>BSBN01000613.1:0-5027926 GCA_027924645.1 Cunninghamia lanceolata
ATGGCCTTCCTATAGTTTATAATCTTGAGGCAGGTGCAAAAGTAGTTGTTGAATCCATTACATAGTTTTCTAAAAGTGGTGACCTTTATTGATTTATAAGAACTCAAGTCTTCAAGTGCTACAATGGCCCTCATTAGCATGGTGTGTGATAGTTGGATGAATTGGTTGATGAGGAAAAACCCACCAAATCTCAAAGTTACATCTACAAATATTTCTATACTAGAAGGATAAACCAACATGCTCTAGACAAAGTGAAACCATTATTAGCCAAGAAGGAAATATATGGCAAAGATAATGAGATAGTTTAATCACTTTAAAATTTGAATACCATTATATTTTATATTATACAACCTAACATTACATTATATTTATTATTATGCATATTTTTGTTTTGTTTATTTTTTATTAGAGATGGTGCTTTCTTTTGACCTATTGTATTAGACTTTATTTTTAGCCTCATTATCCTTTGTGGATATAAAAATTTCAATTTTAATTTCTAGAGGGAGTAGGTTTTGATAAATAATGAAAATCCCTAGCTCAAATAATGGGTGTACCTGATAGTATATATGCACTCTAGCTATATCTAAACATCAAACTCAATAATTATAGGTAACTTTTTGCCAATCAAAACAAGACAATTAATTTACTATTTTTGTGTGTAGACAAGGTGTAAACTTACCATGGTTGTTTGACCATTGAACCATTTAATGTTTAGGTAGAGTGATGTACTTGATGTAGAGAAAGGACTCCTTCTAAATACACTTGACTGATTTGACACCTTTCACACAATGGTTCATTTCAAACAAAGACTAAATGCATCCTATTGCACCTTAGAAACATTGAAACTACAACCTAGTGGCATTCAACAATGAAAACAACATATAACATGAGGTTCTGGGATTGTTGAAGCCCAACACAACATATCTCATAGGTTTCCCATCCAACCATGATCAAATAATGCATTGCTTTTATCAAACCCCCAAGAAACTAGGGTGTTTTGACTGTTTTCAAGCAAATGTGAACACACAAATTTCAAAAACTCCCCCACATATGCAAACCAAGAACCCTCCTCTTTCAAAAATGTGGGTAATCATGGGATAGAGCTTTCCACCAAGTTTCATTATTTTTCAACGGTGGAAACTCTGCCCATGATTTTATTTAACTTTCTGGAAACCCTGGCTAGGGTTTTAACCTATCAACACTAAAAATGCAACATCTTTCACAAAACACAATGAAATTCTACCAAATCAAAAGAATTTGAAAGGTAAGACTATCCTTCAACTTCTCCAATCAATTTCAGGACCATACCAACTTGTGTACAGGTCTATACAACATAGTTTACAGTCTATTTCACACACAAAAACTCAAGAGAAACATGCAGAAACTTAGTGTCTTCTCATTCCATCATCCTCAATCCTTTCTTGGCATGAGATTACATATTTTACATCAAATTAAAACCTTCCACAACCATTCAAACCGACACCTAACTCCCATTAACTAACTTTGTAAAGTTGCAAGCAATTTTGGTTGACAATAATGACAATTTTTGCAACTTTTTACAACTTTGCTCCTAATCATAAAAAATGGTCTTAAAATGACCCCAAATGGTCTCAAATGACTTTATTTACTCAAAACAAATCACACCAACCCAAAATTCAAATATTTACAAAGTGACAACAAAATGCATCCAAAGATGCCCCTGCATCATACTCCCTAGGGAGAGAAAGAACTCAAGTTCCACTTGAGTGAAGGTCTGCAACGATGCAACCATACTTGAGAATGTCTGCTTCAATCATCCATGTAGCATATTCAATGGGGAGACCTTTCCACTTGACCAAATATTGGAGGTATTGCTTACCCCTTGTCTTTTTGATCTCTTTGGTGTCAATGATGCATTCCAACTCCATAGGTTTGCTAGGTGGAAGGTTTGTGAGCCAATCAACATCTGAAAGAGTGTGTGAACCTGTTCCATCACCTGCAATGATATCCCCTTTGTAAGAGTACAAATTAGAAACATTGAAGATAGGGGAAATGCCAACTCCCTTGGGTAACTAAATCTCATATGCATTATTTGCAAACTTATGAACGATCTTGTAAGGCCCTATCTTTTTCATTTGCAACTTGGAGTATTGACCCTTGGGAAACCTCTTTTTCCTGAGATGGTCTAAAATCAAATCCCCAACTTTGAAATCAACTTCTCTTCTTTTCACATCTGCCCTTTGTACTTGTCAACACTATGTTGGAGCCACTGCCTTACTTGTTGATGGATTTCCTACATAGACATAGCAAATTGCTCCCCTTCAGCACTTTGTCTTTCCATTCCACTGATATCCCTCAACTCAAATACCCCTCTAGGATGCATACCATAAACAACTTGAAATAGACTCTTTCCAATACTTCCATTCACTGAATCATTGTATGCAAATTCTACTTGAGGTAGCACAAGATCACATTGAGTAGAATGGTCCTTAGATAAGCATCTCAAGAGGTTACCTAAGCTTCAATTAACAATTTCAGTCTACTAATCAGTTTGAGGATGATAGGCAGAACTAAAATTGAGATTGGTGCTTAGTTTCCTCCACAAAGTCCTCCAAAAATACCTAATGAACTTGCTGTCCCTGTCTAAAACTATGCTTAGTGGCAAACCATGGAGTCTAACAACCTCCTTAAAGAATAGACCTGCAATACAAGAAGCATAATTGGTGCTCTTACAAGGGATGAAATGAGCCATTTTTGAGAATCGGTCAATTACAACATAGAATGAATAAAAAATCCTTGGTGTTTTTGGCAATCCCATGACAAAATCCATGCTAATGAACTCCCAAGGCCTATTTGGAGTAGGTAGAGGCTAATACAACCCAACATTTGTGCTACTACCCTTTGCCCTTTGACAAATTGTACACCTTTCCACAAACCTCCTTACATCAGATTGCATTTTAAGCCAAATGTAGTGTCTTCTTAGCTTCTCCAAGGTCTTATCAAGGCCAAAATGACCTACTAAACTCCCACAATGATTTTCCCTGATTAGATTGTCTCTCATTGAACACTTAGGCACACAAAGTTGTGTTCCCTTGAACAACAAACCTTCTTGAGTAAGAAAGTCAAGCCATTTATCATTGGTAGTTCTATGAGGCTACTCACAACACTCATATATCTCCTTGAAGTTTGCATCATTAGCATACATACCTTTTAGTGCTTCAATTCCCACACTTTGCAATTGAATCTCTTGCACCATTATTGCCCTCCTACTCAAAGAATCATCTACTTTATTCGACCATCCCTTCTTGTGATTGATAGTGAAAGTGAAATTTTTGTAAGTGTTCCACCCACTTGACATACCTTTGACTAAGTTTCTCTTGACTATTTAGGAATTGAAGAGAATGGTTATCGATATAAACTACAAACTCCTTTGGAAGAAGGTAGTGTCTCCATTTTTTAAAGATTAAACCATAGCATACATTTCTAGATCATAGGAGGAGTATTTTTTTAGCATCATTCAATTTTTCACTAAAGAAAGCAATAGGTCTATTATCTTGACTGAATACTGCCCCTATAGAATAGCCACTAGCATCACATTCTATGGAAAAGACCTTATTAAAATATGGTAAATCCAATATAGGCTGCTCTGCTACCCTTTTCTTCAAATACTAAAAATTCTTATCAGCCTCCTCAGTCCAAACAAACTTCCTTTTTCTATCTCCCTTTATAGTGTCTATTATGGGTGCACATACATGACTGAAACTCTTAATGAATTTCCTATAAAAGCTTGCTAATCCATGAAAACTTCTTGCCTTTGCAATTGATTTAGGTGAAGGCTAATTCAATATTACTTCAACTTTGCTTGGATCCATTTTAATGTTCCCTTTGAGACCACAAATGCAAGGTACATCAGCTTGGTCTTCATAAACTCACACTTTTTCAAATTGATTAATAGATTATTCTCTTACAACCTTCTTAAAACCAAATTCAAATGATGCAAATGTTCTTCTTTACTAGAACTGAAAACTAAGATGTCATCAAGATAAACAACCACAAACTTACCAATATATGGCTTGAGGACCTCATTCATGAGCCTCATGAAGGTGTTAGGTGCATTGGAAAGACCAAAAGGCATAACAAGCCACTCATAGAGCCCTTCATTTGTCTTGAATGCCATCTTCCACTCATCCACTTATCTGATCCTGATTTGGTGATACCCACTTTTGAGGTCTATCTTGGAAAAGAAACTTGCTCCACTTAGGGAATCCATCAAGTCTTCTATCCTTGGAATTGGAAACCTATATCTGATTGTGATCTTGTTTATGGCCCTAGAATCAATGCACATCCTCCATTCACCTCCCTTCTTAGGTGTTAGGACAGTTGGAACCGCACAAGGACTAAGGCTTTCTTTGATCAACCCCTTTCTTTGATCATCCCCTTTGAAGGGCTAGTTTGCCAAATAAAGCAGCCTACAAAATGACACCACAGTAGAATGAAGTCAATGTGATGGCTAATATTCCTCATTAGAGGCAAGGTGTTTGGGATTTCATCTACCACTATATCAGCATAATCCTTTAGCAAATCTTGGATCTCCAAAGATAACTCATCCACTTTTGTTGCTGTCACAACAGTGCTAGGTCTGGTTATGATTACAAAGCCCATTTCTTCCTCTTCCATGGTTTTTATGAACTCCTTCTCACCTACCAACATCACACTTGATCCCACTTTTTGATCTTGGTCTTCCTCTTTCATAGGTGTTAGAGTATTAGAGGTTCCATCCTTCTCTATGACATAGACATTCTTCCTACCTTCATGGACCGATTTCCTATCATATTGCCATGGCCTACCAAGTAACATATGGTAAACATCCATAGGGATGATGTCACACAACACTTTGTCCTTATACCTTCCTATTTAGAACTCTACCCAACATTGTTCATTGACCAACACTTGATGCCCTTGATTCAACCATGAGACCTTATATGGTGTGGCATGGGGCAATCTTTTCAACTTCAACTTTTCTACCATTTCCACAGAAAATAAGTTATCAGTGCTACCATGATCTATGACAACTTGACAACATTTACCTTGGCATTTTTAAGTGGTCTTGAAGAGTGATTTACTTTGAGGTGGCTCCTTCTCCATGGGTGCTTTGATCAATGTTCTCCTCATCAACAAAGACTCTCCAACTTCTGGTTCTTCAATCTGTGGTGAAGAATTAACACTTTCAGCATCTCCACCTTGAGCAACTTGATTCCTCCTCTTATTCGTAAAAGAAGTAGTGGATTGTTCTTCAGGGCACTCCCAAGATTGGTGACCTGTAAATTTGTTACATTTGTAGCATTTTCCAGTGAAGACACTTGATCCTCCTCTATGTCCAAATCTGCCCCTAAAATTGGATCTTCTTCCTCTAAAACTACCTCTTGAATCTGAAGTTTTTCTTGAGAATTACTTGTCTCTCCTTGAGACCTTTGGGACTGTGCTCTACCAGCAAATGATTCTCTTCCTTTGAAACTCCTTCCCCTACTTCTGTTTTGTTTCTCATCTTGTTTTCAACTTCTCTTCAGCCTTCATGGCTAGTTGATAGCATTCTTCCACTGTCCTAGGGCTTGTAAGACTCAATTCATCTTGTAGGCTATATTTCAGCACATTAAGATATCTTGCAACCTTATTAATATCATCCTCCATATGGCTTGATCTCATACTTAGTTTGTAAAACTCTTCTGTGTATGCCTTTACATCCATGTCTTTTTGCTTCAAGTTTTGTAGTTTCCTATATAGTTGAGTGGCATAGTCACTAGGTAGAAATTTGCCTTTCAACTTGGCAATCATCCTATCCCAAGAAGTGATCTTGTCTTTTCCTTTCTTCATTCTTTCTTCTTGCACATAATCCCACCAAAGGGATGCATGGCCTTTCAATTTAGTTCTAGCCAACTTCACCTATTGTGCCTCAGGCACCTCTTTAAATTCAAAATATTTATCCAACTCTCCTATCCAATCAAGAAGTTCCTCACTATTCAAACTACCTGCATACACTAGAAGTTCCATTTTCACCTTGGAACATTTACCTTTGACTACATTCGGTAATCTTTCCATCCTTATCTCATCAACATCTCTCTCTTCCTGAGATTCTTCCTATGGTGGATTGTTTTCATCCGTTACTTCTTCTTGATGACTCAAGTCTTCTGTAGCCACTCCTCTTCTTTGATTAGTCTCAACTGTTGTAAGCCTTGCATCTAGACTTATTCTCATTTCTTTCATCTCTTTGGGCAAGATTGTCTCTCATCTCTTTGGCTAACCTTTCTACCGCTCTTTCAACAACATTCACTCTTGGAGGTATCTTTTCTTGTCACAACTCACTAGATTAACTTGTTTTTGTCTTTATTATCTTTGATACCAATAAGGATGTAGAGGAAGGACTTCTCCTAAACACACTTGACTGATTTGACACCTTTCACACAATGGTTCATTTCAAACAATGACCAAATGCATCCTAGTGCACCTTGGAAACATTGAAACTACAACCTAGTGGAATTCAACAATGAAAAAACATATAACAGGAGGTTCTTGGATTGTTAAATCCCAACACAACACATCTCATAGGTTTCCCATCCAACCATGATCAAATAATGCAGTGCTTTTATCAAACCCCCAAGCAACTAGGGTGTTTTGACTATTTTCATGCAAATGTGATAACATAGATTTCAAATACTCCCCCATGTGTGCAAACCAAGAACCATCCTCTTGCATAAATGTGGGAAGTCATGGGACAAAGCTTTCCACCAAGTTTCATTATTTTTCAACTGTGGAATCTTTGCCCATGATTTTATTTAGCTTTTTGGAAACCCTGGCTAGGGTTTTAACCTATCAACACTAAAAATGCAATATATTTCACAAAACACAATGAAATTATACCAAATAAAAAATAATTTGAAAGGTAAGACTATCCTTCAACTTCTCCAATCAATTCCATGACCGTACCAACCTATACAGGTTTGTATAATGTAGTTTACAGTCTGTTTCACACACAAAAATTTAAGAGAAACGTGCAGAAACTTAGTGTCTTCTCATTCCATAATACTCAATCCTTTCTTGGCATGATATTAAATCTTTTACATCAAATGACAACCTTCCACAACCATCCAAACTGACACCTAACTCCCACTAACTAACTTTGTAAAGTTGCAAGCAATTTTGGTTGACAACAATGACAATTTTTGCAACTTTTTACAACTTTGCTCCTAATCATAAAAAATGGTCCTAAAATGACCCCAAATGGTCTCAAATGACCTTATTTACTCAAAACAAATCAAACCAACCCAAAATTCAAATCTTTACAAAGTGACAACAAAACGCATCCAAAGATGCCCCTGCATCAACACTCTAGGCTCTCTAGAATGAATCTACACCTTACAATGTCCTATCATTTAATCTTATTAAATCATACTATTTTCTTGTACTATCTTTAGATTTAAAATTTTATTTCCATGTGAAATCAATAAAGAAACTTTATATGTTTGAATAAGGTTAACAATTTTCCACTCATTTGTAATGGATGATTTTTCTTAAATACACATTTCTTAACATAATATTAATCAATTAACATTTTCAAAAGCACTTTCTAAAGTACCTCCAATTATTTTATACCATTAGAAATAAATCCTCACCATTCAAGTGAAAGGAAGCTAAGGTGTGAAAACACTTCCTACACTAATATAAGAGGAGATATATGAATAGAACATACAATCTAAAATAGTTTGTAGGAAAGAAACAACACAATAAAATCATGCACCATAACATATTGAAAACCCTTTGAATAAAAATCCTAGCCTCCAAACCAATGTATTAATCAATAATAATATTGGTTACAATATAATCTAGGCAAGGAGCCTTTACAAGAGACAACACCAACACTCAAATCTAGATCAATAGTGACAACATAACAATACCTACAAAATATACTATGCAAACTCCATCCTAAGCATCTAATAAATAGAAAATTGAATACATGAAATCACCAAAGAAAATCACAAAATAATTATCTAATACTATCTAAATCCCAAGAAGAGTCCTCATGCTAGTAAAATTTAAAATTCCAAATCCCATGAAAAGTCCTTATGCTAAATATAGCATATTCCTTACACTTGTCATAAGAATCTATTATAACATGTCATATTTATCCTTCCAACTTGGGCTATCCAATTGGTCTTATTTAAACCTTTCAAACATATGTTACGATAGTCATAATGACATGTTGATAGGTTCATGAATATTTTTTGGTGAACATATGTAACTCCCTCACATAACTATATTATGCATCACAGATGGTTTTATATTTCTAATGTGGTGGGGTTATCTTCTAGAGGCCATAAATTTTGATTTGAGAAGTTGATTAAGCTCATATCTAAATAAATTAAATATATCAAATAGATCTGTGTCATCATTTAAATACCACTTCAATAAGTTTTAGAGACAAAAATGATCTCTATGGTCCATCATAAGTTGCATTTTAGTGTTCTCAACAATAAGATGCATTGGTGCTATAAAATTGTCTTCTCAATGGATAACTTGCTCTCTAAGGTAAGAGAATGCTTAGGTACATAGAATACATATCTATTAGAAATGGATACAACAAATCTCTTCATTGTAGCTTCAATTAACTAAGGTGTAGACTTTACATATCTATTTATTGCATGTACTAAAGAACTATTGCACTATGTAAGTGCATGGATAAGCCAAAAGAGAGTACTGACTCAAATCGCCTTTGCGAGCATCATAGATTCTTGAACCATCTTATAACGTCTTGAAAAAAGACTACTTGCACACCCAAATCATTCATTTTATTTACAAATAATAGGTTTTATGCCAAACCAGCAATGTGTAGGACCTTGTTAATCCCCTTGATTCTCTTATTAGAGAATTTAATCTTGCCTCTCCCATGACCAACTATAAATTGAGATATGATTTGTCACCAGGGTATAACTTCCCACCTCATAATTTGAAAACCACTCTTGATGGGGAGTCATCTGGAAAGAAGATCCAAATTCAATCATCTGCAATAAAGGCATCTCCTACATCCTCTTAAGAATATTTATTAGAATCATCATCAGATTTGACCTTTTTCTTCTTTTTCTGCTGCATGCAATCTCTTCTAAAGTGATCCATCTTGTTGTAGTTCCAATGTTTTAGTACCAGTTTCATTTGATGAGATAAATTTTTTATTAATTTAGTATTTTATTTTTTTCTAATTTTTTAAGCATATATTTAAATACTAATTAATTTGTTCTAATTTTTAATTAAACTATATAATCTTATAATCATGAAATTGCATACCTATGTTATTTCTTGTTAGTTTTGTGCCCATTTTGTGGAAATGCCTTAATACATTTACATAGAGATAAATGACATAATGTTGTATGAAGTTAGGCTCATTCCCTAAAATTTATCCATCTTCATCCACATAGATCCCCATGCAGTCAGCCCCTGCCTTGTTCTTGCATACACAAACTCCTATACATTCATTCTATCAACACATTTATCACATTCATCTATATACCTATCTATATGTAGTCATTAGCCACCTAATTTTATTGTTTACCCACCTTGTGACATTTCCAAGGTTGTGGAATCATCCCTTCCTTTTCAAAATTCAAATTTGGCCATCTACCTCCCTCCATTTTATCACCCTAAGACAACTAAACACACATTTGGTGTAACTAGATGCTATTTGCTAGTATTTAAAGTCAATCAATGCCTTCATTTTAATCAATCTAGAAAATAAATGTCCTCTCTTGTCCTAGATTATGTAAGAACCCCCAAAATATGATCCACAAAAAATTTCATACTATAACAAGATTAAGCAACCCAAAAAATCCATAATAAGTATAATGATCGACTCTATATATAACCCAATAAACTTCTATTACAATTTAATTACAATGATTACACCATAGATCATTTATAATAAGTATAACACCAATGATATCATAGTATAATTAAATCCAATAATACATGTGGTGCAGGAGCACCTACCTGACAGCTGGCCTCCATGAGGCAGTTAGTTTGTTATAGGTCTGGTTAATGTTTCCAAGAAGGTCTTATAAGACCAATGCTTGTAATAAGGTCATGTTGACCATACTTTACTATTTTTAGGTAGTTTGTTATGACAGCTGTTATGCTGTATGTTCGGTTGGATCTCCCAGCCGCCTGGAGAGATTTCCCAGCTGCTTGGAATCGGGTCGGTAGTACTCGCAAGAGATCCTATTTATACATGCGGATCGGTTAGTATTACAGATCATCGATTAGACTTTGCAGAGAGTGAGATAGAAGGAGAGACTGAGTATTGTATTTGCATCTTTTGAAATCAATAAAGAGATCCTGTTTTGTCCATTCTCTGTTTGGATTCCTTTGTGTAATCGAGTTGCTGTTCTGGTGGTTGCATGGATTCGCTGATCCATTCCACCGGTTGATTCGTCGAATCGGTGGAATGGCCATGTATAATAGTTTAGGGTTTAGTTTGTATTTTCTGTTTGTTTGCATGCAGGTGTGCAGGATCGCAATCAAGAGGTGTTGAGAACCCTAGCATGGGTATGTGCTAGGTCGTGCTGGTTGTTAGAGTCTAGAAAGTTGTCCAGGAAGCGGATCGGGTCACCTCAGGAGGTTCGGCGGATTGAAAATTTGCTAAGGTTGGAAAATCCATCGCAACGGCATCATCAGGATATTTCTGTGTATATCCTGCAGTTGCTTCGGGCATCATCCGAGTAGATGGAGGTGAGCATGATGCAATCGTTTGCATAAGGTGAATGCGTTTCGGGTGATCATCATCAGGTGTTGCCGAGGAAGAGTATATCGGCATAAGTTAGTCGATCGGGTTGATAAACCATCGCGGGCCAATAATGTTAAGTTTGGCCGACAGTAGGATATTGAAGGAGCTGCATATGACGTCATCATCATCAGGATAATCGTCATCAGGACATTCTGAAATATCACCCGATAAAGGTTTATCCTGCTGACCATAAGTGTTTTGGTATCGGCATAAGGCATCGAGAAGTTAAGTGGATCGGGAGGAGGATATTTGGCAGAATATTTGTCATTAGCATAAAGTTGAGTATCATCATCAGGATGTTTCAATATGACTGGATAAGTCATATCCTGATGCTGTTGTTTAAGTAGTCGGATATCGGGGTGACGTAAGCATCGAAGGAAAGGTGCATGAGGTTGTTGTCATCAGGATATATGGGAGGAACCAGATATTTTATATCCTGCTGATGAACATGATGTTGAACATCATGATGATGCAGATAGAGGTTGGCAGTAAGATGAACAGTGAACATCAGGAGGATGTTTGCGCTTGCCGAATATGATGATGCTGCCGATAGCCGAATATGATGATGCTGCTGACAGGCGAAGGGTCGAAGGTTTGTCTGCAGGAGGATATCGGTTGGCAAGAGAAAATATGATGATGCTGACAATGTTAATAGAAAATATGATGATGATGATGGGTTGTAGACATACATGCTGTATGTCAAGGTTTTAGTGAATTTGGAAAGGATTCCACACCAACACCCTTACAAGGCCTCTTGGGTGAGTGATAGTCAATCACTTTTTGTCTATGAACAGGCATATGTGGATTTTCAGATTGGAGCATATCATGATAGAGTTTTGTGTGACATTTTGCCCATGGAATGTTGTCACCTACTGTTGGGTAGACCATGGCAATTTGATAGGAGGGTACTGTATGATGGGTATGCTAATACCTACACCATCAAGAAAGATGGGAAAAGTATTATGTTGATGCCATTGCAGGAAGATGCTGCAGCACAGGGGGCAGCCCAAATCATTTTAGTGGGAAAGAAGGAGTTTGTGCAGATGCCTATAGGAGCAGGCATAAAGGCAGTTGAGGACATTGCAGGGAAAGGAGTTGTTAAGAACAACAGTTTGAAGACAGTTTCAGTTTTGACTGACAGAGGTCAGCAGCAGGTTCAGAAACAGGTTTGCAAACAGCAACCAGTTGAGAGGAATGACAAGGATGTTGTCATAGTTGGGACTATTGTTTGTCCTATAAAGGTTGAAAGAAAGACATAGTTGAACATTGCAGAAGTTCAAGAGGCAGTTCAGACAGAGGTTCTGGTCAGACAACCTGACAAACACAAGGTATGTGAGAGAAGGGCCTACATTGACAGGCATGAGGATTTACTTGCAAGAAAGCAAGTTACAGTTCAGAAGTCTTGGAGCAGCCGAGAGCCAGCAGAGGACAAAGCTGGAACAGGTCAAGACACTGCAAAGGCAAAGTGTAAAGGTGGAGGACTTCCACAACCTAACTCATGGGACATGAGTTCTTTTTGTTGGGGAGTTGTTGGTCATGATGTTAGTCATTCACAAACATAGAATAAAAGTTACACAACAACCTTTACTCATCTTGAAATATACGATGAATTCAGAGAATTCATGATCCCAAGTCTCCGTTGATTAGGTCTTAATCTACTGACGTTACTGAGTGGTTGATGTGTGTTGCTGTTTTCCATTCAGGGGCCTTACGTATTTCTGCAAAGTTCATCATCATTCTTCAAATATCCTGCTCTGTATGTCCGCTCTGCATAAATCTCCAACAATTCTACCTCTGCACTGTGAATTTAGTCAAATAATGTGCCTACAGGCTGATATTTGCATGATTTCTACCATTATTTGCAATTCTTTGCATGATATTTTCAATACTACATGCATTTAACTCAAATATGCTAATGATTTTCAGTTACCTACGGGATTTCAGCATATTTCTCTGTTTCTGCTTGTTATTTATCATGATTTGCAGTTATGGTGATGAATTTATGAAATTAAAAAAAGGAAAAGGGTTAAAGAATGAGATTCCCAAAACTACTTGACTTAGATCACTGATCCACATACAAGCTCCCATACATGCAATGAAAAGAAGGAAACTAGAATCATACTTCACCAGGACATTCCACAAATCCGCATGATCTAGTGCAAATCTTCAAAGGAAAAGTTGACAACAACATGTAATGAAATGAAAGCGCTTCCAGTTGAACACAGCATTCACCAGTACATATCCAGAAATCAACAAGAAGATTACGTAAAATTTACAATCAGGATGTAATCTGAAACTTCATATCCATTCAGTATGCTCAAGAACAGGTACATTTACAGTGATCTGAAGAAAGAACCTTGACATTTCAACAATTCAGTCTTCATTAGTCTCAGTAATCCGATCTCCTAATTGATTCTACAGTAATTGGCCTTAATGCGCCAGATGCGTCTGTGTATATTGATGTGTTTTAATGTCTCAGGCTCTGGCCTTTATATAGAGCAAATGCCAGAAAATAGTTACAATCATCCAAGGATCAGGATCCTCTCATAATAATCAACAGTCCAGATGACAAGCACATGCTTCGCCAGTTGGCAAATGAACAGCTGGCACAGAATATTCTAGCATCTTTGATTTGATTCGGTCTCCAGCTGGCGAACAACATATTTGACAATATCCTCCTCATTTCTGGTTCATGTTGCCTCCATGTGCAACCATACAATGCTCAGCTTCAGCAGCAGCTCTAACAGCATCATGACTTCCTGCAAGTAAACAGACAAACATTAAGTTCATCATCATGTGGATAAACAATAAGAATTTAAACATTTTATTAAACAAGCCTCCAAAATGTGCAGCTACAGGCAATCGAGCTTCAAATCAGTGGAAATTATGCACTAAATGCATAAACAGCATCAAAACACTCGGGTCAACCATCGTTGACTGGAAATCAGCAATCGGGTCTTCAAATTTCCATCGCTTCATGTTTTCCTGCCCATTTTCTGTATATCGGGTTCAAATATGATCATGTATCTCAAAATATACAAGTAAATAACCGCTTTTAACAAATTATTTCAAATCCGGCTTTGCATGCTCTGTTTGTATGTTTCGGGTCATCATCATATTCGCATCGGTGTGACCACATATGATCGGGGTGACAAAATTAGACTTGGCTGATGGCAACAGTTATACTGACGCCAAAAATCATGATGATGCCCAACTCTATGTCTTCTATCTAGCTGCAGGATATCATGAAATATGATGCTCCTCCCTTCTGAATGCTCTGATGAAAAGCACATCAGGATGTTTCGCTTCTGCATATTGGGGAAAGAAAGACATCATCGTCATCATCATGTCGAAGGAAAATAGGAGAATTTGGAATATGATCCTGCTGCTGAGGAAAGGAATATGATGGTGACGTCATCGTCATATTCGGGCTTCATTAAAATGCAAAAGATGATGTCACCATCATGTTTCGTTAAGATCAGGGGATAAATGTAATATCGGGTCACCTAAGGAAGATGATCGGGTGATGAATGTAATATGACCCCTTTGCGGCCACGGTAACCCTCTTGAAAGATCAGGATGATGATGATGATGATCATCATATCCGCACTAGGTGATTTAAAATATGATCCTGCTGAATGTCCAGATGAAGTCATCAGGATATCCGGGGCTTTTGTTAATCTTAGAACATGACGTCATCGTCATATTGGCGAACCGGATCATGTTTTGGAAAATATCCTGCCGAAGGAGAAATGTGATGGTGATGTCATCCTGATATTTGCTTCTTCGTTTATCAGGTCAGGATGACGTCATCAGGGTATTTGCAAAAGGTTATATTTCTCGGCAGGAGGACATTACGAAATATCGGGTAGACAACAAGATCATGATGATCTTGACAACATGACTTAGGAAGGAATATCACCCTCCCTTTGAAAGATAGGGTGATCATCATGATTGTGCAAAAAGGAGATCAGGAGGATATGAAATATGATCTTGCCTTGAAAGATCAGGATGATGATGATCACCAGGACTTTGACGTGCGCATGCAAATTATGCAGATGGTGGATTTTCTAAGTAGGGTGATATTATAATATCAGCATGATATTATAATATCGGGTGATGTTAAAATATCATGATGCTCGCGATGTGCCCAAGGTCATTTGACGGGTAAAACACACTATCACTTAAGATTGACGTCCGGATATTGGGACTGCATGATTTTTATCGGGTGATAGACCATGATCATGATGATGACCTTTCGTGATACAAAAGACCGCTCGACGGGGAAAACCTACTATGACTTAAAGTTGACGTCCGGATATTTCGACCTCAGGATATTATCGGGGGGGGCGTTTCAAATATGATGATGATGTTCTTCATACAACAAAACTGAGTTTATAAAATATGACCCACTTCTTGCGAATATCAGGTTTGACCAAAACTTTGACTGTGCATAACTCCCTCATATGGACGAATTTTCAAGTGATGTAAAAGGCAAACCTGCATGGAATTTCAAGCTCCTTCTAAATATGAGGTCATAGAAACAAAATATGAACTTTGACAAACTAACCTCATGATGATGACCAACCTCATCCTGACCTTCATGATGATGATGCACCTGACTCATTTTTACCAAACCGCCAGAAAGCAGACAACACAAGGCAAGCCAAAAGTTGGGTCCCTATTTTGATAATGCAAAATGGGGCGTGTTGTGTAACCACACAACAGGAGTATGGTGCAGGAGCACCTACCTGACAGCTGGCCTCCATGAGGTAGTTAGTTTGTTATAGGTCTGGTTAATGTTTCCAAGAAGGTCTTATAAGACCAATGCTTGTAATAAGGTCATGTTGACCATACTTTACTATTTTTAGGTAGTTTGTTATGACAGCTGTTATGCTGTATGTCCGGTTGGATCTCCCAGCTGCCTGGAGAGATTTCCCAGCCGCTTGGAATCGGGTCGGTAGTACTCGCAAGAGATCCTATTTATACATGCGGATCGGTTAGTATTACAGATCATCGATCAGACTTTGCAGAGAGTGAGACAGAAGGAGAGACTGAGTATTGTATTTGCATCTTTTGAAATCAATAAAGAGATCTTGTTTTGTCCATTCTCTGTTTGGATTCCTTTGTGTAATCGAGTTGCTGTTCTAGTGGTTGCATGGATTCGCTGATCCATTCCACCGGTTGATTCGTCGAATCGGTGGAATGGCCATGTATAATAGTTTAGGGTTTAGTTTGCATTTTCTGTTTGTTTGCATGCAGGTGTGCAGGATCGCAATCAAGAGGTGTTGAGAACCCTAGCATGGGTATGTGCTAGGTCGTGCTGGTTGTTAGAGTCTGGAAAGTTGTCCAGGAAGCAGATCGGGTCACCTCAGGAGGTTCGGCGGATTGAAAATTCGCTAAGGTTGGAAAATCCATCGCAACGGCATCATCAGGATATTTCTGTGTATATCCTGCAGTTGCTTCGGGCATCATCCGAGTAGATGGAGGTGAGCATGATGCAATCATTTGCATAAGGTGAATGCGTTTCGGGGTGATCATCATCAGGTGTTGCCGAGGAAGAGTATATCGGCATAAGTTAGTCAATCGGGTTGATAAACCATCGCGGGCTGATAATGTTAAGTTTGGCCGACAGCAAGATATTGAAGGAGCTGCATATGACGTCATCGTCATCAGGATAATCATCATCAGGACATTCTGAAATATCACCCGATAAAGGTTTATCCTGCTGACCATAAGTGTTTTGGTATCGGCATAAGGCATCGAGAAGTTAAGTGGATCAGGAGGAGGATATTCGGCGGAATATTCGTCATCAGCATAAAGTTGAGTATCATCATCAGGATGTTTCAATATGACCGGATAAGTCATATCCTGATGCTGTTGTTTAAGTAGTCGGATATCGGGGTGACGTAAGCATCGAAGGAAAGGTGCATGAGGTTGTCGTCATCAGGATATATGGGAGGAACCGGATATTTTATATCCTGCTGATGAACATGATGTTGAACATCATGATGATGCAGATAGAGGTTGGCGGTAAGATGAACAGTGAACATCAGGAGGATGTTTGCGCTTGCCGAATATGATGATGCTGCCGATAGCCGAATATGATGATGCTGCTGACAGGCGAAGGGTCGAAGGTTTGTCTGCAGGAGGATATCGGTCGGCAAGAGAAAATATGATGATGCTAACAATGTTAACAGAAAATATGATGATGATGATGGGTTGTAGACATACATGCTGTATGTCAAGGTTTTAGTGTGGATGCCTCTGCATCAACATGTATTGAACAATATACAACTCAATAGGCATCATGTTGAACATTCCCAAATATACAATAGTGGTAGAATGATCAATAGTAAATACAATCCGATTTACAATGTCCAAGGATCCATAAAACAATGTCTAAGACCTCCAACTTGATCCAACACTCTAGTTATGTATTGGAAATGTGACATAAACCTCAATATCAAAGTAACCCTATCCTCTCCAACTAGTAGCTTATCTTGAAGTGGATGAACAAATAACACAATAACCATGAATCAATCCTAATATACATAATCATAATAAGAAAGCATCAACCACACTAATTCATGTTTATAACACTTTACAACAATATAAAATACATTGCAATACATCATAGACAATCGTATAAATCTTGAAAACACCTCACAACACTTATCTTGAATCATGTAGAATAAGATACAAGGTAAGATCAAACAAAACAACTAACTCTATACACTACAATATTATACAACACTTCTAAATGAACATTAATAAGATCCCATACTATGTTTTGCACCCATTTTGAAAAGAGTGTCTTGATACATAAGCATATTGACAAATGTCATGTTTTTGTACAAATCTAGGTCCCTTTCCGTTTGTCACATACCTATCCATTACACATATTCCTATAAGATTATCCCTTACCCCATCCTTATGTTCACATATCCCTATGCATTGGAATTATCTATACATATATTGTACCTAAACTTGTATATATTTCCATGTACATGATTCTCATAATAATTTGGCCCCTTCTATAACCATGATTATTTTCATGGTTTTAGGGTGAACCCCATAGTCCCATACTTGACCCTTTTAAATTCAAAATTTAGAAATTAAATTTGGGCCAACTCCCACATTTACCCTTCTTTCGCAAGGATCAATAGGCATAAATTTGCATGATGTGCAAGGCATTGAAAGCATTCATTTTAGGCATCTCCTAATCCTATCCTCTCTTATCATTCTGAGCATTACTTTTTATATTTAAGGAATGAAATATTGCAATTGGTGCACTAAAAGGAATATGTCTATTTGTACAAGAATTCTAGGAGCATATGCATGTTCAAGAGTGTTGTTTTCTATTATTCATACACATTTTCAAGGGTTGACCTAGGAGAACATGCTCCTAGAAACACAACAATAGTTCCCTACCAAGTTATTTATAAATATTTCTAGCCCTTAGATTAGTAGAAGAAACAACATAGGTAAATTCCTATTAGGTGAATAGAGAAGGGAATTGTATATTTGCATGGGTTCAAATTTAGAGATCTAGGATGAGTCTGTTATCACATATATAACCCACATTGTTAATATACATTTGGATCAAGCATATGTACCTTATGTGACTACTTGTATATACCTTATTTTGATACTATACCTATAAATGATGTTTTGTGTTTCCATCGATGTAGTTTATCAATGATGATTTGTATTGGCATTTAATGTCTGACTATGTATTATGGGATGCATATGTTGTGACTATGTGTGTGGACTATTTCAGTGTTTTGTTTCTCTTTTCACTATATAGGATATATGTGATTTTATTATCTAGTCTAACAACATACTTATTATTGATTATTGATTTCTACATCATGTTTATGGATCATGTGGCTTAGAATGATTATTAGTTGATGTAGTCTATTGATGTATTTCCTTTATATTATATCACATTGGGTGTTTATATTATGCTTCAACTATCTTGTATGAAGTGGGTATACTTGATGTTTTATTGAGTGTGTAGACATAGGTTTTTACCCAATGGTGTTTATTTGGAGATGGTTCAGTTTGGGAAAACATGTGTATATCTTCCCTGTCTCACTTGAATTGAGTTGTCAAACATCTTTTTTTGATACTTATGATATTATGATATGAATTGGTAATGACTCCAGATCCATGTGTTGTGAATAAACCCATGAAGTGTGTGTTCTCTTTACATGCACACTTATTTTAACATTTGATTTTTGTTTGCATTTTATGAGTTTTTCGCATTAGTTGTTGTGAAGCATTTACAAATGACCATTATACTTTAGTTATGAAATTAATTTAATTTAATTGTCATCATGGAATGGCCCTATGCATTTTAATATTGTGGTATTTTAAAAATGCACTGTGAATAAAAGATTATTTGGGCTTTATGCCTTATCCAAATTAGTTGGATATATGTTAATTCATTTGGTAAAGAATTGCCTTATTTGCAATTAAATTGGAAATGTTGGTAATGTTAGAGTTTTCCTTAAAGGTATTTATATTGGAGTGGAAAATATCTATTTGAAATACCCACTTGTGAATTATCTTGTGTGTGATAAAAGGAAAGAAAGAAAGAAAAGGGCTCATTTTTAATTCATTCTTCCCTCTTGCTTGGAAAGGGCTCTCCTTTCTATACTTGCTTGTTTTTCTTGATTTATTAGTAGACTTAGATTACCTTTTGGATGGCTACACTTGTGGTGAAGATAGATTTGGGATCGATTGCCTCTTGAGTGAGTGAAGTAAAAAAGGATCTCTTCAACTTTGTGTGGAAAATTTCATTTGTAACATCACGGTATTCACTAAATTAAATCTTGATTTATGTTTGTTGTTCTTGTATTAAACCTTGCTCATATTCTAGGTGGTTTGCATATGGTGATATATTCTTAGGTTTCAATTGAGTTTTGAATATATAATAGATTTAATTGCGTTTTATATTATGTTTTCAAATTTGGAAAAATATCATTTTCATGCCATTATGCTAGAAAAATTTCTTGAATTTCTTATGTGATGCAGAAAGGATGATGTTGTGTACATTAGAATCATAATGGTATAACTATATTTTTAAATTTGGGGATTTATTTTTGATGTAGGAGCATCTGGGTTCATGAGAAATCCTATGTCACCCAAAATTTTTCTATGTTTTTTTTCTTCTTTTTTGTTTTTGATAAGATAAGTGGCATAAAAGGGTGCCGATCCCAGAACAGAATAGCCAAAAAGGTGCACCAAAAAACTATCATATTTTAAGAAAAACCATCATAGTTTTAGCAGATAAAACATAAAGACAAAAAGCAATAGGAAACCACAGACACAACAGACAGACAACAGACTGATAGTAGACCAAACCCAAGCCTCCAAAGGCTAACCGAACATATTATCCCAGTCATCCACCAGGAACTGGTATACATCCTAGTACTCTTTCAATTTTTTGTCCTTTGTCTCTTGGCCCGTAAGCTCCACCTCTTGAAGAATTGCCAAAGTGGTGGCAGACCTATGCATCACTTTCACTAAAAACTTTGCTAGAATGTTGAACTTCCACTCCAGTTCACTAAGTCTATCTGAAAGGGCTTTAACTCTTTGTCTTTACTTTTCTTTCCACCTTTTTTCTTTTTACATATTCCTTTTTTCCCCTTTTTTGAGTTGACAGAGTCCGAACCTTATACATTAAACATCTTCTGCCTCCATTTTTTCATTTTTGTTGTCCTTGTTCATCGAAAATTCACCCCCCATTTGTTTCGTTTCAACCACCATCATTTCTGCTTTGTTGTTGCCCTTCGACTCAACACCCTACTGCTCAATAGAATCCATCTTATTTTTATCTTTAGAAACTTTATCTCTCTGTGGCTCCACAGAATCCTCCTTGTTCTTTTCTTTAGACTATTCCTCCACTTGCCGCTCCATAATTTCAACTTCCACTGTCAAGACAGCCCTCCTCTAGGGAGTGGAGGTAGGCTTGGCAACAAGTCTCATCGACCTCCTTGTCAACAACATTTGAGGTTTTCTATTAGTGATAGTAAAGTCCTCGTCACCAGCACTGACGGAATCACCACTTTCCTCCTCAGAACTAACTTTTTCCACCACCATAGTAGCCTTAATCCCATTGTTAGTGCCACTCTCTTCCTCGAAGCTACCCCACTTCTTCTAAGGGGTCACCTGGGAAGAGTTGCCTTGTAGAATTTTTCTTTTAGCAGGGGTCGTCGCAGGAGATTTGGGGGTAAGGTCTTCCATAGTGGGTTTAGGCTTTTGGCTATAGAAGACTTTTTCTTGCCAGTCTTTATGGAGGTGGCATAAGAATCAGGGGTGACTTTAGTTATAATAACCAGTTTATCCTTCCCCAAGGCAGAATTAGTCGACTGAGGAGGATCAACCCTAATAGGAGTGAGGGATTTAGGGGGGCAGAGGGCGAGATGGAATTTGTAAAGTCTCATAATAAGCCCCTGGTGGAGTGGGATCTCAAGCTTTCTAGGGTCTAAAGCATGTTTCTCTTTAGCAGTCACAATGGAGGTTTCCAAAGATGAGAGTAAATAAAAAGGAAAGCTTATGAACTTGCTATGCCTAAAATGATTCAGCAACGCAAAATGGTAATGGAAGAATCTCCTGAATCTTCCCTCCAAAGTGAAGTATTTCATAATCATATAATATACCTCGTCCTAGGGTTGAGGTAGGAGCTATCTGTCGAATCCCCCTGGAGACTGTGTAGAACCTCCCCTTTCTTGAGAAAAGACTTCATGCCATTAGAGTCAGACACCTTACTTTTCCTGGGGTGTTTAGTACCTTTGGTGGACATCCCAATCGCCAAACCAATCACCTCCTCTAAAATATCAAAACCCACATTTCCCACCTTGACCCTTCTGCCTTCATAGGAGTGCAGAAACTGAATAGATAGGTTTTCTTCTTTGTTGTTGTGTTGTAGTTGGTTTTGCTATTTTTTCTTCAGGAGAAAATTTTATTCATTTTGGATTAGTGAAGATCATTTTGGCAAAGTCTGAGCCTTCGTTTTGGCATCTTTCTTAGTTTGCAAACTCCTTAGTTCATCAAAGGCACAATTTCATGATGTTGATGGATCATTAAAAATTCTTTGAAGGGAGAGTTTAAAATTCACTTGGTTTATTGAAGAAGTTAATCACTGAAAAGCACCGCCAAAGACTGCATATGGAGTGTTTTGGCAAATGCTTTAGTTCATGAACTAACACTTTCACTGAAATAGTGTTTGAAAACCTCATGGTTCATCAAATTCCTATTTCACCAAAAGGCTTGTAAATGAATAATGCATGATTTTTAAGTTTGTGGTGAGGTAATATTGTCGAAAGACTTATTTTTGATGAACATATAAGTTCATGAACCAAATAAACAACTGAAAGAGTATAATTTTAGTAAATTGATAAGTTTGCTAACCAAGAATCTCATCGAAGAAGAATGGTTTGTGAGAAGGTGAGTTTACTAAAAACCATTATCACTGAAATTTTGGTTCGTGAAATCCCAAAGTTGCCAAAAAAGAACATGAAGATCAATGAAAAGAAAGAAGAGTGTTTTAGTGGATTATCTAGTTCATGAACTATGTGCTTTGTCAAAAAGATGAGTTCATGAACTTCCCTTTTCACTGAAAAGGGAATTTGAAGATGTTAAGTGGTGTTTTGGTACTCAGACTAGTTTTTGAACTACACTGAACAAGTTTGTAGAAAATCATCCTCGCTGAAACAAAAGGGATTTGTAATAAGTTTAAACTGTTGATGGATAAGTGTTGTTAAGGGAATCAATGGTTCACATAGATGGGTTTCTATCGAAAGGCATTTGTTTTGATAGTCCAATATCTAAAATATCCTGATACTATAAATGCCTTGGCAATTAATGGAAAAGTCAAGGGATCTCATTGGGGGCATCTGAACCATTCAGTTCCCATAACTGAAAATGTCCCAACTATTCAACTTCCACTCGAGAAGGTATAAATTGGGATCATTATTCCTATGAGGGGGTTTGGCCATTCTGGAAGTTAGTGTGAAGAATAATTGAATGTAATTTCAAAGAAGAAGATTGTACTCCTAGCTGGTTCAATTTTTGTAAACAAATAAAACATTCATTGTTGTTCTATGAGATCTTTATTGTGAGTGTATTGGCATATTGTTCTGGATACTTATTCTAACAATCTAATAAGACTCTTAGGGTTTGTTCTGCACCAAGTGGTATTAGATCTGGGTCCTACTGTGGATTTTGGACATATCAAAGAGGGGAATTCTAAAATTTTGTTGTGGGTAAATAAGAGTGAGTGGAGACCTATAATTATAGAGAATCTAGAGAAGACATGGCATAGAGAAGACATGGGAGAGGAACTGCACCACAGGCTAGTGATATGGCAATTGTGGAGATGTTGAGAGGAATAACATCACAATTAAATTCTATGGAGATGGTGCAACGTAGAGGAGTACATGTCGAAGATGTGAGTGAGGATGAAGATGAAATAAAGATAAGAGAAGATGATGCAAATGAAGAAGAAGATGAACCCAAAAGGAGAATTTTAAGGATAATGTCCAGAATAAGTATTAAACCTCGATTGGATCCTCCTAGTTATAATGGAAGTTTGAATCTAGAAGAATTGATTGAATAGACATCAAATATGGATAAGTATTTTGATTTTGAATCTATTGAAGACCCTAAGAAAGTGAAGTTTGCCTGGACAAAATTAAAGGGTCATGACTCCCTGTTGGTAGGAGGCAAATCATCGACTAGAACCTACCACAAATCACCAAAAAAAAAGTGCAGAGGATAGGGTTGACATACAAGATGATTCTTAGGTTGCTCTATAAGGGACACATCCCTAATACCATGTATATGTAATAGATATTATGATAGAAGAAGTAAGAAGAGAGATATGATAATACTATATATACAAGGATAATGCATAGCAGAGACTTAGACTTGCTATTGTGATACTTACCTAATATATATAATATGGAGACATAAGGATTGATGGAGTAATATTTAATTGTTTATGTTGTGTATGATGTTGTATATAGGATTCTACCTTACCGTACTATGTTATACATTATTGCATTTATCTGTTATTCTATCACTGTCTCATCTAGGGTATAAACATACTTAAAGAATAAACTTAGGCTCATATTTTTTGATTGTGTTCCTACTTTTTCTTGCCAACATTTGGTTCCATTGCCAGGACCCTACATAAAACAATGAAGGACAAATAAAGATAAAACAAGTAGAAGAAAATTGCAGAGTAGAGGAAAAGAATTGGAAAGATAACACGATTTGTTTTCAACTAACGGTAAAATTCTCTTAGGACCTACCTTTGTGAGAGGGGGAAAACACCTAAGAGGATGATAAATGGAAAGGGGGAAGGATCTAAAAAGACATGTGAAAATATGTAACCATTCAAATTAAGTCAACCATGGGATACATAAGGATTAATGAAATACCACACCTAAAACACCCATGGGAAAAGGTGATACAAGAAATTAAGAGAAATTAGTGACACAATAAAAATGGGAATGGAATTAGAGATGGAAGAAAGGAGGTTGAAACAAACCCAGGAAAGATAGAAAATATATCATAGAAGGATGAAAAAAGTAGAAGAGATAGGGAGCGAGTACACCATAAAGATTGTGGAAGAAAAAGAAGAAGAAGATGAGCACGCCAATAAGGGTGTTGTTGAGTGCACCAAGGTGGGTGCAACCGGAAAAAAATATGTAAAAAATTTTGTTATAGGAGAAGAGCATGCCATAGGGGCTTCCATAGAGATAACAAAGACTGACAACAATAAAAATCTAGAACCAATAACAAAACACATTGATAAGGCCAAATAAATTCTTAGAAATCTAGAAGGAAGTATTACTAATGATGATTCTAATAGGACATGGGAAGAAGGCTATAATAAAACCCTAACCCTACCACAATTGGGTAAATCGCCATATGTTCACCATGACCTCACTAATGCCCAGATTTTGATCAATGAGCAATGGGAACTACTATTGAACCCCATGAAAACTATCTAGCCCTTAAATTTTGATGAGGAATACCTAGATTATTTGATGAATCGAAGTGTGATGAGAATAAGAGGAGGACTAGATGTGGTACCTGATAACAGTGATTTAAGTAGTATAAGACAATCAAAAGAGTCATTATTAATAACTAATGAAATGTCACTAACAAAAATAAATCCCCTACAATGAAATGACAATTTGAAAAGGTACAACCCCTCAACTAGGAGTAACCCTAAGTGCCCTATAAATCAAGAAGAATATTGACAAAATAAATAAACAAATAGATAGATACACAAAAGGAAATAGAAGAAGAAATCAAAAGGATTTGCAAAGAATTATTAGGGAAAGAGTACTTTGAAATTAAATTAAAAAGAGATAAGGGAAGAGAAGGAAAACCTCTACCATAAAAACACACTAAGAAACAATAAAAGAATACAGAACAAACACACCACAAGGAGGATAAAATAACAAAACAACAAAATATGGACTGACCAATCAAACTACCAGTGTTCAAGAAAGATATTATAGAAGCAGTAGAACATGTATTCATATTAGAGTCCACATGGTAGAGAAAAAATGTAACAAGGGACCAGACCAAACTATTTGATTTTGTCAGAACCCTTAGGAATGAAATGTTAAATTGGTATAGAAAAACATGTCCTAACCATGATAAATCATGGGATGAAATCAAGACAACATTTCTAGACAATTTTGACTCATAAGACATACCCACTGAGGGAGTAAGCAAAATGCGGGACATGGTCTAGAAAAAGGGAGAGTCTATTAAGGATTTTGAAAACAGATTGAAGGAAATCTCATGCAAACTAGAAGAACCATTGACCGAAAAGCAGAGGATAGAATGGTTTATTCCAGGACTAAGCCCTAACATCAAGATGTCCCTAGATGTTAAAATTTTTAATCCATACTCAGAAGTGGTAATTCTGGCATGCCACATAGAGTCTTAGACCTGGCGAAAAAATGACAAAACTAAGGAGAATATGGAGATAGAAAAACATAAATTAGAATTGGAAAAACTTAAACTCAAGAAGGAAATCCTAGCATGGAAAGAAGAAAGTCCACAAAAGTAGAGACCAAATATATGGTGCTCTAATTGTACTGTAATGTTAGAAAATGTCCCCTTGGGGGCTTTTCCCTCATAAGGTTTAGCTCTCGGGTCTTTTGCATGCATTTAAGACATCTTACTTCATAATTTGGCATCCCAATGGAAAGAGTCCTAGGTAACATGACAAATGGGACCTAGGAGGACCCCTTGAGCTTTACCCGACCCAAAATAGGGGGGGACTTGGGTGCCCATGCCCTAGTCTTACCCTATTTTGGGGCAGTCCCAATTTTGGGTGTCAGCTTGTGACTGTTATTTGGGTCCTATGCCGACACGGTAAGTTTGAATTATGAAATTCTTAGCAGGAGTATTTGTAGTTGCATATAAAAGCATGTTTAGGCATTCATTTAGAGACTAGATGGCAATTGTGATGTTTATGCATTATCAAGGTGATTCAAGGCTTTCATTGTGTTGTAAGAGTAGACTTGTGTAGTTTATGTGTTTGTATTTGTAGATTTGAGCATCCATTTCCTCATGGAATGAAGAGCATCTTCCTCCCATGAGATCTTCACTACAAGGTGACATTATATTGTGTTTTTATCATCATTTCCTTTGGTTTTTGCCTCTACCTCACAAGGACACACACTCTCTAGCTGACAACGGTGTTCAGAGACTTAAGCGTCCTCTAGGGCTCAACTGAGGCAAGCCTCTAAACACCACAACCCCCTCCCAAAGTTTGGTGATTGTAGGTTACAGGTGTCACATCTAGAAAAAGTAAAGTTACAGGAGGGATCAACAGACATCAAGGATTCAAGATCTGAAGAGAAGTAGGACACCAGAGCCTTTTTAGGACTTGGGTGCTTGCCCCTATTTCCTCCATAGTTAAATTTCCAAAAATAGAAGTTACAGTGCAGATAAGTGTCAGAAGGAGGTCAGGATCCCACAAAGAAACTGGTACCTTGGACTTGGGTGTCCTCTCCTGTGTCCCTTACTTTTCCTTGAAACCCTAAAAATAGGTAGTCTTGATTTGATATTTTACTTCCTTCTGCAAGAGATTTTTCTGTTATTCTTCTGTTTACAGTTGTATTTATGAAATTAGGGTTTTAATGGTCAATTAAGCATAAGAGAACGAAAATTGATAATTAAATTCCCTAATCCAAGTTTCCCTACATCTCACAGTGACCTACGGTATGATAGTGAATTGCCACTCAACCCTAGATTCTTGAATGTATAGGGTGAATGGAGGATTTAAACATCTAAACACTTAAACATTAACAAATCCCAATTTTACCTTAAACATTTTGGTGAACCCATGTTTTTGGACTTAAATTGCAACTTTTTGAATGTGTGTATTTACATTTAGATTGATTTCATTCATTCATATAGTCTTTCATCTTATTGCATTGAGAAAATTATAAAAAAGTTGAAAAATTTGAAAACCCTAGCTTGCATTTTCATATAGATTACTAAATTGCATCAATTCTTTCTAAATTTTCCCAATTCATGATTTTTGCATCAGATCTGATATAAACTACAGAAAAACACAAAAATCAATAATTTGCATTGCATTTTCATCATTAATTTGCTAGGCTTTTGTAGAAATTTTGACAATTTTCATATAACCTAGTAATTCCAAAATCTAGGGTTAGTAGGAAAAATCTTCTTCCAGATTTTTCTACTGATTTTATAGGCTCATTTAAAATTATAATTTGGCTATAGTCTTACATTGTTGTGTAAATTTGCATTTAGATTTAAATATTTACATTTTTGCATAGAAAATTTTAACAAAAAACTAGCAATTTTCATGCATTTTCATTAGATTTGCATTGGCATTTTACAAATTAGGGATTGAAAATAATTTTCAGATCTGAGGGTAATTAATTTCCATCATAAATCAGACTTCAAAACATTCACATAGCATTTTGTGTCAACATCTCAAACCTAGGGCTTCAAAAACAATGATTTTCACTAAATTTGGCCTTATCGACTCTATAAACTTGCACCATAGGTGTGTTGTGAAAAGTATTTTTCTATTAATTGGCTTTTATTAGGGTAATAATTTCTTTCCCCTCCTAAAAATCCTCACAACACCCTTTTAACGAGATCTTGTATTGAAAATTTGGTGAAAAACTACACATTTTGACTAGTTTTGCCCTAGGGTTTGACCTAGTTTGCACTCCAAGCGTGTTGTGATCAATTTTATGGATTGAGGTGACTGATATAATTGATTTTACTTGTTTTACCTCCTGAAATTCATTACAACACCCCTTTTGATAGGTCTTGGAATAAAAAAATAGTGAAAAATAGCCTATTTTTGCTATATTTTCATTAGGGTTTTACCTTAAGTGGCACTAAAAGCATGTTGTGTTGGATATTTTGACATTAAGTGGCTGATATTACTGATATAACTTTCTCTACATCATCAATTTTCTCACAACACCTTTTGTTCTGATCTTTTTCATTGAGTTTTGGTGAAAAAAGTGCCTATTTTGACATATTTTCACTATAGTTTGACTTGGCATTAGCTTGGATTTGCATCAAGAGTATGTTGAGAAGGAGCTTGTTGCTGATTTGGACTGATATCAGACATATAACTCACTTCCCTTGATCAAAATCCTAAAAACACTCTTTGTTTCATTCATTTGCATTGAAAAAGTACAAAAATCAAGCATTTTAAGTCATTTTCATACATTCTTTTGCACTTGTTTTTTGCATCAAATTTGAAAATCTTTTAAAATCTGAGTTTACATTGAAAACAATGCAATTACACCTTCATGTCATTTTTCTATGGTATCTCTGCATGCATTTATCAAAGATCTTGATTTTGACGAATTCCTAATCCTCATGAGTGAACATCCTATGATATTAGAAGATTTAACCAAATTCATCTCTAGGAACACTCACAAGAAAGATGAGAGTGAAAATCCTTTTTCCACCATAGAGTATGATGATGATGATGTACCTTCCTCTCAGCCCATTTCTCTCCCTGGCCAAGATGTAACATTAGTTGATGAGAACAGGTCTCTCACGTTAAATACTTTAGGGATGGATGCTGGGTGCAATCAAGAGGGAAACAATGTTAATTCGATACTTATTAATAGACTTGGTAGCATTATTCCTAAGATGGTTGTGTGGGGGGCACCTAATGCAAATTCTTGCTTAAAGCCGGTGATTATGGTTCAAGGTGTTCAAAATGTGTTACAACAACCACACCATAATGAGATTGCTCACACATACAACACCTGTAATAAAAAGAAAAGTAACCAAGCACCACATATGCTTGTCTCCCTTCCATGTTCTCAACCTATGATCCCTCTACCACCTTGTCTAACTCATAAAAGTGGTCAAGAGTATGATCTTGTCGAACAGCTTCGTGCGACTCCGGCTAAGATCTCTCTTTGGGATTTAATACAAACATCACCTACATACCATGGAATGCTCCAAGAAGCTTTTCAAAAGGTGATTGTCCCACCTACTGCTAAGCCTAATGATGTAGCAACCGTATTGGATAGTATGCATGTGACAAAAATAGATATTCTCTTTCAACCACAGGAATTACCGTTAATTGAAGTTCAAAACCAATATGATCCACTTATAATCTCTATCATAATAAATAAAACATTGGTAAAACGCATTATGATCGACAATGGATTAGATCTTAATGTTTGTGACATTGACCTACTACACAAAATCAAGGTTGACACATAACAAATCATACCAAATGGCATTAGCATTCGTGGCTTTGATAATGTTGGATGACAATCCATGGGAACTATAACTCTACCTATACAAGTAGGATCTGTGCTTGTGCCTACCCTGATTCATGTCATGCCTTGATTTTTATTTTACAACATGATTCTTGCTAGACCTTGGATTCATGCATTAGGGGCAGTTCCTTCCACCTTGCATCATTCAATCAAATTTATATTCAAAGGTAAACTTCATACTATTCATGCTAATCCTGAACCAGATAACTGTTTACATATTGAAATGCAAAAACTAGTTTACAATCATATGAGCTTAAACAATTTATAAGCTAATTCATCAAAGGATCTGGCCATGAATGATGTTGTGAAAGATTCTATACCATTGAATGCACTCTTTGGTGATAATTGGGGCTCATTAGATTTTAATTCTTGCAGTATAGGGGAATATAAAATTAATAGCCTTGACACATCAAAAGTAGCATCAATCTCACCTAAGCAATCTTTTGAAGTACCTAAGAAACCTAAGGTCCCCTTGGTAGAAAATAAAAACAATACTCTCACTTATACCAAAAATTATGAGACCTATGAGGCTTCACCATCTTCTAAGGAAATGACATCCCTCTATGGTCAAGGATTTAAAATTCTTTATAACAATTGTGAATATGAAGGTAAGGGATGTGGTGTAAATCAACAAGGGATTTGAGTACCTATAGAATCCGCTTCAACACATTACTCAACCGGCATTGGATATAATCCTTTTAAAGAAAAGAAAGCCTCTTGTCATCCTACACTTAATGTTAATTCAACAAGATCAAAACAACATGACATATATCCTAGATATGTAGGTTCTTAATGGTGGTACCCTAATAGGTAAGTATCTCTAACCCTTTATCTCTCTAGTGATGTGCTTCCCTTGTGATGTGTTATGTGTTGTTTAGGCCTCCTGGGATGACCTCAGATTCTCTCGTAAGGTTTGAGATACCAGGAGACCACCTCTGTTGTGACCTTGTTCTATTTGTATCATCATTCTTCTATTGCCTCTCTCTGATTTCATTCTTGTGTGTTGTGTCTTACAGACATAACATTGTGGTTGGTGACTTGGGGGCACCCTCTTACATGACTGTCCCTAGGGAACTTGTTTCCCCTCTCTTATTTATTGTTTCCCTTCCTCTAGTGTTTCCATCTAGCAGGTGGATGATGACAAAGAATTATACTGATCCAAACCTAGTGTCCCTTTCGAGACCAATAAAAAAATGGACTTAGTTCCTAATATGACGATGGGGTTGTATATTTTATCTGATGCTTGGCTAGTGGAAGCACTCATGCTTTTCGCGTAGTGAATTTGATGATGTTTTATCTCATTTACAAACCTTAACAATACTGCTACTCTATGCACCTTTGTTTGTCTTTGAATCTAGCCTCGGTGGTACTTGATTCAGAGAGCTTCATGATATAGCTCCATGGTTATCCTTGAACTCCAAATTTGTTGTATAACCTTGGCTCTTTGTGTGGTTAATCATATGCATTGATGTTGTTGTTTATCATGATATTGTAGACACTAACATGTTTCTTGCAGGGATGTGTTTTTGGAAAAATTTGGCAATCGTAAAGTACATGTCACCTCCAGGGGGCATGGGCTTTGCGAAAGTCTGTGTTCCCTTGTGTGTTTTTTTACTACCTTAATGTGCTTTATATCGATGCATGATATCAACCACCTTAAGGTGGGGGCATATATAAGGTAAGCTGTCTGTTGTAGATGTTAGCAATGTGCTTGTCCTCAAGTGTAGACTAGTGCGATGAGTACTTCCTGCATCCTGAATTTGTTTGCAATCAATCAATCTATCTTGAAATCTATTGCGTATACCTCCTTTTCACCGTACATCTCCGTGATGCGGGTGGAGTTGTATACTTTTGAGTTCATACCTCCTTTTCACTGTAAGGTGTCTACGTGATGCGGGTGGGGTTGTATGTCATGCTTCCTTTTCACTGTAAGGCATCTCTATGATGTGGGTGGGGTTGCATTTTCAAAAGTCCTTTGCGGAGGCGGGGAGCAGTTATGTGACTAATTCAACCCTTAAGCATGTCTTGGGCGATTGTTGTGGTGAAGCCCAATCGTCAGTGTGTGGCTATAATGTGCCTGAGATGGTGATGAGCCTAGAAATAGGGAACACACCATCACTTGTTTGCCATGTTTTCTCTATGTCTTCAAGTGTGTGTGTTTTGGCATGCTTGTTTTGTTTGGCGTGTCTGTTGCCCTATAGGCAGTATGCATTTTGGGAGGTTTTGCGAGTCTTGTGTGTGTGTTGCCCCATATATATAAAGACCTGCATGATGAGTGCATCATGTATTATGGGAGGTTTGTTTACTTTCCAGTACTTGCATTTACATTTCATATATATGAGAAAAAGAAAAGAAAAGAATCATGTTTGTCTTCCATGCATTAATATGTCTTCCATGCACTTATTGTATTCTCCATGTTCTGCATGACTCTAATTGTCTTCTCCGTGTTTTGCATGCCTATTACTGTCTTCTATGTGATTGGCATGTCTTCTCCATGCTTGGTGTGTTTGCTGTGTTTGTGACCTTACTTTAATGCATGTATTGGCCTTGCAATTATACATACATTAAAGTGGGGGCTAAATGTAACGTCGAAAAAATCTCCCCTTGGGGGATTTTCTCTCATAAGGTTTAGCTCCGGGGTCTTTTGCATGCATTTAGGACATCTTCATAAATTGGCATCCCGATGGAAGAGTCCTAGGTAAAATGACAAATGGGACCTAGGAGGACCCCTTGAGCTTTACCCTACCCAAAATAGGGGGGGAGGACTTGGGTGCCTGCGCCCTAGTCCTACCCTATTTTGGGGTAGTCCCAAATTTTGGGTGTCATCTTGTGACTGTTATTTGGGTCCTCTACTGACACGGTAAGTTTGAATTATGAAATTCTTGGTGGGAGTGTTTCTAGTTGCATATAAAAGCATGTTTAGGCATTCATTTAGAGACTAGATGGAAATTGTGATGTTTATGCATTCTCAAGGTGATTCAAGGCTTTCATTGTGTTGCAGGAGCAGACTTGTGTGGTTTATGTGTTTGTATTTGTAGATTTGAGCATCCATTTCCTCATGGAATGAAGAGCATCTTCCTACCATGAGATCTTCAATACAAGGTGACATTATATTGTGTTTTCGTCATCATTTCCTTTGGTTTTTGCCTCTACCTCACAAGGGCACACACTCTCTATCTGACAATGGTGTTCAGAGACTTAAGTGTCCTTCGGGGCTTGACTAAGGCAAGCCTCTAAACACCACAACCCCCTCCAAAAGTTTTGTGATTCTAGGTTACAGGTGTCGCATCTGGAAAAAGTAGAGTTGCGGGAGGGATCGATAGACATTCAGGATTCAAGATTTGAAGAGAAGCAGGACACTGGAGCCTTTTCAGGACTTGGGCTCTCACTCCTGTGTCCTTTGTAGTTGAATTTCTAGAAACAAAAGTTACAGTGCAGATTAGTGTCAGAAGGAGGTCAGGATCCTACAAAGAAACTGGTACCTTGGACTTGGGCGCCCACTCCTATGTCCCTAACTTTTTTGCCTTGGAACCCCGAAAACAGGTACTCTGATTTGATATTTTACTTCCTTCTGCAAGAGCTTTTTCTATTATTTTTCCGTTTACAGTCGTATTTGTGAAATTATGGTTTTAATGGTCAATTAAGCATAAGAGAAGGAAAATTGATAATTGAATTCCCTAATCCAAGTTTCCCTACATCTCATAGTGACCTATGCTATGATAGTGAATTGCCACTCGACCCTAGATTCTTGAATGTATAGGGTGAAAGGAGGATTTAAACATCTAAACACTTAAACATTAACAAATCCCAATTTTACCTTAAACATTTTGGTGAACCCATGTTTTTGGACTTAAATTGCAACTTGCTGAGTGTGTTTCTTCAGATTTGGATTTATTTCATTCATTCATATAGTCTTTCATCTTATTGCATTGAGAAAATTACAAAAGTTGAAAAATTTGCAAAAATTTGAAAACCCTAGCTTGCATTTTCATATAGATTACTAAATTGCATCAATTCTTTCTAAATTTTCCTAATTCATGATTTTTGCATCAGATCTGATATAAACTATAGAAAAACACAAAAAATCAATAATTTGTATTGCATTTTCATCATTAATTTGCTAGGCTTTTGTAGAAATTTTAACAATTTTCATATAACCTAATAATTCCAAAATCTAGGGTTAGTAGGCAAAATCTTCTTTCTGATTTTTCTATTGATTTTATAGGCTCATTTCAAATTATAATTTGGTTGTAGTCTTACATTGTTGTGTAAATTTGCATTTAGATTTAAATATTTGCATTTTTGCATAGAAAATTTCAACAAAAAACTAGCAATTTTCACGAATTTTCATTAGATTTGCATTGACATTTTGCATATTAGGGCTTGAAAATAATTTTCAGATCTAAAATTAATGCATTTCAATCATAAATCAGACTTCAAAACATTCACATAGCATTTTGTGTCAACATCTCAAACCTAGGGCTTCAAAAACAACGATTTTCACTAAATTTGGCCTTATCGACTCTATAAACTTGCACCATAGGCATGTTGTGAAAATTATTTTAGTTTTTATCAGGGTAATAATTTTCTTCCCCTCCTAAAAATCTTCACAACACCCTTTTAATGGGCTCTTGTATTGAAAATTTGGTGAGAAACTACACATTTTGACTAGTTTTGCCCTAGGGTTTGACCTAGTTTGCACTCCAGGCATGTTGTGATCAAATTTATGGATTGAGATGATGACTGATATAATTGATTTTACTTTCTGTACCTCCTAAAATTCAATACAACACCCCTTTTGATAGGTCTTGGAATCAAAAAATTGTGAAAAATAGCCATTTTTGCTATATTTTCACTAGGGTTTTACCTTAAGTGGCACTAAAAGCATGTTGTGTTGGATATTTTGGCATTAAGTGGCTGCTATTATTTATATAACTTGCTGTACATCATCATTTTTCTCACAACACCTTTTGTTCTAATCTTTTGCATTGAGTTTTGGTGAAAAAAGTGCCTATTTTGACATATTTTCACTATAGTTTGACTTGGCATTAGCTTGGATTTGCATAAAGAGTGTGTTGAGAAGGAGCTTGTTGCTGTTTTGGACTGATATTAGACATATAACTCGCTTCCCTTGATCAAAAGCCTTAAAACAATCTTTGTTTCATTCATTTGCATTGAAAAAGTACAAAAATCAAGCATTTTAAGTCATTTTCATACATTCTTTTGCACTTGTTTTTTGCATCAAATTTGAAAATCTTTTAAAATCTGAGTTTACATTGAAAACAATGCAATTACACCTTCATTTCATTTTTCTATGGTATCTCTGCATGCATTTATCAAAGATCTTGATTTTGACAAATTCCTAATCCTCATGAGTGAACATCCTATGATATTAGAAGATTTAACCAAATTCATCTCTAGGAACACTCATGAGAAAGATGAGAGTGAAAATCCCTTTTCCACCATAGAGTATGATTATGATGATGTACCTTCCTCTCATCCTATTGCTCTCCCTGGCCAAGATGTAGCATTAGTCGATGAGAATAGGTCTCTCACATTAAATACTTTAGGGATGGATGCTGGGTGCAATCAAGAGGGAAACAATGTTAATTTGATACTTATTAATAGACTTGGTAGCACTATTCCTAAGATGGTTGTACGAGGGGCACCTAATGCACATTGTTGCTTAAAGCTGGTGATTACGGTTCAAGGTGTTCAAAATGTGTTACAACAACCACACCACAATGTGATTGCTCACACATACAACACCCGTAATAACAAGCAAAGTAACCAAGCACCGCATGTGCCTGTCTCCCTTCCATGTTCTCAATCTATGCTCCCTCTACCACCTTGTCTTACTCATAAAAGTGGTCAAGAGTATGATCTCGTCAAACAACTTCGTGCTACTCCAGCTAAGATCTCTCTTTGGGATTTAATACAAACATCGCCCACATACCATGGAATGCTCCAAGAAGCTTTGCAAAAGGTGATTGTCCCACCTATTGCTAAGCCTAATGATGTAGCAGCTATATTGGATAGTATGCATGTGACAAAAACAAATATTCTTTTTTAACCACTGGAATTACCGTCAATTGAAGTTCAAAACCAATATGATCCACTTATAATCTTTGTTATAATAAATAAAACATTGGTAAAATGCATTATGATCGATAATGGATTGGCTCTTAATGTTTGGAGCATTGACCTACTACACAAAATCAAGGTTGACACATCACAAATCATACCAAATGGCATTAGCATTCATGGCTTTGATAATGTTGGATGACAATCCATGGGCACTATACCTATACAAGTAGGATCTGTGCTTGTGCCTACCCCTAATTAATGTCATGCCTTGTTCTTTATTTTACAACATGATTCTTGGTAGACCTTGGATTCATGCATTGGGGGCAGTTCCTTCCACCTTGCATTGTTCAATCAAATTTATATTCAAAAGCACTATAATGTCTACTTTTCATGCAAGAAGAGAAAAAGATGACTGGGTCATTGATAGTGGATGCTCAAATCATATGACAGGGGATAAGAGTAAGTTTGTTAAACTTGAAGAATATGATGGTGGAGTAGTTAGGTTTGGTGATGATGCAACTGCTAAGATTTGTAGAAAAGGTTTAATCAATTTTGATGGAAAGCATAACACTGATGATGTTATTTATGTTAAGGGTTTAAAGCATAATATTTTGATTGTTGGAAAAATGTGTAGCAAAGGATACAATCTTAAGTTTTAAGATGATGGCTGTGAGATCAGAAAAAGCTCTGTAACTATAATTGCTGTTGGAAAGAGGATAGGTGGAAATGCTTATCATCTCAAAGGTGGTGATAGTTATTGCTTTATGACTCAGCTCAGTGAGAGTTGTTTATGGCATAGGATATTGTGTCACATCAATTTTCATGGCCTGGTAAGGATAAGTTCAGTTCAAGCTATGAGAGATCTACCAAAGATTACAAAGCCCATCAATGTTGTCTATAAGGAATGTCAGATTGGAAAGCAAACAAGAAGAAGCTTCAAAGTCAAGGATTAGTTGTCTACCAGACTGTTGGAATTGGTACATATAGATCTTTGTGGTCCTACCAGAGTAAGGAGTTTTCAAGGTGACAAGTATTTTATGTTATTTATTGATGATTACTCTAGAATGACATGGGTCACTTTTGTTAAGGGAAAATGAGAAGCCCTAGATAAGTTTAAAGCCTTTAAAGCAATGGTTGGAAATGAAATGGATATGAAGATCAGATATTTGAGGTATGATAGAGGTGGAGAATTTACTCTAATGAGTTTAACATGTTTTGTGAGGGCCATGGGATAAAGAGGCATTTATCTACCCCTAGAACTCCTCAGCAGGATGGAGTGGTTGAAAGGAAGAATAAGACTATTCAAGAAGCTGCAAGGATAATGATAAAAGAAGCAAACCTACCATAAGTCTACTGGAGAGAACTAATTCATATTGTTGTCTACATATAGAATAGAGTACAAGTAAGAGAAAATGAAACAAAGACTCCCTATGAGCTATGGTATGGATGGATTCCTTCTATTAAATATTTCAAAGTTTTTGGAAGCAAATGTTATATTAGAAGAGATGAAGAACTTGGAAAGTTTGATGCAAGGTGTGATGAAGGCATCTTCTTTGGGTATTCTACTAGAAGCAAAGATTATTGGGGCTACAACAAAAAGCTAAGAAAAATTATTTAAAGTGCTAATGTTAAGGTTGATGAAGATATACAAAATATTTTAGAGGTTAATGAATATGAATCAGATGAGTCTTCTTGTGAAGAAGAAGAAGAAACTAAAAAAAAAGAAATACAAGTTGAAGAAAAAGAAGCTCCAAAAAGAATCCTTAAAACTCCCAAGTATGTGTAGAAGCATCACTCTGAGGACCAGATCATTGGTGATAAGAGAAAAGATGTATTGAAAAGAAGGAGAGATGTTGAAGAACATGCAAATCTATGTTTACTTTCTAAAGTTGAACCTAAAACAGTAGTTGAGGCATGCAAGGATGAGTATTGGATTAATGATATGGAAGAAGAACTAATGCATATTGAGAAGAATTAGACTTGGGAACTTGTCCCAAGACTAGAGAACAAAAATGTAATTGGAACTAAGTGGGTATTCCAGAACAAATTGAATGAGAATGGAGAAGTGGTAATGAACAAGGCAAGACTTGTGTGTGTGAGGGTAAAATAGTGATCAATCAAATGAATAATAGATGACCCAAACATCAACAGAATAGAGAAACAAAGAAGATCCGAATAAACAAAGCAATGAACAAACACAGCAAACCTCTTCCGTTTCAAAACTTCTGTTGTTCGCCTATCACAAATCGTCCTTTCGCAGATGAGATGAGCCCTCAGAGAGTGCAATCTTTTAAAGCTGTTTGAGGAAGTCGATGGTGAACGGCTATGGTGTGATGTGCAATGAAGGTGAGCTCCAATGCAACAATGGTGATCTCAAGCTTGTAGATGACAAGTGGGTGCCAAAGGCACGCTGGTGATATTTCTGCAGAGTAACGATGTCAAAAGCCTGGATGATTAGAATGGAGGGATGAAGCTTCATTTATAGACTTGGAAGAATATGAATCAACGGTTGAGAGGAGATATGAAGATCAATGGCTGAGGATGGTTGAGGAATGTGCAACCAGTGGAAATGTGACAAGTGTCCCAGCTCCATCATGAAAGGTGGGATGTGACAAAACTGATTGGAGAGTTAACTCCATTGACTGGTCTGTTAACAGAATTGATTGATCAGTTAGAAGAGTGGATTGTGGAACTGACTGGATTGATTGAGGATTTGACTCAACTGACAGGTTAGTTAACAGATTTGATTGATTGGTTAACTGACCTCTGATTGGAGAAGAAATAGGCCATGTGGGTGAGGGAAAATAAGGCAATTAAATATTAAATATATTTAATTACATGTGCAACCTGATGATGTGGACAAGGTGAGGTGTAAAGGTGATGTGTAAAAGGTGATGTGGAATTTTGAATTTAGAACTTTAGGATAGAGGAATTAGGCTTAATTAAATAATTTATGATTATTTAATTGTGAAGGACTTTAGAAGAATTTTAATTAAATAAATAGAATTTATTTAATTGTGAGATAGTGAATTGATTAAATAAATTTGGAATATTTATTTAATTAATAGAAGAATGGAATAAATATTTAGAATATTTATTTAGGATGATTTGTGTCATTTTTAGGCGTATACATTTTACCCCTCTTTGATGCAATGCAGTTTACAGCGTTGCTTCAAAGAAATTGATAGTCTGAATGATGATACATGCCCCAGTTTGCCCCTGGTACAGGTTAAATGACGATAGGATGCCCCCTCGGGAGATTGGATGGGAAAAACGGCAAAAGTTTTGGAGACGGACGATCTCACGACGAGGAAGGGGTTAGGATAGGTTGGAGGAAAAGGGACGTGGTCAGGGATGCGGGAAGAAAACAGGAGAAAAAACGGACACGGGAAGTAGTCACAGTCATCACCTAGCCAGAATTAGGGTTTGGAGGCTATAAATAGGAGCTGGGTCCACAAGAATAGTCATTTGCACACTTGGTTGATCTGGATTGGAGAAAAAGAGCTCAGAGCAAACTTAGAGCAGCATGGCAGCTAGAGCAGCAGACATTCCACGCGAGGAGCACCGATTCGAGCGAGTCCGAAGATTCGGGCGGCCAGCAGAGGCAGGACCCCCGGTATGTGCTTCAAAAAATTTCTCCTAGGGTCGAGTTTAGGTGTCATAAATGCACGTAGAAAATAGGTGAAATAGATGCGCCGAAACGCAGAACGGCGCATATGCCTCGTGAAGCCGCGCATTTGCTTTTTCACGGCGCATATGTCTGTTTCGGCGGCGCATGCGTTAAAGCTGCGCTTTTGTGCATTCTAGCTGCGCATGTGCAATTTGGCGGCGCTTTTGTATTTTTGCCGCGCATATGTGAAATGTAGCAGCGCATTTGATAAAGTTGCGCATATGTGACTTCCTGCGGCGCATCCATAATTTCACAGCGCATACGTGGATTTCTGTGGCGCATGCGTTAGAACAGCGCATATGTACCCTGTAGCGGCGCATATGCATTTTTGCGGCGCATATGTTGATTATTACGGCGCATATACCAGAAATGGTGCTTTTACCACCTGTAGTGGTGCATTTACTCGAGAGGGCAAATTACTTAGCCAAATTGATTCGATTAGCGTCCTGTTTGACGCAGGAATCGATGAGCTATCTCCGAGATTGCAGGAATCTAGTCAAGAGATGTAGTGTGCTGTTTTGATCAATTTGAAATGCTAAGTTTAGTTGATATAGTTCAATAGATATGTTGAGTATGGTATATGCAGCTTGAGACTGACGCCTTGCTTTGTGTGCTTGCAGGAGGAGATACGAGAGACTCTGCAGTCGAGGGAGACGTTCCCCATGCCTTTATTGCAGAGATACATGTTGACGGAGGCTGACAGAGTGGCGCTTGGTGCCATGGGTTTAGATTACGTTTGCTTTATGCCCGAGGTGCGGGCGAACCAAGGACTATTGACAGCTGCTGTGGAGAGATTCCACAGTGAGGACGGGACCTTCCACTTCCCTACTGGAGAGATGACGGTGACGCTGGAGGACGTCTACAGGATACTGCACTTGCCCGTGGTAGGCGAGTTAGTGGAGTATGACGCACAGCGGGACGCGGGACTTGCCGAGTGTCAGCGAGTGTTTGACGATCCCGAGCTGGTGGGACAGGTCATCCCGTGGCAGGATATCTATGACTGTTATGACTACTTCCCTGGGATTGTGGCTGGACTGATTGCGGGCGTTGTATGCCCGGACAGGAGATCGCACGGGTTCCCCATTGGATGGGGTAGGATCATGGAGCGGATGCTGACCAAGGGCACCCGATATGCGTGGGGACCCTGTGTGCTAGCCCACCTATATCACGACATGCATCAGGTGGTGTACCACCGCAGCACGAGTTTATCGGCCGGAGTGTTGCTGTTACAGTTTTGGCTGTGGGAGCACATAGCGGTGACCAGGCCGATATGCGTCTTTGCTAGGCAGCGAGGAGAGCCATACAGCTATGGCTATGCAGGAGTGATTTCCCAGCACAGGCTGGGGAAGCTAGAGTACTGGCGGCATACTTTGGATGGGATAGATGTGGTCGTCTGGCGACCATATCTGGATTGCGAGCCCTGGGATGATGAGGGAGATGAGCTGCCCTACTGCTTCCAGACCAGGTGGTTGATAGGCTGGACACGGCACATACTGGAGAGGCAGATGGTGGGCCGAGTGCTAAGACAGTTTGGCAGGAGACAGGGCATGCCGCAGGGACAGGCCATGTTTGCACGGACACATGCAGAGAGGGTCCGATGGGGGCCGATGGCTTCTTATGAGGAGGCCTTGGCAGAGTTCCAGCAGTTGCCTTACGTGGCATGGGACATGAGGCGAGAGATAGCTGATGCGGGGGTTACACAGGAGTATGAGGATTGGATTACCGCACATCCATTCCCGAGATATTTAGGACATGCTGGTGCCTCATATTGACGAGGCAGACTCAGAGGATGAGGAGGGAGAGGCTGGCCCAGGGCGGAGGGGCGTGAGAGGAGGACGAGGACGACGGGGTGGCCGAGCTGCCGAGAGGCCGAGGCAGTGGAGGAGGATAGATCGGGCTGGGCAGGCAGTGCCAGGATAGGGAGAGGTACATCAGCAGGTGCAGCAGTAGGCACAGATGCCACCACCCCAGTAGGTACCACAGCAGCAGGTACCACAGCAGCAGGTGCCACAGCAGCAGGTGCCCCAGCAGCAGGGGCTAGGACAGGCAGAGGCAGCACAGGGGCCAGTGTAGGGTGAGGCACATGAGAGGACTATAGCCAGCCTAAGGGGACAGGTGCGAGAGCTGCAGGCACAGCCGAGGAGAGTGGAGAGGAGGCGAGATACAGACGCAGTGGTGATCGCTAGTTTGACTTGCGAGCGAGACATGGTAGATGCCCAGGTACGCCTTATCCGAGTAGAGAGGGACACAGCAGTGGCTACCATGGGTACAGACGTAGCGAGCTTGTTTCTGGTTGGGCAGGTGCAGCAGGCACAGGCACAGGTAGGCCAGTTGCAGACGCAGTTGGCACAGGCGCAGACAGACCTAGCCAGAGCGCAGCAGCAGGCACAGTACTACCGAGGCTTGTACCATGGTGCCGTGGCGTCGAGCCAGAGGGCAGGGAGTTTCAGGAGTCAGTCTGGGGTGGCTCACAGAGCAGGTCCTTCGTAGTCAGGGGCATCCATGATGGGACCTCAGCAGTCAGGAGCTGGCAGTGGTGGCCCACAGCAGCAGGAGTAGACACAGACCAGATTTTGTACATTTTTGGGACATGTATCACCGTCTATTTAGACGCATATTGTATATGACACTTTGATTTTGAGAGAGATGGTGATATTGTACATTTGGACCTCTTTGTATATGATAGTATGGATGATGATGCAGCTTTGGGTATCTATTGCATGCGTTATGAGATGATGATTTTACTTCTATTGTATGATGTGATTCTATTGCATAGTTAGATGGTCTATATGATGCTATATGAGAAATACTTTGATATGCTGCTATATGATGTCTCTATGATATAATGTGACAAATGAATGCAAAATGTAATATGATGTCTATGTGATCTAATGCAAATGTATGTATATGAAACATGATTTCTATGTTATGATGTAACTATATATGTGATGTCTATATGATCTAATGCAAATGTATATGTATGGAACATGATTTCTATGTTATGATGCTGTATAGATATGTGAGATGCTATTGGATGTTTATATGATGTAATGCTTTGAATGTATGCAGTTGTAACATGAGTACTATGTGGTGATGTAACTATATATGTGATGCACTTAGCTATGTTGTTTGATATTCTGGGCTTTTAAGATTAAGATGTGATGCAAATGTATTGGTGACCTAATGCATTGGATGGTGCATTCTACTAACCTAATCATGTGCATGACTAGTGTCTACGAATGATATGATATGCTCCTATATGCCTTGTTTTTGTGATGTCTAAATGTACTCTATCGACATAAGAATGACATGATGGATAGAGGAATGGTTGCGAAAGAATGACTTAGGAACTTTTCTTGATATCGTTACTCTGCATAGTTTGAATAATGAGGATTGTATGGATGGGTGTATGGATATAGGACGGATGTTTTGCTTTTAGATTGCTTTATTTCATCATTGGGCATTTTGTTTTTGGTACTTTTCTGAAATGTTGTAAGTGAATACAAGCATCTAGGTATAATTGAACTGAGATGACCTGAGTATCGCTTACATGGAGTGTGATTGAGCAAGTTAATACAAGCATCTAGTCAAAATTGAATCTAGATGACCTGAGTACCTCTTGCGTTTCAACAAGCAAGGATTGCCCCCGTTCATGTAAGGCCTTGGATGTCCTCGATGATCTTTTGCTGATCATGTCCTTAGACAAGGCATCGCATTACTAAAGTTTAATCCACAAACAACAAACAAAGAAAGTAATCATGCCCCCATCATAGCATCTCTAGCTTTTGGCATCCTTGAGTAGCATAGGAAGGTATGATAGCAAAAACCAAGACTCTGTAACTTAACCCTAGGTTCCAATCTACAAAAGCATATTTGCGTTGATATGTGTTTATTTCTTGCCTTAATTTGCATAAAATCATTTAGAAGACCTTGGGTATTTGCTTTGCATTGGATAGGTTAAGATGCTCATTGTCAGGATGTCTGCTTGAAGTGCGGGTGTTTGCTTGCATTTGCTTACTTGATGAGAAGGTTGCACAATCCTTATTGAGAAGACGGACCCTAAGGGACTGACCTAGTGCCTCGGGGGCTCATTGCTAAATGGCCTTGCCTACGTGACGACACAGAGGCAACATAGTTCGGGGTAAACCCTAATGGACCTTGGATGGACTAGAAGAAAGACGACCAGAATGAAGACAAGAAAGGAGATGAATGGGACCTTGGGAGAGATGGAAGCCTCGGGGGCGCATTAGAATAATGGCCTTGCCTACGTGACGGTGCAGAGGCAACGTAGTTCACGGATTCGGACCACAGACACTGACGAGAGACACTACACTAGGCTTACCTTGAGGAGACGGTATGGGACAAAACCTTGGTTGACAAGGCCACAAGGTGAGTATCAAGCCATGATAGGTAACTGTCAAGTGTTTATTGTGTGATGGATATGGGTCAAATGAGGAAAATAGAGGGAGAATGGGCTCAAGGTGATTGGATTCCCAAAGATGGAGAATGCGGTTTGTCACAAGTAACACCTGTTTACCAGGTTTTCATCACTTGCTTTTATTTGCACGAGAAGCTAGAAAGTAACATGACGCCTGATTGCTAGGTTTTCACCATGATACCTATCCAAGGTGCCTGTTTGCCAGGTTTTCACCGAAGGACGATTTTTTTGTATGCTTGCTATTTTTTCCGATTTTTTTTGTATTTTCTCTTTGTAACTTTTTTGATTTTTTTTGATTTTTTGATTTTTTGACTTTATTGTACCCCCTTGCACTGGGGTTCTCTTAGGTATAGAACCGGCGAAGGTGCATGCTGTTGATTGGGTCATCAAACAACTCACCTTCTGATGTGGCCAACTGATATGCCCCCGATCCGTAAGCCGCTACAATTACATAGGGTCCAAGCCAGTTAGGCTCAAACTTACCTTTCTTTTCTCTGTCCTGCTGATTGCGAGGGTTCTCTTTTAGGACGAGGTCCCCAACCTTGAAGCATCTTGGTCTAACCTTGTGGTTGTAGCTTCTTGACATCATCTGTTGATAGGCTTTGAGATGGTCAAAAGCTTTTTGGCGCCTTTCCTCTAGCAGTTCTAGCTCTTGTAGCCTGGAGACTCTGTACTCTTCGTCTGATATGAGACCTTTCAACGACACCCGAAGGGATGGGAGTTCGACCTCAATGGGAAGGATGGCTTCAGAACCATAGACGAGGGCGTAGGGTGTAGCACCTGTGGGAGTGCGTATGCTGGTTCTGTAGGCCCACAGAGCGGGATTGAGTTGGACGTGCCAATCGCGACCAGCTTCATTGACAGTCTTCTTTAGGATTTTCAGAATGGTTTTGTTCAATGCCTCAGCTTGGCCGTTACCTTGGGGGTAATATGGAGTGGAGAAGTGATGTTGGATCTTGAAACGTTCACAAAGTTCCTGGACATCCTAATTTTTGAAGGGTCTCCCGTTATCCGTTATGATGGATGAAGGGATGCCATATCGGCAGATAATGTAATTCAGAATGAAAGAGGAAATTTGCTTTCCTGTGACGGTTGATAAGGGAACGGCTTCAATCCACTTTGTAAAGTACTCAGTGGCGGTTATGATGAATTTATGGCCGTTGGAAGAGGGCGGATGAATCTTTCCCACGAGGTCAAGTCCCCACTGGCAAAAGGGCCAGGGTGTCGTTAGAGGTCTCAACTCCTGAGCAGGTGCATGAATCAGGTTCCCATGTATCTGGCACTGTTTGCACTTTTTGACGAACTGATATGAATCCATTTCCATATTGGGCCAGTAATAACCCAAACGCATGAGTTTCTTAGCTAAGGAAGGACCGCTGGAGTGTGTTCCGTAGATCCCTTCGTGCACGTCTCGCAAGGCAGTTATAGATTCTTCTTGTTCTAGACAACGGAGTAAAGTACCATCCAGACCACGTCGGTAAAGGGTATTGGCGATAATGGTGTAACGGGAGGCTTGTCGGATGAAAGTTCATTTTTGGTTGGGAGAGAGGTCCAAAGGAAGGACATTGTTCTTGAGGTAAGTGTAGGTCTTACCGTACCAAGGTGAATCAGATCCTACTAGGTGGCAAATGGAATGGGTTTCAAGGAGATCATAAGCCGGCTGTCGAATTGTTTCTACTAAGAACTCATACCGTGACTCATGTTCAGGTATCTCAAGAAGAGAGGCTATGGTCACCATTGCATCGGCTGCTTTGTTCTCTATCCTGGGTATTTGCTCAAACGAGATGGTCCCAAAATGTTCTTTGAGGTCGTCGACCATCCGTTTGTATGGGATGAGCTTCTCATCTTTGGTCTGATACTCATCGTTGACCTGGTTTATGACGAGCTGAGAATCACCGTAGACACATAGTGCTTGGATTTTCCACTCAGTGGCCATCTTGAGACTAATTACCAAAGCCTCATACTCCGCTATATTGTTAGTGCATGGAAATAACAACCTGTAGGACTTTGGAATTGTGTCGCCTTGGGCAGTGATGAACAAGATACCTGCCCCCGATCCATGGTTGGTGTAAGACCCGTCGAAGTAGAGTTTCCAAGGAGATGTTGACAGAGTGAATAAAGATTCATCGGGGAACTCAAACTACATTGGTGAAGTGTCCTGTAATGGTGCCTCAGCTAGTTGGTCAGCGATGATTTGCCCCTTGATGGCTTTTCTATCCACATACTCTATATCATATTCGCTAAGAAGCATAACCCATTTGGCTAGTCGACCTGTGAGAGCTGCTTTGCTAAGAAGATATTTTAGTGGGTCGATCTTGGCAATGAGTTTGACAGGATGTGCCAACATGTAGTGTCAGAGTTTTTGTGAGGCAAAAACCACCGCAAGGCATGAACGTTCCACCTGTGAGTACTGCAACTCGTAGCCCACTAAGGTTCGACTGATGTAGTACACAGCTCTTTCCTTGTTCTCATAGTCTTGCTGCGCTAGGAGAGCCCCAAGAGCAGTAGGTGTAGCAGATATGTAGAGAATCAAAGGTTTTCCTTGGATCGGAGGCATGAGTATAGGAGGATTCATGAGGTACTCCTTGAGCTTTTTGAATGCCTCTTCGCACTGCTCATCCCATTTAAATGGAATGTTCTTATGTAGGAGATGGCTGAAAGGATGGCACTTGTCTGCCAGCTGTGAGATGAACCTGCGGATGGCCTGTAGCTTGCCCTGTAAGGATCTCAACTGTGTTAGAGTTTTGGGCGGAGGCATGTCCATGATTGCTTTGACCTTGGCCGGGTCTACCTCTATGCCGTTTGCTGACACGATGAAGCCTAGCAGCTTGCCCGATGTTACCCCAAACACACATTTCTTCGGGTTCAATTTTACTTGGAATTGGTCCAGCCGTTGGAAGACTTTCTCTAATGTGTCTAGGTGTGAGTCCCTGGTGAGTGATTTTGCCAAGATGTCGTCAACATAATCTTCCATGGTCACATGCATCATGTCGTGAAATATAGTTGTTATGGCCCGCTGATATGTAGCACCTGCGTTTTTTAGCCCAAATGGCATGACATTCTAGCAAAAGGTACCCCATGGACAAGTGAAAGCGGTTTTATGCTAATCCCCTGGTGCTATTTTGATCTGGTTGTACCCTGAGAATCCATCCATAAGTGACAGCATTGTATGTCCTACCGTGAGGTCGACTATGATATCGATGTTAGGCAAGGGAAAGTCATCTTTTCAGCATGCTTTGTTTAAATCTCTAAAATCGTTGCATAGTCGAACCCTGCCATCTGGTTTAGACACCGGCACAATATTAGATATCCATTCAGGGTAATCTATGGCTCTGATGAACCCCACGTCTAACAATTTCTTGAGTTCTTCCTTGACCAGTAGGGCTATATGGGGATGCATCTTTCTCAGTTTTTGCTTTACGGGCTTCACCCCTGGATCCAATGGCAAGTGATGTAGAATCAGGTTTGGGTCCAAACCTGGCATGTCGGCATATGACCAAGCAAAGCTGCCTCTCTTATTTTTAAAGAATGGTATAAACTTGGTTTTCTCAGGCGGCGTGAGAGATTTTGCAAAGTGGATAATCTGAGGCTGCTCTTCAGTTCCAATGTTTATTGGCTCTGTTGGCTCTACCACGATCTGTGACCTTTCTTGATACATATCACTTGGGAGGGTGTCAAGCAATCCATCGTCAGGTGCCATAGTTGGGTTTTCACCTTCAGATACGTCCTTTCTTTTTACTGTTTTATGATCTGACACTACCGCATGGCAGTTTTCACCGTCAGATCCCTTTTTGATCTTTACATTTTTGCGACTAGAAGGCTTGGCACCCTCCCCGAAGTAAGCTACAGTATTGAGTTCGATAGCGAAACCGGCTTTATGATCTCCTTTTGGTAAGTGATCTCGAAGTCCCATATAGTCAATGTAGGCATCATCGTTCTGGAACATATCTAATTGAGGGGTCCCTTGCAGGTCCCAATCAATAAGCTCGGGGTGTAAGAGGGGAAGGGAGTCGGATGAAAGACCTGATTCATTGATAGTGTGGATGGAAATATTAGGAGCACAGGTGGGGGTAGTGTTCTGGGTGGTACTTTCTTCCAGGTTGTTTATTGCAATGGAATCTATACTTTCCTTGAAAGCCATAACCTCAGGGAGGGGCAAATTAGACTCTAGTGGTCTGTCCCGTTGCGTTTGTCTCTCATGATACGGGCTAAGAGTTTGGATGGTGTCAATCTATTTGTCATCGTAGGAGTGCTCTGTTAGCTCGTCCCACTCATACTGATTGGAATCATCTGAATCTGCGTCACTATCCTCTTGGAGTGTTTGAATTGTCTCCACTAGGCAGGCATTTTCTTTGGCTTTGCCCTTGCCTTTGTATCCCAAGCTAGTGGTGTTTCTAGCCGAAGAGGAGGAAGAAGGTTGTATAGGTTCGATGATCCCTTCTTTTCTGAGGCCGATAGGGCCTTGTCCTTCATATCCCATCCTATGCAAGATGGTTTCACCCCGTCCATAGAGTTCTGTAGGGAGTCTAGGTGGCTCTTGGGGTGTGTTTTCTTCTTCGGCATAAAGCCATTGCAAGAGATCTCGCTCCTCTGATTCATCGGATAAGGTCCCCCATTTTACAAAGGGGTTTGCAGGAGTGATAGGAGGAGCAGAGGGCTTTGGAAAATGCCTGGGTTGATGCTTGGGCTGGCCAAAGGAGCGAGGAGACAAGGGCATTTTTGCAAGGTTGAGGCTGTGCTCAATCTGGTATTCCCCCACGCCATTTTCTTTTATGGTGATTTTCATTGGTTTGGGTCGTGAGGAGGAAGCTTCGGTAGTATGGTCTTGTGGCGGAGTAGGGGAGATATGGGCTCGATTGTTGGGTATGACACATTCCGGTTTTGCTTGGAAAGAGTTGCAATGTTGGTAGGGGTCGGGGTCGCCGTGTATGGTGACCTGCTTGCCATCGTGTGGGAACTTTATGCATTGATGGTAGGTGGAGGGGACAGCTTTCATGGCGTGGATCCATGGTCTCCCTAGTAGAATATTGTAAGCAAGCTCCCGATCAAGGACTTGGCACACCACATCTTTAATTACCGGTCCCACTTGAATGGGTAGGACAACCGTGCCCTTTGTGGTTCGTTCCTCCTCGTCATAGGCTTTGATAGTAATTTTCCGTCTTGGATCTACTGCCTGTTCAGAGAACCCCAATGGAAGGACTAGCTTCAAAGTGCAAATATTCAAACCGGCACCCCCATCAATGAGAACCCTCTTGATGCGGTGCCTGTGTACGAATGCGACAATGTGTAGAGGAGTGTTGTGGGGTTGAGACATGGAAAGGTCATCTTGTTCTGTAAACGAGATGGAAGTGGAGGATGTCAAATTACCCACCATGGTTTGAAACTTTTCTTGGGCTAGGTTAGTGGGGACAGTAGTTTCCACTAAGGCTTTCTCAAGAATCTCCTTATGAGAAGGAGATAGACGCAAGATCTCCAATATAGAAATGTGAGCTGGAGTCTTTTGCAATTGGTCGATGACATTATATGGGCAGGAGTTAGACGGAGATGGCGACGACCTTGGAGGAGTGGTGTTGATCGTGACTCTACCACTGCGGGTAATTATACTACAACCAGTTCCGTTAGGTTCTGGTAGTTGGTTGGGGGATATGATGTTGATTTGCAGAACATGCTCAGAAATGTAGTTAATGGTGTACTCAAAGGGAACGCTTGCATAGTTAGCATTACTCGACCCACTGTTCTGGTTTGGCCTGTTGCGATTATTGTCATTATTGTTATGGCCATTAGAGTTGTTGCCATTGTGACCATTGTTGTGGTGACCGCTATTGTGATTGTTGTTATACGGCCGGTTGTGGTTTAGGAGAGGATCCCGGTAGGCCACATGAGATTCATTGGAGGTATGCTGTTGTGTCCCTCCCTGATTCTGATCCAGTATATCCTGTATGACGTTCTTAAGACGGATGCAATTATTGGTTGTGTGCCCCCTTCCTCGATGATACTCGCAATAGTCTGTGTCCTTCCAATAGGGAGGTTTGACTATAGGCTCATAGTCACTTGTTGGCGGTAGAGAAATTTCATTGTTAGCCAACAACTTCCTGAGAGCAGACTCTTGAGATTCTCCTAACGGCGTGAATTTTCTCCTTGGATTTGAATTGAACCAAGGTCTAGATTCCCGAGGGGGTGGCTTGTTGAGTGCACCGTTATTTGCTTCTTCCTTAAGAGTGAATATGGGTTGTTGTTTAGGGGCTGCCGCCTTGGCATCCACTACTCCATCGTTGACCACATTCTTGTTCTTGGTCCAGAACTTTGACTTGTCAGTTGTGTAATTGGAAGGAGGTGTGTCCTTGTAGAGCTTGAGAGTTCCTTTAGCAATCATAGCTTTCTCAATGAATAGCCCCATTTCAATGACTTTGGTGAATGAGGTAGGGCATTGTATCTGAATCTGATAGCTAAGATTAGGATTCAAATTGTGGACAAACATTTCCAATAGTTGTTTCTCAGGCATGTCGTAAGAACACTTACTAGCTAGCTGTCTCCATCGTTGTAAGAAGGTGGCGAAAGACTCACCACCTTTTTGTTTGGTGTTGCATAGGTCTAGCATAGATACTTCGTGTTCTATGTTGTAAGAGAAGTGCGTTATGAATTTATTGACAAGTTCATCAAAAGTTTTGATTCTTGGTGGAAGACGCGAGAACCACTCCATAGATTGACCTCCTAAAGATCTTGGGAGTAGTCTCATTAAGTAGGTCTCGTTGTGAGCTACTTCTAAACATGCTACAATGAATTCCCGGATATGATCTCTAGGGTCCCCCTTCCCTTTGTATTTGTCAAATTTCGGGATTCCGAACTGAAAGGGGAATGGTTTCATGACCAAACTTCTGTCAAAGGGGTATGGTGCTATATCTTCCAAGGAGTAGTTCTTGGAACTTGTGCCGATCTTAAGGTTGGAGATTTCTAGCTTTAGATTCTCAATTTGTTGTCTCACATCCGCCATAGGAGCATTTTGGTCAATGGGTTGTTTTCCTCTCTCATTGGCCTGGGGGACCGTGTCATTTGTGTCCCTCTCACGTTCATTGTCTGCATTTTCCCTGATGGAGCTAATGTCAAAGTCTGCGGGGAGTTTGATTCCGAGACTAGCAAGATGATGGAAGTATTTGGTGGGGTCCTCAAGGAGCACTTTCTCCACTAGGCGTTGGAATTTGCTATCTTGCATGTGTGCCACTAATTCTTCACAAGAAATTTCTTCATCATCATCGCGTGGTGGGGCGATGTGATCGGAAGAGTCGGCCATTTCAGTTAGCTTGTTGTACTGGGATCGAGTAAGAACCATGCAAGGTGGGGTGGGATGAAATGGACTAGGATTAGAAATTTTGGCAAGGTGTCGACTAAGACTGTAATGAATGGGATATCTAGGACAAGACTTGGACAAAGGGTTCTCTCGCTCAATGACTTCAGGTAAGACGGTTGACACAAGACTCTAGCCACTAGCAAGGGTAGTCGATACCAGTCTCACTGTGTAGGGCTTAGTCGTTCAACAAGACTACTAGCAAAAGGTACTGTGACCTACTAGGCTTACGTGAATTCACTAATGAAACAAAGAAGGACCTATGTCGAATCGGTATGGGACAGAATGACGTTGGGGCAAGAGTGACTAGGACAGAAGGTGACTGGGACGACCATCGAAAGAGAGAGAAATGGGTGAAATGGATGAAAATCGACTGCAAGGTTGATTCTGACCTCAGAAAATGAAACTAGGCTGAAATGGGTACTCTGAACAGCTGACAAAAATTTCTCAAAAATAGGGCAGGTGCTCACTGTCACACATGCGCAGAAACAGATGCGCAACAAGAATGGGTAAATGCACCGTAAGTCGCTGTATATGCACCGCTTTGGTGAAGTATGTATGCGCAGTAACAGTGTGCAAATGCGCAGCAGAAAAGTATATGCGCAGCAAGTCGGTGTATATGCGCAGCAAGTCGCTGTATATGCACAGCAGAAAGGTATGTATGTGCAGCCAGTCGGTGCAAAAGTGCAGCAAGTCGCTGTATATGCGCCGCAGAAACGGATATATGAGCAGTTCTGGTATTTTTTTGCAAATTTTTGGGATTTTTCTCTATTTTTGGTATTCTTTGGTTGGAGAAGGTCTTCCTGATCTGATATTATGAATTAATTTAGCAAGAAAACACAGCAAGCACAAAGAGTATTTTGTAGTTTTCCATTTGTTTTTGTAGTTTTTTGACTCTATTTTAGACAAAAGCAAGCACAAAATCCTAGGCGAGAAATGGATTATAAGGGATTTGGGCCACTAAAACAAGAGGTATTTAATTCGGGCAACTGTTCAAGTGGTTACACGTGCGGCGGCGCTACTCTCCGTTATAGAGTCTCCCAGCCTCAAAGGGTTACGCCTGAGAGGGTTTTGGGGGAGGTTGGCCGTCGGTGTAACATAACAGCACTCGTTGCAGGAGGTTTTCACCTCAAGCACAATTTATTTTAAGTGGCTCGGTAGGGCTTGGCTTTAGCCTGTTACCACTCAGGGTTGTTCCCGCTTGGACAAGCGTGCATCCAAGGGCAGGCCCCTCCTAAAGTTTAAACAAATAGAATGACAAGTCTAGCACTCTGATCACCCAGAAGAGGGGAGAGCATAAGCCTATTGTCATTCGCAAGCACAGAATACACTGATTGATCTACCCTAGTTAAAAGATAAAAACTAAATGGGCTAAGCTACTCAAACAGAACTTTGAAGTGATTTCAACAATATTGCAGTGGTTCAATTTTAAATCCCAGAAAGCAGTTGTGAGTTCAATTTTAAGTCCACGTTGCACGAGATTGTTAACTTTGAAATTCAGGTCTCACGATATAGCAATGGTTCATTTTAACTTCAAAAAGCAGTTGTGAGTTCAATTTTAAGTCCACGTTGCATGAGATTGTTAACTTTGAAATTCAGGTCTCACGATATAGCAATGGTTCATTTTAACTGCAAGATCAGTGATGAGTTCAATTTTAAATCTTAGATAGCAATAACTTGGAAGTTGTTTGCAATGCAAGCATGAAATAAACCAGTTACTTCCTCCCTAATTAAGACTAGATGAAGATTTGTAATGAACAACCATTTTACTCTTTCCCAGAAAATGAAATGTGAGCTAGTTAGATGCAACTACATGTAACTAAACCTGAGCCTATCCTGCAAAACCGCTCCAGCAAACACCTGCAAAAGGGTTAGCATTAGGAAAATCCTCTAGAAAAGTACTAAAACCTGAGCTAGTTACAAATGCGCAGCTTTAGGGATCAGATGCGCAGAAGTGATCAATAGAAGCGCTGCATTAAGGAATGCGCCGTAGTTTTGAACGTATGCGCCGTTAAAATGAATAAATGCGCAGTTTTAACGTATGCGCAGCAACAGTCGTCAGAAGCGCCGTAACAGTCAACAGATGCGCCGTTATAACAGATGCGCAGCAACAGTCTATGAAAGCACAGTAACAGTCAACAAATGCGCAGTTTTAACAAAAGCGCCGTAACAGTCTGTAAAAGTGCAGCAAGAATACACAGATGCGCAGGATTTTCAAATGCGCCGTAACAGTCTTCAAAAGCGCCGTAAAAATGAACAGATGCACCGAAAGAACCTGTGCATGACTCTGCGGGACCTGTACGGAACCTGCCTTCAAAAAAGCTCAAAAATGGTGAAATAAAGGGGCAACGGCCCCACGGTGGGCGCCAAAAATGTGAGGGTAAAATAGTGATCAATCAAATGAATAATAGATGACCCAAACATCAACAGAATAGAGAAACAAAGAAGATCCGAATAAACAAAGCAATGAACAAACACAGCAGACCTCTTCCGTTTTGAAACTTCTGTTGTTCGCCTATCACGAATCGTCCTTTCGCAGATGAGATGAGCCCTCAGAGAGTGCAATCTTTTAAAGCTGTTTGAGGAAGTCGATGGTGAACGGCTATGGTGTGATGTGCAATGAAGGTGAGCTCCAATGCAACAATGGTGATCTCAAGCTTGTAGATGACAAGTGGGTGCCAAAGGCACGCTGGTGATATTTCTGCAGAGTAACGATGTCAAAAGCCTGGATGATTAGAATGGAGGGATGAAGCTTCATTTATAGACTTGGAAGAATAGGAATCAACGGTTGAGAGGAGATATGAAGATCAATGGCTGAGGATGGTTGAGGAATGTGCAACCAGTGGAAATGTGACAAGTGTCCCAACTCCATCATGAAAGGTGGGATGTGACAAAACTGATTGGAGAGTTAACTCCATTGACTGGTCTGTTAACAGAATTGACTGATCAGTTAGAAGAGTGGATTGTGGAACTGACTGGATTGATTGAGGATTTGACTCAACTGACAGGTTAGTTAACAGATTTGATTGATTGGTTAACTGACCTCTGATTGGAGAAGAAATAGGCCATGTGGGTGAGGGAAAATAAGGCAATTAAATATTAAATATATTTAATTACATGTGTAACCTGATGATGTGGACAAGGTGAGGTGTAAAGGTGATGTGTAAAAGGTGATGTGGAATTTTGAATTTAGAACTTTAGGATAGAGGAATTAGGCTTAATTAAATAATTTATGATTATTTAATTGTGAAGGACTTTAGAAGAATTTTAATTAAATAAATAGAATTTATTTAATTGTGAGATAGTGAATTGATTAAATAAATTTGGAATATTTATTTAATTAATAGAAGAATGGAATAAATATTTAGAATATTTATTTAGGATGATTTGTGTCATTTTTAGGCGTATACAGTGTGTAAAGGCTACTCACAAGTGGAAGGAATAGACTATGAGGAAAATCATGCTCTGGTGACAAGAATGGAGGCCATTAGGATGTTTTTGGCTTTTACAACACATAAGGATTTCAAATTATATTAAATGGATGTGAAGTCTGCTTTCTTGAATGGTGAGTTGGAAGAGGAAGTGTACACAAAGCAATCAGAAGGATTTTAGTTGTCAGTTAAGCCAGATATGGTTTACAGGTTGAAGAAGGCACTATATAGATTGAAGCAAGCCTCCAGAGCTTGGTATGCAAGGCTAGACAGGTACTTACTACAACAAGGATTCAATAAATGTACTATAGATAGCAATTTGTACATCAAAGTAAGTGGAGATCAAATTCTAATTGTGGAAGTGTATGTAGATGATATAATCTTTTGTGGAAATCAAGGTATGTGTAAAAGTTTTGCAGATGAGATGCAGAAAGAATTTGAAATGTTAATGTGTGGGGAAATGAACTTCTTCCTTGGGTTATAGATCAATCAGACAGATAAGGGTATTTTCATTCCTTAGTCAAAGTATGTAAAAGACTTGTTAAAGAAGTTTGGAATGGAAGATTCTAAACTAGTTTGTACTCCTATGGTTACTAGTTGTAAGTTGAGTAAGAATGATGAATTTCCTAAGGCTAATTAGAGCAAGTATAGATCAATGATTGGAGGATTACTATATCTGACTGATACTAGACCAAATATTATGCATGTAGTCTGTCTTGTGGCTAGATTTCAAGAAGATCCTAGAGAGTCACATGTTATGGAAATTAAGAGGATATTCAAATATTTAAAGGGCACTCCAAATCATGGATTGTGGTATCCAAAAGATACCGACTTTACTCTAAGTGCTTATACCGATGTAGATTGGGCTGGTTGTGTAGATGACAAGAAAAGTACAAGTCGTGGTGCATTCTTTCTTGGATGTAGATTGGTGTCTTGGCTAAGTAAGAAACAAGATTCAGTGTCTTTATCCACTACAAAGGTAGAATATATTGCTGCAGCATCATGCTACACATAGGTGTTATGGATGAGACAAACCTTGAAGGATATTGATGAGTCAGATGTATGACTCATTTATTTCTTTATATTTCCTGTTCTAAAAGAATTTGACAAAACATTATGGCATATATATTATTATAATTATATTTGTCTTTTGGATGGATTATGCACATGTTTAGTATTCATTTCCTTTTGATGAAATCTCTTATCTTATTTACTTGAATTACATTTTCAAAATTCATATCTTATTAATTTGTGATATAAGTGGTGTATGTTTGCGTAAGGATTATATCAGTGAGACTCCTAGTGGTCTCTGGATCCCTTCGGAGCCCCCTTTTCTATGAAAAGATTTAACTCTAGATGGCTCCAGATGCTGTTACCCTCCAAAAGAGCCATCCTCCCCTTGAGTCAATGACTATTACAAGCTGATCCTAGGGCTACTTCAGAAGTACACTAATGCAAACATGACCCACACCTCAATTAAAGCAGCTGTTATGATCCAAGTTTCCATGTCACTTCATTTCAATGACTAGCTAAAATAGATATTAATTGGTGTCAGTTCCAACTGAAGTCATTGCCACCAAGCATTGCGCCATTCTAGGAAATCATTCAGTCCACCAATAACCAAGTCGATACAAATATCTGATCTATAGTAACCCACAGTGGAATCATTAATGTAATAAATAACAAACTAGCTTTAATCCCAATTCACTGTAGTTAGGATTGCTAATAATTATTTCCTTTCAATAAAGCTTGACTGTATAAATAGGAGCAAGTAGTCTCTATAGGTTAGTTCCCATTTTTGATAGTCAAGTTGTTAGTCAGATTGTATTTTTCAGCTGGAGGAAAATACATTGTTTTCATTTATGTACCCATGTCCATTTCTGGACTTTGATTAAATGCAAATGAAGGGGAATTATTTTGAAAGATAATTCAAGTTCAAGAGGATCATCTCTAGCTAGGAAAGTAGGGCCTGCTTCCCCAAACTAGAGGAGATCTCTCGGTATTTCATTTCGATACAATTCTGTTATGTCTTTCTATTTAGTAATATTATCTGTGCATGTTGATCTTGTGATGTGTCTTTTTTCTCTGTATGATTGTTTAGTTAATTGCCACCTACAGGTTTGTCTTCTAAATTCTAAAAATACCAAAAATAGGATTGTTATTTCAGCAACATTGTTATATTCAGAGTGTCTCATTGTTGTAGTTTAACAGTGGATGCAATTACTTTGAAGTTCTGTTTCAGCACTTAAGATAGTTTCTTTCCAACAATTTATCTAGTTTCTTTTCAAGCAAGTGTGTTTATTTTTCCACCAATTAGGATAGTTTCCTTTCAAGAAAGTGTGTTTATTTCCAAGCAATCAGAATAGTTTCTTTCAATGCATGTGTGTCTCCGTTTAGGAAAATAGGTAGTTTCCATTTCTTGCATGCGTGTTAAGTTGAGTAAACTTGAATTTGTCCACCAACCATCCATTCACCTAATTTGTATTCCACTCCAACCCCCCCACCCCCCCACACTAAGAGTCTTATCATAGATCACTCCAGATATCTTTGGATTGATAATTAAATGATGATGAATTAACAAACACTACTATGACCTCATCATTTTTGGTGCTGTTTCTAGGGATATAATCTCCAAAGTGTTGTAGGTTAAGGTGTTGATAAGACTTCTTGAACGAGTGCATTCTAGATCCATTAGTTTATAAGCAGGCCTAGGGACACCTTAAGTTGATTCATTAGACAAACCACAGCTAGCATATCTCTGGAACTTAACCATTTGAGAAATCAGGGATCTCCTATAACAGTAGAATCTCCCATTCTCTCTGATACGCCTTCTACATTGGGTGATAATGGTGATCATGAGGAACCAGTGAATAATAGAACATTCTCTTATCTAATCTCCATTATTCCTAAAAGAAATGAACCTCCCATGAAAAATATATCTCCTGCATTCCTACCCACCTTTTGAGGAAAAACTTTTGAAGACCTAGATCAATTCCTATTTGAATTTAAGGTCCTCTACCAAACCTATGATAATGCCATAGAAAACTATAAATTAAAACTTTTTCCTTCCACTCTCAAGGAGTCTATGCTACGATGGTTCATGGGTCTAACGACAGACTCTATTACTACTTGGGATGAAATGGAAACTATTTTCCTCGACAAATATCAAGATTATTGTAGAGTTAGGGATCAGAAAGATGAACTCTTCCACATGAAACAGATGGAAGATGAAAATTTGGAGGATTATGTGGATAGATTCCTATTTGTCCATAGGAGATGTGGAAATAATCTAGATGAAGAATTGAGTAAAACCATTTTTCTAAGAGTAATTGACGATGAGATTAGAGAAGCCTTAAACCTAATGGGAAAGGAAGGTATTAACAAACAAAATTTTGTAGAAATCATGGAGGTTTGTAGAAATTATTCTTGCACTCATGTAGGTAAGAGAATATTGAAGAAAGGCAGTACCAGTGACATTACAAAAGTAATGGAAGAACTAGCAAATCTAAAAATTGACATCCTACTTCATTTGAATACCACCTTGGATGGTATGCAAGCTAGTAAAAAGAACACTGGACCTTTGGCCATTTACTACCCTCATTGTAGAGATAAACATGCACTTAGGGAATGTCCCTTAAACTAAACTGAGTTATGTAAGATTTGTGAGAAAAGTCATTCCACAAATGAGTGTAGCCTACCAACGGACGAGGAAGAGCTAAATTTTATTAGCCAGAAATAACCAAATTATGGATTTAATCAGTTTCCAAACCAATATACTCCAAGAGGCCCATCAAATTGGGGTACAAACTCTTGGAATGGACCTTGGGGAAGTCCACTTCCTTCAATGCAAATGCCACCCCAGTGGGGACCAACATGGCCTCAGTCAGACTGGACAAATCAATCTTGGACCAACCCTCAGTGGCCAAATCAACAACAATATCAACAATAGTGGGCACCTCAATATAACCAAGGAATGAGGTGATTTGGGAATCAACCTCAAGCCTTACTTCCTAGACCTTCACAACCTACAAACCTAAATCCAAGTGATTAGGTAAATCAACCACCAATGCCTACTCTGCCATTTCCCAATCCCAAAAACAATAGACCACAATAACAGGTGTATAACACTAATCCAAATACAACCACCCTAAATGTTATGGAAATTAATGACATACAGCTTCAATCCCAAAGCATTCCTATAAACATTCTTGCTGAGGAAGTCACTAAAGAAGAGGAAGTGATGCCCAATGTTGATAAATGACAAAAGGATGACAAGACTAAGACAAGAAACTTGGAAGAAATTCTGAAGGAAACCTCTATCCCATTTCTAGAGCGATTAAAATAGGCTCCTCCAAAATCTAAGGAAAACTGGCTTTCACAGGATGACTCATAGTTAATCAAGGAACTTAGAAAGATACATATTGAAGTTACTTTGCTTCAAGCAATAAAAGATATCCTTGAGATAAATTAGACCATCAAGAGCTTATGTTTGAAACTTCCAGGTAGAAAACAAAAATTACCTAACACCATTCAAGTAGAAGGAAAACTTGCCGATGTCTTGTCAAGCAAGTTAATTCCTCAAAAATATGGGGATCATAGAAGTCCTGTCATTTCAGTGGAAATAAAAGGAGTATCAGTCTCTAATGTACTGATCGATTTGGGAGATACTATCAATGTGATGACATTAGAAATTGCACAAGCTCTGGCATTAACACATATTCAGCCAACATCAACTATGTCAAAGTTGGCAGATCTATCTATCACCAAACTAGAAGGGATTTTGGAAAATATTATAGTCACTATTAATACTTGGGACTATTCAGTTGATTTCCTCATCCTTCAGACCAATAAGAAACATTTAGGGTACCCAATAATACTAGGTAGACCTTGGCTGGCTATCACAGTGGCCCTTATTGATAGTAGGTTAGGAAACATGACTATCAAATGGGAAAAAGTTGAAGGAACTTTCCATCTATCCCCCTGCTTAACCATTCCTATAGTATGAGAACAAACCATGGATAGATGATCTAATGGAATCAGATGAAGAAGATGCCTCCTCATTGGCAATGGTAACAATTGTAGAACATTTTGAAGAATGCAATGAGGAGTATAAAGAATTGAAATCAAACAACAAAACCTCCTTGTATAGTGTTTCCTAGAAAGAGGTCTCCAGATGGCTCTGGAGAGATTTGAAGGGATCCTTTAAGCCATTCCACTATCCATATTTTGAAAAGATTGCTTCCCACTTAAATTATCAACAAGCAAAAACTTTACACCAGATTGTACCTCACCTTATCTGCTAAATACACTATTAAGTCCTTACAAAGGCCTTCTGTTCACAATGGCACAAATCAAATCACTATCCAAACCAACAAACAACTTTCTATCAGTAGTTGGTTAACAGAAATAGAAGAAATTTGATTGACAAAACTGCTGCAAAATCATACCCAGGTTTTCTCATGGGAATACAAAGATATGAGAAGAATCCACCCCAGTGTATGTACACACCATATCTACACTGAAGATGTCCATCCTGTTAGACAGCCACATAGGAGAATTAATCAAGCTTTGAGGGATATAGTGAAGGAAGAAATAGAAAAAAAATGTTACAGGTAGGATTTATCTACCCCATTTCTAACAGTCAGTGGGTGTTGCCATTGGTTATAGTACCAAATAAAAATGGCAAGTGGTGGGTTTGCATTGACTATAGAGAATTAAACAAAGTTGTACTAAGAAAGACTATTTCCCACTTCCGTTTATCGACCAAGTGCTAGATAATCTAGTTGGTAGTTGCTACTTCTCCTTTTTGGATGGATTCAGTGGCTACAACCAGATCCAGGTGGCTCAAGAGGATTAGGATAAGACTACCTTCATGTGTCCATGGGGGACATTTGCCTACAAAGCTCTACCATTCAGATTATGTAATGCACCAGCCACATTTCAATTGGCTATGTTGGCAATTTTTGCTGATTTAGCCAATACATGTGTGGAGGTCTATATGGATGATTTCATAGTACATGGAATTTTTTTTGATGAAGCCTTAAATAGTCTAAGCAAGGTGCTTGAAAGGTGCAAAGAGAATTAGTTGTCCCTAAATTATGAGAAGTGCCTTCTTATGATGACTGAAGGGATAGTCCTAGGTCACCACATCTCACAGGAGGGAATGAAAGTGGACCCCCAAAAAGTTGATATTATAGTTCAAATTACTCCTCCTCAAACACAAATGGAAGTGAGAAGTTTCCTAGGACATGCTGGGTATTATCAAAGGTTTATTGAAAACTTCAGTAGGAAAGTTGATCCTTTGTTCACCCAGCTAAAAAAGGATTCTAAATTTAATTAGACACCACAATGTCAAGAATCCTTTGAGGCCATCAAAAGTGCCCTCATGATAGCACCAGTAATCAAAGGGCCGAATTGGAGTGAGCCATTCCATATTCACACAAATGCTTCCAATTAGTCCATTGGAGCAATCTTAGGGTAGGCTAACGAAGCTAGAGGTATGCATGCAATATATTGTTAGAAAAAACTTAAACCCTACAGAGAAAAACTATACCACTATGTAAAAAGAATTTTTGACAGTAGTTTATGCAATCAATAAGTTCCACCACTACAACACAGGCTACAAAGTTTTTATACATACTCATCATGCAGCTATTAGGTATATGATGAATAAAGCTATGGTAGGAGGTAGAATTATTAGGTGGTTGCTATTGCTACAATAATTTGACATAACCATTGTTGATAAACCTAGGAAAGATAATGTTGTTGCTGATTTCTTATCTAGATTGCCTGTACAGGGAAGTAATGAACCAATGGATGATACATTTCTAGATGAACATATCTTTGCCATTTCCATACAATCTCCATGGTTTACAGATTTAGCTAACTATCTGGTTTTAGGAAAATACCCACCACATTTCAATAAGAAGGAAACTAGCCGGCTAATTCGAGATAGCTTCAGATACAAATGGGTAAATGGTATCTTGTTTAAAAATGGTCTTGACCATGTGTTGCAAAGGTGTGTGTAGGAAACAAAAGTTTATGACATAATCTGAGCATGCCATGATGAACCTTCTAGTGGACATTATTCAACCCTTCAAATAGGACATAAAATTCTGGGAGCAGGATATTTATGGCCAACAATGACCAAGGATATCCAATAATATGTCAAGCACTGTGATCAATGTTAGTGAATGGGATGTCCAAATCCTACTGCAGAGATGATACTCCATCCTCAAGTGGTCTTAGAACCATTTGAAAAATAGGGAATAGATTTTGTGGGACTGATTGATCCACCATCCAGAGGAAATCACTACATTCTGGTCTATATCGACTATGCCACCAAATGGGTTGAAACAAAAGCACTACCAGCAGCTAAGGAGGAGAATGTTGCAGATTTTCTGTACAAGAATATTTTGCGAAGATTTGGAGCCCCTAGAGTCCTTATTTCTAATTAGGAACCACAGTTCATGTCTACTATGATCAAATCATTCATGGAGAGATATCAAATCTCTTATAGGAAGTCATCTCCATATCATCCTCAAAGCAATGGTCAAGTAGAAGTGATGAATAGAGAACTAGAGAACATCCTCACAAAAACCATTTCGGGCAAGAGAAAAGATTGGGCTGAGAGAATGATGGAAATTGTTTGGGCCTACAACACCACCTGGAGGACCACCACTAATTTTACAACCTATGAATTAGTTTATGGGAAGCACCCAGTGTTGCCTATAGAATATGAGGTGGAAACATTGAGAACAACACTTGAAGTTGGTATTGAATTAACTAAAGCACAACATAGGATGATGCAACAGAATAGGTTGGAAGAGATGTGGATGGAAGCATTGTAGCACATAGAGTTGATTCAGTAGTAGAGAAAAGAATGGCACGATAGGCACATCATCAGCAATTCAAAAAAGAGATTTGACCCTATTGTACGACTCAAAGTATCAAGATCTCAAAGGAAAACTACACACTAGATGGTTGGGGCCCTATGAAATCCAAGAAACCTTCAGCAATGGGGTCATTCAGCTAGTTCCCATTGATGGGGATCATAGAGTTCTTTTGGTAAATGGACATAGATTGAAGCTGTATCACAAACCAACTTCCAAAGAAGAATTCTCTGTAGAAATTTAGTCTCAAATAAAACATTTCACCATGGAAGATCTCTCTTCCACGGGGCTTATGTTCTAAATGATGATTCTAGAATGAATAAAATAATAAAGGTTGAAAACTAGAAATGGCGGCCTTTTCTATCAGAAAACATATATATAAAAGAAAATTCAAACAAAGTTGAAAACTAGAAATGGTGGATTTGTCTAGAGGGAAGATTGAAAACCAACAATGGTGGTCTTTCATTTGAAATTCCCATTTCCTTCAATAAAATTCCTTTTTATAGTTCTGCAGGTCTTTGTGTTGAAAAAGATTGAAATTTCTAGGTAGCTACCGATAGCTCCAGATGGCTATGGATGGCTCTAGATGGATATTGGCAGATGTTACTTTCCAAAGTATCATTGGGCACTAGATTATGTTGCATTGTGAAAATTGATTCGGTAAAAGTTAAGGGTACTTTAAAAAGGTATATTCCTTCCTTAAAACTTGTATAATTATTTTAATATTTACATATATGCCACGTGTTCCCCCAAATGACCCGCATGCAGTCCTCATTTTTCACACGCCCAAGATAGTTACATGAATGATGATAGTTAGATAGGTGGTAGTAGTAGGATCATTCTTTGATCTTGCATACCTTGTAACGAGTTGTGAGTACTTGGTCATAATTATAATAACATTTACAATAAATTGCATAAAAAGAAATATGTACTCGCTTGAAAAATAATGATGACCAGTAATCATGACCATAAATGGGAACTGCATTCGCAAGGGTGTGAGAGCTATGATTGCTGATGTCAACTCTGGATTTGAAAAGAAAAGCAATTAAGGTGGTGGCTATGAATTTCTACTTTGCATGCTACCAGTCTATGTGGGAGCTCTGAAGTATGCACCATGAGTTCTAAAAGGACGAGCAGGATGGCTACCAACCTATCCATCTTGCATGTAGTTATTTTCTCGATCAAAGCTGCTAGTGACACCGCAAAATTCACATTTCTTCTTGCCTTAAGAAACAAGTGAGAGAAAAATGAAAACTAGAGTTCTGTTGTGGCATTTTTCTCGCACTTTGATAAGAAAACAACCAACATAGATGGGAAACAAATGAAAAGATAAACCTGAGAATGACATTTTCAACAATGCAAGTGCACAAATCTTCTAGCAGACCAGATGGTTAGAGTTTTTATAGAAGTTTGAAGGGTTTGAAGTAGAGCTGGTCAAGAAATTTATCATGAATTTCTACTAGACCTTCTCAATGGTTAAAGGGGTAAGGATACAAATTAACCCTACTGTAATTAGTCAAATTTATGGAATTCCCACAATAGGTATTGATTTGTTTTAGAATAAACCATCTTATGAGGAACTAGTGTAGAATTTCTATGTTGCTCTGGAGGCCTTCCCTAGATATGTTGTTAGTAAGGGAGCAACTAAGGAATTGAAAAGACCAGTCTTCCGGACCCATGAAAGACTGTCGTCTTGTGGATAATGAAGTTCTATACTTGTGATGGTTAGTATGGTGCTGTACTAGGGCCAAGAATGAGGTTGATCACTCACCTCATGCATAGGGCAAATAACCCAAGATATTTGATAAATTTGCCCACCTTCCTACATACCAACGTAGTTAACACGATGACAAAGATGAAGAACAATGAAGGATAGATAATCCACCCTAGTTTAATTCACTTAATAATGAAGTACCACTTCTTGTAGCAAGAAGATGGTCAACAGAAATGGGAGGATTTTCTTGCACTCTAGCCTAGAAGGAAGAAAATGAAGCACCACGCTTCCACTATCTCTGTCTTAGGAGACCCTATTGCAGTCTCTTTAAAATCCCATGAAGCGTGATTTAGATAGCTCGAGGGGAACATAGTAGCATAGTTAAGCAAGAGAAGTAGTAGCTTCTACCCTTGCTAGGATAAGCCACCCTCGCACATTGGTCATTTCTTCAGATGAGGAGGAGGCTGAGCCAGGCCATACAACCATCTTAGGGGAACATTCATCCCCTGCTAAGCAACAAAGAGAAGAAACTCATGCTGATGAGGAGACAGAAGGGACTAGGGGAGAAGAGAACCCTGAAGGGACTAGAGGAGAAGAAAACCCTTAGGAAATAGAAGAGGACATTTTGGAACACAAGCAAAGAAAGGGGAAAGAACCCCTCATGGAAAGTTTTGAGGATACCACAACCAAGGCAACTTGGCATACTCTCAATTTATCAAAGGTAGAATATGATTTGAGGCAATGCAAAGCACAACTGGAAAGCATGGCCCAATAGTTGAAAGCCAAGGGAGAGGAGCTTGAGAAGCAGAAAGAAAAGGAAAAAGAAATTTCTATTTTTAAAATGGAGATAGACAACCGTAAGGCCATTGTAGCCCAAAAAGACATTTAGATCAAACAACTTAAAAAAAAGGCTACTCAGCAAACCCCTGCACCAACATCACTGAATGTCTATATCCAAAATTTGTAGCTGACATTGGATAATAGGCAACTCAGGGTCAAGATCATGAAGCTCCAGAGAGAATTGGAGGCACTTAAAGAAGAGAAGAAGGCAGTGGAGAACAATTTGGCTTTAGCCTATGAAACAGGGGAGACCCTGTTAGCCTAGAGAGCACCATTAGGTGTGTATGCTTTGTTTCTTAGAGAGAAATTTTTGAGATGAAAGTTGTTAAGAATCAACTGCAATCACCCATTTGATTTTGCTAATGATAAATATTTTGTTGAGTGGTATATGCAAAATGCCAAGGAACAACAAAATCTCCTCTATGAGTTCTTCCAACATGGCCACTTAATGGGGCATGTTAACACTTCCATGCTCAATCTATATGTGAGAGAGCTCCATATCTAGAGCTATCTATCTCTGCTCAAGAATAATAGGTTATGGGAGGAATGCATGGAGGAATATAATGCAACAACCACAACTATAGGGTTGTTGATGAGACATGAGTGTCCTAAATCCACATGGTTCACCAACTCATTCAGAGTACAATTTTACAGGCAGGGTATAACAACTCAATATGTGAGGAATTTGAATGCTTGTATTTCTAATTTCTTTGACATAGAAGACTATCTCCCAAGTGCAGCTATCACAATATGCCTATTTAGATACGAGGACCTGCGAGACAACTTCAAGAGAAGGGAACTAGTTTCCCCTGTAAACATCAGATGGATGACTGCCAGAGTAAGAAAATTGATAACCCTAATTCAGCAGAGGCAACAAAATTAGATTGCAATGTGGTGTAGGCCACCATTGATTCTAATTCCAGCACCTTGTCTCAACAACCCTCTAGGGAAATCTATGAGAGACAAAATTCAACAAATGGTTCAACCAATTACACTGAAGGGCATGTAACTTTTCCAGTATGGGGATGAAGATTACAACTGTAGTGTTATCATTGAAGAGAAAAATGCCACTGATGAGGGGGATGCAACATAGCCATGAGGACATGGCATACTTTCAGTTGGGGGTAAATGATGAGTTAGATCTATGACTCATTTATTTCTTTATATTTTTTGTTCTAAAACTTTGACAAAGCATTATAGCATATATATTATTATAATTATATTTATCTTTTGGATGGATTATGCCCATGTTTAGTATTCATTTCCTTTTGATGAAATCTCTTAGCTTATTTACTTGAATTACATTTTTAAAATGCATATCTTATGAATTTGTGGCATAAGTGGTGTATGTTTGCCTAAGGATTACAGTGGTGAGACTCCCAGTGGTCTCCAGATCCCTTCGGAGCCCCTTTTTCTATGAAGATCTTGAACTCTAGATGGAAAAAGAGCCATCCCCCCTTGAGTCGATGACTATTACAAGCTAATCCTAGGGATACTTAAGAAGTCCAACAACACAAACATGACCCATGCATCAATTAAAGAAGCTGTTATGATCCAAGTTTCCACATCACTTCATTTCAATGACTAATTGAAATAGCTGTTAATTGGCATCAGTTCCAATTGAAGTCATTACCACCAAGCGTTGCACCATTCCAGGAAATCATTTAGTCTACCAACGACCAAATCAATAGAAATCTCTGATTTGTAGTAACCCGTAGTGGAATCATTAATGTAATAAATAAGCAACTGGCTTTAATCCTAGTTTGTTGCATTTAGGATTGCTGATAATTATTTCCTTTCAATAAAACTCAACTGTATAAATAGGAGCAAGTAGTCTCTTTAGGTTAGTTCTAGTTTTTGATAGTCAAGTTGTTAGTTTGTATTTTAAGTTGGAGGAAAACTCCTTGTTTTTAGTTCTTTACCCATGTCGATTTCTAGACTTTGATTAAATGAAAATGAAGGGGGAATTCTTCTGAAAAATAGTTCGAGTCCAAGAGGATCATCTCCAGTTGGGAAAGTAGGGCCCACTTCCCCAAACTAGAGGAGATCTCTCAGTATTTCATTTCTATACAATTCTATTATGTCTTTCTATTTAGTAATATTATCTATGCATGTTGATCTTGTGATGTGTCTTTTCTTCTCTGTATGATTGTTTAGTTAATTGTCACCTACAGGTTTGTCTTCTAAATTTTGAAAATACCAAAATAGGATTATAATTTCAATAGAACTGTTATATTCAGAGTTTCTCATTGCTGTAGTTTAACAATGGATGCAATTACTTTGAAGTTGTATTTTAGCACTTAAGATAGTTTCTTTCCAACAATTTAACTAGTTTCTTTTCAAGTAAGTGTGTTTATTTTTATAGCAATTAGGCTAGTTTCATTTCAAGCAAGTATGTTTATTTCCAAGCAATCAGCATAGTTTCTTTCAAAGCATGCATGTTTCCCTTCAAGAAAATAGGTAGTTTCCATTTCTTGCATGTTTGTTATTTCCACAAGTTGAGTAAACCAGACTTTATCCACCAACCATCTATTCACCCGATTTGGATTCCACTACAAAACCCCCCCACACTAAGAGTCTTATCATAGATTGGTCCAGACACCTCCAGATTGATATTTAAATGATGATGAATTAACAAACACTACTACGAGCTCATCAGATATCAAAGTTGTGTATGATGAGCCAATTTCTATTTTCTATGATAATACAAGTCCTATTAACATTTCAAAGAATTTGGTGATGCATTCAAGGAAAAAACATATCTCAATTAGGTATCAGTTTCTAAGAGAGAATGTTATAGAGAATGAAGTGAAGCTTGAGTATGTGCCCACAAAGGATTAGGTTGTTGACATGTTCACTAAGGCTCTTCCTAAGGATACATTTGAGTATCTTTGAGAGAAGTTAGGGGTTATTGCCCCTCCTTTGAACTAGATGCATAAGGAGGTGCATCAGTCTAGTGGACCTCAAGATTCATTTTTTGTGGACTGATGTTGGAGGCTACCTCTCAGTGGGGAGTAGGTAGTGGTCATGATGATTGTTGCAGTTAGAGGGAGTAAGAGTTGATATAGTTTGGTGTGCACTCCTAAGGAGGAGTATTCAGAGTAGTGAAAAGAAAAGATCATGTGACTTGATAAGAGTGAAAGAAGAGGTGGGTCACCCTTTGCTATTGATTTCAAAGGGGGAGAGAGAGCTGTTGGAAACAAGGTAGATAACTGAGAGGGGGGGTGAATCAGTTATCTCAAAATTTCCTTATTTTTGCTATCTTAATTTTCAGTGATATATCAAAACATGAAAGCATATGCAACCATAAGAATAGAAATAAAATTAACACACATAACACAAGGATTTTTACGTGGATTCCCTGTTAAGGGAAAAACCACGGGGTGACTAACCCAAGATTGTATTCTCTATTAAAAGAATAAAGGAGTACAAAATGGCACTTGCCAATTAGGGCTCACTACTCGAGCACACTGCTCACAAGAGGCACACTGCCTACAAGAGACTCACTATCTATAGAACTTACATAAGATATCCAAGTGTTTGAACTGATGAGAAGCATCTACATATGCAAGAGTTCAGTTCTGGTTAGGCACAATATACTGATCTGACACACTTCATTCTTCCTCTGCTCAGTGTTGCTATTCTGTCACATTCCAGACTTGAATTGCTATTCACACACTTATCCTTGATTTTCTTCACATCTTCTTTCTTAACATCTATCTTCTATATTTTCACAAGCTTGAATCTATCAGATATATATATCCGCATTAAGAATTTCCTTCAACTTCTTAGTCGGCAATAGGAATGCTTGAGATATTTGCAAGTTGTTGATCTGTCAGCTGAATCCATGCTTGATTAATGATGCGCATCAAAAACTTAGGCATAGAGGTCATTAATCATGTTAGCCAATAATGTATACTGCCACAAATTTCTTGATCAACACCTTTTACACACCTGGATTGAAGTCTGATACTTTGTCGGTTAGTTCTTCCTCTGTTTGCTCTACCCGACTGGAACCCAACAGTCAGATGCTCATATCTTTTTCATGCTTTATCACCGGAGGCTAAATCTCTAGAATATAATAGTCATGATACCCCTCTTGACTTATCCAAGTCCACAACTTACTGAGTTTTACCATATGAGAGATCCGAACCTGATTATCAGACCATGTCGCATACTCTGTTCTTGTCCACCAGACCAAAATAATCTTCAATCTAACTTCTGGTATAGGCATAGTATGTACTGTGGATGTGTGGGATAGATTTTGTTGCCATCAATGACAACACTAATGAGTCCTAGTAGTGTCTCTTGCCAACAATCTCCCCCTTTGGCATTGATGGCAACACTTAGTGAAAAATGACTAAGTGTCACAGTAACTCCCCCTTTGCTTGTGCTTTGTTTCTTTATACTATTTTACCGGAGCTCCCCCTTTGCTAGATTCCTCATTTTTCACTACTCTTCACTCCCCCTTTGACATCAATGGCAAAGGGCAGGATCCGCATATCAAAATTGTGCAAAAATTATTATATACATGGCCACATATGTATATACAAGTCATACGTTATACTTACATATACTTAAATATATCCACAAAGGTTGTCTTCAACTGTACAATTTCTATAGCCCAACTCCTCTTCATTCTATCCAAAATGGAGACATGTCCACTTAATAAAAACACATATGCTTCTGCTCTCTTTAAATCTATTGGATTACTGGTCTGGGCTGTACTTTGAGCATTTGTTAAAGAATCATGCAATACCTCTAACTTAGGAAGGATTATTTGTTGGCAAGAGACACTATATGGATTCATGGTTGTTGTCATTGATGGCAACAAAGGTCATCCCACATATCTGCAAGTCATGATGTGTCTCTACCGGAAGTCTGAATAAAGATTGTTGTGGTCCGGTGAACAAGAACAGAGCATGTGGCAAGGTCTGACAGATTGGTCTGGATCTCTCAGAGGAAGTGTCTTGGTGCAATGCGGATTTGGGGAAGTCAAGAGGACTACCTTGAGTAGTATATTCCAAGGATTTAGCCTCCGATAATGGACAAGGAAGAAGATATGAACAGTTGAGTACCAGATTCCTGAAAGACGGTGAGAACAGAGAAAGAACTGACAGACAGAGTATCAGACTATTTTCTGGATGTGCTACTGTTGATGGTAAAGGTTAGGAAGGTATCAATCATGTTTGGCTGACATGATTAATGACATCTACAAGTATATGCTTGATCCGCATTACTTGATATGCAAGGATTCAGCCGACAGAACAGAGTTTGTGAGAAGATAGACTATTCCGGGTGCCGACTAGAAAGATAATGAAATCACTAGTGCGGATATAAATAGAGGATGGATTTTGTTGTGAGAAAGTGTGGAGAGAGATGTCATATATGTGAATAAGTGCAGAGCAGAGCAGAAGTAATAAGAAAGATCCAGTATGTGAAAGGAAAGTAGAATAAAGAGCAGAGGGAAGATGAAATGCAGCAGATCAATATACTGAGCCTAACCGGAACTGAACTCCAGCATATGTAGATGCTTCCAATCAGTTCAAGTATTGTATAAACATTCTTTTGTAGATAGTGTGTCTCCTTGTAGGCAGTGTGCCTCTTTGTGAGCAGTGTGCTCGGGTAGTGAGCCCTAATTGGCAAGTGCCATTTTTGTAATTCCTTATTCTTCTAACAGAGAATAATCTTTGGGTTAATCACCCCGTGGTTTTCTCCCTTAACCAGGTTTCCATGTCAAAAATATTGTGTCATGTGTTTCTCATTTCATGGTAATGTTTGTTTGTTTGATTCAATGATGCTTTGATTAATAAGAAAGTTCAAAAGAAGAAATAATTAGGATAACTGATTCACCCCCCCTCTCAGTTATCAACAATTGGTATTAGAGCTAAGTTCCTCCTAATAGAGCCTAACAGCTTGAGGAAGATCTAGGAGTTCAAATGGATGCATATGGTTTAAGGGAGCAACTCAAGACTGCCCTTGAGGATCTTGAACAGTCAAACTCTGAAGTCAATGAATTAAAGGAAAGACTCAAACAGGCTGATGAATTCATGAGAGAACTAAAGGACAAATTAAGTCTCTCTATGAAAAAGAGAAAGGAGTTGCTCCAACAATTGGCAAGACAAAGTGAAGAAAGCAATACAAATGAAGAATTGACTGAGAAAACCAAGTTCTGTGAAAAGTTATCAAAAGAAGTCATTATGTTAAGACATGAAATGGAATCAGGAACTATAAAGTTTACTCAAGAGATTGAAGAAAAAAGAAAAGCTGAAGACAATCTAAGACAATCTCTTAAAGAGAAATCAGAAGAATGCCACCAGATGGACAGGATTATCAGACATCTTGAATCTGATCTTGAAGATGCCAAAGATAATGAAGAAAAACTTGAGGATCAAATTGTCTCTCTCAAAAGAGATCTTCAAACAGCAAATGAATATAAAGAAAAATTCAAGATAAGTTCTGCCCAACTTGAAGTACTTCTTGGAAGTCAAAAGAGGACAGATGACAAGTATGGTTTGGGATATGAGAAAGGAGAAAGCTCCGGATCCGGTTAAAAGAATTTTGGATCAGAAAATCCAAGGAATAGGCCTAGAAGACCTCCGGTAAGACAGCCCAATGCTCAAAGATATCCATCCTTCAATGGATACTGCCACAGCTGCAATCACTTTGGTCACAAAGCTAATCAGTGCAGGAAGAGAATGAATCAGACTAATTCATCCTTCTTCGGACAGTGCTTTAACTGCAAAAGGTATGGACACAAGTCTCATGAATGCAGAAATATGCAAATAAACAAATCATTCAATGGTAGATGCTTTGCATGCAATAGAGTAGGTCATATGGCTAATCAATGCATATCAAGAGGTTATCAGTCAAATATGCAAAGAAATGTTATTTGCCAAATCTATAATAGGTCCGGTCATAATGCAAAAGTCTGCAGAAGCAAGAATCAGGACAAAAGAGGTCCGGTATATAATCAGAATCAAGACAAGGGTAAACAAAAGATGAATGTGGATGAAGTTAGGAATCAGATGAACAAGATTTGGGTGAAGAAAAGTTCAGAGAATGTAGAGGTTGGATCCGCACCAGACTCTGGTGCTGATATTTCTTCCAGAAATTAAAAAGTGAGCTCTGGCTCAGGGGGAGACTCAAAGAAAATCCTGTTCCCCCAGCCAATCAAGTGGTGCCGGATGTGGCACAAGATGCAGAGTAAAGGGTTTAAAGATACATGTCTTGAGATGATCCAGATAAGATTTTAGAGGTCCGCATGAAGATGTAAAGAAGTTGTGATCGATCAAGTAAGACCTGTTCCGGGAGATGCTCCGGAATGACAGAGGATTACAAAAGGGTCCGGAGAGATCCGGAAGTGCATTGTCTTATTCTGCGGATTGGACAGAGTCTTTGGGATATTCTTGTAATGTGTCATCTTGATTTGTTCATGATTGGAAGATCCGCATGATGTTCATAGATCAGGACTGATCCGGTACTCCAAGCTATCCAGATAAGGCAAACCGGAATAATGTAGGTTGAGCATTTATTGCCATCAGATATTAGGGTTTGCAGAGCAATATAAGGTATTTCTCATAAAATCACTTGCTTATTCTACACTCAAGAAGAAGCAAAAAGTGGAGCTCTGTAAGAAGATTCATCAAGCTCACCAAAGATCTCCTGCCGAAGTCATTACATACAGAAATCAATCCAACCACTTCGTATAACCAAAGACGCATAAGGTATTTTCCATTTTCGATATCTTGCTACAAATCTTTTGAGAAATGGCTACTCCAAATATAGTAAAAATCTCAGATAGGCCCCGACCTGAATTTAAGAAACATCCATACAAGTCATTGGAGGTAGATCCCTTAGGAGCATTCTCTAGTGTTCCTCATGATGTTTTACATACATAAGACGTTAGGGTTTACATACATGCAAGCATTGAGGAATTTGGGGAATTTAAATTGAGAGATCTCTATCACAAACAACTGATAGACAATGCTTTTGAGCTTAAACCAGAGTATAAGGGTATCCAGAAGAAACAGTTTGATCAATTCATTCATTTCCCCTGCTTTGAAGAAGATGAATGGGTCCGGTATGTATTGAACAGGATGCATGACAACTTCCTATGGCTGGATAGACCTTGCAAGATCACAAAAGAGGCAATTAGGGCAGTAACTGGTCTATACTCTTCCGGAGGGATACCTATCCTCAAATCTGTCAAAAATAACATTGTAACTGAGGCCACCGGATCAAAATTTGATAAGAGGGCAATGACCATTGAAGATATTTCTGATTCGGATATCAAGTATGCATCCATGATAATAGGATACAAGATCTATCACTCCAGCAGGGAGAATTCTGTATCCGGAACTACAGTATATACTGCCTATGAAATGCTAAGGAAGAATGCAGATTATGATCTATGTGAACTTCTCTTAAGCCAATTAATGGAAAATATATAGAAAATCAAGAAGGACAAAAAGAATTCCTTTAAGTATGGTACTCTTATATTATGTCTATTTTTCTACTTCATGAATGAGCTACCCGGATCAAGTGGATGGGCATGGCAAAATGACAAACCTGTTGCAGTCCAGATAAGAGATTATTTACATGGGCTTGGGGATGCCAAAGCAAGAAATACAGCCCTATGGGGATACTTCAAAAACTTCCAGAGCACGATGCAAGCAAGAGAAAGAATTCCCCAGTCTCTTGTTGAAAAATACAAAGACTCAGTTTGCTTTATGGTAGATACTGATCAGTGCCTAATGGAGGCAGTGGAGCCAAGGACTGTCTGGATCATGCCCATGGGGTATGAGGTTGATAAACAGATTGTAGAACTGCATGTTCAACACATGCTTAGTCAGCCCAAAGATCCAAAGGCAGAAAGGTTCGGAACCTTTGAGGAGCTGAGTGTGAAGATCCATGTGGAACTCAGGGAACCTGAGATAAAGAGGAAAGTGAGAAAAGAAGTAGAGCATATTGCTCAAGGCCTAGGCATTCCAAAGGAGGCACTTGATGCCAACCGAGAAAAGAGAAGAAAGGCTGAAGAAGAAAAGAAAGAGGTAGAAAAGAAAAGCAAGAAAAGTGCTCCGATGGAAACCTCAACCCGGACCAGATCATCAAAAGGATCTACACCTGTCAGAACCAAAAGCTCAAAACCAGAAGTCTAGGCATCCGGTAAAAGATCTAAGACAAAAGCCTCAAGAGCTTATGAAAGCCAAAAGGATGAAGAGGAAACTGAGTCAGATGAGGGAGTAAAAGAAATAAAGAAGCAGAAGAAGAAAGGATCCGGTAAACCCTCCACAGGCCAAGACAAGGAAGAAATGGCAGAGGTATTTGTTGAAAAGCCCACCCTGTCTCTAGAGATTGTAATCAAGTCAGTCACGGTGGATGGAAACCTTCAACCAATGACTGAATTCTATGATGACTACAATGAGGCTGACCAAAAGATTCTGCAGGAAGCCACAGTCAAGTATCTGAACATATACAATAAGGCTTTCATTGAGATCATATCTCTAATTCCTAAAAGCCTAGAAAAGGAATTAGAAATAAGAAAGAATAATGCTCAGGCAAAAGATCTTGAGATCTAGAAGTAGATAGCTATTCAGCTATATCCTCAAATTGATCCCAAGACAATGAACATAATATTCAAAGATTGCAAAGATGAGTTCAGGAGTAAAGCAAGAATGAATCAACTCATGCTTGGTGAGACTGACAAGGTGGCCATAGAGACAGAAGAGATCCTCTGGAAGGCCTTCAAAAGGTTTAATCTTCCTGTTGTAGAGGACTTAGGTGCAGAAACAACTGTGGACTTGGAATCATTTGCTCCGGAAGAAGTGCCCCTTGAACAGACTAACATCTCTTCTCTGGCTTCTCCTACAGTCTCCGGATCCCAAGAAGAAGAGAAATTACAGGAGAAAGAAGCAGCAGTAAAAGAAAAAGAGGTTGACAGCACCAAGGATGCAGAGAAAGAAAAGATTCCAACAGAGAAAACCACAACTGAAAGTGGGAAGAATGTAAAGACTCCAAAGGACAAAACTGCAGAAGAGAAGAAACATCTGTCTCCGGCAAGAGACACTGCACAAACTGTTCAAAAGTTTTTGAGCCAAGAAACAATAGAGATTGATGAACCGGAGCTTCTAAAAGGTCCATTCAACTTTGACTCCCTCTCTCCGGTATAGACAATGAAGATAGCTACATTTCAATGAAGGCTTTGTTATAGATGTTCAAATACCTGACAGTTGCCTTCTCAAGTATTCTCTTGTCTGCATCATTGTATTCATCATAAAATTCTATCATGAGCTACAAGTTTCCATCCACAATGATTGCTTTGATGATAGCTTCAATTGAGAGAGTGGATTTTTCAACAAATTCCTCTATTTTTTGTTCCTCACTTCTGCTGCCAGAGGACTTCCCAGAAGTTCTTTTCTTCTTCATTTTCCTGATTTCTTCATCTAATTGTGTCTCTTCATCATCCTTTTGGCTCACATATGTTCTTGTGGCCTTTGACTTTATTCTCTTCTCTCCTTTCCTGGATGGTTTGACTTCTAGTTTGGTAGTCTCTGAGCTTTTAGGAGGGATAGGAACAAAACTCTTGGAAGATCTAGTCTGGGAGGAGGCTTATACTAGAATGCTTTCTTTCCTTGCTTCTTGTCTTTCTTTTTCTAACTTTTCTATTTTCTCTCTATTTGCATCAACTACTTCTTTAGATATGCCAAATCTTTTGGCAACTTCTTCAACTTCCTTTCTTACTTTTCTTTTAATCTTAGGCTGCTTTAACTCAACATGTATTTTTATACTTAGCTCTTCAAAGGTTCCAAACCTTTTTGCTTTAGTGTCTTTAGGTTGGCTCAGTAAGTGTTGGACATGTATCTCCAAAATGTTTTCATCGACCTCATATCGCATGGGCATTATCCACACAGTTCTTGGCTCAACTGCCTCCATTAGACATTGATCAGTGTTAACCATAAAGCAAACTGTGTCCTTGTATTTCTCAACTATGGACTGTGGTGTTCTCTCTTTGGCTTGCATCATGCTCTAAAAGTTCTTGAAGTAACCCCAGAGAGTAGAGTTTTGGGCTTGTGCATCACTAAGTCCATACATGTAATCTCTGATTTGAATTGCAACTGGTTTATCATTTTGCCAAACCCAACCCTTTGATCCAGGCAGGTCATTCATATAGTAGAAAAACAAACACAATATTAGACTACCATATTTGAAAGAGTTTTTCTTATCTTTCTTGATCTTTTGCAGGTTTTCCATCAGTTGACTCAGTAGAAGCTCACACAGGTCATAATCTGCATCTTTCTTTAGCATCTAATATGCAGCATAGATTGCTATACCAGACATAGAGTTTTCCCTACTTGAATGGTAGATTTTGTAGCCAATTATCATTGAGGCAAACTTGACATCTAGATCCGTGATGTCATCTATAGTCATTGCTCTTTTGTCAAATTTGGATCTGGTGGCTTTAGTTACCATTTGGTTCTTTACAAATTTGAGCGTGGGTAACCCACCAGTTGAATGCAGTCCGGTCACAACCCTGATGGCATCTTTGGTTATCTTGAATGGCCTCATCAACCACATAAAATTGTCATGCATCCTACTTAGAACATACCAGACCCATTTGTCTTCTGCAAAAGATGGAAAATGTATGCAATGTTTGAAGTGTTTGTCTCTTAGGGTCTTGAATTCAGGTCTGAGTTTAAAATTCTCATCCATTAATTGATTTTGATAGATGTCGATCAATTTTGAGTCTCCAAAATCTTTGATGTTTGCATGGATATAAACCCTAACATCTTCTACTTGCAAGACACCGTGAGGAATGTTGGAAAATGCACATAAGGGATCAAATTCTAGTGACTTGTAAGGGTGTTTCTTGAATTTTGGTTTCGGTCTTTCAGAGCTTTTAACAACCATTAGAGTAGCCATTCTAGCAAGGAAATCCAGAAAGAATTTGTAGAAGAAAAATACCTTTTCACATGTTAGGGTTTGAAGCAGATGTCGAAGCAATTTTCTTGTAAGAATTTGATCTTTAGCTTGAATGCGAGTGAAAAGTAGAATCTCTTCTTAGAGCTCTTCTCTCTTCTTCATTTTGAAAGCAAAGAGTGATAAATGGTGAGTGAAGACCCTTTTATCCTTTCACTAAACCTAATTTATCATTGTAATAAATGCACAACCTTTTATGTCAATCGGTTAGCCTGTTTCTCAAGCGAGCTTCTCATAAATCGCCTTGCGGATCTTCAATTTTGTGTCTTAGTGTGTTGATAACACCCATGTGTCTTAAAGACTTTCTTTTGGATCTGTAGATCTGAATATTGCTTTTCCAAATCATATCAGATCAATTTGCATTGTTCTATTAACACAGAATGGTTGCCGGAACTGGATCTACTCAAGTGGTCATAAACCTTTTGAATCTTCATGTAGACCCCTCAAAATTTGGCTGAAGGCTCTTTGGAGGATTCTCTAAGAACCCTTTAATCCGCAATATCAGATGTTTAATCAATGTGCCAAATTTAGGCACTTCCTAACTGGCTGGGGGAATTTGATTTTCTCTGTAGCTCCCCCTGAGCCAGAGCTCACCTTTTAATTTCTGGAGGGATTATTAGCACCAGATTCAGGTGCAGACCCATCACCAATGTTCATCACATTCTTCTTTACCCAAGTCTTGCTCATCTCCTTCTAAATTTCATCCGCTTTCACTTTACCTTTGCCTTTGTCTTGTTTCTGATCATGTTTCATTGGACCTTTTCCATCACGATTTCTACTTTTGCAAAATCTAGCTATATGACCGGATTTATTTCAATTGTAACACACAACATTTCCTTGCTTATTTGATTGATATCCTCTTGATTTGCACTGATTTACCATATGCCCCATTCTATTGCATGTAAAGAATCTACCATTGAAAGAATTTCTCATTTGCAAATTTTTGCATTCATGAGATTTGTGACCATACCTTTTGTAATTAAAACATCGACTGAGGAAGGATGGATTGTTCTGATTCATTCTATTCCTGCATTGAGTTATTTTATGACCAAAATTGTTGCAATTGAAGCAGTATCCATTGAAGGATGGATATCTTTGGGCATTTGGTTGTCTTACCGGAGGTCTTCTAGGCTTGTTTCTTTGACTTCCTGATCCAAAGTTATTTTGACCAGATCCAGAGCTTTTACCTTTCTCATATCCCAAGCCATGCTTATCATCTACCCTCTTTTGGCTTTCCAGAAGAACTTCAAGTTGGGCTGAGCTTATCTTGAATTTTTCTTTGTATTCATTTCCAGATTGAAGATCTTGTTTGAGAGTGTCAATCTAGCTCTCAAGTTGTTCTTCATTGTATCTGGCTTCTTCAAGATCAGATTCAAGATGTCTGATTATTCTATCCATTTTGTGGCAGTCCTCTATTTTCTCCTTGAGGGATTGTTTTAGGTTATCTTCTGTCTTTCTCTTTTCTTCAATTTCTTGGGTGAATTTCATAACCCTTGATTCCATTTCATGGCTTATCATAATGACTTCTTTTGACAGCTTCTCACATAGCTTATTTTTCTCATTCAGATCCTCATCTATATTATTGGTTTCATTTTGTTCTACTAATTTTTGAAGAAGTTCCTTTCTCTTTTTCATGGAGATACTAAGTTTTTCTTTCAGTTCATTGATGAAATCATCAGCCTCCTTAAGTCATTCTCTCAAAGTATTGACTTCAGACTGGGATTGTTCAAGATCATCTAAGGCAGACTATAGTTGTTCTTTCATACCATATTCATCCATTGAGATTCCTGAATCTTCCTCAAGCTATTAGACTTTTCAGAGGAACTTGGCTCTGATACTAATTGTTGGAAACAAGGTAGATAACTGAGAGGGGGGGTGAATTAGTTATCTCAAAATTTCCTTATTTTTGTTATCTTAATATTCACTGATATATCAAAACATGAAAGCATATGCAACCATAAGAATAGAAATAAAATTAACACACATAACACAAGGATTTTTACGTGGAAACCTTGTTAAGGGAAAAACCACGGGGTGACTAACCCAAGATTGTATTATCTGTTAAAAGAATAAAGGAGTACAAAATGGCACTTGCCAATTAGGGCTCACTACCTGAGCACACTACTCACAAGAGGCACACTGCCTACAAGAGACTCACTATCTACATAACTTACATAAGATATCCAAGTGTTTGAACTGATGAGAAGCATCTACATATGCAAGAGTTCAGTTCTGGTTAGGCACAATATACTGATCTGACGCACTTCATTCTTCCTCAGCTCAATGTTTCTATTCTGTCACATTCCAGACTTGAATTTCTATTCACACACTTATCCTTGCTTTTCTTCGTATCTTCTTTCTTAACATCTATCTTCTATATTTTCACAAGCTTGAATCTATCAGATATATATATCCGCATTGAGAATTTCCTTCAACTTCTTAGTCGGCTATAGGAATGCCTGAGATATTTGCAAGTTGTTGATCTGTCGGCTGAATCCATGCTTGATTAATGATGCACATCAAAAAATTAGGCATAGAGGTCATTAATCATGTCAGCCAATAATGTATACTACCACAAATTGCTTGATCAACACCTTTTACACATTCGAATTGAAGTCTGATACTCTGTCGGTCAGTTCTTTCTCTGTCTGCTCTGCCTGACTGGAACCCAACAGCTAGATGCTCATATCTTTTTCATGCTTTATCACTGGAGGCTAAATATATGGAATATAATAGTCATGATACCCATCTTGACTTGTCCAAGTCCACAACTTACTAAGTTGTACCATCTGAGAGATTCGGACCTGATTGTTAGACCATGTTGCATACTCTGTTCTTGTTCACTAGACCAAAATAATCTTCAATCTGACTTCCGGTATAGGCATATTATGTACTACGAATGTGTGGGATAGATTTTGTTGCCATCAATGACAACACTAATGAGTCCTAGCAGTGTCTCTTGCCAACAAGAGTAACGTGAAAAAGAAAAGTATCAGTGATCAGAGAGAGAGTAAGATGTGTAAAAGAAAGGGGGAGAGTAAGAAAGTAAAGAAGATTGGTGCAAAGTAGTGTCTTGATGGTTTTTCACATTATGTGTTGCCATCAATGACAAAGGGGAATATTGTTGCAAGTATGTGCTAATTGGTGTTGTCATTGATGTCAACAAGCTTGTGTTGTCATTGGTGTCAACTGTGTGAAGAGTATGAGTTAAGAAATGATGCAAGAGTATGAGTAGTTTGTGTTGAACAGAGATCAAAGATAAGGTTGTGCAGAGATGGGGATATGAGCTATTGCTAAAGGTGATTTGGTTGCTTTGTAGAGGTATTGAAGATGTTGAGAATATGCTTCTATTGTTTGGTTTCCAAGTGCTTTTGAGAAATTATGATTAATAAAGGAAACAGTGTGTTGAGGAGATTGACTGGCTTAATAGAGTTGTGATCGAGTTTTGCTCTATATTTCTTCCTCATTAAAGATCTGCTTGTGCAGTTTGTATGTCATTCAAAGGTGTTATTTTCTAGATTTTGTGCTCTGGTTCGTTGTGCAGAGAAAGTTGTGATCACCAGTGTGTGGAAAGTGTTTCTGAGTTGTACAAAAGTATCTGGGAGAAACTATTTTGTTATGTATTTCTCCGTAGATTTGTTTCTAGCTTTATAGTTATGGATTTATGCTTATAAGGTGGTGCAAAAGCACCCCTTCAACATTATAAATATGCACAAGACGGAGAAGAATAAGGCTTTAATGTGTTTTAGACAATAAATGTTACCATGTAGCATTTGTATGTCATTGTCAAATGTAGCATTTTGTGTTGACATTTTATGTTTTAATATCTCTTCTCGAGGCCAGTATTTAGCATCATGGATAACAACAAATAGTTGGGTTATGTGTAGGATTAAATCAAATGTGTTGTATTATCTGATGTTTTGCTATCTTATGCAAAACAGGTGCCGTGTGATTAATTAGGGCTTTTTGGTGATAATCTTGGTTTAAGCAAAATCTTGAAAACAAAGGAGAGGGGAGTCGGTAACAAAAACAGGGAAGGCGGTCGAGGAATGGAGAGTTCTTCCACCTTTAGAAAATACAAAAGAATTTGAATCTCTGTAATCAGTCTATGTTTGATAAAGTTGAAATGAAGAAATAGAAATTCTGAAAATTATATGCTACCAAATTTTGGATCCTGTGTAAATTCTCTATATATCAAATCATTTTGTATATTATTTGTATAGATTTGTTTTGTGTTTAATTTAGTTTTTCTGTGGACGAGGTGCATGATTAAATCCATTCCACTGGTGGATTTCTATGAAATCAGTAGAATGGATTATGTATATTAGTTTTCTATTTATTTTTCTTTTGTTCGATGAACATGGCAGAATAGAAATTTTAGAATCTATGGTGGAGGAAGTTATTCGGCGGGAAATTCAAATATACATTTTATGCATATACATCAATTGTATGGGGGGAGTCTCTGAATATATCGCATTTGCATGCAAGCTAACCCCTGTGTATATGTGGTGAAGAATGGTATGTATAAAAGTCTGTTTGGGTCAAGTTTGCGTTGCTTGTTGAATATTCAATTCCTATATATATCGCAAATGTATGAAGATACATTCCTTGTGTATATCGCTATCACATCTGAGTATCACCTTGTGTGTATCCTATGATAAAATGCATATGTAAGAGTCCATTTAGGTTAAGTTCATGACCATTCGCTGAATATACAATTCTTGTGTATATTACTAATGTACTTGAGTACATTCCGTGTGTATCCTGCAATCGCATGTGGAAATCCATTGCCTATGTATATCACCAAAGTATATCGGCAGACAATTCCTGTGTCTGTCAAAATTGTCTGAAAAGATACATTTGCTATGTATACGTCCATTATATGTCATAGACAGTTTGTGAGTATATGGCTATTGTATGCGAGTGTCAGTTTGTGTGTATACTGCAATTGTACATCACTGTTGTATGTTGTGAAGATACAATGAAAATATACATTTCATATGATGCAAAGGATGACCGGTTGAGGTGGTAGTTAAATTGTATGTTGGAAGGATTCCTATCTGCACGTGCAAGGGATGACTGGTAATAGCAGGGAGGAGAATTGGCAATAGGAAGTCAAGCAATGTATGTTCGAAGTGGATGAAGATATTGGCGTAAGAAGAGCATCGGGTAGGTTTCAGGAGTCCCAACGAAGGTAGGGTGATGCTGATAGAAAGCATATTGGTGGGAGAAGAAGCTTTGGAAAAACATTTGAAAAGGAGGTCGATGGGATTAATGTTTGGCCGATGCATAGGAAGGTATCGGTGTGAAGGAAACCATCGGGGAGACAGTAGAAAGTGAGGCCAACAAGGTAAGTCAGGCCGACAAGGAAAGAGTGGAAGAGGTTTGTTAGATATTTGAGATCTCTTTCCGATATTGATAGAATTAACATTTTGAGTGTGTGTGTTTTCCACTGTGTGTCACTCTAATACCATAGTGGTATCAGAGCGAAGGAGTGTTCTTTGGGTAGAAAAAGAAGACAAGATGTCAGAAGGAGAGGGGTCAGAAGAGTACCCAACAAAGATGACCAACACTGAGTTGGCAGCCTTAGTGAGAAATAAAATGGCAGAGAGCAGAACAACTCGGGCTCAAAATTAGGCTTTGAAAGAAGAGGTAGAGAAGTTGAGGGACAAAGTAGAGAAAGGGGAAGAAGATTCTAGTAAGCGAGAAGACAAGGATGAAAAGGAGATCCCTAAGCAGGAAGAGATAGAGGTTCCTGCAGACTAGAGACCCTTACTTAATGCCCTCAAATCCATGGAGAGAAGGACCATGGATATGAAAATAGACCTTCTAGTGTTTGCAGGAAAAATGGAACCTGATTCGGTGATGGAGTGGATAGACTCCTTGAATAATTTCTTTGAGACCGAGGAAATACCAGACCACCAAAGAGTGAAGATGGCTCAGTCCAAAATGAAAGGAGCTGCACTGACTTGGTGGAATTTCATCCAAGATGACAGGGTGAAAGAAGGAAAGAACAGAGTTGCTACTTGGAAGAAGATGATGGCTTTAGTAAAGGAAGCCTATGTTCCATTGGATTACAACATCCAATTACATAAGAGGAAACAAAACTTGAAGCAGAAGGAGTTAGATGTCAGTTCATACATAGAAGAGTTCATGAAACTATGTGTCAAGACAAAGGTAAAGGAGGGTGAGGAAGAGAAGGTAGCAAGGTACCTCAATGGATTAAGGTTTAACATCCAAGAAGATTTAAATCTACATAACCCAGATACAGTCCAAAAGTGCTACCAGTTAGCACTCAAAGTGGAAGAGAAATTAAAGAGAAGGCATGAGTAGAACAATGGAGGAAAAGGGAGATAGGAAAGGGGAGGAAGAAGTCCTTTCAGAGGTAGAGGAAATGGATTTGGATACCAGGGTGAATCCAATCAAGAGAACAACAGAGGAGACAACAGTCAGAACCAAGGGGGAAGCTACAATCAAAGAGGAAACTTCAGGGGTAGAAGACCACCATTTAGAGGAAGATCTCAGGGCAAAGGACCTATCAGATGTTACAATTGCAATCAAGAAGGCCATATAGCCAGCAGATGTCCAGCAAAGGCAACAAGTTCAATAAGAGAAAAGAGGATCAATCTAATCCAAGAATCTGATTGTCAAAGTGTAGCAAGCTCAAGCACTAATCAAAGTGTGAATGCTCCTGACAGTTATGGGTATCCTGAGAATGGAGAATCTTTGATGATTAGGAGAGTAATGACCACCATGAAGGTGCCTAGAAAAGAACCTCCACAAAGGAAGTCTCTCTTCAGAACTACTTGCAAGGTAGGAGGAAAGGGATGTAAAGTTCTGATTGACTCTAGATCTACTGAGAATTTTGTGTCCATTAAGATGGTAGAAAAGCTTAAGCTTAAGAGATTGCCACATCCTTGCCCATATAAAATTTCATGTCTCACCCAAGGTTAGCAAACAATTGTGGGAGAACAGGCTTGGGTAGAACTTCAAATTGGACCATACAAGGATAGGTTACTATTTGACATTGCCAAGATGGATGCTTTCCATCTCCTATTTGGAAGACCATGGTAATATGACTTGAAAGCATACCATGATGGAGTTAGAAACACATATTCAATCACCAAGAATGGTAAGGTGATAGAGCTGCTACCATTGATGGAGAATGAGGTGGAATCAAAAGGAATAGAAGTTAAAGTGATGATGGTAGAAGGCAAACAATTTATGAAAGGGATAGTAGAAGAAGGAGTAGTTGCAAATGCTCTAATTCTATGCCTAAAGGTGAACAAGGAACAACAGTAAGAAGTCAAGGGGGAGAAGAGGTAAAAGTTCATAGATCGAGCTGTCCAAGAGCTATTGGACAAACACAAAGGCATCATCTTTGATGGAATGCCAAGGCCCTACCACCTATGAGGGACATTAGCCATTGCATAGATCTGATCCTAGGATCTACACTTCCAAACAAAGCAACATACAATCTTACCCTAGAGCAGAATACAGAGGTAGCAAGGTAGATTGGGGAATTGTTGGAGACAGGCCTAATTGGCAAAAGTTTAAGCCCATGTGCAGTACTGACTGTACTAGCACCAAAGAAGGAAGGCACTTGGAGACTTTGTACTGATTCAAGGGCTATCAACAAGATAACAATTAGGTATAGGTTCCCAATCCCTAGGATAGAAGATTTACTTGATTTCTTGGGGGATGCTAAGTATTTCACAAAAATAGATTTAAAGAGTGGCTATCATCAGATTATGATTAGGCCAGGAGATGAATGGAAAACTGCATTCAAGACTAATGAGGGGTTATATGAGTGGAAGGTCATGCCTTTTGGTTTGTCCAATGCCCCTAGTACCTTTATGAGGTTGATGAATGAGGTCTTGAGGGAATTCATAGGTAAATTTGTCATAGTATATCTAGATGACATCTTGATTTTTAGTAATACAAGAGAAGAGCACCTCAACCATATAGACTTGGTCCTCAAAAAGTTACATGAAGAGCAAGTAATGATCAACTTAGCAAAGTGTTTGTTCATGTAGGAAGAGATCATCTACTTAGGATTTTTTATCTCACATAACAAACTAAAAATGGATCAAGAGAAGGTAAGTGCCATATTGTCTTGGCCAACTCCCAAAACCTTGAATGATGTTAGAAGTTTCCATGGGTTAGCAACCTTTTATAGGAAGTTTATAAAAGGGTTTAGTCATGTTTGTGCACCCATGCTTGACACCATAAAAGGAGGACAGAAGTGCAGATTCACTTGGACAAAGGAGGTAGATGATTCATTTGAAACATTGAAAAAGAAGGTGGCCGAGCAGCTAGTTCTTGCACTTCCTGATTTCAGCAAGATTTTTCAAGTAGAATGTGATGCCAGTCACATGGAAACTGGAGCAGTACTCACTGAAGAAGGTAGGCCTATTGCATTTTTTAGTGAGAAAATAAATGATGCAAAGAAGAGATACTCATCATATGATTTGGAGATGTATGCTCTAGTACAGTCACTCAAAAAGTGGAGACATTACTTGATGCCACAAGAATTCATAGTGTTCACAGATAATCAGGCCCTTAGTTTCATAAACAGTCAAGAGAAGCTGAACCATAGGCATATGAAGTGGGTGGAAACTTTGCAATCTTTCACCTTCACACTCAAGCACAAGAAAGGGGTCAAGACCAAGTAGCAGATGCTTTGAGCAGGAGGGTTCTAACCATCAATCAGATCCAATTAGAGAGTGTTGGTATTGACTCTTTGAAGGCCATGTATGATGACGATGAAGACTTTGGAGAAATCTATAAGGTATGTATTTCCTTTGGTGACAAATATCATGTTGAGTTCTCTAAATTTCTGATCCAAGATGGATTACTTTTCAAAGGTGGACAGTTATGTATTCCAAGGTGTTCCATGAGATTGAATATCATTCAGGAGAAATATTGTGGGGCCATGGAAGGATATTTTGGCCTAGATAAGACTCTTGATCTTGTGAAGAGGCATTACTATTGGCCCAAGTTACAGTCAGATGTGAGGAAATTTGTGGAGGCATGTGTGATATGTCAGAAAGCAAAAGGAAGATCCACTAATGCAGGTTTGTATCAACCACTACCCATTCCTTCTAGGCCATGGGAGAGCATAAGCATGGACTTTGTATTGGGTTTGCCTAGGACACGGAAGGGATATGATAGTGTTTTTGTTGTAGTAGATAGATTTAGTAAAATGAAACATTTCTTTCCATTCAAAACAACTTGTGATGCTTCATATGTTGCACTGCTATTTTTCAAGGAAATAGTAAGGATACATGGATTACCATTGAGCATAGTCTCAGATAGAGATGTAAAATTTATTGGCCACTTTTGGAGGACTCTTTGGAAGAAGCTTGGAACAAATTTATCCTTCTCATTAGCCTACCATCCTCAAACAGATGGGCAGACTGAAGTAGTTAACTGTTCATTGGGAAATCTGTTAAGATGTTTGACAAGGCAGCATGGAGATAAGTGGGATAACATCCTACCACAAGCAGAATTTTCCTATAATGACACCATCAATAGGAGTACAGGGAAGTCACCTTTTCAGGTGGTATATGGTATTCATCCAAGAGGTATTTTAGAGCTGAGAGATTTGCCTATAGGAGAGCCTATTAGTGCAGATGGAGAAGCTTTTGCTTTAGCTATCAAAGAAGTGCATGATCAAATCAAGAACAAGCTTCAACAAACTACATTGAAATACAAAACATATGCTGATAAGAAAAAGAGAGATGTACAATTTGATGTTGGAGATTTGGTGTGGGTTAATCTAAAGAAGGAGAGGCTCCCAAAAGGTAAGCATACCAAGCTCATGCAAAGGAAGATTGGACCATGTCAGATTTTGAAGAAATGTGGGCAGAATGCTTATGAGATCCAACTTCCTCCTGATCTTGGATTATCACCCATTTTCAATGTATGTGATTTAACTCCATACAAGCAACATACAGATGTAGAACATGAACCATTGTAGGATGCAGCAGAGGATGATATTCCTAAGTGTGATCCACCAAAATTGAAGAAGATATTAGACTGAAGAGTGACAAAGAAGACAAGGGACAAAGAGTACATGGAGTACTTGGTAGCTTGGCATGGGCAACCTGTTTCAGAAGCAGTTTGGATGACTAAAGATCAGATTACAAAATATGGTGCAGATTTTCAAACTTTGATCTCAAAGGGGCTTGATATCTCTTCTCTCGGGGAGTATGGTGTAAAAGCACCCCTTCAACATTATAAATATGCACAAGAGGGAGAAGAATAAGGCTTTAATATGTTTTAGACAATAAATGTTACCATGTAGCATTTGTATGTCATTGTCAAATGTAGCATTTTGTGTTGACATTTTATGTTTTAATATCTCTTCCCTAGGCCAGTATTTAGCATCATGGATAACAATAGATAGTTGGGTTATGTGCAAGATTAAATCAAATGTGTCGTATTATCTGATGTTTTGCTGTCTTATGCAAAACAGGTGCCGTGTGATTAATTAGGGCTTTTTGGTGATAATCTTGGTTTAAGCAAAATCTTGAAAATAGAGGAGAGGGGAGTTGGTAAAAAAAATAGGGAAGGTAGTCGAGGAATGGAGAGTTCTTCCACCTTCAGAAAATACAAAAGAATTTGAATCTCTGTAATCAATCTGTGTTCGATAAAGTTGAAATGAAGAAATAGAAATTCTAAAAATTGTGTGCTACCAAATTCTGGATCCTGTGTAAATTCTCTATATATCATATCATTTTGTATATTATTTGTATAGATTCATTTTGTGTTTAATTTAGTTTTTCTGTGGACGAGATGCATGATTAAATCCATTCCACTGGTGGATTTCTGTGAAATCAGTAGAATGGATTATGTATATTAGTTTTCTATTTGTTTTTCTTTTGTTCGATGAACATGGCAGAATAGAAATTGTAGAATCTATGGTGGAGGAAGTTATTCAGTGGGAAATTCAAATATACGTTTTATGTATATACATCAATTGTATGTGGGGGCAGTCTATGAATATATCACATTTGCATGCGAGCTAACCCTTGTGTATATGCGATGAAGAATGGTATGTATAAAAGTCTGTTTGGGTCAAGTTTGCATTGCCTGTTGAATATTCAATTCCTGTATATATTGCAAATGTATGAAGATACATTCCTTGTGTATATCGCTGTCACATCTGAGTATCACCTTGTGTGTATCCTGTGATAAAATGCATATGTAAGAGTCCATTCAGGTTAAGTTCTTGACCATTCACTAAATATACAATTCCTTTGTATATCGCTAATGTACTTGAGTACATTCCATGTGTATCCTGCAATCACATGTGGAAATCCATTGCCTGTGTATATCACCAAAGTATATCGGCAGACAATTCCTGTGTCTGTCAAAATTGTCTGAAAAGATACATTTGATGTGTATACATCCATTGTATGTCATAGACAGTTTGTGAGTATATGGCTATTGTATGCGAGTGTCAATTTGTGTGTATACTGTAATTGTACATTGCTGTTGTATGTTGTGAAGATACAATGAAAATATACATTTCATATGATGCAAAGGATGACCGGTTGAGGTGGTAGTTAAATTGTATGTTGGAAGGATTCTTGTCTGCGGGTGCAAGGGATGACTGGTAATAGTAGGGAGGAGAATTGGCAATAGGAAGTCAAGCAATGTATGTTCAAAGTGGATGAGGATATCAGCATAAGAAGAGCATCGGGTAAGGTTTCAGGAGTCCCAACGAAGGCAGGGTGATGCCGATAGAAAGCATATCGGTGGGAGAAGAAGCTTCAGAATAACATTTGAAAAGGAGGTCGATGGGATTAATGTTTGGCCGATGCATAGGAAGGTATCAGTGTGAAGGAAACCATCAGGGAGACAGTAGAAAGTGAGGCCGACAAGGTAAGTCAGGCTGACAAGGAAAGAGTGGAAGAGGTTCGGTGAGATATTTGAGATCTCTTGCTGATATTGACAGAATTAACATTTTGAGTGTGTGTGTTTTCTACTGTGTGTCGCTCTACATCATAAGGTCTATATCGTTCTTTAGTTCAAGTGGTTTATGGTTTGGTTCTTTGCAAGTTTGTTTCTTGAGTTGTAGTTGATGGTTTCTTAAGTTGCAGTTGATGACAGAGTAATCCAAGTGCTCTAGTGTGAACTTTCTTCAAGTGAAAGATGTTGCAAAATATTTTGTTGGTTTTTAGGTGCTTGTGGATGTTTCTAGATCATGATCAAGATTGGTGCATGATCCGCATGTCATCTTTTGGCTTTGAGGAAGTGTGCACTTAAAATTTCATAGTGTTAACAAAAGTTTGGCCGACTTGGTTGTTTGTACTAATTGCGGTTGTGCTTTGTCGATTGTGAAAGTGTGATGAAGCGTGTATGTATGGTTTTAGGTCTATGCTAAGGTGTGATGTGGTCTGCATTCATTCCTTTCCTCCACAGGAATGTTTTGGTCCACACCTAATTTGAATTTTGTGGGTTAAGATGTGTTGTTGACCTTGGAGAATGTTTTCACGATTGATGATGGTATAAATAAGTGTCAAGGATTCATGACTGGAGGTATACACAATAGATATGATGTTTGTGATGCAAATTTGATTAGTGTAGTGAGAGATTTCATGTGTTAGGCTACTGGATGCAGTAAGCAGAAGGTGTCTACTATTTTTCAGTGTTGCAAGGTGATGTTTGTGTTGTGGTGAATATTGTGCTTCATTGGAACTAAACTCCATGCATATGTTAGATGCAATTATATCAGTTCATCCGTGACAGTGAGCCTTTTGTAATTCAGTATTGCTACTACTTTATATTATGAGCTAATCCTCACCATGGTTTTTCCCTTCTTGGGTTTTCCACATAAAATGTGGTGTTGACTTGTGTTTGGTGCTGTTGTGATTCAGTTTCTATTATTTTCTTTTTATGCTTAATCATCATAACAAGTTTAAAGGTTAATTTGGATTTGAAGGTTTGTGAGGGTTTGAAGTTTATGATACAATTGATTCACCCCACCTTCTTAGTTGGCTTGTGCATTCGACATATCCTAGTAGATGGGTCAGTAATGCATACACTAGGAACCTTGAAAAAGGTAAATGTCAACATAATGGGTGTCAACAGTTGGTCAATTTTGAAATAGTAGCAATGAAGGAACTATTTGATTCCTTTAATGCAATATTAGATCTCCAATGGTTTGTTAATTGAAATGGATTATGGATTCAAGGAAAGAAGAAATATCTTTCACGGATGACACTAGAGTAATCCATATTCCCTTAGGAAGAAGTATTGGTGAAGCCTGTACAAAGGAAATCAACCACGAAAACTATACAAATGAAGACTCAAAACAATTATACTCGATTGTGAAACTACCCAAATATGACATGTTAGAAGAACCAAATTCAGAGGGAGAAATACAAAAAGAAAGTGATAATAGTAGCACGAATGGTGAAGATGTACTCACAGCTTGCCTACAAGATGAACCAAAAACTAAAACCTGAAGAGTAGTAGGGTTTTGAAAAGTCTTTATGGTCAAAATTAATGGAGATTGATTGTCATTGATGTCAAAAGGTGTCTTGATGGTGTTTTCCTTACTCATTGTGTTTAAGAGTTGTTCATGCTTCAACAAGAGGCTTCACATGAAGGTGTTCATGCCTCATCCTATGCCAGGAGATAACTTGTTCATAAGATGACTCAAAACAAGACAATGCTGCTATTTACATGCCATGATGTGTTGATTCTTTGATATTAATCATTTGATGTTTTGATATTATTGATCTACATTTGATGATTGCTATGCCTCAGAATGTTGAAGACATCAATCTCATAGAGTTGCTGCAAGATGTTGAAGACATCAATCTCATAGAGTTGTTGCAAGTTGAGTAATGAGATTTGATGCAAAGTTGATAATGAGTTGTCAATTAGGAGTTCAATCAGGAGTTGAGTCATCTGCTACTTGTTTATCAGTTCACCTAAGAAGGCTTTCATGTTGAATTAATTATTCTTCATGATAATGTACAAGGTTTTTGGTATCAATGTTAAGTTGATCCTCAAAGTAGAGGTGTTAATGGTATTGGTTCAGAGTCTTCATAATAATTTAGGAAGTTCACATGATGTTGATGTTACTTGGTTGATATAGTGTTCAAATAGTCAGGATCTTTATGTTAGGATTTGCATTACTTTATGTGAAAATGTTTATTGAGGGTTTGAGTTAATGATCTTGATTAATGTTCATTTCAACATAGCAAGGTGATATCTTTCACAGTGGGAGCTTTCTATTTGATGTTGATGCATTTGCTGCACTTTGTTGGAATAATGTGATTGGTCTTTGATGTTGTGAGTCATTGGTGTTTGGTGCTTGGTAATTGTGTTCTCTTGGTAAAGAGTTCCCTCTTGAGTTATCAGAGTTTTGGAAAAGAGTTGTTTGCTGCTTCATGTCATGCTTCACTTTATTCACCATGCTTCATGTTGTGATTTCATTGATGGTTTAAGAGTTTGGGTCATTGGTTTTCATTATAGTCAATTTTGTCCCAGGATTCAATGTTGTCTCAGGATGATCTTAGAATCCTTATAATACTTATAATGATTATTATCAATATTCTTGGTAGATGATTCATGGAAGGTCACCTCTTCATGTTGTGTTCATGATCACAAGTTAAGTTGTTGCAGTCAAAGAGAATGAAGAAATCACAAATAAGTTCATATGCTTCATGAGTTCATACATCATGATAAGAGAATGAAGTGATCACAGATGTTGAAGTGTATGTAGAGATCACAAATAAGAGATTGACAGTGCGTTATGATTTAATCCAAGGTTTTTTTGTTTGATTTTAGATCTCAAATCCACATTATCAAAAATCCTTAAGACTATTTCTAAAACCCTAGGCTATGTCTTTAAAATCTTTATTCATGCCATTTAGACTCTTCTCTGCCTGTCTTATGTAAAATGCACTTTTCTTATGTTTTATCATTGACTTGTAATAGCAAGTCACCTTCACTAAAGGTGACCTGCTGAAGGGCACTTGAGCCATCTATGCAACTGGCCCCCTTTACCCTTCAACCAATAGCACCAGTCTTCACACAAGTACATGGGCACCAAAATAGTTATCAATGGTCCTTGTTTAAAGTTGGATGAGCGTGGAATGAAAAATCAATGAATGATATTTAAACCTCGAATACCTCCTATGTGCTCAGACATTGATGTGCTCGTGGACGCCATAAACCTTAAGGCTATGGAAAATAAGATTTTATAAGGCTATTTTTAGCCTTTCAAAAAGGCAGAATCTTTTGGAAATTTTAAAGCTTCTTTTTAAGAAGATTTATTTCTAATTTTAAAAACCTTCTTGTGGCATGGAAGCTAAAAAGGTGGAAGATTATAAGGGCATAAGTGTTAGTTGTTTTAATGCCTTTTATTAAAAAGATGTTTGGGGAATTTTTGTGAGTTTTTAACTTCTTTATGCAGAAGGCTTTTTGAAGAAGAGGATCTTGTTGTGATGTTCACAACACGCCCTATTTTTACCTGGAGGCAAAATGAGGACCCCTCTTTGTTTGCTTTTTCTTTTGGTGTGTTTTTGTGTGTGGGGGCGGTGTGGGCAGAAATCTTTGATGCTTGAAAGTCATAATGGACATAACGCATGGTAAAACCAATGGGATACATGAATTCTATGTTGAAAATGAGCTGAGATTACCTTTTGTGTCATTTGAAAATTCCTTATATGTTGAAAGTTAGAATTTTTTGAGAAAATTCAATAGTTTGATAAAGTTGTAGTTCGTATACAAATTTTATTTGTATGTCAGATGCAATGTTTTGGTAAAATGTTTGTTGGGTCTTGAGTATGTATGCACAGATATAAAGGGCATATTCAATGTGGTTTATGGGTAGTCGGGTGACATTTGCATATTAATCTTGTATACATTTCTAAGGTTTGTTTTGCAATTTAATAGAATATAATCTTGGACCCATAAGCAACATTTAATTGAACCTAGAGCATAAACAAGTGCACATTTATATGTATAAAGTTATATTTAACATACAAATACATATTCAGATCTGAAACAAAAGGGTTAAATATTGTTTAATTATGGTGGAATCCACAGTAGTATAAAAGGGGAAATGTATGTAGTGCGGTCTTATGGGGATACAGTCCTAGTTTTTTAAATGAACTTGTTCAATCCAACCTAAGGGTATGTCGATGCATAAACAAAAAAAAGAGAAAAGAGAGTTAATGATTAACGTGCTTGGGCATTGAAGTTTGTTTGTACGCTGTATCGAGTTTTGTATATGCAAAATATTATACAAAGTGATACATAAAATGGTATACAACGTAGCATGCAAAATGATATAATCTATTGTACAATGCTAGATACAATGCATTATACAAAACAATATACAAATGTGAGGATACAAAGTAACATGCAATGCGACATACAAAGTAGCATACAATTAGGATACAAAGTAATATACAATGAATGATGCAACAAAACATGCCATATACAATGCAATAAGGGGTGCGATGCATACAAAGGGGGGCCAAAGTCGAAATGATATACAAAGCATTTTATGGACTGTTTGTGTTCTATTTTCCATATGTAATGTTTGTATATGATATACATAAGTGACGATACATGAGCGGAACTGACGGGGATTTCAACTCATGTTATAAATTTTTGGCGTCCATTTTGTATGCGTTAGATTGTATTAGATATGTATAAAATATACATGAAAATGCTGTCATATACAAACGTGGAACCGAAGGCCATTCCAACTTGATTTACTAATATGTAAGGTCCAGACTCATTTTGTATATTGGGTTTGTATCCGATATACAAAACTTGGTATACGCAAATGATGGATATACCAAAATAGAATTGAAAGTAATTACAAAGCATTTCATTGACCTTTTGATTGCATTTTGTTTATATGGTTTGTATTTGTTGTATATTTGGTTTATGCAGTGATATGTACATGGCCGGATCTGAGAGGAGATTACAATGTGATTGATAATATGTTGAGATACGGAGTTGTTTATATGATGAGATGTACAAAGACGCAATATACAAGGCAGTATGTGGTGTTGTGTAAAATGAAAGTATAAATGGTGAGGCTAAGCATATTTAATTCATTTTATTAACTGATGTTATCTGAATTGGTATATGATGTTCATATCTGATAAATGGGGAGACGATATATAATGGGGAGGTGCAACCGGAGCCAGGAGCACTTTCATTTCATTTTATAACTTGTGGATTTCATTCCTGTAAGAGATGTTTGTAGTTGATATATAGAGGAATTCTATATGGTATGAGATATACAATGTCAGAATTGACAGAGGCTTTAATTCATTTTATAAACAGGTGAGGTCCGTTTTTGTATGTGCATTTGTATCTAATATACGAAATCTTATATGCAAATTGACATACAACACTGGAATTAAGAGGAGGTTTCATTACATTAGATTAATGTGTTGAGTTTGGTTTTGTATATTTGTATTTGTTGTTCACAGCAGTATGCAAGTGATGTAGAGGTTGGTTTATATGCAGGCTCAGAATTAGAGATAGATTTGAATTTAGTTTATAGATCATGATATCTGAATTGGTGTGTGTTGTATTATGTCTAATATACAGAGCGTATGCAGTAACAACATGCATGTCATTTCGTATACAGGGCTGGAGCTAAGGCTAGTTTAAGGGCATTTTATTAATTTCTTGTTTCGATTTCTATATGCTATGTTTGTGGTCGATATAAAAACTTGGTATATATGTTAGAGAGGATAAAGTGATGAATTGAGGATTTTTTTTTTATTGAATTTTATTGACTTTGGTCTATGTTTTATGTTTTATCAGACAAGGGCGAAGGATTTACCGAGAGGCGAGGCAAAAGGCATATGATGGGAATATGAGGAAAAAGGCAAAAACCAAAGTAAGTTCAAATTCAATGAGCGAGGAAATGGATGAGGGCGAATGCGATGGCATCAAGCCAAGGTGGAGAATATTAAAAAGGATGAAATTTACAAAGAATATACAAGGATGCGCTAAACAAAAGAAGGTGACAAAATTGGTGAGATCCAGATCCGATGGAGACAAGGAAATTGCGGCAGGTAGAGGAGAAAACGGCAACAGAAAGAGCGACAACAGAGAGATATTTTGAGATTGTTAAAAATTCCAAAGGGCATCTTTACACTATAAGAGGAATATGCTGATCCGTATTTTTGGTGGGATTCTTTTTTTCACTGTTGATGTTGCAGTTGAAATGTGGACCATTGATTGAATTAAATGTTGTAACCGTATTGGGAAAAGTTTAAATCTATATATTGAGCCCCTTTACTTGTAATACACACATAGGAATACATGAAGGCTTCAAAATTGGACAGAGTATGCAAGAGAGGTGACTGAGGAAATACTGCCTTGAGCATAGCTATGGGTAAAATTTTGCCTATTGTCTGTAGTTAAGAGTGTGCAGAAGTGTCTGGTCTCTTTGCTGCATCTGTGAAAGGTGTCTGTAAGTGTTGTTTATTGCTGTTAATTCAAAGGATTGAAGTCATAACAACATTGTAAATTTGAAATGGTTGTCATACATTAGTAAATACAAACATCAATTTTCTGCATCTATCTTCAGAGTGTTAATTGATTCAGGTATTTTTTAATGTATTTTCCCTTGAAGATCACAATTCCATAGATCAATTTGTGATACTGCTCAAGATTTATGTATGAGGATTTATTTGCTTTTGGATTGATCAGGATAAACAAATTTATATGCGTGAGTAACAGAGAGCCATATGTGGATGAAATCTAGTTTTCTAACCTTGTCTTTTCTAATTTTTTCCCAAAATCTTTAAATAATTAGCCAGAATGCAGTTATCTAAAGGAAATTGTTGAAGATCTTGTTAAATACATGGAAGTGCTAATGATCTTTAATGATTTTTGTAAAGTTTGAAACGTCAAGTCTATTTTTTCTGTGAAATTCATATAAAATTTGACTTGAAAGTGATAAATATTTGCAAAGGATCATTGATTTAAGAGATATTTTTGAGATATTTGCATATAATAAGTGACAATTGCCAGTAACAAAACTCTTAGATTAAGTAAGGCCCCTCAAATATAATAGCTTCACAACGAACTGCTGACTTATCTCACGAGGTTAAGAACTAACCATTCAGAAACTTGAGATTGCAAATTACTAGTTAATTCTGCATATCTTTCAAGACAGCTAAAGTTCTTCTGTGAATTTTAACTATACTGTGAGTGTGTAAAAACTCTCATCAACAGATCCGAATATGAAAATTTTCTTTATGCAAATGGACAAATGAAATTTTATTCTGACAGAGATTTTTATTAAAGACTTTATGTAGGGTATAATATTTTTGAAGACATACTGTATTGAAGAATTGTTTTTGAAAGAAGAAGGAATGCAGAGAGGAGAGGAATATGAAAGGAAATTCAACTTTTATATAATGAATTTGTAGGTGCTTTATGAATTAGAATTTGGAGGTCTGAGATATGATGAGTTGAAGACATTATTTGTGTAAGGTTTTTGAAAAGGAAATTGCAAGTAATTTGATGAGATGATTTAAGCGAGATGAATAAGATATATTTGCAAGTGTGAATCAAGTACAAGGAAGACAATATGCAACCAATTATAGAGAAGGTCTATCTTTTGATGAAGAAAGCATGCAATGTATTCTCAGTAAGATTTTATATGTGATGAAGAGAGTTAAGACATTTGGTGTATTGTAGAGAATCAGGGTAATCCCCTGAAATAAAGTTTCTTTCTTATGTTCACATATTTTCCAATGAGGCTTTGTATGCCGGTGAGGCTTTGTATGCTAGTGAGGCTTTATATGCCAGTGAGGCTGATGCAGAGCAACACAATCAAAGCTCACAAATAGGGTGAAAACCCATTAAAACCCACCATACCTAGGGTTTATACTTCATTTCCTTTCAAACCCCTTCAATAAAGACAATACAATGTCAAAATATGCATTCACTTTCCTATCGGCAAGATAACATCTATCGTCTCACCGAATTAGACCTCTCCTTCCTTATCGGCCTGACCTACCTTATCGGCCACTTCTTAATTTCTTTCATCGACAAGCCATCTCTCTCCAATGGATAGAGTCCATCACTCAGACTTTGTACCGTCAGTATAACTTTTCCCTTGTTCCCCAATAATACAACTTATTCCGATGAATCATTGAACCATCGGCGTGACTTTACTCTTCAGCTAAACTTTCTTCACCTCTTCTGATCATGCCTCTCATACTAATATGCTTCACCTCTCTTCTGTTAGTCTGACTTAGGCTATCAGTGTAACTTGATCCTCCTCTTTCGATGTCCAACTTTATGCCGATGCACATCCTCTGCTTTATCTTCGGTAAGACATTCTATTGTCGGCAACTTCCAAACTTCTTCTGCCGATGGGCTCCCTCATGCCGATGTCTTCGCACATTCAGTCTTTGACATACAATCCCCAATGTCCAAATGACAGATACACATAGAATGATCTCACCTACATTTGTATACTCTTAAAATGCACAATTCCTCCTTTGTCACCATTGTAACCGAACGACACACACACAGAACTACAAAAACCTACAGAACAGAAAACAAACTAATAACACGGAGGTCATTCCACTAGTTTCAAAGAAATCCACCAGTGGAATGACTCCTAACAATATCCCCGTAGTTAGACCAGAAACTAAAAATCTTTCTATTCCTTCTATTTCAAAATATACATACAGTTTCTTTCGACTCCCTTTCTTTTTGACTCCCACTAAATTTGACTGTCTACTACTCTTATAAATACAGACCTATTTTAAAGACACCTATCAGGATAGTTACACATGTGGTGGAAGATGAACCACCAACAACCACCGATTACAATACCAAATAGTTCGGTTACATTCTTTTAATCCTTCTTGACACGTATACCGTCTTTCAATATGGCTTGAAGGCCTTTACAAACATAACATTTTTGGATATAACATAAAATGTAAGAAAATCTTCAAATTTTCAAGGTGCTCCTACACCATACAACCAACCAACAAAATTTTCAAGTCCCTTTGAAATGTACCTGCAACAAAAAATCTTTTTCTGCATGTCCTCTGTCTTTATCGTCAATCTTCTCAGCTTTAGGCTTCAAATCTTCTCATCCATAGAAAGGTGACCGACCAACCAACAAAATCTGAACTACCATCATCTTTAGAGCTTCTTCAGGCTCCTACTCCCATCAGTGGAGTACTCTTCAGGCTGCAACATCAAGTGCTTCTTCAGTCAGGTATCCATCTTTCTCACTGCTTCACAACACCAACTCACCAAACCATCCATCTCACCCAACAACAGATTTTGGTGATGCACCCTACCACTCTCTCCTCAGTGATTTATCTTTGCACCCTTATCCAGCCCAATCTCCATTGGAGAATGGTCATGACAGACCTCATCTTGTTTGCCCACAGACACAACCTCAGAAAACATCCTTCTATAGCTAGATGGAACAAACACTTGCAACAGTCTAACACTCTGTCAGCCTTCAAAATTGGTCACCAACAAAACTTTAACTCTTCATCTGCCTTCAGAAATCAAAATACAAAACACTTTTGCCCAGAGCTTTTGCTAGCTCTGATACCACTTTGATGCAGAGCAACACAGTCGAAGCTCACAAATAGGGTGAAAACCCATTAAAACCCACCATACCTAGGGTTTATACTTCATTTCCTTTCAAATCCCTTCAATAAAGACCATACAATGTCAAAATATGCATTCACTTTCCTATCAGCAAGATAACATCTATAATCTCACCGAATTAGACCTCTCCTTCCTTATCGGCCTGACCTACCTTATCGGCCACTTCTTAATTTCTTTCACCGACAAGACATCTCTCTCCGATGGATAGAGTCCATCACTCAGACTTTGTACCGTCGATATTACTTTTACCTTGTTCCTCGATAATACAACTTACTCTGATGAATCATTGAATCGTCGGCGTGACTTTACTCTCCGGCTGAACTTTCTTCACCTCTTCCGATCATGCCTCTCATACCGATATGCTTCACCTCTCTTTCATCGGTCTGACTTAGGCTATCGGCGTAACTCGATCCTCCTCTTTCGATGTCTAACTTTACGCCGATGCACATCCTCTGCTTTATCTTCGGTAAGACATTTTACTGTCGGCAACTTCCAAACTTCTTCCTCCGATGGGCTCCCTCATGCCGATGTCTTCACACATTCAGTCTTTGACATACAATCCCTGATGTCCAAATGACAGATACACACAGAATGATCTCACCTACATTTTTATACACTTAAAATGCACAATTCCTCCTTTGTCACCATTGTAACCGAACAACACACACACAGAACTACAAAAACCTACAAAATAGAAAACAAACTAATAACATGGAGGTCATTCCACTGGTTTCAAGGAAATCCACCAGTGGAATGACTCCTAACGATATCCCCGTAGTTAGACCAAAAACTAAAAATCTTTCTATTCCTTTTATTTCAGAATATACATACAGTTTCTTTTGACTCCCTTTCTTTTCGACTCCCACTAAATCCGACTGTCTACTACTCTTATAAATACAGACCTATTTTAAAGACACCTATCAGGACAGTTACACACATGGTGGAAGGTGAACCACCAACAACCACTGATTACAATACCAAATAGTTCGGTTACATTCTTTTAATCCTTCTTGACACGTATACCGTCTTTCAATATGGCTCAAAGGCCTTTACAAACATAACATTTTTGGATATAACATAAAATGTAAGAAAATCTTTAGATTTTCGAGGTGCTCCTGCACCATACAACCAACCAACAAAATTTTCAAGTCCCTTGGAAATGTACCTGCAACAAAAAATCTTTTTCTGCATGTCCTCTGTCTTTATCGTCAATCTTCTCAGCTTCAGGCTTCAAATCTTCTCATCCATAGAAAGGTGACCAACCAACCAACAAAATCTAAACTACCATCATCTTTAGAGCTTCTTCAAGCTCCTTCTACTCCCATTAGTGGAGTACTCTTTAGGCTACAACATCAAGTGCTTCTTCAGTCAGGTATCCATCTTTCTCACTGCTTCACAACACCAACTCACCAAACCATCCATCTCACCCAACAACAGATTCTGGTGATGCACCCTACCACTCTCTCCTTAGTGGTTTCTCTCTGCACCCTTATCCAGGCTAATCTCCATTGGAGAATGGTCATGATAGACCTCATCTTGTCTGCCCACACACACAACCTCAGAAAACATCCTTCTGCAGCTAGATGGAACAAACACCTGCAACAGTCTAACACTCTGTCAACCTTCAAAATACCTTCATCAATCTCTGTCTTCAAAATTGGTCACCAACAAAACTTTAACTCTTCATCTGCCTTCATAAATCAAAATACAAAACACCTCTGCCCAGAGCTTTCGCTAGCTGTGATACCACTTTGATGTAGAGCAACACAGTCGAAGCTCACAAATAGGGTGAAAACCCATTAAAACCCACCATACCTAGGGTTTATACTTCATGTCCTTTCAAACCCCCTTAATAAAGACCATACAATGTAAAAATATGCATTCACTTTCCTATCAGCAAGATAACATCTATCGTCTCATCGAATTAGACCTCTCCTTCCTTATCAGCCTGACCTACCTTATCGACCACTTCTTAATTTCTTTGACTGACAAGCCATCTCTCTCTGATGGATAGAGTCCATCACTCGGACTTTGTACTGTCGGTATTACTTTTCCCTTGTTCCCCGATAATACAACTTACTCCGATGAATCATTGAACCGTCGGCGTGACTTTACTCTTCGGTTGAACTTTCTTCACCTCTTCTGATCATGCCTCTCATACTGATATGCTTCGCCTCTCTTCCATCAGTTTGACTTAGGCTATTGGCGTAACTCGATCCTCCTCTTCTGATGTCTAACTTTATGCTAATGCACATCCTCCGCTTTATCTTCGGTAAGACATTCTATAGTCGGCAACTTCAAAACTTCTTCTGCCGATGGGCTCCCTCACGTCGATGTCTTCACACATTCAGTCTTTGACATACAATCCCTGATGTCCAAATGATGCATACACACAGAATGAGCTCACCTACATTTGTATACACTTAAAATGCATAATTCCTCCTCTATCACCATTGTAACCGAATGACACACACACAGAACTACAAAAACCTACAGAACAGAAAACAAACTAATAACATGGAGGTCATTCGACTAGTTTCAAAGAAATCCACCAGTGGAATGACTCCTAACGATATCCCTGTAGTTAGACCAGAAACTAAAAATCTTTCTATTCCTTCTATTTCAGAATATACATACAGTTTCTTTCGACTCCCTTTCTTTTCAACTCCCACTAAATCCGACTGTCTACTACTCTTATAAATACAAACCTATTTTAAAGACACCTATCAGGACAGTTACACATGTGGTGGAAGGTGAACCACCAACAACCACCGATTACAATACCAAATAGTTCAGTTACATTCTTTTAATCCTTCTTGACACATATACTATCTTTCAATATGGCTCGAAGGCCTTTACAAACATAACATTTTTGGATATAACATAAAATGTAAGAAAATCTTCAGATTTTTGAGGTGCTCCTGCACCATACAACCAACCAACAAAATTTTCAAGTCCCTTGGAAATGTACCTGCAACAAAAAATCTTTTTCTGCATGTCCTCTGTCTTTATCATCAATCTTCTCAGCTTTAGGCTTCAAATCTTCTCATCCATAGAAAGGTGACCAACCAACCAACAAAATCTGAACTATCATCATCTTTAGAGCTTCTTCAGGCTCCTTCTACTCCCATTAGTGGAGTACTGTTCAGGCTGCAACATCAAGTGCTTGTTTAGTTAGGTATCATCTTTCTCACTGTTTCACAACACCAACTCACCAAACCATCCATCTCACCCAACAACAGATTCTGGTGGTGCACCCCACCACTCTCTCCTTAGTGGTTTCTCTCTGCACCCTTATCCAGCCTAATCTCCATTGGAGAATGGTCATGATAGACCTCATCTTGTCTGCCCACACACACAACCTCAAAAAACATCCTTTTGTAGCTAGATGGAACAAACACCTGCAACAGTCTAACACTCTGTCAGCCTTCAAAATACCTTCATCAATCTCTATCTTCAAAATTGGTCACCAACAAAACTTTAACTCTTCATCTGCCTTCAAAAATCAAAATACAGAACACCTCTGCCCAGAGCTTTCGCTAGCTCTGATACCACTTTGATGCAGAGAAACACAGTCGAAGCTCACAAATAGGGTGAAAACCCATTAAAACCCACCATACCTAGGGTTTATACTTCATTTCCTTTCAAACCCCTTCAATAAAGACCATACAATGTCAAAATATGCATTCACTTTCCTATCGGCAAGATAACATCTATTGTCTCACCGAATTAGACCTCTCCTTCCTTATCGGCCTGACCTACCTTATCAGCCACTTCTTAATTTCTTTCACCAACAAGCCATCTCTCTCCGATGGATAGAGTCTATCGCTCAGACTTTGTACCGTCGGTATAACTTTTCCCTTGTTCCCCGATAATACAACTTACTCCGATGAATCATTGAACCGTCGGCGTGACTTTACTCTTCGGCTAAACTTTCTTCACCTCTTCCGATCATGCCTCTCATACCGATATGCTTTGCCTCTCTTCCGTCGGTCTGACTTAGGCTATCAGCGTAACTCAATCCTCCTCTTCCGATGTCCAACTTTACAATGCACATCCTCTGCTTTATCTTCGGTAAGACATTCTACTGTTGGCAACTTCCAAACTTCTTCCGCCAATGGGCTCCCTCACACTGATGTCTTCGCACATTCAGTCTTTGACATACAATCCCCAATATCCAAATGACGGATACACACAGAATGATCTCACCTACATTTGTATACACTTAAAATGTACAATTCCTCCTCTGTCACCATTGTAACCGAACGACACACACAGAACTACAAAAACCTACATAACAGAAAACAAACTAATAACATGGAGGTCATTCCACTGGTTTCAAAGAAATCCACCAGTGGAATGACTCCTAATGATATCCTCGTAGTTAGACCAGAAACTAAAAATCTTTCTATTCCTTTTATTTTAGAATATACATATAATTTCTTTTGACTCCCTTTCTTTTCAACTCCCACTAAATCTGACTGTCTACTGCTCTTATAAATATAGACCTATTTTAAAGACACCTATTAGGACAGTTATACATGTGGTGGAAGGGGAACCACCAACAACCACCGATTACAATACCAAATAGTTTGGTTACATTCTTTTAATCATTCTTGACACATATACCATCTTTCAATATGGCTCGAAGGCCTTTACAAACATAACATTTTTGGATATAACATAAAATGTAAGAAAATCTTCAGATTTTTGAGGTGCTCCTGCACCATACAACCAACCAAAAAAATTTTCAAGTCCCTTGGAAATGTACCTACAACAAAAAATCTTTTTCTGCATGTCCTCTGTCTTTATTGTCAATCTTCTTAGCTTCAGGCTTCAAATCTTCTCATCCATAGAAAGGTGACCAACCAACCAACAAAATCTAAACTACCATCATCTTTAGAGCTTCTTCAGGCTCCTTCTACTCCCATCAGTGGAGTACTCTTCAGTCTGCAACATCAAGTGCTTCTTCAGTCAGGTATCCATCTTTCTCACTACTTCACAACACCAACTCACCAAACCATCCATCTCACCCAACAGCAGATTCTGGTGATGCACCCTACCACTCTCTCCTTAGTGGTTTCTCTCTGCACCCTTATCTAGCCTAATCTCCATTGGAGAATGGTCATGACACACCTCATCTTGTCTGCCCACACACACAACCTCAAAAAACATCCTTCTGCAGCTAGATGGAACAAACACCTGCAACAGTCTAACACTCTGTCAGCCTTCAAAATACCTTCATCAATCTCTGTCTTCAAAATTGGTCACCAACAAAACTTTAACTCTTCATCTGCCTTCAGAAATCAAAATATAGAACACCTCTGCCCAGAGCTTTTGCTAGCTCTGATACCACTTTGATGCAGAGCAACACAGTTGAAGCTCACAAATAGGGTGAAAACCCATTAAAACCCACCATACCTAGGGTTTATACTTCATTTCCTTTCAAACACCTTCAATAAAGACCATACAATGTCAAAATATGCATTCACTTTCCTATCGGCAAGATAACATCTATCGTCTCACCGAATTAGACCTCTCCTTCCTTATCAGCCTAACCTACCTTTTTGGCCACTTCTTAATTTCTTTCACCGACAAGCCATCTCTCTCCGATGGATAGAGTCCATCGCTCAGACTTTGGACCGTTCGTATAACTTTTCCCTTGTTCCCCGATAATACAACTTACTCCGATGAATCATTGAACCGTTGGCGCGACTTTACTCTTCGGCTGAACTTTCTTCACCTCTTCCGATCATGCCTCTCATACCGATATGCTTCGCCTCTCTTTTGTCGGTCTGACTTAGGCTATCGGCGTAACTTGATCCTCCTCTTCCGATGTCCAACTTTACACTGATGCACATCCTCCGCTTTATCTTTAGTAAGACATTCTACTGTCGGCAACTTCCAAACTTCTTCCACCGATGGGCTCCCTCACACCGATGTCTTCGCACATTCAGTCTTTGATATACATTCCCCGATGTCCAAATGATGGATACACACAGAATGATCTCACCTACATTTGTATACACTTAAAATGCACAATTCCTCCTCTGTCACCATTGTAACCAAATGACACACACATAGAACTACAAAAACCTACATAATAGAAAAAAAAACTAATAACACGGAGGTCATTCCACTGGTTTCAAAGAAATCCACCAGTGGAATGACTCCTAACGATATCCCCGTAGTTAGACCAGAAACTAAAAATCTTTCTATTCCTTCTATTTCAGAAAATACATACAGTTTCTTTTGACTCCCTTTCTTTTCGACTCCCACTAAATTCGACTGTCTACTACTCTTATAAATACAGACCTATTTTAAAGACACCTATCAAGACAGTTACACACATGGTGGAAGGTGAACCACCAACAACCACCGATTACAATACCAAATAGTTCGGTTACATTCTTTTAATCCTTCTCGACACGTATACCGTCTTTCAATATGGCTCGAAGGCCTTTACAAACATAACATTTTTGGATATAACATAAAATGTAAGAGAATCTTCAGATTTTTGAGGTGCTCCTACACCAGAGGCTTTATAATTGGAAGATTCAGTTAAGCCAGTGAGGCAAATTTTTAGAGTGGTTTTTCTTCCGCTTGAGGGTTTTCCACCCATCAAATCAGGTGTTATGTGTATTATTTGTCTTCATGTGTTCATGTACCCTAATAATTTGTTCTTAAAGTCCTGATTCAGACTTTTCATATGTGTTTAATAGATCATTAAAGTCTTCCTCTCTCTTTTTCTTATAATTTAAAAGGTGTAAAAAGTTTTAAAAGTTTATACAACACTGATTCACCCCCCTCTCAGTGTTGTTTGTACTCCAACAAAAATTATAGATGGATCCTTACCAAAAACCACCACATTTAATGATCTCTCACCACAAAACACACACCATAATTCAGAACATCAACTATATAACACATCCCAAGTATCTCGATGAATTAATCACATATCAAGAGGAATATCCCATATAAAACTTCTAAAAATTTTAGGAGTAGGAAACCTGGATAGTTATCTTACAGAGATGGAGAAAACTTTTCATGATGAACAATTTAGAGTAGATGCTATACAACACACATTAATATGCAATGCCACAAGCAAGTGGCATACACACAAACACACAATCTAGCACTGGCTAGTTTTCAAGATCCTCATAAAAACTAGATACTTATCAGAAGGAGAGTTTGAAATTATATCAAAATACCAAGGGCAAATCACATTGCAAGACCACCTAGAGATGTGCATATTGGTTTGGAAAGGAAGAAATGTGTACCACACAACATTATACATCTAATTATTCTACTGGAGATTATCAGCAGTGGCACAAACTTGGTGCATAAACCAAGAATATAGGGTTGAAACAAGAGAATGGAAATAAACTACAAGAAGACTTTCTACACATGTTCTCATTTTATAATACTAATGAACATATCCACACCGCACTCAGGAAAATCAAAGAAATAATATTCAAAACAACTAAATAAGAAGAAGAAATACCACAACAAAACCCTCCACTACCAAAAAATGAAGGTATTTAGAAACTAATAGAATGGATGGATAATGAAATCAAACATAATAAACTAAGATGTCATAGAACACAACAAAAAAATGATGAGGAAGAACACAAATTAGACATTGAAGTACACCAAGGAGAACTTAGAGAGATTGAAATACTAATAGAACCCAAAAACAAGCGTAATGGTGTAAAATTTGGATTGTTTAGTTTAGTGTTTGAATCCTCCTTTCACCAATTACATTCAAGGACCTTTGGATCGAGTGGCAGAGCACTATCAGGTCCTTGTTCATGTACGAATGTAGGGAAGCTTGGATTAGGGTGTTTGATTATCAAATTTCCTTCTCTTATTGATGAAGGGGGTAAGTCACAAAACACACAATAATAGATATTGAACACAACAAATAGAACTTTCTTTTATTGAACTGGGCAACTCATTACATCACAAAAGCTCAATTACAATTAGAGGATGAATCCTCTACTAGCTGCAACACATTACAACTTTCCCAACCTCAAGACTCTAGAATCTTCAGCCTTCTGTAACCCCAAATCAGCTAGGGTTTCTATTTTCCCACCTATTCTTGACTCTACACTGGCCCCCTTAACTCTACTACCGCTCAGGGTTCCTAAAATAGTCATAAATAACACTTTTTGGCGGCATCCAGCTAAATTTTGAAATTTGCAACTCCCTCCAAAATTAGGTCAACTTCTGGGAAGCATAACTTTTGATCCGGGTGTCTGATTGACGAACCGTTTAGCTCGCGATGTAAACTATCATGCCAGAAATACGTAAATAGATTTCCATCAACTTTTTGAGATGTTATGAGAAGTTTTAGTGCCTCATATCTCGTTCCGTAAATTTTTAGGGGCTTTTCAGAAAACAAAAACTTTGATATTTTTCAGCTCACAAATGATCTTTGACTGATTCCTTCACCAAAGGTCTTATATTTCCATTATGTAACTTTCTGGAAGTTTTTGCTTCATTACGTGCCCAAATGCAAACTTTCTAAAAATAGCAGGTACACTTTCCTAAATAGGCAGGTCGCTATTTTTAGCAATTTTGGAAAAACTAAATATCCTACATTATTATTCTAGATATTATGGAACCAAAAACACTAATTATGGGAAGAAATGAGAACAACTACAACGGTTTTCAATTAACTTCTTTTTGGGTAATGCAAGATTGCCCTTACACCTCTGGATGCTCCTGCATCAGACACCCAGGGTAATTTGAGAAGTGACCCTGTCACGTCTCAGGTACTTGTGTGAGGAAAACTCAAATGGTCAACCTCTGCCTTAGACAACCAAGAAGAATCTTCAATAGGCCTTCCTTTCCATTTCACTAGATATTCTTCGTATTGCCTGTTTCGAGTGCTCCTTCCCACACGGCTATCCAAGATCTCTTCTATCTCCTCTGTTGAAGTAGATGCCAGAATACTCCACTGCACTTCTATTGGTCCATCCTCTATTCCACCTTCATGATATTCTGATAAATCAGCAATGTTGAAAACAAGACAAATATTGATCCCACTCGGCAGCTCTACCTCATATGCATTTCCTGAATCATGCTTCTTCATGATTCTGCATGGTCCAAATCTCTTCATTTTCAATTTATTGTATGTTCCAACTGGGAACCTTTCTTTTCTCAAGTGAACCATGACTTCATCTCCCACCTGGAACTCCTTATACCTCCTCTTCTGATCTGCCTTAGCCTTGTACTGAATATTCATCTTATTAATGTGCTTTCTCACTTCTTTATGCAAAGTCTTCAGATGTTCTGCAAAGTCTTCAACTTCAGCACTTGTCTTTTCTCCGTTGTCCAGCTTCCTTAACTCAGAAGCATTTCTTGGGCTATTGCCATATACAATCTGGAATGGTGATTTACCAGTACTCCTATTGATAGAATTGTTGTAAGCAAATTATGCCTGTGGTAAAATCAAATCCCATCCCTTGGGCTTATCTCCTACTAAGCATCGTAGCAGGTTACCCAAACTCCTATTCACCACTTCAGTTTGTCCATCAGTCTGTGGATGGTGTGCAGAACTAAACTTCAAATCCATTTTCAACTTCTTCCACAATGTCCTCCAGAAATAACCAACAAACTTGGTATCTTGATATGAAACTATGCTCTTTGGTAGACCATGTAGTCTCACCACTTCCCTGAAAAATAACTTTGCAATATGAATAGCATCATTAGTCTTCTTACAAGGAATAAAATGTGCCATCTTTGAGAATCTGTCCACTACCACAAAAATAGAATCATGCCCTCTCTATGTCCTTGGTAAACCAAGAACAAAATCCATACTAATATCATCCCATGGCTTCTCTGGTATAGGTAATGGTTGTTACAACCCTATATTTTGACTTGTTCCTTTTGCCATCTGACATACTCTGCAACTCTGCACAAACTTCCTCACATCCTGCTGCAACTGTGGCCAATAATAATTTTCACCAACAATAGAAATGGTCTTATCTCGACCAAAGTGTCCAGCCAGTCCTCCACTATGCTTCTCTTTAATCAGGTTCTCTCTCATGGAACTCCTCGGAATGCACAACTGGCTTCCTCTAAACAACATGCCATCTTGGATTATGAAATCCAACCATTTTGTCCTATCCAAAGTAACAGGCTCCAGACAAGCTTTCCAAGCCTCTGCAAAATCTGGATCTTCAGGGTACAAACTTTTGAGCTCATCAAACCCAACAACCTCTATCTTCATTTCTGTCAACAAATTTTGTCTTCTGCTCAAGGCATCTACAACTCTGTTGGACTTCCCACTCTTGTGCTTCAAAACAAAGGTATAACTCTGCAAAAACTCAACCCATTTTAAGTGCCTTTGGTTCAACTTCCCTTGACTATTAATATACTGCAAAGCCTGATGATCAGTATATAAAACAAACTCTTTTGGCAACAAATAATGTCTCCATTTCTTCAAAGCCTGAACTATTGCATAAAATTCCTGATCATAAACAGAATACTTTTTCTTGGCATCATTAAGCTTCTCACTAAAATAGGCAATGGGCTTACCTTCTTGGCTCAAAACATCTCCTATACCACTACCACTAGCATCACAATCTACCTGAAATACCTTATTAAAATCTGGAAGTGCCAAAATAGGTTGTTCTACGACTTTCTGCTTCAATGTGTCAAAGCTCTTTTCTGCTCCTTTAGTCCATCTAAACTCTTTTCTATCCCCTCTCATTGTCTTAGTTAGGGGTGCACAAATGCTACTAAAATTCCTGATAAACTTTCTGTAAAAACTTGCCAAACCATGAAAAGATCTTACCTCCGTTGCACTCCTTGGCATAGGCCATTCAATGATAGCCCTTACTTTTTCTGGGTCCATCTTAAGACCTTCCTCTGAGACAACAAATCCTAGGTATACCAACTCCTTCTTTGCAAAACTACATTTCTTCAGATTAATCAGCAACTTCTCTTCCCTCAACTTCTCTAGAACTCTTCTGATATGCATCAGATGCTCATCCCAAGTCTTACTAAAAATCAAAATATCATCCAAATAAACAATAACAAAACTTCCCAAAAATTCTTTCAGTACCTCATTCATGAGCCGCATGAATGTGATCGGTGCATTGGTTAGCTCAAATGGCATGACTAACCACTCATACAAACCTTCCTTTGTCTTGAAGGCTGTCTTCCATTCATCTCCTTCTCTGATATGGATCTGGTGATACCCACTCTTCAGGTCAATCTTCGTGAAGTATTTGGCTCCACTCAAACAATCCATGACGTCATCCATTCTTGGCAATGGAAATCTATACTTGATTGTTATCTTATTGATGGCTCGAGAGTCTGTACACATCCTCCATTCTCCATCCTTCTTTGGTGCTAGTACTAAAGGTACCGCACATGGACTTAGGCTCTCCCTTATCAGTCCCTTTCTCAACAACTCATGAACTTGTCTGTTCAACTCTTCATTCTCTGCAGGGGTCATTCTATGGGCTGCCTTGTTTGGCAAACTGGCTCCTGGTATCAAATCCATTTGCTGACTTATCTTCCTTACTGGTGGTAAACCTTCTGGTACATTATCAAAGATAATGTCCTGGAACTCTTCCAACATATCTGAAACTTCTGCTGGTATATCTTCACATTTCTCTTGACTAATCTTAGGAATCAATGCAAAGCAATGACGCTCATGCTTCATACCCTCCAAAAATTTCCTACCATCTACCAAACAAATTCTGGTAGTACTACATACCTTTTCTTCCACCTCCTTCAAGGGCTTCAACTTATGACGAACTCCATCCTTTGTTAGGGAATATGTGTTTGCATGGCCATCATGGACATCACTCCTATCATATTGCCATGGCCTCCCCAACAACATATGACATGCATCCATCAGTATGATATCACACAACACCTCATCATGGTGGTCACCAATCTTGAACTTCACTAAACACTGTTCATTGACCAAAGCTCTATGGTCCTTCTGCAACCATGCAATCCGATATGGATGTGGATGCTTTCTTCTTCTCAACTTCAACTTGTCAACCATCTCCTCTGAAACGAGATTATCAGTGCTTCCACTATCAATAATAATATCACAACACTTGCCCTCACATTTGTACCTTGTGTGGAATAAACTCTTCCTCTGATTGGGTTCTTTCTCCTCATTCAGCAAGGTTCTTCTGACAACTAGGGTTTCTCCCCTTTCAACATCTTCAAAATGCTCAGAATGTGCATCTTCATCTACATGTGCAACTCATGCATTACCTTCAAGTCTTCTATTTGCCTTTCCTTGATGTTGCGGACACTCATATGCTCGATGCCCTTCTTCTCCACATTGGAAATAGGTTCCTCTAAAACCTCCTCTTCCAGGTCCTTGCCCAGGTCTGCCTCTTTCTCTTCCTCTTTGCTCACCATTGTTCTAGTCACAAGGGCGGTAGGTATTATCCCCTCTTTGATTTTGACTGGTGCCTACTTCTTCACTTTTCTTTTGATCTTCATTACGGCCTCCATAGGGTCTTCCACCAGTCCTTCCACCTTGACCTCTTCCCCTTTGCTTGCTATCAAATCTTTTGTTCAGCTTCTCTTCCACCTTCAGGGAAAACTGGTACGCATCTTCTATGGTGGTCATTCTGACTAGGCTCAACTCCTCTTGAATACTCGGCCTCAAGCCATTAATGTAATGGGCTACCTTCTCCTTGTTGGGCTCTACATGGCCTGTCCTGATAGTAATTATATAAAACTCTTATGTATACTCCTTAATAGACTTGTTACCTTACTTTAGTCCTTGCAGCTTCTTCAGCAACTCCATCTCATAGTCCACAGGAATGAACTGCTTCTTCAGTTTCTCCACCATCCGATCCCATCTGGTAATGTTTGATTTTCCTCTTCTGTTCCTCTCTAATTGGACCTCCTTCCACCAAATATTAGCATGGCCCTTCAACTTGTTTTTTGCAAACTTAACCCAATCTGGGTCCTCCACATCTTCATACTCAAAATACTCCTCCATGTCATTGATCCAATCAATAAGTTGTTTTGGATTCAAATCTCTAGAATATGTAGAAACTTCGATCCTGGGCCTCTTTCTGATCTTTGAAATGACCCTCAACAACCTTACTTCTGCAGCATCTTTGGCAGCTTCTTGTTCTTCCTCAGATAGCTCTTCTTCAACTTCATCTTCACTTTCTTCTCTTGTCCTCGGCTCAAACCCTCTTCATAGCTCCTCTTGCAATGCATCGATTTACCTTTGTAGGGCTCTAAAACCCTCTTCTGTCAAAGCATTCCTCCCAACATGATTTCTTCGTGGAGGCATCTTGGTCTTCGCAGCAAACCCACAACCTCAGGTCCTGGTGCAAACTACCTAACGATCAGCGATCTGTCTACACACTCAGGAACCCTCGCTCTGATACCACTTGATGAAGGGGGTAAGTCACAAAACACACAATAATAGATATTGAACACAACAAATATAGCTTTCTTTGATTGAACTAGGCAACTCATTACATCACAAAAGCTCAATTACAATCAGAGGATGAATCCTCTACTGGCTGCAACACATTACAGCTTTCCCAACCTCAAGACTCTAGATTCTTCAGCCTTCTGTAACCCCAAATCAGCTAGAGTTTCTATTTTCCCACCTATTCTTGACTCTACACTGGCCCCCTTAACTCTAATACCGCTCAGGGTTCCTAAAATAGTCATAAATAGCACTTTTTGGTGGCCTCCAGCTAAATTTCGAAATTTGCAACTCCCTCCAAAAGTAGGTCAACTTCCGGGAAGCATAACTTTTGATTCGGGTGTCCGATTGACGAACCGTTTTAAGCGCTGGAAAGCTCGCGATGTAAACTATCACGTTGGAAATATGTAAATAGATTTCCATCAACTTTTTGAGATGTTATGAGAAGTTTTAGTGCATCATATCTCGTTTCATAAATTTTCAGGGGCTTTTCAGAAAACAAAAACTTTAATATTTTTCAGCTCACAAATTATCTTTGCCTGATTCCTTCACCAAAGGTCTTATATTTCCATTATGTAACTTTCTAGAAGTTTTTGTTTCATTACGTGCCCAAATGCAAACTTTCTAAAAATAGCAGGTACACTTTCCTAAATAGGCAGGTCGCTATTTTTAGCAGTTTTGGAAAAACTGAAAGTCCTACATTATTATTCTAGATATTATAGAACCAAAAACACTAATTATGGGAAGAAATGAGAACAACTACAATGGTTTTGAATTAACTTCTTTTTGGGTGATGCAAGATTGCCCTTACACCTTTGGATGCTCCTGCATCACTTATGGTCAATTATCCATCAAAACCCTAATTATGCAAATATGATAGTAAATAGATGAATTATGAAAAATGCTCTTATAGAAAGATTTAAAATGACAAATAATTATGCACCTATTTTTAGGGTTTTGAGGCACAAAAGTTGGGGACAAAGGAGCGGGTGTCCAAGTCCAAGGTACCAGTTTCTTTGTGGAATCTTGATCTCTTTCTGACACTAATCTACGCTGTAACTTTCATTTTTAGAGATTCAGCTAAGGAGGACATAGGGACTAGTGTCCAAGTCTTGAAAAGGCTCCAGAGTCCTGCTTCTTTTCAAATCCTGAATCCTTGGTGCCTGCTGACCTCTCTTGCAACTTCACTTCTTCCAAATGTGACACCTGTAACCTGCAATCATAAAACTTTGGGAGGGGGTTGTGGTGTTTAGGAGCTTGCCTCAGTCAAGCCCTAGAAGAACGCTTAAGTCTTCCAAATACTATTGTCAGATAGAGAGTGCGTGCCCTTGTGAGGCAGAGGCAAAATCCAAATGAATAAATGATCACAAACATAATAAATGTCACCTTGTAGTGAAGATCTCATGAGAGGAAGAATCTCTTCATTCCATGAGGAAATGGATGCTCAAATCTACAAACACAAACACATAGACAACACAAATCTTCTCTTGCAACACAATGAAAGCCTTGAATCACCTTGAGAATGCATAATGTTCACAATAACCATCTAGTTTTCAAATGAATGCATAAACATGCTTTTATATGCAACTTCAAACATTCCCGCCAAGATTTCATAAATTCAAACTTATCGTGTCGACCTAGGGACCAAATAACAGTCATAATCCGACACTTAAAATTTGGGCCTGACCCAAAATAGGCCAGGACTAGGGAGTGGGCGCCCAAGTCCTCCCCCCTATTTTGGGTAGGGTTAAGCTCAAGGGGTCCCCCTAGGCCCCATTTGTCATGATCCCTAGGGTTCATTCCATCGGCATGCCAAATTATGATGTAAGATGTCCTAAATGCACGCAAAAGACCCGGGAGCTAAACCTAAAGAGGGAAAAACCCCCAAGGGGACATTTTCTGATGTTACAAGAAGTACTATAATAAACTGGTAAAACTCAGAGAAGAGAACATTGCTAAAGAGGGAGATCCTAAATTAGCTAAAATAGGAGACTATTGGGATGAAAGGGTAGTAGCGCAAGTTGTAGAGTTATTATTTGAATTTGAAGATTTATTTCCTACAATAGTTATGAACATCAAAAGAATAAAAAATTAAGCCAAGGCTACAACTGAAAGAGGGTGTTAAAATGTAAAGGAAAAGACCATATAGACTGAACACTAACATGAAGAAGAAGGTTAAAATAGAATTGGCTAAAATAACTGCGACAGTAATCATTAAATCGATAAAAGATGTGGAATGGATAAGTCCTATGGTAGTGAAAAATAAGAAAACTGGTGAATTAAGGATATGTTTCAACTATAGAGAAATCAACAAAGCATGCATACATGATCCATTTCCAACACCCTTTATTGAGGAAATACTAGAATCAGTAGTTGGTAGAGAAATCTACTCTTTTACCAATGGTTTTTTTGGTTATCACCAAGTTAAGATAAGAGAAGAGGATCAACCAAAAACTACTTGTACATCTGAGTTTGGATCCTTCATGTATACTGTTATGCCATTTAGCCTAAAGAATGCACGTACATTATTAAGTAGAATAATGGTAAATGCATTCAATGACTTCATCCATGATTTTTTGGAGGTATACTTAGATTATTGGATAGTATATGGGCTATTGAAAGATCATGTACAAGCACTAAGAATGATGCTAAACAGATGCAAAAGATTACAAATATCAATAAACTTGAAGAAATGCATGTTTACGATACCTTTTAGTACCTTATTAGGACATATCATATGCAAATAAGGTATGATGGTTGACCCACTAAAAGTCACATTAATACCGACACTTCCTCCACCAAAAACAACACCTAATGTAAAGACATTCTTGGGATATACTAGATATCACCACAAATTCAACAGGGAATATGCTGCAATAGAAACACCACTAGAGGAACTTATAAAGAAGAAAATGTGGAAAGAATATTGAGTGGAATGAATAATTCCAAACTTGTTTTGACACGTTGAAACAAAAGATTACTGAGGCACCTATACTGATATCTCTAGATTGGAACATACCATTCCATGTGCATATTGATGCATCAAGGATTGCTATAGGGGCCATGCTAGCACAACCCAAAGGTAATAAAGACCACCCTATAGCCTTTGCTAGCTAGAAGTTATCCAAAGCAAAGAGAAACTATACAACAACAGAAAGAGAAGCTTTAACTATGGTGTATGCATTACAAAAGTTCAAACACTACTTGTTATCTACACCATTCATTGTCTATACTGACCATGAACCTTTAAAATATTTGTTGAACAAACCAATCACCCAAGGATATGCTAGTGGCTACTCCTGTTATAGTAGTTTGACTTCAAGATAATGGTGAAACCTGGCAAGAATAACCAAGGTCCAAACTATTTGCCTAGAATTGAGACAAGGGAAGAACCAAATAGTTAGGAGGAAGACCTACCTAGTGGTAATCTATTTAGAATAACTATGGTACCAGAAGAATTACATGACATAGCAATCCTATTATCCACAGGCAAATATCTAGAAGACATGTCACCACAAGATAGGCAAATATTAATGTGGAAAACTTTACCGTATACATTAATAGAAGGAGAATTACATAGAATAGGCAAAGATGAAATCATAAGGAGAGTGGTGTAGGAACATGAAAGAGAAGCCATACTACGAGAAGCACATGAGGTAATATCAAGGGGCTATAATTTAGGAGAAACAACCACAAAAAGGGTAAAATTGGCTGGGTTATGGTGGCCTACAATGCATAAAGATGCTAAAACATATGTAAAACAATGTGACATCTATCAGTGGATAGGAAGACCAATTGCACAAGATGAAATTCCACTCAAACTAGTATTAGCCCAAATCCCATTTGAAAAATGGGAAATTGACTTTATTGGACCAATAGACCCCCCAACCAAACATTCCAAAGTGAGATTCATCATTACAAGGGTTGAATATTTAACCAAATGGGAAGAAGCTAAACCTACTAGGGATTGCAACACAAAGACTGCTACCAATTTCATGTATGAGAATATAATCACAAGATTTAGATGTCCACTTAGTATAACTAGTGATCAGGATAAATATTTTGTGAATAGCATGATTGCAGAGTTACTACATAGTTTTATGATTACCCATAGCAAGAGTTCACTTTATCATCCACAAGAAAATGGGGCAAGTGAAGCTCTGAACCAGATTATTGGAACCACACTAACCAAGATGTGTGACAGAAACAAATAAGATTGGGACTTGAAAGTACCTGTGGTATTATGGGATTACTGCACATCATATAAAAGAAGTACTAAGTTCACACCATTCTAACTAGTGTATGGAACATATGCAACATTACCAATGAACTTTATAATTCCAAATCTACACACCGTAATAACTTTAATGATGAATGAGGATGACTCCCTAGTAGAAAGAATTGAAAAAATAGAGAAATTAGATGAAAATAGAGTCATCACGGTATATAATCAAAACTTGGAAAGGAAGTTCTAGAAGGCATGGCATGATATAAATTAGTAGTTGAAAACATTTAAAGAAGGTGACAATTTTACTCTATGATAGTAAATTTAAAAAGTAGGGGAAGCTAAAATTTCAATTGTTCAAACCTTACCACATACATGAGATTGCAGAATCAGGAGCAGTAAGATTAAGGCAAATTGATGAAAACACAGTAACAGGGTATGTCAATGGCATAAGATTAAAAAATTACCATCAAGTTGTGGAGTAAGAAATAAATGTGGGAAATTCATAAATGTACCATCTGTATTATAAGATAATATAGGAAATATAAATAAGACTATTAGTAGCTAAATCGTGGCTTACACTTAACGGTTACAAAAACCTGCCAAAAGAGAAACATGAAAATAAAATTAAGGCACCAAAGCATCGTTAGATCTATATATAACCCTAAATCTAACTACACTTAGACACAATTACATCTTATACGATATCAAAGAGCTAAGTGTGACCAAACAATACGATCAAAGTAGTAGAAACCCTAACATCAGCTGTAGAAAAATGGTCACCCCTGTACTGATTGATATTTATTAGAAGCCAAGGCTGAAATATAAAAATTATCCATACAAAGCAATGGAGGTAGACAAAGATGGTACATTTTCAAGGGTTCCACTAGATGTTATCTACATAGAGGATATAAGGAAATATATACATGCACTGATCTCGAAGATAGATCATACTAAATTCAAGGAGCTATGCAACACACCTCTCTAGCCAAACCAAACAAACTATTTGCCACAATATGTAGAGATAGGAAATAAGAAATTAGATATATGGAAGGACTACCCATAATTCTATGCTGACCATGAATGGTAAGAATTATACTAAGTCATTTTTACCCATGTTGTTTTGCCTTCTTGCTAAGTATAAAACCTGGTTTGCATTATTTCTATTTTTATCTTGCAAAGCCTTTAAGTGAAAACATTCATTTCCTTTCATTGGCAATTTTCTGAGTTCATGAACCTTATTGCTAAGTCAGTTAAAGTTTATGAACTTCCCAACTTAGCAATGCTAGCCTATGATTCCTTTGTCAGTTTGTTTTTCCTATCGGCGTACATTATCCTTCACGAACTTGACTTGTGTTATTTTCCTTGTCACTTAATTGTTAAGTTCACAAAATCCCTGATTAAGCGATGCCTTCTCTTGTTTATAACTTACTTTGTGAAGCTACTATTTTATCGATAAAGGAAATCAAACTAGGTTTATATCAGTCTTTTTGGTGGTTCGCGAACTGTTAAGTTCATTAATGGGTAAAATTGCTAATAAGCATGTACATTATGGAGATCACATAAAGGGAAAAATTAGAAGAACATTTGGTTCATGAAGTTGTAAGTTTGTCAGTGTAATAGTTAGCCAATGTGTGTTTTGGCCAATCATCAAGCTAATGAAGTATGACACCGCTAAGTTTTGTGGTTCGTGAACTTGTAAGTTCGTTGATTGAAGAGTTCGGTGATAACCATTTCTATCGATAAAGAGCTTCCTTGGAGTTATGTTCATGAAGTGATTAAGTGGTTGATGAAGTAACTTAGCCAATACCTCAATGAGTAAAATAATTTATTGCAAAAGTAGTAAATTAGACTTGCTTATGCCCTAATTTGTCTACATTATATATAGTTGGGATTTTGTTAAACATATTATCAGAGCCACAATTTGCATAGCGATTGGGGTTTATCCTTCATGGTCAATTAGCTTGCAGTTCTCAACCACCGTGGTATAAGGAGGTGAGTCCACTACTATATTACTAATTTTATTTTGGAGGAAGTATCATTGTTGTTGTTTTATGTTTTTCATGACTACTTAAACTGTTATATGTTGAGGTGTTTAAAGAACACTAATACACTAAGAGGGAGGTGAATCAACGTATGTTAAAAATTAAAAATGAAATCAACAGACAAGAATTAAATGCACATATAAATCACATACACACCAATAAACAATAGATTTACGTGGAAAACCCTAAAAGGGAAAAACCATAGTGAAAATGTTGCTTAAGTCTACTTCTCAAATCCAACCTCACAATAAAAGATTTTACAAATGTTTTGTAAGCACCAATTTATAGGTACAATGACACCCAAGACAATTTTTGGAGGCTCCAACCTTTAGGTACACTGTACACCCAATTGAGCACCAACCTAATACAATGAGGCACCAACCCCAATGAGGCACCGACCCAATACAATGAGGCACCAACCCCAATGAGGAACCAACCCTTGAAATCTTACAAATTCTGATGACACTAGTTCTTAACTAACCTGAAATGTACCCTTCAAATCATATACAATCTCATCCACACTCTTGAACTCTGTGTTTTCATTAACACATTCTTCTCCTCTCCCTACACTCTCTACATTCTCTATTCACTTTAACATAGCCTACCCTCTTCTCAATATAATCTACCTATGAACATTTGTATGTTCGTGGAAACTCTACACTCTATACCTATGAAAGAAAGATGTTTAGTTCAGTTCAGTAACCTATTCACAAAAAAAACATTGTGTATAAAAACACATACTACATCAGTTGAACCGCCATAAAAAATTGAAAGTTGACAGTTTCAAGTCATTTTATCCTAGACTATAATTAGTTGAACTATCATGCAACAAATTTCTGGCTTAGAAATAATTTTTGGTGAAATGTCATGGAATCACCAGAAATAAGTGTTCACCATAGATAGACATCCATGTTGGAATGACCAAGATCCATTCTATCTATTCAAACTAATGCTTATGTGGCCCCACAAATGTGACACTGGAAATGCTAGCTATCGACAAAAACTCAATATGACAAACTTAGCCTTTTGTCACTTTCATAGGCAAAAGTTATCTTTTCAAAAGTGGCCTCTGTCACCCTTTGTCAGAAAAATCTCATATTTCCAAGCTAAGGCATCTTCCTTCTCTATTGGCAAAAATACACTTTTCCAAACTTCAGTTACAAAGGTCCTTATCGACAAATGTTATTTTTCCTAAACTTTGTCTTTTATGCCTTCTATTGGTAAATTGTAACTTTTAAGAATTCTCTTTGCACACCTTATCGGCAAAAAGTCATTTTTACAAACTTTACCCTCTATCCATTCTATCGGCAAAGATAGACTTTACAAAACCTTGGTTATAAATGCTTATCGATGAAAATTGCTTTTTCTAAACTTTGACCTTTAGCACTCTTTGTCGAAAAAGTGGCCATCTCACGAACTCTGTACTTTGATTCATTGTAATAGCTTATCAACAAAAATAGAAACCTCAAACTTACACTTCTACCAACTTTGTTACCAAATTGTCTTTATTAGCAATTTTTATAGATCACGAACTAGCCTTTGTCCCTTCACACACTGTCTGTTCTTGGCCAAGTGTCCCCCAGTCAGTGAATTAGGAAAAACCCAAACATTCAAACTAGTTAGTCATTGAAACACTTTCTCGACAATAGATAAGAAGTACTTAAAACACGTTTTGTTTCTCTCCAAAAACTTAGCTTTTTCAAAAGACATTATATGCTTGCCTTCATAAGTCACTATTGGCTAGTTGACAAATCAGAAAAAAGATGAACTTACAAACTAGTTCAGGAAATTGAAACTTTCCTGATAGTGCTTCTTGACTAACACTTCAAACATTCATTTTTATGCCTCCATCTGCTTTGTTGGAAAATCAACAAAAAGGTGAACTTGCAAACAAGTTCAGAAAATAAAGACTTTGCCAATATAAGACATTTTACGCCTCTTTTCTTCCAAGTCTTCGTATAATATAGTTTGCCAACTGACCTATTTTCTACTAACTTAGAAATTGTCTTGTTTGAATTTGGAACATTTTGCCAACAATTCTTCAACACATCTTTGACATCAAATCCAACAAACTCCATTATGTGCTGATCAATTGCTCCTTTCTTTAACATCAATGACAACAATTCAACAATCTCCCCTTTGTCATTGATGGCAACACCTGAATCTGAATTGGCTATGACAACTATTCTCCCCCTTGTTGAATGCATTAGCACTTTGCTGTGAACACTCCTAGTACATAATTCTCCCCCTTTGACATTAATTACAAAGGGACTTATAGAAAAAGGCCTTATATGTGATGACAGTGCTAATGTACTCCCCTTGAGGACAATCATCCTACATGAGAACTGCGATACTAGGGATAAATAAATACTCTGATATACTCCCCCTAGATGAATACATTCTATATTTAGTTAGAGATAGGAGAAGGAACAACTCCTAACTTCTACTCGAGTTGTTCAAATGTCTCCTTTGGAAGGGGTTTTGTAAATATATCTACTAGCTGTTCTTTTGTCTGAACATATTCCAACTTGACATCTTATTCAACAACTTTCTCCCTAAGAAAATGGTACTTAATGGATATGTGCTTGGTTCTTGAATACATAACTAGATTTTTTGAGATGTTTATTGCACTATTATTATCACAAAGAATATTGACCGGTCCATCAAAATCTACCTTAATATCTTGTAGTGTTTGCTTCATCCATAACACACGAGTACAACAAGATACAACAACTATATATTTAGCTTCAACTGTTGACAAAGAGACCAGCTCTTGTTTCTTACTTAACTAAGATACCAATCTATCTCCTAGAAAGAATGCACCACCACTAGTGCTCTTCTATCATCCACACAACCAGCCCAATCTGCATATGTGTATGCAGTTAAAGTAAAATCATCACTGACAAAATACCAAAGACCATAATCTAATGTACTCTTCAAGTATCTAAATATCCTCTTCACTACTTTGACATGTGTCTCCTTAGGAGCAACTTGAAATCTAGCTATCATGCAAACAACTTGCATGATGTCAGGCCTTGTTACTGTCAGGCCTTGTTACTGTGAGATACAAGAGACTTCTAATCATTGATCCATACAAATCATCTTTTCTAAGCTTACACCTAGTGACCATAGGTGTACTGACTGGCTTGCAATCTTCCATTTTGGATTTCTTCAGAATTTCCTTTACATACTTAGGGCATGACTTCTTCTTACAAAAAACAAACTCCCCTATCAATAGCAACCACTACCTAGTCCCCTTGAGAGGTAGCCACCATCAGTCCAGGAACAAGACATAACATGAAATCACCTTGGACAAATGCACCATTATGAATCTAGAAATGAGGGGCAATTACCCCTAACCTCTACCAGAGATCCTCAAAAGTATCCTTTGCAAGAGCCTTTGTTAAAATATCTGCTATTTGATCCTTTGTTGGAACATATTCCAACTTCAATTCCTTATCTGCAACCTTCTCTCTCAAAAAGTGATACCTGATTGCTAAATGCTTGGTTCTAGAATGCATCACTAGATTCTTGGAAATATTGATAGTACTTTTATTGTCACACAAGATAGGAATAGGCTCATCATACATTACCTTGATATCCTTCAGGGTTTGCTTCATCCATAACACTTGTGTATAGCAAGATGCTGCTACAATGTACTCTAACTCTACAATAGATAAGGACATTAAATCTTGCTTTTTGCTCTGCCATGAAACCAATCTGCTTCCTAAAAAGAAAGTACCAACATCACTTGTGCTTCTTCTATCATCAACACAACTAGCCCAGTCAACATTAGCGTAAGCACTCAAATCAAAGTCATCACCTCTTGGATACCATAGGTAATAGTCTTGATTTCCTTTCGAGTATCTAAATATCCTTTTCACTACCTTATCATGTGTTTTCTTGGGATTGGCTTGATATCTAGAAACCACACATACTGCATGCATAATATCAGGTCTAGAAGTAGTCAAGTATAGCAATCCTCCAATCCAAGATCTATAGAAAGTTTGATCCACCTCTAGAGGCTCATCATCTTTGCTCAAGTGATATCTAGTGACCATGGGAGTACTCAATGGTTTTGAATCCTCCATACCAAACTTCTTCAACAACTCTTTGACATACTTAGCTTGAGAAATAAATAAACCACCATCTAGTTGAGTAATTTGAAGTCCAAGGAAGAAAGACATCTCACCAATCATAGACATCTCAAGCTCTTTTTGCATCTCCTATATAAACCTCTTACACATATCATCATCTCCACCAAAGATGATGTTATCAACATATACTGCAACTATCAATATCATGTCTCCTTCTTCCTTGATGTAAAGATTGCTATCTATGTACCTTTCTTGAAGCCTTGCTAAAGTAAGTACTTGGCCAACCTAGCAGACGAAGCTCTAGGTGCTTTCTTAAGACTATAAAGAACCTTCTTGAGTCTCCACACCATGTTTGAATCTTCTGATATATAGAAACCATCTAGTTGTTCAATATAAACCTCTTCCTCTATATCACCATTTAGAAATGTTGACTTAACATCCTTTTAATATACCTTGAAGTTCTTATGAGTAGCAAGAGAAAGGAACATTCTGATTGCCTCCATCCTTGCTAGCGAAGCAAAAGTCTCCTCAAAATCAATACCTTCAACTTGTGTGTATCCTTTGCATACCAATCTTGCCTGGTTCCTTCCAACTTCTCCTTCTTCTTTCAGTTTATTATGGAACACCTATTTTGTTCCTATAACTTTCTTATTTGTTGGTTTGGGAACCAATTCCCATGTTTGATTCTTCTCAATTTTATCCAATTCTTTTTCCATGATTATTATCCATTCATCATCTTTACTGGCATCACCAAAGTTTTTGGGTTCCACCTTTGATAACAAACACAAGTTTACTTGCTCATGTGTCTTATCAAGCCTTCTCCTTGTCTGCACACCTTCATCCTTATCTCTAATGATCTGATATGTTGAGTGATTCTTTTAAACATACTTTTCTAGAGTCTTAGGCATCTTCTTTGGTTCTTGTTCCTTTTCTTCTTTCACTTCTTCTTCATCTACAATGCATGGAAAGATATTAGATTTAGAGTCTTCTGATTCATGTGAGATCTGACACAGGTCTTCATATACCTTGACATTTGTGCTTTCAATCATCTTTCCAAACCTCTTGCTGTAGCATCTATAAGCCTTGCTTCTGGTTGAGTAGCCAAGAAAGGTTCCTTCATCACTTCTTGAATCAAACTTTCCTAGGTCTTCTTCATTTCTTCTGATATAGCACTTGTTGCCAAAGATCTTGAAGTATCTGACTGTGGGAGGTCTTCCATACCATAGCTCATAAGGGGTCTTAGTATTGTTGACCCTGAATTGCACTCTATTAATTAGATAGATAGTAGTATGAACTGCATACTTCCAGTACATATCAGGCAGATTTGCATCTTTCAACATTGCCTTAGACATCTCTTGCATAGTCCTATTCTTTCTTTCCACTACCCCATTTTGTTGAGGGGTTCTAGGAGCTGATAGATGTCTCCTAATATGATTATCTTCATAAAACTTTTCAAATTCATTTGAAGTAAACTCACCTCCTCTATCAGACCTCAAACATTTGATCTTGGCATCTACCTCATTCTCAACCATAGATTTGAATACTTTAAATTTATCAAGGGCATCTGATTTTTCTCTTAAGAAAGTAACCCAAGTCATTCTTGAATAATCATCAATAAGCAACATGAAATACCTCTCACCTTGTTGAATCTTTACTCTTGTAGGGCCACATAGATTAGTGTGAATTAGTTCCAATAGCTTTCAAGAAGAATACTCCTTTCTTTTGAAGTTTGTCTTTGTCTACTTTCCCATTTGACATTCCTTACATACTACATTTGTAGGCTTGATTATCTTAGGCATATCTCTCCTTGCATGAGTAGAACTAATCTTTATCATATTATCAAAATTGTTGTGTCCCATTATTTTGTGCCACAACCAACATTCACTAAATTGGTCTAACAAACATGTTATTCCATTCACCTGCTTTAGATGATAGATGTCACCATATGTCTTAATACCTTCTACAACTAGTTTTCCAGACTCTGCCTTCCTAATTTCACAACCCTTAGCATGAAAGGTGAGATTATACCCCTTGTTACACATTTGACTGACACTAAGAAGATTATGTTTTAGCCCTTTGATATAGAGAACATCCTCAGTCCTATTCTTCCCATTAATAGTTATAGCACCTTTTTCATAGATCTGTACTAACTCATTGATGCGAAGCGCACAGTGGAAGTGCACACTTTATCAAAATTTTTGAACCTTTTAACCTGTTGAACCCATTGAACCTTCAAACTCACTATCGGCAGGACTTAATACCATCAGCAAACTCAAAAACTATTCTACCGACACACCAATCACTCTGATGTCACCTTCAAACCACACTCGTCAAAAAGACTTAGATCATTGGTGAACACTTATGAACATTGGCCGATGTGCTGATACACTTGACTTCATTTGACTACCCCCGACACTTCGGTGTGACTATTCCCCATCAGCAAACTCCTTGTTTATTCTCCCAATATGCTGATTTATGTTGTCTTTGGTGAGACCAAATCCGTTCTGCACCGATGCACCTCCTACCGGTCCAACACCGTTGATCGTATAACTTCCAAAAGCTTCCCCGAGGGGTTGTATTACATCAATGACAACTTCTATAAATCTGCAACTATGCAGACACTAAACAAGTATATAGAAACAAAAACTCAATAGAATGGAAAACAATCTAACTCTAAGGAAGTCATTCCACTGATTTTGAAGAAATCTCAACTAGTGGAATGCTTCCGATTTACATCTCTACAATTAAACTAAACAAAATTTTTTATTGCTTCTTCTTAGAAAAAAATATACATACATCAATCTTCTCTTCCTCTGTGTCTGTGTCGCTTAACGAACACAACCCTGCTATATAGAATCTCATATCGACAGTTACATAAGGTGGAAAGCGAATCGCCCTACAACCGCCTCTGCCATTCGGTTACATCCATTCAAAACATTTACAATATTTAATGACACGTATATAGATTCAATGTTATACCGCTACTTGGCCAACTATGATTCAATATGGCGCTAAGGCCTTATAGACATGAAAAGACAACTTAGACAAAATAGAGTAGGGATCCTCCTGATCCTTAGTGTCTTGGGGTTCTCTTGCACCATACAACCAACCAACAAAGATTTCCAAGTCCCTTGGAAATGTATCTGCAAAACAAAACGGTTTTCGTCTCCATCTCTGTTTGTTCTGGTCTTTATCTTTCACTCTGCCTCTTTAGCTTCAGGCTTGAAATCTTCACATCAATGGAATAGTGACGACCAACCAACCAACGATGGCAAACTACTATCAGCATTTCAGAGTATCTTCAGGCTCCTTCTACTCCTAGCAATGGAGTACTCTCAGACTAATCAAATCCTCAATGACTACAACACAATGCTCAATCAGATGTCCATCCTACATGCTACTACAGACATTCCTCTCGTCTAACAAAAGATCCTGGAGATGCACTACCACTCTCTCTCGCAGTGGCCTCACTTTGCACCCTCTTCCAGCCAAACCTCTATTGGTGAATGGTTATAACAGACCTCATCATCGTCTGCCCACACACTACAGGTATCCTATTCCTTTTTGCAACTAGATGGCATGAGCATCTGCAACAGTCTAGTAACTACTGTCAGCCTTCAAAATACTTTCTATGATCTCTATTTTCAAAATGGTCACCAACCAAACATTTTTCTTTAACTCTTCATCTGCCTTCTTAGTGACAGAAATCAAATACACAGCTACCTAGACCTTTCAGTAGCTCTGATACTAATTTGATGTGGAGCGCATAGTGGAAGCGCACACTTTATCAAATTTTTTGAACTTTTGAACCTGTCGAACCCATTGAACCTTTGAACTCACTATCGGTAGGACTTAATACCATTGGCATACTCAAAAACTATTCCACTGACACACCAATCACTCTGATGTCACCTTCAAACCACACTCGTAGGCAAGACTTAGATCATCAGTGAACACTTATGAACATTGGCCAATGTGCTGATACACTTGACTTCGTTTGACTACCCTCGACACTTTAGTGTGACTACTCCCCATTGGTGAACTCCTTGTTTATTCTCCCGATATGCTGATTTATGCTATCTTTGGTGAGACCAAAGCTATTCTGCACCGATGCACCTCCTATCAGTCCAACACCGTTGATCGGTATAACTTCCAAAAGCTTCCCCGAGGGGCTGTATTACACCGATGACAACTTCTGTAACTCTGCAACTGTGTAGACACTAAACAAGTATACAGAAACACAAACTCAATAGAATGGAAAACAATCTAACTCTAAGGAAGTCATTCCACTGATTTTGAAGAAATCTCAACCAGTGGAATGCTTATGATTTACATCTCTGCAATTAAATGGAACATAATTTTTTATTGCTTCTTCTCAGAAAAAAAATATACATACATCAATCTTCTCTGCGTCTGTGTCTGTGTCCCTTAACGAACACAACCTTGCTATTAGAATCTCATATCAATAGTTACATAAGGTGGAAAGTGAATTGCCCTACAACCGCCTCTGCCATTCGGTTACATCCATTCAAAATGGTTACAATCTTTAATGACACGTATACAGACTTAATGTTATACTGCTACTCGGCCAACTATGATTCAATATGGCGCTAAGGCCTTACATACATGAAAAGACAACTTAGACAAAATAGAGTAGGGATACTCCTGATCCTCAGTGTCTCGAGGTGCTCCTGCACCATACAACCAACCAACAAAGATTTCCAAGTCCCTTGGAAATGTATCTGCAAAACAAAATAGTTTTCATCTCCATCTCTTTTTGTCTTGGTCTTTATCTTTCACTCTGCCTCTTCAGCTTTAGGCTTGAAATCTTCACATCAATGGAATAGTGGTAACCAACCAACCAACAATGGAAAACTACTATCAGCATTTCAGAGTATCTTCAAGCTCCTTCTACTCCTAGAAATGGAGTACTCTCAGACTAATCAAATCCTCAACGACTACAACACAATGCTCAATCAGATGTCCATCCTATATGCTGCTACAAACCCATTCCTCTCGTCCAACAATAGATCCTAGAGATGCACTACCACTCTCTCTCACAGTGGCCTCACTTTGTGCTCTCTTCCAGCCAAACCTCTATTGGTGAATGGTCACAATAGACCTCATCATCGTCTACCCACACACTATAGGAATCCTATTCCTTTTCGCAACTAGATGGCACGAGCATCTGCAACAGTCTAGCAACTACTAGCAGCCTTCAAAATACTTTCTCTGATCTCTATTTTCAAAATGGTCACCAACCAAACATTTTGCTTCAACTCTTTATCTACCTTCTTAGTGACAAATCAAATACACAACTGCCTAGACCTTTTGCTAGCTCTGATACCAATTTGATGTGGAGCGCATAGTGGAAACACACACTTTATCAAATTTTTTAAACCTTTGAACCTGTCAAACCCATTGAACCTTCAAACTCACTATCGGTAGGACTTAATACCGTTGGCAAACTCAAAAACTATTCAGCCGACACACCAATCACTCTGATGTCACCTTCGAACTACACTCGTCAGCAAGACTTAGATCATCGGCGAACACTTATGAACATTGGCCGATGTGCCGATACACTTGACTTCTTTTGACTACCCCCAACACTTCAGTGTGACTACTCCCCATCGGCTAACTCCTTGTTTATTCTCCTGATATGTCGATTTATGTTGTCTTTGGTGAGACCAAAGCCATTCTGCACTGATGCATCTCCTATCAGTCCAGCACCGTTGATTGGTATAACTTCCAAAAGCTTCCCCGAGGGGCTGTATTACACCGATGACAACTTCTGTAACTCTGCAACTATGCAGACACTAAAGAAGTATACAGAAACAAAAACTCAACAAAACAGAAAACAATCTAACTCTAAAGAAGTCATTCCACTGATTTCAAAGAAATCTCAACTAGTGGAATGCTTCTGATTTACATCTTTGCAATTAAACTGAACAAAACTTTTTATTGCTTCTTCTCAGAAAAAAATATACATACATCAATCTTCTCTGCCTCTGTGTCTATGTCCCTTAACGAACACAACCCTACTATATAGAATCTCATATCAGCAGTTACATAAGGTGGAAAGTGAATCACCCTACAACCGCCTCTGCCATTCAGTTACATCCATTCAAAATGGTTACAATATTTAATGACACGTATACAAACTCAATTTTATACTGCTACTTGGCCAACTATGATTCAATATGGCACTAAGGCCTTACAGACATGAAAAGACAACTTAGACAAAATAGAGTAGGGATCCTCCTGATCCTCAGTGTCTCGGGGTGCTCCTGCACCACTCATCACCACCAAACTTGACAACACCACCATCCTACTTTTCAAGGCTAATAAACTTCTCCTTGTCACCAGTCATATGATTTGAGCATTCACTATCAATTACCCAAGCCTTGGCTTCTTATCTTGCATGAAAGGCAGTCCATACAACCATTGCTCTTTCATTTTTCTGGTCCATTTGCAAGGCATCGGTCTTCTCACATTTTTCAACATCATCCTTTTTGTCACCAACACTCAAAGCCATGAAAAGTATTTCTTCATGATCCTCATCTTCTGAAGAATAATTGCTCTCTATGGAATACATACTTCTTTTGAACTTGTCTCTCTCTTGTAACTACCTCTTGATTCCTTAAAAGGACATTTAGAAGCAAAGTGACCAACCTTTCCACAATTGAAACAGTTGAATAGTAGCTTACATTTTAATTTCCCAATGCCTTTCTTCAGTCTTCTCACAAAAATTGCTTCAACTTCATTAGAGCTTTGATCTTCATTAGAAACTTCTTCATTCATCTTCACATTGGCTTTGAAAGGAGCTTCTTTCTTTGGAGCATAACTGCCAAATTCTCTCATTTCAAAGGCAGTAAGGGAACCAAATAGTTTGTCTATAGTGTATGTAGCCAAGTCTACATTCTCTTGAATGGTAGATACCTTATGACTGTAATATGTGGGAAGAGATCTCAAAACCTTTTTCACAATCTCATCTTCTTTTATCTCTCCACGAAGACTTTTGATGCCATTGACCACTTCATTTACCTAGAGCATATATCCAGTAATGTCTTCATCGTCTGACATTTTTAGGATCTCAAATCTACTCTTGAACATCTACATCTTGGCTTTCTTTACTTTCTTATCTCCTTCATAAATGGTTTCAAGTTTATCCCAAACTTCTTTAGCAGAACTGCAACTCATTACCTCTTAATGTTCTAAATCAGCTAACCCCCTCATGATAGAAAACTTTGCCTTGGAATTGTTATCATATTTCTTAACTTCATTTGCATCTATAGGAATAGTACTAGGAACTTTGTAACTAGTCTTAACAGATTCCCAAACACCGCACCCTAGAGAGTTGATATAGGCTTTCATCCTTAGCTTTCAAAAAGCATAATTTGTCCCATCAAACCTAGGTATCTTGCTAGATCCATTTTGTGCCATCACAGACCTTCCTCAAGTGGTTAATCTTTCCTCAGAGGAACTTAGCTCTGATACCAATTGTTGGACACACCAAGATACTTAGAGGGGGGTGTTACATTGGAAAATGTCCCCTTGGGGGCTTTTCCCTCTTAAGGTTTAGCTCATGGGTCTTGTTTATGCATTTAGAGAATTTTTCATATTAGATTGACTTCCTAATGAGAAAACCCTAAAGTTCCATGGCAATTTGGACTTAAGGGAGGCACTTGTGACAAACCCTTCCTAAAATAGGGGGTGGACTCAGGCGCTTGCGCCCTAGTCCTGCCCTATTTTAGGTCAGGCCCAATTTCAAAGTGTTGGTTTGTGACCATTATTTAGGTCCTATGCCGACACTGTAAGTTTCAATTACAAAATTCTTGGCGAGAATGTTTGTAGTTGCATATATAAGCATGCTTAGGCATTCATTGTAAACTAGAGATGAGCACTCTATGATTTTGGCATACTTGTGATTTTGAGCATTCAAAATATTCATTGTGTTGAAGAGTAGAGCATTTTTTTTGTGTTTGTGTTTGCAAATTTGAGCATTCAACTCCTCATGGCATGAAGAACTTCTTCCTTCCATGAGATCTTCATAGCTACAAGGTGATATCAATTGTGTTTTCAAGCATTTTCATTTGGATTTTTGCCTCTGTCCTCCAAGGACAAATACTCTCTATCTGATAACGGTGTTCAGAAGACTTGAATGTCTCTTTAGGGCTTGATTGAGGCAAGCCTCTAAACACCACAACCCCCTCTCACACTCCTTGTGATTGCAGGTTATAGGTGTCATATCTGGAAGAAGTGGAGGTGCAGGGAAGGTTAACAGGCATCAAGGATTCAAGATCTAAAAAGAAGCAAGACTCTTGAGCTTTTCCTGGACTCGGGCATTAGTCCTTGTGTCCTCCGCAATTGAATTTTGAGAAATAGAAGTTACATTGTAGATTATTGTCGGAAGGAGATCAGGATTCTGTAAAGAAACTGGTACCTTAGACTCGGGCACCTGCTCATTAGTCCCCGACTATTCTGCTTCTTGATCTTTGAAAATTGGTATGCATTTGATCATCATTTAGTATCTCTGTGTAGGCATTTTCTATGATTTGTCTGTTTGCTTTCGTATTTGCATAATTAGGGTTTTGAACATAATTGAGCATAATTGAACAACATATCTACACAATTCCAATTTTCCCTACATTCTGAGTGACCAAGGTCCTGATAGTAGATTCCTACTCGACCTAAGGTCCTTGAATGTTTAGTGGTGAAAGGAGGATACACACAAACCATAAAAAACCCTCTATCCAAATTTTACCCTAAACATTTTGGTGAACCCATGTTTTTAATGAAAATTGCACCTTTTTGAGTGTTTTGCTTCAGATTTACATTGATTTCATTCATTCATATCATTTTTCATTTATTGCATTCTAAAAATCACAAAAAAATTGAAAAAATTAAAAACAATTGCATTCTAGGGCTTGTATTTTCATATAATTTCATCAATTAATTTGAATTTCATTAAATTTCTGATTTTTACATCAGATATGAGCTAATTATATAAAATTACAAAATTACAATCACTTGCATTGCATTTTCATTATAAAATTGCTAGGGTTTTGTTAGAAATTTTGAATTTTTCATATAACCTAGTAAATTCAAAAATTAGGGTTTGTAGGTAAAATATTGTCTTAGATTTTTATACCAATCTTAGGCACTCATTCAAATTTAAATTTGACTGTAGTGTTTCATTTTAGTGTAAATTGGCATTTAGAATTCAAAAAATTGCATTTTTACATAGAAAAAAAAAAAAAAAAATAGCATTTTTCATTAGTTTTGCACTTGCATTTTGCATTGTAGGGTTTGAAAATCATTTTCAGATCTGAGTGGAATTAATTTTCATCATAAATCAGATTACAAAACGTTCATGTAGCATTTTGCATTCATTTGGACTAAGATCTCATGCCTAGGGTTTGAAAACCTTTATTTCTCACTAGATTTGGCCTTATCGACTCTCTAGATTTGCACTATACGCGTGTTGTAAAGAATATTTTTCCACTAATTGGATTTTATTAGGGTTATTATCTTCTTCCCCTCCTCAAATTATTTACAACACCTTTTTATTGGACTCTTACAGTGAAAATTTGGTGAAAATTTTCATATTTTGCCTATATTTGACCTAGGGTTTGACCTAGATTTGCACTCCAAGCGTGTTGTGAAAGATTTTATGGTTTTAGGTGACTGATATTAATTATATAATCTTCTGTACCTCCTAAAATTCCTTACAACACCCCTTTTGCTAGGTCTTGGAATTGAAAAATTGTGAAAAATTGCATATTTTAGTGTATTTTCACTAGGTTTTGACTTGTCATCATCCTAGGTTTGCATCAAAAGTGCATTGTGAAGGATTTTTATTGCTGTATTGGACTGATATTAGACATATTATTTTCTTTCTATTATAAATTTCCTTACAACATTCTTCCTTTCACTTATTTGCATTGAAAAAAGTTGTAAAAATCAAGCATTGTAGGTCATTTTTGCACATAGTTTTGCACTTGTCTTTTGCATAAATTTGGAAAATATTTTAAAATCTGATCTTAAAATGATTTGAAAACATACAAATGGCACCTTCATGTCATTTTTCAATGGTATCTTTGCATGCATTTATCAAAGATCTTGATTTTGACCAATTTTAACCCTCATGAGTGAACATCCTACGATATTAGAAAGCTTAACTGAGTTCTTCTCCATGAGTAGCAATGAAAAAGATGATGGTGATAGCACTTATCCCATGCATTCAATACCTGCTCCATGTGATGATGACATAAACTTGTCCTCTAGTCATTCTTTCAAAAATAATTCTTCCCATGAGGGTGTGCTGGTACAAAATGATGAAATTAATGACACTATACCTCCTACAAATACAATAGAAGAATAAATGATTCATGATGTTGAGGTCCCTATTGATGTGATAACATATGTAACTAAGGAGAAAATAGACAAACTTGATAAAGAGCTAGCCAAATTTCAAGCATTTATTGAAACTAAAAGGATAGCAGAAGAAGCTATAACTATAATTCACAACATAAGAGAATTGATAAAAGGACAAGATGGTATTGATTTTGTTTGAGGATTAATGCGTATCATACAAATCAATGTCATTCCTTGATATGATTTAGACAATTACACATCTCTCATGAGTACACACTCTTGGGTAGTAGAAGACTTAACATACCACATTGAGAATGATAAGTATGAGAACTCTCTTAATGAAACTTATGATGATGAAGATGACTATCCAAATTATGATGAAATAATTGGTTAAACAGAAGTGGACAAGGAGAAAGTTGAGAATTCACCTAATCCTTGGAAAAATGGCATTGATTTAATTGTTGACAAAGGTTAGACTGGTTGATCCTCATAGGTAAGTATCTCTAACCCTTTATCTCTCATGATGTGTTTCCCCCGTGATGTGTTATGTGTTGTTTAGGCATCCTTGGATGACCCTTGATTCTCTTGTAAGGTCCAGGATACTAGGAGACTGCCTCTATTGTGACCCTTCTTCTATTTGTATCATCATTCTTCTATATTGCTTCCCCTCTATTTTCATTGTTATGTGTTGTGTCTTACAGACATAGTGTTGCAGTTGGTGACTTGGGGGCACCCTCCTACGTGACTGTCCCTAAGACACTTGTTTCTCCTCTCTTGATTTATTGTTTCCCTTCCTCTAGTGTTTCTATCTAGAGGGCAGATGATGAAAAACATATTATATTGATGTGGACCTAGTGTCCCTTTAGTGAGAAATCAAAAGTTGGACTTAGTTCCTAATATGATGATGGGGTTGATATATATTATCCAGCACTTGGCTAGTAGAAGTACTCCATGCACTTTGTTGTGTGATCTTGATGATGTCTTATCTCACTTACAAACCATAACAATATTGTTGCTTTGTGCACTTTGTTTGTCTTTGAATCTCACCTTGGTGACACTCAGTTTTGAGATTTTTATAGTGTAGCACCACGGTTATACTCGATATTCGAATTCGTAGTATAACCTTGGCTCTTTTTGTGATTGATCATATCCATTGATGTTGTTTATCATGATTATTTGGACACTAACACTTTTCTTGTAGGGATGTGTTTGTGGGAACATTTGGTGATCGTAAAGTACATGTCACCTCTAGGGGGCATGGGCTTTGTGAGAGCTCGTGTTCCCTTGTGTGTTTTCTTCCTACCTTAACATGCTTGATATCGATACTCGATATCAACCACCTTAAGGTGGGGGCATATATAAGGTAAGATGTCTATTGTAGATGTTAGCAATGTGCTTGTTCTCAGGTGCAGTCTAAAGACTGGTGGCGATGAGTCCTCCTACACTTTGAGATTTGTTTGAAATCAACTTATAATCATTTAAGCCCTTATCATGAGGCGGGGATGGTGTATTTCTTGTGGAGAGTGCACATCCTGTTATTTTCAAAAGTCCTCATCGCGAGGCAGGGAGCGGTTCTGTGACTAACTCAACCCTTAAGTGTGTCTTTGCTGATTGTTGTAGTGAAGCTCAATCATCAATGTGTGCCTGTAATGTGCCTGAGATGGTGATGAGCCTAGAAATAGGAACACTCCATCACTTGTCTATTGTGTTTTCTTTGTGTCTTCCAAGTGTGTGTGTATTACGTGTTTGCTCTCAAGCATATTTTAAAGACCGGTGGCAATGAGTCCCTCCTATGCTTTGGGATTTGTATGGCATGTTTGATTTGTTTGGCATGTATTATGTGTGTGTTTCCCCTTATGCACTTTAAAGACCGGTGGTGATGAGTCCCTCCTGCATTATGGGTGGTGTGTTTACTTTCCTATACTTGCATCTTCATTTCATATAAAAATGAAAAAGAAATCATCTCTGTCTTCTTTGCATTCACTATGTTTTGTGTGTCTTCAATGATGTATTCTCCATGTTTTGCATGACTGTAATTGTCTTCTCTGTGTTTTACATGCCTATTACTCTCTTCTCTGTGATTGGCATGTCTTCTCCATGCTTGGTGTGTTTACTATGTTTGTTGACTGTACTTTAATGCATGTATTGGCCTTGCATTTATTACATACATTAAAGTGGGTCTAAATGTCACGTCAAAAAATGTCCCCTTGGGGGCTTTTCCCTCTTAAGGTTTAGCTCCTGGGTCTTGTTTATGTATTTAGAGCATTTTTCATGTTAGATTGACTTCCTGATGAGAAAACCCCGAAGTTCCATGGCAATTTGGACTTAGGGGAGGCACTTGTGACAAACCCTACCTAAAATAGGGGGTGGACTCGGGTGCCCACACCCTAGTCCCACCCTATTTTAGGTCAGGCCCAATTTCAAAGTGTTGGTTTGTGACCGTTATTTAGGTCCTATGCTGACACGGTAAGTTTCAATTACAAAATTCTTGGCAGGAATGTTTGTAGTTGCATATATAAGCATGTTTAGACATTAATTTGTAAACTAGAGATGAGCACTCTATGATTTTGGCATACTTGTGATTTTGAGCATTCAAGATATTTATTGTGTTGCAGAGCAAAGCATTGTTTTTGTGTTTGTGTTTGTAAATTTGAGAATTCATCTCCTCATGGCATGAAGAACTTCTTCCTTCCATGAGATCTTCAATACAAGGTGATATCAATTGTGTTTTCAAGCATTTTCATTTGGATTTTTGCCTCTATCCTCCAAGGATATGCAATCTCTATCTAACAATGGTGTTCAAAAGACTTGAATGTCTCTCTGGGGCTTGACTGAGGCAAACCTCTAAACACCACAACCCCCTCCCACACTCCTTGTGATTGTAGGTTATAGGTGTCATATCTGGAAGAAGTGAAGTTGTAGGGAAGGTCAACAGGCATCAAGGATTTGGGATTTGAAAAGAAGCAGGACTCTAGAGCTTTTCCTGGACTCGGGTGCTAGTCCTTGTGTCCTCCACAGTTGAATTCTTAGAAATGGAAGTTATGGTGCAGATCAGTGTCAGAAGGAGATCAGGATTCTGCAAAGAAACTGGTACCTTGGACTCGAGCGCCTGCTCATTAGTCCCTGACTTACTCACTTCCTAAACTTCAAAAATTGGTATGCATTTGATCATCATTTAGTATCTCTATGTGCAGGCATTTTTCGTGATTTGTCTGTTTTCTTCCGTATTTGCATAATTAGGGTTTTGAGCATAATTGAACAACAAATCTACACAATTCTAATTTTCCCTACATTTTGAGTGACCAAGGGCCTGATAGTAGATTCCTACTCAACCTAAGGTCCTTGAATGTTTAGTGGTGAAAGAAGGATACACACAAACCATCAAAAACCCTCTATCCAAATTTTACCCTAAACAGGGGGTGAATCAGTATCTAAATAATCTTCAATTTCAACAACTTCAACTTATTCGAAGCAGATTAAAACTTTATCATTACAATATTTACATAAGCATGAAACATTAACACAATGCACATCAACACATAACACCAGATATACGTGGAAAACTCTAGAAGGGAAAAGCCACAGAGAGGATTAACTCACAATATATGAAGCTCAAATAAAAACTTTGTTTTAGGGCTACAACCCAAGGAATCTAGTACTCCCTGAAAACTTTGATTTAGGGTCACTCTAAAAGAAGATACTACTCCCTGAAGACTTTATTTTAGGGTCACTCCCAAGGCAGATACTACTCCTTGAATTGAGAACACACTTACAAAAGATTACCATATAATAGTCCTTTTACTGTTTGAAAACTGACATTGAAACTCACACCTTTGATGATTGCAATTCTACCTCTTCACACTTTCTTTTGATGATTTGATTAGTTAGGCACACTCTACACTTGATAATTGTCACAAATATGTCTTCAAGATGAATCAGGACAACATTAATAACTTCTACTTTTTCTCCTTCAGTTGCACCTCAAAAATGCACTCATTTTGCTCCTTATCTGATTGCAAACTTGTCAATCAACTTACATTCACACTTCACCTCACTCAATTTGATTTACAATTTATACAAGATATTACATTGATTACATTGCTTTTCGGCTAGATATAACATGACAAATGCATTTACAAGTCGACCGTACAACACACAACATGAAATGTGTAGAAGATAGGTCCTAAGTAAAACCATACATTACACCAGCAAAAGACCCATGCCTTGCAGACACCAACACTTGTTTAACCAGGTCCAAAACATCCTTCACAGATTCAAACACCAAGGAATTACATCCGCACACTTTGCTCATTTGAAAATAGTATAGCTTGAAGCAAAAACACATGAACCTTGAAGCATATCCACCACATAAACTTGAAAACCTTGTGCAGTACTGGAAACAAGAAAGATCTTCATGAAAACTCTTCTAGATGTGTCCACATGACTCATACAATATCTCCAAACACTCCTTTCCCACCGCACATCAAAGAATTGTGCTACACAACTTCAATCATGAACACTGAGAACAATCTATCATCCAAAACACACTGCAACATGCTGTCATTTGAAGAATTGAGCTACGGACCACCAAGGACCTTGAAATTGCAAGGAAGCATGTAATACACATCCATAAACATGTCTTCAAAATTTCAAGGGCAATCATTCATTTTCAAAGGAATGTGAAGCATTCCAAAAGGCATTCAACACTTGCTTACTCTACCATAACACATGCCAGTACTCTATCATGCATAGATTTCACAATGGAAAGAAAAATGATCTAAAAACTTGGAATTATCACCTTCACTTCATCCTAAACATAGTTCCAGAACCACATGGCCATATCTTTAAGTGTGGAGGAATAAGGAGCATTCAATTGTCCTACATAGAACACCTTCACAGAGACAATACTGTCTTCAATCAATCAACAAAAAACACTCTTTTGGTAATCCAATCATCATGGAACATGGAACGTACATACTTCAAGCATTAGTAGCATCAACAATACATCTGATCATCTTCATGCTTCTAATTCCCATATTAATATGAACTATATCTTCTCCCTTCTCTTGTCTAATGGGACATGACATCCAACCATGATGACCATCACACCACAATGATAGTGTTGACATCAACGACAACCCTAGGAACGATATGTGTAACAATTTATTTAATCTCTAGTGAATTAATTTGATTTTTAGACTATTTGATTATCAAATGATTTATATTTAGTTGGATTATGGATTAGCATATATGGGTTTATTTATTTTTTTGAAATCAAAATAGGTAATGCATTTCCTCATTCCGAAAAGAATTAATGTTTCATATTTATTTAAATATCAATTTTAGACTTATTTTATTATGAAATTAAATCAAGTTGATTTAATTAGATATCAATTTAATTTTCATGGCCCAATTGGCATATTTTAGTTATATTGTAAGTGCCATAATATTTAAATCAACTTTAGGGTATTTAAGTATTAGTTAAATTATTTCCTTTCACTTTGGCCATTTATGAATTGGAAATGTTTTAATTTTTAATATTTTAATTCAAAGAGGTGTTAGGTCTCACCTTTAGGTTGAGATAATTTCTACAAAATCTAGTAACCCTAGAGGAATTTCACCTCGGAAGGGGTCTTCCCTTTTGGCTTTGCAAGTTGCATTGCCAAACCCTATTGGGTTAACCTCCATATCGTAGAGGTATAAAAGGGGTTTCATACAACCCTCTTCTCATTTCCACTTCCTCGCCTTGTGTGGCATGCCGAATGAATGTTGAACATGCAACATCATTTTGTGTGTACATTAAAATGATCATGCATGTAGTACAAGAGTGAGAGTTAGAGTTGTTTCAAAAAAAAAATGTTTGTTTAGTTTTAATGTCCACATGTGAAATGTGGGCATTACACTATTAGGTCTATGTTGATTAAACACTCTATTCTAGAAAAAAACATTTCTTAGGATTGTTTTGATTATGGAATTTATTCTTATTTTGTGTTTGAGGAGGGTTAATCTTGATCTATGTAATCTCATTTTTCACCTGTGCAAGTGTCTTTTTCAATGCCTATAATTCTAATGTCAAATAGGTAGTTTGATCTCAAGTTGATTGCACACCATTTGATGATGGTCCTACCTAATTTTATTACTGTACATTAGTTTTTGGAACCTAATTTACTATTTGACATTCAAAGAATGAATTTCTAGAAGTTTTTGACATATTAGGAACAACAAGGTTATTCTAAACCTATCTCAAATAAGGAAGCATGGGTATAGGCAAAATTTTGTTCAAAGGCTACTGATACATAAACTAAATTTGTCCTTGAGGAACAATGCTAGATATAGCATTTAACAACTTAGGTGTATTATTCATTAGAGCATTGTTAATAGCTAGGATCTAATTTGGTATTCCTAGATAGGTCCTAGAGAAGGCAATAGTCACCTATCCCTACTTGTCATAGGGTTCATTTCTTGTTGCAACTTGACAGCCTCAAGGTAAGTAATAGCCAAAGTGGTTAAGTTTGCTTGTTATTCGCAACAACACTATAGTTAGAGGATCAACAGCCTTGAGGTAAACTTGAATAACAATATCTTCTATCATAACATATGGTTTTATGAGCTTCTTGTAGAGATTATGAAATATTGTGTTGAACATGGTTAAAGGCTCAGTTGGTTCCTTTCTACAAACTTAGCAATTGATGGTATGAAATTTTTGAATATGTGTAAACCCTAAATTGATTAACAAAAGTAGTCTCCAAATCTACCCATTGGATGATGGATCTGGTTGGTTAGACAAGATACCAAGAGTATGCAAGGTCACCCAATGAATAAGGAAAATTTTTGCATACTACATCAAGTGATGTGGAATACCATCCATAATGACTACATCATTAAAGGCTTGAATATGTTCCTTAGCACTCCTACCTTCTCCATAGATAAATTTTAGACAAAACTTTTTAGGATTTCTAGGTATGTCATGGAGATCTCTAGGAATGGGAAGAGGAGAGTGTTTTGTATAAAAGTAAGCCATTGGTAAATATTGTGTTGTACTAACAAGAGTGATTGTAATATGAGATCTAAGTGGGCTAGAAAATAGAGTGTTCTTTATTATATTTTTACCTCTATCATTCCTTGTTTTTCTATGTTGACTAAGTTCTAAAAACCCTACCTTTCCAGCTAAGGTAGATCTAGTTAACCTTCTTCATTGTATAGATGGAAAAAAACTTAATTGGTCTAGTTTGGTCAATTCAAATAGGCCTTCCTTCTAGGGCTAGTTTTGTTGATGGATGATTTAGCACATACAAACCAAGTAGAACAAAGATCACTCTACTTCTCCTAGCAAGATAATTGATCCAAAAATCAATCACCTCTAAGGTCTTGGTAGCCAGGTTATGGCAATGTTCAGATAGCTAGGTGGTTTATGTGATTTGTTTGTTCAAGGGGCCTGTGCTGGTAATTTGAATTGATTGACCAAAGATAGTCAATTTGAACCAAATTATTAGATCTCATTCACACAAATGATATTATTTGAAACCCTTAAGAAATATTGTTTCTAATCTAATACCATTCTAAATTGATTTTAAAAAAAATGTAAAAGATAAGGTTTAAGAAAGTAGAAATAAAATATTGGATAAACAAGTTTGCAAAACAATGTATGCTCAGGATGGACACATAGAGCTATTTACTATCAACATACAACCAGTGACATGAAGCACATTACAAACTCTTAAAATATCCACCAAAAATTATTTCTAAATGCAAGATTAAGAGTTGGTTCTATGATTAGTTTCAATATTTAACTTTGGAAAATTTGATGAAATTTAATTAACCCACAATACAATGATCAATATCAAAAACCCTACCATTAATATTATGGATGCAAGATTCTAACGAATGAGAGAATCATAAGTAATACATAAAAACACTATATTTCACATGCAAAAAATATACATGAACTTTGAAATCACTATGCAAAATATATATCACTAATCACTTGGAAAAATCTCACCAAGCATTCCAAAAGTAAGAAAAATAAAGCAAACCATATCACTACTTAGATTTGGAGGTCTTCAAAATTGAGGAACATGAATTTAAAATAACATGTTCATTACAATTTTAGCATATTGGCCACACTAAAAATGTTCCTTCACCTCAAAAAATCTCCCTCCTAGCTTGTCTAACTCTTGAAAATTTCTCCTTGAATTTTCCTTCCCCTAAAAATGCATGGCACCCCTTTTATAGAGGTAATTTTACTTTATAACACTTGAGTTGGTCAACCTAGATCTAAAGATCTCTGGGCCCATAATTAGCAAAATTAGTTTGGACATTACATCCCAAAGTGACATTTTTTTTAATTTTTTGACCAAGCTTATGATAAGTGGACCCAAATTACAAACTTCAAATTACAAGTTACCCAATTGCCTAAATTGTGCCCATAAAATGACAATTTCAAATTTAAACATAAAAAGCACATTTTTTATTTTTGCTACCAAAATAAAAAATTAAATCCACCCAAGTGAACACATGAAAAGGGAAAAGACTGCACCAATTGTAATGTCCCTTGCCTAATTTTCCCTAGAAAATTCCATTGCCAAAAGTTAGGGTTAGGGTTTCAGAATTACCATTTAGACTATCTTCAAACTGCATAATTCTTGTGCTCTAATTCTACAATCATGACATAGGAAAACACATATACAAAATATAGATGTACAAATATACCTCTTGAAATATTAGTGTTAGATAAGATTTTTCCTTGTATTCAAATTCATAAACAATATTCATATAGAAAGATCATCTATTTATTACTATGCAGTTAACTCAGCTTATTCACTCAACTCAATCATAGAAGGGGATGGTACTAAGAAGCATGGCAGGGCATAGACTGTCAACAATACATCCATGCAATCCCCTCAGGGAGGCATGATAGGGTGTTTCTCAATTCTCTCCTCCAAACAGTCCCTAGGGGGGCTTGGTAGGATATAGGTTGTCAACAAGGCCTCCATAAACTCCCCTCAGGGAGGTATGACCAGGGTGCTGATTAGTGCTTCCTCCAAACATGCCCTTAGGGAGGTGTGGCAGGGTTCCCTCCATGTAGTCCCCTTACAATTCTTCTAGGACTAGTGAGTCTTATGACACACACACACACACAGATATATGACAATGATATAAATAAATCAGTCAATAGTCAATGATCTGACCTATTAAATTTATTCAATAATGTTTAGCAATATATCCTTTGATGTCGTAGCAGTCTATATGACTATGTATATATATAACCTTCTACAGATCCAACGTTTGCTCTTCAATTAATGATTATTATTCCTTATGCTTGATCCATTCCCCATGATTTCTTGATCATAATTTATTTTCCTCTTATACCCTTATCCTCCATGAAGAGAGGCATCCTTTGGAAAGGAGATAAACTCTTAGAACGACATGACCCTTTGTTTACCTTCATCACTGCCCTTAATCTTAATTCCTTCAAACTAATTTGTTGCACACATTTACTACACCTTTAATTGTTGTCTTCATACATTATTAATCTCTTTAATTCATTCCAAATCGCTGTCTTTTTAGCACTTTGATGTATACAATTAAGATTTATATATTTCTACCTTTATTAAGAGATTATCTTTATATCTTGAAGAAGCTATGCCAGAAGTAGAGATTATCATATGAGTGCTCTTGTCTTGGTTGGACTAATATATTTAAATCGTGATTGTTTCCTATTAACACCTTCAAATTTTGTGAATTTGAAGTGTCTATACTCTTTCTAGGTGTCGACAGAGGCTAGGTCGACATGCGGCTCAATCTACCTCGGAGGCCACCTTTGCCGATTAAAATTTTGCAACTCAGGCATCACCTTGCAAATCCAGTTGGTGGAATGTTTTTTAGCATATATGGTAATATGCCTATTTAGTTTCATGCCTCCAAGGTGAGTTTTGATGGGGTATCTAATTATTTTTGACTGCGACCGGGCTAGAATTGGCATTCTGGAAAGTTGCAAATCTTGCAAATCTAAGGGCAACCCATTTCTCGATTTGGTCTCAAACATCTCCAGTTCTAGTTTCATCAAAATTAGAGGCAATTTGATATGGCATTTTAATGCATCTCAGTTGCGGCAAACTCATCCAGTGGGCTAGTTTACAAAGGAGGTCCCTGAAATGTTTTGGCAGTGCAGATTCTGAGGAAATGGGTTTTCTTGAAATAATTGATAATACCCTTGTGCAAATTTTCGCAATCATCAGATGCCCGGTTTGCCCGCAATGAAAAAATGCCATTTGCCCACCAAGAGAAATTAAATATTTGCCAAGAGTCTAAAGTTAAAATGCAATTTTTAAAAGGAAATATTAACAGGCATTATTTAATAGTTTGAGGCAAATATTTTAAAAGGCAAATGTCATAGGAACATTATTATAACCATAGGTTATAAAGTTTATGAAATAATAAAAGTGCTTTGCTACATTTTGCAGCATCACACGCCTCTATCCCTTGCCTCCAAATACCCCTACAATTGTGCGAAATGCCCATTACAGGGCATTTTGAGGCCTTCTACTCATCCGCAGGTGAAATAAAGACATTTCCTTCATTTCCTTGGCATTTTCAATAGGTTTTGAGTTGCTCCAGGTGGATTTAGTTGTAGAATGAAAAAATTGATCACATTTTTTCACTTCCAGCCAGTTTTTGGGGGCATTTTTGAGCCAAAAAATGTTGTTTTATGCTCATAATTCTTCCTATGATCATTCTTAAGGCATTGGTGAAGGTTTTTAGCATGTTTGAAATGATTTTTGGCTGCCAGAATGATGAAAAATGCTCCTCCTCTGTCAAAAAAGGCCCAGAGGTGATTGATTTGGGCAAAGATCTCAATTGGATGCTGCTGTAATGTTCCTCAGAGGTTGAATGTTATCATAGAGCTTAAGAAGGAGGTCCAAGGTTCATCTTGCACCAGTGCAGGGGATTGAGGTCTTCAACTACTGCTGTGTGGTGATGTGAAATTGGAAATAAGTGAAAAGTGTAAAAATTAAAAGGGGAAAATTAAATATATTTTACTCATTCATTCTTCTCCTCTTTTAATGTAAAATATTATATTTCCCAATGTATTTTTGGAGGCAAAATGTAAAGAAATATCTTACCTACCTCCATATGTTAGTAAATTTTAGGGCAACATGTTTTGAGCCTATAAATGAACTGCTGGGTTTTCATTTTGGTGGAAAAGATTTTGGAAGTTTTGAGGAGTAAATAAAATAGAAGTTTTGGTAGGTTGCTTCATTTCTTGCTCTATAAGTCTATGAGTTATGTGTTGAATGTATTTTTGCATAAATCTTATTCAATTTCATGTTGATATAAATGAAAAATGCTAAATGCATGTATTCTATTAATTGTCTCCATGGTTGTATGCATCTCTTCTTCTGAATCAAATAACTAAGGGTTATTTAAGATTCTAAAATATAGGTTTACTATATTACATGCTTAATCTTCTACTTCTATTCAAGGAATAGATTAAATGTTCTGGGTTAAGTATGGAGAAGAATGTATTGCAGCAGGGATGTAAGTAGAGTTAACTGAATACTCTATCTTGGGTGGTTTGAGTTTATGAGAAACAATCACACATATATGTCAGTTTGACTCCATTGCCCTGAGATAAACACTGGTCAAAGTTTGTATTGAGTTTATAAGTCAAAACCCAAGTCTTTCATCCAAGCATAAAACAAAATCAGAACATCGTTAGAAAGCTTTAAGAATTTTAGGGTTAGGGTTTTGCATGTTCTCAGGTTTAACTAGTTTGATAGTCCAAGAATATTGCCAGTCTAGGGTTTATCTTACAAATCTTGGCCATACATGATAGCATTCTGTTTGAGTTAGTCAAGGATAGATCCTTTTGTTGTGAATGAGGGATACCCCATAGGTGCGGCAGAACCTAAAGTATGAGGGTGACAAGTGCAAATAATCTCCCTCTTTGTTGGCCAAGTCCTACAGTAAACTTGATCATAAGAATTGGCAAACCTTTGGGGTTTACTGTTTTCTGATTTGGGGACCAACAAAACTAGCAACTCTGCTGGGGAACATTCCCATATCCATGAAAATAGTCTAGAAAATTGAGGAAGTTGGATATTTGTATCAGATTTTAAGAGGGTTTCAGACCTGGACAAGTTTTGTTGCAGCAATTTTAAAAAGATTTATGTGTGGCTCTGTTGTTGGAGAAAACCCAGAATGAAAGAAAGCTTTAAAGAACTTTGTGCTATTTAAAGTTTAGTCCTCTACGAAGGGAGGTGGCGACTCTGTCAAAAGAACTTGATGAAGATGTAAAGAACATTTTAGATCTATAAAGATTTCCAATTAGGGTGTAGCTGCTGCAACATATCCAGGTATTTTTCATATTTTAGTTTTCAAGAAGGATAAGCTTGTGTTTGAAAACCATATTTGAAAGTCTAGAAAAATCTAAGTTCTCTATTGAGTGAAACTAAGCACTAAGGAAGGGAAATATTAGTGATAGGCTTGCATACTTTTGCATTGCTGAGAGTGTAGTATGTATTTTGAAAAGAAGTATGCAATATTTTTTAAGAAACTCATTTAGAGGACCTTAAGCAAGCTGAAACAGAAGTTCATATTTTAAGGGCTTAAGATCATTGTTGTAAAAGAGTTTGAGGTGTCCTGCGAACTGCAAAGTTAATGTGAAGAGGCTTGTAAAGGTGTGAGAAAATGTATCATCAATCCCTGCATCCTTGTGTGGACCCAAATGTAACAATGCATAGTGTGCAGCCCCTGTCATGTCATAAAAGAAACTTCAACATTGACAGATATAGGATGACTATGAGGTGGATCATGAGGATGTTGTCATGAGGCTATTTTTTCAGTCTCTAAAGGGAGATGCTAGAGATTGGTTTTCTTATTTACCAGTATGCTTTGTCTATTCTTGGAATGAATTTATGGCAGCCTTCAATGAGTAGTTTGGTGAAAGAATTTTCAAGTTTTCAATTATTAGTGATTTCATGGATATCCATATTGAAAAGGATGAATTAGTTCCGACCTTTAACCTTAGATTCATAAAGGCATTAAAAAGAATTCTAGAAAAAATTAGACCTAATGATGCTTTAGCTCTACTTATTTATTTGGGTGCATTTGACAAGAAAATGAGCTACATATTGAGAGATAAGGAACCTACTACACTTCATCAGGCATATCAGATAGCCGTGGACATTGAAAACAACTAGAAGTATGGAATGCATAGGGGTTATTATTTACAGGTGTTTGCTGCCCTAGGGTACCCAGTGTTGATAAGGGGTTCAATTCAAGTATTGAAGATGAATGTCAGAGCACTTACACCCCTATTGTCCCAACTTATACATCAGCCCAGTGTGATTACACAAGAGGTGTGGCATCTCAGAATGCAGATAGTAGTTATCCTGTTGAAGAAAATCAGTTAATAGACACAATGCACATGCATGAAAATGATGCTCTAAATGTATCACATGATCAAGTAATGGATATGCATCAGACTTGGCCCAGTTATGTCTCAGTCAATGATGAGGTAGGAGAATTTTCAGCTAGTGAGGACATTCCATTAGCCTCTACAATTGATTGCTGCTCTCTTGACAGAGGTACAACAGAGTTCCAATGTCAGCCTTGTGGTGAGAGTGATTCAGATGGTGTATCTAGTGATTGTTACTCTGTTGATTACATTGGAATGAATGGTGTGGATAACATAGGCTCACTCTTAGAAGATCAGGTGATGAGGAATAATGAATTCATGAATGGTGGGGCATCATTGTTGCTAATTGAAGATATCAAAAGGGCTGAAGAACCCTCATGTCAAACAATGTCAGAGCCTATTGACATGGCAAAAATATCAGACCTATATGTGATAGAGTCAGAGGATGAAATAAGTGATAATGCTGATTATGATTGTCACTTTGTAGGTATTGATCATCTTCCTGACATAGAGGCATTCATGTTTGTTGAGGATTCACATGGTGAACAAGTGGAAGATGTAAATGAATCATTGACATATAGCTTAGTTATCCCAATATTCAGCAACACTACTGAGGACATGAGACCATTTGAGGGTCAAAATGAAAACCATGATGAAAATAAAGGTAAAGATGATAAAAAATTAGTCTCATTCTGAAGTAAGTGGATATAAGGAAGATCCTATCACTTTATATAATTATTGTGATGAGAGTGGTTTCCACGAAATTATGCATTGGGGGATGTCTCCAAACTTGTGTGAACTAGTTTCTAAAGTTTTTAACATGGATATGGGTCATGATTTCAAAGTTGAATCAGCATACTTTCCTGAACAAGAAATGAATGTTTTTATACATGATATGGGTGTTGATGATTCAGATACGTGCCCTTATAGGATTAAGTGTATGCAGCTAGAGAAACTTGTGTATGAAAACTTTTTGTTTCATACAACTGAGTGTTTGATTTCAAGGAAAAATGAATATGATAGCTTCCTTTTTGATATGTGAACTTATGATGAAATGAGACATAATGATCCTAGTTATATGGTGTGCTATGAGTGTTTTTAGTTTTCAGTCCAGCTAGGAGATCAATTTATAATGCATAATGGTGACATAGATGATGATAGGTGCTTTATGCCATATGAAAATGCATTGTTTGATGAATATGACATTCATATATTACCTGATGCTGAATGATATGATGATATGTATGGTTATATGCTTGATTTTAAAGTGTAGAATGACAAAGGTTACATTGATAGTTGCAGGCTCATTGATATGGTTAAACATGTCAATGACAAGGTTAGTTTGTGGGCAGATCATGTAAGTGTTTTCAGTTGTGGTCTAGGGCAGTCAGATGAAAACAAGGTATTTGATAGAGGAGGGTTCTAGTTCTTCATTTTTGGGGGCCCGGGGCCACTAAATAAAATTGAAGATATGATTTTTAATGCAAGATGGAGCATTTACACAACAACCCAATGGATTCAGCACCTAGTCTACATCCTAGAGATCTAGATTCTTGCTATGCCTGCAAGGGGCATACATCCTCAATCAGAGCCACTGTTGACACCTTCAAATTTTGTGAATCTGAAGTGTGTATGCTCTTTCTAGGTGTCGACAGAGGCTAGGTCGACATGCAGCTCAATCTACTTCGGAGGCCACCTTCACCAATTAAAATTTTGCAACTCAGGCATCAAATTGCAATTCCAGTTGGTGGAATATTTTTTGGCACATATGGTAAGATGCCTGTTTAGTTTCACACCTCCAAGGTGAGTTTTGATGGGGTATTTAATTGTTTTTACTATGACCGGGCTAGAATTGGCATTCCAGAAAGTTACAAATCTTGCAAATATGAGGGTGACCCATTTCTCGATTTGGTCTCAAATTTCATAGGAACATTATTATAACCATAGGTTATAAAGTTTATGAAAGAATAAAGGTGCTTTGCTGCATTTCATAGCATCACACACCGCTATCCCCTGCCTCCAAAGACCCCTGTGATGGTGTGAAATGCCCATCACAGGGCATTTTTAGGCCCTTCTAATCATCTGTAGGTGAAATAAAGGCATTTCCTTCATTTCCTTGGTGTTTTCAACAAGTTTTGGGCTGCTCTAGGTGGATTTAATTGTAAAATGAAAAAAACTGATCACGTTTTTCACTTCTAGCCAGTTTTTGGGGGCATTTTTTAGCTAAAAAATAATGTTTTATGCTCAGAATTCTTCCTATGATCATTCTTAAGGCATTGGTGAAGGTTTTTAGCATGTTTACAACAATTTTTGGTTGCCAAAATGATGAAAAACACCCCTTCTTTGTCAAAAACGGCCCAGAGGTGATTGATTTGGGCAAAGATCTCAATTGGATGTTGCTGTAATGTTCCTCTAAGGTTGAATGTTATTGTAGAGCTTAAGAAGGAGGTCCAAGGTTCATTTTGCATCAATGTAGGGGATTGGGGTCTTCAACTGTTGTCGTGTGGTGATGTGAAATTGGGAATAGGTGAAAAGTGTAAAAATTAAAAGGGGAAAATTAAATATATTGTATTCATTCATTCTTCTCCTCTTTTAATGTAAAATATTATATTTCTCAATGTATTTTTTGAGGCAAAATGTAAAGAAATATCTCACCTACCTCCATATGGCAGTAAATTTTAGGGCAACATGTTTTGAGCCTATAAATGAATTGCTGAGTTTTCATTTTGGTGGAAAAGATTTTGGAAGTTTTGAGGAGTAAATAAAATATAGGTTTTGTTGGGTTGATTCATTTCTTGCTCTGTAAGTCTATGAGTTATGTGTTGAATGTATTTCTACATAAATCTTATTCAGTTTCATGTTGATATAAATAAAAAATGTTAAATGCATGTATTTTGTTAATTATCTCCATGGTTGTATGCATCTCTTCTTCTAAATCAGATAACTAAGGGTTATTTAAGATTCTAAAATATAGGCTTACTATATTGCATACTTAATCTTCTACTTCTATTTAAGGAATAGATTAAATGTTCTGAGTTACGTAGGGGGAAGAATGTATTGCAGCAAGGATGTATGTAAGTAGAGTTAACTGAATACTCGGTCTTGGGTGGTGTCCCTATGATAGATACTAACTAAACCCCTTGAAACTTGAATGTTATGTTAAGTTTATGAGAAGCAGTCACACATATATGTCAGTTTTACTCCATTGCCCTGAGATAAGCACCGGTCAGAGTTTGTATTGAGTTTATAAGTCAAAACCCAATTCTTTCATCCAAGCATAAAACAAAATCAGAACATCATTAGTAATCTTTAGGAATTTTAGGGTTAGGGTCTTGCATGTTCTCAAGTTTAACCAGTTTGATAGTCCAAGAATATTGCCAGTCTAGGGTTTATCTTACAAATCTTGGCCCATACATGAGAGCATTCTACCTGAGTTAGTCAAAGATAAATCTTTTTGTTGTGAATGAGGGATATCCCCCTAGGTGCAGCAGAACCTAAACTATAGGGGAGACAAGTGGAAACAATCTCCCGTCTTTGTTGGCAAGTCCTATAGTAAACCTGATCATAAGAATTGGCAAACCTTTAGGGTTTACTGCCTGTTGATTTGGGGACCAACATTGCCGTAGACATTATTCATAGAGGTCAGCCATAATGAAGTCGGCCTTTATAAATTAAATCTTTAATTTAATTTATTAAGACTATTTGGCGGGGGATATTATAGTCCGCCTTGCCCAAGATTGTTTGTCCTCAAGCAATCACAAACTAAGATGCTCCTAAAGTACTCAGCCTCCCAAATCAATGGTTGTTAGTCTATTTGCCAACATAACCTTTTCTAATGTATGAGGATAATGTATTGTCCAATATCCTTTTGGTTCATATACTTGTATTTTGCAATATCCCTCAACAATAAAACCAAGAGTTGGTAATGGGTAAGGTCCCTAACTTAAGACAAGTTTTCTCTCATCTCACAGAAAGGAAACTAAGTTGGCCCAATTTTTGCACATGGATATCCTTGGAGTCCAAGCATGAAAGTGAGCTCCTCATATCTTAGGACAAGAATTAGAAGTATGACACACATCTATGATTTCAAATGGAATGTTCTTTTTTGAGATGATATTATCCATGGACTGTTATTTGTACTTTAACATTACAATGATATTCAAGTCACCTAGAAGGATTTGTCAGCAATAAGGATAAAGATATTCTTAGGAAGATCGTTTGCCTCTAAAGGAATAATTATGACAAGAGGAGAATTATCATAAAACAAGGAAGAATATCTAGATTCAACCTTACTATCATAAGGTTGATAGGGTGGTCAACGGTTTAAGGATTGTTATAGAAATTATCCTATCATTCTTAAATTCTGTTACATTACTCAAGGGACAACCAAGTCTTAGAAGCATTATTACTTAAGGGTACACATAATAAACCAAATCAGAGACTATATTTCAAACTCTATCTAATACACTGTAAACTGCCTTGTGATGAATTGTCTAGACATGGTGCCGTGATATGGAATCAAATTTTAACATAGTTATGCGGAGGAATTCTGAACAACTAAGACTATATTATGAAACTATATGATAGTACAAGATGATTGTGAATGGAGCTACTAGATAGAGTACATAGAAGACATTTGATCCCAATTGCCAAGGTTAAGTAAATGAAGTGAAAATTATAAACTACTAGCTTACTAGTGGCTGGTCATGTTTATCTAAAGCATATTTATGAACATCTTGTAGATGGTTCCCATTTCTTACTATCAAAGGATGTTGTGAGGCTTGAATTTTGATTTAAAGTTTGATCATGTTTCTAAGCAATTACCTTGCTTATAAAACTTTAACTTATTATACTTCGAAAAGAAAGATGTTGCCAGGATTTTGACCACAATACAGTCTAAATATGTCACAACAGTTCCTTTTGACAACCCTAGGATTTTGATTTAGGAGTATTTTTCTGAAGATAAACATAAGCTTTCCTACTCTGCCAGTAATCTTGATTGGGAACCACTTAGGGTATCTTGTTTTGCATGTTAGACTTGTATTAAGGACCCTCATTACTTGATGGATAAGAGTGAGAGTTGAAAAGGAGTAAAACTATGAGGATTGACATTAAGCTTACTTTATTCATAAATGCTCAATGGATCCTACTGTCATCTCAATTCTCAACCTTTTAATATGCAAATAGAAACTTAGCTAATGGATTGGCTGTATCCTCTAAGAATGAAAGATAACAACAATATTATGAATCCTCTGTCTTTCAGTTGTAACTTGATTTTATCAAATTTATCAAAGGTACCTACATGCCTAGTACTGATGTCCTTGACCTTTTTGGATTTTGAGTTACTTTGATTAAGAACATGTGAGGATACTCTTGGAAGAATGAACAAATATAGAAGTGAATTTAGTTCTTAAGATAAGTTTACTAGATCAAATTTGTAGGTAACAAGTTTGATCTATGTATTTTCATTGTTTCTATGAGTATGGGATAGATCATATGATTATACATTTGATCTTGTTCCAAAGGAATAAAACAATTTATTCTTAATGATGTTCCTCCTCCATGAAGCTTGATGGTTATATCTTTTGATAGATTTCCAACATTTCTTGTAAGATCAAGAGTCTAAATTTGTAGGTTCCTAAAGAATTGAGTTGTCTTCATTACATTCTCTCAAAATTGTTGTTTTGGTTTTTTAGAGATTGACCATTCTAGGTCAAGATGATACCATAGTGTACCTAAATCTCGAATCTTGAAAGATAACCTTAGTCCATCTTTGTATCTAAGTTTCCATGATCATTTGATTTTCACTTAAGAATTGGAAGTCAAATTATATCATTATATTCAACTATGTGGAGTGGTTATGATTGATTGTCCCTTCCTTGGGGAAACTTTTGATATTTTGATTGCTTGATTCCCTGATGAATAGGTGAGTGATGATTTCTTATGTAAATGAATTTATTTATCCTTTACATATATCTCTTTAAGGAGCCACTCTTTTTCACTTCACTAGTTACAACTCTTCATTATTACATAAGTAAATTTGTTATTGCTTCTTGCATTTGACAAAAAAAGCTTTGATAGATTTGGCATTTTCATAATTTTTTTTTTGCATAAAGTAATATTAAACACACATAGAGTAAGCTTGTTGAAGAAAAATTAGACATGAAGTAAACACATAGGTATACGTAATACATGAAGTATACACATAGGACACAAGGCATAATATACAGAGTATACACATAAGTACATGTGAAGCATGAATCATACACATAAATACACTTGATACATGAAGTATACGTAAGACATAAAGTAATACATAGAGCATGAAGCATACACACAATACACTAATTATACATATAAATACATGTAATACAAGAAGTATGAAGCATACATGTAATACATAAAACATTAAGTATACATGAAATACAAGAAGTATGAAGCATACATGTAATACACAAGGTATACACATAAATACATGTAATACACGAAACATGAAGCATACACGCAATACACAAAGTATATGTATATGTATATGTAATACAAGAAGTATGAAGAATACATGTAAAACACAAGGTATACACATAAATACACATAACACATGAAACATGAAGCATACACACAATACACAAAATATATGTAATACAAGAAGCATGAAGCATACATATAGTATGCAAGGTACATGCATAAATACACGTAATGCACGAAGTATGAAGCATACACATAAATACATGCAATACACGAAGTATGCACACAAATACATGTAAGTCACAAAGCATACATATGAATATACGTAAGTCATGAAGTATACACATGAATACATGTAAGTCAAGAAGTATACACTTGAATACACGTAAGTCACAAAGCATATACATGAATGTAAGGTAAGAAGTATACACATTACACGTAAGTCACAAAGCATATACATGAATGTAAGGCAAGAAGTATATACATGAATAAACATAAGTCTTGAAATATACACTTGAATACATGTAATTCACAAAGCATATACATGAATGAAAACACATAAGTCTTGAAGTATACAATTGAATACACATAAGTCATCAAGTATACATTTGAATACACATAAGTTATGTAGTATACATTTGAATACATGTAAGTCATGTAGTATACACTTGGATACATGTAAGTCATGAAGTATACATTTGAATATATGTAAGTCATGTAGTATATATTTGAATACACGTAAGTCATGTAGTATACACTTGAATACACGTGAGTCATGAAGTATATATACTTGAATAAAGTCATGAAGTATACATTTGAATACACGTAGCATCTGTTGAACACCCAGAATATTGAGAGGGGGGGTGAATAAGTATTCTATTAAACCTCTTACTTATTAAACCATTAATCCATTTACCACATTTGATAACAACAAAGCAAAATAAACATAGAAGAAGCAATCACAAAGCATCACACATAAACACCAGGACTTTTATGTGAAAAACCCTAAATAGGGAAAAACCACATTAAGTGTTAGCTCACAATAATTATGTAATAACAATATCAAATTACAAGAAGACTCGATGCCTTAGAGCTCACTGCCTAGGGCTCACTACCCAAAAGAAGTGCTCACTACAAGAAGGCTCATTGCCTAGAGAAAGAAAGAAAGAAGAATGGCTCACCACCGGGTTGAACTTCTCTAATTGCATCTACACATGCATGGTTACAACTCCAATGAAGTTTAGAAATATTATCTCAAAACTCTTCATCTTTGACTGCTCTATTTTGCTACTCTAGTTTTACATGGGAACAAGATATCTATTCTTCTGCTCTTGTCACACTCACAAACCCATCAAACTTCACATGTCACATACACACACCTATTCACATTAGAATCTCATACCTTAAACATTGAATTTGATCCCATAGATATCCCCAGCACTTGGAATCTTCATATTAGGTCAGCCTAATAAGGTGTAGCATGTAGTCATACCTTATGTACCTTGTTGGCCAAATTCATTAACCAAAATTTATAGTGGACCCAAAAAACACTTGAATCACATTCAAATTTGTTATCTCTAATGCAAAGAAAGGTAACAATCAATTCAAGTTTCAAACAAACCAATTTGCAAGTCTCAAACCTCTATGATGAATGGTTTCCTTCACTAGCCCTTCATATTCCTTGTAGCCCTCCTAATTGAGTTTTTTCAAGATAACTTTCAAATTTGGATGCAAACCCACAACTCACTTACCTTTTTGAGTACCCTTTATGCCCTTCTTCAACATACCAAAAACTTGGGTAAGGTTGTTTCAGACCAACCTGCTCAACAATTTGCTATTGCTGCTGTCCTAAAAGGGTAATTAGGTCACTTTTACAAAGCAAACACCATGTAAACTCTTCCTTAACCCCAAATCTTAAGTACAAGACCTTAAGTAGGTTTAAAAATGGATCAAATCAACAATTTTTATCAGTGGAAACACTTACAATTTCACCCAACACCAAAATCTCACTTTTAGGCCTTCTAGGCTTGCCTACAATGAGGGTTTATTGAAACTCTTATCTTTGAACTTTTTCTAACCTCAGCAATGGATCAAACATCTTTATTTGGACCTGCACATGCTATACCAACCATTTCCCAACATTTACCAAGGTCATTTTATCACATTCTAGCCTCTAACTATACAAATTTGCTAAAAAATGAAGGTTTTACCAGCCTAGGGTATCACCATACACACATCAAACTCACACCTCTGCTCTAGCCACTTTGAGGAATCAAAATACATTTTTTTACAGTCTCTTTCACCAATTTTGAGAGATTTTCACCAAAAGGATTTGTCACAAAGTTAATTTTCTCATTTCATACCCTCAAAAATAGGGTTTCTAGGCTGCTTGCACTCAAAACACCATAAAATGCTTCAAACTCAATAAACATTGATGCATCCAATTGCAAAAGAAAGAAGATTCATAAGTTCATTGATTCCAATTATTAAATGTACTCCTATAGGCTGTACTAGGCCGTACCAAAGCAGAAACAAGGACTGTTACAGAAAATAGGGTCTTTTTTTTATTGATTTTAATCACCAAAGATGGTTACAACTCCAATACAAAGTTCTTTCTTCATTGTTTCGACCCTTCCCAAGTGAATATCAATATTACACACCAAAACCAACTAAAATATTTGACCAAACTAACACTTAGACTCCTATGACTATTGGTATTCCACACTTTGCAACTTTTCATTTACATCATTTTGACAATATTGCAATATTTACAAAAAAAAATGAACTCTCTAAATGACTTAAGACATTAAATATGGTCTATTATGACCTTATTTAAAATTAAAAGTCTCAAAACACTTTAAACCAACCTAAGACCATATTTGCAAAAGATGGACTAACATGGTGCCCCTGCACCATACAGTTAGACAGAAAAAGATTCCAAGTCCCTTGGAAATTAAATTGCAGCTTGTCCACTTCATGTCTCTGACCTCCAGAAGCTCTTTCATCTAGTTTTCCTTTCCAATGTGTTAAGTATTGAAGTTTTGCATTGTTCTTTGCATTGATAGACCCCTTGCCACCTAGAAACTACTTCATTTCCACAAACTGACTTGATGAATGTTCCCTTATCTTTCTCTCATCTGATATTGATGTGAAATCTACTTGAACACCTACAAATAAACACTAATCAACTGCTCTACGAACTCTCTTCTTCATCATATTTGCTGCATGCTTGGACTCACCCACTTGCTTTGGCCAAATACCCATTTTCACTTCCCTTTTTGTCTTCATCTGCACTCTCAGGTTCTCTGCTCTTAGAACCCCTACACAATTAGGTCTATAGACCTCTGTCATGGCAGAATATGATTGCCTACCAACCTCTGTACTGATATAATCCAACTTCCCACTAACCTCTTTTGACACCAATGGACAAACCATTGCCCCTACCACAATATCATCACTCTTCTCCAAACCATTTGGAGTCTTTACAAACAATCCCTCTTTTGTCTTCTCTGTCTTAGAATTAGACACCAGTATATCCTCTTTTCCCTTCAACTTTGAGTCATTCTTTACACTTGCTATCTTTGTACCTTCTCCCTTTGTAGTGGCTGCAACCTCCATCGTCTTTTCTTCTTCTACTTTCACAAACTCTTTCTTACCACACATAAATACTCTTGCTGCCTTACTCTGTCCTTCATCATTTTCCACCAATGGAGTCAATGTAAAAGAAACCCCATCCTTCTCAATCTGATAGGTGTTAGCTCTTCCATCATATAATGCATGTCTTCAAATTGCCATGGTCTCCCTAGTAATAAGTGACAACAACTCATAGACAACACATCACATAAGATCTTATCCTTATAGAGACCAATATGAAACTCAACAAAAGCTTGCTCCTTAACCAAGAGAGAATGTTCATCATTCAACCAAGAAACATTATAGGGTGACTCAAGAGGTATCCTTACCAAATTCAATTTATCAACCATCTCTTGTGACACCATGTTATCTATGCTACTAGACTCTACTATAACCTTACATACATTTCCATTGCACTTAGAGGTGGTTTTGAACAGTGCTTTTCTTTGTGCTTCTTCCTTCACCTTCAACTCTCTGATTTCTTTTGCCATGCTATCTTTTGGATGCATCTTGTCTTTTCAACTTCCACTCTTCCTTCTTCAATCTACAACTTCTCACCCTCAAAAGATCTAATCCCTATGATCTGATGCCAATTTGATGCAGAGCAAGGTAATTGATGATGATTATTAGTCATAACAACATGCATAAAAGTTTGCACAACAAACCTTTATTATCTTGTAAAGTATGATCAACTTAGGATAAGTTGATGACTCCAAGTCTCCATTGATCAGGTCATGATCGTCTGACGTTACTCAAAGGTTGATGTGACATGCTATTTTCCATTTCAAGGGTCTTATGTTTGCCTAGGTGATTGGTACTGCACTGTATTCTTTAAATTCACTCCACAGAGAGGTTAATTTTACTCAATTTCCAAAGATTACTGTGATATTTGTAAGTTTGATCAATTCTTCTGATCATTGATCACTATGAATTCACACATTCTTCTACACCGTATATTAATTTAAATGATGTGTCTATAAGTGGATATTTATGTATTCCTCATGGATATTTATCGGTATTTGCATGATATTTATCAATTTGACATGCTTTCATTCAAAATATGCTCTATATTTTCAATTGCCTACGGGATATCTGCATATTTCATGTTTATTTTCTTTTGATTGTGTGTTATGTACAATTATGGAGATGATCTGTAATGAAATTTAAAAGAATACTTCGAATTTTAGTGAACCTTTAGTTATTGAATCACGTATACACAAGATACATTCATGAAGAGAAGAAATCAAACCATAAGTCACTAGGTTGTTCCATAGTTAGGTATGGTTGATGCTAACTTCAAAGGAACATGGAATGAAAACAATATATATAGACTAAAATGCACTCCAAGGGATGCAGCTAATCAATGCATATATCCAGATTTCAATCATAGATTACTCAAGATTTACAATGATTTGTAATCAAAATAGCTTCTCTTCCAATAAGTATACAAAACATATATATTCACAATAACTTTGAAATAAGTCCTAAATTCTTCAACAATTAGATTTCAATTAAGTTTTGAATGACTAAAAGATTGCACCCCTGCACCTTTTATAGAATAAGGTGAGGAGGTATTTACATTTGACCAACGGTCAAGATTTATCAATTTAGATCCATGGTTGACAATCTCCTATGACTTAGTCAACTTTCCTTCGTGGCATAGGTTGCCAGCTGGCAACCATCTGTATGACTCACTATTTATAAGTATCCTATGCATATGTTCTTTTAGTGATGCATCACATTCACTGTTCATGTCCTTCATTTTCTTCTTGCTCATCATTCTCATCATCTTCATCACTTTCATCATCACTATCACTCTAATCTACATTCTCTTTTATGTGAACCTTTACTGTTGTCCTGATATGTTCATATGCTTGCACTATTTTATCAACCTCTCCCCCATCCTGGATTTTAGCTTTTTCTATTGCATGTTTATGAGATTGGAATTTAGCCTTGAGAGATTCCAATTTACCTTTGCTACTGTTTAATGTCTCATTGTATGTCTCCACTTTAACCTTTATTCTCATAATTTTATTCATTACCTCTTCAATCAAGTGGGTGAGAGGGTCATTTGTTAGTGGCTTAAAATTATCATGTAGAGCTTTAATAGTAAAGTCTGCATCTTGATTCTCAATTTTACCTTCTATTTTTCCTTCCAAGGCCTCCAGAATTTCTGCTTCATATGCCATCATGTTGTGTAGTTTAACACTAATATCCTGGAGCTTGCCGCTGCACTTCTTCAAGACATCACACTCAAACCTGATATTTTCATACCATATATTTGTCAGTAGGGCAGTATTATTATCTAATACCTTATTACTTATCAAAATCTGTGAATCAATTCTCTTCATCTCACTCAGAGCACTCAGGTCCTTTTCCAATTGGAATGACTATCTCCTTGTGTCATTCTGCACTTTATCTACCTTCCTCTTTAGGCTACTTAAAGAATTCCACCTCTGTAGAGAGGTTCTCAATACATCTTCAGCCCCAGTGAGCACCGAAAACATCCATTTTTCCATTACCATTGCTTCATGTTTCATCAGGTCCAATTTGGTGACCTCCTCCTATGATATAATAGTTAATGGGACTGCAGGATCAACTGGTGTATGATCAGGGTTAATTAACCCTTTTATGAAAGAATGCAATTGAGTAATGTGCTCTTTATGTACTTTATTTTTCTCCTTTTCCTTCTTCACCCTTTGGGTTAAAGAATCAATAATATCCTTCCCTTCTTGACCTTCCTAGTCTTCATTGGCAAAACCCAGATCAACACTTGTGATTTGGAATTCCTCCAGGCTTATTTTTCCCTTTTCCTTTTTGATTGTGGGAAGTGCTATCTATGCGGTTCTTCTACCTATGGTAGGATCTCTTTTTATGGTAGATGTTAATCTAGCCTTCCTCCTTGGTTTCATCATGTTCTCAGCAAACAAGGTAGCAACATTAAACTCTTGAATCTCTCACACTTGTTTTGTACATATTTCTTTCTCTAGCCAATGTGGTACATCACCTCCAAATTCTTGGTGGCCTTTGTTAATATCATGTGTGTCTAGCTCCCTAGTATTAGCTCCTATCCTTGGTGGAGAAGGCACCTTCTTGATTTCATCCTCATGTAGTTCATCATGAGGGCGGTCTTGTTGGATTTCTTCTTGTTGAGGGGTTGCCTTTGGGTGTTGGAAACTAGAGTTTCCATTTGTTGAGAGGCCACATCTTGGAGCACTTCATCATCAGATAAGTCCACTGTATCATCTATAGAGAAAGGAACCCTCTTCCTCATCCTGAATGTTTCTCTTGTTTGCTCCTTTGATTTCTTGGTTTTGAATTTGATTATGGTGGGAAGAGGAACATCATCCTGCAGATGCTTCTTGAAAACTTCACTACCGGCTCCTCTCAAAATGATGGGGTCAGCATGGATACCTCCCCTCATGGCCATTCTTTGTTTCTTAGGTGGTGACATCAGTGGAATCCCCCTCCTCTTCTTGCTGGCTACCATTAAGTCATCATCCTTAGGTTCTTTATTTAATTGTTCTTCTTCCAAGGGGTCTCCCTCTTCCACCTCATGCTATAGGACCTAGCCTTCCACCGGCATCTCTGTAATTTCAACAGTGGGCTTCAAAATTCTTTTAGTTTTAGTTTTTTCTGTTAGAGGCTACGCATATGATGTAGATGCCTGAGCTAATGTAGATGTACCTATAGCTGTAGTAGCAATCCTCTCTATTATCACCCCCTTTGGTTCATTTTCACCTTTCTTACCCTTAGGGGGGATCCTCTTTTTATTTTTTGTAGGCAATCTTTCCCCATTGGAGTTTCTCTTTTTAGTGAGGAAATCATCATATTCCTCATTAGACACCTCCTGCCTCTTCTTCTTAGTATCAATTGTAAGGGAAACACCCATTTTCTTTAGTTTGGATATCTCTGCATCCACCCAAGCCTGGGTCAACTGGATCACCCCATTCATCAGATGATCTAAGGATATGTCCACTTACTGTGTGAGATTTGGGGCTGATATGGTGTCATTATACGCCTTTTTGTCCTCATATTCATTGGACATGATTTTCCCCTCATCCTTACGCAGTTGTGCTGGCACTGGGATACAGTCAAAGGTTTTAATTTGATTCAAGGTGAGTCTTTGATATTTCCTTCTTCTCACCTCAGCCTCATCATCACAATCGGTCCAAAAGTCCTCTAGATGCTTTTGGTGTATTTGTTCACCCAGTATCTTCTGCATCCTACCATAAGGATCATATGATCTGGCCAGAGGAAATGGTTGTAAATACATCAGTTTCAACCCCCCAATGACATGCTTTATACTCTCTAGATCTGGGCACATATACCAGCCCATGGCTACTGGAAACAAAACTAGAGGTATCTTCTTTTGTGCCTTATAGGCTTCAACTATTGTAGATACCTATCTAACAAATTCCATCAAGATGACCCAATCAGTGGGATATCTTGGCAACATAAGAGGATGTCCCTCAAACCCCTCGGTCCTAATATATGAAAAAGTGGAAAATTGGATAAACCATGCTCCATGTCTGTAAGTAATTTCTTGAGCTTCCATGCTCAGCCTTTTAGTCCTTTCCTCCTCCATAGTTCTGACCAAATGCATGGAGAATGCATCATTTACCAGCTTATAGTCTAGGAGGTATGCCTTCCTTTGCAATTGGGGATAATGATCCCATATATGTGCATCATCAGCATCACCACCAGCCTTACCCACTGTTTTCAAAGCATCAAAAGTTCCTTTATATGCACAAGAGTACACCACATATGAAGTCATGTAAAATAAACATGTTTGTCCTCCCAGGCTCCTCATTCCCACATACAATGAGTCATTGATGATCTTAGCCCATAGGGGCCGGTTGTCTGCATATAACACCATTTGGATGATCCCAAACATCTAGTTCTTGAAATTTCCTGCATGAGTCCTACCAGTCATTCTGCTCAGCAGAGCAATTATATATTGGTACTCATCATCAAAATTAAACTTAGATAAATGTATGGGTAACTTAGCTGAGGTAGTATATGTACTACTCTTTGATCTCCATTGATACATCCTCTTCCTTGCATTCTTCTTGTTATTGTTATACTCTGTTTACAATATACGCAGGTCCACATTTACTATCTTTTTTCCAACTGGCAAATTAAACGTGGCAGTATTGCCCTTGACTGATAAGTCAGCATATATCCTCCCATGCTTCTCTACTCGCCTGGATTCTGGATTGTAATTTTTTGCGCATTCTACTACCAGCTCTGGAGCATCCATAGCATAAGGAAAACCAACTGCATGCCACATACCTGAGACAAACACCCCATCTAGAATGGGATTATCCTTATCATTGTCCAATCTTGTCAACCATACTACTAGATCTGTATCCCCTTGGTGCATATCACCGATAACTCTGTACTTGAACCGTACTCCCTCAACCTGCACAGACATGGGCTTGAGGAACTCCACCTCAGACCTATTTCTCCTGAGATCTGCCATGGATTCCTGCAATAAACATGATATATTTTACCCTACAGTGTCCATATGCATTCTTACAACATCATGTACCTCTGTCATGTATACTCTATATATTACTCTTCATTTTACCATTATACATATTATCACAAAGCCATACTTCAGTAAAAATAGAAACCTACCTGAAATTACAAAAAATGACAATGGGAGGGTTTACAGTTACTTACTTGATAATGCTTTCTTTTGGATTAGATGAGTGATTACAGAGAAAGACTATAAATGCATAAGATCACCCATTCTGTTACGTTGAAGGATCCAATCCGTTGACAGGTAGCTGTTGAGGGTTTGACTTTAGGGCTCAGTAATTTCTTGATTTATCGCAAGGTGAATGAAAATGACCTTTGAATTTTACTTGTAAAACATATCAATAGGACATATTAGGGTACAATGCGTTGTCCTGATTAAATCTGTTGATCATCTGCAGGGAATCCGTAGATGCGGCCAAGTGTTCGATTTGTATTTGTGACTGATGGGATTTCATCTACTGCGTTTAATTGCATTTAATGTTAAAGGGGGGGTGATCTTGGAAAGATCAAGGGATATTCAAAAGTATGACCCCTCCGGATAATATGACCCCCCATGGTTTAGATGGAATGATGATGTCATCATCAGGGTGATTTCCTTCATTCATGGGAATTGGATGACATCACCATCATATTTGACATAGGGTGATATTTGCAAAGAGGGTGATATTCGTAAGATGACTGATGTTCAAAATATGACCCCTCGCGGGATATGCAAAGTCTTTCGACAGATCAATATCAGTTCCTATTTAAATTTGACGTCTGCACATTGCACACCGGGTGATTATCAGGTGATGATCTTATATCTGGGTGATCTTATCAAATATGACTGATGTTCAAAATATGACCCCCCTGCCCTAAGATATCAGGTTTGACCAAACTTTGACTCATCATAACTTTCTTCCCTTAGACAATTTTGGGGTGATCTAAAAGACAAACCTGCCTAGAATTTTGCGTACTTTCCAACCATGAAGTTAATGATGGGAATAACTAACTCTAATGACTGACTTCATAGTGGCAAATCCACCCCCTTACAAGGTTACATGCATGACTAATTTTACCAAACCGCCCAAAGCAGAAAACAAACAAGCCACAAGCAGCAAGAAAAGTTGGGTCCCTATTTTTTCAAGGCAAAATGGGGCATGTTGTGTAACCACACAATAGGTAACAATCAATTCAAGTTTCAAACAAACCAATTTGCAAGTCTCAAACCTCTATGATGAATGGTTTCCTTCACCAGCCCTTCATATTCCTTGTAGACCTCCTAATTGAGTTTTTTCAACATAACTTTCAAATTTGGCCACAAACCCACAACTCACTTACCTTTTTGAGTACCCTTTATGCCCTTCTTCAACATACCAGAAACTTGGTTAAGGTTGTTTCAAACTAACCTACTCAAAAATTTGTTGTTGCTGTTGTCCTAAAAGGGTAATTAGGTCACTTTTACAAAACAACCACCATGTAAACTCTTCCTTAACCCCAAATCTCAATTCCAGGACCTTAAGCAGGTTTCAAATGGATCAAATCAATAATTTTTATCAGTGGAAACTCTTACAATTTCACCCAACACCAAAATCTCACTTCTAGGCCTTTTAGGCTTGCCTACAATGAGGGTTTATTGAAACTCTCATCGCTGGACCTTTTCTAACCTCACCCATGGCTCAAACACCTTTATTTGGACCTGCACATGCTATACCAACCATTTCCCAACATTTACCAAGGTCATTTCATCACATTCTAGCCTCTAACCATACAAATTTGCTAAAAAATGAAGGTTTTACCAGCCTAGGGCATCACCATACACACATCAAACTCACACCTCTTCTCTAGCCACTTTGAGGAATCAAATACATGTTGTTATAGTCCATTTCACCAATTTTTAGAGATTTTCACCAAAAGGATTTGTCATAAAGTTAATTTTCTCATTTCATACCCTCAAAAATAGGGTTTCCATTCTGCTTGCACTCAAAACGCCATAAAATGCTTCAAAATCAATAAAAATTGATGCAACGAATTGCAAAAGAAAAAATATTCATAGGTTCATTGATTCCAATTATTAAATGTACTCCTACAAGCTATACTAGGCCATACCAAAGTAGAAACAGGGACTGTTACAGAAAATAGGGTCTTTTTTTATTGATTTTAATCACCAAAGATGGTTACAACTCCAATACAAAGCTTCTCCTTCATTGTTTTGACCCTTCCCAAGTGAATATCAATATTACACACCAAAACCAACTAAAATATTTGACCAAACTAACCCTTAGACTCCTATGACTGTTGGTATTCCACACTTTGCAACTTTTCATTTACATCATTTTGACAATATTACAATATGTTCAAAAGAAATGAACTCTCTAAATGACTTAAGGCACCAAATATGGTCTATTATGACCTTATTTGATCTCAAAAGACTCAAAACACTCTAAACCAACCTAAGACCATATTTACAAAAGATGGACTAACATGGTGCCCCTACACCAAGCTCCAATTATAGAACCACTTAGGTTAAGATTCCAAACAACATATCTTACTGCACACACATCACACTATCATGTCGACCTTAAACACAGACTATAGCTAACTCAGTCTGTCTGTTAGACTACATTGTTCATTGCAAACCACAAGACTTCCTCAAAAATATATCAAAGACACTTCAGACATCACAAATCATACATTCAGAATCACAAAGCAAAATATCCTTTTGTGGCCAAATGTGGACCACAAGAACACATGCCCTGTCACAGTCAAGTTCTTCCAAACCAAGTAGTGATACTTAGACATTCACAACTATCTTTATTGTGGATCTTAGAGCCTACAATTCTACATTTAGACACTTCAAACAAGTGTTTACAACACCTTAAAACTACATAACAAGATATGCAACACTGGAGAAATGCAGACCAAATCAACTAAGTGTTTTGCTCTAAATAGCACTATATTCTACTTTGCCAGACTTAGGCTATTTGAAGATATGCTTCTAGTACTTATCAAGAGATAAAGTCATGGATATAAGATCACCTAAAGACTACAAATAACATACCAAAACCGCATGATCTGATCTTCAACTATGGGCCAATGCCAGCCATTACACTGTCTCTCTGTCGTTGTCTCTTGTATACTGCCAACACTTAGCCAAAATGACTAAATCTTCTTTACTAGACCAAAATTTTTGTCCCAACCTTATTCATTTCTTTGTTGCCATCAATGACAACACCTTCAAAAATCAATCACAATCATTCATCATCATACCAATAGTGTCTCTCTCTTAATGATGTTTGCTAAGTTACCAACAATCTCCCCCTTTGGAATTGATGGCAACACTTGATGTGAAAACCTGTTACATTGCTCCCCCTTTCTCTTTACATACTTCTCCCCCAAACTTCATGCTTCTTTTCTTACTTTTAAAAAGTTTTTCACATGCCTCATTCTCCCCTTTGACATCAATGGCAAAGGTGTATGGTACAAAAATATGTACAAGTTGCCAAAACTTCACAACTATTTTTCTACTATTTGCATATATATACAAATGAAATCACAATATCTTACTACTTTGCTGGGAGAATATTTGAATAAAGTTTCCTTAGTTGAGTTACATCTTGATCCCATCTAACTTTAGCATCACTCAAAACTAATATGTGTCCATTAATTTGGGACACCAAATCTTCTGTCTTCTTCACAGTAGTAGGGGCCTCAATGATTTGCCTTGTCTGTTCTGTAGTTGCTACAAGTCTAGCCATGGATGTAATTTTGAAGCTCACTATCTCTCGAAGCTGACTCATTCTATGTTTTATGACCTCTCTTTGAATTTGCAACTTATGTATATTAGAGTGAATAGTCTCAACTTCTGTCCTTTCATGGCCAACAACATCCTTCATCGGATCATAAGTTTTGGAGATGTTCATTATTTTGGCTTCCCATCCATTTCTCTTCTCCTTCAGGTCATTTGTTCTCTCAGGCTATGTAAGACAGATCTGATATATTTCACTGGCCTCTTTGATAGCAGTCTGTGCATACTCTATACTCTTTTCTAAAAAAACTTTATCTTGAGAAACTTTATCATATAGCTCTACTAACCTTTTGTCATCAATCACTGCCCTTTATTTTTTGCAACTTTTTCCAGGGACTCAAAATGAGAATTGATTTATTCCATTAACTTTTTCATTTGTGTAGTAGGGGCCAAGGATGTATCTCTCTTTATTCCAGGCATTAACTTTTCAAAAATTGCTGATGCATCTTCTATCAGATCATTATCCTCCATATGAGATTTCAATATCTCTTCCTATGCAATTGTTTGAAATATTGTCCCAAGTCCCATCTTCTATATTGGGGACAAAGTGGCAAGGTTAACAGGTCCTTGCAATAGCTTAGGTATAGTCAAAATCTAAGCTTCCTTCTACTTTTCAAAAAACTCTCTCAAGGCGTTAGCAGTGTCTCTCTTGTCTTCAACTTGAGACACTTCAGCATCTTGTCTTTCCGGAGGAGGTTCTTGACTGTGCTCTTGTTCATTTCTTTCTGGTTCCAGAGCAAGATTGTCTATCATTTATTCATTTATCTCTTCTCTCTACTCTTCTTGTCTCTCAGGTATATTCTCTTCTAGAGTTGACTTTGCTTCTTTAGAGATTTTCTCCTTCTCATAATCTTTCATCTCTTCATCATTTCCAGAGCTTTCTGAAGGAGTGATTGCACTTTGGTTCATGTTTTGTTACACATTTATCTCTGGAACTATATTATCACCACCAGTATTTTGTTCCTCTTCATTAGTGTCAACAACAGTTGGAATTTGTAGCTTATGTAACACTTTTAGTGTTATCTCTTCTATCTCCTTGACCAGATTCTCAGTGTCACCAGACATCAAAGTGTTGACTCTTTTCTTGGTTTTGAATTCATCATTAATCTTCTTAGTGACTTTTATCTTTTCTTCTCTTGTGATGTTTGGGCAAAGTTTCAATAGAACATATTCCTTTATCTCAACATCTTTGGCCATGGCCCCTTCTTTTCTTGCTATCATGATGCTGACTAAACTATCTGGTAACTCATTTATAACTTCAATTAATGTTTTACTAAACATATCCAAATATCTTACAACTACTATCTCAATTATCACCTTATTTGCATCTGATCTTTCATCGTACATAGCAACAATGGGTTTTAGGGTTCCATGTTGAGCAAATGCATTTACTGTGGCTTCCAAGGACATTGTTGCTTCATCTCCTTTGGTCTCAATCTTCTCACCTTTCTTTTTCTTTTTGTCCTTAACCTTTTCTGAAAGCTTCTCCTTTTGGCCAGAGATGGCTTCATCTAGTTTCACCCTTTTTGCCTTGATTTCCTCATCTATTTATGTTTCCTCTCCTTCTTATTCTCTAGTTCCAAGGATTAGATATACTCTCTTTTTAGCCTTTGATTTCTTTTTTTTCTTCTTCTCTATAGGCTTCTTCACAGGTACTTGCTTCTCAATATCTTCAAGCTTTGTCTTTTCTTTCTCAATCTTTGTAGTGTGAATTGGTCCAAAACTCTTAAAGGTAGCTGCTGTGGAGGATGTGATGAGACAAAAAAATGTCTCATCTATTAGCTAAATAAAAGCATGTCTTTTGCACAATTAGTGCCATTGTATGTATTGATACTATTACATGTTTATCTTAAAATCAACAATGAGTAGACTGAGGAATCAATTCTGTCAAGTTGGAATGCCATAAAACTTCCTAAAAAGAAGCACGAAAAGAGGAAGTTCAAAATGTAGTCTCAATAAAATGATGATATCTCCCTCATTTCTCAATGAAATTTGAAATTTCAAAATGATCTGGAAATCTAGGAACGGTGAGAAAAAAACCCAAAAATTGTTTGAAGAGATTCGTCAAATAAATAAGCAGTTTGTGACTAAAATAAAAGTGGTGTGAAAGAAGGCAACAAAATCATAGGAAGAAGTTGTAGTTTTTCTCCTCAAGAATAGGATCTTAGATCCACATTCTTGGAAAATTGATTAAGAATAAGCATTATATAAATGCATTGTAATAAAAAATCAAATGGGAAGAGTTTTATGAAATAATATAGTTTAGTATTTTAGTAGCAGTAGTTAGTTTGTTTGTAGTTTTCATTCCTTAGTTTATTTTTCCAACAATCTTTCCATTCCCTATTATTTACATTTCTAGTAATTCCCTTCACAAGTTTCTTAAGATAGATTTGATTCGATCATTTTCATTTACAAGCCCTTAGATTAGATTTGATTCCAACAATTTCTTTCATGCATTTCTTTTCAATTCTATTTGTAGAAAAAGAATGTCATGCAAATGATTTCTTCTCCCTCTTGCATATCACCATGGACACCACCCTGGATTGAAATTTATAATTAAATGATGAGGACTACAGTGACCCTCACCATTTTTAGCATCGCTGCTGGGGATAGGTGTCCTTAGGGAGTTGTTGATTTGGTGATAGCAGGTCAAAAGGAAAATTATTTTCGCAAGTCTTTTTTTAGGTTTATTATTTTAGAAACTCCCCCCCAAAACAACAGATCCAAAGGAAGAGGTTCTTGCACGTAAAGAAGGTGATAGGTCTTGTGCAACCTCCTTAACTAGAGGACCATGACTTCAAGCCCCAATAAGGAAATGATCATTATTATTTGGACACCTTCAAAGTCCAAGGAGGGCTGCCCAATCAAATATTTGAAGGACAAGGAGTTACATCCAGTCATGCATGCAACATAATGTGAGGAAGGATTGCAAGATCTTTTCAATTAGCCCATGCATCTACTAGAATCAGATATTATGGAGAAGGCTTCCATTTCAAAGGAAGGTGAAGCATCATAGTTTAAATATTCAATAATCTTCTTCTCACGGTTTTCTTCTTTAAAAAAATTGAATGCATGGATCCATATTTTGAGGAAAGGGGGTTATTTTCCACAACTAGATAATGGTTTTGTGTAACCTATCTCTACATCAATAAGTAGAGTAGGATAGAGTAGGTTTCATTTTTGCAAATAAGTGCTTTGCACATGCTATGTCTTCTTCTCTAAAGCTTAAAAACATGCATTTCTCTATAAAAGTTGCTACTCCCAAGAGCTTTTGCAGATTTATTTTGGCATTTGACGACATTTTGGATCTCTCCATAGCTATCCATGGGCTCTATTTCTATCATTAGAACATTCTAAATCTCTCTAGAGCTGCTAAGGGAGAAAAAATAGTTAGCTCTACATAGCTCTAGAACTGACCATGGAGAAAATATAGCTAGCTCTGGAGTAACTTAGAATATCTTCAAAGCATCTATAGTACATCTCTAGAAGAAATTGCAATAAAGCTGAAGAGATTGGCTCCAGAATCTCACTATGAGTTATAGGAGGACCTGCAACATTTTAGGTGTGGGGGAGATGATGAGACAAAAAATGTCTCATCTATTAGCTAAATAAAAGCATGTGTTTTGCACAATTAGTGTCATTGTATGTATTAATGCTATTACATGTTTTACCTTGTAATCAACAATCAGTAGACTGAAGAATAAATTCTATCAAGTTAGAACGCCATAAAACTTCCTAAAAAGAAGCATGAAAAGAGGAAGTTAAAAATGTAGTCTCAATAAAATGGTGATACCTCCCTCATTTTGAATGAAATTCATAATTTCAAAATGATCTCGAAAGTTGGGAACGAGGAGAATAAAAGCCAAAAACTATTTGAAGAGATTTGTCAAAATAAATGAGTAGTTTGTGACTAAATTTGACTGAAATAAAAGCCATGTGAAAGAAGGCAGCAGAATTAGAGGAAGAAGTTGTAGTTTTTCTCCTCAAGAATAGGATCTCAGATCCACATTCTTTTGTTGATTGATTAAGAATAAGCATTATATATATGCATTGTAATCAAAGAATCAAATGAGAAGAGTTTTATGAAATAATATAGTTCAGTATTTTAGCAACAGTAGTTAGTTAGTTTGTAGTTTTCATTCCTTAGTTTATTTTTCTAGAAATCTTTCGATTCCTTGTTATTTACATTTCTAGTATTTCCCTTCACAAGTTTCTTAGGATAGATTTGATTCCAACATTTTCATTTACAAGCTCTTAGATTAGATTTGATTCCAACAATTTCTTTCATGCATTTCTTTTCAGTTCTGTTTGTAGAAAAATAATGTCATGCAAATGATTTATTCTCCCTCTTACATATCACCATGGACACCACCTTGAATTGGCATTTATATAATTAAATGATGAGGACTATAGTGACCCTCATCAGGATGAGGCTCTTGTTCTTCTCCCAGAGCTAGATGTAGGCTTTTCTTTCTCATATTTCTCCTCTTTCTTCTTCGGAGGCTTTGATGATTTCCCCTCCAGAGCACCAGATGTCTCAATTGCTTGTGTTCTTGCTTTATTTATTTGTTCCTTTGTGAACCCTTGGCTCATTGCATAATCATATACCCATTTCTTTACATTACTTTTGATTTTAGGTTGTTTTAATTTCATAAACACTTTGATAGATAATTCTTCAAATGTCCCAAATATTTTCTCCTTAGGCTCTCTTGGTTTGCTCAACATCAAGTCTGCCAAACTAGTTAGGACATCTTCTGTGACTTCATATCCCATTGCTGGGACCCATACAGTTCTGGGTTCTACAGCCTCCATGAGGCATTTATCTTTGTCCACCATAAATACAATGTCATTTTCATATTTCTTAACTATCTTTTCAGGGATCCTATCCCTAGCCTGCATTTTCTTTTGAAAATTCTTGAAATATCCCCATAAAGTTGCATTTTGTTTATTAGCATTTCCCAAGCTTTGCAGATGATTTCTGATTTGTGCTACTACTATTGAGTGACCAAGCCAACCAATATTATCCATACCTAATAACTCCTTTAGAAAATAGAAAAATAGGCAAATGATCAAAGTTCCATACTTGAAGGGGTATTTTGTGTCCTTTGTCCTTTTCAGATTCTCCATCAATTTTTGCAGGAGCAACTCACATAGGTCATAGTCTGTATTGTTCTTAACCATATCATATGCTATATATATGGCTATTGCAAAGACCGAGTTCACCCTATTGGATAAATAGACCTTGTAACCAATAACCATTGACGCAAATCTCACCGCTGGATCCTCAATATCATTTACAATTAGTGCCCTCTTATCAAACTTTGCACCTATCAATTTCATTATTGTATTGTTCTTCTTAGACTTCAAGGTTGGAACCTTTTTGGTGGAGTACATGCCATTTACTGCTTTGATGGCATCCTTTGTTATCATATAGGGTACATCAAGCCAAAAGAACTCATCACGAATCCTACTCAGAACATACCTAACCCAAGCATCATCTGAGAATATCAGAAAATCTAACCAGGTATCTAGATTCTTCTCATGTAGAGCATTGTATTCTTGTTTCAATTTGAGATTATTATTGGTCAACTCATCTAAGTATATTTTCCCTAATTTCATGTGATCATATTCTTCCAAGTTTACGTGTATGTATGCCCTAATATCTTCTATGTGCATGATGCCATGTGGAACCTCATAAAATGTGCCATTCAGATCAGTCTCTAATGATTTAAAGGGATGCTTCTTGAACTGAGGGTAGTGCCTCTTTGTTATTTCAACTACTTGAGGATTAGACATCTTTATAAACTCAGCACATAAAATTTCTCAAGAGAGAGAGAGATGTAAATACTTTTTGTTTCCAGTTAGGGTTTCTTTGAACCAATTGTTGAATAGTTGGATTCACCTTAGCTTCACTTCTCAAATCTCCTTAGACACTAGAGGGTTTGAATGCAATGTAATTTCCTTTCAAATGAATTCCCTTTTATTCCTTTTCATCAAAGCCTAACCATCATAAATTCTGGATTCAAAAAGCTATCAAACTCTTACTCTGCCACCCACAATCAATCTAAATTGCTCCACAATCCACTGCATTAGATTCTTTTCTGCCAGAATATTCTTCAAAAGATATGTTGTCTTATTTTCAAGCTTATACTTTCATGCTAAATGTCAGAAACACTTTTCTGGCTGGGGGAATAGGATTTTTCATTTAAGCTCCCCTAAGCCAGAGCTCCCAATTTACTTCCCGGAGGAAGTACCTGCACCAGAGTCTGGTGTGTACTCATCCTTGACTTCATGTGCTTCCTTCTTAACCCAAATCTTGTTCATCTCCTTCTTGATCTCTTTCATATTTGCCTTTTGTACCAGTTTCTTCATCTCTTCCTAATTATCCTTCTTCATATTCTTGCTTCTGCAGAACCTTGCAATATGTTAAGCCCTGTTGCAATTGAAGCATATAACATTTATCTGACCTTTGTTCCTTTTATTCATCCTTGATCTGCATTGGTTAGCCTTGTGTCCAAATCTATTGCATGCAAAGCAATTCCCATTGAAAGATTAAACATTCCTTCCATTATTATAGTTGTTCCTTATTTGACTTTTGCATTCACTAGCTTTATGACCAAACTTCTTGCATATAAAGTAGTTACCTTTGAAATTTTGAACATTCCTTCCATTGTTGTAACCATTCCTTATCTAACTTTTGCATTCATAAGATTTGTGACCTACTTTATTGCAAGTGAAACACTGACCATAGAATGATGGAACATTTTGATTCATTCTGCTCCTACATTGAGTAGCCTTATGACCAAACTTATTGCTTGTATTACAATAACCATTGAAAGAAGGGTACCTTTAGGCATTTGGTTGTCTAACCAGTGGTCTTCTAGGTCTGTTCCTGTGATTTTAGATCTATTTGCCTTTGTCCTTCTTGATCTCATCATTCTTTTCTTGATCGGCTTTATAACTTTCACCTTTCTCAAATCCCAAGGCTTCTTTGTCATCAGGACTCTTTTGACTTGCAAGTATTTTATCAAGTTGGGCAGCACTCACTCTGAATTTATCTTCATGAATCCATGCCTGTTTTAGGTCAGCTTTCAGATCCACAGCTTCTTGTTCAAGATTTGTATAGTCTTTAGATTTTCTTTTCACCAACTGATTTAGGTCTTCTTTTGCTTTTGCTCTCTTTACAACTTCCACTTTCAGATCATTCAAGGTTTCATTTGCAGATATCAATTGTTCACTAACCTCATTATATTTTTCTTTGAACTTCTTGACTTGCTCCCTCAATTTTTTGATGCACTCATCTACTTCTTTGACATTATCTTTTAGATCCCTATTTTCTAATTTAACCTTTTTAAGATCTTCAAGGACAACCTTGAGTTCTTCTTCACTGAAAAGCATGCAATCTTCTTTTATAGTTTCAATTGAATCAATTTATTCAGGAGGAGTAGAATACTTTTTACCCACCATGTGTTCAATCTCCAAGATCTTCCTCAAGCTATTAGACTTCTTCCAAGGAACCAGGTTCTGTTACCAATTGTTGAACACCTAGAATACTGAGAGGGGGGGTGAATCAATATTCTATTAAACCTCTTACTTATTAAACCATTAATCCATTTGCCACATTTGATAACAATAAAGCAAATTAAAGACATAAGAAGCAACCACAAAGCATCACACATAAACACAAGGATTTTTACATGGAAAACCCTAAATAGGGAAAAACCATAGTGAGTGTTAGCTCACAATAATTATGTAATAACAATAACAAATTACAAGAAGGCTCACTACCCAAAAGAAGTGCTCACTACAATAAGTCTAACTACCTAGAGAAAGAAAGAAGAATGGCTCACTGTCAAGTTGAACTACTATGATTGCATCTACACATGCATGGTTACATCTCAAATGAAGTTCAAAAATACTATCTCAAAATTCTTCATCTTTGACTACTCTGTTTTGTTGCTCTAATTTTACATGGGAGAAAGATCTCTCTTCTTCTGCTCTTGTTACACACACAAACCCATAAAACTTAGTATGTCACACACATCTATTCACATTCAAATATCATACATCAAACACCAAATTTGATCCCATATATATCTGCAACACTTGGAATCTTCATATTAGGTTTACCTAATAAGGTGCAGCGTGTAGTCATACCTTATGTACCTTGTCAGTCAAATTCATTCACCAAAATTCATATCAGACCCAAACAACACTTGAATCACATTCAAATATGTTGGATCAAATTATAGAACCACTTAGGATAAGATTCCAAACAATAGATCTTACCACACACACATCACACTATCATGTTAGCCTTAAACATAGGCTGTTGCTGACTTAGTCTTGTTGCAAGTATGGGCCTAACTGGTGTTGTTATTGATGTCAACATACTCCTGTTGCATTGATGATAAGGATTGGATGAGTTGTCTGCTGAGGATATTGAAAAAATTAGTCCTATTAGGAATAGAGAAGAACAGTGAAGACAGAAAGGTAAAGATCCCAGCTAAGATGAAGATTAGAGGATGCACATAAAAGGGTTTGTTGATATGTGTCTTAAAATGATCCAGTAAAGATCTAAGAGTTCCGCATGAAGATCTAAAGAAGTTATGGCTACCTGAGAAAAATTGGTTCTGGCAGATGTTTAAAGGTGACAAAGTGACACAGATAGGTCCGATGAGATCCAGAAATGCAATATCTTGTTCTGCGGATTTGGTGGAGTGTTTAGGATGTCAATGTGAATTGACAACTCAATTGGTTCATGGACTGGAGGTCAGCAAGCATCTATTCCAATATTACAGTGATGACAGACTGTGTTCTTGAGCTTTTGGATGAAGGAGATAAAGATTTCAGTAAGCAGAAGTAGTGTAGATGTTCTTGGTGATTCAGGCAAGCTTGTGGAAGTCTTTGGATTGTTTCCACATCATGTTGGTGATCCGCATTGAAGATTGAGCTCGTAATTGAAGAATTACTTCTAGATGATGATGTTCTTCCTAATTTTGGCTGACTAGATGAGTTACACATCCTACGGATGATCTTGAAGATGTTATGTGAAGAATGGCATGTTCCTAAAGGAAGATTGAAGTCTCAGATCTATGTGGTCGATAGCGTGTTGATCTGCGTGAAGTCTTTTTGTAATTAGTCATGTTGTATTTGTGTATTTGTTCTGTAATGTATGCCGACTTGGATGATTATCGAAAAGTCAAATGTCTTGTATAAATAAGAGATTGTGAAGTCATTTCAAATGCGTCTTGTGGAGATGAGTGTGTGGTAGTGAGGAGAAGAGTGAAAGGTAGAACAAAATTATTGGGCTTAAATGGAACTAACTCAAGCATGGTGAAGATGCTATTCTTCAGTTCAAGTATGTAATATTTATTATTCTGTAGATAGTGTGTCTCGTGTAGGCAGTGGGCCTCTTGTGAGTAGTGAGCCCTAATTGGCATGTGCCATTTTGTTCTTCTTATTCTTTTAAGAGAGAATACAATCTTGGGTTAGTCACCACATGGTTTTTTCCTTAACTAGGTTTTCCACGTCAAAATCTTGGTGTCATATGTGTTAATGTGTTTCTTCTCTTGAATTGTTGCATTAAGTTTCCATGATTGATTTATTATTATGTTGCTGAATTATAAGAAGGATTTAAGTGATTAAAAGAAGAAAGTTTTGAGACAACTGATTCACCCCCCATCTCAGTTGTCTGCCTTGATTCTAACAATTGGTACCAGAGCTAAGTTCCTCTAAAAAAGCTTAACTACTTGAGGAGATCTAGGATGTCACCCTATAAGAAGGATAGTCCGAGGTTTGATGGAACCAATTTTACTCTTTGGAAAAATCGCATGGAATGTCACTTGCAATGTATGGGAATGCAGTATTGGATCATGGCTTCAAAGAAGTATGTTCCTCCACAAAATGGTCCAGTACCGTAGATGAAATCTGAGATCCTAAAAACAATCTGCAGACTAAAAAAGCTCTTCTAAGTGCCTTATCTGATTCAGAGATGACAAATGTTATTGGTCTAAAAATTGCATATGAGATTTGGCAAAAACTAGAACTTTTGCATGAAGGAGACAAGTACATTAAATGTGCCAAGCTGTAGAGTTTGAAAGGAAAATTCAAAAACCTAAAGACTGGAGAAGATGAAAATATCACTACATTTATGCCAAGAGTAAATGAGCTTGTTTGTGGCATTAAATGTGCTGGTGGAATCTTGGATGAAGATGAGATTATTGCCAAAGTTCTCAGATCCCTTACTGATTCTTACAAGTACAAGGTTGCTACTATTGAAGAATTTAGGTCTTTTTCAAATACCACAAGAGATCAATTGGTTGGTAAATTAGCTGCATTTGAATTGTCTGAGTTTGGAGATGCACCCCCCAAGACTGAATCTTCTTTCAAAGCTAGTGCCTCTGTAAAAGGAAAACAAAAGTTTGATTCGGGAGAGAAATCTTCAAAGAAACTATCATGGTATGAAAAAGAAAGAAAAGATCTGGAAGAAGATGAAGCAGAAGCTGCCCAACTTGAAGCCCTTATTGCAAAAAGACTACCAAGGGGATCTGGTAAGTATGAAGGGGAAATTGCCTTTTAAATGTTTCAACTGCAACAAGATTGGTCATTTTGCCTCAAGGTGTCTGGAAAGATTTTCAAGAGGTAATCCAAATAGATCAAGATTCCAAAAGAAATGTTACTATGTTCATGAAGATGATGATGATGGAGTAACAGATGATAAATTAGAGACAGGAAACAAATTCGGAAGTGACTGGGTGTTTATTGCCATCAAGGAAGAAGATCTAATGCCCTCTGAATCTGTCAATCAAAAATGGTAGAAAGAGCTCTGGCTGCCCAAGTTGAAGAAAAGGATGATTGGGTTATTGATAGTGGATGTTCCCACCATATGACAGGTGATAAAAATAAGTTCATAGATTTGGAAAGATATGGAGGAGTGGTAAAATTTGGTGATAATTCTGCTGGTAGAATCAGAGGTAGAGGAACTATTTCTTTTGATGGAAAGAAAGAAACTAGTAATGTACTGTATGTTGAAGGTCTGAAGTACAATCTTCTTAGTGTTGGACAGTTGGTGGACAAAGGCTATGTTCTCTGATTCAAAAATGGAAAATCTAAGATCTTTGAAAGTTTCGAAACAGAGATTGCATCCGGTGCTCAAACAAAAGGTAATATCTTCCACTTGGTTGGTACTAGTAAAAGTTGTTTATTTGTTCAAATTGATTAGAGTTGGTTGTGGCATAGGAGAATGTGTCATGTGAATTTTGATAATATCATCAAGATAAGCAACACTCAGGCTGTAAGAGATCTTCCAAGACTGGTGAATCCTACTAATAGTTTGTGCAAAGAATGTCAGTTGGGTAAGCAGAGCAGAGTCTCATTCAAAAGTAAGGAATAGTCTTCTACCAGATTATTGGACTTAGCTCATACTAATCTCTGTGGTCCGGCAAGAATCAGGAGTGTGCAAGGTGATAGATACTTCATGTTATTAATTGATGACCACTCCCGGATGATGTGGGTGACTTTTCTAAAAGAGAAATCAGAGGCTCTTGAGAAACTCAAAATATTAAAGGCTATGGTAGAGAATGTAACTGGATTGAACATAAAATGTCTGAGGTCTGATAGAGGTGGAGATTTCACATCTGGTGAGTTCATAGAATTCTGTGAGAAACATGGGATAAAAAGACAATTGTTTGCTCCAAGGACTCCACAGTAGAATGGAGTAGTAGAGCGAAAGAACTGGACCATCCAAGAATCATCTAGAACCATGATGATGGAAGCAAATGTTCCTCAGATCTATTGGAGAGAAGCTGTAAGCACTGCAGTCTATACTCTTAATCAAGTACAAATTAGAAGCAATACTGGTAAGACCCCTTATGAACTCTGGTTTGGCATCACTCCCACTATGAAGTATTTCAGAGTCTTTGGTAGCAAATGTTACATTAAAAGAGATGAAGATCTAGGCAAATTTGATGCTAGAAGTGATGAAGGAATATTCTTGGGTTATTCTACTCAAAGTTAAGCATACCGGTGTTATAATAAGAGATTGAGAAAGATTATAGAAAGTACAAATGTGAAGGTTGATGAAGGTATTGAAAAACCCTCAAGGTTTTATGAATATGATGAAGATGATCAGAATGATGTCTAAGCCCCTTCTGAAATCTAGATCCAGACTGATCTAGAGAATCAAGAAGAAGAGATAAGTTTGAATGAACCTGTGCAAGAAATAGAAGTGCAAGAAAGTCCCAAAATCCCCAAGTATGTAAGACTGAATCACTCTAAAGATCAGATCATAGGTGGTAAAAGCAAAGGTGTTCAAACAAGAAGAAAGATTGCTCAAGACTCCGAAGAGTATTGTCTGATTTCAAAGATTGAACCTAAGATAGTGAATGAAGCATACAATGATGAAAGTTGGACTAAAGCAATGGAGGAAGAGCTGATGTAAATTGAGAAAAATCACACTTGGGATCTTGTTCCCAAACCCAAAAACAAGAATGTGATTGGAACCAAATGGGTCTTCTTGAATAAACTGAATGAAGATGGTGAAGTAGTCAGAAACAAAGCTAGATTGGTCTGCAAGGGTTACTCTCAAGTAGAAGGAGTTGATTTTGAAGAAACTTTTGGTCCGGTGGTAAGAATTGAAGCAGTCAGATTATTTCTTGCCTTTGTTGCCTTCAAGAACTTCAAGGTATATCAGATGGATATCAAATCTACCTTCCTGAATGGTGACTTGGAAGAACAAGTTTATATTGAGCAACCAGATGGATTTCAATTGTTTGATCATGGTGATATGGTCTGTAAGTTGAAGAAAGCACTGTATGGACTTAAACACGCCCCAAGAGCCTGGTATGAAAGATTGGATAAGCATCTTTTGAAGATTGGTTTCAACAAAAGTACTACTGACAACAACTTGTACTTCAAAATTGATCATGAAAACATCTTAATTGTTGAAGTGTTTGTTGATGATATCATTTTTGGAGGAAGAGATAGTATATGCAAAACTTTTTCAAATCAAATGAAAAGTGAATTTGAGATTTCCATGTTTGGGGAAATGAATTTCTTCTTGGGTCTGCAAATCACTCAAACAAAGAAAGGAATCTTCATTTCACAGACCAAATATGTGAAAGAATTGTTGAAGAAATTTGTGATGGAAGACTCAAAACCAATGAGTACTCCCATGGCAACCGGATGTAAATTGGGCAAAGATGATGACTCTCCTAGGGTTGATTAAAAAAAGTATAGGTCAATGATTGGAGGTTATTGTATCTCACTAAAACTAGACCTGACATTATGAATATTGTTGGTCTTATTGCTAGATTCCAAGCTGATCCTAGAGAATCTCATGTCATGCCAATCAAGAGGATTCTTAGATATCTAAAAGGAAAAGTTGAGTATGGTTTATGGTATCCTAGAGATCATGATTTCTCTCTTCATGCATATACAGATGCTGATTGGGCTGGAAATGTGGATGACTGGAAGAGTACCAGTGGTGGAGCATTCTTTTTGGGGAAAAGATTGGTTTCTTGGTTGAGCAAGAAACAAGAGGCAATATCTCTATCCACTGTAGAAGAAGAATAAATTGCAGCAGCAGGTAGTTGTACTCAAGTATTGTGGATGAAGCAAATGTTAAGAGACATCAGATTGGAGTATGAGGAACCTATCACAATCTTTTGTGATAATTCAAGTGCAATAAATATATCAAAGAATCTGGTGTTGCATTCAAAGATAAAACATATATCCATCAAGTTTCACTTTTTGAGAGAGTAAGTGAACAAGAATGAAGTTAGATTGGAGTTTGTGCCTTCCAAGGACTAGATTATAGATATTTTTACTAAACCTCTGCCTAAGGACTCCTTTGAGTATCTCAGGGAGAAGTTAGGGGTTATTACCCCTTCGGTTCTAAATTAAGGTGCACTGATGTGCATCAGTCCGGTGGATCTCACTGTCATATCTTGTGGTCCGGATTGATGATGGGAAGCTGCTACTCAGGGGGAGCAACTGGTATGATTTTGAAGTGATGCAAGTATCTCCCCTTTGCCATTGATGTCAAAGAGGGAGAGAAGACATGTGAAAAATAAGTGGTTTCTGATCAAAGGGGGAGCAGTAAAGGAAGAGAAGACATGTAAATGGTTGTTGTTGATAGGGGGAGTTATGTCAATGAAGAGAAGTTCTTGTCTTGATGGGTAAAATAGTTTTTCACATCATATGTTGCCATCAATGACAAAGGGGGAGATTATTGCAAGTATAGGCCTAACCAGTATTGTCATTGATGTCAACATACTCCTATTGCATTGATAATAAGGATTGGATGAGTTGTATATTGAGGATATTGAGAAAATTAGTCTTATCAGGAATAGAGAAGAATAGTGAAGATAGTAAGGTAAAGATCCCAGCTAAGATGAAGATCAGAGGAAGTGCATAAAAGGGTTTGTTGATATATGTCTTAAAATGATCTAGTAAAGATCTAAGAGGTCCACATGAATATTTGAAGAAGTTATGGCCACCTGAGAAAAACTGGTTCTGGCAGATGTTCAGAGGTGACAGAGTGACACAGATAGGTTCGATGAGATCCGAAAATGCAATATCTTGTTCTACGGATTTGGTGGAGTGTTTAGGATGTCAATGTGAATTGACAACTCAATTGGTTCATGGTCTGGAGGTTTGCAAGCATCTATTCCAATATGATAGTGATGACAGACTGTGTTCTTGAGCTTTCAGATGAAGGAGATAAATATTTCAGTAAGTAGAAGTAATGTAGATGTTCTTGGTGATTTAGGCAAGCTTGTGGAAGTCTTTGGATTGTTTCTAGTTTGTGTTGGTGATCCACATTGAATATTGAGCTGGTAATTGAAGAATTACTTCTGGATGATGATGTTCTTCCTAGGTTTGGCCGACTGGATGAGTTACACATCCTGCGGATGATCTTGAAGATGTTTTGTGAAGAATGGCATGTTCCTAAAGGAATATTAAAGTCTCAGATCTGTGTCACTCACAGCATGTTGATCCACGTGAAGTTTTTTTGTAATTAGTCATGTTGTATTTGTGTATTTGTTCTGTAATGTATGCCAACTTGGATGATTATCCAAAAGTCAAATGTCTTGTATAGATAAGAGATTGTGAAGTCATTTCAAATGTGTCTTGTGGAGATGAGTGTGTGGTAGTGAGGAGCAAAGCGAAAGGTAGAACAAAAGTATTGGGCTTAAATGGAACTGACTCAAGCATGGTGAAGATCCTATTCTTTAGTTCAAGTATGTAATATTTATTATTCTGTAGATAGTGTGTCTCCTATAGGTAGTGGGCCTCTTGTGAGCAGTGTGCTTGGGTAGTGAGCCCTAATTGGCATGTGCCATTTTGTTCTTATTATTATCTTAACAAAGAATACAATCTTGGGTTAGTCACCCCATGGTTTTTCCCTTGACCGGGTTTTCCATGTCAAAATCTTGGTGTCATATGTGTTAATGTGTTTCTTCTCTTGAATTGTTGCATTAAGTTTCCATGACTAATTTATTATTATTCTACTAAATTATAAGAAGGATTTAAGTGATTAAAAGAAAGAAAGTTTTGAGACAACTGATTCACCCCCCTCTCAGTTGTCTGCCTTGATTCTAACAAGTCTGTTTGTCATACTACACCTTTCACTGTGGACCACAAGACTTGCTCAAAAACATATCAAAGACTCTTCAGACATCATAGATCATACCTTCAGAACTACAAAGCAAAATATCCTTTTGCTGCAAAACGTGGACCACAAGAACACATGCCCTGTCATAGTCAAGTTATGCCATACCAAGTAGTGATACTTAGACATTCACAACTATCTTTCTGGTGGATCTTAGAACTTGCAGTTCTAGATTTAGACACTTCATACAAGTGCTTACAACACCTCAAAACTGCATAACAAGATATGCAACACTAGAGAAATACGGACCAAATCAGCTAAGTGTTCTGCTCTAAATAACAATGTATTCTGCTTTGCTAGACTTAGGCTATTTGAAGATATGTTTCTGGTTCTTATCAAGAGCTAAAATATTAGATATAAGATCACCTAAAGATTGCAAACAACATACCAGAACCACATGATCTGATCTTTAACCGCGGACCAATTCCATCCATTACACCATCTCTCTGTCGATGTCTCTTGTATACTACCAACACTTAGCCAAAATTACTAAGTCTTCTTTACTGGACCAAATTTTTTTTCCCAACCTTATTCCTTTCTCTATTGCCATCAATGACAACACCTTCAAACATCACGCACAATCATTCATCATCATACTAGTAGTGTCTCTCTCTTAATGATGTTTGCTAAGTTGCCAACAATCTCCCTCTTTGGCATTGATGGCAACACTTGATGTGAAAAACTGTTACACTGCTCCCCCTTTCTCTTTACACACTTCTCCCTCTAACTTCATGCTTCTTTTCTTACTTTTCAAAATTTTTTCACATGCCTCATTCTCCCCTTTTGACATCAATGGCAAAGTTGTATGATACAAAAATATGTATAAGTTGCCAAAACTTCACAACTTTTTTTCTATTATTTGCATATATATACAAGTGAAATCACAATATCTTACTACTTTGCTTGGAGAATATGTGAATAAATTTTCCTTAGTTGAGTTACATCTTGATCCCATCTAACTTTAGCATCACTCAAAACTAATATGTGTCCATTAATTTGGGACACCAAATCTTCTGCCTTCTTCACAATAGTAGGGGCCTCAATGATTTGCCTTGTCTGTTCTATAGCTGCTACAAGTCTAGCCATGGATGCAATTTTGAAGCTCACTACCTCCCGGAGCTGACTCATTCTATGTTTTATGAGCTCTCTTTGTATTTGCAACTTATGTATATTAGAGTGAATAGTCTCAACTTCTATTCTTTGATGGACAACATCCTTCACTGGATCATAAGTTTTGGAGATGTTCATTATTTTGGCTTCCCATCCATTTATCTTCTCCTTCAAGTCATTTGTTCTCTTAGGCCATGTAAGATAGATCTAATATATTTCACTAGCCTCTTTGATAGAAATGTGTGCATACTCTATACTCTTTTCTAACAAAACTTTATCTTGAGAAACTTTATCATTTAGCTCTAATACCTTTTGTCATCAATCTCTACCCTTACTTTATTTTTTGTAACTTTTTCCAGGGACTCAAAATGAGAATTGATTGATTCCATTAACTTTTTCATTTGTGTAGCAGGGGCCAAGGATGTATCTCTCTTTATTCTGGGAATTAACTTTTCAAAAATTATTGATGCATCTTCTATTAGCTCGGTGTCCTCCATATGAGATTTCAATATCTCTTCCTATGCAGTGGTTTAAAAAATTGTCCCAAGTCTCATCTTCTATATTGGGGACAAAGTGGCAAGGTTAACAGGTCCTTGTAATAGCTCAAGTGTAGTCAAAATCTTAACTTCCTTCTACTTTTTGAAAAACTCTCTCAAGGAGTCAGTAGTGTCTCTCCTGTCTTCAACTTGAGACATTTTAGCATCTTTCTCTCTGAAGGAGGTTCTTGACCATTTTCTTGTTCATTTCTTTCTAGTTCCAGAGCAAGATTGTCTATCATTTGTTCATTTATCTCTTCTCTCTACTCTTCTTATCTCTTAGGTATATTCTCTTCTAGAGATGCCTTTGCTTCTTCAGAGGTCTTCTCCTTCTCATAATCTTTCATCTGTTCATCCTTTCTAGAGTTTTCTAGAGGAGTGATTGCACTTTGGTTCATGCATTGTTCCACATTTATGTCTGAAACTATATTATCACCACCAATATTTTGTTCCTCTTCACCAGTGTCAGCAATAGTTGGAATTTGAAACTCATGTAACACTTTTAGTGTTATCTCCTCGGTCTCCTTGACCAGATTCTTAGTTTCACCAAACATCAAAGTGTTATTCTTGGTTCTGAATTAATCATTAAACTTCTTAGTGACTTTAATCTTTTCTTCTCTTGTGATGTTTGAGCAAAGTTTCAACATAACATATTCCTTTATCTCAGCATCTTTGGCCATGGCCCCTTCTTTTCTTGCTGTCATGATGCTGGCTAAACTATCTAGTAACTGATTTATAACTTCAATTAATGTTTTACTAAACATATCCAAATATCTTACAACTGTTGTCTCAATTATCACCTTATCTACATCCGATCTTTCATCATACATATCAATAATGGGTTTCAAGGTTCCATGCTAAGAAAATACATTGAATGTGGCTTCCAAGGATATTGTTGTTTCATCTGCTATTGTCTCAGTCTTCTCACCTTTCTTTTTCTTTTTCTCCTTAACCTTTTCTGAAAGCTTCTCCTTTTTGCTAGAGATGGCTTCATCTATTTTCACCCTTTTTGCCTTGATTTCCTCATCTATTTTTGTTTCCTCTTTTTCTTCTTCTCCAGCTCTAAGGCTTAGATACACTCTCTTTGTAGCCTTTGCTTTCTTTCTTATCTTCTTATCTATAGGCTTCTTCATAGGTACTTGCTTCTCAATATGTACATGCTTTGTCTTTTCTTTCTCAACCTCTGTAGTGTGAATTGGTTTGAAACTCTTAGACATAACTACTATTGAGGATGAGGCTATTGTTCTTCTCCCAGAGCTAGATGTAGTGTTTTCTTTCTTAGATTTCTCCTCTTTCTTCTCCAGAGCCTTTGACGATTGCCCATCTAGAGCACCAGATGTCTCAACTACTTGTGCTCTTGCTTCATTTATTTGTTCCTTTGTGAACCCTTGGCTCATTACATAATCAGCTACCTATTTCTTTACATTACTTTTGATTTTAGGTTGTTTTAATTCTATAAACACTTTGATAGATAATTCTTCAAATGTCCCAAATCTTTTCTCCTTAGGATCTCTTGGTTTGCTCAACATCAGGTCTGCCAAACCAATTAGGACATCTTCTATGACTTCATATTCCATTGCTAGGACCCATACAGTTCTGGGTTCTACAACCTCCATGAGGCATTTATCTTTGTTCACCATAAATATAATGTCCTTTTCATATTTCTTAAATATCTTTTCAGGGATCATGGCCCTAGCCTGCATTTTCTTTTCAAAATTCTTGAAATATCCCCATAAAGCTGCATTTTGTTTATTAGCATTTCCCAAGCTCTGTAGATGATTTCTAATTTGTGCTACTGCTGCTGAGTGACCAAGCCAACCAATATTATCCATACCTGGTAACTCCTTTAGAAAATAGAAAAATAGGCAAATGATCAGAGTTCCATACTTGAAGGGGTATTTTGTGTCCTTTTGCATTTTTAGATTCTCCATCAATTGTTGCTAGAGCAACTCATATAGGTTATATTTTGTATTGTTCTTAACCATATCATATGTTGTATATATGGTTGTTGCAGAGATTAAGTTCTCCTTGTTGGAGAAATAGACCTTGTAACTGATAACCATTGATGCAAATCTCACCATTGGATCCTTAATATCATTTATAGTTAGTGGTCTCTTATCAAACTTTCCACCTATCAACTACATTACTATATTGTTGTTCATAGATTTAAAGGATGGAACCTTTCCGGTGGAGCACATGCTAGTTACTACTTTGATGGAATCCTTTGTTATCATATAGGGCACATCAAGCCAAAAGAACTCATCATGAATCATGCTTAGAACATACCTAACCCAAGCATCATCTAAGAATACCAGAAAATCTAACCAGGTATCCAGATTCTTCTCATGTAGAGCATTGTAAATTCTTCTTTCAATTTGAGATTGTTATTGGTCAACTCATCTAAGTATATTTTCCCTAATTTCATGTGATCATATTCTTCTAAGTTTGCGTGTATGTATGCCCTAATATCTTCTGTGTGCATGATGCCATGTGGAACATTAGAAAATGTGCAATCTGAATTAGTTTCTAATGATTTAAAGGGATGCTTCCTGAACTAAGGGAGGGGCCTCTCTATTATCTCAACTACTTGAGGAGTAGACATCTTTACAAACTCAACACATAAAAGTTTTCAAGAGAGAGAGCTATAGATACCTTTTGTTTTCAGTTAGGGTTTCTTCGCACCAGTCGCTGAATACTTGGATTCACCTTAGCTTCACTTCTTAGATGTCCTTAGACACTAGAGGGTTTGAATGTAATGTAATTTCCTTTCAAATGAATTCCCTTTTAGCCCTTTTTCATCAAATCCTAACCATCGTAAATGTTGGATTCAAAAAGTTGTTAAACTCTTACTCTGCCACCCACAATCGATCTAAATTACTCTGCAATCCATCGTATTAGATTATTTTTGGCCAAAATCTTCTTCAAAAGATATGTTGTCTTGTTTTATAGCTTATACTATCATGCTGAATGTTAGTACCACTTTTCCTTGGAAGCCACAATCAATGCAATAGCCTAGCATGGGAATTTGAAGCCTATTACTAGTATGTATGATGACAGTTTAGATGTAGACAAGGTGATACTTGAAACAGTAGTTGTAAGATTTTTGGCTATGTTCAATAAAACAATAATTGAAGTTATAGATGAGATACCAGATAGTTTAGCTACCATCATGACAACAAGAAAATAAGGGGACATGGCCAAAGACATTGAGATAAAGGAATCTGTTTTGTTGAAACTTTACCCAAACATCACAAGTAAAGAAAAGGTTAAAGTTGTTAGGATTAAGGTGTCATCAACCTTGTAAATCCTATGTAATTAATTACTCCTAGTATTGTTTGTAAATCACCCATAAGGGATGAAAGGTTTCACCAGCAGTGGTCTTGTTTCAGCTAGATGTTTATATCCATTCCTCGATGCTAACTCACCTGCGACGGGGGGTCACAGGGGGGTTCCCCCCCTACGAGGGGTCTAGGGGGATCATCCCCCCAGTAGGGGGTTTGGGGGCAATGCCCTCAAAACCACATTTTATTTTTTATTCTATCATTGTAAATCTAGACCATTTGTCATTAGGTCACAGATCTGATGGTTGATATTATGTCAGTTATCTTTCCATAGAAGGCAACCCCCTTTTATAAGGATATTTGTATGACATTTTTATCAGAGTTGAGAGTAACATGCGACGTTGGATTGAAGATTGGAGAGGAGAGGAAGTGCATGTATTGTAATCTCATATTTGAAGATAATACAACTTGGAGCCTCTTTTCTTGGTGTATTTTTTTACCTGAAAGGGTTTTCTCCACGTTACATACTGTGTTATGTGTTTGGTTCTTGATGCATGTTATTTCTATGTAATGGGTTTTAATTTCTGTTGCAATCTCCATTGATTCTACATTGTTTAAAGTACATAAATAAGGTTTGAATCAAATTTTCATTGTGTGGTTTGCACCTCATTTCTAACATTTGGTATTAGAGCCTAGCTAGTTTTGATTCTTAGGTGGTAGTGTGAAGGTTTTTTAGCTGCAGTGGGAGATTTGGTTGTTTGTTTGCAGATCATGTGTAGATATCATGGCTTCATCCATTGTTGCTTCTACCTCTTGGTTGGACATTGAAAAGTTTAATGGTACGGGGTACGAATTGTGGAAGATAAAAATGGAGGATTTGTTGGAAGAAAGAAACTAGTGGTTGGCTATTCAGAAAGAGAAGAAACCTGATGTTGTTGCTCTTGATGAGTGGGAAAGACTGGATAAAAAGGAATAAGGTACAATCTGGTTGTGTCTTGCAGATTCTCTTCTACTAAATGTTGCGAGTGAGAAGTCCACACATAGCTTGTGGAAGTATCTAGGTGTGATCTACCAAGCCAAGAGTATGGTAAATAAGCTTTATTTGAAGCATAAGTTATTGTCCATGAAAATGAAAAGAGGGTGAATCAGTTGCAGAGCATTTGAATTCATTTAATTTGTTATTGAGTCAACAAGAATCTGTAGAAGTTGAGGTGAATGAGGAAGATAAATGTATATTACTTCTCTCTTCTTTGCCTGAGTCATGGGAGAATGTTATTTTGGCTATCACTGCTAACCTCATAGATTTGAAATTAGATGCTCTTATTTCAGTTTTGTTGTCACATGAATTGAGGAAGAAAAGTTTGGATAATTCAGGGGATGCTCTCAGTGTTAGGGGAAGGTCTATGGAAAAAGGGCCAAAAGGAGATCAGAAAGGGGCTAAGGAAAAGTCTAAGGGCTGATCTAAGACTCCTGGGAAGAAGAACAAAGTTAAGTGTTGGAACTACAGTAAAAGGGGACATGTGAAGAAGGACTGCAAAACCCAAAGAAACAGTGGGAGAATGCTTCTGATAAGTCCTCGAATGCAGGTGAAGATGTTCTACTTTCTTCTTGCAATACTGTTTCTATTGATCTCTGGTTGGTTGACTCAGGATGCTCATTCTATATGACCACACATAAGGAATGATTCTCCACATATGAAGAATATGATGGTGGTAATGTGTACCTTGGGGACAACTTTGCATATCCAATAGTTGGGAAAGGCAAGGTACTATTGTGTTTCAGTGATGGGAGGATTAAAACCCTCCCTGGTGTTTATCATGTTCTTTGATTAGCTAGAAATTTGAATTCTATTTCAAAGCTAAATGATTTGGGAATGCATGTGACTTTTGACAAGCATGGTTACAAATTGGTGAGAGGGAACTTAGTGGTAGCGAAGGGGAAGAGATTTGGAAACCTGTTCAAACTTCAAGCCACTATAGTTTGTAATGCCTCCTATGTATTTGAGGCTAGTACTAAAAATACATGTATGTTGTGGCACCGTAGATTGGGTCACACAAGTAATAATGTACTGAAAACTATTAAGAATAAAAATTTGTTGGACCTTTTCTCTTATTTTGATGAGCACTTTGATTTTTGTGAGCATTGTGTGTTTGGTAAATAGAGCAAAAAATCATTTCCTTTAGGAAGCAATAGAGCAAAAGAGAAGTTAGAAATTATTCATATGGATATGTTTGGGCATGTAGATAATGAATCTATCAGAAAATCTCATTATATTGTCACCTTCATTGATGATGTATCCAAATTTACTTGGATTTATTTTATAAAACACAAATCTAAATTTTTCACTAAGTTTAAGGATTTCAAAGTCTTAGTAGAGAACCAATTAGGTTTGAAGATAAAAATATTAAGATCTAACAATGGAGGAGAATATTTCTCTAAGGAATTTGATGAGTTTTGCAAGCATGCAGGTATTATCAGACAAAAGACAACTCTGTATACACCACAACATAATGGTGTTGTAGAAAGGATGAACTAAACAATCATGGAAAGGGCCAGGAGTACGCTGAGTGATGCACAGTTGGATAAATGCTTTTGGGTAGAGGTTGTGTGTACTGCTTTCTACTTGATTAATAGATCTCCTTGTAAGGCTCTTGATTCGACACCTTATGAAGTGTGGATAGGTAAGAAACATTCTATTTCACATTTAAGGGTTTTTGGCTAAGGCTTTTGTTCATGTGCCTAAGGAAAAGCAATCTAAGTTAGATCCAAAAGCTGAGAAGTGTACATTCATTGGATATGGTGATAATGTCAAAGGTTATAAGCTTTGGAATCCACTAACCCGTAAGATTATCTATTCTAGAGATGTAATTTTTAAGGAACTTAGAGCTATTTTTGAACCTAAGTAGCCAAAAGAAAAAGAAGAAAAGGTAAAGAGAGTGCACTTTGATTTAGAGTAGCAAGATGTGCCTCAGGTAGAACACAATGATGGATTGGAGGGTGAAAAAGAAAAATAAAATTCAAGTAGTTCTGATGAAGATGAATCTATTGTTACAAAAGAAGTTGGTGCAGATGATTATATAGAAGAACAAGTAGAGTCTCTTACTCCACCCTTGAGGAGATCCACAAGACAACAGAACCTAGTTGACAGGTATAGCCCACCAAATTTTTGTTGTGTATTTTCTTTATTGAGTACTGATGATGAGATTAGATCCTACAGGGAAGCTATTCTTGCAGATGATAGTGAGTCTTGGCAATTAGCCATGTAGGAGGAAATGATAGCTTTAGAATCTTGTAACACATGGGATCTTGTTCATTTTCCCAAAGGAAGAAATGCCATAGGTTGTAAGTGGGTCTTCAAGAATAAGTTTGGAGTAGATGGGTCATTGGAGAAGTACAAGGCTAGACTGGTAGCCAAGGGCTACTCCTAGAGAGAGGGAGTTGATTTTGGTGAGATATTATTTCTTGTTGCTAAATTGAATTCTATTAGTTTTATTTTATCCATTGCTATAGCTTATGATTTGGAGATTGAGCAAATGGATGTTAAGACTGCGTTCTTGCATGGAGATCTTGAAGAAGAAATTTATATGCAACAACCTACAGGTTTTGAGGTAAAAGGTAAAGAGAATTGGGTTTGCAGGTTAAAGTGGTCTCTCTATGGTTTGAAATAGTCCCCTAGAATGTGTTATCAAAAGTTTGATTCATTTGTGTTGAAATTGGGTTTTGTTAGAAGCAAGGAGGATCACTATGTTTACATTTATTGTGTTGATGATTCTATATTGGTCATTGCATTGTATGTTGATGATATGTTATTTTTTAGCAATACTAAGGGTATGATTAGTGAGCTGAAAGCTCAACTTTAAGGTGCATTTGATATGAAAGATCTTGGAGTTGCTAGGTATATTCTGGGTATGGAGATCAGGAGGGACAGAGGTAACAAAAAGCTTTGGTTTTCTCAAAGTAAGTATATGAATACCATTTTGCAGAGATTCAGTAGGCAGAACTGCAACCCAGTTAGAGTTTGTTTACCCATTGGTACTAAGATTTCATTAGATATGTGTCCAAAAAATGAATATGATTTTGAGGATATGTCTAATGTGCCATATTCTAGTGTTGTAGGGAGTTTGATGCATGCAATGGTTTGCACTAGGCCAGATATTGCCCAAGTAGTGGGAGTTTTGAGCAGATTTATGTCTAACCCTGGTAGACAACAATGGAATTATGTGAAGAGGGTGCTTAAATATCTTGTAGGTACTCCTAATTACTGTTTGGTCTATTTTGGTACTCATAGTACTGATAAATCTTTGGACATACAGGGTTTTGTTGATGTAGATTGGGTAGGTGACTTGGACAGTTGAAGGTCCACTAGTGGCTATGTATTTACTCTGTTTGGAGGAGTAATGAGTTGGATGAGTAAGGGGTATCCCACAATTGCTTTGTCCACCATAGAAGTAGAGTATATGGCTGCTACTCATGTCTCTAAGGAGGCAATTTGGTTGAAGAGATTGTGTACAGGTATTGGTTTTGATTGCAGGAACATTCAGATTGGTTGTGATAGCTAGAGTGCTATTTATTTAGCCAAGAATCCTATGTATCATGCTCAGACTAAGCATGTTGATGTACAATATCACTTTGTTCGAGAAATGGTTGCAAGTGGATAGATTGAGCTGAAGAAGGTAGACACTCAAGAGAATGTTCGAGATGCTTTGACCAAGACTATGAGCACAAAGAAATTTGTTTGGTGCAAAGAGGCCATGGACCTTGCTTCTAGTGCCTAATTATTTTGTGGTTTTCCTATGAGTATTTATAAAGTATGATGTCAAGTGGGAGAATATTAGGATTAAGGTGCCATCAACCTTGTAAATCCTATGTAATTAATTACTCCTAGTATTGTTTGTAAATCATCCATAAGGGATGAAAGGTTTCACCAACAGTGGTCTTGTTTCAGCTAGATGTTTATATCCATTCCTCGATGCTAACTTGCCCATGACGGGGGCTCGCAGGGGGGTTTCCCCCTTGCGAGGGGTCTAGGGGGTCCGATAGCCATGCACCCTAGTGGGGGTTTGGGGGAAACGCCCTTGAAACCACATTTTATTTTATATTCTATCATTGTAAATATGGACCATTCATCATTAGGTCAAAGATACGATGGTTGATATTATGTTGGTTATCTTGCCCTAGAAGGAAACCCCCTTTTATAAGGATATTTGTACTACATTTTTATCAAAGTTGAGAGTAACAGGTGGTGCTAGATTGAAGACTAGAGAGGAGAGGAAGTGCATGTATCGTAATCTCATATTTGAAGATAATACAACTTGGAGCCTCTTTTCTTGGTGGAGTTTTTTACTTGAAAGGGTTTTCTCCATGTTACATACTGTGTTATGTGTTCGATTCTTGATGCATGTTATTTCTGTGTAATGGGTTTTAATTTCTGTTGTAATATCCATTGATTCTATATTGTTTAAAGCACACAACTAAGGTTTGAGTTAGATTTTTGTTGTGTGCTTTGCACCTTCATTTCTAACAAAAGTCACTAAGAAGCTCAGTGATGAATTGAGAACCAAGAAGAGAGTCAATGCTCTAATGTCTAGAGACATTGGGAATCTGATTAAAGAAACTGAGGAGATAACACTAAAAGTGTTACATGAGCTGCAAATCCCAACCATTGTTGACACTAATGAAGAGGAACAAAATGTTGATGCTAATAATACAGTTTTGGAGATAAATATGGAACAAAGCACAATTACTCCTCTGATGGGCACAAGAAATGAAGAGGAATTCAATACAGAATAGACAATGGATCAAGGTGGAACACCTCCTCTAGTAAACTTTGAGCAAGTTAAAGAGATAAAAGAGACTATGGAAGGAAAGAACTCTGAAGAAGCAAAAGTGGCATTTGAAGAAAATGTCCCTAAGGACCAAGGTGCACAAAGAGAAGAAGATGATGAATAGATGATTGATGATCCTACTCTATAAATAGAGGGAAAGGAGCAAGAGATTATTCAAGAAGACCCTCTTGAAAGGCATGATGTTGAGGTGTCTCATGAAGAAGACAAAAGAGACACTGCTAAGAATGAGTCAGTTGACTCCTTAAGAGAGTTTTTGGAGAAACAAAAGGAAGCTCAGATTTTGACTGCACCTGAGCTATTGCAAGGACCAATTAACCTTGCAACAATTTCCCCATTATAGAAGCTGAGACTTGGGACACTTTTTCAAACTATTGCACAGGAAGAGATCCTAAAATATCATATAGAGGACAATGAGCTAATAGGAGATGCATCGATAATTTTTGAAAAGATAATGCCTGGAATTAAGAGAGATACATCTTTAGGTCCTACTACTCAATTGAAAAAGTTTATGGAATCAATCAATTTTCATTTTGTGTCCCTGGAACAAGCTGCGGAAAAGAAGGTAAGGGTAGGGATTAATGTCAAAAGGTTATGTTGGCAAGAGACACTATGTGGCTTCATGAGTGTTGTCATTGATGGCAACAAAGTTTATCCCACACATTCACAGCACATAGTATGTCTATACTAGAAGTCAGATTGAAGAGTGTTTTGGTCCAGTGAATAAGAATAGAGCATGCAACAAGGTCCAAAAACTAAGTCCGAATCTCTCAGAAGATGTATCTTAGCAAAGTGTGGACTTGGGAAGTCAAGAGAAGCATCATGAATATTATATTCCAAAGATTGAGCCTCCAGTGATGAATCATGGAAAAGATATGAGCATCTAAGTGTTGGGTTCCAGAAAGGTAGAGCAGACTAAGAAAGAACTGACTGACAGAGTATCATACTTCAATTCGGATGAGTAACTAATGTTGATCAAGCTATTTGAGGGATCATACTTGGTTGACCAACATGATTGATGACTTCTATGTCTATGTTCTTAATACGCATCACATATTAAGCATGGAATTAGCCGATAGATCAGTGTTTTGTAAATATCTTTAATATTCTAGTTGCCAACTGGGAAGATGTTGAAATCCTTGATGCAGATATATATGCCAAATGGATTTCAGTATGAAGTGTTGAGTTGTGTATGTAAGAGTACAAGGAAAGGCAGAGAGAAGTGTGGAAGTAGCAATACAAGTCTGGTATGTGACAGAACAACAACATTAGAGTAGAGGAAGAATAAGTGCATTAGATCAGTATATTGAGCCTAACCGGAACTAAAACTCAACATATGTGGATGCCTCTCATTAATTCAAACACCTGGTTACTTTCTATATACCTTGTAGATAGTGAGTCTCTTGTAGGCAGTGTGCCTCTTGTGAGCAGCATGCTCGGGCATTGAGCCCAAATTGGCAAGTGCCATTTTGTACTTCTTATTCTTTTAACAGAGAATACAATCTTGGGTTAGTCACTCCATGGTTTTTCCCTTAATAGGGTTTTCCACAAAAAAATCCTTGTGTTATGTGTGTTGATTTTATTTCTTCTCTCATGATTATGTATGCTCTTATGTTTTGATGCTGCATTAATATTAAAGAAGAAAAGAAAGTTAAGATATTTAAGATAACTGATTCACCCCCCTCTCAGTTATCTACCTTATTTCCAACAATTCGTATCAGAGCCAAGTTCCTCTAAATAGAGCCTAACAGCTTGAGGAAGATCTGGGAATCTCAATGGATATGTATGGTATGAAGGAACAACTTCAGTTTGGCCTAGATGATCTTGAGCAATCCCACTCTGAAGTCAATAACTTGAGAGAAAGACTCAAACAAGATGATTTCAGAAATGAGCTAAAAGAAAAACTAAGTATCTCTGTGAAAAAGAGAAAGGAACTACTTCAACAATTAGCAAGTCAAAGTGAAGCCAATGATACTAATGAAGATCTGAATGAGAAAAACAAGCTATGTGAGAAGCTATCAAAAGAGGTCATCATGGTAAGACATGAAATGGAATCAGGGGTTATGAGATTCACCCAAGAAATTGAAGAGAAAAGAAAAATTGAAGATAATCTAAAACAATCTCTCAAAGAGAAGTCAGAAGAGTGTCACAAAATGGATAGAATAATTAGGCATCTAGAATCTGATCTTGAAGAAGATAGAGATAATGAAGAACAACTTGAGAATCAGATAGACACTCTTAAAAGGGATCTTCAAATAACAAATGAATACAAAGAGAAATTCAAGATAATCTTTGCTCAACTTGAAGTTCTTCTTGAAAGCCAAAAGAGGGTAGATGACAAGCATGGCTTGGGATATGAGAAAGGTGAAAGCTCCAGATCCGGTCAGAAGAACTCTGGATCAAGAAATCCAAGGAACAGGCCTAGAAGATCTCTGGTAAGGCAACCAAATGCTCAAAGATATCCATCCTTCAATGGATACTGCTACAATTGCAACAATTTCAGTCATAAAGAAACTCAGTGCAGAAGAAGAGTGAATCAGACTAATTCATCCTTCTTCGAATAGTGTTTCAACTACAAAAGGTATTTTCACAAATCTCATGAATACAGAAATATGCAAATAAACAATTCATTCAATGGTAGATGCTTTGCATGCAATAGAATGGGACATATGGCTAATTAATGCAGATCCAGAGGATATTAGTCACATATGCAAAGAAATGTTGTTTTCTACAATTGCAATAGATCCGGTCATATTGCCAAATTCTATAGAAGTAAGAATCAGGATAAAAAGGGTTCGGTGCATCATAATAAAAATCAAGACAAAGGAAAAGGAAAAGTGAATGCGGATGAAGTTCAAAAGGAGATGAATAAGATTTGGGTGAAGAGAAGTACATAAAATGTTGGGGATGGATCCGCACTAGAATCTGGTGTTGATATTCCTTCTAGAAACTAAATAGATGAGCTTTGGCTCAGGGGGAGTCACAAAGGAAAATAAATTCCCCTAGCCAGTAATTGGTGCCTAAATTTGGCACATGGAATGTTGCGGATTAAAGGGCTCTTAGAGAAATGTCCAAATAACCCTCAGTAAAAATATGAAAGATCCGCAAGGAGTTTTGAAGAGTTTGATCAGTCAAGATTGATCCGATTTGATAGCCATCTGGTAAAGAAGGATATTCATAGATAGATCTGGTATGATTCAAAAGTGAAATATCTTGATCTACAGACTCATGGCATGATTGGAGGAAAGAAGATACATTGTCAATTATCATTGAAAATGATTCTAAGTGCATCTCAGTGGTTCGGAAAGATCTCTCTCAGAACAAGGTAACTGGATGACTTAAGTTGTGCATTTATTGCAATAGGAATTTAGGGTTTGCACAGAGATAAAAGGGTTCTTTTATTCATCACTTACACATTTGCATTCGAAAAGAAGAAAGGAAGAGCTCTCCAGCAAGATTGTTACAACCCTCTCAAAGATCATCTGCAGAATCTGATTCAACCAACAATCTTTTCTAGCGCATATTGTGAACCCTAGAAGTGTGAAAAGGTATTTCAATTTTTGAATATCTCTCTTTAAATCTTTTGCAAAAATGGCTACTCCTATGGTTGTTAAGATCACTGATAGGCCGCACCCAAAGTTTAAGAAACACCCCTACAAATCCCTAGAAGTTGATCCCTTAGGCACCTTTTCTAGCATTCCGCATGGGGTTCTGCACATAGAAGATGTTAGGGTATACATCCAAGCCAATATTGAAAAAATTGGAAAATCAAAGCTGATGGATATCTACCAAAAACAACTAATAGATGAAACCTTTGAACTCAAACCTCAATACAAGGTCATCCGGGATAAGCATTTTGGACATTGCATCCACTTTCCCTATTTTGCAGAAGATGAATTGGTTTAGTATGTTCTTAGCAGAATACATGACAACTTCATGTGGTTGTTGAAGCCCTTCAAGATAACAAAGGATGCAATTAGGGTAGTAACTAGTTTACACTCATCCGGTGGGTTGCCTGCTCTCAAATCAGTCAAGAACCAAATAGTAAGTGAGGCTACTTGATCTAAGTTTGACAAAAGAGCCATGACAATAGAAGATATCACAAATCTAGATATCAAATTTGCCTCTATGATAATTGGCTATAAAATATATCACTCTATCAGGGAGAATTCTGTGTCCAGAACTACAATTTATATTGCATATTAGATGCTAAGGGAAAATGTAGACTATGATCTATGCGAGCTTCTCTTGAGCCAACTGTTAGAAAACTTGCAAAAAATTAAGAAGGACAAGAAGAACTCATTCAAGTATGGTGGTTTAATACTATGTTTATTCTTTTATTATATGAATGAGCTACCTGGATCAAGTGGTTGGGTATGGCAAAATGACAGACCAGTTGCCATACAAATAAGAGATTATATATATGGGCTTGGTGATGCCAAGGCTCAAAGTACAACACTCTGGGGATATTTCAAGAACTTCCAAAGTATGATGTAGGCTAGAGAAAGAATTCCCCAATCTATAGTTGAAAAATACAAGGATACAGTGTGTTTCATGGTAGACACTAATCAATTCCTAATGTAGGCAGTTGAGCCCATAACAGTTTGGATTATGCCAATGGGCTATGAGGTAGATGAGAAATCCTGGAGCTGCATGTCCAACACTTGCTAAGTTAGCCCAAGGACCTTGAGGCAGAAAGTTTTGGAACCTTTCAAGAATTGAGTGTAAAAATACATGTTGAACTGAGACAACGAGAGATGAAAAGAAAAGTGAGAAGGGAAGTAGAGGAAGTTGCCAAAAGATGGCATTTCAAAAGAGGTAGTTGATGCAAATAGAGAAAAATTAGAAAGAGTTGAGAAAGAGAAACAAGAAGCAGAAAAAGGAAGTGTTCTAGTACAAGCCTCCTCCCAGACTAGATCCTCTAAGAGCTCTGTTCTTGCCACCTCTAAGAGCTCAAAATCCTCAAAACTGAAAGCCAAGACATCCAAAAAGGGAGAGAAGAGAATGAAGTCAAAGGCCACAAGGTCATACATAAGCCAAAAGGATGATGAAGAAACAAAATCTGATGAGGAAGTTAAGAAAATGAGGAAGAAGAAGAAAAAATCAAGGGAATCCTCTACCGGAACAAACAAAGAAGAAGAGGCAGAAGAATTTGTTGAAAGACCTACTCTCTCTATTGATGATACCATCAAGGTAGTCACAGTGGACGGGAACATGCAACCAGTCACTAAATTTTATGATGATTACAGTGATACTGACAAAAGAATTTTGGAGGAAGCTATAGTTAAGTACCTTAACATTTATAATAAAGCATTCATTGAAATCATTTCTCTAATTCCCAAAAGTCTAGAGAAGGTACTTGAACTTAGAAAAGAGAATGCCAAGGAAAAGGATTTAGAGATCTCGGAATAGATTGCAATTCAGCTCTATCCTTCCATTACTCCAAAACAAATGACAATGATCTTTAAGGACTGCAAGGATGAGTTTTAGAGAAAAGACAGAATGAACAAACTTATGCTTGGAGAGACTGATCAAGTGGAAAAAGAAACAGAAGACATCCTCCGGAATGCCTTCAAAATTTTCAACCTTCCTATCATAGAGGAAATAGATGAAGAACCTTTTGTCATGGATGTCAAAGGATTAAGTACATCAAAAGAAGAATCTACTGAGAAAAATGTAGAAGAGTCAAAGGAGATAGGTGAGGAAAAGTCTAAGGACTTGGATTCCTCTGTTTTGGAAGAGGAAGTCCATGAAGAAGTTAACATCTCTCTTCTGGATCCCCCAACAGACTCTGAAACTAAAGGAGAAGGAAGAAAAGAAGAGAAAATTAGTCAAGAAGAAGAGGTAAAGGGAAGAGAAGAAGATCAAATAGAGAAGATCCCAGATGACAGTTCTTAGGTGGCAAAATGAAAAAAGACTGTCTCCAGCAAGAGACATTGCTGAGGTAGTAAAGAGCTTCTTGAACAAAGAAATGTTAGAGATACATGAACGGGAATTATTTCAAGTACCACCAAATTTTTATTCCCTCTCTCCGGTCCAGACAATGAAGATAGCATCTTTTGCCCAAGATAAAGCAAAAGAGAAGCTTCTAAAGTCTCACATGGAAGACTATGAGTTGATAGAGATTGCATCCAAGATGCTAGAGAAGATCATACAGTCCTTCCAAAAGGATCTTTTGGCCTCTACATCCAGTAACTTGAAATCCCTGGTTAATTCTGTTAGCACCCATTTTGATTCTTTGAAGAAATCGACAGAAGAGAAAGTTCGAAAAGAATTTTTGGGAAAGAGATTCACTGAGGTATAGGGACTCATAACTAATGACAGAAGGACCCTGGATATTGGGATAAAGAGCCTAGAAAATGCTCTTAAAGATGGCAGAGAAATATACAAATTTTGTCTATCTTGGTCCACAGTGACAGAAGACATTGCAAAGAAGGTGGAAGAACAAGAGAGTAAACTATCAAGTTTATCTCAGAATTTTGATCCTCTCACCTCATCCATAATGAATCAAGAATGCCAGGCTATTGCCACTATAAATAAAATAAAGAGGCTTGAAAAGGAAAAGAAGAATAGAATAAATAGAATGAGTGAACTAAGAGGGATAATTATCCCTAAGTTAGAGGCAATGCATGAGGCCCTAATTGATGCTCAGACTACAGCTCAGACCAGTGATCCGGCAGACTTAAGAAGGACAGAAGCTTTTACATTTTTGTTGAGTGTTCATATCTCAATTTTGGACAGGATGAAGCAAAGTTGGGCAACATAATTTGTCTAGTTGAAGACCACTTTTGTGGATATACTTAAGTATATGTAAGTATAACATTCATACTTATGCGGCTATGTATAGGTTGATTTTTGAAAATTTTGGTGTGCGGATTCCACCCTTTTCCATTGATATCAAAGGGGGAGTGAGGAGTAGTGAAAAATGTGGAATCCAGCTAAAGGGGAGCTCCAGTAAAAGTGTACATAAGATAGAGCATCAGCCAAGGGGGAGTTTGCTACGACACTTAGTCATTTTTCTCTAAGTGTTGCCATCAATGCCAAAGGGGGAGATTGTTGGCAAGAGACACTATGTGGCTTCATGAGTGTTGTCATTGATGGCAACAAAATTTATCCCACACATCCGCAGCACATAGTATGTCTATACTGGAAGTCAGATTGAAGAGTGTTTTGGTCTGGTGAACAAGAATAGAGCATGCAGCAAGGTCTGACAATCAGGTCTGGATCTCTCAGAGGATGTATCTCAATAAAGTGTGGACTTGGGGAAGTCAAGAGAAGTATCATGACTATTATATTCTAGAGATTGAGCCTCCGGTGATGAATCATGGAAAACATATGAGCATCTGAGTGTTGGGTTCCAGAAAGGCAAAGCAGACTGAGGAAGAACTGACTGGCAGAGTATTAGACTTCAATCTAGATGAGTAATTGATGTTGATCAAGCTATTTGAGGGATCATACTTGGTTGACTGACATGATTGATGACTTCTATGTCTATGTTCTTGATATGCATCACATATTAAGCATGGAATCAATCGACAGATCAGTGTTTTGTAAATATCTTTAATATTCTGGTTGCCAACTGGGAAGATGTTGAAATCCTTGATGCAGATATATATACCAAATGGATTTTAATATGAAGTGTTGAGTTGTGTATGTAAGAGAGCGAGGAAAGGTAGAGAGAAGTGTGGAAGCAGCAATACAAGTCTAGTATGTGACAGAACAATAGCATTAGAGTAGAGGAAGAATGAAGTGCATTAGATTAGTATATTGAACCTAACCGAAATTGAACCTTCGAATATGTGGATGCCTCTCATCAGTTCAAATACCTAGTTACTTTCTATATACCTTGTAGACAGTGAGTCTCTTGTAGGCAGTGTGCCTCTTGTGAGCAGTGTGTTTGGGCGGTGAGCCCAAATTGGCAAGTGCCATTTTGTACTTCTTATTCTTTTAATAGAGAATACAATCTTGGGTTAGTCACCCCATGGTTTTTCCCTTAACAGGGTTTTCCACGTAAAAATCCTTGTGTTATGTATGTTGATTTTATTTCTGCTCTCATGATTATGCATGCTCTTATGTTTTGACGCTACATTAATATTAAAGAAGAAAATAAAGTTAAGATATTTAAGATAACTGATTCACCCCCCCTCTCAGTTATCTGCCTTGTTTCCAATAGGTTAGTGGAGCTGAATGACAAATTTTCCCAAGATAAAATTCTGTTGGAAAAGAGTATAGAATATACTTAGACTGTTATCAAAGAGGCTAGTGAAATATATCAATTTTGTCTTACATGGCATGAAAAAACAAAGGATATGAAAGATAAACTAAATGGATGGGAAGCTCAAATAATGATCTCTAGAACTCATGACCCAATAAAAGATGCTATTGTCAATCAAAGGGCACAATTTGGGGGCATTCATTCTAATATACATAAGTTGTAGACCCAGAGGGAGGTTATAAAGCATAGAATGAGCCAGCTCTAGGAGATTTTAAGCTTCAAAATTGCACCCATGGGTAGGCTAGTAGTAGCAGCATAGAAGACTAGGCAAATTACTGAGGCTCCTACTACTGTGAAGAAGGCAGAAGATCCGGTATCTCAAGTTAATGGGAACATATTAGTTTTGAGTGATACTAAATTAAGGTGGGATGAAGATGTGGTGCAATTGAGGAAACTCTATTCATATATTCTCCCAACAAAACAGTAAGGCATTTTGATTTCACTTGTAAATATGCGGATAGTACAAACAATTTTGAAGTTTTGGTCACTTGTACATATTTCCATACCATACACCTTTTCCATTGATGTCAAAGGGGGAGAATGGAGCATGTGAAAAAGACAAAAGAAAATAATTGAAAAATAAAAAGAGAAACTTGAAGTTAGTGGGAGCAGTGTGAAAAGAGTAAGGAGGAGCAGTATAATAGTTTTTCACATCAAGCGTTGCCATCAATGCCAAAGGGGGAGATTGTTGGAAATTTGGCTAAGCTTGATGTTCGATGATGTTGTCATTGACAGAAACAAGAAAAGAAACAAGGTTGGAATAGAGATTTTGGTCCAGTGAAGAACACTTAGTTAGTTTGGCTAAGTGTTGGCAGTGTACAGAGACAACAACACAGAGATAGTGTTTGGATTGGCATTGGTTCATAGTTGAAGACCTAACCATGCGGTTCTGGTATGTTGTTTGTAGTCCTTACAATATATTATATCTAAGATTTCATCTTTTGATATGTACCGAAATCATATCTTCATGTAGCCTAAGTCTGGCATTATAGAGAATAGAGGTAATTAGAACATAACACTCATTTGTTTTGGTCCCCACTCCTCTGATGTTGCATATCTTATTATGTAGTTTTGGGGTGTTGTAAACCCTTGTATGAAGTCTCTAAATTCAAAGTTGCAAAGTTTGAAGTCCACTGGAGTGATAATTTGGAGCTACTGAATATCACTACTTGGCTTGACAGTGTTTGATTGTGATAGGGTCTGAGTTTTGTTGGTCCACACTTTACCGTAGATTGATATTATGCTTTGCGGTTCTCAAGGAAAGCTTGGGAATGTATGAAGAATCTTTGATGTGATTTTGAGTAAGTCTTGTGGTCAGCAATAAAAGTTGTAGTCTGACAGATAGACTGAGTCAGTAATAGTCTATGTTTGAGGTTGACATGACAATTCTAAGTTTGATGTATGTGTAGTAAGTTCTATTGATAGGAACTTTATTCTAAGGGATTCTATAGTTGGAGCCAACATATGAGAATGTGATTCAAGCAATGTTTGGGTCCGCTATGTACTTTGGTGAGTTGATTTGGCTGACAAACTACAAGTTTATTAACTATGCACTTCATCTAGGTAGGCCAACCTAATATGAAGATTCTAAGTGTTGCAGATATATATAAGATTAAATTTGGTGTTTGAAAGATGTGATATGCGAATATGAATATATGTATGTGTAACATGTGAAGTATGGCGATTTTGTAAGGGTGACAAGTGTAGAAGAAGAGAGATCTTATTTTTATGTAAGAATAGGGCAATAAAATAGAGAAGTCAAAGATGAAGAGTTTTGAGATAGTATTTCTGTGCTTCATTGGAGTTGTAACCTTGCATGTGTAGATGTAAGCAGAGTAGTTCAACCTAGTAGTAAGCCATCCTTCTTTCCTTCTTTCTTTCTCTAGACAATGAGCCTATCTTGGCAGTGAGCCTCCTTGTAATTTAGTATTGATATTACATAATTATTGTGAGCTAACACTCACCGTGGTTTTTCCCCATTTTGGGTTTTCCACATAAAAATTTGGTGTTCATGTGTGATGCTTTTATGTTTGCTTCTTCTGTGTTTAATTTGTTTTGTTGTTATTTGTGGCAAATGGACTACTAGTTTAATAAGAAAAGGTTTAATAGAATACTGATTCACCCGCCCTCTCAGTATTCTAGGTGTTCAACAATTGGTATCAATCCAAGTTCATTGGAAGAAGTTTAACAGCTTAAAGAAGATCATGGAGATTGAACACATGGCAGGTAAAAGGTATTCTACTCCTCCTGAAGAAATTGATTCAACTGAAACCATAGAAGAAGAATGCATGCTTGTCAGTGAAGAACTTAAGGCTACTCTTGAAGATCTTGAAAAGACTGAAATAGAAAATAGGGATCTAAAAGAAAATGTCAAAGTAGCAGATGAGTGCATCAGAAAATTGAGGGAGCAATGTCAAAAGGTTCAATGAAAAGCATAAGGAAGTTTGTGAACAATTGAAATTAGCAAATGAAACCTTGAATGATATGAAAGTGGAAGTTCTAGAAATAGCAAAAGATAAAGAAAGCCTAAATGAAATAATAAAGAATAAGTCTAAAGAATGTACAAGGCTTGAACAAGAAGTTGTGGACTTGAAAGCTGATCTGAAACAGGCATGGATTCAAGAAGATAAATTTAGAGTAAGTGCTGCTAAACTTGATAGAATAATTTCAAGTCAAAAGAGTCTTGATGACAACGAAGGCTTGGGATTTGAGAAAGGAGAAAGTTCTAAAATAGGTCAAGAAAAGAATGCTAAGAGCAAGAAGGACAAAGAGAAACAGATCTAGAATCAACGGAACAAACCTAGAAGACTACCTATCAGGAAACTGAATGCTCAAAGGTATCCCTCTTTCAATGGTTATTGTAATGCATGCAATAAGTTTGGTCATAAGGCTACTCAATATAGAAGCATAGTGAATCAACATGTTCCATCATTTTCTGGTTATTACTTTACTTGAAATAAAGTAGGTCATAAAGCTAATGAATGCAAAAGTTAGATAAGGAATGGTTACAACAATGGAAAGAATGCTCAAACTTTCAAAGGTAACTGCTTCATATGCAAGAGGTTTGTTCATAGAGCTAGTGAATGCAGAAGTTAGATAAGGAACAACTATAATAATTGATGGAATGCTCAATCTTTCAATGGAAATTTCTTTCCATGCAATAGATTTGGACACAAGGCTAACCAATGTAGATCAAGGATGAATGGAAGGAACAATGGTTAGAGATATGTTGTATGCTTCAATTACAACAAGCTTGGACACACTGTAAGATTCTACAAAAGAAAGAATATGAAGAAGGATAATTAGGAAGAGATGAAGAAGGTGGTACAAAAGGCATATCTAGAAGAGATCAAGAAGGAGATGAACAAGATTTGGGTTAATAAGGAAGTACATGAAGTCAAGGATGAGTCCGCACTAGACTCTGGTGTAGATACTTCCTCCTGGAAGTAAATTGGGAGCTTTGGCTCAGGGGGAGTGCCAGAAAAGTGGTACTGACATTCAATACAAAGGTATACACTAGAAAACAAGATGACAGATCTTTTGAAGAAGATTCTGGTAGAAAAGAATCTAATGTGGTAGATTGCGGAGCAATTTGGATTGACTGTGGGTGGTAGAGTAAGAGTTTGACAACTTTTGAATCCAACATTTATGACGATTAGGTTTTGATGAAAAGGGGTTAAAAGGGGATTCATTTGAAAGGAAATCACATTGCATTCAAACCCTCAAGTGTTTAAGGAGATATGAGAAGCAAAGCTAAGGCAAACTCAAGTATTCAGTGATTAGTGCGAAGAAACCCTAACTGGGAACAAAAGGTATTTATAGCTCTCTCTTGAAAAATTTATGTGTTGAGTCAGTAAAGATGTCTATCCCACAAGTTATTAAGATCATTGAGAGGCCTCACCCTAAGTTCAAGAAGCAGCCATTCAAATAATTAGAAACTGATCCAGATGATGCATTCTCTGAAGTCTCATTTGGTGTCATGCATACTGAAGATGTTAGGGAATATATTCATGCAAATCTGGAAGAATATGATCATTTAAAATTAGGGCAAATTTACTTGAATGAGTTAACTGGAGATAATTTTGAATTGAAGAAAGAGTTTAGTGATATGCATGAGAAGAAATTAGATACATGGATTGATTTTCCCACCTCCTTTGAAGATGCTTGGGTTCGGTATGCCTTAAGAAGAATACATGATGAATTCATGTGGCTAGACATGACGCATATGATTACTAAGGATACCATTGAGACAGTGAATGGTATGCATTCCACTAGAACAATTCTAGCTTTGAAGGCCGTAAAGAATAACACAGTGATGGGGTTAATAGGTGCCAAATTTGATGAAAGGGCACTAATTGTAAATGACATTAGGGATCTAGTGGTAAGATTTGCATCAATGGTGATACGATACAAAGTCTACTTCTCAAACAAGGAGAATTTAGTCTCTACAACAACCATATACACATCATTTGAGATGGTGAAGTAGAATGCAGATTATGACTTGTGTGAGCTGCTTCAACAACAAATGATGGAGAACTTGAAAAGAACAATGGACACAGAGTACCCCTTCAAGTATGGAACTCTAATCATTTGCTTGCTTTTCTATTTCCTAAAGGAGTTACCAGGTATGGACAATATTATCTGGCTTGATCACACTCCTGTAGTAGTCCAAATTAGAAATCAACAAAGTTTAGGAGATGTTGATAAACAAAATGCAACATTATGGGGCTACTTTAAAAATTTTCAAAAGAAAATGTAGACTAGGGCTAGGATTCCTAAAAAGGTTGTGAAGAAATATGGAAAGGAGATTGTATTTATGGTAGACAAAGATAAATGCCTCATGGGGGTAGTGGAACCAAGAACACTATGGGTACTAGCCATAGGATATGAAGTCATAGAGGACATCTTGATTGGATTGGTCAATTTGATGTTGAGAAAACCAAAAGATCCTAAGGAGGAAAGATTTGAGACTTTTGAAGAAAAATATCTCAAAGTATATATGGAACAAAAACAACTTGAAATCAAAAGAAATGTAAGGAAATGGGTAGCTGATTATGCAATGAGCCAAGGGTTCACAAAGGAACAAATAAATGAAGCAAGAGCACAAGCAACTAAGACATCAAGTGCTCCAGAAGGGCAAACATCAAAGGCTTCGAAAGAGAAAACTGAACAAGAAAAGGCTCCAAAAAAGCATAAAGTACAAATTGAGCAAGAAAAGTCCATCTCTGGCACTAAAAGAAGAACAACAGCCTCCTCCTCTATTGTAGATATTGAGAAAGGAGTGCCTTAAAATGAGCCCATTGAGAAAAAGAAGAGAAAGAAGCCAAAGGCCACAAAAAGGGTGTATGTGAGCCTTGGTGAAGGAGAGGAAGAAGAGGAAATAGAAACAAATGAGGAAATCAAAGCAAAAAGGGTGAAAGAAGATGAAGCCACCTATGGCAAAAAGGAGAAGCCTTCAGAAAAGGTTAAGGACAAGAAGAGGAAGAAATGGGAGAAAACTGAGACCAAAGAAGATGAAGCAACAATTTCCTTGGAAGCCACAGTCAATAAAATAGCCTAGCATGGGAATTTGAAGCCTATTGCTAGTATATATGATGATAGTTTAGATGCAGACAAGGTGATACTTGAAACAACAGTTGTAAGATTTTTGGCTATTTTTAGTAAAACATTAATTGAAGTTATAAATGAGTTACCAGACAGTTTAGCCAACATCATGACAACAAGAAAAGGAGCCATAGCCAAAGATGCTAAGATAAAGGAATATGTTTTGTTGAAACTTTTCCCAAACATCACAAGTAAAGAAAAGGTTAAAGTCACTAAGAATCTCAGTGATGAATTCAGAACCAAGAAGAGAGTCAATGCTCTAGTGTATAGAGACATTAGGAATTTGGTTAAAGAAACTTAGGAGATAACACTAAAAGTGTTGCATGAGCTGCAAATTCCAACCATTGCTGATACTAATGAAGAGGAACAGAATGGTGATGCTGATAATACAATTCTAGAGATGAATATGGAACAGAACATGGAACAAAGCACAGTTACTCCTTTGGTGGGCATAGGAAATGAAGAGGAAGTCAATACAGAATAGAGTATGGATCAAGGTGGAACACCTCCTCTGGTAAACTCTGAGCAAGTTGAAGAAATAAAAGAGACTGTGGAAGGAAAGTGTAACATTGGAAAATGTCCCCTTGGGGGCTTTTCCCTCATAAGGTTTAACTCCCAGGTCTTTAGCATGCATGTAGGACATTTTAGTTCATATTTTGACACCCCAATGGAATGAGACCTAGGTTCCATGGAAAATTGGGCCTAGGTGGACCCCTTGAGTTGTACCCTACCCAAAATAGGGGGGAGGACTTGGGCACCCGTGCCCTAGTCCTGCCCTATTTTGGGGCAGTCCCAATTTTTGGGTGTCGGTTAGTGACTGTTATTAGGCCCCTTTGCCGACACGGTAAGTTTGAATTTCAAATATCTTGGTGGGAGTGCTTGTAGATGCATATATAAGCATATGTAGGCATTCATTTGTAAACTAGATTATGTTCATGTGATTTTGGCATCCTAAGGTGATTCAAGACTTTCTATTGTGTTGCAAGAGTAGACTTGTATGTTTTGTGTGTTGATATTTATAGATTGGAGCATCAATCTCCTCATGGCATGAAGAGCATCTTCCTCCATGAGAGATTTACTATAAGGTGACATATCATTGTGTTTTTATCATTGATTCCTTTGGTTTTTGGCCTCTGCCTCACAAGGGCACACCCTCTTTATCTAACAACGGTGTTCAGAGACTTAAGTGTCTCTAGGGTTTGATTGAGGTAAGCCTCTAAACACCACAATCCCCAAACCAAGTCTTGTGATTGTAGGTTACAGGTGTCGTATCTGAAAAAAGTGGAGTTGTAGAAAAGATGGGAAGGCATCAGGGATTCAGGATTTGAAGAAAAGTCAGACAAAGGAGCACTTCCAAGACTAGGGTGCTCGCTCCAGTGTCCTCTGTAGACAGATTCTAGAAAATAGAAGTTATAGGGCTGATTAGTATTCGAAGGAGGTCTAGATTCCTCGAAAAAGAAGGTACCTTGGACTTGGGCACCTGCTCCAGTGTACCTAACTATTCTACTTCAGAACACCAAAAATAGGTATTCTGTAATTCAATATTTTACTCCCGTCTGCAAGAGCTTTTTCTGTAATTCATTAATTTATTGTTGTATTTGAATAATTAGGGTTTTTAATGGTTAATTGAGCATAGGAGAAGGAAAAATTGATAATTAATTCCCTAATCCAAGTTTCCCTACATCTAAAAGTGACTCTAGGGTATGATAGTGCTCACCACTCGACCCTAGATCCTTCAATGTTTAGTGGAGAGGCAGATTTTAACATCTAAACAACAAAAGATTAGCAAATCCAATTTTACCCTAAACATTTTGGTGAACCCATGTTTTTGGACTTAAATTGCAACTTTCTAAGTGTTTATCTTCAGATTTGATGTGATTTCATTCATTCATATAGTCATTTACTTTATTGCATTGAGAAAATTTCAAAAAAATTGAAAAATAAGAAAAATACAAAAATTGCATTGTTGGGCTTACTAAATGGTGTCAATTCTTCCTAAATTTTCCTAATTCATGATTTTTGCATCAGATCTAAAATAAAATACAGAAAAATTCAAAAAATCAGAAATTTACATTACATTTTCATCATTTAATTGCTAGGGTTTTGTGGAATTTTTGACAATTTTTATAACCTAGTAATTCCAAAATCTAGGGTTTGTAGGCAAAATCTTTTATTAGATTTTTCTACTAATTTTAGAGGCTCATTAAAATTTTCATTTGGCTGTAGTCTTGTATTTTAGTGTGAATTTGCATTTAAATTTAAATTATTTGCATTTTTGCATTCAAAATTTCAACAAAAACTAGCAATTTTGGTGCATTTTCATTAAATTTGCATGGGAATTTTGTATTATTAAGCTTGAAAATCATTTTCATATCTGAAAATATGTAATTTCCATCAAAAATTAAACTTCAAACCATTCACATAGCATTTTGTTACAAAATCTCAAACCTAGGGTTTTGAAAACAACGATTTTCACTAAATTTGGCCTTATCGACTTCATGAACTTGCACCATAGGTGTGTTGTGAAAGATATTTTGGTGTTAGATTACTTTTATTAGGGTAATAATGTTCTTCCCATCATAAAAAGCTTCACAACACCCTTTTAACGGGCTCTTGTAGTGAAAATTTGGTGAGAGACTACACTTTTGACAATTTTTGCCCTAGGGTTTGACCTAGTTTGCACTCCAAGTGTGTTGTGATCAATTTTGTAGATTGGGGTGATTTATATTATTGATATTATTTGATTTACCTCCTAAAATTCCTTACAACACCTCCTTTTCTAGGTCTTGGAATTGAAAAACCGTGAAAAATAGCTTATTTTTGCTATATTTTCACTAGGATTTTACCTTAAGTGACACTGAAAGCATCTTATGTTAGATATTTTAGTACCAAGAGGATGTTATTTCTGATATTATTCACTTTCCATCATCATTTTTCTTACAACACCCTTTGTTATGCTATCTTGCATTGAATTTTGGTGAAAAAATTGCCTATTTTGACATATTTTCACTATAATCGACTTGGCATTATCTTAAATTTGCATCAAGAGTGTGTTGAGACTGAACTTATTTCTGTTTTGGACTGATATCAGACATATAACTTTCTTCCCTTAACTGAAATCCTCATAACACCCTTTGGGTCATTCATTTGCATTTGAAAAAGTACAAAAAATCAATGATTTTAGGCTACTTTTGCTCTTGTCTTTTGTACCAATTTTGCAAAGCTTTAAATATCTGATTTGGAATTTAATTGAGCATATAAACATGGCCTCTAATCATAATAACAACAATAGGTTCCCTCCTAGACCTTACATGAAAACAAAAGCACCCAAACCTGAAATTGTCTTTACAACTCATGATAGAACAATTGGAGACAAAGAAGGACCTCTTTACATCACTGTGAAAATAATGGGAAACCCTGTGGATGGAACTCTTATCGATCCTAATTGCATCACTAATGTTGCCATTGAAAAATTCCTCTTTTCGAATCAACTAATACAAGGACCCTACACCCCTTCGAACTTGAGGATCAAAACACATACTGGCACCTTAAAGAAGCCTTTGGGAAAGATATTATTATTAGTAATGCTTTTTGGAAAACATGTTGAACAATAGTTTGATGTTGTCCCTATTTCTAACCTTTATCGCATAAAATTGGGACATCCTTGGCTAAAAGAAATGAAAGCTATCCCTTCAACAATACACCATTGTCTAAAATTCCCTCTGGATGGCTGTATAATCATTGTCCCTCGCAACAAGTATAGACCTTTGGGTCATAAAACACATTACAATTTGAATTACTTTTGGGATAAAACTGAAACACTTAGTCCTTCTACACAAGAAATGACAAAATAGAAACAACCCACATGTGAAGAGCACTTTAGACTGAAAGGACAAGGTCCCTATGCTAAGGTTCCTCCCCTGAAATCCTTACAAGGATCAGGAGATCATTGTCAACAACAAAATAAGCCACCGTGACAAATGAGGTTTGATCTCAGCACTTCATCTTCTAATTTGCAACAACCTATGAAAGAGCAAGGCCTTGTCTTACAAGAGATAAGTGGTCAAACAAAGAGAAATAGAAAAGCAAGAGAAAGAAGAAAAAGAAGACAAGACTATGCTATAAACCTTGCCTCTCAACAAGAGAACATTAATCCCAACATTCAACCAAACAAAGACAATCCTAATGATGAACAACATAATGAACAAGACATGAATTTGGCTATGGTACCATATGTCCCATTATCCTCCATCATTAGGGAATGGGATGATGACGATGATGATTTGCTTATAGATAATTTCTAGCCTGACAGGGGCCCTACTGGTAAGTATCTCTAACCCTTTATCTCTCTCATGATTTTCTTCCCTTGTGATGTGTTATATGTTTTTTAGGCCTCCTGTGATGACCTTGAATTCTCCCGTAAGGTTTAGGATACCATGAGACCACCTCTGTTGTGACCTTCTATTTGTATCATCATTCTTCTATATTGCCTCTCTCTGCTTTCATTGTTGTGTGTTGTGTCTGACGGACATAGCGTCATGGTTGGTGACTTGGGGGCACCCTCCTACGTGACTATCCTTAAGACACTTGTTTCTCCTCTCTTATTTATTATTTCCCTTCCTCTAGTGTTTCCATCTAGTGGGCAGATGATGACAAACATTTATATTGATGTGGACCTAGTGTCCCTTTCGAGAGCAATAAAAAATGGACTATATTTCCTAATATGATGATGGGGTTGTATATCTTATCTGATGCTTGGCTAATAGAAGCACTCGTGCTTTCTGTGTAGTCAATTTTATGATGTTTCAATCACATTTACAAACCTTAATAATACTGTTGCTCTATGCACCTTTGTTTGCCTTTGAATCTAGCCTTGGTGGTACTTGATTCAGAGAGCTTTATGATATAGCCCTACAGTTATCCTCGAACTCTGAATTCATTGTATAACCTTGGCTCTTTGTATGGTTAATCATATGCATTGATGTTGTTGTTTATCATGATGTTGTAAGCACTAACATGTTTCTTGCAGGGATGTGTTTGTGGGAACATTTGGCAATCATAAAGTACATGTCACCTCCGAGGGGCATGGGATTTGCGAAAGTTGGTGTTCCCTTGTGTGTTTTCTTCCTACCTTAACATGCTTGATATCGATAACTGATATCAACCACCTTAAGGTGGGGGCATATATAAGGTAAGCTGTCTGTTATAGATGTTAGCAATGTGTTTGACCTTAGATGCATAGACTTGCACCCTAGAGTAGTACATCATGCATCCTGAGTTTGTTTGCAATCAATCAATCAATCATGTAAGCCCTCTATGGAGGTGGGATATCGAGCATATCCTTTTTCTTAAGCCCTCTGTGGAGGCAGGGATGGTGTATTTCTCAGAGTAGATTGCATCATCCTGTCATTTTCAAAAGTCCTCTATAGAGGCCAGGAGTGGTTCTGTGACTAACTCAACCCTTAAGAATGTCTTTAGTGATTGTTGTGGCGAAGCTCAAACATCGGTGTGTGCTTGAGATGGTGATGAGCCTAGAAATAGGGAACACACCATCGCTTGTCTACCGTGTTTTGTCTGTGTCTTCAAGTGTGTGTGTTTTGGCGTGCTTGTTTTATATGGTGTGTTTGTTTCCCCATATGCATAGACTAGAGTCTTTGAGTAGTGCTTCGTGCATTTTGGGAGGTTTTGCGTGTATTGTGTGTGTGTTGCCCCATATGTAGAGACCAGCACCTTTGAGTAGTGCTTCCTACATTTTGGGACATTTGTTTACTTTCCAGTACTTGCATTTGCATTTCATATATATGAGAAAAAGAAAAGAAAAGATATCATTTATGTCTTCCATGCATTAATGTGTTTTCTATACATTAACTGTCTACTCTATGTTCTATGTGACTGTAACTATCTTGTCTGTGTTTTGCATGCCTGTTACTGTCTTCTATGTGATTGGTGTGTCTTCTCTGTGTTTGATGTGTTTGTGACCTTACTTTAATGCATGTATTGGCCTTGCGTTTATACATACATTAAAGTGGGGGCTAAATGTAACATCAGAAAATGTCCCCTTGGGGGCTTTTCCCTCATAAGGTTTAGCTCCCGGGTCTCTAGCATGCATTTAGGACATTTTAGTTCATATTTTGACACCCCAATGGAATTAGACCTAGGTTCCATGGAAAATTGGGCCTAGGTGGACCCCTTGAGCTATACCCTGCCTAAAATAGGGGGGGACTTGGGTGCCCTCACCCTAGTTCTGCCCTATTTTGGGGCAGCCCCAATTTTCGGGTGTCAGTTAGTGACCGTTATTAGGTCCCTTTGTCAACACAATAAGTTTGAATTTCAAATATCTTGGCGGGAGTGCTTGTAGATGCATATATAAGCATATGTAGGTTTCATTTGTAAACTAGATTATGTTCATGTGATTTTGGTATCCTAAGGTGATTTAAGGCTTTCTATTGTGTTGCAAGAGCAGACTTGTATGTTTTGTGTGTTGATATTTGTAGATTAGAGTATCAATCTCCTCATGGCATGAAGAGCATCTTCCTCCATGAGAGATTCACTACAAGGTGACATATCATTGTGTTTTTATCATTGATTTCTTTAGTTTTTGGCCTTTGTCTCACAAGGGCATGCCCTCTTTATCTAAAAACGGTGTTCGGAAACTTAAGTGTCCTCCGAGGTTTTACTGAGGCAAGCCTCTAAACACCACAACCCCCAAACCAAGTCTTGTGATTGTAGGTTACATGTGTCACATCTGGAAAAAGTGGAGTTATAGGAAAGCTGGGAAGGCATCAGGGATTCAAGATCTGAAGAAAAGTTAGACAAAGAAGCAATTCTAGGACTAGTGCACTCACTCCAGTGTCCTCTGTAGATAGAATCTAGAAAACAAAAGTTATAGGGCTGGTCAATATCCAATGGAGGTCCAAATTTCCTGAAAAAGTAGGTACCTTGGACTTGGGTGCCCGCTCCAATGTCCTTGACTATTCCGCTTTGGAACCCTAAAAATAGGTATTCTATAATTTAGTATTTTACTCCCGTCTGCAAGAGCTTTTTCTGTAATTCATTAATTTATTGTCGTATTTGCATAATTAGGGTTTTAATGGTCAATTAAGCATAGGAGAAGGAAAAATTGATAATTAATTCCCTAATCCAAGTTTCCCTACATCTGAAAGTGACTCTAGGGTATGATAGTGCTTGCCACTCGACCCTAGATCCTTCAATGTTTAGTGGAGAGGCAGATTTTAACATCTAAACAACAAAAGATTAATAAATCCAATTTTACCCAAAACAGAAAGAACTCTAAAGAAGCAAAAGTGGCATCTGAAGAAAATGTGCCTAAGGACCAAGGTGAACAAAGAGAAGAAGCTGATGAATAGATGATTGATAATATTGCTTCAGAAATAGAGGGAAATGAGCAAGAGCTTGTTCAACAAGACCCACTAGAAAGGCATGATGCTGAGGTGTCTCATGAAGAAGACAAAAGAGACACTACTAAGAATGAGTCAGTTGACTCCTTAAGAGAGTTTTTGGAGAAACAAAAGGAATCTCAGATTTTGACTCCACCTGAGCTATTGCAAGTACCAATTAACTTTGCCACAATGTCCCTATTATAGAAGCTAAGACTTGGGACACTTTTTCAAACTACTGCACAAGAAGAGATCCTAAAATCTCATATAGAGGATAGTGAGCTAATAGGAGATGCATCAACAATTTTTGAAAAGATAATGCCTGGAATTAAGAGAGATACATCTTTGGGTCCTACTTCTCAATTGAAAAAAGCTTATGGAATCAATCAATTCTCATTTTGAGTCCCTGGAACAAGCTGTAGAAAAGAAGGTAAGGGTAGAGATTAATGACAAAAGGTTAGTGGAGCTAAATGACAAATTTTCCCAAAGATAAAATTCTGTTGGAAAAGAGTATAGAATATGCTTAGATTGTTATCAAAGAGGCCAGTGAAATATATCAATTTTTCTTTACATGGCCTGAGGAAACAAAGGATCTAAAAGATAAAATAAATGGATGGGAAGCTCAAATAATGAAGATCTCCAAAACTTATGACCTGGTAAAAAATGATATTAGCAATCAGAGGGCACAAGTTGAGACCATTCATTCTAATATACATTAGTTGCAGACCCAAAGGGAGGTTATAAAGCACAGAATGAGCCAGCTCTGGGAGACAGTCAGCTTCAAAATTGCATCCATGGGTAGGCTAGTAGTAGAAGCATAGTAGACTAGGCAAATTACTAAGGCCCTTGCTACTGTGAAGAAGGCAGACGAGCTAGTATCTCAAGTTAATGGGCACATATTAGTTTTGAGTGATACTAAAGTAAGGTGGGATGAAGATGTGGTGTAATTGAGGAACTCTATTAAGATATTCTCCCAGCAAAATAGTAAGGCATTTTGATTTCACTTGTAAATATGTAGATAGTACAAACAATTTTGAAGTTTTGATCACTTGTACATATTTCCATACCATACACCTTGTCCATTGATGTCAAAGGGGGATAATGGAGCATGTGAAAAATACAACAAAAAATAATTGAAAAATAAAAAAGAGAAGCATGAAGTTAGGGGGAGCAGTGTGAAAAGAGTAAGGGGGAGTAGTATAACAGTTTTTCACATCAAGTGTTGCCATCAATGGGTGAGTACAGAAACATGATGGGCGAAACACTACCCCTAAGTTGCAATGTAAATGTGAAAAATAGACTTAAGTAACTTCATGTCAAATATTGAATGAGTTATCTACACAATCTAGAAATAAGGTAGTAATAAAAGTTATAATAAATTGAATGTAGTTTATAGGCTACTACTTTTTTTAAAAAAATTTAAAAATAGTTTGGTGAAAATTGGATATTTCAATGAAGCACTACTTGATTTTCAGAAAAAACGTAAAAAGTAGGTGTCATTCCAACCAACCTAAGTATAAGAAAAAGATAATATTTTTCCTCCATGATTTGGATTTAACTAAAGGACACATGAGTAGATGTGACACATATATTTTGGAATTTTTTAAGTAAATAAATAATTATTTATGAATTTTTTACTCTGACTTTTTTAAAATATTAAAAATTAATTTTCCAGCCAACTTAACTTAGTCAAAAATATATGAAACTCAAAAATTTTAAATTTTAATGTATTGTTATGTTGGAAAATGTACTTTGGGGGCTTTTCCCTATTAAGGTTTAGCTCTCAGGTCCTTTAGAATGTATTTTAGTCATCTTGCATATTAATGGTAACTCCCGATGAGAAAACCCTGAAGTTTCATGGCAAATGGGACTTAGGGGTGCATTTATGATAAATCCTACCTAAAATAGGGGGGATGACTTGGGTGCCCGCGCACTAGTCCTACCCTATTTTAGGTCAGGACCTATTTTTGGGTGTCAGTTAATGATCGTTATTTAGGTCCTATGCTGACATCTTAAATTTGAATTACGAAATTCTTAGTGGGAATGTTTGTAGTTACATATATAAGCATGATTAGTGATTCATTTGTAAACTAGATGGATGTTGTGAACTTGTGATCTTATGCTAAAGAGATTCAAAGCTATCATTGTGTTGCAGAGTAGTATTTTGTGCTGTTATTGTGCTTTTTTGTTGCAGATTTGGCATCCATCTCCTCATGGCATGAAGAGCATCTTCCTCCCATGAGATCTTCACTACAAGGTGATATCAATTGTGTTTTCTATCATTTATCATTTAGATTTTTTCCTCTACCCTGCATGGATATGCATTCTTTATCTGGCAACAGTGTTTAGAAGACTTGAATGTCTTTCCAGGGCTTGACCGAGGCAAGCCTGTAAACACCACAACCCCCAACCCACTTTTCTATTATTACATGTTATAGGTTGTGGAAGCAAAAGAAGTGGAGTTGCAGGAGAGTAGTGTAGATTGTCAGAATTGTAGATCAAAGATGAAAATAAGGACCTGGACTTAGGCGCCTGCTCATTAGTCCTTCAGTTCCCGCAACTGTAAAATCTCTGGAACAATAGAATTGTGTTGCAGACAATATTCCTAGATCCTGACAAAAACTAAGGCACTAGACTAGGGCAGCCGCTCATTAGTCCCCGACTTTTCTGCACACTAAACTTCAAAATCTGGTATGTATTTGATTGTCATTTGATATCTCTGTGTGTGATCATTTTCCATAATTTATCCAATTGTTTACGAATTTATGAAATTAGGGTTTTGAGCATAATTAGGCTTAATTGAACAACAAAATTACACAATTCCAATCTTCCCCTATGTTCCAAGTGATAGGAGATCTGTAGTAGAGTTCTCTACTAGGTTGTATGTTCTTGAATGTTTAGTGGTGAAAGGAGGATCAACAACCATTTTAATCAATCATCTTCATTTTTAACCCTAAAAATGTATATCCAATAAATCTTAGAATGTGACACCTCTTTTGGATTCAAAAAAGGATTAATATGTTGAAAGTTATGGATGTTTTTCAATATGTATATCTATCAAGAAATCAGACATAGTGTATGTAGAAAATTAATAATAATTACCTATTACAATTATTATGAGGTGTATATTATATTTTAGAGTCTTAATAGATTCCTCTATAAACCCTTTTCATTGGTCCGCACTTGGCTTGACACTGTTTGACTATGATAGGGTCTGAGTTCTATTGGTCTGCACTTTACCACAGATTGATATTATGCTCTATGGTTCTAAAGGAAAGCTTGGGGATGTATGAAAAGTCTTTGATGTGATCTTCAGCAGGTCTTGTGGTCCGCTGTGAAAGTTGTAGTCTGACGGATAGACTGAGTCAGTAATAGTCTATGTTTGAGACCGACATGACAGTTTGATCTAAGTGTGGTAAGTTCTATTGATAGGAACTTTTGTTGGAAAGAGACACTATAAGGCATGACGTGTGTTGTCATTGATGGCAACTAAGTCCATTCCAAACATCCATAGTACAGTATAAGATCATACCGGAAGCCAGTTCCAAGATTTGTCAAGTCCAGATAGACAGGAATAGGGTATATGGCAGAGTTTAGTATTTTGGTTAACGGATCTCTTTAGTTAATCATTATGTGTTAAAAATCTAAGGGAGTGTAGAGGAATGTTAGGACAATCTAAATCCACAATTTTAGCCTCTAGTGACAAAGGGATTAAAAGTTATGAGCATCTGAGTACTGGGTCCTAATATGATAGAACAGTTCTGTGAAGAACAGGCTGACTTGTGTTAGATCCTTATGCGGATCTAGTAGAAGTGTTTTGGTGAGTTGTGTATGGGATATAATGATAGTGGCTAACATGAATGGTGACCTGCAAGTGTTATTTCTGGTACACATCAATATTGAGATATTGATTCAGCCGACAGAATAGAGTACTTGTATTATTAGTTAAATTCTTCACAAGGCCAACATAAAAGTGATTAAATTTCTTGAAGTAGATATATATAGTCAATGGATTTGAGTGTTTTGGGAGTGTGTATGGTGTGATGGAATAGGTACAAAAAAGGGCAGATTAGAGTATAGAAGAGAAAAGATCTAAGGTATGGATTATGGAAAGACAGTAAAGAAGGCAGAGTGAAAATGAAGTATGTAAGATCAATATTCAGTGCTTAACTAGAACTGAATCTTTGCATTGATAGATGCTAATTATCAGTTCAAACACACTGTAATCTTCTATCTGTGGGCAATGAGCCTACTGTAGGTAGGAAGCCTCCATTTAAGTAGTGAGCTCTGGGCAGTGAGCTCGAATGCATGTGCATTTCCCTTTTGTAATACTTTTAACAAAGTATAATCTTTGTGGGTTAATCCCCACCATGGTTTTTCCCTTAACTGGGTTTCCACATTAAAAATCTTGGTGTCAAGTGTGTTATCATCATTTCTGCTCATGTGTTATTGATTTCTGCTTTTCATGATTATATCATCAATCTGTTAAGAAGTGTAAAGAAGAAGTAACTATAGTAAGTATTAAAGTTTTAAGACAACTAATTCACCCCCCCTCTCAGTTGTCAACTATAATTCCAACAATTGGTATCAGAGTGAGGTTCCTTTGAAAAAGTTTAACAGCTTGAGGAAGATCTTGGAAGGTAATACAATGGATGAATATAATCTCCAAGAACAACTTAAACTCACTTTAGAAGATCTTGATCAGTCTAGAGCAGAAGTTAGAGAACTGCAAGAGAACGTTAAAGATGCTAAAGACTTCATTGAGACTTTAAAAGAAAAATTGACCAAATCTAATGAAAAGAGAAAGGAGCAACTTCTTCAACTGGGGAATCATAATGAAGACAATAACAAGGATAAGGCCTTGAAAGAGAAGACAAAGGAATGTGAGAAGTTAACTAAAGAAGTTGTACTAAAACATGAGATGGAATCTGGGGTGATGAGGCTAACCAAGGAAATTCAAGATAGGAAGAAAATTGAAGAAGACCTGAATCAAAATCTAAAAGAAAGAACTGAAGAATGTTGTAGATTGGATAGAATAGCTGGCCTCCTAGAGTCTAATTTACAAGAAAGTAGAGACAATGAGAGATAACTTGAAAGGCAAATTGTCATTCTCAGACATGACCTAGAAGTTGCAAATGAATACAAGGAGAAGTTCAAGATAAGCTCAGCGAAACTTGAAGCACTACTTGAAAATTAGAAAGAGGCTAATGACAAGCATGGTCTTGGATATGAGAAAGGTGAAAGCTCTTGATCTGGACAAAGAAATTTTCAACCAAGGAATGGGAGAAACGGACCTAGAATACCTCTGGTAAGACAGCCTAATGCTCAAAGATATCCATCCTTCAATGGAAATTGTTTCAATTGTAATAAATTTGGTCATAGAGCTACTTAGTGTAGAAGCATAGCAAATCAAAATGATCCATCGCTCTCTGGTCAATGCTTCAAGTGTAAGAGGTATGGTCATAGATCAAATGAATGCAGATGTATGATAATGAATAACTCTAACATTAAAGGAAATGGCAACTCTTTCAATGGCTACTATTTTGCTTGCAATGGATTTGGACACATGGCTAATCAGTGTAGATCAAGAGGAAATCAAGTATATAAGCAAAGAAATGTTGTGTGCTTTAATTGCAATAGATCTGGTCCTATTGCTAGATTCTGCAGAAGTAGGAAGAATGAAAGAAGAGGTCTGATAAATAGAAAACCAGATGAGTAGAAACAAGACAAAGGCAAGGGAAAAATTGATGTGAATAAGAGCCAAAATGAGATGAATAAAACATGGGTAAAGAAAAGTGAAATGAATGTTGAAAATGGGTCCACACTGGAATCTGGTGCTGAAAATTCCTCTGGGAATTAAATTAGGAGCTCTGGCTTAGGGGGAGCTACATTGAAGATCAAATCTCCCCAGCCAGTAAGTAGGTGCCTGAATCTGGCACAATAAATAAATCTTGAGAAGCTTATGACATAACTTTCAAAGAAAGTTCTTGAAGAAAAGAAGCAAATGTAACTAATTGTGGAGCAATTGAGGATAACTGCATGTAGAAATAGTGTAACCAGATGTGTTAGGGTAGAACATTTATTATAAAGGTAAATTAGGTTTTGCAGAGCATAAAAAGGTGTTCACTCTTTATTTGAATCACTTTGCATTCGAAGAGAGCAAGAAGAATAGTGTCTGAGCTGAGATTACAAGGAATTGAAGTGCGACCTTCAAATTTATCCATCAACCATAATTTTGTGAAAAAGGTATTTATCTGTGAAGCTTTGAACTTGTAATATTCTTGCAATGGCTACACCTTTGGTTGTTGATATTACTAAAAGGCCTTGACCCAAATTTAAGAAACATCCACACAAATCAATAGAAGTCAACCCTTTAGGTGCATTTTCAAGTGTTTCATATGGTGTGCTGCATATTAAAGATATTAGGGTTTATATTCATGTGAACATAGATGAATTTGGGGACTCAAGGTTTGTAGATTTGTTTGAGGGTCATCTAATGGATGGAAATCAAGATCTTAAACCCGAGTATAAGGCACTGCATGATAAACATTTTATTCAGATTATGGGGTTTCCAACATTCGATGAAGATGAGTGGGTCCAGTATGTTTTGAGTCAGATGCATGATGAATTCATATGGCTGTTAAAACCATTCAAGATTACCAAGGATGTTATCAGAATTGTGATTGGGTTAAATTCAACCGGTGGATTACCCATGTTGAAATTTGTGAAAAACCAAACTGTTACGAATGCAACCAGTGCAAAGTTTGACAAGAGGGCAATGACCATCAACGACATTATAGAACTAGATGTTAAGTTTTCTTCCATGGTGATTGGTTACAAGATTTATCACTCCAGCAGGGAGAATTCTGTCTCCGGAACTTCCATATATGCAGCATATCAAATGTTGAAGGAGAATGCAGATTATGACCTATGTGAGCTATTACAGAACCAACTGATTGAAAACTTGAACAAAATCAAGAAAGATAAGAAAAATACTTTTAAATATGGTACATTAGTTCTATGTTTTTTCTGCTACTATATGAATGAAGTACCTAGAGTAAAGGGTGTGCACTAGAGTAATGATGAGCTAGTTGCTATTCCAATCAGAGATCACCTACACAACATTGGTGACTATAAGGCATAGAAAATTGCAATTTGGGGATACTCGAAGAACATTCAGAGTATGATGCATTCAATGGAAAGAATCCCTAAATCAGTAGTTGAGAAGTACAAGTATGAAATTTGCTTTATGGTAGACACATATCAGTGCCTAATGGAGGCTATGGAACCCAGAACTATTTGTATCATGCCTATGGGATATGAAGTAGATGACAAAATTTTGAATATGTATGCTCAACACCTTTTGAAGAAGCCAAAAAACACAACAATTGAAAGGTTTGGGACATATGAGGAGCTAAGAATGAAATTGCATGTTAAACTCAAAAAACCTAAAACCAATAGGAAAGTAAGGAAAGAAGTTGAGCAGTTGGCTGAAAATCTAGGCCTTGCCAAGGAGGCTGTGAGACAATTTAGGGAAAGAACTGAAAAGTCTGAGAGAGAGAAATGGGATAAGAAATAAGGAAGTGCTCCAATAGAACCCTCTTCCACATCAAGGACTACTAGGAGCTCTGTTGCTGTCCCTGTTCCCCCAAAATCTACCAATCCTAAGAAACTGAAAGGCAAATCATCTGGAAAAGAAGGAAAAAGAGTGAAAACAAAGGCCACAAGAACCTATAAAAGCACAAAAGTTGACGAAGAAGAAACAGATTTAGATGTTAAGGTAAAGGAGTTGAAAGCCTCTGGAACAAAAGATACCAAGGTGACTAAGGAGAAACCCTCTGGAAGCAAAAGGGCAAGTAAAAGGCAGAAGACAGATACATATGTTGAGAAGCCCACACTTTCCGTGGAAGATGTAATAAAATTAGTCATTGTCGATGGAAATTTGAAACCCATGACTGAATTTTATGATGAATACAGTGATATAGATAAGAGGGTGTTAGAGGAAGCAACTGTTAGATATTTGAATATCTATAATAAGGCCCTAATTGAAATAACTTTTGAGATCCCTCAAAGTCTTACAGACATTTTGGAGTTGAGGAAAGAAAATGTAAAAAGCAAGGATTTAGAGCTTAGAGAACATATATTGATAAAGCTATGCCCTTAGGTCACTCAAGTTCAAATGGATATGATATTCAAAGAAGTGAAGGATGAATTCAGGAGCAAGAAGAGAATGAACAAATTGATGCTTGGAGAATTAGAGAAAATAGTTAAAGAAATATAGGAAATACTTCTAAGTGCATTGAAGAGACACATTCTTCCATTTGTTGAAGAGGAGACTAATGATGGGATTGATTCATCAATCCCTAACATTGAAGAAATGAAAATTGATGAGCAGTAAACCAAGGTTGATGACTCCTTTGTTCCAGAAGTGGAACAAATAAACAAAGAAGATACAAAGATGGTGGATAAAACTAATGATGCATGTGATACTCTAACTCTTCCCGATCAATCCGAAAAAGAAGACAATGTTGAGAATATTGCAACTACACAAGAACCTCCGGAATAGATTGAAAATTGTGAGGACAAAGGAAAGAATCCCCCTGCAGATGACACAGAGAAAGGTGAAGCAGAGAAAGAAGAAGAAGTTAAAGGTAAGGAAGATAAAGTGGATGAAGATGGTACAAATGTTGATGCACCCAAATAAAATAGTCTTGATATTGGGAAAACTCAAGGAAAGGAAAGTGGTCCAGAAATTGTAGCAAGAGACACTACAAATACAGTAAAGAGTTGTCAGAGTAAAGAGATGTTAGAGTTTGATGAACCAGAATTGATTCAAGGACCAATCAACTTGGATACTCTCTCTCCAATCCAAATGATGAAGATAACATCTTTCACACAAGCTAAGGCAAGTGAAAAGATATTGAAATACCACATAGAGAACAATGAGCTATTAGGCCTTGCATCTGGTATAATGTCAACCTTCCAGAAAATCCATCTAATTCTCCCTCCGGTAATCTAAAAAGCCTTGTAAATTTTGTAAGTACACACTTTGAGTCCTTTGCAAAGTCTGTAGAGATTAAAATCTAGAATGAATTTTTGGATAAGATATTTAGTGAGCTAAAGAGCCTAATAGGGAATGATAGAAAGATACTTAATATTAGTATAAAGAGTATTCAAAATGCTCTCAATGATGGTAGTGATGTATACAAATTTTGTGTATCTTGGCCCAAAGTTATTGAGGATATTGAGAAGAAGATAAAGGAGCAGGAACAAAAATTGTTAAATCTATCTCAAAATTTTGATCCTCTAACAGTTTCTCCGGTAAGTCAGGAGTGTCAAATAATTAGCTTGACTAATGAAATAAAGAAGCTTGTTACAGAATAGAGAAATATTGTGGAAAGAATGTGTGAGCTCCAGGGATTGATTGCCCCCAAGTTAGAAACAATGTTTACTTCTTTATCAAAAGCCCAAGTTGCAGTCTGGATAGGTGATCCTTCAAATATGAAGAAAGAAGAAACATAGGTACTCCTACTAAGAGAACAAAGCTCAATTGTGGATGGCATGAAAAGTAGTTGGCCTCTAAACTTGTGCAAATGAAAAATAGTTTTGTAGATATCCTCAAGTTCATGTAAATATAATGGATGGATTATTTGTACATATGCGACCCTATATACAGATTTCTTGTGAAAATTTGGTTTATGGATCCCACCCTTTGCCATTGGTGTCAAAGAAGGAGTGAGAGATAGTGAAAAATGAAAGATCCATCAAAGGGGGAGCAGTGGAAGAATATATAAGTGTACATAGTAGGGGGAGTCAGTCATGACACTTAGTCATTTTTCACTAAGTGTTGCCATCAATGCCAAAGGGGGCGATTGTTGGCAAGAGACACTGCAAGGCATGACATGTGTTGTTATTGATGGAAACTAAGTCCATTCCAAACATCTATAGTATAGTATCAGATCATACCGGAAGCCAGTTCCAAGATTTGTCAAGTTCAGATAGACAGGAACACGGTATATGATAGAGTTTAGTAATTTGGTCAGTGGATCTCTCTAGTTAATCATTGTGTGTTGCAAATATGAGGGGGTGTAGAGGAATGTTAGGACAATCTAAATCCAAGATTTCAGCCTCTAGTGACAAAGGGATTAAAAGTTATGAGCATCTAAGTACTAGGTCCTAATATGACAGAACAGTTCTGTGAAAAACATGTCGACTTGTGTTAGATCCTTATGTGGATCTAGTAGAAGTGTTTTGGTGAGTTGCGTATGGGATATAATGATAGTGGCTGACATGCATGGTGACCTGCAAGTGTTATTTTTGGTACGCATCAATATTGAGATATTGATTCAGCCTACAGAATAGAGTACTTGTATTGTTAGTCAAGTTCTTCATAAGGCCAACAGAAAAGTGATTAAATTTCTTGAAGCAGATAAATATAGTCAACCAATTTGAGTGTTTTGGGAGTGTGTATGGTGTGATGGAATAGGTGCAAAAAAGGGTAGATTAGAGTATAGAAGAGAAAAGATCTAAGGTCCGGATTATGGAAAGACAGTAAATAGGGTAGAGTGAAAATGAAGTGTGTAAGATCAGTATTCAGTGCTTAATCAGAACTAAATCTTTGCATTGATAGATGCTAATTATTAGTTCAAATACATTGTAGTCTTCTTTCTATGGGCAATGAGCCTACTATAGGCAGTGAGCCTTCATTTGAGTAATGAGCTCTGGGCAGTGAGCCCGAATGCATGTGCATTCCCCTTTTGTAATACTTTTAGCAGAGTAAAATCTTTGTGGGTTAATCCCCATCGTGTTTTTTCCCTTAACCAGGTTTCCACATTAAAAATCTTGGTGTCAAGTGTGTTATCATCATTTCTGCTCATGTGTTATTCATTTCTTCTTTTCATGATTATATCATCAATCTATTAAGAAGTGTAAAGAAGAAGTAATTGTAGTAAGTATTAAAGTTTTAAGACAACTAATTCACCCCCCCTCTCAGTTGTCAACCCTAATTCCAACAACTTTATTCTAAGGGATTCTATAGTTGTGATGTAGGAGCATCACTGGTTCAAGAGTAATCTTGCATCAACTAAAAACATTTGCATTTCAGTTTGTTTGCAGTTCAGTTTGTTTGCTTTTCATTTCCAGCTCAGTTTAGTCAGAAGCAGTTTCAGTATTTTGGTCTGCATTCTACTGTAGTTGCATTTTAGATCTTGCAGAGATGGACTTAGCATCTAGACATGCTCATCTACATTATAGCCAATTCTTAGAGCATTTGGACTAGTTATCGGAAAGATATCGATGTCAGAAGATTGACTATTTTCTCAGAGTAGAGCATCTTGATAGTCTCAGACAATCATCTAAAGGAGAAGACTTGCAGAGCATTCCTCAACTTGTGGAGCTTAATGACACATCATTCCATGTTTATTGGTTTGTGGCTGACCTTCGCTAAGATCCGCACATCATTCCATTCATTTGCAAAGGAATTCTTCATGTTTAGGTTTGACCTATCCGTGTACACATGTTAAAGCTCTTCATTGGAGTTTGTGATCTCCCTTGGCTGACGCGAAGAAATATTTTGTACCAGAGATGATATATAAGGATGTGATAGATCCCTAGGAAAGTATTTAGAATGATTCCAAGGATTTAGAAGATAGATAGTTTTGGCTCTTTCACAAGGAACTTCAAAGATATACCTGACACATACTCTAATATTCTGTAATCAACCCTGTGAGCCCTAATTGTGAGCCCGCTTAATGCTGTCTAATTTGTATTTTGAATTCTATGATATATTGAATGATTGAATCTACATTTGTTTCATATCTTGGAGTTGTTTTCGTTGTGTTTATTCTTACTACATGACCTGGATTGTTCATTCTATGAACCCTCCTACCATGACTACACCAAGTGGTATCAGAGAAAAAGTTTGAATCTTTGGGAGTGAATTGAGTTGGCAAAGGAATTTTGTAAGATCTTGATGTGGATAGATCACCGAATGGAGGCAGGTTACTTGTGTCACAACTGATCACTGATTGTGAGGTAGTTGTCACCTTTTAGCCCAATTGCCAAACTTGAATCAGTTTGCACTTGATCCTAGGAAGATGTCACTGAGGAGAGTTATTGATGTTGGAACAATGGCTGGTAGGATGGATGAGATGATGGAAATGATGAAAACAATGAAAATTTGTTTAGATGCTATTGAGGAAGATAGGTGAAGAGGATTGACACCTAGACTTAATGATGAAAGTGATGATGAAGAGGGATTTCAATCTATTGAACAAATTGGTGAAACCCTAGGAGGTGAGGAAGAAGAAGAATTAGATCAAGTAAAGATGTTGTGAGCTATTTCAAAGATTGGAAAGAGACCTAGAGTTGATGTACCAAATTACACTGGTAATTTGAATCCTAAAGAATTGATTGACTGGATAACTGACATGGAAGAATACTTTGAATATGAGGAAGTTGAAGATCTGGAGAAGGTGAAATTTGTAAAAACAAAGTTGAAAGGACATGCTGCTATATGGTGGAAGGAAGTTTAGTTGGATAGGAATAGAAGAGGAAAAGAAAAGATTACAAAATGGGATAGAATGATGACAAAACTGAAGAATCAATTCATACCTGCTGACTATGAGTTGACACTATTGAAGAGATTGTAAAACCTGAGGCAAAAGGAGAAATCAGTGAAGAAGTATACTGAAGAATTTCATAAGATGATCATAAGAATAGGACATAGTGAAGAAAGCAAAGAGAAAGTGGCCAGATACATCAATGGACATAGATTGAACATTCAAGAAGAACTAAGCTTGGTAAGGATGACATCTTTGGAGGAAGCATATCGATTTTCCCTGAAAGTTGAAGAAATTTTGAACAAGAGGCATGACTAGAGATAGAGAGGTAGAGGAGGTAAATTTCAAAGAGGTAGAAATTTTTTCAGAGGAGACAGATCACATCCGAAGCATAACAAGCTTGACAACTCATTTAAGGAGGACAGAGATGGCAATACCTACTAGAGCAATGATAGAAATTTTCATCATAGAGGTAATTATAATTCATACCGGAATGAAGGATACAGAAGAGAAGGAAGAGGATTTGATAAGAGAACATTCAGAGGCAAATGTTTCAAGTGTGGAGGTGAAGGATATAGAGCATTTGAATGTAATCAAGAAAGTACAAGCAAGAGAATAGAGAATAGTGGGAGAGCAGCCTATGTGGAAGAAGAACCTATTGGATCACCCAGTTTGGTTGGCAAACCTAAGAAAGGAGAATCACTAGTGATGAGGAGAGCACTATTTCAACTAGAAACAAATGAGGAACCACCACAGAGGAAGAGTTTGTTTAGAACCAGATGTAAATCAGGAGGTAAGTGTTGTAAAGTTGTAATTGATAGTGGTAGCTCAAATAATCTAGTTTCAGAGGAGATGGTGACTAAGTTGAAGTTGGAAATATTGAAACACCCTAAGCCCTATCATATATAATGGATTCAGGATGATCATAAGGTACTGGTGAGTGAACAATCTTTGGTGAAATTTCATATTGGATCATATCATGATGAAGTATTGTGTGATATTATGCCTATGGATGTTTGCCATATCTTGTTGGGTAGACCTTGGCAGTATGATGGAAAAGATATACATGATGGGAGAAAGAATACATACACTATAACATCAAATGGAAAGAGAATTACTTTGATTCCTTTGGAAGATGATCCTAAAAGAGAATTATGTGGGAATGCTAGATCTATTTGGTAGATGGAAGAAAATTTCTAGATGGTTTTGTTGGAATTGGACCAAACAACTAAGAGGGGGGGTGAATTAGTTGTCACATAAATCAAACTTTTTTGCCTTTAATCTTCTTTCACAACTTCTAATCAAATTTATGATATAATCATTAAAGCATGAATCAATAACATATGAGCAGAAACATAAACAACACACTTGACACCAAGATTTTTGACGTGGAAACCTGGTTAAGGGAAAAACCACGGTGGGGGTTAACCCAAAAAGATTATACTCTGTTAAAAGTATTACAAAGGAGAATGCACATGCATTTGGGTTCACTACTCAAAAGAAGGCTCACTACCTATAGAAAGATGATTACAATGAATTTGAACTGATAATTAGCATCTATCAATGCAGGGATTCAGCTTCGGTTAAGCACAAAATACTGAATTGATACACTTCATCTTCACTCTGCCCTATTTATTATTCTCCTAACATCTAAACCTTAGATCTCTGCCCTTTCCACACTTATACCATGGTCACATACCACATACATACAAATCACTTAAATCCATCAGATATATATATCTGCATCATGATATTCAATCATTTTTTAGTTAGCTTCAAGAACACTTAGCACTTTGTTGAAGACTCTACTCTGTTGGCTAAATCCATGCATAAATTATAATGCAGACCAAACCTTGCATTCACAAATCATCAATATGTTGGCCACTATCACTGATCATCACAAATCATCAAACTAACAACTTCTATTTATCTGGAACTAAGATCAATCACAAGGTCGGCTTGTTCTTCTACTGTCTGCACTGTCAAACTATAACCCTATACTCATATGCAAATAACTTTTGAGTCCTTCATCACTGAAGGTTAAGATTCTAGATTTTGATTGCCCTGACTATCCTTATGACTCATTCAAATCCGTAGCATACTCTGATTTACCACCAGAGAGATCCGAACCAAGATACTGGACCCTGTCACATGCTCTGTTTCTGGCTACCTGAACTTAGATAAATTTTGATTTTGACTTCCGGTATAAACAAATTGTGTTATACAGATGAGTGGAATAGTCTTAGTTTCCATCAATGACAACACCTATCATGTGAAGCAGTGTCTCTTGCCAACAATCTCCTTCTTTGGCATTGATGGCAACACTTAGTGAAAAATGACTAAGTGTTACTCATTTACTCCCCCTTACTCTATACTCTTATGCTTCTCCACTAATTCTGGAGCTCCTCCTTTGTTGGATTCCTCATTTTTCACTATTCTTCACTCCCCCTTTGACATCAATGGCAAAGGATGGGTTCCACAAGCCAAAATTCTCAAAACAATTCTGAATACAGTGCTGCATATGCACAACCAATCCTTCAGTTATATTTACATGAACTTAAGGATATCTACAAAACTATTTTTAAATTGCTCAAGTTCAGAGGCCCAACTCCTTTTTATTCCATCCAAAATTGAGATGTGTCCACTCAGTAGAAATGCGTATGCTTCTGCCTTGGTCAGATTTGAAGGAATACTTGTCTAAACTGCAGTTTGAGCTTCTGATAGTTCATTAAACATTGTTTCTAGCTTGGGAGCAATCAATCCTCAGAGCTCACACACTCTCTTCATAATATTTCCTTTTTCTTTACCAAGCTTCTTTATTTCATCGATCAAGCTAATTACTTGACATTCCTGACTTATAGGAGAAGTTGTTAGAGGATCAAAATTTTGGGATAGATTTGACAGTTTTTGTTCTTGCTCCTTTATCTTCTTCTCAATATCCTCATAGACTTTGGGCCAGGTAAGACAAAATTTGTAAATATCACCTCCATCACTTAGAGCATTTTGAATACTCTTTATACTAATACCAAGTATTATCCTATCATTCCCAATTAGGTTCTTGGTTTCACTGAATTTCTTATCCAAAAATTTATTCCTGACTTTAGTCTCTACAAACTTCTTAAAGGACTCAAAATGTGTACTTATTGTCTTAACAAGGTTCTTTAGATGTCCAGAGGGAGAGTCAAATGGATTCTTTTGGAAGGTTGGTAATATCTTCTCCAATACTCCGGTTGCAAGGTTTAGTAGCTCACTTTTCTCAATGTGAGATTTCAACATTTTTTCTCTTGCCTTGGCTTGTGTAAAAGATGCTATCTTCATTAATTGAACCAGATAGAGAGCATCTAGATTGATCGGTCCTTGAAACAACTCTAGTTGAAACTCAAGCATTTCTTTACTCAGGAGATCTTTTACTGCATCTATAGTGTCTCTTGCCATAATTCCTGAACCACCTTCCTTTCCTTGAGATTTGTCAATGTTGGCATTAGGACTAATTTGTTTAGATGCATCAACATTTGCATCATCTTCTTCTGTCTTGTCTTCCTTACCTTCTTTTGTGCCATCTGCAGGGGAATTATTTCATGTGTCCTTACCATCTATAATCTATTCAGAAGGATTTTGTGTAGCAGCAATAATCTTAACACTATCTTCTTTTCCTGATTGGTCAGGAGGAGTTAGAGTATCTCTTGCATCAATAGTTTTATCCACCATCTCTATGTCTTCTTTGTTTATTTGCTCCTCTTCTAGAATAGAGGAGTCATCAACTTCAGTTTGTTGCTCACTAATGTTTGCTTTTTCAACATCTAGAATTGATGAATCAATTCCATCATTTGTCTCCTCATAGGTTTGTTCTGGAGGATCTAAAGTATCATCTTGGTAATCATTTTCTTTTCCAGTTTCTCCTTTTGAGGTTTCTAGTTCTGAAATTGTAGGGTTACCTTCCTCATCTTGTTCCTCAAAGATAACATAATATTTATCTTTATCTAGGGCCTTCCTCAAAATTTCCTCCATTTCTTTTGCAATTTCCTCAGTTTCCCCAAGCATTAGCTTGTTCATCCTTACTTTGCTTCTGAAATCATCTTTTACTTTCTTGAGTATTTTATCTACTTCCTTTTGGGACATTACTGGACACAAAGTGGAGAGGACATATTCTATGAGTTCTAGATCTTTAGCTTTGGCTGCTTCCTTCCTCATCTCCAGTGTTTTCCTTAAACTTTTAGGAAGTTCTTGTAAAATTTCTAGTAGAACTCTATTGAATTTATTCAAGTATATGATGATGGAATCTTCAAAAATTTTCTTATTTGCTTGATCAAAATTATCATAATAAACTTTGATAGGCCTGAGATTTCCATGAATAGTAATTATTTTTTAAATTTCATCAACTATCATAGCAACCTTACCAGTTTCTTGCTTTTTACTTGCCTTTTTGCTTCTGGAATGCTGGTCCTCAAAAGCCTTTGAAGTCTTGGCTTTCTTGGATCTTATCTCTTTAAATTCTTCATCTATCTCTATCTCTTCATCATCTTTTGTGCTCACATACATTCTTATAGCCTTTGTTTTCTTTCTCTTGCTTCCTTCACTGGATGGTCTGTCTTCTGGTTTTGCAGGTTTAGGGGGAACAAAAGCAGCAACAGAGCTTCTAATAGTCCTTGAAGTGGAGAATGGTTCCATTGAAGCATCTTCTTGTTTCTTTTCCTACCTTTCCTTTTCATCTTTTTCAATTCTTTCTCTGTTTTGCTTCACTTCTTCCTTGGTTAGTCTAATGCTCTCAGCATACTTTTCAACTTACTTCTACACTTTCCTTTTGGTCTCTGGCTGTCTGAACGCCACATACAATTTTAGACTTAGCTCCTTGTATGTTCCAAACCTTTCCACAGATGTGTCTTTTGATTTTATTAGGAGATGTTGAGCATACATTTCCAAAACTTTCTCATCAACTTCATAGCCCATTGGCATAATCCATATGGTTTTGGGTTCCACTGCCTCCATTAGGCATTGATCAGTGTCAACCATAAAGCATATTTCATTCTCATATTTCTCCACAACTGACTTAGGGATTCTCTCTCTTGCATGCATCATACTCTGAAACTTTTTGAAGTAACCCCAAATGGCTATCCTCTAAGATTGGGAATCACCAAGGCTGAGTAAATGATCTCTTATTTGCCATGCAACTGGTCTGTCATTTGTCTGGTGCAAACCTTGAACTCCAAGTACTTCATTCATAAAATAGAAGAACAAACATATAATCAGGGAACCATACTTGAAGGTATTTTTCTTATCTTTCTTTATTTTTCTTAGATTCTCAATCAACTAGTTTTGTAGTAGCTCACATAGGTCATAATCAACATTTTCCTTCAACATTTGATAGGATGCATTTATTGCAATTCCGAAGACAGAATTTTCCCTGCTAGAGTGGTAAATCTTACACCCAATCACCATGGAGGCAAATTTAACATCCGGTTCTATAATATCATTGATGGTCATTGCCCTTTTCTCAAACTTGGCACCAATAGCATTGCTCACTATCTAGTTTTTCACGGCTTTTAACATGGGTAATCCACCAGTTGAATTTAACCCAGTTATAATCTTGATAACATCCTTTGAAATATTGAATGGTTTCAATAGCCATATGAACTCATCATGTATCTGGCTCAAGATATATCAAACCCATTCATTCTCATCAAATGTCAAAAAATCAATGACTTGTAGAAAATGTTTGCTTTCTAGGGCTTTGTATTCTGGTTTCAATTTATAGCTATCATCCCTTAGGCAGTTTAAACAAATCCAAGAGTTTCAGATTTCCAAATTCATCAATGTTACAATGGATGTATGCCCTAATATCCTTAACATGTAATACGCCATATGGAACTCTAGAAAATGCATCTAACGGTTCAACTTCAACTGACTTGTATGGATGTTTCTTAAATATTGATTGAGGCCTTTCAGTTACATCAACAACTAGAGGTGTAGCCATCTCAACAGATTTCAGCTTCAAAGCTTTACATAGAAGTACCTTTTTCTTCCACGGGGTTAGGGTTGATCAATTACTGGTTGAATTCACTCTTCGTGCTTCAATCTCTAGATTTGTAGCTCAGAAGTTCTTCTTCTTGTTTCCTTCAAATGCAAAGTGATTCAAATGCATGACCAAGTAACCTTTTATCGTCTACAAAACCTAATTTGGCATTGTAATAAATACGTTGCCCTAACTTCATCTGGTTACTCTATTTCTTGAATAGTTCTTCATGAATTACTCTGCAAATTTCCATATCAACATCTTTTCTTCCAGAAATCCTTCCAAAGTTTATGAAATAATTCAAAATATCTTCTCTTATTGTGCCATATCTAGGCACGCAATTACTGGCTAGGGAAATTTGATTTTCAATGCAGCCCCCCTAAGCCAAAGCTCCTAATTCAATTCTCAGAGGAATTATCAGCACCAGATTTTGGTGTGGACTCATTACTATTGTTCACAATTGCTTTCTTGACCCATGCCTTGCTAATTTCATTCCGGATCTCATTCACATCAATTTTTCTTTTTCCTTTGTCTTGTCTCTGCTCATCCAGTTTTTTGTTTACCAGACCCCTTCTTTCATTAATCCTGCTTCTGCAGAATCTTGCAATATGACTCGATTTATTACAATTAAAGCACACAACATTTCTCTACTTATATACTTGATTCCCTCTTGATCTACACTGATTAGCCATGTGTCCAAATCCATTGCAAGAAAAACAATAGCCATTGAAAGAATTGCCATTTCCTCTATTGTTAGAGTTATTTATTATCATACTTCTGCATTCATTTGATCTATGACCATACCTTTTACACTTGAAGCATTGTCTGGAGAAGGATGGACCATTTTGATTTGCTTTGCTTTTGCACTGAGTAGATTTATGTCCAAATTTATTGCAATTGAAACAATTGCCATTGAATGATGGATATCTTTGAGCATTAGGTTGTCTTACTGGAGCTCTTCTAGGTCTGTTTCTCCCATTCCTTGGTTGAAAAATTCTTTGTCCGGATCCAGAGCTTTCACCTTTTTCATTTCCAAGACCATGCTTGTCATTAGCCTTTTTCTATCCTTCAAGCAGTGCTTCAAGTTTAGCTGAGCTTATTTTGAACTTCTCCTTGTATTCATTTGCAACTTCTAGGTCATGTCTGAGAATGACAATTTGTCTCTCAAGTTCCTCCTCATTGTATTTGCATTCTTGCAAATCAGATTTGAGATGACCAATTGTTCTATCCATTTTGCAGCATTCGTTGGTTCTTTCCTTTAGAGTTTGACTCAATCCTTCTTCAGTCTTCTTCCTTTGTTCAATTTCTTTGCTTAGTCTCATTACCCCAGATTCCATCTCAATTTTTTGAAGAGAGATATTTTGACAACTTCTCACATTCCTTTGTCTTTTCTTCCAAAGCTTCATTCATGCCATTTTCTTCAGTTAAACTAGATAACTGTAGAAGTAGCTCCTTTCTCTTTCCCATAGACTTCTTTAATTTATCTTTTAACATTTCAATGGTATCATCAGTATCTTTGAGCTCATCTTTCAGATTAGTTATTTCTCCTCTGGACTGATCAAGATGTTCTAGATCCAACTGAAGTTGATCTTTGAGTGAACCCATTGAAACTCCTTCCAAGATCTTTCCTCAAGCTGTTAGGCTTCTTTCAAGGAACCTTGCTCTGTTACCAATTGTTGGAATTGGATCGGACAAATGAGAGGGGGGATTGAATCAGTTGTCACATAAATTAAACTTTTCTACCTTTAATCTTCTTTCACAACTTCTAATCAAATTTATGATATAAACATTAAAACAAGACTCAATAACATATGAGTAGAAACATAAACAACACACTTGACACCAAGATTTTTGACATGGAACCCCAGTTAAGGGAAAAACCACGGTGTGGGTTAACCCACAAAGATTATACTCTATTAAAAGTATTACAAAGGAGAATACACATGTATCCAGGCTCACTGTCCAGAGCTCACTACTCAAATGAATGCTCATTGACTACAATAGGCTCACTACCTACAGAAAGATGATTACAATGAATTTGAACTAATAATTGGCATCTATTAATGTAGGGATTCAATTCCAGTTAAGTACAAAATATTGACTTGATACACTTCATCTTTACTCTGCCCTGTTTATTGTTCTCCTAACATTTGAACCTTAGATCTCTACCCTTTTCGCACTTATACCATGGTTGTATACCACATACATACAAATTACTTAAATCCATTGGATATATATATCTACATCATGATATTCAATATTTTTCAGTCGGCTTCAAGAACACTTAGCACTTTGTTGAAGACTCTGCTTTGTCAGCTAAATCCATGCATAACTTATAACGTGGACCAAAACTTGCATTCACAAATCATCAATATGTCAGCCACTATCACTAATCATCACAAATCATCAAACTAACAACTTCCATTTATTTGAAACTAAGATCAATCACAACGTCGGTATGTTCTTCTATTGTCTGCACTATCAAACTGTAACCCTATACTCGAATGCAAATAACTTTTGAGTCCTTCATCACCAAAGGTTAATATTCTAGATTTTGATTGCCCTGACTATCCTTATGAGTCATTCAGATCCACAGCATACTCTAATTTACCACAGGAGAGATCTGGACCAAGATACTGAACCCTGTCACATGCTCTATCTCTGGCTACCTGGACTTAGATAAATTTTGATTTTGACTTCCGGTATGAACAAATTGGGTTATGCAGATGAGTGGAATAGTCTTAGTTGCCATCAATGACAACACCTATCATGTCAAGCAGTGTCTCTTGCCAACAGGTTTGAGACATGAGAATATGTGTTATGCTTTGATTCCTAAGAAACCTGAAACGTTGATGAAGGACATTGAAGAATCACAACCGGAGGAGATAAAGGAGTTGCTGACAAAGTATGAAGACATCATATCAGATAATGTACCTGAAGGATTGCTGCCAATCAGGAGTATCAATCATCACATGAATTTTATACTGGGAGCAAGTTTTCCTAACAAAGCAGCACACAGAATGACACTGACAGAGAATGAAGAATTGAATAGATAGATACAAGAGTTGTTGAGGAAAGGTTTGATCAGAGAAAGTTTGAGTCCTTGTGCAGTACCTACAGTATTAGCACCAAAGAAAGATGGAGAATGGAGAATGTGTATTGATTGTAGACCAATAAACAAGATCATAGTTAAGTATAGATTTCCTTTACCTAGGATGGATGATATCATGGATTATTTAAGTGGAGAAAGATATTTCACAAAAATAGATTTGAAGAGTGGATACCATCATATTAGAATCAGAGAAGGAGATGAATGGAAGACTACTTTTAAGACAAATGAAGGATTATATGAGTGGTTAGTGATGCCTTTTGGATTGACAAATGCACCTAGTACTTTCATGAGATTGATGAATGAAGTCTTGAAGAAATTTTTAGGTAAGTTTGTTATTGTATATTTTGATGACAATCTGATTTTAAATAAGACAAAGGAAGAACATTTGCAGCACCTAAGACAAGTTTTGCAGAGGTTGAGAGAAGAGAAATTGCTGATAAACATCAAGAAATGTAGTTTCATGAAGGAAGAATTGATATACTTGGGATTTGTGATTTCTACAAAAGGATTGAAGATGGACCCTGCGAAAGTAAGAGCAATTGTTGAATGGCCTACACCAGAGAGAATTGGAGAAGTCAGACCATTTCATGGATTGGCTAGTTTCTACTGGAAATTCATCATAAATTTTAATTTAGTTTGTAACCCTATGACACAGGCAATGAGAGGTGATAGAAAGGATTTCAAGTGGACATCAGGAGGAGATAAAAGTATTGAATTGTTGAAGTAGAAAGTGACAGAGTAACCTATTTTGGCATTACCAGATTTCAATAAGGTATTTCAAGTTAATTGTGTTGCAAGTGGAAATGTAATTGGAGCAGTGTTAAGTTAGGAAGGTAGACCTATAGCATATTTGAGTGAGAAGTTGAGTGATACAAGGAGAAGATATTCAGTTTATGATCAAGAGTTCTATGCTGTAATTCAAGCCTTGAAGAAATGGAGACATTACTTGTTGCCTAAGGAGTTTGTGTTGTATACAAATCATCAAGCTTTGCAGTATTTGAACAGTTAAGGTAATTTGAATCAGTGGAATATGAGATGGATAGAGTTCATGCAAAGTTATACTTTTGTGGTGAAGCCTAGGAGTGGTAAATCAAACAAAGTTCTTGATGCCCTGAGTAGGAGAAGAAACTTGTTGATAGAAATGAGAGTTGAAGTGATGGGATTTGATGAATTGAAGAACCTGTATGAGGGAGACACTGATTTTGCAAAACCTTGGAAAGTGTGTAAGGAACCTGTTGTGATAGATAGGAGTAAGTGGTTGGATTATTTCATTCAGGAAGATATGTTGTTAAGAGGAAATTAGTTATGCATACCTAGAAGTTCAATGAGAGATAATTTGATCAAGGAGAAACATAGGTGGATTGACAAGATATTTTGGCATTGACAAGACAGTGGCTTTGGTGAGTGAAAACCACTTTTGGTCTCAGATACATAAGGATGCTAGGAAATTTGTGCAAAGTTGTAGAGTTTTTCAAGTTGCAAAAGGGAATAGTCAGAATACTGGATTGTATAAAACTTTGACAGTACCAGAGAGACCTTGGGAAGGCATAAGCATGGATTTTGTAATGGGATTGTATAAGACACAAAGAGGACATGATTCAATATTTGTAGTGGTGGACAGATTTTCAAAGATGGCACATTTCATACCTTGTAAGAAGACAACTAATGTAGTGCATGTAGTAGACCTATTTTTCAAAGAGATTGTGAGATTGCATGGATTACCTAAGAGCATAGTTTTAGATAGAGATGTCAGATTTCTTGGATACTTTTGGAAGACACTTTGGAAGAAGATGAGGATGGATTTGAAGTTTAGTTCAGCATTTCATCCATAGACTGATGGACAAATAGAGGTAGTGAATAGGAGTTTAAGAAACTTGTTGAGATGTTTAGTTGGAGAGAAGACATGAAGTTGGGATTTGGTTCTTTCACAAGCAGAGTTTGCATATAATAATACAGTAAATAGGAGCACCGGAAGAACACCTTTTGTGATTGTTACCAAAACAAACCCCAGAGGAGTTACAGAGTTGAGAGATATCAGTTTGGAAGAAAAAAGAAGTACAGAAGCAGAAGAATTTGCAGAGCATATGAAGATAGTGCATAATTAGGTGAAGAAGCATTTGGAGGAAATGAACAAGAAGTATAAGGAAAAGACAGATGAGAAGAGAAGACATAAGGAATTTGTAGTTGGAGATGAAATGATGGTATACTTGAGAAAAGAAAGATTTTTAGTTGGAATGTATAACAAGTTGAAGATGAAGAAGTTTGGACATTGTAAGATACTTAGAAAATTTTATTTAGGAAATGCATATGAAGTGAAATTACTGAAGACACTGGGCATATCACCTATTTTCAACATTACAGACCTATATCAGTATCATGAAGCAGAGTTCAGTGATAGCATTAAAGAATACTTGAAGAAGCAGTTACCACAACAAGCACCGGAATAGATTGAAGACATTTTGGACACCAGAGTTGGATGCAACACCAAAGGAAGACAATACAAAGAATATCTTTTGAAGTGGAAAGGCAGACTGGAAGAAGATTCATCATGGATTTCTCAGGTTGAGTTAGACCGTCTTGGTTTTCGTCTAGCCCCAGCAAAGTGAGCGACTCACTTTTTCAATAGCTCTGGATGTATGATGTAGGAGCATCCCTAGTTCAAGAGCAATCTTGCATCAACCAAAAATATTTGCATTTCAGTTTGTTTGTAGTTTAGTTTGTTTTATTTTCATTTCCAGTTTAGTTTAGGTAGTTTAGTTAGAAGTAGTTTCAGTATTTTGGTCCGCATTCTACCATAGTTGCATTTTAGATCTTACGGAGCTCGACTTAGCATCTAGACATGCTCATCTACATCATATCCAATTCTCAGAGTATTTGGATTAGTTATCAGAAAGATATCGATGTCAGAAGATTGACTATTTTCTTAGGGCAGAGCATCCTGATAGTCTCAGACAATCAGCTAAAGGAGAAGACTTGTAGAGCATTCCTTAACTTGTGGAGCTTAATGACACATCATTCCATGTTTATTGGTTCATGGCCAACCTTCCTCAAGATCTGTACATCATTCCATTCATTTGTGGAGGAATTCTTCATGTTTAGTTCCGACCTATCTGTGTACACAAGTTAAAACTCTTCATTGGAGTTTGTGATCTCCCTTGGCCAACGTGGAGGAATCTTTTGTACCAAAGATGATATATAAGGAAGTAATAGATCCCTAGGAAAGTAGTTAGCATCATTCCAAGGATTTAGAAGATAGATAGTTTTGTCTCTTTTGCAAGGGACTTCAAAACTATACCTGGCACATACTCTAATATTTTTTAATTAGGACTGTGAGCCCTAATTATGAGCCCTCTTGATGTTGATTGATTTGTATTTTGAATTCTATGATATACTGAATGATTGAATCTACATTTGTTTCATATCTTGGAGTTGTTTCCATTGTGTTTATTCTTGGTGCACGACTTGGATAGTTCATTCTGTGAACCCTCCTACCGTGACTGTACTAAGTTGGAGCTGACATATGAAAATGTGATTCAAGTTTGGTTTGGGTCTGCTATGTATTTTGGTGAGTTGATTTGGCCGACAAACTACAAGTTTATTAACTATGCACTTCATCTAGGTAGGCCGACCTAATATGAAGATTCTAAGTGTTGCAGATATATATATATATATATATATATATATATATATATATATATAAGATTAATTTTAGTGTTTGAGAGATGTGATATGCGAATATGAATATATGTATGTGCAACATGCAAAGTATAGTGATTTTGTAAGGGCGACAAGTGCAAAAGAAGAGATCTTATTTTCATGTATGAACAGGACAGTGAAACAGAGTAGTCAGAGATGAAAAGTTTTGAGATAGTATTTCTACGCTTCATTAGAGTTGTTACCATGCATGTGCAGATGCAATCAGAGCAGTTCAACCTGGCAGTAAGCCATCCTTCTTTCCTTCTTTCTTTCTCTAGGTAGTGAGCCTATCTTGGTAGTGAGCCTTTCTTGCAATGAGCCCTTCTTTGGGTAGTGAGCCCTAATGTAGTGATCCTCCTTGTAATTTGGTATTAATATTACATAATTATTGTGAGATAACACTCATTGTAATTTTTCTTAGCTTTGGGTTTTCCACGTAAAAATCTTGGTGTTCATGTGTGATGCTTTGTGGTTACTTCTTCTCTGTTTAATTTTCTTTGTTATTATTTGTGAAAAATGGACTATTAGTTTAATAAGTAAAAGGTTTAATAGAATACTGATTCACCCTGCTCTCAGTATTCTGGGTGTTCAACAAGGGGATGGTGTTGAGAAGCATGGTAGGGCATAGACTGTCAACAATACCTCCATGCAGGCCCCTTAGGGAGGCATGACAGGGTGTTGCTTAGTTCTTCCCTCCAAATAGTCCCTAGGGGGGCCTTGGAAGGATATAGGCTATTAATAAGGCCTCCATAAAGTCCCCTTAGGGAGCTATGGTAGGGGTGTTGATTAGTCCTTCCTCCAAACAGGCCCTTAGGGAGGCATGGTAGGGTTCCCTGCACGTAGTCCCTTCACCATTCTTCTAGAACTGGTGAGTATTATGATATATATATATATATGACGGTGATATAAATAAATCAGTCAATAGTCACTAATTTGACCTATTAAATTTATTCAATAATGTTTAGCAATATATCATTTGATGTCTTAGCAGTCTATATGACTATGTATATATATAACCTTCTACAAATCCAACGTCTGCTCTTCAATTAATGATTATTATTCCTTATGCTTGATCCATTCCCCATGATCGCTTGATCATAATTCATTTCCCTCTTATACCCTTATCCTCTATGAAGAGAGGCATCCTTTTGAAAGGAGATAACCTCTTGGAATGACATGACCCTTTGTTTACCTTGATCACTGCCCTTAATCTTAATTCCTTCAAACTAATTTGTTGCACACATTTATTGCACCTTTAATTGTCATCTTCATAAATTATTAATCTCTTTAATTCATTCCTAATCATTGTCTTTTTAGCACTTTGATGTATGCAATTAAGATTTATATATTTCTACCTTTATAAATAGATTATCCTTATATCTTGAAGAAGGTATGCCAGAAGTAGAGATTATTGTATGAGTGCTCTTGTCTTGGTTGGCCTAATATATTTAAATCATGATTGTTTCCATAGACATTATCCACAGAGGTCAGTCATAATGAAGTTGGCCTAGTTTTGTATGAAGTCGGCCTTTATAAATTAAATCTTTAATTTAATTTATTAAAACTATTTGGTGGGGCATATTACACCAATCCAAGTCTTTAAGGAACCTATTCAATTTTTCTTAATCTAAACCTTCTGACCAATCCAACTTGAATTCGCACTCCCATATTCATCATCTAATAATTCCACTTTTCTTTCATCATCAATATCCTACAAGAGCATAAAAATCCATAATAAGCTCATAAATTTTATAAAAAAATCCATTAAATTTGTGAAATTTTGAGTATTATTATGTTTTTGGGTTTATGAGATCTAGAGGGACATGGGGATTTGGGACCTAGTTTGAGAGTGCATGAAGAGTTTTCCAGTCTATAGCAATGGGTTTATTTTAGTGCAAAGTTGGTGGAACACGAAATGGAGGGAGTCATGAGGACATTGGGACATGGTGCAAAAGTGTGAAGGTTCCTTCCAATCCTGCATTCCCACAAGCATTAATAAGTACACAGGTTCATGAGGGTTAGAGGGAGAAAGGGACCATGGACCATGTGAGGTCTAGGATGGAAACATGATGTTGAAACATGTAAAAACTCAAAACCCAACACAAGTTTAATGAAGACAACTTAATTCAAACTAATTTTAACACATTCAACTTATCTAATAATCTAGTGAGACGTGCTACAAAGCCCTCAACCACCCTGCATGAAATCATTAAAGACTATCTTAGGGTTTTTTGGGGATGCAAGGGGGTGGAAGGACATGGGGATTTTGGACTAGGTCTAAAAGTTCCTAAGAACTCCCAAAGTTCTACAAGTCCTTCCAAGAAAGTGTTGCAAAAAAATGGAAAATGTGGAATGAGAGGTGGAGGGACATAGGGATATGGGACCAAGTACAAATATCCCTAGGAGCTTCAATGCTTGGAAAAATAAAACAAACTAATACTCAACCATAATGGGGACATAGAAGGCGAAAGGACATAAGGTCACTAGACTAGGTCTAAAAGTCCATGAGAACCTTAACGCTTTGTAAAAACAAAAAAAAGGAAAATAAATAGTCAACAAAACCAAAGTGAGGAGTAGAGGCACAAGTGGACCCGGGACATGTCCCTAGGCCACTAGAAACCTCAAAACCTTGAAAAAACAAAACAAATAGAAAATGAGAGTAAAGAAGGAAGCAGAGGCAGAAGCAGACTTGGGATATGTCTGTAGGTCCCCAGAAAACTTGGGGTGCTGCCACAATAATAGGTTACACTTTCTGGGACATCTTGATTTTTGTTGAAATCACATATTTTTAGAAAATATAATGATTTAAGCCTTGAAATATTCCATTTAAAGGGTTTTAATTGAAGAAGGTTTGATCAACCCCCCTTAGATTTTACCCCCTTGGATAGAACCCCGCTAGTTTTAAACCATACCTATAATGGAGTCTCCTCTACACCTATCAAAAAGCTGATAAAAATCACTTTTGACTTACCTTTTGGGGGATTAAATGAATTCATTTAAAATTTATGTTTTGTAAGTATGTAGTCCTTATTATAAGCTTCCCAAAAAGTATAATTTTAAATATATTTAATTTGATTATTATTTTAAATTTTTATTTCTTGTGAATGTAGGTTTTTCAATGAACATCAAGGTCTTTGTTTCACACATACGAAAAAATTAGAAAATAGAGAAAAAAAATTCTAAAAAATATATGTCCTCTAGGTATTGATGTCCTTATTTCAACAACAAAAAATTTGAATTCTGATACATACAAAAAAAGTTATGTTGGACAGAATACGCCTATGTCTAAATCATAATTGGTTTGACTTCAAAACTTAATTAAAAAAAAATCAATAAAACATTATGAAACCAAATACATCATCTAGATATCAGTGTTACCAATCTAACTTCAAAAGAATCAGAATTTATCCTTTGTAGAAAAAAAGTTATGTGCGACAGAATACACATCACTTTAAAAAAATGTTGTTTACTATAAAAAACTAGTTATCAAAGGAGACACAATTTTTTTTACAATTCAACTCCAAATTTTTAAAAAATATATATATTTAGAATCTACAGACAAAATCTCACAAATCACTAGTTCACATCATCTTCAAATTCCTAACAGTTTAGCGGCTATAGGTGTCAGAAAGTGAAGATTTAGTTCAAAATGTTGAATCCAATGTCAAGTTTGGCCAAAACGTGTAACCCATTATTGTGGGATGACCCCTTGAAACCCCAAAAAGGTATAAAAATAAAATCAAAGACACATTACTTGTTCAAGCATGACTAAAGTAGGGAGTGGAGGCACAAGTGGACTTGTGACATGTCCCTAGGTACCATAAACCTCGAAACCCCCAAAATATGGAAAACATAAAATCGAAGACACCTAACCTATTCAAACATGATATTTTAGGGATTTTTATGATTTCAAATGGAACATAAAAACATCACAAAGACAAGCCAAAAAAAATATAAGTCCTAAGCATAAAGTTGAAAAAGGACCAAGAAAGATATCGCAAAGGAAAAAACAAAAGAGGGGTCCCCACTTTACAAAGCCAAGGAGAGCTGTGTATGCAAGGCATAACACTAATGATGGTGATTTGCTTATGAGAGTTGTTAGATGTTTTCTAAGAAGTGAGATTGTTTTTATGTTGACGATGTTGGATATGAAGCTCATGATGATGATGGTTCTTATTGATGTGCTTAGATTATATGAGGCTATGGAGATTACGAATCTTCTTGTTGATTCAATAGGGCAATTTAGGCCCATATTTTGTGCACTTGAGTTGTAATTTGAAAACCCAAAAGGACAACTTATTGGAGATTTGTGATGAAGGCCCAAAAGAGAATTATGGAGTAGTGCATCAAATATCTATACAAATTTCTTGATTTTATGTGCTTCCCTTCTAGGGGTTCTATGTAACAGTTCTTCGCTTTCATCTAATAGGGGAACATAAAATGTCAGATTTTGAGTTTTGTTGATTGTTGAGGACCATATATTTGATTTCTTAAGCTCCTAATTTGTTGATATGTAGTGAGTGTAGAGTAAATTGATGATGTAGATTCTAAGTTTATGAATTGCTTGTTTTGTTGATCTGTGATTGATTAGACAAATTTGACTCACAATTATTGATATTTGTTTGATTCATTAGATATTTTCATACTTGTTTATTTAGTCTCAAATGTTGATGTATACCTACTTTTGCAAGTGATGAGTGCTTGCCTACTTTGAGTAGTATGATTTAGTTTGTTGGATTTTAGCTTGGTGATTGGCATATTTTAGAATTTTTTAGTGACAATGTAAAGTTGTCTTAGATTTATAATTGGAGACTACTTATTGGCCACATTATTGATGGCCTTTTTATGGATTGGTCATTTTTGGTGATTTTAGTTTTTGTGAGAAATTTTCCTAAATTTGGTACTTGGAGACTACTCATTCACCATTGAGGATTAGTAATTTTTTAGTGTAACTTATTACATATTATAGGATAGTACAACTTATGCTAGCTTTGGATGGTTTTTTGGTCTTGATTATTATAGAGTTGAGAATGGGTTGTGTGACAAGTCCAAGGATATTTGATATACAATTTAAGAGAGTGGTGATTAGATGAGTAGTTGATTCATCACTTATACATGAAGTTTTTAGATATTGAATTTATGATACTTGAGATTACAAATTTTCTCTATTATCAATGTGAGAGAGATGATTTTGAGTTTTTGATGACTATGCATGGAAATAGTACATCACAATTTAGAGTGAGCACTAGTGATGAGAGTGAGTCACTGATAATTATCCTTAGAGTGATCATTTTTTATTTGAGAGTTGATTGCATCAATTATTGGGAGTGCACATTCACCATTTTTTGGAGATGGTCAATTATAGGACCCAAGTCATCATATTTGAGGATAATGTTGATAACTGAGAGGGGGGGGGTGAATCAGTTATCCTAATTATTTCTTCTTTTGAACCTTCTTATCAATCAAAGCAGTATTGAATCAAACAAACAAACATTATCATGAAATGAGAAACACATGACGCAGTATTTTGACGCGGAAACCCGGTTGAGGGAGAAAACCACGGGGTGATTAACCCAAAGATTATTCTCTGTTAGAAGAATAAGGAATTACAAAATGGCACTTGCCAATTAGGGCTCACTGCCCGAGCACACTGCTCACAAAGAGGCCCACTGCCTACAAGGAGACACACTGTCTACAAAGTGATAAGAATCACAGTCTTGAACTGGAGAATGACATCTTTACCATGTCCGGATCAGTTCCATTAAGCCCAGAAACATCTGCTCTGCCTTCTGCACTTCTCTTCGCTGCTCCACCTTTTTCCGCACAAGTCACCCTTCAAAATGAACTCACAAACCTTTATTTATACAAGACATCAACTTAGGAACAATCATCTCAGTCGGCAATCAACCATAAGAATATCCGCAAGATGAATAACACATCCAGTCGGCCACCATAAGAACATTCACAGGATGAGCAACTCATCCGGTCGGCTAAACAGAGCAAAAACTTCATCCGGAAGAATATCTTCAATTCCGGGCTCTACTGTCAATGCGGACCAACAACACAACCTCAACATGATCCAAGAACCTTCACAAGCCTGCCTGAATGACCAGGTACGCCCGCATTTCCTTTACTTACTGAAATCTCTTATCCTCCTTATCCGGAACTTCAAGAACACTGTCTGTCGCCACTGTCATAGTGCAAGAGGTACTTCTGGACCTCCAAATCATACACAACTCGAGATGGAACATCACAAGGACATCCCAAAGACTCCTTCCAATCCGCAGATTAGGATTATACAGTTTCAGACCTCACCGGACCTTTTTGTGATCCTCTGTCACCTCTGAATACTTGCCGGAACTGATTCTACACCGACAGCCACAACTCCTTCAGATCTTCATGCGGACCTCGAAAATCTTAACTGAAGCATCTCAAGACTCATATCTACAAACCCTTTAATCCGCATCCTCTGGTTCGCATCCTATACAGTACATTTGCCTTCTTCTCATCACTGTTCTTTACTGTTCTGACTGAGGCTAATTTTCTCAATATCCTTAGCACACTGCTCATTGAATCCTTCTTGTCAAAACAATATGAGTATGTTGACATCAATGACAACACTGGTTTACCTCATACTTGCAACAGATAAACACTTTTTTTTCTAGAGAATGATTTTTTGTGTTTTGATATGTGCCTTTATTTATTAAGTTCAAGAGATTTGTGAACTAGGATGGGTTAATATTTACAAATAGTGCAATAATTTTTTTTTTGGGACTTTAGATTACTTATGAGCATCAACATGAATTATCTAGTTTGATTCTCTTTGGCACATGGTTTATTGGGACACACTATGATTGGGTGTGATTTCTTATTGAGTTTGAGATGAATCATGTGTGGTGATATCATCATGATTTATAGTTTTTCAAAGGAATTAAGTGTACCATCTACATCATAGTAGTTTCAAATACTAGAAATTAATTGGGAGGGATTTTACATTAAAGGGAGGATTCTTAGCATGTTCACATATCTCAGTGATAATTCTAAGTCTACCTTGACTTTAGATTATAGTGGGTTTGTTATATATATGCTCACATATATTATTCTTGGGTTATTATATTTTCTCCCATTTTTAGGTCTCATACTTTGTTATTGTTAACCACACCGAGGAAGGAGTGGTTACTTGGGTGGTTGGAAGGTGGTTACACCACCTCTGTGTATTTATATGTACTATTGTAAATTGGTTTAATATATTAGAGGATATGGATTCTACCACATATTTGTGTTATTATTTTTCTTTTGCCAATTGTTGAGGTTGTAACATAAAGAAATGAATGTGAATGATTATATCAAAGAATTCTATAGGTTGACAATTAGAGTTGAACATAGTGTGTCCAATCAATAGAAAGTGGAAAGATACATAAATGGATTAAAGGGATCTATTCATGAAGAGATGAGTATGATAAGATTGTAGACAATAAAAGAAGCATACCAATTTGTATTGAAAACAAAAGATAAGTTGAATAGTGAATTTCAAATGAGGTAGAATAGGCAAAAAGGAAGAGGTGGTAGATTCTATAGAGGAATACATCATAATGATGGTTAGAGACATTATTATGAAGATGTTGAACAAGAGGTGATAGTTCATATTGAGATGAAATATCTAATGGATATTAGTGAGGTAGAGGAAGATATGGTAGAGGTGGAAGATCATTTAGAGGAACTCATCTCAAATGTGAAACTAAAAGATAGAGCATTTGATTGTCCCCATTCTCAAGGAAGTAATATCAAAAGACATGAAGTACAAGAGTCATATAGGTAGAGGAATAATCAATTGGATCACAAAGTTAAGTAGATGAAAGAGATAAGTATTTGTTGGTGAAAATATTTTTGTTTAAACTTGATGGTGTAGATATAAATGAAATAGTGCAAAGAATAAATTCACTCAAGATGATGTGCAAGACTAAAGGTAAGCGATATAATGTTACCATTGATAGTGGTAGTATTGAAAGTTTAGTGTTGTTAAGTATGAAAAAGGAGAATGATGACAACTAGGATGCACACTAGATCAAACCCTTTTCCATATAACATTCAAGGACAAGACCAAGATAAATCACTACCAAATGAAGGTGGACTTGACTATTGATCTTGTACTCATGTGTGTTATAGATGGATCAGATTTATTTCAATCTTTTTATCAAACCCTAGGTTAACAATACATGAAACCCTAATTATAAAAAGATCTTATAACAAAAAAGTATAATAGAAAACTAGAAACCAATTTCACAAGAATGATTAGAGAAATGATAGAACCTATCTCCCAAAGAAGAGGCATTGAAGGACTAATTCAGGACTGCCCAAGTCCTGATTGAAGGAATCTGCAAAAATTGTAAACTAGAAAGATGTTGTAAATGCTACCCAAATTCCATATCTAAACTCATAAAGGATAGGAGGACATGGTTGGTACCACCCAGGTCCTTGATGAGTAAATCCTCTAAAACTATTTTTGGAGCCTGAAACCATGTTCTTCACATAGTCTTCCTTGAGCTTTGTATTTTCTAGATCTCGCTCCTGTAACCTGCACACAAGAAGATAAGAAGGGGTTTGGGGGTTATGGTGTTTAGAGACTTGTCTCAGTCAAATCCTAAGATATCATTCAAGCTTTCCAACATCATTGATTGATAAAGAGTGCATGCCCTCATGGGGGCAGAGGCTAAAAACAATGATAATGAGATGATTCAAATGATAATAAACAAACAATGATATCACCTATGTGATGATCCCTTAGAATGATGAAGATCCTTCAAATCCAAAGGAGGATAGATGATAGCTCCATGCATGCAACAAACATATAATGACAATACACAAATATGCTCTAGAATCACAATGAATGCTCTTTCTTGCTTTCCTTCAAGATCTCAAGTTATGCTCTTTTCTACCTCATTCAACCAGTTACAAATGAACTCAAAAATACACTTATATATGCTTTCTCGCTCATAATTGTGAAATTAAACCAAACGAATCGACACGGAGAAACCTTTTGAAAGGTCCCAGGTTGACATGCATTTAGATTAGGCTAGACCTAAAAGGGGGGACATGGGTGGTACCACCTAGGTCCATAAACCCTTTTTAGGTCTAGGCTAAGGTAGGTGAAGGGGCCCATATTCCAAATTTGCTTTAGTGTCAGGCAATTTTGTGTCAGAATAGACATTTTGAATGTATAATGTAATCATGAGGACCTAGGAGCTAAAAGGGGAGGTAAAAAGACAAGTGGACACTTTTTACTCCATAACAAGTGTCAATAGAGTGGTTTATAAGTTGAAGCTAAAAAGGATAGAGTATTCTATTCCTTATAGGATTTCATGGTTACAAAAATAACATATGATGTTAGTAAGTGAACAATGTTTGATGAAGTTAAATATATGATCATATTAGGATGAGGTACATTGTGTGACATTATTCCTTTGGATATATGCTACCTGTTGTTTAATAGACCATGGAAATATGATAGAAAAACTATACATAATGGTAGGGAAATACTTAACTTTTAAAGAAGGATGGTGAAATGCATATTCTTATTATACTAAAAGAGAAGGAAAGATAGGTATGCAGTAATGCTAGAGTTTGTTTGGTGGATGGTAGAATCTTTTTTCCTATAGTATTTATTGGCACAAATAAAGGGAAGGAGTCACAAGTAGAAATTTTAGAATTGCTAAAAAATGCAAGGTGTCATGCCCACATTTACCAAATGTCATGCCCACAATTCCCATGCGGTCACGACATGCAACACACGTGTCATGTCCACATTTGTCATGTGGTCATGACACAAAACATCAAAAACTTTTTCACGTATCCCTAGAAACCCCCTTGCATGTGTTAGCGTGCTCGGTGGCAATATGCATAAGGTGTAAACATGTCAATCAAAACTCAGGGTAATGCAAATGCCCTTCATAACCCCTGTGAGATGGTAGCCTACTAAGGGGGTTTATGTGATGTGAGGAGCATTGCCATTTAGGTTAGAATTGCTTTGATTCAAACCCTAAGTTTTCCTCAATGAGTGGCATGATTTTGACATGTGTCAAAATCAAAACCCTAGCACTAAAGCCTAAAAAGATTAAAATAATATTTCATCACAACACACTTTACAATGCGTAAATGATAAATTATTAAATCGATGCACAAATTAAATTAATTAAATGATCGTTCTTAACTCCCAGAAAAATTCGGAAGCATAACGCCTCTTGGGTGTACATGGGAATAATTTAAATTAAAAATTCCTACAAAGAGTCTTCCAAAATTTAATTAAAAATTAATTAAATTTTATCCTACACTTGATTGATTAATTATCACCCCATTAATGTTTTAACTAATTACCTAGGTGAAATAAAATAAATTAACTTACTTGTCAAGGCTTACATTATAAAAATATGATTCCATAGCCCAAGTAATAGCACAATGCCACTATTAAAATCATATAAAAAGTTTTCTATAAGTATCTTGATTATTTTCTTTACATCCCACAATTACAAGATAATCATCTCCCTAGTCAAATAAAGTAGGTTTAGAAATTAATACTCTACTCAAAGGTCTCCTATAAAAAATAAACTTAGATATAAGTACCATTCCACTCACATAAAAACCCATAAGGTAAATAATTGAATAACTAGATCAAAATATAAATAGAGGGAGAAATGAGGGCATATGTTCACATGCAACTATTTTCCAAGTTTTAAGATTTCATTCCCTCACAACCCTAATAACAATGAATATTAAATTCACAAAAAGAAACCTAACCCTAAAAGCTATTTCCATTCTTTTCTCTATTCTATTCTTCATTTTGCCCTAATTTTCTTTCTTTCTCTCTTCTCCTACATTTTCTTCTCACATTATACTTTGTTGTTTTACAGGTCTGCAACCATGGTAGCCATGGTTACATACCACAGTGAGGTATACTCCTTGAGTATATGCTTATTTGAAATATATATATCTGCATTGATCAAATGTAACAAGCAAGGCAATGATCGGATGGCTGATTCAAAGGAGGAGTGGTCGATTGTATTGGATACGGTACTGCTGTTTATGCATTCCACACAGGGTTTTAAGTTTTAGTTTACCCCACAGGTTGTTATTTTTAGTAGCGGTGGGGTGTGGGGGGGGGGGGGGGGGGGGCAGACTCCCCACCCACTACCCACCAAATGGTGGGTAGTGGGTGGGGGGTTCGTCCCCCCACCACACTCTTTTTTTGTTAAGAAGCATAGCAGAGCCGCTACCCTTCTATTCAACTCTGCCTCTCATTTCGTAACTAGGGCCTTCGGCCCTACAGAGTTTAAAAACATAAATTTCTTTTTTTTATCACAGTTTCAAAGATGAATAGTATGCTATTAAATTAATATTATAAGATCAAGTTTGATTATATATATATATACACAGTTTGCTACAATATACATTTCTAGTGGATTATATAACACAATTAAATATAATATAATTTCCAACCAAAAAAAATAATATATATATATATATATGTCTATGTATATGTATATATATGTATATATATACATACATACATATATATTTATGTATATATGTATATATATACATATATATATATATATGTATATATATGTATATACATATATATATATATACATATGTATATATATATGTATATATATATACATATGTACATATATATACATATATGTATATATGTATATATATACACATGTACATATATATATATATATATGTATATATGTACATATATACACATATATATATATGTGTGTGTGTGTGTATATATACATATATGTATATATATGTACATATATACATATGTATATATATGTACATATATATACATATGTATATATATGTACATATATATACATATATGTATATATGTACATATATATATATATATATATATATGTACATATATATATATATATATATATATATATATATATATATATATATATATACCAAGGTTAAACATGTATGTATCTCTAAATATATGCATGAATATAAATATTCACACATATACTTTTTTTCTAACAATATAAAGTATTTTATTCCTAATCTTTTTCACTTTCTCCCATGAGAAAATTAAAAATGATAGAACCATTTCAACCTTTCTTTTGCAAAGTAGAGAGTAAATTTAGCTACTTTTTGAAATAAGAGCAACAACTTCTATTTTTTTTTTTTTGAAATAACCAACTATTTTCTTTTGTGCAAACAATATTTTAAAGACAACATCATTTTTTTTAAAAGAAACTAGCAACTCTTTTATTATATTCTAATACTTCTAAACACATTCAACACAAGATTTCTCACAACAACATAGGAAAAAACAGCAACCTATTACATTTTTGCAACCACAACAAGATGGAACATAACATTAGACCTTAATTAAAAAAAATACATTTTTAAGAGATCATTTTCTCTCTTTTGTTTTTCCCAACTACAAATAGGCCATTCTTTGGCCATGGCTCTCAAGTAGCCAAAAAAATATTACAACACCAACCAAAATAAGACATCACCCAAGTTCCAAGGGGTCACCAAATAAACCTGCAAGAAACTAAAACAATGGAGGAATATCCAAGCCTCCAAAACTGCTCTCCTCCCTACCATAGACCCACAAGTGGGTCACCCCAGAGCTTGGAGGTCATCCACACATAAGATTTTCACTCCACAACAAGCAAACACACATAGCAAATGGAACACCCAACCCATGGCTTGACAAACAACGAAATCCATTTGGAAATGGATTCAATGGGGTAAGAGAGTGGACAACTCTCTACTCAAGAGGTGCACACCACTAAAAAACCTATCCTCATAGATATCTCAAGAACAACAAGGCCTCAAGCCTAATAAAATGATGTCAACACTAAACTTCTCAAGGCACTCTTGCCTTCAATAAAAATCCCATGCACCTCCAATATACTCAAATGGCCAAAATACCTCAAGTAGAACAAGAGTGTGGCCTCAATGAGGTTCACTCCTCTCCCACCCCTCACATGTTGAGCTCTCTAAAAAAATGGTGAGTCTCATACAAAACTCCCTGAAAACCCCACAACATAAAAATGCAAAAACACACAATACAAGCACACAAATAATTTAAATGCATAAGGAAAGGATCCAAGCCTTGAATCCTACCTTGAACTATCCAACAATGGAAGATAGTTGATGTAGAGCCTTCCAACTCCACATCCAAGTCCTTCCTCCAAATGTGCCTCCAAAAACTCCCCAACTCTCCCCAAAAATCTCAATAAAAATGAAAATGCAAGAAAAAATCAAGAACCCTCTCCCTCTCTCAAAGAGGGAGTATTATAGGCTCTCCTTATGATCCTTGAGGAATTATAAGGTGACACATGTCACCTTCTCCTTCCTCCTCACACCCACTTGTAGGCTTCATGGGATGTGGAGGTGACACATGTCACTCTCCCATCCCACCAAGCCTTACCCCCTCCACATGTGCTCTCTCACACATGTGAGAGCAAGGTGGAGCTCAAGAAGATAAGGATATGACATGTGTCAATATCCTATCCTCCTATGGAAGCCCATACACTCCAAGATGCTCTCACACATGTGTGAGAGTCTTGGAGGTGGGTTTCCCACACTTGGGGGTTCTTGAAGACTCACCAAGTCTTCAAGACATGGAACCCAATGCCTTGGAAAGAGGAGTGGGTAAGGTTGAAGGTTTGACCCATCCCTCCACTCCTCTCAAACTCCCATTTTCGTCACTTCACTTCAAGGTGAAGTTTGAGTGACCATACAGGAGTTACCCTAAGGTTAGGCATGCTCAAATAGTCCCTAGACCCTAGGGGTATAACCCAAGGTCACTTTTAACCCAAATTTAGCACCTTAGGATGTAGAAAATCACATGAAAAGGGGTCACAAAATAAAACACAAAATTGTGTCAAATAAACATTACACATTTATAGCACCATAATAAAATCAATTGAAAATGGGTAGACCTAGTCAAAAGACGCCATACGCAACATTACAAAAATTCATCATGCAATACACAGTTGATCTTGGTTCCTCTTGGAACTAGATCGGTTCAACACGAGATTCACAGAATTTGTGGGATGATCTCCAATTTTTTGTGGCTTGAAAAATCACCTGCGCACTTGAACACACAGATTAATCCAACATGTATATCATAGACAAAGCAAGGAAAAGCATACACCCACGCCATCGCATATTCATTTAAAACATTAATAAAATCACATCATAATTAAGATTCATAATTGCATTTCTATATACTATCTCAAGATCAAAACACATAGCAAGTCCATATAATGATCTCACAACTAGTATCTCTAATAGCACCAAAATGTATATCACATGTCTAATCATCATCAGTGAGTCAAAATTAGAATATAGTCACATCACAACATACTAAACATAGCTAACCAAAATAAAGGGATATAGTCTAGAGAATTTGCATATCAGGATCAACAGTCCCCAAATGTCTGAATGTCGTCAACTATAAATATGAAACGAGTAAAAAAAGGGAGTGAAATAAATAGTGCTCACACAAGGGTATAGTATTAGATAATATGCTAGATGTATTGCTTGTAGTGAGAAGTATCTCTCATCATATGTATTTGACTCTAGGAGCAAGTTTACCAAATAAAATTGCATATAGAATGACACCAATAGAAAATGAAGATGTGAACTAATAATTAGAGGGTTTGATTAGAGAAATGGGTAAGTTCAAGAAGTTGGGTCCACTTTTTGGCTAAAAGGTGGAAGTGTTTTTCCTGAAAATCAAAGTTTCTCATTGTTGGAGTCAAAATTTTAAGCACTTACACACATAATCTTAAGAAATTCTAATACAATGAAATGTAGTATTTTGAATCTAGTTTTCAAATATGTAATTTATTCTAATACTTAGATGATACAAATTAATTTTGCATAGTCTTGTACAAAAACCACTTTTTAAAAGTCACCTTTTTAGGACCATACCATGCACGTGTATGACCAACATAATTTGACCTGAATAAAAGTATTTTTATAAATCCTTTTGGGGAAAGATGTGCGTATTATAGTGAAGTTTGATGAGGATTTTTTTATAATTTTTTTCCAAATATTTTTTTATTGGTCCTAATTGCTTATTTTGAAAACCCCTTGTGTACGAACAACATAATTTGAGCTAAACTAATCATAAAATGATTTTTTTTCATTGTGTAGAGAATGATGTGTAGATTGATGATGTATAACTTTTTTTTTAACTTTAAAAATTAAAAGTTATTAAAAAATATTAAAACCTGACATTTCAAGTTTATGGACTAGTTTTCTCATAAATTAATTAATAAATAGAAAAACATATTGAATCATAAAAAATTACATATTTGAAAACTAAACATCGTCATCTATAATGGGTTTTAATTTCATAAAAAAATCAGAAAAAATGTCATCAGCCATATTGGTAAAGTTAGTCTTTTCTCTTGCTGTGAACATGGACTTGTACTTGTAGGTCCAAGGCTAAGGGTTGTCTTACCATGCCTTTCTTGAGCCTAAAACCAAACAAAAAATGTGGGCTGTGATTTCAAACTTTTAGGAATGGATACCCATTCTAAAATGGGTAACTATTATAAAAAATAGAATGGGTCCTTGTTTTGAAATGGGTATACCCATTCTATAAAACGATAGAAAACAAAATGGGTACCCATTCTTAAAAATAAAATAGGTACCTATTTTAAAATGGGTACTTGTTCTAAAAAATAATAAAAAACAAAACGGGTACCCATTCTAAAAAAAAATGGGTACCCATTTTGATTCTAGGCTCGGGTGCCCATTCCTAAATGGGTACCTGTTCCTGTCGAGATTTTTTTTCCCGATGCTTCCCCTATATGTGGACCCAACTTCTTGCTTTTACCCATATTTTGAGTACCTATGTAGTACCAACATTGCTAACACCAAAAGAAGGAGGAAAATGGAAAATGTGTATAGATTTAAGAGGAATAAACAAGATAACAATAAGATATAGATTTCTATTACCTATGATGCATGATTTAATGGACTATGGGAGTGAAGAAAAATATTTTAGCAAGATAGACTTGAAGATCAATTATCAAAAGACTAGAATAAAAGAAGGAGATGAATGTAAGATAATATTTAATACAAAATAACTATTGTATGAGTATTTGGTTATGTCCTTTAGGTTGACTAACACATTGATCACATTTATGGGGTTGATGAATGAAGTATTAAAACCATATTTGGTTGAGTTTGTAATTGTTTATTTGGGTGACATTCTACTTTTTAGTAAGACTAAGGAGGAACATCTAGAGTTCACATCATATTAGTATTGCAAAGACTGAAAGGACAAAAGTCTTGATCAATATCAAGAAATGTAGTTTTATGAAGAAAAATTTGGGATTTGTAGTCTTTGTAGATGGTTTGAAGATGGATCCAAAAAAGGTGAAAGAAATTATTGATTGGCCTTCATTAGAGAATATTTCAAAGGTAATAAGTTTTCATCTATTAGATAATATTTATATAAAGTTGATGAGAAATTTTAGTGGAATATATGCACTAACAACTAAGAATATTAGAGGAGATAAAAAAAAGTATTTAAGTGGACTATAGGATCATAGTAAAGCTTTAAATTATTGAGAAATAGATTACAAAATAGCTAGTGATAGCATTGCTAGAATTTGATAAGTTATTTTAGGTGGATTATGATGTTATTAGTAGTGCAAATACAATGGTATTAAGTCAAGAACATAAAATAGTACCATATTTTCATGAAAAATTGAATGATGCAAGGAGAAGATATTTAGTGTATGATCAAGAGATTTATGCCACAATTAAAGCATTAAAAAAGTGGAGACATTACTTACTACTGAAAGAATTTATGTTATATAGAGATCCTCAAGCATTATAGTATTTAAATAGTAAGGGTAAGTAAAATCAAAGGCATCTAATATGGATAGAGTTTATTTAAATTTTTTTTTTATTAAATCATAGGAGTGAAAAGTCAACTAGATTTGTTGATGTGCTGATTAGGATATAGAATTTATTAATTGAAATGAGAGTTGAAGTTGTTAGATTTGAAGAAATGAATCATTATATGAAGATGATGTTGTTTTTGTTGAATCATGGAAATCATGTAAGGAACTGTTAAGTATAGAGAGAATTAAGAAGCATGATTACTTGATTTAAAATGATATGTTCAAACAAAATTAATTATGTATTCCTAGAAGTTTAATAAAAGAGAATTTGATAAATGAAAAACATAACAATAGATTAACTAGATATTTTGATGTTGATAAGATAGTAGCATTGGTAAGTGAAAGCTATTTTTGGCTACAGATGTATAAGGATGTAATATGGTACTTTCAAAATTACAAAATTTATAAAGTTGTAAAGGTAGTATTAAAAATATAAGATTTGTCCAAATCATTACTTATTTATAAAGACTTGGAAATATATTAGAATGGATATTCTATTAGGTTTCCTAAGAATGCAAAGAGGTCATGATACAACTTTTGTTATAATTAATAGATTTTTAAAGATGATACATTTCATAGCATATAAGAAAACTAATGATGTGGTACATGTAGCTAATTTTTCAAGAATGACTATGAGATTACATGGGTTGCTAAGTGTATAATAAAAATTAAACTACCACTAACTTCTATATTACATTGAATATGTGTTAGAATGGAAAAGGTTAATTTATAGAAAATGGAAAATAATGTACAAAAATATTTACAGAGCAAAAAAGAGGAGGAAGAGAGGAACCTAGAGCTAGAAGGAGGAAGCCATTGTTTATGATGCCAGCATGTCACATGGACATCCATGATAAACACTATTTTGTATGACCCAAAAAATCAAACGGGTTCCAAAAAATATGAAAATTCACTCAGCAGTTCACTTAGATTTGCAAAACGAAAAAGGGGAACACAACAATATACTAGATAATAACAGAGATGAAAATAATAAAGATAAACTAATTAAATTTAATTAAATAATAGAATGGACAAGAGAAGGGAAGAGATACTAGAAAAACCTATGTGCGGTTCAATACTCTCCCAAATACCTATAGCTGAAAACAAGAAAAAATGTTTAAGAGATTGATGAAGCATAGACGGAATTGCACCTATGACATGAATCCATGATTTACCAAGAAGAAAATTATAAGAAGGAATCTCTAACATAACATGAAGCTCAGTAGGTAATGTAATGGGGCCTAATGTAAAAGCCAATGTGATAGTGCCTAAATCTAGGTGAGCCACATTATCAAAACATTTGATGGATACATTTGAAGGATAAATAGAAGAAGCATCAATTTTAAGGCAATTAAGAAGGTCTAAACTATAGACGTTAAGACCAAATCCACTATCAATAAGGGTTCACTTAATCCCAAATGAGTATATAGAAACAATAATCATAAGAACGTCATTTTTCTTCTAAAAATTTAGTAGAAGGGAGTTTAGAGAAATGAAAAGTAATAATAGTAGAATTAGAATGAAAGCATTCAAGAATAGTAGCCACGTCTGTGGGATTCATGGAAGGTTGTATAGGTATTTTCTATAATGCCTATTGAAGGACACTACGATGAGAAGGTGAAACTTGTATCAGGTCCCAAAGAGAGATCTTAGTTTATGTAGCTTGGAGTTGTTTAACAAGATCATAATCTTTGGTACTCTACAAAAAAATAAGGATGTAGTGGAAGAATAGGATTTGGTGGAGGAAGGGAAATGAGGACATGGGTAACCTATTTATTTCACTGAGTGATATATGTGTGGGCTACTACATGGTAGTGAGGCATTGCACACACATTTAGAGTTATATACTTTGCAATTTGAGAAAATTAATTCAAAGTTTGAGGACTTTCACTAATACCCCAAATAGTGATCTGATGTAGGAGCATCCATGGTCAATGGGAATCTTGCATCACCAAAAATATTGTTATTTTGATTTGGTTTATTTTCAATAAGGTTTATGGGCTTAGGAAATAATATTTAAATTTGTAACAAATGTATTTTCTTGGGATATATTAATAAATGCAAAATTTGATGTAAAATATCCTGATAATTTGTAACTTCCTCCATTAGTGGGGAGAATCTTTCCTAGGCACCCACTTGGAGATATGCATTAATTTATATTTTGGTGGGGCTGATTTGGTGGAAGATTCGTCATAAGTGGGTCAACAAATCCTATTTTTATTTCCAAAATTGTAACCTCCAAGAAGGGTGTGGATTTCCAAGAGGTGGTTCTAGTTGATGGTTTTAGTGAAACCATGGGAATTTTTAATGAAACCATGTGGGCCACAAGCTTTGCATGTTGTTGCATGTCTGGGTCATAATTATGAAACCCAGCCTCAGTAAAATAGGCATAAATTTCTCATTTATTATCAAAATAAATAAATTCAAAATGTTCTAGAAATCTAGGAAAGAGGGACACAAAACCCATAAACTGTTTTAGAAAATTATAAAAAATTAGGGAGGAGTGAGAGGAATAAGTGATGAGTTTTTCTTAGATCTAGGAGGAGGAAAATTTCTACAGACCCAGATGTTGGGGAAGGAGTCTAGAAGTGGAGAAACTTATTTGTTACAGGTGTTGGAAGTGTAATTATTATAAGCTCATAAGCTTACTTATTTTGTATTGCATTTTTAGATTCAAAAAAATATAAGTTGCAGACTTCTCTTCATATCTTTGTTGTAATATTTTTATTTTTATCCTTCTTGCATAGGCTTGTTTGAGTATTGTGTTGCAGATTTGTAAGGGAGAGTATCCCTTTGCATCAGTGATATCAAAGTAGGTTGTTTCTAAGTCTGCAGGCAGATCGCCAAATGTGAGGCAACTTGTAGTAGGACCTGTGGTCGTGTGTGTGTTTGTGATTTGTGTGTAAACAGATCGCTGAACTTGAGGCAGTTTACACGAGAACCTAAGATTGAAGTTGTGAAGTAGTGAGGGTTTTGAAAACCTATGTTTTAAGGTTTTGTGAAACCTTGAGTATGGAAAAGAGAATGAGAAAAGGGACTTTTATTATTGGATGAACTCTGACAATTCCTAGACTTGAGGAAATCAAAGAAAGACTTAGGAAGGATAGGATGAGAAAATTTAGGGAATTGAAGCAATAAGTGGAAGAAATTGCAGCAGAGTTGGAAATGAGAAGAGTACTTCATCAGAATAGAGGTGATAATTTTATTTATCTTTCTAATGATATTTTGAATGAAGGGAAGAAAGGAAATGAAGCATAGTGTCATGCATATGACATTGAGGAAGAAGAAGAAGATGAGTGGGAAGACGTTTTTAAATTTGAATCTGAGGCATGTCTTTTGGAAGGCATGGAAGAGGTGGTAAAGAAGGTTGTAGAAGTTGAAGAGGATAAAGATGTTGCAGCTGAGAATGAAGATAAGAATGGAGATGAAGAGAAAGAGGCAATAAATTTGAGTATTGCTGATTTGAGTAGTGCAGAAGAAGTTGAGATGATGGAATTTGAGGGTCCTATATTTGATGAAGAATTTGGTGAAGATGAAGAAGATCTCCTACTCAAAGAGGAGATGAGAAAGATTGATATCTTATTTGAAGGGAAAGAGTCAGATGAATGTGATAAGGAGATAGAGAAGATGCAGATGGGAGAAGAAAGGTCCAATGATTATGCTACATTGTTTTGTTTATAGGTAAAAGAGAAGGTGTAGCAGAATTTCAAATATGTGACATTGAAGATGACATCCTCATGCAAGAGGATGAGGTAAAAGAAAAGATTGTATCAATTGAAAAAGAATGGCTTGCATTGACTATAGATGGAGGTGAAGAAGTTGTAGCAACAGTAGTGAAGGAAGAGATTACTGAGGTAATGCCTTATTTTCTTGAACATGATAAATGTAAAGTTGATTTGAATGTTGTGGAGATGAATGAAAAGTGTGAAGAGGAAGTGTAGATAAAAGTATTTTATTTCCATGAGTTGGTTAGTGTAGATTTGTTTGTAGGTGTTACAGAGGGAAATATGAATGCGTGTTGGATGGATTGTGGTGGGTTAAAACCCATGCTATTAGAGGTGAAGAAAAGTAGTAATTGGTACAGTGGGATAGATTATGGTGGATTTGATTCCGCAGAGGGAAAGAAGAGTGAAGTGTAGGTTTGGTGGAGTATGAAAAGTGTTCTAGGTAGATGTTGGAAAAAGAGGAAAAAGAGAGTATTTTTGTACACATATTTGTGAGTATATGCTCACAAGCTTCTTACCTTGGGTGTTTGATGCAGGAGCATCTATGGTGAATGGCAATCTTGCATCACCAAAAATTTTGTTGTTTTAATTTGGTTTATTTTCAATAAGGTTTATGGGCTTGGGAAATAATATTTAAATTTGCAACAAATGTATTTTCTTGGGATATATTAATAAATGCAAATTTTTATGTAAAATATCCTGGTAATTTGTAACTTCCTCCATTAGTGGGGAGAATCTTTCCCAGGCACCCATTTGGAGATATGCATTAATTTGTATTTTGGTGGGGCTGAGTTGGTGGAAGATTCTGTCATAAGTGGGTCAACAACTCTTATTTTTATTTCCAAAATTGTAACCTCTAAGAAGGGTGTGGATTTCCAAGAGGTGGTTCCAATTGATGGTTTTAGTGAAACCATGGGAGATTTTAATGAAACCATGTGGGCCATAAGATTTGCATGTTGTCGCATGTCTAGGTCGTAATTATGAAACCCAGTCTCAGTAAAATGGGCATACGTTTCTCATTTCTTATCAAAATAAAGAAATTCAAAATTTTGGAAAGCTGGGAAGGAGGGGCACGAAACCTAGAAACTATTTTATAAAATTATAATAAATAACAGAGAGGTGAGAGGAATAAGTGATGAGTCTTTCTTAGAGCTGGGAGGAGGAAAATTGCTACGGACCCAGATGTTGGGGAAGGAGTCCAAAGGTGGAAAAACATATTTGTTATAGGTGTTGGATGTGTAATTCTTAGAATCTCATAAGCTTCCTTATTTTGTAATACATTTTAGATTCAATAAAATATAAGTTGCGGACTTCTCTTCATATCTCTACTGTAATATTTTATTTTCAGCCTTCTTGCATAGGCTTGTTTGAGTATTGTGTTGTAGATTTGTAAGGGAGAGTATCCCTTTGCATCATGATCACATGATGAGAAGGTGGGGGCAGATCAAGTTCCCTATGCACAATGATTTTAGGAATAGAAGAAAGAGTTTGAACATTAATGGACTTATCTAGCATCCCCTTAGGAGGCAAGATAATTCAATTAACAATGATTGTATTAACATTATTATCTTCTTTAGAAATGCATGATGTAGGAGAAGAAAAAAAGGAAGTATGCTCAACATCTATCCACGGGGGATCTAATGTGAGGTGAGACTCTTCATCTACTAATGCTTCATCTCTAGAAAGGAGAGCATGAGAAAGAAGAGAGGGTAAATTGATGTTAAGAAAAGTATTAATGATTTCATCATCTTGCACCAAAATATCCTCATAAGTAGGAGGAATTTCAAGAGAGGGATCAAAATAATAGAGTGACATAGGAAGAGCTAAGTCACCATGACATGCATGAAATAGAACATCACTCTCACAAACCTTTTGAAAAAAGTTGGAAAGTGATGTAAGAAAAGAAGAGAACATGTTTATTATGAAGAATAGAAGGAGAAAGACTAAGAAAGGTATTGGAAGAAAATGGAATGAAAAAGAAGTTTTTGTGTTAAAGTGGAATGTTCACTAAAATGTATTAGGTAAGTGCACAAAGATGAGGGACCAAAATGGCATCTTAAGTTCCCACTTTTTTTTTGAAATTAGGAAAAATTGATGTTGGATGAGAAATTGAAGATAGGTACACTCAAAATTTGAAGATGGAACAAAAACAAGAGTTGTAGTGCTCCGAATCTAGTTTCTAAAGTACTATTTTTTTCCAAAAAATGGTTGAGATTAAGGGGTTCAAAAATGGGGAGCACACAAATTGGTCCTGTTTTTCTCAAAAAAACATAACATAGCATCTGGTGTGCTTCACCTAAAATATTAACTTTTTTTTAGTATTTCAATAATCACTCCTGTGAGAAATTAGGTAACACCATGTAGTTTATCCCTAATTTTTTTGATAATTTTTTAATGAATAATTAATTTTTTAGTAATTTTTAAAGTGGACACATCCTGAAAAATAGAAATCTGAGCGTGCTCCCCCCTAAAATGTTTGAAAATTAATCAAAAATCAATTTTTTTTTTGAATTTGTGTAGAATGGAGTCTAGTTTCTAAAAATATAACTTATTTTAATTTTTTATGAACGGTTAAAAAAAGGTCAAAAATACTAGACATTGGTTTTTTGGCAAAAACTGGACACACTAACAAAGGAAATTCAAGATGAAACACTAAACATACTCAAAATGTGAAAAAAATTATATGGTTAGATAGCTAACAGAGAGCTTAAGATTATGGTGGTTTTTTTTGAGTTTTCATTGAACAAAGTGTCATCTTGATGGGGAGCACACTCTAGATTATCTCCAGATTTTGCTAAAAACTGATAAAAACATGTCAAACAAAGCTAAGCATAACACAAGAACATTATAAGGCGCTTGTGTTATGATGAGCATAACTGGAAATACACATGCCAATTGCATTTGCTTGAAAGTTTCTAAAGCCTTTTCAACAAATCCATTTTTCGCATATCTTGCAATCATTGCATTCCATTATAGAACATCTCTTTGAGGTGTTACGTCATATAATTGACATTCCTTGTCTATGCTTCCACACTTTACATACATTTCTACAAGGGTAACTGCACTTCCTATCATCTCTCTCACTCTCTACTTCTCTCCCCTCTCTACGTCCTACTCTTTCTCTGAGTCTCTGCTTCCCTCCCCTCTCTACGTCCTACCCTTTCTCTGAGTCTCTACATCCCTCCCCTCTCTACCTCCTACCTTCTCTCTCACTCTCTTCTTCCCTCCCCTATCTACCTTCTACCCTCTCTCTCACTCTCTACTTCCCTCCCCTATCTACCTCCAACCCTCTTTTTGAGTCTTTGCTTCCTTCACCTCTCTACCTCCTACCTTCTTTCTCACTCTCTTCTCCCCCCTCCCTCTCTACCTCTTACCCTCTCTCTCACTTTCTACTTCCCTCCCCTGTCTACCTCCTACCCTCTCTCTCTTCTTCCTTCCCCTGTCTACCTCCTACGGTCCTCTCCCACTCTCTACTTCCCTCCTGTCTCTACCTCTTATCCTCTCTCTCACTCTCTACTTCCCTCCCCTCTCTACATCTCCTCGTCATTCTTCCCATCCAATGAAATTTCATAAATTATCTTGTTTCCATTTCATCATCCCAATTTATATCCTTGTCCCTCTGTGCATGTCCTAGTTTTCTTTTTTCCATATTCTTTGTCGACATGTGAGAGGAGAGGGAGGAAGATGGAGAGAGGATGGAGATGGATGGGAGAGAGAGAGGGGAGAGATAGGGTGATAAGGGGAGAGAGAGTCCTAGTTTTCTTGTTTTGGAGAGAGAGAGAGAGGGTTGATTTGGTTTATGAGTTTAGGGTTGCTTAAGTTTAGGGTTTAGTGGAATTATTTATGGTTTAGGGGTTTAGGGTTGCTTGGGTTTATGGTTTAGGGGTTAGATTTTAGGGCTATTATTTAGGGTTTAGGGGTTTTGGGAGAGAGAGAGGTTTAGAGTTGCTCAGGTTTAGGGGCATATTTAGGGTTTATGAGTTTAGGGTTGCTCAGACCTTTAGGGGTAAATTATTTAGGGTTTATGAGTTTCTAGGGTTGCTCAAGTTTAGGGTTTAGGGGTTAGTGTTAAAGGGGAATTATTTTATAATTTCCCTCCAATCCTCATAATACTAATGTATTAGTCCACCCATCTCCTAATCCATCAATCCCTATCATCCATCCACCATATAACTCACTATCTAATCCACCATCAAACATTCTAAGCTCTAATCCATCAACCCATGAATGCTTGAAAATTTTTCTCCTTGAAGAGTCTTTTACAAAATCTAAAAAAAAAAAAAAAGATATGGAGCCATCCAAATCCACTGATCTAATTTCATCCCCCTCTAACACTCCCAATCCTAATCCATCCGGGCCTCCTATATCCATTCACTCGATCCTAATCGTAACCCCACAACATATTCCATCATTATCCATCAACTATATGCATATCCTAGTCCATCAACTCATGAAGCCATGAAGGATGTGACCCAAGGACTATTAGCAAGGAATCTAAGAACATCATGTACTCAAATTCCTATCCTTGAGCCTAACAAAGAACCTCCTAATAACATGTATACCACTCCAACACCATCATCCACTCCTATGTCTATCCATTTCATTGAAGAGTCTCCTACCATAAGTCCAAGTCAAACCTCATCATGTAGCCATGTTGTCAAACATCCAAAGATTATTGATCTTGGATCCAAGAACCCATCACATCCATCTAAGAAACGCAATAGGTATACTTTAATCTAGCCTAGTCCAAAGAATGTGGAAACACCAACCACCTATCCTAATCTAAATCCAAACATCCCATCTAATCAGGCATCTTGGTTCCCTTACCATCTTATGGTCAACCCCTCTATACATCGATCCCATCATTAATCCTCCAACATCTCCTAGTGAACCCCCATCACCACCTCTTACTCCCCAATCCAACGAATATCAATGCATCCCCACTTATCCTATCCATATCTAATATCGTGCTATCCATGCTTATCCTCCTTGTGATCAAGATATTATCTATGATCTTGAGATGTTATCCATGAGCAAGTAAGTTTCCACATCACTCCTATCCATCATCCTATTAGCCCTATCCATCATCCCGTGCTAGTCCTATTCATTATCCATCAATATCCCATGATGAGACAATTGGTCCCCAAGAAAACATAGACAATCAAACAAATATCTTCCAGGTTTAGGGTTGCTTCTAGGTTTTATGGTTTAGGGGTTTAGTGTTGCTCATTTTTAGGGTTCAGGGATTAGGGGTTAGGGTTTAGGGGCATTATTTATGGTTTAGGGTTTAGGGTTTAGGGGTTAAGGTTTAGAGGTTTAGGTTCATGGTTTAGGTAGAGAGGCAAATATGGAGATATAGAGGAGACCAAGCCTGGGAGAGACATATATGTCTCCTCTATCCCTCTCTCTAACTATACCTACCTCTCTACCTCTCTCTATCTCTCTCTATCTCTCTATCTTGCTAGATCTCTTTCAATCCCCTCTCTCTAACTCTACATTTCTATCTCTCCCTCACTATTTGAGGTTTACATGAGTTTAGGGTTGCTCAAGTAAATAGGGTTTAGGGTTTAGGGGAATTATTTAGGCTTTAGAGGTTTAGGGATGCTTGAGTTTAGGTTTTAGGGTTTATGGGTTAGGGTTTTAGGGTTGCTTGAGTTTAGGGGTTAGGGTTTAGGGTTTAGAGAGAGATAGAGCGAGGGGACCAATAGAGATTGGGAGAGATAGGGCAATAGAGGTTTAGGGTTTCTTCCAAGTTTTATGGTTTAGGGGTTAGGGGTTTAAGGGTTTAGGATTTCTCATTTTTAGGGTTTAGGGACATTATTTATGGTTTATGGGTTAGGGGTTAAGGTTTAAAGGTTTAGGTTTATGGTTTAGGTAGAGAGACGAATAGGGAGATATAAAGGAGACTGATCATGGGAGAGATATCTCAGTCTCCTCTAGATATCCCTCTCTCTCTCTCTATCTTGCTAGATCTCTTTTGATCCCCTCTCTCTAACTCTACCTTTCTATCTCTCCCTCCCTCACTATTTGAGGTTTACATGAGTTTAGGGTTGCTCAAGTAAATAGGGTTTAGGGTTTAGGGTAAGGGTTTAGGGGAATTATTTAGGCTTTAGGGGTTTAGGGATGCTCAAGTTTAGGGTTTAGGGTTGCTTGAGTTTAGGGGTTAGGGTTTAGGGTTTAGAGAGAGATAGAGCGAGGGGACCAATGGAGATTGGGAGAGATAGGGAGATAAAGGTTTAGGGTTGCTTCCAAGTTTTATGGTTTCAGGGGTTTAGGGTTGCTCATTTTTAGGGTTTAGGGGTTAGGGGTTAGGGGTTAGGGTTTAGGGGCATTATTTATGGTTTAGGGGTTAGGGGTTAAGGTTTAGAAGTTTAGGTTTATGGTTTAGGTAGAGAGGAGAATAGGGAGATATAGAGGAGACCGAACCTAGGATAGATATCTCTGGCTCCTCTATCCCTCTCTCTAACTATACCTACCTCTCTATCTCTCTCTATCCATGTCTCTCTATCTTGCTAGATCTCTTTCGATCCCCTCTCTCCAACTCTACCTTTCTATCTCTCCCTCCCTCACTATTTGAGGTTTACATGAGTTTAGGGTTGCTCAAGTAAATAGGGATTAGAATTTAGGGTAAGGGTTTAGGGGAATTATTTAGGCTTTAGGGGTTTAGGGATGCTTGAGTTTAGGGTTTAGGGTTGCTTGAGTTTAGGGGTTAGGGTTTAGGGTTGCTTGAGTTTAGGGGTTAGGGTTTAGAGTTTAGAGAGAGATAGAGCGAGGGGACCAATAGAGATTGGGAGAGATAGGGAGATAGAGGTTTAGGGCTGCTTCCAGGTTTTATGGTTTAGGGGTGAGAGGTTTAGGGTTGCTCAATTTTAAGGCTTAGGGGCATTTATTTAGGGTTTATGGTTTAGAGGTAAATTAGGTTTATGGTTTAGGTAGAGGGGAGAATAGGGATCCCTATCTCTATCTCTCTGGACATATAGATCCCTATCTCTTAATCTATCCTCGCTACCTCTCTCACCTCCTCTCTATCTCTCTCCCCATTCCTCTACCTCTTGAAATCTCTCTCCCTATACATCTCTAGACATCTCTTGATCTCTTTCCTATCAAGCTATCTATCCTCATAACCCCATCTCTTAATATACCCCTGTCTACCTCTTTCTCTATATTTCCCTATCTATCTCTCCCTTGCTAGATCTATCTCCCTATATCTCCCCTCTCTATATATATGTATCTCTATCTTTCTCCCTCTATAGACCCCTTTCTCTATATCAATCCCCATTTCTCCCTCTCCCCATCTCTATCTCCACCTATCCTCTCTATCTCCATGTCCCTCTCTATTTCTCCATGTATCTCGATCCCTCTCTATATATAGGATAGAGAAATGGAGAGAGAGAGAGAGAGAGAGAGAGAGAGAGAGAGAGAGAGAGAGAGAGAGAGAGAGAGAGAGAGAGAGAGAGACTCTTCATGTCCCTCTCTATTTAGAAGGTTATGATTTTTGCATGCATGAACCTTTATGTTTTCATGCTTCCCAAAACGCGCTCACATTATAACACGATCATGTTTTGGGAAGCATGGAAAATGGTTAAAAGCATGTGGGATCCATGTTTCAGACCCCACATGACTGTTATTCCTTCTTTTCATGAGTATATCAGAAAAGAAAACACTTTTCATGTTGTTTGACTAATTGAGAATCATTTTTATATCAATCCACCACCTTTTTTTGTTTTTTCAAGGTAGAAGAACTGATTTTGCATGTTTTTGGAGAAAATTTGATTATTTAAACTAAAAGTTTCATGTTTCAAGTGTGATATTGTTTCAAGCTAATTACCATTGATATATAGATTGAATTTGATGATATATGTTTGTTTTTTCCATAAATTTCACTAATCCTATTCTAGAATTATATAGAATTCATAATCAAACTTGTGAAAAACAAGAATTTGAGGATTTTGAAGCCATCTTTTGGAGAATTGGTCAACTACAATATTGAATTCTAAGGTGTGTTCAATTTATGTCCATTTTAATTCACATATATATGTTCTTATGTTCTTTATGTCTTTAAATGTCTTTATGTCTTTATGTTTTTTATGTTCTTTATGTTCTAAGATATATGTGTCTAGGTATATTAGTTAGTTCATTCAAGAAGACTCCAAATTCCTCATGTTTCCACCTCGTTTCGGCCCTTCATGCCTTCATTTCACCTATTTTCAGCTATACAAGAGAAAAACATTATCAAATACTTCATTAAATAATTTTAGTGAATAATTGTTTGTCATACTCATATTCATGATCAATGGAGCCATAATTTTAGTGAACAATTGTTTGTCATACTCATATTCATCAACATAACAAAATTTTAGAGAAGAGAGTTATCTACAAATATATGGACATACAAGCATCATGACACAAGATGATACAAATGGAGTTATAAGGAGATAAAACACTAAAAAGGAGGTTTTCATGGGTGTAGGACAGTCACAAGTCTATATAACAATCCACTATCATAGTCATGATCATCATGAAGTTTTTAATTTATGCATTACTTAAGATCTCTTTGATCTTTTGTCACGAGTATCCAGAAGGTTATCTTTAAGGGTTAATGTTCTTTTGACTATCAAAAAAATTTTGCACTAGTTTAAGATTATTAGGATAGTCAATTTATGTTGATTAACAGTCCCCTTCGATGGCATTAATTTTGTCATCCTTCAAAATCACCTCCATACAACTCATATATGTAAAAAATTAGCCATACAATTCATGATTTCCAAACCCAAAATAATTATTTAATACTCATATAAGAGTCCAAACAATGGCCTTCAAATAGTTTTGAAGTCTATTGGCAGCCCTATTTTCCTTTATGTAAATACTCATGATAGTCTTTATTGTATAAAACTATTTATGTAGATCAGTCCACTATGACTATCATAGTATTAGAGTCTGTTGGAAACCTTCCCAAATTTCTCCTTCATAAGATTCATAGTCCATAATTCAAGTGTATTAAATTTCTACCCTAAATGTCCTCTTTCCATTATGGTATTCAAATGTATACTCTATAACTTTGTATTTGTATTCGAGTGTATACTCTATGACCTGTATTCAAGTGTATATCATGACTATGTATTCGAGTGTATACTCAATGACTTTGTGTATTCTATTGTATACTTGGTGCGTTTTGTGATTGGGAAAGGTGTGAAGAATCTATATGAAGGTCTTTCAGACTTGCTCAAGGAGGTTTGAAGCTTTCTTGGCCATTATTTGACAAAGTGTGATGACTGTCCTAAATGATTGTGCATGACAGTGTTGGGGCAGAAATTGGAAGTTCATCAAATCTAAGTCTAAAAGTGTTGGTTGTGCATATTCATTGTTGGGAAGGGGTCTTAGAAGGTCCTACAAACCTAAACAAAGGATTTTAGATCATTCTTCAAGGGTTAGACACGTTTTATTATGATTGTCCCGAGAGGACTAGTTTTACAATCATTGAGTAAGTGTTGGCACCCAAGCAAGTTAGGGTTTGCTTTTGAGTCTAGTTGTTTCATACCTATTGGAATGATGCAATGATAAGTGTTCACTTCACTCATATGGAGGCATATTTCACAACAATGGGATCAAAGACAAATTCCTCAACTTTCAAAGGCAAACAATTTCATGGCAACTTACTTCACAAGGCACATTTTCTTGGTTCCTTAGGTCCACAAGCTCAAAAAAGGTTCCATACATTCTTTATTCACCTTAATGACTCTAACTCACTCCACCAACTCCTCACAAAAACCTTCTTGCAGCCAACATGGTCCTTTCCCACAAACTGTCCCTTAATTGCTAGTAGCCCTCCAAAATGGATTGTCAAAGCATATCTTCTGTTGCTGACTTCAACTCAAGACTATGAAGCTATTTTTGGATACCCATTAAGGATTTTTAAAACATATCTCAAACTCAGTGTAGGTTACTTTGAAATGCAATGCTCAAAAATTGATTGTCCTTTATTTTTCCTAGGCCTAATTAGGCCACTTTTACAAAGAAACACCTCTCAAATCTTTCTCCCAACTCACAAAACTGATCCCAATCCACTAGGTAGACTTCAAAAGGCCTAAACCACCAACCTTTGCCAATAGAAGACTCCACCAAGTACCCTAACCTCAAAACCCTCATTCTATGCTTGTATGGGAGGGTTTATTGAAAATTCTACACCCAAACCTCAAATCACTTCAAAGACCACTCAGTCACCTTGCGTAAGGTCTGCACATGCTTAATAAACCATAATATGGCCACTCACATTCAGTTTTGACCAAAACTCAACATTACACCTCCTTTCTTGCTTGGAAATAATGCAATTTCTAACTAGGTATCACCCCAATTTTAATATAACGCCTCCCCTACTCCTGAGATCACATGAACACAAAAACTACATTGAATTTCATTAAAGTTTGAGGTAGTTTGAATTATATTCCTGTTGACTGCCTACAAACCCTATTTTTGAGGGTTTAAATGCAAGAAAGTGGTTTGTGACTCTTTTCCACCAATGTGAACACTTGACAATTTGTGGATTGGATTTAGAAAGGATGTATTTCTTCATTCGATGGTATGTTTGTCATGTTGCCATTGAGTCATGGAGCCAATCATGAGCCCATTGTTGTGAAATATGCCTCCTTTGAATTGTGTTGAATTTGAATTGTGTTGAACCCCTGTATTGCAACACTTTTGGATCTATTTTCATGAACTCCACCCTTCATCTACATCATTTATGACTTCGTGTATTTGAGTGTATAGTCCATGACTTTGTATGTTCAAGTCTATACTCCATGACTTTGTGTATTCTATTTTATACTTGGTACATTTTGTGATTGGGAAAAAAGGTGCGAAGAATCTATATGAAGGTCTTTTAGACCTACTCAAGGAGTTTTGAAGCTTTCTTAGCCATTATTTGACAAAGTGTGATGACTGTCCTAAATGATTGTGCATGATAGTGTTGGGGCAGCAATTGGAAGTTCATCAAATCTAAGTCTAAAAGTGTTGTTTGTGCATCATTTATGACTTTGTGTATTTGAGTGTATACTCCATGACTTTGTATGTTCAAGTGTATACTACATGACTTATATGTGTGTTCAAATGCATACTCCATGACTTATGTATGTTCAATTTATCTTGATATGAGGTGTCTTATTCAGAAGTTTGTAGAACCTTGTTATTCATTCTGACTGTGCTATTCATTGTCATTATAAAATTTCTAATTATTATTGTCTTATTCATCATGCTTGTAGAAATCATCATCATGCCGAGGAAATGAGCAAAGACTCTAACACCAAAAGAGCATGAAGCTGAGAATGAGTGGAAAAAAGAAAGAATGAGGCAAATTTGGGAAAGTAGGAAATTGTCAACCATACAAGAAGACATTCCACCATTGCCAATTGAAGAGGAACGTGACATGTCTAATGAAGCTAAGAGAGATGAAATTGGTGGCACAAAGGGAACAAATGTAAAACCTTTGTACAATGAGGAAAGTGAATCTCCAAGTTGGAGGCACTCCATCGTCCACAGGTCAAGTTGAAGGAAAACCATCATTATCTTTTTGAATTAGAGACACTCCATCTTTCACAGGTGAAGTATAAGTTACATCTACATTTTCTTCTCAAGTTGGTGGCACATCATCATTCACACCTCAAGTTGAAGGTACATCATCTATCCCATCTCAAGTAAATATTGAGGAAATTCCTAATGTTTAGTCTACTTTACCAAATAAAATGCCTCCTAGAATTTTGCATAGGAAGCTTAAGTTTCTAATTGATATTGATGAGAATGTATTAGAGCCCATGCAAGATAAGCTTCCCATGCACACCAAAGATATGTGAATAAGATGTGCAAATTATTCTTTGAGAATTTAAATGAAACCAAAAGATGTCAATCTTTGTTGAGCTAGTGAGAAATCTAAAATTTAGGCCCACTATGAAGATTCTTGGCCTAAGAACATCGAATGCCTCAAGTTAAAAATCAATTGTCAAGAATCTAATGAGTGCGTATGAGAGTGTGGATTCCACCTCATGCATGAAGGATAGTAATGTCACATGATGTGTTATTACATCGACAATTGTAAGCCAACAAACAAAAAAAGCTTGCCTCATTAGAAAGACAAGTCAAGCATTGAAAATAAATAGAAAAACTCTAATGAGAGCCGTTGGAAGATGTCAAAGAGTTGAGGATCCAAACACTAATAAATTGTGGGCATTCTCTAGGAGACTCCCACGGAAAGACAAAGTTGTTGTCGAAGCTTTGAGATCACTAATTGAAGACTTTTGGAAGAATTACACAAGGGTATCTCTGAATCAAAGGGATGTGGTAAGAAGGAGAATCGGTAGTCGAAACCGTAAGCCACATCTAAAGCATTTTTTGGATATGACTCAAACACAGTTTTTTGGTAAATTTCTAGAGAAGTATCCTCAAATTAAAATTTCTCAAAGATATTTTGAAATGCTAAAACCTTTCTTTGTCAAAATAAATCACACACGCACTACTTGTTGTTGTAGATTACATATTGAATTTTCTAACTATTTTGTTGTTTATCAGTCTATATGTTCAGATTTGCATACTAACAATGTTTTGCAAGATTGTGGCATATGTGCCCCACCAACTGCCTCAAGAGACTTCATATCAATAATTTTATGTGATAGAGAGGAAGGTCAAATATTCTACAGGAAATTATGCTTGGATGGCACATGTCAGCATTGTGGTGGCTTGCAACGCATGCCAATATGTGAACATATGGAAAGAACATATGCAATTGGAAATGAACTAGTAGAGTTCGGCAAGTATAAAATAGTGGCATACAATACAAGATATGGTAAATAAGCAAAGAGGTGTGAATATGTTATTCAGAAGATTCTAGTGTATCAGTTTATGCCTATATTTTGTGACAACATAGTGTATGAGTATGTAAGACATGCCTATATAGCTCAATGGTTGGACTTGCAATTCAAGTTATGCAAGGACACATTTCTAGTTGGTAGCATTGTTTCATTCATTGAATTTGCAGAGAACTATAGTCTACATCCATAGTGTGAGATGCAATCCCAATATTATAACTCGACACAGGTTTCTATATTTGTGCACATCGCATTCATTCATGTGAATGATAGTACAGAGGATGACAGAAAGATCATAAGGGAGTATTATTTTTATATAAGTGATGATCACACACATTTCACTGATTTCATGAAAGGTTGTTTTCAGGTGTTCTACGATGATCTGGCTAGAAGGGGCATATCATTCAGTCAGCATATCATATGGTCGGATAACTGTGCATCACAATTCAAGAACTCACAGAACTTCTATTGGCTGAGCAGATGGCATAATATTACAAGTGTTCAATATATGTGGAACTTTTGTGAGGCCAGGCATGGAAAGGGGGAGCATGATGGTGCAGGAGCATGTATCAAAAGAACCATAGCACAAGAAGAGTTAATGTATAAAGACAATGCAAAGTTGATAGATGCAAAATCTATCATCGAGTGGTGTAATACTTTGATGGGTCCAGGTAATGAAGGTAAGTCTTCAGTTTGTAGATTTTTTTGGTTGATAGATGATACTAACATTGCACCATATGAGGATTGTTGTACACTGACAGGATCAAATGAGCTACACTCTATCAGAAGCTCAATTGCAGGTTCATGGAGTATACATATGTAGAAGATGGCATGCTTTTGTTCTTCATGTACAATTCAAGCTAGAATGAGTGTGAGTCAAAGGAGTGGGTTGATGAATGGCAGTTAAGTTATCTTAGCCCACTTGACACGTATCGATCCCTGACGACACTGGAATTGATAGAGATGGAATCATCAGTTGACTTTGACCACATATCAGATCTAGTTCAACCAGGTAATATATCTACTTGCATAGTTAAATTTGAAATTCCTAATGTTATCTTAAACTTTGTAGTATTTTTGTAATGTTGACTAATTTCATCTAATTTGCTACACATATCATTGTAGGGCATGTTTATGCATTTATTACAGATGAAGATAATGAAGAGGGAACATATTATTATTTGTGTCATTGTGTTGATGCCAAAATGAAATTGGAGGCCCCAGTTACAGATGGAGAAAACATGGCATACCCTATAGGCTCAATGGTTGTTATTGGAACATGGCTTAGAAGGTACCCACATAAGAGTGTTAATGTTTGGCTGTTTGAGGACTTTGACATGCATTGGAAGATTCTTCATTACTCCAACCTTGTCATGGCAACCAATGTTTATTTGATAAAATATTGAGGTAGACCTTTGAACAAGACCTCGTGGAAGGTGCGTGACTCTGACCATGAGGCAATACTTGACACAATAAAGAGTAGAGAAGACCTAGATGGTTCGTTGGATTAATTTGTAAGTATGCATAAAACTTTACTAGATGGTTACTTGTACTTTGTTTTGTATATAAATAGTAGTATGAATTGCTTCCCTCCAATATATTTATGTCTAGTCAATTTTGCTTTTTGATGCTTCTCATAGGAGGTCACAACTCCAGTTCGTCCAACTACAGACAAAGAAGCTTGAGAAAAGATGATAGAGAGTGCTCATTAGATCACGATAAGTGATCAATTTCATATGTGATGTTATATATTTCATGTACATTTTGTTATAGTAATGTGCATATTATTTGATTGTATTAATAGGTGTAGTTGCATGAGCTTGAATTGTCAAAGAGGTCTACTCAACGACAAAGAGAGGATGAGTCATGGATTGGCTCTCAATCTTCATGGTCAAGCAAGGGCCACCAATTATTTCATAAAAGTCCATAGGAAACTAGTTTTGGGACATACATTTTGTCTATTACCGATTTATATTTTTGTATATATGCCTGTATGGCTTTGTTTGGACATGCCTATATGGCTTTGTATGTAAACTAGATGTTATGTTCATGACATTATGTATACGAAATTTTATATTAAATATTTAATATGATGATAAATTATCCTTGAGCAATGGTATGAACTATGGGCAGTGAATGCCTCATGTTTCACTTGATTTGTTTTCTATGGTATACATTTTATGTTTGCATCATCATCATGTTATGCTTCATGGGGTTAGATCTAAGTAATGGATGAAGTTGATCCTAATTGGTCTTAATCCTATTCACTCATGTTTCACTCATGTCATATCAAGATTGATGTCACAGGGTTTGGATGTTAGTTCATAACATTCATGTTTATCATGTTACAATAGTAGGACATAGTTGCTTATGTCATTGGTTCATGCCATTGGATCATTTGATTTGGTTGTGGTTCTTCATCATAACATGTCATGCTTTTAGGAGTTGGATTGGGTTGTGGTTCTTCCTCATGACAGGAGTTTGTTCATGTCTTCATGCTTCTTTGTCCTCCATGTCTTTAGTGTTCTCAATGTCTTCATGTGTCAAGGATTTCTTGCAAAATGCTTCAGTTTCATGTAGTGGAAAGGTGCTAGGAGTGACATTTTGCATTCCATAACTCGTGGGGCTGAACGTATTTTGCCAATGCATCGGGTGGGTAGGTAAATGCTGGGGGAGGTCTTGTTTCATGTGCCAAGAGTCACAGTCATTCGGGGCAGCAGGCTACTAGCAAAGTCCCTTAAGATCCCTAAGAAGAAAAGACTGCCAAACTTTGACGAAGTAGTTCTTGGAACTCATAGTAGTTGGGAACATTCTATTTGGACTTGAAGGTGTATGTGGGGTCTATCCACAATAAACTCTCTTGCTTTCGTTCAACTCTAGTATATTTGACCCTGTCAGAATCAAATGCATTCTTACAAAATGTTTTAGTTTCATGCAGTGGAAAGGTTCTAGGAGTGACATTTTGCATTCCATAGCTCATGGGGCCAAACGGACTTTGTCAACATGTCGAAGTGGGCATGTAAATGCCAAGGGAGGTCTCATTTCATGTGCCAAGTGCCCCAGTCATTCGAGGCAGCAGGCTACCGGCAAAGTCCCTTAAGTTCCCTAAGACGAAAAAACTACCAAACTTTGATAGAGTAGTTCTTGGAATTCATGGCATATGGGAACATTTCATTTGGACCTACTGGTGCATGTGGGGTCTATCCACAATAACCTCTCTCATTTTGGTCAACTCCAGTCCATTTGACCGTGCCGAAATCAAATGCATTCTTACAAAATGCTTCAGTTTCATGCAGTGGAAAGGTGCTAGGAGTGACATTTTGCATTCCATAGCTTGTGGGCCTGAACGGACATCACCAACGCATTAGGATGGGTGGTTAAATGCTAGGGGAGGTCTCATTTTGTGTGCCAAGCATCGCAGTCATTCGGGGCAGTAGGCTACTGACAAAGTCCTTTAAGATCCTTAAGAAGAAAAAAATGCCAAACTTTGATGGGGCAGTTCTCAAAATTTGTGGTAGCTAGGAATGTTCTGTTTGAACCTACAGGTGCATGTGGAGTTCATCTACAATAACCTCTCTCAATTTCATTCAACTACTGTCCATTTGACCATGCCAGAATCAAACGCATTCTTGCAAAATGCTTCAGTTTCATGCAATGGAAAGGTTGTCAGGTGCCATATTTTTTGTTCTTCTCATTGTGGGGCTGAATGGACTACACCAACACATCGAGGTGGGTGGGTAAATGGTATGGAAGGTCTTGTTTCATGTACCAAGCGTCCCAGTCGTTCCAGCCTGTAAGTTACTGACACCTAGCACCTTTTGAGTTTGCCGGTAGCTTGCAGGCCAAAACGATTGGTACACTTGGCACATGAAAGAAGACCTCCCCTAGAATTTACCCACCCTCCCTGAGGTGTTGGCATAGTCAGTTTGCCCCCACAATGAGCAAATCAAAAAATATGGCACCTAGAAACTTGTCCACTGCATGAAACTAAAGCATTTTGCAAGAATGTGTTTGATTCTGGCATGGTCAAATGGACAGGAGTTGAACGAAACTGAGAGAAATTATTGTAGACGGACCCCACATGCACTTGTAGGTCCAAACGGAACATTCCTAGCTGCCACAAATTCTGAGAACTGCCTCGTCAAAGTTTGGTATTTTTTTATCTTAGGGATCTTAAGGGACTTTGCCGGTAGCCTGCTACCCTAAATGACTACGGCACTTGGCATACGAAATGAGACCTCCCCTAGAATTTACCCACCCACCTTGACACATTGGCGAAGTTCGTTCGGCCCCACGAGCTATGGAATGCAAAATGTTACTCCTAGCAACTTTTGAGTTTGTCGATAGCTTGTAGCTCGGAACGACTGAGACACTTGGTGCACGAAATGAGACCTCCCCTAGCATTTACCCACCCACCCAGACATGTTGGCACAGTCATTTTGTCCCCAAGACCTATGGAATGTAAAAATTTAGTGTTAGCAACTTTCTACTTTGTCGGTAGCTTATAGCCCCAAATGACTGGGACACTTGGCACATGAAACGAGACCTTCCCTACCATTTACCCACCCACCCTAACATGTTGGTGTAGTCCATTTGACCCCATGATGAGAAGAACAAAAAATATGGCACCTGGTAACCTTTCCATTGCATGAAACTAAAGCATTTTGTAAGAATGTGTTTGACTCTGGTACGGTCAAACGGACTGGAGTTGAACGAAATAGAGAGAGGTTATTATAGATAGACCCCACATGCACCTATAGGTCCAAACAAAATGTTCCCAGCTACCATGAATTCTGAGAATAGCTTTGTCAAAGTTTTGTAGTTTTTTCATCTTAGGGATCTCAAGGGAATTTGTCGGTAGCCTACTGCCCTGAATGACTGGCGCGCTTGGCACACAAAACAAGCCACCCTTAGCATTTACCCACCCACCCCAACACATTGGTGAAGTCTGTTTGGCCCCACAAGCTATGGAATGCAAAATGTCACTCCTAGCACCTTTCCACTGCATGAAACTGAAGCATTTTACAAGAATGTGTTTGATTCTAACACAATCAAATATACTAGAGTTGAACGAAACCAAGAGAGGTTGTTGTGGATGGACCCCACATGCACCTATAGGTCTAAATAGAATGTTCCCATTTGCCACAAATTCCAAGAACTACTCCATTAAAGTTTGGTATTTTTTTCATCTTAGGGATCTTAAGGGACTTTGCCGGTAGCTTGTTGCCCCGAACGACTATGATGCTTGGCATACAAAACGAGACCTCCCTTGGCATTTATCCACCCACCCCAACATGTTGGTGAAGTCCATTCAACCCCATGAGCTATGGAATGCAAAATGTCACTCCTAGCACCTTTCCATTGCATTAAACTAAAGCATTTTGCAAGAATGCATTTGATTTCGGCATGGTCAAATAGACTGGATTTGAATGAAACTGAGAGAGGTTATTGTGGACAGACCCCATGTGCACTTGCAGGTCCAAACAGAATGTTCTCAGCTACCATAAATTTTGAGAAAACTCTGTCAAAGTTTGGCAATTTTTCTGTCTTAGGGATCTTAAGGGTTACACCCATTTTATCCTTCCTCATGCATAAAACAATAATATGATGTTGTAACAAGGCTGATCTTGAGTTGGGAGAGATTTGTACATCCATTATTCTACATCATAGCTTCTATTTCTTACATCACTCAAATATTTTCAAGACCTTTCCATGGTTTCCTCTTACTAATCTAGCCAACCAAGACCTTGAAAATGGTGTAGCAGTAACATATAAGGCTAAGAAATCGGGTAAAAGATCCATGTGATCATCTATTTTTAGTTTTAACATATTTTTCTATCATCATTGACCATTGTATCCATGCATGTGTAGGTATATCAGTTAGTTCAGTCAAAGAGACTCCAAATTCATCATGTTTCCACCTTGTTTCAGCTCTTCATGCCTTGACATCATGACTGTCACAACATGGTCTTTCATCATTTTAATAGTCCTCTTTAGTGTCTTAGTCTAGGACATTCCTTATGCACCTATTCATGTTGATTTGCAGGTATGACACAACAATATTTCAAAATTTCCTAATTATCCTTTGTTACTACATGATGGTGGTTACCTTGATCGACTATATGGGGGATTGTCATCATGGGGGTTTGAAGCTTAAAAATAGTCATCACAACATCTACCATGGTCCAAGAAGGTAAACTCCATGCCCAATTTGAAACTACTTGCAAAGGGCTTCATTCAAGTCATGATTGTTGTCTTCACATGTCTTTCTCTAGACTTTGGGACAGTGGTTACAACTTTTTCCATGGGTCAAGAAAATGAACTACAGATTGATTTTTCAGAAGTTATGAACCTTATGCATGTCTAGGACAACCTGGGAATCATAAAAATGAGTTTTATCAAACCTACAATAGCCATGAACATGAATAACAAGTTGCAGATTTGGTTGAGAAAATGGGTATAAATCAAGCTAGTCTTTCACCACAAGGGGAGGTGCATGATATTTGTGCATTTGGATGTGAAGCAATAGAATAATCATGATGATGCTCATCATCATCATTTATAAGGACTTTTGTAATTGCAGCTACCCTTGTAGACATGTATGTAAAGTGTGGAAGCATAGACAAGGCACGTGAACAGTTTGGCATGATGCCCCAAAGAAATGTTGCCTCATTGAATGCAATGATTGCAAGATATGAACAAAATGGATTTTTTGATAAGGCTTTGGAAACTTTCAATAAAATTTCATCATGTTTCAACTACGTACCAACTGTCCAATGGACTTTTGAAAGGATTTAATCGTTTAACTTCCTTAAACTTACATTTTTCAATTTTACATGTTGACAACTTTTGTAAAATGAACTCAAAATGACTCTATTGACCTTGCACATGGTCTATTATGACCTTATTAGACCAAATAAACTAAAAACACCCAAAAAAACCATTGATACCATATTTCACAACAATGGGCTATGATATCAAACTCTTCTTCAACTTGACATGAACTCTTCAATGACTACAAACCCAAAACTTGTTTCAAAACCTCAACCCTTGCAAACTATCACATGGAACACCTTTGAAATGATTAATGTGCCATGATAATACCATACATTGTCATCAAGAACTTATAATTTATAATTTTGATTAAATGCCTTCACAATCAACCCTTTAAGCTCAGTAGCCCTCCAAACAGTGACTTTTGGGCTTAACTTCCAAAAAACTCATCAAACCCACAAATGGTTTAGCATTTCAGATACCTTTTTTGGTTATCTTCAACATATCTCATTTGTTCCTAGGGTTATTTTAGACTTTCACCTCCTAAAATTGACTATTACGATGTTTTAAGGGGCAATTAGCCCTATTTTACAAAGCAACCCCCAATCAATGTCTCTCTCAAACTCAAAACCCAACTCCAAAGTTCTAGGTAGGTTTCAAATAGACCAAATCCACAAATTTTGTTAGACAAAAGGATCATAGAGTCATCCAATTAATAAACCCTCATTCTAGGCCAATTAGTGCTTGTATAGAGAGGATTTATTGGTTCTCATCACTCCTCTACCTAAATCTGATTTAGACCCACTCAAACATTTCACTACAAGTATGCACATGATAAACAAAACATCATCCACACTTTAACAATGCTCTTTCATCAAAATCCTACTTGAAAGCATCACTTTTCACCAAAAAAAAAAGACAATATACAACTAGGGCATCATAGTAATCACCTCAACCCTCTGATTTCTGCAAAACCACCAATGAAATCCTGAAACATATCCTATATCCCTCCATTCCACCAATTTTTAGCAAATTTGGCTGGTGGAATGGAGTTCAAACCTTCATTTTCCCCTTCAAACCCTCAAATTCAGATTTTCATACCTGTTCTTAGAAAAATGAGCATAACTTTTGCAAATCCCAATAAAAATTGATGAAACCAAATGTAAATGAAAGGTACTTCTATTCTCTTTCCAACAAACTAAGATTCATGTCCTTAAAGGCCATAGAATGGCCATACCACGTGCTGCAATAGTAAAAAAATAGAAAAAATAGAAAAACAGGGTATTGTTGTTACTTCTTCATAAAAAATCTGTACAACTCCCTTTGCCTCAGGGTTTGGAGGCATATTTCATCATGTTTCAACTACCTACCAACTGTCCAATGGACTTTTGAAAGGATTTAACCATTTAACTTCCTTAAACTTACATTTTTCAATTTTACATGTTGACAACTTTTGTAAAATGAACTCAATATGACTCTATTGACCTTGCACATGGTCTATTATGACCTTATTAGACCAAATAAACTAAAAAAACCAAAAAAAAAAACCTATCATTAGACCTCATTTGACCAAACTTGCAAAAAAAATGAATTTGGTGCCCTTGCACCAAATTGGAAGCCAAATTCCAAAACCTTCGAAATGGTATCTTTGGAACATGGTATAGACATACATCAAAGCATAAAGCATATAGGAATTTGTTAAATGTTGTAGTTGTAAGTACCTTGCAAGACATATATGCAAAGTGTGGAAGCATATACTTGACGAACATGAACTATTTGACATGATGTCTCAAAGAAATGTTGTCTCATGGAATGCAATGATTGCAAGATATGAATGAAATGGATTTGTTGAAAAGACTTTAGAAAATTTCAAGTAAATGCAATTGGCACGTGTAAAGCCAAATTCCACAACCTTTTCCAACATCCTCCCTATCTGTACACCAATATAGAATGTTTGGAACAACTTATCGACATCCATCAAAGCATAAAGGATATAGGAAATTTGTTGCATGGTGTAATTGTAGCTGCCCTTGTAGACATGTATGCAAAGTGTGGAAGAATAGACTAGGCACATGAACTGTTTGGCATGATGCCCCAAAGAAATGTCACCTCATTGAATGCAATGATTGCAAGATATGAACAAAATGGATTTTTTGATAAGGTATTAGAAACTTTCAAGCAAATGCGATTGGCAGGTATAAAGAAAAATTCCACAACCTTAGCCAATATCCTCCTTGCCTATGCCAAAATGGACATCCATCAAAAGGATAAAACATATGGGAATTTCATTAGATGTTGTAGTTGCAAGTGCCCTCAGAGGCATGTATGCAAAATGTGGAAGCATAGACAAGGCACGTGAACTGTTTGGCATGATGCCTCAAAGAAATGTTGTCTCATGGAATGCAATGATTGCAAGATATGCAAGAAATGGATTTGTTGAAAAGACTTTAGAAACTTTCAAGTAAATGCAGTTGGCATGTGTAAAGCCAAATTCCACAACCTTTGCCAACATCCTCCCTATCTGTACACCAATATAGATATTTTGGAATAACTTATCAACATCCATCAAAGCATAAAGGATATAGGAAATTGGTCAAATGTTGTAATTGCAGCTACCCTTGTAGACATGTATGCAAAGTGTGGAAGCATAGACAAGGCACGTGAACTATTTGGTATGATACCCCAAAGAAATGTCACCTCATTGAATGCAATGATTGCAAGCTATGAACAAAATGGATTTTTTGATAAGGCATTAGAAACTTTCAAGCAAATGCAATTGGTGGGTGTAAAGCAAAATTCCACAACCTTAGCTAGTATCCTCCTTGCCTATGCCAAAATGGACATCCATCAAAAGGATAAAACATATGGGAATTTTGTTAGATGTTGTAGTTGCAACTACCCTCAGAGACATGTATGCAAAGTGTGGAAGCATAGACAAGACACGCAAACTGTTTGGCATGATGCCTCAAAGAAATGTCGCCTCATGGAATACAATGATTGCAAGATATGAGCAAAATGGATTTTTTGATAAGCCTTTAGAAAGTTCCAAGAAAATGCAATTGGCAAGTGTAAAGCCAAATTCCAAAACCTTAGAAATGGTATGTTTGGAGCACAGTATAGACATCCATCAAAGCATAAAGGATATAGGAATTTTGTCAAATGTCATAGTTGTAAGTACCCTGCAAGACATGTATGTAACTTGTGTGGAAGTATATACAACGAACATGAACTATTTGACACGATGCCTCAAAGAAATGTTGTCTCATGGAATACAATGATTGCAAGATATGCACAAAATGGATTTTTCGTAAGGCTTTAAAAACTCTCAAGCAAATGTACAAAAATAAATTTCAACCATTTACGCAAATTTTGGCACATCTAAAACCATATTGCACAACCTTAACCAACTTCCTCCTTGCCTATGCTATAATAGGATCTACAGAACATGGTGTGGACAACCATCAAAGCATAAATGATATAGGAATTTTGTCATATGTATTGTATTTGCAAAGTTGCCCTTTTATCTACATGTATGGAAAGTATGGAAGCATAGACAAGGCACGTGAACTATTTGAAATGATGCCTCAAAGAAATGCACAGTCCCACATAATTCAATGATTGCAAGATATGCACAAAATGGATTATTTGAAAATGATTTATAAACTTTCAAGCAAATGCAATTGGCACTTGTAAAACCAAATTCCTATAAAATAATTCATTATCATATTAAATATTTAATATAAATTGTCATAAACATAATGTCATGAACATAACATCTAGTTTATATAAAAAGCCATATAGGCATAGCCAAACAAAGCCATACAGGCAAATATACAAAAATATACATCGGATTAACATACAAAAGTATGTATGCAAAGCCATCTAGGCATACAAAAAATATCCCAAAAACTAGTTTCCTATGGACTTTTAGGAAATAATCGGTGGCCCTTCTTTGACTGTGAAGATGGAGAGTTAGTCAGTGACACATCCTCTCTCTGCCGTCGAGTAGACCTCTTCAAATAAAGTTCATCCAGATGCACCTATTAATATATGCACAAATTAGTATAGAAAATGTATGAAATATATAACATCACATATGTAATTGATCACTTACTGCCAACTGATGATCACTCTCCATCATCTTGTCTCTCTCTTCGTCTGTAGTTTGACGGATTGGAGTTGTGACCTCCTGTGAGAAGCAAGAAGCAAAATTGACTAAACATAAATATCATTTATGTACATCAAATGACATGAGATAAAACAATAAATACAAACTTATGATATTTTCATGTTATTGGCTCATACCTCAGTCAAACGATTTGCAAACATCATGGCTGCAACAATGCCTATCTGTGTTGACTCATGAAGATCAAGAGGAGTCTCCACTGTATTCAGCATCTAAAAATCAAGTTCAATATTATTCAAACAAAATAAATACAAAACATTATTTTAAAAATGCATAATGATTAGAAATGGTTAAATTTACCTCTATAAAAGTGGTGGTTTGGCATCCAGGGGACCAAGGAAATCATGGAGGTGCCAGTGACTGTTAAAATCATCAAATTGTCACAAAATAATATTACCATTGACATATCTACAATAATTATGATTATTTGATAAATTACATACATGCTGACTTGACCTCCTCTCATAACCTACCAATGGACAGATAACGGAGGTAGGATGAAGACTCTAACCCTGGAATTTGATTGCACAAACAATTACATACATTATTTTTGACTTATAATATAGATAATCATATAAAATTAATTACAAATTTTAAATAACAATATACTGAATCAAGATGAAACTTGTAACAAATTACCTGAGAGTCAATACCAAATGTATGCTGTAAGAGATCGTCACTGAGAACAAGATCATCCAATATGTCATGGCCCTATGTCGCAGCATGCTGGCCCTATGTTGTAGAGTCCTGTCGTGCCTCCTTCATCCCATAATCACATAGGCTCCCACATGTACTACACAAATGTGGGGACACATGATGCCTACTACTCTCACCCTCATCAACCTAGGTAAAATCATTGGCATGTTGTGAAAGAGTTTGGTTGAGAGTAGTCAATGAATGTAAAGTCTCTAGCTCAACACTCTCCTTCAAAGCCAAAGAGAGTGACCTACGTTCTAGTCTTGCTCGAGGTATAGGCACATGGTCTTCATCTCGCTGAGCCTCGGGTCTATCTTGGGCAGAGCCGCCACCTCCACCCTAGAACTCACGAATGCAAAATAATTCAAAATCTTGTTAAGGACAAACTCACAATAGAGTTTCCTCAAGAAATATTGTGGTACCTCATCATTATTGCATGGTCCCTCATCGAAGACCATGTACCATCTATCCCAAACGTTTCAAGATATTTCTTCCTACACCAATGTATAGGAAACCATTTGCAACTTTCTTCTAATCTTTAGCTGGTTTTGGGATTAATAAAATGTGCCCATAATTGAGATTTTGTAATTTTTTCATTCTTGACTTGTTCATATGACAACTTGTCAGCATAATATTTCTGACTCCTCTCCCTATAGTTTTGGAATTTGGTGATTTGTTTTGTCACCAAATCTGTGTGGGAAACAATCTCTTGTAGTGATTTTGCAAGTGCCCTCCTACGATCAGTGGTTCCACTTGGATTATTTAGGGTTTAAATAATAGTTTGAAGATGTTTCTTGTTTTCTTCTATTATCCCTAGGTAGTGTTCTTGATTATCCCTTACATGAAAAGGAGGTGAAGGTGGGTTTGGAGGGTTTGGAGGGTTTTGGGGGTTGTTTTCACCCTCCTCAATTGGATTTAGGTTTTCTCCTTCTCCAATAACTATAAATACAATATAAAAATAAATCAAACATTGTAAAACTCAAAACTTGTTCTCAAACTAACAAAATCAGTCAAACCCTACCTTCTTCTTGTGTTGGAGCCTCTAAATTTGCACGACGATGTCTTTGGGGTGAGGTGGCATTGTGAATTTCTTGTTTTCTCTATTACACTCAATTCAATGGACTCTTCTTCAATGCGATCATGTTTTTGGCTGTTTTCTTTGTTGTTGTGGGGAGAATAGTCATGGTGGAATGAGCATAAATGTGTTTTTTTTGCTTTTATACAAAGTAAAATGTGAGCGTGTTGTTTTTCTTTAATTTTGGAGATGGTGGTGAATTTTTGGTCCCCCATCTCCTTGCACTTACCCTATTATAAAAATTAAACTACCACTAACTTCTATATTACATTGAATGTGTGTCAGAATGGAAAATGCTAATTTACAAAAAACTATAAAATAATTTACAAAGTAGACAAGAGGACGAAGAGAGGAACCTAGAGCTAGAAGGAGGAAGCCACTATCTAGGATGCTAGCATATCATGTGGAAAACATAGATATCATGCATACCACAACATAGTGATTTATATGGGGAAAACCCTTTCAAGAGAAATACCCCACACTCCAAAATCTGCCCAATATATTATTCAAAAATCATAAAGATTACAATATACTTACAGAGAAAGCTTCTCACAGGAGTATCACCACCAGAGATCTAGAGACAACATGACTGCTATCAAACTCTCAGAACACATCATGATACCACGGCCATAATACAACACCCTCATAAAATAGGGTTACCTTCTAGGGCAAGACAAGCCAACAAAATATCTACCATCAGATCTAAAACTTAGTAATGAACAATCTAGATTTACAATATATCATTAGTTTAATGTATGTCACCATCATTTAACAGTTTCTGTTAACAAAAAAATGTTAACACACATCCCACTCCACCCCATGCTCCCATTATATTTTACACCTATTGGTGTAACTAGGAAATATATATAAATATATATATCCTATTAATAATAAACCTTATATAATTACAAGGTTGAGACACATTTTCTCAACAAATCTCCCACTTGTTAAACACCTTGCAAGAGCAACATGAGGGATTAATCATCATCTCTCAATTTCTGGGGGCCAAAAGGCCCATAGTCTCTAAACACTATCTGAACTTTTCTATGCTCACAAGCTTAGTTAAAGAATCAACAACATTCATCAAAGTTTCTACCTTAACTGGCTTCACCCTGCCAGCTTCGACCATATCTCTAACAAAATGATACAGTACATCAATGTGCTTGGTCTTGGCATGAAATGTCAAGTTCTTAGCTAGACAGATCGTACTCTGACTATTGCAATAAATTGTCACTGCACCTTGTTTTATTCCAATATCTAAACATAGTCTCTTAAGCCAAATGGCTTCTTTGCAAGCATGAGTAGTTGCCATATACTCAGCTTCAGTAGTGGACAAAGCAACCATAGCCTGTCACTTACTCATCCAACTAATTGCACCACCAAATAAAGTAAACACATATGCACTAGTGGATCATCTACTATCAATATCACCTGCCTAGTTTGAATCCACATAACCATGAATATCAAGGGAAATATCATCTTCAATTAAATTATTATGATAACATGAGGAATACTTTGAGGTACCATGCAAATATATAAAGACTCTTTTAATTGCATCCCAATGAACTCTACGAGGATTAGACATATCTCTGGAAAGAACTCCTATTGCTTGGGCAATGTTTGGTCTAGTACAAACTATAGCATACATCAAATTTCCAACTGCACTCTGGTAAGGCACTCTGCTCATCTCTTCCATCTCTGATGGAGATGTTGGACAGTCTTATATAGATAACTTTGTTCCAATTGAAAAGGGAACACACAATGGTCTATAGTCCTACATGTTAAACATATGTAAAATTAAATTTACATACTTACTTTGACCAAGCCATATCTTTTTGTTCACTCTATCTCTTCTAATTTCCATTCCAAGAATGTGTCTAGCTACACCAAGGTCTTTCATTTAAAATTTAGTAGCAAGTTGAGATTTTAGTTCGAAAATCATACCTTTCCCTTTACCAATAAATATCATATCATCAACATATAATGTAATAAACAGGAAATGATCACCATCAATTTTATAATAAATACAATGATTTGATTTAGAATGCTCAAATCCCAAACTCAACACATATGTATCAAATTTCTAGTACCACATCTTAGAACTCTATTTTAGGCCATACAAATATTTCTTTAATTTGCAAACCGATTACCTTTACCTTTCACCACATAGTGCTCTGGCTGTGTCATATAAATATCCTCCTCCAAGTTACCATGAAGAAAAGTAGTTTTCACATCCATTTGCTCAACCTCTAAATCATAAGTAGCAACAATATAAAGCAAAAATCTAATGGATGTCATTTTTGCAACAAGAGAAAACATCTCATCATAATCAATACCCTCAACATGAGAGTAACCAAGTTTGCAACTAAACTTGCTTTGTACTTCTGAATACCTCCATCTGAACCAATCTTTTTCTTGAACACCCATTTACAACCAATAGGTTTTTGTCCTTCAGGAAATGGTAAAGATCCCATGTATCTTTATTTTTCAAAGATGTCATTTCTTCATCCATAGCAATCTTCTAGGATTATGCATCATTAGTACCTAATTCCTCTTTTGCAGATCTGGGTTCATCCATGTTAGTATTCAAAGCAAAAATACATCTCCAATCATCAGGTGAGTACCTTTTAGGTGGTTGTGTATGCCTTGTAGACCTACGAACAAGATAATTTGGAGGTTCTTCCTCATTCTCTGAAGATTCAGAGCTAGATGGGCTCTCCTCAATTTCTTGTCTATCCATGGGCCTCGATTCAACTTTCCCAAGTGTAGAAGGAAATTGAATCACATCTTCCTATTTACTTTGTTCTAGCTGCAATGTAATAGAAGAAGGCTTAGTTTATCTAAAAATAACACTTCTACTATATATTACCTTATGTACAACATGATCCCAAATGTTGTATCCGTTCACACCATAACTTTATCCAATGAAGATACATTTCACAACCTTGTTTTCCAACTTTGTTCACTTCTCCTTTGGTACATGTGCATATGCCTCACAACCAAAAACTCTAAGATGTCCTAATGAAGTCTTGTGACCTGACCATGCCTCCATAGGTGTCTTATCAACAAGAGTTGATGTAGGAGACTTGTTAATCATGTAATAGGCAATGGCAACAACTTCAACCCAAAACCTTTGTTCTAGACTAGCACCACTCAACATACTCCTAGCCTTCTCCATTAGTGTCTTATTCATTCTTTATGCAACTCCATTCTGTTGTGGAGAATATGGAGTTGTCTTTTGTTTATGAATACCACAATATTTACAAAATCTATCAAAATCATTAGAGAAAAATTCACCACCATTATCAATCCTCAAACATTTTATTTTCTTTCTAGTCTACAACTCAAACATTGCTTTAAGTTTTTTAAATCGACCGAAAACTTTAGATTTACTCTTTATAAAGTATACCCTGTTGCAAATATGTGCCTAATCGGTGTTTTCATTGACGTCAACATACCCTTGTTGTCATTGGTGTCAACTGTATCCTATTCTATTACTTGTTTAGAAGACTAGTATGTTGAGGATATTGAGAAAATTAGCCTCTCTGGAAGAATCAAGTAAGTTACATATCTCTTTGTCAGAAACAGTGAAGATAGTACAGTTCAGTGGATTAGATTGCTCTACATTTCTAGTGAAATGAAGATCAGAGTCTATAGACTAAAGGGTTTGTAGAGGATTGTCTTAACTTGCTCTAGTTATGCTTTGAGAGGTCCGCATGAAGAATTTGTGAAGTTATGGCCATCTGAGTAGAACTAGGTTTTGTTGTTGATCAGATGTAACAGAGTGATAGGAATTTGGTCCAGATTGCTCCACATTGTAATATTATGGTCTGTGGTTCTAGAGGCATGTTTGGGATGTTGATGTGTATCTTCAACTCAAGTGGTTCGTGGTTTGGAGGTCCGCAAGCAATCTTTCTAGTGTGATAGTCATGACAGTTGGTGTTCTTAAGTTTTGGTATAAAGATGCAAGTGATTCTGCTGATTTGAGGTGGTGCGGTTGTTCTTGTTGATTTCATTGTGCTTGTGGTGGTCTCTAGATCATGTGCCTATTGTGTTAGTGGTCTGCATTGAAGATCGAGCTCAGAGTTGAAGATTTCTCTTTAGATGTTGCTGTTCTTTCCAGTCTTGGCCAACTGGATGTTTCATGCGTGTCGCAGATGATCGAAGAGAAGTTCTATGAGGCATGGCTTATTATTCAAAGAAGATTTGAATCCCAGTTATGTTTGGCCAACTGTGTAGTGATCCGCATGCAGTACTTTGTATTGAGTCAAGTCTTTTTGTAAATATTTGTAATGCTGACCTTGGAGTTTGTTCCAATAGTTGATGAATGTAATGCCAACCTTGATGATTCCTTCCAAGGTTGATGTGGCATATAAATACTTGTAGATTGAGTTGTGAAGAACATGTCCTTTAGCGAAAATGACAAGATTCTAAGAAAAGGCAGAGCAGAGAAAAAGAAGAGCAGAAGAGAAAGAAAGTGATGATGCGAATGTAGTGAAGAAGAATATAAGAGCAGAGAAGTGTTGAGAGCTCCAATGGAACTGAATCTTGGCATAGTGAAGATGCTACTTCTTAGTTCACCCATTCTATGAAAACCATTCATATGTCTTTGTAGACAGTGAGTCTCTGTGAGTAGTGTGCTCTTGGCATTGCACCCTAAGGCAAGTGCCTTCCATTTTTCTATTCTTTTAATAGAGAATAAATCTTATGGGTTAACCCCCACTATGGTTTTCCCTTAACAAGGTTTCCACGTAAAATTCTTGGTGTTATGTGTGTGGATTATGGTTCTACTCATGTGTTGTTGATTCATGCTTTTATTGTTATATCATTGATCTATTGATAAGTAATAAAAGAGGATTAAGTGCAGCAAAAGATTAAGTTTTCAGACAACTGATTCACCCTCACCTCTTAGTTGTTTGCCCTCATTTCAACAATTGGTATTAGAGCCGGTTCCTCTAAAATAATCTTGATCACTTGAGGAGATCCAAGATGATGAGATACAAAAAGGACAGTCCAAGATTTGATGGAACAAATTACTCCCTTTGGAAAAGTCAGATGGAGTGTCACTTGAAATGCATGGGTGATTAGTTTTGGTTGATAACAAACAATGAGTATAAGCCTCCACAGAATGGTCCTACAACTGTAGATCAAATCAAAGATGCTAAAAACAATATTTGGGTTAAAGAAGCTTTGCTGAGTGCCCTGACTGATACAGAAATGAAAAATGTCTTGGAACTGAAACTGGTCATGAAATCTAGAAGAAATTGGAAAATCTGTATGAAGGTGATGAATATGTCAAATGTGCTAAGTTACAAAGTCTGAGAGGTAGATATGAAAGTTTAAGGATGAGTGAAGATGAAAACATCACTTCCTACATGTAGAAGGTAAATGAACTTGTGTGTGGTATTAGGTGTGCTGGTGGAAAATTGGAAGAATCAGAGATTATTACAAAAGTGCTCAGATCCTTACCTGATTCATACAAACATAAAGTTGTTGCTATTGAGGAGATTAGGACTTTCACAAAAGTTACAAGAGATCAATAGATTGGCAAGATTTCAGCATTTGAAATGAGTGAGTTTGGTGATTCACTTCCTAAATCAGAATTTGCATTCAAGGCCAGTGTTTTTGGAAAATAAAGATTTGATCCAGGTGAAAGCTCTTCAAGAAGATCAATTAGATATGAAAAGGCAAGAAAGGAACTTGAAGAAGATGAATCTCGACTTGAACAACTTGAAGCCCTTATTACCAAAAGATTACCAAGAGGATTTGGTAAGTATGAAGGAATGTTGCCTTTCAAATGTTTTTCTTGCAATAAGATTGGTCATTTTGCTTCAAGATGTCTAGAGAGGGTTTCAAAACCAAACCCTAATAGACCTAGGGGTCAGAAGAAATGCTACTATGTCCAAGAAGCTGAAGGAGTCACAGATGATGAGTCTGATAAAGGAAGTATCTCTAAAAATGATTGGGTGCTCATTAATATCAAGGAAGAATATCTGATGCCTACTAAATCTGCTAGTTGTATAAGTGTGGAAAGGGCCTTGGCTACTTAGGTTGAAGAAAAGGATGAATGGGTGATTCACAGTGGATGTTCTCATCATATGACCAGTGATAAAATTAAGTTTGTAAGTTTGGAAAGATATGAAGGTGGAATTGTGAAGTTTGGAGACAACCCAGCTAGTAGAATTCATGGGAAAGGATCCATCTCTTTTGATGGTAAGAATAACACTAACGATGTTTTATATGTGGAAGGGTTGAAACATAATCTTCTCAGTGTTGGACAGTTGGTTGAAAAAGGGTATGATCTCCAATTCAAGAATGGGAAATGTAGAATTTTTGAAAGCTTCGAAACTAAGATTGCAACTTGTACACAGACTAGAGGTAATATCTTCCATTTGAATGGTACTATTAAAAGTTACTTGATTGCTCAAATTGATCAGAGTTGGTTATGGCATAGGAGAATGTGTCATGTAAACTTTGATAACATTGTCAAGATAAGCACTACTCAGGCTTAAGAGATCTTCCAAAGCTTGTGAAACCTATAATAACATGTGTAAGGAATGTCTATTAGGAAAACATAGCAAAACTACATTCAAGAGTAAAGAACAAAATTCAAATGGATTGTTAGAACTTGTGCACATTGATTTGTGTGGTCCTACCAAGATTAGGAGTTTACAAGGAGACAAATATTTTATGTTGTTGATTGATGATTACTCCCAGATGATGTGGGTCACTTTCTTAAGAGAGAAATCAAAGGCTCTTGACAAATTCAAAGTGTTCAAGGCTATGGTGGAGAATGGGATTGGAATGAAGATAAAGTGTCTGAGATTTGACAGAGGTGGTGAATTTACCTCCGGTGAGTTTAATGCATTCTGTGAAAAGCATGGAATAAGAAGACAATTGTCTGCTCCTAGGACTCCTCAGTAGAATGGAGTTGTGTAAAGGAAGAACTGGACTATTCAATAGGCTTCTCGAACAATGATGATGGAGGCAAATGTTCCATATGCCTATTGGAGAGAGGCTGTGAGTACTGTTGTCTACACTCTTAACCAGGTACACATCAAAGGTAATACTGATAGAACACCTTATGAAATATGGTTTGGTCATGCTCCTACAGTAAAATATTTTAGAGTTTTTGGTAGTAAACTCTATATCAAGAGAGATGAAGATCTAGGCAAGTTTGATCCAATATTTGATGAAGGAATATTTCTGGGTTATTTTAATCAAAGCAAGGAATACCGGTGCTTTAACAAAAGATTGAAGAAGATTGTTGAAAGTGCTAATGTCAAGGTTGATGAAAGCAAGGACGGACCTTTCAGGTTCTGTGGATATGATTCAGATGATGAAAGTTAAAATAATGGAAAGCAAGTTCAAACTCAAACTCAAATTCAAACTGCTCCAGAAAATCTAGTAACTCAAGAAGCTAGTACAGATGATGAGGAACAAGTTCAAGAATCAAAAATTCAAGAAAATCCCAAAACCCCTAGGTATGTAAGGTTGGATCATTTTGAAGATTAGATAATAGGAAATAAAAATAAAGGTGTTCAAACTAGAAGAAAAATTGCAGAAGAACAAATGGAGTATTGTTTGATTTCAAAAGTTGAACCAAAATCAATAAATGAATCTTGTAATGATAAAAATTGGGTAAAAGCAATGGAAGAAGAGTTAATGCAAATTGAAAAGAATCATACTTGGGATCTTGTTCCTAGACTTGAAGACAAGAATGTTATTGGAACTAAATGGGTCTTCTGGAACAAATTGAATGAAGATGGTGAAGTTGTGAGAAACAAAGCAAGATTGGTGTGCAAAGGATATTTTTAGGTTGAGGGAATTGACTTTGAAGAAACTTTTGCTCCAGTGGAAAGAATAAAAGCAGTCAAATTATTTCTTGCCTATGCTACTTACAAAGATTTCAAAGTTTACCAGATGGATGTCAAGTCAACATTCTTGAATGGAGAGGTTGAAGAAGAAGTCTACATTGAGCAACCAAAAGGATTCCAGTTGTTTGACAAGGGAGATATGGTCTGCAGATTGAGGAAAGCATTGTATGGACTTAACCAAGCCCCAAGAGCCTGGTATGCAAGACTAGATAAGTATATGATAAAGCTAGGTTTTAGCAAAGGCACAATTGACAGTAATCTTTATTTCAAAATTGATCATGAACACATTTTGATTGTTGAGGTATTTGTTGATGATATCATCTTTGGTGGGAATGAGATAATGTACAAAAATTTTGCTGATCAGATGCAAAGTGAATTTGAGATGTCTATGTTTGGTGAAATGAATTTCTTCTTGGTTCTGCAAGTCATTCAGTCATATAAAGGCATCTTTATATCTTAGTCAAAGTATGTGAAGGAGTTGTTGAAAAAGTTTAGAATGGAGGATTCAAAACCAGTGAGTACTCCTATGGTAACTGGATGCAAGTTGAGTAATGATAATGATTCCCCCAAGGCAGATTAGAAAAGGTATAGATCAATGATTGGAGGACTGCTTTATCTAACCTAGACTAGACCTGATATTATGAATGCAGTTAGCCTTGTTGCTAGATTTCAAGCTGATCCTAGAGAATCTCATGTTGTAGTAGTTAAAAGAATTTTTAGATATCTAAAAAGGACAACTGAGTATGGCTAATGGTATCCTAAGGATGGTGATTTCACTCTTCATGAATATATAGATGTTGATTGGGTAGGAGATATGGATGATAGGAAGAGTACTAGTGGTGGTGCATTTTTCATAGGAAAGAGATTGGTTTCTTGGTTGAGCAAAAAGTAGGAGGCAATATCTCTGTCTACTGCAGAGGTAGAGTACATAGCAGCAGCAAGTAATTGTACTCAAGTTCTATGGATGAAGCAAATGTTGAAGGATACCAGAATTGTGTTTGAAGAGCCTGTTACAATCTTTTGTGATAAATCAAGTGCAATAAACATCTCAAAGAATCCAATGTTGCATTCAAATACAAAGCACATATCCATCAAGTTTCACTTTTTTAGAGAGAAGATAAATGAGAATGAAGTCAGATTGGAGTTTGTCTCTTCAAAGGATCAGATTGAGGATATCTTCACTAAGCCTCTACCTAAGGATACTTTTGAGTATCTCAGAGAGATGCTAGGGGTTATCATTCCTCCTATTCAGAACTAAGGTGCACTAGTGTGCATCAATCCGATAGAACTCACAGTCGTATCTTGTGATCTGAATTGATTGTGAGGGGATACTACTCAGGGGGAGCAATCAGTATGATAATTTTGGAGTTCAGTTTGTCAGAAAGGGAAAGATGACTACAAATATGTGCCCTTTGCCATTGATGTCAAAGGGGGAGAGAAGTCATGTGAAAAACTTGGAATTAAGTAGTTGATGGTGAAAGGGGGAGCTGTGAAGAAAATGGTTGTAGATGTGATAAAAGAAAGGGGGAGAAGTCCTTGTCTTGATGGCTGAATTAGTTTTTCACATCATATGATGCCATCAATGACAAAGGGGAGATTGTTGCAAATATGTGCCTAATCGGTGTTGTCATTGATGTTAACATATCCTTATTGTCATTGGTGTCAACTATGTCCTATTCTATTACCTGTTTAGAAGACTGGTATGTTGAGGATATTGAGAAAATTAGCCTCTCCGGAAGAATCAAGTTACATATCTCTTTGTTAGAAATAGTGAAGATAGTGCAGTTCAGTGGATTAGATTGCTTTGCATTTCCAGTGAAATGAAGATTAGAGTCTGTGGACTAAAGGGTTTGTAGAGGATTATCTAAAGTTGCTCCAGTTATGATTTGAGAGGTCCACATGAATAAATTGTGAAGTTATGGCCATCTGAGTAGAACCAGGTTTTGTTGTTGATCAGAGGTAATAGAGTGATAGGAATTTGGTCCGGATTGCTCCGCATTGGAATATTATAGTATGTAGTTCTAGAGGCATGTTTGGGATTTTGATGTGTATCCTCAACTCAAGTGGTTCATGGTTTGGAGGTCCGCAAGCAATCTTCCTAGTGTGACAGTCATGACAGTTGGTGTTCTTAAGTTTTGGTATGAAGATGCAAGTGATTATGTTGATTTGAGGTGGTGCAGTTGTTCTTATTAATTTCATTGTGCTTGTGGTGGTCTCTAGATTGTGTGCCTATTGTGTTGGTGGTCTGCATTGAAGATAGAGCTTAGAGTTGAAGATTTCTCCTTACATGTTTTTTCCAGTCTTGGCCGACCGGATGTTTCATGCATGTTGCAGATGATCGAAGAGTTCTATGAGGTGTGTCTTATTGTTCAAAGAATTATTGAGTCCCAGTTACGTTTGGCCGACCGTGTAGTGATCCACATGCAATACTTTGTATTGAGTCAAGTCTTTTTGTAAATGTTTGTAATGCTGACCTTGGAGTTTGTTCCAATAGTTGATGAATGTAATGATGACCTTGATGATTCATTCCAAGGTTAATGTGGCATATAAATACTTGTAGATTAAGCTGTGAAGAATGTGTCCTTAAGAGAAAATGACAAGATTCTAAGAAAAGGCAGAGTAGAGAAAAAGAAGTGCAGAAGATGAAGAAAGTGATGATGCGAATGTAGTGAAGAAGAATATAAGAGCAAAGCAGAAGTGTTGAGAGCTTCAATGGAACTGAATCCTGGAATAGTGAAGATGCTACTTCTTAGTTCATCCATTCTATGAAAACCATTCATATATCTTTGTAGACAATGAGTCTCTATGAGTAGTGTGCTATGGGCAGTGCATCCTAAGGCAAGTGCCTTCCATTTTTCTATTCTTTTAACAGAGAATAAATCTTGTGGGTTAACCCCCACCATGGTTTTCCCTTAACCAGGTTTCCACGTAAAAATCTTGGTGTTATGTGTGTTGATTATGGTTCTGCTCATGTGTTGTTGATTCATGCTTTCATTGTTATATCATTGATCTGTTGATAAGTTATAAAAGAGGATTAAGTGTAGCAAAAGATAAAGTTTTCAAACAACTAATTCACCCCCCCTCTTAGTTGTCTGCCCTCATTTCAACATACCCATGTCCACTATAGTCATCAATAAATGAAACATAATATGTGGATTTTCCAATTGAAGGAACATCTACATGACCAAAGACATCATAATGAATAAGATCCAATACACCACAAGATTTATGAGAATTTGAGTAAAAATGAACGTAGTTTTGTTTTCCATAAATGCAACACTCGTAGAAATCAAACTCAAGATTACAATTAGATAACCCTTTAACAAGGTTTTTATTTTTCAAGGTCCTTAGACCCTTTTCTCCAATGTGGCCAAGTCTTGGGTGCCATAACATAGTTTTCTTTGTAGGTAAATTTGAAATAGAATAAAAAGCATCCTTGGGTACCCAAAAGCCATGACCATTTGCTAAAGATGAAACCCTCACCTCTTCCACAAACTTTCTTTTCACAGAAGTGCTATTACATTCAACAGTGCATGCATCAAGCTTATATAATGTGCCATATCTAACACTTCTAGCAATGACCATAGCACCTCTAACCATCTTGCATCTTGCATCAGAAAATACTACATGCACACCTGCATCTATTAATTTTCTCAAAGATAAAAAATTTCATGCTAATCCAGGGATATGCAACACACCATTAATCCTTTTTATTCTTCCATAAGGAAACCTGATTCTAACTTTACCACGACCAACAATATTTAAATAAGAATATGTTGGCAGTGAGCTAGCATCTCTCATGGGATTCATGACACAGCTTAAACACCTCCCATGGATTCATTAACTTTGACAGTTGTATCGGGCATTAATAGGTCAACTTTTTGGTGCAATAGCAACCGTGTTTGAGACAATCGGTATCAGAGCCAAAGGTTCCAGGTTTGAATCTCCCCTATGAGTGACATGGGCTCTCGAGAGTGATGCTGGGGGGATTGTTGACATTGAGCCAGCACCTCTCATGGGATTCGTGACATGGCTTAACCGCCTCCCATGGATTCATTAACTCTAGCGGTTGTATCAGGCATTAATAGGTCAACCTTTTGGTGCAACGGCAACCGTGTTTGCAACCGAATCATCACCCAAGTACACCTTACCTCCATCAAATTCTTCATATTCATAAAACTAATCTCTATTAAAGGTCATATGGAAAGATGCACCTGAGTCAATTAACCATGCATCATTACCTGCACAAGTTGCCAAAGATGCAATGAATGCATCACCATCTTCCTTCTCAGACTCAAAATCAAAATCAATCTTCTTTTTCTTCTCTTTTTCTTTGCATTCCTTACGAATATATCCAGGCTTACTGTAGTTCCAGAAAACAACTTTGGACTTTCCAAGAGATTTGGATCTCCCCTTGGTGTTGTTAAATGGAGCCTAATCAGACTCGGAGGTTAAATTTACCCCACTTTTATCGGTGCGGTTTCACCCCAAATTCCTACAGGGTCAAGGGGCAGCGCCCCTTGCCAGGTTTGGGGCTAGTGGGAGTTATTTTTTCATTGGCCTACATAAGAAAACCCTAATTTTGTAACTGAAAAAAGGCTTGATAAAAGTGGCTAAGGGTTAGGGTTTCCATTGATGTATTGTAACATTTGCAGTGGTATTGAGTTGTAGGGATTGCTAGTTGTAATCGGTTTGATTTACTAGATAATAATATTGGACTCTCTATTTGGTGGATGTAGCCTAAGTTTGGGTGAACCACGTTAAAACTTGTCTCTCACTATTATTATTTCTGTGTATTTCCATTCCTCTGTTTAATCTTTATTTGCATTTAATTGATATCTTCTGTTGGCTAACCCTAACAATTGGTATCAGAGTGAGTTGTGTTCAGTTATCATTTGCAGGAAGGTCTAACAGTTGAGTGGGAGCAATGGTAGATGAGGGTAAATTGAAGGTAGACAAATTCAATGGGTAGAACTATCAGTTATGGAAGATGTAGATGGAGGATTATCTCTATCAGAAGGATTTATGGAGGCCTTTGGAAGGAGTATCCAAGAAACCGATAAGAATGATGGATGAGGATTGGGAACTTCTAGATAGAAAGACATTGGGAACCATTCAGTTGTGCCTGGAACCATCTATGGCATTCAATATAATAGAAGCGAAGACAAGTGAACTAATGAAAGCTTTGGCTAAATTGTATGAAAAACCCTCAACCTCAAATAAGGTATTTCTCATGAAGCGTTTGTTTAATCTAAAAATGATTAAGGTGGATCTATGAGAGATCATTTAAATGAGTTCAATGTGATTGTTAGTCAGTTAACATCTGTAAAAGTGAAATTTGATGAAGAGGTGAGGGCTCTCTTGGTTTTATGTTCTCTGCCAGAAAGTTGGAATAGCTTGGTAATGGCTATAAGTAACTCTGTCTTTGGTTCAAACACTTTGAAATTTGATGATGTTGTCAGCATTATCCTTAGCAAGGAAATGCGATAGAAAAGCTCAGGAGGGTCCACATCAGGTACTGTTTTGAATGCAGAAAGCAGGGGCAGATCAAAGGAGAGAGGAAAAGGTTCTGGAGGTCATGGGAAGTCATGAGGAAAATCAAAGAACAAGAAGTCCCAAACCAGAGGACAAGGATTGTTGGTACTGTGGGAAACCAGGTCATCTGAAGAAAGATTGCTGGTCTCGGAAGAATAAAGAAGGAGACAAACAAGAAGGAAATAAGGAGGCAAATGTGGTAAGTAATAAATATGAAGATGATACTTTGATTCTTTCCCTAGATAATGCTGATGATTCATCAGTTTTAGATTTAGGAGCCTCATTTCATGCTACACCCCATAGAAGTTATTTTCTTGATTATGTCCAAGGGGATTTTGGGCTAGTTTATTTGGGAGATAATGAATCCTGTTAGATTGTTGGAAAGGGAAGAATCAAGATTAAGTTGCAGAATGGGAATCATTAGCCACTACAAGAGGTAAGGCATGTTCCAAGGCTCAGTAGGAATTTAATTTCAGCAGGGCAGCTAGCTAAAGAAGGTTGCATTGTTACATTTACTGATAAAAATTGGAAGGTTTCAAAAGGTGCCTTAATAGTAGAAAAAGGTGTGAAAGTAGGCACCTTAAATCTTTGTACAGGTCATACTGTTCCTTCTACTTTAGCTGTTGCAGAGAGAAAACAAACAGGTTTAGGAACAGTTGCTGCAGGTTCTAAGACAACACTGTGGCATAACAAACTTGGGCATATGAGTGAAAAGGGTATGAAGGTACTTCATTATAAGAAAGTTTTACCAGGTCTGAAATGTATTAATATGGATTTCTGTGAAAGTTGTGTGTATGGCAAACAAAAGAGAGTCAGTTTTCTCAAGAATGGGAAGCAAAAGAAAGATGAAAAGTTGGAGCTTGTGCATATAGATGTATGGGGACCAGCTTAGGTATCTTCTCTTGGTGACTCTCGGTATTATGTTACATTCATAGATGATGCAACTAGGAAGGTTTGGATTTTTTTCCTTAGGCAGAAATCTGATGTATTTAAAACATTTAAGAAATGGAGAAGCTTGGTTGAGAATGAGACAGGTAAAAGATTAAAATGCCTCAGATCTGATAGTGGTGGTGAGTATTGCAGCAAATAATTTGAGGATTATTGTTCCTTTATTGGAATCCGTAGGCAAAAAATAGTTCTAGGGACCCCACAAGAAAATGGAGTGGCTGAACGCATGAATAGGACAATAATGGAGTGTGCAAGGACCATGAGATTGCATGTTGGGCTGCCTTTAAACATGTGGGTAGAGGCTGTCAACACTGTTGTATATTTAATTAACAGAGGTCCTTCAGTTCCTTTGGGCTGTGGTATTCTAGAGGAAGCATGGACAAGTAAGAAGGTGAGTTATTCTTTTCTCAAAACCTTCGGATGTGAAGCATTTGCAAATGTAGATTCTAAAAATAGAACCAAGCTGGATGCAAAATCAAAAAGTGTACCTTCTTTGGATATGGCATTGATGAATTTGGTTATAGGCTTTGGGATTTTGAAAATTAGAAAATTGTGAGAAGTAGGGATGTTATATTCAATGAGAAGGTGTTGTACAAAGATCAGTTGTAGTGGCATGAGAAGAAAGAAAATGATTATGTGGTGCTAGATGATACTCCAAATAGTGATATTCTAGTGGTTCCTCATGCTCTACAATAGCAACAAGAAATACCACAAACTCTGGTGAATGTTAGATGGTCAACAAGGATAAGTAGACCTCCTGAAAGGTTTTCTCCCTCTTTGTATTCTATTTTGCTAATAGATGCTGGTGAACCAGAAGGGTATGATGAAGCTATGTAGGTGGCTACAAAGGATCAGTGGGAGCATGCAATGAAAGAAGAAATGGACTCCTTGCTGAAAAATCAGACTTGGGAATTATGTAAGTTGCCTGCAGGTAAAAAGGCTTTACCAAACAAATGGGTTTACAGGCTGAAAGAGGAAGATGGAGGTAAGAAAATATTTAAGGCCAGGTTAGTTGTAAAAGGATTTGCACAGAAAAAATGCATTGATTTTGATGAGATTTTTTCTCCGGTTGTTAAGTTGACTTCTATTCATACTCTTTTTAAGTATTGTGGCTACTGAAGATTTGCATTTGGAACAACTAGATGTGAAAACTACCTTTCTCCATGGTGATTTGGAGGAGGAGATATATATGGAACAACCCCAAGGATTTGAGGTCAAAGGTAAGGAGAAACAGGTGTGTAGATTGAAGAAGAGTTTGTATGGCCTGAAACAAGCACCTCAGCTATGGTATTTAAAATTTGATAATTTTATGGTTGAGCAAGGCTACAGCCAATGTAATTCTGACCATTTTGTTTATTTTAAGAGGTTGGATAATGATAGCTACATTATTTTATGTTTATATGTTGATGACATGCTTGTAGAAGGGTCTAACATGGATCACATAAGAGAGTTAAAATAGTAGTTAGCACAGTCATTTGCTATGAAGGATTTGGGGGCAGCAAAACAAATCCTTGGTATGAAAATTTCTAGAGATAGGCAGAATAGAAAATTGACTCTATCTCAGGCTGATTATGTTGAAAAGGTGTTGCAAAGATTCCATAAGGAGAATGCAAAAGCTGTCAGCACACCTTTGCCTAGTCATTTGAAATTGACTAAGGAGATGTGTCCTAAGACACCAGAGGAGGAAGAAAAAATGTCCAAGGTACCATATGCTTCAGCTATAGGAAGTTTAATGTATGCCGTGGTATGCACGAGACCAGATATTGCACATGTTGTAGGAGTCGTAAGTAGGTATATGAGTCATCCTAGATTAGAGCATTGGAATGCAGTAAAATGGATTCTTAGATATTTGAGAGGTACATCTAATAAACACTTATGTTTTAGAGGCTCTAATACTAATTTAGTAGGCTATGTAGACTCAAATTTGGTAAGGGATATTGATACCAGGTGGAGTACTACAGGTTATGTCTTTACTGTAGGTGGGACAACAGTGAGTTGGATTTCTAGATTGCAAAAGGTGGTTTCTTTATCCACCACAGAGGCAGAGTATGTAGTTACAATAGAGGCAAGCAAGGAGATGATATGGTTGTAATCTTTCATGGAAGAATTGGGAAAACAATAGGCTAATAGTTATTTCTTTACGGACAGCCAGAGTGCCATACATCTTGTAAAGAATTTTGCCTTGCATTCAAAGACCAAACACATCTAGTTGAGGTATCACTTTATTCAGTTAGTGTTGGATGATGGACAGTTACGGCTAGAAAAGATACATACAGATGAAAATCTAGTGGATATTTTTACAAAGGCAGTGGCAAGGGATAAGCTGAGCTCCTCTTCAGCTTTGGTTGGTCTTCAAGACTGAAAACAACACAAAACAGAATAGTAGAGTCCAGGGTGCTTATTTCCGGTGGGAGCTGTAGGGTCAGTGGTATGATCAGTCTCCAAGTGGGAGATGATATGGTGTGGAGTCTGATCAGTCTCCAAGTGGGAGATTGTTGTTATATGGAGCCTAATCAGACTTGAAGGATAAATTTACCCCAGTTTTATTAGCGCAATTTCCCCCCAAATTCCTATGGGGTCAAGGGGCAGCACCCCTTGTGGGGGTTTGGGGGCAGCGGGAGTTATTTTTTCATTGGCTGACATAAGAAAACCCTATTTTTGTAACTGAAAAAAGGCTTGATAAAAGTGTCTAAGGGTTAGGGTTTCTATTGATGTATTGTAGCATTTGCAGTGGTATTGAGTTGCAGGGATTGCTGGTTATAATCGGTTTGATTTACTGGATAATAATATTAGACTCTCTGTTTGGTAGATGTAGCCTGAGTTTGGGTGAACCACATTAAAACTTGTCTCTCACTGTTATTATTTCTGTGTATTTCTATTCCTCTGTTTAATCTTTATTTGCATTTAATTGATATCTTCTACCGGCTAACCCTAACACTTGGACTTGGATTTATCATGCTTCTCATTCTTCTTGCCTTTTTCCTTAGGTCTTCCATGAACATTTAGTGCCTCCTTAGCACTGATGGATACCTTCCTCCTCATCTCTTTAGAAAGAAAAGAACCCACCACATCTTCAGTCTTCAATATAATAGAAGTGCTCCCAATAGCCATAATAAGAGAATCACATGAATCAGACAAAGAACAAAGCAATATTTGACATTTCTCCTCCTCATCCATTTTGACACCAACTAATGTCAATTGAGCCACCAACATATTGAATGCTTCTAGGTGGTCTATAATTCGTCCACGCTCTTCCACTCTCAAGGAATACAATTTATTCCTCAAGAAAATCTTGTTCATTAAAGATTTGGCTTGATACATCTCACTAAGCTTCTTCCATAGTTTCTGTATAGAGATCTCTTCATGGACATTGATTAAAACATAGTTTTCCAAACACAATTTGATTAGACCCTTGGCTTGACGGTCCATAACATCATATTGAGCACCCAAAATAGGATCTGTAGGCCTTGAAACCTTCTCATTAACAACATCCCACAAATCTCAATCTATCAACATATCCTCCATCTTTAGCTTCCACATTTCTAAATTTTTTTTAGAAAATGTATCCACCTCTATTCTTCCTGATGATAGCACTAGAGAAAGCTCCCACTCAAATCTGGATTAGTTTAAAAAAACCCAACAACCCACAACTGAGACTAAGGTGATTAGGCTCTGATACCACTTGCAAGGAAGCTGAGGTAGTAGAACAACTTCCTACATAATCTTGAGAGAAGAATAATGCAAAACTTTACAGATCTTTAACAGTTATAGAAACTTAAACATAAATAAACATAGATATCATGCATACCACAAAATAGTGATTTACGTGAGGAAAACCATTTTAGGAGAAAAAGCCCACATTTCAAAATATGCCCAATATATGATTAAGAAATCACAAAGATTACAATATACTTGCAGAGAAAGCTTCTCACAGGAGTATCACCGCCAGAGATCCCAAGACAATACGAATCTCTGGAAGCGAAGTATCACAAGAGAATCAAGATACATCACAATGCCACATCCATAATACAACACCCTCATAAAATAGGGTTACCTTCTAGGGCAAGACAAGCCAACAAAATATCTACCATCATATCTAAAACCTAATAATCAACGGTCTAGATTTACAATATACCATTAATTTAATGTATGTCAGCCATTTACAATTTTTGTTAACAAAAAAATGTTAACATGCATCCCACTTCACCCCATTCTCCCATTGTATATTACACCTATTGGTGTAGCTAGGAAATATATATAAATATATATATCCTATAAACAATATACCTTATATAATTGCAAGGTTGAGACACATTTTCCCAACAACAACAAAACTTGACAAAAAGATAACACAAGAAACAAGGCATAAGCACCATGGGAGGGAAAAAGGTTAATGCAAGGGCTAAGATGAGCTTAAAACAAACTAAGAGAATGGACACTAAAGCAAGGCCAAAATATAGCGTGAAATTGTAAGGTATGCAATTTACGATCTTACACTAAGAAGTATAGTTTCTTACAAAGATATCAAGTTTGTTGGATATTTAGTTCACCATATTGGCCACAAATTTATGGATATACAAAAGTAGTGAATATGAGTCTAGGTAACTTTATAAGGTGTTTATTAGGTGAAAGGATAGGTAATTGGGTTATGACATTAGTAGAATAAGAACTTGCATACAATCATTTGGTGAATAGGAAGAAATAACCTCATCTCAAGGTTGAGATGATGTTGAGGGGTAGTCTATTTTAGAAGAAGAATAGGCCCACCCACTATAATAGGTGCCTAGAAGCTATGAGGGAATTTGATTGGAGGAAGTTGTATGATCAATAGGGAGAAGGATTACTATAATCACTCAAAAATGTAGGATTTGAAGAAATCTATTCACCGTATTGATTCTAGGCAAAACCATATTTATCAACAATGAGGGAATGTGAGATTTCTATATTTTAGAACTATAGAGGATTGAAGTGGCAATGGTTGAATTCTAAAAACCATAGGATGGAGAACATTGTTTGAGATAGTATGTGGAAATAAGATCCAAGGAATGTATCAAAACTAATAAATAAGAAATGAAGAGAAGATAAGTACCGAGGTAGAAGAGTTTGCTAATCACATGAAGACATTACATAAGGAGGTAAGAAATCAATTGGAAAAAATGAATACTAGGTATAAAAAAATAGTTAAATAAAGAGGAGACATAAGAACTTTGAAATTGGAGAGGAATTGATGACACATCTGAGAAAAGAAACATTTCCATGAGGTACATACAATAATCTAAAGATGAAGAAGTTTGGTCCTTGAAAGATCATAAAGAAATTTGATTTTGGTAACACATATGAGGTAGAGTCACCTAAAGGTTTTGGTATATCACTAGTGTTAAAAATCAAAGATTTGTATGATTACCATGAAGGTGAAGTGGAATAAGAATGTGGAAAATTGAACTGGAGAAAGTAGATGCTAGAACAACAAACTAAAGAATTTGGAGAGACACTAGGCAATAGTTTTTGGAAAGAGTACAATGAATAAGAAGTATGATTTTTTTTAGTGAAATGGAAGGGAAGGACAAATTATGACTCAACATGGATATTGACATATAGGGTGAACCATTTTGGTTTTACTTTAGCTACCCTAAAGTGAGGGGCTCACTTTTTCAGTTACTTGGGGTGTTTAATGCAAGAGCACATGAGGTGTAAGAGCAATCTTGCATCCCCAAAAAATATTTTCTTTCATGTTTTCTTATTTTTTATGTATAAGAAGTACTGTACTCATTTAGTTCTTTTTGGGGAGTTCAATTCTTTCTTTAGTCAATGTTTCAACACATGAACTTATTAGTACCTAGACAATATTCTCACTATGTGATAACACATATTGTTCACTAAGCCTCCAATTTGATATCAAAGCTTCCACCCATCATAGTCTATCATGTCATGTCATTTAAATTTTTTTGGAGCATTCTTTAATGTTATGTGACTTGTCAAATCCTAAAAGAGGACCTAATAGAGTTGTGTTCCAAACATGTGAATCTTGTGCCAATATTTGAAGACATAGAATTTACAAATTTATTGGTCTCAAGGAGGTTCATAATTAGGGTTGAATTAAGTTATAATGCTTACATATTTTTGCATTATCCAAGATGGGTCCTTCTACATGTTTCCATGTGTATTGAGCATTATATCACATTTCTAGTTAGTATCATAATATCTCTACTTTCTTGAATTTGCTATAAAAGAAGAATTATTCTACATCACAATGGGATCTGTAAATAAAAAGGAGGGAGTTAGATTAGCCCTAGCCTATGTTTATAGACCAAAAACATAGAAGTTCTAATAGAATCATATACTACATATCAGCTCAAAAGATTGTAATTGAAGAATTAAACACTAATTGTGCTTGTATTTAATTGTAAAGAAGACTAAAGTTTCATTCTATTGTCATCCCTTATGGTAAATACTATTAGTGTAATTTAGACTGTGAATTAATAAAACCATTCTTTGCTTCATATCTTATGTTATTATTGTTCTATTGTGTGAATCTATTGAATGCTTATTGTGTTGGCTACATAGTTGGGTAGTTCTTAACTAAAACCTCCATCTGTGACTGCATTAGAATGTTGTTAGTGATCTAAACATGAATTGGTGGGATTATCTAATTTCCATACTTGAAGAGGATTTGAACATGTGAGATAATTCTTTGACCAAATCCTAGCTATCTAAGTATTTGAAAAATGAATTTCCATCTAATTAAATCATAGGCTTTATAAAATTTTATTTTGACTAGAAGACCATCATGTGAAGATTGTTGTTCCCATTCAATTGACCCCCAAGCTAAAATAAGATTGTCCAAAATTAATCCTTTTCCTAAGAAACTAGCTTTTTCTAGTTAGACAATCACTTGAATGGTGGACTTAATGCATCTACTTATAGATTTAGTTATGATATTATACATAGCATTAATGAGTGTAATAGTTATTCATCTTGAAGTCATATTGGGATTTTTACCTTTATAAAGAACTTTAATGAGCCCCTAGTTAATGTTGGGCCTAAGAGAACCATGTTCAAAGGTTTCCAAGTACATTGCAAAGAAAACCATTCTAATGTAGTGACACATACTTTAAAAATTCACTTGGGAAGCCATCTATTCTTGGTATTTTATCATAGGGAATGACTTATAAAGCTACATCAAACTCTAAAATCATAATGAGTTTAACAAGGAACTATTGTTGTTCCTTGTCAATTTTTGTTGGAATACATTTTCCAACTACATCTTCAATTAACTCCTATAAAGGACCACTCTGAGAATGATCAATAAAAAGGTTTTAAAGATGATAACAAAAATATTTAATACTTTCAATATTGTGCACAACCAATTATCCATATGCTTAATTGCTTATATATGCTCTTTTTGTTCTTGTATTAGAAAATGGAAGAAATTTTTTGTGCCTTTGTCTCTATTTTCATCCAATTAAGTCAAGCTATAATTTAAGTTTGTCTTCCTTTGAACACCTTCATTTTCCTTAGATTATGTTTTCTATTTTCCACCTTTGTTTTTGGGGTAGCCAAAAGGCTTTAACTTTTTTCAAGTTGACCTTAGAGAGTGCATTCACCCCTCTTTCTTTTCCAAGTTAATTTATGGCTATATGAATGGAGAAGATAGTGCAATAGATGAGGGCTTGTTCCTATAATTGAGTCCAACTCTGATTGGGGCCTAGATAAGGTTAGTCATTCCAAATATCAATAGGAGCTAAATATTTTAAAAATCATGATTAAGAAGGTGAGAGGTATTAGGATTTAAGGGTAGGGAGGCAGGCTTGTTTAATTGACATGAAATAATGTAAGTGGTAAGGAGAGCCTTGGAGATGATTGAAAAGGTTGGTAGTCATATCTAACTAAAGAAAAAACCCATCTTTGGAGGGGGTATGGGAATTTAGGAGGAAAAATAGAAGCAATCAAGAAAACTAAGTTTTCACTGAAAGCCTTGATGATAGTTAGACTAAGAAAATGAGTGAGAAAGGTGAGATTTTTTAGACCATAAGGGGGTCAAACACGCCTAAAAATTTATGATAAAGTAACTAAGCATCAAATTTAGATTGAGATAATTTGGTGTTTCTAAACCAACTATTGTCTAAAGAATGTTCCACCATATTATTACAACCACACATTATCTAATCTGCCAAAGGTAGAGAGTTGCACATCCATTCCCACAATAGTGTTCTCTCATGGGCATCATTAGGGGTGTAGATGGAACAAAATCCTATAGTACAACCTTGAGTTAAACATAAATACCAAGCACAACAAGAGGATCAACTTGAAATCATAAATTTGGCAATCCAAGTGTTAATACCTAGTGCCATACCACCCCTTCCATCTTGATGATTGGAATGTAGAAATGTGGCTTCCTTCCAAACTATTTGAAGAGCCAACTCTACTTGATTCCCACTAATTTTAGCCTATTAAAAGTGGATAATATAAGGGCTATGCATATTTACAACTTAACTAACATTGTGTCATTGAAAGGGAGTTGATAGGCCCCTCACATTCCATGACATTATTTTTCATTTCATTCTAAGTTGGCGATAATCTCTTCCTCTTTAGTCCTTACCACCTTGTATTGATTAGCCATAGCTAAATATTGAGAGATGTGAGGAACCAATGTTATTAACAAGTCACAAGGTGGTGATATTGAGTTGGACCATAAGTATTAAATTTACTTAAGCTAGCATGAGGAGGCAAAGAAGGGGATCTTTTCTACAATACTTAATATTTTTCTTAAGAAATTGAGAGTTATTTAAAATGCTTGATCATATGCCACCCATCATCAAGAATCATATCTTGAAAAGAGGTAGGTTTAGGAGATGTTAGGTTTAACAAAGGAGGATTAGAAGGGAAAATCCCATGATGAGAGTTATGTGAGGTGGTGAAAGAGGGTCATTGAAGAGTAGGAGTGAGTTTGAAAAGGGGAAAGGAGGAAGAAGGTGATTAGGAATTAGGGGTAGGGGAGAATAACTAAGGGATTTTAGCTAGATGAAATGGTTGCACAAGTCATGGAGAAGAAATTTGCTTAGTAACATATTTTGGGTAAACAAATGGGGCATGAGTGGAAGCATCTTTCTTGTGAATAGGGCAATCCCTAATTAGGTGATCGTCTTGTCTATAATAAAACAAACGTTTAGTTTATTTAGGTAAGATATAGCTTGAATCATAGTGAAGCCAAGTCCAAAAAGGGTTATAGAGTCAAGAAATGATTATAATAGTTCTAATCCAACATTAGCACATGGATGCACTCTTAAGCTAGAAAATTTATTAGTGTTGTTTCATGCCATAACACACAACCTAGTTGGGCAGCTATTTCCTTGAGGAAGGGATGAAATGCTAGGTTTAGGAATGGAAAATCTAGACCCACATCAAGTATTTAGACTTAGAAGGCCCTTCTACATGAAACTCAAAGTCCCAAGCTTGCAAATAATAAATTTGGTCATATATTATCCACAAGTTGTATTGAAGCACAACTTATGAATATTTGACTAAACCAAAAGTATAGGAAATGTACCCATTTCCAAGACTCTTAATGGACTTTGAAACCCACCCTTATTTTCTTAGTTTGACTTAGTCCATCTATCAATTTAAGTTTGGCTGGAATACCTTAAAAAGAAAAGAAAATAGATCTTAAATGGTATTCAACAATAACATTTAGGACTTCATTTGGTAATTGATGTTCAATGGTTATACCTCAACTATAATTTGTTTGATGTTATTTTCTAGCCTTGACATGTTTGTTGGTTGGAGGATGTTGGTTGTTATTTCCTTGTTGGTTCGGTCCACTAGACAAGAGATAAGGCTTGCATTTGACAGATTCATTATGGGTGAGATGGTGTCACTATCACAAGATTTTGACACTAGTTCCTTGGAGTCCTTGATCTCCATGTCGATAAGAGATGGCATGGAAATGGAAATTGTCATAGCATGCCATTGACTTTGGTCTATAAGTGATTCAGGGTATGCCCTGTGGATAGGATTTTACAAATATTCATTTTCTTTTGTTGACAAAGGGTTTGTTCATCAACTATGTTCCAAGAAATTGTTGAGGCACAAGACGAGTGGACAATTGATTCACTTAAACATTGTTAGCCTCAAGATGGGTTATCTTGGGTGTGGATACGGTTTCTCCCTAGCTTTGTGACAAAGGAGAATTGGAATGATAAAAACAAACTATGCATCAATGGCATGGGAGTTACAAGTAGTCACAATTAAGAATTTGAGTGGTTACAGCTTTGCGGTTAGGGTTTTAGGCTCTGCAAAATGTTTCTACAATTTTCCTTAAAGTTTTATGAGAACACTTTTTTCATTGATATATCCTATTATATATTTTCTCCTTAGTTAATAAAAATAAAATATTTTTAATAAATTAAATTTTAAAATAATGGAAACATAAAGTTTGAAATATTTAAATAAAATATACTATAGGAGATTAACTATGAAAACGAAACCTTTAATAAAAAGAAGATTCATGTCTCTTTTGCTCTAAAAACTTTATATTATAGAAGTGAATTTGTAAAAAGTGTTAAGTTAGCAAACCTTATCCATTTTGACGGTTAGTCCCAAGATTTATTAGTGTGAAATAGTATTCAAAGTTGTTATGATATTCATGCCTAAGTCAACTTAAGCAAATCTTACTTGATGTGATGCAATGTTATGGACATGACAAATTTAGATTACGTTAACCTAGCATTCATTGCTCATTTGTGCTATTTGATAATATTATAAATTTTGTAATATGAGTTTTTTTTTCTCTAATTTTAGATTGTATTTTTTTCCTTTTTTCCTTTTCTTTCTTTATTAAATAATATTTTTAATAGAATTTTGTTCAAATATCAAATATAATACAATTTTTGTGAAATTTTTATATTAATTTTACCAAAATATTTGTTTTTTTATAATATATGTCTCACATTTCTAAGTAATTAAATGAAAGTTCAATTTTAAAAAATTATTTGTTGATCAATGAAGTAATATTTGAAAAGTTAGAGAATCATATCATAGCACCTTTTAAATATGAGATTTAACTTGGAAAATAAAGGGCACACTTAAGAATTACATTAAATATAATACAATTTTTATGAAATTTTTATATTAATTTTACCAAAACATTTGTTTTTTTATAATATATGTCTCACATTTATAAGTAATTAAATGAAAGTTCAATTTTAAAAAATTATTTGTTGATCAATGAAGTAATATTTGAAAAGTTAGAGAATCATATCATAGCACCTTTTAAATACGAGATTTAACTTGGAAAATAAAGGGCACACTTAAGAATTACATTAAGATGTTTCTACATAATGTTTTTTTAGAATGAAAATTTTATTTATTTCAAGTATAGGGTGGGAAAGCATATTTCTATTTAATTTCCATGAAACCCTAATTTTATGAGTTTTTATTTAAGAAGATAGTTATAGCGATGGATGCTCTTTATTATTTGTAGTTTTTGAATTATTAATTAATTTGTTTGTTTATTTTATTTTTATTATTGATAAATATATTTTTTAATGAGAAATGATTAAAATGTTAAGGGTCTTTGGTTTGTTGGTGAAGTTGAATGGTCTTAAATAAATTTAATGAGGATCAAGCTTGTTAAGTGCAAGGTTCTCCAATACCATAAGGGATGAGGATATGATTGTGCCTTAAACAACTTTGTGACACCATAAATGATGAGGTTAGGATTGTGGGGCAAACAACTTTGGTAGAATGGATACCCCTCAATTCTTGGTGGCACTATAAGGAATGAGGTCAAGATTGTGTCATGGACAACTTTTGGCACCCTCACTCTTTCAATCTCAACCAAAGAGACATCAACAAAATGATTTAGGTTTGACATAAAATCCTTAAAAGAAAAAAAAATAAAAATAAAATATTATTTATTTTAAAGATTATTAAATTAAAACTTAAAACAAAATTATTTCAACTTACTTGTAAGTCAATAACATATTATTATTGACTTTTCTACAATATAATAAAAAATAACTAATAATTCAAGGATCTCAAACATTTATTACCAAAGTCATGGTGATGTGACTCATGAAAAGTCACATCACCATTTAGATATTATATTACTCACTTTCTATTTTTCTAAATTAATATAATTTTTTTTTGTATTGAATTAAAAGCAAATTACAAATAATAATAGTCCACATGGGACTGATAAACAACCACTGATCAATTTTACCTACAAATCTATCTAATTTGTATGTGTGTATTTTTTTAGATAATATAATAAGTATCATAATTAAAATTTTAGAAAATTATATGAATAATTACAAAGAATACTTTTGCAACACTAATTTTTCATCTTAACAAGTAATCAAATAAATAACCTAATTTATTGAGTAAAAAATTGCTATTCTCATTATAAAAGATAATTATAACAATCAATATTTATTAATATTTTAATTAGTTATACTTGTTACTTATAATTTATTTTAATCCTGTATAAAAAGTAAGTTGTAAAAGAATATCAACATTATGGTGAAATTTGAAGCAATTCTCTTTGAATCTGTTCCACTTTAGTGTGGTGTCTTCTTATCCATTTGGTGTTTTGTTTTTTTTAATAAAAGTCTTAGTTGTCATACTAAGAACAACCTCTACAATAATAGCTAGCAAACAAACATAACGTGACAAAAGCATAGGAGATAAATCATTACCACTTGAACTCATTGATCACCAACTAGCCTTACATCATACCAGACCTATGAACAAAATGATTTACAATAGCTTAAAAATTCTTAATATAAAAAAGTTCTTTTTATTCTTCCATGAAAAGATTTCTAACCTATGATTCTAGTTATAGGGTTTCTCCCACTTTCCTTGGATCTATCCATTATGTTTGTTCATAGACATCCACGGCAACAAATTCTCCACCTTGAGAGAATATTTGTATAGTAACCCCATTTATTACATGGAATATTATAGTTTGTCTTTTTCCCATCGGACATAATTATATTTTTGATAGTTCATTGACTTCAGAGCCTATTGACCATTGACTAGTTGAGAGAGGTTAAAAATGGGTAAGGACCACCACTAGGCTAAAACTTTCTTATGACCTCATATTCTTTGTTAGTGGAAAGGCAAACCAGATTTGATTGATATGTTTTTATCTTGGGAATGGTCTTACAAGTCGTTGAAAGCATAAAAAAGGGATGAACACGCACCTTAAATAAATATACAATATAAAATTAAAGCAATTACAATTAGAAGCATAGTAATCCAATGCATCTCCTAGTATATATCTCTAATAAAGGATTTACCAGTCAAATATTATAATGAAGAGGTTGAATAAAATGAGAACCATATGTTTTAGATATTATTATTCAACATATACCAAGTGTAGTTATTGTTAACCACCATCAACAAGAATAAAAATATTCCCTAAAGTTCGCTAAGAGATGTCATGGTAGATCTTTGTTTCTATAGATTCGTTTTTGATAATGCTTCATGATGTGTCCATTAGATTACTTCCGTCCTAGTTAGTGTTACTACAAGACTTAATGTTATGCTTCATGTTGTTTGTGTCTACCTTTTGTTTTTTTGGTTGTATGTGGTTTTAGCCTTGTATTTGGAGTTAAGTAATGATTAATCAATGTTGGTTTTTAAGTATCAACATCAATAAATTTTATCGTGAGAATTGACATGCAAGTCTTTAGAATTGTAGGATTGAGGATGGTTAGAAAAGTCAGAAGGTTGATAATTATGAAATTTGGAAATTTAAGAGAGAAATTTGACTTAAAAGAAAAATTAAAGGAAAAGAGAAAATCTAAAATGATTCAACTAAAAAAAGGATAAGATTGATGTTGGATTTGCCAATTTAATTTAAATATTAATGTTTATAGAAGATCAGAATTAGTTCATGAGACTAAAAGTGATACAATGTATAGAGGATATAAGAAGTGCAGGCACAAACATAAAGATATTCATAGAGATATGGTCTTTAGTAAGCTAGCCACTAAACAAGGAAATGTATAAGATATTTCTTAATAAAAATTTAAAATACAGTATGTAGAAAATAACTATAATGTGTATGCACTAAGATATGGTATCTAGTAAGCCAACCATTAATTAGGAAAACATAGAAGATCTCTCTTGGTGAAAATTTTAAGGAGAAAATTGGTGAGAATAACTGTTTTAAGAAAGAATCAACCCACGTGTAATCCAAGTGACCATTGGACCTATTGGGATCCAGTTCAAAATTACATAAATCCTCAATCCTTGCCCATTTTTGTACACTTGCCTTATACTGTCTATCATTTATAACCAATCTAGGAAATTCTAGGTGGGTCTTTCCTTGGTTAAATCTTGCCTTGGAATTGCCTTTTTCCATCCTTGTGTACCCCTTATGTGTTGAAATTTCCAGAAAAAAAAAAATATTCTAAGTTTGGAGGGTCCTTGGTCATTTTCTAATGTTTTTGGTGTTTTGTGGGTTTTCCTTCGACTACTAGTTCTTTCCTCCTATCTTGCATGAAATCCTCATGGATTTCATTGAACCCTTCATTCCTTTCATTTTCCTTCACTTCCTCTTTTGTGGGTTTTCAACCTCCTACCAGATGTATTTCACTCTTCACCTTCCATCATGTCCTCACCTCCTATTTCACATAAAAGTTTTTTAGAACCTTATCGAACCCTTAGAATCTTATTTCTTCTTGTTAACTTTAGTTTGCAAAATCTCTCTTGGCTATCAAATTTCACATTTCAAGTTCCAATATCCACATCTGGTTCCCCCTTTGTTTTGTTGCATTCATCTTGATCTTTGTGCTTGTTGGCAAGAAATAGAGAGGGATACTGATTCAGAGATCCGATCCTTAGTCAAGTCTTTGTAGTCAGTTTATACCTTGATCAAGTAGTTAGAGATTGATAACAAAACACAAAGAATAACAGAGTATCATCAACATAAAACAATACAATTCAAAAGAATTATCTAGAACCCATAGATCTACATATATATATATATAGCAGTCAAATGTCATACTTCCATCCTTCGATAGGTCTAAGTCTCTAACTCACCATCTACATACATGACTTCTATGTCATTCTCCTATCAACATCCATATCATATCTTATTCTATATCAACATACCCTATATCTATATATAATATATCTATTACATATAGGGATGTGTTTTGTAGCATCTTATGTCGGCCTGCAACCTCTGCATAGTGTATGCACTAGCTTTTGGTTGACTCTGCTCTGTGTCCTACACCCTGCTAACATCATCCCCCCTTCAAAATTATGTCTTGTCCTCAAGACATGCAAAATTAGCTGCTCGGAAAGATAGTCTTGTAGATCTGCTTGAGTTATGCCAAACTAGTGTCCTGTTGCTTCTTAGCCTTAGACAACATAGTTTTTGTCCTTCTATATTTATATATGTCTCCTTTGCTTCTGTTATACTTTCCAATATTTCTATGGTTTGTGTAATCTGTTTGGCTTCTGCAAAACTATTGGTCAGATTAGCTAACCTCAGGTTGACCGCTTCTCTTAACTATTTTATTTGGCTCCTTATTTGATCTCTTTGGTCTTGGAGTTGTTGATGCTGATTATGAAGTGTCTCCACCTGTGCCCTTATTACTCCATCCTTATTCATTAGAGGATCATACTGGGCTGCCACATTTATTATTTGGAGTTCTAGAGCATTCATCTGGTCTTTTATTACTTTGGTGGACTGTGGCCATTTTAAACAAAACTGATAAAGAATGTTTTCTTCCGCAATGTTTTGTTGAATGCTCTATATGTGTGTTTCTAAATGAGTGTGTGCCTTGACACACTTATTTGTCATCTCAGCCAATCTTTTCTTGTTCAATTGTTCTATTATTTTCTTCTCCAACTGGCTAGAGTAATCCTTGAATCCCTATGTCAATTGCTTCAATTATTTTGACAAGGGTAAGGTAGTGTCCCTTGGTGTCTCCATCATATCCTTTGCTAATGTATTTACTACATCCTAAAGCAATTCACTTCCCTCTACATGTTGTTTCAAAATCTCTGCTCTTGTTGAGGAGTGGAGTATATCTCCTAACTACAGCTTCTGTAAAGGAGATATTCAAGATAGATTCACCTAACCTTCTACCACCGACAATTGTAGCAACTATAGAGTTACAATAGGTGTTATCTACTTTTGCTGCCCCAAACACTCCTTGATGGATTCTATTGAAGATGCAGAGGCTTCTGGATAGTCAACTTATTTTGATCCCCTTTGCTCATCTTATTCTCTTGTGTTTCTTCTTATTTATCCTCTGCATTATGTGCATGTGGGTTAATTTGTTGTTGTTGTTGTGTATTCCTCTTCTCCATCCTTGTATTCTCTAGAGGATGTGCGCCTTGTGTAGAAATTTCTAGAGTACTTTTCTCTTGATTTCCCTTTGTTTTGTTTTCTCCTCCTGTCAGTATCTCAGTGTTGTGTGGAGGTGGTGGTGCCAGTTGTTTTTCCTATTCTTTGATGGATTGATATAGCTTTGTTGTCACTTCATCAATTTGTTTTTGAATTTTCTCCTTTTTCTTCTTATTTCCCCCCATTAGTGTGTCTACCCTTTGTTTTATTCTTAGCTCCATGGCTTGTAGCTGTATCGATTCATTCTTCTTCTCCAGGGGTAATGTGTCACTGAGCATCTCAATGACATTCTATCTTATTTCTTCCTCCAATTGGAGTGCCTTATTCCTCCTTTTCCTTAACGCTTCTGTTAAGCTATCCAAGAATCCTTCCATTATTTCATCTAATGTCTTTTCTTTGACACTCATGTATTGGATCATTTTATGAACTATTATAATTTGTTTATTCTCCTTAGATGAATCTCATACAAATTAGTAGTTTCTCTTACCATATCTACATTCTTTATGGCATTGAGCAGTGCATCCAATCTGTGTAGCTCCTGTGCCGGTTCTTCTACTTGTTGTTCTTTCGGTTCCTCCTCTGGTGTCTATTGTGCTCTTTTCCTTCTTTTCAATTTTGATTCTTGATCATTTCCCTCTTCATCAAACTGAATGACCTCCAGCACTTCTTGGGTTTTCTTTCTCTTTGCCTACTGCTTCTACCAAGGAGTCTTTGTTTCTGTGTTCTTCTTCATCCTTGATAATACCTCTGATGTCGCTCTTCCTTTGGATGATATGGTTGTTGATGATGAAGCCTATAATGTAGTTCTTTTTGACCTTCTCACTGGTGGAACCTCCTTGGTAGGCAGTGGAGCTGAGGTAGTTCCCTTATCCATAACTCCCCATTGTTTATACAACTTCTCTATGTGCTTGTCCAATTGTTCCTTTGCATGCTTTTTATGTTGCTTATCCATCACCTTTGAATATGTGCCAAATCTTTCTGCACTTGTGTCCTTGGGTTCGCTCAATAGGTTTTGTGCATAAGTGTTGGCCTCTACTGCAATTATCTCATAGGGCAATTGGGGTACCCATGCCGTTCTTGGCTCAACTTACTCCATGTATGTGAAATCCTTGTCTACCAAAAATGTGATTTGATTGATGTATTGCTTAACTACTCCATATAGAATTCTCTCTCTTGCCCTCATTTCTTCTTATAGGGTTTTGAAGAACCCCCAATATGTGGTGCTGAATGCTTTTGTATCCCTAAATTGAGCTATGTGCCTTTTCATCTCTAACCCTACCAGTATGTTTTGATGCCACTGTTTCCCTTTAAACCTTGATAATTCATTCAAGAAATAAAATGTAATGCAAAGAATCGGGGTACCATACCAGAAGTTGTAATTTGAGTCCTTGATTTTTTGCAAATTCTCTAGTAGATGTTGTTGTATCACCTCATAGATATCAAAATCCTTTCCCTCCTTCACCATTTGATAGGTAGTATGGATTACAATAGTCGTGGTTGAACCCTCTCGGTTGGCATAGTATACTTTGTAAGCAATACCCATGGTGGCATATTTGACTTCAAGGTCTGTGATGTCCTTGACATGCATGTTCCTCCTGTTTGTTTTTTCTCTGATCAATTCCCTCACTTGATCCATTCTAATGGCCTTCATTATCGGTAGGGGTCCTATGATACTTAACCCTGTGATTGCCCTAATGGCCTCCTTTGTTATTCTATAGGGTTTTCCCAGATATGTAAAATCATCATGAATTTGACTCAAAATGATCTTCACCCATTCGTATGTATCTATGAAGTCAGGGATATCCTTTGACACATCTAGTCTCTGTGCCAGTATGTTTTCCTACTCAAGTAGATACTTGTATCGCCCATCAGTGTATCCCTTATCTCCTCAAACTTCACGTGATAAATCTCCACGAAGGTATTGTGAATTTACTTCCTCACATCCTCTGCATAGACCACATCTACTAACACTGATGAGAATGTGTTGTCTTTGTCAACTTCTAGGGATTTCCAAGGGTATTTCTTGAACTTCAACCTCAACTTGTGTGTGATGAGCTCAGGGGTTTCCATTGTATATTCTCTGGTTAACTGCACTCATGTACTCTTCACTTCTACATTTGTCATTGTGTTTTCTCTCAGAGCTCCAAATTTGCCAAAGTCTGAATGCAAAATGAGGTTGTAATGTCTAATTAGGGTTATATACCCCTCTTTTTGTCCTAAATTTTCCCGCTTCTCCCTTTTAGTCTTTTCATTTGTTACTTTATTTCCTTACTTTTTATGTCTTAAGTTCTTCCCCTTGTTAGTGGTTACTCTATGATACACTATGTTACCATTACGGAATCTCTCCGCAGTCAGTTTCGTTCTTCTAGATATTGATGATTTGGTGGTTTGGTAGATGGAACAACCTCCCCACATTATTTTCCTTGTATCTTTTTCTCCTTTATTCTTCCTCTTTGCTTGTGACTATCCCGCTTGTATCTCTGGGAACACAATCATGTTGATATGTTGATTCCTCTGCTTCCTTTGATTTATTTGCTGAAATTTATGAGATATAGACTTCGTGTCCCTCCTTAATGTGTTGCAAGTGATCTACGGTGGGTTTTGATGAAATGTGGAGGATTGCGGTATGTCTTCTTTGCTAGTCCTGATCATGAATATGCTTCGATAGCCAACCATTTTTTGTGTCTCTAATTCTAGTTCTTCTCTCATCTAAGCTTCTAGAACCTTCTCGTTATCTATACTATTGTGATCATCTTCTATCTCCAATTCTCCATCAGAGTTAGGCTCCTTTGTTGTTACTTCTACATCCAACCTTGAAATTGTATAGATATTCTTATCACCATCCTCTGTTTGATTGACTTCTTCTATGTATGATTCTTCCATTAATAATCCCAAAGGAATATTGACAATTTTTTTCTCATTGGAAAATGATAGCTCTTCTTTCGGGGATTCTATGATATTGTTTGTATCTACAAACCATCTCAGACCCAAAAGTGCATTAAAAGATTCTCCTTGATCCTTCATGGCTACAAAAATGAAATATAAGACATGTTTGATCTCCATTAGGTTAACTTCCACTTGATTCCATATTCCCATTGATTGCATATTGGATCCATTTGCTAAAATTATGTTGTAAGTTGTCTCTATCAGTTTAGGTCTTCCTAACTGCTCCCACAGTTTCTTTGTTATCATGTTGACATCTACTCCCAAATCTATCATGACATTTTGGACTTTTATGTGATTTATATGAATGTCCACCATAAGTGGTTTTGTCTTCCATTCTCTATCTGTTCTTCCCATCCTCTTGAGTTGACTCTTGTAACCTTGCTCCTTGTTCCAATATTTAGAAAATTGCTTCAGTTTCTCAATGAGTCTATTTTGTTGTGTCAGTTGGGCTAACTGCTTGAGAGCTTCTACTTTTCTTGCTTCTTCCTTATTGTTTGTTTATATTCATTCATAACTTCATCATGTTTTTTCTTAGTGGGAACAAATTCTTCTTCCTACTCGTTGTCTTCCTCTTTTGTCTCAGTGATATAATGCCTTTTGGTATTTATTCCTTGTCTTGTCAGTACTGCAACTTTCTCCTTCCTTCCTCTTCTATCTTTTATGGTATGTTTTGGCTTGCTTCTTCGATAATACTCTTCTTCTTCTTCTTTTGTAGCTTCAATTGAAGATGTGTCTATTTCCTCCCTACTATTCTTCCAACAAGTCCTTGCTCCTTGACCGTTTGGTTCCCTTCTTATGATCCTAGCCCCTTTTTGATTATTTAGGTTCTGTAACTCATCACTCTTAGATTGGGGTGTTACAGTCTGGCAATATTGTTGTGCTCTATCACAAGAAAATAGATCATGCTCTCCATTGCTACAAAATGAACACTGTGTTATCCTTTCGCCCTAACATTCATTAGCAAAGTGTCCTAGCTTATTGCATTTGAAGCATGTGGCATCCTCCCTCCTTCTTTGACCTCTTCCATGGCCGCTACCTCCTCTGTAACCTCCAAATTTCTCTTTGTCATCACTATTGTAGCTATTCCCATATGATGGACCACTAGAGCTTGAATTTTGTATTGCATTGATATTCCTCTAGTTTCTTCAATTTGGTTTCTTGTAGCCTTGATCATATGAGTTTATTTCTACATATGACATGTTTCTTTCCACTGAGTTTGTGTACCATGTTTCATCTTCTTCATTAGCAAATTCTCTTTTCCTTCAGAAGCTCTATGAAGGATAGTCTAGTGTTTCAAGGTCATCCCATTCTCCACATAATCCATAAATACTAAATTGACTCTTTTTGTTGTTGCTTTGATGTCTTCTTTTATTGTGACATCTTTCTTTTCACCTTTTATTCTAGGGCACTCATTTCTCAAGTGACCTCTTGTACATTATGAGCACCAAATATTAGGTCTTTGCTTCTGTATATTCTCCTCCTTCTTGGCCAAAATATCCTATCTTAGCTTCAACTGCTCCAACTCCAATTTCAACTTCTTTGATTCTAGGTTTTTCTTCATCTTATCTTGTCTATGCCAAGATTGAGACTCTATCCGAAAAGCTAGTGTCACTACTTCTGCATATGTTTCAAATGTTCTTCCATCCAAGCCGGATATGATTTTAGGGCTTATTTTGGAAACAAACCATTCTATCTTTTGCTTCTCAGTCAGTGGTTCCTCCAACTTCCTAGTTATTTCCTTGAATCTTTTGTCAAAGTCTTTTATTGATTCGTTATCCAATTGCATCAAATCTCTCATCTTACTTACCCCTTTTGTCATAATATCCAGAACTCCAAAATTCTCCAAAACTAGTCTCTTGATTTCGTTCCATTCCTTATCACTATCTGGACATGTCTTTCTATACCACTTCAATGCTTCATTCCACAAGGTGCCTATGAAGTCAAACAACTTGATTTCATCCCTTGTTACCCCATTTCTGGTTTCAAATGGACTCTAAAACAAAAATGTGTTATGCTGGTTTAGTAGTATCCTTCTCAAATATAGGTAACTTGACATGATTATCCATGATTGGTCTTCTCAAGATTTTCGATACTTTGCGGTAGGTTTCCTCTAGTCCACTATTTCAGTTAGCCTGTTTTGTATCAACTCAGATTGTTCTTTATCTTCCCTTATCTCTTTGTAGTTAGATATCAAAGTATTCTTCTCCTAAAACTTTTGCAAAATTCCTCTAGATCTCTTATGCTATGTTTGCTTCCTTATTTTCTTGAATATCTTTCTCCTAGCTTGAAATCTTTCTTGCTTTAGATGGCACTCAGGATAACTCATGGTCCAGGGATTGTGTCTCTTTATAGTGTCTCTTCAAATTAGGGGATACTCTTCTATTTATGATCAACATCCTATCATCATCCAGTGATGATTGAAATAACCTTTTACAATGCTTAGAACTCCTCTCCATGTTTACTGCATGTTCTCCTCCTCTTAACTCCCTTATTCTTTAGCAAATTAGTTCCTCTATATATGTCTCATCCATCTTCAAAGTTTTTGGTGCTAATTCAGGTTTTCTAGCAGTTTGTGGCATAAACCCTAATTTACCTCTTTCTTTCTTTTCTATTCTGAATTCTTCTTCGGCAACACCCACAGTGGCACACTCAGTAGAATCCTCCATGACACACTCTATATCTTCTTCTAACCTCCTTTCCTTGACAATACCCACATTGGCATGCTCAAAAGCATCCTCCTTGATGTGCTTGTCTTCTTCTTCTCTTTTGACAGCACCCTCTGTGGTGGGCTCCACAAATTGTTCATCCTTTCCTTCTACAACTTCTATTGTCATCTCTTTTCCACTCTCTTGAGCCCTTTCCATCCTTCTATGGTAGTGTTCCTAAGTTTTCTTCAATATCTCTTCTCTGCTTATCTCCATTCCGATTTTGATGTCTTCACTAATCTCTCTTTTCTTCTACTTCTCCCCTTTCACCATGGGTTCTCTTGGTTTGGTGTTCCATTAGTCCTTTTATATCCCATGGTAGCCTTGTTTGAAGATTCACATCATTTGAAAGATCCTTGTGGATCCTACCCCCTTTCCACTTGCCATTCCCTTAAGTGCCCACCCCCCTCTCATAGAGGTATAAACTTAAGGAGACCTAAATTCCTCCACAAATTGTAAATTTTCTCTGCCAACCTGACCTTCTCTTCTCTCCAGAACTTTGTGCTACTCCTTTGAATGTTTTGCCCCTTCAATCTTTAACTAATTTCTACTAGGGTCCTAGCAATGGAACCAAATGTTGGCAAGAAATGGAGAGGGATATCGGTCTGGAGATCTGGTCCTCAGTCAAGTCTCTATAGTCAGTTCATACCCTGGTCAAGTAGTTAGAGATTGATAACAAAACACAAAGAATAATAGAGTATTACCAACAGAAAATAATACAATTCAAAAGAATTATCCAGAACCCATAGGTCTCCATATATATACATCAACAATAGTCAAATGTCATATATCCATCCTCTAGTAGGTCTAGGTCTTTGCCTCACCGTACAAAAAACATGAATTATATGTCATTCTCATATCAATATCCATATCTTATCTTATTCTATATCATCATATCCTATATCTATATCTATATCTATATATACTATATCTATTACATATAGAGATATGTTTTGTAGCATCTTTTATCGCCCTGTAGCCTCTGCATAGTGTATGCACTAGCTTTCATTCAGCTTTGCTCTATGTCTTGCACCCTACTAATAGTCTCTTTTATGCATTCTTCTATTCACATGTCTTTTTACCTCCTTGTTTAGCTCCTATGTCACTTAATTACATTATACATTCAAAATGCTTCTCCCAATGAAAAATTGCTTGATACCAAGATGAAATTGGAATATGGGCCCCTTTATTTAGCTTACCCTAGACCCAATCAAGGCTAAAGGACCTAGGTGGTACCACCCAGGTCCCTCCTTTTAGGTAAGGGATAATTTAAGTAAATGTCAGCTCTACACCTCTCTAGAGGTTTCTCCTTGTCGGCTCTTTTGGTTTGAATTGACAATTATGAATGGGAAAGCATATATAAGTGAGTTTTTTATTTCATTATTAACCTAAATGGAGATAGCTAACTTGAGAGCTTGAAGTGAAGCAAGCAAGAGCATTCATTGTGATTCTAGAGCATATTTGTGTATTTTTATTGTGTTGTTATTGCAAATATGGAGCTATAATCTATCATTCCTTAGGAGTTAAAGGATCTTCACCATTCTAAGGGTTCATCAAATAGGTAATATCATTGTTTGTTTATCATCATTTGAATCATCATATTATCATTATTTTCAGCCTCTGCCCCCACAAGGGAACACTCTATCAATCGAACAATTCGTGGAAGCTTGAATGCTATCTTGGGATTTGACCGAGGTAAGTCCCTAAACACCATAACCTCCCAAACTCTCTCTTGTCATCTTGTGTGTAGGTTATAGGAGTGAGATATGGAAAATATAAAGCTATAAGAAGACTAGGTATAGATTAGGGTTTTGGGATTTGAAGATAGTTTCAAAGTATTTCCTCACCAAGGACATGGGTGGTACCACCCATGTTCTTTAGCCTTTTCTGGGTTTAGATCCAACATCAGGACAACATTTGGAGCAACCTTTTAGTTTACATCTTTGGTTGATTCTTTCAGTCAGGACTTGGGCGGTATCACTGAGGTCCTCTGACACCTCTTCTTTTTGGAGATAGGTTTCATCATCCCCCTGATTATCTCTATGGAATTAGTTTATGGGTTTCTATCGTATTTTCTCCGTTATAAAAAGATCATTGTAAAACTAGGGTTTTCATGCATTTTTAACCTAGGGTTTAAGGAAAATACTAGGTGAAATCTGATCCATCTATTGTTAATAAAAGTGTCTCAACCTTGCAACTTTGAAAGGTTACTATTCTTTCTAGTTTTGGTCTTTTTGAATACCCTTTATCTTGAAGAATGATCTAGAACTTTCAAAGTTCCCAAAAGGGCTAAAAATGGTGGGACTTACTATTTTTAGTAAGTTTACATTTGAAGTTAGATTGACCTAAAATTTTCCCAGAAGGTACAGAACAGCTAAGTAAACATCTTAGGTGAGTTTCGACTCAAGATCGTATTTGGATTGCGAGATATTAAAGTTTTAATTTTTTGAAATTGTTGAAAAAAATTTTGAACTCAATTATCAGAATCAAAACTTCCCTAAATGCTTTAAAAATTGTCGTAACTAATAAAGTTAGTTACATGTTGATAGATCTCTTCACGAGCTTTCTGATGCATCAAACGGTTCGTCAATAGACACTCGGATCAAAAGTTATGGCCTCTGGAAGTTGGACCTCCTGTTTTTGGGAAATGTAAAAACATGTTAGACACATAAAAGAGCTATAAAGGGGAGAGTTACATGTGTTGGTGTGTGTTTTAGCACATCACAAGGCATCTTTGATTGGAGATAATTTGGGTGCCACTTTTGGGTGGTTTTAGTTCATGGTTTTGTAATTACTGGTAACGGTTTACTGTATTGTATCTCCTATATATTAGGAGCTGGAGACAAAGGTTGTGTGTAAGAATCGTATGGATGTTGAGTTACTTCCTGGATCTCTGGTTGGATATACTCCTGTAAAAGGTTTTCTCTGTAAGTATATTGTAATCTTCTTGATTTCTGAACAATATATTGGACAACATTAGAGTGTGGGGTTTTTTACTTGAAAGGGTTTTCCCCATGTATATCTTGTGTTATGAGTTTTGTGTTTGCATTTGGAAGTTATTATATTTCTATTAATGTGCATCTTAATTTGTAATTGTAAAAGTAAAAATTTGCATAAATCTTTCCTCAGTAGATTAGTGTAGGAAGTTTTTCTGCATACCTTGCTTCCTTTCATCTATAGCATACTAGAGTACAAGGTCAATAGCTAAGTCCTCCTTCATTTGGTAGTGATTTGTCTCGGCCTTGTCCTTGAATGTTATATGGAAAGGGGTTTGATCTAGTTTGCATTCTAATTGTTATCATTCTCCTTTTTCATACTAAACATTTTAGTGAACCTATAGCTTCGAGCATTTGCATCTTGCTGATTGGTTTAAATCTGATATTACATTGCTTTATCATATCATAAATTTCATTTGCATTCAACGATAAGGCTTGAATAGAAAAATTATAGTCTAGAAGTGAGTGTTTAAAATCTAGGGTTCTGCTAGTGAACCCTAACTAGTCTTGCATTTAATGCATCTTCACCAAAGCAAAAATCTCAAAATCTTTGTTGCATTTAAGTGGATAAATCATTTAGGCACTTATTTTTGCACATACTACACATCCCACATTTACAAGACTTAGTTGTTGTGGTTACCAAGAATATCACAATTTTCGGAAGACCTACTTCTCTTGCACTTGTAGGTCTCTAATTGCAATCTTATTCTCATATTGGTGGTACTTGATAAATGGATAGATCTAATTGTACATTTTTATTCCAAGATATTTCATTATGGCATCTTCATGTTATTTCTCTTTGGTATCTTTGCATGCATATATCAAAGATCTTGAACATTTTTACAAATTCATTAATATGCATCCTTATGTTTTAGATATTGATATCTTTAAAGGATCTTTTTATGAAATCCTTGGTTGCATATCTAATTTTGATAGCTTCATAACCCTCATGGGTGAGCATCCTTCAATATTAGAAGATATAACTGAATTCATCTCCATGAATAGTCACAAGAAAGATGATCGTGATGGCCCTTCTTCTACTACAAGTTAAGACAATGCCATGTCTATTCCCATGGATCTACTCTCTAATACATATGATGGTGACCTAGCTTTGTCTATTTCAGCCTATGATTTGGATACCTCTACCAAAATGATTCCCACTGGTGAGGACATTTTGGTGCAAGAGGAGGAAATCATTGGCACATTCCTTAACATCACCTTACCCCTCCATTCCAATGCTCTCCCTTCAAAAGATGAAGCATTAGTGAATGAAGAGAGGTATCTCACATTAAATCCCTTGGGGATGGATGTTGAGCTTAATCAAGATGAAAAGAATGTCAATTCAATCATCAATAATAGACTTATGGCCTTCAGTAAGGAAAAAGTCAAGAACTTAGCCACCACTTTGTATGTGTTTCAAGATGACATGGAGAAGAGGAAGGTAGCTAGAGAAGGAAATTGAAGAACTACGTCTACTGGTAACAACTTTATGTAGCCTACTACTACGAGACCTACTACTAGGACCAGAGCCAAGAGAAGGAACAACAAAGGTAAGGAGATCTGCAAGAACACCCCAGATGAATAGGAAAGAAAGAAGCAAGAAAATTCCTTTGAAGAAAAGCTTGAATTTCTAAACAGGGAATGGCAGGCCATCAGTGGCCTTAAGTTTCTATCCAAGTAGTAAGGTCTCTGCTACTAGTTTGCTAATGGTCTTTGTGGTAGTTACCGTTTCTATGTCTGTGTCTATGCTTTGGGTTATTGTTTTCTGTATTCTATTTTACTTCTCGTAAGACTCTGACTATTCACCATTTGGGCTTTATGTTATGGGTTTAGGCCCTTCTCGGTTATCTTAATCAAAACAATAATGAACATTAGTATGATAACATATGTTTTTTTATTTAGAATGTTATTAATTATTAATATTGATAGTATTAATAATAAATATTATTAATATTACCACTATTTTTTATATTAGTAAGCTACAAATGAAGGTGCAGATCCCTTTTACAAAAAGCCCCATGGGTAGCAAAATAGGGTAGTGGCCACAAATAGTGTAAAACCAACAATCTAACAGTTAATAGTCATAGTAGTATTATAGGAGAACCAAGAACAGAAACAACAACAAAACCAACAACTATTTGAGTATATCATTCTAGTCTTCTTTAAGGAACTCCAACAATTCCTCCTTACTCGCAGACTTCCCATGTTTGTTAGCTTGGTCATGATGGTCTTCTTGAAGAATAGTTAAAGTCATTGCCACTTGGTGGATCACCTTCAGACACACAATAGCTAGCACCTTAACCTTCATCTCCACAGTGAGAAGCCTTCCCTTGACATCCACTAACTCTGACTTAAGCTGACTACTAATATCACCATCCCTAGCATTGTCCACCTCTTTCTCAGGGGTTTCTAGGATCTACACATCCACCACTATTAATAATAATGATAATATTATTTATTTTTGATACTATAGAGTTCTTGATTATTCGGTAGTTGCATGGCATTTTAAAGAGTTAAATCCATGTAGTAGAGTTGTAGTAAAGTTTTTAAGAGTGGTAACTCATGTATTGGATTTGGAAACTCCAACCACCACTTAAGGTATAGGGGGAGTAAATGTCTCATAGCTCCAACTAGAGTGAAAGAGAAGAAAGCTCTCGAAGAGAGGAGATTTAGTTGACCTCTGCATTTTGGACACCTATTTTGGTGGTCATTTAGGGGGTTAATAGACATAATGGTTTTGATTTTGAGGAGGTCTTGGTGGATCTTAAAGAAAGGAAGGAGATTGTAGAGAAAGGAGAACACATGCAAGTGGAGTTTCGTTGCTTGGTGGCTAAGTTGGAGCTCTGCACTTTTCATTGGAATATATTTTCTCAAATGGTATGTTTACTATATTGTTGCATACAATGAAAATAATTCACATTATTATGAACACTTTTGATAGCATGAAAATTTTTAAGAGAATATATTCTCCTTTGTTTAAATGAGGAAAATCTTAGTGTTGCATTAGGGTATCTGAAGATTGTGCATTAAGAAAATGTATTGATTCATTGGAAATGTAGGCTCATTCTTTTAGCTATTATGGAAATGCATATGCAGAGCATATTAAAGTTCTTTTACAGTTTTGAAGGGGTATTTTTTTTGTTTATTTACTAAACCAAAACCTTGAAGACCTTTCATTTTTTCATTTGTTGCTAACTTCACAGCTTAGCTTGAAGTGAATTCCTGTATAGTTATCTTTCATAAAGTTTTTATCTCAGTATTGGGATACATATGGGTTTAATGGGAAAATAGAATATAATAGTTGAGAAACTTCTATTAGTTTCATTTCATTACTAAACTATTTGGATGTGAGAATAACATACTTGCACATACATATGTATGTATAGGCATGCATTCGATTAATATAGTACCTTATGAAGGACTCAACAATATTAAGAAATTAGTGAGGATTATTGATATCATTATACCATTGTAGCTAACCTGAAGGCTTTAGTGGATTGCTACAGTCGATTGTTATAATTCTATACTTATTTTGTATCAAGTATTGACTATAATGGGTTTGTGTGCTAGTCAATTACTAAGAGATTTAGAATTGGAAAAATGTTGAATAAAGTTGTGACCATCTTGATCTGTGTCTTGGTTGACCCAAAGAGGGGTTTTAAACTCTAATTTTAGAGATCACAGAGTATTGTAGTGGGCTTCACTATGAATTACTTATTTATATGAATTTGGTGTTATTTAACAATAAAAAATATTTTTTATATACATTTATATGTATATACATGTAAATGTATATAAGATTATGTACATTCATAGGCATATGTATAAGATGTAGTCAATTGACATGGATATATTTTAGATTAAGGATACATCTATCATTATTACAGTCATCATCAACCATATTTTAGGTTGATAGCTTGATAATGCTTAAAGGACTCTTTTGGAAGGGAAATTATATATGTTTAAACTAGTTTTTGAGACTTCATTGGATTGTATATCTATATGTCTAAAGTGGCGGTTGTAACTCCATTGGACTATATATCTATATATTAAATTGGCTATTGTGTCTGCATTCAATTATATATACATATTTACTCTGACTATGAAGAAACAAAACGATCTTCTAGTCTAATAGAAAAGTTAGAAAATGATTGGAAATAGTTCTCTTGTATCTTGAATGATTAAAACAATTTATGTTAACCAATAACTCCAAAGGTTATGTGGAGTAGAGTTATAAATAATCTTTTTACTTTATTAGATTGAAGGAAAGTTGTTTCATTAAGTGGAAGATGACTTAGTAAGTCAGTATAGAGAATTTTGTGAAACTCTAAAGGCAAGATTGAGATAGAGGTGTTTGTGATAGATTGACGCATATATCTAATATAGAATATGTTTTATATATGAATCTTTGGCCAAATTAATGCATTGACTACATGCATTGTCAAATCACTATGTCTTAGATTTACATTTTGAAGTCAGATTGTTATACTCAGTTAGAAGGAATCTATAGTTGTCTAACAGATTGTATGTAAAAAACACATCATTAGTTCTCAGATGGTCTGGTTCCATAAGGATACTCTTTATTTGTTTTTCTCATGATGGGTCAGGTTTCTCTAGTAAGAGGAATACTGGGGAAGTGAAAACTTTGTGGTTGGGTGGATAATCTCTCCGGTGATGCTCTCCCTCAAGCAGACCAAGTTGCTGAAATCTTGAGCTGACAATAGTTAAAACAATTATATTCTATTATTTTGTTGTAATAAGATAGATATCTGATATTGAAAACAAAATCAAACTTCTTTGTAATAAGTTGTACTCAAACAATTATCTAAGAGATTGAAATTATTTGTTTATTTATGAGATTGTAAATTTTGGAATCAAAATGTATTGATTATTAAAATCCTCTGATTAAATGCATTATTGAAAACAAGTTCAAATGAACTATTGTATATTGAATGGTTATGGTATTTCAATTATTGTCATTATTTTAATTAAAAAATACTAGTTGTTTTAGGAATTTTTTTAATTGAGCCAGTGGGTTTGTTACATAGTAGTTGAATAAAGTGAGGGTGAAGAACAATTATTATTTGTCAAGGATTGATGACTTGTTTGACTAGATGTAGGGAGCTAGATTGTTCAACAAGATTGATATAAGTCAATTTATCATTACTTATGGATGGTAGGGGTAGATATTCATTAGACAACATTTCACATAATTTATGTACAATGAATTTACAATGGTTCCATTTTTGGGTTGACTAATTCTCCACTAGTGTCCATTAGTTTCATGAATGAGGTGTTTCAAACCTAACTTTTCTAGTTTTTCTTTGTCTTGATTTATCCAATATCAAAGGAGGAGCATGAGTTTCATTTACATTGTGTTACAATGTTTGCATGAGAACTAGTTATATGGTAACTTGGTAAAGTGTGACTTATTCAAGTCAAAGGATTAGAAAATGGGTCAAATCATCTCTAAGCCATGTAAGAGAACTTTTTAAAGGTTATCAAGGAGTGGCTCATGAGTACATCTATTCTTGTAGCACCTAATCCAATTGTAGATTTCATAGTGTGCATTGATACATCATTGGAGGGCTTGGGGTCCGTCCTTATGTAAGAGGATCATGTGATTGATTATGAGTCATGGAAGCTCAAAGGCTATGAATTTATCTAATCCACCCATGATCTAGAGCTTGTAGCTATCATCCATGCACTTGTGCAATGGAGACATTTTCTTCTCTATCATCATTTTAAGCTTTGTACTAACTTTTTCATTAGCCAAACCTTAATACCTATTAGAAACTTATGCGAGTACAACTTGTATGTTTAGTACATAAAAGGAAAGGAGAACATGGTTGCCAATGCTTTGAGAAGGAGATGACATTAGGTCTTAGCTGTGTCCTTAAGTACAAACTTGAGAGGCTATATCTTATAGTCTAAATTTGTTGAGGATGTGTGGTATTAAGAATTTCATTAAAAATTTGAGTCATAAAGAGAACTAAGGGTTAATTAAATTTTGGATTATGCCTTAGAGCTTGATGGTTTTCTAGGTAATCATGATCAATTTATGTTCCTATTCTAGGGTGAAGAAGATGCATGCAGATCTTTATTAGTTGTGTCATTGGGTAGGGTTGAGACATAATATTACTAACTTCATTTCTCATTGCCTAGAGTAAAAGAGGGTGAAGGTAGGGTACTAGCATCTCGTAGGAATTTTGTATCCTCATGTCATTCTAGAGTGGAAATGGGACACCATTTATATAGACCTCATTGTTGGTTTTCCTATGTCACCATTTTCTCATGATGCTATCATGGTGGTAGTAGATAAGTTGATCAACATTGCACATTTATCTCCTATGAAGACTACCTATAATTCCATTTTGGTGGAAAGAATCTTCTTAGATGATGTTTTTAGGTTGCAAGGAGTTCCTCGTATGAACATTTTTGATATTGATCTAGCATTCACTTATTTTTTTTAAAAATGTTGCAACATGCATTGGTTATTGAACTCAACTTTAGTTCTACTTATCAAGTTGAGATTACATGCACAAAGTTCCTCCAAGGTTAAGCAATAGATTTTATTACCACATAGATAGTTGGAGACAAAGGTGTACCAATTTTTTTCATATTAATTTTATGCTGCAAGTCAAGGTCACAACTAAGTCATCAAGATTGAGGGATTATTCAAGCCTCATTTGCCAAGTCTCTAAGAATTTAGGGACCAAAAGCTTCACAATTGGGGATGTGTGATCCAAAAATAGATCCAAGTTTTGTAGTTTTTTGGCATGATGTGGGACAATCGACTAGTTCTTTTATGCTTGAAAAAACTCAAGGTGGAATGAGAAACCCATGTGTAATCTTTAGTTGACAGGAATATTTTAAGATAGAGTATTTTTCTAGCTTAGTGAAATCACTAGTTTTTACTTGAGTGGTGAGAATACAAATACCATGGAAAATTTGTATTATAATGTGAAAAATTCATGAACTATTTTGGTGATCTCTCTACTATCATGACAAATTCTCTTTAAATATTCTGGTGAACACACTATTGCCCCTTGGTGAAAGTAATAAATTTGTCGTGCTCAATTGCACGTGCGTCTAGTGATGTTTTAGATCTCTCATTTTTTGACTTCCTCTTCTACATGGTGAGTTTTTTTAGCTTCCAAATGATGTATATTTATATATTAAAATAATGTATGAATGTGAGAAAATTATTAAAGGGAGTCTTGTAAGTAATCTTTGGGACTTGTAGTTAGGGTTTTGTAGGAAAATTCATCTTTTTATGACCATTGTTTGTTGGTAAGGCATGAGAGTGCATTATTAAGAGAGTTAGACTTTCTTTGGAGATTTTTTAGTTTATGTGAGCTTTGTAATCAACCTAGAGGTTATAGAATCATTGTTGTGGCTACTGGAGTACTTCTAAGTGGACTATTAGCCACATTTTAGCAATAGGTTTTATCCATAGGGGTTTCTGCAACTACCTCTAGTGTTTATAGTGTCTTTACTCTTTGTTATTTTCCTTATTCATTTTAATATATTACATGTTTGGTCATATTACTCTTACAGTTGTTGAAGACTTAAAATTTATAAGTTGGTGATCAACCTAATGAGTATCCTTTATACTTCACATATCACCATCATCCTTTAACCATGATGTGGTGTAGGAGCACCCATGACATCAATGGGCCACGAGGCCTATTCCAAGTTTCTCTCTACCATGTCAATAATGTCTTGAAGACCATTTGAAGGATGTAATAAGGTCTTATGACCATTTGAAATTGTATTGAAGTTATTTTGTGAGGCCTTGATGCTAAGTAGTTGGTGTAGGTAGTCAAGTCCACATTGGTAGATCCTCCATGAGTGTCAAAATGGAGAGATATGTTGTCTTCATTCTAGAAAGGCCAATTATGACATAACATATGATCCTAGAGGGGTTTGAGGTAGTAGTTTTGTCTAAACTATAATATGCCCCTAATACATATTGTAAACACAATGCTAATTGACAGTTTTGGGCAATTTGAGGGTGGTTTCCTGTTGCCAACTAACCCCAAACTGATGGAGGAAGATGTAAACCTGTTAAGATACCTTCATTTATAGGTGGTAGGTGTGTGGAAGAAGTTTCAAGCAATAGAAATCCAATTCTCTGTTGTTCTTTGTATTTTCTTGCATTTTTGTTAAAACAGTTCGTACCATCTTCAAGTACGGAAGTGTCATGACCTCCAAACATTTGGAATGAGTAGTATGATGAATTAAATTTCATTTGAATCTAGTTTGAGGCCTTGAAATTGACTAGGAAGTGAATAACACCTGTTCTTCTTGGACTGATCGCTGGAAACCTTCATCTCCTGAGTTCAAACACTGCTCCAGGCCATACTCTGCAAAGGTACAGAACTGTTTTCATTTTCTCATGATTTGATTGGCTAGAGCATGGAATTGTCTATCATTTGAATTTGGTTTGGTGTGTTGGCATCTTTGTAGAAGGGAGATATAAGGATTTTTCAAAAAACTATCTTGCTAAACCCTAACCTAGGGTTTTGCCAAAATAATGGAATTTTAACCATCCCACTATCTCTCAGTGCCACAAGACCAGTGGAATGGATGTGTTCCTTCATATTTCAGTTGATTGGAGTGTTTACAGAGAGGAGGGAGTTGGCAGATGCAGAATCTTGTTGAGGAGGGCTTAATATCCTCATGTATTAAGCCTTTTAAGGAACCACATATGCATTTAAAGGTACAATCAACTGTAGGTATCCAAAACCACAAAATCCTTGGTCTTGGCATGAGTCCTAAGTGTTCCAATCATTGATTGGGTTCTGTGAATGACATTTGTAGGGGTCTCTTTGTAAATTTGGGCTAATTAGGTCTCTAGGCTACTAGGGGCAGTCATTATTTAGGGCATTCTTTCCAAAACAACATATACCCATTTCTAAATATGTCAAAGGTCTCCAAAAAGGGTATATGAAATTGGTTTGGTCTTATGGAGTAAAGGTCTCAATCAAAAGTTATTGCCGACTGTTCCTATTTGGAGGGCTACAAGGAGTTTAGTGGCTTAAAGAAGGAAGTCCAAAGTCCAAGCTTGTCAAGCCTTAGCCAATGGTTTGGATGTGTCCTATGGAATTCCAAACAAGCCTTTACATGATGGTTTCAAGGAAACTAACTGTTGTTCCCATTTTTTCATGTTAATCCATGAGTTAGGATCTTGAGGGTTCAAGGAAGGTCTTGTCAATCTGTGGAATCCTCAAACTATCCTAAGCCCTCTACATCATAGTGGTATCAGAGCCATCAAAGGTTCTATTAGTTGGTGTGTAAGACCTGGTATATGTCAGCAGAGGAGAGTGAAAGAGAGGCTAGCAACATGCCTCCAAAAGGGATGACCATTGAGGTGTTTAAGAAGTTCAAGGAGATGGAAGAGAAGATTAAGAGTGGACTCAAGGAAGCACTCCAAGATGAGTTGAAGGCACTGAGGATAGGGAAGAGGATAGATGAAGGGTCTCATGGAGAGGAAGAAAAAGAGGAGGAAGAAGAACAAAACCAAGAAGAGGCAGAGATACCTACAGATCAGAAACATTTCCTTGAAGCCATCAAGGCAATTGGTAAAGATTCTTCAGAGGCTCGGATGGAGATTCCAATGTTTAGTGGCAAGTTGAATGCTGATGAAGTTATGGAGTGGATTGAGGCCCTAAATAACTACTTTGAATACAAAGAAGTTCCTGAGAACAAGAGGGTGAAGTTTGTAAAAACTAAACTCAAAGGTGTTGCCCTCACATGGTGGAATTACACCCAAGGTGAGAGGGTGAAGAGTGGGAAGAGCATGATCTCTTCATGGAGAAGAATGTTGGAGAGGATCAAGTCCTAGTTCCTTCCATCAAACTATGAGGTACATATTTACAAGAAGATGCAAAATCTCAAACAAAGAGATTTGGATGTGGCCACTTACACCGAGGAGTTTCACAAGTTATCTCTTTGTTGTGGACATATGGAGGATGAAAAAGGTAAGGTGGCAAGGTATCTAAATGGTTTGAAGTTTAGTATATAAGATGAAATCAGTATACTAACCCCTGAAACTATGGACAAATGCTTTCAAATAGCATTGAGGGCTGAAGAGAAGTTGAAGAGGAAAGGTCAGCAACAAAATAGAGGAAGAGGTGACAGAAATTTTAGAGGTAGGGGCATTTTTGGAGGTAGAAATTAGTTTCAAAGAAGTCAAGGGGAATCTAGTTCCCAAGAACAAAGTGGAGAATCAAGTTCTAGAGGAGGCTTTAGAGGAAGGATACCTAATGGAAGGGGTAGATTTGGTGGACCTGAGAGAGGTCGTAATGTCTTCATAGGGAGGTGCTACAATTGCAACCAAGTGGGACATCTAGGCTTCAAATGTCATGAGAAGCAAGCCTCAAGATCTCATGGAGGAGAGAGAAGGAACCAGTTGATCCAAGAGGAAGATTGCCAAAGTGTTAACTCTCCAATTGGAAGTGCAGCCCCAGTCCATGATGGAGAAAACTTGATGATGAGGAGAACCATGTTGAAGGTGCCTCAAACACAAGAACCCCCTCAGAGGAAGATATTGTTCAGGACAACATGCAATGCCTATGGTAAGATTTGCAGGGTAATTGTTGATTCAGGTTCAACTAAAAATTTAGTTTCCATTGAGATGGTAGACAAGTTGAAATTGAAAAGACTTCCTCATGTTAGTCCTTATAAAGTGTCATGGTTGAATAAGGGGCAACAAGTTTTGGTAGATGAAAAACTTGGGTAGAGTTTGAGATAGGGGAATATAAGGACAAGATTTTGTGTGATATAATCCCCATGGATGCTTGTCATTTGCTATTAGGATGTCCATGGCAATATGATGTACAATCCCAACATGATGGTAAATCTAACTCCTTCATCATAACTAAGAATGGTAGGAAGTATATGTTAGATTCAAGACAGACAACTGAGAGGGGGGTGAATCAGTTGTCTAAAACTTTCTTCCAAATTAAACACTTAAGTCCACTTTATAGTTCAGTAGAAAAATAATAAATCAATCATGAAACATAATGTATTAGATCAAGAGCAGAAACACATCAACACATAAGACACCAAGATTTTGAAGTGGAAAACCCGGTTAAGGGAAAAAACACGGGGTGATTAACCCAAGATTGTATTCTCTGTTAGAAGAATAGAAAGAACAAAATGGCACATCCCAATTAGGGCTCACTGCCCAAGCACACTGCTCACAAGAGGCCCACTACCTATAAGAGACACACTGTCTACAAAATAATAAGTATCACATACTTGAACTAGAGAATAGCATCTTCACCATGCTTGAGTTAGTTCCATTTAAGCCCAATACTTCTGCTCTACTTTTTCTCTTCTCTTCGCTACCACACTCCCATCTCCACAAGACACACTTTGAAATGACTTCACAACTCCTTATTTATACAAGACATCGACTTAGGAATTATCATCCAAGTCAGCATACATAATAGAGCAAATACAATATGACTTAGTACAAAAGACTTCACGTGGAACAACACACTGTCAGCCACACAGATTTGAGACTTCAATCTTCTTCTAGGAACATGCCAATCTTCACATAACATCTTCAAGATCATCCGCAGGATGTGTAACTCATCCGGTTAGCCAGAGTTAGGAAGAACACCATCATCTAGAAGTAATCCTTCAGTTGTGAGCTCAAACTTCAATGCAGACCTCCAACATGAACTGGACATGATCCAAAGACCTCCACAAGCTTTCCTGAATCACCAAGAACATCCACACTACATCTGCTTACAAAAGTCCTTATCTCCTTCATCTGGAACCTTAAGAACACAGTCTTTCATCATCGTCACAATGGAATAGATGCTTGCGGACCTCCAGATCATGAACCATTTGAGTTGTAACTTCACATGGACTACCTAAACATTCCACCAAATCTACAGGACAAGATATTGCAATTCTAGATCTCACCAGACCTATCTGTGTCACTCTGTCACCTCTGGACACCTGCTGGAACCAGTTTTACTTGAGCAGCCACAACTTCTTCAGATGATCATGTGGACCTCTGAAATCCTTGTTGGATCATCTTAAGACATATATCTACAAACCCTTTGAACCACATCTTTTGATCTTCAACCTAGCTAGGATCTTTAGTTCACTGTCTTCACTATTCTTCTCTATTCCTGATTAGAACTAATTTTCTCAATATCCTTAGCATATAGCTCATCCAATCCTTATCATCAATGCAATAGGATTATGTTGTCATTAATGACAACACCGGTTAGGCCCATACTTGCAACAATCTCCCCCTTTGACATTGATGGCAACATATGATGTGAAAAGCTATTTTAACCATCAAGACAAGAACTTTTCTTTACTGACACAACTCCCCCTATCACCAACAACCATTCACATGTCTTCTCTTCCTTTACTGCTCCCCCTTTGATTAGTAACCACTTTTTGTTTTTCACATGTCTTCTCTCCCCCTTTGACATCAATGGCAAAGGGCACATACTTGCAACTCCACTTCAGAATCATACTAGCTACTTCCCCTGAGTAGTAGCTTCCCATCATCAATCTAGACCACAAGATATGACTGTGATATCCACTGGATTGATGCACATCAGTGCACCTTAGTTCATCACCGGAGGGGTAATAACCCCTAACTTTTTCCTGAGATACTCAAAAGATTCCTTAGGTAGAGGTTTGGTAAAGATATCTGCAATCTGATCCTTGGAAGGCACAAACTCCAATCTGACTTCATTCTTGTTCACTTGCTCTCTCAAAAAGTGAAATTTGATGGATATATGTTTAGTCTTTGAATGCAACACTAGATTCTTAGATATATTTATTGCATTTGAATTATCACAAAAGATTGTGATAGGCTCCTCATACTCCACTCTTATGTCTCTTAGCATTTTCTTCATCCACAAAACTTTAGTGCAACTACCTACTGCTGCAATATATTCTGCTTCAGCAGTGGATAGAGATATTGCCTCTTGTTTCTTGCTTAGCCAAGAAACCAATCTCTTCCCCAAAAAGAATGCTCCACCACTGGTACTCTTCCGGTCATCCACATCTCCTGCCCAATCCGCATCTATATATGCATGAAGAGAAAAATCATGATCTATGGGATACCACAATCCATACTCAACTGTCCCTTTTAGATATCTAAAAATCCTCTTGATTTCCATGACATGAGATTCTCTAGGATCAGCTTGGAATCTAGCAACAAGACCAACAACATTCATGATGTTAGGTCTAGTTTGAGTGAGATATAATAGTCCTCCAATCATTGACTTGTACATTTTCTGATCTGCCTTAGGAGAGTCATCATCTTTGCTTAATTTACATCTGGTTGCCATGGGAGTATTCATTTGCTTTGAGTCTTCCATCCCAATTTTTTTTAATAATTCTTTCACATATTTGGTCTGAGAAATGAAGATTCCTTTCTTTGTTTGAGTGATTTGTAGACCCAAAAAGAAATTCATTTCCCCAAGCATGGACATCTCAAATTCACTTTTCATTTGATTTGCAAAAATTTTGCACATACTATCTCTTCCTCCAAAAATGATATCATCAACAAACACTTCAACAATCAAGATGTTTTCATGATCAATTTTGAAATACAAATTACTATCAGCAGTACCATTGTTGAAACCAATCTTCAAAAGATGCTTATCCAATCTTTCATACCAGGCTCTTGGGGCTTGTTTCAATCCATACAGTACTTTCTTCAACTTGCAGACCATATCACCATGATCAGACAATTGAAATCCATCCAATTGCTCAATGTATACTTCTTCCAAGTATCCATTCAGAAAGGTAGACTTGACATCCATCTGATATACTTTGAAGTCCTTGAAAGCAACAAAAGCAAGAAATAATCTGACTGCTTCAATTCTTGCCACCGGAGCAAAAGTTTCTTCAAAATCAACTCCTTCTATTTGAGAGTAACCCTTGCAGACCAATCTGGCTTTACTTCTGATTACTTCACCAACTTCATTTAGTTTGTTCTGGAAGACCCATTTGGTTCCAATTACATTCTTGTTTCTAGGTCTGGGAAAAAGATCCCAAGTGTGATTTTTCTCAATTTGCATTAGCTCTTCCTCCATTCCTTTAGTCCAGTTTTCATCATTGCAAGCTTCATTCACTGTCTTAGGTTTAATCTTTGAAATCAGACAATACTCTTCTGAATCTTGAGCAATCCTTCTTCTTGTTTGTACACCTTTTCTTTTATCACCTATGATCTGATCTTTAGAGTGATTCAGTTTTACATACCTGGGAACTTTGGGAGTTTCTTGTACTTCTGATTCTTGAACAAGCTCATTCAAACCCATCTCTTCTTCCTGATTTACTAGATTAGTTTGGATCTAAATTTCAGAGGGGGCTTGGGCTCCTTGAATCAGAACACCATTATGATCATCTTCATCATATTCATAAAACCTTGAGGGTTTTTCAATTGCTTCATCAACCTTCACATTTGTACTTTCTATAATCTTTCTCAGTCTCTTGTTATAGCACCAGTATGCTTTGCTTTGAGTAGAATAGCCCAAGAATATTCCTTCATCACTTCTAGCATCAAATTTGCCTAAATCTTCATCCCTCTTAATGTAACATTTGCTACCAAAACTCTTAAATACCTCAATGTGGGAGTGATGCCAAACCAAAGTTCATAAGGAGTCTTACTGGTATTGCTTCTAATTTGTACTCGATTGAGAGTATAGACTGCAGTGCTTACAACTTCTCTCCAATAGATCTAAGGAACATTTGCTTCCATCATCATGGTCCTAGATGCTTCCTGGATGGTCCGGTTCTTTCTCTCCACTACTCCATTCTGTTGTGCAGTCCTAGGAGCAGACAACTGTCTCTTTATTCCACGTTTCTCACAGAATTCTATGAACTCACTGGATGTGAATTCTCCACCTCTATTAGACCTCAAACATTTTAATTTTAATCTGATTTCATATCCACCATAGCCTTGAATATTTTGAATTTCTTAAGAGCTTTTGATGTCTCTTTCAGAAAAGTAACCCACATCATCTGGGAATGGTCATCAATTAATAACATGAAGTATCTATCACCTTGCACACTCTTTATTCTTGCCGGACCACATAGATCAGTATGAACTAAGTCCAATAATCTGGTAGAAGATTGTTCCTTACTTTTGAATGAGACTCTTCTTTGTTTCCCCAACTGACATTCTTTGCACAAACTATTTGTAGGTTTCACCCATTTTGAAAGATCTCTTACAACCTGAGTGTTGCTTATCTTGATGATATTATCAAAATTCACATGACACATCCTCCTATGCCATAGCCAACTTTGATCAATTTGTACAAATAGACAACTTTTACCAGTACCAACTAAATGGAAGATATTACCTTTTGTTTGAGTACCGAATGCAATCTCTATTCCATAACTTTCAAAGATCTTGCATTTTCCATTCTTGAATCAGAGATCATAGCCTTTGTTCACCAACTACCCAACACTGAGAAGATTGTGCTTCAATCCTTCAACATACAATACATTACCGGTTTTGTTCTTTCCATCAAAAGAAATAGTTCCCCTACCTCTGATTCTACCAGCAGAATTATCACCAAACTTTACTATTCCTCTTTCATACCTTTCCAAATCTATGAACTTATTTTTGTCATCTGTCATATGGTGAGAGCATCCACTGTTAATGACCCAATCATCCTTTTCTTCAACTTGGGTAGCCAGAGCCCTTTCTACAATTTTATGATTGATAGATTTAGAGGGAATTGGATCTTCTTCCTTGATGACAATAAACACCCAATCACTTCCAGATTTGTTTCTTGTTTCTGATTCATCATCTATTACTCCTTCATCATCATCCTCTTCATGAACATAGTAACGATTCTTTTGGAACCTTGATCTATTAGGATTTGGTCTTGAAAATCTTTCCGGCCACTTTGAGGCAAAATGACCAATCTTATTGCAGTTAAAACACTTAAAAGGCAATTTCCCTTCATACTTACTAGATCCTCTTGGTAGTCTTTTTGCTATAAGGGTTTCAAGTTGAGCAATTTTTGCTTCTTCTTCTTCCAGGTCTTTTCTTGCTTTTTCATACCATGATAGTTTCCTTGAAGAGTTTTCTCCTGGATCAAACCTTTGTTTACCTTTTACAAAGGCATTGGCTTTGAATGCAGATTCAGTCTTGGGGGGGGCATCTCCAAACTCGTTCAATTCAAATGCAACCAATTTACCAACTAATTGATCTCTTGTGACACCTAAATGGGCTCTGAATTCTTCAATGGCAGCAACCTTGCATTTATAAGAAGCAGGAAGGGATTTGAGAACTTTGCCAACAATCTCATCTTCATCCAAGACTCCACCAGCACATCTAATGCCACAAACAAGCTCATTTACTCTTGGCATAAAAGTAGTAATATTTTCATCTTCTCTCATCTTTAAATGTTCAAATTTTCCTTTCAGACTCTGTAGCCTTGCACATTTAACATACTTGTCTCCTTCATGCAGAAGTTTTAGTTTTTCCAAAATATCAAAAACAGTTTCTAAGTCAACAACATTTGTCAGCTCTGAATCAGACAAGGCACTAAGAAGAGCTTCTTTAGTCCATAGATTGTTTTCAGTATCTACGATTTCATTTGTAGTTTTCGGGCCATTCTGTGGAGGAGTATACTTCGTTGAAGCCATGGTCTAGTATTGCATTCCCATACATTGTAGGTGACATTTCATGTGACTTTTCTAAAGATTAAAAGTGGTTCCATCAAACTTCGGACTATCTTTCTTGTAGGACGACATCCTAGATCTCCTCAAGCGGTTAAGCTCCTTTTAGAGGAACTTAGCTCTGATACCAATTGTTAGATTGAAGACAGACAACTGAGAGTGGGGGGTGAATTAGTTGTCTAAAACTTTCTTCCAAATTAAACACTTAAGTCCACTTTATAGTTCAGTAGCAAAATAATAAATCAATCATGAAACATAATGCATTAGATCAAGAGCAGAAACACATCAACACATAAGACACCAAGATTTTGACGTGGAAAACCTGGTTAAGGGAAAAACCATGGGGCAATTAACCTAAGATTGTATTCTCTGTTAGAAGAATAGAAAGAACAAAATGACACATGCCAATTAGGGCTCACTGCCTGAGCACACTGCTCGCAAGAGGCCCACTACCTACAAGAGACACACTGTCTACAAAATAATAAGTATCACATACTTGAACTAGAGAATAACATCTTCACCATGCTTGAGTCAGTTCCATTTAAGCCCAATACTTCTGCTCTACTTTTTCTCTTCTCTTTGCTACCAGACTCTCATCTCCACAAGACACACTTTGAAATGACTTCACAACTCCTTATTTATACAAGACATCGACTTAGGAATTATCATCCAAGTCAGCATACATAACAGAGCAAATACAATGACTTAGTACAAAAGACTTCATGCGGAACAACACACTGTCAGCCACACATATTTGAGACTTCAATCTTCTTCTAGGAACACGCCAATCTTCACATAACATCTTCAAGATCATCCATAGGATGTGTAACTCATCCGGTCGGCCAGAGTTAGGAAGAACACCATCATCCGGAAGTAATCCTTAAGTTGTGAGCTCAAACTTCAATGCAGACCTCCAACACAAACTGGACATGATCCAAAGACCTCCACAAGCTTGCATGAATCACCAAGAACATCCACACTACATCTGCTTACTGACATCCTTATCTCCTTCATCCGGAAGCTCAAGAACACAGTCTGTCATCACTGTCACAATGGAATAGTTGCTTGTGGACCTCCAGATCATGAACCATTTGAGTTGTAACTTCACATGGACTTCCTAAACATTCCACCAAATCTACAGGACATGATATTGTAATTCTGGATCTCACTAGACCTATCTCTGTCACTTTGTCACCTCTGAACACCTACCAGAACCGGTTTTACTTGAGCAGCCACAACTTCTTTAGATGATCATGCGGACCTCTGAAATCTTTACTGGATCATCTTAAGACATATATCTACAAACCCTTTGAACTGCATCTTCTGATCTTCAACTTAGCTAGGATCTTTAGTTCACTATCTTCACTATTCTTCTCTGTTGCTGATTAGAACAAATTTTCTCAATATCCTCAGCATACAGCTCATCCAATCCTTATCATCAATGCAACAGGAGTATGTTGTCATCAATGACAACACCGGTTAGGCTCATACTTGCAACAGTATAGAATGGATTCATTGTCGGATGAGAATGTAGAGAAGAGTGTTGGGTCAAGTGTCATGATTGTGAGTGGTAAAGAGTTTCTAGACACCCTTAAGGAGGAAGGAACCCAAGGGTATGCTCTGATTTTGAAGCCTAAAAATAGTCCTAATTTGCATGGTCCTAGTGAGGAAGAGGTTCCCAAGGAGGTGCAACAATTGTTAGAAAAAATAGAAGGGTATCATGGTAGAGGAGATGCCTAATGAATTGTCACCTATTAGGGACATAAGCCATCAAATTGACTTCATACCAGGATCTACTTTGCCAAACAAAGTAGCCTACAAGATGACACCTTATCAAAATGAAGAGATTGCCAAGCAAGTGCAAGAATTATTGGATAAGGGTTTGGTGAGAAAGAGCCTTAGCCCATGTGTTGTCCCAATAGTCCTAGCCCCTAAAAAGGATGGTAAATGGAGGTTGTGTATGGATTCTAGGGCTATTAACAAGATCACCATAAGATATAGGTTCCCTATGCCAAGGATTGCGGACCTGATGGATTGTTTGGGAGGGGCTAGATACTTTTCCAAGATTGATCTTAAGAGTGGGTATCATCAAATTAGGATAAAGCAAGGGGATGAATGGAAGACAACATTCAAAACAAATGAGGGTCTTTATGAATGGTTGGTGATGCCATTTGGCCTATCCAATGCCCCAAGTACTTTTATGGATCTCATGAATGAAGTGTTGAAGGATTCCATTGGAAAATTTGTTGTGGTGTACCTTGATGACATTCTTGTTTTCAGCAGGACCAAGGAAGAACATTTGCAGCACTTGGATCAGGTTTTGAAGAAGTTGCATGATGAGCAATTGATGATTAACATGGAGAAGAGTGTATTCATGAAGGAAGAACTCACCTATCTTGTTTTTGTCATCTTCAAAGGCAATTTGAAGATGGATCCACCAAAGGTAGAGGCTATTTTGTCATGGCCACCTCCTAAAACAGCAGGTGATGTAAAAATTTTCATGGTTTGACAACATTCTATAGGAAGTTTATAAGGGGTTTTAGTCATATTTGTGCACCTATTTTGGATACCATTAAAGGGGGGCAGAAATGCAAATTTTCTTGGACAAAGGCAGCCAATGATTCTTTTGAAATTCTGAAACAAAAGGTAGCACAACAGCCCATTCTTGTTTTTCCTGATTTCAATAAGTTGTTTGTGGTGAAATGTGATGCTAGTAACCTTACTATAGGGGCTGTCTTGAGTCAGGAGGGTAGACCAGTTGCCTTCTTTAGTGAAAAATTGAATGATGTTAAGAGAAAGTATTCTACTTATGACTTGGAGTTGTATGCAATGGTGCAAGATTTGAAAAATGGAGGCATTATCTTTTGCCTAAGGAGTTTATTGTTTACACTGACAACCATGCACTTAGTTTTCTGAATTCACAGGAGAAACTCAATCATAGGCATATGAAATGGGTTGAACAACTCCAAGCATACACCTTTTCCATCAAACACAAGAAGGGGCAGGCCAATAAAGTGGCAGATGCATTGAGTAGAAGGGTGTGTATGGTTCAAGAAATTTAGTTGCAAAGTGTGGGAATTGATTCCCTCAAACATATGTACAAGGATGATGAAGATTTCAAGGAGGTATATGAAGTTTGTTCACAGTTTTCAAACTCTTATCATTCTAATTTTTCTGAGTTTTTGTTGTAGCAAGGGTTGTTGTTCAAAGGCAACCAATTATGTGTTCCTAGGTGTTCCATGAGGGAGAACATCATAAAGGAAAAGCATTGTGGTGGACTAGGAGGTCACTTTGGGCTGGACAAAACATTGGATCAAGTGAAAAGGTTTTATTTTTGGTCTAAAATGCACTCAGATATCATAAAATTTGTTGAGGGTTGTAGTATTTGTCAAAGAGCAAAGGGAACATCATCTAATGTTGGTCTATATCAACCACTTCATATTCCTCATAGGCCATGGGAGAGTATTAGCATGGATGTTGTCTTGGGTCTTCCTAGGACTCAAAGAGGTTTTGATAGCATATTTGTTGTGGTGGATAGATTCAGTAAGATGGCTCATTTCTTGCCATGTAAATGCACTAATGATGCTTCACACATTGCTGGTTTGTTCTTCAAAGAAATTGTTAGAATCCATGGTTTGCCTCTTAACATTGTGACTGATAGGGATCTAAAGTTTGTGGGCCACTTTTGGCATACTTTGTGGAAGAAGTTGGGCACTCAGTTGTCATTCACTTTAGCCTATCACCCTCAGACTAATGGCCAAACTGAGGTAGTGAATAGGTCCTTGGGAAATCTTCTTAGATGTCTTACAAAGCAGCATAGAGAGGCATGGGATATGATCATCCCTCAAGCTGAATTTGCTTATAATGACTCCACCAATAGAAGCACATGAAGGAGTCCATTTGAGATTGTCTATGGTGTTCACCCAAGAGGTATTCTTGAATTGAGAGATCTACATGGATTGGAGAGGACGAGTGCTCAAGGTGAAGACTTTGCATTGGCCATGAAGGACATCCATGATAATGTAAGAGAAACTCTTCAAAGGAACAATGAGAAGTATAAGGAGAAAGCCAATGAGAGAAGGAGAGATGTGAAATACAAGGTTGGGGATTTGGTCATGGCACATTTGAAGAAGGAAAGACTTCCAAAGGGGCAGCCAACCAAACTCCTCATTAAGAAGATAGGTCCTTGCCAGATTGTACACAAGTTTGGGTCCAATGCCTATGAGATTGAGCTTTCTCAAGGCTTGGCCATATCTCCTATCTTTAATGTCACAGATTTGTTTCCTTTCAGAGGTGGTAATGATGTAGATTCAGAGGCAGATGTGATAGCAGTAGGAGATGAGGAATGGGTTAAGGGTCTTCCACCCAATCAACCCTTGCAATTAGAATGCATCTTGGACACCAAAGTCTTGAAGAAGACTAGAAGAAGGACTTACAAGGAGTACCTTGTCAAATGGAGGGGCTACTTGTTGAAGATGCCACTTGGATGAGTGAAGAAGACATCTTGAAGTATGGGAACACAGTTGCTGACCTACTTCCTCAAGGGACTTAAGTTCTTTTCCCACCCCAGGAGTATGGTGCAAGAGCACCCATCACATCAATGGGCCAAGAGGCCTATTCCAAGTTTCTCTCTACCATGTCAATAAGGTCTTGAAGACCATTTGAAGGATGTAATAAGGTCTTATGACCATTTGAAATTGTATTGAAGTCATTTTGTAAGGCCTTGATGCCAAGTAGTTGGTGTAGGTAGTCAAGTCCACATTGGTAGATCCTCCATTAGTGTCAAAATGGAGAGATATGTTGTCTTCGATCTAGAAAGGCCAATTATGACATAACATATGATCCTAGAGGGGTTTGAGGTAGTAGTTTTGTCTAAACTATAATCTGCCCCTAATACATATTGTAAACACAATGCTAATTGACAGTTTTGGGTAGTTTGAGGGTGGTTTCCTGTTGCCAACCAACCCCAAACTGATGGAGGAAGATGTAAACCTGTTAAGACACCCTCATGGATCGGTGGTAGGTGTGTGGAAGAAGTTTCAAGCAATAGAAATCTAATTCTCTGTTGTTCTCTATATTTTTCTTGCATTTCTATTAAAACAGTCCGCACCATCTTTAAGTACAAAAGTGTCATGACCTCCAAGCATTTGGAATGAGTAGTATGATGAATTAAATTTCATTTGAATCTAGTTTGAGGCCTTGACATTGACTAGGAAGTGAATAACATCTGTTCTTCTTGGACTGATCATTGGAAACCTTCATCCCCTGAGTTCAAACACTGCTCCAGGTCGTACTCTGCAAAGGTACAAAATTGTTTTCATCTCCTCATGATCTAATTGGCTAGAGCATGGAATTGTCTATCATTTGAATTTGGTTTGGTGTGTTGGCATCTTTGTAGAAGGGAGATATAAGGGTTTTTCAAAAAATTATCTTGTTAAACCCTAACCTAGGGTTTTGCCAAAATAATGGAATTTTAACCATCCCACTGTCTCTCAGTGCCACAAGACCAATGGGATAGATGTGTTCCTTCATATTTCAGTTGATTGGAGTGTTTGCAGAGAAGATGGAGTTGGCAGATGCAGAATCTTGCTGAGGAGGGCTTAATATCCTCATGTATTAAGCCATTTAAGGAACCACATATGCATTTGAAGGTACAGTCGACTGTAGGTGTCCAAAATCCACAAAATCCTTGGTCTTGGCATGAGTCCTAAGTGTTCCAATCATTTGTTGGGTTCTGTGAATGACATTTGTAGGGGTCTCTTTGTAAATTTGGGCTAATTGGGGCTCTAGGCTACTAGGGGAAGTCATTATTCGGGGCATTCTTTCCAAAATAGCATATACCCATTTCTGAATATGTCAAAGGTCTCCAAAAAGGGTATATGAAATTGGTTTGGTCTTATGGAGTCAAGGTCTCAATCAAAAGTTATTGCTAACTGTTCCTATTTGGAGGGCTACAAGGAGTTTAGTGGCTTAAAGAAAGAAGTCCCAATTCCAAGCTTGGCAAGCCTTAGCCAATGGTTTGGATGTGTCCTATGGAATGCCAAACAAGCCTTTACATGATGGTTTTAATGAAACTAACTATTGTTCCCATTTTTTCATGTTAATCCATGAGTTAGGATCTTGAGTGTTCAAGGAAGGTCTTGTCAATCTGTGGAATCCTCAAACTATCCTAAGTCCTCTACATCATGATGTAACAATAAACTAATGTTATAAGTTTTGATATAATATCTCAATCAAGTAAAATTATCATTATTTAATGATTATTGTTTCAACTTATTATAATTTTACATACTAAATTTTGTTCATTAATGATTATGTATAAACATTATGTCAAGGGATTTTAATTATTCCTTTCTTTTCAAGGCATTTTAAGATTATTGGATAAGCTCTTAGAAGTATATTTCTCACTTCTAGCCTTGTGAGGTATAGTTGGGAATGAAAGAATGTTAGGGAACTCATTTATTATTATCAAAAGGGTGGTATTTGCGCATTCTTTACTGGTAGAATTATGCCAATAAAACATAAATTTATATAGGCATGCTAGTGGCTCGTCCTTGTAATGTTGTTTTAATGCCAGTGTCACAAAATTATATACACTCACAATTAGAATCCAATGTTAGTTAATTATGTAAAATTGGTTGTTAATAGATTAAAGTATGATTAGATAAGAATTTATATATTTAAAAATTTGGTATTAAATATTGGTTATTATAGTGTCTTCTAGTCAATGTCCCAGGTCTCCTTTTACCTTCTACCAATGATCCCTAAACTATATTTGGGCATGTTGGTCTAAGTTTCCTATAGTTTTTCCTCTTCCTAATATTTTCTTTGATTAGTGTATTACAATCATTTTAGTGTTTATTCCTATAACATGTTCTATGACTCATTTAGGCTATTTCATGAGCCTATTTCCTTCAGCAATTGTTGAGAAATACCTTCTCTCTATTTCTAATTAGTTTCATATACTTTTCTAGTCTTATCCCTACTAACATTCCTCCATAAGTTTAATAATGTCTCCACATTTGTGGTAGCATCCTTGATATTTAAATATATTATACAAGCACCAAAATCCTATGTCTATGCCTTTTAATAAACTAAATCCAACTTTCATGGATTTCATTTTCCCAAAGGACTATTCAAATAATAATATATCTCTCTTTACCATAGGAAGCATGCAATCTCTTGTTGAATCTACTATTTTACTTCTTCCATATTCTTCCCATGAATATTTTGTACAATTTTCTTCTCCCTATCATAAACCATTTATTTATAAAACCTATCATAAACCATCCATTCATAGTCTAATATCTTGTATTTATTTTCTCTTACATTCTAAATTATAAATACAAATATTGTATTGATATTAAATATTACTATTTTTTAAAGGTTTTATATTGATGCAGAGGCAGGGGCAGCACACAAATGCAAGGTTTCATTTGCCACTTGACTATTCACACATTGTCTTGACTATCCTCTTAGAATGCATTGCTTGAAGACTAGGAAAAGATGTCATTTCATGGTTTGAATGCATAAGCTACCCACCAAACCTCCCAACCACCTTGGACCACACTAAAATAACTAGAGGATACTCACCAAACTCATAAAACAACTTAGTAACTTGTTGTTCCTACTGTCCCTTCACAACTAGGTCGACTTTGCTTGTAGCCCTTGGAATAGGGTTTTTGGGGCATAACATACAGAATCTAAGACAAAACCATGAAAAAATTACCTTTTTGGATACCCATTAAGCCCCTACATAGCATATCTAACATGCAGGGTAGGTTGTTTTAGACCAAAATCCTCAAAAATGGACTGCACCTATTGTTCCTAGGCCTAATTAAGATAGCAAATGAAATATTTTTGGCATAAATTTCATAAAATGACTCAAACCCATGAAATGAAACCTGTTTTAAGTACCCATTATCCCCTTACATAACATATATTTCATGCAGGTATGATTTTTTTGTAACATAAGGCCTTAAAAATGACTGGTAATTCTGGTAATAAGCCTAATTATTCCACTTTTACAAAGGAGGTGCCTCAAAATCACCAAATTTTTACCCAAACTCAATGGACAGTCTTTAGTTATATATTAAAATAGAAGAATCCACCATTTGTTTGATTAGGACCCTCATTTATCTCATCAAATGCAAACATGCAAACTAGAAACCCTCATTCTTCCTAAAAAATAGGAAATTACAGCAATAAGAACATTTCAAAACACCAAGAAAACTCATTTGTTTGCTCCAAAAGTCAAGAAACCATTTGAAGGACTTAAAAACCTGTCATTCCACCATTTTGTGTCATTTTCCCATGGTCGTGGCACTCAAAAACATAAGATTTCTCTCTAGGACTATCAAAACTTAGGTTATTGGACTATTTTTAGAAAAATGAGCATAAAATCCACAAAACATGATACCAGACCATAAACTAATATGAAAAAGAAAGGTAATCCAATACCCCATCCAACCATGTATGGTTTAGGGTGCTATAGGGCCGTACCAGGTTGTACAAGTGCAAAGAACAACAAAAAAATGCAGAAAAATTATGAAAAACAGAGCTAAAACAACAAAAAGAATCATTTTATCGTATTTCCTTCATCCCAAAAGCTTCATATCCTTCTTCTACGACCTGTATATCATATAAAAAGCTTGTTTTATAATATATAACTTCACTCCACTCCTCCTACATCTAGAAAACTCAAAAAGAAAGGCTACAAATAGCCTCTCCACTAAGGCTACCAAAATAGAAAATACTAAACTTAAGCAAAAACTTAAAGACCCTAGTCCTATAATTACCCCCACTACAAAAATGCCTCAAATAGGCTTTATTACAATAATAAATGGTCTTTTAAGACCTTATTTTATGCAAAACTCAACACTAAAGCCTAGATTTTAATAATTGTCCATTTTTGACAAATGGTGCTCTTGCACCATACACACCAATTTTAAAGTTTTCCAAGTCTCTTAGAAAAAGTACTATATCTTGTGCTCCTTTGTGTTCTTCATGGCTCTGATCTTCACTCTTGCCTATAACAGGTTCATTGTGTACTTGACTCTGACTGTCCTTGACATTCTTCCATTTAGCTTCCCTTGAAACATGCTCTAACTGTGTGTACTATTTTGTGGGGTGTTGTTCCACCTTATCACCAAACTCTGATATCAAATCTCCCCTTACCTCTGTATACAAGCTTTCTCCTACTGCCATCACTTCCCTCTTCTCTTCTTGTTTAGACCATTGTCCAATGCTCCTGCTATTTGCATATTTTTCACTATCAACTATCATTTCTCCTCTGTCAGTCTCCTTAACATTTGTAGCAATGTATTTGGTGTTCTCTGTCAGATCTGCACCTACCTTTTCCAGTGTCCAATGAGCATCCCAATCCACTATCCTTCTATCCTCATGATTCACTGTCCTCTCTTTCATTGCCCTACAAGTTTCAACATCACTAGGCTGCCTTACCACATGACACATGACTGTCCCTATCAATATGCCTTCTTGTACTTCAAACTTGCTCTTGTCTGTACTAATCTGAGGTATCATGCCACATTCTTCCTCTTTCCATACAAAAACATTCTTCTTCATCTCTGTCTATACATTGTGTTTTTCCTTCTCAATTGTTGTCCCAACAACATCAAACTGTGACTTGGCTGCAAATTTCACACTCTCACCTTCCTCATTGCTCACATATTCTTTTCTCCCTATCATGATTATCTCACCTTGCTCTCTTACCTCTTCAACCAATGGAGTTAGAATGAATGATCTCCCATCCTTTTCAATGTTATATGTATTTTGTTTCCCATTATACATTGCTGACCTATCAAACTACCAAGGCCTTCTAAGTAAAACATGGCAACAACTCATAGGTAGAATATCACAAACAACTTTATCTCTATATTGACCAATTTGAAATTCAACAATAGCTTGTTCACTCACCAAAATGGTTTGATTTTCACTAACCCAAGACACTTGATAAGGTTTTTCTATAGGCACTCTTTGCAAGTTCAATTTGTCCACCATATCACTAGATACCATATTATCAGTGCATCCAAAATCAACTACTACTTTGCATACCTTATTTTTGCATCTACAGGATGTCCTAAACAAGGCTCTTCTTTGAATTAGCTCTTTCTCCCTGGATGTCTTCAAGAGTTGTCTTCTCACCATTAATGATTCACCCACCTTTGGTGCAGCATGGACACTTTCTCTTTCATCTTCTTGTACAATTTGGACTCTCTTTTCACCTCTTCTTTCACCTCCACTTGAAGTAGTACCAATCTTGTTAGGGAACTTATAGGCTGGACGACCAAACTCACCACAGTGATAGCACTTTCCAGTAAACACATTTGAACCTCTTCCTTGATCTGCATATCTGCCCCTAAAACTTGTTCTTCCACCTCTCCATCCTCCTTTAGACTTAGGTGCTTGTTCTTTACTCTTATTAGCATCTTCAAAATCTTCTTTGGATTATCTTGGTGTTAAAAATGTACCTCTGCCCCTAGAAGTACTGCCTCTTCCTCTTGTTGCGTTCTCTTGTCTCCTCTTGAGTTTTTCTTCTACTCTTTTTGCCATTTGAAAACATTTTTCCACTATTTTTGGTGCCAACAAACTGATTTCATCTTGAATGTTATACCTTAGGCCATTGAGATATCTAGCCACTCTTTCTTCCTCATCCTCCTCATGCTTTGTCCTTATACTTAACCTATAAAACTCCTTAGTGTATGCTTGCACATCTAAGTCCTTTTGCCTAAGATTTTGTAATCTTTTCAGTAATTGAACATTATAGTCACCAAGAAGGAACTTACCTTTCAGTTTTGCCTTCATTTTCTCCCAAGAAGTGATCTTGTTCTTCCCTTGTTTCTATTTTTCCTCTTACACAAATTTCCACCATAGCAAAGCATGTCCTTTCAGTTTGGTTTTAGCCTTCCTCACCTTGTGATCTTCATCTATCTCTTCACTTTCAAAGTAATTTTCCATGGCTCCTATCCAGTCTAAGAGCTCTTCACCATCTAGTTTGCCTCCATACATTGGCAAATCCATTTTGCTATGGCTATCACCTTTCACAGCTTTCAAAAACTTTACCATCCTCACATCCTGTGGATCTAACTCTTCTTCTTCACTAGAAGTTTCTTCTTCTTCTTCAGACTCAATCTCATCACCTAGAGCCACTCCTCTTCTCTGATTTTGTTCTAGGGTAGCCATTCTTTCTTTCAGCTCCCTCAACTCTTTGGCATGCTTCTCCTTCAGCTCATTCATCTCTTGAGCCATGTTTCTCACTCTTGGAGGCATCTTGACAAACTACCTCGTCAACTTAACATTTCACAGACCTACTATCCCCTATATCCTCTTCCTCATGTGTTGTTGTTGTTGTTATCCTTTGTGGTCTTTGTGTAGCGAGCTCTGCATCATATATTACTTGACTTGATTGTGCTATAATAGTTCTAGTTACATGTTTTATTATATACAAATACTTTAAAATTTGTTATATTTAATTATTTAATTAAAATTAACCTTAAAGATTTTCATTCTAAAATCATTCTTTTGTCATTAGGTCATGTACTTATATTTATTTTAGCCTCTTCAAGCTCCATACATAATCACAAAAGACACTATAAAAGAGTAAGTGATTAGAGCTAGTGTTAGTATTTCTTTCCTTTAGTTAATATCATGAAAATGTCTTTCTTAGTCATTTATCTTCTAATTTTCATATCAAAACAAACTTGAAGTAAAATAAGTAAATATTTATATAAATTGATTTAGAAAAAAATATATAGTAAGTGAAAAAACCCATATTTATTTAAAGTTTACTAATACATCAATCTAAAATATAAACTTGGTCAAGTAAAACAATCACAACTTAAACTGTAAGTGATGCTACCAAATATCAACCCCAAGTTAATATAACTATATATTTATAATTGTAGACACCCAAAATTGTCCCAAATTTATCCAGGTCTTGCAACACCTATTCAAAAACATTATTAGAGACATCATGTAGCATTTTGTCCTAATCCCACTCCTAATTCAACTTATCCCATTAGTCAATTAATTAAATAAATCATTCACATCCTTATCCCATTATCCAATTAATTAAATAAATTTTATTTATTTAATTAATTTCCATCCACATATCCCAACTAATTCAAATAAAATATTTGAATTAGGTCCTCACCTCTCATCACATTCCAACACTTGTCCACCTCTCAATTGAATCATGTGGTAGTACAACTTTCATTTAATATCCTTTTTGTGTACACGATCATACATGAACTTATTAAATAAAAAATTTTGTGTACACGATCACACATGAACTTTATTCTCCTCCTTACACTTGTCACATGACTACAACTCCCTTGAAGAGTAGGAATAACTAATCAATCCTAGCCATCCACACCATTCATTTAGCCTTTCAATCTCAACCATCCATTCAAATCAATCCTTTCCTATAAATCAACCCTCTCATAAGCCATTATAATCTAATCCACATTTCATGCATCCTTATGCTATCAAAATCATTCTTCAATCTTTCATCTATCATCTTCATCCTAATGTTATGTTGCTGAAATGAGCAACCAACATATCAAATCACTCAAATCAATCGATCATTCAATCTTGCATGCATCTATCATTCTATCTATATGAGGTATTGAAGATTTGGATTAGGTAATGCATTTGTATTTTTTTATCATTTTCATTTCTCCAAAAATTTTGATCACAATAATTATATAGAAACTATTATAAATCTATACATTAAATAGAAAAATCTATATTCAAATGTACAACTATACCAACATTACTAAACACCACAATAAATTTTGTCTACACAATGTAAAATTAAATTTGTTCATCCTTTAAAAAGGAATATGGAATTTAATTTATTCCAAAAATTAATATCTTCTATTCACCTAGCATAATTGATATTGATTTCAACCCTTTCACATTAAGTGTGCTTAATCTTGATTGAAAAAATAATTTTTGGGAAGTTTTTTTAACCATGTGTTATAAGTAGTTGATTTTTGAAGTTATTTTTTAAAAACATTAGTATAGTTCTATATCATTGTAGAAATTATATATATATATATATATATGATTTTTTTGTTGTATATACCTAGGTTTTTAGCCTAGTCTGGGCCTAGAGAGACCCTTAAGGGGGATCTCTTTTCATTGGCTTTATCTCCTGAGACCACAATTGGGGGGTCTCCATCCCCAATGGGCATTATCACCCTTTTTGGTCAAACCTACGAGCTTGTTGGCCTAATGAAGATACACCTGTGAGCTCATTGGCCTAGTGAAGGTATACAACCTGCGAGCATGCCAGCCCAGTGGAGGCATACTTAGCCTACGAGCATGACAGCCCAGTGAAGGCACACATGACTTGCGAGCTCGTTGGCCCTATGGGGGTTTGAACCTTGGTGGCCACCACAAAAATCATCCGACTTGACCACCGAACCATGCCCTTATCGACTATTTATGATTTAAAGAATAATAAAAACACTTCAATTTAATTCTAAATAAATATACAGAGTTAAATATGATAATATAATTTAGGTAAGTTAACAGAGATATGAATTGAACATATGTTAAAAATGTAAATGAAACATAATAGAATTATGCATTTTGAATTTTGTGAAAGATGGACTTTGACGAATTGTGATCTAAATAGAGACATACAAATTAAGAGAATAGACAATTAAAATATGAGAAACTAAGTGTTTGGGATGTGATGGTGCCACCAATTGTATTTAGATCACAATTCTATTAAGATGGCACTATTCTATTCTAAGTGGAATTGGACCTTTGATACCTGCAGAACTGATGTATATCTAAAATAAGGAAAAATAGTGGAGTTGAGGAGTTCCATTGGGTCTTACTATAGAAAGATTTAATTTCAAGACTTCTTTACATCTTAGTCAGTCCTTAAAACTAAGTTAATAGTAATAAAAATATAATCCAACAATGGTGGTGGATTTTGATGTAGATAGAGTAATGAATTTGCAACTTCTAGAGAAAATTGTGTACGAGTTTTTTGCATGGATGTTTTGGATCACACTCTATGATATCACAATTCTATTGAGATGACACTATTCTATTCTAAGTGGAATTGGACCTTTGATACCTACAGAACTTGTTCATCTCATGTATATCTAAAAAGGAAAAATAGTGGAGCTAAGGAGCACCATTGGGTCTTTCTATACAAAGATTTAATTTCAAGACTTCTTCACATCTTAGTCAGTCCTCAAAATTAAGTTAATAGTAATACAAATATAATGCAACAATGGTGGTGGATTTTGATGTAGATATATTAATAAATTTGTAGGTTTTAGAGAAAATTATGTATGGCTTTTTTTGCATTGACATTTTGGATCACACTCTATGATTTTTGCATCGACATTTTGGATCACACTCTATGATTTTTGGATCAACATTTTGGATCACATTCTATGATATCATGGAGTGTGATCCAAAATGTCGATGCAAGAAAAGAAAACCATACACAATTTTCTTGAGAAGCTTCAAATTCATTATATGGATTGTCGAAATATCATGTCTTTAATAAGTAGATAGAGTAGTCAATGTGCTGAGCTTGCAAGTGTTAAGAAACATATATGCAAGTGTGTTGTCCTAATTAAATGCCCTCCATAAAATTTGATTTCTATATAATAATATAGTGATTAAAAAACTAAGATGATGCTATTAAATAAATAACCCTAAAAACATAACTCAAAATCTTTTAAGACTTAAGACCACATAAATATCTATACATAAAATATAAATATATATAAAATAATGATAAAATAAAATAAATAAATAAGATATACACTCTTCTCCTTCTACAACTATTTAAAGAAAAAAATCAAAAGTAACTACACATATACAAATATCCATATATAATATGCATATATCATGTATGTATAGAATTCTAGAAACTTAATCTTTAAAAAAAATCAAAATTAACCATACATATACAAATATCCATAGATATATACGTATGTATAGAATTCTAGAAACTTAATCTTTAAAAAAAATCAAAATTAACTATACATATACAAATATCTATGCATATATCATTTATGGATAGAATTCTAGAAAATTAATCTTCTTTAATTTAAGAAAACAAACTACACAATTATGGCCAGAAATTCATGTGTGCATTAGTTTAGAATACTTCCATGGGAATGCCTACAAATAGACTAAACACAAAGAGATCTCCATAGTATATTTGTTACAGAGATATCTCTTCGTGGGGACCATCTATGATTGAACTATAATAGCAAATACCAGTGGAATCTGAATGACTTTTCAAGAAAAAGAAAAAGACAAAACGACAGACTGCTTATGACATGGAGGTGGACATTCTAGCACGTGTGGCTCACAATTAATGGGTTGCAGAAAACAGCTAAGATCTTAGAATCTTACTTTACATCATGGAAATTCATGTAAGCTTTGGCCTGACGAAATCACACAGAAATCAATGATATTTTAAAGATATACCTCTCCAGTGAACCAAGAGCTGCCATCCATGCACTTTCCCAGTAAGAATCTGCAAGGAAAGCAATATCTATTATGCAGCATAATTGAATTCTCAAAAGTATTAAATTGTCTCAGAAACTTTTGAGTGCTTTCAAAGAGCATGTGATACCAAGTAAATAAATAAATTGCTGTAGGGTTCATTCTGTCGGTTGAGGGCTGTTTACTGTAGCAGTTTCCATGTATTCTCTGTTTTATAATACTTGACACAATACAAAAGTAAACAAATAAAGAGTTTCTACAGTTATGTACAGAGAATTTTAGTTTAAAATTGAATAACCAGTCAAGTGTGGAAGATCAAACGTGGAATAATCATCGCAATATTAAATATTCATTAATCTTAAAGATATCAAAAGAACAGAGATGCATGGCATGACAGTAAGTATTTTTTAATCTAAGAAGAGTCAAAAGAAACGGAGATGAATGACAATTGTAAGTCTTATTTGTTGTCGCTTCGAGAATATTATGAGGTGACGTACATTCAACGTATCTTCAACAGGATTTATCATTAGAATGACAAGGTATACTCCATAACGTCACGGAGACGTTAATTTGATGGTCGTAACACTGTTACTAAGTTTTTCTAACTATGTTTGATGGGGATGTGTTTCTCGGGTGTTTCCACCTGTTTTTCAATATCTGTGGGACGGAGAGGAAATATCTGTGGGGTCATCTTGTACAAAATTTATTTTAGATTTTTTTTGGATAATCCTTACAAACTATAGGGGATGGTAGGGAATGCCTAGATATTTTTCAAACTGTCCTATTGATGGTTACTTATCTCCCAGGTTAGGGGGATGGTGGGGAATGCTATGGTGGGAATGCTTGGACATTTTTCAAACTGTCCCACTTATATCTGACAGTCCAGGTAGATGGTAGGAAATGTTTAGACATTTCTCAAACTGTCCCAGGTATGGCTAAACTATCTCCTGCAGTCCAGGGAGATAGTGGAGAATGCTTGGACATTGTCAAACTGTCCTAAATATAGCTTTCTATATCCTACAGTTGAGGGGGATCATAGGGAATGTTTAGACATTTCTCAAACTGTCCCAGATATAACTACCTATCTCCTACAGTTCAACATGTAAAAAGTACAATTTTAAAAAAGAAAAAAAGAAAAAAAAGGAATATAACTATTGTTTAAACTGAAATGAGAAATTGTATTTTATAACTGTTGGGTATTTCCCAAATCCAGACTAATCCCCATAAATATGAACAGCTGCATTACATGTGCTATAATTTACTATTTGTTTTATTGATAATGGTTTGATTTTTTCCCCTTGCATTATAAAGGAATTTCAATGAAGAATATGCACTAAATTTTGAATATGATATTAATAAGCAAGCCCGAATGAATGCATCAAGAAACAAATGAAAGTTCACACCACTCTCACCTATGTTAATTTAGTTATGTATTGAAGAGATTATAAGCTATTTTCCTTTAAATGAAAGGGAAAGACACTGAAATTTATGAGATAGAATGTGTTCAATCTAATATTGTCACATTTTATTTAATATATCAAATAAATGATTTTAGAGTTTATATATTTAGAGGAAGTTAACCATTTTGATATAAAAGAATAGTTATGTTAATATTTTAAGAATTTATATTATTAATGTAAGTCCCACTTATTCAATTTTATAATTTTTATCATTTCTAACTTTTTTTCATCATTTTGTAGTTGTTATTTGTAGTATTTGGGCATTTTGTTGTAATTTTCATATAATATACACACACATTAACAATGAAAACAGTGGAATTTTGTTAATTTGTGTCTCAATTCATAAGAAAGGAATGGATGGATGGATGGACACTAAATAATTGTAAAAGATTATAAGAAAAATATATATTTATCCTTTGATGTTTCTTATTTTAACTACTTGAATCATTTGAATATGTGAAGAGAAATGTTTTAAAAACTATTTGATTTGTGGGATTGATTGTCAAATTTAACCCTTGACATCATCTCAAATGGTTCCAATATTCTTGTGAGCAATGTTTCATAGGGCCTTTGTCTTGGAAGGTTGGGTGACATTCTCAATATTTTAAATGTCAGAATGCCTAAGGAACTTGGAAGGGATTTCCCCTTTTTAAAAGACTAAACAACTTCTTCATTTAGTACATGAAAATTAAAAAATAAATTGTTTAAGAAAAATACTAAAAATCCTTATAAATTTAAAATGAAAAGAATTGTTATTGAAATTGTAACACATCCGTCCCCAGTATTTTAAAGAAAAAATTGTCCCTAAAATTACATCCCTATATCTTGCTCCATCCCCAAAACTACTTGTAACATTTGAATTACTTAAAATAATGGAATCCCATTTATCCTTCTCCAAAACATTAATATGGTCCAAAGTTGGTAATCTAACGAGTCTTAGCCGAGTGGTTTATGTATGTCCACAACCTAATTTGAATAAAAGAAAGTTAAGTTTGTAGCTTAAAGTGTCTATCTTGTCCAAACATATACTTCACAAAAGTTGAAGAATACAAGCTCGTGGGCAAATTGCCTAATGTCTTACACATTGAAAAATGTATAATTAAAGTTTACTATATTAAGGGAAATTTTGTCTATCTATTTATGGTATATTCCATAGGTATGAGAATGTCTTGTTTTAGAATCAAAATATTAATTGTTTGCATGTGATTTCCCTATACTTTGGTTTCATTTATTATTATTCAATATATCTTGTCTCCTATTCAAGAAAGTAAGGGTATATGTGGAAAGAAATAATACTATTAATATATGCACATTTGATGGGCACATATAGTTTATTCCATACGTATTAAGAATGCCTTTATTTATGACTCAAATCATATGCGATGCATGTTTGCATGTTATCAAGTATTATTTAATGTATTTGAACTACAATGTCAAAGTGATGGTATTAATAATATTATCTTGTATATAATGTAAATTTGTTGCTAACAATGTAAATTTGTTTCTATATGACAAGAAGTTGGATATCTATTAGTTTATTATAAAGCTTTAAATGCCCAAATATAATAATAATAATAATAATAATAATATATTCTTATGCCATATGAATGTCTCATATAATAATGAAAACATATGGGATACAATCTTTCATGTCACTTTTTTACATTGTATTCCACTTAGTTACATTTGTTTTTCACCTTTGACAGCGTTTGAATTCTTATGCAAAATTTCTTTATTATGAGAAAATGAAAGTAGGGGAGAGAAATGAAAGTAGGGAGAGTATCTAATAATGGTAAGTTTTTTTTTTAAAATTTCAACATACTTTTGTAGGTGAGTTAAGAGTTTAAATTTATTGTTTCAAGTTTTAGGCATTAATAATGTGGCTACAACTACATATTCGTTGAGTTATCCAAAACATCAAAAAAAATTTAGAGCAAAACATATGCATCAAGGCTCTGACATGATTTGTGAAAATAGATACTTGTTCATTTTTAGGTACAAACATAACAAGTACTAGTCTTTAATTTTACAAGTAATGGGTATAAGTCAAAAAATAAAGTCCCCTTATTGCACAACACCATAATGACTATTGATGTGTGGGTGTCTATTAGATCCTCTCTCCCAAATGTTTTTCTTATTGTCACGAATATACAAGTATAGAGAGGAAAAAGTGCTACATACTCATTTTAACTTTTGTCTTTAAAAAATACCTAACTTGACCAAATATCATTATTTTTGGGTAAAAATTTATTCTAATTCTAATCACACAATTATCTTCTTTCATAATTAAATTCTTAGAATTCATTTCATTGTGATTACTTACTTGTTGAATGGGCACTAGCACATGTTTGAGATAACGTCCACAATAGTTGAACTTTGATTTTTTCCAAAGTCATGCTCAACCTCATCTTTCCCTTTTGATGTAGGAGCATCCTTGGGAATCATGGAAATCTTGTATTGTATCTAGGAAAGTGGAATTTGAGGTTTAATTTAGCAGTTTGTGTGTATGCTAGTTTGTGGTTAACATTTTTTTGTGAGAAAATTTAGTATTTCATTGCATTGAGCAATTGGATTTTGTGATTTTGATAGTAATTTTGTTTGTAGTTACTGTTGTTCCTTGCACACACACCCTATTTTGCTTCAAAATGTGGACCCCCTCTTTTGCTTACTTTGAGCATTCCAAGACTTTATTTTTCATTTTGCCTTTGTTAGATAGAGTCTGTACACATCCTCCATTCTCCATCCTTCTTTGGTGCTAGTACTACAAGTACCACATATAAGCTTAAACTTTCTCTGATCAAACATTTCTTCAACAACTCGTGCACTTGTCTGCTTAGTTATGCATTTTATGTTGGTGTCATCCTATGTGCCACTTTGTTAGGCAAACTGGCTCCAGGTATAAAGTCCATATGATGACTGATACTATAAATTGGTGGCAATCCTTTAGGCACATTCTCTAATATGATATCTTGGTATTGTTACGCATATGGTTCCTAGGGTTGTCATTGATGTCAACACTATCATGGTGGTGTGATGGTGTTCATGGTTGGATGTCATGTCCCATCCAACAAGAGAAGGGAGAAGATATAGTTCATTATGGTTCCTACGGTTGTCATTGATGTCAACACTGTCATTAGGTTGTCATTGATGTCAACACTATCATGGTGTTGTGATGGTGTTCATAGTTGGATGTCATGTCCCATCCAACAAGAGAAGGGGGAAGATATAGTTCATTATGGTTCCTAGGGTTGTCATTGATATCAACATTGTCATTAGGTTGTCACTGATGTCAACACTATCACGGTGGTGTGATGGTGTTCATGGTTGGATGTCATGTCCCATCCAACAAGAGAAGGGAGAAGATATAGTTCATATTAATATGGGAATTAGAAGCACTAAGATGGATGATGATACATTAAGCTATGCTAAGGATGAGAAGATGTTACTAAGGACCTATAGCATGGTCCATGATCCTTCCTATTGTTCCCAAGGATGTATGTGTTGTTATATGAAGATTTTGGCTTTTGGATGTTGGTGAAAGTTTTTCTACAGGAAGATTGCTTTGAAGACTGTCTAAGAGAATGCTCTGCATTTTCCTGCTATTACTGTTGAGCTTCTACAGATTGGAAGATAGCTTCATATAGTGTCAAAGCATGTATGTTCCAAGTTTCATTGTGTTTGGATTTTGTATCAAGATTTTGGGAAAACTGTGTGTTTGGATTATCGAAAGAGTGTTTTGTTGTTGATTGTTTGAAGACAATGGTGTCTCTATGAAGGTGTTCTATGTAGCACAATGGAATGCTCCACATTCCTCCACATTTGTAGATATGGCCATACAGTTCTAGAACTATGTTCAAGGTGCAGTGAAAGTGATAATTCCAAGTTTTCAGATCATTTATCCTTCTGCTATGAAAGTTATACATGATAGAGTACCAGCATGTGTTCTGACACTGTAAGCTAGTGTTGAAGGTCAGTTGGAATGCTCTGCATTCCTCCAGAAATGAATGATTGCCCTTGTGGTTTTGAGGACATGTTTATGGATGTGCATTGCATGCTTCCTTGTAGTTTCAAGGTTCTTGGTGGTCCACAACTTAGTTTTTTAAATTACAACATGTTGCAGTGTGTTCTGGATGATAGATTATTTTTAGAGTTCATGATTGAAGACATGCGGCACAAAATATTTGATGTGCGGAGGTAAATGATTGTTTGGAGATGTTGTATGAGTCATGTGGACTCATTTGTTAGAAATGAAAGACACAACTACACAAATGGAAATCTAATTCAATGTAATTTCTGTAATCTTAACTATGTATTACCAATGGAGATTGTAACATGCAAATGAAAATATGCAAACCCAGAAACATAAAAATAGAAAATTGAACACACAACATAATGTTTACATGAGAGAACCCTTGAAGGTAAAAAAATCCACCAGGAAAGAGGCACAAGCTTGTATTAATCTGTAAAAGATTTGTACAATACAATCACTCAACAACTCTCTCCACCAGTCTTCAAATTGACAGTATTCCGGCAGCACCTGAGTACCTAAAATCTCACATTAAACAATAAATACAATGGAAAATATTTATAGAGGAGTTTTCCCTCCAATTTGGGCATCCACTTTCTCTCTACTCCAACAACCCCACATGCAAGCATTAAATGGTGTCTACATGCAACCACCAAGTGGCAATAACTTGCCCATGTAAGGTTGGGTGCCCAGGTCCAAGAATAGCATGTAAAAGCATCTTATGACATGTCATAACCATCATAGATACCACTAACAAATAATCTTCCCAATATGGGCACTTGGGTCTAATAATAACAACCACAACTAAAAATGGGTATCACATGCGTAATACATGCATGGAATCTTATTACAACTTGCAACTGCCATAAATCTACTTATACCATAGTATGACAAGTTGTTATACAAGTTAAAAATAGTAGATTCTCCAAGGGGAATGCCTACACTCATTTACTCATGAGTTTTACATTTGCCAACAATAAATATCACTATGTAACTCCCACCGGTAACTCTAAAATAGCCACTATCAATTAGACTACCTCATTCCCTTATGGGTAATAACAATAATAAAGAGTACCTGCAAGATATTTAAGCACCCTCTTCACATAATTCCAATGTTGTCTACCAGGGTTAGACATAAATTTGCTCAAAACTCCCACTGCTTGGGCAATATCTGGCCTAGTACAAACTATTACATACATCAAACTCCCTACAACACTAGCATATGGCACATTAGACATATCCTCAAGATTATCCTTAGTCTTTGGACACATATCTAATGAAAGATTAGTGCCAATGGGTAAAGGAACTCTAATTGGGTTATAGTCCTACATACTAAATCTTTGCAAAATGACCTATTCACATACTTTGTGATAACCAAAGATTGTTGTTACCTCTGTCTCTTCTGATCTCCATTCCTAGAATATACCTGGTAGCTCCAAGATCCTTCATATCAAATGCACCTAAAAGTTGGGCTTTAAGCTCACTGATCATACCCTTAGTATTGCTGAAAAATAACATGTCATCAACATACAATACAATAACTAGTATAGAATCATCAACACAATAAATGTAAATATAGTGATCCTCCTTGCTTCTAAAAAAACCCAATTTCAACACAAATGAATCAAACTTTTGATACCAGTGCATTTTGGGGGACTGTTTTAAACCATAGAGAGACCTCTTTAACCTGCAAACCCATTTTTCTTTTCCTTTTACCTCATAACCTGTAGGCTGTTGCATATATATTTCGTCCTCAAGATCTCCATGCAAGAACATAGTCTTAACATCCATTTGCTCAATTTCCCAATCACAAGTTGCAGCAATGGATAAAAGAAATCTAATAGAAGTCAATTTAGCAACAGGAGAGAATATCTCACCAAAATCAACTCCCTCTCTCTAGGAGTAGCCCTTGGCTACCAGTTTAGCCTTGTATTTCTCCAATGACCTGCCTGCTCCAAAATTCTTCTTGAAGACCCACTTACAAACTATGGCCTTTCTTCCTTTGGGCAAACAAACAAGATCCCAGGTGTTACAAGAGTCTAAAGCCATCATCTTCTCCTGCATGGCTAACTGCCAAGACTCACTATCATCTGAAAGAATAACTTCCTTGTAGGATCTAGGCTCATCATTAGTACTCAATAAAGCAAATACACAATGGAAATCTAGTGGGCTATACCTGTCAACTAGATTCCATTGTCTTGTGGGTCTCCTCAAGGGTGGAGTAAGAGTCTCAACGTGTTCTTCTACATGATCATCTATACCAACTTCTTCTATACCAATAGACTCATCTTCATCAGAACTACTTAAATATTCTTCTTCTTCTTCACCCCCTAATCCATCATTCTATTGTTCATGAGGTGCATCTTGCTGCTCTAACTCAAAGTGCACTCTCTTTACCTTTTCATCTTTATCTTCTGGCTACTCAGGTTCAGAAATAGCTCTAAGTTCCCTGAAAATAACATCTCTAGAATACATAATCTTACGGGTTAGTGGATTCCAAAGATTATAACCTTTGACATTATCACCATATCTAATGAATGTACACTTTTTAGCTTTTAGATCCAAATTAGATCACTTTTCCTTAGGCACATGAACAAAAGACTCATAGCCAAAAACCCTTAAATGTGAAACAAAAGGTTTCTTACATGTCCACACTTCATAAGGTGTCGAAACAAGAGCCTTACAAGGAGATTTGTTTAAAAAGTAGAAAGTAGTACACACAACCTCTGCCCAAAAATATTTATCCAACTGTACATCACTCAACATACTTTTGGTCATTTCCATGATTGTTTGGATCATCCTTTCTACAACACCATTCTATTGTGGTGTATACGGAGTTGTCTTTTGTCTGATAATACCTACATGCTTGCAAAACTCATCAAATTCTTTAGAGCAATATTGCCCTCCATTGTTAGATCATAATATTTTTATCCTCAACTCTGATTGGTTCTCTACTAAGACTTTAAATTCCTTAAACTTAGTGAAAACTTTAGGTTTGTGTTTCATAAAATAAATCCATGTAAATCTAGACATATCATCAATGAAGGTGACAAAATAACAAGATTTTCTGATAGAATCATTATCCACAGGTCCAAACACATCCATATGAATAATTTCTAACTTCTCTTTTGCTCTATTGCTTCCTAAAGGAAATGATTTTCTATTTTGTTTACTAAACACACAACGCTCATAGAAATCAAAGTGCTCATTAGAATAAGAGAAATCATCCAACAAATCTTTATTCTTAATAGTTTTCAAAACATTATTACTAGTGTGACCCAATTTACGATGCCACATCATACATGTATTTTCAGTGCTGGCCTCAGATACATAGGAGGCATTACAAACTGTAGTGGCCTCAAGCTTGAACAAGTTTCCCAATCTCTTCCCCTTTGCTACCACCAAGTTCTCTATCACCAATATGCAGCCATGCTTGTCAAAAGTCACATGCATTCCCAAATCATACATCTTTGAAATAGAAATCAAATTTCTATCTAATCCAGGAACATGAAAAACATCAGGGAGGGTTTTAATTCTCCCATCACTAAAACACAATAGTACCTTGCCTTTCCCCACTATCAGATATGTAGAGTTATCTCCAAGGTAGATATTACCTCCATCATATTCTTCATATGTGGAAAACCATTCTTTATGTGGGGTCATATGAAACGAGCATCTTGAGTCAACCAACCAGTTTTCATTAAAAACAACATTGCATGTAGAAAGTAAAACATTTTCACCTATATTTGAGGACTTATCTAAAGCACTCTCCCACTATTTCTTTGGGTTCTTGCACTCCTTCTTCACATGTTCCCTTTTACCACAGTTCCAACACTTAACTCTGTTCTTCTTCCTAGGAGTCTTAGATTAGCCTTTGGACTTGTCCCTAGCCCCTTTCTAATCTCCTTTTGGTCTTCTTTCCCTAGACCTTCCCCTGACACTAAGGGCATCCCCTGAACTATCTGAACTCTTCTTCCTCAATTTTTGTGACAACAGAACTGAAACAAGGGCATCCAACTTGGGATCTGCAAGGTTAGTAGTGATAGCTAGGATAACATTCTCCCATGACTCAGGTAAAGAACAAAGAAGTAAGATACATTTATCTTCCTCACTAACATCAACATCTACTAAAGAAAGTTGACTCAACAACAAATTAAAAGAATTTAAATGCTCTACAACTGAATCACCCTCTCTCATTTTCATGGAAAACAATTTTATTTTTAAATAGAGTTTATTTAGCATACTCTTGGCTTGATAGATCTCACCCAATGAATTCCATAATTTATGTGTGATCTCTTCCTTTGCAACATTCAATAGGACAGAGTCTGATAGACACAAATGAATGGTTCCCCCTGCCTTCTTATCCAATCTATCCCATTCATCTAGAGAGACATCATCGGGTTTCTTCTCTTTTTGAATAGCCAACCACTGGTTTCTTTTTTCCAACAAATCCTCCATTTTTAGATTCCTTGTTGAACATGTCCAAACAAGAGGTTGATGCAACGGTGGATCCAACTATAATAACAACACTAGATTTGCAAAACAAACACAACCAAATCTCCCACTATAGCTACAACTTCCACACTACCACCCAAGAGTCAAAGCTGGCCAGGCTCTGATACCAAATATTATAAATGAAAGGCACAACTACACAAATGAAAATCTGATTCAATATAATTTCTACAATCTTAACTGTGTATTACCAATGGAGATTGTAACATGCAAATGAAAATATGCAAACCCATAAACATCAAAATAGAAAACTAAACACACAACACAATGTTTACGTGGAGAAAACCCTTATGGGTAAAGAACCCCACCAAGGAAAAAGGCACAATCTTGTATTAATCTGTAAAAGATTTGTACAATACAAGCACTCAACAATTCTCTCCACCAATCTTCAACTTGACAATATTTTGGCAACACTTGAGTAACTAAAATCTCACATACAATAACAAAGATAATGACAAATATTTAGAGAGGCGTTTTCCCTCCAATTTGGGCATCCACTTTCTCTCTCCTCCAACAACCCCACATGCAAGCATTAAATGGTATCTACATGCAACCACCAAGTGACAATAACTTGCCCATGCAAGGTTGGGCACCCAAGTCCAAGAATAGCTTGTAAAAGCATCTTATGACACATCATAACCATCATAGATACCACTAATAAAAAATCTTCCCAATATGGGCACCTGGGTATAATAATAGCAACCACAACTAATAATGGGTATCACATGCATCTTACATGCATGGAATCTTATGACAACTTGCAGCTTCCATAAATCTATTTACACCACATTATGACAAGTTGTCATACAAGATAAAAATAGTAGATTCTCCAAGGGGAACACCTACACTCATTTACTCATGAGTTTTACATTTACCAATAGTAAATATCACTTTGTAACTCCCACGGGTAACTCTGAAATAACCACTATCAATGAGACTACATCATTCCCTTATGGATAATTATAGATAACAAATAATAAATGGGATAAATATAATATTGGAATTTACAAGGTTAATGGAACCTTATTCCAACATCATCTTGAAGAGTTTTCATGAAGATCCTTCTTGTTTCCAGTACTGCACAAGGTTTTCAAGTTGATGTGGATGTTATGCTTCAAGGTTCATGTGTTTTTTCTTAAAGTTGTCCTATTTCCAAATGAGCGGAGTGTGCAGATGTAATTCCTTGGTGTTTAAAGTTGTGAAGGATGTTTTGGACCTGGTTAAGCAAGTGTCAGTGTCCACAAGGCATGGGTCTTCTACTGGTGTAACATGCGGTTTTACTTAGGACCTATCTTCTACATGTTTCATGTTGTGTGTTGTCTGGCCAAATTGTAAATGTATTTTTCATGTTGTATCTAGCTGACAAGAAATGTAATCAATGTAATATCTTTTATAAATTGTAAATCAAATTGAATGAGGTGAGGTGTGATTGCAAGTTGATTGATAAGGTTTGCAAGCAGATAAGGAACAAAATGAATGCATTTTTTATGTGTGACTAAAGGAGAAAGATCATAAGTTGTAGATGTTGTCCTGATTCATCTTGTAGATATTTGTGATATTGATCAAGTGCAGAGTGTGCCTAACTAATCTAATCATAAGAAGAAAGTGTGAAGAGGTAGAATTTCAATCATCAAAGGTGTGAATTTCAATGTCAGTTTTTAGACAATAGAATGATTGTCATACTGTAATCATTTGTAAGTGTGTTCTTAATTCATGGAGTAGTAGCTTCCTTGGGAGTGACTCTAAAACAAAGTCTTTAGGGAGTAGTAGTTTCCTTGGGAGTGACCCTAAAACAAAGTCTTTAGGGAGTAGCAGTTTCCTTGGGAGTGACCCTAAATCAAAGTTCTTCAGGGAGTAGTAGCTTCCTTGGATTGTAGCCCTAAAATAATTTTTATTTGAGGTTCATATATTGTGAGTTAATCCTCACCATGGTTTTTACCTTCTTGGGTTTTCCACATATATCTAGTGTTATGTTTTGATGTGCATTATGTTAATCTTTCATGCTTATGTTAATATTATGATGCTTAAGTTTTAATTTTCTCTAGATAAGTTGAATTTGTTAAATTGAAGATTGTTGAGGTACTAATTCACCCCCCCTCTCAGTATCTTGGTGTGTTCAACAATTGGTATCAAAGCCAAGCTCCTCTGAGGGAAGTTTAACCACTTGAGGAAGGTCTGGGATGGAACAAAGTGGATCTAGAAAGATACCTAGGTTTGATGGAACCAATTTTGCTTTTTGGAAGCTAAGGATGGAAGCCTATATCAAATCTTTAAGGTGTGGTGTTTGGGAATTTGTCAAGACTGGTTACAAAGTTCCTGCTACTATTCCTATAGATGCAAATGAAGTTAAGAAGTATGATAGCAATGCCAAGGAAAAGTTTGCTATCATAAGTGGGTTAGCTGATTTAGAACTTTCAAAGGTAATGAGTTGCAGTTCTACTAAAGAAGTTTAGGATAAACTTGAAACCATTTACGAAGGAGATAAAAAAGTAAAGCAAGCCAAAATGCAAATCTTCAAGAGTAGATTTGAGAACCTGAAAATGTCATAGGATGAAGACATTGCTAGATATATTTTCTGGGTGAATGAAGTGGTCAATGGCATCATAGGTCTTGGTGGAGAAGTGAAAGAAGATGAGATTGTGAAAAAGGTTCTGAAATATCTTCCCAAATCTTACAGTCATAAGGTATCTGCCATTGAGGAGAATGCAGACTTAAAAAGGTTCTGAGATCTCTTCCCAAATCTTACAATCATAAGGTATCTACCATTGAGGAGAATGCAAACTTGGATACATACACTATAGACAAACTATTTGGTTCCCTTATTGCCTTTAAAATGAGATAATTTGGTAGTGATGCTCCAAAGAAAGAAGTTTCTTTCAAATCCAATGTGAAGACAAAGGGATAAGTTGCTGATGAAGATGAAAGTGTTGAACACAATGGGGTGCTGAGAGGGGGCGTGAATCAACACACTTAAAAACTTTAGCCAAACATTTACTGATAAAACTGAATATTTTTGAAAACATGAAGGAAAACATGCAAATCAAGAGTCAACACATAACACTAGTGTTCTACGTGGAAAACTCTAAAATAGGGAAAAACCACCGTGAGGATTAGCTCACAATATAATATGCTCATTGCAAAAGTATTACAACATTGTTTTAGGGTTTCAACCCAAGGAAGCTAATACTCCATAATTTACAACTTTGATTTAGAGTTATGACCCAAGGATGATACTACTCCTTGAATGCTTAGCTCACTGATATTATAATGATAATATAGATATAAGGACTGCTAATGAGAACACATATTGTTGTATGCTGATGGTGTAGTCTACTATTCTTGATCAATATCTACCTTCAAACTAATTCAATGCATTTCATATCTTCTTCTACTCTTCCATATCCTTCTTCACCTTAATTACCTTTCAAATGAATTATATGTTCTATATATACCCTCCACAAAACCTTGAAACATTGATTAGGTCAGCATCCAAAACAATATTGGATGTAACGTGTAGCTAGTCACTCGTTGGCCTTAACACATGCAAAATAATGACAAGGCTTGTTGCGGTCCTTGGGTCATTATGAAACACATTAGGACACATCATTCCATACCTTCTAGACTTGGAGAAACTAGTTAGAAGCCTCTGCATGCAATAGGTACTTAATTAGTCGGCTTATACTATTTGACACTATTGACTGTTCATCTTTCAATTTCCCAGGAGAATCCGAAGACTCAATGTAGACCAAGGATTCAATCATGCAAGAGATCAATAACAATCATACACCTTATCAAAGAAGTATCACACCAACCTAAGCATCCACAAGACAAGAAATGTATTAGTCTGTAGAGAACAGAGTCTTCCGGACCATATGTAATGCTTCATAACCCAAAATATGATATTGTGGTGAAGTGCAGGGTCTGGAACCTTCTAGAAATGATCAAAGATATCAATGGATGCTACTCATCAGATCCAACCTCACTGTCTGAAGTTTCCAAAGGAATTCAAGAATGACTTAGGTACTTAGAGTTCCCAAAGACATTTATTCTTAAAACTTTGCCTACAACTATGATATTTTTATGCGGTACTGGAAAATGAGAACTATCTATATGCAAATCATATCTAATGTGTCTTGGACCATATACCACCTTGAAACAAACTTTGATAATATATTTATACATGTTTCATCTTTTGAAGAACTTAACTTGTATATTTAGGCTCCGGAATATAGTGTGATGCCTTTGTCTCTTGACTAAATGTCTTTGCAAACCACATAAACACTTGAAACTTCATTGTAGTATATGACATACTAATCTTAGTCATTCCTTAGAGCTGCATGACAAACATATCTCTTCTAGAGGAATGCGGAGCATTCCATTGTCTCCCTAATACTACTTTGCTCTATCTGGGTGATAGTCGATGTACTAACCCTTGTAACATTTCATGTTGAGTAAGTGAGAGGATGAAACTTTGATATATCATGTCAATTCATGTAAGAATCTATCATTAGAATTGCATGGCCAAATATTTCTTTATGGATAAGTGGAGGCCAATTCAAGTTGACTCAGCGTTAGGTTTTGCACTGAGAATGCTTTAGATGCTTTTTTACTTCTTACCCTTGAGTACAGTACTCCCAACTAATGAGATATGTAAGTATATATGTAGAAATCATGCAAGGATAGGGTTGTTTACCTTTGCATCATGTTCAAGGCCAAAACTAATCCATACATAGACCATTTTTCCTTTCTCCTAGATTGATCTATCTTAACCATCCTGATTCTAAGTTTGCCTATACATTTCCATCTATTATGTTGACATCAATGACAACACATATGGCCAACAATCTTGCCCTTTTTCATTGATGGCAACATATGCTCCCCCTTAGATTCTCTCCCCCTTTGACATCAAGGACAAAGGGATTGATAACCTTTATATCAATCAAAAAACTATATGTACTCCCCCTTACAAAAAACATCTAAACTGTGCTCCCCCTGACTTATTTAGTTACAAGATTGTACCCTTGAAAACCAAAATGGTACTACTACTTTATTCAATTATCTCTGCAATACTATGTACATCAAAATTATTCTAACAACTTACTTGGATGGGATAATATCTTTGTAGATTACCCTAAGTTGTTGAACAATTGAGGCCTAGATACCGCATTCTGAGGCAAGCAATTGAGTCTGACACTCACATTGTATACATATTTCCTCTTCTTCCTCTATATTGCTTGGGGTATTCATATTTTGGTTTGTCTTTTCTACTTCCCCCAACATTCCAGTCATTGAGGAAAGTCTCAAGTTCAATGCCTCTCTTAGTTGACCAAATTGCTTCTTTATATTTTCTCTTTGATCCTACAGCTGAGACAATTGTATGTGCATGCTTTCAACTTGTGCCCTTGTTGCACCCATCTTGTGTTTTGAGAAGTCATAAGTTTCTGCTAACTTGGATAGTTGTGACTCAATAGTGTCAATTTGTGCCTTGATACTCTTTGTTGAAGTAGGCCATATTAAACAAAATAGATATAGGACAATAGCTTCATCTATGCAGATTTTGAATTTCTTCAAGCTTTATTTAAGCGTATTATGTGTATTGGCACATTTTTTAGTCATTTCAACCATTTTCTTACCAGTTATTTTTCTTTCTGCCTCTTGTTCTACTTTTTTCTTCAAATAGGAAGAATGATCTTTGAAAGAGTCCATTAACAACTTGATTTTTTTCTCAACAGGTAGAGAGGAGTCAATAGTTACCTCTAGTAACCCTTCCTACATGACCTTTACTGCATATTCCATTGCACTACTTTTCTTCAAAATTTCTTGTAGGAACTATTTTCTAGCAGTTGCATGTAGTATATATCCAAGATGCAATTTATGAAGAGGGGAGATGCTTGTCAGATCTATCTATCCCTCATTAGTTGGAATCTATAGTAGCCGGGAAGTGATGACCAGTTGAAATTGCATTTGTAAATTCAATAAATCTTAGAGAGCATCTATCTCAGATCCACTTTGGTTTATGTCATCTATCCTTTCTAACTTCTCTTCCTCTTTATCCTTTCCATTATTTTGTTCCTCATCATTATTTTCTTTCTCATCTTGATTCTCCCTAGAGGTAGCTTCTTCTCTTGTTTCAATATTTCTTGTGTTCTCTGGAGGAGGTACAACACTATCCTTGTCCTGACCCTCAATGTTTTGTACCTCAACTATTTCTAGAGGAAATGAACCATGTTCTGTAGGAGTGTCTGGAGGAGCTAAAGCACCAATATCTTCAGGGAGGGCCATCTCTTTATTCTTTTTAGGCATATCATTGTCCTCCTCACTTTCCTCAAATTGATTAGATAGTTCTTCAATGATCCCCATCTCAATCTTCATCTATTTGAGGACTTCTATAGTCTTCCTTAAAGTTTCCTTTTTCAACATCTCCATGTCCTCCTCATTCCTTGACATTAGAGTGTTTAGTCTCCTTTTAGTCCTAAATTCCTTTGTAGGAATTTTGGAAACTCTGATTCTATCTTCTTTAGAGATGGTAGGACAAGCCTTTTCAACTACACTTTTTATTATTTCAGCTTCTTTGTTTAGTGCATCATCTCTCCTTTTGGTTAGGATGTTAGCTAGGCCATTTGGAAGTTGACGTATGATTTCAATCAAATCTAGATTGTGTGCTCCCATATACCTGACCATAGCTTCTTTAAGAGTGGATTTATCATCTGTAGGCCTTTCATCATCGATTCTTACAACTTCTGCCAAGACCCCTTCTATCATAACATCTATAGTTGCATCTAACTATAGGGGAACATGACTAGGTTTCTTAGTCTTCTTGGATTCACCATTGCTTTTCTCCTCTGAGGTCTCACCTTCTTTTCTTGTTCTTTTATTCAATAAAGATGCTTTCTTTATCTCCTCTTCATCTTCTTCAACATCTTCAACATTTACTAGATTTATCTTTTCTTCATCTTTATATTATTCCTCTTCTTCAACATTTTTGACTTTTTCTCTTTTTCCCTTACTATTTTGCCTAGGCATTTTCTTTTCAGCAGTTTGTACTGGGATTTCAGAACCAATTCTTTTAGCAGGTAATGAAGATCTAGAGGCAATAGAGGAGGTTGTTGCAGTTGGTCTTCTTGTTCTTCTTGGATGTGTAGAGGGAGGTGTTTGTGCCCCTCCTAAAGATCCTTTAGGAGACTTGAGTATCTCCTTTAATTTTGTTTTCATTTCCTCAACTTTGGATTTTGTCTCTTCTATTTCCTTAACATCCTTCTTAGCATTTTTGTACATAATTCATCATATATGCCAAACCTCTAAGTAGAGGGATCCTTTGTCTTGTTGAGAAGTATGTCAGTATATCCTATCAAATCAAATTCTAACACCTCATAAGGAAAGGTTGTAATCCAAAAAGTTCATGGCTCAATAACCTCCATATAGCAATTGTCTTTGTCAACCATAAAGGTGATATCATTTTTGTATTTTTCTACAATCTTGGCAGGAATTCTTTCTATGGATTGCATATCAGTCTAAAAAGTCTCGAAGAATCCCTAGAATAAAGTATTACAATTCTTATGATTAGAAATGATCCTCATATAATCTTTGATTTGATGGGCAACTAGTTTATTTGAGTTCCACACTACTACCTTCATTGAAGGCAATTCATTCAAATAGTAAAACATAAGACATATGATTAGAGAACCATACCAGAATTTGTATTTGGTTTCTTTTGTCCTCTTTAAACTATTTATGAGTTGTTGTTGAAGAAGTTCACAAAGATCACTATATTCTCCCACCTTAACCATATGATATGATGTATGGATTGTCGTTGCAGAGGTAGAGTTATCCCTATTTGTAAAGTAGATTTTGTATGCAATACCTGTGGTTGCATACTAAACCCCTATATCATCAATATCATCTACTATCAGAGTTCTATTGTCAAATTTAGCTCCGGTGAGCCTCATTACCTCTTCATTCCTTATAGACTTTAAAATAGGCACATGTCTGGAGGAGCATAAACTTGTCACTGCCTTTATGTCATCCTTAGTGATAATGTGAGGCTAGTCTAAGTAGAAGATGTCTTCATGAATCCATCTTAGGGTAATTCTTACCTAAGCATATTCATACCAAAAGTTTGGAAAACCCTTCCAGATGTCTAGGTTTTTGGTGGAAATGTTTACAAATTGTGGTTTTAACTGAAAATCATCTCCCAAGAAATGCTCATTTCTGAATTGTTCAAGTTTAAGATGGTTAAACTCATCAATTAGAGAGTGGATATAGATCCAGACGTCCTCTGTATGTAATACATTAGTAAGAACTCATGAGAATGCCTCGACTTCATAAGTTAAAGTGGATTTGAAAGGATACTCTTTGAATTTGGGCCTTGGCCTTTCAACTATATCTATTACCACTAGTGTTGCCATTGTAATACCTTCAAAGCTAGGGTTTAACCAAAAAGATGAAAAATACCTAGATATGCAGTGATGAATCTTTCTCCATTAATATGTTGAGTGCCTTCAGTTCTCCTTTCGCTCTTCAAAACTTTTGTCTTCACTCAAATGTGATAAAAAATGATCACGGATTGCATGTATAAACATTCCACCAACAATCTTGCTCCACTTTAATTGCATTTTTTGTTTTAACCTAATTTCCTCTCTTTCATATGTAAAACCTTGTAAACCTTCAGCAATCCTCTGTAGATCATTTAAATGCTCCATAATTTTTTTAAGATCATCTACATGTTGAGTGCTTGCATCATCATGAAGAGAAGATGAAGAATTTTCAGAGATAACTCCACTTGAGCCCATGAAACCTCGTAGTAGAAGTTATTATCATTGTAAACCCTAAATTCTTCCTCATTCTGCCACATTTAAAGATCTTTCTCTGGAATTTTCATCAAAATCCTTTAATTCCTTAATCCTAACATTCTTATTCCAACACTGATCCATATGTTGAAAATTTAGCATCTTGCATGTTCAAGGGTTTGAAAATTTTACTGTTGAAACTCTCCCTAACCCAATCTTTTTCCTATTAACTATTGGATGACCCACCTACATTAGGCAAAGGTCTAGAAATATCACTAACTTCCTTCGTCTTCCATACTTTGTTCATTTCAACTCTTTGCTAAGCAACATCAATGGTTTTGACATTCTTTTTAGAATTCCCTGTTTGATTGCGCTCATGATAGGTGCACTTTGTTTGCTGAGTATTTCCACTCCTTGCCCTTGATCTATAGTTGGCTACTTTGTGGCAAAAGTTATTACAAGTATAACAATATCAATAAAAAGATTGAGCATTATCCTTGCTATACCTTGACATTTTACTTCTGCACTCATTTGCCATGTGTCCTAACTTGTTGCATGCATAACATCTAACAAAGCTTTGGTTTATCCTACTTCTGCATTATGACCAACTTTATTACAAGTATAACATCTTACAACTTTTTGATTCATCTTGTTTCTACAATCCATGGATTTGTGACCAAACTTATTACAAATAAAACAATTTCCATTGAAGCTTTGAGAATACCTGATGTGAGCCGATTGCCTTGTAGGTTGAGGATACTTGAAATTTTTCTTCACATTCTTCCTTTGTCTTTGGACAAGAGTGAATTCATCTTCTTTTGAATCTCTATAGATTTTTCTCTTAGGAACTTTAGTGTAGGTTTCTTCTCTCCTAGATTCAGACTTCCTCCTGTATGAAAGTTATCATATAAGTTTGCAGAAGTGTTGATCATAAGACTCTTTCCCTTATCAAAACCAAGACCATTTTTTTCTTTTGCTGGCTTTTGAGAACTTATTATTTTAGAAAGAATATCAATTCCTCCTTTTAGTTTTAGCCCCTTGTCAATCTGTTATTTTTCCTTTTCCAATTCTTTCCTTAGAGTGATAACTTCTTCTTCAAGTTTTGAACATTTAGCTAATTCCTCATTGAGATTGATATTTAAGCAATCTTCAATCCTTTTTTCTTCTTCAACCATGACCTTTAACTTTGAGATCATGTCTTCAGCCTCCTTGAGTTTGTCACTTCCTTTATCTCCTATTAAAGTTTTTAGTTTTCCTATTGTTGGTTATTTTCCTGGATCGGCAGAGGGTTTGTCAGTTCCTATGCACAGGCTGATCCGGCCAACAGAAATGGGAGGTTGCGTGAGCTACCTCCCCTTCACTTCTGGTTCTACCACACCAAGGGGGGTGTCCCTATTTGATAAAGATGTAACATTTACTCTCCAAATGACAGAAAGATTTAACTTTGTAATAACAGGTAGAATACTCTCATGTGTGGACCAAGATTTGTGTGATAAATCACAAGGTTGGCAACGTTCTTGGACATATTTGTCTGGTCAGGTATGAGAGTATGCAAGGGTTCCTAATCCTACTCCTACAACTAATAGGTTGAAATAATGGAATGATTAGTTTGATGGATTGGATGCAAGACAGGGGGTTTTGGATCATAACTACTTCACAAGAACATACCAATGCCTTATCTCAGGGCAAGGAGTCAACTAGACGTATACATAAGAATGGCTTGCAACTGGCATTCAAGTTTCAAGGGGTTAAGACTAGTATTTCCCTTACAAACACCACCCAAGGATAAGTATTTAACTACCCATTGACAAGGTGTCGCTGTACCTCATCATTAATCTGTTTTCAGATGTCAAAAATTAGGGCTGTGTCCATGGCTGTCTGCAACTAGGGATTCTATAGTTACCAGCTTATAGCTAATCCTAATTTAAAAAGAGATTAATCTATCTACTTGTTGAATAAATGTAATGAATGCTGGAAAATAGAATAAAACAAGAAATTTACTTAAAGCAAAGAAACAATAACATGCATCTATCTATTAAAATAGGAAACACCTTTATAAGAGAAAACTGAAACAATAAAATAGTGGTACTAGCCTCCTGCCTGAGTGGTGAGAGTGGGCCCTTGCTCCACACCCTTGAGGCTGAAGGCTATAGCAGGAAATTAGCACAAAAGATGATCACAACTAAATTCAGTCCAATTCATTCATTTCTGCATTCATGAAAATATGGTTATCACAGAACTGAGACCTCCGAGAGTCAAAATAATTCTATCATTATTTTTTTTCTTCTACTATTTTTGAGAGTATATATAAAAATGAGTGATGATATATCACTGAACTTATCTACTAGTCTTTCTATGAGATGACACCATCTCTTTATTGTACTTAACTGTCTAACTTATGAAAAATCACCATGCGAGAAAGGTAGACTTGAGTGGAACAGTAGTCCACTCAGAGGTCTAAGTTTAAGTCTTAATACACTTGGCCATCAAAGCCCTGAAAATAAGGATATTGGATTAGTTCAATTCGTAACTCATGCAAAATCTTTGAAAAGGTAAAACTTCAGCAGTTTAACTAATAGTTGACCCTTCACCACTCAGGGGATGATTTGAGTGAAGTGAGGGGTATTAAGATCACTGCTGAAAGTGTCTGGTCAGCAGCTCTACTTGGAAACATGCCCTGTTCTTAGGAGGCACCGGAGACAGCTGTTCCTGTCTGTAGCTCCGGAGATACTTCAGACTCTCACAGAGCTCCGGAGAGGTATTCCCCATATCTTCAAAACTTCAAATGTCATGGTTCTTTGTTATTGTCTCCGGAGATCATTGAAGACGATCTTCAGAGATGCACAAAATCGTTGTTCCTGGAACCTACACTTGCTGATTCAAAAAGAGAGAGAAGTTCTACATTTTTCCATCAATTCCTTGCACATTAGTCACTTAATCAGAAATTCTAATCTTAAGTAATCTATCTTAATTAATCACAAAATAGAACAATCTTGTTAACTTATTTGGGTGTAGACACTAGGAAGATGAACTGAGGGAGGGGAAAAAGAGAGGCAAAAAGATGTACTTCATGAGTGCAATTTGGCACTCATCATCCCCCCCATACCTAAGGTTTGGCAGGTGCTCCTACTTTTCACATTCTGGATTTATTTTGGTGAAGCAGCCTGTCAGTCAGTCTATAATCCTAGAGATAGGTGGTCCAAGTGGTTCTGTTGGTGTTACCATTTCCTCTGTACTTATCAACTTGCTTCAACTAGTTCCTCAATTTTTCATCTTCCAGCTGATCTGCCCAGACAAGGAGTGGTTCAATTATCAGAGGGGGCCTAAACTGTCCACCTATCCATTCCTGTTTATGTGTATCCATCAGTTTGGATATCAACTTTGCCTTTCGCATGAATAATCTCAGGTTTGCAGAGGTGACCACCTCTCTAAGTTTCTACTCTAGGGTCAAAATATTCCATCTCCTCTTTGCCACAGCAAGTACATAATTTGCTGAGTTAACCATAAAAAGACCAAGGTGTCACTGTACCTCATCATTTAATCTATTTTCATATGTCAAAAACTGGGGCTGTGTCCATGGCTGTCTGCAACTAGGGATTCTATAGTTACCAGTTTATAGCTAATCCTAATTTAAAAAGAGATTAATCTATCTTCTTGTTGAATAAATGTTATGAATGTTGGAAAATAGAATAGAACAGGAAATTTACTTAAAGCAAAGAAACAATAACATGCATCTATCTATTAAAATAGGAAACACTTTTATAAGAGAAAACTGAAACAATAAAATAGTGGTACTAGCCTCCTGCCTGAGTGGTGAGAGTGGGCCCTTGCTCCACACCCTTGAGGCTGAAGTCTATAGCAAGAAATCAGCACAAAAGATGATCACAACTAAATTCAGTACAATTCATTCATTTCTGCATTCATGAAAATATGGCTATCACAGAACTGAGACCTCCGAGAGTCAGAATAATTCTATCATTCTTTTTTTTCTTCTACTATTTCTGAGAGTATATATAAAAATGAGTGATGATATATCACTGAACTTATCTACCAGTCTTTCTATGAGATGACACCATCTCTTTATTGTACTTAACTATCTAACTTATGAAAAATCACCATGCGAGAAAGGTAGACTTGAGTGGAACAACAGTCCACTCAGAGGTCTAAGTTTAAGTCTTAATACACTTGGGCATCAAAGCCCTGAAAATAAGGATATTGGATTAGTTCAATTCGTAACTCATGCAAAATCTTTGAAAAGGTAAAACTTCAGCAGTTTAACTAATAGTTGACCCTTCACCACTTAGGTGATGATTTGAGTGAAGTGAGGGGTATTAAGATCGCTGCTGAAAGTGTCTAGTTGGCAGCTCTACTTGGAAACATGCCCTATTCTTAGGAGGCACCGGAGACAGTTGTTCCTGTCTGTAGCTTCGGAGATACTTTAGACTCTCACAGAGCTCTGGAGAGGTATTCCCCATATCTTCAAAACTTCAGGTGTCATGGTTCTTTGTTATTGTCTTTGGAGATCATTGAAGATGATCTCTAGAGTGCACAAAATTGCTGTTCCTGGAACCTACACCTGCTGATTCAAAAAGAGAGAGAAGTTCTGCATTTTTCCATCAATTCCACGCACATTAGTCACTTAATCAGAAATTCTAATCTTAAGTAATCTATCTTAATTAATCACAAAATAGAACAATCTTGTTAACTTATTTAGGTGCAGACACTAGGAAGATGAACTGAGGGAGGGGAAAAAGAGAGGCAAAAAGATGTATTTCATGAGTGCAATTTGGCACTCATCACCCATACTTACAGATATCCCAGTTGACATACATTCTTCTCCATACCTTAACCTAAAATAGTTTAATCCACTCCTTGAATGGAAGTTAGAGATCAAGTATGCAATACATAAATCTATATTCTAGAATTTGAGAAACCCTTAGCAACCAAATTTAGAAGAAGAAAAGCATACAACAAGTGGAGACAGACAGTAAAACACATGCAAAAAACATTTTTCATATAACATTAACACTGAAACTGAACATATGTACAAGATACAACTCAGATGCAACACATAAACTCCACAGAGATAAAACAAATAGGAAATGCTCTATATTTCATTATTTTTCCCCCAAAATTGCCCAAGTCTTCAACAACCACAATGAGTAACACAGTTTGGCTTTTATACCAAGACTATGTACTCATCAAATTAATTACATGGCAAGTCAAAACTTCGCCAGATACAATGCATGATCAGATTGGTGCTCAAAATAGTTAATGCAGCAGAGGGACAAGGAGAAAGGAGCAGATGGAATCGAGATATGGGCCGCCACCTGAAGGTTTTCTTCGTAAGCCTGGTAGTTCACCTGTCGCCTCACCCATACTTCCCTGCACAATCTGCCATTATTGCCTCAACTACCCGCAGCCTCTTCTGGAATGCAGCAGCGGACACATCTAAAGTTTTCCCGCTCAAAAAATGACTTCAAACACTCAGGAAAAAACCTTCGCTACGGTCTCAAAGCATGGCTGTCGATCACCCTCCTGTCGCCAGGATCAATGGCATCAAAAAATGCTGAAAAGTCGTCGGCTAGTGAAATTGTGCCATGTAGGCACCTCACATTTCTATTGCTAGCTTTTCCATTCCTTATTTTGCCCTTTTCGCCCTGTATATGCATGAACATATGCATATACAATTGCCCTTCATACAAGGCAGACCCCAAAACATCATAGAACAAATTAAAAATCAACCATCGGGTCCGCTTTGCATTATCTTTCCTCACATATCCTCTTTGTATATGTGCACATACAAACACCATATACATGCACGCCACAGACCCCAAATGTTTATGAAGCAACTTGAAATCTTCATTAGGTCCGGATTGTATGTCTTCCTTTGTACCTCCATTTTGCATGTTGCACATACAAAAGCAAATATACAAGTTGCGGATTCTAACTCATTTATCAGCCAGATTGGAGAACTTTTCGAATCTGACTTGTATCTCATCAAATGTATATTTCCTTTGTATGCCGAATATACAAACTCATTTGTATATACCCATGGGCCCTACCACATATATCTTCCCCGCTGCACTGTAGCAAATGCATCTTTGCACCTCCTTGTATATTTTTCTTTGTATATAACCCGATATACAACGCGGGAATATTCCCCAGAATTTGTGAAAGATTCCCCCTTTGTATATGCACCTTTTAGAGCCCGATATACAATTAGAAATGCACCTAACTCAATTTTTCAAAGGGTGATAGAGATTTTTTACCCGCCAATGCATATTTTGACCTGTATGTATATACAAACACCTTTGTATATACAAAGACACATGCATAGGACTGATTTTTTGCATTTTTAGCACTACAGAGGTCAAAAGAGATAGAACTTTTTGGATTTTTTGGGAAAGAACCTGCATATTTGAATGCTTGAAACCTGAATGCTTATGCAGGCACCACCAGTAGCTCAAGCCTAAAACCCTAAACATAAATGATTACCAACACCTATTTCTTCTTTTGATTCTTTGGCCTTTGCCTTCAATTTGCCAATTGTTTCTTTTGCCTTTGCAAGCATGTCTTCATACTCCAAGTTTAGTTCTTTTACTTCCTCTAGATCATTGAGAGCTGTCTTGAGTTCTTCTTCAAGGTCTACTCCACTTTCATTAGATTTAAGGTCCCAACCTTCAAGATCCATTGCTTTAAGATCAGGTTTAGGTGTAAATATATCATTATCCAACACTTCAGATTCCATGTGTTCTAGTGGAGGACCTACCTCAGCAGTGAAGCTTCTCAAAGGTACTTGGCTCTAATACCAATTGTTGAACACAATGGGGTGCTAAGAGGGGGGGTGAATCAACACACTTAAAAACTCTAGCCAAACATTTATTGATAAAACTAAATAACTTTGAAAACATGAAGGAAAACATGCAAATCAAGAGTCAACATATAACACTAGTGTTTTTTACATGGAAAACCCTAAAATAGGGAAAAACCATGGTGAGGATTAGCTCACAATATAATATGCTCAATGCAAAAGTATTGCAACATTGTTTTAGGGTTTCAACAAAAGGAAGCTAACTCCCTGATTTACAACTTTGATTTAGGGTTTAAGCCAAGGAAGCTACTACTCCCTAAATGCTCAACTCACTGCTATTACAATGATAATATAGATATAAGGACTGCTAATGAGAACACATCTGTTGTATACTGATGGTGTAGTCTGCTATTCTTGTTCAATATCTACCTTCAAACTTCAATTCAACACATTTTATATCTTCTTCTGCTCTGCTATATCCTTGTTCACCTTAATTACCTTTCAAATGAATTATATCTTCTATATATACCCTCTATAAAATCTTGAAACATTGATTAGGTCGACATCTAAAATAATATTGGATGTAATGTGTAGCTAGTCACTAGCTAGTTTTGAAACTTGCAAAATGATGACAAGGCTTATTGTGGTCCTCAGGTCATTATGAAACACATCATTCCATACCTTCCAGACTTGGAGAAACTAGTTAGAAGCCTCCACATGCAATAGGTACTTAATCAGCTGGCTCATATTGCTTGACATTGTTGACTGTTCATATTTCAACTGTCAGGGAGAAGCCAAAGACTTAATGTGGACCAAGGATTCAATCATACAAGAGCTCAATAACAATAATACACCTTATCAGAGAAGTATCACACCAACCTAAACATCTACAAGACAAGAAATGTATCAGTCTATAGAGAACAAAGTCTTCCAGACCATATGTAATGCTTCATAACCCAAAATATGATATTACGATGAAGTACGGGGTCTGGAACATTCTAGAAATGATCAAAGATTTCAATGGATGCTACTCATCAGATCTGCACATCACAGTCTAAAGTTTCTAGAGGAATTCAAGAATGGCTTAGGTACTTAGAGTTCTGAAAGATAGTTATACTTAAAACTTTTCTTACAACTATGACATTTTGATGCAATATCAAAAAATGGGAATTATTTATATGTGGATCATATCTAATGTGTCTTGGACCATATACCACTTCTGTACAAACTTTGATAATAGATTTATACATGTTTCATCTTTTGAAGAACTTAACTTGTATATTCAGGCTCTGAAATATAGTGTGATGCCTCTATCTCTTGAGTAATATCTTTGCGGACCACAAAAACACTTGAAACTTCATCATAGAATATGACATAGTGATCTTAGTCATTCCTTAGATCCACATGACAAATAGATCTCTTCCAGAGGAATGCAAAGCATTCCATTGTCTCCCCAATACTACTTTTCTCTATTTAGGTGATAGCTGATGGACTAACCCTTGTAACTTTTCATGATGAGTAAGTGAGAGGTTGAAACTTTGGATATATTATGTCAATTCATGTTAGAAGCTATCATTAGAACTGCATGGCCAAATCTTTCTTTGTGGAGAAGTAAGGACCAATTCAAGTTGACTCTGCCTTAGGTTTTTCACTGAGAATGCCTTAGACACTTTTCTACTTCTTACCCTTGAGTGCGATACTCCCAACTGATGAGATATGTAAGTATATATGTAGAAATCATGCAAGGATAGGATTGTTCACCTCTGCATCATGTTCAAGCCCAAAATTGATCCATACCTAGATCATTTTTCCTTTTTCCTAGACTGATCTATCTTAATCATCCTGATTCTAAGTTTGTCTATACATTTCCATCTGTTATGTTGACATCGATGATAGTAAATATGGCCAATAGAAAGCTTTGATGAAGCTGAAGTGAATTTTGTGAGAAGACTAAATAAAGGCACTGGGAAATACAAAGGTAAGTTACCCTTCAAATGTTTCAATTGTGGAAAGGTTGGTCACTTTGCTTCTAAATGTCCTTTTAAGGAATCAAGAGGTAGTTACAAGAGAGACAAGTTCAAAAGAAGTTTGTATTCCATAGAGAGAAATTATTCTTCAGAAGATGAGGATCATGATGATTCAAATGAAGAAACACTTTTCATGGCCTTGAGTTTTGGTGGCAAAAAGGATGATGTTGAAAAATGTGAGAAGATTGATGCCTTGCAAATAGACCAGTACAATGAAAGATTAATGGTTGTATGGACTTCGTTTCATGCAAAATAAGAAGCCAAGGTTTGTGTAATTGATAGTGGATGCTCAAATCATATGACTGGTTACAAGGAGAAGATTATTAGCCTTGAAAAGTGGGATGGTGGTGCTGTCAAGTTTGGTGGTGATGAGTCAACACATATCTGTGGAAAAGGTGTTATAATTATTGATGGGAAGAATAATACTAAGGATGTTCTCTATGTCAAAGGGCTAAAACACAATCTTCTCAGTGTCAGTCAAATGTGTAGCAAGGGCTATAATCTCACTTCTCATGCCAAGGGTTGTGAAATCAGGAAGGTAGGGTCCAGAAAACTAGTTGCAGAAGGTAGCAAGACATATGGTGACATCTATCATCTGAAGGAGGTAAAAGGAAGAACATGTTTGTTGGCTCAATCCATTGAATGTTTGTCATGGCACAAGAGAATGGGATACAACAATTTTTATAATATGGTAAAGATCAGTTCTACTCATGCAGCGAGAGATATGCCTAAGATAATCAAGCCTACAAATACACTATGTAAGGAATGTCAAATGGGAAAGCAGACAAAGACAAACTTCAAAATCTAGGAGTGAATATTCTTCTTCAAAACCATTGGAGCTGATTCACACTGATCTATGTGGCCCTACAAGAGTAAAGAGTCAACAAGGTGAGAGGTATTTCATGTTGCTTATTCATAATTATTCTAGAATGACTTGGGTTACTTTCTTAATAGAAAAATCAAATGCGCTTGATAAATTTAAAGTGTGCAAAGCTATGGTTGAGAATGAAGTAGATGACTAGATCAAATGTTTGAGCTTTGATAGAGGAGGTGAGTTTACTTCAAATGAATTTGAAAACTTTTGTGAAGATAATAGTATTAGGAGGCATCTATTAGTTCCTAGGACCCCTAACCAAAATGGGGTAGTGGAAAGAAAAAATAAGACTATGCAAGAGATGTCTAGAGCAATGTTGAAAGATGCAGATATGCTTGATATGTACTAGATGGATGTAGATCACACTGCTATCTTTCTAATTAATAGTGTACAACTAAGGGTAAATATCACTAAGACCCCTTATGAGCTATGGTATGGAAGATCTCTCACAGTTAGATACTTTAGGATCTTTGGTAGCAAATGCTATATCAAAAGAGATGAAGACCTAGGAAAGTTTGATTCAAGAAGTGATGAAGGGATCTTTCTTGGTTACTCAATCAGAAGAAAGGCTTATAGATGCTATAACAAGAGGTTGGGAAAGATGATTGAAAGCACAAATGTCAAGGTAGATGAAGATCTATATTAGATATCACATGAATCAGAAGACTTTGAATCTAATATCTTTCCATGCATTGAAGATGAAGAAGAAGAAGTGAAAGAAGAAAAGGAACATGAATTAGAGTAGATGCCTAAGACCCCAACAAAGTATGTTTAGAAGAACCACTCAGTAGATTAGATTATTGGAGATAAGGATGAAGGTGTGCAGGCAAGGAGAAGGATTTCTAAGACACATGAGCAAGTAAACTTGTGTTTTTAATCAAAGGTGGAACCCAAAAACTTTGCTGATGCTAGCAAAGATGATGGATGGATAAAAGCCATGGAAGAAGAATTGGATCTGATTGAGAAGAATTAGACATGGGAATTGGTTCCCAGATCAACAAATAAGAATGTTATAGGAACAAAGTGGGTGTTCTGGAACAAACTGAATGAAGAAGGTGAAGCTGTAAGGAACAAGGCAAGATTGGTATGTAAAGGATACACACAAGTTGAAGGTATTGATTTTGAGGAGACTTTGCTCCAGTAGCAAGGATGGAGGCATTCAGAATGTTCCTTGCTCTTGCTAGTCATAAGAATTTCAAGGTATATCAGATGGATGTTAAGTCAACATTTCTGAATGGTGATCTAGGGGAAGAGGTTTATATTAAAAATTTATATGGTTTCCATCTATCAGAAGATCTGAACATGGTTTGCAGACTCAAGAAGGCTCTATATGGTCTTAAGCAAGCACCTAGAGCTTGGTATGCTAGGTTGGACAAGTACTTACTTCAGCAGGGCTTCAAGAAAGGTACTATAGATAGCAATCTTTAGATCAAGGAAGAAGGAGACATGATATTGATAGTTGTAGTATATGTTGTGTTATGTTGGAAATTGTCCTCCTATATGGAATGGTACAATTTCCCTTAGTTTAGCTCCTCACCTTAGGTGTCCTTTTAATCTCTCAATTTTTGGCCTTCCTGAAACCCTAATTGACTTGTGTCTAGTTGAAAAATATTCATTTTCTGAGATAACTATTGATTGAACTTAGAAAGGGAATTTCGATTTTGGGTCCCTAGAACCCCCTAGAAGCAGATCTAATAAAAAAATGGTGGATTGGACTTGGGCACCTACACCCTAGTCCTACCCCATTTTTTATGATTTTGAATCTTGGCGGGGTGTCAGTTCCCGGCGTGCATCTCGAGATTCCATTTTCAAATTTTCATTTTGATGTGATGTCAAGATGTTATTTCAAAATTTGTACCTCCTAAGGTTAGATGTTTAAACGTATTTGAAAATCATTTTATCACACACAATCTATATGCAAGATTGATGCCAAAACTTTGCTAAAATTTTCATTGAAGATCAGTGACTTGTTGAAGATCTTGAAAGTTATTTGAATTTGCTATCATGGAGACAATGGAAGGAGATTAGGAATCAATAGCTTGAGACTATCTTTCTCTTCTTAGGGTTTGTACACCTTTTGCATGATCGGGAGAAGGGTTGAAGCCTCCAACATTGAGTTTGGAGATCCTTTGCAGACATTGTTGATTCACCTTCTTGTTCATGCAAGTCTTCATTGCTTTCATCTCCTTGAGGTGAAGTTGTGTTTGTTCATTGAATTGAGGCAAGTTATTGATCTTTCCTTGATTAAGACATCTAGGGTTTGATATTTCTGCATACACTTTGTTAGGTTTGCACATACTTCTGCAAATCTTTATCTTTGGCTATTATTAAGGTAGGAATACCGAAAATGGGGCTTGACTAAGGAAAGATCCTATATAGCCGCAACATCTTTCTCCTCCTTTTGTAAGTACAGATCATGTTTGATGGGATACGGCTAAAAGGAGTCACAAAAAGGACATTGTGAATACAATTGTCACTAAATTTCAAAGTTTTGGATCCCAACACTTCAGGACTAATGAGCGGGTGCCTTAGTCCAATTGGGAGATTCTCTGAGATCTGGGAGCTACTGAAGGTTACTGAACATCTGATACAAAAGGTTTTTATAGATGGAAAGTTGCAGGACTAATGTGTGGGTGCCCTAGTCTAGTTATCTTTTAGTTTCTAGGTGCATGACCTCTAAACCTTATTCTCTGCATTTTTTTGATCTGTTTTATCTATTTCATCTCTGGATTCAGTAGATTGTAGTTGCAAGGTGTAATTAGAGTTTGGTGATTAGTGAATGAAAACACTAGGTAAACCTTAGTTTGAACACCTGATCAAACCTAATTAACATTAGGGAATGCATAAGAAATTTGTAGTTTGATCCCAAGCTCGGTTCTTATCTTCCCAATGTTTAGTTAGTGAAGGAATAAGACTTAATCTTGTTTTAAGGAAACCTACTTTTTCACCCTAAACATGTTGATGAAATCATCTTTGGTGGAGATGATGATATGTGTAAGAGGTTGCAGAGGAGATGCAAAAAGAGTTTGAGATGTCTATGATTTATGAGATATCTTTCTTCCTTGAACTTCAAATTACTCAGCTAGATGGTGGTATCTTTATTTCTCAAGCTAAGTATGTCAAAGAGTTGTTCAAGAAGTTTGGTATGGAGGATTCAAAACTAGTGAGTACTCCCATGGTCACTAGATGTCACTTGAGAAAAGATGATGAGTCTTCAGAGGTGGATCAGACTATCTATAGATCATGATTGGATCAGACTATCTATAGATCATGATTAGAGAACTGTTGTACTTGACTACTTCTAGACTTGATATTATGCATGCAGTATGTGTGGTTGCCAGATATCAAGCCAATCCCATGCAATTACATGAGAAGGTAGTAAAAAGGATATTCAGATACTTGAAAGGAACTTCAGACTATGGCCTATGGTATCTAAGAGGTAATGACTTTGATTTGAGTACTTGGACTGATGCTGACTAGGCTGGTTGTGTTGATGATAGAAGAAGTACAAGTGGTGGTGCTTTCTTTTTAGGAAGCATATTGGTTTCATGGAAGGGAAAGAAACAAGATTCAATGTCCTTATCTACTACAGAGGCAGAGTACATTATAGAAGCATCCTATTGTACACAAGTGTTGTGGATGAAGCAAACCTTGAAAGATAGAGTGCAATGGAAGATTCATATATTTAGAATATCAAAGAATTACAATATTCATATGCTAGCAATATGTGGGCTACAATCATGGGCTCACAGGCCTACTTCCGGGTTAAAAAAGATATGCAAGATAGGGCATTGAAGTGCCTGCCTGAAAAGAAATCTAACTATCTATCTTATGAATTTTACTAACTAACTTCCTAATGCATCTAAGAGGTGTATATATATTATCTTCAAGCTCATGGAATCCTCTACATTGGCCACAAGAGGTTACAAACTCCAATGAAGGGTGTAATGTGTAGAAGCAAGTAGGTCAGCCTAGAACATGTGGTATTGCTCTGCCAATGAATGATACTTGGTGTGGACCTTAAGGAAGGCCTATCTAATCCATTTGTACAATGTAAGATGTCCCATTAGGCTTCGCAAGTCACATAAGTGCTCTGCAAACTTCTTCCAACTGACTTCCTGGTTGCTCTACTTGATGAAAGTTGATGATCTTTTGATAGTGATAACTTTTAGGAAACACATCTAAATCATTTGAAAACTGAATATGATGTACATGAAACTATATAGATGCTAGGTCCTACTCCATGATCTCTGATATGATGATGTGGTAAAATGTGATACAAAATGTTGAAACTACAATTGATTGAACTGAACTGAAAAAGCAAGAAAAGAAAGAATGCAAATATTTTTTGTTGATGCAAGATTGCTCTGCAACTTGGGTTGCACCTGCATCAGATACCCAGGGTTGATGGAAAAGTGAGTCCCTCACTTTGATGGGGCTAGAGGAAAACTAAGGCAGTCTACCTCACCCTGATAAATCCATGATGAATCTTCTTCCAGTCTTCCTTTCCACTTTACCAAATATTCTTTGTACTGCTTGCCTCTGGTATTGCGTCCAACTTTGGTATCTAGGATGTCCTCTATCTTCTCTAGTTGTTGTTGTGGCAACTAATTGTTCAATATATCTGCAATGATGCCACTTGATTCTCCCTCATGATACTGATATAAGTCTAGAAGGTTGAATATAGGTGATATAGCAAATCTCTCCAGTAAGACCACTTCATATGCATTCCTTGAATCAAGATTCTTAAGTATCTTACAAGGTCCAAACTTCTTCATCTTTATCTTTTTGTATGTTCCTACTGGAAATATCTCCTTTCTCAGATATACCATTACTTCATCTCCTTCTAAAAATTCTTTGTGTCTCCTCTTCTCATCTACTTGCTCTTTATACTTATTGTTCATCTCCTCCAAATGTTTCTTAACCTAATTATGTAATGTCTCCATGTATCTTGCAAATTCTTCTACCTCTGTACTTCTCTTATTCTCCATATTGTTGTCTCAACTCTACTACTCTAGGTTTTACTCCAGTCACAACTTCAAATGGTGTCTTCCATGTGAAAAGAAGCTTGGTGTGCGGAAATTGCTTCCTACATTAATCTAATGAGGAAGATGAGTGCAAATTTCTTTTAATCTTTATAGTTACAACAATGTTAACCCACTAACAAAGATATTGCAGCAAACACATACACAAGAATGTAAGGCACAAGAAGAGAGAGACAAGATATACGTGGGGAAAACCCTTACGGGTGAAAAACCCCACACTCCAAAACACAACTCAAATGTATTCTGTAAACAATGAAGGTTACAATACAGTCACAAAGCCAATGCTCTTGTAGGAGTCTTTGACACTCGTATCTAGAGACAATCTGGTAGCATAACAGTACCTGTCAATCACATAATACATCTCCTCTCCAAAGCACCTATTTATAAAGAAAATACAAGGCAAAAATGGCTCTATCTTGGGATGGGCATCCAACATGGCCTCATGGCCCAAAACCCACACCTATGGACACTTGTACAACATTGTAATATGTTCCTGACACTTTTCAAGTCACCCCATCCCAAAGAGGTCACTTATTCCCAATTTGGGTAATGATAGATGCTCTTACGAGTCTTACAACCGTCATAGAATCCGTCATACTGACATACCTTATAGCTGTAAGAGAATATATCATAAATAGGCTATAAATAGCATATTCTCTTACAACATGTCACAACCCTCCTTGGGGCACCCAAAGATGCTTCTCGACACATATCCTCACCTATCAGAATCTTCCATTTCTGACTCTTACATGTCATAGATTTGTCATAGGAATATGTCATAACCATTTTGGTCAATATTCCCTCACACTATCCAAGATGTTGGCACATGGAAAAATATTCCTACCACTAAGTGGGATGCCTATCTCCTCACGTGAGGACAAATTTACATGTGGTCATATTCCATGTAGGATGACACATCACCGTGCCAACTCCCACAAGATGGCAACATAGGATTTGCATCCTAATTACACAATAGGCAATAATTAAATAAATACAATGAAATAATACAAGGAATTACCAAGGTTGAGACACCTTAATTCCCAACATTCTCCCACTTGTCAAACACCTTGTAAGAGCCAATGAAAATAACATAATTTAACTGCTATAGGCCGAGAGGCCCATAGACTCTAAACACCATCTGAACTTCTTTGTGCCCACTGGTTTCGTTAATGCATCCGTTACATTCTTTAAAGTAGCTACCTTCTCCAAATTCACCTTCCCATCCTCTACCATGTCTCACATGAAGTGAAACTATACATCAATATGCTTTGTTCTGGCATGGAAAGTTGGATTCTTTGCTAGGCAAATCACACTCTGATTGTCATAACAAATCATAATCTGTCCTGCATCAACACCAATATTTGAACACAATCTCTTAAGCCAAATGGCTTCCTTACAAGCATGAGTTGCTGCCATATACTCAGCTTCTATCATGGACAAAGCAACCACAGGTTGTCACTTCCTCATCCAACTAATTGTAACACCAAACATAGTGAGCACATAGGCACTGGTGGATCTCCTACTGTAAATGTCACCCACCCAATGAGAATCCACGAATCCATGAATACAAACTGAATGCAGGGTCCTATAGCATTACCATGATAGCATATGGAATACTCAGAAGTACCCCTCAAATATCTAAACACTCGCTTAACTGCATCCCAATGTACCTGTCTAAGATTAGCCATAAATTGACTAAGGACTCCCACTGCCTGGGCAATGTCTAGTCTTGTGTAGATCATAGCATACATCAAACTGCCAACAACACTAGCATAAGGTACTCTGCTCATGTCCTCTACCTCACTAGGAGATTTTGGACAATCATTAACAGACAACTTTGTCCCCAAAGAAATAGGAACACACAATGGTCTACAATCTGCCATGCTGAACCTATCCAACATGGTCTTCACATACTTACTCTATCTTAACCAAAGTTTTCTATTAGCTCTGTCTCTTTTGATTTCCATTCCCAAAATGTACCTAGCTGCCCCTAGATTTTTCATCTCAAACTATGCTGACAACTGAGACTTCAAATCAGAAATCATATTCTTACCATTCCCAATTAACAATATATCATCAACATACAATGCAATAATAAGAATGCGATCATTGTCAAATTTGTAATACACACAATGATCTAATTTTGATCTCAGAAATCCAACTGACAACAGAAAGGCATCAAACTTCAAGTACCACATCCTAGGAGACTTCTTCAAACCATACAAATACTTTATCAACTTGCAAACCAAATTTTCTTTACCTTTCTCTATGTAATGCTCTGGCTGTGACATGTAAATCTCTTCCTCCAATTCACCATGAAGGAATGTTGTCTTCACATCCATCTGCTCCACCTCTAAGTCATAAGCTACTGCAAGAGATAACAAGAATTGAATAGATGTCATCTTTGCAATGGGAGAGAAAATTTCACCATAATCAATTCCCTCCACTTGTGAATACCTGTTCGCAACTAGTCTGGCCTTGTACTTTTCAACACTGCCATCTGCACTGAATTTCTTCTTGAACACCCATTTGCATCCAACAGGTTTCTATCCTTCAGGCAAAGGCACCAAGTCCCATGTTTTCTTCTTTTCCAAAGAAGCCATCTCACCTTCCATGGCCTCCTTCCAGGAACCTACATCTTTCATGTCCATAGCCTCTGTCATAGTTCTAGGCTCATTAGTGTTAGTAAGCAAGGCAAAAGCACAACTAGAATCAAGTAATGAATAACCAAACCTATTAGGTTGCTTTCTTGTTTGTGTAGACCTCCTTAATGGCTAAAGTTGAGGTTGAGATTCTTCTTCTGAGCTTTCAGAGCTGCTAGAGCTCTCCTCATCATCAGGTCTCACAGGGTTTGTCGGTTCAGTCTTCTTAGGGGTAGAAGGAAACTGAACCACATCCTCTTTCTTTTTTGTTTCTTCTAGCTATAGAACAATAGAAGAAGGTGTTAGCTCTCTGAAGATAACACTTCTTCTATACAACACTTTTTCAGCCACAGGATCCTAAAGCTTGTATCCTTTCACACCGACACCATAGCTAATGAAGATACACTTAACATCCTTGTTCTCCAATTTAGACAATTTCTCCCTAGGCACATGTGCATATGCCTCACAACTAAAAACACGAAGATGTCTAACTGAAGGCTTCTTACCAGACTACACCTCCATAGGTGTCTTACCAACAAGAGATGGTGTAGGAGACCTATTTACCAGGTAGCAAGCAGTGGCTACAGCTTCAACCCAAAACGTTTGTTCGAGGCTTGCTCCACTAAGCATACTCCTAGCCCTCTCCATCAGTGTCCTGTTCATCCTCTCTGCAACTCCATTTTTCTGTGGGGTGTAAGGAGTTGTCTTATGTCTTTCAATCCCTTGCTCTTTATAGAACTTATCAAAATCTGTCGAAGAAAACTCACCACCATTATCAATTCTCAAACACTTAATCTTTTTACTAGTTTGATTCTCAACAAAAGCTTTAAACTCTTTGAACCGACTATAGACTTTAGTCTTTCTTCTGATAAAATAAACCCATGCCCTTCTACTGTAATCATCTATGAAAGATACAAAATATACAGATTTGGAAATCGAAGGAACATTAACAAGACCAAACACATCAAAATGAATAAGATCTAATACACCAGAAGACTTGTGAGAACTAGAGTAAAATAGAACACGGTTTGGATTTCCATATACACAATGTTCGCAAAAGTCAAACTCAAGATTACAATCATTTAACCCCTCAATGAGGTTTTTATTTTTCAAGGTTCTAAGACCCTTCTCACCAATGTGGCCATATCTCAAATGCCATAACATAGTCTTTTCAGTAGGAAGTTTAATTTCCAAAGCATGTGCACTACCATTAGAATGTGTTACAACATATTTCTTCACTGCTCGTTCAGATGGTGGGGATGAAGTGACTGCAACTCTTTTCTTCGAGTCAGAAGAACTATTGCACTATGAAGTGCATGCCTCCAGATGAAACAGAGTACCTCTCTAAGTACCCTTTGTAAGCACCATAGATCCTCTAGTCATCTTGCATCCATCCTTTAAAAAGACAACCTGCACACCTCCATCATTCAACATACTAACATAAAGCAGGTTCTATACCAAACCTGGGATGTGCATAACCCCAGTGATCCCCTTCACTCATCCATCAGAGAATCAGATTGAGACTCTTCCATGACCAACAATCTTCAGATGAGAATTGTCACCCAGGTACACTCTTCCACCATCAAACTCTTCATACTTCATGAACCAACTTTGATGCAAGGTCATGTGGAATGATGCACCAGAATCAATCAACCACACATCATTAGATGCATGGGTGGCCAGGGCTATGATGAAGGCATCACCATCATCTTGTGACTTGTCAGAATCTGAATTTGGGGCATTCCTTTTCTTCATTTTCTTTTCCTCCTTGCATTCCTTTCAGAAATGCCCATTTTTTCCATAGTTCCAAAAAAGAGCCTTGCAATTTCTAGGAGATTTGGATATCCCACGTGATTTGGATCTACCCTTCTTAGCTTTCTTGTCCTTCTTTTTCCCTTTCTCCTTGGGTCTTCCACGAACCGCAAGAGTCTCTTTAGCTACCTCAAAAGACTTTCTCTGCATCTCTTCAGATAATAGCAAAGATACTACTTCATCCATTTTGAATGTGGATGTGGTACTCCCAATATCCATAATGAGATGATCCCATGAGTCTAGCAAAGAACAAAGCAAGGTCATACAACAATCCTCCTCCTCCATCTTCACACCAATAGATGTCAATTGTGCAACTAACATGTTGAAAGCATTCAGGTGATCTGCAACCGATCCTCCATACTCCATCCTTAGAGAATACAATTTCTTTCTCAGAAAAAGTTTGTTCACCAGGGATTTGGCCTGATAAACATCTCCCAACTTATTCTAAAGGTCTTTTGTGCTCTTCTCCTCATGGACATTTAACAAGACATAATTAGCTAGACTGAGTCTTATGAGACCCTTAGCCTTCTGATATTTGAGATCCCAATCTACTTGTGCCATTGCAGTTGGTTTTACACCGGATATGGTTTCCCATAGGTCACAATCAACAAGCATGTCTTCCATCTTAAGTTTCCATAACTCAAAATTAGTGCCATTGAATTTCTCCACCTCTAATCTTCTGGATGTGCTTGCCATCTCTTTCCTACAACAAGATTATAGAATGATTTGCACAAAGATCCCACCCAACCTAAGATTAGCTCAAAAAACCCCTACCCAACAACTAGGACCAAAGGTGATCAAGCTCTGATACCAACTGAAACGAAGCTTGGTGTGTGGAAATCACTTCTTACACTAATCTAATGAGGAGAGATGAGTGCAAATTCATTTTAATCTTTACAGTTACAACAATGTTAATCCACTAACAGAGATATTGTAGCAAACACACACAAGAATGTAAGAAAGAAGAAGAGAGAGACAAGATATATGTGGGGAAAACCCTTATAGGTGAAAAACCCCACACTCCAAAACACAACTCAAATGTATTCCATAAACAATGAAGGTTGCAGTACAGTCACAGAGCCAATGCTCTTGTAAGAGTCTTCGACACTCGTATCTGGAGATAATCCGGCAACATAACAGTGCCTATCAATCACATAATACATCTCCTCTCCAAAGCACCTGTTTATAAAGAAAATATAAGGCAAAAATGGCTCTGTCTTGGGATTGGCATCCAACATGGCCTCATGGCCCAAAACCAATGCTTATGGACACTTGTCCAACATTGTAAGATGTTCTTGACACTTGTCAAGTCACTCCATCCCAAAGAGGTTCCCTATTCCCAATTTGGGTAATGACAAATGCTCTTACGACTCTTACAACCGTCATAGAATCCGTCATACTAACATATCTTACAGCTGTAAGAGAATCTGTCATAAACAACCTATAAATAGCATATTCTCTTACAACATGTCATAACCCTCCTTGGGGCACCCAAAGATGTCTTTTTCAAAGATGCTTCTCGACACGTCTTCACCTGTCATAAAATCTTCCATTTCTGACTCTTACATGTCATAGATTTGTCACAGGAATATGTCATAACCGTTTCAGTCAATATTCTCTTACACACTATCCAAGATGCTGACACATGACAAAATATTCCTACCACTAAGTGGGACACCTATCTCCTCATGTGAGGACAAATTTACATGTGGTCATATTCCATGTAGGATGACACATCACCGTGCCAACTCCCACAAGATGACAACATAGGATTTGCATCTTAATTACACAATAGACAATAATTAAATAAATACAATGAAATAATACAAGGAATTACCAAGGTTGAGATACCTTAATTCCCAACACCCTGTACTCTTATTCACTGAATTATTGTATGCAAACTCTGCTTGCGGTAGAATTAGATCCCAATTTCCTACCTTGTCTCCTACTAAACATCTCAACAAGTTTCCCAAACTCCTATTTACCACTTCTATTTGTCCATCTACCTATGGGTGAAATGCCAAACTAAGCTTTAGATCTATCTTCATCTTCTTCCATAATGTCCTCCAAAAGTATCCGATGAATTTTGTATGCTTGTCTGAAACTATACTCTTAGGTAATCCATGCAATATCACAATCTCCTTGAAAAATAAGTTAGTAACATGCACTATATCATTTGAATTCTTACAAGGAATGAAATGTGATATCTTTGAAAATCTATCCACCACTACAAATATAGAATTATATTCCCTTTGTGTTCTTGGAAAACCTAATATGAAATCATGCTTATATCTTTCCAAGGTCTCTCTAGTACTGTTAAAGATTTATACAAACCAGTATTCAAACTACTCCCTTTTGCAACTTGACAAACTCTATAACTCTACACAAACTTCCTTACATCATTATATATCTAAGGCCAAAAGTAGTGTTCACTTACTAAAGCTACTATCTTGTCAATTCCAAAATGTCCTGCTAATCCACCACTATGCTTCTCCTTTATCAAATTATCTCTCATTCAACCTCTAGGTATACACAACTAATTTCCTTTGAACAACATATCCTCTTGAATAAAATAATCCAACCACTTACTTCTATTTGTCACAATAGGTTCCTTACATGCATTCCATGCTTTTGCAAAATCAAGATCCTCCTCATACATATGCTTCAGTTCTTCAAATCCTGATACTTCTACCCTCATCTCTGTCAACAAATTCCTTCTTTTTCTCAATGCATCTGCAACTTGTTTGACTTTACACTCCTATGCTTCAATACAAATGTGTACCTCTACATAAACTCTACCCATCTCATATGTCTCTAATTCAACTTTCCTTGACTATTCAAATACTGTAATGCTTAATGATCAATGTACAATACAAATTCCTTAGGCAAACAATAATGTCTCCACTTCAAAGATTGAATTATGGCATAGAATTCTTAGTCATAAACTAATTATATTCTCCTTGCATCATTCAACTTCTCACTGAAATATGCTACTAGTCTCCCTTCTTGACTTAACACTACTCCTATTACATTTCGACTAGCATCACAATCTACTTGAAATACTTTGTTAAAATATGGTAATGCTAACACTCGTTGCTCTATCACTTTCTGCTTCAATAATTCAAAATTCTTATTTTCTCTTGGCGTCAACTTGAAATCCTTTCTGTTGCCTCTCATTGTCTCTGTCATAGGTGTGCATACTGAACTAAAATTTCTGATGAACTTCCCATAGAAACGAGCTAATCCATGAAATGATCTTACCTCTCTAATGCTCTTAGGTGTTGGCCATTCAACAATTTCTCTAACCTTCTCAGGGTCCATCTTCAATCCTTCCACAGAAATCATAAACCCCAAATATAATAGTTCTTCCTTCATGAAACTAGATTTCTTGACGTTTATCAATAATTTACCTTCTCTCAACCTCTACAATACTTGTCTAATATGCCACAAATGCTCTTCTTTTGTCTTACTGAAAATTAGAATATCAACCAAGTATACAATAACAAAATTACTTAAGAATTTCTTCAAAACCTCATTCATCAACCTCATGAAAGTACTTGATGCATTAGTCAGTCCAAAAGGCATCACTAACCATTCATATAGTCCTTCATTTGTCTTAAATGCAGTCTTCCACTCATATGCTTCTGATCCTGATCTAATGGTATCCACTCTTCAAGTCTATCTTTGTGAAATACTTTGCTCCACTCAAATAGTCCATAATGACATCTATACTTAATAGTGATCTTATTGATTACTCTAGAGTTTATACACATCCTCCATTCTCCATCTTTCTTAGGTGATAGTACTACATGTACCGCACATGGACTTAAACTTTATCTGATCAATCCTTTCCTCAACATTTCATGTATCTGTCTATTTATCTCTACATTCTCTACTGGTGTCATCTGGTGTGCTATTTTATTAGGAAAACTAGCTCCAGGTATAAGGTCCATATGATGATCGATGTACTCTGGATTGGTCACAATCTTTTAGGTACATTATCTAATATGATGTCTTCATACTCTGTCAACAATTTAGTTATCTCCTCTAGCGGTGGTTCTTCTTCTTTTTCGGTAATAGTCTCTACACTTAGGCTTTCACACTTCTTAGGAATCAAAGCAAAACACATATTATCATATCTCAATCTATCCAGAAATTTCCTTCCATCAACCAAATAGATTCTATCATTGCCACATACTTCACTCTTAGGTTCATCTTCCAAAGGTATCAAGATATGTTTCTTTCCATTTGATGTTATAGTATAAGTATTCTTTCTCCCATCATGTATAGCTTTCTTATCATATTGTCATGGTCTAACCAACAATATATGACATACATCCATTGACATAATATCACACAATACTTCATCATTATAGAATCCAATATGAAATTTCACCAAACATTTTTCAATCACCAGTACCTTGTGTTCATATTCAATCCATGCTATCTTGTAGGTCTTAGGGTGTTTCAATCTCTCCAAGTTCAACTTAGTCACCATTTCCTCTAAAACCAAATTATTAGTACTACCACTATCAATGATAACTTTACAACATTTACCTCTTGATTTGCATCAGGTTTGGAATAAACTTGTCCTTTATGGTGGTTCCTTAGTTGTCTCTACTTGAAATAGTGCTCTCCTCATAACTAATGATTCTCCTTTCTCTATCTTTCCAACTGAACTAGGTGATCAAATAGGTTCTTCCTCTGCAAAAGATGCTCTTGCATTGTTCTCTGTTCTCTTTCTTGTACTTCCTTGATGACATTCAAATGCTCTGTGTCCTTCACCTCCGCACTTAAAACAAATTCCTATGAATGATCTCTTATCAAATCCTCTTTCTTCTCTCATGTATCCTTCATTGTAGTAAGAAATATGATTCCTTTTGTTGTTGTGATATAAACTCCTATCATCTCTCCCTCTGTAGTATGAATTATTGTCCTTTTCTTCCTTCCGGTATGGGCTACTATCTTTGTTTTTCTCCACACAAGGTCTTTCTCCTCTAGAATATGTTCTGCCTCTTTGAAATTTACCTCCTCTACCTCTATACCTTTGTTAATGCTTCTAATTCATTTTGTCTTCAACTTTCAGAGCAAACTAATATGCTTCTCCTATTTTTGTCATCCTAACCAGACTTAGTTCTTCTTGAATGTTCATCCTTAATCCATTTATGTATCTTGTCACGCTTGCTTCACTATGTCCAGTCCTTATGATCATATTATGAAATTCTTTAGTATACTCCATCAATTTCTCCTTTTGCCTAGGTTCTGCAATCTCTTTAACAATTCCAACTCATAGTCAATAGGTATAAACTGATTCTTCAACTTTGTCACCATTTTGTCCCACTTTATGATCTTCTCTTTTCCTCTCCTATTTCTATCCAATTGAACTTCTTTCCACCAAATAGCAACATGTCCTTTCAACTCAGTTTTTATAAATCTTACTCTCTCCAAATCTTTAATTTCCTCATATTCAAAGTATTCCTCCAAGTCATTTATCCAATCAATCAATTCCTCTAGGTTCAATTTTCTAGTGTAATTCGAAACATCTACTCTATGTCTCTTACCAATCTTAGAAATCACTTTCAACATCTTTGCCTGATTTGATTATTCTTCTTCTAGGGCTTCTTCATTTTGGTCAACAGATTGAAATTCTTCATCATCATTTTCAACATCATGTCTAGGGTTTAGTCCTCTTCTTCTATCTTCTTCTACATCATCGAATCTAACCTTCATTGTCCTCATCATCTCAATTATTTCTTCCATTCTTCTAGCAACATTGGCCATAGTAGGCATCCTCCTTGGTGACATCTCTTGCTAGGATCTAGTGCAACTGCCTCAATTCGGTGATCTGACTACAAGGTAACAAATGCCTCACAATCAGCGCTCTATTGAAAAACACAAGTAGACTACCTCAGGTTAGTGCTCTATTCACCACATGATCTTACAGAATGCCTTCACTTCCTAAAGGATTCAAAACTTTGCTCTGATACCACTTGGTACAATCATGGATGGAAGGTTCATAGAATGAACTATCTAAACCATGTAGCTAGAGTAAACAGAATGAAAAAAAAACAAATATACAGTGCAATGGAAGATTCATATATTTGGAATATCAAAGAATTACAATATTCACATGCCAGTAACATGCAGGCTACAATCATGGGCTCATAGACCTGCTTCCAGGTTACAACAGATATGCAAGATAGGGCATTGAAGTGCATGCCAGAAAATAAATCTAACTATCTAGATTATGAAATCTTCTAATTGACTTCCTAATGTATCTAAGAGGTGTATATATATAATCTTCATGCTCATGGAATCCTCTACGTCAGCCATAAGGGGTTAGAAACTCCAATGAAGGGTGTAATGTGTAGAAGCAAGTAGGTCAGCCTACAACATGTGGTATTGCTTCGCCAATGAATGAAACTTGATGTGGACCTCAAGGAAGGCCTATCTGATCCATATGCACCATGTATGATGTCCCATTAGGCTTTGCAAGTCACAAAAATGCTCTGCAAACTTCTCCTTCCAACTGACTACCTGGTTGCTCTACTTTGTGAAAATTGATGATCTTCTAATAGTGATAACTTTTAGGAAACAAGTCCAAATCACTTAAAAACTTAATATGATGTACATGACACTATGTAGATACTAGGTCCTTCTCTGTGAGATCTAATATGATGATGTAGTAAAATGTAGTACAAAATGTTGAAACTATAATTGATTGAACTGAACTAAAAATGTAAGAAAAGAAATAATGCAAAATTTTTTGGTTGATGCAAGATTTCTCTGCAACCTAAGATGCTCTATCATCAGCCTCTCCTTCTTGCTAGATGCATAGTGGTGCATCTGTTTAGGGGGAGTTCATGTTATATCTTGTTCCTAGACTAATGGCGGCTACCTCTCAGGGGGAGCAGGTAGTGGTTGCTGGTGATAGGGGGAGTTTGTTTGCTACAAGAAGTCATGCTCTAAGAAAGAATGTGTAGGTATGTGGTCTCTGATGAGAAGGTAGTGCTTTCCCTTTTTCCTTGATGTCAAAGGGGGAGAGAAGTAGAGATGTGTTGCCATCAATGCCAAAGGAGGACATATAGTTCATTATGGCTCCTAGGGTTGTCATTGATGCCAACACTATCATTAGGTTGTCATTGATGTCAACACTATCATGGTGGTGTGATTGTGTTCATGGTTGGATGTCATGTCCCATCCAACAAGAGAAGGGAGAAGATATATTTCATTATGGTTCCTAGGGTTTTCATTGATGTCAACATTGTCATTAGGTTGTCGTTGATGTCAACACTATCATGGTGGCGTGATGGTGTTCATGGTTGGATGCCATGCACCATCCAACAAGAGAAGGGAGAAGTGTTAGACTTAGGGCACACAACTGAGAGGGCGGGTGAATCAGTTGTGCAAAACTTTCACCAATTAAACACTTAAATCTACTTAGTGATTAGCAGAATATTAATCATGAACCATAATGCATTCAAATCAAAAGTAGAAACACATCAACACATAAGACACCAAGATTTTGATGTGGAAAACCTGGTTAAGGGAAAAGCCACGAGGTGATTAACCCAAGATTGTATTCTCTGTTAGAAGAATAGAAAAAACAAAATGGCACATGCCAATTAGGGCTCACTGCCCGAACACACTGCTCACAAGAGGCTCACTGCCTACAAGAGACACAAATAAGTATCAAATACATGAACTGGAGAATAGCATCTTCACCATGCTTGAATCAGTTCCATTTAAGCCCAATACTTCTGCTCTGCCTTTCGGTCTCCTCCTCGCTACCACACTCTCATCACCACAAGGACAACTTCAAACTGACTTCGCAATCCTTTATTTATACAAGGAATCAACTTAGAAATGATCATCTAAGTTAGAAAACATTCATAAGATCATCTGCCAGATGCATAACTCATTTGGTCGGCTTGTCTCAAGAAGAACACCATCATCCAGAAGTTACTCTTCAATTGCGAGATCTAACTTTAATGTGGACCACCAACACGAACTGGACACAATCCAAAGACCTCCACAAGCTTTCCTGAATCACCAAGAACATCCACACTTCTTCTGCTTACTGAAATCCTTCTCTCCTTCATCCGGAACCTCAAGAACACAGTCTGTCATTACTGTCACAAAAGAATACATGCTTTCGGACCTTCAAACCATGAACCAATCTAGATAACACTCCTCTAAGACTTCCTCAACAGTTCCTCAAATCCACAGAATAGGAAAATTTATTTCTGAATCTCACCGGACCTATCTGTGTTATTCTGTCACCTCTGAATACCTGCTAGAACCGGTTCTACTTGAGCGGCCATAACTTCTTCAGATCTTCATACGAACCTCTAAAATCTCTACTAGACTATCTTAAGACACATATCTACAAACCCTTTAATCTGTATCCTTTGATCCTCATCCTATCGTTGACTTTTACCTTACTGTCATCACTGTTCTTCACTGTTCCTGATTGAGACTAATTTTCTCAATATCCTCAACTCACAGCTCATCCAATCCTTATAATTAATGCAACAAGAGTATGTTGACATCAACAACAACACCGGTTAGACCCATACTTGTAACAATCTCCCCCTTTGTCATTGATGGCAACATATGATGTGAAAAACCATCAAGACAAGAACTTCTTCTTACTATCACAGCTCCCCCTATCAACAACAACCATTCACATGTCTTCTCTCCCTTTATTGCTCCCCCTTTGATCAGAAACCACTTGTTTTTCACATGTCTTCTCTCCCCCTTTGACATCAGTGGCAAAGGGCACATACTTGCAATTCCAACACTTCAGAATCATACCTGTTGCTCCCCCTGAGTAGTATCTCCCCATCAATCTGGATCACAAGATATTGACTATGATATTCACCAGACCGATGCACCTCAGTGCACCTTAGTTCATCACCAGAGGGGCAATAACCCCTAACTTCTCCTTGAGATACTCAAAAGATTCCTTAGGTAGAGGTTTAGTAAAGATGTCTGCAATCTGATCCTTGGAGGGCACAAACTCCAATCTAACTTCATTCTTGTTCACTTGCTCTCTCAAAAAATGAAACTTGATGGATATGTGTTTAGTCTTTGAGTGCAACACCAGATTCTTAGATATATTTATAGCACTTGAATTATCACAAAAGATTGTGATAGGTTCCTCATACTCCACTTTGATATCTCTTAGCATCTTCTTCATCCACAAAACTTGAGTGCAACTACCTACTACTGCAACATATTCTACTTCAGTTGTAGACAGAGATATTGCCTCTTGTTTCTTGCTTAGCCAAGAAACCAATCTCTTCCCCAAAAAGAATGCTCCACCATTGGTACTCTTCCGGTCATCCACATCTCCTGCCCAATCAACATCTGTATATGCATGAAGAGAGAAATCATGATCTCTAGGATACCACAGACCATACTCAACCGTCCCTTTTAGATATCTAAAAATCCTCTTGATTGCCATGACATGGGATTCTCTAGGATCAGCTTGGAATCTAGCAATAAGACCAACAACTTGCATAATATCTGGTCTAATTTGAGTGAGATACAACAATCCTCCAATCCTTGATCTGTACTTTGTCTAGTCTTCCTAAGGAGAGTCATCATCTTTGCTCAACTTACATCTGGTTGCCATGGGAGTATTCATTGGCTTTGAATCTTCCATCCCAAATTTCTTCAACAATTCTTTCACATATTTGGTCTGAGAAATGAAGATTCCTTTCTTTGTTTGAGTAATTTGTAGACCCAAGAAAAAAATCATTTCACCAAGCATAGACATCTCAAACTCACTTTTCATTTGATTTTCAAAAGTTTTACACATACTATCTCTTCCTCCAAAGATGATATCATCAACAAATACTTCAACAATCAAGATGTTTTCATGATCAATTTTGAAATATAAGTTATTGTCAGCAGTACCTTTGTTGAAACCAATCTTCAAAAGATGCTTATCCAATCTTTCATACTAGGATCTTGGGGCTTGCTTTAATCCATACAGTGCCTTCTTCAACTTGCATACCATATCACCATGATCAGACAACTGAAATCCATCTGGTTGCTCTATATACACTTCTTCTTCCAAGTCACCGTTTAGAAAGGTAGACTTGACATCCATCTGATATACCTTGAAATCCTTGAAGGCAGGAAAGGTAAGAAATAATCTTACCACTTCAATTCTTGCCACCAGAGAAAAAGTTTCTTCAAAATCAATTCTTTCTATTTGAGAGTAGCCCTTGCAGACCAATTTGGCTTTATTTCTGATTACTTCACCAACTTCATTTAGTTTGTTTCGGAAGACCCATTTGGTTCTAATCACATTCTTGTTTCTAGGTCTGGGAACAAGATCCCAAGTGTGATTTTGCTCTATTTGCACTAGCTCTTCCTCCATTGCTTTAGTCCAGTTTTCATCATTACAAGCTTCATTCACTATCTTAGGTTCAATCTTTGAAATCAAACAATACTCTTCTAAATCTTGAGCAATTCTCCTTCTTGTTAGTACTCCTTTTCTTTTATCACCTATGATCTAATCTTCAGATTGGTTCAGTGTTACATACCTAGGAACTTTAGGAATTTCTTACACTTCTGATTCTTGATCAGGCTCATTGAAACTCATTTCTTCTTCCTAGTTTACTAGATTAGCTTGAATTTGACTAACAAATGAGTCTTGGGCTCCTTGAGTTAGAACACCATTCTAATCATCTTCATCATAATCATAAAACCTTGAGGGTTTCTCAATTCCCTCATCAACCTTCACATTTGTACTTTCTATCATCTTTCTCAGTCTTTTGTTATAACACTGGTATGCTTTTCTTTGAGTAGAGTAACCCAAAAATATTCCTTCATCACTTCTAGCATCAAACTTTCCTAGATCTTCATCTCTTTTAATGCAACATTTGCTACCAAAAACTCTGAAATACCTTACAATAGGAGGGATGCCAAACCAAAGTTCATAAGGAGTCTTACCAGTATTGCTTCTAATTTGAACTCGATTGAGAGTATAGACTGCAGTGCTGACAGATTCTCTCCAATAGACATGAGGAACATTTGCTTCCATCATCATGGTCCTAGATGCTTCCTGTATGGTCCAGTTCTTTCTTTCCACTACTCCATTCTGCTGTGGAGTCCTAGGAGCAGACAATTGTCTCTTTATTCCATGTTTCTCATAGAACTCTATGAACTCACTAGATGTGAATTATCCACCTCTATCAGACCTTAGACATTTCAATTTCAATCCGGTTTCATTCTCTACCATAGCCTTGAATATTTTGAATTTCTCAAAAGCTTCTAATTTTTCTTTTAGAAAAGTTACCCACATCATCCAGGAATAGTCATCAATTAGTAACATGAAGTATCTATCACCTTGCATACTCCTGATTCTTGATGGGCCACAAAGGTCAGTATGAACTAAGTCCAATAATCTGGTAGAAGACAATTCCTTACTCTTGAATGTGATTCTGCTCAGCTTACCCAACTGACATTCTTTGCACAAGCTATTAGTAGGTTTCACCAATTTTGGAAGATCTCTTACAACCTGAGTATTGCTTATCTTGATGATATTATCAAAATTCACATGACACATTCTCCTATGCCATAACCAGCTCTGATCAACTTGAACAAATAAGCAACTTTTACCAGTGCCAACCAAGTGGAAGATATTACCTTTAGTTTGGGTACCAGATACAATCTCTATTCTAGAGCTTTCAAATATCTTGCATTTTCCATTCTTGAACCGGAGATCATAGCCTTTGTCCACCAACTGTCCAACACTGAGAAGATTGTGCTTCAAGCCTTCAACATATAGAACATTACCGGTTTTGTTCCTTCCATCAAAAGAAATAGTTCCTCTTCCTCTGATTCTACCAACAGAATTATCACCAAACTTCACCACTCCTCCTTCATACCTTTCCAAATCTATGAACTTATTTTTGTCACCTGTCATATGGTGAGAGCAACCACTATCAATGACCCAATCATCCTTTTCTTCAACTTGGGTAGCCAGGGCTCTTTCTACAACTTTATGATTGACAGATACAGAGGATATTGGTTCTTCTTCCTTGATGGCAATAAACACCCATTCACTTCCAGATTTGTTTCCTGTCTCTGATTCATCATCTGTTACTCCTTCATTATCATCTTCTTCATGAACATAGCAACAATTCTTTTGGAACCTTGATCTATTAGGATTTGGCCTCGAAAATCTTTCCAGACATTTTGAGGCAAAATGACCAATCTTATTATAGTTAAAACACTTAAAAGGCAATTTTCCTTCATACTTACCGGATCCTCTTGGTAGTCTCTTTGCAATAAGGGCTTCAAGTTGAGCAATTTCTACTTCTTCTAGATCTTTTCTTGCTTTTTCATACGATGACAGTTTCCTTGATGAGTTATCTCCCGGATCAAACCTTTGTTTACCTTTTATAGAGGCACTGGCTTTAAATGCAGATTTAGTCTTGGGAGGATCATCTCCAAACTTGATCATTTCAAATGTAGCCAATTTTCTAGCCAATTGATCTCTTGTGACAGTTGTATGGGCTCTGAATTCATCAATGACAACAACCTTGATTTTGTAAGAAGCAGGAAGGGATCTGAGAATTTTGCCAACAATCTCATTTTCATCCAAGACTCCACCAGCATTTCTAATTCCACAAACAAGCTCATTTACTCTTGGCATAAAAGTAGTAATATTTTCATCATCTCTCATCTTCAGGTTTTCAAATTTCCCTTTCAGACTCTGTAACCTTGCACATTTAACATACTGATCTCCTTCATGCAAAAGTTCCAATTTTTTCCAAATATCAAAAGCAGTCGGTAGGTCAATAACATTTGAGAGCTCTGAATCAGATAATGCGCTTAGAAGAGATTCTATAGTTCATAGATTGTTTTCAGCATCTGTGATTTTATTTGGAGCTTTCGGACCACCCTGTGGAGGTACATACTGTGTTGTAACCATGGTCTAGTATGCCATTCCCATGCATTGCAAGTGACACTTCATGCGACCTTTCCATAGATTGAAATTGTTTCCATCAAACTTCAGACTATCCTTCTTGTAGGATGACATCCTGGATCTCCTCAAGCGGTTAAACTCTTTTCGAGGAACTTAGCTCTGATACCAATTGTTAGACTTAGGGCACACAACTAAGAGGGGGGGTGAATCAGTTGTGCAAAACTTTCACCAATTAAACACTTAAATCTTCTTAGTGATTAGAAGAATATTAATCATGAACCATAATGCATTCAAATCAAAAGCAGAAACACATCAACACATAAGACACCAAGATTTTGACATGGTAAACCCGGTTAAGGGAAAAACCACAGGGTGATTAACCTAAGATTGTATTCTCTGTTAGAAGAATAGAAAAAACAAAATGACACATTCCAATTAAGGCTCACTACCCGAGTACACTACTCACAAGAGGCTCACTGCCTACAAGAGACACACTATCTACAAAGAAATAAGTATCACATACATGAACTAGAGAATAGCATCTTCACCATGCTTGAATCAGTTCCATTTAAGCCCAATACTTCTGCTCTACCTTTTGGTCTCCTCCTCACTACCACACTCTCATCACCACAAGGACAACTTCAAACTGACTTCATAATCCTTTATTTATACAAGGAATCAACTTAGAAATGATCATCTAAGTCGGCAAACATTCATAAGATCATCCTCCAGATGCATAACTCATCCAGTCAGCCTGTCTCAAGAAGAACACCATCATCCAGAAGTTACTCTTCAATTGCAAGCTCTAACTTCAATGTGGACCACCAACATGAACTAGACATGATCCAAAGACCTCTACAAGCTTTCTTGATTCACCAAGAACATCCACACTTCTTCTACTTACTGAAATCCTTCTCTCCTTCATCCGGAACCTCAAGAACACAGTCTGTCATTACTGTCACAAAAGAATACATGCTTCCGGACCTTCAAACCATGAACCAATCTAGATAACACTCATCTGAGACTTCCTCAACACTTCCTCAAATCCACAGAATAGGAAAATGTATTTTCGGATCTCACCGGACCTATCTGTGTTATTCTGTCACCTCTGAATACCTGCTGGAACTGGTTCTACTTGAGCGGCCATAACTTCTTCAGATCTTCATACGAACCTTTGAAATATCTACTGGACTATCTTAAGACACATATCTACAAACCCTTTAATCCACATCCTTTGATCCTCATCCTATCATTGACTTTTACCTTACTGTCATCACTGTTCTTCACTGTTCCTGATTGAGACTAATTTTCTCAATATCCTCAGCTCACAGCTCATCCAATCCTTATCATTAATGCAATAGGAGTATGTTGACATCAATGACAACACCGGTTAGAGCCATACTTGCAACAAGAAGATATAGTTCATTAGGGTTCCTAGGGTTGTCATTTATGTCAACACTATCATGGTGGTGTGATGGTGTTCATGGTTGGATGTCATGTCCCATCCAACAAGAGAAGGGAGAAGATATAGTTCATATTAATATGGGAATTAGAAGCACTAAGATGGATGATGATACATTAAGCTATGTTGAGGATGAGAAGATGTTGTTGAGGGCCTATGGCATGGTCCATGACCCTTCCTATTTTTCCCAAGGATGCATGTGTTGTTATATGAAGATTTTGGCTTCCAGATGTTGGTGAAAGTTTTTTCTACAGGAAAATTTCTTTGAAGACTTTCTAGGAGAATGCTCCACATTTTCCTACTATTAGTGTTGAGCCTTTGTAGATTAGAAGATAGCTTCTTATAGTGTCAAAGCATGTATGTTCCAAGTTTCATGGTGTTCTGATTACCGAAAGAGTGTTTTGTTGTTGACTATTTGAAGACAATGTTGTCTCTATGAAGGTGTTCTATATAGGACAATGGAATACTCTGCATTCCTCTCCATTTGGAAATATGGCCATGCAATTCTAGAACTATGTTTAGGGTGTAGTGAAAGTGATAATTCCAAGTTTTTAGATCATTTGTTCGTCCACTGTGAAGGTTATGCATGATAGAGTACCAACATGTGTTCTGGCAAAGTAAGCTATTGTTGAAGGTCTGTTAGAATGCTCCGAATTCCTCTGAAAATGAATGATTGCCCTTTCAATTTTGAGGACATGTTTATGGATGTGTATTACATGCTTCCTTGCAATTTCATGGTTCTTGGTGGTCTACGAATCAGTTTTTCGATGACAGTGTGTTGTAGTGTGTCTCGAATGACAGCTTGTTCTTAGAGTTCATGGTTGAAGATGTGTGGCACAAAATATTTGATGTGTATAGGTAAGAATTGTTTAGAGATGCTGTATGAGTTATGTGCACTCATCTAGAAGAGTTTTCATGAAGATCCTTCTTGTTTCTAGTACCACACAATGTTTTCAAGTTGATACATAGCTGTTATGCTTCAAGGTTCATGTGCTTTTGCTTAAAGCTGTCCTATTTCCAAATGAGCAGATTGTGTAGATGTTATTCCTTATTGTTTGAAGCTATGAAGGATGTTTTAGTCCTAGTTAAGCAAGTGTTGGTGTCTGCAAGGCATGGGTCTTCTGCTGGTGTAACCCATGGTTTTGCTTAGGACCTATCTTCTACATGTTTAATGTTGTGTGTTGTCTGGCTGACTTGTAAATGTATTTTTCATGTTGTATCTGGCCGACAAGTAATATAATCAATGTAATATCTTGTATAAATTGTAAATCAAATTAAATGAGGTGAGGTGTGATTGCAAGTTGATTGATAAGGTTCACAAGCATATAAGGAGCATAATGCATGCGACTGAAGGAGAAAGAGCAAAAGTCATAAATGTTGTCCTAAATCATCTTGAATATATATTTGTGACAATGATGAAGTGTAGAGTGTGCCTAACTGATCTAATCATCAGAAGAAAGTGTGAAGAGGTAGAATTGCAATCATCAAAGGTGTGAATTTCAATGTCAATTTTTAGAAAGTAGAAGGACTATCATACTGTAATCATTTGTGTGTTCTCAATTCAGGGAGTTGTAGCTTCCTTGGGAGTGACCTTAAAACAAAGTCTTTAGGGAGTAGTAGCTTCCTTGTTAGTGACCCTAAATCAAAGTTCTTCAGGGAGTAGTAGATTCCTCAGGTTGTAGCCCTAAAAAAATGTTTTTATTTGAGCTTCATATATTGTGAGTTAATCCTCACCGTGGTTTTTCCCTTCTTGGGTTTTCCACATATATCTAGTGTTATGTGTTGATGTGTGTTGTGTTAATATTTCATGCTTATGTTAATACTATTATGCTTAATTTTTAATCTACTCTAGATAAGTTGAAGTTAAAATTGAAGATTGTTTAGATACTGATTCACCCCCTCTCAGCATCTTGGTATGGTCAATAGGTATCTGTCAACAATTCAATTATCTCCTCTGGCGGTGGTTCTTCTTTTGCGGTGGCAATTTCTATACTTAGTATTCTACACTTATTTGGAATCAAATAAAAACACATGTTCTCATGTCTCAATCCATCCAAAAATTTCCTTCCATCCACTAAACAAATTCTAGCATTTCCACATACTTTGCTTTTAGGCTCTTCTTCTAAAGGTATCAAGATATGTTTATTCCCATTTGATGTTATAGTATAAGTATTCTTTCTTCCATCATGCATTTGTTTGCAATATGTGTTGTCATTAATGTTAAATTGAGGTCATGTTTGTATAGAGATTTTGTTTAGAATTTGAAGAGGCTAAGAAATGATTAGAGATAGGTTGATGTAGTTGATGGACAATGGAAGATTTGAGAGAGATGGTTTGACACAGTTAGAGACTTAGGGTCAGCAAGTTTAAGGCAAGTCATTCTAGAACCCCTAGCAGATGCTGAGATATATGGAAGCATGATACTTGATAGTCTGAGGCTTTGTTCACACTTATGTTGTTGAGAGAAGATGTCTAAGGTAAAATCTACATATTTTCCTAAGTCAGTGACCCTCCTTTTTGGTCCACATTCCTCTGCATTACATGATCTAGTTGTCCAATTTTGGAGTTAAGTTTGGAAATTAGCAAAGAGGTTATTTCCAAGATTTCATGTCATAAACATTTCTACAACAAAAGTTAAATGTGACTGTTCTCCAAATTGCAGTATAACAGAGTTGAGTGTCTCAGAATGCTCCGCATTCCTCCAGAGTAATAGATATGGTTGGGTAGACTTGGTGCTATGATCAAAGAGGTATAAGGGTTCATCCATGCAAGTTTCACATGATTGGGTATACGACAATGCAATATCCTAAGTATTGGAGTGTTACAGTTTGTCTGGGATGTTCTATTTTCATTAGTTCAATATGTTTCTCTTCTTGTGCTAGCACATATTGATCAAATACTTTAGGAGAAGGTTGTAAGGATACTGTTGATAAAATATAATGTTCACATCTTGGTCCACATGATGTTTTTGGTTTCTCTTCAGTGGTGTAAAGATGAACAGTTGGCAATGTTGATATTGATTAGGCTAATAGTCTAGTTTCCTTCATTTGTGGTTGATCCTCATTAGTTAATTTTTCTTTGAAGGATGTGTTGTGATGTATTTGAACCCTGTTATGCCATGTGTAGTGATCAACAACTTATTTTCTCTTCATAATGTATATGTTTGAAGCTGACCTATGTAGTATCATATGTTTCATCTAAAGGTAATCTTCAAGTTGACCTAATTGGGGTTTTGAATTGTTGCAGAGGGTATTTATAGAAGAAAAAAATTATTTGTGAATGTGTTGATGATAGATTGATGATATAGGAGCATCCAGTGGTGTAAGGGCAATCTTGCATCACCCAAAAATAAGTTAATTCAAAATCATTGCAGATGTTTACATTTCTTTCCATAATTAGTGTGTTTGGTTCCATAATCTCCTAAATAATGATGTAGGACTTTCAGTTTTTTTTCACACTGCTAAAAATAGCAAACTGCCAGTTTTGGAAAGGTTACCTACCATTTTAGGAAAGTTTGCATTTGGGCATGGATTGAAACAAAAACTTATAGATAGTTACATAATGGAAATATAAGACCTTTGGCAAAGGAATCAGGTAAAGATCATTTGTGAGCTGAAAGATATTAAAGTTTTTATTTTCTGAAAAGCCCTTGAAATTTTTTGAAATGAGATATAAGGCACTAAAACATCCCATAACATCCCAAAAATTTGATGGAAATCCATTTATAGATTTCTGGCATGGTAGTTCACATCATGAGCTTTCCAGCGCTTAAAACAGTTCGTCAATCAGACACCTAGATCAAAAGTTATGCTTCCCGGAAGTTGACCTACTTTTGGAGGGAGATGTAAATTTGGAAATTTAGCTAGAGGCCACCAAAAAGTGCTATTTATGACTATTTTGGGAACCCTAGGTGGTAGTAGAGTTAAGGGGCAAGTGTAGAGTCAAGAATAGGTAGGGAAATAGAAACCCTAGCTGATTTTGGGGTTACAGAAGGCAGATGATTCTAGAGTCTTAGGATAGGAAGCAGTAATGTGTTGCAGCATGTGGAGGGTTGATCTCTCTGATTGTATTTGAGCTTCTATATTGTAATACGTTGTCCAAATCAATAAAAGAAAGTTCTATTTTCTATGTGCAATTTCTGTTGTTGCGTGTTTTATGATTTACCCCCTTCATCAAGTGGTATCAGAGCAAGGGTTCCTGAGTGTGTAAACATATCACCGACCGTGAGGTAGTTTGCACTAGGACCTGAGGTTGTGGGTTTGCTGTGGAGATCAAGATACCTCCATGAAGAAATCATATTGGGAGGAATGCTTTGGCAGAAGAGGGTTTTAGAGCTCTGCAAAGGCAAATCGATGCATTGCAAGAGGAGCTGCGAAGAGGGTTTGATCCAAGAACAAGAGAAGAAAGTGAGGATGAAGCTGAAGAAGAGCTATTCGAGGAAGAACAAGAAGTTGCAAGAGATCCTGTAGAAGTTAGTATGTTGAGGGCCATTTCAAAGATTGGAAAGAAGCCCAAGATTGAAGTTTCTACATATTCTGGAGATTTGAATCTGGAATAGCTTATTGGTTAGATCAATGACATGGAGTATTTTGAGTATGAAGATGTGGAGGACCCAGATCAGGTCAAGTTTGCAAAAATAAAGTTGAAGGGCCATGCCAGTATTTGGTGGAAGGAGGTCCAATTAGAGAGGAACTAAAAAGGAAAAGGAAAGATCACTAGATGGGATCAGATGGTGGAGAAACTAAAGAAGCAGTTCATTCCTATGGACTATGAGATGGAGATGTTGAAGAAGCTGCAAGGACTGAAGCAAAGTAACAAGTCTGTTAAGGAGTATACAGAATATTTTTATAAAATTACTACCAGGATAGGCCATGCAGAGCGCAACGAGGAGAAGGTAGCCCATTACATTAATTGGTTGAGGCTAAGTATTCAAGAGGAACTAAGCTTGGTTAGAATAACCACCATAGAAGATGTGTACCCATTTTTCCTAAAGGTGGAAGAGAAGTTGAATAAAAGATTTGATAGCAAGCAAAGGGGAAGAGGTCAAGGTGGAAGGACTGGTGGAAGACCCTATGGAGGCCATAATGAAGATCAAAAGAAAAGTGAAGAAGCTGGCACCAGTCAAAATCAAAAAAGGGATAATGCCTATTGCCCTCGTGACTAGAATAATGGTGAGCAAAGAGGAAGAGGAAGAGGCAGACCTAGGCAAGGACCTGGAAGAGGAGGTTTCAGAGGAACCTATTTCCAATGTGGAGAAGAAGGGCATCGAGCATACGAGTGTCTGCAACATCAAGGAAGGACAAATAGAAGACTTTAAGGTAATGCATGAGTTGCACATGTAGATGAAGATGCACAATTTGAGCATTCTGAAGATGCTGAAAGGGAAGAAACCCTAGTTGTCAGAAGAACTTTGCTGAATAAGGAGAAAGAACCCAATCAGAGGAAGAGTTTATTCCACACAAGGTGCAAATGTGAAGGTAAGTGTTGTGACATCATTATTGACAGTGGAAGTACTGACAATCTTGTTTCAGAGGAGATGGTTGACAAGTTGAGGTTGATAAGAAGAAAGCATCCACATCCATATCAGATTGCATGGTTGCAGAAGGACCATAGAGCTTTGGTCAATGAGTAGTGTTTAGTGAAGTTCAAGATTGGGGACTACCATGATGAGGTGCTGTGTGATATCATACCGATGGATGCATGTCATATACTATTGGGGAGGTCGTGGCAGTATGATAGGAGCGTTGTCCATGATGGCTGTGCAAACACATATTCCCTAACAAAGGATGGAGTTCATCATAAGTTGAAGCCCTTGAAGGAGGTGGAAGAAAAGGTATGTAGTACTGCCAGAATTTGCTTGGTAGATGCTAGGAAATTTTTGGAGGGTATGAAGCATGAGTGTCATTGCTTTGCATTGATTCCTAAGATTAGTCAAGAGAAATGTGAAGATGTACCAGCAGAAGTCTCAGATATGTTGGAAAAATTTCACGATATTATCTTTGATAATGTACCAGAAGGTTTACCACCAGTGAGGAAGATAAGTCACCAAATGGATTTGATACCAGGAGCTAGCTTGCTGAATAAGGCAGCCCACATAATGACTCCTGTAGAGAGTGAAGAACTAAACAGACAAGTTCAAGAGCTGTTAAGGAAGGGACTAATAAGGGAGAGCCTAAATCCATCTGCGGTACCTAGAGTACTAGCACCAAGAAAGATGGAGAATGGAGAATGTGTATAGATTCTCGAGCCATCAATAAGATCACGATCAAGTATAGATTCCCATTGTCCATAATGGATGACATAATGGATTGTTTGAGTGGAGCCAAGTTTTTCACAAAGATTGACTTGAAGAGTGGGTATCACCAGATCCGTATCAGAGAAGGAGACAAGTGGAAGATAGCCTTCAAAACCAAAGAAGGTTTGTATGAGTGGTTAGTCATACCATTTGGGCTAACCAATGCACTGAGCACATTCATGTGGCACATGAATGAGGTATTGAAAGAATTTTTGGGATGTTTTGTTATTGTTTATTTGGATGATATTTTGATTTTTATTAAGACTTGGGATGCACATCTAATGCATATCAGAAGAGTTTTAGAGAAGCTAAGAGAAGATAAGTTGTTGATTAATCTAAAAAAATGTAGTTTTGCAAAGAAAGAGTTAGTATACCTAGGATTTGTTGTCTCAGAGGAAGGTCTTAAGATGGACCCAGAGAAGGTGAGGGCTACCATTGAATGACCTATGCCAAGGAGTGCTTCCAAGGTAAGATCTTTTCATGGTTTGGCAAGTTTTTATAGAAAGTTTATTAGGAATTTTAGTAGCATTTGTGCACCCCTAACAGAGACAATGAGAGGGGATAGAAAAGAGTTTAGATGGACTAAAGGAGTAGACAAAAGCTTTGATACATTGAAGTAAAAAGTTATAGAGCAACCTATTTTGGCACTCCCAGATTTTAATAAGGTATTTCAAGTAGATTGTGATGCTAGTGGTAGTGCTATAGGAGCTATATTGAGTCAAGAAGGTAAGCCCATTACCTATTTTAGTGAGAAGCTTAATGATGCCAAGAAAAAATATTTTGTTTATGATCAGGAGTTTTATTTAATAGTTCAGGCTTTAAAGAAATGGAGACATTATTTGTTGCCAAAGGAGTTTGTTTTATATACTGATCATCAAGCTTTATAGTATCTTAATAGTCAAGGAAAGTTAAATCAAAGACACTTAAAATGGGTTGAGTTTTTGCAGAGCTATACTTTTGTTTTGAAGCACAAGAGTGGGAAGTCCAACAGAGTTGCAAATGTCTTGAGTAGAAGGCAAAATTTGTTGACTGAAATGACGATGGAGGTTGTTGGGTTCGATGAGCTAAAAAGTTTGTATCCTAAAGATCCAGATTTTGCAGAGGCTTGGAAAGCTTGTTTGGAACCTGTTACTTTGGACAGGACAAAATGGTTGGATTTCATAGTCCAAGATGGCATGTTGTTTAGAGGAAGCCAGTTGTGCATTCCAAGGAGTTCCATGAGAGAGAACTTGATTAAGGAGAAGCATAGTGGAGGATTGGCTAAACACTTTGGTTGAGATAAGACCATTGCTATTGTTGGTGAAAATTATTATTGGCCACAGTTGCAGCAAGATGTGAAGAAATTTGTTCAAAGTTGCAGATGTTAGACTTAGGGCATACAACTGAGAGGGGGGGTGAATTAGTTGTACGAAACTTTCCATTATTTAAACACTTGAATCTTCTTTAGTGATTAGCATAATATTAATCATGAACCATAATGCATTCAAATCAAAAGAAGAAACATATCAACACACATGACACCAAGATTTTGATGTGAAAAACCTGGTTAAGGGAAAAACCATGGGGTGATTAACCCAAGAATGTATTCTCTATTAGAAGAATAGAAAGAACAAAATGGTACATGTCAATTAGGGCTCACTGCCTGAGCACACTACTCACAAGAGGCTCACTGCCTACAAGAGACACACTATCTACAAAGGAATAAGTATCACCTTTATGAATTAGAGAATAGCATCTTCAACATGCTTGAATCAGTTCCATTTAAGCCCAACACTTCTGCTCTACCTTTTGCACTTCTCTTCACTACCACACACTCATCACCTCAAGACACACTTCAAAATGAATTTACAATCCCTTATTTATACAAGGCATCGACTTAGGAACAATCATCTAAGTCGGCAAACACCTACAAGATCATCCGCAAGATGTGTAATAAATCTGGTCAACCAGTCTCAAGAAGAACACCAATATCTGTGGTTATTCTTCAAATGCAAACTCTAATTTCAATGTGGACCACCAACATTAACTAGACATGATCCAATGATCATCATAACCTTCCCTGAATCACCAAAAACATCTGCACTTCATCATCCTACTGGAATTCTTCTCTCCTTCATCCAGAGCTACAAGAACATAGTCTGTCATCACAGTCACAAATGAATAGGCACTTTTGGACCTTCAACCCATGAACTAATCTAGTTGCTACTTCACAGGGACGTCCTCAACACTCCCTTAGATCCGCAGAACAGGATAATGAAATACCGGAGCTCACCGAACCTTTCTGTGGCCCTCTATCACCTCTGAACACCTGTCGGAACCAGTTCTACTTGAGTGACCATAACTTCTTCAGATCTTCATGTGAATCTCTGAAATCTTGACTGACAAACCCTTTAAACTGCATCATCTAATCCTCAACCTATTGAGGACTTTTACCATCTTGTCATCACTGTTCTTCACTGTTCCTGATTGAGACTTATTTTCTCAAAATCTTCAGCACACAGCTCATCTAATTCTTCTCATTAATGCAACATGAGTATGTTGACATCAATGACAACACCGGTTAGGCCCATACTTGCAACAATCTCCCCCTTTGTCATTGATTGCAACATATGATGTGAAAAACCATCAAAACAAGAACTTCTCCTTGCTGTTACAACTCCCCCTAATAGCAGCAACTATTCACATGTCTTCTCTTCCTTTATTGCTCCCCCTTTGATCAGCAACCACTTGTTTTTCACATGTCTTCTCTCCCCCTTTGACATCAATGGCAAAGGGCTCATACTTGTAACTTCACTACTTTATAACATACCAGCTGCCCCCCCTGAGTAGCAGCTCCCTTATCATCAATCCGGATCACAAGATATGACTATGATATCCACCGGATTGATGCACATCAGTGCATCCTAGTTCATCACCGGAGGGGCAATAACCCTTAACTTCTCCCTGAGATACTCAAAAGAGTCCTTGGGAAGAGGTTTAGTAAAAATATCTGCAAGCTGATCCTTGGAGGGCACATACTCCAATTTGACTTCACCCTTGTTCACTTGCTCTCTCAGAAAGTGAAACTTGATAGATATATGCTTAGTCTTAGAATGCAACACCGGATTCTTAGAAATATTTATTGCACTTGAATTATCACAGAAAATTGTGATAGGCTGCTCATATTCTAATTGAATATCTCTTAGCATTTGCTTCATCCACAAAACTTGAGTGCAACTTCCTGCTGCTGGAATGTATTCTACTTCAGTTGTAGACAGGGATATTGCCTCTTGTTTCTTGCTTAGCCAAGAAACCAACCTTTTTCTCAAAAAGAATGCTCCTCCACTTGTACTCTTCCTATCATCCACATCTCCTGCCCAATCTGCATCTATATATGCATGAAGAGAAAAATTATGATATCTAGGATACCATAGACCATACTCAACTGTTCCTTTTAAGTACCTAAAAATTCTTTTGATTGCCATGACATGAGATTCTCTAGGATCAGCCTGGAATCTCGCCACAAGACCAACAGCCTGCATTATATCTGGTCTAGTTTGAGTGAGATATAATAATCCTCCAATCATTGATCTGTACTTTATCTGATCTGTCTTAGGAGAGTCATCATTTTTGCTCAACTTACATCCAGCTGCCATGGGAGTGTTCATTGGCTTTGAATCTTCCATTCCAAATTTCCTCAATAATTCTTTCACATATTTGGTCTGAGAGATAAAGATTCCTTTCTTTGTCTAAGTAATTTGCAGACCCAAGAAGAAATTTATTTCATCGAGCATTGACATTTCAAACTCACTTTTCATTTGATTTGCAAAAGTTTTACACATACTGTCTCCTCCTCCAAAGATGATATCATCAACAAATACTTCAAAAATCAAGATGTTTTCATGATCAATTTTGAAATATAGGTTACTATCAGCAGTACCTTTGTCGAAACCAATCTTCAAAAGATGTTTGTCCAGCCTTTCATACCATGCTCTTGGGGCTTGCTTTAGACCATACAGTGCCTTCTTTAATTTGTAGACCATATCACCATGCTCAGATAACTAAAATCCATCCAGTTGTTCAATAAACACTTCTTCATCTAAGTCACCATTCAGGAAAGCAGATTTGACATCCATCTAATACACCTTAAAATCTTTGAAGGTAGCAAATGCAAGAAATAGTCTGACTACTTCAATTCTTGCCATCGGAGCAAAGGTTTCCTCAAAATCAATCCCTTCTATTTGAGAGTAGCCTTTGCAAACTAATCTGGCTTTATTTCTGATTACTTCACCAGCTTCATTTAGTTTGTTCTAGAAGACCCATTTGGTTCCAATCACATTCTTGTTTCTAGGTCTAGAAACAAGATCCCAAGTGTGATTTTTCTTAATTTGCATCAACTCTTCCTCCATTGCTTTGGTCCAATTTTCATCATTGTAGGCTTCATTTATTGTCTTAGGTTCAATCTTTGAAATCAGACAACATTCATCTAAATTTTGAGCAATTTTCCTTCTAGTTTGCACACCTTTGCTTTTGACACCTATGATCTAATCCTCAGAGTGGTTCAGTCTTACATGTTGATAACTGAGAGGGGGGGTGAATCAGTTATCCTAATTATTTCTTCTTTTGAACTTTCTTATTAATCAAAGCAGCATTGAATCAAACAAACAAACATTACCATGAAATGAGAAACACATGACACAGTATTTTTGACGTGGAAACCCGGTTAAGGGAGAAAACCACGGGGTGATTAACCCAAAGATTATTCTCTGTTAGAAGAATAAGGAATTACAAAATGGCACTTGCCAATTAGGGCTCACTGCCCGAGCACACTGCTCACAAAGAGGCACACTGCCTACAAGGAGACACACTGTCTACAAAAGAATGTTTATACAATACTTGAACTGATTGGAAGCATCTACATATGCTGGAGTTCAGTTCTGGTTAGGCTCAGTATACTGATCTGCTGCACTTCATCTTCCCTCTGCTCTTTTTCTGCTTTTCTTTCACATACCAAATTTTTCTTATTACTTCTGCTCTGCTCTGCACTTATTCGCATACCCCATAACTCAACTACACTTCTCACAACAAAATCCATCCTCTATTTATATCCGCACTAGTGATTTCATTATCTTTCTAGTCGGCACCCGGAATAGTCTATCTTCTCACAAACTTTGTTCTGTCAGCTGAATCCTTGCATATCAAGTAATGCGGATCAAGCATATACTTGTAGATATCATTAATCATGTTGGCCAAACATGATTCATGCCTTCACAACCTTTACCATCAACAGTAACACATCCGGAAAATAGTCTGACACTCTGTCAGTCAGTTCTTCCTCTGTTCTCACTATCTTTCAGGAATCTGGTACTCAACTATTCATATTTTCTTTCTTGTCCATCACCGAAGGCTAAATCCTTGGAATATACTACTCAAGGTAGTCCTTTTGACTTCCCCAAATCCATACTGCACCAAGACACTTCCTCTGAGAGATCTGGACCAATCTGTCAGACCTTGCCACATGCTCTGTTCTTGTTCACCGGACCACAACAGTCTTCATTTTGACTTCTAGTAGAGACACACCATGACTTGCGGATATGTGGGATGACCTTTGTTGCCATCAATGACAACAACCATGAATCCATATAGTGTCTCTTGCCAACAATCTCCCCCTTTGGCATTGATGGCAACACTTAGTGAAAAATGACTAAGTGTTTACACTATGCTCCCCCTTGGCTGATGCTCTATCTTTATACTTTCCAGAACTCCCCCTTAGTTGGATTCCCCATTTTTCACTACTCCTCACTCCCCCTTTGATATCAATGGCAAAGGGTAGGGTCCGCACACCAAAATTTTCAAAGATTTACTATACATAGCCACATATTTACATACTCACATAAACTGAAGAATGTCTGCAAAGGATGTCTTCAATTGGACCAGTTCTGTAGCCCAACTTTGCTTCATTCTGTCCAAAATTGAAATGTGACCACTTAACAAAAATGTAAAAGCTTCTGCCCTTTTGAGGTTTGTCGGATCATTTGTTTGGGCGGTAGTCTGAGCATCACTGATGGCCTCATGCATAGTTTCTAACTTAGGGATTATAATCCTTCTAAGTTCTCCCATCCGGTTAGTTATATTCTTCCTTTCCTTCTCAAAGTTCTTTATTGCATTTGTGATTGCAATAGTTTGACATTCTTGATTCACTATGGAGGAAGAGAGAGGATCAAAACTTTGAGATAAACTTTGTAGTTTGTCCTGTTCCTCTTTTATTTTCTTATCAATTTCTACTGTTGCCTTTGACCAGGAGATACAAAATTTGTAGATGTCACCGCCATCCTTAAGAGCATTTTCTAAGCTCTTTATTCCAATACTCATATTTCTCCTATCATTAGAGATTAATCCTAGTACTTCTAAAAATCTCTTATCCAAAAATTCTTTTCGGACCTTTTCTTCAGCTGATTTTTCTAGAGAATCAAAATGTGTATCAACATTGCTGACTAAGGTTTTGAGATTATCGAAGGAGGAGGCTGTCGGATCTATCTGGACTGATGGCATAATCTTTTCAAGCACTCCGGAAGCAGCCTCTATCAACTCGCAGTCTTCCATATGAGACTTTAGGAGTTTTTCATTTGCCTTAGCATTTACAAATGAAGCTATCTTCATCGTCTGTACTGGAGAGAGAGAGTCAAAGTTGAATGGGCCTTTTAGAAGCTCCGGTTCATCAATCTCTATTGTTTCTTGGCTTAGAAATTTTTGAACAGTTTGTGCAGTGTCTCTTGCTAGAGACAGATGTTTCTTTTCTTCTGCAGTTTTGTCCTTTGGAGTCTTTTCTCCTTCCACATTCTTACCACTTTCAGTTGTGGTTTTCTCTGTTGGAATCTTCTCTTTCTTTGCATCCTTGGTGCTGTCAACCTCTTTTTCTTTTACTGTTGCTTCTTTCTCCTATAATTTCTCTTGGGATCCGGAGACTGTAGGGGAAACCGGAGGAGAGATGTTACTCTGTTCAAGGGCCACTTCTTCTGGAGCAGATGATTCTAAGTCCACAGTTGTTTCTGCACCTAAGTCCTCTACAATAGGAATGTTGAACCTTTTGAATGTATTCCGGAGGATCTCTTTAGTGTCTTTGGCTACTTTGTCGGTCTCACCAAGCATAAGCTGATTCATCCTTGCTTTGCTTCTGAATTCATCCTTGCAGTCTTTGAGTACCATGTTCATTGTTTTGTGATCAATTGAAGGATATAGCTGAATAGCTATCTGTTCCCTGATCTCAAGGTCTTTTTCCATGGCATTGTTCTTTCTTATTTCTAACTCCTTCTCTAGACTCTTAGGAATTTCAGAGATAATCTCAATAAAAGCTTTATTGTAAATGTTCAGGTACCTGATTGTAGCTTCCTGCAGGATCTTTTGATCTGCCTCATTGTAGTCATCATAGAATTCAGCCACTGGTTGAAGGTTCCCATCCACAGTGACTGATTTGACTACACTGTCTAGAGACAGGGTGGGCTTTTCAACAAATTCCTCTATCATTTCTTCCTTGTCTTGGCCTGTGGAGGGTTTATCGGATCCTTTCTTCTTCTGCTTATTTATTTCTTTTACTCCCTCATCTGACTCAGTTTCCTCTTCATCCTTTTGGCTTTCATAAGCCCATGTGGCTTTTGTCTTAGATCTTTTACTGGATGCCTGGACTTCCAGTTTTGAGCTTTTGGTTGTGGGAGGTGCAGATCTTTTTGATGATTTGGTCTGGGTGGAAGTTTCAACCGGAACACTTTCTTCACTTTTCTTTTCTGCCCTTTTCTTCTCTTTCTCATCCCCTTCCTTCTTCTTCCAGTGAGCATCAAGTGCTTCCATGGAGATTCCAAGGCCTTGTGCTATGTGTTCTACTTCTTTTCTAACTTTCCTCTTGATCTCCAGTTCTCTGAGTTCAACATGAATTTTTATACTTAGTTCCTCAAATGTTCCGAACCTTTCTGCCTTTGGATCTTTAGGCTGACTTAGCATGTGTTGAACATGCAGCTCCTCTATCTGTTCATCCACTTCATACCCCATGGGCATGATCCACACAGCTCTTGGTTCTATTGCCTCCATTAGACACTGATCTGTTTCTACCATAAAGCATACTGTGTCTTTGTACTTTTCAACAAGGGATTGGGGTATTCTTTCTCTTGCATGCATCATGCTCTAGAAGTTCTTGAAATATCCCCATAGAGCTATTTTTCTTGCTTTAGCATCCCCAAGTCCATGCAAATAATCTCTGATTTGGGTGGCAACCGGTTTGTCATTCTGCCATATCCATCCACTAGATCCAGGAAGCTCATTCATGTAATAAAAGAAGAGACAAAGGATCAAATTGCCATACTTGAAGGAGTTTTTCTTGTCCTTCTTGATCTTCTGTAGATTTTCAAAAAGTTGGTTTACAAGAAGCTCACACAAGTCATAGTCTGCATTCTCCTTTAACATTTGATAAGCTGTGTAGATTGCAGTTCCCGGTACTGAATTTTCCCTACTGGAGTGATAGATTTTGTAACCAATTATCATAGATGCAAATTTGACATCCGGTTTAGTGATGTCTTCAACTGTCATAGCTCTCTTGTCAAACTTAGATCCAGTTGCATCACTAACTGTCTGATTTTTGACAGACTTGAGAATAGGTAATCCACCGGATGAGTGCAGACTGGTTACAGCCCTAATTGCATCTTTGGTGATCTTGAAGGGCTTGTTCAACCATAGGAAGTTGTCATGCACTCTACTTAGTACATACCGGACCCATTCATCTTCTTCAAAACAGGGGAAATGGATGCACTATGCAAAGTGTTTGTCTCAGATGGCTTTGTACTGAGGTTTAATCTCAAAGGAGTCATCTATCAACTATTTGTGATATATATCCATCAGTTTTGATTCTCCAAAGTCTTCAAAATTTGCATGAATGTAAACCCTAATGTCCTCTGTATGCAATACACCATGCGGAACACTGGAGAAGGCTCCTAGTGGATCTACTTCCAAAGATTTGTATGGATGTTTCTTGAATGTGGGGCAAGGTCTATCAGAGATCTTAACTATATTCGGAGTAGCCATTTTTCAAAGATTTGCAGTGAGATATTGAAAACGTAAAATACCTTATGCGCCTTCAGTTATACAGAGTGGTTGGATTGATTTCTGTATGTAGTAACTTCTGCAAGTGATCTTCGGTGAACTTGATGAATTTTGTTGCAGAGCTCCGCTTTTCGCTTATTCTTGGGTGTGGAATGATCAAGTAATTATTGAGAAAACCCTTATATTGTTTTGCAAACCCTAATATCTGTTTGCAATAAATGCTTGACCTACATTGTTCTGGTTCGCCTTATTCAGATAACTTGGAATACCGGATCAGTCCTGATCTATGAACATCATGCGGATCTTCCAACCATGAATAAATCAAGATGACACATCACAAGGACATCCCAAACACTCTGTCCAATCCACAGAATAAGACAATGCATTTTCGGATCTCTCCAGATCCTTTTTGTAATCTTCTATCATTCCGGAGCATCTCCCGGAACAGGTCTTATTTGATCGATCACAACTTCTTTACATCTCCATGCGGACCTCTGAAATCTTATCTGGATCATCTCAAGACTTATATCTTCAAACCCTTTACTCTACATCTTGTGCCACATCCGGCACCACTTGATTGGCTGGGGGAACAGGATTTTCTATGAGTCTCCCCCTGAGCCAGAGCTCACTTTTTAGTTTTCAGAAGGAGTATCAGCACCAGAGTCTGGTGCGGATCCAACCTCTACATTCTCTAAACTTTTCTTTACCCAAATCTTGTTCATCTAATTCCTAACTTCATCCGCATTCATCTTTTGTTTACCCTTGTCTTGATTCTGATTATACACCAAACCTTTTTTGTCTTGATTCTTGCTTTTGCAGACTTTTGCATTATGACCGGACCTATTACAGATTTGACAAATAATATTTCTTTGCATATTTGACTGATAGCCTCTTGATCTGCATTGATTAGCCATATGACCTATTCTATTACATGCAAAGCATCTACCATTGAATGATTTCTTTATTTGCATATTTCTGCATTCATGAAACTTGTGTCCATACCTTTTGCAGTTAAAGCACTGTCCAGAGAAGGATGAATTAGTCTGATTCATTCTATTTCTGCACTGATTAGCTTTGTGACCAAAGTGATTGCAGCTATGGCAGTATCCATTGAAGGATGGATATCTTTGAGCATTGGGCTGTCTTACCGGAGGTCTTCTAGGCCTATTCCTTAGATTTTCTGATCCAAAATTTGTTTGAGCGGATCCAGAGCTTTCTCCTTTCTCATATCCCAAACCATACTTGTCATCTGTCCTCTTTTGACTTCCAAGAAGTACTTCAAGTTGGGCAGAACTTATCTTGAATTTTTCTTTATATTCATTTGCTATTTGAAGATCTCTTTTGAGAGAGACAATTTGATCCTCAAGTTTTTCTTCATTATCTTTGGCATCTTCAAGATCAGATTCAAGATTTCTGATAATCCTGTCCATCTGGTGGCATTCTTCTGATTTCTCTTTAAGAGATTGTCTTAGATTGTCTTCATCTTTTCTTTTTTCTTCAATCTCTTGAGTAAACTTTATAGTTCTTGATTCCATTTCATGTCTTAACATAATGACTTCTTTTGATAACTTTTCACATAACTTTGTTTTCTCAGTCAATTCTTCATTTGTATTACTTTCTTCACTTTGTCTTGCCAATTGTTGGAGCAGCTCCTTTCTCTTTTTCATAGAGAGACTTAATTTGTCTTTTAGTTCTCTCATGAATTCATCAGCCTGTTTGAGTCTTTCCTTTAATTCATTGACTTCAAAGTTTGACTGTTCAAGATCCTCAAGGGCAGTCTTGAGTTGCTCCCTTAAACCATATGCATCCATTTGAACTCCCAGATCTTCCTCAAGCTGTTAGGCTCTATTTGGAGGAACTTAGCTCTGATACCAATTGTTGATAACTGAGAGGGGGGGTGAATCAGTTATCCTAATTATTTCTTCTTTTGAACTTTCTTATTAATCAAAGCAGCATTGAATCAAACAAACAAACATTACCATGAAATGAGAAACACATGACACAGTATTTTTGACGTGGAAACCCAGTTAAGGGAGAAAACCATGGGGTGATTAACCCAAAGATTATTCTCTGTTAGAAGAATAAGGAATTACAAAATGGCACTTGCCAATTAGGGCTCACTGCCCGAGCACACTGCTCACAAAGAGGCACATTGCCTACAAGGAGACACACTGTCTGCAAAAGAATGTTTATACAATACTTGAACTGATTGGAAGCATCTACATATGCTAGAGTTCAGTTCCGGTTAGGCTCAGTATACTGATCTGCTGCACTTCATCTTCCCTCTGCTCTTTTTCTGCTTTTCTTTCACATACCAGATTTTTCTTATTACTTCTGCTCTGTTCTGCACTTATTCGCATACCCCATAACTCAACTACACTTCTCACAACAAAATCCATCCTCTATTTATATCCGCACTAGTGATTTCATTATCTTTCTAGTCGGCACTCGGAATAGTCTATCTTCTCACAAACTTTGTTCTGTCGGCTGAATCCTTGCATATCAAGTAATGCGGATCAAGCATATACTTGTAGATATCATTAATCATGTCGACCAAACATGATTCATGCCTTCACAACCTTTACCATCAATAGTAACACATCTGGAAAATAGTCTGATACTCTGTCAGTCAGTTCTTCCTCTGTTCTCACTGTCTTTCAGGAATCCGGTACTCAACTATTCATATCTTCTTTCTTGTCCATCACCAGAGGCTAAATCCTTGGAATATACTACTCAAGGTAGTCCTTTTGACTTCCCCAAATCCATACTGCACCAAGACACTTTCTCTGAGAGATCCAGACCAATCTGTCGAACCTTGCCACATGCTCTGTTCTTGTTCACCGAACCACAACAGTCTTCATTCTGACTTCTGGTAGAGACACACCATGACTTGTGGATATGTGGGATGACCTTTGTTGCCATCAATGACAACAACCATGAATCCATATAGTGTCTCTTGCCAACATTACATACCTTGAAACTTTGGGAGTTTCTTGCACTTCTGCTTCTTGATCAGGCTCATTCAGACCTATCTCTTCTTCCTGATTTACTGGATCAGTTTGAATCTGACTTTTAGGAGAGGATTGAGCTCTTTGAACTAGAACACCGTTCTGATCATCTTCATCATACTAATAAAACCTTGAGGGTTTCTCTATTCCCTCATCAACCTTCACATTTGTACTTTCTATCATCTTTCTTAGTCTCTTGTTATAACACCGGTATGCTTTGCTTTGAGTAGAGTAACCCAAGAATATTCCTTCATCACTTCTAGCATCAAACTTGCCTAAATCTTCATCTCTTTTGATATAACACTTGCTACCAAAGACTCTGAAATATCTTACAGTGGGAGTAATGCCAAACTAGAGTTCATAAGGGGTCTTACCAGTACTGCTTCTGATTTGAACTCAATTAAGAGTATAGATTGCAGTGCTGACAGCTTCTCTCCAATAGATCTAAGGAACATTTGCTTCCATCATCATAGTCCTAGATGCTTCCTGGATGATCTGATTCTTCCTCTCCACTACTCCATTCTGCTGTGGAGTCCTCGGAGCAGACAACTGTCTCTTAATTCCATGTTTCTCACAGAATTCTATGAACTTACCGGATGTGAATTCTCTACCTCTATCAGACCTCAGACATTTCAACTTTATTCCTATTTCATTCTCTACCATAGCCTTGAATATTTTGAATTTCTCAAGAGCTTCTAATTTCTCCTTTAGAAAGGTTACCCACATCATCCGGGAATAGTCATCTATTAGAATCATGAAGTATCTATCACCTTGAATACTTCTGGTTCTTGCCAGACCACAAAGATTAGTGTGAACTAAGTCCAATAGTCCAGTAGAAGATAGTTCCTTGCTTTTGAATGTGACTCTACTCATCTTACCCAACTGACATTCCTTGCACAAGCTGTTAGTAGGTTTCACCAATTTTGGAAGATCTCTTACAGCCTGAGTATTGCTTATTTTGATGATATTATCAAAATTCACATGACACATCCTTCTATGCCATAACCAACTCTGATCAACTTGAACAAACAAGCAGCTTTTACCAGTACCAACCAAGTGGAAGATATTACCTTTAGTTTGAGTACCGGATGCAATCTCTATTATGGATCTTTCAAAGATTTTACATTTTCCATCCTTGAATCGGAGATCATAGCCTTTGTCCACCAACTATCCAACACTGAGAAGATTGTGCTTCAAACCTTCAACATACAGTACATTACCAGTTTTGTTTCTTCCATTAAAAGAAATAGTTCCTCTTCCTCTGATTCTACCAGTAGAATTATCACCAAACTTCACCACTCCTCCTTCATACCTTTCCAAATCTATGAACTTATTCTTGTCACCTGTCATGTGGTGAGAGCAACCACTGTCAATGACCCAATCATTCTTTTCTTCAACTTGGGCAGCCAGAGCTCTTTCTACAACTTTATGATTGATAGATATAGAGGATATTGGTTCTTCTTCCTTGATGGCAATAAACACCTATTCACTTCCGAATTTGTTTCCTATCTCTGATTCATCACCTGTTACTCCTTCATTATCATCTTCTTCATGAACATAGTAACAATTCTTTTGGAACCTTGATCTGTTAGGATTTGGCTTTGAAAATCTTTCTAGACATTTTGAGGCAAAATGACCAATCTTATTGCAGTTAAAACACTTAAAAGACAATTTTCCTTCATACTTACCGGATCCTCTTGGCAATCTCTTTGCAATGAGGGCTTCAAGTTGAGTAGTTTCTACTTCTTCTTCCAGGTCTTTTCTTGCTTTTCCATACCATGACAAATTCCTTGATGAGTTCTCTCCCAGATCAAATCCTTGTTTACCTTTCACAGAGGCACTAGCTTTGAATGCAGATTTAGTTTTGGGGGGATCATCTCCAAATTCAATCATTTTAAAAGTAGCCAGTTTGCCAGCCAATTGGTATGTTGTGATAGTTGTATGGGCTTTGAATTCATCAATGGCAGCAACCTTGATTTTGTAAGAGGCAAGGAGGGATTTGAGAATCTTACCGACAATCTCATTTTCATCCAAGACTCCACCAGAATTTCTAATTTCACAAACCGGCTCATTCACTCTTGGCATAAAAGTGGTAATATTTTCATCATCTCTCATCTTCAATTTTTCAAATTTCCCTTTTAGACTTTGTAACCTTGCACATTTAACATACTCATCTCCTTCATGCAGAAGTTCCAGTTTAATCTAGATCTCATAGGCAGTTGGTAGGTCAATAACATTTGAGAGCTCTGAGTCAGTTAATGCACTTAGAAGAGCCTCTTTGGTCTGTAGATTGTTTTCAACATCTATGATTTCATTCAGGTTTGTCGAACCACCTTGTGGAGGTGCATACGCTTTTGTGACCATGGACCAGTATGCCTTTCCCATACACTGCAAGTGACATTTCATGCGACCTTTCCAAAGAGAAAAGTTAGTTCCATCAAACTTCGGACTATCCTTCTTGTATGATGACATCCTAGATCTCCTCAAGTGGTTAAGCTCCTTTTAGAGGAACTTAGCTCTGATACCAATTGTTAGACTTAGGGCATACAAATGAGAGGGGGGGTGAATCAGTTGTGCAAAACTTTGCGTTATTTAAACACTTGAATCTTCTTTAGTGATTAGCATAATATTAATCATGAACCATAATGCATTCAAATCAAAAGCAGAAACATATCAACACACATGACACCAAGATTTTGACGTGGAAAACCTAGTTAAGGGAAAAACCACAGGGTGATTAACCCAAGAATGTATTCTCTATTAGAAGAATAGAAAGAACAAAATGGCACATGCCATTTAGGGCTCACTGCCTAAGCACACTCCTCACAAGAGGCTCACTACCTACAAGAGACACACTGTCTACAAAGGAATAAGTATCACCTTTATGAACTGGAGAATAGCATCTTTAGCATGCTTGAATCAGTTCCATTCAAGCCCAATACTTCTGCTCTGCCTTTCGCACTTCTCTTGACTACCAAACACTCATCACCTCAAGACACACTTCAAAATGAATTCACAATCCCTTATTTATACAATACATCGACTTAGGAACAATCATCTAAGTCGGCAAACACCTACAAGATCATCCGCAAGACGTGTAATACATCCAGTTAGCCAGTCTCAAGAAGAACACCAATATCCATGGTTATTCTTCAAATGCAAACTCTAATTTCAATGCGGACCACCAACATTAACTGGACATGATCTAATGATCATCATAACCTTCCCTGAATCACCAAAAACATCCGCACTTCATCATCCTATTGGAATTCTTCTCTCCTTCATCCGGAGCTACAAGAACACAATCTGTCATCACTGTCACAAATGAATAGGCACTTCTAGACCTTCAACCCATGAACTAATCTAGTTGATACTTCATAGGGAAATCTTCAACACTCCCTCAAATCCGTAGAATGGGATAATGAAATACCGGATCTCACCAGACCTTTCTGTGGCCCTCTGTCACCTTTGAACACCTGCCAGAACTGGTTCTACTTGAGTGACCATAACTTCTTTAGATCTTCATGCGGACCTCTGAAATCTTGACTGGAGCATCTCAATACTTATATCCACAAACCCTTTAAACCGCATCCTCTAATCCTCAACCTATTGAGGACTTTTACCTTCTTGTCATCACTGTTCTTCACTGTTTCTGATTGAGACTTATTTTCTCAAAATCCTTAGTACACAACTCATCTAATTCTTCTCATTAATGCAACATGAGTATGTTGACATCAATGACAACACCGGTTAGGCCCATACTTGCAACAATAGAGTGTGTCAGATGGCAAAAGGAACAAGTCAGAATATAGGGCTATATCCGCCATTACCTGTACTAGAGAAGCCATGGGATGATATCGGTATGAATTTTGTTCTTGGTTTACCAAGGGCACAGAGAGGACATGATTCCATTTTTGTGGTGGTGGATAGATTCTCAAAGATGGCACATTTCATTCCTTGCAAGAAGACTAATGATGTTGTTCATATTGCTGAATTATTTTTCAGGGAGGTTGTGAGATTACACGATCCACCAAAGAGCATAGTTTCAGATCGAGATACCAAGTTTGTTTGTTATTTTTGGAGGACATTATGGAATAAATTAAAGATAGATTTGAAGTTTAGTTATACACACCATCCACAAACTGATGGACAGACGGAAGTGGTGAATAGGAGTTTGGGTAACCTGCTACGATGCTTAGTAGGAGATAAGCCCAAGGGATGAGATTTGATTTTACCATAGGTAGAATTTGCTTACAATAATTCTGTCAATAGGAGTACTGGTAAATCACCATTCCAAATTGTATATGGCAATAGCCCAAAAAATGCTTCTGAGTTAAGGAAGCTATATAAAGGAGAAAAGACAAGTGCTGAAGCTGAAGACTTTGTAGAACATCTGAAGAATTTGCATGAAGAGGTGAGAAAGCACATTAATAAGATGAATATTTTGTACAAGGCTAAGGAAGATCAGAAGAGGAGGTATAAGGAGTTCCAGGTAGGAGATGAATTCATGGTTCACTTGAGAAAAGAAAGGTTCCCAATTGGAACATACAATAAATTGAAAATGAAGAAATTTGGACTGTGTAGAATCCTGAAGAAGCATGATTCAGGAAATGCATATGAGGTAGAGCTGTTGAGTGGGATTAATATTTCCCTTGTGTTCAACATTATTGATTTAATAGAATATCATGAGGGTGGCACAGAGGATGGAACAACAGAAGAACAATGGAGTATTTTGACATCTACTTCAACAGAGGAGATAGAAGAGATCTTGGATAGCCGTGTGGAAAGAAGTACTCGAAATAGGAAATATAAAGAATATCTAGTGAAATGGAAAGGAAGGCCTATTGAAGATTCTTCTTGGTTGTCTAATGCAGAGGTTATCCGTTTGGGTTTTCCTCACACAAACACCTGAGACGTGACATGGTCACTTCTCAAATTACCTTGCGTGTCTGATGCGGGAGCATCCAATGGTGTAAGGGCAATCTTGCATAACCCAAAAATAAGTTAATTCAAAATCATTGCAGATGTTTTCATTTCTTTCCATAATTAGTGTTTTTGGTTCCATAATCTCCTAAATAATGATTTAGGACTTTCAGTTTTTTTTAAATTGCTAAAAATAGCAAATTGCTAGTTTTGGAAAGGTTACCTGCCATTTTAGGAAAGTTTGCATTTGGGCATGGATTGAAGTGAAAACTTACAGAAAGTTACATAACAAAAATATAAGACCTTTGGTGAAGGAATTAGGCAAAGATCATTTGTGAACTGAAGGATATTAAAGTTTTTGTTGTCTGAAAAGCCCCTGAAATTTTTTGAAATGAGATATGAGGCACTAAAACATCCCGTAACATCCCAAAAAGTTGATAGAAATCTGTTTACAGATTTCTAGTGTGATATTTCACATCGTGAGCTTTCTGGCGCTTAAAATGGTTCATCAATCGGACACCCAGATCAAAAGTTATGCTTCCTAGAAGTTGACCTACTTTTGGAGGGAGATGCAAATTTTGAAATTTAGCTGGATGCCACCAAAAAGTGTTATTTATTACTATTTTGGGAACCATGGGTGATAGTAGAGTTAAGGGGAAAGTGTGGAGTCAATAATAGGCAGGAAAATAGAAACCCTAGCTGATTTGGGGGTTACAGAAGGTAGATGATTCTAGAGTCTTGGGATAGGAAGCGGTAATGTGTTGTGGAGGGTTGATCTCTCTGATTGTATTTGAGCTTCTGTAATGTAATACGTTGTCCAAATCAATAAAATAAAGTTCTATTTTCTGAGTGCAATTTTTGTTGTTGTGTGTTTTATGATTTACCCCCTTCATCAATTGAGGAGTATGTTGAGTATGAAGTGTGTAAAGTCAGTTTGACGGATTAATTGTGCGAAGAAGGGACTACAACATCAACATATGTTAGATGCATCTTTTATGCTAGCAGCTCATGTTTTCATTGTAATCTTCATGTATCCTATTATTAGATAGTGAGTCTCTTTAGCATGTCCTTGTATCTTGCCCTAAGGTTGTGTGCCTTAGTCTGCAAGTCCATCAAGGAGAAGTGAACTTCCTTAGGTAGTGAGCCTTAAAACAAAATTGTAATCTTTATAAGTAGTGAGCTTCATATATTGTGAGTTAACTCTCACCATGGTTTTTCCCTCATTGGGTTTTCCACGTAAAAATCTTAGTGTCCTTGTGTGGTGCATACTTTCCTTTCTGTTATTCTTTAGTTAATGTGATTTGATGTTTAAGTTGCAAATGGATTTAAAGTTTAAGAAAAGATTGATCACCCCCCTCTTAGTCTCTGAGTGTGTTCAACAATTGGTATCAGAGACAAGTTCCTTTGAGAATCTAATAGCTAAGGTAAATCCTGCACTTGAACACATGGAATCTGAAGCAATGTCTAATGATATGTTTTCTCCAGAACCGGATCTTGATTCAATGGAACCTAAAGGTTGAGACATCAATCTAGATGATTGTGAGGTTGACTTTGAAGGAGAACTCTGGTTAGTTCTTGAAGATCTAGATGAAGTAAGAAGACTAAATCTGAAATATGAGATTTTACTTGAAAGATCAAAGGAGACAATTGTCAAATTGAAGACACAAGCTGGAGAAACCAAAGAAGAAATTAGCAAACTGAAAGCTCAAATAGAAGGAGATGAAGGATGTGAAATTAAACTCAAGGAAATAGAAGAGGTGATCTCTAATTTGAAAGTCAAAGTTGAAGAAGGCAAGAGGATTGAATATTGCTTAAATACCAAGCTCAATGATAAAGCATTTGAATGTTCAAAAATTGAGGAAGAAGTTGTCAATCTGACAAAAGAATTAGAAGAAGAAAAAGAGCAGATAGAAAAAATCTTAAAACTCAAAGGTGGGAGTGATCTCCTTAATGAAAAAATTAGTTATCAAGAATCACATAAGGACAAGAGTGGTCTTGGTTTTGGAATAAGAGAAATCTCTAAAACAAATATGGTTGAAGGTAAGAATGAGAAGAAAAAAGAAAAGTAACATGATGAATCTAAGACAAAAGAAAGGAAGAATAACTCCACACAAGTTTAGAACAAGATGAAGAACTACAAAAAGATTGCTCTTAAATAAACTGCTCCTACCAGGTACTCTCAAGATTTCAATGGTAAATGTTATTCTTGTAATAAGATTGGTCATAAGGTTGTTGAATGTAGAAGCAAGATGAGTCAGAATTCATTTAGGCCTCCAAGGTACAATGTTATGAACTCTCAATCATTTCATGGTTAGTGCTATGCTTGCAATAAAGTTGGTCATAAGGCTAATGAATGCAAAAGTAAAGTGATGAGGAATAATTTCATGAATAAGAATAATGCTGAAGCTAAGAAAAACAAACAAGATACAAAATACAAATCAAATGCATAAACAAACACTTTTTTTATACCTTGAAGTCCTCCTCCTCCTTGATAAGGTTGAGATCTTAGCACCCAAAAGCTCTAGCTTTACCCATGGCTTCCAATGTGAAATGCTCTCAAAAATTAAATGTAAATCACTACTAGCCTAGCTCAAGATGAGAGAAATGGAAGAAATTTTAGCATAATAACAATACTCAAAGATTGGATCATGATAAAATGGCATGAAATAGCTTATATTTATAGGCAAAATGGAGGGAGATTTAATCCAATGGTGGAGATTAAATGTAGAGATCAATGGATGAGGTTGATTGCAGATGGAGGGCTTGGATTTGATCAAAATGATTGGATGGATGAGAATAAAAGTGAATTTTTAATTCACATTGGGAAGGGGTTTGCATTAATGAAGTTAGATGAAGGGGATAAAAAGTGCATTTTTCATTCACATGGGGAAGAGTCCCATTAAATGGAGACTAGGACAAGTTAGGTGTTGTAAGAGCTCATTAATGGATTTTAGGACAAATTAGAATAAAAAATTACCTTATGTGGAATAAAAGATAATTTTTTATTTGGGAGGTGTGGGGATGAGTGTTAAATGTGGTTTGACCAAGCTAATAAAGGGGGTTAGCTTAATTAATATGGCTGGAGAAAATTAGTAGATTGATTAATTAGGGGTTAAAATTAATTAAATAATGATCTATTTAATTAATTTTGGTCTAGGGATCATGTAGGCTAGGGTAGCCAATTAAATAATAGATATATAATCAACTAGGTTAGGGGTAGGCTAATTAGTAGGTTTGATTAATCAAATAAGCATGATTTATCTAATTAACTAGGTTTAGGGAAGTGGAGAATTTAACCAAATAAATATTTGTCATAATTAATTAATTAATTGGGCTAATGAACTAGTAAGTGTAACTATTGAATTAATTAAATTAATTCAATTTTAGTGATTAAATGATGAAGAAAGGGGGGGTAATTCAGGTGTTGAATGAGGTAATTAATTAAATAAATAAAAATTTAATTAATTAATTAGAAGAGAAATAAATGATATGGGTGATGTCAGAGGATAGTTATTTGGTAAAGACATTTCTAGGTGTCTACATTAATAGGGATATGGCATCAAGTCAAAGAATTTGCCCTAGCTACCGTGAAGGAATAAAATGGATGAGGGATACTCGTCGAGAGGTCGGGTGAAAAAATAATTTTTTTTGGGTGAGCTCTCAAAAGGAGGAAATGATGGTGGAAAATAAATAGAGTTTAGAGAAAAAGGTTGACAGGAAGAAAAATAGAGGAAAAAGGTTATGTTTTGCACCCTGGGAAGGAAAACGTGTGTGGGAGGATGACATGGCCTTCTATAAATAGAAAAAGTGGCCCCAAAGTGCCACATTTGCACTCATTGAGCCAATTGGATGAGAGGAGAGAAGAGGAGACAAGATGGAGAATCCACCTTTCCCTCACTACGAGCATCTATCCAAGCAAGTGCACACGTACATGAGATCATCGCTGGCGAACCCCCAGGTATATGGAGTATTCTTGACTTTGTCAATTCTAGGGTTACGGGTCATTTATTACTCAAGAAAGGGTAGGTTTAGGGTTCTGGCACCATATTGAAGGCATGTGACACCATAATTGGTCAGACTGGCACCATCCTCTAGAATGGCACCATCGGCCAAGGGGAAATTTTGTTAGTTTTGGCACTATTTCATTTTTTGTAGAGCTATGCTTTGGTTTGACACCATGTCAAACTGGAGATTTTCGATGCGTTGGTGCCATATCAGTTTTTTGTGGTGCCAAACTCTAGTTTGGTGCCATGCATTAAGGATTTAGGTTTTGCCAGTAAATGTCGACACAGTGGTGCCATCATCTAGAATAGCGACATACCCAAGTTTTGTGGTGCCATCCTCTGGAATGGCACCAGGGTTTGGCAAGTTGAAATGGGGTTTTTAAGGGTTGAGTGTCGAACTAGTTTCAAAATTGAAATAATCAGTGCCATCCTCTGGAATGGCACCATATCAGGGAAGATTGGTGCCATCCTTTGGAATTGCTCCATACTTGGCAGAATTGGCACTATCCAGTTGAATGGTGTCATGTTGGTTATAATTGGTGCCAAAATTAATTTTGGTGCTAAAAGGGGTAAAATCAACGCCATAATGCTAATTTGAAGAATGCTAAGTTTTTGACTCATATTTTACAAATGCAGATTAATGGGGATCATGGCTTCATGGGAGTAGCACATTCCCGCAGTTATGTAGTTCTTAGAGGTTTTCGACTAGGCTACATTAGCTAGGTTAGGGAGATTGGTCCTCTAGATAGTGGCCGAGATGCCCATCATACATGCACATAGGGCCATGATGATGGCCCTAGTAGAGCGATGGCAGAGTGAGACATGCTCATTCCTCCTATCCACAAGTGAAATTGCCATCACTTTGGAGGACATGTATCGCATTCTGCGGTTGTCGATCGCTGGAGCATGGGCTACTTATGACATTGCTAGAGGATGAGCGGCCCTAGATAGAGCTTTTTCCCTAGGCCAACAAGTTCTAACATAGGATCGACTTCAGATGAGTTATGGTTAGATGTTGGTGGTGTTGGTAGGTGGCGACTAGTTAGGAAAGTACTGTACACTAGCCATGTATCCTCGCCAAGGTTCGGGGGCAGTAGCCCCCGAGAAAATTTTTTTTAGGGCCGACATAAAAAAATCCTATTTTTATGACCGACATAAGAAAACCCTAATTTTTGTAACCAACAAAAAGGCTTGATAAAAGTGGCTAAGGGTTAGGGTTTTGATGTATTGTATTGTAGCATTTGTAGCGGTATTGAGTTGCAGGGATTGCTGATTGTAATTGGTTTGATTTACTGGATAATAATATTGGACTCTTTATTTGGTGGATGTAGCCTGAGTTTGGGTGAACCATGTTAAATCTTGTCTCTCGCTGTTATTAATTCTATGTATTTCCATTTCTCTGTTTAATCTTTATTTGCATTTAATTGATATCTTATGCCGGCTAACCCTAACAGGTGGTGGGATTGGATGACCTCACATTATTTATATGTGTGGTGATTGGGGGTCTGGTGATGCTAGATCAACATGCACAGGGCTTCTCAATGGGATGGGGAGAGGAGTTTGAGGGGATGGTGCTACATGAGATGATGTATGCATGGGAACCTGTTGATGATGATGTTAGTCATATACAAACATAGAATAAAAGTTACACAACAACCTTTACTCATCTTGAAAGATACGATGAATTTAGAGAATTCATGATCCCAAGTCTCCATTGATTAGTTCATAATCTACTGACGTTACTCAGTGGTTGATGTGTGTTGCTATTTTCCATTCAGGGGCCTTACGTTCTTCAGTAATTTCTACAAAATTTCATCAATATTCCTCCAAATATCCTGTTCTTTATGTCTGCCCTGTACAAATCTTTAACAATTCTACCTCTGCACTTATGGATTCACTCAAATAATGTGTCTACAGGCTGATATTTACATGATTTATACCAGTATTTATGATTCTTTGCATGATATTTTCAATACTACATGCATTTAACTCAAATATGCTAAGGATTTTTGATTATCTACGAGATGTTAGCATATTTCTCTGTTCTGCTTGTTATTTATCATGATTTGTAGTTATGGTGATGAATTTATGAAATTAAAAAAAGGAAAAGGGTTAAAGAATGAGATTCCCAAAACTACTTGACTGAGATCACTGATCCACATACAAGCTCCCATACATGCAATGAAAAGAAGGAAACTAGAATCATACTTCACCAGGACATTCCACAAATCCGCATGATCCAGTGCAAATCTTCAAAGGAAAAGTTGATAACAACATGTAATGAAATGAAAGCGCTTCTAGTTGAACACAGCATTCACCAGTACATATCCAGAAATCAACATGAAGATTACGTAAAATTTACAATCAAGATGTAATCTGAAACTTCATATCCATTCAGTATGCTCAAGAACAGGTACATTTATAGTGATCTGAAGAAAGAACCTTGACATTTCAACAATTCAATCCTCATTAGTCTCAGTAATCCGATCTCCTATTTGATTCTACAGTAATTGGCCTTATTGTGCCAGATGTTCCAATGTTTTTCTCCCTTTTTTCGACAAGCTCTGGCTCTTATATAGAACAAATGCCAGAAAACAGTTACAATGATCCAAGGATCAAGATCCTCCCAGAACAATCAATGGTCCAGATGAATAGCATGTGCTTTGCCAGTTGGCAAATGTATAACTGGCACAGAATATTCTAGCATCTTTGATTTGATTCGGTCTCCAGCTGGCAAACAACATATTTGACAATATCCCCCTCACTTCTGGTTCATGTTGCCTCCATGTGCAACTTTGCAATGTTCAGCTTCAAACAACTCTGAGACTTCCTGCAATAAACATACAAGCATTAAGCCCAGCATCATTTGATAAACAACAGGAATTTAAACATTTTATTAAATAGGCCTCAAAATGTGCAGCTAGAGGTAATCGGGCCCCAAATCAGTGGAAATTATGCATTAAATGCATAAACAGCGTCAAAAACACTCGGGTCAACTATCGTTGACTAGAAAAATGCATTCTGGTGATCTAAATTTCTATCGCTTTGCATTCCCGCCCATTTCCTTGTATATTGGGCTTCAAATCTGCTGATACATCGTAAAATATACAAGGAATTAATTGCTTTTAACTTTCCTTCGAATCCGCTCCTTGTACATTACCGGCTTGTATATCGGGTTCCAAATTTGCATATACAAGCACAAAACATACAAGGAATTAATCGCTTTTTATATGATTTCAATTCCACCGTTGTATAAGTTTAATGTATATCGCAATGTATGTCTAAACATACAATCACGAAAGATACAACGAACTTTTGCTATTTAATAACCATTTCAATTCCGGCCTTGTATATTATGTATTGTATGTTTCGAACCCTTCATACAAGGCACCAGATATACAAGCATTTAATCCCATTTAACAAACCCTTCGCGTCCGGCCTGCATATCCGCTTGCATCTCAGGTCAGCATCATATTTGCATCGGTGTGACCACATATGATCGGGATGACAAAATTAAACTTCACCGATAGCTAACCCTATGCCGATAGCCACTTTCATCGGGTAGACTACAACATCAGGGAGAAAATCTAAGACTTGGCCGATAGTTAAAACTATGCTGAAGAACTACCATATCGGCGAGACTACTTCCATCGGGGAGACAATACAAAGTGGCCGATAGCAAAAGCTAGGCCGATGGACTTTTCCATCGGGGAGACTACCTTAAACTTGGCCAACGGCAAAAGTCAGGCCGATCACCTCCCATATTATATATGACGTCACCGTCATGTTTAGCTTCTGTATATTGGGAAAAGAATGATATCATCATCATCATCATGTTGAAGGAAAATAGGAGGATTTGAAATATGATCCTGCTGCTGAGAGTATCACCCCCCCTTAAAAGATAGGGTGATCATCATGATCATGCAAAAGGAGATCAGGAGGATATGATGATGTCATCATCATATTAGCGAATATCAGCAAATATGACCCTCGCTTGAAAGATCAGGATGATGACCCTTCGATAGGACTTTGACATGTGCATGCAAATATGCAGATGGTAGATTTTCTAAGCAGGGTGATATTATAATATCAGCATGCTATTATAATATCGGGTGATGTTATAATATCATGATGCTCGTTGTTATGAAATATGACCCTCCTAAAATCATGTTTGACTAGACCTTTGACTTGTCATAACTTTCTCATATGGACGAATTTTAGGGTGATGTAAAAGGCAAACCTGCCTAGAATTTCAAGCTCTTTCACATGGTAAGCTTTCTGAGGATAGATTCAGACTTTCAAATTTGGCTCAGACTTCAAGATCACAAATATGCCTGAGATTAGGCATATGCATACTGACTAATACTGTTTTACCTTTACCGCCCAGAGCACAAAAGCGAGGGAACAAGCTAGCAAAGTTGGGTCCCTATTTTGATAATGCAAAATGGGGGGTCTTGTGTAACCACACAACAACTTGCCACCAAAGAAAACAACAAAATTCAAATAATTCAAAAGGTGAGGATAAGTTAAAACATAAATTTCCAACTCCTATCAAGCATGAGCATCCTAATCCTTTCTAACTGGTATCATGTTCATCAATGTAACAATGAATTGATAAGGGATCAATTGTGTGCATGTGATTCATTTAGTCATCTTGAAAGTGAGTTGAATAAATCAGTGACTGGTGTTAAGCTACGTAGTTTGGTTCATCCCTCATATCCAACCGGATAGAGCCTTGCTGCCAGCAGGCATCCATAGCCCCGGCAAGGTTATCGTTGCAATTCCCCTAAGTAGAGCCCCACTGCCAGCAGGCGTCTATAGCCCCGGTAGAGTTACTTAGATGACTTAATCTAGATTTTAGAAAATCCATTTTATTATTTTATTTATTTTATATTTTGAATTTAATTTCTTAAGATATAATAATTGTAGCTTCATGATACAAGGAATGGTCACTTGTTGAAATTAAGTTGAGAATTGCAATGGTAGCAAGGGCAACCTTTAGATTTTTCACTTAACACCTACACTGATATGTTCAATAAACCCAAGGCTATTAGGTGTGTCATTGTGAGGATCACCTTGACTCAAGAAAAGTAGTACTGATGAATATGATACCACAGACCTGATCAAGAGTACCTATACTGACATGAGTTATAACCTATGTAAAAACTTATATCCAACTTTTGAATTCTAACAATTTCTGTAGTGTTCTTAAGTAACAAGGTGCACCAGTTTTGCCCAACCAAAACAAAGACTCAACAACGCAAAACACAAAGCAACCTGTACAAATGGCTAACCTACAAAAGGAAATAAAAGAAACAGAACAAGACAACAAAACAAGCAGACTGTACAAACAACTAACCTACAAAATTATATACAAACCACTACTAGGCAAACAAAAACCAGCAAACGACCCAAATACACCTGTATTTGCATACTTCTTTTGATTGTGCAGGAGCATTAGGGTATTAGTTATGGTTCTCAACCTAGCAAATTTATCTTTATATTCTAAAAAATATTCTGATATTCTAAATTCACTGTATTCAACAGAACAACTCTTGATGATCAGCAACTGAGGCAGCTCATTATGTTCATGATTAATCCATGTGCATGTCTTATCTCCTGAATTTCCATAATCAAAATAGTATTCAACATCATTTACTGTGGAAAGGAGAAATACAACCTGATGTATTTCTGGCTCTGTTGGACATGCTTGTTTGTTGACAGCTGATCTTCCATTTAATTCTATATTTTCATTGCTTGGCTCAGTGTCTGGTCTCTCTTCAAATTGAAGGATGTATGACTCTTGATGTATTAGTTCTTCATCTTTATCCATATTTGTTCCTTCATTTTGGATGTTCAGTTTATCCTCCAGTTCAGGAAACCTCTCAATATTTTCTTCAATTTCCTGCACATCAGCATCTAAATAAGTATCTTTATTATCACAACCTGACATACAGAAATTTATCATTTCTAAATCACTTGACTGTAAAAGAGAAATGACTTTCAATTGATAAGAAGACTTCCCTATTTCATTTTCAAAATATTTCTGGAGTGACGTCTGATCATTCACAACAACTCCAAAGTCTTCTACATCTTCATCTTTCAGGAATTGTTCATTAAATAATTCACATCTTCTATCTAGTAAAGTGCCTGGTTCCATTAACCTGCAACATTCTTGTATTTGACCACTCAATTCAACCCAGTTAGGCAGTAAATTAGCATTTATCTTCTTTTCTATGACTCCCTGTGTTACTATCATAGGAACTTCATCATCAGTAGTGCATTTAAATTGTTCTACTATCTGTTTACACTTCTCTTTACCATAGAATGACTCCAGGAAAGATGTTTCATCTTCTCTATCAAAAGTATTAGGATCAGAATCAAAAATATTATCCTGATGAGTGGTTTCTTCTCTAGAATTTTCACAGGATTCATACCTGCATACTGACTGGTCCTTACTAGTATTAGGAAGTAAAGAACTCCTATCAATCCCACCATAAAATGAATCAAGGAAAGATGTTTCCTCTTCATTACCTTTTATAACCGATTTAGCTATTGTATTTTCTAAGCAATTCATCACTAGGGGTGTTGCTTCTCTTTGCTGTTCCAGAATTTCCTCATTTCGTTGGTCCAGAAGTTCTTCATTTTCCTGGCAAATTTCAGTCCTGAATACATCCAAAAAGAATATTAATCCTTTCAAGTATAAATCCAACCTTGTAAGGAAAGTTAAACAATTAATTTCACTGTGTTCTGCAGTCTGGTGTATCCTGCAACAGGTAGATAAACCAAAGTTAGACAAATTGTGAGGGTAAAGCTGCCTATTCAGAGTTTCTTGAGATAAAGGAATGTTAACCTGACAATTATTTTCATATGCATCCATCAAAATGAGACTCTATTTTTTAATTATTTAGGATTTTGAAATTTTAATGAGATCTACCATATCTCAGAATAAAACTTGAAAGTTCAGAAAATAAAACTAATCTTTGATGTTTCGAGCTAGATCTTTGCAAAGGTGCAACCAAAACATCTTAGATAAGAGATATTTGCAGACATTTAACTCAAATGCCGAAATATTTATGCAATATTTGTAGAAATCCAGAAATTCTCTGTTCGGCCCTCCTTCTAGCACCAATTTATGTTGCGTTAGGAGCGAGGAGCCTGCAGATATGTATGATGACTGAAGCAATGGTGTCTTTTCCCGTTCTGCCCTCCTTCTAGCGCCAATTTATGTTGCGTTAGGAGTGAAGAGCCTGCATAAAATGTATGATGACTGAAGCAATGGTGTCTTTTCCAGTTCCGCCCTTCTTCTAGCGCTAATTTATGTTGATGATGATGTTAGTCATATACAAACATAGAATAAAAGTTACACAACAACCTTTACTCATCTTGAAAGATACGATGAATTCAGAGAATTCATGATCCCAAGTCTCTGTTGATTAGTTCATAATCTACTGATGTTGCTCAGTGGTTGATGTGTGTTGCTATTTTCCATTCAGGGGCCTTACGTTCTTCAGTAATTTCTACAAAATTTCATCAATATTCCTCCAAATATCATGTTCTTTATGTCTGCCCTGTACAAATCTTTAACAATTCTACCTCTACACTTATGGATTCACTCAAATAATGTGTCTACAGGCCGATATTTACATGATTTATACCAGTATTTATCATTCTTTGCATGATATTTTCAATACTACATGCATTTAACTCAAATATGCTAAGGATTTTCGATTATCTACGAGATGTCAGCATATTTCTCTATTCTGCTTGTTATTTATCATCATTTGCAGTTATGGTGATGAATTTATGAAATTAAAAAAAGGAAAAGGGTTAAAGAATGAGATTCCCAAAACTACTTGACTAAGATCACTGATCCACATACAAGCTCCCATACATGCAATGAAAAGAAGGAAACTAGAATCATACTTCACCAGGACATTCCACAAATCCGCATGATCCAGTGCAAATCTTCAAAGGAAAAGTTGATAACAACATGTAATGAAATGAAAGCACTTTTAGTTGAACACAACATTCACCAGTACATATCCGGAAATCAACATGAAGATTACGTAAAATTTACAACCAGGATGTAATCTAAAACTTCATATCCATTCAGTATGCTCAAGAACAGGTACATTTACAGTGATCTGAAGAAAGAACCTTGACATTTCAACAATTCAATCCTCATTAGTCTCAGTAATCCGATCTCCTATTTGATTCTACAGTAATTGGCCTTATTGTGCCAGATGTTCCAATGTTTTTCTCCCTTTTTTCGACAAGCTCTGGCTCTTATATAGAACAAATGCCAGAAAACAATTACAATGATCCAAGGATCAGGATCCTCCCAGAACAATCAATGGTCCAGATGAATAGCACGTGCTTTGCCAGTTGGCAAATGTATAACTGGCACAGAATATTCCAGCATCTTTGATTTGATTCGGTCTCTAGCTGGCAAACAGAATATTTGACAATATCCCCCTCACTTCTGGTTCATGTTGCCTCCATGTGCAACTTTGCAATGTTCAGCTTCAAACAGCTCCGAGACTTCCTGCAATAAACATACAAGCATTAAGCCCAGCATCATTTGATAAACAACAGGAATTTAAACATTTTATTAAATAGGCCTCAAAATGTGCAGCTAGAGGCAATCGGGTCCCAAATCAGTGGAAATTATGCATTAAATGCATAAACAGCGTCAAAAACACTCGGGTCAACCATCGTTAACTAGAAAAATGCATTCTGGTGATCTAAATTTCTATCGCTTTGCATTCCCGCCCATTTCCTTGTATATCGGGCTTCAAATCTGCTGATACATCATAAAATATACAAGGAATTAATTGCTTTTAACTTTCCTTCGAATCCGCTCCTTGTACATTATCGGCTTGTATATCAGGTTCCAAATTTGCATATACAAGCGCAAAACATACAAGGAATTAATCACTTTTTATATGATTTCAATTCCGCCATTGTATAAGTTCAATGTATATTGCAATGTATGTCTAAACATACAATCATGAAAGATACAACGAACTTTCACTATTTAATAACCATTTCAATTCCGGCCTTGTATATTATGTATTGTATGTTTCGAACCCTTCATACAAGGTACCAGATATACAAGCATTTAATCCCATTTAACAAACCCTTCACGTTCGGCCTGCATATCCGCTTGCATCTCGGGTCAGCATCATATTTGCATTGGTGTGACCACATATAATCGGGATGACAAAATTAAACTTCACCGATAGCTAACCCTATGCCGATAGCCACTTTCATCGGGCAGACTACAACATCGGGGAGAAAATCTAAGACTCGGTCGATAGTTAAAACTATGCCGAAGAACTACCATATCGGCGATACTACTCCCATCGAGGAGACAATACAAAGCGTGGCCGATAGAAAAAGCTAGGCCGATGGACTTTTCCATCGGGGAGACTACCTTAAACTTGGCCGACGGCAAAAGTCAGGCCGATCACCCCCCATATTATATATGACATCACCGTCATGTTTAGCTTCTGTATATTGGGAAAAGAATGATATCATCATCATCATCATGTCGAAGGAAAATAGGAGGATTTGAAATATGATCCTGCTGCTGAGAGTATCACCCCCCCTTAAAAGATAGGGTGATCATCATGATCATGCAAAAGGAGATCAGGAGGATATGATGACGTCATCATCATATTAGTGAATATCAGCAAATATGACCCTCCCTTGATCAGGATGATGACCCTCCGATAGGACTTTGACATGCGCATGCAAATATGCAGATGGTGGATTTTCTAAGCAGGGTGATATTATAATATCAGCATGATATTATAATATCAGGTGATGTTATAATATCATGATGCTCGTTGTTATGAAATATGACCCTCCTAAAATCATGTTTGACCAGACCTTTGACTTGTCGTAACTTTCTCATATGGACGAATTTTAGGGTGATGTAAAAGGCAAACCTGCCTAGAATTTCAAGCTCTTTCACATGGTAAGCTTTCTGAGGATAGATTCAGACTTTCAAATTTGGCTCAGACTTCAAGATCACAAATATCCCTGAGATTAGGCATATGCATACTGACTGATACTGTTTTACCTTTACCGCCCAGAGCACAAAAGCAAGGGAACAAGCTAGCAAAGTTGGGTCCCTGTTTTGATAATGCAAAATGGGGCGTGTTGTGTATCCACACAACAGGACCATGCATGTTGGGGTAGTTATACCATGAGATGCACACTATTGTGTATATGTTGGATGGGACCTTGTCTTCTGAGTTACATTGATGCATGTCTGGGCTTTTAAGTACATAGGGATTACACGGCCACATGGAGCTTTATTTTGAGGGAAGTTGGAGGCATTCATCTTCATATACTGGGCTCGTATTTAGTACTCATAGGTTGGGTAGTTGCATTATTGGTGGTGGATTCTAGATGACTTGGTGCATATCACATGGTGCCCATATATTAGAGTGGAGGCATGGCTAGATGAGCACATTCATTTACCTTATGCATTCCAAACACGATACCTAATGGGCCAAGGGGATCATACAATTGATATGTATCTTCCCTCTTGGGTCCAGAGACAGTTCAGATTGCACCAGGACCTACCATAGGCGATGGCTATTTTTACTAGGATGCCTCAAGACATCAGGTAACTCCCACAGATAGTGCAATCAGTGGCGATAGATGATTTTGTAGGATTGTAGCCCTAGCAGTGGGACTGGAGGAGTACAATCATTAATGTAGGGACCACCCCTGGTTATGATCAATGGTGGGTAGTGTGGAGACCGATCTGTTTGATGGATCCCACTGCAGATCCAGATATGATGGTAGAGGATGAGGTGGAGGAGGAGATAGTGTTGGAGGAGGTTTATTTGGATGAGGATGATCCCATTGGGATGTTGGCTGCGGTGGAAGTAGAGAAGGTTTTGGCTAGGAGAGGATGGGGATAAGGACAGTGGAGTCCTCAGTGGCAATGGGGAGCTGGGCAGGGTCCACAATAGAGGCAGTAGCAGCAGGTGCCTATACAATAGGCACAAGTAGGATAGAGAGGAGAGATGCTACCACCACGGGTACCATCATAGTAGCAAGGATAGAAGAAGGCACCTCCACAGACACCACCCCAGCAGCAGGCACAGATGGTACAGATGCTACCGCCATTGGCACCACCATGAAAGTAAGGGCAGAGGCAGGCATCCCCATAATGGACACCTTAGTAGGTTAAACTGTAGACACAACAATGGTTGGTGCTAGAGAGTCAGATGGCATTTATAGGGGTAGGGACTACAGAGGCAGGGAGTTCAGAGACAAGACCAGGTCTTATTCCAAGTGTACGTACTAGGCATTGATGCACTCGTGTCGATGATGAGGAGGATGTAAATACCTTATGAGCCTAAGTTGCTAGCTTAGAGGATATAGTGGAGAAGCAGAGGTAGGAGTTCTTGCAACTATGGGGAGTAGTTGCCTTGTTGGATGGGAGCAGTGGTATAGATGGGTAGATCAACGCACTATAGACATAGCTAGCATAACTTCAGGGGTAGGTACAATAGCTACAGGCTCAGGTGGTCAGGGTTACAATGGAGAGAGACACAGATAGATCCATGCATTAGGTAGCAGATGCTTAGGTGGGGGCCCTATAGGCAGAGGTGACCTGATTGTAGGGTATGGTATTTGGCACCAGTATTGGTCATATTTATTCATATTCCTAGAAACGTATCCAGCAGTTGCAGGATCAGCTATTAGAGCAACGCTCCAGGGCCAAGTATTATTATGGTGCATACTGTATAGTAGTCCCTAAGTGCCAGCGTCTGCCTAGCTATAGTTAGAGGAGCATCTATAGGATTTTTGGGTCATATAGGTCTAGGAGATCAGTGCAATTAGTGTAGCAACCCATTCAGCCACAGGCCCCTCCATAGCAACCACCTCAAGAGCCACCTTAGCAACAATAGTAGCTACATCCTAGGTCTCCCACCGACTCTACTAGGAGGTCATCAACCCAGGGTTGATCTTTTATTATCTGATGTATTTTGGTCCTTCTAGCATTTTGTATCACGACATTGTATTATTTTGAGCAATGTATATTTTCACGGTGATGTACTTTATGATGGTTTATGATATTTTGGATGCTTATGGTATGATGGTATTATGCATTATGATGGTTCATGATGATGTTTTTTATTCATTATGGATATTTACAGATGTTTATGATGATGTTTTATGGATATGGATATTTATGTAATGGTTAATGTGATGTTATGGATGTATTTATAGATTGCCTAGATAGATGAATTTATGGTTATGGATGTATGTGATGATATCAATAGGATATATGCTTAGATTAATAAACATATATTATGCATGGTTAAAAATGAAATGGATATTTAATGGATAAATGGATTATGATGTGGATTATATGCTCAAATTAATAAACATATATTATGAATTCAAACAAAATAAATGTGAAATATATGCTCAAATTAATAAACATATATTATGAATGAAAATGGAATGTGAATTATTATGTATTTAATGATTTAATGACATGGATGAAAATGATATTTATTTAAGGAATATGCAATGGTTATGGTAGAATGATGAAATGAAATGGTAATCGATACATGTAATGGTTAATGATAGATGGTAATGCAAATGAAATGACTAATGAAATGGTAATGGATATATGTAATGGTTAATGATAGATGATAATAATATGGGAAATTGAATGGTTTGATGTTGTAGTCATGATACACATGATGTCCATATAAACACTGGGTGATGGGGTTAGGTGGTGGGGATGTTTAGGGATGGTCAGAATAGGTTTGGGGGTATTAGGTCACTAGACACCATGCTATTAGAGGGGTTTTGTTGGGGTGGGTAAAGTATGTAGAGTGACTGGGATGATTGATTAGTGGTGGGGGAAGGGATATGTTAGATGGGGGGTTAGATCATTCTCAGTCTAGATATTGTGTTGAATGGTTGGTGATTAGAAGGGGAGATGGATAAGCTAGGCAAAGTACTTGCATTACATTATTGAGAGCATTTCTAGGTTTATTATAGAAAAATAGGATATTGTTCACCAAAGTATAAAAGGACCAAGGTGATGATATATATCCTTCTTTGCATGGACTAGACTCATAAGAAATAGGTTGACCTCATGCATGCCCAAGGTACTATAAACTTTCCTAAATGAGGGAAGGGGACTCATAGCATAAGTTCCTTAGTACATAGAAGGTATGATTAACTTTATATGCAAATGGGGAGCACTATGCTAGAACTGACCCTATCTTCAAGATATGAATACTATTCTTGGAGTAATGAAATCAACCCACAAGAACATCATACAAAAATAATGACCATGTCTATTCTAGGTGTTCCCACCACGTACCATGATATAGCGAGATCAAGGTAGCTTTGGAATGATCCCTAGAACAAGACAAAAGATAAAAATCAATAATCAAAAGAACCAATGAATTGCACAAACAACCATTGTATCTCTTTACCAAGATAAGTGTTGATGATGGATTCTACCTATTGTAGGAATGATATATCCATTAAGGTGACAATCGATTGGATGTTGTTCGATAAAATTCAAAAGGTGGACAAAAGGATAGTCAGGATGTGTGTGATGATTATGGTTAGTTTGTTGATTGGCAATTTTTACGTAGGATTCGATGTTTTTAGGGTATGCTTAGCATGTGTATTGCTTGGTAAATTTGGTAAGCTCAGCAGATTGGGATCATCCAAATGAGTTGGATGGGTGCATATTACATACCTGAGTACTAGATACTTCATTCATATTCTAGACTACCTACATACCCTATGTCCATGGGATCAAGGTATTGTAAGATGCGAGTGAGATGAATATGTAGTTCTGGTTTGACTTGATGATGTGGGAATGGCTCAGGATGAGTGTAATGATGATGTGCTGTGCATGATGATGATGTGGGATTGTTTTTATATTTTGTGATTTTTTTATTTTTTTGGAATTTTTTTTGGATTTTGTATTGTTTTTGGGTTTTTTAGATATTTGCGTTATACAAGAGAAGCATACAAGGATCCTTGTTGAATGGATTAGCTTTGGGTGGGATAATATAGGGTGGGTCATAGAGTTTGATGTTTTAGAATTCCCGCAATGGGATGCACGTGATGTGGAATGTTATGATGGGTAAGAAGACTTATTAGATGGTAGGAATGGCTGCTATACATGGTGCCTAAGATAGGTTTTCACCATGGTACTTATCCAAGGTGTCACCGAAGTGATTTTCACCATTGGACGACTTTATTGCACTTAGTTTTTTTTTCTTGATTTTTTTTATTTTTTGTACTTTTTTGATTTGGGATATTTGATGAGTCATGCGTAGAACCTTTTCAGATGTAGGATGTTCATAGGTTCATCTAGAGGCTGCCCCTCAGGTGTTGCAAGCTAATATGCCCCTGACCCATAGCTAGCTATGATGACATATTGTCCCAACCAATTAGGCTCAAACTTTCCTTTCTTGGTGCGCTCTTGTAGGTTTTTCTGATTCTCCATAAGGACAAGGTCACCTACCTCAAATTGATAGTTCTTGATCTTCTTGTTGTAGCTCTTGCATAGCTAGTTTTGATAGGCTTGAAGGTGATTGAGAGCATCCAAGTGTTTTTCATCTAGTAACTCTAGCTCATTCAGTCATGCAACTCAGTACTCCTTCTCAGTGATTATATTTTGTAATGAAATCCTGAGTGATGAGAGCTTGACCTCACTATGAAAAATAGCTTCAGAACCAAATACTAAAGAGTATGGCATGGCCATTGTAGGTGTGCAGATGCTTGTGCAGTAGGCCCATATGGTGGGGTTAAGTTGGAGCTACCAGTCATGACTAGCTTCATTAACCATCTTTTTCAAAATGCATAAGAAGGTTTTGTTAGAATCTTTGACTTGAACATTACCTTGGGGGTAACAGGGTATGGAAAAGTGATGTTGGATTTGGAATTTCTCACACAAGGTGCAGACTTCCTAGTTTTTAAACAGTTTCCTATTATCTCTGATGATGGAATGGGGAACATCATAGCAGCATATTATGTAATGGAGAATGAATTTAGCAATCTAGATACCTATGGTGAAAGTGAGTGGAATGGCTTTGACCCACTTAGTGAAGTACTCGGTAGTGGTAATGATGAATTTGTGGCCATTGGATGATGGTGGATGAATTTTACCTACAAGGTTGAGTCCCCCCTATGAAAAAGGCCAAGGAGTTGTTATTGGTTGTAGCTCCTGTGAAGGTGCATGGATGAGATCACCGTGTTGCTGACATGGTAAACACTTCTTCACAAATCGGTAAGCATCTCATTCCACGGTTGGCTAATAGTATCCTGTCCTCAGGATTTTCATTGCTAAGGTAGGTCCACTAGAGTGTGCCCCGCAAATGCCTTCGTGTACCTCTTGCAAGGCCACTACAGCTTCTCTAGAGTCGAGACATCGTAAAAGAGTACCATCAAGACTTATTCGATAGAGGGTGTCTCCTATGAGGGTAAAACAACAAGCTCAGTGGATGAAGCTTTTGTGTTGTGTGGATGATAGGTTTGGTGGGATGATGTTGTCATGAAGGTACATGTAAGTCTCTTGATACCAAGGAGATAAGGGACCAACAATGTCACACACTAGCTTTGATTGTGGTACATCATAAGCTGGTATTAGAAGCTCTTCGATCAAGAACTCACACTTCTTGCTATCCTTTTTCATATCGACCAAGGATCCTACTGTAGCTATAGCATTTGTAGCTTTATTTTTTAATCTTGGAATTTTCTCAAAATGGATATCGTGAAAATAATCTTTGAAATCATCAACCATTCTTTTGTAGGGTAGGTGTTTGTTGTCCTTTGTCTTGTACTCATTGTTCACACGTCTGATGACTAATTGGGAGTCTCCATAAACTAACTTCTCAATTTTCCACTATATTTCCATGCGAAATCCTGTGATGAGGGCCTCGTACTCTGCTACATTATTTGTGCACATAAATGTTATTTTGTAGGATTTAGGAATAGTGTCTCCTTGAGGGGTGACAAACAAGATACCTACCCCTGAGCCACGATGTGTGTAGGATCCATGAAAATACATTTTCCATGTATCTATTGTCGGTGCTATTGTCAATATGGACTCATCTAAAAATTCTACAAGCAATGGTTGCTCTGTTGAGTTTAGTGCATCAGCTAATTGATTGGTGACCACCTGTCCTTTAATGGATTTCCTTTCTATGTATTCAATGTCAAACTCACTCAGGATTATAACCCACTTAGCCATTCATCCTATAAGAACTGCTCTAGTCAGTAGATATTTTAGCGGATTGATCTTGGCAATAAGCCTGGTCTTGTGGTTGAGCATGTAGTGTCTTAATTTTTGGGAAGTGAAGACAATGACGAGACATGCTTGTTCAATTGGAGTGTAGTTCAGCTCATAGGTCACCAAGGTGCAACTGATATAGTATATATCCCTTTCTTTTCCCTATTCATTGTGTTGTGCTAACAAGGCCCCTATCATCGTTTCTGTTGTTGAAATGTACAAAAGGAGGGCTTGTCTTTGTTTTGGTGGAATAAGGATGGGTGTGTTAGCAAGATATTCCTTTAGCTGTTCAAAGGTGCTTGGGCACTGACTATCCCACACAAAAGCTATATTCTTGTAGAGAAGATGTTGGAATGGCTAACACTTGTCAGCAAGCTATACTATAAAGCGGTGGATGGATTGCAGTTTCCCTTGTAAGACTTACAGTTGTTTGAGTGTCTTGGGTGGAGGCATCTCCACTATGGCCTTGACCTCAGTAGGATCAACTTCAATTCCTCTTCTTGACACAATGTATCCTAGAAGCTTTCTGGAAGTGACCATGAAGACACATTTCTTAGGATTCAACCGCACATTTTATTGCTCTAGCCTATCGATGATTTTAGCCAACACATTTAAGTACTCTTCTCTAGTTTTGGACTTTCCCAGTAGATCATTGACATAATCTTCCATTATGCTGTGAAAAATATCATGGAAGATGACTGTCATTTCCCTCTGATATGTAGCTCCTACATTCTTCAACCCAAAGGGCATCACAACCTAGTAGTATATTCCCCACAGACATATAAAGGAAGTTTTATGCTGATCTTCTTCTACTATCCTAATTTGATTGTATCCATAAAATCCATCCATCAAGGATAACCTCTCATGACCGACAGTGAGATCCATGATGATGTCTATGTTAGGTAGCAAAAAATCATCCTTAGGGAAAGCCTTTTTAAGGTCTCTAAAATCTGTGTAGCAACGGATGCCCCTAGTGACTTTAGCTACTAGTACGATGTTGGATACCCATTTGGGATAGTCTATAGGGTGGATGAATCCCACATCTAGGAGTTTCTTGAGTTCCACCTTGATGAGGAGTGTTATTTGGGGATTCATTTTTCTTAGCTTTTGTTTTACTAGCTTCGCATCGGGATGCACTGTAAGGTGATGAACAACTAGGGCAGGATATAATCCTAGCATGTCAGCATATGTCCATGCGAAGTTATGGCTCCTCTATTTGAAGAAGGTTAAGAAAGCCTCATGTTCTTGTGATGTAAGGGACTCTGCTCAGAATGTGATCTTTGGTGTCTCTTCAGTTCCAAGGTTCATCTCATGTGATGCTTCAATTAGGATTGGTGATCTCTCTTGATATAGCTCAGATACTTTGGGAAGGCCCATGCTCTCATCTCCTAGCACCTCATGGAGGTTTTGACTATGTGATACCTTCGTTATTTTGATTTTTTTCTTCATCCTAAAGTGCCACAAAGTGGTTTTCACTAGGGGACGTTATTTTTATTTTTATATTTTTGTGACTAGGAGCTTGGGTTGGCTCCCTGAAGTATGCATATATGTTTAGTTCCATGCTATAGCTAGCCCTATGATCTCCAAGGGGAAAATGATCTCTCACCCCCATCATTTTAGTTATTGCTTTGTCATTTTGTGTGATATCAAGGACGAAAGGTCCTTGTTGGTCCCAATCTATGAGTTGGGCTAAACAAGAGGTAGGTCATTGGATGTGGATGGCATGGTGGTTAAGGTGTAGATGGTGCATATGGATGATTCAAAGAACTTGACAAAGTCACTAAAAGAGTCTTGACGGTCCTCTTCATTGATGTTGTTGATTGCGGGGAAGGCCTTAGCGACTTCGCTTAAGATACACTCAACATCGGCAGGGGTAGACTTGTTTTCTATACCCTAACCCATGAAGATATAGATTTCTTGTTGCTTGGATGGGCTCCACAATTCCTTGTTCATGAAGGCCTATGCCGCCTTATCCTTTGTAGCCCATATACTTGACGATTTTGAGACTTTTTCCATAGATCTCAGTTGGGAGAGTAGGAGCTTCTTGATTTGCTTCTTCTTCTTTGTATAACCAAGAAGATATATCTTCAAGGACATCTTGTTTAGGGAGGTGCTTCTTCTAGAAGGTAGCTGACAGCTTGCACTCAATGATCACCATAGAGACTTCCTCTTCTATAGGAGCACTAAATGTCTTAGGAAATGGCAAAGTCGCACACAAAATGTGCCATGTAGGTCATATTCACCACATCCCATGTCACTTATCTTGATCTTGACCTTGGGTGGAGGGGATGTTTGTGATGTATTCGTAATGTTGGAGGGATCAATGTATGAGGTGGATGATGCAGGATCAACATGTGAGCAGATGTGGGAGGCATTTGATTTGATGATATATAGAATAAGATCATTAATGCATACCTTTTTGCTGTTTGAATTCTGCTATATACTTTATTTATTGTGTAAGTAATCACTCCCAATGGCTCTTATGATTTGCTGCTATCCTCAGATCTGCTGTGGAGTAAATGAGAGGAATAGATATATATTTGGATTGTATATTGGATCTGGCTGTGATAGAACTGTTGGTTGTTCATTTCTTCTTATTCGCTGATGTCTTAGCAATACCAAACCTGATCGATTCATTTATGGTTGTATCTATCCTTGCTATCCACAAGTCTGTGTTCCATCAATGCCTCCTATACTCTTAGCGCTACCCTCTTATAGCAATCTTGTTTACTTCTATCTTCGTCAACTTCTTAAAGGATTTAGCGTCTTTTTGTATGTCTTAACATTTTATTGTCTTTTTCTATCTTTCGCTATCCGATTATCTGAGATAATTCTCTGTTTAGATTCCTTTTACAAATGATATTAATATTGTTTATTATCCATTTCCTTATGGATAATTTCTCTCCTATTCGGTATTACTCATAAATGTGATTTTTTGCAAACATGATGATATTGATTACTTGTTTTCATTTTGGACTGATTACATTTAAATTATGTTTTCTGTCCATGAGATTGTTCGCACTCCCAGTTAGATGTCTTGTTTTCTTAGTTGATGATGTGTCTGGTTCAATCGTTTGATTGCTGGTAATTGTAAGTTTGAATGCCCGAGTTGTTCAATTGCTTGGACTCCCCTATTCGTATGATTGAGATATTTCTTTATATCTTTGCATACTTACCAAATGTCACCACCTTTCATAAACGCCGCTTATTAGTTTCATACTAGTTGGTGTTTGCCTTAATCGTGGTCTATAATTTTGATTGCTTTGTATTTGCCAAACCTTGTCTTCTTTGATAAAGTCATCGTTGATCTTGTTAATATGCTTGCTCCTCTTATTTAAAGATGATCATTGCCATCTCATTTCTTGCTTCACGTAGGATTTTGCCTTATGGTCGATTCACTAGAGGTATTTAGATTTGTTTATTTTAAACTCCTAATCCCTCAAGTCAGCCTCTATGGGGATTGGCACCTTATTAAATACATTTATAATATAATAATTATAATATTTCAATTGTATATTAATCTTAATGTTTATATTTATATTAGTATTACATACCAATATGTATATTGGTATCAATATTAATATCTATATTGATAATAATACTATTTGTATTTATTTATTTATAAATACAATAATATTTAATTATTAATAGTTAAATATTAGATTGATATTATTTAATCGATTACAATGTCATTCATATCTTTAATTTGAATGAATAGTGCATAACCAATTCGATTAGTAGAGGGACATGACAGCCCTCCCCACTCAAGATTGCTTGTCCTCAAGCAATCACAATGAGTTCTTTCATTACCTTGCACTTTTAATAGTCTACCTTTCCAAATCAAGGTCTGCATGATGAACAGGCTTTATGAAAAAAATGGTTGTGATTCCATGAAAGAGAATGATGACCAAAAGTACTTGAAAGACAAATGTATAGGTAAGCACTTGCTTGGTGTTGTGAATAACAATGATGAGATGCAAGTATCATAGATGAAGATATGGTGTTTGGTAATAAAAATATTTTCAAAGAAGTTTTGAGAATATTGAATTTCCAAGATTCCAATGAAGAAAACATCTTGTAAATCTGGAAAGATGAATCTAATGATATTGTAGAGAAGGCAGATCGTATAAGAGTTTAATAATGATGATAAGATTGCATGATAGAAGAGAGGAAATCCATGTTGAAGTATAGGCACACAATTATCTATGAAACTCAAATCCTAAATACATGTAGTACATGATGTCTACACAAAGCTTATATGTGATACACAAAACTATATGAAGCACATACTACGTAATACAAGTATAAGTATGAAATACATAGCATACACTTAGTACACAAGCATGCACACGATACATAGGGCATGAAGCATACATGTAACATACAAGCATGAATATGAAGTATACACATGGAGACAAGTCATGAAGTGTGCATAAGTCATGGAATACACACTCAAATACACACAGTCATAAATATACAAACACAAAGACATAGAGAATACACTCAATTACAATTCATAGAGTATGCATTCAAATAACCATAGAGTATACATTCAAATTCACATACAAGTATAGAGTATACACTCAAAATATAATTACAATCAGAAAGTATGCACACAAATACAAAATCATAGAGTATATACAAGTACAAGGTTATAGAGCATACACTTGAATATAATCGCAAGGTCATAGATCATACAATTTCAAAGGCATGGAGCATACAATCACAAGTTAGGGAATATACAAGTCATAGAGTATACAATCACATACAATTACAAGTCATAGAATATACACTCGAATACAAATACAAATCACAAAGTATTCACTTGAATACATAATCATACTTGAATACAGGGGCATAGAGTATACATTCTTATACAAATACAATCATAAGTCAGAGAGTATTCATTTGCATGCAAGTACAATCAGGGAGTATACAAGTCATACGAAGACAAAGTCGTACATTCGATTACATAGTTATTAAATACACTCAAGTATGAACACAATCATACTTGAATACAAATTTAGAGAGTACTCAAACATGAATACAACTCACAAAGTACACTTTCAAATACAAGTCATGGAGTACGTATTTGAATACATATTTATACTTGAATACAAGTCATACACATCCATACCAGGCATGCGCATATGAATACAAATTATACAATTACAACTTGACACAATTGCAAATACAAGTTATAGAGCATGCACTCATTCAATTTCAAATATAGGTCATATTGAATCATAGAGTATATACTTGAATTTAAGTACAAATACAATTTCATAGAATGCACACTTAAGTACATATGCAAGTTATGGGGCATACACTCGGATACAATTATGAGTCATAGAGCATACATTCACATACAAGTAAAAATCATAGAATACATACTCAAATATAAGTAAATACAAGTACAAGTCATGGTACATACATTCAAATACAAATCCACTTGAATACAAATACATATTAGAGCATACACTTGAAACAAACATGCACCCAAGTACAAATACAATCACAGAGTATACACTTAAGCATACAAATACATATTCATAGAGCATACATGTTCATAGAGCATGTACTTGAATACAATTGCAAGGTCATAGAGCATACAAAGTCAGAGTATACAAATATAAATTCACAAAGTATACATTTGCATACAACTACACTCAATGAAGTATACACAAAAAACATACACGTGAATGTCTAAGTAGCATGCGTATGAACACCTATGGAGATTGAAGTATACATGCTGAGAATATATGTCAGATATGAGAAACACACATTTATCAACATGAGCAAGCATACCCAGAGAAGCATACAAGTATGATGCAATACACCAAAAATACATAAGATTACATAGATAGGAAGCGTAAGTACACACAAGAATATACATAACACACACAGACAAGAAGCATGAAGTAAAATATGTGAACACACACAATAATATAGAAACATACATAGGAAGCATACAAGTAAGGTTAAAGCATGAAGTAATACAGATGTAAGGCATGGAGTATACACATGAAGCATAAATACATGGAGCATACCCGCACATGCAAACACAAGTTATAGAGTATATACTCAAATACATAAGTCCTAAGGTAATGAATACTCATAGTTTGCACTAATACATATAAGTATACTATCGGATAATTGGAAAATGGGATTCGGTGCATCCCATACTACACCATGGACTCGTCCACTATCCCAAAGTTGTCAAGTATACACATGAGTATGAAGGATACATGCGAACACATGAAATACACAAAATATTCATATGTTACAACGTATACACATAGGTCACAAAGTAAACCTTTGAATAATTCACATTAACCACAAGTATACATTTAAATGCATGTAAGGCACACATAGTACACACAGGATGGCAGGATGACTGCTCTGATACCACTTGTAATGTCCCCTTCTAGTGAGTCCAAATTTTTCCTTTGACCTTGCACAATTCAACTCACAAAAGAGAACATTAGAGTTCCATTTTCTTTTCATTCCATCATATTAACAATATAATCATTATTCATCCATATTCAAGTTGTATAGTCATGTCATTATATAATGTTTCCAACTTATCATTTGTTCAGACACTTCCCATGCTCTACCTTGATTGGGTTCTTGGTTGCCCTCTCATTAATCATCCTCGTCTTCCACCTAAGTACGGATGTATTAGGGCACATTTCATCCCTACGGAGGCCCAAAGGCTTCGCACTACATGCGGTGTTCTTCACCATTTGGCTCAATGGAACTTCATGTAACACGCGACATTCTTCATTCCATCGAGAGTCACCTCACGTCGGGCACAATTATCATGAGCTCATAAATTATCATAGGCCCAAGAGCTTCACACTACATGCGGTGTTCTTCGTCTCTTGGCCCAAGGGACTTCACACAACACGCGGTGTTCTTCATCCACTTGAGGGTCACCTAGGTCCAATATACATCCCTAATCCAACCCCTTACTTCGATGGATAGTAAGATGATTAATGTGGAGGCTCGAACACCTCTCTCGGTTAGATCATGAGTTGTGTCCCATAGTTATCCAATGTTATCATCTTGTGATTCCCCTTGGATCACAAGATGCCATGATCTTTCTCATTCCATAATGGAACCAATCATTTTCATTATTCTTACTTTCATCTTTGTTTGTTTATGTATTCTTAAATAATGATCATGTTCTACCTTTAGTCTATTCCATATTACTATCTATAATCATGTTATAAACTATATGTGTTTTCTCATATTCTTTCATTTATCTAGTTTGTAATTAATTCTATCCATTCTTTGCAATTCTATGATCACGTATCTAATATCTATCTATTATTTTACCTATTAGAAATGCAATCATTGTTTCTTAATGCATATACGAATTTGCAATGTTATCATCAACACTTATCTATCATTATCTATACCCAGAAATGTTATTCAAAGCATAATATAAATATCTGATTTGATGATATATAGAATAAGATCATTAATGCATACCTTTTTGCTGTTTGAATTCTGCTATATACTTTATTTATTGTGTAAGTAATCACTCCCAATGGCTCTTATGATTTGCTGCTATCCTCAGATCTGCTGTGGAGTAAATGAGAGGAATAGATATATATTTGGATTGTATATTGGATCTGGCTGTGATAGAACTGTTGGTTGTTCATTTCTTCTTATTCGCTGATGTCTTAGCAATACCAAACCTGATCGATTCATTTATGGTTGTATCTATCCTTGCTACCCACAAGTCTGTGTTCCATCAATGCCTCCTATACTCTTAGCGCTACCCTCTTATAGCAATCTTGTTTACTTCTATCTTCGTCAACTTCTTAAAGGATTTAGCGTCTTTTTGTATGTCTTAACATTTTATTGTCTTTTTCTATCTTTCGCTATCCGATTATCTGAGATAATTCTCTGTTTAGATTCCTTTTACAAATGATATTAATATTGTTTATTATCCATTTCCTTATGGATAATTTCTCTACTATTCGGTATTACTCATAAATGTGATTTTTTGCAAACATGATGATATTGATTACTTGTTTTCATTTTGGACTGATTACATTTAATTTATGTTTTCTGTCCATGAGATTGTTCGCACTCCTAGTTAGATGTCTTGTTTTCTTAGTTGATGATGTGTCTGGTTCAATCGTTTGATTGCTGGTAATTGTAAGTTTGAATGCCCGAGTTGTTCAATTGCTTGGACTCCCCTATTCGTATGATTGAGATATTTCTTTATATCTTTGCATACTTACCAAATGTCACCACCTTTCATAAACGCCGCTTATTAGTTTCATACTAGTTGGTGTTTGCCTTAATCGTGGTCTATAATTTTGATTGCTTTGTATTTGCCAAACCTTGTCTTCTTTGATAAAGTCATCGTTGATCTTGTTAATATGCTTGCTCCTCTTATTTAAAGATGATCATTGCCATCTCATTTCTTGCTCCACATAGGATTTTGCCTTATGGCCTGTTCACTAGAGGTATTTAGATTTGTTTATTTTAAACTCCTAATCCCTCAAGTCAGCCTCTATGGGGATTGGCACCTTATTAAATACATTTATAATATAATAATTATAATATTTCAATTGTTTATTAATCTTAATGTTTATATTTATATTAGTATTACATACCAATATGTATATTGGTATCAATATTAATATCTATGTTGATAATAATACTATTTGTATTTATTTATTTATAAATACAATAATATTTAATTATTAATAGTTAAATATTAGATTGATATTATTTAATCGATTACAATGTCATTCATATCTTTAATTTGAATGAATAGTGCATAACCAATTCGATTAGTAGAGGGACATGACATTTTGTATACAATGTTTCAACCTCATGCAGTTAGATGTCTTATGCCCTTTCACACGATGGTATTCACAATAAGCATTCTCATCAAACCAAGAGGGTTTAAATTGATTTTCATTGTAAGGTCTAATAGGGGGTAATGTGATTAATTTTGCTTTCACAAGGCTATTCAAAATATTTTCAATGGGTTCCCCTAAAGATGTGAACTTTCTCTTAGGGTTGTTTTGTCTTAGTAATCCCTTAGGAACATTGACATTATTATTTGTGTATGTACTTGGTGGGGTGGGATTTTGTACATTTTGGATGGCTTTCACATTGGTGATGCCATCATTGAGGGTATTCTTGTTCTTACCCCAAAAGTGAGGTTTGTCGTTAGGTTGCACGTTGTTGTTGACCTTGTTGTTGTTGTTGTTGTTGGTCTTGTTGTCATTATTGTAGAGTTTTATAGAGCCTTTAGCAATAAGGGCTCTTTCAATGGTTGTTCCTTTGTTGATAACCTTATCAAAGGTTGATACGCATTGAATTTGCAAATGGAACCCATTTCTTGGTTGAGATTAGTCACAAACATAGTGACTAGTTGTTTCTCGGGGATGGGCGAAGGGAGTTTTCTTGCTAAGCCTCTCCATCTTTGCAAAAAGCTAGAGAAGGATTCCCCACGCTTTTGTTTTGTGTTGTAAAGGTTGGTCATGGATATCTCATGCTCAAAGTTATAGGAGAAATGGTTCACAAACTTCTCTGCAAGCTCATGGAATGTCTTAATGTCATGAGGAAGATAAGCAAACCATTTGGTAGCTTGACCATTGAGGCTTCTAGGAAATAGTCTCATCAAATAGGTATCATCATATGAGACTTCTAAGTAAGCTATATAAAACTCCCTAAGGTGTTCCCTAGGGTCTCCCTTTCCTTTATATTTGTCAAATTTTGGCGTTTCAAAATTTTTAGGAAAGGGAGGAATGTGTAATGTATCAAATGGATATGGGAAAATATCCTCAAAAGAATATTGCTTCCTTTTGTTTCCATGTTGTATGTCATCCACTTTTTGGATTAATGTTTGCACAATGCTAGATAAATCTTATGGTGGTGGTAGCAGAACATGGTTTTTTTGATTTTGGATTAATTGTTGGAGGAAAGGTGGAATTTGATTTTGTGGTAGATTTTGGTGTTGTGAGATTTAGTTTTGGGTGATTTGGTTTTGATGGACGAGATGTTGTTGATAGGCAATAAGTTGTTGTAGAACATGGGGTCAAATTTATTGATTTTGGTTGAGATTTTGTTACGCGGTTTGGACGGAGGATGTGATGGGTGCTTGGGAGATCAGATATTGTATATACGTGAAATTGGATGAAGGGTTGTTACATGGGTTAGTGTTAGGGATGTTGGATGTGTTGTAGGGTGGTTGTGAGAATAATTGGGTTATGAAAGCTATGGTGTTAGTGTCAAGTTGGGGGGCACTTGTGGAATTTCTTGCATGCATGGTGTTGCTGGGGATATTAAGGGTGATTTGCGGTGTAGATGTGGTGATGGTGGATGTTGATATAGTCGAGGCATTTGGTGTAGTTGAGGTGGTGACATTTGAAACTTGGGATGTATTAGGGACATTATGGGATGTGGATGGCTATGAAGATGTGGTGACGTTAGGTATGGTGGCACCATTTTGACGGAGGAATTCAAGATACCTATTGGGATCCAATTTTAGGACCCTATCGAGTATGTCTATAGAATTGACATCTTGTGTGAAATCTAGGACATCTTGATCCACTTGGTTGGTGTTAGATGGTGGTGCTTGTGGTTGGATGGGAAAAGAATTTATCATAGCATTGGCATAAAATATTGATTGTTGTTGGATTATAGGGACATTGTTTTGGTTGGTTTGAGGCATCCCCATGCCAAAGCTGATTCTAAAGGATTCCATGTCCTTATTCTTATTAGCTTGAGACCTTGTCAAGGGCATACAATGGATTTTGGTGTGGATTTGGTTGGATGGATGAAGGTTAAGACCTTAGAGAATAGATTTTAAAAATATTGGACCCAAGGATAGGTGATGATGAAAATTTGGTGGAAGGGAATTAAAGATTTAGCCTTAAGAGAATAAAATCCCAAAATTCTAAACCTAAGGGTAATGATATGGTGAGATATAGCTTTTTAGCTTTTAGAGAATAATTCTCAAAATTTACAAACCTAAGGATGATTAATGATAAAGGTATGAGGATGAATTGGAAATCATAGAGGTTAAAAACCTCCAAGATAGATGGATAAATTGATTCTCAAGAACTTTGGACCAAAGAGGATAATGGGAATGGATGAATCAAGATGATTTTGGGGATGAATGATTTTAGGATGGATGTGAAAGGGATGATGATGTGACTAAGGTATTCTTAAGATGTTATGGATAATAATCAACCAAGGGAGACCTTAGATGATTTAGATAAATGGATTTTGGATGTTAACCAACTAAGGAAAACCTTAGGTGATTTGAATGTTTTGGATGATCAATGTTTTGATGATGTTTAGAAAGGATGTTCAAATAAAAAAAATGAGCTTGAATAAACCTAGATCTTTGGATTAGAAAAAGGATGTCTCTTTCTACTTAAGGTAGACTTATGACCTTAGGCAAGGAGGGGATTGATTATTTTACTTGAAGGTAGACTAATGACCAATCAAGAAAAATAGGATAGGATGGTAAGATCTAGATTTAATTTTTTGCACAAAATTTGATTTGAGGTATGGTTTTTGGAGGTTGGTTGATGTTTGGATTTGTAGATGATTTTTGGATTTTGGATTTTGGATGATCTTGATTTTAGAGTTGATGGATATAACTTGGATAAGGTTGGGTGAATGTTGGAGTTGAAATGAATTTTGGAAAAGGTCTAAAGGTGAAAATCAAAATGTAGGGTTAGGTTGGATTATGTGGGGATGAAAAAGATGGATTATGGTTAGGATTGGTGATAGATTAATGCGATAAGATGAAGGGTACAATAGTCAAATCGATTATCTCTAAGGTCAAAATGGAAGCATATGGATGAATTTGGAGAAAGGATTATGGATGATGGTCAAAGGTGAATTAGGGTTTGGGCATATTTTGACAAGGTGACTATGGATTATGACTGGGTAGGACTCAAGGATTCCAAATCAATTTACTAGACACATGTGAGGTTCAGTTTCCATATGTCATCAAATTTTAATGATAAGGCAACAAAATAGAGTGAAATGGTGCCAAAGTTTAAGGAAATGGTGCTATTGGAGTGAATTATAGCGCTAGAGAAAATGGTGCCATAGGGGAATTTTTTAGGTGCCAATTAGAGAAGTTAGAGTGCCAAAATGAGCCAGTGTCTTGGATTTCTCCTAGGTTTTTGGCAAATTTTTGTCAAATTTTGGATTTTGGTCTCAAACTTTTGAATTTTGAAGGTCAAATGATTAATTTGGAAGGCTCAAATGTTCAATGGTTTGGTTTGTCAATGTGTTTTCTTGGTAAACATAAAAAGACTTGAAACAAGATAACATAATGGCCAAATGTTTGACAAGAAGTACAAGCATTATGTGTGTGTTCAAGAGCCCCTCAAGGCTAAATTTCCATGGGTATAGACATAATCGAATACATCTGAAATAAATTCTTAGTCTACCTAAGGTCAAGGCAAATGACAACTTGTTCAACCCACACTTGGAATCTCTATCGACTCAAATGTCATCACACCTAAAGCAGGTGTACATTCTTTTGTCTTTGCGAGAGAGGACATGCAGGGGCCTCCAGGACTGGAAGGATGACCCAATCACCCTCTCCCTAGAAAGCTACAAGTAGCTTATGCTAAGACGGGGATTTTTGTCTCATCTCAAAGGATCCTTATGGTGAGTAATCTTGGGGGCATCGTACCCTTGCGTTGAACAAGACACCAATAGGTCAATAGGGTAGGCTTCTAGCTTAAGGTGTCTAGTGGAAATTTGGGGACTTGATGCTCAGTCATGCAGTAGTGACTCACTTAAGAGACTATCCCAGCCACTTACATCAATCTTTTTGCAATGAGAGAATAGGGTTGACGTATCACATACACAAGTGCATGGATACTAGAGAGCTATCAGAATGAGAATACATCACCAAGAACTCTTTGACTTTCGCCTAGATCATTTATATAGTAGACTAAATTGAAAGCACCACTTAGAGTCATCCCTAGGGGTGAGTACCTCTTTTCCCACTAAGACAGGCTCTCCTAAAAAGATAAAATAAAAATAGAACAAGTTCTCTTACACCCAAGATCCTTTGAAAGGTGAGGGGAGAGGATACTTTTGTTCTATCTTTCGAGATCTACTTGACAAAATGTGCAAGTGCACCAAACACATAAAAAAATCTAAGCTCGTTTTAAGCACCAAACAAAATGTTCCTAAGTTTTAGTGCACTGTAAGTTTATTTTAAGTGCACCAAATCAAAATGTTCCTATGATAACAATGCACACACACATAAAAAGGGAAATCCTACAAAGAACATGTTAGTAGTTTGATGTTTGGTCTTTGACAAACATTCTTTTTCCCTGAAAATGTGTTAACAACCTGTACATGTCCCAATACGCTGTTATGAAAATGGCGTCACAAAGCACAGAGAAGGTGTTAAAATCAAGCAAAATGGAATTAAAGGATTAGTAAATAGGATATGGATAGATAATAGGGAACACAAATAAAATATGCTAGAGATAAGTAAAATTGGTGTCAGTATTTCAAATAGCGCTAAAATATGCTTAAATGGCATCAAAATCTCAAAAAATGGTGTCAAAACAAATTTATACCTATGCTTACCTTGTTGTTGAACCCGATGGTGTCAAACTGTGTATGGATGGTGACAAACTGTGACAGTGCTTCAAAAACCTACTCAAAAACTCATTAGTCTTAAAAACATCAACTCAAAACAAGTTAGAACTCTTCTCCTTGCCAAGCTGTTGATCACAAAGAATATTGAGAGGGGAGTGAATCAATATTCTATAAAAAATTTCTTTCACATAATTATTAATCCTTTTACCAAATTCAATAATATGAAAGCAAAAAAAACATAAGAAGAGTAGCCACAAAGTCATAACACAAAGACACCAAGATTTTTTACGTGGAAAACCCAAGAAGGGAAAAACCATGGTGAGTGTTAGCTCACAATATATTATGATATCAAAACCGAATTACATGAAGGCTCACTGTCCAAGGACTCATTGTCCAAAATAAGTGCTCACTGCCAAAAGAAGGGAGTAGAAGATAGAGAAGGAATGGCTCACTGCTAAGAAAAGATTGATGCAATTGCATCTATAGAATGCTGAAGTGCAGTTCCATTTATAGCTCAGTATATAGAATCAAATGTCATCATAATGTCTACCATGATTTTTCTGCTCTACTTCACATATGCTCTGTTCTTCTACCCTCACTATCCTTTTCTAGTCACAAAACTGCCTTAGATCGCACACATATATAATTCACACTCTATTAGCACCCAGTTAGTCATCCAATGCCAAAATCTATCAAGTATATATATCCGCATCAAGAATTTCCTCAAACTAGGTTGACATGCAAAAGATAAAGCTTGTATATTCAAGTTATACCTTGTCGGCCTGTTATTGTGCCCAAACAACAATGTGGACCCAATCAATCATGAAAGACTATTCATATGAGTCTAGACCTATTATAGAACCACTTAGATTAATGATTCCAATCATATACCTTAACTGCATATCAATCTAACATGACTGTCGGCTTAACCTTTAAGTAAACTTGACTAATTCAACTATCATACCATAACCTTCAATGCGGACCATATGAGACTCTGAGAAATATAGCCAACATCCATTATAGATTTCTTAGCAAACCTTCAGAACCACAAGACATAATAATCTTCTACAACAAAATGCAGATCTCAAAACTATTGTTCTGTCACAGTGAAATACTGTCAAACTGGAAGCCGATACTGAAGAACTTGTAGAATATGATCTGATGAACTTCAAGTGCTACAATTATGGATTTAGATTCTTATGGCATGTGTCTAAATTACCTTAGAACCATAAATCAAAATATTTAACAGTGAAGGAATGCGGACCAAATTACTCAGGTACTCTACATTGTTTCTGACTTAACTCTGTTCACCCAGACTTAAACATTTCACCATATGACTTTCGGAGGAAGTCAAGACTTGAATACTAAAACATATCAACACCAAAGGGTTGTTTACAACATACCACAACCACATAACGTGATCTTCATCTATGGAGGCATACCATTCCTATTACTATCAATCATCCTGTGTATTGTCCATACTTAGTCATTATGACTATGTTAGTCTTTCGGACCAAAAGTTCCTTTTCCATGTCTTGTTGCCATCAATGACAACATAAAATAATTATGTCTTAACCATCAGAGTAGTGTCTCTTTCCAACACAAGAAACACTCAAAAGACCAAATTAGAGGTATGAAATATGTTAAAACAAGGCCAAATTCGCTAGGGTTAGATGAAAAGACTATTACATGCCTCCCTAGAGAAATTTTGACATTATAACCCCTTGTTTCTGTGTTATCCTGATAAAAACAAAGAGGTGAAGACCCTAAGATCCCCTAAAAACCTCTAAAAGTCCATAAGAAAAAGTCCTAAGCCTAAAGAGTTAACAAGGTGTCACAGAGATATGGTGCCAAAATAGAGAGTAATGACACCACAAATCAGGGAGATGGTGCCAATCCATGAGAATATGGTGCCAAACCAAGAGGTTTTGGCGCTAAACCTTTGAAAACCCTATTTCTTGACAAAAACTCAAACAAAATAAGTTAAATAGGGACCATGGGGTCCCACCGGGCGTGCCAAATGAAGATAAGAAAAACAAACAAGATGAAAAACACAAATCAAATGCATAAACAAACACTTTTTTATATCTTGAAGTCCTCCTCCTCCTTGATAAGGTTGAGAGCTTAGCACCCAAAAGCTCTAGCTTTACCCATGGCTTCCAATGTGAAATGCTCTCAAAACTCAAATGGAAATCACTACTAGCCTAGCTCAAGATGAGAGAAATGGAAGAAATATTAGCATAATAACAATACTCAAAGATTGGATGATAAAATGGCTCAGAAAAGCTTGTATTTATAGGTAAAATGGAGGGAGATTTGATCTAATGGTGGAGATTAAATATAGAGATCAATAGATGAGGTTGATTGCAAGATGAAGGGCTTGGATTTGATTGAAAAGATTGGATGGATGAGAATAAAAGTAAATTTTTAATTCACATTGGGAAGGGGTTTGCATTAATGAAGTTAGATGAAGGGGATAAAAAGTGAAATTTTAATTCACATGGGGAAGAGTCCCATTAAATGGAGACTAGGACAAGTTAGGTGTTGTAAGAGCTCATTAATGAAGTTTAGGACAAATTAGAATAAAAAATTACCTTATGTGGAATAAATGATATTTTTTTATTTGGGAGGAGTGGGGATGAGTGTTAAATGAGGTTTGACCAAGCTAATCAAGGGGATTAGGTTAATTAATATGGCTAGAGAAAATTAGTAGATGGATTAATTAGGGGTTAAAATTAATTAAATAATGATCTATTTAATTAATTTTGGTCTAGGGATCATGTAGGCTAGGGTAGTCAATTAAATAATAGATATTTAATCAACTAGGTTAGGGGTAGGCTAATTAGTAAGTTTGATTAATCAGATAAGCATGATTTATCTAGTAGGCATGAGTTTTCCATAGTCCATAATAGATACAGGAAGTGCTTCTGGATTAAACTATATGTATTTATTTGCTTCAAAGAAATAAACACAGTTTAATCCAGAAGCACTTCCTATATGATTTATCTAATTAATTAGGTTTAGGGAAGTGGAGAATTTAACCAAATAAATATGTCATATTTATTTAATTAATTGGGCTAATGTTAGTAAGTGTAACTATTGAATTAATTAAATTAATTCAATTCTAGCAATTAAATGATGAAGAAAAGGTGGGTAATTCAGGTGTTAATTAAATAAATAAACATTTAATTAATTAATTAGAAGAAAAATTAAATAAATAAACATTTAATTAATTAATTAGAAGAAAAATTAACGATATGGGTGATGTCACGGGATAGTTAGTCGCTTAAGACATTTTTAGGTGTCTACAAATTATGACTTCTCAACCCTTCTATGGTTACTGCTCATCAGATGGTAAAGGAAGTAAAGTGTTGTGCCTTGCACACATGCCCCATTTCAAAAAATAGGGACCCCCTCTTTCAAATCTTGGCTTAGAGTATCAAGTAGGTTTTCCATCTCCTAAGTAGTCAAGTGGTCAAAATGCATTTCTTGTCATGTTAGAAATTTGATGTTAATAGGTCATTCCAAAATATACTAAGTCAAAGTCTCTACATTTCATAAAACTAGGTCTGATTGCCTTTTGCACTAAAATTGCTTCCATCCAACCCTTGCGCTAAAATGCCCTCTATCTGACCTTTGCACTGGAATTCATTTCCTTCAACCTAAGTGCCACTCTTTGCATTCATCGACCTTAGCTCTAAAACTAATCACCACTAACTTTGCGCTGCAATGTTTATTCACCGACCAAGTCAGAGAGTGGCAAATTCTCCGCTAGTCTGAGGAACCCTAAACTCCTGCAAATCACTCACAATAGGATTGGTCACCTCTGCGTTGAGAATTCTATTTACTGACTAAGTCTATGACACCCCAAAGCCCCACCAAGTTAGAAGTAACCTAATTCCGTGCAAACCCTAATATTCTATCGAATCTTGTGACTGATACCCCATACACTACATTAATGGTGATCGATTCGGGGGATAAAAGGGGATTTTCCATGGTTTTTGAGCTCATTTTGCATTAAACAAACATTTGGAGAGCTCTTTAGTGACATTTTGATCGATCATTTTTGCAAGCCTCCCATGGATTCGACTTGAAGACCTCCTCCCTACCTGTACATTCCAACTCGCTTCATCCTCTATAAACCAGGTAGGGGTTCTTTTTTCTCTTTGCTTGGAGTTTCATCAGTTAGGGTTTTGTTATCAGTCAAATGCATTTTCTTCCGAAAGCATGGCAAACACATAAATGATAGGGTTTAGGGCACATAAATTAGGGTTTCCTTTTCTAAATTGTTTATTATCATAAAACCCTAGTTTCAAAATGTCGAAATGTAGTACATTCTTAGAACATCTTCCAAAATCCTTCCCGTAGGAAAAATGAAAATCAATATTTGTCAAACCCTAACAAAGAAAAAAGAATCTCGCCTTAACACATTGAATCGATCAACAAAACAAGTGAGAAATGAAGTTGCATTAAAAGCACACCAAACTAACCTTCAAAAACTTTGTGATCAACTAGGTCAGTTCACAGCTTAGAAAACCCCCGCTGGGACTCTAAGTCAATTTTTTGCTAAAAGGTCCCCTCTCTAACTTAGGTCAGATGAACTGAAATGTTTCGCAAGTCTGTAATGCTCTAAATCTCCACCAACTATAGAAAGACAACTTTGCGCCAAAATTGACTCCCTTCGACCTTTCACCAAAATGTGCCTTCACTGACTTAGTCAGTTACCTTTGAAAACTCCACAAGGTCGGGTGACATCAAAACCCACACAAAAGTAGTAAAGTTGTTTGATTGGCTCATGCTGAACTCGCAACTGACCGACCTTAATGACTGATCTAAGTCAGTCTCATCCAAAACCCACGCAAGTCGGTTGACTATGAAACCCTCACAAGATTTTGCAATGATATGAATACAAACAAATCAATTGGTTGGACTACCTCGATTTCTCTGCTAGGTTGGTTGACCTTGAAATTAGTGCTTTTCCTTCTATAGGTCGGTTGACCCCAAAATTATCACAAACTGGGTAAAATGATAGTTTTAGGAGAAATTCCAAAAGAGGAAGTGTCTGTGAGAGGTAAATAATGATTGCACTTAGCAAATTATGATGTTTTACATGTTTTAACTAGGATTTTGCAACATTAGAGTATTTATTACATGCATTAGTATAAGATTGCTCTATTATTTGATCATGTGATAAATGCAGTAGTTGGTAAATTTTAGACTTATGTTCTCATAGGCATATGATGGTAACTTGGTCAATTCATGTTAGATTCATTTATCATAACATGGCTTGATATTGTAGTAAGCAACTTGATAATCATAGATTTTAAAATTAGGAGTTAGAGAAAATCATCTTAGAGGCATCAAGACTTATAAGGTCCAATCCTGAAGGTTAGATGACTGCACGAGCTCAAGCCATGAGGTGCGAGTTCAAAGGTATTCCCTTGGAAACAAAGATTTCTATTGGGTGGAAGAATGTAGGAGATACAGACCTAGGTCATATTGACCTGCATGGTTTCAGACTTAGATTATTTGGCCCAAATACAACCCTGAGACCTAAGAAAGTGAAAGATAGTGGGATTGCCAAAGCTGCTACCTTCCCCACATCTGCTCAATGTGTGGAGTTGATTGTTTCTTGTACAGAGAGATATGACATCATGACAAGAACAATACAAATTACCAGTGGAGAAGTGTTAGCTGACCTGAGCCCACCCTCCTTGGCTGAAATTTTTTGGCATCCCATAGCATTAAGTGATGACCATGCTAGATAAGGCAGGGTCATAAGCCACCTACAAGAAATATGAAAATGGATGCAAAAAACACATGAATGAATAGTGGACAAAAAGTAAAAGGTCCGCCTTGGTCAAGTTTCCTTAGGTGCTATACCAAAGTGACTTTCATGATGAAATAGGAGATCTAGTAACCTTGTTGAGTAGAATATATGGGTTACCTGCAACATCAACCTTTGAGGAATGGATGTTTGTTATAACTGAGGAGATATTAAAAGGTACTAAGTTCCATTGGGCACATATCCTAAGTGATAACATCCATGAGGTATTCAGTAACTTTAAAGAGAAATAATTCTTCAGATGGACACCCTATGTATTTTCTGCATTGGCAAGGAAGAATCATTATGCTGGATTGTCCAAGGTAGGGGAAGTGGGAAATGATGAGCAAAGTTAGATTAATGTCTATGAATTCTATACACAACTCACATTGACACAATCTCTTATGCATTATAAGAGGGTAAACAATGCCTTTACTATGTACATAACTAGGTTATTGCAAGGAAACACATCTCTAAGGATATCCACCGAAGCCATGAATGAAGTCACTAAGTATGGGAGGTGGTATATTCAATTTGAGAAGTTCACATATTTGAGAATACAAGGCTTCACAGGAATGGCTTATAGACTCCCTAGATATCCAACAGATAAAGTAGTTCTCCTAGAACTATCTAGACAACTGATAACTTGTGCTAAAAAACTCAAGCGTCTTCATAGAATGAATGTCCAATTTCTCATCTAGTTAGGTAGAGGAAACTATGCATGTCCTTCATTGGGGTCAGCTGAACACTCTGACACAAAACTTCAACTTCTCAATCTCCATTATTACAACAAAAGAAATCATTTTGATCCAAATAAGGTGATGAAGAGGTTTGTGAGTAAGAAATTATTTCATAAGATGCATATAGAAGATTCTTGGGCAAATTGCATGGATGACTATGAGGTCATGAAGAAAGTCCACTGAAGATTATCATTGGAATTCATAAGAAAGTTTCATATTATTGTAGTCCTTGATCAACTGGAAGATGATGAAAATGTGATGCATAGAGGTACCTGGGAGGAACAATACCACCAACAAATCCCCTTGCCTAATTGGGCTAATGCTGAGGAAAGCTCCCTTGATGTTATGATGAAGGAACCAATCAGACTAAGTAAAGCATGGGTAAGAGGCCAGATTGCTACTTTAGAGAGACAAGGGATACAACTCACATATACTGAGCTTGAATCTGAGAAATAATTTGGAGGAGAGGAAGATGAACCTATAGAAATAACTGATGAAGTAGGGCCAGCCCAAGGACTAAGATCAGATAGTGAAGACCATATACCCTTGGCAAAAAAGGCTGAAGGACAGAAAAGAAAAAAGGTTTCTATAAAGACATGGAAAAAGGATATGCCTCCTTGTACCAGGACAAGAACTTCAAAGAAGCGAGACATGCCTAGTGGGCCAAGAGAAGGGTCTAAAGTGAAGAAAACCAAAGTTAAGATTGTTAGCCAGGCCACAGAGACTGTTGCTACTGCAACTCTTGATAACACTAGTTTGCCAACTTCTCCACCCCCTGCTACCCCAAGTGTGAGTGTTGTTGTCCTTCCTCCAGTTGTTTCCTCTGTTGCATCTTATCTTGCTATCTCTGCTATTACCCCTACTTCTCCAACCACTGTCATCCACAAAAATACACTTGCTACTCCTTTATCCACAATTTCCATTTCAACCGTCTCTTGTCCATCAAAAGTAGCCTCTAGCACTCCTAGCAGCCCAATTTCTTCCATTGCTGCTCTTTCATGTTCTTCTATCACTACCACATCTTTACCTTCCATATCTTCCATCCCACTTTCTACATCCCTTGCATTACCTCGTATTTCTACCATTCTTTCACCTTCTCTCCCCTTGCCTTCTTTGTCCATTTCTTCACCCATTGTCATTTCTTTTGCTGATTTAAGATGGACAACTGAGAGGGGGGGTGAATCAGTTGTCCCAAAACTTTCTTTTCCTTGAGCACTTAAATCCTTCTTGTAATTCAACAGTATAATAATAAATCAATCATGGAAGTACAATGCAATAATTCAAGAGTAGAAACACATTAACACATATGACACCAAGATTTTAACGTGGAAAACCTAGTTAAGGGAAAAACCACTTGGTGACTAACCCAAGATTGTATTCTCTATTAAAAGAATAGGAAGAACAAAATGGCACATGCTAATTAGGGCTCACTGCCCGAGCACACTTCTTACAAGAGGCCCACTGCCTACAGGAGACACACTATCTATAGAATAATAAATATTACATACTTGAACTGAAGATTAGCATCTTCACCATGCTTGAGTCAGTTCCATTTAAGCCCAACACTTTTGCTCTGCTTTTCACTCTTCTCCTCTCTACCACTTCCTCATCACCATGATCACCCTTTGAAATGACTTTACAACTTCTTATTTATACAAGACATCGACTTTGAGATAATCATCAAAGTTGGCACAATACATATTTTATTTTATTATAGAGAAAATACACAAATACAACTTGACTTAGTAAAAAGACTTCATGCGAATCATCACACTATTGGCCACACATATCAGGGACTTCGGACTTCTTCAAGGAACATGCCATGCTTCTTAGAACATCTACAAGATCATCCGCAAGATGAGTAGAGCATCCGGTCGGTCATGATTAGGAAGAACATCATTTCCTAGAAGTAAATATTCAATTACAAGCTCAATATTCAATGCGGACCACCAACACGAACTGGACACAGTCTAGAGACTTCCACAAGCTTGCCTGAATCATCAAGAACATCTACACTACTTCTTTTTACTAAAATCATTGACATCTTCATCTGGAACCTTAAGAACACAGTTTGTCATCACTGTCACATTGGAATAGATGCTTGCGGACCTCCAGACCATGAACCAATTGAGTTATCAATTCACATTGGCTTCCTAAACACTCCACCAAATCTACAGAACAAGATATTGCATTTCTGGATCTCACCGGACCTATTTGTGTTAGTCTGTCAACTCTGAACATTTGCCAAAACCGGTTTAACTCATATGGCCATAACTTCTCCAAATCTTCATGCGGACCTCTCAAATCACGACTGGATCATCTTTAGACACATATCTACAAACCCTTTGATTTGCATTCCTTGATCTTAATCTTAGCTAGGATCTTCACTTCATAGAGCTTCACTGTCTTCACTATCCTTCTCTATTTCTGATAGGATTAATTTTTTCAATATCCTTAGCACACAGCTCATCCAATCCTTGACATCAATGCAACAGGAGTATGTTGACATCAATGACAACACCAGTTAGACCCATACTTGCAACTATCTCCCCCTTTGTCATTGATGGAAACATATGATGTGAAAAATTATTTTAACCATCAAGACAAGAACTTCTCCTTATGGACTAACATAGCTTCTCCTATCAACAACAGTCATTCATATGTCTTCTCTTCCTTTACTGCTCCCCCTTTGATCAGCCACCACTTTTTTTTTTCACATGTCTCTTTCTCTCCCCCTTTGACATCAATGGCAAAGGGCACATACTTGCATCAATCAGACTGCTCCCCCTGAGTAGAAGCTTCCTATCACCAATCTAGATCACAAGATATGACTGTGAGATCCACCGAATTGATGCACATCAATGCACCTTAGTTTAGAACTAGAGGGGTAATAACCCCTAACTTCTCCCCGAGATACTCAAAAGAGTCCATGGGTAGAGGTGTTGGTTCTTTCTCTACGGATCGGCAAAGGGTTTTCCAGTTCCAATGCACAGGTAGATCCGGCCAACAAATATAGGAGGTTGTGTGAGCTGCCTCCCCTTCACTTCTGGTTCTACCACACCAAGGGGGTATCCCTATAGCTAAAGATTTTTCTTTGACTCACCCAATAGAAAGATTTAGCTTTACAACAACAGGCAAAATACTCTCATGTTTGGACCAAGATTTGTGTGATAAATCACAAGGTTGGTAGTGTTCTTGGACATACCTGATTGGTTAGGAATGAGAGTATGCAGGGGTCCTAATTCTACTCCTACAGCTAACAGGTTGGAATTATGAAATGATTTGTTTTTATGTTTTGGATGCAAGACAGGGGGTTTTGGATCATAACTACTACACAAGAAGCAGACCGGTGCCTATCTCAGGGCAAGGAGTTAACTAGACGTATACAAAAGAATGATTTGCAATTGGAATTCAAGTTTCAAGGGGTTAGGACTGGTATTTTCCTTACAAACATCACCCAAGAATAAGTATTTAGCTGCCTCTACTTACAAATATCCATGCTACCATACATTCTTCTTCATACTTAACCTAAAACAGTTTAATCCACTCCTTGAATGGAAGTCACAGATCAAGCATGCAATATAGAAAGTCTATATTCTAGAATCTGAGGAACCCTTAGCAACTAGATTTAGAAGAAGCGACGCATACAACAAATGGAGACAAACATGTAAATATATGCAAAGAAGTAAATTTCATATAAAATCAACAAGAAACTAAAAAAATGTGCAAGGTGCACTCAAATGTAACTCATAAACTCACAAAAGAGATAGAAAAACTAGGAAATGCTTTGATCTTCGTTATTTTTTCCAAAAAAATTGCCCAAGTCTTCAACAACCAAAAATGAGTAACATAGTTTGCCTTTTATAGCAAGAATGTGTACTCAACATTAAGTACAATGGTCAACTCAAAATGCTGCCAGATACATCGTACCATCAGAATGGTGCCCAAAACATTCAATGCGGCCAAAAGAAATAGAGGAAAGAGTAGGTGAGATTGGGGGATGTGTAGCCGCCTAAAGATTTTCTCATAAAATATGGTAGCTAGCCTATCCATTCAACCCATACCTCTACAATTCTGCCATTAATGGCCAACCTACCCGCAGGATGCAGCAATGGTTCACGTGTTTGTAAAGCTTCTTCCCACCTAAAATGATGCAACAAACATAGGAAATCCTTCCTTCCTCAAGCATTCAAAACAAGGCTATCGATTTCATCTCCATCACCAAGATCAACGACTTCAAAACATGCTGAAAAGTCATTGGCCAATGAGATCGCGCCACGTAGGTGGCTTTTCCTTCTGTGACTTTTCACATTGTGACATACATTTTTCCTTTTCACCCTTTTTACCTTTTCGCCTGCAGCACATTCAAATTCTTGTATATGCAAAAGCATGTACATACAACTGCATCCAGACACATGGCAGCCTGCCATTGGATCATCATCACTAAAAAATTGCTTTTTGCATCTCCATCAGTGATCAATTATATATCCTTTTGCATTTGTGGTTGCATATGCAATTGTATATACATACAATCACAATGTATACAAGCGGCGGACCCCAAATTTTTATGAAACAAATTGAAATTGCATTCAGGTCTGGCTTGTATCCTCCTCTTTGTATATTACCTTGTACATTGCATATACATACAACACGAATTCCAGCATACTTATCAATCGGATTGAAATGACCTTTGAAATCTAGCTTGTATCTACCTCATTGTATCTCCCATTGTATATCGCACATACAATGCGCCTAACATACAAACTGCGGACCCCAAACAACTATGAAACAAATTGCAATTTCAATCAGGTTCGGGCGTTGTATGTAACTCCTTGCACATCTCCTTGTTTATCACACATACAATGTGCAATATACAACCCGAGGACTCCATCCATTTATCCACCACAACAAATTCTCCCTTTGTGTCTGGGCCTTGTATGTTTTACCTTTGTATATCGGCCTTGTATATCACATATACAATGCGAATATACAAGCAGAACTATATGCAATCACTTGTACACAAACATGCATCTGACCTTTGTATGTTACCATTGTATATTCCCTCTTGTATATCGGCCTTTGTATGTCTAAACATACAATGCGAATATACAAGCAAAAGATGCATACAAACATGTCTGCCTTTATCAACTAAACTGCATACCTTTTCGGGTCTGGGCCTTGTATATTAGGAATGTATATGCCCTTGTATGTGTGATTGTATGTGCAAAGATACAATCGCATACATACAATTGATGGGCCCCACCATTTGTATCTCCTCCCTTTGCATCTTGTCTTTGTATGTGCCCTTTGCATGTTTCCTCTTTGTATCTTTGTGATGTACATTTCCTTTGTATCTTGGCGATGTATGTTTCCTTTGCATATTGCCATTGTATCTATGCGATGCATATCAAACATACATGCAAAATATACATGCAAACCCTTACATACAAGCATGGAATATTTCAGGAATCTGCGATGAAATCTTTAATGTACATCCACTTTTCATGCCCATAATTGTACATACAAGCCCGATATGCATACAAAAATGCATGTAACCAATTTTTGCACTTTTTGAAGCCGATTTGACTTATTCTTTAGGCCCAACAATGTACATTCGCGCTTGCACATTCAAATGTACATACAAATAGCAATGAATATACAAAGATACATGCATGAAAAAGTGAAGGCTGACAGACTTAGAAAATTTGAAGGTTTTATAATGAAAATGCCTGCAGATTTTTTAGCTCGAAACCTTAACTCCAGGTGCAGGCACCAACAAGAGGTTTAGTAAAGATGTCTACAATTTGATCTTTAGAGGGCACAAACTCTATTTTGACTTCATTCTTGTTCACCTACTCTCTCAGAAAGTGAAACTTGATGGATATATGTTTTGTCTTTGAATGCAACACCAGATTTTTTGATATATTTATTACACTTGAGTTATCACAGAAGATTGTGATAGGTTCCTCATACTCCACTCTGATGTCTCTTAGCATTTGCTTCATCCACAATACTTGAGTGCAACTACCTGTTGCTACAATATATTCTACTTCTGTTGTAGATAGAGGTATTACTTCTTGTTTCTTACTTAGCCAAGAGACCAATCTCTTCCCTAAGAAGAATGCACTACCACTAGTACTCTTCCAATCATCCACATCTCCTGCCCAATCCGCATCTGTATATGCATGAAGAGAGAAATCATGATCCCTAGGATACCATAAACGATACTCAACTATTCCCTTTAGATATCTAAGAATTCTCTTGATTTCCATGACATGAGATTCTCTAGGATCAGCTTGAAATCTTGCAACAAGACCAACAACATTCATAATGTCAGATCTAGTTTGAGTAAGATATAGTAGTCCTCCAATCATTGACCTGTACTTTTTTTTATCAGCCTTATGAGATTCATCATCTTTGCTTAGTTTACATATGGTTGCCATGGGAGTATTCATTGGTTTTGAATCTTCCATTCCAAATTTCTTCAACAATTGTTTCACATATTTGGTCTGTGATATGAAGATTCCCTTCTTTGTTTGAGTGATTTGCAGACCCAAGAAGAAATTCATTTCCCCAAACATAGACATCTCAACTTCACTTTTCATTTGATTTGCAAACGTCTTGCACATACTATCTCTTCCTCCAAAAATGATATCATCAACAAATAGTTCAACAATCAAAATATTTTCATGATCAATCTTGAAGTACAAGTTACTGTCAGCAGTACCTTTGTTGAAACCAATCTTTAAAAGATGCTTATCCAGTCTTTCATACTAGGCTCTTGGGGCTTGTTTGAGTCCATACAATGCTTTCTTCAACTTGCAGACCATATCACCATGATTAGACAGTTGAAATCCATCCAGTTGCTCAATGTACACTTTTTCTTCCAAGTCACCATTCAAGAAGGCAGACTTGACATCCATCTAATATACTTTGAAGTCCTTGAAGGCAACAAAAACAAGAAATAATCTAACTACTTCTATTCTTTCCACAGGAGCAAAAGTTTCTTCAAAATCAACTCCTTCAACTTGAGAATAACCCTTGCAGACTAATCTGGCTTTGTTTTTGACTACTTCACCATCTTCATTCAGTTTATTCTGGAAGACCCATTTGGTTCCAATCACATTTTTGTTTCTAGGTCTGGGAACAAGATCCCAAGTGTGATTTTTCTCAATCTGCATCAACTCTTCCTCCATTGCTTTAGTCTAGCTTTCATCATTGCATACCTCACTTACTATTTTTGGTTCAATCTTTAAGATCAGATAATACTTTTCTGAGTCTTGAGAAATCTTTCTTCTTGTTTGAACACCTTTTCTTTTATCACCTATGATCTAGTCTTCAGAATGATTCAATCTTACATACCTGGGAGTTTTGGGAACTTCTTGTACTTCTATTTCTTGGATAGGTTCATTCAAACTTGTCTCTTCTTCCTATATTTTAGGATTCTCTGGATTAGTCTGAATCTGAATTTCAGAAGGGGCTTGAACCAAAACATCACTCTAATCATCTTCTTCATATTCATAAAACCTTGAGGGTTTTTTAATGCCTTCATCAACCTTTACATTTGTACTTTCTACAATCTTTCTCAATCTCTTGTTATAACACCGGTATGCTTTGCTTTGAGTAGAATAACCCAAGAATATTCCTTCATCACTTCTAGCATCAAATTTGCCTAGGTCTTTATCTCTTTTAATGTAACACTTACTACCAAATACTCTGAAATACTTTACAGTAGGAGTGATGCCAGACCATAGTTCATAGGGAGTCTTACCAGAATTGCTTCTGATTTGTACTTGATTAAGAGTATAGACAACAGTGCTTACAACTTCTCTCCAGTAGATTTGAGGAACATTTGCTTCCATCATCATGGTTCTAGATGCTTCCTGGATGGTCCGGTTCTTTCTCTCCACTACTCCATTCTGCTGTGGAGTCATTGGAGCAGACAACTGTCTTTTTATCCCATGTTTCTCATAGAATTCTATGAACTCTCCGGATGTGAATTCTCCACCTCTATTAGACCTAAGACACTTTATGTTTAATTCGGTTTCATTTTCTACCATAGCCTTGAATATTTTGCATTTCTCAAGAGCTTCAGATTTCTCTTTTAGGAAAGTCACCCACATCATCTAGGAATGATCATCAATTAGTAACCTGAAATATTTATCACTTTGTAAACTTCTAATTCTTTCCGGTCCACATAGATCAATATGCACTAAGTCTAACAATCCGGTAGAAGAATGTTCCTTCCTTTTGAATGTGACTCTGCTCTGCTTACCCAACTAACATTCTTTGCACAAACTATTAGTAGGTTTCATCAATCTTGGAAAATCTCTTACAACTTGAGTGTTGCTTATCTTGATGATATTATCAAAATTCACATGACACATTCTCTTATGCCACAACCAACTCTGATTAATTTGAACAAATAAACAACTTTTGCCAGTACCAACCAAGTGGAAGATGTTACCTTTTGTTTGGGTACCAGATGCAACCTATGTTCCAGAACTTTCAAAGATCTTACATTTTCCATTTTTGAATCATAGATCATAGCCTTTGTCCACCAACTACCCAACACTAAGAAGATTGTGTTTTAGACCTTCAACATATAGTGCATTACTAGTTTTGTTCTTTCCATCAAAAGAGATAGTCCCTCTGCCTCTGATTCTGCCAGCAGAATTATCACCAAATTTTATAACTCCTCCTTCATACCTTTCCAGATCTATGAACTTGTTTTTGTCACTAGTCATATGATGGGAGCATCCACTATCAATGACCCATTCATTATTTTCATCAACTTGAGTAGCCAGAGCTCTTTCTACCTGTTTATGATTGACATATTTAGTGGGCATTGAATCTTCTTCCTTGATGGAAATGAACACCCAGTCACTTCCAGGTTTGTTTCCAGTCTCTGTTTCATCATCTGTTACTCCTTCATCATCATCATCTTCATGAACATAGTAACATTTCTTTTGAAATCTTGATCTATTAGGATTATGTCTTGAAAATCTTTCCGGACACCTTGAAGCAAAATGACCAATCTTATTGCAGTTGAAACATTTGAAGGGCAATTTTCGTTCATACTTACTAGATCCTCTTGGCAGTCTTTTTGCAATAAGGGCTTCAATTTGAGCAGCTTCTACTTCATCTTCTTCTAGGTCTTTTCTTACTTTTCATACCATGATAGTTTCTTTGAGCAGCTTTCTCCCGAATCATACCTTTGTTTGCCTTTTATAGAGGAACTAGCTTTGAATGTTGATTCAGTCTTGGGGGGTGCATCTCCAAACTTGGCCAATTCAAATGCAGCTAATTTTCCAACCAATTGATCTCTTGTGATATTTGATAAGGATTTGAATTCTTCAATAGTAGCAACCTTATGTTTGTAAGCAGGAGGTAGGGATCTGAGAACTTTGGCAACAATCTCATCCTCATCCAAGATTCCATCTGCACACCTAATGCCACAAACAAGCTCATTTACTTTTGGCATAAATGTATTCTCGTCTTCATTCATCTTTAGGTTTTTGAATTTTCCTTTCAGACTCTATAGCTTGGCACACTTAACATATTTGTCTCCTTCATGCAGAAGTTCCAAGTTTTGCCAAATCTCATATGCAGGTTTTAAATCTATAACACTTGTTAGCTCTGAATTAGATAAGGCACTTAATAAAGCTTCTTTAGCCCAAAGATTATCTTCAACATCTTTGATTTCATCTATAGTTGTTAGGCCATTCTTTGGAGGAACATACTTCTTTGAAGTTATGGTCCAATATTGCATTCCCATACATTGCAAGTGACATTCCATGCGGTTTTTCCAAAGAGTGTAATTAGTTCCACCAAACCTCAGACTATCCTTCTTGTATGAAGACATCCTAGATCTCCTCAAGTAGTTAAGCTCTTTTAGAAGAACGTAGATCTAATACCAATTGTTGATTTAAGATAGACAACTAAGAGGGGGGGTGAATCAGTTGTCCCAAAACTTTCTTTTTTTTGAGCACTTAAATCCTTCTTGTAATTCAACAACATAATAATAAATCAATCATGGAAGCACAATGCAATAATTCAAGAGCAGAAACACATTAACACATATGACACCAAGATTTTAACGTGGAAAACCCAGTTAAGGGAAAAACCACAGGGTGACTAACTCAAGATTGTATTCTTTGTTAAAAGAATAGGAAGAACAAAATGGCACATGCCAATTAGGGCTCACTACCTAAGCACACTACTCACAAGAGGCCCACTACCTACAGGAGACACACTATCTATAGAATAATAAATATTACTTACTTGAATTGAATATTAGCATCTTCACCATGCTTGAGTTAGTTCCATTTAAGACCAACACTTCTACTCTTCTTTTCACTCTTCTCCTCTCTACCACTTCCTCATCACCACGATCACCCTTTGAAATGACTTTACAACTTCTTATTTATACAAGACATCAACTTTGGGATAATCATCAAAGTCAGCACAATACATATTTTATTTTATTACAGAGAAAATACACAAATACAACTTGACTTAGTAAAAAGACTTCATGCGTATCATCACACTGTCGGCCACACATATCAAGGACTTCAAACTTCTTCAAGGAACATTCCATGTTTCTTAGAACATCTACAAGATGAGCAGAGCATCTGGTCGGTCATGATTAGGAAGAACATCATTTCCTGGAAGTAAATCTTTAATTATGAGCTCAATATTCAATGCGAACCACCAACACGAACTGGACACAATATACAGACTTCCACAAGCTTGCCTGAATCATCAAGAACATCCACACTACTTTTTACTAAAATCATTTACATCTTCATCCGAAACCTCAAGAACATAGTCTATCATCACTGTCACATTGGAATAGATGCTTGTGGACCTCCAGACCATGAACCAATTGAGTTATCAATTCACATTGGCTTCCTAAACACTCCACCAAATCTACAGAACAAGATATTGCATTTTTGGATCTCATTGGACCTATTTGTGTCACTCTGTCAACTCTAAACATCTGCCAGAACCGGTTTTACTCATATGGCCATAACTTCTCCAAATCTTCATGCGAACCTCTCAAATCTTGACTGGATCATCTTTAGACACATATCTACAAACCCTTTGATGTGCATCCCCTGATCTTCATCTTAGCTAGGATCTTCACTTCATAGAGCTTCACTGTCTTCACTGTCCTCTGTTTTTGATAGGACTAATTTTGTATTTTTTTTGTTTCTGATAGGACTAATTTTCTCAATATCCTTAGCACATAGCTCATCCAATCCTTGACATCAATGCAACAGGAGTATGTTGACATCAATGACAACACCGGTTAGACCCATACTTGCAACACTTCTATCCTACCAAATTCTTCCATCTTACTGTCTTTGGGGTCTGCCACTTTCACCAATTTGACACAAGTTAGCTTGACTTCAATTACCAATCCCTTGTCATATGTATCCCCTATTTCCCAAGTTGCTGTAAATCAGGATTCAACTTCCTTTGCTATACCATTGTTGTCAGACATTGAGAAAGTGTGTATTAAACAAGGTCTTCAAGAGCAAGAACTAGATAAGGATGCATTTGTCGAGGTAGAGAATGAGATACTTGATGAACCTTTTACTAAAACGGCTAGTGCAAAAATAATTGAAATATTAGATAGTCCCCTGAAAAAGAACCAAACAGAAGCAATCTTGGGGGCAACACAGAAAGATGTATTGGTGAGTTGGACGAACCTTGCAACTGAGGAAGAAGATTTAGATAAAGGGTCAGAATAGGAGAAAAGGCTACTTGAGGGGCCATCTAATATAGATAATAAAGACCTTGATGGGCCTAAAGAGCCTTCTTCCTCAACACCTGACTGCTGCAAAATAGAGTAGCATATACAGAGTCTCAAGTGGAAATAATGAAACTAGATCTAAGTGCTATTTTGTCACATGCCCAAAAGCTGAAGAAGAAAAAGAAAGTAAAGGTGCAATCTAGGATTTACATGGATGAAACTAGATCTAGAATAGCCAAAGTAGTTGTCCCACCAGCTAATGCCAATAGCGAGCAGGTTAGAGTAGAAGATTATACCATAACAACTGTAAATTTGGGACCAGCTACAAGAGCTTAGAGAGTTGATGAATTCAAAGGTTCTATTACTTCAATTCTGGAACAACTGGATAAAGATGAACTCTCAAAGAGAGAGCTAAAGCAATAGAATGAGGAGATCCGGGCATGCTTGCAATTTTTGATAAAACCAGTAGATTCAGATGGTGAGATAAGGATAGTGCCCACCTTTTTATCAAAAGACGAAATTACCAAGCTTGGTGAAGTTTGGACCCTATCAAAAGGCACTCAAAGTCAGATGATTGGAGTGTGTGAGAAAGGATGTGGAACAATTGATGCTGCAGCCGAATTTCATAAAAAAATGGTTCAACTCCGGGAACGTTAGAAGGACTTGTATGTGGAATGTGATTCTTTTGATGAATATTATTTTCAGATATTTCCTTGAGTGCAAGCGATCAGAGACTTGCCTACTCAGACACTATTGTCTAAAAATATTTTGACAAGGGATAGATTGCACAAAGCCATTGACTGGTATCAACAAATAAAGTTGAGAAAGGAAGTCTTTGACAGCGTCAGAGACGCTTATAAAACAATAGATGAAAACATATTGACTCTCATTTACAAAATAAATGACACTCTGAAAGATTGCCTAGTGATGGCCTACGATGACTTGGAACCATATGATGTGAAAGCATGTAAAGATAAATCGCATAAAATAGATTTTGAAGATATTGAGCTAGATGTGGAAGCTAGGCTGGAGAGAGTCAGTGATCTTAGAACTGAATTCAATGCATTTCATAAAGCAAGGGTAGAAATAGAGAAAATATATAACTGGTATAGTCAAGAATTAGAAATGTTCAGATATCGGGCCAATCACCTTAAGAACCCAGACCCCTCAAACATCAATCCAGCGCTATCAGCCTGGGTTAGCTATCACAACAAGATAGCAGAAGAAGACAAAGTAGACTTGGATGATGAATCTTAGTATTTTTTTTCAATATTTTGAAATGTAATCCCATCACTAATGTAAACTGCTATATTTAGAGTGACATGTGACACTATTTTGTCTTTATTATGCTTAAAAAATGACCTTTTCTATATATATATATTCAGTTGGGTAGTCAAATTGTCTAGATTCAATGTATCTGGGGGTTGTTTTTCATCTTTTTCATAAGAGACAAAATGTAATCTAGGATTGTTATGAGCTATTATGAATGCATTTAATGATGTAAATCGAGACCATTAGTTTAAAGTTAATCTCCACCGTCCATTCAAAAACTCGGTATGGCTCCTCTCCTATATAAAGGGTTATCATTACCATTATTTGAGAGAGGACTCTTGATGCCAAATTGTTGATGCTCTACCATTTGAAGTTAATACAAAGCAAGTTTCTGTAGTTCTTTTGAGAATTTGTGTATTTTATTTTCTCATCTAGTTTTCATGGTTCGCTTCTTGATCTCCAATAGTTAATTAATTGTGCTTTTGCAATGTTCATGGTTTGTTGAAGGTATCTGATGAATGCTCTTAGTCCATACTTTAATTATTTGCTGATGGTAAGTAACTATGTAAAGTTAGCCTGGGCTGTTTAGTTGTTCTTAGTTCAATTGCATTTTATGAAATTAAATAGTGCCATTGTTGGGTATTTGATGAATGAATGTAATCTAAAAATCTCTCGATCTTTATTGAAGATAGCATCATTTTCTGCAGTGCTGTAACATCCATTTTAGTTTGGGTACTTAGAAAATTGGTTAAATTTTAGAGCATTTGTCTACTTGCAATAGTCCACATATTGTGAATGTCACTTAGGACTTCCTTAAAAACCTATCCCCTTTTTCATTTTCCTTTGTAAACACCTGTTAGTTTAGGAATTTTAGAAGCACTTCATATTGTCTTATCAACTGAAATCATAATGGGTTTGCATGAATTTCTGCTCCAACTATTGAAATCTGTAGATCGCATGTAAGACCCCTTGTAGGAACAACTAGAACATTCCAACTGAGAGATTTCAAGCAACCTAAGACCTAGCTGTAGAAACCTTGGAGTAGTCTTACCTAGGGTAGGATACTTTTCAAGAGAGGTGTGAAACTAGCAATCACACCTGCATTGTTGAGTGCTAAAACACCCATCAAGAGAATTGGTACTAGAAGGAGGGCATGCACAAGGAATTACTCCCCTCCACAAAAATTAGCAAGTTTGGGGACCAGACAGATACATACAAGATCCAGCTCAACTGGAGAAGAGTTGTTGTCCCTAACAAAATTTAGGCGAACAAGAAGAGATCAAGGGATACCTAGAGCACCAAGGGCTCAATCAGTCCCAAGGAGCATAGCTGCAACTCCTTTCAATCCTCTAGTCATGGCCTTCTTCGCAGCAAAAAACTAGTCCTCATTTTAGTTTAATGATTATCATGATATGCCAAAAAACTCTGACAAGTTATGTTCCAAGTTTAGGGTGAATGATCCAGACAGGACTGCAGATGAGCATATCAAAATCTTTGAAAGTAACATGTTTATGCTGCAAGTACAGTATGAAGATGTGGTATGCTGATTATTTCCTTATTCTTTATAAGATGAGGCTTATTATTGGTTTGCCAACCTTCCTATAGCATGCATAAACTCATGGCAGAATCTAAAAAATGCATTTTTAAACTAATTTCAAATGCCCACTACTCTAGTTGATCTCTATCGGTCCTTTGTGGAAATTCATCAAGGTGAAGGTGAGCTGATAAGTTCTTTTAATAATAGATTCCAGAAAGCCTTTAGTCATTTACAAGCTTCTTATGCCATAGGGCAAGATACAGCCTTGCCAATTTATTATGCAGCCTTGGACAAACTTACATCCATGTTCGTAAGAAGGGCTAACCAACCCCCAGCTAGTCTCGCTAAAGCCTACACTGAAGCTGTCACTGTGAAAACTTAGTTAGGACAAACAACCACCAGTCCGTTGAACCACATGGGCCCTGTAGCCATGCCAAATCAAATACCCATGATTAATCAAGCCTTAACCAATCATACCCCTGTGATGAACCCGATTCCTAACCCAACTGCAACACAGGCTTTGGTAGTTCACCCAGGAAATCTAGTAGCTGAAATGCCTCCTGTCCAAATGCCTTTTCTCCACTCTTCAGAAGTAGCTAAAGCAAAGGAAGACATATGATATTAGGGAGCTAGCTAAGAAGATTAAGAAGCTCACTGCAGAAGTCACTCACCTAAGGAATCAAAATGCCTATCTGCAGTAGAGGAGTCAAAATCAACATCAGCTCCAAAATTAGAACCAATTTCTGAATCAAAACCAGAATCAATATCAAAATCAAAATTTTTAGTAGCAATCAAATCGGTCTTGGAACATGAGGCCTAATAATGGAGTGCCATTGCCATTAGAAAATCAGAACAATGATACCTGACCTCCTAGCCACGTGATGTTGACAGAAGCAGCCTTGTCCACTTGGTGCAGGCTGCACAATACAAATGCTCATTCCAAGCTAGACTACCCAGAATTTCAGATAGCATCTAGCATCTTCTAGATGGAAATCTAAAGTGCTAAAACTCAAGACAATCAACCAATGGGATATGAACTTGTCCCTTCGCAAAGGTATGATACTTCCCTAGTTCTTGATAGTTATACATTTCCATTTCAAGATGATAATCAGCCTGAGGAAGAAGAGTTGGATGAGGCAAATGCTTATTAGTAGTATAATAAAACTCTGTATAATCTATGAAATAGTAAGCCAAAGGGCCCTTTCACCACTTCCATCCCTTTGAACAACTACCAAATCCCACCAGATCCAAAAGCTTCTAATAATCATGAATCCCCAAAAGCTACACCTCAGTTAGTACATCAGGGGGCTATTGCTGAGAATTTTCAATGGTCTGATGTAGCAAAAATGGGGCAATATGTTGTAGAAGAGCTCAAAAAAATGAAGGTTAGCTTGTCTGTTTATGAGTTGCTAAAGATACCTGAGGTTAGGACAACTTTCTTCCATGACATGGGTGCGGGTATCAAAATAGATTCTTCTCAAAAGGAGGTTTCTATGAAGGATAAAATAGATAAAGGAAAGGAGAGGATTCACATGATAGACACTGAACAGAAGATGACACTGTACAAAGATAAGAGAGAAAGTCTTTCTTTTCTCTTAACACTTAGGATATTTGGGAAGATCCTTCACAATTGTTTGGTGGACTTTGGTGCTTCCACAAACGTGATGCCTTTGTCAGTTTGCAAGGCATAGGGTCTCACTCCAGTAAAGTCTTCCAGGAAAGTTACACAATTAGATAAGACTGAGGTGAATGTGATGGGTGAACTAAATAGGATACATATGTAGCTGGCTTCTGATCTAAGAGTACAATAGTATATAGATATACAAGTGGTAGATATTCTAGATCAATACGGCATGCTTTTAAGTTGGGATTGGTCTAGAACTCTGAATGGATACATGGCAACCTACTTCTCTCATATGTGGCTACCCTGGAAGTGGTTGGCAAACCAAATACACATCAAGAGGGAGCCAAAAATGAAACACATGATTACAGAATATAATCAGATGAATGAAATCTTGTTTTCAAAAGTTGATTTAGGAGTTTTTCTTCCCCATGTTGATCAAGTTGAAGAAATATTCATGTTGAGCTGCCATCGGCCCCAAAAGGAGTATCAAGAGACTATTGAAGCCTATGTACAGTCGGTGCTTGAATCCTCCTCTGAGGGTGATGACAATGAGCCAGGTATATTTGAAGGATTTTGTGATTTTGTGGCTAAGTTTATAAGTGATCAAGTAGCTATAGGAAAACAAATTCATATGGAAGAGTTGCTTCTGCCAAACTGGTGCCGTATACATGATGCTTCTCATTCTGAGTTTGCATGTTTACTCTACCAAGAAGCGGTGGAACAAGTGCAAAGATAACTGAAAATTCCCATACTTCTAGAGGAATATCCAAATGTCACAAAGAAGGAGGAGCCAAAGCCTTAGATTAATGGGAAAAGATCAACAAAACAAGATGACAGAAGTAAAGATTTCTGCCTCTAGACTTTAAGGTTTGATGGATCAAGATGTAGACAAGGGTCCAGGGCAGGCTTTGAGTTGATCAGTCCCACTGGAAGCTCATATTTAGCATCGCATAGACTACAATTTCCCTGCACAAATAACGTAACTGAGTATGAAGCTTTACTACAAGTATTGTTGATGGTACTCCAGAAGAAAGTCAGAGTTCTTCAGGTGTTCAGAGATTCAGAATTGGTTGTGAAACAAGTAAGGAAGTAGTACTCATGTAATGATAAGAGGTTGAACAGGTATAGAAAATGAGTGTGGGATTTGATCGAATGCTTTGATGGTTTTAATATCTAGTTAATTCCTCGAAGGTAGAATCATTTTGCAGATGCTCTAGCTCAAACAACGAGCACATTGGAGCCAACCTCCATGGTGGGTCTCAAGAAGTTTTCTGTTGAGTTTGTTGCCACCCCATTAGTACCAGATAATGTTACAAATTTTCAAGTCTTTGAAGATGATAAGATTATAATTTATTTTCTCACTTCATCTGATGTTTTCACCACTCAAATAATAGATGAAGAGGAAATTGAACCTGTTGAGATGGACTTAGAAGGAGTTCTCAATATAAAAAAAAAACATGATTCTACAGGGAATGGTTGAATTGGAGCAATTGTTTGATTTGGATAAGTTGGGAACCTAGAGGAAGGAAGGAGAATCTCCTAGAGGATAGTACGATCCATTCAATTTGGGGACAGATGAAGGGATTAAGAATGTGTTCATTGGAAAGGCTAGTACCGAAGAAGAAAAGACTAGCATCATCCATGCACTGAGAGATTATCATGAAGTTATAGCATGGAGCTATGAGGACCTCAAGACATATGACACCTCAATCACTACCCATACCATACCACTCAAGCCAGGGGTAAAGCCGTTCAGACAAAGACAGCGGCTGATGAATGCCTTGTTGGAACCTTTGATCTTCAAAGAAGTATAGAAATTGCTATCAACAAGAATAATATTTCCTGTCAGACATTCCACTTGGGTAGAAAACTTCGTTCCAGTCCAAAACAAAAATAGTGAAATCAAACTTTGTGTTGACTTTTGAAACTTGAATCAGGCATCTGAAAAGGGTAACTATCCACTACCATCATTAGACGAAGTATTGCAGATTGTTAATGGATCACAGATGATGTCTTTTCTGGATGGGTATTTAGGTTACAACCAAGTAATGGTTGACTACAAGGACAAATTGAAAACATCTTTTACATGTAAATGGGGAATCTATGCATATCTCCGAATGCCATTTGGGTTGATAAATGCTGGTACCACTTTCCAATGCACAATGGATGTGGCCTTTAAGGGATTAGTTGGAAAATGCATCATAATCTATATGGATGATCTTACAGTGTTTTCAAAGAGGTGAGAGGATCATGTGGTTGACCTGAGGGAAGTATTACAATGGTGCAAAGACTATGGTATCTCACTCAATCTTAAGAAGTGCATCTTTAGAGTAACTGAAGGTAAGTTGTTGAGGCATGTGATATCTGAACAAGGCATATTCATTGATCCTGACCAGATACAAGCAATCCTCAAAATACCGCCCCCAGCCAGCAAGAAGGAACTCAAATCCTATTTTGGTAAAATCAACTTTATACGCAAGTTCATCATGGGTTTCGATGAAATTGTTCAACCTCTCAATGCCATGTTGAAAAAGGATGCTAAAATCGATTAGACTCTAGAAGCCAAGGCTACCTTTGCATAAATTAAATAGGCTATAGCTAATGCTCCAGTATTGGTAAGTCCATATTACACACTACAATTCTATATTTACTCATTTGCATCCAAACACACTTGTGCAGCAATGTTGACACAAAAGAGAGTGGTCGATAACGAAAGGCCCATCGCTTTCATGAGTAATCCATTAAAAGACATAGAGTTAAGGTAGCCCAACGTAGAAAAGTAGGCATATGCTCTGGTAAAGGCAATCAAGAAGTTTCGTCATTACATTCTAAGAAGTCAAGTAATTTCCATAGTACCGAACACGACAGTTAAAGCACTATTGATGCAAAGTGAACTTGGAGAAAGAGGAGGAAAGTGGGTTACCATCCTACAAGAATTTGATATGGATATACATTCCATGAAGTTGGTTAGAGGGCAGCCATTGACCAGATCTATGATAGAGGTGGAACTAGGCCTAGTGTCCCAGCAATACATGTTAGAAGACATCTCTAGGGATGAATGGTACGAAGACATCATATTTTATCTGCTTAATCAATGCTGCCTGCCATAGTTGAATTCGGTTCAAAGAAGAGCACTTAGACTGAAAAGTAATAGCTATATGATAAAGAGATTAGTGCTTTACTAGAAGAATCATGAGGGGATCTATCTGAGATGTCTAGACAAGATAGAAGTAAATCAAGTGTTAACCAGTTTTCATGAGAGGTTTGGGACAGGCCACGGATCAGCCCATTCAATGGCCAACCAAATTCTTCAGGCTGGGAATTACTGGCCTACATTATTCAAAGATGCTTACTCACATATAAGAACTTGCCACATCTGTTAAACTATTGCAAACAGAGAATGAAATGCTGTCATGCCATTGCAACCAGTTGTGGAGGTACGACCATTCGCTCAGTGGGGTCTCAACTTTATCAGTAAGATTAATCCTCCCTCCGTTGTAGGCCATGGGTATATTTTGACCGCTATTGATTACTGCACCCATTGGTCTGAGGCAATAGCTTGTAAACAATGCACCATAGAGTAGTCATCAAATTTGTTGAGAAGCATATTCTCACTAGGTTTGGATGCTTGTTTTCTTTAGTTTGTGATAATAGTCTTGCCTTTTCATCGTTACGTTTTTCCAACTTGGTGTTTGATTATGGGGTCATCCTAAAATTTTCATCTAACTACTATCCACAAGGGAATGGGGTAGCCGAGTCATCAAATAAGAACCTGCTTGAATTAATCAAGAAACTGTTAGACAAAAACCCTAGGGATTGGTATACTCAACTCAAATTTGCTTTATGGGCTAATAGAATTAGACACAAGGTTGCATTGGGAACATTGCCCTATCACTTAGTCTATGGGACCGAGCTGATTTTTCCCATTCACTTAAGGATCCCCATCCTACAATTCATGCAAGATTGTCTTTAAACTGATGATTAGTTGTCCTCCCTATTAGCCCAATTATTGCACCTTGAAGAGAAATGCACCGCTTCTATAGAAAACTTTGCTAAGCACCAGGGTGTAGTGAAGTGATGGTTCGACAAGAGAGCCAAGGTAAAAGCCTTCCACATTTCTGATCTAGTTCTATATTGGGATAAAGCTCATGAGAAGAAAGGTGAGCATGGTAAGTTTGATAAACTTTGCTTGGGTCCATATCAGATCTATGAGATCCTTGGTGACAACACATATCAACTTAAGAGCGTTACTGGTGAGGAGCTCCCATTGCTCGTCAATGGCTAGTTCCTAAAGCACTACTTCTAGGCTTGAGAGGTAGTCCTGCCTCCCCCTAGTGTACATAGTTAGGGTACTTGTTTGCTTTGGTTAAAGTAGGTTGCTATTAGATTAAGTTTGCTTTCCTGCTTTCTCTTTCTGTCATTTTTAGGTGTTCTTGCTTTTGCTTAGTTTGTTGTCCTTTCAACTTTGCTTTTGCTTGCTGCACTGGCTTTTGCATGGGGTCTTTTGTTTCTAGAATGTGGTGGCAGTTATGCGGACCTGCAGATGCTTCCTTGTTGGGTAAATTATCTGTGGTCTTTCTTTGAGAAGCCAAAACTTTGCTTTGGTCTTGCTGTGGGTTCCGCCATTATACCAGGGGGTATGATGTCTGTTCATTGGAAAGGAGTCATTAGTTGGTGCGCTTGAAGTATTTTATAACCATATATTTCTTACACTTTAAATGATCCTAAAGTAGCTAAGTGAGTCTGGGTGATCTCATGTTAAGTGAAAAGTTTGGGTCCCCAATTTTACTACCAGCACCAGTTCTGCAGATCCAGATGAGAGTGGTAGGTGGTACTAAGTACTGCTAGCCTACTAGGTAAAAATAAAAGGTGTTTTTCAACACCAGAGCCACTACAAAGTATCAATATAAAGATTATCATTTGAAGACTCTCACATGAAGACTATCATTTGAAGATTATTAGCATTAGAGATCACCAAAAGCATTATCAAGAAAGATATCACTATAGAAAGATTACTATTTGAAGGTTCATCACATCTAAACATCAGAGCATTCTCTTGGTGGTAAAATAATCCCAACTTCATAGCTTAGCACGAAGGATCTTGGACGAACTTATTTGCCAAGGGATGGGAATGAATGCAATTGCACACACTTAGGTTTTTAGGATATGGATGGTTGCATTGGTTAGTGGTCTTTGATTCTTTGATAAGGTATCATGCTTTCTCACCTAATGTGTGGGAAACATAGAGATTCTGGGTTCGAACTGAAAGTTTATTGTTGAATTGCTCTGAAGCATTTCCCAACAGAGTCACCATTTGTTGTGCCTTGCACACACGCCCCATTTTGAAAAACACGGACCCCCTCTTTCAAATCTTGGCTTAGAGTATCAAGTAGATTTTCCATCTCCTAATTAATCAAGTGGTCAACATGCATTTCTTGCCATGTTAGAAATTTGATGTTAATAGGTCATTCCAAAATCTACTAAGTCCAAGTCTCTGCATTTCATAAAACTAGGTCTGATTGCCTTTTGTACTAAAATTGCTTCCATCTGACCCTTGTGCTAAAATGCCCTCTATCTAACCTTTGTGCTGGAATTCATTACCTTCAACCTAAGTGCCACTTTTTGCATTCATCGACCTCAGTACTAAAACTAATTGCCACCAACTTTGTGCTGCAATATTTATTCACCGACCATGTCGAGGAGTGGAAAATTCTCTGCTAGTCTGAGGAACCCTAAACTCTTGCAAAACACTCACAATAGGATTGGTCACCTTTGCACTGAGAATGCTATTTACAGACTAAGTCTGTGACACCCCAAAGCCTTTCCAAGTCGGAAGTAACCTAATTCTGTGCAAACCCTAATATTCTGCCGAATCTTGCGACTGATACCCCATACACTCTGCATTAATGGTGATCAATTCGGGGGATAAAAGGGGATTTTCCATGGTTTTGGAACTCATTTTGCATTAAACAAACATTTGGAGAGCTCTTTAGTGACATTTTGATCGGTCATTTTTGCAAGCCTCCCATGGATTCGACTTGAAGATCTCCTCCCTACTTGTATGTTCCAACTTGCTTCATCCTCTGTAAACCAGGTAGGGGCTCTTTTTTCTCTTTTCTTGGGGTTTCATCAGTTAGGGTTTTGTTATCAATCAAATGCATTTTCTTCCAAAAGCACGACAAACACATAAATGATAGGGTTTAGGGCACATAAACTAGGTTTTCCTTTTCTGAATTGTTTATTATCATAAAACCCTAGTTTCAAACTGTCAAAAGGTAGGACATTCTTAGAACATCTTCTAAAATCCTTCCCGTAGGCAAAATGAAAATTGGTATTTATCAGACCCTAACAAAGCAAAAAGAATCTCACCTTAACACATTGAATCAATCAATAAAACAAGTGAGAAATGGAGTTGTGTTAAAAGCATACCGAACTAACCTTCAAAATATTTGTGATCAACTAGGTCATTCAGCAGCTTAGAAAATCCCCACCAGGAGTCTAAGTTAATTTTACGCTAAAAGTTTGATGATCCGACTTTGTGCTAAAAGGTCCCCTCTTTGACTTAGGTTAGATGAACTAAAATGTTCCGCAAGTTCGTAATGCTCTAAATCTCTACCAACTATAGAAAGACAACTTTGTGCCAAAATTGACTCCCTCCAACCTTGCACCAAAATGTCCCTTCACCGACTTAGTCGGTTACCTTTGAAAACTTTGCAAGGTCAGGTGACATCAAAACTAGCGCAAAGGTAGTAAAGCTGTTTGATTGAATTGCGATGAACTTGCAACCGACCAACCTCAATGACTGATCTAAGTCAGTCTCATCCAAAACCTATGCAAGTTGGTTGACTGTGAAACACCTGCAAGATGTTGCAATGATATGAACACAAACAAATCAATTGGTCAGACTATCCTGATTTCTCTACTAGGTTAGTTGACCTTGAAATTAGCGCTTTTCCTTCTACAGGTCGGTTGACCCCAAAATTAGCACAAACTGGCTAAAATGACAGTTTTAGGAGAAATTACAAAAGGGGAAGAGTCTATGAGAGGTAAATAATGACTACACTTAGCAAATTATGTTGTTTTACATGTTTTAACTAGAATTTTGCAGCATTAGAATATTTATTACATGCATTAGTATAAGATTGCTCTATTATTTGATCATGTTATAAATGTAGTAGTTGGTAAATTTCAGACTTATGTTCTCATAGGCATATGATGGTAACTTGGTAAATTAATGCTAGATTCATTTATCATAACATGGCTTGATAGTGTAGTAGTCAACTTGATAATCATATATTTTAAGCTTAGGAGTTAGAGAAAATCATCTCAGAGGCATCAAGACTTATAAGGTCCAATCCTGCAGGTGAGATGACTACATGAGCTCAAGGCATGAGGTATGAGTTCAAAGGTGTTCCCCTGGAAACAAATATTTATACTAGGTGGAAGAATGTAGGAGATACAAACCTAGGTCATATTGACCTAGATGATTTCAGACTTAGAATATTTGGCCCAAATCCAACCCCGAGAGCCAAAAAAGTGAAAGATAGTGGGATTGTTGAAGCTGCTGCCTTCCCCACATTTGTTCAATGCACAAAGTTGATTGTTTCTTGTGTAGAGAGATATGACATCATGACAAGAACAATACAAACTACTAGTGGAGAAGTGTTAGCTGACTTGAGCCCACCCTCCTTGGCTGAAATTTTTGGCATCCCATGGCATTTAGTGATGACCATGCCAGATAAGGCAGGATCAGAAGCCACCTATAAGAAAGATGAAAATGAATGTAGAAAACACATGAATGAACAATGGGCAAAAAGTAAAAGGTCTGTCTTGGTCAAGTTTCCTCAGGTGCTGTACCGAAGTGACTTTCATGATGAAATAGGATATCTAGTAACCTTGTTGAGCATAATATATGGGTTACCTGCAGTATCAACCTTCGAGGGATGGATGTTTGTTATAATTGAAGAGATATTAAAAGGTACTAAGTTCCATTGGGCACAAATCCTAAGTGATAACATCCATGAGGCATTCAGTTACTTCAAAGAGAAATAATTCTTCAGATGGACATCCTATGTAGTTTATGCATTAGTGAGGAAGAATCATTATGCTGGACTGTCCAAGGTGTAGGAAGTGGGAAATGATGAGAAAACTCAGATTAAGGTCTATGAATGCTATACACAACTCACATTGACACAATATCTTATGCATTATAAGAGGGTAAATGATGCCTTTACTATGTACATAACTAGGTTATTGCAAGGAAACACAGCTTTAAGCATATCCATCGAAGCCATGAATGAAGTCATTAAGTATGGGAGGTGGTATATTCAATTTGAGAAGTTCACATATTTGGGATTACAAGGCTTCACAGGAATGGATTATAGACTCCCTAGATATCCAATAGATAAAGTAGTGCTCCTGGAACTATCTAGACAACTAATAACTTGTGCTAAAAAACTCAAGCATCTGCATAGAACGAATGTCCAATTTCCCATCCTGTTAGGCAGAGGAAACTATGCATGTCCTTCATTGGGGTCAGTTGAACACTCTAACACAAAACTTCAACTTCTCAATCTCCATTATTACAACAAAAGAAATCATTTTGATCCAAATAAGGTGATGGAGAGGTTTGTGAGTAAGAAATTATTTCATAAGATGCATATAGAAGACTTTTGGGCAAATTGCATGGATGAGTATGAGGTCATGAAGAAAGCCCACTCCAGATTATCATTGGTATTCATAAGAAAGTTTCAAATTATTGCAGCCCCTAATCAACTGTAAGATGATGAAAATGTGATGCATAGAGGTACCTGGGAGGGACAATACCACCAACCAATCCCCTTGCCTAATTGGGCTAATGCTGAGGAAAGCTCCCTTGATGTTGTGATGAAGGAACCAATTAGACTAAGTAAAGCGTGGGTAAGAGGCCAGATTGTTGCTTTGGAGAGACAAGGGATACAACTCACATATACTAAGCTTGAATCTAAGAAAGAATATGGAGGAGAGGAGGATGAACCTATAGAAATAGCTGATGAAGTAGAGCCAGCCCAAGGACTAAGATTAGATAGTGAAGATCATATACCCTTGGCAAAAAAGGCCGAAGTACAGAAAAGTAAAGAGGTTGCTACAAAGACACGGAAGAAGGATATGCCTCCTTATACCAGGACAAGAGCTTCAAAGAAGCGAGACATGCCTAGTGGGCCTAGAGAAGGGTCTAAAGTGAAGAAAACTAAATTTAAGATTGTTAGCCATGCCACGGAGACTGTTGGTGCTACAACTCTTGATAACACTAGTTTGCCAACTTCTCCACCCCCTGCTTCCCCAAGTGTGAGTGCTATTGTCCTTCCTCTAGTTGTTTCCTTTGTTGCATCTTCTCCTACTATCTCTGTTGTTACCCCTACTTCTCCAACCACTGTCATCCAAGAAAATACACTTGCTACTCCTTCATCCACAATTGCCATTTCAACCATCTCTTGTCCATCAGCAGTAGCCTCTAGCACTCCTAGCAGCCCTATTTCTTCCACTACTGCTCTTTCATGTTCTTCTATCACTACCAAATCTTTACCTTCCATATCTTCCATCACACTTTCTACTTCCCTTGCATTACCTCCTATTTCTAACATTCTTTCACCTTCTCTCCCCTTGCCTTCTTTGTCCATTTCTTCACCCATTGTCATTTCTTCTGTCCTACCAACTTCTTCCATCTTACTAGCTTTGGGGTCTATCACTTTCACCAATTTGACACAATTTATCTTGACTTCAATTGCCACACCCTTATCATTTGTAGTCCCTATTTCCCAAGTTGTTGTAAATCATGATTCAACTACCTTAGCTATATGATTGTTTCCAGGCATTGAGAAAGTGTGTGTTGAACTAGGTCTTCAAGAGAAAGAACCGGATAAGGATGTATTTGTTGAGGTAGAGAATGAGATACTTGATGAAACTTTGACTGAAACTACTAGTGCAGAAAGAATTGAAATATCAGATAGCCCCTCAGAAAAGAACCAAACAGAAGCAATCTTGGGGGCAACACATAAAGATGTATTAGTGAGTTGGAGGAACCTTGCAAATGAGGAAGAATATTTAGATAAATGGTCAGAACAGGAGCAAAGGCTACTTGAGAGGCCATCTAATACAGATAATAAAGACCTTGATGGGCCTAAAGAGCCTTCTTCCTCAACACCTGATTAGATGCAAAACAGAGTAGCAGAAGATTATTCCATAACAAATGTAAATTTGGGACCAACTACAAGAGCTCTGAGGGTTGATGAATTCAAAGGTTCTGTTACTTCAGATCTAGAATAACTAGATAAAGATGAACTCTCAAAGAGAGAGCTGAAGAAGTAGAATGAGGAGCTCCGGGCATGCTTGCAATTTTTGATAAAACCAGTAGATTTAGATGGTGAGATAAGGACAATGCCCACCTTTTTGTCAAAAGATGAAATGTCCAAGCTTGGTGAAGTTTAGACCCTATCAAAAGGCACTCAAAGCTGGATGATTAGAGTGTATGAGAAAGGATGTGGAGAAATTGATATTGTAGCCGAATTTCATAAAAAATTGGTTCAACTTCGGGAACATTGGAAGGACTTGTATGAGGAATGTGATTCTTTTGATGAATATTATTCTTAGATATTTCTTCGAGTGCAAGTGATCAGAGACTTGCCTACTCAGACACTGTTGTCTAAAAATATTTTGATAGGGGATAGATTCCACAAAGCCATGACTGGTATCAGAAAATAAAGTTGAGAAAGGAGGTCTTTGACAGCGTCAGAGAGGCCTACAAAACAACAGATGAAAATATATTGACTCTCATTTACGAAATAAATGACACTCTGAAAGATTGCCTGGTGATGGCCTGTGATGACTTGAAACCATATGATGTGAAAGCATGTAAAGATAAATTGCATAAAATAATTTTTGAAGATACTAAGTTGGATGTAGAAGCTAGGCTGGACAGAGCCAGTGATCTCAGAACTGAATTCAATGCATTTCATAAAGCAAGGGCAGAAATAGAGAAAATATATAACTGGTATAGTCAAGAATTAGAAATGTTCATATATCTGGCCAATCACCTCAAGAACTTGCACCCCTTAGACATCAATCAAGCGCTATCAACCTGGGTCAGCTACCGTAACAAGATAGTAGAAGAAGACAAAGTAGACTTGGATGATGAATCTTAGTATTTTTTGAATATTTTGAACTGTAATCCCATCACTAATGTAAACTGCTATATATTTAGAGTGACATGTGACACTATTTTGTCTTTATTATGCTTTATAAATGAACTTTTCTATATATATTCAGTTGGGTAGTCAAATTGTCTAGATTCAATGTATCTGGGGGTTATTTTTCATCTTTTTCATAAGAGACAAAATGTAATCCGGGATTGTTATGAGCTGTTATGATTGCATTTAATGATGTAAATTTGGACTGTTGTTGTTGAGTTAATCTCCACCATCCATTCAAAAACTTGGTATGGCTCCTCTCCTATATAAAGGGGTGCCATTACCATTACTTGAGAGAGGACTCTTAATGCCAAATTATTGATGCTCTGCCATTTGAAGTTAATACAAAGAAAGTTTCTGTAATTCTTTTGAGAATTTGTGTATTGTATTTGCTCATCTAGTTTTCATGGTTCGCTTCTTAAGCTCCAATAGTTAATTAATTGTGCTTTTGCAATGTTCATAGTTTGAAGGTATCTGATGAATGCTCTTAGTCCATACTTTTAGTTATTTGTTGATGGTAAGTAACTGTGTAAATTTAGCCTAGGCTATTTATTTGTGCTTAGTTCAATTGTGTTTCATGAAATTAAATAGCACCACTGTTGGGTATTTGATGAATGAATGTAATATGAAAATCTCTCAATCTCCATTGAAGATAGCATCATTTTCTGCAGTGCTGTAACATCCATTTTAGTTTGGTTACTCAGAAAACTAGTTAAATTTTAGAGCATTTTTCTACTTGCAACAGTCCATATATTGTGAATGTCACTTAGGATTTCCTTAAAATCCTATCCCCTTTTGCATTTTCCTTTGTAAACACCTGTTAGTTTAGGAATTTCAGTAGCACTGCATATTGTCTTATCAGCTCAAATCATAAAGGGTTTGCATGAATTGCTACTCCAACTATTGAAATTCATAGATCACATGTAAGACTCCTTGTAGGAATAGCTAGAACATTCCTACTAAGAGATTCCAAGAAAGCTAAGAGCTACCTATAGAAACCTTGGAGTAGTCTTACCTAGGGTAGGATACTTTTCAAGAGAGGTGTGAAACCATCAATCACACCTGCATTGTTGAGTGTTAAAACACCCATCAACAGAAAGGATTATGATCTTTGTGAGATTTTGTGACAACAATTGTTGGATAATTTCCAGATAACCAAGGAGATAGGCTACAACTTCTGGTATGGCTTTCTGATTATTTGTCTTATATTCTTTTTCATGAAGGAATTTCCTGGTTTGAAGAATATGGCCTGAAAAGGGGATATTCCTATTGCACATCAGATTAGGAACCACAACCATAGTTTTTTGGATACCAAACAATGTGACACAATGTTTTAGGGATTCTTTAAAACATTCCAAAATGAAATGTAAATGAGGTATAGAATACCATCACAAATTGTAGAAAGATACAAGAATGATATCACTTTTATGGTGGATAAGGATAACTATTACATGGAGGTAGTTGAACTAAGAACTGTTTGGATAACTACATTGCCCTATGAGGGCTCCAGACTTGACTGGATCACATATGCTTAAATCTTGCTCAACAAACCCAGGGATCCCACTATTGAGAGGTTTGGCACTTATGATGAGATAACCGACAAGATAATCAAGAAGAAGGTGGAGGAAAAGGTGGAGAAGATGAAAACAAAGTTGGAAAAGATGTTTGAAACTCTTAAGGGTCTTGTGAAAGAATCACAAACCACTTCTGCTACACCGGCTCCTAGAAGGACAAGTAGGTTTGCCTCTATCATTGCTACTTCTAATAAACCTTCTGGACCTACTCAAACACCTCCTAGCAAAACAATGGCTACTACTAATGCACTAGTGCAAATTAAGACTACAAAGAAGAAGAAACCAAGACCTAAGCAACCGACAAAAAGGGGAAAGGTTAATTTGATGAATGTGGATGATGATGAAGAGGATGAAGAAGAAGAAAAGGAATCTTTTTTTATTGAAAAGAAGAGAGAAGAGAACAAGACAAGGAGAAGAAGAAGAAACATCTAAAGGAAAAGGAAAGGAAAAAGCAAAGAAAACAAAGAAGGCTTCTCTGGAACCACCTAAACATGGGCCTTTACAACTTGAGGCTACTATTAATGTAATTGCATAGCATGATGCACTAAAAGAGGTTGTAGATCTTTATGATGAGATGCCTCCTGTTGACAAGGCTACAATTGAGAAATCTATAGTTATGTATATGATGAGCTTTAATGTGGCTCTAAATGAGATTATTGATCAACCTCTAGAAAGTCTTTCAGAGACACTCAGTAATAAGAGGAATGAAGCTATTGTAGAAGAAGCTAAAATAAGGCAACACGCATTAGAGAAGGTTGGTTCATCTATTTCTCATGAAGAAAGGGTTAAATTATCTCAAAGATAGGCACAAGAGTTCAGAACCAAACAAAGGATAAATATTCTAATGGGGAAAGATAAAGAAGAGATAGAAAGGATGGAAAAAGAGATAGAAGAAAAGACAACCAAGATTCTTGAAGAAATGAAGAAGGATGAGGTGACTATTGAGGAACATGTTTCTCTGGATATACCTGATGTGTCTACGCAAGACATAGATTTATCATCTTTTGAGGGTAATGTGACAGGTGGTGATGAGATAGGGAAAAATGATATGCAGAATGAGGAGACTGCTCCTATGGAGAATACATATGCACAAGTTGTAGGAGATCAAGGTGAAGTGGCTGTACCCCCTTTGGGGAACACTAATCTTGGTGAAGAACATAACATTCCTCCTTCGGAGAATCCAATAAATGATGAACAAAAGAAAGAGGATAATCTTGAGAAACTTCAGGATGCAACAAAGAAGACAGTTGAGAAGTAAGATGGTTCTATAGATGTAGGTCAGGATTCTTCATCTTTAGATTCATTCAAGGACCTACTAGGGCTGCAAATGTAGTTTCAACTTGTGGTGACACCTCAACTTCTACAAATTCCTACTTATAAGAAGATAAATGACAAAAGAATGGTTAAAGTATCTGACTACTGTGTCAATGCACACAACAAATTATACAAAAATATGAAGATGTTTAATGAATGTATTGATGAAGTCACTACTTTATATCTATTTTGTTTGAAATGGCCAAATTCCACTAAGAACATCTAACATCAGATTGACTCCATTGAGTCATAGATTACACAAATGGCTAGGATATATGATTAATCAAAGGATAAGGATGGATCAATAAGAGCTCAAATAGAAAATCTTCATTTGCCATTGTCATTGCTTTAGGATCAAAGATAACAGATAAAGAAATAGTTTGGCCAGTTGAGGGAAGTAGTCAACTTGAGACTTGCTTCGTTATCTGGATTGCTAGCTGAAGTAGAAAAGATTGATCAGAAAATCAAGGCTCTAAGCAGTATGAATGAGGCTGAGGATTTATGCATGCAATTTGAATGTCAGAATCACATTCTTTCCTCAATAAAAGTAAACTGGGTATCTACTCTTGCCCAACTCAATGTAATCTACAAAGACATTCTACCTTATGAGTGACCTGTAAGAGTATTGTAGATAAGACAATTTTGGCTTTGTATAGACTTGCAGAGGCTTGTAGTGTCATTCTTGATTAAAATACTATGTACATAGCATCAGGTTTTGGGGCATCTCCATCTTAGGGGTGTTAGCACAGTAAAAATTTGAAATTTTTACTATCTCCTTACCCCATCATATTTGAATAAATCCTGAAGAATATCCCAAAAAGACCATAATAAAAAATTGTTTCTCACAAGGTGTCTATGGATGAGCAGTGCCAAATTTCATCAAAATCAATCCATCGGCAAGAGGTTGTGTTGCTTACACCGATACATCAGGAATCGTTTGAAAACAACCATCGGCGTGAGAATAGAGATCGGAAGAATAATTATGGAAGTCACCGATGGAGTGAGTAATGCCGATGACATTACATCGGCAAGAAAGGCAAATGGTCATGCCGATCAGTATGACAAATATCTATCGGATAACTTTTTAAAAGCTGCCCCGACGGTATATATCATACCGATGAAGCATTTCGGCAGGAGTCTCACCGAACATCCTGTGGGGGTAACGAAGCAAATAGTCATCGGCAAGAAATAAACTATTGGGATAGCAAACAGCTAAGCTTCCAATGATTAGAGTCTTAGCGATAAGAAAGCTTTCGGCGAGACTCACAGCGATACACATCTATCGGGGTAACTCAGCATATCGGGATAAGGGAATTAGGTCTTGCCGATTCACAAGTCACAGTGATCAAAAGGCATCGGTAACACTTCAACATGCTCTGTCCAATGAAGGATATGAAAAGAGCCATCAGGGAGATGATTTGGATCGGGATATCTTGATTTAGCTATCCCGATAGTGTATGTCATGCCAATGAAGTCCATATATGAAAATGACTATCGGCGAAACAATAAAGATCGGGAGAACATAATTTAGCTATCCCGATAGTATTAATCATGCCGATAAGAAAATCATATCGGTGGGACTTGCTATATCGCAGAGAGATCTAAAATACTTGGCGATGAGGGAAGTCATGCCGATGGACTCGCCCACTTAAAACATGACATTACATAGCGTCGGGAATACAATCAAGGGGTCACGCCGATTGACTGTTCGCGCCATAAAAAACGTTGAGGTCACCCAGACATTTCAAAAATCACGCCGATAAGCAGAGTTATGGCGATGTGACACTTCACAGTGATGAACATTGAATTGATCAGGTGATTAATGCAAACGACTACAAAATTCATGCGATCACTATAATTGAAAAAAACCGTCCGAGAGGAGAATACAGAGGAATTCTTAGGGCAAAAGCAGAGGCTTCCAATTCCAGCCACCGAACAACAGGTACACCTACACAAACCATTATATTGCCTGTATTTGAATTTCCTGCCAAAGTTCTAAAATGGAAACTCCAGGAAAGGGAAAAGGAAGGAAGTCACAAGGGGAAACCAGTAAACCTAAAAAACAAAAAACTGATCAAACCCTTGAAGAGAAAGTAAAAGATAGAAAATTAAATCAGGACCTAATTGATCAATTGCCTGGGTCAACTCCCAAGGCCAGGAGGTCTACCCAACTCAGAGCAGAAGTAGAAAAACTGGAAGATAAACATAAACGCCTGGGAGATATCTGGACCCCAATTCGGGGGTATGAGCTTTTCAGATTTCACTATAATAGACGGTTTAGAAATGCTCCTGTGTCAAACCCATGGCACATGAATTTGGGCAAACTGGTGGTACCTAACGTATTCTTGAATGTAGAACTCCTTCAACTGCTAGCCAGACATTACAATTCAGGCCTGAAAGCTATCTGCAACCCTCAAGGAGAACCAATTGTACACCTGTCAAAAAATGCTATTTGTGAGGTGTATGATTTAGATGATTTGTGCACTGTCCCTATTGTTTATGAAGATTTGGATAAAGAGTATTGGAGAATGGATACAACCTACAATGGATGGAGGTTACCCATTCATAGGCCCAGGATTGAAGGAGAAGTGATACCCTTGACTGAGAATGATGGCCCTCCCTTTCATGTAGCCATTTTTGAACCATACATTCAATATACTTACTATTCTGTAGGCCAAGTCCTTGGCTTAGAGGTCCCTGAGTTCATGACTATTCCTCTGATGGTCATAGCCTCTGATATTCAATGTCACAATGCCAGACAATTTGATTATGCCTCCTATGTTGCTACTAGAATAGACTCTGGTCTATCTGCAATAAAAAACAATGCTCCAGCATGCTCTTTTGAGCATTACTCGATGCTTATGCATATGGTGTTATACTATGGCCAGGAAGTAGGATTGTGGCCAAATGAGTTTCAACTTGTTGCTGCGGATAAGAAAGGGGAAAAGATACCTGTACAAATGTGGACCAGAATCTGGGATAGCAGGTATGCCAACTCCAGCTATGCTCAATTTGAAGAGCATTGTGTTAAAGTGCTATATAGGTATTTCAACCACCCCTATGAATATTCCATTTCAAATGAAATAAAAAGGTTCCTTAGACCTAAAGATTTTGGTGGTCCCCCTACTGTCACTCATAATTGGGGAGATCGGTACTGCTTTGAGGATGCCACTATGATCAGAGTTTATGGATTTGAGGATACTCCATTCATATTGCCTAAAACTGTCCCTGACAGACTTGCATATTTAGAAATAATTAGGCAAATGCATTGTTCGAATGTGATGCATCTAAGTTCACATGATAAACAATCATTCATGCCCAGCACTTTGTGTTTTGGTGATTTTACTGTGGTTTCGAAAGAAGGATACAATCTCATTTTGGATAAACTAATGCATTATAACATGGTGATTGCTGAGGCGAGGAAAGGGTTTGACCCTGAAGGTTTCATTGACTCTGCAAGAAGAAAACAAAATCTCAGTGGATACATGCACATACATTATCCACATGATGATGTCATTAGAAATTTGGAAGAGGCTGAAGTCGACTTGGTGGTAGAGAAATATAATAGAGATTTAAATGAAAAGAAAAAGCAGTTGGCAGAAGTTGAAGTGGTATCCTCTGAAGATGAATTGACTGAGCAAGAGCAGCCACAAGATAAAACAATAGAAATGTCTAAAAGAAAAATGCAACAATATCAGCCTCCAGTTGTGATACATGATGAGGAGGGGTCTGCTGATGAAGATCCACACCAAAAGGCTTATGATTCTTTCGTTTCAGATGATACATTCATTCAGTCAAAGGAATTTAAATCATTCCTGTATAAATACAAGGGAAAAGAAATTAGAGAGTCAGTAGATAATGTTTCTGCTGATAATGAAAAACAGTTATTAGATATGTTGAAGGAAACAGTGGATAAAGAAATGAAAGACATGACACCTAGCAAGGGTAGACAGTTGCTCAAGGATGCAGGGGTTATGATTTTTCCTGGTTTAGATTTAAATTCTGCTTTGGTTTTTGATAGCTTTTTGAATAGTGCTAATGACAAGTATAAGCTTACTCCAGAAGGAGTTAATGAAGTATATATGGGGACTAGATACAATAATGATGAAAATTCTTTGATGATATGGGCGTTGTATCCTCCCCATAAGAAGACGGCCATCATAGACACTGAAAAAACTTTTGGCCATGTTATGACTTTCGGAGCAGGTGAAACTGACCCTATAATCACTGCAGACATTGGTATCAATGTTGCAAAGTTGAATAAAGCACAGGCTCAAATGTTGATCAAAGAAAGAGATGCTTATAAATTGAACTGTGAGAGATTGACAAAAGAAAATGATTACTTGAAGGATGCTGTTAAAAGCACTTTTGGCTAGTCCACAAAACGAATAACTCAAGGCGAGAGCTCTTAGGGCATTCAGGCATTATCCCCTGATCAGGCCACACAAATTCAAATAGATGCATTTGTTACAATACTGCAGAGCAGGTATGCAAATATGGTACAGTGGTTAAACCAGTTTTGGGATAACTACTCAGAAAATCATAAAGTAGTCAAAGAACATGAAAGGCTTGATAAGAGGATACAGGAAAAGATGATTGAGTTACAAAATAGAAGTGCCACTGATGGTACAGACATCTCTGATGCAAGAGCATTGTTCAAACAGCACCAGAATTATTATGACAAACTTAAAGCTGATGCTAAGGAAGGGACTGATGCCTCAGGCGCAGGAGTGCCCTGGATATTCAAAGATAACGGAGAGGTGAAGAGCAAAGAAGAATGGACTGTTGATTGTCAGGTTATATTGCACAAAGCCACAGGAGCTCTGAAAGATAAAGCCTCTGCATCTAAAGAAGCTTGCAAACAATTGGAGGAGATGGTTACTCTTGATGTAATTACCAGAAGCGCTATTGAGCTTACTGATTCTCACCGTGATCAAAAGTATCTAGATCATCTGGCTAAAGTTTATTTATGGCTGAATAGAGCCTAATTACGCTTATGTAATTGTTGTTAATACTTGTTAAGTTCCCAAGAGACTTATTGAAGAGTTGTATCTCTTCATAGAAATATCTATATAAGTTCAAACAATCGATGCTGAAATGATGATTAGGAGTAGAAGATTTCATATATACATAATATACAATGTCTCAAATTGACTATGTTGCATATTTTATTTGAAGAAGAAATTTGAAGTTCTCTGATTCAGTATTTCTATTTTGGTATCAGTTGCTTGTTGAAAATATTCAATTGTGTGGCTGTCTCCATTTCTGCATTTCCTGGTTATTCAGATTAAGATATCAAGTATATAGTTAATCTGTCATTACACACTTGCTGTATCTGTGTGATTAATTTGGTTGGTGTCCATCTGAGGAATTAAACCCTTCTAATTTAGTCACAGTAGCCTGGAAGTAGTAAGTTGGGATTACTAAGTAGAGCCATACAATTAGGATTACTATTCTGTCTCCAGTAAAATATTATCTGTTAATCTTGCCCATTCATTTCATTTGGTTCCTTCAAGTAAGGATTAAAATACCTTCTGGTGAATTATAAGATAATTGATTATATTGGTTGGATTACTAAGAAGAGTTTGTCAATCACTTCCTTGCACGTTTATACAAGCTATAAACCAAAACTGTGCCAAGCAATTAGAATTATTACCATTAAGAAACTACTGGTCTAGGTCCTTCAAATTGACTCTGTTACCCAACAAGGCACTAGTCTCATTCAACTCATTATTTAAAACCTTGATATTGCTTATACAATTTCTACCAATCATTTATTAAACATTATACATAGAATTAAGTAGTCAGCTTCTTTTTCATCTATCTTACATCATATGCCATTATAGATAGATCTAGTTAGTCCACTCATCCACACTCAGACTGCTTTAATATTTCAAGGTTCACCCACCTAGGTGTAGAAGGACCTAAAGTGTAGGAAATCATCAAACCTTGAAGGTTGATTTCGTCAAGTTAGTTCAAAAACGTTGCAAATCCAAACATAGAGCCTGGCATCCTCTTAGGATTAGCAACTTGCATTTTTGAGACCTAAGAAATTGGCGACTCTACTGGGGACTTAGTAACAGACCTTAGAAAGTAATCCTTTCCTTCATAGAGTCAATTCAGAAAATTTAAGTTGGTAACTCTGCTGGTGACAAGAACCCTACAGATAAAATATAAACTTTTCCTATTTAATAGGTGGCGACTCTAGTTACAATAAATTCAATATCAAATGGATGGTAGGAGATCCAAGATGGAAGGCAGAAATTTGCAGTCATCTCCACCACTTAGAAACATTTCCAAAAGAAATGTGAATCCAAAATATTCCCACCAAGATAATAATCTAGACATCCAAGAGAATGATTCAGAACAAAATATTGCAATTCACAACAAATTCACACCTCTGCATAATTCAAACGAGAACCTCAGTGGAGCAACTGATGATATTTTGGCAAGGTATAGACCCACTCCTCAAGAACAGCGAGATCATGATGCAAAGGTCATGAGGGATATTGATAGGAACCAAGCTGAACATGATTTCAAGATCTCATTTGACCAGGGAGAAGAGATAGGATATGAATTGTCAAATCAGGGAATGAATAACAATCCAGAGCATCAGGAAATAAATAATCAAGATATGAGTGATGAGAAACAGGAAATACTCATGCTCAGGGAAGAACTTGAAAGGTACAAGATACAAGAGGAGGAGTTATTGCAGCAAGAAATTCAACAGAGAAGAAATAAAGCCAAAATAGCTCCCCCTAAATATGTACCCCCGCATAGAGGGAATATTTCAAGAAATACACAACAAAATACAAGTAGTGCTCAAAACTCACATGCTTCTGGAAGTCATCAGAACACTATTCCCCAAAACCCTAGACCACCTCCTATACAAAATGCATCTCAACATATGGCAAATAATTACCCACCCCCTGGTCAACAATATTATAGGCCACAAAATCAACACATAAATCCCCATATGAACCAACATCAACAATATGCATATCATCAGCCACCAGGTGGATATAATTACTATCCCAATCCACCACCTCTCAATTTTCCTCCCCAAAACGTTGCTAATATATGCAGTCAATTTGATTTGACTGGATATCAGTTATATCCATATCCTATGGATAGTACTTGGAGAAACATGGTTCCCAAGTTTACTGGAAACAATGTAGTATCTGCAGAAGATCATATTAGAAGTTTTAATGCTTTTGTACAGGATATAGGTATGGATTGGGAAGACATTAGTATGAGGTTATTTATGATGTGCCTCACTGAAGATGCCAGAGATTGGTTTAATAGCTTGCCCGATGCATCAATCAATTCGATAACTGATTTCCATAACCAGTTTAAGGATCAGTATGGTAACCAATATGCTCCTGAGTTTGCACTACATGAACTAATAAGTATACAGAAGTATCAAAATGAATCAGTGTTTGATTTCAACCTGAAGTTTTCCAAGTTACATAATAAGGTACCACATGGAGCCAAGTTATCTGACCAGGCAGCACTGAGTATCTATATGAAAGCATTTGACCCCAAAACAGGATATGAACTCAGAAACCGGTGTCCTGCAACATTGGCCGAAGCACAGAAAGTAGCCATAACTATTGAAAATAATAGGAAGGCTGCAGGAATGGTCAGTAAAAGGGAAAATCATAGAAATCTTCAGAATCCAAATGCTCAACAGATTAAACCAGAGGGTCAGCATAGCCATGATAGACCTAGGTTACATGATATGCCTTACAATACAAATTGGAAGGATGGAAGACCTATTGACAACAACAGAAAGTAGCCATATGGAAAGGATACTCCTAATCCCTTGAAGAGAAACATGGCACATATGGCAGAAAATAAACCTTGGTGTTTTGTATGTAACTTGCCACATTCACCTAAATACTGTGAGGTAGCTAAATCAATACAGCAAGAGGAAATGCTATACAGCTACAATAGGGATAATCACACCATCAATATGATGCAGGATACACCATGTGTAGTAACAGAAGATTATTCTTCTTCAGAAGAAGGAGGATATGAGTATGATGTAGGGAACCAAAAGTATCATATTAACATGGGAGAACAACAGGTATTCTCAGACCAGGAAGATAGTTGTAACAACAAGTCATGTGGTCAATGGAGAAAACCTACTGAGGATGAAAGAGAAGCTCTCACAGTGGCTGCAGTGGCTCAAGCTCGAAACACTTATAACTTAAGGAATAGAACAACAAATGTTGGGCAAGGAACTCCTAGAAGTGTATTTATAAAAGACCAGAATAACAAAGAAAATAATACAAAATCATCACCTAAAGAACCAGAAAAGGGGGATAAAAATAAAATGAAAGGAAATCAAGAAAAAGAAAACACAAAAATAGAAAAGAATGACTAGATCATAACCCCTTCTTTCGACATTGCACAGGCAGTGTCTCAGGTGAAGATATCAGTCCCACTCCTAGAGATGATGAAAATAGATAAATATAGGAGTACAGTTGTCAAGATGATTTCTGATACACCTAATCCAAAACATAAAGGGTTTGAAAAAACAACAAATAATGTGCATCAGGAAAATTTTAAGATGCCTGAGGTATACCTTGGTGACACACTTACAAAAAATCCCTCACAGGTAGATCCATTCTATACTACACTAGTAATCAAGAACAAAATAGTCAGGAATTGTATGATTGATTCAGGTGCTGCTATGAATATCATGCCTATAGCAGTGATGAAAGAATTAGGGATGTGGGTTGATACTACTTATGGCCAGTGTTATGCAATGGATAACAGATCTATTCCAGTAGTTGGTATTATGAAAGATGTAGAGATAAAACTTGCTTCACATCCTGAAGCAACATATAACATTGACATCACTGTGATTGATATCCCACCGTACTATGGAATGCTGCTATCAAGGCAGTGGGCTGCAATGGTAGGAGGCAATGTTCAATTAGATCTATCATATGCCACCATACCAGTAGGTGACAAGGAAATCAAATTATGCAGAGAGCCAAGGTATGACAATATTATAGAAAGAATGGACCAGCATCAGGTGAATTTCTTTTGTGACATAGATTTAGGAGTTTTCAAAGTTGGAGAAACTACCCCAGAATTGCATAACACTGACCCAATACACACTGAGTCTATGAAAGGAGAGAATGATTTGTGGAAAATGTATTTTGATGGTGCATGCAGCAAGATAGGAAATGGGGCCGGAGTAGTTTTTATCTCACCAGGAGGTAAAACATTCAAATACTCGTTCCTATTGACATTTGAATGCACCAATAATGTAGCTGAATATGAAGCTCTGCTCATTGGCCTAGACATAGCCACCAAATACAAAATAAAAAAGTTGGCTGTCTTCGGTGATTCTGAACTGGTCATCTCCCAAGTAAAAGAAAAATATTTATCTAAAAATAAAAGATTAAGACAGTACAGAAATGCAGTTTGGGACAGTGTTGAATTGTTTGATGCCTTTTCAATCAGCTGGGTTGATAGGTCTAAAAACATTATGGCAGACTTTTTAGCAAACATTGCATTAAAGAGAGATGATGTTACATTAGGAGGGATCACAGAAGTAGAATTTAAAACTAGACCTACCATCCCTGATAATATACAGAATTGGCAAGTGTTTGATAGCGATGCTGATATAATCAATTTCTTACATTGTGCTGATTATTATGAAAATCAAGAAATTGATTTTAGTGCATTTGTGGAGGAACACGATGGGAAGGAAATCCTTTTTGGCCAAGAAGTGGTCCAACTAAAGACAAATAAGATACCCAAAGGACTTATTGCATTAGAAAAAACATTTGATGGCCATGATAGGTATAAAAAGAAAGACACACCAGTGGTACCTAGTAACCTTGAAGAAATCAATTTGGGGACACAAACAACTCCAAAAAATGTGTATATTGGAAAAGGTCTTGACCCAAAAATCAGAAGCAGACTTATCAACCTGCTTAGGAAGTACAGGCATGTGTTTGCTTGGCCATATGATGATCTAAAGGCATATAGAGAGGATCTATTTCAACATGAGATACCACTAAAGCCAGATGCAAAACCATTCAGACAGAAACAGAGACCGATTAATCCTACACTAGCCCCTAAAATGTTAGAGGAACTTACAAAGTTAAGGGATGGAGCCATAATCAAACCTATTAGACACTCTTCCTGGGTTTCAAACTTAGTGCCTGTCAGAAAAAAGAATGGTGACATTAGACTATGTGTGGATTTCAGAAACTTGAATAAATCTTCCCTCAAAGATAATTATCCTCTTCCCAATATGGAGGCAATATTGCAGAAAGTCACTGGGTGTGAATTGCTATCCATGATGGATGGTTTCTCTGGCTACAATCAAGTAAAAGTTAAGGAGTCTGAACAATTTAAGACGGCATTCACCACTCCGTGGGGAACATATGTGTATTTGAGAATGCCATTTGGATTAACTAATGCTGGAGCAACATTCCAGAGAGCGATGGATGTAGCTTTTGCTGAATTGATCAATAAGATTATGATAGTATATCAAGATGACTTGACAGCATATTCTTAAAAGGCCGAAGATCATTGCACACATTTAGAACAAGTATTTATCAAAGCCCTAGAATATGGGATATCATTGAACCCTAAAAAATGCCATTTTGCAGTAACAGAAGGAAAATTGCTTGGTCATATAGTCTCGAAGGAAGGAGTTAAAATAGATCCTGAAAGGGTAAAAGCAATTGATCAAGTCCCTATTCCAAAAAATGTAAAAGCTATACAATCATTCTTTGGTCAGATAAATTTTGTCAGAAGATTTATACCAAATTTCGCAGAAATTGTTTGTCCTATATCGAGAATGCTGAAGAAGAATTCAGAAATAAAATGGACAACAGAAACAGTGGAAGCATTTGGTAACATTAAGGAGGCTATCAAGCAAGCTCCAGTCTTAATATCCCCTGACTTCGGTAAACCTTTCCAACTTTTCTCATTTGCTTCCTACCATACAGTAGCAGCAGTGTTGTTACAGAAAAACAATGATGGACATGAACAGCCTATCTCTTTCTTTAGCAAGTCCCTTCAGAATGCAGAGTTGAAGTATGACATTATTGAAAAACAGGCATATGCATTGATAAAAGCGGTAAAAAATTTTAGACCATATTTGGTAGGGGCTAAAATCATAGCATATGTTCCTAATACTGCAGTGAAGGATGTACTAATCCAAACTGAGGTCACCGGTAGGAGATGTAGGTGGATTAATAGGATTCAAGAATTCAACATTGAAATCCAAATCACTAAATTAGTCAGAGGACAGGGTCTTGCCAAATTGATGGCTGAAAGTAATCTAGAAGCTTCCCAGATATGTAATGTTGATGCGAGTACCAGCATCGAACACACTCCATGGTATACTGATATAGTATATTATCTAAAACATATGAAGTGTCCTGAAGGATATGATGATAACAGAAGAAGGACACTCAAACTACAAGCTTCAAAATATGTACTCATTGGTGGGGATCTCTATTGGAAAAACAGAGATGGGGTTCTACTATTATGCTTGGACGAATATCAATCAAGACATATTATGAAGGAGTTGCATGAAGGCATGTGCGGAGGACACTTTTTAGTAAAAACCACAGCCCACAAGATCCTGAGGGCAGGGTACTATTGGCCTAAAGTCTTTAATGATTCATACCAGTACACTAGAAAGTGTGAAGCATGCCAAAAGTTCTCAGGGAAGTTAAAGTATCAGGGAGCACTACCCTTAAAACCTATGCAGGTTGAGGCTCCATTTTATCAGTGGGGTATTGATTTTATAGGTGAAATTTCAGAGAAATCGAGTGGGGGACACCGATGGATTTTAGTGGCTACAAATTACTTTACAAAATGGGTGAAGCAATCCCGACCAAACAGGCTACAAGTAAAGTTGTGATTAATTTTCTAATGGATAACATTATATGCAGATTTGGTACTCCTGTAAGATTGATTACAGATAATGGGATGTGTTTTAGATCTGATGAATTCAAAGGGTTTTGCAGTACACATGGTATCACTATTTCTTATGCTGCTCCATACCATCCACAGGCCAATGGACAAGCTGAATCAAGTAATAAGAGCCTGTTGAAAATCATAAAAAGAATGTTGGATAAAAATAAGAAGGCTTGGGATTCAAAATTAAGAATGGCAGTATGGGCTGACAGGATTACTATAAAAAGGGCAATTGGAAGATCCCCTTATGAATTGGTATATGGAACACAAGCAAGATTACCATTGGAAAATCTTATACCAGTATACAAATTTATCCTCCAGGAAGACTTGAACATCCCTGAACCAATGGAGGAAAGGTTGGAACAATTGGCAGAGCTTGATGAAACAAGAAGAATAGCTCAGAGACAGAATATTAAATTACAATCACAGGTAAAATATCTCTTTGACAAGAAGGCCAAAGAAAGAAAGTTTGAAATAAATGATCTGGTACTAATGTGGAATGCAAGATGTCAGGATAAAGTAAAACATGGAAAATTTGAAGCCCTGTGGTTAGGTCCTTTTGTTATCACTGGCAAGGGAGGTGATGATTCTTACTATGTACAGAATATGTCAGGAGAGGAGTAGGAATTGCCTGTACATGGGCAATACTTGAAGCAGTTCTTTTCATAAACATGTACAAAGAGAATTGAGTGTTGCCAGTGCATGGACATCATTCAAATAATTCTCAAAATATCTTATTCCATGCACAGCAGTCTAGGAATCATTCCCGCTCCCCATCATTTGTTCTTTTCCTTTTCCCAGTTTCATAAAACCTCACCCCAAAATAATAAGATATGTGGTCTACTTCCCCAGAAGATCTGGATCCTTGTTATACTCACAGGGAGTATACATCCCAGACAGAGCCACTGTTAGCACAGTAAAAATTTGAAATTTTTACTCTCCTTACCCCATCATATTTGAATAAATCCTGAAGAATATCCCAAAAAGACCATAATAAAAAAATGTTTCTCACAAGGTGTCTATGGATGAGCAGTGCCAAATTTCATCAAAATCAATCCATCGGCAAGAGGTTGTGTTGCTTACACCGATACATCAGGAATCGTTTGAAAACAACCATCGGCGTGAGAATAGAGATCGGAAGAATAATTATGGAAGTCACCGATGGAGTGAGTAATGCCGATGACATTACATTGGAAAGAAAGGCAAATGGTCATGCCAATCGGTATGACAAATATCTATCGGATAACTTTTTAAAAGTTGCCCCGATGGTATATATCATACCGATGAAGCATTTCGGTAGGAGTCTCACCGAACATCCTGTGGGGGTAACGAAGCAAATAGTCATCGGCGAGAAATAAACTATCGGGATAGCAAACAGCTAAGCTTCCGATGATTAAAGTCTTAGCGATAAGAAAGCTTTCGACGAGACTCACAGCGATACACATCTATCGGGGTAACTCAGCATATCGGGATAAGGGAATTAGGTCTTGCCGATTCACAAGTCACAGCGATCAAAAGGCATCGGTAACACTTCAACATGCTCTGTCTGATGAAGGATATGAAAAGAGCCATCGGGGAGATGATTTGGATCGGGATATCTTGATTTAGCTATCCTGATAGTGTATGTCATGTCGATGAAGTCCATATATGAAAATGACTATCAGCGAAACAATAAAGATCAGGAGAACATAATTTAGCTATCCCGATAGTATTAATCATGCCGATAAGCAAATCATATCGGTGGGACTTGCTATATCGCAGAGAGATCTAAAATACTTGGCGATGAGGGAAGTCATGCCGATGGACTTGCCTACTTAAAACATGACATTACATAGCGTCGGGAATACAATCAAGGGGTCACGCCGATTGACTGTTCGCGCCATAAAAAACGTTGAGGTTGCCCAGACATTTCAAAAATCACGCCGATAAGTAGAGTTATGGCAATGTGACACTTCACAGCGATGAACATTGAATTGATCAGGTGATTAATGCAAACGACTACAAAATTCATGCGATCACTATAATTGCAAAAAACCGTCCGAGAGGAGAATACAGAGGAATTCTTAGGGCAAAAGCAGAGGCTTCCAATTCCAGCCACCGAACAACAGGTACACCTACACAAACCATTATATTGCCTGTATTTGAATTTCCTGCCAAAGTTCTAAAATGGAAACTCCGGGAAAGGGAAAAGGAAGGAAGTCACAAGGGGAAACCAGTAAACCTAAAAAACAAAAAACTGATCAAACCCTTGAAGAGAAAGTAAAAGATAGAAAATTAAATCAGGACCTAATTGATCAATTGCCTGGGTCAACTCCCAAGGCCAGGAGGTCTGCCCAACTCAGAGCAGAAGTAGAAAAATTGGAAGATAAACATAAACGCCTGGGAGATATCTGGACCCCAATTCAGGGGTATGAGCTTTTCAGATTTCACTATAATAGACGGTTTAGAAATGCTCCTGTGTCAAACCCATGGCACATGAATTTGGGCAAACTGGTGGTACCTAACATATTCTTGAATGTAGAACTCCTTCAACTGCTAGCCAGACATTACAATTCAGGCCTGAAAGCTATCTGCAACCCTCAAGGAGAACCAATTGTACACCTGTCAAAAAATGCTATTTGTGAGGTGTATGATTTAGATGATTTGTGCACTGTCCCTATTGTTTATGAAGATTTGGATAAAGAGTATTGGAGAATGGATACAACCTACAATGGATGGAGGTTACCCATTCATAGGCCCAGGATTGAAGGAGAAGTGATACCCTTGACTGAGAATGATGGCCCTCCCTTTCATGTAGCCATTTTTGAACCATACATTCAATATACTTACTATTCTGTAGGCCAAGTCCTTGGCTCAGAGGTCCCTGAGTTCATGACTATTCCTCTGATATTCAATGTCACAATGCCAGACAATTTGATTATGCCTCCTATGTTGCTACTAGAATAGACTCTGGTCTATCTGCAATAAAAAACAATGCTCCAGCATGCTCTTTTGAGCATTACTCGATGCTTATGCATATGGTGTTATACTATGGCCAGGAAGTAGGATTGTGGCCAAATGAGTTTCAAGTTGTTGCTGCGGATAAGAAAGGGGAAAAGATACCTGTACAAATGTGGACCAGAATCTGGGATAGCAGGTATGCCAACTCCAGCTATGCTCAATTTGAAGAGCATTGTGTTAAAGTGCTATATAGGTATTTCAACCACCCCTGTGAATATTCCATTTCAAATGAAATAAAAAGGTTCCTTAGACCTAAAGATTTTGGTGGTCCCCCTACTGTCACTCATAATTGGGGAGATCGGTACTACTTTGAGGATGCCACTATGATCAGAGTTTATGGATTTGAGGATACTCCATTCATATTGCCCAAAACTGTCCCTGACAGACTTGCATATTTAGAAATAATTAGGCAAATGCATTGTTTGAATGTGATGCATCTAAGTTCACATGATAAACAATCATTCATGCCCAGCACTTTGTGTTTTGGTGATTTTACTGTGGTTTCGAAAGAAGGATACAATCTCATTTTGGATAAACTAATGCATTATAACATGGTGACTGCTGAGGCGAGGAAAGGGTTTGACCCTGAAGGTTTCATTGACTCTGCAAGAAGAAAACAAAATCTCAGTGGATACATGCACATACATTATCCACATGATGATGTCATTAGAAATTTGGAAGAGGCTGAAGTCGACTTGGTGGTAGAGAAATATAACAGAGATATAAATGAAAAGAAAAAGCAGTTGGCAGAAGTTGAAGTGGGAAGATGAAGAATTGACTGAGCAAGAGCAGCCACAAGATAAAACAATAGAAATGTCTAAAAGAAAAATGCAACAATATCAGCCTCCAGTTGTGATACATGATGAGGAGGGGTCTGCTGATGAAGATCCACGCCAAAAGGCTTATGATTCTTTCGTTTTAGATGATACATTCATTCAGTCAAAGGAATTTAAATCATTCCTGTATAAATACAAGGGAAAAGAAATTAGAGAGTCAGTAGATAATGTTTCTGCTGATAATGAAAAACAGTTATTAGATATGCTGAAGGAAACAGTGGATAAAGAAATGAAAGACATGACACCTAGCAAGGGTAGACAGTTGCTCAAGGATGCAGGGGTTATGATTTTTCCTGGTTTAGATTTAAATTCTGCTTTGGTTTTTGATAGCTTTTTGAATAGTGCTAATGACAAGTATAAGCTTACTCCAGAAGGAGTTAATGAAGTATATATGGGGACTAGATACAATAATGATGAAAATTCTTTGATGATATGGGCGTTGTATCCTCCCCATAAGAAGACGGCCATCATAGACACTGAAAAAACTTTTGGCCATGTTATGACTTTCAGAGTAGGTGAAACTGACCCTATAATCACTGCAGACATTGGTATCAATGTTGCAAAGTTGAATAAAGCACAGGCTCAAATGTTGATCAAAGAAAGAGATGCTTATAAATTGAACTGTGAGAGATTGACAAAAGAAAATGATTACTTGAAGGATGCTGTTAAAAGCACTTTTGGCCAGTCCACAAAACGAATAACTCAAGGCGAGAGCTCTTAGGGCATTCAGGCATTATCCCCTAATCAGGCCACACAAATTCAAATAGATGCATTTGTTACAATACTACAGAGCAGGTATGCAAATATGGTACGGTGGTTAAACCAGTTTTGGGATAACTACTCAGAAAATCATAAAGTAGTCAAAGAACATGAAAGGCTTGATAAGAGGATACAGGAAAAGATGATTGAGTTACAAAACAGAAGTGCCACTGATGGTACAGACATCTCTGATGCAAGAGCATTGTTCAAACAGCACCAGAATTATTATGACAAACTTAAAGCTGATGCTAAGGAAGGGACTGATGCCTCAGGCGCAGGAGTGCCCTGGATATTCAAAGATAACGGAGAGGTGAAGAGCAAAGAAGAATGGACTGTTGATTGTCAGGTTATATTGCACAAAGCCACAGGAGCTCTGAAAGATAAAGCCTCTGCATCTAAAGAAGCTTGCAAACAATTGGAGGAGATGGTTACTCTTGATGTAATTACCAGAAGCGCTATTGAGCTTACTGATTCTCACCGTGATCAAGAGTATCTAGATCATCTGGCTAAAGTTTATTTATGGCTGAATAGAGCCTAATTACGCTTATGTAATTGTTGTTAATACTTGTTAAGTTCCCAAGAGACTTATTGAAGAGTTGTATCTCTTCATAGAAATATCTATATAAGTTCAAACAATCGATGCTGAAATGATGATCAGCAGTAGAAGATTTCATATATACATAATATACAATGTCTCAAATTGACTATGTTGCATATTTTATTTGAAGAAGAAATTTGAAGTTCTCTGATTCAGTATTTCTATTTTGGTATCAGTTGCTTGTTGAAAATATTCAATTGTGTGGCTGTCTCCATTTCTGCATTTCCTGGTTATTCAGATTAAGATAACAAGTATATAGTTAATATGTCATTACACACTTGCTGTATCTATGTGATTAATTTGGTTGGTGTCCATCTGAGGAATTAAACCCTTCTAATTTAGTCGCAGTAGCCTGGAAGTAGTAAGTTGGGATTACTAAGTAGAGCCATACAATTAGGATTACTATTCTGTCTCCAGTAAAATATTATCTGTTAATCTTGCCCATTCATTTCATTTGGTTCCTTCAAGTAATGATTAAAATACCTTCTGGTGAATTATAAGATAATTGATTATATTGGTTGGATTACTAAGAAGAGTTTGTCAATCACTTGCACGTTTATACAAGCTATAAACCAAAACTGTGCCAAGCAATTAGAATTATTACCATTAAGAAACTACTGGTCTAGGTCCTTCAAATTGACTCTATTACCCAACAAGGCACTAGTCTCATTCAACTCATTATTTAAAACCTTGATATTGCTTATACAATTTCTGCCAATCATTTATTAAACATTATACATAGAATTAAGTAGTCAGCTTCTTTTTCATCTATCTTACATCCTATGCCATTATAGATAGATCTAGTTAGTCCACTCATCCACACTCAGACTACTTTAATATTTCAAGGTTCACCCACCTAGGTGTAGCAGGACCTAAAGTGTAGGAAATCATCAAACCTTGAAGGTTGATTTCGTCAAGTTAGTTCAAAAACATTGCAAATCCAAACATAGAGCCTGGCATCCTCTTAGGATTAGCAACTTGCATTTTTGAGACCTAACAAGGGGAGTGTTGTTTGTAGAAATCATATAGTAAGGGGGAGTTCATATAGTTTTTGGGTTGTTATAAGTAGAATATATTATGCCTTTTGTCCTTGATGTCAAAGGGGGAGAATGTCCTAATGATTACCTTATTAGTTGGGATAGAAGAAAGGAAGAGAGAATACTTGTAGATAAATGTATGTTGCAATCAATGACAAAGGGGTAGATTGTTGGCAATATGTGTTTTCATTGATGTCAACTCAATATGTGTTGTCATTAATGTCAACTTGAGGTCATGTTTGTATAGAGATTTTGTATAGAAGTTGAAGAGGCTGAGAAATGATTAGAGATAGGTTGATGTAGTTAATGGATAGTGGAAGATTTGAGAGAGATGGTTTGATATAGTTAGAGACTTAGGGTTAACATGTTTAAGGCAAGTTAGTCTAGAAGACCTAGAAGATTCTGAGATGTCTAGAAGCATGATACTTAATAGTCTGAGGCTTTGTTCACACTTGTGTTATTGAGAGAAGCTGTCTGAGGTAGAAACTACATATTTTCCTAAGTGAGTGACCTTGCTTTTTGGTTCATATTGCTCCACATTGCATGATCTGGTTGTGCAGTTTTGGAGTTAAGTTTGGTAGTTAGAAATGAGGTTATTTCTAAGATTTCATGTCATAAACATTTCTACAGCAAGAGCTAAGTGTGAATATTCTCTAGATTGCAGTATAACAGAGTTAAGTGTCTCAAAATTCTCTGCATTCATCTGGGGTAATAGATATGGTTGTGTGGACTTGGGGATATGATCAAAGAGGTATAACAGACCATCCATACAAGTCTTAGATAATTTGGTGTACAACAATGCAATATCCAAAGTATTGGAGTGTTATGGTCTATCTAAGATGCTTTGTTTTCATCAAATTAATATGTTTGTCTTCTTGTACTAGCACACAATGATTAGATACTTTTAGTGAAGGTTGTAAGGATACTATTAATAAAATATATTATTCACATCTTGGTCTGCATGATGTTTTTGGTTTCTCCTCGATGGTGTAAAGATGAACAATTGGCAGTGTTGATATTGATTGGGCTGATAGTCTAGTTTCCTTCATTTGTGGTTGATCCTGATTAGTTAATTTTTCTTTGAAGGACGTGTTGTGATGTATTTGGGCCCTATTATGCCATGTGTAGTGATCCGTGACTTATTTTCTCTTCGTAATGTATATTTTTGAAGCCGACCTATGTAGTATCATAAGTTTCATCTAAAGATCATCTTGGAGCTGACCTAATTGGGGTTTTGAGTTGTTGTGGAGGGTATTTATAGAAGAAAAAAATTATTTTTGAATGCGTTGAGGATAGAGTGAGGAGTATGTTGAGTATGAAGTGTGCAAAGTCAGTTTGATGGAGTAATTGTGTGAAAAAGGGATTGCAACATCAGCATATGTTAGATGCATCTTTTATAGCAGCTCATGTTTTCATTGTAATCTTCATGAATCTTTCTATTAGATAATGAGTCTCTTTAGTAGGTCCTTGTATCTTGACCTAAGGTTGTGCACCTTAGTGTACAAGTCTATCAAGGAGTAGTGAGCTTCCTTAGACAGTGAGCCTTAAAACATAATTGTAATCTATAGAAGAAGTGAGATTCATATGTGATGCAGAGGTGTCAGGTCTCCAAAGGTAAATTAACAAGATCAATAGATTTGAAACAATAATGGCTTCAACCAATAAGACTCACTAGTCTTCTTCTTGCCCTAAACTCCACCAAAGGGCTCAAATTAGGATTCCAACTTCTTAGATGAATTCTTGTACCTTCTAGGGTATCAACCTACCCCAACCAACAAGGTTCAAAAGGTTTCACAAACCAATTTGATAGATTCTTGACAATTCCCCTTAAACAGGCCTAATCCTTGTAACCTTGTTTAGCGACTAATTTGCACTTTTCTCCAAACTTTTCCAAAACACTCTAAATTTTTTTTATTGATTTGGATACCCTCTATCAAGTTATAAAACATATCCTAAACTCACCTTCTATTGTTTTGGAACAAATATGACTGTTCTAACACCTTGCTGCCTTCCTACAAGGCCTAAATTAACCATTTTACAAAGGAACCCTATGACAGACTTGTCCCACACACTTAAAACCTAAAAAAAGTCTTAGGAAAGGATTCAAAACCAAGGATTTTCTAGGTCTTATCAGGTGGTTTGCACATTTAGGGTTTGAAATACAAAAACCTCATTTCTAGGCCTCAAAACCTAGGGCTTGCTAGATCTCCCACCTCCAATCACTTCTAGACCTCATTCAAAGGTCTAACACCATGTCCTTGACCATATTAAACAACAACAATCATAAAAAAGTCACCTTGTTAAGATGGATCTCTGGCTGCTATAACCATGCCACCATTTCAATGCTCTTCCACAAGCAATCCTTGACTTCAAATGATCACCTTCCAATTTGAACTCCTCTTGCCTTGCAAAGGTTAAAGAATCATAGTATACATGTTAGCAAGGACCTATCCCATGAGAATTAGGGTCTTACATTCATGGGAAGGCCCAAAGATACATTGCCACCTCTCAAAACACACAGAACAGTCTGCTGTTTTTGATGACAGTCAGTATAAACAGCAATAAACTATCTATAAAACCTTCTCAAATAATGGAAAAGGGTCTATTATTGTTAGATGAGAATATAAAATACTTGCCAAACACCAACAACCAAAGAATCAACATAAATGAGAAGGAAAAATGCAAGAAAACTGAAATTTCTGTTATTTCCCAGTCTGTTGTACTAAAAACAGGCCTCCAAGATACTTGTCCATACATCAAATGCCTTGGCATGCTTACATAACTTCTGTTCTAACTTTCTTAACCAATCCCCATTGGTTGGAGTTGGTTTAACCACAAAGAAACTACTCAAATTGACTTTCCCGCCCAAATGCATAATTCAAAAATTTGAATTTCTGAACTTTGGTTTAGTGAATTTTTGCCTTATTTAATGAACTTCTACCTTATTGATTCACTATGTTTTATTTTCTTAGGTTCATTAATCCTTATTCCTATCCTTGGACACCTATATTTGACTCTAGGGGCACTATTGGCCCAACTTACATCATTTTTGGTCCTAGGGTCCTTACCAGGACCCTCAGGACATTTAACTATTACATCATTTTGAATATTGCAACATGCCATAATTGGTTGTAAGGTGTCCCAATTGACTTGATTTGTTCCATAGGTTCCTTCGATGGTCATTTTTTGTCTTCATACTCCAAGGTATTCTTTTAGGTGCTCCTGCACCAATATGTTGTGAGTTAACTCTCACCATGGTTTTTACCTCACTGGGTTTTCCACATGAAAATCTTGGTGCCCTTGTGTGGTGCACGCTTTCCTTTCTATTGTTCTTTTAGTTAATGTGATTTCATGTTTAAGTTGCAAATGAAATGGACTTAAAGTTTAAGAAACTAATGATTCACCTCCCCTCTCAGTCTCTGAGTGTGTTCAATAGTATTGCCTTTCTATCATAGTGCCATGGTCTTCCCAACAATATATGACATACATCCATCAAAATAATATCACACAATACCTCATCAACATAAGATCCTATATGAAATTTCACCAAACAATGCTCACTCACCAGTACCTTGTGCTCATCTTGAATCCATGCTATCTTGTAGGGCTTTATATGTTTCAATCTCTCAAGATTCAGCTTCATTACCATCTCTTCTGAAAACATATTATCAGTACTACCACTATCAATGATAACCTTACAACATTTACCTCCTAATTTGCATCTTGTCTAGAACAAACTTTTCCTTTGCGGTGGTTGATCAATTATCTCTGCTTGAAATAAAGCTCTTCTCATGACTAATGACTCTCATTTCTCTAGCTTTCCCACTGAACTAGATGATCCAACCAGCACTTCCTTTGCATATGCTTCTCTTAGAGTGTTCTCTATCCTCTTTCTTGTACTCCCTTGATGACATTCAAAAGCTTGGTTTTCTTTGCCTCCACGCTTCAAACAAGTTCCTTTAAATAATCTCTTGTTAAATCATCTTTCATCTCTCCAGTATCCTTCATTGTGGTAAGAATTTGTTGGCGATTGGTTGTCATTGATGTCAACACTTTCATGGAGGTTTGATGGTGTTCATGGTTGGATTGCTGCAAGGCCTGCATCCTTGGTCTCCTTGTGCTATGCACTGTAACACTTGGGTTCATGACAAGGCTTAACCACCTCTCATGGATTCATTTACTTTGGTGGTTGTATCAGGCATTAATTGGTCAATATTTTGGTGCAATGGTAACTGTCTTTGCAACATGGGTGTCATGTTCTAAAGAAGATACATTAATATGGGAATTAGAAGTTCATGGTTAGATGTCATGTCTTATCCAATGATAGTAGAGAAGATACATTAAGATGGGAATTAGAAGTTCATGGTCGGATGTCATGTTCTCATTAAGATGGGAATTAGAAGCACTGTAATGAATGATGATATATTAAGCTATGCTGAGGATGAAAAGATGTTGATGGCCTATGGCATGTTGCTTGATCCTTCTTATTGTTCTCAAGGATGTATATGTTGTTATATGAAGGTTTTGTTCCCCAGATGTTGGTGAAAGGTTTTGTTATAGGAATATTGTTTTGAACACTATCTCGAAGATTGCTCTATATTTTCATTCTTTTGATGTTGTACCTCTGTGGATTGGAATATAGCTTTATATAGTGTCAATGCATGTGTGTTTCAAGTTTCATGGTGTTTGGATTATTGGAAGGGTGTTTTGCAGTTGACAGTTTGAAGACAGTGTTGGTTCTAAAGAAAGATATTCACTATGCAACAATGTTTGGATCCGCATTCCTCTACATTTGAAGATGAGGTCCTATGGTTCATAGGTCAAGATAAGTATGATATAAAGGTGCTAAATCCAAAGTTTTAGATTATTTTTCCCTCTGCGGTGAAAGTTATGAAAGATAGAGTTCTAGTCTGTGTTTTGACAGAATCAAGTAATGATAAAGCTTGTTGAAATGCTCTGCATTCCTCTGGAAGAGAAGAATTTCCTATGTGGTTTGGTGGAAATATTTAGGGATGTGTATTACATGCATCCTTGCCATTTTAGGTGTTTTGGTGCTCCACAAGATTAGTTTCTCAATGCTAGTGTGTTATAGCATGTTTCAAATGGCTGTTTGATCCCAGCATGCATGTTTTAAGGTATGTGGCATAATGTATTTTCTATGTGGAGTTAAAGGTGTTGTATGAGTCATAAAGACTCATCTGGAAGTATTTCGTGAAGATCTTTTATGTTTCCAGTTTCGCACAAGGTTTTCAAGTGGTTGTGACCATTATGCTTCAAATTTCATGTCTTCCTTCTTAAGGCCGTCCTATTTCAAATGAGCGATGTGTGTGGAGGTAATTTGTTGATGAATGATGTTTAAGACCAGACTCAACATGTATTAGGATTCACAAGGTGTGCATTTTCTTCTAGAGTAACATGTTGTTCATGATAGGGCTTGCCCTATGCATGTTTCATGTGTTGTCATCATTGGCTGAATTGTAAAATGTAATATTCTTATTATATTCGCTAACATGTAATGTAATCAATGTAATGTCATGTATATATTGTAAACCTAGTTGGTCTAGGTGAAGTATGATTGTGAAAATGAGTATGTGAGTGAGTAGAGAGTAAAATATGAAAATTATATGCATTGTGATATCCGAATGAAGGGGAAAGAGTAGAAGTGTTAGAGGTTGTCCTGATTCATCTTGAAGATATTTTTGTGATAGGAGGGAAGTATAGAGTGTACGTAACTGATTTGGAATCATTAGAAGAAAGTGTGAAGAGGCAAAATTGCAATCATCAAATGTGTGAGCTTCAATGTTAGTTTTCAGGCAGTAGAAGAACTATCATACTGTAATCATCTCTAAGTTTGTTCTTAGATCAGGGAGTAGTTGCTTTAGTGGGTTGTAGCCCTAAAATAAAGTTTGCAATGAGTTGTAGCTTCCTTGGGAGTGACCCTAAAACAAAGTCAGCAGGGAGTAGTAGCTCCCTTGGGTGGTAGCCCTAAAACAAAGTTGTTATTTTGAGCTTCATATATTATGAGTTAATCCTCACTGTGGTTTTTCCCTTCTTGGGTTTTCCATGTATATTTGGTATTTTGTGTTGATGTGCATTGTGTTAATCTTTCATGTTCATGTTAATGTTGTAATTCTTAAGTTTTAATAATATGATGTTTATTTAGATACTGATTCACCCCCCTCTCAGTATCCTGGTGTGTTCAATAATTGGTATCAGAGCCAAGTTACTCAGAAGAAGGTTAACCACTTGAGGAAGGTTCGAGATGGCTCTAAATGGTTCTCTCAAGGTACCCATGTTTGATGGGACAAATTATTCCTTTTGTAAGCTAAGGATGGAAAACTATTTGACCTCTCTAGGGTATGGCATCTGGAAATCAGTCAAGAAGGGATACACTATTCCTAGTAGTGAACCTACAGATGTAGAGGAGATTAAGTTGTATGAGAACATTTCCATGGCAAAGAGGGCTATCATGAGTGGACTAGTTGATTCAAAACTTGTTAAGATAATGAATTATACATCTACTCAGGATGTCTGGAACAAACTTGAAAGTATTTATGGAGATAGTAAAGTGAAACAAGCCAAGATGCAAATCTTCAGGAGCAAATTTGAAACACTAAGGATGACAGAAGATGAAGACATTGCTGGTTATATGCTGCAAGTGGATGAGGTAGTCAATGGCATCAGAGGTCTTGGTGGAGAAGTGGAAGAGGATGAGATTGTGAAGGTCTTGAGATCTCTTCCTAAATCTTACAGTCATAAGGTGTCTTCCATTGAGGAATCTTAGGATTTGGATAAATACACAATAGATCAATTATTTAGATCTCACATCCATTGAAATGAGAGAATTTGACATAGGTGCTCCAAAGAAGAAAGCAACATTCAAAGCAAGTAAGAAGACAACAGATGAAGCAACTGATCAAAATGATGACCTTAATGAGATAGAAGCAAACTTTGTAGGAATACTGAAGAAAGGAATAGGAAAATATAGAGGTAAGTTACCCTTCAAATGTTTCAATTGTGGAAAGATTGGTCACTTTGCTTCTAAATGTCCTTTTAAAGATTCAAGGGATAATAATAAGAGAGATAAGTTCAAAAGAAGCCTGTATTCCATAGAGGGTAGTTGCTCTTTAGAATATGAGGATCATGATGATTCAAATGATGAAACACTTTTCATGGCCTTGAATATTGGTAACAAAAAGGATGATATTGAAAAATGTGAAGAGATTGATACCTTGCAAGATGACCAAAGCAATGATAGATCAATGGTGGTATGGACTACTTTTCATGCAAGAGAAGAAGCCAAAGCTTGGGTAATTGATAGTGGTTGTTCTAATCATATGATTGGTGACAATGATAATTTTATCAGCCTTGAGAAGTGGAATAGTGGAGCTATTAAGTTTGGTGGTGATGAGTCAATACAAATCTGTGGAAAGGGTGCTATAACTATTGATGGGAAGAACATGACTGAGGATGTTCTTTATGTCAAAGAACTAAAGAATAATCTTCTCAATGTTAGTCAGATGTCCAGTAAAGGATACAATCTTACCTTTCATGCCAAAGGTTGATAAATTAGGAAGGCAGGGTTTGGAAAACTATTTGTGAAAGGCATCAAGTCATATGGTGATATCTATCATATGAAGGAGATAAATGGAAGAACATGCTTATTGGATCAATCTAGTGAGTGTTGGATATGGCACAACCAAATAAGAAACAACAACTTTAACAATATGGTAAAGATCAACTCTATTCATGCGGTGAGAGATATATGCAAGATAACCAAGCCTACAAACACAATAAGCAAAGAATGTCAAATGGGAAAGTAGACAAAGACAAGTTTCAAAAGTAAGAAGTACTATTCTTCAATGCCATTAGAGTTGATCCATACTAATATTTGTGGTCCTACAAGAGTAAAGAGAAAAGAAGGTGAAAGGTATTTCATGTTACTTATTGATGATTATTCTAGAATGACTTGGGTTATTTTCTTAAGAGAAAAATTAGATGCCTTTGATAATTTTAAGGTCTTCAAAGCTATGGTTGAGAATGAAATGGATACTAAGATCCAATGTTTATGGTCTGATAGAGAAGGTGAGTTCACTTCAAATGAATTTGATAAGATTTGTCAAGATCATGGTATTAAGAGACATATGTTAGCTCCTAGGACCTGTTGATGATGATTGTTAGTCATAACAACACGAATAAAAGTTTACATAACAAACCTTTATTATATTGAAACGTACAAGCAATTTAGGATAAATTCATGACTCCAAGTCTCCATTGATTAGGTCATGATCATCTGATGTTACTCAGAGGTTGATGTGTGTTGTTGTTTTCCATCAGGGGCCTTACATGTTAATCTGAAGTTGTCATATCTAGATATGCTCTATTTTCACCCGCTCTCTATAAATGCTCACCAAACGATGTTAAATCCTACAATCTTTAATCAGGATATGCATTTAATCATGTGAATTCCTTCTAATTTTAATCAATTATACTAATCTTCACTAGGATTAAGATTGTCTATGATGATCTTTGATGCTTTGATTAGTTCTTCTAAAACTATCTTGAATTTGAACTAATCTATTCTTAACTTTACTTCTGCACCTTAAATTCTTCTAAATAATGTGCCTATAAGATGATATTTGCATGATTTTTATTGTTATTTATGATTCTTTACATGATATTTTCAATTATAGATGCATTTAGCTCAAATATGCATATGATATTCATGTATTTATGGGTTACCTACATATTTACTCTGTTCTGCTTATCACTTTCTATTATTTGTAGTTGTGATGGTGATTCAATGAAATAAAAATGAGAAAATAGAGTTTAGAGAATGATATTCCCAAAATTACTTAACTAAGACCACTGATCCACATACATGTTCTAATACAGTAATGAAGAGAAGCAAACTAAAATCATACTTCACCAGGACATTCCACAAATCTGCATGATCTAGTGCAAATCTTTAAGGAAAAGTTGACAACAATATGCAATAACATGAAAGCACTTCTATTGAACGTAGCATTTCACCATACATATCTAGAAATTAACTTGAAGATTATGTAAAGTTTACAATCAAGATGTAATCTATAGCTTCATCTCCATCCAGTACGCTTTAGAACAAGTACCCTTATAGTGATTTGAAGAAAGAACCTTGTATAACTTCAACAATTCAATCTTGATTAGTCTCAGTAATCCGATCTCCTATCGGGTTTATAATAATTTGACCTCTTGGCCAGATTTGACAATGATTGACCTCATCCCCTTTAAAAATGACAAGTCTTGGCCCTTTAATAGAACAAAGGCCAGAAAATGGTTACATTGATCCAATGGTTAGGATCTAATCATGATGATCCAATGGTCCAGATAGAAAGCACGTGATTGCCAGTCGGCAATCATACAGCTAGCAAAGAATATTCCAGCATCTTCAACTTGGTTCCTAGGATCTCCAACTTGCAAAAATAGCATATTCAGTGGTATCTTCTTTGGTTCTGGTTCATGTTGCCCTTGTTCGTAACTCTACAATTTCATCTTTCTCTGTAGCATCCTTCTTTCTCTTCTTTCTATGGTGTGTGTAACATCGTCCAAGCTCCAAATAGCTCTAGCATCCTGCAACAGACATACAAGAAATCAAACATTTGCATTTGATAAATCAATAGGAAATTAAGCATAACATTAACTGTGAGAGGAGATCCAGATATGGATATCCGAGTATCAGGTTTGAGATATGATGATGTCATTGTCATGTTAACCACAATAAGTATTGAGTTGTGAATAAGATGTCTTAGCTATGTATAATGTGAATATATGGATATGATGACATAAGCATAAGTCAAGTCAACCTTGGTTTGACCAACGATCTTCATCGGGTCACAAGTATGCTTTCAAGTATATCAGGATATGCGCATGGACACATGTCATCATCCCAGGATAGTGCAGATAATCTCTCTGGATGGGAATATCCTCATGTAAGGATTTTCTCACCTTCAAAGATCAGGATGATGTCATCATCATCACTAATCTTCTTGGGAGATGATGTCATCATCATATCAATGAAGATTAGGCATGTTAAGAAATATGACCCTCTTGGATTTGGGTCATGATGATGTCATCATCATATCGGGTTCTCTTTGTATTGGGTTAGGATAACGTCATCGTCATATTGGGAAATATCAGAGATATTTGGAAATATGACCCTGCGAGTGTTAGGCACACTGATGATGTCATCATCATATTGGGTTCTTTATAAAGTGGAACAAGGTGACGTCATTGTCATATTGGCAAAGATGACGGATATTAGGAAATATGACCCTCTTCGATGTGCGGATATCTGACGGGCAAATAACTCCTACATTTAAATTTAATGTCTGCATATTAGCAAATATGCAGATATTGAGTATAAGGAAAGATCAGGGATATTAGAAAATATCTAGATATTGGCAAATGTGACCCTCCAGGAATATCAGGTTTGACCAGACTTTGACCAACTATAACTTTCTCACCCTAAGGAATTTCTGGGTGATCCAAAAGGGAAAGCTACTTAGAATTTTGTACTCTTTCATTCTATGTGGTTCATGATGGTAGAATTTGACTTTGACAATTGACTTCATATTTTCAAGATCTGGACATGCATGAGACTAGAAATATGCATATTGACTAATGCTTCTTTTACCATTACCGACCAAGATAGAGAAACACACAAGAAGAAGCAAAGAAAAGAGGTTGGGTCCCTCTTTTGCTAAGGAAAAATGGGGCATGTTGTGTAACCACATAGCTTGCCACCAAAGAAAACAACAAAATTCAAATAATTTAAGAGATTAGAACAAATTAAAACATAATGTTCCATCTCTTACCAGACATAAGTAACCTGACCTTCCAGAATGATATCATCTTCATCAACATAACAATAATGAGAAGGAATCAGGTGTGTGCATGTGATTCATATCCTTCATCTTGAAGATAAGTTGAAAACACTAGTGACAGGTGTTAAGCTACATATTTTGATTTAACCCTCATAGCCAACTAGAATAGAGCCTTGCTACCAGAAGGCGTCCATAGCCTCGACAAGGTTATCATTGCAATTCTCCCAAGTAGAGCCCCACTGCCAGCAGAAAAATATAGCCTTGGTAGAGTTACTTGGATGGCCTAATTATTCTTTTGGATATTCAATATATTTCATTTTTTTTTAATTTGATTTTCATAAGATGTGATCATGTAGGCACATTTTACAAGGTGTGGGCACTTGTTGATTAGTTTGAGAATTTCAATGGTAGCAAGGGAAAACCTTTAGATTTTTCACTTAATAGTACACTAGTATGTTCAACAAATCCAAGGCTGTTAGGTGTATTTTGTGAGGTTCTCCTTGAACAAGAAAAGTTAACACTTATGAAGAAGACATCATAGACCTGATCAGAAATACCTATATTGACATGAGTCACAACCTATGTAAGAACTTGTATTCATTTCTTGAATTCTGATAATTTCATTAATTTTCTAAAGTGAAAAGGTACCTTATGTTGCCTAAGCAAAATAGGGACTGAAAAACAAATGAGCAAAGCAAATACACAAAAGCAAATTGTACAAATAACTAACTACAAAAGGGAAACAAAGCAAAGCAAGACAAAACCAGAGAAGAAAGGAAAGAAGCAGCTACCTTACCAGACTATATACAATGCACTATAAGGCAAACAAAACCTAGGATAAGGCCTACCAACACCTGTATTTGCATGTTTCCTCAAATTATGCTGGAGTATCATGGCATTAGTCAGGGTTCTAATCCTAGCAAATTCATCTTTGTATTTTGAGAAATATTCTTGTATTCTAAATTCGTTGTATTTAACAGAATAACCCCTATTGATCAATAATTGAAGAATTTCATCATGTTCATGATTAATCCATATACAATTTTTATCCCCTGAATCTCCATAATCAAAATAATATTTAACGTTATTCACTGGGGAAAGGAAAAATATAACCTGGTACATTTCCTATTTTGCTGGACATGCTTATTCATTGTCAGCTAGTCCTTCATTTGACTTTATGTTTTCTCTATTTGACTTCATGTTCTGTCCTTCTTCAAATTGAAGAATATATGGCTCCTGATGAATTATTTCATTATCCATATCTAACTTTGTTTCTTCATTCTGTATGTTCAGTTGATCTTTAAGTTTAGGAAACACTTCAATGTTCTCATCAGTACTTAGGTGATTATCTTCATCATTAGAACATGATGCACATAAATTTAATTCTTCTTAATCAAGTAATTGTAAGGATGACTCAACATTTGATAGATAAGAAAACTCCCCTTCTTCATTTTTGAAAGGGTGCTGGATTGACATTTGGTTATGCACAGCAAGTACAAAACTTTATGTATCTTCCATTTTCATGAATTGTTCTTCAAATAGTTCACTTTCACCATCTAGTAGAGTATCTAGTTCTATTGACCTGGAACAATCTTGTATTTGATCATTCAACCTAAAGAGGTCAGCTAATAAATTAGGATTTACATTCTTCTCTATGACTCCTTTAGTAGCTATAGTAGGAATTTATTTAGGGACTGTGCATTTTAATTCTTTTGCCACCTATTTACACTTCTTTGTCCACTCATCCTCATCAAAACTATTAGGATTAGATCCAGAGACACTATCTCGACAAGTATTTCTTAATACTTCAATATATTTATCAAGTGTATAAGGATATCCTAATCCTCCTAATTTATTGTTTGATGACATAAAACAGGAAGCACCTTCTTCTCTACAATTTTCAAAAGATTCATACCTACATTCTGCTTTATTCATATGAAGTGGAGAACACTCAATCTCACCATATATTGATTCGTCGAAAGGTTCTTTGTTATCTTCCTCTTCCATAACTGATTCAACCAATACCTTTTCAGGATATACCTTAACCCTTGAAGATGTATCTTCTTGTTTCTCCAGAATTAATTCATCCTTCTACCAGACTTCAACCTTGTACACATCTGAGAAAGGAATTAGTCCTTTTAAAGCCAAAGCTAACCTTGTGAGGAAAGTTAGACAACTAACTTCACCATGCTTTGCATAATTGTGCATCCTACATCCTCTGGATAAACCAAAATTAGATAAAATTTTAAGGTAAAGCTACTCATTTAAAATTTCCTAAAAGAAATTAATGTCACTTGGAAGTTGTCTTCATATGCATCCATTGGATTTAAATGATGAAATATTCATGTATATTTTGCAGAGAATAGAAATTTTAGCTTAAATTCAAAAATTTAAACAAATTGTTCACAGATATCAGGTTGAATATCCACAAGGAAGTGCCATTTATATTTAGACTCCTCAAATTGTTAGATATTAGTAGAATCTTTGTGCAAATACTTAGGATTTCGAATATTCTTGAGAAGTTTGAAAAATATCACCTCGCTGGAGCACTGGAAACGATGTCATGACAACAAACCCTCAAATCAAATTTCTCGGCTTTGTTAGAAGTGAGAGGTGTCCAGATCAGTTGCAAGATTTAAAGTAGTTTGTTATACAGAGGCAAGGGATATAACTTCAACATGAAAGAATTTCTTTATTGAGCACAGTGCATCCCTCCTTCTAGTGCCAATTCTATTGATGATGATTGTTAGTCATAACAACATGAATAAAAGTTTACACAACAAACCTTTATTATCTTGAAAAGTACGACCAATTTAGGATAAATTGATGACTCCAAGTATCCATTAATTAGGTCATGATCATCTGACGTTACTCATAGGTTGATGTGTGTTGCTATTTTCCATTCAGGGGCCTTACGTGTTAGTCTAAAGTTGTCATATTTGGATATGCTCTGTTTTCATCTGCTCTCTGTTAATGCTCAACAAATGATGTTAAATCCTATAATCTTTCATCAGGATATGCATTTAATCATGTGAATTCCTTCTAAGTATAATCAATTCTATTAATCTTCACTAGGATTAAGATTGTATATGATGATCTTTGATGCTTTGATTAGTTCTTCTGAAACTATCTTGAATTTGAACTAATTTGTTTGTAACTTTACTTCTGCACCTTAAATTCTTCTAAATAATGTGCCTATAAGTTGATATTTGCATGATTTTTATTGTTATTTATGATTCTTTGCATGATATTTTTATTGTACATGCATTTAGCTGAAATATGCATATGATATTCATGTATTTATGGGTTTCCTAAATATTTACTCTATTCTGCTTATCATTTTCTATTATTTTGCAGTTATGATGGTGATTCAATAAAATAAAAAAGAGAAAATAGAGTTTAGAGAATGAGATTCCCAAAATTACTTAACTAAGACAACTGATCCACATACATGTTCTGATATAGTAATGAAGAGAAGAAAACTAAAATCATACTTTACCGGGACATTCCACAAATCTGCATGATCTAGTACAAATCTTCAAGGGAAAGTTGACAACAATATGCAATAACATGAAAGCACTTCTATTGAATGCAACATTTCACCATTACATATCTAGAAATCAACTTGAAGATTACGTAAAGTTTACAATCAAGATGTAATCTGTAGCTTCATCTCTATCCAGTATGCTTGAGAACAAGTACTCTTGCAATGATCTGAAGAAAGAACCTTGCATAACTTCAACAATTCAGTCTTGATTAGTCTTAGTAATCTAATCTCATATCAGGCTTATAATAATTTGACCTCTTGGCTAGATTTGATAATGATCAATCTCTCTGGTCAGATATGAAATGATTGACCTCCTCCCCTTTACAAATGACAAGTCTTGTCCTTTTTTTAGAAGAAAGGCTAGAAAATAGTTACATTGATCTAATGGTTAGGATCCAATCATGATGATCCAATGGTCAAGATAGAAAGCATGTGATTGCTAGTTGGCAATCATATAGTTGGCAAAGAATATTCTAGCATCTTCAACTTGGTTCCTAGGATCTCCAACTTGCACAGATAGCATATTCAGTGGTATCTTCTTTGGTTCTTGTTCATGTCACCCTTGTCCACAACTCTACAATTTAATCTTTCTCTGTAGTATCCCACTTTCTCTTCTTTCTACGCTCTATGTAACATCACCCAAGCTCCAAATAGCTCTAGTATCCTGCAACAGTGATGCAGGAGCATCTAGAAGTCTGATGTAGAAGCATCTGGAAGAATTCTGAACATTGAGACAATAGACAGTGTCTTGAGTGTGTATAAAGAGTGATCTTGGAGAATTCTAGATTTCGAGTATGAGAGGCTGTAGATCTAGACTTAGCAATCTAGAGGGATGAAGTTACAACATATCAAGAATTCATATCATTTGGCTTTGATTCCAAAAATTTATCACTGTTTGAAGATTGACTATTCTGACAGAGCAGAGCCGACTGTGTTCAGTGAAGTTGAATCAGTTGTGGAACTATCCTGTGACTTACAGAGCAAAAAAGAGAATTGGTTGATGAAGTTTAAGGACTTGGCTGACCTTCAGTGAGGTCCGCATGAATTTTATGTATTTGTGAAGCCATGCATTATGTTTAGGCCTGACCTATTTAGTGTACACATTACATAAATTAGCCAATGTAATCCAGCTGACTTGATGATGATTGGAAAGGTTGTGGCTGATATAAATAAGAGGTTAAGGATCATTTCTAAGCGGTGTACAACAACATGAAGATCTGAATGATGGATATGAGTTATTATGATCTAAAGAAGTAGCAGAACTGAAGCAAAGGATATAGCAGAGAATAGAAGAAGTTGCAGAGCAGAGATTTGATAATCCGATAATGAAGATCATGCAAGAGTGTTGTTATATGAATTGTTTGTAATCCCTGGGCTGTGACCTAGCGTCTGTAAAGCCTTTGAGGCATGTGTAATGTTTTTGAGAACAAATATTTATGAAGAACAAGCTTTGAAGGTTGGGTTTTTCCCTGTTAGGGTTTTCCCAAGATAAATCTGATGTTATGTGTTCATGAATCTGTTTTATCTTCCTGTTGTTAAACTATAAGCTTTCATTGCATGTCTGTATGATCTTTGTATTAATTGTTTAAGGCTGCAAGGTTGGACAGTCCCTAACCGAACCCTCTTACCTTGACTACATCAAGTGGTATCAGAGTTGGTTTCGAATCTGCTGGGTTGGTTTGAATCTATTGAGTTGATTGCGAATCCGTCAAACGAAGTGCGAAACCCTAGAATTGAAGAATCATTGTAGAAGAGAGATCAAGGAAAGAAAGATATGGGTGACCTTTTTTTTTAGTTGTATTTGTCTAATTTTGTTTTGAATGGGGAAAGTTGGAAATAAAATAAAGAAAGAAAATGAAACCCTAATGTGCGAAAAGGATATTTTGAAAGAAGAATTGTGCAAAGTCAAGAAGTGTAATTCAGAGTTGTTAGAGAAGATGAAAGATCTAGGAGTGGACAAGTTTGAAACCCTTCAAGAAGAACTTAAAGATGTAACTTAAGAAGAAATGAAGACCTAGAAGTAGAGCCGAAATTATTTGAGGATGTTGAAAAGAAATTTGCAGAATTAGAGAAAGGATTTAAGCTGTTTTATAAGGTTGAACAGAGGAATAGAGATCTAGAAGACAGTTTGGAAGAATTGAAGAAGGAGAATAATTTGTAGAAAAGTGAAATATCAGAATTAAAAGAGCAGAAAGATCAGTTAGAACAGTCACTTGTAGCATGTAGAGAAGAGAATTAAAATTTGAGATCTAAACCTAAATTTTGTGATGTTTCTTGTGATACTAATGACTTGTGTGATGTTGCAGAAGTTTCTTTAGGAAGTGATGATGAAGATGATAGTGTGACTAAACCTAGAGTTGTTGGTGATGGTATTGGTTTCAAAATCATGCAAAGAATGGGATATGAAGGACAAGAATTGGGAAAGCAGCTGCAAGGAATTATAGAACCTATTGAACCGATGATTAGATCAAGAAGTGAAGGGATTGGATATGACAGAGCTAAGGAGGTTATGGAAAACTTTAAATCAAATCAAAGAAAAAAAGGTATGTTTTGTTCACAGTGTACTAGGCATGGACATGAAGAGGAATTGTGTTGGGATCTATGCCCTTGTAAGTTTTGTGAATTAAGGAATCATTCTGAAAGGATGTGTTGGGATAAAATGAGAAGGAGAAAATCCATGGCATGTTGTATATAGAAGAACTATGGATGGATTGATGGATAGGAATGGAAACATGTTACCTATATGTTTGGAGGGAGCTATAGACTGAAGTATTCATATGTTGGATCAGGTTGCATAGATAGAAGACCTTATGCAAAGCAGAACAATGACAATAATTCAAACTACAAAGGGAGAAATGACAGGATTCATAATTCTTATAACACTAAAGGATATAGAAGAGATGTAAGAAGATTTGATAGAAGACCATTTGCAAGAACCTATTTTCAAGTTTGGAGGAGAAAATAATCAAGTAAGGAAAATTATCAAGAACCTGTTATCAAAGAAGGTAATTGACAAGGTGTCATTGTACCTCATCATTTAATTTATTTTCAGATGTCAATAATCCAGGGGCTATGTCCTTGGCTGTTTGCAACTAGGGATTCTACAGTTACCAGTTTTCCTATCTAATCTTAATAGCTTCTACCAATTTGAAAGATTAATATGTCTACTTACTAAATGAAAAGGAATGCTGAAAATAGGATAAAACAGGAAATTTACTCAAAGCAATCCGAAAAAAATAGTAACATACATCTACCTATCAAAATCAGTAAATACTTTCATAATAAAAAGTTGAAGCAATAAAATAGTGGTACTAGCCTCCTGCCTTAGTGGTGAGAGTGGGCCCTTCCTCCAAACCCTTGGGGATGAAGGCTACAGTAGGGAATCGGCACAAAAGAAGATCACAACTAGATCCAATCCAATTCATTTACTCTGCATTCATAAAAATATTGCTAACACAGAACTGAGATTACCGAGAATCAGAATAATTCAATCATTCTATATTTCTTCTGTTGTTTCTAAAGTATATATGAAAGTGAGTGATGACTTAACACTTATCTTATCTCTCAGTTCTTCTATGAGATGACATCCATCTCTTTATTACACTAGCTATTTAACTATGAAAGGAAATCATGCAAATAAAAGTAGACTTGAGTGGATCAGAAGTCCACTCAGAAGTCTAAGTTTGAGTCTTAATACATTTGGGCATCGAGGCCCTGAAAATAAGGATATTGAATTAGTTCCATCATAACTCATGCAAAAAATTTGAAAAGATAAAACTCTAGTAGTTTAACTAAAGATGACCCTTCACCACTCAGGTGATGATTTGAGTGAAATGAGGGGTATTATGATCACTGCTGATAGTGTCTAGTTAGCAGCTTATGTTGGAAATATGCCCTGCTCTCAGGAGGCACTAGAGATAAATGTTCCTGTCTGTAGCTTCAAAGATATGTCTGTAGCTCTGGAGATACCTGTAGCTATCTCTATTCAGGTCTGGAGATGCTCCAGACTCTCGTAGAGCTCCAAAGAGTCTTTCCTCATTCTTTAAAACTTCAAGTGGCATGGTCCTCTAGTATTGTCTCTAGAGATCATTGAAACTATCTCCAAAGATGCACAAAATTGTTGTTCCTAGCATCTACACCTATTGATTCAAAAAGAGAGAAGTTTCTACATTTTTCCATCAATTACATCCACATTAGTCACTCAATCAGAAATTATAATCTTAAGTAATCTATCTCAATTAATCATAAAATAGAATGATCTTGCTAGCTTATTTGGGTGCAGACATTAGGAAAGATGAACTTAGGAAGGAGAAAAAGAGAGGTAAGAGGATGTATTTCATGGGTGCAACTTGGCACTCATCATCCCCCCCATACCTAAGGTTTGGCAGGTCCTCCTGCTTCTCACATTCTGGATTTATTTTGGCAAAGTAGCTTTTCAGTCAGGCTATAATCCTGTGCATAGGTGGTCTAGGTTGTGTGGTTGATACTACCATTGCCTCTGTATTCATCAACCTGCTTCATCCAGTCCTACAACTTCTCATCTTTTATCTATTCAGCCCAGACAGGGAGTGGTTCAATTATTAGAGGGGGCCTGAACCATCCACCTATCCATTCCTACTTATGTTTATCCATCAGTTTGGATATCAACTTTGCCTTTCTCATGAATAATCTCAAGTTTGTAGGGGTGACCACCTCTCATAGTTTCTACTCTGGGGTCAAAATATTCCATCTCTTCTTTGCTACAACAAGTATTGGATTTGCTGAATTGATCATAAAAAGACTAAAATTGATGGAGCATTCCTGCAAACTTTTCAGGTATAATGGCAAAATTCTATTCTTATTATCAGGATGATAGATAAGGGACCTGAATTAAATCATGAAAGTATTAGGATTGGGACATTCCTTCCTGATGAAGAGATTTATTTTTAAATCTTTCTGAAGATAATCTTCCATCCTTTCATTCCAGATCTGGCGATTCCTCATTAGGGACATAAATGCCTTAAGCTGGCATTCCCCCACAAAATGATTAAGAATGAAGGTTATATCATTAACATAGAACCCATGCAGGTATAATTCACATAGGAAGTTCTTGTCCTCATCATTACTCCTTGTGTATGTTGTCATGAATCCTTTTGTTGTCTCAGTATCCTCAACCATGTCAGATAGGACCAAAGAGAGTTTCCTTTGCAGTACCCTTTCCTGTAAGAACATAGAATAGATGGCACTTGGAGGTTTGCAGGATAAAATTTCTAAAGAAAGGGAGGCCATTTCAAAGATTTTGCCTTCCAAAGTTGCTATTCTTTCTATTTTGGCAGTGACTGCTCTTTGTATTTGCAACATAGGCTTGGAAGCCTCATATTCTCTACACCTCTTCTCCCAATGGAACAGGGCTTTGGGAATGTCAATGGGAATTGGACCCACATAGGCATCTGTTTGTATTTCCTGCTCATTGGTTGCCCTTGGGCCAACCAATTCTTGAATATATTCCTCCTGGTCATCTAGTCTATTATTGGCTCAAGTTAACTATCTATCCTGGCTTTGTACTTTCTCAATCAGTACTGCCATTATTGTGAGGCTATTGTCTCTAGCCATGGTGAGCTCAAAAACACTCTGTGCTGCTTCTTTCTCTTTTTCTTCCACTAGTTTGGCTACCTCAATTTTTTGTGCCTCCAACTCTGCCTCTTTCTCAATTCTTTGGGCCTCTAATTCTGCCTCTTTCTCCTGGATGCTCTTATCTTTACTTTGGAGTTATGTTTGGAGATTTGAAATGGTTTGTTTTTTCTCTATTTCCACCTCTACTTTGACCTTCTTGAGGTCAGTAATAATCAAATTCTTTCCCTAGAGCAGTCTCTTTAAATTTTCAATTTCTTCCATCAATTGCTGTTCTTTTAAAATTTCTACATCCTCTTGATCAGAGGGATGAGAGAAGGTTTTTGCTTCTGCTTCTGTTTCTATGGTTGTTGGCTGATCATCAAGGTTTTCCACGGTCACTTGCCCTGCTCTGCCCATTGTATCCATTTGCCCTGTTTCTTCTTTTGCAGACTAGCTGTCCTGAGGATCCTCTTGGGGTTCCTCTGCTTCTGCTAGCACTGATGAAGGCCCAGCCTTATCCTCACATGTTCTCAAACCTAGGAGTACCTCAACGAGAAGGGCAGTATCTTTTTCAGCCTGTGAGAGCTGTCTCTTCCTTTTGCTTCTCTAGAGAAAAGGTGGGGCAGGTGCCTCCGGAGTAGGTCTCTCTTCCTTAGAATCTAAGGAAATAGTAAAAGTTTGTATGGTTTCTGTCTCTGGAGCACATGGTGGTTCTAAAATTGGGCTTGACTCTAGATGAATAGATGGTGCTAGAGAAATTTTTCTTTGTTTCCTCTTCTTGACCAGAGGGATCTCATCTTAATCATGAGATGGTTCTTCAGTCCACCAGGTTCTCTCTATTCTCTATCCTAACTTTCTCTCTGTTAATTCCTTAGGGAAAGATTCCTCAGTTAGAGTCATCTTTCTCCTAATTGATCGAGTCATATGTAGGGTTTGTTTAGGAGCAGGTTCTGCAATTTATTTGCCTTTCTTCTTTTTGTTAGGAACAGGGGCTGCAGATGAAGTTGCCTCCTATGAGGGCAACTTTCCTTTGTGAGCAGCTGTGGAGGAGGCTGAAGACTCAATTTCCTCATTTTGGTGAGTAGGAGAACTCTCACCTCCTGGCCGTGCCATCTCTAGTTCTCTAACCTGGGGACTTTGCTCAAGAAAGTTTTGCCATAATTCTTCCCCATTAGCCTGAGATAGGAAGTGGTGTTTGACTACCAGAAAGATGAGGCCATGATGTTTCATGGGTCCCTTATTCTAGTGATATTTCTCTGTAGTTTCCCTGATGGCAGAATATAGGAAATTGGGAATATTTATGCTATACTCAGGGTGTCTATTTCCATGTCTTAGAAAAATCAGCATTTTCATGATTGGCCCTAAAACTAGAGAGAATTGACCATCACAAGTAAAGTATTTCATTAACCAGGTGGCAACAGATGCCTAAGGGTTTGGGAGTGTGGACCTCATAATTCCTTTGACTTCATTTTTATTCAAATGCAATTGAATAGTAGGTTCACCACAAACAGATAAATTTTTAATCAAATCAGTGTATAAGGTTTTCAAGTGGTAAAACCTCTCACCTTGTTTGGGAAGTCTAGAAATGTGGCTGATAGTGGCTAAGGAGAAATTGATTTGGACTCCTCTAACAGTTGTCTGGTTGTCCCTTAAATTTCTAAGGAATTCATCCACAACATCTTCCTGAAACCCTTCAAATTTTTCTAGGAAGTCTAACCATCCTACATCTCTTAGAATGTTTGCTACAGCTACATCCCACAGAAGACCCACTATACTTTCTAGCTCAAACTTCTTCTTGACTCCCATTGCTGAATTGATTCCACCTTCTATTCTTATTCCTCACCTCCTCAATCTGTAGTCTATCCTTTCCTCCTATCTCAGTAGGCTCCGGAGGACTGTTCAAATTGCTCTGTAGGCTCTAGAGGACTGTTCAATTGCTCTGTAGGCTCCAGAGGACTGTTCAATTGCTCTATTCTTCAGGGTACTTTGGAGGTTCGAATGAGGAGTGTTTTGTTTTTTAGCTTAGGCTTATGCAGATTAGTTAGAGTACCAAGGTAGTCATAAATGTGACAGAATGACAGGACACTCCAGAGGCAAGGTGGCAGTACAGCACAGATGGCGACATGTGTGAATTTAGGAAAGAAGATGATGGTAGGAGGATGTGGCATAGTGGCAGCACCCAAAAACAGAAAGACAAGACAGTTACTAATAATGATTAATTAAAGATAGAATTACCTGTATCAGTTTTAATGATGAGGGTAATGTACACAGTAGAGATGTTGTATCATTGTTGGAGGCTGCACGCGTCGTGGCATATGAATAGCTTTTGGTGGCTAGAGATGACATCCACTACTCTATTGGTATGCGACCTGCAATCATTTCATGGAGTGGTTCAATATCCACGTTCCTCAAGTGATGTCAGCACCAGCTTTGAATACTCCTACAATTGATATGCGTGTTACTTGAATTTATTTCTGTGATAAAGTAGAGGATGAGTCATGATGACCTCATCATGTGATGTGTCTACTTTACCACCTGGAGAGGTGGGTCCCCTCCCTTATTATTGAGACTAACTTCTTTATTGACAGAGCACCAGAGGTGCTCTTAGTTGGAAAGCACCAGAGGTGCTCCTAGTTGGAGAAGCACCGGAGGTGCATCTGGTTTGAGAAGTGCCGGAGGTGCATTTGCCTAACTCCTGGCACCTGATCATCTCTTGAGCTCAATTGTGTTCAACTGTCTTGAAGAAGGGAACCACCATTTACTAGTTTTCAACTCCTTTGGTCGAGAAAGACAGCCATTTGCTGGTTTTCCATCTTTCTCTATTTTATTTATTTATTTTTTTTCTTCTTTTTTTAATTTTTAGAAGGCCGCCATTTGCTGGTTTTCAACCTTCCTTTTTTTTTAGAAGGTAGCCATTTGCTGGTTTTCAACCTTCCCTTTAAAAAAAAAAATTTAAATTCAATCCAACACTGTGATAGAGGAGGTATCCCCTGTATCAAAACATAAATCATTCAGAAACTCCTCTTTAGTAGATGGTCTTTTGTAGAGCCTGATTCAGTGACCATTTACTAGAAATGTGTCTGTGCTTCCATCAATAGGTTACAATGATACAGTTCCATTTTCAAACACTTCCTTTATTTGATAAGGACCCATCCAGTGAGTTTGCAAATTCCCCTTGAACTCTTTGAATTTAGAATCATAAAAAAGAACCCAATCACTTTGTTGAAATGTCCTCTTAATGTGTTGGTCATTCCATTGCTTCCTCTGGTACTGAAGTAGTTCTGTTTGTTGAATGGCTTCTGTCTGAATTTCATCCAACTCATTGAGCTGAAGAATTCTATTTTGCTGGGTTATAGACAATGGTAGACCAACATCTAATATAGTTTTAAATGTCTAGAGTTTAAATTCTATAGACAATATAGGCTTTTTCCCATAAACCAATTCATATGGTGAGAACTTTGTTGTGGACTTCCAAGTGGTGTTGTAAGCCCAAACTACTTCAGGTAATCTACTAGCCCAATCTTTTTTGTTCATTACTACTGTCCTTGTGAGAATATTTTCAATTTCCCTATTGGTTACTTCTACCTGGCCATTTGCTTGAGGATGGTAAGGTGAAGATTTTTTGTGCTTGACTTGATATAAATCTGTGAATGCTTTGATTACCTGTGAAGTAAACTGAGGTCCTCTGTCTGAAACTATTGATCTTGGGGCTCCAAATCTTAAGAAAATCTTATTGTAAAGGAAATCAGCAACTTTTTCTTCTCTTGTAAATTGTAATGCTTGAACCTCAGCCCACTTAGTAACATAGTCTGTGCATACTAGAATGTACTCCTTGCCTAATGATGGTGGTGAAATTGGTCCCCAAAAGACTAGACCCCACTGTTCAAATGGTTCCATCATGACTTGAGGATGTAGTAACATCTCTTGGGTAAAGGTTGGTTGTCCCATCCTTTGGCACTGGTCACAGTGCTGCACATACTTCTTTGTATCTTTATGAAGAGAGGGCCAGTAGTAACCAGCTCCAAGGATCTTGTGGACTGTCCTGTGGAAGGAGTAATGGCCACCAGATGGTTCATCATGATAGGCTCTCAACACATCAAAAAATTGATCAGCCTTTAAACACCTGTGTAGAATGAAACAAGACCACTTTTAAATAGTAAACCATTCAACCATTTGTAAGATAAACTTTCTTTAACCAAACATTTTCTTTGTTTTGAGGTAAAATGGGATGGATACAAGCCTGTAGCTAAAAGATTAGCTATGTCAGCAAACCAAGGTGCAGTAGAGGATATAGTAAAAAGATGTTCATCTGGGAACTTGTCCTCCACTAGTTGGTTTTCTCCTCCTGTATGCAATCTTGATAGAAAATTAGCAACCAAATTAAACTTTCTTGGATTATCAACTATGGTAATATTAAATTTCCTGCAATAGCAATAACCACCTGATGATCCTTGCACCCACTACTGGTTTATTCATTAGGTACTTGATGGCTATATGATCCGTGTGTACAAATATCTTATATCCAGTGTTATAATGCCTAAATTTGTTTATAGCATAGATGACTGCCAAGAATTTTTTTTCAGTTGTTGTGTAGTTTCTTTCTATAGAGGTAAGGTTTTTGCTGATGTAATAAATGGCATGCATACTTTCTCCTTCCTCCTTTGTCCTAAAACTACCCCAATGGACTCATTTGAAGCATCAGTTTGTATGTGAAATGGTAAAGTCCAATTTTTTCCTCTTAAAATTGGTGTGATAGTAAGATTCTCTTTCAAGATTTCAAATGTTGATTGACATTCTTCTGTCCACAGAAATTTTGTATCTTTGTTAAGCAGGGTAAATAGGGGGGCAACTATTCTACTAAAATTTTCTATGAACCTCCTATAGTAGTCTGCATGACCCAGAAAATTTCTAACATCTGTCTAATTTTTGGATGAAGGCAACTGTGTGATCACCTCTATCTTGTTTTGATCCACTTTGATCCCTTTCTATGAAATATGGTGTCCCAAAATAATTCCTTCCTCCACCATCATGAAGCACTTTTCATGGCTAAGGGATAATTAATTTTTCTCATAGCATTTTAGCACTTTCTCATGGTTTGTGAGAGCTTCTTCAAAATTATCCCCATACACAGTAAAGTCATCCATATAGACCTCCATGCATTCATTAGCTAGTTCAGCAAAAATAGTTAGAACAAGTCTCTGAAATGTAGCTGGGGCATTGCATAGCCCAAAGGGAAGAATTTTGTAAGCAAAGGTTCCCCAAGAGCATGTGAAGGTGGTTTTGTCCTGGTCTTTAGGTGCTACTTGAATTTGATTATACCCACTGAATCCATCTAGAAAAGAAAAATGCTTTCTCCCAGCAAGGTTGTCCAGAACTTGGTCAATGAATGGTAAGGGAAAGTAGTCCTTTTTTGTGGCCTTGTTTAGTTCTCTATAATCAATACACACCCTCCATTTCCCATTCTTTTCAGGCACTATGACAAGGGGTGGGCCCCATTGATTGTTTGAGATTGGATATATGAACCTTGTTTGAAGTAATTTTTCTATTTCATTTTTGACAATGTCCTTTAAAGCAGGATTCAATCTTCTTCGGGGCTATCTGATAGGTTTAATATCCTCAGTGTATATATGATGGGTATAGATCTCAGGAGGTATGCCTTTCATATCTTGGTATTCCCAAGCAAAAGATGTTGAATGGGAAATTAGAAGTTGGATGAGTTTTTCTTCCTGATTGGCTGTTAACTAAGTATTGATATTAAGTGTTTTCCCTAGTAGAATCATGACCTGTTTTGTGATTTGATCCATAGATTTATTTAATTCGTACATTGGAGTCATGGTATTGAGAGGACAAGAATGTGGAAGCAACATGTGGAAAGTGGCTAAGTCCCTGTAAAAGGTTTCCCCACAAGGAATGATGTTGGCGAGGGTACAATGAGAAGAAGTAAGAAGTTCTCTCTTAGAATCTTGGGTGAGTTCCATCACATCCTTATTGATTAGGATGTGAGTGAAGTCTTCTGTTGTATCATAGTATACTTCTTCCTCTAATTCTCCCAGATGTTCCTTGATGGTTACCATAGCTACTGAGGCACTATTGTCATTGTTCTCTGGCTCATCCACCCATACTCTTCCTGTATAATGCATTGATAGTTTAGCTAGAGGATATAGAGATATTTTCTTCAGATCTATCCCATTAGAAATGATCATATCCCTAGTTCAATAATCAATAGATGCTGTTGTTGTAGCCAGCCATGGTCTTCCTAAGATCAGTGGATAAGCATTTCTCTGGTTTCTAGGTTCTAATATTAGGAAGTCCACTGGAAATTCCCATGAATCTATCACAACTGGTACATCAGTGATTACTCCTTTTGGAATAGCTACTAACTGGTCAGCAAGTTGAAGAATTGTAGTTATGGATTGGATATGTGATAGAGCTAATTTGTCCATTGTGTGGACTATCATCACATTAATTGTTGCTCCCAAATCAACTAGAACATTTGAAATTTCTACTCCTGAGATAAAAACAGTTATGACAGGGTTTCCAAGGTCTCCATATTTTGGAAGGAGAATTTCTCCCATCAATAGATCTACTACTTTTCCTTCCACCTGTATTGTGGAGGGAAAGTTTTTCTTTCTGCCTTGCATTTTGATACAATGCTGTTTAATTAACTGGTTTAGTTCTGGAACATCTCTGATTGTCTGGAGAAGAGGAATTTCAATGTTTAGTTGCTTGATTTCTCGTAAAAGTTCTGATTCCAGGTTGGTTTGGATTTGTTTTTGTAAGATCGTTTTCTAGGGAACATTTTGTTTAAGCCGTTCTAGGTATGGTGCTAGTTTTTCCATCTTTGAAGCATCTCTGGAGCTCTTGTTAGAATTGTGTCCAGGAATGTTCTCCAGAGTTGGTCTTTTAGGAGCAACTCCGGAGTTGTCCAAGGATGATTCTTTTAGCACTTTTTCATTAGTAATCTCCTCTGGGGGTTGAGTGGATGAATTTTCAGGTTCCTCATAATTGGTTACTTTAACTATAGTTAGAGGAGATGGTCTAGGGAATGCTTTCCCAGAACACAACTAGAGATTATTTGAATATATAGCATTAATTCCAGCTAGATTTTCTTGCTCTATCATGTAAACAGTTGCTCCCTATTTATTCCATGGGTTTGGTATAGGCTGAGCTGGTCAAGGTGGTTGGCTAACTGGTTCATTTTGTACTTGACCTTGTGTGTTGGAGGGTCTAGTTAGTAAAGCTTGTTGTTGAGGTTGGAAACATCTAGGTTGTCCCTAGTATTGTTGATTATATCCCTGTTGAGAACCCTATTGAGGTTGTATGTTTTGTGATCCAAACTGTGGTGGCCACTGTTGATTTCCCCAAGGCTGATTTTGCCAATTTTGGTTTTGCCAATGTTGATTTGGCCAATCCTATTGTCCCCAAGGAGGATTGTTTTGAGGCCCATGCCAAGTTGGATTCCACTGATTATTTCCCCAATTAGAAGGACCCCTGTAAGAAGGCTGGTTTGGATACTGATTATAAGGGAAATTCCTAGCTTGTTTTTGTCCCACATAGTTCAATTCCTCTTCTATTATAGCATTCTTCTTAATCTTTTCAAGGCTGGAAGTTGACTACATTGATTGGTAGGATGTTCCTTATCACAAATCTAACAAATCTCTGATTTGTCCAAGGGGCATTCTCTCAACAGATGTTTGTTTCTACACCTAAGACAATACATGGAGAGTGGTTTAGTTGCTTTGTTTTGATCAGTTGTTCTGGTTTTTGCCTGAATCCCATCTAATGTGGTATTTAACTGGACCAAAATGTCTATTTTTAGATTTGTAATCTCCTCCATCAACTGTCCTATTTCATTCTTCCCTTTAAAAGTTTTGGATGACCTCACTCCATCTTGGGTTCTAGAATAGTTCCTGTAGAGTTCTATATCTGGTATTTCCATTTTGTTGATGTTCCCTCTTCCCATTAGGTCTAGTGCCTATTTTGATTCTTTATCCAATCCTTTTACAAATAGAGTTCTGGCCAAGGAGTGATCTACTGGGTTACCATACCTTCTTAAGGTGAAGTTAAACCTATCCACATAATCCTCTAAGGATTCTTCCTCCCCCTGCCTAATTTTAAACAATTCTTCATTTTTATTATTGGATCTGCAGTAATCTTGGTATTTTCCAAAACCTCTATTTCCATCTGATCCCAAGAACGAATAGAATTCTGGGGTAAACCCATAAACCATCTCATCGCAAAATCTTTTAGAGTTGAAGGGAACAATTTGAGTTTCTGGTTATCTGATCCATAATCATAAGTCTATCAGACTACTTTGAATTCAAACAAGAACTGATCTAGATCCTCAGAAGAAAGTCCTCTAAAATTTGGCAGGTGTACTGGTGAGATATTCTTCATAGGAGCATTGTCTCCAACAGCCAAAACAATAGGATATGAGAAGGTTCTTGCAGCCTGATTTTCCTCTTCCCCATGATTATCATTTTCCTTGTTTAGTACTTGTTTTTCTCCCTGAGGTTCTAGGAAATTACATTCTATTAAAGGATCTGCCTGAAACTTTTGTTGTAATTCCTGGATATAATTGGCAAGTGGAATATTTAGAGGATCTAAGGGATTGTTGTTTTGAGGTACAGGTTCCAAAGTAGGCTCTAGGTTTATCTCCTCAACAAGATCTTGTACCACCCCACTGCTTTCCCCTATGGTTTATTGTTGGGGTGTCTGCTTTATATATCTTCCTTTCAAGTCTCTAGCTCTAACCATACAGATCTATCCTAAAAACTATTTTAACTCAGTTTCCCTAATTAACACAAGATATCCCCGGCAACGACGCCAAAAATGACAAGGTGTCATTGTATCTCATCATTTAATCTATAGTTACCAGTTTTCCTATCTAATCTTAACAGCTTCTACCAATTTGAAAGATTAATTTGTCTACTTACTAAATGAAAAGGAATGCTGAAAATAGGATAAAATAGGAAATTTACTCAAAGCAATCCGAAAAAAATAGTAACATACATCTACCTATCAAAATCAGTAAATACTTTCATAATAAAAAGTTGAAGCAATAAAATAGTGGTACTAGCTTCCTGCCTTAGTGGTGAGAGTGGGCCCTTGCTCCACACCATTGGGGTTGAAAGCTATAGTAAGGAATCAGCACAAAAGAAGATCACAACTAGATCCAATCTAATTCATTCACTCAGCATTCATAAAAATATTGCTAACACAGAACTGAGATTATCGAGAATCAGAATAATTCAATCATTGTATATTTCTTCTACTATTTCTACAAGTATATATGAAAGTGAGTGATGACTTAACACTTATCTTATCTATCAGTTCTTCTATGAGATGACATCCATCTATTTATTACACTAGCTGTTTCACTATGAAAGAAAATCATGCAAATAAAAGTAGACTTGAGTGGAACAGAAGTCCACTCAGAAGTCTAAGTTTGAGTCTTAATACATTTGGGCATCGAGGCCCTGAAAATAAGGATATTGAATTAGTTCCATCATAACTCATGCAAAAACTTTGAAAAGATAAAACTCCAGCAGTTTAACTAAAGATGAACCTTCACCACTCAGGTGATGATTTGAGTGAAATGAGGGGTATTATGATCACTACTGAGAGTGTCTAGTCAGCAGCTTATGCTAGAAATATGCCCTGCTCTCAGGAGGTGCCATAGATAATTGTTCCTGTTTGCAGCTCTGGAGATATGTTTGTAGCTCCGAAGATACCTATAGCTATCTTTGTTTAGCTCCGGAGATGCTCCAAACTCCCGAAGAGCTCCGGATAGTCTTTCCTCATTCTTCAAAACTTCAGGTGGCATGGTCCTCTGGTATTGTCTTCAGAGATCATTGAAACTATCTCTAGAGATGCACAAAATTGTTGTTCCTAGCATCTACACCTGTTGATTCAAAAAGAGAGAAGTTTCTGCATTTTTCCATCAATTCCATGCACATTAGTCACTCAATCAGAAATTATAATCTTAAGTAATCTATCTCAATTAATCATAATATAGAATGATCTTGCTAGCTTATTTGGTTGCAGACATTAGGGAAGATGGACTCAGGAAGGAGAAAAAGAGAGGTAAGAGGATGTAATTCATGGGTACAACTTGGCACTCATCACTAATAAAGGAGAAGCAATAAGTAATTTAGAGATAGTTTGTGCAGAAGGTGAAAATCCTATTGATACAGAGATGATTTGTGTAGAAGAAGAAGAGCTAATTGAATCACTAAGTTTGACAGAGAACCAGAAGAAAATGATGTAGAGATAGTTTATGTAGAAGAGGAAGAAGAACATTTTGAATCATTGAGTATAACAGAGAAACCAGAAGAAGGTGAAACATTAATCTTAAGAAGAATCATGTTATATACTAATCAACAAAAGAATAGTGCAAGAGACAGTTGTGTAAACAAGTGTAAAGCATAGAAAAGAAAAGAGTTCATGTGATAGAGGAAGAGAGAATGACAGGATATCATACCGGAGGAGAAGGATTGTGTATCGGATTGAAGTGATTATGGTAAGGGAAACAAAGTGAAGTACAAAAGCAGTGTAAGAAGGGTGGAAGTTGTAAGATTTTTATGAGTGCGGAGGAAATTATGAGAGTAGATAGTGTTAAGAAAGTGTATTGATTGAGTCAGAAAGTAACTTGATTGTTTTGGAGGATGCATGAATGAATTTGATAGAAACAAACATTGATCTTGAGGCAACTTGCGAAGAAGACTTGCTCAGACCGCCAATCATAGAGGCAGTGCAGGGCTTGCAAGTAGACTACCAGACCTAGACCATCATAGAAGATGAAGAACTTGAGGCAGCTTGTGGAGAAGACTTTCTTAGATCATCGATCATAGAGGCAGTACAAGGCTTGCAAATAGAATGCCAAACTTAGAAGAACCAGAGGTAGTTTTGCAGGGTGGACTTGGATAGACTGCTGAACTTGAGGCAGTTGCAAGTACCTGAAGATAGATTGCTGAACCTATTTGATTTTGACATAATATAGACCCAAGTGATGGGACTCACTTTTCAAAATAACCCTAAGATTCTGATTCAAGAGTATCTAGAAGTCTAATGCAGAAGCATCTGGAAGAATTCAAAACCTTGAGAGAATAGACAATATCTTGAGTGTGCAGAGAGAGTGATCTTGGAGAATTCTAGATTTTGAGTATGAGAGGCTACGGATATAGACTTACCAATCTAGATGGAGGGAGTTACAACATATCAATAATTTAGATCATTTGGCTTTGATTCCAAAAAGTTATCATTGTTTGAAGATTGACTGTTCTGACAAAGCAGAGCCGACTGTATTTAGTGAAGTTGAATCAGTTAAGGAACTATCCCATGACTTACTGAGAAAAAAAGAGAATTGGTTGATGAAGTTTAAGGACCTGGCCGACCTTCAGTGAGGTCCACACAAATTTTTATGCATTTGGGAAGCTGTGCCTTATGTTTCAGCCTGACCTATTTAGTGTACACTTTACATAAATTAGTAGATGTAATCCAACTGACTTGATGATGATTGGAAAGGTTGCAGATGATATAAATAAGAGGTTAAGGATCATTTCTAAGTTGTGTATGATAGCATGAAGATCCAAATGATGAAGATGAGTTATTATGATTTGAAGAAGTAGTAGAATTGAAGCAAAGGATAGAGCAGAGAATAGAAGAAGTTGCAGAGCAGAGATTTGATAATCCGACAATGAAGATCGTCCAAGAGTGTTGTTATATGAATTGTTTCTAATCCTTGGGCTGCGGCCTAGCATTTGTAAAGCCATTGAGGCATGTGTAATGTTTTTGAGATCAAATATATATGAAGAACAAGCTTTGAAGGTTGGGTTTTTCCCTGTTAGGGTTTTCCCAGGATAAATATGATGTTATGTGTTCATGAATCTATTTTATCTTTCTGTTGTTAAACTATAAGCTTACGTTGCATGTCTGTATGATCTTGGTATTAATTGTTTAAGGCTACAAGGTTGGACAGTCCCTAACTGGACCCTCCTACCTTGACTGCATCAAACAGACATACAATAAATCAAACATTTGCATTTGATAAATCAACCGGAAATTAAGCATAACGTTAACTTTGAGAGGAGGTCCGGATATGGATATCTAGATATCAAGTTTGAGATATGATGACGTCATCATCATGTTAACATCAATAAGTATCAGGTCGTGAATAAGATGTCTTGGCTATGTATAATGTGAATACCTGGATATGATGACATCAGCATAAGTTGGGTCAACCTTGGTTTGACCAAAGATCTTCATCAGGTCACAAATATGCTTTCAAGTATACCAGGATATGTGCATGGACACATGTAATCATTGTGTGATAGCGCAGATAATCTCTCTAGATGGGAATATCCTCCTGCGAGGATGTGCTCACCTTTGAAGATTAGGATGATGTCATCATCATCACTAATCTGCTTGGGAGATGATGTCATTGTCATATCACAAAGATCAAGCATGTTAAGAAATATGACCCTCTTGGATCTGAGTCATGATGATGTCATCATCATATTGGGTTCTCTTTGTATCGGGTTAGGATGATGTCATTGTCATATTGGGAAATATGTCCTTGCGGGTGTTGGGCACACTAATGATGTCATCATCGTATTAGGCTCTTTATAAAGTGGAAGAAGGTGATGTCACCATCATATTGGCAAAGATGACGGATATTAGGAAATATGACCCTCTTGGATGTACGGTTATATGACAGACAAATAACTCCTGCATTTAAATTTAACATCTACATATTAGTAAATATTGGAATATTGGGTATGAAGAAAGATCAGGGATATTAGAAAATATCCAGATATTGGCAAATGTGACCCTCTAGGAATATCAGGTTTGACCAAACTTTGACCAACTATAACTTTCTCATCCTAAGGAATTTTAGGGTGATCCAAAAGGCAAAGCTAGTTAGAATTTTGTACTCTTCCATTTTATGGGGTTCATGATGGTAGAATTTGACTTTGACATTTGACTTCATATTTTCAAGATCCAGACATGCATGAGACTAGACATATGCATACTGACTGATGCTGCTTTTACCATTACCACCCAAGATAGAGAAACACATAAGAAGAAGCAAAGCAAAGAGGTTGGGTCCCTATTTTGCTAAGGCAAAATGGGGCATGTTGTGTAACCACACAACAACTTGCCACCAAAGAAAACAAAAAAATTCAAATAATTTAATAGATGAGAACAAATTAAAACATAATGTTCCAACTCTTACCAGAAACAAGTAACTTGACCTTCCTGAATGATATCATCTTCATCAATATAATAATAATGAGAAGAAATCAGGTGTGTGCATGTGATTCATATCCTTCATCTTGAAGATAAGTTGAAAACACTAGTGAAAGGTGTTAAGCTACATATTTTGATTTAACCCTCATAGCCAACCTAAATAGAGCCTTTCTACCAGTAGGCATCCATAGCCTTAGAAAGGTTATCATTTCAATTATCCCAAGTAGAGCCCCACTGCTAGTAGGTGTCTATAGCCCTGGTAGAGTTACTTGGATGGCCTAATTATTCTTTTGGATATTCAATATATTTCTTTTTTTTCGTATTTGATTTTCATAAAATCATGTAAGCACATTTTACAAGGTGTGGGTACTTGTTGATTAGGTTGAGAATTGCAATGGTAGTAAGGGCAAACCTTTAGATTTTTCACTTAATAGTACACTAGTGTGTTCAACAAATCCAAGGTTGTTAGGTGTATTTTGTGAGGTTCTCCTTGAACAAGAAAAGTTAACACTGATGAAGAAGACATCACAGACCTGATCAGAAATACCTATACTGACATGAGTCACAACCTATGTAAGAACTTGTATTCATTTCTTGAATTCTGACAATTTCACTAGTTTTCTAAAGTGAAAAGGTACCTCATGTTGCCTAACCAAAATAGGGACTCAACAACAAATGATCAAAGCAAACACACAAAAGCAAACTATACAAATAACTAACTACAAAAGGGAAACAAAGCAAAGAAAGACAAAACTAGAGAAGAAAGGAAAGAAGCAGCTACCTTACCAGACTATATACAATGCACTATAAGACAAACAAAACCCATGATAAGGTCTACCAACACCTGTATTTGCGTGTTTCCTCAAATTATGCAGGAGTATCATGGCATTAGTCAGGGTTCTAATCCTAGCAAATTCTTCTTTGTATTCTAAGAAATATTCTTGTATTCTGAATTCATTGTATTTAACAGAATAATCCCTAATGATCAGTAATTGAGGAATTTCATCATGTTCATGATTAATCCATATACAAGTTTTATCCCCTGAATCTCCATAATCAAAATAATATTTAACGTTATTCACTGGGGAAAGGAAAAATACAACCTGGTGCATTTCCTGTTATGCTGGACATGCTTGTTCATTGTCAGCTAGTCCTTCATTTGACTTTATGTTTTCTCTATTTGACTTCATGTTCTGTTCTTCTTCAAATTGAAGAATATATGGCTTCTAATGAATTATTTTTTTATCCATATCCAACTCTATTTCTTCATTCTGTATGTTTAGTTGATCTTTAAGTTCATGAAACACTTCAATGTTCTCATCAATTCCTTGTACATCAGTACTTAGGTGAGTATCTTCATCATCAGAACATGATGCACATAAATGTTTTACTTATAAAAAAAGTAATTGTAAGGATGACTCAACATTTGATAGAAAAGAAAACTCCCCTGTTTCATTTTCAAAAAGGTGTTGGATTGACATTTGGTTATGCACAACAAGTACAAAACTTTATGTATCTTCCATTTTCATGAATTGTTCTTCAAATAGTTCACTTTCGCCATCTAGTAGAGTATCTGGTTTTATTGATCTGCAAAAATCTTGTATTTGATCATTCAACCTAAAGAGGTCATCTAATAAATCAGGATTTACTTTCTTCTCTATGACTCCTTTAGTAGCTATAGTAGGAACTTCTTTAGCGACTGTGTATTTTAATTCTTGTGCCACCTGTTTACACTTCTTTGTCCACTCATCCTCATCAAAACTATTAGGCTCAGATCCAGAGACACTATCTTGACAAGTATTTCTTAATAATTCAATATATTTATCAAGTGTATCAAGATATCCTAATCCTCCTGATTTATTGTTTGATGACATAAAACAGGGAGCACCTTCTTCTCTACAATTTTCAAAAGATTCATACCTGCACTCTTCTTTATTCATATGAAGTGGAGAACACTCAATCTCACCATATATTGATTCATCGAAAGGTTCTTTGTTATCTTCCTCTTCTAGAACTGATTCAACCAATACCTTTTTGGGATATACCCTAACCCTTGAAGATGTATCTTTTTGTTTCTTTAGAATTCCTTCATCCTCCTACTAGACTTCAGCCCTGTACACATCTGAGAAAGGAATTAGTCCTTTTAAAGCCAAATCTAACCTTGTGAGGAAATTCAGACAACTAACTTCACCATGCTTTGCATAATTGTGTATCCTGCATCCTCTGGATAAACCAAAATTAGATAAATTTTGAGGATAAAGCTGCTCATTTAAAATTTCCTAAAAGAAAGGAATGTCCACTTGGAAGTTGTCTTTGTATGCATTCATTGGATTTAAATGATGAAATATTCATGTATATTTTGTAGAGAACATGAATTTTAGTTTAAATTCAAAAATTTAAACAAATTGTTCACAAATATCAGGTTGAATATCCACAAGGAAGTGCCATTTATAATTAGACTCCTCAAATTGTTAGATATCAGTGGAATCTTTGTGCAAATACTTAGGATTTGGAATATTCTTGAGAAGTTTGAAAGATATCACCTCACTGGAGTGCGGGAAACGATGTCATGACAACAAATCCTCAAATCAAATTTCTCGGCTTTATTAGAAGTAAGAGGCGTGCAGATCAATTGCAAGATTTAAAGTAGGTTGTTATACAGAGGCAAGGGATATCACTTCAACATGAAAGAATTTCTTTATTAAGCACAGATCAGCCCTCCTTCTAGTGCCAATTCTATTGATGATGATTGTTAGTCATAACAACATGAATAAAAGTTTACACAACAAACTTTTATTATCTTGAAAAGTACGAGCAATTTAGGATAAATTGATGACTCCAAGTCTTTGTTGATTAGGTCATGATTGTATGACATTACTCAAAGGTTGGTGTGTGTTGCTATTTTCCATTTAGGGGTCTTATGTGTTAGTCTGAAGTTGTCATATCTGGATATGCTCTGTTTTCACCTGCTCTCTATAAATGCTCAACAAACGATTTTAAATCCTACAATCTTTCATCAGGATATGCATTTAATCATGTGAATCCCTTCTAAGTTTAATCAATTCTACTAATCTTCACTAGGATTAAGATTGTATATGATGATCTTTGATGATTTGATTAGTTCTTTTGAAACTATCTTAGATTTGAACTAATCTTTCTTAACTTTACTTCTGCAACTTAAATTCTTCTAAATAATGTGCCTATAAGTTGATATTTGCATGATATTTTTAATTGTACATGCATTTAGCTCAAATATGCATATGATATTCATGTATTTATGGGTTTCCTACATATTTACTCTATTCTACTTATCATTTTGTATTATTTGCAGTTGTGATGGTGATTCAATAAAATTAAAATGAGAAAATATAGTTTAGAGAATGAAAATCCCAAAATTACTTAACTAAGACCACTAATCCACATACATGTTCCAATACAGTAATGAAGAGAAGAAAACTAAAATCATACTTCACCAGGACATTCCACAAATTTGTATGAGATAGTGCAAATCTTCAACGAAAAGTTGACAACAATATGTAATAACATGAAAGCACTTCTATTGAACGCAACATTTCACCATTACATATCTAGAAATCAACTTGAAGATTAGGTAAAGTTTACAATCAGGATGTAATCTGTAGCTTCATCTCCATCTAGTATGCTTTAGAACAAGTACCCTTACAGTGATCTAAAGAAAGAACCTTGCATAACTTCAACAATTCAGTCTTGATTAGTCTCAGTAATCCGATCTCCTATCGGGTTTATAATAATTTGACCTCTTGGCCAGATTTGACAATGATCGACCTCTCTGGTTAGATATGAAATGATTGACCTCCTCCCCTTTACAAATGACAAGTCCTGGCCCTTTTTTAGAACAAAGGCTAGAAAATGGTTACATTGATCCAATGGTCCAGATTGAAAGCACGTGATTTCTAGTTGGCAATCATACAGCTGGCAAAGAATATTCTAGTATCTTCAACTTGGTTCATAAGATCTCCAACTTGCACATATAGCATATTTAGTGGTATCTTCTTTAGTATTGGTTCATGTTGCCCTTGTCTGCAACTCTACAATTTCATCTTTCTCTACAACATCCTTCTTTCTCTTGTTTCTACGCTTTGTGTAACATCGCCCAAGCTCCAAATAGCTCTAGTATCCTACAACAGACATACAAGAAATCAAACATTTACATTTGATAAATCAATAGGAAATTAAGCATAATGTTAACCGTGAGAGGAGGTCTGGATATGGATATTTAGATATCAGGTTTGAGATATGATTATGTCATCGTCATGTTAACAACAATAAGTATCAGGTCATGAATAAGATGTCTTGGCTATGTATAATGTGAATATCTGGAAATGATGACATCAGCATAAGTCAGGTCAACCTTGGTTTGACCAAAGATCTTCGTCAGGTCACAAATATGCTTTCAAGTATATCAAGATATGTGCATGGACACATGTCATCATCGCGTGATAGCGTAGATAATCTCTCTGGATGGGAATGTCCTCCTGTGAGGATGTGCTCACCTTCGAAGATCAAGATGATGTCATTGTCATCACTAATCCACTTGGGAGATGATGTCATCATCATATCAATGAAGATTGGGCATGTTAAGAAATATGACCCTCTTGGATCTGGGTCATGATGACATCATCATCATATCGGGTTCTCTTCGTATCGAGTTAGGATGAGGTCATCGTTATATTGGGAAATATGACAGATATTTGGAAATTTGACCCTGCGGGTGTTGGACACAATGATGATGTCATCATCATATCAGGTTCTTTATAAAGTGGAACAAGGTGACATCACCGTCATATTGGCAAAGATGACAGATATTAGGAAATATGACCCTCTTGGATGTGCAGATATCTAACGAGCAAACAACTACATTTAAATTTAACATCTACATATTTGTAAATATGCAGATATCGGGTATGAGGAAAGATCAAGGATATTAGAAAATATCCAGATATCATCAAATGTGACCCTCTAGGAATATCAGGTTTGACTAGACTTTGACCAACTATAACTTTCTCATCCTAAGGAATTTTAAGGTGATTCAAAAGGCAAAGCTTCTTAGAATTTTGTACTCTTTCATTCTATGGGGTTCATGATGGCAAAATATGATTTTGACATTTGACTTTATATTTTCAAGTTCTGGACATGCATGAGACTAGACATATGCATACTAACTGATGTTGCTTTTACCATTACCGCGCAAGATAGAGAAACACACAAGCAGAAGCAAAGCAAAGAGGTTGGGGTCCTTTTTTGCTAAGGCAAAATGGGGCATGTTGTGTAACCACACAACAGGACCCCTCAGCAAAACGGGGTAGTGGAAAGGAATAATAGGACTATACAAGAGATGGCTAGGGCAATGTTGAAGGATGCAAATCTACTTGACATGTACTAGAAGGAAGTAGTTCACACTATTGTCTATCTGACTAACAAAGTATAGTTAAGGATCAATAGTACTAAGACCCCTTATGAGCTATGGTATGGAAGACCCCCTACTATTAGATACTTTAGGATCTTTGGTAGCAAATGCTATATCAGAAGAGATGAAGAAGATCTAGGTAAGTTTGATTCAAGAAGTGATGAAGGGATATTTCTTGGTTACTCAACCAGAAGCAAGGTCTATAGATGCTACAAAAAGAGATTAGGAAAGATGGTTGAAAGCACAAATGTTAAAGTAGATGAAGACTTGTATCAAATCTCACAAGAATCAAAGGACTTTGAATTTGATATCTTTCCATGCATTAAAGATGAAGAAGAAGAAGAAGAGAAAGAAGAAAAGGAACAAGAACCAAAGCATATGTCCAAGACTTTAGCAAAGTATGTTCAGAAGAACCATTCAATAGATCAAATCATTGGGGATAAGAATAAAGGTACGCTAACCAGGAGAAGTTTTGTAAAAGCATATGAGCAAGTAAACTTGTGTTTACTATCAAAAGTAGAACCTAAAACCTTTGTTGATGCTAGCAAAGATGATGGATGGATAAAGGCAATGGAAGAAGAATTGGATTAGATTGATAAGAATTAGAAATGGGAATTGATTCCCAGACCAACCAATAAGAATGTTATAGGAACAAAGTGAATGTTCCAAAACAAGCTGAATGAAGAAGGTGAAGTTGTAAGGAACAAAGGAATATTGGTATGTAAGCGCTACTCTCAAGTTTAAGGCATTTATTTTGAGGAGACATTTGCTCCGGTAGCTAGGATGGAGGTAATCAAAATGTTCCTTGCCCTTCCTATTCATAAGAACTTCAAGGTATATGAGATGGATGTCAATTCGACATTTTTGATTGGTGATTTAGAGGAAGAGGTTTACATTGAGCAACTAAATGGTTTCCAGATATCAGAAGATCCAAACATGGTGTGTAGACTCAAAAAGGCTTTATATGCTCTGAAGCCAACACCTAGGGCTTGGTATGCTAGGTTGGAAAAGTATTTACTTTAGCAAGGTTTCAAGAAAGGTACTATAGATAGCAATCTTTACATCAAGGAAGAAGGAGATATGATATTGATAGTTGTAGTATATGTTGATGACATCATCTGATGATGATATGTGTAAGAGCTTTGTAGAGGAGATGCAAAAAGAGTTTGAGATGTCTATGATTGGTGAAATGTCTTTCTTCCTTGGACTTCAAATTGCTCAGTTAGATGATGGTATGTTTATTTCTCAAGCTAAGTATGTCAAAGAGATGTTGAAGAAGTTTGGTAAGGAGGATTCAAAACCAATGAGTACTCCCATGGTCACTGAATCTCACTTGAGCAAGGATGATGAGTCTCTAAGGGTGGATCAAACTACCTATAGATCTATGATTGGAGGATTGTTGTACCTAATTGCTTCTAGACCTGATATTATGCATGCAGTATGTGTGATTGCCAGATATCAAGCTAATTCCAAGCAAACACATGAGAAGGCAATGAAAGGAATGTTTAGATACTTGAAAGGAACTTCAGATTATGACTTATGGTATCCAAAAGGTAATGACTTTGATCTGAGTGCCTATATTGATGCTAATTGGGCTGGTTGTGTTGATGATAGAATAAGTACAAGTGGTGGTGCTTTCTTTTTAGGAAGCAGATTGGTTTGATAGAAAAGCAAGAAGCAAGATTCAATTTCATTATCAACTATAGAGGTAGAGTATATTGTAGCAGCATCCCGCTGTACAAAAGTTTTATGGATGAAGAAAACCCTAAAGGATACCAAGGTATTGTATGATGAGCCTATTCCTATTTTGTGTGACAATACAAGTGTTATCAATATTTCCAAAATCCTAGTGATGTAATCTAGAACCAAGCATATAGCAATCATGTATCACTTTTTGAGAGAGAAGGTTGCAGATAAGGAAGTAAAGTTGGAATATGTTCCAACAAAGGATCAAATTACAGATATTTTCACGAAGGCTCTTGCAAAGGACACTTTTGAGGATCTCTGACAGAGGTTAGGGGTAATTGAGCCTTCATCTTCTTGCTAGATGCATATTGGTGCATCTGTCCAGGAGGAGTGGTTCATGTTATATCTTATTCATGGACTGATGGTGACTACCTATCAGGGGGATCAAGTAGTGGTTGCTAATGATAGGGGAGTCTATTTGTTACATGAAGAAGTTATTCCCTAAGAAATAAGTTACCCTTTTTCCTTGATGTCAAAGAGGGAGAATGTGCAGGTATGTGTTGCTATCAATGCCAAAGGGGGATATTGTTGGCAATTGATTGTCATTGATGTCAACACTGTCATGGAGATGTGATGGTGTTCATGGTTGGATGCCATGTCCTAAATAAGATACATTAATATGAGAATTAGAAGTTCATGGTTGGATGTTATGCCTTATCCAATGACAACATAGAAGATACATTGAGATGGGAATTATAAGTTCATGGTTGGATGTCATGTCCTATCCAATGGAGAAGATACAATTCATGGTTGGATGTCATGTTCCCATTAAGATGGGAATTAGAAGCACTAAGATGAATGATTGGTGCAGTCACAGTAGGAGAGTTCACAGAATGAATTGTCTAGACTATACAACAAGAGTAAACACAACGAAAACAAATCAAAGAAATGGAACAAATGCAGATTCAGTCATTTAGTATATCATAGAATTCAAAATAGAGATCCGCCGACAACATGTGGGCTTACAAATTTGGCTCACAGGCCTAATTACATGCATGTACAAGATACAACTTTGAAGCTCCTTCACACAAAACTAAACTAAATATTATGATTCAATTGCTAACTACTTTCCTAAGGATCTATTAAATCAATATATATCATATCCGGACCAATAGATTCCTCTGTGTTGGCTAAGGAAGATCACAAACTCCAATGAAGAGCTGTAATGTGTTCACAGATAGGTCAGACCTAAATGCATAGAACACTTCCTCAAGTGAATGGAATAATGTCAAGACCTTTAAGAAGGGTCATCTATGAACCAAGGATCATTGAATGATGTGTCATTAGGATCTGCAAGTCAAGGAATGATCCGCAAGCCTTCTCCTTTAGCTGATTATTAGGGACTGTTAGAATGCTCTGCTATGAGAAAATAGTTGATCTTCTGATAGCGATATCTTTCTGATAACTAATCCAAATGCTTTGAATTCTTGATATGATGTAGATGAATGAATTTAGATGCTAAGTCCAGATCCATAAGATGTGAAATGCCAAAACTGGACCACAAGCTAAAACTACTTCTGATTGCACTGCCTAGACTGAACTAGAAAAATGAAAAGAATTGAAATGCAAACAAACTGAAATGTAAATGTTTTTGGTTGATGCAAGATTGCTCTTGAACTAGGGATGCTCTAGCATTAGACATCCGGGGTTATTGAAAAAGTGAGTCCCTCACTTTGTTGGGGCTAGGGGAGAACCAAGATGGTCCACCTGAGCCTGAGAAATCCAAGATGAATCTTCTTCCAGTTTGCCTTTCCACTTCACAAGATATTCTTTGTATTGTCTTCATCTAGTACTGCATCCCACTCTACTGTCCAAAATGTCTTCTATCTACTCCAGTACTTTGTGTGGTAACTACTTCTTCAAGTCTTCTTCCATGCTGTCACTGAACTCTGCTTCATGGTACTGATACAAGTCTGCAATGTTGAAAATAGGTGATATACTCAATGTCTCCGGTAGCTCTACTTCATATGCATTTCTTGAATCAAATTTCCTGATTATCTTACCAGTTCCAAAGTTCTTCATCTTCAACTTGTTATATGTCCCAACTAGAAATTATTTTCTCAAGTACACCATCACTTCATCTTCAACTTCAAATTCTTTCTGTCTTCTCTTCTCATCTACCTTTTCCTTATACTTACTGTTCATTTCTGCTAAATGCTTCTTCACCTGATTATGCACTATCTTCATGTGATTTGCAAATTCTTCTGCTTGTACACTTCTCTTTTCCCCTGTACTGATGTCTCTTAGTTCTGTTACTCCTCTAGGATTCACTTTGGTCACAATCTTAAAAGGTGTTCTTTCGGTACTCTTGTTTACTGAATTATTGTATGCAAACTCTTCTTGTGAAAGAATCAAGTCCCAACTTCTAGTTCTCTCCAACCAAACATCTCAACAAATTTCCCAAACTCCTATTCACTACCTTTGTCTATCCATCAGTCTATGGATGAAAAGTTGAACTGAACTTCAAATCTGTCTTTATCTTCTTCCAAAGTGTCTTCCAAAAGTATCCAACAAATTTTGTATCTCTATCTAAAACTATACTCTTAGGTAGTCCATGCAATCTCACAATCTCCTTGAAAAATAGGTCAGTTATACGTACTGCATCAGTTGTCTTCTTATAAGTATGAAATGAGCCATTTTTGAAAATCTGTCAACTACTACAAATATTGAATCATATTCTCTCTGAGTCTTCGACAATCCCATTACAAAATCCATGCTTATGTCTTCCCAAGGTCTCTCCGGTACTGTCAAAGGTTTATACAATCTAGTGTTCTGACTATTCCCTTTTACAACTTGACAAACTCTACAACTCTGCACAAATCTCTGAACATCCTTATGTATATGAGGCCAAAAGTAATGTTCATTCACCAAAGCCACTATCTTATCAATGCCAAAATGTCCTGCCAATCCACCACTATGTTTCTCCTTGATCAAATTATCCCTCATTGAACTTCTAGGTATGCACAACTGACTTCCTTTGAACAACATATCTTCCTAAATGAAATAATCCAACCACTTACTCCTATCTATCACAACAGGTTCCTTACATGCTTTCCAATGTTCTACAAAATTAGTGTCTCCCTCATACATGTTCTTCAATTCATCAAAACCCAACAACTCAACTCTCATTTCTATCAACACGTTTCTTCTCCTACTCAATGCATCAACAACTTTATTTGATTTACCACTACTATGCTTCAACACAAAGGTATAACTCTACATGAACTCTACCCATCTCATATGTCTCTGATTCAACTTACCTTGACTATTCAAATATTGCAAAGCTTGATGATCTATATACAACACAAACTCCTTAGGCAACAAATAATGTCTCCACTTCTTCAAGGCTTGAATTATGGAATAGAACTCTTGATCATAATCTGAATATCTTCTCCTTGCATCATTCAACTTATCATTGAAATATGCTACAGGTCTACCTTCTTGACTTAATACTGCTCCAATTACACTTCCACTTGCATCACAATCAACTTGAAATACCTTATTGAAATCCTATAATGCCAAAATAGGTTGCTCTATTACTTTTTGCTTCAACAACTCAAAACTTTTGTCTACTCCTGATGTCCAGTTGAAATCTTTTCTGTCACCTCTCATTGTCTCTGTCATAGGGTTACAAACTGAACTAAAATTTCTGATGAACTTCCGGTAGAAACTAGCCAATCTATGAAATGATCTAACCTCTCCAATGCTCTCTGGTGTACGCCATTCAATAATTACTTTCACTTTCTCAGGGTCCATTTTCAATCCTTCCGTAGAAATCACAAATCCTAAATATACCAACTCTTCCTTCATGAAACTTCACTTCTTGATGTTTATCAGCAATTTCTCCTCTCTCAACCTCTGTAAAACTTATCTAATATGCCACAAATGTTCTTCTTTTGTCTTACTGAAAATTAGAATATCATCCAAATACACAATCACAAACTTACCCAAGAATTTCTTCAAAACTTCATTCATCAATCTCATGAAAGTACTTGGTGCATTTGTTAATCCAAAAGGCATCACCAACCACTCATACAATCCTTCATTTGTCTTAAAAGCAGTCTTCTATTCATCACCTTATCTGATTATGATCTAATGGTATCCACTCTTCAAATCTATCTTTGTAAAATATCTTGCTCCACTCAAACAATCGCTGATATCATCCATCCTAGGTAAAGGAAATCTATATTTAACTGTGATCTTGTTTATTGCTCTAGAATCAGTACACATTTTCTATTCTCCATCCTTCTTCGGTGTAAGCACTACAGGTACTACACAAGGACTTGAGCTTTCTCTGATCAAACCTTTGCTCAACAACTCTTGTACCTATCTATTCAATTCTTCATTCTTTGCTAGTGTCATTCTATGTGCTACTTTGTTAGGCAAACTTGCTCCTGGTATAAGATCCATGTGATGACTGATACTCCTTATTGGTGGTAATCCTTCAGGTACATTATCTGATATGATGTCTTCATACTCTATCAGCAACTCTCTTATCTCTTCCAATTGTGATCTTCAATTTCTTTCTTCAATGCTTTAGGCTTCTTAGGAATCAAGGCATAACACATACTCTCATGTCTCAAACCATCCAAAAATTTCCTTCCATCTACCAAATAGATTCTTGCATTTCCACATACTTCACTCTTAGGATCATCTTCTAAAGGAATCAAAGTAATTCTATTTCCATTTGCTGTTATAGTATATGTATTCTTTCTCCCATCATGTATATCTTTTCTATCATATTGCCAAGGTCTACCCAACAAAATATGACAAACATCCATAGGCATAATATCACACAAGACTTCCTCATGATATGACCCAATATGAAATTTCACTAAACATTGTTCACTCACTAGTACCTTATGATCATACCGAATCCATACTATCTGATAAGGCTTAGGGTGTTTCAATCTTTCCAACTTCAGCTTAGTCACCATCTCCTCTGAAACTAGGTTATTTGAACTACCACTATCAATCACAACTTTACAACACTTACCTCCTAATTTGCATCTAGTTCTGAACAAGCTTTTCCTTTGCGGTGGTTCCTCATTTGTCTCTACTTGAAATAGTGCTCTCCTCATCACCAATGATTCTCCTTTCTCTGGATTGCCAACTGAATAGGGATCACTTAGTTCAACAAGTTCTTCTTCAACATAGGCTGCTCTTCCACTATTTTCTGTCTTCTTACTTGTACAACCCTGATTACATTCAAATGCTCTATGTCCTTCACCTCCACACTTGAAACAAGTACCTCTGAATGTTCTCTTATCAATTCCTTTTCCTTCTCTTCTTTATCATTCATTCCAGTATGCACTAGGGTTTCCTCTCTAGTAATAATTTATGTCATCTCTCTGGTAAGCATTGTTATCTCTATCATCCTTCTTCAATGGGCTGTCAAACTTGTTATGCTCCAAAAATGATTTATCATATCCAAAAAATGTTCTTCCTCTTTGATATTTACCTCCTCTACCTCTCTATCTCTGATCATGTCTCTTATTCATCTTTTCTTCAACCTTTGGGGCAAATTGATATGCTTCTTCCAAAGATGTCATCCTTACCAAGCTTAGTTCTTCTTGAATCTTCAATCTTAGTCCATTGATGTATCTAGCCACTTTCTCCTTGCTCGCTACACTATGTCCTGTTCTTATGATCATTTTATGAAATTCTTTAGTGTATTCCTTCACAGATTTCTCCTTTTGTCTCAAGTTTTGTAATCTCTTCAACAGTTCCAACTCATAGTCAGTAGGTATAAACTAATTTTTCAACTTCGTCACCATCTGGTCCCACTTCGTAATCTTTTCTTTTCCTCTCCTATTTCTTTCTAACTAAACTTCTTTCCACTATATAGCAGCATGTCCTTTCAATTTTGTCTTTGCAAATTTCACCTTTTTCAGATCTTCAATTTCCTCATATTCAAATTATTCTTCCATATCATTTATCCAATCAATCAACTCTTCTCGATTCAAATTACCAGTATAGTTTGGCACATCAACTCTAGGTATTTTTCCAATCTTTGAAATAGCTCGCAACATCTTTACTTGATCTGATTCTTCTTCTTCATGACCTTCTAGGGTTTCACCACTTTGTTCAACAGAATGAAATTCTTCTTCATCACCACTTTCAACATTAAGTCTCGGTGTCAATCCTCTTTGCCTATCTTCTTCGACAACATCCAAATGAATTTGCATTATTCTCATCAATTCCATCATCTCATCCATTCTATTAGCGATTGTACCAATAGGAGGAACTCTTCATGGTAGCATCCTCCTAGGATCAAGTGAAAACTGCCTTAGGTTAGCACTTAGGCTACAAGTGACAACTGCCTCTCAATCAGTGATTGGTTGCACACAAGTAACCTTCCTTGGATTGGTGATTTGCTCACAACAAGATCTTCTAAAGTCCCCTTCACCAATTCACTCCAAAGAATCAAACTTTCACTCTGATACCACTTGGTGCAGTCAGGTAGGAGGGTTCATAGAATGAACTGTCTGGACCATGCAACAAGAGTAAACATAATGGAAACAACATAAATAAATGGAACAAATGTAGATCTAGTCATTCAGTATATCATAGAATTCAAAATAGAGATCCATCGGCAACATGCTGGCTTACAAATTCGGCTCACATGCCTGATTACATGCATGCACAAGATACAACTTTGAAGCTCCTTCACACAAAACTAAACTAAAGATTATGATTCAATCACTAATTGCTTTCCTAAGGATCTATTACATCAATATATATCATATCTAGACCAATAGATTCCTCTGTGTCAGCTAAGGAAGATCACAAACTCCAATGAAGAGCTATAACATGTTCACAGATAGGTCAGACCTAAATGCATAGAACACCTCCTCAAGTGAATGGAACAACATGTGGACATCCGGGAAGGGTCAGCCATGAACCAAGGATCATTGAATGATGTGTCATTAGGATCTACAAGTCAAGGAATGATCTGCAAGCCTTCTCCTTTAGCTAATTATTAGGAACTGTTAGAATGCTCTGCTATGAGAAAATAGTTGATCTTCTGATAGCGATATCTTTCTGATAAATGATCCAATGCCCTGAATTCTTGATATGATGTAGATGAATGAATTTAGATGCTAAGTCCAGATCCACAAGATAAAACTGCTTCTGACTGCACTGCCTAGACTGAACTAGAAAAATGAAAAGAATTGAAATGCAAATGTTTTTGGTTGATGCAAGATTGCTCTTGAACCAGGGATGCTCCTACATCAATGATGATATATTAAGCTATGTTGAGGATGAAAAGATGTTTATGATGGCCTATGGCATTTTGGTTGATCCTTCTTGTTGTTCTCAAGGATGTATATGCTGTTATATGAAGGTTTTGGTCTCCAAAAGTTGGTGAAAGGTTTTGTTCTAGGAAGATTGTTTTGAAGACTCTCTAGGAGATTACTCCACATTTTCATTCTTTTGATGTTGTTCCTTTGTGGATTGGAAGATAACTTCATATAGTGTCAAAGCATGTATGTTCCAAGTTTCATGGTGTTTGGATTACCAGAAGGGTGTTTTGCAGTTGACAGTTTGAAGATAGTGTTGGTTCTAAAGAAAGATATTCACTATGTGGCAATGTTTGGCTCTACATTCCTCTGCATTTGAAGATGAGGTCCTATAGTTTAGAGCTTAAGATAAGTATGATATAAATGTGATAAATCAAAAGTTTTAGATCATTTGTCCCTTTGTAGTGAAAATTGTGAAAGACAGAGTTTTGGTCTATGTTTTGACAGAATCAAATAATGATAAAGCTTGTTGAAATGCTTCATATTCCTCTAAAAGAGAAGAATTACCTATGCAGTTTGGTGGAAATGTTTATGGATGTGTATTACATGAATCCTTCTCATTTCAGGTGTTTTGGTGCTCCGCAAGATCAGTTTCTCAATGACAGTGTGTACAATGTGTTCTAGATGGCTATTTGATCCCAGTGTGCATGTTTTAAGGTATACAACACAATGTATTTGTTGTGTAGAGTTAGAGGTGTATTTGAGGTGTTCTATGAATCATGAAGACTCATCTGGAAGAATTTCATGAAGATCTTTTATGTTTTCAATTCTGCACAAGGTTTTCAAGTGGTTGTAATTGTTATGCTTCAAAATTCATGTCTTCTTGCTTAAGACCATCCTATTTCAAGTGAGTGGTGTACAAAGGTGATTCCTTGATGAATGATGTTTAGGACCAAACTAAGCATGTATTGGGATCCACAAGGTGTGTGTTTTTTTGGTGGAGTAATGTGTTGTTCATGATAGGGCTTGCCCTATGCATGTTTCATGTGTTGTGATCACTGGCTGACTTGTAAAATGTAATATTCTTATTGTATTGGATGACATGTAATGTAATCAATGTAATGTCATGTATATATTGTAAACCTAGTTGGTCTAGGTGATGTATGATTGCAAAAAAGAATATGTGAGTGAGTGAAGATCAAAATATGAAAATTATATGTATTGTGATGTCCGACTGAAGAAGAAAGAGAAGTGTTAGAGGTTGTCCTAATTCATCTTGAACATATTTTTGTGATAGGAGGGAAGTAAAGAGTGTGTGTAATTGATCCAATTATCAAAAGAAAGTGTGAAGAGGTAGAATTGTAATTATTAAAGGTGTGAGCTTCAACATCAATTTTCAGGCAATAGAAGGATTGTCATACTGTAATCATCTCTAAGTTTGTTCTCAGATCAGGGAGTAGTTGCTTCCTTGGGTTGTAGCCCTAAAACAAAGTCTACAGGGAGTTGTTTCTTCCTTGGGAGTGACCCTAAAACAAAGTCAGCAATGAGTAGTAGCTTCCTTGGGTTGTATCCCTAAAACAAAGTTGTCATTTTGAACTTCATATATTGTGAGTTAATCCTCACCGTGGTTTCTCCCTTCTTGGGTTTTCCACATATATCTAGTGTTATGTGTTGATGTGCATTGTGTTAATCTTTCATGTTTATGTTAATGTTGTAATGCTTAAGTTTTAATCTACTCTAGAGAATTTGAAGTTTTTTCAGATACTAATTCACCTCCCCTCTCAGTATCCTGGTGTGTTCAATAGAATTATGATTCCCTTTGTTGTTGCAGTAGAAACTCATGTCATCTCTCCAGTATGATTGTTTTCTCTATCTTATTTCCTATATGGGCTACTTTCATTCTCTTGCTCCCCATATGGTCTCTCTCCTCTAGAATGTGTTCTACCTCTCTGAAATTTACCTCCTCTACCTCTCTATCTTTGTTCATGTCTTTTATTTAGCTTGTCTTCAACTTTCAGTGCAAATTGGTATGCTTCTTCTACTGTTGTCATCCTTACTAGACTTAGTTCTTCTTGAATGTTCACCTTCAGTCCATTTATGTACTTTTCCACTTTCTCCTTGCTAGCTTCACTATGTCTAATCCTTATAATCATATTATGAAATTATTCAGTGTACTTGTTCACAGATTTCTCCTTTTGTCTCTGATAGTCAGGACATGACCTTTTGATAGTCACTCAGTGGTTTGATACCTTACACATGAATTTGATGTAATTCATATCCAGATACTATCTTGTACACCTGTTCTACATGAATTCTCACTCAATTATGTTAAATCCTACCATATCTAGTTAGGATATGTAGATATTTATATGAATACATCTTGACTTTGCATAAGTTGTTCACAATTTATCAATATTTGATATTATCTTTAAATTTTGATCTATCCTTGATTAGTTCTTATGAAATTATCTCAAATTTATTTATTCTTCACTTTTGCACTTAAATCCTTTCAAATATTGTGCCTATAAGATGATATTTCCATGTTCTTTGCCATTATTTCAAAGTATTTGCATGATATTTTCAATGTTACATGCAATTTGCTCAAATATGCACAAGATATCTAGTTATCTATGGAATTCTGCATATTTATCCATGTTCTGATTATCATTTATCAATATTTGTAGTTATGATGATGATTCATGGAGTTTAAAATAAAATAAACTAAAATTGTAAATTCAATGAAATTAAATGAAATTAGTGAAGTTTGATCATTGATCCACATGTATCTTAGATACTTTCATGAAAAGGGAGGTCAAAACCAAACCATGTTTTGCCAGGATAGTCCATGACTACACATGATAGGTGTGAATCTTCAAAGGAAAGGATCAAAAACAACATGCACTTTGTGAATGTACCTCAGTTGAGCATAGTAATCCACAGTTACACATCAAGCATTCACTCATAGATTGTGCAAGATATATGATAATTTGCAATCAAAATGTCTCCATCTTCATTAAGTATGCAAAGGAGTATACATATACAGATGACCTTGAGAAAGAACTATGTAGCTCAATAGTTCAGTCTTAATTAAGCTTTCAATATCTTACAAATGGCAATCCATCTCCTTTTATAGGACAAGGATAGGATTTCGTTACAAATGATCCAATGATCAAGATCAATTCAGGATGATCCAACAGTCAGAAAATGTGACACATGATCACCAATTGGTAATCAATCTAGTGGAATACAGCTGGCATTCTAGAGTATTCCCTAAATCTTTGACTTGGTCAATATAACCTCTTCACTCTGCATTTTCATCAGACTCTTCTTCTATTGATACTCCCTCTTTTATTCTAAATCCAATACCTTGGACGATCTCATATGTTTGGATCACTTTCTCTATCTCTGCCCTAGCTTGTACGTTGACCTTCTCAACAACATGCTCTTGAGCTTTTAATTGCTCCTTCAAGGATATCCACTTATTGGTTTGGCTCTCTAACCCTTCATTATATGGCTCAATTCTAGACTTCATATGCATGGCTTTATCAATAATATCTTCATAAAAGTGTTGGATAGGATCCTCTTCTACCAAGTTGAAATTATCTCTAAATGCTTTGATAGAAAACTCTCCAACGTGGTTTTTAATCTTACCTTCCACTTTCCTTCAAGAGTTTCCAAAATCTTCAAATCTTTTGCCAAGAGTTCATGTGCCTTGATGCTGATATCCATAGCTTTAGTATTGTATCTCTTCAAAATGTTGACTTCAAAGTTATGTCCTCAAATTAGTTATCCATCTACGGTAGTGTTTGAGGTATCCAAAATCTTTTTTGTCATGAGGATGTTGAGATATGCTTTCCTCATATCTTTTAATGTAATCAGATCTCAACCACTCTTTATCAGTCTCTGGCCAACCTTCTTCTTTAGTTTATTTGCTTTGCTTTTCAAGTTGGTCAGCTTGTCCCAATTAGACAATGAGGTCTTTATCACTTGTTCTCCTTCCTTCAAAAAATTAGTGAACCACCTGTCCACCACTTGTGCCTAATGTTTCTGAACATCCAATCCTGTTATTTCCTCCTCACTAATTAATGTCAAGGCAATGGGCCTTTTTACACTTTGTATGGTGGAGGCTAAACCTGTGGGTTTCAATACCCCTTGAATAAATTGCTGCAATTGAGCATTTTTCTCTTTCAATTCCTTCTTCCTTGACTCAACTTCTTTATTCTAGCCACTATAGCCTTAGTGCTCCCAATGTGCTCCTGAACCTCTTGATTTGTTGTAGCACGTCCCAAACCAATTGTAGTGACTTGAAATTGTTCTGGCCTTATTTGTCCCTTGGCCTTATCTACCATGGGGATTGCTACATGTTTTGTTCTTTTCCCAGTTATAGCATCCCTCCTTATTGTTGAGATTGCCCTAGCCTTCCTCTTTGGCTTAGTAAGGTCTAACATGAATAGAGATTTGAAATCAAATGACACTTTCTCCTCTTATCGATGGCCTAGCTCTAAAGACATCCATGATAACATAGTAGGTCCAGACCCTACCTAGTCATGTTGCTCAATTTGAGCATATTGTATCTATTTCTCTTTACCTGGATCATCTTGTCTTATATGAATCTCTGCAACCCACACCCTGATCATGCTGTGGGGATGGAACCTTTGGAGTCTCCTTTTATTAGTCTTTATCTTTGTAGGGTACTAGCTAATATGACTCTTTTTGGATAATTATTTGACATTATATTTTTGGTGTGAGTGTATGTAGTGGATTTGATTATAGTGAGACATAAACATTATTATTATCATTATTATTTTGAATTATGGAATTTTTGTAATGGTTTGTCAAAAAATAAACAATAGCTTAATTAAATGATTAATGATTAAGTGATGAGTTAGTGATTAAGGTGATTTTGGATTATTGAATATTTTTAAATGCATCAATGTGTAATTAAGAGGTGTGTAGGTGGAAAAATATATAATTCTTTTATCATGTTATTTTAATAAGAGGAAATATGAAGGGTTTTTGGAAAAAATCTATTAAAAGAAAGAAAAGTAAGTTATTTGACATGCTTTGGGAAGGAAAAAAAGCATTGTGATCATCTGTAACAGATTCTTGGAAGGATTCTTGAAGAGATTGAAGAAAATTGGCTGAAATTTGTGGTGTGGATTGGAACTTGAAGAAAGAAGGTAAGATAATTTGTTGTTAATATTAATTTTCTGACCAGATTAATGTGTTGATTATTTCAGCTCTGTATGAGCTATTATTTTAGCTCTATGTGAGCCATTATTTCAACTCTGTGTGAGCCATTATTTCAGCTTTGTGTGAGCCAATATATTAGCTCTGTGTGAGCTATTATTTCAGCTCTCTGTGAGCCAATATATCAGTTCTATGTGAACATAATATATCAGCTCTATGTGAGCATAGCTCTGTGTGAGCCGTTATCAAAGCTCTATGTAAGCATAGCTCTGTGTGAGCCATTATCAAAGCTCTATGTGAGCCAATATATTAGTTCTATGTGAACATAATATATCAGCTCGATGTGAGCATGGCTCTGTGTGAGCCATTATCAAAGCTCTGTGTAAGCATAGCTCTGTGTGAGCCATTATCAAAGCTGTATGTGAGCTATTATTTAAAAAGTTAACTCTATGATTACAAATTTTGTTTACATAAAATTTAACTTGGGGGTGGTTTTGACTCTGTTGGACCTAAGGTTGGGTGGTGAGCTATATGGTTGCTTAAAAAATTAGTTATGATGAGCTGATTTGTGTTGCCCTAATTTTCTTGGATGAAGATTTCTTGTATTATCTCTAGAAAAAAAATATTGATTGAGTTGAATTAACTCTGATTCTATTACCCTATCAATTTGATATGTTGAATGTATGAATCAAGAAGATACAGATTGAAGAAGATATCATGATCTTTAAAGAAAAGAAAGGAAGAGGATCAACTTGCAATAACGACACAAAGTATATTTTCTCTATATATTTAATCTTATTATTTGGGGTATAGTTTAATATTTTTGTGATAATACACAGTGAATAAAATTAGAAGATATGTTATCCTTTAGATTTAAACATTGGTTATACTGTTGCAAGTATGTGCCTAATTGATGTTGTCATTGATGTCAACATATCTGTGTTGTCATTGATGTCAACTGTGCTCCTAATTTGATAAGTTAGATTCTTTGTACTGGCTCACAGAAGTGTTGGAGAAAATGAGTAAATAATCCAGATATTGAGTTTCCAAGAGCTTTTGAGAAAATTTCTCCTCCGGTGGAAATAATGTATGGAAGAGTATCTTTATTTACTGAAGAACAGTCTGGTAGATTGCTCCGCATCTCTAGCAGAATGAATATTTTTGTCTGCAGATTGGAACTTATCTAGTGGCTTGTCTGAAGATGCTATATCTCAAGTTTGAGCCTCCAGTATGAAGATTTGAGTGAGTTGTGTTCACCAGAATAAAAGTTTCTTTTCTTGAGTATTCACTAGTGATAGGAAGAAGGTATTTTTCTCCGCATTCCTCTACATTGAAGTATTATGATTTGTGGTTTTATAGTTAAGTATGGAATGATGATAAGTGCCTTCAAGTCCAATGATTCATGATTTGGTGCTCCACAAGCTATCCTTTCTTTATGATAGTGGCTAACAATGTTGTTCTTGTGCTCCAGTTTGAAGAATCTTCTTGACAGAGTGGTTAGATATCATGCGGTTATTCCTGGTGATTACAATGTGCTTGTGAATGTTGCCTAATCATGTTCCTACCTTAAGATTGGTTCACAAAGAGAAATTTGGATCGTGGATGAAGTTTGTTCCTTGAAGACCCAGTGTTATCACCAGTCTTAGTTGACTTGGTTGTCTTCACTTCTTGCGGAGATGCATTAAAGATTATGGAAGTGTGTCGTGGCATGGAAGATTGCATTTGAGTCCTAGTTAAGGCATAATGTGATCCACATACATCCTTACCTTAGCAAATCTTGTTTAGGTCCAGACCTCTTTCTTTATATTATTGTAATGCTAACCTTGGAGAATGTTCCAATGGTTGATGAATATAATTCTGACCTTGATGTACATTCCAAGGTTGATGAATTGTATAAAAGAATATAATGTAGTTGTGAAAAAGATATCCTTGTGCAAAAATGAAGAGATAAGTGTGAAGGTGTTAAAGAGCAGAGAAGAAGAGTTATGCTGTGCTTCAACGAAACTAAATCCAGGCATGGAGTAGATGCTACCAAATTAGTTCACCACCTCTTGGTAGTGAGCTGTCCTTGGTAGTGAGCCTCAACATTTGCAGTGAACAATTCAGGCAGTGAGCCCTAAGATAGTGAGCCTCTATTTTTAATTATTTCTATAACATATATATATATTGTGGGCTAACACCCACCATCATTTTTCCCTTATAGGATTTTTCATGCAAAAATTTGGTGTTTCATGTGTTAATTGTGTTATTGTGTTGAGCTTTTTATTTCATGCTTTCATGGTTAAATATGAATAACAGTAAATAATTATTTGAAGAGTTGATGTTCATAATTGTTTAAAGTTTTAGGGACAACTAATTCACTACCCTCTCAGTTGTTTGATGTATTTCAACAATATCAGAGCAAGGTTCCTTAGAGGAAATTCTAACAGCTTGAGCTAGATCCAAAATGTCTTACACGAAGGAAGCCCCGTAGTTTGATGGAACAAATTATGCAACTTGGAAGATACACATGAAAATCCATCTTCTTTGTATTGGATACAAAGTATGAAAAGTGATAGAGACCAAATATACCATGCCTCCAAATGGTCTGACAACTAAAGATGAAATCAAGGAATATGAGTTAAACATAAAAGCTAGAGATGCTCTATTAAGTTCATTAACTGAAACAAACAGATAATAAAGGTCATGGATCTTGAAACTGCTGAAGAAGTTTGGGAAAAACTAGGAAATCTATATGAAGGAAATGATTCTATAAAAAGTGCCAAACTACAGGGACTGAAAGCTAAATATGGAGGCTTAAAGATGGGCGAAGATGAAAACATAACATCCTACATGCAAAAGGTTGATGAACTTGTTACTAGAATCAAAGCTATGGGAGGAACTATTGAAGAAAAAGAAGTTGTGATGAAAATCCTTAGGTCATTACCTAAATCCTATAGTCACAAGGTTGTGGCAATTGAAGAAGTAATGACTGTGAAAGAAGTCACCAAGGATCAATTACTAGGAAAGCTAACAGCCTTTGAGATGAGAGAACTTGGTGATGCTCTACAGAAGATTGAGACTGCCTTCAAAGCCAGTACTTTAGAAAAGATCTCCAAAGATGAGAAGTATAAGGTGGAACCTGATGATGACCTTGATGAAATTAAAGCAAATTTTGTTGACAGATTACAAAGAGGCACCGATAAGTTCAAAGGAAAATTACCTTTCAAATGTTTTTCATGTGGTAAAGTAGGTCACTATGCCTCTAAGTGTCTAGAGAGAATTGAAAGGAATAGAAAGAGATTTGAAAGTAGACCTAGAGTTCCTATGAAATGCTATTATGTTAGAGATTTTGATGATGAATCTGATGATGCTAGTACTAGTGCAAATGAGTGTTTGTTTATTGCTATTAAATAAGAGTCTGTGTCTACTAATCTTGCTAGCTATGTGAAGGAAGAAAACCAGTGGAAGAAAGTGCTCTAGCATTTCAGGTTGAGAAAGATAAGGATGAATTGATTATTGATAGTGGATGCTCACATCACATGACTGGTGACAAAAGTAAGTTTGTAAGTTTGGAAAAATATGATGGATGACTGGTTAGGTTTGGAGATAATGCATCTAGTAAGATTTGTGGAAAAGGATCTATTTCTTTTGTTGGTAAGCACAACACTGATAATGTCCTATATGTGAAGGGTTTAAAACATAATCTTTTGAGCATGGGTTAGATGTGTGATAAAGGTTATGATCTAAGATTCAAAGACAATGCGTACAAGATCATGGATAGCTCTGGAACAATGATTTCTACTAGTAAGAAAACTAGAGCTAACATTTACCAGTTAAGAGGAACTAATAATTATGGTTTATTTGCCCAAATAGATTAGAGTTGGTTGTGCCATAGAAGGATGTGTCATATAAACTTTGATAATCTAGTAAAGATAAGTTTAGGTTAGATTGTGAGAGATTTACTAAAGCTTGTAAAACCCTCCAATACAATTTGCAAAGAATGTTAGTTAGGGAAGCAGACAAGAACAAGTTTCAAGAGTAAAGAGCAATTTTCTGCTAGTTTGCTTGATCTAGTGCATACAGATCTATGTGGTCCTACAAGGGTAAGAAGTCTACAAGGAGACATGTACTTCATGTTGCTTATTGATGATTATTCTAGAATGACTTGGGTTACATTTCTAAGAGACAAATCTAAAGCCCTAGAGAAGTTTAAATCCTTCAAGGCAATGGTTGAAAATGAAATAAAGGTGAAAATTAAATGCTTGAGGTTTGATAGAGGAGGTGAGTTCACATCAAATGAATTCAACATTTTCTATGAAGAGCAAGGAATAAAGAGATAATTGTCTACATCTAGGACTCCTCAACAGAATGGAGTTGTTGAAATAAAAAATAGAATAGTTCAAGAGGCTGCTTGGACAATGTTGAAGGAAAGAGGTCTGCCAAAAGTTTTATGGAAAGAAGCTATACATACTGCTATCTACATTCAAAACAGAGTTCAAGTGAAAGGTAATGGTACTAAAACTCCCTATGAATTGTGGTATGGAAGAATTCCCATAGTAAAATATTTCAAAGTTTTTGGGAGCAAATGCTATATTAGAAGAGATGAAGATCTAGGGAAGTTTGATGTAAGATGTGATGAAGGAATCTTCCTTGGATACTCTACCAAGAGTAAGGCCTACTGGTACTATAACAAAAGGCTAAAAAAGATTGTTGAGAGTGCAAATGTGAAGGTGGATGAAGACAAAGGAAGAACATCAGATCAGAGTGGTTATGAATCAGATGAACCTACTGCTATAACATATGAAGAAAAAGTTGAATAAGAAGATAATCATGATGAAGAAGAAAAGGCTTCAAAAAGTACTGCTAGGACCCTGAGGTATGTAAGAATCAATCACTCTAAAGATCAAATTATTGGAGACAAAAACAAAGGAGTACTGACAAGGAAAAGAGTTGCAAAAGAATAAGTGAATTACTGTTTGCTTTCTACAGTTGAACCAAAAACTGTGAATGAAGCTTACAATGATGAAAATTGGGTAAAGACATTGAAGGAAGAACTAATGCAGATAGAGAAGAATGAAACTTAGGAATTAGTTCCTAGACCTGCTGACAAAAATGTTATTGGAACCAAATGAGTTTTTAGGAATAAGATGAATGAAAATGGAGAAGTTGTAAGGAACAAAGAAAGGCTTGTGTGCAAAGGATATTCTCATATTGAAGGAATAGATTTTGAAGAGAATTTTACTCCAGTAGCTCAGATTGAAGCAATCAGAGTATTTCTGGTATTTGCAGCTCACAAAGATTTCAAAGTGTATCAGATGGATGTGAAGTCTGCATTTCTGAATGGTGAGTTGGAAGAGGAAGTCTACATTGAGCAACTAGAAGGATTCCAACTATTAGATCAAGGTGATATGGTATGTAGGTTGAAGAAAACATTATATGGAATCAAGCAAGCCCCTAGAACCTGGTATGCAAGATTGGATAAGTACTTATTGTAGTTAGGGTTCAATAAAGGTACTACTTGTTGGCAAGAGACATTGTTTCACATTGATAGGTGTTGTCATTGATGACAACTAAGATCATCCCAATCATCCGCTTAACACAATTTGTTCACACCAGAAGTCAGAATCAGAATTTGTCTAAGTCTGGGCAATTAGGAACAGAGCAGGTGACAGGGTCCGGTATCTTGGTCTAGATCTCTCCGGTGGAAAGGCATGATTTGCTGTAGATCTAAAGTAGTGGAAAGAATTGTCAAGACACTCTAAATCTAGAGTTTTATCCTCCAGTGATGAAGGACTCAAAAGATATTAGCTTCTGAGTATCAAGTTTGAGTTTGATAAGAACAGACAGAAGAAGATTAGGCCGACCTTGTGAATAATCTTAATTTTGGATGTATAGAAGTTATTTATTGGGAAATTGGTGATGATCAGTGATGGTAGCTGACATGATTGATGATTTGCGAGTGCAAGTTTTGGTCTGCATCTCATATTATGTATGGATCTAGTTGACAGAGCAGAGTACTCAACAAAGTTCTAAATGTTCTTGAAGTTGACTGGTAAAATGATTACAGATCATGTTGCAGATATATATATCTGATGGAATTGGATGTTTTTTGTGTGTGTGCAAATAAAGTGAAAATGTGAGAAGAGCAAAAATCTAAAGTGTGAATGAAGGCAGAGAAGTGAGAAGAGCAAGTAAAGATGAAATGTGTAAGATCAGTTTTTGCACTTAACCGGAACTGAAACTCTTGCATGGGTAGCTATTTATTAGTTCAAAATCTCTGTTATTCTCTTGTAATCTTTCTCTAGGCAGTGAGCCTCCATTTGAATAGTGAGCCCAAGTGCATGTACATTCCCATTTGTGAAAATACTTTTAATAGGGTATTAATTTTTGTAGATTAACCCCCATCGTGGTTTTTCCCTTAACCAGGTTCCCACGTTAAAAATCTTGGTGTCAATTGTGTTTTTGTATTGCTGCTCTTACACTTATGATTGTTATTTTTATGCTTAAGTTATTGAATTATTATTAAGTGGTAAAAGAAAGAGTTAACTGTAGAAAGTTCCAAAGTTTTGAGACAACTGATTCGCCCCCCTCTCAGTTGTCTATCCTATTTCCAACAATTGGTATCAGAGCAAGGTTCCTTGGAGAAGACTAACAGCTTGAGGAAAAGATCTTGGAAGAAGTTTTAAATGAGTTCACTCAAAGATCAACTTTAGTTGGCTCTAGAAGAGCTTGTTCAATCTAAAACAAAAATTAGTAATCTGAGAGGTGAACTTAAAGATGTTGATGATACCATTGAAATGTTAAAAGATAAATTCAAGAAATCTATGCAAAGGAAAAAGGAGCTACTTCTGCAGCTATCCAGTTTACCTGAAGAAAATGGCATGAATGAAGCTTTGGAAGAAAAGACAAAGGAATGTGAGAAGTTGTCAAAAGAAGTTGATGTTCTGAAAATTGAAATGGAATCTGGGGTGATAAGGCAAACCAAAGAAAGTGAAGATAGGAAGAAAATTGAAGAAGATCTGAATCAAAAACTAAAAGAAAGAACTGAAGAATGTTGCAAATTAGATGGAATAGCTAGCCATCTAAAGTCTGATCTACAAGAAAGTAGAGCCAATGAGAGAGAACTTGAAAGGCAAATTGTCATTCTCAGACATGACCTAAATGTTGCAAATGAATATAAGGAGGAGTTCAAGATAAGCTCAACAAAACTTGAAGCACTACTCGAAGGACAAAAAAAGGCTGATGACAAGCATGGTCCTGGATATGAGAAAGGCAAAAGCTCCAAATCCGGACAGAGAAATTTTCAACCTAGGAATGGGAGAAACAGAAGTAGAAAACCTCTGGTAAGATAGCTTAATGCTCAAAGACATCCATCATTCAATGGAAATTGTTTCAGCTGCAACAAATTTGGTCATAGAGCTACTCAGTACAGAAGTAGAGTAAATCAAAATGGTCCATCCTTCACCGGTCAATGCTTCAAGTGTAAGAGGTATGGTCTTAGATCAAATTAATGTAGAAGTATGATAATGAATAATGCTAACAATAGAAGAATTAACAATTCTTTTAATGGTTACTGCTTTGTTTGTAATGGGTTTGGACACATGGCTAATCAGTACAGATCAAGAGAAAATTAGGTTTATAAGAAAAGAAATGTTGTGTGATTTAACTACAATAAATCTGGTCTTATTGCAAGATTCTGTAGAAGTAGGAACAATGGAAGAAGTGGTCCGATAAACAGAAAACTAGATGAGCAGAGACAAGACAAAGGCAAAGAAAAAATTGATGCGAATGAGATTCAAAATGAATCAAACAAGATATGGGTCAAGAAAATAATTATGAATGACAGTAATGGATCCGTACCGGAATCCGGTGCTAAAAATTCCTCCCATAATTGATTTGGAAGCCTTGGCTCAGGGGGAGCAGCATTGTAAATTAAATTCCCCCAGCCAGTAAGTAAGTGTCTAAATCTAGCATAGTGAGAAAAGAGATCTTGGATTGTTTTAGATCATTTGGAAGGATTTCTGAAAGAAAAGAGGTGGATATGGAAAATTGTGGAGTAATTTATGAGAAACTATTCAACAAATAGAGTAACCAGATGTATTAGGGTAGAGCATTTATTATAAATAGAAATTAGGTGATGCAAATCTTAAAAAGGTTATTCATTCCTCATTTGGAACACTTTGCATTAGGAGAAAACAAGAAGAAAGAAGTGGACGAGCTTAGAGCTAAGAAATCTCAAGATTTGGAAGTGAGAAAAGAATTTCCAAGCAAAAACCCTAATCAGCGTAACAAGGTATTTTCTATTTTCTGTGAAATCTCTTGAGTTCTCAATTTCTGTAAATGGCTACACCTCTAGTTGTTGATGTAACTAAAAGGCCCCAATCAATATTTAAGAAGCATCCATACAAATCAGTTAAAGTTGAACTGTTGGGCACATTCTCTGAGGTTCCACATGGTGTATTGCATGTTGAGGATATTAGGGCATATGTCCACTATAAGATGGATGAATTGGGAAACCTAAAACTCTTGGATTTGCTTAACAACTACTTAATAGATGATAGCCACAAATTGAGACCAGAATACAAAGCCCTAGAAAGAAAACATTTTCTGCAAGTCATTAGGTTTCTGATATTTGATGAAAATGAATGGTTTTGATATATCTTAAGCAAAATACATGATGAGTTCATATGGCCATTGAAACCATTCAAGATTACAAAGGATGTTATCAAGATTGTAACTGGGTTAAACTCCTTTGATGGATTACCCATGTTGAAAGCTGTGAAAAACTAGATAGTGACTGATGCTACTGGTGCCAAGTTTGACAAAAGGGCAATGACCATCAATGATATCATAGAACCAGATGTTAAATTTGCCTCCATGGTGATTGGGTACAAGATTTACCACTCCAACAGAGAAAACTCTGTCTTCGAAACTGCAATATATGCAACCTATCAAATGTTAAAAGAAAATGTTGATTATAATATTTGTGAACTACTACAAAATTAGTTGATTGAGAATTTGAGCAAGATAAAGAAAGATAAGAAAAATACCTTCAAATATGGTTCCTTGATTACATGCTTGTTCTTCTATTTTATGAATGAAGTACTTAGAATTCAAGGTGTGCATTGGACAACTGACAAATCAGTAGCATGGCAAATAAGAGATCACCTTCTCAGCCTTGGTGACTCCCAAGCCCAAAAGACTGCCATTTGGGGCTACTTCAAAAACTTCCAAAGTTTAATGCAAGCAAGGGAGAGAATCCCTAAAACAATTGTGGAGAAGTATGAAAATGACATGTTTCATGGTTAACACAGATTAGTGCTTGATGGAAGTTGTAGAACCAAGGACAGTTTGGATAATGCCTATGGGTTATGAGGTGGATGGAAGAGTTTTGGATATGTATGCTCAACATCTTCTGAGTACACCTAAAGATACCTCTGTGGAAAGGTTTAGAACCTACAAGGAACTAATTCTAAAATTGCATGTGGAGCTCAGACAAACTGAGACCAAGAGGAAAGTGCAGAGACAAGTTGAAAGGTATGCTAAGAGCATTGGCCTAACCAAGGAGGTAGTAAAGTAGAATAGAGAAAGAATTGAAAAGATGAAGAAAAGCACTAAGCATACTATAGAAGAAAAAGTAGAAAGTGAGTTGACAGTCACTTCGAAAGTCCTACCAAGATCCTCAAGGAAGACAAGGAGTTCTGTAACTCTTGCTGAGCAACTCAAGTCCACTTCCACTAAGAAGCCGGAAGCCACTCCATCCAGTGATAGAGGGAAAAGAAAGAAAACCAAGGCCACAAGAACCCACAAGAGCACAAAAGATGATGAGGAGATAGAGACAGATGAAGAAGTGAAAGAAATAAGATCTAAGCAAGCCAGAACTTCAAAGACTTTTGAAGACCAGCCTTTCGGAAGTAATAAGGCCAGTAAAAAGCAAGTAACTAGTAAGGTCTCTATGACTATTGATGAAATTGTAAAAATAATCATTGTTCATGGAAATTTAAAGCCCATCAGAGTTTACTATGATAATTTTGATCAAGCAAATAAGAAAATTTTGGAAGATGCCAATATCATATATTTGAATAAATTCAATAGAGCCCTATTGGAAATTTTACAAGAACTTCCTAAAAGTTTAAGGAAAGTACTAGAAATGAGGAAAGAAGTAGGTAAGGATAAAGATATAGAACTCAAAGAGTATGTTCTCTCCACTTTGTGTCTTATGATGACTAGAAGAGAAGTAGATAAAATCCTCATAAAAGTTATAGATAATTTCAGAAGCAAGGTTTGGATGAACAAACTAATGCTTGGTGAAACTAAGGAAATTGCAAAAGAAACAGAAGAAATCTTGAGAAGGGCTTTAGACAAAGACAAATATTATATTATTTTAGAGAAACAAGTAGAAGAAGTCAATCCTCTAGTTTTGGAACATGAAGCTCCAGAAGAATAGATTAACATAAGAATTGATGACCAAGGTGTTAATTTAGATCCTCTAGAGTTAACCTATGAAGAGACTAATGTTGGATTTGATTCATCAAATCTGAATGTTGGAGAAGTTCAGGAAGAGGAACAAATCAATCAGGAGGACACAAATTTGATAGACAAAATAATTGATGCAGAAGTAACTCCTCCACCTGATCATTCTAGAAAAGAAAAGGATATTGCTACTACACAGAGCCCTCCAGATCAGGTAGCATGTGGTGAACAAATAGGAAAGAGTTCCTCTATAGAGAACACAAAGAAAAGTAAAGCAGAGAAAGAGGAGGAAAAAGGAAAGAAAGATAAAGTAGAAGAAGATGGTGCAAATGTTGAAGCACCTAAAGTAGATACTGAGAAATCTGATGAACAAAAGGATGGTTCAAAAAATGTTGCAAGAGACACTGCAGATGCAGTGAAAAGTCTTCTTGAGAAAGAAATAATTGAGCTTGATGAACCTGAACTACTCCAAGGTCTAGCCAATCCTGATGCTCTCTCTCTAATTCAATTAATGAAAATAGCATCATTCACCCAAGTAAAGGGTAGAGAAAAGATGTTAAAGTTCCACATGGAGGACAATGAGCTACTAGGGCTTGCAACCGAGATTTTGGAAAAGTTAATGCCTTCCTACCAGAAGAGTCCATCTGATTCCCCCTCCAGACATCTAAAAAATCTTGTAAGTTCTCTATATATTCATTTTGAGTCCTTTGCGAAGTCTGCTAAGACAAAAGTCAGAAATGAGTTTTTGGATAAGAGATTTAGTGAACTTAAGAGTCTGATAGGGTATGATAGGACTATACTTACTATCAGTATAAAGAGTGTTCAAAATGCTCTAAGTGATGGAAGTGATATATATAAATTCTGTTTATCCTGGCCCAAAGTAAGTGAGGATATTGAAAAGAAGATAAAGGAACAAGAACTTAAATTGTCAAATTTATTCAATAATTTTGATCCTCTAACTATTTCACCCATAAGTTAGGAATGTCAAGTAATTAGCTTGACTGATGAAATAAAAAGACTTGTTAAAGAAAAAGGCAACATTATGAAGAAAATGTATGAGCTCCGAGGATTGATTGCCCCTAAGTTAAAGATAATGTTTAATGCCCTATCTGAAGCTTAGACTACAATTCAGATTAGTGATCTATTAGATCTATCAAAGGAAGAAGCATATTCATTTTTATTGAGTGGGTACATTTCAATTTTGGATGGAATGAAGAGTACTTGGGCCTCTAAACTTGTGCAAATAAAAACTAGCTTTGCAGACATTCTCAAGTTCATGTGAATAGAACTTAATGATTACTTGTACATATGCGGCATTATACACAGAATTTTTAGAAAATTTTGGCTTGTGGACCCACCCTTTGCCATTGATGTCAAAGGGGAAGTGAAGAGTAGTGAAAAATGATGAATCCAATAAAGGGGGAGCATTGGAAAGAAGTATGAACAGCAATATGGAGCACAAGCAAAGGGGGAGTTATTTTGACACTTAGTCATTTTTCACTAAGTGTTGCCATCAATGCCAAAGGGGGGGATTGTTGGCAAAAGACACTACTTTGCATTGATAGGAGTTGTCATTGATGGCAACTAAGATCATCCCAATCATCCGCTTAACACAATTTGTTCACACCAGAAGTGAGAATTAGAATTTGTCTAAGTCCAAGTAGTTAGGAACATAGTAGGTGATAGGGTCCGGTATCTTCATCTAGATCTCTCTGGTGGAAAGGCATGGTTTGTTGTGGATCTAAAGTAGTTGAAAGCATTGTCAATACACTCTAAATCTAGAGTTTTTTCCTCTGGTGATGGACTCAAAAGATATTAGCTTTTGAGTATCAGGTTTTAGTTTGACAAGAACAGACAGAAGAAGACCAAGCTGACCTTGTGAATAATCTTAATTCTGGATGTATAGAATTTGTTTATTGGGCAATTGGTGATGATCAGTGATGGTAGCCAACATGATTGATGATATGTGAGTGCATGTTTTGGTCCACATCTCATATTATGTGTGGATCTAGCCGACAGAGTAGAGTACTCAACAAAGTTCTAAATGTTCTTGAAGCTAACTGGTAAAATGATTATAGATCATGTTGCGAATATATATATCTGATGGAATTGGATGTTTTTTTTGTGTGTGTATGAATAAAGTTAAAATGTGAGAAGAGCAAAAAATCTAAAGTGCGAATGAAGGCAGAGCAGTGAGAAGAGCAAGTAAAGATGAAATGTGTAAGATCAGTTTTTGCACTTAACTGGAACTAAAACTCTTGTATGGGTCGATGCTATTTATCAGTTCAAAATCTCTTTTATTCTCTTGTAATCTTTCTCTAGGTAGTAAGCCTCCATTTGAGCAGTGAACTCTAGGCAGTGAGCCCAAATGCATGTGCATTCCCATTTGTAAAAATACTTTTAACAGGGTATTAATTTTTGTGGGTTAACCCCCACCATGGTTTTTCCCTTAACTGGGTTTCCACATTAAAAGTCTTGGTGTCAAGTGTGTTTTTGTATTGCTGCTCTTACACTTATGATTGTTATTTTTATGGTTAAGTTATTTAATTGTTATTAAGTGGTAAAAGAAAGAATTAACTATAGAAAGTTCCAAAGTTTTGAGACAATTGATTCACCCCCCTCTCAGTTGTCTGTCCTATTTCCACACTACTGACAGTAATCTCTATTTCAAGATTAATGGTGATCAAATTTTGATTGTTGAAGTCTTTGTTGATGACATCATCTTTGGAGGCAATGAAGGTATGTGCATGAAATATGCTGGTGAAATGTAAAAAGATTTTGAGATTTCTATGTTTGGTGAGATGAATTTCTTTTTAGGTCTACAAGTTATGCAATCAGATAAAGGAATCTTCATATCTCAATCTAAGTATGTGAAGGAGTTGTTGAAGAAATTTGGAATGGAGGAACTAAATCGGTATGTACTCCCATGGTGACTAGTTGCAATTTGAGTAAAAATGATGAATCACCTAAGATTGATCAAAGAAGGTACAGATCCATGATTGGAGGATTACTTTATGTAACTCAATCTAGACTTGATATTATGCATGCAGTCTATCTTGTAGCAAGATTTCAAGAAGATCCTAGAGAGTCTCATGTGATGGAAGTTAAAAGAATCTTGAGGTACTTAAAAGGCACATTAGATCATGGTTTATGGTATCCAAAAGACAATGATTTCACTCTTAGTGCATATACAGATGCAAATTGGGCTAGTGATGTTGATGATAGGAAAAGTACAAGTGGAGGTGCTTTCTTCTTAGGTAATAGATTAGTTTTATGGTTGAGCAAAAAGAAAGACTCAATTTCCTTGTCAACTACAAAAGCAAAGTATATTGTAGAAGCATGTTGTTGTACTCAAGTATTATGGATGAAACATAATTTAAAGGACATAAGGGTTGTGCATGAAGATCTAGTTACAATCATCTATGATAATACAAGTGCTATAAACATTTCAAAGAATCCAATGATGCACTCAAGAATAAAGCATATATCAATAAGGTATCACTTTTTGAGAGAAAAGGTAACAGAGAATGAAGTAAAGATAGAATATGTATCCACAAAGGATCAAATTGCAGACATATTCACTAAGCCTCTTCCTAAGGATACCTTTGAGTACCTCAAAGAAATGTTAGGGGTAATTACCCCTCCTACTCTGAACTACGATGCATAAGAATACATCAATCCAGTGGTGTATAGAGTCTCAGTCATTAATCTGGATTGATGTTTTGAGAGCTACCTCTCAGGTGGAGTAGCTAGATGTTCCTAATAATGAAAGTGTTGGTAATAGAGAAAAGTTTAGTTGGATTAGAGTAGCATAATGCAAGTATGTGCCCTTTGCCATTGATGTCAAAGGGGGAGAGAAATCATGTGAAAAACTTAGGGAGAGAAAGAGTGCAGATGTGTAAAGAGAAAGGAGGAGAATTTTGTATTGATGGTCTTTTCAATTTTTCACATCATATGTTTCCATCAATGACAAAGGGGGAGATTGGGGGGAGATTGTTGCAAGTATGTGCCTAATCGATGTTGTCATTGATGTCAACATATCTGTGTTGTCATTGATGTCAAATGTGCTCCTAATTTGATAATTTAGATGCTTTGTATTGGCTCATGGATGTGTTGGAGAAAATGAGTAAATGATCCAGATATTGATTTTCCAAGTGCTTTTGAGAAAATTTGCTCCTCCGGTGGAAATAGTGTATGGAAGAGTATCTTTGTTTATTGAAGAATAGTCTGGTAGATTTTCCACATCTCTAGCAGAATGAATGTTTTTATCTGTGGATTGGAAGTTATTTAGAGGCTTGTCTGAAGATGCTATATCTCAAGTTTGAGCTTCTAACATGAAGATCTGAGTGAGTTGTGTTCACCAAAATAAAAGTTGCTTTTCTTGAGTATTCACTGGTGACAGGAAGAAGGTAATTTGCTCTACATTCCTTCGCATTGAAGTATATGATCTGCTGTTCTATAGTTAAGTTTGGAACGATGATAAGTACCTTCAACTCCAATGGTTCATGATTTGATGGTCTACAAGCTATCCTTTCTTTATGACAGTGGCTAACAGTGTTGTTCTTGTGCTCTGGTTTGAAGAATCTTATTGACAAAGTGGTTAGAGATCATGTGGTTGTTCTTGGTGATTACAATGCACTTGTGGATGTTGCCTAATTGTGTTCCTACCTCTAGATTGGTCTGCAAAGAGAAATTTGGATCGTAGATGAAGTTTGTTCCTTGAAGACCTAGTCTTATCACTAGTCTTGGCCAACGTGGTTGTCTTCACTTCTTGCAGAGATGCATTAAAGATTATGGAAGCATGTCATGGTGTGGAATATTGCATATGAGTCCTAGATAAGGCATAATGTGATCCGCATACGTCCTTACCTGAGCAAATCTTGTTTAGGTCTAGACCTATTTCTTTGTATTATTGTAATGCCAACCTTGGAGAATGTTCCAATGGTTGATGAATGTAATGCCAAACTTGATGTACATTCCAAGGTTGATGAATTATATAAAAGTATGTAATGTAGCTACAAAAAAGATGTCCTTGTACAAAAAATGAAGAGATAAGTGTGAAAGTGTTCAAGAGCAGAGAAGAAGAGTTATACTATACTTCAATGGAATTGAATCTAGGCATAGAGTAGATTCTACCAGATCAGTTCACCACCTCTTGGTAGTGAGCCACCTCTTGGAAGTGAGTCATCCTTGGTAGTGAGCCATTTTGGCAGTGAGCCTCAACATTTGTAGTGAGCAATTCAGGAAATGAGCCCTAAGGTAGTGAGCCTCTATTTTTTAATATTGCCATAACATATATATCTTGTGGGCTAACACCCACCATGGTTTTTCCCTTATAGTATTTTCCACGTAAAAATCAGGTGTTTCATGTGTTGATTGTGTTATTGTGTTGAGCTTCTTATTTCATGCTTTCATGGTTAAATCCAAATAACAGTAAATAATTATTTGAAGAGTTGATGTTCATAATTATTTAGAGTTTTAGGGACAACTAATTCACCCCCCTCTCAATTGTCTGGTGGATTTCAACATATACGAGTACCAAATTCATGTCGTCAAATGCAAAGTTTGCGATGTTGATATTGAATGTTTGATTAGGCATTTTACTACAACAACATTGGTACAGGTGTTGTCTTGTTTTTCTATTGTGGCAAGAAATCTACAGTGAAATCTTTAAGGAGCCGTGGATCTATTCATCGCATTGGTGCCAAGGAGAAGCGTACAGCTTGGTATTTAATACAACCATTACTTGTATTCAAGATTTTATTGTAAAGAACTAGAGGTCTATTTAAAACATAGAATGGTAGAATTATCGATTTTCATCAATTAAATGTCTCTTCTATTACTTTGAATGCACAAACTAGATACAAATATTATGTGTAGGAAATCGGGTATCAAGAAGGGATGGAGATGTCATTTCCATGATGGATCTCAATAGTTTTACTTTTGGTGTAGTCGTCTTTTTCCAATCAAGATTAGATGTATGTTATATCTATTCCTATCGCATTTGATATACCTATTTCTTCTGCCCAAGAGTTAGTAATTAGGTTCTTTCTATTCAAAGTTAAATCCTATTTTTAGCTTTGGGATTGGTAGTTAAAAAAATTATTAACCGTCTGTGGCGTAACCCTATTCAGGTATTGATCATAGTCAGACAAATTTTTTAGATAGAACAATTGTTTTAGTATTCATAAATGTGGTATACGTTATATCTAATAAGGAAATCATGAACCCATAAGTGTTGTTTTTGAAATGAACATTACTTTAGTGGGAACAAATTGTGGCTGGAATGAAATGCCACCTCTTGAATAAAAATAACTATATTTTGGTTTGTTGTGAATTATAAATATAATTCTTTTAAATCATGAAGTATGGTGATTACTTATTTTATGCTGAGTCATTGGTTTTCATTGAAAGCATGATAGATTTAGGAATAAGTTCCTGTCACAAATATGAAGACTAGGGTTGGCATGACCACGCAGTCAGTCTCAATATTATAATTTGTTGATATGTGATCATGTATTGCAATTCATTTGATAGACAGTAAGACTTGTAAGTTGTATTAGTTATATATGAAATGAAGATGATATTAATAAATCAAATTTGGTAGCACTAAGCTATTTACTGTTGTAGATAACAGAATACCTATTATAAAATGATACAAGTATTCAATTCATGATACGAGGTGAATGGAAATTATTGTCAATCTTATTCTAGATTATATGCTATGATACGATTCACATAATGTTACAAATGATTAAATCATCTATCTCTTTAGTGTATAACATACCGATGCAGAATAAACTAATCAAATGAATTCTATTGTTGTAGGTATTGAAAGTTATGTGGATATGATATTGTCCAGAGGATAAAAGTATCTAGTGAAAATTTAAATTGATCCTTTGGGTTTTATTGTCTCTGGCAACTGATGTTGAATTTCTATTGTTAAATGTAAATGCCTTGCTTAACATTAGTGAGGATCATTTTCATATTTTGTTCATTTACTTAACTTTATTGAAGAAATTTTGAACCTTACCAATTGACAAATTTGTGCAGTTGTTAGAAGATCTATTTAATTCTTATCTTATTGCAATATTAAACTAAAATAACTATTGAATTAGTTTCTTTAAATAAGCATTATATTTTATTATTATTTACTTTAATACTTATTTTGATTATTTATGAGTAGGTTTTACATAGGTATCATAGCACTAGGTTACAACACTTGGGAGCTTTGGGGAAAAAAGTGATAGTAATATAAACTTGTTTGTCCTAATGTGTAGAAGATGTCATCAAACAATATTGGGGAACTAATCGACCATGGACCACAAATTTTGTAGACTCTATAAAATTTGGTGAATGTAATCCAAGAGAGGTTACCTATGCTTAATAATCAAGACCAACATCACTCTAGAAGACAACACTCTTGGGAATGTAGTAGAAGTCCTCGCTAAAGTAGAGAAGAACATACAAAGGAAGGAGAATCAGAACATTACTCACCTCCTCATAATTCTCGATTCGAGAGGGAGGTCTCTATGGACATTGACAAGTTAATATGAGATTTTCTTTGGTTGCAACCACAACATTTTTTAGGATCTACTAATGGATCGGAGGTTGAATCTTTGGTTGATCAGTCTTGAGAAAAATTTTGCCTTGAAAATGTATGGAAGATATATAAAATCTAGACTAGCTATTCCTCTACTTAGGGATAGTGCAAATATTTGGTGGCGGCAGGAGGAGAGGAAAAGTCATTTAACTCTTGAAAATATCACTTGGGAAGTTTTCTTAGAAATTTTCAAGAAAAGATACATTTCAAATCATTTTTGACAATGAAAAATTGACGAGTTCCATGATCTCCAACAAAGAGGGCTCACAGTAGCATAATATGAGAATAAGTTTTTTGAGTTGTCTTAGTATATTGATTATATTCAGGATGAGAAGTTGATAGTAAACCATTTTATCAGAGGACTTAATCACAATATAGCAGGTCCGGTTCAGTTATCTGAACCTACTACTGTGAAGCAAGTAGCAGAGAAGGCACTTATTGTAGAAGAAATCTAGTTGAGACATCATGAGCATCATCAAAATTCATCTCAACATCATAACCACAACCAGTCTCGGTCTTTTTCCAGGAGTGGAAATAGGTCTAATTCTTATTCTTCTAGACTAGCTCAGTCATAGCGTAATCAGAAAACTAAGTCATCTCAAGGAGGTTCAGTTAAGCCTTGGCAAAATTCTTCTCAAAATGGGGATCAAGGAAACTAGTTTCAATTTTTAAGATTGGCTCATCTACAACAAAGTTCTAGAGGTAGTCGGGCTAACATTGGGGGATCAACTTTTCAGTCCTCAGCTCCTCCAAACTGGTCTTATTTTAATTGTGGTGGTAGAGGACATTATACTCAGGATTGTTTCCATAATAAAGCAGCTTCAAGAGTTCAGTAGTTAGTAACTTTAGAACCTAGAATGGGTGATGTGGGCAGATCTCATTGGGTGTTTGCATCTACTAAAAATTGGCAAGCGGATCATCAGGCATCTATTATAGAGGTTCCTAGAAAAATTGGTAAGACTGCTATTTCTATTCTTTTTTATTTAGGAGCTACCAATTCTTTTATTTCCCCATCTGTAGTGGAGAAGTGTGGGCTGGTGGTTGCTAAGCAATATATCAATTGGGATGTAGAATTAGCCTTTGGTGCTATGATGTCAGTCAGTTATTTAGTTAGAGATTGTCATTTAGAGCTTAGCTCTTTTTCTACCAAAGTAGATTTTAGGGTGATACCTTTGGGGTCTTATGATATAATTTTAGGTTTGGATTGGATGAATGCTCATGAAGCAAAATTAGATTGCCGACATAAGTTTATTGAGTGTTTAGATGATTTGGGAAAAAAGGTGGTTGTCTCTAGAATTAAAAGACTAGTGTCTCTTAAAATGATTTCATCTATGCAACTCAAGAAGTGTATGAGAAAAGGATGTCACTTCTTTTCTATTTCCATACCGATCAGAGGAGAAGCCTAGAAATTCCTTAGATGATCATCCCATTCTTCGTGAGTTTGCTGATGTGTTTCCCTCTCAGCTTTTTGGTATACCACCTAAAAGGGAGATTGATTTTCACATTGATTTGGTTCTGAGAGCACAACCAATTTCTAAGGCTCCCTATAAAATGACTACTCAAGAATTACAAGAGCTCAAATTACAGTTAGAAGAATTGTTGGAAAAAGGTCATATTCGTCCTAGTGTTTCTTCATGGGGTACACCTGTGATTTTTGTTAAAAAAAAGGATGGAACTCTTCGGCTTTGCATAGATTATAGACATCTTAACAATCTCACCATCAAGAATCGTTATCCTTTGCCAAGGATAGATGATCTTTTTGGCAAAATTTAGGGAGAAAAGGTTTTCTCTAAGATAGATCTCGAGTATGGATATCATCAGTTGAGGATAGCTGAAGCTGACATTCATAAGACAACATTTTGCACGAGATATGGTCATTATGAGTTTACTCTTGTTCCTTTTGGATTGACTAATGCTCTAACAGTTTTTATGAGTCTGATGAATGGTGTTTTTTGAACTTTTCTTGACCGGTTCATTGTAATTTTTCTTGATGATATACTAATCTATTCTCACACTGTGGAGGAGCACAAGGAGCATTTGCATCAGGTTTTGCAATGTTTAAGGGAAAATCAATTGTATGCTGATATCTCCAAGTGTGAATTTTTCCAAACAAAAATCTAGTACCTAGGGCATATTATTTTAAGTGATGGAATCTCTGTAGATCCTTCCAAGATTCAGGCTATTATGGAATGGCATGCTCCCACTAATGTAGTAGAAATAAGGAGTTTCATGGGCTTAGCTTATTATTATAGAAGGTTTGTGGAAGGTTTTAACAGAATTTCTCATTCAATCACTTCTCTTCAATGGCAAGGCAAGAAATTTGTTTGGTCTAAACAATGTGAAAGAGCGTTTCAAGTTCTTAAAGAGAAACTTACCAGTGCACTTATCTTAGCTATTCTAGATCCTTTCGGTGATTTTGTTGTTTGTACATATGCATCTATTGAGGGTATTGGAGTTGTTCTCATGTAGGAGGGACGCACCACAGCTTTCAAGTCTCACAAATTGAGGAATCATGAGATTAATTACCCAACACATGATTTGGAGTTGGCTGATGTAGTTCATGCCTTGACCAAATGGCGACATTTTCTTCTTGGGCATAGATTCAAGTTGCATTTTGATCATTGGAGCTTACAGTACATCTTCTCTCAGCCTAATTTGAATGCTAGGCAGTGAAGGTGGATGAAATTTCTATGTGAATATGACTTCGAGATTCATTACATCAAGGGAAAAGAAAATGTTTTGTTGATGCCCTCAGTAGGTGATGACATGAGTTATTTTATTTGATAGTTAAGACTCATCTCAGAGGATGTATTCTAGAGTCATTACCTCAGGATGCCTTATACCATGAGACTATTGAGTTCCATAGTCCTTTGAAGGACAAGTTGGAGGGATATTCTGTAGATGCTGACGGATTACTTCGATATCATGGACGTATATATGTTCCTTCTTTTGGAGACCTTAGAGGTTTGATTTTATCCAAGGCTCATCGAGAACTATATGCAACTCATCCTAGAGTTAAGAAAATGCACGTAGATCTTTGAAAGTTGTATTTCTAGGGAGGGATGCAGAAAGATATTGCAGATTTTGTTGCTCACTGTTTAGAGTGTCAAAGAGTAAAAGTAGAACATCAACATCTATCTTGTCTATTGTATCCTCATGTGATTCCAGAATGGAAGTGAGAGGTGATTTCTATGGATTTCATTGTGGGATTACCACTGACTGCACATCAACATGATGTAATTATTGCGACTGTAGATAAGTTAACAAAAGTAGCACATTTCTCTCCAATGAGTTCTTCCTATAATGCTGCTTCAGTAGCCAATGTTTTTCTTCACGACATAGTCCAACTTCATGGAGTGCCAAGGAAGATCATATCAGATAGAAATCCAGTGTTCACCTCATCCTTATGGATTGCACTTCAATAAGCTTTGGGGACTCAACTCAATTTTGGCACTACCTATCATCTAGAGATTGATGGACAGACTAAGAGAGTGAACCAAGTTTTGGAGGATATGCTCAAAATGTATGTGATGGATCAACAATCTCATTGGGAAGACTATTCGCATTTAGTAGAGTTTACTTATAATAATGGTCATCACAGTTCACTTAGAATGGTACCTTTTGAGGCTCTCTATGGTAGACCTTGTAGAACTTCTTTAAGTTGGGACCGTTTAGAGGATCAAGTTGTTATTGGACTTGATCTTGTTTGAGATATGGAGCAACAAGTTATCCAGATTCAAGAGCAGTTATAGATATCTCAAGACTGACAGAAGTAGTACGCTGACACTAGGAGAGTTGATCATGAATTCCAAGTCGGGGAGAAAGTTTTCTTGCGAGTGAGACCCTATAATGCAGGGGCATCAAGAGCCTCATTCAGCCTACTTTTTGTTATTTTTGAGTCTTAGGTTTGTTAGAGTGTTTTGGAGTCTCATAAGGTCATTTATGACCATTTAGAATCATATGGGTTCATTTTTGGTGTTAATTGGATTTTTGATTTAAAAGTGTAAAAATTGCCAAATGTTGCTAAAAGATGTCATGCAACTTGGACAAGTGGTCAAAAAGGCAAGAAATTGTTACATGCAAGCAAGAAACCATTACAAAATCATTGGGATCAGTTGTAAAATGAAAAAAGACCTCAAAAGTTGAATAGAGGACAAGAAGGATGGATTTTGGTAATTATGAGGAATAGAAGCAAGTTTGTTCTACTTTTCTAACACTGCAATCTTGTTCTTTCACTGTGTATGGCCTGTACGACCCATGTAATGATCTAAAAGTTATTGGATTTTGTTAAGCTATGAATCTACTTCATTTTTATTTTTGTTTCATCAATTTTCATTGAGATTTGTGAAAGTTGTGGCCATTTTGGTGAAGGTTGTTCTGTTCTAACAATGTTTTCTAGAATTTGCAGTCTGAAAACATGCTAATATGACTATGTACAATATAGTGTAGACCTGCAACTACTTGGGGAAGATGGAGAATCTTTTATTCTTTCAATTTTTTTTTTTGCAAGAGATTTCATTGAATTTTGTGCATTTTAGAGCAATTCAGCCTAAGGTTCCTAGTTCTGTAACAATCCATTTTTGACCTATTTCGTATAAAATAACCCATCCCATTTTTAGATATGTGTTGTAAGAGCTAAAAGGGTATTCCAAATAGGTCTTACATTTTTAATATCAGGTCTACAATGAAATTTATGACCAAAAAGGTCTAACTTGCTACACTTTTACTTGATAACTCTACATGACAACTTTTGTAAAGAAAGGGCTAAAAGATTGTAAGTCAAGGGTTCTTTATGGGTGATTTGATTTTTCTTTAGCTATTTTTAAATCCCTCTACATAATTATTGGTATCAAAGCCCAAAGATCTAGGCAAGGAAGTTTTGGGAGTTTGTGTATTATTTTTTTTACAGGTTGAAAGAAGAACCTGGATACCAAAAGACTAGGCTAGGAGAAAAGAAAGGGGCCTAAGGTGAGGTATCATGAAGACAAGAAGAATTGAGAAGAAGCGAGGTGAAAGAGACTTGCTTGCAAGAGGAGAATGGAAGTGTTAAGAAGAATAGTCCATGGAGACTTGTAGAGTAAGGAGTTACCAAGCAAGAACCAATAAAAGAGAAGAGATATAAAGATGTAGCAGTAAACATAGAAGGGGAAGATGAAAGACAATAGGATAAGCCTAGTTGCAAAGTTTGATAGGACAATGAGAGAGTTTGAAAAATGTATTGAGCTTGTATTGCAGCAGTGTCTTAAGAAAGCATCTCAAGAAAATGTTTGGCATTGGCCAATAAGAGAAAAGGTGAAGTGGCCCATACAAATGATTATTTAGAAAATAAGAAGGCAACAGATGGTTACTTTGAAAAGAGAAGATGAAAGCAAAGAGTGGAAGATAAAAGAAGATGCAGTAGTAGCATGTCTTTTTGACGAGGTAGAATGAGAGATTGCAACAATGTTTGGTCCTTTAGATGATATGGAATGTGTAGGACAATGATGGGAAAAAGAGGAAACTTATGAACTAGTTGATACCTTGAATATTACAGCAACATGTATGGAGAAAAAGAGTGAAAAAGAAGAAGATATGGTAGCATATGAATGTCTTTTGAAGACATGAATGAAGAGGTTAAGTGTGGAGTTGTAGCAGTGATAACACATCCTTGGGAGGATGAAAAAGAATTTGTAGCAAGTGTAGACATAGAGATGACAAAGCTTGACGAGCCTTGGTATGATGAATGAGTGGAAGAAGAAGATAATGATCTCCTATGGAAAGAGGAGATGGAGAAAATAAATAAGTTTCTTGAAGGAGGCTTGATAGAAGACCATGAAGATATGGATATGGCAAAAATAAATGAAGACAAAGAAATTGGGACAGAAAAGATAAATGAGGTAAATAATGCATATTTTGATTCTAATTTGTTTGAATTGAATGATTAAATGATGGAGATTAAATAAGCTGAAGGTGGACACATGGAAAGTTTTAATTTCCATGAGAATTTATATGAGAAAGCTGCAGATTTGATTATTGGTGATGAGTATGATTTGTTGGGTAAAGAAATTGAACAGTGTGGAAAGTTGTTCAAGCATGCAAACTTGACGAAAGATGAAGAAATGGAAAGCAGTAATGAGGCATATGAAGGAGACATAGAATCTTGGAGTCTTCAAGTAGAGAAGTTGGTAAGCAAGCAAAGATGCAAGAAGAAAGAGAGGAAGAAAAGAGTGCAAACCAAGAAATAGGGCACAAATCAAGTCAAGCATGGAGAACAACTAAGCATGCAACACAATTGGAAGAAGTGAAAGAAACACCGACTATCATTTGAGATGGAACTTAAATTTCTTTTCCTTGGGGAGTATGATGCAGGGGCATCATGAGCCTCATTTAGTTTACTTTTTGTTATTTTTGAGTCTTAGGTTTGTTAGAGTGTTTTGAAGTCTCATAAGGTCATTTATGACCATTTAGAATCATATGGGTTCATTTTTGGTGTGTTAATTAGATTTTTGATTTAAAAGTGTAAAATTGCCAAATGTTGCTAAAAGTTGTCATGCAACATGGACAAGTGGTCAAAAGGCAAGAAATTGTTACATGCAAGAAAGAAACCATTACAAAATCATTGGGATCATTTGTAAACTGAAAAAAGACAACCTCAAAAGTTGAATAGAGGAAGAGGATAGATTTTGGTAATTTTTGAGGAATAGAAGCAAGTTTTTTCTACTTTTCTAATGGTGCAGTCTTATTCTTTCACTATGTATAGCCTGTACGGCCCATGTAATGATCTGAAAGTTATTGGATTTTGTTAAGCTATGAATCTACTTCATTTTACTTTTTTTTTGCATCAATTTTCATTGAGATTTGTGAAAGTTATGGGCAATTTGGTGAAGGTTGTTATGTTCTAACAATGTTTTCCAAAATTTGTAGTCATGAACCCATAAGTGTTGTTTATGAAATGAACATTACTTGAGTGGGCACAGATCATCGCCAGAATGAAATGCTACCGCTTGAATAAAGATAACTCTATTTTGGTTTGCTATGAATTATAAATATAGTTCTTTTAAATCATGGAGTATGGTGATTACTTATTTTATGCTAAGTCATTGGTTTTCATTGAAGGCATGATAGACTTAGGAATAAGTCTCTGTCACAAATATGAAGATTGGGGTCAGCATGACCACCCAGTTAGTCTCAATATTATAATTTGTTGATATGTGATCATGTATTACAATTTGTTTGATAGACAATAAGACTTGTAAGTTGTATTAGTTATATATGAAATGAAGATGATATTAATAAATCAAATTTGGTAGAACTAAGTTCTGTACTGCTGTAGATAACACACATTAATAGAATACCTGTTATAAAATGATACAAGTATTCAATTCATGATACCAAGTGAATGGAAATTATTGTCAATCTTATTCTAGATTATATGCTACAATACAATTCACATTATGTTACAAATTATTAAATCATCTATCTCTTTAGTGTATAACATATTGATGTAGAATAAACTAATCAAATGAATTCTTTTTCTTTAGGTATTGAAAGTTATGCGGATATGATATTGTCTAAAGAATAAAAGTATCTAGTGAAAATTTAAATTGATCCTTTGGGTTTTATTATCTCCAGCAACTGATGCTGAATTACTATTGTTAAATTTAAATGTCTTGCTTAACATTAGTGAGGATCATTTTCATATTTTGTTCATTTACTTAAATTTATTGAAGAAATTCTAAACTTTGTCAATTGATAAATTTGTGCAGATATTAGAAGATCTATTTAATTCTTATCTTCTTGCAATATTAAACTAAAATAACCATTGAATTAGTTTCTTTAAATAAGTATTATATTTTATTATTATTTACTTTAATATTTATTTTGATTATTTCTAATTAGGCATTACAATCTTGATCATATTGTGGAGGAATGATCTCAAGATTTTCCATTTGTCGATCCTTATCCTGACCAACCCCACTATCATCATGAATCTTTTCCTATTCTGGGGGTGGTTGATCAGCATGTGATGTGTCCATAGGTTCATCTTGGATCATATCATCCTTAGGCATATCCTCAACTTGTTCTTTCTGCAAAGCTACATCTTGGATGTGTGGATGTCCTTGTGGTTGGTTATCTTGATGTTCTTGTATTTCTTGCCATTGGGGACCTTCATCAACTCTTCTTTCTATATAAATGTTTTGTTCAGGTTTGTCCACCTGACTATCATGTTGTTCATGTTTATCCATATCCATATGGATATCCATCTATGCCTCTTCATCCTGGATATCATCATATCTATTATCCACATCCATTTGGATGTTTTCTCCTTCTATTGGATTGTCCTTAGCAATTTCTTCTTCATTCCCCTCTGGCAGATAAGTCAAATCCACTATCTTGGGGATGGTTACTATTTCTATCAAGACATTCAAGGGTCCCATTTGCACTTCAATATCAAGGGACTCTTCCCTTTCAACATTTCTATCATGTGCCTTTTTGCTTTCATCTCCAGTTGTAGACTTAGTGTGTTGTAGTAGAGTCTCAATGGGGTGATTTGTTACATCTCTAACTACATCATCTTCTATCAAGTCTATAGTCGCACTTAATGGAAAAGACCTACGCACTTCCCTCTCCAATACCTTACTCATGGCTTGCTGAACTAGTTCATTCTTTACCTTTATTATGCTCTACAGGCACACCGTGTTGGTGTTCCTTCACTACATTCAAAGTTGGACCTAGATGTCCTGATGCGTGAACAAGAGGTGGCATGGATATAGCTCCTCTCATGAGAGGAACTTGGTATCTTGACTATTTGGGAATATTGATTCCCTCTAGGACATCCTTCCCCTTTTTTTATGCTTGTCCTTATTGGACATGGATCTTCCTCTTCATCCCCTATATCCTCTATAGGTTCTTCTTCTTCCATTAATGTCATCTTAGGCACAAAGATAGGGATTGCTCTTGTAGGTGTACCTTGAGGAGGTGATGGTGGCTTGCACACCAGTGAAACACCCTCAGAAGTAGGTTATTCTACAGCTCCTGATGAGCTGGGTTGTGCCAATCTGGTCTCTAATACTTGCCTCTTATGCACCAAGAAGTCATCAAAGTCTGGTTCTTCTCATTCTTTCATCTTTCTCTTCTTATCAAAAGTGATAACAACCCCTTTTGTTTTTAATTCATTGATCTTCTTATTCAACCAGTTCTTGGTCCTTGCCATCACCTTGGTAGTAATGACATCAATAGATGTATCATCACCTTGGGTCCAATCTGGAGGTGCCAGTGCCTCATTATATATCTTATTATCTTCATATTTTGGATCCATGATGTCATCATCATCATTCTTTATCTAAGGGGAACCTTTGGTTGTCCCATAGTTCTCGTCTAGTTTGTTATGTCAGAAAATGTCTCCTTGGAGGCTTTTCCCTCTTAAGGTTTAGCTCCTAGGTCCTTAGAAAGCATTTAGATCATATTGCATGTTAATTTTGAATCTCGATGAGAAAACCCCTAAGTGTTATGGAAAATAGGACCTAGGGGGTACTATTTGATGACTTCTACCTAAAATAGGGGGGAGGACTTGGGCGCTTGCACCCTATTGCAAGTATGTGCCTAACTGGTGTTGTCATTGATGTCAACATATCTGTGTTGTCATTGGTGTCAACTGTGCTCTTACTTTGTTGAGGATATTGAGAAAATTAGCCTCTGTGGGGTGATCCCACAATAGTGGGTTACACTTTTTGGCCAAAGTTGACATTGAAATAAATATTTTGAAAAAAATATTCACTTTCAGACAATTATAGTTGCTAAACCATGAGGAATTTGAAGATGATGTAAACTAATGATTTGTCACATTTTGTCTGTAGATTCTAAATATATATATTTTAAATTTTTTGGAATCAAATTATATTTCTTTTTCCATCTCCATTAATAACTAGTTTCTAATAGTAAACAACATTTTTAAAGAGTGACGTGTACTGTGTAAAACATAACTTTTTTCTATGAAGGATAAAATTCTATTTTTTTTTAATTTAAATTTTTAACTATGATAGCTAGAGGATGCATTTGGTTTCATAATGTTTTATTGAATATTTTTCTTTTAATTAACTTTTGAAGTCAAACCAATTACAATTTAGACATAGGTGTACTATGTAAAGCATAACTTTTTTTGTATGTATCAGAATTCAATTTTTTTTTGTTGGAATAAGGACAACAATGTTAGAAATAGTCCAAACAACTGAGAGGGGGGGTGAATTAGTGGTCACACACTATTGGGTAAGTGCAAGAAGATGGGGGGCCAAAAAGTGGCCAAAAAATTTTCAAAAAAATTTAAGTCATAACGCGAGCGCGTTATAACGCGCTCGCATTATAACTTATTATAAATAAAAAAAAGCAATGCCATTTCATTTCATTCTGATTTTCTCCTCTGCCCGTGGCTTCAAAACCCTCAAAAACGCGCTCGTGTTCTACAAAACACCAATCAACACAAAAAGCTTATCGATTCATCGCCAAAATGCCACCGTGACGTCGAGCACACCAAAGGGGTGAGTTATCTTTATTTTTTTGTTTGAATTTCTTCCTAAATAGGTAGGTTTTTGTTGATTTTTTATGTATATTTCATTAATTGTAGGAAATTTTAATGCACCTCCTCCTCCTCCTCCTCCTCAAAATCCACAAAATCCTAAGGAGGAAATACCTGCAGAACAACAACCTCCTCCATTCATTCCTCGACATGCCCCTAGAACACAAGATAATATAATGGGGGAAATTGAAAACAACAAAAAACAAATTGAAGATATAATTACAAGGTTGAAAGATCCTTCCACTTCAACCTTGCATAGGTCCACGCTTGCCGAATCTCTTGAGTCTATGTTATCAAATGTAAATTCAATTAGCAAGCAAATAACTAGTTGGACCGATAAAAAGAGAGAGTTTAGAGATTACTATGCAGATAAATTGTCATACCAAGATGTCAAAAAATTACAAATTATAAAATTAGACTTGTGTTCAATTTTCACAAATCCACAAACAAATCAACCTTCACCCATTACATGCAAGAGGTTCCCTATCCATTGGTGCAACAACCAAGTGATAAGGGACAATTTCGGGTAGAGGTGGTGGATGGTTTTTGACCATCCTCCATGCAATAATAATGAGGTCCCACAATACTTTTTGAGGAAACTCTACTACGAGTTTGTCCTCAATAAAGTGCCAAACTATTTTGATATGCGGGACTTCCAGGGTAGAGGTGGGGGCTCAACACAGGATAGACCAAGGGCACATTTTGACCCACAGCGGGTAGTGAGACGAGTAATCAACAGACCAGCCCACGAGCATGTTTCTATCCCTTCCATTGTGAAGGAGAGTGTTGAGGTCGATACACTGAGGTCGATTAGTGCCTTGACCCAGAGCATCATAGAGCATGCCGATCCTGCAACACAGAGTGGGTTGGGAGATAGTACAAGGAGTAGGGTCCCACTGCATACTTGCCAGGCTTGCGGGTCAGCCTTTGGTTATGACCCCATGGACAGTCAGGATGCAGGTGCACAAGCTACATCTGCAGCTGAGCAGATGGTGATGACAGATACCCTCCTGAGTGAGACTTTCGGCCTTGATACTTAGGTAAATATTAGCAAGTTTATTGAATTTAATTTATTAAATTTCATTTTTGAAATACAAGATTAACTAATTTAAATTGATGATTTTAATGAAATTTCAGGGTCATAGCATTGATGCAGTTTTCAGTGGTTCTCCACCTACATTTTTCACTAGATCATCTACTGTCGAGGTATGTAACTAGTAAACAATTATAAATATTACATGTGAATAGCATCGTTATATGAATGGTATTCTAATTTCTGATTTTGGATGTTGAATAGGTTAACACTGTAAATTTCATGGCAACACCTGCCAACGGTGGTGGACTTCAAAGCTTTACAGAGGTAATAAAATAAATAGTTTAATGAATGAATTATACTTACTAAATTTTTGTATGTGATTTGTGTGTTTTATTGTGTGTACTTCCATGTTTAGATGAACGTGTGTGTATGTTAGGAGCCATGATTTGCATCACTATTATAGTTTTTGTAATTGAATAATGTTGTTTTATTTCCAGACGATGCAGGCTGTGGATACACCTCCCCATGTTCATAGGGCAATGGAGCAGGGTGTGGCCTCTGCGATTCATAGCTCTATGGCATTAACAGGGGTATGAGGCAGATTAGTAAATTTCAATTTACATTCATTGTTATAGTTGTCTATTTTTGAAAAATCAAAAGATTATTGATTTGAAGTTTAATTTCTATCTGGATGGTTTCTATAGGACATGACATCACCAGGGCCTATTCCTGTGACTGAGGCAAGCGAGGAGACAGATTATATGTTAGCGGTAAGTGATTATTTTGTTAAATGTTTCATTTTTTTATAACATGTAATTTCTATATATTAATGTCTATACTTTTTTTTGTAACAGGTAAAGGTGCAGGAAGAACTAAATAGGAGGAGTAGCCCTCGGGTTCGTAGTAGACCACCCACATGCATGTCTCCATCTCCTAGAAGATCAAAGGCTGCTCGTGATTTATTCTCTTCACCAGCCAGAGGGGAATGACTTTTTATTGTGTTCCTCTATTGTATGCCTATATGGCATTTGTGGACATATATTTTGTATTGTACATAGTTGACATTGGATGCCTATATGGCATTCTTGTAAGCCTATATGGCTATTTTGTAGATATGTTATACTTATACCGACAGATATTGATGTATGCCTATATGGATATTTGGTTAATACAAATCTTTTTTATTGATGGCATCCATACTTGCATTATAAATCCACTTTTGAATGGATATTTGTAGATGGCTACTTCAAATATTTAAAGTCTGATTGTATTACATAGGATGTTTGCATTTTCTTTGATAGGCTTGATAGGCCATGGATTACATGATGGTGTTTGATGGAAAAGTATGGTACTAGAAGACTCTAGTTCATTCTTAATAGGCTTGTGATTGATAATATCTTTGCATGATTGCACTTGATCTTGGATCATGGGCATGTTGTTAGGATTTTGATTGCATTGTGATGTTTGATGGATAGGCATGGTGTAAGTGTAAGATACCAAACTAGTTCTATGAAAATTTTTCCTTACTTAAACACTTTTACTTGCTAACAATTCATCAACTACTTCAATAACATAAAGATATACATCAAGATAACTATTTGAATGAAACAACATTAGAGTTGGGTACTTGCCTTGTTACTTGATTCAATCAACTTGCAATGTCTTATTACATGGAAAATGCTTTCAATAGCATGAAGTACAACTCATTCAATGGAAACACAAGGACAGGCCTTGAAGCCTTGATGTTACAATGTCTTCCTTGAGCAACTCAATTGAACTCAATGATGTCAACTGAATGTCAACACCTCACAGTATCACAAGGGAGCATCACCTTGCTTGTTGAGGGAGCATCACCCCAACACTTGAAACTCGCAGGCCTCAAGATTACAAGCTCAATAGCTTTGCAGAGAGAGTTTTGTCAAATAAACAGATACCAAATGAATGAGAGAGCTCCTCCTTTCATAGGCCTTCCAAAGGAAATGAAGGCATGTTTTTTAATGCATAAAGAGGAACCAAGGCATGTTTCCCAAGAAGCATATCCAAGGGAATATCCCATCTTGATGACTCATTCTGAGTTGGCAAGCTTATCAACAGACCTCGACACGGATCTCGAAGACATTCTAAGGACCAATGGGCATTTAGATAGTTGTAACAACCTTAACCACTTCTTGAAACACTTTAGGCACAGTTTTAGGGTTCTTCTAACTGTGGTGCCAGCTGTGGAGGATCTCACCAGGAAGTGCACCTAAATTCTCATCCTTGGAAGATATTGTCTTTGGAAGTGAACTCCTCAAGATCCATACTTAAACATTTGAACATTTGGAATGTTCAACTCATCACCTCACAAGGTAGGCACGTATTTGAAGGATTTACAGGTTTTTCTGACTTGGGCGTCAAGTTGAGGTGACCTCCTCTTGAAGTTGCGCCTTGTCAACATTAGGCGCCAATTAGATTTTATGGATGCTCTGGATTGTTTCCAAGAGTAGGTGCCAAAACATCATCATTAAGAAAGTGTTTTAAATGCTAGGCACCCAAATGAGCCCTCTGGAGTCTAGGTGCTCCTTTCATGCATTATGTGTTCTAGGCACCAATTGAAAGGAGTGGAGAAAAGGGCAAGCGCCTTCCAAACTAGGTGTTTCCTTGAGGTGACAAGGACTTAGAAAGTGCGCCTAAGGTGAGCGCCTTGAGTGAAAAGGTCTAACAAACATCTTTGAACCCCCTTTCAAGGTTAGGCGCATTCTGGAGGTGGAAACAAGTAGAAGGTGCGCCTTGGCTTCCTTTGTCAATTCTTTCAAGTCTTTGTTGATTAGGAAGGTGGAATGCTTCGTTGTAGAATGAGCACCTATCTTCTAATGTCCAAACTACTTCTTCTGGCTCACTCTGTGGCTAGGCGCCAGAGCTAAACTGTTCACACAAGGCAGTGCACCTAGACTCACTTGATGTTTTCTTACTACTTTAACCCCTGGAAGATGTTCCAAGGTGTTCCCTTTTACAAGCACCTGACCTCCCAAGTTCCTTCATGTGCTATTCCTTGAAGGCGCCAAAACTGAGCTCCAGTGCCATGGGATTGTGCCTAACATCTTTGAAGAGTTTCTAAGCCTTTTGCAAGTTGATATCCCAAACTCATGCTTCTAGGTGCAACAAGAGCTTTCCATAGGAGTTTCCAAGTTTTAGACGCCAAGCGAGGTCATGGGTGAATGGAACTGCGCCTTAGGAGATGACTGGATCCTAAGCATCAGTCTGGAGTTACAGTGGAATTGATATGCACCTCAACTAGCTTAGGCGCCCTTTTGAAGTGATTCCTTTAACACTTATCTGTCAATCTCAACTGCAAGGATGATCTCCTAATCCAATTTTGATCCTCTGGAGATGCAAATAGCTTTTCATTTCACTAGGCACCATCAATGATGATCATCAACCAAAGCGCATTTCAAAGGTGAGATAGGCAAGTGAGGCACCAAACTAGTCCTTAAGACTTATCTCCTTCTATCAAGTCAATTTCAACTATGTGAGAGAGTTCTATTCTAGGTGCAAAATGGAAATGTTTCATCAATTGATGCATCTTACAAAGCTCCCAATTCTAGGTGCCAGAGCCAAAGAGTTTTTCCCAACACATGCACCTGGGCTAGGAATTCACCTAAGAGACATCACTTAGCTTTAAAACTTTCAATCTATAGCCATCTGGGCTAGGCGCTCCAATGGAGGATCCTTGAACTAATGCATTGGCGCCTTCTAGTTCTAGGCACCCATTTTGGATGATTCATCCTGATACTAGCACCCAAAATGACTAGACTCTCTTCATCATCCAATTCACTTAGAAGACTCAAGTTGGAGACTTAGTTTTCTATCCATGTTCTCTGGAAGATTCATTGTACCTCTATGCACTTAGGCGCCCTAGTTGATGTGATTAAAGTGCTTCAAAGCTCCATGATTCTTGGTTAGGTGCACATTTGACATTGAGCAAGCAAGAAAGTGCGCCCTGACTCTAGGAGTCCTGCCTTAGTCAAGTTTAGCATCCAGACTTAACTAATTTCAAGTTTCTGACTTTGTTCCTGCAAAAAACAAAAGTTAAGTTAGTCAAAAACCAATTCATTCCCTCATTATTTCAAATTAGCCTCCAGGAATGAGGAATAGGCTAACTCATTCTTCATTTTATGATCAGGCTGGAATCAGGGACATGACAGTAAGATATCCAACTAGTTCTACGAAAATTTTTCCTTACTTAAACAATTTTACTTGCTATCAATTCATCAACTACTTCAACAACACAAAGATATACATCAAAGATAACTACTTGAATGAATCAACCTTAGAGTTGGGTACTTGTCTAGTTATTTGACTCAATCAACTTGCAATGTCTTATTACATGGATAATGCTTTCAATAGCATGAAGTTACAACTTATTCAATGGAGATACAAAAGAAAGGCATTGAAGCCTTGATGTTTACAATGGCATCTGCACTTGATCAACTCAATCAAACTCAATGATGTCAACTGAATGTCAACACCTCACAATATCACAAGGGAGCATCACCTTGCTTGTTGCATGGATGAACGTCATAGTTGCAAGACTCTTAGGGTTAGGTGCCAACTGAAGGTAGTAGAGACCAGACTAAGCACCCTCCTAAGTTGGGCGCTTCCTTGAGGTGGTAGAGACATGGATGAACGTCTGGTGGGGTTTGATGACTCTATATTGACACTCAAATTCACTTAGGTGCAATATTAGTGTTCTTCTAACTAGGCACCAGATAGGAGGATTCTCAGGGGTTTTGGTGCCTAGGTTACAACGTGTCAATTTCTCAAAGAATCTTTGAAACACTTGACTTCCAAGGATTATCATCTTAAGAGTAGATGATGATGACATGAAGTAGAGATCTCTCTAGGACTGGATGAAGCCTTGCTTGATGATAAGATGAAGATGAAGTGATCCTTCATGATGACCCTTGGAGTGACCCTCTTGGAGTTGTGGACTTTGAAACTTTGAAGATTGAGAGATCTTGAAACTTGGATGGATGAATGTCTATCATTGATGAAGTATACTTGCAAGATATTCCTCAGAGAACTTGAATGGATAGATGCCTTGAAATTTCAACATGACATTAGTGATGAAGAGTATTGACATGTTGGACTTGATGTGACCTTGTTGAAGGCACATTTTCTTTCTTAGCATGATCATCCCAAACCAAGGCGCCAACTTGGAAAACCCTGTGAAGGCGCCACTATCTAGAATTTCTTCCAAGGTGTTAAAACTTGACATCTTTTCTTCTCTAGGTACTATCTCCTTCAAGGCGCTCCTTAAAATCATTGGAAGTGCTCAGGACTTACCTTAGTCCAAAGCACCACAATCCATTCCTTAAAGCACAAAGAATTCTAAAAGGCGCCCCTATTTACCTCTAAGCACTCAAATATCATTTAGATTCAGGGCACACATTTAGCTCCAAAGCGCAAATTTCCATCATCAACCCATCAAGGTGCATCATCTTCCCTTTGTATCCCCTTCAAGGTGCAGACATTCACTTCTTCACACTCAAACTCACTCTTTGGCGCCAGAATAGGTGTATAACTTCAAATAAGGTGCTAATCTTAGGTTTCTAAGTACTTAGTTTGATCTTAAGGCTATCCTTCCTCTAAGCACTCTCTTCAACTCCCTCACTGAAGGCCCTCTGTAAGTTTGGGCACATTTCATCCCAAGGTGCTTCAACATCATCCAAGGTGCAAATTCACTCTCTAAGACAAGGTGCAAACAACCCTATCCTAAGGCACTCAAATCTTGCTTCTAGACCTAGGCGCACAAACATGAGATTGTGACTTCAATCATCATTCTTGGTTAAGGCACACAAACTCTCATTCAAGGCGCATATCTTTCTCCAACAAGGCGCATATATTCTTCCAACAAGGCGCATATTCAATTCTAGGGTGCTCTATCTTGGATTAAATCAGGGTATCTCCTCAACAAGGTGCTCCAAACCATACCAAGGTGCTAAAACACTTAATGCAAGTTCTTCAAGTGCTTATCCAACTTGATTCCTCCAACACAGGGTGCTCAATCTACTTTCTCAAACTTTCAACTCAAATCCTCACCTTATATTCTCCAAGGCAAAAAGGTGCAATTTGATTGAGGGCGCTAAAACTCTTAGGCGCACTTATCTCCCTGAACTTACCTCTCTTCTTCCCTAGGCGCCAGAAACACCTCTTTATCTCAACTAGGCACTTATCTTCTCTAGGTGCACATGGTCTTCAAGGTGCATTTCATTCATCAAGGCACCTATCTCTAACAATCTCAACACTTAAAGGGACTCAAAACTCATCTGGACACCATCACTTCCCTAAAGGCACAAAATTGGTGTAGATATATTCCATTTATTAAGGATCATTCTGGCGCCCAAATCTTGTCAAAGCAAAGGATCAATAGGTTCTCTCTAAGGCGCACTCTAGGGTTTGATCTTGCAAGACTTCTCATGTCAAAATTTTGACCAAGACACTCAAGGCACTAGTCTTTATCATCTAACCCTACAGTGCACTTACTCATTATGATATACTCCTCAATTTTGTATTCAACCTTGCCCAAGGCGCATATTCACTATAAGGCATTCTCACTTTGTCAAGGCTCAGAGGGCTTCAACTTGCTAAAGGGTAGAGGTCTAGGCACATATCTGACTTGAAGCTCAAGGTGCTCCAACCCTCTTGCTCTGGAATTCCTTCTAGGCACTAAGTGACTTCTCCAATTCCTTGAAAACATTTGAAGTGTTTTACCTTCTCAAGGTGCTCCTTCGAACTTGACTCCAAGGTGTTATAATCTCAAAGGTGCTGACATCATCTCAACCAAAGGTGCTCAATGATTCATCCCATATCTAGGCGCTAAAACACTTAATCAACCAAGTCATTCAAGGCGCCATTCAGTAAAATCATCTTCCATGATATTCCTATCAAGGCGCATATCACTTCTCTCATGGGCTTTAGGCGCTCAGTTGAGTGTTTCAATACTACTTAGGTGCCAAATTCATTTTAATGCACCAAACACAAAGAGCTTTCAAACACTGGGCGCTCACAAAGAGTCTTCCAACCTTGGGTGCTAAATTAGGTCTTTGCAACTATCCAAGGCGCATATCTTGGTTTGAACAACTTATGGTGCCAAGACAACTTCTCATTAGGGCGCTCAAAACACTTGTGTTTACATTTGAAGTGCTTTACCTTCTTAAGGTGCTCCAGACTAACCTGACTCCAAGGCGCTAAAAACATCATCTCCACTCTAGGCAAAAACATCATCCAACTCCTTAAGGCACTTCATTGTCAAAGTCTAAAGGCGCTCTACCTAGACCTTTCCCCTAGGTGCCAGAACTCCTAAGCGCTCACTAGATAACTCTCTTCTTCAAGGCGCAAATCTTCCTATACTATGATTGCCTCTGAAACACCGATTAACGTGATGTGAGGGTGTAAAGGCTACTCCAATCCTCAGTGAGCGCCTAGTTTAAACAAGGAGAAATAAAGAAGTCAAAACTATCCAAACGATCATCCCCTTCCTAACGTCTTCACTGCTCCAGAAAACCCTAGCCAAAATGACACATAACAACTCCTGTGCAAAGAACCTGAGCAAGAAAAAAGGGGGTCCCCAATCTGATGGGGTGATGTGTGATTTGGTCACAACAGTTACCCTTTTGGGGTGATGTGTGATTTGGAGGGCTCAATTCTTCAAGGTGCCCATTTTGTTCACCACTTGTAGCATCACTTGTTCAAGGTACATGTGTGATTTGGTCAAAAACAGGTGCCTAGAGTGAATAGGCTTTCATCCTGACTTAATACACTGCCTCGTTCTAACGATTTTTGGGGCAGCAGAAAACCTTTCACCACGGGCAAATGGCTCAGAGCTATAAAAAATTGAGAGAGGTTATTGTAGAGGCACTCTATATGATCGCGTTGCCTTAGACAGAATGTTTCTAAGTGACACAGTTTTTGAGTAACATCTCGTCAAAGATTGCTGCCTTTTTGCACTTTGGACTCTTCAGGGATATCATCGGTACAATGTAGCTCCGACTGTTTCGACATATTTGGGTGAAAAATAGGACCATGCCTAGCATAAATGTACCCATTTGGACGCATTGGAATAGTCAGTTTGGTCACATCAGGAGCAGGATGAAAGTTACACCCCTTTGCAACTTTACACTGCCTCCTTCTGATGATTTTTGGGGCAACAGAAAACCTTTCACCACGGGCAAATGCCTCAGAGCTATAAAAAACTGAGAGAGGTTATTGTAGAGGCACTCTACATGATCCCGTTACCTTAGACAGAATGTTTCTAAGTGACATGGTTTTTGAGTAACATCTCGTCAAAGATTGCTGCTTTTTTGCACTTTAGACTCTTTAGGGATATCGTCGGTACAATGTAGCTCCGACTGTTTTGACATGTTTTGGTGAAAAATAGGACCATGCCTAGCGTAAATGTACCCATTTGAATGGATTGGAATAGTCAGTTTGGTTGCATCAGGAGCAGGACGAAAGTTACACCCCTTTGCAACTTTACACTGCCTCCTTCTGACGATTTTTGGGGCAACAGAAAACCTTTCACCACGGGCAAATGCCTCAGAGCTATAAAAAACTGAGAGAGGTTATTGTAGAGGCACTCTACATGATCGCGTTACCTTAGACAGAATGTTTCTAAGTGACACAGTTTTTGAGTAACATCTCGTCAAAGATTGCTACATTTTTACACTTTGGACTCTTCAGGGATATCGTCGGTACAATGTAGCTCCAACTGTTTTGACATGTTTGGGTGAAAAATAGGACCATGCCTAATGTAAATGTACCCATTTGGATGCGTTGGAACAGTCAGTTTGGTCGCATCAGGAGTAGGACGAAAGTTACACCCCTTTGCAACTTTACACTGCCTCCTTCTGATGATTTTTGGGGCAGCAGAAAACCTTTCACCACGGGCAAATGCCTCAGAGCTATAAAAAATTGAGAGAGGTTATTGTAGAGGCACTCTACATGATTGCGTTGCTTTAGACGGAATGTTTCTAAGTGACATGGTTTTCAAGTAACATCTCATCAAAGATTGCTGCATTTTTGCACTTTGGACTCTTCAGGGATATTGTCGGTACAATGTAACTCCGACTGTTTTGACATGTTTAGGTGAAAAATAGGACCATGCCTAGTGTAAATGTACCCATTCAGATTCGTTGGAACAGTCAGTTTGGTCGCATTAGGAGCAGGACGAAAGTTACACCCCTTTGCAACTTTACACTGCCTCCTTCTGACGATTTTTGGGGCAGCAGAAAACCTTTCACCACGGGCAAATGCCTCAGAGCTATAAAAAACTGAGAGAGGTTATTGTAGAGGCACTCTATGTGATCACGTTGCCTCAGACAGAATGTTTCTAAGTGACATAGTTTTTGAGTAACATCTCGTCAAAGATTGCTGCCTTTTTGCACTTTGGACTCTTCAAGGATATCGTCGGTACAATGTAGCTTCGACTGTTTCAACATGTTTGGGTGAAAAATAGGACCATGCCTAGCGTAAATGTACCCATCTGGATGTGTTGGAATAGTCAGTTTGGTCACATCATGAGCAGGACACCAAAAATGCAAAAGTTGCTTTGTGCAACTTGACAACATTGACACTTTTTTGCAACATGACTCAAAGACTCAAACTGACCCCAAATGACTCAAAGTGACTTAAAATCACCTTGATTTGGTGCCCAATGTACATTATAGAGGTCGAGGCGCTCCTTATCATTCAAACATCTTAGATGAGTGCATATGAAAGGAAAAAGCTCTAAGTTTCATCATTATGAACGCCTAATATCAAGAGACTTTAATGGCTCAAACCTTAGCATGGAGTCCTAAGGCGCATTTCATGTCTCCTTTCATCTAGTTTGGCGCCCTTATGTAGATTTTTCAACTTGATTTGGCACCCTATATGTGAAGGAAGATCTAAAGACATGAAAGTGGATGTCATATTGCAAGAGTTTGGATCATCAAAATTGAAAGAAATAAGTCTATTAAGCATGGGTGCCCTTGGTCTTCTTTTCATTCATTATGAGTGCCTTGGGAGAATGGTATATAGGTCATCATCATGATTGGGCGCCCTGGATCCAGAGTGTTGGAGAGATCATCAAATGGTGTCTAGTAGGGTGAGTTATGAGTTTGGTCGCATCAGGAGCAGGACACCAAAAATGCATAACATGATGATGTAAAAATGTGTACATATGTGTAAAAATGCAGGAGGAAATAAAAAAAGACAAACCTTACAAATTAATGTGCATACTTACAACTCAATGTAACATAACTTTACAAAATCAATGTGAATACTTACAAATTAATCCAATGAACCATCCGGGTCTACTCTAGTCTTTATTGTGTCAAGTATTGCTTCATGGTTAGACTCACGCACCTTCCACAATATTTTGTTCAAAGGTCTACCCCGATACTTTATCAAATGAACATTGGATGCCACGACAAGGTTCGAGTAATGAAGAATCTTTCGATGCATATCAAAGTCCTGAAATAGCCAAATATTAACACTCTTATGTGGGTACCTTCTAAGCCATGTTCCAATAATAACCACTGATCCTGTAGGGTATTCAATGTTTTCTCCATCTGTAATAGGGGCCTCCAATTTCTTTTTGGCCTCAACACAACGACATAAGTAATAATCTGTTCCCTCTTCATTATCTTCATCTGTAATAACTGCATATACGTGCCCTACATTGATATGTGTAGCAAATTAGATGAAATTAGTCAACATTACAAAAACACTACAAAGTAAGATGACATTACCTGGTTGAAGTAGATGAAATTAGATGCATATACGTGCCCTATATTACCTAGTTGAACTAAATCTGATATGTGGTCAAAGTCAACTGATGATTCCATCTGTGTTAGTTCCAGTGCCATCGGGGGTCGATACGTGTCAAGTGGGCTAAGATAACTTAACTACCATTCGTCAACCCACTCCTTTGACTCGCACTCATCCCAGACTTGAATTGTACAGGAAGAACAAAAGCATGACATCTTTCGTGTATGGATACTCCATGAACCTGCAATTGAGCTTCTGAAAGAGTGCATCTCATTTGATCCTGTCAGTGTACAACAATCCTCATATGGTGCAATGTTAGTATCATCTATCAACCAAAAAAATCTACGAACTAAAGACTTACCTTCATTACCTGGACCCATGGAAGCATTACACCACTTGACAATCGATTTTGCATCTGTCAACTTTGCATTGTCTTTATACTTTAACTCTTCTCGTGCTATGGCTCTTTTGATACATGCTCCTGCACCATCATGCTCCCCTTTCCATGCCCAGCCTCACAAAAGTTCCACATATGTTGAATACCTGTAAAATTATGCCTCATACTCAGCCAATAGAAATTTTGCGAGTTCTTGAATTGTGACGCACAATTATCTGACCATATGATATGCTGACATACCTTGAGGTTGAGGTGGGAACGGTGGCGTACCTCCTCCATCACATGTGAGTGATGATGTACTCTCAACTTGAGATGTGGTAGATGGTGTCCCTACATGTTGACTTGCGGTAAAGGACATGTCTCCAACTATGGTATTCAAATCTCTCGTACCACGAAGTTTTTGCATTCATTCTCTTTGTGCCGCCAATACCATATCTCTTTGTGATGGTTGTGGTTCCTCTTCAATTGGTATGTCTTCATTTATCGTGTCCAATTTCCTCTTCTCACGAAGTTCCCTCATAGCCATTGCTTTCTTTGCATTCTTAGCTTCTATCTCTTCTTGTGTTGGTTTAATTCTTGATTGTTTCCTTGGCATGATGGAGAATTTGTCTATAGCATGATAAAGAGACCAATATTAGTTCCTAAGAAATGAATACATGATAATAGTGGGATTGTATTTTTTTTATGTTGTAAGGATTTATTCTTGTATAGTTTGACATCATGGTATGAACTAAGGTTTGTTTATTACACATAATTATTAAAGAGCCCAAGTGTAGAAAATATACATGGCATCATGTGAGATTGTAGGTTGCTTTCTTGATTGGGAATGTGTCTATTTTAAACATGTATGATAAAGCATGATAAAGTAATTCAATCCGAAATAAGGAAAATGTAAAGAACATGCATGTAAAGACTTGACATACCTAAATAATGAAGATTTGAATGGAGAGAGTACCCAATTATGTAGTGTTTTTATCTTCTTGCATCAAACTCCTCAACAATTTGAGTTTTTCACCACTTGCTTCCTTTTCAATGTTAAATTCTTAAAATTGAATCACAATTAACATTGCAACACTACAAAAATTGAAACTTGAATGGATATATATCAAACTTGGTGTGAAAACTATGTTATTTCCTCCTTCTCAAGTTGGCAAAGCAGAAAAGGTGGTGGAAAGATCATGCAAAGGTGGTACAATGTGTCAAATGTGCATGTGAACTTCCCAATAGCATGAAAGCACTTCTTTTTTGTTGGAGCACGTGCAGAATTAGTAAGAAAATAGAGCATGTGGGCCTGGATGACGAGGGTAACCAATTTTTTACCATTTCAATAGAAATACAAAATGCAAGCGCATTATAACGCGCTCGCACTATAACGTGCTCACGTTTTATCCTACTATACATTCATCACATCCTTTGCATTGATCACATCTTTTTCTTGCAAGGGCTTGCCAGATGCTCTGCCATGTGATAGGCATAACAATGAAGGGGCAAGCCCTCATAATCAAGTTCGTGATAGAAAATGCCCTCAACCCTCAATGTCAAACCCTAATCCCTAAACCCTCAACTCTGATCCCTCGACCCTCAACCCTCAATGTCAAATCCTAATCCCTCAACCCTATCCCTAAACCCTCAACCCTCAACATCAAATCCTAATCCCTCAACCCTATCCTTAAACCCTCAACGTCAAATCCTAATCCCTCAACCCTCAACCCTATCCCTAAACCCTCAATGTTAAATCCTAATCCCTCAACCCTCAACCCTATCCCTAAACCCTCAACGTCAAATCCTAATCCCTCAACCCTAATCCATCATCCCTCAACGTCAAATCCTAATCCCTCAACCCTAATCCATCATCCCTCAACTCTAATCCCTTATCCCTAAACCCTAAATGCTATCCCTAATCCTACACCCTCAACAGACTTGATACTATACCTTAAACTCTAATCCCTTATCCCTAAACCCTCCAACCCTATCCCTAATCCTTACAACCCTCAACCCTAATCCCTCAACCCTTAACTCTGATCCATCAACCCTCAACACTATACCTTAAACCCTAATCCCTTCAACCTCAACCCTATCCCTAAACCCTTGACCCTCAAACCTCAACCCTCAACCCTCGACGTCAAACCCTAATCCCTCAACCCTTAACTCTGATCCCTCATCTCTCAACCTTAACCCTAAACCCTCAAGCCTCAACATCAAATCCTAATCCCTCAACCCTTCACTCTAATCCCTCAACCCTAAACCCTATCCCTAAACCCTCAACACTATACCTTAAACCCTAATCCCTCAGCCCTCAACCCTAAACCTTATCCCTAAACCATAATCCCTCAACCCTCAACCCTAATCCATCATCCCTCAACTCTAATCCCTCATCCCTAAACCCTAAATGCTATCCCTATTCCTACACCCTCAACAAAATTGATACTATACCTTAAATCCTAATCCCTCAACCCTTAACTCTGATCCCTCGACCTTCAACCTTAATCCTAAACCCTAAACCCTCAACGTCAAATTCTAATCCCTCAACCCTTCACTCTAATCCCTCAACCCTAAACCCTATCCCTAAACCCTCAACACTATACCTTAAACCCTAATCCCTCAACCCTAACCCTAAACCTTGTCCCTAAACCCTAATCCCTCAACCCTCAACTCTCAACATTAAACCCTAATTCATCAACCCTAAACCCTAATCCGTCAAACCTAAACCCTATCCCTAAACCATCAACCCTCAACACTATACCTTAAACCCTAATCCCTCAACCCTCAACCCTAAACCTTATCCCTAAACCCTAATCCCTCAACCCTCAACCCTAATCCGTCATCCCTCAACTCTAATCCCTCATCCCTAAACCCTAAATGCTATCCCTATTCCTACACCCTCAACAAAGTCGATACTATACCATAAACCCTAATCCCTTATCCCTAAACCCTCAAACCCTATCCCTAATCCTTACACCCTCCACACTCTACTTTAACCCTAATCCATCAACCCTAAACCCTTGACCCTTGAACCTCAACCCTCAACCCTCAATGTCAAACCCTAATCTCTCAACCCTTAACTTTGATCCCTCAACCCTCAACCCTATCCCTAAACCCTTGACCCTCGAACCTCAACCCTCAACCCTCAACATCAAACCCTAATCCCTCAACCCTTAACTCTGATCCCTCGACCTTCAACCCTAATCCTAAACCCTAAACCCTCAACATCAAATTCTAATCCCTCAACCCTTCACTCTAATCCCTCAACCCTAAACCCTATCCCTAAACCCTCAACACTATACCTTAAACTCTAATCCCTCAACCCTAACCCTAAACCTTGTCCCTAAACCCTAAACCCTCAACCCTCAACCCTAATCTGTCATTTGTCATCCCTCAACTCTAATCCCTCATTCCTAAACCCTAAATGCTATCCCTATTCCTAGACCCTCAACAGGCTCGATACTATACCTTAAACCCTAATCCCTCTACCCTCGACACTCTTATTTAACCCTAATCCCTTGACCATTAACCCTATCCCTCAACCTCAACCCTCAACTCTCAACATTAAACCCTAATTCATCAACCCTAAACCCTAATCCCTCAAACCTAAACCCTATCCCTAAACCATCAACCCTCAACACTATACCTTAAACCCTAATCCCTCAACCCTCAACCCTAAACCTTATCCCTAAACCCTAATTCCTCAACCCTCAACCCTAATCCATCATCCCTCAACTCTAATCCCTCATCCCTAAACCCTAAATGCTATCCCTATTCCTAAACCCTCAATAGACTCGATACTATACCTTAAACTCTAATCCCTTATCCCTAAACCCTCCAACCCTATCCCTAATCCTTATACCCTCCACACTCAACTTTAACCCTAATTCCTCGACCCTCAACCCTATCCCTAAACCATTGACCCTTGAACCTCAACCCTCAACCCTCAACATTAAACCCTAATCCCTCAACCCTTAACTCTGATCCCTCGACCTTCAACCCTAACCCTAAACCCTAAACCCTCAACGTCAAATTCTAATCCCTCAACCCTCAACCCTCAACACTATACCTTAAACCCTAATCCCTCAACCCTAACCCTAAACCTTGTCCCTAAACCCTAATTCCTCAACCCTCAACCCTAATATGTCATCCGTCATCCCTCAACTCTAATCCCTCATTCCTAAATCCTAAAAGCTATCCCTATTCCTAGACCCTCAACAGGCTCGATACTATACCTTAAACCCTAATCCCTCTACCCTCGACACTCTTGTTTAACCCTAATCCCTCGACCATTAACCCTATCCCTCAACCTCAACCCTCAACCCTCAACCCTCAACTCTCAACATTAAACCCTAATCCCTCAAACCTAAACCCTATCCCTAAACCATCAACCCTCAACACTATACCTTAAACCCTAATCCCTCAACCCTCAACCCTAAACCTTATCCCTAAACCCTAATCCCTCAACCCTCAACCCTAACCCCTCATCCCTCAACTCTAATCCCTCATCCCTAAACCCTAAATGCTATCCCTATTCATAATCCCTCAACAAACTCGATACTATACCTTAAACTCTAATCCCTTATCCCTAAACCCTCCAACCCTATCCCTAATCCTTACACCCTCCACACTCTACTTTAACCCTAATCCCTTCAACCTCAACCCTATCTTTAAACCCTTGACCCTCGAACCTCAACCCTCAACCCTCGATGTCAAACCCTATTCCGTCAACCCTTAACTCTGATCCCTCATCTCTCAACCCTAACCTTAAACCCTAAACCCTTAACCCTCAACATCAAATCCTAATCCCTCAACCCTAAACCCTATCCCTAAACCCTCAACACTATACCTTAAACCCTAATCCCTCAGCCCTCAACCCTAAACCTTATCCCTAAACCCTAATCCCTCAACCCTCAACCCTAATCCGTCATCCCTCAACTCTAATCCCTCATCCCTAAACCCTAAATGCTATCCCTATTCCTACACCCTCAATAGAATCGATACTATACCTTAAACCCTAATCCCTTATCCCTAAACCCTCAAACCCTATCCCTAATCCTTATACCCTCCACACTCTACTTTAACCCTAATTACTTGACCCTCAACCCTATCTCTAAACCCTTGACCCTCGAACCTCAACCCTCAACCCTCAACGTCAAACCCTAATCCCTCAACCCTTAACTCTAATCCCTCGACCCTCAACACTATACCTTAAACCCTAATCTCTATCCCTCAACCCTTAACCCTTAAAACTTAAACCCTATCCCTACACCCTCAACACTTGACACTATATCTTAAGCCTTAAACCCTCATCCCTAAAGCCTCAACCCTCAATCCTTAAACCTTCAACCCTAAACCCTATCCCTAATCCCTCTACCCTTGACACTCTAACCCTAACCTTGACATTAAATGCTAATCCGTCAACCCTAAACCCTAATCCTAAACCCTCAACCCTCAACCCTCAACACTATACCTTAAACCCTAATCCCTCAACCCTCAACCCTAAACCTTATCCCTAAACCCTAATCCCTCAACCCTCAACCCTAATCCATCATCCCTCAACTATAATCCCTCATCCCTAATCCCTAAATGCTATCCCTATTCCTAAAGCCTCGACAGACTCGATACTATACCTTAAGCCCTAATCCCTTATCCCTAAACCCTCCAACCCTATCCCTAATCCTTACACCCTCCACACTCTACTTTAACCCTAATCCCTCGACCCTAAACCCTATCCCTAAACCCTTGACCCTTGAACCTCAACCCTCAACCCTCAATGTCAAACCCTAATCCCTCAACCCTTAACTTTGATCCCTCGACCCTCAACTCTATCCCTAAACCCTAAACCATAATCTGTCATCCCTCATCCCTAAACCTTAAACGCTATCCCTATTCCTAGACCCTCAACGGGCTCGATACTATACCTTAAACGCTAATCCCTTATCCCTAAACCCTCCAACTCTATCCCTTATCCCTTAACCCTCATGATTAATAGCTTTGAATGTAAAAAAAATTGAGTGGGACATAACGCGAGTGCATTATAATGCGCTCGATTTATGTCAAACATGACAAAAGACAGACTTGCGGGAAAGAAAAAATGCAAGGCAAAACATAACGCGAGCGCGTTATAACGCGCTCGCGTTATTTCTTGCTTTGGGAATCCCAAGCCTTGGGCTTGGGATTTGCTTTGGATTTCCAACCCAAAGGCTTGGAGTGCCTTATGAACAGTCACATACGTGTTTTTCTATATTCTTCAAAATTTCACATAATTTCGTTCGTGCTAACCCTCAAATTTACACGTGTTTCAAGGTTGAACAAATCAAACACATGGGTAATGTTAGGCTTTCTCTTAGCTATTTGACGATGTGATTTTTTTCACATTTTAACAATGTTAAGCCTTTCATCTTTAATTTCTTTTGTTTGTGTGTTCGTTTTTAGGCAAAAACCACTGTTTGGTCTTTTTTTCATTGTAAAATAACTATTCATTCAAATTTCAAAAAAATTACATATTTAGAAACTAGACTCCATTCTACAAATATTAAAAAAATAAAAAAATGATTTTCAATTAGTTTTCAAAATTTATAGGGGTAGCATGGCCAAAATTCTATTTTTTAGGATGTGTCCACTTTAAAAATTAGTAAAAAATCAAATATTCATCAAAAAATTATTAGAAAAATCGGGCATAAACTACATGCTATTAGCTAATTTCTCACTGAAGCGATTTTAAAAATACCAAAAAAAAGTTGACCTTTTGAGGGAGCCACAAAACATGCTATGTTATGTTTTTTTGACAAAAACAACACCAATTTCTGTGGCTCCCTCTTTTGAACCCCTTAATCTATGCCATTTTCAAAACAAAATAGTAGTTTAGAAAGTAGACTCAGAGCACTACGAACATTGTTTTGCTATGCTCAATTTCTCATCCAAGGCCAGTATTTCCTGATTTCAGAAAAAAAGTGGCCACTTAAGACCCCTTTTTGGCCCCCCATCTTCTTGCACTTACCCTATTAAACTTTTATGTTGTTAATCTTCTTTAACAACTTCCAATCAGTTAAACATTAAAGTATGAATCAATAACACAAGAGAAGAAATAAATTGAGCACACATGACACCAGAATTTTTTACGTGGAAACTCGGTTAAGGGAAAACCATGGTGGGAGTTAACCCACAAGATTCATACCCTATTAAACATACTTAGAAAAGGGGAAGGCACATGCCTTTGGGCTCACTACTCAAGAGAGGCTCACTACCTATAGAATTTATGTTTAATATAGAAAGAATGAACTATGAAATAGCATCTTCTTTATGCCTGGTTCAATTGATTTGAAGGCTTACAAAAAATTCTTCTCTGCTCCAAATACTTCTTCTCTAGCTCTTCATCTAAACATCTCTTGTTCTTCTACTTCTCCTCTGCTCTGCTCTGCCTTTGATCCTTTCTTTGGGTTTTAATGTTTTCACACAAGGATGATTTTCCACAACTCATCAAAAAGTATTTATACGCTTCATCAACCTTGGAATGAACATCAAGGTCAGCACTATAAACATCTGACTTAATGTGAATCACTAAGCTATTGGCCAAACATAACTGAGACTCAAATCTTCCTTGATCAACACACCATGCTTCATAGAATTGCTCTTAGATCATCTGCAACATGCTTGAATCATCCGGTCAGCCAAGACTAGGAAGAACAACAACACTAAGAAGGAAATTTTCTTTGGAAAGCTCAAACTTCAATGCGGACCTTCACCATAGTAGTCACACAATCCAAAAACCTCCACAAGCACATTGAATTCAACAAAAACATCTGCACTCCTCCAAATCATCAGAATCACTTGCATCTTCCTCTGAAACCTCAAGAGCACTGTCTACCGATACTATCACATTAGAAAGATTTCTTGTAGACCTCCAAACCATGAACCACTTGAATGGACGATACACACTGACTTCCCAAATATGCCTCTAGATCCATAGATCATCATGTGACATATCCAGAACAATCTGGACCTCTTTCCTATCACTCTATTTCTTCTGAACACTACAAAATTGGTTCTACTCAGATGGCCATAGCTTCTTCAAATTTTTATGTGAACCCTTCAAAACTTATCTGGAGCTTCTTTAGACAATCCTCTACTTAGCTATATGGTTTGCATACATTGATCCTCATTAATTTTCTCAATATCCTCACCAATCCAATCTTCTATATAGGTAGCAAAATAGGATATAGTGTACACCAATGGCAACAAGGATATGTTGACATCAATGACAACACTGATTAGGCATATATTTGCAACAATCTCCCCCTTTGTCATTGATGGCAACATATGATGTGAAAAACTAATTTGACCATCAAGACAAGACCTTCTCCCCCTTTCTCTTATCATTTCTATAATCTCTTTCTTCGTTGCTCCCCCTTACATCAACAACTAATTTTTCATAGGAAATTCTCCCCCCTTTGAAATCAATGGAAAAGGGCACATATTTGCAATCTTTTGTCCCTTTTTGTTTCAGACTGATCCCAAAAATTTTATACTGACTACTCCCCCTGAGTAGTATCACTTTAACATCAATCTGGATCACAAGATATGACTATGAATTTCACTGGACTGATGCACCTAAGTGCATCTTAGTTATGATCAGGAGGGGTAATAACCCCTAACTTCTCAATGAGATACTCAAAGTGTCCTTTGGAAGAGGCTTAGTGAAAATATCTGTAATCTGATCCTTTGAAGACACAAACTCCAACTTGACTTCATTCTCATTTACCTTCTCTCTCAAGAAATGAAACTTGATGGATATGTGCTTTGTCTTTGAATGCAACACTAGATTCTTTGAGATGCTTATTGCACTTGAATTATCACAGAAAATTGTGACAGGCTCCTCAAACACAAGTCTGATGTCCTTCAACATTTGCTTCATCCACAAAACTTGAGAGCAATTGTTTGTTGCTGCTATATACTCTACCTCTGCTATAGATAGGGATATTGCCTCCTACTTTTTTCTCAGCCAAGAAACCAATCTACTTCCCAAGAAGAATGCACCACCACTAGTACTTTTCTTGTCATCCACATCTCCTACCCAATCAACATCTATATAAGCATGAAGAGTGAAGTCATTATCTTTTGGATACCACAATCCATAATCAAGTGTTCCTTTGAGATATCTAAAGATTCTTTTGACTGCTACAATATGGGATTCTTTAGGATCAGCTTGGAATCTAGCAACAAGCCCAACTACATTCATGATATCAAGTCTAGTCTGAGTCAGATAGAGTAGTCCTTCGCTCATTGATCTATACCTTTTCTAATTTTCCTTAGGAGAGTCATCATCTTTACTCAAATTACATCTAGTTACCATAGGCGTACCTACTGGCTTTGAATCTTCCATTCCAAACTTCTTCAATAGTTCTTTCACATACTTAGACTGAGATATAAAGATACCTTTATCTGACAGAGTGATTTGTAGGCCTAAGAAGAAATTCATCTCACCAAACATGGACATCTCAAATTCACTTTGTATTTGATCAACAAATGTTTTGCACATGCTCTCATTTCCACCAAAAATGATATCATCAACAAATACCTCAACAATCAGAATATTCTCATGATCAATCTTGAAGTAAAGATTACTATCAGTAGTGCCTTTGTTATATCCTAGCTTTAGCAGATACTTATCTAATCTTGCATACCAGGCTCTTGGGGCTTGTTTGAGTCCATATAATGTTTTCCTCAATCTATAGACCATGTCTTTTTGATCAAATAATTGAAATCCTTCCAGTTTCTCAATATATACTTCTTCTAACTCTCCGTTTAGAAATGTTGACTTGACATCCATTTGATAGACTTTGAAATCTTTATAAGCAGGAAAAGCAAGAAACAATCTGACTGCCTCTATTCTTTCCATCAGAGCAAAATTTTCTTTAAAATCAATTCCTTCCACTTGAGAATATCCTTTGCATACCAACCTTGCTTTATTTCTTGCAACTTCACCATCTTCATTTAGTTTATTCCGGAAGACCCATTTAGTTCCAGTTACATTTTTGTCCTCGGGTCTAGAGACAAGATCCCAAGTGTGATTCTTTTCAATTTGCATTAGTTCTTCCTCCATTGCTTTTAACCAGTTTTCATCATTACAGGCTTCACTTACTGATTTTGGTTCAATCTTTGAAATCAAACAAATCTCTTCTTGATCTTTAGCAACTCTTCTCCTAGTTTGAACACCTTTATTTCTATCTCCTATGATTTGATCTTTAGGATGATTCATCCTTACATACCTAGGAGTTTTGGGAATTGCATGAGCTTATATTTCTTGAGCTTGTTCCTCAACTTCTGCACTATCTTCTTGAGTTACTGGATTTTTGGATCAATCTGGATCTAAATCTAAGTTTGCTCTTGCCTTTCTTGACTTGGATTTTCATCTTGATCATCATATCTACAAGACCTTGAATGTCCTTCTTTGATCTCATCAATTCTGGCATTAGCACTTTCAACAATCTTTTTCAACCTCTTGTTAAAGCACCGGTATGCTTTGCTTTGAGTAGAGTAGCCCAGAAAGATTCCTTCATCACTTCTTTCTTCAAAATTGCCTAGATCCTCATCTCTTTTGATATAGCATTTACTACCAAAAACTTTGAAATATCTTATAGTAGGAGGATAACCAAACTAGAGTTCATAAGAAGTCTTACCAGAATTGCCTTTGATCTACACCCAATTAAGAGTGTAGACAACAGTACTTACAGCTTGTCTCTAATAAACTTTTAGAACATTTGTTTCCATCATCATGGTCCTAGTAGCTTCTTGAATGGTATGATTCTTTCTTTCCACAACTCCATTTTGCTAAGGAGTCCTAGGAGCAGATAACTATCTTTTTATTCCATGTTTTTCATAGGATGTATCAAACTCACTAGAGGTAAACTCTCCACCTTTGTCAGATCTTAGACACTTTATCTTCACACGAATCTTATTTTCCACCATAACTTTGAACACCTTGAATTTGTCAAGAGCTTCTGATTTTTCTTTTAAGAAAGTTACCCACATCATCAGGGAGTAATCATCAATCAGCAACACAAAATATCTATCTCCTTGCACACTCCTAATTCTAGCAGGACCACATAGATCAGTATGCACAAGTTCCAATCGCCCACTTGAAAATTGTTCTTTACTTTTGAGTGATGTTTTTTTCTATTTACCCAATTGACATTCTCTACACATGCTATTAGGTTTCACAAGTCTTGGAAGATCTCTCACAACCTAAGTAGAACTTATCTTGATAATGTTGTCAAAATTCACATGACACATTCTTCTATGCCATAACCAACTCTGATCTGTCTGTGCAATCAAACAACTTTTACTAGAACTACTCAATTCAAAGATGTTACCTCTAGTTTGTGTACTAGATGCAATTTCAGTTCTGGAGCTTTCCAAGATTCTACATTTTCCATCCTTGAATTGGAGATCATAACCCTTGTCAACCAACTGTCCAACATTGAGAAGATTATGCTTCAGCCCTTCCACATACAGAACATCATTTGTGTTATTCTTACCATCAATAGAGATGAATCCTCTGCCAGCTAAGTTGTCTCCAAATTTCATAATTCCACTTTCATATTTCTCAAAGTTTATAAACTTAATTTTATCACCAGTCATATGATGAGAACATCCACTATCAATCACCCATTCATCATTTTCAACAACCTGAGCAGCTAAGGCACTTTCCACACTTTCACAGCTAGTAGATTCAGTAGACACTAGATCTTCTTCTTTGATAGAAATGAATACCCAATCATCTTCAGTGGCACCTCCATGATCAGATTCATCATCTGTGACTCCTTCTTCTCCAGCTTTTTGGACATAGTAACAATTCTTCTGACCTTTATATCTATTAGGGTTTGGCTTTGAAAATTTCTCTGGACATCTTGAGACAAAATGACCAATCTTATTACAAGAAAAACATTTGAATGGCAACTTTCCTTCATACTTACTGGATCCTCTTGGTATTCTTCTGGTAATAAGAGCTTCCAGTTCTTTAGACTCAATTTCATCATCTTCAAGATCCTTCCTTGCCTTAGCAAATCTATTTGATTTTGTAGAAGAGCTTTCACCTGGATCATATCTTTGTTTTCCATATACACTGGCCTTAAAAGCAAATTCAGACTTAGGAAGAGAATAACCAAACTCACTTAATTCAAAAGCTGAAATTTTGCCAACCATCTGATCTCTTGTAACTTTTGAGACAGTCCTGATCTCTTCTATAGAAGAAACCTTATGTTTGTATGAATCTGGTAAAGATCTTAGCACTTTTTCCACAATTTCTGATTCTTCCAAAGTTCCACCAGTACACCTAAGACCACACACAAGTTCATTTATCTTTTTCATGTAGATTGTGATGTTTTCATCTTCATTCAACCTCAGATTTTCAAATTTTCCTCTCAGACTTTGTAGCTTGGCACATTTGACATATTCATCACCTTCATAAAGATTCTCCAACTTCTTCTAGATTTTATGAGCAGTTTTTAGTCCAAAGACATTTGACATTTCTGAATCAGTCAGGGACTCAACAAGGCTTCTTTAGCTCAAAGGTTATTTTCCACATCTTTGATTTGATCTAGAGTTGAAGGACCTTTCTCTGGAGGTTTATACTCATTATCAATTATTGCCCAATAAACATCACCCATGCATTGGAAATGGCACTCCATGCAACTCTTCCAAATAGAGTAATTTGTTCCATCAAATCTTGGACTATCTTTCATGTAGGTCGACATCTTGGATCTCCTTGGGCGGTTAAGCTTCTTCTAGAGGAACCTTTCTTTGATACAAATTGTTAGAAATAGTCTAGACAACTGAGAGGGGGGGTGAATTAGTTGTCACACAATATTAAACTTTTTTGTTTTTAATCTTCTTTAACAACTTCCAATTAGTTAAACATTAAAGCATGAATCAATAACACAAGAGTAGAAATAAATTGAGCACACATGACACCAGAATTTTTTACGTGGAAACCCGGTTAAGGGAAAATCATGGTGGGGGTTAATCCACAAGATTCGTACCCTACTAAAAGTACTTAGAAAAGGGGAAGGCACATGGCTTTAGGCTCGCTGCCCAAAGCTAATTGCTCAAGAGAGGTTCAGTACCTACAAAATTTATGTTTAATACAGAAAGAATGAACTATGAAATTGCATCTTATTTATGCCTAGTTTAGTTCCTTTGAAGGATTACAAAAACTTTTGCTCTGCTCCAAATACTTCTTCTCTAGCTCTTCATCTAAACATCTCTTGTTCTTCTACTTCTCCTCTGTTCTATTCTACCTTTGATCCTTTCTTTGGATTTTATTGTTTTCACACAAGGATGATTTTCCACAACTCATCAATAAGTATTTATACGCTTCATCAACCTTGTAATGAACATCAAGGTCGACACTATAAACATCTAACTTAATGTGAATCACTAAGCTGTCGGCCAAACATAACTAAGACTCAAATCTTCCTTGATCAACACACCATGTTTCATAGAATTGCTCTTAGATCATCCGCAACATGCTTGAATCATCTGGTCAGCCAAGACTAGGAAGAACAACAACACCAAGAAGGAAATCTTCTTTGACAAGCTTAAACTTCAATGTGAACCTTAACCATAGAATTGACACAATACAGAGACCTCCACAAGAACATTGAATTCAACAAAAACATCCACACTCCTCCAAATCATCATAATCACTTGCATCTTCTTCCAAAACCTCAAGAGCATTGTCTACCGATACTGTCACATTAGAAAGATTGCTTGCAGACCTCCAAACCATGAACCACTTGAATGGATGATACACACTGACTTCCCAAATATGCCTCTAGATCCGCAGATCATCATGTGACATATCTGGAACAATTTAGACCTCTTTCCTGTCACTTTGTTTCTTCTGAACATTACAAAACTGGTTCTACTTAGATGGCCATAGCTTCTTCAAATCTTCATGGGAACCCTTCAAAACTTATCTAGAGCTTCTTCAGACAATCCTTTACTCAGCTATATGGTCCGTGTACATTGATCCTCATTAATTTTCTCAATATCCTCACCAATCCAGTCTTCTATACAAGCAGTAAAATAGGATACAGTTGACACCAATGGCAATAAGGATATGTTGACATCAATGACAACACCGATTAGGCATATATTTGCAACAATCAATACCTATAGGACACGTATTTTTTAGAACTTTTTTCTATATTTTTGTATTTTTTTGTATGTATGAAACAAAGATCTTAATGTTCATTAAAAAACCTACATTCACAAGAAATAAAAAATGAATATAATAATCAAATTAAATATATTTAAAATTATACTTTTTGGGAAGCTTATAATAAGGACTACATACTTACAAAACATAAAATTTTAAATGAATTGATTTGATACCCCAAAAGGTAAATCAAAAGTGGTTTTTTTATCAGCATTTTGATAGGTGTAGAGGAGACTCCATGATAGGTATGGTTTAAAACTAGTGGGGTTCTATCCAAAGGGGTTTGATCTAAGGGGGTCTGATCAAATCCTATTCAATTGCAATCCTTCAAATGGAACCTTTCAAGGCTTAAATCATTATATTTTATAAAAATATGCGATTTCAGCAAAAATTAGGATGTCCTAGAAAGTGTAACCCATTATTGTGGCAGCACCCTCTAGAGATAACAGTGTGTTGCAGTTGAAATAGTGTATTGTACTCAGAAGAACAGTCTAGAAGTTTGCTCTGCATTTCTTGTAGAATGAATATCTTTGCCTACAGATTGGAAGTTATTTAGAAGTCTATCTGAACATGTTATATTCCAAGTTTGAGCCTTCGTAATAAAGATTTGAGCAAGTTGTGTTCACCAGTATGAAAATAGCTTTTCCTGTATGTTTAGTAGTGATAGGGAGAAATTGTTATGCTCTGTATTCCTCCACATTGAAGTATTTTGGTCTACGGTTCTAGAATCAAGTTTGTAATGATGTTAAGTGCCTTCAACTACAATGGTTCATGATTTGGTGGTCCGCAATCTATCTTTTACTTATGACAATGGCTGACATTGTTGTTCTTGTGCCTTGGTTTGAAGAATCTTCTTGACAGAGTGGTTAGAGATCATGTGGTTGTTCCTAGTAATTACAATGTGCTTGTGGATGACTCTTGATCATGTTCCTACGTTTGGATTGGTCCGCAAAGAGAAAATTGGATCGTGAATGAAGAATGTTCTTAGAAGACCTAGTGCTCTAATCAATCTTGGCCGACCTGGTTGAATTCATTATTTACCGAGATGCATTGAAGATTGTAGAAGCATGTTGTGGCATGGAGGATTGTGTTTGCATTCTAGCTAAGGCATGGTGTGATCTGCATACATACTTACATCTTTTCCTTAGTTTAATTTGTATTAGGTCTAGACCTATTTTATGTATGATTGTAATGCCGACCTTGGAGATTGATCCAATGGTTGATGAATGTAATGCCAACCTTGATGTACATTCCAAGGTTAATGAATTGTATAAAAGCATGTAATGTAGTTGTGAAAGAGGGTGAGATGCAAAATGAGGAGATAAGTGTGAAGGTGTGAAAAAGTAGAGTAGAGAAGTTTTATTGTACGTCAAAGGAACTGAACCTAGGCATGGACTAGATGCTACTTAATCAGTTCACCATTTTAGCAGTGAGCCACCCTTTGGTAGTGAGTTGTTCTTTGTAGTGAGCAATTTGGGTAGTGAGCCCTATAGGTAGTGAGCCTCTATTTTTTAGTATTGTTATAACTCATATTTTTGTGGGCTAACAGCCATTGTGGTTTTTCCCTTTTAGGGTTTTCCATGTAAAAAAAAATCTGGTGTCTACTGTGTTGGATGTATGTTTGTGATTAAGTTTATGGTTTCATTCTTTCTTGGCTAAATTTGATTATAAGCAATTAAGTTATTGATGGTTTGATGTTCATGTGAAGCTAAGTTTTTGTGACAACTAATTCACCCCTCTCTCAATTGTCTGGTGCATTTCAACAATTGGTATTAGAGCTAGGGTTCCTCGGAAGAAAGCTTAATAGCTTGAGGTAGATCTGGGATGGTGCACATCAAGGTTGCTCTTGAAGACCTAGAAAGAACTAAAGAAGAAATCAGAGATCTAAAGGAGAATGTTAAAGAAGCAGATGAATGTATCAGAAAATTAAGAGAGAAAGTCAAGAAGCTCAAAGAAAAATATAAGGAGGCTACTGAACAACTGATATCAACAAATGAAACCTTGAATGATTTGAACATGGAAGTTGTAGAAAGAGAAAAAGCAAAAGAAGACCTAAATCTATTAGTGGAAGACAAATCAAAAGAATGTGCTAAGCTTGAAGAGGAAATTTGGAAACTGAAGTCAGATTTAGAGAAAGAAAAAAGTTATGAAGAAAAGTTTAGGATCAGTTTTGCAAAACTTGATGAGATGATTGCTAGTTAGAAGAGACCTGATGACAAAGAAGGCTTGGGATTTGAGAAAAGTGAAAGTTCAAGAATAGGACAAGAAATGAATGCTGAGATCAAGAAGGACAAAGGAAACCAAATCCAAAATTAAAGAAACATACCTAGAAGACCACTGGTTAGACAACCAAATGCTCAAAGGTACCCATCTTTCAATAGTTATTGTAATTCATGCAATAAGTTTGGTCATAAGGCTACTCAGTGTAGGAGCAGAATGAATCAAAATGTTCCATCATTCTCTGGACAGTGTTTCAATTACAAGAAAATTGGTCATAAAGCAAATGAATGTAGAAGTCAGATTAGGAAAGGTTTCAACAGTGGAAGGAATGATCAATTTTTCAAAGGTAAATGTTTCACATGCAATAAAGTTGGTCATAGAGTTGTTGTATGCAGAAGTAAAGTGAGTCAGAATTCTATTAAGTGCTATGCATGCTATATAATGGGACATGGGACTAATGAGTGCAGAAGTCGAATGAGAAATGGATATGGTAGGGATAGGATAGTTAAATCCTTTAGTGGCTATTGTTATACATGCAACAAATTTGGGCATAAAGATAACCAATGTAGATCCAGAGTAAATGGAAGAAATACTAGTCAAAGAAATGTTGTGTGCTACAACTACAATGGATTTGGTCATACCTCTAAGTTATGCAGAAGTAAGAACTATTGGAATTAGGGCTAACAACTGAGAGGGGGGTGAATCAGTTGTCTTAAAACTTTAATGCTTGTTGTAGTTAATTCTTCTTTACCACTTCTTAACAGATTAATGATATAACCATGAAAAGCAAGAATCAATAACACATGAGCAGAAACACAAATAACACACTTGACACCAATATTTTTAATGTGGAAACCCAGTTAAGGGAAGTACCACGGTGGGGGTTAACCCACAAAGATTATACTCTCTTAAAAGTATTACAAAAAGGGGAATGCACATGCCTTCGAGCTCACTACCCAGAGTTCACTGTTCAAAAGAGGCTCACTGCCTACAAGAATGATTATAAGAAGGTTACAGATTGTTTGAACTAATGAATAGCATCTACCAATGCAAGAATTCAGTTCTGGTTAAACACATAATACTGATCTTACACTCTACCCTATTTACTGCTCTACCATGATCCAGACCTTAGATCTCCTCTTTCACACTTCTATCTGCCCTTTTTGCACTTACTCTATATTCGCATACCAACATCCATCAATACACTTGAATCCATTGGCTATATATATCCACCTCAAGAAATTCAATCACTTTTCTGTCGGCCTTATGAAGAACTTAACAAGCAATACAAGTACTCTATTCTGTTAGTTGAATCCATACACCAATATTGATGCATACCAGAAATAACACTTGCAGGTCACCATACATGTCGGCCACTAAACTTATATCCCATACGCAACTCACCAAAACACTTCTACTAGATCTGCACAAGGATCTAACACAAGTCGGCATGTTCTTCACTGAACTGTTCTGTCATATTAGGACTCGATACTCATATGCTCATAAATTTTAATCCCTTTGTCATTGGAGGCTAAAATATTGGATTTAGATTGTCCTAACATTCCTCTACACTCCTTCAGATTCACAACACATAATGATTAACTGGAGAGATCCACTAACCAAAATACTGAACTCTACCATATACCCTATTCGTATCTATCCGGACTTGACAAATCTTAGAACTGACTTCCAATATGATCTGATACTATATTGCGGATGTGTGGAATGGACTTAGTTTCCATCAATGACAACACATGACATGCCTTGTAGTGTCTCATGCCAACAAGAACATGAAGAAGAATACTCAAGAAGAATTGAAGTAACTAGTGGATAAGGTTGATATGGCAGAAGTCAGGAAGGAGATGAACAAGGTTTGGGTCAAGAAGGAAGTAAATGAAGTCAAGGATGGACTAGACTTTGGTGCAGATTCTTCCTCTAGAAGTGAATTGGGTGCTTTGACTTAGGGAGAGCTTCAATGAAAATCTTTTTCCCCTGACAAAGGATTAGTGTTGATGCCTCAACATAAAGAGACAAGGTAGGATTAGCAACAACGATTTAAGTTAGGATAGAGACTATGATTGTAAAGGATAAAGGAAGAGTTGTACAAATCTAGATCAGAAAAGAAGACATGTTAAGAATTTTTTGGCTAAGTTACAGTGTTCTAGTAATTTGGTCCGTTGTTGAAGATATTGTTTTGCAGTTCTAGCATATGGTTATATATCATTGATTACATCTACATCCATAAATTTGTCTAATATTGATAAGTGGCCATGAACCTGCTACTATAACTTATGAAGAAAAAAGTTAAATAAGAAGACAGTCAAGATGAAGAAGAAAAGGCTATAGAAAGTACAATCAAGACCCCCAGGTATGTAAGAATCAATCACTCTAAAGATCAAATTATTGGAGGGAAAGACAAAGGAGTACTGACAAGGAAAAGAGCTACAAAAGAACAAGTAAATTATTGTTTGCTCTCTACAGTTGAACCAAAGACTATGAATGAAGCCTGCAATGATGAAAATTGGGTTAAGGCAATGGAAGAAGAACTAATGTAGATAGAGAAGAATGAGACTTGGGAGTTAGTTCCTAGACCTGTTGATAAAAATGTTATTGGAACCAAATGGGTTTTTAGGAATAAGTTGAATGAGAATGGAGAGGTTGTAAGGAATAAGGCAAGGCTTATGTGCAAAGGATACTCTCAGATTGAAGGAATAGATTTTGAAGAGACTTTTGCTCTAGCAACTCGGATTGAAGCAATAAGAACATTTCTACCATTTGTAACCTACAAAGATTTCAAAGTATATCAAATGGATGTCAAGTCTGTATTCTTGAATGGAGAATTGGAAGAAGTTTATATTGAACAATCAGAAGGATTCCAGTCATCAAATCAAGGTGACATGGTGTGCAGATTGAAGAAAACATTGTATGGACTGAAACAAGCCCCTAGAGATTGGTATGCAAGGTTGGATAAGTATTTGATATAGTTAGGGTTTAGTAAAGGTACCGTTGACAACAATCTCTATTTCAAGATCAATGATGAGCAAATCTTAATTGTTGTAGTCTTTGTTGATGACATTATCTTTGGAGGCAATGAAGGTATGTGCACGGTTTTTGCTGGGGAAATGCAAAGTGAATTTGAAATGTCCATGTTTGATGAGATGAATTTATTTTTAGGTCTGCAAATTAATCAATCAGATAAAAGTATCTTCATTTCTCAGTCAAAGTATGTCAAAGAGTTGTTAATGAAGTTTGGGATGGAAGACTCTAAACCAGTAAACACTCCCATGGCAACTGGTTGTAAATTGAGAAAAAATGATGATTCACCTAAGGCAGACTAGAAAAGTTACAGATCTATGATTAGAGGATTACTTTATCTGACCCAAACTAGACCTGGCATAATGCATGTAGTTTGTCTTGTGGCAAGATTTCAAGCAAAACCTAAAAAGTCACATGTGATGACAGTCAAGAGAATACTAAGATATTTGAAAGGCACAATAGATTATGGTTTGTGGTCTCCAAAAGATAATGATTTCACTCTCAGTGCTTATACAGATACAGATTGGGCCAGAAATGTTGATGATAGAAAGAGTACAAGTGGAGGTGCTTTTTTCTTGGGAAATAGATTGGTTTCATGGCTGAGAAAGAAACAAGATTCAATCTCTTTATCAACTGCAAAAGTAGAGTATATTGCAATAGCATATTATTGTGCTCAAGTGTTATGGATGAAGTAGACTTTGAAGGATATAATAGTTGTTTATGAAGACCCAATTGCAATCTTGTATGATAATACAAGTGCCATAAATATCTCCAAAAATCTAGTGATGGACTCAAGAACAAAGCACATATCAATAAGGTGTCACTTTTTGAGAGAGAAGGTGATAGAGAATGAAGTAAAGTTGGAATGTGTCCACAAAGGATCAGATTGCAGATATTTTCACTAAGCCTCTGCCGAAAGATACCTTTGACTATCTTAGAGAAAAGTTAGGGGTCATTACCCCTCCTCTAAATGAAGATGAATAGGAATGAATCAATCTAGTGGTGCTCAAAGTGTCATTATTTGATCTCGATTGATGTTTTGAGGGCTACCTCTCAGGGGGGAGTAGCTAGATGTTTCTGATAAAGTAACTGTTGATAACAGAGAAAGTATAGTGGATCAGAGTAGCAGGATGCAAGTATGTGCCCTTTACCATTGATGTCAAAGGGTGAGAGAAATCATATGAAAAACTAAAGGGGAGAAAGAGTGCAAATGCGTAAAAAGATAGGGGGAGTATCTTGTCTTGATGGTCACTAGGTTTTTCACATCATATGTTGTCATCAATGATAAAGGGGGAGATTGTTGTATGTGCCTAACTGGTGTTGTCATTGATGTCAACATATCTATGTTGTCATTGGTGTCAACTATGCTCTTACATTGTTGAGGATATTGAGAAAATTATCCTCTCTGGAGGTAACAGTGTGTTGCAGTGGAAACAGTGTATTGTACTCAGAAGAACAATCTAGAAGTTTGCTCTGCATTTCCTATAGAATGAATATCTTTTCCTATAGATTGGAAGTTATTTAGAAGTCTGTCTGAAGATGTTATATTCCAAGTTTGAGCCTCCAAAATAAATATTTGAGAAAGTTATGTTCACTAGTATGAAAAATGCTTTTCTTGTATGTCTAGTGGTGACAGGGAGAAAGTGTTATGCTCTACATTCCTCTGCATTGAAGTATTTTGGTCTGTGGTTCTAGAATCAAGTTTGTAATTATTTTAAGTGCCTTCAACTACAATGGTTCATGATTTGGTACTCCGCAAGCTATCTTTTACTTATGACAGTGGCTGATAGTGTTGTTCTTGTGCTCCAGTTTGAAGAATCTTCTTGACAGAGTGGTTAGAGAACATGCTGTTGTTCCTGGTGATTACAATGTACTTGTGGATGTCTCCTGATCATGTTCCTATATTTGGATTGGTTTGCAAAGAGAAAATTGGATCGTGAATGAAGAATATTCTTAGCAGACCTAGTGCTCTCATCAATCTTGGTCGACCTAGTTGAATTCATTATTTGCGGAGATGCATCAAAGATTGTAGAAGTGTGTTGTGGCATGGAGGATTGTGTTTGAGTCCCAGCTAAGGCGTGGCATGATCTGCATACATCCTTACATCTTTTCCTTAGTTTAATTTGTATTAGGTCTAGACCTATTTTATGTATGATTGTAATGCTGACCTTGGAGATTGATCCAATGGTTGATGAATGTAATACCAACCTTGATGTCCATTATAAGGTTGATGAATTGTATAAAAGCATGTAATGTAGTTATGAAAGAGGGTGAGATGTGAAATGAGGAGATAAGTGTGAAGGTGTGAAAAAGATGAGCAAAGAAGTTTTATTGTACTGCAAAGGAATTGAACCCAGGTATCGAGTAGATGCTACTTAATCAGTTCACCATTTTGGTAGTGAGACAACCCTTGGCAGTGAGCCACCCTTTGGTAGTGTGCCGTTCTTTACAATGAGAGATTTGGGCAGTGAGCCTCTATTTTTCAATATTGTTATAAATCATATATTTCTATGGGCTAACACCTACCATGGTTTTTCCCTTTTAGGGTTTTCCACGTAAAAAAAAATCTGGTGTCTACTGTGTTGGATGTATGTTTGTGATTAGGTTTATGGTTTCATGCTTTCTTGGTTAAATCTGATTATAAGAAATTAAGTTGTTGATGGTTTGATGTTCATATGAAGCTAAGTTTTTGTGACAACTGATTCACCCCCCTCTCAGTTGTCTGGTACATTTCAACACACGCTAGTCCTACCCTATTTTGGGTTAGGCCCTAATTTGAAGTGTCAGTTATATGACCATTCTTAGGTCCTATGCTGACACCAAAAGTTTGAATTATGAAATTCTTGGTGGGAATGTGTGTTGTTGCATATATAAACATGTTTAGGTTTGTATTTGTAAACTAGAAGATGATGGTGAACTTTATGCATACTTGTGATTTTAGAGCATCCTTGATATTCATTGTTGTAGAGAAGAGCATTGTTATTGTTCTTGTGATTGTAGATTTGGCTTCATCTTCTCATATGATTGAAGATCCTTCATTTATATGAGATCTACACTTCTAAGGTGATATTTGTTTATGTTTGAATCCTTTATCATTTGGATTTTGCCTCTATCCCGCAGGGATACACACTCTTATCTGACAACAGTGTTCAAAAGACTTGAATGTCTCTCTAGGGCTTGACTGAGGCAAGCTTCTAAACACCACAACCCCCAACCACACTCCTTTTTGATTTCAGGTTATAGGTACCGAGTTTCATGGAGTGGAGTTGCAGAGGAAGTTGTAAACAACAAGGATTTAGGATCCAAAAAGAAAGGGACATAATTGAACATTTCGAGACATGGGTGCCTAGGGCAATGTCCTCCAGAGTTTCAAACTTAGGAATTAGTGTTACAGTGACATTCTACATCTAAATAAGCCCCAACATCCCAAAAATCATCTTGCCTTGGACAAGGGCACCTAGGGCAGTGTCCTTTGCATTTCCAATGATAAAAATAGACAGAATAGTGATCATCAGTGTTGGAAAGAGTTCTACATTCTGTGAAGAAAACAATACCTTGGACTTGGGTGCCTAGGGCATTTTCCTCAAATATTTTGAATTCCAAACTTCAAAAATGGTTAGTTATTAATCTTTGTCATCTTCCTTAATCTGTAAGCATTTGTCTGAATTTACCAGTTTGTTCATTATTTTGCATAATTACGGTTTCTTGCATATTTAAGGATTAAAGTGAGATATTAATTAGCAATTTCTAAGTTTCCACATCATTCCAAGTGGCAGCCCAACTTGTTAGGTTAATGCTCTTGCTTAGTAGAGATTCAACTCGGTTGATATGTCCTTGAATGTTTGTAGTGAATGGAGGATCTAAACCCATCAACACAAAAATAACAAATCAAACCCCATCCCTCTTTTCACTAAATTTTTTTTTGGTGAACCTAACATTTTTGAATTTTTGCACCTTGCTGATTTTTGTGTGATATATTTGCATTCATTCATCTTATTGCATTTGAAAAATTATAAAAAAATTGAAAAATTTGAAAAATTTGAAAAAATTGGCATTTTAGGCTTGCATTTCAAATAATTTGAATCAATTTGCATTTAATTTCATTTAATTTCTATAATTTTCATTATATCTGATTTAAATTATAGAAACTCATCATTAATCGTTCATTTGCTTACATTTTCATGCTTAAATTGTTAAAAATTGCTTGAAATTGTGCATTTTTCATATAACCTTGTTTTTGCATTAGCTAGGGTTTGTAGTTAAAATATTGTTTCAGATTTTACTACTGTTTTAAACACTCATTTAGGTATGATTTATAACTATAGTGTTTCATCATAGTGCCTTTCTTGTAAAATTTCATGTCTAGGGTTTGAAAACCTTGCATTTTCACTAGATTTTGCCTTATCGTCTCTCTAGAATTGCATCATAGGCATGTTGTGAAGGATATTGTTGCATTATTGGGTTGATATTAGACTTATTAATTTCTTCCCCTCTTAAAATTATTCACAACACCTCTTCTTTTTGTGAGCATTGAAAAAAGTGGAAAAATCAAACATTTTAGGTCATAAATATACATAGTTTGGCATGCATTTCATTGCATATAATCAAAATATTTTGAAATCTGATATTGCATTCATCTTAGACATCTTGAATTTAAGATATTTTACTCATATTCAAGCATACATTCATTGGTAATTTCAAAAATTTTGCTTCATTTCATAGCTTTTTGTGAAAATTGGCACATTTGTTAGAATACACATTGTGTATTTCAACACTAGGTGTTTATACACTTTGTTCACACTTTTATTGATAAAAAAATTTAACACCATTAGTTGGAACTTGTTATGTTTTACTATTTCCTCCTATCCACTTTGTTTGTTGTGGACTCTATGTGTATTTCTAGCCATTTTCTCTCAAACAAGTGCTTTGGTGTGAAACAGTCTCACTTATCTTGCCTTGTTATTTACTTGATTCATTGTGAAATTTGTGATTTTTACTATTTAAAGACCCGATTTCCTCAATATGTTCATCATCGATACTTCTTGTTATTCATCTTTGGAAGCATTGTTTGCATACATCATATACATTGATAATTTTTCCAAATTCAGTCATGAATATCCTCAAGTCTTAAAACAGATTGCATATATCTATGATGTTGATATTTCTATGTGTTCCACATGTGAAATCCTTTGCTATATATTTGATTTTGATAGTTTCAAAACTCTCATGGGAACATGTCCCTCGATATTAGATGACCTCACTAAATTCATAGATAATAATAAATATGTTGCATCATTTAGTAGTGATGACTTCAGTATGTTAGAGGAAGCCCTAAATGACTTTATCTCTATTGGACATCCCACTACACTTCCTATTCTAATACATGCAAGGATAACTTAGGTTTACCTTATGATCCCTCTCCCAAAGTTGTTTCCCCTTATGAGGACACTTTGGTGCAAGAGGACGACTTCATTGACACATCTCTTAACATCATACCACCATCTCTTTATTCCAATGCTCTCTCTAACCAAGATGAAGCATTAGTGAATGAGGAGATCCCACCACCTCTTTAGTACAATTCTCTCTCTGGCCAAGATGAAGCGTTGGTGAATAAAGAAGCCCCTCCAACAAAGAACATTCCATGGATAGATAATGAGCATTTAGATAACAATAATTCTCTTCCTACCATAGTGCATGAAGCCTCTATGGATCATCCTATAGACCTTCTTCCTTTAGTTGAGTATTTAAGTACTTTGGACATCATAAAGGAAGTGAAGACCCTTGATCTCCCTCCTTTCATTGAATGTTCAAGTCCCTTGGATATCACTAGTGATGTGAAAAACTTGGATACCTCTCCTTTGACTTCATATTCTTGGAACATCACTAGCGATTCAATCACCAATAATTATCCTCACACCACCTTACCTTCCCCTCATTCCTATGCTCTCTCTTCAAACAATGTAACACTAGTGGATGAGGAAAGGTCTCTCACATTAAATCCCTTATGGATGGATGTTGAGACCAATCAAAACAAGTCACTTCTTCCACCTCCTAAGAGGATAGTGAATAAGTGTGTTTCTTACTCCCTAAGCCACACTCGTTGTAGCACCTATTATAGTTCCTCTCAAGGGTGGCCTCCTCTTAGATATACATGCTATTAGCATTTGTGTTGCATCAATAGGTAAGTATTTCTAACCCTTTCCCTCTGTGATGTGATTCTTGCCATGATGTGTTATGCATTGTTTAGGCCTCCTAGGATGACCCTTGATTCTCTTGTAAGGTCAAGGATACCGGGAGACTGCCTCTATTGTGACCCTTCTACTATTTGTATCGTCATTTTTCTATCAATCTTCTCCTCTATTTTCATTGTTGTATGTTGTGTCTTAAGGACATAGCATTGTGGTTGGTGACTTAGGGGCACCACCCTACATGACAACCCTAAGGCACTTGTTTCTCCTCTCTTGATTTATTGTCTACCTTCCTCTAATGGTTCTATCTAGCTGGTAGATGATGAAAAACATTTAATACTGATATAGACCTAGTGTCCCTTCAGTGAGAAATAAAAAAATGGACCTAGTCCATATGTGACGACGGGGTTGATATATATTATCTCAGGCTTGGCTAGTAGAATCACTCTGTGTGATATTTTGATGTTGTCTTATCACACTTACAAAACATAAAAATATTGTTGCTCTGCTCACTTCGTTTATCTCAGATCTTGCCTTGATTGGCTCTTTATGTGAATGATTACATGCATTGTTGTTTATCATGATTATATGGTTGCTAACACCTTTCCTTGCAGGAAATTGTGTTTTTGGGAACATTTGGCGATCGTAAAGTGCATGTCACCTCTAGGGGCATGGACTTTGCAAGAGCTTGTGTTCCCTTGTGTTTTTTTATCTCTACCTTAACATTTTTGATATCGGTACATGATATCAACCACCTTAAGGTGGGGCATATATAAGATAAGTTGTCTAATGATTTTGGTACTAACAAAGCGTGTTTGTAAGCCATCTGTGGAGGTGAGATGTTGTATCTCCGAGTGAGTGCACATCTTTATTTTTTTATATATTGCAATCATTAATCCCTCTGTGGAGGTGGGATATTGTGCATATCCTTTTATTTTAAGCCCTTTGCAAAGGTCGGGATGGTGTATTTCTCAAGGAGATTGTACATCCTATCATTTTCTAGAAGTCCTCTAAGCAGGTGGGATTAGTGTATCCTCCCTTAAGTATGTCTTTGGTGATTGTTGTAGTGAAGCCCAATCATCGGTGTGTGCCTATAATGTGCCTAACATGGTAGTGAACCTAGCAATAGGTTTCTTCCATTTCTTGTTTGTCACATTTTCTCCATGTCTTCCATGTGTGTGTGTATGGTGTGTTTATTCCCAAGCATAGTCTCAAGATTGGTGGTGACGAGCTCCTCCTATGCTTGGGATTTGTATGGCATGTTTGTTCTCAAGTGTAGTTTCAAGACTGGTGGTGATGAGCTCCTCCTACACTTTGAGATTTGTATTGCATGTTTGTTGCCCCTTACGTAGTTTCAAGACTGGTGGCGATGAGCTCCTCCTACATTTTGGGTTGTATGTTTACTTTCCATGTACTTGCATTTGCATTCATATATGAGAAAATGAAAAAAGAAATAATCACTACATTCACTGTATTCACTATGTTTTGCATGTCTACAATATTGTCTTCTCCATGTTTTGCGTGACTATAACTATCTTCTCCGTGTTTTGTGTGCCTGTTACTATCTTCAATGTGTTTGGCATGTCTTCACCATACTTGGCGTGTTTGTTGTGTTTGTCGACCTTACTTTAATGCATGTATGGTTGTATTCATGCATACATTAAAGTGGGGGCTAAATGTTATGTCAAAAAATGTCCCGTTGGGGGCTTTTCCCTCTTAAGGTTTAGCTCCCAGGTCCTTAGAATGCATTTATATCATACTGCATGTTAATTTTGAATCTCGATGAGAAAACCCCTAAGTGTTATGGAAAATAGGACCTAGGGGGGGTACTATTTTTATGACTCCTACCTAAAATAGGGAGGAAGGACTTGAGTGCTCGTGCCCTAGTCCTACCCTATTTTGGGTCAAGCCCTAATTTGAAGTGTCGGTTATATGACCATTGTTTGGTCCTATGACGACACCAAAAGTTTGAATTACAAAATTCTTGGTGGGAATGTGTGTTGTTGCATATATAAGCATGTTTAGGTTTTTGTATGTAAACTAGAAGGTGATGGTGAACTTTATTCATACTTGTGATTTTAGAGCATCCTTGATATTCATAGTTGGAGAGCAGAGTATTGTTACTGTTTTTATGATTGTAGATTTGGCTTCATCATCTCATATTGTTGATGAGCCTTCATTTATGTGAGATCTACACTTCTAAGGTGACATTTGTTTATGTTTGAATCACTTATTATTTGGATTTTGCCTCTATCCCGTAGGGATACACACTCTTATCTAACAATAGTGTTTGGAAGACTTGAATGTCTCTTTGGGGCTTGACTGAGGCAAGCCTCTAAAAACCACAACCCCCAGCCACACTCCTTTGTGATTTTAGGTTATAGGTATTGAGTTTCATGGAGTGGAGTTGCAAAGGAAGGTTGCAGACAACAAGGATTTAGGATCCGAAAAGAAAGGGACAGAATTGAACATTTTAGGACATGGGATCCTAGGGCAATGTCCTCCAGAGTTTCAGATTTAGGAATTAGTGTTACAGTGACATTCTACATATGAAGAAGCCCCGACATCCCAAAAATTAGCCTACTATAGACAAGGGCACCTAGGGTAGTGTCCTCTGCATTTCTAGTGATGAAAAGAAATGGAACAGTGATCATTAGTGCTAGAAGGAGTTCTACATTTTGTGAAGAAAACAATACCTTGGACTTGGGTACCTAGGGGATTGTCCTCAAATTCTCTAAATTCTAAACTTTGAAAAATGGTCGGTTATTAACCTTTGTCCTCTTCCTTAATCTGTAAGAATTTGTTTGATTTTACCAGTTTATTCATTATTTTGCATAATTAGGGTTTCTTGCATATTTAAGGATTAAAGGGAGATATTAATTAGCAATTTCTAAGTTTCCACATCATTCCAAGTGACAACCCAACCTGTTAGGTGAATTCTCTCTCTAAGTAGAGATTCAACATGGTTGATATGTCCTTGAATGTTTGTAGTGAAAGGAGGATCTAAACCCATCAACACCAAAATAACAAATCAAACCCCATCCCTCTTTTCATACAAAACATAGTTAAGGGTTAACCTTTTATATTCCCTTTTCCTTACTTCATGCTCATAATCACAATTAGCCCAGTAATCCTCCAGATGCATGACATGTTTGTATTTCTTGTTACAATGCTTTTCTATTCTATGATAAGGATCACAATCTCTTGCCAATGGGAATAGTTGCAAGTGAAGGCTCTTTAAATATGCCTCAACATTTTTTGCATTATCAATTGACCCAAGCATAAACCAATTGATGTCCAAAGGGAATTTTATATATGGCCTTCCATCTTTCTTCTTGGACATCTCCAGGGAAGGGATCAGTTGCCTAGCCATCTCCATCAAGACAACCTTGTCTTATGGGTATCTAGGTAACATGAAAGGATTCCCACTGAAACCTTCCATCCTGATATATGAATATGTCCTAGATTGCATGAACTAGGCACCATGTGGATGAATCTTCTTAGTTGCTCCCACTAAAAATATCTTCGCTCTATCTCCCTCCAAGAGTCTAAGTGCATTATGAAGCAATCATTCACAACCTTATAGTGTTGCACTGACTGTCTCCTCTCCATCTAAGGATAATGCTCCTAGGATGTCTTCTCATGTGGCAACCTACCCAGTCTTCCAACTATTTGTAATCCATCAAAGGAGCCCTTGGCTGCACATGCATACATTAGATAAGAGGTCATTTTGAATACTCTATATTTCATTATTCTCCACTTCACCATCTGTGAATACAGGGAGTGACTAATTATCTTTGCCCACTAGACTATTTGCTTGTTCTCAATTACCATCCTGATGAGGCTGAACATATAGGATCTAAAATTACTAGCATTTTCTCTTCCACTCATTCTGCTGAGTAGGAAGATAATGTATTGTACCTCTAGACTAAAATCATACTTGTATAGATATTGTGGCATCTTGGCCATTGCTTTGGCCTTGTTGGCCAGATCTCTCCATCCCAGGAAAATAACTTTATTGAAATCCTTCTGGTTGCCATCATATTCTTTTTCAAGAACCTCCAAGTCTAACACATAAATTCCACTGGGTGTAGGCAAATTGAATGCCTTTGTTATACCATCCACTGATAGATTAGTGTACACCCATCCTTGGCACTCAACTCTTCTTCTCACCACATTGTAGTTATTTGTGCATTCAATCAGGAATTCTAAAGCTTCCGTAGCCTATGGAAAACCAACTACATAGTACATCTTAGTGGCTACAATGTTCTTCAGAATGGGGTGATCCTCTCTGCCATGGATCATGTTCTTAAAAGCCTCAATGTTAGTGCTACAAGAGTGAGTATCTTCTACAAAACCATGCTTGTTGTATATATTCTGTGCCTTTGGGAACATGTCTTGTTTGAACTCGGCGTCATGTTTGTCTATGCAGGGCTGCATCTCATCTTGTAATTTCATGCATTCATCTTAACTAGGGCATCTATAATGTTAGGGTTAACATCCCTTGATCCATGAAATTGAAATAAACATTTGAATATATGCATTTAATCATGATTTAGGGCCCTAAATTCATTTAATTTCAACATGTTGACTCTTCACCTGCCTAGAACATGGAATATCCATATGAAAATAATGAGATAGGGTTCATTCAGTATGCACCTAGATTACAAGACCTTAATTGAAATGTACAGACGTATACCATAACCATTGTATGCAAGTGATCTTCTGTGTAGTTGAATTCTCATCACAAGTTCGTTATAGCTGCTTCTTTAATTTTTTGAGCTCTCCATGGAAACTATTAGCTTTTTGAATGCAACTACACAAATTATGAAAGAGATTTACCCTTTTAACATAAGAATTATTAGAATTTAGGGCTTATTAATTACTCTTGAGGAGATTAGATGGGTTCCAACAATGTAATTATGAGAGATTAGGACAAGTGTTCGTCGGCATAGGTTTGAATTTAAAATCCAATAGATTTTATTTGCATTAAATGCAGAAAGGTACGCCAAGATGGAGAAAATCTTAATTTTAGAATGTCCATGCAGATATATCCATATGACGTTAGCATGAGGATCAAGTCAACCCTTGTTGACCAAAAATTCACTATCGGGTCTCAATTTCATTCGAAACAGGTCAGGATGTCCTTGTGGACACATGGCATAATATCAATGGTTAATCAGGGGCATGGACATTTAAAAGATCAATACATAAAGGAATGAAAATATCCATGTGGGCAAATATCTATGTGACATCATCAAGATATATCCTCTGTGTTAAGTCAGGGGGAAATGACATCATACATATATGGATATTAAAAATAAGATGTGGATCTTCTAAAAGTTAATATCCATATGAGATAATATATATATATATATATATATATATATATATATATATATATATATATATATATATGATGTATGTGTTGTGTGGTTACACAACATGCCCCATTTTGCCTCAACAAAGCAGGGACCCAACTTTTCTACTTTTCGCTTGGCTTGTGTGTTTCCTTGCTTTTGGGTGATATGGTAAAATCAGTAAGAAATATATGTGGATGTTATACTGTGCATATTAGGATACCGGAACCGGAATATAGGTCTAATTTTCAAAATTAGAATCTGTCATCATGAACCCTACTAGATGAAAGAGTATAAAATTCAAAGCAGGATTATTTTTTCAAGCACCCAGAGATTCATTAAAATAGAGAAGTTATGTGCAGTCAAAGTTTAGTCAATAGGTCATGGGGATATTATCCTAGTTGTAATATCCAAATATTAACTTAATATCTTGATCTTCATTAACATCCAAACATCAACTTTAACATATTCAATGGGTCAAACCATCACGTGCATAGACATTAGCTAACATCTTGATGTTAACTTAACATCTAGACCTTAATGTAATATCCATACCCAGGTCAATATGTTGATCCATATGATGTCATGTCATCCCAATCCTATGAAGAACACTAAAATCACTAACATCATCTGGATATTTTCTAACATCCAAACATTAACTTAACATTAGGACACTATCTTAAGATCCATATCCCAATGACATCACAATCACCTGATGTGATATTAAAGATATACCTTGTTTACGTCATCAGGATATTAATCCATAGGGATATTTCGTAAAACTTATTGTCATGATCTTATCTTAAATATCCTGATCCCAATGACATCACTCTATTATGCTACAATGAAGGGATCTTCTCTTGTTGACATAATCTAGATATTTCAACCAGATGGATATTTTATACTCACAATTTTTGGACTTTAAATAAATATCCAAATCTCCTCACCTATCCAATGAAGTGATGCCACATGTCCACATGAATACCCAGACATATCAAAAGTAAATTTGGAGCTCGATGATGAATCTTTGATCAACAAGAGTTGACTCAACCCATGCTGATGTCATCTAGATATTCTTACCCAAATATCCATGGGGATATTCCCTATAGGATATCCATCTTCATATCCCCATGCTTTTTGTATTTAATGTTGTGTAAAAATCCATTGGCATTTAAATTTGAACTCATGCCAATGGACACTTGTAGCAATCTCCTATGATCTTGTCGAAAGAAGTTGTTGAATCTCTCAGATGCCATTAATAAGCCCTAAAATTGCAATCTAAGTAAGTTAAAAGGGAATTTTGTTATCATATTCTACATAATTGCATTCAAGAATTCCTAATCTTATTGCAAAGAAGCCTATTGCAAACCAGAGGTGTGATAGTGAGTAAAATTGCAAAATGGCATCCTATCCAGTGCATCAATTTCATCATTATCACCTGAATTAAAGGTTAAGGAAGAATTCACAGGTACATATAAGATACTACCCCTCTGGTTATTTCACAAAATTGTATCATGATCATACTAAAAGAGGGTAAATGATGAATTATGATATATGCTAATATATGAGCTAACCCTAGATAGGTATGTGTTGTTTTCTGAGACTAGTGTGTTTAATTTGCAGGGAAAAATGTCTCAACCCAGAATGGACAAACATGATGTAGAGTTCAAGCAGGAATGTTTCCCAAAGCACAGAGTGTCTGTAACAAACAAGGTTTTGCAGAAGACACGCATTGTAGTGCTATAGACATTGAAACCTTTAAGGCTTAAATTAATGCTAGAGAAGACCATCCCATACTGAAGAACATATTAAAGACAAGGATGTATTACACGATTGGGTTCCCTTATGCTACAGAGTTCCTGGAGCTCTTGGTTACTTGTGTTCCAAACTACAATGTCATCACCAAGAGAGTGGAGAAACAAGGAAGGGTTTATGCAGATATGTCAGTGGCTGGAATAATTGAGGCATTCAATTTTCCTACAGCCAGAGGAATTAATGTGCCAGATATGGCAGCACTGGCCAAGGAGTTTGATCTCAATCAAAAGAACTATAGGAAGGTAGTCTATCAGGGATGGAGAGATCTGGCCAATAAGGCCAAGGCAGTGGGAAAAATGCCACAACACCTCTATAAGTATGATTTTAGTGAGGAAGTGCATTATATGATGTTCTTGCTCAGCAGAATGAGCAAGAGGCCAAATTGTAGAATGTTTGATTCATGGATGTTTGGCCTAATCAAGATGGTCATAGAGAATGATGATGCAACAATTCAATGGGCTAAAATTATAAGTGATACCATATATGAACAAAAAATAAATTGGAAGAAGATGAAGGACAGAGTATTCAGGATGTCCTCATACTTGGTATATGCCTATGTAGTCAAAGGCACATTTAATGGCTTGCAAATAATGGGGAAGATGGGAAAATTGCCCCATGAGAAGACTAGGAGCATTACCCCCAACTAGAGAGGACACAGTTGGTGCAACATTATAGGATGGTGAATGATTGTTTTATCATGCATATTGTTAGACTCTTGGAGGGAGATTGGGCCAAGAGGTTCTCAATGGGGGCCATGAAGTTGATTGATCCATATGGTTCTTGGTTTATACAAGCGAAGACCTATTCATATATCTAGATGGAGGGATTTAGTTACCATCCATTCATGCTCCCAAGGTATCCATTAGATAAGATAGTCTTGATGGAGATGGTTAGACAACAATTGCCAATATTTAGGTTGTCAAAAAACAAGGAAGGGAAACCTTATAGAAAATTTCTAATACAGAGTGATTGGTTCTTGGTACCATCAGATAATGCCAAGGATGCTAAGGCAGTTTTGAAGAACTTGAACTTGCAATTGTTTCCTTTGGCTAGGGATTATGACCCATATCATAGGGTTAAGAAGAGATTTGATAAGAAGTATAAACATAGCATGCACCTTGAAGACTATTGGGCTAAATGTGATGATGAACATGAGGTGAGGAAGAGGGAGTATCAAAGGCTCACTTTGGACCAAATGCAGACATATGAACAACCAGAGGTACCCTTTCAAATCAAGAAGGATGATGAGGATATCGTTGATCTGGACTATGAAGAGAAGAAAGTATATAACGATACAATTTCCTCCCCTAATTGGACTTAAGGAGATGAGACATCCATAGATGTCGTGACAGCTCAGGTGATGGCTAGGACCAAGAGCTAGGTAGCCAAGAAAGTAAATGAATTGAAGGCTAAAGGTGTTGTCATCACATATGACAAGAAGAAAAAGTTGAAGGAATGAGAGGAACTAGGGTATGATGATTTCTTGGTAAGAAAGAGGTAGGTCCTTAGGACCCAATTAGCAGAGCCCATCTCATCAGAAAATGTGGAAGAGCTTACAACAGAAGGGGTGTCATTAGTATATGCACCACCTTCATCTCCCAAGGGTACACCTATGGCTACTATTCCTCTATCCAAGTCCAAGGCACCAATTGTAGAAGAAGAAGAGCCTCTAGAAGAAGAAGGTCCTATCCATATAGGGAACACCATAGAGAGTATAAATGTTGAAGGAAGAAGTTAGGTCTCAATTGAGGCATTGCTTGGGATAGAAAATGATCTATTGCAGGGGGTCAAGGTCCCTAGACAAAGAAGATATCAGAGCTCTCACATGAGAGGATCCATCACACCACCAACAGTAGCATCAGGATCAATTGACCCAACTTTGAACATAGTCAAAGAGTTACAACACAATGTGCCTATGGAAAACATAATCAAGGTAAAGTTTGAAATGGCATGGGAGGCCATTAGTAAATCCTTAGATAGAGAAATAAATAAGCCTCTTCCATTAAGTGCAATAGTCGATTTGACTGATGATGATGTAGTCATGGCTATGACTAATCATCCAATTGAGACCCTGCTCCATCACTCAAAATCTATAGCTAGGAGCAAGGACACAGAAATGAGAGATAAAAATGTAGATAGGGAAGAGTCTCTATAGTTAGAAGTGCATATGGAGCCTCTAAATATTTGGATTGATACAATCACGAGCCTTAAGGCAATTGATTTCACATATTTGCCCAAAGATAGGGAGTAGAAAGAAAAGATTGATAAAGAAGATCAAGGACAAGAGTAGAATATCCCTATGGATGTTGATAACACAGATACAAATGCTCAAAATCAAAGGGCACAATAGGACATCCTAGTGGATAAGTCTGGGTAGGAGCCATTGCTGGAAATAGTCAAGGGTACAAAAGACAAGACTAATGAAGGTAAAAGAGGACAATAATTGCAAATACCTCATTAGAAGGACTAGACACAAGAGCCAAAAAATATTCAAATAGAAAATATCCAAGAAGAAATGGCTCATGTTATGCATAGTGATAATAAGGTCCAAGAGGAACTAAAAGATACATCCCATCCAGATGAACCCCTGCCAGAACAAGAAAAGGTCCAAGATGATCAGAATAAGGATCAACAAATAGAGAATCCCAGGGTCATCCCATCAAAGAAAGATAAGGATGGAAATCTACAAGAAAACACACAAGTCCTTGCTAGAGATGATGAAGCAAATAAAGATAAAGGAGTACAAGATGCTCAAATTGAGCAATTAGACCAAGAACGGTCACAATCAACTAAATTCTCATGGATGTCATTTGAGGTGGTACCTCCACAAGAAGATACTGAGCCTTTTGATTTTAAATGACTATTTACATTAGACCTAACTGGATAAAAGAGGAGGGTAAGGATAGTCTTGACAATAAAGTGAGATGCAGTTACAGGGAAAAGAATAGCTCATGTAGTTGTGCCAAAGATGGATAAGACCAAAGGAGAAATAAGGCCTGAGGAATTTCAAATAACCACCATTGATTTGGGCCATGCCATAGATGAACAAGAGATCCAAGGATTAAGGGATCACATTGATGCAGTGGAAGCTAGAATAAAGAAGGCTAAGGCCAAGAAATAGATATATAAGGCACAAGTAGCCCAATTACAGGCTTTTGTGAAAGGGTTGGTAGCAACAACCAACATTCAAATAATAGAAGATACTACATTAACATTGGTATCTTAGGAATATGTAGCAGCCCTAGATGTGCAAAAGTACCATGCACAAATAATGGATAATTGGTTCAATATATTTTTGGTTGATGGAGGACAAACAATAAGGTTTTCATTATCCAACTAGGAATTACTAAGTAACTTGCAGGAGAAGGCAGACAAAGTGAATTAGGATGTCAGCCAAAGACTGATAAAGAGTGACAAATATCTGGCCACCCTTAAGAATATGAGGAAGATAGATACAAACATCCTCATAACAAAGAATATCTTGACATCTCAGACGTTACCTCGGTTAGATGACTGGTATGAACATATAAGATTTGAGGTAGACATCTTAAAGAGATGTAATTCTAAAGCTACAAATATTAGTATGAAAATTCATGATCTACTAGCAGAAGAGATTAAAATTTTGGAAGCCCTTGAGGGCGAAGTAGAAGGGAAAGTAGAGAACCAGGATGAGGACTTTTCTATAAAAGCATTTAGGGATAATTTCAAGCTTGCAACAGAGGATCCTACTATGCATTTTTCTGAGGATACAATTGATAAGGCCATGAGGATGAAGGCCAAAATAGAAAAGTATAAAGAAGAACTGGATAGTAGGACAAACTGGTGGATATCCCTGCAGGAACAACTAAAGGAGTAGGAGCATGCAGCTAAGAAGGTTAAGGTAGTAGATATTGTAGAGATAGAAAAGGATATCCAAGCATATGAATTCATCTAGGGGAGTAGATGTAGGGTAACAGAAGCTGAACCTTCTACTGATGAAGAAGAGGATGATGATGCAGAGTAGATATCATGTTGACCAAGTCAATGACTTTGAGGAATATTCCAGATGCCAACTAGAAATCATGTGCCACGTTTCTATCTTGACCGTTGGATTAGTTGTAACTATATCCTCTCCTTGTTCTATAAAAGGAGGAGGATTTCCATTTTGTAATTATTAGAATCTTAACTAAGACTGAATCGTTGAGTTTTATGGTTCTATCTTAAGTTCAATTGTATACTTGTATTTCTTTTGCATACCTAATGAAGATGAATGCTTTTGATTACAACTTATCATATATCTTGTGCAATCTGTGAATGAGTTCTTGATATGTCATTGTGATTTGTTGTGTCCCTTGGAGTGCATTTGAACTGGTGCATGTTGTTTTCATTCTTTATAAGGTTTGATTCTCTTCTCTTTCATGAAAGTATCAAGAATACAAGTAGATCAGTGACCAAACTTCACTTAATTTCATTGAATCTTAAAATTTCACTTCAATTTCTTTAAATTTCATTAAATCACCATCATCACAACTACAATACACTGATAAATAGAAAGCAGAACATTAAATATGCATACATCCATAAATACATGAATATCATAGGCATATTTGAGCAAAAACCATGTAGAATTGCAAAGATCATGCAAATAATCTTAAATAATTATATGAATAATAGAAATATCAGCTATAGGCACATTATTTAGAATAATTTGAAGTGCATAAGCAAAATTGAGCAAGGATTAGTTCAAATTTGAATAGGTTGGAGATAGTTTCAGAAGAACTAATCAAAGATATGCATATCATCATAATCAATATTAACTAGAGTGATAGTCAGAAGAATTGATCAAACTTAACATAGATATCTGCATGATCTAGTTAGATATTGTAAGATTTGACTTTATTTGTTGAGAATTTATAGAGAGTAGGTGGAACAGAGTAAATATTTGCATATCATGAGACAAATACTTCAAATTCAAGCATAATCACATCAAACTAACTAAGAGATTATCATAGGATTATGACCTAATCAATAGAGACTTGGAATCATCAATTCATCCTAAATTGATCGTATTATTCAAGAAGATAAAGGTTTTCTTTGGGAATTTTTATCATTGTTGTTATGACTAACATCATCATCAATAGTACGCATGCTTAGGGGTCTTTATAAAATTTAGATGACATGACGTCATCAGGATTGGGATATTAGTAAAGATATGGATATTCAACCAAGTGCATATCCATATGAACCAATGTTCACATGACGTTAGCCATTTGTATAAATGTAGGTCACATGACATCATCAGGATGCTGGGAGGTTGGGACATTAGTGAATGCTTGGATGTTTATAATGCATGGACATTAAAATAATGTTTAGATGTTATAATGAGATATCCAAACCTGTGAACATCCATGCTTGTGACGGCCTTGTTAGACCATAGACTAAAATTTGACATGCGCATCCTCAAGAATGTCAGGATATTGACCGTTACTTAGCAATTTCTTGGGTCGTGGCATTAAGTTAATGTCTGGATATTAAAACAATATGAATATCCTTATGACTAGTTGACCAAACTTTGACCAGGCATAACCAACTAGTTTTAGGGAATTTCATGGTGCTTCAAAAGGCAAATCTGGTTAGAATTTTATCTTCTTTCATTTGGCAAGGTTTATGAAGGGAAATTCTGACTTTGAAAATTTGGATCCATAGATCAAGATCTAGATATCCCTAGAATGAAACCTAGACATACATCTGATACTTTTTTACCATACCACCCAACTCAAAGGGAAACAAAACAAGCCAAGCAAAAGAAAGAAAAGTCATGTCCCTGTTTTGCTAGGGCAAAATGGAGCGTGTTGTGTAACCACACAACTTGCCACCAAAGAAAACAACCAAATTCCAATAATTCAAGAGAAGAAAACAAATTAGGACATAAAATTCCAACTCTTATCTAACATAAGCATCCTAACCTTTCTAACTGAGATCATATTCATTGACTGAACAATGTGATGAGAAGAAATCAAGTGTGTGCATTTGATTCATTGCCTTCATCTTGAAGAAAAGTTGAAAATAACAGTGGTTAGTGTTAAGCTACATAGTTAGGTTTAACCCTCTAATCCAACCTTGGATAAATGCTTGCTACTAGTCAGACATCCATATCCCTAACAAGGTTGTCTTTGCAATTCTCCCAAGTAGAGCCCTACTACCAAACATGTGTCCATAGCCCTGGTAGAGTTACTTGGATGACCTAAGAATTTCTTTCTTTTGATATTCAATATATTTCTCTTTTTATTTTTAGTATTCATATGTTACGATCTTGTAAGCTCATTTGTAAAGTGTAGGCACTTGCTTGTTTAGGCTAAGAATTGCAATGGTAGCAAGGGCAAACCTTTAGATTTTTCACTTAACACAGACACTAGTATCTTCAACTAATCTGAGGATGTTAGATGTATTCATGTGATGACTTCCTTGAATGACAATAGTTACTATTGATGAATATGATTTCATAGATAGGATCAAAGTACTTAAGCTAACAGGAATTACAACTTATGTGGGATTTTGTATTCCTTTCTTGAATTCTAACAACTTAACTAGTTTTCTAAAGTGAAAAGGTGTTCCTTATTACTTGACTGAAACAAGGACTCAACAACACACAGAACAAAGAAAAGCACACAAAACAAGATATACAAGTAGATTATACAAGTATTTACATAGTAGTACATGGTTCTAATCTTTCCCTGTCTAGGCCTGGAAATAGTATTTGAGGAACTATCCATTGACAGGCAATGGGACATCCTCACAAGTTAAGGTTTTAAGCCTATAGGTACTATCACCTAATATCTTTGATATCTGAAAGGGACAGGTCCATAGTTTGTCAAACTTACCATGGTCACCTTTTTTTTATGGGCTTTATCCCAAGATAAGACAAGGTCCAATATTCTAAAAGTTTTAACCTTGGCTCTTCTATCAAACCATCTTTTGACAATAGCCTAATGTTTTGAGAAATGGTCTATAGCTCTGTCTCTTTTTTCTTCTAGCTACATTAGTTGTAGTAACTTGACTTCTAGTTTGTCATCTAGACCAAGGTGTTCTTGTACAAATTGGAGTGTAGGGATATTTAAGTTCACTAGTAAAATTGGATCCACTCCATATACTCGCTGATAAGGGGAGTTCCCTAAAGCTTCTTTCATTCTCATCCTATCTACCCACTGATGAATTAGTTTTTACCATGGAATCATCATCTTTATGGAAATTATATTTTGATGGATCTTATACCAATAATAGATCAGGGGTAGGAATTCTTTTTGTTACCCCTGAAGGAGATTGCATACCTAGGTCATACCACTTAGCTTTCCCATGCACAAATAACATAGCAGAATATGAAGCTCTAATAATAGGATTAAGAACAGTTATTTCATGGGATATCAAGGAACTTTAAGTTTTAGGGGACTCTCAATTGGTCATTAGATAGGTAAATGAAGAATATCACACAAAAGATGAGAAGTTATGGCCCTATAAGAAAATGGTAGACACATTAAGGGAACATTTCAACATGATCACATTTGAACAAGTAGCAAGGTTAAACAATGTGGCTGCAGATGCAATGGCCACTATTGGATCTCTTTTAGACATGCCCCATAGTCATCAGAACTATGAGTTTCTAGTTGAGCAGCTTTTCATACTAGCCTATGAGATATCAGAATTAGAAATGGTGCATGTCCTTGTTGGTCCTAATTCCCCTTGGTACCAAGATGTCTACACTTACCTTCGTCATAACACTCTTCCACTCAATCTTTCTAGCTTCGAAAGAGAAAATTTATTTGTCGATCATCTCGTTTTACCATCCCTGGTGATACCTTGTATGAACGAAGCCTAGATGGTATTCTCCTTAGATGTTTAAACCTTGAAGAATCTAAAACTGCTTTACAAGAAGTGCATGAGGAGATTTGTGGGGCACATTCTAGTGGGTTATCACTAGCTAAGAAGTTTTTAACAATAGGATACTATTGGCCAACTTTGGAACAAGATGCTCACGAATTTGTAAAGAGATGCAAACAATGCCAACAACATGGAGATTTAATACATGCACCCACTCAAGAGTTACAACCAATCACTACTCCTTAGCCTTTTTCTCAATGGGGGCTTGACCTTGTGGGCAAAATTCACCCTTCTTCCTCTGATGGTCATACCTTTATCATAACTACCATTGAATACTTCACAAAATGGGTAGAAGCCATTCCCTTAGCCAATATTACCGATAAACAAATATCCAAATTTATCCTCAATTATATCATTTTTTGATATGGTATCCCATCCACCATTATTACTGATAATGGTAAGCCCTTCAAAAACCAAGATGTCTGCAGACTTTGCTGCACCTTCCATATCCAACACCATTTTTCCACCCCTTATTACCCGCAAGGTAAAGGTCAAGCTGAGGCTTCAAATAAAACTATCCTTAAGATCCTTGAGAAAATAGTCAATGACGTTGGTCATGATTAGCACTTATAACTTAATCCAACTTTATGGGCCTATCGAACTAGAATTTGTACCCTTACAGGCACCACTCCCTATTCACTTGTTTATGGAACCGAAGCCATTTTGCCCATTGAGGTTGAGCTCCCATCTCTGAGAGTGTCATTGTAGCATGTGATTGATGAAGAAGAATATTTGGTATCTAGATTGTATGAGCTTGAGGTCCTTGAAGACAAGTGTTTGCATGCTTTAAATCATTTGCAGTCATATCAGAATCGACTATGAAGAAGTTATAACAAAAGGATCAGAGTTAGAAGATTTGAACTTGGTGATTTAGTACTTTAAAAAAATCGGAAGAATCAACAAGATAGAGCAAAGAAAGGAAAATTTGAGCCTAATTGGCTTGGACCTTTTGTGATTATAGCATCATATGGATCAGGGGCATATGAATTGGTAACTCCTGAAGGGGAATCTTTGGATGAACCTATCAATGCCATGCACCTTAAGAAATTTTATGCTTAGTCCTTTGGAACATAAACAGTTGATGTGCAACATTCCCACCCTTGAGTCTTGTACCTTTGGCATCTATGTTTCCTCCATCCTTTGGTGTATCATAGCCTCTTTTGAATTATGCTATTAGGAGCATGTCATTAGTATATGGTTACACATATGGATCCTTAAAACAAATCTAACTTTCAAACACAAACAAACTAATAAGCAAAGAAGTCTTGACCTTTAAAAAATTGATCCTTGTAACTTAAGTTAATCTCCTAACTTTGTCTAAAAATGCCAAAATATTTCACAATCCAAATCTAATATCAAAATCATGATGCCTTGATAGGATAGATCTTTCCTATATCAGACTATCATCTTTATCTAAATCTTGAGCTGAATAAATTGGCAAAAGGACATTGTGGCATTTTAACTTATTTTATTTTGTGAACTTTTGGGGCCATTTGTGTCTTTTGCTCTTTAGCATGTTGTGTGTATCTATCTTTCGTCTCTTATGGGTAGTTTAGCATAGAAGTGTCTTGTCCAGTGTATCTCATTTTGTATCTTTTTTTGTGACATAAAAGTTTGAAATACGGCTGATCAATGTTGTTTATGTGCATCAAATCATTTTGTCATTTTATTATCATTTTCCTATTTCTTATCCTTCGTCTTATCTCATATCTTGTGTCTTGTGTCTTTTATTATTTTGTTATTTATATCTTTTATCTTATGCTTTCAACAATTTTATCTCTTTATCTTATTTTTGTCTTATCTCTTTATCTTTTCATTGTTTTTTCACATTCTGAGGAAGCTTGGAGATCTCTACACCATGATGTGCAGGAAGGAGAGTGAGGAATGGGGCATGAGTGCATGTATGTGTGTGTATGTAGCCACTCTATGAAGAAAAAGAAAGCATAACAAAAAGTATCCTAGATGGATCTATCCTATTCTATGAAGGAAATACAATGAGTGCAAAATCATCAAAATTGTAACCATATCATATTTCCATTTTATATGCTTTTCCTTGAAATTGATTTATCTTCTTTTCAAAAATTTGCCTTGTGTCCTTTAAGTCAACCTTCTGAGGGGGCATCATCACTGGGGTATTCTCTTAGATTTTTCTTCTGTGTTCTTTGATACAATGTCACATGGGCATGATATTATATCAAAGAGGGGCAAAATGTAGACACCTAAAAATAATATAAACTCTTATTTTGCCTTGTCAATCATACTTCTATGTATTTTGTCTAATATTAATTATTTAATTAAAGCTAATTATTCTTCTAAATCAAATTATTTCTCCTCTCTCTAAAATTAATTAAATAATATTAATTATTTAATTAATCAAACTATTTCTTCCAAATAAATAATTTAATTTAATTTAATTATTCTATCTATCTCTCAATAATTAAATAAATAATATTTAATTATTCTCTCAATTATTTCCTCTCATGATTAAATAATATCAAATTTTATTTAATTATCTAACTCTCATCCTCTCAAGTTAAATAAATAAATCAAAATTTATTTAACACATCTTCTCAAATTAAATAAATTAACTCAAAATTATTTCTAATCTCAAATTGCTTTTTAAAAATTTTTCTTTTATTTCCTCCAAATCTTTTTTTAAATTTTTTCTTTTATTTCCTCTAAATCTTTTTTAAATATTTTCTTTTATTTCCTCCAATTCTTTTTTAAATATTTTCTTTTATTTCATCCAAATCTTTTTTAAATCTTTTCTTTTATTTCCTCCAAATCTTTTTTAAATCTTTCTTTTATTTCCTCCAAATCTTATCTTATTTATTTCCTCACTTATTTGAATGATAAAAAATCAAAATCCTAAATATGTGGTTTTTTTATCTCATTTAAATATCCACTTAAAAAAAAAAGTAACTTTGAGTTAATAAATCAATTCTCTTGATTTTCTTAGTAATCTCATCTCAATCCCTTGATTTATGCATGCAACTCCTTGATTTTTCTCTTGGCTTGTTGTCTCGTCGATTTTGAACTGTTGATCGTAATTCTAATCCTTTTCAATCTTAGCCACTCATTATTTTCCAAGAGAACTATATAAGAGTGTGTATCCCAAGCGATTGGACATCACATCATGTTACACCCTTACTCTGTCATTTTGATTCTCAATCTTTGAAGCATTTTATCACTTGATCTTTTGAAGCACTCCATCATTCAAGTCAGCTTGTTATGCAAATCTAAGAGCAATTCCATATCACAAAGATCACGATATTTAAACAATAGAGCTTTTGGTTTGATTTTTCCTATAGCTACATTCATAGTTTTTATTATCTTTCTCTATTGTGTATACATTAGATTTGTATTTAATTTATATTCATTTTAATGTATTATTGATCAAAGTACATTTCTATTGTTACACCCACAATGCATATTTTCGCAAGGTATGCCATTCTCTTAGGTTTTTGTCTACTAACTTCTTGATGATTTTCAATAAATTCTTGTTAGTGGATTCTGCTAATCCATTAGCTTGACAATAGTAGTTAGAATAAAACTTTAAAGTTATACCTTACTCAAATCCCCAATTAGAGAATTTCAAAGAAGCAAATGTAGGCCGATTGTCACATACCAAAGAGAAAGGGATGCCAAACCTTGTGATGATGTTACTCTCTAGGAACCTGATCACATCTTTAGTAGTACACGTCTAGTTACTGATGGCTTCTATCCATCTAGTACAATAATCAATCACTGTTAGGACATACCTGTTGTCAGCTAAGGAGGGTGGATTGATTGGTCCTATGAAGTCCATTCCCCATTGTATAAAGGGACACATCTCCATCATTAGCTACAATGGTTGTGCACCATATCTCTCTTTATGTGTAGCTATTCGGCATGTATGACAATGCTTGTTGTGTTCAACAGTGTCTTTGAAAATTGTAGGCCAGTAATATCCCACCCTAAGGATCTTGTGTGTAGTGGCAAGGTGGGACCCGTGTGTAGTTCCATACTTGTCATGCAGCTCTTGTAGGAGTTTTACAGCCTCTTGCCTATCCAAGCATCTAAGATATATTCCCTCATGGTATCTTCTGAAAAGGATTCCCCCTTTCATCATGTAGTTCTAGGATTTCACCCTTAATGCTCTTCTTTGTGAAGACTTCATGTTACCTGGGAGTTTTCTTGAGATTAGGATATGCTTAATGTTTGAATACAATCATCTAAACTACTGGAATCTAATGTGTATTATTGACTGATCAAATCAGGATCATTCTCTGCAATCATCTGAGTTAAATCTTGTCCTTTGACTAGCTTCATTGGGGTGATCTCTATGTTATACTCTTGTAGGATAGTGATCCACTTGGCCCTTTTTCACCTGGTTCACTCTACATCAGCAACATCTTCACTACTGCATCAGGTACAATTGCAATTACCTTGCTTCTCAATATCTAGTGTCTACACTTCTTCATGGATCTTACCAAGGCAAGAGCTTGTCTTTCCACATCTAGATACCTCAATTCTGTATCTCTGAATGGGAAACTCATAAAAGCTATAGGTTTCTCTTCCTTGTTTTCATGTTTCTAAGTCAGCACGGTTGCACAAGTGTGAACTGAAACAAAGGAGTATATATAAAAATCCTTGACATAATCAGGGATACTAAGCATTGGAGCATTGACAATTACCTTCTTAATGTCTTCAAATGATTCCTTAGCTTCAGGAGTCCATTCTATTTTTGCATCTTTCTTCAGCATTGCATTTAGTGGCCTAATTATTTCTACAAATCAAGTGATAAACTTTGTGACAAAGTTAATTTTCCCTAAATATGACTTTAACTCTTTCTTACTGTTAGGCAATTGGAGTTTCATGATTGAACTCACCTAGTTTGGATCAATGATGATCCCATCCTCTGATACTAGGTGTCCTAATAATTTACCAATTGTGACACCAAACACACACTTCTTGGGATTTAAAGATATACCATACTTCTCACATCTCTGGAGCACTTTTCTTAGGTCTACAATATGGTCACCTCTCTATTTGGAGAAAACTATCAAGTCATCCATGTAGAGAACTATGCATTGGCCAACCAGACCTCTGAATACGATGTCCATGGCATGCTGGAATGTTTCTCTAGCATTGATCAGACCAAAAGACATCTGCCTGTAGGCAAATATCCCCCACTTGGTGGTGAATGCAATCTTTAGTCTATCTATTTTGTCCACCATGACTTGATTATAACTAGAAAAATTGTCTAGAAATGACATCATTTGTGCTCCATTATCAATCTGAAGCACCTCATCCAATGAAGGGAGAGGATAATTATCCTTCTCTAAGGCCTTGCTCAAATTTCTAAAGTCTACACATAAACAAATGTTTAGTGTTAAAAATGAAGAGGATTTGGTTTTAATAGTTTGTGTTGATCCTCCTTTCACCACTAAACATTTAAGGACATTCAATTGAGTAGAGAACTCTACTATAGATCTCTTGTCACTTGGAACATAGAGGAAGATTGGAATTATATGATTTTTTTATTCAATTAAGCCCAAGTATGCTCAAAACCCTAATTTCTTAAATTCGTAAACAAACAGATAAATTATGGAAAATGATTGCACATAGAATTATCAAATGACAATCAAATGTGTACCAGATTTTAAAGTTTAGTGTGCAGAAAAGTCAGGGACTAATGAGCGGGAGCCCTAGTCTAGTGCCACAATTTTTGTCGGGACATGGGAATCTTTTATGTAACCTGTTCCTATTGTTCTAGAGATTTTCTAGTTGCGGGATCTGGAGGACTAATGAGCAGGTGCCTGAGTCTAGGTCCCTATTTACTTTTTTGATTTGCAATTCTGATAGTTTGCACTACTCTCCTACAACTCCACTTCTTTCAATTTTGCAACTTGTAACCTACAATCACAGAAAAATGGGTTGGGGGTTGTGGTGTTTAGAGGCTTGCCTCAATCAAGCCTCAGAGAGATATTCAAGTCTTCCGAACACTATTGTCAGATAAAGAGTATGTATCCCTATAGGATAGAGGCAAAATCCAAATGATAAATGATAGAAAACACAATTTATATCACCTTGTAGTGAAGATCTCATGGAAGGAAGATTCTCTTCATGCCATGAGGAGTTGGATGCCAAATCTGCAAATACAAACACAAGAACAACACAAATTCTAATCTGCAACACAATGAAAGCCTTGAATCACTTTCACATAAAGCCACAAGTTTGCAATATCCATCTAGTTTACAAATGAATCACTAATCATGTTTATATATGTAACTACAATCATTCTCGCTAAGAATTTCATAATTTAAACTTACCATGTCAGCATAGGACCTAAATAAAGGTCATAAACTGACACTTTGAAATTGGTCATGACCTAAAATAGGGAAGGACTAGGGCATGGGCGTCCAAGTCCTCCCCCTATTTCAGGTAGGATTTATGTTAAGTGCATCCCCTGAGTCCAAATTGCCATGAAACTTCAGGGTTTTCTCATCAGGAGTCATCAAATCATACAAGATGCTTTAAATGCATTCTAAAGGACCCAGGAGCTAAACCTGAAGAGGGAAAAGCCCCCATAGTTACTTTTTCTGATATAACATTTATCCCCCACTTTAATGTATGTATAAATGCAAAGCCAATACATGCATTAAAGTACGGTCAATAACACAACAAACATGCCATGCACGGAGAAGACATGCCAATCACAGTGAAGATAGTAACATGCATGCAAAACACAAAGAAGATAGTTACAGTCATGCAAAACATCGAGAAGACAATATTGAAGACACACAAAACACAATTAATACAGTGAATGCAGGGAATATAGTGATGATTTTCTTTTCTTTTTCTCATATATATGAAATGTAGATGCAAGTACAAGGAAAGTAAACACACCACCCATAATGCAGGAGGGACTCGTCGCCACCACTCTTTAAACTGCATATGGGGCAACAAGCATGCAAAAAAATTCTCAAAGTACAGGAGGGACTCATCACCACCATTCTTTAAGATGTACTTGAGAAGAAACACACCATACAAATCAAGCACACCATACAAATCCCAAAGCATAGGAGGGACTCATCGCCACCGGTCTTTAAGACTATGCTTGCGAACCAACACACCATACACACACACATAGAAGACACTGAGAAAACATGGTAGAAAAGTGATGGAGTGTACCTATTTATAGGTTCATCACCATCTTAGGCACATTACAGGCACACATCAACAATTGGGCTTTCCCACAACAATCACCGAAGACATGCTTAAGGGTTAGGATAGTCATAGATCTGCTCCCCGCCTCTGCAAAGGACTTTTAGAAAGTGACAGGATGTGCACTTTGTATGAGAAATACACCATCCCCTCCTCTGCAAAGGGCTTAAGATAAAAGGATATACATGATATCCCTCCTCAACAGAGGGCTTCATTGATTGCAATAGATTTCAAACAAATCTCAAAGTGCAGGAGGGACTCATTGTCACCAGTCTTTAAACTACACTTGAGTACAAACACACTCTGCTAGCATCTAAAACATAAATCTTACCTTATATATGCCCCCACCTTAAGGTGGTTGATATCATGTACTAATATCAAGCATGTTAAGGTAGGAAGAAAACACACAAGGGAATATGAGCTCTCACAAAACCTATGCCCCCCGGAGGTGACATGTACTTTATGATCGCCAAATGTTCCCACAAACACACTCCTGCAAGAAAAGTGTTATGTCCATATAATCATGATAAACAACAATGCATATGATCATTCACATAGAGATCCAAGGTTATACTATGGATTCAAAGACCAAGTATAACCATGGGGCTATACCACAGAAATCTAAAAATCAAGTGTAACCAAGGTGAGATTCAAAGATAAACAAAGTGCATGGAGCAACAATATTTTTATGGTTTGTAAGTGCAATAAGACAACATCAAGATCACACAAAGTGATTCTACTAGCCAAGCATCAAATAATATATATCAACCCCATCATCATGTATGGACTTGATCCATTCATTGATTTCTCGCTAAAGGGACATTAGGTTTGTATCAATATAATATGTTTTTTGTCATCCTCCTGCTAGATAGAAACACTAGAGGAAGGGAAACAGTAAATCAAGAGAGGAGAAATAAGTGCCTTAGGGATAGTCACATAGGAGGGTGCCCCAACCACAACGCTATGTCCTTAAGACACAACACACAACAGTGAAAATAGAGGAGAAACAATATAGAAGAATGATGATACAAATAGAAGAAGGGTCACAACAGAGGTGATCTCCCAATATCCTTGAAATTACAAGAGAATCAAGGGTCATCTTAGGAGGTCTAAGAAACACATTACACATCATGAGGGAAACACAACATGAAGGTAAAGGAGTAGAGATACTTACCTGTAGGGACAACCTAACTAAGGGTTGTCATCAAGCAAATCATCATCATCTTCCCACTCTCAAATGTTGGAGGAAAGTGGGACATAAGGTACCATAGCCCAACTCTTATTCTTGTTTTCAAGTTGTCTATTCATAAGATCTTCTTGGTTTGACTCAATGTTAGTTGAGATGTTTTCTTGTTGAGTTGTGTTTCATTAGGCATAATCCTTTCATCTCCTCCTTTCTCTTGCTTGTCTATTTCTTTGTCTTACCACTTATCTCTTGTAAGATAGTGTTTTACTCTTCAATAGGTTTTTGTGTTTAGAGGAGGAAGCACCGAGATTGAATCTCATTTGTCTAGGTGGAATGTTTTTCTATCGACGACTACCTCCCAATCCTTGTAAGGATGGCGAGGGAGGAACCTCAACATAGGGTCCATTTCCTTTGTATCTAGGATTCTCTTCAAATTTAGTTTGTTCGTCTCTTGTTGTTTCTTGAATAGAAGGACCGGCCACTTGATGTGATAGTTTTGTTTTGTAGTTTCTATAGCTCAAGAAGTTAAAGTCTATCTATGGTTCTAGTTCCACTTCAGATCTTTCCCAAAAGTAATCAAGGGTAAAGTGTTGTCTTGTAACCAAATGTTTATACCTATTGTGAGGGATAGTATGCACTTGTCTATTCAAAGGAAATTTTACACAGTTATAAATTGTTGAAGGGACAACTTTCATAGCCTTTAACCATGGATGTCCTAATTTTATACAAAATAGGTCATAAATGGGGACAACATCAAACAATTATTATACAAATTTCTCAAATACAGTATCCAGTAAAGATATCTTCCTAGAAGTGTTTATAAAGGTTCCCTTATGTGTCTTAATCATCATGTCTGAAGGGTCATAAAAGCCTTGCATCAATCCATGTGAATAGAGGAACTCTTTCATTGCCACATTAGTCATGAAATTAGGGTCAATAAGGGTTCCATCCGCATGATTTTCCATTATCTTCACAGTGATATAAGGAGGCCCTTCAGTGTCTCTAATTGTTCTATCATGAGGTGTAAACACAATTTCAGGTTTGGGGACCTTTATTTTCATGTATGGCCTAGGAGGGAACCTAGTGTTGTTGTTGAGATTAGAAACCATGTGTATATGTATTCAAATCAATGTAAGATCAGATTTAAAAGCTTTTCAAAATTTATGCAAGAGACAAGTGCAAAACTATGTGTGAAAATGACCTAAAATGCTTGAGTTTTTAACTTTTTTCCATGCAAATAAGTGAAAGAAAAGGTATTGTAAGGAAATTGATCAGGGGCAGAAAATAATATGTTTGATATCAGTCTTAAAGCAATAATATCCTTCACAATGTACTTTTAATGCAAACCTAGAGTGATGACAAGTCAAAACCTAGTGAAAATATACTAAAATTATAAAAAAGGGTGTTGTAAAGAATTTTAGGAGGTGGAGTAGATTATAATAGTAATATCAATCATCTAAAGCCATAAAATCCATCACAACATGCTTGGAGTGCAAATCTAAGTCAAACCCTTGTGAAAATATATCCAAATATGCAATTTTTCACCAAATCTAGATGCAAAGGCCTAATAATAAGTGTGTTGTAAATAATTTGAGGAGAAGTAGATAATAACCCTGATAACAACCAATTAGTGTGGAAAAATCCTTTACAATGCACCTATGATGCAAATCTAGAGAGACGATCAAGCCAAAATCTAGTGAAAAAGCAATGTTTTCAAACCCTGGGCATAAAATTTTGCAAGAGGGCCACTATGATAAAATACTATAGTTATAAATTAGTCATAATGAGTGTTTCAAAAGAGTAGTAAAATCTGAAACAAGATTTTGACTACAAACCCTAGCTAATGCAAAACTAGGTTATATGAAAAAATGCACAATTTCAAGCGGTTTTTAACTATTTAAGCATGAAAATGCAATCTAAATGAATCATGAAAGAAAAATTTCTATATTTTAAATCAGATTGGATGATAATGAGAGAAATTTATTGAAATTCAATGCTAACTAATTTAATTTTTTTGAAAATGCAAACTAAAAATGCCAATTTTTTCAAAATTTTCAATTTTCTTGTAAATTTTGAATGAAATAAGATGAACAATGAAATAAATGAATGAAATGAATGTAAATCTAAAGTGCAACACTTATCAAGGTGCAAAATTCAAAAGAACATGGGTTCACCAAAATGTTTAATGTTAAAAATGAAGAGAATTTGGTTTTAATGGTTTGTGTTGATCCTGCTTTCACCACTAAACATTCAAGGACATTCAACCAAGTAGAGAACTCTACTACAGATCTCATATCACTTGGAACATAGGGGAAGATTGGAATTATGTGATTTTTTTGTTTAATTAAGCCCAATTATGCTCAAAACCCTAATTTCATAAATTAGTAAACAAACAGATAAATTACAGAAAATAATCACACAGAGAGATATCAAATGACAATCAAATGCATACCAGATTTTGAAGTTTGGTGTGCGAAAAAGTCAAGGACTAATGAACGAGCACCCTAGTCTAGTGCCACAATTTTTGTTAGGATCTAGGAATCTTGTCTGTAACCTATTCCTATTGTTCTAGAGATTTTCTAGTTGTGGAATCCAGAGGACTAATGGGCAGGTGCCCGAGTCCAGGTCCCTATTTTCTTCTTCGATCTGCAATTCTGATAGTCTGCACTACTCTCCTGCAACTCCACTTCTTTCACTTTGGCAACCTGTAACCTATAATCACAGAAAAGTGGGTTGGGGGTTGTGGTGTTTAGAGGCTTACCTTAGTCAAGCCCTAGAGAGACATTCAAGTCTTCCAAATACTGTTGTCAGTTAAAGAGTGCATATCCTTGCAAGATAGAGGCAAAATCCAAATGATAAATGATAGAAAACACAATTGATATCACCTTGTAGTGAGGATCTCATAGAAGGAAGATGCTCTTCATGCCATGAGGAGATGGCTGCCAAATCTGCAAATACAAACACAAGAACAACACAAATTCTACTCTGTAACACAATGAAAGCCTTGAATCACTTTCACATAAAGCCACAAGTTTGCAATATCCATCTAGTTTACAAATGAATCACTAATCATGCTTATATATGCAACTACAAACATTCCCACTAAGAATTTCATAATTCAAACTTACCTTGTCGGTATAGGATCTAAATAACGGTCATAAACCAACACTTTAAAATTGGTCCTGACCTAAAATAGGGTAGGACTAGGGTGCAGACGCCTAAGTCCTCCCCCTATTTTAGGTAGGATTTATGTTAAGTTCATCCCCTGAGTCCAAATTACCATGAAACTTCAAGTTTTCTCATCAAGAGTCATCATAATCATACAAGATGCTCTAAATGCATTTTAAAGGACTTGGGAGCTAAACCTTAAGAGGAAAATCCCCCTAAAGTTACTTTTTCTGACATAACAATAGATATCTCCATTCTTCTTCCTCACAGGAACTAGGTTGGCTACCTATGTGGAGTGTCTTATTGAGAAAATAGTCCTAGCTGCCATGAGCTTCTTTACTTCTTCAAATATGATCATCTCTAGTAGGGATTTCACTGGCCTCTACTTTTGTCTAAACGGTTTGGCATCAGGCTTTAGTGGAATTGTATGAGTGATGATGAATGTGTCATATGTCTATAATTCATTATACTTCCAGGCTATTACATGTATATAATCTTTCAGAGCCTAAATTATCTCTTCTCTTTCAGCTAACATGCATACTTTTCCCATCAAGACATTCTTGATATCTAGATTTTGACTAATATTGATAAGATGATATTCACCCACATTAGTTTTAGGTAAATCCTTTTGTTGAGTGATCTTGTCTAGATCAAACATTCTCTCCAACTCTATCATTCCCTTGGGGAACTTATTGTTAGGCAATTCGATTATCTCTTCATCTTCCTAGACCTAGTCATCTAAATTCTTCTCATCCATTATTTGAGCCTCAAAGATATCTCTATTTGTGATGAAGTCAAGGAAGTGTTGATCATCCTTAAAGACTTGAAAATTCAACACATTGTCGGGCATGAAAGGTACTGATACTAATTCAACTGAGAACTTCTTTAGTCCTGACACTGTCTATGGCTCTAAAGTGCTAGTAGCTAAAGCTAGTGCATCTACACGCTGATTTTGAATTCTCGAGACATGTAATGTTGAAGGCATCAAATCCTTCAATTAGGTCCCAAACCCTATGTCTATAGTTTGACAACTTATGGTAATTCCATGCATACTTCTTTTTCACTTGTTTGATGACCAATTATGAGTCTCCAAATACATGCAGTATCTTGGCTTTTTTCTTCAAGGCAAAGAGCAAGCCATGGATCAAGGCTTCATACTCTACCACATTATTTGTGCAATGGAATTGGAGTTTATAGGCTACAAGGTATGATTTACCCTATGGATCTATTAAATCTACTCCTGCTCCAACACCTTGTTTTAACTTAGACCCATCGAATCTCAATGTCCATGGTCTCTCTATAGGAGGATACTTATTTAGACCTTCCTTCTTACTTTTGGCACATGTAGCACTGCCTATAGATATCCATTTGATTTTCTATAGTTCATTCTTTATCACATCCAGATGCTTCTGTGGAATTGAAACATCCACACATTTCTTCTTCTGAGCATCAACTTCTTGAATATCTTATCCTTTCATGAACTTGATGTCATCATATCTTTTGTCAGGGGATATTACAATTCTCCTTTCTAATTTTTCTAGAATATCCCTAGTTCTATGCAATTTGTTATTTGAACACAAATGTTCCTATTTGTTTACTATGTGCAGACATAGAGCACAAGTGGTTTTTAAATGGGGAGATTCATGTAGCCTACACCATCCCTCAATTAGTACTTGATTGGGTGGGACTCCTTGGAGAATATACCCTTGGATTCTCTTGGATAAAAACTCTTCAAACTATGTCAAATGACTCCCCCTATCTTCATCTAATAACTCATAATCAGACTCAATGAAGCAGTCTATCCCTGGTGTAGTTGTACTTACCTCTTCACTGTAATACACATTACTACATACCAAGACTTCCTGTATAATAAGCACTAGAATTTGCATCTTACACATTCCCTGTTCATATTCTCCTACATCTAGATGAAGTAACAAATGATTACTGTCATCAACATTAGACATTTCACTTACCTCTAGTAATGACTACTTGTCTCTCATGCATGTTTTTTTTCTACCTTTTCTATTATATCCAAACATAGTCCACATGTGTTTTCTAAGTGTTCATCTTCATGCAGTCTGCACCAACCTCCCATGAGTATATCCTTGACAGATGTCCCATGCAGGTATGATTTCTTAACTTCACTAGACAGATACTTTTCAATTTCTAGAAAATGACCCACTTCATCTTCATCAGATGAGCCGTGACTAGACTCCACCATTAACTTTGTTCCTGGTGCAACTTCTTCAACATCTTCATACATGTACATGCACATCAACACTTCTTCTATACTGACTACCCAGGGCCTTAATGTATACACTCTTGTCTCTACATCCAAATACAATACCTTGTTATTTTGATGGTATTTAGTTATCATGTGCTTCATTCTGGGCTCTGCCTCAATTTGGAGCTGGTTGGGAATGCCTCTCCATGGTAACCACATATGAGAAAAACCAGTGGCCATATATCCATTTAGCATTTTTGACCAGTACCTACTCAAGAGCATGCCATATGTATTAGGAATGTCAACAAACTAAATGTAAATATAGTACTGCACCCTTGGGTCAGACGCCAACTACATGTGAATATGAGTTAATTCTCCTACAACACTGACCTCAGATTTGTCTAATTGGGTGACCTTCTTGAGTGACTTTACAGTGGAAAGACCTAATGTCTTACATATGGACAGGGGCATGACATTAGTAGAAGCACCTAAATCTACAAAGAAATTGTCCAAATTCTTTCCAAAAATCCTAAGTGTGAGCAGGAAAGGAGGTGACTCTGATTTCTCTTTGTATAGTGTCATCTATGTTGCATCTGCAGTATGGACTAAGACTTTTTCTTTTGGTTTGACAATAGTCTCCCTAGGTATAGGATCTTTAATAGAGGTATTGCTAGGGATATGACTGGGGATATGACTAGGGATATCCTCTTTTGCTATAGGTTCCTCTAATGACTTCAGGAAAGATTTTTTAATGACAGGAGTCTTGAGTAATTCAGATAAGGATAAACTAATTTTTATCTTTTTGATCTCATCAGTAAGATAAGAAACTAATTTATTAGATTCAGTTGGTTGACTCATACCTTTTTCCACCATTTCTTGTGATGCAAAGTGTTTTTGTTTTACCCTTGGAAGTCCAAGATTATTTCTAGCCTTGAGATTTGGAGGTGTGTTGAAGTTATTTGGGAGAATGGAAGTGGTGAAAGGACTAGTAGGATAATTTGTATTACTCCTCAGATTGTAGTTATGTCCTCTTTGATACTGCTGATACACATGGACTTCTTCAGTCTCTTGCTCAGGCTCATTCTAATCTTCAAAGGGGAAAACATAAGTAGTTTCAAATTCCATATCTAACTCTTCACATATCAAGGTATAATTTTCATGTATCACATCTATCTAATGTTGATGATCCTTAAAACTCTTAAGTACCAAAGCAGATTCATATCCAAGAGGTACTATCTCCTTACCTTCAGGGAAAGACACTTCCCCTGTAGTGTTCTGCACTTCTACTTGGAATATGCTTTTTGCAATCTTGAACTGTGGAAATCCAACTCAACATGTGCACTTGTATTGTGTATCCTACACCAATTATTGAGTGCAACTTTTGCCAAATTAACCCTTGTGGTCTGTTTAGGTTCCAGAGGAGGCTGGTTGTTTAGAGGTGAAGGTAAGGAACCATTGTTAGGTCTGGTGTTTTAGACTCTTAGAGGCCTAGGAGCATTAATATAATTATTGGAGTTCCTTCCATTGCTATATCCTCTGTCGAGATATCTAGATCTCTCATTATTATTGTTATATCCTCTATCAGGATATCCTCTATTCTGTGAATTTGGCTAAGAGTAGAAACTCTGGTTCCTTAAATGAGTCACTTCAGTTGTCAACTTCTTTAGTTGAGCAAATATCTCCTTGATATCCTCTATCTCTTCCTAGACCTTGGCCACTACATTGTCTTGGCTAGGTTGGAAAAATGAGTTGCCATTACCATTCTATCTAGCATCTGTAGGAACATGTCCAAGATGAGGTATTATCTGATCATTTCCCTGAGGAGGCATGATGCTCAGAGGTAGCACCTGTAAAGGATTTGACATTGTAGTAGGGGGCATCAAGGCTCCACTAACTTGGGTTTGGTTAGGGAAGACATAATATCCTAGGTTAGGCATAAGACCGAGTCCTACTGGATTCATCTCCCAGTTGACCTTGACAACTTCTGCAAAGATAGCAGACAATGATGTGATTGTAAGGTGTGTTCTTCTGATGAACATTGTTGTCAGTGGATTGAGAGCAGAGTAATAAACTAGCCTAGTAGCTTCATTAGGAACATCATAAGGAGGTGTCAACTTTGAATACATCTTTTGAAACTGAGCATTAAAATTAGAGATCAATTCTCCTTCACCTCTCTTGATAGTTGCAAAGTGGTGATACATAGTGGCTACATCAATAGGTATTCTAAACCTTTCTTTGAAAGAGTCTTCTAGTAATTGCCATGAATTGATAAAATTCTAAGGAAGGCTAACATACCAGCCATATGCTTTCTCTCCTAAGGAATAAGGTAATAGTCTATATACAACATCTTCATGTTGTATTCTTGCCCTGAAGAAAGCTTCTTTAAAGGTCTAGACATGATCATACGCATCTTGATATGGATGAAACTTAGGACAAATATTGTTTGGATTTTTAGGAAGGTCATTGTAAGAAGCAAAATGAAGAGGTGACTCAATGGCAAAGAATGGCATGGCTGGTTACGCTGGTGCTACTGTAGGAGCTCCTCGCAGATTAGGAACAATAGGCCTAGGTTGAACTGGCCTAGGCTGAGCACTTGTTAAATGAGGTATAGGTCTAAAGACAGGAAATTATTCTAAAGGTCCAGTAGATCTTGACCTTGTGTTAGGTCTGCGAGCCAGCTATTAAAGCCTTAGGGTAAACTTTGGATACCTGAATAGGATCTTTGCAAAGATATAGATAGATCCTCTGTAGGAGTGGATATTTATGGTCACTTATATCAGATAATGAGATATCTACAAGATATTTGTAGAGAACATAAATTTTAGCTCAAATTTGAATTCTAGATGACTGTCTATAAATATTAGGATAATTATCCTCAAGGAAGTGATATTTATGATTAGATTCTTCAAATTGTCAAATATTGGTGGAATCTTTGCATAAACACTCAAAGTATCAGGAGTAAACTTTGAAATTCAAAATAATTCTTCACAAGAATGTGGGAAAACACATCCAGATGACAGATTCTCAAACTTCAAGTGATTAGGCCCTCCTTCTAGCGATAATTTCTATTAATACAACTATTAGTCATATAACACAAATAAAAGTTTATACACAACAAACCTTTATCATCTTGCAAGATAAAATAAATTTAGGATGAATTTATGATCCCAAGTCTTTGATAGTCAGGACATGACCTTCTGACAGTCACTTAGTGGTTTGATATGATGATGCTATCAATCATTTAGGGGCCTTATACATGAATTTGATGTAATTCGTATCGAGATACTATCTTGTACACCTACTCTGCATGAATTCTCACTCAATTATGTTAAATCCTACTATATCTAGCTAGGATATGTAGATATTTTTATGAATACATCCTGACATTGCATAATTCATTCACAATTTATCAATATTTGAGATTATCTTTAAAGTTTGATCTATCTTTGATTAGTTCTTCTAAAACTATCTCAAATTTTCTTATTCTTCACTTTTGCACTTAAATTATTTCAAATATTGTGCCTATAAGATGATATTTCCATGTTCTTTTCTATTATTTCTAAGTATTTGCATGATATTTTCAATGTTACATGCAATTTGCTCAAATATGCACAAGATATTTAGTTATCTATGAAGTTCTACATATTTTACATGTTATGCTTATCATTTGTCAATATTTACAGATATGATGATGATTCATGAAGTTTAAAACAAAACAAACTAAAATTGTAAATTCAATTAAATTACATGAAATTAGAGAAGTTTGATCACTAATCCACATGTATCTTAGATACTTTCATGAAAAGAGAAACGAAAACCAAACCATGCTTTGCTAGGATAGTCCATGACTACACATGATAGGTGTGAATCTTCAAAGGAAAGGAATGAAAAGAACATGCAATTTGTGAATACACCTCTATTGAGCAAAGCAATCCATAGTTACACATCAATAATTCACTCACAGATTACACAAGATATATAATAAGTTGTAATCAAAATGCCTCTATCTTCATTAAGTATGCAAAAGAGTACACATATACAAATGACCTTGAGAAAGAACTATGTAGCTCAACAATTCAGTCTCAATTAAGCTTCGAATATATTACAAATGGCAATCCATCTCCTTTTATAGGAAAAGGATAGGATTCTGTTACAAATGATCCAATGATCAGGATCAATTCAGGATGATCCAACGGTCAAAAAATGTGGCACATGATCGCCAGTTGGCAATCAATCTAGTGGAATACAAATGGCATTCTAGAGTATTCCCTGAATCCTTGACTTGGTCAAAATAACCTCTTCACTCTGCATTTTCATTAGACTCTCCTTCTGTTGATGTTCCCTCTGTTATTCTAGATCCAATACCCTGGATGAGCTCGTATGTCTAGATAGCTTTTTGTATCTTCACCCTATCTTGTACTTTGACCTTCTCAACAACATGCTCTTGAGTTTTTAATTGCTCCTTCAAGGATATCCATTTATTGATCTAGCTATCTAACCCTTCATTATATGACTCAATTCTAGACTTCAGGGTAAAAGCACAAAGCCGTGTCACACTTTCAGCTGACTTATTAGCACAAGTGAATTTAAGTATTTCTAACTAAAAATCAATTTTTGTCAAACATATGATCTTGTAAGATTCATTCTAGCTAAGTTAGATATGCCCACAACTTTTCCAACTAAAATTGTTGGCTAAATGCATATGTAGCACCACTATGAGGCTAATTTATCAAAAAAAAAATTACTTGAAAAACTTGATATTTCAACAACTTGTACTCGTGAAAATAACATTTTTGAAAAATATAAAAATACCGTTTTGTAGATCTATAAGTTTAGTTTTTAAAAATATAAATTTTAATAGTTTATTTATTATTTATATTTTCCTTTCTATTTTTACTAAAAGTAGGTTATTAGCACAAAACATTAGGTTGATTACCATGTCAAGGAAAAATAGTAAAACTTATTAAAAAAAATTGAAAAAAATATGATGCATTAGATAAAAGAATCTATATCAAGATGGTATAATTTTTTTTCTATTTTAGATAAATAGTTAATATGAAAGTTGATGTTGAATGGAAACAACTACATTTTAATACACACATTTTTAGCCGATAGGCTTATATGTGGGACATTTTTGTCCCGAAAAACTATCTCACATTAGAAAGTTGTCATCCTTCGGCCTAGATTTCCTCTTTCTGGCGCTGGCCATTCTTTTTCCTGTCAGTTTTGTTTTTTGATCTTTTGTTCATTACTGAAGTGTACACCCAATCAGTTCACATTTGCAGCAACAAGGGAGTTTTGGAAGAGGGTTTGGACATTCACCAAAGCATAAAAGAGAGGAATTTTGAGATGCAATAGCCCTCATAGACATGTATTACAAAATGTGGAAGCATAGAGAAGACCTGCGAATTGTTTGACAAAATGCCTCAAAGAACTATTGTTTCATGGAATGCAATGGTTGCAAGATATGCACAAAATAGATTTTTTGAAAAAGATTTAGAAAATTTCAAGCAAATGAAAATGGCAGGCGTAAAGCCAGACTCCACAAACCTTTGCCAGCATCCTCCCTGCTTGTGCCAAAATGGGAACATTGGAATTTGGAACATAGTATGGACCTCTATTAGAGCATAATGAAACGGGGATTTTTGTCTTATACTTTAGTTGGAAATACTCTAGTAGACATGTATGCAAAATGTGGAAGCATAGAAAAATCTCTTGACCTATTTGACAGAATGCCTCAAAGAGATGTAATCTCATGGAATGCAATGATTGTAGGATATTCACAAAATGGATTTGTTGAAAGGGCTTTCACAACTATAAATCAAATGCAACTGCACTTCTTACAGCTTTGTACTATTTTTTAACATCATAATGGCACTTGTTTATCAAAATAATTTGCATTCAGTTTATCATTCACTTAATACCTTCCCATCACGTTGTTTGCATTGAAAGTTGTTTCCAAAATACCAGAGAGGCACCATGGTACTAGAAACTGCACCACAATAATTAGAAAAAACTACAACAAAAGTTGTTGAAAATTGATGTTGTTTCTTTTTCTTATAAATCCTCATTACCTTTCCTCCTTATAAAGTCCCAACAAAAGCTACCAAAAATGATCAGAATTCTACAAAGTCATGACACATTTCAAATTTGTTTCCACATGGCCAGAGCTCCGAGAAGCATGCAACACAATTAAAGTACCTAGTTGACAACTATAGACCACCAAATCAAGCCAACTTATATTCTTACAAGATTAGTGGTTGTTATCTCTGAAAGATTGTGTAGAACTAAGACTGATTTAGAAAGACAACTCAATACTAATATAGGAGTGTCCTAAGAATATGGAAGTTACAATTTATGTATTAAAAATTGTTATAAATTTAATAAGTAATAATATATTATACATCCTCATAAAATGATGGTGTGGTGGTGTTTGGATTTTGCAACATTAAGAATTATGTATTTGAAATTAATAATCAAACAATCAAATCATTATTAAGAATAATAGTCCACAAAAGGGAAGAATTTTGACATGCTGGAAAAATCAAATGTTACATTTTTGTCACTCTAATAGATTTGAATCTCTAGAAACTAATATACCTCCTTTTAACATGAAACACTCTTAATTTTTTGTGAATAACCAACAAGCAAAGCCACACCTCCTCTCCATATAATTCAATTTCTACATATTTTGCATTCTTTTCTCTTCCCTTATTATAATTATATTCAAATAAAAAATATTTTATTATATTAAACAATAATTTAGAAATTTTGATATATATATTTTGATTATTATTTTTAAAATGGCTTTCAAGTAGATCACAATTTAATTTCTAAAAATTATATAAAATTTTAAAAGTATTTTTAATATTTAACAATTGTATATTACATTTCATTATTTATAAGTTATAACTACTAACTAGTTTTAATCTCCAAACACGTCCACATTTTGTGCAAGTGCAAGTGTTGTTTTGTATGTATTGTATTTACTATTTTGATGGGAAAGTGTATAATAATAATAATAATAATAATTTTCGGGATACATAAAATAGTATAGTGAAATTTTAGGAATAATTTTTTTGAAATATTTACTTTATGATATTTTGTATTTTAAATAAATTATATTAACATTAATATATATATATTTCAATATTATATATGAGATTTTAAATAATGCATTATATATATATATATATATATATATATATATATATATATATATATATATATATATATGGGAGTATTATATTTTAAAGCTATATATTTAGATTAAATATATTATATAGTTTATTTTTATTATTTAGTTATATATAAATAATAGACATGAGATTTAGTCCATAGTTTTATATGTATATATATTATATAATATATTTTTTATAATGTAAACTATTAAATTATAATAATAAATATTATAAAATTGTATATTAATAATGGTCCCACCAACCAAAAACAAAAACTAGAAGTGAATTTGGATCATGAGTGATAGATACAGTTAAATTACAATACGATTAAGATCATAAATATATTTGAATTAAATAGTTTAAATAAAAATAATATTATATTAGTATTGATAAAATATTTAAATTTTGTATACAAATCATAATTAATTTATGATATTAATTAGATTATTATTGAGAAATGTAGAGGCCTATAAAATTAAAATTATGTGAAGCCAACCAAAAAGGTGTAGTACAAGGCACCTATATTTGTATTAAATAGAAATTAGAATAGAATGTTAAGAGGGCATGACAACAATAGATAGGTTCCTTACTTTCAAGTGTAGTCAAATCTATGGTATCATTTTTGTCTTGGCTATCAGGGTCTTGGAATATAACATCTCTCTTGTCCATGTGTGAATTTGTTGTCTCTTGGTACACTCCATCCACGACTATGATAAACTATGAAACAAATGAACAAGGATACAAAGAGTTATTTTATTTTGTTTACTTAAGATTTACTTTATAGTTATTTTATTTAATTTTGTTGGCGTAGTGACTATATTGATGATGAGATCCCTCTCCACCACTAGTATGTGCTTTTGGTGTGATGGCAAAAGTCAACATGGTATAAGTTATAAGTGGTTTTCCTCACATGTGGAAAGACTAATTCCACTCTATGAGTCATTAGTTGATGGGGACAGCATAGTAGAAATGCAGACAAAAATCAAATTTATTTACTGGCCACCGATACAGCTTGATCGGTAAGACAACCGTCGGTCGGAATGACTTTCTCAAGTCTCTCTATGATCAAACTTACGCCAATGGTATTTGTCTTTGGTAAGACTCTTATCGTCGGTGGGCGCTCACATGACTTCAACTTTCAGTTCGACTTAATCCAAAGTTGCCGATACACCAAGTCTGTCCGATACCTCCTATCGGTGAGGCTTGACTTCCTTTCACCCCGATGTGACTAAGACAAATTAACATTTGCTGTCACAGTTTCAGAAAGACAACGCCTATCGATGGAGCCAAATATTATCAACCTGATACTCTGATAACATTCCCTCTATAGTGATATGCCGATAGGGTTGTCAACTCTCACACAGCTTGATCTACACTCTACGCCTAGCACATAGAGATGCTAGGGCATGCTACTGTGCACACTCCTCAGTCTGGAACATCTAACCCATCAAACAGATAAATGAAAGGAAAAACAAATAGAAATATTTACAGACTAATGCCATTCCACTGATTTCTTTAGAAATCCACCAGTGGAATGGTTATCAACTCATCTTCGACAATTTAGACTAAACTATTTCAATTGCAAAGAACAGAAAGCTATTATGAATAGTAGGAAATATTTATGACACAGATCAAACATAGAAAGTGATGGACATAAGTTATTATTGTTCAGATGATTTCTGAATCACAATCTTCTAATCTAGAGTACCCTCTTCTCGGTTGCTCCCCTGTTCTTTTATTAAGCCAGAGTTGGAAGATCAACGGTTACTCAACAATTAAGGAAAGCCAACTGCCTTGAATCGCAACCGTCTCCTGTTGGCCTTTTCAGATTCTATTAGATACAAAATGTGTCCATTATTTGCCAAATGAAATACAAAAACTTCTAGGTTTTTAGAAAACAAAACATGAACAAGATGACATGACCAAATAGGCCTTATTTCAACATAGTAGATTTTACTATGGTGCCCCTGCACCATACTCCCCAGAAGAAAAATGTCTCAAGTCCTCTTAGAGACCAATTCTTGTACATCTCCACCTTGCTTTAGAATGTTTTCCTCCAGCATCCATGTAGCTTATGAATCTGGAAGCCCTTGCCACTTAACCAGATGTTCAAAGTATTCTTGTGCCTTGTCTTCCTAGCTTCTCTACTTTCCAAAATGTACTCCATTTTTGGTGGCTCCCTAGAAGGTAAGTGCTTTAGCCAGTCTTCATTTTCTTGGACAGGGTCTTCTGCATTCTCCCCTGTATTAGGACTTATGTACAATGTCAAATCAACAATGTTGAATATGGGTGAAATGGCAATATCGTCAAGAAGCTTAATCTTGTAAGCATTTGGACCGTACTTCTCCAGAATCTGATCGGGTCCAATCTTCCTCATCATCAGTTTGTTGTGGCCTCCTTTTGGCAACCTATTTTTGTTCAAATGAACCATGACCAAGTCATCTACCCGATACTGCACATCCCTCCTTTGATCCATGTGAGCCTTCATCTTCTGACTATTCTGGTGTAAAGTATCTTTGACCTATTGGTGTATTTCTTTCATGGCTTCTACAAATGCATCAGCATGACTACTCCTTTTGTCCAACCCCTGGACATCTCTCAATTCAAAAATACCCTTGGAGTGATTGCCATACACAATTTCAAAGGGACTCAGACCTGTGCTCTTGTTTGTCAAGTCATTATAAGCATATTATGCTTGTGGGAGTATCACATCCCAACTGCTGCCATGTTCTTTTGTTAAGCATCTAAGGAGATTGCCCAAAGATCTATTGACCACCTCAGTTTGCCCATCAGTCTAAGGATGGTAGGCTAAGCTAAAGGACAAATTTCTACCCAATCTTTTCCACAAAGTCCTCCAAAAATATCCTACAAATTTTCTATTCCTATCAGACACAATGCTCAAGGGTAGCCCATGAATCTTGACAATTTCTTTAAAGAACAATCCTGCAATGTAGCTAGGATCATTAGTGGTCCTGCAAGGAATGAAATGAGCCATCTTGCTCAATCGGTCTACCACTACAAACACACTATCACAACCTGCCCTTGCTTTGGGTAACCCCATCACAAAATCCATACTCAAACATTCCCAAGGCATGTTGGGTATTGGCAAAGGTTGATACAATCCTGCATTGGTCGAGACTCCTTTTGCTCTTTGGCATACTATGCAACTTTCAACAAATTTTCTGATGTCAGACTGCATTCTTGGCTAGAAATAAAATCTCCTTACCAGATCTAAAGTCTTATTCAACCCAAAATGTCCACCCAGTCCACCACTATGTTTTTCCTTCACAATATTATCCCTCATTGAGCATTTAGGGATACACAACTGACATCCTTTGAACAATAGTCCATTCTGCAATGTAAAATCTAAAAACTCACTATGAATAGTATTAGCAAATTCAATGCATACCTTGTAGATTTCTCTAAAATCCTGATCTTCTTCATACAATTCCTTGAGTGACTTAACACCCATGCTTTGCAACTACACTTCTTGGACTGTCAACAGCCTCCTACTGAGAGCATCTGCCACCTTATTTGTGACTTCTTTCTTATGCTTAATGGTGAAAGTGTATGCTTGCAGACTTTCCACCCATTTCATATGTCTGTGGCTGAGTTTGTCCTACCCATTCAAAAAATTAAAAGCATGGTTATCTGTATACACAATAAATTCCTTGGGAAGCAGGTAATGTCTCCACTTTTTCAGAGCTTGTACCATAGCATACAACTCTAAGTCATAAGAGGAGTATTTCCTCTTGGCTTCATTTAACTTTTCATTGAAAAAGGCCACTGGTCTCCCTTCTTGGCTCAACACTGCTCCAATGGCCAGCCCACTTGCATCACATTCAATTATGAAAACCTTATTGAAATCAAGTAACACTAAGACAAGGAATTTAGCAACTTTCTATTTTAGACTCTCAAAGCTCCTATCTGCTTCTCTCGTCCACACAAACTTCACCTTGCAACCACCCTTGATGGTTTCCAACATAGGTGCATAGATGTCACTATAGTTATTAATGAATTTCCTATAGAATGTGGCCAAACCATGGAAACTCCTTACCTCCCTTGTTGTCTTAGGTGTGGGCCAATTCAGAATAGCCTCCACCTTTGAAGGATCCATCTTCAGATCACCTTTGGAAATGACAAAACCCAAGTAGATCAACTCTTGTTTCATGAAATCACATTTGTCCAAGTTTATCAACAGCTTCTGGTCTTTCAGCCTCTTCAAGACTATCTCTATATGTTTCAAATGCTCTTCTTTACTTTTACTGTATATCAAAATGTCATCTAGGTATACTACCACAAACTTACGTATGAAATCCTACAATACTTCATTCATTAGCCTCATGAAAGTACTAGGAGCATTAGACAGACCAAAAGGCAATACAAGCTATTCATATAACCCTTCATTGGTTTTGAATGTTGTTTTCCATTCATCACCTTCTCTTATCCTTATCTGATGGTACCCACTCTTCAAGTCTATCTTAGAGAAATAGGTAGCACCCCCCAAATAGTCCATTAGGTCTTCAATTCTAGGAATAGGAAACCTATATCTGATGGTTATCCTATTTATTGCCCTGGAATCAATACACAATCTCCATTTCCCATCTTTCTTTTGTGCCAAAATAGTGGGGACTGCACATGGACTCAAACTCTTTCTTATTAACCCCTTGTCTAAAAGTTCTTGAACTTGCCTAGCTATCTCCTCATTCTGCTGAGGGGTCATCTTATAGGCTGCCTTATTGGGAAGTATAGCTCCCGATATAAGATCAATCTGATGGCTGATATCTCTAATAGGTGGTAGGGAGTCTGGTATATCTGCTGCAATTACTTCCTTATAACTCTCAAGTAGTTCTCTGACCTCCCTAGGTCCTACCTCTCACATATTTTCTCTTTTCTTCTCCTTAGGTTTCACAACCAGAGAAAAACCTATTCCACCTGATTCTAGTGTTTCAAGGAATTCCTTCTCTCCTACCATCATTATACTAGACCCTGCCTGCTGTGGGTTTTCCTCAATCAATGATTGTATCCTAGAGGTTACTCCATATTTCTTGAAAGAATAAGAATTTTTTCTCCATCATGGCAAGATTTGGTGTCAAACTACCATGGTCTACCTAACAACAGATGACAAGCATCCATTGGAAGGATGTCACATAGGATCTTATCCTTATATCCCCCTATGTTGAACTCTACCCATGTCTGCTCATTTATGAGAATATGCTGACCCTTGTTTAACCAACTGACTTTGTAAGGGCAACTATGGGGTATTCTTTCCAATTTCATTTTATTCATAGCCTCTAGAGCTATGATATTGTCAGTAGAACCAGAATCAATGATTACTTTACAGACCTTACCTTGTATTTTGCAGTTGATTCTGAACATAGCCCTTCTTTGGGATGGTTCAATCTATACTGGTTCCTTGAGCAGCATCCTTCTTATCCTCAGGTTCTCTCCCATCTCTGATGTCAGATTTACTTCAGGAGAAGTCACACTCCTGGCATCATCTTGTGTCAAGGTGGCTCTTCTCTCACCACCATGTGAAATTGAGGCCTTCTCAGGACACTTGAAAGCTGGGTGCCCCATCTAGTTGCAGTTGTAACATCTCATTGTAGAGAATTTGGATCCTCTACCAGACCCATTCATCCCTCCTCTACCATTAGGCCTCCTCCCTCTGTAGCCTCCTCTGCTACTTGAATCCCCACTTTGCTCTGTGTGGCTAGATTCACCATTAGGCTTTTGGTTGGGACTTCTTCCTGCAAAACTGCCCCTGCCTCTGAAACTTCTACCTCTAGTACCCCCATTATTCTGCTCACTCTTTCTCTTTATCTTCTCTTCAGCCCTTAAGGCCATTTGGAAACACTTGTTCACTGTTTCTGGTGCTAAGATGTTGATCTCATCTTGGATGTTCATCCTTAGGCCATTCAGATACCTTGCCACCTTCTCTGACTCTTCTTCTTGTCTCTTTGATCTGAGACTGAGTTTATGAAGCTCTTGTATGTATGCATTCACATCAAGGTCTCTCTGTCCAAGGTTCTGCAATTTCTTATACATTTGCACGTTATAGTCTAGAGGTAAGAATTGTGCCTTGATTTTGGTTTTCATCCTTTCCCAGGAGGTTATCGTATTCTTCCCCTCCTTGACTCTCTCTCCTTGCTCATAATTCCACCATGCAAGAGCAGACCCCTTCAACCTTGCTTTGCCAAATTAACCCTCCTATCATCAGGGACTTCTTTGTACTCAAAATGATTGTTCAATGCCTCAATTCAATCAATCACCTCTTCAGCTTCCATACTTCCAAAATACATAGGTAACCCATCCATGGTGTCCCTATTGACTAACTTCAAAGCATCTACAAATGCCCTCTGGTTTGCTGGTATCTCCTCTGTCCTCTTATTGGTTCCATCAATTTCTATATCTCCTTCATCGCTGTCACTTTCATCTTCCCTATCTTTGCCTTTGGACTGCTTGAACTCTCCCAACTTGGATTCAAGCATCTCCTTGATCAGCTTCTTAATGGCATCCTGCGACATACTTTTGGGAGGCATCCTCTTTGCCTCTATCTCACTTTCTCTGTCTAACATACACTATTCACAGACAACACCCAAATGCCAACACTCCTGCAAATCCTCAATTTGACTTGCCGTCCAAATCTTTTCGGGCTCTGATACCAATATGATGGGGACAACACAGTGGAAATGCAGACAAAAATTAAATTTTTTTCCTGGCCACCGATACACCTCAATCAGTCAAACAATCATCAGTCAGAATGACTTTCTCAAGTCTCTCCGTGATTAAACTTACGCCAATGGCATTTGTCTTCGGTAAGACTCTTATCATCGGTGGGAGCTCACAAGCCTTGGCCAATGCGCCGATGGACCCACCCACTCTTGGCGTGACTTCAACTTTTGGCAAGACTTATTCCAAAGTTCCCAACACACCAAGTCTGTTTGATACCTCCTATCGGTGAGGCTTGACTTCCTTTCACCCCAATGTGACTAAGACAAATTAACATTTGTTGTCATGGTTTTGGCAAGACAACACCTATCGGTGGAGCCAAATATTATCAACCTGATACTCTAATAACATTCCCTCTTTGCTATCGGTCAGAGTCCTTTATGTTGCTGAAACTTGTCTCTTCATCACAGTGATACACTGATAGGGTTGTCAACTCTCACACAGTCTGATCTACACTCTACGCCTAGTACATAGAGATGCTAGGGCATGCTACTATGCACACTCCTCAGTCTAGAAATCTGCCCCGTCAAATAGGTAAATGAAAGGAAAAAAAAATAGAAATATGTATAGATCGATGCCATTCCACCAATTTCTTTGGAAATCCACCAGTGGAATGGTTATTGACTCATCTTCGACAATTTAGACTAAACTATTTCAATTGCAAAGAATAGAAAGCTATTATGAACAGTTAGGAAATATTTACGACACAGATCAAACACAGAAAGTGATGGACAAAAGTTATTATTACTCAGATGATTTTTGAATCACAATCTTTAAATCTAGAGTACCCTCTTCTCGGTTGCTCCCCTGTACTTTTATTAAGCCAGAGTTGGAAGATCAACGGTTACTCAACAGTTAGGGAAAGCCAACTGCCTTGAATCCCAACCATCTCTTGTTGACCTTTTTGTTGGCAAGAGACACTGTGTGGCTTCATGAGTGTTGTCATTGATGGCAACAAAGTTCATCCCACTCATCCACAGCATAGAGTATGTCTATACCGGAAGTTAGATTGAAGAGTGTTTTGGTTCGGTGAACAAGAACAGAGCATGCAGCAAGGTCTGACAATCAGGTCCGGATCTCTCAGAGGAAGTATCTCATCAAAGTGCAAACTTGGGGAAGTTAGTAGGAGTACCATGACTACTACATTCCAGAGATTGAGCCTCCGGTGATGAGAGAGAGAAAAGATATGAGCATCTAAATGTTGCGTTCCTGACAGGCAGAGCAGACTAAGGAAGAACCAACCAGTAGAGCATCAGACTTTAATCTAGATGAGAAATTGGTGGTGATCAAGCTACTTGAGGGATCATTCATGGTTGGCCAACATGATTGATGACTTTTATGTCTATGTCCTTGATACGCATCACATAGTAAGCATGGATTCAGCTGACAGATCAATATGTTGGGAAAATCTTGAGTATTCCAGATGCTGAATAGAAATATGTTGAGATCCTTGATGCATATATATATACCAAATAGATTTCGGTATGAAGGTGTGTGACAATGTGTGAAGAAAGGTAGAGATAGGTGTGGAAGCAATAATACAAGTTTGGTATGTGATAGAACAACACTAAAGTAGAGGAAGAATGAAGTGCAGTAGATCAATTTATTGAGCCTAACTGGAACTAAACCTCAGAATATGTGGATGCCTCTAATCAGTTCAAACACCTGGTTACTTTCTATATACCTTGTAGATAGTGAGTCTCTTGTAGGTAGTGAGCCTCTTGTGAGTAGTGTGCTCAAGCAGTGAGCCCTAATTGGCAAGTGCCATTTTGTACTTCTATTCTTTTAACAGAGAATACAATCTTGGATTAGTCACCTCGTGGTTTTTCCCTTAACAGGGTTTTCCACGTAAAAATCCTTGTGTTATGTGTGTTAATTTCTCTTCTACTCTCATGTTCATGTATGCTCATATGTTTTGATATTGCACTAATTGTTAAAGAAGAAAAGAAAGTTAAATAATTAAGATAACTGATTCACCCTCCCTCTCAGTTATCCACCTTGTTTCCAACAATTGGTATCAGAGCTAGGTTCCTCCAAACAGAGCCTAACAGCTTGAGGAAGATCTAGGAATCTCAATGGATATGTATGGTATGAGGGAACAACTTCAGTTTGCCCTAGATGATCTTGAGAAATCTCACTCTGAAGTCAATAACTTGAGGGAAAGACTTAAACAAGCTAATGATTTCATAAATGAACTAAAAGAGAAACTGAGTATCTCTGTGAAAAAGAGAAAGGAACTACTTCAACAATTAGCAAGTGAAAGTGAAGCCAATGATACTAATGAAGATCTGAATGAGAAGAACAAGTTATGTGAGAAGCTATCAAAAGAGGTCATTATGGTAAGACATGAAATGGAATCAGGGGTTATGAAATTCACCCAAGAAATTGAAGAGGAGAAAAAATGAAGATAATCTAAAACAATCTCTCAAGGAGAAGTCAAAAGACTGCCACAAAATGGATAGAATAATCAGGCATTTGGAATCTGATCTTGAAGAAGCGAGAGATAATGAAGAACAACTTGAGAATCAGATAGACACTCTTAAAAGGGATCTTCAAACAGCAAATGAATACAAATAGAAATTCAAGATAAGCTCTGCTCAACTTGAAGTTCTTCTTGAAAGCCAAAAGAGGGTAGATGACAAGCAAGGCTTGGGGTATGAGAAAGGTGAAAGCTTTGGATCCGGTCAGAAGAACTCTGGATCAGGAAATCCAAGGAACAAGCCTAGAAGACCTCTGGTAAGACAACCAAATGCTCAAAGATATCCATCCTTCAATGGATACTGCCACAATTGTAATAAATTTGGTCATAAAGAAAATTAGTGCAGAAGAAGAATGAATCAGACTAATTCATCCTTCTCCAGACAATGTTTTAACTCCAAAAGGTATGGTCACAAATCTCATGAATGTAGAAATATGCAAATAAATAATTCATTCAATGGTAGATGCTTTGCATGCAATAGAATGGAACATATGGCTAATCAATGCAGATCGAGAGGATATCAGTCAAATATGCAAAGAAATATAGCTTGCTACAATTGCAATAGATCCGGTCATATTGCCAAATTCTACAGAAGTAAGAATCAGGATAAAAGGGGTCTGGTGCATCATAATCAAAATCAAGACAAAGGAAAGGGAAAAGTGAATACGGAAGAAGTTCAAAGGGAGATGAACAAGATTTGGGTGAAGAGAAATATAGAAAATGTTGGGGATGGATCCGCACCAGAATCTGGTGTTGATATTCCTTCCAGAAACTAAATTAGATGAGCTTTGGCTCAAGGGGAGTCACAAAGGAAAATAAATTCCCCCAGCTAGTCAATCGGTGCCTGAAATTGGCACATGGAAAGTTGTGGATTAAAGGGTTCTTAGAGAAACATCCAAATAACCCTTGGTAAAAATATGAAATATCTGCAAGGAGTTTGAAAAGGTTAATCATTCAAGATTAATCCAGTTTGACAGTCATACGGCAAAAGTAGGATTCTCACAATTAGATTCGATATGATTCAAAATTGAATTGTTTAGATCTGTGGATAAATGGAATGATTGGAGAAAGGAAGATACATTGTCAATTATCACCAAGAATAACTCTAAGTTCTTCTTAGTGATAGGAAGGATCTCTCTCAGAACAAGGGAACCAGAATGACTTAAGGTATGTATTTATTGCAATAAGAAATTAGGGTTTGCACAGAGATATAAGGATTCTTCTATTCATCATTTGCACATTTGCACTCGAGAAGAAGAAAGAAAAGGCTCTGCAAACAAGATTGCTTCAACCCTCTCAAATGTCAACCACAGAATCCAATTCAACCAACAATCTTTTCCGGCTCATATCATGAACCCTAGAATTGTAAAGAGACATTTTCATTCTTGAATATCTCTCTCTGAATATTTTTAAGATGGTTACTCCAAATGTTGTTAAGATCACTGATAGGCTGCGTCTTAAGTTCAAGAAACATCCTTACAAATCTCTAGAAGTTGATCCCTTAGGTGCATTCTCCAGCATTTCGCATGGGGTTCTGCATGTAGAAGATGTTAGGGTATACATACACGCAAATATTAAGGAATTTGGGGAATCCAAACTGATGGATATCTACCACAAGGAATTAATAGATGAAACATTTGAAATTAAACCCCAATACAAGGCCATCTGGGAGAAGCATTTCGACATTGCATCCATTTCCCCTATTTTGCAGAAGATGAATGGGTCTGGTATGTTTTGAGCAGAATGCCTGACAACTTCATGTGGTTAATGAGGCCATTTAAGATCACAAAAGATGCCATTAGGGTGGTAACCAGATTGCACTCATCTGGTGGGTTGCCTGCTCTCAAATCAGTCAAAAACCAAACTGTAAGTGAGAATATCAGATCAAAATTTGACAAAAGAGCAATGACAATTGAGGATATCACAGATTCGGATATCAAATTTGCTTCTATGTTAATTGGTTATAAAATATATCACTCAAGCAGGGAGAATTTTGTATCCGAAACAACAATATACACTGCTTATCAGATGCTAAGGGAAAATGTTGATTATGATCTTTGTGAGCTTCTCCTGAACCAACTATTAGAGAATTTATAGAAAATAAAGAAGGATAAGAAGAATTCATTTAAGTACGGTGGCTTGATATTATGTCTATTCTTCTACTACATGAATGAGCTACCTAGATCCAGTGGTTGGGTATGGCAAAATGAAAGACCGGTTGCCATACAAATTAGAGATTATATGTATGGACTTCGTGATGCCAAGGCACAAAGTACAACACTTTGGGGTTACTTCAAAAACTTCCAAGGCATGATGCAGGCTAGAGAAAGAATTCCCCAATCTCTAGTTGAAAAATACAAGGATACAGTGTGCTTCATGGTAGACACTAATCAATGCCTAATGGAGGTAGTGGAGCCCAGGACAGTCTAGATTATGCCAATGGGCTATGAGGTAGATGAGAAGATCTTGGAGCTACATATCCAACACTTGCTAAGCTAGCCCAAGGACCCTGAGGCAGAAAGGTTTGGAACCTTTCAAGATTTGAGTGTAAAAATTCATGTTGAACTAAGATAGCCTGATATCAAGAGAAAGGTGAGAAGGGAAGTAGAAGAAGTTTCCAAGATATATGGGATATCAAAGAAGGAAGTTGATGCTAACAGAGAGAAAATAGAAAGAGCAGAGAAAAAGAGACAAGAAGTAGAAAAAGAAAGTGATCTGGTGCAAGACCCCTCTCGGACCAGATCCTCAAAGAGCTCTACACCTACCACCTCTAAGAGCTCAAAAGCCTCAAAACTGGAAGCAAAGACATCCGGTAAAGGAGAAAAGAGAACAAAGACAAAGGCTACAAGGTCATACACAAGCCACAAGGATGATGAAGAGACAGAGACAGATGAGGAGGTTAAGAAAATGAAGAAGAAGAAGAAAACTTCAGGTGGATCCTTTGCCGGTGCAAATAAAGAAGAAGAGGCAGAACAATTTGTTGAAAGGTCCACTCCTTCTATTGATAATGTTATCAAAGCAGTCACAGTGGATGGAAATCCACAACCATTAACATAATTTTATGATGAGTGTAGTGATACTGACAAGAAAATCCCAGAAGATGCTATAGTTAAGTACTTAAACATATATAATAAAGCATTCATTGAAATCATCTCTCTAATCCCCAAGAGTTTAGAGAAAGTACTTGAACTCAGAAAAAACAATGCCAAGGAAAAGGATATGGAGATCTAGGAACATATAGCTATTTTGCTCTATCCTTCCATCACTCCAAAACAAATGAACATGATCTTCAAGGATTGCAAGGATGAGTTCCGGAGCAAAGTCAGAATGAACAAGCTTATGCTCAGAGAGACCGATCAGGTGGCAAAAGAGACCAAAGACATCCTCCAGAATGCATATAAAAGATTCAATCTTCCCATTATAGAGGACATAAGTGATGAAGCTTCTGCCATGGATGTCGAAGGTTTAAGTGCATCAAAGGAAGATTCTACTAAGAAAATTGCAGAAGAGTCAAAGGAGATAAGTGAGGAGAAGACTAAGGACTTGGATTCTTCTGTTCTAGAAGAGGAAGTCCATGAAGAAGTAAACATTTCTCTTTTGGATCCCCCAATAGATTCTAGAACTAGAGAAGAAGCAAGAAAAGAGGAGAAAGCAAGTCAAGAAGAGGATAAAAAGGTAAGAGAAGAAGAACAAACAGAGAAGATCTTTGTTGACAGCTCTGAGGCTGTAAAAGGAAAGAAGTCTCCGGTAAGAGACACTGCAAAAGCACTGAAGAGTTTCCTAAACAAGGAATTAATGGAGATTGATGAACTGAAACTATTCCAAGTACCACTTGATTTTGATTCCCTCTCCCCGGTTCAAACAATGAAGATAGCATCCTTTGCCCAAGCAAAGGCAAAAGAGAAACTTTTGAAGTCTCACATGGAAGATTGTGAGCTGATAGAGATTGCTTCTGAAATGTTGGAAAAGATCAAACCATCCTTTCAAAAGGATCCTTCAGCCTCTCCATTCGGTAACCTTAAATCTCTGATAAACTCTATCAATACTCAGTTTGATTCCTTAGAAAAGGCAGTAGAAGAAAAGGTCTGGAAATTTTTTTTGGGAAAAAGATTCTCTGAGGTGTAGGGACTTATAAAAAATTATTGGAGAAATTTGGATATTGGGATAAAGAGCTTAGAAAATGCTCTTAAAGATGGTAGAGATTTATACAAATTTTGTCTATCTTGGTCCACCGTGACAGCAGACATTGCCAAGAAGGTGAAAGAACAAGAGAGCAAACTATCAATTTTATCTCAAAATTTTGATCCTCTCACCTCATCCATAATGAATCAAGAATGCCAGGCTATTTCCACTATGAATGAGATAAAGAGGCTTGAGAAGGAGAAGAAGAATAGAATAAGCAGAATGAGTGAACTAAGAGGGATAATTATCCCTAAGCTAGAAGCCATGCATGAGGCTCTAACTGATGCTCAGACTATAGCCCAGACCAGTGATCCGGTAGATTTAAAAAGGGCAGAAGCTTTTGCATTTTTATTGACTGGCCACATTTCAATTTTGGATAGGATGAAGCAAAGTTGGGTGATAGAAGTTATACAGTTGAAGACCACCTTTGTAGATATACTTAAGTATATGCAAGTATAACTTGTATAATACTTATGCGGCTATGTATAGGCTGATTTTTGGAAATTTTAATGTACGGATTCTACCCTTTTCCATTGATGTCAAAGGGGGAGTGAGAAGTAATGAAAAATATGGAATCCAGCTAAGGGGGAGCTCTGGTAAAAGTGTACATAAGATAGAGCATCAGCCAAGGGGGAGTTTGTTATAACACTTAGTCATTTTTCACTAAGTGTTACCATCAATGCCAAAGGGGGAGATTGTTGGCAAGAGACACTGTGTAGCTTCATGAGTGTTGTCATTGATGGCAACAAAGTCCATCCCACTCATCCGCAGCACATAGTATGTCTATACCAGAAGTTAGATTGAAAAGTGTTTTGGTCCTGTGAACAAGAACAGAGCATGCAGCAAGGTCCAACAATCAGGTCTGGATCTCTCAGAGGAAGTATCTTAGTAAAGTGCAGACTTGGGAAAGTCATTAGAAGTACCATGACTACTACATTCTAGAGATTGAGCCTCTGGTGATGAAAGAGAGAAAAGATATGAGCATCTAAATGTTGGGTTCCTGACAGACAGAGCAGACTGAGGAAGAACCAACTGGCAGAGCATCAGACTTTAATCTAGATGAGAAATTGGTGGTGATCAAGCTACTTGAGGGATCATTCATGGTTGGCCAACATGATTGATGACTTTTATGTCTATGTCCTTGATACACATCACATAGTAAGCATGGATTCAGTCGACAGATCAATATGTTGGGAAAATCTTGAGTATTCCAAATGTTGACTAGAAAGATGTTGAGATCCTTGATGCGGATATATATACTAGATAGATTTCGGTATGAAGGTGTGTGAAGTTTGTGAAAATGTGCGAAGAAAGATAGAGATAGGTGTGGAAGCAATAATACAAGTCCGGTATGTGACAGAACAACAATACTAAAGTAGAGGAAGAATGAAGTGCAGTAGATCAGTTTATTGAGCCTAACCGGAACTGAACCTCAGCATATATGGATGCCTCTTATCAGTTCAAACACCTAGTTACTTTCTATATACCTTGTAGATAGTGAGTCTCTTATAGGTAGGGAACCTCTTGTGAGTAGTTTGCTCAGGCAGTGAGCCCTAATTAGCAAGTGCCATTTTGTACTTCTATTCTTTTAACAGAGAATACAATCTTGGGTTCGTCACCCTATGGTTTTTCCCTTAATAGGTTTTTCCACGTAAAAATCCTCGTGTTATGTGTGTTGATTTCTCTTCTGCTCTCATGTTCATGTATGCTCATATGTTTTGATACTACACTAATTGTTAAAGAAGAAAAGAAAGTTAAATAATTAAGATAACTGATTCACCCCCCTCTTAGTTATCCACCTTGTTTCCAACACTTTTTGGATTTTATTAGATACAAAATGTGTCCATTATTTGCCAAATGGAATACAAAAAGTTCTAGGTTTTTAGAAAACAAAACATGAACAAGATGACATGGCCAAATAGGCCTTATTTCAACATAGTAGATTTTACTATGGTGCCCCTGCACCATTAGTAGATGTGTCGACTCATAGAGTGGAATTAGTCTTTCCACATGTGAGAAAAACTGCCTAACAATGGTTATGTTAGGAATAACTCTAGTTATACACCAACACCCCCCCTTAAGCATAGCTTAGGTGGGTTTATTAGATATGAGTCCCAGCTGTGAGCCATTTTAGGTACTCATTTACAAAACATCTCTCATAAAATGGAGAAAGAAAGAAAACCCTATGGAAAAAAACTTTCCTCCTAAAGAAAAAACAAAGAGAGGACTTTAGATAGCTCCTACAGATGATGATGATGCCGATGTCGATTTTGATGTAGATATGTAGAACTCCTGAAGCATGTCAAAGTTGTAAAATTTGCCTTTCCCTTGATGTTAAGAGATTTTAGCAAAATGATTGAAGCTTGTTTTTAATATATTGCATTTGTGTTTGATCTCTAATCCATTGATCTTGGACTTCCGCTCCCACATGGTATCAGAGCTAGGCTCAACCTGGCCCACTCCCACATGATATCAGAGCAATTGGAATATCATCAAATCATTTGCTCGTTGATTACATCTCCATTGGTGAATATTTGCAACCTCTCTTGCACGCTAGGCTCAATCTGGCCTTCTATCACTGCATAATCAAGGAGGTAAAATTAGTTTTCAAAGCATATTTGAAACAGGTTTGTTTTTGTAGGTCATCAATCACCATTAGAGAGCTCATCGACTCTCACCCCGGTGAGGTCAAATCATTGTTGAGAAAGCTTCACACAGAGGCATTTTTTTCAATCTATTTCAAGCCTCACATAGAGGCTGATTCATATTTGTGACATGCCTCACATAGAGGCCAAACCTCGTCCTCAACACGCCTCCTCGAAGGAGGCTCAAATCACCCTTGAATCTTCTTTGGTCACCTCATCAAAGGAGGCCAAGATAATCCCTATTGGTGCATATAGTGGGTGCCTCACAAAGAGGCTGAACCTCTCATCAACCCGACCCTCTCTACAACTCGCAGCCCTAGCAACGTCGCCATTTTTTTGGTGGCCTTTTAGCCACATTCCCCTAGCTGACAGCACTCTCCCAGTCCTCATGCCACCCATGCCCCTATCTACAGTCGACGACTGCTATCTCTAGTTGACGCCAGCCTTTGTGTGGTATTTTTGCCATGTCTCCTTTGGCAATGAAGTTAGACGCCCAAAGGTTAAGCATAGGCCACTTTCTTCAGCGGGAAAAGAGAGAGAAAATGGTTTTTTTAAAAGCTAGGTGGGCAGAGAAAATTCAAAATTTCCTTGGGAGGCATATTAATTGCGACGACTGTCAAATTGTATAAGTCGAATGTGTCACTATTCATTTGATATAAGAAACTGGGGGTGACATCGGCAGAGAGGAAAAAAAGTGGGGGCCACAAAAAATTTAAAATTAAGACCTTGGTCATATGGGTTTTTAGCCCTTGGTCACACTCTACCATAGGGGGCTTGTATTTTTCCCTCATAAAGTTTTTTTCTCTCCAAATATCAGTTTGCAAAATTTTTGAAAGTGCATTTTTTGCATATGCAAAAATTGTAAAGGCTATAACTTTTGCATATGACCTCGTAATCAAGTCATTCAAAAGGCAAAAGTACCTATTTTTTCATCCTCTATCATTCTATCCTATCAATGCACTATCATTATAAAGTGCCAAATTAAGCTAAGTTTAGGGTTCTTAAAATACTTCATCTCAAATTGCAAAGCTTGTTAGGAGAGGAAGAAAAAGGGACAATATTGTTGTATGATGTCATGCACTACTTATAAAGTGCCTCTTTAAGGGGGGGTAGATAAGTAAGAAGAGTGCACACAATCACTTCTTCTATCACTAAAGCACCACCTTAATTCCTAAAACTAAGTATTAAGAAGTTTAAATTACACCATTTCATCACCTAAAAGAAAGTCAAAAGGTAATGGTACCGCCTTCATCTTTTCACATTTCACATCTGGTGAAGAAGACAATCATGATGCAACTTCAGAGCCTAGTATCAACTCTCAGCTCTTAGGTCAGTTGGTTCTTCATAGTGGAAAAATTGAACTCTACCTAAATTCTTAGTATGTAAAAACACTCATATAGTGTCAAGATATTGAAAGTGTAAAAGTGAAATGTAAGCATTGATCTATAAAGTGTAATGGGGGGAACAATCACTTCTCAAAGAATCACACAGATTCTTTTCCTCATTCGAATGTGCGCATATGTACATCCTTTCTTTAGTCATTTTGTACATTTCTTAGACCTTCATCCGGGTTTTTTTTTCTTTAAAAAAACACTACTTACTTCAATTAGTTTGCCAAAATCTCTTAACATCAAGGGAAAGGCAAATTTTTCAACTTCAACATGCTTCAGGAGTTCTACATATCTGCATCAGAAATTGATATTGGCATCATCATCATCTGGAAGGGCCATCTAAAGTCCTCTCTTTGTTTTATCTCTTTAGGAGGAAAGTTTTTTTCCATAGGGTTTTCTTTCTTTCTCCATTTTATGAGAGATGTTTTGTAAATGAGTACCTAAAATGGCACACAGCCGGGACTCATATCTAATAAACCCACCTAAGCTATGCTTAAGGGGGGGTGTTGGTGTATAACTCACATGAGTTATTCCTAACATAACCATAGTTAGGTGGTTTTCCTCACATGTGGAAAGACTAAGTCCACTCTATGAGTCATTAGTAGATGTGTCGACTCATATTTGACACATTGCCGCTACATTTGAGGGTGGTTGAACCTTGATCTATTCTTTTGGTTCCATTTTCACCACCTCTCCTATTCTCGTGGAGTATTATTTCTCAAACTTCACCTATTTATACCTCATCGGTTGTAAAGCAATTTAGTTCATTTTCAATATATTGCATTTGTGTTTTATCTCTAATCCATTGATCTTGGACTTCCGCTCCCACAAGGTATTAGAGCTCAATCCAGCTCACTTGGTATCAGTGCATATCGCTCACATGGTATCAAAGCTCAATCCAGCTCACTTGGTATCAGTGCATATCACTCACATCGTATCAGAGCTCAATCTGGCTCACTTGGTATCAATGCATATTGCTCACAAATTTTACTTTTGAAAATGTCACCAACTATTATTTGGGTAATTTTTTTTGTTTTTCACTTTGAAATGTGTATGCTCTAGGAGAATACATTTGTACATTAATTGATGGAATACATTTGCACATGAATTGATGGAGACAAAGATGTGTTGTGTACATAGTGGATGACAACTCTATAGCCTACAAATATCATACTATTTATTTCAAGTGTTTTAAAAACTATTTTTAACAATTCATCCTATATATATATATATTCTATCATGCTTTCACATACAGTAATAATTCTTAAATATACTTTAATAAAAATATAATATCAAAATTAAATATTATATTAAATAAAATAATAAATATACAAAAATATTAAATATAAAATATTTACTAACTATAATATTAAATATATAATTTAAAAACTAAACATTATATAGAATATAATAGTATCTCATCAATCATTGTGTAATGTGGTTCTGTGTGGGACAGTGAATATTTTGTAAACAAAATTTGTATAGACATTACAAATTATATATGAGTGTGGAAGTGACCCCACTCTAAGATTCTTGTTTTGTTTAGTGAATGTTTTATTCTAGAAATTAGTTTTAAATAAAATTGGAAAAGATAAAATTTAAAACTCCTCATAGCTCACATCACCATGTTTTAAAATTGTTGTTGTTCCAAATGTGCTTTGTGATAATAATCTTCAACCTCATGCTCAATAGTAATAACAATAGTAGTGAGTGAAATTTTAGAGCTACGTCACACTTTGGGCCGTGAAACAATTTCACCCAAAAATATTTCCGGCAAAAAAGTTTCTCCCAAAACATGGCCCCTATGTGACCATAAGAGTTTTGATTAAAACTTTTTCAGCATAAACTATTGAATCTATATAATTTGATGTCAACTTTGAAAAACATATTCATTTATATAGAAAATTTGGGGTGAAAAGGTTTAGGGTGAAAGAGTTTTGATCAACACAAATTCAACTTCAACTCTAGATTTCTTCAACCAAGGGTATTTTCATGAAAATCTAAAAATGCCAAATGATTGCATAGATCTGTATTGAGCAAACCTAGAAAAGTGTCCATTGATGCTAGGTCTAGATTTATGGATTTAGCTATAATTGATTCCAAATGGACTTTCAATGGGCCAAACATCTACAGATATACTATGTAAGCTGAATTTGTTTTTTAGTTATGCTCATAGTTTTTTATTTATTTCTAATCATCAAAGGGATAGGTTCTTAGTAGGCAATGATATATATCAGATCACAAAGAGATATGTTGTTAGTTTTTTATTTATTTCCAATCATCAAAGGGATAGGTTCTTAGTAGGCAGTGAATGTTTGTCAAATGTGTAGTATGGTTGGCCATTCTATTGTTGTTTGTTTAGGCATTGGGAGGAAGGAGCAGGTTTGGAGAAGGAAGGAAACTCCCTAAGGGAAAGATAAGTTGCCTTCCTCAAAAAAGGTAAATGATATTGTGTCATTTTTTTTTTCCATTCTTTTTCACCTTTATGTTTTCTTTAATTATTTTACATTTTTTGTATTGGTTGTGTTTTAGGATGTAACTAAGCTAGGATGTATTGCACGTATCCATATTGAGGAAGCCATAATTTTTTTAAATGTAAATGTTATTTTGTTTATGTTTAAATTTATTGACTTGGTTAAGTTTACTATATAAAATAATTTATTAAATGGAAAGCTATTGGAAGTGTATAATTTGTTTCAGTTATATAATCAATCAAAATGTTCTAATTTTTTTGTTTTAGAGTTTTTAAAATTTTTTTTTTCTTAGATTTTAAAATACAAACTCAAACACCTCCTTTGCTTACAAATTATGTGGAGAATACTTGAATCTTTGGCCAAGTGAATATTATTTTCATAGATGAACACACTTTCTACAGAAGACATTCTTCTTTAATTGACTATAAAGACATGGTTTTCTTATTATTTTTTTATGAGTAGTGACAACTGGGAACCCAGCTGCCACTGCTTCCCATTTGTGCTTGCATTTGTTTTTGGCTTAAGCTTTCTCATTGTTAAACTAGTCTCTTCAAAGTTGAATTAGCTCTATAGTATTAAGTCTCCAAATGTTTCATTAATAAGAAATCTCTATTGGAAGTGTATAATTTATTTTAGTTGTGTACATAATTGAAAGTTTATTAAATGGAAAGCTATTGGAAGTGCATAATTAATTTCAGTTGTGTAGTCAATCAAAATGTTCTATTTTTTGTTTTAGAGATTTTTAAATTTTATTTTTCTTAAAAATACAAACTCAAACACTTGCTTTGCTTACAAATTATGTGGAGAATACTTGATTCTTTGGTCAGGTGAATATTATTTTCACATATGAACACACATTCTACAGAAGAAATTCTTCTTAAATTGATTATAAAGGCATGGTTTTCTTATTGTTTTTTAAGAGTAGCGATAGCTAGGAACTAGTTGCTGTTGCTTCTCATTTGTACTTGCATTTTTTTCCCTTAAGATTTATCATTGTTAAACTGGTCTCTTCAAAGTTGAAGTAGCTCTATAGTATTAAATCTCCAAATATTAGAGTAAAGATGAGTCAATATTGTTTGCATAAATGTTTTTTTGACATGCTAAAATTACTTAAAGGCTATGAATTACATTTTAAGACACTCTCAAAACAATGGAGGCAACTAGATAGATACACTAGAAAACAAGCATGGTCAACCATTTAATGCAATGTGGTCTCCACCTTCCTAATACTTTTCAAAATGACACTACTTAGAGAAGAATAATGATTTCACTATACAATTAAAGTTTCAATAGTGCTTTCCATTCTTTGACTAACATGGGGCTAAAATATACTCCAAAGCATATGAATCCAAAGGAAATGTACAAATTCCCTCCTCTTAAATATATACGTACAAAATTTATTCAACAATCCGCTCAGTGCGTCCAATTTTGTGTCAAGGTTTGTCATAGTAGTAGTATGTAGTCACTCAAAATATTACATAGCTATTTATTACACAATAGAATGTAATTAAAAAACCATATTTCTAAATTGCAAAACATAGCATGACAATTGATTCCATAGATAATTTCAAGAAGGATGCAGAAAAAAATTGACTACATAAATATATGCAAGAGGAGCCACTATACTCTGAGAATTGATACTCCCTTGCAATGCCTATAAATCACAATTACACTACCTTCCTCAAACAATACAATGCCAACAAGCCATGAAACACAATCACTTCTCAAAAAACATTTACTTTACAAATAGATACTCCCTTGCAATGCCTATAAATCACAATTACACTACCTTTATCAAACAATGCAATGCCAGTAAGTCATGAAACACAAACACTTCTCAAAAAACATTTAATTTACAAATGCCTACTGGCAAAACTGTTGCACGTTCACCCGTGCAACTGCTAGTATTATTTATTTAAAAATATATATTTATCAAAATTGGAAAAAAATATATCCATGCACTAAAGTTTCAAGTTACAAATACACACAAAAAAATTGAAGAAAAAAACATAAAATTTACTATATAAAGATTGACATCTCATGTAACTTTATTTTTCAGCATTTTATCAACAACTAAATTATAGTGTCAATTTATTAAAAATGAAATTCAAATAATTTTTAAATTTTTTTCAAAAAATACAAATATAAAATATACTAAAAAATAAATATTTTATTAGTTTACATCATTTCAAAATTCAAAACATGTATGTCATTTTTTAGTGATTCAAGTTTAAAAGTTGGATCAGTGTTGGTCATTTCCTTTATAAAAGTGTGACATAGCTTTGTGCTTTTACCCTTCATACACATGGTTTTATCAATAATCTCTTCAGAAAAGTACTAGATAGGGTCCTCTTCTACCAAGTTGAAATTATCTCTAAATGCTTTGACAACAAACTCTTCATCTTAATTCTCAATCTAACTTCCACTTCACCTTCAAGAGTTTCCAAAATCTCTAGCTCTTCTACCAAGAGTTCATGCACCTTGATGCTGATATCCATAACTTTAGCATTGCATTTCTTCAAAATGTTGACTTCAAACCTTATGTCCTCAAACTAGTTATCCGTCTATGGTAGTGTTTGAGGTGTCAAAATATTTTTTGTCATGAGGATGTTGACATCTTCTTTCCTCATATCTTTTAATGTAATTAGATCTTGACCACTCTTTATCAGTCTCTTGTCAACTTCCTTCTTTAGTTTATCTACTTTGCTTTTCAGGTTGCTCAACATGTCCCAATTGGACAATGAGGTATTTATCACCTGTTCTCCTTCCTTCAAAAATTTAGTGAACCACTTGTCCACCACATGTGCCTGATGTTTCTGAGCATCCAATCCTATTATATCCTCCTCAATAATTAATGTCAAGGCAATGGGCCTTTCTACACTTTGTGTGGTGGAGACTAAACCTGTGGGTTTCACTAGCCCTTGAATAAATTGTTGCAATTGAGCATTTTGCTCTTTCAATTCCTTCTTCCTTGACTTCAACTTATTTATTCTAGCCACTATAGTCTCAGTGCTCCCAATCTGCTCTTGAATCTCTTGATCTATTGTAGCATGTCCCAAGTCAATTGTAGTGACTTGAAATTCTTCCATCCTTATTTCTCCCTTAGCCTTATCTACCATGGGGACTGCTACCTGTGTTGTTCTTTTCCCAGTTACAACATCCCACCTTATTGTTGAGACTACTCTAACCTTCCTCTTTGGCTTAGTAGGGTCTAATGTGAACAAAGATTTGAAATCAAATGCCACTTGCTCCTCTTGCAGATGGCCTAGCTCTAAAGACATCTAGGATAACATAGTAGGTCCAAACCCTACCTAGTCATGTTACTCAATTTGAGCATGTTGTATCTCTTTCTCTTTACCTGGATCATCCTATCTTAAAGGAATCTCTGCACTTTCCTCTTGTTGTTCACCCACACCCTGATCATGTTGTGGGGGTGGAACTTCTGGATTCTCCTTTTGTTGTTCTTTATCTTGATCATGTTGTGGACGAATGATCTCAAGATTTTCCACCTGTTGGTCCTTATCCTAACCAGCCCCACTATCATCATGAATCTTTTCTTATTCTGGGGATGGTTGATCAGCATGTGATGTGTCCATTGATTCACTTTTGATGCAGAGCATCTAGGACAACAGTCACCACTTTGTTTTTTTGAGACAGTCATAACATGACTTGTTAGTCACAATAACCTTCATAAGTGGACTCTTTGAAGGTAACCTCTTGCCTAGCTTATAACATACAAAATTAGTAACTCACTAAGTATCTAATGCCTTTCTTGCAAACCAATAATATGATGCACAAATTATCAACTCTTGATGTGACTGTGTCCTTCACATGGTTCTACAGGGTCTCTTAACATGCTTAACTTACACTAGATCATTCTCCTAACTTCCCAATCTTCACAAGACTCTGAAACAATTAAAATACACTCCATTCCCTTAAACAAAGATAGAAAAATGATTAATAGAATGGACAAAATACATTGGTTTGCTCAGAAATACCCAAAGGCAGGGTTCTAACCCACTTCCAAACAAAATAGAAATGCAGAGATAAAAATGGATTTCAAGAATCCAAACAAGATGCATAGGATAGGTAACTCACTACCCTAACCACCCATCACCAGCACCACCCACTTCCAGGCCGTACAAGTACGGATTTTTTAGGCAAATAGCAAATAACTTAAGGAGACAGCAATTAAAACATAGTTTTAGAAAACCAGCTATATCTCTCACCTAGTTTGCTGTCAAGACTCCAAACCAAGTTTAAAACAAAGATGTCTCAACACTCTTTCTATCCATCATAAGCTTATGTCATGACAGGATCGTACATGTATGGCAAACTCCAGAAAAACAGTGAGTTTCTTAACTGTGACAGCAAGTTTCAAAGCAGATTTCAATGTTACACCCATATCTTTCTCTTCCTGCAATGTCAAGATATCAAATTAGCTTTAAAAGATAGTTAACTCATCCACCTTCATTTCCAAGTAGCCAACCCCCCATGAAAATGCTGTACAACAGAAAAGTACGGACTGTTACAAGTGCAAATTCAGAAAAAACAGTTACAGAGCAGATTTTGGGAAAACTTGGATATCTTTCTTATTATCTACTGTAAAGATGTCTAACCAATTGCATTTGGAGGTCATCTCACCCCTCTACACATGAAGTACAAATGGAGACCATGAATGTTCCGTACAGGTACGGAAAACTCAGAAAAACAGCGAAGAAAACAGAAAAAACAGTAAAAAGCAGAAAAACAGCATTCCTTTGTTATTATTTCTCAATCTATTGAATCTCTCTTCACCATACAATCTTCCTTGGCTTAATACCAGCCTTAACATTTTGCCAAAAACGTTTTGTATTCCCAAAACCATCAGCCTTTCTTATCTTTTTCTGATTTGTAACTGCTGTTCTCTGAAACTGTTTTAGGAACTTTGTTTTGAAACTGCCCACCGATTGCTTTTTCCATGATTAGAAAGCTTTTTAAACACAAGGTTTAACTTATGAAAAGGTTTTAAACACCTTTCCATCCTTGACATGCCATTATAGGCTAAAAGCATGAGAATTTAAACACTAACCTATAAAAATCTAAATGACTCTTTCAAACTACCAACAATTACAAGACTGTCCTAACTAGGACCTACCACATAGAAAAAGATTCCTTAGATATTTGGACAAAGTCCTATTACAACATGGCTACAAGACTTATTACGACATCTAGATGGTCTCCAAGAACTCATTAAACAAAACAAAACACTTTGAACTTTAACCAAAATTTAGACATCTAGGTGCTCCTGCACCAATCTTGGATCATATCATCCTTAGGTATATCCTCAACTTGTTCTTTCTATAAAGCTACCTCTTGGACATCTGGATGTCCTTGTGGTTGGTTATCTTGATGATGTTCTTGTATGTGTTTCCCTTGAGAACACTCATAAACTCTTCTTTTTATATAAATGTTTTGTCCAGGTTTGACCACCCGGATATCCTATTGTTCATGTTTATCCATATCCATATGGATATCTAGCTGTGCCTCTCCATCATGGATATCATCATCTCTATTATCCACATCCATCTGAATGGTTTCTCCTTCTACTGGATTGTCCTTAGAAATTTCTTCTTCATTCCCGTCAGGCTAATAAGTCAAAGACACTATCTTGGGGCTGGTTACTATTTCTATCAAAACATTCAAGGGTCCCATTGCACTTCAACATCAGGGGACTCTGCCCTTTCAACATTTCTGTCATGTGCCTTTTTGCTTTCATCTCCAGTTGTAGACTCAGTGTGTTGTAGTAGAGTCTCAATGGGGTGATTTGTTACATCTCTAACTACATCATCTTCTGTCAGGTCTATGGTCCCACTTAATGGAAAAGACCTATTCACTTCCCTCTCTAGAACCTTACTCTTGTCCTGCTAAGCTAGTTCAGTCTTTACCTTTATTATATTCTCTACAAGAACACCATGTTGGAATTCCTTCACTACATCCAAAGTTGGACCTTGATGTCTTGGTGTGTGAACAAGAGGTGGTGTGGATATAGCTCCTCTCATGAGAGGGCCTTGGTACCTTGACTATTTGGGAATATTGACTCCCTGCAAGACATCTTTCCCCTTTTCTATGCTTGTCCTTATTGGAGATGGATCTTCCTCTTCATCCTCTATATCCTCTATAGGTTCTTCTTCTTCCATTAATGTCACCTTAGGCACAGAGATAGGGATTTCTCTTGCAAGTGTACCTTGAGGAGGTGATGGTGGATTGTACACTAGTGAAACACCCTCAGAAGTAGGTTATTCTACAGCTCCTGATGAGCTAGGTTGTGCCAATCTAGTCTTTAATACTTGTCTCTTATGCACCAATAAGTCATCAAAGTCTAGTTCTTCTCATTCTTTCATCTTTCCCTTCTTATCAAAAGTGATAACAACCCCTTTTATTTTTAATTAATTGATCTTCTTATTCAACCAGTTCTTGGTCCTTGCCATCACCTTGGCAGTAATGACATCAACAAATGTCTCATCACCTTTGGTCCAATCTAGAGGCGCCAGTGCCTCATTATATATCTTATTATCTTTATATTTTGGATCCATGATGTCATCATCATCATTCTTTATCTAAGGGGGAACCTTTGGCTATCCTATAGTTCTCATCTAGCTACAGGTTAACCTTTTATATTCCCTTTTCCTTAATTCATACTCATCATCACAATCAGACCAACAATCCTCCAGATGCATGACATGTTTGTATTTCTTGTTAAAATGCTTTTCTATTCTATGATAAGGATCATAATCGCTTACCAATGGGAATAGTTGCAATTGTAGGCTCTTCAAATCTGCCTCAGCTATTTTTGCATTATCAATTGACCCAAGCATAAACCAATTGATGTCCAAAGGGAATTTTATATATGGCCTTCCAACTTTCTTCTTGGACATCTCTAGGGTAGGGATCAGTTGCCTAGCTATCTACATCAAGACAACCTTGTCTGATGGGTATCTAGGTAACATGAATGGATTCCCACTAAAATCTTCCATCCTGATATATGAATATGTCCTGGACTGTATGAACCAGGCACCATGTGGATGAATCTTCTCAATTTCTCTCATTGAATATACTTTGGCTCTATTTCCCTCCAAGAGTCTAACTAAGTGCATTATGAAGCAATCATTCACAACCTTATAGTGTTACACTGACTGTCTCCTCTCTAGCTAGGGATAATGCTCCTAGGATGTCTTCTGATGTGGCAACCTACCGAATCTTCCAACTAGTTGCAATCCATCAAAGGAGCCCTTGGATGCACATTCATACACCAGATAAGAGGTCAATTTGAATACTCTGTCTTTCATTCTTCTCCACTTCACCATCTATGAATACAGTGAGTCACTAATTATCTTTGCCCATTGGACTGTTTTCTTGTTCTCAATTACCATCTTAATGAGGCCAAACATCTAGGATTCAAAATTACTAGCATTTTCTCTTCCACTCATTCTGTTGAGTAGGAAGATAATGTATTGTACCTCTGGACTAAAATCATACTTGTATAGATGTTGTGGCATCTTGGCCACTTCTTTTCCCTTGTTGGCCGAATCTCTCCATCCCAGGAAAATAACTTTCCTGCAATCCTTCTGGTAGCCATCATATTCTTTGCAAGAGCCTCTAGGTCTGGCACATATATTCCTCTAGGTGTAGGCAAATTGAATGCCTCTATCATACCATCCACTAATAGATTAGAGTACACACGTCCTTGGCACTCAACTCTTCTTGTCACCATGTTGTAGTTATTTTTGCATTTAATCAGGAGTTCTAAAGCTTATGTAATATATAGAAAACTAGCTGCATAGTACATCCCAGTGGCTACAATGTTCTTCAGAATGGGGTGATCCTCTCTACTGTGGATTTTGTTCCTAAAAGCCTCAATGCCACTGCTACCAGAGTGAGTATCTTCTACAAAACCATGCTTGTTGTATATACTTTGTGCCTTTTGGAACATGTCTTGTTTGAACTTGGCGTCACATTTGTTTATGCGGGGTTGCATCTTCTCCTGTAATTTCATGCATTCATCTTAACTAGGGAATCTATAATGTTAGGGTTAACATCCCTTGATCCATGAAATTGAATAAACAATGCATTTGAATATATGCATTTAATCATGATTTATCCCTAAATTCATTTAATTTCAACATTTTGACTCTTCACCTTCCTAGAACACAGAATATCCATATGAAAATAACAAGATAGGGTTCATTCTGTACATACCTAGATTACAAGACCTTAATTGAAATGTGTAGATGTATAATAGAACCTTTGTATGCAATTGATCTTTTGTGTAGTTGAATTCTCGTCGCAAGTTCGCTATAGCAGCTTCTTCAGTTTTTTGAGCTCTCTATGCAAACTATTAACTTTTTGAATGCAATTACACAAATTATGAAAGTGATTTACCATTTTAAGTTAAGAATTCTTGGATTTTAGGGATTATTAATTACTCCTAGGGAGATTAAATGGGTTCCAACAATGTAATTATGAGAGATTAGGACAAGTGTTCATTGGCATGAGTTTGAATTTAAAAGCCAATGGCTTTTATTTGCATTAAATGTAGAAAGGCACACTGAGATGGAGAAGATCTTAGTTTTAGATTGTCCATATGGATATGTCCATGTAGATATATCCGTATGACGTCAGCATGAGGATCAGGTCAAGCCTCATTGACCAACAATTCACTATCGAGTCTCAATTTCATTCAGAATAGGTCGGGATGTCCATGTGGACATGTAGGGGCATGGACATTTAAAAGATTAGGACATAATCTTGAATCTAACAATTGGTATAAGAGCTAAGTTCCTCTAAAAGGAGCTTAACCACTTGAGGAGATCCAGGATGTCTTCCTACAAGAAGGATAGTCTGAGGTTTGATGGAACCAATTTCAGTCTTTGGAAAAGCCGCATGGAATGTCACTTGCAATGTATGGGAATGCAATATTGGATCATAACTTCAAAGAATTATGTTCCTCCACATAATGGTCCAAGAACTATAGATGAAATCAGAGATGCTGAAAATAATCTTTGGGCTAAAGAAGCTCTACTAAGTTCCTTATTTGATTCAGAGCTGACAAATGTCATTGATCTAAAAACTACATATGAGATTTGGGAAAAAATGGAACTTCTGCATGAAGGAGACAAGTATGTAAAATGTGCCAAGCTACAGAGTCTGAAAGGAAAATTCAAAAACCTGAAGATGAGAGAAGATGAAAATATCACTACATTTATGCCAAGAGTAAATGATCTTGTTTGTGGCATTAGATGTACTAGAGGAATCTTGGATGAAGATGAGATTGTTACCAAAGTTCTCAAATCCCTTCCTGATTCTTACAAATACAAGGTTGCTGCTATTGAAGAATTCAGATCTTTTTCAAATATCACAAGAGATCAATTGGTTGGTAAATTAGCTGCATTTGAATTAGCTGAGTTTGGAAATGCACCCCCCAAGACTGAATCTACATTCAAAGCTAGTGCCTCTGTAAAAGGAAAACAAAAGTTTGATCTGGGAGAGAACTCTTCAAAGAAACTATCATGGTATGAAAAAACAAAAAAAGATCTAGAAGAAGATGAAGCAGAATTTGCTCAATTTGAAGCCCTTATTACAAAAGGATTGCTAAGAAGATCTGATAAGTATGAAGGGAAATTGCCTTTTAAATGTTTTAACTGCAATAAGATTGGTCATTTTGCCTCAAGGTGTCCAAAAACATTTTCAAGACCAAATCCAAACATATCAAGATTCCAAAATAAATGTTACTATGTTCATGAAGATGACGATGAAGGAGTAACATATGATGAATCAAAGACAAGAAATAAATCTGGAAGTGACTGGATCTTTATTTCCATCAAGGAAGAAGATCTAATGCCCTCTAAATCTATCAATCATAAAGTGATAGAAAGAACTCTAGCTGCCCAAGTTGAAGAAAAGGATGATTGGGTCATTGATAGTGGATGCTCCCACCATATGACAGGTGACAAAAATAAGTTCATAGATTTGGAAAGATATGAAGGAGTGGTAAAATTTGGTGATAATTCTACTGGCAAGATCAAAGGTAGAGGAACTATTTATTTTGATGGAAAGAACAAAAACAGTAATGTATTGTATGTTGAAGGTCTTCAGCACAATCTTCTCAGTGTTGGATAGTTGGTGGACAAAGGCTATGATCTCTGATTCAAAAATGGAAAATGTAAGATCTTTGAAAGCTTTGGAACAGAGATTGCATCTGGTACTCAAACAAAAGGTAATATCTTCCACTTGGTTGGTACTGGTAAAAGTTATTTATTTGTTCAAATTGATCAGAGTTGGTTGTGGCATAGGATAATGTGTCATGTGAATTTTGATAATATCATCAAGATAAGCAACACTTAGGCTGTAAGAGATCTTCCAAGACTGGTGAAACCTTCTAATAGTTTGTGCAAAGAATGTCAGTTGGGTAAGTAGAGCAGAGTCACATTCAAAAGTAAGGAACAGTCTTCTACCAAACTGTTGGACTTGGTGCATACTGATCTATGTGGTCCGACAAGAATGAGGAGTTTGCAAGGTGATATACTTCATGTTATTAATTGATGACCACTCCTAGATGATGTGGGTGACTTTTCTAAAAGAGAAATCTGAGGCTCTTGATAAATTCAAAATATTTAAGGCTATGGTAGAGAATGAAACTGGATTAAACATAAAATGTCTAAGATCTGATAGAGGTGGAGAATTCACATTCGGTGAGTTCATAGAATTCTGTGAGAAACATGGGATAAAAAGACAGTTGTCTGCTCCAAGGATTCCATAGCAAAATGGAGTAGTGGAGAGAAAGAACTGAACCATCTAGGAAGTATCTAGAACCATGATGATGGAAGAAAATGTTCCTCAGATCTACTGGAGAGAAGTTGTAAGCACTGCAGTCTATACTCTTAATCGAGTACAAATCAGAAGCAATACTGTTAAGACCCCTTATGAACTCTGGTTTGGCATCACTCCCACTGTGAAGTATTTCAGAGTCTTTGGTAGTAAATGCTATATTAAAAGAGATGAAGACCTTGGCAAATTTGATGCTAGAAGTGATGGAGGAATATTCTTGGGTTATTCTACTCAAAGCAAAGCATACCAATGTTATAACAAGAGATTGAGAAAGATTATAGAAAGTACAAATGTGAAGGTTGATGAAGTTATTGAAAACCCCTCAAGATTTTATGAATATGATGAAGATGATCATAATGATGTTTTGGTCCAAGAAGTCCAAGCTCCTTCTGAAATTCAGATCTAGACTGATCCAGAGAATCAGGGAAAAGAGATAAGTTTGAATGAACCTGCTCAAGAAATAGAAGTATAAGAAACTCCCAAAATTCCCAGGTATGTAAGACTGGATCACTCTAAAGATTAGATCATAGGTAATAAAAGCAATGTGTTCAAACAAGAAGAAAGATTGCTCAAGACTCAAAAGAGTATTCTCTGATTTCAAAGATTGAACCAAAGACAGTGAATGAAGCATGCAATGATGAAAGCTTGACTAAAGCAATGGAGGAAGAGCTGATGCAAATTGAGAAAAATCACACTTGGGATCTTATTCCCAGACCTAGAAATAAGAATGTGATTGGAACTAAATGGGTCTTCCGGAATAAACTAAATGAAGATGGTGAAGTAGTCAGAAACAAAGCCAGATTGGTTTGCAAGGGTTACTCTCAAGTAGATGGAGTTGATTTTGAATAAACTATTGCTCCGGTGGCAAGAATTAAAGCAATCAGATTATTTATTGCCTTTGCTTCCTTCAAGGACATCAAAGTATATCAGATGGATGTCAAGTCTGCCTTCCTGAATGGTGACTTGGAAGAAGTATATATTGAGCAACTGGATGGATTTCAATTGTCTGATCATGGTGATATGGTCTGTAAGTTGAAGAAAGCATTGTATGGACTCAAACAAGCCCCAAGAGCATGGTATGAAAGATTGGATAAGCATATTTTGAAGAGTGGTTTCAACAAAGGTACTACTGACAGTAACTTGTATTGCAAAATTGATCATGAAAATATCTTAATTGTTGAAGTATTTGTTGATGATATCATTTTTGGAGGAAGAGATAGTATGCGCAAAACTTTTGCAAATCAAATGAAAAGTGAATTTGAGATGTCCATGTTTGGGGAAATAAATTTCTTCTTAGGTCTGCAAATCATTCAAACAAAGAAAGGAATATTCATTTCACAGACCAAATATGTGAAAGAATTGTTGAAGAAATTTGGGATGGAAGACTCAAAACCAATGAGTACTCCCATGGCAACCAGATGTAAATTGAGCAAAGATGATGACTCTCCTAAGGCTGATAAAAAAAGTACAGGTCAATGATTGGAGGACTATTGTATCTCACTCAAACTAGACCTAACATTATGAATGTTGTTGGTCTTGTTGCTAGATTCCAAGCTGATCCTATAAAATCTCATGTCATGGCAATCAAGAGGATTCTTAGATATCTAAAAGGGAAAGTTGAGTATGGTTTATGGTATCCTAGAGATCATGATTTCTCTCTTCATACATATACAGATGCGGATTGGGCAGGAGATGTGGATGACCAGAAGAGTACCAGTGGTGGAGCATTCTTTTTGGGGAAAGATTGGTTTCTTGGCTAAGCAAGAAACAAGAGGCAATATCTTTGTCCACTACAGAAGTAGAATATATTGCAGCAACAGGTAGTTGCACTCAAGTTTTGTGGATGAAGCAAATGCTAAGAGACATCAGAGTGGAGTATGAGGAACCTATAACAATCTTTTGTGATAATTCAAGTGCAATAAATATATCAAAAAATCTAGTGTTGCATTCAAAGACAAAACATATATCCATCAAGTTTCATTTTCTAAGAGAGCAAGTGAACAAGAATGAAGTCAGATTGGAGTTTGTGCCCTCCAAGGATCAAATTGTAGATTTTTTTACTAAACCTCTACCTAAGGACTCTTTTGAGTATCTCAGGGAGAAGTTAGGGGTTATTACCCCTCCAGTTCTGAATTAAGGTGCACTAATGTGTATCAGTCCAATGGATCTCAAAGTCATATCTTGTGGTTTGGATTCATGATGGGAAGCTACTACTCAGGGGGAGCAGTTGGTATGATTCTGAGTGATGCAAGTATGTGCCCTTTGCCATTGATGTCAAAGGGGGAGAGAAGACATGAAAAACAAAAAGTGGTTGTTGATCAAAGGGGGAGCAATAAAGGAAGAGAATACATGTGAATGGTTGTTGTTGATAGGGGGAGTTATATCAGTGAGGAGAAGTTCTTGTCTTGATGGTTAAAATAGTTTTTCACATCATATGTTGCCATCAATGACAAAGGGGGAGATTGTTGCAACTATGGGCATAACTGGTGTTGTCATTGATGTCAACATACTCCTATTGCATTGATGATAAGGATTGGATGAGTTGTATGCTAAGGATATTGAGAAAATAAGTCCTATCAGGAATAGAGAAGAATAATGAAGACAGTAAGGTAAAGATCCTATCTAAGATGAAGATCATAGGATGTGCATCAAAGGGTTTATAGATATGTGTCTTAAGATGATCCAGTAAAGATTTGAGAGGTCCACATGAAGATCTAAAGAAGTTATGGCCACTTGTGTAAAATTGGTTCTGGTAGATGTTTAGAGGTGATAGAGTGACACAGATAGGTCCGGTGAGATCTGAAAATGTAATATCTTGTTCTGCAGATTTGGTGGAGTGTTTAGGAAGTCAATTTGAATTGACAACTCAATTGGTTCATGGTCTGGAGGTCCATAAGCATCTATTCCAATATGACAATGATGATAGACTGTGTTCTTGAGGTTCTGGATGAAGGAGAGAAAGATTTCAGTAAGTACAAGTAGTGTGGATGTTCTTGGTGATTCGGGCAAGCTTGTGGAGGTCTTTGTATTGTGTCTAGTTCGTGTTGGTGGTCCGCATTGAAGATTGAGCTCATAATTTAAGAATTACTTCTGGAAGATGATGTTCTTCTGAAGTCTGGCTGACTAGATGAGTTACACATCCTATGAATGATCTTGAAGATGTTCTATGAAGCATGGCATGTTCCTAAAAGAATATTGAAGTCCCTGATCTGTGTGGCCAACAGTGTGATGATTTGCATGAAGTCTTTTGTAATTAGTCAAGTTGTATTTGCTCTGTAAAGTGTGCCGACTTGGATGATTATCCTTAAGTTGATGTCTTGTGTAAATAAGAAGTTGTGAAGTCATTTCAAATGTATCTTGGCAGAGATGAGAGTGTGGTAGAGAGCAGAGAAGTGAAAGATAGAACAGAAGTATTGGGCTTAAATGGAATTGACTCAAGCATGGTGAAGATACTCTTCTTCAGTTCAAGTATGTAATATTTATCATTCTGTAGACAGTGTGTCTCCTATAGGCAGTGTGCCTCTTGTGAGCAGTGTGCTCGGGCAATGAGCCTTAATTGGCATGTGCCAATTTGTTCTTCTTATTCTTTTAATAGAGAATACAATCTTGGGTTAGTCACCCCATGGTTTTTCCCTTAACTAGGTTTTCCACATTAAAATCTTGGTGTCATATGTGTTAATGTGTTTCTACTCTTGAATTGTTGCATTATGTTTCCATGATTGATTTATTATTGTCGCTGAATTACAAAGAGGATTTAAGTGATTAATAGGAAGAACATTTTGGACAACTGATTCACCCCCCCTCTTAGTTGTCTGTCTTGAATATAACAAAATTATGGATTGATAAGGAAATAATTTTAATTGAGGATAGATCTGCACCAACATCTGATGAGGATATCCTCTTTGAGGAATGAATTGTGGGCACTGGCTCATGGGGAGCAGTATTGGAAATCCAAACTCCCTAGCTAGGTAGTTGGTGCTGGATTTCAACACAAAGATTCTTGGTAGAATTTGACAAGACAAATCCTCTGAAAGAAAAACTAGAAGGAAATAAGCTAATGTGTGGCATTTTGTAGAGCAATTTTAATTTATTATGTCCATCAGAAATAAGTCAAGCAACTTTTTAAAAATAGCATTTATGACAATCAGGTCAAGTGCAGAGAATAAAAGGCAAGTCTTTTGGTCTCAAATTCACTTTGTATTCAAAGTTTTTTAGACATCAGAGAGAGATTGAATCAATAATTCAAGGCACAACAAGGATTCAAGATTAGATTGATTTAGGTGAAGGAAACCTAATCTCAGCATCTCAAGGTATTTACCATAGAAACCCTCATTGTAAATCTATTAAATCTTTGCTATGGAAACTCCTCAAATTGTAGACATTATCGAATGCCCTTGACCCAAATTCAAGAAACATCCTCATAAAGCAACTGAAGTCGATCAAATGGGTACATTCTCAAGTATTCCACATGGAGTTTTATATGTTGAAGACATTGGGGCATACATTCATGTTTCCCTAGAGGAACTCGGAGGAACCTATTTCATATATCTATTTCAAAATCACCTGAGTAATGGTCAGTTCAACCTAAAGGAAGAGCACATGAATCTAAAAGAAAAGAAATTCATCCAATACATTGAGTACTCCACATTTGCTGAAGACAAATGGGTATGTTAGGTGCTAAGTAGAATCCATGATGAATTTGTGGCTAGGAAAGGAGCAACCCTTCAAGATAACAAAATATACAATCCAAGCAGTTACCAGATTAAATTCTACTGGAGGTATGCCACTGCTAAAGGTAGTTAAAAATCAAATAGTCACAGAAGCTACTAGAGCACAATTTGATAAAAGGGGAATGACAATAAAAGGTATCATTGATCGCGTTGGTTAATTTGCTTCAATGGTCATAGGGCACAAGATCTATTTCTCTAGTAGAGAAAACTCTATCTCAGGTACAGAAATTTACACTACACATCAGATGATCAAAGAAAATGCTGATTATGACTTGTACGAACTGTTGAGGGTTCAGCTAATGGATAATCTGAAGAAAATCAAAGAAAGTAAGAGTTGTCCCTTCAAATTTGATAAGCTCATTATTTGCTTGTTATTTTACTTTTTGAATGAATTTCCTAATAACAAGGGTTTAATTTGGTTAAGAAATCAACCAGTAGTTGCTCAAATAAGACAATGTCTTCGCAACTTAGGTGGTCAAAATGAATAAAAAGTAGCCCTATGGGGATTCTTCAAATAGAGCATGATATAGTCTAGGGAAAGAATTCCCAATGGAATCGTTGAGAAATACAAAGACAATATCTGTTTTATGGTTACCAAGGACCAATGTTTGATGGAGGCTATTGAGCCCAGAATAGTCTGGATCATGCCCATGGGGTATGAAGTAAGTGGTAATATACTGGACAACTATGCCAAACATATGTTGAATAAACCTAAGGATACAAAAGAAGAAAGATTCAATACATATGAAGAAATATCTATGAAATTGTATGTTGAACACGGGAAACCTAAATCTTCCAGAAAAGTGAGGAAATAAGTAGAAGAGATCGCTACAAGATATGGCATCACCAAGGAACAACTAAAAGAGGCAAGGGAAAAGGGAGAGAAAGAAATAGAAGAGAAGAAAAAGGATGAGCCGGTACAGATTCCAGAGGAATCTCAATTAAAGTAGAACAAACCAGAAAGGACTCAGAGGACCACCAGAAGTTTTGCCACTCCATCTGGTGCTACATCATTATCAAACCTAGAGAAATCTTCAAAGGAGTCTGCTACCAAACAAATGAAGAGGCAAAAAGTGAAAGGAAAAAGGTTATATGTTAGTATTGGTGAAAAGGATGAAGAAGAGACTGAGTCAGATGAAGAAGTTAAGAAGATGAAAGCTGAGGCTGTTAAAGCCTCTAGAAGTTGTAAAGGAAAATTCTTTAGAGAAGAGAAGTCTAGAAAGAGACAGAAAATACTCCCAACACTTGCAAATATAGTAAAGGCTATCACTGTAGATGGGAATCTAAAACTCATGATTAAGCACTTTGATGAATATGGTAAAGAAGACAAAAGGAGTCTGGAGGAAGACACTATAAAATATCTCAACACTTTTAGCAAAGCCCTCATTGAGATCATCTCTGATCTCCCAGAAAGTCTAGAAAATATTTTGAGCATTAGAAAGGAGAATACCAGGGCTAAATATATTGAGCTAAGAAAACATGTGTTGACTAGACTATATCCAAAAATCACTGCAGAGGAAGAAAATCTAATCTTTAAGGAGACCAAGGATCAGTTTAGAACTAAAACAAGGATGAATTTGTTAATGATAGGTGAAACTGACAAAGTAGTGAAAGAAACAGAAGAGATTATCTTGAAAGCCCTGAAACAATACAATCTTCCCACTTCAAGTGTTGATGAAGAAACTGATGTTCCTATCAATTCATCTGCTCCAGAAATAAATTTGGGTCAAGAAACTGATACAGATGGTAGAATGTCTAAGGAAGAAGAGGATCCCACAGATGACTCTCAAGTGAGAACTTCTCTGGCACAATAGACTAAGGATAATACTGACAGAGGAGAAATTGAGGAAGAACTGGTAAATCTTCCACTTGAACAAGCAGAGGAAACCAATAAGAATATGGAATTAGATAATCTAGAACAAAATTAGGAAGAAGAGGTGCCTACTGTGTCAAGAGATACTATTGTATCAGAGAAAGAAGTGCTAGAGAAAGAGAAACAAGATGTGGATGAATCAAATTTTCTGCATGGCCCAATAAATATGGATACAATGTCTCTGGCATAGAAGTTTAAGTGAATTTCAATTGTTCAAGCATAGGCTCAAGAAGAGATGCTAAAATCACATATTGAAGATAGTGAATTGATGAATGAAGCATCAAGAATCTTATAAAAGTTACTACCCACCTTCAAAAGGGATTTATCCATGCCCTCATCAAGTCATCTGAAGGACCTGATAAATTTGGTAAGTAAACAATTTGAATCTTTTGAGAAATTTGTAGAAACAAAGGTAAGGCAAGAATTTGATGAGAAAAGATTAGAAGAATTGAAAATAATGATAGCAAAGGACAAAATCACATTAAACAATACAATAGCCAACATTCAAAAAGTTGTGAAAGATGTTGGAGATATGTACAAGTTCTGTTTGACCTGGCCTAAAACTGCTCAAACTATTGAAGAAAAGATCAAATATTTGGAACAAAAATTGGTGGATATCTCTAAGAAATTTGATCTGGAAGCTGAGTTAGTCATAAGGACAAAAAAAATTCATTAATATTTGTAATGAATTGACTAACTTAACAAATCAAAAGTACTAAATGAAAAGTAGGATGGGACAACTCAGAAGGTTAGTTTCTCTAAAGCTAGACTCAATGAGAAATCTTATTACAGAGGCCAAGTTAGTTGTCCAAGCAGACACAACCTCTGATCTTAAAAGGGCAGAAGCCTTAGTTTTTCTTCTCAATGGTCAAATTTAGATTTTGGAAAATGCAAAGAAAAACTGGGATGCTAAGTGGACACTGATCAAAATAATATTTAATGATGTTCTTAAACACATGTAATATTATGAAGATTGCACTTGTAAATATGTGGCAAAATATGTAAATTTTTGAATTTTTGAACTTTTGGTTCCAGATCACACCCTTTTCCATTGATGTCAAAGGGGGAGAATAAGTTTAGTGAAAAATGGATAATCACCTCAGGGGGAGCAGGACAATAAAGTGTGCACAGTAAGGGGGAGCAGTCAAGCATTTTTCACTAAGTGTTGCCATCAATGCCAAAGGGGGAGATTGTTGGAAAGAGACACTGCTCTAGGATTGACTTATATGTTGTCAATAATGGTAACAATGCTTAGAGAACCTATATCCATGACAAGAAGAGAAATCTCTGGAAGAACATGTTGGATTCCAAGTCTGAGTGACAGAAAATGACTAAGTATGGAAGGTATTCTGAGTTGAAGATAGTAAGTCAACTAGTATTCCTCCATAATTGAAGGCTTGTAGATGTAGTTCAGGTATGATGTTAGTTGGTGTTTGATAGTGTTATGCCTCATTGATTAAGTCATGATCCTCTCTGGAAGTCATCTTGAAGAAATGTCTAAGTCCAGGTAAGCAAAGGTATAGCAGGAACAGTGAATAGGGTCTAGTGCAGTGGTCTGTATTCCTCCATAGACAAGTATTTCATTATGTGGTTTTGAGGTGTGAAGTGTCTTATTCTAGAGTTAGGAGATCTAAAGTTCACTGGAAGAATAGCTACAAGCTACTAAGTATCGGCACAGTGTTTAACAGAGTTTGACAGAGACAGAGTCTGAGTTATGATGGTCTACATTTCTCTGCAAGATGATATGATGCCTTGTGGTTCTAAGGGTAGGATTGGGAATGTATAAAGAGTCCTTGATATGTTTTGGAAGGTGTTTTGAGATCTTTAGTAAAAGTTGCAAATCAACAGATGAAGTTGTTAAGCATACTCTTAAGGAAGAGGCCGACAAGTATATAAATCATTGTGCAGAGAAGAGTTAATGTTTGGAGGATCTATGTAAGTAATTGAATGATTAGAGACAACCTACATGAACATGCTTGGGAGAAGACTTGGGTCCGCGCGACACTGGTACATTGGATTGAGTGACAAGGTACATCTTTTTATGTACACGTTTCACTTCTTGGATGCCAACCTAATTATGGATTAAATCATGAGGCAGATATATATATATAAGAGTGATGATCTTCGGTTGTGGTGTGAAAAAATGAGTGTGGGTGTGATGCGATAATGTAAATAGAAGAGCAGTAGCAATGAAGGCTTGGGATTCAGAATTCAGTTACTAAATGACTGCACCCTAGCATAGTGGTAGATGCTTGAGCAGTATTTAGTTTTCATGTGTAATATGATTGAAAGCTTGTTTTCATCTTCAAGGTAGTAAGCCGGCAATGAGCCTTCAACAAGGTTTAACAACCGTCAGGGTTTAATAGCCCTTACTGTAATCTTGCTAGGTTTAGGGTTGAGGCAGTGAGCATACTAAACTTAGTTGTACTTCATGACAGTGAGCCAGTATGTTAGGCTCGTGGAGTGACCAAGCCTAAACATAATTTCTATAGAGATTGCAATATATATTATATATATATATATGAGAGCTAATTCTCTTTGTGGTTTTTTCCTTCTTGAGTTTTCCACATAAAAATCTTGGTGTTCATGTGTCATGGTTTCATGGTTGCTATTCATATGCATATTATGTTTTTGTTTAATTAATTTTGGGAAACAGCTAAAAGTTAATGTGCATGAAAAGATTTTTAGAACACTGATTCACCCCCCTTCTTAGTGTTCCTGACAGTCAACACTTTGCACACTGACTTCATTCGTGAATTTATTACATACATTTATACCTATCATCAACCTTGGAATGTACATCAAGGTTAGTATTACATTTTACAACCATTGGAACTATCTCCAAGGTCATAATACATACATAAATCAAATGAACACATCACATCATAGCTCAGACCCAAATACATCTTCACACACTTGAAGATGCTTCTACAATCCACAATTCACCTCCATAATAAGTGTGACTAACCAGGTCAGCTAGAACAAGTGCACAACATCAAGAACACTTAGATACATGCTTCCAAGATCTTCATTGTTGCTTGCGGATCAAGCACATGCCTTCAATACATGCTGGAGACATCTATGAACAACATAGAATAACTTGGGAGATGATAAATCCAACTGCAACATATCTCACTTGAAGACAACAACTATCACTTGAGAACACATCACATACTGCTTCCTAATAGACACTGCTAAACACTTCTATTCAATTACTTTCTTTCCAGAGCACCAAATGATAAATCATTTAGAATGAAGATAAATAAGGACCTTATAATCTTAAGTCCAAAATTGTAAAGCCAAAATCCAATCTATAGAGAAATGCGGAGCAAAACACTTTATCCCTGTCACTCTGCACACATTGCCATACATAGTCTTCAAACTAGTGAATAGAAATTTTTCTGCATAGTGATCCAGACCACCAAATTCTAGATTAGCATCTCCAAACACTTCTCTAAATCATATCCAAAGCTCATACTCTGGTCTTCAATACAGAGAAAATGCGGAGAAAAATACTCAGATAGGGTTCTTCAATCAATCAACAAACAACAATATCAGAAGATATAGTTGGCACCAATGACAACACAAACTATTACAAGTATCAGAAGTAAGCATTGTCATTGATGTCAACACCTAAGAAAGTCATTTGAATAAGTCTAAACAAGTATTTGAGGAATTAGTACAAAGTGCTGCTTTTATCTACCAGAGCAGTGTAGTGTTTTGCTCTGCATATCCTGTAGATTGAATATCTTTTCCTATGGATTGGAAGTAATGTTAAGAGATGTTTGTAGATTCTATGTTTCAAGTTTGAGCCTCTAGTGTGAAGATATGAGTGAGTTCTATTCACCAGAGTAAAAACTATTTTTTTGTGTACTTAATGGTGACAGGGAGAATGTATTCTGCTCCGCATTTAAGTTTCACCCTATGTGGTTCTAAAATTAAGTTTGTGATGATGTTATGTACCTTCAATTCTAATGGTTCTTGATTTGATGCTCTACAAGAAATCCTTCCTTTATGACATTGGTCAACAGTAATGTTCATGTGCTCTTGTTTGAAGAATCATATGGATAAAGTGTTTAGAGGTTGTGCGGATGTTCTTGGTGATTGTAACGTGCTTCTGGGAGTCTCTAGATCATGTTCCTACCTTTTGATTGGTCTGCAAATATTAATCCAGATCATGCATGAAGCGTGTTCCTAAAAGTCTTAGTGTTAACTCCAGTCTTGACCGACTTGGTTGTTTTCACTACTTGCAGTTGTGCTTCAAAGTTTGTAAAGTGTGTTGTTGCGTAGAAGATTGCAATTGAGTCCTAGCTAAGGCTTGGTGTGATCCGCATTTGTTCTTTTCTCTCTCAAATCTATTTAGGTCCAGACCTATCTTGATGTATGTATGTTTACTAACCTTTGATATTGTTCCAATGGTTGATGATTGTAATGCCGACCTTGATGTAAATTCCAAGGTTGATGAATTTTATAAAAAAACATGTAATGAAGTCATGAATTAGTATAGGTAGCGAAAATGATAACATAATTGTGAAATAAAAAGGCAGAGAAGAGCAGAGGATACCTATTGTGCTTCAATGGAACTAAACCTTTCCATAGTGTAGATGCTACTATCTCAGTTCACCAATTTGAGCAATGCGCCATCCACTAGTAGTGAGCAACCCCATTGGTAGTGACCCTCTTCTTGCAGTGAGCATTCGAGGTAGTGAGCCTCTAATTTTTAGTATTGTTATTACATATTATTTTGTGACCTAACACTCACTGTGGTTTTTCCCTTCTTGGGTTTTCAACGTAATCTGGTGTCTTGTGTTAAATGTGTAAATGTGTTTAAGTTTTTGAATTCATGTTTTCATGGTTAAATACAATAATAGTGATTAAGTGGTTGATATGTTAATGGTTTTGAAGTATTGGTTACAATTGATTCACCCCCCCTCTCAGTTGCATTGTGCTTTTCAAAAATTGGTATCAAATAAGGGTTCCTTGGTAAATAGCCTAACAACTTGAGGTAGATTAGGGATGGCACACAAAAAGGAGTCTCCGCAGTATGATGGAATGGATTATGCTCTCTAGAAGGTATAAATGAAAAGTCATCTCATTTCTCTTGGTTATAATGTTTGGAAGATACAAAGTATACTATTCCTAAAAAAGGTCTATCATTTGAAGATGAAATCAAACAATATGAATTAAATGGAAAAGCTAGAGATGCTCTATTAAATGCCTTATCTAACACTGAGTTGGTGAAAGTTATGGATTTGGAGACTGCTCATGAGATCTAGGAAAAGTTGAAAAGTTTATATGAAGGAGATGATTCTGTAAAAATTGTCAAAGTACAAAATATGAAGGCAAGGTATGAAACCCTAAAGATGAGTGAAGATGAAAACATAACTATCTACATGCAGAAAATTGTTGAAATTGTCAATGGAATCAAAGGTCTTGGAGGAATTATTAATGAGGATGAGGTTGTGATGAAGATTCTTAGGTCATTGCCTAAATCCTACAATCACAAGGTGGTAGCAATTGAAGAGGTTATGAGTGTGCAAAAGCTTACAAAGGATCAGTTGCTTGGGAAACTTACAGTGTTTGAAATGAGAGAATTTGGTGATACTTTGCCAAAGATTGAGATTGCTTTCAAATCCAGTACTTCAGAAAAGACTTCAAGAGCTCAAAAATATGTTGTGGAATTTGATGATGACCTTGATGAGGTTGAATCCAACTTTGTAGACAAAATTCAAAGAGGTACCAGTAAGTTTAAAGACAAATTACCATTCAAATGGTTTTTTGTGGTAAAATTAGTCACTATGCCTCCAGATGTCCAGAGAGAATTGAAAGAGGTTAGAAGAAGTTTGAAAGTAGACCTAGAATTATCAATAAATGCTATTATGTTAGAGATATTGATGATGACGGTGTAACAAATGATGAGTCTGATGATAATAGTACTAGTGCAAATGAATTCTTGTTATTTCTATTAAGGAAGAACTTGTGTCTACTAATCCTACTAGCTATGTGAAGGAAGAAAAACTAGTGGAAGAAAGTGCTCTGTCTGTCTAGGTTGAGAAGGATAAGGATGAATCAATCATTGACAGTGGATGTTCATATCACATGACTCGTGACAAAAGTAAGTTTGTAAGTTTGGAAAAGTATGATGGTGGATTGGTTAGGTTTGTAGATAATGCAACTGGTAAGATCTATGGAAGAGGATCTATTTCTTTTGATGGCAAGCACAATACAGATGATGTTGTCTATGTGAAAGGTCTAAAGCATAATCTTTTAAGTGTTGGTCAGATGTGTTATAAAGGGTATGAAATGAGATTCAAGGACAATGCATGCAAGATCATGGATAGCTCCGGAATAGTGATTGCAACTAGTAAGAAAACTAGAGGTAATATTTATCACTTAAGGGCAACAGATAATTGTTGTTTGTTGGCATAGATAGATGAGAGTTGGATGTGACATAGAAGGATGTGTCATATCAATTTTGACAATTTGGTGAAGATAAGTTCAATACAAGTTATGAGAGATCTTCCCAAGATTGTGAAGCCCACTAATACTATTTGCAAGGAATGCCAAATGGGAAAATAGACAAGGACAAGTTTAAAGAGTAAAGAACAATTTTCTATTGGATTGCTTGAGCTGGTGCATACAGATTGTGTGGTCCTACAAAAACAAGAAGTTTACAAGGAGATATATACTTTATGTCACTTATTGATGATTATTCTAGAATGACTTGGGTCACTTTTCTAAAAGACAAATCAGAAGCCCTAGACAAGTTCAAAGTTTTCAAAGAAATGGTTGAGAGTGAATTGGAATTGAGGATCAAATGCTTAAGGTCTGATAGAGGAGGTGAGTTTACATCAAATGAATTCAATATATTCTATGAAGAACATGAGATAAAGAGACAAGTGTCTGCTCCTAGGACTCTTGAGTAGAATGGATATTTTGAAAGAAAAAATAGGATAGTTCAAGAGGCTGCTAGGTCAATGATGATGGAGGCTAACCTACTAGAAGTGTATTGGAGAAAATCTATACACACTGCTATCTACATTCAAAATAGATTCCAAGTTAAAGGTAATGGTACTAAAAATCCTTATGAATTGTGGTATGGAAGAACTCCCACAGTGAAATATTTCAAAGTCTTTGGAAGCAAATATTATACCAGAAGAGATGAAGAGCTGGGAAAGTTTGATGCTAGATGTGATGAAGGAATTTTACTTGGATACTCTACTAAGAGTAAATCCTACTGGTGCTACAACAAGAGATTGAAGAAGGTGATTGAGAGTGCTAATGTAAAGGTTGATGAAGACAAAGACATGACATTAGATCTGAGTGGCTATGAATAAGATAAACCTTCTATTATGATCAATGAAGAAAGGGTGGAACAAAAGGACAATCAAGTTGAAGAAGAAAAGGCTTCGAAAAGTGTTGTTAAGACTCTCAGGTATGTAAGGATTAATCATTCTGAAGATCAAATTATTGGTGACAAAAGCAACTTAGGAGTATTGACAAGGAAAAGAGCTACAGAGGAATAGGTGAACTACTATTTGATTTCACAGATTGAACCTAAAACTGTATGTGAAGCCTAAAAAGATGAAATTTGGGTAAAAGCCATGGAAGAAGAACTGATGCAAATAGAGAAAAATCAAACTTGGGAATTGCTTCCTAGACCTGCTGATAAGAATGTGATTGGAACCAAATGGGTCTTCAAAAACAAGATGAATAAAAATGGTGAAGTGGTAAGAAACAAAGCAAGACTAGTATGCAAAGGATATTCTAAAGTTGAAGGCATAGATTTTGAGGAAACTTTTGATCCTGTGGCAAGGATTGAAGCAATAAGAATATTTTCGGCATTTGTAGCTCACGAGATTTTAAGGTGTGTCAAATGGATGTAAAGTCTACATTCTTGAATGGAGAATTGGAAGAAAAAATATATATTGAACAACCGAAAGGATTTCAGTCATCAGCAAAGGGGACATGGTATGAATATTGAAGAAAGCCACGTATGGACTCAAGCGAGCTCCTAGAGTCTGGTATGCAAGGTTGGACAAGTATTTGATGTAATTAGGGTTTAGTAAAGGTACTGCAGACATCAATCTCTATTTCAAAATCAATGATGATCAAATTCTAGTTGTTGTAGTCTTTGTTGATGATATTATCATTGGAGGCAATGAAGGTATGTGTAAAAAATTTGCAAAGGAAATGCAAAAAGAGTTTGAAATGTCTATGTTTGGTGAAATGAATTTCTTTTTAGGACTACAAATTACTCAATCAGAAAAAGGAAATTTCATTTCTTAGTCCAAGTATGTGAAAGAATTGTTGAAGAAGTTTGGAATGGAGGATTCTAAGCCAGTATGTACTCCTATGATAATTAGTTGCAAGCTGAGCAAGAATGATGAATCACCTAAAACTGATCAGAAAAAGTATATGTCTATGATTGGAGGACTACTTTATCTGACCCATACCTGACCAAACATAATGCATGTAGTCTGTCTTGTGGCAAGATTTCAACAAGATGCTAAAGAGTCACATCTAATGGCAATCAAAAGGATCATGAGGTATTTAAAAGGCACTTCAGATTATGAATTGTGGTATCCCAAATATACTGGTTTCACTCTCAGTGCTTATACAAATGTAGATTGGGCTGGAGATGCTGATGACATAAAAGTAGAAGTGGAGCTGCTTTCCTTTTGGGTAACAGATTGGTTTCATGGCTAAGAAAGAAGCAAGAATTAGTTTCCTTGTCAACTACAAAAGCATAATATATTGCTACAACATGTTGTTGCACTCAAGTGCTTTGGATGAAGCAAACATTGAAGGACATAAGAGTTGTGTATGAAGAACCAATTTCAATCTTTTGTTACAATATAAGTGCTATAAACATTTCAAAAAATCCAGTGATGCACTCAAGGACAAAGAACATATCAATAAGGTATCACTTTCTGAGAGAAAAGGTAACAAAGAATGAAGTAAAGATGGAGTATGTGTCTACAAAGGATCAGATTATAGATATCTTCACTAAGCCTTTGCCTAATGATACTTTTGTGTATCTTAAGGAGAAGTTAGGGGTTATTACCCCTCCTACTCTAAACTAAAGATGCACAAGGAATGCATCAGTCCAGTGGTATTCAAAGTTTCATCTTTCATCTAGATTGATGTTTTGAAGGCTACTCCTCAAGGGGAGTAGGTGGAAGTTTCTGATCAAGAGCAGTAAGTGTTGTAGTATTGATGATAGGGGGAGTTGTGTAGAAAAAAGAAAGAAAAGGTCTGACACCCTTTTCCATTGATGTCAAAGGGGGAGAGAAGTTCATGTGAAAAACCTAAGAAGAAAGTTGTAGATAGAGAAAGCATCAAGTGAGGGGGAGCAAACAAGCAAAGAAAGATTATATGTCTTGATGGTTTTTCACATCATGTGTTGCCATCAATGACAAAGGGGGAGATTGTTGCTGTATACACCTATAAATGATGTATACACCTAAAAATGACATGACTCTATCCAAATAAATATTCTTAATATTTATTTAAGTCTAATTCCTCTATCAATAAATAAACAAACAAATTTATTTATTTGATTCATATTCTTCCAATAATAAAATAAAATCAATTTATTTAATTAAATTCCTAAATTCTTCTAATTCCTCCAACAAATTAAATAATCTCAATTATTTAATTAGTTCTTCCAAGTCCATTCTAAATTAAATAATACCAATTATTTAATTGTTTCTTCCAATAATATCTTCTCTAAATTTAAATAAATCAAATATTTATTTAAGTTGACCATTTCTTCTAAATTGAGTTATCTCTAAATATAATTCAATCCTTGTGCACATGCAATTGAATATTCTAAATATTTAATTAAGCTAAAATGTCTTCTCATGCTCATGCAATTTCCATACTCTAGTTCTATTCTCTTAACTGATTGATCTATTCTTTTAATTGATTAATCTCTTCAGTTAACTCATTCTATTTTATTAATTCCTCTCATGCAAAATAGAGAAAGACACTTGTCTTCTTTCTATTCACACTTGTTCCTCAACTGTTCTTAAACCGTTGATCTTCTCTCTCACAAGTCTATAAATTGAACCCTATTCCTCCATTTCATTCATCCAAACTTTTAGTAAACTTACTCTGTAGGAATCACAACATGCCTTTGGCACCAATTCCTTCATTGCTTGCAATCAAATTGTTACCATATCATTACCATTGTTGTGAAGCTCATCTTCATTGCAATAAAACTATCACAACTATTCTCCATTGACAATCTTGGAAAATAGAAAGGAAGTGCACCTTCTGAGGGCCATATTCATACACAAGATCGATTGAGATAGGTAATCAATTGAAGCCTTGAAGTATTGAGGTTTGCAAAGGGTTTTGTCTTTGTTTGTTTGATCTTGATTATTTCCCTTTTCATTGAGTTTTGGGTATTATTGATATATTATATTGATTATTCATTTACACCAATTTTCCCATAACATTTTTGGCACCCACCATGGGGCCTTGCCCCAATCTAACCCAAAAACTAAGTTTTTTTGAGTTTAAGTTCTGTACACATGGAGATTATATGCTTTTGACTCATCCTAATGCGCATCTAAGGTCTGTTTCCATGCATCCAATCTTTCAGCGCATACAATCTCTGTTTCAGCGCATTTAACCTTTGATACTGCGCATACACTTATTTTGTGCATATATTCAATCTTCTTGTGCTTCTGACCTCTGTCTCAGTGCATTTGTACTCCTACGCTTTTGAGCTCTATTTTTGTACATCTAGGCTCTGAAGCTGTGCACCTATTCTGAACAGTGATTTTAGGGTATTTCTTGTGGTTTTCGCTAACACTAACACTTTTTCATAGGAATATTCTTTGATCCACTTGCAGGCTAGGTACTAGTTTAGTCATATAGCTACATTTGATAACTCACCTCTTGATTTCTAAAGGAAAGTAAATGGATGTTCATGCAAACCTCACATAGTTCTAACTAGGAAGGATTGTAATTTGATATTTTTGCATCAACAAATTGAATATAGTCCCAATGCTAGGAGGATAAAATCAAACCATTGCTATCTTTCTTTCAAAGTTAACAACTTGCATGTGTGCGCAAGTAGCTTAACACATTTAGTCTTTTTCATTTTAACTAGGGGAAAAAAACCATTGTCTTTCATGTTTTTGGGAATGATACCAGGCCTGTGCTCTCCCCTATCTTGGGTGACCAAAATGCCCAACATATCATTTTCACGTGTTTTTCCTTTAGAAAGGCCTACCCTTGGATATTCATCTGTCCTTGGGGAGAGACCTTAAGTGGTAACAATCTAAATCCAAGTTCTGCCAAGCCACTATATATAAATTATGTTTGGAGCAAAAGCTTCAAGCAACGTGTGAAGTTGTGTTATTCCAATAGCCAACCTCCACCAAAACCCTCCAAGACACAACCCTTGTAGGCTGGGAGAATCCATAACGGAGAGTAGTACTGCTACATGTATAACCACTTGAACGGTTGCACTTATTAATCATCCTTTGTTTTTAGTAGGTGATTATTACTTCCCAAAGATGCCTTGCCTAGAAATAGGGAGAATTCAATTTATATTGTCACAACCAGCCTAGGATTTGTACTTGCTTTCTTGTCAAAAAAGAGTCAAAAAATTATAAAAAATTTAAAAAACCATGAAATCATTCTTTGTGTTTGCTGTGTCTTCTTGCCATACTTGACAAAGTCATATACAAAAAAGACCAACTTGTAATCAAGAATCTAAAAAACACCAAAAAGCATGTTGAAAATTGCAAAAAAATAGTCAAGAAAACCAGAGCTACACATATACCTTTTGAAGCTATACATACATTTCAACCTGCTGCGCATTTGCTGCAACTTCCTACGTATTTGCTGTAACTTCTTGTGCATATATCACCTATTACTGCAATTCACCAGAGTTGCACATTTACTACAACTTTCTGTGCTTCTACCCTCTATTTCTACGCATCCATGACAGTGAGCATTTCCACATCTTTTGAGGGACTAATATCAACCTTTCTGGGTACCCATTTCGGTCTTGTGTTTAGTTTCTATGGAGATGACAACCAAATTAGAAGAACTCACTCAAGAACTCCAACACTTGAAATTGCAATTAAACTTAGAGACCTCGCCCCAAGGTCGTATAGCAATTGCTCAAGAACTTCAATCTCTACAACAACAATTTGCAATCTTACAAGCTGAATAGGCCAGTACTAGCTACACCTCACCCTAAAATCTTACATTCTTGTCCTGCCTTAATGATACTCTTGACAAGGCAAACACTACCTCAAGTGGGAAATCTTGTACCTATCCATCTACTAGTCTTCCTTCACCATCTCCTAAAACACATAGCCCAAAGCATACTAATCCTACTTTGAGCTCAAAACTACCCAAAGAATCCCATGATGATTGGCTCCAAAGACTATTCTAAAAACCAAAAAGAGAAAGAAAAGATATGGAACAAGTCAAATCCACCCATTCCTTACTGCACTCCTCTACCCATACACCTACCAATGATGTGATCCAAGGGCTACTAGCAGAGAGTCAACCATGTCCCCAAATTCTGGTCCTTAACCTTATCAAAGAGCCTTCAAACATGTCCATTGGACCAACCTCGTTGTGTAATCAACAACCCCCCGACAATGTTGAAAAACCTCCTATCATGAACCAAAGTCAAGGTCCATCGCACCTTCATATTGTTGACCAAGATCCTATCCAAGAGACCTCTACCTCCACTTCCATTCAAACAACCCAAGAGTTATGTCAAGAGCACACTTTAGAACATGTGGAAACATTAGACCTTTTTCTAAATCAAGATCAAAGCACCCCCATCCGACCCATACATAACCTTTATCTTTTCAAGGATCCTATACCTATACATTAGCAAAAAACCCAATTTCAAACCATTCATAACTCCTATCTTTTTCATGATCAATATACTACCTTTAATGAAGAAGCTATCCATGAGCAACTTGATCCTATACATGAGCATGAGATCCAATTTCAATCTCTCCATAACTTCTATCCTTTCTATGATCAGGACATTATCATTGATGAAGAACCTATGCATGAGCACGTTGACCCCATCATGCTTTATTCTATCTATGATCAAAATCCCATCTACGATCAAGAGCCTATTTATGATCAAGCAGACCATGATGATCCTCTTAGCCAACTTTATGCATTCCATGGTCCTGAGCTTGTAACCCCATCTAGTTGCATCCAAGATCCAATAACTTCTACTTCCCTTCATGAGACACTTGCCTCCCAAGCAAGCATAGAAGATCAAACCAATCATAATCCTCCATCATCCATTATCAACCATGCTACAGATCCCCCACCATATATCCTTGGTCTTACCACCTTCATTCATGAGTGTTCCACCTTAGAACACCAAAAACCATTATCCTCTATCTCACCTTCTCCACCTAATAAGAAACTTGTGTTTAGTGTTCCACCTATACATAATCCTGTTGTCCACCGCATGCTCCAACATATGAACTATCAAGGTAAAGGATTAGGCCTTCATGAACAAGGTATTTTGGAGCCTGTCCATGTCAATATTCCTCCTCATTCATATGGCCTTGGATACATACCCCATGGTGAACAAACTTAAGATGTTGGTACTTCCTCCATGCCTTCTAAATCCACCACTTTCCATTATACATCCTTTTGTATCCCCAAAACATATGTCGCCATTCCACCTCCCTTATCATACACATCCCAAAAGCATGTGACCATACACCTTCCACCATGCACATTACCTCTGCTACTTCCAACTCCTAACATCCCTCCATGCATTTTACCACCACTTCTTCCAACACCTTATCCACCAATCTATGAATCCTCTAACAATCCCAATCATGACCAACCAATGCATGTGTTGTCTAAACAAAGAGCTTCCACAAACCTCACTTCCACCATCCTAAGAGAATTTTATAGTAAAAATATGGATACCTCTACTTATCAAGTCAAAAATCCTAAGAGTCCTCATATTCTAGGATACAAAAGCCAAGAATCAAAGAAATATCTTTCTCAAGAGTAGCATACACCCACACACCTATATGCCAAACTAAAAAAGGTGTGGGTCTGCATCTAACAAATAATTACCCCTGAAGCTGCACAAAAGTTGCATACACCCAAGCCCATACCTTCATAGGTACTATCTAAAATAAAAATGGCTTGGGTACCTAAGAAAAAATCCCTCAAGTTACATGAGGCATCTAGCTCTCAAGAATCTCAACCATCCACTTTCTCCCATTCCATCTATAAGTCTCAAAATCTTTCATCCCACATGACAAGCAAAACTCAGAAAAATACTCAGTCTATGTGGATCCCTACATGCCTAAGTCATTCATCCACAAGCAAAAGTCTCTATTGCTTCCTACACTACTTTCCCATCACCAGCTTCAATGTTTATCACAGTATGTGCAACCATTGGTCATGATTCCCTTCCATCCCACAACATTTTCATATATCTCTATCTCCCCTTCCTTCCACTATTATCCTTCATATATTCCCCATCCTATTCCTATGGTCCATACTTTTTCATAATCCTTTCCGTCTGTATTATGCATCATCATCCACTATCGCATCTTCCATAATACACTATCTACTATTCTCCATCTCACCTTCATGCAAACCCCTACCAACATCTATAAGAACACTTGACATGGTCCAGGTGACAACATCCATCTAGTGGGACCATCACCTTTCAGGGAACTAGATTCTTGAGTCTCTCCCTTCCATATCCACCTTCTCCTATCCAAAAAATAAAATTCCCTTCATCCAACGGTGAAAATGTGGCAAACAGGTGCCCTAGATAAGTGCCATGATGAAAACCTAGTAAACAGGTATCATGTGTAGGTTGATCTTCTACGTCACCTACACTTGGGCACACCTTGTCTCATCGGCATATCACTCTTCTCCTATTAGCTTCCTTCCGTACCATTTCCTATCCTATCCTTCTATCCATTGCATGCCTATACTGTCTAGTCTATCCATCCTAAATTTTCCATTCCTCTATTTTCTTTGGTCTTGATAAAGATTGGGGGCACAATGTTGACAAAATGTTTTAGGTGTCTCTTGACATATCTTATCCCTCCAAACCATGCGAATCCTTCATTACCCTCTCATCCTCCTATCATCATAAGTGTTTACACAAAAAATCCTAAGTATTCTACCTACAATGGGGCACGTTATTCCTATGCGACATAGTCCTTGGAGATCACATGCTTGTTTCCTTCTACCTACCCATCCACTATCACCCATCCGTCTACCTGTCTGTGGTGTTTCCTTGTCATCAGTATCTAGCATTAAGGCTATCTGTAATGTTGTCTTATCTGATCATGGCTTGATACTCTGTCTCTTTTGTTGCCTTATCAACTAAGGTCTTATCCAGTATCCTATCCATAGTGTCAGGATACATAGCATCTGTCATTAGTATCATAGGGTCAACCCCGAACTACGTTGCCTCTGCATCATCATGTAGGCAAGGCCATTAACCAATGCACCCCTAAGGCTTCCCCATCCATCCCATATCTATTCATCTTTCCTCTAGTCCATCTGTGTCCATGGTCCAAGTCCCGAACTACGTTGCCTCTATGTTGTCACATAGGTAAGGCCATTAATCAATGCACCCTTGAGGCACTAGGTCAGCCCCTTAGGCTCTGTTTCCCTAATAAGGATTGTGGAACCTTTCACCAGATGCAATCATGCACAAGAAAATCCTGTTTCCAAGAAAAAAAAAATTGACGCATGACATCAACCTATCTAAAGCAAAGAAAAAGCAAGAACAAACCAATCCAAATGATTCTATCAAATTATGACAAGAAAGATACATCTAAATACAAGAGTGTTTTGTTTCAAATTACAGTTGTGTCTTAAAAGGTCTTCACTTTTTTATTATCATGTTTCCTATGCTACTTAAGGATGCCAAAAGCTAGAGATGCTATGATGGGGGCATGATACTTTTCTTTGTTTTCTGCTTGTGGGTTTATCTTTAGTAATGTGAAGACTTGTCTAAGTACATGATCAACTCAATGATCATCGAGGATACCAAAAGGTCTAAACATGAAAGGAGGCAATCCTTGTTTTTTGATACACAAGAAATACTCAGGTCATCTTGGTCCAATTATATCTAGATGCTTGTATTAACTTGCTAAATTAAAATCCATGTAAGCGAGGCTTAGGTCATCTTGATTCAATTATACCTAGATGCTTGTATTTTCTTACAACATTTCAAAACACACAAAAAATCAAAAAGCCCAATGATGAAATAAGCACTTCAAAATACTTGCAATATCAAGATGTCAAAACCATTCGCATCCAAATAAATCCACACAGCATCCATACCATGTATCCCATGCAAATAAAGATACATAATGTAGAGTATCAATGTTTACAAATAAAAGCTTGTGAGTCCTTCTATCGAGTCATTATTCTCTCAATCAAAATTCTATCTATCGTTGTAGTCCATTCTTCCCAATTCGGTCAATCTGAGCAATGATCCAAATGCAAGTCTGTCCTTAATCCATACCAATCGAGTCAAGTCAATCTTGTCAAATGATCTAATCACAATCAGTGGTCTTGACCCTTGTTTGGTCGTAAACCAACTCAATCACTTGTCTTATACAGGATGTGGCCTTGTCTAAATTAGACCCACACACACATATTACACGACATGTTTCATTTACTAAAACCAAACACTATCCTATCATGTTGCTCTAGGGATCTATCGTTCCCCACCATGACAACACACCTGTCGTGTTGATCTGGGGATCTATCGTTCCCCGCCATGAGAACAGTGTCGTATATCATTTCATATCGATTAGTCGGTGGTTTACCGCTTGACGGGGGCAATACCTTGTTTTTTCTTATATCATTTGTACATACTTGCTTACTTTCTTGTGTGTGTTATCAATTCTATCTTACATACCATATCATTCAGGTCTTTCTCCATCCTATTTTCTTCAAACCTAACCTATTTTTTACCTTCTTCTTTGTGAGATTGTCCATCTCATACCTTCTACCTTCTTCCCATCCAATCTCCCGAGGGGGCATCCTATCATCATTATACCTGTACTAGGGGCAAACTGGGGCATGTATCATTATCATAAATTTTATTCTTTGATGCAACGCTATAAACTGCATTGCATCAAAGAGGGGCAAAATGCATACACCTAAAAATGACACGACTCTGTCCAAATAAATATTCTTAATATTTATTTAAGTTTAATTCCTCTATCAATAAATAAACAAAAAAATTTATTTATTTGATTAATATTCTTCCAATAATTAAATAAAATCAATTTATTTAATTAAATTCCTAAATTCTTCTAATTCCTCCAACAAATTAAATAATCTCAATTAATTAATTAGTTCTTCCAAGTCCATTCTAAATTAAATAATACCAATTATTTAATTGTTTCTTCCAATAATATCTTCTCTAAATTTAAATAAATCAAATATTTATTTAAGTTGTCCATTTCTTCTAAATTGAGTTATCTCTAAATACAATTCAATCTTTATGCACATGCAATTGAATATTCTAAATATTTAATTGAGCTAAATTATCTTCTCATCCTCATGCAATTTCCATCCTCTAGTTCTATTCTCTTAATTGATTGATCTATTCTTTTAATTGATTAATCTCTTCAGTTAACTCATTCTTCTATTTTATTAATTACTCTCATGCAAAATAGAGAAAGACACTTGTCTTCTTTCTATTCGTGCGTGTTCCTCAACTGTTCTTAAATTGTTGATCTTCTCATTCTTTCTATACCATTGATCTTCTCTCTCACAAGTCTATAAATTGAACCCTATTCCTCCATTTCATTCATCCAAGATTTTAGTAAACTTACTCTGCAGGAATCACAGTGTGCCTTTGGCACCAATTCCTTCATTGCTTGCAATCAAATTGTTACCATATCATTACCATTGTTGTGAAGCTCATCTTCATTGCAATAAAACTATCACAACCATTCTCTATTGATAATCTTGGAAAATAGTAAGGAAGTGCACCTTCTAAGGGCCATATTCATACACAAGATCGATTGAGATAGGCAATCAATGGAAGCCATGAAGTATTGAGGTTTACAAAGGTTTTTATCTTTGTTTGTTTGATCTTGATTATTTCCCTTTTCATTGAGTTTTGGGTATTATTAATATATTATATTGATTATTCATTTACACCAATTTTCCCATAACATTTTTGGCACCCACCATCTTCTATCTATCATTGTATCATTTTTGTGTCGATTGAGTACATTGGGACATAACAAAAAAAACATAGCATAAGTTGCATATCATATCATATGAGATAGTCATTAGAATGATTAAATCATTTGCATACATCATAGGTGCATTAGGTCATCCATATACATTTGCATTTTACATAACATAATATCCACAGAAAAAAAAATCAAAAACATAGGCAAAGACATGTAGATCATAGCCTAAATCTACATTAGCTCATATAGACATCAAAAAAGTAACATACATCCATAGCATCACATAGCATCATTTAGACATCATAAAAGTATGTATTACATGAGAAACATCATAAAATAGAATGCATCCATGACATATAATAGAAATAACTACATATAGATCATCAACAACTGCATCATCATATAAACATAACATAAAAACATGTCCAAATGTACAATATATCAAAGTCCGTCTAGATTTGAGTCAATGTCATATAAAGTGTATACATCACAAAAATAATGATACATATCTCTGTACAAAGTGATACCAAAATGAAATACATGTCGGGCTATCTATGAGCCATCAAAACTATGTGTCTACATGAGCCAAAATCGGTACAAGTCTAGCGGCTAGCCCTGTTGCCGTGGAGCACTACTCCCTAACTATCCTCTCCTCTGTCAACCCCTAACTATTGGGGGCCCTGCACTGATGCTCCTGACCATGACCCCCCTACTCTCTGGGAAGCCACAGACTAGCTTCTGAAGCTAGGTGCCCTCTGATCCACTGGCACAACCTCATGGTAAAGACCCCTATAATACTTAGTCTAGGCCTACGATCTAGATAACTCCCCTTGTACCTATGCCAACTGCATCTGCAACTATTGTACCTATGCCAGCTGCATCTACAACTATTGTACCTGTGTCTATCCCTGTTGTACCTAGGTGACCAAAAATGCAGTAGCACCGTCTATCCCCAAGGCTACCAACATTGAGTCTCTCTCTAATCTGATGGCCCACACCCTCTCCAAGGCTGAGTCTTGCTATCTAGTGAGCTCTAATATCACTCCTACATTCACCTCTCTCTGAGCCTCTGCCATCCTGAGTTGTACTCTAAGCCCTCTGATCTGCTCCCTCAACATGGTAATCTCCTTCTCATGTGAATCTGGCTGAGTAGGACCCTGAGGAACCTGAACCTGTGCCTGCACCTACTGTTGAGCTACCTACTGGGGTACCTGTTGTGGTGGAGGCATCTATCTTTGCTGGGTAGCCTGTGGCTGCACTACCTGCTGCTGCTGGGAGGGTCCCTCCCCAGCTCTCCTCCTCTGTCTACCACTCCCTCCTCCACCTCCACCACCTCTGTCACCTCCATCATCTCCATCCCCCATCCTCCTCTACCCCTCCTCTGTCTCCTCCTCCTCCTACTAGTCCCATCCTTATCATCTAAATCCTCCTTGTCTATGCGAGGAACCAACTCTCCTAGCCCTGAGTACCTCAAAAAAGAATGAGCTACGAGAAACTCCTCATAATCGGGAGTCACCCCTGCATCTACTACCTCCCTCCTCATAGGCCAAGCCACGTAGGGTATCTACCAGAACTTAGCTAGTGCCTCCTCATATGAAGCCAGTAGACCCCATCTGAACCTCTCAGCATGTGTCCTAGTAAACCAGGCGTACCCCTATGGCATCCCCTATCTCCTGCCAAACTATCATCGAACCCTACTCACAATCTACCTCTCTAAGATGAACCTAGTCCTCTCAATGAGCCACCATGTCTGAAAGTAATATGGCAGCTCATCATCCTCATCATCCCATAGATCACAATCTAGATAGGGATACTAGACAACTCTATCTATATTGTCCAGCGCATGTCTCCAATACTCAAGCTTTCCTAGCTTGTGCTGGGAAATAACTCCTGTGTATCCATAGTTGTAAGGCTCTCCCCTCTGCCTCGAAAACACACACATTGGCCGAGTGATCGTAATGTGCTCCCATAGCCAAAACTGTAAAAGAGAAACACCTACTAACAAACTAGTACCCCTGTGGTATACCATTTGATGCATATCATGGTATAGTTGGGCCAAGATGTAGACACCCCATGCATAACGAGTGCCCTCAGTCATCATCCTCTCCATAATCTATCCCCAACCAATAGGGAACCCATGAGACCTCCTATCAGGGCATACAACACGTCTAATCAATCCTGCCACTATACCTAGAAAGTAGTCATAATAATCATAAATGTCATACCCAAATATCACCTGTCCCTCCAGCTCAGGATCATCGATCACTCGCCTGCACTCTGCAAGTCCTGCATCCTGCTGAGGATCATACTCTACCAGCTCACCTTGTATCGGCAAGTGCAAAATCTTGTAGACGTCCTCAAGGGTGATAGTTATCTCACCCGTTGGCAAGTGAAAGGTCCCATCCTCGCTGTGGAATTGCTCCACCACTATAGTCAACAAACTGAGGTTTTCTCAAACCTTAGGCATGAACCAAACATAGTCGAGACCCATAGCACCAAGAGCCTCATGATTGATCTCCATAAGCATGTAGCGTTGTAGCATCAGTAAGGGAAACTACTCCCTCAACATAAGTATATCTTGAATATCCTCTTGCAAACAAGCAAAACAATGTGTCAACCTTAATGGTGACTTATTGTCATTGATGTCAAAAAGGATACTTGGTGTGTTGCTTCATGTTGTTCATCATGTTGAGGTGTCTTCAGAGGATGATGTTGATATGGTCTTCATGTCAAGATATTCATTTTAGGAGTTCAAGATATCATTTCAGTTCATTCACCATGTTTCATGCTTCAAGATGTCATGAGTTATTATGGTGTTCATCATCATGATGTTGTAGCAACAGTATATGGTAGAAATCAAGATGTTTGTTTGCTTCAATAGGAGGCTTCACTTGAATTTGTCCTTGCTTCATCCTTTGTTAGGAGATAACTTGTTCATAAGATGACTCTGAACAAGATAATGCCTATTCACATGACATGATGTATTTGATGTTTTGATATTATTGATCTACATTTGATGATTGATATGTCTCAAGGCGTATTGTTGTGTTTGGAGATGTAACATGATTTACATATTGATCTTTCATTCATAGAGTTTGGATTTGATTCATGTTTGTGATAAGATGCAAGGCAGAAAAGACACAAAGATTTTGTATCATGAAGGATGATGATAGTGATATGATAGTGATGTGTCTTGTTTTTATATGGTGATAAAGTTGTCAAAATGAGTTGCTCATATGTAACATCAGAAGGTCATTAATAAGGAAATCTTAAGTTCTATTGGTATGATGTTTGAGTTAAGACATTGAAACGTTTGCTTGTTGGTATGATGTTTGGTTTGGGTGTTAATGATGCTGATTTTTAATTTGTTGAGGAGGATGATGTAATCCACAGATTGGATGGTGTTCACATTGACTTCATAGGTTGATCAAGTTCTTGCTTTATTTGTTGTTGAATCAGGACTTCATAATGCCTAGCAGGTGTTCAACTCATCATGATAGAAAACTATATCATCTGGTTGCTTCCACCTCAAGTGTTCATAGGATCTTATGATAGGAGATAAGTTGTTCTTATCATGTTGCTTTCACTCTCAAGTGTTCACAAGACAAGGTTGTGCATGTTGTGATGTTGGTTTTTGTTTTCATACAAGACATAAACTTTTGAAGTCATCTTGCTTGTACATCAGAGGAATACTTGGCAGATATATGAGGAATCATATTGATTAAAATTCTTGAGAGTTAAAATCATTAATAAACCTTATCACAAGGCATATATTAGCTCCTCTTTGCCTATCATACAATGTATGCACTTTTTGTTATAAAACAAAGTTTACTTCTTGTCGCAGGTAATAGTCACTTAAAGTGACCTGGTAAAGGGTATTATTGACATGGGAAATTGGCCCCATTGACCTCACTCACCATTAGCACTGGTCACTTCTTATGAGTAGTGGGCAATAAAAAGCAATCAAAGGCTCTCTTTGAATGGTCGATGAGCACAAATCAAGATATCAATAGATAAAATTTAAATCAGCTTCAAATCTCCTATGCATCCTCTTTGATGAGCAAAATAGATGTCACTATATGTGACTGATTTGGAAAGTGTTTTTGTCTATTATTAGACTCTTTTTAAGTCAACTTTCTTGTCCAATTGGAAAGCTTTCTATTTAGAAGATTTTTGTAAAGTTTTAGAAAGTTTTTTTTAAAGGATATTTTGTGCCCGTTTGAAGTATATTTTTTAGAAGTTCTTTTTGTTAGAAGTTTTTAAGATGTTTCTATTTGAAACACATATTAATCTCTCTCTTGTTTGAAGACATTCTTCTATATTGGAGAATATTTTTGAAGATATATTGTATTGATGGATTTTTGAAGACAATATTTGCATATTGGAGAATATTTATATTTGAAGAGAAGAAAATTGAAAGATTTTTTGAATGAAGAGGAATATGAAATATCATTTCATTGTGATTTGATTTTTGGAGGTCTAATATGTAGATTAAAGATATTTTTGTAGAGATGAAGAAGTTGAAGGGGTTTTTACAAAGAGGAGGAAAATTGAATTGGAATAATATTGATTTTTTGATTATGCAAATGAAAGGGTATTTTGTTTGTAGGGGAAAGGCTTCATGAAGATAATTTTTTTTGAAAGAAGAATTTCTTTTGTAGAGAAAAGAATATGAAAGGTTTTATGCATAGTGAAATTGAATTTCAGGATAGAGAAATTGAAGAGACCATTTTTATAGATGCAAGAATATCAAGAATTGAAATAATTGTGGAGAGAAGAAAAAATAGGAAAAGTCATCTTGTATATAATGGTTTTGCAGGAACATTGAAGTTGTTAAGTGGATCAGCATACAGGGTTGAATATATTTTGAATATCCTCTTGAAGAGAAAATTTAGATGATAAGTTTTGTATGTGATTTGAGTTGATGAGAAGTATGGTGATATGACCAACACATGTGAAAGAAGAAGTGATTTGTATTGAAACAGAGAAACCCTCTGAATGCTTTGTTTTAATCTGAGTTTGTATGTATTAGGGGTTGGTGCTCCTTGAAGTTGGTGCTTCTAAACATTGTTGCTGGTGAGGCACAGTATGCTAGTGAGGCTTGTAGGTCAGTGAGACCTTACATTTGTCAGTGAGACACATATTGTAGCCAGTGAGGCTTCTTTGTAGCTAGTGAGACTTGTCTAGTTAGTGAGACCTTCATGTAACCAATGAGATTTTGAATAAGCCAGTGAGGCAGTTTCAAAGTGGTTTTTATTCCCCTTGAGGGTTTTCCACTCATCATATCTTTTGTTATATTTCTTATGTGTCTTCATGATCTATGTTTAATGTCCTAATTCATGCCTTCAATATTATAATTGTACATCTGTGAGTTAATAAATAACTGTCTTTCTCCCTCTTTATCCTGTAAGTCAAAATGATTAAAATTGTAAAATTTATACAACACTAATTCACCCCCCCTCTCAGTGTTGTCCTAGACTCCTACAAACCTAAACGGCTAAACTGCTCAACATATCTAAAGCACCATATCACTAACTTAACATGTCAAATTGATCAAAATAGCATACAACATCTCTTGACTAGATTCTTGCAATCTCAGAGATAGCTTATTGATTGACACATTGTGCAAGATGTCAATCGAGTCAATTTTGTTAAGTAAATTGATTATCTAAAACATATACACCAAACTAGAAGGTACATGTGCAATTTCACAGTGAAGTTGCCACTTTTGGCAGATGCACCGCAACATTTCTTAAATGTGTAAATCCATATCAAATGCACTGACTCATATCGTAAATGCGTAGCCTAAATACATGCACTAGAAGACAACATGCATGTGCAAGATCCTAATGCATGCACCGACTTATATCGTGCATGTGCAACACTCGTGTATGCGCAGTCTTATACCATATATGCATCACAAAATATCATATGCACAGTTTTGGAGCACATATACGCTGAAAGACAGATCAACGCATCTATCTACGCAAACTTTCCCTAGCATTTATTGCACTAATAAATGATCCTAGGTGAAGTTTTTTGAGCTACATACCGGTGGTCCTACCTCAACTGGCCGATTGAACCATCGAACTCGCTCAAAGTGGTGCTCCTCATGTGGAATATCCATCTCAATGTTGACTGCTCTATGTTCTAATGCTCTCCTAAGCTCTCAAGGACAAATCAACAATAGCCAAGTGTGCAAATGACTAAGCTTGTGGACCCAGCTCCTATATATAGCAAGTGAACCCTAACTAGCTGCGTGATGACTATGACTATTTCCCAAGCCTATTTCTTCCTGTTTCTCTGAACCGTGAGCCTTTTTCTTCAAACCTAACCTATTTTTTACCTTCCTCTTCATGAGATTGTCCATCTCACACCCTTCTTCCTTCTTCCCATCCAATCTCCTGAGGGGGCATCCTTCTATCATTAAACCTGTACTAGGGGCAAACTGGGGCATTTATCATTATCAAAATCTATTCTTTGAAACAACGTGATAAAACACATTGCATCAAAGAGGGGCAAAATGTATACACCTAAAAATGACATGACTCTATCCAAATAAATATTCTTAATATTTATTTAAGTCTAATTCCTCTATCAATAAATAAACAAACAAATTTATTTATTTGATTCATATTCTGCCAATAATTAAATAAAATCAATTTATTTAATTAAATTCCTAAATTCTTCTAATTCCTCCAACAAATTAAATAATATCAATTATTTAAGTAGTTCTTCCAAGTCCATTCTAAATTAAATAATACCAATTATTTAATTGTTTCTTCCAATAATATCTTCTCTAAATTTAAATAAATCAAATATTTATTTAAGTTGTCCATTTCTTCTAAATTGAGTTATCTCTAAATATAATTCAATCCTTGTGCACATGCAATTGAATATTCTAAATATTTAATTCATCTCAAATATCTTCTCATCCTCATGCAATTTCCATCCTCTAGTTCTATTCTCTTAACTAATTGATCTATTCTTTTAATTGATTAATCTCTTTAGTTAACTCATTCTTCTATTTTATTAATTCCTCTCATGCAAAATAGAGAAAGACACTTGTCTTCTTTCTATTCATGCACGTTCCTCAACTATTCTTAAACTGTTGATCTTCTCATTCTTTCTATACCGTTGATCTTCTCTCTCACAAGTCTATAAATTGAACCCTATTCCTCCATTTCATTCATCCAAGATTTTAGTAAACTTACTCTGTAGGAATCACAACACACCTTTGGTACCAATTCCTTCATTGCTTGCGATCAAATTGTTACCATATCATTACCATTGTTGTGAAGCTCATCTTCATTGCAATAAAACTATCACAGTTGTTCTCCATTGACAATCTTAGAAAATAGCAAGGAAGTGCACCATCTGAGGGCCATATTCATACACAAGATCAATTGAGATAGGCAATCAATGGAAGCCATGAAGTATTGAGGTTTGCAAAGGTTTTTGTCTTTGTTTGTTTGATCTTAATTATTTCCCTTTTCATTGAGTTTTAGGTATTATTGATCTATTATATTGATTATTCATTTACACCAATTTTCCCATAATAGTTGCAACTATGAGTAGTAAGTGTTGTCATTGATGTCAACACCTAAGAAAGTCATTTGAATAAGTCTGAACAAGTATTTTATGAAATAGTACAAAGTGCAGAATTGCTTTATCTACCAGAGCAGTGTAATGTTTTTCTCTGCATATCATGTAGATTGAATATCTTTTCTTGCGGATTGGAAGTAATGTTAAGGGATGTATGTAGATGCTATGTTTCATGTTTGAGCCTTCGGTGTGAAGATTTGAGTGAGTTACGTTCACCAGAGTAAAAACTATTTTTTTGTGTATTTAATGGTGACAGGGAGAATGTATTATGCTCCACATTTCTCCACATTTAAGTTTCATAGTCTGCAGTTTTGCAATTAAGTTTGTGATGATGCTATGTGCCTTTAGTTCTAATGGTTCATTATTTGATGCTCCGCAAGTGATTTTTCCTTTATGACAGTGGCCAACAGTAATGTTCATATGCTTTGGTTTGAAGAATCTTATGGATACAGTGTTTAGAGGTTGTGCGGATGTTCTTGGTGATTGTAACGTGCTTGTGGGAGACTCTAGATCATGTTCCTACCTTTTGATTGGTCTACAAAGTATAATCTGGATCTTGCATGAAGTGTGTTCCTAAAAGTCTTAGTGTTAACTCTAGATTTGACTAACTTGGTTGTTTTCACTACTTACGATTGTGCTTCGAAGTTTATAAAGCATGTTGTTGTGTGGAAGAATACAATTGAGTCCCCACTAAGGCTTGGTGTGATCCCCATTCATTCTTTTCTCTCTCAAATCTATTTAGGTCTAGATCTATCTTGATGTATGTATGTTTGCTGACCTTGGATATTGTTCCAATGGTTGATGATTGTAATGCTGACCTTGATGCAAATTCCAAGGTTGATGAATTTGTTATGTCAGAAAAATGCACCCTTGGGGGATTTTTCCTAAAGGTTTAGCTCCCAGGTCTTTAGATTTACATTTAGAGCACTTTGCATGTTAAATTAGACTCCTGATGAGAAAACCCATGGGTCTTGTGGCAAATAGGACCTAGTGGGCTGCACTTTATTGAATTTTGAGCAAAGAAAGGGGGTGGACAAGGGCACTAGTGCCCTAGTCTAGCCCTATTTTGGGTCTGCCCTAATTTGAAATGTCAGTTTTCTAACCATTATTTGGTCTCTAGGCCAACATCATAAGTTTCAAATACAAAATTCTTGGCAGGAATCTTATAGTTGCATATATAAGCATGTTTAGGTTATCATTTGCAAACTAGAAGATCATTAGCAAGTTTTATGATTGAAAGCTATTGGCATACTTGTGATTATCATTGTGTTGTAGAGCATACTATTGTTATTATGTTTGTTTGTAGGTTGGATTACATCTTCTCCTCATGGCATTGAAGAGCTTCTTCCTTCCATGAGAGCCTCATCATCAAGGTATCATTTATTGTGCTTTATCAATAATTATCATTTGGTTTTTGCCTCTGCCTCCCAAGGGCACACACTCTCTCTGATAACGGTGTTCGGAAGACTTGAATGTCTCTCCAGGGTTTGACTGAGGCAAGCCTCTAAACACCACAATCCCCTTCCATATTCCTTGTGATCTTGCAGGTTATAGGTGTCAGATCTGGAGGAAGTGGAGTTGTAGAGTCAAAAGGTAGACATTGAATATTCCAAATCTAAAAGGAAGTGGACACTATTCAACATTTTGAGACAAGGGTGCCATCAACCTTCTCCTCATTTTCAGATCATGGGAAACAAAGACATAGCAGAGATTAGTACTGGAAGGAGATTGGGACTGTGAGGAAAAAGTGGCACACTGGACTAGGGTGCCTCACTATTGTCCCATATTTTTCTATTTTCTGTCTGCAAAAAATAGTTAGTTAAGGTTCTCTGCCCTCTATCCATTTCCTGTAGCATTTGTCATAATTCACATATTTGATTACTATTTTCTTAAATTAGGGTTTTAAGGACATAAAGGCATTAATTGGAAAACTGGTGTGATCACATCTGAATTTCCTAGTAGAAAACCAAGTGGCAACTCAAATCTGATAGCTAACTCTCCTCTTGATAGGTGAGGCACTCGGTTGAAAAGCCCTTGGAATGTTTTGTGGAAAGGAGAATCCAAACTAAACCAAACATTAACCCTTCATCCTTTTTACCCCAAAAAAATTTGGTGAACACGTGTTTGGAAATTTCTGGTATGTTTCTAAGTGTTGTTTGACAAATTTGCATTCATTCATTCTATTGCATTGGAAAATTTACAAAAAATTGATATATTTGAAAAAATTGAAAAAAATTGCATTCTAGGGTTTGATTTTTGACATAGTTTGCATTCATTCAATTGCATTTAATTAATTCTCTTATTTTTACATCAGATCTTAAATTCATCATCATTCAATTCATTATTTTCAATATTGCATTAAAAAAATACAAAAAAATTAAAAAAAATAGAAAATTTGCAAAAATTGGCATATTAAACTTGCATTTTTGGTGAAATTTGAATTAATAGGCATCTAATTTAAATTAATTTATGTCATTTACATTATATATGATCCAAAATATATAAATTCATCATTTACAATTCATTGGCATTTCATTTGCATGCTTGATTTGTCAAAATTTACTTGAAATCTTGCATTTTTTGGTGAAAACCTAGTTTTGCATGAACTAGGGTTGTAGTCAAAATCTTGTCTTAGATTTTACTACCTTGTCAAAAAACTCATTAGGTCTTATCTCTGATGGTAGTGTTGCATTATAGTGGCCTCCTTGTGAAATTTCATGTCTAGGGTTTGAAAACTTGCATTTTTCACTAGATTTGAGCCTATCGTCTTGCTAGATTTGCACTCCAAGCATGTTGTAAGGGATTTTATTTCACTAATTGGATTTTATTAGCCTTATAATTTTCTTCCCCTTCACAATTTCCTTACAACACCCTTTATTTTGGGCTTTTGCATTCAAATTTTGGGAAAATTGGCATATTTTTACTATCTTTGCACTAAGGTTTGGTCTAGAGAGGTACTATAGGTGTGTTGTAACAGATTTTTTGGCATTAGGTGGCTTTTATTACTGTAATAAGTTTATTTCCATCATAATTTTCCTTACAACACCTGTTTCCCTACTCTTTTGCATTGAGATTTAGTGAAAAACCACATATTTTGGCCTATTTTCACTAGGTTTGGACTTATCGATTCTCTAGAGTTGCTTCAAAAGAGTGTTGTGAAGGGTATTCTTCAAATAGTGGAATTTTATTAGGCATATAATTTTCTATCCCTTTTGAAAATATTCACAAAACCTCTTCTTTCATTTGTTTACATGAAGATTTGGTGAAAAATTGCATATTTTCACTAGGTTTTGGCTTATCGACTTTCTAGAGTTGCTTCAAAAGCGTGTTGTGGAAAGTATTCTTGCATTAGTGGACTTTTTTTAGGCATATCATTTTATTTCCCTCTTGAAAATATTTACAACACCTCTTTGTTCACTTGTTCACACTATGAAAAGTTGAAAAATCAAGCATTTTAGAGCATATTCAACATCACTTTTTGCATTTGCCTTTTGCATAACTTTTGGAAGATCTTTAAAATCTGATTTGGCACTCATTTGAAAAAATACATCATGGGCACTTCTTTGGAATCTTTGTTTTCATACAACATAAACATTGATCGTTTCTCTAAATTTACTCATGCATATCCTCAAGTCTTGGAACAAATAGCATACATACATGATGTTAATCTTTCTATGTGCTCCCCGTATGAAATCCTTTGTTATATATCTGATTTTGATAGCTTCACAAACCTCATGGAAATATATCCTTGGATATTATATGATCTCATTAAATTCATAATCAAAAATATATATACTAGTGATGACCTCAAGATGTTAGATGAAGCCTTAGATGACTTTATGGAACATTCTACTATGACACATATTGCTAAAACATGTGATGATTGTTGGAATCAATCCAGACAACTGGGGGGTGAATCAGTTGTCTCCAAAATTAACCTTTTCTTATCCTTTAAACTTCTTTTACTTATTGTCAATTTGATTAATGATGTAAACATTTAAGCATATGATATAAACACAAAAGCAGAAACATAATCAACACATTTGACACCAAGATTTTTGACGTGGAAACCCGGTTAAGGGAAAAACCACGGCGGGGGTTAACCCACAAAAAGTAATACCCTGTTAAAATTATTTTACAAATGGGAATGCACATGCATTTAGGCTCACTACCCAGAGCTCACTGCTCAAATGGAGGCTCACTACCTATGGAAATATTACAAGAGAATGACAGAGATTTGAACTGATTAATAGCATCTACCCATGCAAGAATTTCAATTTTGGTTAAGTACAAAAACTGATCTTACACATTTCATCTTTTCTTTGCTCTTCTCACATATGCCTTATTCGCATATACCACACATACTGAATCATCCAATTTCATTGATTATATATATCCACAACATGATCTACAATCATTCTATCAGTCGGCTTCAGCAACACTTAGAACTTTTATGAATGCTTTGCTCTGTCGCCTAGATCTATGCATAACTTAAGGTGCGGACCAAAACTTGCTCTTGAAAATCATCACTCATGTCAGATACCATCACTAATCATCACAAATTGCCCAATAAACAACTTCTATACATCTGGAATTAAGATTATTCACAAGGTCAGCCTGTTCTTCTATTGTTTGTTCTATCACAATGAAACCCGATACTCAGAAGCTAGTATCTTTTGAATCCTTCATCACTGGAGGACAAAAGTCTAGATTTAGACTATCTTGACAATGTGTCTGACTCCCCTAGATCTGCAGCTAATCATGACTTTCCACCGGAGAGATCCAGACAAAAATACCAGACCATGTTACTGCTCTGTTCCTAACTACCCAGACTTAGACAAATTCTAAATCTGACTTCTGGTATGAACAAATTGTGTTATACAGATGATTGGGATGATCTTAGTTGCCATTAATGATAACACTTGTCAAGAAAAGAAGTCTCTCTTGCCAACAATATCCCCCTTTGGCATTGATGGCAGCACTTAGTGAAAATGACTAAGTGTCAGAATAACTCCCCCTTTGCTTGTACTCCATATTGATGTTCATACTTCTTTCCAAAGCTCGCCCTTTGCTGGATTCCTCATTTTTCATTGCTATTTACTCCCCCTTTGACAACAATGGCAAAGGGTGGGGTCTGCAAGCCAAAACTCCCCAAAAATTATGTATATATTGCCCCATATGTACAATGAATCATTAAGTTCTATTAACATAAACTTGAGAATGTCTGCAAAACTAGTTTTTATTTGCAGAAGTTTGGTGGCCCAGGTACTCTTTATTCCATCCAAAATTAAAATGTGCCCACTCAACACAAATGAATATGCTTCTACCTTTGATAGATCTGATGGATCACTGGTCTGAACTGCAATCTGAGCTTCAGATAGGGCATTATACATTGTCTCTAACTTAGGGGTAATCAATCCCTGGAGCTCACACATTCTTTTCATAATGTTGCCTTTCTCTTTGAAAAGATTCTTTATTTCCTTAGTCAAGCTAATTACTTGACATTCCTGACTTATGGGTGAAATAGTTAGAGGATCAAAATTATGAGATAGAACTAATTTTTTTTGTTCTTGTTCCTTTATCTTCTTCTCAATATCCTCTTTAACTTTGGGCCATGATAGAAAAAAATTGTACATATCACTTCCATCATTTAGAGCAATCTGAATACTCTTTATGCTAATACCATGTATTCTTCTATCATTTCCTATCAGGTTCTTTATTTCACAAAATTTCTTATCCAAGAATTCTTTCTGAACTTTTGCCTCCACAGACTTCTCAAAGGACTCAAAATGAGTATTTACAAGACTTACAAGATTTTTCAGATGTTCAGAGGGGGAATCAAATGGACTCTTCTAGTAGGTAGGCATTAACTTTTCCAAAATCCTGGATGCAAGCCCCAGTAGCTCATTATCCTCCATGTGGAACTTTAACATCTTCTCTCTAGCCTTTACTTGGGTGAATGATGCTATTTTCATCAGTTTAATTGGAGAGAGAGCATCAGGATTGGCTAGACCTTGGAGTAATTTAGGTTCATCAAGCTCAATTACTTCTTTCTCAAGAAGAATTTTCACTACATCTGCAATGTCTCTTGCAACATTCTAGGAACTATCCTTTTGTCCATCAGATTTCTCTATATCTGCTTTAGGTGCTTCAACATTTACACCATCTTCTTCTACTTTGTCTTTCTTTCCTTTTTCTTCCTCTTTCTCTGCTTTACGTTTCTCTGTGTTCTCTACAGAGGAACTCTTTCCTGTTTGTTCATCACATACTACCTAATCCGGAGGGCTCTATGTAGTAGCAATGTCCTCTTCTTTTTGAGATGTATCAGATGGATTAGGAGTATCTCTTGCATCCAATATTTCTGTGTCCTTCTGATTTGCTTGCTCTACTTCTGGAATAGAGGCTTCACCCAATTCAAATTTCTGCCCAATGATGTTCTCTTCTTCACCATCCGGAACTTCTTTTGTGACTTTGGGAAAATTGTTCTTTTTCAATGTTTTCAAAATAATTTCTTGAGTTTCTTCAATGATTTCACTTGTTTCTCCAAGCATGAGTTTGTTCATTCTCCTTTTGCTTCTAAAGTCATCTTTGACTTCTTTGAATATCATATCTATTTGATCAGGAGAAATCTGAGGACATAAATTTATTAGCTCATGTTCATTGATATCCATGTCCTTGCTCTTGGCATTTTCTTTTCTCAACTCCAAGATATTTGCCAGACTTTGTGGCAACTTAGAAGTTATCTCAATGAGTGCCTTGTTGTAGATGTTGAGATATCTGATAGTTGCTTCCTCCAACACCCTTTTATCCACATCACTGTATTCATCATAGAATTCAATCATGGGTTTTAGATTATCATCTACAGTGACTGACTTTATCACATCTTCCAGGGAAAGCATGGGCTTCTCAACATATTCCTCATATGCCTCTATCTTTTGCTTTTTACTGGTTCTTTTGCTTCCAGATGATTTTTCTTTAACTACTTTTGTAGCTTTAGTTCTGGTGGCCTTTAATTATTTTACTTCAACATCAGAATCTATCTCTTCATCATCAGCTTTGGAGCTTTTGTAGGCTCTTGTGGCCTTGGTTTTCTTCTATTTTCCTCCTTCATGGGATGATTTTGCTTCAATCTTAAGAGGAACAAGGGCAGCAGTAGAGCTCCTAGTTGTTCTTGTTTTGGTAGAGGTCTCTATCAGAGCACCTCCTTGATTCTTTTCTTTCTTTTCTTTCTCAATTTTCTCTATCCTTTCCCTGTTTGCCTTCACAACTTCTTTTGTTATACCTATGCTCTCCGCATATGCTTCAACTTGCTTGTTCACTTTTCTTTTTATTTTTGATTCCTTGAGTTCAACATGGATCTTTATGTTTAGTTCTTTAAAAGTGCCAAACCTTTCTACCTTAGTGTCCTTAGGTTGGTTCAACAAATGTTGAGCATACAGCTCCAATACATCTTCCTCAAGCTCATATCCCATGGGCATAACCCACATAGTCCTTGGTTCCACTGCCTCCATCAAACATTGATCTGTGTCTACCATGAAACAGATTGTATCCTTGTATTTCTCAACTATTGTTTTGGGGATCCTTTCCCTAGAGTGCATCATGTTCTAAAAGTTCTTAAAATAGCCCCAGAGTGCAGTTCTTTGGGCTTTTCCCTCACCAAGTTTATACAAATAGTCTCTAATTTGTATTGCTACAGGTTTATCATTTTTCCAGACTAAGCCTCTTGAATTTGGTAATTCATTCATAGAATAGAAGAATAAGCATATGACCAGCATACCATATTTGAAGGAGTTCTTATCTTTCTTAACCTTTTGCAGATTCTCCATCAATTGGTTCAGCAATAGTTCACATAAATCATAATCTGCATTCTCCTTTAGCATCTAATATGCAGCATAAATAGCTGTTCTAGAGACTGAATTCTCCTTGTTGGAGTGGTAGATCTTATAACCAATTACCATTGAGGCAAACTTGACATCCAAATTAGTGATGTCATTGATGGTCATAACTCTCTAGTCAAACTTTGATCCGGTGACTTTAGACACAGTTTGATTCTTTACTGCCTTTAATAAAGGTAGTCCACTAGTTGAGTGCAATCCAGTCACAGTCCTAATGGCATCCTTGGTGAGCTTGAAGGGTTTCATCAGCCATATGAAGTTATCATGTATTCTGCTTAGTATATACCAGACCCATTCATCCTCTTCAAAGGTCAGAAAGTCAATGATGTGTGCAAGATGTTTATCTTCCAGTGTTTTGAACTCAGGTTTGATGTCATAATTCTCATCCCTCAGATGGTTATCAAATATATCCAATAGTTTTAAGTTCCTAAATTCCTCAATTTTTGTGTGTATGTAAACCCTAATATCTTCCACATGTAGAACTCCGTACAGAACATCCAAAAAGGCACCTAGCAGATCAACTTCTACAAACTTGTATGGATGTTTCTTGAATTTTGGATGAGGCCTCTTAGTAACATTTACAACCAATGGAGTAGCCATCTTCTATAATGAAATTTAAAAGCTTTGCGGAAAAAATACCTCTTTTTCAGTTCAGGGATTTGCCTTGAATTTGATCTTCACTTTTTGGTTTTCTGCAAGTTCTTTCTCACAGTTCACTCTTCTTCTTTGTTCTTGAATGCAAGGTGTTTCAAATGATCAGTGAAAAACCTTTTATGCCTTCGAAAAACCTAATTTTCTATTGTAATAAGTGTGTTGCCCTAACTTCATCTAGTTACACTTTTCTTAAATAGTTCTTCATGAATTACTCCACAAATTGCCAAATTTACTTCTTTTCTTTCAGAAAATTTTCAAAATGTTCTAAATAATCCAAGGTCTCTTTTCTCATTGTGCCAGATTTAGGCATTCACTACTGGTTGGGGGAATTTGATTTCCAATACTACTCTCCCTGAGCCATGGCTACCAAATCAATTGCCAGAGGAATTTTCAGCACTAGATTCTGGTGCGGATCCATCACAATTGTTTATTGTATCTTTCTTTACCCAAGTCTTGTTCATTTCATTTCGTATCTCATTCACATCAATTTTTCTTTTGCCTTTGTCTTGTCTCGGTTCATCCAGTTTTCTACTTACTGAACCTCTTCTTCCATTGTTCCTACTTCTACAGAATTTTGCAATATGACCAGATTTATTGTAGTTAAAGCACACAATTCCCTTTCTTATAAACTTGATTTCCTTTTGATCTACACTGATTAGCCATGTGTCCAAATCCATTGCAAGTAAAGCAATATCCATTGAAGGATTTGCTAATTCTTCTATTGTTAGAATTATTCATTATCATATTTCTGCATTCATTTGATCTATGACCATACCTTTTACATTTGAAGCATTGACTGGAGAAGGATGGACCATTTTGATTTACTCTGCTTCTGCACTGGGTAGCTCTATGACCAAATTTATTGCAATTGAAACAATTTCCATTGAATGATGGATATCTTTGAGCATTAGGTTATCTTACCGGAGGTTTTCTAGTTCTATTTTTCCTATTCCTTGGTTGAAAATTTCTTTGACCAGATCCAGACCTTTCACCTTTCTCATAACCAAGATTATGCTTATCATCACCCGCTTTTTGACCTTCAATTAGTGCTTCAAGTTTTGTTGAGCTTATCTTGAACTTCTCCTTATACTCATTTGCAATTTCTAGGTCATGATTGAGAGTGATAATCTGTCTCTCAAGTTTTCTTTCATTGTCTCTACTTTCTTGTAGATTAGATTCTAGGAGGCTAGCTATCACATCCAATCTACAGCATTCTTCAAAACTTTCTTTTAGATTTTGATTCATCTTTTCTTCAGCTTTCTTCCTATCTTCAATTTCCTTGGTTAGTCTCATCACCCCAGTTTCCATCTCATGTTTTAGGATAGTAACTTCTTTGGCTAACTTTTCACATTCCTTTGTTTTCTCATTCAAGGCCTTGTCTTCATAAAGCTTTCCCAATTGAAGAGGTTGCTCCTTTCCTTTTGCATTGGATTTACTCAATTTTTCTTTTAAAATATCAATGAAGTCTTTAGCCTTTTTAAGGTTATCTTGCAGCTCTTGAGCTTCTTCCTTGGACTGATCAAGATCATCTAAGGTGAGATTGAGGTGCCCTTGAAGGTAATATTCATCCATTTTACTGTCTTCCTAGATCTTTCTTAAGCTGTTAAAATTTTCAAAGGAACTTAGCTCTGATACCAATTGTTGGAATCAATCCAAACAACTAAGAGGGGGGGTGAATCAGTTGTCTCCAAAATTAACCTTTTCTTATCCTTGAAACTTCTTTTACTTATTGTTGATTTGATTAATGATGCAAACACTTAAGCATATGATATAAACACAAAAGTAGAAATATAATCAACACATTTGAAACCAAGATTTTTAATGTGGAAACCTGGTTAAGGGAAAAACCACGGTGGGGGTTAACCCACAAAAATTAATACCTTGTTAAAAGTATTTTACAAATGGGAATGCACATGCATTCAAGCTCACTGCCTAGAGCTCACTGCTCAAATGGAGGCTCACTGCCTATGGAAATATTACAAGAGAATGATAGAGATTTGAACTAATTAATAGCATCTACCCATGCAAGAATTTTAGTTCTAGTTAAGTACAAAAACTAATCTTACACATTTCATCTTTGCTCTTCTCTTCTTACTGTTCTACCTTCATTCGCACTTTGGATTTCTACTCTTCTCTCATATGCGTTATTCACATACACCACACATAGTGAATCATCCAATTTCATTGACTATATATATCTGCAACATGATCTACAATCATTCTATCAGTCAGCTTCAGCAACACTTAGAACTTTTATGAATGCTTTGCTCTGTCAGCTAGATCTATGCATACCTTAAGGTGTGGACCAAAACTTGCTCTTGAAAATAATCAATCATGTTGGCTACCATCACTGATCATCACAAATTACCCAATAAACAACTTCTATACATCCGAAATTAAGATCATTCACAAGGTCGGTCTATTCTTCTACTGTCTGTTTTGTCACAATGAAACCCAATACTCAGAAGCTAGTATCTTTTGAATCCTTCATCACTGGATGACAAAAATTTAGATTTAGACTATCTTGACAATGCATCTAACTCCCCTAGATCTATAGCTAATCATGACTTTCCACTAGAGAGATTCAGACCAAAATACTGGACCCTATTACTGCTTTGTTCCTAACTTCCCAGACTTAGATAAATTCTGAATCTAACTTCCGGTATGAACAAATTGTGTTATGCGGATGATTGGGATGATCTTAATTGCCATAAATGACAACACTTGCCAAGAAAAGTAGTGTCTCTTGCCAACAATGATAACTTAGATTTACCTTATGAGGACACTTCGATGCAAGAGGATGATTTCACTGACACATCTCTTAACGTTATACCACCATCTCTTCTATCCAATGCTCTCTGGACAAGAAGAAGCATTTGTGAATGAAGAGTTCCCACCACTTTATTGCAATGTTCTCTCTGGCCAAGATGAAACATTTGTGAGTAAAGAAACCTCTCCAACCAAGAACATTCCATGGATAGATAATGATAAAAATCCTACACTAGTGCATGAAACCTTTATGGATCATCCCACCAACCTTTTTCCTTTAGTTGATTGTTCACACACCTTGGATATTACTAAGGAAGATAAGACCTTTAATGTCCCTTTTTTGAATATTTAAGTCATTTGTACATCACTAAGGATTTAAAAACATCAACTACCTCTCCTTTAATTGCATATTCCTTGAACATCAATAGCGACACTAACTTTCCAAAAGATACAACACTAGTTGATGAAGAAAACATTCAACCTAACATTGAAACAAATCAAGAAGAGCCTAAAGATGAACAAGTCAAAAACAAGAACAATAGGTGGGCTATGGTACCTTATACAACTGTCCCCTCTAGCATTAGAGATTGGGAAGATGGTCACCCACCTGATGATGATCGCTAGCCTGGTTGTCTCTATAGGTGAGTATCTCTAACCCTTTATCTCTCGTGATGTGCTTCCCCTGTGATGTGCTGTGTATTGTTATGCCTCCTAAGATGACCCTTGATTCTCATGTAAGGTCAAGGATACTAGGAGACCACCTCTATCGTGACCTTCTATTTGTATCATCATTCTTCTATATTGCTTCTCCTCTGATTTCATTGTTGTGTGTTGTGTCTTACAGACATAGCGTTGCAATTGGTGAATTAAGGGCACCCTCCTACGTGACTGTCCCTAAGACACTTGTTCTCCTCTCTAATTTATTATTTAACTTCCTCTAGTGTTTCCATCTAGTGGACGGATGATGAATAACATATTATACTGATGCGGACCTAGTGTCCCTTTCGAGAGCAATCAAAAAAAGGACTTAGTTCCTATATGACAACGGGGATGTAACAAATTATCCATCGCTTATCACTCTATGATTTCTCTATCTTGATGTTGATGTCAATGTTATTTTATCTTGTTAACAACACTTTAACAATACCACTGCTTTGTGCACTATGTTTATCATGAATATCGCCTTTCTTGGCTCTTTCATGTAGTTGATCATATGCATTGTTGTTTATCATGGTTATTTGAACACTAACACTTTTCTTGTAGGGATGTGTTTGTGGGAACATTTGGTGATCATAAAGTACATGTCACCTTTGGGGGGCATTGGCTTTGCAAGAGCTCATGTTCCCTTGTGTGTTTTCTTCCTACCTTAACGTGCTTGATATCGGTACACGATATCAACCACCTTAAGGTGGGGGCATATATAAGGTAAGTTGTTTTCTTTAGATCATAGTAAAGCATGTTTGAACAATTTGAAAATCAAATCAATCATTTAAGCCCTCTTCAGAGGCATGATATCAAGCATATCCTTTCATCTTAAGCCCTCATCGCGAGGCAAGGATGGTGTATTTCTTAGAGTAGATTGCATTATCCTGTCATTTTCAAAAGTCCTCATTGCAAGGCGAGGAGTGGTTCTATGACTAACTCAACCCTTAAGCATGTTTTCGGTGGTTTTTGTGGTGAAGCACAATCATCGGTGTGTGCCTGTAATGTACCTAAGATGGTGATGAGCCTAGTAATAGGAACACTCCATCACTTGTCTATTGTGTTTTCTCCATGTCTTCAGCATGTGTGTGTATGGCGTGCTTGTTCTCAAAGTGCAAGACTGGTGGCGATGACCTCCTCTACACTTTGGGATTTGTTTGGTGTGTTTGTTCTCAAGGTGCAAGACCGATGGTGAACATCTCCTCTACACCTTGGGATTTTTTTTAGCGTGTTTGTTCTCAAAAAGTGCAAGACCAGTGGTGAATATCTCCTCTACACATTTTTGGATTTGTTTGTTTACTTTCCTTGTACTTACATTATACATTTCATATGGGAAAATCAAAAAAAGAAAAAAATAATCACTGCATTCATTGTATTCTCTATGCTCTGCATGTTTTCAATACTGTATTCTCCATGTTTTGTATGATTGTAACTGTCTTCTCCATGTTTTGCATGCCTGTCATTGTCTTCAATGTGTTTGGCATGTTTGTTGTGTTCGTGGACCTACTTTAATGCATGTATTAGCCTTGCATTTAATGCATACATTAAAATGGGGACTAAATGTTGTCATAAAAATGCACCCTTGGGGGCTTTTTCCTAAAGGTTTAGCTCCCAGGTCTTTAGATTTGCATTTAGAGCATTTTGCATGTTAAATTAGACTCCCGATGAGAAAACCCATGGGTCTTGTAGAAAATAGGACCTAGGGGGCTGCACTTTATTGAATTTTGAGTAAAGACAAGGGATGGACAAGGGCACTAGCACCCTAGTCCAGCCCTATTTTGGGTTTGCCCTAATTTGAAATGTCAATTTTGTGACCGTTATTTGGTCTCTAGGCCGACATCATAAGTTTCAAATACAAAATTCTTAGCAAAAATCTTAATAGTTGCATATATAAGCATGTTTAGGTTATCATTTGCAAACTAGAAGATCATTAGCAAGTTTTATGATTGAAAGCTATTGGCATACTTGTGATTATAATTGTGTTGTAGAGCATAGCATTGTTATTGTGTTTGTTTGCAGGTTGGATTACATCTTCTCCTCATGGCATTGAAGAGATTCTTCCTTCCATAAGAGCCTCATCATCAAGGTATCATTTATTGTGCTTTATCAATCATTATCATTTGGTTTTTGCCTCTGCCTCCTAAGGGCATGCACTCTCTCTGACAATGGTGTTTGGAAGACTTGAATGTCTCTCCAGGGCTTGACTAAAGCAAGCCTCTAAACACCACAACCCCATCCCACATTCCATGTGATTGCAGGTTATAGGTGTTGGATCTAGAGAAAGTGGAGTTACAGAGCAAGAAGGCAGACATTAAAGATTCTGGATCTAAAAGGAAGCGGACACTGTTCAACATTTTGAGACAAGGGCACCATCAACCTTGTCCTCCATTTTTGAATCACGAGAAATAGAAGACATAGCAGATATCAGTGCCAGAAGGAGATTGGGACTGTGCAAAAAAAGTGGCACACTGGACTAGGGCACCATCACTATTGTCCCATAATTTTCCATTTTTTATCTATGAAAAATAGTGAGTTAAGGTTCTCTGCCCTCTATCTATTTCTTGTAGCATTTGTCGTAATTCATAGATTTGATTACTATTTTCTTAAATTAGGGTTTTAAGGACATAAAGGCATTAATTGGCAAACTGGTGTGATCACATCTGAATTTCCTAATAGAAAACCAAGTGGCTATTGAAATAAGGGAAGACAACTGAGAGAGGGGGTGAATTAGTTGTCTCAAAAACTTTTATCCTTTGCTCTAATTAAACTTTTTTACCACTTATTAATAGATGAATGATATAACCATGAAAGCATGAATCAACAACACATCAGCAAAAACAAAATCAACACACATAACACTAGGATTTTTACGTGGAAACCCAGTTAAGGGAAAAACCACGAGGGGGGTTAAACCACAAGATTTATTCTCTATTAAAAGAATAGAAAAATGGGAAGGCACTTGCCTTCAAGCGCACTTCCCAGAGCTCACTGCCTATAGAAATATTTATAAGTTTATCACAAATAGATTGAACTAGAAAAAAACATCTTCTTCATGCCAAAGTCAGTTCCATTGATGTGTACAACACTTTTGCTCTTCCCTCAAACACTTTTTTGCTATCTCCTCATTCTTTACTACTCTTCCTCTTCTATTCTTCCTCTTCTCTACTCTGCTTTTCTTCCTTTCTTAGGATCTTATCATTTTTGCACAAGGATGCATTTCTACAACTCAACCACAGATATTTATATGATTCATCAACCTTGGAATAAACATCAAGGTTGGCACTACAAACATTTGACTTAATACGAATCACTATACTATCAGCCAAACATAGCCAGGACCTAAATCTTCCTCGAACAACATGCCAAACTTCATAGAACCTTTCTTAGATCATCCGCAACATGCACAAAGCATTTGGTCGGCCAAGACTGGAAAGAATAGCAACATCCAAAGAGAACTCTTCAATCACGAGCTCAAACCTCAATGCAGATCACCAACACAACATGAACACGATCTAGAGATCACCACAAGCATAATGAAATCAATAGGAATGACCACACCTTCTCAAATCACTAGAAGCACTTGCACCTTCATCCGGGAACTCAAGAACACCAACTGTCATGACTGTCATACTAGAAAGGTTGCTTGCAGACCTCCAAACCATGAACCACTTGAGTTGAGGATATACACAGTGACATCCCAAACACACCTCTAGAGCCACAGATCATAATATTCTAATGTGGATCAATCCGGACCAATTTTCTTTCACTCTATCACCTCTAGACAACTGCAAAACTAGGTTCTACTCAGACGGCCATAACTTCACAAATTTTTCATGCGGCTCCCTCAAATCTTAACTGAAGCAACTTCAGACAATCCTTTACAATACCCTTTGGTCCATAGACTCTAATCTTTATCTTACTAGAAATGCATAGCAATCTAATTCATTGACCTACACTGTCTCCTCTGTTTCTTATAGAGAGATATGTAACTCACTTGTTTCTTCCGGAGAGGCTAATTTTCTCAATATCCTCAACATACAAGTCTTCTAGAATGGGATACAATTGACACCAATGATATGTTGACATCAATGACGACACCGATTAGGCACATATTTGCAACAATCTCCCCCTTTGTCATTAATGGCAACATATGATGTAAAAAATTGTTTCAACCATCAAGACAAGAACTTCTCCCCTTTCTCTTCTCACATCTACAACCACTTTCTTCGCTGCTCCCCCTTTCACCAGCAACTGCTTGTTTCCAAGTTTTTCACATGACTTCTCTCCCCCTTTGACATCAATGGCAAAGGGCACATATTTGCAATCATCTCTTCCCCCTTTTGTTTCTTAATCTAGAATTAGGATATTGACTACTCCCCCTAAGTAGCAACTCCTTAACACCAATCCGGATCACAAGATATGACTATGAATTCCACTAGACTGATGCACCTTAGTGCACCTTAGTTCTGAACAAGAGGGGTAATAACCCCTAACATCACTCTAAGATACTCAAAAGTATCCTTAGGTAGAGGCTTAGTGAAGATATCCGTAATCTGATCCTTTGCAGAGACAAATTCCAATCTGACTTCATTCTCATTTACCTTCTCTCTCAAAAAGTGAAACTTGATGGATATATGCTTTGTCTTTGAATGCAATACTGGATTCTTTGAAATGTTTATTGCACTTGAATTATCATAGAAGATTGTAATAGGTTCTTCAAACACAACTCTGATATCCTTCAACATTTCCTTTATCCACAAAACTTGAGTATAGTTACTTGTTTCTGCTATGTACTTTGCCTCTATAGTAGATAGAGATATTGCCTCCTACTTTTTGCCCAACTAAGAAGCCAATCTCTTTCCCAAGAAAAATGCAGCTCCACTAGTACTCTTCCTATCGTCCACATCTCCTACCCAATCCGCACATGGATATGAATGAAGAGTGAAATTAGTGTAGGAGCACCCCTACCAAACAGGACATAAGTCTATTTTTAGCATGTCAGGACATGAGTCTATTTTTAGCTTGTTTGACTTTTGGATGTAATAAGGTCTGTTGGACCAATTCTTATGTTTTAGACCCACCTAGGAGGATGTGTTGGTAGTTAGAAGTTTGTTATGACAAATATCTTAGCTGTCTCCTCCCAGCCACTTGGAAGCTCCTAGCCGCTAGGAATCAAGTTGGTAGTACTCGCGGAGGATTACTATTTATGCCCTAGATCAGTTTGTTTTAGGGGAGCAGACAGAGTAGATACAATTGATAGTTTGGTGAGTTTTTAGCATAGCAAAAGTAGAAACATTTGTGACATAGTGAGACTGTGAATCTTGTATGAATTTCTATTATTAAAAGTAAGAGATCCCATTAGTTTCATTTATCTAGTTTACAAGCTATCTGTGTATTGATTCTCTTATTGCAGGCGAAATGGATTCATTCAACCCTTCCACCGGTTGATTCTCTAAATTGGTGGAATGGACATATACAGTAGTTTAGTTTGCATCTTTGTTTTTCTGTTTATGCACTTCATGTTTGTGGGATCGATTGTTAGCATGCTGTGAGTTATCCTAGCATCCTCATGTGCAAGGGTTTCGAAGAATAAATTCTAACCTTGAATTGCTCAAGGGGTGATCCAACCTGATTGACAGGTTTTTTTTGTGAAATCTGTGTTTGGATACATTTGGCGGATATACAGTGTTGGCATGCGACATTACAGACTATTAATATCACATTTGGATCATCATTTCATGTGTATCCATCATCCGCATGTCGAGGTTGTATGCTAGAACATACATGCGAGTGAAGGTACAATCAAGCGGGTCAACGGCAAGTCAAAGTCACATTTGCTAAAGAAAGGAGGAGGATCATCTTTTGGATTAAACATCAGGTGGCCGAGGATCACTTAGATCATCATTAGGATATTGGAGTATAACTTGACAATTTATATCATGCTGCGGAGCACATGAAGGAGTCTTAGATTCGGGTGTCGTAGGCAGTGGAGAGAGTAACAATGCAAGTGCATGTGATGTCATCGTCATCAGGACATTCCCAAATATCACCCGATAAAGTTTTATCCTGTCGACGACTAGTACTTTTGCATAGGCATAGGATATCAGGGTGATCAGTGCGATCGAGGGAGGAATATTCGGTGAAATATTCATCGGGTGCATAAAGTTGGGTATCATCATCAGGATGTTTCAATATAACCTGATAAGTTATATCCTGATGTTGGTTGTGTAAGTGAGCTGAATATTGGGGTGATGTAAGCATCTGAAGAGAGGTGCATGAGGTTGTCGTCATCAAGATATATGGGAGGAACCTGATATTTTATATCCTACTGATAAAAGGTGCAGATGATGCTGAATATCATGATGCTACATATAGAGTTTAGTGGTAAGGTGAATAGTGATCGTTAGGAGGATAACTGTGTTCACTGAATATGATGATGATGCTGGTAGGTGAATATGATGATCTTGTCAATGGGAAGTAGGATTAGCCATTTGGTGGGTTTAATGGGTTTTTCACCCTATTTGTAAGCTTTTACTGTGTGGCTCTGCATCATAGTGGTATCAAAGCAAAGGTTGAATCTTTTGGGAAAAGATTTGAAGACAGTAAGATGTCGGATGAAGAAGGAACATCAGAGTTTTCGGCAAGGATGACCAATGCTAAGTTGGTTGTGTTGGTGAAGAAGCAGATTGTCGAGAGCAAGGCTGTGAAGGCTCAGAATCAGGAATTGAAGGATGAGTTGGAAAAGTTGAGGGACATAGCAGGTTCTGGTAAAGAAGAATATAGGGAAGTAGAAGAGATCCCTAGGTGGAACGAGGAGGTCATTCCTGCAGACTAGAGACCACTATTGAACACCCTCAAAGCCATGGAGAGGAGAACCATGGATGTGAAACTGGATTTGCCAGTGTTTATAGGAAAGATGGAACCTGATTCAGTGATGGAGTGGATAGACTCCCTAAACAATTTCTTTGAGACAGAGGAGATACCAGAACAACAGAGAGTGAAGATAGCCCAATCAAAGATGAAAGAAGCTGTATTGACATGGTGGAATTTTGTCCAAGATGATAGAGTACAGGAAGGAAAGTGTAGAGTCACTACATGGAAGAAGATGATGGCATTAGTGAAGGAAGCTTATGTTCCATTGGATTACAGTATCCAATTACACAAGAGGAAGCAAAACCTAAGGCAGAAGGAGCTAGATGTCAGCTCATATACAGAGGAATTCATGAAACTTTGTGTGAAGACAAAGGTAAAAGAGAGTGAGGAAGAAAAGGTAGCCAGATACCTTAATGGATTAAGGTTCAACATTTAGGAAGATTTGAATTTGCATAATCCAGATACAGTTCAAAAATGTTTTCAGCTGGCATTAAAAGTAGAAGAGAAGTTAAAGAGAAGACAAGAACAAAACAATAGAGGAAGAGGTAAACAGCAAAGAGGTGGAAGAGGTCCTTTCAGAGGCAGAGGACATGGACATGGATATCAGGGAGAATCCAGTCATGACAATAGCAAGGGAAATAACAACCAAAACCAGAGAGAAAGTTACAATCAGCAAGGAAACTTCAAAGGCAAAAGACCTTTTAGAGGAAGATCCCAGGGCAGAGGATCTATCAGATGTTATAACTGTAACAAAGAAGGCCATATAGCCAGCAAATGTCCAGAAAAGGCAACAAGTTCAATAGGAGAAAGGAGAACAAATCTGATCCAAGAACCTGATAGTCAAAGTGCAACAGGCTCTAATGCTTTTCAAAGTGTGAATGCTCCTAACAATTATGGATATCCAGAGAGTGGAGAATCTCTAATGATGAGAAGAACAATGACTACCATAAAGGTACCTAACAAAGAACCCCCACAAAGAAAGTCTCTTTTCAGAACCATTTGCAAAGCAGGAGGTAAGGCATGTAGAGTTTTAATTGATTCTGGTTCTACTGAAAATTTTGTATTTGATGAAATGGTAACAAAGCTTAAGCTTAGAAGATTGCCTCACCCATTCCCATATAAGGTCTCATGGCTTACCCAAGGTCAGCAGATGGTTGTAGAAGAACAGGCTTGGGTAGAATTTCAGATTGGAGCATATAAGGACAAGTTGTTGTTTGACATTACCAAGGTGGATGCTTGTAATCTTTTATTTGGTAGACCATGGTAGTATGACTTGAAGGCACGCCATGATGGTGTAAGAAACACCTATACAATCACCAAGGATGGTAAGGTGACAGAGTTACTACCATTGACAGAGAAAGAGGAGAAATCAAAAGGAAAAGAGGTGAAGGTAATGCTGATGGAAGGAAAATAGTTCATGAAAGAAGTAGCAGTAGAAGGTGCAGTTGCATATGCCCTAATTCCATGTCTCACAGTGAATAAAGAACAGCAGCAAGAAGTCAAGAAAGAGAAGAAGCAGAGGTTCATAGACCCAGCTGTCCAAGAGCTATTGGATAAGTATAAAGGCATCATTTCTGATGGAATGCCAAGATCCCTACCACCTGTAAGGGATATCAGCCATTGCATAGATCTAATCCAAAGATCTACACTTCCAAACAAAGCAACATATAAGCTAACTCCAGAACAGAATGCCGAAGTAGCAAGATAAATTAAGGAATTGTTAGACACAGGTCTGATTGGTAAAAGTTTAAGTCCATGTGCAGTACCAGCTGTACTAGCACCAAAGAAAGAAGGTACTTGGAGGCTCTGCACAGATTCCAGGGCTATTAATAAGATCACAATCAGGTATAGGTTTCCAATCCCTAGGATAGAGGATTTACTTGACTATTTGGGAAGTGCTAAGTATTTTACAAAAATAGATTTGAAGAGTGGTTATCATCAGATCAGGATTAGGCCAGGAGATGAATGGAAAATAGCATTCAAAACCAATGAAGGGTTGTATGAGTGGAAAGTTATGCCTTTTGGTTTGTCTAATGTACCTAGTACTTTTATGAGGTTGATGAATGAGGTTTTGAGAGAATTCATGGGAAAGTTTGTCATAGTATATCTAGATGACATTCTGATTTTCAGCAACACAAAGGAAGAACATCTCAGACATATAGATTTAGCTCTCAAAAGGTTACACGAAGAGCAACTGATGATCAATTTGGACAAGTGTTTGTTCATGCAAGAGGAGATCACATATTTGGGTTTTGTTATTTCACAAGGAAAACTGCAAATGGATAAGGAGAAGGTAAGTGCCATATTGTCTTGGCCAACCCCAAGGACTATGAATGATGTCAGAAGTTTTCATGGGTTAGCAACCTTCTACAGAAAGTTTATAAGAGGGTTTAGTCATGTTTGTACACCCATGCTTGATACTATAAAAGGAGGACAGAAGTGCAGATTTGCTTGGACTAAGGAAGCAGATGATTCTTTTGAAACATTGAAGAAGAAGGTGCCACAGCAGCCAGTCCTTGCACTTCTAGACTTTAACAAGATCTTTCAGGTAGAATGTGATGCTAGTCACATGGCCATTGGAGCAGTACTCAGTCAAGAAGGAAGACCAATTGCATTTTTTAGTGAGAAGCTCAATGATGCTAAAAAGAGGTATTCATCATATGATTTGGAAATGTATGCTTTAGTCCAGTCACTCAAGAAATGGAGGCATTGGTTGATGCCAAAGGAATTCATAGTATTCACAGATAATCAAGCTTTAAGTTTTATCAACAGCCAAGAAAAGTTGAACCATAGACACATGAAATGGGTAAAAACTTTACAAGCTTTTACTTTTACATTGAAGCATAAGAAAGGAGTCAAGAATAAGGTAGCCGTTGCCTTGAGTAGGAGAGCTCTAACAATCAACCAGATTCAATTAGAAAGTGTTGGAATTGATTCATTCAAGACCATGTATGATGTTGATGAAGATTTTGGAGAGATATATCAGGTATGTACTTCTTTTGGAGATAAATATCATGCTGAGTTCTCTGAATTTCTGATCCAGGATGGATTGTTGTTCAAAGGTGGACAATTGTGTATTCCAAAGTGTTCTATGAGGTTGCACATCATTAAAGAGAAACATTGTGGAGCTATGGCAAGTTATTTTGGTTTGGATAAGACTTTTGATCTTGTTAGAAGACATTACTATTGGCCTAAGTTACAATCAGATGTCAGAAAGTTTGTAGAGACATGTGTGATATGTCGGAAAGCAAAAGGGAGATCAACTAATGTAGGTTTATATCAGCCTTTACCCATTCCTTCCAGACCATGGGAAAGCATAAGTATGGATTTTGTCTTGGGCTTACCTAGGACAAGGAAAGGATTTGACAGTGTTTTTGTTGTAGTGGACAGATTCAGTAAAATGGCACATTTCTTGCCATGCAAAACCACTGCTGATGCTTCATATATTGCAGATTTGTTTTTCAAGGAAATAGTCAGAATACATGGATTGCCATTGAGCATAGTGTCAGATAGGGATGTGAAGTTTATTGGTCATTTCTGGAGAACTCTGTGGAAGAAGCTTGGAACAAATTTGTCTTTTTCATCTGCATATCATCCTCAAACGGATGGACATACTGAAGTAGTAAATCGTTCCTTAGGGAATTTGCTTAGATGTTTGACAAGACAACATGGAGAAAAGTGGGATACTATCATATCTCAGGCAGAATTTTCCTATAATGATACTGTCAATAGGAGTACAGGGAAATCACCTTTTTAGATAGTGTATGGTATGCATCCAAGAGGAATTTTGGAATTGAGAGATCTACCTGCAGCAGACCCTGTTAGTGTAGAGGGAGAAGCTTTTGCAGAAGCCATAAAAGAGGTTCATGATCAAGTAAAGACCCAGCTACAGCAAACTACCTTGAAGTATAAAGCATATGCTGATACAAAGAAGAAGGATGTACAGTTTGATGTTGGCGATTTAGTATGGGTTCATTTGAAGAAGAAAAGACTTCCTAAGGGCAAATATATTAAACTCATGCAGAGGAAAATTGGACCATGTCAGATTTTGAGAAAGCATGGACAAAATGCTTATGAGATACAACTCCCTCTAGATCTTGGTTTATCAACTATCTTCAATGTATGTGATTTAACTCCATACAGGCTGAATCCAGATGAAGAAAAGACCTACTATAGGATGTAGCAACTGATGACATTCTAAAACATGATCCCCCACAGTTGCAGAAGGTGTTGGACACAAGAGTGATCAAGTAGACCCGGAACAAAAGCTATTTGGAATATTTGGTAGCTTGGCAGGGCAAACCTGATTCAGAAGTAGTGTGGATGACTGAAGAGTAGATCTAGAAACATGGTGCCGATCTACATTCTCTCATCTCAAGTGGACTCGAGATTTCTTCTTCTGGGGAGTATGGTGCAGGAGCACCCCTACCAAACAGGACATAAGTCTATTTTTAGCATGTTAGGACATGAGTCTATTTTTAGCTTGTTTGACTTTTGGATGTAATAAGGTCCGTTGGACCAATTCTTATGTTTTAGACCCACCTAGGAGGATGTGCTGGTAGTTAGAAGTTTGTTATGACAATTGTCTTAGCTATCTCCTCCCAGCCACTTGGAAGCTCCCAGCCGCTGGGAATCGAGTTGGTAGTACTCGTGGAGGATTACTATTTATGCCCTAGATCAGTTTGTTTTAGGGGAGCAGATAGAGTAGATACAGTTGATAGTTTGGTGAGTTTTTAGCATAGCAGAAGTAGAAACATTTGTGACACAGTGAGACTGTGAATCTTGTATGCATTTCTATTATTGAAAGTAAGAGATCCCATCAGTTTCATTTATCTAGTTTACAAGCTATCTGTGTATTGATTCTCTTATTGTAGGCGAAATGGATTCATTCAACCCTTCCACCGGTTGATTCTCTGAATCGATGGAATGGACATGTATAGTAGTTTAGTTTGCATCTGTGTTTTTCTGTTTATGCATTTCATGTTTGTGGGATCGATTGTTAGCATGCTGTGAGTTATCCTAGCATCCTCATGTGCTAGGGTTTTGAAGAATAAATTCTAACCTTGAATTGCTCAGGGGGTGATCTAACCTGATTGACAAGTTTTTTGTGTGAAATCCATGTTTGGATACATTCGGTGGATATACAACATTGGCATGCAACATTATAGACTGTGTATATCGCATTTGGATCATCATTTTGTGTGTATCCATCATCTGCATGTCGAGGTTGTATGCTGGAACATACATGCGGGCGAAGGTACAATCCAGCGGGTCAACAACGAGTCAAAGTCACATTTGCTAAAGAAAGGAGGAGGATCATCTTTTGGATTAAACATCAGGTGGCCAAGGATCACTTAGATCATCATCAGGATATTGGAGTATAACCTGACAATTTATATCATGCTGCGGAGCACATGAAGGAGTCTTAGATCTGGGTGTCGTAGGTAGTGAAGAGAGTAACAGTGCAAGTGCATGTGACGTCATCATCATCAGGACATTCCCAAATATCACCCGATAAAGTTTTATCCTACCAACGACTAGTACTTTCGCATAGGCATAGGATATCGGGGTGATCAGTGCGATCACGGGAGGAATATTCGGTGAAATATTCATCAGGTGCATAAAGTTGGGTATCATCATCAAGATGTTTCAATATAACCCGATAAGTTATATCCTGATGTTGGTTGTGCAAGTGAGTCAAATATCGGGGTGACGTAAGCATCTGAAGAGAGGTGCATGAGGTTGTCGTCATCAGGATAAATGGGAGGAACCCGATATTTTATATCCTACTAATAAAAGGTGCAGATGATGCCGAATATCATGATGCTGTAGATAGAGTTTAGCAGTAAGGTGAATAGTGATCATTAGGAGGATAATTGTGTTCACCGAATATGATGATGATGCTGGTAGGTGAATATGATGATCTTGCCGATGGGAAGTAGGATTAGCTATTTGGTGGGTTTAATGGGTTTTTCACCCTATTTGTAAGCTTTTGTTGTGTGGCTCTACATCAGAAATAATCACCCTTAGGATACCATAAGCTATAATCAGATGTTCCCTTCAGATATCTAAAAATTCTTTTGACTGCTACAACATGAGATTCTCTAGGCCAGCTTGAAATCTAGCAACAAGGCCAACTGCATTCATAATATCAGGTCTAGTATGAGTTACATAAAGCATTCCTCCAATCATTGATCTATACCTCTTCTGATCTACCTTAGGGGAATCATCATCTTTACTCAACTTGCATCCAGTTACCATAGGAGTAATTATTGATTTTGAATCCTCCATTCCAAACTTTTTCAACAACTCTTTCACATACTTAGACTGAGATATGAAGATGCCTTTTTCTAACTGAATGATTTGCAGACCTAAGAAGAAATTCATTTCACCAAGCATGGACATCTCAAATTCACTTTGCATCTAATCAGAAATTTTTTTACACATACTCTCATTTCCACCAAAGATGATGTCATCAACAAATACCTCAATAATTAAGATGTGTTCATGATCAATTTTGAAGTAAAGATTACTGTCAGCAGTGCCTTTGTTAAAGCTTAACTTTAGCAGATACTTATCTAATCTTGCATACAATGCTTTCCTCAACCTCCAGATCATATCTCCTTGATCAGACAACTGGAATCCTTTCGGTTGCTCAATGTAGACTTCTTCTTCCAATCTCCATTTAGGAATGTTGACTTGACATCCATCTGGTAAACTTTGAAATCTTTGTAAGCAAAAAAGGCAAGAAATAATCTACTGCTTCAATTCTTGCCACTGGAGCAAAAGTTTCTTCAAAATCAATTCCCTCTACCTGAGAATATCCTTTGCACACCAATCTTGCTTTGTTTCTCACAACTTCACCATTTTCATTCAATTTATTCTGGAAGACCCATTTAGTTCCAATTACATTTTTGTTTTTAGGTCTAGGAATAAGATCCCAAGTATGATTCATTTCAATTTGCATTAATTCTTCTTCCATTACTTTTACCCAACTTTCATCATTACAAGCTTCATTCTTTGATTTTAGTTTAGTCTTTAAAATCAAACAATACTCCTCTTGTTCTTCAGTAATTTTTCTTCTAGTTGAACACCTTTATTTTTATCTCCTATGATCTGATCTTCAAAATGATTCAACCCTACATGCCTAGGAGTTTTAGGATTTTCTTGAACTTCTGATTCTTGAACTTGTTCCTCAGTAATTGCACTAGTTTCTTGAATTATTGGATTCTTTAGAGCAATCTAAATCTAAGTTTGAGGACTTTCATTTTGATCATCTGATTCATATCCACAAGACTTGGAAGGTCTCTCTTTTCTTTCATCAACCTTGACATTAGCACTTTCAACAATCCTTTTCAATCTCTTGTTGAAGCATCGATATGCCTTGCTTTGGTTAGAATAACCCAGAATATTCCTTCATCACACCTTGCATAAAACTTGCCTAGATCTTCATCTCTTTTGATACAACATTTACTACCAAAAACTCTGAAGTATTTCATAGTAGGAGCATTACCAAACCATAGTTCATAAGGAGTTTTACCAGTATTACCTTTGATCTACACTAGGTTAAGAGTGTAGACAACAGTACTCACAGCCTCTCTCCAATAGACATGTGGAACATTTTCTTCCATCATCATGGTTCTAGCAATGTCTTGAATAGTCTGGTTCTTCCTTTCTACAACTCCATTCTGCTGAGGAGTCCTAGGAGCAGATAATTATCTTCTTATTCCATCCTTTTCACAAAATGCATTAAACTCACCAGAGGTAAACTCTCCACCTCTGTCAAATCTCAGACACTTTATCTTTACACCAATCTCATTCTCCAACCTAGCCTTGAAGACCTTGAATCTATCAAGAGCCTCTGATTTCTCTCTCAAGAAAGTGACCCACATCATCCGGGAGTAATCATCAATTAGCAACATAAAGTATCTATCTCCTTGCAAACTCTTAACTCTGGCAGGACCACACAAATTAGTGTGCACAAGTTCCAACAATCCACTTGAAAATTGTTCTTTACTTTTGAATGTTGTTCTGCTCTATTTACCCAACTAACATTCCTTACACATGTTATTAGTAGGTTTTACAAGCTTTGGAAGATCTCTCACAGCCTGAGTAGTACTTATCTTGACAATATTATCAAAGTTTACATGACACATTCTCCTATGCCATAACCAACTCTGATCTATCTGAGCAATCAAACAACTTTTACCAGTACCACTTAAATGAAAGATATTACCTCTAGTCTATGTACCAGATGCAATCTCAGTTCTGGAGCTTTCCAAAATTTTGCATTTTTCATCCTTGAATCAAATATCATACCCTTTGTCAACCAACTATCCAACACTGAGAAGATTATGCTTCAATCCTTCTACATACAAAACATCATTAGTGTTAGTCTCACCATCAAGAGAGATAGATCCTCTGCCATGGATTCTACCACTTGAATTGTCTCCAAACTTCACAATTCCACCTTCATATATTTTCATACTTACAAACTTACTCGTATCACCTGTCATATGATGAGAACATCCACTGTCAATCACCTATTCATCCTTTTCTTCAACTTGAGCAGCCAAGGAACTTTTCACATTCACACAGCTAGTAGATTCAGTAGGCACCAAATTTTCTTCTTTGATAGCAATGAACACCCATTCATTTCCAGAGGTACTTCCTGTTGATAACTAAGAGGGGGGTGAATCAGTTATCTTAATTATCTCAGCTTTCTGAACTTTCTTAATAATTAGTGCAGCATCAATTCAAACAAGCAAACATAACCATGAAATAGAAATACACATGACACAATATTTTTGACGTGGAAACCCTGTTAAGGGAGAAAACCACAGGGTGATTAACCCAAGATTGTATTCTCTATTAAAAGAATGGAAGTACAAAATGACACTTGCCAATTAGGGCTCACTGCCCTAGCACACTGCTCACAAGAGGCACACTGCCTACAAGAGACACACTGTCTACAATTTATAAAGAGTGTAATACAATACTTGAACTGATAAGGAGCATCAACATATGTTGGAGTTCAATTCCGGTTAGGCTCTATACACTAATCTGTTGTACTTCATCTTTCCTCTTCTTTTATGCTACTCTTCTTTCACATACTAGATCTTCCTTTCTACTTTTATTCGGCTCTACTACTTTTCTTTGCACATTGCTTACAACATTGACACTTCTCATAACTAAATCTATCTTATATATATATCCGCAAAAGTGATTTCATCACCTTTCTAGTCGACACCTGGAATAGTCAATATTTTACCTAAACTCTGATCTGTTAGCTGAATCCTTGCTTACCAAGTAATGCGGATCATAGATATACTTGTGGAAATCATCAATCATGTCTTCCAACCATAATTTATGCCTTCATTGTTGGATCTAGGGCATACAACTGAGAGGGGGGGGGGTGAATCAGTTGTATAGAACTTGTTCTCTTTCAAACACTTAATTCTCTGTTGTTGGTTAGCAGCATATCAAATAATCATTCATGGAAGCACAATACATAAACACAAGAGCAGATAAGCATCAACACATTGAACACCAAGATTTTGACGTGGAAAACCCGGTTAAGGGAAAAACCACGGGGTGATTAACCCAAGAATTATTCTCTGTTAGAAGAATAAGGAAAAATGAATGGCACATGCCAATAAGGGCTCACTGCCCGAGCACACTGCTCACAAAGAGGCCCACTGCCTACAAGGAGACACACTGTCTACAGAGTGATAAAAATCACAGTCTTGAACTGGAGAATGACATCTCTACCATGTCCGGATCAGTTCCAATTAAGCCCAATAATCTCTGCTCTGCCTTTCGCACCTTTCTTCGCTACTCCATACTCATCCACATGCTACCTCACTGAAATGAATTCACAAATCATTATTTATACAAGACATCGACTTAGGAACAAGCATCTAAGTCGGCAAACAACCATAGGAGTATCCGCAAGATGAATAACACATCCGGTCGGCTATACAGAGCAATAACTTCATCCGGAAGAATAACTTCAATTCCGGGCTCTGCCATCAATGCGGACCAACAACACAACTTAAACATGATTCAAGAACCTTCACAAGTCTGTCTGAATGTCCGGATACATCCGCACTTTCTCTGCTTACTGGGATCTCTTGTCTTCCTCATCCGGAACTTCAAGAACACAGTCTGTCGCCACTGTCATAATGCAGGAGGTACATCCGGACCTCCAAATTACACACAAATCAGGATGAAACATCACAAGGACATATAAAACACTCCTTCCAATCCGCAGATTATGATAATACAATTCCGGACCTCACCGGACCTTTTTGTGATCCTCTGTCACCTCCGGATACTTGCCGGACCCGGTTCTATACCGGCAGCCATAACTCCTTCAGATCTTCATGCGGACCTCTGAAATCTTAACTGTAGCATCTTAAGACTCATATCTACGAACCCTTTAATCCGTATCCTCCGGTTCTCATCCTATACAGTATATTTACCTTCTTCTCATCACTGTTCTTCACTGTTCCTGACTGAGGCTAATTTTCTCAATATCCTCAGCACAAAGCTCATCAAATCCTTCTTGTCAATGCAGTGTGAGTATGTTGACATCAATGACAACAGTGGCTCACCTCATACTTGCAACAATCTCCCCCTTTGTCATTGATGGCAACATATGATGTGAAAAACCATCAAGACAAGAACTTCTCTTTTCTGTCACAGCTCCCCCTATCAACAACAACTCCTCACATGTCTTCCTTTGCTGCTCCCCCTTTGATCATCAACCACTTGTTTTTCACATGTCTTCTCTCCCCCTTTGACATCAATGGCAAAGGGCTCATACTTGCAACTCTCATGCATCAGAATAATACCAGCTGCTCCCCCTTAGTTGCAGCTCCCCATTAGTCCGGATCACAAGATATGACTGTGATAGCCACCGGACTGATGCACATCAGTGCATCTTAGTTCATCACCGGAGGGGCCATGACCCCTAACTTCTCCCGGAGATATTCAAAAGAGTCCTTGGGAAGAGGTTTTGTAAGGATATCTGCAATCTGATCCTTGGAGGGAACATACTCCAATCTGACTTCTTCCTTGTTTACTTGTTCTCTCAAAAAGTGAAATTTGATAGATATGTGCTTAGTCTTAGAATGCAATACCGGATTCTTGGAAATATTAATTGCACTTGAATTATCACAGAAAATTGTGATAGGCTCCTCATATTCAACTTTGATGTCTCTTAGCATCTGCTTCATCCACAAGATTTGAGTGCAACTACCTGCTGCTGCAATGTATTCTGCTTCAGTTGTAGACAGAGATATTGCATCTTGTTTCTTGCTTAGCCAAGAAACCAATCTCTTCCCCAAAAAGAATGCTCCACCACTAGTGCTCTTCCGGTCATCCACATCTCCTGCCCAATCTGCATCTGTGTAAGCATGAAGAGAAAAATCCGGATCTCTAGGATACCATAGACCATACTCAACTGTCCCTTTCAAGTATCTAAAAATTCTTTTGATTGCCATAACATGAGATTCTCTAGGATCAGCCTGGAATCTTGCCACAAGACCAACAGCTTGCATTATATCTGGTCTAGTTTGAGTGAGATACAACAATCCACCAATCATTGATCTATACTTTGTCTGATCTGCCTTTGGAGAATCATCATCTTTGCTTAACTTACATCCGGTTGCCATAGGAGTGTTCATAGGCTTTGAGTCTTCCATACCAAATTTCTTTAACAATTCTTTCACATATTTGGTCTGAGAAATGAAGATCCCTTCTTTTGTTTGAGTAATTTGCAGACCCAAGAAGAAATTCATTTCACCAAGCATAGACATTTCAAACTCACTTTTCATCTGATTTGCAAAAGTTTTACACATACTATCTCTTCCTCCAAAAATGATATCATCCACAAACACTTCAACAATCAGAATGTTTTCATGATCAATTTTGAAATATAAGTTGCTGTCAGCAGTACCTTTGTTGAATCCAATCTGCACAAGATGCTTATCCAACCTTTCATACCATGCTCTTGGGGCTTGCTTCAATCCATACAAAGCTTTCTTCAACTTGCAGACCATATCATTATTATCAGACAATTGAAATCCATCCGGTTGTTCAATGTAGACTTCTTCTTCCAGATCACCATTTAGGAAGGCAGACTTGACATCCATCTGATATACCTTGAAATCTTTGAAGGCAGCAAATGCAAGAAGTAATCTGACTGCTTCAATTCTTGCTACCGGAGCAAAAGTCTCTTCAAAGTCAATTCCTTCTATTTGAGAGTAGCCTTTGCAGACCAATCTAGCTTTGTTTCTGATTACTTCACCAGCTTCATTTAGTTTGTTCCGGAAGACCCATTTGGTTCCAATTACATTCCTGTCTCTAGGTCTGGGAACAAGATCCCAAGTATGATTTTTCTCAATTTGCATCAGTTCATCTTCCATTGCTTTGGTCCAATTTTCATCATTGCAGGCTTCATTTATTGTTTTAGGTTCAATCCTTGAAATCAGACAACATTCATTCTGATCTTGAGCAATATTCCTTCTAGTTTGTACACCTTTGCTTCTGTCACCTATGATCTGATCTTCAGAGTGATTCAGTTTTACATACCTTGGAATTTTGGGAGTATCCAGTACTGCTGTTTCTTGATCAGGCTCATTTAAACCTAACTCTTCTTCCTGATTTACCGGATCAGGCTGACTCTGTTTCACCGGAGAGGATTGAGTTCCTTGAACACTATCTTGGTCATCTTCATCAAATTCATAAAATCTTGAAGGCTTCTCAATTCCTTCATCAACCTTTACATTGGTACTTTCTATCATCTTCCTCAATCTCTTATTGTAACACCGATATGCTTTGCTTTGAGTGGAGTAGCCCAAGAAAATTCCTTCATCACTTCTAGCATCAAACTTTCCTAGATCTTCATCTCTTTTAATATAACACTTGCTACCAAATACCCTGAAATATTTCACAGTAGGAGTGATGCCAAACCAAAGTTCATAGGGGGTCTTACCGGTGTTGTTTCTGATTTGAACTCGATTGAGAGTGTAGACTGCAGTGCTGATAGCTTCTTTCCAAAACATTTGAGGAACATTTGCTTCCAACATCATTGTCCTAGCAGCTTCCTGGATGGTCCGGTTCTTTCTCTCAACTACTCCATTCTGCTGTGGAGTCCTAGGAGCAGACAATTGTCTCCTTATACCCTGTTTCTCACAAAAGTCAATGAATTCACCAGATGTAAATTCACCACCTCTATCAGACCTTAGACACTTTAGTTTCAATCCGGTTTGATTCTCCACCATAGCTTTGAAGATTTTGAACTTCTCAAAAGCTTCTGATTTTTCTTTCAGAAAGGTAACCCACATCATCCGGGAATGATCATCAATTAACAACATGAAATATCTATCACCTTGCAGACTCTTGATTCTTGTCGGACCACATAGATCAGTATGTACTAATTCCAACAATCCGGTAGAAGACTGATCTTTGCTTTTAAAAGAGACTCTGCTTTGTTTGCCTAACTGACATTCTTTACACACACTGTTTGTAGGTTTTATCAACTTTGGAAGATCTCTCACAGCCTGAGTATTGCTAATTTTGATGATGTTATCAAAATTTACATGACACATTCTTCTATGCCATAACCAACTCTGATCAATTTGAACAAACAAACAGCTTTTATTTGAACCAACCAGATGAAAGATGTTACCTCTTGTCTGAGTACCGGATGCAATTTCAGTTCCGGAGCTTGTAAAGATTCTGCATTTTCCATTCTTGAACCGGAGATCATAGCCTTTGTCCACTAACTGACCAACACTGAGAAGATTGTGCTTCAATCCTTCAACATATAGTACATTACCTGTTTTGCTCTTACCATCAAAGGAAATAGTTCCCCTACCTCTGATTCTGCCAGCAGAATTGTCACCAAACTTTACCATTCCTCCTTCATATCTTTCCAAATCTAAGAACTTATTCTTGTCACCAGTCATATGGTGAGAGCATCCACTGTCAATAACCCAATCATCCTTTTCTTCCACTTGAGCAGCCAAGGCTTTTTCAACAACTTTGTGATTGACAGATTCAGAGAGCAAGGAATCTTCTTCCTTGATGGCTATAAACACCCACTCATTTCCGGATTTGCTTTCTGGATCTGATTCATCATCTGTTACTCCTTCATTGTCATCTTCTTCATGAACATAATAGCAATTCTTTTGAAACCTTTGTCTGTGAGTATTAGATCTTGCAGATCTCTCCGGACATCTTGAGGCAAAATGACCAATCTTATTGCAGTTAAAACACTTAAAGGGTAGTTTTCCTTCATACTTACCGGATCCTCTTGGCAGTCTCTTTGCAATGAGGGCTTCAAGTTGAGCTGTTTCTGCTTCTTCTTCTTCCATGTCTCTTCTTGCTTGATCATACCATGACATTTTCCTTGATGAGTTTTCACCCGGATCAAATCTCTGTTTGCCTTTCACATAGGCACTGGCTTTAAAAGCAGACTCAGTCTTGGGTGGATCATCTCCAAACTCGGTCATTTCAAATGCAGCTAGTTTGCCAGCCAATTGTTCTCTTGTGACAGTTGTGTGGGCTCTGAATTCATCAATGGCAGCAACTTTTATTTTGTAGACAGCAGGAAGGGATCTTAGGATTTTGCAGACAATCTCATTTTCATCTAGAGTTCCACCAGCATTTCTGATTCCACATACCAGCTCATTTACTCTTGGCATAAAGGTAGTAATGTTTTCATCATCTCTCATTTTCAATCTTTCAAATTTCCCTTTCAGACTTTGCAACCTTGCACTTTTGACAAACTCATCTCCTTCATACAGAAGTTCCAGTTTAGTTAGGATCTCATATGCAGTTGGTAGGTCAATGACATTCGAGAGATCTGAGTCATTCAATGCGCTTAGAAGAGCTTCCTTGGTCCGCAGATTGTTTTCAGCTTCTGTGGTTTCATCAGGAGTTGTCGGACCACCTTGTGGGGGTATATATGGTTTTGAAATCATAGCCAAGTATGCTTTTCCCATACATTCCAAATGACACTTCATGCGACCTTTCCAGAGAGTGAAGTTGGTTCCATCGAACTTCGGACTATCCTTCTTGTATGACGACATCCTGGATCACCTCAAGCGGTTAAGCTCCTATCAGAGGAACTCAGCTCTGATACCAATTGTTGGATCTAGGGCATACAACTGAGAGGGGGGGGGGTGAATCAGTTGTATAGAACTTGTTCTCTTTCAAACACTTAATTCTCTGTTGTTGGTTAGCAGCATATCAAATAATCATTCATGGAAGCACAATACATAAACACAAGAGCAGATAAGCATCAACACATTGAACACCAAGATTTTGACGTGGAAAACCCGGTTAAGGGAAAAACCACGGGGTGATTAACCCAAGAATTATTCTCTGTTAGAAGAATAAGGAAAAATGAATGGCACATGCCAATAAGGGCTCACTGCCCGAGCACACTGCTCACAAAGAGGCCCACTGCCTACAAGGAGACACACTGTCTACAGAGTGATAAAAATCACAGTCTTGAACTGGAGAATGACATCTCTACCATGTCCGGATCAGTTCCAATTAAGCCCAATAATCTCTGCTCTGCCTTTCGCACCTTTCTTCGCTACTCCATACTCATCCACATGCTACCTCACTGAAATGAATTCACAAATCATTATTTATACAAGACATCGACTTAGGAACAAGCATCTAAGTCGGCAAACAACCATAGGAGTATCCGCAAGATGAATAACACATCCGGTCGGCTATACAGAGCAATAACTTCATCCGGAAGAATAACTTCAATTCCGGGCTCTGCCATCAATGCGGACCAACAACACAACTTAAACATGATTCAAGAACCTTCACAAGTCTGTCTGAATGTCCGGATACATCCGCACTTTCTCTGCTTACTGGGATCTCTTGTCTTCCTCATCCGGAACTTCAAGAACACAGTCTGTCGCCACTGTCATAATGCAGGAGGTACATCCGGACCTCCAAATTACACACAAATCAGGATGAAACATCACAAGGACATATAAAACACTCCTTCCAATCCGCAGATTATGATAATACAATTCCGGACCTCACCGGACCTTTTTGTGATCCTCTGTCACCTCCGGATACTTGCCGGACCCGGTTCTATACCGGCAGCCATAACTCCTTCAGATCTTCATGCGGACCTCTGAAATCTTAACTGTAGCATCTTAAGACTCATATCTACGAACCCTTTAATCCGTATCCTCCGGTTCTCATCCTATACAGTATATTTACCTTCTTCTCATCACTGTTCTTCACTGTTCCTGACTGAGGCTAATTTTCTCAATATCCTCAGCACAAAGCTCATCAAATCCTTCTTGTCAATGCAGTGTGAGTATGTTGACATCAATGACAACAGTGGCTCACCTCATACTTGCAACATTCATAACCTTTACCAACATCAGTAACACATCTGGAATAATGTCTGATGTTCTGCCAGTCAGTTCTTCCTCTGTTCACACTGTCACTTGGGAACCCGACACTCAAGCATTCATATCTCTTTATCCTTTCCACACTAGAGGCTCAAACCTTGGAATCTATCAATCAAGATACTCCTCTTGACTTACCCAAATCTGCACTTCACTGACATACTTCTACTGAGAGATCCAGACCTGTTTGTCAGACCTTACTGACTGCTCTGTTCTTGCTTACCGGACCTCAATACTTCTTCAATCTGACTTCCGGTGAGGACTTATCATGCATTGTGGATGTGTGGGATAACCTTTGGTGCCATCAATGACAACATTCATGAATCCATATAGTGTCTCTTGCCAACAATCTCTCCCTTTGGCATTGATGGCAACACTTAGTGAAAAATGACTAAGTGTTTACACTATGCTCCCCCTTGGCTGATGCTCTATTTTTATATAGATTTTCTGGAACTCCCTCTTAGTTGGATTCCTCATTTTTCACTGCTCTTCACTCCCCCTTTGACATCAATGGCAAAAGGTAGGGTCTGCATACCAAAATTTTCAAAATTTTGTCCACATAAGTAAATACATAAGGAATACTTACATATACTGAAGTATGTCTGCAAAAGTTGTTTTCAATTGAATGAATTCTGTAGCCCAACTTTGCTTCATTCTGTCCAAAATTGATATATGACCACTCAACAGGAATGCAAACACATCTACTCTTTTTAGATCTGTTGGATCATTGGTCTGGGCTGTGATTTGAGCTTCACTTATGGCCTCATGCATGGCCTCTAACTTAGGGATAATGATCCTTCTAAGTTCACCCATCCGGCTAATTATGTTCTTCCTTTTCTTCTCAAAATTTATTATTGCATTTGAGATTGCAATAGTCTGAGACTCTTGATTTACTATGGAGGATGTGAGAGGATCAAAACTTTGAGACAGACTTAATAGTTTATCCTCTTGTTCTTTTACTTTCCTCTCAATATCTTTGGTCACTGTGGGCCAAGATAAGCAAAATTTGTACATATTTCTGCCATCTTTAAGAGTATTTTCCAAGCTCTTTATCCCAATATCCATAACTTTCCTATCATTTGTTATCAGACCCCATACTTCGGAGAATCTCTTATCCAAAAACTCCTTCTGGACCTTTTCTTCAGCTGACTTCTCTAGAGAATCAAAATGTGTGCTAACACTATTGACTAGAGTTTTGAGATTACCAGATGTGGAGGCTATGGGATCTTTCTGAAATGATGGCATAATCTTTTCAAGCACTCCAAAAGCTACCTCTAAAAGCTTACAGTCTTCCATGTGAGATTTCAGTAGTTTCTCTTTGACCTTCGCATTTGCAAATGAAGCTATTTTCATTGTTTGCACTGGAGATAGAGAATCAAAATTTAATGGCCCTTTTAATAGTTCCAGTTCATCAATCTCCATAGTTGCTTTTGTCAAAAATTCCTTGACTGATTCTACAGTGTCTCTTGCCAGAGATAGATTTTTCTTTTCTTATGCAGTCACAGAACTATCTTTTGGAGCTTTCTCCCCTTCCACAACCTTTGTACTGATATCTTCTTTTCCCTTCACCTCTGCTTCTTTTTCCTTTATTCTTTCTTCTCCTTTGGATCTGGAGTCAGCAGGGGAAATTGGAGGAGTGATGTTGGTCTGGTCATGGGTCACCTCTTCTGGAGTAGAGGATTCCAAGTCCTTAGCTGTTTCTGCACCGGTATTCATTACCTCTTCTGTTATTTTCTCAGTAGACTCTTCTGCAACACTTGTGGTCGAGGGGTCAATACCCAAGTCCTCTATAATAGGAAGATTAAATCTTTTGAAGGCCTTCCGGAGGATCTCTTCTATGTCCTTGGCTACCTTGTTAGTCTCACCAAGCATAAGTTGATTCATCTTTGCTTTGATTCTGAACTCATCCTTACAATCTTTGACATATTCATTGTCTTGGGATCGATTGAAGGATATAGCTGAATTGCTATCTGTTCCTGGATTTCTAGGTCTTTGGCTTGGGCATTGTTCTTTCTTATTTCTAGTTCCTTCTCCAAGTTTTTGGGGATCAGAGATATAATTTCAATGAATGCTTTGTTGTAGATATTTAGGTACCTAATTGTGGCATCTTGCAATATCTTCTGATCTGCTTCACCATAATCATCATAGAACTCAACCATTGGATGAAGATTTTCGTCCACTGTGACTGATTTGATTATGTCATCAATGTGAAGAGTGGGTTTTTCAACATATTCCTCTGTCTTTTCTTCTTCCTTCTATTCGGTAGAGGGTTGACTGGATGTTTTCTTCTTTTTCTTCATTTTCCTGATTTCTTCATCAGATTCAGTCTCCTCTTCATCCCTTTGACTGGCATAAGCTCTTGTAGCTTTTGTCTTTGTTCTTTTCTCTCCTTTGCTAGATGATTGTGCTTCTGGTTCTGATGTCTTTGAACCTTTGGTAGTGGTAGGGCAGATCTTTTTGATGATCTGGTCTGGGTGGAAGGTTTTGCCGGAGCCCTTTCCTCATTTTTCTTTTCTGCCTTCTTCTTCTCTTCCTCAGCACTTTCCATCTTTTCCCTGATGGTATCAAGTGGCTCCTTTGATATGCCCAAGCCTTTTGCAACATCTTCAACTTCTTTTCTTACCTTCCTCTTGATCTCTGGTTGTCTGAGTTCCACATGAATCTTTACACTCAGCTCCTCAAAGGTTCCAAACCTTTCTGCCTTTGGATCCTTTGGCTGACTTAGCATGTGTTGAACATGCAGCTCCACAATTTGTTCATCAACTTCATACCCCATGGGCATGATCCATATAGTTCTTGGTTCTACTGCCTCCATTAGGCACTGATCAGTCTCTACCATAAAACACACTGTGTCTTTGTATTTCTCAACAAGAGACTAGGGAATCCTTTCTCTTGCTTGCATCATGTTCTAAAAATTCTTGAAATATCCCCACAGGGCTGTATTTCTTTCTTTAGCATCCCCAAGTTCATGCAAGTAATCTCTGATCTGAATTGCTACCGGTTTGTCATTTTGCCATACCCATCCATTTGATCCAGGCAACTCATTCATGAAGTAGAAAAATAGGCATAATATTAGTCCACCATATTTAAAGGAGTTCTTCTTGTCCTTTTTGATCTTCTGTATGTTTTCCATTAATTGGCTCAAAAGAAGTTCACAGAGATCATATTCTGTATTCTTTCTCAGCATCTCATAGGCAATATATACTACAGTTCCAGATACTAAATTCTCCCTACTGGAGTGATATATCTTGTATCCTATTATCATAGATGCAAACTTGATATTCGGGTTAGTAATATCTTCAATGGTCATTGCCCTCTTATCAAATTTTAATCCAGTGGCCTCAGTTACAATGTTGTTTTTGATAGATTTGAGGACAGGTATTCCTCCGGAGGAGTATAAACCAGTTACTGCCCTAATTGCTTCCTTGGTGATTTTGCAAGGTCTGTTAAGCCATAGAAAGTTGTCATGTACCCTACTCAACACATACAGGACCCATTCATTTTCTTCAAAGCAGGGGAAATGAATGAACTGATCAAAATGTTTCTCCTGGATGCCCTTATATTCTGGTTTAAGCTCAAAAGAATCGTCTATCAATTGTTTGTGATAGATATCTCTTAGTTTGAATTCCCCAAACTCTTCAACATTTGCGTGTATGTAAACCCTAATATCTTCTGTGTGCAAAACACCATGTGGAACACTAGAGAAGGCTCCTAGGGGATCTACCTCCAAGGATTTGTATGGATGCTTCTTAAATATGGGGTGAGGTCTATCAAAAATCTTTACTATATTTGGAGTAGCCATCATCAAGGAATCTTACTGAGAGATATCAAGAACAAAGATTACCTTTAATGTTGTTTAGGGCACACACGATGAAATCCGGATTGAGTTGTATGAAGAATCATCTTGATCTTTAGGAGAAGTGGTTGCAGAGCTCCTTTTCTCTTTTCTTCGAATGTGAGTGTACAAATGATGAGCGAATGAACTCTTTTATTTATGAGAAGCCCTAATTTTCATTCTGTAATAAATGTGCAACCTAATTCATTCCAGTTTGCCTTGTTTGTCTTATTCAGAGACAAAACCTTTTCGGATCACTGAGATAGATTTCAAAGTTATTCTAAGAGAGTAGTGATAATCTATCTTCCTTTCATTAGTCATTTGATCTATTTACAGATCAAGACACCATAATTTGAATCATACCAGACCAAACTTGTAAGGAATCTATTTTTACCGAAAAACTATTTTACCGGATTAATTCTGGTAGGATTAGATTCTTCAAATCTTCTTGTAGATCTCTCAAATCTTTACCATATCCCTTTTAGATGTTTCTTGTATGACCCCTTTTAATCCGTAGCTCTCCTTGTGCCAGTTCCAGCACCAATTGACTGGCTGGGGGAACAAGGTTTTCTTTGTGTCTCCCCCTGAGCTAGAGCTCACTTTTTAATTTCTGGAAGGAATATCAGCACCAGAGTCTAGTGCAGATCCATCCCCTACATTCTCTGTACTTTTCTTCACCCAAATCTTGTTCATCTCACTTTGAACTTCATCCGCATTTACTTTTTGTTTACCCTTATCTTGATTCTAATTATAATATACCGGACCTCTTTTATCCTGATTCTTGCTTCTACAAAATTTTGCTATATGACCGGATCTATTGCAAATTTGGTAAACAACATTTCTTTGCATATTTGATTGATATCCTCTTGATCTGCATTGATTAGCCATATGACCCATTCTATTACATGCAAAGCATCTACCATTGAATGAATTATTTATTTGCATATTTCTGCATTCATGAGATTTGTGACCATACCTTTTGTAGTTGAAGCATTGTCTGGAGAAGGATGTATTAGTTTGATTCATTCTTCTTCTACACTGATTGGCTTTATGACCAAAGTTATTGCATTTGTGGCAGTATCCATTGAAGGATGGATATCTTTGAGCATTAGGCTACCTTACCGGAGGACTTCTAGGCCTATTCCTTGGATTTTCTGATTTAAAATTCTTCTGACCGGATCCAGAGCTTTCTCCTTTCTCATATCCCAAACCACACTTGTCATCTACCCTCTTTTGGCTTTGAAGAAGAACTTCAAGTTGGGCAGAACTTATCTTGAATTTCTCTTTATATTCATTTGCTGTTTGAAGATCCCTTTTGAGAGAGACAATTTGATCCTCAAGTTTTTCTTCATTATCTTTAGCATCTTCAAGATCAGATTCAAGATGTCTGATAATTCTATCCATCTTGTGGCAATCTTTTGATTTCTCCTTGAGAGATTGTCTTAGATTATCTTCAATTTTTCTTTTCTCTTCAACTTCTTGGGTAAACTTCATAACTCTTGATTCCATTTCATATCTTACCATAATGATTTATTTTGATAACTTTTCACATAACTTGGTTTTCTCCTTCAGATCTTCATTTGCATCATTTGCTTCACCTTGACTTGCCAATTGCTGAAGTAGCTCCTTTCTCTTTTTCATAGAGAGACTTAATTTGTCTTTTAGTTCTCTCATGAAATCATCAACCTGTTTTAGTCTTTCCTTTAATTCATTGACTTCAAAGTTTGACTGCTCAAGATCATCAAGGGTAGTCTTGAGTTGCTCCCTTAAACCATATGCATCCATTTGGATTCCCAGATCTTCCTCAAGCTGTTAGACTCTATTTAGGAGGAACTTAGCTCTGATACCAATTGTTGATATTGAGAGGGGGGTGAATCAGTTATCTTAATTATCTCATCTTTCTGAACTTTCTTAATAATTAGTGTAGCATCAATTCAAACGAGCAAACATAACCATGAAATAGAAATACACATGACACAATATTTTTGACATGGAAACCCTATTAAGGGAGAAAACCATGGGGTGATTAACCCAAAATTGTATTCTCTGTTAGAAGAATGGAAGTACAAAATGGCACTTGCCAATTAGGGCTCACTGCCTGAGCACACTACTCACAAGAGGCACACTGCCTACAAGAGACACACTGTCTACAATTTATAAAGAGTGTAATACAATACTTGAACTGATAAGGAGCATCAACATATGCTAGAGTTCAGTTTCGGTTAGGCTTTGTACACTGATCTGCTGCACTTCATCTTTCCTCTTCTTTTATGCTGCTCTTCTTTCACATACTAGATCTTCCTTTCTACTTTTATTTGGCTCTACTACTTTTCTTCGCACATTGCTTACAATATTGACACTTCTCATAACTAAATATATCTTGTATATATATCCGCAAAAGTGATTTCATCACCTTTCTAGTCGGCACCTGGAATAGTCAATATTTTACCTAAACTCTGATCTGTCGGCTGAATCCTTGCTTACCAAGTAATGTGGATCACAGATATACTTGTGGAAATCATCAATCATGTCATCCAACCATAATTTATGCCTTCATAACCTTTACCAACATTAGTAACACATCCAGAATAATGTCTGATGTTCTGCCAGTCAGTTCTTCTTGTGTTCACACTATCACTTGGGAACTCGACACTCAAGCATTCATATCTCTTTATCCTTTCCACAACGGAGGCTCAAACCTTGGAATCTATCAGTCAAGATACTCCTCTTGACTTCCCCTTCACTAAGATACTTCTACTGAGAGATCCAGACCTATCTGTTGGACCTTACTGACTGCTCTGTTCTTGCTTATCGGACCTCAATACTTCTTCAATCTAACTTCCAGTGAGGACTTATCATGCATTGCGGATGTGTGGGATAACCTTTGTTACCATCAATGACAACATTCATGAATCCATATAGTGTCTCTTGCCAACACTTCCCTTATCAGATTCATCATTTGTAACTCCTTCATCAGTAACTTCTTAGACATAGTAACATTTCTTCTGAAACTTAGGTCTGTTAGGGTTTGGCTTTGAAACCCTCTCAAGATATCTTGAAGCAAAATGACCAATTTTATTGCAAGCAAAACATTTGAAAGGTAACTTTCCTTCATACTTATCGAAACCTCTTGGTAATCTTTTGGCAATAAGGGATTCAAGTTCTTCAAGCTCCAATTCATATTCTTCAAGTTCCTTCCTTGCCTTCTCATATTTAGTTAGTGTTCTTGAAGAGCTTTCACCTGTATCAAATCTTTGCTTCCTAGAAACACTAGCCTTAAAAGTAGATTCTGATTTAGGAAGAGAATCACCAAACTCACTCACTCCAAATGTTGAAAGCTTGCCAACCAACTGATCCCTTGTAATAGTTGTCACAGTCCTAATCTCCTCCATAACAACAACTTTATGCTTGTATGAAGTAGGTAAGGATCTAAGTACCTGGGCAGCAATCTCTGATTCTTCTAGTATTCCACTAGCACTCCTGATATTGCTCACAAGTTCATTCACCTTTTACATATAGGAAGTGATGTTTTCATCTTCACTGATCCTCAAACATTCGTATCTACCCTTCAAGATCTGTAACTTGGCACATTTGACATATGCATCACCTTCATACAGGGTTTCCAACTTCTTCCAGATTTTATGAGTAGTTTTCAATTCCAGGACATTTGTCATTTCTATATCAGTCAGGGCACTCAACAATGCTTCTTTAGCTCGAATATTGTATTCAAATTCTTTGAGTTCATCTAGAGTTGAAGGACCTTTCTCTAGAGGCTTATACTCATCCTTAGTTATCAACCAATAAGGATCACCCATACATTGCAAATGACACTCTATTTGATTCTTCTAAAGAGAGTAATTTGTTTTGTCAAATCTCAGACCATCGTTCTTATATGTCAACATCCTAGATCTCCTCAAACAGTCAAGCTTCTTTTAGAGGAACCAACTTTGATACCAATTGTTGAAAAAAGGATAGACAACTGAGAGCAGGGGGGATGAATCAATTGACACAAAACTTTTATCTCTTGCTGCATTTAATCTTCTTTACCACTTATTAATAGATTAATGATATAACCATGAAAGCATGAATCAACAACACATGAGAAGAAACATAATCAACACACATAACACTAGGATTTTTATGTGGAAACCTGGTTAAAGTAAAAACCACAGTGGGGGTTAACACATAAGATTTATTCTCTGTTAAAAGAATAGAAAAATGGGAAGACACTTGCCTTCGAGCGCACTGCCCAGAGCTCATTGCTCAAAGGAGGCTCACTGCCTACAAGAACATTCACAATGTTAACTGAAGACACCCAAAATTGACTCATAATCAGTAGCATTCAAACATCACATTATCCATCATCTACATTTGTCTAACACACTTGAGCAATATCCCTAACACATCTATTTCTTCTATTAATTAAATAAATTTATATTTATTTAATTAATTCATTAGCTATTTCCTCTAAGCTATAATTAAACAATCTTTAATTATTTAATTATCTTCATTCTTCTATTTTTAATTAAAAAAATCTGATTTATTTAATTAAAAATTCCTTTCATAATCCCACTTTCCAATTAATTAAATAAATTTTATTTATTTAATTAATTTATCTTATCATTTATCTCATGAGTTGACATGTGTGCCTCTTTCATTTAAAAAAGATAAATGGTACTACATTCTTTATTTAATATCTTTTGCATGTAGTACTTTTATGTAGACAAACACACGTAAGCCCTATATTATCTCTGCTTGTCATCTTCACATTCACCTATATCTATCATTCAATCTTAGCAATTCACATAGCCACCGAATCTCCACTGTTGATTGATTTTGGTTGAGTTCTATATAAACACCCTCTCATTCCATACAAGATTTATCCAGCATTCACATAGCGTCTACATTATCATCTTGAGCATATTGAGCACTTGAGCATCTATAGCATCCATTGAGTATTTTATCATTATCATCCATCCATCATGGCATCTTTTATCTTCATAATTGTTCATTGTTAAAGAAGCAATCCACATCATAAACAAGGAATCACACAATCTAGGTGATATTGTGCTTGAATTGCATGCTTTTGGTTTCATTTGGATTAGATTCTTTGATGATGGTAGGGTTAGGTTTTCATGGCTATGCTTGATCTTATTAACCTGATTTTTTACCTATCACATTTTGGCATGCCCAGTGGGACTCACGTCCTTGATTAAATTTTTTGTTCGAAGTTGTTTTTATGAAGATCAGATTTTTTGAGCTCTTATGGCAGGTTCCAGTCGCTTTTGAGCAAAAATCTATCATTGTCTGAATATACGCATCACTTATGAGCTGAAACCTGTCGCCTTTAGCATTTTTTGGATTGCTTATAAGCAAACAATGGTCTCTTTTTGTCTATTTTGCATCACTTTTACACTAATAGTGGTCACTTATGCATTTATCTAAATTACTTTTGATCTAACAGTGATTGCCTTTAGCTAATCGAATCACTTATTGCAAAACTAGGGTTTTTTGTTGCATTATGTTTCTCTTACAGATCTGAGTCGCTTATGAGTTGTAATCAGTCACTTCCTTCTTTTTCATATCACTTGTGAGCCTTAACAATCTACATCTAGTGCTCTTGGTATCTCTTATGATCTATAACATTTCACCTGTGACAGAATATAGATCGCTTTTGACTGATAGTGGATCACCTCTAGTAAACTATGTCACTTTTAGTTTGTATCATTTGCAGTTTGTTTTTCTTGGCTACTAATTGGGTATTTGTGTAGCATCTTATCAATTGTCCAAGAAAAGAAGGTTATCAAACTACTAACATATCTGTTGTAGCTTCGATCAGTCCAAGACTTGTGTTTTTTCACTAAATTAGGAACATTTGGGCTTGGTGCTTAAAACAAATCATTGCTTGCTCCGTGTTGGATTTATCTTTTTTGATTGCTTGCATGTGATTGATTGTAACCCAAATTTAATAACAAAAGTATTCTCTTCGCTTGCCTATCAAATGGATCTTGGGTGTATGAGAACTTGTTATTATCTTTAGAGGGCCTGCCTTCCCGGTGTGAGAAGGGATACGACCCAAGCGGTAACAGGCTAAAGCCAAGTCCTTCCGAACTGATATATAAGAAAAGTGTGTGTCGAAAGCCACAAACAATGAGTGTTGTTGTGTTATACCGACAGCCAACCTCCCCCAAAACCCTCCAAGGTGTAACCCTTGAAGGCTGGGAGACTCCATAACGGAGAGTAGCACTGCCGCATGTATAGCCACTCAAACGGTTGCCCTTATTAGCAACTTTGTGTAGTAGCCAAAAACCTTCTATTTGTTGATGCAAAAGGTGGGACCTTTGAAGCCACCCTGATTCACATGGTTCTTAGAAGAGATAGCAGGGACAATCCTAAGGTTTGGTGAGGGACAAGCCTTTTAGGAACCTGGATCGTGGTATGCATGAGAAGTGTGTGCCGTGGAGGGGAGCTGGTGCTACCAAGATCCTGAAGCTATCCACTTTGAATAAGCACGACCAGGGGATTCAACAAATACAGTCCTTTCCTAGCCTAGGTTGTACAAGTTTGTGATTGTTGTGAGTGTGATTGACTACAATTACTATTTTCTTGTCAAAAAATCACAAATCAAAAATATTTCTTGACAGATACAGTCGCTTTTGAGCTTAAACTGCCCGCATATAGATAACTAAATCACTTTTAAACAACAATTAGCCACTTTTTACCTAAACAGAGTCACTTTTAAACAATAGTCAGCCACTTTATGCCTAAATCACATCACCTTTAAACAACAGTCTATTGCCTTTGGCCTAACCGGCATCACTTCTGATCAACAGTAAATCACTTTTGAGTCCACATTAATCACCTGTGAAAAATTGGCTCACCTCTAGTTAACACTGTAACCTGTTATCAGAACCTAAACCAGCTCGCATTTAAGCTATTACCAGTCACCTTTAGCTTTTTCTGAGTCACATTTGAGCTAGTACTTGTCACCTGTGGGCTAATACCAGCAAATCCTAGTGACTTAGTTGAATTAGCTATAAACCCAGCTTGCTTAGCCTTAGCATTAGCTTTCAAACCTATCTCTGATCATTAGCAGATACCTAAACTTTATCTCCTATTTTGAGCTTACCAATCAATCAAATTTCATGACCTTTTCAACTTTTTGAGATCCTAAACCAGCAAACCAAACATCAAACCAATCAACTCAATCAATCAGCAAAACATCATCTCCTAGCTTTAGCTTTAGCAACATCAGCAACAAAGCAACCCCTTAGCAAACAACTTTTCCCTTGAGTGTGTGAGCTATTCTCTAGGGAAAACCAGCCAACAACAAATCAACCAAGCAACTTAACAACAAAGAAAAACTAAACCAACCAAAGCAAACCAGCCAACCAAAGAAATCAACAACCAAGCAAAACAACAAAGCAATCAACAATCAACCAACCAGCAAACTATCATCTTTCTTTTGGGTCTCAAAATCTTGACAAGCTAAACTTCAATTTTCAACATCAACATCATGCCTCAAACTAGGAGTCAATATAGAGCTGAAATGGAAACCAAACTGCGAGCTGAAATGGAAGCCAAATTGCAAGCCGAGATGGGAGCTAAGATGGAACAATCTAGATCAACACCTCTTAAAGACGCAACTCAATTTATGACTGGTATGCCTCCTCATATGTTTATGCCTCATGGGTATACCATTCGAAAGTCATCTTCACAACAAGTGCAACCTTAAACATTTTTTGAGACTTTTGAAGAACAATCCCAAGAAGACTTATCAGAATTTTAGGATACACATGTGTGGGATCAAGTTGAGAGACTTGTTTTATCCGAGCCTAATCACTACTTCTTGCAACTTGCTCGCATGGGTACTAAATTGCCAAGAGATTTTGACACATCCGCTATTAGAGAGCATGATCCAAACACTCCCATTGTTGTTGCAAAGGGACTATCCACTATAGTCACACCATCCCTCATCATATCACAAGCTCTATCTTCCACCACATCTCTTTCGTTGCCTATTATTACTTCATTTGATCCACCACGCTCGGAGTACACTCTAGAACCTTTGATAACACCAACCAATGTGCTCCCTTTCATTTCACAAAATTTGAACATTCCACCTTTTCATGTTCCTCAACATACTCCTCCACCTAGCATGACCATTTCCATGCCTCAAGCAACACAAGCTGTCCATGTGGCCTAAGCACAAATGCCCCAAACATCACAAGTTATCCTCATATCCCATAGTGTGCAAGCCTCCCAAACTATCCCAACAACTCCCATAGTCCAAGCTTCATGACCATCACAGCTTGCTATATCCCATATGAATACCACATCTCATATACCAACTGCTAATACACTTTCCACTATCTCTACTAATCCCTCCATTACATCATATAATCCCAATGTTAGTCTTATTGACATGAGTGATGCTCCTATCGTTTCTCAAGCCAATCCTAGCACTATGGTCACTTATGTTGAACAACTTGCATCCATTCCATCATATTCTTACAATCCTTCACACACCATCAATCCATCTTATGTTACCCAAGGCTTGCCTATTGTCACCCAACACATGACACATATCAATCCCCATGTTGTCTAAAATACAAACCCAAGTATCCATCCTTCTTTCGCATCTACCAATCCTTCCATCACTTACCATGTCACAAAACCAACTCCTACATCCCAACCATTAATTACTATTAGTCCATCTTCCACTTCTCATGTGATGCAAAATCTTGGTGCCAATGTGTCACAATATACCCAACCACCGCTTGTGTCTCAAGGACAACACACCTCGACCACATATGCGTCACATACCAATCCTTTGACATATATTGTGAGTACACAACCTCCACAAATGGTCATGGCTTCATATATCACACAACAACAACCTCAATATACATCATACCATGTTTCACCCCCTTTGTAACAACAGTAATTATCTCTAGTAGGTGTTCAACAAATGATCAACCAAGTGGTAGGACAAGGCAAGAAGACATTTTCTCTAGAAAACATATGCACTTATCTGTTTGACAAGTCTCTTTATATGACACCTTTTCTGCCACACTTTGAAATTCCACAATTTGACAAGTATAAAGGAAAAGAAAATCTAGAAGACCATCTTAGAGCATTCTTTGTGGCATGTCTCAATGTTGCTCATGACGATACATATCTTTTGAGACTATTTCCTCAAAGCTTAGCAGGACAAGCTCTTGAATGGTTCTCTCATTTACCTCCAGGAATTAAGTCTTTTTTGGAATTAGAAAATAAGTTTCGATCACACTTTGATTTTAACATTGAACATGAGGTGAACATGAATGACCTTGTCAACAATAAACAATGCAATGGTGAAGCCTTTTCTTCATTTACTCAACGATGGCATAATATGGCTAGCAAACTATCATGGGAAATACTTGAGAAGCAACAACTTGATATATTTGTTCAAAATCTTCATCCCGAGCTATAATTCCAATTACAATTACAAAGTGCTAGCACCTTTGATGAACTTGTTTCCAAAGGAACCATCATTGAACGAGCTTTAATTGCTAAAGGAACTATCAAGATCTTTCACGATAACAAAGACTATCCTCAAAACTCCAATGATAAGTCTCGCTTTTGGAACAAAAATAAGAATGTTGTCAACGATGGTGTTGTGGAAGAAAAGAACATACAAACTATGAAAGCTCCCATCAACATTCAAGTTGCTTCTACAACAATACAACCTTTTCAACGAATGCGACAATGACAAACTTCCAATCTGCATCGACAATTTACACCATTAGTGGAACCTATGGAAGTTGTCTTTCGAAAGCTTCTCCAAGCGGGTGATATTATGTTACTGGATGCACCACCCAATGGTGAACCACTCTTCAAAGCTCCTTGGTACAAAGAAAATGAGTATTGCAATTACCATAGAGTTAAAGGACACAAAATGAATGGTTGTATCACTTAAAACATGTTATCCAAGATTGCATCGATCAAGGTTTAATCAAAATTACACCGTCAATAACTCAACCTACACAACAATCAACATCAAACTATGATCTAGAGGCTTTCAAGAATCCACTTACATCTCATGACAAATCAAGTAACCCTCATGTTGGAAATGCCATTCAGTACAACTATGAATCATCTGCCATTGGCCGCATTGACCATGCTCACATTTCTACCATTACTATCCAAGGCAAAGCACCTGACTGCACTGTAACCACTCAAAGAGGTTGAGTCACCATTCAAGGAGCACCTGTTCATCCTCCTCGACCGTTCTCTAACTATAATATCTTGGATCACCTTGGCAAAACACCTGTGCACATATCTATTCTTGAGTTGCTCTGCATATCCCCTGCTCACAAAGTTATCCTTGACAAAGCCTTACAAGAATCTTCAGTGCCCAATGATATTGATATCACACAATTCCAATCTATGGTCACTAGCATTGCAGCCCCTTGTCATTTAACCTTCTCTGACAAAAATCTTCAGCCCTGCATTCATCCTTCACACAACAAAGCCCTCCACATCGAAGTGTTTGTTAAACAATGCCATATCAAACAAATCTTGGTAGATGGTGGAGCTGGTCTTAATATATGTTCTTTGAAATTAATAAAACAATTGGGATATTCTGAGAAAGATGTTGACACCTCCAAGGTTATTACTATCAAGGCATATGATGATGTCAAGCGAGATACTAAAGGGATTATTTTCTTGCCTATCCAAGTTGGGCCAGTCACCATAGAAACCCGTTGTCAGGTTCTTGATATTGACCTTCCTTATAACATCATCCTTGGTCATCCATGGATACATGCCCTCAAGGTAGTTCCTTCCACATACCATCAATGTCTTACATTTCCACACAACGGTGTTGAGATTACTATCCATGTTGATCCCAATCCCTTTAAATTTTGTTGTGCCTTTCAAGCTAAATATCAGAGTCCGAACCGTATTCCTATCAACACCGAGGCATATCCATCTTCATATTACATAGATCCATCCAACCTACTTAAGCCATCATCTAGCAAAGTCACTTCCAACCTCCGTGTCAAGCACACCGAACATGGCCCTGGTGAATACACACTGCAGGAATCTTGTTGTGTTGGCACCCTTCCCTTATCTCCTAAATCTTATGGTAAAACTTCTACATCCAAACCAACTTCATCCTCCACTGTCATCAAAGCCCCACCTACAGTATTCATTAAAGGCAGATTATTGGATGATGAAGACAGTGATGATATAGACTCTTGGATATTCTTTGATGAAAATGACCAAGTCCAATTGGAGGTGGAGTGATACAACAATGGGTTCCACATCATAAAGAACATGGGCTACAAAGGACATGGTGGATTGGGATCACAGGAACAAGGACCTATCGAACCCATTATTGTGTCTAAGAAGCTTAATAAGCAAGGCCTTGGTTATCAGCTAGAGGTACTGCGACTCAAAGACATTAAGTGTATTTCTGATACTGATGCTAGACCTTCCTTGGTAGGAGAGACTTCTAGTTTGGATACTATCGATGACTCCTCCCTTCATATTATTGACCTTTTCCAAGAAAAATCCATTTTCATGATTTCTGCAGCTTCCTCTAGCCACAACCATTCCTCCATTACCCGTATATCCTGACCTTGTTGATTGGGACCAACAGGGGGCACCAATGTTAGATACATTTGAAAATGATGAAGCTATTGTAGAATTCATGGGCTTACGACAAGGCATTCCATTGGGTGATCACAAAGCAGGTTTCATGATGGATCTACCTAAACTAGCATATTTTGGCAGAAGTATCAAATCCTTTAGTCACAAAAGTGAAATAAACAAAATCAAACAAAATAGGTCACTAGGTGAAAATTGAAAGGTGCCTCTTGACCATGAAAAAGTAAAAATAAAGGACGTATCCGAAGGTGAAAACCTCTCCGAGGCGCTTGAGGATGGGGGATTTGATCTTCCTGTTGCCACTGATTTGTTGGCAAGAGACACTATATGAATTCATGGCTGTTGTCATTGATGGCAACAAAGGTCATCCCACATATCCGCAAGTCATGGTGTGCCTCTACCGGAAGTCAGGATGAAGAACTGTTGTGGTCCGGTGAACAAGAACAGAGCATGTGGCAAGGTCCGACAGATTGGTCCGGACCTCTCAGAGGAAGTGTCTTGGTGCAGTGCGGATTTGGGGAAGTCAAGAGGACTACCTTGAGTAGTATATTCCAAGGATTTAGCCTCCGGTGATGGACAAAGAAAAAGATATGAATAGCTGAGTACCGGATTCCTGAAAGACAATGAGAACAGAAGGAAGAACTGACTGACAGAGCATCAGAATATTTTCTGGATATGTTACTGTTGATGGTAAAGGTTGTGAAGGCATGAATCATGTTTGGCCAACATGATTAATGATATCTACAAGTATATGCTTGATCCGCATTGCTTGGTGAGCAAGGATTCAGCCGACAGAACAGAATTTGTAAGAAACTAGACTGTTCCGGATGCCGACTAGAAAAGTGATGAAATTACTTGTGCGGATATATATAGAGGATGGATTTAGTTGTGAATAAAGAAATAGTGTAATATAGTATGCGAATAAGTACAGAGCAGAGCAGAAGTAGTAAGAAAGATCCGGTATGTGAAAAGATAGCAGAATAAAGAACAGAGGAAAGATGAAGTGTAGCAGATCAGTGTACTGAGCCTAACTGGAACTGAACCCCAGCATATGTAGGTGCTTCCAATCAGTTCAAGTATTATATAACATTCTTTGTAGACAGTGTGTCTCCTTGTAGGCAGTGAGCCTCTTTGTGAGCAGTGTGCTCGGGCAGTGAGCCCTAATTGGCAAGTGCCATTTTTGTAACTCCTTATTCTTCTAACAGAGAATAATCTTTGGGTTAATCACCCTGTGGTTTTCTCCCTTAACCAGGTTTCCACGTCAAAAATACTGTGTCATGTGTTTCTCATTTCATGATAATGTTTGTTTGTTTAATTCAATGCTGCTTTGATTAATAAAGAAGAAACAATTAGGATAACTGATTCACCCCCCTCTCAGTTATCAACAATTGGTATCAGAGCAAGGTTCCTCCTAATAGAGCCTAACAGCTTGAGGAAAATCTGGGAGTTCAAATGGATGCATATGGTTTAAGGGAGCAACTCAAGACTGCCCTTGAGGATCTTGAACAGTCAAATTCTGAAGTCAATGAATTAAAGGAAAGACTCAAATAGGCTGATGAATTCATGAGAGAACTAAAAGACAAATTAAGTCTCTCTATGAAAAAGAGAAAGGAGCTGCTCCAACAATTGGCAAGCCAAATTGAAGAAAGCAATACAAATGAAGAATTGACTGAGAAAACCAAGTTATGTGAAAAGTTATCAAAAGAAGTAATTATGTTAAGACATGAAATGGAATCACGAACTATAAAGTTTACTCAAGAGATTGAAGAAAAAAGAAAAGCTGAAGAGAATCTAAGACAATCTCTTAAAGAGAAATCAGAAGAATGCCACCAGATGGACAGGATTATCAGACATCTTGAATCTGATCTTGAAGATGCCAAAGATAATGAAGAAAAACTTGAGGATTAAATTGTCTCTCTCAAAAGAGATCTTCAAATAGCAAATGAATATAAAGAAAAATTCAAGATAAGTTCTGCCCAACTTGAAGTACTTCTTGGAAGTCAAAAGAAGACAGATGACAAGTATGGTTTGGGATATGAGAAAGGAGAAAGCTCCGGATCTGGTCAAAAGAATTTTGGATCAGAAAATCTAAGGAATAGGCCTGGAAGACCTCCGGTAAGACAGCCCAATGCTCAAAGATATCCATCTTTCAATGGATACTGCCACAGCTGCAATCACTTTGGTCACAAAGCTAATCAGTGCAGAAAAAGAATGAATCAAACTAATCCATCCTTCTTCGGACAGTGCTTTAACTGCAAAAGGTATGGACACAAGTCTCATGAATGCAGAAATATGCAAGTAAACAAATCATTCAATGGTAGATGCTTTACATGCAATAGAGTAGGTCATATGGCTAATCAATGCAGATCAAGAGGTTATCAGTCAAATATGCAAAGAAATGTTATTTGCCAAATCTGTAATAGGTCCGGTCATAATGCTAAAGTCTGCAGAAGCAAGAATCAAGACAAAAGAGGTCCGGTGTATAATCAGAATCAAGACAAGGGTAAACAAAAGATGAATGCGGATGAAGTTAGGAATCAGATGAGCAAGATTTGGGTAAAGAAAAGTTTAGAGAATACAAAAACTGGATCCGCACCAGATTCTGGTGCTGATATTCCTTCCAGAAATTAAAAAGTGAGCTCTGGCTCAGGGGGAGACTCAAAGAAAATCCTGTTCCCCCAGCCAATCAAGTGGTGCTGGATGTGACACAAGATGCGGAGTAAAGGGTTTGAAGATATAAGTCCTAAGATGATCCAGACAAGATTTCAGAGGTCCGCATGAAGATGTAAAGAAGTTGTGATCAATCAAGTAAGACCTGTTCCGGGAGATGCTCCGGAATGACAGAGGACTACAAAAGGGTCCGAAGAGATCTGGAAGTACATTATTTTACTCTGCGGACTGGACAGAATGCTTGGGATGTTCTTGTAATGTGTCATCTCGATTTGTTCATGATTGAAAGATCCACATGATGTTCATAGATCAGGACTGATCCGGGATACTCCAAGCTATCCGGATAAGGCAAACCAGAATAATGTAGGTGGAGCATTTATTGCAAATAGATATTAGGGTTTGTGAAATGATATAAGGGATTTCTCAACAATCACTTGATCATTCCACATCCAAGAAGAAGCGAAAAGCGGAGCTCTGCAACAAAATTCATCAAGTTCACCGAAGATCTCCTGCCGAAGTCATTACATACAGAAATCAATCCAGCCACTCCGTGCAACCGAAGACGCAAAAGGTATTTTCCACTTTTGATATCTTGCTACAAATCTTTTGAAGAAATGGCTACTCCAAATATAGTAAAAATCTCAGATAGGCCCCGACCTGAATTTAAGAAACATCCATACAAGTCATTGGAGGTAGATCCCTTAGGAGCATTTTCCAGTGTTCCTCATGGAGTCTTACACACAGAAGACATTAGGGTTTACATACATGCAAGCATTGAGGAATTCAGGGAATTCAAATTGAGAGATCTCTATCACAAACAACTGATAGACAATGCTTTTGAGCTTAAACCAGAATACAAGGGTATCCAGAAGAAACAGTTTGATTAATTCATTCATTTCCCCTGCTTTGAAGAAGAAGAATGGGTCCGATATGTATTGAGCAGAATGCATGACAACTTCCTATGGCTGGATAGACCTTACAAGATCACAAAAGAGGCAATTAGGGCAGTAACTGGTCTATACTCTTCCGGAGGGATACCTATCCTCAAATCTGTCAAGAACAACATTGTAACTGAGGCCACCGGATCAAAATTTGATAAGAGGGCAATGACCATTGAAGATATTTCGGATCTGGATATCAAGTATGCATCCATGATAATAGGATACAAGATCTATCACTCCAGCAGGGAGAATTCTGTATCCGGAACTGCAGTGTATACTGCCTATGAAATGCTAAGGAAGAATGCAGAATATGATCTCTGCGAACTGCTCTTAAGCCAATTAATGGAAAATATACAGAAAATCAAGAAGGACAAAAAGAATTCCTTTAAGTATGGTACTCTTATATTATGTCTATTTTTCTACTTCATGAATGAGCTGCCCAGATCAAGTGGATGGGCATGGCAGAATGACAAACCTGTTGCAGTCCAGATAAGAGACTATTTACATGGGCTTGGGGATGCCAAAGCAAGAAATACAGCCCTATGGGGATACTTCAAAAACTTCCAAAGCATGATGCAAGCAAGAGAAAGAATTCCCCAGTCTCTTGTTGAAAAATACAAAGACTCAGTGTGCTTTATGGTGGACACTGATCAGTGCCTAATGGAGGCAGTGGAGCCAAGGACTGTCTGGATCATGCCCATGGGGTATGAAGTGGATGAACAGATAGTGGAGCTGCATGTTCAACACATGCTAAGTCAGCCCAAAGATCCAAAGGCAGAAAGGTTTGGAACCTTTGAGGAGCTGAGTGTAAAGATCCATGTAGAACTCAGGGAACCTGAGATAAAGAGGAAGGTGAGAAAAGAAGTAGAGCATATTGCTCAAGGCCTAGGCATCTCAAAAGAGGCACTTGATGCCAGCCGAGAAAAGAGAAGAAAATCTGAGGAAGAAAAGAAAGAGGCAGAAAAGAAAAGCAAGAAAAGTGCTCCGGTGGAATCCTCAACCTAGACCAGATCATCAAAAGGATCTACACCTATCAAAACCAAATGCTCAAAACCGGAAGTCCAAGGATCCGGTAAGAGATCTAAGACAAAAGCCTCAAGAGCTTATCAAAGCCAAAAGGATGAAGAAGAAATTGAGTCAGATGAGGGAGTGAAAGAAATAAAGAAACAGAAGAAGAAAGGATCCGGTAAACCCTCTTCTGTCCGAGACAAGGAAGAAATGACAGAAGAATTTTCTGAAAAGCCCACCCTGTCTCTAGACAGTGTAGTCAAATCAGTCATTGTGGATGGGAACCTTCAACCGGTGGCTGAATTCTATGATGACTACAATGAGGCAGATCAAAAGATCCTGCAGGAAGCTATAATTAGGTACTTGAACATCTACAATAAAGCTTTTATTGAGATTATCTCTGAAATTCCAAAGAGTCTAGAGATGGAACTAGAAATAAGAAAAAATAATGCCATGGCAAAAGACCTTGGGATCAGGGAACAGATAGCTATTCAGCTATATCCCTCAATTGATCACAGAACCATGAACATGATATTCAAGGACTGCAAGGATGAATTCAGAAGCAAAGCAAGGATGAATCAGCTTATGCTTGGTGAAACCGACAAAGTAGCCAAGGACACTGAAGAGATCCTCTAGAATACATTCAAAAGGTTTAATATTCCTATTACAGAGGACTCAGGTGCAGAAACAGCTGCGGACTTGGAATCATCTGCTCCGGAAGAAGTGCCACTAGAACAGACTAACATCTCTTCTCTGGCTTCTCCTACAGTCTCTGGATCCTAAGAAGAAGAAAAATTACAGGAGGAAGAAGCAGCAGAAAAATAAAAAGAGGCTGACAGCACCAAGGATGCAGAAAAAGAGAAAAATCCAACAGAGAAAACCACAACTGTAAGTGGTAAGAATGTGGAAGGAGATAAGACTCCTAAGGACAAAACTGCAGAAGAAAAGAAACATCTATCTCCGGCAAGAGACACTCACAAACTGTTCAAAAGTTTCTAAGCCAAGAAACTTTAGAGATTGATGAACTGGAGCTTCTAAAAGGCCCATTCGACTTTGACTCTCTCTCTCCGGTACAGACAATGAAGATAGCTTCATTTGCAAATGCTAAGGCAAATGAAAAACTCCTAAAGTCTCATATGGAAGACTGTGAGTTGATAGAGGCTGCTTCCAGAGTGCTTGAAAAGATTATGCCATCAATCCAGATAGATCCGATAGCCTCCTCTTCCGGTAATCTCAAAACCTTAGTCAGCAGTGTTGATACACATTTTGATTCTCTAGAAAAATCAGCTGAAGAAAAGGTCCGGAAGGAATTTTTGGATAAAAGATTTTCAGAAGTATTAGGATTAATCTCTAACGATAGGAGAAATATGAGTATTGGAATAAAGAGCTTAGAAAATGCTCTTAAGGATGGCGGTGATATTTACAAATTTTGTATCTCCTGGTCAAAGGCAACAGTAGAAATAGATAAGAAAATAAAAGCGGAACAGGACAAACTACAAAGTTTGTCTCAAAGTTTTGATCCTCTCTCTTCCATAGTAAATCAAGAATGTCAAACTATTGCAATCACAAATGCAATAAAGAACTTTGAGAAGGAAAGGAAGAATATCACTAACCGGATGGGAGAACTTAGAAGGATTATAATCCCTAAGTTAGAAACTATGCATGAGGCCATCAGTGATGCTCAGACTACCGCCCAAACAAATGATCCAACAGATCTCAAGAGGGCAGAAGCTTTTGCATTTTTGTTGGGTGGTCACATTTCAATTTTGGATAGAATGAAGCAAAGTTGGGCTACAGAACTGATCCAACTAAAGACATCTTTTGCAGACATTCTTCAGTTTATGTGAGTATGTAAATATGCGGCTATGTATAGAAAATTTTTGAAAATTTTGGTGTGCGGACCCTACCCTTTGCCATTGATGTCAAAGGGGGAGTGAGGAGCAGTAAAAAATGAGGAATCCAACTAAGGGGGAGTTCTGGAAATTGTATATAAAGATAGAGCATCAGCAAAGGGGGAGCATAGTGTAAACACTTAGTCATTTTTCACTAAGTATTGCCATCAATGCCAAAGGGGGAGATTGTTGGCAAGAGACACTATATGGATTCATGGCTGTTGTCATTGATGGCAACAAAGGTCATCCCACATATCCGCAAGTCATGGTGTGCCTCTACCAGAAGTCAGGATGAAGAACTGTTGTGGTCCGGTGAACAAGAACAGAGCATGTGGCAAGGTCCGACAGATTGGTCCGGACCTCTCAGAGGAAGTGTCTTGGTGTAGTGCGGATTTGGGGAAGTCAAGAGGACTACCTTGAGTAGTATATTCCAAGGATTTAGCCTCCGGTGATGGACAAAGAAAAAGATATGAATAGCTGAGTACCGGATTCCTGAAAGACAATGAGAACAGAAGGAAGAACTGACTGACAGAGCATCAGAATATTTTTCGGATATGTTACTGTTGATGGTAAAGGTTGTGAAGGCATGAATCATGTTTGGCCAACATGATTAATGATATCTACAAGTATATGCTTGATCCGCATTGCTTGGTGAGCAAGGATTCAGCCGACAGAACAGAATTTGTAAGAAACTAGACTGTTCCGGATGGCGACTAGAAAAGTGATGAAATTACTTGTGCGGATATATATAGAGGATGGATTTAGTTGTGAATAAAGAAATAGTGTGATATAGTATGTGAATAAGTATAGAGCAGAGTAGAAGTAGTAAGAAAGATCCGGTATGTGAAAAGATAGCAGAATAAAGAACAGAGGAAAGATGAAGTGCAGCAGATCAGTGTACTGAGCCTAACCGGAACTGAATGCTAGCATATGTAGGTGCTTCCAATCAGTTCAAGTATTATATAACATTCTTTGTAGACAGTGTGTCTCCTTGTAGGCAGTGAGCCTCTTTGTGAGCAGTGTGCTCGGGCAGTGAGCCCTAATTGGCAAGTGCCATTTTTGTAACTCCTTATTCTTCTAACAGAGAATAATCTTTGGGTTAATCACCCCGTGGTTTTCTCCCTTAACCGGGTTTCCACATCAAAAATACTGTGTCATGTGTTTCTCATTTCATGATAATGTTTGTTTGTTTAATTCAATGTTGCTTTGATTAATAAAGAAGAAACAATTAGGATAACTGATTCACCCCCCCCCTCTTAGTTATCAACATGATTATCATGAGAAATCAATCATGCTAGTTGAACAATCACAACACATGAACTTGGGTACAGAGAAGAATCCAAAGATCACTTTTTTGGCAGCATCACTATCAAAGCAAGAAAGAAGAGACTTCACAACATTTTTTATGAAAAGAGCTATAAATTTTGCATGGACTTATGGTAGCATGCCAGGTCTAGATCCATCACTTGTGATACATCATCTAGCAGTATCTCCTAATGCAAAACCTATTAAACAAAAATTGCGCAAAATGCATCCGTAGGTAGCTTTATTGGTCAAGGAAAAAATTTAGAAACTATTAGAAGAAAAGTTCATAAAGCCTATTGATTATCTAGAATGGGTTTCAAACTTGGTACCTGTAGCAAAACCTGATGGATGAGTTTGTTGTTGCATAGACTTTAGAGATCTTAATAAAGCATGTCCTAAGGATGACTTTCCACTACCAAGCATAGACAACATTATAGATCTTACAGCTAGACATGAAATGCTATCATTGATGGATGGATTTCTAGGGTATAATCATATCAGAATAGCAAAGGAAGATCAAGATAAAACATCTTTTATTTGTCCATGGGACACATACTGCTAGGTTGTAATGCCTTTTGGTCTCAAGAATGTTGGAGCTACTTATCAACGAGCCATGATAGTTATTTTTCATGACCTTTTTCATACTATCATGGAAGACTATGTTGATGACATGCTGGGAAAATCTAAGACAAGAGAAGGACATCTACAAGTATTAGCACAAATATTTGATCGATTAGAAAAGTATCAAGTCAGACTGAACCCAAAGAAATGTGTATTTGGTGTAACATCTAGAAAACTATTTGGATACATTGTGTCTCGATGAGGGATAGAAGTCAATCCAGCTAAGGTAAAAGCTATCATGGAAATGCCTCCCCCAGCAAATCTCAAGTAGCTCCGCAGTCTACAAGGAAGGTTACAGTCCATTCATAGATTGATCTCACAACTAGCAGATAAATATCATCCTTTTAAGCATCTTCTTTATAAGGGTGAACCTTTTAAGTGGGATGAAAAGTGTCAACAGGATTTTGACAAAATAAAGGAATATCTGGCGACACCTCCTGTGTTAGTACCTTATGTGCTTAACCGCCCATTATTGTTCTATATATCATCAACAACAGTAGAATTGGGTGCCCTTCTAGCTCAACATGATGATTCAGGAAAAGAACAAGCCATCTACTACATTAGCAAAACTCTTGTGGGATATGAACTTAATTACTCATCTATGGAAAAAGCATGTTTAGCATTAGTGTTTGTTTCCCAAAAGTTGTGACACTATATGTTGAACCAAACAACAAAGATCATATCTAATGTGGATCCACTTAAATACATTCTTTCTAAAGTAATCCTCATGGGAAGATTAGCAAAATGGGTCATGATCTTAAGTGAATTTGACATACAATATGTGGATCGAAAAGCCATCAAAGGACAAGTTATCGCTGATCAATTAGCTGTAGCACCCATCATAGTTATTCACCCAATGTATCCAGAATTCCCTGATGAAGGATTCTTCAATTTAACTTCCCCAACATGGTGGAAGCTACATTTTGATGGATCGTATACACAACATGGATCAGGAGTAGGCATATTGCTTGTTACCCCTCAAGGAGATTGTATACCCAAATCATACAGAATTGCATTTCCATGTACCAATAATATAGCAGAGTATGAAGCTTTAATCATAGGATTGCACATGGCAGTACAATGGGCTATCAAACAGTTACAAGTCTTTGGTGATTCTCAACTAGTTATCAAATAGGTCTTAGATGAATATCAAACAAAAGATGAGAAGCTTCTTCCATACAAGCCAATGGTTGATGATTTTAAAAATTATTTTGACAATATCACTTTTGAACAAATCCCAAGACTACAGAATAGGGCAGCAGATGCCATGGCTATGATTGGGTCTCTTCTAGATATGCCATCTAATACACATAAATGTGAGTTTTTGGTCGAACAACTTTTGATTCCAGCATTTGAAGTTCCACAGTCTGAGCTTATATGTGACATTGTTGGTCCCAATTCACTGTGGTACTAGGATTTATATGAGTATCACCACAATCAAACCTTTCCACTTTAATTATCTAACACCCAACGCAAAACCTTTATCTATTGAGCCTCTTGTTACACTATTCTGGGAGACACCCTTTATCGCCAGAGTCTTGATGGTAGCCTACTTAGGTGTCTTGATTCTAAGGAAGCAAAAGTGGCCTTACATGATGTACATGAAGGTGTCTGTGGCTTGCATTCCACTGGCCTAGGCCTTGTTAAGAAACTTCTATGAGTAGGATACTATTGGCCAACCATGCAAAAAGATGCACATCAATTTGCAAAGAGATGTCTACAATGTTAGAAACATGGAGATTTAATACATGCACCAACACATGAGCTTTAGCCTATCATTACTCCATGGCCTTTTTTGCAGTGGGGACTTGATCTCATAGGTAAAATCCATCCTACTTCATCAAATGGTCATAAGTTTATTATTACTACCACTAAATATTTCACAAAGTGGGTGGAAGCCATACCAATGACTTATATCATAGGCAAGCAAATATCTAAGTTTATTCTACACTATATCATTTTCCATTATGGAGTTCCTCAAGCTATTGTCACAGATAATGGTCATCCCTTCAAGAATCAAGAGGTCAAAGATCTTTGTAACAAGTTCCATATCCAACATCGATTCTCTACCCCTTACTATCCTTAGAGCAATGGCCAAGTTGAGGCTTCTAATAAAATGATCATCAAAATTCTTAAAAAGATGATCAATGAAGCTAGTCAGGATTGGAATTTACAACTCCATCCTGCATTATGGGCATTTAGAACAAGTATTAGAACTCCCACTGGAGCCACAACTTATGCTCTTGTGTACAACACTGAAGCTATTTTACCTATTGAGGTTGAGATCCCCTCACTGCGAATATCCTTACAGCATACCATTTTAGAGGAAGAATATCGAGTATCCAAACTCCATGATCTTGAGTTCCTAGATGAACAGGGTTTTACAACACTCAACCATCTCCAAGTCTATCAAAACCATCTACGCCGCAGCTACAACAAAAAAATTAGAGAACGCAGATTTCAAGTTGGAGATCTTGTCCTTACAGAGAATCAAAGGAATCATCAACACCGTGAGAAATAGGGCAAGTTTCAACCAAATTGGCTTGGTCCTTTCATCATCACCATAGTTTATGGATCAGGTGCATATACTATTTCAACACCTAAAGGCATTCCATTCATGAACCAGTCAACAACATTCATCTCAAGAAGTTTTATCCTTGAATCTCAGCTATCCCCAAAAAAAAAAATCCATCCAATAGTGAAAACCACTTTGTGGTGCTTTGGATAATAAAAAAATAATAGAATAAGATAGATAATCCATCCTCTAGTGAAAACCTGGTAAATAGGTGCCTTGGATAAGTACCATAGTGAAAACCTGGTAAATAGGCACTATGTGTAGTGACCAGCTTCCATTATCTACTTGGTTTGTTTAATCATCACTTTTCCTAGCATATTTCACCATCTTATGCCACATAATCCATATCACAATCCACATGTCATTGCAATAAACAACTTTTCCATCTTCGCCTCTGTCAATGCTAGCTATCATACTTGAGACATTGTTGCGATAACTATCTCTTTTGGCACCTTTGCATCTTGACTGCACGCCTTCTTCATCGTCATTCCTTCATAATAAACCTCATCCCGCACTGGGGGCATTTGTTGAGTCTTATTTGGAAGTGGATACCGCTATCTCTAGCTCATAGCACATCAAACACTTTAGCTCACAACATAGCAAACTTTCAACTTCAACAATAGCGTTCATCCAACGACAAACGTGGCAAACAATTTGCAACCAGGATTCATATCTTTGCAATCAATTCATGCTCATCTGACATCCAAAAATTGCAAAACATCGCCAACGCAAATATCCAAGCAATAAAGTTGATTCTTTCAATATCACTCACCAGCGTAATAAGCAAGAACTACATCCCAGTTCTATCGTTAAAGCCTTGATCCCATGGATATAGGGTATCTAGGCAATCTGAGATGCGAAGGAAGCACTCTAATTTAGGCTAAGATGATAGCCTCTCTTTTCATCATCCATCTTTCATCTTTCTTCTAATCATCCCCCAATCTTTCATCTCACAATTCTTCTATATTTCATCACACACATGATCAATAAAAACCCAGAACTACATATTCGTCATGTCTCATCTTCATTGTAAATGTGCTTTGATCTCGTGGATATAGGGTATGTAGGCAATCTAGAATACGAAGGAAGTTCCCAGTACTCAAGCACAGATGATCCACCCCATCTTTTTCATCTTTTCTCATCTTCCATTTTCTTCTCTTTGACTAGCTCAAGCAGGAAGCAAACTACGTGTATACTGAAAGCTCCAGTACTTTAACCCGTCAAGAGTAATCCAGAAGCTATTTTTCCACATGCCTTAAGCCAACATCTGCTATAGCACTTTATCAACATCTTTAGCCTTCAACAAGATGCAACTTTCCTCTTAACAAGGCCCCAGCTTAATCCATCTAAGAGCACCTAAATTTGGCAAGAGAATGTGATGACAATATCTTTTGTTTTATCTTTTGATTTATCTTTTGTCCCTTTTCTATGCCTAATCAAGATTGCCTTGATCTATCTATATCTTGGTATGTTACAAAGAAGTAAGGAATGGGGCATGGTCTTATTGCTTTCGTATGCCGTGTTTGTGGGATGATCTTATTCTCTTCCTAAGCGTATTGGTATCTTGTACATGTTGGGATTAGCATCATACATATCAATATCTCTAGCATCTGAGAAGCTAAACAGTCTCTTATGCATTTGAGACTATTCTATGTTAAGACTAGCTCCATACATATAACCGGCAAGCTATCACTATGCATAGTGGAGATAAGCTCAAACCATTGCTTGTAGCATCAAAGTCCATCTCGAAACACTAGTTGTTATTCATATCTTGTGCATGTTGGCTCAACATCCTGACTTCATGTGTTCAGACAAGATTGTAGCATGCTAGTTGCACATTGGATATCTCGACACCTTGGTCTTCTATACCCTGGTGCATAACATACACATGCTATATCAAACATAAGGATTGCATTTCTTTTCATTTTGAGCAATTACTTAAAAAGTTTCCCATCGTTCCATCTATTCATCCCATTATTCGTCTATATAGTCCTCAGTCAAGATCAATCATTTCCATCATCCTTTGTCCACATCTCTTATCCTACAAAACAAGTGTGTTAGACATGCATAGGTCCATCACATATTATCTCATTACCATCCATATCATATCATTACCATTTACGTATTTGCATTATTATACATTTCCATTCATATCATTTGCATAAACATCCATACATAATCCATGAAAATACAAATACAACATGCATAACCATCATAATACCAACAGTACATCCATAGACATCATCATATATATATATATACATGTGTCAATATTCAAGTGTCTACATATACAAGCTGAGCCATAAAGAATATATGTACAATTGGCTCTAGGCCTCATCATGATACAACATCATACAACATAAAACAAGGTAGCCCTAGTTACTACTAGTAGCTCCCTCGCCCTGACCACCACCACTGGGTCCTACACCTATTTCCCTATCTCTCGATGGCCCCATCACTGAGGCTACTGATCGAGATCCACCTGACCTCCATGAACCTAAAGCCCCTAACCTACTCCTGAAGCTAGGCTGCCTCAGCTCTCTTAGCATAGCCCTATAGTATAAGCCTCTATAGTACTCCACCTCACCTTGTACTCTTTGTAGCTCTGCCTGTACTTGTGTCAACTGTGTGACCAAATACATCATAGCCCTATCTGTACCCAATGCAATCACTACTCTATCCCACTCACTAGTCATCCCCTATAGCTACTGCACAGCCATATCCCTCTCTGCTCTCATCACCTGCACCTACTGTACAGCAGTATCTCGCTCTAACCTCATCATCTTCTCACTCTGTCTAGCTATATCTCTCTCTCCCATCACTCTAGCAATTGCACCATCATCTTGTCCATCCCTAGCCTGCACTCTCATCTGTAACTGAGCCTGAGCCCTAGCATGCCGCAAGCCAATCACCGCCTGGTGTCTATCCAACTCCACTCTCCTCAATCTCATCTAATCCCGCTGCCTCCATCTCCTCTCCTCTCTAATCCTCCTCTGCAACTATTGAATCCCAACATCGTCACCTACTAATATCCACCCCTGAGGCTATGCAAGTATCTGAGGCTATCCTAGCACCTGTCCTTGTATCTGTATCCCTCGTGTTGCTGGTACAATAGCCTGCATTGGTGGAGCTTGTCGTTGCCTCCTCCTGACTAGTCTCTCCATCCCTATCTCTCCTATCTCACCAACCCGCGTCAGCCGCGTTGGTCTCGCTGTCACCCAGTATGCATCATAGTCTGACAGCATGCCTAGATCTACAGGACCCTATCCCCACTGCAATACAACTGGCTGTAGCCCCTTTCTCTCTGCCAAATCTATGTCAACCACAACCTCTGGCCCCAAATCAAACACCTCCTGTCTAGTCCTCCCAAAAATGGCATCACCAACCGATACTGCCTGTGGTAACCCGAACTAACTCAAAACCCTCTATGGCAAATAGTGCTCTATAATGTATATTCTGCGTCCACAAATATATCTTACTTGCCTAGCATAGACAAGCTCAGTCTCCTCCTCATCCCATCTCTCACATCCCAGCCATGGTCTCCATATAAAGCTATCTACCTCATCCAACCTCCTCCGCTAGTACACTACTCCTCTGCGTTGCCAGTATGTCAAAGCTCCTCTATACATCCTAGCATAAGGCTCTTTTGCTACTCTAGCCATCTATCCCTCTGGTCTCATCACTGGAATATGCTCATAAGCCCACACATGCAAAACTGTAACTCCTGCAGACATACTAGCCCCGAACATATATGCACAATCATGCAGGAAATGATAGAGCTGTCCAAGCAAACACTCCGCCCATGCATATCTCATACCATAGGAGAACATCCCCTCCATCACTATCCCCCATCCTACCAGAAAGCCTCTTGCTCGTCTATCTCCCACTAGCCATTTGATAATAGCCACTACCACTCACTACAGTCTGTCACATAACTCCTCCATCCTAGCCATAGGAATCTTTGAGCCCTCTACTCCAATGTTTGGTGTCCTAAATGATCTTCTGAACGCAGCTGGACCCATATCAAGATCATAATCTACTCAGTCCCCATCTATAGGAATCTGTAGAATCCAAAACACATCCTTTAGTGTTATCATAGCCTCTCCTATCGGCAACAAGAAAGAACTATGCTTGCTCATCCATCACTCCACCATCCCTGTCATCAGTCCTCGATGTGCCTGCACCAGCTCCAATCTCAACACATGCTCTAACTTGAGGATCTCTAACACTAGTCACTCATGTGCATCCAGCAATCTCACCAACTGCAAATCCCTAGGATGTGGCTCTCGTGATAACAAAGGCGGTAGTATATCTTGCATCATTTCATTCATCATGTCAGTCTCTTCCACTACATAAAATTACTATCAAATTTGATCTTTTATTGCTATCTTAGCTTTTATCTACCATAAGCAGTTCATTTTTCCATATGCACCTATCTGTTGATCAAACGTGACCTATTTTACTACATGCACCTATCTCTCGCCCATATGCAACCTATTTTACCTATGTGATCGCTTCTTGACTATGTGCAAGCTGTATTCCTATATGCACCTAACTTTAGCCTATAAGTGAGCTATATCCTATAAGTGAGCATTTTTTCTTTCCAAGTGAGATGAACCTATGTATGCACCTATTTTGAGCCCATAAGCGACTTGATTTGATCTATATGCACATTTTTCCTCTATTTACCTATTTGACTAAAAGTGACATGTTCTTTCCATATGCGACCAACCTGCACTTAAAAGTGACCTTAACTACTGTAAGTGACTTGTTTTCCTTCCTAAGCGACCTGAACTGCCTATCCTAAGACCTAATCACTTCTGGTGACATGTGTGCATTTATGATGCTTCTAGCTTATCAAAATCACGCTTTTAGCAAAAATTTTGGTACATACTAGTACGTGTGATCCTTCTAGTCGTCCATGTGTCCTCACTCACTCAGCACGATGATCTCTATGTGGAATCACCATCCTGATAGCTCTTCAACTCTCGTCGCACACCAACTCTAAGGAGCCCTAGATCTCTATAGCTTTCTCAGCACAAATGAGCAAAAATGAGCCTATTTGCCTTTGAGGAACCTACTTATATCCCTATCCATACCCTCATTCTTCTATGCCAAATCCTTTTTTTCTTCTGCATCATCCCATTGGTTCCCACCCAACCCCCTTTTTTTCTTCATGTCACCCCTATGTCCTACCTTTTCTTCTATCGCGAGCCAACCCAGCCCTTCTTGGTTAGCCTGGCTTACCTCTCGAGCGGGCATCACCTGCCAGTTACATTGGGGCATAACTTTGTTTATCAAAGGCATATCGTATCTTCTTTGACACAATGCTCTATCAAACATTGTAGCAAAGAGGGGGCAAATGTAGACACCCAAAATTGACTCATAATTAGTAGCATTCAAATATCACATTATCCATCATCTGCATTTGTCTAACACACTTGAGAAATATCCCTAACACATCTATTTCTTCTATTAATTAAATAAATTTATATTTATTTAATTAGTTCATTAGCTATTTCCTCTAAGCTATAATTAAACAATCTTTAATTATTTAATTATCTTCATTCTTCTATTTTTAATTAAATAAATCTTATTTATTTAATTAAAAATTCCTTTCATAATCCCACTTTCCAATTAATTAAATAAATTTTATTTATTTAATTAATTTATCTTATCATTTATCTCATGAGCCGACATGTGTGCCTCTTTCATTTACAAAAGATAAATGGTACTACATTCTTTATTTAATATCTTTCACATGTAGTACTTTTTATGTACACAAGCACACATAAGCCCTATCTTCTCTCCACTTGTCATCTTCACATTCACATATGTCTATCATTCAATCTTAGCCATTCACATAGCCACTGAATCTCCACCATTGATTGATTTTGGTTGAGTTCTATATAAACACCCTCCCATTCCATACTAGATCTATATAGCATTCACATAGCGTCAACATTATCATCTTGAGCATATTGAGCACTTGAGCATCCATAGCATCCATTGAGTATTTTATCATTATCATCCATCCATCATGGCAGCTTTTATCTTCATAATTGTTCATTGTTGAAGAAGCAATCCACATCATAAACAAGGAATCACACAATCTAGGTGATATTGTGCTTGAATTGCATGCTTTTGGTTTCATTTGGATTAGATTCTTTGATGATGGTAGGGTTAGGTTTTCATGGCTATGCTTGATCTTATTAACCTAATGTTTTACCTATCACATTAACAATGAAAGGTTGAACTGAGAAATAACATCTTCTTCATGCAGGTTTTAGTTCCATTGAAGCGCACAACACCTCTGCTTTGCTCCCACTCACTTCCTCACTACATCTGCATCTTTGCTCACTTACACACATTTCCATGACTTCACAACACTTATTTATACATGTCATCGACTTTGGAATAAACATCAAAGTTGGCCAAACAATCTTCTATCAGGAACATTCTCCAAGATAGGCATTACAAGTAATTACAATCACAAGACTTGACTTAATACAAAATGCTACATGTGAACCACTCCTCTATTGGCCAAGCATAGCTGGGACTCAAATCTTCCTCAAACAACATGCAACGCTCCATAGAACTTCTCTTAGATCATCTGCAACATGCACCAAGCATTTGGTCAGCCAAGACTGGAAAGAACAACACTCAAGGACAAATCTTCAACCATGAGCTCAATCCTCAATGTAGACCACCAACACAATAGGCACATGATCCAGATACCACCACAAGCACAATGAAATCAGCAAGAACAACCGCACCACCTCAAGTCATCAAAAACAATTGCAACTTCATCTAGGAACTTAAGAACACTAACTATCATGACTATCACACTAGAAAGATTGCTTGTGGACCTCCAAACCACAAACCACTTGCATTGAGGACACACACCAACATCCCAAACATACCTCTAGATTCGCAGACCATAATATTCCAATACAGAGCAATCTAGACCAAATTCCTGTCACTCTGTCACCTCTAAACAACTACAAAACTCAATTCTACTCAGATGGCCATAACCTCACCAATTATCCATGCGGACCTCTCAAATATTAACTGGAGCAACTTCAGACAATCCTCTACAAAACCCTTTAGTTCGCAGACTCTGATCTTCTTCTCACTAGAAATGTGGAGCAATCTACTTTACTGAATTGCACTGTCTACACTGTCTCTGACAAAGAGATATGTTGACATCAATGACAACACATCATATGCACATATTTGCAACAGAAACCTCTAATTGAAAGATGGGGAGTCACTTGCCTATGCCTGGGACTGTTCTTAATGAAGAGAATTCTATCTTTTTGGGTTTCCTTTTGATGTTGTCCCTTGTAGATATCCTTACTTCTTTGTGTGTGGAGACAAAGACAGAGTGGAGGATGCTTGTATTGGGAACAAGTATCTTGAAATTAAAGGTGGTGGAAGCTAAAAGAGCATCTAAGAAAATGCCACCTGTCAATATCTTATTTTCCTCCACACGAAGAGTAAGAAAGCATACAAGACAAAATTAGTTGCTTCTATTTGTTGAAGGTGATGATTTGCTACAAAGAGGCATGCCTTAGTGGTTAAGATGGTTACTTTGGCATTATGTTGTATTTTTATTTTCAAGTGAAGATGTGAATCTATCATGTGCAAGTGGCTTGATACTTGTTGCTCCCTTGTGTTATAAAGGGGATTTCAAGGCCATTTTGCACAGGTTGGTTTTTGGTCGATCTCTTGGTATGATGTTGGTAGAAAATAAAGATAATAGAGGTTTGGTTTAGTTTTTTAGTGTGTAGAGTTTTGCCTGTATGTTCTCTTTAAAGTTATTTGATAGTACTAGCATCTACATGAATGTAAATGGTAAATTTCTAAGGTTGGTTGTCTCCTGGGGTGTGGTTTACACAAATCATGAAATGAATAAATCAAAGATTGTTTAGTTTGTCTCCATGATTTTTTTTTGGATGTATCTTTCTATGAAAGGCTCTTATATCTTACTATGAGTTAAATGCTTTGATAGAAATGTAGATTTTTGTAAATGTATGAAAGATATTGTAAGTATGACTAATTTAGAAATATTGAGTATAATGTTGTAAGGCAATGTTATAAAGCTCTATGATGTTCAGGTTGAATGTTGTCAGTAGTTTTCAATTACATATAGTTCTGAATCTGTACCCTTAGGCTAAGGCACTAATTTCTTACATTTGCATGTGTTCTTCAATGCCAAGGTCAAGTAAGCCCAAACACCTTTAAAATTTTAATATCAGTCATAAATGTATGTTGAAGAAAAGTCTATTTCTATTCTATAGTCTTGAGTAATGCTAAAAGTTTGAGAGACTTAAGCCAGGTCTATTGAACACCCATAATACTGAAAGGGGGTGAATTAGTATTCTATTAAACCTTTTACTTATTAAATCATTAACCCATTTACCACATTTGATAACAATAAAGCAAATTAAGAATAGAAGAAGCAACCACAAAGCACCACACATAAACACCAGGATTTTTATGTGGAATACCCTAAACAGGGAAAAACCATGGTGAGTGTTAGCTCACAATAATTATGTAATAACAATAACAAATTACAAGAAGTTTCACTTCCTTAGGGCTCACTACCTAGGGCTCATTGCCCAAAGAAATGCTCACTGCATTGAGAAAGAAAGAAGGAAGAAGGGATGGCTAACTGCCAGGTTGAACTACTCATATTGCATCTACACATGCATGGTTACAGCTCCAATCAAGCTTAGAAGACTGACTCAAAACTCTTCATCTTACCTACTCTATTCTTACATGAGAAAAAGATCTCTCTTCTTCTGCTCTTATCACCTGCACTATACTTCACACACCATTCACACATTCACATTCACATCCCATCCCCTAAGCACCAAATTTGATCCCATATATATATATATATATACATATATATATATATACATATATATATATATACATATATATGTACATATATACATATATATATCTATATCTATATATATACATATAATATGTATATATATGTATATATATACATATACATATATATATACATATACATATATATATACATACATACATATATATACATATACATATATATATATATATATATATATATATATATATATATGCAACACATGAAGTCTTCATATTAGGTCAGCCCAATAAGGTGTAGCATGTAGTCATTCTTGATGTAACTTGTCGGCCAAATTCATTCATCAAAATTCATAGTGGACCCTAAAAACACTTGAATTACACTAACATATGTCAGCCTCAACTATTCCACCACTTGAGATTAAGTTCTAAAAAATAGAACTTACCACATACAATTTAAACTTGACATGTCAACCTCCAACACAGACTGCCACTGGTTTAGTTCATTTGTCAGACTACATATTTTACTGTGGACCACAAGACTTGCTCAAAATCATATCAAAGACTCCTTAGACATCACAGCTCATACCTTCAGAACCACAAAGCAAAATATCATTCTGCGGTAAAATGTGGATCATAAGAACACATGCCCTATCCTAGTCAAGTTATGCCAAACTAAGTAGCAATACTTAGACACTCACAACTATCTTTCTGGTAGATCTTAGAACTTGTAACTCTGGGTTTAGACACTTCATACAAGTGTTTACAACACCTCAAAATCACATATCAAGATATGCAACACCAGAGGAATTCAAACCAAATCAACTAAGTGTTCTACTCTAACTAGCACTATATTTTGCTCTGTCAGACTTAGGCTGTTTGAAGATATGCTTCAAGTACTTATCAGGAGCTAACATCTTGGATATAAGATTACTAAAGGATTGCACATAACATGCCAAAACCGCATGATCTGATCTTCAACTACAGACTAATGCCAGCCATGATTGTGTTGAATGTTAGCACCAATTTTCTAGTTGGGGGAACAAGACTTTTCATTTAAGCTCCCCCTGAGCTAGAGGTCCCAATTTACTTCCTCGAGGAAGTACCTGCACTAGGTTCTAGTGCAGACTCATTCTTGACTTCATGTACTTCCTTCTTAACCCAAATCTTATTCACCTCCTTCTTTATTTCTACCAAATCTGCCTTTTGTACTAGTTTCTTCATCTCTGCCTAATTATCCTTCTTCATATTCTTGCTTCTATAGAATTTTACATGTCCAGGCCTATTGCTATTAAAGCATACAACATTTCTCTAACCATTGTTCCTTCCATTCATCCTTGATCTGCAATGGTTAGCATTGTGTCCAAATCTATTGCATGCAAAGCAATTCCCATCAAAAGATTGAGCATTCCTTCTATTATTATAGTTGTACCTTATCTGACTTCTACATTCACTAGCTCTATGACCAAACTTCTTGCATATAAAGTAGTTACCTTTGAAAGTTTAAGCATTCCTTCCATTGTTGTAACCATTCCTTATCTCACTTCTATATTCACTAGCTTTATGACCTACTTTATTGCAAGTAAAGCACTGACCAAAAAATGATGGAATATTTTGATTCACTTTGCTCCTACATTGAGTAGACTTATGACCAAACTTATTGGATGCATTGCAATAACCATTGAAAGACAGGTACCTTTGAGCATTTGGTTTCCTGACTGGTGGTCTTCTAGGTCTGTTCCTTTGATTCTGGATCTTTTTGCCTTTGTCCTTCTTGATTTTAGCATTTTTTTCTTGACCAGCTTTAGAACTTTCACCTTTCTCAAATCCCAAGCCTTCTTTGTCATCACGACTCTTCTAACTTGCAAGTATTCTATCAAGTTGGGTAGCACTCACTCTAAAATTTATCTTCCTGAATCCATGCCTATTTCAAATCAGCTTTCAGATCCATGACTTCTTGTTCAAGCTTTGTACAGTCTTCAGATTTTGTTTTCACCAACTGAGTTAGGTCTTCTTCTATTTTTGCTCTTTTTACAACTTCCACTTTCAAATCATTCAAGGTTTCATTTGATGATGTCAATTGTTCACTAACCTCCTTATATTTTTCTTTGAACTTCTTGACTTGCTCCCTCAATTTTTTGATGCACTCATCTACTTCCTTGACATTATCTTTTAGATCTATTTTTCTATTTCAACCTTTTCAAGATCTTCAAGGGCAGTCTTGAGTTCTTCTTCACTAACCAACATGTAATCTTCTTCTGTAGGAGGAGTAGAATACCTTTTACCTTCCATGTGTTCAATCTCCAAGATCTTCCTCAAGTTATCAGACTTCTTCCAAGGAACCAAGCTTTGATACCAATTGTTGAACACCTAGAATACTGAGGAGGGGGTGAATCAGTATTCTATTAAACTTTTTACTTATTAAACTAGTAATCCATTTTCCACATACAACAATAAAGCAAATTAAACATAGAAGAAGTAACCACAATGCATCACACATGAACACAAGTATTTTTATGTGGAAAACCCAAAACTGGGAAAAACCACGGTGAGTGTTAGCTCACAATATATTATGTAGGAACAATAATAAATTACAAAAGAGGCTTATTGCCTTAGGGCTCACTTCCAAGGCTCACTGCCCAAAGAAATGCTCACTACAAGAAAGGCTTATTGCCAAAATAGGCTCATTGCCTAGAGAAAGTAAGAAGGAAAGAAGGTTGCTCACTTCCAAGTTGAACTACTCTAATTGCATCTACACATGCATGGTTATAGCTCTAATGAAGTTTAGAAATACTATCTCAAAACTCTTCATCTTTGACTGCTCTGTTTCACTACTCTACTTTTACATGGGAATAAGATCTCTCTTCTACTCTTATCGCCTTCACAAAATCACAATCTTTCACATGTCATACACACACCTTCATATTTACACTCTCATTCACCAAACACTGAATTAGATCTCATATATATATATATATCTGCAACACTTAGAATCTTCATATTAGGTCAGCCTAGCTAGATGAAGCATGTTTTCAAACAATTTGTAACTTGTTGGCCAAATCTAGTCACTAAAATACATAGCGGACCTAAACCACACTTTAATCACATTCTCATATGTCGGCTTCAACTATAGAACCCCTTAGAATAAAGTTCCAATCAATAAAACTTACCACACATAAATCAAACTATCATGTCAGCCTCAAACATAGACGATTACTGACTTAGTCTATCTGTCAGACTACAACTTTCACTACAAACCACAAGACCTACTCAAAATCATATCCAAGACTCCTTAAACATCAGAGATCATACCTTTAGAACTATAGAATATAATATTAACACGTGACAAAATGTGGACTGCTGAAACACAAACTCTGTCATAGCTAGTCACTGTCAAATCATGTATCGATACTCAGTATCTTATAACTGTCTTTCTAGTGAACCTTATACTCTTCAATTATGGATTTAGACACTTCATACATGTGTTTACAATTTCTCAAAACCACATAACTAAATATTTGACACCAGAGGAATGCAGACCAAAACAAATGAGTGTTTTGTTCTAATTACCTCTGTTCTTTGCAATGCCAAACTTAGGCTACTTGAAGATATGCTTCTGGAACTAATCAAGGTCTAAAACTTAGGATATAAGATCATCTAAGACTTGGAAACATCATGCCAAAACCACAAGCACTGATGCCAATCCAAACTGCGGACCGATGCCAATCCAAACATTGTCTCTCTGTCATTGTCTCTATATACTACCAACACTTAGCCAAAATGACTAAGTCTTCTTCACCATACCAAAACCTCTATTCTAACCTTGTTCCTTTTCTTGTTGCCATCAATGACAACATCTTCAAACATCAAGCTTAGCCAAATTTCCAACAAGCATCTCATCCTATTTGAATCTTGTACTTACTCAGCTCCAGCTGTAAGGACAAAGTCCCCTGGTCACCAAGAACATTGTCATTCTGACAATCAGTTCTATTTTTCCATTTTCTTTGGCCCTAGGTATGCTTAGTGATGTAATCATTGACCAACAACCCAAAATGAGTGGTGGTTCTTAGTTTAAGGGTGACATTTCCCTGGTTGGACAAAGGAACCTTATGAAGCCAGTTATCATCCCAAAATATTATCTTATCCCCCTTACCAAGCTTCCACTTTAAGCATTTAGATAGGATGTTTCTTGTTTTGATTATCTTGATCCAAATAATGGAGCCTTTAGGGAGGTTCTCCCTCTCTAAGAACTCATTCCTATCCCCATTGTGCAGGTACTTGGCTCTCATGATCTGCACCTAGTCTTTCTGATCCTTTAGGAAACTCCATCTAACCTTTTCCAACAATTCTTTGTTCATCAACTGGATCTTTCTTATACCCAAGCCCCTTGAGTTTTGGGGAGGAAGACTTTGTCCCATCCAATGAGAGAGATTCTCTTCTTTTCCTCAACCCCTATCCAGAGAAAAGTTCTCTAAATTTTCTCAAACTTCTCTGCTATATATCAGGGCATCTTGAAAAGAGTGAGAAAGTAAGTGGGTATGCCTTGGAGGGAAGCCTTCAAAAGTTGTTATTTTCTAGCTTGACTTAGAATCTTACCCTTCCATCCTTCCATTTTTTTGGATTCTTTCAAGGATAGAATTCCAGTAGGATGGGATCACTTCCTTGACAATGAGGGGAAGACCTAGGTAAGTAGTCAAGAGTGTGGTCTTATTGCAATTTAGGATATCTTTAATCTTCTCTTGGAGTTCTTGACTAGCATTGAAGAAGAAGACATTGCTCTTTTCATAGTTTATACATTGCCCTGAGACATCTGCATAGTCATTAAGAAGTTTTTTTCCATCTTCTAGCTTCCACCATAGAAGTAGCACCAAACAACATGGTGTCATCAACAAACTGCTAGACAGCTGCCCCACAGTAGAAGCCTCTCTCACCCCCTTAAGGACCTATCTATCAAGGAGTTTTAAGATGTTTCTTCCCAAAACCTCCACCAAGAGAATGAATAGATAGGGAGATAGGGGATCCACCTACCTAATTCCTCTACCAACATTGAAGTAACCCTGGGGAGACCCATTGACTAACACAAAGTACTTGATAGTAGTCACACATTCACTTATGAGTTTTATCATTTTGTCCTAGAACCCAAACTTCCTTAGCACTTTAAATAGGAAATCCCATGAAATTTTTTCATAGGCCTTTGATATGTCAAGTTTAAGAACCATAGTAGGGATATTACTCCTGTCCATTGAGTGGATTATCTCATGAGTGGAGATGGTAGCATCTACAATCTATCTACCAGGGACAAACCCCTTCTGACAATCACTAATAAGGATATCCAATAGCAATTGTAATCTAAGAACTAGGGTCTTAGTGATAATCTTATAGATAGTGTTATAGAGACTAATAGGGCAGAAATCAACCATAGTCCTAGTGGTATTCTTCTTGGGAATGAGAGCTATAAAAGTGGAATTAATCTATTTGAGGATCTTACCGGGCCTAAAGAAGTCTCTGACAATCACAGTAACATCAAAACCAACTATCTCCCAAAAATATTGGAAAAACACCAGGGGGAACCCATCTGGGCCTGGGGCTTTGAAGGCCCCCATAGAGAAAACCACCACCCTCACTTCCTCACTGGTAATATGTTTCAAAAGGGAACAATTGTCTTTAGTCAAGAGCATTGTAGGAATGATGTCTAGAAGATCCTCCACACTACCAAGGTTAGGATGACCCTTTGCTCAGAAAGGAAGTTCTTGAAATACTTAGAGGCCAGTTGCCCCAATTCAACCTCTGAATTAACCTCTCTATTGTTTTCATCTAGAAGATTGGTAATTTTGTTCCTCTTTCTATGCTTCATAGTGGACTGATGAAAGAAGGTAGTGTTTTTATCCCCTTCAGGTGGCCATTGGGCTCTAGATTTTTGCTTCCAAAAAATCTCTTATTTTTTCATTATTTCCCTCAAATCCTTAAGAAGAGCCTCTTCTCTATTGAAGATAGACTCACTCTTGTCCCCCTGGCCATCAAGCCCTGGACATCAGAAAGGCTATCAAAAATGTGTTTTTTCTAGGTGAAGCCATTGCCAAAGTAGAACTTGTTCCAACCTTTAACTTTCTGCTTGACATGAATCAATTTTTGGGTGAGTCTAAACATGGGGGATCCATGAACAGTGATACTCCACCAATTAGCTATGCAGTCTTTGAAATCAGGGTGGGAAGCCCACATGATTTCATATCTAAAAGGAAAGGGGCCTTTGTGAACTCCTTCCCTCCAAGTGAATAAAAGAGCATTGTAATCAAATATGGTACAAGGTAGGGTAGACAAAATAGAGTGTTGCATAAGGTCCCAATTAGATGAAACCAAGAGTCTATCTAATTTGACTTGTATTTGCTGGTCTCCCCTTCTTCTGTTGGTCCAAGAGTTTTGGAGTACGGGACCACTAAGAGGGGGGTGAATCAGTGGTTTATAATTCTTAACATCTTTTGTACTTTTTAATTTACAATACAAAACATGAGAGAGATTTCAATAATCTATGAAACACATATGCACAATTATGATAATGAACAGTTAGAATAGGACTTTATGAACAAAATATTAAGACACACATAAATGGAGGCATAAACCATAACACATGTTTTGATGAGTGGAAAACCCTCATAGGGATAAAAAAGCACTCTGAAAATTTACCTCATTGGCTTAACTGAATCTTCCAATTACAAAGCCTCACTGGCATATAAAGCCTCACTAGCATACAAAGCCTCACTGGCATACATCCACCTCACTGGAAAAAATGTGTACACAAGAAAGAAAAGAAATAATTCAGGGGTTTATCTTGATTCTCTAAAACACATTACACTTCATAACCTTATATCTCCTTTTGTCTACAACCAACACATACTTCAAATACAACCTTCTCAAATACAAAATTAGGACTCTTTTATCCTTTATGTTGAAGTCTCTAAACCTGTAAGATACTTGTTATCAAAATTTTGTCTCCTTGACATGGATCACATTGTCAAACAATCTGCCTTCCTATAACCTCTTTTTCTACATATAAAGGAAAATATTTTACATCTTTATTTACACAGAGACATTACTCTTGAAACCTGTACAAAATGTATATTTTTCAAACCCTCTTATACACTAAAAATCTCATTTCAATTTGAGCCATTTAAAACCACAATCACACACCCTCATTTTCACCACCTGCATATATATTAGTTCTCAATGAACATTAAGCCCTTTAATCTTCCATATTCAAAGCCTGTCTGCATTTTCATCATCTTCAAAAATCCATTCACCTACAATAAAAATTAAATTGACCTTTCATATTCCTCTCTTCTCTACATATTCATTTTCCTTTTTCAAAAACACTCCTTCAATAATATCTAATCTGTTCACCTTCTCTGCAAATATCATCTCTCATTTAAAAATTAGAAGTCATAAAATTACATGCATCTTTTGCAAAAAATCTTCAATAATATTAAATTAATCTGCTCTGAAAAAAATAATATCTTTCTCTCATCTTTGGACTCACACACCAATAGCCCATTTGTTATGAAAAAGAAATACTTCCACAATCATAAAGCATTTAGAAAACCATTAATCTTCTCCCCATTTTAGAAAAAGAAAAACACTCTTCATTTATGCCTTCCCTTATCACAAGAGAAAAAAATAGAAGGAATCTTCGAAAAATTAGAGCATTTAAAACTCAGATCAAAACTGCCTTAAGACATGCTAAAGATAGCCTTAAAAAGCCCTTATTTTATGCAGACATATAGCTTATGACATTCACAAGAGCATCAAAGTCTCAGCAGGAGAGTGAGGACATAAGTTTAAATTATGTCCATCGATCTTCAAATGAGTGCCCAAGTCAATTTAAAAAAGGGCCTTCGATTTGCTTTTTGTTGCCCTGTGCCCAAGGAATGACCAAAGTCATTGCTTGCACTAGGAATAGGTGGCCGGTCATTCCATGACCGATACCCCTTTAAGATGCCACTTAAGTGGTCTGCAACCTACTAAGAAGGTCAAATCAACAATATAACATAAATTGCATGATAGTTGAACAACTATGTATTAGGATTAATATTAGGTGTTTAATAATCCTTTTTAAGTGTTCAATGGTCCTTTAAGGACTTCAAACCAATATAAAAAACATAGCACCTTTGATATGATAATTCTCTGCCATCCCTTTGTCACTATTATAAACAAATATTCTGTATAGAAGATAATATTCTTTTAGGACTTCAACATTATATACATTTAAACCATTATAGATGATAACTTAAGACTTCTTTTGTAGATGCCTTGAATAGTCAACATGACGGTCCATTATCAACCTCAACATGATGCCTTTGACTTAACCTAATAACCACATACAAGGAGATAAAGCACTAAAGTCCTGATCATCTACCACATACAATGTGATCTACATACAAATGTGATTAGTGTGATCAACTGCTAATGTTCTGTTGACACCACAACATGTAACAACATCACTTCTTGATTATAGCCTGATCAAGTACAACATAATACATCTCCAAACCACTCAGTACCTGATATAAAACCTGCATTGTTCATTCATACTATGAACATGAACTTTGCCTCATGATGAAACATAAAGCATGAACATATATCATGAATGTAATCTCATGAAACATCTTACCAAAATATACATTGTCTATGCATGCCATATGAAACATATACATGAAGACTTCATACATACCAACTCTCCAAGTCTATGAATACATCAACATGAACAACACATTGTCAATATCTTGAGATCCTATTCCACAAATCATGAGGCATCATTTTGAAACTTATCAATGACAAATACATTTTACATCTTTGAAGCATTGATCATCCTAAATATGAACTGGATATAACAACCATAAAGACAATTCTTTCTATCTTGACATCATGCAGACAATTCTTGAACATGATAAACAAAACATCTTGATGTGTAAAGCATCAAAATAGATGGACAAATAAGGCATCAAACCATAACATAGTGATCCTGATTAAAGGCATAATCATCATCAACATCATCTAAACCTCTTAATTCTGCCATACCAACTGCCTTCAACTCTGAGATGATCTTGATTGACATAACCAACCAATATGAACATCCTGGAACAAAACAGACACCAAATCATTGCCAGAGCATCATAGCATTTATCAGAGGATCATAGCATCACATATCATGTCTTGTAAGAGTGATATCTTCATACTCTTTGACTGCAACAAATTTACCTATGATCATGAGCATATTACCAACATGAAGAGGTCCTGAAGACTATCTAGGGCATGATGATGAAGACTAACTGAGGCATGATGATGAGCACATTGAAATATGGCATTAAGCAACATACCAACTTTGAGCATCATGTCAATTCTCTTCAAGTTAAGAATCATGACAACAACTAAACCTTGCCTTTCACACACTTTTGACATCAATGACAAACAACTCAACACCTTTTTAACATCAATGGCAATCAATCTCCATCAATTTCCCCCTTTGTCATTAATGGCAAAATTACATAATGCATTCTCTCTCTCCCCCTTTTTGACATTGGATGGCAAAGAATGAATTAATTCCCCCTGTCTTGAACTCCAAATAACAATACTTACTTAGCTTTGATTTCAAACGCCTTGATTCAAATTCTTCAACTTAAAGTTAATATCCATCCATCATCTCAATATAAAGTATTTTTCCAAGAAGTCACATTGGATCTAATGAAGACAACTTTGACAAACCAACATGATCATCACTCAACTTCAACTCTTGAGCCAAGTTTCATGATAAGATAAACACCCATAGCATGAAGCATTCTAACCATGATCTAAAATTTTAATATAGAATCTCTGATGCATCAAAGGAGATCTGCTGCACCAACAAATCAACAATACCATCAATACAATTATTGCACCATGACTGACACTATGTTTGATTGGAATGCAAAACTTCCTTTTATTGTGCCTGACTTTCCAAACTTGCATTATCATAACAAACACTCAAGATTAGGTTCATTGTCCCCTGCCCTGATCACTGTCTACCATGGAAAATATCAAGTAATCATACACTATTCTCTTCCTTGCACATGATTTCAATAATGTTGTTCCACTGACCATATGACTCATGTCAGCAATTAAGCATTGTCATTCCACTGTTATAAAGACTACTGCACAATCATAGCACACCAATGATGAAATATTATTATGTCAACTATGAAACCACTGTCAATAACTATGCAAACCAAATGCAGAGACATGTGCTATGAATTGACTTCTTCCATTTGCAACCTCCTCAGCCAACATATGCTAATATCTGATGTGAGCTCCTTGAGTACACCCTAAAATTTCATGACATGAAACATTCTAGCAAACATTATCAGGCATGAATCCAAAAATATAATAAACAAAACAAGATTATCATATTGACAAACACCACATAATCTCATCCTAAAACTTCTTGGGGCTAAGTGATAGAACATGGACAACTCCCTCTCACTTCATGCTATATCTTATGTAACTGATGATGTGACTTTTACAAGATGCACAAGTTTAGGATCTATCTTCTCTTGAATTTGTTTTTGTCTCCAAACTTTCATAGGTTCTTTCTTTTGTTCAGTTTTCTTCTTCCAAACCTTTTCAGTCTCTTTCCTTTTCCAACTTTTCAAACCAAATGATGCTATTCTTCCATACATTCTACAACTATATGCTTTGTGACCAAGAGAGTTGCACTTGAAACATACAAGATTAGTATTTCTTCTGCAATCAATTGGTTTGTGTCCAAAATGATTACAGGTGTAACAATAACCAAAAAATGAATAATTATACTTATACATATATGTCTTGCTGGAGTAGTTCTTCTAAAATTTCTTCTTTGATTGTGTATTTTTACAAACTCATCTTTGCTTTTCACCTCAACTTCATTCTTCATTTTGCCTTTAGGAGCAACAACATGATAACTTAGATCAAATTTCCTTCTAGGAGTCTCTTTGACTTTGGAACACTCTTCTTCTTTATAACCTAGACCACTAGTGTCTTTATGATGCTTTTGTTTGCCCAACATTTCATGCAACTTGTTTGAGCTTTCTTCAAACTCCTAATATTTCTTGGACAGAACCTTGAGACCTTCATAATCTTTTCTTAGATTGACAATTCTAGCCTCTAATTCCATATATTTAATTCTTTTCACCTCTAGGTCAGATTTTGTTATATTTATTATTCTCTTGGCCTTTATTTAGTCCATACCTAGGTGTGGGTAGGACCAGTAATCTGAATAAGTATATCCGGTGGTGGGGAGCCAGATAAATCCTAGATGCTCCTTATTCTCCAGGCGGATCCTCTGATTCGAATCCAGAGCCCTCGTCTCCACAACAATAGCCCTTCCATCATCAGGGCTTTCGGCCCCTAGGCTAGCCGGCGCTACTGACTCTCTATTCCCCCGCTACCCATCACACCTGTACTTCCTACCCCAGCCTGATCCCAACTAGCTCCATCTCTGATCTCGCTTGGACCTGCATCAATCATTATCTAGCATCGCATTCCTCCATTCGTTTCACCCTTTCTATCATTATTGCGAGAACATTGATAGAAATAAATGAGGTCGGATAATCATTGGTTCCAATAGTTGGTTCCGATAGCGGTTCCATGAGATTCAATTGGTCACATCCGACCATTGGATTGGAATTCATAACAGATGATGCATTTGAATGTGCTCGCTGGATCTCCCCAATAAAGTTCTCTCACCCCCCTCAGATCCTCGTGGAACCTCCTAAAGACGGGGTTTGTGCTAGTCACTTGTGTCCTTAAATTCACAATCTGATTTCTTGCCTCTTCAAAATTAGAAGATACTCTTTCAAGGTATGAAATTGCTTTATCTTTGGATTTTTTTCTTGTTGTAGCTACAACTCTAATATCTGGTTCTCCTTTTTGTACTTCTTGATTTCACTTAGAGCACAAAAGAGTTCTCCTTCAACATCAACCTCACATTCTTGTTCATCATACTCCTGATTATAATCATTCATAATGTGATCTTCTTCTGAATCAATTTATACCTCATCTCCTTCATGTAAATGACTTCCATAATTGTCACTCTTCTCAGATAACAAGATGTCCTCTCCTTCAAGTGCATCACCTTGATAGATTATTATCAATTCCTTCCACACATCCTAATCTATTTCATAATGCATAACTTTACAAGAGACTTCATTAGATAATCTAGACAGAATAACCTTCTTTGCTATATAATTACATTCATAAGCATCTTTATTATTTGTAGTATTAGGTGATTGAGAAGAAGCAAAATACCCATTCTGAACTAACATCCAAACACCATACCCTAAAGAGGATAGATATACTTGCATTCTAATACACCAAATAGAGAAGTCTAAATCATCAAAGAAAGGAACTCTAGAAAACTCTTTCTCTAATTTAATACCTAACTCAACTTGTGAAATATTTCTATCAACTGGTTGTATATCAACATCAGAATTTGGTATAGATGGTGTCTTTTGACCATTATGTGGCTTGACATTTCTCCTTCCCTTATTTCTTTTACACTTTCCCATGGTACTCCACTATCAGGACCTACCCAAGATGATTAGACTTCTATAGGGAACCTATGCTCTAATACACTTGTTGGAGTATAGGACCACTGAGAGGGGGGGTGAATCAGTGGTTTATAATTGTTAACATCTTATGCACTTTTTAATTTACAAGCCAGAACATGAGAGAGACTTCAATAATCTATCAAACATATATGCACAATTATGATAATGAATAGTTAGAATAGGAATTTATAAACAAAACATTATGACACACATACATAGAGGCATAAACCATAACACATGTTTTGATGAGTGGAAAACCCTCATAGGGATAAAAAACCACTCTAAAAATTTACCTCACTAGCTTAACTGAATCTTCCAATTACAAAGCCTCACTGGCATATAAAGCCTCACTAGCATACAAAGCCTCACTAGCATACATCCACCTCAATGGTAGAAATGTGGACACAAGAAAGAAAAGCAATAATTCAAGGGTTTATCTTGATTCTCTACAACACATTACACTTCACAACCTTATATCTCCTTTTGTCTACAACCAACACATACTTCAAATACAACCTTCTCAAATACAAAATCAAGACTCTTTTATCCTTTATGTTGAAGTCTCTGAACCTGCAAGATACTTGTTATCAAAATTTTGTCTGCTTGACATGGATCATATTGTCAAACAATCTTCCTTCCTATAACCTCTTTTTCTTCATATAAAGGAATATATTTTACATCTCTATTTACACTGAGACATTACTCTTGAAACCTGTACAAAATGTATATTTTTCAAACCCTCTTATATACTAAAAATCTCATTTCAATTTGAGTCATTTAAAACCACAATCACACACCCTCATTTTCACCACCTGCATATATATTAGTTCTTAATGAACATCAAGCCCTTTAATCTTCCATCTTCAAAGCATGTCTACATTTTGATCATATTCAAAAATCCATTCACCTGCAATAAAAATTAAATTAACCTTTCATATTCCTCTCCTCTCCGCATCTTCATTTTCCTTTTTCAAAAACACTCCCTCAATAATATCTAATCTGTTCACCTTCTCTACAAATATCATCTCTCATTTAAAAAATTAGAAGTCATAAAATTGCATCCATCTTTTGCAAAAAATCTTCAATAATATTAAATTAATTTGCTCTGAAAAAAATAATATCTTTCTCTCATCTTCAAACTCACACACCAATAGCCCATCTGTTATGAAAAAGAAATACTTCCACAATCATAAAGCATTTAGATAACCATTAATCTTCTCCCCATTTTAGAAAAAGCAAAACACTCTTCATTTATGCCTTCCCTTATGATGCAGAGCCACACAGCAAAAGCTTACAAATAGGGTGAAAAACCCATTAAACCCACCAAATAGCTAATACTATTTCCTATCGGCAACACATCCATTATCGGCCACCTTCAAAATCCTCATACCGATCGCCACCCTCATACCGATGAATTATCTCCCTTTCACCTACCAGCAGTATCATCATATTCGGTGAACACAATTATCCTCCTAATGATCACTATTCACCTTACTGCCAAACTCTATCTGTAGCATCATGATGTTCGGCATCATCTGCACCTTTTATCAGTAGGATATAAAATATCAGGTTCCTCCCATATATCCTGATGATGACAACCTCATGCGCCTCTCTTCCGATGCTTACGTCACCCTGATATTTGACCCACTTACACAACCAGCATCAGGATAAACCTTTATCAGGTGATATTTGGAATGTCCTGATGATGATGATGTCACATGCACTGTTACTTCCTCTGATGTCTACGTCACCCAAATATAAGACTCATTTATATATTTTGCAGCATGATATGAATTGTCAGGTTATATTGTAATATCCTGATAATGATCCTGAGATCTATGTGATCCTCGGCTACCTGATGTTCAAACAAAAGATGATCCTCCTCCTTTCTTTGGAAAATGTGACTTTGACTCGCCGTTGACCCGTTTGATTGTACCTTTGCCTTCGTGTATGCTCCAGCATACAACAATCGATATGCGGATGATGGATACACACGAAATGATGATCCTGAAGATGATACATATAGAAAATATATATCCAAACTATTTTATCCTGATGCCTTCAAAATAGGCATTCTCCATAAGTTTCAAGACTTGATCTGGATAGCGATATGCGCATAGATGCAAATGTGATATACACAATCTATAATGTCACATGTGAATGCTGTATATCTGTCAAATGTATATTTTTGACAAAACTCTCAGAACTTCACAGTTTCACATAGAAAGCATGTCAATCGAGCCGGATCATTCCCTGAGCAATTCAAGCTTAGAATTTATCCTTCTAAACCCTAGCACATGAGGATGCTAGGATAACTCACAGCATGCTAACAATCGATCCCACGAACATGAAATGCATAAACAAAGAAACAAAAATGTAAACTAAACTATGATACATGCCCATTCCACCGATTCAAAGAATCAACCAGTGGAATGGTTGGATGAATCCATTTGCCTGTAACCAAAAAAGAATCAATACACAGATAGCTTGTAAACTAGACAAATGAAACTAATGGGATCTCTTACTTTCAAATTAGAATTGCATACAGATCTCACAGTCCCACTGTGTTACAATGTCACTACTTCTTCATAGAAACTAACAGTTATCAACTATTCGCTGTCTCCTATCAATTCCTTTATCTCTAAAACAAAAAGAACTAGGGTATAAATAGTTGTGTTTTACAAGTACTACCAACTTGATTCCCAGTGGCTGGGAGACTTCCAAGCGGTTGGGAGAAGACAGCTAAGACAACTTGCATAACAATCTTCTAACTACCAGCACATCCTCCTAGATCGATCTAAAACATAAGAATTGGTCCAACGGACCCTATTACATCAAGAAGTCAAACATACTATAAATAGACTTATGTTCTATTTTTTCAGGGGTGCTCCTGCACCATACTCCCCAGAAGAAGAAATCTCAAGTCCATTGGAGATGAGAGTATATAGATCTGCACCATGTTTCTGGATCTAGTCTTCAGTCATCCACACTGCTTCTGAATCAAGTTTTCCCTGCCAAGACACCAAATACTCCAAATAGTTTTTGTTCTGTGTCTTCTTGATCACTCTTGTGTCCAAGACCTTCTGCAACTGTGGTGGATCATGTTTGGGAATGTCATCAGCTACTGTATCTTGTAGGAGTTTCTGTTCTTCATCTGGATTCACCCTGTATGGAGTTAAATCACATACATTGAAGATAGGTGATAAACCAAGATCTGGAGGGAGTTGTATCTCATAAGCATTATGTCCATGCTTTCTCAAAATCTAACATGGTCCAATCTTCCTCTGCATGAGTTTAGTATATTTGCCCTTAGGAAGTCTTTCCTTCTTCAAATGAACCCACACCAAATCTCCAACATCAAACTGTACATCTTTCTTCTTTCTATCAGCATATTCTTTATACTTCAAGGTAGTCTGTTGTAGCTGGGTCTTTACTTGATCATGAACCTCTTTTATGGATTTTGCAAAAGCTTCTCCCTTTGCACTAACAGGGTCTGCTGCAAGTAGATCTCTCAATTCCAAAATTCCTCTTGGATGCATACCATACACTATTTGAAAAGGTGATTTCCCTATACTCCTATTGACAGTATCATTATAGGAAAATTTGGCCTGAGATAGGCTATTATCCCACTTTTCTCCATGCTGTTTTGTCAAACATCTAAGCAAATTCCCTAAGGAACGATTGACTACTTCAATCTGTCCATCCGTTTGAGGATGATATGCAGATGAAAAAGATAAATTTGTGCCCAGTTTCTTCCAAAGGGTTCTCCAGAAATGACTAATAAACTTCACATCCCTATCTGACACTATGCTCAATGGCAATCCATGTATTCTAACAATTTCCTTGAGAAACAAATATGTAGTGTATAAAGCATCAGCAGTGGTTTTGCATGGCAAGAAATGTGCCATTTTGCTGAATCTGTCCACTACAACAAAAACACTGTCAAATCCCTTCCTTGTCCTTGGTAAACCCAAGACAAAATCCATACTTATGCTTTCCCATGGTCTGGAAGGAATGGGTAAAGGCTGATATAAACCTGCATTAGTTGATCTTCCTTTTACTTTCTGACATCTGATTGTAACTTAGGCCAATAGTAATGTCTTCTAACAAGATCAAGAGTCTTATCCAAACCAAAATGACCTACCATAGCTCCACAATGTTTCTCTTTAGTGATGTTCAACCTCATAGGACACCTTGGAATACACAACTGTCCACCTTTGAACAGCAATCCATCCTGGATTAGAAATTCAGAGAACTCAGCATGATATTTATCTCCAAAAGAAATACAGACCTGATATATCTCTCCAAAATCTTCATCATCAGTGTACATGGTCTTCAATGAATCAATTCCAACACTTTCTAACTAAATCTGGTTGACTGTTAGAGCTCTCCTACTCAAGGCATCTGCTACCTTATTCTTGACTCCTTTCTTATGCTTCAATGTTAAAGTAAAAGCTTGTAAAGTTTTTACCCATTTCATGTGTCTGTGGTTTAGCTTTTCCTGGCTGTTGATAAAACTTAAAGCCTAATTATCTGTGAATACTATGAATCCCTTTGGCATCAAGTAATGCCTCCATTTCTTGAGTGACTAGACTAAAGCATACATTTCCAAATCATATGATGAATACCTCTTTTTAGCATCATTGAGCTTCTCACTGAAAAATGCAATTGGCCTTCCTTCTTAGCTGAGTACTACTCCAATGGCCATGCGACTGCCATCACATTCTACCTGAAAGATCTTGTGAAAGTCTGGAAATGCAAGGACTGGCTGATATGCAACCTTCTTCTTCAATGTTTCAAAAGAATCATCTGCTTCTTTAGTCCAAGCAAATTTGCACTTCTGTCCTCCTTTTATAGTATCAAGCATGGGTGCACAAATATGACTGAACCCTCTTATAAACTTTTTGTAGAAGGTTGCTAGCCCATGGAAACTTCTGACATCATTCATAGTCCTTGGAGTTGGCCAAGACAATATGGCACTTACCTTCTCCTTATCCATTTGCAGCTTTCCTTGTGAAATGACAAAACCCAAATATGTGATCTCCTCTTGCATGAACAAACACTTGTCCAAATTTATCATTAGCTGCTCTTCATGTAACCTCTTGAGAACCAAATCTATATGTCTGAGATGTTCTTCCTTTGTGCTGCTGAAAATTAGAATGTCATCTAGATATACTATGACAAACTTTCCCATGAATTCTCTCAAAACCTCATTCATCAATCTCATAAAAGTACTAGGTGCATTAGACAAACCAAAAGGCATAACTTTCCACTCATACAACCCTTCATTGGTTTTGAATGTTGTTTTCCATTCATCTCTTGGCCTAATTCTGATATGATGATAACCACTCTTCAAATCTATTTTTGTAAAATACATAGCACCTCCCAAACAGTCAAGTAAATCCTCTATCCTAGGGATTGGAAACCTATACCTGATTGTGATCTTATTAATAGCCCTAGAATCTATGCAAAGCCTCCAAGTGCCTTCTTTCTTTGGTGCTAGTACAGCTGGTACTGCACATGGGCTTAAACATTTACCAATTAGACCTGTGTCTAACAATTCCTCAATTTGTCTTACTACTTCTGCATTCTATTCTGGAGTTAGCTTATATGCTGCCTTGTTTGGAAGTGTAGATCCTAGGATTAGATCTATGCAATGGTTGATATCCCTTACAGGTGGTAGGGATCTTGGCATTCCATCAGAAATGATGCCTTTATACTTATCCAATAACTCTTGGACAGCTGGGTCTATGAACCTCTGCTTTTTCTCTTTCTTAACTTCTTGCTGCTATTCTTTATTCACTGCCAGACATGGAATGAGTGCATATGCAATTGCACCTTCTACTACTACTTCTTTTATGAATTGTTTGCCTTCCATCAGCATTACCTTCACCTCTTTTCCTTTTGATTTCTCCTCCTTCTATGTCAATGGTAGTAACTTTGTCACCTTACCATCCTTGGTGATTGTATAGGTGTTTCTAACACCATCATGGCGTGCCTTCAACTCATACTACCATGGTCTTCCAAATAAAAGATGGCAAGCATCCATCTTAGTAATATCAAACAATAACTTGTCCTTATATGCTCCAATCTAAAATTCTACCCAAGCCTGTTCTTCTACAACCAGTTGTTGACCTTGGGTAAGCCATGAGACCTTATATGGGGATGGGTGAGGCAATCTCCTAAGCTTAAGCTTTGTTACCATTTCATCAGATACAAAAATTTTAGTAGAACCAGAATCAATTAAAACTTTACATGCCTTACCTCCTTCTTTGCAAATGGTTCTGAAAAGAGACTTTCTTTGTGGGGGTTCTTTGTTAGGTACCTTCATGGTTGTCATTGTTCTTCTCATCATCAGAGATTCTCCACTCTCTAGATATCCATAATTGTTAGGAGCATTCACACTTTGAAAAGCATTAGAGCCTGTTGCACTTTAACTATTAGGTTCTTGGATCAGATTCATTCTCCTTTCTCCTGTTGAACTTGTTGCCTTTTCTGGACATCTACTGGCTATATGGCCTTCTTTGTTACAGTTATAACATCTGATAGATCCTCTACCCTGGGATCTTCCTTTGAAAGGTCTTCTGCCTCTAAAGTTTCCTTGCTGGTTGTAACTTTCTCTCTGGTTTTGGTTGTTATTTCCCTTGCTATTGTCATGACTGGATTCTCCCTGATATCCATGTCCATGTCCTCTACCTCTGAAAGGACTTCTTCAACCTCTTTGTTGTTTACCTCTTCCTCTATTGTTCTATTCTTGTCTTCTCTTTAACTTCTCTTCCACTTTCAATGCCAACTGAAAACATTTCTAAACTGTATCTGGGTTATGCAGATTCAAATCTTCCTGAATGTTGAACCTCAATCCATTAAGGTATATGAGCTAACATCTAGTTCTTTATGCTTCAGGTTTTGCTTCCTCTTGTGTAATTAGATACTGTAATCTAATGGAACATAGGCTTCCTTCACTAAAGCCATCATCTTCTTCCATGTAGTGACTCTACGCTTTCCTTCTTGTACTCTGTCATCTTGGACAAAATTCCACCATGTCAATGCAGCTCCTTTCATCTTTGATTGGGCTATCTTCACTCTCTGTTGTTCTGGTATCTCCTCTGTCTCGAAGAAATTGTTTAGGGAGTCTATCCACTCCATCACCAAATCAAGATCCATCTTTCCTATAAACACTAGCAAATCCAGTTTCACATCCATGGTTCTCCTCTCCATGGATTTGAGGGCATTAATCAAGGGTCTCTGGTCTGTAGGAATGACTTCCTCATTCCACCTAGGGATCTCTTCTTCTTCCCTATCTTCTTCTTTACCAGAACCTACTCTGTCCCTCAACTTCTCCAATTCATCCTTCAATGCCTAATTCTGAGCCTTCATCGCTTTGCTCTCTGTAATTTGCTTCTTCACCAGCACAGCCAACTCAGCATTGGTCATCCTTGCCAGAAACTCTGATGTTCCTTCTTCATCCAACATCTTACTGTCTTAAATCTTCCCCAAAGATTCAACCTTAGCTCTGATACCACTATGATGCAGAGCCACACAACAAAAGCTTACAAACAAGGTGAAAAACCCATTAAACCCACCAAATAGCTAATACTATTTCTTATCGGCAACACATCCATTATCGGCCACCTTCAAAATCCTCATACCGATCGCCACCCTCTTACCGATGAATTATCTCCCTTTCACCTACTAGCAGTATCATCATATTCGGTGAACACAATTATCCTCCTGATGATCACTATTCACCTTACCGCCAAACTCTATCTGCAGCATCATGATGTTCGGCATCGATTGTACCTTTTATCAGTAGGATATAAAATATCAGGTTCCTCCCATATATCCTGATGATGACAACCTCATGCACCTCTCTTTCGATGCTTATGTCACCCTAATATTTGACCCACTTACACAACCAGCATCAGGATAAACCTTTATCAGGTGATATTTGGAATGTCCTGATGATGATGACGTCACATGCACTGTTACTTCCTCTGATGTCTACGTCACCAGATATAAGACTCATTTATATACTTCGCAGCATGATATGAATTGTCGGGTTATACTGTAATATCCTGATAATGATCTTGAGATCTATGTGATCCTCGGCTACCCAATGTTCAAACAAAAGATGATCCTCCTCCTTTCTTTGGCAAATGTGACTTTGACTCGCTGTTGACCTATTTGATTGTACCTTCGCCTGGGTGTATGCTCCAGCATACAACAATCGATATGCGGATGATGGATACACACGAAATGATGATCCTGAAGATGATATATACAGGAAATATATATCCAAACTATTTTATCCTGATGCCTTCAAAATAGGCATTCTCCATAAGTTTCAAGACCTGATCCGGATACTGATATGCGCGTAGATGCAAATGCAATATACATAGTCTGTAATGTCGCATGCGAATGCTGTATATCCGTCAAATGTATATTTTTGACAAAACTCTTAGAACTTCATAGTTTCACATAGAAAGCATGTCGATCGGGCCAGATCATTTTCTGAGCAATTCAAGCTTAGAATTTATCCTTCTAAACCCTAGCACATGAGGATGCTAGGATAACTCATAGCATGCTAACAATCGATCCCATGAACATGAAATGCATAAACAGAGAAACAAAAATGTAAACTAAACTATGATACATGCCCATTCCACCGATTCAGAGAATCAACCAGTGGAATGGTTGGATGAATCCATTTGCCTGTAACCAAAAAAGAATCAATACACAGATAGCTTGTAAACCAGACAAATGAAACCAATGGGATCTCTTACTTTCAAATTAGAATTGCATATAGATCTCACAGTCCCACTATGTTACAATGTCGCTACTTCTTCACAGAAACTAACAGTTATCAACTATTCGCTATCTCCTATCAATTCCTCTATCTCTAAAACAAAAAGAACTAGGGTATAAATAGTTGTGTTTTACGAGTACTACCAACTCAATTCTCAACAGCTGGGAGACTTCCAAGCGGCTGGGAGAAGATAGCTAAGACAACTGGCATAACAAACTTCTAACTACTAGCACATCCTCCTAGATCGATCTAAAACATAAGAATTGGTCCAACAGACCTTATTACATCAAGAAGTCAAACATACTATAAATAGACTTATGTTCCATTTTTTCAGGGGTGCTCCTGCACCACCTTATCATGAGAGAAAAAATAGAAGGAATCTTCTAAAAATCAGAGCATTTAAAACTCAAATCAAAACTGCCTTAAGACATTCAAAAGATAGCCTTAAAAAGCCCTTATTTTATGTAGACATATAGCTTATGATGTTCACAAGCCCATCAATGTCTCAGCAAGGGAGCGATGACATAAGTTTAAATTATTTCCATTGATCTACAAATGAGCACCCAAGTCAATTTAAAAAAGGGCCTTCGATTTGCTTTTTGGAGCCCTGCACCCGAGGAATGACTGAAGTCATCGCACTAGGAATAGCTGGCTGGTCATTCCACGATCGATACCCCTTTAAGATGCCACTTAAGTGGCCCACAACCTACTAAGAAGGTCAACTCAACAATATAACATAAAGTGCATGACATTCGAACAACTATGTATTAGGCTTAATATTAGGTGTTTAATAATCCTTTTTACATGTTTAGTGGTCCTTGAAGGACTTCAAACCAATATAAAAAACATAACACGTTTGATATGATAATTCTGTGTCATCCCTTTGTCACTATTATAAACTGATATTCTATATAAAAGATAATATTATTTTAGGACTTCAACATTATATACATTTAAACCATTATAGATGATAACTTAAGACTTCTTCTGTAGATGCCTTGACTAGTCAACATGATGGTCCATTATCAACCTCAACATGATGCCTTTGACTTAACTTGATAACCACATACAAGGAGATAAAGCACCAAAGTCCTGATCAACTGCCACATACAATGTGATTAGTGTGATCAACTACTAATGTCTTGTTGATAGCACATGTAACATCACTTCTTGATTACAACAAACTAATCAAATACAACATCATACATCTCCAAACCACTCAATACCCATGTTTAGGGTAAAACTGGATTTTGTTAATCTTTTGTTATTTAGATGTTAAAATCCACCTCTCCACTAAACATTGAAGGATCTAAGGTCGAGTGGTGAGCACTATCATACCCTAGAATCACTTTCAAATGTAGGGAAACTTGGATTAGGGAATTAATTATCAATTTTTCCTTCTCTTATGCCCAATTGACCATTAAAACCCTAATTATGCAAATACGACAACAAATTAATGAATTAAAGAAAAACCTCTTGCAGATGGGAGTAAAATACCAAATTACAGAATACCTATTTTTGAGGTTCTGAAGTGGAATAGTCGGGGACACTAGAGCGAGCGTCCAAGTCCAAGGTACCTAAATTTTCAGGGAATATGGACCTCCTTCGGATACTGATCAGCCCTGTAACTTCTATTTTCTGAAATCTATTTGTGAAGGACATTGGAGCGAGCACCCTAGTCCTAGAAGTGCTCCTTTGTTTGACTTTTCTTCAAATCATGAATCCCTGATGCCTTCCAAGCTTTCCTGCAACTCCACTTTTCCTAGATGCGACACATGTAACCTGCAATCACAAGACTTGGTTTGGGGGTTGTGGTGTTTAGAGGCTTGCCTTAGTCAAACCCCAGAGGACACTTAATTCTTTGAACAGTGTTGTTAGATGAAGAGGGCGTGCCCTTGTGAGGTAGAGGCCAAAAAACCAAAGGAATCAATGATGAAAACACAATGATATGTCACCTTGTACTGAAGCTCTCATGGAGGAAGATGCTCTTCATGCCATGAGGAGATTGATGCTCAAATTTGCAAATATCAACACATAAAACATACAAGTCTTCTCTTGCAACATAATAGAAATCCTTCAATCACCTTGAGAATGCCTAGAGTTCACAATGATCATCTCCTTGGAACCTAGTTTACAAATGAATGCCTACACATGCTTATATATGCATCTACAAGCACTCTCGCCAAGATATTTGAAATTCAAACTTACCGTGTCAGCAAAGGGGCCTAATAATGATCACTAACCGACACCTAGAAATTGGGGCTGCCCCAAAATAGGGCAGGACTAGGGCGCAAGCGCCAAGTCCTCCTCCCTATTTTGGGCAAAGTACAACTCAAGGGGTCCACCTAGGCCCTATTTTCCAAGGAACCTAGGTCTCATTCCATCGAGGTGTTAAAATATGAACTAAAATGTCCTGAAAGAATGTAAAAGACCCGGGAGCTAAACCTTGTGAGGGAAAAGCCCCCAAGGGGATATTTTCTAATGTTACAACCTGATATAAAACTTGCATTGCTCATTCATACTATGAATATGAACTTTGCATGCATCATGATAAAACATAAAGCATGAACATCTATCATGAATGTAATCTCATCAAACATCTTACCAAAATATACATTGTCTGTACAAGCCATATGAAACATATACATGAAGACTTCATACATACCAACTCTCCAAGTCTATGAATACATCAACATGAACAACACATTGTCAATATCTTGAGATCCTATTCCACAAAGCATGAGGTATCATTCTGAAACTTATCAATGACAAATACATTTTACATCATTGAAGCATTGATCATCCTGAACATGAACTTGATATAACAACCATGAAGATAATTCTTTCTATCTTGACATCATGCAGGCAACTCTTGAACATGATAAACAAAACATCTTAATGAGTAAAGCATCAAAACATATGGACAGATAAGGCATCAAACCATAACATAGTGATCCTGATTGAAGGCATAATCATCATCAACATCATCTAAACCTCTTAATTCTACCATACCAACTGCCTTCAACTCTGAGATGATCCTGATTGACATAACCAACCAATATGAACATCCTGAACAAAAGAGACACAAACTCATTGTCAGAGCATCATAGCATTTATTAGAGCATCATAGCATCACATATCATGTCTTGCAAGAGTGATATCTTCATACTCTTTGACTACAACAACTTAACCTGTGATCATGAACATATTACCAACATGAAGAGGTCATGAAGACTAGTTGAGGCATGATGATGAAGAGTAACTGATGCATGATGATGAGCACACTGAAACATGGAATTGAGCAAGATACCAACTTTGAGCATCATGTCAATTCTCTTCAAGTCAAGAATCATGACAACAACTAAACCTTGCCTTTCAAACACTTCTAACATAAATGACAAACAACTCAACACCTTTTTGACATGAATAACAATCAATCTCCATCAAAGGGAAGAGCTGATTATTAACCTCAATTTCCATTAGCTCATCCTGGTTGAGGAAGTATTCCAAATCTGACATACTACCAGAGAAGTCAGTAATACCCCCAGACTTTTCTGAAGGGTACAAAGGGGTGTTAAAATCTCCAACCAATATCCAATTAGTTCTTTTCTCTACATTTAGTCTCGGTACCAAGCCTTCCCAAAGATCCTTTCTGGCACTCCTAGTGTTGGGATCATAGATGTTTATAAGTTTTTAGGCTTTCTTGTTGAGGGTGAATTTCACTTCAAGAGTTCTTTTATTATGGGAGTAGTAGCTACCATTGAGGCTGTGTTATTTCCACATGGTGACTAGACCCCCCGAGGCACCCAAAGAGGGGTTGATTAGGTAATCTGATGTGGGCCAGATTTTACTAGCAACTTCTTTGAAGTTATCATCACACATTTTAACTTCTTGAAGAATAATAATATCCACCTTATTTTCATAGATGCAGTTTTTAACCATAAACTACTTTTGGGGACTATTGAGCCCCCTCACATTCCAGAAGAGGATCTTCATTTATGACCTTGTCTAGAGAGAGCCTCTAGAGTGCTTTGTCTCCCAATGACTATTTCCTTGGTTGTTTCCCTATGTTAGGTTTCTCTTTATGAGGCTCTTCCATCCTTCCCATCTCTCCCCACATCTATTATTTTTTTTATGGCCTTTTCCCTTTCTTTTGGGCATCACCCAACTCTCTTGATTACTCCAAGAGGAACTAGGACCAACACTAGGAGATAAAACTCTAGGTGGGGATGGTTGGGTCTTCTTCCCTAAGTCCATCACTACTTGATCATTAGTCGGACCACCTTCAGACCCAAGTCCTCCTAAAGCAACTTTTTGAGGAGTAGGTATGTTCTTCTCTTTAGGGAGCTGGTCTTTGATCTCCCCTTCTTCTATTTCCTCTAACCTAGTAGAATCTTCCCTGCCCTTTGGCCAGTCTAACAACTGTTATATAGCCCCTAAAGTGACCTTATCAGAGGGCATGTCTGGTTTCTTCAGTTTAGAAAGGGACTCAATGATGCTTAGTAAGTCCTCTTTAAATGAGTATTCCTTAGTATCATTCACTTCATCACTCCCTAAATTAAGTTTTCGGTTCCTAAGGAGCTTGCATCCATTGATCAAGTGACCTTTCTTGGAGTAGTTCTGACAAAATGTGGTTGCATTCTCATACACCAGGTGTTGTTCTCAACTACCATACATGGAATTTATATTAATATTATTAGGTAGGGTTTTATTCATATCTACACTAACACAAAAGCTAGCAAAAACTAACCTCATTTTATTCTTCATAGTATTATCCAGTGTTATGAATCTTCCAAAGGAGTTCTCAATCCAAGTTAAGATCTCCCCATCCCAATATTCTAGAGGTAGTCCTGATAATCTAACCCAAACTGGAGCAGATTTTCTTAGCTCCATGACTGCATCAAAACCTAGTTTCTAATGCCCTAACCAAAGATTATGTTTACCATATAGCCAAGGACCCCCAGCCAAGACCACAACAAGGTACTCTTTGGCTATGAACTTAAAAAGAAAAAGGCCTCTAGCCATAATGCTAGTGACGACACTTCCCTTCAGGTACCATCTTGAGGCAACCCATCTCCTCACCATCTTGATGTTTGGTCTTAGAGAGTGGAACCTACTCGCCATTGAGAGATACATGGATGAGACTATTTTTTCCATCATTCAATCCAGGATTTGAAGATCTATTCACCTTTTTGTCTTTGACAACATAGGCGTAACATAGTCTTCATAGATATTTTCCTCTTTCCCAAGCAAGGCCTTTTTCCAAGCCTTGGGATCCAACTCTGAGGCTAGAATTTGGTTCTCTGAAGTACTACCTGAGGTAGTACTTGTTGCAGCAGGTTCCTTTAGAGGGCCCATCGAGGGGGCAGGGGCCCCCGTGGACTGACGGCATCCATGAACTAAGCAAGTTCAAAATGAGTTCAAGCGGGAAAGTTGCAGAGTGCTATTTTTATTACTATCGAACAAACAATGATAACCTCTTGAGTGTTGGACAAATGTGTAGCAAAGGGTACAATCTTATGTTTCAGGATGGTGGTAGTGAGATTAGAAAAGATTCTGGAACTGTGATAGCTATTGGAAAGAGTTTTGATGGGAATGTTTATCAGTTGAAAGGTGGTGATGGTTATTATTTCATGACTAAGATCAGTGAGAGTTGGCTATGGCATAGAAGATTGTGTCACATCAATTTTGATAGCCTAGTAAGAATAAGTTCAATTCAAGATGTAAGAGATCTACCAAAGATTACAAATCCTATCAATGCTATCTATAAGGAATGTTAGATTGGAAAGCAAGCAAGAAGAAGTTTCAAAGGCAAGGATCAATCTTCTATCAGACTATTGGAATTGTTGCATACATATATTTGTGGATCTACCAAAGTAAGGAGTTTTCAAGGTGCAAGTATTTTATGCTACTAATTGATGATTATTCTAGAATGACATGGGTTATTTTTCTCAAAGAAAAATTAGAAGCCCTAGATAAGTTTGAAGCATTCAAAGTCATGGTTGAGAATGAAATGGATATGAGAATCAAATGTTTGAGGTATGACAGAGGTGGAGAGTTCACCTCTAATGATTTTAACATGTTTTGGAATAAATAGGCATTTATCTACCCCTAGGACTCCCCAGAAAAATGGGGTGGTTGAAAGAAAGAATAGGACTATTCAAGAAGCTACAAGGACAATGATAAAAGAAGAAAATCTAGCGGAGTTATATTGGTGAGAAGTAATTCATACTGCTATTTATATATTGAATAGAGTGCATGCAAGGGAAAATAGTACAAAGACTTCTTATGAACTATGGTATGGAAGGATTCCTACTACCAAATACTTCAGAGTGTTTGGAAGCAAATGTTATATTAGAAGGGATGAAAAAAAATTAGGAATGAAGGTATCTTTCTTGGATATTCTACTAAAAGCAAAGCTTGTCGGTGCTACAACAAAAGGCTAAGAAAGAGTGTTGGGAGTGCAAATGTCAAAGTTAATGAAGATCTACATAAGAATTCAGAAGTAAATGGATATGAATCATATGAGTCTTCTTGTAGAGAAGAAGAAAATGCTAAGGAAAAGAAAGTGCATATTGAAGAGGAAGAAGCTCCAGAAAAGACTCCTAAAACTCCCAAGTATGTGCAGAAGCATCATTCTGAAGATCAGATCATTGGTGATAAGAACAAAGGTGTGTTGACAAGAAGGAAAGTTGTTGAAGAATAGGTAAATCTATGTTTACTTTCTAAAGTTAAACCTAAAATGATGATTGAAGCATACAAGGATGAGTATTGAATCAAGGCTATGGAAGAAAAACTAATGTAGATTGAAAAGAATCAGACTTGGAAACTTGTCCCAAGACCAGCAAACAAAAATGTGATTGGAAATAAATGTGTATTCCAGAACAAAATGAATGAGAATGGAGAAATGGTAAGAAACAAGGCAAGGCTTGTGTGTAAAGACTACTCACAAGTAGAAGGATTAGACTATGAGGAAACATATGCTTCGGTGGCAAGAATGGAGACCATCAAAATGTTTTTATCTTTTGTAGCACATAAGTATTTCAAAGTATATCAAATGGATGTGAAGTTTTCTTTCTTGAATGGTGAATTGGAAGAAGAAGTATACATAGAACAACTGGATGGATTTCAGTTATCAGATAAAATGGATATGGGTTGCAGATTGAAGAAGGCACTATATGGATTAAAGCAAGCCCCCAGAGCTTGGTATGCAAGGTTAGACAAGTACTTATTATAGCAAGGATTCAATAAAGGTACCGCAGATAGCAATCTATACATTAAAGTAGGTGAAGATCAAATTCTGATTGTGGAAGTGTATGTGGATGATATAATCTTTGGAGGAAATGAAGGTACATGTATGAGTTTTATAGATGAAATGCAGAAAGAATTTGAAATGTCAATGTGTGGGGAAATGAACTTCTTCCTTGGGTTACAGATCAATCAGACAGATAAAGGTATTTTCATTTCACAATCAACGTATGTCAAGTAAATGTTAAAGAAGTTTGGAATGGAAGATTCTAAACTAGTTTGTACCCATATGGCTACTAGTTGCAAGCTAAGGAAGAATGATGAAACTCCTAAGGCTGATCAGAGCAAGTATAGATCAATGATTGGAGGTTTGCTATATTTAACTGCTACTAGACCAGATATTATGCATGTAGTTTGTCTTGTGGCTAGATTTCAAGAAGATCCTAGAGTCACATGTTGCAGCAATGAAGAGGATATTTAGATGTTTAAAAGGCACTCCAGATCATGGCTTGTGGTATCCAAAGGATACTAACTTTACTCTAAGTGCTTATACAAATGTAGATTGGGTTGGTTGTGTGGATGATAGGAAAAGTACAAGTGGTGGTGCATTCTTTCTTGGATGCAAATTGGTGTCATGGCTAAGTAAGAAGAAAGATTCATTATCTTTATCTACTACAGAGGTAGAATACATTACAGTAGCATCTTGCTACACACAAGTGTTTTGGATGAGGCAAACCTTGAAGGATATTAGATTTGTATATGATGAACCAATTCCTATCTTCTATGATAATACAAGTTCTATTAACATTTCAAAGAATCCGGTGATGCACTCAAGGACAAAACATATCTCAACCCAGTATCACTTTTTGAGAGAGAAGGTTACAGAAAATGAGGTGAACCTTGAGTATGTGAATACAAAGGATGAAATTGCTGACATATTCACTAAGGCTCTTCCTAAGGATACATTTGGGTATCTCCGAGAGAAGTTAGGGGTTATTGCCCCTCCTTCTTTGAACTAGATGCATAAGGAGATGCATCAATCAAGTGGATTTCAAGATTCATTCCTTATTCTGGATTGATGTTGGAGGCTACCTCTTAGGGGGAGTTGGTAGTGGTCATGTTGGTTGTTGTAGTTAGGGGGAGTATGAAGAGTAGTAAAATAAAATATGTTACAAAGCAGTGGTGAGAAGGTACAAGTATAAGAATGAGAGATAGAAATGTGTAGCCCTTTTCCATTGATGTCAAAGGAGGAGATAGAGCAATGTGGAAAAGGAAAGAGTCAGTTGTCAAGAAGAGAGTAGTAAGCTAAGGGGAGACAAAGAGAAAGGAAAAGAGCATAGTATTGAAGATGTTGTTGTGTTGATGGCTTTTCAAATCATGTGTTGCCATCAATGACAAAGGGGGAGATTGTTGCAAGTATATGCAGTTGGTGTTGTCATTGATGTCAACAAGCTTGTGTTGTCATTGGTGTCAACTATATGAGCAAGAGAATATTGCAAGAGTATGAGAAATTGGTGTTGAGTGGATGTTGTCTATGATGATGAAGAAGTGCTGAAGGTGTTGTTGATATGCTTTTGGAGCTAGGTTTCCAAGTGCTTTTGAGAAACTTTGAATAAAATAAAAAAATAGTGTGTGACAGTGGTATTCTATGTTGCAGAATAGTATTCTGGTTTTGCTCCACATTTCCTTTATATTGAAGATTTGTTTATGTTGTTTAGAGTTGTTCAAAGGTGCTACATTTAGAATTTGGTGTGTTGGATTGACATGCAGAGGAAGATGCGTTCACCAGTGTGTGAACTATGTATTGCAGAGGTGTCTAGGAAAATTGTTTTTGCTCTGCATTTCTCTGTAGAATGGTTTTAAGTCTTGTGGTACTGGAAGTATGTTTATAAGGTTCATATCTACCTTTAGTTGAAGTTGTTCATGATTTGGTACTCTGGAAGCTGATTTCTTGAGTTACAGTTGTGATTAGTGAAATCAAAATGAAAGGAAAAACATAAAAGAAATGCATAAACACAAGTATTATACCTTCAAGATGACCCACAAATCCAAGATGAGGTAGAGAGTGTTGCACCTAAACACCCTAGCTTTACCCAAGATGCTCAAATGAGATGTGAAATGCTCTCAACCTATCTAAATCACTAAATAGACCTAGCTCAAGAGGAGAGATTTTGGCATGATAACTTTCAAATTATGGATGATGAAATGTCTTGAGTGTTGTATTTATAGGCATTTTAGGAGAGGATTCGATCCAAGGGTGGAGATTTATTTGAGAGATCAATGGTGGAGGATGAAGATGATGTGGAGGGCCTAGATTCAATCTTGAAAAATGGAGGGCTAGGAATAAAGTTGAATATTAAATTCATCTTGGGAAAGGGGTGGAGTTAATGAGGTTGGGTGAGATGGATTAGATGTGAATTAAAAATTCACTTGGGGAAGAGTAAAATAAATTAAAAATTCATTTGGGGAAGAGTAGGATTAAATGCTTATGACATGTGTAAGAGGTTTTAATGAGGTTGGTTAGCATATGTGTATAAAAAATTATTTTATGTGGCATAGATAATAATTTTTTATTTGAGATGTGTGGCGAAGGGTGTTAATTGGGGTTTGACCATTTTAACCAAGGTTATTATCCTAATTAATATGGCTGGAAAAATTAGGAAATGTCTTAGTGAGGAGTTAAGATTAATTAAATAAGGTTTTATTTAATTAATCCTAGGTCTAGGGTCATGTAGGTTAGGCTAGGTAATTAAATAATAGATATTTAATTAAGTAGGGTAGGGATAGGCTGATTAATAGGCTAAATTATTTAGATAAACATGACTTACCTAATTAATTGGGTTTTAGGAAAAGGGGAAATTAATCAAATAAATATTTTCACATTTATTTAATTAATGGGGTAATGTTAGACTATTGAATTAATTAAATTAATTCAATTTGGAAGGATGAATGGAGGAAAAATAGGTGTTGAATAGGATAATTACTTAAATAAAAATTTAATTAATTGTTTGGAAGGGGAATTGGTGTGTTTAGTGATGTTGGGAGTTAATTTGATGGTGAAAACACTTTTAGGTGTCTACAACAGTGCTTAAAGAGATATTTGAGCATATTGGGTAAACATGATAAGTTTGTTTGATAGGTGAAAGTTGTTGTGGAGGAATTTGTTGGATTTTAGAATGATTGTGGGATATTCTAGATTGTGCTCAAGCATGTTGTGTGGTCCATGAGTCATCTTTGGGTTTGAGGAAGCATGTACATAATTATTTATGGTGTTAACACTGGTTTGACTGACCTTGGGTGTTTACACTAATTACAAAGTTGCTTCGATGTTTGTGGAAGCATGGTGTGGCATGTATGAGTGGATTTAGGTCCAAGATAAAGTGCGTTGTGGTCTACCTTTATTCCTTTCCACCACGGGAATGTTTTGGTTCTGACCTAATTTGAATTTACATGGTGAAGGTGTATTGCCAACCTTGGAGAATGTTTTAAAGGTTGAAGATGTTATAAATAAGTGTTAAGGGATCATGAATGAGTGTGTGTGTATGATGTATGAGATGTGAATGATAGTGTAGCAGAGTGTATAGTGTAGTGCAAGATTTCATGTGTTAGATTACTGGATGTAGTGAGTAGAAGGTGTCTAAAATTTCTTAGCGAGATTGCATATGTGATGATGGCGTTTAGGTGGACTTCTCTGTTGCATTGAGATAGTTTTTCCTTGTAACAATCTCCTCTATCTTCTTCTCTATTTTGGTAGTGAGCCTTTCTTTCTTTTGGACAGTGAGCCCTCTGGTAGTTATCCTTTTGGCAGTGAGTCTTCCAGTAGTGAGCCTATTGTATTTTGGTGTTGTTATTACTTTATATTGTGAGATAATCCTCACCATGGTTTTTCCCTTCTTGGGTTTTCCACATAAATCTGGTGTTCTCTTGTGTTTGATGTTGATTTGGTTCAGTTTCTGTTATTTTCTTTCATGCTTAATCATCTTAACAGTTTAAGGGTTTAATTGAATTAATGTGGGTCTGAATATGTGTGAGGGTTCTGATGTTTTAAGTTACAACTAATTCACCCCCCCTCTTGGTTGTCTTGTAGATTTAACATAGAGGATCACCCTATAGGTTGCCAAAGTATCCCACTGACAAGGTAGTTCTGTTAGAGTTAATGAGACAACTGTGCATATATCACAACATGCTTGAGGACTTGCACAGAGCCACCATTAAGTTCCCCATCATTTTGGGTAGGGGACTATTCACATGCATTACCATTGGTGCAATAGAATCTTCTGATGTGGAGCTGCAACAATTACATCTAAACTTTTAGAAAGCTCTCTCACATTTTGATCTATTTGGTACTTTAGAGAAACATGTCAACATGAAGCTCTTTCATATAGAGCAGCTAGAAGATTTTTGGGCTAATTGTACAGATGAACATGAAGTGAAGAGAAGAAGATGTTCAAGGCTCTCTTTGGATTTCATTAGGAAGTTTTGTATCACCCCGGTTCTAGATTAGTTAGTAGATCATCAAGATTGTGATCCAAGAATCCAAATGGAGAAGAATTTTTGACAAGCTAATTCCTCCTTCCAATTGGGCAGAAGCAGAAGATAGCTCTCTTGAGAATACTGTGAGGAATCCTGTCAAATACAGTAGAGCTCGGGTGCAGGCACAAGTAGCACAACTTATTGTTGTTGGTGTACCATTGACATATACAGATCCCCAAAAGGAAAGAGATAGTGACGATGAGAAGGATGAGCCCATAGAGGATGTAGAACCAGAGCCTGTAGCACAAGAAGGTAAGGCTGACAGTGAAGAAATAGAGGATGAAGCATCTATGGCTAATAGAAAAGGAAAAGGCAAGGTTGTCAAAGAGTCCAAGAAGAAGGCAATGAGGGGTAGCATATCCTCAATCAAAAAAAAAACTTCCAAAAGAAAACCTGCACAAGGTGGAGAAGATGAGGGATCCAAGCCAAAGAAGGCAAAGGTTACCAAGAAGGCTCCCAGTCTAAAAATCATACAAGATCCTCTAGTTGCAGCTGCTACTACTTCAGTCCCTTTGCCTACAATCACTACTCCTCTTGTAACTTCCAATGTTCCAATTGCACTTGTCTCATCTCCTCCACATACTTTCGATGCACCACCTTCCTTAGCTACTCCAATGATTCCATTTGTGCAAGTATCTCCTACCATTGCCTCTATTGCACCTTCTTCCTCTCCTCTATCTTCTCCTCCATTGTCCTCCATCAATGTTCCCATTTCTTCATCTCCCATGTCTTCTCTTTCCACTTCACTTTCCATTTCCTCTATTCCATCCCTGACATCTATAACTTTTCCTCCTTTGCTTCCCATTTCATCCATCCTATCACCTCCATCCTTTACCTTGCCATAGCTCAATTTGTTCACTCTCATTATCATTCCTTCCATTCTTCCTAGTCCATCCATCCCACCTTATCTTGGATTTGTAGCATTTGCAAATCTCTCTCAGGTGTAATTTTCTGAGGCAACAATAGGTCCATTCATTTCAACAAATAGTAGTTTATCTCAGCTATTCTAGATTATTGATGATGTCCCAGAACCTTCATCTCCCAAGGTGTCCTTGTTGGAAGGTATTGAGAAAGTATGTGCTGAGATGATTATAACCAGTGAAGAGGTTAATATACAAGATGCTCCTGATAGTCCTCCTATGGATTTGAGCACTATAAAGATTGTAAATCTCAATGACAGTCCTCCACAAGGTGAATCTAACCAAACTACATTTGACAAGGCTGAGCAGGATACAAGAGAGCAGATGAAATAGATTGGGTCTCCTCCTAAGGTTGACACAGATACTCCTAGGGAAGATAATACAGAAAAGGGATTGGTAGGAGATAATAATGATTCTTTGAATAAAGAGGGTGATCAGTTAAAATCCCCTACATATTCTTTAATATCCCTTGACTAGATGTAATAGAGACTGCAAGGTAAACAACCTCAAATTGAAGTTGTTGACCTAGATTTAGATAGTTTTCTTACTTGGCTTGAGAAGCCAAAGAAGAAGAAACAAGCAAAGGTTCACTCTAGGATTTATAAGGATGCTTCTAGATCAAGAGTTATTGAAGTTGTAGTACCACCAACATAAGCAAATAAAGAAGAAATTAGGCTTGGAGGTTATAATGTCTCAATAATAAACCTCAAGCCAACCTCAAGGATACAAGAGATTGAGGAATTCAAAGATTCTTTCTCCACCATCATTAGAAAAATGGATAAAGATGAGTTGACAAAGAAGCAGCTAAAACAACAAAATGAGGAGCTTTGTGCCTACATTAAGTACCTAATTGTTGAAATGTGAAGTCAGATTGACTTATTCCAGCAGTGATGAGCAATTGATTGAGATCTCATCTAGTGTGTACACCATGCAAAAAAAAAATTACCATGTTCCATGTGTACACCATGCAAAATTGCATGCAGAAGTACCACTCACACTTTTATGCATGGAAATTTATCTTTAGATTTGATTGGTTTTTGCATGTACTTTTTCGTGAATATTTAGCGTTGTTGAGCTTGAATCCCAAGGCATGAGAAAAAGTTTTGTAACTACAAATTTTCTTTTGTGAATAAAATTGAGAGATCTTTGCCCATGTTTTTTTCTAGTACATTACCAATTTTTTCACATAAATCTATGTTGTCTATTTTGTGATTTTACTGCTAATTCACTGTTATTTCAATTTTGTATTGCTTATATTTCTAACACTAATCAAACTCATGCATACTGAAGATGGAATTGTTATTGCCCCCTCCATTTTTTCAAAGGAAGAACTGGAAGATTTTGATAAGATAAGGAAAATTGCTTCAATAACTAGGGAATGGTTGACCAAGATTTACATAGAAGGATGTGAAGCAATAGATGAACTCAGTGAGATGTAGAAAGATTTTTATGCTCTAAAAGAAGATTGGAAGGAAATAGTTGAAGAAAGTGAGGATTATGATGACTATCACTCACATATACATCCCATGATCCTAGCAATGAGCAAGCTGCCTGAGGAAGTTCTCATCTAGGAGAACATTTTGATGAATGGTAAATTGTACATGCCCTTCCACTGGCTTGAGATGCTGAAGCTCATAAGAGAAATTTTTGATAAGGTAAAGATTGAGGGTGAGTCAGCGAAGACTCAACTTTTGGAAGCCATTTATGGTTTTAATGATCTTCTCAGGCCTTTGACAAGATTATAACTGGATGACACTCCAGCTATAGAAATACAAGAATGCAAGAAATAGTTGGGTTTGTCATTATAGGGAGATTCTTCTTCCTACAGTACAGTAGACATGAACAAAGCTAATAGTTTGCAAACACAAATAAAAGAGTTTAAGATGAGTAGAAGATCCAAATTTTCAACTTATCATGATTTTTCTAGATCAATTGACACCGTCAAATTTAGGGCAAGTTTTGTAAAGGATCCTTCTCCAGAAGAAATCAATCTTGCACTTAAAGCCCTAATGGCATATAGGAAGGAGGTAGAAAAGAGCAAAGTGATAATTGATGACAATGTCCCTGAGGATCAGAAGTGAGTAGAGTCAATGGATTGGGAAGTCAAATGCCAAATCTAGCTAGCGTGTCTCCACCAAAAACATGCCACATATTCTCTTTTGACTTGTCCTTGCATTGTAAAAGTGATTTGTCTTATTAGACATATCCAAAAACTACTATTTTATCATATTCAATCGAGATGAAAACTTGTCTTGTTCCTAAAGGACAAAATTAATTCTGGGATTGTAACTGCCTAGTTGCCAATATTAAATGATGTCAAATCGAATCCCTTGGTGTTGATTTAATCCTCACCATCCATTGAAAAACTCGGTATGCCTGCTCCTCTATATAAGAGCAATCATTTTCTCTATTTTCTAAGGTTGGAAGAATGAATTGTTGAGACTCTACCAAAATTTTGAATCAATACAAATATATTTATAGGTGTTGATGTATATTTTTGTCATTGTGTTATGGGATTTTAGATTTCATGGCTCATTTCTATCAAGTTTTAGATAAAATTCAGTTACAGTGTGGATGTATGCTTTAGGTATTTGATGAATGCTCTTGTTCATACCATTTGTATCTTGCTGATTGTAAGTTACTTTGCATGGTTAGTCTGAACCCATTTTATGAATTAATTTCAGTTGCATTGAATTGATTAAGTTGCGCTAGTAATTGGGTGTTTAATGAATTTGTGTGATTTGAAAATCTTTATCACCTTTGAAGATTGCACTATTTTTGTAACATTGTGGGAAACCTGGTTAAGCAGAAATTAATTTTAGGGCATTTGTCTATCTGATGTGATCTCATCAACTATGATTTGTCCTTAGGGTTTTCCATTTATTTTCCCATCCCTTATCCTTTTTTCTTTGAAAGCTGGTAGATTTAGGTAAAAAGCACCACATCATTGATAAAATAGATGAAGTTTTCAGACTTCAGAGTCTGAATCACTTAGGGTTTATGCGTACCTATAGCTGCCATCATCCATAAAACCCTATATAATTCCAAATTTCATGTAAGTCCCCTTGACTGGAACAACAAAACATATCCAACTGAGTTATCTTGCAAGTCAAGACCTAACAGTATAAACTTTGGGGTAGTCTTTTTCTGGCTTTTTTTGGATTAGATTCCTTTCAAGAGAGGTGAGATACTTTGTATTTCATCTGCGTTGTTGTGTGCAAAAACACCCATCAATAGGATAAAAAGTGGTGATGGTCACCAATTGATTTACCAAAATAAATGTAGAAGGAAATGATAAAGAAGAACTACAATATTATTCAAACAAGAATAAGAGCTAATTAAAACAATATTACTAGCATGATGTAAATGAGTAAGGTGAGCACATGTAATTGTCAAAAAAAAATGGTAGTATGTAGCTTCAACAAGCTTCAATAATGGAGTGTGTAGCCAAGAATATCAAAGAAAAGAGAGCCAAAGATAGATTTGTTGTGGTTGGAGAAGAAGCTAATCAAAGATAGGTTTTTGAAAGGGTTTCCTAGAAGCTAAAGAGTCAAATTTAGATGTTTGAGGCATTTCTCGAATAGATGGGTATTACAACATGTAATAGTAGGTAGCCAGGTAGGATGCAATGTTTTAATTTTTTGAAAACTCATAGGATGCTAGTACATCGTGTAGACTTCCTCATGCCATGTTAGTGTCCTAAAGAAATCACTCAAAATTTAGCATGTGTTCCCAAGATAGAAACAAGAATTAGAATTTTCTTTAGAAAGAAAATTCACAATCTAGTGAAGGAAAAGGCTAAGGCTAGGCTAGAATGATCCCTAAAACATGTTGAAAGAATTGACACTAAAGAAAGTCAAAAATATAGTGTGAAATTGCAAGGGTATGCAATTTTTGACGTTATATTACAAATAGACAAATCTTTCCATGATTTTTTGAAATAGATCACTAACTCCAATATCTAATGCATGTATTTTTTTGGTAAATTTTTATTGAATATGTTGTTTAATATTAACTTTTTAATTGGTACTAATAGAAATTTCAAACCTAGATTCTACTGAAACATGTTTCTCTTTGAATATATCAATCTTTTTGTCATTGAAACAAGGACATCCATGTGAACTACATTGCATTTAAAAAAATAATAGTTTGTTATTTTTCTTGATGTCTTAAATAGAGGTTTTTTTTTTGTAATGGACCTACATTGATTGTAAAATTTAAAAAATAGAATATTTTTTAGTAATATAGTCTACAAATATAGTTAAAATTAGCATCTAAGCAAATTGATATGAATACTTATTTCCTTATGAGCAATACAATACTTAGCTCATTAAGAGAAACAACTTATAAATTAGTATATACACACATATACATATATACGGATCTCTCTCTGTATGTATGTATATAGGGCCATATGTGTATATATGTACATACAAACACATACACATATTCATATGTACATATGTATATGGCCCTATATATGTTTATGTGTGTGTATATATGTGCATGTATATACATATATAATTAAATTATGCATATATGTACACATACATACATATATAGTCTCATATATCAATACACACATACATACAATATATATGTATAGATATATGAGACTATATATTTATATAAACATGTCTGTGTACACACACACACACACACATATATATATACAGAGTCTCAAATATGTTTTTATACATGTGTGTATATGTATGTATGTATGTATGTATGTATATAACTAAGTAATAATAATACATATCATTCCTTTTAGAAATTTAACACCATGGACTATATACTTGTAAAGTCTCATTTTCAAATAATTTTGTTTTATCTCCAAATAAATGAGGTAAAATAGCTTTTTTTCATCATTTTGATAGGAGCAAGGAGAGTATGACATAGGGATCCACAAAGGGGGGTATGATTAAAGGGCTTATATCTAAACTACCTCCACCACCTTAGGTCTAACTCCCATGCATTTTTAATAAGATGTGATTTCAAGGAAAAACCAAGGTTGACAAACTAGTGGAACACAATATTGTGCTTCAACCCTTACGTAAGAGTATGCATGGCTATTATGCATGATTTAAGACTCTGGTTTCAAAAATATCTTATAAATTACACTTGATAGAACATGCATAATGGTTTATTAGAGGTTTGTTAGGACCATATGACACATCATTCTCTCAAAATACATAGATAGATCAACATCAAGCACTAGAAACCACATTACACATGGTAGAAATGGGATGTTTTGATACACTTGATAAAACATGCATAATGGTTTATTAGAGGTTTGTTAGCACCATATGACACATCATTCTCTCAAAATACATAGATAGATCAACATCAAGCACTAGAAACCACATTAAGCATGGTAGCAATGGGATGTTTTGATATAGGTTCTAGTTCATTCTTAGAAGTATAGATTGTGAATATGTTCAAATGCAGATATAAATTTTATTTACCAATACAACACTGTAAGAGAAAATCAAACTTTAGTGTGTTGATTACTAACAAGGACATAACAAGACAACTTTCTTGAGAAGGAAGATGAATGTTGTTGTGCTTGTGTGTGATGTTTCTAAAGCTCACCATGATACAAAATATTACTTATAGTTACAAAAGGGAAATAAATCATAGTATTTGTTTGGTGTAAGGTATGTGCAAGTCTAACAAAACTAAAAATTATTTGTTCTAACATATAGATAAGAGGTGTTATAAATAGAGAGATGTAGCATAAATAAATGTATGATTTGAGTTGAAGAACCCAAAGAAATACTAGAACTAGATAGATTCAAATTATCAAGACAAAGTAACTTAAAATGAAAAGAAAAAAATTACAAAAAATATAGGCTTCTCTCCTTTACAATCCTATAATTTTTAACTTTTTTGGTTCATGTTTAAAACTTGTAAACTTAAAAGCTTCTATGTTAAGTAAGTTCCCTCTCTTATAATTATTCAAATTAAAAAAAATCCAAATTTATAAAGAAATATATCTTATGAAAGATTAATTATCAAATTTTAACTATTTTGAAATGGGAAACTTGTAAATGAATAGCTGGAAAGTTAGTAACAGGGGGTGTACTTTCGTAAATATGATAACACTGGATGTACTTCCCTGTAAGTACAATAAGAAATGATAAATGGGACATTGTAGGACACTTTAAAAATGTCCAGAGATTGTTCTATGGCATGAAATAATAGAGACTATTGTTGAGACATGGACCAGCTAGGACCTTCCATACGCTGCTGGAGTGCTCTACCACTAAGCTATTGGCCCCTCTTGGACCAGTCCATCGTCAGTGCAGGTGTGGCTTATTTCCAACACCAACACCCCCCTTAAGCCACACCTCTCGTGTGCTTGGGGATCCTAGCCTGGGCCTGGCTTTGATACCATGTTGAGACATGAACCAGTTAGGACTCAAACCTAGGACCTTCCATTCACCACTAGAGTGCTCTACCACTAAGCTACTAGCCCCTCTTGGACTAGTCCATCGTCAGTCTGGGTGTGGCTTATTTCCAACACCAACACCCCCCCATAAGCCACATCTCTCATGTGCTCGGGGCTCCTATCCTGGTACCATGTTGAGACATGGACCAGCAAGGACTCAAACCTAGGACCTTCCATCGCTACTGGAGTGCTCTACCATTGAGCTATTGGCCCCTCTTGGACCAGTCCATCGTCAGTCTGGGTGTGGCTTATTTCTTGTTGCAAGTATGGGCCTAACCAGTGTTGTCATTGATGTCAACATACTCATGTTGCATTAATGAGAAGGATTAGATGAGCTGTGTGCTGAGGATATTGAGAAACTTAGTCTCAATCAAGAATAGTGAAGAACAGTGATGACAAGAAGGTAAAAGTCCTCAATAGGTTAAGGATCAAAGGATGTGGTTTAAAGGGTTTGTAGATATAAGTCTTGAGATGCTCCAGTCATGTTTTCAGAGGTCTACATGAAGATCTAAAGAAGTTACGGTCGCTCAAGTAGAACAGGTTCCGGCAGGTGTTCAGAGGTGACAAAGTGCCACAGATAGGTCCAGTGAGATCTGAAATTTCATTATCCCATTTTGTAGATTTGAGGGAGTGTTGAGGATGTTTCTGTGAAGTATCAACTAGATTGGTTCATGGGTTGAAGGTCTGAAAGAGCCTATTGATTTGTGATAGTGATGACAAACTGTGTTCTTGAAGCTCTGGATGAAGGAGAGAAGAATTCCAGTAGGATGATGAAGTGCGGATGTTCTTGGTGATTCGGGGAAGGTTATGATGATTGTTGGATCATGTCTAGTTTATGTTGGTGGTTTGCATTGAAGTTAGAGTTTGCATTTGAAGAATAACCATAGATATTGGTGTTCTTCTTGAGACTGGTCGACCTGATGTATTACACGTCTTGCGGATGTTCTTGTAGGTGTTTGTCGACTTAGATGATTGTTCCTAAGTCAATGCCTTGTATAAATAAGGGATTGTGAAGTCATTTTGAAGTGTGTCTTGTGGTGATGAGTGTCTGGTAGCGAAGAGAAGTGCGAAAGGCAGAACAAAAGTTTTGGGCTTAAATGGAACTGATTCAAGCATGCTGAAGATGCTATTCTCTAGTTCATAATGGTGATACCTATTCTTTTGTAGATAGTGTGTCTCTTGTAGGAAGTGAGCCTCTTGTGAGCAGTGTGCTTGAGCAGTGAGCCCTAATTGGCATGTACCATTTTGTTCTTTCTATTCTTCTAACAGAGAATACATTCTTGGGTTAATCACCCCATGGTTTTTCCCTTAACCAGGTTTTCCACGTCAAAATCTTGGTGTCTTATATGTTGATAAGCTTCTGTTTTGATTTGAATGCATTGTGGTTCATGATGAATATTATACTAATCACTAAAGAAGATTCAAGTGTTTAAATTGAGAAAGTTTCATACAACTGATTCACCCCCCCTCTCAGTTGTGTGCCCTAAGTCTAATAATTGGTATCAGAGCTAAGTTCCTCTAAAAGGAACTTAACCGCTTGAGGAGATCAAGGATTTTGTCATACAAGAAGGATAGTCTGAAGTTTGATGGAACAAACTTTTCTCTTTGGAAAGGTCACATGAAATGTCACTTGTAGTGTATGGGAATGGCATAATGGTCCATGGTCACAAAAGCGTATGTACCTCTACAGGGTGGTCCGACAACCCTAAATGAAATCACAGATGCTGAAAATAATCTGCAGACCAAAGAGGCTCTTCTAAGCGCATTAACTGACTCAGAGCTCTCAAATGTTATTGACCTATCAACCGCCTATGAGATCTGGATTAAACTGGAAAGTCTGCATGAAGGAGACAAGTATGTTAAATGTGCAAGGTTACAGAATCTAAAAGGCAAATTTGAAAAATTGAAGATGAGAGATGATGAAAATATTACCACTTTTATGCCAAGAGTGAATGAGCTAGTTTGTGGAATTAGAAATTCTGGTGGAGTCTTGGATGAAAATGAGATTGTTGGTAAGATTCTCAAATCCCTTCCTGCCTCTTACAAAATCAAGGTTGCTGCCATTGATGAATTTAGATCCCATACAACTATCACAAGAGACCAATTGGCTGGCAAACTGGTTGCTTTTGAAATGACCAAATTTGGAGATGATCCCCCAAAACTGAATCTGCATTCAAAGCCAACTTGCCTCTGTGAAAGGTAAACAAGGAGAACTCATCAAGGAAATTGTCATGGTATGAAAAAGCCAAAAAAGACCTGGAAGAAGAAGAAGTAGAAACTGCTCAACTTGAAGCCCTCATTGCAAAGAGACTGCCAAGAGGATCTGGTAAGTATGAAGGAAAATTTCCTTTTAAGTGTTTTAATTGCAATAAGATTGGTCATTTTGCCTCAAGATGTCCGAAAAGATTTTCAAAGCCAAATCCTAACAGATCAAGGTTCCAAAAGAATTGTTACTATGTTCATGAAGAAGATGATAATGAAGGAGTAACAGATGATGAATCAGAGACAAGAAACAAATTTGGAAGTGAATGGGTGTTTATTGCAATCAAGGAAGAAGAACCAATATCCTCTGTATCTATCAATCATAAAGTTGTAGAAAGAGCTCTGGCTGCCCAAGTTGAAGAAAAGAATGATTGGGTCATTGACAGTGGTTGCTCTCACCACATGATAGGTGACAAGAATAAGTTCATAGATTTGGAAAGGTATGAAGGAGGAGTGGTGAAGTTTGGTGATAATTCTACTGGTAGAATCAGAGGAAGAGGAACTATTTCTTTTAATGGAAGAAACAAAACTAGTAATGTACTATATGTTGAAGGTTTGAAGCACAATCTTCTCAGTGTTGGACAGTTGGTGGACAAAGGCTATGATCTCTGATTCAAGGATGGAAAATGCAAAATCTTTGAAAGATCTGGAACAAAGATTGCATCCGGTACTCAAACTAAAGGTAATATCTTCCACTTGGTTGGTACTAGTAAAAGTTGCTTATTTGTTCAAGTTGATCAGAGTTGGTTATGGCATAGAAGGATGTGTCATGTGAATTTTGATAATATCGTCAAGATAAGCAATACTCAGGCTGTAAGAGATCTTCCAAAATTGGTGAAACCTACTAACAGCTTGTGCAAGGAATGTCAGTTGGGTAAGCTGAGCAGAGTCACATTCAAAAGCAAGGAACTATCTTCTACCAGATTATTGGACTTAGTTCACACTGATCTTTGTGGTCCGGCAAGAACCAGAAGTATTCAAGGTGATAGATACTTCATGCTGCTAATAGATGACTATTCCTGGATGATGTGGGTAACCTTTCTAAAGGAGAAATCAGAAGCTCTTGAGAAATTCAAAACATTCAAGGCTATGGTAGAGAATGAAATAGGAATAAAGTTGAAATGTCTAAGGTCTAATAGAGGTGGAGAATTCACATCCGGTGAGTTCATAGAATTCTGTGAGAAACATGGAATTAAGAGACAGTTGTCTGCTTTGAGGACTCCACAGCAGAATGGAGTAGTGGAGAGAAAGAACCGGACCATCTAGGAAGCATCTAGGACTATGATGATGGAAGCAAATGTTCCTCAGATCTATTGGAGAGAAGTTGTTAGCACTGCAGTCTATACTCTTAATCAAGTTCAAATCAGAAGCAATACTAGTAAGACTCCTTATGAACTCTAGTTTGGCATTACTCCTACTGTAAGATATTTCAGAGTCTTTGGTAGCAAATGTTACATCAAAAGAGATGAAGATTTAGGTAAGTTTGATGCTAGAAGTGATGAAGGAATATTCTTGGGTTACTCTACTCAAAGCAAAGCATATCAGTGTTATAACAAGAGACTAAGAAAGATGATAGAAAGTACAAATGTGAAGGTTGATGAAGGAATAGAGAAACCCTCAAGGTTTTATGAATATGATGAAGATTATTAGAATGGTGTTCTGGTTCAAGGAGCTCAATCCTCTTCTGAAAGTTAGATTCAGACTGATCCGGTAAATCAGGAAGAAGAGATAGGTCCGAATGAGCCTGATCAAGATGCAGAAGTGCAAGAAACTCCCAAACTTCTAAGGTATGTAAGACTGAACCACTCTGAAGATCAGATCATAGGTGACAAGAGCAAAGGTGTGCAAACTAGAAGGAAAATTGCTCAAAATTCAGATAAATATTGTCTGATTTCAAAGATTGAACCTAAGACAATAAATAAAGCCTGCAATGATGAAAACTAGACCAAAGCAATGGAGGAAGAGTTGATGCAGATTGAGAAAAATCACACTTGGGATCTTGTTCCCAAACCTAGAAACAAGAATGTGATTGGAACCAAATGGGTCTTCTGGAACAAACTAAATGAAGTTGGTGAAGTAATCAGAAATAAAGCTAGATTGGTCTACAAAGGCTACTCTCAAATAGAAGGGATTGATTTTGAAGAAACCTTTGCTTCGGTGGCAAGAATTGAAGTAGTAAGATTATTTCTTGCATTTGCTTCCTTCAAGGATTTCAAGGTATATCAGATGGATGTCAAGTCTGCCATCTTGAATGGTGACTTAGAAGAAGAAGTGTACATTGAACAACCAGATGGTTTTCAATTATCTGAGCATGGTGATATGGTCTGCAAATTGAAGAAGGCATTGTATGGACTAAAGCAAGCCCCAAGAGCCTAGTATGAAAGACTGGACAAACATCTTTTGAAGATTGGTTTCAACAAAGGTACTGCTGATAGTAACCTATATTTAAAAATTGATCATGAAAACATCTTGATTGTTGAAGTATTTGTTGATGATATCATCTTTGGAGGAAGAGACAGTATGTGTAAAACCTTTACAAATCAAATGAAAAGTGAATTTGAGATGTCAATGCTCAGTGAAATGAATTTCTTCTTGGGTCTACAAATTACTCAGACCAAGAAAGGAATCTTTATTTCTTAGACCAAATATGTGAAAGAATTGTTGAGGAAATTTGGAATGGAAGATTCAAAGCCAATGAATACTCCCATGGCAACCGGATGTAAGTTGAGCAAAGATGATGACTCTCCTAAGGCAGATCAGACAAAGTACAGATCAATGATTGGAGGATTATTGTATCTCACTCAAACTAGACCAGATATAATGCAGGCTGTTGGTCTTGTGGTGAGATTCCAGGTTGATCCTAGAGAATCTCATGTCATGGCAATCAAAAAGATTTTTAGGTACATAAAAGGAACAGTTGAGTATGGTTTGTGGTATCCTAGAGATCATAATTTTTCTCTTCATGCATATACAAATGCAGATTGGGTAGGAGATGTGGATGACAGGAAGAGTACCAGTGGAGGAGCATTCTTTTTGGGGAAAAGATTGGTTTCTTGGCTAAGCAAGAAACAAGAGGCAATATCCCTGTCTACAACTGAAGCAAAATACATTGCAGCAGTAGGTAGTTGCACTCAAGTTTTGTGGATGAAGCAGATGCTAAGAGATATTAAAGTGGAATATGAGGAGGCTATCACAATTTTCTATGATAATTCAAGTGCAATAAATATTTCTAAGAATCCGGTGTTGCATTCTAAGACTAAGTATATATCTATCAAGTTTCACTTTCTGAGAGAGCAAGTGAACAAGGATGAAGTTAGATTGGAGTATGTGCCCTCCAAGGATTAGATTGCAGATATCTTTACTAAACCTCTTCCCAAGGACTCTTTTGAGTATCTCAGGGAGAAGTTAGGGGTTATTTCCCCTCCGATGATGAACTAGGATGCACTGATGTGCATCAATCTGGTCGATATCATAGTCATATCTTGTGATCCAGATTGATGATAAGGGAGCTGCTACTCAGGGGGAGCAGCTAGTATGTTATGAAGTAATGGAGTTGCAAGTATGAGCCCTTTGCCATTGATGTCAAAGGGGGAGAGAAGACACGTGAAAAACAAGTGGTTGCTGATCAAAGGGGGAGCAATAAAGGAAGAGAAGACATGTGAATAGTTGTTGCTATTAGGGGGAGTTGTGACAACAAGGAGAAGTTCTTGTCTTGATGGTTTTTCACATCATATGTTGCCATCAATGACAAAGGGGGGGATTGTTACAAGTATGGGCCCAACCAGTGTTGTCATTGATGTCAACACACTCATGTTGCATTAATGAGAAGGATTAGATGAGCTGTGTGCTGAGGATATTGAGAAAATTAGTCTCAATCAGGAACAGTGAAGAACAATGATGACAAGAAGGTAAAAGTCCTTAATAGGTTGAGGATCAGAGGATGTGGTTTAAAGGGTTTGCATATATAAGTCTTGAGATGCTCTAGTCAAGATTTTAGAGGTCTGCATGAAGATCTAAAGAAGTTATGGTCGCTCAAGTAGAACCAGTTCTGGTAGGTGTTCAGAGGTGACAGAGTGCCACAGATAGGTCCGATGAGATCTAGAATTTCATTATCCTATTCTATGGATTTGAGGGAGTATTGAGGATGTTCCTGTGAAGTATCAACTAGATTGGTTCATGGGTTGAAGGTCCAAAAGAGCCTATTCATTTGTGACAGTGATGACAGACTGTGTTCTTGAAGCTCTGGATGAAGGAGAGAAGAATTCGAGTAGGATGATGAAGTGCAGATGTTCTTGGTGATTCAGGGAAGGTTATGATGATTGTTGGATCATGTCCAGTTCATGTTGGTGGTTTGCATTGAAGTTAGAGTTTGTATTTGAAGAATAACCACAGATATTGGTGTTCTTCTTGAGATTGACCGACTAGATGTATTACACATCTTGCAGATGTTCTTGTAGGTGTTTGCCGACTTAGATGATTGTTCCTAAGTCGATGCCTTGTATAAATAAGGGATTGTGAAGTCATTTTGAAGTGTGTATTGTGGTGATGAGTGTGTGGTAGCGAAGAGAAGTGTGAAAGGCAGAGTAGAAGTTTTAGGCTTAAATGGAACTGATTCAAGCATGCTGAAGATGCTATTCTCTAGTTCATAAAGGTGATACCTATTCTTTTGTAGACAATGTGTCTCTTGTAGGTAATGAGCCTCTTGTGAGCAGTGTGCTTAGGTAGTGAGCCCTAATTGGCATGTGCCATTTTGTTCTTTCTATTCTTCTAACAGAGAATACATTCTTGGGTTAATCACCCTGTGGTTTTTCCCTTAACCAGGTTTTCCACATCAAAATCTTGGTGTCTTATGTGTTGATAAGTTTCTGCTTTTGATTTGAATGCACTGTGTTTCATGATTAATATTATACTAATCACTAAAGAAGATTCAAGTGTTTAAATTGAGAAATTTTCGTACAACTGATTCACCCCCCCTCTCAGTTGTATGCCCTAAGTCTAACATTTCCAACACCAACACCCCCCCTTAAGCCACACCTCTCGTGTGCTTGGGGCTCCTAGTCTGGTACCATGTTGAGACATGGAATAGCTAGGACTCAAACCTAGGACCTTCCATCACTACTGGAGTGCTCTACCAGTGAGCTACTGGCCCCTCTTGGACCAGTCTATCATTTGTCTGGGTGTGGCTTATTTCCAACACCAACAACTATTACTTCTTGTGTGGTAGTGGAGAAAAGAAGAATGTGGGAATGTTCCCTATGTAGGCTCCAATGAAAAAGCATTAAAAATAGATTGCTTCTATTGTTATCTCTAGCACTCGCAGTAAATGTAGTTTATTACAAATTAAGGATATTGGATAGGTTTCTATTCCTTGAAGACATGAGGAATATCTTGGCAGGGAATGCTACTAAAATATACTCATTGCATTTTCTAGAAGAATAAAAATAAATGTTGTATTTTTTTATATAGTAAACAGTATCTCTCTCCATTCAGTTGAGACGCATAAGGAGCTCAACCAAGTTTCATGTGTGGTGTACTTGACCAGATGTAACAAAATTACTCAGAATACCCTTAGTGTGGTTAGTGCAATAATGAACATCGTATTGAGGATTGTCTTGAGTTATGTGAAATGATCCTCTAAAGAGACAAGTTACAAGATCATATTTCTCTTAGAGACAAATAGATTGAACAACGGATAATGCTTCGAGATTAGTTAAGAATCCATGACACTAGTCTCAAAGATCATAGCAAGCTAATATTAGTAAGGAACCTCATTTAGATAATGAGGCAACCAACAATGCCTACAACCCTAGAAACCAAAGCTTATTGCATAATTCTACCCTAAGAGATCAGTTCTAAAAGTGGAAAACAAATCCTCCACTCCAATAATTAAAGAAGACATAGCCACTAAAACTAATGGCTCTAAAGGAGGTGACCCAATTAAGACCTAGTTAATTGGTATGTCTAAGTACACTAGACTACTAGATCTCACCTCTAATACCAAGGCACATATCATGATATATTAGCTAGAAGGAAAAACAAACCTATGGGTGGATCTGTTGGATCTAGGGCATACAACTGAGAGGGGGGGGGTGAATCAGTTGTATAAAACTTCTTGTTCTTTCAAACACTTGATTCTTGGTTGTTAGTTAACAGCATATCAATTAATCTTCCATGAAAGCATTATACATAAACACAAGAGCAGATAAACATCAACACATTGAACACCAAGATTTTGACGTGGAAAACCCGGTTAAGGGAAAAACCACAGGGTGATTAACCCAAGAATTATTCTCTGTTAGAAGAATAAGAAAAAGAATGGCACTTGCCAATTAGGGCTCACTGCCCGAGCACACTGCTCACAAAGAGGCCCACTGCCTACAAGGAGACACACCGTCTACAAAGTGATAAGAATCACAGTCTTGAACTGGAGAATGACATCTCTACCATGTCCGGATCAGTTCCATTTAAGCCCAAAAACTTTTGTTCTACCTTTCGCACTTCTCTTCACTATGCCACACTCATCCACACAATCCACACTTTGAAATGAACTCACAAACCGTTATTTATACAAGACATCGACTTAGGAACAAACATCTAAGTCAGCAAACAACCATAAGAGTATCCGCAAGATGAATAACACATCCGGTCGGCCACCACAAGAACATTCGCAGGATGAACAACTCATCCGGTCGGCTAAACAGAGCAAGAACTTCATCCAGAAGAATAACTTCAATTCCGGGCTCTACCATCAATGCGGATCAACAACACAACCTCAACACAATCCAGAAAACTTCACAAGCCTGCCTGAATGACCGGATACATCCGCACGTCCTTTACTTGCTGGAATCTCTTGTCTTCCTCATCCGGAACTTCAAGAACACAGTCTGTCGCCACTGTAGAAGGTACTTCCGGACCTTCAAATCATACATTATCAATGCGGACCAACAACACAACCTCAACATGATCCAAGAACCTTCACAAGCCTGTCTGAATGACCAGGTACGTCCGCATTTCCTTTACTTACTGAAATCTCTTATCCTCCTTATCTGAAACTTCAAGAACACAGTCTGTCGCCACTGTCATAATGCAAGAGGTACTTCCGGACCTCCAAATCATACACAACTCGAGATGGCATATCACAAGGACATCTCAAACACTCTTTCCAATCCACAGATTAGGATTGCACAATTTCTGACCTCACCGGACCTTTCTGTGATCCTCTGTCACCTCTAAGCACTTGCCGGAACCGGTTCCACACAGACAGCCATAACTTCTTCAGGTCTTCATGCGGACCTCTAAAAACTTGACTGAAGCATCTCAAGACTCATATATGCAAACCCTTTAATCTGCATCCTCCGGTTCTCAACCTATCCAATATATTTGCCTTCTTCTCATCACTATTCTTCACTGTTCCTGTCTGAGGCTAATTTTCTCAATATCCTCAACACACAGCTCATCCAATCCTTCTTGTCAATGTAATATGAGTATGTTGACATCAATGACAACACTGGTTCACCTCATACTTGCAACAATCTCCCCCTTTGTCATTGATGGCAACATATGATGTGAAAAACCATCAAGACAAGATCTTCTCCTTTCTGTCACAGCTCCCCCTATCAACAACAACTTTTCACATGTCTTCTCTTCCTTTACTGCTCCCCCTTTGATCATTAACCACTTGTTTTTCACATGTCTTCTCTCCCCCTTTGACATCAATGGCAAAGGGCTCATACTTGCAATTCTAATACATCAGAATCATACCAGCTGCTCCCCCTTAGTAGCAGCTCCCCATCATCAATCTGGATCACAAGATATGACTGTGATATCCACCGGACTGATGCACATCAGTGCATCCTAGTTCATCACCGGAGGGGCCATGACCCCTAACTTCTCCCGGAGATATTCAAAAGAGTCCTTGGGAAGAGGTTTTGTAAAGATATCTGCAATCTGATCCTTGGAGGGAACATACTCCAATCTGACTTCTTCCTTGTTTACTTGTTCTCTCAAAAAGTGAAATTTGATAGATATGTGCTTAGTCTTAGAATGCAATACCGGATTCTTAGAAATATTAATTGCACTTGAATTATCACAGAAAATTGTGATAGGCTCCTCATATTCAACTTTAATGTCTCTTAGCATCTGCTTCATCCATAATATTTGAGTGCAACTACCTGCTGCTGCAATGTATTCTGCTTCAGTTGTAGACAGAGATATTGCATCTTGTTTCTTGCTTAACCAAGAAACCAATCTCTTCCCCAAAAAGAATGCTCCACCACTAGTGCTCTTCCGGTCATCCACATCTCCTGCCCAATCTGCATCTGTGTAAGCATGAAGAGAGAAATCCGGATCTCTAGGGTACCATAGACCATACTCAACTGTTCCTTTCAAGTACCTAAAATTTTTTTTGATTGCCATAACATGAGATTCTCTAGGATCAGCCTGGAATCTTGCCACAAGACCAACAACCTGCATTATATCTGGTCTAGTTTGAGTGAGATACAACAATCCACCAATCATTGATCTATACTTTGTCTGATCTGCCTTTGGAGAATCATCATCTTTGCTTAACTTACATCCGGTTGCCATAGGAGTGTTCATAGGCTTTGAGTCTTCCATACCAAATTTCCTTAACAATTCTTTCACATATTTGGTCTGAGAAATGAAGATCCCTTCTTTTGTTTGAGTAATTTGCAGACCCAAGAAGAAATTCATTTCACCAAGCATAGACATTTCAAACTCACTTTTCATCTAATTTGCAAAAGTTTTGCACATACTATCTCTTCCTCCAAAAATGATATCATCCACAAACACTTCAACAATCAAAATGTTTTCATGATCAATTTTGAAATATAAGTTACTGTCAGCAGTACCTTTGTTGAATCCAATCTGCACAAGATGCTTATCCAACCTTTCATACCAAGCTCTTGGGGCTTGCTTCAATCCATACAAAGCTTTCTTCAACTTGCAGACCATATCATCATTATCAGACAATTGAAATCCATCCAGTTGTTCAATGTAGACTTCTTCTTCTAGATCACCATTTAGGAAGGCAGACTTGACATCCATCTGATATACCTTGAAGTCTTTGAAGGTGGCAAATGCAAGAAGTAATCTAACTGCTTCAATTCTTGCCACCGGAGCAAAAGTCTCTTCAAAGTCAATTCCTTCTATTTGAGAGTACCCTTTGCAGACCAATCTAGCTTTGTTTCTGATTACTTCACCAGCTTCATTTAGTTTGTTCCGAAAGACCCACTTGGTTCCAATTACATTCCTGTCTCTAGGTCTGGGAACAAGATCCCAAGTATGATTTTTCTCAATTTGCATCAATTCATCTTCCATTGCTTTGGTCCAGTTTCCATCATTGCAGGCTTCATTTATTGTTTTAGGTTCAATCTTTGAAATCAAACAACATTCATCCTGATTTTGAGTAACATTCCTTCTAGTTTGTACACCTTTGCTTCTGTCACCTATGATCTGATCTTCAGAGTGGTTCAGTCTTACATACCTTGGAATTTTGGGATTATCCTGCACTGCTGCTTCTTGATCAGGCTCATTCAAACCTATCTCTTCTTCCTGATTTACCGGATCAGGCTGACTCTGTCTCACCGGAGAGGATTGAGTTCCTTGAACACTGTCTTGGTCATCTTCATCAAACTCATAAAATCTTGAAGGCTTCTCAATTCCTTCATCAACTTTTACATTGGTGCTTTCTATCATCTTCCTCAATCTCTTATTGTAACACCGGTATGCTTTGCTTTGAGTGGAGTAACCCAAGAAAATTCCTTCATCACTTCTAGCATCAAACTTTCCTAGATCTTCATCTCTTTTAATATAACACTTGCTACCAAATACTCTGAAATATTTCATAGTAGGAGTGATGCCAAACCAGAGTTCATAGGGGGTCTTACCGGTGTTGTTTCTAATTTGAACTCGATTGAGAGTGTAGACTGCAGTGCTGATAGCTTCTTTCCAAAACATCTGAGGAACATTTTCTTCCAACATCATTGTCCTGGCAGCTTCTTGGATGGTCCGGTTCTTTCTCTCAACTACTCCATTCTGCTGTGGAGTCCTAGGAGCAGACAACTGTCTCCTTATACCCTGCTTCTCACAAAAGTCAATGAACTCACCAGATGTAAATTCACCACCTCTATCAGACCTTAGACACTTTAGTTTCAATCCGGTTTGATTCTCTACCATAGCTTTGAAGATTTTGAACTTCTCAAATGCTTCTGATTTTTCTTTTAGAAAGGTAACCCACATCATCCGGGAATGATCATCAATTAACAACATGAAATATCTATCACCTTGCAGACTCTTGATTCTTGTCGGACCACAAAGATCAGTATGTACTAATTCCAACAATCCGGTAGAAGACTGATCTTTGCTTTTGAAAGAGACTCTGCTTTGTTTACCTAACTGACATTCTTTGCACACACTATTTGTAGGTTTCATCAATTTTGGAAGATCTCTTACAGCCTGAGTATTGCTTATCTTGATGATGTTATCAAAATTTACATGACACATTCTTCTATGCCATAACCAACTCTGATCAATTTGAACAAACAAACAACTTTTATTTGAACCAACCAGATGAAAGATATTACCTTTTGTCTGAGTACCGGATGCAATTTCAGTTCCGGAGCTTGTAAAGATTCTGCATTTTCCATTCTTGAACCGGAGATCATAGCCTTTGTCCACTAACTGACCAACACTGAGAAGATTGTGCTTCAATCCTTCAACATATAGTACATTACCTATTTTGCTCTTTCCATCAAAGGAAATAGTTCCCCTACCTCTGATTCTGCCAGCAGAATTATCACCAAACTTTACCATTCCTCCTTCATATCTTTCCAAATCTAAGAACTTATTCTTGTCACCAGTCATATGGTGAGAACATCCACTATCAATAACCCAATCATCCTTTTCTTCCACTTGAGCAGCCAAAGCTTTTTCAACAACTTTGTGATTGACAGATTCAGAGAGTATTGAATCATCTTCCTTGATGGCAATAAACACCCACTCATTTCCGGGTTTGCTTCCTAGTTCTGATTCATCATCTGTTACTCCTTCATTGTCATCTTCTTCATGAACATAATAGCAATTCTTTTGAAACCTTTGTTTGTTGGTATTAGACCTTGCAGATCTTTCCGGACATCTTGAAGCAAAATGACCAATCTTATTGCAGTTGAAACACTTAAAGGGTAGTTTTCCTTCATACTTACCGGATCCTCTTGGCAGTCTCTTTGCAATGAGGGCTTCAAGTTGAGCTGTTTCTGCTTCTTCTTCTTCCATGTCTCTTCTTGCTTGATCATACCATGACATCTTCCTTGATGAGTTTTCTCCCGGATCAAATCTCTGTTTGCCTTTCACATAGGTACTGGCTTTGAAAGCAGATTCAGTCTTGGGAGGATCATCTCCAAACTCGGTCATTTCAAATGCAGCTAGTTTACCAGCCAGTTGTTCTCTTGTGACAGTTGTGTGGGCTCTGAATTCATCAATGGCAGCAACCTTGATTTTGTAGGCAGCAGGAAGGGATCTTAGGATTTTGCAGACAATCTCATTTTCATCTAGAGTTCCACCAGCATTTTTGATTCCACATACCAGCTCATTCACTCTTGGCATAAAGGTAGTGATGTTTTCATCATCTCTCATCTTAAATCTTCCAAATTTCCCTTTCAGACTTTGCAACCTTGCACTTTTGACAAACTCATCTCCTTCATACAGAAGTTCCAGTTTAGTCAGGATCTCATATGCAGTTGGTAGGTCAATAACATTTGAGAGATCTGAGTCATTTAATGCGCTTAGAAGAGCTTCCTTGGTCCGCAGATTATTTTCTGCTTCTGTGATTTCATTCAGAGTTGTCGGGCCACCTTGTGGAGGTACATATGGTTTTGAGACCATAGCCAAGTATGCTTTTCCCATACATTCCAAGTGACACTTCATGCGACCTTTCCAGAGAGTGAAGTTGGTTCCATCGAACTTCGGACTATCCTTCTTGTATGACGACATCCTGGATCTCCTCAAGCGGTTAAGCTCCTTTCAGAGGAACTTGGCTCTGATACCAATTGTTGGATCTAGGGCATACAACTGAGAGGGGGGGTGAATCAGTTGTATAAAACTTCTTGTTCTTTCAAACACTTGATTCTTGGTTGTTAGTTAACAGCATATCAATTAATCTTCCATGAAAGCATTATACATAAACATAAGAGCAGATAAACATCAACACATTGAACACCAAGATTTTGACGTGGAAAACCCAGTTAAGGGAAAAACCACGGGGTGATTAACCCAAGAATTATTCTCTGTTAGAAGAATAAGAAAAAGAATGGCACTTGCCAATTAGGGCTCACTGCCCGAGCACACTACTCACAAAGAGGCCCACTGTCTACAAGGAGACACACTATCTACAAAGTGATAAGAATCACAGTCTTGAACTGGAGAATGACATCTCTACCATGTTCGGATCAGTTCCATTTAAGCCCAAAAACTTCTGTTCTACCTTTCACACTTCTCTTCACTATGCCACACTCATCCACACAATCCACACTTTGAAATGAACTCACAAACCGTTATTTATACAAGACATCAACTTAGGAACAAACATCTAAGTCGGCAAACAACCATAAGAGTATCCGCAAGATGAATAACACATCCGGTCGGCCACCACAAGAACATTCGCAAGATGAATAACTCATCCGGTCGGCTAAACAGAGCAAGAACTTCATCTGGAAGAATAACTTCAATTCTGGGCTCTACTATCAATGCGGATCAACAACACAACCTCAACACGATCCAGAAAACTTCACAAGCCTGCCTGAATGACCGGATACATCCGCACGTCCTTTACTTGCTGGAATCTCTTGTCTTCCTCATCTGAAACTTCAAGAACACAGTCTGTCGCCACTGTAGAAGGTACTTCCGGACCTTCAAATCATACATTATCAATGCGGACCAACAACACAACCTCAACATGATCCAAGAACCTTCACAAGCCTGTCTGAATGACCAGGTACGTCCGCATTTCCTTTACTTACTGAAATCTCTTATCCTCCTTATCCGGAACTTCAAGAACACAGTCTGTCGCCACTGTCATAATGCAAGAGGTACTTCTGGACCTCCAAATCATACACAACTCGAGATGGCATATCACAAGGACATCTCAAACACTCTTTCCAATCCGCAGATTAGGATTGCACAATTCCGGACCTCACCGGACCTTTCTGTGATCCTCTGTCACCTCTAAGCACTTGCCGGAACTGGTTCCACACAGACAGCCATAACTTCTTCAGGTCTTCATGCGGACCTCTGAAAACTTGACTGAAGCATCTCAAGACTCATATCTGCAAACCCTTTAATCCGCATCCTCCGGTTCTCAACCTATCCAATATATTTGCCTTCTTCTCATCACTGTTCTTCACTGTTCCTGACTGAGGCTAATTTTCTCAATATCCTCAACACACAGCTCATCCAATCCTTCTTGTCAATGTAATATGAGTATGTTGACATCAATGACAACACTGGTTCACCTCATACTTGCAATAGGATCACCTTTTAGAGATTAGATATATGACATGGCACAAGTGACATGGGAAAAGCTCAATAAAATGTTCCATAAGGAATATTTGTTAGTGTAGCATCATGACTAGAAAGTAAAAAAACTTCATGCTATCCACCTAAGCACATCTTTAGTAGCATAATACAAGTTAAAATTCATGGGCTTATTTTGACATGTTTGCTTCATGAAATTTAAGGAAGATAGGGTGGATAAATTTATTTTAGGAATAAATAAGAATTTAATGTATAACATTAATTATGTATGAAGGGAAATAAAATGATCTTCAAAATATATAAAGGTATGTGTTGATCATGATGTTAGTCATAAACAAACATAGAATAAAAGTGCACATTAACCTTTATTCATCTTGAAAGATATAATGAATTCAGAGAATTCATGATCCCAAGTCTCTAGTGATTAGGTCTTAATCTTCTGACGTTACTCAGAGGTTGATGTGTATTGTTGTTTCCATTTTGGGGCCTTACGTAAGTCTCATCTATAAGATAGTGTTTCCTGTAATGATGCCGCACAGATGGTTATTATACACAAGATATGCTTCAAATAGTGTGTCTATCTTTAAATCTTTGATGATATCTATCATTTTGACATGCTTTAACCTCAAATATGTTGAATATGTTCAGTTATCTATGGGATGTCTGCATATTTGTATTATTTTCTTAAGATTGTCAATTATTTGCAATTATGATGATGAAATGCTCTAAAATTTAAAGAAATTGAAAAGAATACTCCAAACTAATGTTGAACCTTCAGTTATTGAGCCACATACACATCAGATACAGTCATGAAGAGAAGAAATCAAACCATATGTTCACCAAGACATTCCACAGCTAGATACAGTCGATGCTAACTTCAAAGGCAAGGCATGAAAACAACACATGCAAGCCGATATGCACTCCAAGGGACGTAGCAAATCAAAGCATATATCAAGAATTCATACATTGATTACTCAAGATTTATGATGTATTGTAATCAAAACAGTCTTCTCATTCATTAAGTATGCAAGAACATATATGTATACAACAACTTTGAAATGAGCCCTAAATATTTCAGCAAACAGATTTCAATTAAGTTTCGAATGCTTCAAAAAAGGCATCCCTGCACCTTTTATAGAACAAGGTGAGGGAGCGGTTACAATTGATCTATGATCAAGATTAATCTATTAAGATCTACAGTTCATACTTTATTGACCAAGTCAACTCCTTCAACGTGGCAAAGGTTGCCAGCTGGCAACCATCTAGGTAACTCATACTTTCCTAAGTACCTCATGCATGTATTCTCTTTATAGTGCATCTTCATCATCATCTCTATTGTCATGATCATCACTTTCATCAATTTCAATATCCTCCTAATGACTATCCCTTTGTATATGGACCTGCATGGATGTCCTAATATTTTCATATGCTTGCACAATCTTTTCTATTTTGCTGCCATCCTGAGTTCTTGCTTTGGCGATGGCATGTTTATGCATTTGATATTTGCTCCGGAGCGTTTCTAACTTATTCCTCCTGCTGCTCAGTGTTTCATTATAACTCTCCACTCTAACCTTTATTCTCATTACTTTATCCATTACTTCTTCTGTCAGGTGGTTCAAAGGGTCATCAGCTACCAGCTGGAAATTACTATGTAGAGCCTTAATTGCAAACTCTTCATCTTGATTTTCAATCTTCCCTTCTACTTTCCCTTCTAAGGTCTCCAAGATCTCTGCTTCATAATACATCATATCATGTAGCTTCATACTGATGTTTCTCAGTTTACAGTTATATCTCTTTAGCACATCACATTCAAACCTGATGTCTTTATTCCAGATATCAATCAATATGGTTGTGTTATTATTTAATACTTGATTATTTATAAGAATTTAAGGGTTAATGCTTTTTATTTCATCTAAAGCACTCAAGGCTTTCTCCATTTGAAATGACCTCTTCCTGGTCTCCATCTGTAGTTTATCCACCCTCCTCCTGGAGGTACCTAAAGAATTCCACCTCTTAAAAGAGGCTTTTACCACTTCCTCAGCTCCATCAAGCGCAGATGACATCCATTTTAACATTATTATTGATTCATGTCTCATAAGGTTCAACTTGTTGACTTCCTCTTGAGAAATTGCAGTCAATGGGACTGCTCTATCACTTGATGTATCATCAGGGTTAATTAACATGCAGCTGAGCAATATGCTCTTTATGCTTCTTATTTTTCTCCTTCTCTCTCTTTATCTTCTGGGTCAAAGAATCAATAATATCTTTCCCTTCTTGACCTTCTTGGTCTTCATTGGCAAATCCTAGATCTACTGTGGTAATCTGGAATTCTTCCAGAGTAATCTTGCCTCTTTCCTTCTTGACTGTGGGGAGTGCTATTTGGGCAGTTCTTTTGCCTGTATCAGGCTCTCTTCTAATGGTAGAAGTTAATCTTGCCCTCCTCTTAGGATTTATTATAGTTTCTGAAAATAATGTAGATATATCAAATTCCTGAAATTCAAAACTAGATTCTGTACTTATCTCTTTTTCTAGCTAGGGAGGAACTTGGTTACTGGATCCTGGATGTCCACCATCATCATCATGTACACCTTGATCTCCAATATCTGTTATCATCCTTTGTGGTGAAGGTGACTTTCTTATTTCCTCCTCATGATGCTCTTCATGAGGGTGATCTTGTGATGCTTCCTCTTGTTGAGGAATCTCTTCTTTCGGAGGGTGATCCTACTGATCATCTACATGTTTATCATGATCTTGAACTTTTACTTCCTCCAGGGGTGTCTCATCCACTTTAGTATTTTCCTCATCCTAAGGTACATTGGTACTTGTGGATATTATTTTATCTGACTTAGGTGCCTCCACTTGATCTTGCATCACATATTTCTCTACACCTGATGTATCTACCTCTTGAGCCTTTAGGTCATCATGACCTGATGTTTCTTTATCTCCTGAGATTTCTCCGTCCTTTGTCTAGACTTCAACTATTTTGGGTTCAGTTGATATTTCTTGCTACTATCGACCCATATCTGGAGCTTTATCTTCCACTTCCATCTATTTAACTTCTTCAACATTTTTCATTCTATCAGATGTACCTGCTATATCTTTAGGATTTACATCCTCTACATATGTCAAGTCTATTGTTGCAGGAGTTGTCACCTGATCAACTAATGCATCCAGCCCTATTTGTTGTGCAATCTTTTCTGGGCTCTTTTCTTTTTCTTGCTCCACTTGCTTTAACTCTTCTAACACTACTGCCTGGACTGATGGGGTTCCTTGTGGAGTTGTGTGGGTGTTAGCAGCAAGGGTTTCCATTTTCTGAGAGGTGGCATCTTTTACTACCTCATCATCAGATAGGTCCATAGTCTCTTCCAGTGAGACAGGACCACTTTGTACTGCTCTTGAGGTTTCTTTATTTTGTTCCTCAGCCTTCTTAGTCTTGAACTTGACTATGGTAGGAAGGGGTACCTCATGCTGCAACTCTTTTCTAAACACTTCACTACCTGCCCCTCTTAGCATTATGGGGTCTTGTTTTATTTCACCTCTCATTGAAGTTCTCTATTTCTTAGATGTGGATACCATCACCTAAGGTGCTTTTCTCTTTCTGGTGAGGAGTGTAGGGTCTTCTTCTTCCTCAGGCTCTTCATTTAGAGAAATATCCTCTTCTATGTTCTTTTGTTGAGATGCCTGACCCTCCTCATATGTGTCAGTACGTTGTGTAGCTGGCCTCTAGATTCTTTTAGCTTTTTGTTTATCCATAGGAGGTGGTGCGGATGATGTTGATGCTTGGCCTAATCCTATTACACCTTTAGCTGGCACCTCTATTCTTTCAATTACTACCCCTTTAGGTTCATTATTAGTTTTCTTACCTCTAGGGGGTCTCTTGCTTTGCTCTGGAGACTTCATTCTCTCTCCTTTGGATTTCCTCTTCTCTGTCAGGAAATCATCATATTCCTCATCAGGAATATCTTGTCTCTTCTTCTTATTATCCACTGTAAGGGCTACACCCTTTTTCTTCAGTGCATTTATCTGTTCATCTACCCAAGCTTGGGTTAACTATAGGGTCTTGCCTGTAAACTGATCCAATGAAATATCATCAAGTTGAGTGAGATCAGGTGCTTAGATAGTGTCATTATATATCTTTTTCTCTTCATACTCATCTGCTATTAAGTTGCCATCATCCCTCTTTAATTGCATTGGCACTGGGATGCAATCAAAGGTCCTGATCTCGTTGAGGGTTAGCCTTTGGTATTTTCTCCTTCTGGCTTCAGCTTCATCCTCACAATCTGCCTAGAAATCTTCAAGATTCCTTTGATGGATGGGTTTCCCCATGATCTTCTGCATCCTACCATATGGATCGTATGACCTTGCCAGTGGGAATGGCTGTAATCCCATCATACTCAAGCCAGCTCTAGCTTTCTTAATGTTCTCAGAATCTGGGCACATATACCTGTTGACCCATTTTTTTCTCTGTCCAGAGTTAAATAGTTCACCTAGTTTTGTCCTTGAAAAGCCTTTGGAAAATGTTCCAAAAATTTGAAAAGTGTCAAATTGCCAAAAAAAAAAAAAAAAACCCTTACCATTGGAAAGAGCTTGAAAAAGTAGGCAACTTTGCTTTTTACACCACCCTGAAATTCGGCCAAATAAAGAAGTTATCCATGGTCAAAGTTTTGGTCAAACATACATTTCAAATGTGCATTTTGGCAGGCTTGAAAATCTCCATCGGCCTTAGAAAAAATGAAAAATTTTGAGTTTTATGCATTTTTTGATTGCATATCGGGCTAAGGAAATGCATATACAAGGGGGGAATCTTTCGCAGATTCCTGGGAATATTCCCAGTTTGTATATCGGTGATATACAAGTAAAGATGCAAGTAAATATACAAGGTATAAGATACATCATGGGTATATTCCATCGAAGATGCCCTGTTTGTATGTAAGGGAGTTTGCATATTCTGTTTGAATATTTGCATATACAAGGCCAATATGTACATTTGCTATGGTACTGCAGAGGGAAGATGCAAAGGATCAATGCAAAGAAACATACAAAGGAGTTTGTATATCTCCAAGATGCAAATGGTGCGACCCGCAGGTTTACAAAGGAGATTGTATGCACTTGCATACAAGGGAATTTTGCATATCGGGTTATACATTTTAGGAATATTCTATAAATATTCCCACTTGTATATTTATCCTTTGTATATTGGCTTGCATATGCAAATATACAAGCCAAAATACAAAGGCTAAACATACAAATGCAGCGCTACAGTGGAATGTATATTTGCTTTGTATGTTCGCACATACAAGTGGCTATATACAATCAAACTTATGCATTGTGGGAATATTCCACAAAGATTCCCTATTTGTATAAAAGGGGTTTGTATGTTGTGTTTGTATGTTTGCACATACAAGCTAAGATACAAGGACATATGCAAGATGGATTTCAAAAATGCTTCTGATCTGCTTCATAAAGGGTTGGAGTCCATGGCTTGTATGAATATGGACTTGTATATCGCTCATATACAAGTCAAAGATAAGAAGGAGCATATACAAGGTGGATTTCAATTGAGGATTAGGTTCAGCACATAAAGGTTTCAGGTCCGCCTTGTATGCATAGATGTTTGTATATTTGCATATACAAAGAAATGTATAAGGAGAAAATATACAAGCCAGACCTGACAGGGAAACCAAATGCAGCTAATGGCCATTTTGGGATCTGCAGCTTGTATATTATCATATGCAAAAGGCACATACAAGTGGTAGGGCCCGCATATACACGGAGGGAATTGTATGTATATACAATTTCAAAATACAAAGGCACAAATAGGGCCTGATGTACGGGGTGCCATGCATATGCAAAGGAGTTGCAAAATGCATTTTTAAATGTTGATTCAGGCGCCAAGATGCATGCGATATACACACAGATGCAGATGCAGTATATACAGGAGGTTGACCAAATCTTTGACCACCTGTATCTTCCCCATTTCAGCGAATTTTGACATGCTGTAAGAGGCAAAAGTGCATGTTTTTGCCTCCTCTTTCATTTGAGCAGGGTTTTGGGGGAATTTTCCAATTTTCAATTTTTAGATCTGAGGATGCATATTTTGAATGATGAATATTTCAGCGATGACTTACAGCAGATGAACATATTTTTTGGGCATTCATTGTAGCAGATGGAGCAAGCAGCTTGCATTGATGACAAAGAATATCTTTCCACTGCTTCATCTCCAGATGCAAGAAGTGGTAGCTGCATTACAAGCCATAAAATATCTCCCTGTCTGCCAGTTCTAGTTTTCAACACCATAACTGATGCAGCTGGGCTGTAATTAATGTAGATATTTTCTGTGACAGCTCTTTGAGCAAATTTTTGTAACTGACTTAGGATAGTTTTGGAATGCTATATATATGCATTCAAATGTTGTAAATAAGGTTAGAAATTTTTTGGCATTAAGGCTTTTCTGTTTCCAAACAGGGTTTTCATATGTTGTAACTGTGCCTTTCCATTGAATATATGCAAGTTAATTTTACCTCTTTACTGATTTTTCTAGTTCTGTGTGAATCTGTGTACGGCTGTCTGTGAATGTTTCATTCCTTTCAATCATATTGCTTCTCACCTCTGCTAGAGTCATCTAATCTGTGTATACCTACTTGTTGTATTTGATTACATTGTGCATCTTCTCAGTGTTGTGGAAATTTTTTGAAATCTGTCTAGTGCATCACCCTTGTTTTCAAGCTTTTATTTCATTTCCATTACAAGCTTTCTCTCTCCCTTTTCCCCTCAAAATTTAGTAGTTTTAGGTGATAACTAGACAAGGAAGCCGACATTCTTCGGAGGTCTGATCTCACTTAGCAAAGTCCCACACTTAGAGATCAGTCCCATGTTACTCCAGTTTGCAGAGGCTTCACGGCTATATGCAAGGGTGCAAAACTAGGTGATAACAACTTTGGCACACCTGGTGGGACCCGAAGTCACAAAAAGACAATCAATTTAACACAACCCTTATCACTGGTTTTGATGTGCAGCCAGTGATTACAGACCTTTAGAGGTTAAAGTTTGCATATCTGGCGACTCGGGCTGAGGAAGGACAAGCGGATCAGTTCTACCATTACATGTTTTATGAGAAAGGTACAAACTAGGAGTTCAAGTTCAAGTCCATTCTAATATTTGTAGCTCTCTCCACCTAGAAGATAGAGCAGAGCAGTAGCAAGGACTCTAGTTTCCAAAATAGTACAGTCAACTCCACCAAGTTTCAGACCAGTTGCTTTTGTAGTTCCTGTAGTAACTCAAGAAAATCTACCTACTGCTCTTCAGATGGCAAGAAATCAGCCATTCGTGACTTTTGATGGGGGTAGCCCTTTGGATCTAATGGTACATGATGTCATACCAATGGCAGCTTTGAAGAGTTTGCTCTATTTCACAGGGGAAAATCAGACTACTCCTATTGAGCACATCAGAGACATAGCTTCTCTATGTGGAGTACATCATGTCACTCAGGAGAATGTAGCCATCAGATTGTTGACTACCTCTTTCAAGGGGAAGGCATTACAATGGTTCAGGAGTCTACCAGTGCAAACTATTACAACTTGGGATGATCTAGGAGAGAAGTTAAACAAACAATTTCAAGACAAATCAGATAATCTATCATTGGTTGAACAGATGACCACTATAAAGAGAGCTCCTCAGGAGCAAATGATGGATTTTAACTTTAGATTTCAAAAGACATGGGACAGAATCCCTACCATGTAAGACCTCCAGCTGAATATGCATTTCTATATTTTTTGAAAGCCCTAAATAGTGATATTTCAGTAATGATTCAATCACTAGGAGGTAATAGTTTACCAGATGCTTATGAATTAGCAATTAAGGCAGAGAATAATCTGATTCATGCCGAAAAAATAGCACCAAAACCACTAGTGCCTATTTTTCCTGAGATCCAAGCTTCCATGCCTTTGTCAATTCCATGTTTTACCCCTGTGCCTACTATCGCAGCATTACCTAATACTGTCAATTCTGAACCTTCTGCCCCTAGTTCATCTTAAGAGTTAAAAGAGATTAAAAATAGTCAACAAAAGATTGAGGGCATCCTTCAAACTTTTGGAAATGAGTTGGTGAACATAAAGAAACAGCAATCCCAGAGGCCTTTTCAACCTTATCAACAACCATATCAAGGGAAAAATCAATCATATCAGGGGCAAAGTCAGCCTTACCAAGCCAATAGACCACCATATCAAGGTAATTATCAGGGACCTAGGAAAAATGTCAATCAAAGGCCTTTTTAGCCTTATAATCTAGTGCCCATCAATACAGTAAGGGACCTTATCCCTATTTAGAATAATCTTGCAGTTGATTACAAATGGTGTTTTCCATGTAATCAACCACACAATCAGTCAACCTGCTCAAACAGGGTCATAAATCAGGCTCTAATGGCACAAAATGTCATAGCCCCACAGCCAAATACACCTCATGATGGAGCTGTGCAGCAGCAAGAGCAACCTCAGAGTGATTTTACCTTCATGAATTGGCAGCAGAGTGAATTTTGTGGCATGAATAGAGAGAATACACCAGTGGCAGCAAATACGAGGGCCAAGAAGAGGGGTTATGAGGTAGAGCAAGTAGAAAATAAAGAGAAAGGACAAGTTGGTGCTTCAACATCACATATTCCCCACATTTTACAAAAAAATATTCTAGCAGCAATGAGGGATATGCCTAATTTGCAAGCGGAGTTTGCTGCTACAAAGTCAAATCAGAAGGTGAGTGCAATTCCACCTTTCAATATTATTGAAAATATGAAAAAGATGAATTTAACAATGTCCATGTGGGATTCCCTAGCTATCCTCGGCCAAAAGAGGATGTTGCAGTCTGCCTTATCTGATTTGAAAGTATCAAATGATACAGCTATTGACCCAAATAAGGCTGTCCTTACCAATTCATCCGAAGATAACAACAAGCAGCCTAACCAAAATGCCAAACCACTCCCATTCTATGTATCATTAATAATTGGAGACAAATTAGTGCATAATTGCATGGTGGATAGTGGAGCAAGTAGTTCTGTGATGCCTAAACAAATCACAGACCAATTAGGGCTCAAGTACCAGCCTCTTGAAAAGGGTGTACTCCAATTAAATGGCACAGTTGTTAATACTGTGGGTGTAATAAAAGACTTAGGTCTTACTCTACATACATGTCCCCATGTTTCCATTTCCTAGGAGATCTTTATCATTAATTTGTCTCCTTATTTTGCCATGTGCTTATCAAAAGAGTTCACAGCCAAGATTGGAGGATATTTATCCTTTGATTGGTCCCATATGTTTTTTAGGACCAGATATGGCACTAAGGTGACCCTAAGATCCGAATTGCTTTCAAATCATCACATAGAGCCCTACACACCAAGTGTTGTTAATGCAAATTGCATTATTACTGATGATCCTGAGCTTGTGGCTACTCAAGAGTTACAAGCTAAAAGTATACCTAAGGTGTTATTAAGGGAATGGGCCCCAGAAAATGTTACAGATGATCCACAGGCATACATACAAGAAACTGATATGGGAACTTACATACTACATGAGCCCGAAACAACAATTCCAGATCTGGTAAAAGATGTAGGACAACAGACTGGGCAACAAGGAGAAGTATAGAAAATGTTTTTTGATGGCTGTAGGAGCATAAATGGATCCGGTGGTGGTGCAATGCTTGTATCCCCACAGGGTGAAAAATATTTTTCTTCTTTCCATTTTGCCTTTGCATGTACAAACAACACTGCTAAATATGAAGGATTAATTCAGGGTTTGTAGTGGGCAAGAAAGAGGAAAATAGGCTATTTGCAAGTGTTTGGAGATAGTGAACTTATTGTAAATCAGGTAAGGGGACTGCATCTCACAAAGAATGATGCTCTGAAATGCTATAAACATAGAGTGTGGAAGATGATTGAAGAATTTGATGCTTTCAATCTGACCTCTATTCCGAGAAATCAGAACTCCCATGCTGATAGGTTAGCTATGATTGGGGCACAGTTTGATATCCCTAGCGATATTCAACGAGAAAAGGTGCAGCCTCATGTAAAGATAGTGGATAGGCCTTCTATCTTAGATAATAATATTCACTGGCAAGTTTTTGAAAGTGATGAGCAGATCCTACGTTACTTATTAGAAGAAGATGAATTTTCTGTGATAAATCAAGATAAGCTCAATCAACAATATGGCAATGATCAATTTGTGCAGCTAAGAACAAACAAACTGCCCAAGGGATTGGTAACCTTGGAGTCTATGTTTGGCATAGATGATCAATTAAAGAAAAACAAGATCGGCATGCAGATTAAGGAGCATTATGAGGAATTAGAAATTTTCAAAGGTAGGCTCCTTAAAATTGGTAAAATCTGCTCAGCTAAGGATAGAAGAGTTTTTATTACTCTTTGTCAAGAGTTTAAGGATGTGTTAGCTTGGGATTATTCAGACCTGAAAGGTTTTGATCCTCAAATTGCCCAGCATACCATAGTGTTGGAACCAGGTACAAAACCTGTGAGGCAGAAGCAAAGACCCCTAAACCTAAAGATTGAGCCTCTAATGATTAAAGAACTGACTAAACTAATTGAGGGGAAAATCATTTTTCTAATCAAGCACACTTCTTGGGTTTCCAACCTTGTCCCTATAAGAAAAAAGAATGGAGAAATCAGACTGTGTGTCAACTTCAGGGACCTAAACAGAGCTTCTCTAAAAGACCATTACCCATTTCCCTCAATGGAGTAGATTCTATAGGTAGTCACTGGCTCAGAAAGGTTTTCTTTGCTTGACGGATTTTCTAGTTACAATCAAGTGTTAGTTAAGGAGGAGGATCAGTTCAAGACTACTTTCACTACCAAATGGGGTACCATGGCCTACCAAAGAATGCCCTTTGGCCTCTCAAATGCTAGCTCTACTTTTCAGAGAGCCATGGATATGGTGTTTAAGGGTTTGCTGTACAAACTAGTGCTGGTGTATCTAGATGATATAACAGTCTTTTCCAAGAATGCATCTGAACATTTATCCCACTTGAGGCAAGTTTTTGAGAGATACCGAGAGTTTGGGATATCCCTTAATCCAAATAAATGCATCTTCGTTGTACACGAAGGCAAGTTGTTAGGACTCGTGGTCTCAAAGGAAGACATTACCATTGATGCTGAGAGGGTAAGAGCTATTATGGAGCTGCCCTTACCCAGTCATAAGAAGGGATTACAAAGTTTTATTGGCAGAATTAATTTTCTGCGAAGGTTCATCCCTGATATTGCAAATCTTTTGAAACCTTTGACATCCATGTTAAAGAAGAACATAGTTTTCAGTTGGACAAAAGAGGCCTGACTCAACTTTGAATCCATTAAGGAGGCATTAGAAGCTGCACCAACTTTGATAAACCCTGACTTTTCCAAAGATTTTATCTTATATGCTTATGGTGGCCCAGATACTATCTCTGAAATTTTGGTACAGCAGCAAAGTAGCGGCTTTGAGCAGCCAATTTCCTTCTTCAGTTAGGGGCTGGAAGAATATGAGCAGAGGTACAACTTTGTTGAGAAGCATGTCCTTGCAGTGATACGGAGCCTCAAGAAATTTCGGCATCTTGTTTCCAATAACAAGATACATTTAAGGGTGGCTCATCCCAGCGTGAAAGAGTTCTTGTTGAGTAAAGATGTTAATGAGAAAAGAGCGGGTTGGATCACCAAGGTCATGGAATATGACATGGATATCCAAGTAACCAAGCTTGTCAAAGGTAGAGGATTCAGTGAGCAGCTCGCTACCAGTTCTAACAAGGAGGATGAGATGCTTTTGACCATTGAGGATGCACCTCAAGATAATGCAGCAGTAGCGAACATAGGCTGGGTTACTGATATAACTAAATTTTTGCAAGTTGGCAAATGTCCAGCAGGTCTAGATAGAACTAAAAGAAGATATTATAGATTGCAATCGGTTCCATATGTTTTAATAAATGGCATCCTTTTCAAAAAGGACTTTAATGATGTATTGTTAAGGTGCATTGATAAAGATCAGACTGACAAGGTACTACATGAATTTCATGATGGAGCAGCGGGGGGTCATTTTGCCCCAAAGACTACCACTTGGAAAGTAATGAGAGCTGGCTATTACTGACCCAGCTTATTTAAGGATGCCCATGCATGGGCTAGGAAGTGTATAAAATGTGTCATTTTTGCAGGAAAAGAAAGGTTGCCAGCCTTACCTTTATGACCAATTCAAATAGAGCAACCCTTCATGAGATGGGGTATGGACTTCATAGGTCCTATTAATTCACCATCAAGTGTAGGCCACAAGTGGATTCTTACAGCTACAGATTTTTTCACAAGATGGACTGAAGTAGTAGCTCTAAAGGAATCAAATGAAAATGTTGTTTTAAATTTTTATCATGACTTGATTTCCAGATTTGGAGTGCCTGAGTCAATAATTTCTAACAATGCTTTAGCCTTTGTTGGCCTAAAGATAACTGATTGGGCTGTCAAAAATGGGATTTATTTGAATACTTCTTCTAATTATTACCTAGAGGGTAATGGTTTGGCTGAGTCTACCAACAAAAATCTCATAAGGATTATTAAAAGATCAATGGAGGATAACCAGAGGACCTAGCATACTAATTTGAAGTATGCCTTATGGGCAGACAGAATAACTCCTAAGAGGTCCATTGGAAATTCTCCATATATGTTAGTATATGAGAAGGAAGCAAGATTGCCTATCTCTGTAGAACTGCCAGCACTAGACATCATGAACTAGCTGGAGATGTTTGAAGAAGAGAATCCCATGACTGTCAGATATGCTTAGCTTATGGAGCTTGAAGAAATCAGAGACAAGGCTATGAAGACTATGGAATATCATCAGCTTCAACAAAAATAAATTTCAATTAGAAGGCCACCCCCAAAAGATTTAGAATGGGTGACATGGTGCTTAAATGGGATGAATTAAAAAGTAGACCAGGAAAGCATTCCAAGTTTGACAATATGTGGAATGGCCCATTTCTCATTACTGAATGCAAAGAGCACAATGCATTTCAGTTAGCAAATATGGATGGACAAAATTTGCCTATCCCAGTTAATGGGATACACCTGAAGAGATGTTTTGAGGTATGAGTGCTTTGTAAATCAGTAGATTAGATTTCTTGCTTTCCATAAGTGCTTCTGCGCAGGCTGAATTGTCATTAGGAGAATGCAGGCCTTTTCCCCTTTTGTGTTTTGGAGGCAAGTTTTAGTTTTTCAGCGTGTTTTGGTGTGACTCCATGCCCAATGGATGCAATAAGGCAACTGATCTTATGTTTAGTAGGCAAACACCCCATAGAGGTCGCCAAATTGTTGACCCATTTTTTCCTCTGTCCAGAGTTAAATAGTTCACCTGGTTTTGTCCTTGAAAAGCCTTTGGAAAATGTTCCAAAAATTTGAAAAGTGTCAAATTGCCTAAAAAAAAACCTTACCATTGGAAAGAGCTTGATAATAGTAGGCAACTTTGCTTTTCACACCACCCTGAAATTTGGCCAAATAAAGAAGTTATCCATGGTCAAAGTTTTGGTCAAACATACATTTCAAATGTGCATTTTGGCGGGCTTGAAAATCTCCATCGGCCTTAGAAAATATGAAAATTTTTGAGTTTTATGCATTTTTTGATTGCATATTGGGCTAAGGAAATGCATATACAAGGGGGGAATCTTTCGCAGATTCCTAGGAATATTCCCAGTTTGTATATCGGTGATATACAAGTAAAGATGCAAGTAAATATACAAGGTATAAGATACATCGTGGGTATATTCCATCAAAGATGCCCTATTTGTATGTAAGGGAGTTTGCATATTTTGTTTGAATATTTACATATACAAGGCCAATATGTACATTTGCTACAGTACCGCAGAGGGAAGATGCAAAGGATCGATGCAAAGAAACATACAAAGGAGTTTGTATATCTCCAAGATGCAAATGGTGGGACCCGTAGGTTTACAAAGGAGATTGTATGCACTTGCATACAAGGGAATTTTGCATATCGGGTTATACATTTCAGGAATATTCTATAAATATTCCTGCTTGTATATTTATCCTTTGTATATTGGCTTGCATATGCAAATATACAAGCCAAAATACAAAGGCTAAACATACAAATGCAGCACTATAGTGGAATGTATATTTGCTTTGTATGTTTGTACATACAAGTGGCTAGATACAATCAAACTTATGTATTGCAGGAATATTCCACAAAGATTCCCTAATTGTATAAAAGGGGTTTGTATGTTGTGTTTGTATGTTTGCACATACAAGCTAAGATACAAGGACATATGCAAGCCAGATTTCAAAAATGCTTCCAATCTACTTCATAAAGGGTTGGAGTCCATGGCTTGTATGAATATGGACTTGTATATCGCTCATATACAAGTCAAAGATAAGAAGGAGCATATACAAGGCAGATTTCAATCGAGGATTAGGTTCAGCACATAAAGGTTTCAGGTCCGCCTTGTAGGCATAGACGTTTGTATATTTGCATATACAAAGAAATGTACAAGGAGAAAATATACAAGCCGGACCTGACAGGGAAACCAAATGTAGCTAATGGCCATTTTGGGATCCGCAGCTTGTATATTATCATATGCAGAAGGCACATACAAGTGGTAGGGCCGCATATACATGGAGGGAATTGTATGTATATACAATTTCAAAATAAAAAGGCACAAACAGGGCCCGATGTACGGGGTGCCATGCATATGCAAAGGAGTTGCAGAATGCATTTTTAAATGTTGATTCAGGTGCCAAGATGCATGCGATATACACACAGATGTAGACGCAGTATATACAGGTAGTTGACCAAATCCTTGACCGCCTGTATCTTCCCCATTTCAGCAAATTTTGACATGCTATAAGAGGAAAAAGTGCATGTTTTTGCCTCCTCTTTCATTTGAGCAGGTTTTTGGGGGAATGTTCCAATTTTTAATTTTTAGATCTAAGGATGCATGTTTCAAACGATGAATATTTTAGTGACGACTTGTAGTAGATGAACATATTTTTTGGGCATTCATTGCAGCAGACGGAGCAAGCAGCTCACATTGATGACAAAGAATATCTTTCCACCACTTCATCTCCAGATGCAAGAAGTGGCAGCTGCATTAAAGGCCATAAAATATCTCCCTGTCTGCCAGTTCTAGTTTTCAATGCCATAACTGATGCAACTGGGCTATAATTAATGTAGATATTTTCTGTGACAGCTCTTTGAATGAATTTTTGTAACCGACTTAGGATAGTTTTGGAATGCTATATATATGCATTCAAATGTTGTAAATAAGGTTGAAAATTTTTTGGCATTAAGGCTTTTCTATTTCCAAACAGGGTTTTCATATGCTGTAACCGTGCCTTTCCATTGAATATATGCAAGTTAATTTTACCTCTTTACTGATTTTTCTAGTTCTGTGTGAATCTGTGTACGATTGTCTATGAATGTTTCATTCCTCTCAATCATATTGCTTCTCACCTTTGCTAGAGTCATCTAATCTGTGTATACCTACTTGTTGTATTTGATTACATTGTGCATCTTCTCAGTGTTGTAGAAATTTCTTTAAATCTATCTGGTGCATCATCCTTGTTTTCAAGCTTTTATTTCATTTCCATTACAAGCTTTCTCTCTCCCTTTTCCCCTCAAAATTCATTAGTTTTAGGTGATAACTAGACAAGGAAGCCGGCCTTCTTTGGAGGTCTTATCTCACTTAGCAAAGTCCCACACTTAGAGATCAGTCCCATGTTACTCCAATTTGCAGAGGCTTCACGGCTGTATGCAAGGGTGCAAAACTGGGTGATAACAATACCAACCCATTGTAACTGGGAACAATACTGGTGGAAGCTTGTTACTTTCTTTGTAGGTATCCGGTATTGTTACCACTTGACTCATGAACTCCATCAAAACTATTGCATCAGTGGGGTATCTTGGGAGCATGAGGGGTTGACCTTCAAAGCCCTCAATTCTTATATAAGAGAATGTTGCATAATTGAATAAACCAATCTCCATGCCTGTATATGATCTCCTGAGCTTCCATGCTCAATCTTTTAGTTCTATCTTCCTCCATTGTTTTGACTAGATGCATCAAAATGCATCATTTACTAATTTGTAGTCCTAGAGGTAATTCTGCCTTTGCAGCTGGGGATAATGATCCCAGATGTGAGCATCATTAGTGCTACCACCAATCTCTCCTTCTGTTGTCAATGCATCAAATGTACCCTTGTAGGCACACAAATAAACTATGTAGGAAGTCATATAAAAAGAACATTCTGAACCTCCCAGGTTCATGAGTTGATCATGTAGGGCATCGCTTATCATCTTGGCCCACAATGGCCTGTTGTCTGTGTAGAGAGACATCAAGAGGACACCATACATCCAGTCCTTGAAACTTCCAACATTTGGTTGGCATGTTACTTGACTGAGTAGGGTGATCATATATTGGTATTCATCATCGAAATCAAACTTATACAGATGTACCGGCAATTTGGCAGCCGTAGGATAAGGACTATTTCTCACCCTCCATTGGTACAATCTTTTCTAGGCAACCTTCTTATTATTCTCATATTCTACTTCTAGCTTCTTAAAATCCATGCTAACAACCTTCTTTCCCAGTGGTAGATTGAAGGTGGCGGAAAGGCCCTTAATAGACAGATCTGCGTATACTCTGCCATGCTTCTCCACCAATCTTGTGTGTGGATTATAATTTCTAGCACATTCAATAACTAACTCAAGAGCCTCCATGGAATATGGGAAACCAGCTGCATTGCACATTCTAGATACAAACACAAAATCCAGCAAGGTACTGTTATTCTTTTCATCACTCATTTTAGCTGACCATGCCGCCAAATATGTACTTCCTTGATGTGTATCTTCTATAACTCCATATTTAAATTACACACCCTCAGGCTGAGAAAACATCGGTTTAACGAACTCAGACTCTGACTTGTTCAACCTCCTGTCCGCCATGATTTCCTGCAATTGACAAGACTGATCTTACAATTGGTACTTCATGTGCATGCATATATATTACATTCTATAGCATGATGCATGTTACATTCATTCAAGATTTAGTTCAGCATGATATGCATAATTCATAGCTTCAAACCATTAAACATTATAATACTTGAATATGTAAAAAATGATAGTAGGATGGTTTCAATTACTTACCTGGTGCATTTATCCTTTTACTTATACTGGTGATTATCTGAAAGTGATCTTGATATTGATGATAATCGTGCGCTTTGTTCTGTTATAAGCTGTAGGTGTATGCAGGTACTCATATGAGAGTTTGGAAGCTCGGCTCTGTAAATTCTCTCTTTCGCAAGGTAAGTGTAAAAATGACTCAGTAAATTCACTTTATCCCTCTTATTAGGGTGATTTTAGGGAAACACAAGGTTTATTCAATCCTAACCATCGATCTCCTGTCATTAATTCATGGATGCTGCCAAGTGTCTAGATTGGGTTCGCAATCAATGAGAACCACCTACTGCATTAATGAGCATTCAATGCTGCGCGGCAAAAGGATCGGGGTGATCTCTGAAGATCGGGTGATATTTTGAATATCAGGTGATATTCACAATATGACCATATATGTGTATTATGATAACCCATTTTTAGGTGAAAGACCCATATCGAAACATCGGGTGATGTTGAAAATGTCGAGGGATGTTCAAAATGTCTGGTGATGTTTACAATATGATGACCTCTCTCTCAGAATATCAGGGTGACATCATCTGGATAATCACTTAGTTCATCGTTGTTGCACTATGACATCATCGTCATGTTATGTAGAAAGGGTTGTTGTTAGAAATATACCTCCACGATGTAAAAAGGATTATGACGTCATCGTCATGGCCATTTCATTCGTTAATCATGATTATATGACGCCATCATGACATTGGGTCTAGGGTAATATTTTGTGACAAGATGATATTCAAAAGATAAGGTGATATTTAGAATATTGGGTGATATTCAAAATATGAGCCTCGCAAAATATATGGCATTATTCGAAGGGTAAATACCTCTATCACCTAAAATTGACGTCCAGATCTCTGGATAAATGATTTATCGGGTGATAAAACTAGATCGGGGTGATCTCTTATAAGATGACTGATGTTAAGAAATATGACCTCCCTCTTGGAATATCAGGTTTGACCAGGACTTTGACCGTTCATAACTTTCACACACTAAGGAAAATCAAGGTGATCCAAAAGGCAAACCTGCATGGAATTTTGTGCTCTTTCCCAATATGAGGTTATTGTCATGAAATATCAACTTTGAAAAATTGACCTCATCATGATGACTTACCCAGCCCCCTTTATGCAGGATCATCTGCATTACTTTCTTTTATCAGCCCGCCAGCAAGCAGAAAACACAAGCCAAGCCAAACAAAAGAGTTGGGTGCCTGTTTTGTCAAGTCAAAATGGTGCGTGTTGTGTAACCACACAACAACTTGCCACCAAAGAAAACACTAAAATTCCAATGACTCAAGTGATGTAAACACATTTTAACATAGCATTCTAACTCTCTTCAAGCATAAGCATCATAATCTTTCCGAATGATAGAGTTTCATCATGGTAACAATGCTAACAAAGGATCAAGTGTGTGCAAATGATTAATTATCCTCATCTTGAAAGCAAGTTGAAAACATGAGTAATTGATGTTAAGCTACATAGTTGGAGATCATCCCTCATAGCCAACCTGGATAGAGTCTTGCTACCAGCAGGCGTCCATAGCCCCAGCAAGGTTATCTATACAATCCCCCTAAGTAGAGCCCCACTGCCAGCAGGCGTCTATAGCCCTGGTAGAGTTACTTAGATGGCCTAATTTTATTATATATATATATATATATATTTTTTTTTTTTAATTTTCAACATTTATACTTCATATATCTGATATCATCATGTAAGCTCAGCATGCAAGGTATGGTCACTTGCTGTTTTAGGTTGGAGATTGCATTGGTAGCAAGGGAGTCCCTTTAAATTTTTCACTTAACACCTATACTTATATGTTCAACAAACCCAAGGCTATTAGGTGTCATTGTGAAGAAATCACTTTGATTAAGAAAAGGCACCCTGATGAAAAGATATCACAGACCTGATCATAAGTACTTTCTTAAAATGAGTCATAACCTATATACAAATGTGTTCTCATCACTTGAATCCTAACAATTTAGTTATTTTTTGGGGTGATGAGCTGCATCATCTTGACTAACCAAAACAAACACTCAACAAGAAAACAAAGAAAAAACAACAAAGCAACACTGTACAAACAACTATACAAATGTACACTATGATAGACATGACTGACATGAGGCTACCTAGGCTTGGAAATAATGTTTGAGGTATTGTCCATTAACTGGTAATGGAACATCCTCACCTGTCAAGTTCTTAAGCCTGAAAGTGTTGTCTCCTAATATCTCAAAAATTTGGAAGGGACCTATCCATAATTTATCAAACTTACCATAGTCTCCTTTCCTCTCATGGGCTTTATCCCACATCAGGACTAAATCAGATATCCTAAAGGGTTTAACTTTGGTTCATTTGTCAAACCAGCATTTGACAATAGCCTAATGTTTGGCAAATTGATCAATTGCCTAACTTCTTTTCTCTTCTAGGTGCATCAGCTGAAGCAACCTGACTTCTTGGTTATTGTCTATGCCTAGGTACTCTTGGGAAAACTGCAGAGTAGGAATCTTCAGGTTAACAGGGAGGATGGGATCAACCCCATACACTAAATGATAAGGTGAGTTTCCTAATGCAGCCTTGTTTCTGGTTCTGTCTACCCATAAGGCATATTTTAGAAGTGTATTCCACTCCCTAAGGTTCTTGTCTACTAACTTCTTTATGATATTCAGTAGATTTGTATTGGTGGATTTTGCCAATCCATTCCCTTGGGGATAATAATTGAATGAGAACTTCAGTATGATCCCATAATCAAAGGCCCAACTTGACAATTTGGTTGAAGCAAAAGCAGAGCTGTTATCACTTACCAAAGCATAGAGAACCCCATACCTGGTGACTATGTTACTCTCCAGAAACTTGATGACATCTTCAGCAGTATAGGTCTTGTTGCTGGCAGTTTCAGTCCACCTGGTACAATAATCAGTAATTATTAAAACATACCTGTGGCCTGAAGATGATGGAGGATTAATTGGTCCTATGAAATCCATGCCCCATTGTGCAAATGGGCGCTCTTCCATCACTGGTTAAAGGTTGTGCAGCATATCTCTCTCTGTTGGTAGCAACCTGACATACATGACAGCATTTAATGTGCTCAGCAGTATCCTTGAAAATTGTGGGCCAATAATATCATGCTCTGAGGATAGCATGAGTAGTGGCTAATGATGAACCATGTGCTGTTCCAAACTTGTCATGTAATTCTGATAAAACTTTGCCTGCTTCTAGCTTTTCTAAGCATGTCAAGTATATTCCTTCATAATTCCTCTTGAAGAGAATTCCTCCTTTCATCATAAACTTTTAGGATTTTATCTTCAAGGCTCTTCTCTGTGAAGCCTGTAGTCTTGGAGGACATCTTCCAGTAATCAGGATGTGTCTGATATCTGAATACCATTCTTCATTGTCCTTAGCATTGATAAGATACTGCTGACTCACTATGTTTGGATCAATTTCTGATATCATTTGGCTTAGAGCTTGTCCTCTTACTAGTTTCATGGGTGTGATTTCCATGTCATATTCTTGTAGGACTGTGATCCACTTAGCCCTTTTTTCACCAGGCTCACTCTGCATTAACAACATCTTCACTGTTGCATTAGGTACCACAGTAATCACCTTGTTTCTCAGGATATAATGCCTGAATTTCTTTACTGCTATGACCAAAGCAAGTGCCTACCTTTCAACATCTACATATCTTAATTTAGCATCTTTGAAAGGGCAACTCATGAAGGCAATTGGTTTTTCTTCATTTTCTTCATTTCTCTGAGTTAGCACTGTTGCAGAGGTATGTTCTGAAGCAAATGAATAGATATAAAAGTCTTTTGGTGTAGTCTGGACTGATGAGGACATGAGCATCAGAAATAACTTTCTTTATGTCCTCAAAAGCTGCTTTTACTTCTGGTGGCCACTCAATCTTGGCATCCTTCTTCAGCATAGCATTTAAAGGTCTGACTATCTCTGCAAAGCCAGTGATGATATCCCTGACAAAATTTATCCTACCAAAGTAAGATTTGAGCTCTTTCTTGCTTCCTGGAAGTTGTAATTTCATAATAGACTCCACCCTGTCAGGATCAATGATAATCCCATTTTTAGTTATCAGGTGGCCTAGCAACTTTCCTGTTGTTACCCCAAATATGCATTTTTTGGGGTTCAGTGATATTCCATATTCTTCACATTTCTTAAGCACATTTCTAAGATCTGCTACATGGTTCCCTCTATCCTTAGAGAACACCATTAAGTCATCCATGTATAGGACTATGCATTTTCCTATTAAGCCTCTGAAGGCTATGTCCATTGCTCGCTAGAATGTTGCTCTAGCATTTATCAACCCAAATGGCATACGTCTATAAGAAAATATCCCCCACTTTGTGGTGAAGGCAATTTTCAATCTGTCAATCTTGTCAACCATGACCTGGTTATAGCCTGAGAAGCCATCCAGAAAGGACATCATCTTAGAACCATTAACAATCTATAGAACTTCATCTAAGGAAGGCAAAGGATAGTTATCCTTCTCTAACGCTCTGTTCAGGTTCCTGAAATCTACACATAATCTGATGTCTCCATTCTTTTTTCTCACTAGCACTAGATTAGCTACCCAAGTAGAGTGCCTCATAGGAAATATGATCCTAGCATTCAGCAGCTTCTTGACTTCTTAAAAAATTATTGGTTCAAGCAGAGCATTGACAGGCCTTTGCTTCTGTCTGAAAGGTTTAGCATCTGGCTTGAGAGGTATAGTGTGAGTTATGACTGATGTGTCATATGTCTTCAACTCATCATAAGTCCATGCAATAACATGTATGTAATCTTTAAGGGCCTAAGTTATTCCTTCTAACTCTTCTGGTGTGCAAACCTTACCAATCAAGACATTTCTCTTGTCATCACCTTGTCCAATGTTAACTTGTGAATATTGACCTCCATCCGCTTTTGGAAGATCCTTTTGTTTTAACATGTTATCTAGGTCAAATGCTCTCTCTAGCTCTATCATCCCTTTTGGAATCTTATTACTGGGCAACTCTAATATTTTTTTCTCTTCCTAGACATGTTCCTCCACATTGTTTTCATCTATGATCTGAGCATCAAATATATCTCTGTTAGAGATGAAATCTAGGATATGCTGATCATCATCAAAAACTTGGAGATTAGTAACATTATCAGGTACTAAAAGCACTGATACCAACTCTATGAAAAATCTCTTTAGGCCTGATATGGACAAGGGCTCTAATGTACTGGCAGCTTGTGCTAAGGCATTTGCCCTATGGTTCTATTCTTTAGGTACGTGGGTGATATTAAATGCATCAAAGTCTTCAATCAAATCCCACACTTGGTGTCTATAATTTGACAGTTTCTTATAGTTGCAAGAGTAAATTCCTCTTACCTGTTTGACAATTAATTCTGAGTCTCCAAAGACATGCAGAATTTTTACCTTCTTCTTGAGAGCAAACAATATCCCATGAATCAAAGCTTCATACTCTGTCACATTGTTGGTGCAGGGGAACTGTAATCTGTAGGCTGCTAGGTAGGACTTTCTAGATGGGTCAATAAGATCAATCCCTACTCCAGCTCCTTGTTTGGACTTGGATCCATCAAATCTAAGGATCCAAGATTTATCTTCAGCAGGAGGCTTAGCTGAGCCTTCCTTCTTCTTTGCAGCTCTGGCAGCTATTCCACCTGATATCCATTTTAATTTAGGTATTTCAGCATTCTTAGACTTCATCTTCCCTTTCTTCTGCGAAGCTGATTCTTCTTCTTTCTTTTCATCATCAGGAGGATGATCTTCTGGATTAGGCACTAAATGCCTCTTTAAAATATGTAAACATAGTGAACAAGCAGTTTCTGAATGAGGTTCCTCATGCAATCTACACCATTCTTCAGTCAGTGCATCTTGTGGAAGTTTCCCTTGTTCTATCATCTTTTTAATTTCTCTTGATAAAAACTCCTCAAATCTGGTCAAATTACTGCCTCTGTCATCATCAGATAACTCATAATCTAACTCCATCAAACAATCACTCCTTGGGGTGATTTTCTCTTTCTTCTTAACATTTATCTGGTCATATACTAGAATTTCTTCCATTCTCAGGATATGATCCTCAGCATGATTTATTACCTCTCTTGTGGTTCCTGTAGAAGACAAATAAAAATCAGTATCATCATCATCACTAGATGTAGAACTTACCTTGGATAATGATGATGCCTCACTGCATGTTTGCTCCAGCTTCATCATATCTAAGCATGTTTCACAAGTCTTCTCTAAATGTGCCTTGTCATGTAATCTGCACCAACCATCAATCAAAACATCATGAACAGGTATATTTAGCAATTGACAACGTTTTACCTACTTGGACATGTGCACCTCAAAATTTCTAAAGTGATCTATCTCATTTTCATTCTCAAAACTACTATCAGGCTTTATAGTCGTTATGTCCTCCTGATGATCATCATCATGATGATGAACGTCAAACATCAAGATCTCTTCTATCCTGACAGTCTATGGTCTAATGGCATAAACTCTAGGCTCCACATTCACATACATGACCTTCTTTGTTTTGTTATACTTGGTGATCATGTGCTTCATTCTAGGCTCAACATCTATTCTTATTTGATTAGGTATCCCTTTCCAAGGTAACCACATGTGGCTAAAGTCAGTAGACATATATCCATTGAGGGTTTTAGACCAGTCCCTGCTGAGTAACATTCCATATTTATAAGGTATGTCTACTACCTGGATATCAATGTAATATTGGATCCTGGGATTAGATGCTAGTTGCATGTGAATATGAGTTAACTCTCCTACCACACTTACTTCTATTTTATCTAGCTGTGTCACCTTCTTTAGGGATTTAGCAGGATGTAGTCCTAAAGCATTGCATATAGACAGGGGCATGACATTTGTAGATGCACCTGAATCTACTAAACAGTTGTGTAAATTCTTACTAAACATCCTTATGGTAAGGAGGAAAGGTGGTGACTCGCTTTTGTCCTTGTACAAGGTCATGTGGGAGGTTTCTGCAGCTTGGACAGTAACTGGCACTTTATGTTTGATAGTATTATCTTTAGCAGCATGATCTCTATTGCTAGGCTGACCTTGGGGATGACTATCCTCTCTAGGAGCAAGATCATCTAATGATTTCATAAACGCCTTCTTTATTGCAGGAGTTTCAACAACTCTGATAGAGATAGGCTGATCTTTACTTTCTTTATTTCATCTGCCAAATATGTGACTAGTTTGTCAGATTCATGAGGTAGACTAACAGCTTTTGATGCTGTGTTCTGTGGTGACAAATACTATGCATTTACCTTTGGAAATCCCAGATTGTTACTTGCCTTAGGATCAGGAGGTGTGTTAAAATTATTTGGGGACAAGGAATTGGTTAATGGACCAGTAGGTCTGTTGGAGTTACTTCTCAGATTATAATTGTGTTTACCCTTATATTGCTACTGGTAAGCATGTACCTCTTCAGGCTCATTTGATGGCTCGTTCTCATCTTCAGAGGGGAAAACATAATTTGACTCAAAAGCCATGGCAGATTCTTCACATGCCAGGTTGTAATTCTGGTGGAATGACACAGTCTGCTGATGAGGTTGATTAGTATAACTTTCCAATACAAATGCTGAGTCATATCCATAAGGGACAATTTCATTTCCCTCTACCTAAGGTGGATTTCCAGAAGTGTTAGACACTTCTATCTAGAAAATTCTAGCAACAATTCTAAATTGTGGACAATCCAATTTTGCATGAGCATTTGTATTGTGTATTCTACACTAATTGGTGAGGGCTACCTCAGCAAGATTGACTCTAGTAGTCTGTTTGACTTCAGTAGGTGGCTGATTATCTAAAGGTGATGGTAAGGAACCATTATTTGGCCTGGAGTTCCATACTCTAGGCTATCTTTGAGGATTATTATTATTTCCACCATTATTATTGAAATTATTGTTGTTGTACCCCCTATCAGGATAACTAGGTCTGTCATTGGCATAATTTCTATTCTGATTAGATTGAGAATAGAAGTTTTGATTTCTCAGATGAGTGACCTTTGTAGTAAGTTTTCTTAGCTGAGTAGAGATTTCTTTGATTTCTTCTTTCTCCTCATGAGCTTTAGCCACTACATTTTCAATTTGAGGCTTGAAGAAAGAGGATCTAGTGTTATTGTTCTGATCCACACCTTGAGGTGTCAGTATTTGTGAAGGATACTGTGGCATCTGGCCATTCCCATTAGGAGGTGGCATGATACTCAATAGAGGAATTTGCAAAGGTGTTGGCATGACTATTGGAGGTATCATAGCTCCATTAGGATATTGCGCAGGATATGTTAGAGACATGCCAGGTAGTGTAGGGAATGCAATATTTGGAGTAGGAGCAGGCACTAGCTGCTAACTAACCTTTATGACTTCTTGGAAAGCTTGTGTCAAAGTTGTGATATGAGGGTGTGCTCTCCTGATGAACATAGAAGTCAAAGGATCTAAGGATGAATAATAGATACTTCTGGCAGACTCGTCATTTACAACATAGGGAGTCACTAACTTGGACAACATCTTTTGGAACCTACCATTAAAATTAGCAATAGGCTCGTTCTCAAATCTTTTGATTGTAGAAAATAAGTGATAGTTCATGGAAGGATCTATGGGAATTTTGAATCTATCAATAAAGGCTTTCCCTAGGACATCCCATGATCCGATAGAACCATGACCAAGACTAGTATACCAATTATAAGCCTCCTCCCCCAAGGAAAAAGGAAATAATCTGCATACGACATCTTGATGCTCTATTCTGGCCCTATAGCAGGCTTCTTTGCAAGTCTGGATATGATCTTTAGCATCTTGATAAGGATGATACTTTGGACAGATTTTGTCTGGATTCTTTGGCAACTCATGATATTCATGAAAGGTCAAAGGTGACTCTGCTGCAAAGAAAGATATTGCAACCAGAGGAGGTTGGACCTGAGGTTGGACAGGCTGAGGCTAAATTAGTTGTCCCTGAGGTTGGACAAGCGAGGCTGAATTGGCTGTCCCTGAGGTTGGACCAGTGATCCTGTAGGTATTTGCAGACCAATAGGAGTTATAGGAGGACATGTAGGTGAAGCTCCTGATGCACTAGACCCTGGAGTGTGATGGATGTCTACAGTTCTATGTCTAAATCCCCTAACAAGTAATTCATCAAATATTCCACTGGATCTAGACTTGGTATTTATCCTGTGAGCCAGGATTTCTTGACTTTGAGGAAAATTGGCTGGATTATTGTAAAGATCAGTTAGAATTTACTAGCAATGACTGTATTTATGGTCAGGATTGGAAATTGACCAAGTATTTATAGAATATTTGCATCTATACTACAAATATGAGGTGATTTTTAGGTTTGGTAACACTTGCAGGTTGATATCAGGTTTCTAAAGCAAGATACCTCAAAGCTTGGACAAATTCACCCAAAATAAGACTGATCTTTGCAAATACATGATGATCTACTATAAAGACTGCAATATTTATGATCAATTATGAAAACTTTGCAAAGGATTAGCATGTGCAAGTCTAAAACAATATATCTTCACTTATTGACTAGGAATTCAAAGGTATCTCAGTGTTACCTCACTGTCTGCATCATCAATTTAAATAAACTTAGTAATGATGAGTTTCTGATCTCTGGAGGCCCTCCTTCCAGCACCAATTTATGCTGATCATGATGTTAGTCATAAACAAACATAGAATAAAAGTGCACATTAACCTTTATTCATCTTGAAAGATACGATGAATTCAAAGAATTCATGATCCCAAGTCTCTAGTGATTAGGTCTTAATCTTCTTACGTTACTCAGAGGTTGATGTGTGTTGTTGTTTCCATTTTGGGGCCTTACGTAAGTCTCATTTGTAAGATAGTGTTTCCTGTAATGATGTTGCATAGATGGTTATTATACACAAGATATGCTTCAAATAGTGTGTCTATCTTTAAATCTTTGCATGATATCTATTATTTTGACATGCTTTAACCTCAAATATGTTGAATATGTTTAGTTATCTACAGGATGTCTGCATATTTGTATTATTTACTTAAGATTGTCAATTATTTGCAATTATGATGATGAAATGCTTTGAAATTGAAAGAAATTGAAAAGAATACTTCAAACTAATGTTGAACCTTTAGTTATTGAGCCACATACACATCAGATACAGTCATGAAGAGAAGAAATCAAACCATATGTTCACCAGGACATTCCACAGCTAGATACAGCTGATGCTAACTTCAAAGGAAAGGCATGAAAACAACACATGCAAGATGATATGCACTCCAAGGGACGAAGCAAATCAAAGCATATATCAAGAATTCATACATTGATTACTCAAGATTTATGATGTATTGTAATCAAAACAGTCTTCTCATTCATTAAGTATGCAAGAACATATATGTATACAACAACTTTGAAATGAGCCCTGAATATTTCAGCAAATAGATTTCAGTTAAGTTTCGAATGCTTCAAAAAAGGAATCCCTGCACCTTTTATAGAACAAGGTGAGGGAGCGGTTACAATTGATCTATGATCAAGATTAATCTATTCAGATCTATAGTTCATACTTCATTGTCCAAGTCAACTCCTTCAACGTGGCACAAGTTGCCAATTGGCAACCATCTAGGTAACTCATACTTTCCTAAGTACCTGATGCATGTATTCTCAATATAGTGCATCTTCATCATCATCTCTATTGTCATGATCATCACTTTTATCAGTTTCAATATCCTCCTGATGACTATCCCTTTGTATATGGACCTACATGGATGTCCTAATATTTTCATATGCTTGCATAATCTTTTCTATTTCGCCGCCATCCTGAGTTCTTGCTTTGGCGATGGCATGTTTATACATTTCATATTTACTCTGGAGGGTTTCTAACTTATTCCTCCTCCTGCTCAGTGTTTCATTATAACTCTCCACTCAGACCTTTATTCTCATTACTTTATCCATTACTTCTTCTATCAGGTGGTTCAAAGGATCATTAGCTACTAGCTGGAAATTACTATGTAGAGCCTTAATTGCAAACTCTTCATCTTGATTTTCAATCTTCCCTTCTACTTTCCCTTCTAAGGTCTCCAAGACCTCTGCTTCATAAGACATCATATCATGTAGCTTCATACTAATGTTTCTCAGTTTACTGTTACATCTCTTTAACACATCACATTCAAACCTAATGTCTTTATTCTAGATATCAATCAATATGGCTATGTTATTATTTAGTACTTGATTATTTATAAGAATTTGAGGGTTAATGCTTTTTATTTCATCTAAAGCACTCAAGGCTTTCTCCATTTGAAATGACCTCTTCCGAGTCTCCATCTGTAGTTTATCCACCCTCCTCCTGGAGGTACCTAAAGAATTCCACCTCTTCAAAGAGGTTTTTACCACTTCCTCAGCTGCATCGAGCACAGATGACATCCATTTTAACATTGTTACTGATTCATGTCTCATAAGGTTCAACCTGTTGACTTCCTCTTGAGAAATTGTAGTCAATGGGACTGCTCTATCACCTGATGTATCATCAGGGTTAATTAACCCCTTTATATAGGCATGCAGCTGAGCAATATGCTCTTTATGCTGCTTATTTTTCTCCTTCTCTCTCTTTATCTTCTGGGTCAAAGAATCAATAATGTCTTTCCCTTCTTGACCTTCTTGGTCTTCATTGGCAAATCCTAGATCTACTGTGGTAATCTGAAATTCTTCCAGAGTAATCTTGCCTCTTTCCTTCTTGACTATGGGGAGTGCTATGTGGGCAGTTCTTCTTCTTGTATTAGGATCTCTTCTAATGGCAGAAGTTAATCTTGCCCTCCTCTTAGGCTTTATTAGGGTTTCTGAAAACAATGTAGATATATCAAATTCTTAAATTTCAAAACTAGATTCTGTACTTATCTCTTTTTCTAGCCAGGGAGGAACTTGGTTACTGGATCCTGGATGTCCACCATCATCATCATGTACACCTTGATCTCCAGTATCTGTTATCATCCTTTGTGGTGAAGGTGACTTTCTTATTTCCTCCTCATGATGCTCTTCATGAGGGTGATCTTGTGATGCTTCCTCTTGTTGAGGAATCTCTTCTTTCAGAGGGTGATCCTGCTAATCATCTGCATGTTTATCATGATCTTGATCTTTTACTTCCTCCAGGGGTGTCTCATCCACTTTAGTATTTTCCTCATCTTGAGGTACATTGGTATCCGTGGATATTATTTTATCTAACTTAGGTGCCTCCACTTGATCTTGCATCGCATCTTGCTCTGCACCTGATGTATCTACCTCTTGAGCCTTTAGGTCATCATGACCTGATGTATCTTTATCTCCTGAGGTTTCTCCATCCTTTGGCCGGACTTCAACTATTTTGGGTTCAGTTGATATTTCTTGCTATTACTGACCCATAGCTGGAGCTTTATTTTCCACTTCCATCTATTTAACTTCTTCAACATTTTCCGTTCTATCAGATGTACCTGCTATATCTTTAGGATTTACATCCTCTACATATGTCAAGTCTATTGTTGTAGGACTTGTCACCTGATCAACTAATGCATCTAGCCCTATTTGTTGTGCAATCTTTTCTGGGCACTTTTCTTTTTCTTGCTCCACTTGCTTTAACTCTTCTAACGCTACCGCCTAGACTGATGGGGTTCCTTGTGGAGTTGTGTGGGTGTTAGCAGCAAGGGTTTCCATTTTCTGAGAGGTGACATCTTTTACTACCTCATCATCAGATAGGTCCACAGTCTCTTCTAGTGAGACAGGACCACTTTGTACTGCTCTTGAGGTTTCTTTATTTTGTTCCTCAGCCTTCTTAGTCTTGAACTTGACTATGGTAGGAAGGGGTACCTCATGCTGCAGCTCTTTTCTAAACACTTCACTACCTGCCCCTCTTAGCATTATGGGGTCTTGTTTTATTTCACCTCTCATTGAAGTTCTCTGTTTCTTAGGTGTGGATACAATCACCTAAGGTGCTTTTCTCTTTCTGGTGAGGGGTGTAGGGTCTTCTTCCTCCTTAGGCTCTTCATTTAGAGAAATATCCTCTTCTATGTTCTTTTGATGAGACGCCTGACCCTCCTCATATGTGTCAGTACGTTGTGTAGTTGGCCTCTGGATTCTTTTAGCTTTTTGTTTATCCATAGGAGGTGGTGCGGATGATGCCGATGCTTGGCCTGATCATGTTGCACCTTCAGCTGGCACCTCTATTCTTTCAATTACTACCCCTTTAGGTTCATTATCAGTTTTCTTACCTCTAGGGCGTATCTTGCTCTATTCTGGAGACTTCATTCTCTCTCCTTTGGATTTCCTCTTCTCTGTCAGGAAATCATCATATTCCTCATCAGGAATATCTTCTCTCTTCTTCTTATTATCCACTATAAGGGCTACACCCTTTTTTTTAGTGCATTTATTTGTTCATCTACCCAAGCTTGGGTTAACTATAAGATCCTACCTGTAAACTGATCCAATGAAATATCCTCAAGTTGAGTGAGATCAGGTGCTGAGATAGTGTCATTATATATCTTTTTCTCTTCATACTCATCTGCTATTAAGTTTCCATCATCCCTCTTTAATTGCGTTGGCACTGGGATGCAATCAAAGGTCCTGATCTAGTTGAGGGTTAGCCTTTGGTATTTTCTCCTTTTGGATTCAGCTTCATCCTCACAATCTGCCCAGAAATCTTCAAGATTCCTCTGATGGATGGGTTTCCCCATGATCTTCTGCATCCTACCATATGGATCATATGACCTTGCTAGTGGGAATGGTTGTAATCCCATCATACTCAAGCCAGCTATAGCTTTCTTAATGTTCTCAAAATCTGGGCACATATACCAGCCCATTGTAACTGGGAACAATACTGGTGGAAGCTTGTTACTTTCTTTGTAGGCATCTAGTATTGTTACCACTTGTCTCATGAACTCCATCAAGACTACTGCATCAGTGGGGTATCTTTGGAGCATGAGGGGTTGACCTTCAAAGCCCTCAATTCTTATATAAGAGAATGTTGCATACTGAATAAACCAGGCTCCATGCCTATATATGATCTCCTGAGCTTCCATGCTCAATCTTTTAGTTCTGTCTTCCTCCATTGTTCTGACTAGATGCATAGAAAATGCATCATTTACTAATTTGTAGTCCTGGAGGTAATTCTGCCTTTGCAGTTGGGGATAATGATCCCAGATGTGACCATCATTGGTGCTGCCACCTATCTTTCCTTCTGTTGTCAATGCATCAAATGTACCCTTGTAGGCACATGAATAAACTATGTAGGAAGTCATATAAAAAGAACATTCTGAACCTCTCAGGGTCATGAGTTGATCATGCAGGGCATCGCTTATCATCTTGGCCCACAATGGCCTATTGTCTGTGTAGAGGGACATCAGGATGATGCCATACATCTAGTCCTTGAAACTTCCAGTGTTTGATTGGCCTATTACTCGACTGAGTAGGGCGATCATATATTGGTATTCATCATCGAAATCAAACTTATACAGATGTACTAGCAATTTGGCAGCTGCAAGATAAGGACTATTTCTCGCCCTCCATTGGTACAATCTTTTCTGGGCAACCTTCTTATTATTCTCATATTCTACTTCTAGCTTCTTAAAATCCATGCTAACAACCTTCTTTCCTAGTGGTAGATTGAAGGTGGTGGAAAGGCCCTAAATAGACAGATCTGCATATACTCTGCCATGCTTCTCCACCAATCTTGTGTGTGGATTATAATTTCTAGCACATTCAATAACTAACTCAGGAGCCTCCATGGAATATGGGAAACCAGCTGCATTCCACATTCCAGATACAAACACAGAATCCAGCAAGGTACTGTTATTCTTTTCATCACTCATTTTAGCTGACCATGCTGCCAAATCTGTACTTCCTTAATGTGTATCTTCTATAACTCCATATTTAAATTACACACCCTTAGGCTGAGCAAACATTGGTCTAACGAACTCAAACTCTGACTTGTTCAACCTCCTGTCTGCCATGATTTCCTGCAATTGACAAGACTGGTCTTACAATTGGTACTTCACGTGCATGCATATATATTACATTCTACGGCATGATGCATGTTACATTCATTCAAGATTTAGTTCAACATGATATGCATAATTCACAACTTCAAACCATTAAACATTATACTACTTGAATATGCAAAAAATGATAGTAGGGGGGTTTCAATTACTTACCTGGTGCGCTTATCCTTTTACTGATTATCTGAAAGTGATCTTGATACTGATGATAATTGCACGCTTTGTTCTGTTGTAAGCTGTAGGTGTATGCAAGTACTCGTATGAGGGTTTGGAAGCTCAGCTATGTAAATTCTCTCTTTTTTGCAAGGTAAGTGTAAAAATGACTTAGTAAATTCACTTTATCCCTCTTATTAGGGTGATTCTAGGGCAACACAAGGTTTATTCAATCCAAACCATCGATCTCCTATCATTAATTCATGGATGTTGCCAAGTGTCTAGATCAGGTGATATTCACAATATGACCCTCTATGTGTATTATGATTACCCATTTTTAGGTGAAAGACCCATATCGAAACATCGGGTGATGTTGAAAATGTCGGGGGATGTTCAGAATGTCTGGTGATGTTTACAATATGATGACCCCCTCTGAACTAAGATGACCTCTCTCTCGGAATATCAGGGTGACGTCATTTGGATAATCACTTAGTTCATCATTGTTACACTATGACATCATCATCATGTTATGTAGAAAGGGTCGTTGTTAGAAATATACCTCCACGAGGTAAAAAGGATTATGACGTCATCGTCATGGCCATTTCATTCATTAATCAGGATTATATGACGCCATCATGACATTGGGTCTAGGGTGATATTTTGTGACAAGATGATATTCAAAAGATAAGGTGATATTCAGAATATCGGGTGATATTCAAAATATGACCCTCGCAAAATATATGGCGTTATTCGAAGGGTAAATACCTCTATCACTTAAAATTGACATCTGGATCTCCGGATAAATGATTTATCAGGTGATAAAATTAGATCGGGGTGATCTCTTATAAGATGACTAATGTTAAGAAATATGACCTCCCTCTCGGAATATCAGGTTTGACCAAGACTTTGACCATTCATAACTTTCACACGCTAAGGAAAATCAAGGTGATCCAAAAGGCAAACCTGCATGGAATTTTGTGCTCTTTCCCAATATGAGGTTATTGTCACAAAATATCAACTTTGAAAAATTGACCTCATCATGATGACTTACTCAGCCCCCTTTATGCAGGATCATCTGCATTACTTTCTTTTACCAGCCCGCCAGCAAGCAGAAAATACAAGCCAAGCCAAACAAAAGAGTTGGGTCCCTGTTTTGTCAAGTCAAATGGGGCGTGTTGTGTAACCACACAACAGTATGATAATAAGTAAATAAAATTAATTAAATACATATAAATATTAGATATAGGAGTTAAGTAAGATAAATCAATTGAATTGAGCTAAGTGAGAAATACATTAAACATGTATTAGAAATAGAAATGAGATGGATTAGAGTTGTGCACCTTGAAATTGGAAGAAAGTGAACTTTGTCAACTTGGTGTTTGGGATGCAATCATGGTAGTGATTTTATCTATCGCATGAATCTAACTAGATTTCTATAATTTTGTATTATGTACACTTAGATCTTGCCCATGGAGAACTTATTTGTTTGATGATATATGAGGTAAGGAAAACCTTAGTGGTTTTAACGAGCACCATGGAGCTTTCTATGTAGGCATTGAAGTTTAGGACTACCCCACATCTTAGTTAATCAGCAAGACTAAGCTAATAGTGGTTAACAAAGAGTAATACTATTGGAATTGATGCTAATGTAGATAAAGATGTCAATGTATTGAACCTACAAAGTATTGGTGATAGCTATACAAATATGGTGTATGTTGGTCATGATGTTAGTCATTCACAAACATAGAATAAAAGTTACACAACAACCTTTACTCATCTTGAAAGATACGATGAATTCAGAGAATTCATGATCCCAAGTCTCCGTTGATTAGGTCTTAATCTACTGACGTTACTCAGTGGTTGATGTGTGTTGCTGTTTTCCATTCAGGGGCCTTACGTGTTTCTGCAAAGTTCATCATCATTATCTTCAAATATCCTGCTCTGGATGTTTGCTCTGCATAAATCTCCAACAATTCTACCTCTGCACTATGAAGTTAGTCAAATAATGTGCCTACAGGCTGATATTTGCATGATTTCTATCATTATTTATGATTCTTTGCATGATATTTTCAATAATACATGCATTTAACTCAAATATGCTAATGATTCTCAGTTACCTACGGGATTTCAGCATATTTCTCTGTTCTGCTTGTTATTTATCATGATTTGCAGTTATAGTGATGAATTTATGAAATTGAAAAAAGGAAAAGGGTTAAAGAATGAGATTCCCAAAACTACTTGACTTAGATCACTGATCCACATACAAGCTCCCATACATGCAATGAAAAGAAGGAAAACTAGAATCATACTTCACCAGGACATTCCACAAATCCGCATGATCTAGTGCAAATCTTCAAAGGAAAAGTTGACAACAACATGTAATGAAATGAAAGCGCTTCTAGTTGAACACAGCATTCACCAGTACATATCCAGAAATCAACAGAAAGATTATGTAAAATTTACAATCAGGATGTAATCTGAAACTTCATATCCATTCAGTATGCTCAAGAACAGGTACATTTACAGTGATCTGAAGAAAGAACCTTGACATTTCAACAATTCTATCCTCATTAGTCTCAGTAATCCGATCTCCTAATTGATTCTACAGTAATTAGCCTTTATGCGCCAGATGCGTCTGTGTATTCTAATGTCTATCTCCCTATCTTTTGACAAGCTCTGGCCTTCATATAGAGCAAATGCCAGAAAACGGTTACAGTGATCCAAGGATCAGGATCCTCTCCTAATAATCAACGGTCCAGATGAAAAGCACATGCTTCGTCAGTTGGCAAATGTACAGCTGGCACAGAATATTCCAGCATCTTTAACTTGATTCGGTCTCCAGCTGGCGAACAACATATTTGACAATATCCTCCTTATTTCTGGTTCATGTTGCCTCCATGTGCAACTTTGTAATTATCAGCTTCAGCAGCAGCTCTAACAGCATCATGACTTCAATGCTCAGCTTCAGCAGCATCATCATGACTTCCTGCAAGTAAACAGACAAACATTAAGTTCATCATCATGCGGATAAACAACAGGAAGTAAAACATTTTATTAAACAAGCCCCCAAAAATGTGCAGCTACAGGCAATCAGGCTCCAAATCAGTGGAAAATTATGCACTAAATGCATAAACATCTTCAAAACACCCGGGTCAACCATCGTTGACTGGGAAATCAGCAATCGGGTCTTCAAATTTCCATCGCTTCATGTTCCAGCCCATTTTCTTGTATATCGGGTTCAAAATATGATCATGATGATCTCCATACAATACAAGGAAATAACCGCCCTTTAACCATCCTTCGAATCCAGCTTTGCATGCTCCGTTTGTATGTTTCGGGTCATCATCATCATATTCGCATTGGTGTGACCACATATGATCAGGGTGACAATATTAGACTTGGCCGATGGCAACAGTTATACCTACGCCAAAAATCATGATGATGCCCAACTCTATGTCTTCTATCTAGCCACAGGATATCATGATGTATGATGCTCCTCCTTTCCGAATGCTCTGATGAAAAGCACATCAGGATGTTTCGCTTCTGCATATTGGGGAAAGAAAGACATCATCGTCATCATCATGATGAAGACAAATAGGAGGATTTGGAATATGATCCTGCTGCTGAGGAAAGGAATATCATGGTGACGTCATCGTCATATTCGGGCTTCATTAAAATGCAAAGGATGACGTCACCGTCATGTTTCGTTAAAATCAGGGGATAAATGTAAAATCAGGTCACCTTAGGAAGATGATCAGGTGATGAAAGTAAAATGACCCCTTTGCGGCCAAGGTGATCCTCTCGAAAGATCAGGATGATGATGATGATCATCATCATATCCGCACTGGGTGATTTAAAATATGATCCTACTGAATGTCCAGATGACGTCATCAGGATATCCGGGGCTTTTGTTAATCTTCGAACATGACGTCATCGTCATCATCATATATGCAAACAGGATCATGCCTTGGAAAATATCCTGCCGAAGGAGAAATGTGATGGTGACGTCATCCTGATATTTGCTTCTTCGTTTATCAGGTCAGGATGACGTCATCATGATATTTGCAAAAGGTTATATTTCTCGGCAGGAGGATATTACGAAATGTCGGGTAGAGAAACAAGATCATGATGATCTTGACATCATGACTTAGGAATGGAATATCACCCTCCCCCTTTGAAAGATAAGGTGATCATCATAATCACGCAAAAGGAGATCAGGAGGATATTACGAAATGTCGGGTCCTGCCTTGAAAGATCATGATGATGATGATCACCAGGACATTGTCGTGCGCATGCAAATTTTGCAGATGGTGGGTTTCTTAAGTAGGGTGATATTATAATATCAGCATGATATTATAATATCGGGTGATGTTAGAATATCATGATGCTCGCGATGTGCCCAAGGTCATTCAACGGGTAAAACACTCTATCACTTAAGATTGACGTCCGGATATTGGGACTGCATGATTTTTATATCGGGTGATAGACCAAGATCATGATGATGACCTTTCGCGATGCAAAAGACCGCTCGACGGGGACAACCTACTATGACTTAAAGTTGACGTCCGGATATTTCAACCTCAGGATATTATCGGGGGCATTTCAAATATGATGATGATGTTCTTCATACAGCAATTATTAGGTTTGACCAAAACTTTGACTGTGCATAACTCTCTCATATGGACGAATTTTCAGGTGATGTAAAAGGCAAACCTGCATGGAATTTCAAGCTCTTTCTAACCATGAGGTCATAGAAACAAAATATGAACTTTGACAAACTAACCTCATGATGATGACCAACCTCATCCTGACCTATTTTTACCAAACCGCCAGAACGCAGACAACACAAGCTAAGCCAAAAGTTGGGTCCCTGTTTTGATAAGTTAAAATGGGGCGTGTTGTGTAACCACACAACAACTTGCCACCAAAGAAAATAAACAAAATTCCAATGATTCAAGTGATATGATCATATTCATCTATAGTATTCTAATTCTTTCTAAGTAAAATCATCATGATCTTTGAATGATAAAGTTTCATCAAGGTAACAGTGCTAACAAAGGATCATGTGTGTGCATATGATTAATTATCCTCATCTTGAAAGTAGGTTGAAAACATAAGTAACTGGTGTTAAACTACATAGTTGGAGATCATCCCTCATAGCCAACCTAGATAGAGCCTTGCTGCCAGCAGGCGTCCATAGCCCCGGCAAGGTTATCTATACAATCTCCCTAAGTAGAGCCCCACTGCCAGCAGGCGTCCATAGCCCCGGTAGAGTTACTTAGATGGCCTAAGTTTATTGTTTATATATTTTCTATTTATATACTTATATTTGATATCATCATGTCAGCTCATTTATACAAGGGGTAGTCACTTGCAGCTTTAGGTTGGAGATTGTATTGGTAGCAAGGGAGTCCCTTTAGATTTTTCACTTAACACCTATACTCATATCTTCAACAAGCCCAAGGCTGTTAGGTGTTTCATTGTGTTTGATTCACTTTGGACAAGAAAAGGCACCTGATGAAAAGATATTATAAAACCTAATCATGAGTATTTATCAGAATGAATTACAATCTATATCTAAATCTGATCTCATCACTTGAATCCTAACAATCTAGTTATTTTCTTAGGTGATGAAGTGCATCATCTTGACTTCCCAAAACAAAACTCAACCAAAACAACGCAAAACAGAAGAAACACTATACAAACAACTAACCTACAAAAAAGGAAACAACAGGAACAAAACAAGAAAGCAAAACAAGCAGACTGTACAAACAACTAACCTACAAAATTATATACAAACCACTACTAGGCAAACAAAAACCAGAAAAAGACCTAAGGACACCTGTATTTGCATACTTCTTTTGATTGTGCAGGAGCATCAGGGTATTAGTTATGGTTCTCAACCTAGCAAATTTATCTTTATATTCTGAAGAATATTCTGATATTCTGAATTCACTGTATTCGACAGAATAACTCTTGATGATCAGCAACTAAGGAAGCTCATCATGTTCATGATTAATCCATATGCATGTCTTATCTTCTGAATTTCCATAATTAAAATAGTATTCAACATCATTTACTGTGGAAAGGAGAAATACAACCTGGTGTATTTCTGGCTTTGCTGGACATGCCTCTTCATTGGCAATTGGTCCTCCATTTGTCATTATATTTTCACTGCTTGGCTCAGTGCCTGGTCCCTCTTCAAATTGAAGGATGTATGACCTTTGATGTATTAATTCTTCATCTTTATCCAGCCTTATCCCTTCATTCTGGATGTTCAGTTTATCCTCCAGTTCAGGAAACTTCTCAATATTTTCTTCAATTTCATGCACATCAGCATCTAAATAAGTATCTTTATTATCACAACCTGATATACAGAAATTTATCATTTCTAAATCATTTGACTGTAAAGGAGAAACAACTTTCACTTGATGAGGACACTCCCCTGTTTCATTTTCAAAATATTTCTGGAGTGACATCCGATTATGCACAACAACTCCAAAGTCTTCTACATCTTCATCTTTCAGGAATTGTTCATTAAATAATTCACATTTTCTATCTATTAGAGGATCTGGTTCCTTTAACCTGCAACATTCTTACATTTGATCATTTAATTCAAAGAAGTCAGGTAATAAATCAGCATTTATTTTCTTCTCTATGACTCCCTGAGTTACCATCATAGGAACTTCATCATCAGGAGTGCATTTAAATTGCTCTACTATCTGTTTACACTTCTCTTTACCATAGAATGACTCCAGGAAAGATGTTTCATCTTCTTTATCAAAAGTATTAGGATCAGAATCAAAAATATTATCCTGATGAGTGATTTCTTCTCTAACATTTTCACAAGATTCATACCTGCATACTGACTGGTCCTTACTTGTTATTATATTTTCTAGAATCTTTTTCAACATGACCAAGCAAGGGTAACAATCTCTCTCTGAATGCTCTTCATCATGTAATCTGCACCAGCTTTCAATCAAGACATCATCAATGGGCAAATCTAATATTTGACTACACTGTATATTTCTAGACAAGTATAATTCAAAATCTTTAGAATGATCTACTTCAGTGTCTGGACAATTAATAACTTCTGGTGCTGCATCTGCTTGTTGCTCTAGAATTTCTTCATTTTCCTGGCAGACTTCTTCATTTTCTTGGCAAATTTCAACCCTGAACACATCCAGAAAGAATATTAGTCCTTTCAAATATAAATCCAACCTTGCAAGGAAAGTTAAGCAATTTATTTCACTGTGTTCTACAGTCTGGTGTATCCTGCAACAGGTACATAAACCAAAGTTAGACAAACTGTGAGGGTAAAGCTGCCTATTTAAAGTTTCCTGAAATAAAGGAATGTTAATTTGGCAATTATTTTCATATACATCCATCAAAATGAGACTCTATTCTTCAATTTTTTAGTATTTTGCAATTTTAAGGAGATCTATCATATCTCAGACTAAAACTTGAAAGTCCAGAAAATCAAACAAATATTTGATGCTTTGGGCTAGATCTTCGCAAAGGTGCAACCAAAACATCTCAGGTAAGAGATATTTGCAGACATTTAACTGAAATGCTGAAATATTTATGCAATATTTGCAGAAAATCCAAAAATGTGACAGGATATTGGGATATCCTGACCCGTAACACAAGATCTCGAGTGCCTAAAGCTCAAATTCTCAAAGCTTGAACAAATTTACACATCTGTAGCCGATATTAGTGAATTCAGAGAGATCTACTGTAAAGCCTGCAATATTTATGTGAGATCTGGAAATCTTTACACAGAATGTGCATATACAATCTTGTCACAGCAAATATTTACGAAATTTACTGAAATTCACGAGTGATCTGAGGATACCTTACTCCTATACGCCATCAAACCTGAAAATACTGATGATGTTGCATTATCTTCCGGGCCGGCCCTCCTTCTAGCACCAATTTATGTTGCGTTAGAAGCGAGGGGCCTGCATAAAATGAATGATGACTAAAGCAGTGGTGTCTTTTCCAGTTTTGCCCTCCTTCTAGCGCCAATTTATGTTGCGTTAGAAGCGAGGGGCTTGCATAAAATGAATGATGACTAAAGCAGTGGTGTCTTTTCCAGTTCTACCCTCCTTCTAGCGCCAATTTATGTTGGTCATGATGTTAGTCATTCACAAACATAGAATAAAAGTTACACAACAACCTTTACTCATCTTGAAAGATACGATGAATTCAGAGAATTCATGATCCCAAGTCTCCGTTGATTAGGTCTTAATCTACTGACGTTACTCAGTGGTTGATGTGTGTTGCTGTTTTCCATTCAGGGGCCTTACGTGTTTCTGCAAAGTTCATCATCATTATCTTCAAATATCCTGCTCTGGATGTTTGCTCTGCATAAATCTCCAACAATTCTACCTCTGCACTGTGAAGTTAGTCAAATAATGTGCCTACAGGCTGATATTTGCATGATTTCTATCATTATTTATGATTCTTTGCATTATATTTTCAATAATACATGCATTTAACTCAAATATGCTAATGATTCTCAGTTACCTATGGGATTTCAGCATATTTCTCTGTTCTGCTTGTTATTTATCATGATTTGCAGTTATAGTGATGAATTTATGAAATTGAAAAAAGGAAAAGGGTTAAAGAATGAGATTCCCAAAACTACTTGACTTAGATCACTGATCAACATACAAGCTCCCATACATGCAATGAAAAGAAGGAAAACTAGAATCATACTTCACCAGGACATTCCACAAATCCGCATGATCTAGTGCAAATCTTCAAAGGAAAAGTTGACAACAACATGTAATGAAATGAAAGCGCTTCTAGTTGAACACAGCATTCACCAGTACATATCCAGAAATCAACAGAAAGATTACATAAAATTTACAATCAGGATGTAATCTGAAACTTCATATCCATTCAGTATGCTCAAGAACAGGTACATTTACAGTGATCTGAAGAAAGAACCTTGACATTTCAACAATTCTATCCTCATTAGTCTCAGTAATCCGATCTTCTAATTGATTCTACAGTAATTAGCCTTTATGCGCCAGATGCGTCTGTGTATTCTAATGTCTATCTCCCTATCTTTTGACAAGCTCTGGCCTTCATATAGAGCAAATGCCAGAAAACGGTTACAGTGATCCAAGGATCAGGATCCTCTCCTAATAATCAACGGTCCAGATGAAAAGCACATGCTTCGTCAGTTGGCAAATGTACAGCTGGCACAGAATATTCCAGCATCTTTAACTTGATTCGGTCTCCAGCTGGCGAATAGCATATTTGCCAATATCCTCCTTATTTCTGGTTCATGTTGCCTCCATGTGCAACTTTGTAATTATCAGCTTCAGCAGCAGCTCTAACAGCATCATGACTTCAATGCTCAGCTTCAGCAGCATCATCATGACTTCCTGCAAGTAAACAGACAAACATTAAGTTCATCATCATGCGGATAAACAACAGGAAGTAAAACGTTTTATTAAACAAGCCCCCAAAAATGTGCAGCTACAGGCAATCAGGCTCCAAATCAGTGGAAAGTTATGCACTAAATGCATAAACATCTTCAAAACACCTGGGTCAACCATCGTTGACTGGGAAATCAGCAATCGGGTCTTCAAATTTCCATCGCTTCATGTTCCAGCCCATTTTCTTGTATATCGGGTTCAAAATATGATCATGATGATCTCCATACAATACAAGGAAATAACCACCCTTTAACCATCCTTCGAATCTGGCTTTGCATGCTCCGTTTGTATGTTTCGGGTCATCATCATCATATTCGCATCGGTGTGACCACATATGATCAGGGTGACAATATTAGACTTGGCCGATGGCAACAGTTATACCTACGCCAAAAATCATGATGATGCCCAACTCTATGTCTTCTATCTAGCCACAGGATATCATGATGTATGATGCTCCTCCTTTCCGAATGCTCTGATGAAAAGCACATCAGGATGTTTCGCTTCTGCATATTGGGGAAAGAAAGACATCATCGTCATCATCATGATGAAGACAAATAGGAGGATTTGGAATATGATCCTGCTGCTGAGGAAAGGAATATCATGGTGACGTCATCGTCATATTCGGGCTTCATTAAAATGCAAAGGATGACGTCACCGTCATGTTTCGTTAAAATCAGGGGATAAATGTAAAATCAGGTCACCTTAGGAAGATGATCAGGTGATGAAAGTAAAATGACCCCTTTGCGGCCAAGGTGATCCTCTCGAAAGATCAGGATGATGATGATGATCATCATCATATCCGCACTGGGTGATTTAAAATATGATCCTACTGAATGTCCATATGACGTCATCAGGATATCCGGGGCTTTTGTTAATCTTCGAACATGACGTCATCGTCATCATCATATTGGCGAACAGGATCATGCCTTGGAAAATATCCTGCCGAAGGAGAAATGTGATGGTGACGTCATCCTGATATTTGCTTCTTCGTTTATCAGGTCGGGATGACGTCATCATGATATTTGCAAAAGGTTATATTTCTCGGTAGGAGGATATTACGAAATGTCGGGTAGAGAAACAAGATCATGATGATCTTGACATCATGACTTAGGAATGGAATATCACCCTCCCCCTTTGAAAGATAAGGTGATCATCATAATCACACAAAAGGAGATCAGGAGGATATTACGAAATGTCGGGTCCTGCCTTGAAAGATCATGATGATGATGATCACCAGGACATTGTCGTGCGCATGCAAATTTTGCAGATGGTGGGTTTCTTAAGTAGGGTGATATTATAATATCAGCATGATATTATAATATCGGGTGATGTTAGAATATCATGATGCTCGCGATGTGCCCAAGGTCATTCGACGGGTAAAACACTCTATCACTTAAGATTGACGTCCGGATATTGGGACTGCATGATTTTTATATCGGGTGATAGACCAAGATCATGATGATGACCTTTCGCGATGCAAAAGACCGCTCGACGGGGACAACCTACTATGACTTAAAGTTGACGTTCGGATATTTTGACCTCAGGATATTATCGGGGGCGTTTCAAATATGATGATGATGTTCTTCATACAGCAATTATCAGGTTTGACCAAAACTTTGATTGTGCATAACTCTCTCATATGGACGAATTTTCAGGTGATGTAAAAGGCAAACCTGCATGGAATTTCAAGCTCTTTCTAACCATGAGGTCATAGAAACAAAATATGAACTTTGACAAACTAACCTCATGATGATGACCAACCTCATCCTGACCTATTTTTACCAAACCGCCAGAAAGCAGACAACACAAGCCAAGCCAAAAGTTGGGTCCCTGCTTTGATAAGTTAAAATGGGGCGTGTTGTGTAACCACACAACAGTGTGTTATTTGGTAAATGATGCTCTTCAATTATCCTCTCATCTATTAGAATGACCTAGGGTGATTCCCTTAAATACATGCGCTAGAGACATAATTCAATTTTTTTTGTGTGTACAAACATGTAAAGATCATGTTTAGGATTACTAGCCATGAAATATATGTAATTTGAAATTTGGAAAAGGCAAATGTGATCAAGCCTACCTATCCAAAGTGCACAATGTTCTAAGATATAGAACAAAGACCCTAAATAGAATGATGTAGCATAAATAAATGCAGGATTTAATTTTGGGTTAGTGAGTGCACCAAAAGAACCCAAAAAAATACTAGAACTAGATAGATTCAAATTATCAACACAAAGTATCATAAAATGAAAAAAATTACAAATATACACTCCTCTCCACGTGTCCTCTACAAACCTATAATTTTTTGTTTTTATTTTTTAAATTCATGTTTAAAACTTGTAAACATAAAATTCCTTCTCTTATAATTAATTATTATTTTTTTTAAACATCCAAATTTATAAAAAAAATATATATCTTATAAAAGATTCAAGTTCCAAATTTGAACAATTTTAAAATGGGAAACTTGTAAATGAATAGTTAGAAAGTTACTAGCAGGGGATGTACTTTCCTAAATGCAACAACACTGGATGTACTTCCCTGTGAGTACAATAAGAAATGATAAACGGGAAACTGTAGAACACTTTAAAAATATCCAGGGATTGTTCTATGGCATAGAATGATAGAGACTATTACTTCTTGTGTGGTAGTGGAGATAAGGAGGATGTGAGAATGTTCCCTGTGTAGGCTCAAGTGGAAAAGCATTAAAAACAGATTCCTTCTATTGTTATCTCTAGCACTAGCACTAAACGTAGTTTATTGCAAATTAAGGATAATGGGTAGGTTTCTATTCATGAGGAATATCTTGGCAGGGAATGTTACTAAAATATACTCAGTGCATTTTCTAGAAGAATAACGATAAATGCTGTATTTTTATACAGTAAACAGTATCTCTCTCCATTCAGTTGAAACGCATAATGAGCTCAGCCAAGTTGTATATCTTTTTAAAAAGTGTAAGCCAACATTGCATATATGTTCAATCTATTCTCTTTCATGTCTACACAACTGTCTACTTTTCGAGCTTTGAGGAAAAAAAAAAGTTTGAGTTTTTCTTTAAAAAGGTAAATTAGGATGAGTGCTCTCATGGCTTTTCTTTTTCCTACAGTTTGTCTTCTAGTTTAGTGTCATCATTTTATTCTGGTATATTTTGTAAATGCCATTGACAAGTGCAGATCAACTTTTTAACCTTTAACAAACTTGTCAAAAACATGATAACTGAGAATATTTTGTGGATGCTTTCAATGTCTTCCAGCACATGAAATACATTTTCTTGTGGAATACAATAATTTCTTGATAGGTACAATCCGCAGTATGCCTCAAACCAACGAAAGGTACAAAATTGACACTGTTATCCTTTCAATGTGCTTTTTCTTCCTCTTTGTGGTGTCCAGGAAGCTGCTCTTTGATCTTATCCATCAACCCCTTCTTTTTGCTGTCTTCTTCAGCCGGAAGCTTTATCTTGTGTTTCAATCCACCCTTCTTTTTCTTCTTCTCTCTTTTTTCTCTTTCTTTCTTCGTCGCTGGACTATAAAGACATCCATTTCATGAGATACATTCCAATGAACTAACTGTGCATTCATTTCATCATATCCAAATGAACAAACTACACAAACTAATAAGTTAGATTACAGAAAGTGGAGATAAAATGAAATGTACAATCTTTTCATGAAGAATCATAAAAAATAAACTCTGTTCAGTTACAGAAAATGGGATCTAAAAGTGGGATATTAATTCGCGTTCCCTTCCGACATTTTTTACATCAACTTTCTCGGTTACACAAAAAATATCTTCTCTTGATATTCCTCTATTTTTGTGGTGGTGTTCTATCGTTTGGGAAGAAGAAAGAAGAGGAGACATATCAGCATGACAGCGGGGATACACGTGGTTAGTATACCTCTATATGGGCAGCTACACATAGGTAAGGTTAGGCTATTCTTAAATATCATCCATTTTAGTCAAAGATTAAAGGTTAATTTTGACTAATGAAAATAGGACAAATATTTAACACTTTTTATTGTGAATGACAGTAAAATTGTTATTGATTGTTTGACTATTGAAGTGAATGATATTTAAGTAGAGTGGTCACTGCCCATGTAGAGCTATACCAGCCACGACACTACCATGCCTGATGTGTTTTCTCTTCTTTCTTCTTCCCAAACAAACCGAAGAGCCTAGCCTAGGATCGGGGCTTCATTTTCCTCCACCATTGCAAGAAAAAAGAATTCCAAAGAAATACAATGCCTATATTTTTTGTCTAACCGAAGAAGTTAGATGTAAAATGTACTATTTCACTGTATCATTTTTCAGATATGTACAAACTGAGTTGAAAAAGTCTTGTTTTCCAATGAAATATAACTAGTATATTTATATTTTAAAAAAATGGCTGAGAGATATCTTCCAATTTCTTTTTTGCTTTTTGCTTTTTGGTTTAAAATAGCAAAAGCATCTTTGAGAGTGTATTTATTGTGGCGTTTCATTATGATCCTCTATCTTAATAATCTCATCCATATAATTTTTTTTGTTTTTTTTGTTTTTAAGAATGGAATCTTATAAAATTACATGGAATCTTGCAATCTTGTGAATGTAGAACCCTCTCGGCATAAAAAGTATATGCAAAGCTAACCACAGCATTCTCTTTAGCATATGCCAAAATGATAATGGCAATAAAAAACAATGAGAAATTAAAAAAAAAAAGGGATATTCAGCTGGAATTATTTACAATATTGTTCGTATGTAGATTAAAAGTTTCATTTTCTTCACAAACAACTTATTCTTCAATCTATAAATCTAAGTGGTATAGGGAAATCTTAAAATTTCATGACTCAAAATATTAGTTTTGTTAGCATAAAACATATTCTTCAAGCAATTTATATCATACTATCAAAAAACCATTTTGTATTAAAAATGAGATTATAGCTGCATTCATTTTATACGGGAGATTGAAGTGGTATGCCTTTTATTGTATCAAGATGAAAAGTGTATAATTTGCACTTTTATCATTTGTTTTACACTACTTATTATGGAGGTTTTAAGAACTTGTCTTATCATATGATTTTGATTGATTTAACATATTCATTGATCCTATTTTTCAATTAATTTTAGAAACATAATTAAATCCATCTTCAGACATTTATGAGCTCTCAAACTATTTTCATTCCTAAGTTAAATTTATAGAGCAGATTTGACCTATGTTTCAAAAATTACATTTCTTCTAGCCCCAAGTGTAAGTACCCACTATGTAATTAATGCTAGTTTTTGTAAAATCGGGTATAAAAGGATGTCACTCTTAGCTCATATGATCCATCAATTTATCCACTACCCATCCCTCATCCAAACTAATAGAGGGATCATTATCCAATTTAGCCACTCTCATAATTATACACCTCTCATAATCACTTTTACACTTATGTGAGAGTACTTGGGTCCACTAGAAATCTTGTATCACCCAAAAGTAAAACAAAAGATAGTTTGGAGGGTTTTATTTTTGATATGTAGGTTTTGAATAAATGACATGCTTACATTAATCAACTAGGTCTTGGATCATTCTAGTTAATTTTAGTAGCAACAAAATACTCATAGCTACATCCTTAGTAGTAAAACATCTAATTTTTGCATAATAGTCTAAGTTTTTGTGCAACTCTTTCCTAGTTACACACAACCATTCTTAATTGATGCACAATTATTTCCTAGTTGTTGCATAACTATTCTTAGTTATTGTGCAACATTTCATGGTTGTAATTATGCATTTGACTTTTCTTTAAACACTTGGTGTCTGAAGTCCAACCATTTCTATCATAAAGGAGTAGATGGAATTCAAATATCTTGTTTTTTATTAAGTCTAGCTGGGAAAAGGGTCCCAGTCCCATACAAAGTAGCAAGTCTAATCATTCCAACATTACAACATCAAACCCTGATATAAGATCAATAGACAATCAATAAGATAACACAAGATATACCTGGGAAACACTCTTTGAGGGAAAAAACCCATCTTATAAAAGCATCCATACTCAATGTATTATTCAACAATAAGAAATTACAATACACTCAAGCTCCTCTACCGAAACCTTCATGTATCCAAGCATGAATCCACACATCCCATGTCAGGCTTTACAATATGCACTCTCAAGAGAAAACTCAATACAATGATAGCTAACCACTAACCTTGTGTTTGCTTTTATAGACTCAAGCTCACACAAATACAACTTTTTGTATTGGATAAAAAAATGTGACTCAAAACCAAGATCACAAAACCATTGACCCTAATTTTATTATTTTACACAAATAATAAATATTTGTATTTTGTCTCCCAATGTTTAATACAACTTTTACAAGTGATACCAAATAAATATTTAATGTGGCTAAACACATCAATTAAGATGCACCACAAAAGAATATTTACTTTACATAATTAAATTAAATAATGTTATGCAATATGAACAACACCTTTTTCCCAACATTCTCCCACTTGTTCTATACATTGCATAAGGGTCAATCAATGAAATACATCATCATAGGAAAACATGAAACCACATGAGATACCTACAATAAAATCAAAGTAACTACCATCTCAAGCAGGAACTCCTTTCATCCTCCAACATACCACCTATGGAAGAAAAGGAACATGCCAAGGTGAAAATGCACCAATCCAAAGAACACTAGCATCAAATCCAAGGATAACAAAATCTCCAAGTGCTAATACATCCAACCACCACAACAAATCAAACCCATATACTGCAATAATAAGCTCGATGTATGAAACTTGTCAATGAAGAACACATACATCCAGGAGCTCCCACTGCATGGGTAATGTCAAATCTGAAAATAAATCCAAGGCATACCAAGTCTACCAATCAACACTCAAACCAAGGTGTGGCTCATCAATAATCCAATGTAGTATCAAGAACAATCATAATGATCCATACAAGCAAGGTAAAACACTACATACTCTATCACAACATGTCACCATAACTATCCCATGTCTAACCATATCAACATGATCCTCAAGGTGCAAAGCTGTGTCAAGTATGATCTCCTTTACAACCCCAAATGAAAAGCCTCAACAATACCCAATCATTCAATCTCATAGATCAAATGAATATAAGTAACATGTAATCAACATGGATGTAAGCCTCTCTAATCAAAGTAGATTAAACTCATAACCATTACATAACCAGGAATAAGCCCAATTGCATCTCGTAAACAAGTCTCATAATGGAAATCATAAATCAAACCATATGAACAAAGAGATAACCATGCCAATGTCCCTCAAATGAACCCTCCAGAACCAATAACCATAGCTCAAGATCCATAACCATGAGAAGATAAAACATAAAGCAAAATACATCTAGAAGGATGGGCAATATCTTATAGATGATAAACTACTGAGTAGACCAAGAGTGGGGAATGAGAATATCCCACTAGGATACACCAAGTCACAAAGACTCTCTCCAAGAACAATCTCATCTAGGCCCATAATGAACTCACATCCATATCTAGGTGTAGGCTTCTTGATCTATCTGCTGAAACCTTGAACGAGTAACCATCTCAACAAGTGTCTCTAACCCAAAGAGAACTCCAACCTCACCTAATTCTCCAAGTATCCAAGAGTACCTCCATGATCAATCCATGCTAAACTCCAAATGCAACATGGCACTGTCATGAAGCTCCCAAGCACATGACCAGTGTACTCAATACCAATAGAACCATACAAGATCATTGTCAATGCTCCTACTGCAGAATGAGGAACCCAATCATGACAACAAGATCTAGCATATCCTCCAAGGAGATCGCATGCATCAATGCACATATCCCATCTCAATAGAACCATACAAGACCAAAGTCAAAGCTCCAACTACACATCTACATAATCAAGGAACCCATCATGACATCATGATCTAACCATCTCCTTCTAGGAGATCACATGCATCAAAGCACCCATCCCGTCTCAATAGAACCTGTATCATGTCAATACTCAAACTAGTATCCAGAGTAAACCACTACACAATACCAACATCTCTAAAACAAAGGATCAACATGTCAAACTGACAAGTCATAAACTGAGACCTCAAACAAAGACTCCAAAAGTCCTCCATGGTAAACCAAGATGTCCAAATCTCCAAAAACATGAAGATAACCATCTACTAACAATAGAACTCAAGATGTCAAAGTATTCTCACTGAAACAATAATCATAATCCAAGAGCCTCTCCAAGACACCCACAACCACTGAAGAAGATCATTGATCACTAATGATGAATCCATATCACTACCAAAGCTCTGACTAAATCGTGGCACTGATCTATACATGGCAACAAAGTAACCATCTCCTAAATGTTACAATAAGATATACCCTAGGAAAACCCTCTTTGAGGGGAAAAAACCCAGCCTCGAAAAACATCCATATTGAATGTATTATTCAGAAATAAGAAATTACAATACACTCATAGAGTCTCCATGAATGCCTTTGAAACATCAAGCTCCTCTACTGCAACCTCCATGTATCCAAGCATGAATCCACACATCCCATGCCATGCTTTACAATATGCACTCTCAAGAGAAAACGCAATACAATGATATCCTCTCACACAACCTATAAAAATAAGAGCCAACCTTAACCACTAACTATGTGCTTTCTTTTATAGACTCAAGCTCACACAAATACAACTTGTGGTATTGGATAAAAACAATGTGAGTCAAAACCATAAGCACAAAACCATTGACCCCAATATCTATTATTTTACACAAATAATACATATTTGCCTTATGTCTCCCAATGTTAAATACAACTTTTACAAGTGATACCAAATAAATATTCAATGTGGCTAAACACATCAATTAAGATACATAACAAAAGAATATTTATTTTACATAATTAAATTAAATTATGTTATGCGAGGTGAACAACACCTTTTTCCTAGCAACACAAAGTACTATGAGCACAACCACTACAACAAAAAGTCTCAAAACCAGTCCCAAGTAAAAGAAAGAATAGTCCACAAAAAACATCCCCCCCCCAAAACATGAACATCCCTAATAATAACCAAGGAACTAATTCTAATAGTAACCCACTATAATAGAGGTATTAAGTAACATAAATTTAACAATCCACCCTAATAATAACCCAAATAGGTTAGGGGTATAGGCAGAACACAGCAAGAGAAGAACAATTTTTAAAAGGCAATACATAACAAAAACCAAAAACTAAATATTAGATGTACTCCAATCCATACAAATCTTATTCATCATCTCCTCCCAGGAAGAAGTATCTTTATCAGTCTTCTATCTTTTCCTAGACTCAATCTCCTTAACCCACATAGTCTTACATTACTCCATTTGGTTCTTGATTTTCTTAACCTTAGAAGCAGTCTTCCTCATAATAGCATTCTAGATAAATTAGCTAGTTCTTTTAGACCTTTTTCTAACCTCACAATCCTGTGTTGATACATTTGTAACATGTCAAACATATTAGTTCAACTGTTCTGGAATGCTGAACAATCCATTCTTCTATTAAAAACTTCCTCAATTCTCTCCAATCTAACAAACAGATCCTGAAAGTCAGGACAAATTTACTCTTTTTTGTTCTTATCAAAATTATTGATTTCTTTATCAAAAGTCCCCAAATCCTTATGAACATCCTCAAAATAGTTTTCCCCAAAGGAATTAACCCCCATTTCATCATATTGGTCACACTAGATATTCTCTTTAGCCCTTACCTCCCTTTCTTCACACTGTATCTATTGTTTAGGGTCACCAATCTCACTTTCATCCAGGTGTCAATCTGGTCATCTTTAACTTGATCAACATCAAAATCTTCTTCCATATCATCAAACAAATCAGGATTATCCTCAAAAAGTGTATCTAACATAATTTCTTCTATAGAGACATCCACATTCTTCTTATGTTTAGTATTTTTTTTCTTTTGCATGTTAGCCATAGCCAACCTTGTAGATCTTCTCTCTTTAGTAGTAGGTTTTTGGTAGGTTTTATCCTCATGATCAACAAACCTAGTAGCTAAATTAACCTTGGTAGTAGAAAACTTAATCTTGATAGTTTTAATTTTATTTCCTAACCCCTTTGTGGATGTCCTACCCTTCTCTTTTAGGGATGATAAAATATTTTTAGGAGTCACCAATTGGAACAAACTGTGACAGACTGTAACACAACTTTGAAATCAAATTAGGAAAACCCAATCAAATGCTCCTTTCTTTGACATCAACGACAACAATTCAACAATCTCCCCCTTTGTCATTGATGGCAACACCTAAATTTGACCTAGATTTGACCATGACAACCATACCGTTCTCCTTGCTATTTAGCATGTACTTTGTTGTGAACACTCTATATAATTCTCCCCCTTTAACATCAATTACAAAGGGACTCACAAAAAATAATGGTGCTAACTTACTCCCCCCGAGGACAATCATCCTTCAGGATAACTGCAGTACCAGGGATAAAAAAATACTCTGATATACTCTCATTGGATGAATACATGCAATATTCAATCAAATATAGGAGAAGGAACAACTCCTAAATTCTACCTGAGTTGTTCAAATGTCTCATTTGGAAGGGGTTTTGTCAATATATCCGTCAGTTGTTTTTTTGTATCCACATAGTCCAACTTGACTTCTTGTTTAGCAAATTTCTCCCTGAGAAAATGGTACTTAATGGATATGTGCTTGGTCCTTGAATGCATAACTAGATTCTTTGAGATGTTGATGGCACTGGTATTATCACTAAGAATGTTAACAGTTTCATCAAAATTCACCTTAATATCTTACAATGTTTACTTCATCCATAACACTTGAGGACAACAAGCTATAGCAGCTATATATTCAACTTTAGATGTTGACAAAGAGACTAACTCTCTTTTCTTACTCAACCAAGCTACCAATCTATCTCCTAGAAAGAATGCACCAGCACTAGTGTTGTTTCTATCATCCACACAACCAGCCCAATTTGCATATGTGTATGCAATCAAAGTAAAGTCATCACCAATAGGATACCATAGACCATAATCTCCTATACTCTTCAAGTATCTAAATATCTTCTTCATAGATTTGACATGTGTTTCCTTAGGAGCAACTTGAAATCCAACTACCATGCAAATGACTTGCATGATATCAGGCCTTGTTGCTGTGAGATACAAGAGACTTCCAATCATGGATCTATACAGAGTTTGATCTCCTAAAACAAATTCATCATCTTTGCTAAGCTTACACCCAGTGACCATAGGTGTATTGAATGGCTTGTAATCTTCCATCTTGAATTTCTTTAGAATTTCCTTCACATACTTGGTTTGAGAATTGAAAATTCCCCATGTCAAATTCATTGACTTGTAAACCAAGGAAAAATGCTAATTCTCCTAGCATTGACATCTCAAACTCTTTTTGCATAGTGTCAGTAAACTCTCTACACATTTTGTCACTATCTCCACCAAATATTATATCATTAACATAAACAATAATAGTCATCATATGATTACCTCAGTTTGAAAATACAAATTGCTAGCAGCTATACCTTTCTCATAACCTTGTTGTTGAAGATATTTGCCCAGCCTAGAGTACCAAGCCTGAGGAGCTTATTTTAGACCATATAGTTCCTTCTTCAATCTGCAAACATAGTCTTTATTTTCAATCACTTGGAATCCTTCATGTTGCTCTATATAAACTTCCTCATCCAAATAGCCATTGAGAAATGTAGATTTCACATCCATCTTCAATACACCTCGAAGTGTTTATAAACTAAATATGCAAGAAAGATTCTAATGGCTTCAAGCCTAGCCACAGGTGCAAATGTCTCATCAAAATCTATGCCCTCAACTTGAGCATAGACCTTGTAGACTAATCTAGCTTTGTTTTTAGTTATCTACCCATCTTCATTTAGTTTATTTCTAAACACTCATTTTGTGCCTATAACATTCTTATCAACAAGCCTTGGAACAAGTTCCCAAGTCTATTTTTTCTCTATTTGACTAAGTTCTTCTTTCATGGCCTTAATCTAGCTTTCATCCTTACTAGCTTCTACATAAGATTTAAGTTCTATTTTAGACAATAAAGAATATTTTACCTATTCTTGTTGTGCTAGTTTTAGCTTTTTCCTTGTCATAACACCATCAGATTTAATTTCAAGAATTTTATTCTTAGAATGATTTCTTTTGACATACTTGGGTGGATCCTTTGGAGTAGATTTTGGTTGCTCTTCTTCATCAGTATCACTCTTCTTTTGTAACTTTTTCTTCTTCTTCTTGTTCTTCTTCTTCATAAACAAAAACCTTTGAATATACATCATTTCTATGTGACAACTGAGAGAAGTCTTCATCCACTCTAACCTTCACACTTTCAAATATCTTTTGCAATGTTTTATTATAACATTTAAAGGCTTTGCTTGTACTTGAATAACCAAGAAATACTCCCTCATCAGACCTTGTCTCAAATTTACTTAAGGTATCTTCATCCTTTTTATAAAACATTTGCTTCCAAAAATTCTAAAATGCTTCATAGATGCAGGTCTGCCTTTCCACAATTCATATGGAGTCTTATCATGATTTACTCTTAACTGACCTCTATTAAGAATGTAAACAACAATATGAATTGCTTCCTTCCAGTATCTATTAGCCAATTTGGCTTCATTCAACATTGTTCTAGTTGTTTCCTAGATAGTTCTATTCTTTCTCTCAACAACTCCATTTTGTTGAGGTGTTCTAGCTACAGAAAAATTCTTTTAATCCCATGTTTCTCATAGTACTAATCAAATTCGTTAGAAGTGAATGCTCCACCTCTATCAGACCTTAAGCATTTTATCCTTGACCCAATCTCATTCTCAACCATAGCCCTAAAGATTTTAAATCTTTCTAAGGCTTGAGATTTATCATTAAGAAAAGTTACCCATGTCATTCTTGAATAATCATCTATCAACAACATGAAATACCTTTCTCCATTGATGCTTTTAGTTCTGGTTGGTCCACACAAGTCTGTATGTATCAGTTCAAGAGGTTTTGAGGTTAAATATTCCTTTGACTTGAAACTAACCCTTATTTTCTTTCCTTCTTGACATTCTTTACAAAAGGCATTTTATGGCTTACTAATACTCTAGGCATATGTCTGATTGCGTTCCTCTTGTTAACCTTCACTAGATGGTCAAAGTTGATGTGGCCCATCCTTTTGTGCCATAACCAACTTTCATCAATTTTCCCTAACAGACATCTTCCACCCTTCACCTCCTTTAGATGGTACATGTTGTTGTTTGTTCTATTTTCCTTAGCAACACGTTTACCATAGATAGCTTGTCTTATCTCACATCCACTAGCATGAAATAACAAATTATTCCCCTTGTCACACATATGGCTGACACTGAGCAAGTTATGTTGTAATCCTTCTACATACAACACATCTTGAGCATTAGTTTTACCATTTATGCATAGTGCACCTTTACCAGCTATCTTAGCAATGGTGTTATCATCAAACTTGATAGAACCACCATTACATTTCTCCAAAATTGTGAACTTGCTCTTATCTCCAAGTCATATAAATAGAGCATCCACCATCTATTACCCAAGGATTGCCTTGTCCTTTGGCATGAAAAGTTGTTTGAACTAACATAGACTTTTCATCCTTCTTTTATACCTAATGCCTTTTTGAAATTTTCTCCTTTTCCTTAGAATGCTTTGCTAGTTCTTTCTCCTAAGTAGGGGGTGAAGACTCTTTCTTGTGACATGCACAAGATTGTGCCTTTTTCTATTTTTGTACAGAAGCATGTGCATGTCTATCTTGCCTTGGAGGAGTAAATCACCTTTTCTCCTGTCTAGAAGGCTATATAAACACACTTCTAAAAAACTTGGCAATATGCCTATAGTTGTTACAATTATAATAGACATCATTCATATCAACTAAATGGACAAAAGGATTTTTCTTACAAAATCATGCCTATCCATTCTCCTAGGCCCAATTTTGTAGTTTATTTCTTTATGTCCAAATTGATTACATGAAAAACAATAACCATGAAATGTATATTTGAACTTGGCTTGTCTTGCAAATTGATCTTTGAATCTCCCCCTTGGATTGTGAACTTTGATGAAACCATCATCTTCCTTTTTGAAAACTTTAGTCCTCTTATTCTTCCTGAATCCTTTAGGCTTCCTAGAATCAACATGTTTCTTAGACATAACGAAGCTTGATTCTCCATGTTCTCCAACAAACTTTTTGAAGAGAGAAACATTCTTGATATTTTTATCTTTTGTGTTCTTCTCATAGACATATTTAAAACTCTTAATTTCAAGATATCCTAACCCAACTGTGTTGGAGAAGGATATTTGAGTTCACCAATTATTTGATCAAGAATTTTTGAGCTCTTCTCAAACTTGAGACTTCTGTTTAACTATTCATTAACCTTTTCTATTTCCTTCCTTAGTGAGACAACATTAGCCTCTAATTTTTGACACTCTTCTAGTTTGTTCTTCAAATCCAAACTAGTTACCTCTTCTACTCTTTTAGACTCTGCTAACTATAGTTTTAGATCTACAAGTTTATTAAATTCTTCAATCCTTAACTTGTATTTTTCATTTTGTTGTCTTTCATACCTTAGATCATCTAGAGAATAAATCAATTCACCTTCTTCTTCATCATCAAAATCTCCACAGCAACCTTTTGTAAGAGTATTTTCATCTCCTTCATTTCAATACCCATGAAGGCAGTTTCATAATCTTCACTTTCAGAACAGTCATTTGAAGAACTAATTTCTTTGTCTACATAAAAACTCTTTTTCTTCTTATTAGAGTTTCTCCTTTTATATTTTGAGACTTCTTGACTCCTAGAACTATCTGAGTTTTGTTTTCCACCTAAGGGACATTTAGAGGCAAAGTGACCAATTTTTCCACAATTAAAGCATTTGAAAGGTATCTTACCTTTGTATTTACCAGAGCCCTTCTTCAACTTTCTGACAAAATTTGCTTCTTCTTCATTTGAACTGGTACTTTGTTCTAAATCTACTTCAGTATCCTTGGCTTTGGAAGTCTTAAATTTTGCTTCTTTCCTTTTTGAGCATGTACTTTCACTTCTCATCTCATATGTTGTGAGTGACCCAAACAATTCATCTAAAGTAAGCTTATCTAGATATTTTGCTTCCTCAATTGCAGAGACTTTAGCATCATACCTCTGTGGGAGAGACCTCAAAACCTTTTTGACAACCACCTAATCTTTTATCTCTTCTCCAAGACCTATGATTGCAATCACTACCTTATCTACCTTGAGCATGTATGCTGCAATATTCTCATCATCTTTCATCTTTAGAGCCTCAAATTTTCTTCTATGGGTTTGCAGTTTTGCTTACTTAACTTTACCATCACCCTCATAGATGTTGTGCAGTTTATCCCATACATCTTTGGCAAATTTACAATGCATAACTTTTATAAATTCTATATTGGTTAGACCACATAGTATAGCATTCTTTGCTTTGGCATTGTTTTCAAATTTTTCTTATCAACTGCAGTGGGATTAGATGGTGGTGGTGTGTAGCCATCCAAAATAGATTATCATGCATCAAATCCAAGAGAGGTTAGATAAGTCTCCATTCTAATCCTCTAGAAAGCATAATTGGATCCATCAAATAATGGTTCTTTATTTGAAGAGGAACCCTCATGTCCTAATATAGTGTTCTTGAGACTAGATCTTCCTAAAGTGGTTAAAATTTCTTTAAGGAAACCAAGGATCTGATACCAATTGTTAAAAGAACACTAATACACTAAGAGGGGGGTGAATCAGTGTATGTTAAAACTTTAAAATGAAATCAGTAGCCAAGAATTCAAAGCACACATAAGTCACATACACACAAAGAAACACCAAATATACGTGGAAACCCAAAAGGGAAAAACCATGATGAGAATGTTGCTTGAGTCTACTACTCAAATCCAACCTCACAATAAAATATTTTACATATGTTTTGTAAGCACCAACTTATAGATACATTGACACCCAAGATAATGTTTTGAGGCTACAACCTTCAAGTACACTATACACCTAATTGAGCACCAACCTAATACACTGAGGCACCAACCCCAATGAGACAACTATTCAAATGCACCGAATAACTGAGAGGGGGGGTTGAATCAGTTGTCCCTAAAACTTTGAGCACTTACAAACATTAACACATCAAATACTTATTTACTATTATTTAGATTTAACCATGAAAGCATGAAATAAGAAGCTCAACACAATAACACAGTCAACACATGAAACACCAGATTTTTATGTGGAAAAACCTATAAGGGAAAAACCACGGTGGCTATTAGACCACAAAGATATATATGTTATAGCAATACTAAAAAATAGAGGCTCACTACCTTAGGGCTCACTGCCTAAAATGCTCACTGCAAAAGTTGAGGATCACTGCCAAAAATAGCTCACTACCAAGGGGTGGCTCACTACAGAGTGTTTTGTGAATTGATTGATAGCATCTACTTCATGCCTGAGTTCAATTCCATTAAAGTACAACAAATCACCTCTACTCTACTCTTCTTACACCTTCGCACTTATCTTTTCATTTTTTTGCACCAAGATACTTTTTCGCAACTACATTACATGTTTTTTATATAATTCATCAACCTTGGAATTGTTGTGATGTTAGCTACATGCCCCATTTTACCCTTTAGCAAAATGAGGACACCTGTTGTGGGTTCTGCTTGCTTGGCAATATAGTTAAAATGTCCTTGATGCTAAAAATTTGAATTTGCACAATATGTGGTGATAAATGGTTGTTATCAATAAAATCTGCATCAAAAATCAGCTGGGTTTCCTTTTGAACCATTTGAAAATTCTATGTATTTTAAGAGTTATGATTGTTTCTATGAAAAGTCAACACTAGACTAATGTTGGTCAATGTGTATCGGATATACATTATCATTTGCATGTATTTGTTATACATTTGGTCTTTTGGGTTATTACATTCATTGTATATTAAATCTCTTGTCATATTTGCATCTTGACAGTTCAAAACATATTTATGCAAATACGAACCCGACGGTGTTTTGTGAAGAATTGTATAAATGTAGAAATCTGTAGTTGTATTTATATATTACAATGTATGTATTATAGATAAAAATGCAAAATATACATAAGCGGATGTCAAAATAAGTTCAAAGTAATGTATAAAGTTAGGGTCATCTCATTTGTATGATAAACACATTGTTTTTGGTATGCTTTTTTGATACAAATGCGGATCTAGACCCGGAGATAAAATTCAATTGAGTTTTGAAAATGAAAAGTGAATGCTTAAATTTGTATGTATTGTTGTATGTATAACTGCATGTATCTTATATACATATACAAAGTTGGACATGACTAGAAAAATTAAACATTGTAAACTTTAGGTGAGGTCCACATTTGTACATTTAGATGCACGTGTATTAAATATACAAGAATGAAAGATGCATTTGTGGATTTGAACCCAAGATTAAATAATGAATAAAGTGTAGTTACTCATAACAAGGGTTAGAAAAGTTAACATCGTGAATATTTGTATATTCGCATGTATATGATATACATGAAAATATACAAATGAATTATATGCAAAACTCGGCGTGACTAAAGGTTTGAACTTTATATATGTTGTGTGGGGTCCACATTTGAATGTTTGAGATGCATGAATGAGATATACAAAAGAGGTGATACAAAAGGCATAGATACAAAACTGGATCCGAAACTCCAATTTGCTCTATAAACCCAATTTGATAGAGTTCAAGTTTGTATATTGAGATGATTGTATAAGATATACATAAGGATATACAAAACATAATATGCAAAAAGTAAGAGAGAAAATACTAAAGTGCATAAGGACTGATCATGTGTGCTTTAGTGAAAAGTGCATGTATTTGAAATACAAAAAGTGAAATGTGCATGTATTTGAAATACAAAAGTGAAAAGTGCATGTATATGATATACAAAACGCAAAAGTGCAAACGACCAATGTATACAAAATTCAAAATATGCATAGAAAGGAAAAAGTAAAATGCAAATCAAATTGTATGCATTAACAGTAACATTTAATGCACATCTACTACAGAATACCTAATTGCAAAAGAGTAAAAAGAATTTTGATTGCATTAATCTTCATAATTGCATTTGGAGTTCAATTACAGAGCATTTTACAAATCTAAGGCAAAGTGCGATTCAAAGGTGAATTAAGATTTCAAGGCAATTGTGTTGAATTCAAATGGTAAATCTCTTTGTCAATGCTATTAAAGTTAATGGTTGTGAATTCAGGTATGTATCTAAAATCTCACTTCCGTTTAATGAAGTTTGATTACGGTAATTTTACAGTGATTATAGTAGAATAATAGGAATAGTTTAAACTTAATTAATCATTGTGATAAATTGTGAAAACTTGATCATTGTGGGGTAGGTATATTGAATTCAAAAACAAGGGAAAAGACAAGATAGTAGGGTTAAACATTAAATAGTAAATGTATATGGTAAAACCCTAGTTAAAAATGGACATGGTTGTAAAATGAATGTGTATCTTGGCAGGATGCAGCTAAAGGGAAAGAAAATTGAGAATATGGTCAAAAAAACTGAGAAGAAAGACACCAAAGTTCAAGAGGAATTTGCGATTAGATGTTATAATTCAAATATTTACTCTCCAGGAGGAAGGGTAATAGATATAGAAATTGGAGATTTTGATTCTGGAGAACTATTGGATGAAATTAGAGCGCCTGGTGTATCCCTGGTTATGAAGAACATATGGGATGTAGGATTGTACAATGTTGTGGGTTTTCCATTAGCAATAGAGGCTAGGGACTTGGTGATTGAATGTATATAGAAATATTATATGAACTCCAGGAAGGTAAAACATAATGGGGTGGTATTTGTAGATTTATGTGTCAAAGGTATAGTTGGGACCTTTGGGTTGAAAATCACTAAGAAGATGAAGGAAATAGATAATGTATAGTATGAAGATGATTTTAATAAAAATGAAGCATCTTGTAAAAGTGCAATATTCTAGGGATGGTATTCTCTAGAGAAGAAGCCAAAGGTAGTTGTGAGGGTACCAAAGAACCTATACAGGATGGACTTCAAAAAGGATGTCTATATAATGATCACTTTACTAAGTAGACTAATGGGTTTGGCAGATGTTGCTACATTTGAACCATGGATGTTTTCTATGATACAATTTATCAAAGAAGAGATAGGGGATGTTCATTGGGCTTTGGCCATTAGCAACGTCATTTATGCACAAGTATTAAGATTTTTAATAAACAAAAGAAGTTCTTCATGTCATCTTATATTGTCTATTCGTGTGCAACGAAAATGCAATTGAATGGAATACAAAGGATTAGTACATTGGGAAGTGGACTAGGGCAGACACTAGTGTATGAACATTACCTAGACATACAAGAATAAAATGTAGGGAAGAATTACATAAGAGCAAATGATGTGTTTTCCATGTACCTAGTAAGGATATTGACTAGAGAAAGAGATAAAAGGTTGTTTGAAGAAGCAAAGAATGCAATCACATTGCACAACACTTGGTAAATACAATTATCAACCTTTACATTCATTAGAACTGAGGGGTTCAAAGGAAAACCTTTTAGGGTACCGAGGCACCAATCGGATAGGGTAGTGTTGTTGGATTTCTCCAGACAGATATTGGATATTTATGCAATGTATAAGGCCAAGTTTAACAAGGGTAACATTAAATTTCCTTTTGTTATTAGAAAATATCAATGTTTCAATGAAGAGATAGCTAAATTCTCAGAGGTAGAGTTGCTATATTATGGTTTTCCAACTTTTGATCTAGCTAGAGCTCTTGATCCATTTAAGAGGATTAATATCTTTATAGATAAGAAGTTTAAACATCATCCTCACATTGAAGATTTTTGGGCTGATTGTGACAGTGAAGCCGAAGTCAAAACAAGGGCTCATTAGAGACTAACCCTTGATCAAATAAGAACATTGGGATTGATTAAGGTACCAAAAGAGATTAGAGATGATGATGAGAACACATTACATACAATCTATGATAGTAAAAAGGTTGCTAAGGAAATTTTGATTGAACCAGACTAGAATCAACCTGAGGAGACTTCCTTAGACAACATTTCAAAGTCAGTATTAGCATATTTAGATATATGGATAAAGGAGTAGATAGAAGAATTAAAAGCTAAAGGAGTAGTAGTCACCTACTAGGGGAAGAAAGGTAAAAAGAGAAACTTGAAGAGTGAAGATAATTTTGATGATTTTGTGAGAAGAAAGAGGCAGGTGGTAGAGGCCAAAATAGCTAAGCCTAACGCTAGAGCCACAATAATGGACCCATATGCACTAGGGATAACAATGGGCATCCCTATAGGAACATTTGTATTAGCAAAAGGAGGTACATCTACATCCACTGCAACTATCACAATAGAGTATGCTCCACTGTAGGCAAATGTATTATCTCAACAAGCATCAACACCTATAGTACCTCTACAAATACCTTAGTAACCACTTTTGGAGACAAAAACCCAACAAGAGAAAATACAAGGGTTCATACTGGTTAAGTAGGAAATGACTGAGGAGATGGTCAAAAAAGCATCCATGGCCCAAACATCCACGATAGAGAATGTAGAAGTAGTGGATGTTGATAAAATTGAAGATGTAGATGATATTGCGGATGATAAGGATGAAGGTAAAGACGAAAGTAGTGATGATAGCCTAGAGATGAGAAGTGAGGAAGAAGAAGATAGGCAAATTCCTAAGTCTCACCTCATGTTGGAAGCATTTGATGCTAGGGTATCATAATAGGTTGATACACAATCAAAAGAAGATGTAGAAATAACTGATCCATTTGATAACTTGGTACCGAAAAACATAATGAAAGAAGTCAAAGAGGTAGCTAAGGAAACATTAAGAAATCAAGAAGAGGAGAAAGAAAATGAGGGTAAGGACAACATACCAGCTACTCAAAGAGAAGGCTTACCAAGTTAGGAAAGTATGCCTATAGTTGCTATGGAAGAACAACAAAATGTTGGAGGGCGACAAATTCCTCAAGAACAACCTCTTCAAGAACAACCACCTCCACAACAAGAAGCACATGAATAATAGGAAGAACAAGATGATGAAGAAGAGGAAGAAGATCATAAAGAACAAGAACAAGAGGAAGTCATAATAGAGGAACCTCAGGATGAGGTCATGAATTATAAAGCTACAGATGCCAGTGTGGAAATACCATCTTGGGTAGGGTCAGAGGTAAGGCAAGAGTCAACAATATAGCTAATGCCTATTTATATTAAGAGTTTATTATCTAATGAGGCCACTAGAAGGGTTAAGAGAAAAGAAATAATAATTTATATAATAAAAAGAGATCCTTCAGGGACAAGGACTATACAAATGGCAGTTCCACAAGAAGACAAAGAAAAGGGAGAGATAGGAATGGTTCATTACCATGAATCTTGGTCATGTGAACAAAAAAACACATATTGAATAATTAAAGGAGATGACTAAATTGACTGCCATTAAAATGAGAAAAGACAAATAGAAAATAGGGTATTTAAAGGAGCATATTGCCCAATATCAGCAATTTATTTAGGGAATATTTGATTCTGCATAGAGTTTACCAGACTTATCTTCTGATTTGACTATTTTATCTAAGGAATAGATAGGAGAAATAGAAGATAAAAAGAATGAAGCTAACATGTTGGAAGACTATGTTAGGACATTTATTCAGAAAGGAGAAGTAATAAAAATTGTAATTGGCAATTGGAACATCACATTGACTGAGAAAAATAATTGTCCTAACATTATACAAAGATGTCAAGCAAGAATATTGTAAAATAGGGATGAGTTAAAGAAGATCAATGCTCTGGAAGGAGATACACAATCCTTGGTAAATGAAGGTGTTATAAATTTACAAATTGTGTTTTAAATACCTAACTAGAAGATGGAACTAAAATTTGAAGAGGGTATACTTAGGGCTTGCCTTATCAATGTGCAAGAGTTAGAAAGGACTGCTCAAGATTTGTTAAAGAAACATGTGAAGATAGTGGATCATTTGGTTAAGCATATGTGTCCTCAAGTTTAGGTATTTGATGTAGGTACAACTATAAAGGAGTTCAAGAATAGCTTCCAGCCATGCATTGAAGATCCGGTGAATAAATTGAATGAAGAGGTAATGGAGAGGATAATGGAGCTAAGTGCAAAGATTAAAAAGTATCATAAAAGAAGGGAGGACAGAGAAAGCAGAGCACAATTATTGAAGACAAGTGTGGAAATGTAGCAGTATACTTGGGATGCTTCTCAAAGAACAAGTCATGAATCCATATCCACCATAGCTAAAAGATTTACACATTACATGAGCAAGAAGAAAGGGGATATGCAGATAGAAGATGTCAAGGATAGTGATTAGAATTTTTGTTCACTATTTGTTTCATGTGGTATTCTGTTATGATTTTGTACTAGTGGAATGGTCAAAGTGAAAGTCAAACATTTCAAAAGATTCTAAAAGGTCATCTTTGCACTAGAAAGAATATTCCTCTAAGATATTTTGGAGCAACAATTGGCATAAGAGGATAATCCTTACCTACCGTTGATGTTGAATTTGAACCATTGATGATTTTGTAACTGTATCAGGAGATCTTGGTCTATATAAGGAACTTTGATATACATATTTTAGTACACATGGATGACATAGAAAAACTATTAGAGAGTTTGCAATAGAAGTGATTTGGGAAATACTTTGGGCATAGTGAGTCGAGATAGCATTTTACCTATGTCTGTAGCAAGGAATATGTGGGACATCCCATTTCCTTACTATATCGGTAAAAATGTCTATAAGTTTTGATGATATTGTTGATGTATTCAGAAAGTTAAAGTCATGAAATATTGTAAATGTGAAATGACTAGCATATATCAATAAATACAAACATTGAATTTCTACATCTATTCCAAAGTGTTATTCAATTTATGTGTTCTTTTGATATATTTCCTTGAAGATTGCAATTCTATATGTTAATTTGTGAAATGATCTAGATTAACATATAAGAGTTTATGTATTTTTGAATTGTCCAAAGTAATTAGAATTTGTCCACGTGATTAGTGGCAAATCATATTTGTTTAGTGTTGCAAGTATGGACCTAACCGGTGTCGTCATTGATGTCAACATACTCCTGTTACATTAATGACAAGGTTTGGATGAATTGTGTGTTGAGGATATTGAGAAAATTAGTCTCAATCAGGAACAATGAAGAACAATGATGACATAAGGTAAAAGTCCAATATAGGATGAGGATCAGAGGATGCAGATTAAAGGGTTTGTAGATATGTGTCTTAAGATGTTGTAGTAGAGATTTCAGAGGTCCGTATGAAGATATGAAGAAGTTATGACAGCTCAAGTGAAACCGGTTCCGGTAAATGTTCAGTGATGACAAAGTGATACAAATAGGTCCGGTGAGATCTGGAAATGCATTCTCTAGTTTTGTGGATTTGAGGAAGTGTTGAGGAAGTCTGTGTGGTGTGTTAACTCAATTGGTTCATGATTTGAAGGTCTGCAAGTATCTATTCCTTTGTGATAGTAATGGCAGACTGTGTTCTTGAGGTTCCAGATGAAGAAGAGAAGGATTTCAATAAGTAAAGGAAGTGCGGATGTTCTTGGAGATTCAGGAAAGCTTGTGGAGGTCCTTGGATCGTGCTCAGTTCGTGTTTATGGTCCACATTAGAATTGGGGTCCCAAAAATGAAGAATAACTTCCAGATGCTGGTGTTCTTTATGTGACTGACTAACTGGATGAATTATACATCTTGCAGATGTTCTTGTGGATGTTTGCCGACTTAGATGTTTGTTCCTAAGTTGATGTCATATATAAATAAGGGATTACGATGTCATTTAACTATGGACTTGTGAAGATAAGTGTGTGGTAGCGAGGAGAAGAGTGAAAGGCAGAGCAGAAGGTTTGGGCTTAAATGGAACTAACTCAAGCATGGTGAAGATACTATTTACCAGTTCAAGTATGTGATACTTATTCTTTTGTAGACAGTGTGTCTCTTGTAGGCAGTGAGCCTCTTGTGAGCAATGTGCTCGGGTAGTGAGCCCTAATTGGCATGTGCCAATTTTTCTATTCTTCTAATAGAGAGTATTATCTTGGGTTAATCACCCCATGGTTTTTCCCTTAACCAAGTTTTCCACGTCAAAAATCTTGGTGTTATATGTGTTAATGTGTATCTACTGTTAACTTGTTGCATTATGCTTTCAAGATTGATTTACTATTATGCTTGTGTGGAGTTAAGTATTTGATTTGGAAGAAAGTTTTGGATAACTGATTCACCCCCCCTTCTCAGTTGTCTACCCTAAATCTAACAATTGGTATCAAAGCTAAGTTCCTCTGAAAGGAGCTTAACCGCTTGAGGAGATCAAGGATGTCGTCCTACAAGAAGGATAGTCCAAAGTTTGATGGAACTAACTTTGCTCTTTGGAAAGGTCACATGAAATGTCACTTGCAGTGTATGGGATTTGCATACTGGTCCATGGTTACAAAAACTTATGTACCTCCACAGGGTGGTCCAACAATCCTAAATGAAATCACAAATGCTGAAAATAATCTGCAGACCAAAGAAGCTCTTCTAAGCGCATTATCTGACTCAGAGCTCTCAAATGTTATTGATCTACCAACTACCTTTGAGATTTGGAATAAACTAGAACTTTTGCATGAAGGAGACTAGTATGTTAAATGTGCAAGGTTACAGAGTCTAAAAGGGAAATTTGAAAAACTAAAGATGAGAGATGATGAAAATATTACCTCTTTTATGCTAAGAGTGAATGAGCTAGTTTGTGGGATTAGAAATGTAGGTGGAACCCTAAGTGAAGATGAGATCATTGGCAAAGTTCTCAGATCCCTTCCTTCTTCTTATAAAAGCAAGGCTTTTGCAATCGAAGAATTCAGAGCTCACACAATAGTCACAAGAGATCAATTGGTTGGTAAGTTGGCTACTTTTGAAATGGCCAAGTTTGGACATGATCCTCCAAAGACTAAATCTGCATTCAAAGCCAGTGCCTCTGTAAAAGGGAAACAAAGGTTTGATACAGGAGAAAACTCTTCAAGGAAACTATCATGGTATGAAAAAGCAAGAAAAGACTTGGAAGAAGAAGAAGCTGAAACTACTCATCTTGAAGCTCTCATTACAAAAAGACTACGAAGAGGATCTGGTAAGTATGAAGGGAAATTACCTTTTAAGCATTTTAATTGCAATAAAATTGGTCATTTTGCCTCAAGATGTTCAGAAAGATTTTCAAGACCAAATCCTAATAGACCAAGGTTTCAAAAGAATTGTTATTATGTTCATGAAGAAGATGATAATGAAGGAGTAACAGATGATGAATCAGAGACAGGAAATAAATCCGGTAATGAATAGGTGTTTATTGCCATCAAAGAAGAGGAACCAATATCCTCTGTATCTGTCAATCATAAAGTTGAAGAAAGAGCTCTGGCTACCCAAGTTGAAGCAAAGGATGATTGGGTCATTGACAGTGGATGCTCTCACCATATGACAGGTGACAAGAATAAGTTCTTAAATTTGGAAAAGTATGAAGGAGGAATTATAAAACTTGGAGATAATTTTGCTGGTAGAATCAGAGGTAGAGGAACTATTTCTCTTGATGGAAAGAACAAAACTAGTAATGTACTGTATGTTGAAGGATTAAAACACAATCTTCTCAGTGTTGGATAGCTGGTGGACAAAGGCTATGATCTTAGATTCAGGAATAGAAAATGCAAGATCTTTGAAAGTTCTAGAACAGAGATTGCATCTAGTACTCAAACTAAAGGTAATATCTTCCACTTGGTTGGTACTGGTAAAAATTACTTATTTGCTCAAATTGATCAGAGTTGGTTATGGCATAGGAGGATGTGTCATGTGAATTTTGATAATATCATCAAGATAAGCAATACTCAGGCTATAAGAGATCTTCCAAAATTAGTGAAACCTACTAATAGCTTGTGCAAAGAATGTCAGTTGGGCAAATTGAGTAGAGTCACATTCAAAAGTAAGGAATTGTCTTCTATCGAACTGTTGGACTTAGTTCATACTAATTTTTGTGGTCCGGCAAGAGTTAGGAGTATCCAAGGTGATAGATACTTCATGTTGCTAATTGATGACTATTCCCGAATGATGTGGGTAACCTTTCTAAAAGAAAAATCAGAAGCACTTGAGAAATTCAAAATATTCAAGGCCATGGTGGAGAATGAAACTAAATTAAGATTGAAATGTCTGAGGTCTGATAGAGGTGGGGAATTCACATTTGGTGAATTCATAGACTTCTATGAGAAACATGGAATAAAGAGACAGTTGTCTACCCCTGGAACTCCACAGTAGAATGGAGTAGTTGAGAGAAAGAACCAGACCGTCTAGGAAGCATCCAGGACCATGATGATGGAAGCAAATGTTCCTTAGATCTATTGGAGAGAAGTTGTCATCACTACAGTTTACACTCTCAATCGAGTTCAAATTGGAAACAATACCGATAAGACTCCTTACGAACTTTGGTTTGGCATTACTCCCACTATGAGATATTTCAGAGTTTTTGGTAGTAGATGTTACATTAAAAGGGATGAAGATCTAGGAAAGTTTGATGCTAGAAGTGATGAAGGAATATTCTTGGGTTACTCTACTCAAAGCAAAACATACTGGTGTTTCAACAAGAGACTGAGAAAGATTGTAGAAAGTGCAAATGTGAAAGTTGATGAAGAAATTGAAAGACCCTCAAGAATTCATGAGTATGATGAAGATAATCAAAATGGTGTTTAGATTCAAAGTATCCAAGCCTCTTCTGAGAAACAATGTCAAGTTGATCCGGTAAGTCAAGAAGAAGAGATAAGTCTCAATGAGACTGATCTAGAGTTAGATGTGCAAGAAATTCCCAAAGTTCCAAGGTATGTAACTCTAAACCACTCTGAAGATCAGATCATAGGTGACAAAAGCAAAGGGGCGCAAACAAGGAGGAGAATTGCTCAAAATTTAGATGAGTATTGTCTAATTTCAAAGATTGAACCTAAGACAGTGAATGAAGCTTGCAATGATGAAAATTGGTCAAAAGCAATGGAGGAAGAACTAATCCAAATTGAGAAAAATCACACTTGGGATCTTGTTCCCAAACCTAGAAACAAGAATGTGATTGGAACCAAATGGGTCTTCCAGAACAAACTGAATGAAGCTGGTGAAGTAATCAGAAATAAAGCTAGATTGGTCTGCAAGGGTTACTCTCAGATTGAAGGAGTTGATTTTGAAGAGACTTTTGATCCGGTGGCAAGAATTGAAGCAGCCAGATTATTTCTTGCATTTGCTACCTTTAAGGATTTCAAGGTGTATCAGATGGATGTCAAATCTGCCTTCCTAAATGGTAATTTGGAAGAAGTGTACATTGAGCAACCGGATGGATTTCAATTGTCTAATCATGGTGACATGGTCTGCAAATTGAAAAAGGCACTATATGGACTAAAGCAAGCCCCAAGAGCTTGGTATGAAAGATTGGATAAGCATCTCTTGAAGATTAGCTTCAACAAAGGTACTGCTGACAGTAATTTGTATTTCAAAATTGATCATGACAATATCCTAATTGTTGAAGTATTTGTTGATGATATCATTTTTGGAGGAAGAGATAGTATGTGTAAAACTTTTGCAAGTCAAATGAAAAGTGAGTTTGAGATGTCCATGCTTGGAGAAATGAATTTCTTTTTGGGTCTACAAATTACTCAAACAAAGGAAGGAATCTTCATTTCTCAGTTAAAATATGTGAAAGAATTGTTGAGGAAATTTGGCATGGAAGACTCTAAGCCAATGAACACTCCAATGGCAACTAGATGCAAGTTAAGCAAAGATGATGACTCTCCCAAGGTTGATCAGACAAAATATAGGTCAATGATTGGAGGACTATTGTATCTCACTCAAACTAGACTAGATATTATGCAAGCTGTTGGTCTTATTGCTAGATTCCAAGCTGATCCTAGAGAATCTTATGTTATGGCAATCAAGAGGATTTTTAGATATCTAAAGGGGACAGTTGAGTATGGGTTGTGGTATCCTAGAGAGCATGATTTCTCTCTTCATGCATATACAGATGCTAATTGGGAAAGAGATGTGGATGACCGGAAGAGTAGCAGTGGTGGAGCATTCTTTTTGGGGAAGAGATTGGTTTCTTGGTTAAGCAAGAAATAAGAAGAAATATCTCTGTCCACTACAAAAGCAGAATATATTGCTGCAGCAAGTAGTTGTACTCAAGTTTTGTGGATGAAACAAATGTTAAGAGACATCAGAGTGGAGTATGAGGAGCCTATCATAATTTTCTGTGATAATTCAAGTGCAATAAACATTTCTAAGAATCTGATGTTGCATTCAAAGACTAAACATATATCCATCAAGTTTCACTTCTTGAGAGAACAAGTGAACAAGAATGAAGTTAGATTGGAGTTTGTACCTTCCAAGGATCAGATTGCAGACATATTTACAAAACCTCTGCCTAAGGACTCTTTTGATTATCTAAGGGAGAAGTTAGGGGTTATTGCCCCTCTGGTGATAAACTAAGATGCACTAAGGTGCATCAGTTCAGTGCATATCACAGTCACATCTTGTGGTCCGGACATATGATGAGGAGCTACTACTTAGGGGGAGTAGCAGATATGATTCTGAGGTGGTAGAGTTGCAAGTATGAGCCCTTTGCCATTGATGTCAAAGGGGGAGAGAAGACATGTGAAAAACAAGTGGTTGTTGATCAAAGGGGGAGCAGTAATGGGAGAGAAGCAATGTGTGGTGGTTGCTGCTAGGGGGAGTTGTGACAGTAAAGAAAAGTTCTTGTCTTGATGGTCAAAATAGTTTTTCACATCATATGTTGCCATCAATGACAAAGGGGGAGATTGTTGCAAGTATGGACCTAACCGGTGTTGTCATTGATGTCAACATACTCCTGTTACATTAATGACAAAGTTTGGATGAGTTGTGTGTTGAGGATATTGAGAAAATTAGTCTTAATCAGGAACAATGAAGAGCAGTGATGACATAAGGTAAAAGTCTAATATAGGATAAGGATCAGAGGATGCAAATTAAAGGGTTTGTAGATATGTGTCTTAAGATGTTGCAGTAGATATTTCAGAGGTTCACATCAAGATATGAAGAAGTTATGGCAGCTCAAGTGAAACTGGTTCCGACAGATGTTTAGTGATGATAGAGTGATATAGATAGGTCTGGTGAGATCCGAAAATGCATTCTCTAGTTTTGCGGATTTGAGGAAGTGTTGAGGAAGTATATGTGGTGTGTTAACTTGATTGGTTCATGATTTGAAGGTCTGAAAGTATCTACTCCTTTGTGACAGTAATGGCAGACTGTGTTCTTGAGGTTCCCGATGAAGAAGAGAAGGATTTCAGTAAGTAGAGGAAGTGAGGATGTTCTTGGAGATTCAGGCAAGCTTGTGGAGGTCCTTGGATCATGCTCAATTTGTGTTTATGGTCCGCATTAGAATTGGGGTCCCAGAAATGAAGAATAACTTTTGGATGATGGTGTTCTTTATGTGACTGGCCGACCGGATGAATTATACATCTTGCGGATGTTCTTCTGGATGTTTGCCGACTTTAATGTTTTTTCCTAAGTTGATGTCATATATAAATAAGGGATTCTAAAGTCATTTAAGTGTGGACTTGTGAAGATGAGTGTGTGGTAGCGAGGAGAAGAGCGAAAGGTAGAGCAAAAGGTTTGGGCTTAAATGGAACTAACTCAAGCATGGTGAAGATGCTATTTACCAGTTCAAGTATGTGATATTTTTTTGTAGACAATGTGTCTCTTGTAGGCAGTGAGCCTCTTGTGAGCAGTGTGCTTAGGTAGTGAGCCCTAATTGGCATGTGCCATTTTTTATATTCTTCTAACAGAGAATATTATCTTGGGTTAATCACCCCATGGTTTTTCCCTTAACTGGGTTTTCCACATCAAAAATCTTGGTGTTAAATGTGTTAATGTGTATCTTCCCTTAACTTGTTGCATTATGCTTTCATGATTGATTTACTATTATGCTTGTGTGGAGTTAAGTATTTGATTTGGAAGAAAGTTTTGGACAACGGATTCACCCCCCCTCTCAGTTGTCTACCCTAAATCTAACATTTAGATCATGTTTCTAACCTCATCTTTTATTTTTCTTTTTACTAGTAGTTTAAATAAATAGACAAAATGTAGTCATCTAAAGGAAATTGTTAAAGATTCTGGTAAATACATGGAAATGCTAAAGATCTTTAATGATTTTCATAAAGTTTGAAATATAAAGTCTATTTCTATAAAATTCATGCAAAGTTTAACTTGAAAATCATAAATCATTGCAAGGAATCTATTTCTTTAGAAGTATTTTAGGTTATTTGCAAAGAATAAGCAACAATTAATAGTAATGAACATTTAAATCATGTAATCTCCCTTGAACAAATAGCTTCACATTGAACCTTGAGTGAGTCTAACACAATCATGACCTAATTACCGTAGACTTGGAATTGAGAACTATTTTCTAATAATTCTCCATATTCTTCAAGATAAGATAAAGTTATTTGTGAATTTTATCTCTTGTTGTTTTGACTAATATCATCATCAACAAGAATGTGCATCAAGGTCAATATTACATTCATCAACCACTGGAGCAATCGTCAAGGTCAACATTACAAACTATAGACACCTAAAATTGGACTGCTCTGCAAACCAATTTTCCGTACCTCTGCGCTCATCTACTCCGCTAATTTGCATATCCTTGGTGATGAATTAATTCACCTAATTAATCCATTTAACCTTACAACCCTAACCTCATCAATTGAATGAATATTCCTAATCTTTATTTAGTTGATTTATCCATTTCCCTAATCCCTATTAATAAGATAAATCTTGATTATCTAATTAACCTAGACTTAAGTTAATTAAGATAACACTTAATTAACCCTGCTTACCTCATCATCCACTCACTGAATTTAAAATTCAAATGTCTCCCACTATCCTCCACTAAATTGAATTTAAAATTCAGTTGTCCCCCACACTCCTCCAATCACTGAATTTAAAATTTAGTTGTCTCCCACTATCCTCCACTCACTGAATTTAAAATTCAGTTGTCCCCCATTATCCTCCACTCTTCCCAAAATGAGAATTTTTAATTCATCCCCTAGGAATAAAAGATTCACTTTTATTCCTAGCCCTTGATCTCATCAAATGAATCCTCACCCTCCATCCTCATCTCCAAAACTCTATAAATTGGACCCCTCTCTAGGCCATTAGAGAGACCTCTCCATGCATCATAACTCTGTCAAAATCACTCCCCAATCTCCTCATCTCATCAAACCTCTGCCAAAATCACTCCAATCATTCCCAATCTCCATCCAAATCAGGCATCAAACCACTTGTCTCTCATCTACATTGTGTTGCATGCATTGAGCAATTCACATTAGTCATTCTAATCAAGGGAAACATCTAAGGAGATCTCTTGGATGCATCTCCTTCCCACATGGATTCGTGAGTTAGAAGGAAGGTATAATCATTTTATTTTGCATTAGATTAGTTTAATCTTCATTCTGATTTCACTTATCACATTTGGCACGCCCGGTCGTAGATCTCATCTTCATTTTGTGAAGGTTTCTTGTCAAAATCTTCATTTTTCTAACAATTTTTTTCAAGTTTTAGAGGTAAAGTATTGCAAGTTTCATTTTGAGTAGAAACGGATGTCATTATTATGATCAGGATGTTGTTTCTGTGAATTTTGATAGTAAACTTGCCTAGCTTCGGTGAAATTCTTTTTAAAAAATTTGAAAATTTTTAAGGGTATAGTCTGTATCGTACAGATCTGTACCGTAGGTAACCGTACCTTGCCATACTATTCTATGCATCCTCTGGTTTCTGTTATCACTGGTTTTTTCTCTGTCATTGCAGGTTTTCAAGGTTTTTGTAGGTTTATTGTTATCATTGAAGGAAGGTTGAAAACCCTTATATCTCCTACCCTCCACCGCGGCCACCTCTTTGCTTTCCCCCTGTGCCACCCCCTATTTTAACCTCCTGCCACCATTTCACCTTTTGCTCGTCGCCCAAACACCTCCCCCAACTCCCTTCCCTGCGGCCTCCCCCAACCACCACTGTCCCTGTTGCCACCTGCAAACTCCTGACTACCTCCTTTCACACCTCGCAGCACCCAACTCCATCCTCTCGCTCGAAGCTCCCCCGCAGCCTGCATCTCCCTTCCCGCGTGCCGCTGACAACTGCTTCACCACTCCAAACATCGCCACTCCAACCCTATGGGCCCCCTTCGCTACCACTCCAAACATCGCCACCCCAACCCTATAGACCTCCCTCTCCCCTCATTCCTACCTGCACCAACACCCCGCACACCTTCCCTCCTACCTCCCACACCTCCAGCGCTGCTTCCACCATTCCCACCTCCTGCACTACCCTCCCTCACCTTCCCTACAAACACTAACATCCAAACCATTCCATCGGGCTTTTAAGCCCCCAAAACTGCATGTGATGGTCACTTAATTTATTTTTTATTTTTTATTTTTCTTCCTCTTTCGCCCCTGGTCACATGGGTGACCAGGGGGCTTTATAGCCACTAACTACCAGCGCTAACCTTAATGGTCAACTTAGCACATGTGACCACACTTTTTGCCAACAGTTAACTTCTTTTGCAAACCGTCAAGTAACCTCCTAGTGCCTTCTACACACCAAAGGAGGCATTTTTTTTCAAACTCATACAACTTTCACAAACAGAGGCAAAATTTAGTAAACGAATAGTCGTCGGAAAGAGGATTCAGAGCACTACGTAGTTGTGAGGTTTTTATCAAGTGACTATACTTTTTCTCACCTTTTTCATCAGTCAAAGTCAAACATGCTTAAAATATTCAAATCATCATGACTTGTGCAAATTTGATCGTTTTTCAGAGAATTTTTTTTTCAAATCGCATAGAATTTCCTAAATTTTTTGTTCATGCAATCTATTTTCCTATATCAGTTCTTTTTTATCAAATTTTCTCAGATTATCAATTTTCACATTACAATCCTCTTGGAAGTCTACTTTCTCTGTTTTCAGTTTCGTGACTTGCAGGTGATCATTCGGGACTAGACGAACATCAGGTGCAGCATCTACATCAATTTGGATAGCAATTTAATTAGGTGCATCCATTTTTCATCCTTTATCTCTCAATCATTGCTTCCAAACATACTTCGGTTTGGGTTTTTAAAACGAACATTGTTTGATCATCACACATTGAAATTGGGCATAAAATCAATCAGTGTCTTCAATCACATCTTCAAATTGGGCTAAAAAGAACCATTGATTGACGTGTTTTTCATCACATTTCAATTTTTAAGGGTCAATTAATCAACTGTGAGTGTGAATCAAGTGGGTGTGTGTATGCTCTCTCCTCAAATTGCAAGGTGATCTTGGAGATCAAAAACACCTCACTTGATTCACTTTTGTTTACCCTATCCTAGGAGGCCTGCTAGGGGATTTCATCACCCCTAAGGATGACCTCATCCGAGGCTGAATCGAAAGACACCCTCTTTGAAATCAGAATCCTGTCACTCTTGGCTAAGCCCCAAAGAACTTTCTACCTTTGGGAAGTGAAGGTGAAAGGTGGGTTACCCTCTTCTCCCGGCTATGTGACACGATTTCACTTTCAAATCATTAGTCAACCTCATCTAAACATTGACCAAACCTAACTGGCCATACCCCATCAAACTAGACATTAGGGCCTATTGATTTGTCTTACACATGTGCTTGTTAATCATTATCATATTCTTCAAATTCAAAATTCAAAATTGCTTGTGTCTTGTGTGAGTGCTTCTTGTTTGTACATGTGATCATTTGATAAACATTGCCAATTCAAACTAAAACATCAAACACATAAGACAAGTCATTCATCGCATTCAAATTCAATCACACTCATCGTAATCACCCATTCTTAACCACCTTAGTCCTAATCACATCCAAGTCATCCATAATCAATCCTACTCACATCCCTGTCACCTTACATCATCAAATCATCACCACTCTATCTAAATCATTATCTAAACAACATCATTCTAATCATTACATAACATCATTCTCTCCATCCTTCTCAAATCAATCTCCATCCCAATCATCCCTAAGCATATCCTAGTCACCTTCATCCTAATCAACTTCATCCAAACAATCCACATCATCATCAAATCATAACCAAGCACTTGCCAAAAAAAAAAGACTTAAGATTTGACCATTTGTGTGACATCATGTCAACCTTAGAGGACTTCTAAAAGCTCCTTCATATGCTTCACCAAATGCATGCAAGCCAATCCCCTTTAGAGTAGTGAACCTTTCAAAGCATTCAAGAATTGATTCAACTATGTCGAACAAGCCAATCCTCACACATACAATACCTCTCGGAAGAAATCCAACACCCCTTGGCCACTTGCAAAGTCCAACAACCATCCTATCTAGCACCTATCCCATCATATCCACCTACACATCAAACCAATTCTGCATCAACTTATCCCACTTCATATCAACCCATTATCAACTTATCACAACCCTTATCTATATCAATCCATATCACGACAATCATTATCCTATGCAACCCCTCCATCATCATCACATCAACACATTTACCAACATCAACAAAAAATCATATCACAACAAGAAGTCCAAACACCATCCCAACCTCAACACATTCCACAACAACCTTACATGTCATCATCTTCAACATCATATCAACCTCCACCATCCTCATATCAACCTTCAACCTCATATCAACTTCCATCATATCAATCTCCATCATCCTCATATCAACCCTCAACTTCATACCAACCCCAAAACCTTTCGTCTACATATCCTACCATTACACGAGGCAACCAAGACTATCAATGGCCTCCCCAACAAGCACTCATGAGCCCAAATCCACCTTTGCAACAAGAAGCACATGCAAATCTAAGTGGTCACCTGTACATAAATCCAATGAGTCCAAGTTATCCTCGGCAAGATCTAATAACCTTTGACAAGGGAGATACCAATCTAGAGTGGCCTCCACCATCTAATCCCACACCTATCCTTGAACCCACCCAAGAACCATCACTACCTAATCCTATCACCCACCTATCGAATCCCCATACTAATCCCACACCAACCACCATCATTATCCATCCATTATATTGCTTTTCAACCCATACACTCATGAAGGATACCATCTATTGGCTAATAGCAAGGAATCAAACACCCTCATGCAAACCAACACCTACCAAACCTCTTGAACAATCTCTTATCATAACTCAAGCACCATCATGCAGCCATGTTCAAGAACCCATAAGTCAAGCACCTATCACACCCATCCAAGCACCTATCACCTCCATCCAAGCACCCACCCCATCTATCCAAGTCACTCCCACTTCTATCCAACCACATGAGCTATGTCAAGAATCAAATCCAAAGCATGTCGAAACATCAACCCCTTCTCCTAATCAAGAGCTACCCATCCCATCTAATCCCATCCCCGATCCCCTCCCATCTATGGATCATCTTATTGATCCCCCATGAACTTCTACCACCCCTTTACCATCCCCCATGAATCCTTTACCTTCATCTACCAATCCCATCCCAAATCCATCCCCTTATCCACTTGGCACAAGCACTTTCATCTATGGTGACTTCCTTGTAGGAAGTGAACAACTTCCTTCCACCACCTATCTATCTCCAAAAAATAATAGATTCGCGTCTTGTTTCCAAAGCACCAAACATCCCATTGCATGTCGCATGCTCCAACTTATGAACTATCAAGGCAAAGGCTTAGGCCTTCATGAACAAGGCATCTTAGAGCCCATCCACACCACATTCCATCCATCCTCACATGGCCTTGGCTATGCATCCCACAAACAACAATCTACACAAGCTGATACCATCCATCCACCTTCCAAAATCCATTCATCCAATCCCAAACATGGTGCATCTCATCGCACCCCCAAAACATATGTCGTCATCCCTCCTCCATCATCCTACCATTTGCACAAGCATGTGACCATCCATCTCCCTCCATCCAATTTACCTCCACTACTTCCAACTCCAAAGATCCCTATCAAATCCAGTCTACCTCCTATCCTACCAACTCCCAATCTCCCTATCCACAAATCCACTTTACCCCTATCCTACCAACTCCCAATATCCCAATGATCAAATCACTTCATCCATCTATCCAAAAATCCAATTTTTACCCCTCCATCCATAAGTCCACTAAAATCCTGAATCAAGACCAACAAAAGCACACTTCTTTCCAATATGAAGCTTCCACCAAATCCATGGGATTCAAAAATTTGAATGCCTCAACTCATAAAGCACAAAAGCCTAAGGATATTATCCCTTCTAATCAAAATGAAAAATCAAAAAGGCTATCAAATCCCACACCATCACAAGAAAAAGCAAAAACAAAAATGGTGTGGGTCCCCAAACAAAGATCACTCAACTCTAATGAGGCATCCACATCCCAATCCACCCCAAAATCTCAAACACCCCGCTCCCCATCTAAAGATCCCCCAAATTCTAAGTCTATTTGGGTCCCTAAAACCCCAAATCGACCATCCAAATATCCCCCATCCCAATCCCCATTACTCCCAACTCCACATCCCAAGCACAAGCTTTCAAATACATCACAATGTGTGCAACCACCAGTCTTGGTTCCCCTCCACCACTTGCAATTCCCGTATACCCTCATCTCTCCATCTTTTGTTCACTATCCTACATATCTTCCCCATCACATTTTTATGGTCCATGCTTTTGCATAATCCACATTATACACACCATAATCCATTATCCATAATTCATTCCATTTTCGCCTATCTACCAACATCCATGCAATCATCATCCATAATGCTATCCAACATGGGACCATCTTCTCCTTGCTATGGAAACAGACGCTAGAGTTCCCATTCCATCAAAACAAGCAAATAAATTAAAAAATCAAGAAAATAGTAAAGAGAAAAAATTCATCCAATGGTGAAAACCACTCCTTGTGGTACCTTGGGCAAGTACCTTGATGCAAACCCCTTATGGGCGTCATGCATAATCCCTTCTCCATCCATTTTGTATCCCTACACCTGGGGGCAAAACTGTATCCTTCATCCACATCCATCATATCCTTTGCACATCTTGTCCACTATCTTATCCTAATCTTATCATATTCCTATCTACCATCCCCTATTCATCCTATCATTCCCCATCCATTCTATCCACTATATCTCCCACCTTAGATCTTGATAAAGACAAGGGGCAACATATCAACAATATGCTTTGGAGACCTCTTGACATAATTCCTTTGTCAGTATATTCCTCCAACCATCTACTGCAAAGTCCATCCATTCAAACTTGAACCCATCATGCAAAATCCTAAGCATTGGGGCATATGATTCCTTGCAACCTAGCCCTTGGAGAAAATCCTTATCCCCATCTCCCATCCATCTATCTTGTAATCCATCTATCATGAATCTCCTCTCTATCACCTTCCACTAACAATCCCTCCACCTACTTATCATGTATTCCTACTAGATCCTTCATCCCCCATCCTACCCATTATCTGCATATCTCTACCTGTTTATCAAAGTCTCCTATCCATTATCCTTTCATTGCCAATCTCCCTATCCAACCCCATCACCTTCACCTCTAGACTTGGTGTTCCCTTGTCATTGGTATTTAGCACAAAGGCTATCCACACGAAATCCAAGACAACCATCATAATAAATCATGCCCTTTCTGCAAAAATCAAAAAATCCAAAAAAAAACATCACAAAAAATCACAAACTCCAAAAATATTAAAATATCAAAAAATCCAAAAACATCACAAATATCAAAAAATCCCAAAACCATAGAAAACACAAAATTCCAAAAATAATCTATCCATCACAAAAATCAAATTTGATCCATCACACTCTCATCATCATCACACCTATCCCGCATCATCATCACATCTATCATCAATAACCTTACACTAGATCCAAGCATCGCATCACCTATCAAAGCATTGTCCTTAATCAAAATCATCAACTATCAAATCAGCATCAATCACAACTTGTCACCATCACATCTTGAGCTAATTTTACATCATCAAATCATCTATCAATCCCTGCCTTAGGATATATCTTTCCTACGATAGGCAGAATCTATCACATCATCATCCATTGTGGTAAAAGATACAATGGTTACTTGTTTGGTTTGTTGGTCTTTTGGTTTTTGATTTTTATATTTTGTCCTATTCGAAGATCACATCAAAGCTACCTTGATCGTATTATATCATGGTATGTGGTGAAAACATCTAGAATGGGGCATGGTCTTGCTTTTGTATGCTATGCTTGTGGGTTGGTCTCATTACTCCAAGCTCGTATTCATATCTTGATCTATCATAGGGTCGGTTCTAGCATATTGATCTTATGCATCTAAGGTTCATCATACCTTTTTTGTACTAAGGGCTTATGGTATGAGTCCCCTTCCCTCGTCTAGACAAGGTTGTACTATCTTGGGCATGCATGAGATCATCCCTTCATCTGCATGTCTAGTCCATGCAAATGTTGGATAAACATCATCACCCTAGTCTTCTATACCTTGGTGAACATATCCACTTTGCTATATCAAACCTAGGATTGCTCAAATTTAGTTTTAGCACAATGATCATCCACCAATCATCTCCGAACATCATCATCCTTTCATCCCACCACTTATCCTCTGACCACATCTACCAATCTGTTCCATCCATTTCGAGAGCACAACCATGTTCTCAGAACCTGCCTATCCTCTTGAGGGGGCATCACCCTTACCAAATATCCCCAAACCTTACCCTATTCTTCCAAACCAAAATCTTTTTTCTACCCAATCCATCTCTATGTTTTAACTTCTTTGAAATGATGTTACTTAGCCGCAACATCATCTCAAAGAGGGGCAAATGTAGACATCTAAAATTAGACTGCTCTGCAAACCAATTTTCTGTACCTCTGCACTCATCTACTCCCCCAATCTGCATATCCCTGGTGATCAATTAATTCTCCTAATTAATCCATTTAACCTTACAACCCTATCCTCATCAATTGAATGAATATTCCTAATATTTATTTAGTTGATTTATCCATTTCCCTAATCCCTATTAATAAGATAAATCTTGATTATCTGATTAACCTAGACATAAGTTAATTAAGATAACACTTAATTAACCCTGCTTACCTCATCATCCACTCACTGAATTTAAAATTCAGATGTCTCCCACTATCCTCCACTAAACTGAATTTAAAATTTAGTTGTCCCCCACACTCCTCCAATCACTGAATTTAAAATTTAGTTGTTTCCCACTATCCTCCACTCACTGAATTTAAAATTCAGTTGTCCCCCATTATCCTCCACTCTTCCCAAAATGAGAATTTTTAATTCATCCCCTAGGAATAAAAGATTCACTTTTATTCCTAGCCCTTGATCTCATCAAATGAATCCTCACCCTCCATCCTCATCTCCAAAACTCTATAAATTGGACCCCTCTCTAGGCCATTAGAGAGACCTCTCCATGCATCATAACTCTGTCAAAATCACTCCCCAATCTCCTCATCTCATCAAACCTCTGCCAAAATCACTCCAATCATTCCCAATCTCCATCCAAATCAGGCATCAAACCACTTGTCTCTCATCTACATTGTGTTGCATGCATTAAGCAATTCACATTAGTCATTCTAATCAAGGGAAACATCTAAGGAGATCTCTTGGATGCATCTCCTTCCCACATGGATTCGTGAGTCAGAAGGAAGGTATAATCATTTTATTTTGCATTAGATTAGTTTAATCTTCATTCTGATTTCACTTATCACATAAACATACATAGAAATAGGTCTAGACCTAAACAAGATTAGCTAAGGGATAGATGTATGAGGATAATGTTACACCTTAACTGGGACTCAACAACAATCTTCCATGCCGCAACATGCTTCCGTAATCTTCAATGCATCTCCGTAAGTAGTGAAAACAAGCAGGTTGGCCAAGACTGGTGTTAACACTAAGTCTTCTATGAATAGTCTTCATCTTTGATCCAAATTTCTCTCTATAGACTAATCCATAGATAGGAACATGATCAGGAGACATCCACAAGCACATTCTAACCACCAAGAACAACTGCAGAATCTCTAGCCACTTTGTCAAGATGATTCTTTAAATTGGAGCACATAAACAAAACTGGCAAGTGTTGCAAATATGAGGTTAACCAGTGTTGTCATTGATGTCAACATACTCATATTGCATTGATAAGAAGGATTGGATGAGCTGTGTGCTGAGGTTATTGAGGAAATCAGTCTCAATCAGGAACAGTGAAGAACAGTGATGAGAAGAAGGCAAAAGTACTCAATAGGTTGAGGATCAGAGGATGCAGATTAAAAGGTTTGTAGATATGAGTCTTGAGATGATCCAGTTAAGATTTTAGAGGTCTGCATGAAGACATGAAGAAGTTGTGATCGATCAAGTAGAACCAGTTCTGGGAGATACTCCGGAGTTACAGATTGTTAAAAAAAGGCTTGGTGAGGTCCAGAAGTGCATTGTCCTATTCTGCAGATTGGAAAGAGTGTTTGGGATGTCCTTGTGATGTGTCATCTTGATTGGTTCATGGTTTGAAGGTCCAAAAGCACCTCTTTTAGTATGATAGTGGTGGTAGACTATGTTCTTGAAGTTCCAAATGAAGGAGAGAAGAGATTTGAGTAAGTAGAGGAAGTGCAGATGTACCTAGTCATTCAGGCAAGCTTGTGAAGGTTCTTGGATCATGTTGAGGTTCTGTTGTCAATCTGCATTAGTGTTAGAGCCCAGAATTGGAGATATACTTCCAGATGAAGATGTTCTTGTTCTGGTTGGCTGACCGGACTAGTTATTCATCTGGCGAATGTTCTTGTGGATGATTGCTGACTTAGATGATTGTTCCTAAGTCGATGCCTTGTATAAATAAAAGTTTATGAATTCAATTTGTAGTGTGTCATGGAGCAGATGAGTGTGGTATCTAGCAGAAGTGTGAAAGGCAGAGCAGGTGTGACTCAGGTTTAAATGGAACTAATCTAGACATGGTGAAGATGTCATTCTCCAGTTCAAGTTTGTGATACTTATGATCTTGTAGACAGTGTGTCTCCTGTAGATAGTGTGCCTCCTTGTGAGCAGTGTGCTTGGGTAGTGAGTCCTAATTGGCATGTGCCATTCATTTTTCTTATTCTTCTAATAGAGAATAATCATTGGGTTAATCCCTGTGGTTTTTCCCTTAACTGGGTTTTCCACGTCAAAAATCTTGGTGTCTAATGTGTTGATGTTTATCTGCTCCGGTGTTTATGCTTTATGCTTTCATGAATGGTTAATTGATATGCTGTTAACTAACAAAGAAGAATCAAGTGTTTGAAGTAGAAGCAAGTTTTTGCACAACTGATTCACCCCCCCTCTTAGTTGTGTGCCCTAGATCTGACAATTGGTATCAAAGCCAAGTTCCTCTGAAAGGAGCTTAACTGCTTGAGGAGATCCAAGATGTCGTCATACAAGAAGGATAGTCTGAAGTTCGATGGAACCAACTTCTCGCTTTGGAAAGGTCGCATGAAATGTCACTTGGAGTGTATGGGAAAAGCATACTTGTCAATGGTCACAAAAGCATATGTACCTCCACAGGGTGGTTCGACAACTCTAAATGAAATCATAGATGCTGAAAACAATCTGCGGACCAAAGAAGCTCTTCTAAGTGCATTGAATGACTCAGAACTCTCAAATGTCATTGACCTACCAACTGCATATGAGATCTGGGTTAAACTAGAACTTCTGCATGAAGGAGATGAGTTTGTTAAGAGTGCAAGGTTGTAAAGTCTCAAAGGGAAATTTGAAAGATTGAAGATGAGAGATGATGAAAATATCACTAAATGAGCTAGTGTGTGGAATCAAGAATGCTGGTGGAGTTTTGGATGAAAATGAGATTGTTTGCAAAATTCTCAGATCCCTTCCTGCTACCTACAAAATCAAGGTTGGTGCCATTGATGAATTCAGAGCCCATACAACTATCACAAGAGAGCAATTGGCTAGCAAACTGGCTGCATTTGAAATGACCGAGTTTGGAGATGATCACCCCAAGACTGAATCTGCATTCAAAGCCAGTGCCTATGTGAAAGGTAAACAAAGATTTGATTCAGGAGAAAACTCTTTAAGGAAGCTATCATGGTATGATCAACCAAGGAAAGACATGGAGGAGGAAGAAGCAGAAACAACTCAACTTGAAGCCCTCATTGCCAAGAGACTACCAAGAGGATCTGGTAAGTATGAAGGAAAATTACCCTTTAAGTGTTTCAACTACAATAAGATTGGTCATTTTGCATCAAGATGTCTGGAAAGATCTACAAGGTCAAATGCTAACAGACAAAGGTTCCAAAAGAACTGTTATTATGTTCATGAAGAAGATGATAATGAAGGAGTAATAGATGATGAATTAGAAATAGGAAGCAAATCTGGAAATGAATGGGTGTTTATTGCCATCAAGGAAGAAGATTCAATATCCTCTGATTCTGTCAATCATAAGGTTGTAGAAAGAGCTTTGGCTACCTAAGTTGAAGAAAATGATGATTGGTTATTGATAGTGGATGCACTCACCATATGACAGGTGACAAGAACAAGTTCTTAGATTTGGAAAGGTATGAAGGAGGAATGGTAAAGTTTGGAGATAATTCTACTGGTAGAATCAGAGGTAGGGGAACTATTTCTTTTGATGGAAAGAGCAAAACCAGTAATGTACTATATGTTGAAGGATTGAAGCACAATCTTCTTAGTGTTGGTTAGTTGGTGGACAAAGGCTATGATCTCTAGTTCAAGAATGGAAGATGTAGGATCTTTGAAAGCTCCGGAACTAAGATTGCATCCGGTACTCAAACAAAAGGTAATATCTTCCATCTAGTTGGTTCAACTAAAAGTTGTTTGTTTGTTCAAATTGATTAGAGTTGGTTATGGCATAGAAGGATGTGTCATGTGAATTTTGATAACATCATCAAGATAAGCAATACTCAGGTTGTAAGAGATCTTCCAAAATTGGTGAAACCTACAAATAGTTTGTGCAAAGAATGTTAGCTAGGTAAACAGAGCAGAGTCTCTTTCAAAAGCAAGGATTAGTCCTCTACCGGATTATTGGAATTAGTCCATACTGATCTATGTGGTCCGACAAGAATCAAGAGTATGCAAGGTGATAGATATTTCATGTTACTAATTGATGATCATTCCCGGATGATGTGGGTTACCTTCCTAAAAGAGAAATTAGAAGCCCTTGAGAAGTTCAAAATATTCAAAGCTATGGTAGAGAACCAAACCGGATTAAAACTAAAATGTCTGAGGTCTGATAGAGGTGGAGAATTCACATCCGGTGAATTCATAGACTTTTGTGAGAAGCATGGTATAAAGAGACAGTTGTCTACTCCTAGGACTCCACAACAGAATGGAGTAGTTGAGAGAAAGAACCGGACCATCTAGGAAGCCTCTAGGACAATGATGATGGAAGCAAATGTTCCCCAGATGTTTTGGAGAGAAGCTGTCAGCACTACAGTCTACACTCTTAATTGATTTCAAATCAGAAGCAATACCAGTAAGACTCCTTATGAACTTTGGTTTGGTATAACTCCTACTGTGAGATATTTCAGAGTATTTGGTAGCAAGTGTTATATCAAAAGAGATGAAGATCTAGGAAAGTTTGATGCTAGAAGTGATGAAGGAATTCTCTTGGGTTACTCCACTCAAAGCAAAGCATACCGGTGTTACAAAAAGAGATTGAGAAAGATGGTAGAAAGTACAAATGTGAAGGTTGATGAAGGAATTGAGAAGCCCTCAAGGTTTTATGAATATGATGAAGATGATCAGAATGACTCTCTGGTGCAAGGAGCTCAATCCTCCTTTGAAATTCAGATTCAGACTGATCCGGTAAATCAAGAAGAGGTTTGTCTGAATGAGCCTGATCAAGAAACAGTAGTGCAAGAAACTCCCAAAGTTCCAAGGTATGTAACTCTAAACCATTCTGAAGATCAGATCATAGGTGACAAAAGAAAAGGGGTACAAACAAGGAGGAGAATTGCTAAAAATTCAAATGAATACTATCTGATTTCAAAGATTGAACCTAAGACAATTAATGAAGCTTGCAATGATGAAAACTAGAAAAAAACAATGGAGGAAGAGTTGATGCAAATTGAGAAAAATCATACTTGGGATCTTGTTCCCAGACCTAGAAACAAGAATGTGATTGGAACCAAATGGGTCTTCTGGAACAAACTAAATGAAGTTGGTGAAGTAATCAAAAACAAAGCTAGATTGGTCTACAAAGGCTACTCTCAAATAGAAGGAATTGATTTTGAAGAAACCTTTGCTCCGGTGGCAAGAATTGAAGCAGTCAGATTATTTCTTGCATTTTCTACCTTCAAAGACTTCAAGGTATATCAGATGGATGTCAAGTCTACCTTCCTAAATGGTGATTTGGAAGAAGAAGTATACATTGAGCAGTCGGATGGATTTCAATTGTCTGATCATGATGATATGGTTTGCAAGTTGAAGAAAGCATTGTATGGATTGAAGCAAGCCCCAAGAGCATGGTATGAAAGGTTGGATAAGCATCTTGTGCAGATTGGTTTCAATAAAGGTACTGCTGATAGTAATTTATATTTCCAAATAGATAATGAAAACATCTTGATTGTTGAAGTATTTGTTGATGATATCATCTTTGGAGGAAAAGACAGTTTGTGTAAAACCTTTACAAATCAAATGAATAGTGAGTTTGAAATGTCAATGCTTGGTGAAATGAATTTCTTCTTGGGTCTGCAAATTACTCAGACAAAGAAAGGCATCTTTATCTCTCAGACCAAATATGTGAAAGAATTGTTGAGGAAATTCGGAATGGAAGATTCAAAGCTAATGAACACTCCTATGGCAATCGGATGTAAGTTGAGCAAAGATGATGACTCTCCCAAGATAGATCAGACCAAGTACAGATCAATGATTGGAGGACTATTGTATCTCACTCAGACTAGACCAGATATAATGCAGGTTGTTATTCTTGTGGCAAGATTCCAAGCTGATCCTAGAGAATCTCATGTTATGGCAATCAAGAGGATTTTTAGATATCTAAAGGGGATAGTTGAATATGGTCTATGGTACCCTAGAGATCATGATTTCTCTCTTCATGCATATACAGATGCAGATTGGGCAGGAGATGTGGATAACTAGAAGAGTACAAGTGGAGGAGCATTCTTTTTGGGAAAAAGGTTGGTTTCTTGGCTAAGCAAGAAACAAGAGGCAATATCTCTGTCTACAACTGAAGCAGAATACATTGCAGCAGCAAGTAGTTGCACTCAAATCTTATGGATGAAACAGATGCTAAGAGACATTAAAGTAGAATATGAGGAGCCCATCAGAATTTTCTGTGATAATTCAAGTGCAATAAATATTTCTAAGAATCCAGTGTTGCATTCTAAGACCAAGCACATATCTATCAAGTTTCACTTTCTGAGAGAGCAAGTGAACAAGGGTGAAGTCAGATTGGAGTATGTACCCTCCAAGGATCAGATTGCAGATATTTTTACTAAACCTCTTCCCAAGGACTCTTTTGAGTATCTCCGGGAGAAGTTAGGGGTCATGGCCCCTTCGGTGATGAACAAGGATGCACTGATGTGCATTAGTCCATTGGATATCACAGCCATATCTTGTGATCCAGATTGATGATGGGGAGCTGCTACTAAGGGGGAGCAGCTGGTATGATTCTGATGTGTTAGAATTGCAAGTATGAGCCCTTTGCCATTGATGTCAAAGGGGGAGAGAAGACATGTGAAAAACAAGTGGTTGATGACCAAAGGGGGAGCAATAAAGGAAGAGAAGACATGTGAAGAGTTGTTGCTGATAGGGGGAGCTGTGACAGAAAGGAGAAGTTCTTGTCTTGATGGTTTTTCACATCATATGTTACCATCAATGACAAAGGGGGAGAATGTTGCAAATATGAGGTTAACCAATGTTGTCATTGATGTCAACACACTCATATTGCATTGATAAGAAGGATTTAATGACCTGGGTGCTGAGGTTATTGAGGAAATTAGTCTCAATCAGGAACAGTGAAGAATAGTGATGAGAAGAAGGCAAAAGTACTCAATAGGTTGAGGATCAGAGGATGCAGATTAAAGGGTTTGTAGATATGAGTTTTGAGATGATCCAGTTAAGATTTTAGAGGTCCACATGAAGACATGAAGAAGTTGTGATCGATCAAGTAGAACCAGTTCTGGGAGATGCTCCGGAGTGACAGAGTGTTACAAAAAGGTCCGGTGAGGTCCAGAAGTACATTGTCCTATTCTACGGATTGGATAGAGTGTTTGGGATGTCCTTGTGATGTGTCATCTTGATTGGTTCATGGTTTGGAGGTTTAGAAGCACCTCTTTTAGTATGACAGTGGCGATAGACTATGTTCTTGAAGTTCCAGATGAAGGAGAGAAGAGATTTGAGTAAGTAGAGGAAGTGCAGATGTACCTAGTCATTCAAGCAAGCTTGTGAAGGTTCTTGGATCATGTTGAGGTTGTGTTGTCAGTCCACATTAGTGTTAGAGCTCAGAATTGGAGATATACTTCCAGATGAAGATGTTCTTGTGGATGATTGCCGACTTAGATGATTGTTCCTAAGTCGATGCCTTGTATAAATAAAGGTTTGTGAATTCATTTTGTAGTGTGTCATGGAGCGGATGAGTGTGGTAGAGTGGAAGTGCGAAAGGCAGAGCAGGTGTGACTCGGGCTTAAATGGAACTGATCTAGACATGGTGAAGATGTCATTCTCCAGTTCAAGTTTGTGATACTTATGATCTTGTAGATAGTGTGTCTCCTGTAGGTAGTGTGCCTCCTTGTGAACAGTGTGCTCAGGTAGTGAGACCTAATTGGCATGTGCCATTCATTTTTCTTATTCTTCTAACAGAGAATAATCCTTGGGTTAATCACCCCGTGGTTTTTCCCTTAACCGAGTTTTCCACGTCAAAAATCTTGGTGTCTAATGTGTTGATGTTTATCTACTCTAGTGTTTATGCTTTATGCTTTCATAAATGGTTAATTGATATGTTGTTAACTAACAAAGAAGAATCAAGTGTTTGAAGTAGAAGCAAGTTTTTGCACAACTGATTCACCCCCCCTCTCAGTTGTGTGCCCTAGATCTGACAGCAAGTACTATCATAAGGAAAAGATTGCTTGTGGATCACCAAATCATGAACCATTGAAGTTGAAGGCACTTTAACATCATTACAAACTTGATTCCAAAACCACAGACTATGAAACTTCAATGCGGAGGAATGCGGAGCAAAATACTTTCTCCCTGTCACCACTAAATACACAGAAAAAGTAGTTTTCACTCTGGTGAACATAACTCACTCAAATCTTCATACCGGAGGCTCAAAATTAGAACATAGCATCTTCAAACATGCCTCTAAATAAATTCCATCCACAAAAAAAGATATTCACTCTATAGGAAATGCGGAGCAAACTATTGGACTGTTCTTTTGTAAACAAAGATACTTTGTAATACACTGTTTCTATTTGCAACTTACTGATTCCATTGGAGGATCTAATTTTCTCAATATCCTCAGCATCAAGATCACTTAGTTATTATCTTCAACACTTGCATAGGCAAATACAAAGCATCTAAATCATAACAAGATAAGAGTACAGTTGACACTAATTGCAACATAGATATGTTAACATCAATGACAACACTGGTTAGGGACATAATTGCAACAACACCAACCTTTGAATCCTTACAAAAATTGATATGCAGACAATGTTTATTCACTAACCTAAAATTACACCTTATCAATTCATATACTCATGTACTCTTGAACTCTTGAACTCTTTGTTTTTCATTAACATAGTCTTGACTTTTCTCTATGCTCTCTGCATTCTCTATTTTCTTAACAAAGCCTCCCCTCTTCTCAATACAATTTTCCTATGAACATTTGTATGTTCATGCAACCTCTGCCCTCTAAACCTCTAAACAAAAGATATTCAATTTAGTAAGTGTAACCTATTTACCACATATTCAATGTGTATAAAAACACATATGCTTAATCAGTTGAACCACCATCAACTACTCACAAACCAAACATTGATAGTTTCAAATAGTTAACTATTGTGCAACTAATCCAGATCAGGCTCAAAATTGTTTATCGCTAAAATATCCTATTGTTCTGTTCACTTTAGAGTTAGCAAGATCATTCCAACATACTATTCCTTACGTGGCCTTTGCATCCATGTAATCTTGTCGTTTATGTGGCCAATTTAATTTGTGCAAGTATTACACTAGGCAGAGAACCAATTCCCTTATTGGCAAAAAAGCAATATTGTAAACTTAGATCTTTGTAACTTTTATTAGCAAAACTTAATTTTTCAAAACTTGCCTTTATCACCCTTTGTTGGTGAAACTTGCTTTTCAAAATTGAGGCTCCTTTCTTCTCTATCAGTAAAAGTTAATTTTTCAAAACTGGCTTTTATTGCCCTTTGTCAATGAAATCTAAACTTTCTAAACTTTTGTCTTTAAAGTATTTATGCCTTATATCGGTAAAAGTTCCCTTTCAAGAACTATCTCTTTTAACATGTTATCGACAAAAAGTCATTTTTACAAACTTTATCTTTTGCTCATTCTATCAGCAACTTCTCCCTTTTTCTAACCTTTACCAACTCCATGACAAACACTTTATCGGTGAAAGTACACTATTACAAACTGATCCTTATTTCCTTCATTATTGGTGAATTCTCAAATTTAATAACTTGCCTTTATCTTCATCTTCTTATGCTTTATCAAAAAGTATATCTTTTTCTAAACTTGTGCCTTTGTTTCTTCAAACATCCCCTTCTTATGATTTATCAACAAAAATTAACTTTTTCAAACTTTGACCTCAAACTCTACACTTTGATCCTTACCAGCAAAAATAGAAAATCCTGAACTTGGCCATCTCACCAAATTTGTTACCAATTTAAATTTTTTGGTGATTTTCAACTATCATGAACTACCTTTCTCTCTCCACACACTATTCATTCTTGGCCAAGCAGCGCCTAGTTAGTGAATCAGGAAAAACCCAAACTTTCAAACTAGTTAGTCATTGATATAATTTCTCGACAACAAGAACAAGCACTCGACATATTTTTTTCTCTTTAGAAACTCCTGAAGACATAATCTTTTCAAAATACATTGTAGCTTGCCTTCATAAGCTGCTATCGGCTAGTCAGCAAATCATCTAAAAGATGAACTTGTGAACTAGTTCAGGAAATTGAAACTTTCCTGATAGTGCTTTTCTACAAACACTTCAAACATTTGCTTTTTATTCAGACTTCAACAAACACACTTCAAACTTTTGCTTTGTTGGTAAATTTGCAAAAAGTCAAACTTGTGAACAAGTTTGCAAAATAAAAACTTTGTCGATATAAGTCTTTTAACTTCTCTTTCCTTCCAAGTTGCCAATATAAGACATTTGACTTCTCTTTTCTTCCAATTTACTGATATAAGTAATTTGACTTCTCTTTTCTTCCAAGTTGCTGATATAAGATAGGTTTGAATTGAGAAATTTTTTTGAAAAGACTTTTCCTTCAAACATTTTGGCAATTGGAACATTGTGCTGACAGACTACAACAAACTATAAAACAACTTTGACATCAAATCTAATAAACCCAATCAAATGCTCCTTTCTTTGACATCAATGACAACAATTGAACAAGTTTCAAGGGTGGGATTAGAACCTAGATCTTTCCCTCTGGAAGAGAGAATATTTCTTATTTCCTTTTGTCTCTGCTTTCTTTTTATGAATGTTGTCAAAGTTTTCCTTTGGCATGCCAATGCTAGGTTCAGTTATAACTTTCTTACCCTTCTCCTATTTATCAATATTAGGGTTTGTCACAGCACCATGGGGAATTGGGGGCTTCAACATAACATTGAATTCATACAAGGAAGACATCCATCCCTCATGCAGAGGGGGATTTGTACCTTTTATAATGCTTTTCTGAAGAGAAGAAAAAATATAAAAAGGAAAGCTAATGAAATTACCATATCAAAGGTGGTCTAACAAAGGAAAGGGTATCCATGTCTAGTCTCATACCTGCCCTCCAGACTAAAGTATTTCATCATGTAATAACTAACAATCCCTTAGGGAGGAGGCAATTCCATTCTGTAATAGCCATTCTGATGTTTGACTAGGGTTTCCTTCCCCTCAAAAAAGTTGTTGACACAACTCTTGTAGTCCCAATTACCAATTCTTTGAACATTTTGACCACCAACAGATAAGCTCTTAACTTTACTATAAGGTCTTCATTCATAGTAAAGGAAATAACATTCACAATTACCTCTTTCATCCAAGTGTTAACAAAATTCTCTGTTACAGAGTGGTCATAACCCCTCATAGATTTAACATAATTAGGTATGCCTCCCTCTTCAAATATCCCCCAAATCTATGAGTTATTTTTAAGCCCAGCATAGGAAATAGCTTCCACTCTCCATAGTTACCCCCACATGATAATCAACTCATAGAAAGAATACATAAGAAAATACTAATAACCAAGCTCTCCCTGATAAACCAGCTCTACAAAATCACAGTAGCTAAAAACAATTTTTATCCCATTAAATAATAATCTTTGATGGTCAAGAGTACTAAATGCATTCATGCCATTCCAAATATCATTATTATAATTTGATGATTTACTTCTATTTGTACAAGCAAGGAAGTAATCATTAATAATCACCCCTTTTAAAAATTTCCTTGTCCTCCATCTTTAGACTAACCCAAATGTTTTGGCCAGTCATCATAAAAATATAAAGGTTAGGATTAACTCTTGCTATCATTAGATATAATGTCTTGAATAACTTGAGGAAGATCTTTGAACAAGGTGGTAGACCACCACCCATTAAAATTTAAACCCAAGTTTGCAATTCTATCAGTAGCTTCATTCCCCTCCCTAAACACATGTTGAATCCCAACATTAGCAATGTTTGAAAGGAAATTTTGAATAGCCTCCACATAATCCCTTAACTCCCAAGGAATATTAGAAGACCTAGCAACAAGATCAAGAATAACCTTTTAGTCACCTTCAACCTCAACCTAGTGAAAGCCATATAATTGGATTCTCTGAAGACCCAATCATAATGCATAAGTCTCTACAAGATTATTAGTAGCCCTTCCTATAGCTTTGGCATGGAATTCAATAATATTTCCCTTTTCAATTCTTATAATACCTCTCACAGAGGAAGGCCCCTGATTACCTTTTAAACATCCATCCAAGTTGAGTTTAACCTAACCACTTGGAGGATGCTTCTATCTAGTATGCTTTCTTATGTGGTCTTTTTGGTAATCCATGTCATTCAGATTCTGAGTAATACTCCAATTTTTACAAATTCTTAATCTCTTGATCTATAGGAGGAGCCTTGGATTTCCTCATCTTAGCCACATTAATATTTTCTTGAATAGCACAACAAATATAATTTAAAAGTTGATCAATAGTAGCTAGAGAATATCTAAAGATTATATTATTTCTTTCCTTCCAAATCCCCCACACAACATGTAGAGAAGTATGCACCCAGAATTCCCTCAAAATAGGGTGATGTAAAGGAGATAACTTAAACCAGGTAGAAAGTAAAGTATTTAATCCTTCAAGCATAACCCATTCTATCTCAAGTTTCTAAAATATTTGCCCCCAAATTTCTTTAGAGAAGGAGTAATGGAACATCAAATGATTAATATTTTCTTCCTCTTGGTAGCAAAGTTGGCATCTATTAAGGAGGTGGATACCTCTCTTTTTAATATTGTCCAAAATTAAAACTTTATAGTGATTGGACACCCACCAAAAATAATTAATTTTAGGGATACTTCTATGGTTCCATATCATTCTCCAACCCTTCCTTCCTTGAGCTATACCAAAAAGGATAGAATAAATAGTAGCTACAATAAAATTCCCTAATGAGCGGGTCTGCCAAATCAACTCATCTCTTCTATTAGGATTGAAGAAGTGACAATCCCCCCAATAAATCTGAAAATGTCTAATAATATCTCCCATTCCATGACCATTAATAGTGCGATTAAAGTCCTTGCAATGAGCCTTATTATCCTGAAAGGAGACATAACCATCTAAAGTAACACCAAAGTTCTTGATGCAAGCCTCTTTTAGAATAGTAAGCATTGTGTGTACAAAAAGAGGTGAATTATTCTTCCACACATCCTCCTAGAAATTAATCATTTGACCATTTCTAACTCTCCATCTCAAACCTATAGAGACAATTCCTCTAATTTTTAGAAAACCGCTCCATATAAACGACCATGCTAGAAAATTAGTATTATGAATAAAGTTATAGTCCTCTATACCACCAAGGTATTTATCTTTAACAATGTTAACCAAGTCCTTCTCCTCTTTCAGAATGCACCATCCTTCTTTAGCCATTAGAGCTTTATTAAAGTCCCTAAGATTTCTAATACCTAACCCACCTTAATCTCTTATTTTACAAACAGTATCCCAATTAATAAGGACTGGCCTCTTTCTTTCCTCCATCTAGTCCATGAAAATCTTTCCTAGATTTGATCTATTTTATCAACCATAAAAGCTAGGATCTTAAATAAGGAAAGGTAATACATAGGGATATTTTGAAGGGGGGCTTTGAGAAGTTGGTACTTTCCTATTTGAATTAACAACTTACCTTTCCAACCATCCTGTTTCTTTTGAATTCTTTCAACAATCTTGAACCATTAGGAATTAGTAAGTTTCTTGGTGGACAAGGGTAAACCCAAGTAGCTATCTAGAAGAGAAGCCTTAGTGCATCCAAGAATTTTAAAAATTTTAGCTTGTAAAGGATCATCAGTATTGAAAAAATAAATTTTTCTTTTGTCATAATTAATATGTTGCCCAAATACTTTGGTATAATTAGTAAGAAAATATTTCCATTCCTTAGCTTCTTTGATATAAGAAGTACCAAATAATCTGGTGTCATGAACAAATTGTTGGTGCGAAGAAGGAGAAATGGAGGAAGTAGGTTTGATACCCATAAGTTTTCTAGAGTTCAACAATCTTGTTATATTTCTACCAAGAACCTCTGCCACAATGATAAATATATAAGGAGATATAGGGTCTCCTTGCCTCAAACCCCTACTTCTATTGAAAAGGCCTCTAGGGGAACCATTAACCATAACAAAATATCTTGGAGTAGTAACACATTCTCTAATGAGTTGAAGAAATTTCCCTTGAAACCCAAACTTTTGCAAAACAACAAATAGGAAAGACCAAGAAAATATGTCATAGGCTTTAGATATGTCCAATTTTAAGACCATCCCTTCTCTCTTATTGTAATCCATAGAGTGCATTATCTCATGGGTAGTAATAACAACATCCAAAATTTGTCTTCCAAGGACAAATCCTTTCTGATTCTAAGATATTATGTTTTGTAACAGTGGTTTAATTCTATAAACTATAATTTTAGAGAATAATTTGTACACAATATTACACAAACTTATAGGTCTATAATCATTAAAGGAGATAGCATCCGCTTTCTTAGGGACAAGAACAATAAAAGTAGAATTGAATTGCTTTAAAAGCTACCCCAATTTTAAAAAGTCCCTAGCATTTGCTGTGACATCCTTACCAACAATATCCTACAATTATTGAAAGAAAGTTGGAGGAAAGCCATCTGGACTAGATTCTTTAAAAGGTCCAAAAGAGAAAACAATAGTCTTAACTTCTTTACAAATATTTTTAACCAGAGCTGCATTCTCAAAATTAGAAATAACTTGAAGAATGATCTCTAAAAGGTATTTAAGGCCTTCCACACTATCATCGGTATTCTATAAAATATTTTTAAAGAATTCATAAGCATTCAAATCAATCTGCTCATCTTTAGTCACAATACTGTCATTTTCTTTTTAAATTTTGTTAATAGTATTTATTTGCCTATGCTTTAGAGTTGATTGATGAAAACAAATTGTATTCCTATCACCTTCAGTCAACCAATGAATTCTTGACTTTTGCTTCCAAAATGTCTCCTCTCTTAGATTCATCTTGTGCCACTCATCTCTTACACTTCTCTCTTGTTTACAAAACTCAACATCATGAATACCTTTAGCCATATGATCTTGTATATCCTTAAGTTTAGATGCTATCAGTGCCTTCTATTTGAAGATATTACCAAATGTATACTTATTCCAACCCTTGACATTATTCTTAACAAACTTGATCTTATGAGCAATATAAAACATAGTAGTTCCTTTAACAAGTTTATTCCACCACTTTGCAACTAGATCTCTGAATTCAAGATGTGAAGCCCACATAATTTCATATCTCAGTGTTACCACAATAATGGGTTACACTTTCTAGGACATCCTGATTTTTGTTGAAATCACATATTTTTAGAAAATATAATGATTTAAGCCTTGAAAAGTTTCATCTAAAGGATTTTAATTGAAGAGGGGTTGATCAAACCCCCTTAGACTCAAACCCCCTTGGATAGAACCCCGCTAGTTTTAAACCATACCTCTAATGGAGTCTCCTCTACACCTATCAAAATGCTGATAAAAAACCACTTTTGATTTACCTTTTGGGGGATCAAATGAATTCATTTAAAATTTATGTTTTGTAAGTATGTAGTCCTTATTATAATCTTTCCAAAAAGTATAATTTTAAATATATTTAATTTGATTATTTATTTATTTTTTATTTCTTGTGAATGTAGGTTTTTCATCGAACATCAAGTTCTATGTTCTACACACATGGAAAATTAGTAAATTAGTGAAAAAAATTCTGAAAAATATCTATTCCCTAGGTATTGATGTCTTTGTTTCAACAAAAAAAATGAATTTTGATAGACACAGAAAACATTATGTTTTAGAGAATATGCCTATGTCTAAATTATAATTGGTTTGACTTCAAAACTTAATTAAAAAAAAATATTCAACAAAACTTATGAAACCAAATGCATGCCCTATATATCGGTGTTACCAATCCAAATTCAAAAGAATCAGAATTTTTTCCTTTGTAGAAAAAAAGTTATGTGCTACAGAATACACATCACTTTAAAAAAATGTTGTTTACTATTAAAAACTAGTTATCAAAGGAGATGCAAAAAAATTTATAGTTTAACTCCAAATTTTTAAAAAAAATATATTTAGAATCTACAAACAAAATCTCACAAATCACTAGTTTGCATCATCTTCAAATTCCTAATGGTTTAGTGGCTATAGGTGTCAGAAAGTGAAAATTTAGTTCAAAATGTTGATTTCAATGTCAAGTTTGGCCAAAAAGTGTGACCCATTATTGTGGGATGACTGCTAAAAGGGTAATCCATTTTTCTACTCTGAGTAGAGCAACTGAAAACAATAGGGTTATGATCAAATCCCACCCTAGGAAGGGCATCAAAATGTAAAAGAGAAATAATATTCCAAGAATTGGAAATCAATAGCCTATCTAGTTTAACCTGTATAAGATTACTGCCCATCCTTCTACTAGACCATTTAAAACGAGTTCCCTCAATCTCAACATCAATTAGACCAATAGAAGAAAGCAACCCAACTAAGTCCCCTGTACTACTTGAATAGTCATCCAAGCCTCCCAATTTCTCCAAGGGGTAAAGAGGAGTATTAAAATCTTCTACAAGAATCCACTTAGAAGAGGAATCTATGGTTATAATTGAGATTAAGGAATTCTAGAGATTTTTTCTTTCTAGTCTTGAATTAGGCACATAAACATTCACCAGGTTCCAATTGCCATTCCCTTTCTTATAATAGAAATTAATAGAGATAAATCTCTTATTCACATTCAACAGAACATCCACCAAAATAGTAGGATTCCAAAGAACAGAAATGCCTCCAAAAGCACCTTGAGAGGCACTAATGCAAAAATCAACCCCCAACCAAATAGAATTAATAGTAGCAGAAAAATTAGCCTCACTCATCTTAGTTTCTTGAAGCATGAGAATATCAACTTTATGATCCAAAATGTAGCTTTTAACAAGAAATTTCTTATGAGGATTATTGAGTCCCCTAATATTCCAAGAAATAATCTTAATTTACCTATGAACTTAACATCACCAACAAAAAACATGTAAAACATAGTACCTTTTGCCCCCAAAGCAGACCCACATCAACAAGAAGTGATACAAATCATTTCTTTGATTTTTGGGGCCCTGAAAGGTTCTCTAGAGTTTTTTTCTTCCCATAGCAACCTCCTTAGCTGCCTCGCTTGATCTTGTCTCTCTTTGAGATGGTCTTCCTTGTTTACTTTCATTACCCACATCAACCTACTTAGTAAAATTATTCTTCCTTCCCTTACCAACAAGAGTCCATTATTCCTCCATCAATCTACTTTTGAATTTAGATGAGACCTTGACATCAGTAGAGTTAAGATTCTCATCATTCTTATTCTCTACCTTTCCTTTAGTATTACTAGGTAGATCTTATTTATGAGTATCAAGAAGGACCCAGTCCTCCTTGGGCCCAAGATCCTTTATAATTCCATGTTCTTCAACAATTTCTCCATCTTCTCTAAAAGTCTGGAGATCCTCCTCATAGTCATCCTTAACCACCCCCCCATTCTCTGTTGTTTTTTGCATCTGTTCCTTGGAAAAGTTGTTTTTCCATTATTTTTTCATTGAATATCTACCTCTTTCACCTGATTATGGTTTTCCAAAACCTCATCCCATGAGCTATTTTGTTGTTGTTTCTTCTTTGGAATAATCTCTTCGACATAGGGAGAAATTTCATTGCCTATTGATGAATCTCCAATAATATTTAAAAATATCCTTAACAAAGGGATATTCTCCTCCTTCAGACATCTCTCATTATCTTTGGGCTCATCCCTCTTAACAATAGTTTTTTTGCACTTATTGATCTGAGATGACCAAAGAAACCATAATTCTAGCAAAAGGGGCCAGAGTTCTCATACTCAATATGTTGAACCCACTTCCCATGTTTAGACTGAAGAGTAATTTGAGTGTGTAGTACAACATACATCTCAACATTCACAAAAAATCTTGTAAAAACTAAATCTAGATTTTTGCATAGTTACCTTATCTATAGAGAGAAACTAGCTGAAAGAGTTTGCTATGCTTTTAAATCCTTGGAGTCCAAAATTCCAAAGGTAAATTAGGTAACTAAATCTAAGTAAGGGCCACTGCACACAGATCTATTGTTGGGTCAAAACCTAGTTTCCACTTACACAGAGCAAGGTTATTACGCTGGGTTATATAAAAAACTAGGGTCCATTTTTTAGAAAAACAATCATATCTTCCTTTAGGGTAAAATGAAAGATGAACAAGCCTCCTGCCATTGCACTCATAGCAACTGATCCTTTCATGTTATAATTATTTTTAACACATTTACAAACCATATCAACATTTGGCCTATAAGCAAGGAAGTGATCCACCAAGGTATTTTGAATGGGAAGGATAGCTTCATATTGCAAGGTGTACGCCCTTGGTCTCCTTGTGTTGTGCATCTCAGTGCTTGGGTTTGTGACAAGGCTTGACTGCCTCCCATGGATTCATTAACTCTAGAAGTTGTATCAGGCATTAATAGGTTGATCTTTTGGTGCAACAGAAACTATCTTTCTAACAATTGGTATCAGATCCTAGGTCATGGGTTCGAACCCCTCTCTTGTGCTGGGGGATTATTGTAAGGTGTGTGCCCTTGGTCCTATGTTGTGTAATGCAACTTGGGTTCATGACAAGGCTTAATCACCTCTTGTGGATTCATTAACTATGACAATTGTATCAAGCATTAACATGTCAATCTTTTGGTGCAATGACAATTGTCTTTCTAACACTTCATCCATCATAGAATCTAGGATATTCAAAGAAATCCCTTCATCATTTTTTTCCACAATAGCTTCCCCTAGTTCACTAATCTTTAGAGAAGGATGATGTTTCTTTGGTGCCAAAATTTTTGAACCTAGAAGAAGACAAAAATAACCCTTTTATAAATTTGTCACATTAAACATGACACCTAATGTGTCAGATTCATACAAATCTGGGAGAGCCACCTTCATGCTCCCTGAGCACTCACCCACCATGTGCCCATAAAAACCAAAATTCAAAAATCCAAAACCCTAGTACAACTCCTTCCTCTCATATAATTTCCTAGGCAAAATAGAAACAAAATGTTAATGATGTGGCAAGTTTTTTTGAGAACCAAAAAGATGTAAATGAGAATTTCAAACTTAATCAAATCTTGTTTAGAACAACTTAGCAAGGAGATAAAGATACCTCAAAAATGAACATGTTAGGTAAAATGAGCAAATATTTCTTTTCTAATCATCATGAGATATTTAGTAACAAGAAAAAATAAAACAAAATGATGGCAAGAACAAAAGGGCATGGGTAAGAAATGTGGTAGGTCATTTTGAGAAAAAAACTTTCCTTAAATGTGACAAATCTACAAATTCAAGAAAAGAATAAAACAAATGAAAATAAAACCCATTTTGGGACAAGAAGGAATGGAAAATAGTTAGGTTTTTATTGTGGTGGCTGCAATGGAGAGTAAAACCATTGATTTTCCTATGGAATGAATTTAGAACCCTAAGGAGATAGCCTAGAGTAGTCATTAAAGTGCTTGCAAGTAGAGACCTATGTATGGATATGGGAAAGAAACTATAGAGGGTTGAATCACATTTGTGTGTGGGACTTAGAGAAACACTACAATGTTGAGATTTGTTATAAGCCATGGTTGGTAGGGAACATGAGAGATTGCTCATGTGTAACTAGCTGGGATTCTTATCAAGCTATTGTAGATTGTTTTTTTTTCATTGGGTGTACAATCTTGTGGGTAAGTCTATGGGTACTAGGTTAGGCAGTTGCTAAGATGACCCCCTTGCCTAGACTACACAGGTAAGTGCAAGAATATGGGGGGCCAAAAAGGGGTCTTAAGTGGCCACGTTTTTTTGAAATTAGGAAATAATGACCTTGGATGATAAATTGAGCATAGTTACACTTAAAATTTGAAGATACAACCAAAACAATGACTGTAGTGCTCCGAGTCTACTTTCTAAACTACTAATTTTTTTGAAGATGGTATAGATTAAGGGGTTCAAAATAGGGAGCCACAAAACTTGGTGTTGTTTCTGTCAAAAAAACATAACATAGTGTGTTTTGTGGCTCCCTCAAAAGGTTAACTCTTTTTTGGTATTTTTAAAATCGCTTCAGTGAGAAATTAGCTAATAGCATGTAGTTTATGCCAGATTTTTCTGATAATTTTTTAATGAATATTTGATTTTTTACTAATTTTCAAAGTGAGCACATCCTAAAAAATAGAATTTTGGTCGTGCTACCCCTGTAAATTTTGAAAAATAATTTAATTTTTTTTAATATGTGTAGAATAGAGTCTAGTTTATAAAAATGTAATTTATTTGAAATTTCAATGAATAGTTAACTTATAATGAAATAAGACTAAACACTGGTTTTTGCCCAAAAACAGACACACAAACAAAAGAAATTAAAGATGAAAGGCTTAACATTGTCAAAATGTGAAAAAACTTACATCATTAAATAGCTAAGAGAAAGCCTAACATTACCTAGGTGTTCAATTTGTTTAACCTTGAAACACATGCAAATCTGAGGGTTAACACGAACAAAATTATGTGAAATCTTGTAGAATTTACAAACACGTCTGTGGACATTGGGAAGGCACTCCAAGCCTTTGGGTTGGAAATTCAAAGTAAATCCCAAGTCTAAGGCTTGGGATTCCCAAAGCAAAATATAATGCGAGCACATTATAACATTCTTGCGTTATGTCTTCCTTTGAATGATATATGTTCAAGTTTCATAAGTATGTTTGATGGATGTATATATGTATGCTTGTAGGTATGTATGTATGGTTGTATGTATGTATGTACATGTATGCATGCTTGTATGTATGTATATATGTATGCATGTTTGCATGTATGTATGTATATGTATGTGTGTCTGCATGTAAGGGTTTTGGGTTTAGGGTATATAAGGACCTGAGCCCGTATAGTTTTTAGGGTTGAGGGTTGAGGGATTAGGGCTTAAGTAATAGGTAGAGGGTAGATGTTAGATGGTTGAGGGTTACAATTGAGGGTTAATATCTAGGTTGTTGAGTGTATAAGATTAAGTGTGTAAGGCATGGGGATTAGGGTTTAGGATATTGGGTTTAGGGTTTACGATATGGATTGAGGGTATATAAGTCATAGGGTGACTTGGGTTAAGAGCACGTATGGTTTAGGTTTAATTTGAGTATAGGGTTGAGAAACAATATTTGGGGTTTAGAGTATAAGGGTGAGGTTATAGGGTATAGGGACGAGGGTTTGTGGGTGTACGATTCAAGGTTTAAGGTATAGGGTTGAGGATCAAGGGATTAGGGCTTAAGTATATGGTTGAGGGTATAGGGTTGAGGGTTTAGGGATAGGTTTTAGGGTTTAAGGTTTAAGGGTTAAGGGTTGAGGGATAGGGTTTAGGGTTTGGGGGTAAGGGATTAGGGTTTAAGGTATAGCGTCGAGGGTTGAGGGTTTAGGAATAGGGATAGCATTTAAGGTTTAGGGATGAGGGATTTGGGTTGAGGGATTAGGGTTGAGGGTTGAGGGTTGAGGGTTGATGGATTAGGGTTTAAGGTATAGTACTGAGGGTTGAGGGTTTAGAGTTTAGGGTTGAGGGATTAGGGTTTAAGGTATAATGTTGAGGGTTGAGGGTTTAGGGATAGGGTTTAGGGTTGAGGGCTTAGGGTTTAGGGTTGATGGATTAGGGTTTAATGTTGAGAGTTGAGGGTTGAGGATCGAGGGTTTAGGGATAGGGTTGATGTTCAAGGTATTAGGGTTAAAGTAGAGTGTCAAGGGTAGAGGGATTAGGGATAGGGTTTGGGTTTGAAGGTTTAAGGATTGATGGTTGAAGCTTTAGGGATGAGGGTTAACGGATTACAATTTAAGATATAGTATTGAGCGTCAAGGGTTTAGGGATAGGTTTTAGGGTTTAAGTTGTAAGGGTTAAGGGTTGAGGGATAGGGTTTAGGGTTTAGGGATAATGGATTAGAGTTTAAGGTATAGTTTCAAGGGTTGATGGTTTAGGAATAGGGATAGCATTTAAGGTTTAGGGATGAGGGATTAGGGTTGAGGGATTAGGGTTTAAGGTATTGTTTCAAGTGTTGAGGGTTTAGAGTTTAGGATTGAGGGATCAGGGTTTATAGTTGAGGGATTAGGGTTTAAGGTATACTGTTGATGGTTGAGGGTTTAGGGATAGGGTTTAGGGTTGAGGGATTAGGGTGTAGGGTTGACAAATTAGGGTTTAATGTTGAGAGTTAAGGGTTGAGGGTTGAGGGTTTAGGGATAGGGTTGATGGTCAAGGTATTAGGGTTAAAGTAGAGTGTCAAGGGTAGAGGGATTAGGGTTAGGGTTTAGGGTTGAAGGTTTAAGGATTAAGGGTTGAAGCTTTAGGGATGAGGGTTAAGGGATTAGGGTTTAAGATATTGTATCAAGCATTGAGGGTTTAGGGATAGGTTTTATGGTTTAAGTTGTAAGGGTTAAGGGTTGAGGGATAGGGTTTAGGGTTTAGGGATAAGGGATTAGGGTTTAAGGTATAGTTTCAAGGGTTGATGGTTTAGGAATAGGGCTAGCATTTAGGGTTTAGGGATGAGGGATTAGGGTTGAGGGTTGAGGGTTGAGGGATTAGGGTTTAAGGTATAGTTTTGAGGTTTGAGGGTTTAGGGTGAGGGTTTAGAGTTTAGGATTGAGGGATTAGGGTTTAAGGTATACTTTTGAGGGTTGAGGGTTTAGGGATAGGTTTTAGGGTTGAGGGATTAGGGTTTAGGGTTGACGGATTAGGGTTTAATATTGAGAGTTGAGGGTTTTGAGATAGAGTTGATGACCTTAAGGGATTAGGGTTAAAGTAGAGTGTCGAGGGTAGAGGGATTAGGGATAGTGTTTAGGGTTGAAGGTTTAAGGATTGAGGGTTGAGGGTTAAGGGATTAGGGTTTAATATATAGTTTCGAGTGTCAAGGGTTTAGGGATACATTTTAGGGTTTGAGTTTTAAGGGTTAAGGGTTGAGGGATAGAGATCAGGGTTGAGGGATAAGGGATTAGGGTTTAAGGTATAGTATTGAGGGTTGAGGGTTTAGGAATAGGGATAGTGTTTAGGGTTTAGGGATGACAGATTAGGGTTGAGGGTTGAGGGTTGAGGGATTAGGGTTTAAGGTATAGTGTCGAGGGTTAAGGGTTTAGGGATTGGGTTTAGGGTTTAGGATTGAGGGATTAGGGTTTAGGGTTAAGGGATTAGGGTTTAGGGTTGATAGATTAGGGTTTAATGTTGAGAGTTGAGGGTTGAGAGTTAAGGGTTGAGGGGCTAGGGGTTAGGGATAGGGTTGATGGTTAAGGGATTAGGGTTAAAGTAGAGTGTCAAGAGTAGAAGGATTAGGGATAGGGTTTAGGGTTGAAGTTTTAAGGATTGAGGGTTCAGGCTTTAGGGATGAGGGTTAAGGGATTAGTGTTTAAGATATAGTGTTGAGCATCAAGGGTTTAGGGATAGGTTTTAGGGTTTAAGTTTTAAGGGTTAAGGGTTGAGGAATAGGGATTAGGGTTTAGTGATAAGGGATTAGAGTTTAAGGTAGAGTGTTGAGGGTTGAGGGTTTAGGAATAGGGATAATGTTTAGGGTTTAGGGATGAGGGATTATGGTTGAGGGATTAGGATTTAATGTATATTGTTGAGGGTTGAGGGTTTAGGGATAGAGATTAGGATTTAGCATTAAGGGATTAGGGTTTAGGGTTGACTAATTAGGGTTTAATGTTAAGGGTTGAGGGTTGAGGGTTGAGGGATAGGGTTGATGGTCAAGGGATTAGGTTTAAAGTAGAGTGTCAAGGGTAGAGGGATTAGGAATAGGGTTTAGGGTTGAAGGTTTAAGTATTGAGGGTTGAGGCTTTAGGGATGAGGGTTAAGGGATTAGGGTTTAAGATATAGTGTCAAGCGTTGAGGGTTTAGAGATAGGTTTTAGGGTTTAAGTATTAAGGGTTGAGGGTTGAGGAATAGGGATTAGGGTTTAGGGATAAGGGATTAGGGTTTAAGGTATAGTGTCGAGGGTTGAGGGTTTAGGAATAGGGATAGCATTTAGGGTTTAGGGATGAGGGATTAGGGTTGAGTGTTGAGGGATTAGGGTTGAGGGTTAAGGGATTAGGGTTAAGGGATAGGGTTCAGGGTTTAGGGTCGAGGGATTAGGGTTTAGGGTTGATGAATTAGAGTTTGACGTTGAATGTTGAGGGTTGAGGCTTTAGGGATAGGGTTGATGGTCAAGGGATTAGGGTTAAAGTAGAGTGTCAAGGGTAGAGGGATTAGGGATAGGTTTTAGGGTTGAAGATTTAAGGATTGAGGGTTGTGTCTTTAGGGTTGAGGGTTAAGGAATTATAGTTAATGATACAGTGTTGAGGGTTGAGGTTTTAGGGATAGGTTTTAGGGTTTAAGGTTTAAGGGTTGAGGGTTGAGGGATAGGGTTTAGGGTTTATGGATAAGGGATTAGTGTTTAAGGTATAGTTTCAAGGGTTGAGAGTTTAGGAATAGGGATACTGTTTAGGGTTTAGGGATGCGGGATTAGGGTTGAGGGTTGAGGGATTAGGGTTTAGGGATAGGGTTTAGGGTTTAGGGTTGAGTGATTAGGGTTTAAGGTATAGTGTTAATGGTTAAGGGTTTAGGGTTGAGGGATTAGGGTTAGGGTTGATGGATTAGGGTTTGATGCTTAGGGTTGAGGGTTGAGGGTTTATGGATAGGGTTGAGGGTCAAGGGATTAGGGTTAAATTAGAGTGTCAAGGGTATATGGATTAGGGATAGGTTTTAGGGTTGAAGTTTTAAGGATTGAGGGTTGAGCCTTTAGGGTTGAGGGTTAAGGGATTAGGGTTTAAGATATAGTGTCAAGGGTCAAGGTTTTAGGGATAGGTTTTAGGGTTTAAGGTTTAAGGGTTAAGGGTTGAGGGATAGGGTTTAGGGTTTAGGGATAAGGAATTAGGGTTTAAAGTATAGTTTCAAGGGTTGAGGGTTTAGGAATAGGGATATCATTTAGGGTTTAGGGATGAGGGATTAGGGTTGAGGGATTAGGGTTGAGGGTTGAGGGTTGATGGATTAGGGTTTAGGGATAGGGTTTAGGGTTGAGGGTTGAGGGATTAGGGTTTAAGGTATAATGTTAAGGGTTTAGGGTTGAGGGATTAGGGTTTAGGATTGGCATATTAAGGTTTGATGTTGAGGGTTGGGGATTTAGGGTCGAGGGATTAGGGTTAAAGTAGAGTGTTGAGGGTATAGGGATTAGGGATAGGGTTTAGGGTTGAAGGGTTAAGGATTGAGGGTTGAGGCTTTAGGGTTGAGGGTTAAGGGATTACGGTTTAAGATATAGTGTTGAGGGTCAAGGTTTTAGGGATATCTTTTAGGGTCTAAAGTTTAAGGGTTGAGGGATAGGGTTTAGGGTTTAGGGATAAGAGATTAGGGTTTAAGGTATAGTGTCAAGGGTTGAGGGTTTAGGAATAGGGATAGTGTTTAGGGTTGAGTGATTAGGGTTTAAGGTATAGTGTTGAGGATTGAGGGTTTAGGGATAAGATTTAGGGTTGAGGCATTAGGGTTTAGGGTTGACGGATTAGGGTTTGATGTTGAGGGTTGAGATTTAAGGGTTGAGGGTTTAGGGATAGGGTTGAGGGTTGAGGGATTAGGGTTAAAGTAGAGTGTCAAGGGTATAGGGATTAGAGATAGGGTTTTGGGTTGAAGGATTAAGGATTTAGGGTTGAGGCTTTAGGGCTAATGGTTAAGGGATTATGGTTAAAGATATAGTGTCGAGGGTCGAGGTTTTAGGGATAGGTTTTAGGGTTTAAGGTTTAAGGGTTAAGGGTTGTGGGATAGGGTTTAGGGTTTAGGGATAAAGGATTAGGGTTTAAGGAATAGTGTCGAGGGTTGCGAATTTAGGAATAGGGATAGCATTTAGGGTTTAGGGATGAGGGATTAGGGTTGAGGGTTAAGGGAATGGGGTTGAGGGTTGAGGGTTGAGGGATTAGGGTTTAAGGTATAGTGTTGAGGGTTGAGGGTTTAGGTATAAGGTTTAGGGTTTAGGGTTGAGGGGTTGAATTTTCTAACCATTTGTTTATCGGTCTATATGTTTAGATTTGCATACTAACAATGTTTTATAGGATTGTGGCATACATGCCCCACCAACATCTTCAAGAGACTTCATATCAAGAATTTATGTGAAAGAGATGAAGAATGAATATTCTATAGGAAATTATACTTGGATGGCACATGTTAGCGTTGCGGTGCCTTGCAACGTATGCCAATATGTGAACATATGGAAAGAACACATGTGGTTGGAAACAAACTAGTAGAGTTCAACAAGTATAAAATAGTGGCATACAATAAAAAAGATGGTAAAGAAACAAAGAGGTGTGAATTGGTTATTGAAAATATTCCAGTGTATTAGTTTATGCCTATATTTCATGACAGTATAGTGTATGAGTATGCAAGACATGCCCACAGAGCTTGATGGTTGGACTTGCAATTCAAGTTATGCAAGGACACATTTCCAGTTGGTAGCGTTGTTTCAATCGTCAACTTTGTAGAGAACTATAATTTACAGCCACAACATGAGGTGCAATCACAATATTACAACTCAACATAGGTTTCTATATTTGTGCACATTACATTCATTCATGTGAATGATAGTATAGAGGATGACAAAAAGATCATAAGAGAGTATCATTTCTATATTAATGATGATTGCATTCCTTCTATGGAGTTTGTCCAAGGTTGCTTTTAGGTGTTCTACCATGATTTGGCTAGAAAGGGCATATCGTTCAGTCAGCATATCATATGGCCATATAACTGTGCATCACAATTCAAGAACTCACAAAATTTCTATTGGCTAAGCAAGAGGCATAATTTTACAGGTGTTCATCTTATGTGGAACATTTGTGAGGCCAGGTATGAAAGGGGGAGCATGATGGTGCAGAAGCATGTATCAAAAGAGCCATAACATGAGAAGAGTTAAAGTATAAATATAATGTAAAGTTGATAGATGCAAAATCAATCGTCGAGTGGTGTAATGCTTCCATGGGTCAAAGTAATGAAGGTAAGTCTTCAGTTTGTAGATTTTTTTGGTTGATAGATAATACTAACATTACACTGTATGAGGACTGTTCTACACTAATAGGATCAAGTGAGATGTACTCTTTTAGAAGATCAATTGTAGGTTCATAGAGTATTTATATGCGAAAGATGGCATGCTTTTGTTCTTCATGTACAATTCAAGCCTGGGATGAGTGCGAGTCAAAGGAGTGGGTTGACGAATGATAGTTAAGTTATCTTAGCCCACTTGACATGTATCGACCCTCGATGGCACTAGAACTAATAGAGATGGAATCATCAGTTGACTTTGACCACATATCAGATCTAGTTCAATCAAGTAATATATCTATTTGCATAGTTTTTGAATTTCCTAATGTTATCTTACTTTGTAGTGTTTTTGTAATGTTAACTAATTTCATCTAATTTGCTACACATATCAATGTAGGTCATGTATATGTAGTTATTGTAGATGAAGATAATGAAGAAGGAATAAATTATTAGTTATGTCATTGTGTTGAGGCCAAAAATAAATTGGAGACCCCAGTTACAGATGGAGAAAACATCAAATACCCTATAGACTCAGTGGTTGTTACTAGAACATGGCTTAGAAGGTACCCACATAGGAGTGTTAATGTTTGGTTGTTTCAAGACTTTGACATGCATCAGAAGATTCTTCATTTCTCAAACCTTATCATGGCATCCAATGTTCATTTGATACAATATTAGGGTAGACCTTTGAACAAGACCTTGTGGAAGGTGCGTGAGCCTGACCATGAGGCAATACTTGACACAATAAAGAGTAGAGTAGACCCAAATGGTTCGTTGGATTAATTTGTAAGTATTCACATTGATTTTGTAAAGTCATGTTACATTAAGTTGTAAGTATGCACATTAATTTGTAAGTTTACATAGGTTTGCCTTTTTTTATTTGCTATTGCATTTTTACACATATACACATTTTTACATCATCATGTTATGCTTCACAGGGTTAGACCTAAGTGATGGATGAAGTTGATCCTAAGAGTAATGTATAAAATCTAGGTAATGTTGTAATGGTTAAAATTTGGATAGTTTTAGTTTTGACAAGTTTGTGTGTATTCTCCTTTCACCAATTACATTCAAGGACCTTAGGATTCAGTGGAAGAGCACTATCAGGTCCTTGGTCATTTACAAATGTAGGGAAGATCAGATTAGGGTGGTTTGATTATCAATTTATCCTCTCTTATGCTCAATTGTACCTCAAAACCCTAATTATGTAAATACGACATTAAATGGATGAATTATTCAGAATGATGCTATAGAGAGATGTAAAATGATAAATGGAAGTGCACCCATATTTGAAGTTTAGGATGCGGAATAGTCAGGGACTAAGGATCGGGTGCCCAAGTCCAAGGCCCTGGTTTCTATCAGAATCTGGAAACAAGATCTGCTACATGTTCCTATTGTACCAAAGATTTTCTTGTTGCGGAACTTTGAGGACTAGGGAGTGGGTACCCTAGTCTAAGGTGCTCTTTTCTACTCTGATCTACAATTTGACACTCTATTGTACCCTCCTGTAACTTTACTTTGTCTTAATCTCCAACTTGTAACTTGCAACCATGAAAACTTTGGGAGGGGGTTGTGGTGTTTAGAGGCTTAGCTCAGTCAAGCCCTAGAGAGACACTTAAGTCTTCCAAACACCATTGTCAGATAGAGAGTGCATGCCCTTGTGAGGCAAAGGTAAAATCTAAATGATAAAATGATAAAAAAACACAATAGATGTCACCTTCTAGTGAAGATCTTACGGGAGGAAGAAGCTCTTCATTCCATGAGGAGATGGATGCTCAAATCTACAAACACAAACACATAAACAACACAAATTTGCTCTTGCAACATAATGAATGCCTTGAATCACTTTCACAAGAATGCATGAACACCACAATTGCTATCTAGTTTCAAATGAATGCCTAAACATGTTATATGCAACTACAAACATTACCACCAAGAATTTTGTAGTGCAAACTTACCATGTTGGCATAGGACCTAATTAAAGGTTACTGACCCAAAATAGGGTAGGACTAGGGCACGGGCACCCAATTCCTCCCCCTATTTTGGGTAGGGTTAGGTTTAAGGGATCCCCCTAGGTCCTATTAGCCATAAAACCTAGGGTTCATTTCATCGGGATATCAAAATATGATGCAATGTGTCCTAAATACACACTAAAGACCCAGGGGGTAAGCCTTAGGAGGGAAAATCCCACAAGGGAACATTTTTTGACATTACAAATGTATATAATATAGGTGTCTCTAGGTGTCTTGATTTCTAACTAGATAATAAGTGTCTCTACTTGTGTCTTAGGTATATACTATATGTCAACTAGGTAGATAGAGACTATAAAAAAGGTATTTAATCTAATCTAGGTGTCTTAGGTAGATACTATATATCAACTACCTATCTAGAGACTAGAACAAGGTAAAATCTAGAATGATCTAGGTGTCTTCTAGGTAGATACTATATATCAACTATTTGTCTAGAGACTAGAATAAGGTACAATTTAATCTAGGTGTCTTAGATAGGTACTATATGTCAACTACATCTACCATAATAGGTGTCTTAGGTAGAACTATAATCTAGGTGTCTAGGTGACTTAGGTCGAGACTATGATAAGGTATAAATACTAGGTGTCTTAGGTCTACTATGTCTATAAAATTTAGATACATACTATATAATAGGTGTCTTAGGTGTCCTACGTCTACTAGAATACATGTGTCCTAGGTCTTAAGTGAGGCCACATGAGCTTCCACCTTCACATGATTGGCCTTGTCAGTATAGAATATTTATATTTTTTGAAGCTGAGGGAAGCTCTTTTTCTTAATACTAAAACTTTATCGACTTCAGTGTCCTCATGGTGCAGGGGCATCTGGGCTGTCATGCCTCTAAGAGGGGTCAAAAAGTGAAATTTTGTTTTGATTGAGTCAATTGTATGTAATAAGGTCTTCTAAGACCATTTCATATGTTTTTGAGTCAGTTTGAGTCATTTGGGGTTAGTTTGAGTCTTTGAGTCTTGTTGCAAAAAAGTGTCAATGTTGTCAAGTTGCACAAAGCAACTTTTGCATTTTTGCATTTTTGGTGTCCCACTCTTGATACGATAAAACTAACAGTTCTAACACATCCAAATGGGTATTTTTAGGCTAGGCATGGTCCTATTTTGCACCCAAACATGCCGAAATAGTCCGAGCTACATTGTACTGGTTATATCCCTGAAGAGTCTAAAGTGCAGAAAGGTAGCAATCTTTGACGAGTTGTTACATAGAAACCATGTCACTTAGAAATGTTCCATCTAAATAAATACAATCATGTAGGGTCTCTCTACAATAACCTCTATCAATTTTTTATATCACTGAGGCGTTTTCCCGTGGTGAAAGGTTTTCTACTACCCCAAAAATTGTGAGGTAGTGTAAAGTTGCAAAGGGGTGTAACTTTTGTCTTGCTCCTGATGTGACCAAAATAACTGTTCCAATGCATCTGTATGTGTACATTTAGGCTAGGCATGGTCCTTTTTTTCACCCAAACATGCCGAAACAGTCCAAGCTACAATGTACCAATGATATTCCTGTAGAGTTCAAAGTGCAAAAAGGCAGCAATCTTTGACGAGATGTTACTCAAAAACTATGTCACTTAGAAACATTCTGTCTAAGGCAAAATAATCATGTAGGGTCCCTCTACAATAACATCTCTCAATTTTGTATATATTTAAGGCATTTGCCTATGGTGAAAGGTTTTCTGATGTCCCAAAAATCATCAGAAGGAGGTAGTGTAAAGTTGCAAAGGGGTGTAACTTTTGTCCTGCTGCTGATGCGACCAAACTAGCTATTCCAACACATCTGGATGGGTACGTTTAGGCTAGGCATGGTCCTATTTTACACCCAAACATGCCAAAATAGTCCAAGCTACATTGTACTAGCGATACCCCTAAAGAGTCCAAAGTGCAAAAAGGTAGCAATCTTTGACGAGCTATTACTCAGAAACCATGTGGCTTAGAAACATTTCGTATGAGGCAACATGATCACATAGGCTCCCTCCACAATAAACTCTCTCAGTTTTTTATATCTCTGAGGTGTTTTCTTGTGGTAAAAGGTTTTCTATTGCCCCAAAAATTGTCAGAAGGAGGTAGTGTAAAGTTACAAAGGGGTGTAACTTTTGTCTAGCTCTTGATGTGACCAAACTAAGTATTCCAACACATCTAGATGGGTATTTTTAGGCTAGGCATGATCTTTTTTTTCATCCAAACATGCCAAAATAGTTTGAACTATATTGTACCAGCAATATCCCTGAAGAGTCCAAAGTGCAAAAAGGCAGCACTCTTTGAAGAGATGTTTCTGAAAAACTGTGTCACTTAGACACATTTTGTCTAAGGAAATATGATCACATAGGGTCCCTCTACAATAACCTCTCTTGGTATTTTATATCTCTAAGGCATTTGCTTGTGGTGAAAGGTTTCTTGCTGCCCCAAAAATTGTCAGGAGGTAGTGTAAAGTTGCAAATGGGTGTAACTTGTGTCTTTCTCTCGATGCGACTAAATTGACTATTCCAACGCATTTGGATGGGTATGTTTAGGCTAGGCATGGTCCTATTTTTCATCCAAACATGCCGAAACAGTCTGAGCTACATTATATTGATGATATCTCTAAAGAATCCAAAGTCCAAAAAGGCAGCAATCTTTGACGAGCTTTTACTCAGAAATTATGTCACTTAGAAACATTCTGTCTAAGGAAATATGATCACGTAGGGTCCCTTTACAATAACCTCTCTCAATTTTTTGTATCTCTAAGGCATTTGCTTGTGGTGAAAGGTTTTCTACTGCCCCAAAAATTATCAGGAGGAGGTAGTGTAAAGTTGCAAAGGAGTGTAACTTTCATCCTGCTCTTGATGCAGCCAAACTGACTATTCCAACACATTTGGATGGGTATGTTTAGACTAGGCATGGTCTTGTTTCACATCCAAAGATGCCGAAATAGTCCAAGCTACATTGTACCGGTGATATCCCTGAAGAGTCCAAAGTACAAAAAGGCAGCAATCTTTGATGAGCAGTTACTTGAAAACTGTGTCACTTAGAAACTTTTTGTTTGAGGCTACAGGATTGCGTAGGGTCTCTCTACTATAACCTCTCTTAGTTTTTTATATCTCTAAGGCATTTACCCATGGTGAAAGTTTTTCTTCTGCCCCAAAAATGGTCAGATGCATGCAGTGTAAAGTTGCAAAGGGGTGTAAATTTCATTTTGCTCCTCATGCAGAAAAAATGACTATTCCAACACATTAGGATGGGTAGGTTTAGGCTAGGCATATTCTTGTTTTGTACCCAAACATGCCAAAATGGTCCAAACTACATTGTATCGGTGATATCCTCACACATTGCCTTTGTTATAACTATTATAGTCTTCACATATCAACATGCATCTTATGGCTGTTAACATACTTATTTTAGTAGTTAACACAGTCATATATAAACTACTTGTTCTTTTATTTTAGTTTACCTTGACTTTGTTCTCTAGTACTATCTCTGAAGGGTTTGTTTTAGTCCTTCAATGCATTGTTCCCATTGTCTCTCAAAATTGCACCCTTGCTAAGTTGTAGAACTTAGCATTCTGGAGAAACATGGGATCTTTCCAGGCTTGTGGGTCACCTATGATGGAAAGAACCTCTAGAGAAAGCTAGCTTGCTAGCTGGTTATCACCTAGAAATTACTAGATTTGTAGAAGAAAAGGGAAAAATGAATGCTTCAAAAATGAAAAGAAAAATAGAAAATAAAACAAGCGTGATACGACAAACTAACATGGTTTGTGAAAACCCATATTTATACACTTGGTTACAGATAATAGAAACTAAATTTGCACAACCTATTACTACATGTTTTTCATAAATACTTCAAAAAAAGGCCTAAATGTATTAACCTCTAAAAGGAAGATAAATTCATAGTTACAAAGCCATGTACAAATTTAAGACACGGTTTGCAACCTGCATAAACATACTTTTTTGCAAAAAAGGTATTGAAACATGAGACAAAGTCACAAGGAAATAAAACTACCTCACAAATAACTTGATCAATCACTTGATGATACACAATACTATAAAAATAAGAAGGCAAAATTTGACTATCAATGGTATCCAAGGTGTTTTCTATATTTCATATTCCAAAAGAGTTACAAAGCATGCTCAAAACTGAGTAAGGACTATAGAAAATCACTAACTCCAAAAATTGCATGATCAAAACTCCTTTCTAATGAAAAAGGAAGAAGCCTATATAATTCTCCAAACAACTATAACAAGATAAGGACAAGAAACCTCCATGGTCGTGCATCTCATAAAAGCCCTCAAAATATCTATCTAAAGCCCTCCAAAATGAGTTCCCAATGAAGAAAAAGTTAGGGCATGTCATCACCCATCATAAAAGCTCCAGAAAATGCCCTTAAATGCTTCTTAAGGCCATAAAAATCAAGTCAAATATCTCAATAATTCCTCCATCTATTGGCCAACCACTTTTGCAACATCATAAATGTTTGGCATTTGCATAATAAATGACAACCACACCCCTTTGATCAAATTTGAAAGCCTTCTCAACTTGTCCCTTGCACAAAAAATGACATAAATATAATTATTTCTGCATTTAATTAACTTTGACTAAGTGGTTTATAATTACACCACTTGGTTTAATGTTTTACATTTCAAATTTATTACAAACCTATGTAGAAAATAATGGCACTAGGATATTAATATTCAATCTCTTAATTTTGCATGGCTTGGAGATAAATAAAATATTATGAAAAAATGATAAAGTAATCGACGAGACTTACTTTGTCACGTGCTATGGATTTGCCTTTTATTATCTTTTTGCATTTTTATGATGAGTGATAAAGTAATTTATAATCCATTGCTTTATCATTCGTTTACAATGTTTAATCTATTTCTAGACTATGCAAAATCAAAATAAATGAGAAGAACCTCCTGCAACAATATAATGAAAAATGCATGAAATAATAGAAATAGATATGAATAGCAGAAACACAGAATGAATTTATTGATCACAGGCCACTTCGAGGGGGCAACCTCCTTTGAGCAAGCTCAATACAACAAATTCATGGATGCCTTCATTGGCCTCAACACATACTTATATACTAAGTCTAATCTAAACAACTATTACTTCTCGTGAATGTGGGATAATACAATATACTCACGGGACGACTTATAAAGCATATGTGTCCAACAACAATATACTAACAAAGTAAAGAGAAGGGTTAAACACGGGTTCCTAACATCCCCTCCCTCTTAGAAAAGCTTTCTCCTCAAAGCTTAAGATGTGGAAATTATTGTTGAATCTGAAGGAGTGGTTCCCATGTAGCATCCTCTGGTTGCATTCTGTGCCAGTGAATTAATACCTCTGTGATGGATCGAGAGTGAGCTGACAAGTGTGCCTATCAAGGATGGCCTCCAACTCCAAAATGATGGATCCTTCATTATCTAGTTTTGGTAAAATAGTTTGTGCTCTGATGTTGGTGCCAAGAACTTTCTTTAGACAAGAGACATGAAATACTAGATGAACGTAGGAAGAACGAGGAAGCTCCAATTTATAAGCAACTAACCCAATCTTCTAAAGAACCTTATATGGCCCATAGAACTTTGGAACCAACTTTTGATGTCCTTTGAATTTTAGGGATGATTGCTTGTATGGCTAAAGATGAAGAAAAAACCATATCACCTACTTGAAAAGTGCAATAAGAATGGTACTGATCAGCTTTTTGTTTCATTCAATCTATGGCCATTTGAAGATTGTCCTGCAAAATCTGAAGAATCTAATCTTGGGTTCAGAGAACCATGTTGACTACTTGAACTGGTGAAGTACTGGCAGTGTATGGGAGGAGCACTGGTGGTGTCTAACCATAGAGTGCTTCATATGGAGTCAATTTAGATGTAGTGTGATACGAGGTATTGTACCACCATTCAGCAAGTAGGAACAACTTTGTCCACTGATGCTATTGTTCTGAAGTGAAGCAATGAAGATAAGTTTCCAAACATTTGTTGACAATTTTAGTCTAACCATCTATTTGTGGGTGATACCCTAAACTCATCTTTAGTTTGGTGCTAGTGTGTCGAAATAGTTCTATTCAAAAATGACTAGTGAAAGTTGCATCATGATTTGAGACAATGGAAGAAGGGATGCCATGAAGATGAAAGATTTCAATGATGAAAATTTGTGTGACTGAGAAGGTAGTATAGGGATGCTGAGGGCACAAAAATGACTATATTTGGAGAGGAGATCAACCAAAACCAAGAACATTGTCTTCCCTCTAGATTTAGGGAGCCCCTCAATGAAATCCATAGAAATATGTATCCAAATTAGTGTAGGGATGGGCAAGGGTTCAAGAAACCTAGGAAGGAGTGTTATTTCACCCTTGTGGCATTGGCAGGTATCACATTCAACCACCATCTATTGAATTTCCCTTTTCATTCCCCTCCAATAGAAGTTACGACGTGCCCGCTCATAAGTTTTGAGGAACCCAGAGTGCCCGACTGATGGAGAAGCATGGAGCTCATAGAAGATAGCTTGGTGAAGATCTGTGCTCTGGGGAAGCACCAGACGACCCTTGTATCTCAGAGAAGCACCATCCCAAGAGTAATACAGTATAGCAGAAAGGTTATTAGCCAACTGCTAGATGATTTGAGATAATGAAGAGTCATTGACATAGCCCTACTGGACAGATTCCAACCAATTTGGAACAGGCATAGAAATAGCTGAAAGAGAAGCTTGGTTATCAAATGTGCAAGAAAGAGCATCCACCACAATATTGTGCTTACCCTTCTTATAAGTGATCTCATAGTCACAACCCATGAGTTTGCTAACCCTTTTCTATTGTGCTGGGGAGGAGATTCGTTGTTCTAGAAAATATTTCAGACTCTGGTGATTAGTCTTGATGTAGAAATGATTCCCTAGTAGGTATGGCCACCACTTCTGTACTGCATGCAAAATAGCCATCATTTCCTTCTCATATGTAGAGAGTACTAAATGCTTACCAAAAAGGGATTTACTGGTGAACGCAATGGGATGTTCATCTTGAAGGAGAACAACACCAAGTCCATTGTCGCAAGCATCACTCTCAATAGTGAAGGGCTTGGAAATATCTGGCATAACTAGAATAGGTGTAGTACACATAGCTTGTTTTAGTTTTTCAAATGTACACTCAGTAGCATGTGTCCATGTAAAAGCATCCTTTTTCAACATAACTGTTAATGGAGCTACAATCTTCTCATAATCCTTGACAAACTTGCAATAGTAGCTAGTCAGTCCTAGAAAACCACAGAGGCTCTTTAGTGTCTGAGGATGCGGCCAATTTTTCATGGCATCTATTTTTCCAGGAGCCACTCGAACCTCTTAGGATGAAACAATATGCCTGAGATACTCCACTTCCTCCTGCCCAAACACATATTTAGACTATTTTGCATAGAGATGATGATTAGAGAGAAGTTGCAGTACAAGATCTAGATGTTGGAGATGCTCAGTCCATGTTTTACTATAGATGAGGATATCATCAAAGAAGACTAGAATGAATTTCAAAAAGTAGGGCCAAAATATTTATTCATCAATGCCTAGAATGTGGAAGGAGCATTAGTGATGCCAAAGGGCATGACCAAAAACTCATAGTGGACATCATGTGTGCAGAAAGCTATTTTAGGGATATCATCCTCATGAACCTAAATTTGGTGACACCCAAAATGAAGATCCAACTTGGAGAAAAAATGAGTGCCATGAAGCTCATCAACAATAGGAATCAAAAACTTATCCTTGATTGTGATGTGATTAAGTGCTTGAAAGTCATGCACAGGCACCATGACCCATCTTTTTTCAAGACAAGAAGAACTGGTACTAGGGAGAATAATACCTTGCTTCAATAAGTCCCGAATGAGCATCTCAATCTCTATCTTTTGGTGAAATGGGTAGCGGTAGGGCTGGATATTGGGAGGAATGCTTCTAGGAAGGAGCTGAATATGATAGTTGTCTAGTCATGAAGGTGGCAATCCCACTGGTTCGACAAAGACACATGCATATCTATCCAAAATTTGTTGTAGAGCTGAAGGAGTAGTGGAGACCACTAATGGTTGCATTTGAATGGAATGGAGCTGATCAATGACACCATGTGAATTATTTTTAAGGAGCTTTTCCATGTGATGTGAACTGATGATGTTGAGAGACCCTAGTTGTAAGCCCTTCAATGTGTTTTTTTGTACATTTTCTGAAAACTACATCCAAATTTCAGCAAAATCCCATAAGATGGGTCCAAGTGTGTGTAAACATTGAGCACCCAAAACCACATCACATCCACCTAAGGGCAAGGCAAACATGTCAGAGGACAGGTTATAATCTCCAATAGAGATATGCACATTGCGACACTTCCCTTTGCAAGGTAATGTGCCCCCATTGGCAATCATGACTTCAAAGATGGAGCAAGGATGGAGAAAACAATTAGCTTGTTTGGCAACCCGAGGGTCAATGAAGTTATGAGTGTTGCCAGAATCAATGAGAATTGTAAGAGGGAGCTTCTTGAAGAAACCCTTGACCCACATGGTTTGTGGGGTGGTGACTCCTGCTAAAGTATGGAGAGAGATCTCTAGGTGGTCTTCCTGAGAAGCACGGTCAACAAGTGGCTGCTGAGTATCGACCTGATCATCCACTGTATTATGAGCATCTGTAGAAACTTTAGTTCTAGGTGGAGAATCCACATCCAAGAGATAGAGCTTTTTCTCAACACATCTATGTCCCTTAGTGAATTTCTCATCACAATTACAGCAAATCCCTTTTCCTCTACATGCCCGCATCTCTGCTTCAGTCAAATGTTTGATAGGAGTTGTTCTAGGAGCTGGTATTATTTGAGTTTGCTGGGAAGCCATATTTCTGAATGGGACAAAATTGGATTTGGAGCATTGTTGAGCTATGATCTTGTCCTCCGCCAACTTAGCCAATCTTAAGGCTTCCATAATTATGTTTGGACAGAACATTTTAACCTTAGAGTGAATTACATCCTTTAGACCACTGACAAAACAACTCCTAAAGAATTCATCAGATAATCCCTCTGTGTGATTGGCCAGTTTTTCAAACTCTATTTGATATTCTCTCATAGTGCCTCTTTGGCGCAGTTTAGTGAGTACTACTATGAAGTCATCAAAAGCACTAGGGCCAAATTGTTGCAAAAGGAGTTGGCCAAAATCTGTCCATTTAGGCTCGTCATGAGCCTTGATGTACCAATAGAACCATTGAAGGGCTTCATGTTCCAAATGAAAGGATGCAAGGGGGACTTTGTTTAACTCAAAAGTATTATGCAGACTGAAATATTGTTCTACCCGGTATATCCATCCAGTCGAATCATCACCATTGAAGCGAGGAAAATCAAGCTTCAACCCACAAAAATTACTGGAAGAAGAGAACCCAATGTCTATAGAAGAGTCTGGCTACTGCTTATTGTTCATGGTTGAATGATGAAGATTGAGGCCAAGGATTTTTTCATCCAGATCTTGGAGTTTGATCTTGAGAGTTGCAAGTTCCTCCATGTTTTTTGTTCCTGCACGGGTGACAACCATAACCAGGAATTTTTTTTGGGAATGGGTAGAAAAGAAAAAATAAAAACTTTTTTAGTAAGGGAAAATTTGGATTTGGGAAAACTTTGATGGGTAATTGGGGTTTGACTAGGTTTTGGACACTTTCTGAGTGAAAGGGGAAAAGAAAATGGGGATTTTAGAAGCAGGGTGAAGGAATGGGAAAATTTGTCCAAGAGGGACAAAGAAGCAAAAATATGAAATGAACACTGTAGCAAGATTGGAAGGCTATTGGGTGAGAATTAAGGAAGTTATGGCAAACCCTAAAAATAGACAAATATGGGATTTCTGGCTTCAATAAGTGGAATTTGGGATAAGGTCCTCAAGGAAGGAAATATGTAGAATGGAATTTTAGGGTTTCCAGTAGAGTTTAAGGGGAAATAGAGCTAAAGAAAGGAAGATATGGCAAATGGCTCTAGATGGGATCTACAAATGGATCTGGATAGAGTCAATCTGTGATTTGTTAGCTGGCAATAGATATGGGCCTGAGGTATGTTTAGCTTCCTAAAGGTTCAGGGGATCCACTCGGCTACCAATGTTGTCTAATGACTTATGTATTGGGGCAATACTGCTCAGTCCACGGCTCAGGTAAAATTGATAACTGCTTTACCACAAATGATGGCTCTTGGTTTTCCTCATGGATGGGAACTAGTCAATCAGGTAGGGGCCATTGCCCTTTTTGCTAGCAGGTCCTCTCAATGGGCCAGCTCCTTCGGGGTTCCTGTGGTACTCCTCACAATGAGTTTTAGGGCTGTGCGCAAGCACTTCCCATAGTTAAGTGGATAGGGATTATTTCTAAATCCAAACCTACAATTGAAATGAACAATACAGATGCAAAAAAAGAACTACTGCAATAATCCCAAGAAAGTGCTCTGATATCAGATGAGAAGAGCCTCCTGTAATAATATAATGAAAATGCACGAAATAATAGAAATAGATATGAATAGAAGAAACATAGAAAGAATTTATTGATTACAGGCCACTTCGAGGGGGCAACCTCCTTTGATCAAGCTAAATATAATAAATTCGTGGATGCCTTCATTGGCCTCAACACGTAGTTATATGCTAAGTCTAATCTAAACAACTATTACTTCCCATGAATGTGGGATAATACAATACACTCATGGGACAACTTACAAAGCATATGCGTCCAACAATAATATACTAACAAAGTAAAGAGAAGGGTTAAACACAGGTTCCTAACAATAAAACACTTATAACTCCCATGTACAGACCCAAACACTCTCCATATACTCAAGACTGTGTGTTCATCCCCAAGGTAATTCAAAGGCAAAATACCATAGCATTGTATGCGAAAGGGACCTAAGTCTTATAATAGCTAAGTCATAACACAAGGTAAGCACATACACCAATGGGTATTCGTTGGAGCAAAATTATATGAATTCAATGTGACAAAAATGCCACTCGACTTAGGGCAATATTGAACCCTAAAACAAAACAATGGGAACCCTAAGATGCTCGACCCATTTTCACATTGCATTTTTTGAGAAAAACACTCTGCTACTGTCGCCATGACTAGGGTTTGGAGCATGAAATCTTCCATTTTCTACTAATTCTGAGTGGCTTTCCATGCATTTTCTGAGTGATTTGATGACTCCAGATTGAAAATGGAAGGTAAAAACCATCTTTGTCAAAAGTTTGACCTGTTTCTTTCATTTTGGAGGTAAAACTTGGCTCTTTTTAATGCCGCGATTGTGCACAACTGATGTATTTCTTTTGTTTCTCTTGGATGACCACTCTTGCATTGAACTTTGACTATGTTTGAGGCAGCCATTGGAGCATGAATCCCTCCATTTTGTGTTGTTCTTGCATGTTCCTTCAAATATTTTGATAGAAATGTACAGGTAAGACATTACAAAACTCAAACTTGGCATTTGCATCATTTTTTGTTGTTAAATCTAGCCCTACAAGCCGTGAACTCTTATCTAGTATTTCTGAGCATTGCTTGTGTTTGAAATGAATACAAAAATAAATTTCATTTTCCTTCTACTCCTACCATTTTTTGCTTGAAACTCCAAGGGGTTCAACTATTATGAGAAAGAGAGATGCCTCCTCTTATTATAGGTTGCGGCCTCTATGGCATACAAATGGGTTTCAATATCTTTGTATAGACTTTTGTGTTCTAGCTAGTCTTGCAAGACTCTCTTTGTTGCTACTAAACTCTATATATATTTCACTACATTTTCCAAACACAAAGACTTTACAACAACTCTATCACCGTTTCCAGATTCTTTGATAGTCCATTACATTCCTCCATAGATCTCTAACCCTATAATATCTCATAGACCTTAGATTGTTTGTAGGTCCCTGAACACTTCTCAATAAAATTTCAAAGCATGCAAACCTCTAGGAAAAGATGTGGGAATCTACTTGCTACACAACCTTCTATTCGGACCCTTTATCAATGTTTAGTCCACCAATGTTTGACAGTGCTCTTAAAGGTATGTAGAGTTCATCATAATTTGTTGACTTTTGATTTATCTCTCCACAACCTTTGTAAAGTCTCCATAAATCTTTGTATCTTTACACTAGACTCTTGTGATGTCTGCACAATCTGAGATGATAATACATACCTAGTTGACACCTTACAATGAAATCCTCATGCACAAATCTCTCTTCATAGCCTACACAAGCTTATAGGGGCTTAGCAGTGCCTTTAAAAAGGTTATACAGATCTTGAATATGGCCACATACCTCCTACATTCATTAAGACACAGTGATAATCCCTTGAGATGGCTCATAGGCTCCGAGCTAAGCTCATGTTCTATTTCATACCTTGAGTAGCAGTACATGTTGCATCCTCTTGTCATGCTAATCCAAAACAACATCTTTCTAGTCCATTTGTATTTCAATGACACATGTCAAATGTTGGATAAGCTACCTCTTGTAGTTGTAGCATAACATTGATATGGTTGTCTTCATGTTGTTGAATTTCCTTTACTAGACAGAACATTTTTGATACACATTTTTTTTCTCCTAAATATGATGAATTGAATGCATTTGTTATACCTTCTGATATATAATTGCAAGCTTTTACACGTTGACAATGTACTCTGTATATGTTGTTCTTGTACATTCTCTTATGCTATTGCATCATTTTGAAAACATCATTTATGGTTTTTAGATTTTTTGTATCTCCTATAAAAGAACATAAATGTCTGTTGTTTTAAACTCATAAAGCCATACATGCCATTTGGCATTGATCTCTGAGTAATATTCTTCACCAATTATAATTGTCCAAGAATAAGCTGTTCTATTTTTTGTTTTTGCTGCTCTATATATGATCGCAATCATATTTTCTGTTGTCCTTATGTGGCATTCTTTACTCTGCTACTCAACCTTTTTAACTATTCCTCAGACTTGTATCACCATGATTGATCTATATTATTGATGTCTCTTCACACAACATCACTTGCATATTTTTCTATATGTGATCATGCTCGATGATGAAAGTTTGTAAAAATGCATACCATCCTTTGTATATCTTTCATGGATGAAACAATGTATTTATTGAATATGAATATTGCAATATATAGAAGGCATGGGCATCCTTATGATATAATCACACTATTCTTTATACTTGCTACACCTTGTATATGCTTATGCTTGTTCATCGATGATATATGTATGCCTTCTAATGTGTTATGTTGCTCCCACTTTATTTTTTAAACTGTATGTGAAAAGGAAATATGCCTTTTGTTGTTTCATTATTTTACTCTTTGAATCTTTTGTAGCTGTACCTTTTATGCATAAGGCATATGGCTGTAATGTGAATTGCATATTCATTTGATGGTGTTATGACCACTATCCCTTTGTCTTTCTTGACTATGCCTAGACTCCTCTTCTATCCCTCTAATGCATCTGAGTCTTCATGTATAGTATCCTCCATTTCTTTTGATATTCTTCTTGATATGGCATAATGGATTCCTTATGACTATCCCACATAGCATTGATTTGACATGATATAAGGTTGTTTCATGTACTCAATAGTAATTTTACACTTCATTCATGACAAAAGTGGAAAAATACCTATTCTTGGATGTTGCCTGCTTTATGATATGGTTGTACCTCTTGAATGGACAATGTGCTCAATGACATTCTCTTCATGGACTGCTTCTAAGCTATTGGAAGCTATCCTTCTATGATCAGACATGGCTATCCTTTTGTGATATGCTTGGTAAAATTGCATTGAAATTGACTTTCCGCTGCCTACTGCTGTCCATTTCATGGATACACCTATATTCCTCATTGTACACATCTTGACTATCCAAGAATGAGTTGTTCTATGGCCTTTTGGTGCTCTTTGTATTGTTTATCATTCTTACATGCATTTGGTGATATTTTTGAACCCTTCACACAATAGACAAGATGACTGCTCTACCTCAAGCCTACCTTATGATGCAAATGGATATTGTTTTCTTATTGTAATACTACTTATCTTTCTTGACATTTTGACTATTCTTGAGGGCAATAATGATCATTTTCAATGATTAGCACTATCATATCAAAATGTGACTGTTTCTATGCATAGAACAACTGCTACTTTACTCATTGAGTTTTGTTTTAGCAAGTATTTGTCATCTACAATAGTGATACTCATCAAATCACTATTGTAGGTGATAGATACTTGTTAGAATAGATAAACATGATGTTTTATTTGATTATAATCCCTCACTGTAACCTGATGGCAGCATGCTAGGCTCAACCCTTGTGGGAGCCCACTTTACCCCACATACTGCAATATTAAATGAAGTAATCAGCAATGAAACTTTACGTGTATCTGCACATTGGACAAACCTATTAGACAAAAATATACCTTTGTTTATGATGTGAGGTGACTTGTATGATCTTTGTTTCTGATATGGCACTTGTATCTATTCATTATCAATGTTGTTATGCCGATATATGATTACTGATATTGCTGCTACATAAAAGTGAATGGTACTTTTGAAGCTCTGATTATGTATGAAAAGACTTGGTATCCTGAGCATTAAAAAAAACTATTTGCGAGGTACGTTGGAGCTCACATGAATGGAGGAAGATAGCAGCCAGCTTGACCACATGATTCGTCATTCGTAGGCAATGACGGATCCCCTTTCTTTTCTTATGCATTTCTTTTCTTTCAAAAGTAAAATTTACTTTTACATTGCCTATTTTAGTTACTCCTATAGCTTGTGTGGGAGAATTTCATTTGACATTCATTAATAATGAAAAATCCTTTTAAAATATGCAATGTTGTATGGTTCTTCTTGATTGTAAACAATTACATTTAATTGAAGTTCTTTTATGGCATTTTTCTCTTGGCATGACACTTATTAATAATAGACATGCACCCCTTAAAACTATAAAACTTAACCAACTCCACTTGATTGAGGTAGAAAATCAAAATGGGTAACATTTTTGGTGATATCTATGTAGTGCTTGCCTGCTAAGTACCCTGACCAGCTGCCTAAAACTATCTGTTGGCATAGAGTCACTCATACTTAACAAAACTGTGAAAAACATTTCTTTCTATCACTGTAACTCACTTTAAACTGCAACCTCTTCTAATCCATCAAGTGCATGTGTATGGTTGGTGATAGTGAACCAACAAAAAATCACTATCATTAATGATATATATCTACTTGATGGGCTAGAAGGGGATAATAAACCAGAACACCTCCTTAGCAAACTGGTACAATTTATTATAGTTCTATGAGGGAGATAGGTATGATGTGTGATAGTGAATACATGTATTCACTATTTCATGTGATGGTTGCCTACTTCACATAACTGTAATACATTACAATAGTTTCAACCTCTGCACAATCAGGCCCAAGAACAACTAACTATGCAGAAACGTACATAGGGAAATGAAAACTGCATCTAATCTATTGTGCAGCAACACTTATTTAACAAAAAAACTTCATGAAATATGTACAAACATCTAAGATCATACCTCAGAAGCAATGCTTGAGGTGAATCCCATTGACTGGGATTGGCTCCATGTCACCATCCAGCCTCGACAACTAGAAGGCATTATGTTGTTTACATTCTAAAATAATATAGGGCCCAATCCAAAAAGCATTGAACTTAGAGTGCTTTCTAGGTTTGCTCTTTAATTCATCCCATTTTAGTACTATGTCACCCTCTTGGAATATTCTTGGAAATGCTCTTTTCTCAAATGACCTCTTCATTTGAGCTTGATGATGCTCTATATTTCTCATGGCATCATTCCTAGTCTCTTCAAGCTCAACTAGTTGAGCTAGCCTTACTATCATAGGGCCTTCTTCTAACATGTCCAACTGATTCACCAAATCAAGTGCGGGTAACTCAAGTGTGATAGGGAGCCTTGTTTCCTTGCCATACACCAACATGAAAGGCGAATGCCATGTTGACCATTTTGGAGTAATTCTGTTAACCCATAATGCTGATTTTAACTTTGTATGTCAGGCTCTCTGGTTACCCTCCATGGTCTTCTTGATAATTCTGATCAAGTTCTTATTGGTGGATTCTGCTTGGCCATTGCCTTATGGATAGTAATTGGAGGATGTATTCAGATAAATTCCATTTCTTATAGCCCAATAAGAGATCTTGGAACCAACAATGGTAAGTGCATTATCTAAAATAATAGACCCACGGACTCCAAATCTGATAACCAGCTCTTCATAAAAATTCAAAACAACAGACTCATTGGCCTCTTTAAGTGTGACTGCTTCAATCCACTTAGTAAAATAATCAATGGATGTAAGAACCCACTTATGACTAGCACTAGATGGAGGGTTTATAACTCTAATAAAGTCTAACCCCATCTCATAAAGGGTTGTTCAACCTAAACCGACTAGAAAGGTAAGGCTGCCAACTTCTCCTTTCCAGCAAACAGAGCACATTCCTTGCACTTTTTGACCCACAAGTGTGCATACTTAAACAAATTGGGCCACTAATAGCCACCCTTCATCACCTTAAGAGCTATTTATCTAGGTGAAAAATGGCCTCCAACTGACCCCTCATGATATTCATGCAACACTCTTTCAACTTGGTTAGGTTCAATACATCTCAACAATACTCCATTGAAATCTTTCCTAAAAACCAAGTCGTTAATGAGTACATAAGGTATAGACTGCAATCTGAAATACCTTATTTTGGCTCTATCCAAGCCCTAAGGACACTCACCAATCTACAAGAAATGAACCATTTCTTGCACCCAACTAATAATAGGAACTAAAATAACTATTTGCCCTTGATCTTGCAATGATAGAACAACTTCTTGTTCACATTCTTCTTTGCTGATAACACCATCAGCAAGTTGTTCACACAGCCCTTTGCCCCTGACCAGCTTGGTAACTTTAATGTCCATATCATATTCCATTACCTTAGTTACCTAGTTAGCTCTCTTATCACTAAGATCCTTAATAGAAATTCCTTCACACTCGGATGAGCAACCATTAGATTAATCTTATTACTTGACAACATGTGTTTAAATTTCTTTAAACTCCTTATAAAAGTAAGTACATGTTTCTCTACAAAGGTATACCTTAGCTCATAATCCTTCAATGCTTGACTAAAAAAAGCTAAAGGTTGCTCCAAACCTGAATCATTCTTCTATACCAACATGGCAGAAATAGAGTCAACATTACCATAAGCATACAATGTGAAATCTCTAGAAACATTAGGATTTAGAAGTGTAGGTGCAGCTACCAATGCCTCTTTAATAAGCTCAAATCTCCATTTTCCTTCTCTAGTCTAGCTGAAAGACACATTCTTTCTCAACATAGCAGTTAGTGGACTTAACAAATCAACAATATTAGGGATAAATCCTTTGACAAAGTTGATTCTACCAATGAAACTCTGCAAACCTTTCTTGTGTGCTGGTAAGGGGAGAGCCAAAATCACACTTATTCTTTTAGGATCAATGGTGATACCCTATTTTGACACCACATAACCAAGCAATATGCCCTCATGGACATAAAATGTACACTTTTTAGGATTAAGTGATATCCCAAATGCCCTACATTTCTCAAAAATATGCCTTAAGTGGTTTAGATGATCCTTAGCCTCTTTGGAGAAAATAGTAATGTCATCAAGGTAGACTAAGATAGTCTTGTTCATTAACCCCTGAAAGGCCATATCCATAGCCTTTTGAAAGGTTGCTCTAGCATTGGACAAACCAAAGGGCATCTTCTTATAAGCCATAGTCCCCCATTTTGTGGTGAACGTTGTTTTGTACTGGTCTTCCTCTTTCACTAATATCTGATTGTAACCAGAATAACCATCTAGTAAGGAAAACCTCTCTGATCCTGAGACTACTTAAAGTATCTATTCCATGGAAGGCAAAGGATGATGGTGTTTCAAGGAAGCTCTATTCAGGTCATGAAAATCTACACACAGTCTTATCTCTCCATTTTTCTTCCTAACCAGTACAAGGTTGGAAACCCATGAGGTATGCTTAATAGGAAAGATTATGCTACTCTCAATCAGTTTGTTCAATTCTTTCTTCATAAGAGGCTCTAACTTAGGATTCAATGACCTTGGTTTCTACCAAACATGCTTGGCATTAGGCTCAAGTTCAATAGTATGTTGAGCAAGTTGGGGATCAAAACCTTTTAAATCACTATACTCACATGCAAAAATGTCACTAAATTCTTGAACAAGCTGAATAAATGCTTGCTTTTCTTTTGTTGTACATACCTTGCCTAGTTTAAGAAGCTTACCCTTGAAGACCTCAACCTCTTCATAGTGATCTTACTAAACTTGTATGCTGGCCTTGAGTTTTGTAGCTTCATCATCAGTATTAAAAATGGACTCTAAGGTGACCAAATCCTTTGGCATCTTGTTATTCTTGAGCTGAATGATTTGGTCACTGTACTGGCATTGTAGCTTCTCTTGGTTAGTATGAGATAATTCAGCTTCTTCTCTTAAGAAGTTCACAATCTATTGGTCACTTTCAAACACTTGCCAGTGTATGTTATTATCAGGTACAACCAGCCTAACAACAACCTTAACATGCTAATTAGTCTTACCACCACTAATCTCTTTTGGAATGTCATATTTAGCCCCTACGCCAGCTAGTCTATTAGCATGTTTATTCTAATTTCTAGGTATGGATGTCAAATTAAATGCATTAAATCCCTCCAAGAAGTCCCATACTCTATGCTTGTAAGATTTAAGTAAATCATTTTTTGTAACATTAAGGTTTCTCACCTAATTAACAACCAATTCGTTGTCCCCATAAACTTTTAGACAACTAATACCCTTTTGTCTTGCCCATTCCAAGCATTGAAAAAGAGCTTCGTATTTAGCCACATTATTAGTATAGATGAAACAGAATCTAAAAGATGAATAGTACTTCTCACCCTTTGGGGAAACAAGCATGCATCCACCACTAGCACCCATTTTACTCCTTGAGCCATCAAAAAATAGTTCCCAGACATCATTATCTTGCTACCCATCTTGTTGTTCTGCACTTTTTTCAATGTTAGGCATAAATGAATTAGCTTCATGCATCAAATACACACCTAAACTAGCCTCTTCTAGGTACTCACATGGACCAACCACATGAGTCAAATCTACCCACTCTTCTGGAAGAACTTCTGGTAGACCTTTAATTTGTGTACTACCTTCTTGAACAACGAGTTGCTCCTCTTGTTCACTTGCAACCAAGTTGGCATTGATTGGGCATGGAGTGTAAGGCTCAACATGGTCTTTGGTAATGGGTTCTACTTTGATAGTCACCTTAGTGCCATACCTAGTTCTAAACAACATATGAGACCAATCTGAGGAAAAGTAACCTCCTATTTTTGCAATAAAATCTCTTAACAAACAAATGGTGAAATAAGGAGGTAACTCAATGACATAGATGTCCTGTGGGATAGAGAAATTCAGATAGGCATGAAGAGTCAAACTCAGTCCCTTTTTGACACCTATTGTACTAACAGTAGTCTCATCTAGCTGAACAACTCCCTTCTCCAATGGCTCATATTCAATTCCTAACTTATCAACAATCTATTTGGGCATGACTGAACTACTAGCACCTGAGTCAATCATGCAGTTATGGACTAAATGTTCTCATATGATCAAGGACACATAAAATGGTGGGGGATTAACCTTTGAAGCTTGTTGTTCTTTATCATTTCCAATGGTATTTGTCAACACAACCTTAGACTTATCTATGCTAGACTCATGAGACAAACTTACATTTGATAAGGCTTATTGAAGCAAGTCTTTTTGGCTAGGGATACTTAGGGAATCCCACATAGACATAGATACATTCACTTTTTTCATATGCTCAAGGATATTGAAAGCAGATGTACCCGACTTAACTTGGCCTTTGGGGGAAGTCACATCACCTTGAGTAAAAGCTAGCTGAATTGGTGGATTAGGTTGTTCCTTGCCTACCAAAGGCTGGCTTCTTGGTAAAACATGAATTTTCTCAGCATTTGATGGGTTAGAAACACCTTGATCCATGTTTGGCACTTGATGCACATGGGTTTGAACTTTATCAAGTTGTTGCACTTCATCTATAGCCCTCTTCTTGCTGTGTGTATTGGCTGCAATTGAAGAACCAACTTGGTTTATACCAAAAAATTCTTCTCCTTGCCAATTTAGGAGTGTTGTCTCAGGTACCTGTTCTTCTTGCTACTGGATAGGAGCTTCTACAAGCACATTAGACTGCACTACTAGACTATTTTGAACCATCAAAGCTTGGTTTATCACCCCATTGACATAGTTACTTTGGTTATGGGGTTGATTACAAGGAAAGCACCAGTCATAGTGATGAGCCAAATTATTTTGCATGAGTACAATTTCCTTCAAGGAACTAATAGTGTTAGGGTTGTAAGCTTGATAAGGCCTAGAGTTAAAGGCTTGTCTTGGAACTTGATTATTTGGTTGATAAGGAGGCCTATTAGATTGAAATGGGGGATAATAAGCCCTGAAACTTTGACCTTGCTGCCTCTTAAGGTTCACTATCTCATTACCAAAAGATTGTAACAACCCTTTAATCTCTTGTAACTCAAAATATTGAGTTTGAACAACATTTTCCTGGTTATTAGGCATGATATTAGGTGTTGGTAACACTGGTGCAATGGGTATAATAGCTATAGGAGGCACATGCATTGGTATTGGTGGCTGAATAGTAAGGAATATTGGCAAAGGAGGTATAGGGGCAATTTTACCAGCCTATATGAGGTTGTTCTCAGCTCTTAGAGCTATTACATAAGCTTGTGGTAAGGAAGCTCCTCCCATAGATTGAACCATAACAGAAAATCACTATTCAAATCTCTCAAATAGTATAAGAAAGTATGGTCAACAGTAGGCCTTACCATTGGTGGGATTCTATCCCATGTCTTCTAAAAATGGTGGTTGAAGTCAAACATAACCTCATGGGGAGCCCTCTTAATTGTATATAGCTGCTCCACCAATGACAAATGGTCCAATTTGTCTTCAAAGAAACTACATAGATCCTCTCCTAAATGATCCCATGAATCTATGGAGTTAACTGGTAGGCTTCTAAACCATTGTAAAGCCTTTCCTTTGAGGGATGCTGCTAACAATCTGATTGCAACATTTTTTGCTATCACATGATGGACAACACATTGGTTTGCAACATCTTTTATATGCTCAGATGGAGTTGTTTGATCTTCACCATTAAAATATGGTAAATTTTTTAAAGTAGCTAAAGGAATGTCATCATGTTAAACTAAATTCAATGGGCTGCCTTGGTTGAATGCAACAAATAGCTGATTTCTAGCTACAGGAATCATTGTAACTGGGATTCTTGGGGTAGTATGAGTTCTAACTATAGAAGTAGACTTGGTTGTCCTAGAATAAACATGATTTGTTTTGAGTTTCTTAGTTGTTATCCCTCTTCTCCTTGGTAGGCATAGTTGCAAGTACTCAAAGGATGAAGGACTACTTCTGGTTTGTATCCTTTTCATAAGCTGAAATGCATTGATTTTACTAAACCAAAGCTTAGAGTTGCCAGATATGTAGATTTTAACCTCTTATAGGTATAAACATTACTAGTTGCATATCAAAACCAACAATAAAAATGTAATATCTAAATTGTTTAGATTCTAACAGTCCCACCGGGCGTGCCAAAAATTGTTGTCTCTCAAAATTGCACCCTTGCTAAGTTACAAAACTTAGCATTACGAAGAAACATGGGATCTTTCCAGGCCTGTGGGTCACCTGTGATGGAAAGAACCTCTGCAGAAGGCCAGCTTCCTAGCTGGTTATCACCTAGAAACTACTAGATTTGCAGAGGAAAAGGCAAAAACGAATGCTTCAAAAATGAAAAGAAAACTAGAAAATAAAACAAGGGTGATACACCAAACTAATATGGTTTATGAAAACTCAGATTTATACACTTGGTTACAGATAACAGAAACCAAATTTACAAAACCTATTACTGCATGTTTTGCATAAATACTTCACAAAAAGGCCTAAATGCATTAACCTCTAAAAGGAAGATAACTTCACAGTTAGAAAGCCACGTGTAATGTTAAGACATAGTTTGCAACCTACATAAACATACTTTTTTGCAGAAAAGGTATTGAAACATGAGTCAAAGTCACAAGGAAATAAAACTACCTCACAAATAACTTGATCAATCACTTGATGATACACAATACTATAAAAATAAGAAGGCGAAATCTAACTATCAATGGTATCCAAGGTGTTTTTTATATTTCATATCCTAAAAGAGGTACAAAGCATGCTCAAAACTGAGTAAGGACTGTAGAAAATCACTAACTTCAGAAATTGCATGATTAGAACTCCTTTCTAATGAACAAGGAAGAAGACTATATACTTCTCCAAACAACTATAACAAGATAAGGACACGAAACCTCCATGGTCATGCACTCATAAAAGCCCTCAAAATATCTATCTAAAGCCCTCCAAAATGAATTCCTAATGAAGAAAAAAGTAGGGCATGTCATCACCCATCATAAAAGCTCCAGAAAATGTCCTTAAATGCTCTTTAAGGCCATAAAAATGAAGTCAAATATCTCAATAACTCCTCCGTTTGTTTGCCAACCTCTCCTGCAGCATCATAAATGTTTGGCATTTGCATAATAAATGACAACCACACCCCTTTGATCAAATTTGAAAGCCTCCTCAACTTGTCCCTTCCACAATAAAAGACATAAATACAATTATTTCTACATTTAATTAACATTGACTAAGTGGATTATAATTACACCACTTAGTTTAATGTTTTACATTTCAAATTTATTACAAACCTGTGTAGAAAATAATGGCACTAGGATATTAATATTCAATCTCCAGATTTTGTATGGCTCGGAGATAAATAAAATATTGTGAAAAAATGATAAAGTAATCAACAAGACTTACTTTGTCATGTGTTATGGATTTGCCTATTATTGTCTTTTTGCATTTTTATGATAAGTGATAAAGTAATTTATAATCCATTACTTTATCATTCATTTACAATGTTTAATCAACTTCTAGATTATGCCAAATCAAAATCAAACACTTATAACTCCCATGTACAAACCCAAACTCTCTCCATGCAATACAAGGTATACTCAAGACTGTGTGTTCATTCCCAAGGTAACCAAATCAATTTCAAAGGCAAAAATACCTTAGCATTATATGAAAAGGGACCTAAGTCTTATAATAGCTAAGTCATAACACAAGGTAAGCACATACCACAATGGGTATTCGTTGGAGCAAAAATATATGAATTCAATGTGACAAAAATGCCACTCAACTTAGGGCAATATTGAACCCTAAAACAAAATAATGGGAACCCTAAGATGTTCAAACCATTTTCACTTTGCATTTATTGAGAAAAAAATTCTATTGTTGTCGCCATGACTAGGGTTTGGAGCATGAAATCTTCCATTTTCTATTGATTTTGAGTGGCTTTCCATGCATTTTCTGCGGGATTCAATGACTCCAGACTGAAAATGGAAGGTAAAAACCATCTCCGTCAAAAGTTTGACCTGTTTCTTTCATTTTGGAGGTAAAACTTGGCTCTTTTTAATGTCGCAACTGTGGACAATTGATGCATTTCTTTTATTTCTCTTGGTCGACCACTCTTGCATTGAACTTTGACTACGTTTGAGGCCACCATTAGAGCATGAATCCCTCCATTCTCTGTTGTTCTTACATGTTCCTTCAAATATTTCAATAGAAATGTACAAGTAATATATTACAAAACTTGAACTTGGCATTTGCATCATTTTCTACTATTAAATCTGGTTCTACAAGCCATGAACTCTTATCTGGTATTTCTGAGCATCGCTTGTATTTGAAATGAGTACAAAAAAAAATTCATTTTCCTTCTACTCCTGCCATTTTTTGCTTGAAACTCCAATGGGTTCAACTGTTATGAGAAAGAGAGATGCCTCCTCTTATTATAGGTCGCGGCCTCTATGGCATACAAATGGGTTTTGGTATCTTTGTATAGACTTTGTGTTCTAGCTAGTCTTGCAAAACTCTCCTTGTTGCTACTAAACTTTGTATATATTTCACTATATTTTCCAAACACAAAGACTTTACAATAGCTCTATCACCATTCCCAGATTCTTTGATAGTCCACTAAGTTCCTCTATAGAAATCTAACCCTATAATGTCTTATAGACCTTAGACTATTTTCAGGTCCCTGAACACTTCTTGATAGAGTTTCAAAGCATGCAAACCTCTAGGAAAAGATGTAGGACTCTACTTGCTACAGAACTTTCTATTCAGACCCTTTATCACTGTTCAGTCCACCAATGTGTTGACAGTGCTCTTAAAGGTATCCAGAGTTCATCATACATTTGTTGACTTTTGATTTATCTTTCCACAACCTTGGTAAAGTCTCCATAAATCTTTGTATCTTTACACTAGAATCTTGTGATGTCTACACACTCTGAGATGATAATACATGCCTAGTTGACACCTTAAAGTGAAATCCTCATACACAGATATCTCTTCATAGCCTACACAGGCTTATAGGAGCTTAGTAGGGCCTTTAAAAAGGTTATACCAATCTTAAACATGGCCACAAACCTCCTACATTCATTAAGACACAGTGATAATCCCTTGAGGTGGCTCGTAGGCTCCAAGCTAATCTCATCTTCTATTTCATACCTTGAGTAGTAGTACCTGTTGCATCCTCTTGACTTGCTGATCCAAAACAACACCTTTCATAGTTCATTTTTATTTCAATGACACATGTCAAATCTTGGATAAGCTACCTCCTGTAGCTGTGGCATAACATTGATATGGTTGTCTTCATGTTGGTGACTGTCCTTTACTAGATGGAACATTTCTTATACACATTTGTTTTCTCCTAAATATGATGGATTGAATGCATTTGTTGCACCTTCTAATATATAATTGCAAGCTTTTACATGTTGACATTGTACTCTGTATATGTTGTTCTTGTACTTTCTCTTATGCTGTTGCATCATTTTGAAAACATCATTTATGGTTTTTAGATCTTTTGTACCTCCTATAGAAGAACATAAATTATGTTGTTTTAAATTCATAAATGCATTAATGGCATTTGGCATTGATCTATGAGTAATATTCTTCATTAGTTATAACTATCCAAGAATGAGCTATTCTATTTTCTTTTTGCTAATCTGTATATGATCACAACCATATTGTCTGTTGTCCTTCTATGGCATTCTTAAGTCTGCTGCTCCACCTTTCTGACTGTTCATCAGATTTGTATCACCATGATTGATATATATTATTTATGTCTCTTCACACAACATCACTTGCATATTTTTTCTATATGTGATCGTGCTCAATGATGAAAGTTTGTAAAAATGCATACCATCCTTTGTATCTCTTTCACGGCTGAAATAATGTATTTGTTGAATACAAATATTGTAATATATAGAAGGCATGGGCATCCTTGTGATGCAATCACACTGTTCTTTATACTTGTTGCACCTTGTATATGCTTATACTTGTTCATCGATGAGATATGGATGCCTTCTAATGTGTTTGCTACTCCCACTTTATTTTTTAAACTGTATGCCTTTTGTTGTTTCATTATTTTACTCTTTGAATCTTCTATAACTACACCTTTTATGCATAAGGCATATGGTTGTAATGTGAATTGCATCTTCATTGATGGTGTTATGACCACTATCCCTTTGTCTTTCTTGACTATGCCTAGACTCCTATTCTATCCCTCTAATGCATCTAAGTCTTCATGTACAGTATCCTCTATTTCTTTTGATATTCTTCTTGATATGGTATAGTGGATTCCTTATGATTGTCCCACATAGCATTGATTTGACATGATATAAGGTTGTTTCATGTACTCAATAGTAATTTTATACTTCATTCATGACAAAAGTGGGAAAATACCTATTCTTGGATGATGGCCGCTTTATGATATGGTTGTACCTCTTGCATGGACAATGCGATCAATGACATTCTCTTCATGGACTGCTTCTAAGCTATTGGAAGCTATCCCTCTATGATCAGACATGGCTGTCCTTTTGTGATATGCTTGGTAAAATTAAATTGAAATTGACTTTCTGCTGCCTACTGCTATCTATTTCATGGCTGGACCTATATTCCTCATTGCACACATCTTGATTGTCCAAGAATGAGTTGTTCTATGGCCTTTTGCTGATCTTTATATTGTTTATCATTCTTCAATGCATTTGGTGAGCTTTCTGAACCCTTCACATAATAGACAAGATGACTGCTCTACCTCAAGCCTACCTTATGATGGAAATGGATACTATTTTCTTATTGTAATACTACTTATCTTTCTTGACATTTTGACTATCCTTTAGGACAATAATGATCATTTTCAATGATTGGCACTGTCAAATAAGATTGTGATTGTTTCTATGCATAGAACAACTACTACTTTACTCATTGAGTTTTGTTTTAGCAAGCATTTGTCATCTACAACAATGATACTCATCAACTCACTATTATACGTGATAGATACTTGTTAGAGTGGATAAACATGATGTTTTATTTCATTATAATCCCTCACTGTAACTTGAAGGCAGCATGCTGGGCTCAACCCTTGTGGGAGCCCACTTTACCCCACATACTGCAATATTAAATGAAGTAATCAATAATGAAACTTTACCTGTAGCTACATATTGGATAGATATGCTAGACAAAAATGTACCTTTGTTTATGATGTGAGGTGACTTGTATGATCTTTCTTTCTGATATGGCACTTGTAGCTATTCATTATCAATGTTGTTATGTTGATATCTGATTACTAATATTTCTATTACATAAAAGTGAATGGTACTTTTGAAGCTCTAATTTTGTATGAAAAGACTTGGTACATTGAGAATTACCAAAAAATGTTTTCTAGGTATGTTAGAGCTCACATGGATGGAGGAAGATAGCAACTGGCTTGACCATAGGATTCGTCATTCACAGGCAATGATGGGTTCCCTTTCCTTTCGTATGCATTTCTTTTCTTTCAAAAGTAAAATTTACTTTTATTTTGCCTATTTTAATTTCTCCTATGGCTTGTGTGGGTGTATTTCATTTGGTATTCATGAATAATGAAAAATCCTTTTAAAATATGCAATGTTGTATGATTCTTATTGATTGTAAACAATTACATTTAATTGAAGTTCTTTTATGGTATTTTCTCTTGGCATGATGCTCATTAATAATAGACATGCACCCTTTAAAACTATAAAACTTAACTAGCTCCACTTGATTGAGCTAGAAAATAAAAATGGGTAACAATTCCATCACTGCAATCGTAGACCCCTATTAGGCTTGAAATAGACCTTTGTTAGGCTACTCTCTTAGACCTTAATATCATCTTCATGTTGTCATATCCATGATGTTCAACCCTCATCTTCTTCCACCTTTAGGTCACTATGTTATTAGGCTTGAGGATAACATCATTACATAGCTAAGATATACAAGGGGTCAAATACCAAAACTAGATCATCAATGATATTGAATGCAATAAGCCATGAACCACCCACCATAAATACAAGTGATGAAGGGGGTAAATCACAAGACAACAACATAAATTGAACATAGAAAATAGAACTTTATTTTATTGTTTTGGACAACTCATTACATTACAGAAGCTCATTTACATTTAGAGGAATCAACCCTCCATAGGCTGTAACTAACTACAACTACACATCACTAGGGTTTGGAATCTTCTGCCTTTTGTAACCCCAAATCAGCTAGGGTTTCTATTTTCCTACCTATTCTTGACTCTACACTTTCCCCCTTAACTCCACTATTGTCGAGGGTTCCCAAAAATGGTTATTAATAGCCTTTTTGGCAGCCAACAACCTAATTTCAAATTTTGCATCTCACTCCAAAAATAGGTCAACTTTTGGGAGCCATAACTTTTAATCCGAGTGTCTGATTGATGAACAATTTTGAGCGCCAAAAATCTTGTAGAGTGCTCTACACATTAAGAACTTGCTCTATTAGTTATGGCCATTTGTAGGCCCATATGGGGCCATTTAGTGCCTTAAACCTGAGTTTTAATAAATTTTAGGCATTTTTCAGGAAATAAAAACTTTAATATATTTCAGCTCACAAATGATGTTTGTGTGATTCCTTCGCCAAAGGTCTTATTTTTCAGTTATGAAGCTTCCTATAAATTTTTTCTTCAATCCATGCCCAAATGCAAACTTTCCTAAAATGGCAAGTTGCCATTTTTAGTAGTTTGGAAAAACTAAAAGTTCTACATCATTATTCAAGCGATTATGGAACCAGTGAAAGGAAGCAAGGTACATGGAACACACTTCCTACACCAATCTAATAAGGGGAATGGAGTACAAATTTGTTTTAATCCTTACAATTGTAGCAACATTAAACTAATAACATAAAGATTACAACAACAACACAACACAGAAAGAAGGTGACACAAGATATACTGTTGGATAAACCTTTTCAGGTAAAAAACCCCACACTCTAAAACCTGCACAATGTATTATCAAAACAGAAATAGTTTACAATACACCTACAATGCAAGTCTTCCAAGAGTTCACGAATGTTATTTCTATAGTTAATCCAACAGCATAACAATACCTATAAAAACACTATGCAACTACAACTCCAAACTATGCATTTTATAGAGATTACAAGGTATATTTTGAGAGCATCTTGGGATAGGCATCCACCTTGTCCTCATGGACATTTTCAGCATCAAAGGACACTTTTCCTTGCTATCCTTACATCCCTTACATCTTTCATACATGGAAGATTTGACTTTCCCAATGTAGAGCGCTCTAGGCTAAAAATAGGCTACGACAAATTCTCTTACACAACTTACACTTGTCATAAAATCTACCCACAATAGCAATCTTGAAAGTTGTAAGAGAATCCATCATACAATGCTAAATATAGCATATTCTACTTACAACATGTCATAGCCCAACTTGGGCACCCAAAGATGCCTTTTCCTCATGCAAAGATGCCAACCGACACTTGTCACCACTCGTCATAGGAATCTCCAAACTTGACCCTTACGCGTCATAGATTCTATCATATGGAATATTGCCTTCCACATAGCAAAGATGCCAACACATGGAAAATTAATGCCACCTCAATATGGGATGCCCAAATCCATGTAGGATTGACTTGACCATCCAAGTCACATTACAAGTAAGCTGACATGTCACCATGCCATCACAACTATGTGACCAAACTAAATGTGCAATCAAATACAACATTAGGTAATAATTAAATATACAATTAAATTATTAATCCTAGGAAATTGCAAAGGTTGAGACACCTTAATTCCCAACATTCTCCCACTTGTCGAACACCTTACAAGAGTCAAAAGGAAATGACAAGATTTTAACTGCTAGGGGCTGAGAAGGCCATAGACTCTGAACACCATCTAAACTTCTTTATGCTAACTGGTTTCATTAATACATCTCCAACATTCTTCAAAGTATCTACCTTCTCCAAATTTACCTTCCCATCCTCTACCATGGCTTGCACGAAGTGAAACTATACATCAATATGCTTTATTCTGGCATGGAAAGTTGGATTCTTCGCAAGGCAAATCGCACTTTGACTATCACAACTGATCGTAATCTGACTTGCACCACCACCAATATCTGAACACAATCTCTTAAGAAAAATGGCTTCCTTACAAGCATGAGTTTCTGCCATATACTCAGCTTCTGTCATGGACAAAGCAACCACAGGTTGCCGTTTACTCATCCAACTAATAACACCACCAAACAATGTAAACACATAAGCACTGGTCAATCTCCTGCTATCAATGTCACTTGCCCAATTTGAATCCACAAATCCATGAATATCAATAGAATGCAAAGGTCCTGTAACATTACCATGATAATATATGGAATACTCAGAAGTACCCTCAAATATCTAAACACTAGCTTAACTACATCCCAATCTACCCGTCCAGGATTAGCCATAAATCGACTAAGGACTCCCACTGCTTGGGCAATGTCTAGTTATGTACAGACCATGGCATACATCAAACTACCAATAGCATTAGCATAAGGTACTCTGCTCATGTCCTCCACCTCACTAGGAGATTTTGGACAATCCTCAATAGATAACTTTTTCCCCAACGAAACAGGAACACACAATGGTCTACAATCTACCATGTTGAACCTATCCAACACGGTCTTCAATACTTACTTTGGCTTAACCAAAGTTTTCTATTAGCTCTGTCTCTTTAGATCTCCATCCCAAGAATGTACCTAACTACCCCTAAGTTTTTCATCTCAAACTGTGCTGACAACTAAGACTTGAAATCAGAAATCATATTCTTACCATTCCCAATCAACAACATATCATCAACATACTGCAATTATGAGAATACGATCATTGTCAAACCTGTAATACACACAATGATCTAATTTCAAGCTCAGATATCCAATTGACAACACAAAGGCATCAAAATTCAAGTACCACATCTGAGGAGACTGCTTCAATCCATACAAAGACTTCTTTAACTTGTAAACCAAATTTTCTTTACCTTTCACCATGTAATGCTCTAGTTGTGACGTGTAAATCTCTTCCTCCAGATCACCATGAAGGAAAGTTGTCTTTACATCCATCTGTTCTACCTCTAAATCATAAGTAGCTACAAGAGATAATAGGAATCGAATGGATGTTAGCTTTGCAACGAGAGAGAAGATCTCACCATAATCTATACCCTCTACTTGTGAATACCCCTTTGCAACCAATCTAGCTTTATACTTCTCAACACTACCATCTACACCATATTTCTTCTTGAGCACCCATTTGTATCCAACAGGTTTTTGTCCAGCAGGCAAAGGCACCAAGTCCCAAGTTTGATCCTTTTCCAAAGAAGCCATCTTATCCTCCATGGTCTCCTTCTAGGAACCTGCATCTTTCATATCCATAGCCTCTGATACAGTTCTAGGTTCATCACTGTTAGTAAGCAAAGCAAAAGCACAACTAGAATCAAGCAATGTATAACCAAATCTCTCAGGTTACTTTCTTGTTCATGTAGACCTCCTCAAAGGCTAAGGTTGAGGTTCAACTTCTTCTTTCAAGCTTTCAGAGCTACTAGAGCTCTCCTCATCATCAAGTCCAACATTGTCTTTCTGTTCAGTCTTCTCAGGGGTAGAAGGAAACTAAACAACATCCTCTTTCTTTTCTTTTTCTTCTGGATGTAAAATAGTGGAAGAAGGTGTTAACTATCTGAAGATGACACTTCTTCTATACAACACTTTTTGAGTCACACGGTCCCAAAGCTTGTATCCTTTCACACCAATACCATAGCCAATGAAGATACACTTAATAGCCTTGTTCTCTAATTTTGACCGCTTCTCCCTAGGCACATGTGCATATGCCTCACAACCAAAAACATGAAGATGCCTTATTGAAGGCTTTCTACCAAACCACACCTCCATGGGTGTCTTTTCAACAAGAGCTGATGTAGGAGATCTGTTTACCAGATAGCAAGTAGTGGCAACAACTTCAGCCCAAAACCTTTGTTCTAGGCCAACTCCACTAACCATACTCCTAGCCTTCTCCATCAGTGTCTTCATCCTCTCTACAACTCCATTTTGTTGCGGGGTGTATGGAGTTGTCTTATGTCTTTCAATTCAAGTTACTTGCAATATTTTTTGAATTCTATAGAACAAAATTCACCACCATTGTCAGTTCTCAAACACTTAATCTTTTTACCAGTCTGATTTTCAACAAAGGTTTTAAACTCCTTAAACTTAATATAGACTTCATATTTGCTTCTAAGAAAATAAATCCACGTCCTTCTATTGTAGTCATCTATGAAAGATACAAAATGTATAGATTTTGATAATGAAGGATATTAACAGGACCAAATACATCAGAATGAAAAAGGTCCAACACACCAGAAGACTTATGAGAACTCAAATAAAACTGAACATAGTTTTATTTTCCATATCTGCAATGTTCATAGAAGTCAAACTCAAGATTACAATCATCTAACCCCTCAATGAGGTTTTTATTTTTCAGGGTTCTAAGACCCTTCGCACCAATGTGGCCAAATCTCTTATGCCATAACATTGTCTTTTTAGTAGGAAGCTTAACTTCCAAAGCATGAATACAACCATCAGGACTAGATACAATAGGTTTCTTCACTGCTAACTACTACCCTCTTCCTTGAGTCCAAAGAACTATTGCATTGTGAAATGCATGCCTCCATCTGAAATAGAGTACGTCTTCTAGTACCCTTAGCAAGCACCATAGCTCTTCTATTCATATTGCATCCTTCTTTCAAAAAGACAACCTGCACACTTGCATCATTCAACATACTTATAGAAAGCAAGTTCCATGCTAAGCTTGGGATGTGCATAACCCCAGAGATACCCTTCACTCATCCATCAGGGAATCGGATAGAGACTCTTCCATGCCCAACAATCTTCAGAATAGAGTCGTCACCCAGGTACACCCTTCCACCATCAAACTCCTCATATTTAGTAAACCAGTCTTGATGTGAGGTTATGTGGAATGATGCACCAGAATCATTTAGCCACACATCATCAGATATATGGGTTGCCAGGGCTGCGATGAAAGCATCACCATCATCTTGTGGCTTGTCAGAATCTGAATCTGGGTTCTTCTTCTTCTTTTTCTTTTCCTCTTTGCATTCCTTTTAGAAATACCTAGATTTACCACAGTTCCAATAGAAAGCCTTGGACTTTCTAGGAGATTTGGATCTCCCATAGGATTTGGATCTACCCTTCTCATCTTTCTTGTCCTTCTTCTTTCCTTTCTCCTTGGGTCTTCCATGAACCGCAAGAGCCTCTATGGTTGCCTTAGAAGACTTTCTCTGCATCTCTTTGGATAATAGTGAAGATACCACTTCATCCATTTTAAAAGTGGATGTGGTGCTCCCAATAGCCATGACAAGATGATCCCATGAATCTAGCAAAGAACAAAGTAGGGTCATACACCGATCCTACTCCATTTTCACACCAATGGATGTTAATTGTGCAACCAACATGTTGAAAGCATTTAGGTCATCTGCAATAGATCCTTCATCCTCCATTTGAAGAAAATACAACTTCTTTCTCAGAAAAAGTTTGTTAACCAAGGATTTGGCTTGATACACATCTCCCAACTTCTTCCAAAGCAAGTTTGCAATTTTCTCCTCATGGACATGTAACAAGATAGAATCAACAAGACTAAGTCTTATGTGACCCTTAGCCTTCTGATCTTTGAGATCCCAATCAGCTTATGCCATTGGAGTTGGTTTTGTGCTAGAAATGGTTTCCCATAAATCTCTGTCAACAAGCATGTCTTCCATCTTGAGCTTTCACAGCTCAAAATTAGTGCCATTGAATTTCTCGACCTCTATCCTTTCAGATGTGCTTTCCATCTTCTCATTGCAACAAGATCACATAATACTCTACATAGACTCCCACTTAATTGAAGATTAGCTCAAGAAACCCTACCCAACAACTAGGACCACAGGTGATCAAACTCTGGTACCAACTGAAAGGAAGCAAGGTACATGGAACACACTTCCTACACCAATCTAATAATGGGAATGGAGTGCAAATTCATTTTAATCCTTACAATTATAGCAACATTAAACTAATAACATAAAGATTACAGTAGCAACACAACATAGAAAGAAGGTGACACAAGATATACCATGGGGAAAACCTTTTTAGGTAAAAAACCCCACACTCTAAAACCTGCACAATGTATTATCAAAACAACAATAGTTTACAATACACTTACAATGCAAGTCTTCCAAAAGTTCACGAATGTCAATTCTGGAGTTAATCTGGTAGCATAACAGTACCTGTAAAAATACTATGCAACTACAACTCCAAACTATGCATTTTATAGAGCTTACAAGGCATATCTTGAGAGCATCGTAGGATAGGCATCCACCTTGGCCTCATGACCATTTTTAGCATCAAAGGACACTTGTCCTTTCTATCCTTACATTTTGCATACATGGCAGATTTAACTTTCCCAATGTAGAGCACTCCAGGCTAAAAATAGACTATGACAGATTCTCTTACACAACTTACAACTATCATAAAATCTGCCCACAATAGAAATATTGAAAGTTGTAAGAGAATCCATCATATAATGCTAAATATAGCATATTCTACTTACAACATGTCATAGCCCAACTTGAGTACCCAAAGATGCATTTTCCTCATGCAAAGATGCCAACTGACACTTGTCACCACTCGTCATAGGAATCTCCAAACTTGGCCCTTACACGTCATAGATTCTATCTTATGGAATATTGCCTTCCACATACCAAAGATGTCGACACATGGAAAATTTATGCCACCTCAATATGGGACTCTCAAATCCATGTAGGATTGACTTGACCATCCAAGTCACATTCCAAGTAAGCTGACATGTCACCATTCCATCTCAACTATGTGACCAAACTAAATGTGCAATCAAATACAACATTAGGCAATAATTAAATATACAATTAAATTATTAATGCTAGGAAATTGCAAACATTGAGACACCTTAATTCCCAACAACTAGAACCACAAATTTTGAAAAGAAATGGAAAGAACATCAACAATTTTGAAACACATCTTTTTTTTGGTAAAGCAAGATTGCCCTTACACCACTGGATGCTCCTACATCAGACACCCAGAGTAATTTGAGAAGTAACCCTATCACATCTTAGGTATTTGTATGAGGAAAACCCAAATGGTCAACCTCTACTTAGACAACTAAGAAGAATCTTCAATAGGCCTTCCTTTCCATTTCACCAGATATTCTTCATATTGCCTGTTCTAAGTACTTCTTCCCACACAGCTATCCAAGATCTCTTCTATCTCCTCTATTGAAGTAGATGCCAAAATACTTTGTTATTTGTTAGGAAAGGTGTCTCAACCTTGCAACTTCAAAATCTTACTATTCTTCCTAGTTTTGGTCTTTTTGGATACCCATTATCTTGGATAGTGGTCTAGAACTTTCAAAGTTTCCAAAAGTTTCCAAGAGAGTGAGAAATAGAGAGACTTACTATTTTTAGAAAGTTCTTCATTTCAGCTTGGATTGACCTCAAATTTTTTTAGAAGGTTCAGAACAACTAAGTGAACATCTCAAGTGAGTTTCGTCTCAAGATCATAGCTGGATCGTGAGATATGAAAGTTTCTATTTTTTTGAAACTACTAGAAATGTTTTGAACTTAATTTTTGGGTATTAAAACTTCTCTAAAAGGCTTGAAAACTATCATAAATAACAAAGAAAGATACAAGGTGGTAGATCACTTCACAAGATTTCTAACGCATAAAACAATTCGTCAATCAGACACTTGGATCAAAAGTTATGGCCTCCAGAAGTTGGACCTTTTGTTTTGGGAAACGTACAAAACGTGTTAAACACATAATAGAGCTATAAAGGGGAGAGTTACACATGATGGTGTGTGGTTTGGCACATCACAAGGTAGTTTTTATTGGGAGATAATTTTGGCACCACTTTTGGGTGGTTTCAGCTCATGGTTTTGTAATTACCATTGGGAGTGTGTTGTATTGTATCTCCTATATATCAAGAACATGAGATGGAGGTTGTATGTAGAATCTTATAGATGTCGAATGACCTCCTGGATCTCTAGTTGGGTATACTCCTATAAAAGCTTGTTTTACAAGTATATTGTAATCTTCATGATTTCTAAATAATATATTGGGTGGCCTTGGAGTGTGGAGTTTTTTACCCATAAGGGTTTTCCCCATGTATATCTTATGTTGTGAGTTTTGTGTTTGCTTTTGGAAATTGTTATTATTTTCTATTAATGTGCATCTTAATCTGTAACTGTAAAAGAAATTTGCATAACTCTTTCCTCATTAGATTAGTGTAGGAAGCATATTCCATGTACCTTGCTTCCTTTTAGTTGGTATCAGAGCCTGATCACCTTTGGTTCTAGTTGTTGGGTAGAGGGTTTTTTGAGCTGATCTTCATTTGAGTGGGAGCTTGTACAGAAGATTTTTGAAATCTTTGTTGTAGGTAAGAGATGGCAAGCACATTTGGGAGGTTTGAGATAGAGAAGTTTAATGGCAGCAATTTTGAGTTGTGGAAACTCAAAATGGAGGACTTGCTTGTAGATCAGGATTCATGGGAAGCCATATCTGGTACAAAACCAGCAGCAATGTCTCAAGACTGGGATCTCAAAGATCAAAAAGCTAAGGGTTTGATAAGACTCTGTTTGGTTGATTCAGTGCTCCTGAATATCCATGAAGTGAAGACTACAAAGGATCTTTGGAAGAAGCTTGGAGATGTTTATCAGGCTAAATCCTTGGTGAACAAGTTATCCTACAAAAGAAATCATATTCTCTGAAGATGGAAGATGGAGGATCTATCGCTGATCACCTAAATACATTCAATGTTGGCGTGAATATGGAGGAGGAGGATTGATGTATGACATTACTGTGTTCCTTACAAGATTCATGGAACCACCTTGTTATGGTCATTAGGAGTACCACTTCCACCTTCAAGATGGAAGATGTGGTTTCTTCACTGTTGTCTGAAGAGATGCGGAGAAAGACTTTTGAATCAGCTAAGGAGGCTCTTGCAATTCGTGGTAGATCTAAAGAGAAGGGAAAGAAAAGGGATAAGAAGAAGGAAGAAAAAGGTAGATCCAAATCCTATGGGAGATCTAAGTCTCCCAAAAAGTCCAAGGCCTTGTGTTGGAACTGCAGCAAACCTAGTCACTTCCACAAGGAGTACAAGGAGGAGAAAAAGAAAAAGAAGAAGAATAATGATTCAGATTCTGACAAGTCCTCTCAAGATGAAGGAGAAGTGTTTGTCACTGCCTTAACAATGCATGCATCTAATGATGTATGGCTTATTGACTCTGGTGCATCTTCTCACATGACCTCGCATCAAGGTTGGTTTTCAAAGTATGAAAAATATGATGGTGGAAAGGTGTACCTGGGTGATGACTCTCACCTAGATATTATTGGCTGTAGAAGAGTCTTGATTTGATTCTCTCATGGATGAGTAAAGGGAATCAATGGTGTTTTGCATATCCCTAGTTTAACACGGAACCTTCTTTCTGTAAGCAAATTGAATGATGCAGGTGTGTAGGTTGTTTTCTCGAATGGAGGATGCAAGATGACTAGAGGATCTATGGTGTTGGCTAAGGGTGTTCAGATTGGCACTCTGTTTTAGCTTGATGCATGTGTAGTACAATACAATAGTGCCTCTATTTTGAAGAAGAGAGCTTCAGAGTCTTCATCCTCACCATTAGAACCAGCAATGAAGAAGACTGTTGCATCAACTTCTGATGGTAGTGCTTTTTGGGTACCTAAGGGTGCTCATTCTATGGAGATGAAACTTCCATCTGAGAAGACAATGTTATGGCACGAAAGGCTTGGTCACATTGGTGAAAAGGGTTTAAGGACCCTAAAGAATAAGAATCTTGTTGAGGGTATGAATGATTGTAACCTTGAGTTTGATTTCTATGAACATTACATTTATGGAAAATAAAACCGTGTTTAATTTCATTCCAATTCTCACAAATCTTTTGAGGTGTTGGACTTGATTCATTCTGATGTGTTTAGTCCTGTTAATGTTCCTTCAATTTCAAAATCTATTTACTTTGTTTCATTTATTGATGATTATAGTAGAAGGACATGGGTGTATTTTCTTAGAAGTAAATATGAAGTCTTTAATAGATTCAAAGATTTCAAAGCTCTTGTAGAGAATCAAAAGGATAGAAAGATTAAGTGTTTAAGGATTGATAATGGTGGTGAGTACTGTTCAATAGATTTCAATAAGTTCTGTAAAGAAAAGGGGATTGAGAGGCACAAGACAACTCTGTATACCCCTCAGCAGAATGGAGTTGCAGAGAGGATGAATAGAACATTGATGGAGAGGGCAAGGAGTATGCTAAGTGGAGCTCGTCTTGAACAAAAGTTCTAAGTTGAAGCTATTGCTACTGCTTGTTACCTAGTTAATAGGTCTCCTACATCAGTGCTCATTGATAAGACACCTATGGAGGCATGGTTTAGTAAAAAGCCTTCATTAAGACACATTTAAGTATTTGGTTGTGAGGCATATGCACATGTGCCTAAGGAGAAGAGGTCTAAGTTGGAGAACAAGGATGTAAAGTGTATCTTCATCAGTTATGGCATTGGTGTGAAAGGGTACAAACTTTGGGATCCAGTAGCTGAGAGAGTTTTGTATAGTAGAAGTGTGATATTTAGAGAACTCAATCCTTATTATGTTGTTTTGCAGCTAGAGAAAGAAGAGAAGAAAGATAATGTGGTTTAGCTTCCTTCCACCCCTAAGAAAGTTGAACCAAAAACATCTATTGGACTTGATAATGAGGAGAGCTCTAGTAGCTCTAAAATTTCAGGGGAAGATGAAGAACCTCAACCTCAACCTTTGAGGAGGTCCAAGCGGATAAGGCACCAACCTAATAGGTTTGGTTATTCATTACATGATTCCGGTTGTATTTTTTCTTTGATTTCTAACACTGATGAGCCTAGAAGTATGAAAGAGGCTATGGGTATGAAAGATGCAAGTTCCTAGAAGGAGGCCATGGAAGAGGAGATGGCTTCTTTGGAAAAGAATAATACTTGGGACTTGGTCCCTTTTCTTGAAGGATGAAAACCTGTTGGATGCAAATGGGTGTTCAAAAAGAAATTCAGTGTAGATGGCAGTGTTGAAAAATATAAGGCTAGATTGGTTGCGAAGGGGTATTCTCAGGTGGAGGGAATTGACTATGGTGAGATTTTCTCTCCCGTTGCAAAGTTGACATCTATTTGGTTCCTATTATCTCTTGCAGTAGCATATGATCTAGAAGTGGAACAGATGGATGTGAAAAGAACATTCCTTCATGGTGACTTGGAGGAGGAAATCTATATGTCATAGCCAAAGCACTATGTGGTGAAAGGTAAGTAAAATCTATTTTGTAACTTGAAAAAGTCCTTGTATGGTTTGAAATAGTCTCCTAGGATGTGGTACTAGAAGTTTGATGTCTTTGTGTTGAGTACTGGATTTCAGAGATCAAAATCAGATCATTGTGTTTACTACAAGGTTGACAATGATCGCATTCTCATTATTGCATTGTATGTTGATGATATGTTACTCATTGGGCATGGTAAAAGTGTGATTTCTGATTTCAAGTCTCAGTTGTCAGCACAGTTTGAGATGAAAAATCTAGGGGCAACTCAATACATTCTAGAAATGGAAATCAGAAGAGACAGAGTAAATAGAAAACTTTGGTTAGGCCAGAGTAAGTATATTAAGACTGTGTTGGAGAGATTCAACATGATGGATTGTAGACCTTTGACTGTTCCTGTTACAATGGGGACAAAGTTATCTATTGAATATTGTCCAAAGTCTCCTTCTGAGATAGAGGATATGATCAGAGTTCCTAATGCTAGTGTGGTTGGTAGTTTGATGTATGCGATGGTCTACATAAGACTAGACATTGCCCAAGCAGTGGGAGTCCTTAGTCGATTTATGGGTAATCCTGGATGGGTACATTGGGATGCAATGAAGAGAATGTTTAGATATTTTTGGGGTACTTATGACCATTCCTTATGTTATCATGGTTATCCTATAGGACCTCGACATTCACTTTGTATTCATGGATTTGTGGATTCAGATTGGGTAGGTGACATTGACAACAGGAGATCCACCCGTGCCTATGTATTCACTATGTTTGGTGGTGCTATTAGTTGGATGAGTAAGAAGAAACCTATGGTCTCTTTGTCCACTACTGAAGCTAAGTACATGGTAGCAACTCATGCTTGTAAAGAAGCCATTTGGCTTAAAAGACTGTGTTCTAATGTTGGGTTTGATATAGGGAAAATTACTATTTGTTGTGATAGTCAGAGTGCCATATGTTTGGTGAAGAATCCTACTTTCCATGCAAGGACTAAGCATATTGATGTCCAGTATCATTTTGTTCATGACATGGTGGAGGATGGCAAGGTAAACTTGGAAAAAGTTGAAACTTTGATGAATGTTGTAGATTCCTTAACAAAACTTGTGAGCATAGAAAAGTTTAGATGGTGTTCAGAGTCTATGGGCCTCACGGCCCCTAGTAATTAAATCATGGTGTTAATACTCCCTTTTCTCTTGCAAGGTAATCGACAAGTGGGAGAATGTTAGGAAAGGTGTCTCAACCTTGCAACTTTGAAATCTTACTATTCTTCCTAGTTTTGGTCTTTTTGGATACCCATTATCTTGGATAGTGGTATGAAACTTTCAAAGTTTCCAAGAGAGCGAGAAATAGAGAGACTTACTATTTTTAGTAAGTTCTTTGTTTGAGCTCGGACTGACCTAGAATTTTTTCTAGAAGGTGCGGAACAACTAAGTGAACATCTCAGGTGAGTTTCATCTCAAGATCATATTTGGATTGTGAGATATTAAAGTTTCTAAATTTTTAAACTAAATTTTTGGGTATTAAAACTTCTCTAAATGGCCTGAAAGTTATTGTAATTAGTGAATATAGTTACAGGGTGAAAAAGCACTTCACGAGCTTTCTGACGTATAAAACAGTTTGTCAATTGGACACCCAGATCAAAAGTTATGGTCTCCAGAAGTTGGACCTTCTATTTTGGGAAATGTAAAAACATGTTGAACACATAATAGATTTGTAAATGGGAGAGTTATATGTGGTGGTGTGTGGTTTGGCATATCATAAGGCATTTTTTATTGGGAGATAATTTGGGTGCCAGTTTTGGGTGGTTTCAGCTCATGGTTTTGTAATTACCGTTGGCGGTGTGTTGTATTGTATCTCCTATATATCAAGAACTTGAGATGGAGGTTGTATGTAGAATCTTATAGATGTCAAATGGCCTCCTAGATATCTAGTTGGGTATACTCCTATAAAAGATTTCTCTACAAGTATATTGTAATCTTTGTGATTTCTGAATAATATATTGGGCGGCCTTGGAATGTGGGGTTTTTTACCCACAAGGGTTTTCCCCACGTATATCTTGTGTTGTGAGTTTTGTGTTTGCATTTGGAAATTGTTATCATTTTCTATTAATGTGTATCTTAATCTGTAACTATAAAATAAATTTGCATAAGTCTTTCCTCATTAGATTAGTGTAGGAAGCGTATTCCACATACCTTGCTTCCTTTCATTATTCTTCTGTTGGTCCATCTTTTGTGCCATATTCATGGTATTCTATTAAATCAACAATGTTGAACACAGGGGAAATATTGATTCCACTTGACAGCTCTACCTCATATGAATTTCTCAAATCATTCTTCTTTAGTATTATGCACAGTCCAAATTTCTTTATTTTCAGCATATGATATGTTCCAATTGGGAGCCTTTCTTATCTCAAGTGAACCATGACTTATCTCCTACCTGGAACTCCTTATATCTCCTCTTCTGATCTGCCTTAGCCTTGTATTGAATATTCATCTTGTTGATGTGCTTTCTCACCTCTTCATGCAAATTCTTCATGTGTTTTGTAAAGTCTTTAGCCTCAGCACTTGTCTTTTCTCCTTTATCCAGATTCCTTAACTCTGAAACATTTCTTGGATTATTCCCATATGCAATCTAGAATGGTGATTTACCAGTACTCCTATTGACAGAATTGTTGTAAGTAAATTCTTCCTGTGGTAAAATCAAATCACATCCCTTGGGCTTATCTCCTACTAAGCATCGTATCAGGTTACCCAAACTCCTATTTAGCACTTCAATTTGTCCATTAGTTTGTGGATGGTGTACAGACTGACCTTCAAATCTATCTTCAACTTATTCCAAAATGTCCTCTAGAAATAACCAACCTCCTTGAAAAATAAATCTACAATATGAACAACATCATTAGTCTTCTTGCAAGGAATAAAATGTGCCATCTTCGAGAATCTATTCACCACCACAAAAATGGAATCATGTCCTCTCTGTGTCCTTGGTAAAACAAGAACAAAATCCATACTAATATCATCCCATGGCTTCTCAAGTATAGGTAGTGGCTGATACAACCCTGTATTCTAACTTGTTCCTTTTGCTATCTAACACACTCAGCACAAATTCCTCACATCTTGTTGTAACTGTGGCCAATAATAATTTTCACCAACAATAGAAATGGTCTTATCTCGATGAAAGTGTCTAGCTAATCCCCCACTATGCTTCTCCTTTATCAGGTTCTCTCTCATGGAACTCCTTAGAATGCACAATTGGCTTCCTCTAAACAACATGCCATCTTGGATTATGAAATCCAATGATTTTGTCCTGTCCAAAGTAACAGGTTCTAGACAAGCTTTCCAGGCCTCTACAAAATCTGGATCTTCAGGATACAAACTTTTGAGCTCATTGAACCCAACAAATGAGAGTATCATAGCCATTCTATTCTTGTCATCTTCAACACAAATGAGAGTATCATAGCCATTCTATTCTTGTCATCTTCAACAAGCAAGGGAGCATACGCTTATGAGGGCTTCATTATTATCAAGATCAAGAACAGATAGGCGAACAATGGAAGGCGTAAGGTAAAGGTTATAAGTATCTTGTTATTGTTTTAAATCTCCTTTTCCTTCATATTTCATTGATGTATTAGGTTTGTTATTATCATTGATTAATCCACATTTCACCCATCACATTTTGGCACCCACCATGGGGCCCTTGTCCCATTTCTAATTAAAAATCTAAGTTTTTGAGACACAGGTTCCGTACAGGTTCCTTACAGACTTTGACAGGTTAATTTGGCACATCTCAGTAATCCCACGATGCTTCTACTCTATGTTTTGACTCATGTAGAAGTTCGGCGCAAACACTCTCTAAACCGGCACTTTTGTCTTCTATTCCAGTGCCTGCAATCATCTGGTGCATTCATCCTCTGAGACGGCACATCTGAGTCCTGTTCTAGTACCTACATCAGCCCGGTGCATATACCTCACCAGACGGTACTTACACTTTGTTTCATGGCGCATTTGTTCATTTAACACATTTATATCATATTCCTTATGCTTTTGACACATGTCTTAGTGTATATGTAAAACGCTGCATGCAATCTCTATTTTTACGCCTTCAGACTGTGTAGCGACGCTTCTATTTTGCATTGTAGCTTTAGGATTTCATCTAATTTTTCTGTTTAGGCTAACGTTTGTCTTGCAGAATTAGTGGCTAGATTAGATCATTTAGCTACATTAACTAGTTCATTTAGATTAATTAAGGGAAAAAGTAACAAAAAAAATGCATGCATGCAACTTTCACGTAGTCCTTAACTAGGAAGAAAGTAATTGAACCACTGCTATATCTGCATATTGCTATCTTCTTTAGTTAGATCATTGCTATCTTACAACTAGGAAAATGAACAATGCTATCTTTTTAACAACTTCAAAGTTAACAAATGCATGAGTGCACAAATAGATAGCCCATTTAGTTGTTTTCCTTTTAACTAGGATTGGATAAATCAGTGTCTTCTATGTTTATTGAATGACAATAGGCTTATGCTCTCCCCTTTACTTGGTGACTAGAATGCTAGACTTATTATTCCATTTGTTTAACCTTTAGAGGGGCCTGCCCTTGGATGCACACCTGTCCAAGAAAGAACGACCCTGAGTGGTAAGAGGCTAAAGCCAAGCCCTACCGATCCACTTTAAATAAACTGTAATTAAGGTGAAAGCCTCCTACAACGAGTGCTGCTATGTTACACTGACGGCCAACCTCCCCCAAAACCCTCTAAGGCTTAACCCTTTGAGGTTGGGAGACTCCATAATGGAGAGTAGTGCCACCGCACGTGTAACCACTTGAAGTGTTCCCTTGACTACGAACTAGTTGTTTAATATACCAAAAACCCCTATTTGTTGACACAAAGGGTGGAGCTCTTGAAGCGGCCTCGATTCATGTGATTCTTAGTAGAGGTAGCAGGGACAATCCTATGGTTTGGAGGGGTACGAGCCTAAGGAAACCTGGATTTGGTATGCATGAGAAGTGAGTTCTGTGGAGGGGAGTTGGTGCTACCAGATCCTAAAGCTACACACTTTGAATATGCACAGCTAGAGGATTCAACAAATAATGTCCTATCTAGCCTAGGTTGTAATTGTTTTCTTGTCAAAAAGTCCAAAATACAAAAGAAAATAACAAAAGATAAAATCATGAAAAATTCTATGTGTTTGCTATGTCTTTTGCCATAATTGAAAATTAGAATTCAAGAAGACCAAGTTTTCAACCAAAAAATAGAAAATTTTTGAAAAATGTGCCAAAAAAAACTCTGCAAAAACAAACTTTGCCAGATATACACATATGCTTTGACCTACTACACTTTTATCCTCTGTTTCTACACTTTAGCGGTTGCGCCATCTATCACAGTAAGCTTTTCTGATCTTGTGTCAATTTCTATAGAGATGGCAAACCAATTAGAATATATTGGTCAAACACTCCAATATCTGCAATTGCAAATAAACTTAGGTCCCTCACCCCAAGATTGTGTAGCAATTTCTCAACAAATCCAAGTCTTACAACAAGAAATGGCAATCTTACAAGCTGAACGTACCAGTACCAGCTACTCCTCGCCCCAAAATTGTATATCCTTTTCCCATACTCATGAAAAGGCAAGCACCACCTCAAGTTGGAACTCGTATACCACTCTGTCTACTAGTCCTCCTTCACCATCTTCTAAGACACATATTCCAAAGCATACCAGTTCTACACCAACACCACCATCGATTTCCCCAAGCTCTAAACCGACAACCAAGGAATCCTTGGATGATTTATGGAAAAGAGTTTTTCCCAATTTATACAACTAGAGAAAAGCTAGAGAAAAAGCTAAATCTCCTCATTCACCTATCCATACACCTACCAATGATGTGATCCAAGGACTACTAGCAAAGAGTCAACCATGTCCCCAAATTCTGGTCCTTGACCTTACAAAAGATGCTTCCAATAACATGTCAAATCCTATAACCCCTTCATGTGATCCTCAACCCCTTGAGCTTATTGAAGAACCTCCTGCCATGCACCAAAGTCAAGATCGATCGCACCTTCATGTTGTTGACCAAGAGCCTATCCAAGAGTCTTCTACCTCAACTTCAATTCAAGCACATCAAGAGTTATGTCAAGAGCACACTTTAGAGCATGTGGAAACATCAACCCCTTGTCTAAATCAAGATCAAAGCACTCCCATCCAACCCCTACATAATCTATATCTTTTTGATGATCCTATACCTATACATGAGCAAAAGATCCAATCTCAAGCCATTCATGACCTATACCTTTTCAATGATCAAGATACTACCTTTGATGAAGAAGCTATCCATGAGCAACTTGATCCTATACATGAGCTAGAGATCCAATTTTGGTCTTTCCATAACCTCTATCTTTTCTATGATCAAGATATTATTGTTGATGAAGAACCTATACAAGAGAACATTAATCCCATCATGCTAAATCCTATCTATGATCAAGATCCCATCTATGATAAAGAGCCTATCTATGATCAAGAAGACCATGATGATCCTCTTAGCCCACTTTATGCGTTTCATGGTCCTGAGCCTATAACCCCATCTAGTCCTATCCAAGATCTAGCGACTTCCACTTCCCTCAATGAGACACTTGCCTCCCAAGAAAGTATAGCAGATCAAACTAGTAATACTCCTCTACCATCCGTTATCAACCATGCTAAAAATCCCCCACCATATATCCTTGGTCTTACCACTTGCATTTATGAATGCTCCTCCTTAGAACACCAGCAACCATTATCCTCTATCTCATCTTCTCCATCCAATAAAGAACTTGTGTCTGGTGTTCCACCTACACATAATCTCGTTGTCCGTTGCATACTCCAACATATGAACTATCAAGGTAAAGGCTTAGGCCTTCATGAACAAGGTATTTTGGAGCCCGTCCATGTCAATGTTCCTTCTCCTTCATATGGCCTTGGATACACACCCCAAGGTGAACAATCTCGAGATGTTGGTACCTCCTCCACTCCTCCTAAATCCCCCACATTTCATCGCAAACCCTATTGTATCCCCAGAACATATGTTGCCATTCCTCCTCCATCTTCCTACAATTGTCAAAAGCATGTGACCATACACTTTCCACCATCCAATCTACCTCTACTACTTCCAACTCCTAATATCCCTCCATGAATTTTACCACTTCTCCCAACACCTTATCCATCCATCTATAAATCTTCTAACAATCCCAATCATGACCAACCAATGCACATGATATCTAAACAAAGAGCTTCCACCAACCTCACTTCCACCATCCCAAGGGAATTCAATGTCAAAAATGTGGATGCCTCTACCTATAAAATCAAAAATCTTAAGAGTCCTCATGACCTAGGATACAAAATCCAAGAATCAAAGAATTATCCATCTCAAAAACTGCATACACCCACACACCTCAATGTCAAATTGAAAAAGGTGTGGGTCCACATCCAACAACTAATTACCTCTGAAGCTACACAAACACTGCATATACCCAAGCCCATACCTTCATAGGTAAAATCTAAAAGAAAATGGTTTGGGTACCCAAGCAAAAAGCCCTAAAGTTACATGAGGCATCCACCTCTCAAGAATTCCAACCATTCACTTTCTCCCATTCCATCCAAAAGTATCCAATTCCTCCATCCCACAAGACAAGAAAAAATCAAAATAATATGAAGTCTATGTGGATCCCTAAATTCCTAAATCATTCATATACCAAGCAAAAATCTCCATTGCTTCCTACACCACCTTCCCATCATAAGCTTCAATGTTTATCACGGTATGTCCAACCGTTGGTCATGGTTTCCTTCCATCACATGACACTTCTGTATAACTCCTTCTCCCCTTCCTTCTACTATTATCCTACATATCTTCCTCATCCTATTCCTATGGTCCATGCTTTTTCATAGACTTTTCATCCATCCTTGCATAAGTCCTCTGTATTCTGCATCATCATCCACTATCACACCCTTCATAATCCAATATATACCTTCTCCATCTCACTTTTATGCAATCCCCTACCAACATCTATGAGAACACTTAACCTTGTCCATGTGACAACATCTTTCTAGTGGAACTATCACCTTTCAAGGAACTAGATACTTGAGTCTCTCCTTATCCATATCCACCTTCTCCTATCTAAATATTCAAAAAAAAAAAAGAGAAATCCCTTCGTCCAACGGTGAAAATCTGGCAAACAGGTGCCTTGGATAAGTACCACGATGAAAACTTGGCAAACAGGCATCATGTGTAAGTTGATCTTCTATGTCACCTACATTTGGGGGCACCTTGTCTCATCGGCATATCACTCTTCTCCTATCAATTTCCTTCTGTACCATTTCCTAGCATATCCTTCTATCCATTATATACCTATCATGTCGTGTCCATCCGTCCTAAATCTTCCTTTCCTCTATTTTTGATCTTAATAAAGATTGGGGACACAATGTTGACAAATGTTTTAGATGTCTCTTGACATACCTTACCCCTCCAAAACCACGCAAATCCTTCATTATCCTTTCATCCTCCTATCGTCATAAGCATCACCATGAAAAATCCTAAAGTATTCTACCTTTAAGGGGGCACATTTTTCCTATGCGACATAGTCCTTAGAGATCACATCCTTGTTTCCTTATACCTAACCACCCGTTCCATTCCTTATCACCCATGCATCTACCTATCCATGGTGTTTCCTTGTCATCAGTATCATTCGATCCATATCTGATCCATGTCTATTCCATATCTGACCCATATCTATTTCATATCATGCCTCATCTGATCCATATCTATTCCATATTTGTTCCATACCTAATCTGTATCTATTTCATATCATGCCTCATCTAATCCATATCTTAGGTCATAAGTCCAAGTCCCCGAACTATGTTGCCTCTGTGTTGTCACGTAGGCAAGGCCATTTAGCAGTGAGCCCCCAAGGCACTAGGTCAGTCCCTTAGGGTCCATCGCACCAATAAAGATTGTGGAATCTTCTCATCAGGCAAGCAAGCACAAGCAAAACCCACTCTTTTCAAGCAAAAATCCTAACGCAAGGCATCAACCTGTCCAAAAGCAGAGCACCATACCGAAACACTCAAATTGACTCTATATCAATTATGGCAAAAAGACACATCTAATGCAAGAATGCTTTTGTGAACAAGTTAACTTAACAAAGTCTTAGGTTTTTGTCATTATGTCTTCCTATGCTACTCAAGGATGCCAAAATCTAGAGATGCTATGATGGAGGCATAATCTTTTCTTTTTCTACTGTTGGTGGATTAAACTTTAGTAATGTGATGACTTTTGTCTAACTACATGATCAGCAAAAGATCATCAAGGACCTCAGATTTCTAAACATGAAAAGGGGCAATCCTTGTCTATTGAAATGCAAGAAGTACTCAGGTCATCTAGATTTAAGTTTGACTAGATGTTTGTATCAACTTGCCATATCAAAATCCATGTAAGCGATACTCAGGTCATCTCGGTTTAATTATACCTAGATGCTTGTATTTTCTTACAACATTTTAAAAGCCCAATGATGAAACAAAGCACTTCAAAATAATTGCAATATCAAGATGACAAATATCCATATCCATAACTTATCCAATTACACTGCATATCCATATCCATATCCATATCCATATACCATACAATAAGAAAATCCTACAGCAGCTTGTCAGTCCTTCAATTGAATTTCTTCTATCGATCAAATTTCCATTTGTCTTCATATCTCTAATCAATAGTTCTAGCTGTCAATCCAAGTAGTGATCAAAATGCAAGTCTATCCTTAATCCATACCAATCGAGTCAAAGCCAATCTTATCAAATGATCCAATCAAAATCTGTGGTCTTGATCCTAATCTTGTCATAAACCATATCAATCAATCATAACTGTTCTTCGTGTTGCTCTAGGGATATATCTTTCCCCGCCATGACAACACTGTCGTATATTGTTATCATATCAAATGTCTTAGACAAGATGTTACATTGTCGAAACCAGACCCAGAGTCTTATACGACATGTTTCATTCTTGAAACCAGACATCATATTGATTTATATCCTCGGTTTACCACTCAACAGGGGCAATACCTTATTTGTTCTTGTATCATTTGTACATACTTGCTTCTTGCTTATGTGTGTTATCTTTTTATCTTGCATCCCATATCATTCACCTCTTTCTTCTACATCCAACCATTTCTTCTCCTATCAACCTATCTCATTGTGAGATTGTTCATCTCACGCCTTCTACCTTCTCCCTGTCCAATCTCCCGAGGGGGCATCCTGTCATTAAACTTGTACCAAGGGCAAATTGGGGCATGTATCATTGTCAAAAATTATTATTCTTTGAAACAACGTGGTAAAACACATTGCATCAAAGAGGGGCAAAATGTATACACCTAAAAATGACACAACTCTATCCAAATAAATATTTTTAATATTTATTTAAGTCTATTTCCTCTATCAATAAATAAATAATTAAATTTATTTATTCAATTCATATTTCTCTAAGTTAATTAAATATCGAAACATTCAATTACTTCTTCTAAAGTCAAAATTAAATAAAATCCTTTATTTAATTTATTTCTTCCAAACAATTAAATAATTTCTAATTATTTAATTAAGTCATGCATTCTTCCAAATTTAAATAAATCATTTAAATTTATTTAAATCCTCTTAGTCTCTAAAAATAAAATATAATTAAATATTTTATTTATTCTTCTATCTTGCACAAGATAAATTAAATAAATTTATTTATTTATTTTGCTTTCTTCTAAAAATATCTTCTTGCTTTCTTTCTAAAATTGCAACTCGTGCATATCTAATTAATTTATTTAATTAGATATTTCATCTATTATTCCTCTCATCTTTTTAGGATTTATTTCCTTTAAAGCAAAAAATCAAATCAAATCTTCTTCCCTCTCTATAATCAATTAAATAAATTCTATTTATTTAATTAATTTCCTTATTCTTCTATTTTCCATCAAATGATTAAATAATTTTAAATAATTTAATTATTGCATCCTTCTTCTAAAAATAAATAAAATTAAATATTTTATTTATTTATTCATCATGCACATAAATTAAATAAATTTTATTTATTTAATTTATATTTCATCCACTCTTATCTTTATCATTTTCTTCTAAAACTAAACTCTTCTTGTCATACAAAAGCAAAAGCTGAGTTAAAGCATCTCTAAAGCATCTTTAAAGCAACTTTGCTCTTAAATTAGAAAAATAAATTCTAATTTAAGAAATTAAAACTCATCCTCATAAGAAAGCAGTTAACTCAACAAAGCTTCTTTTTGAATGACACATGTCCTTCTATTCGCACATGTTCTCTCAAACATTCTCCTCCATTGATCTTCTCATTTCTTCTCCACCATTGATCTTCTCTCACCCAACTCTATAAATACAACCCTCTTCTTCATTTGAGAATCCATCGTTTAAGTAAACTTATGCTGTAGGAAATCTAGCATGCCTTTGGCACCCTTCATCTCCATAGCACTTCATCATTATCCACTCTCATTTGTGTTTGAAGTTCATCTTCAAATACAAGCAAGTATCATAGCCATTCTATTCTTGTCATCTTCAACAAGCAAGGGAGCATACGCTTCTGAGGGCTTCATTATTATCAAGATCAAGAACAAATAGGCAAACAATGGAAGGCGTAAGGTAAAGGTTGTAAGTATCTTGTTATTGTTTTAAATCTCCTTTTCCTTCATATTTCATTGATGTATTGGGTTTGTTATTATCATTGATTAATCCACATTTCACCCATCACATTTTGGTGCCCACCATGGATTAATCAAATCAAATCAATTAACAAACCTAATACATCAATGAAATATGAAGGAATAACAAGATACTTGCAACCTTTACCTTATGTCTTCCATTGTTCACCTATTTGTTCTTGATCATGATAATAATAAAGCCCTCAGAAGCGTATGGTCCCTTGCTTGTTGAAGATGACAAGAATAGAATGGCTATGATGCTTGTATTTGAAGATGAACTTCAAACACAAATGAGAGTGGATAATGATGAACTGCTATGGAGATGAAGGGTGCCAAAGGCGCGCTAGATTTCCTGCAGCATAAGTTTACTCAAACGATGGATTCTCAAATGAAGAGGAAGAGGGTTGTATTTATAGAGTTAGGTGAGAGAAGATTAATGGTGGAGAAGAAATGAGAAGATCAACAGAGGAGAATGTTTGAGAGAACGTGCGCGAATAAAAGGACATGTGTCATTCAAAAAGAAGCTTTGTTGAGTTAACTACTTTCTTGATGAGGATGAGTTTTAATTTCTTAAATTAGAATTTATTTTTCTAATTTAAGAGCAAAGTTGTTGTAAAGATTCTTTAACTCAGTGTTTGCTTTTGTATGACAAGAAGAGTTTATTTTTAAAAGAAAATGATAAAGATAAGAGTGGATGAAATATAAATTAAATAAATATAATTTATTTAATTTATGTGCATGATGAATAAATAAATAAAATATTTAATTTTATTTATTTTTAGAAGAAGGATGCAATAATTAAATAATTTAAAATTATTTAATCATTTGATGGAAAATAGAAGAATAAGGAAATTAATTAAATAAATAGAATTTATTTAATTGATTATAGAGAGAGAAGAAGATTTGATTTGATTTTTTGCTTTAAAGGAAATAAATCCTAAAAAGATGAGATGAATAATAGATGAAATATCTAATTAAATAATTTAATTAGATATGCACGAGTTGAAATTTTAGAAAGAAAGTAAGAAGATATTTTTAGAAGAAAGCAAATTAAATAAATTTATTTATTTAATTTATCTTGTGCAAGATAGAAGAATAAATAAAATATTTAATTATATTTTATTTTTAGAGACTAAGAGGATTTAAATAAATTTAAATGATTTATTTAAATTTGGAAGAATGCATGACTTAATTAACATACGAGGCAAAATAAACTTTTACATTTCTTTGTAAGGTAAAAAAAGGTATGAACTAAATTTATTTTCTTTTGAAATACAACTATAGAAATTATTTATTTTGTGCAAACAATAACTTGAACAACATTATATTTATCCTTTCCATACAAATGCAACACATTATTTTAACAAGAAGTATTATCTATTATAGCACAATAAAAAAGATTTTATAACAGCAAATTTAACATGAATAAAAGTTGTAAAAACCATTTACATACATAAGGAAAAATTTCATTACATAACTTCAACATTGAGAGTTCATCCTTATGCAACTAAATACAATAAGGTCACATAGACCATGGCTCTCAAAATAGACAACAAGATAACAAAAATAAATCCACAATGACCAATCTTCCAAAGCTCCAAGGCCACCAAAATAACCTGCAAGAACTAAAATCAAGGGAGGGAAAGCCAACCCACAAAAACTGCTCTCCTCCCTAATATAGACCCACAAGTGGGTCACCCCTGAGCTGGGAGGTCAATCTTCACATGAGTTTCACACTCCACAACAAAACAATATGCAAGAACAACAACACTAAATCACCCATAGCTTTTACACAAAACAAAACTCATGAAAATGAGTTTGGAGGGGTAGGGGAGTGGACCGCTCGACTCTACAGGCCACTCCAAAAACTCATAATCTCAACACTACAAGGCCTCAAGCCAAAAAAATGATATCTCCATAAAATACAAATTCACCATGGTACTCATGCAAACCAAAATAATCCCATACTTAATATATTGCTCTCAAGGCCATAAGAATACCAACACCAGGAGGGTGAGCTTGAGAAGGTTCACTCCTCCCCCACCCCACACAAGGAAGGACACACCCAAATTGGTAGTCTCATCGCAATACACCTAAAACCCCACACAAAATATAATACACCCAAAAACATATCCAAGCACATAAGGAAAAATATAACAAGCATAAGGAATGACTAAATGTCATGAGGCTTACCTTAAGAGCCCAACAATGGATGCAAGTTGAAGAAGAGCCCAAAAACTTTCTCCAAGCCTCCAATCCTCTAAACTCTCTAACTCCTTCCTAAAACCTCCAAAGATAGAAAAATTCTAAAAAGAAAGAACCCCATTCCCCTCTCCAAGAGGAGTTAAAATAGGCCTCCATTCAAGGCCTTGAGGAATGAGAAGGTGACACATATCACCTTCTCCTTCCTCATCCCATGCCACTTGCAAATGAGAAGGAATGTGATGTTGACATGTGTCACCCTCCTATCCATTCAAACCCTCACCCTCTCCACTTGTGCTCTCACACATGTGTGAGAGCAAAAGTGGAGAGGTGGCATCTCTCCCCATGGCTCCAAGAGGATAAGGTATGACACATGTCATCACCTTATTCTCCAAGAGAGCCCCTTCACTCCAAGATACTCACACATGTGTGAGAGTCTTGGAGGAAGGTTCCACACACTTGGGGGTCTTGAAGACTCCCCAAGTCTTCAAGGTGGAGGAATCCCCAAGCCTTGGTAAGGGAGATGGGCCTTCTTTCAAGGCATGACTCATCTCCCACCCTTAGCCATTTTGAATTTTCGTCACTTTTACTTTACCCAAGTTTAGGGTGACTAGACAGGAGTAACCCTAGGGTTTAGTAAGCCCAAATGGACCCTAGACCCTAGGGGTACCACCTAGTGTTAGTTTAGACCCCTAATAAACACTTAAGGAGGTATAGATTCACATTAAATGGCCCAAAAATAAAAGGGACACCAAAATGGTGTGAATTAAAACACATATTTTACAACACATCAATTAAATTAAAGAAAAGGGGTGAACTAGGCCAATTAAATACAAGCATTCATGAAACATCATTCAATCACACATTATCCTTATCCCTCTTGGGAATGGATCGGCCTAAGAAGGGAATACATAAGTGTGAGATTGACCTCTGATTTTCTGTGGCCTTGAAAATCACCTGTGCACTTGAACAAACGATCAATCCAACATATATATATCATAGTCGAAGCAACAGAATGTAACACTCATGTCATCACATAATTCATATAAAACATTAAACAACTCATATCATAATTAAGATTCATAATTGCATTTCTATATACTATCTCAGAATCAAAATTATATAACAAATCCATATAATGAGCTCATATTCAACATCACTAATATCATCAAGTGTATCTCACATGTCTAACATCATAAGAGCATCAAAATAGGGCATAATCAAATCACCAAATACTAATCAAAGCTAATCCAAAATAAGGAGATATAGTCTATATCTTCATAATGGAAATCAATAGTCTCTAAATGTCTAAACTGTCTCCATCTGTAATATGAAATGATCAAAATAGGAGAGTTAAATAAATAGGCCTCACATCCTCCCCCTAAGACTAGACTTCCTCCTGAAAGTCATCAAAGAGGTAAGGATAAAGTGTGCTCAATCTAGCTACATCCTCCCATGTCATCATTACCTCATCATATCAATCCCATTGGACCCTGACCTGGTCCAGATCTTGACCTCAAAGGCCTAGCCTCTGATAAGCCAAAATGTGAATTAACTCCAAAGCTAGCTGTCTATTTGTCTTTACCTATAGAGCACTCCAATCTAATACATGAGATAAATCAAATATATATTGCCGTAACACAGACACATGAAAAATACTGTGGATGCGCGATAGGCTAAGTGGCAAGGCTAGACAGTAGGCTATGGGTCCTATCTACTCCAAGATCTCAAAAGGCCCTATGAACCATGGTGCAATATTAGAGCCCTTTCCATAACAGATTGGACTCTTGTGTGGCCACACTCTTAGGAATACTCTATCAGCAACTGAGAAGATCCAATCCAATCTCTTGGCATCGGCATACTTCTTCTATCGATCATATGCATCCTAAAGTCTCTATCTAATCAGGGTCACCTACTGCTCCATATCCTACACCATCTCTAGCCCTATAGCAACCCTGTCCTTAATATGGTCCCAACTCAACGGTGTCCTACAAGGTTTGCCATACAAGGCCTGATAAGGAGGCATACCCAATGAGATGTGATACCTATTATTGTAGGTAAACTCAACCAGATACAGATACTCCTCCCATCTAGACTGGTGGTCCATAACATACATATAGAGCATATCCTCTAATACCTAGTTCAACCTCTTTGTCTGACCATCTGTCTCGGGGTGATATGCAGAGCTAAAGTTGAGCTATGTGCCCAATGCTTACTACAAAGCCCTTCAAAAGGCTAATGTGAACACTAAGCCTCTATCAGAAATGATGTGGTGAGGTACCCCATGTAATCTCACAATGTCATCCAAGAATACTCTTGCCACTACTGGTGCATTATACGTCATGCATATAGGTGAGAAATGCACCACCTTGGTCAACTTGTCAACTGCCACCATGATGGCATCATGGTGACGAGAAGACATAGGAAGACCAATAATGAAATCCATGGAAATGGTATCCCATTTCCACTCTAGTATCTCGTGAGGGTATAAAGACCTGCAGGATGCTGATGCTCAGCCTTGACCCTCTGGCACTCAAGGCATCGAGCAACAAACTCTTCAATATCCCATCTCATACCCGCCCAATGGTACAACTGTCGTAAGTTAGCATGCATCTTCTTCACCTCTAGGTATGCTACATAGGGTGCTTTGTGAGCCTCTGATAACACTATTGCACTTAGGTCACCTGCACGGGGTACATAGATGCATTGTCAATGTCGAAGTAGCCCATCTATCTCAAGGGAGTATCCTACAAACTTACCCACAAGGGCCCTCTGTGACTGGATCTCCTGATGCACCTCAAGAAACCACTCATCCTTAGGTAGATGTTGAATAATGCATCCCCTCAAGTCCATACTCAGAGTCAAGGTCAGGATCTCATGGCACCTCTGACTTAATGCATCAGCAACCATATTCTCCTTCCATTTCATATAGTGGACATCAAAGTCATACTCACAAATAAACTCCATCTAATGTTGTTGACGGGCGTTCAGATTCAACTGCATGAATATGTACTCAAGACTGTGATGATATGAATGAAGCTCAAAGGGATGACCTAGTAGAAAGTGTCTCCAACGAACTAGAGCATGAACCACTACTATGATCTCTAAATCATGAATGGGGTAGTTCAGCTCATGGGTCTTGAGCTTTCGTGACTCATACGTGATCGTTCTACCACCCTGCATAAGTACGGCTCCCAAACCCTCAAGTGATGCATCAGTGCAAACCATGAAATTTATTGATGGATCATGAACTACTAAGATGGGAGCATTGGTAAGATGCTTCTTGAGGGCCTCAAAGGCCCTCTCACACTACTCAGTCCAAGTAAAACTCTTCCCTTCCACTGAAGGGAAGTGATGGGGTGCGCTATCTTAGAGAAGCCCTCAACAAATCTATGGTAATAACTAGCTAACCCCATGAAACTCCTGACCTTTGTCACACTGGTGGGTGCTGGCCAATCCCTAATAGACCTAATCTTCGATGGATCTATGGAGATACTATCGCCAGATAGGATGTGCCCCAAATACTACACCTTTGTCTTGAAGAATGCACACTTTGCCAAGTGGCCATAAAGATTCTGCTCCCTCAAGCATTGCAAAACCTAACGTAGGTGCTCCTCATGCTCCTCCTCAATCTACGAATAGATCAATATATCATCAAGTAAAATAATCATGAACTGATCCAAGTAGGTATGGAACACCCCGTTCATGAGGCTCATGAGCACTGCAGGGGTTTCATCAAGCTGAAGGGTACCACAGTGAACTCATAGTGGCCATAACGAGTCCAGAAGGTGGTCTTATAGATGTCCACCTTTTTGATGTGCAACTGGTGATAACTAAACTTTAGGTCTATCTTAGAGAACACTCTGGCTCCGTACATCTGATTGAAGAGATCATCAATCCTAGGTAGAGGATAACGATTCTTCATCATCACCTTATTTAGCTGCCTATAATCCATGCATAGATGAAGAGACCCATCCTTCTTCTTTAGGAAGATGACCGGTGTGCCCTAATGTGAAATTCTAGGTCAGAAGTACTCCTTCTCAAGCAACTCCTCTAACTACAACTTGAGCTCTGTGAGCTCATAAGTGGTCACCCTATAGGGTGCATGAGATACTGGCTTGGCACCCGGCACTAGATCAATATGAAAGTCTACCTCTCGATGGGGTGGCATCCCTAGCAACTCTGGTGGAAACACATGGGCAAACTCTTTCAAAATAGGATGGTCATCTAACGATACCTCTGGTTTATCCTCTAATATGTCACTAATAGTAATGGAAAACATTTGGCATCCCTTCTGCATGCAGTGCTTAAACTGTAGAGCGGATATCATATGAACTACTATGGGCTTCTGAATGCCCACTATCTTGACTAATGTACCATGATAGTCTAAGTAGCTAATCACCTTTCGGTGACAATCTAACTTGTCTCTATGAGCCGCAAGCCAATCCATGCCTAAAACCATACCATAAGATCCTAAAGGCATAACCCTAAGGTCACATAATATAGTAAAGGCCCCCAAAGATATCTCACAGTCATGGACTAAGGCATCTACTGCTATCTTGGCCCCTATGGCCAACTCAACCTCCCACCTATCACCTTGCCTAGAGGCCATTAGCCTATAACACTCCACTAACGATGGAGATATGAATGAATCAGTAGCGACAGAGTCAAATAAAATAGCAATGGGGATATCCCCAATTATACCTACAGTCTTGATCATTGATGCCTAAAAATTAACCTGGCGGTTATCAACTGCTGCAAACATATGGTGGGACTTACCCACATCTCCAACCATCTGCTCTGATCCTCCTGCACGAGGCTGTCCCCCTACTATAAAGCCCTATAGGTACTCTCTGGTTAGATGTCCCGCTCCACCACAAACATAACATGGGCCCTAAGCCTGTACCTATCTAGACTGTGTTGTACCTGACTACTATTATCCAGATTGACATGTGGACCCCTGTGAAACCCTGTAAGACTGTTGTGATCTAGCAAGTCCTGTAGGTGGTCCCTGCTATCTTTGATCCCTACGCGGGCCCTATTGCTGCCAACCTCGATTATGATCCCCATGTGCCCTCTACTGTGGCCTAGATCTCTGCTAATGCTGCTGCTGCTATGGAGGCCTAGGAGGTAAAGGTGCAGAACTAAACCCTCCTCTCTAAGGTGGTGGTGGTGGTCTATGGTAATTCTGCTGCTACTGTTGGCTACGATCCTAAAACTGAGGGCATGAACTTTGACCTCATCCTTGCATCTCCTCAGCAATGTATGCCTTCTCGGTAGCCTCACTCAAGGTCTGGGGTCTACCATGTGCACAGGCCCTAATATCCCCTGATTCAAACCTCTAATAAACTTGTGAACTAGAAGTTTTTCATCATGGAGATACTCCGCATAACATGACAGATTGGTGAACTTGCCCTCATACTGTGCTATAGTAGACCCTCACTGCTATAAATCATGGAATTCTTCAATGTGACATTACCTATAATGGTTTGATAGATATCACGTATTAAAACACTTAATGAATGTGTCCCATGAAAGTGTATCCAAAGATAAGTAGCGCTTACACTCCTCAGTGTGCCACCAAGTTGCTGTTGCATCTCTCAACAAGTGAACCACCATGTGTGCCTTCATGTTTCCCTTGTAGAGAAAGCAATGTAAAGCACCTATCTAAACTGATAAGCCAAGCCTCAGCTTCGGCTCCCTCTATGGTCCCTGCGAAAGTAGGTGGATTCAACCTAAGCAAGTCTCTGATAGGGTCTCCTTGGTCTCTGTGTCTTTTGATAGGTTCATCCACACCATAATTGTAAGGCCTGTGATAAACTTGCTTTACTCTCATTGCCTTCTCTTGCCTCACCTAGTGTGGAGGGCTCCTACTATGACCTCTATAAGCTGAACCAACCTCCTCCATAATAGTGTCAGGAATATCTACAAAAGGCTCTACTCATGGTGCCACTCGTGGCTCGATCAGGGCTCAACACATGGCTCTACACACAACTCAACACGTGGCTCCTCTTGCGGATCAATGTGGAGCTCGACACATAGCTCTACTATCGCTAGTGGCAACCTCTCTAACACCACCTATAATGCTTGTATGATCTGTGCTCCAATATTAGGTGTCGACGGTGCTTGCTTCTCTAGTGAAGCTGGTGGTCCCTAACCCTCTACTGAAGAGTCATTCTCATTTTGTATCTATATGGATGCTGTGGCACATGAGCGTACTCACCTATTTCATTGGGAGGCATCCTACAAGAACAAGGTATTCACAAATCAATCAGAAATGCAGAATATATAATGTACCCAAACAAGCTGAGTGTTTAAACTTAGGATCTGATACCAAATGTCATGCCCAAATTTTCCATGCGGCCACGACATACAACACATGTGTCATGTCCACATTTATCATGTCGTCATTACATGAAATATCAAAAACTTTTCCATGTATCGCTATAAACCCCCTCACACGTGTCAGCATGCTTAGTGGCAATACACTTAAGGCATAAACATGTCAATCGAATCTCAGGGAAGAGCTATTACATACACAATCACATGTGTAATGATAGCCAACTAGGGGGTTATGTGACATGAGAAGCATTGCTACTAGGGTTAGGATCGAATTGACCTGAACCCTAACCTTCGCAGGTGAGTGATATGATTTCGACAGGAATTGAAATCCAACCCTAATTTTAGAGCATAAAAATAGATTAAAATTACGCTCACATAAAAATAATGATCACATGGTAAAATAAAATGTTAACTAATGACAAGGATATTCATTTAAAATAAATGCCCTAAATTTTGGAAAATTTCGGCAACATAACGCGTTATTAGCGTTTGAAATAAATATTTTAAAAAAGGTCTCCCTCAAAACATTTATGAGAGAACAAAAAATTAGATAAAAAAGATTAAATTAAATTACTATAAACGTAATTAAAAATACCCTCCCAACAAATGAAAAATTAAATTAAATTAAACTATTAAATAATTAACCCCAAAATGATAAAGGTCCACTAATAAATATAATTCCAACAATTATATTTATTCAAAAATCCAAAAGTAAAATTCTCAAAGAAAAGGAATAAATCAATCTTCTCCAAATCCTTAAAATCAAAATAACAATATTAAATTTCATAACAATGATCTCCCTGTTTAAATAAATTAAAACCCACTAGAAAAAGAATAATTGAAAAGTCTAAAAATTAAAAGGGCAAAAGGGATAGAAAAATCCCACATAAATTCCTAACTACCATACCCTAAATTTAAAATAAATAATATAAATTGAACTCCACATTATAATAATTAACTTCAAGGCAACATTAAAGTCAAGTAAAATAAAACAAATTAAAACACCCACCCACATGAAAATGAACCCAAAGAAAATAATAGAACAAATAAACTACAATGGGTTTCGAAAAGAAAAGAAGAGGGAGAGAGTTAAAATTCACGTGCAAATAGGAATTGAGGTAAAATTAATTCTTCCTATTTTCCCACCACTCAACTCCTCAAATCTAAAATCCATCTAATAATATATTAATTTTCTTCTCATTTTCCCTAACCCTATTAGCTTATCGTTTTCCTCTTCTCTATTCTTCTCATTTTGTTCTTTCTTGTTTTACAAGTTAGGGTTTTCACTATGGACTTGGGCAGCCATGAAAATACTGTCACAAAGTTTTCTCATACCACACTCTGGTATAAATATTCATTAAGTATCTATCACACAGGGTTTTCTTTGTTTTCTTTTTCTTTATATATGTGTGTGTGTGTGTGTGTTTTTGCAAAAATTACATATATTTCATAGCAATGAAAACACATTAAGTTGCAGGATCAGAGACTTAGGGTAGTGGTCCGAAACATGGAGAAAAAAAATACCAGTGGCAAACATACCATTCATAGGTTTTAGTGGAGGGAAAGCAAGTATTGGGGGGGGTGGACCTCCCACCCACCCTCCACCATGTGGGTGGGGGGTCCGTCCCCCACCCCACTATAACCTCAAAACATAATGGGGAGGGGTTGGTAGCCCTCTCCAATCTTTTTTTTCTTTTCATAAAACTCCAAACAACAACTACGCCATTAGGGTTTGTTTAACCAATGGCAGAAAAATTTCTTCTTTTCATTAATCTGGCTTATGATAAGTAATAGTATATATATATCCTCAGTTTGTATCTGGTTCAAACACCTTATTAACATAAGGCAAACATTCTGTCAGCATAATACAATGTATAATTTACTATGCAAAACACACACACACACACACACACACACATACACACATGCGCGCACACACACATATATATACATATAAATATATATGTTTTGTGCAAAATTTAATTGTTCCTATATATATATATTTTCTACTGGCAATATGATAATTCTTTCTATAAAATTTCTTTCTCTCCTCTCTTACTACTGTCAATAAATTAACATAACAGGCAAAATTAACTTTTACATTTCTTTGTAATGTAAAAAAAGGTATGAACTAAATTTATTTTCTTTTGAAATACAAGTAAAGAAATTATTTATTTTGTGCAAAAAATAACTTGAACAACATTATATTTATCCTTTCCATACAAATGCAACACATTATTTTAACAAGAAGTATTATCTATTATAGGACAGTAAAAAAGATTTTACATCAACAAATTTAACATGAATAAAATTTGTAAAAACCATTTACATACATAAGGAAAAATTTCATTACATAACTTCAACATTGAGAATTCATCCTTATGCAACTAAATACAATAAGGTCACATAGACCATGGCTCTCAAAATAGCCAACAAGATAACAAAACTAAAGCCACAATGACCAATCTTCCAAAGCTCCAAGGCCACCAAAATAACCTGCAAGAACTAAAATCAAGGGAGGGAAAGCCAAGCCACAAAAACCACTCTCCTCCCTAACATAGACCCACAAGTGGGTCACCCCTGAGCTGGGAGGTCGATCTTCACACGGGTTTTACACTCCACAACAAAACAATATGCAAGAACAATACTAAATCACCCATAGCTTTTACACAAAACAAAACTCATGGATATGAGTTTGGAGAGGTAGGGGAGTGGACTGCTTGACTCTAGAGGCCACTCCAAAAACTCATAATCTCAACACTACAAGGCTTCAAGCCAAAAAAAATGATATCTCCATGAAATACAAATTCACCATGGCACTCATGCCAACCAAAATAATCCCATACTCAATATATTGCCCTCAAGGCCATAAGAATACCAACACCAAGAGGGTGAGCTTGAGGAGGTTCACTCCTCCCCCACCCCACACAAGGAAGGACACACCCAAATGGGTAGTCTCATCCCAATACACCCAAAAACATATCCAAGCACATAAGGAAAAATATAACAAGCATAAGGTATGACTAAATGTCATGAGGCTTACCTTAAGAGCCCAACAATGGATGCAAGTTGAAGAAGAGCCCAAAAACTTTCTCCAAGCCTCCAATCCTCTAAACTCTCTAACTCCTTCCCAAAACCTCCAAAGATAGAAAAATTCTAAAAAGAAAAAACCCCATTCCCCTCTCCAAGAGGAGTTAAAATAGGCCTCCATTCAAGGCCTTGAGGAAGGAGAAGGTGATAGAGCAAAAGTGGAGAGGTGGCATCTCTCCCCATGGCTCCAAGAGGATAAGGGATGACACGTCATCACCTTATTCTCCAAGAGAGCCCCTTCACTCCAAGATGCTCTCACACATGTGAGAGTCTTGGAGGAAGGTTCCACACACTTGGGGGTCTTGAAGACTCCCCAAGTCTTCAAGTTGGAAGAATCCCCAAGCCTTGGGAAGGGAGATGGGCCTTCTTTCAAGGCATGACTCATCTCCCACCCTTAGCCATTTTAAATTTTCATCACTTTTACTTTACCCAAGTTTAGGGTGACTAGATGGGAGTAACCCTAGGGTTTAGTAAGCCCAAGTGGACCCGAGACCTTGGGAGTAGCACCTAAGGTTAGTTTAGACCCCTAATAAACACTTAAGGAGGTATAAATTCACATTAAATGACCCAAAAATAAAAGGGACACCAAAATGGTGTGAATTAAAACACATGTTTTACAACACATCAATTAAATTAAAGAAAAGGGGTGAACTAGGCCAATTAAATACATGCATTCATGAAACATCATTCAATCACACATGATCCTTATCCCTCTTGGGAATGGATTAGCCTAACAAGAGAACACATAAGTGTGAGATCGACCTCTGATTTTTCATGGCCTAGAAAATCACCTACGTACTTGAACAAACAGTCAATCCAACATATATATATCCTAGTCGAATAAACATAATGTAACACTCATGTCATCGCATAATTCATATAAAACATTAAACAAATCATATCATAATTAAGATTCATAATTGCATTTTCTATATACTATCTCAGAATCAAAATCACCTAACAAATCCATATAATGAGCTCATAATCAACATCACTAATATCATCAAGTGTATCTCACATGTTTAACATCATAAGAGCATCAAAATAGGGTATAATCAAATCACCACATACTAATCAAAGCTAATCCAAAATAAGGAGATATAGTCTAAATCTGCATAATAGAAATCAATAGTCTCTAAATATCTAAAATGTCTCCATCTATAATATGAAATGATCAAAATAGGGGAGTGAAATAAATAGGCCTCATAGAAACACTCCTTGGCATAGGCCATTCAATGATATCCCTCACCTTCTCTGGGTCCATCTTAAGACATTCCTTTGAGGCAAAAAATACCAGGTATACCAAATCCTTCTTTGCAAAACTACATTTCTTCAAATTGATCAACAACTTCTCCTCCCTTAGCTTCTCCAAAACTCTTCTAATATGCATCATATGCTTATCCCAAGTCTTATTAAAAATCAAAATATCATCTAACTAAACAATAACAAAACTTTCCAAAAATCTTTTTAATACCTCGTTCATGAGCCGCATGAATGTGCTTGGTGCATTGGTTAGCCTAAATGGAATGACTAACCACTCACAAAACTTCCTTTATCTTGAAGGTTGTCTTCCACTCGTCTCCTTGTCTAATATGGATCTAGTGATACCCACTCTTCAGGTCAATCTTTGTGAAGTACTTGGCTCCACTCAACCAGTCCATTATGTCATCCATTTTGGTCAATGAAAATCTGTACTTGATCACGATCTTATTGATAGATCGAGAGTCTGTACACATTCTCCACTCTCCATCTCTCTTTGGTTCTAGTACTGTAGGTACCACACATGGACTTAGGCTCTCTCTTATCAATCCCTTCCTTAATAACCCCTAAACTTGTTTGTTCAACTCTTCAATCTTTGCTGGAGTCATTCTATAAGTTGCCTTATTTGACAAACTAGCTCCTAGTATCAAATCCATTTGATGACTTATCTTCCTCACTGGTGGTAAACCTTCTGGTACATTATCAAAGATAATATCCTAAAAATCTTCCAACATTTATGAGACTTCTGCTAGTACATCTTCACATTTCTCTTGACTAATCTTAGGAATCAATGCAAAGAAATGACACTCATGCTTCATACCCTCCAAAAGTTTCGTACCATCTACCAAGAAAATTCTTGAAGTATTGCATACCTTTTCTTCCACTTCCTTCATGGGCTTCAACTTATGACAAGCTCTATCCTTTGTTAGGGAATATGTGTTTGCACGGCCATCATGGACAACGCTCCTATCATACTACTACAACCTCCCCAATAACAGATGACATGCATCCATTGGTGTGATGTCACACGTCACCTCGTCATGGTAGTCACCAATCTTGAACTTCACTAAACACTGCTCATTGACTAAAGCTCTATGGTCCTTCTGCAACCATGCAATCCGATATCGATGTGGATGCTTTCTTCTTGTTAGCTTCAACTTGTCAACCATCTCCTCTAAAAATAGATTATTTTTTCTTCCACTATCAATAATAATATCACAACACTTACCTTCACATTTGCACCTTGTGCGGAATAAACTCTTCCTCTGATTTAGTTCTTTCTCCTCATTCAATAAGATTCTTTTGACAACTAGGGTGTCTCCCCTTTCAGCATCTTTAGAACACTCAGACTGAGCATCTTCATCTATATGTACAACTCGTGCATTACCTTCAAGTCTTCTATTCGTCCTTCCTTGATTTTGTGGACACTCGTATGCTCGATGCCCTTCTTCTCCACATTGGAAATAGGTTCCTCTAAAATCTCCTCTTCCAAGTCCTTGCTCAGGCCTGCCTCTTCCTCTTCCTATTTTCTCACCATTGTTCTAGTCACGAGGGCAGTAGGTATTATCTCCTCTATGATTTTGACTGGTGCTAGCTTCTTCACTTTTCTTTGAATCTTTATTTTGGCCCCATAGGGTCTTCCACCAGTTCTTCCTCCTTGACCTCTTCCCCTTTCCTTGATGTCAAATCTTTTATTCAACTTCTCTTCCACCTTCAGGAAAAATTAGTATGCATCTTCTATGGTAGTCATTCTAACCAGGCTCAACTCCTCTTGAATACTTGGCCTCAACCCATTAATGTAATGGGCTACTTTCTCCTTGTTGGCATCTACATGACCAGTTCTGATAGTAATCTTATAAAACTCCTCTATATACTCCTTGATAGACTTGTTACGTTGCTTCAATCCTTGTAGCTTCTTTAGCAACTCCATCTCATAGTCCATAGGAATGAACTCCTTCAATTTCTCCACCATCTGATCCCATCTGATGATATTTCCTTTTCATCTTCTATTCCTCTCTAACTAGACCTCCTTCCACCAAATACTGGCATGGCCCTTCAACTTTGTTTTTGCAAACTTGACCCGATCTAGGTCCTCCACATCTTCATACTCGAAATACTCCTCCTTGTCATTAATCCAATCAATAAGCTATTCTGGATTCAAATCTCTAGAATATGTAGAAACATCAATCCTGTGCATCTTTCCAATCTTAGAAATGGCCCTCAACAACCTAACTTCTGCAGGATCTCCTGTAGCTTCTTGTTCTTCCTCAGATAGCTCTTCTTTAGCATCATCTTCACTTTTTGCTCTTGTTCTCGGCTCAAACTCTCTTCGTAGCTCCTCTTGTAATGCATCGATTTGCCTTTGCAGGACTCTAAAACCCTCTTCCACCAAAGCATTCCTCCCAATACAATTTCTTCATGGAGGCATCTTGATCTCTATAGTAAACCCACAACCTTAGGTCCTGGTGCAAACTACCTCATGGTCGGCGATCTGTCTACACACTCAAGAACCCTTGCTTTGATACCACTTGATGAAGGGGGTAAATCACAAAACAAACAACAACAGAAATTGTACACAGAAAATAGAACTGTCTTTTATTGATTTGGACAACTCATTACATTACAGAAGCTCAATTACATTTAGAGGAATCAATCTTCCATAGGATGCAACTCACTATAGCTACACATCACCAGGGTCTGGAATCTTCTACCTTCTATAACCCCAAATCAGCTAGGGTTTCTATTTTCCTACCTATTCTTGACTCTACACTTTCCCCCTTAACTCCACTACTACCTAGGGTTCCCAAAAATGGTTATTAATAGCCTTTTTGGTGGCCAACAACCTAATTTCAAAATCTACATCTCCCTCCAAAAATAGGTCAACTTCTGAGAGCCATAACTTTTGATCTGGGTGTCCGATTGATGAATTATTTTAAGTTCCAAAAATCTTGTTGAGTGCTCTATGCACTAAGAACCCGCTCTACCAATTCTGACCATTTTTGGACCCGTACAGGGCCATTTAGTGCCTCAAACCTAAGTTTGAATAATTTTCAAGCATTTTTCAGGAAACAGAAACTTCAATAGCTTTCAGCTCACAAATAATCTTTGTGTGATTCCTTCGCTAGAGGTATTATTTTTTAGTTACAAAACTTCCTATAAAATTTTGCTTCAATCTGTGCCCAAATGCAAACTTTCCTAAAATGGTAGGTTGCTATTTTTAGTAGTTTGGAAAAACTTCAAAAGTTCTACATCATTATTCAAGCGATTATGGAACCAAAACCACAAATTTTGAAAATAAATGGAAAGAACATCAACAATTTTGAAACACATCTTTTTTTGGGTGATACAAGATTGCCCTTACACCACTAGATGCTCCTGCATCAACAAGTGGCCATATTACAATGTACATCATGAACAATATTTGAATAACTCCAAGCTCAACTCTACAAATGAATCCTCTAAGATCCTATGGTCTTGGTGCTAATTAAGGAAGGGGTTGAACCTGATAACATGAGGATCTCCCTTTCCTCCCCATCCATTAATCAAGGTGATCAAGCACCATCCATAGTTCAAAAGTGTGATAGAATGGTGATTATCTTATTTAATTCATTTCCTTATTAACACATAAGTATACACATAAATTCATGGATCCAAAACATCTCAAATGCATGGAAATAGATTTCTCAACTAACATCAACACATCCTTTCTAGTATCTAATACACAAATAAATACAAGTACATGGATCAAGCCAAATATGACCATTGATAGTAACCACAAGTCATTTTAATCCTACAAGTTTGACTTAGAACTATACATTCAAGATCATATCCAAATCCATATGAATTGCTAATCACATCCCATATCATGAAAGCTCTCTTTGGCTGAGGATATATGTCTTACTAAGAACACATGTCCAAGGTAGAACTATATGCATCCCATGCTACAAGAATCTTAACCTTAGTACAACACAAGTATCCAAACATACATAAAATAACAATTCAAATACGCATTTGCACACACACAAAAAAGAAATACCATACACCAACATACAATTCAAACATTAAATAACAAGCACACATGACCAATCTTCCTTTCTCTATTTTCTCAAGCATGTCTAGTTTTGAGAGACTAAAACTTTCAACCCAAAACTCAAATTCTCTTATCATCAATTGGAATTGATTTTTTGACAATTAAACTTTGAAACCTATAGGCATACAAAAATGATCTCCATTGCACCTATCAATATTAAGTAACGATCAACAAAAATGATTTGTATTAACCAAATATCCATATAGGCATACATCAATATATGTCAATATAAATATAACATATATACAAAATAGCCATATAGGCTTACAAGAATGCAATATAGGCATAACATGTCAACTATATGCAATACAAAATATATGTCCAAAAATGCCATAGAGGCATACAACAAAGGAACACAATAAAAAGTCATTCCCCTCTATCTAGTGAAGAGAATAGATCATAGGCATCTTTTGATCTTCGAGGGGATGAAGATGTTGCAAATATGTGTCTATTCAGTGTTGTCATTGATGTCAACATATCCTTAGTGCCACTAGTGTCAACTGTATTCCATTTTATTGCTTGTTTAGAAGATTGGAATGTTGAGAATATTGAGAAAATTAATGAAGATCAATGTATGCGGACCATAAAGCTATGTAGAGGAGTGTCTGAAGAAGCTCTAGTTAAGATTTGAGAGGTCCACATGAAGATTTGAATAAGCTATGGTCATCTGAGTAGAACCAGGTTTTTCTATAATCACAAGAGACAGAGTGATAGTAAATTGGTCCAGGTTGCTCCGCAATAAAATATTATGATATGCGAATCTACAGGCATGTTTGGGAAGTCAATGTGTATCATCAACTCAAGTGGTTCATGGTTTGGAGGTCTGTAAGCAATCTTTCTAGTGTGACAGTCATGATAGATAGTGTTTTTGAGGTTTTGGATGAAGATGCAAGTGATTCTATTGATTTGGAATAGTGCGGATGTTATTGCTAAATTTAATGTACTTGTGGAGGTCTCTGGATCATGTGCCTATTATGTTGGAGGTCCACATTGAAGATTGATCTTGTTGTTGAAGATTTCTTCCTTGGTGATGTTGTTCTTCCCAATCTTGGTCGACTAGATGATTCAAGAGTGTTGCGGATGATCTAAGAGCAATTCGATGGAGCGTGGCATGTTGATCAAGGAAGATTTGAGTCCAAGTTATGTTTGGCCAATAGCTTAGTGATTCACATTAAGTTAGATACTTGTAGTGCCAACCTTGATGTTCATTCCAAGGTTGATGAAGCATATAAATACTTGTTGATGAGCTGTGGAAAGTGGTCCTTGAGCAAAAATGATAAAATCCTAAGAAAGGTACAGAGGCAGAGAAGAGAAGAGGAGAAGCAGAAGAATAAGAGCAGTAAAGGATGAAGATATAGTGAAGAAGTGTTTGGGGGACAAAACATACGTAAGTGAGCCTTCAATGGGACTAAACTAGGCATGAAGAAGATGCTATTTCTAAGTTCATCATCTATGTGTTAAACATAAATTCTTGTAGGCAGTGAGCCTCTTTTGAGCAGTGAGCTCTGTAGTGTGCCTAGAGGCATGTGCCTTCTCTTTTCTTCTAAGTACTTTTAATAGGGTATGACTCTTGTGGGTTAACCCCCACCGTGGTTTTCCCTTAATTGTGTTTCCATGTAAAAAATTCCGGTGTTATGTGTGTTCAATTTGCTTCTACTCACATGTTGTTAATTCATGCTTTAATGTTTACATCATTAATCTAACTAAAAGTTGATAAAGAAGATTAAAGGAAGAAAAGGGTTATTTTGTGGGACAACTGATACACCCCCCCTCTCAGTTGTCTAGACTAATTCCAACAATTGGTATCAGAGTCAGTTCCTCTAAAATAAGCTTAACCACTCAAGGAGATCCAAGATGTCAACTTACAAGAAGGATAGTCTAAGATTTGATGGAACAAATTACTCTCTTTGGAAGAGTTGCATGGAGTGCCATTTGCAATGCATGGGTGATGCTTATTGGTTGATAACTAAGGATGAGTATAATCCTCTGGAGAAAGGTCCTTCAACTCTAGATGAACTCAAATATGCTTAAAATAATATTCGATCTAAAGAAGCCTTGTTGAGTACCCTAACTGATACAGAAATGACAAATGTCTTTGGACTGAAAACTACTCATGAAATCTAGAAGAAGTTGGAAAATCTTTATGAAGGTGATGAATATGTCAAATGTGCCAAACTACAAAGTTTGAGAGGAATATATGAAAATTTGAGAATGAGTGAAGATGAAAACATCACAACCTACATGCAAAAGATAAATGAACTTGTGTGTGCTATCAGGTGTGCTGGTGGAACTTTGGAAGAATTAGAGATTGTTGCAAAAGTGCTCAGATCCTTACCTGATTCATACAAACATAAGGTTGTTGCTATAGAGGAGATCGAGATTGTCTCTAAAGTTACAAGAGATCAGTTGATTGGCAAAATTTCAGCTTTTGAATTGAATGAGTTTGGTGATTCTCTTCCTAAGTCTAAATCTACATTTAAAGCTAGTATTCATGGGAAGCAAAGATATGATCTGAGTGAAAGCTCTTCAAGAAGATCAAACAGATTTATGAATGCAAGGAAGGGTCTTGAAGATAATGAAACTGAACTTGATGATCTTGAAGCCCTTTTCGCCAAAAGATTGCCAAGAGGATCTGGTAAGTATAAAGGAAAGTTGCCATTCAAATGTTTTGCTTGTAATAAGATTGGTCATTTTGACTCAAGGTGTTTGGAGAGGGTTTCAAGGACAAACCTTAATAGATCTAGAGGTCAGAAGAAATGTTACTATGTCTAAGAAGTTGGTGAAGGAGTCACAGATGATGAATCTGATCATAGAGGTTCCATTGATAATGATTGGGTGTTCATTGCTATCAAAGAAGAAGATTTGGTACCTACTGAATCTACTAGTTGTACAAATGTAGAAAGTACTTTGGCTGCTTAGGTTGTAGAAAAGGATGAATGGGTGATTAATAGTGGATGTTCTCATCATATGACTGGTGATAAAAGTAATTTTGTAAGCTTTGAAAAATATGCAGGTGGACTTGTGAAGTTTGGAGACAACTCAGCTGGTAGAATCCGTGGTAGTGAATCCATCTCTTTTGATGGTAAGAATAACACTAATGATGTTCTGTATGTGGAAGGATTAAAGCATAATCTTCTCAGTGTTGGATAGTTGGTTGACAAGGGTTATGATCTCTGATTCAAGGATGGAAAATATAGAATCTTGGAAAGCTCCAAACTAAAATTGCATCTAGTACTCAAACTAGAGGTAACATCTTTCATTTAAGTAGTTCTAGTAAAAGTTGCTTGATTACTCAAGTTGATCAGAGTTGGCTCTGGCATAAGAGAATGTGTCATGTGAATTTTGATAATATTGTCAAGATAAGTTCCACTCAGGTTGTAAGAGATCTTCCAAGACTTGTGAAACCTACTGATAGCATGTGCAGAGAATGTCAATTGGGTAAATAGAATAGAACTTCATTCAAGACTAAAGAATAGTCATCAAGTGGATTGTTAGAACTCATGTATACTGATCTTTGTGGTCCTGCTAGAATTAGGAGTGTGCAAGGAGACAACTATATTTATGTTGTTGATTGATAATTACTCTTGGATGATGTGGGTAACCTTCTTGAAAGAAAAATCAAAAGCTCTTGAAAAATTCAAAGTGTTCAAGGTCATGGTGGAGAATGAAATGTTGGAATTAGTCCAGACAACTAAGAGGGGAGGGTGAATTAGTTATCTGAAAAATATTAATCTTTTCTACTTTTAAACTTCTTTAACAACTTTCAATCAGATAAACATTAAAGCATGAATTAATAACACGAGCAGAAATAGATTGAGCACACATAACACCAAAAATTTTACGTGGAAACCTGGTTAAGGGAAAACCATGGTGGGGGTTAACCCACAAGATTCGTAACCTGTTAAAAGTACTTAGATGAAAAGAGAAGGCACATGCCTTCAGGCTCACTATCCAGAGCTCACTGCTCAAGAGAGGCTCACTACCTATAGAATGTATGTTTAATAAATAAATAATTAATTGATAAATAGCATCTACTTCATGTCTGGTTTAGTTTCATTGAATGCTCACAAAACTTCTACTCTGCCCCAAATGCTTTTTCTCTAATTCCTAAACATCTCTTGTTCTTCTCCTTTGCTCTGCTTTGCCTATGATCCTTTCTTTGGATATTATTATTTTTGCAAAAGGATAATTTTCCATAGCTCATCAACAAGTATTTGTATGCTTCATCAACCTTGGAATGAACATCAAGGTTGGCACTACAAACATCTGACTTAATATGAATCACTAAGCTATCGGCCAAACATAACTGGGACTCAAATCTTTCTCGATCAACATGCCATGCTTCATAGAATTGCTCTTATATCATCTGCAACATGCTTGAATCATCCAGTTAGCCAAGACTGGGAAGAACAACAACACAAAGAAGGAAATCTTCATTGACAAGCACAAACTTCAATGCAGACCTCCAACATAGTAGTCACATGATATAGAGACCTCCACAAGCACATTAAATTCAACAAAAACATCCGCACTCCTCCAAATCATCAGAATCACTTGCATCTTCCTCTAGAACCTCAAGAACATTCTCTGCCATGACTGTCACATTAGAAATATTGCTTGTAGACCTCCAAACCATGAACCACTTGAATGGATGATACACACTGACTTCTGAAACATGCCTCTATATCCGTAGATCATCATTCGACATATCTGGAACAATTTGGACCTCTTTTTTGTCACTCTGTCTCTTTTGAACACTGCAAAACTAGTTCAACTTAGATGGCCATAGCTTCTACAAATCTTCATGTGAACCCTTCAAAACTTAACTGGAGATTCTTCACACAATCCTCTACTCATCCATATGGTCTACATACAATGATCGTCATTAATTTTCTCAATATCCTCAACAATCTAGTCTTCTATTCAGGTAGCAAAATAGAATACAGTTGACACCAATGGCAACAAGGATATGTTGACATCAATGACAACACCGCTTAGGCACATATTTGCAAGAATCTCCCTCTTTGTCATTGATGGCAACATATGATGTGAAAAATTGATTTGACCATCAAGACAAGACTTTCTCCCCCTTTCTCTTATCACTTCTGCAAACACTTTCTTCACTGCTCCCCATTTCATCAGCAACTAGTTTTTCACATGAACTTCTCTCCCCCTTCGACATCAATGGCAAAGGGCACATATTTGCAATATTTTCTCCCTTTTTGTTTCATACTGATCCCAAAATTTTCATACTGACTACTCCCCCTGAGTAGTATCTCTTTAACATCAATTTGGATTACAAGATATGACTGTGAATTCCACTAGACTGATGCATCTTAGTTCTGATTAGGAGGGGTAATAACCCCTAACTTTTCTCTGAGATACTCAAAAGTATCCTTGGGGAGAGGCTTAGTGAAAATATCTGCAATTTGATTCTTTGAAGACACAAACTCCAACTTGACTTCATTCTCATTTACCTTTTCTCTCAAGAAATGAACTTGATAGATATATGCTTTGTCTTTGAATGTAACACCTGATTCTTTGAGATGCTTATTTCACTTGAATTATCATATAAGATTGTGATAGGCTCCTTAAACACAATTTTGATGTCCTTCAACATTTGCTTCATCCATAGAACTTGAGTACAATTGTTTGTTGTGGCTATATACTATGCCTCTGCTTTAGATAGGGAAATTGCCTCCTTTTTGCTCAACCAAGAAACCAATCTACTTCCCAAGAAGAATGCACCACCACTAGTGCTTTTTCTGTCATCCACATCTCCTACCCAATCAGCATCTATATATGCATGAAGAGTGAAGTTGTTATCCTTTGGATACCATAAGCCATAATCAATTGTTCCTTTGAGATATCTAAAAATTCTCTTAACTGCTACAACATGGGATTCTCTAGGATCAACTTGAAATATAGCAACAAGTCCAACTACATTCATGATGTCAAGTCTGGTCTGAGTCAGATAGAGCAATCCTCCAATCATTGATCTATACCTTTTCTAATTTTCCTTAGGGGAGTCATCATCTTTACTCCACTTGCATCTGGTTACCATAGGTGTATCCATTGGCTTTGAATCTTCCATTCCAAACTTCTTCAATAATTCTTTCACATACTTGGACTAAGATATGAAGATACCTTTATCTGATTGAACAATTTGTAGACCTAGGAAGAAATTTATCTCACCAAACATTGACATCTCAAATTCACTTTTCATCTGATCAGCAAATGCTTTGCACATACATTCATTTCCACCAAAAATAATATCATCAACAAAGACCTCAACAATCAACATGTCCTCATGATTAATCTTGAATTAGAGATTACTATCAGTAGTGCCTTTGCTAAATCCTAGCTTAAGCAAATACTTATCCCATCTTGCATACCAAGCTCTTGGGGCTTGCTTGAGTCCATACAATGCTTTTCTTAGTCTACAGACTACATCTCTCTAATCAGACAACTAAAATCCTTTGAGTTTCTCAATGTAGACTTCTTCCTACAACTCTCTATTCAAGAATGCCAATTTGACATCCATCTGATAAACTTTAAATTTTTTGAAAGAAACAAATGCAAGAAATAGTCTGACTGCTTCTATTCTTGCCACCGGAGCAAAAGTTTCTTCAAAATCAATTCCTTCCACTTGAGAATAGCCTTTGCATACCAACCTTGCTTTGTTTCTTACAACTTCACCATCTTCATTTACTTTATTCTGGAAGACCCATTTGGTTCCAATCACATTTTTCTCCTCAGGTCTAGGAACAAGATCCCAAGTGTGATTCTTTTCAATTTTCATCAATTCTTCTTCCATTTCTTTTACCCAGTTTTCATCATTGCAGGCTTCACTTACTGATTTAGGTTCAATGTTTGAAATCAAACAAATCTCCTCTTGATCTTCAACAATTTTTCTCCTAGTTTGAATACCTTTACTCTTATCTCCTATGATCTGATCTTTAGAATAATTTAGCCTTACATACCTGGGAGTTTTGGGAATTTCTTGGACTTTTGTTTCTTGAGCTTGTTCCTCAACATCTGCACTATCCTCTTGAGTTCCTGGAGTTTCTAGATCAATCTGGATCTAATTTTGGGTTTGAACTTTCTTTCCTTGACTTTGACTTTCACCTTGATCATCTGAATCATATCCATAATACCTAGAATGTACTTCTTTGCTCTCGTCAACTCTAACATTAGCACTTTCGACAATATTTTTCAACCTCTTGTTAAAGCACCGGTAAGCCTTATTTTGAGTAGAATATCTCAAAAATATTCCTTCATCACTTCTTGCATCAAACTTGCCTAAGTCCTCATCTCTTTTGATATAGCATTTACTACCAAAAAATCTGAAATATCTCATAGTAAGAGAATGACCAAACCATAGTTCATAAGGGGTCTTACCAGAATTACCTTTGATCTGCACCTGGTATACTCACAGCTTCTCTCCAATAGACTTGAGGAACATTTGTTTCCATTATCATGGTTTTGGAAGCTTACTGAATGGTCTGATTCTTTCTTTCCACAACTCCATTTTGTTGAGGAGTCCTAGGAGCAGATAACTATCTCTTTATTCCATGCTTTGCATAGAAAATATCAAACTCATCGAAGGTAAATTCTCCACCTCTATCGGATCTCAGACACTTTATTTTCTCACCAATCTCATTTTCCACCATCACCTTGAACACTTTAAACTTGTCAAGAGCTTCTAATTTTTCTTTTAGGAAGGTTATCCACATCATCCAGGAGTAATCATCAATCAACGACATGAAATATCTATCTCTTTGCACACTCCTAATTCTAGTAGGACTACAGAGATAAGTATGTACCATTTCCAACCGTCCATTTGAAAATTATTCCTTACTTTTGAAAGAAATTTTGTTCTATTTACCCAATTGACATTCTCTACACATGCTATCAGGTTTCACAAGTTTTGGAAGATCTCTTATAGCCTAAGTAGAAATTATCTTGACAATGTTACTAAAATTCACATGACACATCCTCTTATGCCATAACCAACTTTGATCTGTCTGAGCAATCAAACAAACTTTTCCAAAACTACTTAAATGAAAGATGTTACCTCTAGTTTGAGTACTAGATGCAATTTCAATTATAGAGCTTTCCAAGATTCTATATTTTCCATCCTTGAATCAGAGATTATAGCTCTTATCACCCAACTGTCCAACACTGAGAAGATTATGCTTTAGTCCTTCCACATACAGAACATCATTTGTGTTATTTTTACCATCAAAAGAGATGGATCCTCTGCCATAGATTCTACTAGCTGAGTTGTCTCCAAACTTCACAAATCCACCTTCATAATTTTTAAAGCTTACAAACTTACTTTTATCACCAGTCATATGATGAGAACATCCACTATTAATCACCCATTCATCCTTTTCAACAACTTGAGTAGCCAAGGCACTTTCTACATTTACACAGCTAGCAAATTCAGTAGACATTGGATCTTCTTCTTTGATAGCAATGAATACCCAATCATCTTCAGTGGCACCTCCATGATCAGATTCATCATTTGTGACTCCTTCTTCTCCTTCGTTTTTGACATAGTAACAGTTCTTCTAACCTTTATATATGTTAGGGTTTGGTTTTGAAAACCTCTCTAGACATCTTGAGGAAAAATGACCAATCTTATTACAAGAAAAATGTTTGAATGATAACTTTCCTTCATACTTACCGGATCCTCTTGGCATTCTTTTGGCAATAAGAACTTCAAGATCTGCAGTTTCAATTTCATCATCTTCAAGATCCTTCCTTGCCTTCCCAAATCTATTTGATCTTTCTAAAGAGATTTCACTTGGATCATATCTTTGTTTTCCATACACACTGGCTTTAAATGCAGATTTAGTCTTAGGAAGAGAATCACCGAACTCACTTAATTCAAAAGCTAAAATTTTACCAACTAGCTAATCTCTTGTAACTTTTGAGATAGTCCTGACCTCCTCTATAGCAGAAACCTTATATTTGTATGAATTAGGTAAAGATTTGAGCACTTTTACCATAATTTCTAATTCTTCCAAAGTTCCACCAGCACACCTAATACCACACACAAGTTCATTTATCTTTTGCATGTAGACTGTGATGTTTTCATCTTTGCTCATCCTCATATTTTCAAATTTTCCTCTCAGACTTTGTAGCTTGGCACATTTGACATATTCATCGCCTTCATAAAGATTCTCCAACTTCTTCCAGATTTCATGAGCATTTTTTAGTCCAAAGACATTTGACATTTTTGAATCAGTCAGGGCACTCAACAAGGCTTCTTTAACTTGAAGGTTATTTTCTGCATCTTTGACTTGATCTAGAGTTAAAGGACCTTTCCCTAGAGTTTTATACTCGTCATTAGTTATCGACCAATAAGCATCACCCATGCATTGCAAATGGCACTCCATGTGACTCTTCCAAATGGAGTAATTTGTTCCATCGAATCTCAGACTATCCTTCTTGTAAGTCGACATCCTAGATCTCCTCGAGTGGTTAAGCTTCTTCTAGAGGAACCTTGCTCTAATACCAATTGTTGGAATTAGTTCAGACAACTGAGAGGGCTGGGGGAGAATCAGTTGTCCCACAAATATTAATCTTTTATGCTTTTAAACTTCTTTAACAATCTTCAATCAAATAAACATTAAAGCATGAATCAATACACACAAGAGTAGAAATAGATTGAGTACACATAACACCAGAATTTTTACATGGAAACCCGATTAAGGGAAAACCATGGTGGGGGTTAACCCACAAGATTCATACCCTATTAAAAGTACTTAGATAAAAAGAGAAGGTACATGCCTTCGGGCTCACTGCTCAAGAGAGGCTGACTACCTACATAATGTATGTTTAATACATAAAGAATTGACTGATAAATAGCATCTACTTCATGATTGGTTCAATTTCATTGAATTCTCACAAAACTTCTTCTCTACCCCAAATAATTTTTCTCTAATTCCTAAACATCTCTTGTTTTTCTCCTTTGCTCTTCTCTGCCTATGATCCTTTCTTTGGATTTTATTATTTTTGCACAAGGATAATTTTCCACAACTCATCAACAAGTATTTGTATGCTTCATCAACCTTGGAATCAACATCAAGGTCAGCACTACAAACATCCAACTTAATACAAATCACTAAGCTATCGGCCAAACATAACTGGGACTCAAATCTTCCTTGATCAACATGCCACGCTTCATAGAATTGCTCTTAGATCATCCGCAACACGCTTGAATCATCCGGTCGGCCAAGACTGGGAAGAACAACAACACAAAGAAGGAAATCTTCATTGACAATCTCAGACTTCAATGCGGAGCTCCAACATAGCAGTCATCCAGAGAACTCCACAAGCATATTAAATTCAACAAAAACATCTGCACTCCTCCAAATCATTAGAATCACTTGCATCTTCCTCTGGAACCTCAAGAACACTATCTACCATGACTGTCACATTAGAAAGATTGCTTATGAACCTCCAAACCATGAACCACTTGATTGGATGATACACACTAACTTCCCAAACATGCCTCTATATCTGCAGATCATCATTTGACATATCCAGAACAATTTGGACCTCTTTCCTGTCACTTTGTCTCTTCTGAACACTGCAATACTGGTTCAACTCAGATGGCCATAGCTTCTACAAATCTTCATGCAAACCTTTCAAAACTTAACTAGAGCTTCTTCAGACAATCCTCTACTAAGCCATATGGTCCACATACATTGATCCTCATAAATTTTCTCAATATCCTCAACAATCTGGTCTTCTATTTAGGCAGAAAAATAGAATATAGTTGATACCAATGGCAACAAGGATATGTTGACATCAATGACAACACCACTTAGGCACATATTTGCAACATGAAATTGGTGTGAAGATAAAGTGTTTGAGATTTGATAGGGGTGGAGAGTCTACCTCCGGTGAGTTTGATACATTCTATGAGAAGCAAGGAATAAAAAGATAGTTATCTGCTCCTAGAACTCCTCAGCAGAATGGAGTTGTGGAAAGAAAGAACTAGACCATTCAAGAAGCTGCTAGGACCATGATGATGGAAGCAAATATTCCACAAGTCTATTGTAGAGAAGTTGTAAGTACTATTGTCTACACTCTCAACCAGGTGCAGATCAAAGGCAATTCTAGTAAGACCCCTTATGAACTATGGTTTGGTCATCCTCCTACTGTGAAGTATTTTAGAGTTTTTGGTAGTAAGTGCTATATCAAAAGAGATGAAGATTTAGGCAAGTTTGAAGTAAGAAGTGATGAAGGGATATTTCTGGGTTACTCTACTCAAAGCAAGGCATATTGGTACTTTAACAAAAGATTGAAAAAGATTGTTGAAAGTGCAAATGTTAGAGTTGATGAGAGAAAAGGACATTCTAGGTCTTGCGAATATGAATCAGATGATCAAGATAATAGTCAAAGTCAAGGAAGACAAGTTCAAACCTAGACTTAGATTCAGATTGATCTAGAAAATCTAGTGACTCAAGAGGATAGTGTAGATGTTGAAGAACAACCTCAAGAAATAGAGGTTCAAATAAATCCCAAAACTCCTAGGTATGTAAGACTGAATCATCCTAAAGATCAGATCATAGGAGATAGATATAGAGGTGTTTGAACTAGGAGAAGAATTGTTGAAGATCAAGAGGAGATTTGTTTGATTTCAAAGGTTGAACCAAAATTAGTAAGTGAAGCTTGCAATGATGAAAATTGGGTAAAAGCAATGGAAGAAGAATTAATGCAAATTGAAAAGAATCACACTTGGCATCTTGTTCCAAGACATGAAGACAAAAATGTGATTGGAACCAAGTGGGTCTTCTAGAATAAACTAAATGAAAATGGTGAAGTTGTAAGAAACAAAGCAAGGTTGGTATGCAAAGGATATTCCCAAGTGGAAGGAATTGATTTTGAAGAAACTTTTGCTCCGGTGGCAAGAATAGAAGCAGTCAGATTATTTCTTGCATTCACTACTTATAAAGATTTCAAGGTATATCAAATGGTTGTCAAGTTAGTGTTTCTGAATGGAGAGCTAGAAGAAGAAGTCTACATTGAGCAACCGGAAGGGTTTCAGTTGTCTAATCAAAAACATATGGTCTGCAGATTGAAGAAAGCACTGTATGGACTCAAACAAGCTCTAAGAGCCTGATATGCAAGATTAGATAAGTATCTGCTAAAATTAGGTGTTAGCAAAGGTATTGCTAACAGTAATCTCTACTTCAAGATTGACCATGAGCACATTTTGATATTTGAGGTATTTGTTGATTATATCATTTTTGGTGGAAATGAGAGTATGTGCAAGACATTTGTTGATCAGATGAAAAGTGAATTTGAGATGTCAATGTTTGGTTCAAAATGAATTTCTTCTTAGGTCTACAAATCACTTAGTGAGATAAATGTATCTTCATATCTCAATCTAAGTATGTGAGAGAATCGTTGAAAAAGTTTGGGATGGAAGACTCAAAGCTAGTGGGTACAACCATGGTAACTAGATGTAAGTTGAGTAAAGATGATGATTCCCCTAAGGAAAATTAAAAAAGGTATAGGTCAATGATTGGAGGACTTCTCTATTTGACTCAGACCAAACCTGATATCATGAATGCAGTTGGACTTGTTATATTTCAAGCTGATCCTAGAGAGTCCCATGTAGTAGCAGTCAAGAGAATTTTTAGATATCTTAAAGGGACACTTGACTATGGCTTGTGGTATCTAAAGGACAAAGACTTCACTCTTCATGTATATATTGATGCTTATTGGGTAGGAGATGTGGATGATAGGAAAAGTACTAGTGGTGGTGCATTCTTCTTGGGAAGAAGATTGGTTTCTTGGTTGAACAAAAAGCAAGAGGCAATATCTCTGTCTACTGCAGAGGTAGAGTACATAGCAACAACAAGTAATTGCACTCAAGTTTTGTGGATGAAGAAAATGTTGAAAGATATCATAGTAGCATTTGAGGAGCCTGTTAGAATCTTCTATGATAATTCAAGTGTAATAAACATCTCTAAGAATCTGGTGTTGCATTCAAAGACAAAACACATATCCATCAAGTTTCATTTCTTAAGAGAGAAAGTAAATGAAAATGAAGTTAGATTGGATTTTGTTTCTTCAAAGGATTAGATTGTAGATATATTCACCAAGCCTCTACCTAAGGATACTTTTGAGTATCTTAGAAAGAAGTTAGGGGTTATTGCCCCTCTTGTTCAGAACTAAGATGCACTAGGGTGCATCAGTTCAGTGGAATTCACAGTCACATCTTGTGATCCATATTGATGTTAAGGAGACACTACTAAGGGGTAGTAGTTAGTATGAAAATTATTGGAGATCAATCTAGAACAAAAGGGGAGAAAATATTGCAAATATGTGCCCTTTGCCATTGATGTTAAAGGGGGAGAGAAGTTATGTGAAAAACTAGTTACTGATGAAAGGGGGAGCAGTGAAGAAAGTAGTTGCAGAAGTGATAAGAGAAAGGGGGAGAAGTTCTTGTCTTGATGGTTGAATCAGTTTTTCACATCATATGTTGCCATCAATGACAAAGGGGGATATTGTTGCAAATATGTGCCTATTTGGTGTTGTCATTGATGTCAACATATCCTTGTTGCCATTAGTGTCAATTGTATTCCATTTTGTTGCCTATTTAAAAGACTAGAATGTTGAGGATATTGAGAAAATTAATGAAGATCAATGTATGCAGACCATATGGATGTGTAGAGGATTATCTAAAGAAGCTCTAGTTAAGATTTGAGAGGTCTGTATGAAGATTTGAAGAAGCTATGGCCATCTGAGTAGAACTGGGTTTTGTTGTGTTTAGAAGAGATAGAGTGACGGTAAATTGGTCTGAATTGCTCCACATTGAAATATTATGATCTGCAGATCTAGAGGCATGTTTGGGAAGTCAGTGTGTATCATCAACTCAAGTGGTTCATGGTTTGGAGGTCTGCAAGCAATCTTTCTAGTGTGATAGTCATGGCAGACAGTGTTTTTGAGGTTCCGGATGAAGATGCAAGTGATTATGTTGATTTGGAATAGTGCAGATGTTATTACTGAATTCAATGTGCTTGTGGAGGTCTTCAGATCATGTACCTATTGTGCTAGAGGTCCACATTGAAGATTGATCTCATTGTTGAAGATTTCTTCATTGGTGTTGTTGTTCTTCCCAATCTTGGCCGACCGGTTGATTCAAGAGTGTTGTAGATGATCTAAGAGCAATTCGATGGAGCATGGCATGTTGATCAAGGAAGATTTGAGTCCTAGTTATGTTTGGTCGATAGATTAGTGATTCATACTAAGTCAGATGCTTGTAGTGCTGACCTTGATGTTCATTCCAAGGTTGATGAAGCATATAAATACTTGTTGATGAGTTGTGGAAAGTGGTCCTTGAGAAAAAATAATAAAATTCTAAGAAAGGTACAGAGGTAGAGCAGAGAAGAAGAGAAGCAGAAGAACAAGAGTAGTAAAGGATGAAGATATAGTGAAGAAGTGTTTGGGGGACAAAATAGAAGTAAGTGAGCCTTCAATGGGACTGAACGAGGAATGAAGAAGATTCTGTTTCTTAGTTCATCATCTTTATGTTAAACATAAATTCTTGTAGGCAGTGAGCCTCTTTTGAGAAGTGAGCTCTAGGCAATGCGCCCGAAGACATGTGCCTTCTATTTTCTTTTAAGTACTTTTAATAAGGTACGAATCTTGTGGGTTAACCCCCACCATGGTTTTCCCTTAACCAAGTTTCCAAGTAAAAAATTCTGGTGTTATGTGTGTTCAATTTGCTTTTGCTCATGTGTTGTTAATTCATGCTTTAATGTTTACATCACTAATCTAACTAAAAGTTAATAAAGAAGATTAAAGGAAGAAAAAGGTTATTTCATGGGACAACTAATACACCCCCCTCTTAGTTGTCCAGAATAATTCCAATAGGAGACGCATATGAGGGTGGTCTACTAGGAACCCAAGGGTTGCTCCTCCTATTTAGCTATTCATGGATCTGTAGCTATTACAATAAAAATTATAGACATTAATATATAGAAATTACATTGTAAAAACATTTAAAAAAATAACCACTTACCACTATCTAAAAATTTGTCTCCTCATTTTTCGCAATACCAATATTAGGTTGTGGCGATGTCATGTCTTATAGAAACCATCCAGATAGAAATTAAACTTCAAATCAATAATCATTTGATTTTTCAAAAATAAACAACTATAACAATGAATGTAACTTCAAATTTACTAATCTACCTCATACCCCCATCAAAGCCATGGAGCTATGAATTGCAGAGTACACACCATGCTACATTGCCCTATGAACATCGGGAGGTGTCTCCCCTGCCTACATCATCTGAAAATAAAATAACATTATTCAATTAAAAAAACTATAATAGTGATGCAAGTCATGGCTCCTAACATACACACACATTCATCTAAACATGAAAGTACACACAATAAAGCACACAAGTCACATGCATATATACAAATTAGATGAAAATTCATGACTATTGTGTGGTCTAAGGGTCAACAAAGGAGAGACCATAGTAGCATCAAATTTTAGGTTTAAGAAGTTAGAGAGGGAGTGAAGGTGGTAGTTTAGGTTTAGGTTGGTGGTAGGGTACCATAGTTGTGCTCAAATTTTTGTTTGTTTGGTAGTCGTGGAGGTAGGACAATGCCTAAGATAGAGTTTGTGGGTTTACAGGATAATGTCTAAACTAGAAATCACATAGACATTAGGTAAGTTTATGGGTTTACAGGAAGGAGGAATATCAAGAGTTTGTGGGATAATATGAGGGAGGAAAGATACTAGATAGGAGAAGAAAAACCTTATTTCAAAAATTTCTTATCATTTTCTTTGTCTTGAGGTTTGTTAGGGGGTGGATTGGAAGCAAACTAGGTCTGGGATGTTTGGTAGGGGTATATTAGGAAATAGGTAGGGTAGATATGGGTTGGTTAGTAGGTTGGGTGTAGTGTTGGGGAAGTTTCTTAGGCCTACTATTAGAAGTGGATGGGGAAAGGTCCTACACTTTTTCTTTTACTTTATCTTGGAGGGGTGTTAGAGGGGAGATCAAAGTCAATGAGGAGGGTGAAGTAGTAATAGGTGGATATATGGTGGGGGCAAAGCTAGTGGAGTAGGTCAAGTAATAGAAAGAGGTTGTGGGGTGAGGGCAGAAATGCATTTAGAGGCATAAGATAGGTAAAGGTGAAAGAGGGAATTGGTATGAGGTTGAGGTGGACCAGAAGGGGTTGACAAAAAATAATCGAAGGAGAAGTGTCTTAAGGTAACAACTAGTTGGTATGGGCTATGAGAAATGGTTAAGACATTACCATCATGGGGAATTTTAGAGTCAACAAATGAGGGACCTGGATGATGTTGCAGTCAATCATATGCTATATAAGATGTAATAGGCTCATACCTCTCTTTGGTGTCATGTCCTGGGGTCTTATTGGTAGTAATTGAATGAGCTTATTAGAGAGAATTTGTTGAAGAATAGTGTGGATTGGTTCAAGAAGATTTGGTAGACATGTATGGAAAATATGGTAGCATAGACAAGGTAGTGAGCTATTTGAAAAGATGCCTCAAAGAAATGTGGTCTCATGGTGATGTCCTTGTCTATGCATCTTCTTGTCATGACATTCCATGAGACCACATTTCTTTGAGGCATTTTTTCAAATAATTATATTGTAATTGAAATTTTGTCATATATCAACATCTTGTTATTAGTTATACAATGTATAGTAATGCTTTGAGTTTGAAATATGTGCAATGAAATGTAACCAACAATATGAATATAAAATACAAAAATCTAGTAAGTACAATTCATTCATTAAACTATTTATTTTATTACCTTTGTGAAGCTTTTAAGTCCACCACCATTGGAAGGTGTTGCCGTGAAATCTCCAATATTAACCTATTCAACATCCAAAATCAAATATTAGAATACCATTGATATAACAATGTTATTCACATGTAATATTTATAATTGTTTACTAGTTACATACCCCGACAGTAGGTGATGTAGTGTAATATGCAGGTGGAGAACCACTAAAAATTCCATCAACACTATGACCCTAAAATTTTATTAAAATCATCAAACTAAATTAGTTAATCTTACATTTTAAAAATGAAATTTAGTAAATTAAATTCAATGAACTTGCTAAGATTTACCTGAGTATCAAGGCCGAAATCCTCACTCAGGAGGGCATCTGTCATCACCATTTGCTCAGCTATAGAATTATCCTGCACAGCTGCATCACGACTATCCATGGGGTCATAACCACATGCTAACCCACAAACTCGACAAGTATGGGGTGGAACCCTACTCGAACTCTTTTCTAGCCCACACTGTGTTGTAGGACTAGCATGCTCTATGATGCTCTGGGTCAAGGCACTAATGGACTGAAGTGTCTCAACCTCAACATTGATGGGGAGCGCATGTACGCTAACTTCGTATATGCTTGGTGTGACCTGCTATTATCAATTCCTATACCATGATTCACCTTTACGACTGGTCACCAGTTGTATTTGATGAACGATACATCCTTCACATACATTCCCAACATACATTCCCAATATGCATTTGTGATATACATTCACAATATACATTTGATGAAACCATACAAAACTTATGCCAATGGAATTCAACTGTCGGGGTGACTCAGATCATCAGCGAACTCCTAAAACCTTTGGCCAATGCCCAATACACTCTGTCGTCGGTATCACTCATCTCCTGTCACTCCAATACCCTCGATCGACTAGTCTGTCCTTGTCAGTCTGAGCGAGAAATGCTTGTTGATGGCCTCTATCACACCAATAGCGTCTTCAATTCCTCTAAACCAAACCCTAGCACATGGAGATGCTAGGTGATCTACTGTGCACAACCCTCGATTTGGAACATTTACATCACCGAACAGGAAAACAAAACAGGAAACACAAATAGATATTTGTACAATGAAGCCATTCCACTAATTTTGATAGAAATTTCACCAGTGGAATGCTTCACATCAACATTTCTCAACAACAAAAATATAGAAGGGAAAATAAATCTACAGCTATGCAATTTGTATTTACAGAGAATAGAAAAAAATAATTGACAACACAGAATAGTTGTTTTCTCCTTCACAAAGCTCAGTTACATTCAATCGTTCTGATTACAATAATGATCATGATGCCTGATCTTGTTCATTCCCTTGGTTTTAATAGATTCACCAAGAGTAGTACTAAACTGAATCCAAGCAGCTGGGAGACAATCACTTTAAATAGCCTCCAACTGCCCAACTGCCTATTTTTTGGCATAATGCTATTTTTGGCAAATGCGACCTAAATACTTGGGACTTACAAACATAAATCAAAGTGCATTGGTCAAATAGATGTTATTACAACACAAACATGATTTCCTAAATAAACATAAACTTAAATGCCTCACGGAGGCCACCTTGTGTTAGGTGCTCCTGCACCAAACACTCTCCTTCATAATGGAAGGGATAGAAACATGCTCATGGGCTGGTCTAGCAAGTGCTAATCTTGCTAGCCATTGTGGGTCAACACGTGCCCTTGGTCTATCTTGTACTGACCCCTACCTCTACCCTGGAACTCCTGCATATCAAAATAATTTAGCACTTTATTTTTGACAAACTTGCAGTAGAGTTTCCTCAAAAAATATATTGCAGGACCTCATTATTGTTGCATGGACGATGGTCAAAAACCATCCACCACCTCTACACAAAATTGTCCTTTATTGCTTGGTTGTTGCACCAATGGATAGGGAACCTCTTGCATGTAAGGGGTAGAGATTGATTTGTTCATGGGTTTGTGAAAATAGAACACAAGTCCAATTTTGTAATTTGTTCATGTTTAACTTGTTCATAGGACAACTTATCTGCATAGAACTCTCTAAATTCTCTCCTCTTTTCTGACCAACTAGAGATTTGCTTGCTAATTGAATCTACATTTGATAATATAGATTCAATAGATTGAGCAAGTGTGGATCTATGCAAGGTTGAAGTTGCAGGTTCTTTCAACCTTGTAATTATGTCCTCAATTTGTTTTTTATTGTTTTCAATTTGCCTCATTATATTTTCTTGTGTTCCAGGGGCATATTGAGGAATGAATGGAGGTGTTTGTTGTTCAGGTGATGAAGGATTTTGTATATTTTCAAGAGGAGGAGCTGCATTATCAATTCCTATAAATTAAAGAAATTTACATCAAAAACTATTTTAACCTACCTATTTAGCAACAAATTCAGACAAAAAACCAAATACAACTTACTCCTTTGGTGTCGCTAACATCGTGGCAGAATTTTGACGATGAATCAGTGACAAATAGTTGATGAAATGGCCTTCGATAATGCAAGCGCACTCTACCTTCTCCCCAAGCTGTGGGTTTGCTATGAAATATTGTCAAATTATGAAATCAAATGCAGTTTTTTTAATACAATAGACAATAATGTTCTCACATTATAATGCGATCACGTTATGGCTTGGTGTTGGGCTCGACATCACCAAGCCATAATGCAAGTGCATTATAACACAAGCGCATTATAATGTGCTTGCGTTATGTCTACAACTTTTTTAAAAAAAGGTTGGCCACTTTTTGACCCCCCAACTTTTTGCACTTGCCCACACCATGCCCTTAATATGATATCACAATATTCTGATTGTATTTGTCTATTTGTCAATATGTTTTAAAATCCTATTCTTACACTAGGTCCTTTACATCACTCTTTTACATATTTTCCCAAGTCCCAAGGTACCCATGTTGGGTGAAAGTTCAAAGTTACATCCCACTTTAGGCCAAATAATCAATGCAAGTGAATCTAAGCATTTTTAAATAAAATTCAAATTTGGTCAAACATATGTTCTAGCTAGATTCATTTTAGTTAAACTAGATCCAAGATACAAATTGTCTAGTTGGAAGTGTCCACTAGATACATCACTTTGGTGCCAATTACCAAAAAAATAAAATTATTTGAAAAAGTTAATGTTCTGACAACTCATATTGACATAAATAACTGTTACTTATCTATGCTTCCTTGGTCCAAATATTCAGCATGGGTGTCTTAGGAGTGTTCCAAGGTTTCAAATATTGGTTTAAGATCTTTATGTATTATTATACATCATCAAGAGCTAAGTATTTTGGTCATATTATACAAGTGCATTAGATTTTTTGAGCTTTTGACAAACCTAAATCAAGGTTTTGTAATGCATATATGTGATAAAGTGTTCCTAGAGGGTAAAGTTACATGTTTTAGAAGTCAAAGAGGTCAAAAAGGGTCATTAAAAGTTGTTTTAGAACATTAGAATCTTCAAAAAAATACCTTATCCTCTCCATACTCTATGCACACATTGTTGGCCATCAGTGTTGGCATTGATGTCAACATAGTATACATTGATGTCAACATAGCATACACTAATGTCAACACTATCATGAAAGTAAGATACTATTCATGGTTGCATATTCTTAAGGAAGAGAAAGCTCATGATTGGAGGTCATAAAAGCTACATTCTGAATCAAAGCAGGGTTGAGTTTGAAGCCTTATTAATATGGGAATTAGAAGCACTAAGAGAATCAGATGTTAAGGAAGGATGCTTGATGGCTTGAAGCATGTTATATGATCTATTCTCATCTAAGGAAGCTTCTGTAGTATCACAAAAATCCTTAGTATCACAAGAAACATCACTAAGTTTAGGCTTAGATCTTAGAATTTCATTCTCTTCCCTACATGCTACAAGTGACTACTCTAACTGATTAACCTATTCTTTCAATTCAAATATTTCACTCTTTTGTAAAATTGTTTTCCTTTTTCAGTTTCTCTAAACTTTCTTCTAGATCTATGTTCCTCTTTTCAATCTAACCAAACAACTTATATCCTTCTAATTATTCAAAACTCCTTTTGACATACTCAAACAACTTTAACTTTTCTTCTAATTCTCCATTCCTCCTTTTTACATTTTCCAATGCTTCTTCAAGAGTATCATATTTGTCTTCTCCTAGTTCTCTTTGTTGGCAATATGTGTTGTCATTAATGTCAACACTTAGAGTGAGATCATCACTCATTTTGTGATGATGATATACCAGTGTAGTCATAGAGATGCAGTGAGATGTAGTGGTGTTCCTGATGTTCGGGGTTGGATGCCATTTCCTGATCAATGTGTAACAGAGATGCATGTGATGTTCCTGATAGAGATGCAGTGAGATGCATGTGATGCTCCTAATGTTCATGGTTGGATGTCTTTCCCTTATTAGTGTCAGTCAAGTTGTTTTGAGCATGCTTGTGGTCACCAAAGATGATTTCATGATGAAATATTAAGATGGGAATTAGAAGCACTGAGATGAATGATGAAATATTAAGATGGAAATTAGAAGCACTAAGATGAATGATGATATATTAAGATGGGAATTAAAAGCTATTTTAAGGATGAGAAGATCTTGTTGATGACCTGTGGCATGTTGTATGATTCCTCCTATTGTTCCTAAGGATGCATGTGCTGTTATACAAAGGTTTTGGTCTTCAAATGTTGGTGAAGGTTTCTGTTGTAGGAAGCTGCCTAAAATACTGTCTAGTAAAATGCTCTCCATTCCTTTGCAATTGAAGATATGGTCATGCAGTTCATAATTTAAGTTAAGGATGTTGTAAAGGAGTTAAATCCAAAGTTTTAGATTATTTTCTCCTCCACATTGAAATTTACAAGTGATTGAGTTCTAGTCCATGCTTTGCGAGTATAATGTGTGAGTGAAGACAATTTGGAATGCTCTGCATTCCTCTGCAAGTGAAGATTTGCCCATGCAGTTTTGAGGATATGTTTAGAGCTATGTATGAGTTCATTCATATGTGTTTCATATGGTGTGGTGGTCCACAAGATTAATTTTCAAATGACAGTTATGTTATAGAGAGTTTTGGATGCCTAGTTGTACTCAAAATATATGCTAATGATGTGAACCAATTTGTTGTTTCTTGAAATGGTAAATTGGATGATGGAAGATGGTTGTAATTGTGTCAAGGAAAATATTATCAAACATGCATAAATTAAATCACAACAAACCCTAACACCCAATGGAGTGCAAGAAATCCAATGAATCAATCAAACAAATAGAAAATAAATCCCAAATTCTAAGCTAAACATTGGCTTATCTCCATTGTCCTCCTCAATCTCGTGCAATGTTCTCAGATTTGTAAGTGTGTAAGGATTGTGAGAAGCTCAAATGGATGCAATAGAAAGATGTTGGAGAGGTGTCGTATGTTCTTGTCTATTCTCATGTATATTTCTCATGTGTTCTCATGTATTCTCATGTATATTCATATCTTATAAAAAATGGTTGTGGAAGGGATTTTTGTAGGCAAGCACGTTTGAATGGATGACTTAGATTAAAAGTCAAATTTGGAGCAAATGAAGGTTGGAGATTGATTAGAGTTTCCCTACATTACAAGATAAGAGGGAATTTCAAATTTGGGGATATGATGAGGTGTAAAATTAGATAAACATGCCCAATTTATTTGATGTATTGAGATAAGGTACGTGAAAAGGAGATTTTTTCCATTAATTGAGGGTTCATTTAAACAAATATTTATTTGTTTAAATTGAAATAATTCATGTGAAAAGGAGATTTTTCCATTAATTGAGGATGCATATAAAAAATATTTATTTGTTTAAATTAATTGAATGAAAGTGATATTAGGATGTGAATCAAATAATTAATTAAAATTAATTATTTAATAATAGAAAAAAATCAGGGAAAATGGATAGATGATTGAAAGGAAAAAATGAATTAATTAAATAATTTAAATTAAATTAATAGTTGAATTATGGATTTAGAAGAGATATGTTTACAAGGTGAGTACATTTTCAGGTGTCTACAGTAATGATCATTTGTTGTCTCTCGTTGCTCTGCAAGATGTCTTTAATTCTCTCCAGAACTAGCTGGGGTTTGAAATGTTGGTGTTACTGGGTTATGCTCTTGCCTAGCTGATAGAGGAAGATTGATGATGTGTACCAAAAATTTTGTGTTGTGTGGAGTTCAAGGAAGGGTTGGAGATGTTGTATAGGTCTTTCTAACTCATTCATAAGAAGAACAAGAAATTTTTAATCATTCATGAGTACCGCCAAGATTGAGAAGATCAATGTGCTACATGCTTCATGTGTTCTTGCTTAAGGGCGGTCTAATTCAAATTTGTGAAGCATGCGGATGATATTCCTTGAAGAATGATGTTGTGAAGGATGATTAGGATAGGACTAAGCATTTACTAGGATCCACAAGGCATGTCTTTCATTCCGGAGTAGTGTGTAGTTCATGATAAGGCTTGCCCTATGCATGTTTCATGTTGTGTGATCTCTGGCTGACTTGCAAAATGTAATATTCTTGTTCTATTGTCCAGCTTGTTATGTAATCAATGTAATGTCTTATATATATTGTAAACCTAGTTGGTCTAAGTGAGGTGTGATTGCAAAGATAAATATGTGACTGTGTAAAAGAGTAGAATATGAACATGTTATGCCATATGATGTGTGTTTGAAGGAGAAAGAGTAGAAGTAATAAGGGCTACCTTGATTAATCTTGAATACATTTCTATGACAGGAGGGAAGCAAAGAGTGTTCCTAATTGATCTAATCATCAGAAGAAGAAAAATTACAATCATCAAAGGTGTGTGCTTCAATGTCAATTTTTAGATAGTAGGACTATCATAATGTAATCATCTCTGAGTTCATTCTGAGTTTAGGGAGTAGTTGCTTCCTTGGGTTGTATCCCTAAAACAATGTTTGCAAGGCATTGTATCTTCCTTGGGAGTGACCCTAAAATAAAAATCTTTAGGGAGTAGTATCTTCCTTTTGTTGTAGCCCTAAAACAAAGTCAGTAGGGATTAGTAGCTTCCTTGAATTGTAGCCCTAAAATAAAGTTGTAATTTTGAACTTCATATATTGTGAGTTAATCCTCACCATGGTTTTTCCCTTCTTTGGTTGTCCATTTACATCGAGTGTTATGTGTTGATGTGCATTGTGTTGATCTTTCATGTTTATGTTGATGCTATAATACTTAAGTTGTAATTTTCTCTAAAGAATTTGAAGTTTGTTTTGATACTCATTCACCCCCCTCTTAGTATCCGGGTGTGTTCAACAATTGGTATTAGAGCCATGTTACTCGAAATAATTGTAACTACTTGAGGAAGGTCCAAGATGGCTCATAGTGGATCTCACAAGGTACCTATGTTTGATGGAACAAAATATTCCTTTTTGAGGTCAAGAATGGAAAACTACCTATCTTCTCTGGGGCTTGGTGTGTGGCAAGTTGTCACAAAGGGTTACACTACTCCTTGTTTTGAGCCTACAGATGTTGATGAGATTAGGTTGTATGATAACAATGCCAAGGCAAAGAGTACTATCATGAGTGGAATGGCTAATTCAGAACTTCTAAAGGTAACGAGTTGCAAATCTACCAAGGATGTCTGGATAAAACTTGATAGCATTTGTGAAAGAGATAGTAAAGTGAAGCAAGCCAAGATGTAAATCCTCAAGAGTAAATTTGAGACCTTGATGATAACAAAATATTAAGACATTTCTAGTTATATACTTTCAATGGATGAAATAGTTAATGACATCACAATTCCTGGTGGAATAGTGAAAGAATATGAGATTGTGAAGAAGGTACTGAGAACTCTTCCTAAATCTTACAGTCATAAGGTATTTTTTATTGAGGAGACTCAGGATTTGGATAAATATACCATAGATAAATTGTTTGGTTCTCTCACAACCTTTGAAATGAGAGAAATTGACAAAGGTTCTCCAAACAAGGAAGCAACATTCAAAGCAAGTAATAAGGAAAAAGATGAAGCAACAAATCAAGATGCAGACCTTCATGAGGTAGAGGCAAACTTTGTAAGAAGATTGAAGAAGGGCATTGACAAACACAAAGGTAAGTTATCTTTCAAATGTTTCAATTGTGGGAAGATTGGTCACCTTGCTTCTAAATGTCCTTTTAAAGAATCAATGGGTAGTAACAAGAAAGATAATCTCAAAGAAGCCTATATTCCATAGAGAGTAATTATTCTTTAGAAGATGAGGATCTTGATGATTCAAATGAAGAAACTCTTTTCATGGCCTTGAATGTTGGTGACAAAAAGGATGATTTTTGGAATTGTGAAAAGTTTGATATCTTGCAGAATGATCAAAATAATGAAAAATCAATGATTGTATGGACTGCCTTTCATGCAAAAGGAGAAGACAATACTTGGGTAATTGACAATGGTTTCTCTAACCACATGATTGGTGATAAGGACAAGTTTATCATCCTTGAGAAGTGGAATGGTGGAGCTGTTAAGTTTGGTGATGATGAGTCAGCACAAATCTATGGAAAGGGTGCTATAACTATTGATGGGAAGAATAGGACTGAGGATGTTCTCTATATCAAAGGACTAAAGAATAATCTTTGAGAAGTGTTAGTTAGATGTGTAGTAAAGGATATAATCTCACTTTTCGTTCCAAAGGATGTGAAATCAAGAAGGCAGGGTCTAGAAAACTGGTTGCAGAAGGTATCAAGACATATGCAGATATTTATCATCTAAAGGAGGTAAATGGAAGAACTTGCTTATTGGCTCAATCTAGTGAGTGTTGGCTATGGCACAAGAGAATGGGGCACATCAACTTTGACAACATGGTAAAGATCAGCTCTATTCATGTAGTGAGAGATATGCCTAAGATAACCAAGGTTACAAAACACATTATGCAAGGAATGTCAAATGGGAAAGAAAACAAAGAAAAATTTCAAGAGCAAGGAGTACTCTTCTTCAATACCATTGGAAATGATTCACACTGACCTATGTGGCCCTACAAGAATAAAGAGTAAACAAGGTGAGAGGTATTTCATGTTACTTATTGATGATTACTCTAGAATGACTTGGATTACTTTCTTAAGAGAAAAATCATATGCCTTTGATAATTTTAAGGTTTTCAAAGTTATGGTTGAGAATGAAATGGATGCTAAGATCAAATGTTTAAGGTTTGATAAAGGAGATGAGTTTTATTCAAATGAATTTGAAAATTTTCTTGTGAAGATCATGGTATTAGGAGGTATCTTCCAGCTCCCAAGGCCCCTCAACAAAATGAGGTAGTGGAAAGGAAGAAGAGGAGTATGCAAGCGATGGCTAGGGCAATGTTGAAAGATGCAGATCTGCTTGACATGTACTGGAAGGAAGTAGTTCACACCATTGTCTATCTGATCAATAGAGTAGAATTGAGGGTCAATAACACTAAGACCCCTTATGAACTATGGTATGGAAGACCTCCTCATGTCAAATAATTTAGTATCTTTGGTAGAAAATGCTATATCGGAAGAGATGAAGAATACCTAGGAAAGTTTGATTCAAGAAGTGATGAAAGGTTCCTTCTTGGTTACTCAACCAGAAGCAAGACCTATAGATGCTACAACAAGAGGTTGGGAAATATTATTGAAAGTACAAATGTCAATGTGGATGAAGACTTGTATCAGATCTCACAAGAATCACAAGACTCTGGATCTGATGTATTTCCCTGCATTGAAGAAGAAGAAGAAGAGGAGGAGGAGGAGGAGGAGAAATAAGAGAAGGAACAAGAACCAGAGAAAATCCCTAAGACTCTAGTAAAGTATGTCCAAAGGAATCATGCAGCAAATTAGATCATTGGGGATAAGAATAAAGGTATGCTTACCAGGAGAAGTCTTGCAAAAGCAAGTGAGCAAGTAAATCTATGTCTACTATCAAAGGTAGAACCCAAAACCTTTGTTGTGCTAGCAAAGATGATGGATGGATAAAGGCAATGGAAGAAAAATTAAATCAGATAGAGAAGAATCAAACATGGGAATTAGTTCCCAGACCAACCAATAAGAATGTTATAGGTACAAAGTGGGAGTTCTAGAACAAGCTAAATAAAGATCCATGGAAGTTGTGAGGAACAAAGAAATATTGGTGTGTAAGGGCTATTCTCAAGTTGAAGATATTTATTTTGAAGAGACCTTTGCTCCAGTAGCTAGGATAGAGGCAGTCGGGATGCTTCTTTCCCTTGCTACTCATAATAACTTCAGAGTTTATCAAATGGATGTCAAGTCAACATTGTTTGAATGGTGATCTAGAGGAAAAAGTCTACAATGAAAAACCAGATGGTTTCTAGATATTAGAAGACCCAAACATGGTGTGCAGACTCAAGAAAGATTTGTATGCTCTTAAGCATGGACCTAGAGCTTGGTATGCTAGGTTGGATAAATACTTACTTCAGCAAGGATTCAAGAAAGGTACCACAAATAGCAAGCTTTACATCAAGGAAGAAGGAGACATGATTTTGATAGTTGCAGTATATGTTGATGACATCATCTTTTGTGGAGATGATGATATGTGTAAGAGGTTTGTAGAGGAAATGTAAAAAGAGTTTGAGATGTCTATGATTAGTGAGATGTATTTCTTCCTTGGGCTTCAAATTGCTCAATTAGATGATGGTATACTTATTTCTTAGGCTAAGTATGTTAGAGAGACATTGAAGAAGTTTGGTATGGAGGATTCAAAACCAGTGAGTACTCCTATGGTCACTAGATGTCACTTGAGCAAGAATGATTAGTCTCTAGAGGTTGATCAAACTTCCTATAGATCTATAATTGGAGGATTATTGTAGTTGACTTCATCTAGACCTAATATTATGCATGCAATATGTGTGGTTGCCAGATATCAAGCTAATCCCAAGAAAACACATGATAAGGTAGTGAAAAGAATATTTAGATACTTGAAGGGAACTCCAGATTATGGCTTATGGTATCCAAGAGGTAATGATTTTGATTTGAGTGCTTTCTTTTTAAGAAGTAGATTGATTTCATGGATGAGAAGAAACAAGATTCAATGTCATTATCAACTACAGAGGCAGAGTATATTGCAGCAGCATCCTATTATACACAAGTGTTGTGAATGAAGAAAACCCTAAAGGATATCAAGGTATTGTATGATGAGCCTATCCCTATTTTTTGTGATAATACAAGTTCTATCAATATTTCCAAGAATCCAGTGATGCATTCTAGAACCAAGCATATAGCAATCAAGTATCACTTTTTGAGAGAGAAGGTTGCAGATAAGGAAGTAAATTTGGAATGTGTTCCAACAAAGGATAAGATTGCAGATATTTTCACAAAGGCTCTTGCAAAGGATACTCTTGAAGATCTCAGGTAGAGGTTAGGGGTAATTTCTCCTCCTTCTTGCTAGATGCATAGTAGTGCATCTATCTAGGGGGAGTTCATGCTATATCTTATTCCTGGACTAATGGTGGCTACCTCTCAAGGGGAGCAGGTAGTGGTTGTTGCTAATAGGGGAGCCATGAGTTGTTTCAAGAAAAAAATGTAAGAACATAAAAGGAGGAGAAAATTAAATGTGAATCTAAAGGGGAAAAGTTTGTGCCCTGAGGGAAAGAAGTAATTGCCCTTTATCCTTGATGTCAAAGGTGGATAGAGAAATGTACATCTAAGGAGGAGTATGTATTGCCATCAATGACAAAGGGGGAGATTGTTGTAAATATGTGTTGTCATTGATGTCAACACTTAGAGTGAGGTTAGAACTCAGTTTGTGATGATGATATACCAGTGTAGTAATAGATATGTAGTGACATACAATGGTGTTTTGATGTTCATGGATGGATGTCATGCCCTAATCAGTGTGTAACAAAGATGTAGTGAGATGCATGTGATGTTCTTGATGTTCATGATTGGATGTCTTGCCCTAATTAGTGTCAAGTCAAGTTGTTTTGAGCATGCTTGTGGTTAGCAAAGATGATTTCATGATGAAATGTTAAGATGGGAATTAGAAGCACTAAGATGAATTATGAAATATTAAGATGGAAATTAGAAGCACAAAGATGAATGATGATGTATTAAGATAGGAATTAGAAGCTATGTTGAGAATGTGAAGATGTTGTTGATGACCTATGGCATGTTCTATGATCCTTCCTATTATTCCTAAGGATGTATGTGTTTCTTATATGAAGATTTTGGCCTCTAAAAGTTGGTGAAGGTTTTTGTTGTAGGAAGCTGCTTGAAAGACAATCTGGTAAAATGCTCCGCATTGATCCACAATTGAATCTATGGTCATGTGGTTCATAAGTTAAGTTGAGGATGTTGTAAAGGTGTTGAATCCAAAGTTTTAGATCATTTTCTCCTCTGCAGTGTAAGTTACAAGTGATTGAGTTTTGGTCCATGCTCTGGTAGGATAATGTGTTGGAGAAGACAATTTGGAATGATCCACATTCCTCCACAAGTGAAGATTTTACCATGTAGTTTTGAGGATATTTTTAGATCTATGTATGAGTTCATCCATATGTTTTTCAGGTGGTTTGGAGGTCTACAAGCTTAATTTTCAAATGACAATTATGTTACAGCTAGTTCTGGATTCCTAGTTGTTCTTAGAATATATGTTAATGATGTGCAGCAAATTGTTAATGCCTGAAATGGTAAATTGGCTGATGGAAGATGGTCTTGATGATCATGTCTTGTCTCTAGTTTCTCCACAAGATGTCTTTTTACTCTCTCCAGAACTGGCTGAGGTCTAGAATGTTGGTGTTGCTTAGAAAAAGGAAGATTGATGATGTGCACCACAAATTTGTTGTTGTGTAGAGTTCAAGGAAGGGTTGGAGATGTTGTATAGGTCTTATCAACTCATCTAGAAGAATAAAAAGCAATGTTTAATCATTCATGAGTACTGCCAAGATTGTGAAGACTATTGTGCTACATGCTTCATGTGTTCTTGCTTAAGGGTGACCTAATTCAAATTTGTGAAGCATGTGGATGCTATTCCTTGAAGAATGATGTTGTGAAGGATGTTTAGAACTAGACTAAGAATGTACTGAGACCCACAAGGCATGTGTTTCCTTTTGGAGTACCTTGTAGTTCATGATAAGGCTTGCCCTAAGCATGTTTCATGTTGTGTGATGTCTGGCTTGTAAAATGTAATATTCCTGTTGTATTAGCCAACTTGTTATGTAATAAATGTAATGTCTTGTATATATTGTAAACCTAGTTGGTCTAGACGAGGTGTGATTTTGAAGATGAATATGCAAGTGTATAAAAGAGAAGAATATGAACATGTTATGCATTATGATGTGCGACTAAAGGAGAAAGAACAAAAGTAATAAGGGTTGTCTTGATTCATCTTGAAGACATTTCTATGATAGGAAGGAAGTGAAGAGTGCGACTAATTGATCCAATCAGTAGAAGAAGCAAAATTGCAATCATTAAAGGTGTGTGCTTCAATTTTAATTTTCAAATAGTAGAAGGATTGTCATACTGTAATCATCTTTGAGTTCATTCTTAGTTTAGGGAGTAGTTGCTTCCTTGGGTTGTAGCCCTAAAACAAAGTTTTCATGGAGTTGTAGCTTCCTTGTGAGTGACCTTAAAACAAAATCTTTAGGGAGTAGTAGCTTCCTTGGGTTGTAGCCCTAAAATAAAGTCAACAGGGAGTAGTAGCTTTCTTAGGTTGTAGCCCTAAAATAAAGTTATAATTTGGAGCTTCATATATTGTGAGTTGATCATCACCATAGTTTTTCCCTTCTTGGATTTCCCATGTACATATAGTGTTATGTGTTGATGTGCATTGTGTTGATCTTTAATGTTTATGTTGATGTCATAATGCTTAAGTTTTAATCTACTCTAGAGAATTTGAAGTTTGTTTAGATACTGATTCACCCCCCTCTTAGTATCCTAGTGTGTTCAACACTCTTATCCTCTCCATTAATTATGAGTTATATCTTTTGATTCACACAATTCTTCTTCCAAAATATCCTTCTTGCACATTAGGTTTTTATTTTCTTTCTTCACCCTTTTAACAAATTATACAAACAACTTAATGTGAAAAGCTTACCTAGATCTTTCTTGCCTTTGTCTTCCTTCTACAGTGACACTTGTTATACTTTAAGGTTCTGCACTTTCTTCTAACACTTTCTATCTTCCCAACAAATTTGCAACCTGCTCTGATACCACTTGGTCAAGGTAGGATGGTCCAATGATAGACTATCTAGCATTGAAGACTTAAATAATCAACACCATGATCATAACAAAGATGCAATAGAAACATATAGCTAGTAACAGAAAGATAAGAGAGATTCATAATCACATGATACAAGATTTATCCTAGGAAAACCCTAAAAATGGAAAAAACCTAGCCTTCAAAGATCACTTCTCATTAAGTTAAAAGTTCAAATCTCATTAAATATGCCTCTAAGGCTGTTGATATTGTTGCAAGTATGGCCCTAAACCATGTTGTCATTGATGTCAACATACTCCTATTGCATTGATGTCAAGAATTGGATGAGTTATGTGCTAAGGATATTGAGAAAATTAGCCCCATCAGAAACAAAGAAGAATAGTGAAGACAATGAAGTTCTATGAAGCAAAGATCACAGACAGTTGAAGATCAGAGTATGTGCATCAAAGGGTTTGTAGATATGTGTCTGATGGTTCTCCAGTCAAGATGTCAGAGGTCCGCATGAAGATTTGAAGAACTTATGGCCATATGAGTAAAACTAGTTCTGGTAGCTGTTCAGTGGTGATAGAGTGGCACAAATAGGTCTGGTGAGATCTGGAAATGTACTATCATACTCTATGGATCTAGTGGCATGTTTGGGAAGCTAATTTGAATTGATAACTCAATTGGCTCATAGTTTGGAGGTCTGCAAGTGATCCTTCTAGTGTGACAGTGATGACTGGCTGTGTTCTTGAGGTTCCAGATGAAGATGCAAATGATTACAATAAGTAGAAGTGGTGTGGATGTTCTGGGTGATTCAATCAAGCTCGTAGAGGTCTCCAGTTTGTGTCCAGTTTGTGTTGTTGGTCCACATTGAAGATTAAACTTGTAATTGAAGATTTACCTTTGGATAATGGTGTTCTTCCCAGTCCTAGCTGACCAGATGATTTGGACATGTTGTGGATAATCTTGAAGGTGTTTTGCGAAGCATGGCATGTTCCTCGAAGAAGATTGAAGTTCCAGCTATGTGTGGCCAACAGTGTAGTAATGTGCAAGAAGTTTTTGTAACAAGTCAACTTGTATTTTTTAAATCTCTGTAATAAAATAAGTGTATGTTGTGCCAAATTTGTTGATCATTCCAAAGTTGATGTCATGTATAAATAAGAGTTGCGAAGTTGTTTCAAGAGGCATCCTATGTGGTCATGATGAGAAGGTGGTAAGAGAGAGGAGCAAAAAGCAGAGCAGAGGTGTTGATCTTAAATGGAACTAAGTCAAGCATAGTAAAGATGCTAACTTTCAGTTCAAGTTTGTAATACTTATTCTCTTCTATAGATAGTGTGTCTCCTGTAGGCAGTGGGCCTCTTGTGAGCAGTGTGCTTGGGTAGTGAGCCCTAATTGGTAGGTGCAATTTTATTCTTCATATTCTTTTAACAGAGAATATAATCTTGGGTTAGTCACCCCATGGTTTTTCCCTTAACCGAGTTTTCCATGTTAAAATTTTGGTGTTATTTGTGTTGAGTTTATTTCTGCTCTTGAATTATTGCATTATGCTTTCATGATGCTTACAAAATTTTATGAAAATAGAAACACAACTTCACAATGCAACATTCTCCCATGTCCTCTATTGGTTTTCTCTACTCTCTACTTTGTCCTCTACTCTTCGTTGCCTTTAGGGCTCGGTACACCTTCACACTTTCTATATGCTTCATCTTCTTTGCACATTTTCCACACCTCCCTTTGAAATAATCTTCTATCCTTCATATATATCCTCTATAAGCCTCTAAGCAACAACTTTGTTGGCCTTCATGTAACGTATATCCTGAAAAGTGTAATGCCTTTCTTGTTGGTTCCCAAATCATATGAGATGATGTAGGCATGAGATATCACCCTACGCTTCATAACATAAGCTCTACTGGCCCTAATTTACCTCCACACAATCTTAGTTCCTAGCACCCAATTCCAATTCACTAGCACAAGCTCCTATACTTCCTTTACAATCATCTTTCCTATAGTATGGTAACATAGTCTTCACTCTAATATCTCTAGATATAACATAGCTCCTGAATTGCTCCACTTAACTTCCAAACCATGAGACCTAATACCCAATTGTGGTAGAATACGATAGACTCTACTGACACCCTCCAGTAGCTAACAACACAACACCTAGTAACTGAAATGACTTTTGAATGCCAAATGAATGAAATGAATTTTGGATGCTCCTACATCATATAGTTTTCTAATTGTTCTATTAAATTTGTAATTAAAAATCTATAAATCAACTTATTTTATATTAGAATTTATGTTTTAGATTTATGAAAAATGTCATTTTACAAGTGTATAGCATAGTAGGATAATTTGGTTTATGTTTGTTCTTTTTGTTAGAAAATAAGCAAACCATTTATTACCAAAGAGCTATATTTATCCTATTGGGGTGCGTTGAAAACATTTGGCTTTGATAACATAGTGCATGTTTAGTTAAATCATATTTTCAACATCATAGCTCTTAGTCAACCCCAACCCTCCATTCCTAAGATCATATCTCATCCATTGATCCTCCTCCATGGAAATATATAAATGCCTCATTACAAAAAGAATATTTCATATATGAATTTAATGCAAAGACATGCTACATGATCATAGAATAAGCAACATCCCTCATCATGACCACAAATCTTTTGAGCACATCCATTGCATCAAGGGTTTGCATTGTTGAGAACTTGCTTTTTTCTATTAATATTTGCTTTCCCTTTTCTTAATTTGAGGTGTTTGATTTAGTGTAGGTTAGAATGGGCTTTCTATGCTTTGTCTATTTTTATTTTCATCGTACATTTTATCACTCACACTATGTATAGGAAGATAACAAATTGATGTGATTGTTCTAAAGAATATGTGTCAAATCATCAATTTCCCTAGTAGAAGCTGCTTGGTATGAAAATGGGAATGATGGATTTGGTTGTTTTAGTTTGAATCCTACTTTCCACAATTCCAAGGGCTTTTCAACCAAGTGCTTCTCCTATCGAGAGGAGAGTAATCTATCAAATTGGGTTGCCACTTAGTTTTCTGCTGGGAAATTTAGAAGTTATCACACAAAGTTGCTAATTAATGCTTTAATGCTCTTGAAACCCTAATTTAAGCAAAACAATAATCAAATCTACAAATTATGACAAATGCTACTAGAATTAGACAAAGGGCAAAGAACCTTAACACACTATTTTTCACAGTTTGGAAAATAGAAATGTTAGGGACAATGGTGATGGCACTCTAGTAAAAGGTACAACTTTTTCTATGGACTCCCAGTCTCCTTTTGGCACTAATCTCTATTCTATCTTTAGTTTTCTATGATCTGACAGTCGAGGACAAGGTTGATGGTGCCCTAGTCCACTGAGGGAGATTCTTTTGGATTTTGGAAGCTCTGCAAACCCTGATGCTCATTGTTTAGTCTGTTTCTGTGTCTTTGGATATGGAGGACAATGGTGATGGCACCCTTGTCCTGAAATCCCACATAGTTTCTGCTTCTTTTTCGATCCTGAATCTTTAATGTCTTCTTGTCTTTCCTGTAACTCCACATTCTCTAGATCCGATACCTATAACCTGCAATCACAAGGAGTGTGGGAGGGGGTTGTGGGGTTTAGAGGCTTGCCTCTGTCAAGCCCCAGAGAGACATTCAAGTCTTTCAAAAACCATTGCCAAAGAGAGAGTGTGTATCCTTGTGGGATAGAGGCAAAAATCCAAATGATAATGACGACAAAGCATAATAAATGTTACCTTGATGATGAATCTCTCATGGAAGGAAGAAGCTCTTCAATGCCATGAGGAGAAGATGTAATCCAACCCACAAAATAAACACAATAACAATGCTATGCTCTACAACACAATGAATACCTTAAATCACTTTCACATAAGCTCAAGAATCAAAATTTCCATCTAATAATCTTCTAGTTTATAAATGATAACCTACACATGCTTATATATGCAAGTAATAAGATTTCTACCAAGAATTTTGTATTTGAAACTTATGATGTCAGCCTAGAAACCCAATAACGATCATAAACCTAACATTTGAATTTAGAGAAGACCCAAAATAGGGTTGGACTAGGGTGCTAGTGCCCTTGTCCACCACAATCTTTGTTCAGGGATCATCAAATTAGCACCTCCTAGGTCATATTTGTCACAAGACCCAAGGGTTTTCTCATCTAGAGTCTGAATTATCATGCAAGATGCTCTAAATGCAATCTAAAGACTCAGGAGCTAAACCTTAATAGGAAAAATCCCCCTTTCTAACATAACATTTAGCCCCCTGTGAGGCCGATTTATTTCACTTTCCTGTTTTGAGCATTTTACATTATAGTTGGTAACATTATCAGACATTTAGAGACTATTGATTTCCATTATACAAGTTCAAATTATATCTCCTGATTTGGATTAGTTTTGATTAGTTATGTGGTGATTTGAGTAGATTCATTTTTTATGCTCTTATAATGCTAGACATGTGAGATACATTTGATGATTATTATTGATGATGATTATGAGCTCTTGTTATGGATTTGTTATTGGATTATGATGTTGTCATATTAGATAGAAAATGCAATTTTAAATCTTAATTATGATGTGAATTTTTAATGTGGAATGCAATGATATGATTATTATATTTTATTGCTTTGGCTATGATTTATCTATGTTGGATTGACTGTTTGATCAAGTACGCAGGTGATTTTCTAGTCCATGGAAAATTAGAGGCAATTCTCACACTTATGTAATTCCTTCTTAAGTCAATCCATTCCTAAGAGGGATGAGGATCACGTTTGATCGAATGGTGTTTTGGTATATGCTTGATTTAATTAATTGACCTAGTTCACCCTTTTATTTGACTTAAATTATGTGTTGTAAAATTTATGTTTTATTTCACACCATTTGGTGTTTTTTTATTTATGGGCCATGTAAAGTGATTTTACACCTCCTTTTGTGTTTATTAGAGTTCTGAACTTACCCTAGGTAGTAACCCTAGGGTCTAGGGTCCATTTGGACTTACTAAACCCTAGGGTAACTCCCATCTGGTCACTCTAAACTTGGGTTTAGTAAATGTGACGAATTTTCAAAATGGCTAAGGGTGGGAGATGAGTCATGCATTGGAAAAGGTCCATCTCCCTTCCCAAGGCTTGGGGATTCCTCCACCAAGAAGACTTGGGGGGTCTTCAAGAGCCCCAAGTATGTGGGATCTCCCTCCAAGACTCTCACACACGTGTGAGAGCATCTTGGAGGGAGAGGGCTCTCTTGGAGGATAAGTGGATGACATGTGTCATCCCTTATCCTCTTGGAGCCATGAGGAGAGTTGCCACCTCTCCACTTGGGCTCTCACACGTGTGAGAGCACAAGTGGATAAGGTGAGGGTTTGAATGGATTAGAGGGTGACACTTGTCACACTCACACTCACACTCCTTCTCCCTTGCAAGTGGGATGGGATGAGGAAGGAGAAGTTGACAAGTGTCACCTTCTCATTCCTCAGGACCAAATTTGAAGGCCTGTTTTATCTCCTCTTGAAGAGGAGTTGGGGGTTCTTGTTTTTTTTTTTAAATTTTTCTATCTTTGGAGGTTTTGGAAAGTGGGAGAAATCTTAGAGGCTTGGAGACTTGGAGAAAGCTTGTGGTCTCTTCTTCAAAGTGCATCCATTGTTGGGAACTTAAGGTAAGCCCTATGGCAATAGCCATTCCTTATGCATGTTTTCATTTTTGTTTATCTGATTGGAAATTTATGTGGGTGTTATTATCTTTTTGTGTGGGTTTGGGTGTTGGTAAGAGCATCTCCACTTGGAGAAAATTCTCAACTTGTAAGGGGTGGGGGAGAGTGAACCTCCTCGAGGTCACCTCCTAGTGTTGTTCTATTTATAGCCTTGAGGGTATTCTGTGGTGTATGGGAGTATCTTGGATGGCAAGAGTGCCATGGTGATTTTGAGTTTAAGGAGATATTATTTTTTCTTGAGGCCTTGTGGTATTGTGATTATTGAGTTTTGGAGTGACCTCTTGAGTTGAGGGGTCCACTCCCCTACCCCTCTAAACTCATTTTAATGAGTTTTGTATTGTGCAAAATTCTTGGGTGAATTTGTGTTGTGTGTGATTTCTTTGTTGTGGTGTGAAATGAATCATGTGTGAGATCTACCTCCCCAACTCAAGGGTGACCCACTAGCAGGTCTATGATAGGGAGGAGGGCGATATACATGGCTTGGCTTTTCCCCTCTTGTGTTTATGTTATTGTAGGCCATTTGGATTCTTGGAGCCTTGGAGGAAAGTTTATCTTAGACTGATTGCATTATTTGATGGCTGTTGTGAGCCATGGCCTTAGAGGCCTTATTGTTTTTGGATGTACAAAAATTATTACCCTCTATTGTACTTGTTGAAATGATTTATATTGTATAAATCTTATTGCTTTGATTTCAAAATGTGTAATATGTTGTTGTTTTGTTTATGCGTTTATGGAAAGTTTGCCAAAAAGGAAACTATAAATTTGCTGTCATTTTAGTTTATCAAAAAAGAGAAGCATGTGTTGTTGTTGGATTTTAGTTGTATGCTAAATAGAAAAGAAAATAACTCATTTAAAATTGTTGTGATTCTTAGAAAATATAATGCTTAGATTTCTTCATGTTATTCACTATTTTGAAAGAGGAAGTAAAAATAGGATCAATCTGTTATATTTAACTTGTGGCTAAAAGAAGTTATTTCCTAAAGGTTCCTATCTGTATATTTTTAAGTCATTTAAAATTACTATTATTGCGAAAATTAGTAATATATATATATATTACTTTAGTAATCTAAACTTACTGCTTTCTTTCTTTCTTTATAAATTGCTTAGACTGTGTATATATGTATTTTATAATATATACATATATATATATATATGTATATATTATATGCATATATATTTCTATTTAATATAATATTAAACCTACTGAGATAACTGGTAGAATAATGTATTTACAACTGTGTGCACATATATATATATATATATATATATACTAAATAAAACTAATTTTTAAATGTCAAATGAATTTTAAAACATATATTAAACACTGTATTATATTTTAATTCACAAAAATTACTCAGGAAGAGTTACATTGCTGGCTGAAACCCTTGGGCTAGGGTTTAGAGTTTTTAAACAAAAAAAAATGAAACTGGGTGGACAGCGACCATGGTCGCCGCCCACCATGGAATCCTTTTAAAATGCAGGGGGGGGGTGTGGGGAGGGGGCCATGCCCCCACCCACACCCAAACATCATCACTCTTAACACTTGAAACATGTGCCTACTCCGTGCACGGCGGCGGCAGCTCCGCCTTTAAACCCTCTCCTCCCTTCCACTCTTCAGTTCGGCCTCTGTGATACCTTTTATGGGTTTTGTTATCTGCATGTATGTATGTATGTATGTATGTATGTATGTATTGTAGTCTCTTCTTTTGTGTGCCAAAAGAAATAGATACTTCAGTTATACTAAATGTATATGTATTCACATATGTATACACAAAAAAATGTATATATATGTCTTCAAAAAAAAGGGAGAAACCCTATTGTATATACACCAAATATACCTCTGTGTATTTCCATGACAGCCATGGATGAGAAAACCCCCAACCTGCATATAAAAAAACATAAAACAAAGAGGGAAAATAAGAGAAATGATAGAGAAGACAAAGAGAGGAGAGAAGATGAGGAGAAAACAATAGAATGGAAGAGGTATTAGGGTTAGGGCATTCCTTTTACAAAATAAATAAAATATTTGAAAAGGGCTAAGTTGGAGGACGAGTGGGAAAATAATAGTGTTATTTTATTTATTTCATTCTTTTCTCCCATGTGCATGGGAATTCAAACTTCCCTCCCTTTTGCATTTTGACTTTTGGAATTATTTGCCTTCCTTAGTGTTTTAAGTTATTTTGATTTAAATATTTTTCTTGGGGATTGGATTATTTACTTCTAAGTGGGATTTATTTTAATGGGAAATGAGATTTTTGATTTAATTGGGATTCTTTATCCCTTTATAAGTTATTTAATTTTGACACCCTTACTAGTTATCTAATGGGGTTTTAATCTAATTTATTGGGGAAATCGTTTAATTGAATTATTTTAATTTAATCAAATTTTATTATGGGAATGGATGTTTTAATTTTTCTCTCTTTTAATCTTTTTAACATGAGTTATTTAATAAATATAATTGTTGCAATTATATTTATTAAAGGACTTAATTATTGAACTTTATTTTGGTTGTTATTTAATTTTGAGTTTTATATTTGATGAGTGGTAAATTCTATTTTTACCCTTAGAATTATTTAATTTATTTTTATTACCCTTAGAATTATTTAATTTATTTTTATACTTTATTTATTTAAGTTTTTCCTTAATTGTTTCATGGGAAATTCTTTTTAAAATATTTATTTCATATGTTGAAAACGCATTATGCTGCTGAATTTTTCTCAGAATTTAGGGTTTTATTTTAATGGCATTTTTGTGACATTTATTTTATCATTCCATTTCATCATGCGACCATTATATCAGTGAAGCGTTATTTTATTCAGTTTGATTTATGCATTAGAATTAGGGTTTGATTTTGATTTAGTCAAAATCATTTCACTCACCTAGGAAACTTAGGGTTTTAAATTAAATCGATTCTAACCCTAGTAGTGATGTTTATCATGTCGCATAACCCCCTAGTTGGCTATCATCACATAGGGGATTGCGTAGGTAGATGGTCTTCCCTGAATATCGATTAACATGTTTACACCTTATGTGCTTTTTCCATTGAGCACATTGACACGTGCAAGGGGGTTTCTAGGGACATGTGGAAAAGTTTTTGATATTTCGTGTCATGACCACATGACAAATGTAGACATGATATGTGTGTTGCATGTCATGACCGCATGGGAAATGTGGGCATGACATTTGGTAACAGAGCCCAAGTTTAAACATTGGTCTTGTTGGGCACATTATTTATTCTACAAATTTGATTAATTCGTAAATACCTTGTTCTTGTAGGATGCCTCCCTATTGAGTTAGGTGAGCGCACTCACATGGTATAGTGTCTATAGAGATACGGGAAGAGAACGAATCTTAAACAGAGGGTCAAGGACCACTAGCACCACCAACACAGCAGGCACTGCATGCCTTAGCAGTACCTGATATTAGACCTAGCAATAGCAGAGCCGCGTGTCGAACCTTGCATTGATCCGTGAGAGGAGCCGTGTGTGGAGCCACTTGTTGAGCCCCACGTCAAGCTGTGAGTGGCACCATGAGTAGAGCCCTTTGTAGAGATTCCTAACACTATCGTGGAGGAGGTTGGTTCAACTTACTGGGGTCATAGCAAGAGCCCTTCGCATCAGGTGATGCGAGAGGAGGCAGTGAGAGTAGAGCAGTATTATCACAAGCCTTACGATTATTGTAGAGATGAGCCTGTCAAAGGGCACAGAGACTGGGGAGATCCTATCAAATACTTGCATAGACTGAATCCACCTACCTTCGTAGGGACCACAGAGGGAGCCAAGGTTGAGGTTTGGCTTATCAATTTAGACAGGTGCTTTATGTTGCATCCTTATGAGGGTAATATGAAAGTACACGTGGCAGTCCACCTATTGAGAGATGCAATAGTGACTTAGTGGTGCACTGAGGAGTGCAAGCATCGCTTATCATTAGATACACTTTCATGGGAGACATTCATTGAGTGCTTTAATGCACGATATTTATCAGACCACTATAGGCAGTATCGCATCGAAGAGTTTTATGATTTACAGCAACGAGGACTTATTATAGCACAATATGAGGGCAGGTTCACCAAGTTGTCACATTATGTGGAGTAACTCCATGATACGAAACTCCTGGTTCATAAGTTTATTAGAGGGTTGAACCATGGGATAGAAGGGCCTGTGTGCATGGCAAACCCCTAGTCATTGAGCGATGATGCCAATAAGGCATACATAGTTGAGGAGATACAGGAATGAGGTCAGAGTTTGTGCCCTTAGTTTTAGGATCGTGGACAACAACAACATCAGTAGAGTTACCATAGACCACCACCACCACCTCAAAGGGGAGGGTTTAGTTTTGCACCATTACCTCCTAGGCCTCCACAAAAGCAGTAGTCGCAGTAGCAGCAAAGATCCAAGACACAACAGAGGGTACACGGGGGTCATAATTGAGGTTGGCAGCAGCAAGGACCACCTACAGGACCTGTGAGATCACAATAGTCTTACAGGGGTTCACAAGGGTCCACTGGTCAATCTGGACAGTAGCAGAGTGGTAGGACTCAGTCTGGATAGGTACAAGCTCGAGGCCTATGCTATGTTTGTGGTGGAGTAGGACATCTAGCCAAAGAATGCCCACAGGGCTTTATAGTAGGGGGATAGCCTCGTGCAGGAGGTTTAGAGTAGATAGTTGGTAATGTGGGTAGGTCCCACCATATGTTCGCAACAGTTGATAACTACCAGGCTAATTTTTAGGCATCCATGATTGAGACCTGAGGTATGATTAGAGGTGTCCCCATTTCTATTTTATTTGAATCTGGCACTATTGATTCATTCATATCTCCATCGTTAGCGGAGCATTGCAGGCTAGTGGCCTCTAAGAAGGACGATAGGTGGGAGGTTGAGTTGGCCACTAGGGCCAAGATGGCAGTAGATGCCTTAGTCAGCGACTACGAGATATCTTTGGGACCCTTTACTACATTATGCAACCTTAGGGTTATGTCTTTAGGATCCTATGGTGTGGTTTTGGGCATGGACTGGCTTGCAGCTCATAAAGCCAAGCTAGATTGTTGCTGAAAGGTGATTAGCTACTTAGACGATCATGGTACGTCAATTGAGATAGTGGGCATTTAGAAGCCCATAGTAGTTCGTATGATATCCGCTCAGTAGCTTAAGTGTTGCATACGGAAGGGATGTCAGATTTTTGCCATCATGGTTAGTGACAGATCAGAGGATGAGCCTGAGGCATCATTAGATGACCATCCCATCTTGAGAGAGTTTGCTGATGTGCTTCTAGTAGAGTTACCAGGGATGCCACCCCTTCGAGAGGTAGACTTTCATATTGATCTAGTGCCGGGTGCCGAGCCAGTGTCTCGTGCACCCTACAAGATGACCACTCATGAGCTCATAGAGCTCAAGTTGTAGCTTGAGGACTTGCTCGAGAAGGGGCACATCCGACCAAGCATTTCACCTTGGGGCACTCCAGTCATCTTCGTGAAGAAGGATGTGTCTCTTCATTTGTGCATGGATTATAGGCAGTTAAATAAGGTGACGGTGAAGAACCGTTATCCTCTGCCCAAGATTGATGATCTTTTCGATCAGATGTAGGCAGCTAAGGTGTTCTCTAAGATTGACCTAAAGTCTGGTTATCACCAGTTGTGCATCACAGAGGCAGAAATCCATAAGACTACCTTTCGGACTTGATATGGCCACTATGAGTTCACTGTGGTACCCTTTAGCTTGATGAATGCCCCTGTAGTGTTCATGAGCCTTATGAACGGGGTGTTCCGTACCTACTTGGATCAGTTCATGATGATTTTCCTTGATGACATATTGATCTATTCGTGGACCGAGGAGGAGCATGAGGAACACCTACGTTAGGTTTTGCAGTGTTTGAGGGAGTAGAATCTTTATGGCAACCTGGTGAAGTGTGCATTTTTTCAGGATAGAGGTACAGTATTTGGGGCACATCCTGTCTGGCGATGGTATATATGTAGATCCATCGAAGATCAAGGATATCTGAGATTGGCCAACACCCACCAATGTGATAGAGGTCAAGAGTTTTATGGGGTTAGCTAGTTATTATCGTATATTTGTTGAGGGTTTCTCCAGGATAGCACACCCCACCACTTCCCTCCAGTAGAAAGGGAAGAGTTTTACTTGGACTGAGTAGTGCGAGAGGGCCTTTCCAGTCCTCAAGGAGAGTCTTACAGTGCTCCTATCTTAGTGGTTCCTGATTCAGCAACAAATTTTATGGTTTGCACCGATGCATCACTTGAGGGTTTGGGAGCCGTACTTATGCAGGTTGGTAGAGCAATCACATATGAGTCACGAAAGATCAAGACCCGTGAGCTAAACTACCCCACTAATGATTTAGAGATCGTAGTAGTGGTTCATGCTCTAGTTTGTTGGAGACATTTCCTATTGGGTCATCACTTTGAGCTTCATTCAGATCATCAGAGCCTTTAGTACATATTCATGCAACTGAATTTGAATGCCCATCAATGGCGTTGGATGGAGTTTCTTTGTGAGTATGGCTTTGATGTCCATTACATCAAAGGGAAGGAGAACATGGTTGCTGACACATTGAGTCACAGGCACCATGAGATCCTGACCTTGACTCTGAGTGTAAACTTGAGGGGATGCATTATTTAGCATCTGCCTGAGGATGAGTAGTTTTTTGAGGTGCAGCAGGAGATCTAGTCACAAAGAGCCCTAGTGGGCAAGTTTGTAAGATACTCCCTTGAGGCAAATCGGTTACTTCGTCATCGACAGTACATCTATGTACCCCACACATGTGACCTACATATTGTAGTGTTATCAGAGGCTCACAGAGCACCTTATGCAGCACACCTGAGAGTGAAGAAGATGCATGCTGACCTACGATAGTTGTACCATTGGGCGGGTATGAGATGAGATATTGTAGAGTTCATTGCTCGATGCCTTGAGTGCCAAAGGGTCAAGGTCAAGCATCAGGATCTAGCGAGTCTGCATCAGCATCTAGCGAGTCTTTTATACCCTCACGAGATACCTAAGTTGAAATAGGACACCATTTCCATGGATTTCATTATTTGTATTCCTATGTCTTCTCGCTGCCATGACGCCATCATGGTGATAGTTGAGAAGTTGACCAAGGTAGCGCATCTCTCACCTATACACATGACGTATAATGCACCAGCAGTGGTGAGAGTATTCTTGGATGATATTGTGAGATTACATGGGGTACCTCACCGCATCATTTCTGACAGGGAATTGGTGTTCACTTCAGCATTTTGGAGAGCTTTGCAGCAGGCATTGGGCACACAACTCAACTCTAGCTCCGCTTATCACCCCGAGACAGATGGATAGACAGAGCAGGTGAATCAGGTGTTGGAGGACATGCTCCATATGTATGTTATGGACCACTAGTCTAGATGGGAGGAGTATCTGTATCTGGTTGAGTTTGCCTACAATAATGGGCATCACAGCTCGTTGGGTATGCCTCCTTTTCAGGCTTTGTACGGTATACCTTATAGGACACCATTGAGTTGGGATTGGATAGAAGATAGAGTTGCCATTGGTCTAGAGTTGGTTCAGGATATGGAGCAGTAGGTCACACTAATTAGGCAAAGACTTCAGGAGGCACGGGATAGACAGAAGAAGTATGTCGATGCTAAGAGACTAGATTGGAGCTTCTCAGTTGGTGATAGAGTATTCCTGAGAGTGTGGCCACACAAGAGTCCAATCCATTATGGAAAGGGCTCTAAGCTTGCACCACAATTTGTAGGACCTTTTGAGATCTTGGAGTAGATAGAACCTGTAGCCTACCATCTAGTGTTGCCACCTAGCCTGTCATGCATCCATGATGTTTTTCATGTGTCTGTATTACGGCGATATATATCTGATTTATCTCATGTATTGGATTGGAGTGCTCTATAGGTAGAGGTAGACAGGGATTTGGCTTTGGAGCCAATTTGCATATTGGCTCATCAGATGCTAGGCCTTTGAGGTTGAGAGCTGAACTAGGTTAGGGTCCAGTGGGATCGTTATAATGAGGTCACAGTGACTTGGGAGGATGCAGCTAGTTTGAGGGCACTCTATCCTCACCTTTTTTATGACTTGTAAGAGGAAGTTTAGTCTTAGGGGGGAGGATGTGAGGCCGATATATTTCACTTCCCTATTTTGATCATTTTACATTATAGTTGGTGACATTATCAGGCATTTAGAGACTATTGATTTCCATTATACAGGTTCATACTATATCTCTTTATTTGGATTAGTTTTGAATAGTTATGTGGTGATTTGAGTAGATTCTTTTTTGAAGCTCTTATGATGCTAGACATGTGAGATACATTTGATGATTATTATTGATGATGATTATGAGCTCTTGTTATGGATTTGTTATTGGATTCTGATGTTGTGATATTAGTTAGAAAATGCAATTTTAAATCTTAATTATAATGTGAATGTTTAATGTGGAATGCAATGACATGATTAGTGTATTATATTGCTTCAACTATGATTTATCTATGTTGGATTGACTGTTTGATCGAGTGCGCAGGTGATTTCCCAGGCCATGGAAAATCAGAGGTAGTTCTCACACTTATGTAATTTCTTGTTAAGCCGATCCATTCCCAAGAGGGATGAGGATCACATTTGATCGAGTGATGTTTTCATATATGGTTGATTTAATTAATTGGCCTAGTTCACCCTTTTATTTGACTTAAATTATGTGTTGTAAAATTTATGTTTTATTTCACACCATTTGGTGTTCTTTTATTTATGGGCCATTTAAAGTGATTTTACACCTCCTTTTGTGTTTATTACAGTTCCAAACTTACCCTAGGTGGTAACCTTAGGGTATAGGGTCCATTTGGACTTACTAAACCTTAGGGTAACTCCCATCTGGTCACTCTAAACTTGGGTTTAGTAAATGTGACGAATTTTCAAAATGGCTAAGGGTGGGAGATGAGTCATGACTTGGAAAAGGCCCATCTCCCTTCCCAAGGCTTGGGGATTCCTCCACCAAGAAGACTTGGGGGGGGTCTTCAAGACCCCCAAGTGTGTGGAATCTCCCTCCAAGACTCTCACACATGTGTGAGAGCATCTTGGAGGGAGAGGGCTCTCTTGGAGGATAAGTGGATGACATGTGTCATCCCTTATCCTCTTGCAGCCATGAGGTGAGTTGCCACCTCTCCACTTGGGCTCTCACACGTGTGAGAGCACAAGTGGATAAGGTGAGAGTTTGAATAGATTAGAGGGTGACACTTGTCACCCTCACACTTATCACCCTCACACTCCTTCTCCCTTGCAAGTGGCATGGGATGAGGAAGGAGAAGGTTTGTCACCTTCTCATTCCTCAAGGCCAAATTTGAAGGCTTATTTTATCTCCTCTTGGAGAGGAGTTGGGGGTTATTGTTTTTTTTGAAAGTTTTCTATCTTTGGAAGTTTTGGAAAGTGTTGGAGAAATTTTGGAGGCTTGGAGACTTAGAGAAAGCTTGTGGGCTCTTCTTCAAAGTGCATCCATTGTTGGGCTCTTAAGGTAAGCCATATGGCAATAGCCATTCCTTATGCATGTTTTCATTTTTGTTTATGTGATTGGAAGTTTATGTGGGTGTTATTTTCTTATTGTGTGGGTTTGGGTGTTGGTAAGAGTGTCTCCACTTGGAGAAAATTCTCAACTTGTAAGGGGTGGGGGAGAGTGAACCTCCTCGAGGTCACCTCCTGGTGTTGTTCTATTTATAGCCTTGAGGGCATTCTATGGTGTTTGGAAGTATTTTGGATGGCAAGAGTGCCATGGTGATTTTGAGTTTATGGAGATATTATTTTGGTGTGAGGCCTTGTGGTATTGTGATTATTGAGTTTTGGAGTGACCTCTTGAGTTGAGGGGTCCACTCCCGTACCCCTCCAAACTTATTTTAATGAGTTTTGTATTGTGCAAAATCCTTAGGTGAATTTGTGTTGTTTGTGATTTCTTTGTTGTGGTGTGAAATGAATCCCGTGTGAGATCAACCTCCCTAGCTCGAGGGTGACCCACTAGTGGGTCTATGGTAGGGAGGAGGGCGATTTGTGTGGCTTGGCTTTTCCCCTCTTTTGTTTATGTTATTCCAGGCCATTTGGATTCTTGGAGCCTTGGAGGAAAGTTTATCTTAGACTAATTGCATTATTTGATGGTTGTTGTGAGCCATGGCCTTGGAGGCCTTATTGTTTTTGGATGTAAAAAAATATTACCCTCTATTGTACTTGTTAAAACAATTTCTATTGTATAAATCTTATTGCTTTGATTTCAAAATGTGTAATATGTTGTTGTGTTTATGTGTTTATGGAAAGTTTGCCAAAAAGGAAAATATAAATTTGCTATCATTTTAGTTTTTAAAAAAAGAGAAACATGTGTTGATGTTGGATTTTAGTTGTATACTAAATAGAAAAGAAAATAACTCATTGCTAATTGTTTTGATTCTTAGAAACAGAAAAAAAAAATATAATGCTTAGATTTCTTCATGTTATTCACTGTTTTGAAATACGAAGTAAAAATAGGAGCAATCTGTTATATTTAACTTGCGGCTAAAAGAAGTTGTTTCCTAAAGGTTCCTAGCTGTATATTTTTTAAGTCATTTAAAATTACTGTTATTGTGAAAATTATTAATACATAGTAATCTAAACTTACTGCTTTCTTTCTTTATTTATAAATTGCTTAGACTATCTATATATGTATTTTATTATATATATATATATATATATATGTATGTATGTATGTATGTATGTATGTATGTATGTATGTATGTATGTATGTATGTATGTATGTATGTATGTATGTATGTATGTATGTATTATATGCATATATATTTCTATTTAATATAATATTAAACCTACTGAGATAATTGATAGAATAATGTATTTACAACTTTGTGTGTGTGTGTGTATTTCTTATACTAAATAAAACTAATTTTTAAATGTCAAATGAGTTTTAAAACATATATTAAACACTACATTTTTTTTAATTCACAGAAATTACTGAGGAAGAGTTACATTGCTGGCCGAAACCCTTGGGCTAGGGTTTAGAGTTTTTTAAACAAAAAATGTGAAACTAGGTGGACGGCGGCCATGGCCGCTACCCACCATGGAATCCTTTTAAAAGGTAGGGGGGGTGGGGAGGGGGTCGTGCCCCCATGCACACCCCTGAACATCACCACTCTTAACACTTGAAACCTGCATCTACTCCGTGCACGACGGTGACAGCTCCGCCTTTAAACCCTTGCCACCCTTCCACTCTTCAGTTTGACCTCTGTGATACCTTTTATGGGTTTTGTTATCTGCATATATATATTTATATATATTGCAGTCTCTGTCTTCTGTGTGCCAAAAGAAATAGATACTTCAGTTATACGAAATGTATATATATATATGTGTATATATATATATATGTGTGTATATATATATATGTATATATATATATGTATATATATATATATGTATATATATATGTCTTCAAAAAAAAGGGAGAAACCCTATTGTATATACACTAAATATACCTCTGTGTATTTCCATGACAGCCATGGATGAGAAAACCCCCAACCTGCATATAGAAAAAAAACATAAAACAAAGAGGGAAAATAAGAGAAATGATAGAGAAGACAAAGAGAGGAGAGAAGATGAGGAGGAAACAATAAAATAGAAGAGGTATTAGGGTTAGGGCATTCCTTTTAGAAAACAAATAAAATATTAGAAAAGGGGAGGATGAGTGGGAAAATAATAGTGTTATTTTATTTATTTCATTCTTTTCTCCCATGTGCATGGGAATCCAAACTTCCCTCCCATTTGCATTTTGACTTTTGGAATTATTTGCCTTCTTTAGTGTTTTAAGTTATTTTTATTTAAATATTTTTCTTAGGGATTAGATTATTTACTTCTAAGTGGGATTTATTTTAATGGGAAATGGGATTTTTGATTTAATTGGGATTCCTTATCTCTTTGTAAGTTATTTAATTTTGACACCCTTATTAGTTATCTAGTGGGGTTTTAATTTAATTTATTGGGGAAACCTTTTAATTGAATTATTTTAATTTAATTGACTTTTATTATGGGAAGAGATATTTTAATTTTTCCCTCTTTTAATCTTTTTAACTTGAGTTATTTAATAAATATAATTGTTGCAATTATATTTATTAAAGGACTTAATTATTGAACTTTATTTTGGTCGTTATTTAATTTCGAGTTTTATATTTGATGAGTGGTAAATTCTATTTTGACCCTTGGAATTATTTAATTTATTCTTATACTTTATTTATTTAAGTTTTTCCTTAATTGTTTCATGGGAAATTATTTTTAAAATATTTATTTCATATGTTGAAAACGCATTATGCTGCCGAATTTTTCTCAGAATTTAGGGTTTTATTTTAATGGCATTTTTGTGACATTTATTTTATCATTCCATTTCATCATGCGACCATTATATCAATGAAGCATTATTTTATTCAATTTTATTTATGTATTAGAATTAGGGTTTGATTTTGATTTAGTCGAAATCATTTCACTCACCTAGGAAACTTAGGGTTTTGAATTAAATCAATTCTAACCCTAGTAGTGATGCTCATCGTGTCACATAACCCTCTAGTAAGCTATCATCACGTAGGGGATTGTGTAAGTAGACGCACTTTCCCTAATATCGATTGACATATTTACACCTTATGCGCTTTTGCCACCGAGCACACTGACGTGTACGAGGGGATTTCTAGGGACATGTAGAATTTTTTTGATATTTCATGTCATGACCACATGACAAATGGGGACATGACACGTGTGTTGCATGTCGTGACCGCATGGGAAATGTGGGCATGACACCCCCACTTTAATATATGTATAAACTCAAGGCCAATACATGCATTAAAGTATGGTCAACAAACACAACAAGCACGCCAAGCAGGGAGAAAACATGCCAAACACATTGAAGACAATAATAGGCACACAAAACATGAAGAAGACAGTTATAGTCACGCAAAACATGGAGAATACAACATTGAAGACACGCTAAGCATAGAGAATGCAGTGAGTGAAGTGATTATTTTCTTTTTTATTTTCCAATATGAAATGCAGAATGCAAGTGCAAGGAAAGTAAATAAACAAATCCCAAAAAGTGTAGAGGAGTTGTTTACCACTAGTCTTGCACTTTTTGAGAATAGACATGCCAAACAAAATCCCAAGGTGTAGAGGAGTTGTTCACCACCAGTCTTGCACCTTGAGAACAAACACGCCAAACAAATCCCAAAGTGTAGAGGAGCTCATCACCACCAGTCTTGTACTTTGAGAACAAACATGCCATACACACACACACTAAAGACATAGAGAAAACATGACAGACAAGCGATGGAGTGAAACTATTGCTGGGTTCATCACCATCTTAGGCACATTACAGGCACACACTGATGATTGAGCTTTGCCACAACAATTGTTGAAAACATGCTTAAGGGTTAAGTTAGTTACAGAACTGCTCCCCGCCTCACGATGAGGACTTTTAAAAATAACAGGATAATGCAATCTCTCTGAGAAATACGCCATCCCTGCCTCATGATGAGGGCTTAAGATAAAAGATTATGCTCAATATCCCACCTCCGCAGAGGACCTAAATGATTGAGATTAATTTCAAATTGTTCAAACACAATTTACTATCATCTAAAGTAGACAACTTACCTTATATATGCCCCCACCTTAATGTGGTTGATATTGTGTACCGATATCAAGCACGTTAAGGTAGGAAGAAAACACACAAGGGAACACGAGCTCTCGTAAAGTCCATGCCCCCCAAAGGTGACATGTACTTTACAATCACTGAATGTTCCCACAAACACATCCTTGCAAGAAAAGTGTTAGTGCCCACATAATCATGATAAACAACAATGCATATGATCAACTACATGAAACAACCAAGCAAGGTGATATCCATGATAAACAAAGTGCATGGAGCAATAGTATTGTTAAAGTATTGTTAGCAAGATAAGATAACATTGACATCAATATCAAGATAGAGAAATCACGAAGTGATTCCACTAGCCAAGCGTCGGATAATTTGTTACAACCCCTTCGTCATATATGGATTAGGTCCATTTTTTGATTACTTGTGAAAGGGACACTAGGTCCGCATCAGTATAATATGTTTTTCATCATCTGCCAGCTAGATGGAAACACTAGAGGAAGGTATACAATAAATCAGAGAGGAGAACAAGTGCCTTAGTGACAGTCACATAGGAGGGTGCCCCCAATTCACCAATCGCAATGCTATGTCCGTAAGACACAACACACAACAATAGAATTAGAGGAGAGGAAATATAGAAGAATGATTATACAAATAGAAGAAGGTCACAATATAAGTGCTCTCCTAGTATCCTTGACCTTGGAAGAGAATCAAGGGTCATCCTAGGAGGCCTAACAACACATAATGCATCACGGGGGAAACACATCACGAGAGATAAAGGGTTAGAGATACTTACATGTAGACAGGTTCATGCTAGAAGTCATCATCCTCCCAATCCTAAATGCTAGATGAAAGTGGTGTGTAAGGTACCAAAGCCCAACTGTTGTTCTTGTTTTCAACTTGTTCATCTTTAATTTCTTCTTGATTCTCAATGTTAGGTTGAATGTTCTCTTGTTCATTTGCAATCCATTGGGCATAAGCTTGTCTTATCCTCCTTTCTTTTTCTAGTCTATTTCTTCTTGTCTTGTTTCTTATTTCATCATTGTTGTGTTTTTCCATAATTTGCATAGTAGAGGAGGAAACACCATGTTCAAATCTCATTGGTCTTGGTGGAATATTTTGTTGTCGATGAAAGCCTCCCAATCCTTGAAAGGATGATGGGGGGAACCTCAGCATAAATGCCATCTCTCCATGGACAAGGTGGGTCATGGAACCTTTCCTTATCCACATTTCTCTTGTCAAAAATTTCATCAAAGCCATAATAATCTTGTTTTATGCTTGCTTCATGTTCTTCTCTTATTGGTTGCAAAGGAGACCTAGCCACTCAAGCTAGTTATTTTTCTTTGTATTTTATGTATTCTATGAAATTTCTATCTCTTCGTGGCTTAGGATCTGTCTTAGGTTGTGGCCAAAAGTAATCAAGAATAAAGTTCTTGTACTTAGCCAAATATTGATACTCATTATGACTGATAGTATGGATCTCTCTTCACAAAGGAAACTTTATACATTTGTGAATAGTGGAAGGAATATCATTCATAGCTTTAAGCCAAGGGTGTCCAAGTTTTACATGGAAGAGGTCAAATAAGGGGATTATGTCAAATGACTGATCCATAACTTTATCATAGACTGAGACCATTAGAGTTATCTTTCCAATTGGTTTCATGAAAGCTCCATTATGTGTTTTAATTCTCAAATCTGACGGTTCATAAGATTCTTTGCCATTTTATGTTTAAGGAGGAAATCTTCCGTGACCACATTTGTCATGCAATTAGGATCTATGAGTGTTCCATGCACATGTTGTTCCATTAAACTTACTATGATATAAAGAGGCCGTTTGGTATTTACCATTTCTTTGTCATGAGGAGTGAATGTTATTTCAAGCTCAGGGGCTCTTCCTTTTAAGTAAAGCCTAGGAACAAACCTAGAATTATTATTATGTTGAGAAGCCATTTACAAGTTTGCAAATGAGTGTCAAATCAGATTTTCAATATCTTCCAAAACTTATGCAACAAGCAAGTGCAAAAAAATGATGTCGAATATGCTCTAAAATGCTTGATTTTTTTAACTTTTCACAGTGCAAACAAGTGAAAGAAGAGGTGTTGTGAAGATTTTACAGAGGGACAAAAAATGATATGCATAATAACATTCCACTAATACAAGAATATATTTCACAACATGCTTTTGAAGCAACTCTAGAAAGTCGATAAGCCAAAACCTAGTGAGAATAAACCAAAATATGTGATTTTTCACCAAATCTCAATGCAAAAGAGTAGGGAAACGAGTGTTTTAAGGAAACTGATGATGGAAAACAATTTATAACAGTAATAACAGCCACCTAATGCCAAAAAATCTGTTACAACATGCCTATAGTGCCACTCTCGATCAAACCCTAGTGCAAAGATATAAAAAATATACAAATTTTCCCAAAATTTCAATGGAAAAGCCCAAAAGAAAGGGTGTTGTAAGGAAATTGAGAAGGGATAGAAGACAATAATGCTAATAAAAGCCTATTAGTGAAATAAAATCCCTTACAACATGCTTGGAGTGCAAATATAGCAAGACAATAGGCTCAAATCTAGTGAAAAATGCAAGTTTTCAAACCCTGGACATGAAATTTCACAAGGAGGTCGCTATGATGCAACACTACCATTAGATATCAGACCTAATGAGTGTTTTAAAAAGGTATTAAAATATGAAACAAGATTTTGACTACAACCCTAGCTCATGCAAAACTAGGTTTTGATGAAAATGCAAAATTTCAAGCAATTTCTATCAAAACAAGCATGCAAATGAGTTGTAAATAATGAATTTATGTATTTTGGATCAGATATAATTAAATAAATATAAATTAAATTAATTAGATGCCAATGAGTTCAAATTTTATAAAAATGCAAGTCTAATATGCCAATTTTTGCATTTTTTTTCAATTTTTTTGTATTTTTTCAAATGCAATATTGAAAATAATGAATTGAATGATGATGAATTTTAGGTCTGATGAAAAAATTAGAGAATTAATTAAATACAATTGAATGGGTGCAAACTATGTCAAAAATCAAACCCTAGAATTCAATTTTTTTCAAATTTTTTAAGTATATCAATTTTTTTTGTAAATTTTTTAATGCAATAAAATGAATGAATGGAAATCTATCAAACAATGCTCATCAAGGTGCCAAAAAGTTCAATAACATGAGTTCACCAAAATTTTTGGTATGAAAAGGGGGATGATGGATGTGGTTGCATTAGTTTGAATCCTCTTTTTCACAAAACATTCCAAGGGCTTTTCAACCGAGTGCTTCTCCTATCGAGAGGAAAGTCATCTATCAAATTGGGTTACCACTTGGTTTTCTATTGGAAAATTCAGAAGTTATCACACAATGTTGCTAATTTATGCTTTAATGATCTTGAAACCCTAATTTAAGAAAAACAGTAATCAAATCTGCAAATTACGACAAATGCTACTAGAATTAGACAAAGGGCAGAGAACCTTAACTCACTATTTTTTGTAGTCTAGAAAATAGAAATGTCAGGGACAATGGTGATGGAACCCTAGTCTAAGGTACAACTTTTTCTATGGATTCCCGATCTCCTTCCGACATTGATCTCTATTGTATCTTCAATTTTTTGTGATCCGATAGTGGAGGACAAGGTTGATGATGCCCTAGTCCACTGAGGGAGATTCTTCTAGATGTCAAAAGCTCTGCAAACCCTAATGCTCATTGTTTAGTCTGTTTATGTGTCTTTAGATGCAGAGGAAAATGGTGATGGCACCCTTGTCTCAAAATCTCACATATTGTCCACTTCTTTTTGGATTTTGAATCTTCAATGTCTTCCTATCTTCCTTGCAACTCCACTTTCTCTAGATCCAATACTTGTAACCTGCAATCAAAAGGAGTGTGGGAGGGGGTTGTGGGGTTTAGAGTCTTGCCTCGATCAAGCCCCAGAAAGACATTCAAGTCTTCCAAACACTATTGTCAGAGAGAGTGCATATCCTTGTGGGATAAAGGCAAAAATCCAAATGATAATGATGATAAAGCACAATAAATGTTACCTTGATGATGAAGCTCTCATGGAAGGAAGAATCTCTTCAATGCCATGAGGAGAAGATGTAATCCAACCCTCAAAATAAACACAATAACAATGCTATTCTATGCAACATAATGAATACCTTGAATCACTTTCACATAAGCTCAAGAATCAAAATTTCTATCTAGTAATCTTCTAGTTTACAAATGATAAACTACACATGCTTATATATGCAACTACTAAGATTCCCGCCAAGAATTTCATATTTGAAACTTATAATGTCAACCTAGAAACCAAATAATGGTCACAAAATTGACATTTGAATTTAGGGCAGACCCAAAATAGGGCTGGACTAGGGTGCTAGTGCCCTTGTCCACTCCCTTGTCTTTGTTCAGGGATCATCAAATTAGCACCCCCTAGGTCCTATTTGTCACAAGACTGAGGGGTTTTCTTATCAGGAGTCTGAATTATTATGCAAGATGCTCTAAATGCAATCTAAAGACCTAGGAGCTAAACCTTAATAGGAAAAATCCCCTAAGGGTGCATTTTTTTGACATAACAGAAACAATAAATTACCTCAATCTAGCACACTCACCTTTTTATGTAGTGACCTATGTTCATCAACATGTACAACTCTTATGGTTCTCTTTGGTCTTCTATCATATCTTCTTTATGATTGGGTACATTGAAATGTTTTATGGCCTTTAGATCCAAATATAAAATAAGTTTTAGTGAATGATATTGCATCACCTCTTCCATGTGTTTCTCTATCTTTGTCATATCATTTATCATTAGCATAATAATCAAATCTTATTCTATTTCGTTTATAGTTTCAAATCAATCTTTGTTCTAACTTATAGTGTCATATTTTTCTTTTGTATCATCATTGTATACTTATATACCTTTTCCTTTCTATCTTCTTCTTAGAAATCTATCACCTTTGCCTCCCTTGCTTTGCTTGTTTTGGAATCTATAGTTTAACTTTTCTTCAACCTTTAGGGCCAACTAATATGCTTCCTCAATAGATTTCATAATCAACATACTTAGCTCTTCATAGATAGATTCTCTTAAGCAATTGATATATCTATAAACCTTCTCTTGATATTCCTCTTGATGACATGCTCTTATGGTTAGCCTATAATATTTTTAAGTATAATCTTTCAAGTATCATATCCTTTTTTTGTTGGAGTAAATGAGTAAATACCATTTACCCATGCTTAAGTTTACTTAGGCATCCAACACAGATATTAAATTAGGTACATCTTAGATAATTAGTTGCATTTACCATTCGGGTAGTTTTTACCTACTGGCTCCCGAACACACCTATATATTGTACATTTGTAAATATTTTTTGCATCTCAATACATTTTTCATCCTCTAGTGAAATAGCATTGTCTTCTCTCGTATTGTGGAGCATTTTTCTACAGGTTGTGCTCCTAGTAGGTGGATGACACCAACATGGTATTAGAGCCTTCAACCTATGCCTCCTTCCATTGAGAGTTTTCATTAGAGTCTGAGATCATTTATTCGGTGGAGTTTTTTTGGTTGGCATTTGAAATTTATGAAATTTCAAAGTTGCCATTTCTGCCGATATTCTTCCTCAATCATTGTCAAGCGAGTGTGTCTTTTGCCTTCATTCTTATCTAGGTGGGAGTACTTGCTACCTCTTTCAATTGTAGGTAGAGGTTAATCCACACCCCTATGTAGAGGTAGAGGTTGATCCTTTCCATGCCCCATTTCAATATGAAGGCATTTGATTTTTTGGTTTTCCTCCAGGCATTTTGCATTTATCAGCGCCGAGTTCTCCAAATGTGAAAGTAGTAGATTCAATCCAAAGAGCTTGGAGTGCATGTACACCGTCCCACACAATATTTCTGGCAGTGCTCTAATGAGAAATTCATGAAATTTGGCCACATTCTAAGCAAGGTGATTTCATAAAGGTGTGAAGAAGCCAGATCTACAGCGGCCCTTAGTCCAACATTCCTCATGGGTGATATAATTTTGGATCTCTATAATATTTGTAATAGTTTATTATCAAATATTTGTCTAGGGTTTTGTTTTAAACGTAGACTTTAGCCTTTTATAAAGTTTGATCACATATTTATTAAGGTAGCACTATTGAAGGTGGGCCTATGCAGTGATCTTTGGAGTGATATAAGGGACTTTAGTCCCACATTGAACCCGTAGAGGCATAAATTGGCCTTTATCTATACCAACACTCGCATTGTATTGTGAGTACTTGTAAAGGCTCATTCATGTGTGGAGTTATTCAGCAGACTGTGTGGAAGTGTATGCTCATCTTGGTGCTCATGGTGACTTGGTGACTTGGATTACGTGGTGCGGGAAATCACCACCAATTGCCCCTCTGGGACTTTTTTTATTACATCCATGCATTTTTCCTCAGGTACATGTCTTTTGTATCTTGAGTTTTTTTCGATCTTGGAAAGGTGAAATCAATTTTGAGAGGCTTCATTTGCTATTATTTGTGATATCTTAGAGGTTTTAAACCTAATTGTATTAGTTTGGTGTCTATTTTGCTTGCTTTTGGTGCATTTTTTGTCATGGCTACTCCTGATTCATTTGAGCATTTAAATCCTCATAACTATCATACTTGGAAGGTTAAAATGCATAGGTTGCTCCAATATAATGGTTTGTGGTCCACATTGCATGATAAACAACCCACTCTTACTAAGGAGTATGAGATATTTTCTCACAAGAACAAGTGTAATGAAGCTATAGGTTTGATGGCTTTACATGTTTATGATAGCTTGTTTTTCCATATTGAGGAGTGTAATACACATAAGGAGGTATGGGATAAGTTAAATAAATTGTTTGGTCAGATCAGTGAGTTTCATGCTTTGCAATTAGAGGCAGAATTGACTTCTCTTTCCTAAGATATATTTCCTTCAATTAATGATTATCTAGTCAAGTTCAAATCTGTGTGGTCACAATTAGTAGGATGTGGAAGGATAAAATGATAAGGAGTCTATTTTCTTGATTCTATCTAAGCTAAGAGGTCCATTTTTTGTTTTCTCTTCTACTTTTTACTCCACTATGGATGCTTTGGGTAGTGCTTTCAATATGCCTTCTTTTGAGACATTTTGTGATCGTTTGACTAGGGAGCAACCCAAACTTGCTTAGTTAGATGGGTCCTCTAAGAGTCATGCATTAGTTGCACAAGTATCTCAAAGCAAATGGAAGAAGGAACCTAAGGCTAAGATAGAGTCTTATGAGTCCTCCATATCTTCCAAAGAGGATAAACATAAGAAGGATAAGTTTAGTTGTGTGTATTGCAAGAAGAAAGGTCATGATGAACACCATTGCTATACTAAGAAGATTGATGAGCTTTCACACCCTCTTCAGAAGAACAACACTCAGTTGCCTTCATCTGTGACTCCTCCTTCTATAACTTCTCCATCAGTAGCATCTTCATCTTCATCTAAACCTACATAGTCAGGGAATGTAGGGTTTGTAAATGGGATGAAAGGTAAAGAAGACAAGCTTAAAGGACATGCATTGGTTACTTCTATAGTTTGCTCTAGATGTGATAGATGGTTTTTGGATTCAGAAGCATCACATCACATCATTTTTTCTCCCTATCCTTTTTTGGGTCTTCATCCTACAGATACTTCTAAGATCTTGTTGGGGGATAGTAAGTTTTTGGATGTTGTAGGGACAAGAAATGTTGAGATTGGTGATGGTTGTTTTAGAAATGTACTTTGTATTCCTAGTTTGTAAACAAATCTTCTTTCTATCTATCAGATTACTCATGGTGAGGTACCTAAGATTGTATAGTTCATTGTAGATTATGTTTTCATTAAAGAGATTGATACTGGCAAAGTCATTGTAGTTGGTAAAGCTGATCATGAGTCTCGTCTCTATGCTTTTTCTCATTTTGTTGAGGATAATGATTATGAGCCTCACACTCCACTTGCTAGTGTTGGTAATAAATCCTCGAGAGAGATTGGTCATTTGACCTTTGGAGTTCTTCAGACTTGTGTTGATTCTTCTCCTACTTTAGATCTTGTTGCTTCATTTCAACATAGTAGGATGTTCTTGATCCCTCAAATCTTGTTTTGTGGGATAGTCACTTGACAGGAATTTTATAGTTGTTTTGTGAATCTCACATTGTTGATTTGGATGATGTATTTAAGGGTATATCCCTTCTTTTTTATGACAGTACTAGCACTGCTCCCACACCAATTGTGTCTTTGGAGATTGTTGCTTCAGAGTTTCCACATGGTTTTGTTGATCTACCTTCTTCATTTGAGGTTGCACCTGATCATGATGTGACATTTGGTTACATGAAGGCACCAGGACAATTCTCAGAGGCATCTTTCATGTTAATTCTTACTCTCCCTTCTCTTGTTTCAGAGTTGGAGTTTCTTTTGCATTAATGATTGGACTTGTTTCTCCCAAAAGGGAGGCATGTTATTTGTAGACATTGGATATTCTTTTGTCTTCAAGCTTCCAGGATTGGCACATCAGTTTCTTCATCATGGGGGGATCTTCAGCATTTCTATTCTTTGCTATGGGGGGCTACATAGTCTCTCTCCTTTTGTATTTTTCTAAGATTAGTGATGGAAGTTGTCCTTTGGGGGTCTTGTGGAGTCCTCCTTCCTTTCACCTTTTTAGTTTTTTTCTCTCTTTTGGAGATGAGTTTTCTCCCAGAGGGTTTTTCTCCTTTTCTCCACTTGTGAGAGATTGAATTTCATTGTAAATGGGTACCTAACATGGTTGTGTATCTGAGACCCATATTACATATTAATATTGCATAATAATCTCCCTAAGTTGCACTTAAAGGGGGGTGTTGGAGTAAATGAATAAATACCATTTACCCATGCTTAAGTTTACTTAGGCATATAACACAAATATTAAATTAGGTGCCTATTAGATAATTAGTTGCATTTACCATTTAGGTAGTTTTTACCTACCGACTCCTGAACACACCTATATATTGTACATTTGTAAATACTTTTTATATATCAATACATTTTTCATCCTCTGGTGAAATAGCTTTGCCTTCTCTTGTATTGTGGAGGGACTTTATGTGGGTTGTCCTCTTGGGAGATGGATGACACCAACACTTTTATCTCAAGTTTTATGACTTTTTCAATAATTCAAAATAATAATTAGCTAGAACAAATTTTGAAATTTCAACTTATATAGCATCATGTCCCATTTCTTAATACTAAGATTTCCTTTTCTATTCTTCTCTAGCTAATTTTTCTTTGGAAAATAGCAACGTGGTCTTTCAACTTAATCTTAGAAAATTTTACTCTCTCAAGATCAACAATATCTTCATACTCAAAATGTTCTTCTAAATTAGTTATCTAATCAATTAATTCCTTAGGATTAAAACCACCGACATAAATTGGAATATCTACTTGAATTTTCTTACCAATACTAGAGATAAATTTTAATTTTCTTTCTTATCTATCCTCTTCTTCAATTTAATGTTCAATTTGAATTTGTTTTCCAGCTTTTTTCTCATCATCACTTTCAACAACTATAGGTCTGGAACTCTTCTGTGGTATTCTTCAATAACACCAAAATGGATCTAGACATTTTTTAATCATTTCAAACATTTCCTTAATATGTTCAACACCATGGAATACACCTTGATCTTTTCCTATCCTTTTAGGAGGAATTTTAAATAAAATCCATATAAAATTATCTAACTTGAAAACTACCTCAAGGTGAATGGTCTATTTCACAACCAATTTTCAACTAAACAATAAGACGAATGAATCTTCTCTACAACAACCAAGTGTTGGAAACTTCACACACCAAGGAATCCTCTACCCAAATATGTAGTGTTGGGTGACTCCTGCCATAGAATTGTCTATCCAACAAGTCAATGCTAGAAGACTCTCAATTAGTACATTTAAAATAATCTAAATATGATCCTCAAGATTCACAAACCATGCTCTAATAATCTCTGTTCTTTTTAAGTTATCCAAAATACACTCTAATACCATCTAATGTAGTACTAGGTTGGAGGGCCCAATCAAGATCTATCTAACCATGTAATAATAAGCAAATACTTAATAATGAAACAACAATATAACTTTGCAAACACTATACATAATAGACTATCAAAGTGTGAATGACTGATGATACTTAAATAAAATATAATTACAACAAAGCTTCAATGAGATTATAATATGCTAGGCATCAACTATTTTGATTGCAACATCTAGATCAATGAGATATTTGAAAATACATCAATTGAACATATACTTGATATGCTATCTTTGTTGGCCTTCAACATACTTTTCTTTTGATTTCCTTAAAAATTATATCCTATCCCTCTCAATTATATCAAACTCTTCTTTACATAGGTGAATGTAGAATGATGTGTTCCTCTTGGAATCATGCTACACCAACTATGGAGAATACAAGGATCAATAACCCTAATTTTAAATGTTTGGATCATTAGTAAGCTTTGACATTGGATGCATTATCCTATATAGTGTAAAGGTATAATGGTAATGTGTTGATTCACTCTAACTATTATTTCTCAAGCTACGAGTCTTCACATGTGATGTGGTTATTTACATGGCCCCTCTTAGGACTCAAATTTAAATGGGAAGCCTTAGGAATTGTTGCAAGTTTCAAATATTTTCCACAAACCAACAAGATTTTATCTATTCATTGAATAGTCCAATTCAAGTCCTCAAGAGAAAATCATAGGCATGGTGATGATGTTGAAATACACTAGACAACTAAGAGGGGGGTGAATCAGTTGTCACAAAAACTTAGCTTCATATGAACTTCAAATTGTTAACAACTTAGTTATTCATAATCAGATTTAACCATGAAAGCATGAAACCATATACTTAATTGCAATCACACAATCAACACAGAAGACACAAGATTTTTATGTGGAAAACCCTAAAAGGGACAAAACAAGGTGGGTGTTAGCCCACATAAATATATGAGTTATACCAATACCAAAAAATAGAGGCTCACTACCCAAAATGCTCACTACAAAGATTGGCTCACTGCCTAAGGGTGGCTCACTACCAAGGGGTGGCTCACTACCAAAGTGATGAATTGATTAAGTAGAATCTACTCCATGCTAGGATTCAATTCCATTGAAGCACAAAAATAACTCCTCTGCTCTGCTCTTTCACAACTTCACACTTATCTTTTCATCTTCGCTTTCTACACACTTTTTTGCATCTACATTACATGCTTTTATACAATTCATCAACCTTGGAATGTACATCAAGGTCAGCATTACATTCATCAACCATTGGAACAATCTCCAAGGTTGGCATTACAAACGTACATAAAATAGGTCTGGACCTAATACAAATTTAGCTAAGGAAAAGATGTAAAGATGTATGTGGATCATGCCACACATTAGTTGGGACTCAAACACAATCCTCCATGCCACAACATGCTTCTACAATCTTCAATGCATCTCCGCTCATAATGAATTCAACCAAGTCAGCCAAGACTAGAGATAATACTAGGTCTTCAAAGAACAGGCTTCATCCACAATCTAAATTTTCCTTTGCAGACCAATCCAAAGGTAAGAACATGATTAGGAGACATCCAAGAGCACATTTAAATCACTAAGAAGAACTACACGACTTCAAATCACTTTGTCAATAAGATTCTTCAAACTAGAACACATAACCAACACTGCCAACCACTGCCATAATGAAAAGATCGCTTGTAGACCACCAGATCATGAACCATTGGAGTTAAAGGCACATAACAACATCTCAAACCTAACTCTAGAACTGCAGACAAAAATAGCTCAATGCGGAGCATATTACTTTCTTCCTATCACTGCCAACTATATAAAAAAAGTTGTCTTCACTCTGGTGAACATAACTCACTCAGATCTTCATACAAGAGGCTCAAATCTAGAATATAACCTCTTTAGATAGACTTGTAAATAACTTCCAACCCATATGCAAGGATATTCAATATAGAATAAATGTAGATCATTCGTTTGGACTATTCTTCTGCATGTAATACACTATTTCCACTACAACTCATTGACTTTACCAGAGGGGCTAATTTTCTCAATATCCTCAACATCTACAAGAAAGTAACAAAATGAGAGCACAATTGACACCAATGACAACATAGATATGTTGACATCAATGACAATACTGATTAGGCACATACTTGCAACAATCTCCCCCTTTGTCATTGATGGCAACATATGATGTGAAAAAATTAATGACCATCAAGACAAGACTCTCCCCCTTTTTCTTTACACATCTGCATTATGTATCCCCTAAGTTTTTCACATGATTTCTCTCCCCCTTTGACATCAATGGCAAAGGGCACATATTTGCATGTTGCTGCTCTGATCCACTGAACTTTCTCTGTCAGGAACTCATACCGATAACATCTAGCTACTCCTCTTGAGAGGTAGCCCTCAAAACATCAATCCAGATCAAAGAATGACAAATTGAGTACTACTGGATTGATGTATTCTTATGACAAATTAAGCACCACTGGATTGATGTATTCTTATGCATATTAGTTCAGAGGAGGGTGATGACCCCTAACTTTTCTCTAAGATACTCAAAGCTATCTTTAGGTAGAGGCTTACTGAAAATGTCTGCAATCTGATCCTTTGTGGACACATATTCCAACTTTATATCATTCTCTTTCACCTTCTTTCTCAAAAAGTGACACCTTATTGATATGTGTTTTGTTCTTGAGTGCATCATTAGATTATTTGAAATGTTTATGACACTTGTATTGTCACAAAAGATTGCAATTGGCTCTTCATAAACAACTCTTATATCTTTCAATGTCTACTTGATCCATAACACTTGAGTACAACAACATGCTGCTGCAATATACTCTGCTTTTGTAGTTGACAAAAAGATTGAATCTTGTTTCTTTCTTAGTCATGTAACCAATCTATTACCTAGGAAGAAGGCACCTCCACTTGTACTCTTTCTGTCATCAACATCTCCAGCCCAATCTGCATCTGTATAAGAAATGAGAGTAAAATCATTGTCCTTTGGATATCATAAGCCATGATCTGGAGTGCCTTTTAAATACCTCAAGATTTTTTTTATTGCCATTACATGTGATTCCATTGGATCTGCTTGAAATCTTATAACAAGACAAACTGCATACATACTATCAGGTCAGGTTTGAGTAGATAAAGCAATCCTCCAATCATGGATCTGTATCTCTTGTGATCAGTCTTAGGTGATTTATCAGTTTTTCTCAACTTATAGCTAATCACCATGGAAATACATACCGATTTAGAGTCTTCCATCCCAAACTTCTTCAACAATTCTTTCACATACTTAGACTGAGATATAAAGATTCCTTTATCTGATTTATTGATTTGCAAACCTAGAAAGAAACTCATCTCACCAAACATGGACATCTCAAACTCTTTCTGTCTTTCACCAATAAATTTTACACACATACCTTCATTACCTCCAAAGATGATATCATCAACAAAGACTTCAACAATCAAAATTGTTCACCATTAATCTTGAAATAAATATTACTGTCAGCAGTACCTTTATTAAACCCTAACTATAATAAGTATTTATCCAACCTTGCATACCAGGCTCTGGGAGCTTGCTTGAGCCCATATAAAGCTTTCTTCAATCTGCACACCATATCACCTTGGTCTAATAACTTAAATCCTTCCGATTGCTCAATGTAGGCTTCTTCTTCCAACTCACCATTTAAAAATGCAGACTTCACATCCATCTGATACACTTTGAAATCTTTGTGGGCTACAAATGCCAAAAACATTCTAATTGCTTCAATCTGAGCTACTAGAGCAAAAGTCTCTTCAAAATCTATTCCTTCAATATCCTTTGCACACAAGCCTTGCCTTATTCCTTACAACCTATCCATTCTCATTCATCTTATTCCTGAAAACCCATTTGGTTCCAATGACTTTTTGTCAACAAGTCTAGGAACTAATTCCCAAGAATCATTCTTCTCTATCTGCATTAGTTCTTCCTCCATGGCTTTTACCCAGTTTTCATCATTGCAGGCTTCATTCACAGTTTTTGGTTCAATCTTTGAAAGCAAATAGTAATTGACTTGTTCTTCTGCAACTCTTTTCCTTGTCAGCACACCTTTGTTTTTTATCTCCTATAATCTGATCTTTAGAATGCTTTATCCTTACATACCTGAGAGTCTTGACAACACTTTCTAGAGCTTCTTCTCCATCTTGACTATCTTCTTGCTCATCTTTTTCTTCATTCACTATAGTCACTAGTTCATCTAGTTCATAGTAACTCAGGTCTAATATTCTTTTCTTCCCTTCATCTACCTTCACATTTGTACTCTCAACAATCTTTTTAATCCTTTTGTTGTAGCACCGGTAGGCCTTACTCTTGGTAGAGTACCCAAGGAGGATTCCTTCATCACACCTTGCATCAAACTTTCCTAGATCTTCATCTCTCCTAATATAACATTTGCTTCCAAAGAATTTGAAATATTTTATTGTAAGAATTCTTCCATACCACAATTCATAAGGAGTTTTAGTGCTATTACCTTTCACTTGAACTCTATTTTGAATGTAGACAACAGTATGTATGGCTTCTTTCCAAAAGACTTCCAACAAATCTGCTTCCTTCATCATTATCCTAGAAGCCTCTTGAACTATCCTATTTTTTCTTTCCACAACTCTATTCTGCTGAGGAGTCCTAGGTGTAGACAGCTGTCTCTTTATCCCATGCTCTTCACAAAAAGTGTTGAACTCATTTGATGTGAACTCACCTCCTCTATCAAACCTCAAGCATTTGATTTTCAACTCTAATTCATTCTCAGTCATTGCTTTGAAAGATTTAAACTTCTCTAGGGCTCTGATTTGTGTCTTAGAAAAGTAACCCAAGTCATTATAGAATAATCATCAATAAGCAACATAAAGTACCTGTCACCTTGTAGACTTCTCACCCTTGTAGGACCACAGAGATCTATATGTACTAGATCCAATAAACTGGCAAAAAATTGCTCTTTGCTCTTGAAACTTATTCTTTTCTGCTTCCCTAACTGACATTCCTTACAAATTGTATTGGAGGATTTCACAAGTTTTGGTAAATCTCTCACAGTCTGACCTAAACTTAAATCTTTACCAGATTATCAAAATTTATATGACACATCCTTCTATGCCATAACCAACTCTCATCTACCTAGGCCAATAAACAATAATCATTAGTTCCTCTTAATTGATAGATGTTACCTCTTGTCTTCTTACCGATAGCAATCATAGTTCTGGAGCTTTCCATGATCTTGCACCCATTGTCTTTAAATCTCAGATCACATCCTTTGTCACACATTTGACCAACACTCAAAAGGTTATGCTTCAAACCCTTCACATATAAGACATTGTCAATTAGGACATTGTTAATATTATGCTTTCCATCAAATGAAATAGATCCTTTTTCCAGAAATCTTACTAGCTGCATTATCTCCAAACCTAACTAGTCCTCCATCATATTTTTCAAAACTTACAAACTTACTTTTGTCACCAGTCATGTGATGTGAACATCCACTATCAATAATCCATTCATCTTTATCTTTCTCAACTTGAACAGCCAAAGCACCTTCTTCCACTGGTTTTTCTTCCTTCACACAGCTAGAAAAATTAGTAGACATAAGATCTTCTTTAATAGCAATAAACAGACATTCATTTCCACTAGCACTAGCATCATCAGTCACACCTTCATCATCAAATCTTTAACATACTAACATTTCTCTGGAGCTTTAGGCCTACTCTCGAATCTTTCTTTATTTCTTTCAATTCTTTCAGGACATCTGGAAGCATAATGACCTACTTTACCACATGAGAAATATTTGAAAGGTAATTTGCCTTTGAACTTACCAGATCCTCTTTGCAACCTGTCAACAAAGTTGGCTACAATTTCATCAAACTCATCATCAGATTCCACCTTGTACTTTTCTTCTCTGGAGACCTAAACTCTGAGGTGTTGGCTTTAAAAACAATCTCTACTTTTGGCAGAGCATCACCAAACTCTCTCATTTCAAAAGCAGTGATCTTTCCAAGATACTGATCCTTATTAATCTTTTTCACAGTCATTATTTCTTCAACTACAGCTACCTTGTGAGCCTAGGATTTAGGTAATGACCTAAGAATTTTCATCACAACTTCAGTTTCATCAATAATTCCTCCCATGCCTTTGATTCCAGTAACAATTTCATCCACCTTTTGCATGAAGGAAGTTATTTTTTCATCTTCTCCCATCTTGAGACCTTCATATTTAGCTTTTAGTCCCTACAATTTGGCACTCTTTACAGATTCATCTCCTTCATACAAATTACTCAGCTTGTCCCAGACTTCTTTAGCAAACTCATAATCCATGACCTTTATTAAATCAGTATCAGTTAATGCACTTAGCATAGCATCTTTGGTTTTTACATTTACCTCATATTCTTTGATTTCATCTTTAGTTGTCAAACCATTCTGCAGCATGGTGTATATATTCTATGTCGCTTGCCATATATGATAACCAATGCATAGAAGATGGCTCTTCATGTGAGTCTTCCAAGTTGCATAATTCATCCCATAAAACTATGGAGCCTCCTTCTTGTAAGACATTCTAGATCCACCTCAAGCTATTAAACTAAATCCACTAAGGAACCTTGCTCTGATACCAATTGTTGAAATGTACTGGACAACTGAGAGGGGGGGTGAATCAGTTGTCACAAAAACTTAACTTCATATGAACTTCAAATCGTTAACAACTTAGTTATTCATAATCAGATTTAACCATGAAAGCATGAAACCATAAACTTAATTGCAATCACATAATCAACACAGAAGACACATGATTTTTATGTGGAAAACCCTAAAAAAGAAAAACCATGGTGGGTGTTAGCCCATAGAAATATATGAGTTATACCAATATCAAAAAATAGAGGCTTACTACCTACAGGGCTCACTACCAAAAATGCTCACTGCAAAGAATGGCTCACTGCAAAGATTGGCTCACTGCCTAATGGTGGCTCACTACTGAGGGGTGGCTCACTGCCAAAGTGATGAACTAATTAAGTAGAATCTACTCCATGCCAGGGTTCAATTCCATTGAAGCACAAAAATAACTCCTCTACTCTACTCTTTCACACGTTCGCACTTATCTTTCAATCTTCACATTCCACACACTTTTTCGCACCTACATTATATGTTTTTATACAATTCATCAACCTTGGAATGTACATCAAGGCTAGCATTACATTCATCAACCATTGGAACAATCTCCAAGGTTGGCATTGCAAACATACATAAAATAGGTCTGTACCTAATACAAATTTAACTAAGGAAAAGATGTAAAGATGTATGTGAATCATGCCATGCCTTAGCTAGGACTCAAACACAATCATCCATGCCACAACATGCTTCTAAACTCTTCAATGCATCTACGCTTATAATGAATTCAACCAAGTCAGCCAAGACTAGAGATAATACTAGGTCTTCAAAGAACATGCTTCATCCATGATCCAAATTTTCCTTTGTGGACCAATCCAAAGGTAGGAACATAATCAGAAGAGATCCACAAGCACATTGAAATCACCAGGAACAAATGCACAACTTCAAATCACTTTGTCAAGAAGATTCTTCAAACCAGAACACATAACCAACACTGCTAGCCACTATCATAATGAAAAGATCACTTGCAGACCACTAGATCATGAACCATTGGAGTTGAAGGAACATAACATCTCAGACTTAACTCTAGAACTGTAGACAAAAATACTTCAATGCGGAGGAATGTGGAGCATATTACTTTCTTCCTATCACTGCCAACTATACAGAAAAAACTATTTTCACTTTGGTGAATATAACTCACTCAAATATTCATACCAAAGGCTCAAACCTGGAATATAACCTCTTCATATAGACTTCTAAATAACTTATAATCTGCAGGAAAGGATATTCAATCTACAGGAAATGTGAAGCATTCTTTTGGACTGTTCTTCTACATGTAATACATTGTTTCCACTACAACTCACTGATTTTACTGGAGGGGCTAATTATCTAAATATCCTCAACATCTACAAGCAAGTAACAAAATGAGAGCACAGTTGACACCAATGACAACACTGATTAGGCACATACTTGCAAATGATATCTTCATGAAACTTAACAAAACATTAAGATTACTCATTTAATATTATGTTCCCAACTTCAACTCAAGATCTTCAAAATACACTATCAGATAATTCTTTGAATGCTAATTGCATGCAATAATAGATATGAAGCTGGATATGAAAAGAAACAAATGCAAAGGAATGGGGTTCTAGAAATCTACCACATATTATCACAAAACAATTTAAAAATATCTAGAATAATTACAATACAAGCAAACTTTAAAAAAAAATATTTTTAGTGACATAAGATTACTTTTAGGCCAAGGATGCTCCTACGTTAGATTCAACAACCCTCTAAAGGTATTCACAAATAACACCTTTGCTTAGAGTTGAGTAGAGAATGACGAATTTGAAGAAACAAGAATTAGGAGTACGTGTTACAAATAATTTCCATGGGTGAATATCAGATCCATGACTATAGAAAAGACAATTCTATGGAATCAACCCTCCTCTAGGAAAGAGAAATCTTTGGAATCAACCCTCCTCTGAGGACATAGTCTTTTCTAAATTTGATGCAAAGTAGTGACGATCACTTATCATTTCTAGTCCCAAAATATCTTAATTTTAGCATCCACAATAGATTTTTTATGTGTCATCTTCATATCAAGAGCTAGGTACCCTATCTTTTACATTTAATTTCATAGCTTTATATCTAATACTCCAATTTCATAATATCTTTGCTTACAATTCTATTATATAAATTAATTCGTATATTTATTCCTAAATGCTAAATAACATATAATATATAATATAAAAAAATATTTTCCTTTAGCAAATTTATACACTTTTTAAATATTTATGAAGAGGTTGTTTATTCTCTACAATTATAATGTGTGAAAGAGATCAGATTACAAAATGAATAGAGAGTCAGGCCACAGTAGAGTAATTGTCTTCCTTCATTTATCAAATACAAATGCAATCAACCATAGCTATTCCTTATTACACCAGGAAATCATCGATAATCTTCATGCTTCCCGAGTTATGGGTAGGTTTGAAAAAACCTGAAAAACGAGCATGTGGAATGGTAGTTAAGCATGGTAGTTGGTTGACTATTTTATTTTAGGTTGGCAACCATTTAATGGGAAAACAATATATCCGTGGTAAAAGGCCATTGGCCACATGGGCCCAAATCTTCCAATGAAGTGCTCTTATTCAATATACTTTCCCCTCTGATCTGCTCAGACTAATGCAAATTAAAACAACAATTAGCCAGCAGAATACAAAAGTTGCACAAGTATTTCTTGGCAATCCACACGTCTTCTGACGAGTATATTACAAGTTTCATGTATCATTTTACCTTTGTGATTATTACTGTTTTAATGTTTTAATGAACTGTCAATAACCAGTTCAGTGAAAAATTCAGAAGAAGCCAGATCCTCAAACAGAACCTGCAGAACTCCATTAAAAATTATCCGCATGGAAAGCAACATGACAACTTCTTTTCTCATCTAATCTGTGAAGAGTGGAGGGCAGCAATCTGGAATTCCACAGCAACAGAAAATTTTCTCTAAACTGCACCAACAATCAAATATAAGTATCAGTATCATAAATTCCCCAACGATGGTATGCATTAAAACAAAAACTTGGTAATCATAAATACCATCTTCTAAAGAATGATCTTGGAGTCCTCCTAGTGGTTGGCCATTCAACATAATCATCATCTTCAGCTTCATCTGGAGGTGTAGCAAAGTGAGGGAGAAGTGGAGAATACTCAGTGGGACGAGGACTTGATTTTGTAGGCTTTTTATCAGATGCTATGGATCTTGCAGGAGGTGGTATTGTTTCATAGACCTGTGGCTTAGTTGGAGAAGAACTAGTGGGAGAAAATGGTGGAGAATTTGAAGGAGATGAGGGGAAAAAATAATGCTGGTAGCCTGGACCTACACTCACTGGTAATGGAGATGGAGGAGTTGGGGGCGAAGAAGTTGGGGTTGGACGTTGCTCTTCCTCTATATTTGGAGGAACTGTGTCCAATTCCCTCTCCATCCAAGGATTTCTATTCTCCATATTTAAGCTCTCAATTTTTGCATTCAACCTTTAGGTGGAGAACCCAAGAGGGCTAGATTAGTGTGAGAGCACACGACCTTCAAACCCTAATAATTTTGGGCTTAAACATTACGAGAAATATAGGTCATGTGTTTGACTCAAAAATTACGCAATTGAACCCTGAAAATACCAATCCTAGAAAAACACTTCCTCCAAGGGACAGAAGGTTAAAAACTTCCCCCTCTGACATAGAGGAACCCAGCCCAATTGATGATACTGGGTATAAGTACACACATACTTGTATTCATAACCTATAAATGAGGAAAGCTTCATTCAATCCATTCAATATTGTTCACATCATGTAAGTAATAAGAGCCCAGGTTATATCATCTCTTAACAATTCTAAGTACCATTGAAGCTCTTGTTCCTCTGTGAAATAATCTCTATCCAAGAATTCTCTTAACTGTAAAAAACCTGCTATCTATTTTTGAAAACCTTTTGGGCATGTGACAAAAAAAAGCCCAAGGTCCAACAACACTGATTTTCAAATAAGCTTGAACTGACCTGGATATTCTCTCTGATTAGATACCATCTGGATCGACCTCATAAAGCTGGAGTTTATGTTTGAAGATCTGCTAAAATGGCAGATCATGACAACCAATAAAGTTCTTGTCACAGCGACCTTCTCTGTCTTACATTCTTCATATTTTCAAGGTCAAGACGCTGCATCTACCATTCAGAACAACCCCCTCAGCAAAAATCAATGGGATTTAGAGATGGAGACTTCAACCCACTTCGCGCTAATTCTTTTATTTAATTTTAAATTTTTTGAAAAAGGTGTCACCTACCAGTCTCATATAGTTTGAACTCGTCGCATCATACCATGAACTGTGTTCGGTAATATATCTCTTTACCATTTTGAATAGTTGTTTCGTTTCGTGTATGCATTGTTCAAGATAAAATTAAATGAGAATTTAATTCTTGAGAGAGCACACCATGGAGAAGACGGGACGCAAATTGATAGATGGAATCGTGGATATGAATGGTTGGCGTGTGGAAAAACATATAAGAGTGTCTTGTTTAAACTCCAACAAAATTAAAATATCCTACCAAATGACGTCCCTTCAAAGCAATCCTCGACGTTAGGGTGACAAGCTGCCAAAATATATATATTTTTAATTGGGATGATGTGGCGCTAGAGGTGGAGGGGTGAAGTTAGGGTGACCCACTATGGGTCCCTCTATATGCATTTATAGATATTAATTATATATATTTAATACATAGAGTGGATATATATACAAATTAGGTGTATATTTATACATACAAAGTTATATATATAGTTATTATATTATGAGTGGGAATTGATTTATCATATGTTAGAGATGGAGTGTAAGTGAATAAGAAATTTTCTTTTAAGGTTCTTTATAAGTAAAAATTTAAAGACAATGTTTTAAAACATTATATGAATGTAGAGGATGTTGATATGTGAAATTTTTAGTCATATAACTTTTAGGTATGTATTTGACTTGAGGGGACAGATATTTTAGAAAAAGATTGTAGGAAACACATCCTTACACTTCTCATCACTTGTTTTATCCTATTTTGTGGGGATGTCTTTAATGCATGGTTTCAATACTTAATTGATTACTTTTAGCATACTTAATGACCCTAAACATATATATAACACTTTGTTATGCCACATCACTTAGTTAATAGCATCTACAATCCATTTCCTAGAGAACCACCTATCTTGCACTAGATTACACTTGTATTTTTAAACCTTGGACTAAGTCATGGCCATGATCTTGTCCTTTTGATTTCAAATTCAAATTCGGTAATTTTCACTGTTGACTTGTTTAGAATATGATTGTTACCCATTAGCCAACATGCCAAAGATTTTGAATTGTATGTTTAGGGATTGCACTTAAAGGCATTACCTCCAATCATTCTCATGAAAATTAGAAGGCATTAATTGACAATTAAGATAACATGTTTGTATATGAATCATTAAAAATATAGTTTTAAATATTGGTTACTTTGTCTACATCAAAATCCAATGCCTCTATTTATTTCTTGTTTATATCACTACTTGATTTAGTATCAAGGCTTGATTCCTAAAAGGGAAGTCAATCACTCTGTCACACCCCATTTTTGGAACAATTAATTATGTCATATTTTAATTACTTAATTTCTGATATTGGTTGAAGCAATTAAAGACATTATTTTCTTTTGAAAATTAGAATAGATATGTTTTCCATGAAATGATTAATTGTACGCATCCATGTGAATGTATGAATTGATTATGATCTTATCATGTCATTAATTCTTAGGATTAGATTATCAACTAGAATTATGTAAATTTTAATAACAAATGTGTTTATAATTGTGATGGACTAAGTACCTTCTCGATGAATAAGGTGGATGTAGGATTGGTTAAGTCCCCCTCCCAGTTGAGGAGGGAGAGAAACATCGGATAGAGGACAACAGATTGGGTTGAACCGATAATCATACCATGTATCCAGGAAGTTTATTCACACACATCATAAGTTATTGTTTGTCTTATCATGTTAAGACATGCATTATTTATTTCATTCTCATTAGCATCTTTAGATTGTAGAAATCTACATTTTCGCCATTTATGGAGTTCTATAGACTTCATAGTTGTTGGTTGTCATATGTTTTGTCAGGGTGGTATACTATTTAAATGTATACTTGATGTTGAAAAATGTCAACCTAATGTCTTACCTAGTAGTCTTTGCTAAGAGTTTAGAGATTAGTTTTCTTTTCAAAATTAAATTTATGAGTTGTTTTGAACTCCACATAGTGGAAGAGTGGAAATTTAATGTTTGAGTTCATGGGAGTTGAGAGCTTTGATGAGATCGCTGTAGACACCTAAAAATGTCTTTTACCATCAAACCGGCTCCCGACATCCCTAAACATACCAATTTCCCTTCTAACCAATTAATTAAATTTTTATTTAATTAATTATCCCTCCATTTCCTAAATTTACATCATTTTATCCCCAACAATTGATTTAATTCTTTTAATTCAATAGTTTAAACCTTAGCCAATTGATTTAATAAATATGCAATATTTACTTGGTCAATTTCCCCCTCCTCACTAAATCCAATTAATTAGCTAAACCATGTTTAACTAATTAATTCAGCCTATTAATTGACCTATCCCTACCCTAGGTAATTAAATAGCTATTATTTAATTGCCTACCCTAACCTACCTCCTCCTAACCCTAGGATTAATTAAATACAACCTTATTTAATTAATCTTAAACCTCTCATTAAGATGGTCAAATCCAACTTAACACCCTTCCCCACATCCTCCAAATAAAAAATTGAAATATATCCACATAAGTCAATTTTTTATTTAAATATATCCCACATCACATTTAATTCTCTTACAACCCCTTACCCATGCCATACCTCATTTATGCCTACTCATCCCCAAATGAATTTTTAATTCATTTTACATTCCCCATATGAATCTTAATTTATAAATATTATATCTCGCCCATACTCATTTAATTCCCCCTTTTCCTAAAATGAATAAAAGATTTACTTTTATTTCTAGCCCTCCATTTCTCCAAGATATAATCTAGGCCCTCCACATCACTTTTATCCTCCACCATTGATCTTCCAAACCAATCTCCACCCTTGGATCAAAATCCCTCCAAAAAAATCTATAAATAGAACCTCTCCCAAGCCATTTGAGGATCCAATTTTTCAAGTAGAGTTATCATGCCAAAATATCTAATGAGCTAGTCTTTTGTGAGTTGCAATTAGAGTAAGAACATTTCACATTTTATTCATTAATTAGGGAATATCATGTCTTAGGAGCTCTTGGGTGCAAAGCTCTTTCCCTTTGATGAGATTGGGTCATTCTTGTTTGAGGTATAACTCTTTGTTTTATTATGCATTTGGTTTATATTTTACCTTCAACTTGATTTTCCTAATCACAATCGCCACCACTACATTTTTCTTAGAAGGCATTTTGTTAGCTTTGTAACAATTTTTGGGAGTGGTCTTAATTCCATAGGTTGTTATCTTTTGATGAGAAAAGTAGGGCATTTTAGCTACAATAAATTTCAAAGAAATGAAGGAGAGTTTGAGAACAAAAGGAAAAATAAAAGAGATAGGGGAGAAAAGAATACGGAAGGAAGAGAAAACAAGAAACAGAGAACTCAAGGATTTGAGTTAATCGGGTATGCAAACTGTTTGGTTATTCTATTGTTTTATCAATGAAAAAATGAATGTGAATGAATGAGTTTAGATTATTGATGTGCTTATGATGTAGGAGCATATGGGCTCACAAGCAATCCTATGTCACCCAAAAATATTCCAAGTTGTTTGTAGTTTAGTTTTATTTTATTTCTGTTAGCTTTTGGTTAGTCTTTACTTCAAGAGGAATTTCATAGTGATTTGGTCGAATTGGGAGCATAATCTTGTAGATATTCACTATGACAATCTTCAATTTCAAATTGACAAAAATTTGGATAAATTTGGTTGTTAGGAACAAATCAACATTTTTGGCCTAATCTAGAATAAAATAAGAGTTTTGGAGTGTTCTAGGAACACTTGAAAAGTCTGACTAGTTCCTGGCTGTCACTTAGTTATGAATCAATAGGAAATCTCTAATAGGCCTTCATTACAAAGAAATCAGGATTTCAGAATGTTTCAAGAACACTAGAAGTGTACGATGAGTTCCTACTTCCTTCTAAATTGCTGAAAGGTTTCAACACTTAGATTGTTTCGAGGATTTTTAGATAATCAAAGAGTTCCAAGTGGACTAAAAATCCCTAACCAAATGGATAAGTTCTTGATGTCTTCCAAGACTCTAACGAAGTCTTCATTATAAAGGAAATTGGAGAATCGGTGAGTTCCAAGAACATCAGAAATGTTCAATAAAGTTCCAAGTGCCTCCATAATCTCTGATAAGTTCTTCAACATTATTTAAATCACAAAAGGTGACTTCCTTTAGCTAATGGGTAGTTCCTAATGGGGTAGGACTCCCTGACCAATTGGAATGATAGATTTTTGGGTTGACTGATTACTTCTTAAGGAACCAAAAAATTGCCAATAAAGTTCCAATTGGGGTCCATGTAAAGAACGCCCTAAAATGTCTCTATAGCCCTAAGAATTTTCTCAAATCATTTCTATCTTATTTTAAGCTCAACATTTTGTTTGAAGATGCAAATGAAAGATAAGTCACTATGTTTGTGAGTTCATACCATTTGGACATGTGTTCAAATTCAGTTCAATAGGTCTGTGGCATTTCAGTTTCCTAACTGCATTGATGCAACAATTCATTTTCTCCGCATTGAAAGTATAAAGAGCTATGTTAGACTCTGCAGGGGGTCGGTTCTGTATGCTCAAAATCATGACTCCGGTTGCCTAGGGATGTCGGGTCAAATTTCGGCACGCACACGGACCCTTTCACTCCTTGCCACGGGGTGATCCGCCACATCACTCTCGCTCACGTAGAATTAGCCATTCGAGAGGAGGCGAGACATGACGGGGGTCTAACTTGTTGGAGAGCTAGACTTCACGGAGAGGGATTGGCAAGTTTTGTGGCCTTTGTTGTTGTGCATTTTGTTGTATGCTTTGCTCAATTGTTGTAGTTGAGATAACCCTATGACCCGAAGGGTCACTGGTTTCTCTTCTTCTGTTTGGATTTCTTAAATTCCACCTCTGTGTGGGTGAACAGTTGTTTTCGTTGATGTCCTCTTCTCTTCATATGCATTGTAAGAATTCTTGTTGTATCTATCATTGTCTAGTTTCTTCTAACAACAAGAGGACGAATGGGTCTCCTTGTGGTAAGACAAATGTTTGTTATTGTGATCATGGATGGATCTCCTCGATCTCGTCGTGGATAGCCCTCATCCACTCTCCTCTCACTCCTAAGAAAATTCATGAAACAGAAGAGAGGAAGTCATGTGATTACTAACCTTAACCAAATCTAGGGTTTTGACCTAGGGTTTTGTTGATCTAGGGTTTGACTCATATTTTGATTTTGTTTTTAACTTGTGATGAAATCAAGGGTTTGTTTGGATCATTTGAACTATGGTTACCTTGTGATGGAATCGATGGTTTGCAATGTTATGTATTCTATTGTTTCTATATGCATGCAAACTAAAATGATATAAAAAATGTTCTTTTTGGTATTTTTTAGAGTACTTTGGAAATAAAAGTGCTTCTAATCTATAAAAGGGAAATATGTATGCAATTCTATATTACTTTTTCAATGTAATGTAAACCTATGTTTTTTTGTGTTTTTGATGTATTGAATGCAATTTAATCTAAGAAAAGGGAAAATGCTTCTTCTAACAATGTAGATCTAGAAATATGAAAGCAATTAATCTAACATGCAAGATCTAATTATCAAGGAAAAAGCAATGTTTTACTGCTCCCAAGAGCAAATTTGATTTTCTAATTACTATGAATTGAAAGAAAACAATGAAGGAACCTGAGAGAAACAAAGATTTGTTGACTCCACTACTCTTAGCAATCCTTGTAATAGGCAAGCTTGAATCATTTTGTGGCAATAGGTGATCCTCTTGACAACAAAATGACCCAAAGAAGCAAAAAAAAGCTTTGATGAAGCTTGTATGAACACGATGAGAGCTTGGATTGAGCACAATGGCATAGAATGAAGCAGCGTGATGCTACATGGTTGAACAAATAAAGTAAAAGGCACTTTCATCCTATAAGAGCATTTGAATGCTAAGTTGGAGAGACAAATTTGGCAAGAGTTGTGTGCACAATGAATTTACCTCCCTTTGTGCTTGAGGGAGGGGGGTATTTATAGGTTTAGAAGAAGGAATTGATTGGAGAGTTAACTCCTATGATTGATGAGTTAACAAGAATTGATTGTGGAGTTAACAAGGTTGATTACCCAGTGAACTCAGCTGATTAGAGAGTGATGAAGCAATGATAGCTTATCACTAAAGAGGAAATGGAGGTGAGGAAATGCATGAATTTGATTAGAGAGTTAAATTGAGATCAAATAGAGCTAATTATGCATGTGTGGGTGCATGAAATAGTCAACTCTATATCAAGGATCAAAAATCATGCAAACAGAAAGAAAAATGGGTGAAAACAGAGCAAAAACGAGAGAGAAACTCGAGTTTTTCCACGGGTCCAAAAATGACAGGATCACCCCTTTTACTAGTAGGGTCACCCTTGGGTGACCATGGGTCTCCCGGGGGGTAACCCTAGGTTTCCCGGGGGATATCCGGGCTGGACAGGGTCAGATGTAGAAAAACAGGTTGGGAGATCGTAGAAGAGAAGAAAAGGATGTGTTCTGCATCAAGAAACAGGCTAGTCATGTGGAAAAATCCAAATATCCACTTGTGTCTACAAGATCTCCATGGGAGATTTGGAAATAATAGGGGGAGATTTGGATTGGTTGGTCAAAAATGAAAACCGTCAGTGGGAAATGGATCGGGGGACCTCTAGAAGGCTTCTATGAGGTGCACTAGAGGAAAAATAAAGGGGAGAGGTGAAAACTCACCTACAAGACTCTCACAAGGCTTAGGATCAAGGTCAAAAGCTAGAAAATGCAAGTTGACAAGTGTAACAACAAGTGTTGAAAAGCGTCGCAAACGGGGAGGGAGAGAAATCGACAAGGAAGAAAACAACATAAGACAAGAAAAGAGGACACGTCATCAAGAGGCCTGCTGCTTAAAGGACATTATTTTCATGCTTACATGTATGTGACAAGGATTTGAATCATCAAAGGGGTCCTCATCGAGGCAGTGCGTGATTTTTATGCTTACATATTTGCCCCCTCGGGGATGATAGTCTACATGTACGGTAGGTACCGTTCCCGAACTAGACCTTACCTATTGTCAATTTTTCTAGCAATTTGTACCTATAATAACTAGTATTAGTTCGACATTTAAATATATCAAAACAAATAATTAAAACTGAAATGATGAACTTACCTTGGATCATTTGAGTTCGACTAGTTGCTTGCTTTTGTCGATTCGGACCTGTAGGTATGAGAGCATGCAAAACAATGCACAAAACAAATGCATAATTTAAGAAAAGAACTAATCTAAAATGCATAAATGAAACTAAACTAATGGCAAACAAAGAGAGCCAAATTGTGAGATCAATGTGAAACAATGATGGAATCATTCGTGTGAGAAGTTGATAGAGAGGTATCATCGAGGAAATCCCAGAGTTGGCCGCCTCTTCTTCAGCCGTGGAGAATCGAGTATGTAATTAGTGAAAAACACTTCTACAAACCCTAGTTTGTATTTTGTAAAAAATCTCTTAAAATTATCTATTTTTGGTGATTTTTCTTATTGCATTGTGTTCATCTCATCGTTTAGAGGGAGATTGGTATTTCATTTTTCTGAAATCGGCCGAGAAACAAGTTTTTTAGAGTGATTTTTGCTTGAGGGGCTTGCTCCTAGGGTCGCCCCTTTTGTCAGGCAGGGTCACCCAGGGAGATCCTAAAAAACACCTGGGTCACCCAGGGGCGACCCTATTGGACTGATTTCTAACTTCATTTGAAGTTATTTACTGCTTGTTTCACTCTGATCTGACATGATTTGGTCACTAAATCTGCCAGTTTATTGTAATTTTTGAAGTTTATATGATTTTTTTGTGTAAGGTTTTCTACAGTTTTACAATTTTTAGGGGTTTTTGTGAGTTTACGAGATCTAATCTAAAGTTCTCTTTTGATTTTACAGGAGATGCGTATTCGATGGAATGCCTGCCAAGAGAAAGGGTGGCTCTTACGGATGTTTGCTTCCTTGAGTATAGAGGATCATGCCATACTGAAGGGGGCAGGTTTTGGTAGAGTTTGCCATGTTCCCGTGATCCATCTTGTATCCCATATATGTTGTGATAACTTGACTTACTAGGATGTAGACAGGAACACATTTAGGTTCCCACAAATTTTAGGAGAGTGGACTATCACTCTTTATGATGTATACTGTATACTTGGGGTTCCTATGAGGAGACAACCTCTATTTCTTCCTGTTAGTGAGTCCTTTGAGGATAAGGCTTCCTGGGTTGCATTCATGGGGGTTAATCACCCTGGGGACCAAATAGGAGTCCAGCTTACATCTGTACCATGGCTCCACATCCCACTTCTGAGGAGGTTTTTGATTGTCTTGATGACTACGAGGCTGTTAGGAGACAAGGCCTTGGCTCGTCTGAGATGGTGTTGGGCACCCATTATTTGAGGATTAGAGGAGGGTACAGTTTATGGATGGGGTCCCGACATCCTAGCGATGGTCTACAGAGATTTTTATTAGATCTCTTGATGAGGGGCTCTAGCTTTTAGCCACTCTTCTCTGATTATGACATGGATTTTTGAGCATATGAGGCCTTATCAAAAGCTCATTCCTCTTCTAGATAGGTGACTACTGAGAGCAGTGAGGTGGGCACATATTGGTCATTTTGATGCTACTCTTCCCACTATTACTACCCTTACTGATGATGACATGATTTCTGACCCTTATCATGACATGAAGGGGGCTTGGGCTCATGATGACGAGATGAAAGTGTACTACCGTGAGGTTTCAGAGATCATAGACCGTAATGTTCAGGTTGAGGCTCATCAGGTGGACTATGTTTTACAGTAGTTTGGCGAGGATGTCCCTAAGGAATTGCCCCTAGTGTCCACTTGTTACAGGACTGTTCAGGAGATGGGGGAGATCGGACAGAGGAACGTTGTTTGGACACCTTTGACTCCAAGCATCTTTATCACTAGGGTTTCTAGAGGAGGACAGAGGGGAAGGAGAGGGACTCCTCGATCTTTAGTTGTGACAATTGACTCAAAGTCCACTTACGAGGACTATGTTCCTGATAGTGAAGATTCGTCAGATGAGGTCCCTCTCGAGGGTGAGGATTTTGATGACATTGATGATTCAGATGATATTCCTGATATCCCCAAGGGTCCTCCTATTGTTCCTTGACCTCCTCATTCAGATGAGGTGATGTGTAAGCTTGATCTTGACTAGAATCCTAGAGATCCACGTAAATTTTATCTATTTGTTTTCACTTAACTTTATCCTTTCTCTTTTCATGTGGCACTGACTTGGTCTTGTCTTGATTTGGCATTTTAGGCAATGTCAAAGAGTGGAGGGACTTGGTTCATGAGGTTAATGTTGGAATGACCTTTCTCTTTACTTGGATGACCTGTGATCATCTTTTGGATGATCCTAGTGTGCCCCTTGCCATGGGATGACACACTAACATTTTTGCCCCTATCTACCATGGGTGTCAGATGATTACAGAGTTGAAGACCTAGGTTGACACACTTTAGGGTGAGAACAAAGTACTTCAGGAGATGACTCACCTTAATTTTGGGCATTCTAATACTAGTATGGTGGGGCCTTCACAGTCACATGCCTATGGCAAAACACATCATTCTCATAGATTCCATGGAGCGACTAGTGGTACTCGTAGACGGAGGAGCTGAAGCCCCGAGGGTTCTGTCGGAGGGAATTGTCCTTGACTTGCTTTTCTTGAAATTCATGTCCCCTTACATGGGGAGCCTCTACTTCTCTTGAGAGCATTTTTTCTTAGCTCTTTGATACCAGTGCACATGTAAACTTCGGATGTATCTATGAAAGTTTATCCTTTTCTATGGTTTTTCTCTTGTCAAATTATGTACTCATCTCTTGTGCATGTTTGGAAATTTTTAGGAACTTTTTGATTATGTTTACCTTTTCAACTCTTTAAACAAATGCAAGTATGACAACGATGACATGTTTTTGTAATTTTTGTGGTATATATATGATATGTAGTTTACGATATGATAATGCAAGAACACAAGAAATGCTGTAAATAAAACTATCACTTCTACTGAATGTCATGAGATATGACATTTGACTTTATTGCTTTGAGACTCTTTTTCCAATTTTGGCATGAATGCAATATGGAACAAACACAGTGACTGCTCTTAAATACGATTTTCAATTTAGGGGATTGTGGGTTGTCCCGATATAAGAGAGCTATTCAAGGCTATGAGATAGGATTTAGGGAAACTCAAGTGGGGAGTGGAAATGAATATGGAGTGTTTCTAATTTCTAGACTTCACTAAAGGCTAAACACTAATCCTTATCTAGATAAGGCAAATTGGTAAGCTTTCAACTTAGACAAGCAGCAAATATTATTAGTGTCCGCTAGACTTAGATCATAGATGGCAAGCAAGATAGACCTGCGGTAAAGGATAAATGGGAAAGAACAAGGGTCCCTAGATAGAAGATGATCCTAGAGACTACTAGACTCTTTGATTTTTCTCATCTAGTGTGTGTGTGTGCTTAGTACCTTTCTTTCTCTATTAGAATGTCACCCTTGAGGCTTCGAGCTTAGACTGATCTCCACCCAAGAGTACAAACATTCAGCAATCTTCTTTCTTTCACACTTTTTTTGTATCTCTCTTTCCTTTTTTTTGTATTTTCCTCACTTGATTTTTCACATTTTTTTGGATTTTTGACTTTTCAGGAAATGAATGCTTTTCAGAATTTTTGACATGCAATGATTTGACCTCTCAATTCTCACCTTTTGACACTCGTATTTTGACCACTCATTTTTCTATTCACTTGTATCTTAGATTGCTTCCTTCAGAGTTTTGATCCTCCTGACATTTTTGGCCAAGAAAGATAAGGGGCTGAGCGCCACCTAAAGTTTTTGTAATCTGGTTGGACTTCTCTACTACCGGGGAAGAATTGGGAAGGTCTACTTGCAAGCTTCCTTTGAACACTGTAGGTTTGAATATTGACTTCATTTAGACCTAACATCTTGACTCATTAAGACTAGGATCAGTGTAAAGCTAAGAGCTAGGTTTTGATTAGAATCACTGGGAATGTAGGGGGATAATGGTAGTTGTGAAAAATGGGGATCTCTAGGTCCTGAATGGATAACGTATATCTAGACAACATTAGATTCCTTACTAAAGGGAAAATAGTACAAGAGCAAGTCACAAATAGTAATGCAAGATGAATAGAATGATGCAGAAATGCAAGAAATAAATTATTTTTGACATTTTGGATTTTTTATAACTTTTTTTTTAAATTTTTTATGATTTTTTTGGTTTTTTAGACATAATATTTCTTGAGGTGAAAGGCATTGATTGTTTTGCCAAATTCCTCTCCCTCCATTGTGCACAAGAGATAGGCACCATTTCTAACATCTTCCTTAACCATGTAAGGACCTTTCCAATCTTCTGAGAAAGCTTTATTTCGTCTTCTTTTCTTGTTTTTTGTGCTTCCCCTTCTTAGGACAAGTTCTCCTACTCGGTAAAGCTTGTCATTTGAATCAATTGCTACCAACTCAGTGGTTTCTCTTGGTATTGTGAGATGTAGTAAGTATCAAAAATCATGTTGATGAGAAGGAGTCCAATATAGAACCCCATCACAATTTAATAGCTCTGCTAATAGGTCAAATTGTTCTTGCATGTAAATTTTTACATCAAGTCTCTCTTGGATTCTTTGCAAGAATTAGAATAATTTAAGAGGAGTTTGTGGCTCCCTCTGCTCATCAAGGGAAACAAAACTTATACTTGTCCTCCCATTGGGTTCTAGTCTCAGATCCATGGCATACCCAATATAACTTTTTGGTAGTTCAAAAATGACAGGGTCATCGATACCGACTGCCACTCTCTATGGAAGATACCTTCACTCTCTTCATCCTCATCGGGAAGCCTTTCAACCATTTCTATTTGTACCTAAGGTGCTTCCCATTCACCAAGTTCATTTGACTGAACTGAGGAGGAGGTGGTTAGTTTTTCTTGTGGTTGTGATACCACAAACACCTTAGATAGCATTTCCTATAACATTGGTTCATTCATTATCGATAGAATGTGCCTCCTCCATGGGCATTATTGGTTGATGTGAATCCTCCATTGGTGTGAGAGGTTCATATGATTTTGTTTCTTCTGGTGTCTCAGGGACATGTGATTCACTTAGTGGTGATAACGGTGTGTAACCTTCTGTCATGTCTTCGTCTGCATCTAAGAAAGCATGTGGGTCTACATTTCTTAGATCTAATGTGGTGGTCTAAAAGACTAGTCCTTCTATTCTATGAAGCTTCTCCCCTATGCAAGGAAAGAGCTTGTAGGCCTCTTGGAAATTGATCATGAGTATTTCTAAGGGGAATTGGAGTGGTCCATCCCATTCAATCAACTCCATGATTTCAATCATTTTTTCTTTGGAAACCATTTCCCTTTGCTTTGGTAGTGGCTCATTCTCTAGAGGTCTAATTTCTGCGGTATTTATGGTCTTTTCTGGAGTTTCCATTCGTTTGACGCATATTGACTGAGGTGTAGGATTTGGGATGGTCAACTTGTTGGTAGGGAGTTCATAGTTTATGGGGATGCCTATGTGTTTGTTTGATGTATTTGATTTTAACACGCTGAAAGTCTTTGGATCTCTCTGTGTGACATACACTTTCCCTAAGTGTAAAAAGTAGACTTCTTGAAACAGTGTAGGCAGTACAACCTTCATCCTAGGTATCCATGGCCTTCCAAGAATCAAGTTATATCATATCTCCTTATCTATGATATAGAAAGTGCTTGGAATGGTTTTGGGTCCCAAAGTCACTGGAAGGGTAATCTTTCCTATGGTGGCTGCTTTCAGATTATAGTATCTGCTTAGAGTGTCTCTTGAAGTGGTAATGTTGGTGTGTCCATAGCCCATTCTCTCTAAGGGGGAGAAAGGAACTATATTCACTACAGCTCTATCATCGATTAATGTTCGTTTGATGCACATGTCATAAATCCACACTTGAAGATATAGTGCAGGGTCTCCTTTCTTTGTCAACTCTGCCTTAGAGGGCATCTGTTGTAAGTCAGAGAAGAACCCAGGATCCTTAAGTTCTAAGTTGGGTGGGCTAAGATTGTAGTCCACATGGTTGATTTGTTCACTAGGTGGTGGCGTGATTTGGTCAAGATATTTTAGGCCTATTGCTTGTAGCAATGCGGAACAATGTGAGGGGGAGTTCTTGAGCAAGTCAATGAATGAAATGTGTGCATACATTTTCTTTAAGTCTTCTATGACCTCATAGGGTCCAATGTGGGTTGGTATTGGTTCTACTATTGAGATGGTACCCTCATATGGTTCTATTTTCTCATTTCCTTACCCATGATCCTCCTCTTGTTCTTCATTATGCATAATCTCAACCAATCCCATCAACCTAGTTTCTCCTTTTTGTCCTAGTTGCGGTGGGATCTCGGGGTTACTACTCTACGTTGCTTTGTTTTGAAAATTTGTCGTTTCTATATCCTTGTGTGCGGGGAACAGATCCTGATAAATTCTCATGTCTTGTATCTTTGTTATCTGGGGTGACCTCCTGTGGGTTTAAGAACATTTCTATAAACAAACGTTGTTGGTCTTTCGATAATCTTGCTATGAACCTGTTTTACTCTCTATAAGATTCCATGCTATGCCCCTTGGGTCTATTGAAAGAGCAAAATTGGTTGAATTCATATGAGGATCTTTCATATCTTCTGTCATTCCTGTTCCTATTTCCGTTCTAATTCCAACCTTGATAGTTGTCCTGAGGGTAGTACCCATTGTTTCTAGGTCGATCTATGGCATTTACGTTAGGAGGATAATAATCTCTCCCATTGTAATCATCTTTTATCCTTTTAATAGGGGGTTGATCCATCACCCCGTCTGTGGTTGCACTCCTATTGTTTTTGACGAATTTAATGAGAAAGGCATTGTTTCCTGTGTCTTCCTTTATTAGCTTTCCATTTGACCCATAGATTTTTCGACCACTATCGATGGTAGCTTGATCGATTCTTAAAGTACTTTCCAATGCTTCCTCGTAGAACTTATATGGTAGTTTCTGAACATCTTCTCTCATGTCTTTGTTAAGAGCATGCAAGAAGAGGTTGCATAGTTCTTGGTGGTCCATGTTTGGAGCACTGACTAAAGAATAGAGGACTTGCCTCCATTGAGTGACGAAATGTGCTACAAATTTGTTTGGCTCTTGTCTCATCGTAAGGAATTCCCTGATCCCTGTTTTCATAAATTTGTTCATGTCAAACACCATGACAAACTCTCTGATTAGTTGTCTGAATGAATGGATCGAAGCTTCTGGGAGACGATAATACCAATCCAAGGCAATGCCTTCAATCATTTTCAAGAAATTTTTTGCGACAACCCCATCCCAAGGAAGGATCTCTCTTATGGCTGTAGTGTAGGCTTTGATGTGTGAATTTGGATCACCTTCTCCTTTGAACTTTAGGAGATCTGGTAATGGCTGAGGTAGTTGCACACTTCTTATGTTTTGGTCTAGAGGCTCTTTCAGATATTTGAGATATGTCCCTAAGAAGGCACTCTGAGATTGCGGGGTTGTTAATAATAACCTTGTAGGTGGGTTTTGATAACCCGTTGTTGTATTCGTTGGATTGTTCTGAATAGGAGGGTTCCCATTTAGACATGTATCATTACCAACATATTCTGAATAGTAATTGAGGTAGGGGGGATTTTGAGATGCCCCCTGGTCTTGTTCGTGAGACTTGAGTCTTCTTTCTAGAGTAGCTTACTCTACTTCAAGGATTCTGATTCTTTGCAATAGAGTTACGATTAAATCTACAGGAGTTGTAGCTCTAGGGGTTTCTTCATTCCTAGGATGTTCTCTTTGAATATTTTCATAGTGGTGAGCTTCCTCACATGTAGTGTTTTCTTTTTGTTCTTCTTCTAAGGTAATCCTTAATGCTTCTTGAGCATCTTTGGTTTCCTATAGACGTTTTTCCAACCTTTTAACCTCTTCATCAAGGTGGGTATTCGATGTACTCGTGAAAGGTTGTTCTAGTCAATGTATTTCCAACCTTACCCTTCTTGCTTTATGCAACGTATTTGGTATGGCCAGATTGTTTTCCCAAGCTAGGTTGTTGAAATATAGAGAGCATCTAGATTCTCTTTGATCTTACTCATAGTCAGAATCCTCATAATCATAATAGTTGGTGATTGGCACATCAGCATGTGGTGGAACATACCTATCAAATGAGGGAGTTTTTGGTTCCCTTGAGGGAATGTTTCCTTGGTTTAAGTCAGGTTTCATCATATTCGGGGGTGCCATAGACACCACAAAATAAATGAAACAAATGATCACACAGATGATGGAAGTTGAAGCGGCTAAAGCAACTATAAAGAATGTTTTATAGTTTTCTATGAGATCCAAATAATGGGAACATGAACAACACAAACAAAAGTTTTTGCTCTTCATGTCAGGTTCACCAAAATATGTATGCTCAAAATCATGACTTTGGTTGCCTGAGGCTGCCGGGTCAGATTCGGCATGCACATGGACCGTTTCCCTCCTTGACACATGGCGATCTGCCACATCACTCTTGCTCACATGGAATTAGCTAGTCGAGAGAAGGCAAGACACAGTAGGGGACTGGCTCGTTGGAGAGCTGGACTTCGCGGAGATGGGTCAGCAAGTTCTGTGGCCTTTGTTGTTATGCATTTTGTTGTATATTTCACTCAATTGTTGTTGTAGTTGAGATAACCCTATGACCCAAAGGGTCACTAGTTTCTCTTCTTCTATTTGGATTTCTTAAATTCCACCTCTATGTGGGTGAACGGTTGTTTTGTAAGGCCCGCCCTTGTCCGACTGGTGTGTATCCTATTATTCACCTAGCTCTAGATTAAAATGATAAAATGATTGATTATTATATAATATGGTTGCCAGATGAATATAGGTAGTGATTGGTTATACATCCTCATCAATATGTTAAATTTGCTTCGAATATGATATGTATATGTGGAATTAAATTTGAGATTGAGTGTGCAGATATTTCTAACAAAACAACAGATACTGGAGATTATTCTGCACCTTATGTTGTAATCCCTTGTGAAGCCGATCTAGTTCCACGAGGAACCAAGATCAACTCTATGTTTGGTGCAATGTTGTAATGTTGTAATATTGTCTTGCATGAGGTTGAATGGGTTAGGTCTACCCTTTTGTAAAATTGAATTATGATTTGTGTTGTAAGAATTGTATTTGAATTTCATTTTTTTTAATTTTTGACACCCTTTTCTTGTGTCTTAACTTGACCCTGGGTGTCCTAACTAAGTTTAAATTGACCCTGGGTTATACTCCATGGGTCTAGGGTCACTTTTGACTTGGGTAACCCTTGGTTAACCTCCGTATGGTCACCTTAACTTCACAGTGAAGTTAAGTGACGAATTTGGAGGCATGGGAAGGATAGGATGAGTGGGACCAACACTCAAGCCCATCCTTTCTCCATTTTCAAGGCTTGAAATGACTCCATGGTCCACCAATAATAGAGAGGCTTATCTTCTTGTTCCCTCACTTTTGGTGAGAGTCCCCATGAAGTGGTGTGGTCCTTCATGAGTGGGGTTATTTTTTAATCCCACTTGGGATAGTGGGGATATTTTTTAATTCCACTTGGGATAGTGGGGATATTTTATTAATTCCACTTGGGATAGTGGGGATATTTTATTAATTCCACTTGGGATAGTGGGGTTATTTAAATATTACAATATTAAAAAAATAAATTTTTAATTCATCCACTATGAATTTAAAATTTACAAATAATGAAAGCCCTTGATCTCAACTTTTGATCCTCACCCTCCATCATCTTTTCAAAAATCTATAAATAAGACCCTTCTCTAAGCAATTAGAGAAGACTGAATTTTGCAGGGGAACTTGATTCTTGGAAGGGAACTTCATTCTTGCAAGGGGACTTCATTCTTGCATTCTTATCATACCTAATTTCCTCTAGGAAATCTTCTTCTGGCATCCTCATAATGCCCAATTCCTTCTCTATTCTCCTCTTCATAGCCTCAAAATGCCGAAATTATTCTAGCCATCCTATATCCTCCATTCATTATCCCTTGCTTGTGATCATAGAGAGATTGTTTTTTTTGAGAAGGGAGATTTGGAGAGGAGGCTAGAGAGGAACTCTACATCAACTTCATCCATTAAAGGGCTTTTTAAGGTTGTATTTCAAGGCCTTTCCTTTGCATTTTCTATTTCTTGCATGATAGATTTGTGAAATAAAATTTGATTTGTTGTGTTGTAAATTATATAATTGTGGGAAAATTTATTTGGGTGTTGATAGAGCTTCTTCGACTTGGGAGAAATGCTCATCAAGTGTGGGGTAGGGGAGGAGTGATCCTCCTCGAGTACATGCCTTGTTTATTTTGAGATGTTGAAAGCCTTAAGGACATTTGTGTGACTTTGAGAAATTGTGTTATTTGGCTTGAGAGTCAAAATATGAACTCCTTGGAATCTTTGTTGGCAAGTTGGCTTGAGGCCATGAGAAGGAAACTGTGTTGAAATTTAATTGAAAGGTGACACTCTAGAGTTGAGTGTGTCCACTCTCCTACCCCTCTTTAAACTCACAGTGGATGAGTTTTGTGTTGTGTAAATATCTATGGGTGTATTTGTGTTTTGGTGTGTTGTTTTTATTTTGTTGTGAAGTGATATTGAATCCCCTAGGTGTGTGGATGATCTCCCTAGCTCGGGGGTGACCCTCTTGCGGGTCTACGATAGGGAGGAGAGCAACTTGTGTGGTGTTTCTTCCCTTGTGTGATATGCAGGTTTTCTGGGAGCTTATGGTGAAGCTTGGAGAAGATTATTGGATCTTAGAAAATATTTTATTTTCCTTTACTCTTAAGGGAGCTTGGTCTTTTAATAGCTTCATCCTTGTTGATTTTACAAGAGGAGAACATTCTCTCTCTTTCGTTGTATAATTTGGTATTTTGGAGTTGTGAAGAAATTACTTCCTTATTGTATTGATAGTTGTAGTTTTATTGTTCGTTTAGTTTTGCCATTTGGAAAGGAAATAAAATTGGATTAAAGTTGTGTAATTGAGTTAAATAGAAACTAATATCATATTAAAAGTTTGCCTTAATATGAATAGTGAATAGTAACAGAATAGTGAATAGTGATTAGTGATTAGTAAAAGTGAATAGTGAATAGTGAATAGTAAAAGTGAATAGTGAATAGTAAAAGTGGGATTTATTTATACATATTGTATAATACGAATTGAATAGATGCTTAAACTTAGAGTTGCAATTTGAAAATACAATGTTTATATTTGTAAAAAAATCAATAAATTAACTCTTTGCTATGTTTTTAATGATTTATTGGATAGTAATCTGTTTTAACAAATTATATATATATTTATTTATTTATTATATATATATATATTCTATACTTTCTTTACAGTTAAGGAACTTATTAATGAAATTGTGAGTTAAAGTGAACTGAGATAATGGTGGTATATATATATAAAATTTTAGAGAAACGGAAGAGAGGGCAAATGATTGTGCTTTGTTGAAAAATGATCTATCACCTAAAACAACTACTATACAAATGTAATTCGTGAGTGTAATACCCACTAACTACTACTTTGTTTACTCCTTAAGCATATGCCACCGAGCACGCTTACGCGTGCGAGGGGGTTTTCAGAGTAGTAAGAGAAATTTTTTGATAGTTCATATCATGACCACATGACGCATGTGGACATGACATGCGTGAATGCATGTTGTGACCACATGGGAAATGTGGACATGACACGCGTGAATGCGTGTTGTGACCACATGGGAAATGTGGGCATGACATTTGGTATCAGAGCACATGTTTCAACATTGGGAGCTCTGGGGTTTGCGTGTTGTTTAGACTGACATGGAGTGGGTTGAGCATGATTTGACCCTTGTTCTAGTACATGTAGCTGCGAGAGAGTGAGGTTGTGGTTTGTTGACTAACCTTCACCTTGGAGGAATACCCATCCTCTTGTGTTATCATCGTGATGGCCTTGTCACACGATTATCGAAGTCTTCTTCTTGTGTTTTGTGATGTTTGTGATCATCTTAGTCGATTGTTCTCTTGAGACAGTTGGTCTAGGTGGTGAGGGATTGCGCTGGACCCTTCCTCGCCCTTGTGTATTTTTGTGGAGAGTAGTGACATCTTAATACCCATTTGATTTATTCTTGCCTTGTGAACTTGACATGTGTTTATCATAGGGTTGAATGACATAATTTCTTGAATTCCTAACCCTTTATATCATTGGAAATTGGAATTGTCTCCTTTGGATTGATAACTAGAAAAGATTGCATGAAGTGTATCTTACTTTAAATTTTATGAGTGTAATTTGTTACGTGTGTGATTTCATTAGATTACCTTGTAAAAATACTAAGAAAGAAAGAGGTGAAAATTAGTTTTATGCATGGAAAATTGTTAAGAATTAACATATGTCCTCAAATTGTTCAATGAGCATTTGTGTGCTTGGTGACCTTTTTGTAAATTACTTCTACAAAATAAAATTTTGCATTTTATAACTTTGTTTTCATGTGAATTTGATATCATGTTATGCATACCTTGTGCGGAAAAGATGTTTGGGCTTCATATAGTAGAATAGTAAAATTCGAGACGTGATCTTCCTATTAGATTCTTCTTGTGATATGCCTCTACTTTATGAACCTTGTGTTAGATAAATGTGTGGTGGTTTCGTAGTGCATATGTAGTGTTATATGGGATATCATTAACTCTATGAAATGTGATGTGTTGTGAGTCACCATCTTGTGAGTTGAAATAATGTTGTTTGGGTTTGATTATGATCTATCAAGCATAGCTAGTAAATTGGTGTACTTACTTGAGGGTGTTGCCTTATCTCTTAATGTGAAGTCATAGTCAGATTCCAATATGCTCTAGATGGATTAATTTGAGTTGATCTTTGAGTAGATTTCTTAGAGAACCTTTATGGTAATTATTATGTGACTTTGGGGTATGAAAGTTGTCCTTCTTCACTAAGTAATGAACATTAAAGGAGAATTGTGTTACCTTGTGGATGTAAATACCTGTTATGAACATGTTTGCTATGTGTTGTGATTATCCCATACATGCTTAGTGTACTCATGAGCTTGCAATACTGGGTATCCATCCATGAGTTGAGTGTATAACTACGAGTATGATGGACTCATGCTTGTGTGGCTGCTTGTATGTACACCCTGTAAGGTCTAATCTTGGAGTTAGAGACCTTCCATGTGTGGAGTTAAGTAGTGGAGAGGAAGAACTTAGGAAGCTATGGTGACATGTTGTGGCATTGGTTTGGGATTACCCAACCAACCATACCTTCCTATGCTAGAGTACCCCCTACTTCTCCTTAGTGAATGGACCGTTGAGAGGCCCATAGTGTTATCCTATCATGCTCAGTTTCCTTGATGATACTATTGACATTTGACATGGGATCTTGGTTATGTTTTGGTATGGGCATGTGATTTGCTTGAGGACATGCTACTTGTGCAGGTTTATTCTTACCTTGGTATCTTATTTGTACCTTTGAGAAAGGCATGATGTACTATATTGATGATGTGTACCTTTGAGAAGGGCATGATGTACTATATTGATGACGTGTTACCTTTGAGAAGGGCACGATTCCACATAAGAGTACGTGAGGTGCATTGATAATACTTACCTACATGATGTTATTGCATTGGTTGTGTTTGCATAACACATGTAGTGACCGTGTTTCCCTCCTTCCTTATTGGTGACTTAATGTTAGTCATATAGTGATGTAATGTGCACTTTCTTGGATTGCGATTATTTCTTTTAGTTGTTTGGTGACCTTTTTGTATCTTGGTTGTGTGGACCAGCCATGTTATTTTATCTTGTCTAAAAGTAGCTTAGCCACAACCTTTGATTCTTCCTTTTTCATGTGACTCCTATGGTTACGTTGTTTTAATGTTGAAATTGCGCACATTTATTCATTTATTTATTTATGCTAATTTGGGTTTTGGAGACTTCTCCTCTTGGCTTTTCTAGATATTTGTGTTGGCTAAGTTAGGTTCTTTCTATTTTTCTAGTGCTAGTCTTGTGTCGTGATGTTCTTCTCGCCATGTCGATGGAGCGACCTCTGGTGGAGTGTATATAAGGAAGCAGATGTGGGAAACTTTTGAGGATGGGGGTAGGTGTGGACTAGTATGGGCTGGTCATTATCCACTTACCTTCCTAGTGATCTTATTCTTATGTTGGCTATCTCTTGGAGGCTAAACCCCTTATACAAACAAGAGGTAGGCCATTGTGGGAATGTATGGCAAGGCCCCCAGGAGCGTGGCCCTGAGACCATCATTCTACTTGGTTCTTGGATCTTTGGTTACTTGGCACTGGTTATTGGTTACTTGGTTCTATGATCAGACTATGATATCCCCCTAAACCTTTATGTGAGCCATGTGAAGTTAATTCCTGTAATGTGGATGAATGAAAATGTTTGTTTGTGTAAGATCTGTATTTGATGTAATTGCATATGAATTGGTTTTTTCTCTATAAACTTGTAATGTGATGTGTGAAGATTCTCTATACATGTGTATAGAAGATTGATGATCCTGAGATTAGATGTGCTAAATTTCAACCCATAGAGTATATTTTGTGAAAAGAAATTAAGCCTTTATAACATTTAGTTACCATGCTTTATTTTCCTGAGAAGAGTTCTTTATTGCATATGTTATCTTCTGTACTTACCTTGTTTGGTGCAAAGAAGTTCAGGAAAATGCTTCCAACATCCTCTTGATGACTTCCAGGAGTAAGTCATTTCCTAGGGGGGTAGTATGTAAGGCCCGCCCTTGTCCGACTAGTGTGTATCCTATTATTCACCTAGCTCTAGATTAAAATGATAAAATGATTGATTATTATATAATATGGTTGCTAGATAGATATAGGTAGTGATTGATTATACATCCTCATTACTATGTTAAATTTGCTTCGGCTATGATATGTATATGTGGAATTAACTTTGAGATTGAGTGTGCAGGTATTTCTAACAAAACCACAGATACTGGAGATCATTCCGCACCTTATGTTGTAATCCCTTGTGAAGCTGATCTAGTTCCACGAGGAACCAAGATCAACTCTGTGTTTGGTGCAATGTTGTAATGTTGTAATATTGTCTTGCATGAGGTTGAATGGGTTAGGTCTACCATTTTGTAAAATTGAATTATGATTTGTGTTGTAAGAATTGTATTTGAATTTTATTTTTTTAATTTAAATTTTTGAGACCCTTTTCTTATGTGTTAACTTGACCTTGGGTGTCCTAACTAAGTTTAAATTGACCCTGGGTTATACCCTATGGGTCTAGGGTCACTTTTGACTTGGGTAACCCTTGGTTAACCTTCGTATGGTCACCTTAACTTCACAGTGAAGTTAAGTGACGAATTTGGAGGCATGGGAAGGATAAGATGAGTGGGACCAACACTCAAGCCCATCCTTTCTCCATTTTCAAGGTTTGAAATGACTCCATGGTCCACCAATAATGGAGGGGCTTATCTTCTTGTTCCCTCACTTTTGGTGAGAGTCCCCATGAAGTGGTCTGGTCCTTCATGAGTGGGGTTATTTTTTAATCCCACTTGGGATAGTGGGGATATTTTTTAATTCCACTTGGGATAGTGGGGATATTTTTTTAAATTCCACTTGGGATAGTGGGGTTATTTAAATATTACAATCTTAAAAAAATAAATTTTTAATTCATCCACTATGAATTTAAAATTCACAAATAATGAGAGCCCTTGATCTCAACTTTTGATCCTCACCCTCCATCATCTTTTCAAAAATCTATAAATAAGACCCTTCTCTAAGCAATTAGAGAAGACTGAATTTTGTAGGGGAACTTGATTCTTGCAGGGGAACTTCATTCTTGCAGGGGGACTTTATTCTTGCATTCTTATCATGCCTAATTTCCTCTAGGAAATCTTCTTCTAGCATCCTCATAATGCCCAATTCATTCTCTATTCTCTTCTTCATAGCCTCATAAAGCTGAAATTATTCTAGCCATCCTATATCCTCCATTCATTATCCCTTGCTTGTGATCATAGAGAGATTTTTTTTTTTAGAAGGGAGATTTGGAGAGGAAGCTGGAGAGGAACTCTACATCAACTTCATCCATTAAAGGGCTTTTTAAGGTTGTATTTCAAGGCCTTTCCTTTGCATTTTCTATTTCTTGCATGATAGATTTGTGAAATGAAATTTGATTTGTTGTGTTGTAAATTATGTAATTATGGGAAAATTTATTTGGGTGTTGACAGAGCTTCTTCCACTTGGGAGAAATGCTCATCAAGTGTGGGGTAGGGGAGGAGTGATCCTCCTCGAGTACATGCCTTGTTTCTTTTGAGATGTTGAAAGCCTTGAGGACATTTGTGTGACTTTGGGAAATTGTGTTATTTGGATTGAGAGTCAAAATATGAACTCCTTGGAATCTTTGTTGGCAAGTTGGCTTGAGGCCATGAGAAGGAAACTGTGTTGAAATTTAATTGAAAGGTGACACTCTAGAGTTGAGTGTGTCCACTCTCCTACCCCTCTTTAAACTCACAGTGGATGAGTTTTGTGTTGTGTAAATATCTATGGGTGTATTTGTGTTTTGGTGTGTTATTTTTATTTTGTTGTGAAGTGGTATTAAATCCCCTAGGTGTGTGGATGATCTCCCTAGCTCGGGGGTGACCCTCTTGCGGGTCTACGATAGGGAGGAGAGCAACTTGTGTGGTGTTTCTTCTCTTGTGTGATATGCAGGTTTTCTGGGAGCTTATGGTGAAGCTTGGAGAAGATTATTGGATCTTAGAAAATATTCTATTTTCCTTTACTCTTAAGGGAGCTTGATCTTTTAATAGCTTCATCCTTGTTGATTTTACAAGAGGAGAACATTCTCTCTCTTTCGTTGTATAATTTGGTATTTTGGAGTTGTGAGGAAATTACTTCCTTATTGTATTGATAGTTGTAGTTTTATTGTTCATTTAGTTTTGCCATTTGGAAAGGAAATAAAATTGGATTAAATTTGTGTAATTGAGTTAAATAGAAACTAATCTCATATTAAAAGTTTGCCTTAATATGAATAGTGAATAGTAACAGAATAGTGAATAGTGATTAGTGATTAGTAAAAGTGAATAGTGAATAGTGAATAGTAAAAGTGGGATTTATTTATGCATATTGTATAATACGAATTGAATAGATGCTTAAACTTAGAGTTGCAATTTGGAAATATAATGTTTATATTTGTAAAAAATAAATAAATTAACTCTTTGCTCTATTTTTAATGATTTATTGGATAGTAATCTGTTTTAACAAATTATATATATATATTCTATACTTTCTTTACAGTTAAGGAACTTATTAATGAAATTGTGAGTTAAAGTGAACTGAGATAATGGTGGTATATATATATATATATATATATATATATATATATATATATATATATATATATATATATATATATATATATATATATATATATATATATATATATATATATATATATATATATATATATATTTTAGAGAAATGGAAGAGAGGGCAAATGATCGTGCTTTGTTGAAAAATGATCTATCACCTAAAACAACTGCTATACAAATGTAATTCGTGAGTGTAATACCCCACTAACAACTGCTTTGTTTACTCCTGTTGAGTGAATATTTTGTCGTTAACTCACTAATGACAAAATGGGTATATCAGCCACAGCTATGATGAGACACAGTCTCTCCTCTCAGCAAGGGGAGGTTCCCTCTAATTACTTGACTTTTGCAAACCAAACAACTTATAAAATTTATGTACACTAAAAACTATGTTTGTGGTGATTCCATCTCATCTCATTCTCTTTTTTTAGAATAGATGTTTATACTTCAAACTTTTGATAAAGAACTTATAAATTATCACAAAATCACAGAAACACAAAGTTTTCTGCTATCTCATTTACTACTTGTAAATGGAACTATTTGAAGTTGAATGCAGCCCAAAGTCTTCACTCCTCTTCAAGATGATAAAAGTAAATCGAATATAATAACTTGCAACACAAAGTCTCCAAAATATTGTATTCTCACAAACATGAACATAAACCTCACAAATGATTTGATAACACAAAGTCTATCAGAATCAAATTAAGAGCACTCTTCAATCACTTGAAACAAACTCCACACTTCAATTATTATCAAATAAGAATATGATAGCAAGATGTAAGAACAAAACTATCACAACACAAATAATCCCAAGACAAAGATTGGAATTGAACTTTTTTTCTTGTATTGATAAATATTTGAATATTGATTTTCACAAAAAGCACAAAGTCTTGATTTGCTTCTCAATTCACTAGAGTTTTCTTGCAATAGACAAAAGATAATATTTACAAAAGAGGCCCCCTTTATTTATAGGGAAAGGCCTTGAGAAAATTTAGGAAATCTATAACTACTTTGACTTATTCAACAAGAGAGTCCTATTTGACTTAGGACTTCTCTTGTTTCACATGTAATTACATTTTAGAAAATTACACGTGTAGATGTCCAAAACAAAATTCAATTTACATAACATCTAAGAAAAACAAGGTAAGGCACTAACTTCCTCCATCTTTTTTCCTCAGGAAGTTCTGGTACATAGTTTGAAGGACTGACATCTCGCATGCATCTAGTTTTGCTGTGTTTTCAGAGATGGTGTGGGCTCAGAGAATTGAATCTTTCACCACCTTTACCGCCTTTTCATGCTTGTCTAAATTATCCTTCAGGTTCTCCAGAGTCAAATGTTGATCATACAGGTTATCCATTGAGAGCACTAAGGGAGCTTCCTCTACAAATTTATTTTGTACCATTTCTTCAAAAGAACTTATCATTTCCTGTGCTGTGAGGAAACTATGATCTTCCCTTGTCAAGGTGCAAGGAAGTTCTTCTAGCTGGTGTAGGAGTGTGACATCACTATTTTCATTGGCTTCTTGAGCTTGTCACAGATCTTCAAGTAGACTCTTTATTATGAAAATATGATGCGCTAGAGTCTCTTTAGTCTTAAGATATGATTCCCTATTGGTGATGACCCCAATGGTGATCAGATTCTTTATCTTGATCTTCTTCATGTCTATCCACTCTTCTAGGCTCTCTTCTTGATCTTGCAGCTCTTGTGAAAGTAGATCTACCAGATTGTCCCACTCAACTTTAGCTTTGTCCATTTTCTCTTTCCTTTCCACAGCAATTTTGAGCAAAACTCGTCCTTGAGCCAACAACCACTCCACTACATCCCCCACTATCTTGCCTTTGGCTTGGGCTTTTTCAACCTTCTGTGTTAGGGGATCTTACACTATCACTACCATTGGTTCTACTATCTCTGATGACTTTACTATTTTCTGAAGGACAGCGGCCAGTTGTTTCGCTTTTGCTTTGTACTGCTCCTTCTCCTTCTTGGCTTCATCATATTTTTTGAGTAGAGTACTGGCAGTAGTCTGGAAATCTGCCTTAACACCTTCATGAGTCACTTTACCCAGTTCAACCCTTGAGATGACATAATTGCTCATGTCAAAAGTGTCAATCGTGGCATCTTCAGGAGGTTTGGCAATTTTGGCATATCTGATTCCCTTTTCAGTGACCAGCCTAGAAACAGTCTTAGGCTTCTTTTTCTGGTTCTTTGCTTTCACGGGCAACAGCTTTTCAATGTCAATCTCATCAGGTGAGATGGCTTGCTTCTTCCTCTTCGGAGTAATGGCAGATAGCCATGGAGGAAGTATAGAAGTGTCAACAGCTGGAGGGGGATCCACTACTTGGTTGGTTGGCTCCATGTTTGTACCAGTGATGGTGACAATTGGACTTGTGTTGGTAAACACAACACCTATATCAACAACCTTTTGTGAAGCATCCAGAAGGTTTTCTAAAATAGTTTGTTCCCCGATATCAAAAGATGGGGAAGATAAGCTTGGAATGGAACCAGAAGAATCAAAAATAGTCCCAAAGCTAGCCTTCATAGATTGAGGAGTATTGTCAGAAGAAACAACACAAATGGGAGAAAGAGGAACATTTGAAATTGCTGGCAAACCATCAGAAACTAGAACATGAGGAAGAGGTGTAAGAACTTGTGTCTTAGAGGGAAGATCTTTCACAGGAGTTTGAGGGGAACCATCAAGTTGCTCTACCTCTATATCTTCATCTTCACCTTGTTCAGCTTCATCAGATACCTTTGTCTTAGACCTTTGAACATTTTGTTCTTCAGTCTCAACATCTTCAACTTTCATCTGATCATCATTAGTATCTTCAACATCTGACTTAGTGGCGTCAGAAACTTCTGCGGTTTCCTTTTTCTTCCCTCCTTTAGATACAAATTTGATCTTTGGTTTGTGTATCTTGGAGGAAGAAGGGGTGTCACTCCTGTTTTTAGTTCGGTTCTCTACCTTCTTACCTGTTTGCTCATGTGTTTCTTCTTTAGACCCTGTAAGGAACTCTTTCAATTTAATTCCCTTACTTTCCAACCACAAGTTGGTGTTTGTCAATATTGGTTGGAATCCTTTCCTGATGGATGTCTCCTCTTTGACTAACCATTTCACCTTTGGGAGAGGTGAAGCCTCCACATTTTCTGACTCATATTTGTGATCTAGGACATCCCCATCATCCTCCATTCCATCTGGAATATCAACGAGTCCTAGTTCTTCAATTTGACTTAGATGAAGTCTGTAGAAATCTAGTTTTCTAATCTCATTTTGAGTCCTGAGATTTGCCCATATGTCTTCGACCATTGGCACATGAAAAGTTGACTTCCTCTTGATTTTATCTTGAACCCTTCTGAAGTCAAAATGATTTCTTTTCTTGTAGGTTTTCATGGTGACCAACTGTAACTCGGAGTCAATTATCTTTGCTTTGTTGGTAGATTGAACCGAGTACCTCCCAATTTCAATGGGAAACTTTATCCCTGACTTCTTCAGCTCCATCTATTTGTTGTGTACCACAACCAGTTGTTTGCAAAGCTCCATAAGAACAATGCGATCACTGGGATACTGTGGCAGCATGTAAGGATAACCAGGATAGTATCCTACCTGAAGATACGTGAAGGTGGTAAATTGCAAGAATAAGCAACCAAAAGAATTCACAACTTGCCAGGCTTCATCTGAGACTCTGATCTGAACTAGTTCACCATCCCACAAGCACATGAAAACTAAGAAGAAAGCATCATTGACTCTTTTGAAATGATGAATTGACCCCTTCAGAGTGATTTGGGGGTAATATTCATACACTGGGACCAATCTCCTATCTCCTACTTGAGTTAAACCTGGAAAGTTCCTCATGCTTGTAGTAGCATAGACAAGATAAGAGGTCATGTAAAATTTGAAGGTGGTGTTGACCCTTATCAGTTGCTCGTGCGAAGCATTGCTTATCTGTTCACCCCAAAATATCTTCTGGTTACCTCATAGAATCACCTTGATGTAAGTGTACATCCAATCCTGAAATTTAGAAGCAGAAGGGAGTCCTCTGATGCGACTCAAGAGAGTAATCAAATCACACACTTCCTCCACAAAATCACTCCTGTGAAGGTCCTTTGGCCATTTGGTCAAATTTCCCCTAGGAATCTTTAACCATTTGCTATTTATATGCCTCCTAGCAGATTCCACGTCATTATCATAGTCTTGTTGACCCTGAGCAAAATCAATTCACCTGACGTTTTCAATTGGTGGACACATGAAGATTTTGTCCATGAATTCTGCATCCAATCTCATGATTACATTTCCCTATGAGTCCGTCACAACTCTAGTGCCCCTGTTGTAATGGCTGGCCACTTGTAGAACAAATTTAGGATTGTGTGCACTGACTGGAAATGATGCAACCAAATGAATACTGCTGTCAATGATTTTCTGCATAGGCTTGGAGGGGTTTGCTTGTTCAGTTCTATCTACAAACTCGGCCAAGTCCACATGCCCAATTTCTGTGTCTCTGATTTCATCAACGTTTGACTATACTGCCGTTACCGGAAAGACACCCTGGTACTTGTACTTCATGGCTCTGGACTTTGATGGAGATGATTTTGACATGAGCTCTGTGTAGGAGTCAAGGCAACACTGAGAGGGGGGTGAATCAGTGTTGTGTGAAATTTCTACTCTTTTTAAAAAACTTTAACTTGCAGAGTACAAGGAGAGAGAGATATCATTGATTTCTCAAACACATGTGCACATAACTGAGAATGAAAAACAAACACTCATGAGTAAAACATACAACCACAGAAAGAAGATCAAGATGAATCAAGACACAAGAATTGCACGAGTGGAAAACCCTCCAGGGATAGAAAAACCACTCCAGAACTGCCTCACTGGCTTAACTAATAAAATATGCCTCACTGGCTACAAAGAAGCCTCACTGGCTACAATATGTGTCTCACTGACAATTGTTAAGGTCTCATTGACCATAAGCCTCACTGGCATACTGTGCCTCACTGGCTTTTCTCAGTCAATCAAAACAAAATCTCATGTACAAGAATTGATTGCTTATTCAATCTGATTTGCACCATTAAAATCAATTCATCTGCAACATATATTTCATCATTTCAATCCTCTGACATTTTATCCTTGAATCATCTAATTCAACTGATTATCACTGCATACCAATTCACCTGATAATCTTGTTAATCTCTATATGTGTATTTGATCTCATCAGATCATCATTGATCTATATGACTCATCTCATTTTTTCAAAACACTTGTAGAGTCATTATATATCCTTTTACATTCAATTCTTCTTCTGCTTTTTCAATCTGCCTGTTCAAATTCATCTTCTGCAAATCTTCATCAGTATTGTCTTCAACAACAGTATTTTTAATCTTCCCTTGTAGAAATAAAATAAAATCTCTTTGATCATCTTCAAAAAGTCTCTTCATATTCATCTCCTTCTCTGCAAATTCCTGCATTCAAACCCTTTAACCAAAAATAATATCTTCAAAAACATTTTCCAAATTATTCAAAAACATCTTCAAGCTATAAAAAGGCTTCAAAATAAATCTGCAAGAATATCTTCAATCTCACTTTTGATTTAAAAATATTCAACAATATTTTTAATCTGCAAAAAAAAACTTTTCATCTTCTCAATCGGAATCTTCATCTTCTTTTCAACAAAAATTTCATCTTCTCTCTGAAAAATAATAATATATGTTTGCATCAATTAAGTCTCCAAAAGCATTCTTTTCTTTGCATTCTTTCTAACACTTCTTAAAGAAAAAAAAATCTTAGTCTTCTTATCACAAAAACTCTTCTTCTTAATATAGAAAAAAACTCTCCTTTGAGTTGTACGAGAGATAGAAAGAGATGTCCACTAGTTTCAAAAATAGAAAGAATCTTCATAAAAAAAAACTCCCAAAACAAATCCCTTTTCATTCGGGCTCAAATATAGCATTTAAACTACAGTTTCAAAAAGCTTTATCTGCAGTGACGTCTCAAAGACCGTCAAATGTTATCTACACGGTCAAGGTTTATATTTAAATGCTCGCCATAGATCTTCAAGTTCGCGCCCACCGAAGGTTTAAACATAGCCACCGATCATGTTTTGGCGCCCCGATTACTTGTGAGAGACCGATGGAGTCGGTTAGGAATATGAAGTGGGCCGGTCACCGCCATGTCTAGGGACCCCTCCAAACGGTGGTACTTAAGTTGCCAACCTTCCATAGTAAGTCACCTTTCAAACATAAGAAAAGTGTATGACAGGTAGGAGGTTTAGAGACTTAGAAATAAATTATGATTTAGAATAGATAATACTTCTTTAGTCATCCTTATTGCAATGTCAAAAACACCGTATCAAAACTGATCACCTTACCCTCGAGCATGTCTGATGCAATAATGATATCAGTACACATTATCTAAACATCAAATTCAAGGCACCCTTGAAAAGATAAACTCTTTTGAGCCATGAGCAAAAAGATTTAATACTTCAACATATACAATTTAAGCTCCTGAGATTACCTCCATCATAATAAAAACTTAGACAATTGAAAACCTCAAATGATCTCCAAAATCATATCTCTGTGAAATGATTGATCATCTCTTATTGCAATGTAACCTTGTAATGTAACCTTGATCTCTTGCAATCAATACTACTTTGTAATGTAACCTTGAGAATGAAACAAGCCCTCTCATAAATATGATTATAAAGACTTGATCAAGTACTACACACAAAGAGAACCCTCCAACATAAATACCTTATCTGCACTGGTCTTGTAAAACTGAAGCAAGTGAACTTTGTCAAGTCAAGATCAATCATACATTGTAACATCAACATGATCAATCTGCGTAAATATGAACATGCATGTAACCCATTTTAGCTCCTGTATGATCAACATCCTCAAGAAGACTTTGCATAAACACAATTGATATTCTTAAAGCAACATTTTCACAGATCAATATTATCATCAACTCAGTCTGAATGACACAACACTTTACCATACTGAACAAGCTGTGATATGACAATAGAAAGAACACATTAGATGATGTCTCCTACTCAAATGTTTACTAATACCAACCCAAGATCCTGCAAGACCCTTTTGACATCAATGACAATCTGACACTATCAATCTCCCCCTTTGTCATTGATGGCAAAACTACCTGAACGCAATTTTTCTTTCTCCCCCTTTTTGACATCTGATGACAAAGACTCAAAAACTATTTGCTCTCCCTGACAATTACTGGCAAGAATAACCAACATAATATCACTTCTTGACACAATACTAATATGAGGATGAAGAAAAACATATCTCTTTTTAAATCTCCCATGATAGTGACAACTCAATCCTCTGATTAACTCCCCCTGAGAACAACTCCACTAAAAAGATGTTATAGCTTGACAATTACAATCACCCAAAATCTTTGAAGCCATTTGTCTTTCATGAAACTTACATCTGATGACAATACCACTGTGAAGATGAAGACTGACACACTCCTTCCTGATAACATCACAAACTTTCAAAACAAACAATTCTTCTTTAATCAACAACCTTTTTGGCCTGAAATAACAAATCTCCAAAATCTCCCATGTGTTAAAGTTCACAAACAAATTACTACTCAGAAATACCATTGATAAACACTGAAAAGACTAACCAACATAACTCAACTCAACTCAGCACTTATCCACTTCCTGAATTAGTCTTGAAGCAACATATCAACCTCAGATACAAAATTCACCATCAATGTTATAAGAAACTCTAGATTACCATAACTTGAAGCTCATACCTGAAACCACCAAACCTTTCTAAACCATATTAATGAGGAAGAACATGTCAAATTATTATACCAATGGTCATGAACATTTATTCTGCAACCAATCTATTCTTGCACATCCTTTTGACATGAAAAGAATGAAGACCATCCTGCTATTCCTGCACATCTTTTTACAACACATTGTCAAATCTGACAACCATTATCAATACCTTTGCAAAAACAAAACAATTGACTTCTTTCATTTTCAACTTTCTCAATCAACACATGCTAATATCTCAAGAGAACTTCTTGAGAATACTCAAGATCCATAATACAAATCAGCTTATCAAGATTGCACAAATTTTCACCATCAACCTTCTCCTGTAACAACACTTTTGCAATAATGTCAACCCTGGTATATATTGCAATCAACATGAATTAATTTAACTATCAAGTACTTCTTGTAACACCAAATGCAGATGAGAGTTCCTTGAGAACACCTTAACTGAAGCATATGTCAACTTAGTCATGTAAATATCAAATATGATCCAGTAAACATGTCACTGACATACCCCTGACATACCTGACATACTAAAACATCAGAAACATTATCAAGCAAGTTCATCATATTGATAAACATCAGCTGATCCTCCTGTAACTTCTTGGGGATAAAAGATAGTACAAGAACAACTCCCCCTCACATCATGCTATCTGTTATGCAATTGATGATGTAACTTGTGCAAGATGCACAAGTTTGGGATTTACCTTTTCATGACTCTGTTTTTGCTTCCACACTTTTATAGGTGCTTTCTTCCTCCAGACCTTTTCTGTCTCTTTCCATTTCCAACCTGTCAAATTAGATGATGCTTTTCTGCAACTATGAGCTTTATGACCAAAAGATTTGCAATTATAACATACTATGTTATAATCATAACCAAATGACTGATAGTACCCTTTTGTCATCTCCTGAGCAATTATGTTATGCTTCCATGCAGATTCATTCATCTTATTCATTTTACATTTTCTTTGAATGTGCCCAATATTATTGCACTTGTAATAAACAATATTAGTATTCCTTCTGCAATTAACTGATTTGTGTCCAAATTGATTACAAGCATAACAATGACCATTAAAAGAATAGTTATACCTGTACATGTAAGCTTGTCTTATAGATGCAGGTTTTCTGAAGTTTCTTCTTTGATTGTGCACAAATTCATCTCTGGTTTTATGTTCTGTTTCATTCTTCCTTTTACTTTCTCTGGCAGCAACATGATGTCTTGAATCAATTTTCCTTCTAGGAGTCTCTCTTGCTTTTGAACATTCTCCTTCTTCAAAACCAAGTCCAGTAGTGTCTCCATATAGTTTTTGTTTACCAAGCATCTCTTGTAGCTTGCTTGTGCTTTCTTCAAATTCCTTATACTCTTTTCTCAGATTGATAATTTCACCTTCCAGTTTTAGATTCTCAATCCTTGAAACTTCAAGGTTAGATATTGAGACATCAGCTATCCTCTTAGCTTCTTCAATTTCTATCTTCAATCTAGCAATTAGTTTGTCAGAATCATCAATATATGTTTTTAAATTAATAATCTGACATCTGGCCTCTTCAAGATCTGCAGAAACAACTTCAAGTTCTGAAAGTGCATTGACTTTAGATTCTCTTTCTTGTTGCAGCAGCAAGTTTAGTTTATTGTTCTCCTTCTTATAATTCTTGAGCTCACTTAGAGCATATATGAGCTCTCCTTCCAAATCAATCTCACAATCTTGTTCATTATAATACTCATCATCATCACTCGTGATGCTAGCTTTTTCTGAATTTGATTGGGATTGAACTTCAACTTCTTCATTTGAAAGTCTCTTTTCATTGCTACTTTCTTCACACACCAGAGTGTCCCCTTCTTTATCATTATCTTGATAAATCCTTTTCAATTTCCTCCACATATCCTAAGCTGTAACACAATCCATAACTTTACAAATAACATCATTAGATAGAGCAGATAATATAGCCTTCTTTGCAATATCATTATATTCAAGAACTTCTTTGTTATTTGCAGAAATACCATTTTCAACTGACATTAAAACATCATATCCTAAGGAGGATAAATATACTTGCATTCTAACATACCAAACTGAAAAATTTGAACCATCAAACTGAGGAACATCTGAAACAATATTAGATTCAACTTGGACAACATCTTTATCCACAGACTTTATATCAACATCTGGATTTGATATGAATGATGTCTTTTGAACCTTTTGACTAGAATGAAGCTTGACATTTTTATTCTTAGTTCTTCTGCACTTACCCATTGAACTCCACACATAGGACCTACCCAAGCTGATTAAGCTTCAAAAGCGCAACTTGGCCCTGATACCAATTGTAGGAGTCAAGGCAACACTGAGAGGGGGGGTGAATCAATCTTGTGTGAAATTTCTACTCTTTTTAAAAATATTTAACTTGCAGAGTACAAGGAGAGAGAGATATCATTGATTTCTCAAACACATGTGCACATAACTGAGAATGAAAAACAAAAACTCATGAGTAAAACATACAACCACAGAAAGAAGATCAAGATGAATCAAGACACAAGAATTGCACGAGTGGAAAACCCTCCAGGGGTAGAAAAACCACTCCAGAACTACCTCACTGGCTTAACTAATAAAATATGCCTCACTGGCTACAAATAAGCCTCATTGGCTACAATATGTGTCTCACTGACAATTGTTAAGGTCTCAATGACCATAAGCCTCACTGGCTTTTCTCAGTCAATCAAAACAAAATCTCATGTGCAAGAATTGATTGCTTATTCAATCTGATTTGCACCATTAAAATCAATTCATCTGCAACATATATTTCATCATTTCAATCCTCTAACATTTTATCCTTGAATCATCTAATTCAACTGATTATCACTGCATACCAATTCACCTGATAATCTTGTCAATCTCTATATGTGTATTTGATCTCATCAGATCATCATTGATCTATATGACTCATCTCATTTTTTCAAAACACTTGTAGAGTCATTATATATCCTTTTACATTCAATTCTTCTTCTGCTTTTTCAATCTGCCTGTTCAAATTCATCTTCTGCAAATCTTCATCAGTATTGTCTTCAACAACAGTATTTTTAATCTTCCCTTGTAGAAATAAAATAAAATCTCTTTGATCATCTTCAAAAAGTCTCTTCATATTCATCTCCTTCTTTGCAAATTCCTGCATTCAAACCCTTTAACCAAAAATAATATCTTCAAAAACATTTTCCAAATTATTCAAAAACATCTTCAAGCTATAAAAAGGCTTCAAAATAAATCTGCAAGAATATCTTCAATCTCACTTTTGATTTAAAAATATTCAACAATATTTTTAATCTACAAAAAAAAACTTTTCATCTTCTCAATCGGAATCTTCATCTTCTTTTCAACAAAGATTTCATCTTCTCTCTGAAAAATAATAATATATGTTTGCATCAATTAAGTCTCCAAAAGCATTCTTTTCTTTGCATTCTTTCTAACACTTCTTAAAGAAAAAAAAACTCTTAGTCTTCTTATCACAAAAACTCTTCTTCTTAATATAGAAAAAAACTCTCCTTTGAGTTGTACGAGAGATAGAAAGAGATGTCCACTAGTTTCAAAAATAGAAAGAATCTTCATAAAAAAAAACTCCCAAAACAAATCCCCTTTTGTTCGGGCTCAAATATAGCATTTAAACTACAGTTTCAAAAAGCTTTATCTGCAGTGACGTCTCAAAGACCGTCAAATGTTATCTGCATGGTCAAGGTTTATATTTAAATGCTTGCCATAGATCTTCAAGTTCGCACCCACCGAAGGTTTAAACATAGCCACCGATCATGTTTTGGCGCCCCGATTACTTGTGAGAGACCGATGGAGTCGGTTAGGAATATGAAGTGGGCCGGTCACCGCCATGTCTAGGGACCCCTCCAAACGGTGGTACTTAAGTTGCCAACCTTCCATAGTAAGTCACCTTTCAAACATAAGAAAAGTGTATGACAGGTAGGAGGTTTAGAGACTTAGAAATAAATTATGATTTAGAATAGATAATACTTCTTTAGTCATCCTTATTGCAATGTCAAAAACACCGTATCAAAACTGATCACCTTACCCTCGAGCATGTCTGATGCAATAATGATATCAGTACACATTATCTAAACATCAAATTCAAGGCACCCTTGAAAAGATAAACTCTTTTGAGCCATGAGCAAAAATATTTAATACTTCAACATATACAATTTAAGCTCCTGAGATTACTTCCATCATAATAAAAACTTAGACAATTGAAAACCTCAAATGATCTCCAAAATCATATCTCTGTGAAATGATTGATCATCTCTTATTGCAATGTAACCTTGTAATGTAACCTTGATCTCTTGCAATCAATACTACTTTGTAATGTAACCTTGAGAATAAAACAAGCCCTCTCATAAATATGATTATAAAGACTTGATCAAGTACTACACACAAAGAGAACCCTCCAACATAAATACCTTATCTGCACTGGTCTTGTAAAACTGAAGCAAGTGAACTTTGTCAAGTCAAGATCAATCATACATTGTAATATCAACATGATCAATCTGCGTAAATATGAACATGCATGTAACCCATTTTAGCTCCTGTATGATCAACATCCTCAAGAAGACTTTGCACAAACACAATTGATATTCTTAAAGCAACATTTTCACAGATCAATATTATCATCAACTCAGTCTGAATGACACAACACTTTACCATACTGAACAAGCTGTGATATGACAATAGAAAGAACACATTAGATGATGTCTCCTACTCAAATGTTTACTAATACCAACCCAAGATCCAGCAAGACCCTTTTGACATCAATGACAATCTGACACTATCACTCTGGAGAGAAGTGTGAATTTGAACACTAGGAACATTGATTGAGAACTGCAAAAAGCCATGATCTCACAGTTAGGGGAAAAATTGGATAAACTGGGTCAACTACGATTTGACGATCATCGATAGGAAAGCATGCATTTGAAGGGCTTGAGTGTGCAAATCAAGGCGAAGGTGAAAACGGGCTTTTAGTTTTGAAAGGTGAATTTTCCAGTGTTGACAAAAAATCAGGAAAATATGCTTGAGCGAGTGATTTGACTACCATTGCATGTATTTTGGAAGTTTTGGTTTAACATGCACGAGCGGTCAGAATGACTACTATTACATGTAATGAGGTTGAAAATCTCAAGTGTTTGGGTGGGTGTATCGGCCACTTCTGCACGTTGTGAGTTTCCAAACTAGCAAATGCTCGGGCAGGTGAAAACGCTGCCATGGCAGGTAAGTGTTTTTTTTAAAGATTTTGGTGCACGGGCAGCAGAAACAACTGCCATTGTAGGTTATGCTAAATTTTGGTTTGTGAAGTGTTTGAATGGAGATTACAACCAACACTGCATAGGATAAAACTTTTAGGGCTTAACTTGGCTGCCCTTGCACTTGCATTTCGATCAAATTTTTGGAAGGTTTTCAAGCGGCAAACTTCGTCGTCATTGCACATTTGGAAGACAAAGTTAGTAGAGTCAGGAAACTTTGCCGATGTCACACAATGGTTTATGGCAAAGGTTTTGTGGGCCTAAGTAGTAACCCTAGGGCACCTCCGGTGTATGAGTGAAAACAAGTCCGACACATATCACAAACAAACCTTACTCAACAAGAAAACACAATCACGAAAATAACAAAAACAACAAAAACCTAGCAAAAATCTTAAACAAAATATACAAACAAACAATGAGTAAGGGGGAATGGAAACAAAAAAGAACCTTACCCGTAAAATCGACCGAAAACCCTAAGTGCCAATCTGCAACTCAAAATCTGCTAGCATGCGATTAAGTGGTCGAAGATGATATGAGCGAATAGACTAAATGGTTTTTTTTTGTTTTGAAATAACAAAATTAGAAGAGACCATGGGTTTAATAACACCTTCAAGGTTGAAAACAAAACTTAAATGCAAGGCATGAGTGTCCATTAATGGCACTCGACGCCCAAGATCCCAGAGATCTCGCTCGAGTGGTGGTTTCGGTCGCCGATGCACAAAGATAAACAAATATGAGATGGTGGTGAAAATTACGGCTATTACAAGGAAAATAAAGAAAAACATGTAATGGTGGCAAAATATGCCACCTTTACATGTTTAATATAAAAACAAATGCACAAGCGGCAATAAACACCGCCTTTACATGTGGAATAAAAACAAGCTAAAAGGAGATATGTAGGAGCGGCATTTTTTACTGCTCTTGCATATCAAGACTCAAAAACTTACTAACTTCTAAAAATGACCTAAATCGACATTTTTACCGATTCACGACTTGAACGATCTTCGTACATATCGAGAAACTGATTCAAAGAGATGTCATAAACTAGTCTAGGATGTCAAACAACTTCGTACGAGATCAAGGGAATCTTGTCTCGATTCGTGAGCTTAGAGTGTAGATTCATGAAATGGACAAGTTTCATGGGGGTTGTCTACAAAAATGAGCATAGCTAATTTTGAGAACAACTCCTTAAGCATACACCACCGAGCACGCTTACGCGTGCGAGGGGATTTTTAGAGTAGTAAGAGAAAATTTTTGATAGTTCATATCATGACCACATGACACATGTGGACATGACACGTGTGAATGCGTGTTGTGACCGTATGGGAAATGTGGACATGACATGCGTGAATGCGTGTTGTGATCGCATAGGAAATGTGGGCATGACATGTTTTCATTGATGTCCTCTTATCTTCGTATGCATTATAAGAATTCTTGTTGTATCTGTCGTTGTCTAGTTTCTTCTAACAATAAGAGAACGAATGGGTCTCCTCGTGGTATGACAAATGTTTGTTGTTGTGGTCGTGGATGGATCTCGTAACAAATAGCCCTCACCCACTCTCCTCTCACTCCTAAGCACATTCGTGAATTAGAAGAGAGGAAGTCGTGTGATTACTAACCTTAACCAAATCTAGGGTTTTGACCTAGGGTTTGACTCATATTTTGATTTTATTTTTACCTTGTGATGAAATCAAGGGTTTGTTTGGATTGTTTAAACTATGGTTACCTTGTGATGGAATCGAGGGTTTACAATGTTATCTATTCTATTATTTCTATATGCATGCAAACTAAAATGATATGTAAAATGTTCTTTTTGGTATTTTTTAGAGTATTTTGGGAATAAAAGTGCTTCTAATCTATGAAAGGGAAAATATGTATGCAATTCTATATGACTTTTTCAATGCAATGTAAACCTATGTTTTTTTGTGTTTTTGATGTTTTGAATGCAATTTAATCTAAGAAAAGGGAAAATGCTTCTTCTAACAATGTAGATCTAGAAATATGAAAGCGATTAATCTAACATGCAAGATCTAATTATCAAGGAAAAATCAATGTTTTACTGTTCCCAAGAGCAAATTTGATTTTCTAATTACTATGAATTGAAAGAAAACAATGAAGGAACCTGAGAGAAATGAAGGTTTGTTGACTTCACTACCCTCAATAATCCTTGTAATAGTCAACCTCAAATCCTTTTGTGGTAGCAGGTGATCCTCTTGACAACAAAATGACCCAAAGAAGCAAAAAGAAGCTTTGATCAAGCTTGTATGAACTTGATGAGATCTTGGATTGAGCACAATGGCATAGAATGAAGCAGCGTGACAATACTTGGTTAAGCAAATAAAGCAAAAGGCTCCTTCATCCTATAAGAGCATTTGAATGCTAAGTTGGAGAGCAAAATTTGGCAAGAGTTGTGTGCATAATGAATTTTCCTCCCTTTGTGCTTGAGGGAGGGGAGTATTTATAGGTTTAGAAGAAGGAATTGATTGGAGAGTTAACTCATATGACTGATGAGTTAACAACAATAGATTGGGGACTTAACAAGGCTAATTACCCAGTGAACTCAGTTGATTAGAGAGTTGTGAAGCAATGATAGCTTATCATGAAGAGTAAATGGAGGTGAGGGAATGCATGAGTTTTATTAGAGAGTTAAATTGAGATCAAATAGAGCTAATTATGCATGTGTGGGTGCATGAAATAGTCAACTCTATATCAAGGATCAAAAATCATGCAAATAGAAAGAGAAACGGGCAAAAATAGAGTAAAAATGAGAGAGAAACTCAAGTTTTTTCGTGGGTCCAAAAATGGCTGGATTGCCCCTTTTACCAGTAGGGTCACCCCTGGGCGACCATGGGTCGCTCGGGGGAGATCCAGGCTAGACAGGGTCACATGCAGAAAAACAAGCTGGGAGATGGTAGAAGAGAAGAAAAGGATGGGTTCTGCATCAAGAAACAGGTCAGTCATGTGGAAGAATCCAAATCTCCACTTGCATCTATAGGATATCTAGGGGAGATTTGGAAATAATAGGGGGAGATTTGGATTGGTTGGTCGAAAACAAAAACTGTCAATGGGAGATGGATTGGGGGACCTATTGAAGGCTTCTATGAGGTGCAATAGAGGAAAAACAAAGGGGAGAGGTGAAAACTCACCTACAAGACTCTCACAAGGCTTAAGATCAAGGTTGAAAGCCAAAAAACACAAGTCAACAAGTGTCACAACAAGTGTCAAAAAGTGTCGCAAACGGGGAGGGAGAGAAATCGACAAGAACAAAAACAACACAAGACAAGAAAAGAGGACACATCATCAAGAGGCCTACTACTTAAAGGACATTATTTTCATGCTTACATAAACATGACAAGGATTTGAATCATCATAGGGATCCTCATGGAGGAAATGCATTATTTTTGTGCTTACAGGTTCATGGTTCATTATTGGTGGATTGGTAGATTTTTTGTTGAAGAAGATGAACTATAAATGTAGACAATGACTGTAATGTTTTGAAATATATTAAATGTACTTTTGAAGCTGCATATGAATAAAGACATTTAATTATGTTGTGATTGGGAATATTGTTATTCTATTGAATTGGTCATTTGATAAGATTTACCATTCTACAACTGTATACTACGAAGTGAATATATAGAGCAGTATGCTTTTATACATACTAATTATATATATTTAATACATAGAGTGGATATTTATTTTGTATATATATACAAGTAGGTGTATATTTATATATACAAAGTTATATATATAGTTATTATATTATGAGTGAGAATTAATTTATCATATGTTAGAGCTGGAGTGTAAGTGGATAAGAAATTTGTTTTTAAGTCTTTTTATAAGTAAAAATTTAAAGATAATGTTTTAGAAGTTATATGAATGTAGAGGATGTTGATATGTGAAATTTCTAGTTGTATAAATCTTAGGTATATGTTTGACTTGAGGGGAAGAGATGTTTTTAAAAAATCTTGTATGAAGCACATCCTTACACTTTTCCTCGTTTGTTTTGTCCTATTTTGTGTGGATGTCATTAATACATGGTTTTAGTACTTAATTAATTACTTTTAGCACACTTAATGACCCTAAACATATATATAACACTTTGTTACACCACATCACTTAGTTCATAACATCTACAATCCATTTCCTAGAGAATTATATATCCTGCACTAGATCGCACTTGCATTTTTGAGCCTTGGAACAAGTCATGGCCATGATCTCGTCCATTTGATTTTAAATTCAAACTCAACAATTTTCACTATTGACTCTTTTAAAATGTGATTATTTTTTATTACGGGGTAAAATAGGTTTTGAAGGGACTAGAAACCCTATTACAAAATGCTGCCAAAAGATAAACCATGGCCCACCAGCAACCTAACAATAGCTAACATAAAACAAAATGATATCAAAAAAGCAAAACAAAAGCATAAACAACCACTATTCCATCTTCTTTAGAGCATCTGCAACCTCTAGTTCTTATTTATAAAATTCTTTGTGTAGCTTCATGAAACCTAGTAGTTTATTTTTCTCATCCTCGAAAGTCTTCTTCTTGCTACCATAGGTCATGGTACTAGGGCCCCGATGATTGGATTTCTGAACTTGTTTACCCTTCCTTTTAATGCTCTACTCGTCAATAACACATTCAGTTTGCATGGCAGTCCCTATGATCACCTATTCTTTACAGAGATTCCTCAATTTTTTGATTAGAATCCTAATGGCCTCTACACTATTATGGATGGTACATTGGCTGATTTTGACAACCTTTTCAAGTTTGGGTTAATTTCTTGTAACTCCTTCTCCAAGGATGCAATCCTCAAATCATAATCCTTCCTGATATTACTTAGATCAATTTCCATCTTGTTCATCTTTGGGATTGCTTCATATCCTTGAAAGATATCTTTATCCAGATCATCGCTGACCTCCATCTTGCTGTCCAGTCTATCCTACATCGCACTCAACTTAACATTTAGCTAGTTAATCTCAATGAAAAACTATTTGGTCATCTTGTGTTGACTAGAAACTGCCTCTCTACACAAACCCAAGATATCAGATAAATCTTCTCTGTTAGTTGCAGTAGACACTAGAAAGGAGAAGTGAGGAGGAAAGTTAGGAATAGGATCAGGAATGAAGGGAAAGGGGATACAAATTACAAGTTCCTCCATACCATATCCAAGAACTTGAGCTCTCCTATTACTAGTTTCAGCTCCATTCACCTGACCATTCATCTTGTTTATCTCCTTATCCATTCTGAGCTTCTTCCCCTAACTGGTTTCAACACTAGCACTTTCGCTTTTCCCCTTGTTGACAGTGGCATCCTTAACACTTTGACCCTACATACCGTTACATCTGAAAATGTCTCCCTAGGACTTTTTCCCTCCTATGTTTATCTCCCAGGTCCTTTAGAAAACATTTTTAATCATCTTGCATATTCATGTTGACTACCGATGAGAGAACCCTGAAGTTTTATGGCAAATAGGAACTAGGGGTGCTATTGAGATGAATCCTGACTAAAATAGGGAGGGAGGACTTGGGCACCCGCACCTTAGTCCTACCCTATTTTAGGCAAGGCTTAAACTCTTGAGTGTCTGTTATGGGACCGTTAATTAGGCCCTATGCCGACACCATACGTTTGAATTACAAAATTCTTAGTGGGAATGTATTTAGTGGCATATATAAGCATGTTTAGGGATTCATTTGTAAACTAGAGAAGATGATTATGAACTTTTGACAAACTTGTGATTCTAGAGCATTCAAAGTATTCATTGTTGTAGAGAAGACTTGTCTTTTTATTGTGTTTGTTATGTAGATTTGGCTTCATCTTCTCATGATGTGAAAGATTATCATCTATATGCAAGCTACACCTCCAAGGTGACATTCATTTGTGTTTTCAATCATTTATCAATTGGTTTTTCCTCTATCTTGCAAGGATACACACTCTTTATCTAACAACTGTGTTCAGAAGACTTGAATGTCTCTTTGGGGCTTGACTGATGCAAGCATCTAAACACCACAACCCCAACCCCCTTTTTTGTGATTACATGTTACAGGTTGCGAAAGAATAAGTGGAGTTGTAGGAAAGTAGAACAGAGTGTCAGAAATGTAGAGGAAGAAAAAAAAGCAAGACCTGGACTAGGGCACCCACTCATTAGTCCTCTGGATCCCAAAATAGTGAAATCCCCAGAACAATAGAATTAAGTTGCAGACAATCTTCAGAGATCCTAACATTAACTAGTACATTGGATTAACTTGCCTACTCATTAGTCCCCAACTTTTCAAGATACTAAATCTTGAAATCTAGTATGTATCTAATTGTCATTTGATATCTCTGTGTGCAAGCATTTGTCATGATTCATCCGTTTGTTTATGATTTTATGAAATTAAGGTTTTAAGCATAATTGGACATTAATTGATAAATTAGTTAGCAAATTCCAAGCTACCTCTTCATTCTAAGGGACAATAAATCTTTAGTAGAGCCCTCTTGCAAGAGATTGTGGTCTCACTTGATTTATATCCTTGAATGTTTGATGTGAAAGGAGGATTTAACCTTGAAATTGAAAACCCCTCCTTTTCCTATAAAACATTTTGGTGAACCCATGTTTTTAATTAATTATGCACCTTGTTGAGTGTTGTACTTCAGATTTGCATTCATTTCAATCATCATATTCTTATTGCATTTAAAAAAAATACAAAACAAATTGAAATTTTTGAAAAAATTAGCATTTTTAGCTTGGATTTTCAAATAATTTGAATTAATTTGCATTTAATTTCAGTTGTTTTCATTAGATCTAATTTAAATACAAAAATTCATCATTTACCATTCATTTACATTGCATTTTCATGCCTAATTTGTTAAAAGTTGCTTGAAATTATGCATTTTTCATAAAAGCCTAGTTTTGCATTAGCTAGGGTTTGTAGTTAAAATCATGTTTCAAATTTTACTACTATTTTAAAAAATCATTTAGGACTGATTTCTAATTGTAGTGTTTCATCATAGTGCATTTTTGCATTTAAATTTCATGTCTAGGGTTTAAAAACCTTGCATTTTCACTAGATTTTGCCTTGTCATCTCTTTAGAATGGCATTATATGCATGTTGTGAAGGATATTGTTGAATCATTGGACTAATATATAGATTATTATTTTCTTCCCCTCATAAAATTCTTCACAACACCTCTTCTTTTGATCATTTGCATTGAAATTTGTGAAAAAAGTTGAAAAATCAAGCATTTTAGATCATAAACTTACACAATTTTGTACTTGTTCCTTGCATAAGTTTTGAAAACCTTTTGAAATCTGATTTTACATTTATTTGAAAACATATACACATGGCTTCTAATAGGAACAATAACACTAGGTTCCCTCCTAGGCCTTATATGAAAAGAAAGGTCCCTAAACCCAAAATTGTGTTTACACCTCATGATAGAACAATTGAAGAAACTGAAGGACCTCTTTATATCACTGTGAAGATAATGGAAAATCTAGTGGATGGAACACTTATAGATCCTAATTGCATGACTAATGTGGCAACAGAGGAGTTCCTTTATTCACATGGTTTGGTACAAGATTTCTATGATCATTCTGACGTGATGTTTAAGACACATAAGGGAACCTTTATAAACACTTCTGGGAAGCTATCATTATTAGTCATGGTATTTGATAAATCTGTAGAACAACTATTTGATGTTGTCCCTCTATCTAACCTTTTTTTGCATAAAATTAGGACACCCATGGTTGAAATCTATGAAAGTTGTCCCTTCAATGGTTCATAATTATGTAAAATTTCCTTTGAATGGACAAGTGCATATATTCATTACAATAGATATAAACCTTTGGTTATGAGCCAACATTTCAACCTTGATTACTTTTGGTCATGATCTGACAAGGAACTGGAGCCACGTATGGATTTTAACTTCTTGGGATATAGAAAATATAAAGAGAAACTATTACATCAAGTGGTCGGTCCATCTATTCAAGAAACAGTAAGAGACGAACAACCCGCATTAGAAGAAATTCCTAGAGAAAAAGGAAAAGGACCCTATGCTAAGGTTCCTCCCCCACCATCCTTACAAGGATTGGGAGTGAGTCGTCGAGAACAAAACAATTCATCAAGACAAATGAGATTTGAACATGGTGCTTTCTCCTCTAACATGCAAAAACCTATGGAAAAACATGACAATACTTTTGAAGATATAAGTAATCAGACAAGAAGAAATAGACAAGATAATGAAAATGTGGAAGAAAGAAGAAGAGATAAATCTTTAACCATTAAGGTAAAGATCAAGATCTAGGACAATCGCTAGTTCGATTGTCTCTATAGGTAAGTATTTCTAACCCTTTACCTTTGTGTTGTGTTTCCCCCATGATGTGTTATGTGTTGTTTAGGCCTCCTAGTATGACCCTTGATACTCTTGTAAGGTCAAGGATACCAGGAGACCACCTCTGTTGTGACCCTTCTTCTATTTGTATCATCATTCTTCTATATTGCCTCTCCTCTATTTTCATTGTTGTGTGTTGTGTCCTAGGGGCATAGCGTTGTGGTTGGTGACCTGGGGGTACCTTCCTATGCGACGACCCTAGGGCACTTGTTTCTTCTCTCTTGATTGATTTTTTACCTTCTTCTAGTGGTTCTATCTAGTTGGCAGATGATGAAATCCAAATAAGATTGATATGGACCACATGTCACTTCAGTGAGTAAGCAAAAATGGACCTAGTCCATACATGATGATGGGGTTTATATATATTATCTGATGCTTGGCTAGTAGAATCACTTTGTGTGATATTTTGATGTTGTTTTATCATACTAACAAACCATAACAATACATCTGCTATGTGCACTTTGTTTATCTTTGAATCTTGCCTTGGTTATACTCAATTTTGAGATTTCTGTAGTATAACCCCACATTTATACTCAGATCTTGGACCCATAGTATAGCCTCAACTCTTTATGTGAATGATTACAAGCATTGTTGTTTATCATGATTATGTGGTTTCTAACACCTTTTCTTGCAGGAACTTGTGTGTTTGTGGGAACATTTGGCGATCGTAAAGTACATGTCACCTCTGGGGGCATGGGCTTTGCAAGAGCTTGTGTTCCCTTGTGTGTTTTCTTCCTACCTTAACATGCTTGATATCGGTACATGATATCAACCACCTTAAGTTGGGGGCATATAAGGTAAACTATCTGATGATTTTGATATTGATGAAGCATGTTTGTAAGCCCTCTGTGGAGGCAGGATGTTGTATCTCTGCATGAGTGCACATCTTTATTCTATATTGCAATCATTAAGCCCTCTACGGGGGCGGTATATTGTTCATGTCCTTTTACTTTAAGCCCTCTACAGAGGCAGGATGGTGTATCTCTTGAGCTAGTGCACATCCTTTTTTATTCTAAAATCCCTATGAGTAGGCGGGGTTGGTGTATCCTCCATTAAGCATGTCTTTGGTGGTTGTTGTGGTGAAGCCCAACTGTCAAGTGTGCCTCTAATGTGCTCGAGATGGTGGTGAACCTAGAAATAGGCTCCTTCCATCACTTTTTTTCCATGTTTTAGATGTATAGTATGTCTTTGGCATACTATACGATGCTCATGTTTTTCATGTGTCTTCCGTGTGTTTTCTCTCTTGTATGGCATGTTTGTTCCCAAGCATAGTCTAAAGATGTGTGGTGATAGGTCCCTCCTACACTCTAAGATTTGTATTGTGTGTCTGTTGCCCCATATGCAGTCTAAAGACATCTGGAAATGAGTCCCTCCTACATTTTGGGTGGTGTGTTGTGTGTTTACTTTCCATGTACTTGCATTTGTATTCATATATGAGAAAATGAAAAAGAAATAATCACTGCATTAACTGTATTCAATGTGTTTTGCATGTCTTCAATGTTGTGTTCTCTATGTTTTGCATGCCTCTTACTATCTTCATTGTGTTTGGTGTGTCTGTGGCATGTCTTCTCTAATGTCTACTTAAGACTAGAGACTAGAAATAGCTCTCAATCTTTATGTATGCATTAGCTCTAAGTTCCTAGTGTGTTTGTTGTGTTTGTTGACCGTACCTTAATGCATGTATGGGACTTGCGTTCATGCATACATTAAAGTGGGGGCCAAATGTTACATCAGAAAATGTCTCCCTAGGACTTTTTCCCTCCTATGTTTAGCTCCCAGGTCCTTTAGAAAGCATTTTTAATCATCTTGCATATTCATGTTGACTGCCGATGAGAAAAACCTGAAGTTTTATGGAAAATAGAACCTAGGGGGTGTTATTGAGATGAATCCTGACAGAAAATAGGGAGGGAGGACTTGGGCCCCTACGCCCAGTCCTGCCCTATTTTAGGCAGGACCAAAATTCAAGTGTCAGTTATGTCACCGTTAATTAGGTTGTATGCCAACACCTTAAGTTTGAATTACAAAATTCTTAGCAAGAATGTGTTTAGTGGCATACATAAGCATGTTTAAGGATTCATTTGTAAACTAGAGAAGATGATTATGAACTTTTGGCAAACTTGTGATTCTAGAGCATTCAAAGTATTCATTGTTGTAGAGCAGACTTGTCTTATTATTGTGTTTGTTGTGCAGATTTGGCTTCATCTTCTCATGATGTGAAATATTATCATCTATATGCGAGCTCCACCTCCAAGGTGACATTTATTTATGTTTTCAATCATTTATCAATTGGTTTTTTCCTCTATCCTGCAAGGATATGTACTCTTTATCTGACAATGATGTTTGGAAGACTTGAATGTCTCTCCAGGGCTTGACTGAGGCAAGCCTCTAAACACCACAACTACCAACCCCTTTTTTGTGATTGTAGGTTACATGTTGCAGAAGTGGAAGACGTGGAGTTGTAAGAAAGAAAAACAAAGTGTTGGAATTGCAGAGGAAAATAGAAAAGAAGGACCTGGACTAGGGCACCTACTCATTAGTCCTCTAGATCTCAAAACAGTGAAATCCTCGGAACAACAGAATTAAGTTGTAGAAAATCTTTAGAGATCCTGATAGAAACTGGTACATTGGACTAATTCACCCACTCATTAGTCCCCAACTTTTCTGGATACTGAATCTCAAAATCTAGTATGTATCTAATTGTCATTTGATATCTCTGTGTGTGAGCATTTGTCATGATTCATCTATTTGTTTACGATTTTACAAATTAGGGCTTTAAGCATAATTAGACTTTAATTGATAAATTAGTTAGCAACTTTCAAGTTTCCTCTTCATTCTAAGGGACACTAAATTGGTAGAAGAGCCCTCTTGCAATAGATTGTGGCCTCACTTGATTTATGTCCTTGAATGTTTGATGTGAAAGGAGGATTTAACCTTGAAATTGAAAACCCCTCCTTTTCCTATAAAACACATACCAATCTAATCCTCCCTGTTCCCGTCAATCTCCTCAATAGTATGGGATACATCAAACCAAAAAACCTTCCTCTTACCTTTTTTATTCTTTTTGTGGGTCTCCTTCATAGTTTTCCTTTTCCTATTTTCCCAGAGTGTTCACTCCAATCTCTTCATCCAAAGGGGGGTAGAAATGACTTCCACAGAAGCCCTAGAGTCTTCCTCAACATCCCACTCCTTATTAGTATCATCTTCCTTAGTTTTAGTTTCACTAGTTATAGAATGATCCACAACCATTGGTTTACCATTTTTCTTCCTCAGAAGTTTACCCTTAGCAAGGATCAAGGCCTAGGATTTCATATATTCCATGATTAACAAAATGAACCCTTCATGGATAACTAGTAACTTAGGGTTTTTTCTGTTATTCTTTATAGTACAGTCCATGGAAGCCAATAAATAGAATGGAAAAGAGACAACCATTTTGTGGTGAAAGTGATTTAAAATGATAAAATGATAATTGTAAATAGCATAAATTATTCCCTCAAGGGAAATGTACCTCATTATGACTTCTAACACCTCTTCCCAAATAGGTTTGATGGAGCTGCATTCATGACCTCTAAAATGAAGCTTCACCAACTTGCTTCCCTCTTGCCCTTTGAAGAATTGCTTAATTGCTTCCTCTTGCCCTTCGGTCTTTAAAGACCTTTCTACCATTAGTAGAGAGGCCAATAATATTAGCAATCAAGTCCTCACTTATAACCAATTCCTAACCATATACATGCAAAGTCTGGTTCTTCCATCCCTTAACAAATATAATAGTCGTTGTCAGATCATAACCATGTAATTTATCCATAAAGGAAACTAATCCCCCTTCCTCCACAATCTTCCAAACATGAGTATTTTTATGGATCCCATCATAGGATAAGGGCTCCACTCGACTCTTATCACCACCCATCATTTTCACAATTATTCTTAACTCTCTACTATGGTTCAAATTCTCAAGATAAAATAGATTATGTGCTGAACTCTATGAATGGAGCTACTAAGGAAAGTGCTAGAATCACCTAGAAAGCATGTGAGATTATCACCAGTCCTCACAAATTTGACCTCCCAATAATGTATATCTCTAATGGCATTCATGAGAAATAATTTTGAGCTTTGATGGGAATAGAGGAGTACTCTTCCCATTGTTTTAGTGAATTGAATTTAACCCCTTCATTGGAAAAGATGTCAGCAACTCCATTGCCCTCATGGTAAATGTGAGAGATATCTATGGCATTGAAGGTGTCCACCATACTAAGGGAGCCCCTAATGAGAGTGTCAATAGTCCAACCAGGACTTTGCTCTTTCTTAAGACATTGGATAATGTTGAGGGAGTCTCCATCTATCCAAACTTTTTGAAACCTTTTGAGAAGGCTATTTTGATCCCATTATAGGCCACCACAGCTTCAACATAGTGGTTAATCTAGATACCTAAAGGGAGTGCCACCACTAAAATAAACCTGCTATTATAATCTCTTAACAATCCCTCACTACCATCCGGCCCCAGATTACCCTTAGCCACCCCGTCAAAGTTAAATTTAACCCACCCAAGTGGAGGAGGTTTCCAAACCACATTTTCCCTAGAGCCCTTTATCTTATTGAAAGGAATTGAAATGTGAAACTGCAAGTTCCAATCCTTAATGACTTGCAAATCATACTCTGGAATTGTAATTCGAGGACCTTCCAACTTTTTTTCAGCTATCCCAATTAAGAAAATTTCCTTGATAGATCTAATAATCTTTCCAACCACCCCTTCTTCATTTGAATGTGTTTATCTAAAGATCCTATTATTTCTTTCTTTCCAAATTCCCCAAGCAATGTGGGGAATCATGAGAGTCCACAAAAATTCGAGGGAAGGGTTCAAGTTAGGGGCAAACCATTGCTCAAACAAATCTTTAAAGGAATTATGAAACACCCAAATAAGATTCCAAAGATTTAAAATCTTACCCCAAATAGATCTAGAGAAGTTGCACTCCAAAAAAATATGCAAAGAGCCCTTCGCATTAGATTCACAAAGGACACATCTATTTGGCAAGGCAAAACCATGTTTGTAAAGATTCTCGATGGTGAGAACTTTATTTTGCACTAATAGCAAAAAAAAATGTTGACCTTGGGATTAATGTCGGATTCTAAATCTTGACCCAAAGGGCGGAAATCCCTGATTACACAACTGCATTTCAAACCCAGAGGCCACAAAGTAGTCACCATGGGTAGTTTTGATCCATATCAATTCATCTTCTCTAGACATAAGAGGTAAGTGTATACGAGATAAAGAGATCTAAAAGTCAGCTAACCTCTGATCAACATTCTTAATATTCTTTCAAGCCCCATTCTGAATATAATCCACCACCTAGATACCAAACCTAATGGTGCAAAGAGTTTGAAACACTTGAGCCCAGTCCTAATCAGCCAAGGGAGAATGACCAAACCAGAGATCATCCCAGAAATAAATAGATTTCCCATCATTGATTTTCCACTTGATACCTTGTTGAATGATAGATCTGCTATCAATTATATTCTTCCATATGCTGCATCCCCTAGGGAGAGCATTAATTTTCAAAGCTTCCCTAAAATTATGAAAACCTGCCAAGTATTTATTATTCATAATATCAGTCCATTCATTTTTTCCTTTATGAGTCTCTAGGTGTTTTTTTCCAGTAAGGCCATGTTTAGTTCATTAATTTTTCTAATACCCAAACCACCCATTTTTGTGGGTCTGCAAACATGATCCTAGACCTATAAGGGAGTTCTCTTTCTTTCCTCTGATTTGGCCCACAAGAATTTCCTTTAGATTTGCTCAATTTTATGCATAAATTTACCTAGCATTCTGAATAATCTCATAGCATAAACTAGCATATTCTGGAGGGTAGCTTTCATTAGTTAAATCTTACCATCCCGACTTAGTAAAAATCCTATACAACCAACAAGTTTGGATTGGAATCTATCTAGAATCCCCAACCAAAAGGCTTCAGGGATCTTGTCTTCACACAGGGGTAGGCCTAAATAGTTCGAGGAGAACACTCCCATTTTTACATTGGAATATTTTAGCAATCTTTAACTACTTAGTGATGAGTGGAAGGTAGCACTCATCCAAACACACCCTTATGTTCCCTTTTTCCATTTTATGCACCACCTTATCTACTGATTGTACTATGAAAACTATAAAACCTTGTTTAAATTATGTTAATTAAAGATGAAATGCTAAAGTTGCTCTTGTGATGAAAAGACTCATATAGAAATATCTTCTTTTATTCATAGGGGTTTATCTACCAGGTGAAGGAAGGTTTTTGAAGACTCTGGAGATGTTCCTAACTATCTCCAAAGCTGAGAAAAAGACATAGTACAAAGAACACCAATGTTTTCCAGAATGGTTGGAGGATCTCTAGAACTGGATTATTAGGACAATAAGGGTTTCTAATCACAAGACCTCTGAAGTTGTGTCCTAATGAGCTATCTAGTGATCTTCAGAGTTGTTGTTGATTATACAAAGTCTCTAGAGTTGCATGGAATCTCCAAGCAGTTTCACTACTAGAATCTTTGGAGGTACTATAATGCTCCAGAGTTCTACATATGAAAGCCAAAATTTTTTAAGAAGACAACTACAATAGTTTGTGGGAGACAAAGTGTTATATTTGGCTATGATTGGAGCCACCCAGGATCTAGGACTTCATGAAAACACAAGAGAGATCAAATGAGAGAATAATTCTATTCTATCAATGAATACAAAAGATTGATTAAAGATTGTTCTTAGATTGTTACAATGTACATGATATGCCTTGCTTATAAAGACAAGGATGAAATGTAGGATGTTGTAGTCATGTGCCAAGTGTCATATTCCTATGACATGTGACAACTATAGGATAAGATGACAACTATCAACAACTATCAACAACTAGACACAACTAGAACATCTAGTAGACTCACTAAGTCAACTTAACATGTGAATTATGTATGATGTACGAATATTATTTAACTAATAAATAGTTAAATAATATGAATTATTCACACAAGGGCAAACTAGATAGGTAATAACCCTATTCACACCAACACCCCCCTTAAGTGCAACTTAGGGAGTAGCTGACTGAACAAAGATGCAATGATGGATAATGGGTCCCAGGTACTAGGCCATGAACTAGGTACCCATGTACAAACAAATCTCAAGTAGAGAAAAGGAGAAAACCTCATGGGACAAAAATCCTCTCCAAAAGTGAAAATACATATAACAATGAAAGTGAAAGAAGTGATAGTAGGAGGACTCAACATGACCCCCCAAGGGAAACTTCTATCACATATATAAAATCAAATACGCCCCCATAGGAGACCAAGAGTGAGATTATAGGTCCCCCCACAATGAAGTAGCTCCTGTGCCGATGGTGAATGCCTAAAGAAAAATGCTGAAGAGAATCTTGTACCTGCAAACAACATTTCTCCCCTTAAGAAGAAACCAATCGAAAGACAGATGTAGAAGAAACTCTATTTCTAAGAAGAGAGATGAGGGAAGAAATCTCATGATCGATGTCTCTGAAAACTACTAAAATGTCCACATGTCATAATCAAAGAATGGCACAAGGCAATGAGATGTGACAAATCCAAAATCTTGGGTGGACTCATGAAGAACAACCTTCAAAGATGAAGTAGATGGGATAACAATTGTGTTGTAAATGTCATCAAAGAGGAGAGATATCCCCTCAAGTGTGTCCTCCAAATCTACAATATGAGACTCATAAAAACATGTCTGATATACCTGTCAAGAAAGTATCCCACAATGTTGTGTCTGAAAGACCTGAATGTTCCTGCTCATTAGAAGAAACCATGTCAATGTCGATCTCTAAAGAAGCAAGAGGTTGAGGAGATGGAAGCTCAACACTAGTCTCAAGAATTGAAGTAGATGAAAGAACATTAAGGTTCAAGTGACCAAACCTCTCCTCAGAAACATGATTCACACTTGATGCAGGAGTGTGAATATCAATCAATGGATCTACATCATTAGAAGAAGAAAAATAGGAGAATGTATACAAGTAAGATCCATGATCATCCATCCAAATATCAATGATATCTCTACTCTCCAAGTCTCTTATGATCATTGAATTAGGAGTGAACTCAATTGTCTTGTCTACACCACAATGAGTAATCTGGTAGAAGGAAAGGAGATTGGTTGACAAGGAAGGTATGCACAACACATTATTGAAGGTTCCCTCACTAATATCAATAGTTACTTTACCATTTGCATACATGTATGTATAGTTACCCATCAATATAAGTGGAAAAGTACATGACTCAAATGAAGACAGCATCCCTTGTGAAGATGCCATATAATGAGAAGCTCCAAAATAAAGAAACCATCTCTTTGACTAAAGACTTGTAGAAGAAAAGAGTGCTTGTCCTTTGTTTGTCCCATTAGCTATGCCTAATGTCCCTGTCTGTGTAGATGATTATGGTATCAAAGAACAGGATGTACCTGATGACATGGATGATGGCAAATTGATATTGTGACTTTGAATAATGTGACTCAACCGATCAATTTTCTTCTCATAACACTTATGTTCATCATTTCCTAGTTTCTTGCAATATACACGATGATTCCTCCTTAGGAGAGGATGAGGACTTAGGTGAATTATTTGACTCTTTTGCTTGCTCATTGTTCTTGAAATCCTTATTTTTTTGTTTCTTGGCTTTACTAGTTGAAGCCTTTTGTTCCTTTGTACCTTGATTAGCAAGAAGAGCTTGAGGTCTAGGAGACTTCAATGTGCCCATGTGTACTAACTTAGCTTGTTCCCTTGTGAGTGATGTGGCAAACTCATCAAGTGAAGGCATTATGAAATCTTTCCCAAGTGTATCCATTGTAGCATAAAAGGTAGAAACAAAAACTGAATAGTTAGGACTAAGCTTGGCAAGGATTGAAAGAATCAATTGAGTGTCATATTTCTCAATTCCACATTGTTTGAATTGCAATCTAAGTGATTTTAGCTTTGTGAAGAAGTCTTGGATGCTTGCAAATTTGGTTGGATTCAAACCAATTAGTTCATTCTCCAATTTGAAACCTCTCATAGTATCTTATTTACCAAAGAGATTTTCTAAGGTAGTCCACACGTGATTAGGTGTATTACAAGATCCAATATGAAAAAGAAGATCAGGAGAAATAGACAAGCACAATGTTTCATAGGCTTGATCACATCCATTGTACCACTTTCTCTTTTCTATAGCTATTGTTGGTTTAATTTTTGTACCCATTGTTACTCTATGAATTTTCAAACCTCTTAAATGAATCTCTATTTTAGTTTTCCACTCATGATAGTTATATGCTGTGAGTAGAGGAAGTTTGTTTGGATCCATGATACAAGAGTAAAAAAAAGAACACAAGTACAACCCCCCTTTTACTCAATCAATGAGATCACCCCCAGCAAAACAAATGATTGTGGGACTTTATAATCAATCCAATTACAATTGCCACAAGCCAAAAACAACAAAGTGGTCTTTTCTTTTGGTACAATGCAAAAGCCAAGATTAGGCTAGAACTTAAAGTATAATTTTTGAGCAAACATGGATCAAGCTGATAGAAGATCTAGAAAGTAATAAAAAATCATGCACTTTCAAAAAACAAATCACCAAAAAATGTTACCGTATGAGCCTGAACGAAGCCTTTGAAGTTCTAAAAATTGGAACTACTCAACAATAGGTTAGAGAAAATGCAATTTCTAGAAAAAACAGGCACCAAAACTAAAATCTAACTCCACCACTATGACGCCTGCAAAATTTTATCCCAAATCAAAAAAATTCTCAAAAAATGGAGCAAAAATGAGCTAGATATGAGCCTCTGAAGTCTGACTATCAAATTGAAAACTCCAATGAGAGGGGGGAAATAAGGCCAAGGGCTGCTGATGTCATTACTGATGTAATGATGACATCAACAAGTTGATTTTCAGAATATTCTTGGAGCCACCAAAATATTCTGTATGGACATCAAGAAATGACGTCACATGCCACAAAATGGCATCATGCTGATGTTAACAAACCCAAAAAAAATTATCAGTTTATTCTTTAGATTCCCTAGAATATTTGAATACCACTCACCATTTTTTCGTGAAACCACTCTAAAATCTGAAAATGCTTGTTTTTGTTCATGAAACCGCTTTCATCCCATGGTAAACCACTTTCAGTGCCAAAACCATCAGAAAATTTCAAAATTGCCTACTGTAGGTGAAAACTGCCTTTTGTAGAATGGTATTTGGTGGTGGTTTTAGGATTAACTACTGGGTGTTTATTTTGGACTGCTGACACATATAAAGAGAGGATCATCGATGGATAAATGAATTTTTCAATCACTGTGCAAGTTTAAAATGCCACTAGACTGTGTGAATAGACTGGTCGATGTTGAGAACCATTGGCAAAGTTCTTTTTGTTAGAATTAGGCAGAACAACTGAGAGGGGGGGTGAATTAGTTGTTTATAACTTTATCATTTGCAACAATATCACTTAGAACTGATTAAAATAGTTAAAGCATGAGTTATCAACACATGAGAAGAAACAAATAAACACACATGACACAAATATTTTTGATGTGGAAACCTAGTTAAGGGAAAAACCATGATGGGGGTTAACCCACAAAGATTATACTCTGTTAAAAGTATTATAATTGGGAATGCACATGCATTCAGGCTCACTACCCAGAGCTCACTGTTCAAAAGAAGGGTCACTACCTATAGAAAGAAGATTATAATGAATTTGAACTAATAATTAGCATCAACCAATCCAAGGATTTAGTTCCAGTTAAGCACAGAATACTGACTTGATACACTTCATCTTTGTCCTGGCCTGTTTACTTCTCTGCCATAATCCGGATCTTAGATCTCTTCCTTTTTGCACTCCTATCTGCCCTTTTCACACTTACTCCATATTTGCATCCTTACCTTGTCCAATACACTCAAATCCATTGGCTATATATATCCACCTCAAGAAATTCAATCACTTTATGTCGACCTAGTGAAGAACTTAGCAAACAACACAAATACTTTGTTTTGTTGGCTAAATCCATACACCAATGTTGATGCATACTAGAAATAACACTTGAAGGTCACCATTCATGTCAGTCACTAACATTATATCCCATACACAACTCACCAAAACACTTCTACGAAATTCACATAAGGATCTAACACAGGTTGGTCTGTTCTTTATTGAACTATTATATCATATTAGGACCCGGTACTCAGATGCTCATAACTTTTAATCCCCTTGTCACCGGAGGCAGACATCTTGGATTTAGATTGTCCTAACATTCCTCTACATTACCTTAGATATGCAACACACAATGATCGACTGGAGAAATCTACTGACTAAAATACTGAACTCTGCCATATACTCTATTTCTATCTATCCAGACTTGACAAATCTTGAAATTGACTTCCGATATGATCTGATACTACACTGTGGATGTGTGGAATGAACTTAGTTGCCATCAATGAGAACACTGGTCATGTATAGTAGTGTCTCTTGCCAACAATCTCCCCCTTTGGCATTGATGGCAACACTAAGTGAAAAATGACTAAATGTCAAAGTTACTCCCTCTTATGCTATACACTTGTGCTCTCCATTGTTTCCAAAGCTCCCCCTTTGTTGGATTCCTCATTTTTCACTGCTCTTCACTCCCCCTTTGACATCAATGGAAAAGGATGGGATTCACAAGCCAAAATTCTCAAAAAAAAATTGTATATAGTGTCGCATATGTATAACCAATCCTTAAGTTATATTTACATGAACTTGAGAATATCTACAAAACTAATTTTTAATTGCTCAAGTTCAGAGGCCCAACTACTTTTCATGCCATCAAAAATTGAGATGTGTCCACTCAGTAGAAATGTGTATGCTTCTGTCTTTGTCAGATCTGAAGGATCACTTGTCTAAACTACAGTTAGAGCTTCTGATAGTGCATTAAACATTGTTTCTAGCTTGGGGACAATCAATCCCCAGAGCTCACACATTCTCTTCACAATATCGCCTTTTCTTTAACAAGCTTCTTTATTTCATCAGTCAAGTTGATTACTTGACATTCCTGACTTATAGGAGAAATAGTTAGAGGATCAAAGTTTTGAGACAGGTTTGACAATTTTTGTTCTTGCTCCTTTATCTTTTTCTCAATATCCTTACTGACTTTGGGCTAGGATAGACAAAAATTGTATATATCACCTCCATCACTTAGAGCATTTTGAATACTCTTTATACTGATACCACTTGAGTATCATCCTATCATTCCTTATTAGGCTCTTTATTTCACTAAACTTATCCAAAAATTCATTTTTGACTTTAGTCTCTGCAGACTTCTCAAAAGACTCAAAATGTGTACTTACTGAATTTACAAGATTCTTCAGATGTTTGGAGGGAGAGTCAGATGGATTCTTCTAGAAGGTTGGCATTATCTTCTCCAATACTCCGGTTGCAAGGCCTAGCAGCTCACTGTCCTCAATATGAGATTTCAACATATTTTCTCTTGCCTTGGCTTGTGTAAAAGATGCTATCTTTATTACTTGAACTGGAGAGAGAGCATTTAGATTGATCGGTCCTTGAAACAACTCTGGTTCATCAAACTCAAGCATTTCTTTACTCAGGAGACCTTTTACTACATCTGTAGTCTCTCTTGCTACAATTCCTGAACCACCTTCCTTCCCTTGAGATTTTTCAACATCAGAAATTATTTGTGTGGGTGCATTAACATTTGTACCATCTTCTTCTGGCTTGCCTTCTTTACCCTCTTATTTCTCTTCCTCTACTTTTTCTATATCATCTGTACGGGGAATCTTTTCTTTGTCTTCACCACTTGCTACCTATTCTGGAGGGCTTTGAGTAGCAATATTATCTTCTTTTCCGGATTGACCAGGTGGAGTTAGAGTATCTCCTGCTTCATCAATTTTGTCCGCCATCTCTGTGTCTTCTTTGTTTATTTGCTCCTCTTCCAAAATAGAGGATTCATCAACTTTAGTTTGTTGCTCACTCAAATTTACTTTTTCAACATTCGGAATCGATGAATCAATCCCATCATCTGTCTCCTCATAGGTTTTCTTCGAAGGATCTAGAGTGTCACTTTGGTCATCATTTCCTTTTTCAATCTCTTCTTTTGGAGCTTCTTGTTCCAGAACTGAAGGATTGTCTTCCTCAACTTGTTCCTCTGAAACAATATAGTATTTATCTTTATCTAGGGCCTTCCTCAAAATTTCCTTTATTTCCTTTGCAACTTCCTCAGTTTCACCAAGCATTAGCTTGTTCATATGGATATGGCTTCTGAATTTCTCCTTAACTCCCTTGAGGATTTTATCTTCTTCCCTTATGGTCATTACTAGACATAGGGTGGAGAGGACATATTCTTTGAGTTCTAGATCTTTAGCCTTGGCTACTTCCTTCCTCATTTCCAGTATTTTCCTTAAACTTTTAGGAAGTTCTTCTAAAATTTCCAGTAGAGCTATATTGAATTTATTCAAGTATGTGATGGTGGCATCTTCCAAAATTTTCTTATTTGCTTGATCAAAATTATCATAATAAACTTTGATAGGCTTTAGATTTCCATGAACAGTAATTGTTTTTACAATTTCATCAATTGTCATAGCAATCTTACCAGTTTCTTGCTTTTTACTTGCCTTTTTGCTTCCGGAAGGCTGGTCCTCAGAAGCCTTTGAAGTCTTGGCTTTCTTGGATCTTATCTCTTTAACTTCTTCGTCTGTCTCTGTCTCTTCATCATCTTTTGTGCTCACATATGTTCTTTGTTTTCTTTCTCTTACTTCCTTCATTGGTTGGTCTGTCTTCTGGTTTTGCAGGTTTAGGGGGAATAGAAGCAGCAACAGAGCTTCTAGTAGTCCTTGAAGTGGAGGATGGTTCCATTGTAGCATCTTCTTGTTTCTTTTCATGCCTTTCCTTTTCAGCTTTTTCAATTCTTTCTCTATTTTTCTTCACTGCTTCCTTGGTTAGTCTAATGCTCTCAACATACTTTTTAACTTGCTTCTGCACTTTCCTTTTGGTCTCTGGCTGTCTGAGCTCCACATGTAATTTTAGACTTAGCTCCTTGTATGTTCCAAACCTTTCCACACATGTGTCTTTTGATTTGCTCAGGAGATGTTGAGCATACATTTCCAAAACTTTCTCATCAACCTCATAGCCCATTGGCATAATCCATATGGTTCTAGGTTCCATAGCCTCCATCAGGCACTGATCAGTGTCAACCATAAAATATATTTCATTCTCATATTTCTCCACAACTGACTTAGGGATTCTCTCTCTTGCATGCATCATACTTTGAAAGTTTTTGAAGTAACCCCAAATGACTTTCTTCCGAGCTTGGGAATCACCAAGGCTAAGTAGATGATCTTTTATTTGCCATGCAATTGGCTTGTCATTTGTCTAGTGCACACTTTGAACTCCATGCACTTCATTCATAAAATAGAAGAACAAACATATAATCAAGGAACCATACTTGAAGGTATTTTTCTTATCTTTCTTTATTTTGCTTAGATTTTTAATCAACTGATTTTGTAGCAGTTCACATAAGTCATAATCAGCATTCTCCTTCAGCATTTGATAGGCTGCCTATATTGCAGTTCTAGAGACAGAAGTTTCCCTGCTGGAGTGGTAAATATTGTACCCAATCACCATGGAGGCAAATTTAACATCCGGTTCTATAATATCATTGATGATCATTGCCCTTTTGTCAAACTTGGCATTGGTAGCATCAGTCACTGCCTGGTTTTTCATGACTTTCAGCATGGGTAATCCACTAGTTGAATTTAACCTAGTTACAATCTTGATAACATCCTTTGTAATCTTAAATGGTTTCACTAGCCATATGAAGTCATCATGTATTCAACTCAAGATATATCAAACCCATTCATTCTCATCAAATGTTAGAAATCTAATGACTTGCAGAAAATATTTGCTTTCTAGGGCTTTGTATTCTGGTTTCAACTTATAGTTATCATCCTTTAGGTAGTTGTTAAACAAATCCAAGAGTTTCAAGTTTCCAAATTCATCAATGCTACAATGGATGTATGCCCTAATATCCTCAACATGCAGTATGCCATATGGAACTCCAGAAAATGCACCTAATGGTTCAACTTCAACTGATTTGTATGGATGCTTCTTAAATATTGGTTGGGGCCTTTCAGTTACATCAACAACTAGAGGTGTAGCCATCTCAACAGATTTTAGATTCAAGGCTTTATAGAGAAGTACCTTTTTTCTTCTGTGGGGTTAGGGTTGATCAATTGCCAGTTGAATTCGCTCTTCGTGCTTCAATTTCTAGATTTGCAGCTCAAATGCACTTCTTCTTGTTTCCTTTGAATGCAAAGTGATTCAAATGCCTGACCAAGTGACCTTTTATCCTCTGTAAAACTTAATTTTCCATTGTAATAAATGCGTTGCCCTAACTTCATCTGGTTACTCTATTTTTGAACAATTCTTCATGAATCACTCCGCAAATTTCCATATCAACATCTTTTCTTTCAGAAATCCTTCCAAAATTTTTGAAACAATTCAAAATATCTTCTCTCATTGTGTCATATCTAGGCACCCACTTACTGGCTGGGGAAATTTGATTTTCAATGCAGCTCACCCTGAGCTAGAGCTCCTAATTCAATTTCCAGAGGAATTATCAGCATCAAATTCAAGTGCGGACCCATTACTATTGTTCACAATTATTTTCTGGACCCATGTCTTGCTCATTTCATTTTGGATCTCATTCACATCAATTTTTTCTTTGCTTGTCTTGTCTCTGCTCATCTAGTTTTCTATTTACTGGACCCCTTCTTTCATTAATCCTGCTTCTACAGAATCTTGCAATATGACCAAATCTATTGCAATTAAAGCAAACAATATTTCCTTGTTTGTATACTTGATTTCTTCTTGATCTGCACTGATTAGCCATGTGTCCATATCCATTGCAAGTAAAGCAGTAACCATTGAAAGAGTTGCCATTTTCTCTAGAGTTATTCAGTATCATACTTTTGCATTCATTTGATCTATGACCATACCTCTTACACTTGAAGCATTAACCGGAGAAGGATGGATCATTTTGATTTACTCTACTTCTACACTGAGTAGCTCTATGACCAAATTTATTGCAATTAAAACAATTTCCATTGAATGATGGATATCTGTGAGCATTAGGTTGTCTTACCGGAGGTCTTCTAGATTTGTTTCTCCCATTCCTTGGTTGAAAATTTCTTTGTCTAGATCCAGAGCTTTCACCTTTCCCATATCCAAGACCATGCTTGTCATCAGCCTTTTTCTATCCTTCAAGTAGTGCTTCAAGTTTAGCTGAGCTTATCTTGAATTTCTCCTTGTATTCATTTGCAACTTCTAGGTCTTTTCTGAGAATGACAATTTGCCTTTCAAGTCCTCTTTCATTGTCTCTGCTTTCTTGTAGGTCAAACTTTAGATGGTCAGCTACTATATCCAATCTACAACATTCTTCAGTTCTTTCTTTTAGAGTTTGATTCAAGTCTTCTTCAGTCTTCTTCCTTTTCTCAATTTCTTTGGTTAGCCTCATTGCCCTAGAGTCCATCTCAATTTTTAGAATAGCAACTTCTTTTGACAGCTTCTCACACTCCTTTGTCTTTTCTTCCAAGGCTTCATTCATGCCATTATCTTCAGTTAAATTGGATAACTACAAAAGTAGCTCCTTTCTCTTTTCCATTGATTTCTTTAATTTATCTTTTAACATTTTAATGCTATCATCAACATCTTTAAGCTCATCTTTCAGATTAGATACTTATGCTTTAGACTGACCAAGATCTTCTAGGGCCAATCAAAGTTGATCTTTGAGTGAACCCATTGAAACTCTTTCCAAGATCTTTCCTTAAGTTGTTAGGCTTCTTTCAAGGAACCTTGCTTTGATACCAATTGTTAGAATTAGGCAGAACAACTAAGAGGGGGGGTGAATCAGTTGTTAAAAAACTTTATCATTTGCAACAATATCACTTAGAACTGATTAAAATAATTAAAGCATGAGTTATCAACACATGAGCAGAAACAAATAAACACACATGACACAAAGATTTTTGACTTGGAAACCTAGTTAAGGGAAAAACCATAGTGGGGGTTAACCCACAAAGATTATACTCTGTTAAAAGTATTACAATTGGGAATGCACATGCATTTAGGCTCACTATCCAGAGCTCACTACTCAAAACAAGGGTCACTGCCTATAGAAAGAAGATTATAATGAATTTAAACTGATAATTAGCATCAACCAATGCAAGGATTCAGTTCCAGTTAAGCACAGAATACTGACTTGATACACTTCATCTTTGTCCTGCCCTGTTTACTGCTCTACCATAATCTGGATCTTAGATCTCTTCCTTTTTGCACTCATATCTTCCCTTTTCACACTTACTCCATATTCCCATCCTTACCTTGTCCAATACCCTCAAATCCATCGGCTATATATATCCGCCTCAAGAAATTCAATCAATTTTTGTCGGCCTAGTGAAGAACTTAGCAAACAACACAAATACTTTGTTCTGTCAACTGAATCCATACACCAATGTTGATGCATACCAAAAATAGCACTTGAAGGTCACCATTCATGTCAGTCACTAACATTATATCCCATACACAACTCACCAAAACACTTCTACTAGATCCACATAAGGATCTAATACAGGTTGGCCTATACTTTACTAAACTGTTTTGTCATATTAAGACCCGGTACTCAGATTCTCATAACTTTTAATCCCCTTGTCACCGGAGGCTAACATCTTGGATTTAGATTGTCATGATATTCCTCTACACTACCTTAGATACATAACACACAATGATTGACTAGAGAAATCCGCTGACCAAAATACTGAACTCTGCCATATACTCTGTTCCTATCTATCTGGACTTGACAAATCTTGAAATTGACTTCCGGTATGATCTGATACTGCACTGCGGATGTGTGGAATGAACTTAGTTGCCATCAATGACAACACTGGTCATGCATAGAAGTATCTCTTGCCAACACTTTTAACCACTCAAGCAGTTTGAATTTATCGCTAGGCGTCAAAAAAATTTCGCCACTAATAATTTTTTTCTGCTAGAGAGATTTAAAGGTAACTGCTAGTGGTCTGGGTTTCTCTGCTGATAGTATTGGATGAAGAGTGGGACCCTTGCCGATGGTGCTCAATGTGCCACGTGGTGTTGTCTGATCACAGTACCTCATGTACCTGCTGCTATCATAGGTACCCTATGATAGGAGTGGGTACGACTATCCGCAAAAAAAATTTAACCTGCACACAATTTAATAAACCAGCACGAATGATTTTATTGCTCGCTGAATTTTTGTAGGAAGAGATTCGGTGATGTTGATGCAGTCTTCCCTGACGCCTGTAGAGTATTCCACAGAGATTCTTTGCAAGATTTTGTATGACTGAGGGGCAATTTTTTTTTCCTTTCACTATAAATTTGTCTGATTTTGACGAATTGATAGTCAATCTTGGGGTTTTGGGCCTCTTGAGCAGAATGGCAGGGTTAGATTTGACCCAAACTGCTCTAAAAGATTAGGTACCTATTGGATCTGACATTTACCTCCCAACTTCAAACCCTCATAGATTTGGCCTGCGATGTTTGATCTGGATGAAACAAAAGATGATTGGTGCAGGAGCACCCGCACATGATCAGGATATAGGATAATTGCCCGCATGATGACAGGGCATTAGTCTATTTTTAGTATGTTTGACTTCATCATGTAATAAGGTCCATTGGACCGATGCTATGTATTAGTTCAGCATAGGAGTATGTGTAGGCAGTTAGAGATCGTGATAAGGTTATCTGAGCTGTCCTCTCTCCCAGCCGCTTGGAAGCTCCCAGCTGCTGGGAAGTGAGTTGGTAGTACTCGAAGGACTTTGCTATATATACCTTCGATCTGTTAGGGTTTAGCATATTGATAGATGTATTGGTGTTGTGTTGAGTTGAGATTCAGGAGAGCAGTTCAGACATTGTGAAGCTGTATTCAGAACTTTTGAATTTCATTTGAATAAGATCTCATCATTTGCAGTATCTGAGTTTATCAGTCGTATCTGTTTTGATTTCTTTTCTGTTTTGCAAGTTGATGGGTTCCTTCAACCCTTCCACCGGTTGATCCTGTGAATCGGTGGAATGGTCCTGTATTATAGCTTAGTTTGCATTTATGTTTTCTGTTTATGCATTGCATTGTTCAAGAGATCAGTTAGGAGCATGCTGTGAATCAGCCTAGCATCCTCATGTGCTAGGTATAGAAAGATAAGCTGTTAGATTTTGGTTTGAAGGTGATCCGGCCCGGTCGTCATATTATCTTTGTGTAATAGAGCGGTTCTGAGTGTTTACATGCAGTGGACGGATATACAGGAGTCTGCATGTGCATGTCCAGTCGGAGCAAGCCGCATCGTCATCTGCGAATGCATCGCCATCAGGATCGGGTCATGAAATTGTTGAAGTTTGCATGTTGCAAGTGCATCAGGATGTTGTAAGTCAAATATATACTCAGTGTATATATCGCCGTCAGGATCATCTTCTATGAGTGCCCATCATCTGCATATCGCTAACAGATGCGGGAGTGAAAGTTCAGTTTTTTTGACTAAGTGTTGAAGAGGTCATCAGGATATTGTGTGACGTCATCGTCATCAGGATATGACGTCATCGTCATCAGGATATTGAGATATCACCCTATGCATGTTGATCCTATCGTCGCTAAGGGTTAGGTATCGGCGTAGGCAGAAAGTTGTGAAACATCATCAGGAGGTTTCGAGAGAACCGGATAAGTCATATCATGATGCTGTTGCTTATGTCGTCGGCTATCGGGGCATCGAAGGGAAGCTGCTGAAGTTGTCGTCATCAGGATATTTGGAGCAACCGGATATTTGATATCCTGCTGACGAAGGTGGTGTTGCATATCATGATGATGCCGCTAGTGTTTGGTGCCCGATGAACAGTGCAACAGGAGGATGTTTGCGCCCGTTGTGTATCATGATGATGATGATAGGCGACAGGCGGAGGAGGTGAACAGTAGTCGGCATGAGGATAATTGTGATCGTCTGAAATATGATGATGCTGTTGGTGTTTAAAGGAAATATGATGATGATGCTGAGCCGATAGGGATTTTTATCATGCTGTTTGTATTATTGGCTCCTCCTTCCTGTTAGTTAGCTTCCGTTGCGTTTCACTCTGCATCAATGATCTTGACTATCTCAAACCTCCTAAATACAATGGTGTGCTCAGATTTGTAGTAGGATGCTCTAAAATGAACCTACAATACAAGGTCACAAAGAGGAAACCCTCACAAATCTAGTATTCTATCAAGTCTTTCTAATTCTCCAAGTCATCATTCAATGCAAAAAAAGAGCATACTCAACTATCAAGATCTACCATGAATTTACACTCAAGATCTCTCAAAAAATGACTAACACAAAGTGATTCTTCCTAGAGCTCTAATACCATGTTAGAGTTGGCTATGATTGGAGCCACCCAAGATCTAAGACTTCATGAAAGCACAAGAGAGATCAAATGAGAGAATAATTCTATTATATCAATGAATGCAAAAGATTGATTAAAGATTGTTGTTAGATTGTTACAATGTACATGATACACCTTGCTTATAAAGACAAGGATAAAAAGCAAGATGGTGTAGTCATGTGACAAGTGCCATATTCCTATGGCATGTGACAACTAGAGGATAAGATGACAACTATCAAAAATATCAACAACTAGACACAACTAGAAACATCTGGTAGACTCACTAAGTCAACTTAACATGTGAATTATGTGTGATGTGTGAATATTATTTAACTAATAAATAGTTAAATAATATGAATTATTCACACAAGGGTAAATTGGATAGGTAATGACCCTGTTCACACCAACACAAAGAACACCTATCATTTGACTTTTGCATGAATTAAGGACTTCTAGTTATATGTTGTTTTAAAGTTAATTCCTTTTTATCAGGGTCTCGTGACCTATTTTATTAAAGTCAAAACTCTAGATTTAAGGACACCTCTAGTGTCACTTAAGTCTCTTTTAAGTTTGTGTGGTTATACTTGATATAGGTACTTGTATGTTTAGTCTTTGGAATAAATATCTCTTGTATCTAAAGTAGAACTAGGAGTAAACTAATAAACTCTGTCTAGATATGATATCAACAACAATCTGATATATATTATATGCAGATAGTAGATGGATAGTTCGATAGTTTTAATAGTCTTATATTTTTTTAGAAGTAGATATACTTTTTTGTTATACTCTATTTGAAATATTGTATTAAAGGAAGGTGATTCTTCTATTTGTGTGTTATGAAGTTTCTACTTAGTCTTCAATTCTGAAGGTGTGGAGCAAGGGCCCACTCCCACTGATAGAAGGGAGGCTAGTATTGGTTTATTGATTTATTACATTACTGCATATTCTTTAATTTAGTTTTCCTGCTTTCATAGAAGTAAATATATTCTTGTTAATTCTGTTTTAATTTCTTTTCTAGTTTTTGTAGTCAAATGAATCATTTCAGCATTGTATTGTTCCAATTCCTAGATTAGATTTCTTTCACATTAGTTAGATAAGAACATGAATTTGAATGAATAAGTAGGTTTCATTTCAGTAGATAGTTTAAGGATTGTTAATTTCTAGTTTCTATTGTAGATTGTTATGGACATAACCCTGGATTTAACAAATAAACATGATTAAATGTCAAGGTACAATGACCCTTGTCACCTAGGAACAGGAGTATTCATGAAGAAAATAGTACTTTTAGGGAGGCTAATTTTCTATCCAGAGGCCAATTCATATCTCCACAAGATCGATTTGACAAACGTAGCTTTAGAGACTAAGGCTTCTCCCATGATGATGGTATCGTCAACAAACTATTGATGAGAACACAACAATCGAGCAGAAGAGGGGCAAATCCCCTTTAGCACACCATCATTAATAGCCTTTTGCATGTTCCTTCCCAGTGCCTCCACCATAATAACAAAGAGAAAAGGAGAAATAGGGTCTCCTTGTCTAATACCTCTGAAGCATTTCAAGAAACCTGAGGGGGATCCATTAACAAGCACTAAGAACTTAGGAAAGGAGACCATCTAGGATATAAAGTCCAAGAATTTCATCCCAAACCCAAACCTAGCCACCACCTTCAGAAGGAACTGCCAATTAAATCTATCTTAAGCTTTCATAAGGTCTAGGTTTAGGAAAAAACTAGCCTTCCTATTAGCATAAAGTGAATGGATATTTTCATGCAACGTAATAATAGAGTCAAGGATCTGCCTTCCCTGGACAAAACTACTCTACTAAATTGAAATAATATCAAGGAGAACTAGCTACAGATAGAGAGAAACCACTTTCAAAAAGATCTTATAAATAGACTTGCATAAACTTATACGATAGAATTCCAAAAACACATTAGCTCCAGGATTCTTAGGAATGAGAGCTAAGAAGGTAGAGTTGAGTTCTTTAAGTAATTTTCTACTTCCAAAAAATTCTTTGGTGGCATCTGACACATCTTTCACCACAATATCCCAGAAAGATTGAAAGAATAAATGAGGGAATCCATCTAGCCCATTCCCTTCAAAAGAGAAGACAACTAGCCTTATCTCTTCCTTAGTAGGAATACACATCAAAGATTTATCATCCTCCTTAGATAAAATTTTGGCAATAACTTCTAGATTTTGATTTTCAACATCTTGGTTTGAGATGGAATCCACCTTCAAGAGATCAGAGAAAACCTCCATGGTAGGATTTTGAATCTCTCCCTCCTCTTTTAACTCATATCCATTAGCTTGTATAACCTTGATTCTATTGGCTGCCCAATGTTTATGTGTAGAGAGGTGGAAAAATTTGGAATTTCGGTCCCCAATTTTGAGCCACACAGATCTATAATGTTGCTTCCAGAAATCTTCTTCTTTGATTATGATATCATGGAGACTAGAAAGAAGATCATTTTCCTATTTACGTATAGTAGAATCCATACCTTTGCCTTGAATTTTCTTTTGAACAACATCAAGGCTATTCTTTATGTTCTCCTTAATCTTGAAAATTTGGCTGAAGGAGACTTTATTCCACTTCTGCACATTGGACTTAACATTAGCCATTAGAATGTGATTGTTACCTATTATCCAACATGCTAAATATGTTTAATTGTGTTTAAGGATTGTATTTAAAGGCATCACCTCAAGTCATTCTCGTAACAATTAGAAAGCATTAATTTATAATTAGAATGACATGTTTGTATGTATTAATCATTGAAACTATAGTTTCAACAATTAGTTACTCTACCTACATCAACATCTAATGCCTCTATATATTCCTTGTTTATATCACTATTGAATTAGTCCCAAGGCTTGATTCCTAAAAGGGAAGTCAATCACTCATCTCTGCTATTATAGTAGATCACAACAATTCTTCTTAACCATCTAATTTTTCTTTATGTATATATGTAATAGGTGAATGTATTTTGCACATACCAAAAATTTGTTTCTAAAGAGGACATGATCATGTCGTAAGGACAAAACTATGCTAATTGGACTAGATTGCAATAGTGCATTTGCATCTTAGGATCTTAGAATTTTAGATCTTAATTAGCTTAGGCCTCTAACAATAAACCTAATTTTAACTTCTCATTTCTATTTCTTAATCCTAGTGTCTCAACATTACTTGTTCAATTCATTTACTTTAATATTATATATAATTCCATCTAATTCTATTCTTAGCATATGTCTACTTTTAGTATTTTCTAATCATACCTAACTTAATTATTTATCTAGGGTTTGAATTATTAGTTAGTTTATCTATTTATATTTCCAAGGTGTGATTATTTCCTTATATTTTGGTGAACTTGACCTTTAAACCCCTCTAAGGTTTTTTCTAAGGGTTTTTTGACATTCTTTTCCATTACTCATTTCTAATCTAATTATTTTGATTTTCCTATTGTTGTTTTAGATCTAAAGTTTATATGTGTCTTATATCATTTCTTATGCTCTCTTTTGATTTCCTTTTTTGGTTCACACTTTGGTGAACCCCACACTTTTGCACCTATCCTTTAGGGATAAAATTATCTTTTTTATATTTCTAATTTGATTACATTTAATTTTCCTTCTTTTTCAAATCTAAATTCTCTTTACACATATATTTGTCCTTTTGAATATTTGTCGAACCTTTAACAATTTGCATATGCCAATCCCTGTGTGTGTGTTTTGTGATGTTAGATATTAGTCACATGGACATACCTTATCCTTCATTGTGATCAAACTCACTACCTTTACATTTAGGAGTGATGATGTTGATGATGATACTTCTTTTGGGGCATATGATAATGATTTAATTCTTTGTACATCATTTTATCCTATTCATACATCTAGGGATGATGATACTCCACCTTTTTCAACTATTCATGATGTTGTGAGACCTAATGATGATGATATACATCATGTAGTTGATGATACACCTTCCCTTATATACATTGAGGCATGGTCTATTAATGACCTGTATTAAGTGAGTATATTACTAAATCTTTCTTAAGAAATGAACATCTTTTATCCTCACCCTAACAGAATGTTGTTCATGGCTCCTTGTTTCATATAATGATAAATGTTTTATGATGATTTCTAATGCAAACAAATTTAGAGCACGAATGATAGATACAATTAGTGGAAATGAAGATGCTACATAATATTTTAGATCATTTTTATATTTTTGATATGAGCATATACATTATGATGACTCACTAATCAATGCATTTGGAGACCCTTTGATTGAGAGAGAGAGGTAGTGATTTGATTTAGGTCATGATTATTATATGTTATTCCATACTTTATCAAATTATTTCATAGATGAATTTAGTATTGTCCATATAGCATGCTTCTCTAGTGATTCTAATATTTAAACCTCTAGTGCCCATTCCTTAGGAGATATTATGAATTTGTTATGGTTCATGTTCATACAACATTTTTAGATGGCTATTATAACTCTCCTATGGACTAGATTCTGCCTTCTCACAATGCATATTTTAATAATTACGATTCACATGATTATCATGATGTATAATATCTTATTAATCAATAAGAACAAATTCATTCCTTAGGCATGTACACACCTAAAAATGTCTTCACCATCTAATCGACCTCCGACATCACTAAACACACCAATTCCCCTTCCAAACAATTAATTAAATTTTTATTTAATTAATTATCCTTTCAACACCTGACTTCTCATGATTTCATCCTTTAGAATTGAATTAATTTAATTAATTCAATAGTCTAACATCACCAATTAATTAAATAAATGTGCATATATTTATTTGATTAATTTCCCCTTTTCCTTAAAACTCAATTAATTAAATAAATCATGTCTATTTGATTAATTTAGCCTACTAATTACCCTATCCCTACCCTAGTTAATTAAATATCAATTATTTAATTACCTAGCCTAACCTACATGACCATAAACCTAGGGATAATTAAATAAAACCTTATTTAATTAATCCTAACCCCTCATTAACCCATTCCCTAATTTTTTCTAGCCATATTAATTAGGCTAATTACCCTAATTAAGGTTGTCAAACCTAGCTTATCACCCTTCCCAACATCCTCCAAATAAAAAATTGAAATATATGCCACATAAATCAATTTTTTATACACACATGTCATAATCCTCATTAAATAACTCTTACACCCCTTACACATGTCATAACTCATTTATTTCCACTCTTCCCCAAATGAATTTTTATTTCATTTTCTCTTCCCCATGTGAATTTTGAATTCATATCTAATCCATCTCACCCAACCTCATTTATTTCACCACTTTCCCAAGATGAATTTAAAATTCATCTTTATTCACATCCCTCCATTTTTGGAGATTAAATCTAGGCCCTCATCCATTGATCTCCCAAATCAATCTCCACCCTTGGATCAAATCATCTCCCAAAAAGCCTATAAATACACCATCTCTCAAGCCATTTTAACATCCACAAATTGAGCAAAGTTATTATGCCAAAATCTCTCCTCTTGAACTAGTTATACTTAGTGATTTGCATAGATTGAGAGCACTTCACATTGCATTCGATCATCTTGGGTAAAGCTAGAGTGTTTGGGTGTAACACTCTCCACCTTATCATGGATTTGTGGGTCATTTTGGAGGTATAACACTTGTGTTTTGCATTTCTTTCATGTTTTCACTTTCGTTTTGATTTCTACTTATCAAATTGGCACAAACGGATGGAGGCAGGCAACTCAGGGATGCTGATGAGATGAACGCTCTCTTAGAGTTGAACCAACCCCTGCCCCCGAGCTACCTGCCTCCATCCATCTGGCCCTTATGAATCCCATGGCAGTCTTTGGAATATGTTGTTGTACTGACCTCTCCCTCACCTCTAACTCAGGTGTCTACTGTACTGTGAGGGCTACCTGTGCCTGCTACTGTGAAGGTACCTGTGGGGGTGGCATCAAACTCCTATCTCCTCCCTGTACCCACTATGTACTCTACCTACCACTACACTGCTGAGGTGCTCATTGATATGGCACCTACCCAACCTGTACATGGTGTGCTGGTACCTACTACTGTTGTAAACCCTGCTACCCCCTATCCCTGTAATGACACCTGTAATGGCAATATCACTGTCTGTCTCCCTCTCCCTCTACCTTGTCCCTCCCCAGCCTCCACCTTCCCAGACACTACTACTTCCAATACCTCAATCAGATCATCATCCCCTACCTCCACCTCCTCCACCACTGTCTCCTCCTCAACAACAAAATCCTCCTTTGCTCCTGCCTCCAAGGTTATGTCTGGCTCCTGAGCTAGATTTGTCATACGAGTGGGCCACCACATCTGCCACCATGTGTCATATGTCAGCGTGGTCCCTGCATCTCTCACCGTACTCCAATCCCACACCAGTGGCTATAAAGCTGTGAAGTCTTCTATAGCCACCTGAGGTGGTATGGTTGATGGCCAACTCTCATCTCGTGGTGTCCACATGAATATCACCATCTACTGAGGAAAATCCTATCATAAGCCAAACTAGCACATGACCCGTGACGGTAGATACATGTTGATGGTGTGGAACGTATATGGCATGTGAATATCATCATCTGGCCATGGCTCCATTCCAACATATGGTCACCAGATGACCCAAATCAAGTCATCTAACACTCATCGCTAGTACTGCACCTACCCTGTGTAGGAGTACTCAATAGGTTGTTGACAAAAAAATACAAATGCCTTGAATGGTTGGCGATAGTATCCTCCCCTCGGCCTCATGATAGCGATATGCTCCTAGGCCCACACATGTAGCAGTGTGACCCTAGTTGATAATGCTAAATCATAGTGATAAACCACTGTATGCATCTCATGATATAATTGTGCAAGCATACAAGGCCCGTAGGCATATACAGTCTCATCCCACACCATCCCCTCTATCATCTCTCTCCATCCAACTGGAAAACCTCTACCCCACCGATCTAGCATCACCACTCCTCTAATCAATGCACACAAGAATAAGGTGAAGTGATCTGTACCCATCACCAAGGTCTCCTCATAGGTCATGTCTCATCTATCTGCTGATAACTCTAGACAACCTGGGGCAAATTCTCTACCTAAGGCCCTCCATCCTCTTCTAACGTCATAAACCACTCGCTGCCCATGACTAGGTAGCTTGAGGATGTGATAAACATCCTCAAGTGTGATAGTGATCTCTCTTATTGGTAGGAGAAAGGAGCACATATCAGGACAATAACACTCTAAGAGAGCCATCATTAGTGCTCTATGAGCTTGTAGAACTAGCATATATGATACTGTCAATAAGTCCTAACCTCACCAATCGACCTCATGTCGATCCATCAAAACCATCAAATAGCTGCATCACAGAAGGCACACGTCACTCCCATGAGCTCACAATGAAAGACATGGTCACCTACATCCACCAATGTTTGTCAAAAACATATCTCTTCATCCCAAATCAACCTCTTCATAACAAATTTTCTTCCTCTGGAAGCCAAATTCATTTTGGCACCCCAATATTCCCTTTTTACTCCAACCTCATGGATGGTGCTACCTGATTCCCATATGGTGCCACATTAGGAGATGGCGTCACTGCACAAATCTTAGGTGCCATTTTAGCTGAAGGCATCATTTTATCAAATGGCGCCGCAATCCCCTTTGGCACCAACCTGCAGGATGGCACCACATTACTAATGGCCTTGATTCTCTGGATTGCGCCATGACTCAGCATGGCGCCAATCCACTGGATAGCGTCGTTCCCCCACATTGCACCAATTGAGATGATCGCACCACACGCCACCTGGTTTGGTGCCACTTCACCAAACCCTAACCCTACACAATATTTCACCAATACAAATGAAGGCACCAAAATGGTTTGTTTTGGCAATGATTCTCCTCATTTTCCCCTAATCAAATGGCATCAATCGGTTCCCCGATGGCACCAGAACCCTACAATCCATTTCCTCAAAATAATAAAAGCAACAAACACAAAAATGACAAAGCTAGGGTTTGGGCCTACCTGGGCACCAACCTTTGGTGATCTCTCGTACAATCAAAATTGCTCAAAAATGTGCTCAAAGCGCGAGAACATGGGGTTAGGGTTTTCCATCCTCTTCTTCTCTCCTTCATCCAAGTGGCTCTATGTGTGCAAATTGTTAGGATTTAAGGTGTCTCAACCTTAGTAATTCCTTACATTATTTCATTGTATTTATTTATTTATTGCCTATTGTATAATTAGGATGCAAATCCTATGTTCTCATCTTGTGGGAGTTGGTACGGTGATGTGTGATACTACATGGCATCATGTAAATTTGTCCTCACATGAGGAGATAGGCATCCCACTTAGTGGTAGGAATATTTTGCCATGTGTCAGCATCTTGGAATGTGTGTAATGGAATATTGAGTGAAATAGTTATGACAAATTCCTATGACAAAGTTATGACATGTAAGAGTCAGAAATAGAAGATCCTATGACAGGTATGGACATGTGTCAAGAAGCATCTTGAAAGAAGGCATATTTGGGCACCCCAAGGTGGGTTATGACTTGTTATAAGAGAATATGCTATTTATATCCTGTGTGTGACAAATTATCTTACATATATAAGTTATGACAGCTATGACAGATTCTATGATGGTTGTAAGATTTGTAAGAGCATCTGTTATTATCTATTTTGGAAATAGGCGACCTCTTTGGGATGGGGTGACTTGACAAGTGTCAGGAACATCCTACAGTGTTGGATAAGTGTTCATAGGCATGGTTTTTGGGCCATGAGGCCATGTTGGATGCCCATCTCAATGTGGAGCCATTTTTGCCTTGTATGTTCTTTATAAACAGGTGCTTTGGAGAGGTGATGCATTATGTGATTGATAGGTACTGTTATGCTGCCGGATCATCTCCAGATATGAGTGTCGAAGACTCCTACAAGAGCATTGGCTCTATAACTATATTGTAAACCTTCATTGTTTACGAAATACATTTGAGCTATGTTTTGGAGTGTGGGGTTTTTCACCCATAAGGGTTTTCCCCACGTATATCTTGTGTTTCTCTTCTTCTGACTTACATTCTTGTGTATGTGTTTGCTGCAATATCTCTGTTAGTGGGTTAACATAATCTATAATTGTAAAGATTAATAATAATTTGCACTCATCTCTCCTCATTAGATTAGTGTAGGAAGTGATTTCCACACACCTAGCTTTCTTTCAGTTGGTATCAGAGCCTGGCCAATTTTGGTTCTAGCTGCTGGGTAGTGGTTTTTTGAGCTAATCTTAGGTTGAGTGGGAGTTTGTGTAGAGTATTCTATATCTTGTTGTAGGAAGGAGCTGTCAACAACATCTAGAAGATTAAAGGTGGAGAAATTCAATGGCACTAATTTCAAGTTGTGGAAACTCAAGATGGAAGACCTACTTATTGATTGTGACCTATGGGAAACTGTATCCGGTGTAAAACCTATAGCAATGTCACAAGATGATTGGGACCTTAAAGATCAAAAGGCTAAGGGTCTCATAAGACTCTATCTAGCTGACTCTGTCCTGTTAAATGTCCATGAGGAGAAGAGCACGAAAGACCTTTGGAAGAAGCTGGGTGATGTTTATCAGGCCAAGTCCTTGGTGAACAAGCTTTTTTTGAAAAAGAAGTTGTTTTCTCTAAAGATGGAAGATAGAGGATCTGTTGCGGACCATATGAATGCTTTCAACATGATTATTGCACAGTTGACATCTATGGGTGTGAAAATGGAGTAGGAGGATCAGTGTATGACCCTGCTTTGTTCTTTGCCAGATTTGTGGGATCATCTTGTCATGGCCATCGGAAGCACCACTACCACCTTCAAGATGGAAGATGTGGTGTCTTTGATGTTATCTAAAGAAATGCTAAGAAAGACATTTGAGTTGACCAAAGAGGCTCTTGTGGTTTGTAGAAGACCCAAAGAGAAAGGGAAGAAGAAGGACAAGAAAGGTGAAAAGGGCAGATCCAAATCCCATGGGAGATCCAAATATCTTGGAAAGTCCAAGGCTCTTTGTTGGAACTGTGGAAAATCTGGGCATTTCCAAAAGGAATGCAAAGAATAAAAGAAAAAGAAAAAGAAGACTACCCCAAATTCAGATTCAGACAAGTCACAAGATGACGGTGATGCCTTCATCACAGCCCTAGCCACCCATACATCTGATGATGTGCGGTTTATTGATTCTGGTGCATCATTCCACATGACCTCACATCGAAGTTGGTTCATGAAGTATGTAGAGTTTGATGGTGGAAGAGTGTACCTGGGTGACGACTCTCATCTAAAGATTGTTGGTCATGGAAGAGTCTCAATCGGATTCCCTGATGGATGAGTGAAGGGAATCACTGGGGTTATGCACATCCCAGGATTGGCATGAAACCTACTTTCTATAAGTATGTTAAATGATGCAAGTGTGTAGGTTATCTTTTCAAAGGATGGATGCAAGATGACTAGAGGATCTATGGTGCTTGTGAAGGGTACTCAAAGAGGTACTCTATTTCAACTGGAGGTATGCACTTTATAGTGCAATAGTTTTTCTGACTCAAAGAAAAGAGCTACAGTCACTTCATCCCCTCCATCCGAATGAGCATTGAAGAAATCTGTTGTAACTAGTTCTGATGGTAGTGCACATGCTTTGAAATTTAAGCTTCCTGCTGAAAAGACTATGTTATGGCATTTGAGATATGGCCACATTGGTGAGAAGGGTCTTAGAACCCTAAAAAATAAAAACCTTGTTAAGGAGTTAAATGATTGTAATCTCAAGTTTGACTTTTGCAAATATTGTGTATATGGAAAGCAAAACCATGTTTAGTTTTACTCTAGTTCTCACAAGTCTTCTGGTGTATTGGATCTTATTCATTTTAATGTGTTTGGTCTTGTTAATGTTCCTTTGATTTCCAAATCTGTATATTTTGTATCTTTCATAAATGATTATAGTAGAAGGACATGGGTTTATTTAATTAGAAGCAAGACTGAAGTCTTTAGTCAGTTTAAAGAGTTTAAATCTTTTGCTAAAAATCAAACTAGTAAAAAGTTAAGTGTTTGAGAATTGATAACGGTGGTGAGTTTTGTTCGGCAAAATTCGATAATTTTTTTAAAGAGCAAGGGATTGAAAGGCATAAGATAACTCCATACACCCCACAACAAAATGGATTTGTAGAGAGGATGAATAAGACACTAATGGAGAAGGCTAGGAGTATACTTAGTGGAGCAAGCCTCGAACAAACATTTTGAGCTGAAATTGTTGCCGCTACTTGCTACCTGGTAAATAGGTCTCCTACATCAGCTCTTGTTGGTAAGACACCTATGGAGGTGTGGTCTAGTAAGAAGCCTTCAGTTAGACATCTACGTGTTTTTAGTTGTGAGGCATATGCACATGTGTCTAGGGAGAAACGGTCTATCCCACAATAATGGGTTACACTTTTTGGCCAAACTTGACATTGAAATCAACATTTTGAACTAAATCTTCACTTTCTGACACCTATAGATGCTAAACCATTAGGAATTTGAAGATGATGTGATCTAGTGATTTGTGAGATTTTGTTCATAGATTCTAAATATATTTTTTTAAAAAAATTTGGAGTTAAATTGTAAAATTTTTTGTCTCCTTTGATAACTAGTTTTTAATAGTAAACAACATTTTTTTAAAGTGATGTGTATTCCGTAGCACATAACTTGTCTCTACAAAGGATAAAATTTTGATTCTTTTGAATTTAGATTGGTAACACCGATATATAGGGGATGCGTTTGGCTTCATAATTTTTTGTTGAATATATTTTTTTTAATTAAGTTTTGAAGTCAAACTAATTATAATTTAGATAGGCATATTCCTTAAAACATAACTTTTTCTATATGTATCGAAATTCAATTTTTTTTTTTTGAAACAAGGACATCAATACCTAGGGTATAGATATTTTTCAAAAAAAAAATCACTAATTTACTAATTTTCCATGTGTGTAGAACAAAGAACTTGATGTTCGGTGAAAAACCTACATTCACAAGAAAGAAAAAATAAATATAATAATCAAATTAAATATATTTAAAATTACACTTTTTGGGAAGATTATAATAAGGACTACATAATTACAAAACATAAATTTTAAATGAATTCATTTGATCCCCCAAAAGGTAGATCAAAAGTGTTTTTTTATCAGCTTTTTGATAGGTGTAGAGGAGACTCCATTATAGGTATGGTTTAAAATTAGCAGGGTTCTATCCAAGGGGGTTTGATCAAACCCTCTTCAATTAAAATCCTTTAATGGAACCTTTCAAGGTTTAAATCATTATATTTTCTAAAAATATGTGATTTCAGCAAAAATTAGGATGTCCCAGAAAGTGTAGCCCATTATTGTGGCTATGGTGTCGGTGTGAAAGGATACAAGCTTTGGGATCCTTTGGCTAAAAAAGTGTTGTATAGCAAAAGTGTCATCTTCAGAGAGCTAACACCTTCTTCTGTTGTTCTACAGCCAGAATAGACAAAAAAGAAAGAAGATGTGGTTCAGTTTCCTTCTACCCTTGAGAAGACTGAACCGACAGACCCTGTAAGACCTAATGATGAAGAGAGCTCTAGCAGCTCTAAAAGCTCAGAAGAAGCAGAACCTCAACCTTAGCCATTGAGGAGGTCTACATGAACAAGAAAGCAACTTGATAGGTTTGGTTATTCATTACTTGATTTTAGTTGTGCTTTTGCTTTATGTACTAACATTGATGAGCCTAGAACTATGAAAGAGACTATGGGCATGAAAGATGCAGGTTTCTAGAAGGAGGCCATGGAAGATGAGATGGCTTCTTTGGAGAAGAATAAAACATGGGACTTGGTGCCTTTGCCTAAAGGATGGAAACCTGTTGGATGCAAATGGGTGTTCAAGAAAAAATTCGGTGCAGATGGCAGTGTTGAAAAGTACAAGGCTAGATTGGTTGCGAAGGGCTATTCACAAGTGGAGGGAATTGATTATGGTGAAATTTTCTCTCCCATTGCAAAGATGACATCCATTCAATTCTTTTTATCTCTTGCAGCTGCTTATGACTTAGACGTAGAACAAATGGATGTGAAGACAACTTTCCTTCATGGTGATTTGGAGGAAGAGATTTACATGTCACAGCCACAGCATTACATAGAGAAAGGTAAAGAAAATTTGGTTTGCAAGTTAAAGAAGTCTTTGTATGGTTTGAAGCAGTCTCCTAGGATGTGGTACTTGAATTTTGATGCCTTTGTCTTGTCAATTAGATATCTGAGATTGAAATCAGATCATTGTGTGTATTACAAATTTGACAATGATCACATTCTCATTATTGCATTATATGTTGATGATATGTTGTTGATTGGGAATGGTAAGAATATGATTTCTGATTTGAAGTATTAGTTGTCAGCACAGTTTGAGATGAAAAATCTTGGGGCACCCAGGTACATTCTGGGAATGGAAATTAAAAGAGATAGAGCTAACAAAAAACTTTGGTTAAGCCAGAGTAAGTATGTGAAGACCGTATTGGATAGGTTCAGCATGGCAGATTGTAGACCATTGTGTGTTCCCATTTCTTTGGGGACAAAGTTGTCTGTTAATGATTGTCCAAAATCTCCTAGTGACATGGAGGACATTAGCAGAGTACCTTATGCTAGTGTTGTTGGCAGTTTGATGTATGCTATGGTTTGCACAAGACCAGACATTGCCCAAGCAGTGGGAGTCCTTAGTCGATTTATGGTTAATCCTGGATGAGTACATTGGGATGTAGTTAAGCAAGTGTTCAAATATTTGAGGGGTACTTCTGAGTATTCTATATGCTACCATGGTAATGTTACAGGACCTTTGCATTCAGTTTGTATTCATGGATTTGTGGATTCTGATTGGGCAGGTGACATTGACAGCAAGAGATCCACCAGTGCCTATGTGTTCACTATGTTTGGTGGTGCAATTAGTTGGATGAGTAAGAGACAAACTATAGTTGCTTTATCCACAACAAAAGTTGAGTATATGGCAGCAACTCATGCTTTCAAGGAAGCCATTTGGCATAAGAGATTGTCTTCAGATAGTGGTGTTGATGCAGGACAGATTACGATTTATTGTGACAGTCAGAGTGCGATTTGCCTTACGAAGAATCCAACTTTCCATGCCAGAACAAAGCATATTGATGTACAGTTTAACTTCATGTGAGACATGGTAGAGGATGGAAAGGTAAATTTGGAGAGGGTAGATACTTTGAAGAATGTTGTAGATGCATTGATGAAACCAGTGAGCACAGAGAAGTTTAGATGGTGTGAGGAGTCTATGGGCCTCTTGACCTATAGCAATTAAATCATGTTATTTCTATCGGCTCTTACAAGGTGTTCGACAAGTGGGAGAATGTTGGGAATTAAGGTGTCTCAACCTTGGTAATTCCTTGCATTATTTCATTGTATTTATTTATTTATTGCCTATTGTATAATTAGAATGCAAATCCTATGTTGTCATCTTGTGGGAGTTGGCACAGTGATGTGTCATCCTACATGGCATATGACCATATGTAAATTTGTCCTCACATGAGGAGATAGGTGTCCCACTTAGTGGTAGGAATATTTTTCCATGTGTTAGCATCTTGGAATGTGTGTAAGGGAATATTGACCAAAATGGTCATGACAAATTCCTATGACAAAGTTATGACATGTAAGAGTCAGAAATAGAAGATCCTATGACAAGTATGGACATGTGTCAAGAAGCATCTTGAAGGAAGGAATCTTTAGGTACCCCAAGGTGGGTTATGACATGTTGTAAGATAATACGCTATTTATAGCCTATGTATGATAGATTCTCTTACAGCTGTAAGTTATGATAGCTATGATAGATTCTATGATGGTTGTAAGAGTCGTACGAGCATCTGTCATTGCCCATTTTGGAAATAGGCAACCTCTTTGGGACGGGGTGACTTGACAATTGTTAGGAACATCCTATAGTGTTGGACAAGTGTCCATAGGAGTGGGTTTTGGGCCATAAGGCCATGTTGGATGCCCATCTCAATGTGGAGCCATTTTTGCCTTGTATGTTCTTTATAAACAGGTGCTTTGGAGAGCTGATGCATTATGTGATTGATAGGTACTGTTATGCTACCAAATTATCTCCAGATGCGAGTGTCAAAGACTCCTACAAGAGCATTGGCTCTGTAACTATATTGTAACCTTCATTGTTTGCGGAATACATTTGAGCTGTGTTTTGGAGTGTGGGGTTTTTCACCCGTAAGGGTTTTCCCCACGTATATCTTGTCTCTCTTCTTCTGTCTTACATTCTTGTGTATGTGTTTGCTGCAATATCTCTATTAGTGGGTTAAAATAATCTATAATTGTAAAGATTAATAAGAATTTGTACTCATCTCTCCTCATTAGATTAGTGTAGTAAGCAATTTCCATACACCTAGCTTCCTTTCACAAATGTGGCACTTTTAGGGCCCACTTTTCTATTTATAGTAAGCCATGTCATCCTCCAACACACTCTTTCCTCCCTAGGGTGCAAATTATAACCTTTTTTGCCCATTCTCCTTCATGTCAACCTATTTTTCTCGTCCTCTATCTATTTTTCACCTCTGTTTCCTCCTTTTGAAAGCTCACCTAAAATTTTTTATATTTTTCACCCGACCTCTCGAGGGGACATCCTCACTCATTTCATTCCTTCACGATAGCTGGGGCATATTTTTCTTTGACTTGACACCACTTCCTTGCTAGGTCATGACGCCACATCAAAGAGGGGCAAATGTAGACACCTAAAAATGTCTTCACCATCTAATTGACCTCCAACATCACTAAACACACCAATTCCCCTTCCAAACAATTAATTAAATTTTTATTTAATTAATTATCCTTTCAACACTTGACTTCTCATCATTTCATCCTTTAGAATTAAATTAATTTAATTAATTCAATAGTCTAACATCACCAATTAATTAAATAAATGTGCATATATTTATTTGATTAATTTCCACTTTTCCCTAAAACCTAATTAATTAAATTAATCATGTTTTTTTGATTAATTTAGCCTACTAATTACCCTATCCCTACCCTAGTTAATTAAATATTAATTATTTAATTACCTAGCCTAACCTACATGACCAGAGACATAGGGTTAATTAAATAAAACCTTATTTAATTAATCCTAACCCCTCATTAACCCATTCCCCAATTTTTTCCATCCATATTAATTAGGCTAATTATCCTAATTAAGGTGGTCAAACCTAGCTTATCACCCTTCCCCACATCCTCTAAATAAAAAATTGAAATATATGCCACATATATCAAATTTTTATACACACATGTCATAATCCTCATTAAATATATCTTACACCCCTTACACATGTCATAACTCATTTATTTCCACTCTTGCCCAAATGAATTTTTAATTCATTTTCTCTTCCCCATGTGAATTTTTAATTCACATCTAATCCATCTCACCCAACCTCATTTATTTCACCCTTCCCAAGATGAATTTAAAGTTCATCTTTATTCATAACCCTCCATTTTTAGAGATTAAATCTAGGCCCTCCACATCACCTTCATCCTCATCCATTGATCTCTCAAATCAATCTCCACCCTTGGATCAAATAGTCTCCCAAAAATCTTATAAATACACCATCTCTCAAGCCATTTAACATCCACAAATTGAGCAAAGTTATTATGCCAAAATCTCTCCTCTTGAGCTAGTTATACTTAGTGATTTGCATAGATTGAGAGCACTTCACATTGCATTTGATCATCTTGGGTAAAGATAGAGTGTTTGAGTGCAATACTCTCCACCTTATCTTGGATTTGTGGGTCATTTTGGAGGTATAACACTTGTGTTTTGCATTTGTTTCATGTTTTCACTTTCATTTTGATTTCCACTTATCACAAGGCATACATGAAGGAGAAAAACCTCATATAATTTTTACGAGGCTTATATAAGGATGATGTTGACATCATTAATGATCACTTTGTTACATCTTCTAAGTCAACTCTTACACAAGATATCCAAATACACATAAGACTATATAGAAAAATTTGTTCATACCATCTCTAGCCCCCCTTGAGTCCCATTGTTTCTTCTACACCACCCAACCTTTCCTGCTAATTAGTTGACATAAAGAGAAAATTAAAAAAATGTAGATAATTATATCAATTGTTTGTAAAAAATGCCAAAAGAATGATTACACAAGTGAGATACTACATAATCCATTAGCATATGACATATTGACCTATCCTTCACCAATTAGATCTTTAGCACCTAGTTTTACAATATATGATGGTAGAGGTGATAGGTAATAAATTTAAGAAAAGGCTTCTATTTTTTATAGAATCTTAGTGAATCCTAGCTAAGTGCATTAATTTGCACAGTGAATCTTTCTTTTTTTTGGGAAAAAAATTAATTTTCCTAATGAATAGATGCATATTACTCCATATTTTAATAAAATCCTAGTAAATGCTAGCTAAGGAAATTGATTACCATGGGAAATCCTTCCTTTAAAAATTTTCATAGTTGGTCAGTTTAGTCCCCTCATATATTCTTTTATTTTTTTGTAATGTTGAAGTGGGGGCCTAGGGGTGGTACCCACTAGTAAGGTCAAGGGGCAATGCCCACTTGCAAGGGTCAAGGGAACAACACCCCCTGATTGGGTCTAGGGAAAGTGACCCTAATGCACTCTTGTCGTGATATAGGTGGGGTCAAGGGGTGCAACCCCTCGCTACCAAGGAAAATTCCATTATCAAGAAGACATTTTAGAAGCATGTGTGAAATTTTTTTTTAAAAATCCCATGCCATAAAATAAGACTAAAATATTAATGAATATGCACCTTCTATTCATCTATTGATAAGATAATTTTGATTAAATTTTGTGGTATTATAAGCATATGTCATTTAAGGTTTAGTTAGCCCAAATTCTCTTTTAACCCATTGATCAAAATCTAATCACATGACCCAAAAGAAATTTTGGGCTAAGTAAACCTTTTAAATGTCATGTGCTTATAAACCCATAGAATTCAATTAGAGCCATCAAATTATAATAGAAACCAATGGTGGGAAATGAATTACCTATCCCTTCACACATTTAAACTGCATAAATTCCCCACTTTTATAGGGACCTCATTATCATTTATAAATGATATGTGTAGGTCTACAAGGGTCAATAGAAAGTCTAAGTTGCATTTATCAATAAAATCAAGGTCCTGTTTGTTGCAAGATATTTAGATGCTCCTACTCACTATTTCATAGAATAGGAGTAGAAAACTTAAGATCATAGTCATCTCAAATTAAATTTACCAAATAGATGAGTCATTGCAAGAATTATATAAAGTGAATACCTATCATAGATTATAAACAAGATCTCAATTTCTTATCCATGCAAACTTTAAAATAATATTAGTACATGAAATATATGATACATGTATTCTTCATAATCATTAGATTTGAGGCCCTCCATGCCTTGGGTTTCAAAGGCCATGAAAATAAAGGAGAGAAACAATCATTTTCAATGGTCTTGTTGCTTCCATAGGACTATAAGGTTTATCTACAACTTAGCCTACATATATGGCCACAACGCAACACTTTAAAACCTAATTATATATAATTTATAAGTGGCAAACCCTATCAAATGTTAATTTAAAAATGAAAATAGTCCCAAAAGTAAGTGTGACTTTATTAGTATTTGTGATATGGCCCCAAAAATAAGTATGAATGTAATATTAATGGTGAATATGATGTAGATTGTAATGTGTTTTATAAACCTTAGGCACATAGGCTCTAGTAACACATCATTTTCTATGGTGAAATAATTCACTTTAAAATTTTAATTAAATAATGCTTGGGTGATTTAAATAACACTATAATATTTTTTTTGTAAAATGTGGTGATTTAGCTCCCCTTCTATATTGTCTTATTTTCCAAATATGGAGGCCCCAATTTAAACTGCTCACCATTTTAAAAGATTTGTAGAAGTTGTTAAACCAACCTCACAGGACCTAATGAACACCTGCAAAACCCAATAACCTTCCACAAGAGAAAAAAGCAAAGAGAGAAATTTGCACAAAAAGGATGCAATTAATGAAATGGATTTAAGAATTACATGAGATCACTTGCTTTTATATTTGCAAGTTAGAAAACCCTAATGAGAGATTCCTAAGTTTAGCTTAAGTGAAATAAAGTAAAGGTGACTTAATTAATTAATCAATATGATTAAATTAATTAAGTAAAGAACCTATTACTCTAACACCCCCCCTTAAAACGAACTTAGGGAGAAGATAAAAAACTAAGGACAAATGCATGAAAGCAAAGATGGGTCCTGACAACTACGCTTGATGAAGCACCCATGTACAAAAGAGTCTCTCACAAAAAGAGAAAAGGAGAAAATAGCATGGGAAAAACTCCTCTCCAAAAGAGAGAACAAACCTCCCTACAAGAGAGAGAGAAAGAGTGAAGGACTAAGAAGCCTCCACAAAGGATGTACCAAAAGAATAGGAACATGAAGAACTCCACTGAAGCATGAAGAAGCTGCAAACACTGTCGAAGATTGACTGCTATAGTGCTAAAAGAAGAACCTCCTCTAAAACAAGATGTAGATCAGAATCAAGAAGACAAGAATCTGCATGAGTGCCCCCAACGACACTACTCAAATCAGATGGTAAACAAAGGAAAAACATCTGGAACTCAAAGATACAAATGGCTTAGGTACCAAAAGTCTGAAGAACTGATCAAGTGAAAATAGAAGGTTGCCTCCACAAAAGGAATGCAAGAGTGTCCATATGGTAAATGTTCCATCTCACTGAAATGCGTTGGTAACCAGCCACTAATGTACCATTGCATCCGCCTAGTACATAGGAAAAAATACTAGATACATAACTCACTCCAATGCAAAACCAAGGAAGCATTAGCACCAACAATAGAAACCCTCCATAATGCAGACAAGGGAGAGCCATGACAGGTACATTAAAACTGTGTGAAAGTAAGAAGTGCATGTAGAAGAAACAAGAACATATGAATGTGCAAACATGAAAGTACTAGAAAATAAAAGGGTGTGAAAACCAAGACATGCATGCATGAGGCAAGAATCAATGTGATTCACTGTTGTCGTGGAAGGGACACTCACTTGACAAAGGTGTGATGGCAAACAAAAGGCAAACATCAACCCCCCATGGCACTTTATATCATAGTACGACTACAATAAGGCACACAATGATGTCCAAAATCTCAAGAATACATGTACAATGATGAGACACTTTATTTTAGTACGTTTACAAATGAGAAGTGCTTACAATGGAAGCTCACAAGGTCTAAAAAAGACCACATGTTGAAAATACAATTCACTGATAGAAAAAGAGGAAATTGATAGCACCATGATGAAGTACATAGAAAAACATTCACTTTCAAAAAAATGGAACCCAAAAAGGAGTCTGAATGCAGAAGATATGGCCCATCAAAGTCTCCAAAACGAGAACCGCACAACAATAGCACTAAGAAAACTAATTTCTAGAAAAAAAAATAGAAGTTAAAATGAAAAACCATCTACACCACTATGAAGAGCACAAAATTCTACCCCTTTTCAAAAAAAAATTGCACTGAAAAATACCACCATATGACTGAGATATGGCCTCTGGAAGATGGAGTGCAAAAATGAAAAGCCCAACAGAGAGGGGTTGTGAGGGCAAAAAAGCATCTCCGCCAAATTTAGAGAAACTCAGCTAGATTTAGAGGATTGCCAACTTTAGAACCCCTGCTAAAATGTTCTCCAGGTACAGTAATTTGCATGTGATTTTTTTAATAAAAAAACACAAAAAATACATGTGCTTTTTTAATTAAACAAGCACAAAAAAATACATGTTTATTTTTTTAAAATAAAAAAAACATTAAAAAAATACATTATGTTTTTTATTTAAAAAAATCCAAGAATGGGTGTGGGCCCCAAAAAAGCCTGCAGCAGCAGGTATGGTACCTGCATAGGTTGTAACCTGTGCAGTACCAAAACTACGTTTTTTTTTTTTTTTAATTTACAACCTTTTTTTTTGTAAAACAAAAAAACCTACTTTATAAAAGAGAATTTTTTCAATATAATTTTTGAAAAAAAAAATTACGCAAGAAAAAAAGTAATTTTTTTTAAATTTTCACCTCGGTATGGGTGTTGGGGAGGCCATACGACTTCCTTGGCAAAACAATTTTGCCCCAGATGAGCCAGAGGCTGATTTTGACGATTTGATAGTCGATCTTAAGGTTTTTGGACTTTCTGAGGGCGATGGTGAGGTCCATTTGGGTCCAAAACACTCTAAAAAATAGCTTTCCTCCGGAACCCAAAAAAAGCACCCTACTAAAACCCTTGCAGATCTGGCCTATGAAGCTCAAATCAAGCCAAATAAAAGGCTAATCTGACTATTTCAACTGCTCTAAATTTAATGGAATACTCTGTTTTACACAAAAATACACCTAGAAAAAAGCTCTTGCTCAAAATTTTCTCCAAATCTGAGAAGGGGCATGTAGATCTGGAGCTCTGATACCATGTAAAAGTTGTTAAACCAACCTCACAAGACCCAGTGAACACCTACAAAACCTAATAACCTTCCACAAGAGAAAAAAGCAAAGAGAGCAATTTACACAAAAAAGATGCAATTAATGAAATGGATTTAAGAATTACATGAGAGCACTTGCTTTTATATTTGCAAGTTAGAAAACCCTAATGAGATTCCTAAGTTTAGCTTAAGAGAAATAAAGTAAAGGTGACTTAATTAATTAATCAATATGATTAAATTAATTAAGTAAAGAACCTATTACTCTAACAATATTCACCACTAAAACAATTGTTGGAGGTGGTCCTTTAATTCATATATAGTCTTTTCAAACTTGGATGCTTAGACTACTTTTATTAGGACAGATTACTTCCTAATTTATTTCCACAAACCTTGAGTGATTATGCAATTACTTGACTAGTGTTATTCTTTACATTAGGCTTCCATTTCCTCCTTTCAAGACTTAGCCAATGCTTTTATTAATCATTTTGAACATAATATTAACCATAAAGTAATAATTGACGACTTAACAAAATGTATACAAGGATAAATGAAACAATCAATGAACATGTGCTTCAGTTTCAATCTAGGATAGCTAAAATGAGTTTCAAACTACTAGAAAATTAGGTTTGAAATTTTTATTTATCAAATGTCCACTTAAATTCTTAAAGACAACGTTCTTTTCAATACTTATCATGTTCATTTTTTTAGTTATGTGCTAGTGTATGCCAATGTAAGCTTACCTTCTTAGAAAATATTTTACATTATAACATCTATAACACTTCCTCTTATTTTGATGAGTTTTCAATTTAGAATTAAGTTTTTTAAATGAGGAAAATGAGGATGAAATAAAAAATGTTAGCAACAATAATGGCCACCATGCAAACATATTTCACCCAAAACCAAAGTGATTTATAGAGTTCACTAGATTAGATAATCCTCCATATGTAGTTTTATAAGAAATTTTGTAACAACAATTGATCCTTTAGCTCCCACCAAACACATTGATACATCTAAAGGTTTATTGCTACATTTCAAGGATAATTATTTTTTGACTGCCAACAAGAACATTAACATACTACAAGAAGATACATCACATTCATTTATATGATTAAAGATCTTATTGACAAAATTGTGATCCAAAAAGAGGACATTCAAGATTAGGAAAATGCATCTGGAGAACCTCCACATGATGAATCTAATCAAATGGAAACAGATTATAAGGAATATTTCAATGCTAGTGATAGTAACTATATTTGTCTTGTTGAAAATTATAACACTATACTTAGCACATATTACATCAATACAAATGAAGCTATCAAACATGATGACAACAAAGACACTATATATAAGAAAATCCAACCTAGAATATAATTAATAAGGACATAAAATCCAAGTCAAAACATCTAGGTTAGTAAAACTAAAGAAGATATCACAATTAGCATAATTATACACTAATTTGTTCATAGATTAAAGACATAATGATCATATGCCATCATCATTATTTATGCAACATGGATCTATGGAGGATAGTCCCATGGTGATATTGGTTTATGTGACACATCCTTTGGTCCCATTGGCTAATCTATTTGCACCAAATTATATTGATATCGTTACTTAATCTCTTTCTATATTTATCACTTGAATTTCTTGCACATCACACTATCACATATGTTATATGGTGAAAGTTCAAAGCTATGTCACCTTTTAGGATACATTTTCAACACAACAAAATTTAAGCATTTCTAACTAGAAATTAATTTGGGCTAAAAATTTGCTCTAACTAGAATCACTCTAGCTAAAGATGATCATCCTCTATTTCCACTTCACCCTCATAATTAGGATCTTCTATTGTCTCCTCTACATCCAACCTTGTAATTGTATATAGATTCCTTGCATCTTTGTCATTGTATTCATCTTGATTGATTTCTTCTATGTATGCTTCCTCCATTGATGAACCCAAAGGGATGTTGACAACTTTGTTTTCATTGGCAAATGATAACTCTTCTCTCTGGGATTTTATGACTCCATCTGCATCTACAAAGCATCTCAAGCCAAAAATTGCATTTGAATGCTTATCCTTGATCCTTCATGGATACCCCAATAAAATATAAGACATGTTTGATCCCCATCAGATTAACTTCGGCTTGCTTCCATGTTCCCATTGTCTGGATGTTAGATCCATCTACCAAGATTATATTGTAAGTGGTTTTTGCCAGCTTAGGTCTTCCTAATTGCTCCCACAACTTCTTTGTGATCAAGTTGACATCTACTCCCAAATCTATCATGACGTTCTGGACCTTTTTGTGATTGATGTGAACATCCACCATCAATGGTTTTGTATTCTAATCTTTGATTGTCATTCCTTTCGTACGGAGTTTACCTTTCTAACCTTGCTCCTTGTTCTAGTACTTTGATAATTGCTTCAGTTTGTCAATCAATTTGTGTTGTTGTGTCAATTGGGCTAACTGCTTAAGAGTATCCACATCTTCTTCAGTTAAATATTGCTTGTATGGCTTCTCCTTTTCTTGCTCCTTCTTGATTGTTTGTTTAGCCTCCTTCACTACTTCTTCATGTTGTTTCTTTGTTGGAACAAATTCTTCATCCTCCTCATTGTCTTCCTCCTCTATCTTAGTGATATAATGTCTTTCGGTATTGGTTCCTTGTCTTGTTACTACCGTACCTTTTCCCTTCTTTTTCCTTCTTTCCTTTCTGGTATGTCTTGGTGTGCTCTTCTGGTAGTACTCTTCTTCCTCTGTGGATTATGTTGAAGATATGTCTATCTACTCTCTATTGCTTTTCCAACAAGTTCTTTCTCCTTGGTCTTTTGGTATTCTTCCTATGATTCTTGCTCCTTTTTTATTGTTCAGGTTTTGTAACTCATTACTCTTAGATTGTGGCTATGTATTTCATAAGTATTTGTATGCTCTCTCACAAGAAAATAGGTCGTGCTCTATGCTATTACAAAATAAACATTGTTTTTTTCTTTTCAGCCCAACATTCATTAGGAAAATGTCCCAACTTATAGCAATTGAAGCATGTGGCATCCTCCCTCCTTCTTTGATTTCTTCCACATCCATTGCCTCCTTTGTAGCCTCTAAATCAGTCTCTATCATCATTATTATAGATAGTTCCATATGATGGACCACCAAAACTTGAATTTTATATTGCATTCACATTCCTCTAATTTCTCCAACTTGGTTGTTTGTAGTTCTGATCATATGAATCTCTTTCTCTCATGTTACTTCTCTTCACAGAGTTTGTATTACTTCTACAATACCATGCTTCATCTTTGTCAAAAATAAGGTCTTTCTTACTCCAAAAGTTCTGTGAAGGGCAATCCAATGTCTCATGGCCATCCCATTCTCTGCATAATCCATAGTATACTGAATTAACTTTTTTCATTGTTGCTTTGCTATCTAATTTTATTGTTGCCACTTGTCTTTCACCTCTCAATGGCAATCATTTCACAAGTGGCCTCACTTATGTAGTATGAACACCAAATATTAGGTCTCTCCTTCTATGTATTCTCCTCTTATTTCACTAATATCTCCTACCTCAACTTCAACTGCTTCAATTCCAACTTCAACTTCTCCAATTCGAGGTTTTCCTTCATCTTATCTTGTTTGTACTAGGATTGAGACTCTATCTAGTAGGCCAATGTCAATACTTTTGATATGTTTCAAACACTCTTCCGTCCAGGGCTAATCTTATTTTAGGGATTATTCTAAAAATAAACCATTCTATCATTTGCTTCTCAGTCAATGGTTCCTCTAATCTCCTATTTGTCTCCTTGAACCTCTTATCAAATTCTTTTATTGATTCTTTCTCCAATTGCATCATATCTCTCATCTTACTTACTCCTTCTATCAAAACATCCAGAACTCCAAAGTTATCCAAAAATAGCTTCCTAATCTCGTTCCATTCCTTGTCACTATTAGGGCATGTCTTCCTATACCACTTCAATGCTTCATTCCTCAAGGTGACTATGAAGTCAAATAACTTGATTTCATCCCTTGTTACTCCCTTTTGTTTCCAAATAGCCTTTAAAATAAAAATGTGCTCCACTACTTCAATAGTATCCTTCTCAAACACAGGTAACTTAACTAGGGTATCCATGGTTGCTTTCCTCCCACTCTCCGATACTTTGTGGTAGATTTCCTCCAGTCTGCTTCTCTGGTTCAATTGTCTTCTATCAACTTTCTTCCCTTCTCTTCCCTTGTCTCTCTGTAATTGGATCTCAAAGTAATCTTCTCCCAAAACCTTTGCAAAATTGCTTTGGATCTCTACTATGCTCTATGTTTCTTTGTTTGCTCAAATATCTTCCTTCTCAACTAGAATTCTCTTGACTTTATATGGCATTCGGGGTGGCTCATGGTCCAAGGGTTGTGTCTCTTCATAGTGTCTCTTCAAATTAGGGGATTCTCTTATCTTTGTAAATGGCATCATGTCAGCATCGAATGTTGATTCAAACAACCTTCCAAAACCCTCAAAACTCCTTTCAATATTTACCACACTATCTCCTTCTTCTCTTATCTTCTCTATGCTTTAGAAAATTAACTCCTCTATATATTCCTCATCCATCTTCAAAATCTCCATTGTTACTTTATCTTCTCTAGCACTCTGTGGCATAAACCCTAATTTTCCTGCTCCTCTTTCTCTTCCACATTCCTCTCCAGTAGCACCCACAGTGGCACGCTCTTCTACATTCTCCATCACATCCTCTATTCCATTAACTTGTGATCTTCTTTCTTTAGTAGTACCCTCCCTGGCACACTCAACAGCATCCTCCATGATGCACTCATCCTCTTCCTTCCTCTCAATAGCACCCACAGTGGCGTACTCTTTAGATTCTTCTGTTCTTTCTTCTGCACTCTCCATTATCCTTCCTTCCTCCATCATTTGTGCCCTTTCCATCCTCCTGTGGTAATTCTTCTATCGCCCCTGAGTTTGTTTCAATCTCTCTTCTTTACTTATCTCCATTCTAGTTCTGATTTCTTTTTTGATCCTCTTTTTCTTCCACTACTCCCCTTTCACCATGGGTTTGTTAGATTTGGTGTTCCATTAGTCCTCTTATATCCTATGGAATCCTTATTTGAAGAAACACATCATTTAGAAGGTCCTTGCAAACCCTACCCCCTTTCCACTCACCATCCCCTTAAGTGTCTGCCCCTCTCATAGAGGTAGAAACCTAAGGAGATGTGACTTCCTAAGGAGAGGTAGAAAATTTCTTCCACTGACCTTTCCTTTTCTCCTTTTCAAAACTCTGCACTACTTCTCTAGATGTTTTTCCCTTTCAATCTTTAACTACCCAATCTTAGCAAGAAATGCAGAAGTATATTGGTCTGGAGATCTAGTCCTTAGATAAGTCTTTGTAGTTAGCTTATACCCCGGTCAGGTATCTAGAGATTGATAGCTAAATATACAGGATAACAGAACATCACATATACATCATAATAGGATAACAACTTAACACACATAATTACCTGGTACCAGTAGACTCTATACACACACACACAAAGATATATATATGTGTGTGTGTGTATACATATATGTATATATATAGCAGCAATCAAATGTATACTCCAGTATTCCTCCTCCAGAATAGTTACCTACATGACTTCTATGTCATGCCTTACATTAGAATATACTCATATTCTTCTATCATACTTTCTTTCTTACATTCTACTACTTCTATCTATATATACTATATATATCATATCAAGGGATGTATCATATGTCAGCCTCTGACCTCTACATATCACATCATCTCCCCTGGTCAGTTGTAATCTCTATCCAGTAACCTACTAACAGGGGATTTCCTAAAGTCCCCAAAGGAATGAAGGAGGATGGTACTCTACTTGACCCCTCCTATGAAGAGAAGAAGATCTATATCCTTCCCTTGGGTCCCATTTGGTGGGATCAGCCAAAGGATGATTTAATTTAAAATAGAGCCAAGGAGATAATCAAGAAAACCAGGGCTTAGATGAAGAAGCCATATCTGATCCTCAACCCATATCCCAGCAAAGAGGCTGAGGGCTCAAAAGGGGCTAAGAAGAAAGGTAAGAAGATAGATAAATAAGCACCATCTACAGCACCAATAGTTGAAGAAACTATCCCTGCCACCACCAGAGGAAAACAAAAGGTAGTGGCAGTGACTGTTGAGTTAGAGGAGGAAGAGGAAAATGTTGTACCACTATCCCAGAAGATATCAGGAAGGGCCCCTACTCTCACTTCTGAAGGGGTAACAATGGTCTCTACACCTAGCCCTGCCATCACATCCACCTCTTTGCATGTGTTCATATCTACTACATCTGCAACTGAAATAAAGATTTCCCTTTCATCCACTTCCCCTCCATCTCCTAGACATGAAACATCTCTCCAATCACCCACACCTTCTTCATCTTCACTACCTACACAGCCTCCATCCTCCACATCACTCCCCACTCCCCCTTCCCCCATTACACCTAGCACTGAAATTCCTCTTATACAAAGCCAAATAGTGGAGGGATAGCTTGAGAAGGATGGCATTCCATTGGCTGAGGACTAGGGCAAGATAGAGGTACCTGAAGCTATAAAGGACAAAGAAGAAGAGATCCATGATGAGGTTTTGAGAGACCAAGGACCATCACAGGAAGAACTTATTGAAGACATTGCCTCAGGGCAACAAGAAGAGTTAGGTGGGGAGTCTGAGGAATTGGAGAAAACTACAATTTAACTCCCTCACCTACAAGGTCTCCATCTCCTACACCGGCACCTTCTCCCCCAAGGGATACCACATCAAAAATATGCCTTCCAGTCTAGCTCAACAAGACTGTGGAGAAAAGAAAAAAGACTTATGTAGAAGAAGAGGATTTGGCTACTATTGCATAGGTGTTGGGAGCTCCTCCCAAAGGAAAAAGGGCTAGAATCCTCTCCCATGTTTCTACCAATGAGCAAGGAAAATTAGAATTGCTCAAATAGCCACTCTATCGGTAGATAAGGAAGAGGCAACCATGACCTCCCAGGATTATAGTATTCAACAAGTGGTCCTTAGCTCCAAGAGTAGGGAGGAAGATAAAAATACATTGACTAATGCAATTTTTGCTATTTTGGATAGGATGAGGAAAGATGAGGTCACCAAGAAGAAATTAAAGAAGCAGGTAACACAGTTGTCTACTTATGTTACACACTTGGTGGGTCCTATTGATTCCAGTGCCCCTACTCCAGCCCTATTGAAGGTTATAACTAAAGAAAGCCAAATCTTAGAGCCATTGGGCATCCTTCCTGCATCAACATCTTAGAGAGATTCACTCGAATCCTTTGTAAAAGGCACCATCAGGGAGGCCCTAAAGATATACCACTCCATTGAAAGGGAGTTAGAGGTGGCAGATAGCCCAAAAAGCAACATTGAAGATGAGTTGTTGATCTAGGAGGAATTCCTTCCTATTTTGTAGAAGATGAAAACCATGTCTTAGAATATACTCTTGCAGTCAGGGGTCTTGGACAAGGTTGACCCAGGAGTGATTACAAAATGGATAAAGGTAGGAAAGCTTAGAGCTAAGCTACTACAAAAGTGCAAAGTAAAATTGCAAACAAAGGCCGATGCAACCAAGCAAGGGTTAGGCAAGGTAGAAGCACTCATAAGCCTAATCCCTTGCAAGTTTAAGGATGATTCATTGATAGTCTTCCCTACAATGAGGGTCATAAAGGAGTTCTCCACCATCTTCCAGCAGTAGCTCTCAGAGTAAGGTATAGAGAATTTGATGAGATTGAAAGCCCTGTTCACAAAGTTTCAGGACCAATTGGTTGATTTAGCCAGAGTCCAAGATAAACTCAAGCATTTAGCATATTCACAATAGATCAAGATCAAGTATCAAAATGGACCAACTATGAACGACATTCAAGAGGCCAAAATCAACTTCCAGATCCAATTTGGCAAAGGGGCATAATATCCTTGTTCTTCACTTGCATTATTTTTTATTCTTTCTTTTGTTTTGATGAGGCCGACCTCTTTGTGTATAACATCACTATTCAGGGTCACTGGGGCCAAATTGTATAATGTAAACAAAGGAAAACTCATCTATAAAGAGGATTTTGGAGCATTTTGTCAAGGGGGGAAATATAGAGAACTTGTGCAAGCACAAGCTATACTTGTATTTTGAAGACATGTAAGTGGCATACTTGATATGCATATAGGATGTGGGAATCCTGCTCTTTTGTAATCTACCAGCATTTTGCCTATTAATGAGAAGATAGTTTTGGAACTATTCATGTGTTTCTTCCCTATGGTGGTAATGTACTTGTGTTTCTTTTCCTTGCATACAGCATATGTTGATGAATCTTCTGCCTAATTGATAAATCTTTAATTCGGTGGTTGAATAGGGTTTGAATTATGTATATGTAATATGGTTTTTTCATATTCATGTTCTTCTACTTGTTCTCCTTAGAATCTTGCACTTGTAGTTCACATGATTGTGTGAAATATTGGACATCCATTGCTTGTTTAATTTGATCTCATTGACATTGTTATATGAAGTAAAAATCCAAGTGCAGAGGTAGCTCGACTATTTTGCATTTACTTTCTTTCTAAACCCTAACCTCTTTTTTCCTTTTTTTTTGCATAGAGTGTGAGTAGGATTAGTATTCTACACTCAAAAGAATACCTACCTATCAAAGGATATTGAGCAATCTAGTTTGAAATTACCAGCACATGCCCCTTGAACAAACAATCATATTGTCCACTCAGTTGATCCAACACTGCTATGACCTAGCATAACAGGGAACTTAGGGTAAACTTAACATCATTAGGTTACTTTTCAAGAGAAGTAGAGTTACTTTCATTCTACTTAGAGTTGATGTGCCAAAACAACCATCAACAATACTTGATTTATTTTTGTTTAGAAATTATGAGATTTCATAGATTGCTTATTATATTCTATCAAACAAGGATGTGAAATTTATTGTTCATTTCTAGAGGAAATTATAGAAGACAATGAATACATAATTAAAATTGACTTCAAAATATCATTTATAAATAGATGGAGAAACATAAGCTATGAATAGGAGCTTGGGAAACCTATTAAGATGTTTTTCAAGAACAAAAAAGGAAAATGAGATTTAATCTTACCATAAACTGAGTTTGATTATTATACTTTAGTGAACATAAGTACATGAAATACACCATTTGAGATTGTATGTGGATAGAATCCAAAGAATATTTTAGAAAATATATTTTACCACAAATCATAGGAAATGTGTTATAGTTGAAGATTATGCCAAGTATATGAGAAGTTTACATTAACAAATAAGACAAAAAATGGAGAAAATCAACCTCAATTATAGGAACATGTTTATTAGAATCTCGAATTGACATAAGGAATATGGTGTAGGAGTTGAAGTGATTATTTATCTATGGAAGGGGTGATTTCCATAGGGTGTTATAAATGAAAGTGCAAACCACATGACAAAAATTTGATTCAAACCTTATTTATTCCCTCTAAACTATGTAGAATCAATGGAGATTGCAACAGAAATAAAACCCACTACACAGAGTTAACAAGCATTAAAAACATAACATATAACATAGTATGTAACATGGAGAAAACCCTTTTGATTAAAAAAATCCACCAAGAAAAGAGGCTCCAAGTTGTATTATCTTCAAATATATGAGATTACAATACATGCACTTCCTCTGTTTCTTCAGTCTTCAATCTAGCAGCACCTGTTACTCTCAACTCTGATAAAAATGTAGTAAAAATATTCTTATAATAGGGGGTTGCCTTCTAGGGAAAGAGAACTGACATAATATCAACCATCAAATATGTGACCTAATAACGAACAGTCCAGATTTACAATGATAAAATATAAATGTGACTCCCCATTGTGGACAAATGAGTGTTAAGGACTAGATATAAACATGTAGCTGAAACAAGACCACTGTTGGTGAAACCTTCCATCCCTTATGGGTGATTTACAAACAATATTAGGAGTAATTAATTAAATAGGATTTACAAGGTTGATGGCAACTTAATCCTAACATTCTCCCACTTGACATCATACATTTTAAATACCCATAGGAAAACCATAAAATAATTAGGCACTAGAAGCAAGGCCCATGGCCTCTCTGCACCAAACAAATTTCTTTGTGCTCACAAGCTTGTCAAAGCATCTGCAACATTCTCCTGAGTGTCTACCTTCCTCAGCTCAATCTATCCATTTGCAACCATTTCTCAAACAAAGTGATATTGTACATCAACATGCTTAGTATGAGCATGATACATAGGATTCTTGGCCAAACAAATAGCACTCTAGCTATCACAACAAATTTGAATGATACTGCAATCAAAACCAATACATGTACATAATATCCTCAACCAAAATGTTTCCTTAGAGACATGGGTAGCAGCCATATACTCTGCTTCAGTGGTGGACAAAGTAATTGTGGGCTACCTTTTTCTCATCCAACTCACTACCCTGCCAAACAAAGTAAACACATAGCCACTAGTGGACATTCGACTATCCAAGTCACCTGCCCAATCTACATCAGCAAATCCCTGTATGTCCAAAGTTTTGTCAGTACTGTCAGTACCATAATAAACCAAACAGTAATCAGGAGTGCCTGCAAGATATCTAAACACCCTCTTTGCATAATTCCAATGTTGTCTACAGGGGTTAGACATAAATTTGCTCAAAACTCCCACTACTTGGGCAATACCTAGTCTAGTGCAAACCATTACATGCATCAAACTCCATACAGCACTAGCATATGGCATATTAGACATATCCTCTAAATCATCCTCATTCTTTGGACACATATCTAATGAAAGCTTAGTACCAATGGGTAAAGGAACTCTAACTAGGTTATAATCTTACATACTAAATCTCTATGAAATGGTATTCACATACTTACTCTAAGACAACCAAAGCTTTTTGTTACCTCTATCCCTTTTGATCTCCATCCCCAAAATATACCTAGTAGCTCTAAGATCCTTCATTTTGAATGTGCTTGAAAGTTGGGCTTTTAGGTCATGATCATACCCTTAGTATTGCTGAAAAATAACATATCGTCAACATATAATGCAATGATCAAAATAGAATCATAAATACAGTGAATGTAAACACAGTGATCCTCCTCACTTCTAATAAAACCCAATTTCAACACAAATGAATCAAATTTCTAGTACCACATTCTGGGGAACTATTTCAGACCATAAAGAGACCTCTTGAATCTGTAAACCCAATGTTCTTTCCCTTTTACCTCAAAACCTGTAGGCTATTGCATGTAAATTTCTTCCTCAAGATCTCCATGCAAGAACATAGTCTTAACATGCATTTGCTCTATTTCCCAATTAAGAGCTACAACAATGGATAAGAGAAATCTAGTAGAAGTTAATTTAGCAACAGGAGAGAATATTTCACCAAAATCAACTCCCTCTCTCTAGGAGTAGCCCTTGGCTACCAGTCTAGCCTTGTACTTCTCCAATGAACCACTGCTCCAAACTTCTTCTTGAAGACCCACTTGCAACCTATGGCCTTTCTTCCTTTGGAAAACGAACAAGATCCTAGGTGTTGCAAGAGTCTAAAGCCATCATCTCCTGCTGCATGACTAACTGCCAAGACTCACTATCATATGCATGAATAGGTTTCCTATAGGATCTAGGCTCATCATCAGTACTCAATAAAGCAAATACACAATAGAAATCTGGTGGACTATACCTATCAACTAGGTTCCATTGTCTTGTGGATCTTCTCAGAGGTGGAGTAATAAACTCTTCAGGTTCTTCTGCATGCTCATATGTACCAACTTCTTCTATCACAACAGATTCTTCCTCATCAAAACTTTCACTCAAGTCTTCTTCTACTTCTTCACCCCCCAATCCATCATATATTCTTCCTAAGGTGCATCTTCATGCTCTAATTCAAAATGCACTCTCTTCACCTTTTCTTCTTTTTCCTTTGGATGCTCAAGTTTTGAAATAACACTAAGTTCCCTGAAAATAACATCCTTATAATAGTTAATCTTTCAGCTTATGGATTCCAAAGCTTGTAACCTTTTACATTATTGCCATATCCAATGAAAGTACACTTTTCAATTTTTGGATCCAACTTAGTTTGTTTTTCTTTAGGCACATGAACATAAGCCACATAACCAAATACTCTTAAATGTGAAACAAAAGGTTTCTTACCTGTCCACATTTCATAAGGCATTGAAACAAGAGCCTTACATGAAGATCTATTAATCAAGTAGTTTACAGTACACACAACTTCTACTCAAAGATATTTATTCAACTATGATTCACTCAACATACTTCTAGCTCTTTCCATTATGGTCTAATCCATCCTTTCTACCACTCCATTATGTTGTGGAGTATACGGGGTAATTTTTTGTCTAACAATACCTGCATGCTTACAAATTCATCAAATTCCTTAGAATAGTATTCCCCTCCATTGTCAGATCTCAAAACCTTTATCGTATAATCTAATTACTTTTCAACTAAGGCTTTAAATTCCTTAAACTTAGTGAAAACTTTAGATTTGTTATGCATAAAATAAATCCAAGTAAACCTTGAGACATCATCAATGAAGGAAACAAAATATCTAGATTTTCCAATTGATTCAACATCCACTAGACCAAAAACATCTCAATGAATAAGTTCTAATTTATCATTAGATTTATTACTGCTTGAAGGAAATGGAGATCTATTTTGTTTTCCAAACACACAATGTTCACAAAATTTGAAACTCTCATCAGAATAGGATAAACCGTCTAACAATTTTTTATTTAAGATAGTCTTTAAACTAGACTGGCTTATGTGGCCCAATCTATGATGCCACAACATACATGTATTTTTAGTATTAGCCTCAGATACATAAGATGCATTACAAATAGTAGTGGCTTCTATCTTAAACAAATTTCCCAATCTTTTCCCCTTCGCTATCACAAAGTTTCCTCTTACTAATCTACATCCATGCTTATCAAATGTCACATGCATTCCCAAATCATTCATCTTTGAAACAGAAATCAAATTTCTAGCCAATCTAGGAACATGAAAAACACCAAGGAGGGTTTTAATTCTCCCATAACTGAAACACAACATTACCTTCCCTCGTCCAACAATAGGATATGAAGAGTTGTCCTCGAGGTACACATTTCCTCCATCATACTCTTTGTATGTGCAAAACTATTCTTTATGTGGGGTCATGTGGTACGAGCATCCTGAGTCAACCAACTAATGATCATGAGAAACAACATTACATACAGAAAGTAAAACCTCATCATCTGCATTTGAAGACTTATCAGTAGTGGAATCCCATTGTTTCTTTGGGTTTCTACATTCCTTTTTCACATGTCCTCTCTTTCTACAGTTCCAACACTTGACTCTATTCTTCTTTCCAAGAGTCTTAGAATGGCCCTTAGACTTGTCTTTAGACCCCTTCTAATCTCCTTTTGGTCCTCTTTCCATAGACCTTCCCTAGACACTAAGAGCATCCCATGAACAATCCAAACTTTTCTTCCTCAATTCATGTGACAACAAAACTGAAACAAGAGCATCCAACTTCAAATCTGTGAGGTTAGTAGTGATAGACAAAATAACGTTCTCCCATGACTCAGGCAAAGAATAGAGAAGCAATGTACATTTATCTTCCTCATTCACCTCCACATCTATAGATGCTAGTTGACTCAATAACAAATTAAATGAATTCAAATGATCTGCAACTGATTCAACCTCTTTCATTTTCATGGAAAATAACTTACGCTTTAGATAAAGTTTATTTACCATACTCTTGGCTTGGTAGATCTCACCCAGATGCTTCCACAAGCTATGTGCAGACTTCTCACTCACAACATTTTGCAAAACATAATCTGCAAGACACAGCCGGATTGTACCTCATTCCTTTTTATCCATTCTTTCCCATTCATCAGGAGCAACATCATCGGGTTTCTTCTCTTTCGTAATAGCTAGCCACTAGTTTCTTTCTTCTAGCAAATCCTCCATTTTCAGCTTCCACAATTCATACCCTGTGCCATTGAACTTTTTGATTTCCAACCGAGAGGTAGAAGCAATAGTGGATGAAGCCATGATATCTACACAAGATCTATAAACAAACAACAACCAAATCTCCCACTATAGCTAAAAAATCTTCACACTACCACCCAAGAATCAAAATTGGCCAAGTCTAATACCAAATGTTAGAAATGAAGGTGCAAACCACACAATGGAAAGCTAATTCAAACCTTATTTATGCCCTCTAAACTATGTAGAATCAATGGAGATTGCAACAGAAATAAAACCCACTACACAAAAATAATAAACATTAAGAACAGAACACATAACACATTATGTAACATGGAGAAAACCCTTTTAGGTAAAAAAATCCACCAAGAAAAGAGGCTCCAAGTTGTATTATCTTCAAATATATGAGATTACAATACATGAACTTCCTCTGTTTCTTCAGTCTTTAATCTAGCAGCGCCTATTACTCTCAACTCTAATAAAAATGTAGTACAAATATCCTTATAAAATGGGGTTGCCTTCTGGGGCAAGAGAACCGATATAATATTAACCATCAGATCTATGACCTAATGATGAATGGTCTAGATTTATAATGATAAAATATATATGCGACCCCCCATCGCGGATGAATAAGTGTCGAGGGCCGGATATAAACATGTAGTTGAAACCAAACCGCTACTGGTGAAACCTTTCATCGCTTATGGCTGATCTACAAATAATATTAGGAGTAATTAATTACATAGCATTTACAAGGTTGATGACACCTTAATCCTAACATAGAGAACATATGATAAGTTGAAAATGAAGAAATTTAGTCCTTGTAAAATTGTTAAGAAATTTCATTCAGAATATACATATGAAGTGGAATTGTTCAAAGATCTTGGTATATTATTAGTATTTAATATCATAGTTTAATGAGTATCATGAAGGAGAATCAACAAATCACATGACAAAGATAGATTGGGGTAAATGGGTACCTACACAAGAAACAAAATAAATTGAAGAGATACTTGATAGCAAAATATGAAGGAGTGTAAGAAACATAAAACATGAATAAGATCTAGTGAAATGACAGGATAAGTTAGTTGAAGATATACATGGATGTCTTGAGTTAAGGTTAACCAAGCTTGTTTTTCTTTAGCTCAAAATAATTTATGAAAGTTTTAGGCTTACTTTTCAATCGCCCAAAGGTGTAAGAGTAATCTTACATCAATAAAAAATATTTCTTTTTGATGTTTGTTTGTTTAATAGGTATTTTCCAATATTCCTAGATGCTTATAGTCATGGGCATCAAGTTTGCAACACCATAACTTATTACACTTATGTTTTGTTAAATCAGGCTTCATGTTTATAATGATAAGCAAAATTGACATTTGATAACTTATGCAATAACAAATTTTGGGTATCTTAGATTGTATTTTAGAACATAAGCTCTATCAAGAATCTAGAATGTTCCATCTAATTTTCATGTGATTCTAATTAGTGCATGCATGTTTCTTATCTCTATGATTTTAATTAGACCAATATAGAACTATTCACTATATATAATGGTAACTTGTTTGAACTATGTGCCAAGTATTTAAAACTCATGCTAATAAGTAATGTTACATACTTGAATATGGTTTAGATAGGGTTATGTATGGAGCTAGATTAAATTCGGATACTCCTAGCTCAAGGTACATTAGAAATGGTGATTATACACATTACAAGTGAACCTAGAAGCTACATGAGGTGATGCACTTGATTCCAAGGATAACCAATGATCAAATCATTTTATTTTTGGTTCACTGATCCTTAGCATGCTCACATATGATGGTGTGTCATATTTATAGCTGATAGACATCATTTCTACATATTTTATATAAAGGGCAGTCTAATATCATTTGAGGATAGTTGGTTAGTAAATTGTTGAGGAAGAAATTAGATTAGGGTATTAAGCTCCCTAATGGATCTATTAATCCAAAGATTGATTCCTATAATGTTTCTAAGTTATTGAAGTTATTTTGTGATTCAATAAAATCATTTATTTAATTTCTATTTGTTGAGTTGAATGTTTCATTTTTCTAGAAGGTTTGATAGTCCTTAAATGGACCTTCTAATTTTTACTACATTATCTATGTGTCATTATTGCACTCCTAAATATTGACCTAGATCAATTGTATGTCACAAGGAATTGATCTATTGGGATAATGTGGCAATCTCGAGGTAGGGAGTGAATGTATTAAAATAAATGTAAACAAGGGTTAAATGGGGATAAATAGGTAGAATATATAGGGGTATTAGTCCAAATGAGGGTGAAATGAAGATGGATAGGAGTTAGGACATAAGAAAAACTTAGCATAAGATTATGTCACCTATTGATTTGTTATTACATTAAGACTACTGCATTAAAGTAGGCACAAAACTATGGGGGAAATGACATAAATATGATAATTATACCATTATAGAAATACACGAGTATAATTATTCATAAAAATGCATATTTTTGTTCATTGGCTTGTTTCCTATCTCACTCTTTATAAAATTTATACTATAGCTCCACAATCATTAAAGAGTATTTATGTCATTCTCGAGAGGTTTCCTCTAGTTGTTTTGGTAAAGGAGATTTCTACTTTGAACCACAACCTAAATTGTAAATGTACTTTTACTAACCATCAAAATTACCCTTGCAATTCAACCACCCTTGAAAAATATCATCCTACCATTCAATTTGTGGATGAACTCAATCATTAAATAGTATTTATAACTTTCTTGAGAGGTCTCCTTTGGTTATATTAGTATATGATGTACTTAGGGGTTAGAAACACACTTAAGGCAAACCAATCCCTATAGCCTACACACTCTCAAAACACATGCACAACACTGAATATTAAATATAAAAATAAATGATTTTATTAACTTCCTACAACTGGTTACAAGATGATTACAAAATAAAACTATGTTACAAAAGTTATTTCTACTTCTCTCTCCCAAGGCTTCATCATAGCCCTTCCCTCATTAAAACCTCTTCATCAAACTACAGGGATTTACACTATCTCTAGAGGTCACTATCTCTTAGCTTCCTCTCTACATTATTTGCTAAATAGAGAAAAATCTCTCCAAACTTTACTATCTAAAATCTTCCAACAAAGAGATCCTTCTTGAAATACAAAAATAATACAATAAACAATATCATTTCCAAAGGAACATTTGAGCTTCTATAGCCAAAAGATGATTAGTCATATGTTTTTGGGGTTGTAACCATCTCACAAAATCAAAAGAAAAGATGAAGCCACATGGCCCATGGGATGGTTGAGTGGATAGGAAATATTAACAATCCAAAAATAATAGTCAACTAAACAAAAAGAAGAATGTTCAGTAAAGTTCATGCAGCCAAAGAAGAAACTGCTACCAGGATACCTCTCTGCACTTTGTACAAACCAAGGAAATGGACAACAAAAAACCAAGGAAGTGTTGAATGTTAGAAACACTAAGAGATGGCATGAATTAGTGTTCTATAAATCTTTTCATGTACTTTTACTTTTAACCATTTCAAAAGAATATTCCAATAGAAGCAAAATATACAACTGAACAACATCCACAAAAGCATGACACATAGCACCAAGATTTTACGTGGAAAAGCCAAAGAGGGAAAAACCACGGAGAGGATTAGCTCTCATAAATTTATTGCAATATTTACAGAAATGATGTCCAGACTTGGTCACTACACGAGCCTAGAACATGTTGGCTTATAGCCATGAAGTACAACTAGATTTAGCAGGCTCACTACCTCAACCCTAAACCTAGCACGATTACAATGAGGGCTATTAAACCCTAAGGGCTGTTAAACCCTAAGGGATATTAAACCCTACTGAAAGCTCACTGCTAGCTTACTGCCTTGATGACAAAAAATTGCCTCCCAATAGATCACACATGACATCTAAATATTGCTTCAGCATCTATCACTATGCCAAGGTGTAGTCATTTAACAACTGTATTCTGAATCCCAAGTCTTCATCACTACTTCTCTTTTTAACTTTGCTCTTCTATTTGCATGCTTGCATCACACACACCTTCACCTTCATCACTCAACTAAATTTCACAACCTTTGTATATCTACATCATGATTTACTTCATAATCAGGTCGGCATCCAAGAAGTGAAACATGTACATAGAAAGATGTACCTTGTCGCTCAATCCAATGCACTATGTGTCGCGCGGACCCAAATCTTCTCCCATACATGTTCATATAGGTTGGTTCTAATCATTCAATTACTTACATAGATCCTCCAAATATTAACTCTTCTCTGCACAATGATTTATATACTTGTCTGCCTCTTCCTTAAGAGTATGCTTAACCACTTCATCTGCCGACTTACAACTTTTATTGATGATATCAAAACACCTTCCAAATCATATCAAGGACTCTTTATACTTTCCTAATCTTTCCCTTAGAACTACAAGGCATTATATCATCTTGCAGTGAAATGCGGACCATCAAAACTCAGACTCTGTCTCTGTCAAACTCTATTAAACACTATGTCGACACTTAGCAGCTTGCAGCTAACCTTCCAATGGACTTCAAATCTCCTAACTCTGGAATAAGACACTTCATAGAAGTTTTTACAACCCCTTACAACCACATAACAAAATACTTATCTGTGGAGGAATGTGGACCACTGCACTAGACCCTATTCATTGTTCCTATTGTGCCTTTGCTTACCCAAACTTAGACATTTCTTCAAGATGACTTTTGGAGAGGATCATGACTTAATCTCTAAGGCATAACACTGTCAAACAACTGAGAACATCATACCAGAACCACATTACCAAATCATTATCTAGAAGGAGATGCAGAGTAGTCTACCAAGCTGTTCTTCAACATACCACTCACTGTCTATACTGCATGGTGCAGGAGCACCTACCTGACAGTTGGCCTCCATGAGGTAGTTATTTTGTTATAGGTCTGGTTAATGTTTCCAAGAAGGTCTTATAAGACCAATGCGTGTAATAAGGTCATGTTGACCATACTTTACTATTTTTAGATAGTTTGTTTGGACATCTATTATAATGTATGTCCGGTTGGATCTCCCAGCCGCCTGGAGAGATTTCCTAGCCGCTTGGAAGCTCCCAGCCGCTTGGAGTCGAGTTGGTAGTACTCGCGAGAATTCCTATTTATGCATTAGGATCGGTTGGTTTTAGATATATTGAGGAGCTAGGTTGCACAGAGTGAGACAGAGAGAGAGACAGAATATTGTATTTGCATCTTTTGAAATCAATAAAGAGATCCTGTTTGTGTCCATTCTCTGTTTTGAATTCCATTGTGTAATCAAGTTGCTGTTCTGGTGGTTGCATGGATTCGCTGATCCATTCCACCGGTTGATTCGTCGAATCGGTGGAATGGCTATGTACAATAGTTTAGGATTTAGTTTGCATTTTCTATTTGTTCACATGTATGTTTGCAGGATCGCAGTCGAGATGTGCTGAGAACCCTAGCATGGGCATGTGCTAGGTCGTGCTGGTAGTTCGAGTCTGGAAAGTTGTCCAGGAAGCAGATCGGGTCACCTCAGGAGGTTCGGCGGATCAGAATGGTGAAAATCCGCTAAGGTTAGAAATTCGTCACAACGGCATCATCAGGATATTTTTGTGTATATCCTGTAGTTACTTCGGGCGTCATCCGAGTAGATGGAGGTGAGCATGATACAGTTGTTTGCATAAGGTGAATGCATTTCGGGGTGATCATCACAAGGTGTTGCCGAGGAAGAGTATATCGGCATAAGTTAGTCGATCGGGTTGATAAAATCATCGCGGGCCGATAATGTTAAGTTTGGCCGACAGTAGGATATTGAAGGAACTGCATATGACGTCATCGTCATCAGGATAATCGTCATTAGGACATTCCGAAATATCACCCGATAAAGGTTTATCCTGCTGACCATAAGTGTTTTGGTATCGGCATAAGGCATTGAGAAGTTAAGTGGATCGGGAGGAGGATATTTGGCAGAATATTTGTCATCAGTATAAAGTTGAGTATCATCATCAGGATGTTTCAATATGACCGGATAAGTCATATCCTGATGCTGCTTGTTTAAGTAGGTCAGAGATCAGGGTGACGTAAGCGTCTAAAGGAAAGGTGCATGAGAGTGTCGTCATCAGGATATATGGGAGGAACAGGATATTTTATATCCTGCTGATGAAGATGATGTCGAACATCATGATGCTGCAGATAGAGGTTGGCGGTAAGATGAACAGTGATCGTTAGGAGGATGATTGCACTTGCCAAATATGATGAAGCTGCCGATAGCCGGATATGATGATGCTGCTGACAGGTGAAAGGTCGAAGGTTTGTCTGCAGGGGGATATTGGTCGGCAAGAGAAAATATGATGATGCTAACAATGTTAACAGAAAATATGATGATGATGATGGGTTGTAGACATACATGCTGTATGTCAAGGTTTTAGTGTGGATGCCTCTGCATCATAGTGGTATCAGAGCTCAGCAAAAGGTCTGGGCTGTTGTGTGTTGATTCTATCACTGAAAAGATAGAGGTAGAGGAGTGAGAGGTTGACAAAATGCCTCCGAAAGGTAATGGTACTGCAAGGGAATTGCAGGAGATGAAGGAAAAACATGCTAGAGAGATGAGGAAGATGAAGGAGCTTGCTGAAGCACTTCAAGCCAGGCTTGTAGCCTTGGAGAAGAACAAAAAGAGGGAAGTGGACGACAGTGAATCAGAAGAAGATGAAGATGCTGTTGAAGAGTATGAAGAGGTAGCTGAAGATCTGGATGCTGAAGACCAGAGATTTGCAAAACTGTTAAAGGCAGTGCAGAGTGATAAACCTAAGGTAAAGGTTGATGTTTCCAAGTATAATGGAAGTTTGAATGAAGATGAGTTACTGGATTGGATTACTGCACTTGATAATCACTTTGAATGTGAAGATGTTGCTGAGGATCAGAAGGTAAAGATTGCAAAGACCAAGTTAGGAGGTCATGCTTTGGTATGGTGGGATTATGTACAATCCGAGAGAAGGAAACAAGGAAGGTCAAAGATCACTTCATGGGATAAAATGGTAGCAAGGATCAAAGGTAAATTCTTGCCCAAGGATTATGAAATTCAGATGTTTAAGAAGCTGCAATTTTTAAGGCAGAAGGAAATGGATGTGAAGGCATATACTGAGGAGTTTTATAAGTTGAGTATGAGATCTGGTCATCATGAGAATGAGGTAGAAAAGGTGGCTAGGTACTTGGCTGGTTTGAGATTGAACATACAGGATGAGTTAGTTTTAGCTAACCCTAAGAGTGTGGAGGATTGTTACCAAATGGCAATCAGGATTGAAGAAAAGATGAATAGGAGACAAGATAAGTCCATGAGAGGAAGAGGCAGCAATATGAGGGGAAGAGGATTAGCCCTTACAACAAGGCAAACCAATGAGGGTCAAGAAGACACTGGTAAAGGATAGGGACAGTCTGATTTTAGAGGTGGATGGAAAGGTAATAGAGGCAGATTTGGAAGTGGTAGAGGTTCTACTACATTTTCAGGAAAGTGTTACACCTGTGGTGAGTTTGGTCATCCATTTTTCAAATGTCTAGAAAACAAAGGTTCATCATCCAGAGATGATAGAACGAATGACAAGAGAGTACAACTTGTGCAAGAAGAGAAAGTAGAGCAAAGTGTGCAAAGTTCAAACACTTATCAAGGAGACAGAGTTCCTGACGGTTCTGGGTATCCTGAGGAGGGAGAAGCATTGATGCTAAGGAGAACTAGTTTGCAGGCATCAAAGGATATGATGCAAAGAAGAGCTCTTTTCAAGACCACATGCAAGAGCAAAGGTAAAGTATGTAAGGTTGTCATTGATACTGGTTCAACAGATAACATGGTATCTCAGGAAATGGTGGATAAACTGCATTTGGAAAGGATTCCACACCAACACCCTTACAAGGCATCTTGGGTGAGTGATATTCAATCACTTTTTGTCTATGAACAGGCATATGTTGATTTTCAGATTGGAGCATATCATGATAGAGTTTTGTGTGACATTTTGCCCATGGAATGTTGTCACCTACTGTTGGGTAGGCCATGGCAATTTGATAGGAGGGTACTGTATGATGGGTATGCTTATACCTACACCATCAAGAAAGATGGGAAAACTATTATGTTGATGCCATTACAGGAAGTAGCTGTAGTACAGAAGGCAGCAAAAATCATTTTAGTGGGAAAGAAGGAATTTGTGCAGAAGCCTATAGGAGCAGGCATAAAGGCAGTTGAGGACATTGTAGGGAACGAAGTTGTAAAGGACAACAGTTTGAAGACAGTTTCAGTTTTGACTGACAGAGGTCAGCAGCAGGTTCAGCAACAGGTTTGCAAACAGCAACCAGTTGAGAGGAATGACAAGGATGTTGTCATAGTTGGGACTATTGTTTGTCCTATAAAGGTTGAAAGAAAGATAGAGTTGAACATTACAGAAGTTCAAGAGGCAGTTCAGACAAAGGTTCTGGTCAGACAACCTGACAAACACAAGGTATGTGAGAGAAGGGCCTACATTGACAGGCATGAGGATTTACTTGCAAGAAAACAAGTTACAGTTCAGAAGTCTTGGAGCAGCCGAGAGCCAGCAGAGGACAAAGCTGGAACAGGTCAAGACACTGCAAAGGCAAAGTGTAAAGGTGGAGGACTTCCACAACCTAACTCATGGGACATGAGTTCTTTTCTGTTGGGGAGTATGGTGCAGGAGCACCTACCTGACAGTTGGCCTCCATGAGGTAGTTAGTTTGTTATAGGTCTGGTTAATGTTTCCAAGAAGGTCTTATAAGACCAATGCGTGTAATAAGGTCATGTTGACCATACTTTACTATTTTTAGATAGTTTGTTTGGACAGCTGTTATAATGTATGTCCGGTTGGATCTCCCAGCCGCCTGGAGAGATTTCCTAGCCGCTTGGAAGCTCCCAGTAGCTTGGAGTCGAGTTGGTAGTACTCACGAGAATTCCTATTTATGCATTAGGATCGGTTGGTTTTAGATATATTGAGGAGCTAGGTTGCACAGAGTGAGACAGAGAGAGACAGAATATTGTATTTGCATCTTTTGAAATCAATAAAGAGATCCTGTTTGTGTCCATTCTCTGTTTTGAATTCCATTGTGTAATCGAGTTGCTGTTCTGGTGGTTGCATGGATTCGCTGATCCATTCCACCGGTTGATTCGTCGAATCGGTGGAATGGCTATGTACAATAGTTTAGGATTTAGTTTGCATTTTCTATTTGTTCACATGTATGTTTGCAGGATCGCAGTCGAGATGTGCTGAGAACCCTAGCATGGGCATGTGCTAGGTCGTGCTGGTAGTTCGAGTCTGGAAAGTTGTCCAGGAAGTAGATCGAGTCACCTCAGGAGGTTCGGCGGATCGGAATGGTGAAAATCCGCTAAGGTTAGAAATTCGTCACAACGGCATCATCAGGATATTTCTGTGTATATCCTGCAGTTACTTCGGGCGTCATCCGAGTAGATGGAGGTGAGCATGATACAGTTGTTTGCATAAGGTGAATGCATTTCGGGGTGATCATCACAAGGTGTTGCCGAGGAAGAGTATATTGGCATAAGTTAGTCGATCGGGTTGATAAAATCATCACGAGCCGATAATGTTAAGTTTGGCCGACAGTAGGATATTGAAGGAACTGCATATGACGTCATCGTCATCAGGATAATCGTCATCAGGACATTCCGAAATATCACCCGATAAAGGTTTATCCTGCTGACCATAAGTGTTTTGGTATCGGCATAAGGCATTGAGAAGTTAAGTGGATCGGGAGGAGGATATTCGGCAGAATATTCGTCATCAGTATAAAGTTGAGTATCATCATCAGGATGTTTCAATATGACCGGATAAGTCATATCTTGATGCTGCTTGTTTAAGTAGGTCGGAGATCAGGGTGACGTAAGCATCTAAAGGAAAGGTGCATGAGAGTGTCGTCATCAGGATATATGGGAGGAACCGGATATTTTATATCCTGCTGATGAAGATGATGTCGAACATCATGATGCTGCAGATAGAGGTTGGCGGTAAGATGAACAGTGATCGTCAGGAGGATGATTACGCTTGCCGAATATGATGAAGCTGCCGATAGCTGGATATGATGATGCTGCTGACAGGTGAAAGGTCGAAGGTTTGTCTGCAGGAGGATATCGGTCGGCAAGAGAAAATATGATGATGCTGACAATGTTAACAGAAAATATGATGATGATGATGGGTTGTAGACATACATGCTGTATGTCAAGGTTTTAGTGTGGATGCCTCTGCATCACTGCACTTCACTGTAACTCACTTATTTCTTTCAAAGGGGCTAATTTTTTCAATAGCCTCAACATACAAGTCTTCTAAACAAGTAATAGAATAAGATACAGTTGACACCAATGACAACAAGAATATGTTGACATCAATGACAACACCGATTAGGCACATACTTGCAACAGGAAGTAACTACCATATAGTTGTATTTTTCATCAAAGCCATCAAAAAATATGCATAAGAAATTTGCAAAGCCAAGGATGAAGTTGTCAGAAAGGAACACTATCATAGAGTCATCAATGAATAAAGAGGATAAACAACTCAACAAGAGAAGGAAGAATCTACCCATATATGTTAGACTTCATTCCACTAGTCACTACCAATAAGGAATGTGAAATGACATGGAGGAATATCAAATTGCACAAAATTAGTCACCACATGGGATAAAGTCACTACCAATCACTAAACATCAACATAGAAATGGTAATTACAAGAATAATTTGACCCCACTCTACAAAAGATAGAAAACCCCTTTCTATTTTAGAATTTGATAACTGGCCATAAGAAATGTTTTAAAAAATAACCTTTTAAATTGATTTATAAAGAAATCATAATTGTTTTTATTATCATCACAATATGTATGATTTGTCATTAATACCAAAGGTAGCCCTTTAAATAATCATGTTGCCTTCTAGCACCAAGTGATAAACACATAAATGTAGTGCTCCTAAAGCTAAAATGTGTAGTCCCTAAAGTAGTTCAAACAAGACCATCCTAAAGCAATTTAATTTAATCCAACAACAATCTATGAGATTCTTGTAGAAAATTTTAAAACATTTTCTAGTATAGCTACAAGTCTAAAAATCATAAATAAATATGCAATATTCATATATAGAAATATTTGAGAAGTAAATTGATTGAATCTACAAAGCACAAAACACACTGAAATGAAGGAAGAAATCTAAAAATAAACCAAACAAATATTTTTTGTGATGTGGGATTGCATGTGGACTTGAATTCTCCTGCATTAGACACATTAGGTAAGAAAAATTTAGTGAGCATAGGCTCAAAAAATAGAGTTGAATAGTAGAACCACTAGGTTCCAGATAATGAACTACCTACAACAAACTCCATCACCATAATAGGTGCATTAGAAACTATCTTTATCTACCCCTTTCAACATTTAAAGGGGAAAATTATTGTCCACCTTTACCAAGTTTGGTCACCTTTTTTCCTTCGTATTGTGGACCTCTATTCACCATAGCCCGACCTCCTCCTCTAAATGCTTCTCCACATTTTTTCTTCTCTTGTGAATTTCAACCTACCATAAACCATCCACCTCCACTAAAATATTCTCCTCTCCTTCTCTTCTTTCATGAAATTTAATCCACTATTATCCAATATCCTCCATCAAAAATGCATTCCTTCTCCATTCAAGTACTACAACATCTAGACACAAATTAGCATATGCAATACTATGAAAATCAAACTTTTCCATAATATTCACCACCTCTCCATCTACAAACTTGATGTAGGAGTATCCCAGATTGCAAAGAAATCTTGCATCAACCAAAAACATTTGCATTCTTTCTTTTCTTTCATTTTTAGTTTAGTTCAGTTAGTTGCAGTTTCAGAATTATATACCGCATTTTACCACATCTTAATATTAGAGCTTGTAGAGTAGGACTTAACATCTACATCATATTCAAAATTTAGGCCATTTGGATTTGTCTGCTAAAAGTTATCTCTATCAAAAGACCATCAGTTTTCTCATAACAGAGCATTTTGATAGCTAGTTGAAGGAGAAGGTTTGTGGAGCACTTCCGTAACTTGCAGAGCTAAATGAAACATCATACACAACACATATGGATCAGATAGACCTTCCTTGAGGTTTGCACCAAGTTCCATCCATTTGCAGAGCATTACTAGATGTTAAAGTCCGACCTACTTGTTTCTACACGTTACATCCTTCATTGGAGTTTGTAACCTCTTTTGTGGCTGACACGGAGGATTTCATGAGCTCAAAGATGATATATATAGATCTCTTAGAGGCATTAGGAAGGTAGTTCTTGATTAGTAGTCTTAGGATGTGATTTAGAGTTTAATTTCCTTTTTGGAAGGCACTTCAATGCCATACCTCACATATTTGTTGTAACCCAGAAAGCAGGCCTATGAGCCCTTTGATTGTAGCCCGCATGTTGCTAGCATATGAGAATTGTAATTATTTGATATTATGAATATATGAATCTTCCATTGCATTTTATAATTGAGTTGTTTCTGTTGTGTTTACTCTAGTTGCATGGTTTGGACAATTCATTATGTGAACCCTTCGACCATGACTACACCAAGTAGTATCAGAGCAAAGTTTTGAATCCTTTGAGAAGTGAAGGCATTCTAGAAGATCTTGTGGTGAATAGATTGCCAACCAAAGGTAGTCTACTTGTGTTTGTCAACAGAGTTTCGATTGTGAGGTAGTTACTACCTTGTAGTCAGATCGTCAAATTGAGGCAATTGCACCAGATCCTAAGAAAAGATGCCGCAAGGAGGATGCCTACTATGGGCAATGTTGCTAAAATAATGGAAGAAATGATGGAGATGATGAAAACAATGAAAGTTTGATTGGATGTTATAGACGAAGATAGAAGAAGAGGACTAAACCTTAGACATGATGCTGAAAATGATGATGAAGAATTTCAATCTACTGATCAAAATGAAGAAACCCTACAAGAAGAAGAATAAGATCAAGTGAAGATGTTGAAAGCTATTTCAAAGATTGGTAAGAGACCTAGAGTAGATGTACCGAACTATACTAGAAATTTGAATCCAGACGAATTAATTGATTGGATAAATGACTTGGAGGAATACTTTGAATATGAGGAAATTGAAAATCTGAAGAAAGTAAGATTTGCAAAGCCTAAGTTGAAAGGACATGCTGCTATTTGGTCTAAAGAGGTTTAGTTTTATAGGAATAGGAGAGGAAAATAAAAGATCATAAAATGGGATAGGATGGTGACAAAGTTGAAAAATTAGTTTATACCTATTGACTATGAGTTTGAACTATTAAAGAGACTACAAAATCTAAGACAAAAGGAGAAACCTGTGAAGGAGTATACTGAGGAATTTCATAAGATGATCATAAGGACTAGACATAGTGAAGCAAATAAGGAGAAAGTGGAAAGATACATCAATGGATTGAGGATGAACATTCAAGAAGAACTGAGTTTGGTAAGGATGACAACAATAGGGGAAGCTTATCAGTTTGCCCTAAAATTTGAAGACAAGTTGAATAAGAAGCATGAGCAAAGATAGATAGGTAGAGAAAGTAAATTTCAAAGAGGTAGAGCATATTCCAGAGGAGAAAGACCTTATGCAGAGCAGAACAAAGAGAGTAGTCCATTCAAGAAGGAAGACAAAGATAACAATTCATATCAGAGAGATGAAAGAGGGTTTGACAAGAGATCATTCAGAGGAACTTGTTTTAAGTGTGGAGGTGAAGGACAGAGAGCATTTGAATGTCATCAAGGAAGTATATGAAAAAAGACAGAGAATAGTGCAAGAATAGCTTATGTGGAAGAATCTGTTGGATCACCTAGTTCTGTTGGAAAGCCAGAGAAAGGAGAAACATTAGTCATGAGGAGAGCATTATTTCAAGCAGAGACAACTGAGGAACCACCGTAGAAAGATTTGTTCCAAACTAGATGCAAATCAGGAGGTAAATGTTGTAAAATGATCACTGATAGTGGCAGTACTGATAATTTGGTTTCAGAAGAGATGGTGACTAAGATAAACCTAGAGAGATTGAAACACCCTAAGCCCTACAAGATAGGATGGATTCAGGATGAACAGAAGGTACTAGTGAGTGAACAATGTTTGGTGAAATTTCATATAGGATCTTATAGTGATGAAGTATTGTGTGATATTATGCCAATGGATGTATGTCATATATTGGTGGGTAGACCATGGAAGTATGATAGAAAATATATACATGATAGGAGAAAGATTACTTATACTATAACATCAAATGGGAACCTTTGGAAGATGAGCCTAAAAGTGAAGTATGTGGGAATGTTAGAATCTATTTGGTTGATGGAAGAAAATTTCTAGATGGATTGAGACATGAGAATAAGTGTTTTTCTTTGATTCCTAAGAAGCACGGAACCCTAAGTGCAGAGACTAAAGAATCACAGCTAGAGGAGATAAATGAATTGTTGACAGAGTATAAAGACATCATATCAGATAATGTACCTGAAGGATTGCCACCAATCCAGAGTATCAATCATCATATGGACCTTATACCTAGATCTAGTTTGCCTAATAAAGCAGCACACTTGATGACACCAACAGAGAATGCAGAGCTAAATAGATAGATACAACAATTGTTGAGGAAAGGATTGATCAGAGAAAGTTTGAGCCCATGTGTGGTACCTGCAATGCTAGTACCAAAGAAAGATTGAGAATGGAGGATGTGTATAGACTTTAGAGCAATCAATAAAATCACTGTTAAGTATAGATTTCCATTTCCAAGGATAGATGATATTATGGATTGTTTGAGTGGAGAAAAGGATTTCACGAAGATAGACTTGAAGAGTGGATACCATCAAATCAGAATCAAAGAAGCAGATGAATGGAAGATTGAATTTAAGACAAATGAAGGATTGTATGAATGGTTAGTGATGCCCTTTGCATTGACTAATGCACCGAGTAATTTCATGAGGTTGATGAATGAGGTTTTGAAGAAATTCTTAGGTAAGTTTGTTATTGTATACTTGGATGATATTCTAATTTTCAGTAAGACAAAAGAAGAATATTTGTGGCATACTAGACAAGTATTATAGAGGTTGAGAGAAGAGAAATTGTTGATAAACATCAAGAAATGTAGTTTCATGAAGGAAGAGTTGATATATTTTGGATTTGTGATTTTTGTAGAAGGATTGAAGATGGACCCTGAAAAGGTTAGAGCAATTGTTGAGTGGCCAATACCGGAGAGCATTGGAGAGGTATGTTCATTTCATGGATTAGCTAGCTTCTACCAGAAGTTTATTAGAAATTTTAGTTTAGTATGCACACCAATGACAAAGACAATGAGAGGTGACAAAAAGGATTTTAAGTGGATATCAAGAGAAAATAAAAGTTTTGAGTTATTGAAGCAGAAGGTGATAGAGTAGCCAGTGTTAGCATTACTAGATTTCAACAAAGTATTTCAAGTAGATTGTTATGGAAGTGGGAATGCAATAGGAGTAGTGTTAAGTCAAGAAGATAGACCAGTAGCATATTTCAGTGAGAAGTTTAATGATGCCAAGAGAAGATATTTAGTTTATGATCAGGAATTCTATGCCATAATTCAAGCTTTGAAGAAGTGGAGACATTATTTGTTGCCTAAGGAATTTGTGTTGTACACGGATCATCAGGATTTACAATATTTGAACAGTCAAGGAAAGTTGAATCAAAGACATATGAGATGGACAGATTTCATGTAGAGTTACACATTTGTATTGAAGCATAGGAGTGGCAAGTCAAACAAAGTTGTAGATGCATTGAGCAGAAGAAGGAATTTGTTGACAAGGATGAGAGTAGAAGTATTAGGTTTTGAGGAAAGCACATGTATGAAGAAGATCTTGAATTTGTAGAACCATGGAGAACATGTAAGGAACCTATTGTGGAAGATAGAAGTAAGTGGTTAGATTATTTCATTCAAGATGATATGTTGTTCAAAGGAAATCAATTATGTATACCTAAGAGTTCAATGAGAGATAATTTGATAAAGGAGAAGCATAGTGGTGGATTAGTAGGACATTTTGGAATTGATAAGATAGTAGCTTTGGTAAGTGAACATTATTTTTGGCCTCAGATATATAAGGATGTAAGGAAGTTTGTGTAGAGTTGTAGAGTATGTCAAGTTGCAAAAGGGAGTAGTCAGAATACTGGTTTGTACATATCTTTGACAGTAGTGGAGAGACCTTGGGAAGATATAAGCATGGATTTCATATTAGAATTACCAAGAACACAGAGAGGACATGATTCTATATTTGTAGTGGTGGATAGATTTTCAAAGATGTCACATTTCATACCTTGTAAGAAGACAAATGATGTAGTGCATGTTGCTGACTTACTTTTCAAGGAGATTGTGAGATTGTATGGATTACCTAAGAGTATAGTTTCAGACAGGGATACAAGATTCATTGGATACTTTTGGAAGTCATTGTGGAAGAAGATGAAGACATACCTAAAGTTCAGTTCAACATTTTACCAACAAATAGATGGACAAATAGAAGTGGTAAATAGGAGTTAGAGAAACTTGTTGAGATGTTTGGTAGGAGATAAGGCAAGAAATTGGGATCTAATTCTACCGCAAGAAGAGTTTGCATACAATAATTCAGTGAATAAGAGTATAGGGAAGACATCATTTGAGATTGTGACTAGAATGAAACCTAGAGGAGTTGCAGAGTTAGAGAAATCAGTATGGAGAATAGGAGAAGTGAAAAGGCAGAAGAATTTGTAGGATACATGGAGACTCTACATAATCAGGTCAGAAAGCATTTGGAAGAGATGAATAATAAGTACAAGGAGCAAGCAGATGAGAAGAGGAGACACAAAGAATTTTTAGTTGGAGATGAAGTAATGGTATATTTGAGAAAGGAGAGATTTCTAGTAGGAACATACAACAAGCTGAAGATTAAGAAGTTTGGACCATATAAGATTCTTAGGAAGTTTGATTTAGGAAATTCGTATGAAGTGGAACTACCAGAGACATTGGGTATATCACCTATATTCAACATTGTACACTTATGTTAGTATCATGAAGGAGAGTCAAGTGACAACATTGAAGAATCAGTTACCACAGCAACAATCAGAGCAAATAGAGGACATCTTGGATAGCAAAATTTGATGCATTATCAAAGGCAAGTAGTATAAAGAATATTTCGTAAAGTGGAAAGGTAGGCCATAAGAAGACTCAACTTGGATTTGTTAGGCTGAGGTGGACCACCTTGGTTTTCCTCCAACCCCAGCAAAGTGAGGGACTCACTTTTTCAACAACCCCGAGTGTCTGATGCAAGAGCATCCCAGGTTGCAGAGCAATCTTGCATCAACCAAAAACATTTGCATTCTTTCTTTTCTTTCATTTTCAGTTCAATTCAGTTAGTTGCAGTTTCATAATTTTGTACCACATTTTACCACATCTTCATCCCAAAGATCGTAGAGAAGGACTTAGCATCTACATATCATCATCTACATCATATTCAAATTTTAGGTCATTTGGATTTGTCTGCTAAAATTTATCATTATCAGAACACCATCAGTTTTCTTAGAACATGGCATTCAGACAACCAGTTGAAGGAGAAGGTTTCTGGAGCACTTTTGTGACTTACGGAGCTAAATGAAACATCATACATGACAAATATGGATTAGATAGACCTTCCTGGAGGTCTACACCAAGTTCCATTCATTTACAAAGCATTACCAGATGTTGAAGGTTGACCTACTTGTTTCTGTTGCAAGTATGGACCTAACCGGATTTGTCATTGATGTCAACATACTCCCGTTGCATTGATGATAAGGATTGGATGAGCTTTGTGCTGAGGATATTGAGAAGATGAATCCTAATCAAGAACAGAGATAATCAGTGGAGATAGTGAGGTAAAGATCCCAGCTAAGATGAAGATCAGAGGATGCGGTTCAAAGGGTTTTTAGATATGTGTCTTGAGATGATCCAGTAAAGATTTCAGAGATCTACATGAAGATCTGAAGAAGTTATGGCCACTCAAGTGAAACTGGTTCCGGCAGATGTTCAAAGGTGACAGAGTGATGCAAATAGGTCCAATGAGATCTAGAATTGCAATATTAAGTTCTGTGGATTTGGTGGAGTGTTTGGGAAGTCAAGGTGAAGTAACAACTCAATTGGTTCATGGTCTAGAGGTCCGCAAGCATCTATTCCATTATGATAGTAATGAAAGACTGTGTTCTTGAGGTTCCAAATGAAGGAGAGAATGATTTTAGTGAATAGAAGTGTTGATGATTGTTTTGATGCAATCATAACAATAAGTTAAAATTCACATATAATGAACTGAAACTATACTTGAAAGATAAGAAGGAATCATTTAAGATTCAACTAATCCCAAGTCTACAATGGTTCGGTTGGTCAAGTTCAGTTGGTCAATGTGAAGCTGTAATGTTCAAGGGGCCTTACGTAGTTCAGGTTTGTTTGGTGGTTTACTGGACTAAGATTATGCAAAAGATCACAAGATATGTTAATACTTTTCATTCCTTTACATAAAAGTGTTACTGTACTACAAGTTCAGATGATTTTCTTGAATTATTGCAACTTTCTTCTTTATCTATTTATGAAAACTGTCTACTTTTAACTCTGTTATGCATGCTTCTTCAATTTTGAGACAATTTCCTTTAGATTTCTACGTTTTCAGCTAAATATTTCAGATGGGTTGGGAAAAGTTAGAAAGATCTAATCTATACCTCATTTAATCTATCGAAGGATCTAATTATTCTATTATGCACTATGTAAATACCACAGTAATTTGATCAAATCCACAGTAAAAACCTTAAATGCAAGTTCTGAGCATTTTCACAAACATACATTTAAAATTGCAAGCTCTCAAAGAAATATTTCAAAACACAAAGAAGAGCAGGAGAACAATCAGAAGATAGATGCAGAACTCCAGATTCTATTGTATTAGAAACGAATAGTCATACATGATTTACAATGTAGGAATGACTCTTAGTTTCATTGATCATACTACAGAGAACTTACAAGCTTTACAGATACAGTAAGGCAGCCAGACATTCCACGCGCACCTTACTGCAGACAAACAGGCGACCTCCTTCTTCTACCTCTAAACTATGCTAAGCTAACTCACTGTGTGCTTCTAAAAAAAATCCCTGTTGTAGCCCCTGTTGTAAAGTATTACAATGTAGAGAGGCACAATATAAAGACATTCTGATTGTCCTCACTACAGTAGAAACCTAACTGAACCCCTGGTTATAGCAATAAATACAGGTGAACCAGCTCTTCCAAAATATCTCTGAGCAGTGTCAAATCTGGGCGAAATATTGCCCCTTCTAAGAAGTTCCGGCAGCTTGGCAATAACTTTTGTTTGTCTGTTGCAGTAATACCTTCAGCTGCAACTCTGTCCTCCATTGGTTTGGCCTTGACTTCTTCGCACTTCATCTTTACTTCCTGCTCCTGAGATTGGATTTCCTTCCTCCATGATGTCACTGTGATCAAGTTCCAGCTACTTCCTCAACTGCAAGCCTGCAAGACAAGACAAGCAATAAGTATCAAATTTTCCAAATGAATAGTAGGGAACCAAAAATATCTGTTTAAATCAGGGTGACCATGCAAAATGTGGAAATCAGGTCCAAAATTAACAGAAACTACGTTCAAAATGTACACAGACTGCTCAAAACCCATCAGGTCAACTATCGTTGACCGAGAAAATGCCACGGGTGCCAAAAGAAATGGTTTAAAACTCTATCGCATTCCATTTCCCGCCCATCGGCGTGACAAACACTATCGGCGTGTCCAAAAATACTCGGGCCGATCACTATGGTTTGGCCGATGGCCTCTTCATTCATCCTCCATTCGGCAGGTATTTCTCTTCATCGGCAAGAGTTTCGCCATCGGTGAACTCTATAACCCTTCCGCCGATCACTCTTTTCTTACCGATGTCCCCTTTGCTCATCCTCCATCAGCGTGAGATCGCCCATCGGCAAAATCCAAACCTTCTGCGCCGATGCTACTACTTTGGCCGATGTTCATTTCATCGGCGAGAGTTTCACCGATGTCAGTTGTTAGTTCCATCGGCGAGAGATCGCCCATCGGCGAACTCCAAATCTTTTCCGCTGATGCCCATACCTTGGCCGATGCTCTTTCATCGGCCTGACTCCTGCCGACGACCCCCCTTCGCTGATTGCCATCGCTTATCGGCGAGAGCTCCTTATATCGGCGAAGGCTAAAAAAACTTGGCCGATACTAAATGTTATGCCGATGACAATGTCATCGGCGAGAGATTCCATTTCAGTGGAACACTTCAAAACTCCACCGATGGCAACTGTTATGCCGATGATATTACCCTGGCTTTGAATCCGAACCCTTGAACTATTGAATAAAATATGGCGATCAAAGTGTTAGATGCATTTTTCTTCAAACAGGCAATTAAATGCAAGATACAAAGTGGAACCCAGACAAAATTGCCCATGACCCGGAACCACTAAATATGAATATTTCAAAATTTATAACGAATGCCAACAAAAAGGCAAACAACTGACTGTTTATCATGCAAAACCTGATAGTTCATTTTACCTAAATGATCATAACTTGCAAGATATGATGAATTTTACGATGGTTCAAAAAGCAACCTTGGCTCATTTTTCACAAGGAATCCAACCACATCATGCATTGGTACTGAAAATGCAATTTTCTCTATTTTCAACGAGGTTTGCAAATTTGACTCTGTTTTCCCTTTACCACCAGACAGAACAAACACAAGCAGAAGCAAAAAGCAAAGCAACAGCAGGGGTCCCCATTTAGCTAAGGAGCAATAATGGGGCGTGTTGTGAACATCACAACAACTAGCAACCAAAACAAAACAATTAAATTCAGAGTGTTCAAGGAAACTAGATGAAATGAACTCATAACTTCCGACTATCTTTCCTGCAAATTGCTATTCAGCTTGAGACTCAAAGTATTCAATAAAGATGCATAAATTTCTATTTTCAGTTTAGTTGTGTGCACGTGATTAATTATCCTCATCTTGAAGATCGGTTGAACAAACCAGTGACTGACATTAGCCTACGTAGGTGAGGATATTCCCTCATAGCCGACCGGATAGAGCCTTGCTGCCAGCGAGCGTCCATAGCCCCGGCAAGGTTATCGTTACAATTCTCCTAAGTAGAGCCCCACTGCCAGCGAGCGTCCATAGCCCCGGTAGAGTTACTTAGATGGCTTAATCTGGATTTTCAGTATAATCCACTTTATTTATTTATTTATTTATTTTTTGTTTTCTAATTTTGAAAGATTTCATAAGATATAACAATTTGTAATTCCATGACGCAAGGAGTGGACACTTGCTGAAATTAAGCTGAGAATTGTAATGGTAGCAAGGGTAACCTCTGATTTTTCACCTAATATCTACACTGGTAAGTTCAACAAACCCAAGGATTTTAGGTGTGTCATTGTGAGAAACTTGCTTCGAATTCTCAATCACATTTATTGAATACAAAACTTCAGAAGATGAACAACTCTCTACATTCATGACGGTAACAAGTTATGTGTAGATTGCAAACGGTTAATTTGAATATCCTAAATTTTATACTGTTTTGAATGGTTGCTAGTTTTGCTCCTTAATACTCTAAAGTAAAATAAAGACCCCTGCTGAGGAGACAACAAACAAACCAAACAAACAAGCTGTACAAACAACACAACAAAAGAAAAACTGTACAAACAGAAAGAAACAAAAGGCAAAAACAAACAGAAGACAAACTATACAAACAGCCAACCCAAAAGGAAACACAAAAGAAGAACTATACATTACCCACAACACTTTACATTAAGAAAAAAGGACTGCCCCCCCTCTTACCTCAAGCCTGGAAGTAGTGTTTCAAATGCTGGCTATTAACTGGTAATGGCATATCTTCTCCAGCCAAGGTCTTAAGTCTAAAGGTGTTATCTCCTATTATTTCTGAGACTTGTAATGGACCCAGCCATAATTTATCAAATTTTCCATGGCTTCCTTTCTTTTCATGTGCTTTGTCCCAGCACAACACTAAGTCTGATATCCTAAATGTCTTGACTCTTGCCCTTTTGTCAAACCACCTCTTAACAACCACTTGGTGTTTGGCAAACTTCTCGAGGGCTTGACCTCTTTTCTCCTCTAGTTGTAACATTTGCACTATTCTGGCTTCCCTATGGTTATCAAAGCCTAGATATTCATTGGCAAACTTCCAGGTTGGTATTCTCAGATTAACCGGAAGTATGGGATCAGTCCCATAAACTAAGTGATAAGGTGTGCTACCTAAAGCTATTTTAAACTTGGTCCTGTCTACCCATAATGCATATCTTAATAGGGTATTCCACTCTCTAGGACTCTTGGCAATTAACCTCTTGATTATGTCTAATAAAATTTTGTTTGTTGATTCAGCCAGTCCATTACCTTGAGGGTAATAATTTGAAGAAAACCTTAGAATAATCCCATATTCAAATGCCCATTTAGAAAATTTTAAAGAAGAGAAAGCAAGGCCGTTATCACATACCAATGAATAGGGTGTTCCAAACCTGGTGATAATGTTTTCTTCAAGGAACTTGATAACTACCTTAGTTGTGGAAAATTTGCAGCAGGTGGCCTCAGTCCACCTTGTACAATAGTCTGTTACCGTCAATATAAATTTGTGTCCTGCAGAAGATGGGGGATTGATGACTCCGATAAAATCCAAGCCCCACTGTGCAAACGGTCTGGATTCGATCACAGGTTGCAGTGGATTGGCTGGATTTCTCCCTTTGTCTACTGCAGTCTGACAGGTGTGGCAACTTCTGATGTGACTCTTAGTATCTTTGAACATAGTGGGCCAGTAATAGCCTGCCCTCAGTATTTTGTGTGTTGTAGCTAAATGGGAACCATGGCCGGTTCCGTACTTGTCATGTAGTTCTATCAACACTCTATCAGCTTCAGTTCTGTTTATGCATCTCAGATAAATTCCATCATGGTTCTTCCTGAATAGAAGACCTCCTTGCACCATATAATTTTGTGCCTTAATCTTCAAAGCTCTCCTCTGAGAAGCCTTCATCTTGCTTGGGTACTTTCCAGCTATCAGGAAGGTGCTTAAATCATCGTACCAGCCTGATGCGTCTTGGGAATTCAATACATATTGTTGTTTTATCAGATTTGGATCCATGTTTGCTATTGTCTGCACCAACGCCTGCCCTCTGACCAGCTTTGCGGGAATGATCTCCATGTCGAATTCTTGCAGTGTGGTGATCCATTTGGCTCTTTTTTCTCCAGGCTCGTTTTGCATCAGCAACATTTTTACTGCTGCGTCTGGTACTATGGCTTTAATCTGGCTGCGCATAATGTAGTGTCTAAATTTTTTCACAGCCTTTACTAATGCGAATGCCTGTCTTTCGATATCTAGATATCTCAGCTGTGCATCCTTCAGAGGCGCACTCATAAATGCTATGGGCCTCTCTTCATTATTTTCACCTTTCTGTGTCAAGGCAGCCGCGACAGAATGAGAAGATGCAAAGGAGTAGATGTAAAACGGGCTTGTGTAGTCTGGACTTGCCAATATAGGGGCATTAGAAATTGCCTCCTTGATATCTTCAAATGTGGCTTTGGCCACTGGTGTCCATTCCATCTGTGCATCTTTCTTCAACATGGCATTCAACAGCTGCACGATCTCTGCAAAACCTATTATAAACTTTCGAACAAAGTTAATTTTACCAAAAAATGATTTCAACTCTTTCCTACTATTTGGTATTTGCAAATTTTTTATGGATTCTATTCTATCCGGATCAATTGAAATTCCATTTTCAGAAATGACATGGCCTAATAATTTACCTTCAGTTACGCCAAATATACATTTCTTAGGATTAAGGGAAATCCCATACCTTTCACATCACTTGAGTACTTTTCTAAGGTCTTCAGCGTGGGTGGATGCATCCTTGGAATACACAGTTAAATCATCCATATACACAACAATGCATTTACCTGATAATCCATGGAATGCAACGTCCATGGCCCTCTGAAAAGTGGCACCTGCATTAATCAGACCAAAAGGCATTCTTCTATACGCATAATTTCCCCATTTGTAAGTGAAGGTGGTTTTTAGTCTATCTTCTCTATCAATTAAGACCTAATTATAACCTGAAAAACCATCTAAAAAAGACATCATCTTTGCGCCATTTACTGCTTGCAGTACTTCGTCTATTAGGGGCAAAGGATAATTATCCTTTTCAGATGCCTTGTTTAAATTTCTAAAGTCTACGCACAACCTGATGTCTCCATTTTTCTTCCTCACTGGTACTAAGTTAGCTACCCAGACAGAATGTCTGACTAGGAAAATTATTCCTGCGGACAGTAATTTTTTAACTTCCTCAAAGATTAAAGGCTCTAGAATGGCATTTACAGGCCTCTGTTTCTGCCTAAATGGTTTGACTTCTTTTCTTAAAGGTATTACGTGAGTTATGATGGACTCATCAAATGTTTTCAAGTCTTCATAAGTCCATGCTATGACATGTTTATATTCCTTCAGAACGTCCAGAACCTCTTTTCTAATTTTCTCAGAGCAAGCTTTCCCGATTAGTACACTTTGTGGATTTAGCTTAGTCCCTAAGTTATGTAAATCACACCTACCCCCTTCTGTTTTGGGTAAGTCTTTCTGTCTTATTACTCCGTCGAAGTCAAAGATGTGTTCTAATTCAATTACTCCTTTTGGTAAGAAGTTGCTCTTTAAGTTGATCATATCTTCTTTGTCCCATGTTAATTCAGGCCTTTCTTGTTCATCAATGATTTGGGCCTCAAATGCCTCATTACAAGTCAGAAAATTAATAATTTGCTGATCCCCTCCAAATACCTGAAAGTGTGTAACGTTGTCTGGTATACTGGGCACGTTAACTAGCTCAACAGCCAATCATCTTAATCCTGACAGTGTCAATGGTTCTAATGTACTAGCAGCAACTGCTAACGCATCTGGCCTGTGGTTCATCTCTCTAGGAATGTGCTCTATGTTAAAAGCATCAAACGAATCCATTAAACCCCATACTCTATGTCTGTAACTAATCATTTTCTTATAATTGCAGGCATATAATTTCCTCACTTGTCTGACTACTAATTCAGAGTCTGAAAATACTCTGATAGTTTTTACCCCTTTCTTGATGGCCATGACAAGTCCTAAAATTAGGGCCTCATATTCAGCAATATTGTTAGTGCAGGAAAATTGTAATCTATATACTGCCAAATGTGATTTACCTTGAGGATCTATGAGTTCAATACCCACACCTGTGCCCTGTTTTGATTTGGACCCATCACATTTTAACGTCCACATGCCATCTTCACTTTTCTGATCTTTTACCTTGGCATACTTTGTCCCTTTTATTGCCTGTGGGGTGTTGTCTTGTTTATTCATGGGTTTTTCCGTTTGGTTATCTTGCATATGTGTGTTTTTAGTTTGCAACTCAAAAAGATAACTACCCTTGTCCTCTATTTCTTTTCCTAAATCTGGAATCAAGGCATCTATATTATCCTGAACATATCTCAGTGTTGGATCAGGATTCTCATTTTCCTCTTGTGACTCTATCCTCCCTATGCACTTTTTGTATTCATATTCAATGATGTCTTTGCATATTTCACAATTCTCCTCAGAATGTTGCCTATCATGGACTCTACACCTATTTTTATATAACTTACATTGGACTGGGAGATTGTGTGTAATGTATTCTTCCACCTCTCGTCTAATGGCATGACCAAATTTGTCTATTGCATTGTTTTCTTCATCTGAAGAATTTCCGTCAGACTCAATGAATAGTGCCGTTCTATTGCTGACACACTTTTTTCTAATGTTTAACATCATAATCTCTTCAATCTGCATCCCATTGTTGGTAATTCTATAGACACCTGGTTCAACAATAGCATATAATATTTCATTAGTTTGATTATACTCTGTTATCATAAGTTTCATTCTGGGCTCTGCCTCTATTCTGATCTGGTTTGGGATGCCTCTCCACGGTAACCACATGTGTGAAAAGTCAGTAGCCATATATCTGTTTAATGTCTTGGACCAATCCCTACTTAGCAACATTCCATAATTTACGGGTATATCCACTACTTGAATGTCAATGATTTGGCTTACCCTAGGGTTTGAAGCTAATTGCACTTGAATGTTCATGAGTTCTCCTATCACGCTAACCTCGGTCTTATCTAATTGCGTGACAACCTTGGCGGATTTGGTGGGAGTCAGCCCGAGAGTTTTACATATTCCTAAGGGTATTACGTTGGCTGAAGCACCAGAATCTACCATGCAATTGTGTATATTCTTCCCACACAACCTAATAGTTAACAAGAAAGGGTGAGTATCCCTCTTATCTGCATGTATTACTACATTTGTATTGGAAGGCTGCTCAACTTTCTTACCTTTCTCCTTAGGTGGTGAATCACTATTAGGAACAGTTATATCAGCAGACACCTTGTTTGTTATGGATGTATCCAGGGATTTTAAAAAAGCATTTCTGATCCCTGGGGTCTTCAATAATTCATTTAGAGGTATACTGACCTTAATTTTCTTTATTTCCTCTGATAAGTAATTCATTAATCTTGTCGTCTCTATTGCTTCTGTCTTACTTGTTTGATCCTTTTGCACTGTTGTTCCATTATTTGTGTGCTGACTAGCTTTAAGTATGGTAGGATTGTTGCTAGCATTCTGATCTGGGGGTGTATTGATGTTATTCGGAGGAGTGGAAGTGGTGAAAGGTCCTCCCAGCCTAGGGTTGTTCCTCAAATTGTAGGTGTGGCTTTTATTTGTTTGTTGAAAGGCCTGCACCTCTTCTGTTTCATTTAATATCTCATTTTCAGATTCAAAAGGAAACTGAAAAGCATTTAACACAAAGGCTGATTCAGGATAAAGACTTTCACAACAGAATGGTTCATCCTCTAGCAATTCATCTTCTTTGTCTTCTGCAGTTGCAAAGGTAAACGTTTCTAAGACTAATGCTATGTCATATTCTGAGGGTACTACCTCATTACCCTTAGGAATGAGAAATTTAGAGGTAGGAGGCTGTACATCTATGTTGAAAATACTAGCTGCCAAGTGGAACTGTGGACAGTCGTGCTCAGCATGGGCATTGGTATTGTGAAATCTGCACCAATTTTTGGGTGCTGTACTGGCCATTTGTATGCTAGTCGTTTGTTTTGTACCATGATTATCTGTATTCTCAAAAGGAGAAGCCAGAGTACTGTTGTTGGGCCCAGTGTTCCATGTCTTGGGTGGCCTAGGTTGATTCTGATTTCTGTTATTATTGCCCCAGGTCCTATTATCTATCACTGGCCCCCTATTTTGCATTGGTTGCCCTTGACTGGGGCCTTGATGCTGATTGTAGTTTTGGTTCTGATTGTACTGCTGATTTTGATTGAGACTATAATTCTGATTTTGGCCTTGGTTGTGATTTTGATGTGGATTGTAGTTTTGGTTGCTTCTTCCATAGAGGTTCTCATTTCTTAGCTGTGTCACCTCGGTTGTTAATCTTTTCAAATGTGCAGTAATTTCTTTGATTTCTTCCCTATCCTCTTGTGCTTTTGCCACAGTTACATCCCTAGGAAGTTGGAAGAAAGGCTGACCATTATTTTGACTGTTATTGGAAGTACTAGCCGTGTAAGGAGTTATAGCTTGGATTGGAGTAGGATTATACACAGGTGTGTAAGAAGGAACCGGATTTACTAGTGGAGAGTGCTACACAAGGACTCCATTCCATGGTTGTGCCTGATTCTGCACCCCAAAATTTCCTCCATTGACAAATGGACTATAAGTTGTATGCCTCATTTCTTGGTTCACTGAGGCTGCCTCTTTATAGGCTTTGGATATTGAATCTATGTCAGGTTTTCTTTTGACAAACATGGCGGTTAAAGGATCCAAGGCAGCATAGTACATAGCCAACAAGGGAGCATCATCTATGGTATAAGGGGCTACCAGCCTAGAATAGGCCTTTTGAAATCTGTCATTGAAATTATCAATTAGCTCTCTCTCACCTCGTTTTATAGCAGCCAATTTATGATACAAAGCGCAAGGGTCAATGGGTCCTCTAAATCTTGATAGAAATGCTTCTTCCATAAGTGCCCAGGAAGAAATGTAACCATTGGGTAAGTTTACGTACCAGCTAGAGGCCTGCTCATTAAAGGTGTAAGGAAACAATCTACACACAACATCCTCGTGCTCTAACATAGCCCTAAAACATGCTTCCTTAAATATTCTAATATGATCTTCTGGGTCCTGATGCAACTGGTATTTGGGACATATCTTTTCCAGATTTTTTGGCATCTCATGATAATCATTGAAGAGTATGGGAGAATTGACATCAAAATAAGCCATTGCAGGTGTTTGAGCTTGACTTGAACTTGCAGGAATACCTGGATTGATTGGTGGATTAGGATTTACAGAAGGATTGAGACCTCTAGGAGTGCCTGAACCAAGATTTAAAGATCTAAACAGTGATCTGTCAGGACTCACAATACTATAGATGTTAAAAGGTGACCCAGGAGGTGTTCCAGATGAACTTCCCGTTTGCGATATCTTTGGATTCCAAATTAAAGGGTTTTTACTTCGCCTTGTATCAGGTAGTTGCACAAATATATCTCCTAAACTAGATCTAGACCTAGTCACTCTATTACTGTCGTTAGCCAGTTTGAAATGAAACCTAACTCAGGAAGGCCCTCCTTCTAGCGTCAGAAAACTGTTGATGATTGTTTTGATGCAATCATAACAATAAGTTAAAATTCACATATAATGAACTGAAACTATACTTGAAAGATAAGAAGGAATCATTTAAGATTCAACTAATCCCAAGTCTACAATGGTTCAGTTCGTCAAGTTCAGTTGGTCAATGTGAAGCTGTAATGTTCAAGGGGCCTTACGTAGTTCAGGTTTGTTTGGTGGTTTACTGGACTAAGATTATGCAAAAGATCACAAGATATCTTAATACTTTTCATTCCTTTACATAAAAGTGTTACTGTACTGCAAGTTCAGATGATTTTCTTGAATTATTGCAACTTTCTTCTTTATCTATTTATGAAAACTGTCTACTTTTAACTCTGTTATGCATGCTTCTTCAATTTTGAGACAATTTCCTTTAGATTTCTACGTTTTCAGCTAAATATTTCAGATGGGTTGGGAAAAGTTAGAAAGATCTAATCTATACCTCATTTAATCTATCAAAGGATCTAATTGTTCTGTTATGCACTATGTAAATACCACAGTAATTTGATCAAATCCACAGTAAAAACCTTAAATGCAAGTTCTGAGCATTTTCACAAACATACATTTAAAATTGCAAGCTCTCAAAGAAATATTTCAAAACACAAAGAAGAGCAGGAGAACAATCAGAAGATAGATGCAGAACTCCAGATTCTATTGTATTAGAAACGAATAGTCATACATGATTTACAATGTAGGAATGACTCTTAGTTTCATTGATCATACTATAGAGAACTTACAAGCTTTACAGATATAGTAAGGCAGCCAGACATTCCACGCGCACCTTACTGTAGACAAACAGGCGACCTCCTTCTACCTCTAAACTATGCTAAGCTAACTCACTGTGTGCTTCTAAAAAAAATCCCTGTTGTAGCCCCTGTTGTAAAGTATTACAATGTAGAGAGGCACAATATAAAGACATTCTGATTGTCCTCACTACAGCAGAAACCTAACTGAACCCCTGGTTCAAACCCCTGGTTATAGCAATAAATACAGGTGAACCAGCTCTTCCAAAATATCTCTGAGCAGTGTCAAATCTGGGCGAAATATTGCCCCTTCTAAGAAGTTCCGGCAGCTTGGCAATAACTTTTGTTTGTCTGTTGCAGTAATACCTTCAGCTGCAACTCTGTCCTCCATTGGTTTGGCCTTGACTTCTTCGCACTTCATCTTTACTTCCTGCTCCTGAGATTGGATTTCCTTCCTCCATGATGTCACTGTGATCAAGTTCCAGCTGCTTCCTCAACTGCAAGCCTGCAAGACAAGACAAGCAATAAGTATCAAATTTTCCAAATGAACAGTAGGGAACCAAAAATATCTGTTTAAATCAGGGTGACCATGCAAAATGTGGAAATCAGGTCCAAAATTAACAGAAACTGCGTTCAAAATGTACACAGACTGCTCAAAACCCATCAGGTCAACTATCACTGATCGGGAAAATGCCACAGGAGCCAAAAGAAATGGTTTAAAACTCTATCGCATTCCATTTCCCACCCATCGACATGACAAACACTATCGGCGCATCCAAAAATACTCAGGCCGATCACTATGGTTTGGCCGATGGCCTCTTCGTTCATCCTCCATTCGGCAGGTATTTCTCTTCATCGGCAAGAGTTTCGCCATCGGCGAACTCTATAACCCTTCCGCCGATCACTCTTTTCTTACCGATGTCCCCTTTGCTCATCCTCCATCGGCGTGAGATCGCCCATCAGCGAACTCCAAACCTCCTGCGCCGATGCTACTACTTTGGCCGATGTTCATTTCATCGGCGAGAGTTTCATCGATGTCAGTTGTTAGTTCCATCGGCGAGAGATCGCCCATCGACGAACTCCAAATCTTTTCCGCCGATGCCCATACCTTGGCCGATGCTCTTTCGTCGGCCTGACTCCTGCCAACGACCCCCCTTCGCTGATTGCCATCGCTTATCGGCGAGAGCTCCTTATATCGGCGAAGGCTAAAAAAACTTGGCCGATACTAAATGTTATGCCGATGACAATGTCATCGGCGAGAGATTCCATTTCGGTGGAACACTTCAAAACTCCACCGATGGCAACTGTTATGCCGATGATATTACCCTGGCTTTGAATCCGAACCCTTGAACTATTGAATAAAATATGGCGATCAAAGTGTTAGATGCATTTTTCTTCAAACAGGCAGTTAAATGCAAGATACAAAGTGGAACCCAGACAAAATTGCCCACGACCCAGAACCACTAAATATGAATATTTCAAAATTTATAACGAATGCCAACAAAAAGGCAAACAACTGACTGTTTATCATGCAAAACCTGATAGTTCATTTTACCTAAATGATCATAACTTGCAAGATATGATGAATTTTACGATGGTTCAAAAAGCAACCTTGGCTCATTTTTCACAAGGAATCCAACCACATCATGCATTGGTACTGAAAATGCAATTTTCTCTATTTTCAACAAGGTTTGCAAATTTGACTCTGTTTTCCCTTTACCACCAGACAAAACAAACACAAGCAGAAGCAAAAAGCAAAGCAACAGCAGGGGTCCTCATTTAGCTAAGGAGCAATAATGGGGCATGTTGTGAACATCACAACAAGAAGTAGTGTGGATGTTCTTGGTGATTCAAGAAAGCTTGTGGAGGTCTTTGGATTGTGTCCAATTTGTGTTGGTGGTCTGCATTGAAGATTGCGCTCGTAGTTGAAGAATTACTTCCAGATAAAGGTGTTCTTTCTAAGTCAGGCCGACCAGATGAGTAATACCTTCAGCTGCAACTCTGTCCTCCATTGGTTTGGCCTTGACTTCTTCGCACTTCATCTTTACTTCCTGCTCCTGAGATTGGATTTCCTTCCTCCATGATGTCACTGTGATCAAGTTCCAGCTGCTTCCTCAACTGCAAGCCTGCAAGACAAGACAAGCAATAAGTATCAAATTTTCCAAATGAACAGTAGGGAACCAAAAATATCTGTTTAAATCAGGGTGACCATGCAAAATGTGGAAATCGGGTCCAAAATTAACAGAAACTGCGTTCAAAATGTACACAGACTGCTCAAAACCCATCGGGTCAACTATCACTGATCGGGAAAATGCCACAGGAGCCAAAAGAAATGGTTTAAAACTCTATCGCATTCCATTTCCCACCCATCGACATGACAAACACTATCGGCGCGTCCAAAAATACTCAGGCCGATCACTATGGTTTGGCCGATGGCCTCTTCGTTCATCCTCCATTCGGCAGGTATTTCTCTTCATCGGCAAGAGTTTCGCCATCGGCGAACTCTATAACCCTTCCGCCGATCACTCTTTTCTTACCGATGTCCCCTTTGCTCATCCTCCATCGGCATGAGATCGCCCATCAGCGAACTCCAAACCTCCTGCGTCGATGCTACTACTTTGGCCGATGTTCATTTCATCGGCGAGAGTTTCATCGATGTCAGTTGTTAGTTCCATCAGCGAGAGATCGCCCATCAACGAACTCCAAATCTTTTCCGCCGATGCCCATACCTTGGCCGATGCTCTTTCGTCGGCCTGACTCCTGCCAACGACCCCCCTTCGCTGATTGCCATCGCTTATCGGCGAGAGCTCCTTATATCGGCGAAGGCTAAAAAAACTTGGCCGATACTAAATGTTATGCCGATGACAATGTCATCGGCGAGAGATTCCATTTTGGTGGAACACTTCAAAACTCCACCGATGGCAACTGTTATGCCGATGATATTACCTTGGCTTTGAATCCGAACCCTTGAACTATTGAATAAAATATGGCGATCAAAGTGTTAGATGCATTTTTCTTCAAACAGGCAGTTAAATACAAGATACAAAGTGGAACCCAGACAAAATTGCCCACAACCCAGAACCACTAAATATGAATATTTCAAAATTTATAACGAATGCCAACAAAAAGGCAAACAACTGACTGTTTATCATGCAAAACCTGATAGTTCATTTTACCTAAATGATCATAACTTGCAAGATATGATGAATTTTACGATGGTTCAAAAAGCAACCTTGGCTCATTTTTCACAAGGAATCCAACCACATCATGCATTGGTACTGAAAATGCAATTTTCTCTATTTTCAACAAGGTTTGCAAATTTGACTCTGTTTTCCCTTTACCACCAGACAGAACAAACACAAGCAGAAGCAAAAAGCAAAGCAACAGCAGGGGTCCTCATTTAGCTAAGGAGCAATAATGGGGCGTGTTGTGAACATGACAACAAGAAGTAGTGTGGATGTTCTTGGTGATTCAAGAAAGCTTGTGGAGGTCTTTGGATTGTGTCCAATTTGTGTTGGTGGTCTGCATTGAAGATTGCGCTCGTAGTTGAAGAATTACTTCCGGATAAAGGTGTTCTTTCTAAGTCAGGCCGACCAGATGAGTTACACATCCTGCGGAGGATCTTGAAGATGTTCTATGAAGAATGGCATGTTCCTAGAGGAAGATTGAAGTCTTCGATCTGTGTGGCTAACAGTGTGTTGATCCGCATGAAGTACTTTGTAATAAGTCATGTTGTATTTTTGTATTTGTTCTGTAATGTTTGTTGACTTAGATGATAATCCTAAGTCTATGTCTTGTATAAATAAGTTGTAAAGTCATTTCAAAGTGTGTCTTTGAGGATGAGAGTGTGGTAGAGAAGAGCGAGTGAAAGGTAGAGCAGAAGTATTGGGCTTAAATGGAACTGATTCAAGCATGGTAAAGATGTTATTCTCCAGTTCAAGTTTGTGATACTTATTATTTTGTAGACAGTGTGTCTCTTGTAGGCAGTGGGCCTCTTGTGAGTAGTGTGCTCGGGCAGTAAGCCCTAATTGGCATGTGCCATTTTGTTCTTTCTATTCTTCTAATAGAGAATACAATCTTGGGCTAATCACCCCATGGTTTTTCCCTTAACTAGGTTTTCCACGTCAAAATCTTGGTGTCTTATGTTTTGATGTGTTTCTGCTCTTGATTTGATGCATTATGTTTCTATGATTAATTTGTTATTATGCTGCTAAATTACAAAGTGGATCTAAGTGTTTAATTGCAAGAAATTTTTGGACAACTGATTCACTCCCCCCCTCTCAGTTGTCTATCCTAAATCTAACAATTGGTATCAGAGCTAAGTTCCTCTAAAAGAGCTTAACTACTTGAGGAGATCCAGGATGTCATCCTCCAAGAAGGATAGTCTGAAGTTTGATGGAACCACTTTTAATCTTTGGAAAGGTCGCATGCAATGTCACCTACAATGTATGGGAATGCAGTACTGGACAATGGCTTCAACGAAGTATATTCCTCCATAGAATGGACCGAAAACTGCAACTAAAATTACAGATGCTGAAAATAATCTATGGACTAAAGAAGCTCTTCTAAGTGCCTTGACTAATTCAGAACTGACAAATGTTGTTGACCTACAAACTGCTTTTGAGATTTGGAAAAAATTGGAACTTCTACATGAAGGAGACAAATATTTTAAATGTGCAAGGCTACAGAGTCTGAAAGGAAAATTTGAAAATCTGAAGATGAGAGAAAATGAAAATATCACTACTTTTATACCAAGAGTAAATGAGCTTGTTTGTGGCATTAGGTGTGCTGGTGGAGTCTTGGATGAAGATGAGATTGTTGGAAAAGTTCTTAGATCCCTTCCTACTTCCTATAAAATCAAGGTTGCTGCCATTGAAGAATTCAGAGCCCACTCAGCTGTCACAAGAGATCAATTGGTTGGTAAATTGGCTACATTTGAATTAACCGAGTTTGGAGATGCCCCCCCAAGACTGAATCTGCATTCAAAGCTAGTACCTATGTAAAAGGCAAACAAAGGTTTGATCCGGGAGAGAACTCATCAAGGAAACTATCATGGTATGAAAAAGCAAGAAAAGACATGGAAGAAGAAGAAGCAGAAACTACTCAACTTGAAGCCCTTATTGCAAAAAGACTGCCAAGGAGATTTGGTAAGTATGAAGGAAAATTGTCTTTTAAGTGTTTTAACTACAATAAGATTGGTCATTTTGCCTCAAGATGTCCGAAAAGGTTTTCAAGGCCAAATCCTAACAGATCAAGGTTCCAAAAGAATTGTTACTATGTTCATGAAGAGGATGATAATGAAGGAGTAACAGATGATGAATCAGAGACAGGAAACAAATCTGGAAGTGATTGGGTGTTTATTGCCATCAAGGAAGAAGATCCAATACCCTTTGAATCTGTCAATCATAAAGTTGAAGAAAAAGCTCTGGCTGCCCAAGTTGAAGAAAAGGATGATTGGGTCATTGACAGTGGGTGCTCTCACCATATGACAGGTGACAAAAATAAGTTCATAGATTTGGAAAGATATGAAGGAGGAGTGGTAAAGTTTGGTGATAATTCTGCTGGTAGAATCAGAGGTAGAGGAACTATTTCTTTTGATGGAAAGAACAAAACTGGTAATGTACTATATGTTGAAGGATTGAGGCACAATCTTCTCAGTGTTGGATAGTTGGTGGACAAAGCCTATGATTTCCATTTCAAGAATGGAAAATGCAAGATCTTTGAAAGTTCTGGAACAGAGATTGCATCTGGTACTCAAACAAAAGGTAATATCTTTCATTTAGTTGGTACTGGTAAAAGTTGTCTATTTGTGAAAATTGATCAGAGTTGGTTATGGCATAGAAGGATGTGTCATGTGAATTTTGATAATATCATCAAGATAAGCAACACTTAGGCTGTAAGAGATCTTCCAAAACTGGTGAAACCTACAAATAGTTTGTGCAAAGAATGTCAGTTGGGTAAACAAAGCAGAGTCTCATTCAAAACTAAGGAACAATCTTCTACCGGATTATTGGACTTAGTTCATACTGATCTATGTGGTCTGACAAGAATCAGGAGTGTGCAAGGTGATAGATACTTCATGTTATTGATTGATGATCATTCCCAGATGATGTGGGTAACTTTTTTGAAGGAGAAATCAGAAGCTCTTGAGAAGTTCAAAATATTCAAGGCAATGGTAGAGAATGAAACCGAATTAAAAATAAAATGTCTGAGGTCTGATAGAGTTGGAGAATTCACATCTAGTGAGTTCATAGAATTCTGTGAGAAACATGGAATTAAGAGACAGTTGTCTGCTCCTAGGACTCCATAGTAGAATGGAGTAGTGGAGACTGTTGGTAGATTTCCTAGACTGGATGCTTATTCCCAGTTATCCCTACAAAGTAGCCATCATTGATCAATGGGATTCCAGGGCCAGGGGCCAACAGTACAGGAGATAGACTCTATAGATATCTCTTCTTCTTCTTTAGGCTCTGCAAAACCAAGGGGGTATTCCCTACTCAGTATCCATGAAATATGACTGCGAAATGACTGGGATGCTGACACAAAGCAGATAAATCCTCTCTTATGCAGACCAAAATTGTGAAATAAGTGCAAAGGGGCTAGCTTTGGGCCTATATTCAGTTGTGAGACAGAGGATTTTGGTCCTAAAAACTACTTCTAATGTCCTAAAGGTTTGTGTATGAAGTTTGAATTTGTTTTTGATATTTGGATGCAAAACTAAGACTTTGGGTTGCAACCTAATTACAAGACCAGATTGGTACCTATCCAGGGCTCGGAGTTAATATGTGTGTGTGTGTGTGTGTGTGTGTGTGTGTGTGTGTGTGTGTGTATTTGTGTGTGTGTGTGTGTGTGAATGTTTATCATAGACCTAAAGCAATAATTAGATTTCAAGGGGTTTTTGCAATGTCTGCCTTATAGATAATACCCAAGACAAAGTATTTAGTTATTTCTGCTTACAAACATCCTCACTGCAATGTATTCTTCTCAACACTTAGCCCAAAACATTCAATCTACTCCTTAAGCAGAGGTAAAAGATTAAGCATTCAACATAGAAAACCTATGTTCTAGAATCTCTAACACCCCTTGGCTATCCAAATTCAGAAGAAAAAATACATTCAATTTGGAGACAAATAACAAAATACATGTTATAAGCATTACTCATTTAAATCAACATGAAACTGATGAATTCTATGCATAAAACATACAACATACAATTCATAAACTCACAAGACCCAAAATAGAGCCACCAACGAAGTTGTATCCTATTATAGCACCAAAATTTGTCCAATTTTCAACAACCAAAGAGAGTGACACAGTTTGCCTTTTATAACACGACTGTGCACTCAGTAAAATTTACAAGGCAAAAATAAAATTCCTGCCAGATACATTGCACTAGAAATGGTGCCCAAAATATTGAATGCAGCAGGTGGGAAATAAAGGAAAAAGTAGGTGAGATTGGGATCTGCACCACCGCCTGGGGGTTTTGCCATAAAACTGGTAGTTAGCTATTCAACCATCAGCCTATGCCTCTGCATGTCGCCATTAATGGCTCAGCTACCCGCAGCTCCCCTTGGAAATTGCAACAACGCATCCATGGAGTTTTCCTGCTCAAAACATGACTGTTGATGCAAAGAAAAACATCACCAATAGTTTAAAACACGGCCATTGATCACATCTCCCAATCGCTGAGATCAACTGCTCCAAAACATGCTGAAAAGTTGCCCACCAATGATATCATGCCACGTAGGCACCTTGTGCTACTTTGACTTTTCCATTGCATCATACATTTGCCCTTTCCGCCTCAAAATTCCTTTGTATATGCATCTGCATGTACATGCAACAGCTCCCGAACACGTGGCATCTTGTTATTTGTCTGCAATCACTGTGTATCTCATCTCCACTTTGTATATTACATATACAAACACAATATACATTCTGCGGACCTCAAATGACTATGAGGTGCATTGAAATTCAAATCAGGTCTTGTTTGCATCTCCCTACTTGTACATTTCTTTGCATATTGCATCATACAAATGTGATATACATACAATGGACCCTAGCCATTTATCCATCAGATTTGAAAAACTTTCAAATCCGGGCCTTGTATCTCCTTTTGTTTGTATATCGGCATATACAATGCCATATACGTGCAAGTTACAGATTTCAACTCCTTACCTGCTAGATTGGAACAATTTTTAAATCCGGCTTGCACCTTACTCTTGCACCTTTCGAATGTATATCGGCATGTACAACACCAAGATACAAGTAAAAATATACATGCTGCGGACTTCAACATTTCATCTACTAGATCAAAACATCCCTTGGAATCCACGCTGTATCTTTCTTTTGCATTTCTTCATTGCATATCGCACATACAACGTACAACATGTAACCTGCGGACTTCAACCTGAAATCTGCCAAAACATATTCCTCTTTGCATCCGGATTGTATATTCACTTGTTTGTATCATTGTTTTGTATATCACAAACATACAACGTGGATATACAAAACAAAACATACAATCCGGATCTCAAACCTGCATCAACTAGAATATATAACTCCTTGGGTCCGGGGCTTGCATATTTGATTGCATGAGTTAACATACAATTGCCTTTGTATGCAACTGGTGGGCCTGACCCTTTGTCTTTCTCCTTTGCACATTCACAATGCATATCTCCCTTGCATGTCGAACATATACAAACCTATTTGTATATACTTGCGGACCCCACCGAATGCATCTCCGCCGCATTGTAGCAAATGTATATCGGCCCCTTGTATATATTTCTTGCACCTTTCCATGTTGCCCGATATACAAGACCACTTGTACATCACACTGTAGCGAAAGCATGTCTGCCACCTTTGTATATAACTGTTGTATATCTAAACATACAACACAAATATGCATTTGAGCCCGATATGCATTCAGAAATGCATACAACTGCGGAATATTCCCAGGAATCTATGATAGATTCCCCCTTGTATATGCAAACTCAATATGCATTTGGAAATGCATATAACTCATTTTTTCACATTTTTCAAAGGTCGATTTAGATTTTGCAAGCCTGCCAACATACATTTTCAATTGCATGTACAAAAACTTAGCATTTTTCTCATGTGCGATGGAAAAGGCGGTAAAACAATGCATGGGGGCCGGTCAACCTATGAGCACCAAGGCACGGGGATGTAACTTAGAAAACTAGGAACCCACTACAGGAGGTCAACATCAAAATAGAGAAACAAAGCAAGACCCTAAGACTCAAAAATTTTAGGGTTTGAATGAGAAATCCTACAAACATTCAAGCTTAAAACCCCAAACATAAATGGGTACCAACACAGGCTCCGACTGGGGACGTGCAGGCGTAAGGCTGCAACGAGGACCAGACCACTCCGGGGCAGATCAAACAAAATGCAAAACCCAAAACACAACCAACTATACAAGGCATGTACAAAATATTTACATCTAGTTTACAGTGTGCACAGAAAATATTCATCTATGAGAAAAAAGCTTTAAGGAATTTACTTTGCACAGGCAATTCCAGTAGTTCACCATTGAGGGCCTGGAGAAAGTAAGAATCATCTTCATGGGTATTGCCAATTTGATATGGGCCGGTCCATAGGGGCTTAAATTTACCATTCTTGCCCTTATCCTAGCTCCTTGCATTCCACATAAGGACCAAGTCACTTATCTGAAACCTTCTCTCTGTAGCCCTTTTATCAAATAGATATTTCACTTTTTGTTGTTTCTTGATGTTTGTTTTGTGTGCATCTCTTCTGATTTCATCTAGTGCAACCAGCTGATTTATTCTTTCAGTCATTGGGTCCCCAATCTCCTCATCGTTCCCTTGTATGAATTTATAAACTGGCAAGAGATTATTTACAAGCAATTTAGCTGCTGCACCATATTCCAGTTCAAAAGGTAATTTTCCAATTACTTTCTTGACTGTCACTCTGTCAGCCCACAGTGCCATCTTCAGCTTTGAATCCCAAGCCCTTTTGTTTTTATCTATCATCCTTTTGATGATTTTCATGAGACTATTGTTGCTTGAATCTACTTGACCATTTCCTTGTGGATGGTATGGTGATGTATGAGACAAATTGATTCCATAATTATTGCAAGAATCAATGAATTCACCAGATCTGAAGCACATAGCATTATCTGTGACCACTTTGGCTGGTACTCCAAATCTGATAACAATATTTTCTAGAATGAAATCCATCACCACCTCACTTGTAGCCTTCTTAGTTGGAATGGCTTCAATCCATTTAGTGAAGTAATCAGTGGCAACCAAAATCCAACTATGTCCACCACTTGACGTTTCTGAGATTTCCCCTATAAAATCAATTCCCCATTCCTGAAATGGAGCCTCCATAGTTATAGTTCTAAGGGGCAATGCACCTTCGTACTTTGGCTTTCCTAAGAACCTTTGGCAAGAATCACATTTTCTTACCATTCTTTGTGCATCTGAGAAAAGAGTTGGCCACTAATAGCCTGCTCTGAGAATTTTGTAGGCTATTGTCTGGGCAGTGTAGTGTCCACCACACACTCCTTTGTGCATGTCACTTAGAATATCCTTAGCCTGATTTTCATCTATACACCTGAGTAGTACACCATCAAGATTTTTCCAATACAGCTCTCCTTGAACAATGATATATTTAATAGCATGTAATTTCAAGGTCCTTTTCTGATTATCACTGAGATGGGAAGGACAGTTCAAATTCTGTAGATAATGCACAATGTCCTTGTACCACTCAGATTCTAACATGTTTATACCCTCACTATGTATTACATTCACTTGGCATGCCTCTAGATTTGACTGTGTCATCAATTTTGCCAAGCCTTGTCCTCTTACCAATTTTGTGATCTGTATTTCAATGTTGAACTCCTACAATTTGTTTATCCATCTGCATCTTCTTCCAGTTACCTCTTGCTGAGTGAAGATATCTTTGACTGCTGCATGAGGCACATATGCAACTATCTGAGAGCCTACCAAATATGGCCTGAAACTCTTGACTGATCTAACCAGTGCATACGCCTGCTTTTCCATGATGTCATATTTTAATTCAGCAGCCTGCAATGACATACTAAAGAAAGCTATAAGTTGTTCAAAACCTTCTTCATTTTTCTGTAGTAACCATGCAGCAATAGTATGAAAAGAAGCAAATGAGAACAGCTGAAATGGCTTAGAAAAATTAGGAGATTTTAGCATAGGAGCCATCTTTATAGCCTCTTTGATGTTCTGAAATGACTTAGTTGCTTCATCTTCCCATTTGACAATTGCACCTTTCTTCAACATTTAAGAGATATCTTTTGTGGTCTCTACAAAATTAGGAACAAATCTTCTAACAAAATTAATTTGTCCAAAGAAGGACTGAATACCTTTCACTGTTTTAGGGATTTAAATTTTGTCAATTGTAGCCACCCTTTCAAGATCAATCCTGACTCCATCTTTGGAAACGATGTATCTAAGCAATTTTCCTTCCACTACCCCAAAAGCACATTTCTTTGGGTTGAGTGAGATGCCATATTCCAATGCTCTAATAAAGATTTGCTCTAAGTGTATACAGTGCTGCTCTTCCTTTTTTGAATAGGTAGTCAAATCATCTTGATATATAGCCAAGATTGAGTCAATTAATCCTGCAAAAGCAACATCCATAGCCCTCTGAAATGTAGCTCCTACATTTGTTAGTCCAAATGGCATTCTCACATTTACATAGGTTCCCCATGGAGTAGTGAAAGCAGTCTTGAATTGTTCAAATTCTTTTACTTTCACTTGATTGTATCCTGAAAATCCATCCATCATGGATAAAAGTTCACAGCCAGTCACCTTCTGCAACATGGCTTCCATGTTAGGCAATGGATAATTGTCCTTCAAAGAAGATACATTCAAATTTCTAAAGTCCACACAAAGTCTTATGTCACCATTTTTCTTTCTCAGTGGGACAAGGTTGGACACCTAAGTTGAGTGTCTGATGGGCATAATTATTCTAGCCTCCCTAAGTTTCATAACCTCTTCTTGCATTTTTGGAGCCAAGGTTGGGTTGATAGGTCTTTGTTTTTGTCTAAATGGTTTAGCTCCAAGCTTCAAAGGGATTTCATGCTGGAATAAATCCTCCCTATAAGCTTTCAGGTCCTCATATGACTAGGCAAAGACATGCTCATATTTTTTCAGCAATGCAATCAGCATAGTTCTGATATGTGGCTTGAGCTGTTTGACAATATATACTTTTTTGGGGGCATGAGATGTCCCCAAGTTTATCTCCTCTAAATCATTCTTGTTTGTTGGAGATGCCTTTGTAACAAATTGGTCCCTATTGTCAAATGCTCTCTCTAAAGCAACCAGCCCTCTAGGGATTTTATTTGTCTTGAGTTGAATTACTTCCTTCCCCATTAGAGTTTCTTTTCCATCTACAACCTCTACAAAGTTCTGAAAATCTTTTTCCTGGTTCTCATATTCATCAATGCAATATAGAAATCTCAGCAAATCTTTATCATCATCAAATACCTACCAACTGCACACATTATCTGGTACTGCAGGCCTAAGTTTGACTTCAACATTTGTAATATCTGACAGAGTGATATCATCTAGCCTTATGGCTACATTAGCTAAAAAATTTGCTCTAGCATTTTTTGATCTCTCAATCCAGTTTATTGAAAAGGCATCAAACAATTCAGTTGTATCCCAAACAGCATGCTTAAACTATTTCAACCTCTTATTTTTTGATGCATACTTATCTCTAACTTGGGAAACAACTAACTCTGAATCCTCAAATACTTTGAGCATCTTGATCCCATGCTTCAAAGCCACATTCAATCCTAGTAACAAAGCTTCATACTCTGCAATATTGTTTGTACAGGCAAACTTCAACAAGAAAGAGAATTTTAGAAGCTTACCAGCTGGAGACAGAAACACAACTCCGGCACCAGAGCCTTCCTTCGAACAAGCTCCATCGAAATACATGGTCCAGAGACCCTGTCGGTCAAGCTCTTGAATGCACATATCTCTCCCTTTACCCCCTTGATCATCTGAGACAACTCTAAAATTATCACAATTAGCACTCACAAAACATATGTGCTGCTCTGACTCTTGATCCTCAACTGTATCTAGTGACCTTTCCTCTCTGATCAATTTGACATCTTTGCCATTCATTGGGATCATGGCATATGACAGGTCCAATTGCATACTCCCACCAATCAATGTTGCCCATCTTCTTGACAATAACATACCATATTGTGGCTTGATATCAACGACTGTTATGTTCATTTTGTAGGTTTTTTCAAGATATGCTACTAGTCTAAAATCCACATCTTTCATGATTCCAATGACTGGTACTTCCCTAGCATCCATTGCATAACACTTCCCACATGCCTTATCTATCTTTAACCCAGTTTGCTGCATGATAGCCAAAGGCATGATATTCGTTGATGCTCCTGAGTCAAGCATACAATTCTTAATCACTTTTCCATTGATGACAAGGGAGACATAAAATGGTTCAACCTGTGAAAGGCATTTTGTCATGGTCACCCCCAGATATACTTCAGGAGTCTCATCTTCATCAATACACAGGGCTTGTTTCTTACCCTGGGGTTCATCATTCTGCTTGGCTTGACAAGGTACTCCTGAAATTAGGGACAATGCTTTATTTTTGAATTCTTCAACTTTCATCAGCTCCATCAATGGAATAGAGATTTTTATCTAAGACAAGACTTGAGTTATGTCAAATGGAGCATAATTTTGTATAACAGTTGTGGCCTAATCCATGGCTTTATTTCTATCCTGAGATGATCCAGCTTTAATTTTTATGGCCCCCTTACTATCATTCTTGATCTAAGAATTTTTGTTTTGATCCTCAACCTGGGGAATTCTATTTTCTAGTCCTTGAGGGTCATGACCTATTTTTTGCTTAAAACTTTGCTTATTATTGCTCCATTGTTTCTTTTGTGGTTCAGCCCCTTTATGACCATGTACTGGTTGGCTCACAAAAGTATTCTCCAGTTGGTGTGAGTTGCTTACCTAAGCCTTACCTCTTAGGTTGTAATTGCTTTTGACTTGAGCCACTGCTACAGCTGTGAGGGCTCTAATCTCTTCATCAGAAGGCCTCCTCAAGTTATTCAAAAAATTGTGTGAGTCCTGAGCATAGGCATAATTATCCCAATCAACTTCATCATAGAAAACCTACTGGTAGACATGAATCTCATTATTTGTGCTTGCATCAACATCATGAGAAGGATACTCCCTATTTGTAGACAACATATTGACACTTTCATCTTCCATGCAATGTGGCTCATTGCACTCATCACAGGCAACAGCATTGTTGTATAAGGATTGAGCAATCATACATTGTGACTGTGAATGAGGCATTTGACAAATGATGTACCATGGGGTTGTTGGCAAGAGACACTATATGGATTCATGGTTGTTGTCATTGATGGCAACAAAGGTCATCCCACATATCCGCAAGTCATGATGTGTCTCTACCGGAAGTCAGAATAAAGAAAGTTGTGGTCCGGTAAAGAAGAACAGAGCATGTGGCAAGGTCTGACAGATTGGTCCGGACCTCTCAGAGGAAGTGTCTTGGTGCAGTGCGGATTTGGGGAAGTCAAGAGGACTACCTTTAGTAGTATATTCCAAGTATTTAGCCTCCGGTGATGGACAAGGAAAAAGATATGAATGGTTAAGTACCGGATTCCTGAGAGACAGTGAAAACAGAGGAAGAACTGACTGACAGAGTATCAGACTGCTTTCCGGATGGGTTACTGCTGATGACAGAGGTTGTGAAGGCATGAATCATGTTTGGCCGACATGATTAATGATATCTACAAGTATATGCTTGATCCGCATTGCTTGGTGAGGAAGGATTCAGCCGACAGAATGAGAGTTTGTAAGAAACTAAGACTGTTCCGGATGCCGACTAGAAAGGTGATGAAACTACTTGTGCGGATATATATAGAGGATGGATTTAGTTGTGAAGAAAAAGTGGGTGTGGAGAGATATGCGAATAAGTCCAGAGAAAGAGCAGAGGTAGCAAAAAGGATCCGGTATGTGAAAGATAGCAGAATAAAGAACAGAGGAAAGATGAAGTGCAACAGATCAGTGTACTGAGCCTAACCGGAACTGAACTCCAGCATATGCAGATGCTTCCAATCAGTTCAAGACTGTGATTATCATCACTTTGTAGACAGTGTGTCTTCTTGTAGGCAGTGGGCCTCTTGTGAGTAGTGTGCTCGGGCAGTGAGCCCTAATTGGCAAGTGCCATTTTTGTAATTTCCTATTCTTCTAACAGAGAATAATTCTTGGGTTAATCACCCCGTGGTTTTCTCCCTTAACAGGGTTTCCACGTCAAAAATACTGTGACATGTGTTTCTTACTTCATGGTTAATGTTTTGTGTTTGATTTTATGCTGCTTTAATTAAAAGGAAAGTTCAATAAGGGAAATAATTAGGATAACTGATTCACCCCCCCCTCTCAGTTATCAACAATTGGTATTAGAGCTAAGTTCCTCCTAATAGAGCCTAACAGCTTGAGGAAGATCTGGGATTTCAAATGGATGCATATGGTTTAAGGGAGCAACTCAAGACTGCCCTTGAGGATCTTGAACAGTCAAATTCTGAAGTCAGTGAATTAAAGGAAAGACTCAAACAGGCTGATGAATTCATGAGAGAATTAAAAGACAAATTAAGTCTCTCTATGAAAAAGAGAAAGGAGCTGCTTCAACAGTTGGCAAGACAAAGTGAAGAAAGCAATACAAATGAGGAATTGACTGAGCAAACCAAGTTATGTGAAAAGTTATCAAAAGAAGTCATTATGTTAAGACATGAAATGGAATCAGGAACTATAAAGTTTACTCAAGAGATTGAAGAAAAAAGAAAGGCTGAAGACAATCTAAGACAATCTCTTAAAGAAAAATCAGAAGAATGCCACCAGATGGACAGGATTATCAGACACCTTGAATCTGATCTTGAAGATGCCAAAGATAATGAAGGAAAACTTGAGGATCAAATTGCCTCTCTCAAAAGAGACCTTCAAACAGCAAATGAATATAAAGAGAAATTCAAGATAAGTTCTGCTCAACTTGAAGTTCTTCTTGGAAGTCAAAAGAGGACAGATGACAAGTATGGCTTGGGATATGAGAAAGGAGAAAGCTCCGGATCCGGTCAGAAGAATCTTGGATCAGAAAATCCAAGGAGCAGGCCTAGAAGACCTCCGGTAAGACAGCCAAATGCTCAAAGATATCCATCCTTCAATGGATACTGCCACAGCTGCAACCACTTTGGTCACAAAGCTAATCAGTGCAGAATGAGAATGAATCAGAATAATTCATCCTTCTCCGGACAGTGCTTCAACTGCAAAAGGTATGGACACAAATCCCATGAATGTAGAATTATGCAAGTAAACAAATCATTCAAAGGTAGATGCTTCACATGCAATAGAATAGGTCATAGGGCTAATCAATGCAGATCAAGAGGATATCAGTCAAATATGCAAAGGAATGTTATTTGCCAAATCTGCAATAGGTCCGGTCATAATGCTAAAGTCTGCAGAAACAAGAATCAGGACAAAAGAGGTCCGGTGTATAATCAGAATCAAGACAAGGGTAAACAAAAGATGAATGCGGATGAGGTTAGGAATCAGATGAGCAAGATTTGGGTGAAGAAAAGTTCAGAGAATGTAGAGGTTGGATCCGCACCAGACTCTGGTGCTGATATTTCTTCCGGAAATTAAAAGTGAGCTCTGGCTCAGGGGGAGACTCAAAGAAAATCTTGTTCCCCCAGCCAAACAAGTGGTGCCGAATGTGGCACAAGATGCGGATCAAAGGGTTTGTAGATATGAGTCTTGAGATACTTCAGTCAAGTTTTCAGAGGTCCGCATGGAGTTATGAAGAAGCTATGATCGATCAAATAAGACCTGTTCAGGGAAATGCTCCGGTATGATAAAGGATTACAAAAAGGTCCGGAAAGATCCGGAAATGCACTATCTTGTTCTGCGGATTGGACAGAGTGTTTGAGATGATCTTGTAATATGCCACCTTGATTTATTCATGATTGATAGATCCGGATGATATCCATAGATCAGGACTAATCCGGGATACTCCAAGCTATCCAAACAAGGCAAACCGGAATGATGTAGGTGAAGCATTTATTGCAGACAGGTATTAGGGTTCGCGGAGCAATTTAAGGGATTTCTCAAAGGTCATTTGCTCATTCTGCACTCGAGAAGAAGCGAAAAGTGGAGCTCTGCAACAAGGTTCTTCAAGCACTCCAAGGATCTCCTGCCGAAGCTATTGGATAAAGAAATCAATCCAACCACTCCGTGCAAACCGAAGGCGCATAAGGTATTCTCCGTTTTTCATTACCTCACTACAAATCTTTGAAGAATGGCTACTCCAAACATAGTTAAGATCTCCGATAGACCTCGCCCCTCATTCAAGAAACATCCCTACAAATCATTGGAGGTTGACCCACTAGGAGCCTTCTCTAGTGTTCCTCACGGAGTTTTACACACCGAAGACATTAGGGTTTACATACATGCAAACATTGAGGAATTTGGGGATTTCAAATTAAGAGACCTCTATCACAAGCAGCTGATTGACAATGCCTTTGAGCTTAAACCAGAGTATAAGGATATTCAGAAGAAACAATTTGAGCAATTTATTCATTTCCCCTGTTTTGAAGAGGATGAATGGGTCCGGTATGTACTGAGCAGGATGCATGACAACTTTCTATGGCTAGATAGACCCTGCAAGATCACAAAAGAGGCAATTAGAGCAGTAACTGGCCTATACTCTTCCGGAGGAGTACCTATCCTCAAATCTGTCAAGAACAACATTGTAACTGAGGCCACCGGATCAAAATTTGACAAAAGGGCAATGACCATTGAAGACATCTCCGATCCGGATATCAAATATGCATCAATGATAATAGGATACAAGATCTATCACTCCAGCAGGGAGAATTCTGTATCCGGAACTGCAATATACACTGCTTATGAAATGTTAAGAAAGAATGCAGAATATGATCTCTGCGAACTGCTACTAAGCCAATTAATGGAAAACATACAGAAAATCAAGAAGGATAAGAAGAATTCCTTTAAGTATGGTACTCTGATTGTATGTCTATTCTTCTACTTCATGAATGAGCTACCCGGAACAAATGGATGGGTATGGCAAAATGACAAACCTGTTGCAGTCCAGATAAGAGACTATTTGCATGGACTTGGGGATGCAAAAGCGAGAAATACAGCTCTATGGGGATACTTCAAAAACTTTCAGAGCATGATGCAAGCAAGAGAGAGAATTCCCCAGTCTCTCATTGAGAAATACAAGGACTCAGTGTGCTTTATGGTTGACACTGATCAGTGCCTAATGGAGGCAGTGGAGCCAAGGACTGTCTGGATCATGCCCATGGGGTATGAAGTTGATGAACAGATAGTGGAGCTGCATGTTCAACACATGCTAAGTCAGCCCAAAGATCCTAAGGCAGAAAGGTTTGGAACCTTTGAGGAGCTGAGTATAAAATTACATGTAGAACTCAGGGAACCTGAGATCAAAAGAAAAGTGAGAAAAGAAGTAGAGCACATTGCTCAAGGTCTTGGCATCTCAAAGGAGGCACTTGATGCCAGCCGGGAAAAGAGGAGGAAGGCCGAGGAAGAAGAGAAAAGCAAAGAAAGTGCTCCGGTTGGAGCTCCCACCCGGACCAGATCAACAAAGAGATCTGCACCTCCCTCAACCAAAAGTTCAAAACCGGAAGTCCAGGCATCCGGTAAGAGATCAAAGGCAAAAGCCACAAGGGCTTATGGAAGCCAAAAGGATGAAGAGGAGACAGAATCAGATGAAGGAGTAAGAGAAGTAAAGAAACAGAAAAAGAAAGGATCCGGTAAGCCCTCCACAGGCCAAGACAAGGAGGAAATGGCAGAGGTAACTGTTGAAAAGCCCACTCTGTCACTAGAGAGCATAATCAAGTCGGTCACGGTGGATGGAAACCTTCAACCAATGACTGAATCCTATGATGACTTCAGTGAGGCAGACCAAAAGACTCTGCAGGAAGCCACAGTTAAATATCTGAACATATACAATAAGGCTTTCATTGAGATCATATCTCTCATTCCTAAGAGCCTAGAGAAGGAAATGGAAGTAAGAAAGAATAATGCTCATGCCAAAGATCTTGAGATCCGGGAGCAGATAGCTATTCAGCTATATCCTCAAATTGATCCCAAGACAATGAACATTATCTTCAAGGACTGCAAAGATGAGTTCAGAAGCAAATCCAGGATGAATCAACTCATGCTTGGTGAGACTGACAAAGTGGCTCAAGAAACAGAAGAGATCCTCCAGAAGGCTTTCAAAAGGTTCAATCTTCCTGTTGTAGAGGACTTAGGTGCAGAAACAGCTGTTGATCTGGAATCTTCTGTTCCGGAAGAAGTGAGCCCTGAACAGACAAGTGAGGACTTGGGACCCTCTGCTCCAGAAGAAGTGACCCATGAACAAGTTAGCATCTCTCCTCCGGTTTCCCCTACAGTCTCCGGATCCAAAGAAGAAGAGCAATTACAGGAGAAGGAAGCAGTGGTGAAGGACAAAGAGGTTGACAGTTCTAAGATTGCAGAAGAGAAGAAACATCTGTCTCCGGCAAGAGACACTGCACAAACTGTTCAACAATTTTTGAGCAAAGAAACTCTAGAGATTGATGAACCGGAGCTTCTAAAAGGCCCATTTGATTTTGACTCTCTCTCTCCGGTACAAACAATGAAGATAGCTTCATTTGCAAATGCCAAGGCAAATGAAAAGCTCCTGAAGTCTCATATGGAAGACTGTGAGTTGATAGAGGCTGCTTCCGGAGTACTTGTGAAGATCATGCCATCAATCCAGATAGATCCGACAGCCTCCACTTCCGGTAATCTAAAAACCTTAGTCAGCAGTGTTGATACACATTTTGATTCTTTAGAAAAATCAGCTGAAGAAAAGGTCCGGAAGGAATTTTTGGATAAGAGATTTTCAGAGATATTAGAATTAATCTCTAAAGACAAAAAGATTGTAAGCATTGGAATAAAGAGCTTAGAGAATGCTCTTAAGGATGGCGGTGATATCTACAAATTTTGTATATCCTGGTCAAAGGCAACAGCAGCATTTGACAAGAAAATAAAAGAGGAACAGGATAAGCTACAAAGCTTATCTCAAAGTTTTGATCCTCTCTCTTCCTCTATAATAAATCAAGAATGTCAAACTATTGCAGTCTTGAACGAAATAAAGAATCTTGAGAAGGAAAGGAAGAACATCACCAACCGGATGGGAGAACTTAGAAGGATTATAATCCCTAAGTTGGAAACCATGCATGAGGCCATCAGTGATGCTAGGACCACCGCCCAAACAAAAGATCCGACAGATCTCAAGCGGGCAGAAGCGTTTGCATTTTTGTTAAGTGGTCACATTTCAATTTTGGACAGAATGAAGCAAAGTTGGGCTACCGAAATGATTCAATTACAGACATCCTTTGCAGACATTCTTCAATATATGTGAGTATGTAAATATGCGGCTAAGTATAAGAAATTTTTGAAAATTTTGATATGCGGACCCTACCCTTTGCCATTGATGTCAAAGGGGGAGTGAGGAGCAGTGAAAAATGAGGAATCCAACTAAGGGGGAGTTCCGGAAATTGTATATAAAGACAGAGCATCAGCAAAGGGGGAGCATAGTGAAAACACTTAGTCATTTTTCACTAAGTGTTGCCATCAATGCCAAAGGGGGAGATTGTTGGCAAGAGACACTATATGGATTCATGGTTGTTGTCATTGATGGCAACAAAGGTCATCCCACATATCCGCAAGTCATGATGTGTCTCTACCGGAAGTCAGAATAAAGAAAGTTGTGGTCCGGTAAAGAAGAACAGAGCATGTGGCAAGGTCCGACAGATTGGTCCGGACCTCTCAGAGGAAGTGTCTTGGTGCAGTGCGGATTTGGGGAAGTCAAGAGGACTACCTTTAGTAGTATATTCCAAGTATTTAGCCTCCGGTGATGGACAAGGAAAAAGATATGAATGGTTAAGTACCGGATTCCTGAGAGACAGTGAAAACAGAGGAAGAACTGACTGACAGAGTATCAGACTGCTTTCCGGATGGGTTACTGCTGATGACAGAGGTTGTGAAGGCATGAATCATGTTTGGCCGACATGATTAATGATATCTACAAGTATATGCTTGATCCGCATTGCTTGGTGAGGAAGGATTCAGCCGACAGAATGAGAGTTTGTAAGAAACTAAGACTGTTCCGGATGCCGACTAGAAAGGTGATGAAACTACTTGTGCGGATATATATAGAGGATGGATTTAGTTGTGAAGAAAAAGTGGGTGTGGAGAGATATGCGAATAAGTCCAGAGAAAGAGCAGAGGTAGCAAAAAGGATCCGGTATGTGAAAGATAGCAGAATAAAGAATAGAGGAAAGATGAAGTGCAGCAGATCAGTGTACTGAGCCTAACCGGAACTGAACTCTAGCATATGCAGATGCTTCCAATCAGTTCAAGACTGTGATTATCATCACTTTGTAGACAGTGTGTCTTCTTGTAGGCAGTGGGCCTCTTGTGAGCAGTGTGCTCGGGCAGTGAGCCCTAATTGGCAAGTGCCATTTTTGTAATTTCCTATTCTTCTAACAGAGAATAATTCTTGGGTTAATCACCCCGTGGTTTTCTCCCTTAACAGGGTTTCCACGTCAAAAATACTGTGACATGTGTTTCTTACTTCATGGTTAATGTTTTGTGTTTGATTTTATGCTGCTTTAATTAAAAGGAAAGTTCAATAAGGGAAATAATTAGGATAACTGATTCACCCCCCCCTCTCAGTTATCAACAGGGGTGTCATTAACAATATTAACAGCCTTCTTCAAAGGATCAGGAGTTTCCTTAACATTTTGAGTCCTTTGATTTGAGTTATTATTTGGGAGAATAGGTTTACCATTATGCCAATTAGTATTATAGGGCATATCATGTAATGATGGTCTTTTTTCTTGCCTTTGGTAAACTTGCCTATCAAGACCTATCCCCTTTTCATTTTTAGCCATTCTATAACTCAGGTCCTTGACAATAGTTGTCAACTTATTTAATTTATCCTCAGACGTAGATGCATTGCCTTGAACATTTTGAGATTTAGTGTTTGGATTTTGTAGGATTTTTACATCATCTCTTCTGTTTGTCTTACCAAACACTTTTCTATTATTTTCAATATTTGTTGCTATTTTGAAAGCATCCCTGAGGCTAGCAGGACCCTTGTCTCTTAACCCATAAGCTATTTTGGCATCAAAAGCATTTATGTACAACACTATGCACATCAGTTCATTAGGCCTCAGGTGATGTGGCAATTTGTTCAATACCTTAGTGAATCTAGCATTGAAATCTGCAACCTACTCATTTGATCCTTTGGTGATTCCAGTGAATTCATTAATGAAGAAAATTGGATCAGTTTTGTCACCATATTGTTCTTTGAAAATCCTCCTGAAATCCTCCCATGATGAAACACTTCTGTCAGGTAGACCTTTGTACCATTCTATGGCCTCATCAACTAAGGATTGCATAAACAATTTCATGAAAACATCCTCATGCTCAACCTCAAAGTTGTCCATGATATTTTGAAAAGATTTAAGATGGTCTTCTCCTGACACAATATTATTTCTTGAAAACTTTGGCACTTGCAGCCTCACATGTTTGTTAATAGGATTAGGGTAACCAGGTATGCCATCAAAAACCAGCTGTCTGAATTTGTCCAGCTACATAGGTTGCCTACCAAATTGATTAACATTGGCATTTCTATTTGCATTCTGATTTCTTACATTATTTAATGGTACTCTAGCATTATTTGCATTCTATCTCTGATCATTATGTTGATCCTGAACTTCATCTCTATGCTGGTTCCTCAGCACATTGGTATTGTCTAGGGTAGGAATTGAATCATTCTGAGCAATTCTTAGAGCTTGCACTTTCTGTCTAATGTCATCTCTAATTTTCACTGCTTGCAAATATTCCAATTCTACCCTTAAGCTCTTGATTTGTTTGGCTAGTTCCTCATCTCTAGGCATAGAAGAGGATGGTCTCATTCCATTCTGATCATCATCATCATCCCTTGGGGATTCAACTTCTTCAAATCTGTCAGGGGAATCAAGGAAAGGGCATTCTTGAAATACTTCTGACCTCATTCTCAATCTGTCACCTTGCTTCCTTTCAAATAGACCTTGTATTTCAGCTTTTGTATTTGAAAAATAGGGTGCCTGTTGCTCTGAAGACCAAGGATTATCCTGAATATTATCATATTTTCTGGGGCTGGGGGAACCGTCTTAACTAGCTCGAACAGTCCCTTTTTTCCTTTACATCATTTTTATGGGTAACTCTTCAAATAGAGGATTATGTAGGGATCTTCCCCCTTGCATACAAATTTTTACCTTACCGGTTGGGAGATTTGTTCGGAGTCACCACCTATAACTTAGGAATTATTTTCTTTTAAAATTAGGGTTCCTTCACAAAGCAGTCCCCAATGGAGTCACCAAATCTGTTGGCAGATTTCCCAGACTGGATGCTTATTCCCAGTTATCCCTACAAAGTAGCCATCATTGATCAATGGGATTCCCAGGCCAGGGGCCAACAGTATAGGAGATAGACTCTATAGATATCTCCTCTTCTTCTTTAGGCTTTGCAGAACCAAGAGGGGTATTCCCTACTCAGCATCCATGAAATATGACTGGGATGCTGACACAAAGCAGATAAATCCTCTCTTATGTAGACCAAAACTGTGAAATAAGTGCAAAGGGGCTAGCTTTGGGCCTATATTCAGTTGTGAGACAGAGGATTTTGGTCCGAAAAACTACTTCTAATGTCCTAAAGGTTTGTATATGAAGTTTGAATTTATTTTTGGTATTTGGATGCAAAACTAAGACTTTGGGTTGCAACCTAAATACAAGACCAAATTGGTGCCTATCTAGGGCTCGGAGTCAATAGATATGTGTGTGTGTGTGTGTGTGTGTGTGTGTGTGTGTGTGTGTGTGTGAATGTTTATCATAGACCTAAAGTAATAATTAGATTTCAAGGGGTTTTTGTAATGTCTGCCTTATAGACAATACCTAAGACAAAGTATTTAGTTATTTATGCTTACAAACCTCCTCACTGCAATGTATTCTTCTCAACACTTAGCCCAAAATATTCAATCTACTCCTTAAGCAGAGGTAAAAGATTAAGCATTCAACATAGCAAACCTATGTCCTAGAATCTCTAACACCCCTTGGCTATCCAGATTCAGAAGAAAAAACACATTCAATTTGGAGACAAATAACAAAATACATGTTATAAGCATTACTCATTTAAATCAACATGAAACTGATGAATTCTATGCATAAGATATACAACATACAACTCATAAACTCACAAGACACCCAAAACAGAGCCACCAACGAAGTTGTATCCTATTATAGCACCCAAATTTGTCTAGTTTTCAACAACCAAAAAGAGTGACACAGTTTGCCTTTTATAACATGACTGTGTACTCAGCAAAATTTACAAGGCAAAAACAAAATTTCTGCCAGATACATTGCACCAGAAATGGCACCCAAAATATTGAATGCAACAGGTGGGAAACAGAGGAAAAAGTAGGTGAGATTGGGATTTGCACCACCGCCTGGGGGTTTTGCCATAAAACTGGTAGTTAGCTATTCAACTATCGGCCTATGCCTCTACACGTCACCATTAATGGCTCAGCTACCCGCAGCTCCCCTTGGAAATTGCAGCAACGCATCCATGGAGTTTTCCCACTCAAAACATGACTGCTGATGCAAAGAAAACCATCGTCAGCAGTTTAAAACACGACCATTGATCACATCTCCCAATCGCTGAGATCAACGGCTCCAAAACATGTTGAAAAGTTGCCCACCAATGATATCATGCCACGTAGGCACCTTGTGCTACTTTGACTTTTCCATCGCATCATACATTTGCCCTTTTCGCCTCAAAATTCCTTTGTATATGCATCTGCATGTACATGCAACAGCTCTAGGACACGTGGCAGCTTGTTATTTGTCTGCAATCACTGTGCATCTCATCTCCACTTTGTATATTGCATATACAAACACAATATACATTCTGCGGACCTCAAATGACTATGAGGTGCATTGAAATTCAAATTGGGTCCGGTTTGCATCTCCCTCCTTGTACATTTCTTTGCATATCGCATCATACAAATGTGATATACATACAACAGACCCCAACCATTTATCCATCAGATTTGAAAAACTTTCAAATCCGGGCCTTGTATCTCCTTTTGTTTGTATATCGGCATATACAATGCCATATACATGCAAGTTACGGATTTCAACTCCTTACCTGCTAGATTGGAACAATTTTTAAATCTAGCTTGCACCTTACTCTTGCACCTTTCGAATGTATATCAACATGTACAACGCCAAGATACAAGTAAAAATATACATGCTGCGGACTTCAACATTTCATATGCTAGATTAGAACATCCCTTGGAATCCGCGTTGTATCTTTCCTTTGCATATCGTACATACAACGTACAACATGCAACCTGTGGACTTGAACCTGAAATCCGCCAAAACATATTCCTCTTCACATCTGGATTGTATATTCACTTGTTTGTATCATTGTTTTTTATATCGCAAACATACAACGTGGATATACAAAACAAAACATACAATCCGGATCTCAAACCTGCATCAACCAGAATATATAACTCGTCGAGCCCGGGCCTTCCATATTTGATTGCATACGCTAACATACAATTGCCTTTGTATGCAACTGGTGGGCCTGACCCTTTGTCTTTCTCCTTTGTACATTGACAATGCATATCTCCCTTGCATGTTGAACATATACAAACCCGTTTGTATATACCTGCGGGCCCCACTGAATGCATCTCCACCGCACTATAGCAAATGTATATCGGCCCCTTGTATATATTTCTTGCACCTTTGCATGCTGCCCGATATACAAGACCACTTGTACATCGCACTGTAGCGAAAGCATGTCCGCCACCTTTGTATATAACCGTTGTATATTTAAACATACAACACAAATATGCATTTGAGCCCGATATGCATTTAGAAATGCATACAACTGTAGAATATTCCTGGGAATCTGCGATAGATTCCCCCCTTGTATATGCAAACTCAATATGCATTTGGAAATGCATATATCTCATTTTTTCACCATTTTTCAAAGGCCAATTTAGATTTCTTTTCCTCATTTTCATCATCTTGCATAAGGATCTCTTCTTTAGTGCCATCAACATACACTTTGCTCAATCTTTTTCTTCTCTACTTATAAGTAAAACATTGTTGGAAAAATTATGGGACTCCACATCTCCCATCTTCTCTTATTCTTTTCTCCTCTTACTCATCTGAGCTCTTCTCTCCTTCAAGGAACCTAGAATCCTTGACATCTTTGCACACATGCTCTCAATCCTTTTCCAACTTCTTTCCTTAGAGTCTCTTTCTCTCCTCTCCCTAAAAGAAAATCTTATGACCCTTCTCAAGGCTACCCCTATCCTCTTTTTTGAATACATCTCTACATACACTCTCACAACCTATAATCCCAAAGACACAAAATTTGAGACTATTTTTCACTCACTCACAACCCACAACTATCCTCTACCCAATAATGATACTAGAAGATTCAAAACCAAAATCTTCTCTACCCACTTCCTACATAATGGAGGATGTTAGCATGTCTTCTACCCACACTACCTTTGTTCGAGGATAGTTAATTTTCTCACCCGACACTCCCTCATTAAGACCATTTTTTTTCTCACACAACTATCTACAGTTACAAAGATCTCTCTCAAACCTTTGAAACAAAAATATTAGAGCTCTCTCAAACTCAACTTAGCAAACATTTAAATCTCACACCTCAACACCATATCCTCACATACCTAATGAACTATTGGCTCTGATACCATTTTGATGTAGTCAGGGGTTAGGAACACACTTAGGGGTAGTTAATCTCTACAACCTACACAATCACAACACACATATTTGCAACAAGAAGCTCAAATGTAAAGATATGATTTAATTAATTTCTTACATCTGGTTACAACTTACTTACAAAATAAAATTATACTACATAAGTTATCTCTACTTCCTATAGCCTGCCTCTATCTCTCTTCCATAAGGCCTTCATCATAGCCCTTTCGTCATTACAATCCCCTCATCAAACTACAAGGTTTTACACTCTCTCTAGAGGTCACTAGATCTCTTGCTTCCTCTCTACATTCTCTACTAAATAAAGAAAAATCTATTTAAACTCTACTCTTTAAAATATTCCAATAGAGATTTCCTTCTCAATAAAAAAGTAATACAATAAATAATATCATTGTAGAAGGAGCTTTCTAGCTTATGTAGCCAGAAGATAACCATTCATACATTTTTATGCTTGTAATCATCTCACAAAATCAAAAAGAAAAGATGAAGCCACATGGCCCAAAAGATAGTTGAGCAAATAGGAAACAACACTAGGAAATATTAATAGCCCCAAATAATAATAGATGGCCAAAAAACAAAGAAGAACATGTAAGAAAGTTCACACAGCCAAACAAGAAATTACCACCAGGAAACCTCTCTACTATTGGCCAAGGAAATGAATAGAAAATAACCAAGGAAGTAACTACCATAGTTGTATTTTCCATTAAAGCCATAAAAAATTTGCATGGCCAAGGATGAAGTTGCCACAAAGCCATGCTATCGTAGAGTCATTAGCAAATAAACAGGATAAATGACACAGCAAGAAATGAAAAAATCCATCCAAACAAGTAGGAAGTCATTATATCAGTCACTACAAATAAAGAATATGAGAAGGCATAAAGGGAGGAATGTCAAACTGCACAAAATAACTCACCACATTTGATAAAGCCACCATCAATCACTAAATATCAATATAGCAATGGTAATCACACAAATTTTCTAACCCCACTCTATGAAAGATATGAAAAGTCCCTTTCTATTTTAGAATTTGATAATTTGTTGTAGGAAAGATTTTAAAACATAACCCTTTAAATTGATTATACTACATAAAGCAATAATAATCATTTTTTCTTAGCAACATAATATATATGATTTGTTATTAATACAAAAGATAGACCTTTAAATAATTGTGTTGCCTCCTAGTACCTAGGCATAAACACACCAAAACCAAGATAAAATGCTGAAAACAAACAAACAAATATTTTTGGTGATAGGGGATTGCAGCATTAGTATAGGAGATTTCCACTTCAAAGCATGTACTTCTACTTCCCATCAACATTAACCTTAGAATTAAACTACCCTCAACAACCATCATCCTTGCTTTAATTAGTAGATAAAATCTTAAACAACATTTTTTTGTTGATACCACATTATAAGTGTATTACATTTATAATTATAATCCAATTTATTTATAGCATAATTCTAAAGCCTGCCCCATAACTTCACAATAATTTTAGAAGATAATTTACAAAATTCATCTAAAAAAATTATAATATTTTTTAATTCTTATTTTATATTTAATTAAGAAGAGTTTAAAGATAATAAACGTTGGAATAATAGAACAATCACATAGTTACACTTTGCAAAGAGAATATAAAAGAATAGTATTATCTCAAATACCAATTTAATATAAAGAATCTATAAGTAGCCATCATAATTATGTATGTCAAAAATCTAACAATTACTATTCATAAAAAATTCTAAAATCTCATTTTTTTTCAATTTTTTCAGTAAATAAGTTCTGTTCTTATATATTAATCATTTCAACAGTCAAAGGTTAATTTCCGCCAATAAAAATAAGACAAATATTTACCACTTTTTGATATGGATGAGATGTAATTTTTCTATTGACAGTTTGACCATTAAACCCCATAATATTTAAGTAGAGTAGTAAATAAGAGCATAAATTGCATCTGAAGTATGAGAAACATCCAATCTAGAGGCATTCCGTCCTCCCATCAAAACCAGTTGCCTTGCTCCCATTTATTATATACACTTTTAGTGCTCGATACACATTGACTTTAACCAGATAACCTTTTTGCAAGAACGAAATTAGGCATTAAACCTGGAGTGCCTATGTTCATACATTATCTCTATGAGATTAAAATAATTTAAGAAATTTGGAAACAGTACACCAAACTACCATAGCTATCAGGACACTGCATTGGAATGGGAAAGCATAAACAAAGATTTTTACAATGAAAATGTCAAAACAGACAACTCTCACATTATTTATATTTATATGGAGCTTACTTAACATAAAGCACACTTGCAACATGCATATCAGATTCAAGAAACTCTGGAGAAATTTTTGGTTTTCTTCAGGGTGGACAGCAAAATGCACAGCATTCTTGTAAAAGGCAGCAGCAGCACAGAAAATAGAAACTAAATCAATAACAATATTCCCATATCAGTTCATAAAACTTTAACCTACATACCAAACAACTATTTAAAAGAAGTAAATTCATTAAATACATAAAAACCCATATTAGAGAAGAGCTAAAAAGGTGAAAATAATGTTACCATTGTTGAATGCATCCGAAAAATCCCCCTCCACCAGGTCCTCCTCCAGGAGGTCCCCAACCAGGTCCTCCTCCTGGTCCTCCAGGAGGACCCATGATTATAATTTAACTAATTCCCAAACAAAGAAAAGATCACCGTGCTATAGCAATTGCGCAGGGCTTGATGAAAGAGACCAAATAGTTTAGATGCTTTGAGGGAGTGGAGCTTGGATTATATAGACCGTCTCTCGGTCTAGATAAGCCTATCCATTCTTGGTTAAAAACAGATTAGGTTACATGGAAATTAAGTGATGGCCGTCCGGATATACAATTGCAGAATCCGCCACGTTAGACCAGTAGAGAAGTTGCTCATCAACTACTAGTTAAACGTATCTTCCATTCAACCTTCCATGATATAACTTATAAAGTCCCCACGCTAGTTATTTGAGCCACTCTAGTGAACGGTTAATATCTATGCATATACTTCACAATTTCATTATCCTAAGTCATTTCCATGTATGTGAGATCAACCCCATGTTTGCGAATCTTAGCTTGGAAATTTCAAAATTCAAATTCAAATTTAGCTTATTCCTATCCATTCTAGTAGCTATTGTGAGCCCACTAAACACACATTCACATGAATTGTTGCTATGCCTTGGTATTTAAAGTCATTCAACTACATTCATTTATTGTCATCAAAAATCAAGGAAGCATCATTCATATATCATCCTAAGAAAAATTATGTTGGAGCACTAAAATCAATTTAATCTATACAAAACCATTATAGAGCATTTACATGATCGAAGCTTGTTGTCTTTAATCCTTTACTTATTTTTTCAAGGGTTAACCTAAGACATGTCTCCTAGTGACATACTAGCAACCCTCTAAAGGTATATCTAAATATTGCTAGTCTTCAAAGTAGAACAAAAAGTAGAGCAAATAAAGGAAAATTCAGTGAACCAAAGAGTAGGATTGCAAAACCAAGGAGATCAAATTTCTGCATCAAAAGGATAGATCTCTAGATGTGGAAAAGATCAAGAGGCAACCCCTCATAACGTGTGCAAATTATTTAGATTCTAAGACAAAGCATAGACACAAAGGTCAATTTTGAGTCTTGAAACATCTAAAATTCAATATTCTACTACGATTCTTCTTCTTCCTAGAGCAAAGAGTTAAGTATTTAAATTTATTCCATTTATCTTTTGTACTTTAGCATTTAATTTTATATTTCAAATGCCCAAAGTTGTCATTGAATTAATCTAGGTTAATTTATGCTAATTTGTATGCATATTATTTGATAAGCCTAGATTAAGCTTACAGAAAGGTAATTTCCCTTTATATTTTTGGTGAAACCCTATGATCTTACATGACCTAGATCCTTCTAGGGCTTATAATCAACATTAGGGCTTTCAAATTTGATATAACTTTGATTTATCATTCTTTTCTAAATTTCTTAGGGTTTAATGTACATTTTCTTATTCACCTCAATTAGAGTTTAGGTCCTAGACTAGTCTATCATTATGGCTCTCTTTAGATCTTATTTGTTTGGCTAATTTGCACACATACATTTTAGATTTTGATAAGCTCTTATCTTCATTACATATCATCCATCTATCTTTGATATTCTTATGACATATTGTACTAATAATGATTGGGATACATCTTCTATGGAATTAATATTCTATCATATCTCATGTTTTCCTTCATGGAGTAGATTAGTTATCATCCATGCCTATTATCTAGATATAATTCTATAATCCATCCATGAATCTAATAATGGTGATAGCACGATGATTACACATCCAGGAAGATTATAGCTTGTGATAACTTGTAGGATGAACGTAGATGATATATTTAAATTACAACCTTCGATATAGTTTGACAACCTTCAGCCACATATAATAATACATGTTTACCCATGCTTAATGATGTTTTTGTTGATTTTAAATTACCTATCAATGATGATTATCCTTATTGTACTCCTATTATCTCTAGTCGTATGCCTATACATAATGCACCTATTAGGCAATATACACATGATATACTTGCACATTGTTTTTCCATGGATGATAGATCATATGATGAATGTATGTCTCATGACATGGTTGCACCTTATGATAATCTTTCTACATGTCATTATAGTTCTACTATCCATAGCACTTATGGTTCTTCATGTCTCACATCTCATACTAAGCCTAGTTCTATTGCAACTTTTTATTCCTTAGTTATACCACCAAGTCATTTGACAACTTGTCATGCAACTATGGGTTATAATATACATGCTCAATCTAACAATACTACAACCAACATATCTCTTTAGGATTTGGTATCTTTCTATGAAACACATACAAGCATCTTAAGGGACATTCTTGTGCACACAATTCTTTCATCCACTATCTCTTTTACAAAGAGTTATCTTTTTCATCGCAACTTGTTCTATAGAAAAAGAGGGATGTTGAATGAATTTGATAGTTTAATTAAATCCTCCTTTCACTACATACATTCAAGGACATTAAACTAAGTTAAATCACAAATTTTGCAAGAGGACTCAGCTACAAGTTTGGTGTCACTTGGAATGACAAGGAAATTTAGAATTTGTTGATTAATTTGTTAAACCTTAATCTGATTAGGCCTAAAACCCTAATTATGTAAAATCATAAACAAACGGATGAAACCTGATAAATGCTCACACAGGAAAGCACTAAATTTAGATTAGATACATACCAAATTTCATATTTTAGAAGGTAGAAATTTTGGGACAAAAGAGCGAGCACCCTTGTCTAATATAGTGCTTTTTTTTAGGGCTTTGAAGTAAAATGTGCTTCAGATTGTAACTTGCTCAGAGATTCCTAACACTACAAAACTGGAGGACAAAAGAGTGGGCACCCTTATCCAATTAGGGAAATTTTCTATTGTTTTCTTTAGATCTAGAATCTTCCTACTCTGCTCTGGTCTCTTGCAACTCCTCTCCAAAAGATCTGTCACCTGTCACCTACAATCACAAGAGGGGGGTTGGGGGTTGTGGTGTTTAGGAGCTTGCCTTGGTCAAGCCCCGAAATAGCATTCAAGCCTTCGAACACCGTTGTTAGAGAGAGTGCATGTACTTGATGGATAGAGGTAAAAGAAAATGATATGATAAATTAATTGAAACACAAAATAGATGTCACACACTCACATATTTAGTTTCACAATCATACTTCACCTAGACCAACTAGGTTTACAATATATACATGGCAGTTCATTGATTACATTACAAGTTAGCCAATGCAATACAAATATTACATTTTATAAGTCGGCCAATGATCACAACACATGAAACATGCATAGGGTAATCCCTACCATGAACCACACGCTACTCCAGGAGAAAGCACATGCCTTGTGGATCCCAATACATGCTTAGTCAGGTCCTAAACATCATTCATCAAGGAATCACCTTTGCACACATCCCTTATTTGAAATAGGATGGCCTTAAGCATGAAGACATGAAATTTGTAGTATAATGGTCACTACCACTTGAAAAACCTTGTGCGGTATTGGAAATATAAAATATCTTCATGAAATTCTTCTAGATGAGTCTTCATGACTCATACAACACCTCTAGATACACTTTTAACTCTGCACAACAAGTACATTGTGCTGCATACCTTAAAACATGTACACTAAGATCAAACAACCATTCAAAACACACCGTAACACACTATCATTGAGAAACTGATCTTGTGGAGCACTAAAACACCTAAAACTACAAAGATGCATGTAATGCACATCCCTGAACATGTCCACAAAACTACATAGGAAATTCTTCTCTTTTGGAGGAATGCGGAGTATTTCAACAAGCTTTCAACACAACTTTTCTCAGATAGAATAAAGACTGGAACTAAATATCTTAACATATTTAGAATATTAAAAAAATTGTATGACTAGAAATCTAATAAGTAGCTCTTTGTTTTGATGGTGGTTTAGTAAAATTTTATTGCATAACATGTAAACCTGATGAGGGTGAAGTTTGAATTCAAGTTGTTTTATGTTAGAAACATGAATTAGGAGCCATGAGAAACATCCAACCCTTAGTCTTGGAAATCCAAGCCTAAATGGGTAGGATCATAAAAAAATTGAATTCAAGGCATTAAAAATGTCTACGTATTAAAACACATATGCATTATGTTTTTGATAACACACTAATTTGTCCCCCGTTTCCATGCACTTACCCACAAATAGAAATTCATTGTATCACTCACCACCAATAAGGAATATGAAAAGGCACAAAGGGAGGAATGCCAAACTACACAACATTAGTCACCACATTTTATAAAGCCATCAACAATCACTAAAGATCAACATAGCAATGGTAATTTGACCCCACTCTAAAAAAATAGAAAAGCCCCTTTCTATTTTAGAATTTGATAACTTGTTATAGGAAAGATTTAAAACATAACCCTTTAAATTGATTATATTGCATAAAGCAATAATAATCATATTTTCTTATCAACACAATATGTATGATTGTCATTAATACCAAAGATAGACCTTTAAATAATCTTATTATTTTCTAGCACCAAGGGATAAGCACATAAATTCAATCCTCCTAAAGTTGAAATAAAAGGTAGACCTTTAAATAATCATGTCACATTCTAGCACCAAGGGATAAACACATTAATTTAGTCCTCCTAAAGTTGAAATGCATAGTCCCTCAAGTATTTCAAATAAGATCATCTTGTAACAACTTAATTTAATCCAACAACAATTTATGAGAGTTATGTAGCAATTTTTTAAATATTTTCTAACATCACTACAAGTCTAAAACTCATAAATAAATAAGCAATCTTCTTGTAAAAACTTTTGAGGAGCAAGTTCACAGAAACTACAAAGCACAAAACACACCAAAACGAAGGAAAAAATTTGAAAACAAACCAACAAATATTTTTGGTGATCCAAGATTGCAAGTGGACTGCAATGCTCCTACATTAGTATTGTTGACCTATTTTTTCCTCTAGCAAGAGTCAAAATAATCCAAGTAGGATCAATCAGTATGCATATCCCCATGAAAGCCATATTTGTGATCCTGAGGTCTTAACCCAATTTCAAAATCTAAATCTTGCCTGAGGAAGCTTACCATGTGAAAGAGATTGAAAAAATAGGCAAGTTTACTTTTTACATCACCCTGATATTTGCTAAGAGGAGGAAGTTATGTGGGGTCATCATCTGGTCAAGCCCTGATGTTCTAATATCAGGTCATATTTCTAAGATCAGGTGATATTTTGAACATTGGGTGATATTCCAAATATCATCCTTCCTTCCAAATATCACCCTGTGACAACAAGTATAAGAGATTTCCACTTCAAAACATGATGTAAATTGTAAATTTACTTCTACTTCCCATCAACATTAACTTTAGAATTCAACTACCCTTGACAAACACCATCCTCACTTTAATTCCTAGATAAAAATCTTAAACAATATTTTTTTTGTTGACACCACATTATAAATATGTATTACATTTTTAATTATAATCTGATTTCAAAGCATGATGTAACTTGTAAATGTATTTCTACTTCCCATCAACATTAACAATTCAGCTACCCTTGACAAATACCATCCTCACTTTAATTCCTAGATAAAATCTTAAACAATATTTTTTTTGTTGATACCTGTTGTGTGGTTACACAACATGCCCCATTTTGACTTGACAAAACAGGGACCCAAATTTTTGGCTTGGCTTGTGTTTTCTGCTTCCTGGCGGTCTGGTAAAAGTAAGTCATGTAGATCATCATGCATGGAGAGGTTGGGTAAGTCATCATCATGAAGTCAGTTTGTCAAAATTCATATTTCATTCCAGTAACCTCATATTTAGAAAGAGCATCAAATTCCATGCTAGTTTGCCTTTTGCATCACCCTGATATTCATTAAGGCGTGAAGGTTATGAGAGGTCAAAGTTTGAGTCAAACCTGATATTCCTAGGGGAGGATCATATTTCTCAATATCAGTCATATCGCAAAAGATCATCCCAATCTAATTTATCACCTGATAAATCATGCGGTCCAAATGTCTAAACGTCAATTTTAGGTGATAGTGACCTTTAACCGTCAGCAGCCTTATGTATTTCGTGAGGGTCATATTTCTCAATGTATCCTGATATTTCTCAATATCCTCCTGCCACGAAATATCCCCCTAAGCCATTATCCTGATGATGTCATTCAAGACCGATAAACAAAGAAATGAACATGACAATGACATAATCATCATTTTTACCTCTCGAGGGCATATTTCCTAAACATGCTTCTTCTTGCATAACATGATGGTGACGTTATGATGCCATAGTAATATACTGAGCCAATATCTAGATGACATCATCCTGATATTCCGAGAGAGAGAGGTTATAGTTTATTCGGTCATCATCATTTTTGTAAAATCACCTGACATATTGAAATATCCTCCTGATGTATAAAGCACGACCTAATGGTGTGATCATCACCTGATCTTGTCAAGATAGTTTTTCCTCTCGAGGAGGATGATCACATTACACTCGGGATGATATTTGAATATCACCCCGATATCCAAATAATATCATATATCTGAATATATCCTATCATGCGGATATCACCCAACTCTTGTTGCTGCCATTGACATTTAATGCACGCAGATGTGGTAGGTAGTTCCTACCGACCACAAATCCCGATGACACACCTGGTGAAATCCCAAGTTTCCGTAATAAAATCAATTATCAAAATCTAATCTGTCAGGGTTTGCCCTAATTGCAAAGTTAAAAAGGTAAATTCAATTGTTATTTTAACATTTACCTGGCGATAAAATTATTTTTACAGAGTGCTATCTTTCCAAACCCTCGTACAGGCGATACTTGGATGAACAGAGCTTACAAGCAAGAAGAAACGTGAGATTATCACCAGAATTAAAAGAATTCTCAGAAAATTGCTGGTATAATCAAAGGGATCTGCATAACTAGGTAAGTAATTGAAACCCTCATCCTGTTGCTTCTGCATAACCAAGTATGATGTTGTAGGTTCTGGTTTATGCATCCCATGATAAGTAAATGCTGAATAATTATAGTATGCATGATGTTAGTAGAGATAAATTGTTATGTGCATGCTTGTGAATATCCATTGTATGACAAATCTTGTTAATTGCAGCTATCCATGGCTGACAAGAGGTTAGCTAAGTGTGAGGCTGAATTCAGTAGGCCTATGTTCACATACCCTAAGGGAATCCTATTCAAGTATGGTGCCATAACGGATATGCATCAAGGAAGTATCAATTTGGAAGCTTGGTCCGACAAAATGAATGATGAAAAGAATAGAAGCACCCTGTTGGATGCAGTGTTTGTGTCAGGAATGTGGAATGCAACTGGTTTTCTGTACTCTATGGAGTCTCTAGAGCTAGTTATTGAGTGTGCATGAAATTACAATCCACAAACAAGACAGGTGGTGAAACATGGGAGAATATACACAAACCTGTCCATAAAGGGTCTTTCCAAGACATTTGGATTGCCATTGGGCAGGAAGGTTAACAGCATAGATTTGAAGAAATCTGAACTTGAATATGAAAACAATAAGAAGAAAGCAAGAAAGAACATGTATCAGTGGAGGGCTAAGAACAGTACATATCCTGCAGCGGCTAAACTTCCTGTGCACTTATATAAGTATGATTTTGATGACGAGTATCAATATATGATTGCATTGCTTAGCAGGGTGACAGGCCAGCCTGATGCTGGTAGTTTTAAAGACTAGATGTATGGTGTCATCATGATGTGCATATATGCAGATATTAAGCCACTATGTGGCCAATTGATAAGTGATGCTCTACATGAGCAGCTGACGAACCTGGGAGGTTCAAATTGTTCCTTTTACATGACATCATACATTGTCTACTCTTGTGCTTACAAAGGCACATTTGATGCATTAACAACGGTTGGAAAGATTGGTGGAACCACCAATGATGCTCATATTTGGGATCATCATCCCCAATTGCAGAGAGTTAATTACCTCCAAGATTACAAATTGGTAAATGATGCATTCTCTATGCATCTGGTGAGGACCATGGAGGAGGACAGGACAAAAAGATTAAGCATGGAGGCTCAAGAAGTAATTTACAGGCATGGAGCCTGGTACATCCAATTTGCAACATTTTCTTACATGAGAATTGAGGGCTTTGAAGGACAACCCCTCATGCTACCAAGATAGCCCACTGATGCAATGGTATTAATGGACTTTGTAAAGCAGAGTTCCACAATACTGAAGACATACAAGGATGCTCATAAAATACCACCAATCTTGTTTCCAGTAACCATTGGCTACTATATGTGCCCAGATTCAGAAAATATCAATAAAGTCATGGGTAGTTTGAATAAAATGCAATTGCAACCATTCCCACTGGTAAGGCCATACGATCCTTATGGGAGGATACAGAAAGTAATAGGGAAACCTATTCATCAGAGGCACCTGGAAGACTTCTGAGCAGATTGTGAAGATGAAGTAGAAGCCAGAAGAAGAAGATACCAAAGGTTAACACTGAATCAAATCAAAACCTTTGACTGCATCTCCATTCCTTTGCAGTTGAAAAAGGATGATGGCAAGATAATGGCAGATGAGTATGAAGAAAAGAAAATATATAATGATACCATATTTGCACCTGATCTGACTATACAAGAGGCTATATCTTTGGATTCTTTCATTGCCAAGACATTACACCTAACCCAAGCTTGGGTTGATGAACAAATTGATGCATTGAAAAAGAAAGGTGTTGCCATTACTGTAGACAATAAAAAGAAAAGATAGGATATTCCTAATGAGGAATATGATGATTTTATAATTGAAAAAAGGAAATCTAAAGGAGAGAGGCTGCCTCCACAACAACCGCAAAGTAAAAGACCCCCTAGGGGTAAGAAAATTGATAATGAACCCAAAGGGGTGATTATTGAAAGAGAAGTATTTCTGGCTAAAGATGCAACTGCATCAGGATTAGGATTAGCATCACCGCCATAGGTAGATAAACAAAAGTCCAAGAGAGTTCAAAGGGCAGAGGCAGTAGTTACTGAGACCCAAGAAGAGGGTCAATCCTCACAAAAACAAATAGAAGAGGATATTCCCCTGGAGGAAGATACTGAGGAAGAGGAGCTCCCTTTGTTATTCAAAAGGAAAAGAAAAGCCCCACAGGTGATGGTAGATACCACACCTAAGAAACCAAGAACCTCCATGAGAGGTGATGTAAAGCAATCTCCCATAATGTTGATGGGAGCAGGTGGTGAAGGAATAAGAAGAGAATTGCAGCACAACGTACCCCTCCCCACTATTGTTCAGTTCAAAACTGAACAAGCGGAAGAGCATATGAAGGAAACCTCGCAAATGTTTCAAAGAGGTCATATCTCACTAGATGAAATGGTCAATTTATCTGATGATGAGGTGGTAGGGGATGTAGCTTCACAAAAGATGGAGACCCTTGCTGCAGGTATGCATATGACTCCTCATGGGACTCCATCAGTTCAAACAATGTTGGAGGAGATGAAGCAAGCAGAATCTAAAAAGGAAAAGAGTCCAGAGAAGATAGCTCAAGAAATGGGGCTGGACACATTACTTAAATAGGTGACAAGTCCTGCAGTAGTGGATTTGACATATAGACAGGATGTAAGTCCTAAACATCCAGCAGGTACACCTGATAAAAGAGAACATATGGAAGAAGTGAAGATGGTAGAACTAGAAGGCCATGCTTCAGAAATAAGCCAACAACACCAAGAGGATACATCAGTTGAGCCCGTTATAGTAGAGGTTCAAGAAAAGAGAACTGATCAGAAAGATGCATTAGAAGATCATGCTTCTAAAGTTTAAGAAGTAAGTAATGCAGGTGCAGGACAGATTACAGTTTCAGAACAAGTAGCGGCACCTAAGGAGGATTCCACAATATCCACTGTTACGAATATGCCTCAACAGGAGGAAAAGTCAAAAGTGGATGAAGTAATAAAGGAAAAAGATCATGATCATCATATAGACGCATCACAAGATCCTCCACCTCAGGATGATGCTCCTCCGGAAAAGAAAATTCCTCAGAAAGAGGATGTACCACAGAATCACCCTCAGTGTGAGCATCATGAAGAAGAAACAAGGAAATCACCTTCTCCATCACATATGCTGACAGATACAAGAGATTATGGTGAACATCATGATGATGCTAAAAAACATGGTCAGGTACCTCAATGGTTAGAGAAGGAAATCAACACAGAGGTTGCTTTTGAAATTCAAGAATTTGATGTATCCACTTTGTTTTCAGAACATTCGATAAAACCAGAGAGGAAGGCCAGGTTGACTTCGGCCATTAGAAGGGACCCTACAACTGGTAGGAGAATAGCACAGATAGCAATCCCTACTATAGAAAAGGAGAAAGGTAAAATTACCTTAGATGGATTTCAGATCAGCACAGTAGACTTAGGGTTTGCTAATAAAGACCAAGAGGGTCAAGAGGGGAAAGACATTATAGATTCTTTGATTCAAAAGGTTAAAAGAGAAAAGGAGAAAAATAAGCAACACAAAGAGCACATTGCTTAGTTGCATGCATATATAAGAAGGTTAACTAATACTGAAGATACTTCCACTGATTATGCAGTCCCAGTGACTGCCATTCCCCAAGAAGAGGTAAATAAATTAGATCTCATGAAACATGAGTCATCTGTATTAAGGAAATGGATGCTATCCACATTGGATGTAGCAGAAGATGTAATAAAGGCCTCTTTAAAGAGGTGGAATTCCCTCAGTATCTCTAGGAAAAAGGTAGACAAGTTACAAATGGAAATAGGTAAAAGGTCTTTCCAATTGGAGAAGATATTGGATGTCCTGGGAGAAATAAAGAGGATAAATCCTCAATTGCTCATCAACAAGTAGGTGCTGAATAATAACAATGCATTATTGATAGATATATGGTATAAGGACATTCAATTTGAATGTGATATACTCAAAAGATGCAACAATAAGTTGAGAGAAATCAGCATAAAATTACATGATATGATGTCTTTTGAGGCATAAATTTTGGAAATGTTAGAAGGAAAAGTGAAAGGAAAGATAGAAAATCAAGATGAAGAGTTTTCAATACAAGCTCTACATAATAACTTCTAATTCGTTGTTGATGATCCACTAGGCCAAATGACAGAAGAAATCATGGATAGACTGGTGAGTACCAAGGTGAAAATAGAAAATTATAATGAGACATTACACAACAGATGGAATAAACTGGATAGCCTCAGAACTAAATACCAGGCGCATAAACATGCTATTATCAAAGCAAAGACCCAAGATGGTTGAGAAATAGATAAGATAGTGTAGTTGTATGAAAATGTCAGGGTCATCATGCAACCTCATATACAGGGCCGGCATCATCAGGATGATGAAGATACAGAAAGTGATGTACCTGATGATGGAGCGCATGAGTTAGATAAAGTAGATGATGATGCATCATGAAGTAAATATCAGCATCTAATACTTAGTGAAAATAAGTATTTCAGATAGTTGCCAACTGGCAACTTGTGCTATTTGATAAAGTTGACAAAGTCAAAGGAAATACTAACCATAGATATTCATAGATAAATCAAGATCTTAGATCTTTTGTAGCAGACCCCTCACCTTGTTCTATAAAAGGTGCAGGCGTGCCTCATTTCAAGGATTTGAAATTTAATTGAAATTTGTTTGCTGAAATATTCAGGGCTTATTTCAAAGCTTTTTGTATACATATATATCCTTGCATACTTAATGAATGAGAAGATTGTTTTGATTACACTTCATAGTAAATCTTGAGTAATCAGTGTGTGAATTCTGGATATATGCCGTGACTTGCTGCGTCCCTTGGAGTGCATATCTACGTGCATATGTTGTTTTCATACAATTCTTTTGAAGTTAGCATCAACTGTATCTAGCTGTGGAATGTCCTAGTGAACATATGGTTTGGTTTTCTTCTCTTCATGACTGTATCTGATGTATATGTGGTTCAATAGCTGAAGGTTCAACATTAATTTGAAGCATTTCTTTCAATTTCCTTTAAATTTCAGAACATTTCGCCATCATAATTGCAAATAATTGATAATCTCAAGCAAATAATACAAATATGTGGACATCTCATAGATAATTGCAAATATTTAGCATACTTGAAGCTAAAGCATGTATAATTGAAAATATCATGCAAAGATTTAAATATTTCTATATCATTTGATCAAACAATTGCATAAAATGACCTCTCAGTGAAGAATCTTTGCAGAAACAGTGTCATGATGATGAATTCAACGTAAGGCCCCAAAATGGAAACAGCAACACACATCAACCTCTGAGTAACGTCAGGAGATTAAGACCTAATCAAGGGAGACTTGAGATCATGAATTCTCTAAATTTATTGTATCTTTCAAGATGAATAAGGGTTAATGTGTACTTTTATTCTATGTTTGTTTATGACTAACATCATGATCAACAATACCACATTATAAATATGTATTACATTTTTAATTATAATCTGATTTATTAGTACCTACCTCATCCACCGAGGCTTATCTAGTTATTAATCTATTAACAGTAAACCAATCAAGACACATGAGTTTTTTTTTGTCAGGTAAATTTGATATATTGGCTCAAAAAAAATGACCTCTGCGGATTGTCCAAGAGTATAAATGTGGAGAGAAATTCGGTTTGAGGGGAGGATGTGGCAAGTAAACAAATTATGAACACAAGTTAAGTCATGCCTAAATAGATGGGGTTAATTTTGAGAGTGAAAAATCATCAGTTTTTGAGAATTTAATTTTTTACTTCATTACCCACACTATAATTATAATTATAATTACAACTAAAACACATACTTTAATTACAACACTACGAGGCAAGTACTTGCCACTAGGTGGCACTTGTTTATAGAGTAATTTTAAAGCTTGTCTCATATCTTCACAATTATTCTAGAAGATAACTTAAAAAATCATCTAAAAATTATAATATTTTTTAATTCTTAATCTATATTTAAATGAGAAGAGTTTAAAGATAATAGAAGTTCCAATAACAAAAAAAAACCACATAATTACACCAAGAAGAATATAAAAGAATAGTATTATCTCAAATACCGATTTAATGTAAAGAATCTAAAAGTAGCCATCATAATCATGTTTGTCAAAAAAATCTAACAATTACCATTCATAAAATTCTTGATGACAATTATAAAATCTCATTTTCTTTTTGCTTAAATGTTAAAATCAAGTCAATTCTTTCAGTAAATAAGAGCATAAGCTTCATCTGAAGTATGAGAAACATCCAATCTAGAGGCATTCCATCCTCCCATCAAATCCACTTGCCTTGCTCCCATTGATCATATACACTTTTAGTGCTCGATACACATTGAGTTTAACCAGATACTTTTTTTGCAAGAATGAAATTAGGCATTAAACCTGGACTTCTTATGTTCATACATTATCTCTATAAGAAAATTAAAAACAGTATACCAAACTATCATGGCTATCGAGGACACTGCATTGGAATGTGAAAGAAGAAACAAAGATTTTTACCATGAAAATGTCAAAATAGGAAACTCTCACATTATTTATTTATTTATGGAGCTTACATATCATAAAGCACACTTGCAACATGCATATCAGATGAAAGAAACTTTGGAGACATTTGGGTTTTGTTCAGCGTGGAGGCCCTCCAAAGGGTGGACAGCAAAATGCACAGCATTCTTGTATCAGGCAGCAGCAGCACAGAAAATAGAAACTGCATCAATAACAATATTCCCATATCAGTTCAAAAAACTTAAACCTACATACCAAATAACTAATTAAAAGAAGTAAACTCAACAGATACATAAAAACCCGTATTAGAAAAGAGCCAAAAAAAAGTGAAATTAATGTCACCATTGTCGAATGCATCCAAGAAACCCCCCTCCAGGACCTCCCCCACCAGGTCCTCCTCCTCCTCCAGGCCCTCCAGGACCCATGACTATAATTTAACTAATTCCCAAACAAAGAAAAGATCACCGTGCTATAGCAATATCACAGGGCTTGATGAAAAAGAGAAAATAGTTTAGGTGCTTTGAGGGAGTGGATCTTGGACTATATAGACTATCTCTCGGTCTAAAAACCCCTCTCCGTTCTTAGTTAGTTAAAAATAGATTAGGTTACTTGGAAATTAAGTGATGGCCATCCGGATATACAATTACAAGATTCGCCAAGTAAGACCAGTAGAAAGTTGCTCAACTACTAGTTAAACGTATCTTCCATTCAACCTTACATGATATAACTTATGGTTGAATGATAAAACTTATGAATTAATATCCATGTCATTTCTCATTTAGTTTTTATTTATTTTAAGAGAATAGTTTAATATATTTATATATCAACAAAAAGTATAATTGTGTGTAAAATTAGGTTTATTTTCTATATATATATATTCATTCTCATGCGTTTATTTGTATATTATTTATAATTACACAATTTTTCATTCAGATCACATTTATTGTACCATCTATGATCAGACATTCAATTTAGCGGCACATGCTTCACTATTTCATTATCTCAAGTCATTTCCATGCATGTGAGATCAACCCCATGCTTGCGAATCTTAGCCTACAAATTTCAAAATTCAAATTCAAATTTACCTTTTTCCTACACGTTCCAATAGTCATTGTGAGCTGACTAAACACACATTCACACAAATTATTGCTATGCCTTGGTATTTAAAGTCATTCAACTACATTCATTTATTGTCATCAAACATCAAGGAAGTATCGTTCATATATCATCCTAGGAAAAATGTGTTGGGGCACTAATATGAATTTAGATCTATACAAAACTATTATAGAGCATTTGTATGACTAAAGCTTGTTGTCTTTGATCCTTCAATTATTTTTCAAGGGTTAACCTCAGAGAACATGTCCCCTAGTGACATACTAGTGACCCTCTAAACGTATTTCTAAATATTGCTAGTCTTCAAAGTAGAGCAAAAGGTAGAGTAGATAAAGGCAAATTTAGTGAACCAAAGAGTAGGAGTACAAAACCATGGAGATCAAATTCGTGCAACAAATGGATAGATCTACAGATGTGGAAAAGATCAAGAGGTAACCCCTCATAGTGTGTGCAAATTATTTAGATTCTAAGACAAAGTACAAACATAGAGGATCAATTTTGAGCCTTGATACATCTAAAATTCTATGTTGTACTAGGATTCTTCTTCTTACTAGAGCATAGTATTAAGTACTTACATTTATCACATTTAGATTTTGTACATTAGCATTTAATTCTATATTTCCAATGCCCAAAGTTTTCATTGAATTAATCTAGGTTAATGTATACTAAGTTGTATGTATTTCATTTGATAATCCTAGATTAATCTTAGGGAAAGGTAATTTTATTTTATATTTTTGGTGAAACCCTATGATCTTGCATGACCTAGATCCTTCTAGGGCTTGTCATCAACATTAGGGCTTCCAAATTTGACATAGCTTTGATTTATCATTCTTTTTAGATTTATTAGGGTTTGATGTACATTTTCTTATTCATCTCAATTAGAGTATGGGTATATAGTGATTTATCTCTTCTCCCAACCCTCACCCTAGGCTATTCTATCATTATGACTCACTTTAGATCTTATTTGTTTGGCTGAATTGCACACATACATTTTAGATTTTGACATGTCCTTATCTTCATTACATATAATCCATCTATCTTTGATAGTCTTATGACATATTGTACTAATGATTGCGATACATCTTCTACGGAAGTGTTATTCTATCATATCTCATCTTTTACATCATGTGGAGTTGATTAGTTATGATCCATGCCTATTAAATACAATTCTATAATCCATCCATGGATCTAATGATGGTGATAGTGATGATTACACAACTAGGAAGATTATACCTTGTGATAACTTGTAGGATAAACATAGATGATATATTTTTACAACCTTCAATATAGTTTTACAATCTTCACCCACATATAATGATACATCTTTACCTATTCTTAATGACTATACTTGTTGATTTCAGATTACCTATTTATGATGATTATCCCAGTGATGAGATTTATGGTTATTGTACTCCTCTGATCACTAGTGGTATGCCTATACATAATGCACCTATTAGGGAATATACACATGATATACTTGCACATTCTTTTTACATGGATGATACATCATATGATGAATGTATATGTCATGGCATGGTTGCACCTTATGATAATTTTTCTACATGTCATTATAGTTATGCTATCCATATGGCTTATGGTTATTTATGTCTCACATCTCATACTAAGCCTAATTCTATTGCAACACTTTATGCCTTAGTTATACAACAAATTCGTCTAACAACTTGTCATGCAACTATGGGGTATAATATACATGCTCAGTCTAACAATACTCCAACTAACATATCTCTTTGGAATTTGGTATCTTCCTATGAAACACATAGGAACATCTTAGGGGACATCCTTGTGCATAATTCTTTCATCTAATATATTTCATAGAAAGAGTTATCTTTCTCATTGCAACTAATACTTCAACATAGGACACAAATTCCCTTTAATCCTCATCATGGGGACATTAGAGTCAAATGAGTACTAGTAGACAATGGATTTGGATTGAATATTTGTAGTAAGAATTTTCTAGATTTGCTTCAAGTTAAATACTCTAATCTCCCAAAATTTGAGGTGGTCATTAAAGGGTTTGATAATGTCACACAATAATTCCTTGGTTACATCACTTTACCTATCACTTTACGGCTCATTACTCTTAACACTACTTTCTAAGTGATGCCTAGAAAATTAGTGTATGGTGTTCTTTTATGGCATCCATGGATCCATGCAATTGGTGTTGTCCCATCTATAATTCATCAAAAACTCAAGTTTATCCACTATAACAAGCAATTCGTAGTGACAACCAATGAAAACCTATATAAAATTTTCTAAATAGTCAAAAAACATAAAATGATGATATAAATAGTATGATTAATCATCCTATAATGCCTCTGAAATCCTCCTCTAATACACCCATACATCACACTAATCATGATGATGATTGGGCTTCCCTAGATTTCATGACATCAAATTATAGGAACCAAGATTCTTAACCTTTTCCTATAGATCTTGATATACATGACAATTTTCCTTTGGTTTCTCACATGGATGCTCATTCTAGTGAGGGTGATACTTCTCATATATCCAAAAGTATTTTGTGAACATTGTTTATCCTCATCTAAGTTGGCTAGTCATTATAGAAAAGTACATAACATTTTAAGAAATCTTGGACATGACATAAAGGGATCATTAGGCTTAAACTAACTTCAAATGTACAACCCTTCTTTGTGTAAGAAAATTTACCACACATTTGCGAGAAGTTACTTTTCACCACTTGCACATTTGTTTCCAAATTAGCTTTAAGATCCATGGAGATCAATTGTCTAATTAGACAATACCATAGCTCAAATCATGACAATCTCACATCATCCCATAATCCTCCAGAACATCTCTTATTTTTTCTTATCAATAACAAGTTAGTCACCTTATCATGTATCCCATTCCTAGGAAATCCAAAACAAGGTCATTCATTTCTATTATATTACTCATACCATCATGCATTATGCCATTCCACTAATCAATATAGAACTTTAAACAATAGAATTTGAAATCCCCTAAACAATAGTTACCTACTTATTAATGAAACTCATTCTAGTAACTAGATTAATTGGGTTGATAAATTTACCTCTACACATAATAATATAGCACCCAATATTGAGGATCCAAGTGACAAGTACACAAATGCCAAATTATATCAGCATTTCAAAGATCTTTTCGATGATAGATGAGGATTATAGGATTAAAGAAGCCCCACCTCAGATGCCTCAATTGTTCCTTTTTCTCTTACCCACTTTGTACCTATAACCTCTCTTTGTTTGTGTTTACTTCCCCCTACCATGTGATGTGCTTTTTTATTCCATGTCCTATAAGGGGCAACATGTGATATTTTTATGTGCTTACTATCTCCTACCGTGTGATGAGCTATTATGCCACACACTATTGGGGAGCTTGCATTTTTTGTTTTATTTCATTGTTCACCTCTTCCTTATGTTATGTTTTTATTTCATGTTCCTTCTTCTCTATGTTGTCTTCTTATCTACGTGTGATTTCTTATTTATATTTGTTGACAACTTGGGGATAATGCAAAGCATTAGGAACTCACCATTCCTTTTTATGTTGACCAAAAATTCATCCCTTGTCATTGATAATTATGTTGTTCTCCATCAAGATTCTTACACCATTTGATGCATCCCTATCTCTATTCATGTTGGTCTTGTTTCTTTTTACCTTTGTTGGATTTTACATCTAGTGTGGACTAAGGTTACAACTTCAACTGATAGATTATGTAGTCCCATCCTTCACTCATTCAACAACAACAAACAAGATTTTCCCAAACCATCCTAGATCATACACACTTGTTTCATCACCAACTTACCATGCATTACATCGCTTAACCTAGTCACTTTCACATTACCCCTTACTATGATAAGTTTCTAGTTTCTAGCCTAGAGGAATTTTGGATATTTGAACCCTTCCACATCCACCTTACACTTGACACTCACACTTAACCTTTTAACCCTATTCTAGATATGATGACCAAACTTAGGAACATGTATGCTTTCTTCCCCTCTATAAATTCCAATATCCAAAACTTAGTTGTGACCCTTAGAACATTATGAGAAAATTGGCTTTATCCTCTTTCCTCATTTAGACACGAGCATGCAAATATATGCAAAAAGAACTATCCATAACCACCTAACCTAATCTTTGGTGATGATCCCTTGCATCTTACTATAACTTACATGGGGTTAGGTTATGGGGGTCATGCAAAAATAATACATGCCCATACCACTTGGTCTAATCTTCAATTATGATCCCTTACATATTACTAATTTCATAGGGTTAGATTGTGGGTGCGGCATCAAAAAGAAGAGAAATAGAAAAGAAATATCAAAAGCATGCAAGCCTAAGAGATGAACTCATAATGCCAAAACAAAGAAACTTGAAGGGAAAATTAACTCAAAGAGAAACACCCTGCTAGACTCATGATGTCCCACTTATTCTCTATCCCTTTCTACTTTGATCCATCTCATAAGTCATTCTAGGATGAGTGCTAAGATAGGATATGTATTATATTCCCTTTCTTATAGCATCCATGGGTTGAGCATGAAATTCTATCCTAGCATACTCCATCTTTTCCATCCCCTAATCCTTACATATTGTTCTTATCCCTCCATCCCTCAAAATATAGAGTTTGAATTGGTGAAACCTTTGAAAAGACTCATAAAAAGGAACCCTATGCTTCCCTTATCCCTTCTACACACTTTGTGCCATCCACCACTATGTGATATATTGAAAGGAAGTAAGGTACGTGGAATAGATTCCTACACCAAACTAATGAGGGGAGAGTTATGAAAATTTGTAATCCTTATAGCAACAGAGAAGAAGATATGTATCATGTAAAACATAAATCAGCAACATAACATAAACCATAACACAGATATATGTGGGAAAGACCCTTTAGGGTAAAATACCCCCCACTCCAAAGCACAACCCAATGTTATATTCAGTAAACAATGTGTGGTTGCAATACACTTGTAGATCTATACTCTTGCAAGAGTTTACAACACTCTATTTCTGGAGCAACTTCAACAGTATAACAGTACCTACAAATCAACATACAAAACTAGCTCCAAGTAGTACCTTATATAGACTTTACAAGCCATGAGAGGATTCTTCTAGGGGGTGGGTGTCCAAATCCACATGGCACACTTTCCTACACCTTCCTTCTGCCTATGACACTTGTTCAACACTTTCTAATAGCCACCGACACTTGTCCAATCATGTCATAGAAATCTCCTCTACATGGGCACCCCAAATATACTATTTCTAGCTTATGGTAGATGCTTTTCCATATCTTATAGTTGTCATAGAATATGTCATATATGATAGCACTTACAGTTGTAAGTAATCTATTATAACTAACTATTTCTAGAACATTCTATTACAACTTGTCATAGGCCAACTTGGGTGCTCCAAAATGGCTAAGTCAAAGATGCCTCTTATAGTGTCATACATGCAAATGACACTTGTCTTCATCACTTCTATTTCTATCTCTTACACTATCATAGCATCTGTCATATCTTACGCATCATAGAATTTGCATACCTCTTGACACATGACCTCTAGGTGCTGACACATTGAAAAACTATGCCAACACAGCATGGGCTGCCTACCTCCTCATAAGAGGATAAAATACATCTAGTCACAAGGTTCTATGTAGGGTGACACATCATCATGCCAACTCCCACAAAGTGATGAAATAAGATTTACATGGAAATTTACAATAGTAGGCAAAATTTGCATAAATAAATAAGTACAAACATTAGGAATTTGCAAAGGTTGAGAAACATTAATTCCCAAAATTATACCACTTGTCAAACACCTTTCAAGAGCCAATAGATGACAATAAATCAACTGCTAGGGGTTGAGAGGCCTGTAGACTCTGAACACCATCTAAAATTATTTGTACTCACGGGCTTTGTCAAGGATCTGCAACATTCGTCAAAGTGTAAACTTTCTCCAAGTTAACTTTCCCATCCTCTACCATGTCATGAACAAAATGGTACTGGACATCAATATGCTTTGTCCTTGCATAGAAAGTAGAATTCTTCACTAAACATATGGCACTTTGACTATCACAACAAATAGTTATCATCCCTACATCAAAACAAATGTCATAACACAATCTCTTAAGCCAAATGACTTCCTTACAAGTATGAGTTGTTGTCATTTACTCTACTTCTATAGTGGACAAAGCGACGACAGCTTGTTACTTACTCATCTAGCTAATTGCACTACCAAACATAGTAAAAACATAACCACTGGTGGATCTTCTAATGTTAATATCTCCAACCCAATCTGAATCCACAAATCTATGAACACTCACAAAATGTCAAGGTCTTGTAGGATAAGGTCATGATAACATAGGGAATACTCAAAAGTACCCCACAAATCTATGAACACTCTCTTCACTGCATCCCAATGTACCGATCTAGGATTAGCCATAAATTGACTGAGGACTCCCATTGCTTGGGCAATGTTTGATCTTGTACAAACCATAGCATACATCAATCTACCAACAACACTAGCATAAGGATCTCTCATCGACCCTCTACCTCATTAGGATATCTTGGACAATCCAAAATAGATAACTTCATCCCTAACATCAAAGGAACAATCTACAAGTTGCCATGTTGAATCTCTCCAACACAAAATTCACATACTTACTCTGGCTCAACCAAAGTTTTTTGTATACCCTATCTCTTCTAATTTCCATCCCTAGAATGTATCGAGATGCCCCTCGATTTTTCATCTCAAAATGTGCTAAAAGTTGAGACTTCAAATCAAAAATCAAGTTCTTTCCATTCCCAAAAAGAACATATCGTGAACATATAATGCAATAATGAGAATGTGATCATTATCCATCTTCTAATAAACATAATGATCTTATTTCAATCTCAGAAATCCTAAACTCAACACAAAAGCATCAAACTTCTAGTACCACATCCTAGGGGATTGTTTCTGTTGCAAGTATGTGCTAACTGGTGTTGACATTGATGTCAACATGTTTGTGGTCATTAATGTCAATTGTGCTCTTGTTTTGTTACTTGATTGTGATGAGTTAGTTACTTTGTATTGCATTGTACAAGTTCTGAAGATGATAATAATATGCTATTGATATTAAGTTTCCAAGTGCTTTTGAGAAAATTTGGTTCATACTGAAGATAGAGTTGTGAAGATGTATTTTGGATTTCAAGATACTGCCTGAGTTTTTTCTCCACATTTCTTTTGTGTTGAAGATTGAAGTGTGAGATTTGGATATGTTTTAGAGAAGTGTTTTAAGATACTAAAACTAGAATTTGGTGGTCTAGATCACTATGCAGTAGAAGTTCTATTCACCAGTTTGAAGATTGTCCCTAATAGCATTTACAGTGTGACAGGGAGAAAGTATTTTGCTCCACATTTCTCCGCAGTTTGGTTTTTGGTCTAATGGTTTTGGACATATGTTTACAAGGTCCTTATCTATCTTCACTCCAAAGGATTTGTGATTTGGTGCTCCAGAAAGCAAGTTATTGATTAGCAGAGTTTGACAATATTTTTTTGTGAGCAGTCTTGATTTGTCTTAGGTGATATTTGTTGTCATCAAGTGAGATCTATTGCAGATGGATTTGTCGGATCCCAAGTGATTCTATGTTGTTTTTGGATGTCTCCATATTGTGTTAAAGGCATGTGCTTGATCCATAAGCTATGATTGAGTTCTTGGAAGCATGTGTAAAAGTATTTTTGGTGTTTTCACAAGTTTGGCTGACTTAGGTGCTAACACTCTTTGCGGATGTGTTTTGTGGATCGTAGAAGCATGTTAAAGTGTGTGAAGATGTATTTGGGTCTGATTTAATTTGTGAAGTGTTCATCTTTCATACATTTGATTCACAAGTTTGTTTAGGTCCAAACCTAATATGAATTGTGTATGTATGCCGACCTTGGAGATTGTTCCAAAGGTTGTAGATTGTATTACCAACCTTGATGTATGTTCCAAGGGTGATGATTGGTATAAATAAATGTAATGAATTCATATGTTGAGTGTGGGGATGCAAATATGTGAAGTTGAAGGTGTTTGTGTTGTAAGGGCAGAGAAGGTGATCTGTATTGCGCGTCAATGGAACTGAACTCAAGCATGGTGTAGATGCTATTATATTAGTTCATGGTAGTGAGCCACCCCTCCTGATAGTGAGCCAACCCTCGGCAATGAGCCACCCTTTGACAGTGAGACTATATGCAGTGAGCATCTTTTGGATAGTGCATCCTTAAGGGCAATGAACCCTAGGTAGTGAGCCCTTTGGTAGTGAGCCTCCTTTGTTGTTCAGTATTATTCCTACATTATATTGTGAGATAACACTCACCATGGTTTTTCCCTTATAGGGTTTTCCACATAAAAGTCTAGTGTTCATGTGTGTATGGTGTTGATGTGTTTAAGTTTTGATTCTACACTTCATGTTCATTCTTCATAACAGATTAAGGGGTTAAAGTAAGCGAATGTGAATGTGATTTTGGTTTGAAAGAATTTAAGGTTTTTAATACAACTGATTCACCCCCCCTCTCAGTTGTCTTGTGCCTTCAACAATTTCAAATCATACAAAGACTTTTTCAACTTGCAAACCAAATTTTATTTACCTTCAACAATGTAGTGCTCTGGCTATGACATATAAATCTCCTCCTCCAAATTAACATGAAGAAAATTTGTCTTCACATCCATCTTTTCAACTTCAAGCTCATACGCTACTATAGGAGATAACAAAAATCTGATGGATGTCATCTTTGCAACGAGAGAGAAAAACCCACCATAATCTATTCCCTCAACCTAGGAATACCCATTCATAATGAATTCGGCCTTATACTTCTCAACACTACCATATGTACCAAATTTATTTTGGAACACCCATTTGCATCCAACGGGTTTCCATCCTTTAGGAAAAGGCACCAAGTCCCAAGTATTATTATTTTCCAAAGCAGCCATCTCTTCTTAAATGGCCTCTTTCCAGGAACCTGCATCTTTCATACCCATAGCCTCATTCACAGTTCTAGGCTCATCAGTGCTATAAGTAAGGCAAAAATACAACTAGAATCAAGCAATGAATAACCAAACCTCTTAGGTTACCTCCTAATCTATGTAGACCTCCTCAAAATATGAGGTTGAGGTTCTTCTTCTTCTAAACTTTCAGAGATGCTAGAACTCTCCTCATCACCAAGTCCAATAGGAGATTTCAGTTTAGTCTTCTCAGGGGTAGAAGGAAACTAACCACATCCTCTTTATTTTCTTTATCTTTTGGCTATAGAAAAATAGGAGGAGGACTTACTTCTCTAAAGATAATACTTCTGCTATACAAGACTTTTTTTGCCACAGGATCCCAAAGCTTTTATCCTTTCACACTTACACCATAACCAATGAAGATACTCTTAACCACCTTATTCTCCAATTTTGACCTCTTCTCTTTAAGCACATATGCATATACCTTGCAACCAAATACTCGATGATGTCACAATGAAGGATTTTTACTAGAACACACCTCCATGGGTGTCTTCTCAATAAGCATTGAAGTAGGAGACCTTTTAATTAGGTAGCAGGCAATGTCTATAGCTTCAACCTATAACTTCAAATCAAGGCTAGCTCCACTAAACATACTCCTTCCCCTCTCCATCAACGTCATGTTCATCCTCTCTACAACTCCATTTTGTTGAGTGGTGTATGGAGTTTTCTTATGTATTTCAATCCCATGATCTTTACAAAACTTCCCAAAATCTGCCAAAAAAACTCACCACCATTGTCAATCCTCAAACACTTAATATTTTTACCAGTTCGATTCTCTACAAAAGATTTAAACTCTTTGAACCAACTAACGACTTCAAATTTTCTTCTAAGGAGATAAACCCATGTCCTTCTACTATAATCATCAATGAATGATAAAAAAATATACAGACTTAGAAATTGAAGGAAAATTCATAGGACCAAACACATTAGAATGAATCAAATCCAACACCTCAGAAGGTTTGTGATAACTAGAGTAAGACTGTACATGGTTTTTCTTTCCATATACACAATATTCACAAAAATCACACTCGAGATTACAATCATTTAACCCTTGGACAAGGTTCTTATTTTTTAGGGCTCTAAGACCCTTCTCACCAATGTGACCAAGTCTCTTATGCAACAACATTGTCTTCTCAATAGGAAGTTTCATCTCCAAATCATGAGCACCCTTAGGTACCCAAAAAGCACAACCATTAGAAGTAAATGCAACACACTTCTTCGTTGCTAGTTCCAATGGTGAGGATGAAGAATATGAAGCTCTCTGAACTTTGAAATAGAAGAATAATTTCACTAAATAGTGCATGCATCTAGATAAAATAGAGTGCCTCTCCGAACACCCTTAGCAAGCACCATAGCTCCTCTAGTCATCTTGCATCCTCCATTTGAGAAGAAAACCTGCACACCCACATCATTCAATTTACTTACAAAAAAGGTTTCATGCCAAACCTGGGATATGCAAAACACCATTGATCCCCTTCACTCATCCATCAAGGAATAGGATCAAAACTCTTCCATGGCCAACCATCTTTAGATGAGAGTCATCAACTAGGTACACCTTCCCACCATCATATTCTTCATACTTTGTGAACCAACCCCGATGTCAGGTCATATGGGAGGAAGCACCAAAATCTATCAACCACACATCTTGATAGGGAGGACTCTAGGCTGCCTGCTCCGCATCCTGTAGGTGTACAAGACTATTTGACAACACTAGCCTTCCTACCAATTCAAAGTGCTAAAAGACATACTCTTTGCAGAGATGGAAAACTCTACTTCTCTGCTTAGTGTGGGACACATACATTGTCCTCACTACTTCCAAGGTACTGCCTCAATGGCACATAACTTTCTGAGCCCGTTGCCCACCCTTCTCACTCTGTTCAAGGGTCTGGGCTGCTTGGTGCTCACTTTCTTTCTCTCTATTTTTCCACCCCTGCAAGTCTATCTTCCTACTTGTTTATCTAGCCAGACTCCTCACTGAGCTCACCTAGAACAAGCATGCATTGCCTCTAACCGGAAATCCGACCACCCCACAAAAGAAAAACAAACAAAGAGCATGGCTCTGTTTGATGACCTCCATACTGTACAATGGGATTTGAGGAGTCATCAAAACAGAGTCATGGTTTGCAAAAGAAAACAAAATTGCAAAAACAGAAAGACTAATCTACTTCAGAATGGTAAACTGAAAATAGAAAATAAAATACACAGATGATCAAACTGTTGTACTTTATTTCTATTCAAAAATTCTGATTACATTAAAATGCTTCACACACCAAAATTCACTTCTTCGATTCTTCTTCTGCTGAACTCCTCTACAGAAAGAATGCTACATTTTATATCTCTACTCATGTCCGTTACAGGACGGTTCAACTACAAGACGGTTCATATTCTAACTGCCCAGCATCGCTGACATCCAACTATCAAACCATTTCGCATTCATGAGAACCTTTAGTCCCACATACATCCGTCGACTGACACATCAACTGCATATATGCATGAACACACGGTAAGTTTACCGTTGGCACTTTTGCTGCCGATGACCCTAGCCTGTCAACCACTAACGAACCGTCGGAGTGACTTCTTCCTTCTTCACCGATAAGGTTCCTCCTGCCGATGCCAACCCCTCGCCAACTTCCATTGGGGTGACAGTTGACATTGGAGCGACATCCCTAGGCTTGCCCGATAGAGATCCTCACGCCAACGCCCGACTTCAAGGTAAGTCCCATCGGAGTAACCAACACCATCGACAAAACTTCTCTTCGCTGGACTGACGGTTGTTCTGATGTCGACGCCTAAGCCAAAGACATCCATCGGAGTGACCACAAGCAGTCGGAGTAACATTTCAAAGTTGGGCCGACAGTGATCCTTACGCCGATCAAGCGGGACTCCACCATCAGTGAGACCATTCCCATTGGGAAGACTTCACAAGGCTCGACCGATAGATGTCCTCTCACCAACGTGCAACTCCATCGGAGTAACACATAGCTGTCGGAGTGACACCCACATCCTTCACCGATAGTGATTCTCATGCCGATGGACTTCACCAACCTTTACCACTCCATCGGGGTAACACCAAGTGATCAGAGACACAACCACAGGCTCCACCGATGACCACCCTCATGCCGATGGACATCACACATCGGTAAGACCTTCAACCGTCGGCCTACGATCAAATCCTCGGCCCGATACTTATGCTCACGCCAATGTCTTCGGCCAACTCCACATCGGTGAGACTCGATGTTTATCACCCCGATCGGTGAGATGATACACTGTCGGCTCACGATTATTTCCTTAGCCCGATGCCAAGGCTCACACCGATGACCCACTTTGGATAAGTAAAAAATTCTTCCCGCCAAGGCTTATTAGAAAATTCACACGCCAAAATGCAATGATAAGAAAATTTCACAACATCACACCAAAAATGTGCAGTATATACATGGGCTCCGAGCCCTTGGTGCTCCTGCACCATACTCCCCCTGTGCGGAAGAAGTCAAGTCACCTCCGGTGATAATGAGGCAAAATCAATGCCCCTCTTTTTGAATTCTGACTCTACAACCCAGGTAGCTTCTGCTTTAGGCATCTGTTTCCATTTGACCAAATGCTCCATGTAGACGCCATGTCTGGTCTGCTTTTGTACTCTTGAATCCAGTATTCTCTCTGCCTGTAGTTTGGGTTGTAATGGCAAAGTCACATCTATTGCTATCTGTTCCTTCTCTGAAATGGATCCATTTGCTGCTGACTGAGGACCCCTGTATTGCACCAGGTCTTGGACATTAAACACTGGTGAGATTGCCAAATCTTCTAGCAATTCAAATCTGTATGCATTGTTACCATACTTGTTCAGGATTCTACAAGGACCAATTCTCCTCATCTACAGTTTGGTTGGCGTGCCTTTCTGCATTCTAGCTTTGTTCAAATGTACCATAACCAGATCACCAACCTTAAACTAAATATCCCTTCTATGGGCATCTACTCTGTCCTTGATCTTCTGTGTGTTCTCTGTCAAGGTTTTCTTCACCTGCTCATGCACTTCTTTCATGGATTGTGCAAAATCCTCTGCATGTCCACTTCTGCTCTCCATGTTTCCCATATTTCTGAGCTCACATATACCTCTGGGATGCATTCCATAGACTATTTCGAATGGACTCTTACCAGTAGTCCTATTCACACTGTCATTATAGGCAAATTCTGCCTGATGAATGACAAGATCCCAACTATGTCCATATTCTTTGGTTATACACCTTAGTAGGTTGCCCAATGTCCTGTTTACCACCTCTGTTTGACCATCTGTCTGTGGGTGATATGCTGAACTGAATGACAAATTTGTCCCCAATCTCTGCCACAATGTTTTCCAGAAATGCCCCATGAATTTAGCATCTCTGTCAGACACAATGCTTGCTGGAAGTCCATGAATTCTGATCACTTCTCTGAAAAACAAGTGTGCTATATGACTGGCATCATGAGTCACTTTACAGGGAATGAAATGACTCATCTTGCTAAACCTGTCCACAACTACATATATGCTATCATAACCAGTCTTAGTCTTAGGCAAACCAACTACAAAATCCATACTTACACATTCCCATGGTCTAGAAGGAATGGGTAAGGGTTGGTACAGTCCTGCATTTGAAGTGGTTCCCTTGGCCTTCTAACATACGATACACTACTCTACATACCTTATGATGTCTCTGTGCATCCTTGGCCAATAATAGAACCTTTGGACTAGCTCCAGTGTCTTATTCAGACCAAAATGGCCACTCAGACTACCATTGTGCTTCTCCTGTATGAGATTTTCTCTCATAGATCCTCTTGGCACACATAATTGTCCACCTTTGAATAGCAATCCCTGCTGTAAGGTGAAATCTGCAAACTCAATGTGAAAGTGATTCTCAAAATCTTGACATACCTTGTATGCCTCAGCAAAATCTTCATCATCTTGGTAAAGATTCTTGAAATCTTCAACTCCAATTCTCTTCAACTGCACTTCCTGTACTGTGAGCAATCTTCTGCTCAAAGCATCTACAACTCTGTTCAGCTACCCCTTCTTATGCTTAATTGTAAAGGTATAAGATTGCAGGTACTCCATCCATTTGATATGCCTGCTGCTTAACTTATCCTGTGAGTTTAGAAAACTCAGAGCTTGGTTATCTGTGTAGACAACAAATTCTTTAGGCAGGAGATAATGTCTCCACTTCCTCAATGCTTGGACTAGAGCATACAACTCTAAGTCATATGAAGAGTACTTACTCTTTGCTTCATTCAGCCTCTCACTGAAAAAGGCTACAGGTCTGTTTTCCTGATTTAGCATTGCTCCTACAGCTATATTACTTGCATCACATTCAATAGTAAATAGCTTATCAAAACTAGGCAACAACAAAATAGGTTGTGTTGCTACCTCTTTCTTCAACCTTTCAAAAATTCTATCTGCAGCTGGTGTCCATCTGAATTTTGCTTTCATTCCACCCTTAATTGTATCCAACATGGGTGCACATATTCCACTAAAATTTTTGATAAACTTTCTGTAAAACTGGGCTAAGCCATGAAAACTTCTCACCTCTGTGGCTGCTCTGGGAGTAGGCCAGCTCAATATGGCTTCTACTTTGGACTTGTCCATCTTCAACTCTCCCTGGGACACCACAAAACCAAGGTATACCAATTCCTGCTTCATGAATTCACACTTCTCCAGATTGATGGTTAGTTGTTCATCATGTAATTTTTGCAAAATAGTATTTACATGTTCTAGATGTTCTTCCTTGGTCTGACTAAAAATTAGAATATCATCTAGAAAAACAACAACAAATTTACCAATGTAATCCTTTAGGACTTCATTCATAAGTCTCATAAAGGTGCTGGGTGCATTTGATAGACCAAATGGCATAACAAGCCACTCATACAGTCCTTCTGTGGTCTTGAAGGCTGTCTTCCACTCGTCTCCTTCCTTGATTCTTATTTGGTGGTAACCACTCTTCAGGTCTATCTTGGTGAAATACTTTGCTTTTCCAATATAATCCATGAGATCTTCAATTCTGGGAATTGGGAATCTATACCTTATAGTTATCTTGTTTATGGCTCTGGCATCTGTGCATAATCTCCATGATCCTCCTTTCTTGGGTGCCAATACTGTGGGCACAGCACAAGGACTAATACTCTTCCTGATCAATCCTTGATCTAGCAACTCCTGCACTTGCCCGGAAATCTCTTTGTGCTGATCTGGAGTCATCTTGTAAGGTGCCTTGTTTGGCAAAGATGCCCCTGGAATCAAGTCTATCTGATGGCTTATTGCTCTCTGTGGAGGCATTGTGGCTAGTGTACCATCACTGATTATGCCTTTATACTTCTCTAGTATAGGCTGCATTTCTTTGGGAATCTCTGTCTTCTTATCCTGTTGTCCTTCTTTTGGTTTTACTATGATGGCATAACCAATACCATCTTCCTTAAGAGTATTCAGAAACTCTTTTCCACTCACAACCAAAATATTAGGACTCTTTGTCTGAACTGCATCTTCATCTTCCAATGACTAAATTTTATAGGTGACACCATCCTTCTGAAAAGAATAGACATTCTTCTCTCCATCATGTACTGCTTTTCAGTCATACTGCCATGGTCTGCCCAATAAGAGATGGCATGCATCCATGGGTAGTATATCACATAATACCTTATCCTTATAGCCACCTATACTAAACTCTACCCAACTTTGTTCATTCACTACCACATGTTGACCCTTATTCAACCATGTGACTCTATATGGGTTTGCATGAGTAATTCTTTTCAAATTTAGTTTTCTAATTGCCTCATCAGAAATAATATTATCAGTAGATCCTGAGTCTATGATAATTTTACATACCTTATTCAAAATCTTGCACTTGATTCTAAATAGTGTTCTCCTCTAGCTTGGTTCAGACTTTACTGGTTCCTTCATCAAGGTTCTCCTTATCATCAGGTTCTCTCCATCTTCTGAGTTCAGATTGACCTCAGGTAACTGGCTGCTGGATGCATTGTCTTGGACATAGTGATTCCTCTTATCACCTCCTTGAGAAGAGGATGTGGCCTTTTATGGGCACCTATATGCTGGATGGCCAAGATTGCCACAGTTGTACACTTCATGTTGGTGAAATAGGATCCTCTACCTGATCCTCCTGACCTTCCTCTGTTAGATCCTCTTCCTCTGTGGTTTCCTCTACCACTTGACTCCCTACTCTGCTCTGTGAGTTTGGATTCTGCTTGGGATCTATTGTCAGCATTCCTTCCACCAAAACCTACTCTGTGTCCTCTATTATCTCTGCCTCTTCCTCTTCCTCTGCTATTTGAGTCTTGTTTCCTCTTGTTCTTTTCCTCCACTTTCAGTGCCAGCTGATAGCATTTTTGCACTGTGGTAGGGCACAGCAAACTGATTTCTTCTTGTATATTCCACTTCAGACAATTAAGGTACCTTGCTACCTTTATGCTTTCATCCTCCATTACTTTGGACCTTAAGCATAGCTTTTGGAATTCTTCAGTGTATGCACTGACATCTAATTCCTTTTGTCTCAGATTTTGTCTCTTCTTGTGCAGCTGTATTTCATAATCTTCTGGCATATATGCTTCTTTAATTTTAGCTACCATTCCCTTCCAAGTAGCTCTGGGCTTCTTATCTTCTTTTGCTCTTTCAGTCTGCACAAATTTCCACCAGGTTAAGGCAGCTCCCCTGAGTCTAGATTTGGCCACCTTTACTTTCTATGCCTCGCTTACACCATCACATTCAAAGTGATTTTCAAGTCCTTCTATCCACTCCATGACCAAATCTGGGTCCATTTTCCCACTGAAAAGTGGTACTCCTGCCAATGTTTTACCACTCATTGCTTTCAAAGCTTTCAAGAATGGTTCTTCTTCCAACTTAGGATCAAGTGTGGGCTCTTCATCTTCTACAGACACACCTTTTCCCTTATCCTTAGAATATTTAACTCTCTGGTTGACTTCTTCAGTCTTTTGCAACATTAAGCCTAGCTTACTCTCCATTTCTGCTAGTTTTTCTTGTAGGAGTCTATTCTCCTCCTCTTGATCTTCAACTTTCTTTGCTAACTCTACATTAGTCACCATTTTCTTGGATGAACTAACAGACTCACTTGAACTTGGTGATGACATACAACTCTCCTATTCCTATCTAAGAATAACCCAAATCTTACTGCTCTGATACCAATTTGATAGGGAGGACTCTAGGCTGCCTACTCTGCATCCTGTAGGTGTACAAGACTGTTTGACAACACTAGCCTTCCTACCAATTCAAAGTGCTAAAAGACATACTCTTTGCAGAGATGGAAAACTCTACTTCTCTGCTTGGTGTGGGACACATACATTGTCCTCATTGCTTCCAAGGTACTGCCTCAATGGCACATAACTTTCTGAGCCCATTGCCCACCCTTCTCACTCTATTCAAGGGTCTGGGCTGCTTGGTGCTCACTTTCTTTCTCTCTATTTTTCCACCCCTGCAAGTCTATCTTCCTACTTGTTTATCTAGCCGGACTCCTCACTGAGCTCACCTAGAACAAGCATGCATTGCCTCTAACAGGCAATCCGACCACCCCACAAAAGAAAAACAAACAAAGAGCATGGCTCTGTTTGATGACCTCCATACTGTACAATGGGATTTGAGGAGTCATCAAAACAGAGTCATGGTTTGCAAAAGAAAACAAAATTGCAGAAACAGAAAGACTAATCTACTTCAGAATGGTAAACTGAAAACAAAAAAGAAAATACACAGATGATCGAACTGCTGTACTTTATTTCTATTCAAAAATTCTAATTACATTAAAATGCTTCACACACCAAAATTCACTTCTTCGATTCTTCTTCTGCTGAACTCCTCTATAGAAAAGAGAACTTACCCATGAGTTTCTGATGAATCATCAGCAAACTGTCAAAAGTTGGTTTGATCAAAAGACTTTAGAGACATATTTTGAGGTTGGTTCTTGGGTCTTAAAGTGGGACAAAAGAGCCTCAAGACCACGGCATCATGGCAAATTTGATTCATTATGGACGGGTCCCTATAAGATCACTGCCTGTAAGCAGCACAATGCATATGAATTAGAGACTGTAGAAGGAGAACCATTGGAAATTCTTATCAATGGGATCTTTCTCAAACACTTCACATAGAAACTAATGTTGCCCCTATATCATAGTTAGCATAGTTCCTTACTTTTTATTTCCTTTTAAGTTTATTTTTCCCACTTTTTCAATAAGTGTTCTTCGAACACGTGTTCAGGACTCATCAACTCTTAAGTGTATTTTTAGTAGAACCGTTAGTAAAGACTCGTAAGTCTATGATGATGGCCAATCATTTTAAAGAAATTGCCACATTTATGATGAGTCAGTACAAGAGTTGCTTTAAGATCTAGAGGATCCAATAACTACCATTTTGGCGTGTTTTCTTAGACTCATTTAATGAAAAATGATGGTCTCATTAATGTGTGGCATTAATTCCCATTAAAGGGCTGAAGTTTCAAAATTATACCTCAACACTTCATTATCATATTGATTATCACAGAACTCCTTCTGAGAGAGCTTGAGTTTTTAAAATACTAGTACAAGAGTTGAGCTCAAGTTGAAGTTGCAAAAATGGCAGAAGAAGGCCAATATTCAAGGGGCGGTGAGCAAGCAGGTCTTTTCAATTTTCCTGAAAAATGGAAAAAGAGTAAACCATATGCCTCAGCCAAGGTGCAATCTAGGGTTAACCTGCCAAAGACCAAAGTTCTTGAAAAGAGTAAGGTCACATACTCTTCCCAGGTGTTAGACTATGTAGATGGAGTATTTGACCCTAGAATTTCAAAGAATCCGAAGAACCTGAGAGAGGGGGCACATGCAAGATTCCTCATCCAAGTAGAGCAAGGTAAGTTTGAAACTTTTGGTATGAGAATTTGGACTTTTGGTCTACCACAATTCATGGTTCCATTCGTCCACTCCTATCTGAAGTTGGTTTGCTTGTGTGAAATTCACTTTAATGCCCCAACTGCAGCTATTTAGATGAATAACTTTATGCTTCATATTACTCCAAAGGTAATTCGTGATATGTTGGGTATAATATATGATCGAGATGTCAGTTTTTATGACGTGGCTAAGATGTAGAATATTTGGTGGAATATGTATGACAAGAAAATTTTCTTAAATCAGGAGTTGCATCTTGATGAAGACAATACTCAGATGCCATCGCTTCCCCTAGCTTAGCATTTTCCAACCACAAATGTGCAAGATGCTTGTTCAATGTTGGCCTTTATCTTTGGCCAAGATGAAGATGTGAATGTGTATTATTGGCAATTTGGGGCTATTTTTCACCTGAAAAAGGTCACAAAGACTCAAGAGTATAAGTTTAATTTTGTGGAACCTATTACCCCTGCCCTCTATGATCAATTGGCCAACTTCAAACATATGCAAACTTTCAGGTATTCATCATACCTCTTCCATTTGATTCTGTACCAAAACTTCTAATTATTCTAGTAGTATATGAATTTAGATATGTATGATTTAGAGGTGGATGATAGTGTTGACACCTAAAAATTTCTTTTACCATCAAACCGACTCCTGACATCCCTAAAACTACTATTTTCCCTCCTAATCAATTAATTAAATTTTTATTTAATTAATCATCCCTTCATCATCTAATTTTTCATCATTTTATCCCCAACAATTGAATTAATTTTATTAATTCAATAGTCCAAAACTTAGCCAATTGATTTAATAAATATGCAATATTTATTTAATCAATTTCCCCCTTTTCACTAAATCCAATTAATTAGCTAAACCATGTTTAACTAATTAATTCAGCCTATTAATTGACCTATCCCTGCCCTAGGTAATTAAATAGCTATTATTTAATTGCCTACCCTAGCCTACCTCATCCTAGCCCTAGGATTAATTAAATAAAACCTATATTTAATTAATCATAACCTCTCATTTGGGTGGTCAAACCTAGTTTAACACCCTTCCCCACATCCTCCAAATAAAAAATTGAAATAAATCCACATAAGTCAATTTTTTATTTAAATACATCTCACATCACAATTAATTCTCCTTACACCCCCATACCTCATTTATCTCCACTTATCCCCAAATAAATTTTAAATTTATTTTACATTCCCCATATGAATCTTTAATTCAAAAATAATATTTCACACCCATACTCATTTAATTATCCCTTTTCCCAAAATGAATAAAAGATTTACTTTTATTCCTAGCACTCCATTCCTCCAAGATCAAATCTAGGTCCTCCAAATCACTTTTATCCTCCACCATTGATCTTCCAAATCAATCTCCACCCTTGGATCAAAATCCCTCCAAAAAATCTATAAATACAACATCTCTCAACCCATTTGAGGATCCAAGTTTTATGCAAAGTTACCATGCCCAAATATCCATTGAGCTAATTAGTGAGTTGCAATTAGAGTAATAGCATTTCACATTTCAATCATATTCCAGGGATTATCATGTCTTAGGAGCTCTTCAGTGCAAGCTTCCTCTCCCCTTGATGAGATTGGGTCTTCTTGTTGAGATATAGCTTTCTTGTGTTTATGCATTTTAGTTTGTATTTCAACCTCAATTTGATTTCCTAATCTACATTGGCACGCCTGGTGGGGCCCACAAGGTCTGAATCTAATCAGTTTTTGTGAGTTTTTGTGATCTAGACGTGTTTTTGCAGGTGCAACGCCATCTACCCTACGCAATGGCGCTATCTTTGGCATGTTTTAGTGCTATCTACTATTTTAGCGCCATCTCTACGAAGTATTTTCTATTCTAACTTCCACTCGCACGTCTCTTTTTAATGATCTTCCTGTTATTTTTTGTGTCTAGATGCTCTCTATTTTTGTAGGAATATTGATTAAACAAGGGGAGGATATGCCAAAATTTCCCTAGAAGTACAAACTATTGGATCTAGGGCATACAACTGAGAGGGAGGGGTGAATCAGTTGTATGAAAACCTGTTTTTACTTTAAACACTTGATTCTTCTTTGTTAGTTAACAGCATATCAATTAATCATCCATGAAAGCATAATGCACAAACACAAGAGTAGATAAACATCAACACATTGAACACCAAGATTTTGACATGGAAAACCTGGTTAAGGGAAAAACCACGGGGTGATTAACCCAAGGATTATTCTCTATTAGAAGAATAAGAAAAAGAATGGCACTTGCCAATTAGGGCTCACTGCCCGAGCACACTGCTCACAAAGAGGCCCACTGCCTACAAGGAGACACACTGTTTACAAAGTGATAAGAATCACAATCTTGAACTGGAGAATGACATCTCTACCATGTCCAGATCAGTTCCAATTAAGCCCAAAAGCCCCTGCTCTATCTTTTGCACTTCTCTCTACTATACCACACTCATCTCCACAATCCACACCTCGAAATGAACTCGCAAACTTTTATTTATACAAGTCATCGACTTAGGAACAATCATCTAAGTCGGCAAACAACCATAAGAATATCCGCAAGATGAATAACACATCCGGTCGGCCACCACAAGAACATTTGCAGGATGAACAACTCATCCGGTCGGCTAGTCGGAACAAGAACTTCATCTGGAAGAATATCTTCAATTTCGGGCTCTACCATCAATGCGGATCAACAACACAACCTCAACATGATCCAAGGACCTTCACAAGCCTGCCTGAATGACCAGGTACATCCGCACTTCCTCTACTTACTGGAATCTCTTCTCTTCCTCATCCGGAACTTCAAGAACACAGTCTGTCGTCACTGTCACAATGCAAAAGGTACTTCCGGACATCCAAATCATACACAACTCAAGATGACACATCACAAGGACATCACAAACACTCCTTCCAATCTGCATATTAAGATTATACAATTCTGAACCTCATCAGACCTTTTTGTGATCCTCTGTCACCTCTGAACACTTACCGGAACCGGTTCCATACTGACAGCCACAACTCCTTCAGATCTTCATGCGGACCTCTGAAATCTTAACTGAAGCATCTCAAGACTCATATCTACAAACCCTTTAATCCGTATCCTTCGGTTCTCATCCTATACAGTACATTTGCCTTCTTCTCATCACTGTTCCTGACTGAGGCTAATTTTCTCAATATCCTCAGCACCCTACTCATCCAATCCTTCTTGTCAATGCAATATGAGTATGTTCACATCAATGATAACACTGGTTCACCTCATACTTGCAACAATCTCCCCCTTTGTCATTGATGGCAACATATGATGTGAAAAACCATCAAGACAAGAACTTCTCCTTTCTGTCACAGCTCCCCCTATCGGCAACATGTCTTCTCCTCATTTACTGCTCCCTCTTTAATCATCAGCTACTTGTTTTTCACATGTTTTCTCTCCCCCTTTGACATCAATGGCAAAGGGCTCATACTTCCAATTCTAACACATCAGAATCATACCAGCTGCTCCCCCTTAGTAGCAGCTCCCCATCATCAATCCGGATCACAAAATATGACTGTGATATGCACCAGACTAATGCACATCAGTGCATCCTAGTTCATCACCGGAGGGGCCATGACCCCTAACTTTTCCCAGAGATATTCAAAAGACCCTTGGGAAGAGGTTTAGTAAAGATATCTACAATCTGATCCTTGGAGGGAACATACTCCAACCTGACTTCTTCCTTGTTCACCTGTTCTCTCAAAAAGCCAAACTTGATAGATATGTGCTTAGTCTTAGAATGCAATACCGGATTCTTAGAAATATTAATTACACTTGAATTATCATAGAAAATTGTGATAGGCTCCTCATATTCAACTTTAATGTCTCTTAGTATCTGCTTCATCCATAAGATTTGAGTGCAACTACCTGCTGCTGCAATGTATTTTGCTTCAGTTGTAGACATAGATATTGCATCTTGTTTCTTGCTTAGCCAAGAAACCAATCTCTTCCCCAAAAAGAATGCTCCACCACTGGTGCTTTTCTGGTCATCCACATCTCCTGCCCAATTTGCATCTGTGTAAGCATGAAGAGAGAAATCTAGATCTCTAGGGTACCATAGACCATACTCAGCTGTTCCTTTCAAGTACCTGAAAATTCTTTTGATTGCCATAACATGAGATTCTTTAAGATCATCCTAGAATCTTGCTACAAGACCAACAGCCTGCATTATATCTGGTCTAGTCTGAGTGAGATATAGCAATCCACCAATCATTGATCTATACTTTGTCTGATCTGCCTTTGGGGAGTCATCATCTTTGCTCAACTTACATCCGGTTGCCATGGGAGTGTTCATTGGCTTTGAATCTTCCATACCAAATTTCCTCAACAATTTTTTCACATATTTGGTCTGAGAAATGAAGATCCCTTTCTTTGTTTGAGTAATTTGTAGACCCAAGAAGAAATTCATTTCACGAAGCATAGACATTTCAAACTCACTTTTCATCTGATTTGCAAAAGTTTTGCACATACTATCTCTTCCTCCAAAAATGATATCATCCACAAATACTTCAACAATCAAAATATTTTCATGATCAATTTTGAAATATAAGTTACTGTCAGCAGTACCTTTGTTGAATCCAATCTGTACAAGATGCTTATCCAACCTTTCATACCATGCTCTTGGGGCTTGCTTTAATCCATACAATGCTTTCTTCAACTTGTAGACCATATCATCATTATCAGACAATTGAAATCCATCTGATTGTTCAATGTAAACTTCTTCTTCCAGATCACCATTTAGGAAGGTGGTGCAGGAGCACCTACCTGACAGCTGGTCATGATAAGGCAGTTAGTAGTTTAGGTCCTGTTTATGTTTCCAAGAAGGTCTGTTAGACCAGTTGCATGTAATAAGGTCATGCTGATCATGATAAGATCATGCTGACCAGGCTTTTGCTATTTTTAGCTAGTTAGTTATAACAGCTGTCATGATGTATGTTCGGTGGGATCTCCCAGCCGCCTGGAGAGTTCCCAGCCGCTTGGAGTCGGGTCAGTAGTACTCATAGGGAACGTCTTTATAAGCATGAGGTCGGTTGATGTTGGACAGACAGACAGATATCATCGATCAGACGTTGCGAGAGTGAGACAGAGCGAGAGGAACATCATATTGTATTGCATCTTTGAAATCAATAAAGTGATCTTGTTTTGTGTTCTTGCTCTGGTTGCATTCCATTACTAGATTGATCTGCTGGTTTGAGTGGTTGCATGGATTTCCTGATCCATTCCACCAGTTGATCTGTCTGATCGGTGGAATGGTAATGTACAGTAGGTTAGATGGTAGATTGTTTTCTGTTTGCATGCAGGTGTGCAGGATCGCGGTCGACAGATGCTGAGAAGCCTAGCATCCTCATGTGCTAGGTCAAGTTGATAAACTGGAGTTGGAAGATCACCCTGAGGTTGGATAGGGTCATCCCTGGTGGATCGGCGAAGAGAGATTTCGCTAAGTGAAGAAGTTCACCGAAACGGCATCATCAGGATATTTCTGCAAATATCCTGCAGACAGTTCGGACAGCATCATCCGGATAAGTGAAGGAGAGCATGATGTTGTCGATTGCATGAAGTGCAAGTGCGTCGAGGTGATCATCATCAGGAGGGCCGAGGAGGAGCGCATCGGCATCAGGCTAAAGATCGGGTTGATCGCGGGCCGAAGAAAAACTAAGTTTGGCAAACAGCAGGATATGACGTCATCATCATCATGATATACGTCATCAGGACATTTCGGAGCAACAGGATATTGTGAAACTGCGGGTGACGTCATCGTCATCAGGATCTACGTCATCAGGATATCGGGTGACGTCAGCATCGAGTGAACGGTGCGAGGAGTGAGGGTTTGTCATCATCAGGATAAATGGGAAGAACCGGATGTTCGTTATCCTGTTGAATATCATGATGCTGAAGCTTGTGTCGTTGGCTATCGGAGCATCGAAGGGAAGGTGTTGAAGGTCGTCATCAGGATATTTGTAGCAACCGGATGTTGAATATCCTGCTGACGAAGGTGATGTTAAATATCATGATGAGGCCGCTAGTGCTTGGCGCCCGATGAACAGTGCAACCGGAGGATGTTTGCGCCTGTTGAACATCATGATGATGTTGAAGGTAGTGAAGACGGAAATTGTCGGTGTGGTGAACAGTGGACGTCAGGAGGATGTTCGCGCTGTCGGACATGATGATGCTGCCGATAATCGAGTAAGGTGATGCTGTTGACAGGCGAAAGTGCGAAGGCTTGTCTGCAGGAGGATATCGGTCGGCAGGTGCAATATGATGATGCTGTTGGTTTTAAGAAACATGATGCTGACAGAGTAAAGCCGAAATATGATGCTGTTGGTAGTTTTAGGAAATATGATGATGATGGCGAAGATGATGATGATGAGGTTGGTCTGCAGACATTCATACTATATGCGAATGATATAGTGTGGATGTCTCTGCATTAGAAGGCAGACTTGACATCCATCTGATATACCTTGAAGTCTTTAAAGGCAGCAAATGCAAGAAATAATCTGACTGCTTCAATTCTTGCCACCGGAGCAAAGGTCTCTTCAAAATCAATTCCTTCTATTTGAGAGTAGCCTTTGCAGACCAATCTAGCTTTGTTTTTGATTACTTCACCAGCTTCATTTAATTTGTTCCGGAAGACCCATTTTGTTCCAATCACATTCCTATCTCTAGGTCTGGGAACAAGATCCCAAGTATGATTTTTCTCAATTTGCATCAATTCATCTTTCATTGCTTTGGTCCAGTTTTCATCATTGCAGGCTTCATTTATTGTTTTAGGTTCAATCTTTAAAATCAGACAACATTCATCCTGATTTTGAGCAACATTCCTTCTAGTTTGCACACCTTTGCTTCTGTCACCTATGATCTGATCTTCAGAGTGGTTTAGTCTTACATACCTTAGAATTTTGGGAGTATCATGCACTGCTGCTTCTTGATCAGGCTCATTCAAACCTATCACTTCTTCCTGATTTACCGGATCAGGCTGACTTTGACTTACCAGAGAGGATTGAGTTCTTTAAACCTGGATGCCATCTTGGTCATCTTCATCAAACTCATAAAATCTTGAGGGCTTCTCAATTCCTTCATCAACTTTCACACTAGTGCTTTCTATCATCTTCCTCAGTCTCTTATTGTAACACCGGTATGCTTTGCTTTGAGTGGAGTAACCCAAGAAAATTCCTTCATCACTTCTAGCATCAAACTTTCCTAGATCTTCATCTCTTTTAATATAACACTTGCTACCAAATACTCTGAAATATTTCACAGTAGGAGTGATGCCAAACCAGAGTTCATAGGGGGTCTTACCGGTATTGTTTCTGATTTGAACTCAATTGAGAGTGTAGACTGTAGTGCTGATAGCTTCTTTCCAGAACATTTAAGGAACATTAGCTTCCAACATCATTGTCCTGGCAGCTTCCTGGATGGTCCGGTTCTTTCTCTCAACTACTTCGTTCTGCTGTGGAGTCCTAGGAGCAGACAACTATCTCCTTATTCCCTGTTTCTCACAAAAGTCAATGAACTCACTAGATGTAAATTCACCACCTCTATCAGACCTTAGACACTTCAGTTTTAATCCGGTTTGATTCTCTACCATAGCTTTGAAGATTTTGAACTTTTCAAGGGCTTCTGATTTCTCCTTTAGGAAGGTAACCCACATCATCCGGGAATGATCATCAATTAGCAACATGAAATATCTATCACCTTGCAGACTCTTAATTCTTGTCAGACCACAGAGATCAATATGTACTAATTCCAACAATCCGGTAGAGGACTGATCTTTGCTTTTGAAGGAGACTCTGCTCTATTTACCTAGCTGACATTCTTTGCACAAACTATTTGTAGGTTTCATCAATTTTGGAAGATCTCTTACAGCCTAAATATTGCTTATCTTGATGATGTTATCAAAGTTTACATGACACATTCTTCTATGCCATAACCAACTCTGATCAACTTGAACAAACAGACAACTTTTATTTGAACCAACCAGATGAAAGATATTACCTTTTGTTTGTGTACCGGATGCAATTTCAATTCTGGAGCTTGTAAAGATTCTACATTTTCCATTCTTGAACTAGAGTTCATAACCTTTGTCCACTAACTAACCAACACTGAGAAGATTGTGCTTCAATCCTTCAACATATAGTACATTACCTGTTTTGCTCTTTCCATCAAAGGAAATAGTTCCCCTACCTCTGATTCTGCCAGCAGAATTGTCACCAAACTTTACCATTCCTCATTCATACCTTTCCAAATCCAGGAACTTATTCTTGTCACCAGTCATATGGTGAGAACATCCACTGTCAATAACCCAATCATCCTTTTCTTCCACTTGAGCAGCCAAAGCTCTTTCCACAACCTTGTGATTGACAGATTCAGAGGATATTGAATCTTCTTCCTTGATGGCAATAAACACTCATTCATTTCCAGTTTTGGTTCCTAGTTCTGATTCATCATCTGTTACTCCTTCATTGTCATCTTCTTCATGAACATAATAGAAGTTCTTTTGAAACCTGTGTCCGTTAGTATTAGATCTTGCAAATCTTTCTGGACATCTTGAAGCAAAATGACCAATCTTATTGCAGTTGAAGCACTTAAAGGGTAGTTTTCCTTCATATTTACCGGATCCTCTTGGCAGTCTTTTTGCAATGAGAGCTTCAAGTTGAGTTGTTTCTGCTTCTTCTTCTTCCATGTCTCTTCTTGCTTGATCATACCATGACATCTTCCTTGAAGAATTTTCTCTCGGATCAAATCTCTATTTGCCTTTCACATAGGCACTAGCTTTGAAAGTAGATTCAGTCTTGGGTGGATCATCTTCAAACTCGGTCATTTCAAATGTAGCTAGTTTGCTAGCGAATTGTTCTCTTGTGACAGTTGTGTGAGCTCTGAATTCATCAATGGCAGCAACCTTGATTTTGTAGGTAGCAGGAAGGGATCTAAGGATTTTGCAAACAATCTCATTTTCATCTAGAGTTCCACCAACATTTCTAATTCCACACACCAGCTCATTCACTCATGGCATAAAAGTAGTGATGTTTTCATCATCTCTCATCTTCAATCTTTCAAATTTCCCTTTCAGACTTTGCAACCTTGCACTCTTGACAAACTCATCTCCTTCATACAGAAGTTCCAGTTTAGTTAGGATCTCATATGCAATTGGTAGGTCAATAACATTTGAAAGATCTGAGTCATTTAATGTGCTTAGAAGAGCTTCCTGTTGTGTGGTTACACAACACGCCCCATTTTGACTTGGCAAAACAGGGACCCAACTTTTGGCTTGGCTTGTGTTGTCTGCTTTCTGGCGGTTTGGTAAAAATAGGTCAGGTGCATCATCATCATGATATTCGATGAGGTTGGTCATCATCATGAGGTCAGTTTGTCAAAGTTCATATTTTGTTTCTATGACCTCATAATTAGAAAGAGCTTGAAATTCCATGCAGGTTTGCCTTTTACATCATTTGAAAATTCGTCCATATGAGGGAGTTATGCACAGTCAAAGTTTTGGTCAAACCTGATATTCGCAAGAAGAGGGTCATATTTTATAAACTCAGTTTTGATGTATGAAGAACATCATCATCATATTTGAAACGCCCCTGATAATATCCTGAGGTCGAAATATCCGGACGTCAACTTTAAGTCATAGTGTGTTTTCCCCGTCGAGCGGTCTTTTGTATCGCGAAAGGTCATCATCATGATCTTGGTCTATCACCCGATAAAAATCATGCAGTCCCAATATCCGGACGTCAATCTTAAGTGATAGTGTGTTTTACCCATCAAATGACCTTGGGCACATCGCGAGCATCATGATATTTTAACATCACCCGATATTATAATATCATGCTGATATTATAATATCACCCTACTTAGAAAATCCACCATCTGCATAGTTTGCATGCGCACGTCAAAGTCCTGGTAATCATCATCATCCAGATCTTTCAAGGCAGGATCATATTTCATATCCTCCTGATCTCCTTTTGCACAATCATGATGATCACCCTATCTTTCAAAGGGAGGGTGATATTCCATTCCTAAGTCATGTTGTCAAGATCATCATGATCTTGTTTGTCTACCCGACATTTCGTAATATCCTCCTACCGAGAAATAATAACCTTTTGCAAATATCCTGATGACGTCATCCCGACCTGATAAACGAAGAAGCAAATATCAGGATGACATCACCATCACATTTCTCCTTCGGCAGGATATTTTCCAAATCATGATCCGGTTCGTGAATATGACGATGACGTCATGTTCTAAGATTAACAAAGGCCCCGGATATCCTGATGATGTCATCTGGACATTCAGCAGGATCATATTTTAAATCACCTAGTGCGGATATGATGATGATCATCATCATCATCCTGATCTTTCGAGAGGGTTACCTTGGCCGCAAAAGGGGTCATATTACATGCACCACCCGATCATCTTCCTTAGGTGACCCGATATTACATTTATCCCCTGATTTTAAAGAAACATGACGGTGATGTCATCTTTTGCATTTTAATGAAGCTCGAATATGACGATGACGTCACCATCATATTCCTTTCCTCAGCAGCAGGATCATATTCCAAATCCTACTATTTTCCTTCGACATGATGATGACGATGATGTCTTTCTTTCCCCAATACGCAGAAGCGAAACATCCTGATGTGCTTTTCATCAGTGCATTCGGAAGGGAGGAGCATCATATTTCATGATATCCTGCAGCTAGATAGAAGACATAGAGTTGGGCATCATCATGATTTTTGGCGTCGGTATAACTGTTGCCATCGGCCAAGTCTAATTTTGTCATCCCGATCATATGTGGTCACACCGATGCGAATATGATGATGACCTGAAACATACAAATAGAGCATGCGAAGCCGGATTTGAAATAATTTGTTAAAAGCGGTTATTTCCTTGTATATTTTGACATACATGATCATATTTGAACTCGATATACAAGGAAATGGGCGGGAAAATGAAACGATGGTTGACCTGATTGTTTTGATGCTGTTTATGCATTTAGTGCATATGTTCCACAGGTATGAAGCTCGATTGCCTGTAGCTGCACATTTTGGGGGCTTGTTTAATAAAACGTTTACTTCCTGTTGTTTATCCACATGATGATGAACTTAATGTTTGTCTGTTTATTTGCAGGAAGTCATGATGCTGTTAAAGCTGCTGCTGAAGCTGATAATTACAAAGTTGCACATGGAGGCAACATGAACCAGAAGTGAGGAGGATATTGTCAAATATGTTGTTTGCCAGCTGGAGACCGAATCAAGTTAAAGATGATGGAATATTCTGTGCCAGCTGTACATTTGCCAACTGGCGAAGCATGTGCTTTTCATCTGGACCGTTGATTATTATGAGAGGATCCTGATCCTTGGATCATTGTAACTGTTTTCTGGCATTAGCTCTATATAAAGGCCAGAGCCTGAGACATTTAAAGAGAGAAGATACATTAAAATACACAGACGCATCTGGCGCATTAAAGCCAATTACTGTAGAATTAATTAGGAGATCAGATTACTGAGACTAATGAGGATAGAATTGTTGAAATGTCAAGGTTCTTTCTTCAGATCACTGTAAATGTACCTGTTCTTGAGCATACTGAATGGATATGAAGTTTCAGATTACATCCTGATTGTAAATTTTACGTAATCTTCCTGTTGGTTTCTGGATATGTACTGGTGAATGCTGTGTTCAACTAGAAGCGCTTTCATTTCATTACATGTTGTTATCAACTTTTCCTTTGAAGATTTGCACTAGATCATGCGGATTTGTGGAATGTCCTGGTGAAGTATGATTCTAGTTTCCTTCTTTTCATTGCATGTATGGGAGCTTGTATGTGGATCAGTGATCTAAGTCAAGTAGTTTTGGGAATCTTATTCTTTAACCCTTTTCCTTTTTTTTAATTTCATAAATTCATCACCGTAATTGCAAATCATGATAAATAACAAGCAGAACAGAGAAATATGCTGAAATCCTGTAGGTAACTGAAAATTATTAGCATATTTGAGTTAAATGCATGTATTATTGAAAATATCATGCAAAGAATCATAAATAATGGTAGAAATCATGCAAATATCAGCCTGTAGGCACATTATTTGACTAAATTCACAGTGCAGAGGTAGAATTGTTGGAGATTTATGCAGAGCAGACATACAGAGCAGGATATTTGAAGATAATGATGAACTTTGCAGAAACACGTAAGGCCCCTAAATGGAAAACAGCAACACACATCAACCACTGAGTAAAGTCAGTAGATTAAGACCTAATCAACGGAGACTTGGGATCATGAATTCTCTGAATTCATCGTATCTTTCAAGATGAGTAAAGGTTGTTGTGTAACTTTTATTCTATGTTTGCGAATGACTAACATCATGACCAACATAAATTGGTGCTAGAAGGAGGGCCCGACCGGAAGATGATGCAACATCATCAGTATTTTCAGGTTTGATGACGTATAAGAGTAAGGTATCCTCAGATCACTCGTGAATTTCAGTAAATTACGTAAATATTTGCTGTGACAAGATTATATATGCACATTCTATGTAAAGATTTCCAGATCTCACATAAATATTGCAAGCTTTACAGTAGATCCCTCTGAATTCACTAATATCGGCTACAGATGAATAAATTTGTTCAAGCTTTGAGAATTTGAGCCTTAAACACTTAAGATCTTGTGCTACGGGTCAGGATATCCCAATATCCTGTCATATTTGCAGTATCTTCGCAAATATTTCGTAAAAATCCAGTCTGATTTACCGTTTAACCGCAAATATCACCTCATCCGGTGGAATCCAGCCAATATTTGCAAAGTTTCAGCCAATTTGCCTCCAAATCGAGAAATCCTGGCTTACAGGATAAATACCAGGTCTAGACCTAGTGAAGTTTTTGAAGAATTGCCTGTTAGAGGTTTCAGACCTAGGACTGTGGACATTCACCATACTCCAGGATCTAGTGCGTCCAGAACTTCACCGGGACCTCCTCCTGTGACCCCTGTCGGTTTGCAAATACCTTCCGGTATATCCATGACACCTCCTGTTCAAACCCAGGGTATACCTTTAGTTCAACCTCAGCCAACTGCACCACCAGTTCAGCCCCCTCAGGCTGCAATGTCTTTCTTTGCAGCAGAGTCACCCTTGACTTTTACTGCATATCATGAGTTACCAAAGAATCCGGACAAACTTTGCCCAAGGTATCATCCTTATCAAGATGCTGATGATCATATCAGGACATTTAAAGAAGCATGCTGCAGAGCCAGAATAGAACATCAGGACGTGGTGTGCAGATTATTTCCTTTTTCCCTAGGGGAAGAAGCTTACAATTGGTTCATCAGTCTTGGCCAAGCTTCTGTCGGTTCGTGGGCTGTCTTAGAGAAAGCCTTTGTTGACAGGTTCAAAGTCCCTATTGATCCATCCATGAATTACCACATGTTTGCCACAATCAAAAGATTTGAGAATGAGCCTATTGCCAATTTCAATGCTAGGTTTTAGAAAATGTTGTCTAAGCTAGTTGCCCCATATGTGGTGACTAATGCTGCTGCTAGGAGTATATATTATTCAGCCCTGGATCCATTAACTTCCATGTTCATCAGGAGAACACATCCTGAGATCACTACTTTGACAGGAGCTTTTCAAGAAGCTATCAAGGTAAATCAGCAGTTGATACCTGCTCCTACTCCAAATATAGCATTCCCTACTTTGCCTGGCATGCAATCACAATATCCAGCACAATATCCTGCAGCTTATCCTTCACAATATCCTGCACAATATCCAAATGGATCATTGATACCCCTAGCAGTCATGCCTGCACCTTTGCAAGTACCTCCATTGAGTATTATGCCTCCTCCTAATGGAAATAGCCAATTGCCACAATATCCTGCACATGCTTAGACACCTCAGGGTATAGATCTATCCAACAACAACCATGGATCTTCTTTTTTCAAGCCTCAGACTGAAAATGTAGTGGCCAAAGCTCAAGAGGAGAAGGAGGAAATCAAAGAAATTTCTGCTCAACTCAGAAAACTCACCACAGAAGTAACACATTTGAGAAATCAAGGGTTTTATTCGCAGTCGGGTCAGAATAGGAGTTATTCCAATGACAGACCAAACTACCCTGACAGAGGATATAACAACAATAACTTCAACAATAATGGTGGAAACAATAATAATCCTCCTAGACAGCCCAGAGTGTGGAACTCCAGGCCAAATAATGGTTCATTACCATCACCCCTAGACAATCAGCTTCCTGGTGAAGTCAAACAGACTACTAGAGTCAATCTTGCTGAAGCAGCCCTTACGAATTGGTGCAAGATTCACAATACCAATGCACATGCAGAATTAGATTGTCCACAATTTAGGATTGCTGCCAGCATCTTTCAGACTGAAGTGTCTAATACTTCTGGAAATCTACCTCAGGCAGAAGGAAATGAAATAGTTCCTTGTGGATATGACTCAGCTTTTGTGTTAGAAACGTACACAAATCAACCTCATCAGGATTATAATCAGACATGTGAAGAATCTGCCTTAACCTTTGAAACAAACTATGTCTTCCCCTTTGAGGATGAAAATGAACCTGCAAGAGAGCATGAGGAAGTACATGCATACCAGCAGCAATATCCTGGTAAGCACAATTATAACCTGAGGAGCAATGCCAACAAACCTGCTGGTCCATTGACATCATCTCTACCTCCAAACAACTTCAACACACCTCCTGATCCTAAGGCTAGCAATAACCCTGGATTCCCTAAGGTGAATGCTCAATACTTGTCTCCTCAAAACACAGTAACAAAAGTCGTAAGTGCACCCCAGGAGTCTGACAAGTTAGTCAGCTATTTGGCTGATGAAATGAAGAAAATCAAGATCAGCCTGTCCCTATCTGAGTTACTGAAAACTCCTACCATCAAAAGGGCATTCATGAAGTCACTAGATGATGCTGCTCCTAAAGAGGATAATCATCTTTCAAGTCAATCCAATGGCAAAGATCATGCTACTAAAGATAATACTATTAAGTCTAAGGTGTCAGCTACAGTCCAAGCTGCTGAAACCTCCCACATGACCTTGTATAGAGATAAAACTGAATCACCTCTGTTTCTCCTCACTATAAGAATGTTCAGCAAGAACTTGCACAACTGTTTAGTTGATTCAGGAGCCTCAACGAATGTTATGCCTTTGTCAATATGCAACGCATTAGGACTGCATCCCGCTAAATCCTTAAAGAAGGTCACTCAACTGGACAAGACAGAAGTAAGTGTAGTGGGAGAACTCACTCACATTCACATGCAGCTAGCATCTGATCCTCGGATCCAGTATTACATTGACATTCAGGTAGTGGACATACCTGATACATATGGGATGTTGCTTAGCCGAGATTGGTCTAAAACGCTTAACGGATATATGTCCACAGACTTCAGTCACATGTGGTTACCATGGAAAGGTATACCTAATCAGATCAGGATTGATGCTGAGCCTAGGATGAGACATATGATCACGGAATATAACAAAACAAATGAGATCATGTATGTAAACGTAGAACCTGGAGTTTATCACATCAGGCCGCAAACTGTTAAAATAGAGGAGATCCTGATGCTGGATGTTCATCATCATCATGATGATGATTATCATGAGGACATGCCGAGTCTGGAGTTTGATAATAATCCAGATAATGAGAATGAAATAGATCACTTCAGAGATTTTGAGATGCATTTATCTACTTAGGTAAAACGTTGCCAATTATTGAATATATCTGCTAATGATATTTTGATTGATGGATGGTGCAGATTACATGGCGAAGCACATTCAGAAAAGACTTGTGAACCATGCTTAGACATGATGATACTGGAGCAAACATATAGTGAAGCATCATCATCATATTCCGAGGTGAGTGCTATGTCTGATGATGATGATGGTACTAATTCTTATTTGTCTTCTGCAGAAGCAGAGGCACCGACGGATCCTGATGAAGATCATATCCAGAAAATAGAAGAGGTCCTGGTGTCGGATCCGATAAATGCTATGAGAAAAGAAAAGATCACTCCTGGTAGTGATTGCTTCATGGAATCAGATTATGAGTTGTCTGATGAAGATAAAGGCAGTGACCTGACGAAGTTTGAAGAATTTCTGGTAAAAGAAATAGAAAAGATGACACAACAGCGTAAATCTCCCCAGGAGGTTTTAATTAGAGGTTGGTGTAGGCTGCATGAGGCACCTCACTCAGAAACAACTTGCTCACTATGCTTACATATTTTGAAGAAGCATGTAGCTGTATGTGCTGAACATCATCCTCCTGCTGAGATGGAAGAGAAAACAGAAAAGCCATCAGGCTCACCAAATAAAGGAAAGAAGAGACTTGAGGATGACATCCCCAAGTTAAAGTGGATATCAGGCGGAGCAGCAGCCAGAGCTGCAAAGAAGAAAGGAAGTTCAAGTAAATATCCTGCTGAAGACAAATGTCCTGCTGAAGATAAGCCTTGGATCCTGAGGTTTGATGGATCCAAATCCAAGCAAGGTGCCGGGGTAGGAATTGACCTTATTGATCCATCAGGGAAATCCTACTTAGCAGCTTACAGACTACAGTTCCCCTGCACCAATAATGTCGCAGAGTATGAAGCTCTGATTCATGGAATGTTGTTCGCCCATAAGAAGAAAGTGAAGATCTTGCGTGTCTTTGGAGATTCAGAACTGGTTGTGAGACAAGTAAGAGGAATTTACTCTTGTAATTACAGAAAGCTATCAAATTACAGGCATCGTGTGTGGGACCTGATTGAAGACTTTGATGCCTTTAATATCGTTCACGTACCAAGAGAACAGAACCAGAGGGCAGATGCACTTGCCCAGGCCGCCAGTACGTTGGAACCCCTGTCTATATCTAGTCTGAAGAGATTTTCAGTAGAATTGGTGTCAGTACCTTCAGTACCTGACAATGTGACTAATCTCCAGGTGTTTGATGATGATCAGCACATCCTGGACTTCATATCAAACAGAGACATATTTGAAGCTCAGATTATAGATGAGAATGATATGGAAGATCATGTCTGGGAAGAAGATGAGATATTAGAGTTACCTAGCAACAGAATTCCCAAAGGTATGATTGAATTAGAAAGAGCCTTTGATCTAGATAATATGCTTAAACATAAAGATCTGCCTAAGGCAGATGGAGGTCAATATTCACAGGTGAATATTGGACAAGCTGATGACAAGAGAAATGTCTTATTGGGTAAGGTTTGTACACCTGAAGAGTTAGAAGGAATAACTCAGGCCCTTAAGGATTACATACATGTAATTGCATGGACTTATGATGAGCTAAAGACATATGACACTTCTGTCATAACTCATACTATACCTCTCAAGCCAGATGCAAAACCTTTCAGACAGAAGCAGAGGCCAGTCAATGCTCTGCTTGAACCAATCATCCTTGAAGAAGTCAAGAAATTGTTAAATGCCTGGATAATATTTCCTGTAAGGCACTCCACTTGGGTGGCGAACCTTGTGCCGGTCAGAAAGAAGAATGGAGACATCAGATTATGTGTAGATTTCAGGAACCTGAACAGAGCATCAGAAAAAGATAATTATCCTTTGCCCTCTTTGGATGAAGTTCTACAAATGGTAAATGGAGCCAAGATGATGTCCTTCTTGGATGGTTTTTCAGGATACAACCAAGTGATGGTTGATAAAATTGACAGATTAAAAACTGCCTTCACCACAAAGTGGGGGATATTTGCATATAGACGTATGCCATTTGGACTTATAAATGCTGGAGCTACATTCCAGCGAGCAATGGACATAGCCTTCAGAGGCTTAATAGGAAAATGTATAGTCATCTACATGGATGACCTGACAGTATTCTCCAAGGAAAGAGGAAATCATGTTGCTGATCTCAGAAGTGTACTGAAGAAATGTGAAGAATATGGAATATCTTTGAATCCTAAGAAGTGCATATTTGGAGTCACAACAGGAAAATTACTAGGCCACCTGATCACAGAAGATGGAATTATCATTGATCCTGACAGGGTGGAATCTATTATGAAGTTACAACTTCCAGGAAGCAAAAAGGAACTTAAATCTTATTTTGGTAAGATAAATTTTGTGAGGAAGTTCATCACTGGCTTTGCTGAGATTGTCAGACCACTAAATGCCATGTTGAAAAAAGATGCACAAATTGAGTGGACACCAGAAGCTAAGGCTGCCTTTGAAGATATAAAGAAGGCCATTTCAGATGCTCCTGTCCTCATTAGTCCAGATTATACAAGAGATTTCTACATCTACTCATTTGCCTCAGAACATACTTCTGCAGCAGTGTTAACTCAAAGAAATAAAGAGAAAGAAGAGAAACCAATTGCTTTCATGAGCTGTCCTTTCAGGGATGCTGAGTTGAGATATGTAGATGTTGAAAGACAGGCACTTGCATTAGTCAGAGCAGTAAAAAAGTTTAGACATTATATACTGAGAAGCAAAGTGATTGCTGTGGTACCAGATACAACAGTAAAGATGCTGCTGATGCAGAGTGAACCTGGTGAAAAAAGGGCCAAATGGATTACTGTATTACAAGAATATGACATGGAGATCACACCAATGAAGCTAGTAAGAGGACAAGCTCTGAGCCAGATGATATCTGAAACTGATCCAAACATCATCAGTCAGCAGTATGTGATCAATGAGAAAGACAGTAGGGAATGGTATTCAGACATCAGGTACATCCTGATCACGGGAAGATGTCCTTCAAGAATGCAAGCCTCACAGAGAAGAGCCTTAAAGATAAGATCCCAGAAGTATATGATGAAGGGAGGAACCTTGTTCAAGAAGAATTATGAAAGAATATACCTGAGATGCTTAGAGAAACCAGAAGCAAATAAAGTTTTAACAGAGTTACATGACAAATTTGGTACTGCACATGGATCAGCATTAGCCACAACACATGCAATCCTCAGAGCAGGATATTACTGGCCTACAATTTTTAAGGACACGGCTGATCATGTTAAATGTTGCCATGTTTGCCAGGTTGCTGCCAACAGAGAAAAATATGCTGCACAACCATTGCAGCCAGTGATGGAAGAGCGCCCATTTGCACAGTGGGGCATGGATTTCATAGGACTGATCAATCCTCCGTCTTCCTCAGGCCAGAGGTATGTCCTAACGATTACTGATTATTGTACCAGATGGACTGAGGCTATCAGTAGCAAAACTTGTACTGCTGATGATGTCATTAAATTTCTGGAAAGTAACATTGTCACCAGGTATGGAATTCCTTATGCATTGGTAAGTGATAATGGTTATGCCTTCATTTCCACCAAATTGTCAAGTTGGGCTTTTGATCATGGGATCATACTTAAGTTCTCATCCAACTACTATCCCCAGGGAAATGGATTAGCAGAATCCACCAACAAGAATTTACTGAGTATAATAAGAAAATTGATAGAGAAAAATCCCAGGGAATGGAACTCATTTCTGAAATATGCCTTATGGGTAGACAGAACTAGAATGAAAATTGCATTAGGAAACTCACCCTTCCAACTAGTATATGGGGTAGATCCTATCCTCCCTGTAAACTTGAAAATTCCTACTCTGCAGTTTGCCCAAGAATATCTAGGCATAGATAATAAACAGGAAGTCAGGTTGCTTCAGTTGATGCATCTGGAAGAAAAATGAAGTCAAGCGATTGACCAATTTGCAAAACATCAGGCTATTGTCAAACGCTGGTTTGACAAGAGAGCCAGAATTAAAGCTTTCAGGATATCTGATTTAGTCCTGATGTGGGATAAAGCCCATGAAAAGAAAGGTGATCATGGTAAGTTTGATAGATTATGGATAGGTCCCTTTTAGGTTTCTAAAATTTTACGAGACAACACTTATAGGCTTAAGAACCTGACAGGTGAGGATGTCCCGTTGCCAGTCAATGGACAATTCCTCAAACATTATTTCCAGGCCTGAATGACTTCATGACAGTCATGTGTATCATATTGTATATTTGTATAGTTGTTTGTACGGTTTGTTTGTTGTTGTTGTTGTTTTGTTGGTTGGGACCTTGTTCTGGTAAGTCAGGATGATGCACTTCATCACCCTAAGAAAATAACTAAATTGTTAGGATTCAAGTGATGAGATCACATTTAAATATAGGTTATGATTCATTCTAAGAAGTGTTCATGATCAGGTTTATGATGTCTTTTCATCAGGGTGCTTTTTCTTGGTCAAAGTGAATCCATCACAATGAAACACCTAACAGCCTTGGGTTTGTTGAACACACTAGTATAGGTGTTAAGTGAAAAATCTAAAGGGACTCCCTTGCTACCAATACAATCTCCAACCTAAAGCTGCAAGTGACTACACCTTGTACAAATGAGCTGACATGATGATATCAAATATAAATTTGTAAAGGAAAATCAGAAAAGAAATAAAATTAGGCCATCTAAGTAACTCTACCGGGGCTATGGACGCCTGCTGGCAGTGGGGCTCTACTTAGGGAGATTGTATAGATAACCTTGCCGGGGCTATAGACGCCTGCTGGCAGCAAGGCTCTATCCAGGTTGGCTATGAGGGATGATCTCCAACTATGTAGTTTAACACCAGTTACTTATGTTTTCAACTTACTTTCAAGATGAGGATAATTAATCATATGCACACACCTGATCCTTTGTTAGCTTTATCACCATAATGAAATTTTATCATTCAGAGGATTATGATGCTGACACATAGACAGAATTAGAACACTATAGATAAATGTGATCACATCACTTGAATCATTAGAATTTGTTTATTTTCTTTGGTGGCAAGTTGTTGTGTGGTTACACAACACGCCCCATTTTGACTTGGCAAAACAGGGACCCAACTTTTGGCTTGGCTTGTGTTGTCTGCTTTCTGGCGGTTTGGTAAAAATAGGTCAGGTGCATCATCATCATGATATTCGATGAGGTTGGTCATCATCATGAGGTCAATTTGTCAAAGTTCATATTTTGTTTCTATGACCTCATAGTTAGAAAGAGCTTGAAATTCCATGCAGGTTTGCCTTTTACATCATTTGAAAATTCGTCCATATGAGGGAGTTATGCACAGTCAAAGTTTTGGTCAAACCTGATATTCGCAAGAAGAGGGTCATATTTTATAAACTCAGTTTTGATGTATGAAGAACATCATCATCATATTTGAAATGCCCCCGATAATATCCTGAGGTCGAAATATCCGGACGTCAACTTTAAGTCATAGTGTGTTTTCCCCGTCGAGCGGTCTTTTGATCGCGAAAGGTCATCATCATGATCTTGGTCTATCACCCGATAAAAATCATGCAGTCCCAATATCCGGACGTCAATCTTAAGTGATAGTGTGTTTTACCCGTCAAATGACCTTGGGCACATCGCGAGCATCATGATATTTTAACATCACCCGATATTATAATATCATGCTGATATTATAATATCACCCTACTTAGAAAATCCACCATCTGCATAGTTTGCATGCGCACGTCAAAGTCCTGGTAATCATCATCATCCTGATCTTTCAAGGTAGGATCATATTTCATATCCTCCTGATCTCCTTTTGCACAATCATGATGATCACCCTATCTTTCAAAGGGAGGGTGATATTCCATTCCTAAGTCATGTTGTCAAGATCATCATGATCTTGTTTGTCTACCCGACATTTCGTAATATCCTCCTGCCGAGAAATAATAACCTTTTGCAAATATCCTGATGACGTCATCCTGACCTGATAAACGAAGAAGCAAATATCAGGATGACATCACCATCACATTTCTCCTTCAGCAGGATATTTTCCAAATCATGATCCGGTTCGCGAATATGACGATGACGTCATGTTCTAAGATTAACAAAGGCCCCGGATATCCTGATGACGTCATCTGGACATTCAGCAGGATCATATTTTAAATCACCTAGTGCGGATATGATGATGATCATCATCATCATCCTGATCTTTCGAGAGGGTTACCTTGGCCGCAAAAGGGGTCATATTACATGCACCACCCGATCATCTTCCTTAGGTGACCCAATATTACATTTATCCCCTGATTTTAACGAAACGTGACGGTGACGTCATCTTTTGCATTTTAATGAAGCTCGAATATGACGATGATGTCACCATCATATTCCTTTCCTCAGCAGCAGGATCATATTCCAAATCCTACTATTTTCCTTCGACATGATGATGACAATGATGTCTTTCTTTCCCCAATACGCAGAAGCGAAACATCCTGATGTGCTTTTCATCAGTGCATTCGGAAGGGAGGAGCATCATATTTCATGATATCCTGCAGCTAGATAGAAGACATAGAGTTGGGCATCATCATGATTTTTGGCGTCAGTATAACTGTTGCCATCGGCCAAGTCTAATTTTGTCATCCCGATCATATGTGGTCACACCGATGCGAATATGATGATGACCCGAAACATACAAACAGAGCATGCGAAGCCGGATTTGAAATAATTTGTTAAAAGCGATTATTTCCTTGTATATTTTGACATACATGATCATATTTGAACTCGATATACAAGGAAATGGGCGGGAAAATGAAACGATGGTTGACCTGATTGTTTTGATGCTGTTTATGCATTTAGTGCATATGTTCCACAGGTATGAAGCTCGATTGCCTGTAGCTGCACATTTTGGGGGCTTGTTTAATAAAACGTTTACTTCCTGTTGTTTATCCACATGATGATGAACTTAATGTTTGTCTGTTTATTTGCAGGAAGTCATGATGCTGTTAAAGCTGCTGCTGAAGCTGATAATTACAAAGTTGCACATGGAGGCAACATGAACCAGAAGTGAGGAGGATATTGTCAAATATGTTGTTTGCCAGCTGGAGACCGAATCAAGTTAAAGATGCTGGAATATTCTGTGCCAGCTGTACATTTGCCAACTGGCGAAGCATGTGCTTTTCATCTGGACCGTTGATTATTATGAGAGGATCCTGATCCTTGGATCATTGTAACTGTTTTCCGGCATTTGCTCTATATAAAGGCCAGAGCCTGAGACATTTAAAGAGAGGAGATACATTAAAATACACAGACGCATCTGGCGCATTAAAGCCAATTACTGTAGAATTAATTAGGAGATCGGATTACTGAGACTAATGAGGATAGAATTGTTGAAATGTCAAGGTTCTTTCTTCAGATCACTATAAATGTACCTGTTTTTGAGCATACTGAATGGATATGAAGTTTCAGATTACATCCTGATTGTAAATTTTACGTAATCTTCCTATTGGTTTCTAGATATGTATTGGTGAATGCTGTGTTCAACTAGAAGCGCTTTCATTTCATTACATGTTGTTATCAACTTTTCCTTTGAAGATTTGCACTAGATCATGCGGATTTGTGGAATGTCCTGGTGAAGTATGATTCTAGTTTCCTTCTTTTCATTGCATGTATGGGAGCTTGTATGTGGATCAGTGATCTAAGTCAAGTAGTTTTGGGAATCTTATTCTTTAACCCTTTTCCTTTTTTTTAATTTCATAAATTCATCACCATAACTGCAAATCATGATAAATAACAAGCAGAATAGAGAAATATGCTGAAATCCCATAGGTAACTGAAAATCATTAGCATATTTGAGTTAAATGCATGTATTATTGAAAATATCATGCAAAGAATCATAAATAATGGTAGAAATCATGCAAATATCAGCCTGTAGGCACATTATTTGACTAAATTCACAGTGCAGAGGTAGAATTGTTGGAGATTTATGCAGAGCAGACATACAGAGCAGGATATTTGAAGATAATGATGAACTTTGCAGAAACACGTAAGGCCCCTGAATGGAAAACAGCAACACACATCAACCACTGAGTAAAGTCAGTAGATTAAGACCTAATCAACGGAGACTTGGGATCATGAATTCTCTGAATTCATCGTATCTTTCAAGATGAGTAAAGGTTGTTGTGTAACTTTTATTCTATGTTTGCGAATGACTAACATCATGACCAACACTTCCTTGGTCCACAGATTGTTTTCAGCATCTGTGATTTCATTCAGAGTTATCAGACCACCCTGTGGAGGTACATATGGTTTTGAGACCATGGCCAAGTATGCTTTTCCCATACATTCCAAGCGACATTTCATGCGACCTTTCCAGAGAGTGAAGTTGGTTTCGTCGAACTTCAGACTATCCTTCTTGTATGACGACATCCTGGATCTCCTCAAGCGGTTAAGCTCCTTTCAGAGGAACTTGGCTCTGATACCAATTGTTGGATCTAGGGCATACAACTGAGAGGGGGGGTGAATCAGTTGTATGAAAACCTATTTTTACTTTAAACACTTAATTCTTCTTTGTTAGTTAACAGCATATTAATTAATCATCCATGAAAGCATAATGCACAAACACAAGAGCAGATAAACATCAACACATTGAACACCAAGATTTTGACGTGGAAAACCCGGTTAAGGGAAAAACCATGGGGTGATTAACCCAAGGATTATTCTCTGTTAGAAGAATAAGAAAAAGAATAGCACTTGCCAATTAGGGCTCACTACCCGAGCACACTGCTCACAAAGAGGCCCACTGCCTACAAGGAGACACACTGTCTACAAAGTGATAAGAATCACAATCTTGAACTAGAAAATGACATCTCTACCATGTCTAGATGAGTTCCATTTAAGCCCAAAAACCCCTGCTCTGTCTTTCACACTTCTCTCTACTATACCACACTCATCTCCACAATCCACACCTCGAAATGAACTCGCAAACTTTTATTTATACAAGTCATCGACTTAGGAACAATCATCTAAGTCAGCAAACAACCATAAGAATATCCGCAAGATGAATAACACATCCGGTCGGCCACCACAAGAACATTAGCAGGATAAACAACTCATCCGGTTGGCTAGTCGGAACAAGAACTTCATCCGGAAGAATATCTTCAATTCTAGGCTCTACCATCAATGCGGATCAACAACACAACCTCAACATGATCCAAGGACCTTCACAAGCCTGTTTGAATGACCAGGTACATCTGCACTTCTTCTACTTACTGGAATCTCTTCTCTTCCTCATCTGGAACTTCAAGAACACAGTCTGTCGTCACTGTCACAATGCAAAAGGTACTTCCAGACATCCAAATCATACACAACTCAAGATGACACATCACAAGGACATCACAAACACTCCTTCCAATTCACAGATTAAGATTATACAATTCCAGACCTCACCGGACCTTTCTGTGATCCCCTGTCACCTGTAAACACTTGCCGGAACCGGTTCCATACCGACAGCCACAACTCCTTCAGATCTTCATGCGGACCTCTGAAATCTTAACTGAAGCATCTCAAGGCTCATATCTACAAACCCTTTAATCTGCATCCTCCGGTTCTCATCCTATACAGTACATTTGCCTTCTTCTCATCACTGTTCCTGACTGAGGCTAATTTTCTCAATATCCTCAGCACACTGCTCATCCAATCCTTCTTGTCAATGCAATATGAGTATGTTGACATTAATGACAACACTGGTTCACCTCATACTTGCAACACAAACATACTTTTTAGTTATCATTTTGTCTTGTTTTTCTCATCTGTTGTACTAACAAGGCTAATAAGACCTCAATTTTGTAGTCTGACGCTCTGTGTTGGTCAGGAAAAACCTCTTTTTTGTAGGATGGGCACATTCAGACTCATATCGACGGTATCGGCACCTAGATTGGTGCTATCCACAACTGAGACCAGACCACTTGACAGCGCGCGCAGTGGCACCTTATTACAGCGATATTAGCACTATTTCATATTCTGACACCTTATATATATCATTGTAGCGCTATCATATTATTTAGCACCTTCTATAAAGTATTGTAGCACCATATTCAGTTCTTGCACCTTTTGTATTCTATTTTAGCACTATCTGATAAATTGGCGCTATCTGTCTAGGGTTAGGTTCTCTGATAGTTTTCTGTCAGTAGCGCCATTTGGAGTCTGCAGTGGCACCATTAGGTCTCTGTATTAGCACTATTTCTAGAAACTAACTTTGTTCTCTGTGCAGGGACTGACAATTTGTTTGCAAGTCACCAACATCATTTCAAAGACACTAACAAGTTTTTGTAGGGTTCTTTCATCTTTTGTTTAAAACATTTCAATTGGAAATTTAAAACGAACTCTTGTATGCTAGTTTACACAACATTTCAATTTGGTGTTATAAAAAATTGATCAACAAAACAAACAAATCTTTGTGTGTGTGTGTGTCAAACATTTGAATTTGGTGTTTTAAAATTCACAAATTATGTGCCAACAACTATCAAAACACTTTGATTTTGGGCTTTAAAAAGAACCACAAATTGCATCAATCAAATCATTGGATTAAAAAGAACAACAATCTGCATTCTTCACTCATATAATCAAAAAATCAATCTAATTTGTGTGAAGTGTTTTTGTGGTTTATGTTTGTAGTGTGAAAGGTGTATGCTCTTCCCTCGCACCATTTGATGACCTTGGGAATCAAAAGCTTCTCACAACACTTACATTAATCACCCCCAACATAATCCAAAGAACTAAAATGAACCATGTTTAGTGCGATGTAAGCACAATGAATATGTATGCTCTCCCCTCACATCTTTGTATGAACTTGGGGATCAAAAGTATTTTTGTGGTTGTATTGCTTTTGTTAATCCTTAGAGGCCCTGCCACCCTACTTCGAAAGGTGGGAATGACCCAAGTGGTAACAAGCTAAAGCCAAGCTCTTTCGAGTCGCTATATAAAATAAGGTGTTTGGGATGAAAATCACAAGCAACAGGTGTTGTTGTGTTATACCGACAGCCAACCTCTCCTAAAACCCTCCAAGGAGTAACCCCCTTGGAGGTTGTGAGACTCCATAATGGAGAGTAGAGCTGCCGCTCGTATAACCACCTGAACAAAAGCACTTACTACGAACCTTTGTTAGAGAGCCAAAATCCTTCTATTTGTTGACGCAGAAGGGAAACATTTGAAGCAGCCCCGATTCATGTGGTTCTTAGCTGAGGTAGCACGGACAATCCAAAGGTTTGGTGAGGGACAAGCCTTATAGGAAACCTAGATCTTGGTATGTGTGAGAAGTGTGTGCAATTGTAAGGAGGAGCCGGTGCTACCAAGATCCTGGAGCTACCCGCTTTGAATAGGCGCAGCTAGGGGATTCAACAAATAATATCATATCTTTGCCTTAGGTTGTGGAAAGTGCTTGTTTAACAAAATCACACATCATTTCACAAACAAAAATCTTGGTTATTGTGTGTTCATGTGCTTAATTGTGTGTTAATGTGCTTAAATTATTTTCAAACAACTTGCCAAGAGACATTGAAAACCATTTGATCAAATCTCAATCAAAACAAATCCAAATTTGCCATCAAAATCTATCTTTTTCAAGACCTCAACCAACGCTGCCCTGTATCATCACCATCTCTATCTGATTTTGGCACCATTTCATCTGTGGATTGGCACTATTTTCAGATTGACTTGCCTAAGACTAAGACCCATTTAGTTGTGATCTTCACCGTCTGTTCTTCCATAATCCATATTCACTTTCCAAAAATCTGACAAACTTCCATCCTTTTTCTCCTCAAAATTTTCCAAATCATACCTTCATTTGGACCTTAGAGAATCAATCACTACCATTGTTAGACCCTTTTCTATATCAAATCCACCCAAATTCATATCCACTTGTCCTCATTGATCTTTTCATACCTTTTGGACCAAACAAATCCTTGTCACAAGAAATCATTCAAAAAATCCAAAAACCTACCCAAAATCTTCCAAATCAAAACACCCATCAAAAAATCTTCATCAACCAAAAACTCGTCATCCCTTTGAGCTAAAGATAGATCTAGATTTCATCCTACAGATCATATCTTGCTTGGAGAGTCAATAGTCTACCTTCCAAGTGAAATAATCATCCTTCTTTGCATAAGGTCATTAGTCTACCCCAAACAAAGAGAAATATCCATTTGTGCGACACAAATCTAGATCTTACCTAAGCTCAATTTGTTGACCATCAAATCCTTTTGAAAAGCATCATCCTAATCTCTCATATCAAACGTCAACAATCTCTTCAAAACAAACATCATCCATCACTTACCTTTTGGTCCAAAATTGTGCAAAAAAGTCAATACCATCCACTCATACCACCCTTAGATTAATACCTTAGAAAGACATATCAATCTTCCATCACATCCTTTCTTCTACTCCATCTCCATCTTTGGGTCCAACAATTTAATCCAAATTCTCTAAGGTCTCCATCCCCATTTCACCCCATCTCCAAAATCAAATCCATACACTTGCATGCCCATAACTAGATCACAACACAAGAAAAACCAAGCAATGGCAAAACAATATAATGGCATAGGAATGCCTAACACCAATACCAACAACATACCCATCAATCAAACATACAACCCACCTACATTCTTTCACATCCCCACATATAATCCCAATGAAAATCCCTTCCATTTCCTACAACAACCCTCACCACTACCACCACCCCCACCACAGAACATCCCCACCATATCCCAAGATGATCTAGATGTCTTGACCTTCACACAAGACATTGATAACATGGACATGCTTGACAAAGTCCTAAGGTCAGATCCAAATGGATTTCTTGATTATCTCCTCAAAACTGGTCCCCAACCACCCCATAACACAACCCCATCACAACCATCCACCTCTAACACCATTCCTACCACATCAAACACCCAAACATCTACATCAAACACCCAACCTATCATCTCTCAAACATCAAGACCCACCATATCTATCACCTCCACAACCTCTACCACTACCACATCTACCATTTCCACAAATACCTCCAATCCTACCACCTCCCAACCCGTTACCACATCCGCTATCAGAACTACCATAAACCCTTCCGTTCCACAAATCACCTTGGGCATACAAGGGAACATCACGCATGCAAGTACCTCCATGAGGGTGCCTCCACCCAACCCTCAAACCATCGCTTACCTAAGACAATTTTTCTCACAACCACCTTACAATGCATCCAACCCTTCCAACGTCAATCCATCCAATGTCACGTATCCACATAACCCCATAACTTCATCAACACAACATCAAACCAATCCCCAAATACCCCCACATATTCTCCAACAACTCGACGCATATCAACAAAATCAGGCACAAATCAACCAAAACACCAACCCGCAGTACCAAAACCTCAACCAAACAAATTTCCAACATCAAATCCCACCTCATCTCCAACATCTCACCAATCAATAGGCCTACACACTCCAACCACAACCACCACAACATCTCACAAATGTTGTACAGGCCTTGATCCAAAAGGTAGATGACATGCAAAGTGGGGGCAAGTGCAAGCACTATTCCTTTGAGGACATTTGCCCCTATCCATTTGATCACACATTGTACATGCCCCCTTTCCCCAAGAACTTTGAGACGCCTAAATTTGACAAATACAACAGAAAGGGAGACCCTAGGGATCATCTTAGGGAGTTTTACCTTGCCTGCTTAGAAGTCTCAAATAACGATACATATCTTATGAGATTCTTTCCAAGAAGCCTCAGTGGTCAAGCCGCTGAATGGTTTGCACATCTACCCCTGGGCATTAGGTTTTTTCCTGAGCTCGTGGAGAAATTTGTCAACCATTTCTCCTACAACTTCAAACATGAGATATCTATGACTAACCTTTGCAACACAAAATAGAAAAGTGGAGAATCCTTTGCTTCCTTCTTGCAGAGGTGGAGAAGCTTAGCAAGCAAACTCCCATGGCCAATTCCTGAAAAATAACTCGTCACCATGTTTGTGACCAACCTCAATCAGGAAATAGGGTTTCATTTACAAATCCTTTGCACATCTACCTTTGAAGAGGTCATCGACAAAGGTACCACCATTGAACGGGCCCTCATCGCCAAGGGCTCCATCAAATTGTATGACTACAAATCCAACAACAACAACAACAAACCCCATATCAACACCCCCAATACAAACAATAATGCCAACACACAATCAAATGACAAGTCACGCTATTGGGGGAAGAACAAGAACACTTTGAATGATGATGTCACAGATGTGAAAGCCGTCCAACATGTATAGAATCAAACACCTGCACATACCTATACCACCAATGTAAATAACCAAAGGGGGCAAACTAAACCACGCAAACCTCGAAGACAATTTACACCCTTAGGGGAACCCATCAAGGACATCCTCAACAGATGTCTCAAGAAAGGTTTGATCACACTCCCACCTATTAGACCCCATCAAGAGAATGAGCTCAAAGTCGCGTGGTACAGTGAAAATGACTATTGTGAATACCACTGCATTGCAGGTCATAAAACCACTGACTGCATGCAACTAAAACATTGCATCCAAGACCTTATAGACCAAAATCAAGTCAGCCTTGATCAAAGCACCCAACCATTGCCAAATACCAACCTCAGAGGTTACAAGGATCCACTGCCCAACCATAATAAAGCCTCCTCATCCAATCAAGCATACAACGCCACCCCACCACCTGCATCCTATGACTCTATCGTAGGGCGGATAGAACCATCATCTCACCATGTTAGCACAATCACCATTTGGGCACAACCACCTGATTGCGCTATCACAACCCGTCGTGGCCATGTATCCATCCGCATAGTCCCTACCACTGAACAAGCGCTTGCATCCACATCTGATCCCCTACCCCCTCGTCCAACCACACATCCATCACCTACCAATTAGTATAACCTCCTAGAGCATCTAGGAAAGACCCCTGGATAAATATCCATACTTGAGTTGCTCTACACATCCCCCCTTCACAAAGACGTCCTTGACAAAGCACTCTTAGAAAATCAAGTTCCCGCCAACTTGAATGTAACCCAATTCCAAGCCATGGTAGGACATATCGCTGCACCTCACCATCTCACATTTTTAGAAAAGGACCTTCTCGCTTCTGAACACCTACACAACGATGCCTTACACATCGAAGTCCGTATCCACAAACACATAATCAAAAGAGTCTTAATAGATGGTGGCTCTGGCCTAAACATATGCACTCTTAAACTATTAAAACACTTGGGGTACTCTGATGTGGTTGTAGACACCAGCGAGTGCATCACAATCAAAGGCTATGATGACACCGAACGACTATCTGAAGGCACCATCAAGCTTCCTATTCAAGTAGGATAGAAAATACTAGAAACAAAATGTCAGGTCCTTGATCTTGACCTCCTCTACAACATTCTTCTTGGTAGACCATGGATCCATGCCATGCGAGCCGTCCCATCCACATTCCATCAATGCCTCAAGTTCCCTCACAATAGCATGGAAGTAATTGTCTACGCCGACCCCCGCCCCTTCCAATACTATAGTTTCTTGGAAGGCCACAACCACACCTTCTACCCATACAACAAAGCCACCACCAAAGCGAATCCAACAGCATCAACCTCATACATCGACCCCACAAACATTGCCACCACTTCATCCCAAGCACCTCCACCACCTGAGGTCAAGATCAAGCTCAGCGACATGGGATGTGGGGAATACGACCTGCACGGTACCTTTTGTGTGGGCACATTACCCAATCCTAAAACGTTTGGTATCCCAAAGACAGAACTAGCCAACACAGTAGTCATCAAGTGTAAACCATCACCCATCTTTGAAAAGAAACATCTCCTAGATCAAGACGTACTTAAAGATATCTCATCCTAGCTATATAAGGATGAAGAATTTGAGCAGGAAGCTCCCACCATACCAACAGAAATCTATGGCAAAGGATCTGAAATTGTCAAAAATATGGGTTACAAAGGACAAGGCGGTATCGGTCATCATGAACAGGAGATCGTGGAACCAGTCCAAGTGACAAGAAACCCCTATACACAAGGATTAGGATATGGTCAACAACAACGTATCCTCACTACCGGCGAATGTATCTTAGCCGAGGTCACTACAGTTTCCCCTGAATTTGACAACATCAACAAAACGGGCCATAAAGACTCCTTTAGTGACTTTGCTAACTTCTTTGACTCATCCATATGCACCATCCACACAGTTACCACCCTAGCCTCATCATCCAATGACTTACCACTAGTATACCTGGACCTCATAGACTGGGACCAACGAGGACCTCCTATCTTCGACATAGCACCTAATGATGAGGCCATCGTTGAAATGATGGGGGTTAGAGATCACTTCCCCTTGGGAGATCATAGAGCAGGATACATCATGGAACATGATATGCATGCCTATTTCAGGTAGACAACCCCTGCTTCTAGTCATAAAAACATAAAAATAAAAAATGGATCTGATGGTGAAAATTGTTCTGCAGTAGTGTCAGATCCCAAAAAAGTAAAAACAAAAGATGTATCTCCTAGTGAAAACCTCCATGAGGCACTAGGAGATGGAAGCATGGGCCTTCCCGAGATAGACAAGGTTTATCTTGATAGATCACCTGTCTTGGTCGAGCCAGCCCAAGAGATAAATCTTGGGATAGAAGAAAAACCAAAAATCACTTTCAGGGCAGAATCTCTCAACACACAAGAACAGAACTTTTTGGTATTCTTCAAATGCTAAAATCACAATTTTGCATGGACCTATGCAGACATGCCAGGGCTAGATCCCGCTTTGGTTGTCCATCACCTTGCAGTACACCCTAATGCAAAACCAATAAAGTAGAAACTTAGAAAAATGAATCCTTAGGTGGCCCTCCTTGTCAAAGAAGAGCTAAAAGAAACTACTGGATGTTGGGTTCATTCACCCAATTGATTATCCTGAATGGGTTTCCAACTTAGTACCAGTAGCCAAACCAGATGGCTGAATCTGCTGCTACACCAACTTCAGAGATCTCAACAAAGCCTGCCCAAAGGATGGATTCCTATTTCCTAACATTGACATGATAGTAGCCCTCACGACAAGACACGAGATGTTATCCCTCATGGACAGCTTTTCAAGGTACAACCAAATCCAAATTGCAGAAGAGGACCAGCATAAGACAGCCTCCATATGCCCATGGGGGACGTACTACTGGGTCATAATGCCATTTGGCGTAAAGAATGCTAGAGCTACATATCAAAGAGCTGTGACTGTCATCTTCCATGACCTTTTCCACCACATCATGGAAGACTATGTAGACGACTTGCTAGGGAAATCAAAGACAAGACAGGAACACCTCGATGTATTGGCAAAAATCTTTGACCAATTAGAGCAATACAATGTTTGCCTAAATCCAAAGAAATGTGTCTTCGGAGTCACCTCCAGAAAACTCCTGGGATACATAGTCTCTAGAAGAGGAATCAAGGTAGATCCCTCAAAGGTCAAGGCCATCACTGAAATGCCTCCTCTGAAAATATTGAAACAGCTAAGAAGTCTACAAGGAAAACTCTAGTCTATCCGTCGGTTCATTGCCCAACTTGCTGATAAATGCCAACCATTCCAGCATCTACTCTGAAAAGATATAGCTTTTGTTTGGAACACTCAGTGTCAGGATGCCTTTGATCAACTAAAAGAATACCTGGCTAATCCCCCTATTCTAACTCCACCAAGGCAAGGAGAACCCCTCCTAATATGCATCTTCGCAACAGAGATAGCTATCGGAGCCCTATTAGCACAACACGATGAGCATGGAAAAGAAAGAGCCATTTATTACATCAGTCGTACTCTAATATCCTATGAGCTCAACTATATGCAAATTGAATGAGCATGTCTAGCCCTAGTCTTCACTTCACAAAAATTAAGACACTACATGCTCAATCATAAAACCAAGCTCATCGCCAAGATCAATCCATTGAAATATCTGCTAAACAGAGCTGCTCTTACCAGGGAATGACAAAATGGGTCATGATTCTCACTGAATTTGACATTAAATACACTGAGAGAAAGGCCATCAAAGGACAGGTTATCACCGATTAGCTGGCTGAAGCACCCATTCTGGTAGAACATCCTACACTAGCAGAGTTTCTTGACGAAGCTATCTTGACAATCATACCAGCCACAGAAACATGGAAGATGTACTTCGATGGATCATACACACATAGAGGCTTGGGGGCAGGTGTCCTGTTTATTACCCCTCAAGGCAACACCATCCCTAAATCCTTCAAAATCACATTCCCATGTACCAATAACATGGTAGAATATGAGGCCCTCATCACAGGTCTCCGCATGGCAATAAAATGGAAAATTGAGCACCTAACTGTGTATGGAGATTCTCAACTGGTCATCCGGCAGGTAAACAATGAGTACAAGACCAAGGATGATAAGCTCCTGCCCTACAAAAATATGGTCAATGACTTCAAAGACTACTTCAATGACATCCACTTTGAGCAAATCCCAAGGCTCAACAACAAAGCTACAGATGCCATGGCCACCATCGAATCTTTGGTTGACATGAAGTAAGACATCAAGAAATGTGAGTTCCTAATAGAAGAACTCCCCATCATAGCATATGATGTTCCTCAATTAGAACTAGTGTGTGAAGTCATTGGTCCCCTATCCCCATGGTATCAAGAAACCTACCTATACCTCCACAATAATATCATCCCCCCTAAGTTATCCACTTCACAAAGAAAAACTTTCATCCGTCAAGCCTCTCACTTCATCCTCATAGGTGATACCCTGTACAAAAGGAGTCTTGATGGCACGCTTCTACGATGTTTAGACTTTAGGGAAGCTGAGGTGGCCTTGGAAGAGGTACACACAGGCATCTATGGGGCACATTCAAGTGGACCCACTCTTTCTAAAAAGATCCTAAGGACCGGATACTATTGGCCAACTATGGACCGAGACGCTACCGGTTTATCAAAAAATGCCTGCCATGTCAACGGCATGGGGATCTCATTCATGCACCAGCATAGGAGTTGCAACCCATCACAACGCTGTGGCCTTTCTCATAGTGGGGACTCGACCTCATAGGGAAAATACATCCCCCATCCTCCAATGGCCATAAGTTCATAATCATTGCTACCAAATACTTCACTAAGTGGGTGGAAGCAATACCACTCACCTTCACCACTAGAACCCAAATATCTAAATTCATCCTCCACTATATCATCTGCCACTATGGTATCCCTCATTCCATCGTCACCAACAATGGAAATCCATTCAAGATCCAAGAAGTTTGCACCTTGTGCAAAAAATTCAAAATTAAACACCACTTCTCCACCCCATATTACCCTCAAGGAAATGGTCAAGCAGATGCTTCTAATAAAACCATCCTCCTCATTCTCAAGAAGACAGTCAATGAAGCTGGTCACGACTAGCACCTCCAACTCAACCCTGCCCTATGGGCCTACCACACAAGCATCTGTACCCCCACTGGAGCCACTCCATTTTCACTAGTATTCATATCTAAAGCCATTTTACCTATTGAGGTCGAGCTCCCATCCCTACAAGTATCCCTGCAAAACATAATCTCTGATGAGGAATATCGAGTCACAAGGTTGTATCAACTAGAACTTCTGGATGACAAATGCCTGAATGCATTGAACCACCTGCAGGCATATCAAAATCGCCTCAGAAGAAGCTACAACAAGAGGATCAGAAACCAAAATTTTGAAGTAGGTGACCTTGTCCATATCAAAAATCAAAAGAACTTGTAGGAGCGCCCTAAGAAAGGAAAGTTCAAACCCAATTGGCTAGAACCTTATGTTGTCACAGTCGACTATGGATCAAGAGCATATCATCTTGCAACACCTGAGGGGCAACCTCTGGATGAGCCTATGAACATCCTACATCTTAAGAAATTTTATGCATAACCCATCAGGTACCCTATTGGTTATTTTTCCAAACTGGATTCTTGTTCCCAGTTATCCCTACAAAGTAGTCATCATTAATCAACAGGATTCTCGGGCCAGGGGCCAATAGTACAGGAGATAGACTCTATAAATATCTCCTCTTCTTCTTTAGACTCTGCAGAACCAAGGGGGGTATTCCCTATTCAACATCTATGAAATACATCTACAAGTGAGCTGGGATGTTGACACAAAGAAGATAAATGCTCTCTTATGTAGACCAAAACTGTGGGATAAGAGCAAAGGGGCTAGCTTTGGGTTTACGTTCAATTGCGAATCAGAGGATTTCGGTCCTAAACTACTTCTCATGTCATAAAGGTTTGTATTTGAGGTTTTAATTTGATTTTGGTATTTGGATGCAAAACTAGGACCTGGGGTGTAACCTCATTACAAGACTAGATTGGTCGCTATCAAGGGCTCGGAGTCAGTAGACATACACATGTGAATGGTTAGCATAAACCTATATTAATGACTAGATTTCAAGGGGACTTGTTTAGCACCTACCTTACAAATACTTCCCAAAACTAGGTGTTTAGTCATTTATACTTAATGATATCCCTGCTGTAACATGCCTTCTCAATGATTACCATGAAACATTTAATTTGTTCCTTGAACAAAGGTAGGAGATTAAACATTTAATACAGAAAAACTATATTCCTGAATCTTGAACAACCCTTAGCTATCTTGATTCAAAAGAAAACATGCCCACAACTTGGAGACAAATGATTAAACACATGCATAGAGAATTTCTCATATAAAACAACATGAAACCAATGAATTTATGCATGAAACATACAACATGAGACTCATAAACTCACGAGACATCAAGCACAAGGCCACCGATGAAGTTGTATTTTATTACAGCACCAGAATTTTGTCCAGTTTTCAACAACCACAAAGAGTAATATAGTTTAGCTTTTATACCAAAACTGTAAACTCAGTAGACTTAATTACATGGCAAATCAAAAACCTACCAGATACAATGCATGAGAAATGGCATTCAAAATAATTAATGCCACAGAGAGACAAAGAGGAGGGAGCAGGTATGTTCAAGATTTGCACCGCCACTCAAGGATTTTCTTCATCAATCAGGTGGTTGACCTGTCAACTCCATCGATCATCCTCTGCAAACCATCATCAATACCTCAGCTACCCACAACTTCTCTGAAATGTAGAAACGGCATACCTCTGAAAGTTTCCTGCTCAAAAATAGCTGCACACGCTCAGGAAAAAATCCTTCACTGCAAGTTCAAAACAAGACCGTCGATCATCCTCCCATCGTTGCGATCAACGGCACCCAAAAAATGTTGAAAAGTCATCAGCCAGTGAAATTGTGCCATGTAGGCACCTCATGTTTCTATCGCTGGCTTTTCTCCCTTCGATTTTGCCTTTTTCACCCTTGTATATGCATGCTCAAATGCATATACAATCGCTTACTTTTGCCTTTCAAAACCCTTTGTATATGCAAGAGCAAATACCTATACAACTGTTCATCATACAAGGTGCACCCCAAACTGTTATAAAGAAAATTGGAATTCTAATCAGGTCTGGTTTGCATGTCTAATTTGCACTTATCACTTTGTACATGCAAAAGAATATACAAGCACTTTGCATACAAGCCGGACCTCAAATTTTATAGAATAATTTGAGAATCAGTTCAAATCTAGCTTGTATCCCTTTCATTACACACCGGCTTGTATATCGGCATATACAAGCACCTTATACAACCTACGGACCTCAAATACTTATTCACTGTATTTCACTCCTCCATCGTGTCTGGGTTGTATGTTGCATATACAAACCCAACATACATGCAAACTGTGGATTTCAATACCTCATGAGCTACATTGCATTCTCCCTTCACGTCCAGGCCTTGTATATATGCGCTTGTACATTTCCCTACATATCGCATCATACAAATGTGATATACATACAACGGACCCCACACTATTATAGAACAGATAGAAAACAACTTCAGGTCCGCTTTGCATCTTTGGAATGCACCTTCATTGTATGTTCAAACATGCAATCACTTTATACTTGTGGTGGGCCCCATCAAATACATCTCTACCTTTGTATTTTATCCATGTATATCACCGAATATACATTTACCTTCGCATGCAAGCAAGGAATCTGTCCTGGAATATGCGAAATATATTCCCTCTTGTATCTTTCCATTGTATCTTTCTAATGCATGTAGCCATTGTATATTTGGACATACAACAGAATATATACAAGCAAAGCCGATATACAACGGCGGCATATTCCTAGAATCTTCAACAAATTCCCCCAATGTACATGCATCTTTTTGAGCCCGATATGCATTCAAACTTTCCATATAACTCAATTCTTTATCATTTTTTGGAGGCCGATAGAGCTTTTGCAAGCTCACCAATGTATATTTCACCTTTGCATATATAGAACTTAGCATTTTTCTGAAGGCGACAGGGAAAAGAAGTGAAACATTGCATGGGGGCTAGTCAACCTTTGAACACTAAAGCACGAGGATGAGACTTAATAACTAGGAACCCACCATAGAAAGCCAACATTAGAATAGACAAAACAATGCAAGATCCCATGACTCAGAAAATTTAGGGTTTGAATGAGAAAACCTGCAAATGTTCAAGCTTGAAACCCTAAACATAAATGATTACCAACATAGGCTCCGATTGGGGACGTGTAGGTGCAAGACTGCAGCGAGGACCAGACTATTCTGGGGCAGACCAGACAAAATGCAAAACCCAAAACATGACCGACTGTACAAGGCGAGCATAGACTATTTACATCTAGCTTACAGCGTGCACATAAGATATTCATTTATGAGAAAAGAGCTTTAAGGAATTTACCATACACTAGCAATTCCAGTGGTTCACCATTGAGGGCCTGGAGAAAATAAGAATCATTTTCATGGATATTGCCAATTTGATATGGGCCAATCCATAGGTGCTCAAGTTTACCGTGCTTACCCCTATCTTGGCTCCTTGCATTCCACACTAAGACCAAGTCATCTATCTAAAACCTTCTCTCTGTAGCCCTTCTATCAAATAGATATTTCACCTTTTGCTATTTATTGATGTTTGTTTTGTGTGCATCTCTTCTGATTTCATCTAATGCAACCAGCTAATTTATTCTTTCAGTCATTGGGTCCTCAATCTCCTCATCATTGCCTTGGATGAACTTATAAACTGGCAGGAGGTTGTTCATAGGCAATTTAGCTGCTGCACCATATACTAATTCAAAAGGTGACCTTCCAATTGCTATTTTCATTGTCACCCTGTCAGCCCATAACGCCAACTTCAGCTTGGAATCCCAAGTCCTACCTTTATCTATTAGCCTTTTGATGATTTTCATGAGACTTTTGTTTCTTGACTCTGCTTGACCATTTCCTTGTGGATGGTATGGTGATGTATGAGACAAATCAATTCCATAGTTATTGCAAAAATTAATAAATTTGCCAGACCTGAAGCACATAGCATTGTCTGTGACCAATTTGGTTGGTACTCCAAATTTGATAATAATATTTTCTAGAATAAAATCCATCACCACTTTGCTTGTAGCCCTTTTATTTGGAATGTCTTCAATCCATTTAGTGAAGTAATCAGTAGCCACTAAAATCCAACTATGTCCTTCACTTGATTTTTCTAAGATTTCCCCTATAAAATCAATTCCCCATTGCTGAAATGGAGCTTCTACAGTTATAGTCGTAAGGGGCAATGCACCTTCATATTTTAGCTTTCCTAAGAACCTTTGGCAAGGATAACATTTTTTTACCATTCTTTGTGCATCTGAGAAGAGAGTTGGCCACCAGTAGCCAGCTCTGAGAATTTTGTGGGCCATTGTATGGGCAGCATAATGTCCACCACACACTCCATTGTGCATCTCACTTAGAATATCTCTGGCCTAATTTTCATCTATACACCTGAGTAGTACACCATCAAAAAATTTTCAATATAACTCTCCTTGAACAATGATGTATTTAATAGCATGTAGCTTCAAGGTCCTCTTCTGATCATCACTGAGATGAGAAGGACAATTTAGATTCTGCAAATAATGTATTATGTCCTTATACCATTCAGATTCTGACATATTTACAATTTCACTATGCACTACATTCACCTGGCATGCCTCTAGGTTTGACTGTGTCATCAGTTTTTCCAAACCTTGTCCTCTTACCAATTTTGTGATCTATATTTCCATGTTGAACTCTTGCATTTTATTTATCCATCTGCATCTCCTTCCAATTACCTCCTGCTGAGTAAAAATATCTTTGACTGCCACATGAGGCACATATGCAATTATCTGAGAGCCTACCAAATATGGTCTAAAGCTTTTGACTACTCTAACTAGTGCATATGCTTGCTTCTCCATGATGTCATACTTCAACTCAACAGCCTGCAATGACCTACTAAAGAAAGCTATAGATTGTTCAAACCCCTCTTCATTCTTCTGTAGTAAGCATGCAGCAATAGTATGGAAAGAAGCAAACAAGAATGGCTGAATTGGCTTAGAAAAATTAGGAGATTTTAATATAGGAGCCATCTTTATGGCCTCTTTGATGTTCTGAAAAGATTTAGTTGCCTCATCCTCCCATTTGACAGTTGCACCTTTCTTCAACATTTTAGAGATATCCTTTGTGGTCTCTGCAAAATTAGGAACAAATCTTCTAACAAAATTAATTTGTCCAAAGAAGGACTAGATACCTTTCACTGTTCTAGGGATCTAAATTTTGTCAATTGCAGCCACCCTTTCAGGATCAATCCTGACTCCATCCTTGGAAACAATGAACCAAGCAACTTTCCTTCCACTACCCCAAAAGCACATTTCTTTGGGTTGAGTGAGATGCCATATTCCAGTGCTCTGATAAAAATTTGTCCGAAGTGCATGCAATGTTGCTCCTCCCTTTTTGAATAGGCAGTTAGATCATCCTGATATATAGCCAGGATTGAATCAATCAATCAATCCTGCAAAAGCAACATCCATAGCCCTCTGAAATGTGGCACCTACATTTGTCAGTCCAAATGGCATTCTCATAGAAACATAGGTTCCCCATGGAGTGGTGAAGGCAGTCTTGTATTGTTCAAATTCTTTTACCTTCACCTGATTGTACCCTAAAAATCCATCCATCATGGATAAAAGTTCACAACCAGTCATCTTCTGCAACATGGTTTCCATGTTTGGCAATAGATAATTGTCCTTCAAAGAAGATACACTTAGATTTCTAAAGTCCACACAAAGCCTTATGTCACCATTTTTCTTTCTGACTGGGACAAGATTGGACACCCAAGTTGAGTGTCTGATGGGCATAATTATTCCAGCCTCCCTAAGCTTCATAAGCTCTTCTTGCATTTTTGGAGCTAAAGTTGGGTTGATAGGTCTCTATTTTTGTCTAAATGGTTTAGCTCTAGGATTCAAAGGGATCTCATGCTAAAATAAATCTTCTCTATAAGCTTTCAAGTCCTCATATGACCAGGCAAAAACATGCTTATATTTTTTCAACAATGCAATCAACATAGTTCTGATATGTGGCTTGAGTTGTTTGCCAATGTATACCCTTTTGGGGGCATGAGATGTCTCCAAGTTTATCTCCTCTAAGTCACTCTTTTTTGTTGTGGATGCCTTTGTAACGAATTCGTCCTTATCATCAAAAGCTCTCTCTAAAGCGACCAGCCCTCTAGGGATTTTATTTGTCTTGAGTTGAATTACCTCCTTCCCTAAGAGAGTTTCCTTCCCATCCACAACTTCTACAAAGTTCTAAAAATCCACTTCCTGGTTCTCATATTCATCAATGCAATGTAGAAATCTCAGCAAATCTCTGTCATCATCAAATAGTTGCCAGTTGTATACATTATCTAGTACTATAGGTCTAAGTTTAACCTCAACATTTGTAACATCTGTTAGAGTAACATCATCTAGCCTTATGGCTACATTAGCTAAAAAATCTACCCTAACATATTTCGATCTCTCTATCTAGCTTATTGAAAAAGCATCAAATAATTCAATTGTATCCCAAACAACATGCTTATATTGTTTTAACCTCTTATTCTTTGATGCATACTTATCCCTAACTTGGGAAACAACTAACTCTAAATCCCCAAATACTCTGAGCATCTTGATCCCATGCTTCAAAGCAACATTCAATCCTAACAACAAAGCTTCATACTCTACAATATTATTTGTACAAGCAAATTTCAGCAAGAAAGAGAATTTTAGAAGCTTACCAGCTGGAGACAGAAATACAATTCCAGCACCAGAGCCTTCCTTTGAACAAGCTCCATCGAAAAACATGGTCCAGAGACCCTGTTGGTCAAGCTCTTGAATGCAAATATCTCTTCCTTTACCCCCTTTATCATTTGAGACAACCCTAAAATTATCATAGTCAGTGTCCACAAAACATATATGCTCCTCTGACTCCTGATCCTCAACTGTATCTGATGACCTTTCTTCTCTAATCAACTTCACATCCTTGCCATTCATTGGGATCATGGCATATGACAAATCTAATTGTATACTCCCACCAATTAATGTTGCCCATCTTCTTGACAACAACATGCCATATTGTGGCTTGATATCAACAACTGTTATATTCATTTTGTATGTCTTTTCAGGATATGCCACCAATCTGAAGTCTACATCTTTCATGATTCCAATGACTGGTACTTCCCTAGCATCCATGGCATAGCATCTTCCACATGCCTTGTCTATTTTTAACCCAGCTTGCTGCATGATAGCCAAACGCATGATATTCGTTGATGCCCCTGAGTCAAGCATATAATTCTTAATCACTTTTCTATTTATGACAAGGGAGACATAGAATGGCTCAACCTGTGAAGGTCATTTTGTCATGGTCATCCCCAAATAAACTTCAGGGGTCTCATCCTCATCAATACACATAATCTGTTTCCTACCCTGAGTCTCAATATTTTGATTAGCTTGACAGGGTATTCCTGAAATCAGGGACAATGTTTTATTTCTAAACTCTTCAGCTTTCATCAGCTCCATCAATGGAACAGAAACCTTTACCTCGGACAAGACCTGATTTATTTCAAATGGAGCATAATTTTGTATAACAGTTGTAGCCTGATCTACAATTTTACTTTTATCTTGGTATGATCCAACTTTAATTTTTGTGGCTCCCTGACTGTCATCTTTGATCTAAAAATTTTTGTTTTGATCCTCAACCTGGGGAATTCTATTTTCTGGTTCTTGAGAATCATGACCCATTTTTTCTTGAAATTTTTCTTATTATTGCTCCATTGCTTCTTTTGTGTTTTAGTCCCTTTATGACTATGCACTGGTTGGTTCACAAAAGTATTCTCTGGTTGGTGCGAATTACTTCCCTAAGTTTTACCCCTAAGATTTTAATTGCTTTTGACCTGAGCCACTGCTACAGCTGTGAGGGCTCTAATCTCTTCATCAGAAGGCCTCCTCAAGTTATTCAAAAAATTGTGTGAGTCCTGAGCATAAGCATAATTATCTTCATCATATTCATCATAGGGAAACTATTGGCAGACCTGAATCTCATTATTTGTGCTTGCATCAACATCATGAGAAGGATACTCCTTGTTTGTAGACAACATATTAACATTGTCATCTTCCATGTAATGCAGTTCATTACATTCATCACAGGCCACGGCATTGTTATATAGAGACTGAGCAATCATACATTGTGACTGTGAGTGAGGCATTTCACATATGATGCACCATGGGGTGTCATTAACATTATTAACCACCTTCTTCAAAGGGTCAGGTGTTTCATTGACATGTTGAGCTCTTTGATTAGGGTTGCTGTTTGGAAGAATGGATTTACCATTATGCCAACTGGTATTATATGGCATATCATGTAATGATGGTCTTCTTTCTTGCCTTTGGTAAACCTGTCTGTCAGGACCTATGCCTTTGTCATTTTTAGCCATTCTATAGTTCAGGTCCTTGACAATAGTTGTCAATTTATGTAATTTATCCTCAGAAGTAGATGCATTGCCTTGAACACTTTGAGACTTAGTATTTGGATTTTGAAGAATTTTTACATCATCTCTTTTGTTTGTCTTACCAGACACTTTTTTGTTATTTTTAATATTTGTTGCAATTTTGAAAGCATCTCTGAGGCTGGAAAGACCCTTATCCCTCAGTCCATAAGTTGTTTTGGCATCAAAATCATTTATGTACAACACTATGCACATTGGTTCATTAGGCCTCAGGTGATGCGGCAATTTGTTCAGTACCTTCATGAATCTAGCATTGAAATCAGCAACCTATTCATTTGATCCTTTGGTAATGCCAGTGAACTCATCTATGAAAAAACTAGGATCGGTTTTGTCACCATATTGTTCTTTGAAAATTCTCCTGAAGTTATCCCATGATGAAATACTCCTGTCAAGAAGACCCTTGTACCATTCTCTAGCCTCATCAACTAAGGATTGCATAAATAATTTCATGAAAACATCCTCATGTTCAACCTCAAAGTTGTCCATGACATTCTGAAAAGCTTTTAAGTGGTCTTCTCCTGACACAGTATTATTTGCTGAAAATTTAGGCACTTGCAGCCTCACATGTTTGTCAATAGGATTGGGGTAACCAGGAATGCCATCAAAAACAAGTTGTTTGAATCTGTCCAGCTACATCAGTTGTCTACCAAATTGATTAACATTGGCATTTATGTTGACATTCTAATTTCTTACATTATTCAATGGTATTCTAGCATTATTTGCATTCTATCTTCGATCATTATGCTGATCCTGGACTTCATTTTTGTGCTGGTTCCTCAGCACATTTATATTTTCAAGGGTAGGAATTGAATCATTCTGAGCAGTTCTAAGAGCCTGCACTTTCTGTCTCATGTCATCTCTGATTTTTACTGCTTGCAGATATTCTAATTCTGCTCTTAGACTCACGATTTCTTTAGCTAATTCTCCATCTCTGGGCATGGAGGAGGATGGTTTCATTACATTTTGATCATCATTATCATCCCTTAGGGATTCAACTTCTTCAAATCTATTGGAGGAATCAAGGAAAGGGCATTCTTGAAACACTTCTAACCTCATTCTCAATCCACTACCTTGCTGTCTTTCAAATACGTTATAGATCTCAGCCTCAGTGTTTGAAAAATAAGGTATTGTCCACTCTGAGGATCCAGGATTGTCTTGAATATTATCATTACTTCTGGGTGAACCCTCTCGACTAGCTTGAATAGTCCCTTTTTTCCTATACATCATTTTTCTGGATAATTCTTCAGACAGAGGATTACGCAGGGATCTTCTCCCCTGCATACAAATTTTTACTTTACCAATTGGGAGATTGTTTGAAGTTGCCACCTATTATTAGGAATTATTTTTACAAGGGTTATTATACAAAGTCCCCAGCGGAGTCGCCAAATCCGTTGGTTATTTTCCCAGACTGGATGCTTGTTCCCAGGTATCCCTACAAAGTAGCCATCATTAATCAATAGGATTCCCAGGCCAGGGGCCAATAGTACAGGAGATAGACTCTATAAATATCTCCTTCTTCTTCTTTAGGCTCTACAAAACCAAGGGGGGTATTCCCTATTCAACATCTATGAGATACATCTACAAGTGAGCTGGGATGTTCACACAAAGCAGATAAATCCTCTCTTATGCAGACCAAAATTGTGGGATAAGAGCAAAGGGGCTAGCTTTGGGCTTACATTCAGTTGCGAATTAGAGGATTTTGGTCCTAAACTACTTCTAATGTCCTAAAGGTTTGTATTTGAAGTTTTAATTTGATTTTGGTATTTGGATGCAAAACTAGGACCTGGGGTGTAACCTCAATACAAGACTAGATCGATGCCTATCCAGGGATTGGAGTCAGTAGACATACACATGTGAATGGTCAGCATAAACCTATATTAATGACTGGATTTCAAGGGGACTTGTTTAGCACCTGCCTTATAGATACCTCCCAAAACTAGGTGTTTAGTCATTCATACTTAATCATATCCCTGCTACAACATGCCTTCTCAATGATTAACCTAAAACATTTAATTTGTTCCTTGAACAAAGGTAGGAGATTAAATATTCAATACAAAAAAACTATATTCCTGAATCTTGAACAACCCTTAGCTATCTTGATTCAAAAGAAAATATTCCCACAACTTGGAGACAAATGATTAAACACATGCACAGAGCATTTCTCATATAAAATAGCATGAAACCAATGAATTTATGCATGAAACATACAACATGAGACTCATAAACTCACGAGACATCAAGCACAGGGCCACCGATGAAGTTGTATTTTATTACAGCACCAGAATTTTGTCTAGTTTTCAACAACCACAAAGAGTAATATAGTTTAGCTTTTATACCAAAACTGTAAACTCAGCAGAATTAATTACATGGAAAATTAAAAACCCGCCAGATACAATGCATGAGAAATGGCCCTCAAAATAGTTAATGCCACAGAGAGACAAAGAGGAGGGAGCAGGTATGTTTGGGATCTGTACCGCCGCTCAAGGATTTTCTTCATCAATCAGGTGGTTGACCTATCAACTCCATCGATCACCCTCTACAAACTGCCATTAATGCCTCAGCTACCCACAACCTCTCTAAGATGCAGCAACGGTGTACCTCTGAAAGTTTCCCACTCAAAAACGGCCGCACACGCTTAGGAAAAAATCCTTTGCTGTAGGTTCAAAACAAGACCGTCGATCATCCTCCCATTGCTGCAATCAATGCACCCAAAAAATGTTGAAAAGTTGTCAGCCAGTGAAATCATGCCACATAGGCACCTCATGTTTCTATCGCTGGCTTTTCTCCCTTTGATTTTTGCCTTTTTCACTCTTGTATATGCATGCTCAAATGCATATACAATGGCTTACTTTTGCCTTTCAAAAACCCTTTGTATATGCAAGAGCAAACACCTATACAACTATTCATCATACAAGGCGGACCACAAACTATTATAGAGCAAATTGGAATTCTAATCGGGTCCGGCTTGCATGTACATTTTGCACTTATCGCTTTGTACATGCAAAAGCATATACAAGCACTTTGCATACAAGCTAGATCTCAAATTTTATAGAACAATTTGAGAATCAGTTCAAATCTAGCTTGTATCCCTTTCATTGCACATCAGCTTGTATATCGGCATATACAAGCACCTTATACAACCTACAGACCTTAAATACTTATTCACTGTATTTCGCTCCTCCATCACGTCCAGGTTGTATGTCACCTCTTTGTATATCGAGTTGTATGTTGCATATACAAACCCAGCATACATGCAAACTGCGGATTTCAATACCTCATGAGCTAAATTGCATTCTCCCTTCACATCCAGGCCTTGTATATATGCGCTTGTACATTTCTCTGCATATCATATCATACAAATGTGATATACATACAACGGACCCCACACTGTTATAGAATAGATAGAAAACTTCAAGTCTGCTTTGCATCTTTGGAATGTATCTTCATTGTATGTTTGAACATGCAATCACTTTATACAAGTGGTGGGCCCCATCAAATGCATCTCTGCCTTTGTATTTTATCCATGTATATCACCGAATATACATTTACCTTCGCATGCAAACAGGGAATCTATCCTGGAATATGCGAAATATGTTCCCTCTTGTATGTTTCCATTGTATCTTTCTAATGCATGTAGCTGTTGTATATTTGGACATACAACAGAATATATACAAACAAACCCGATATACAACAGCGACATATTCCTGGAATCTTCAATAGATTCCCCCAATGTACATGCATCTTTTTGAGCCCGATATGCATTCAAACTTTGCATATAACTCAATTCCTTATCATTTTTTGGAGGCTGATAGGGATTTTGCAAGCCCGCCAATGTATATTTCACCTTTGCATATGCAGAACTTAGCATTTTTCTCAAGGCGATAGGCAAAAGCATTGAAACATTGTGTGGGGGCTAGTCAACCTTCGAACACTAAATCACGAAGATGAGACTTAATAACCAGGAACCCACCACAAAAAGCCAACATAGAAAAGACAAAACAATGCAAGATCACATGACTCAGAAAATTTAGGGTTTGAATGAGAAAACCTACAAATGTTAACCCTAAACATAAATGATTACTAACATACCCCAAGTCAAAAATCAAAAAAATAAAAAAAATATATCAAAAAAATCATCAAAAAAAAGTCAAAAAAAAGTCAAAAAAAACCTGAGTGCAATAAAAACTTCCGATGATGAAAATTACTTTGGTGACGCCTTGGATAAGTACCATGGTGAAAACCTATTTCAGGTGCCATGTGTAGTGGTCGATTCTACCATCTAATGAGTCCTCTTTCCGTCACAACTATAGATTAGATATGCAAATAAGGTAGAAATACTAAACAAAATGCAATAAACACAAAATTATACCTCACATGCAAACCCAATCCCATCAAAGGAGGAAGGAGCCTTTGCACCCAAAACAAGCTCCTAGACAAAGATAATCCCTAGACATTGAATTGAAATGTGAAATGCTACTCTAATTTGCAACTCACTATTCTAGCTCAAGAGTGATTTTTGACATGGTAACTTTGCATAAACTTGGATGATAAAAATGGATTGTGAGAGGTTCTATTTATAGACTTTTGGAAGGAATTTTGATCCAATGGTGGAGATTGATTTGGAAGATCAATGGTGGAGGATAAAAGTGATGTGGAGGGCCTATATTGAATCTTGAATGAATGGAGGGCTAGGAATAAAAGTGATTCTTTTATTCATTTTAGGAAAAGGGGTTATTTAATGAGCATGGAGGTGAAGGATTATTTTGGAATTAAAGATTCATATGGGGGAATGTAAATGAATTAAAAATTCATTTGGGGAAGAGAAGAAATAAATGAGTATGGGTTTGTAAGGAGAAATAAATGTGATGTGGGATGTTTTTAAATAAAAAATTGACTTATGTGGATTTAATCCAATTTTTTATTTGGAGGATGTGTGGAAGGGTGTTAAACAAGGTTTGACCACCCAAATGAAGGGGTTAGGATTTATTAAATAGAGGTTTTATTTAATTAATCCTAGGGCTATGATGAGGTACGCTAGGGTAGGCAATTAAATAATAGCTATTTAATTGTCTAAGGTAGGGATAGGTTAATTATAGGCTGAATTAATTAGTTAACATGGTTTTAACTAATTAATTGGATTTAGTGAAAAAGAGGAAATTGATTTAATAAATATTACATATTTATTAAATTAATTGGCTAAGGTTTGGACTATTGAATTAATGAAATTAATTCAATTTTGGGGATAAAATGGTGTGAATTTAGAAAACGAAAGGGGTAATTAATTAAATAAAAATTTAATTAATTGGTTAGAAGGGAAATTGGTGTGTTTAGGGTTGTCGGGAGTCAGTTTGATGGTAGAAGACATTTTTAGGTGTCTACATTTGCCCCTCTTTGATGTGGCATCCAGACCTAGGAGGGAAGTGGCGTCAAGACGAAGAAAAATATGTCCCAACTACTGGGCAGGTATGAGATGGATAAGGGATGCCCCCTCGAGAGGTTGGTGGGAAAATAAAATTTTTCTGGGTGAGTTCTCGAAAGGATGCGACGGGAGTGAAAGTTGGATAGGGGATGGGAAAAGAGGATGACGGGAAGAAAAATGGAGGAAAAAGGCTGAGATCTGCACCCTGGAGGGAAAAGGAGGAGGTGGAAGGATGACATGGCCCACTATATTAGGCAAAGTGGGCACTTAGAGTGCCACATTTGTACACTTTTGACTTTGGAGAAGAAAGCACAAAGGAGAGATGGTTGACCATAACCCCCAGTTCCCACGACTTCGACACATCTCCGAGCAGTTCCGAGAGTTTGGCCGGGCACCAGGCGCTAGACCCCCGGTAGGTCCTAACCCTGACTTTGTAATTTTTTTGATTTACATGCCTTTTTTGGGGTTTGCGATTAGGGATTCGAGCGCGTAGCCCCAACGGCAAGGCGGATTAGCGCCATCCTTTGGATTGGCACTATCTGTCAGGGCAGGGTAGGGCAGTTTGTCGCCATTAGGTAGGTTTTTTGGCGCTATCATCTAGATTAGTGCAATTTGTAGAAGAATAGAATTTGGCATTGTAGCACCAAATTAGGGTGGAAGTGGCGCTATTCTCTAGAATAGCGCCATCCTGGGGAATAGTGCTATGGTTAATTTTAGCACAATTTAGGGGATTATCACTATTAGCTGGATTAGCGCAATTGGGGCAATCAGTGCTATTGTGCTAATTAATGCCAAAAGGTATAGTGACGCCATTTGGAAAAATGGCGCCATCTATAGCGCGCAGTAGCGCTATTGTTTGGATTAGCGCAAAGAGTTATGCACAGTGGCGCTATTTTCTATATTAACACCATTTAGAGGAAATTTTAGCACCATTTTAAAAATGGCACAAGGAGTTGTCTATTTTCATGCCACATGATGCAGGCTTTTTAGAAATTTAGAAGAAAAAGGTTGGTTTAGAAATAGATAGGTTGACATCTACCCATAATGTTGCGTATGCAGGATACACAATGATTTATATTGCAGTCACGCGAGTGATGAGTTCCATCTGTGATGGGACTATTCGATGGTTTTGATGATTCTACGCAGGCACGGTTGGCGAGATTGGGGCTTCTGACGATGTCTTCGATGCCAGTTCTGCGAGCTCATAGAGCTCTAATGACAACAATGGTGGAGCGGTATCACTCTGAGACCTGCAGTTTTTTGTTGCCGACTTGTGAGCTGACAATTACACTTGAGGATGTCTATCACATCCTCAAGCTACCCATTTGAGGTCAGCGGATTTGATATGACATGAGGATGGGGCAGAATGCCCTGATCAGAGTGTTTGGAGCAGACCACCTGCTTCTCTCTGCGGATGGGAGAGAGATGGACTATGAGGGGACACTAGCTACGGGTGCAGATCCCTTTGCCTTATTTTTGTGTGCATTGATTGGAGGGGTTGTGATGCCTGACAGGCGAGGTAGGGGTTTTCCAGTTGGTTGGGGTAGGATGATAGAGGGGATGGTGAGTCATGAGACTATCTATGCCTAGGGACCAGCAATGCTGGGGCAGTTATACCATGAGATGCACACAGTCACCTACCTGCATGATAGAGCATTGTCAGCCGGAGTCACTCTGCTTCATGTATAGATTTGGGAGCACATCCCAGTTACTAGGCCGACCTGTGGGTATTATCGGTGGCCATTTGATGCTTTTGTGTTTTTATATCAGGATGCAGAGTACACGTATACTGGGCAGGTGCGACATTGGAGGAGGATGCTAGATGATGTGATTAGCGTGACCCTGTGACCATATATCGGTGTAGAGTCATGGCCAGATGATGACATTCATCTCCCTTTTGTGTTTTAGCAGCGGTACCTTATGGGTGGAGGAGGCCATACTATAGATATGTATCTACCCTCACAGGTCATGCAACAGTTTGGTTTGGTACAGGACACTCCGCAGTAGATGGCAATATTCACGCGGACACCTCGAGATGCGGCCTATTGGCCTGCAGCCATATAGCCATAGGTTGCCTTAGCTGATTTTGTGGCTCTACAGCCAGTGCGGTGGGATTGGAGGAGCACCGTTAGAGATGCAGGGACTACGGTTGTGTTTGATATATGGTGGCATATGCATCGGCCTACTCAGTTGACAGATCCAACAGAGGAGGCAGTAGGTTCAGGGGGGATGATTCAGGTGATGATGGAGATGACTTTGATGGGGATGACCGTTTGGGGGTGGGAGAGGAGATTATTGAGGATGTCCTTATGGAGATTAGAGATGATGGAGAGGAGAGGTTGGTTGGCAGGGATGGCTAGCTGATAGATGTGTTGGTGGCTATGGCAGTAGGACAGGGGCAGGTGGGGTAGCAGGTACCTGTGCAGTAGGTTCATGTTGAGTAGGTGCAGGTTGGGTTAGGGCGACAGCCTAGATGACCTCGGTGGCGTGGGGGACAGCCGAGGGTAGATACAAGTGATCTACCCCCACTACAAGTAGCGAAGCAGCAGGCAGTTGGGGTAGGGCAGCAGGTAGCAGGGCAGTAGGCAAGCCCCTCAGGGGCAGCTGGAGAGGCCGAGGGTGAGAGGCTTACACCTTGTTAGAGGCGACAGGATGAGGAGGAGGAGATGGAGACCCTGAGAGCACAGGTGGCGAGCCTATAGGAGGCACTGGAGGGCTGGGATGCAGAGTTGGTGTAGTTGTAGGGGGCACTGGCCTTATTAGATGGGTCAGATGGATAGGTGGCAATGTTATAGGCACAGTTAGCCCAGGCCCAGGGTGAGGTAGAGGTGTTGACCAGAGAGTAGGATACAGCACTTGGCAGGGCACAACAGGCAGAGACTACATTAGGTAGTCTACAGGCTTCAAGTGGTGGACTTGCTCCAATTTTGATAGGGATGCAGGCTCAGCTGTCCCAGGTGTAGACACAAGCATATCAGTTAAAGGGACAGTTGAGCCACGTACAGGGGCAACTGTCTAGGGTACTGGGGGATTTAATAGAGGCCAGAGCACGGGTTGAGTATTATCAAGGCTTGTATTATGTGGCTATGCCAGCAGCACAGCGTGCCCCGAGCTACAACCAGGTCAGTAGATCAGGGGCCTCTAGGTCTCATAGATCGAGATCAGTGCAGTCAGTTCAGCAAACTATGCCTCCTCTCGCGTATGTGCCCTAGCGGGTTCCACAGGTGCAGGCACAGCCACAGCCATAGCCACCGATAGGATCACAGCCTCGACCAAGGTCAAAGTCTCCCACTCCTTCAGAGAGAGGATCCTCGATGTGATGATTATATCATGTTAGCCCTTAGCGGCATTGTATCTGGACAATTTTTTTTTTTTGATGATGTATACATGAGTGATGTACATTTTTTGCGATGATTTATATATGATGCAATGCTTTTTGATGGTTTATGATGTTTATGATTATGATGCTCTATTATGATGATGCCTATGTGAATGTAGTATTTCTTTATGGATTTTATATGCTATGGATGTGTTATGTTTATGCGATGATGTTTTTGATTTTATGGATGCATTGATGATGGATTTATTGTGATACATGCATGGTGTTTTTGATCTTATGGACTATATGATGTCTAATGTAAATGAATGTTTCAGAAACATTTATTATGGAAATGTATGTTTATGTATGAAAATATGCATATGCTGCTAGATGTTGTAAATGCAATTTCAATGATGATGATTTGTGATGATGTAATATAACTAAATGTTAATGAGTGACATTCAATGTGATGTATAATGTGCAACTAAATGATTCTAGAGTGAACTTAATTATTATGCAAACTTAAATAGATTAATATGGACCTAAGTGATATGCAAATGGATGAACCTAATTGATATGCAACTTAAAATGAATCTAAATGACATGTAATTTAACTGGTCTAAATGAATCTAATTGATATGCAAGTTAAATGGTCGAAATGAATCTAATTGATATGCAATTAAAATGGATTAAAATGACATCAATTTAAATGGTCTAAATGAATCTAATTGATATGCAAAGGGATTTATAATGAATCTAAATGAGATTAACTGATTATGATATGTAGTTAGGCGAGATGCGGGATGCATGCTAGGTGGTGGGATGATCAGGTCCAGATACACATGATGTTCTTTGTTTGACCCTTAGTGGTGCGGTTGTGGGAGAGGGGATTAGGTGGACAAATGATAGGGGTGTTTTGATAGGGTACGGATAGGATTGGGAACGTCTAGAGAATGGTGGTGGGAGGACGAGAGGATGTTTTAGGTCATAAGACACCACGTCAGTGAGGGGGGATTTACTTCGATTCAGGATGTGCTGAGTGGAAGTATGGTGGGGGAATGGGATTAGTGAGGAAATTTTAGATGGGGGGGAAGTGATTATTAAATCTAGGCTAAGATGTGATGATTGAACGAGTGATTAGGATGATGATTTTGTGCTAGTAACAGTAGTTGCAAAAGATTAATTAAGAGCATTTCTTAGTTTACTATAGCAATGTAGGATACAATTCACAAAGGTATGAAATGACCTAGGTAATGATGTATATCCTACGATTGCATGGACTAGACCCATTAACAATAGGTTGATTTCATGCATGCCCAAGGTAGTATAATCTTGTCTAGCCTAGGAAGGGGACTCATAGCAATAAGTGTGAATAATGCATATAAGGTTCTAATGCTTGTATATGTAAATGGGACACATTATGCTAGAATCGACGACTTCAAGGTATGAATACTATTCTTGGAGTAATGAAACCAACCCACAAGCATAGCATACAGAAACAATGACTATGTCTACTCCAGGTGCTATCCGCTACTTACCATGATATAATGAGATCAAGGTAGCTTTGGAGATGACTTAGAGTGAGACAAAAAGATAAAAATCAATAATCAAAAAGACCAATGAAAAGATACAAATAGCCTTTGTGTGCTCTTGCCAAGAGACGTGATGATAGAATGATAGTTTTTTGTCCATTGTAGGAGAGATATATCCTAGGACATAGATTAGTTGGTGTTGATTGGAAAAATTTTGGAAGATGGGCAAAAGAACAGTCTGGCCAGATGTAGGATTATAGTTGGTATGTTGATTGATGATTTTTGTGCTACGAAGCATGTTTCAGGTGTATACATAGCGTGTGTATCATTTATTAGATCTCAAAAGCTTAGTGAATGGGGACCATCCAAACGGGTTGGATGGGTGCATCTTATATACCTGAGTACTGGAAACATCCTTCATATTCCAAACTGCCTACATACCCTGTGTCCATGGGATCAAGGTACTTTTAAGATGTGGGCGAAATGAATATGTAGTTCTTGTATGACTTGATGATGTGGGAATCATTTGGGATGTTTATGATGGTGGAGATTTGATGTATGTGTTGATGATTGTGATTTGTAGTGAGATCGATGTATGGGGTGATTGTTTTGGATTTTCTATGTTTTTCTACTATTTTTTGGATTTTTGGATTTTGTATTGTTTTTGGATTTTTGAATTTTGTATTGTTTTTGGATTTTTTGATTTCGTATGTACAAAGGGGAGCTTACAAGGATCCTCATTCCATGAGTTGACCTTGGGATGGGATAGGATAGGTTATGCGGTAGGACTTGATGTTTCAGAATTCCAAGCCATGGGATGCGTGAGATATGGAGTGGTGTGTTGGGAAGAGGACTTATTAGATGGTAGAACTGGCCACTACGCATGGTGCCTGAAATAGGTTTTCACCATGGTACTTATCCAAGGCGTCACCGAAGTGATTTTCACCATTGGAAGTTTTTATTGCACTCGGGTTTTTCTTGATTTTTTTTTTTGCTATTTTTGATTTTTTAATTTTTTTGATTTTTTGACTTGGGGTACCAGATGCATTATTCATAGAATTTTTTGAGATGCAGGATCTTCATCGGCTCATCTAGAGGCTAGCCTTCAGGTGTTGCAAGCTGATATGTTCCTGACCCATAATCAGTCGTGACAACATAAGGTCCTAGCCAGTTGGGTTTGAACTTTCCTTGCTTAGGACACTCTTGCAAGTTCTTCTAATTTTCCATTAGGACAAGGTCACCTACCTCAAATTTTTAGGTTCTGATCCTTTTGTTGTAGCTTCTTCTGAGGCAGTTTTGATATGCCTGTAGGTGATTCAACGCATTCAGGCATTTCTCATCAAGTAGTTCTAGTTGATGCAACCTTGCGAGGTGGTATTCCTCATCAGAGATAATGTTTTGCAAGGGCACTCGGAAAGATGGGAGCTTGACCTTGATAGGTAAAATGGCTTCAGATCCGAATACTAGTGAGAATGGAGTGGCTCCTATAGGAGTATGGATGCTTGTACGGTAGGCCCATAAGGCAGGGTTGAGTTTGAGGTGCTAGTCACGGCCAGCTTCATTAACTGTCTTCTTGAGAATGTGCAGGATGGTTTTATTAGAAGCCTCTGCTTGACCGTTTCCTTGAGGGTAATACAGTGTGGAGAAATGGTGTTTGATGTCAATTTTTTCGCATAGGGTGCAAACTTCTTAGTTTTTGAAGGGCTTTACATTGTCAGTGACAATGGAATGGGGGATACCATATCGATAGATGATATAGTGGAGGATGAATTTCAAGATTTGGATGCCCATGGTAAAGGTGAGTGGTATTGCTTCCACCCACTTTGTGAAGTATTCAGTAGCAGTGATAATGAATTTATGGCCATTGGAGGATGGAGGCAGTTCATGTCCTGGTGTGTGGATGAGATCGCCATGTTGTTGACATGGGAGGCATTTCTTGATAAACCTGTGGGAATCTTGTTCCATTGTTGGCCAATAATATCTAGTCCTAAGGATCTTTTTAGAAAGAGTGGGTCCACTTGAATGCACCCCATAGATGCCTACGTGTACCTCTTCCAAGGCTACTTCGGCTTCCCTAGAGTCTAAACATCATAGAAGAGTGCCATCAAGAATCCTTTTGTATAGGGTGTCGCCTATAAGGATGAAACGGGATGCTTGACAGATGAACGATTTTCTTTGTGAGGTGGACAGATTAGGGGGGAGAATGTTGTCATGGAGGTATAAGTATGTTTCTTGGTACCATGGGGATAACAGACCAACAACTTTGCACACTAGTTTGGATTGAGGAACATCGTATGCTGGGATCGGGAGTTCTTCAATTAGGAACTCACATTTCTTGTTGTCCTTCTTCATGTCTACCAGAGATCTGATAGTTGCCATGGCATCTACTACTTTGTTATTGAGTCTTGGGATTTGCTCGAAATGGATGTCTTCGAAGTAGTCTTTGAAATCATCAATGATCTTCTTATAGGGAAGGAGCTTGTCATCCTTGGTTTTGTATTCATTATTAACCTGCCTAATGACTAGTTGAGAGTTACCATACACAATTAGCCTTTTAATTTTTCATTGGATGGCCATTCGGAGACCTGTGATAAGGGCCTTATACTCTGCTATGTTGTTGGTGCATGGAAATGTGATCTTGAAGGATTTAGGAATTGTGTCGCCTTGAGGGGTAACAAATAGGACACCTACCCCTGAGCCTCTGTGAGTGTATGATCCATCAAAATACATCTTCCATGTGTCTATGGCTGGTGTGATTGTCAAGATAGCTTCGTCAGAAAACTCCGCTATTGTAGGATGTTCTGCCAGAATAGGTGCTTCAGCCAGCTGATCTGCTATAACTTGCCCTTTGATAGCCTTTCTCTCAGTGTATTCTATATTAAACTCCGTGAGAATCATGACCCATTTAGCCATTCTCCCAATAAGAGTAGCTCTATTTAACAGGTACTTCAATGGGTCGATCTTGGCAATGAGCTTGGTTTTGTGATTGAGCATATAGTTTCTTAACTTTTGTGACGAAAGACAAGTGCTAGACATGCTCGTTCAATTTGTGTGTAGTTGAGCTCATATGAGATCAAGGTGTGGCTGATGTAGTAGATGGCTCTTTCTTTCCCCTGCTCATTGAGTTGTGCTAGCAAGGCTCCGATAGCTATCTCTGTTGCGGAGATGTAAAGCAGGAGGGGTTTGCCTTGCCTTGGTGGAGTTAGCATAGGAGGATTAGCCAGGTATTCTTTTAGTTGGTCAAAGGCATCCTAACACTGAGTGTTCTAGATGAAAGCTATGTCTTTTTGAAGTAGATGCTAGAATGGTTGACACTTATCAGCAAGTTAAGCAATGAATCGTCGGATAGATTGGATTTTTCCCTATAGGCTTTGCAGTTGTTTTAGTGTTTTTGGAGGTGGCATTTTGATGATGGCCTTGACCTTTGCAAGATCAACTTCGATTCCTCTTCTCGAGACTATGTTTCCTAGAAGTTTGCTTGAGGTGACGCTGAAGACACATTTCTTTGGATTCAAACGGACATTGTACTGCTCTAACCTATCAAAGATTTTGGCCAACACATATAAATGTTCTTCTCTGGTCTTTGATTTCCCTAGCAAATCATCCACATAGTCTTCCATGATGTGGTGGAAGAGGTCATGGAAGATGACAGTCATAGCTCTTTGATAGGTAGCTCCTGCATTTTTTAGGCCAAATGGCATTACCACCTAGCAGTATGTTCCCCATGGGCATATGAAGGTTGTTTTGTGTTGATCCTCTTCGATGATTTTTATTTGGTTATATCCTAAGAAACCATCCATGAGGGATAACATTTCATGTCCTACCATGAGATCCACTATCATGTCGATGTTTGGTAGTGGGAAATCATCTTTTGGGCAGGTCTTGTTGAGATCCCTGAAATCGGTACAATAGTGGATTCGGCTATCCAATTTAGCAACTGGTACCAAGTTTGAAACCCATTCAGGATAATCGATTGGGCGAATGAACCCAACATCTAGTAATTTCTTTAGCTTTGCTTTGATGAGGAGGGCCACCTGAGGATTCATTTTTCTGAGCTTCTGTTTGACTAGTTTCACATCAAGGCGTACTAAAAGGTGATGAACCACCAAAGCAGGATCTAGCCCTGGCATGTCTGCATAGGTCCACGCAAAATTGTGATTTTTTGCGTGTGAAGAAGGACAAGAAGTTCTCCTGTTCTGGTATGCTGAGAGATTCTACTCTGTATGTGATTTTTGGCTCTTCCTCTGTCCCAAGATTCATTTCTTGAGCTGGTTCTACCAAGATGGGTGATCTGTCTAGATAGACTTTATCTACTTCAGGGAGGCCCATGCTTCCATCTCCTAGCACTTCATGGATGTTTTCACCAAGAGATACGTCTTTTGTTTTTACTATTTTGGGATTTGATACTGCCGTAGAACAATTTTTACGATCAGATCCATTTTTTTATTTTTGTGTTTGTGACTGGAAGCAGGGGTTGTCTCCCTGAAATAGGCATCTGAATTAAGTTCCATGATGTATCCTACTCTATGATCTCCCAAATAGAAGTGATCTCTTACTCCCATCATTTTAGTGATGGCCTCATTGTTAGGTGCGATATCGAAGATGGGAGGTCCCCGTTGGTCCCAATCAATGAGGTTGGGGTAAACTAGTGGCAATTCATTGGAGGGTGAAGAGAGAGTGGTGACTAAGTAGATGGTATAAATGGATGAGTCGAAGAAGTCAGCGAAGTCACTAAAGGAGTCGTGAAGGCCCATTTCGTTAACATTGTCAATGTCTAAGGAGACTGTAGCAACCTCGGCTAAGATACACTCACCGGTAGTGAGGATGCGTTGTGGTTGACCATACCCTAACCCTTGAGTATAGGGATTCTTTGTTGCTTACAGTGGTTCTATGATTCCCTGTTCATGAAGGCCAATACCGCCTTGTCCTTTATAGCCCATGCTTTTGACAATTTCAGAACCTTTGCCATTGATTTCTGTTGGGATTGTGGGGGCTTCTCACTCAGGCTCTTCATCCTTGTAAAGCCAAGATGAGATATCTTCGAGTACATTCTGATCCAAGAGGTCCTTCTTCTCAAAGATGGGTGAGGGTTTGCACTTAATGATGACTGTATTGGCTGCCTCTGTTTTTGGGATGCCGAATGTCTTAGGATTGGGTAATGTGCCCACACAAAAGGTGTCGTGCAGGTCATATTCCCCACATCCCATGTCAGTTAGCTTGATCTGGACTTCAGGTGGTGGAGTTGCTTGGGATGAAGTGAAGGCAGTGTTTGTGAGGTCGATATATGAGTTTGATGCTATTGGATTGGCTTCAGCGGTGGCTTTATTGTATGGCCAGAATGTTTGGTTGTGGCCTTCCAGAAAACTATAGTATTGGAAGGGGCAAGGGTCGGCATAGACTGTGACTTCTGTGCAGTTGTGAGGGAATTTGATGCATTAATGGAAGGTGGATGGGACGGCTTGCATGGCATGAATCCATGGTCTACCGAGAAGGATGTTGTAGGGGAGGTCGAGATCAAGAACCTGACATTTAATTTCCAATATTTTCTATCCCACTTGTATGGGAAGCTTGATAGTGCCTTCAGAGAGCCGTTCAGTGTCATCATAGCCTTTGATCGTGATGCACTCGCTGGTGTCAACAACCACATCAGAGTACCCCAAGTGTTTTAGCAGTTTTAGAGTGCATATGTTGAGGCCGGAGCCACCATCTATTAAGACTCTTTTAATGGTGTGCTTGTGGATGCAGACTTCGATGTGTAGGGAGTCCTTATGTATGTGATCAGAGGCAGGTAGATCCTTTTCTGAGAAGGTGAGATGGTGGGGTGCGGCGATGTGTCCTACCATGGCTTCGAATTGAGTTACATTCAAGTTGGCAGGGACTTGTGTTTGCAAGAGCACTTTGTCAAGGACGTCCTTGTGAAGTGGTGATGTGCAGAGCAACTCGAGGATGGAGATTTGTATGAGTGTCTTTCCTAGGTGTTCTAGGAGGTTATACTGGTGAGTTGGTGATAGACATGTGGTTGGACGAGGAGGTAGGGGATCTGATGTGGTGTAGGCGTTTGTTCAGTGGTAGGGGCTGTGCAGATGGATACATGGCCACGGTGAGTTGTAACAGTGCAATTGGGTGCTTGTACCTGAATGGTGATTGTGTTGACATGATGGGATGATGCTTCTATACGTCCTACGATAGAGTCATAGGACACGGTTGGTGGGGTGACATTGTATGCTTAGTTGGATGAGGAGGATTTGTTATGATTAGGTAGGGGATCCTTGTAAGCTCCTAGGTTGGCGTTTGGTGATGGTTGGGTGCTATGATCGAGACTAACTAGATTTTGTTCTATAAGGTCTTGGATGCAATGTTTTAGTTGCATGCAGTCAGTTGTTTTATGACCCATAATGCCGTGGTATTCACAGTAGTCATTCTCATTGTACCACACGGCTTTTAGTTCATTCTCTTGATGGGGTCTAATGGGTGGGAGCGTGATCAAATTTTGCTTGACACATCAATCAAGGATGTCTTCGACAGGTTCCCCTAAGGGTGTGAATTGTCTGCGTGGTTTGTGTGGTTTAGTTGGGCCCCTCTAGTTATTTACATTGTTGCATATGTATGCGCATGTGTTTGGTTTTGTATATGTTGGACAACTTTCACATCCGTGACATCGTCGTTCAGATTGTTCTTGTTCTTCCCCCAATAACGTGATTTGTCATTTGATTGTGTGTTGGCATTGTTGTTTGTATTGGGGGTGTTGTTATTGGATTTGTAGTAGTAGTAGTAGTAGTTGTTGTTGTTGTTGGATTTGTGGTCGTATAGTTTGATGGAGCCCTTGGCAATGAGGACTCATTCAATAGTGGTGCCTTTGTTGATGACCTCTTCAAAGGTAGATGCACAAAGGATTTGTAGATGAAACCCTATTTCCTGGTTGAGGTTGGCCATGAACATGGTGACGAGTTGTTTTTTAGGAATAGGCCATGGGAGTTTGCTTGCTAAGCCTCTCCACCTTTGCAAGAAAGAAGCGAAGGCTTCTCCGTTCTTTTGTTTGGTGTTGCAAAGGTCTATCATAGACATTCCATGCTCAAAATTGTAGGAGAAGTGGTCTACAAATTTCTCCACAAGCTCAGGGAAAGTCCTAATGCCTGGGGGAAGATGTGCGAACCATTCAACGGCTTGACCGCCGAGACTTCATGGAAATAGTCTCATTAGATAGGTATCGTTATTAGAGACTTCTAACCAAGTGATGTAGAACTCCCTAAGGTGATCTCTAGGGTCTCCCTTTCCCTTGTATTTGTTGAATTTGGGTGAGGAATAGTGCTTTCTCTTGCCCCCAATTTGTAGGTCATCTACCTTTTGGATCAAGGTCTGTACAACAATCGTGATATCCTGTGGTTGTTGTGGTTGTTGTATATACACCTGTTGGTTGGTGAGATGTTGGAGATGGGGTGGGATTTGACGTTGGGGATGTGTTTGAATGAGGTGTTGGTACTACGGGTTGGTGTTTGGGTTGATTGGTGCCTGATGTTGATGCGCATAGAGTTGTTGAAGAACATGTGGTGGTATTTGGGGATTGGGATTATGTTGATTTATAGGATTATGTGGGTAGGTGACATTAGATGGATTGACATTGGGTATGTGGACATTGGATTGGTTAGATGTGTTGCGAGGTGTTTGTGAGAATAATTGTCATAGGTATGCAATGGTTTGAGAGTTGGGTGGGGGCACACTCGTGGAGGTACTTGCTTGCGTGATGTTGCCTTGTATGCCCATAGTGATTTTTGAAGTGAAAGGGTTTATGGTAGTTGTGGTGATGACAGGTTGGGAGATGGTAGGGATGGTGGTGCATGTGGGAATTGTAGATGTGGTAGCGGTTGAACTTGTGGATGTGGTAGATACAGTAGGTGTTGATGTTTGAGAGATGGTAGGTTGGGTATGTGATGTAGATGCTTGGGTATTTGATGGGGTAGGGACGATTGTAGAGGTGGATGGTTGTGATGATGTCATGATGGGGGGGAGTTGAGCACCAATTTTGAGAAGATGATCAAGATATCTACTTGGGTCTGACCTTAGGATTTTATCAAGTAGGTCCATGTTATCGGCATCTTGCGTGAAGCTCAAGACATCTAGGTCATCTTGGGAGATGGTGGGGACATTTTATGTTGGTGGTGGTGGTGGTGGTGGTGTTGGTTATATTTATTGTAAGTAATGAAAAGGATTTTCGTTGGGACCATATGGGGGATGTAAGAGTATGTAGGGGGGTTGTATGTTTAATAGATGGGTATGTTGCTGCTATTAGTGTTAGGCATGCCAAATGGCCAATGTTCTTCCATTTCTTGATTCTTTTTGTGTTGTGATCTCGTGGTGGGCATGCACATGTATGGGGGTTGATTTCTAGATGTAGAGTGAGGTGGGGATGGAAACCTTAGAGAATCTGATTGATTGTGTTGGACCCAAAGATGGATGTGGTAGTGAGACGGAGTAGAGGAGAGAATGTGGTGGAAGATCGATGTCTTTCTAAAGGTTTTAACCTAAGGGTGATACAGATGGACGATATTGATTTTTTGCACAAATTTTGGACCAAAGAGATAGGTGATGGATGACGTGTTGTTTTTGAAGAGATTTTGTTGATGTTTGATTTTGATAGTCAACAAATTGAGCTTAGGTAGGACCTAGATTTGTGGTTGTACGAATGGATGTTTTTCTTTGTTTGGGGTAGACTAATGACCTTATGCAAACAAGGATAATGATTTCACTTGGAAGGTAGACTATTGACTTTCCAAGCAAGATATGATGTGAAGGATGAAATCTAGATCTAACTTTAGCTCAAGAGGATGATAGATTTTGATGATGTTTTGATTTTGGAGATTTTGGGGATTTTTGGAATGATTTTCTTATGACAAGGATTTTGGGTTGGTCCAAAAGGTATGCAAATATTAATAAAGATGAGGTGGATATGAAAATGAGGTAGGTTTGATGTAGCAAAGGGGTCCAACAATGGGGGTGATTAATCCTCTAAGGTCAAAGAGAAGGTGTGATTTTAGAAAATTTTGAAGAAAATGGATGCACTGTTATTAGATTTTTGGGATGTGAATATGGATTATGACAGAGCAGATGGTGAAGGTCACAAATGGATAGGTCTTCATTTTAGGCAAGTCAATCTGAGAATAGTGCCAATCCACAGGTGAAATGGCACCAAAATCAGACAGATATGGCGCTAAAATAAGACAGTGTTTGTCAAGGTCCTAAAAAGACAGATTTATGATGGCAATTTTTGGATTTTCTTTGTTTGGAATGTGATCAAATGATTTGGTTTGTCTCTTGGAAATGTTGTTGCAAGCAAATTCAAGCACAATAATCACACAATAATCAATATTTTTCTTTGTTTTAAAAAAAGATGTGTGATTTTATTTAACAAGCACTTTGAACAACCTAAGGTGAGGATGTGACAATATTTGTTGAATCCCCTAGCTGTGCCTATTCAAAGCAGGTAGCTCCAGGATCTTGGTAGCACCAGCTCCTCCTTACAATTGCACACACTTCTCACGCATACCAAGATCTGGGTTTCTTATAAGGCTTGTCCCTCACCAAACCTTTAGATTATCCCTGCTACCTCGGCTAAGAACCGCATGAATCAGGGCTGCTTCAAAGGTTTCCCTTCTGCGCCAACAAATAGAAGGATTTTGGCTTGCTAAACAATGGTTCGTAGTAAGGGCATCCATTTAGGTGGTTATACATGCGGCAGCACTACTCTCCGTTATGGAGTCTCCCAGCCTCCAAGGGTTACGCCTTGGAGGGTTTTGGGGGATGTTGGTTGTCAGTATAACACAACAACACTTGTCGCTTGAGACTTTCGTCCCAAACACCTTATTTTATATAGTGGCTTGGAAGAGCTTGGCTTTAGCTTGATGTTGCTTGGGTTGTTCCCACCTTTTGAAGTGGGGTGGCAGGCCCTCTAAGGTTTACAAAAGCAATACAATCACGAAAACACTTTTGATCCCCAAGTTCATTCAAAGATGCGAGGGGAGAGCATACGTATCTTCTATGATTGCATCACACTAAACATGGTTCATTTTTAGATCTTTAGATTAAATGGGGTGTGATTAATGCAAGTTTCGTGAGAAGCTTTTGATTCCCAAGGTTATCAAAATAGTGTGAGGGAAGAGCATACGCTTTTTCACGCCACAAGCAAAAAGAGCACAAGACACTTCACACAATTAAAAATGATCTTCTTGATTATATGCATGAAAGATGCAAGTTGTTGTTCTTTTAACCAAAATTCTTTCGATTTATGCAAGTTGTGATTCTTTTTAAAGCCCAAATTGAAGTGTTTTGTTTGTTGGCATACAAATTGTAACTTTTAGAACACAAAGTTAAATGTTTGGGCACACACGGACACACAAAAGTTTGTTTGATTGTTTGTTTGTTCAATTTTAATTGCACCAAATCGAAGTGTTTAACTAACTAACATGCAAAGGGTTCATTTTAAGTTGCAAATTGAAGTGTTTTTTTGTTAAAACATAAATGAAATCACCCTGCAAAAAGTTAGTTAGTATCTCTGAAATGACAGCAAAGACCTGCAAAAACACTTGTCAGTACCTACATAGACAGCAAAGTCAATTTTCAAAATAGCGCTAAAACAGAGATACCATAGCGCCACTGCGGGCAGAACAACCTGACAATTAATAGATGGCGCTAATTAAACATATAGCACTAATAAAAGACACTCAAAGCAACAAAATAGACGATAGCACTACAATATTACAATTAAAGTGCTAATACATTGTGTGGAAAGCATAAAAATGGGTAATAGCGTTGATATAGGTATATGAATGTGCCACTGTGCAACTTTCTAGAGAGTGTGTGTATCCTGCAGATAGCACCGATCTAGATGATAGCATCGATATGGCACTGAACGCGTCCAACCTGCAAAAAAGTGTTTTTTTCCTTGTGGAAATAGAGCTTAGGCTGCACCAAGATATGTTCTTGTTAGCATTGTTAGTATGGATAAGCAGAAAACAAGGCAAAAGAGAAGCCAAAGTGTGTGTATGAATTTTATAAAAAATTTGACATAACTTTCCCTTGTGTTTCCTATTATTCCTGTAGAACAGAGAGTAGTTAGGCACAGAAAACAACAGGGAGACCATTAGAAATGAAATATGTGAGTGTGTTTGAAAATGAAAATGTGCTGTCTTAAATAGTGCTAATATAGAGTATAGCGCTAAAATACACCAGTGTTAGTGCCACTGCGTAGGGTGAATGGCGCTGCACCTGTAAAAACACGTCTTGAACACAAAAACTCACAACAATTGATTAGATTCAGACCTTGTGGGTCCCACCGGGCGTGCCAATGTAGATTAAATATGTAAATAAGGTAGAAATACTAAACAAAATGCAATAAACACAATGTTATACCTCACATGTAAACCCAATCCCATCAAGGGAGGAAGGAGCCTTTGCACCCAAAACAAGCTCCTAGACAAAGATAATCCCTAGACAATGAATTGAAATGTGAAATGCTACTCTAATTTGCAACTCACTATTCTAGCTCAAGAGTGATTTTGACATGGTAACTTTGCATAAACTTGGATGACGAAATAGATTGTGAGAGGTTCTATTTATAGACTTTTGGAAGGGATTTTGATCCAATGGTGGAGATTAATTTGGAAGATCAATGGTGGAGGATAAAAGTGATGTGGAGGGCCTAGATTGAATCTTGAATGAATGGAGAGCTAGGAATAAAAGTGATTCTTTTATTCATTTTGGGAAAAGGGGTTATTTAATGAGCATGGGGGTGAAGGATTATTTTAGAATTAAAGATTCATATGGGGGAATGTAAATGAATTAAAAATTTATTTGGGGAAGAGAGGAAATAAATGAGTATGGGTTTGTAAGGAGAAATAAATGTGATGTGGGATGTTTTTAAATAAAAAATTGACTTATGTGGATTTAATCCAATTTTTTATTTGGAGGATGTGTGGAAGGGTGTTAAACAAGGTTTGACCACCCAAATCAAGGGGTTAGGATTAATTAAATAGAGTTTTTATTTAATTAATCCTAAGGCTATGATGAGGTAGGCTAGGGTAGGCAATTAAATAATAGCTATTTAATTCTCTAAGGTAGGGATAGGTTAATTATAAGCTGAATTAATTAGTTAACATGGTTTTAACTAATTAATTAGATTTAGTGAAAAAGGGGAAATTGATTTAATAAATATTGCATATTTATTAAATTAATTGGCTAAGGTTTGGACTATTGAATTAATGAAATTAATTCAATTTTGGGGATAAAATGGTGTGAATTTGGAAAACGAAAGGGGCAATTAATTAAATAAAAATTTAATTAATTGGTTAGAAGGAAAATTAGTGTGTTTAGGGTTGTCAGGAGTCAGTTTGATGGTAGAAGACATTTTTAGGTGTCTACAACAACACTCCATATCCCACACATCCCATGGCTTGGAATTGTGAAACATCGAATCATATCGCCCACTCCGTACTATCCCATCCCAAGGCTAACTCATGGAACGAGAATCCTTGTAAGCTTCCTTTTGTATAGCAAAAAAGCAAAAAAATCCAAAAACAATACAAAACCAAAAAATTCAAAAATAATTAAAATCAGGAAATCCAAAAACAACACAATTCACTGCAAATCACCCCCCATACATCAGTCTCACTATAACTCGCAACCATCAACATCTATTAACTCCTCACCAAAACACAACCACCCAAATCATTCCCACATCATCAAGTCTTACCAGAACTAAATATTCATTTCATCTGCATCTTGAAAGTACCTTGATCCCATGGACATAGGGTATGTAGGCAGTCTAGAGTACGAAGGATGTTTCTAGTACTCTGGTACCAAAGATGCACCCATCCAACCCATTTGGATGGTCCCCACTCACTGAGCTTGCTAGAGCCATTATATGATACACATGCTAAGTATACACTTGAATCTTGGTCCCTAACACAAATATCATCAATCAACATACCAACTATAATCCTACACATGGCCAAACTATTCTTTTTGCCCATCTTTCAAAAATTCTCCAATCAAATCCAACTGATTCGTGTCCTAGGATATATTTTTCCCACAATGGACAAAAATCTCTCATCTTATCAACACATCTCTTGGCAAGAGCACACAAAGGCTATTTGTATCTTTTGGTTGATCTTTTTTATTATTGATTTTTATCTTTTTGTCTCCCTCTAGGTCATCTCCGAAGCGACGTTGATCTCATTATATCATGGTAAGTGGCAGACAACACCTGGAGTAGACAAGGTCATTGTTTCTTTATGCTATGCTTGTGGGTTGGTTTCATTACTCCAGGAATAGTATTCACATCTTGAAGCCTGGGTCAGTTCTAGCATGATGTGTCCCATTTGCATATATAGGCATCAAAACCTTATATGTATTATTCGCACTCATCGCTATGAGTCCCCTTCCTAGGCTAGGCAAGATTATACTACCTTGGGCACGCATGAAATCAACCTATTGTTTGTGGGTCTAGTCCATGCAATCATGGGATATATATCATCACCTAGGTCATTTCATACCTTTGTGAACTGTATCCTACATTGCTATAGTAAACTAAGAAATTCTCTCAATTAATCTTATGCAACTATTGTTACTAGCTCAAAATCATCATCCCAATCACTCATTCAACTATACCATCTGGGCCTAGATTTCGTAATCACCTACCCTATCCCCCCATCTAAAATCCCCTCCCTAATCCAACTCCCATATCTTACTCCCACTTAACACATTGTGAACCAAAGTAAATCCCCCCCTCAATGACGTGGTGTCCTATGACCTAACAATTCTCTCATATACCCACCCCTATCCTCTCCCCACCTAGTCCCCTTTCAGACAACCCCACCACTCAGGGTCAAACGAAGAACATCATGTGTATCAAGACTCAATTATCTCACATATCACCCACTTTGCATCTCACCTAGCATCTTCCATATCATCACATATCAGTTGCATTTCATTTAGGTTCATTTTAATCCTTTAAGTTGCATTTCATTTAGAATCATTTAATTTGCATTTCATTTAGAATCATTTAATTTGCATATCATTTAGGTTCATTTTAGAATCATTAAAATTGCATAATCATTTAGGTTCATTTTAATCCTTTAAAGTTGCATATCATTTAGGTTCATTTTAATCATTTAATTTGCATATCATTTAGGTTCATTTTAATCCTTTAAAGTTGCATATCATTTAGGTTCATTTTAGAATCATTAAAATTGCATAATCATGTAGGAATCATTAATTTGCATATCATTTAGGTTCATTTTAATCCTTTAATTTGCATAATCATTAGGTTCATTTAATAAATCATCACATTTACACTGCATTCCATATATCATCTCATAAATGTTTAGTTACATTAGATCATCACAATCATAATCATCTAGCTGCATTTTATAATCATCTAGCTGCATATCCATATTTCCATACATAACATGTGTTTATTAAGATAAACATACATTCCCATTGCATTTTTCATCCATAATAAATGTTTATTAATCTGAACATTTATTTTACATCATATAGTCCATAGATCACAAACCATACATATATCAAAATAAGTAAACTATAATTACATCCATCATAGATGCATCCATTACATCAAGAACATAATTACATAAACACAACACATCCATAGCATATAAATCCATAAAGTATACTACATCCATCAACATAGGCATCATCATAATCATAAGTAGAGCATCATAAACAAACACATAGACCATCAAAAAGCATCATATCATATATCATCATCGCAAAAAAAAATGTACTCACTCGTATATACATCAAAAAATATAATGTCCTGATACAATGCCTCTAAGGGCTACATTGATTCAATGTCACATAGAGGATCCTCCCTCTAACAGAGTCAGGCATCCTGACCTTGGTGGTGCCTGTGGTCCTACTGGTGGCTGCGGCGGTGACTGTGGCTGTGGTTGTACCTGCACCTGTGGAACCTGCTGGGGCACATGCGAGGGAGGAGGCATCGTCTGCTGAACCAACTAAACTGATCTAGATCTATGTGATCTAGCTGCCCACAATCCACTAACCTGACTATAACTCAGGGCACGCTGCTCTGCAGGCACTGTTGCATGATATAAGGCATGATAATAGTTTATTCGTCCTCTAGCCTCCAATAGTTGTGCATGTGCCTGGGACAACTATGTCTACATCAATGTCAAAACAAGGGCCATAGCAGCACCTGAAGCCTACAAGCTACCCACCGTAGCATCTACCTGTTGTGCCCTAGCAATCGTTGCATCTCGCTCCCTGATCAAAACCACTATGTCACCTTAGACCTCTACCTACTGTGCTCTCGCAAGCGCTGCATCCTACTCCCTTGTCAAAGTGACTATCTCACCCTGAGCCTGGGATAGTTGTGCCTACAATGTAGCCACCTGTCCATTTGCCCCATCCAATAAGGCCACTGTCCCCCGCAGCTGCACCAACTCTACCTCCCAGCTCTCTAAGGCCTCCTGTAGGCTAGCCACCTGTGCTCGCAGGGTCTCAATCTCCTCCTCCTCACCCCGGCCCTACCAACGGGATGCCGCCCTCTCAACCTCTGCCTCTCCAGCTATCCTTGAGGGGCTTGCCTCTACCTGCTGCCCTATAAACTTTTGCTGCGCTAGTTGTGGTGGGGTAGACCACCCCTACCTACTCTCAGCCATCCTCCACGCTGTCAAGGCCCTCTACGTTGGCGCACCTTACCAATCTAAACCTACCCAACAGGCACCTGCTGTACAGGTACCTGCTGCCCCACCTACCCCTATCTGGCTGCCACTGCTACTAGTACATCTATCAGCTGACCATCCTAACCAACCACCCTCTCCTCTTCATCCCCTCCAACTTCAACAAGGTCATCTCTAATGATCTCCTCCCCCTCCTCCAAGAAATCATCCCCATCCGAATCATCATCCTCTAACCCCGCTACCTCCTCCGCAGGAACTGCCTCTGTAGGGTCTATAAACCAAGTTGGCTGCCACATCTGCCACCATATGTCATATGCAGGAGTTGTGCTTGCATCCCTGACCATGCTCCCCCAATCCCACCGCACTGGTCATAAGGCTGCAAAATCATCTAGAGCGACCTGTGGCTGTATGGCTGCAGGCCAAAAGGGTGCATCTCGATGAGTCTGAACAAAAATGGCCATCTGCTGTGGAGTGTCCTGCCTCAATCCAAACTACCACATCACCCATGATGGCAGGTACATATATGTCGTGTGGTCTCCTCGACCCATTAGGTATCGCTGCTGAAATGAAAAGGCATGTGAATATCATCATCAGGCCATGGGTCCACTCCGATGTAGGGTCACCAGGTCACCCAAATAACATCATCTAACATCTGCCTCCAATAGCGAACCTGCCTAGTGTAGGTGTACTCGGCATCCTAATATAAAAACACAAAGGCCTCAAATGGCCGGTGATAGTACCCACACGTTGGCTGAGTAACTGTGATGTGCTCCCAAATCCACACATGCAACAAAGTAACCCCAGCTGATAACACAGAATCATGAAGATAGACCATAGTATGAATCTCATGATATAGCTGCCCTAGCATCACTGGTCCCCAGGCATACACGGTCTCAACCCTAACCATCCCCTCAATCATCTCCCCCAGCCAACTGGGAATCCCCTGCCTCTCCTATCAGGCATCACAACCCCTCCAATCAAAGCACACAAGAATAAGGCAAAGGGATCTACACCCACAGCCAATGTCCCCTCGTAGCTCATCTCCCAACCATCTGCTAATAGCACAATGTGGTCCTCTCTAAACACTCTAATCAAGGCCCTCTGTCCCCTCCTCGTGTCATATCTCACATGCTGGTAGCGAATAGGTAGCTTGAGGATGCGATAAACATCTTCAAGTGTGATAGTGATCTCCCTGGTCGGCAACAAAAACATGCATGTCTCTGAACAGTACCGCTCCACGACCGCTGTCATCAGAGCTCTGTGAGCTTGTAGCACTAGCATCGACGCCACTATCAGAAGCCCCAACCTTGCCAGTCGGGCCCATGCGGAATCATCAAACTGGTCAAACAGTGCCATCATAGATGGCACGTGTCACTCCCATGAATACACTATAAACGACTGTGTATCCTGCATCCACAACTTTTCAGTCAGAAATCTACCTATCGTTTTCTTCAAATAACCCCCTTTCTTCTAATGTTGAACACCCAAATCACTTGGCACCAAAACATTTCATGCTTCACGTCGTTTTTCCAAATAGCGCTACTATTTCTTCCAAATGGTGCTATTATAGATAATAGTGCCACTACACAAGACACTTTACACTACTCCCACATATTGTGCTACTATACATCATACTTAGTGTCATTTTACCAAATGGCATTGCCCTGTCACATGGTGCTAATCCAATGAATAGCGCCAATTCTACCAAAAGCGCAAATATCATATATTACGCTAATCCCCTTTATAGCACTAAAATGAAAAATAGCGCTATTACCCAAAATGGCGCTAGTTCAAAAAATAGCGCTACCCTAACATGCATTTGGTGTCAAAATGCCAAACCCTAACCACTTTCCAACATTGCGCTATTTCAAAAAATAGCACTAAAATGCTAGGCAAATGGTGACAAACCGCCCTAATGCTAACCTAGCGGATAGAGTCAATCCAGAGGATGGCACTAATCCGCTTAACTTTTGGCGCTATGCGATCTAACCCCAATTCCTGAACACAAAAAAGTGACAAAAACACAAATCAAAAAGTCAGGGATAGACCCTACCTGGGGTTCCGCCTCTGGTGCCTGGCCAAATGATCGGAACTACTTAGAAATGTGTCAAAGTCGAGGGAATTGGGGGATGCGCTCTGCCATCTCTCATTCGCTTCTTCTTCTCAAAAGTCAATGTGTGCAAATGTGGCACTCTAAGGGTCCACTTCTCCTAATATAGTGGGCCATGTCATCCTTTCACCTCCTATTTTTCCTCTAGGGTGCAGATCTCAGCCTTTTTCCTCTATTTTTCTTCCTGCCATCTTCTTTTTCTATCCCCTATCCAACTTTCACTCCCATCATGTCCTTTTGAGAACTCACCCAGAAAATTTTTATTTTCTCGCCGACCTCTCAAGGGGGCATCCCTTACCCATCTCATTCCTTCCCTGCAGCTGGGGCATATTTTTCTTTGACCTGACACCACTTCCCTCCTAGGTCATGACGCCACATCAAAGAGGGGCAAATGTAGACACCTAAAAATGTCTTTTACCATCAAACCGACTCCCGACATCCCTAAAACTACTATTTTCCCTCCTAATCAATTAATTAAATTTTTATTTAATTAATCATCCCTTCATCATCTACTTTTTCATCATTTTATCCCCAACAATTGAATTAATTTCATTAATTCAATAGTCCAAACCTTAGCCAATTGATTTAATAAATATGCAATATATATTTACTCAATTTCCCCCTTTTCACTAAATCTAATTAATTAGCTAAACCATGTTTAACTAATTAATTCAGCCTATTAATTGACCTATCCCTACCCTAGGTAATTAAATATCTATTATTTAATTGCCTATCCTAGCCTACCTCATCCTAGCCCTAGGATTAATTAAATAAAACCTATATTTAATTAATCATAACCTCTCATTTGAGTGGTCAAACTTAGTTTAACACCCTTCCCCACATCCTCCAAATAAAAAATTAAAATAAATCCACATAAGTCAATTTTTTATTTAAATACATCCCACATCACAATTAATTATCCTTACACCCCCATACCTCATTTATCTCCACTTATCCCCAAATAAATTTTTAATTCATTTTACATTCCCCATATGAATCTTTAATTCAAAAATAATCTTTCACACCCATACTCATTCAATTACCCCTTTTCCCAAAATGAATATAAAATTTACTTTTATTCCTAGCCCTCCATTCCTCTAAGATCAAATCTAGGCCCTCCACATCACTTTTATCCTCCACCATTGATCTTCCAAATCAATCTCCACCCTTGGATCAAAATCCCTCCAAAAAATCTATAAATACAACATCTCTCAACCCATTTGAGGATCTAAGTTTTATACAAAGTTACCATGCCCAAATATCCATTGAGCTAATTAGTGAGTTGCAATTAGAGTAATAGCATTTCACATTTGAATCTATTCTATGGATTATCATGTCTTAGGAGCTCTTGGGTGCAATCTTCTTCTTCCCTTGATGAGATTGGGTCTTCTTGTTGAGGTATAGCTTTCTTGTGTTTATGCATTTTAGTTTGTATTTCAACCTTGATTTGATTTCCTAATCTACAGATAGAAAGACTATTCCTATGTCTGCATGGACTCATGTATTGTTTGAAACCTCCAACCCATATGAATTTGCAAAGTGTTTTGTGGCTCCCATATATGAGCAATTGGATGATGAGGAGATTTCAAATAGAATGACCAATAGGGTGAGAGGTCTCATCACAAATTCCCCAATTCCTTGTGACTATTTTTATGGAGCCCATTTTACAATGATAAGAGTCCGTGGTTTTACGGGTGAACCTTTTTTCTCCCAAAGGTCCTAACTTCTAAAGTCTTGGCCCTAGAATTGGCCTGCCAATTGTTAATAATTGATAATCATTTTGGAAATAAAAAGAAGAAAAAGAAGTTCTATGATACCCCTTGGAATAAGGGTGGAATAACAGTCATGAGAAGAGGGACAGAGCCTCTGTTGCAAAAGAAGCTAGCAAACTATGGGTTGGTCATGATGCAGGATCAGTGGAAATACGACCCTGATAGCTTTCTAGCTTCTTGGCTCATAAACAATAACATCCATTCTACCTTCATCCATGAGAGCCCGCTATTCTGGGAACAGAGGAGATCACCATAGGCTAGTACCCTAGATGTCTATATAGAACTAAGTGATATTCCTGGTGAGGGCCCTAAACCATGGGAGACATTCTATACTCCTATTAGAGATTATGACCCAAAAATAAAGATGACTCATGGTTTGAGGCAGACCCTAAAAAAGAAGTATTGGAGTGATGATAAGATCTCAGCATACTGGAAATATAGACAAGAGATTGTCCAACCTTAGAAGACCTTTGGGCAGGTTGAGTCAGATGAAAAATAGGAGAAGTTGTGGGACGATGATCATATGACCCCAGTCTCAAGCCTAGATACAAGAAACATCCCAGAATGTGAAGAGTCAAAAGAAAAAATATCTAAGCAAGACCCTAAGTTGACTACATGACCACAATATCTCAATGTTTTTGAGAAACAAAGGGAAACACAATAGCTAGCTCACACAATCCAAAGAGCTTCGACATCTAGGGACCCTGGAGCAACAATTTCACATGAATCACTCTTTTCAATGCAATAAGCAATGATAGAGGAGGCAACTAAGGACCCAACAGTTAGACTTTTAAAGAGGAAGTGCAAATTGGTTTTACAGAAGGAGGAAGAGGAAGAACTAGAAGAGGTTCCACAGAGACAGATCCCTGCCACCATGGCAGCCCCACAAGTAAGTACGTCTTTACCTCCTCCTTCTCCTCATTCTGCTTCTTCTTTGGGGTTAGCCACACAAATGCCTCAATTTTCTACATCTCCTATTACAAATGTTGTGCCTTTGCAATCTTTCTCACCTCCTCCTAGTTCCACTTTTTTATTAGCTCCACAAACTTTCAGTTTACCATTCTTTTCTCCAACAATGCCTAAAAGAGCCACACAACCACAAGACCCAAGCCAACAAACAATGACTACCATACCCTATGGCTTACCCCAAGGCTTCCCATTTTCTTGTGGCTTAATAGCCTCTCCTCCCACCTTTCAAAGCCAAGCAGAAGCTGCCAGGAAGGTAAGAGAGTCAAGGAGGGAGAAGAAAAGAATAAAAGAAGGCAAAACCCCTGCTACTCCCCAAATGAGATCTCTATTTGATCCTGCCCAGTAGTCCTTGACTATAGCCCACATGAATCCTAATGTAGTGAAGCCCCTTGAGAAAATGAGGCTAGAGAACTACACAATGAATGTCGTGGCTATGGATTTGACTCAGTTCAGACCACAGGATAAGGTGGAATTGATAACTAAAACTTTGGTAGTAGTGACTATAGACTATCTCAAGGTCAGTAGGAAACTATAGAAGGTAGAGGCAAATCTGGCTAAGACTAAATCCACAATAGATGGCCTCTCTACAAAGATCAAGGCCAAGAATCTTGAGATTGATACATAGAATAAGAAGGTCAAGGCTACTGTGTCTTAGGAGGTGCATCAGGCATCACAAATAAAGGTGACTGAGCTGCAGTCTGAATTGGCACAAACCAAAGATGTTATGAGTGCGTTGGAGCAAGAGAAGGCTCTCTTAGAGAAAAATGTGGTAACCAAACTAAGTGTCTCAAATTAAACAGAGTCTTAAGGGTGAGAAGGATCAAATCAGTGTTTTACAAACCTAGTTTCTAGCAAAACAAGAAAAAGTGAAGCAATTGACTCTTGAACTCAGCCAACAACCTTAGAGTGTTGGAGTTCTGACAATGGTTAAGGAGTTGTATGTGTCATCTTGGCAAATAATCTCTAGTGATGTATCATAGTTGACACTTGCCCTTAAGTTCCTCCTGAATGCCCAATAGTTGTGTGAGAGGGTGGAGTCTTCTGTTGATGCAATTTTATCTTCAGTTTCTATAAAAGTGTCAGATTCTCAAATCTTACTCCAGAAGTTTTATGGTGCTCTTGATGAGACCTTACAGGCAGATAGATAAATGATAGAATGGAAGTAGTGGAAAAGGTGAATGAAATCCTCAATTGCAACAAAGTTGGTACAAAGTGTAAGGCTCTATTGAATGTATTGAAAGGAGTCAAAGGAATGAAGAGACACATTGAGTATCTAGTCCAATTAGTACTCCCCTCACCATTCCCTGATAATAGCATGGTCTTGATGATAAACCAGATTAAAGCTCTGTTACTTTTGAAGTAGAATGATTAGATAGTTTTTCGGAGTCTAAGTGATTTATCCAATGTGACAGAGGTAGAATCAATTATTCTCCCCATGGCTCAATTAGAGTTTCAATTGTGTGCTGTTGTGGAAAGTTTGCAGACATTTTCTCATAGAGAGATAATCAAGCTGGATCTTGCTTTCCAAGCTCTTTAGAAGAGGAGTTGCCTCACTGATGTAGAGTGGTCTGATTATCAGGCCGCATTACAAAAACTCTGAAGCTCTTGGTTGCATCTCAATTTTGTTGTGTTTCTTTTTGCAAATTATTATGGGTTCTCTCTATGTAGGCACAAAGTCCCTTGTGAGTCGCCAAGAATTGTAGAGTAAAAACTCTACATTTTGTATATGTATGAAGAGTTAGAGTAAATACAGAATAAAGAGTCTCAAAGCAATGGGACATGACAAGTGGCATAGCGGTGCTCATTCGAAGAGTCAGTGGTGAAGAGATTCTCTGAAGGAGCGCCAAGGCTCCATGTGGCAGAGGCTATTGACAGCGTAGAGTCTAAAGAAAAGTATTAAGAGTCTTTTGACAGAGTCTTGGGGCATGCCAAGTGTCTCTACTATGTTTTATCAGTGGCATATGAATCTATACAGATAGCGCCAAGTGTCGACACCTACTGATGTTTCTTATATAAGTTTCGAGTCTCCACGAAAGCTACCACATGTCGCAATGGTGGGCCTTTTGGGAAAAGCTTTTGTGAAGTCTTGTTAAATGAGCGTGGGCTTGCCGCATGTCTCATTAAGGAATCCATGAAGTTTGCCTTATGTCATATGTTGGGTCTCTTTTTATAAGCTCTTAAGTGTTGCGGAGCTTGTCATGTGCATTGGTGGGGCCCAAGGTCTTAAAAGATATTGAAGAGTATGGAAGATGCCACTTGTCACAGATGTGGGCATCTGAAGGGAAACTTTATAAATGTTTTAAGGAAGAAGTGTCGACCTTCCATGTGTCTAAATGAAATGCCACAAATCTTTCCACGTGTCATTGCTATGCTCGTTTGAAGAGCCCTATTGAATAGTTTTCTCTCAAGGAGCGCAGGGCTGCCACATATTATCTTTTGAGTCCTTTTGAGAGCCATGGGTGGTGCCATTTGTCCTAATAGCATAGGTGGTTAGACCCTATGTTTAAAGGTGTATCTGTCATACCATTGGTCAAGGCAAGAGAATCTATCATATCTAAAGACTCACAAAGTCAGTTGCAACAGAACGAAAAGAATGGCGACCCAGGATACAAAGGAGATTTGCAGTGCATGATCTGATAACCAAATCCTTAGTTAACTAGAGATGCTGGTAGTAGGTGGTTGGGATCCAAACGGTCATAGGAGTCTTGGAGGCTTCATTCCATCCTATAAATAACGGATTTTGTTACAAAGAAAAGAGATTCAAACACAGAAAGAGATTTTTGAGTTGTTTTTGTTGTTGGACCAGAAAGATATCATTTGCCTTAATAGATGCCTCTCAGGAGGGATTAAATATTGTAATATGTGCATCTTTGCCTCATGTAATTTATTCTCCTAACCATTAATGAAGAGAGAGTGGTGTTCTGTGCATGTTAGGGTGTTTTTATGAATCTTTCTTGCATTTTTATACATTGAAGCCTTTGATAAATCTATGATATATTCTCTATTACTGTTAATCATGCATTATGCTCTTTAACTTGGTAGTAAATATTTAAGGGTTTGATCACTGTGTTCCAGTTTTGAATCACAATATATATCCTCGATGCACCACCTTAGAAGATTTAGTTTTAAGAGTCTTATCTATAATCTTGTTTTTTCTTCCCTTTACAACAAACCCCATAGAGAAGAACCAGCTTCTTTAAAATCTAGAGGTTGTCTTAAGAGTCAAGTCTCACATTCTTAAGATTTCCCATGTTGGTGTTTGACCTGTAAATTTAAGCATCAACACCCTCTACCCAAAAACTAGGACCAAAACTAGCAAGGCTCTGATACCAACTAAAAGGAAGCAAGGTACATGGAATAGCTTCCTACACTAAACTAATTGTTACTTAATTTTGTTCACACTTAATTTAGTTGGACCTAATTTGTAGTTGTTTCAAAAGGAGTAAAAGAAAACTTTTAGGTCATTGCAATCAGTGAATGTATGATGTCCTGACAAGAGGAAAACGATGATCAATTGTCATGATAATCCAACAGTCCAATCAGGACTGTTAAACCATCATGATAAGTGAATGTCCAATGGTAGGATATCAGATAGTCAATGAAAGATAGTTGATCTAACTGATTTTATCTTTCAAGTTATAAGACAATTTGATTATTCAAGTGATCATATTTTAATGTGAAAGAAAGGTATTCATTTGAACTGTCTTTTTATCATATTCTAAACATACATCAGTTTCATTTATTCTATCCTATGCATTTGATTGAAAAATAAACATACATAAATCAAATTACATAAGGTAAATTAATTGATCATGTTTAAAATAAATGTTTAAATGTGTCCCACACAAGCTATAGGAGTGACTAAACTGAGCAATGCAGACATATGCAAGCTATACATATGATGATAAAAGGAAAGAAGAAAGAACATATGAGAATATCAAATATCCATCATTGCCTTTTATCAGAAGGTTGATGTCTTTAGTTGAGAGTTGGTCTTCATGTCTTTGCCTTCAGCTCCAGATCATACCAAGTGTACCTACAATAAATTGGGGAAAAGTCTTGTTAGAAGCTCTGGATATTTAAGATTATCAAATGCTTTTATCAACAGACATATCAACTTACAGACAGTATGCATTTCATGTGAATGGATCAAATCAGACATGTGCAATAAATTAGATCATCATGAGAAAGATCAATCAACTTCGAGAGGTATGTTTTTATGCTAACTTGTTTGTTCACTATGCAGGTATAGGAAACGTAATGTTGTTGATTTGAAGACATTAAAACATGTGGAGAAAATGTGGCTCCGACAAGGATTGAGCCGAGCATGTTTTCCTTTTCTATTCATTTGAAAAGGATATCAAATTATAAGACATGATGCATCATTCAAGACAATGTTATGCATCATAGCAGTCAAACTTGTAAAAGAGTGAAGTCATCAAGATAAAGATGAAAAGGAGCAGTTGCTCCTATAAACTATGCCCACTTGACAAACAGATTGATTAAATCAGATCAAACATATTCAGATTACCCCATTACAGATTACAAAGGAAGCAGTGATTCTGAATAGGGCTTGTCAAATTGTTGAACACAGGAGTACAGTTATGTTAAGGCACTTTTCTTTATTTCTATCATCATTGAAATGTCTTACTACTATTCATATGTGTTCTATATGTATGATAGACATCTAAATAGGTCAAACATCATAAAATCAGACATTAAGATGGCATAGAAGCATACAAATGCAATAGAGGATAGACTTGTGATAAAGTAGAGAATCAACTGAGAAGGATGGACAAGACTGTCATTAAAAGGTGATCAAATAGTAGCATCATAGAATGCAGATGTATATTAAGTGAAAGAGCCATTACAGGATGATGAACCATCATTATAACATGTTCATAGTGCTATCAAACTATAATGATATCATTATAATGAATGTAGTGACAGTTAATAGGAGATAGATCAAAGGAGCCAGTAACAGTCAGATTATACTACAGTATTGAAACATCTTTCATACCATGACAATGTTTAGGTCCTCAAGGTCAAGGACACTTCAATATAAGGAATTGAATGTCACTTTTGACCATAAAATAAATAGGTCAAACTATCTAAAGAATATCAGACAATGATATACAAGCATGTACCAACAAAGTTCTATGTGCAAGACAAGTTATAACAGTTACAGGAGAAGCTTCATTGCCTAGAAATGTCAAAACTTTCTCATATTTTAAAGCCCTTGTCTCAATTTTTTTTTTTTTTACAATCAATGTAAAATACAGAAGGGAAGAGAAAATGAAAGAGTGTTACAAAATGGAGAAATGCCATGGTCGTGACCAAGAAGATATGTTTCAGGCAAAAGATGTTAAAAAAACCCTTTTATCATTTTGAAACCCTTGTTTCTTTTCTTGTTGCAATCAAAGGGAAAAAGTGATAAAAGTATGGTCATGCCAGAAGAAGGAATTTTTGGGTAAAAAGAACAAACCCATCTCAGATTCTTCAAACCTTTATAGTTTTTCATATACAGAGTCAAAGATGAGAGTTAGAGTGCAAGAAATGACAAGTCGTAGCTAAGAAAGCCTTCTTGTTCTTAGAAATGTTAAAACCCTCTTCATACTTTTAAAACCCTAGTGCCATTTTTTCATCTGCAGAGTCAAGAAGAGCACAAGAAAGTGATAAAAGCATGGCCATAGCCAATAAAGATTGTTATTCTTAAAAATGATAAAACCCTTATTGTAAATGTTTAAAACCCTCATTCTTTTGCATCTACAAAGAGGAAATTTTAAAGAGAAAGCATATTCAGCCATGGCCATATCAGAGAGTCTTTTTCTTCAAAGACAAAGATACCTACTAGTAATTTCAAAACCCTCACATGTTTTGTGTCTACAGACAAATGAAGATACAAAGGTAAAGTTGAAGAAGAGAATAGTGCATTTTCAGCCACAGCCATGAAAAAGGAAGGTCATCTTCTTCAAATAAATGCAATACCCACTTCAGAAATTCAAAACCCTTATCATTTTTCAGTGCAGTCCACAGAAAAATGAAGATACAAGAAAGACAAGAAGCAAAACTTACCTTGTTTTCTTGTATGGAGAGATCTACAAGGCCGCTACCTCATTTTTGTTTAAAGCTCCCAAAATACAAAGTTACAATTGCAAGTTAAAGATAGAGGATAAAGAGAAAGATTGTTAAGAGTTGCAATGAATACACAATCATCATAGTTGTGACCATGAAAGGAAAACTACAGAAACTAACAAAGAAAATGCTAGTTAGAGTTTGGTATAATGCTCACCTTATTCCTGCATCTTGTTTTTAACAAGGAAATGCCAAAGAGTCGACAAAAGAAGACATAGAGATGAAAAGGAAAACTAGAAAATCCAAACCCTAGTAGTGGCCATGGAGTTGTAGAGCCAAAATATGGAGAATGCAAAGTGAAAAATGAAATGATCTTTTAGGGTTTGTATCCTATATTGTTCGATGGAGTCTTCCTTTTCATATTTTTGACTTTACAAAACAAAAAACAAATCATTACCTTATCCACCGAGGTCAAGACTTTAGTCTTGAATATACCTAATGATCATGCCAAGGAGGGGCCGACAATATTGTTTGCACCTGATTTTTGATAAAGTCAAAGGTCGACATCATTAGAAGGAGAGGCTTGATGTCTTATAAACTTTTATTTCCTTTATTTCTATGTGGTCGATAGTGTGGTCAAAAATACCCTATATGTGATGCCTTGTAATCATATGCAATATAGGTCAGAGATCCAAGATTCCTCATATTCATACATGATGGTCGAGTGTGATCAAAGGTTCTTTCATGCCTTATATATTTGTTAATGCATCGAAGGTCAAAGGTGGAACATCATATGAAGACAAGGTGATGCATGCAAGACAAAGGTGAGGTGGTAGTGAATGATTTATCTTCTTACAAAGGTAAAGTTTATGGAGATATGACCAAATGCATGTAAGACAAAGGTTGATATGACAGGAATATGGATAAGATAAGAGATTATTGCATGGAGTAATAAGGAGTATTTTTTATGCCTTGATGGATATATAATACAAAAAATTTTTGTCTGCAATGTAATGGGTAATAAGGTGGTCATTGTGCATGTTATCATTTTTTGCATGCAAATGACCTATTTTTTGCATGGAGGCATATGAGGGTTTTAATTTTTCTCTCATGTATTAAAGACCTAATTTTGGCATCAAAATCATGCAAAACTGTGCAAATTAGGCAAATGTAAAAGGAGAGATAAGGTGATTGTTTTCTTTTCATCCATCATGCATAATTTTACAACTGAGAATCAATGTAAACAAATAATAAAGTAATATTTTATAAATTACTTTATTATTTTTTCACAAGTTGTAAAATCATAGAGTTAATACAAAATGTAACTAATAGTAAAGTAATTAGCACTTAATTACTTTATTCTTTGCTTACATTAATTTTGCAATGCAAAATCATGTAAAATAGATGAGTTGAGTTAATTGAAGCTATTTGGAGACTTTTGCATGATTTGGAGGATAATTTGGGGAGTTTGGGTCAACTTATTGGTCAAGCACATGGAGAGGATCAGTTTGGAGCTATTTTTGCTCAATTTGGGGCAGTTTTGGCCCTTATTTTTAGGGGATTTCTTATTTTCTTGGGAGTCAACTTAGAGAGCTTATTTTTAGAGAGAGATGACTGTAGTTGACTCTTCTAGGTCTCTGGTAGAGAGCTATTATATATTGTAAGAAAAACTTAGTTTTTTCCAGTTCTTGCATTCTTTGATCTTTTACACATTGAGAGACTGAGTTTGTTTGTAACTCAATTTCGAGTTCTTTCCTTTTTTGTTCTTTACACTTTGAGAGAGAAAGAAGGTTTTGTAACTCAATTTTACAGATTTTATAGAGATTACAACAGGTTACAAGTTCTATTTTCTTGTCTTTTATGCAATATTTTCCTTTATTTTTCATTGGAATCAAGTGTTTGCCTTTCCATTAATGCTACTTGTATGAGTGATTTGATGAAATTTTATTGTGTTTAAAATATCAAAAACTTTAAAATTATTGTCTCATTCTTACTTGCAAGTGTTAAGCATAGTGCTATCACAAGTCTTAGGTTGTGCTACTGAAGTCTGTTTTCCTTCTTGTTGTGAAAAAACTTTTTTCCTTCATAAAGAAGATAATTTTCAGCCTTCCTTAGAAATATTTTTGTGGTTACATTGCCAAAAGTGGATTGTGTGGATAGATTTCTAAGATCTATTGTGAATCAGATTTGCAATTTTTCCATCAAAAAATTAGGTGCATCACCGCATTTACAGTTTCAGTTTTAGTTATTTCATTAGATCTTTTTACCCTTTTCCTGCAAAATTTATTATTTTATCAAGGGAACCAGCCCATCTGGAGGTTCAAGTTCACCATAGGTCACCCATAGCCTGAACTTGATTCCATGTTTTGAAGGATTGCAGAGTTTTCATAGCTTTGCATAAGGGTGCAATCCTAATCGACAACACTAATGAGGGGGGAGTTTGCAAATTTTTAATCCTTACAATAAAAAAGAAGAAGATATGTATCATAAAAAATAAATCAGCAACATAACATAAACCATAACATAGATATATGTGGGGAAAACCCTTTCAAGTAAAAAAAACCCACACTTGAAAGCACAACCCAATGTATTATTCAATAAAAATATGTTGTTACAATACAATTGTAGAGCTATACTCTTGCAGAAGTTCACAACATTCTATTTCTAGAGTAATTATGACAACGTAACAATACCTACAAATCAATATACAAAACTATCTCCAAGTAGGAACTTATATAGAATTTACAAGCCATGAGAAGAGTCTTCTAGGAGGTAAGCATCCAAATCCACATGGCACACTTTCCCACACCCTCCTTCTGCCTATGACACTTGCTCAACACTTTCTAATAGCCACCGACACTTGTCCAATCTTGTCATAGGAATCTTCTCTACATGGGTGCCCCAAATTTACTATTTCTAGCTTATGATAGATGCTCTTACACATCTTACAATTGTCATAGAATTTGTCATATATGGCAGCACTTATAGTTGTAAGAGAATCTGTCATAACTAACTATTTTGAGAACATTCTCTTACAACTTATCATTGGCCAACTTGAGCACTCCAAAATGGATAATTCAAAGATGCCTCTTACATTGTCATAAATGCAAATGACACTTGTCTTCATCCCTTCTATTTTTTACTCTTACACTATCATATAATTTGTCATATCTTATGAATCATAGAATATGTCATACCTTGTGATGCATGATCTCTAGGTGCCAACACATGGACAAACTATGTCAACACAACATGGGATGCCTACCTTCTCATATGAGGAAAAAATACATCTAGTCACCTTCCATGTATGGTGACACATCACCATTCCAACTCCCACAAAGTGACAAAATCAAATTTACATGGAAATTTACAATAGTAGGCAAAATTTACATAAATAAATAAGTACAAACATTAGGAATTTGCAAAGGTTTCAAGACACCTTAATTCTCAACATTTATCACCTCCATTTGACACAACAAGTTCTATACTAAATATGGAAGTACACAAATTTCCTATATGCCTTAATGCATAATCTTAGGACCATACTATTAGAACCCATTAATCCTAGTTGTCATCACATCCATGCACTTACGGACTTCTTGTTTTTTATTTGTTTTCATTTTTGTTTCCCATTTTTAATATTTTCCTTTCATTTCTCACTTTAAATGTTTACATTTTTATTTTGCATTTTTAATATGTTTTCCTTTTTGTTTCCATTTTCAATTGTTTACCTTATTCCCACATCAAATTGTTCCCTCATTTGTCCTCCTTTTACTTTATCTTGATTGTTGTTGGTCATTTTTCGTTGTGTTTGATTCTTTTGTCCTCTTATATTTACTACTTGCTCCATGATGTTTCCTTATTTTTCTGTTTTCCTTACTTTCCTTGTGTAAGTTTTATTTGTCCTTTGTGTTGTTTATTGTGTACCCTATATAGCTATGATGATATGGAGAATTATGATCCATGTTGGTTATGACTCTATTTGCATTAGCTGATGTAGTCTTAATCATGTTCTTTATTTCCTTTTTCATTATCTCTTGTTACTATGTTTGATGTTTTATGATTTCCTTTGTTGACCCTTATATTTTTCTCTTCCTTTTCTCCCATAGGGGAATTGTTGAAAAATAGGAACCAAAAATAGAAAAAACCTAATTATAGTCACTGCAAGATTATTGTGACAACATTTGAGGCATTGCAGTACCATTTGAAGGATGACAAGGTACAAATACATACAAAAAGACATGACCCTACACGAATAGGAATATATATGGGAACCTATCCCCACTACAAGAAGGAGAGATGTAGATAAAAAGAGAAAAATCATAATAGAGTATAGAATGAACTAGAGAATATATAATGAATAGAATATAAGATAAGTACTACTCAAGCATATGTGATGTTTATATCTATGCTTGTGCTAAAAAATGTAAATTGTACAAATAGTATATAGTATGAATATATGAGAAAACTAATTCTATGTTGTATATGGATAAATAAAATGTGTTGCTTTATATTGTGCATGTATTAACTACCACATTGTTCTAGTTTACTTCTTACTACATCACCATGTTAGATTAAGGACATACAACTAAGAGGGGGGGTGAATCAGTTGTCCAAAACTTTCTTACAACTAATCACTTAAATTCTCTTCTTAATTTAGTAGCATAATCATGGAAATGTAATGCAACAATTCAAGAGCAGAAACACATTAACACATATGACACCAAGATTTTTGACGTGGAAAACCCGGTTAAGGGAAAAAACATGGGATGACTAACCCAAGATTGTATTCTATGTTAGAAGAATAGAAAGAATAAAATGGCACATGCCAATTAGGGTTCACTTCCCGAGCACATTGCTCACAAGCGGCCCACTGCCTACAGGAGACACACTGTCTACAAAATAATAAGTATTACATACTTGAACTGAAGAATAGCATCTTCACCATGCTTGAGTCAATTCCATTTAAGACCAACACTTCTGCTCTACTTTTCACTTTTCGTCTCACTACCACACACTCATCTCCATCACACACACTTTGAAATGACTTTACAACTCCTTATTTATACAAGACATTGACTTAGGGATTATCATCCAAGTCGGCATACATTACAGAGCAAGTACATAAATACAACATGACTTATTACAAAAAAACTTCACGCGGATCAACACACTATCGGCTACACAGATCTGAGACTTCAATCTTTCTTTGGGAACATGCCATTCTTCACAGGGCACCTTCCAGATCATCTCTAGGATGTGTAACTCATCCAAATGGCCAAACTTAAGAAGAACATCATCATCCGGAAGTAAATCTTTAATTGCGAGTTTAATCTTCAATGCGGACCATCAAAACAAACTGGACACAATCCAAAGACCTCCACAAGCTTGTCTGAGACATCAAGAACATCCATACTACTTCTGCTTACTAAAATCATTTTCTCCTTCATTCAAAACTTCAAGAACACAGTTTGTCATCACTGTCATATTGGAATAGATGCTTGGAGACCTCCAGACAATGAACTAATTGAGTTGTCACTTCACATTGGCTTCCTAAACACTCCATCAAATCTGTAGAATAGGATATTGTATTTCCAGATCTCACCAGAGCTATTTGTATCACTCTGTTACCTCTGAACATCTGCCATAACTGGTTTTACTAAAGTGTCCATAACTTCTATAGATCTTCATGCAGACCCTTGAGATCTTTACTGCAACATCTCAAGACACATATATAAAAACCCTTTGAAGCGCACCCTGTGAGCTTCATCTTAATTAGGATCTTTACCTCATTGTCTTTACTATTCTTCTCTATTTCTGATTAGGACTAATTTTCTCAATATCCTCAGCACACAACTCATCCAATCCTTATCATCAATGCAACATGAGTATGTTGACATCAATGACAACACTGGTTAGGCTCATACTTGCAACAATCTCCCCCTTTGTCATTGATAGCAACATATGATGTGAAAACTATTTTAACCATCAAGACAAAAACTTCTCCATATTGTCATAACTCCCCTTATCAACAACAACCACTCACATGTCTTCTCTTCCTTTACTGCTACCCCTTTGATCAGCAACCAATTGTTTTTTAAATGTCTTCTCTCCCCCTTTGACATCAATGGAAAAGGGCACATACTTCCATTACTTCAAAAACATATCAGCTACTCCCCATAAGTAGCAACTTCCCATCAATCCGAACCATAAGATATAACTGTGATATTCACCGGACTGTGCACATCAGTGCACCTTAATTTAGAACTAGAGGGGCAATAACCCCTAACTTCTCCTTGAGACACTCAAAAGAGTCCTTAGGTAGAGGTTTAGTAAAAATATCTACAATCTAATCCTTGGAAGGCACAAACTCCAATCTGACTTCATTTTTGTTCACTTGCTCTCTTAAAAAGTGAAACTTGATGGATATGTGTTTAGTCTTTGAATGCAACACTAGATTCTTTGATATGTTTATTGCACTTGAATTATCACAAAAGATTGTGATAGGTTTCTTATACTCCACTCTGATGTCCCTTAGCATTTTCTTCATCCACAATACTTGAGTGCAACTACTTATTGCTACAATATATTCTACTTCTGCAGTGGATAGAGATATTGCCTCTTATTTCTTTCTAAGCCAAGAAACTAATCTCTTCCCTAAAAAGAATGCTCCACCACTGGTACTCTTCTGGTCATCCACATCTCCTGCCCAATCTGCATCAGTATATGCATGAAGAGAGAAGTTATGATCTCTAGGATACCACAACCCATACTCAACTGTCCCTTTCAGATATCTAAAAATTCTTTTCATTGCCATGGCATGAGATTCTCTAGGATCAGCTTGGAATCTAGCAACAAGACCAATAGGATTCATAATGTCAGGTCTAGTTTGAGTGAGATACAATAATCCTCCAATCATTGACCTGTACTTTTTCTGATCAGCCTTAGGAGAGTCATCAACTTTGCTCAATTTGCATTTGGTTGCCATGGGAGTGTTCATTGGTTTTGAGTCTTCTATCCCAAATTTCTTCAACAATTCTTTCACATATTTGGTCTGAGAAATGAAGATTCCTTTCTTTGTTTGTGTGATTTGCAGACCCAAGAAGAAATTCATTTCCCCAAACATGGACATCTCAAATTCACTTTTCATTTGATTTGCAAAGGTTTTGCACATACTATCTCTTCCTCCAAAAATAATATCATCAACAAATACTTCAACAATCAAAATATTTTCATGATCAATTTTGAAATACAAATTACTGTCAGCAGTACATTTGTTGAAACCAATCTTTAAAAGGTCCTTATCCAATCTTTCATACCAGGCTCTTGGAGCTTGCTTGAGTCCATACAGTGCTTTCTTCAACTTGTAGACCATATCACCATGATTAGACAATTGAAATCCATCTAGTTGCTCAATGTAAACTTCTTCTTCCAAGTCACCATTCAGGAAGGCTGACTTGATATCCATCTGATATACTTTGAAATCCTTGAAGGCAGCAAAAGCAAGAAATAATCTAACTACTTCAATTCTTGCCACCGGAGCAAAAGTCTCTTCAAAATCAATTCCTTCTACTTGAGAGTAACCTTTGCAGACCAATCTAGCTTTGTTTCTGACTACTTCACCATCTTCATTTAGTTTATTCTGGAAGACCCATTTGGTTCCAATCACATTCTTGTTTTTGGGTCTAGGAACAAGATCCCAAGTGTGATTTTTCTCAATTTGCATCAACTCTTCTTCCATTGCTTTAGTCTAGTTTTCATCATTGCAAGCTTCATTTACTGTCTTAGGTTCAACCTTTGAAATCAGACAATACTCTTCTAAATCTTAAGTAATCCTTCTTGTTTGAACACCTTTGCTTTTATCACCTATGATCTAGTCTTCAGAGTGATTCAGTTTTACATACCTGGAAACTTTGGGAGTTTCTTGCACTTCTGATTCTTGAATAGGTTCATTCAAACTTATCTCTTCTTCCTGATTTACTGGATTAGTCTGAATCTAAATTTTAGAGGGAGCTTGGACTTCTTGAACAAAAACATCATTTTGATCATCTTCATCATATTCATAAAACCTTGAGGGTTTTTCAATACCTTCATCAACATTCACATTTGTACTTTCAACAATCTTCCTTAATCTCTTGTTATAACACCAGTATGCTTTGCTTTGAGTAGAATAACCCAAGAAAATTCCTTCATCACTTCTAGCATCAAATTTTCCTAGATCTTCATCTCTTTTGATGTAACATTTTCTGCCAAAGACTCTAAAATATCTCACAGTGGGAGTGATGCCAAACCAAAGTTCGTAAGGAGTCTTACCGGTATTGCTTTTGATTTGTACTTGATTGAGAGTGTAGACTGCAGTGCTTACAGCTTCTCTCCAATAGATCTGAGGAACATATGCTTCCATCATCATGGTTCTAGATGCTTCCTGGATGGTCTAGTTCTTTCTCTCCACTACTCCATTCTACTATGGAGTCCTAGGAGCAGACAACTGTCTTTTTATTCCATGTTTCTCACAAAATTCTATGAACTCACCAGATGTGAATTCTCCACCTCTATCAAACCTCAGACATTTTAATTTTAATCTGGTTTCATTCTCTACCATAGCCTTGAATATTTTGAATTTCTCAAGAGCTTCTAATTTCTCTTTTAGAAAAGTCACCCACATCATCCAAGAATGGTCATCAATTAGTAACATGAAGTATCATCACCTTGCACACTCCTGATCCTTGCTGGACCACATAGATCAGTATGAACTAAGTCCAATAATCTGGTAGAGGATTGTTCCTTGCTTTTGAATGAGATTCTTCTTTGTTTACCCAACTGACATTCTTTGCACAAACTATTTGTAGGTTTCACCAATCTTGGAAGATCTCTTACAACCTGAGAGTTGCTTATATTGATGATATTATCAAAATTCACATGACACATTCTTCTATGCCACAACCAACTCTGATCGATTTGAACAAATAGACAACTTTTACCAGTACCAACTAAGTGAAAGATATTACCTTTTGTTTGCGTACCATATGCAATCTTTGTTCTGGAACTTTCAAAGATCTTGCATTTTCCATTCTTGAATTAGAGATCATAGCCTTTGTCCACTAACTGTCCAACACTGAGAAGATTGTGCTTCAGACCTTCAACATATAGTACATTACTGGTTTTGTTCTTTCCATCAAAAGAAATGGTTCCTCTACCTCTGATTCCCCTAGCAGAATTATCACCAAACTTCACCACTCCTCCTTCATACCTTTCCAAATCTATGAACTTATTTTTGTCACCTATCATATGGTGAGAGCATCCATTGTCAATGACCCAGTCATCCTTTTCTTCAACCTGAGCAGCTAGAGCTTTTTCTACAATTCTATGATTGACAGATTCAGAGGGTATTGGATCTTCTTCCTTGATGGCAATAAACACCCAGTCACTCCTGAATTTGTTTCATGTTTCTGATTCATCATCTGTTACTCCTTCATTATCATCATCTTCATGAACAGAGTAGAAATTCTTCTAGAACCTTGATCTATTAAGGTTTGGCCTTGAAAATCTTTCTGGACACTTTGAGGCAAAATGACCAATCTTGTTGCAGTTAAAAATTTTAAAAGGTAATTTCCCTTCATACTTACTGGGTCATCTTGGCAGTCTTTTTGCAATAAGGGCTTCAAGTTGAGTAGCTTCTGCTTCATCTTTCCAGGTCTTTTGTTTCTTTCTTATACCATGATAGTTTCTTTGAGGAGTTCTCTCCCAAATCAAACTTTTGTTTTCCTTTAATAGAGGCACTAGCTTTGAATGTAGATTCAGTCTTCAGGGAGGCACCTCCAAACTTAGTCAAATCAAATGCAACCAGTTTACCAACCAATTGATCTCTTGTGATACCTGAAATAGATCTGAATTCTTCAATAGCAGCAACCTTGTATTTGTAAGAATCAAGAAGGGATCTAAGAACTTTTCCAACAATCTCATCTTCATCCAAGACTCCACCAGCACATCTAATGCCACAAACAAGCTCATTTACTCTTGGCATAAATGTAGTGATATTTTCATCTTCTCTCATCTTCAGATTTTTGAATTTTCCTTTCAGACTTTGTAGCTTGGCACATTTAACATACTTGTCTCCTTCATGCAGAAGTTCCAGTTTTTCCCAAATCTCAAAAGCAGTTTGTAGATTAACAACATTTGTCAGCTCTGAATGAGACAAGGCACTTAGAAGAGCTTCTTTAGTCCATAGATTATTTTCAACATCTCTGATTTCATCTACGGATTTTAGACCATTCTGTGGAGGAGTATACTTCTTTGAAGCCATGATCCAATAATGCATTCCCATACATTACAAGTGACATTCCATGCGACTTTTCCAAAGAGTGAAATTGGTTCCATCAAACCTCAGGCTATCCTTCTTGTAGGATGACATTCTGGATCTTCTCAAGAGGTTAAGCTCTTTTAGAGAAACTTGGCTCTGATACCAATTGTTAGATTAAGGACATACAAATGATAGGGGGGTGAATCAGTTGTCCAAAACTTTCTTACAATTAATCACTTAAATTCTCTTCTTAATTTAGTAGCATAATCATGGAAATGTAATGCAACAATTCAAGAGCAGAAACACATTAACACACGACACCAAGATTTTTGATGTGGAAAACCCAGTTAAGGGAAAATCCACGAGGTGACTAACCCAAGATTGTATTCTCTGTTAGAAGAATAGAAAGAACAAAATGGCACATGCTAATTAGGACTCACTACCTGAACACACTGCTCACAAGAGGCCCACTGCCTACAAGAGACACACTGTCTACAAAATAATAAGTATTACATAATTGAACTGAAGAATAGCATCTTCACCATGCTTGAGTCAATTCCATTTAAGACCAACACTTCTGCTCTACTTTTTCACTCTTCACCTCACTACCACACACTCATCTCCATCACACACACTTTGAAATGACTTTACAACTCCTTATTTATACAAGACATTGACTTAGGGATTATCATCCAAGTCAGCATACATTACAGAGCAAGTACATAAATACAACATGACTTATTACAAAAAAACTTCACACAGATCAACACACTGTCGGCTACACAGATCTGAGACTTCAATCTTTCTTTGGGAACATGCCATTCTTCATAGGACACCTTCCAGATCATTCGTAGGATGTGTAACTCATCCGATCGGCCAGACTTAAGAAGAACATCATCATTCGGAAGTGAATCTTTAATTGCAAGTTCAATCTTCAATGCGGACCATCAAAATGACTGGACATAATCCAAAGACCTCCACAAGCTTGCCTGAAACATCAAGAACATCCATACTACTTCTGCTTTGTAAAATCATTCTCTCCTTCATCTGGAACCTCAAGAACACAGTCAGTCATCACTGTCATATTGGAATAGATGCTTGCGGACCTCTAGACCACGAACCAATTGAGTTGTCACTTCACATTGGCTTCCTAAAAACTCCATCAAATCTGCAAAACAGGATATTGCATTTCTAGATCTCACTGGACCTATCTATATCACTATGTTACCTCTGAACATCTGCCAGAACCAGTTTTACTAAAGTGGCCATAACTTCTTTAGATCTTCATGCGGACCCCTGAGATCTTTACTGAAACATCTCAAGACACATATATACAAACCCTTTGAAGCACACCCTCTAATCTTCATCTTAACTAGGATCTTTACCTCACTGTCTTTACTGTTCTTCTTTGTTTCTGATTAGGACTAATTTTCTCAATATCCTCAACACATAGCTCATCCAATCCTTATCATCAATGCAATAGGAGTATGTTGACATCAATGACAACACTAGTTAGGCTCATACTTGCAACACACCAGGGAGTTAATTAATTTCTCTAACATAAATAATATATAGACCTTATGCTTTATATTATGGTTAATAAGTGTCATATCCTCCTAGTGCTTATTATTTATCCTTGTGTTGTCCTTGCTTATTATAGCATATTTTTATCCCTTGGGGAATGACCTAGGTGTTCTCTCCCTTTTGTCTCATCATGTTACTACTTAATCACTTGGGAGCATATGATTGTTGTTATCCTCATGATCTTATCAATTGTCATCCCTTGGGGTCATGACTTAGATATTCCCCTTCATCATTACATTTCTTCCTCTTTCCCTCATCAAATTCTTGGTATCTCTCCTCTTTCTCCTTTTTCCCCTTAACCATTATCCTTAAAAGGATTGCCTCTCTTCATTTTACATCTTCTTTCACTAGCCACTTTAAGAGGGGCATATATCCTACATGACTTTCTTAGCTCCCATATTTTTTAATATTGACCCTTATCCCTTTACCCTTAATTGTTAGCCCTTGACCTTAGCCTTGATGATACCTATCCTTTACCATTAGTATGGGCCTTGTTTAGCCCCTTTTATTCAAGCAAGTGGTTACCTTATAACCCATGATGCCATAATATTGTTTCCAGTTAGATGGAAACCTATAACCAAGGTGGAAAAATCCAAATAGCCAATATATCAATTGTTAATTGTTAATATATTGAGTGGAAAGCACCAAATAGAGAATATCTCAAGTGGCTATCATTAATAACTAGGGTGTAAACTGCTAAATAGCTAATTTTTTGGGTGGCAACCTAAAAGCCATTGTTTCTAGCTGGGTTGGAACTTACAAATATCTAGTGTGGAAACATCAAAGTGATTAGTTAGTTAGTTCCAATTACTACTTTTTTTCATTAGCACCTTTTATCATTGGCATGTCCTGTTCTTTTTTCATGTGGCCACCTTATAGCCCTTGTCATCATTGGTCTATTTCTAGTACCCAAATCTTATTAATCCTTTACCATTACCCTTTACTCCTAACAAAGGTCGTCTTCTATTTTTTGGCATAGGTCCCTACCACACTTCCTCACCTCAATTTATTTTATGGAGTAAATCATCATACATCTCTCCCTGGGCAAAATGGGTGGTTAAATATTTTTGTGGTGTTTTTATATTTTCCACTAGCATATTATGGAATAATAGACATGGTAGACATGTATTTAATCTAGCATTACATATAGTCATGCACTCCATCATTGCAATGCATATGTGTGTATTCACTATGTTTTTGTGTTCCCCTATTTGATTTAGATTTTTATTATTATTGGTGTACAATAACTACTCTCTTCACTAACTATTTTGTAGGATAGGTGTATGCACAAGAATGAAGACTAGAATCTAGTTGAAAATTAATATTTCTTCTAAGGTAAAATATATCCTTTGTATTTCATAATTTACTATACTCAACTTTAGTATACTTCTTCCTTAGTGATTAGTAAGTCTACTAAAGTGGGGGGAAATGTAAGATTGAAAATTGCATACTTTATGGTTTCCTTTATTGTATTTTCATTCATTTTAGTTGTCATTATCACATGTTTGTTTTAGACCCTATTGTTTCTCACACAACATGCCCCATTCTCCTTAGTGAAAATGTGGACCCTTATTTTTAGTGTCTTAATTAAGGTTTTTTGAGTATTCAATCAGCTAAATTACATTATCTTGGTGTTTTAAGTCTTGGAATAGTTAAGATGTCACTTGTTTGCCTTGGGAAAGGTATAGGTTTGGAGTTTTCAAGTTCTATATAAGTTTTGAGACCCACCACTTGGTTTGACTATGATGATCTATCTCATGTAGTATCTAGTAGGTCATATGACCCTAAGCTATGATGATTTATACCTATTTGACTTGGTTCTTTATCTATCTCTTATATCCATGATATTAACTTCCAAGATTCATTTAATATTGTAGATGGTCTTGATTGTAGTTGGTCGTTCTTGTTTAGATGTCCTCTTGGTCATAGTCTTAGTTTATCTCTTTAGATTTGACTAGATATATCTTATTAGTTGAGATGAGTTCTAGTCCTGGTCTTAGGGACATTCTTAGATGATGTTTATATTTAATTTTTGGGTTTTTCTTAGTCTAAGAAAAGTCCTTAATCATGTGTTGCATTATGGTTATCATAAGACATGTAGGGTCATATTGGAGTGATTGCTTCTCCTCTTCTCATGTTTGGTGTCCCAAGTTGATCCTCTACACTTAATAGTCACTTGGAAACATGAATATTTCTTCTTTGTCACTTAGAGGCATGGCTATCTCTACATTCCTAATTCTTTGGCCGTTAGTTGAAGTGTTGGAGAAAGTTCTTGCTCTTTATCTTGGTTTGAGCCTTGAATAGTTCTACCATGATGGGAAAATCCTCTATAACAATTTTATAACTCCTTTTTCTTTTCCCAATTATTGATGAGAAATCCTCTATAACAAGTGTAGCCCAACTAGTGATACTTCCTGTTGAGAGGTGATAAAACCAATCAGCAGCCACTCCCTGGAGTGTTTCTACAAACAACCTCACAGACACATCTTCATTCTCTACTCCAAGAACATCACATACAATGTAAAATGTGGCAATGTGCTCATCTAGATGTTGTTTTCCATCTCTCTTGAACTTGGGAAAGTTCTTACATGAACCTCGAGGAAGATCATGTGATGGTGGTGCCAAATTCAATGGCCCAAAAGCATTTCCCCACGAACCCTGAGTAGCCATTCTGTCGAGGTTGAAAGGAGGAATAACAAACCTTTGTAGTGGTGTGATAGGAAGAATCCTACAAGCACTTGAGGCTTCATGTGGTATAGGAGACCTTGCATTAGTGGGAGGAAAACTCCTTGTACGTTGAAGAGGTGTCATTGGTCATGTAGGAAAAAAATCAATGTCATGTTTTTACAACAACTCAAAAGTAGGATCTATGAGTCCTTGGGCCCTTCTACCACGTGTATAACTTTGTTCTACTAGATTTCAAACTTAGTCTAGAAAAATAGATCAGAAACAATAATAAAAATAATTATATACAATGAGGTACTGGTGTACTTTAACCAAATGTGTGGGGCTCTTGGTTGTGTGTTCGATCCCCAGTAGAGTCACCAAAAATTGTTGGGCAAATATTTTGTTATCAAGTTCTAACTGATGACATAAAGGTTATATCAACCACAGTATGATGAGATAAATCTCTCCTCTCATAAAGGGGAGGCTCCCTTCTTATTGCTAACTAAAATCAACCAGTAATTAACTAGACTTATTTACACTAAAAACTATCCATGGGGTGTTTCCATATCATTTTATTCTCTTATTTCATAATAGATGTTTACAACTCACAACAATCTGCAAAGCTTATAACTTGTAATGAACTACAAACTACTAACTGGAGAAATATTGGCCAATATCTAATTAAGTTACACAAAAGAATAACTGAAAAGATACTGCAAGTCTTTTGTTGCTTCTCACGCCAATTGGAAATGAAAGAGTTTGAAATAAGGTGCAGCCCAAAGTATTAACCGTATGCCAAGGTAAGATCAAACAACCATAAACAATAACTCACAGCCCAAAGTCTTCAAGTTACTTTCCAGTCACAAACATAAACACAATTCCAAAGATGATGTCACTATATACGCCTAAAAATGACACGACTCGGTCTAAATAAATATTCTTAATATTTATTTCATTCTAATTCCTCTATCAATAAATAAATAAATAAATCAATTTATTTATTTGGTTCATATTCCTCCCATTAATTGAATAAATTAGATTTATTTAATTAATTTTATTAAAATCAAAATCATTCTTCCAAACAATTAAATAATTTTAATTATTTAATTAAATTACTTATTCCTCCTAATTTAAATAAATCAATCAAATTTATTTAAATTCTCTCAATCTCTAAAAATAAAATACAATCAAATATTTTATTTATTCTTCCAAATCATGCACCAACAATTAAATAAATTTATTTATTTAATTTGCTTTCTTATCTTCTAAATTCCTCTAAAATCTTCCAAATCTTCTAAAAATAAATCTTCTTCTTCATGCAGACAAAATTAAATAATTTATTATTTAATTTCTGTCAAATCATGCAAAAGCAAATCACAAGTTGAGTTAACTGACTCAGTCTATCTTGTTTTTGTCAAATAACTCTTCAATTAGAAAAAAGCTTTCTAATTTATGAAATCAAATCTTATCTTTATAAAAGAAAGCAATTAACTCAAACAAAATAGCTTTTGTGTGACACTTGTCTTCTTTCTATTCGTGCACATCCTCTCATTCTTTCTATACCATTGATCTTCTTATTCTTTCTCTCGTAAGTCTATAAATTGAACCCAATTCCTCTATTTTTATCATCCAAGCTTTTAGTACCCTTACTCTACAGGAATTACAGTGCACCTTTGGCACCCAAGTCATTACATTTGCTTGCGATCAACTTGTTACCATATCATCACTATTGTTTTGAAGCTCATCTTCATTGCAATAAACTATCATAGCCATTCCCACTTGACATCTTGGAATAGCAAGGAAGTGCACCTTCTGAGGGCCATATTCATACACAAGATCATTTGAGATAGGCAATCAATGGAAGCCACGAAGTGAAGAGGTTTGCAAGATTTGAAGTTCTTTGTTTGTTTAATCTTCTTCATTTCTTATTTTCATTGAGTTAATGGGTATTATTGATATTCTTGATATTCATGCATAATTTTCGTTAACATTTTGGTGCCCATTGTGGGGCATTGCCCCAATTTAACCCAAAAACTGAGTTATTTGTGCTAAGGTTCCATACACATGAGGATTCTGCACATCCGATCAATTCTAACACGCATCTGAGCTTTGTTTCAGGGCATTTGATCTTTCGGTGCATTTATCTCCTAAAGTTGAGCATCTATGTTCTAATATGGTGCATTTAATGAAATTGTGCATATGCTCTATGTTTCTGCACTTTTGGCCTCTGTCTCAGCACTTTTGTAATAGCTGTGCATATGACCTCTATCTCTGTGCATCTAATCTCTGTACCTGCACATCTGATTATGACAATGACTTTTTGGGTCTTCTTGTGATTTTGCTAACGTTGACACTTCTCGCAGGAATTTTCTCTAATCTACTTGTAGGGTAGGGGTTGGTTTAGACATTCTAGTTGCATTATTAACACATCATAGATTTAATTAGCAAGGATACTAATCGAATGTTCATGCAAAATCACATCTAGATCTAACTAGGAAGGATTGTAATTTGATATTGTTGCATCAACAAATTGAATATAGTCCCAATTCTAGGAGGATAAAATTGAACCATTGCTATCTTGCTTTCAAAGTTAACAACTTGCATGTGTGCCCAAGTAGCTTAACACATTTAGTCTTTTTCATTTTAATTAGGGGAAAAGAACCATTGTCTTTCATGTTTTTGGAATGATACTAGATCTATGCTCTCCCCTATCTTGGGTGACCAAAATGCTAGACATATCATTTCGCATGCGTTAAACCCTTAGAGACCTACCCTTGGATATCCTTCTGTCTAAGTGGGAACGACCTTAAGTGGTAACAAGCTAAAGCTAAGCTCTGCCAAGCCACTATAAATAAATTGTGTTTGGAGAGAAATCTTCAAACAACGAGTGTTGTTGTGTTATATCGACAACCAACCTCCCCCAAATCCCTCCAAGGCGCAACCCTTGAAGGTTAGGAGACTCCATAATAGAGAGTAGAGTTGTCACATGTATAACCACTCAAATTGTTGCACTTACTAATCATCCTTTGTTTTTAGTAGCCAAAAACCCCTACAAGCCGGTGCAGGGAAGGGCAATTATCACCTCCCAAAGATACCTCATATAGAAATAGTGAGAATTTGGTTTATATTGTCCCAGCTAGCCTAGGATTTGTACTTGCTTTTGAGTCAAAAAGAGTCGAAAAAATTACAAAAAAAAAGATCAAAAAAATCATGAAAACTTCTTTGTGTTTGCTATATTTTACTTGCCATAATTGAGAAATCAAAGCAAAAAGACCAACTTGCAACCAAGAAACCAAAAACACTGAAAAATGTGCCAAGAAAATTGCAATAAAATAATCAAAAAACTAGAGCTGTGCATATACCCTCTGAAGTTGTGCATCCATTTTGACCTGTTGTGCATTTACTGTGACTTCCTGTGCATTTGTCATCTATTACTGCACTTTTATCCTTCACCAGAGTTGTGCATTTATCCTTTATTTCAGCGCATCTGTAACAGTGAGCTTTTCCACATCTTTTGAGAGAAAATTGTTAGCATTTCTGGGTACCCATTTTAGCCTTGTTCCAATTTTTGAGATCAGATTTACCATGCAGACACCTTTTCCATCCATTTCCATAACATACCCTCTCTTTCGCTGGTCATCTCATCCACCTTTCTACCAGGTCATCCCGCAAAAAAGTCAAGGTTCCTATATCAGATTAGTGCAAGACTTTTTTCAAATCATTTCATATTCAAGTAAACCTAGTAAGTCTCCACTATCAAGGATCAAACATCCTTTTCTCTCAAAACTTCACTAGTGGTCTTGGTGCAAAACTAGTCTCTACATAGTAAATGAGTATCTACTATCCTTACTTGTGGTTGTCATCTTGTGTTGACCAATTTACTTGGAATCATTGATCAAAAGAGTCCCTTGTTTGAATCTTGTCACTGCAAGTATCCTCTTCTCACCATCATACACCACCACCTTACCAAAGTCTCTAGTTTCACCCCACTCCTTCCTACATCTCCTTGCATAGTATTAACCAGATTACAAAAGAAAAAACAACTTGAAATGGCCAGAACATCAGATAGAATTGTCTCCCCTCATGACAGTGATGAGGAAATCTCTCGTGAGGAGTACTAAGGGGCCCTCCAAGATTGAAAATTTCAATGCATGATGGACAAGATACTCAACAAAGACCATCAAAAATACTTTCTTCGTCTTGCAAACCAAGGACTTAGACTCCCCTCAGACTTTGATCTCAACAAATTAAGAGAAACTGTAGTGGAAGAAACTCATGAGGACCACACAAGTAAAGATAAAACCATTGGCCTAGATAAAGAGAAAAAAGCCACATACTCAAATGCACCTCTAGACACATTAACAAAACAAATTGAGAACCTAACGCAGAAAGTAGTGGACCTCCAAATGGGGACTTCCACTAAAACTTATTCATTGGAGGATATCTCACCATATCCCTTTGACAAAAGCTTGAACATGGTACCCTTCCCCTTTCGGTTCGAAGTTCCTAAGTTTGACAAATACAAAGGGAAAGGAGACCCAAGAGATCACATTAGGGAATTTAGCGCTGCATGCCTAAAAGTGGCTCACAATGAAACTTTCCTAATGAGACTATTCCCTAGATCTCTAGGTGGACAAGCCATGGAATGGTTCTCATGACTTCCCCTGGGTATCAAAACTTTTGATGAGTTAGTAAACAAGTTTGTCACACACTTCTCATATAACATTGAACATGAAGTCTTCATGCTTGACCTATGCAATACAAAGCAAAAGGGTGGTGAATCCTTCGCCACTTTCTTACAAAGGTGGAGACAACTCACGAGCAAATGCTCATATGACATGCCTAAGAAGCAAATGACGGAGGTGTTTGTCCACAACCTTAACCTTCATCTAAGTTACCAAATCCAAATTCAATGCCCTACCTCATTTACAAAAGTCATTGAGATGGGACTATTTATCAAGAAAGCTATGATCACCAAGGGGCAAATAAAGTTATACAAGGACACCCCTAACTCTAACTACACCATGAACAAGTTGAAGTTTTGGACAAAGAACAAAAATGTTGTCAATGATGGAGTAGTTGATGCCAAAGTAGTGGCTCCCAAATAGCAACCAATCTTCACTCTTAAAGGAGAAGCAAGCAATGCTACACCAAACAAAACCTTCTCTCACGAGCCAAAACAATAGTTCACCTCTAATCCTAGATGAAAATTCACACCACTAGGGGAGTCCTAGGAGTCTGTGTTAAGAAAGCTATTGGCCAACAATGAGATCACTCTTCCCCCCACTAGCGACTATGAACCTCAAGTAAAACCTCATTATTGGAAAGATACTGATTTCTACGAAAATCATAGAGGAAGAAGCCACAAGACTAATAACTGTATCCATCTCAAAAAAGTCATTCAAGACATACTTGACCAAAATCAGGTAGGCACTAAAGAACATACCTCAACGAGACACATGTGACATACAAGGATCCACTCCTCAATCACGACAGGCCATACAACAACAACAATAACAATCACAAAAAGTAGAATCAAAACAACGGACACAACAATGCTAACTATGCAAGCATACCGTTTGATTATACTATCAACTGCCTATCAGAACACATCCCACAAGTCAATGTGGTCACATTCAACCAACAATTAGGACCCAACAAAACTGATTGCATCATCATCACCCACAATGGTAAGGTCACATTAAACATGCTTCCTCCAAGGTCGTAACCTTCTCCGTCTAACTCCCATATGTACAGTGTCATAGACCAACTTCGGAAGACTCCTACCCACATATCCATCTTAGAGTTGTTGCGTCTGTCTCCCTCCCACAAGGAAATTCTCGATAAATCCCTAGTGGAAACAACTATGCCCACGAACTTGGCCCAAGAGAAGTTTCAAGCCATGGTAGGAAATCCAACCTCCTCTAGCACCATATCCTTCACTGAACAAGATGACCTTTTAGTGTCTTAGCCCCATAACACACCCTTTGCATATCGTCACGTTCATTCATAAACACCATATCAAAAGATTTCTTATTAATGGAGGAGTCGGTTTAAATATTTGCACGATCAAGCTAGTCCTTATATTAGGATTCTCTGAAACTGCAGTGGATCCTAGGAAAAAGATCACCATTCAGGCCTATGATGAAGAGGAAAGAACTACTAAAGGAACAGTGGTGTTACCAATACAAGTGATAAAGGACATTGTTTTCCAAGTCCTAGATAGGAAGCTAGCATATAAAATCCTCCTAGGTAGACCCTGGATTCATGCCATGAAAGTTGTGCCTTCTACCTACAACCAATGCATCAAATTCCCACATAATGGTCGATAGGTCACCATCCAGGGTGATCCTGATCCTTTTCAGCATTGCAACTCTATCCGCTCAAAGCCTGATTGCATCATTCCCAACAATAGAGCTTCTACATCCCCCATCTCACAGCATGATTCTACCTCTGAAGCTTCCTCATCTAAGCCCAAAGAGTAGAAAATCACAATCAAAGAAATAGGGGTAGGGGAATACTCCATCGAGCATAGCCTCAACTTAGCCAAAATGCATCTATCTCAAAGATCCTTTGTGTGACCTACACCTAAGTACATTCCAAAACCTTTTGCTCCCCCTTAAACTCCCACAACTCCCTTTGTAAAATTGGGAACCCTATCAAATGAGAGTGAGGAAAGAGACGTCTTGCAATGGCTCTACACAGAGGAAGATAATACAAAACAAGAACCACCTAAGCTTCCAACAGAAATCTATGGGCGTGGTGAGTCTATTCTACACAGAATGGGTTATGAAGGACAATGTCCCATTGGCCTAAGAAAAGAAGGAATTACAGAACCCATCCAACCCTCCTCGTCCTCATTGGCAAGAAATATAAAAGGGCTAGTATACAAGGACAAAGACAAAGCTAAGGCAAATGCTTGTTTTGTGGGACAGATCCATAACCTACAAGAAGATAGTGACACAGACTCTAACGAGTATGAGTGGGATGAACTCACAAAGCATTCCTATGAGGACAAAGGAGTTGACACAATTCAAACCTATAGCCCCTACTGTAAGGGATAAATGCTAACGCATAGACCATTAGAGTGTGATTCACTAACTCTTAAGAGTATGACTTTCGAGGAAGGTTGGAGTTCCATTGCAATAAACAATCTGGAGGAAAGTACCATCTCGGATCTTATCCCTACCAATCCAAATACTGACCATATATCCATTCAAACTATCGCACCCAACGAATCAGATCTATCTTCTAACCCCCTTCCCCTTGTGCATCCTAAACTTATCGACTGGGATTTACGAGGAACCCCACAATTAGACATGTTCCTAAATGATGATGCCTATATTGACTACATGGAACTTAGGGACCACCTACCTATAGGAGATCATAAAGCTGGCTTCACCATTGAACTCAACACCATGGCTTATTTTGGAGAGGGTGCCAAGCCTTCCATTCACAAAAACATAAAAATAAAAACTAGATCTAATGGTGAAAACTACTCTGCGGCATCAGATCCCAAAATAGTAAAAATAAAGGATGCATCAAATGGTGAAAACCTCTCTAAGGTGCCAGACGATGGAAGGCTTAATACTCTCCCCACTGATATGTACCAGGAGAAGTCACAGATTGTTGTGGAACCTACAGAACCTGTCAACATTGGAATAGAGGATAATCCTAAGATCATTCACTTCGCAAAGTCTTTATCTCCACCAAAAAAGACAAAATTTGTACCATTCTTCAAGAAAAAGCAAGTCAACTTTGCTTGGTCATATGCATATATGCCCAGTTTAGATCCAGATTTGATTCTACATCATCTTCCACTAGATCCAGGGGTCAAACCAGTCAAGCAGAAGCTCAAGAAGATACACTCACACATTGCATTACTAGTAAAAGAGGAACTTAAGAAACTGCTCGATGTAGGGTTCATCAAGGAAATCGACTATCTAGAGTGGGTATCCAACATAGTGCCAGTATCAAAACCTGATGGCAGAGTCTAATTGTGCAATGATTTCTGAGAACTAAACAAGGCTTGTCGCAAGGATGATTTCCCATTACCTAACATTGACATCATAGTCGACTTGATAGCAAGACATACCATGCTTTCTCTTATGGATGGCTTCTCCAAGTACAATCAAATCAGGATAGCACCAGAAGACCAACATAAAACAACTTTCACTTGTCCATCGGGAACCTTCTATTGGAATGTCATGCCATTTGGGTTAAAGAATGCAGGGGCAACATATCAACGTGTTATGACCACTATCTTCCATGATATGATGCACATCACAATGGAGGACTATGTAGATGATATCCTTGCAAAGTCACTAATAAGGGAATCCCACCTAGATGTACTAGAGAAGGTCTTTTAGAGACTAGAACACTTCAAAGTTAGGTTGAACCCAATAAAATGTGTGTTTGGAGTCACCTCCGGCAAGCTCTTAGGCTTCATTGTATCAGCAAATGGGATCAAAGTGGATCCTACCAAAGTTAAGGCTATCATGGAAATGCCACCGCTAAAGAATGTCACTCAACTACAATCTCTATAGGGCAAGTTACAGGCAATTCATCGGTTCATCTCACAACTAGCAGACAAGTGTCAACCTTTTTCTCACCTATTGCACAAAAACATACCATTCAGATGGGATGAAAAGTGTGAGGAAGGATTTCACAAGCTAAAGGAATACCTCAGGAACCCTCCTATTCTAATGCCGCCTATCCAAGGTAAGCCACTATTACTTTACATATCTGCTACATAGACATCTTTGGCCGCCCTATTTGCACAACAGGATTATGAAGGCAAAGAATGGGCTATCTATTATATCAATCGCACATTGGTGGGCTACGAATTGCAATATTCTCATATAGAAAGGTCATGTCTTGTTGTGGTTTTTTCTTCCCAAAAGCTATGACATTACATGCTAGCACATTTAATCAAGCTTATTGCAAAGATAGATCCCCTAAAATACCTATTAAGTAAAGCAGCTCTAACAGACCACCTAGCCAAGTGGGTAATGTTTTTAAGTGAATATGACATCGAGTATGTAGAAAGGAAGGCTATCAAAGGTCAAATCATTGCAGATCAGTTAGCAAAAGCACCATTACATGATACCACACCAATGACATTTGAGTTTCCAGATGAATCCATATTCAGTATCACAACACACTCATGGAAACTCTACTTTGATGGATCCTATACAAACCATTGATCAGGGGCAGGAATCTTGTTGGTCACTCCTCACAAAAACACCATACCTAAGTCTTACCATCTACTATTCCCATGTACAAACAATATAGCAGAGTATGAGGCCTTGGTCATTGGTCTCAAAATGGTAGCAGAATGGAAAATAAAAAAGCTTCATGTCTATGGTGACTCCCAACTGGTGATTAATCAAGTCAATGACGACTATCAGACCAAAGATGACAAGTTAATCCCATACAAGCGTATGGTAAATGACTTTAAAGAGTACTTTGTGATCATCTCCTTTGAGCAAATACATCGCATTGAAAACAGTAGATGCCATGGCAACCATTGCCTCACTTCTTGAGATCCTAGAGAATGAGTCACGGTATGAGTTCTTGGTGGAGTCAGTTATGCAACTAGCTTATGATATCCCTAAAACACACTCCATATGCCTATTAGTCAGATTTGATTTGCCCCTTGTATGGTAAGATTTACACTTACCTCAAGGCTAACACCCTACCACCTGACTTGTCTACCAACCAACGTTGAACCTTCATTCGCCAAACTTCCCGTTACACCATTATTGCCGACACCTTATACCGATGAGGTATGGATGGTACTTTATATACTCCAATGTTTAGAATAGGAAGAATCTCAAACCTCCTTACGAGACGTACATGAAGGAATTTGCAGAACACACTCTAGTAGTCCTTCTTTAGCTAAGAAAATCATGCGTTTGGGATATTATTGGCCAAACATGGACACCAATTCATATCATTTTGTGAAGAAATGCAAGCAATGCCAGATACATGGAAACCTCATCCATGCACAAGCTCAAGAGATTTGACCTTTAATGACACCTTGGCCCTTTTGTCAGTGGGGACTCGACCTTGTGGGCAAAATTCACCTTCTATCATCCAACGGCCACAAGTTCATAATAACTGCCACTTAATACTTTACCAAGTGGATTGAAGCTGTTCCACTCACCAATGTCATAGGCAAACAGATTTCCTCCATCCTAAATTACCTCATTTGTAGATACAGAATTCCCTCATCCATAGTCACAGATAATGGAAGACCTTTCAAGAACCAAGATGTCCAAGAGATTTGTGACAAATTCAAAATCCAACACCATTTCTCCACCCCTTACTATCCACAAGGCAACGGCCAAGCAGAGGCATCCAACAAAACAATATTGAAAATCCTCAAGAAAACTATCAACGATGCCGGCCATGATTGGTACATACAACTAAATCCCGCTCTGTGGGCTTATTGAACCAATATATGCACTCCCACAGGTACCCTTATGCCCTTATCTATGGATCAGAAGCCATTTTTCTCATCAAGGTCGAGTTACCATCTTTAAGGATGTCATTAAAAGGTCTTATCACTAATGAAGACTATAGAGTTTCCAGATTGCAAGAGTTAGAGTTGTTATAGGAAAAGAGATAGAATGCTTTCAATCATCTCAAAGCCTATCAATATAGAATGTCACGAAGCTACAATCACAGGGTCAATCCAAGGGTATTCAATGTTGGTGATCTAGTACTCAAGGAAAACACCCGCAATCAGTAGGATCAGGAAAAGAAAGGTAAGTTTGAACCCAACTGGCTTGGTCCTTATGTAATCATTGTTGCCTATGGATCAAGAGCATATCAATTGGCTACTTCAAGAGGTGAGTTGTTCGACGACCCATTCAACAGTATGCATCTTCATCAGTTCTATACCTAAGAGAACCCCAATGTAAGGGGGGGAAAAAAACAAAAACAAAAAAAAATCAAAAAAAGTAAAGAGAAATCCCTTCATCCAACGGTGAAAATTTGGCAAACAGGTGCCTTGGATAAGTACCATGATGAAAACCTAGCAAACAGGCATCATGTGTAAGTTGATCTCCTACATCACCTACACTTAGGGGCACCTTGTGTCATCAGCATATCACTTTTTCTCCTATCATTTCCTTCCATACAATTTCCTATCCTATCCTTCTATCCATTATATACCTATCATTTGAGTCCATTCATCCTCCATTCCTCTTTTGATCTTGATAAAGATTGGGGGTAAAATGTCAAAACATGCTTTGAAAAAAACTCTTGATATACCTTGTCTTTTTCAAAACAATCCAATCCTCTCATCCTCCTATCACCATAAGAATTGAAAAATCCTCAATATCCTACCTACAATAGGGCATGTTATTCCTATGCGACTTAGTCCTTGGCGATCACATCCTTCCCCTTTTCCACGTGTGTTCCTTCTATCTACTATCGCCCATCCTTCTACCTACCCATCCATTATCCATTATCATCCATCCATTTACCTATCCATGGTGTTCCCTTGTCATCAGTATCTAGCATTAAGGCTATCCAGTATCCTATCCACAATGTCAGCCTAGCATAGTGTCTGTCGTCAGTATCATAGGGTTAACCCTGAACTACGTTGCCTCTGTGTCATCACGTAGGCAAGGCCATTATCAATGCGCCCTTGAGGCTTCCCGTCTATCCCATATCTTGTTGTTTATCCTCTATTCCATCCATGTGGTCCAAGTCCCCAAACTACGTCACCTTTGCATCATCACGTAGGCAAGGCCATTGACCAATGCGCCCCCAAGGCACTAGGTCAGTCCCTTAGGGTCTGTTTCACCAACCATACATGCAAGCACAAGCAAAACCTGCTTTCAAACAAAAATCTCGGTGCAAAACATCAACCTATCCAAGGTAAAACAAACAAGTACCTAAAGCACTCTAAATGATTCTATCTAAATTATGGCAAGAAAAACAAATCTAAACGCAAGAATATTTTGTGGTTGCGATCAGGTTAGGTTACGTCGTCTTGATTTTTGTTATCATGTCTTTCTATGCTACTCGAGAATGCCAAAAGCTAGAGATGCTATTATGGGGGCATGATTATTTTCTTTGTTTGTTGTTTTTGGATCAAACTTTAGTAATGTGAAGCCTTGTCTAAAGACATGATCAACAAAAGATCATGGAGGACATCAAAGGTCTAACATGAAAGGGGGCAATCCTTGTCTTTTGATACGCAAGAAGTACTCAGGTTATCTTCGTTCAATTATACCTAGATACTTGTATTAACTTGCTAAATCAAAATCCATGTAAGCGATACTCAGGTCATCTTGGTTCAATTATACCTAGATGCTTGTATTTTCTTACAATTTTTGGAAAAAGTACCAAAAAATTGCCCAACGATCAAATAATCACTTCAAAATACTTGCAATATCAAGATAGCAAAACCATTCACATCCATAAAGCATCCACAAAGCACCCATATCCCATGCAATAAAAAATTCCCATGTAGAGTATCAATGTTTACAAATAAAAGAGTGTGATCCTTTCATTCACATTTCTTCTATCAGTCAGTCTTCTATCTATCATTGTGTCATTTCTGTGTCGATTGAGTACATTTGGACATAACAAAAATATAGCATTAAATTGCATATCATATCACATGAGATAGTCATTAACATGATTAAATCATTTGCATACATAATAGGTACATTAGATCATCCCTATACATTTGCATAAGCATAATATAGTGTCAATAAAAAAAATCAAAAACATAGACAAGTACATGTAGATCATCACTTAAACTGCATAATCATATAGAGAACATTTGCATATTAGGTGTATACATGAAATCATCTAAGTCTGCATCAGATCATATAGACATCAAAAATAATGTGCATCCTTCACATAACATCACATAAACATAATAGACGTGTGCATCACATATGAAACATCATAAGATAGAACGCATCTATGACATATAGCATAAACAACTGCATATTGAGATCAAATAGCTACATCACCATATAAATAAACATAAACCATGTCCAAATGTACAACATATCAAAGTCCATCTCTGAGTCACAATCATATAAAGTGTATACATCACCAAAATAATGATACATGTCTTGGTATAAAATGATACAAATATATACATATCAGGCTATCTGAGCCATCAAAAGGTGTATACATAAAACAAAATTGGTACAAGTGAAATGGGTAGCCCTGCCACCATGGGGCACTACTCCTAGTACTCCCTCTCCACCTCCACCTCTGCTAGTCCCAGACTATTGTAGGCCCATTGCCGAAGCTATAGACTGTGAACCCCCTACCCTCTGAGATGTACCGGCTACTAACTGGCTCCTAAAGCTGGGTGCCCTCTAATCCGCTGGCACAACCCCGTGGTATAGGCCCCTATAATACTGAGTCTAGGCCTGCGCCCTAGAAAGATTCACCTAAATCTATGCAAGTTGCGCTTAAGCCTGGTGCACCTATGTGACTAAGAAATTGGTAGCTCCATCGGTACCCAAGGTAGCTAAAGCCGTGTCTCTCTCCAGTCTCAGGGCCTGCACCCTTGCCAATGCTATATCCTATTCTATAGTGAGCCTAGATATAATCTATGCATCTGCCTCTCTCCAGGACTCTATCGCTCTAAGTTATGCCTGGAGCTATCTAACCTGACCTTGCAATGTAGTAACAGCCTGCTGCAGTAGATCAGGCTAGGCAAGAACCTATGGAACCTGCTGCTGAGGCACTTGTTGTGCATGTACCTGTCCCTATACCTGTTGTGGTGCGGCCTACTACTGAGCAACCTACTATGGTCCCATCTATGGTGCAACCTAAGGCTGCACTACCTGCTGCTGCTGGGAGGGTACCTCTCCATCTCTCCTCCTCCTCTGTCTACCTCCGTCTCCACCATCTCCTCCTCCTCCTCCATCGCCTCCATCATCTCCATATCCCTGTCCTCCTCTACCCCTCATCCGTCTCCTCCTCCTCCTACCTCCACCATCCTCATCGTCTAGATCCTCCTCATCTAGGCGAGGAACCAACTCTCCCGGTCTTGAGTACCTCAAGAATGGGTGGGCAGCAAACCACTCCTCGTAATTAGGAGTCATCCCTGCATCTATCACCTCCCTCCTCATTGGCCAGGCCATGTAGGGAATCTACTGGAACTCTGCTAAAGCCTCCTCATAGGAAGAAACTGGGCCCCATCTTAACCACTCTGCATGTGTCTGAACAAACCGGGCCTACCCCTATGGCATACCCTATACCTACCAAACTGTCACCAAACCCGGCTAACAATCTACCTCTTTAGTATGAATAGTGTCCTCCCAATCAACCACCGAGTGTGAAAGCAGTATGGCAACTCATCATCCTCATCATCCCATGGCTCACAATCTAGATATGGGTGCCAGATAACTCTATCCACATTATCCAACGCATGCCTCCAGTACTCAAACTTTCCCAGCTTATGCTAGGAAATAAAACTTGTGTATCCATAACTATAGGGCTCACCCCTCTACCTAGAAAAGACACATATCAGTCGAGTAATCGCAATGTGCTCCCATAGCCAAAACTATAAAAGTGAGATGCCGGTAGACAAATTGGCACCCCTGTGATATACCACCTGATGCATGTCATGGTATAAATGAGCCAAGACATTGACACCCCATTCAAAGCAGGTACCATCTGTGATCATCCTCTCCATAATCCAGCCCCAACCAATAGAGAACCCGTGTGACCTCCTATCGGGGCATACCACACCCCCTATCAATCTAGCCACTATCCTTGGGAAGTAGTCATAGTAGTCATGAGTGTCCTACCAAGAGATCACATGACCCTCAAGGTCAGCATCATCGAAAACTTGCCTGCACTCTACCAGTCTGGCATCTCACTAGGGATCATACTCTACGAGCTCACCCTATATTTGCAAGTGCATAATTTTGTAAACGTCCTCCAGAGTAATGGTCATCTCACCAGTAGGCAAGTGAAAGGTCTCGTCCTCTCTATGGAATTGCTCCACTGCTGCAGTCAACAAACAGAGGTTCACACGAACCTCAGGCATGAAGCAAACATAGTCTAGACCCATAGCACCGAGAGCCTCTCGATCCATCTCTGTGAGCATGTACCACTGCAACAACAACAAGGGAAACTGCTCCCGCGACATAAGTACATCACGAATGTCCTCCTGCAACCAAGCAAGTCAACCAAAACTGTATAATTACTCAAACCTATCTAAAGCATCATATCACTTACTTAACATGTCAAAATTGATCAAAATAGTATAAACATCTCTTGACTAGATTCCTACAATCTCAGAGATCGCTTATCGATTGACGTATCGAGAAAGATGCCAATCAAGTCAATTTCATTAAGTAAAGCTGACAATCTAAAACATATGCACTAAACCAGAAGGTACATGTGCCATTTCACAGTAAATGTACCACTTCTGGCAGATGCATTGTAGCATTTCATCAATGCGCAGTTTCATATCATAAGCACAACTTTGGCCTGAATGCGCCGAAACATGTCGTGCATGAGTAGCTTTAATACATGCACAGCTTACTGTATTATATGCACCAGTTCTTAACACATGCGCTAACTCATATCATGTATGTACAGCACTTATGCATGTGCCGATTCATATCATGTATGCATCAAATCTTTACATATGCATGGTTTCGGAGCGTATATGCGCCAAAATGCAAATTGACGCATCTATCCTAGCTAACTTTCACTAGCATTTATTGCACTAATAAATGACCCTAGGTGAGTTTTTTTGAACTACATACCAGTGGTCCTGCCTCAACTGGCTGATAAAACTGTCGAACACACTCAAAGCGATGCTCCTTGCATGGAATATCCATCTCTATATTGACTTCTCTATGCTCCTGTGCTCTCCTAAGCTCTCAAGGACCTATCAACAAAAGCCAAGTGTACAAATGACTAGACTTGCAGACCCAGCTCCTATTTATAGCAAGTGAACCCTAACTAGCTATGTGGCGACCGTGACTACTTCCCAAGTCCATTTTCTCCCCTTCCTCCGAACCGTGACCAATTTTTCTTCAAACCTGACCTATTTTTCACCTTCTTCATCGTGAGATTGTCCGTCTCATGTCCTTCTACCTTCTTCCAGTCCAATCTCCTGAGGGAGCTGTTAACCCCAGTTAGCAGTTTTTGGTTGGCAGTGATGTCAACAACGGTAACATGTATGATGACTTCCAGTTGGCAGTTTTTGGTTGGCAGTGATGTCAATAGCAGTAACATGTATGATGACTTGGCATATGGTTAAATGTAATACAAAGAATGCTTGGCAACATTGTTTGAATGACATCTCCTAGCAAGTTGACTTTGGAACACATGTTGATCGACATATTGTTAAGTGCTGGGATTATTCTGCTTACTGTTTTGAGCGGCTGAAATGTTATTCCACCTTTCTAAGCGGTCACTGCTTGTTTCTTTTGTTGAAGCCCTCCTTAGGGAAAACTGGAACAGCTAGTCACCGGTCTCAAGCACGTGTATCTTTGTTGTTTTGGCATTTCTTTTCATAACTTTCTGCACAACGTAGGGTTTGATGAAACATCATGAAAGAAGTTTGTTGAATCTGAACGTTGACTTCGTAGTTTGCAAGCTAATCATGAAAAATCATGAAGGGGGTCTGATGGATCTTCAGAAAGGATGGAGTATTGACTTCGTAGTTTGCAGTTGTGTCATTATCATTGAAAAGCAAGGTAAAAGTGGCTATGATCAGTCAAGATTCTGAGTTTGATTTGCGGTCGTCAATATAACTGTAAGTATGATCTTAAGAGTTCATTTTTCCTTTATAGAGTTGTTTTTGGCAAATACATCTGTCAAGGTTTTTTGTTTTGAAAAGATACAATTCTGTTGGCAAATACATCTGTCAAGGGTTTTTCTTTTGAAGGGATACAATACCTGCATAGCTTGTATTCTTCAAAACAGCACTTTACAGATCTATGTGCTTTCATCAGTTGGGTTTATAGCATTTCTTTGTTTGCACCACCAAGTTTGTTATGCCCGTCGATGATATGGGATCTTTTATAAATATTGTTGTCCATTATTTATTTTGAAACCTTAGGGTTTCACTTGGGTTATTGGCAGTTGGGCATTGTAACTGACAGTGGCATCTTGTAACCCTATTGAGGGTTAACAGTTTTATCTTCCCTTCTTTGAACTGTCTCTACTTTTCTAAACAAGGAGATTAATGGTGTTTATTTCATTTACAGACACAGTTACAAAACTATCAATTGGTTTCTATTTCAATTGTTTTGGAACTACCTATAGTTAAATGTATTTGAAAGGAATATAGTCAGTTGTATATAAAAAATATATAATGTAAATGACGTATGAGCAAGTATTGTATTTGTGTTCTGCACATACATTGTTGGCAGTATATGTTTTTAGAGAAACAGAGTATTCCTCTGTATGAAAATATCTTCAAAACATTTGTAATCTTTAACATGCCAATGAGGCAAAGTATTCAGTGAGATTGTAAGCCAGTGAGGCACAGTAATCAGTGAGATTCTTTTATATGCCAATGAGGCAATGTTATATGCCAGTGAGGCAATGTTGTAAGCCAAGTGAGGCACTGTAATTAGTGAGATTCTTTTATAAGCCAGTGAGGCATTTTCGAGTGGTTTTATGCTAGGGGCTTTTCGAGTGGTTTTATGCCAGGGGCTTTCCACTCAGGAAAATATATGTGTTATGATTTATCATTGATGGGTTTGATTCTCATGTCTATTTACTGATCATGTTTCATTTGTCTTAAAGTAAGTTAATTTACTATGATCTATTTGAACTCATACTATACTCCTATCACTATCTGAAACAATAATATTGTGCACGAATGAGTCATTATTTTTCAGTCTCAATATTGAGTTGATGCATTCTTGATTTTGATCAATCTGTTTAATTGTCCAAATCTTTCATGATGTCATCTACAGTCAATGGGAATTATTTTTTCTACATCAAAGTTTTGAAGTACAAATTTGAAGGTCACTAAGTCCTGCATACCACTGATTCACCCCCCCCCCCCTCTCAGTGCTGTTGTGCTCCAACAATTGCTATCAGAGCTAGACCCTTGTAAGAAGTCTAACCAACTTAAGGGTTCCTGGAAGTGGAGAACAATGGGTAAAAAGAATCAGAATAAGGCCTTGAGTAGAGAAAAGATAAATGCTGATCATAAAATTGAAAAACAAGTCTCAGTTAAGTCCAGCAATGGATTGTTGCATGAGTCAACCATGAATATATATACAAAGTATCATAAAGAAATTAGTCCTGCAGTTAAGAATCATGACAATGTGAATGTGAGTAGACATGAATTTGATGATTTCGTAGTTGAATTTGATGATGAAGAAGGAGATCTATTTGTGGATGAATATGTTTATGAATAGGATTGTGAGACTAATTTACAAGAAGAACTCATGTGTGCCTTGGATACAATCAAGGAACTTAGAAAGGAGAATAAGAGATTAGAAGAGCAACTTCAACAAGAGACAAAATTCAAGAACAAGGTATGTTCAAATTTTGAAAGAACTTCTTTAGAGTTTAAAAATGCTAGAAATTAGATTACAGAATTAAAAAGTCATGTTAATGAATCTGATAAATTGATTATTAGTCAAAAAACTAAAATTGAGGAAGCAAAAAGAATAAAAGATGTAACAAATTCTGATCTTGAGGTGAAAAGAATTGAATGTCTGAGACTTGAAAGTGAAATTGTCAATCTAAAGAATAGTTGGATGTTGTCAAAATAAAGAAGTTTGTGAGAGGCACAAATGCTTTAGATGAAATATTGAATAGTCAGAAAAACTACAAGGATCATTTTGGCTTAGGATATGAAAAAGGGGAAAGCTCTGGTGTTAAAGATGAAGTTAAAAAGGAAATAGTTTTTGCAACAACAGATAGGAAGAGTTTCAAGGTAAGGCAGACTCCTAGGCAGAAGATAGATCTAAATTATCATTGTACTATTTCTGATGATGACAAGAAGAGAGAAAAGGATAAAACTTCTGATATTGGAAGAAGAAGAACTAACAGTTTTTCAAGACCTTTATCTATTAGGCGATATCATTCGGTCAGGTTTAACTATTCTCAGTTTCATGGTTATTGCTATGTCTGTCATAAGTATGGTCATAGAGCTAGGGATTGTAGTTATTATGGTTTGTCAAATCAAAACTACAATGTTGTTTGCTATAACTGCAATAAGGAAGGACATATGAGAAGAGACTGTTGGATGCATGCAAGATATGATTATAGAAACTCAAGAAATAGACATGATTATTCTTCTAGCAATATCATATGTTACAGGTGCAACAAAGTTGGACATACATCACAATATTGCTGGAGTAATCCTGTAAGTTCAATTAGAGATAACGAAAAGGTAAGCACTTTGGACAAGCAAAAGAAAGAACCTATATTAGTTTGGAGGAGAAAACAAAGTGTAGAAAATGCAAGTGAGCCAATGCATAGCTCACAAAATCCTAAATAAGTAGGAGCTTGGAGATAGGCGGAGCAGATTAGTGTTTTACCCTACATCCCCTAGAGAAGATCAAGAAGTGATTTATTGATTCCATGTTATGCTATCTATGATGCTCATTCATAGTAAAGGATGGTTGTTGTTACATAAATACCAAAGTTAACTGCATATGGGTGGTTCATGTCTGATTCTATGATTGGATCTTCATGAGATATTGTTACTTTTGATTATGGTTTGTAGTATTGATATCTCCACATGCTACAAAGGTTCTTAAAATCAAAGGAGAAGAGAAAAATCAAAGTTTATATCATCTTCAGGATGTTCATGTGTTCATCATGATTTGTGTCTGAACATCAGGATATCATAGTTTAAGAACTTCTTGAGTTTTATTCATAACCTCACCTTGGTATCTTTGATGGAGTTGACAGTGTGTTATGACTCATGCTCAATTTTAAGAAATATGGCAATATTATTGTTTTGTGATAGTCAGTGCTATGTATTCTTGCCTCAATCATGAGATAGTGACAGTTGATGAGTATGACAATTGCTGATGACAGATTAGGACAGTCTTTGACTTGCAATCTGAATAACATCAGGAGAGTAATTTGTAAATGAAAGGTGCAGTTAGAGACAATTGTAGTGCAAAGGTATTTTAGGTATAAAGTGATAGTGAGTACGTGCAGTGAACTACACTTTCATGATAGTTCTAACAGTATTTTGTATGACAGTGAATTTTGTGGTTGACAGTGATAGTGCTTTTTTTTCCCGTACTTTTAAGGTAACTCTTGCTTTCTAAGTATTTATCTTAGATATCTGCCTTTAGTCAACATTTTTCAGCCTCAGGTGTAATCAATGATAACTATTGTGTGACAATGGACTCTTGCATAGTATTCTTGTTTATCTGATGCTTGAACAGTTGTGGTAAAGGATAATGCATTTTTGGATTGGTTGCAAATTAGTTGAAACAAGTGATTGGTATATATTGGTGGTTTCACTCAGACCTATGATGCTGGTTGTCAATGCTCAATGATCCCTGAAAATGTTCAGTGTATCTTGTACATGGTACAGTTTTAGTTTGACTAATGACAGGATGTTCTTGAGGTTATTGTTCTTGCTTCTATCAAGTTAATTATAAGTCATATTAGTGATGTTTTTGACTCACAGCCTGATGATGGAAATAGTCCTAGTTTGTTTTGATGCTCATAGATATGGGGTGTAATTTAATGTCAAAAACATAGTGCAATTCAGTTTCTGGATCATGATCAGTATAACAATGATGATGTCTAACAATGAAGGATAGACAAGGTATATGCACTTTATAAGGTATATAGTTAAGTATGGTGTGTAAAACAGGTGTAAATTTAGGCTCTTCATCATTTGGGATAGGATTAGTCATTGAGAATAGTGATATTTCCTTATTCACAAAAGGGGACAGCATTGATGGTTAATGCCCTGGTAATCATATTTACAAAATATGGCAAGTATATAGGACAGATTGATTGGTCATGCTCTGATCAGTTATCTTTGTTTCATGTTCTGCATGCTCTGACTGTGGCAGTAGTTTGAGCTCTGACAGTTTGATTCAAACTTTATTCTTTTGTTTCATCATGGTCAATATGATTAGTATCTAAATTTCTTGGAAGTGGTTGATGACAAACAGATTTTTCATTGCCTTGATTTTCTTTCTTCTTCAAGGATATTGGAGGTGGATGAAGTTGTAGAATAGTCTTTTAGACAATATTCTTTGACTGTATCTAAGTGTAGTCTCATGTGTGGTACAAAGTAGAAGCATTTACATTTGTTGTAACTGAGTTTCAATGATGGATGAAGATGGTTTGATAGTACTTATTTGCTGAGATCTAATAAAAGAACATTTCCTGTGTCTTATTCTGAAGACAGTGATATGTTGCTTGTTTTTAGTATTTTTCTCAAGGTTCCTCTATGCTGGGTGATAGTACTATTCAAGGGAATATAGATTCTCTCTTGTTAGAGTGTTGCTAAATAAGCATATAGTGACAGTTGTTTTGTGCAGTGACAATGGTATGACATGATTTGCAATAACAATGGTCTTTTTTGCTGACAGTATAGTGAACAAAGCAGGTACAAGTTCTTTTCATGACAAGATGGTGGACACCTTTAGATGACAAATTTGTCATCTACATACTTAAGGATAGCAAATGCAAAGTCTAGTGGGTGCATTGTGATGGGCCTATGTCAATGTTACAATGATTTGTGCTAACAGTGCTAATATCAAGACAAGACATGGTTTGATATGTAAATGACATTTCTTCCTTTAAGTCTATGATACAGATGCTATTTAATCTCTAGATCACGTTATTTGATGGTGTTTGTGGACCCCACACATACTTGCTTGCACACAATGTTTAGTATAACTGAGATCATCCTCAGGGGGAGCTTGGATTTTAGTGACAATGTCATTTCTATTAGCATCCTCAGTTGTTTATCTTTGCTACATATGGTGCTGCTATGATGACAGTGATGTTTTTGGGTAAACAATTTTATGATGAATGTTTGGAGATGATGTTGTGTAATACTTACTGTATTGCAATAGTAACAGTGTTATATCTTGATCAGCTTGACAGGGCATTAAACAGTATGACAATAGTGGGTTGTTCTCTGCTTGTTCAGTTATGACAGTAACATGTTAGTCTTGACAGTGATGTCATGCATTTTCATGGTGACAGTATTGTATCACAGTGAATAAATAGTGACATTTTTGGACTCAGGGGGAGATGCTTGGATATTTCTATGTCATATTGATCACTCTTCTTCATGAGACAATCATTTTTGTTTCTGCTTCTATATATCTTGTTTCAGTTGTTACTCTTGGACTATTTGACAGTGGTGTTGCCTGTCCTGTTCTTTATCTCTTCAAGTTGTTGGCAGATTTTGACATTCGGCATGTTCTCTCTATTGCTTTTCGGATTCATATTATCTTCATTGTCTTTTTGGCCATCTTGTTTCTCACAGTTTCTTGTGATTTTTGGATTGGGATTCTGGTCACTTGTATAGGTTTTCTTCTTTCTACCTTTGGCCTTGTTGTCAAAAGGGGGAGAGAACACTGTCTTTCAGTGGTATCTTTATTTGGAGTACTTAGTGGTGAAACTGGTATTTGTCTTTTGGTATCTCTATTAGTGACATTGGTGAGTATTGGTGAAACTAGTATTTGTCCATTTGCTTTCTAGAATGACTTTGGAACTAGAAAGTTGCGTACTATATTCTGGCACTATTATTGGTATCTGACATTGGTAGATTCTTGATGGTATCTGGCATTAGTAGCCTCTTGCATCTGAGGAGTTGGAGGAGTTGATCCTTGTATCTGAGTTGGGAATCTGATATTGTTTTTGGTATTTGTGTTGGAACTGTTACTATTGATAATATGTTTTTTTCTGATTTCATATTGAGGTGTATCTATAATTTGTATCTCACAATGTGAACTTTGGTGAGGTTTGACATCAATGCCAAAGGGGGAGTTTTGTTAACCCCAGTTGGCAGTTTTCGGTTGGCATTGATGTCAACAGTGGTAACATGTATGATGACTTCCAGTTGGTAGTTTTCGGTTGGCAGTGATGTCAACAGTGGTAACATGTATGATGACTTGGCATATGGTTAAATGTAATACAAAGAACGCTTGGCAACATTGTTTGAATGACATCTCCTAGCAAGTTGACTTTGGAACACATGTTGATCAACATATTGTTAAGTGCTGGGAATATTCTGCTTACTGTTTTGAGCAGTTGAAATGTTATTCCACCTTTCTAAGCAGTCACTGCTTGTTTGTTTTGTTGAAGCCCTCCTTAGGGAAAACTGGAACAGCCAGTCACCGGTCTCAAGCACTTGTATCTTTGTTGTTTTGGCATTTCTTTTCATAATTTTCTGCACAGTGTAGGGTTTGATGAAAAATTGTGAAAGAGGTCTGTTGAATCTGAACGTTGACTTCATAGTTTGCAAGCTAATCATGAAAAATCATGAAGGGGGTCTGATGGATCTTCAGAAAGGATGGAGTATTGACTTCATAGTTTGTAGTTGTGCCGTTATCATTGAAAAGTGAGGTAAAAGCGGCTATGATCAGTCAAGATTCTGAGTTTGATTTACGGCCATCAATATAACTGTAAGTATGGTCTTAAGAGTTCATTTTTCCTTTGTAGAGTTGTTTTTGGCAAATGCATCTGTCAAGGTCTTTTGTTTTGAAAAGATACAATTCTGTTGGCAAATACACCTGTCAAGGGTTTTTGCTTTGAAGGGATACAATACCTGCATAGCTTGTATTCTTCAAAACAGCACTTTACAAATCTATGTGCTTTCATCAGTTGGGTTTATAGCATTTCTTTGTTTGCACCACCAAGTTTGTTCTGCCCGTTGATGATATGGGATCTTTTATAAGTATTGTTGGCCATTGTTTATTTTGAAACCCTAGGGTTTTACTTGGGTTATTGGTAGTTGGGTGTTGTAACTGACAGTGGCATCTTGTAACCCTATTGAGGGTTAATAGTTTTATCTTCCCTTCTTCGAACTGTCTCTACTTTTCTAAACAAGGAGATTAATGGTGTTTATTTCATTTACAGACACAGTTACAAAACTATCGATTGGTTTCTATTTCAATTGTTTTGGAACTGCCTACAGTTAAATGTATTTGAAAGGAATATAGCCAGTTGTATATAAAAAAGATATAATGTAAATGACGTATGAGCAAGTATTGTATTTGTGTTCTGCACATACATTGTTGGTAGTATATGTTTTTAGAGAAACAAAGTATTCCTCTGTATGAAAATATCTTCAAAACATTTGTAATCTTTAACATGCCAATGAGGCAAAGTATTCAGTGAGATTGTAAGCCAGCGAGGCACAGTAATCAGTGAGATTCTTTTATATGCTAGTAAGGCAATGTTATATGCCAGTGAGGCAATGTTGTAAGCCAAGTGAGGCACTGTAATTAGTGAGATTCTTTTATAAGCCAGTGAGGCATTTTTGAGTGGTTTTATGCCAGGGGCTTTCCACTTAGGAAAATATGTGTTATGATTTATCATTGATGAGTTTGATTCTCATGTCTATTTACTGATCATGTGTCATTTGTCTTAAAGTAAGTTAATTTACTATGATCTATTTGAACTCATACTATACTCCTATCACTATCTAAAACAATAATATTGTTCACGAATGAGTCATTATTTTTCAGTCTCAATATTGAGTTGATGCATTCTTGATTTTGATCAATCTGTTTAATTGTCCAAATCTTTCATGATGTCATCTACAGTCAATGGGAATTGTTTTTTCTGCATCAAAGTTTTGAAGTACAAATTTGAAGGTCACTAAGTCCTGCATACCACTAATTCACCCCCCCCCTCTCAGTGGTGTTGTGCTCCAACAGGGGCATCCTATCGTTAAACTTGTACCAAGGGCAAATTGGGGCATGTATCATTATCAAAAAAATCTATTCTTTGAGGCAATGCTATTGTTGGGATAAGGTGCCATTAACCTTGTAAATCCCAATATTGTATTTATTCCATTTATTATATGTAATTTGTAATTATCCATGAGGAGATGTATTAGTGTCACTGGCAGGGGTAATTTTGGAGTCACCAGAAGTTATTACGGAGTGACTTTTACTATTGGAAAATGTAAAAACTCATGGTAAATAAGGATAGGCGTGCTCCCTTGAGGAATATACTATTATTGGCATGTATGATAACTATCATAATGTTTGGTGAGTGAATCTATGACAGCTACAAGTTGTCATAAGATTCTGAGATTCTATGACGCATATGACGGATATGTTAGTTGTATATTTGCTATATTTAGCCCAAGGTTCCTATCTTGGAAAGATACTCTTTTATGGAATCTATGATAGTTATGACACATCATAAGATGTTGTAAGAGGCCAGATTTAGTCTTGGGCACCCAACCTTTGCATGGTTGTTTTTGGACAAGTGGAAGGTGCTTGTAAGATGGCATTTAATAGTTGTATGTTGGGGAATCTCATGAGAGAGAAGGTGAACGCCTAAGATGAGTTATAAAATATTTCTATAAGTATTTTCCATGCATTAGTTGCTGCAATACAGATTTTAGGTACTCAGGTGCTGTCGGAATGCTGTCGGATTGAAGATTGGTAGAGAGAGTTGAAGTGTTGTTGTATTGCAAATCATTTTTAGATTAATACAAACATTGGGCCTCTTTCCTGTGTGGAGTTTTTTACCCAAAAGGGTTTTCTCCACGTTAAACATTGTGTTATGTGTTCATATTTCTAATTGTGCATTTATGTGAAACATAGTTTTGTTTTTGTGTTACAATCTCCATTAATAACACATAGTTAAGGATTGCAAAAATTTATATTGAATCAGATTTCTATTGAAGTAGCGTTGCTTTCATTTCTAACATTTGGTATCAGAGCCTAGCTAGCTTTAACTCTTGGGTGGTAGTGTGGAAGCTGTAGCTGTAGTGGAAGATTTGGTTGCATTTGTTATGCAGATCTTGTGTTGTTATTATGGTTGCATAAACCATTGCATCAACCTCTCGATTGGACATTGAGAAGTTCAATAGAATGGGGTATGAATTGTGGAAGCTGAAAATGAAAGATTTGTTGGAAGAAAGAAACCAATGGTTGGCTGTCCAAAAAGAGAAGAACCTGACGATGTCTCTCAAGATGAGTGGGATAGACTAGATAAGAAGGCAAAGAGAACCATCTGATTGTGTCTTTCAGACTTTGTCATGTTGAATGTCGCAAAGGAAGAGACTACATACAAGCTGTGGAAATGGTTGGGTGAGATCTATCAAGCCAAGAGTATGGTAAATAAACTTTATTTAAAAAGAAAATTATTTTCCATGAAAATGCGAGAAGGTGAATCAGTTGCAGAGCATTTAAATTCTTTTAATTTTTTAGTGAGTCAGCTTGATTCAGTAGATGTTGAGGTTAGTGAGGAAGATAAATGTATCTTACTTCTTTGTTCTTTACCTAAGTCTTGGGAGAATGTTATCCTTTCTATCACTGCTAACCTTGTGGATCCGAAGTTGGATGCTCTTGTTTCAGTACTACTGTCACAAGAATTGAGGAAGAAGAGTTCAAATAGTTCAGGGAATGCTCTCAGTGTCAAGGGAAGGTCTAAGGAAAGAGGACCTAAAGGAGATCAAAAAGGAGCTAAGGACAAGTCCAAGGGCCAATCTAAGACTCCTGGTAGAAAGAACAGAGTTAAGTGTTGGAACTGCGGTAAAAGGGGACATGTGAAGGAGTGCAGAAACCCCAAGAAATAGTGGGAGAGTGCCTCGAATAAGTCCTTGAATGCAGGTGAAGAAGTTTTACTTTCTACATGTAATCTTGTTTCTAATCATCACTGGTTGGTTGACTCCGGATGCTCATTTCATATGACCCCGCATAAGGAATGGTTCTCCTCATATGAAGAATATGATGGAGGTAATATCTACCTTGGTGACAACTCTTCATATGCAATTGTCAGGAAAGGAAAGGTATTGTTGTGTTTCAGTGATGGGAGGATTAAAACCCTCCCAGGTGTTTTGCATGTTCCTGGATTAGCTAGAAATCTAATTTTAGTTTTAAAGTTGAATGATTTGGGAATGCATGTGATATTTGACAAGCATGGTTGCAGATTAGTGAGAGGGAACTTGGTGGTAGTGAAGGGGAAGAGATTCAAAAACCTATTCAAGCTTGAAGCCACTACAGTTTATAATGCCTCCTATGTATCTGAGGCTTCTGAAAACACTTGTATGTTGTGGCACCATAGATTGGGCCACACAAGCAATAATGTATTAAAAACTATTAAGAATAAAAATTTGTTGGATGGTTTCTCCTATTCTGATGAGCACTTTGATTTCTGTGAGCATTGTGTGTTTGGTAAACAAAACAAAAAATCATTTCCTTCAGGAAGCAATAGAGCAAAAGAGAAGTTAGAAATTATTCATACGGATGTGTTTGGACCTGTGGATAATGAATCTATCAGAAAATTTTGTTATTTTGTAACCTTCATTGATGATGTATCCAGATTTACATGGATTTATTTTATGAAACATAAATCTAAAGTTTTCACTAAGTTTAAGGAATTCAAAGTCTTAGTAGAGAACCAATCAAGTTTAAAGATAAAAATATTAAGATCTGATAATGGAGGGGAATATTGCTCTAAGGAATTTGATGAGTTTTGTAAGCATGCAGGTATAATCAGACAAAAGACAACTCTATATACACCATAGTAGAATGATGTTGCAAAAAGGATGAACTGAACAATTATGGAAAGGGCCAGAAGTATGCTTAGTGATGCGTAGTTGGATAAATGTTTTTGGGCAGAGGCTATGTGTACTGCTTGCTACTTGATAAACAGATTTCCTTGTAAGGCTCTTGATTCGACACCTTATGAAGTGTGGACAGGTAATAAACCTTCTGTTTCACATTTAAGGGTTTTTGGCTGTGAGGCTTTTATTCATGTGCCTAAGGAAAAGCGATCTAAGTTGGATCCAAAGGCTGAAAAATGTACATTCATTAGATATGGTGATAATGTAAAAGGTTATAAGCTTTGGAATCCACTAACCTGCAAGATTATCTTTTCTAGAGATGTAATTTTCAGGGAACTTAGAGCTATTTCTGAACCTGAGCAGCCAAAAGAAAAAGATGAAAAGGTAAAGAGAGTGCACTTTAAGTTAGAGCAACAAGATGCACCTCAAGAAGAACAAAATGATAGATTGGGGGGTGAAGAAGAAGAAGAAGATTCAAGTAGTTCTGATGAAGATGAATCTGTTGTGACAAAAGAAGTTGGTACAGATGATCTTCTAGAAGAACAAGTAGAGTCTCTTACTCCACCCTTGAGGAGATCCACAAGACAACAAAATCTAGTTGATAGGTATAGCCCACTAGATTTTTATTGTGTATATGCTTTATTGAGTACTAACAATGAACCTAGATCCTATAGGGAAGCTATTTCTATAGATGATAGTGAGTCTTGGCAACTAGCCATGCATGAGGAGATGATGGCTTTAGACTCTTGTAACACCTGGGATCTTGTTCATTTGCCCAAAGGAAGAAAGGTCATAGGTTGTAAGTGGGTCTTGAAGAAGAAATTTGGAGCAAACAGGTCATTGGAGAAGTACAAGGCTAGACTGGTAGCCAAGGGCTACTCCTAGAGAGAGGAAATTGATTTTGGTGAGATATTCTCTCCTGTTGCTAAATTAACTTCTATTAGATTTATCTTTTCCATTGTTGTAGCTTATGATTGGGAGATTGAGCAAATGGATGTTAAGACTATGTTCTTGCATGGAGATTTTGAAGAAGAAATTTATATGCAACAACCTATAAGTTTTGAGGTAAAAGGAAAAGAACATTGGGTTTGCAGGTTAAAGAGGTCTCTTTATGGTCTGAAATAGTCCCCCAGAATGTGGTATCAAAAGTTTGATCCATTTGTTTTGAAATTGGATTTTGTTAGAAGCGAGGAGGATCATTGTGTTTACATTCATTTTGTTGATGATTCTATACTAGTTATTGCTTTGTATGTTGATGACATGTTTTTCAACAATACTAAGGGTATGGTCAGTGATCTTAAAGCCCAACTTTTAGGTGCATTTGAGATGAAGGATCTTGGGGCTACAAGGTATATTTTTGGAATGGAGATTAGGAGGGACAGAGTTAACAGAAAGCTTTGGTTGTCACAAAGTAAGTATGTGAATACTATTGTGCAGAGGTTTAGTTTGTAGGACTGTAACCTAGTTAGAGTTCCTTTACCCATTGGTACTAAGCTTTCATTAGATATGTGTCCAAAGACTGAAGATGATCTTGAGGATATGTCTAATGTGCCATATGCTAGTGTTGTAGGGAGTTTGATGTATGCAATGGTTTGCACTAGACCAGATATTGCCCAAGCAGTGGGAGTTTTGAGCAGATTTATGTTTAACCCTGGTAGACAACATTGGAACTATGCGAAGAGGGTGTTTAAATATCTTCCAGGTATTCTTGATCATTGTTTGGTTTATTCTAGTATTGATAATGCTGATAAATCTTTGGACATATAGGGTTTTGTTGATGTAGATTAGGCAGGTGACTTAGATAGTTGAAGGTCCACTAGTGGCTATGTATTTACTCTGTTTGGAGGTGTAGTGAGTTGGATGAGTAAGAGGCAAACCATAGTTGCTTTATCCACCACAGAAGCAGAGTATATGGCTACAACTCATGTCTCTAAGGAGGCAGTTTGGTTGAGACTATGTACAGGTATTGGTTTTGATTGCAAGATCATTCAGATTGGTTGTGCTAGAGTGCTATATGTTTGGCCAAGAATCCCATGTATCATGCTCGAACTAAGTGTGTTGATGTTCAATATCACTTTGTTCGAGAGTTGGTTGCAAATGGAGAGATTGGGCTGAAGAAGATAGACACTCAAGAGAATGTTGTAGATTCATTGACTAAGCCTATGAGCACAGAGAAGTTCATGTGGTGCAGAGAGGCCATGGGCCTTGTTTCTAGTGCTTGATTATTTTCATTTGATTTCCCATGGGTTGATTTACAATGTATAATGTCAAGTGGGAGAATGTTAGGATAAGGTACCATTAACCTTGTAAATCCCAATATTGTATTTATTCCATTTATTATATGTAATTTATAATTATCCATGAGGAGATGTACTAGTTTCATTGGCAAGGGTAATTTCAGAGTCACCAGAAGTTATTACAGAGTGACTTTTACTATTGGCAAATGTAAAAACTCATGGTAAATGAGGATAGGCGTGCTCCCTTGAAGAATATACTATTTTTGGCATGTATGACAACTGTCATAATGTTTGGTGAGTGAATCTATGATAGCTGCAAGTTGTCATAAGATTTTGAGATTCTATGACGGATATGTTAGTTGTATATTTGTTATATTTAGCCCAAGGTTCCTATCTTGGAAAGATACTCTTTTGTGGAATCTATGACAGTTATGACATGTCATAAGATGTTGTAAGAGGCCAGATTTAGTCTTAGGCACCTAACCTTTGCATGGCTATTTTTGGACAAGTGGAAGGTGCTTGTAAGATGGCATTTAATATTTGTATGTTGGGGAATCTCATGAGAGAGAAGGTGAATGCTTAAGATGAGTTAGAAAATATTTTTATAAGTATTTGTCATGTATTAGTTTCAACAATACAGATTTTAGGTACTCGGGTGCTGCCGGAATGTTGTCGGATTGAAGACTGGTAGAGAGTTGAAGTGTTGTTGTATTGTAAATCATTTTCAGACTAATACAAACATTGGGCCTCGTGTGGAGTTTTTTACCCAAAAGGGTTTTCTCCATGTTAAACATTGTGTTATGTGTTCATATTTCTGATTTTGCATTTCTATGATGCATAGTTTTGTTTCTATGTTACAATCTCAATTAATAACACACAGTTAAAGATTGCAGAAATTTATATTGAATCAGATTTCCATTGAAGTAGTGTTGCTTTCATTTATAACAACTATAAACTGCATTGCATCAAAGAGGGGCAAAATGTATACGCCTAAAAATGACATGACTCGGTCTAAATAAATATTCTTAATATTTATTTCATTCTAATTCCTCTATCAATAAATAAATAAATCAATTTATTTATTTGGTTCATATTCCTCCCATTAATTGAATAAATTACCTTTATTTAATTAATTTCATCGAAATCAAAATTATTCTTCCAAACAATTAAATAATTTTAATTATTTAATTAAATTATTTATTCCTCCTAATTTAAATAAATCAATCAAATTTATTTAAATTCTCTCAATCTCTAAAAATAAAATATAATCAAATATTTTATTTATTTTTCCAAATCATGCACCAACAATTAAATAAATTTATATATTTAATTTGCTTTCTTATCTTCTAAATTCTTAAAAAATCTTCCAAATCTTCTAAAAATAAATCTTCTTCATGCACACAAAATTAAATAATTTATTATTTAATTTCTCACAAATCATGCAAAAGTAAATCACAAGTTGAGTTAACTGACTCAGTCTATCTTGTCTTTGTCAAAAACTTTTAAATTAGAAAAAAACTTTCTAATTTATGAAATCAAATGTTATCTTTATAAAAGAAAGCAAATAACTCAAACAAAACAAATTTTGTGACACTTGTCTTCTTTCTATTCGTGCACATCCTCTCATTCTTTCTATATCGTTGATCTTCTTATTCTTTCTATACCATTGATCTTCTATCTCGCAAGTCTATAAATTGAACCCAATTCCTCCATTTTTATCATCCAAGCTTTTAGTACCCTTACTCTGAAGGAATTATAGCACACCTTTGGCACCCAAGTCATTACATTTGCTTGTGATCAACTTGTTACCATATCATCACCATTGTTTTGAAACTCATCTTCATTGCAATAAACTATCATAGCCATTCTTACTTAACATCTTGGAATAGCAAGGAAGTGCGCCTTTTGAGGGCCATATTCATACACAAGATCATTTGAGATAGGCAATCAATGGAAGCCATGAAGTGAAGAGGTTTGAAAGGTTTGAAGTTCTTTGTTTGTTTAATCTTTTCTTTATTTCTTATTTTCATTGATTTAATGGATATTATTGATATTCTTGATATTCATGAATAATTTTCCTTAACAGTCGCAGCTCAAAGTCTAAAAAATTAGATTTGGAGCACCTTCTAAACACTTGATTCCATGCTAGAATTCAACCATTTACACAAGATAATGTAATAGAATAGACATAAGAACAATTCTAAAACATCACATACTTGATCCAAGACAAAGATTGGATGCCAACTTGCTTTATTTGTATTTGTGTATGAGGAAAATTGACTATGATAAACTAACAAAATCAAAAACCAATAACATAAAGAGAACGAATCTAAATAAAAGTCATTACTAAAAAAATCAATGAAATATGAAAGCTTTTGCCGAGATTTGTATTGTTCCCTTTGGATGAATGTGGATTGCTCAATAGTGCTACGAAACCATGGTTGCAACAAGCAAGTAAAGTGCTCAAAGATCAATGTCAAAAGATCGTGAAGTTGCTCAATCGATGCGATGTATGCTCAAAGCGCTGTTAAGTATGCCTGAGAATAAGTGATCGAAGAGGCTTAATGAAGGAGATGAGGGGGGTTTATATAGGTTTCAAACATGATCAATCAATGGTCCAGATAAATTAGAAGAATCAACAGAGGAGATAAATCAAATAACCATGATGAATGTGTACATGACATGTGTCAATCCATAAGCATATTTTTATTAAAATATGATGAAAACAAGATTGATTGAATAGATAACTCAACTTGTAATTTTGCCTTTTATAGAGTTCTAAAAATAAGACTTATTGTGCACATGAGTTAACAAGATATTTTAAGAGGAATTGGAAGATAAGTGAAATTAAATAAATAAATTTATTTAATTAATTGTGCATGATTGAGGAATAGAAGATTATAAATAAAACATTTGATTTTATTTATTTTTAGAGGATTGAGATAATATAAATAAATTTGCATGATTTATTTAAATTTAGAAGAATAATTGATTTAATTAAATAATGTAACATTATTTAATTGTAGACAAGATAGAATTGGATGAACTAATTAAATAATTAGATTTATTTAATTAATGGAGACTTGAAATTTGAAAGAGGATAATGATTTAATTAAATAATTAAAATTATTTAATTGTGGAAGAATAATAGAAGAATTTAATTTAATTAATTAAATATAGAGAATTTATTCAATTAATGTCACAATTATGTGATTTAGAAGAATTTGGTGATTTTGGTGAAATTAATTAAATAATTAGATTATTTAATTAGCGTTTGAAATGTAGGTGATTAGACAGATTTGATGAAATACAAGTGGTGCAATGACTTGGTCATTTTAGGGTGTCTACAGTATTTATTGAAAAATTATTTACAATATGAACTCAAAGTTTTAATTTTCTCTTCAAAATGGTATCGCTTTGCTTCAATAGATAAAAGATAATATTTACATAAGAGCCTCTCTTTATTTATAGGGAGAGGCTACTTGCAAAAATAGGAAATTTACAACTAATTTGATTTATTCAAAAACAAAGTTCTAGTTTACTTGGGACTCTATATCTCAACTTCGTGTAATTTTATTTTACAAAAATACATGTAGTTTGTCATCTACAAACTACAAATTACATAACAAAAGCATAGAAAAAATGACTAAGTGTCCGAAGACACATTTTCTTCTTCTTGATCCTTCTCCATGAAATCTTCATATCTTTTCATGGCGGCCTGGACTTCATTACTGTTAGAGCCTGGTGTATGCTCGGAGATGGTTAGAACTCTAGTGATGGAGTCTGTTAGGGTGACAGGCCTAATTTTATGCTTATTCAGTATCTTTTGCAGTCTATCCAAAATTATCTGAAATTTCACCAACTTGTCAATGGAAGCCAATGAAAAAGCTCCTATCGATACCTCTATAAGTATCAACGTGGTGAATTCTTGGATGAATGCATCAATAGAAAGTGTTTGTTGATTATCATCTAACATATGACAAGGAAGTTCTGCAAGCTCATCTGAAATATCAAGACCTTTGTTCATGCCTTTCTCCAGGTCATCTTCTAAGTCTTATATCAGGTTCTCAATGACATCCTTCTTTTTTATCATTGTCTCCCTATACTGAACATATTTTTTCCTATTAGGGATGACCCTGTGTTTGACCAACACTTCCATATCAAAATATCACAGCTTGTTCCATGCTTCGAGATCTTGTTCTATCAGTTGCATGTCTTGAGAAAGTATCTCAAGTGTCTGGTCAACATCTTTATTTACCTCACCTGGATTGTTGTACAGTTCAATTGAAGACACTATCAACTGGGTGCCTTGGGCTAATATTCTTTCAATCCAGGCACTGACTGCCTAATCTTGAGCCCCAATTCTTTTAGCCTTCTAAATGGTTGCATCATTTACATTCACCTCAACAAGTTCTACCTACTATGATGTTTAGACTATCTTGAGTAGAATAAACGTTAGCTTCTACACCTGCACCTTGACCTAATCTTTGATTACCTTGTCTCTATCATACCTCTTGAGTAATGCAGCCAATTGTGCTAGCAAATCTTCTTTAGCACTTTCGTGTATCTGCTTGCCAAGTTTAATTCTTGAGACAGTGTAGTATGAAGCCTGAACTTCTTTGATACTTTTGCCTGGTGGGGGCACAGCTACCTCAGCATATTTGTTACCTAACCAATTAGCAAGCACTCTTGACAAGGTTTTGGCCTTTTTAGTTGTCTTGGGTTTTGATGGGACTGATTGACCAAAATCAAAGTCATCAAGAGATACAGATTACTTCTTTCTTTTTAGATTTTGTGACATTAGCCAAGGAGGAAGAACAAAAGAATCACTTCCCATTCTTGTTTCTAGAGTTTGGGAAGACAAGGTAGGAATTGTAGGTTCATATGAAATAGGTGGTATGGAAGAATCTTCCACCGATGTAGACACAAGTGGATTGAAAGTAACAATGGGTGGAGTCTAGGTTTGCACAGTAGTGGGATTAACATCAATTGACACTTTGGATGAGGAAGAAGACAAGAACTTATCAAAATATGATTGTGCAATTGAGTCAATCATGGACATGGGTACATCTAATAAACTTGGAAAGGAGGAAAGGGTACCAAACATGTCTTCCATGTTACCCTAAGGAATATCAAACAATGGTTCATTAACAGGTGTAGAGGGGGATGAATGAAAAGAATGTATGGACACAATGGGTGTGGCAGGAATAGTAGAAATAGTTGGCAATTGTTGGACACTTCAAGACATAGGAGGAATAGGAGTTTGAACATTCAAAACTAAAGGAGAAGAATGAGGAGGTGTTACCTGTGTGGACTTAGTTTGAGATTTAACAGGAAGTTCATGTGATTCTTTAGTAGGCATTTCCTCTTGTTCAACACCTGGTTGAGCAGATGTTCCCTCTTTTTCTTTCCTCTTACCTTTATCTCCCTTTGTTCTGAAGATAATCCTTGACTTCCTACTAGTGCTAGGAGTGTCCTCCTTGTTCTTTGTTCTCAACTCTTCCTTCTTACCAGAAGGTCCCTATGTCTTTTCTTCTTCTGAGCCTGTTTTGAAAAATCTCAATTTTATTCCTTTCTTCTCCAACCATACATTAGTATTCGCAAGAATAGGTTGAAACCTTTCTCTTATTGAGTTCATCTCCTTTTAAGACCACTGAATGAGTGGAAGAGGAGTATTAGCAATCTTGAACTACCGACATACATAGCCTCGACTATGTCACCTTGTTTTTGCATATCTTTTGTGATATCAGCCAGCTGAAAATTCTTGATCTACTCCAAAGTAAGTCAACTATAGTCTAGTGTCCTCACATCTTCCTCATTTCTTCATTCAGCCCATATATCTTTGACCTTATGAACATGAGTATAATTACCTTTCAATTTATCTTTTATTCCTCAGTAATCAAAATCAAGTCTTTTCTTGTACCTCTTCATTGTGACCCATTGCATTTTCATTTCCATTGCTTTAGCCTTTGGAGTTGTGGAAATGGAATACCTACCAATTTTAACTCAAAATTTGAAAACAGATCTATGAGCTCCTACTTGCTTATTATGCACATCAACAATTTTTCTGCACAACTCCATCAATATTAACTTATCACCTGGGTACCTTGGAAGCATATATGGTTATCCATTGAAACAACCCACCCTAACATAGGTGAAAGTAGGAAATTGAAGAAATATGCATCCAAACTTTTTGACCTATTCCCAAGCCTCATGAGAGACTCTTTTCTTTTCAAGCTCCTTTTCAAACATACAAATGTAGTTATAGAAAAATGCATCATTCACCCTCCTAAAGTGATTGATGCATTCCTTCAAGGTCAACTAAGGGTAGTATTCATATACAGGATCTCATGTCACCTTCTGAAGTGAGACCTGGAAAGCGCTTCATGGAAGCAACAACATACACCAAATATGAAGTCATATAGAACTTCAATGATATAGATACCCTAGACAATTGTTCACAGATTGAATCACTAATCTACTTTCCCCACCATATCTTTGATTCCCTTTCCTAATGACATGAGTGTACTGATACATCCACTCTTAAAAAGTGTTGGATGTTGGAAGACTTTTTACTCTGTTAAGGAGGGTTATGAGATCACCTACCTCCTCTATGAACTCACTCCGATAGATGGTTTTAGGCCACCTTAAAATTGTAGGCCTAGGAGTCTTGAGCCACCTGGTGTTGATGATTTTCTTGCACTTCTCTGAATGTGTATCATAGTGATCATGTGCATCTTCTATTGTGAGATTAGCATAGTCATCAATATCTGGACACATAAAGACTTTGTCAAAGAAATCTTCATCCAATTTTATTATGACTTTCCCCTTTGCATATGATATGCTTTTGGTGTCCTTATCAAACATGGCTACCATTGCCAATACAAACTCAAGATTCTGAGCAAATACTAGGAAGGTGGAAACTGAATGGATATTACTATTGAGGATGCATTGCATGTGTGCCAGAACAGGTTATTGATTCACCCTTTCTAAGAAATCTGACATGTCAACATGTCCAATCTCTATATCTTTGATATCATTGATATTAGATTCCATAGACATCATTGTAAAGACACCTTGATACTTAAACTTCATGTTTTTCTTCTTTGGAGAAGGATCGGACATCTAAAAATCAACTGAAAAAATTGATTTTTAGAAATTTTCTCAGAGTTAGAAAAAATTCATGCATCCATCTTCATGCATTTGGGGAAAAAATCTGCACTTCTGCACTATAAAAAGCCTCATGTGCAAAGTGGAAGAAAATCTCCACTTTTGCATTTGTGATAATTCATTGGATGTAGTTCAGAGAAAAATCTCCAAACTACATTGCATTTGGTAGTTCAACTCAAAGGATGCACTTCAGAGAAAATTCTTCGAAGTGCACTTACAAAAATAGGTGATGCACTTCAAAGAATTTTCTCCGAAGTGCATCCTTTGGAAAAAATCTAAGTTAGTTTTAACTTAGCATTTTAGAGGATAGGACAATGTGTTGTGTGGGTTTTATTCTCCACACAACACTTAGACAACAGTGTTCTACAGAGATTAAGACTCGTACAACACTTTAAAAAAGTGAGGCAAAAAAAGAATGTTGTGCAGAGTTTATTCTCTGCACAACACTAAATGACAGTGTTGTGCAGAGAATAAACCCCACACAACATTGTATGTTGTAAAGTTTGCAAGTTAGGCCTATTCCAAATATGTGTCTAATCGGTGTTGTCATTGATGTCAACATATCCTTGTTGTCATTGGTGTCAACTGTATCCTATTCTAGAAGACTTGTATGTTGAGGATATTGATAAAATTAGCTTCTCCAGAAGAAACAATTGTGTTACATATCTCTCTGTAAGAGACAACAAAGACAGTGCAGTTTAGTGAAGTAGATTACTCTGCATTCCTAGTAAGATGAAGATCAGAGTCTACAGACCAAAGGGTGTTGTAAAGAATTGTCTGAAGTTGCTCTAGTTAAGATTTGAGGGATCCACATGAAGAATTGGGGAAGTTATGGCCATCTGAGTAGAACCAAGTTTTGTAGGTGTTCAGAGGTGACAGAGTGACAGGAATTTGGTCTGGATTGATCCGCATTGAAATATTATGATATGTGGATCTAGAGGTGTGTTTCAGATGTCAGTGTGTATCCCCCACTCAAGTGGTTCATGGTTTGGAGGTCTGCAAGCAATCTTTCCAATATAACAGTCATGACAGTTGGTGTTCTTGAGTTCCCAGATGAAGGTGCAAGTGATTCTGGTGACTTGATGTGGTGCAGTTGTTCCTATTGAATTCATTATGCTTGTGGTGGTCTCTGGATCGTGTGCCTACTATGTCGGTGGCCCGCATTGAGGATTAAGCTCATGATTGAAGATTTGTCCTTGGGTGTTGTTGTTCTTTCTAGTCTTGATCAACCAGATGCTTTGTGCATGTTGCAAATTATCTAAGAGAGGTGCTATGAAGTGTGGTGTGTTGTTCGAGGAAGATTTGGGTCCCAACTATGTTTGGCCGACAGTATAGTGATTTGCATTAAGTCAAATGTTTGTAGTTCTGACCTTGATGTTTATTCTAAGGTTAATGAAGCATATAAATATGTGTGGTTGATTTGTGGAAATACATCCTTGTGCGAAAATGACAAGATCATAAGAAAGGAAAAAAGGCAGAGCAGAAGAGGAAGAATAGTAAAGGATGAGGAGATAGCAAAGAAGTGTTTGAGGGATAGAGCAGAAGTGTTATGCACATCAATGGAACTAATCTTGGCATGAAGAAGATGATGTTTTCCAGTTCAATCTTTCTGTGATAAACTTATAAATATTTTTGTAGGCAGTGAGCCTCTTTGAGTAGTGAGCTCTAGGTAGTGCGCCTGAAGGCAAGTGCCTTCCCATTTTTCTATTCTTTTAATAGAGAATAAATCTTGTGGGTTAACCCCCACCATGGTTTTTCCCTTAACTGGGTTTCCACGTAAAAATCCTGGTGTTATGTGTGTTTATTGTGTTCCTACTCATGTGTTGTCAATTCATGCTTTCATGGTTATATCATTCATATGTTAATAAGTGGTAAAGAAGTTTAATTGTAGCAAAGGATAAAAGTTTTTGTGACAACTGATTCACTTCCCCCCCTCTCAGTTGTCTATCCTTATTTCAACAATTGGTATCAGAGTCAGTTCCTCTAAAAGAAGCTTGACCGCTTGAGGAGATCCAAGATGTTGACTTACAAGAAGGATAGTCTAAAATTTGATGGAACAAATTACTCTCTTTGGAAGAGTCTCATGGAGTGCCACTTGCAATGCATGGGTGATGCTTATTGGTTAATAACTAAGGATGAGTATAAGCCTCCGGAGAAAGGTCCTTCAACTGCAGATGAACTCAAAGATGCTAAAAATAACATCTAGGCTAAATAAGCATTGTTGAGTGCCCTGACTGATACAGATATGACAAATGTCCTAGAATTAAAAACTGCTCCTAAAATCTGGAAGAAGTTGGATACTCTATATGAAGGTGATGAATATGTCAAATGTGCTAAGTTGCAGAGCCTGAAGGGTAGGTATGAAAATTTGAGGATGAGTGAAGATGAAAACATCACTTCCTACATGCAGAAGGTGAATGAACTTGTGTGCAGTATCAAGTGTGCTAGTGGAAAACTGGAAGAATCTAACATTGTTGGAAAAGTGCTCAGATCCTTACCTGCTTCATACAAACATAGAGTTCTTGCTATTGAGGAAATCAGGACTATGACAACTATTACAAGGGATCAGTTAGTTGGCAAGCTTTCAGTATTTGAAATGAGTGAGTTTGGTGATTCTCTTCCTAAATCTGAATCTACATTTAAGGCCAATGTTTTTGGAAAGCAAAGATTTGATCCAGGTGAAAGCTCTTCAAGAAGACTAACCAGATTAGAGAAGGCAAGGAAGGATCTTGAAGAAGATGAATCAAAGCTTGAAGAACTTGAAGCCCTTTTTGCCAAAAGACTACCAAGAGGATCCAGTAAGTATGAAGGAAAGTAGCCTTTCAAATGTTTTGCTTGCAATAAGATTGGTCATTTTGCCTCAAGATCTTCGGAGAGAGTTTCAAAGACAAACCCTAACAGACCTAGGATTCAGAAGAAATGCTACTATGTTCAAGAAGCTACTGAAGAAGGAGTTATTGATGATGAATTTGATAAGGGAAGTACCTTAGGAAATGAATGTGTGTTCATTACCATCAAAGAAGAAGATCTGGTGCCTATTGAATCTGCTAGCTGTGTGAATGTGGAATATGTTCAAGAAGCTGCTAAAGGAGTTACTGATGATGAATTTGATAAGGGAAGTATCTCAGGAAATGAACGTGTGTTCATTACCATCAAAGAAGAAGATCTGGTGCCTATTGAATTTGCTAGCTATGTGAATGTGGAAAGAGCCTTGGCTTCTCATGTTGAAGAAAAAGATGAATGGGTAATTGACAGTGGATGCTCTCATCATATGACAGGTGATAAGAATAATTTTGTAAGTATGGAAAGGTATGAAGGTGGAATTGTGAAGTTTTGAGACAATTCAGCTGGTAGAATCCATGGCAGAGGATCCATCTCTCTTGATAGTAAGAATAACACTAATGATGTTTTGTATGTAGAAGGGTTGAAGCATAATCTTCTCAGTGTTGGCCAATTGGTTGACAAGGGATATGATCTTGACATCTTTCATTTAAGTGGTACTGGTAAAAGTTGTATGATTGCTCAAATTGATCAGAGTTGGATATTGCATAGGAGAATGTGTCATGTAAACTTTGACAACATTGTCAAGGTAAGTGCTACTCAGGCTGTGATAGATCTTCCAAAGCTTGTAAAACCTGCTAATAGCATGTGTAAGGAATGTCAATTGGGCAAACAGAGCAGAACTACATTTAAGAGTAAATAACAATCTTTAAGTGGATTGTTGGAACTTGTGCACACTAATTTGTGTGGTCCTGCCAGGGTTAGGAGTTTGCAAGGAGATAGATACTTTATGTTGCTAATTGATGATCACTCCCGGATGATGTGGGTCACCTTCTTGAGAGAGAAATTAGAGACTCTGGACAAATTCAAAGTGTTTAAGGCTAGGTGGAGAATGGGATTGGTGTGAAGATAAAATGTCTGAGATTTGATAGAGGTGGAGAGTTTACCTCCGGTGAGTTTAATGCATTTTGTGAAAAGCATGGAATAAGAAGATAGTTGTCTGCTCCTAGGACTCCTCAATAGAATGGAGTTGTGGAAAGGAAGAACCAAACTATTCAAGAGGTTGCTAGAGCCATGATGATGGAGGGAAATGTTCCACATGTCTATTGGAGAGAGGCTATGAATACTGTTGTCTACACTCTTAATCGGGTGCAAATCAAAGTTAATTCTGGTAAAACACCTTATGAACAGTGGTTTGGTAATGCTCCTTCTGTGAAATATTTCAGAGTTTTTGGTAGTAAATGCTATATCAAAAGAGATGAATATCTAGGCAAGTTTGATGCAAGATGTGATGAAGGAATATTTCTAGGTTATTCTAATCAAAGCAAGGCATACCGGTGCTTTAACAAGAGATTGAAAAAGATTGTGGAAAGTGTTAATGTCAAGTTTGATGAAAGCAAGGAGAGACCTTCAAGGTTTTGTGGTTATGAATCAGATGATCAAAATGAAATCTCAAATGAAGAAAAGCAAGTTTAGTCTACTCCGAAGAATCCAGTAACTCAAGAAGTTAATGCAAACGTTGAGGAACAAGTTTAAGAATCAGAAGTTGAAGAAAATAGCAAAACTCCCAGGTATGTAAGATTGAATCATTGTAAAAATTAGATCATAGGAGATAAAAATAAAGGTGTTCAAACTAGAAGAAGAATTGCTAAAGAACAAGAGGAGTATTGTTTGATCTCAAAGATTGAACCAAAATTAGTGAATGAAGCTTGTAATGATGAAAGTTGGGTAAAGGCAATGGAAGAAGAATTAATGCAAATTGAAAAGAATCATACTTGGGATCTTGTTCCTAGACCTGAAAACAAAAATGTAATTGGAACCAAATGGGTCTTCGGGAATAAATTGAATGAAGATGGTGAAGTTGTGAGAAACAAAGCAAGATTGGTGTGCAAAGGTTACTCTCAGGTAGAGGGAATTGATTTTGAAGAAACTTCTGCTCCGGTGGCAAGAATTAAAGCAATCAAATTATTTCTTGCCTTTGTTACCTACAAAGATTTCAAAGTCTACCAGATGGATGTCAAGTCAGCATTCTTGAATGGAGAGTTGGAAGAAGTCTACATTGAGCAACCAGAAGGATTCCAGTTATCTAATCAAAAGATAAGGTCTACAGATTGAAGAAAGCATTGTATGGACTTAAACAAGCCCCAAGAGCCTGGTATGCAAGACTAGATAAGTATCTGCTGAAGTTAGGCTTTAACAAAGGCACTGTTGACAGTAATCTTTATTTCAAAATTGATCATAAACACATCTTGATTGTTGAGGTATTTGTTGATGACATCATCTTTGGTGGAAATGAGAGTATGTGTAAAAAATTTGCCGATCAGATGCAAAGTAAATTTGAGATGTCCATGCTTGGTGAAATGAATTTCTTCTTAGGTCTACAAATCATTCAGTTAGAAAAAGGCATCTTCATATCTCAGTCTAAGTATGTGAAAGAGTTGTTGAAAAACTTTAGAATGGAGGATTCAAACCAGTGGGTACTCGTATGGTAACCAGATGCAAGTTGAGTAAAGATGATGATTCCCCCAAGGTAGATCAAAAAAGGTATAGACCAATGATTGGAGGACTGCTTTATCAGACTCATACTAGACCTAATATTATGAATGTAGTTGGCCTTTTTGGTAGATTTCAAGCTGATCCTAGAGAATCTCATGTTGTAGTAGTCAAAAGAATTTTTAGATATCTGAAGGGAACATCTGACTATGGCTTATGGTATCCTAAGGGTGATGATTTCACTCTTCATGCATGTATAGATGTTGATTGGGCAGGAGATGTGGACGACAGGAAGAGTACTAATGGAGGTGCATTTTTCTTGGGAAAGAGATTGGTTTCTTGGTTGAGTAAAAAGCAGGAGGCAATATCTCTGTCTACTGTAAAGGTAGAGTATGTAGCAGCAGCAAGTAATTGTACTCAAGTTTTGTGGATGAAGCAAATGTTGAAGGATATCAGAGTTGTCTTTGAAGAACATGTTACAATCTTCTATCATAATTCACGTGCAATTAACATTTCAAAGAATCCAGTGTTGCATTCAAAGACAAAGCATATATCCATCAAGTTTCATTTTTTGAGAAGGTAAATGAGAATGAAGTCAGATTGGAGTTTGTCTCTTCAAAGGATTAGATTGCGGATATCTTCACTAAGCCTATACCTAAGGATACTTTTGAGTATCTCAGAGTGATGCTAGGGGTTATTACCCCTCCTATTTAGAACTAAGGTGCACTAAGGTGCATCAGTCCAATAGAATTCACGATCATATCTTGTGATCTAGATTGGTGTTTGGGGGATGCTACTCAAGGGGAGTAGTCAATATGTTGATTCTGGATTAAGAAACAAAAAGATGAAGAGATGATTGCAAATATGTACCCTTTTCCATTGATGTCAAAGGGAGAGAGAAGTCATGTGAAAAACTTGAAAGCAAGCAGTTGCTAGTGAAAGGGGGAGCAATGAAGAAAGTGGTTGCAGATGTGATAAGATAAAGGGGGAGAAGTTCTTGTCTTGATGGTTGAAACAATTTTTCACATCATATGTTGCCATCAATGACAAAGGGGGAGATTGTTGCAAATATGTGTCTAATCAGTGTTGTCATTGATGTCAACATATCATTGTTGTCATTGGTATCAATTGTATCCTATTCTAGAAGACTTGTATGTTGAGGATATTGAGAAAATTAGCCTCTTTGGAAGAAACAAGTGTGTTACATATCTCTCTGTAAGAGATAGTGAAGATAGTTTCAGTGAAGTAGATTTCTCTGCATTCCCAGTAAGATGAAGATTAAAGTCTACGGACCAAAGGGTGTTGTAAAGGATTGTCTGAAGTTGCTCTAGTTAAGATTTGAGGGATCCACATGAAGAATTGGGGAAGTTATGGCCATCTGAGTAGAACTGGGTTTTGCAGGTGTTCAGAGGTGACAGAGTGACAGGAATTTGGTCTGGATTGATCCACATTGAAATATTATGATCTATGGATCTAGAGGTATGTTTCAGATGTCAGCATGTATCCCCCACTCAAGTGGTTCATGGTTTGGAGGTCCACAAGCAATCTTTCTAGTATTTAACAGTCATGACAGTTGGTGTTCTTGAGTTCCCAGATGAAGGTTCAAGTGATTCTGGTGATTTGAAGTGGTGCAGTTGTTCCTGTTGAATTCATTGTGCTTGTGGTGGTCTCTGGATCATGTGCCTACTATGTTGGTGGTCCACATTGAGGATTAAGCTCGTGATTGAAGATTTGTCCTTGGGTGTTGTTCTTTCCAGTCTTGGCCGACCAGATGCTTTGTGCATGTTGTGAATGATCTAAGATAGGTGCTATGAAGTGTGGTGTGTTGTTCGAGGAAGATTTGGGTCCCAGCTATGTTTTTTTGACAGTATAGTGATTTCGCATTAAGTCATATGTTTATAGTGTTGACCTTGATGTTTATTCCAAGGTTGATGAAGCATATAAATATGTGTGGTTGAGTTGTGGAAATACATCCTTGTGCAAAAATGACAAGATCATAAGAAAGGAAGAAAGGCAGAGCAGAGAAAAGGAAGAGCAGAAGAAGAAGAGAAGTAAACGATGAGGAGATATCGAAGAAGTGTTTGAGGGATAGAGCAGAAGTGTTATGTGCATCAATGGAACTAATCTTGGCATGAAGAAGATGTTATTTTCTAGTTCAATCTTTCTATGATAAACTTATAAATATTTTTGTAGGCAGTGAGCTCTGGGAAGTGTGCCCAAAGGCAAGTGCCTTCCAATTTTTCTATTCTTTTAAAAGAGAATAAATCTTGTGGGTTAACCCTCGCTGTGGTTTTTTCCTTAACTAGGTTTCCACATAAAAATCCTGGTGTTATGTGTGTTGATTGTGTTTCTACTCATGTGTTATTGATTCATGCTTTCATGGTTATATCATTCATCTGTTAATAAGTGGTAAAGAAGTTTAATTGTAGAAAAGGATAAAAAAATTTGTGACAACTGATTCACCCCCCCCTCTCAGTTGTCTGTCCTTATTTCAACAAGGTCAGGTGTTGTGCGGAAAATAAACTCCACACAACACATTAGGTGTGGCTTATAAAAGGTGTTAAGGATGTTGTGTGGAATTTAATCTCCACACAACACCTAACATGGGGTGTTGTGTGGAGATTAAATCCCACACAACATCCCATCGATGTGTAAGACAACAAACATGTTCGGGATGGTAAGTCCATAGACAAACAAAGGTAGAAACAACACTACAAACCTAGGGTTTTGATAAGAAAAAAAGGGTTCGATAGAAAACAGAAGAACTTCATCAAAAATGAAAGGAAAACCATGAAACAAAAATCCAAACATTTACGCAGACGCTTAGATATTAGGGTTTCATAGAAGAACTTAATGATTAAAAAGTAAAAACAACAAAAACATAGAGTTTAGAGGAATAAGACGACATACCTGTAAATGTGCTAGGTCAAAAATTTGAGAATAGAAACCACGAACGACATCTCAATTCATGTAGGGCACAGAGGGAAGCAAGGGACACAGCATGAAAATGGAAGAATGAAGAAATAAAAATAAAAACGAAAAGAGAAGGGTAACAAAGATTTTCAATTATCAGTCATTAATGGTCATACGTGCTGCTCTAGGAGTGTAGTTGCGGAGAATTTCTTTGCAACTACATGACAAGTGTAGTTGCGGAGAAATTCTCCGCAACTACACACAACACTACATAATTGCAAAAAATTTGTACTTCTACACTTTAACGAAACAGACTAACTCTCAAAACACAAACACTTGCAAAAATTCTAAAAATGAACAATGACCCAAAATGAGAAGATTCCTCGAGGGGTCGAACCATGCCGAGACAACCTAGAATTGTCTCGATATGTGTGCTTAGATGATGTGAGCTACAAAATAGAAAAGTTTCGTAGGGGTTATCCCATGAATTGAGAAAGCAAAATTTGAGCATAACACTACTTAATTTGGTTAGCTTGAGGCATATCTTTTGACAAATTTCAAGAGGCATAACATTTCCAAAAGCACCTGAGTCAATAAGACAATTGTGGAGATTCTTACAAAACATACAAACTATTAAGAGGAAAGATAGTGATTGTACTCTAAGTCTTTGTAGATAGTTACATGTGCATTAGTATCTTGGATTTGTTCCTTCTCTTTTCCTTTCATGTTAGTAGAGGTTTTTGTCTTTCCTCTCATGGAGTTACTTTTTGGATTTTTAATAGATCCCCATAAATTTTCTTTCTAACCTGGCATTTGTAGAAAATCTCAAATACTAATATTAGCCTTCTATTTCTTGATATCTTTAGCTATGTCATAGTTGGTCTTAGGAAGATTTTTTATCACTTTTACTGATTCTACTGCATTCTATTTAGGTCCTTTCAATGGAGATGGATTGTTGGTTACATTCAAGTCAGGTGGTGTCTATGAATTATAAGGAGTTGAAGTCATGAATGGAGTCTTAGATTTACTCCTCAATAAGTAATTATTTATCCTTTGATCTAATATTGATAATCTTTAACATCATCATCTTCTTCTAATTCATTTTATTTTTGAAAAGAAAACTTATATGTTGTTAACATCATAGATGTACCAAAATTCTTTGGATCTTTATCATCTTTTGAAGGCCCGCAATCTCCAAGTTGTCTATTTCTTCTTGAAAAATGTTATACATTGACCTAAAATATAAGTAATTCACCTCAGAGTGAGCTATTATTTTTTGCAATCTACATAAATAAATTAAGGCCAAATGAGCCAGATTCATAGAAGTCCAAACTCTCATAGGATTATGAGTTGCTTTATCTACTGCATTTGAGATGCTTCCATTATTGGACCTTGTGTTCCATTGTTAATTTGGTATTTGTAGATTATATCCTTTATTTTGTGGGTTTTTGAACCCTAATTTTGATGAACTTGCCTTTGCAGTTGCTTAAAATTATTTGACAATTTATTCACCATGTTTTTGCAATGTTCTAACTTTGAATTGATATTTTCTAGTTGTTTTTTGGAGACATACTTTGATAAGTGTGTGAGGTGAAGGAGTAACAACCTACTAATTTGGTATCAAGCTCCTAGCCCTTAGTTTGTTCAAGAATGGAGGGGATACCTACTAATTTCCTCATGGAGGTGTAGTATTGTCAACATTGACACCTTTTTTATTTGGTCATGTGATCATAGGAGATGGGAATACTTGATTAAGAATTGGTTAATTATATACTTGGTTTTGCATTAGATATAGAGAACATGGGATGCTATTTAGCACTGAGGTATTATGATTTAAAGCATATTGAATCTAATCCATTTGATTCTTAGATATCCCAATGATGGCAAGGATCCAATAGCTCCTATTCCTATAGGAAATAACTCTTGCTTCACCTTGAAATCCTCTACATATATTTCCAATAAAGAATCCATCTAGATGTATCTTTTCTTCTCACAAATGTTGAATTTATTGAGACAATCACTTTCAAGTAATTTTAAACTATAGTTCCTTAATTTTGTCTATGGGGAGCCTTGTGTAAGGAAGATAAGTTAGAAGAATAGATTCCTACACTAATCTTGAGAGGAGGGTTATGTAAAACTTTTCAAATCTTTACAATAGTAATAGAATTTATATAGAAATAAACATAAATAGTAGTCATACCGCAACACAATGATTTACATAGAGTTTTGAGAGAGAAACACCACACTCCAAAGGTATCCCAATATATTATTCAGAAATATTTACAAAATTGCAATATACTTGCAGAGAAAGCCTTCACAGGAGTATCACCAACTAGAGATCTAGAGGTAGATTAACAATATCTATAAGACTCTCACACACAACCCCCATCTCAAGCACCTAATATATAGGAGATATAATACATGAAACTATTAAATGGTAATTTTAGAAAACCATGAGCTAAAACCACCCAAAAGTGGCACCCAAATCCTCAGGGTTCTATTATATTCAAGCAAAGATGCCTTATGATGTGTCATAACACCCATCATAAGTTTCTCAACATGTGCTACTCCTCCTTACAACTTTTTTTTGTGTCCAACATATTTTTACATTTTCCAATGTAGGAGGCCCAACTTCTAGAGGCCATAACTTTTGACCCAAGAGGCCGATTAAGCCCACTTTTTTAATTATAGAGCTCAAAGTGATCTATGCACTGGACATCCCTAAAAGTATTGTCAGGCAATCTAGATTAGTTATTTGGCCAAAAACCAACTCTATAGCCTAGAAATTAAGTTTATTCATTTTTATAAGCTAAAAAATCACACTTTTTGTAATTGCAAGGTTGAGACACTTTTCCCAGTTCACCTTGAGGATAGTATAAAGTTTATGAAATCACATATTAAAAGTAGTCATGTGGTCTTTGTATGTCTTTTTCTTTTGGTGGAAATTTAATGATATACAACTTCTAGATCAATTAGGATTGAAAATCTGCTAAGAAAAATAGTCTCTAGGTGTGCTCAATTTGTGATGGAGTTAGTTGGTAACCCAAGGTACTAATTATATGCATCTAGGAAAAGGCTAAAATGGAACAATCAATAAACCACATCCTCATACTAAATATTCATCTTCTTGGAAACATCCTTTAAGTATTGGATATGCTCCTCTATGGTCCTTCCATCCCCAAGTATGAACCTAGGGAAACCGTGTTCAAGATTTTTGGGCAAACCATGGAAAGGTAAATATAAAGATAATGGAGAACTTCCCCATCCAAAGAAGTCCATTTGTATACTTAGTGGATCAGAGGGTTGTATAACAATAACTTCTAACTTGGGCAAGGTGTTTCGGTTGTGATCAACCTCATATCTAATACTTTATTTATTAGCCTTTACTCTTTTGTATTATGGTAGTAGTGGCGACTCAACAATCTTCTTGTCTAATTTGGATCTGGTGACAATATTCCTCCCTTCTAGTTTAAAAAAATTTAAATTCACATATCTTTAACACTCTAATGTAAAAGCACAACCAATATCTCTTTTTATGCCTCCTTCTAGCACCAGTTCTATTGATCAAATATTTTGCACACCCAAACAATAGGTTAGTTAAAGTTACAAGAACACTCTACCTCCTAAAAATAAGTTGACTCCTAGAAGGAATTAAACAACTCCAAGGTTTATGTTACCATGTCATGGTTGTAGACACCTAACTCTAACCCATCCTAACACCACTATATGTATCCCTCATGTATCTTATTCTAATATTAAGTGAATAAATTACTTATTTAATTAACCCATCTAATCATCTTCCTAGCAATAAATTTATTTAATTAACCCATCTAATCATCTTCCTAGCATTAATTAAATAAATTTCATCATTTAATTAATTAATTAATTATTTCAGCTCTTATAATGTTCTATCATTTAATTAAATAAATTAGCATTAATTTAATTAAATCATCAATTCCTATGTCTATTCCACCAAAAATTAAATAAATAGCGAACATTTATTTAATTCATTAATTTTTGTCCCTCATCATGAATTAAATAAATAAATCATTTTTATTTGACTATTTAATCACTTGCACATAGGTCAATAAATCTTCTCATCAAACATTATCCATCCATTCAAACTAGAAAATATCCACCCTTCATTTCACACATGTGACTCATGTGATTCTCACACATATCTGAGAAGTCCCACTTGTCACAATCACTCATCCTCAGGTTTCTCACACGTGTGAGAAGTCCTACTTGTCATTGTCACACTTTCCTAGGTTTCACACTTATTTACTATTTAACCTAGGATTATGTACATTATACTACAAGTATGATATGAAAAAAATGAAGAATCTTAAGCCATATGACAATACCTTCACCATGAGATGTAGAATCCATAGCAATAGAAGGTACAAGTACTTCATGTCTATCCTTAATAATAGATGTATCATGAGGTGGATTGAATATGAAGGAGAAGTACTCAAAGGTAAAATACAAAGAGAATCAGGCACACTATTATCACTCTACATAGAGAAGTATGCAATAAATGGTGCTCATGAAGGAGAGAAGTAGGAGTATCTAATAGGGAAGGGAAAATGAGGATATCAAATCTTTAAATGAAGAAAACAAGCACGTGTGGTGTCATAATTCTTCCATAGACAAAGTGATCCCATGTGTGTGATAGAATGTCATAATTGAATTAGGAATAAAGGCATCACATGTCACAAATTGTATAAACATGTCAGATCATCTTTAATAAAAGCATGAACAAATGCCAAAGATAAAGGACCATGAGAATCCATACTATATAAACAAAGATCTATCCAAGGATGTAAGATTCACACTTGAGTATACAAGAAAAGCTTAAAACCCTAGCAAAGAAATGATAGCAAAATGAAGTATAATTTTCTTTTGTTCATAATATCACTCATAGATCAAATCTAAAAAATGTGTAAAATGTAAACCCTAAAACCAATTCAAGTGTGGGTAAAAGATAAGATATATGAATATGACACCAAGCCTTAAGATAAAGATATGTCAATGAAATACAAAAGAACAAAAAGAAAATTTGATCTAATCACAATCTGTAAATAAGAAAAGTATACATATGAAAATCCTACTATTGGTTTAGAAACCATAGTCAAAAGTTAGGTTGTGTAAGATCAATCAAGTTCACCAAAATGTAAAGGAAAAACAACTTTCCTTAAGCTTAGTGTAGGCTAATCCAATAAAATACACACAAGTAAGCATAATTAATTATGAATGTTGACAGTGATATTATGATAACTTGTGTTGGTAATCAAATGCAAAAATGTAAATAGATATGCGTGTACTTATCTTTATAACCAATGAGAGTACAAAGGTGGATGAAGATTTGAATCTAACATGTCTTAAAGTTAAGAATATTGAATCTTGGTTTGGTAATCATCCCAAAATTAGAATATTATTTGACTTTGTTAAGGACAAGTCTAGGGACTAATCTATAAATATGAATCTTTCCTATACCCCCAAATCTATAGAGTGTGTTTTGTAGACTTATATTTTTCACTTCACTTGATTCTTTTTTACTTCTTCTGCATCTTTTGATATTTCGTGGATTGATAGTATTTATAAATACCTTTGTCAGGGTGTCGATATGTCACAAGGGGGCATGTTCACCTCGGTCAACCCAAATAAATATGTATGAATAATTAAAAACAACAGCCTTCTATAATGAATATGTTCCTGTGAATACTCATGCTAAACTAGATTCCTTTTAGTGCACTAACTAAAGAGTGTGATGTAAATGATAATCAAATAATTTAATGGTTGGGATTTTTTTTCATGTGTGAAATGAATGCATTGATTGTCTTCAAATACAATGACATGGCAACATATCGCACAAACTTATGTTTAGTTAGTCCTAGGCAAGAAGGGTAAACACAAGAGTTGGCCAAATTTGAATTTATTTATTTTTATTTTGGCAAGAGGAATTCATGCCTACAAGGACATTTTCACAACTACAAACTTGTCCTTGAACATGAAAGAGGCTAAAACACAGTGGATGATGTGTGCTTGAAAGTATGTGTATGCATAAATTTGATGAATAAGTGAATAGGGTGAATGTATGAGGATTTACAATCATATGGATGAGAATGAGGCTAAGTTTATAAGAATGTGAGGATCATAAGAATGGGGTAGGAGATAAATACATAAGAATATGTGTACATGACTTAGGGAAAGAGACATAATTTTACACAAAATGATATCATTTGTCAATATGTTTATGTACCAGAACACTCTTTTTAAAATACACTCAAAACTATATGAGAACTGGCCTGAGTATACAAATTTCACCATTACACTTATATTATTTTCTTCTGTATAAATATTAGTATCTCCTATAAATCCTAGCTTTCTATGCAATATCATTTCTAGTGAATAAGAACATGTTAAGTTTCATCTGATGTGTGAGAAATGCCCAATATAGAGGTATACCATCCTCATATCAAATCCACTTGCCTTGCTTCCCATTGATCACATACACTCTTACTGTTCGATACACATTAACTTGAACCAGATAATTTTTTGCAAGAATGATATTAGACATTACATCTGCTGTGCTTATGTTCATACATTATCTCTATGAGATTGAATTAAACTAAAATAGAAATGAAAAACAGTACACCAAACTACAATTGCCCATCGAGAACATTGCATTGGAATGGGAAAGCCAAAACAAAGATTTTTACTATGAAAATGTCAACATATACAACTCGCACATTATTTATATATTTATTTGGAGCTTACTTAACATAAACCACAATTGCAACATGCATATCAGATGCAAGAAACTTTGTAGAAATTTGGGTTTTGTTCAGCGTGGAGGCCCTCCAAAGGGTGGGCAGCAAAATGCACAGCATTCTTGTATCAGGCAGCAGCAGCACAGAAAGTAGAAACTGCATCAATAACGATATTCTTATATCAGTTCATAAAGCTTAGACAGCCAACACACTGTTTGTTATTTGGAATATCCACAATTCAAATAACAAAAAACTACCCATAAACAAAAGAATCAAACTCAATAAATACATAAGAACCCATATTCTGAAAACATTATAGAAGCATAAGAACCCATATTCTTATATCAGTTCATATGGAATACCCAGAATTCAAATAACAAACAACTACTCATAAACCAAAAAAATCAAATTCAATAGATACATAAGAACCCATATTCTGAAAACATTATAGAAGAGCAAAAAGTGAAAATAAGGTCACCATTGTGAAATGCAGCCACAAGGTCCCCAGCCAGGCCCTCCAGGAGGTCCCCAGCCAGGTCCTCCTCCACCTCCTCCAGGACCTCCCCAACCAGGTCCTCCTCCTCCTCCTCCAGGACCTCCCCAACCAGGTCCTCCTCCTCCTCCTCCAGGCCCTCCAGGACCCATGATTACAATTCAACTGACTTCCCAACAACAAGAAAAGATCACTCTGTTATAGCAATTTCACAGTGCTTGATGAAAGAGATCAAACAATTTAGATGTTTTGAAGGAGTGGAGCTTCCATTATATAGATAATCTGTCGGTCTAAATAAGCTTCCCCATTATGAATTAGTTGAAAACAGAATAGGTTACTTCGAAATTAAGTAATGGTCGGCTATACAATTGCAGAATCCGCCAGGTCATGCCATTAGAGAAGTTGCTCAACTACCAGTCTACATATCTTCCATTCAACCTTGTATCCTTAACAGAAATTCATTGACTTTCCGCATCGGGTATTGGAGTCAGTGTTGTTAATGGTTATGTTAGGTCCACAAGTAGACTAAATTATATTATCCAAAAAGGAATGGGAAAACTTAAAGACTAAATTGTGTCGTATTGACACCTGCACCTCGTGGATCGTCAACCTTTATGCGTCACGACCTTCTGGAAGTGACTTGAGAGGAGCTTCATGTACCAAAGGTTTGGTTGTGGATGTGTTACTACTACTAACATATAGATATATATTGAGCAATACGTGTAGGGAAGTGGGGCATTCACCACATAAACCAGGCAATTTGACAGCCACACCTCACAAATTGTCAGACTTGGTGTAATACTCGGAAGTTTCTCCATTTTGCTAATACTAGGGTTAGGGCAAAAACTATAAGAAATTTATGTGAAAAGGATTCATGATTAATTATGTTTTATAAGGAAGATAATTGGTAGTATAGATTTTACATATAAAATATTTAAATGGTCATCAATATAATTAATATTTTGAGAAGTATTTTTAGAATAATATTTATTTAGAATTATGATTTCTTAGAATATGTTGTCCTCAACGTCTTGATAAGTTGATTTGAGAATGTGCAGAGAAAATATTAACAAGGACAAGGCTAAACCAAGCATCTAGGGGGGATATATTGTTTCATGGAGAAGTTCATTGGCATCTAGGGGGGGTATATTGTTTCATGGAGAAGTTCATTGGTATCTAGTGCAAGCACAATTTGACAATAGATGATGCTAAGTTATGCAAGAAAGACTATGTGTTAATCATTGAAACAGTTGAATCTATTGGATAGTCTAATATAATTGGTACAAGCATAAATTGCGAATAATGAATTCAGAGTTAATAATCATGTATTGTCAAGAAATTCTTGCAAAAATAGAGCTCCCTAGGAAGATCATTATCAGTAGCATGAAACAAATTGGTGAATGGTGGAAAAAGGGGCAATTAGAAATGGCAAACAATAAAACATCGAGAAAGAGACCAAAATGCGAGCTTAGACACACCACTAAAAGAAAAGCTAATTTAAAGAAGTCAAATCTATGTATGGTTCAGAAAGTTTAGGGAATGTTTTAATTTAGATGATAGAGGAATAATCTTGAATAGACATTATGAGAGTTAATATGCAACCCAAATCATCCAATGAAATCCCCAATGGGAGAGTCTAGAAAACAAATACAAATACTAGAAGAATCATTGGATGAACATTGTTGAAACCATGAACAAATAAATGTGGAAGACATGGTGGATAAGTAGAGATATGGACTCGAGGTGAGAGTTATGTTGCAGCTATTTTAGTTTGTAGGTTTTACATACCATTGTGTGTGTTCTTTGACATTATGTGATAGAGGATTTAGCCACATATTCTATGTGAGTGTTATTAGTGGATATTTGGATGCCTTGATCTATTTTAGATTTGACATTTACCCATGCAGTGGGAGCTCTAGGATGTATATGCTTCCTTTGTTGGATGTTCTCATTATATTGTGGTGTTAAGAGTCTTGAGCTTTGTTATCACATGTTTATGTGTTGCTACCTTGGACTACTTCTTTATGTAGGATAGAGTATATACAGGGACTTGCAATCGTTCTGATTTGGGTTGGATATGTTGATGACATAAGGTCTACTTGTTATATTGGTATACCCTAGGATTGGACGTATGGTTAGTTGGATGTGTTAGCTACTAGTTGTGGTTGTTATTCTAGCTATGGTTATTAACTCTTGTCAGCTACTTAGGCCTATTTGTTACCATTGGATTTGGTGTTTGTGTTTGGATATCAGTTGATGCAGACTTTATTGCTTCTATGTGACAATTTAGTGTGGCATCTCTTTGGAGGATCTTATCTTTCATGGTTTGGTTTGATGAAGGATGAGGTTTGAGATGGTGATCACCTTGATTATTGTTGTAGGTATCTTGATGGAGCACATGGATGTTTACATGGTACATGTTGGGCATATGGATTGTTTCCTTGTTATTTGAGTTTACTTGTTTGACTCCTTATGCAATGTATACAACAAGTGGGAGAATGTTGGAAAAGGTTTGTTGTACACCTTGCATAAAAATAAATCTAATTATATAAAATAAATATTTATTTGTGGTGCATCTATGTGATGTGTTAAATAGCCACATTAAATATTTATTTGGATGCCACTTGTAAAAGTTGTATGTAACATTGGGTTAGTTATTTTATGTGTGTGGGACACAGAATAATTAATTGTTTATTTGAGAAATTATTTAATATTGGGAAAAAGGGAAAAATTAGTACCAATAATTAAATGTGGGGGTCAATGGTTTTGTATACTCATGGTTTTGGGATACATGGTTTTACCATACTACATCTTGTATTTGTGTGAGCTTATCTCTATAAACGCAAGCACATGAGTAGTTGTTGGGGTTGGCTTGTTGGTTGTTTTAGCTATTGGCTAGGTTTAGCTAGATTGATCTTCTCTTGTAGGTTGCATATGTGAGGAGAGGAAGCATGGATTGGGATGTGTGGTTACATGATTCTCATTTGCTTATTCACATGGAGTGCAATTAGGGAGCTTGGATTCAGAAGTATTTATGGAGGTTATGTATTGTAATATGTGTTCATGAGATAATACAATGGATATAGATGCTTTTGGAGGCTGGGTTTTTTTCCTCATGAAGGGTTTTCCCAAGGTATATCTTATGTCACCTTGATGGTATATTTGCTTATTCTTTTGCATGTGGATTTTTGAATACTTGTTTGCATAATATCTCTCATAGCGTTATGAGGAAATTGTCTTTATGGTTATATATTTTCATCACTACATGCTTCACAAGTCATCAAGTTTTGCACCATCTTGAGGTTGGCAGAAACCATTCCTAAGGCCAAGAGTTGCTATATAAACATCATTCACGATCATTTGAAGAAAGTCAAGTTTGAAATTAGAGATTCATCCTCCACATTGTATTGTAATATCATTCAAATTTTGTAATTCGTACATATTATGCATGTGTGTAATTAAATAGCTAAGGCCTAGCATGTTAGAAGCCCATTGTGACCTATTGTAATTTGTTTATGACTAATAATGAATAAAGATTGTATTATTGTTTTACCATTTCATTGAGCTCTATTGTGTGTTGTTTCATTTGGTTGCATCATTGGATAATTCTTCATTAGATCCTGATGCAGGAGCATCCAGGGTGTAAGAGCAATCTTGCATCACCCAAAAATAGTGTTTCTTTTTCAATAAGGGCTAAAATTGTCAGGGTTACTATTTTTAGTAAGTTGGTATTTGTGCACATATGGACGCAAAATCTTACACAGACCTCCAAAATGGTGAATTCAGACCAATGGTGAAGAAATCACTTTAATATCATTTATCATTTGTGGGATATTAATACTTCTATTTTTCAAAATCTTGATAACAAAATTCGAAGTCAAATTTGAGGCACTTAGAAGCTCCAGATGGGCCCGAAAATTGGTCAAAAAATAAAATGTACCCTCACAGACCGTTTTGTGTCAAGTGTCTTTTTTAGAGCTTTCCAACGATATATAAAAATTGAAAATCCAATGGTTGGATCAAAAGTTATGATCCTGGGAAGTTGCACTATCGAAATTAGAAAAATTGAAAATATCCTCTTGGGAGGAGTTACATCTTCTAGAATATTTTGGGGCAATTACGCATTCTAGATAAAGGAGGTGAATGAGAGTTACAAGATGGGGAGTTCAGCAGTGCAAATGGTGGCTCTAGCTTGCAGAGTTTTTTTGCCCATGTGGTTGTAGCTTGTAATTTTCCTGAATATTGTAATTTCATTACATTGAGATAATAGAAAGCATGTGTTTCTGTCTTGCATTCATTGTTTTATTCTCTATTATTGTTGTGTGTTTGGGTTGGTAAGGGGAGTGCCCTTCATCAAGTGGTATCAAAGCGAGAGTTCTTGAGTGTGCACACAAAGTGCCAAACATGAGGCAATTTGCATCAGGATCTGTGGTTGTGGGTTTGTGAGAAGAGTGATCAAAATGCCTCCACGAAGAAATCACGGTGGTGGAAGAAGTTTTGTTGTAACAGATGAGGGTTTTAGAGCCCTACAAAGGCAAGTACAAGCACTGCAAGAGGAGCTATATAAAGGGTTTGAGCTGAGAAGAAGAGATGAAAGTGAGGATGAGGCTAAAGAAGAAGCACAGTTCAAAGAAGAACAACATGCAATAGAGGATCCTGAGCAAGTTAGATTGCTGAAGGCCCTCTCCAAGATTGTAAAAAGGCCCAAGATTGAAGTGTCTACATTTTCTAGAAATCTCAATCTAGAAGAATTGATCAATTGGATCAATGATATGGAGGAAGTATGAGGAGGTGGAAGATCTTGAGAGGGTCAAATTTGCAAAGACCAGGATGAAAGGTCATGCTAGTATTTGGTGAAAGGAAGTACAATTAAAAATAAATAGAAGAGGAAAAGAGAGAATACAAATATGGGAACGAATGGTGGAAAAGCTAAAGGGACAGTTCATTCTTGCTGATTATGAGTTACAGTTGTTAAAGAAGATGCAAGGTTTGAAGCAAGCAGGTAAATCTCTCAAAGAATACACAAAAAAATTCTACAAGGTCATGATTAGAAGTAGCCATTCAGAGGCCAACAAGGAAAAGGTAGCTCGTTATATCAATGGGTTGAAGCCAAGTATTCAAGAGGAGCTAAGTTTGGTCAGAAGGACCACCATCAAAGATGCATATCAATTTGCTTTGAAGGTTGAGGAGAAGTTGAATAGAAGATTTGAAAGTAAACAAACCAAAACAGGTCATGGTGGAAGGACTGGTGGAAGATCTTATGGAGGATGAAATGAAGATCGAAAGAAGAATGAGGAAGCTGGTCCCAGTCAGAAACAGAAAGGAGATAATACCTACCATCCTTGAGACCAGAATAATGGCAAGTAGAGAGGAAGAGGAAGACCTGGATGGGGCCCTAGAAGAGGAGGCTTTAGAGGAACCTATTTTCAATATGGAGAAGAAGGACATCAAGCATACAAGTGCCCGCAACATGAAGGACAAACAGAAGGCCTAAAGGTAATGCACAAGTTGCACATGTAAATGAAGATGTTGAGTCTTCACATTCTGAAGATGCAAAAAGAGGAGAGGTTCTTGTTACAAGAAGAGCCTTGCTGAATGAGGACAAAGAACTAGCTCAAAGGAAGAATTTGTTTCACACAAGATGAAAGTGTGAAGGTAAAGTTTGCAATGTGATTATTAATGGAGGTAGTACTGATAACCTGGTTTCAGAAGAAATGATTAGTAAGTTGCAATTGGAGAGAAGGCATCTGAATCCATATCAAATTGCTTAGTTGCAAAAGGACCATAAAACTTTGGTCAATGAACAATGTTTGGTAAAGTTCAAGATTGGAAATTATCATGATGAGGTATTGTGTGATATTATTCCTATGGATGTTGGTCATGTGTTGTTAGGGAGACCATGGCAGTTTAATCGACATGTCGTACATGATGGACATGCCAACACCTATTTCTTGACAAAGGATGGAGTTCGTCATAAGTTGAAGCCTCTGAAAGAGGTGGAGGAAAAGGTATGCAGTAATGCCAGAATCTATTTAGTTGATGGAAGAATTTTTTTGGAAAGTATGAAGCACGAACATGTGTTATGCTTTTATTCCATAAAGAGATACCTGTAGAGGCTTTAGATTTGTTGGATAAGTTTTAGGATATTGTATATAATAATGTACTTGAGGGTTTGCCTCTAGTGAGAAAGATTAGCCATTAGATGGACTTGATTCCTACAGCTAGTTTATCGAATAAGGCAGCCCATCAGATGACTCCAATGGAGAATGAAGAGTTGAACAGACAAGTGCAAGAGCTATTATGGAAGGGATTGATTCGAGAGAGCCTGAGTCCATGTGTGATACCTACAGTACTAGCACCAAAGAAGGATGGAGAACGGAGGATGTGTACATAATCCTGAGCCATTAATAAGATTATTATCAAGTATAGATTTCCCTTGCCGAGGATGGATGACATTATGGATTGTTTGAGTGGAGCTAAGTACTTCATGAAGATAGATATGAAGAGTAGATATCACCAGATCCAAATTAGAGAAGGAGATGAATGGAAGATAGCCTTCAAAACCAAGGAGGGATTGTATGAGTGGTTAGTCATGCCTTTTGGGCTAATCAATGCACCGAGCACATTCATGTGGCTCATGAACGAGGTATTAAAAGAGTTTTTGGGTAAATTTGATATTCTTTACTTGGATGATATTCTAATTTTTAGCAAGACACTGGAAGAACATTTTATGCATATTAGAGAAGTTTTTGAGAAGTTAAGAAAAGAAAAGTTGTTGACTAATTTTAAGAAGTGTAGCTTTGTGAAGAGAGTTGGGATACATGGGATTTGTTGTCTCAGCAGATGGTCTTATGATGGACCTAGATGATGAGGAGCAACTAGCGAAAACAAGAAATCGATGCCCTAATCTCTCACAGCAGACAAACTAACAAAGAAGCCCTCATTTCGACTCCATTGACCAAGTCTCGTGTCCCTACTGATACCCTGACTTCACCTTTGACCTCTGCTCGTCGGTGAACGCTTGCATTCCTTGGCGATGCGCCGACAAACCAACACTACGAAACCCGTTAGGGTTTTCAACTCTCACGTGGCCTGAACTACACTCTATGCCTAGCACATCGAGATGCTAGGGCATGCTACTGTGCACCTTGCGCCATCCGGATTATCTACATTGACGAACAATGAAACAACACAGGAACAAACGAAATATGATACAACGAAGCCATTCCACTAATTTCGACAGAAATCTCACCAGTGGAATGCTTCACATCGACATTTCTCAACAACAAAAATATAGAAGGGAAAACAAATCTACAGCTATGCAAAGTATTTACAGAGAACATAAAAACAAACTGACGACACAGAATAGTTAATTTCTCCTTCACAATGTGTGATTACATTCAATCGATCTAATTACAATGATGATCCTAATGCTGATCTTGTTCATTCCCCTAGGTTTATAAACTTGCCCAGAGTAGTACTGAACTGACTCCAAGCAGCTGGGAGACAACTGTATTAAATAGTCTCCAACTACCCAACTGCCTATATTTGGCATTATGCCATTTTTGGCAAATGCGACCTAAATACTTGGGACCTACAAACATAAATCAAAGTGCATTGGTCAAATAGACCTTATTACAACACAAACATGACTTCCTAAACAAACATAAACCTAAATGCCTCACGGAGAACGCCTTGTGTTAGGTGCTCCTGCACCATACACCCCACCTTGAAAAGAACTCATGTCCCATGAGTTGAGTCCTTGTCTTGTACCACCTGTATCCATTGCTGCTTCATGCCTTCCCCATGATCTCTGGACTGCAACTTGCGTCCATGGGACCAAAAACTCATGCCTAGCATTGTAGGCTCTTCTCACACCTTGCCATGAGTGAGTGCTTGCAATCAAACCCATACTTTGTTCACCAGTCTACCTTACTGGCATCTCTGCCTGAACACTTTCATTCAAAACCTTGTTAGATGTTGCTCATACTACTACTATGGTAGAATATGTTTGCCTTCCAACTCCTGTTGGTCCTAGAGGACAAACAATAGTCCCTATTATGATAGCATTTTCTTCTTTCCAATCAATCTGTGACCGCTTGCAGACCTGCTCTGTGACCTTCTGCTGATCCATTTCAGTCATTACCATCTGATTTCCATAATTCAAAACTAAAATCACCTTTAAACTGTGATCTTTGGTAACCCCACTCGTTGAGGTATCTTCAACTGTCCTTGTCTCTGCTTCAATGTTGTTTACAAACTCTTTCTTACCCATCAAAATAATCTTGGCTAGCTTCTATGCTTCAGCTTCCTCCTATAATGGTGTCATTAGAAAAGTCTTTCCATCCTTCTTGATGGTGTATGTGTTAGCATAGCCATCATATAATGCTTGCCTATCAAATTGCCATGGCCTACCTAAAAGTAGGTGACAACACTCCATGGGCAAAATGTCACATAAAATTCTCTCCTTATATTTTCCAATCTGAAAATCAACATATGCTTGTTCACTTACCAAAAGTGATTGACTATCACTTACCCAAGATGCCCTGTAAGGAGTTTGATGAGGAATCCTTTCTATGTTCAATTTATCCACCATTTCCCTAGACACCATATTATCTGTTGAACCAGAATCTATGACTACCTTGCATATTTTACCTTTGCTTTTGCAATTGATCCTGAAAAGAGCTCTCCTCTGTGATGGTTCAGTCTTCACTGGTTCTTTGAGCAACATTCTCTTGATCATTAGTGCTTCTCCCATTTCTGATTCTAAATTTTCTTTAGGAGATGTCACACTCCCTATATCCTTGTGAGTTAATGTGGTTCTTCTCTCATTACCCTGAGAAGTTGAGGCCTTCTCTGGACACCTATAAGCCGGATGCCCTATCTGATTACAATTATAGCATCTCATGTTGGAGAACTTGGATCCTCTGTCTGATCCATTTGTTCCACCTCTTTCATTTGGCCTTCTTCCTCGGTAGCCTCCTCTGCTACTTGAGTCTCCAACTTGCTCTTCTTGGCTAGACTCACCACTAGGCCTCTGGTTAGGACTTCTGCCTCCAAAACTACCTCTAGAATTTCTGTCACCTTTTCCTCTACTCTGCTGCTCACCTTTCTTCTTCAGCTTCTCTTCAGCTCTTAATGCTACTTGAAAGCATTTTTCCACAGTTTCAGGGGTAAATAAACTTATCTCATCTTGAATATTGATCCTCAGACCATTTAAATACCTTGCTACCTTGGTTTTTTCATCCTCCATATACCCACAGCGAAGAGTGTATTTGTGAAACTCCTCGGTGTAAGTAGCCACATCCATATCTTTTTGCTTAAGGTTCTGCATCTGCCTATAAATCTGCACCTCGTAGTTAGATGGAAGGAACTGGGACTTGATCTTCTCTAGCATTCTGCTCCACGAAGATATCATACTCTTTCCATTCTTTACCCTCTCTCCTTGGGTGTAATTCCGCCATGTAAGGGCAGCACCTTTGAGTTTAGTTTTTGCAAACCTAACTTTCTTACTGTCAGGAACTTCCTTGTATTCGAAGTAGTTGTTCAGAGCCTCAATCCACTCCATGACTTCATCAACATTCATCTTTCCACTAAACATGGGGATATCTATCCGAGCCTCTGAAGAGTCCTTGCCAATAGCCTTAATGGCTTCCAGAAATTGTTTTTGTTCAACTGGTATCTTTGCCCCTTCTTGTTCTTCTGCTTCTTCATCTTTCTCTTGTTCTTCATCTGAATCTTCCTCTATCCTTTTGCCTCTCTTCATTGCTTTCAATTCTGCTTGGAGTGCTTCCCTGACTCCAGTTTTGATCATCTCTTCCATCTCTTGAAATTTCTTGACCACTTCGGTGGTCATCCCCTTTGGAGGCATATCGCTAGCCTCTCCCTCGCTTTCTTTGTCTGACATAAACATTCACAAATAGCACCAACACTTCTGCAAATCCTCAATTCGACTACAACACAATGCTCAATCAACTATCCATCCTACACGCTGCTTCACAGACCCATTCCTATCATCCAACAGCAGATCCTGGAGATGCACTACCACTCTCTCTCGTAGTGGCTTCACTCTGCACCCTCTTCCAGCCAAATCTCTATTGGTGAATGATCTTGACAGACCTCATCATCGTCCGCCCACACACTACAGGAATCGAATTCATCTGCCTTCAAAAAATCAAATACACAACACCTTCACCTAGAGCTTTCGCTAGCTCTGATACCAATATGATGAGGAGCAACCAGCAGAAACAAGAAATCGATGCCCTAATCTCTCATAGCAGACAAACTAACAAAGAAGCCCTCATTTTGACTCCATCAACCAAGTCTCGTGTCCCTGCTGATACCCTGACTTCACCTTTGACCTCTGCTCGTCAGTGAACGCTTGCATTCCTTGGCGATGCGCCAACAAACCAACACTGCGAAACCCATTAGGGTTTTCAACTCTCACGCGGCCTGAACTACACTCTATGCCTAGCACATCGAGATGCTAGGGCATGCTACTGTGCACCTCGCGCCGTCTGGATCCTCTGCATCGACAAACAATGAAACAACACAGGAACAAACGAAATATGATACAACGAAGCCATTCCACTGATTTCGACAGAAATCTCACCAGTGGAATGCTTCACATCAACATTTCTCAACAATAGAAATATAAAAGGGAAAACAAATCTATAGCTATGCAAAGTATTTACAGAGAACAGAAAAACAAATTGATGACACAAAATAGTTAATTTCTCCTTCACAATGCACGATTACATTCAATCGATCTAATTACACTGATGATCCTAATGCTGATCTTGTTCATTCCCCTGGGTTTATAAACTTGCCCAGAGTAGTACTGAACTGACTCCAAGCGGCTGGGAGACCAATTCCAAGTGGCTGGGAGACAACCGTATTAAATAGTCTCCAACTACCCAACTGCCTATATTTGGCATTATGCCATTTTTGGCAAATACGACCTAAATACTTGGGACCTACAAACATAAATCAAAGTGCATTGGTCAAATAGACCTTATTACAACACAAACATGACTTCTGAAACAAACATAAACCTAAATGCCTCACAGAGGCCGCCTTGTGTTAGGTGCTCCTGCACCACTAAAGAAGGTGAGAGCTATCATTGAATGGCCTACACCAAGGAGTGCTACGAAGGTGAAATATTTTCATGGTTTAGCAAGTTTTTATAGAAAGTTTATCAAAGGTTTCAGTAGTATTAGTGAACCCCTAACTAAAACAATGAGAGAGGATAAAAAAGAGTTCAAATGGACTATAGGGGCAGCGAAGAGTTTTGACATGTTGAAGAGGAAAGTTACATAGCAACCTATTTTGACACTTCTAGATTTCAACAAGATGTTTCAGGTAGATTGTGATGCTAGTGGCAATGCCATTGGAGCTATTTTGAGTCAAGAAGATAAACCCATTTCTTATTTCGGTGAAAAGTTGAATGATGCAAAGAAGTATTATGTTTATGATCAGGAGTTTTATGCTATAGTTTAGGCATTAAAGAAATGGAGACATTATCTTTTGCCAAAATAGTTTGTTTTATTTACTGATCATCAAGCTTTACAATATTTGAATAGTCAAGGAAAGTTGAATCAAAGACATTTGAAATGGGTGGAGTTTTTGCAAAGTTATACATTTATTTTGAAGCATAGGAGTGGAAGATCTAACAAAGTTGCAGATGCCTTAAGTAGGAGGTAAAATTTGTTGACAGAGATGCAGATTGAGGTTGTCGGGTTCAATGAACTCAAGAGTTCGTATCCTAAGGATCTTGATTTTGCAGAGGCTTGGAGAGATTGCATGAAACCTATTACTTTGGATAGGACAAAATGGTTGGATTTCATAATCCAAGATGGTATGTTGTTTAGAGAAAGCTAGTTGTGCATTTCGACAAGTTCCATGAGAGAGAACCTAATCAAGGAGAAGCATAGTGGGGGATTAGTTGGACACTTTGGTTAAGATAAGACCATTGCTATTGTTAGTGAGCATTATTATTGGCCATAGTTGCAGCAAGATGTGAAGAAATTTGTGTAGAGTTGTAGAGTGTGTCAAATGGCAAAAGGAACAAGTCAGAATATAGGGCTATATCAGCCATTACCTGTAATAGAGAGGCCATGGGAGGATATTAGTATGGATTTTGTTCTTGGTTTACCAAGGACACAGAGAGGACATGATTCCATTTTTGCGGTGGTGGATAGATTCTCGAAAATGGCACAATTTATTCCTTGTAGGAAGACTAATGATGTTGTTCATGTTGTAGAGTTATTTTTCAGAGAGGTGGTGAGACTATACGGTCTACCTAAGAGCATAGTTTCATATTGAGATACCAAGTTTGTTGGTTATTTTTGGAGGACATTGTGGAAGAAGTTGAAGACAGATTTGAAGTTCAATTCTACACACCATCCACAAACCAATGGATAGACACTTATTGCCTTAGTGAATGATGTTGGAGATTTGTGGTATGAGAGGTTGCAACACCTCAATTATAAGTGTATTACTTTTTTGAAGAGGCATAATATGGAACTTGGTGTTCTATATGTCACTGCATCTAATGGTGTTTATGTATGGGAAGTAGCATAGGGAACCCCAAGATAAGAACAATTCATGGACAATATTTGTGTGACCAAGAGTTCTCGCACAATGATTTGATAGTTCCATAATTTTAAATTCACATGGTGATGCAAAGCATGTTTTAGTTCTAGTAGATGACTTTAGTAGAAATGTTTGGGCTTACTTTTTAGAGAATGATGAGGTTCTTTATACCTTCAAGTTCTTCAATATGGAATTGCAAAACCAATCTAGTAAAAAGATCAAGAAGTTGTTGGCAAAGAATGGCATAAAATATGTAAACAAGGAATTTATAAATTTTTTAGAGTAACATGGTATTATGAGGGAATCATAGTGCATAGAAAAATTAAGTAGATAAAAGGAATAATTGTACCCTCATGGAGATGTCTAAGTGTGTGTTACAATCCAAGAAGTTTCCTTAAGGTTTTTTGGGCAAGCTATGAATTGTGCCTTTTATATTGTTAATTAGGTGCCAAAAAAGCCTATTAAGGAGGTAAAATGCTAAGGATAAATGAAGTCAATAAAATCCTTTCTTGTCTCACCTTAGCCTTTGGATGTGCTATTTATGCACATATTCCTAATGAAAATAAGAAGAAACTAGATATGATGAGTTAAATGTCTATTAATCAGTTATAGTGTAGACTCAAAACCCTAGAGACTATGGAACTTGATGCTAAGAAAGGTTCTCATTTGTAGAGATGTGGTACTTAATGAAGGGAAGAGTTTCCATTGGATAATTATACTATGATTCCCAATCTACCTTCTCTTAATATGTGTTTCTCTCATTCATGCTTCCTTGTTATTAAATTTGAGGATTACAAATGAAGGGGGGAAATGGAAGTGGAATTACTAAGTTATAGAAGTAGGAGAAACTACATAAGAGAGGCCTAAATCCTTTAGTAGTCTTAGTTGTAAGACCAAAAATTGTCTAATTTGTAATTTTCATCATATATTTGCACTCATTTTTGCATCCATTATCCTAGTTATGTTTAAGCATCATTTATCCTGATTCTCATCCAAAATATCTATCATATTTATGCAAAAACTAGATGAAAAGCATTAGAATCTTTTCCTCTCCCAACCCCTAAGAGCTAGAAAATTGATTCTATCAGGACACTAGTTCCCCTAGTGCTCATGTCTAATTTCAATTTTCAAATTTGAGTCCTAGTGATCATTATAACCCTAATCCTTACTAATTTTTCCAATGGGCATTTATTGATGGTTTAGAAGAGCCTTTCTCTTCCTTATTTATAGACATAATTAGGTAGGAACACACCCCTTCATCCTAATTAGGTTGGCCCAAGGAATTAACTAGAGTTAATTAATGAAAATATTAAGGTTAAACATGCCACAAGTGCTTAACCTTATTATATTTAGGAAGATGACTATTAGGGGCATTAGCAATATGAAGATATTTTTGTTGACAATGAAAGAAACATGTCAACCAATGAATTGAGTGATCCCGCTACAACACTTGCTTAAGTAGCATTAATGACATTTGTAAAAGGTGATATGAATATTCTTTGCATTGTTTAGATGCCATTGCATTGTGCAAGAACTATGACATGGAAAGTATATAAGGATGCACATTTGTTGAAGTGCACAAGTGTGAGTAGGGTGTTGTTTGAATAAACATTGCTGACTCACAAGTTCCATAATTGCATATGCAATCTCTTTGTCTAGCAAAATTCCTTTTAGCTACTTTTGAATATGTTCTATCTATATCCCACACACTATATGTATGACCATTGGAATATGATCTATACCTTGGCCCTAAAATGTGTTGCTTAATTGAGCATCTATGCGTTACAAAGCTTGGTATATTTGGAGAGATGATATGTTAGGCACAACAAAATTCTTGTTCTCAAAAGAGTGCAAGCTAATGATATGTTAGGCACAACATTTATTATTGTGACTCTTTCCTTTTACACTTGTAGGTTGTAAATGTTAAAATAGTAGTAGCCAAGAGTTTTCCAATTTCTTTGTGCAAGCAGATATGTTTGCCAACAAAGTACTTCCTTGTTCAAATGTGATCAACCTACAAAGTTATAGACCTTTCTTGTAAAATTTTATATCATGTTTATCCACATTCAAAAGTTGGTATCTTGCATTTGTATTATGGAAGCCTTTTAACCCCTAAAGGTGAATGGATCCATGTTTGCATAATAAATTGTTCTTCAATAATCATTTATTATTGTTGTTACATCAAGGAGCATTCTTGTCAAGATATATTGAAGCCTTTGATTTTTATTAAATGTGTTTTTGTTACATCATATTCTGTACAACCTTCACAACCGAGACAATTGTAATCTTACTTTCATGCCTTAGTGATATTGAGTTTTTACTCAATGGTGAATAAAGTTCACATTTTCATGTTTAAGTGACAAACACTAAAATTATTCAACTACACTACCATTATGACATGATTTGTGCACCCATTTTTTTGTTGTTAAGTTGACTATGAAGACATGTTTAAATTGTTATCCAACTATAGACATTTATGAACCAAAGTTGTTGATATCACCTATTGATCATTTTGCAACCTCTTTAGATCCATGTACTATATCACATGTTTTGTTCTTGCTAAAACATGTCATAACAAGGGTGATTAAAGTGGTTTAAATTACATGGTTAGTGATAGAAGGGAGGATCTCAAGAAGGAAGTTCAGGCGGCTTAGGGGGCGTTTTGTGTCTGCTGTTCCGTTTTTGATGGGGCTGTATGCGACTGCTGGGTCCCATAGACTGCTGCGGCCTCGATGTTATTAAAATTCTTCATTAGTGTTTTTGTTCTAAGATATTTTAGGAAGCCCCCTCCATGGGACCGCTAGCTTAGTCATGCCCAAAAAGGCAACATCACGGGCACGATACGACCCACCAGAACGACACCAACAAGTCCACTCATGAAACCCGCTGCTGTTGCTCGTGCTCATCATTTGAGGCATTTCAGACGCTTGTCCGTCTTGTTATCTCTGTTTTGTACAGTCTGCTGATCCTTTCTTTCTGGTGCGATGCGAACTATGGTTATATCTGCTATTGCATGGCCTTTATGTGTAATCTCGTTTCCTTTGATCCCATGTCATCTGTTGTTTTCCAGCTTCAAGTCAATATACGATTATATATGTTTGAATGATAATGAATTGTATTGGAAGTTTGATTAATTGAACTGTAGGAATCAGGGTTCCTGTGTATATTTTTTTATATTTTTTGATGCCAGGTTTTGAGGTTTCACTGAATTGATACTCCCATTTGAAGTAGAGATATAATGTGTTTTTATCATTTTATCTGTGTTTTGGTACATTCTTTTGAATGTTTCTCGACGTTTTTGTTGCGGTTTATAAGTGTTTTTGTCGCGCTTTCTCGGAGCTTTTGGAAGTCATGTTCAACGTCCGGGGCAGAGCTTCAGCTTGTTCATTTCTCTAAGGAAAACGTTTGTTTGTGGTGGTTTCATATGGAAATTTATACAAAATTAAACAAATTATGTGACTGAACACTCACTGTCAAATCATTGAAATAGGTTTTAAAATTTTAATACATTCTGGAAGTGTTGAAGTGGATGAATCTCACAAGTATGAAAAATAATAAGAGTCCAGTGTATATATTAGACAGGAATGGTATCTTCCAATCGATATAGGGTTGAATCCTGAATGAAAAATCCTCCAAACAATATATGATTTTGTCTGATGGTCTGGGTTGAGCGGTAGAGGCAGAGCATCGCGAATTGGAGGACCTAGGTTCAAACCCTGGGTAGCTAAGAGCTCCAAACGGTTTGATAAGAGTAGTTTGATTTTAGAAATAACAAACTACCAAAAAAAATGCTTGGCAAGTACAAACGCTTTGGATGAAATTAAGGCAATGCGCATGCATGTGAGAACTATAAACTCTCTTGAAAGGTGCAGGATTAGGGTCCCTGTTAGGTATGCTGGGAATAAACTATCTTGAAAGGTGCACGATTAAGGTCCCTGTTAGGTATACTGGAAATAAACTCTCTTGAAAGGTGCAGGATTAGGGTCCATGTTAGCTATACTGGAAATAAACTCTCTTGAAAGGTGCAGGATTAAGGTTCCTGTTAGGCATACCAGGAAAAATGACACATAATGGTGGAGAATATGTCTAGTTGTGATTGTTCTGCATATTGATGTATGTTTTTAAACTTAAATTAACATGAAATTCCTTTGAATAGTAATGTAGCAAATGTGTGTATCCCATCTTTAGGTTAGGTGCTGTTTCTATGAAATTTGCAGGATTGCGTGTTGGGCATGTTGACATGATATCACTCTTGTCAAAGAGCTGGGTCACTTGTCTGTGGCTTCATAAATTATATAGATCAAATGGTTCAAAAAATTCTTAATCATTCATGGCTTTTTGCCTTATAATGAGATTTATGAAAAGTTTTAGTCACATTTAGATTAATTGTCTCTGTTTCTGCCATTCCTTCTCAATTCAAGATTTCCAGCGGTACCACATACTGCTGCTCCAATGTGTGCCGCTGTTAAATCCACAGCTCATCTTATCAAGGGAGATCTTCTGGGTATATTTTTTTATTGTTTGATTGCAGGTTTTGGGGTTTTATCAAATTGATACTCCCAAATTTGGTAAATATTTAGAGGTTGGATGGCTTTCAGTTCATTCGATTGTTTCACTGCATATTATTTGGAGGAATCAAAATGCAAATCTGCCGTAAACTCCATTTAATACACAAGCTGATACCAAGTATGTATTTTTTTTAATTACATGTTTTTTTCTATTGCATTTTGTTCCTTTAATTTGGTAAATCCTGTAAAAATTTTCAATGAGTTTGATGGGACTATTTTACCCAATTCATCACCCTATTGTCTCTAAGAAGCTTCATAGTCTTGATTACGACCTCTTGAATTTGCTTTCATTCATAGGCTTGTTTTTATGCAGCTGATAAATTGGTTTCATATGGGATTTCTGAGATGGGATACAAGTATGTAAATATAGCTGTGCATTCTGTAACACCTCATCTTTGTTTTTTCTACAGGAGAGGCATTCCCTAAATCTGATTTTCATGTTGCTTTTTGTGGATGTAGATGACTGTTGGGTAGAGCTTAAACATGACAATAATGTAAGGTGTAATAACCACCCTGGTTACTACTAATTTTTTTTTAATACACATCAAGTACTAATTTAATCAACCAAGCAACTTTTATTCAATTTAGAAGTGCCAGCTTCATAGACTTACCAACCATAGTCGTGGTAACGACTCATATACTCGCACTAAATATGGTAAGTCTCAATGGCAAGGTCATCCCTAGACCCAGACCTAAACCTCAAGAGTTCATTCGTAATGACCCTGCCTACATACCCTTTCCTGACAATTAGAGGCTCTGTAGTTTATACACCAATAATAGAGAGGCTTTATCCTCTCCTTTGATATGAGATCTCCTATCTCACTTTTAAATCACAACCATTAATTGATCTTATACTTTTCAACTCAATCCATTCACAATGGTATGATAGCAAATGCATTCCAATCAAACGTTAGTTCCATGCCAACATCAATGTACGAACATACACAAATCCGTATAGTGACCAGCTCATACATAGATCACATTTACCTATAGTGATTAGCTCGTGCATACAACCCCTGTACACAATGTGACTAACTCATGGATACATCACATATACACAGTGTGACTAGCTCATGCCAACAATACATGTACACCATGTGACTAGCTTATGCATGCATCTCATATACACAGTGTGACTAACTCATGCATACGACCTCACAAGTACACATAGTGACTAGCTAGCAAATTGGAAGTAGTTGCAACCTTACTGTAAGCAACTTCTCCTTCTCCTGGTTCACTAACAAATAAGCCCTAAAATGAATGTCGATGCATCCCATACTACACCATGGATCCCAAACTTTTTTCCGGATCATTGCCAAATATGATGACAAGCAAGCATCCCATACTACTTGTCATCACTGGCAAGGGCACAAGTGTAACAACACACAACACATGAGACCATTAATACACATGCACATAGTGATTGACTCACATATACATAGTGACCAACTCGCAATAGGAAGTGGATGCGATCTATTGCATGCATCTTCCCATTAGCAAGTTCACTAACACACCCTTTAAGTATATGCCAACTAGAAAAGGAATGTCGGTGCATCTCATTCTACACCATGGGTCCCATCCTTTTTCCCGGTTCATTGCCAACTGTGATGACAAGCAGGTATCCCATACTACTTGCGGTCATCACTAGCTAAGGTGTAAGTGTAACGACATACAACACATGAGGCTATTAATAAGATTTCCACAGCTCGCTGAATCCATCGAGTCATCTTATAATTAGATAAACATAATCATGATGTCTTATGGTTTTACTTCACCTAAGACTAGTGCTGGTACTATCAATCACTCGGACTAATTTAACAACTGGAACCTTGAGAACCATTCCTCAGGCAGAAACAACACAAGAGACACACATTCCATCTGATATCCCAATGCCAATACTGAACTCTTGAGATAGTAGATCTTGGCATCCATTGCCTACATGCCACCGGCAAAAGCCGGTCTAAACCCTATGAAACTAGGTAGCTCCTAGCATCTATCACCTGCATGCTATTAATGAAAGACAACTAACCCTATGATACAATCAAATATTTTTTTAGGCAGAGCACTCTATAACTCTTGTCATGCTGGAGCAACGATAAGCTTATCTGTAAGTTAGTCATAAGTTTTACAATTTCAGTGATCATCTCGAGATGAGTGGGACAAGCTATGCTAAGAGAAAAATTATCCTCTACCTATGCCCTCGTAGAGTTCCTTCTCAACCCTAGTTGTGATGCCAAGAAGTTGGCTCCTGTATCAATCTCAGTTCAACATTCTGACATTTAAAAGGTACAAGAACATTGATATAAAACATATTGTCCTAAGGATTTACACCTTAGATTGGTTAACCTTATTACCTTACCACATAGGGATCCATTATCCTATACAATGGTCCTATAGGTCTTGAGGTCAAAATTACCAACATGTAAGTAACACATTGAACTCACATGAGCTGGATTCTATTTGGTCACATATACATAAACATATACAACTCAGGGTAATCTCAAAGGCCATTCACTTCAATCCATTGTTACTTGGAAGCACAATATTTATTAGATAGAAATCAAACCCACAGTAGTAATATTAGACATTATTCTACTTCTGAGGACATGAGATTTTTGTATATTACCAATCATAAGCTTAGCGTACGATTACTCACCCATCAAATATAAAGGCAAAACACCATACCATATTTGGTAATGCTTACCATTAATTACCCTTAGTTGGCAAAGGTAGTCATAAAGAACTTTGTCCTAAATCAACATAGATCCAGGCACATTTAGAGTAGACAGATCCTCCATAAAGATTAAGCTAAGTTATCGAGTTCTATAGTTTTCCCCCCTTGCGTGTATGGGTTCGGTACGAGGCCAAGTATGGGGCCGAGACAGCTTGGGGTTCGCCTAGGGTGCCTAGGGCACCCTGGGTGAACCTGGGCCAGACTTGGGAGGACCCAGGCATATCTAAGTGAGTTAACAAAAAAAATGTCCAAGGGGTGTTGTTATCCAAGTGTTGAAAGCTCATTTTGCCATCAGTCATCACTCTTGCGTAAGAATTATTATTGCGGTTGAAGGTTGACGTTTAATAAAACCTTATTCTGCCCTGGTTGAGGGGACAAAGTTTCAAATGGCGGTGTCCATTTTGTGTTTATTTAGTACACTTGTCGCCTTGGGGATTTCTCGCACTTGTTTCTGATAAAAAAAATTGAAAGCTTACGTTGTTAGAATCTAAATCAGAGAGATTAAGCTAATGAATTGTTTAGAACAAAGGTGGGAGGAATGGGTGGCTACTAAGCTAGTGGACTGTGGGTAAACCACAATAATATGGCTCCATTATTACGAAATAAGCATTGTCCTTTTCCTTTTACCAAATGTTTTGCTCCCACACAAGGCAATTGTGTTTTGCTCCATCGTATGTCTCGAGACTCTATGGAACATAACTTATTTTTGTAAGAGTCACTGATTGACTCAAGATGTCAAGATCACCTGCAAAACTTAGGATTGCCTTCTACAAGAGAAAAAAAGCACAAAGGATAAATTTGCACAATATTGGATGCATTAATGAAATTGGATTACAAAATTACATATGAGATTTTGCTTTTATATTTCCAAGATAGAAAACCCTAGGTGACTTAAAAAGCACTAAGTAAACTTAATAAAGTGTAATTAAATATTTAATTACACCAACACCCCCCCTTAAGTGCAACTTAGGGAGAATGAAAAACATTCAAATGATGCAAGGATGGGTTTCGACTACAAGGCCATATTAGGTCCCATTTACAAACAATCTCTCACAAATGGAGTAAAGGAGAAAAACCCAGTGGGAGAAAACTCCTCTCCAAAAGAGAGAAAAACATAAAATAAATGATGGAAGGACTCAACACGAAGACCCCCCAAGGATTACATCCATCACGAAGATATAATCAATAGATATGTACAATCCCCCATAAAAGAGGATGTAGAGAGAAGGTCAAGCAACCCCCCTAGAAGTGAGAAGGATGAAACCCCATGCGAGGAAATGCTCCCTCCCAAAACAGAGATGAGAAGAGAGACCATGCAGCTGCTCCTCAAGATGACTCCTGTAGTGCTAGTAAATGCTCAAAAAAGAATGAAAATGAAGATCCACGAGCGTCGAACAACATTCCTCCCCTTGGGAAGAAATAGAACTGTAGAAGTGTGCATAATGTCTTCCTAAAGGATAAATGTCTCTAAACTTTGCACATGATCCAAAGACAACAATGATGCTCTCAAAAACTGCGCAAAGGTCTCCAATCCACTGTCAAACTGTGACTAAATAGGATGATGAAGAAAATCTCCGAAGAAGATGATGGTGGTGATGCAACTCCATCGAAGCTATCATCAAAGAGGAATTGAATTCCCCTCCAAAGTATCTCCCAAATCTGCAATATGGGACTCTATAAATAATGATGAGATATTTGGTAGAAATGTGTCCCAATGAGCTATCTTTGGAAGATTGATAATGTCCTACTGCAAAGAATCACTGGAAGCTCTCTATAAAGCAACCCTAGACTCAGATGTAGCAACAAGTGATGGAGATGGGTCTGCATATGCTAGATTAGGATAATATGGCAAATTGATGCCATTAGCAATGCACAACTATTCTAATTGATGAAGCTTGACTAGCAATTTTAAATCATCAATTTTCTTCTGCATGCATTCATCTATCGTATGCCTTTTTCTCCCACAATAATCACATTTTTAATTTCCACAAATTAGAAGACATGTTTACACTAGCAACTAAAATGCAGAAATATAGAAGCTGATATGAAGCCCACAAAAAAAAAGCTTCTCCAGGTGTTAGTATGTCCAAGTTATCAATTAGAATGCTTAAAATTGACAAACTAAATAAAAGATACTTGGTGCTAAATTTGGAAAAAGTGCATGGATGGCTATATAGAGCTCTTCATTACCTTTCCAACATCACAAGAATCGTGAAAGTCGGAGATCATGGCAAAAATTATGAGCTCAGAAGCCAAAAAGATGATATGGACTTCAAACAACAATAAATGCACCAGCAACAAAATCTGAAAAAAATACTAGCACCATTGGATTGTGCTCGGAACCAACTTTTCGACGCTATTTGTTTCTGAAAATCTAACTCCGTTTGCCTAAGATAAGGCAAAAACAAAAAAAAATCCCCCCCCTAAGCACAAATTAGGGCCAAAAAGGGCCCCTTGGTGCCTGTTGGGTAGTGCTCCAGTGGTTCTCTGGCGGTGTTTGTTTTGAGATTTTCGGCTTGGGTGGCCCTCCGGCTACGCCACTAAATAAGTGATGCTAATGTGTTTTTCCAGGCATAGATCAATCGTCGGGGCGGAAATTCGGTGTTTGGTAGTTGTTGCGCGTGGAGTTTGGACCCAAGTGGAGGTGTCGAGGTAAGCGATGGCACTAAGTTTGGAGGCAGCAGCCTGGTTGTGTGCCAATTGCGACCATTGTGTCCAGATTTTGGACCCTGTGTACTATCCACAAGCACAAAGAATGGGATCATAGGGCCCAAAAACGGGGCGCCTAGGCCAAAAAACTGGTCGATGTAGCCCAAAAATAGGCCCGTGTGTCCCATTTCGGGGCACGTTGGGCCCTTATATTTTTAATTTTTTTTATTAAAAAACCCGTACAGGTGTCGTCCGGCCTGATGGCAAACATTTGGGGCCGATTTTAACGATTTGGCAATCATTCTTAAAGTTTTGGACCTTCTGAACGTGTTGACAAGGTCGGATTTGACCCAAAATGCTCCGGAAATTAGCTATCCTCTGGATCCTGAAAAAAAACACTTGCTTCAAATCCTTGCAGATCTGGCCTCTGAAGCTCAAATCAAGCCAAATAAAAATCTAATCTGACTATTTTGACTGCTTTGAATCCAATGAAAAGTTCTATTTTGCACAAAATTACACCCAACAAATGGCTCTTGCCTGATTTTTCTCTAGATTCGAGAAGGGGCTTGTAGATCTAGATGCTCTGATACCATGTAAGTCGTTGATTGACTCAAGCTGTCAGGATCACCTACAAAACCTAGAATTGCCTTCTACAAAAGGAAAAAAAACACAATAAATTTGCACAATATGGATGCAATTAATGAGTTTGGATTATATAATTATATACGAGATCTTGCTTTTATATATGCAAGATAGAAAACCCTAGGTGACTTAAAAAGCCCTAAGTAAACTTAATAAAGTGTCATTAAATATTTAATTACACCAACAATTTTGCCTAAAGTTATATATTTCAACAAGTTGTGAGTTCCTCAGTTGATTATAATCATAGTTCCATGGGGATGCGTCCCCCCTGAAACACAGCCGTCCCCCACGTCTCCCTGTTTCCGAGACGGGGAGACTTCAAGGAAACGTCCCTTGCCGTCCCCCAGTTTTGCCGCTGCATTTCTTTGAGGCATTCTATCAAACAGTTCACAGGCCTTGTCTATGCTTCCACAGTTTGCATACATGTCTAACAGGCAGTTGCAACTACAACATCTAACAAAATTCCTCTATCCTTTATGTTTCGATGGATGTCCATACCCTATTCCAAAGCTCCCATTTTGACACAGGCAGGGAGGATGCTGGGTTGGCAAAGGTTGTGGAATTTGGCTTTACACCAACCAATTGCATTTGCTTTAAAATTTCTAAAGCCTTTTCAACTAATCCATTTTGTGCATATCCTACAATCATTGCAGTCCATGAGACCATATTTCTTTGAGGCATTCTGTCAAACAGTTCACGTGCCTTGTCTATGCTTCCACATTTTGCATACATGTCTAATTTATAACTAATTTATACATCTTATAGACTTCTACAATTATACATCTTTTTATAACTAATTTTTCAAGTACTATATGTATTTCAGCGCAGCGCTCCCCCGCCGTCCCCAAAATTAGACCCCCCATCCCCGAAATGCGTCCCCTGTCATCCCCCCGTCTCCGAAACTCCGTGGAACTATGATTATAATTTTCATTTTATATTGACATTTGACAAACCATTGAATTATGAATATTTTCTTTTTTGCAAATTATGAAGTATTTAAATATTTTGTTTATTGACAATTATGTGTGTTATTGTTTTTATAATTTTATAAATTATAGTTATATTGAGTATTATATATATATATATACACTCAAATAACTATAATCTATAATATATATACACAATACTCAATATAACTATAATATATATAGTAGCCGTAGTCGTACCCAGGTAAAAAAGTATTGTTGTACCAGCATACTCGAACCCTGTACCCGTACCCGTACTAGGATTGACAACTTAGAGATTAAGTGTTGTTCACACCATTATATCATATTAGCTTAATTCAACATCATCATTAGATACAAAGTTAGTAGGTTTCCTTAACTCATTCATAGCCATGTAATGCTTGGAAGAATAGACCTCTCTAGGGTCTTAAGGCTAACCTATACCTTCCTATACTTATCATTGAGCCCAAACACAATGCCATAGTGTTCAGCATGCAAAATTTTATTTAATTTAGTTTAGGCAAGTCCAAAGGCATTTTTGTACATTCACATTAGAGACAAACCATGAAGACGGTGACTCTAAAAGTTCATCCAAGATTGGAGTAGATTTTGGAAAGCCAAACACAACAAATGTCATAGTAGATAAGCTTGATGATGATGGGTTGGCTTTCTATTGGCTAAGGCCTATATAGCGGGCTCAATTTATTTGGAAGGTGAGTTCATGGCCATTTGATGCAAATTTCAGCCTCAAGCCAAAGCGTACTCAAGAGGGAAGGTTGATCAAGTTTAGAAACACTCCATACTGTGGAGCAATTCCCTAAACCCCTCCCCTACGGACTTGGGTCTCAGGGCATCTTTCACCCAAGGATTGCCCACATGCCCGCTTCCAAATGGGATCAAAGTCACATGTAGTTCTTCTCACCTTAATCTCTGAAGGAACATAAACATATGTTCCTATACCCAAGGTTTCATAACCACTCAAGTAACTTTCCCAAATGTGAAATGTTTATTAGTCTTGCATACTCTAACACAGAAGTCCATAACCATTCAATGTTTCTCAAGGTTAAGGAAATAATCCTCAATCCATTGTTCTCAAAATATCACTATGCATTTTCCCCTTTATTAAAGTTAGAGTTTATCACAAACATTCTTACCATCAATGTAAAATATACTCTTCTAAAATAATGCCATACCATAGTGAGATCTAGTGGTAACAACTATCATAATTGCAGTATGTCATGACATCATTCGTAGAATGTCAATTAACCTCATGAATGGAGAATCCAAGTCAATAAGTTATGAACAAGTTTTAATATTACAACATCATGCAAAGGTAGTAACCTCCATTGAATATTTATTTTTACAAACTAACTATACCTTGCTGACAGTTAATGAACTCTTCCACCTTAGAATAGGGGTAGAAAGATAAATGCTTGGTATCTAAAAGTAGCATAATTAACATACTTACTATTTTATTAAGACAATTTATTCTCTAAATCAGTACATGTTAGTGACAGATACAATGTTAGTCCAAACCTTGTGTATTTAGCCAAGCCCTAAGATTCTTACATAGCCAACCTATCAACTGACACCCACTATAAGCGGATGGTGAGGAAGTACCATGTATTCAATAAAATAACATAGTCCACATGCAAGTAGGTTGATAGAAATGAAGTAAAAGACAATTGTATATGGCTAGATAGGAAATATTCAGTAGCCAGAACAACTTGAAAACATAGAGTATGAACAATAAGGTCAACCGACTATTATCATGTTTCACAAAGACGACTCAACATTCTCTATACAAGTTTAGAATGAAATACTTGAATGCTAAACACACTCCCTATAATTCATCTAAGATTCACCTTGCTCTAGCCCATAAGGATTATACTATTCAACTACAAAAATAATCATTTGTCCAATGTTTATACATCAATAATGTAAAGTGCAATTGATTATAGACCCACAATTTCTAGATTTATAGTGAATACTCAAAGTGGTTAACATGACTAAATATTAGCCAAAATGTTTATGGCAACCCCATCAAGTAGTGTCAATCTGATAATAGGGCAATGTAACGGATCACCCAAAGATTATACCTGCACAAAGTCCACCTTACAACCTAGCCATCTCATTGTGATTATATGCAAAGGTGACATGCATAATTAATCAATATGTTAGCAGGGTGTGATATAAAAGTTACTACTGCCAATCAAAGTTTTCATAAAATGATGATAGTAATATCATTATGATCTGCTAATAAACTATGATGATCTTTCTAACCCTACATACATATATATAAATAGCAGAAATTCAAGCTTAATACGGTCATGTAAGCTCCATAGATATTTGCATCTCCAAGCTACCTTGTAAGATCCTTACTACAACACCCCTTCAAATCTCAGAGTTAATAGTCATTCCTTTATTGAACAGGAAAAATTATCATTAAGTATATCAGCTCTCTCTTTCTAGGATGACGTGGGGTGCTAGTAAACTAAAAATAGTTTCATAAAGCTCCAATTTCCCTACAGCCATTTGAGTCAGGTTATCTCTGCACAGTACATAGTGAACTCATAGATCTTTTCTGTGTAAGGTGCAAGATAAGCACCTTCGTTACCTAATGATGATAAAATATCCAACCTTGGATCGCCTAGAGGTAGATTACTGATGGAAATAAAACCCAGTTTGATCCCCATTCGAGTCTAAAACATATAAACTCTCAGAAGATGTATTTACCAGGCACAAAAACTTTTTGACTAGATATCACAAGGAATATATGCCTCTGTATAAGGCACACAAAGTGTTTGATGTTATGTCTCTAAGACATGTGGTCTCATGGAATGCCTTGTTTGCAGAGTATGTTAAAAATGGTTTGTAAAAAGGCCTTAGAAACTTTTAAGCAAATGCAACTAGTTGGTGTGTGACCAGACTCCTCCAAAATACCAACAACCTTAAAGATACAATACTCATAAGCAAAGATCATCCTAGATTAAGTATCTTCAGCTGTGGAAGTGGCTAACTTAGAATTCAATACTACTTTAGGAGAGGTTGTGAAGGAGGAGTATACTTAGCTCTAGGGATGATGTTGAAGATATTCCTGACGTGGGTGCTAAGATCTGCCTTCAGCTCCAAGAACAAAACAGCTTGGCAGCAAGCTGAAGTGCATTCCTTTCTCCTTTTCTCAAAAACCAAACATGTGTTCACCCTCAAGGATGCTCAGCCGAGAAGAATTACCAACAAAATAGAAGCTCTGCCTTGTCTGAATCATCTGATCAACCAACTTGTTAGTGGCAAGGGCTCACAAAACTGGTACATGACCATGAACACCAAGTTGAAGGAGGGAAGTTGGGGGTGAGGCCATAGTAGTCCACTTCTATCTGTGCAATTAACTCCAGCAACTCCGTAGTGGAGGTGCCCATCAACACAATTGCCCACAGGTAGTGATCGTATATGATAATATCAGGTTTATTGGGCTTCCCTGCCTCGTTTTTGTGTTCTCAGCCACTCCTCAATCATACCCTTTATTTCCTTCCATCTTCTGCTGGCCAAGTGTGCATCCTCTCCCTCCTGTGCTACCATCGAGCATTTCTTTTTATATTTTTTGCATCCATGTCTACCTGGGCTGCATTGCCATCTCCCATCACCTCTATCCAAAATCTGCCTGACAAGAATCATAATGCCCCTCTCCCTCCTCTCCACTTTTGGCCATAACTCATTAATTTTATTAAATGATACTGGTGTTGCCCATTCCCAGGCAAGCTCCTCTGTCCACACCAAAATTCTTTCAGATAACTTTGATGCGTTGATGGACGTCCATGCCGCCTGTTGTGCCATACCTCCTTTAATATTTTTGCTGCCCCCTCAACTTTTAACTATTCTTATTTATTAACACATGCCTATCATAGGGATGTGACATAAGGTACCTAACATGTTTCATAAAATCCATCTTTTCAATTCCAAGTCAATTCCAACGAGAAAATTGGATGTTTTGAATTGGATTTTGGGTTTTATTTTCCATTTGGAATTTGATATAAAAAATAAATTATAAAGAAAAAAAATTAGTGCTTAATCATACATTTTATGGAATAGGAAGAAAGGGGGCATATCCAGAAGATTCTGATTGCTGGCAACAAAGAGAGACATGCTAAGTTGTATTTCAATGAAATTTTAAAATGTGAAATGCACATTATTTCTTTTCACATCTTGGCTGGTTGGCTGAACAGCAGTGAAAACGTTGCTTGACTAGGCTGCTTTAAATCTTGTAGATCCTGGACATAGAAGTGAAGCTGCTATACATTTTGTAGATGAACTTCTAAATGAAGGAGATGCTTTTAGAAATCGTTTTTGTTTATTACAATTTGATGTCAATGTTTTGAGATTATCTGGTTAGGATAGACTCTGTTGAATATAGAGTTTCTCAATTTCAAGTTGAATACACTGCTTCTTTGTTGTTTTTCTTTATTGTAGTTCTGATGTGAAACTGATAAATCCACTCCAAATTTACATCGTTTTCATCCAAGTTAGATCAAAACCTTGTTCTGTGGGTGGGCAACTACAAATGCTTCAACAGTGTGAAGTTCATCATGTCATCATGCAATGTTCCAAGTACTCAAGAATACGCTACTACGAGATAGAGTGTTATGGTGTGCAATGATTGTAGGATATTCACAGAATGGATGCTTTCAAAAGCCATTATATCTCTTATGTGAAATACAGTTTGAAGGTATAAAACCTGATACAAATATGGTTGCAGTTGCTCTTCCAATATGTGCTCAACGTGGAGCTTTAGGGAGATCCATGGAAGCCTTGATATTCTCACCTCATCCTGTAATCATTGACTCTCTCTCTTGGTTCCATGTCTCTTCTGCTAGTTCACTCTGCTTGGCTCTGTTTGTTTTCTTTTCATTAAATATTCCAGCACTTCATTTGATCCTACATCTTCCATGCAGTTGATAATACCCTGTGGTCTTTCATATAGCAAGTGAAACATCATCCAAGCATTTAAACCCTCAGATTTTTTTGCACAAGAGCATACAACTTTATTGTATATTTCCAATTAAGATGGTTCTATTTATGAGTCATCTCTTGCTTCTCCAGATATTCATTTCCTTGCTCCTTGTAATTTATATGTGAACTGTGAACAAAAATACAGATTGGATGAAGAAGTCATTGTTGTCTATAGTTTAGTTCATGTTGTAGTTGCTTTGCGGATTGTTTTCCTGTACCTTCACACTTGCTACATCAATTCTGTTGAGTGGAATAAGAATCTGTTTTAAACATTGCATATAAGAAAGAGCATTCAAAGCACAAAACACAAATTCTTTCAAAATGTGAATACAATGTTCAAACAAAATAGACATTTTGGGACCCTCAAAGTACATAGACTCATAATATTTTGCTGTGTGTCTTTATAGATTGAATCTTCCTGGCATTTTGGCAGAATTTGCATTTTGTGCTTCGATGATTCTTATGGCTTCCGACCAATCTTTTTCTTGTCATTTGAGGGAAAGAATATTATTTCTGCCCTTTAACGTAGTAGGCATGTTTTTTTTCCCCTTAAATTTAGGTGCATCAAAATTGAACGAGTTTCGTGGAATACTCCCTGTTTGGCATAAATGTAAATGAAATTCTTTCCTTGATTTAACTAAAATTAAATGGTGGATGTGAGGTCCATTTCCTTTGTTTTTTTTTTTAATATGTTTCTAATCCAACTGGAATTGTTGTCATTGTCATGACACTGTAAGAAACATCTTTGCAATACATTATTATGAAAATGTTGTCTTGCACTTTGCCAAAAAACATACCTTAAGGGGGCTCTATAATGAATGGTTCATAAGGCACAACACTTGCTAAAGGTTTTGCAAATGGGGTAGCAAGCTAAGTGGGCTTGATCTTGGGGGAAACTCCATGGTTAAGCGCGCTTGAGTCGGAGTAGTACTGGGATGGGTGACCTCCCGGGAAGTCCCGATGCTTCACCCCTATGAGCATCACCTAGATGCAATGAGTGCTAAGTGGACCATTCATTAACATGAGAGATGGGTTCATGTGAACCACTACTCATGAAATATGGGTCATGTGTTTGACTCAAAAACTACACAGTTAAACCCTAAAATAAAATATCATAATTTGACATGTTGCGAAAAATACCTCCTACTTATCAATTGATGAGCTTAAGGGGGCTCTATAATGAATGGTTCATAACGCACAACACTTGTTGAGGTTTTGCAAATGGGGTAGCAAGCTAAGTGGGCTTGATCTTGGGGGAAACTCCATGGTTAAGCGTGCTTGAGTCAGAGTAGTACTGGGATGGGTGACCTCCCGGGAAGTCCCGATGCTTCACCCCTATGAGCATCACCTAGATGCAATGAGTGCTAAGTGGACCATTCATTAACATGAGAGATGGGTTCATGTGAACCACTACTCATGAAATATGGGTCATGTGTTTGACTCAAAAACTACGCAGTTAAACCCTGAAATAAAATATCATAAAAAAACATACCATCAATTTCCTCCAGACCACTAATGCTATCTTTGACAGGGACATAAATTGCTCTGAAGCCCTTGTTTTATGTTATTTTTTACCTTCAAGAAAAATTATGCTCTCATTCAATGTTTTGTAAGGGGTTATTACAGTAACTCGTTATCATTGCCTCACAAAACATTAACCATTAACACATAGGCATAAATTTTATTATGATTATTTATAATGAAGGGGAAGCTTTCTATAATAAGCAAGCAAGTGGCTTTCAGCTAATGGAACTTAACCTGAATTTGGTAGAGCCCCACATACACCAGTCGTCCTAGTGTGAGGAAGTTTTAGGACACCATTTATTTTGAAAGCCCATAACAAATGGGAAGGAAAAAGGGTACTTTCAAAACTTCCATGGAGAAAAATTGCAATAACAAACACAATCCAAAAGAATATTTGATATTTAGTTTTGAAAATTACACTCTGTACAGAACACGCTATAATGGATAATATATATGATAATATTAACTCAGCTAAGGATCTGGTTATCTGGTTAGTTCCACTATGGAGGCCCAAAAGGTGGGCAGCAAAATCCACAACATTCTCTCAGGATTCCACAGCAGCACACGAACCACAAACTGCATACAAATCATCAGACATTCAAACAGAGAACTTGGTACGCAGATCATTAAAAGACCAGAGTATATCATATATTTGAAGAAAAACCAGTATCATCTGATGTAGTAATAAGGCATACCAATTCTCTAAGCAAGCAGAAAACCCCCCACCAGGCTCTCCACCCCAACCAGGCCCTCCAGAAGGATGTCCTCCAGGCCCCCCTGGTCCTCCAGGACCCATTTTTCTTATCAATAAACTCACACTTCTTCTGGCTTTCCCAACAACAAATTAAAACTCTAACTGCTTTAACTTGCTCAAGCTTATCTCTCAGATGCTTGGGATTCAGACCCTCTTTGCATTAATGTGTGATCTCCTTCTCCCTTTATATCCAGACCTTTCCAACACATTCATTACTAGGTAAAAAACTAAATAGTAAAAGTAAGGACAGCTTCCTTCCAGTCAAACACTAACGTCCCTTCAGTCACATGCTGCACACATCGGCTTTAAGCCTATTTACTGAGATGATAAGGATATTCTACTACAGATTCATACGTGAAGTGGATGTGGACACAAAAGCAGTCATTTACTGGTCATGGAAAAGTGTTTAATCTTTGAAGAAAAGTTGTCCCCTACAAGCTTGATGTTGACATGCAATAATTTGAGGCTTATAGCTGTCCAGCAAATAGAAATACCGTGACAGTTTTTCCATTATTTTATGGCATTCTCACCTTCTAGTGGCTTTAATGTTCATTATTCCTATACTTGCAATTAGACCCATAGATTCAATTGGCAAGCTGAAAACTTTTTGAAGAAATTATAGAATTTGTTAGATATTTTTTTATTATTTATTAATTTATAAGTTATTTAAGCCACTAAATTATTTTATCAATTGTTATTGAAATTTCATCACATTAACTATTGTCTTCTTTCACTTATATTAGTAAATTTCTTTTTACATTATATATCGAGATGAACAAACGTAGTTGGGTAAAATTATTATCATGTTAAACAATGAGTTTATCTAAGGTTTAATAAATGATGTAATAATTAAATTATGAGTTAGAGATTGACAAAAGTGAATGAGAGGTTAGAAATTGTTTAGTTTTATGAGAATGTTGAAAATGTAATAATTTTTAAATAAAATAATACTTTAAATTGAATTTAAGTAAAACAAACACACTAAAATCTAGTAAAAAAATACTGCAAGAATTTAGTTATTAAACAAATAATATTTATTTTAATGTTAAATTTTTTATTTTTTATTTTTTAAATCTATGCAAAAATAACATTTCCCAAAAAATTTCTCATGTAAACCTAGTAAAAATTAAAATTTGTTCAACATGAAAAATAATACATTGTTTTGATTGGTAATCACTAGATTAAAAAAATTCAATAATACTATAGTTACTAAAAAGAAGTGTTTTTAATACATTTGAATAATAATAAGAATTATATATTAATTATTACTATACATTACTTCTTAATACCATTTGTAATTCCTCTTTTAACATAAACTACATATCTAATACCATTTGAATAATAACAACACTTATTACTACATGTTTAGTTTTTATTTGAATCACTAATATAATATTATAATTGATACATATTATATACATTAATATAAAATACATTCTATAATTTTTATATTATAATATATTATATATCATTATAATTGTATAATATTTATAAATACATATTATATATATATATATATATATATATTAATATAAAATACATTTTATAATTTTTATATTATAATATATTATTTATCATTATAATTGTATAATATTCATAAATATAATTTATACATTATATAGCAGTTTTTATAAATATATACTATATTAGATATAATATTGTATTATATTTATACAAAGTTAATATATTGAAAAGCTTTTGAATTTCATATTGAGAATTGTCTGAGATTGGAATAATTTAGATCCCTCCTATAATTTGAAGTGAAATCACAGACAAACCCTAACATTTAAATTTAGCATATCATTCGAGTGTTGATCCAACACTCCACTAGTGCAAAGATGTCATGACAGGTAGGTGGTTATGAGTAGAACAAACTTGTGTGACAAGGGAAGGCAACAAACACTATAAACTATCATGCTCAGCATAGTACATGCAAAGTGTAGCTATATATGCATAGATCAACATACAATATGTTTCAAAGGAGGTCGTTGCCTACATTATAGTTGGCTATATAAAATCACTCTACACAATATATGGAAGGATGGCACAAGTAAGGTAAATGATAGTCCTACCAAGTAATAACATCCGACTTAATAGTGAGGGGATTAGAATACTTAATTTGTGTTGTAAAGCCAACGTAGGGAGGCAAAACAAAATATACACAAGTACCAACAGACAAATGCATAAGTTCATATTCAAACCTCACTTCAATACCAACCAACCATCTCAACTATAAAGCCAAAATAGAAGTATGAAACTGAATGATGCAAGAAACTGCCTGTGTGACCCAATACATTGAATACATCAATGCCAACCCTGTAGAGAAGAATGTATATAATTTACTATAATCAACAAAATGTAAAAAAAATTCAAAGACAAGCCCACCAAATTTAACCAAACACTGAGTTTTGTATATGCGTAAATGTAAAAGTAAGAAAACATGTACAAAATCACTTCTATATATTTCTAATAGCAAGCACTAAAACACAGATCCTCACCCAAAGAAGCTAAAACTACTCATTTAGCATGAGAATATTTCTTAACCCTTCTAATGTTCTATAAACTCAACCATACAATAGATAAAAAAAATCTCCTCTCAATTTTGTCGAGCTCTACACATGCAAACAACTAGAATGATAGGTAGTTTACAAAGAAATTGCTTTTAAGTTTTCACAAATTTTGCATGTGATTCAAGCCACCACAACATTTAAAAAAGGAAACGCATTCATAACAACACACCTCTTCCTCGCAACTATCTCCATTGCCTAGTTGCATTCAGTCGGAGGAAACTTGACAGAGACAGCTTGATTTAAACCCTCGTCGTTTCACTATTGAGCAGGCATGATCAATGGTGCCAAGAAAATATCTGTCATGGATGTCTGAAGCACAAAATATATCCTACTGTGAAATCCTCTGGTAGGTAAGCATCAAAGGTCAAAAGAAATGCTGAGGAATGTCGATGACAACATCCATCCATTAATTATTTTTGTAAATTGTGCAATGATGTGAAATAGAAGTTTAAAAAAATTATGAAAGAAAAAACTGTAATTAGAAGCTTAGATTGAGACTATATCATATCATATACTATATATTTGTTTCAAAAGCATATAATTTAAGACAAGCACAGATAGTAAAATGATTAATTGAGAGTCTACTACTGAATTATTGAGCAACTAATGAGAAGTTTTGGTAGTCTATATTATAGTAGAATAGTTGGGCTTGATCAGGGTGGTAGAAGCACCAATCCCTAATAGCAAAGGCTTTGAAAGATATGTAAGGTGCAGGCAAATAAATTTCTGTTGAGCATGAGATCTTGGGCTTTTGTTGCTGTGAATTTGTTGCTATCTATTGGGAAAAAATAGTGTGCTTTTGGTACAAGTTATGGATCATGCACCTCTGTGCTTACTCTAAAATAAGCATAACTCAGGTTAATCCCCTGTAGCTAATTTGAAGTATCAGCAGTAGTTTTGGCTTTGTGTTTCTGGCTATGGAGGAGTTGGGTGTGTTAGTGTTGTGTGTGAGATTGGACACACCATTTGAATGAGAAGTAAAAAAAACACTGAAGGTGGAGGAAATTAATCAGATTGTTCCTTGCAAGAGACTATTGGAGCTGGTCATAAGCATTAAATATGGTGTTTTCAATTGCATATTTAGGACTACTTGCACTGGTATTTTTATTTTTTTGTGCTTGTGGTACTGATCTGTATGAAGATGGGAAGGTGCTACTGAGGCTTAGATCTAACTTGGATGACCCTTTGGGCCGCCTCCATGACTGGAGACCAGATGTGTTGGAGACATATTGTAGCTGGTCTGGAGTAACTTGCAATGATAAGGGGAGAGTTTCAGGCCTTGATCTCTCAAGAATGAATCTCACTGGAAATGTGTCTGATGATATTTAGATGCTTAGAAGACTTAAAAGCTTGAAGCTGGCCTCCAATGGCTTCAGTGGTGCACTGCCTAGATCCATAGCCAATCTCACTGAATTGGTTGTTTTGGACATTAGTAGGAATTTTTTTGATGGGAGCTTTCCCAGTGGATTGTCCAGAACAAAGGGTCTGGTGAACATTTCTGCATACAGCAATAACTTCACTAGGTCATTGCCTGCAGATATTGGTATGCTCTCTGAGCTGGTGCATCTGGATTTCAGAGGAAGATTTTTTTATGACAGCATTCCATCTTCATATGGGACCCTGCTCAAGCTCAAATTTTTAGGACTCTGGGAATAATATCAGAGGTTATATTCCTCCAGATCTAGGGAAGCTGTTAATGCTGGAGAACCTGATATTGGCATATAATAAGTTCGAGGGTAGAAAGTCGATGCCTACTGCAGAAGAATGTCGAACACATCTTGTTGATGTTTTGGTAGCTTCAGGAGGTAAGCCTAAAGTCAAGTCGGCCAAGAAGAACAAATAGGCTGACCTCCCTTTGTGAATATTCACCTCTCCTTGGAGGATCACCTCTCTTGGGTGAAGAGACATTTGAAGAAATATAAAAAAGAGATGGAATGGGAGTTAAAAGAGATCAAGTAAGAAACAACAGAAATTACATTCTGATTTGAAAATCAACATGGTATCAGAGTAGGTCTAAGAAAAGATCTGATCAGGCCATGGGTAGCCATTTTATGCGATTCAAACTCGGGTGTGTTCAGATTGTGGGTTTTCTTACCAAGAGCAGTCGATTGGTTTGATTTGGGAAAGATGAGGAGTTTCGCTAAATTGTCGCTTGCGGATAGCAGTTCTTTCATTGCAGGCAATTTGAAAATAGTGAGCTTGACACACAACAATGGCAATGGTGGTGACAATAACATTACCAATGACCCATACAATTTCAAGACCCAGTTCAATCCAGCCGTCGCGATCGTCATCATGGTGCTGCTGCGCATCCTCTTCTTCATGGGGGTTTTCTCCATATACATCCGGTGCTGCATCATGGAGGATGATGGAGCAGAACCTTCTACATGGGTGGGTGTAAATATTGATAATGGCGAAGCAACTCAGGGCCTGGAGCGAACGGTCATCGAGAGCTTCCCAATTTTCAGCTACAATCTGGTGAAGGGCCTCAAAGCAGAGGCCAAGGGCTCCGAGTGCGTAGTCTGTTTGAGCGACTTCGAGGGCCAAGGACATGACCCTGATGCCATTAGTTATGGAACGTTGATCTGTGGACTGTGCAAAGTGAATAAGATCAGTGATGCACTTAAACTTTTCAATGAAATGGTTCATGAAAATTGCAATCTTGATCTCATTGTGTACAATGGTCTTCTCAATGGCCTGTTAAAGGTTGGAAAGTTAGAAGATGCATGTAAACTCTTTGAAATGATTTTGCAGCAAGGCATGGTGCCAAATTGCTTCTCTTACAATATCTTGATTAATTGGCTTAAGGCAAACACTTTGTATGTGCATACGCATTCATTGCTTCTTTGCAAATTTTAAAGAATCGTAATGGTTGTTTTGCAGATTTTCGGTGCAGTAGTTCCAGGAATATTAGGATGTTTGTGGCTGGCTATGCTGTGGGCAGGCCAGTTACACAAGCCTAAACATGCTCCACCTGGATGTTTTGGATTCCCTGTGATTGGTGAAACACACCAATTTGTTATAGATAGCAGATCCAAGACTCCTCATGTTTATGTAGAGAAAAGGAAGGCTAAGTATGGGCAGGATGTTTATACTACCCATCACATGGGCTACCCTACAGTGATGTCTATAGACCCAGAAGTTAATAAATCCATATTGCAGAATGAAGGTAAATATTTTATGATCAACTATCCGAGGTCAGTCTGAAATCTGTTTGGTGAAGGGGCCATTGCCAGCACTTACGGTGACCTGCACAAGAGGATTCATAATGTAGTTTTGAGCTTCATTAACACAACAAAACTTAAGGAGTTTATCATGGCCGACGTTGAGTATATTATCAAGACAACCCTCAGCAACTGGGAGGGGCAGACTGTCTATGTTGAAGACGAGTGCAAAATGAGTGCAATTTGATGGCTTATTCAAGAAAAGTAGCGCAGAAGCTACCTAGATGCTCTTTGATGAGTTAAAGAAGAAAAGAAATGTGTAGATGGAATCACATATAGCATAGTTATCTCATATTTCTGCAAGATGGGGAGAATCGAGGATTCTCTAAGTTTGTTAGAAGAAATGGAATCCAGAGGGCTAGTATCTGATATGGTAACTATAACGTCACTATTGATTGCACTTCATCGCTCTGGTAGACAGGACTGGGCACGTAAGCTTATGAAGTGAATTGGAGACAGCAGTGTTGTCCCTAATATCATCAGGTGGAGTACTGATATGGAGATAGACAGTGAAGAACAGGAGACACCTCAGGATATGGACATTTCTCCTGATTCAACTTCTGAGATTCAAAGGGAGTCTACTAAACCAGAAGAGGCTTGTGTTCCATGACCGAACAAAACATGTAGAAATCAAATACCATTACATTAGAGATATGGTATTAAGGAAAGCTATTCAACTGAGGTACATTTCCACTAATGATCAGATGGATGATATTCTCACCAAGCCTCTCTCCAGAATGAAGTTTGTGCATTTTCGAGACAAGCTTGGAGTTGTGGAGAATGAAGCCCTTGCTGAGAGGGAGTCTCAGCATCAGTGATTTGTGTTATCTGATATAATGCTTTTTTCTCTGAGACAGAGAAATTTGAGGTGAAAACCCTTGTCCATATCTGAGATAGAGATGTGGTTCCTTCCACCCTCTGGGAGTAGCCATGGTGGACGTCATGTTGAGTGACTCCATGACGATATATTTTTTCCACTAATGGGAGTAGCCATTGTGGACATCATGTTGAGACTCCGTGATGATTCTCTTGTACTTGTGTTTATCCACCCTCTGGGAGTAGCCATGGTGGACGCCATGTTGAGAGACTCCATGACAACATCACGTTGAGTGACTCCGTGATGGGCACTTGTGCACATGTTTCTTTCCACACATGGGAGTAGCCATGGTGGACGTCATGTTGAGTGACTCCATGACGATATCACGTTGAGAAATTCCGTGATGAACTCTTTCACAAATGGGTGTAGCCATTATGAACATCATGTTGAGAGAATCCATGACAAAACATATGACACATCTCTGAAACTGAGATGTACTTCCCACAATTGGGTGTAACCATTGTGGCTGTCATGTTGAGAGAATCCATGACAAGACATGATACACTAGCTAAGAGGGAGTGTTAATGCTTCTAGCTTCAGGAGGTTATAGATTTCATGGTTGAATGGTTCTAGCGCTAGATAAAACAATACATCCATTGGCCGACTCCCTCCTTATGCACTCCAATGACAATAGTTAGTGATAATAACTATTATTGATTATGGAAAACTTATTTGAGAAAGCAATCAATCAAATAAACTAAAGGTAAACAAATTGATTCCATGAAATGGCGCCTTTTGAAAGGGTAGTGGCTGATGGTAAGAAAGCAACCCTTCAAGGGACATAAGAACTCAAGGAAGACTTTGATACACCTCCCTAGCTAAGAGGGAGTGTTGATGTTTTGGTAGCTTCGGGAGGTAAGCCTAAAGTCAAGTCGGCCAAGAAGAACAAATAGGCCGACCTCCCTTTGTGAATAGTCACCTCTCCTTGGAGGATTGCCTCTCTTGGGTGAAGAGACATTTGAAGAAATATAAAAAAGAGAGGGAATGGGAGTTAAAAGAGATCAAGTAAGAAACAACAAAAATTACATTCTGATATGAAAATCAACACATCTGTCTACGAAGGAAGACAGTATAAGCTAAGCTCTATGACGTCCCTCTCAAATATCTTAGTAGATTCCGATCTCTATTTGTCTATTCATAAATTATTTTGCTTGGCACATCCATGTATAGACTAATCAGTTCATAAGACTATATTCTAAGCCTGTAGACTAACATATTCTTCACATATTTTACATAATGCCGCAGTATTACGAAGCTAATTCGTTTACTCATACATTGCGAGTCTTTGTCCATGTTATTATCTCTCATTACAAATCAGTTCACCGCCTTCATAAGATGATAAACCACCCTTTCAAACGAAAGTTTCAATACTAGTGATAACTTCTTACGATGCACACCCATAAATGTAGCTACCCTAGCAAAGACGTCTTCTATTTTCTCTTATGTAGATGACCAATATATCTTATCTTTTTAAGCTGTGTGGACGATGAGCTGAGCAACTCACTTGGGTGGATTCCTTCTCTCTTTAGAATCTATCAAGTGATCTGTCAATTTCGGTGCTGAAAAAGTCTAACGCGGAGACATGTACATTTCCTTTCGTCTTCGTTATTCCATGTGAAGGTCATAATCACTCTGTGAAGCCTGCAAAATGCATTAACTGACATGGGACGGGTAAGTCGGTAGACTTACTCATCTTTATGACCTCTTACCGAAGAAACTTGCTGACCAACACCTTGTCATTGCGATTTATTAGTTTTTTCAAATGAATGGTTGAGATGTATTCTATAGTAGTCCTTTTAATATGAACCATTTGTCTATGTATTTGAGGTAGTGCTGCTCACTAAGGGAAGGCTTTCAGCGTAAAAATACATAAAACCAAGTTCACTGTTTTCTGTATTGCAAAAGCAATGGTAATATATTACTATGGAACTGTTTGTCTCAAGTGAATCCTTGAATGCTAAAAACAAAAGTTGTTAAACATGAAAAGACGGTATATTAATCAATAAATCATCGTTCATAAATATATCCACTGTTTATTTTCAGCCGCCGGTATGATTAAATTCTTTTGAAAATCAAGTTTTTGAAAAAAACAAAATTGATGATTGATGAGTTTCCTTACACTAGATTTAGAAAATAGGAACCCATTGTTTAGTTTCCCGCACTTTGATTAAACGCAACTCTTGGGTTGTTGAAAGTAGTAATAACAATTTACAGTACATGGCGAGGGCTGCTGGTATAGAGAGTGCTTAAGTAGTTTACATAAAGAGAGGTGCCATTAAAATTAGACAATAGACACGTTTGTTATTTTAAATTAAAGTTTTAAAATAATAAACAATGTACGAACTTTAAGCTTTACCTTAAATAATAATATAGTTTTGCTATTTATTTTCAACTATTGACTATTTAAATTAGTAATTGGGTGTGCATGTGGAATTTGTTAGATGTATTTATTAATTTATAAATTATTTGATCCACTACGTTATGCCATGTTAACTTTCTAAAATTTCATCATAGTAAAGGTTGTCTATTTCACTTAATATGACCAAAATTTCCTTACACTACACATTTAGATGAATCAATAGGATTTGTATGAATTTTTGTTGGAAATTTTGTAGAGATAGATTTAGTCTCACTTCTATAGGATTACATACATATTGTTTTGCATGTATGCATACCTTTGAAATGAGAATGTAGGGGATATTTATAGATTTGACAATTTTTGACCTTGTGACACTACTATGAATGTAAAACCCTAGCACTCTATGTTTCTAATCTCAATTATTGTTCTAGTCATTGTTAGACCCTATGCTTTGTGGATTGTTAGTGCCCAAACAATTTTTAGTGGAATTCATTGTTAGCCACCACAAGTGTCAAGAACAATTATAATTAGTTGTGGCTCTAGTGTGTTCCATTTACAAAACAAAGAGTGGTAGATAAAGTGGCTTATGAAGTGGTCTACTCTTATTTTTGTAGATAGCAACTATTTCACCTTGGAACAAAATTCATGAACCCAAGACATGAAGGTTGGCAAAAGCACTACACAAAACCACATTAAAATTATCTCAAATCAACATAGCTTTGTCATCCATTCAAAGGGCAAAATTTTTGATATGTCGAAAATATCCCCTTTTGTGTGATAGTCTTTCTAAAATTTTAATTGCATTTTATGATAAAATTGCATAAATATGACCATTTAATTTAGCTCCACAACCCATTTTATCTAGCCAATCACACATTCTTAGCCACATCTTAATCTCTTCAAAAGTAGTCCTTTATGTACTATGTAGAAATTGAATTTGAAATAATTCCCCTTTAAGCATTACTTTGGTTATAATTGGTATTCAAAATTGTTTTTTTTATATCTTGTTTGTACTGTAATATTTCTTTAACTATAGCAAGCTCAATGAGAAGATAGACTTTGCCAATATAGTAGATTGCATAAGTAGACCACACTCTAATTTCAATGCTTTTGGAGTTAATTAAATTTTCTCACTTAATTATGATTTTATAGCTTAGGCAAAAGGAAAAATATATGTTGTGAAACTCTATATTTATTTTATAAAAAATAGTATAGAAATAATATGTAAGAAGAATGTACAAATGACAAGTTTCAATACTATGACTACCAAGTAGGGAAAGTAGGTGTTCCAAAATCTCAAAAATATTGTACCCAAGTGATATATTATTCTTATGAAGGTCTTACCAAAATAAACTCAAAGTTGTAGGGATTGGTTTCCAAAAGCATACTATGTGTCACTCATGTTGCAAACTAACATACATTAGAGAAACACAAACACACAAACCACCATTGAGCAAAGAATGCCTACTCTAGTGCATATTCATTTCCATTGCTATTTGGACATAAAATGAGGAAAAAGATGTGGGAGTTATATTAAGGAAATATTCTAAAGTTACATCAATAATTGTTAGAGCCTAATGTTTATTAGGAGGTTGCATTTAATGTACTCCTATATAACAATTATAATATTCTAACTTATAAGGTTTATGCTTAAGTAATTTATAAAGGTTAACTTTATACATAATGAAATAATTAATTCAATAACTAAAAGGTTATAAGGTGAAAGGTTGTGACTAAACACCCCCCTATGATTACGTTAGATATGTGTGAAAGTTCATAACTATGCCCTACTTTTATAAAGAGAAATGACTAATGCAAATATAGTTTTTCAACTTGAAGTGCTTGAAAGTGGCATATATGTTTTGAATTTTAAAATTATATAAACTAATAAAACCTAAAGCTCCTAGTATACATTTTGTTTCCATTTTTTTATAAATTAGTTTGGTATATTCTTTATAAATTAGTTTGGTATATTTTTTATAAATTAACAATATTTTAATTACTAAATATTTTTATCAAAAAATGAAGTTGATGTGACATAACTTTTAATATAGTAAATTTATTTTTTTCTTTGATTTTTTTCACTTAGTTAACTTGAATATCTAATGCATGGAGAAAAAGAAATTGGTGAATTTTTTTTTTAATAATTTTTTAAAGTCATGTTTACTCAAAATTTGATAGTTTCAAAATAGGGGTTTGGTTGTCACTTGTGCTGCCATCTTAGTAGGGCAAAAACCCTTTTGTCCAAAACCATTTCACCTGAAACTAATGAATATCAAAATTGAAATTGATATCAAATGGTGTTGAAAGTTTTTTCTTTTGTATTCAATTATTTTAGTTGAAAGGGTTTCACCCAAAACCCATTATGCCATGTAGGTGCCATATAGTTTTAGCTGAAACTATGTAGCCCAAAACCCTTTCAGGTGAAATTAATTCACCCAAAACTTTCTTGTTGGGTAAAAGTGGGACACAACTCTAGGCTTTCATCCATATAAGGAATCTTATTGGAAACATATATAGATTTAATATGTGAGGCAAGATTGCATGAGAGGTGTAGTTATGCATTATATATGCATATAAAGCCATAAGGAAAGAAGGGGAGGATGAAGATACAATAATATAAACGTTCTTGTTATGTCTGTGTTTATACAAACTTATTGTAACTTTCCTCAATTGTGAATGATGCTTTGACTTTTTACCCAAAAGGGTTTTCTTGTGTATATATTGTGTAATGTGTTACCTCTAGGCATTCTGTAATTTTCATTTCATTTATTTTCTATTTCATATTTAATGATTAGTTGCTTATAAATTTTGTTATACCACATGATATCATAGTCAAACTAGACAACACTAGTCATTTTTATAAGTGATATTGTTGAATATTACCTCTCATTTTTCTGTACAATGTTGCATTAAAAACTAACTGTTGCCAAGAAGGATGTTGAAAAGCTTTTCATAGCAGTATAAGAGTGTAAAGCACAACCATTTGTTTCCATGTAATGATTTGTCTCAATTTGCCATCCTTCTAGTGCCATTTACATTCACAAAAATTAGATAGAGGGAGGAAAGCAAAACACTGGAATTGCTTCTATGTAGTATTTCTCGTCTATTTATTTTTCACAATTGTTAAGTTTTTTCAATATTCGATATGGAATTACCCATAATAATGTTGTATAAATAAAAGTATCAAAGCCAACTAAGCTATGTCAATCATGTTCCAAGTTACAAGAATTAGCAAGTTGCTAGATGATATCCCATATTTTACAACAACATATTTGTGTGAGGCATCGAATGTCTCTAAGGTGGAAACTCATTATTACCATGTAATATCCCTCGTGATTAGTATCCACACTCTTCTCAAAGACTAGAGGAGGCCACACTTTTATCTTAGATTGAAACAAAACTAGTCTTAATGCCTTAATGATCTTCTCTTAAAGTAAACTTCAAAGAAGTCAACAAGAGTCTTCTTCATCATTTTTTTGGATTGTCTATAGTTTAAGATCGTCACTCTTATATGGTGTCTCAAGATAAACACCCTCATAATTTGTTTTAAAATTTAATGACATGTATTATAAACCTATTATTATACTTATTTAAATAGGAATCAATTAGATCCTACACCATCATGTGAAAAAAACCAATTCTACTTTGTATAAACTGTTGAAAGGCACAAGACAATTGAGAGGGGTGGAATCAGTTGTATCAAAACTTTAACTTCTTTAAACAAACTTAATTTCACATTCACTTACTTTAACTCCTTATTCAGTTATGAAGATTAAACATGAATTGCAGAATCAAAACATAAGCACATCAACACCATACACACATGAACACTAGATTTTATGTGGAAAATCCTAAATAGGGAAAAACCACGGTGAGTGTTAGCTCACAATAAAATGTAGTAACAATACTGAATATCAAAAGAGGCTCACTGCCCAAATGAAAGGCTCACTGCCCAAATGAAAGGCTCACTGCCAGGGTGAACTGATATAGTAGCATCTACACCATGCCTGAGTTTAGTTCCATTGAAGCACAATATCTCTTCTCCTCTGCTTTTACAACTCACACTTTATCTTCGCATCTTCGCATCATATCACCTCATTCACAAATTCATTACGTACATTTATACTAATCATCAACCTTGGAACATACATCAAGGTTGGCATTACAATCTACAACCATTGGAACTATCTCCAAGGTTGGCATACATACAAAAATCAAATTAGGACTAGACCTAAACAAACTTGCAGAGTAAATGAATGAAGGAGGAACACTTCATGGCTTATCTTGGACTCAAATACATCTTCACACGCTACAACATGCTTCTACAATCCATGAATCACTTCCACAACAAGTGTGACAAACCAGGTCGGCTAGAACTAGTGCAAACATCAAGAATACTTAAATATATGCTTCCAATAGCTTCATTATAGCCTAGGGATCAAGCACACACTTTCAATACATTCTAGAGACATCATAGAATCACTTGGGAGCTGACTGATCCAATGACAACATATCTCACTTGAAGATACATCACAAACTGCTTCTCAATAGACACTATCAAACTCTACTAATCAGTAACTTGCTTTCTGGAGCACCAAATAACAAATATTTTGGGATGAAGATGGCTAAGGACCTTATAAGCTTAAGTCCAGAACTACAAGACCAATCTCCAATGCGTGGAGAAATGTGGAGCAAAATATTATTTCCCTGTCACTTTGCAAACATTGCCAGGCACAGTCTTCAAATTGGTGATTAGAACTTTTTCCGCACAGTGATTCGGACCACTAAACTCTAGATTTAGCATCTTCAAACACTTCTCTAAATCATATCCAAATGTCATACTCTAGTCTTCAATATAGAGAAAATGTAGAGCAAAATACTCAGACAATGTTCTTAACTTGACAACTCAATCAATCAACAAACAACAATATCAGAAGATACAATTGGCACTAATGACAACACAAACATGTTGACACCAATGACAACACTAGTTAGCACATACTTGCAACAATCTCCCCCTTTGTCATTGATGGCAACATATGATATGAAAAACTAACTAACATGTTCCTCCATCAAGACACAATTTTGCATGAGGACTCTCCCTTTTTTTTTACACATCCAAACTCTTTCTTCCTCTGATTTTTTCACATGATCTCTCTCCCCCTTTGACATCAATGGAAAAGGGCATCACATCTCTTCTATTACACATACTTGCACACCACTGCTCTGATCAATCTGAAATCATTCTTTACTTCCCCTGAATGCAACAATCATCTCAAACCACTACTTGCTCCCCCTGATAGGTAGCCTTCAATATCAATCCAAAAAGAAAAAAATGTACTTTGAAGCACATTGGACTGATGCATCTTGTTCATGGAAGGAGGGGCAATAACCCCTAATTTCTCCTGGAGATACTCAAATGTGTATTTTGGAAGAGCCTTAGTGAATATATCAGCAACTTGATCTTTTGTAGGTACATACTCAAGCTTCACCTCATTCTCTACAACTTTCTCTCACAAAAAGTGATACTTAATTGAAATGTGCTTTGTCTTTGAATGCATCACTAGATTTTTTGAAATATTTATGGCACTTGTGTTATCACAAAGAATAGGAGTTGGCTCATCATACTCAACTTTGATATCCTTCAAGGTCTGCTCATCCATAACACCTAAGTACAATATGATACTACAACATTATATTCTGCCTCTGCAGTAGACAAGGACACTGATTCTTGTTTCTTGCTATTCCAGGACACTGCCCTATCTCCAAGGAAGAATGCACCTCCACTTGTGCTTTTCCTATCATCAACACATCTAGCCCAATCTGCATTTGTATAGGCACTTAAAGAAAAATCATTGGTCTTAGGATACCACAAGCCATCATCAGGAGTGCCCTTCAAATCCTGAATATCCTTTTTACTTCCATCACATGTGATTCTCTATGATCTGATTGAAATCTGGCCACAAGATATACTACATGCATGATATTTGGTTTGGTAACAGTCAGGTAAAGCAGTCCTCCAATCATTGATATGTACTTTCTTTGATCAGTCTTAGGAGATTCATCATTCTTGCTCAGTTTACAACTAGTAACCATAGGAGTGCATTTTGGTTTAGAGTCCTCCATTCCAAACTTATTTAACAATTCCCTGACATACTTTGATTGAGAAATGAAAATGCCTTTATCAGTCTGATTGATTTGTAGTCCAAGAAAGAAGTTCATCTCACCACACATAGACATCTCAAATTCCTTTTGCATTTAATTTGCAAATTTCTTGCACATCTCTTCATTTCCACCAAATATGATATCATCCACATAGACTTCAATAATCAAGATTTGATCTTTACTTGTCTTGATATACAAATTATTATCTGCAGACCCTTTACTGAAACCCTGCTGCAACAAATACATATCTAGTCTTGCATACCAAGATTTGGGAGCTTCCTTCAATCCATACAAAGGCTTCTTCAACTTGCATACCATGTCTGGTTTGTCTGATAGCTAGAACCCATTTGGTTTCTCTATGTAGACCTCTTCTTCTAGCTCACCATTCAAGAAGGCATATTTCACATCCATCTCATATACCTTGAAATTTTTATGTGCTGCAAATGCCAAAAACAGTCTGATAGCTTCCATTCTTGCCACTGGAGCATAGGTTTCTTCATAGTCAATTCCTTCCACTTATGAGTAGCCTTTACACACAAGTCTTTACTTGTTCTTTTGCAGTCCCACTTCTTGTCATCACACATTTCCTTTTGTCACCAATAATCTGATTTTTAGAATGATCTCTTTGCACATACTTGGGAGTTTTAGGAATTCTTATCGGAGCTTCAGCTTGAACTTCTTCTTCCGGAGCAACTTGCATTTCAGTCTGAACTTCCTTTTCTTTGCCTTTTTCAACCTTTTTTGTATCAACAGATCCATCTGACTCATATCCATATGGTTGAATATCTTCATCTACCTTCACATTTGCACTTTCAATGATCTTTCTTAGTCTTTTGCTATAACATAGGTAAGCCCTGCTCTTAGTAGAGTACCCAAGGAATATGCTTTCATCACATCTAGCATCAAACTTTCATAATTCTTCATCTCTTCTGATGTAGCATTTGCTTCCAAAAATTTTGAAGTATTTGATAGTAGGAGTTCTACCATACCGTAGCTCATAAGGTGTCTTTGTTTCTTTTGCTCTGACTTGCACTTTGTTTTGAATGTAGACAATAATGTGTATTGATTCTTTCCAATATACTTCTGGTAGGTCTGCTTCCTTGATCATTGTTCTTGTAGCTTCTTGAACAATTCTATTCTTGCTTTCAAACACTCCATTTTGTTGAGGAGTCTAGGGGGTAGGCAAATGTCTCTTTATTCCATTTTGTTCACAAAAAGCTTTGAACTCACTTGAAGTAAACTCACCACCTCTGTTAGACCTTAAGCATTTGATTCTCAAATCCAACTCATTTTTAACCATAGCTTTGAATGCCTTGAACTTATCTAGTGCTTCTATTTTTTCTCTAAGGAAAGTAACCCAAGTCATTCTTGAAAAATCATCAATAAGAAGCATGAAATACCTCACCTTGCAGACTTCTTGTTCTTGTAGGACCACACAGGTTTGTATGCACCAACTCCAGCAAACTGATAGAGGATTGTTCTTTTCTTTTGAAACTAATCTTTGTCATCTTCCCAAACTAACACTCTTTGCACGTATCATTTGCAGGCTTCACAATCTTAGGCAGGTCTCTTATAGCTTGAACAATGTTCATTCTCACCAAATTATTAAAGTTAATGTGACACATTCTCCTATGCCATAACCAACTTTCATCTATCTTAGCCAACAAACAACAATTTTTAGTACCTTTCAAATGATAGGCATTACCATGAGTCTTCTTACCAACAACAATTAGGGTTTCGGAGCTATACTTTATCTTACACCCATTGTCCTTGAATACAAGATTATACCCTTTGTCACACATTTGTCCAACACTTAGAAGATTATGCTTTAAGCCCTTGACATAAAGAATATCATCTATATTATGCTTGCTATCAAAAGTAATAGATCCTTTTCCACAAATCTTACCAGTTGCATCATCAAAACCTAACAAGTCCTCCATCATACTTTTCAAACTTACTCTTGTCTCCTTTCATGTGATTTGAACATCTGTTGTCAATGATCCATTCATCTTCCTTTTCAGCATGAAATGCAGACAACTCTCCTAGACTTCCTTCACACAACTTACAAGATTAGCAAAAACAAGTTCTTCTCTAAGTGCAATAAACAAAATTAACTACTATTACCATCATCAGAATTATATTCATCATTAGTTATGCCATCATCCTCTCTAACATAGTAACTCTTTCTTACCATTTTTCCTTTACTTTCATTGATTTTCAAAGTTTTAGACCAGGACATCTTGAAGCATAGTGACCAATTTTGCCACAATTGAAACATTTGAAAGGTAACTTACCTTTGAACTTTCCTCTGTTGCCTCATTTTATTCTACTTGCAAATTTTGCCTCAAGCTCTATAAAATCTTCTTCATCCGATTCCACAACATATTTATCTGATCTAGTAGTCTTTTCTTTCTTAGCCTTGAAAGCAGTCTCAGTTTTCATAGGGCCATCAATAGTACCAAACTCTCTCATCTCAAAAGTAGTTAGTTTACCAAGCAATTGATCTTTTGAAAGTTTGCCTATATCAAACAATTCTTCAATTGAAGATACCTTGTGACTATAAGATTTGGGAAGAGTTATGAGTATCTTATCTACAACATCCTCATCCTTTAATTTACCACCAAGACCCCTGATGTTGCTGAAAACTTCATCAATGTTATGTATGTAACTTGTTACATTCTCATCTTCAACCATTTGCATGGTTTCATATGTGGTCTTCAAATTCTGCAACTTAGCCTTCTTGATAGATGCATCACCTTCATAGATTTTCTTTATCTTGTCCTAAATCTCATGAGTAGTTTTCAGATCCACAACTTTTGCCATTTCAATGTTAGAAAGGGCATTCAATAGAGTATTTTTAGCTTTATGGTTAGTCTCAAAATCTCTAATCTCTTCATCAGACTGCAAACCATTTTTAGGTACTATGTATTTGTCATTGACCATCTTCCAGACATCATAACTAATAGAAATAAGATAACTTTGCATTCGTACCTTCCAGTACGCATAGTCAGATCCATCAAATTGAGGAATGTCTTTCTTGTGTGCCATCCTGGATTTACCTTAAGCTGCTAGGCTTTCTTCCAAGGAACATTGCTCTGATACCAATTGTTGAAAGGAACAAGACAACTGAGAGGGGGGGAATCAGTTGTGTCAAAACTTTAACTTCTTTAAACAAACTTAATTTCACATTCACTTACTTTAACTCCTCATTCAGTTATGAAGATTAAACATGAATAGCAAAATCAAAACATAAGCACATCAACACCATACACATATGAACACCAGATTTTTACGTGGAAAACCCTAAACAAGGAAAAACCACTGTGAGTGTTAGCTCACAATAAAATGTAGTAACAATACCAAATATCAAAAGAGGCTCACTACCAAAGGGCTCACTGTCCAAATGAAAGGCTCACTGCCAAAGGGTGGTTCACTGCCGAGGGTTGCTCACTGCTAGGGTTGGCTCGCTGCCGAGGTTGTCTCACTGTCAGGGTGAACTGATATTGTAGAATCTACACCATGCCTGAGTTTAGTTCCATTGAAGCGCAATATCTCCTCTGCACTGCTCTACTTTTACACTCAGATTTTATCTTCACATATTTGCAACAGATCACCTCATTCACGAATTTATTACATACATTTATACCAATCATCAACCTTGGAACATACATCAAGGTTGGCATTACAATCTACAACCATTGGAACTATCTCCAAGGTTGGCATACATACAAAAATCAAATTAGGACTAGACGTAAACAAACTTGTAGAGTAAATGGATGAAGGAGGAACACTTCATGGCTTATCTTGGACCCAAATACATCTTCACACACTACAACATGCTTCTATAATCCATGAATCACTTCTGCAACAACTGTGACAAACTAGGTCAGCTAGAACTAGTGCAAACATCAAGAATACTTAAATATATGCTTCCAATAGCTTCATTATAGCCTACAGATCAAGCACATGCCTTTAATACATTTTGGAGACATCATAGAATCACTTGGGAGCCAACAAATCCAACTGCAATAGATCTCACTTGAAGACAACAACTATCACTTGAAGATACATCACAAACTGCTTCTCAACAGACACTGTCAAACTCTACTAATTAGTAACTTGCTTTTCGGAGCACCAAATAACAAATCCTTTGGGATGAAGATGGCTAAGGACCTTATAAGCTTAAGTCCATAATCACAAGACCAAAATCCAACCTGCAGAGAAATGTAGAGCAAAATACTATTTTCCTGTCACTCTGTAAATATTTCCAAGCATAGTCTTCAAACTGGTGAATAGAACTTTTTCTGCACAGTGATCTGAACCATCAAATTCTAGATTTAGCATCTTCAAAAACTTCTCTATATCATATCCAAATCTCATACTCTGGTCTTCAATACAGAGAAAATGCGGAACAAAGTACTCAGATAGTGTTCTTAACTTGACAACTCAATCAATCAACAAACAACAATATCACAAGATACAGTTGGCACTAATGAGAACACAAACATGTTGACATCAATGACAACACGAGTTAGCACATACTTGCAACATAAACAATTAACAAAAAAAAAAACTATTTCTATGTTTGTTCTTACCTATGAAATAGGTATTACATCTAGATTTATGTAGATCCATTTATAAAAAAAGGCAAAAAGAACATTAAAGTATTTCAAAAGTTTAATTACTTGCACCAAGAATATAAATATATTTTGGTTATTGTGATACTGACTATGCTTGTTATCCTATTATTAAGAAAGTGATCCCACAATAGTGTGTTGCACTTTTTGGCGACACTCAAAATCAACATTTTTCAATTTGTGTCAACTATAGATAATAAATAGTTTAAGGATGTGTTTAATAGGAAAATGAAGAGGATTTGTTTAAGGTTGATTTTGATGGTTTGTGTTAAATCCTCCTTTCACCACTAAACATTCAAGGACATTTAGTCGAGTAGGAAGTCTACTACAGGCTTCTTGTCACTTGGAACATAGGAGAAGATTGGAATTGTATGATTTTGTTGTTCAATTAAGCCCAATTATGCTCAAAACCTAATTATATGAATTCGTGAACAAATGAACAAATTTTGGAAAATGATCACACACAGAGATATCAAATGACAATCAAATGTGTACCAAATTTTGAAGTTCAAAAAATGAAGAAGTCAAGAACTAGTGAGCGGGTGCCCTAGTCCAGTGCCACAATTTTTGTCGAAATCTAGGAATCTTGTCTACAACCTGTTCCTGCTGTTCTGGAGATTTCTCTGTTGTGGAATCCTGAGGACTAATGAGCGAGCGCTCAAGTCCAGGTCCCTATTTTCTTCTTTGATCTGCAATTCCGATAGTCTGCACTACTCTCCTACGAATCCACTTTTTCTACTTTCACAACCTGTAACCTGCAATCACGAAAAAGTGGGTTGGGAGTTGTGGTGTTTAGAGGCTTGCCTCAGTCAAGCCCCGGAGAGACATTCAAGTCTTTCGAACACCGTTGTCAGATAAAGAGTATGTATCCCTGCGGGATAGAGGCAAAATCTAAATGATAAATGATAGAAAACACAATTGATATCACCTTGTAGTGAAGATCTCATGGAAGGAAGATGCTCTTCATGCCATGAGGAGATGGATGCCAAATTTGCAAATACAAACACAAGAACAACACAAATTCTGCTTTGCCACACAATGAATGCCTTGAATCACTTTCACATAAGCTTGTCAATCAAAATCTCCATCTAGTTTTCATCTAGTTTACAAATGATAACCTAATCATGCTTATATATGCAACTACAAACATTTCCACTAAGAATTTCGTAATTCAAACTTACCGTGTCGGCATAGGACCTAAATAACGGTCATCAATTAACACTTTAAAATTGGTCCTGACCTAAAACAGGGCAGGACTAGGGCACGGGTGCCCAAGTCCTCCCCCCTATTTCAGGTAGGATTTATGTTAAGTGCATCCCCTGAGTCCTATTTGCCATGAAACTCTAGGGTTTTCTCATCGAGAGTCATCAAAATCATGCAAGATGCTCTAAATGCAATCTAAAGGACTCGAGAGCTAAACCTTAAGAGGAAAAATCCCCCAAGGTTACTTTTTTTGACATAACATTCAACCCCCACTTTAATGTATGTATAAACGCAAGGCCAATACATGCATGAAAGTACGATCAACAAACACAGCAAACACGCCAAGCACGGAGAAGACACGCCAATCATAGAGAAGACAGTAATAGGCATGCAAAACACAAAGAAGACAGTTACAATCACGCAAAACATGGAGAAGACAACATTGAAGACACGCAAAACATAGTGAATACAGTGAATGCAATGAAAACAGTGATGATTTTCTTTTTTTTTCTTTTTCTCATATATATGAAATGCAGATGCAAGTACAAGGAAAGTAAACACACCACCCATAATGCAAGAGGGACTCATTGCCACCGATCTTTATATTGCATATGGGGCAACAGACACGCCATACAATTCCCAAAGCATAGGAGGGACTCATCACCACCAGTCTTTAGACTATGCTTGGAAACAAACACACAATACACACACACTTAGAAGACAGAGAAAATACGACAGACAAGCGATGGAGTGTTCATATTTCTAGGTTCATCACCATCTCAGGCACATTACAGGCACACACCAACGATTGGGCTTTGCCACAACAATCGCTGAAGACACGCTTAAGGGTTGAGTTAGTCACAGAACCGCTCCCCGCCTCCACAGAGGACTTTTAGAAAATGACAGGATTGTGCACTCTCCATGAGAAATACACCATACTCGCATCCATAGAGGGCTTAAGATAAAAAGGATATACGCGATATCTTGCCTCCACAGAGGGCTTAAATGATTGCAAGTTGATTTCAAACAAATCTCAGAGTGCATGAGGGACTCATTACCACCAGTCTTTAAGATTGCACCCGAGAACAAACACTTTGCTAACATCTAGAATAGACAGCTTACCTTATATATGCCCCCACCTTAAGGTGGTTGATATCATGTGACGATATCAAGCACATTAAGGTAGGAAGAAAACACACAAGGGAACACGATCTTTCGCAAAGCTAATGCCCCCCGAAGGTGACATGTACTTTACGATCACCAAATGTTCCCACAAACACATTTTTGCAAGAAAGTGCTAGCGTCCACATAATCATGATAAACAACAATGCATGAAGCAAGATTCAAGATAGACAAAGTGCACGGAGCAACAACATTGTTATGTTTTGTAAGTGCGATAAGACAACATCAAGATCACACAAAGTGTTTCTACAAGCCGAGTGTCAGATAATATATAACAACCCCATCGTCATGTATGGACTAGATCCATTTTTTGATTACTCACTAAAGGGACACTAGGTCCGCATCAGTATAATATGTTTTTCATCATCCGCTTGCTAGATAGAAACACTAGAGGAAGGGAAACAATAAATCAAGAGAGGAGAAACAAGTGCCTTAGGGACAGTCACGTAGGAGGGTGCCCCCAAGTCACCAACCGCAACGCTATGTCCATAAGACACAACACACAATAGTGAAAATAGAGGAGAAGAAATATAGAAGAATGATGATACAAATAGAAGGTCACAACAGAGGCGGTCTCCTGGTATCCTGGACCTTACAAGAGAATCAAGGGTCATCCTAGGAGGCCTAAACAACACATAACACATCACGGGGGAAATACATCACGAGAGGTAAAGGGTTATAACTACTTACCTGGTAGTACCATCGTACTAAATTTTAGAACTTGCGAACCTCTTGGAGAGGTACTCAATCAAGTTTTGTGCGAAGGTCGAGCACGGTTCTTATGAGAGTCTTGTTTGTAGTTAGAAAATACATGTAATGCTTGTTTCTCAAATCCTTGTGTAAGTGAGACCTTTTGTTGCTTGTGACGAGAACCACTATTATTTCCAACTGATGATAATTGTCTGACTCAGCGATGAATAAAGTTCACATGATTAAGTGACAAACACTAAAATTCTTCCACTACACTACTGTTATAACATGATTTGTACACCTGCTTTTTTGTTGTTCAAGTTGATTATGAAGACATGTTTAAATTATTCTTCAACCATAGACATTTATGAACCAAAGTTGTTGATATCACCTATTGATCCTTTTGCATCCTCTTTAGATCCATGTACTATCTCACATACTTCGTTCTCACTGAAACATGTCATAACAAGGGTGACAAAACTGGTTTAAATTACATAGTTAGTGATATAACTGTTTTTGACAAATTTAAAATATAGTGAGTCATGGTGTTTATCAATTCCATTTTAGTCTCTAAATTTTATATTAGTCTTGAACCTTTTTGTTTTTGCTAGCTTAGAATTGTAATATAGTCTTTAAAATTTCTCCATATTTAAGTGATTTCATTGAAATAATTGTTGTAGGAATCATGAAACAAAGCGTATTAACTTAGAAGAAACATGATTTAGCAACACTTCAATTTCCTAGAGATTGTGCATACGAGTGAAGAGCTTGTACTTTCAAATGGTAGTCACAACCACAAATTAATTTATGTTGCCATGATAAATATTTCAATATAGTGCAAACAAAAAATGTGTTGTAAAATATAGTAGATGAGACGTTATTCAAATAATATATGTGCTAGCCCAAGTTAATGGGTCCTCACTTAATCAAAACTAAGTGACCACCCTTTTATATGTGATAACATGTAACTACATCATTGTTTTGAAGAATGTGAAATATGACAAGGAAAAATAGCATGTAGGATAGCTTCACTAAATACAATACAAATGATTTTTGAAGGCAACAATTTGATTGAATACTATCCATAATTCGAATGCTTGGACTATGATAGTTTTGTGAATACTATCAAATTTTGAAACTAGTTTCTTCCTCTTCACAATTATGCATTTTCCTTGGAAACTTTGAAGATCGGTTTATTTAGAGTTTGGGCATAAAAATTTTAGGTGCTTGATTTTGAGCTTGAAACTCCACTTTTAACTAATGATGCAGATAAAAACTTAGTTACTTTCAACTAATTATTTACTTGAAAGTTGAAAGAAAAAGATACTTAATACCGTCAACCACCTAGTTTTGATTTCATTTAAAGTGTTATAATCATCTAGAAGGAACACACATGAACACAGATCATCACAAATTGTAATGATTTAGTATTGATAAATATTTGTATTCTTTTATGCCTAATAACTTAGTAAAACAATTTTAAAAATCTATTATCTCTAGAGGCACTATGAGAATTTCAAAAAATAATCATAAGATCACTAGTGTACTAAAATTTCATAGTTTTACACTTATACATTATTAGTCATAGGCTTTTATATGTGAGCATTATAGTGCTCAGTTACTAGCACTTGCACCTATAGGGGAGGTTCAAGGAATACGCCGATAGGAAAAAAGACGAGTTAAAGAAAATTTCCGATGTTATTTTTACGGCATGAGACAATTCTGATCACTATAATGCTCACATATAAAAGCCTATGGGCTAATAAAATCCATGAGACCACCTACTTATGAAAGCTTCTAAATTTTTTCTAACAACACTGCTGAGATATTTTATGAAGCCCCCTCCATGGGACCGCTACCCATTTCAGAGGCTCGTCCGTCTTGTTATCTATGTTTTGTTAAGTCTGCTGATCCTTTCTTGTCTGGTGCGATGCGAACTCTGGTTATATCTGCCATTGCATGGCCTTTATATGTAATCTCGTTTCCTTTGATCTGATGTCAACTGTTGTTTTCCAGCTTTAAGTCAATATACCATTATATATGTTTGAATGATTATGAATTGTATTGGAAGTTTGATTAGTTGAATTGTAGGAATCAGGTTCCTGGGTATAATCTTTTTATATATTTTGATTGCAGGTTTTGAGGTTTTACCGAATTGATACTCCCAATTTCAGTTGAGACTTAACGTGTTTTTATCATTTTTATCAGCGTTTTGGTACATTCCTTTGCATGTTTCTCAATGTTTTTGTTGCGGTTTAGAAGTGTTTTTGTCGCGCTTTCTCAGAGCTTTTGGAAGTCATATTCAATATCCGGGGCAGAGCTTCAGCTTATTACTCTCTCTTTTATTTCTTTAAGGGAAACGTTTGTTTGCGGTGGTTTCTTGCGACAATTTTACAAAATTAAAGAAATTATGTGACTGAACAATCCCTATCAAATCATTGAAATAGGTTTTTTATTACATTCTGGAAGTGTTGAAGTAGATGAATCTTTCGAGTATGAAAAATAATAGGAGCCCAGTGTATATGTTAGACGGGAATGGCATCTTCCAATAGATAGAGGGTTGAATCCTGAGTGAAAAATCCTCCAAACAATATATGATTTTGTCTGATGGGCTAGGTTGAGCGGTAGAGGCAGAGCATCACGAAATGAAAGACCTAGGTTCAAACCCTTGCTGGCTAATAGCTCCAAATGGCTTGATAAGAATATTTTGATTTTAGAAATAACAAACTATTAAAAAATTGCTTTGGCAAATACAAACACCTTGGATAAAATCAAGAAAATACACATGCATGTGAGAACTATAAACTATCTTGAAAGGTGCAGGATTACGGTCCCTGTTAGGTATGCTGGGAATCTCTTGAAAGGTGCAGGATTAGGGTCCATGTTAGGCATGCTGGGAATAAACTCTCTTGAAAGGTGCAGGATTAGGGTCTTTAGGCATACCAGGGAAAATGACACATAATGGTGAAGAATATGTCTAGTTGTGATTGTTCTGCATAGTGATGAATGTTTATAGACATAAATTAACATGGAATTCCTTTGAATAGTAATGTAGCAAATGTGTATATCTCATCTTTAGGTTAGGTGCTATTTCTATGAAATTTGCAGGATTGCGTGTTGGGCATCTTGACATGATATCACTCTTGTCAAAGAGCTGGATCACTTCTCCGTGTCTTCATAAATTATATAGGTCAAATGGTTCAAAACTAAATAAAAAATCTCTTACTCATTCATGGCTTTTTGCCTTATAATGAGATTTATGAAAAGTTGTAGTCACATTTAGATTAATTCCTTCTCAATTCACCATTTCCAGTGGTACCACATACTGCTGCTCCAATGTACCACTGTTAAATCCACAGCTCATCTCCATTATCAAGGAGATCTTCTGGATATATTTTTTTTATTTTTTGACTGCAGGTTTTGGGGTTTTACTGAATTGATGCTTCCAATTTCGGTAAAGATTTCGAGGTTGGATGGCTTTCAATCACTCTATTGTTTCACTGCATATTATTCAGAGGAATCAAAATGCAAATCTGCCGTAGACTCCATTTAAAACACAATACCAAGTATGTATTTTTTTAATTACATGTTCTTTTTCTATTGCATTTTGTTCCTTTAATTTGGTAAATCCTGTTGAATTTTTCAATGAGTTTGATGGGAATATTTTACCCAATTCGTCACCCTATTCTCGTTAAGAAGCTTCATAGTCTTGATTATGATCTCTTGAATTTGCTTTCATTCATAGGCTTGTGTTTATGCAGCTGATAAATTGGTTTCATATGGGATTTCTGAGATGGGATACAAGTATGTAAATATAGGTGTGCATTCTGTAACACCCCATCTCTGTTTTTTTAACAGGAGAGACATTCCCTAAATCTGATTTTTCATGTTGTTTTTTGTGGATGTAGATGACTGTTGGGCAGAGCTTAAACATGGCAATAATGTAAGGTACCTAACATGTTTCACAAAATCCATCTTTTCAATTCCAAGTCAATTTCAGCAAGAAAATTGGATGTTTTGAATTGGATATACTGTTTTTTTGGGGTTTTGTTTTCCATTTGGAATTTGATAAAGAAAAAATAAAATAATATTTAGTACTTAATCATACATTTTATGAGTACGAAGAAAGGAGGCATAGCCAGAAGATTCTGATAGCTGGCAGCAAAGAGAGATATGCAGAGTTGTAATTCAACGAAATTTTAAAATGTGAATTGCACATTATTTCTGTTCACGTCTTGGCTGGTTAGCTGAACAGCAGTGAAAAAGTTGCTTGACTAGGCTGCTTTAAATCTTGTAGATCCTGAGCATAGAAGTGAGGCTGCTATACATTTTGTAGATGAACTTCTAAATGAAAGAGATGCTTTTAGAAATCCTTTTTGTTCTGTTACAATTTGATGTCAATGTTGTGAGATTCGCTGGTTGGGATAGACTGTGTTGAATATTAAAATTTTCAATTTCAACTTTGAATGCACTGCTTCTTCGTTGTTTTTCTTTAACGTAGTTCTAATGTGAAACTGATAAATCCAATCCAAATTTACATAGTTTTTATCCAAGCTAGATCAAATACAGTTTGAAGGTACAAAACCTGATATAAATATGGTTGCAATTGCTCTTTCAGTATGTGCTTTGTTGGGACCCTCATTTTCCAGTCCCATGCTTGTGCTAAAATTTGCAAAATCTCATATGGAATGTGCCCCATTGTTGTTTTGCTCCTTCCCCATGCCTTGGTTGAGTCCTAGAGTTGCCAAAAAACCAAAGAAATTTTAAGTTTGGCTCTTCCTTAGCCATTTTTGGCCTCAACGGATTTCCGAGTTTTGCTGAGACAAGCGGATGTTTTGGGATGGGATTTTTCCTTGGCCTAGACCCCCTTCCTTGTCCTCGTGTCCCCGGGTTCCCCTCTTTCTTGATTTCCCGCGCTCCCCTTTCTAATCCCTTGTCCCTCCCGGAACTTGGATCTCGGTCTTCCCCACATCCCCGTCCGTTGATCCTTGGTTCGCCTGAAACCCTAGTCCCCAGTCCCCAAGTTCTCCCAAACCTTGGACTTATGTCATTCCTCTTCCTTGTCCCGATCCTATTCACGGTCCCGACCTTTTCCCATGTCCGCAGGTGTGTTGGTCCCCTGGAAACCCGAAAGCCCGAAAGCCTTGCTTTTCGGTAGTTCGGCAAGTTCGCAAACCTGCAAACTTGCCGAATGAGTTCATCATTTCATCGAAAGGCCGAGAAGGAGAAAAGAAGAAGGTTAAGAAGAGAATACTTTTTGGCAAGTTCATGACTTCACAAACTTGCCGAAACGCCAAAAATGAAGAGTGAGGATGGAAAACGAAGAAAAAGAAACAAGTTTTTGGTGAATTCATAGGTTCTTGAACTCGTCGAATTGCCAAAAATGATAAGAGAGAAGAATACGTTTCGGCAAGTTTGTAAGTTTGCAAACTTGTCGAAACACTGGAAGAGTTCGCCAAGTTCGAAAATGCCCAAAAAGCCTAAGAAGCAGAAATAAGAAAAGGAAGGAAAAGAGAAAAGAAAAGACAAAGGCTAGAATGGTTCGTTGGTTCGCCACAGTGCCAAAATGCCAAAAGGGAGGATTAAAAGATGAATGAACATGGATGTAGTTTTTGGCGGTTTCAGAGGTTCGCGAACCTCCAAAATCACCAAAAAGTTTTAAAAGGTTCAATGGGCTGCCATTTCCCTGACAAGGCATTTCTCAGTGCCGATAACATGTTTTAAACACGTTTTTCATGGATTCTCCAATTTGAATGTCTGCCTACGACTTAGAATGCCTAGAACAAGTAGGTGGGAGGTAGGTATGGTTTAATGTACCAGGTATAGAGGTAGGTGGGGTAGATGATTCCCGCCCAAATTGTAGTAATGGAATGTAATGCTATATATTTATGATAGAAGATGTAATAAAGGTTGGTCGCCGAACCAATTTTTGGATCTACATTTGCTCGCGGTGCTTCTAGGGCATCAAACAAAGCTTGTTTGGTTTGCACGTGGACGAAATCTATTTTGCAACTCGGAGGAAGGATCTTCAATGCACATTCTACGTAATGGTATGTCTCCATGGCATTTTGTAATGATTCAGGGGAATATGTAACCACAATTATATATTTTCCCTTGCCACATTTGTTGCCATGATTGTAACCGAGGACAGATGTACGTGTGACAACTGTTGGGAATTGAGGTGTCTCAACCTTTGCAAGTTCCTAATGTTGTATTTATTTATTCAGCACTATGTTGTAAGATCCCAGGTTGAGTTGGCATAGTCGGCACCTTGTGTACATGCAGTAGGATAAATTTTGGTGACTTTGGCAGCTACAGTTTCCCCCTTGAATAATTAATGGGGGTTTGGGGGCCGCGCCCCCAAGACGGGGTCAAGGGGCAGTGCCCTTTGCAGGGTCGAGGGGCAGCGCCCCTGGCGCGCTCCCTGTCGCGATATAGGTCGGGGGCTCGGGGGCAGCACCCCCGAAACCTCAAACGACTTTTATTTAATAAATGCGTTGGTGGTAATTTTGTTAACCGACAAAATGAAAAACAACATTGCAAAGCCCTAATTTCTGGAAGCTTCTAAAAGCTTGTTATAAGCCGCTGGAGAGTGTAAAAGGTCACGGGATGCGAATGAGAATCGACAGTGTGTACTCTTGAAATAACTTGCATTGCAAGTGTGTTGTAATCATCTTTTTGATTTGATAATACATTGTGCAGGTTTTGGAGTGTGAGGGTTTTCACCCGAAAGGGTTTTCCCCATGTATATCTTGTGTTGTGAGTTTTGTTTGCATTTGAATGTTGTTATTACCTTCCTATTAATGTGCATCTTAATTTGTAACTGTAAAAGGTTAAAATTTGCATAAATCTTTCCTCAGTAGATTAGTGTAGGAAGCGTTTTCCGCGTACCTTGCTTCCTTTCAACAATATCCAATGCAATGCAAAACCTTTGTATTGGTCTCTCCTTTGTTTCAAATGGATTGTTGTAGTTATGTTAGGGATTACTAAGTATGTCCATTTTGTAAAATGTATTTTGAATTTGTATGTGAATGCACTCCCTGTTTTGTTGATGGCTAGATGTATATCCCTCTTCCTTGCATTCTATTGGTATTTATTTCCGAATCAGCAGTGGGTTTGCCAGTTCCAATGCACAGGCAAATTCGGCCAACGAATACAGGAGGTTGCGTGAGCTGCCTCCCCTTCACTTCTGGTTCTGCCGCACCAAGGGGAGTGTCCCTATTTGCTAAAGATGTAACATTGACTTGCCCTATGACAGAAGGATTTAGCTTTGTGATCACAGGGAGAATACTCTCATGTGTGGACCAAGATTTGTGTGACAAATCACAAGGTTAGCAACATTCTTGGACATATGTGTCTGGTTATGGATGAGAGTATGCAGGGGCTCCTAATCCTACTCCTACAACTAACGGGTTTTGGATCATAACTACTAATCCAGAAGCAAACCGGTGCCTATCTCAGGGCAACTAGACGTATACAAGAGAATGGCTTGCAACTGTAATTTGAGTTTCAGGGGGTCAAATTTGATGCTTGCCTTACAAACACCACCCAAGAAAAGGTATTTAACTATCCATATTTACAGATATCCCAGTTGACATACATTCTTCTCCATACCTTAACCTAAAACAATTTAATCCACTCTTTGAATGGAAGTTAAAGATCAAGTATGTGATACAACAAAACTATACCCTAGAATCTGAGAAACCCTTAGCAACCAGATTCGAAAGAAGAAAATGCATGCAACAAGTGGAGACAGACAGATAAATACATGCAATAATGCATTTTTCATATACAATTGCAAGAAACTGAACATATCTGCAAGATACATTACAGATGCAACACATAAACTCCACAGAGATAAAACAAATAGGAAATGCTCTGTTTTTTGTTATTCACACAAAAAATTGCCCAAGTCTTCAACGACCACCATGAGTAACACAGTTTGGCTTTTATACCAAGACTGTGAACTCAACAAAATTAATTACATGGCTGGTCAAAAAATCGCCAGATACACCACATGAGAAATGGCGCTCAAAAACATCAATACAGCAGACAGACAAAGAGGAATGAGCAGGTGAACTCGGGATTTCCACCGCCGCCCAGGGATTTTCTTCATCAATCGGGTGGTTGACTTGTCAACTCCATCGATCATCCTCTGCAAGTCTGCCATTATTGCCTCATCTACCTGCAGGGCCCTTTGAAATGTAGCAGCGGATGCATCGACTGTTTTCCCACTCAACACACCGCCTGTGGATGCAAAGAAAACCCACGCATGAAACTTTAAAACCTAGCCATTGATCCTGATTCCATCGCTGAGATTTAACGGCTCCAGAACCTGCTGAAAAGTCTCCCACCAATGAGGTCGTGCCACGTCGGCACCTTATGCATCCATCGTTGACTTTTCCTGTTCTCATTTTGCCTTTTTCGCCCTTGTATATGCATGTTCAGATGCATATACAATTACCCTATATACAAGCCGGACCCCAAATATTTTTTCACTGCATTTCATTTCTCTTTCATGTCTAGGTTGTATGTCTTTGTTTTGTATCTTTTGAATGTATATCGGCATGTACAATCGCCAACATACAAGGCGCGGATTTCAAAAATTATGAAACACATTGCATCCGTCTTGAAGTCCGACCTGTATCTAACATTTGCACTTTCCCTTTGTACATCGCACATATACAAGCATACAAACATGCAAGCTGCGGACGCCAGGGGCTTGTAGAACAAATTTGAAATATTATCGGGTCCAGCTTGCATCTTAACCTTTGCACATTTGCTTTGTATATCGCATATACAAACGTGATATACAACCCGCGGACCTCAAAATCCATCCATTGCAGTTTGATTTCCTCTTCAGGTCCAAAATGTATATTTCCTCCTTGTATATTCAATTGTATATTTTGTTTGTATGTTGAATAGACAAAGGCAAACATACAAACCTCCCTAACATACAAACAGGGAATCTTCAGAGAATATGCGAGGAATGCATATTTTACCTTGTATGTCGGAGATACAAAGATCTTTGCATATCTGAGGACCCCGCCGCATGTATCTCGCGCTGCACCGTACACTTTGCATGTCGTGGACCTTGTATATCTTTCAATGCATATCTATATGCAACCCGATATACAAAGCGGGAATATTCCCAGGAATCTGCGAAAGATTCCCCCTTTGTATATGCACATTTTAAGCCCGATATGCATTTAAAAATGCATCTATCTAATTTCTTCAAAGGGCGATAGAGTTTTCTGACCCGCCAATGCATATTTCGACCTGCAGAGGCTGAAAGTGTTAGAATTTTTTGGACTTTTGGGAAGGGGCCTGCATATTTGAATGCTTGAATTTTTAGGAAGGTGCCTGCAGATTTAAGCACCAACACATTCTATGACCCTGTTCCCAATCGAGTAGGCATTGGTCCACATTGGGGAGTATCAATCACCTTTCATAAATCAAACCCTCATCCTGTTAGTTGTAGGGATAGGAGTAAGATTAGATTAGGTTTCACATGTTGTTCATGATTCTGTGTTACAACCAGGGATTAATCTTAAGCAATATAAAGTTGTTCAAATAATTGGAAATCATGTTCTTGCATGCCTACATCCTATAAGTTGTGTAAGGGAGGTTAAGTGGATTCATCTCAATGGATATCATGTTATCATTTGTTGGTGCATCTGCAGGGTGTAGTATTCAATTTGTTTTAGCCTAGTGACAATTATAGGGGTCAAGTGTACATTGGGTATGGCTGTGGTTATTGATTAGTATTTCATTTGGTACCTCTAGGAACACCCTCATGGGTCTAGCTGAGCCCAAAGTACAGGAGAGCATACCCACTCTCATCAGTTGGCCTTAACCATCTTCAATATGTGGATGAGCCTCTTTCTCACCTTCTTGACGACACCCGTGGCTTAGATGGTGGAGATATGCTCTAGGATTTTGGAGTTGCGGTTTTGGGACCCAACATGCTCAAAGTGGAGCTTCAGAAAGATCCATGGAAGCCTCGATATTCTCACCTCTTCTCATAATCCTTACTCTCTTTCGTGCTTCTATGTCTCTTCTCCTATTTCACTTTGCCTTGGCTCTTTTGTATGCTTTTCATTAAATATTCCAGCATTTCATTTGATCCTACATCTTCCATGCAGTTGGGAATACCATGTGCTCTTTCATATAGCAAGTGAAACATCATCCAAGTATTTAAATCCTCATAGTTTTTTTTGTACAAGATGTATCCGCATTATTTTGCCTTCTTTCTCCAAGGCATGCAACTTTATTGCATATTTCCAATTAAGATAGTTCTATTTTTGAGTCATCTCTTGTTTCTCGGTACTTACACACTTTTTTTTTAAACATATAGGCAAAAAAATATATTAAAACAACTGATTACAAAGTAGGTGTGCCAATCTTAAAAAGACTCACGGCACACCAATTCTAGAGAATCAAGAAATCAAGATGGACTGAAAATAGACAATTGACAAGAGAGGAGGAACCCTCCAAACCCCTTAGACAGGGCATTAACACTTACTCATTGAAGATTGTACATGCTTTGAGTATCAGAAGTAATGTTTGCCCTTATGTTAAAAAAACTGGATCAACAAGAAAACCATTTAAAAATAGTAATAATAAAATTAGCCAAAGGGTAATAAACAGGAAGAAAACTGGAAGAATCTGCAAACTAGCAAGAAACACAACAGCAAAATCATGAATCCAGAGAGGCATTGTAGTCACTAAAGTCTCTACTTAAGTCCCAAACAGGGCAATCTTGGTTATTTCCAATATCAACCTTGATGTTGTTCCAATTAGAAGCTGATTTCCTTCCCTTCTAGTATGGTTGCACTTAACAATATTGAAACCATGAATGGGATGTTGTTCTTACAGTCATTTCGCTGCCACTGCTGAAAGTGAGAGGAAGACTTTCTTTTGAAATGATCAACCAAGATTTTAGAATCAGATTCCAAAACAATATCGGGAAAATGCCTTAGCTTAGCTTCTAAAAGAGCTTGGCAAATGGCCATAGCCTCAGAAAAATTATTAGAACCAACACCAAGACTACTGGGAAAATAGAACTTGACCCTGCCATATGGTCACGACAAACACCTCCAATACTAGCATTTCCAAGATTGTTTTTTGAAGCTCCATCAACATTTATTTTAACCAAGTCTGGAGGAGAATGTTCCCATTTAGTAATTTGATGTTCCTGAGGGTTATTATTGGAAGAAGGAGAAGCCACAGGAATACCAAGTATTCCTGTACTTTCACACTTGTTACATCGATTCTATTGAGTGTAATAAGAATCTTTTTTAGACGTTGCATTCAAGAAAAAGAACATTCAAAGCACAAAACACAAATTCTTTCAAAATGTGAAAACGATGTCCAAACAAGTTTTGGGACCCTCAAAGTATAGAACCTCACAACAATTTGCTGTGTCTTTATGGGTTGAATCTTCCTGGCATTTTGGCAGAATTTGCCTTTTGTGCTTTGATGATTCTTATGGCTTCAGACTGATCTTTTTCTTATCATTTGAGCGAAAGAATTTTAGTTTTGACCTTTAATGTAGTAGGAATGTCTTTCTCTTTTTCCTTAAATTTAGGAACATCAAAATTGAAAAAGTTTCATGGAACACTGCCTGTCTGGCATACATGTACCTTAAATTCTTTCCTTAATTTACCTAAATGTAAATGGTGGATGTCAGGTCCATTTCCTCGGTTTTTTTAATATGTTTCTAGTCCAACTGGAATTGTTGCCATTGTCATTACATTGTAAGAAACATTTAACAATACATTATCATGAAAATGTTGTCTTACACTTTGACAAAAAAATACCTTCAATTTCTCGCAGACCACTAATGCTATCTTTGGCAGGGACTTAAGTTGCTCTGCAGCCCTTGTTTTATGTTATCTTTTACCTCAGAGAAAAATTATACTCTCATTCAATGTTTTTAAAGGGGTTATTATAGTAACTTGTCATCATTGCATCATAAAACTGAACCATTAACACATGGCTTAAATTTTATTATTATTATTTATAATGAAGGGGAAGCTTTCTATACTGAGCAAGCAAGAGGCTTTCAGCTGATGGGAACTTAACCTGAGTTTGGTAGAACCCCATATACAACAGTCCTCCTAGTGTGAGGAAATTCCAGGACACCATTTATTTCGAAAGCCCATAACGAATGGGAAGGAAATAAGGTACTTCCAAAACTTCCATTGAGAAAAATTACAATAACAAACACCATCCAAAAGAATATTTGATATTTAGTTTTGGAAATTACACTCTGTACAGAACACACTACAATGGATAATATATATGATAATATTAACTCAGCTAAGGATCTGGTATCTGGTTAGTTCGACTATGGAGGAGGAGGACCAAAAGGTGGGCAGCGAAATCCACAACATCCTCTGAGCAATCCACAGCAGCACAGGAACCACAGACTGCATGCAAAGCATCAAACATTAAATCAGAAAATTCGGTACACAGATCATCAGAAAACCAGAATATATCATATAATCTGATGTAGTAATAAGGCATACCATTGATCGAAGCAAGCAAAAGGCCCCCAACCAGGACCTCCACCCCAACCAGGTCCTCCAGGAGGAGGAGGTCCTCCAGGTCCCCAACCAGGCCCTCCAGGAGGAGGTCCTCCCGGACCCCAACCAGGTCCTCCAGGGCCTCCAGGCCCTCCAGGACCCCAACCAGGTCCTCCAGGCCCTCCTGGACCCATTTTTCTTCTCAATAAACTCACACTTCTTCTGGCTTTCCCAACCACAAATTAGAACTCTTAACTGCTTCAACTTGCTCAAGCTTATCTTTCAGATGTTTGGGATAAACACCCTCTTTGCATTTATAAGTAATCTCCTTCTCGCTTTATATCCAGACCTTTCCAGCACATTCATTACTTGGTAAAAAATCAAGTAGTAAAGGTGACAGACAGCTTCCTTACAGTCAAAACCTAACGTCCCTTCAATCACATGCTTCACGTATCGGCTTTAAGCCTATTTGCTGAGTTAATAAGGATATCAATTCAAAAACAGTCATTTGCTGGTCATGGAAAGTAATTGATCTTTGAAGAAAAGTTGTAGAGTACAAGCTTGATGTTGACCTGCAATAATTTGAGGCTTATAGCTATCCAGCACTAGCAATACCGCGGCAGTTTCTCGGGCATTCTCACACCACCTAGTGTCTGTATTGTTCATTCTTCCTTTAAAATACATAAAACCAAGTTCACTGTTGTCTATATTGCTAAAGCAATGGTAATATACTAGCACTTGCACCCGTAGGAGGTTCAAGGAATACGCCGATAGACGCAACCGACCAGTTTAGAAAATTTGCCGGCGTGAGATAATTCCGAGCATTATAATGCTCACATATAAAAGCCTGTCGGCTAATTAATATGGAACTGTTTGTCTCAAATGGGTCCTTGGATACTCAAAAACAAAAGTTTTTAGACACAAAACTTCGGCTGATGATGGATGTAATTACAATTTACAGGTCAATGTGAGGACCTCTGATACGGGCAAAGCTTAAACAGCAGGTGCCTTGTGTAAGTTGTTAACATGAAAAGACAGAGTATATGAATCAATTAATCATCATTCATAAATATACCAACCATTTATTTTCAGCTCCCGGTTTGATTTTTTTACTGAGAACTAAGTTTTAAAATAAAATAACATTGATGATTGATGAGATTCCTTGCAGTTAGATTTAGAAAATAGAAACCCATTGTTTAATTTCCTGCACTTAGATTGAGACGCAACTCTAGGCTTGGTATAGGTAGGCCCGGGGGGTAACTGTTTGTACAGAGAGTGTATAAGTAGTTTACATAAAGAGAGGGGCCCATAAGTTGAAAAATAAACAATAGACATGCTTGTTACTTTAAATTAAAGTTCTAAAATAATAAACAATGTAGGAACTGTTTAAGCTTTACCTTAAATTATAATATATTTTTGTTATTTATTTTCAACCATTGACTATAATTTAATTTAAATTAGCAATCAAACTTAAAGGTTCAATAGACTAAATATTTTTTTAGAGGTAATATGTTTTAAAAGAAAATGTAGAATTTGTTAGATACATTTATTTATTTATAAGTTATTTTACCTACTAAATTATGTACTTTTTAAAATTTTATCACATTAAAGGTTGTTCTATTTCACTTAATATGACTAAAGTTCTTCTTGCACTATATATTGAGATGAACATATGTCAAATTTTCATTGTATATTATATATTGAGATGAACACACATGATTTTTATGAATTTTTTTTGGACATTATTTAGAGAAAGTCAAATTTTCATTGTACATTATATATTGAGATGAACAAACATGATTTCTATGAATTTTTGTTGGACATTTTTTTTTGGAGAAAGTCTTACTTTTACTTCTATATCATGACATACATATTGTTTTGCATGTATGCATGAGAATGCAAGGGATATTCATAGATCTAACAATCTTCGAACTCGTGACGTTGTGAAGATAAGACCCTAACAACTTGTGTTTTTAATGTCAATTATTGCTCTAGTTATTGTTAGACCCCATACTATATGGATTGTTAGTGCCCAAACCATTTTTAGTGGGATTCATTGTTAGCCACCATAAGCGATAGGAACAACTATAATTAGTTGTGGCTCTTGTGTGTTCCATTTATGACAATAAAGAGTGGTAGATAAAGTGGTTTGGTCTCATTTTGTAGAATGTTGTAGCTTTACATTAACAAAGAGAGGTAGATCAAGTGGGTTGCTCTCATTTTTATAGATGATAGCAACTATTTCACCTTGGAACAAGATTCATGAACCCAAGACATGAAGGTTGACAAAAACAATACATAAAGCCACATTAAAATAATCTCAAATGGTTATAAACACAACTTTGCCATCCATTCAAAGGGTAACTTTTTGATGATATGTCCAAATTAACAAACATTTAACTATGATTTCAGTGTTAGTGGCATTGCTACAATAGTTGGACACATTAGAGAAAACCCTTCAGGCATGAACTTGTCATCTTGTGGAGGGAAACCCTTAGGAGTAATACATATCAGTTCGTATAGGGTTTGTAAGTTGGAAGTGCCCAATAAGTTGTATAAGATCGATATACTTCCCTTTGAATGAATGTTGTTAGTATAAAATTATAAAAAATATAAAAAAGTATAATTGTTGCTAGAGTATTTTGTGTGTGTTATTTGTGCATTTAGTAGGGGTTATTACATTGGCAACACTCCAATGTAACAATTTTTTCCCCACATGTCACTCTCATGGATTTATTGCAAATTCTATGGTCAAGATCTTTTTGATGGTAATCTTTTTAATCTCAACCATCAATTTATGTATTTGCTCAAGTGCTCTTCCCTAAGGGAATGACTATTGATGTAAATCTTAAATTTTTTTTTTAATAAATATAAAAATTTAACAGAAGAGTATTGGAATTAAAGTTAGGTCTTAGAGGAATCTATACACAGAGGGAGATAACTTGCTTGAACATTCTCACTTCATGTTTAAAGTGGGGTAGCAAGCTAAGTGGGCTTGATCTTGGGGGAAGCTTGAATTAGAGTAGTAGGAAGGGTGACCTCCCAAGAAGTCTTGATGCCTCACCAATGTGAGCATCACCCAAATGCAATGAGTGGTAAGTGGGTCATTCATGTTGATGAGAGATGGATTCACTACACAGTTGAAACCTGAAAAATTATATAATTCTAACTTTAGTTTATCTCCATTAACAAGACAACAATGTATAGAAAGTTGTTTTGCCTGTAGTTTTTCTTTTTAATATTTTTAAATAAAGGTGCAATAATAGATTCAAATTGCTACAAATGAATATACATGATACCCTAGTCATTTGATCCTCTATAGTGTTTTTAGGTTAAACTATAGAAAATGTTGGTCCCATAAAATTTGACTGGTAGAATTTGTTTTCCCTCAACTTATTAGGAGTGCCTCATAAAACTTAGAACATTGCCATACATCACACTTAGTGTTGCCTATTAGTCAATGGTATTTTTTTCCTTTTTAGAAGGATTATTTATCACTTTTATATGTGGATAAGGTGAAAAGAGGATTGGTAGAGTTGTCTCCTTTGGAACAAGTGGTTCTAGGTTCAAATTTTATTTTACCACTTGCAAAATTACCATTGACCACTTGATCATTGAACTAGATGATGATTAAGTAGAGCCTAGGGTGAAAGCATAAAAATGAGTATACATTTTGCGGAAGTCTCCCGCAGATTAAAAATGCCGCTTGGAACGGTTAACCGTTTAGAATCGGGCTCCCGAAGTAAAACGGGTACCCATTTTCAAAAAAAAAAAAAAATTAGCCATAGGCATGTAAAAAAAAACTTTTTGAAAATGGGTACCCGTTTTCAAAAAGTCTTTTTTTTTACATGCATATGGCTATTTTTTTTTTTTAGAAATGAGTACCCGTTATTTTTAAAACGGGCACTCGTTTCTAAAATTTTGAAATTTCAAACCTGCGAATTTGCATTGGTTTTAGGCTTGGAACCCAAGCCTTACCTTTGGACCTGCAACTAGGAGACCATGAAAACAACAAGAGAAAAATCTAGTTTCACCACTATGGCTGATAACTTTTTTTCATAATATTTTAACGAAATTAAAACTCATTATAGATCTCAAAGTCTAGTTTTCAAATATGTAATTTTTTTTATTATTGAACATAATTTTCTATTTATCATTTATTTTCCAAACAAACTAACTCATAAACTTGAAATAATATAGGTTACTATTTTTTTAAAACTTTTGCTTTTGAAAGTTTCTTGAAAAAAAAATTATGTCTGACCAAACTAGACATCATTTTCTACATGATGAAATTTTTTTAGTGAATTGATTAGTTTAACTCAAATTATATTGGTCGTACGCGAGGGGTTTTAAAAAACACTAATTATGGCATTAAAAAATTAATAAAAAAATATTTATCAAAAAATTACAAAAAAATATCTTGACCAAAATTCAACATCCTGAGAATCTTTCCACTAAAGGAATTAGAAAAATACATTAATTTAGGTCAAATTATGTTGGCCGTACACATGCATATTTTTGCAAAAAATTAGGGGATTTTTAAAAAGCCACTTTTTGTACATCCAATAAAAACTAACTTGCATCATTTGGGTATTAGAAAAAATCACATATTTGAAAATTAGAAACAAAATTCTTACATTTCTTATTTTTACATTATCTTAATATTTGAAAAACACTTCCACTTTTTGGCCAAAAAGTGTACTCATCTTCTTGCACTTACCCCCCATCACACTCATAATTTTAAGCAACATTAGGGCCTATTTTTCTCTAGTGTAAGACACCATGTTCTTCCCTTTTGGCTATATTCTAAGGATGAAAAGTGCATAACTTGCACTTTTACCCTTCTTTATACACCACTTTGTGTGGGAGTCCTGGTATATGATCTTGACTAATTTAGTGCTCTCATTGACCCCTAACCCAAATTTGAATTTAAAAACATTTTGTTTCTACTCAAAGCATTTCCAACTCTTAGATATACACTTCCATTATTCGGTTCAAAACTATAGGTACAATGCTAACCCATGTCAAAATTGCATGTGTGCAATTGACCTTCTTGTTCAAAATTCAAATTTTATCTCAAGCCCAAGTCTACTCAATTCAAAGTAGCCATTGTGTTAATAAACTTTCAAATTGTGTTTAGGATAAGTATAAAATGACATCACCCCTTGGTGATTACAAAAGGATTGATCATTGGCCATTAGAACAACCCCACCACATTTATCTATCCCAAGGATCACTCAACAATCAACATTTAGTATTTTTGCATTCGTCTTATTAGCTACATCGACCCACACATTAAATACCAAAACCTTAACTCTTGCACTAGGTCACTCTAGCATCCATTTTGCACTCTATTACATTAAGTATCAAGTCTCAAACTCTTAGTATCATCACAACCACAACATTGTCAATTGTATTTGTTGCTTGTTGTCTACCAACTTTATTAAAGTCATCAACTCAATAAATGGAGATTGAATAGGGAAAAACAAGAGGAGCAAATTGTCTCTTGCACTAGCATAGTGAATTTGACTAGTGTTCCTCAACACCACCATCTGAATCATTGTACGTTATAGGTATAGGTGAAAATTATAAATGTAGGCATAAAATATTTGAAGGACAACAAGGTTAGATTTGTAGCAAAAAGACCAGAACTACACCATTTGGATTGAAACTGTAGGTGTAGGGATCATTCGTAGGTGGAGGAGTGACTTGGGTTCATGCATAGTCAAAATTCACAGGGCACAGCTATCTCATCCTATTTTTCTAAGATCCAAATTTAAAAACCAGGTAACAATCATATGTTAGTTATTTCGATCTCATCTTCCTTAACACCAAGGCACACATTTACTTTTTGTCATTTCATAAATCCCTAAATCGGTGATTCCTAAATCCCCTATCCCAATTCCCATTACTCCCCACTCCCCATCAATGTTAAAGACTTCAAAATCTATCAAGATGTGTGCAATAGTTGGTCTTGGTTCCCTGCAACTCCGTGACATTTCCACATACCTACATCCCCCCATCTTATATCCCTTATTCGGCATATTTACCCCATCATACCCCTATGGTCAATGTTTTTGCTCCACCATCCACATCATAATCCACCATCCATTCCATTTCCATATTCATGCATCTACCAACATCCATACACATAATGCTAACCTACTACCTTGCTATTGGAAACAGACACTTGAGTCCCCATCCATCTCATCCATATAGTCAAAAAATATAAAAAAAAAAGTAAAAGAGAAATCATTCATCCAATGGTGAAAACTTGGCAAACAAGCGCCTTGGATAAGTACCATGATGAAATCCTGGCAAACAAGCGTAATGTGTAGATCGATTGTTTATGCACCTTACACTTTGGGGCACGTTGTGTCCTCTCATCCTATCATTTCCCATCCTATATTCCTTATCCATTATCTCCACATAACTATCCCATTGATCCAATCCATCCTACTTTCCTCATTTTGATCTTGATAAAGATAGGGGCAAAATGTTGAATAATGCTTTGGACAACTCTTGATATATCTACTCCTTCCAGACCCATCCTATCAATCCTATCATTGCAAGCATTGTCACGCCACATCCTGAGTCTGATACCTAGCATATGGTATGTTATTTTTATGCGACATAGTCCTTGGAGATCACATCCTACATTCTTCCATCCATCTATCCTTTATGCATTTCCCATCTATTATCCACTTGTTATATAGGAAAAGTGGGAATGATGATGAGGTTGATAGTATTGTCTTAGATAGATTTAATCAAACCCGCCTTTTGCATATAACATTGAAGGACATAAACTGAGTTCAATTACTTCTCTTGCAAGAGGACTTAGCTATAGGTTTGGTGTCACTTTGCAATGATAAGAAAAGTTGGAATATGTTGATAATTTGTTAAACCCTAATCTGATTAAGCCTTAAACCCTAATTACATGAAATTGTAAACAAATAGATGAAACACAACAAATAATTGCACAGGAAGGCACTAAATGCAAATCAGAAACATACCAGGATTTAGATTCAGGAAAGTGGAAACTTCGACGACACTGGGGTGGGCACCCTAGTCCAATAGGCATCTTTTTCTGTGGATCTGGAACTGTAAGGTGATGAAGTTTGCAACTTGCTTCAGAGTTTCCGACAATGACAATCTAGAGGACATAGGTGCGGGCGCCCTTGTCTAGATAGGAATATTCTTCGTTGTTTTCTTTAGATCCTGAATCTTTATCCTTTGCTTTGATCTCTTGCAACTACTCTCCACAAGATTCCGCACCTATAACCTGTAATCATAAGAGAGGGGTTGGGGGTTTTGGTGTTTATGAGTGTGCCTTAGTCAAGCCTCGGAAATAGCATTCAAGCCTTCCAACATCGTTGTTAGATAGAGTGTGTCCCCTTGGTGGACAGAGGCAAAAGCAAATGATAAGATTGATTGATTGTAACACAATAAGATATCACCTTGGAGGTGAAGCCTTCACGAAGAAATGGAGATCTTTCACGCTATGAGGAGATGGATTGATGAAGCCAAATCTACAACAAAACACATACAAACACAACACAATATTGCTCTACAACACAATGAAAGCCTTGAATATCTTTAGCTCAATATCACAAATTCGCATTATCCATCTAGGTTTAAAATGAAGTCCTAAAAATGTTTATATTTGCATTCCTGCTAACATTTGTAATTCAAATTAAAAAGGCTGACAAATGGAAACTTTTTAACGGTCACTTTGCCGACAATTTAAATTTGGGTCCTGACAAAATAGGTCTGGAATAGGGCACGAGCGCCCAAGTCTAGAGGCCTATTTTTGGTCTTTTTTAAGCATTTAAGTGGCCCCTAAGCCCCATTTGTCATATGTTTCAGGTAATTTTGCTTCGGGACAAGTTTTACACATGCATGATTAAACTAAGGGGACCTAGGAGCTAAACTTAGGAGGTAAAAGTCCTGGGGGACATTTTACGACATAACACCACTATCGCCCATCCTTCTACCTATCCATCCATTTTACACTTCATCTCCCATCCATTATCCACTATTGCCTATCCTTTTACCTATCCATGATGTTCCCTTGTCATTGGTATCTAGCACTAAGGCTATCAAACTGCAATCCAATGTCACCAAAAAAAAATCCAAAAAATCAAAACATTCAAAAAAAACAAAACATCCAAAAAAACTAAAAAACAAAACATTCCAAAAAAATAAAAAAAAGTCAAAACATTCCAAAAAAACAATCTATAAAAATTAAAACATTTTGAAAACCCAAGCAATAAATCCAAATGTAAGTCATCCTTAATCAATAATCTAGTCGACTAATCTAGCCAATCATCCACGAGCATACTTTGGTTTTGTTTCCAACCTTGCTGTCAAACCAATCAATCGTTCATTTATCCAATCATCCTCAATGGGATATATCGTTCTTGCATCCTTGTGTTGTTCTAGAGATATATCATTCCCCACAATGACAACACTATCTTCAATCAATCAAATCAATCCTTGATCAATTAATCCTCGATTTTTAGCTTGGCAGGGGCAATAACCTTGTTTGTTTTTGAATCATTTGTGCATGCTTGCTTGTATGTTATCAATTTATCTTATATTTGTCTTATCATTTTTTATCGTGCATTTGTCTTATCATCTTTTATCATCTATCAGTATTATCTTTTATCTTGCATCTACATCGGTCCTTGTAACCTACCTACCACAACAATATCATGGTTATCAATATCATGGTACTATATGGTATAGGGTTTCTTGTGACCTTTGTATACACCTAAAAATGGCTAAGCTGAATTAAATAAATATTTTAATATTTATTTTATTCTCATTCTTCTATCAATTAAATAAATATTCTAATTTATTTAAATGATTCACATCTCTCCAATAATTAAATAAAATCAATTTATTTAATTAAATCCCCCAATTCTTCTAATGTCCCCTCTAATTAAATAATCTTAAATTATTTAATTAATCATAAATTCCTCTATCATAAGTCCTAATTCCATAAATCCACATCACCTTTCCACCTCACCATTCCACCTCATTCTTCCACCTCACCATGTTGCACACATAATTAAATATTTTAATATTTAATTATATAATATCCCCTCACCCACATGTCCTATTTATCCTCCAGTCAAATTAGTTAACTCATCAATCAAATCAGTTAACTAATTAGTCAATTTAGTTCACTGGTCAATCTATTATGTTGACTCTCCAATCAACCCAGTTAACTGATCAATCATCTCAGTTAACTCCTCAATCTATTCTGTTAACTCCCATAACTCATGAAAGGAAGCTTGGACACTTGTCCTCTTCTGATTTGCGCACATTCTCTCAAGTCTTTTCAATCGTACACCTCACAGGTAATTCCTCCAGTCGTGGATCTATTGACACTTGGATTTGGTCTTCCCTTAGCCTATATAAGCAAGGTCTTCACACCCATTTGTATCCACTCAAGCTTTCGTAATCTTACTCTGTAGGAATCCTACTAGCGTGCCTTTGGCAAAGTATCTCCATTGCATTTACATAATCCCATTATCATTACTCATCCAACCACGTCTCCATTATTAGTCATCCACCTTCATTAGAATTGCATTGTTAGTTTAGTCTTCATTGCATCATCCATCTACAACCATTCTCCTATTGTCATCTTCAACAAAAAGGAAGTACAACTTCTGAGAGTTCAAATCATACGCAAGATCGATATGAGATAGGCAACAATGGAAGCTATGAGGTAAATTAGGTTGCAAAGGTATTATCTTTTGTTTGCTTGTATTTGCATCAGTATCATTGAGTTATTGGATATTTAGTTGTTTAATACTATTATTCACATTTTCCTCTAACATTTCTAGCGCCCACCGTGGGGCCTTGCCCCATTTTTAACATCAAATTTGAGTTTTTGGTGCACTTGAAGTTGTAACAGGGTGTTTCGGCACATACGAGTTGTAGTTCTGTGCATCCATGCCAAATAGAGAGCCTACGGGAGCAAAATAACCAGTCCTGCACATATGATAAGTCTTTTCACGCATATGATAAATCTTTCCGCGCATATGAAAAATCTTCCTATGCATTTATAGCATAATCCCACGCATTCACGTTTCAACGCTTCTACTGAGTAGTGTTGCGCATTTGCTTCCTGTTCCTGCGCATTTACTTTCTGACAGAAAAGTTCTATTGATTTTTGCAAAGATTTCCGTACTAACTCTTCTTGCAAGTGTAGGAGCTCTATTTAGTCATTTAGTTGCATCATAAGTTCATCTAGATTTAATTAGGGAGGAGTAATTCGATATCTTCATGCAAATTTTCACCTAGATCTAATCAGGGGGAAGTAAACTGAATTGTTGCATACAACTCACATATAGTCCCAACCTAGGTGGTTAAAAATTGAACAAATCTTTCAAGTCAATCTAGCAATTACAAATCACTCATCTAGCAGTAAATTAAAGGAAAGTAATTTGTTTTCTCCTCCAACAAACAATCTTCACATAAATCTGTTTATGAGATAAAATGAACCATCTTTTCAAGGTTATTGTTATCTAGTCAAATGGATTGTGCTTGGTAGATTAAACACATTTAGTTTGTTTATTTTTAACTAGGGGGATAAAGAACCAGTGTTCTCTGTGTTTTCAAAATGATGATAGGACTATGCTCTCCCCTTTCGTGGGTGACCAAAATGCCAAACTCATCATTTTGTATGTGTAACCTTTAGAAGAGGCCTGCCTTGGAATTCCTTCCTTCCAAGTGGGACGACCTTAAGTGATAATGGGCTAAAGCCAATCCACTTCCAAGTTGCTATAAATAAATTGTGTTTGTGATAAAAATTGCAAACAACGGGTACTATTGTGTTACACCGACAAATGTTTCCCTCAAAACCCTATAGAGCATAACCTTTGCAAGTTGGGAAGCCTCCTTATCAGAGCAAATTGCCGCACGTGTAACCACCCGAACGGATGTCCATACTAAAAAGCCATTTGTTTTAGAAAGCCAAAAACCCCTATTTGTTGATGCGGGAGGTCAGACCTCTGAAGCCATCCAACATCATACACTCATCTAGTGTGGAGATAGAAAGTTCAACTCTTCAGAGGAACTGTAACTTGGTATGCGTGAGAAGTGAGTGCCGTGGAGGAGAGCCGGTGCTACCAAGTTACTAACTGTCCGCCTTTATGTAAGTGGCTAGAGTAAAATCCAAGTTGGAATTCGACAAAAATTTCCTTGTCATCCCTAGGATTGTACTTTCTTGTTTTTCATTTATCAAAACTTGTTTCAAATAATCATGACAACATCTTGCTTTCTTTATTTTTTGGCAATAACTTGAGTCAAAAACAATACCACAAACCTTGGAAAATTCTAGAAAAACGTGCAAAAAGAAAAGCAAATTGAAACTAAACCAACAGCAAAATCTTTGTGTAGAGCTGTGCATTTGATACATCTTCTTGCACATTCAAACTATCTTTTTGCGCATTCACTTATTGTTGTGCATACACCCCTTTTTGCTGCACATTTAAGAGATATTATTGTGCATTTAAACTCCTGCGCATATAAATGGCAGAACTGCACTTTTAAAATACAGTCCTGTGTATACACAGTGCAGAGCTGCGCATTTGCCCTTTATTCCTGCGCATCTGACGCTATGCATTCACAATAGAGAGTTGTTTTGTACTTTTTGAGACAAAACTGAAACCAATTATGGGTACCCTTTTTTCTCTAGTTTATACTTGGAAAATAAGTTCAACCTAGTCCAGTCTCCATTCATCAAAATGGTTGTGATCATCCACAAATCTAGACTAACTCCAAAACCATACATACTCCTAGGTGGCCTAAAATTTGGTCCTAATAATGATGAGAACTTGGTAGATCCTAGTGATGATGAGAACTTTGTGTATCCTAGTAATGGTGAAAACTTTTTAGAATCCTTAGGTCATCTTACTGATACTCTAGACAAGGGAAATCCCACCTGAAGCTTGGAATCATATACCCCTCCCTCTACTAGTCCTCCATCACCATCCCATAAAATGCCTATCCCAAAGCATACTAGTCCTACACCAACACCTCCATTAAATCCAACCAAAGAATCCTTGACTGATTTTCTCCAAAGATTCTTCCCAAAATCTAAAAGCGAAAGATAAGCTATGGAGAAATCCAAACCCACCCATCCATTACCTCATTCATATACTCATACACCTATGAAAGATGTGATCCAAGGGCTACTAGTAGGGAGTCTCAACCATGTCCCCAAATGTCTATCCTTGAACCTACAAAAGATTCTTCCAATGCCATGTCCAATCCTAAAATCCCATCATATAGTCCACAACCCCTTGAGCCTCTTGAAAAATCTCCACCAATGAATCCAAGTCAAGATCCATCAACCCCCCATGTTGATAACCCTCAAGAGCATGTCAAGCCTATCCAAGATCTTATCACTTCTATTCAAGTAACCCAAGAGGTATGTCAAGAACCTAATCCTCAGCATGTGAAAACATCAAATCCTAGTCTTAATCAAGATCAAATTACTTTCATTCCACCCATCCATAACATTTATCTTTTCCATGATCAAGATATTACCTATGAAGAAGATATCCATGAACAACTTGATCCTATACCCATACATGAGAAAGAAATCCAAATCCAACCCATCCATAACCTATATCTTTTCTATGATCAATATATTATCGTTGATGAAGAACCTATACATGAGCAAATTGATCCCATCCATATCACAGTTAATCCTATCTATGATCAAGATCCCGTCTATGATCAAGGTCCTATCTATGATCAAGCAAACCATGATGATCCTCTTAGCCAACTTTATGCAGTCCATGGTCATGAGCTTATTACCCCATCTATCCATAACCCAATAACCATCCATGAGAAAGAAACCTCCATTACTCCTATCCATCCTCCACCTAGTCTTATCCATGATCCAACAACACACACTTTCCTTGATGAGACACTTGCCTCCCAAGTGCACATAGATGATCAATCCAATAACTTGGATCTTAGTGAGCATAAAGATAATCAAGATCCTAATGATCCTCCACCATCCATTATCAACCATGTTGCAATTCTATTATCCTATCCCCTTGGTCTCACTACCTTCATCCATGAATGTTCTTCCTTAGGAGAGCAACAACCATTATCTACCACTTCACCTTCCCCATCAAATAATGAGCTTGCATCTAGTGTCCAAATCGCCCATAATCCCATTGTCCACCGCCTACTCTAGAAAATGAACTATTAAGGTAAAGGATTAGGCCTTCATGAACAAGGTCTTTTGGACCCCATCCCTGTCAAAGTCCCTCCAAAATCATATGGCCTTGGTTATATTCCCCAGGAACAACAATCCCAAGATGTTGGCACTACCTCCATGCCTTTTAAATCCACTCATTTCCATCATAAACCACATCATTTCACCAAAACATATGTTGCCATTTCACCTCCATTATCCTACAAAAGTCAAAAGCATGTGACCATACACTTTCCACCATCCACTTTACCTCCATTACTTCCAACTCCTAATATCCTTCCATCCACTTTACCTCCACTTCTCCCAACGCCTAAGTACCCATTATCCAAAAAACCACTTTTACTCCATTTATCCATAAGTCTTAAAATTTCGAATCATGATCAACAAATGCACACATATACAAAGCATGAAGCTTCCACCAAGTCCATGAGATTCACAAATAAAGTTTTGGATGCCTCTACCCATAAAGCAAAAACTCCTAAAAATACTTATGCCTTAGGGCATCAAGGAAAAGAGTCCAAGCAAAATCTATCCAAAAGGCTACCCAAGTCCATCCTTTCACAAGAAAAGTCCAAAAATAAAATGGTTTGGGTCTCTAAGCAACAAGAAATCAAGTCAAGTGAAGCATCCACATCCCAAATATCCCAAAAATCCCATTTCATCCAAAAATCTCAAATATCCCAAAAATCTCACTTCATCCAAAAATTCCAAATTCCTTCATCCCATAAATCCCAATGCCAAAATCATAAAAATCCTAAGTCTATGTGAGTACCTAAATTCCTACATAGACCAGCCCCTAAGAAAACAAGTCCATTACTTCCTACACCTCCTAATCAAAAGCTTCAATGTTTATCATGGTGTGTGCAACCGTTGGTTTTAGTTCCTTTCCATTCCACAACATTTCCACATACCTCCATCTCCCCATCTTTAATCCATTATCCTACATATTTCACCTATAATATCCCTATGGTCCATGCTTTTCCATATCCATATCATAATCCACTATCCTTCCATCCATAATCCATGTCATAATCCACCATCTCCCATCCATCCTTGCATAATCCACATCATAATCCACTATCTCCCATTCACCCTTGCATAATCCTTCCATACATACTCCACGTCCTAATCCATTATCCACGTACCCCATCTCCCTCTTATGCAATCTCTTACCAACATTTATGAGCAAAATAATGTTTGACATGGTCCATGTGCATCATCCATCTTTCAATGGAACTAGATGCTTGAGTCCTTGTCCATATCTACCTATTCCATCCAAGTATTTCATAAATAAAATAAAAAATAAAAAATCAATAAAAAAATGAAAAAAAAATATTCAAAAAAATAAAGAAAAATCCCTTCATCCAATGGTGAAAACCTTGTAAACAGGCACCTTGGATAAGTATCATGATGAAAACCTGGCAAACATGCGTCATGTGTAGTTTGACTATCTATGTGTCTTACACTTGGGGGCACATTGTCTCATCCAACCTATCCTTTCCTTCCTATCTACCTCATCCTATCATATCATATCTTACCATCCTTAGCCATTTTATCTGCATACTTATCCCATCTATCCATTCATCCTCCCTTCCTCCTTTTGATCTTGATAAGGACATAGGGGCAAAATGTCGAAACATGCTTTGGGAAGGACTCTTGATATACCTTATCTTTTTCAAAACAATCCAATCCTATCATCCTCCTTCGTCATAAGCATTGTCATGTCAAATCCTAAGTTATTCCTATGCCACATAGTCCTTGGAAATCACATCCTTGTTTTCTTCCGCGTGCATCCATTCTATCCCTTATCGCCCATCCTTTTATCCAATCGTCAAATCCTACAAACTCCAATGCAAGGGAATCAAAAGCAATGCCAGTAATAAACCGATCCCTCCATCTCTTAGGACTTTAGTCCTCATCTAGTCTTTTCTAACCGCATCCACCCAATCACTTCGAGATACCTACCATGGCTTGTTGTTCGCTCATCCTTATCACCTTATCCCACCAAGCTGTCGATCCAAACTTGCATCCATCTTGTCATCCATCCCCAACTGATCCATTGAACCATTGTCGAACTACGTCGCCTTTGAGCTATCACATAGGCAAGGCCATCTTTGATGAGCCCCTGAGTCTTCCCATCCGGTCCATCTCATATTACCCATCCTTTTGTCCATCCAAATCCGCACCAGTGGCCATCACCTAGGACCTAAGTCCACAGAGTCCATACCCTCGAACTATGTTGCCTCTGGGTCATCACGTAGGCAAGGCCATTTTATCAATGAGCCCCCGAGGCGCTAGGTTAATCCCTTAGGGTCTGTTTCTTCGTGTCTATTGTCATCTCATCTATAATAAATCGATCCTTTACTTGACTAGGGGAAAATCCTCGACCTAGTTAGTGAACTAGATTTTTGAATGCTACAACTCAGAGGATAACAAACCGGATCGTGGTTTTATCACTAGACAACAAGCAACAAAGCAAGCTTTTAAAACATTGTCTTGGCAATAAGGCATTTAAACCGCACCTGACAAATCCCAGCCTGCCTACAACATCAAACGTGAATCTATCAAGTTATTGCAAGAAAACATATATCTATGGCAAGAAGGTTTTTAATGGTTGTTTAATATCTTATTATCAGGATTTTTGTTATTATGTCTTTTTATGCTACTCAAGGATGTCAAAAAAAGTAAAGAAGCTATGATGGGGGCATAATTATTTTATTTGTTTGTTGTTTCTAGGTTTATCTTTAGTAATGTGAGGCTTTGTCTAAAGACATGATCAACATAATGATCATCGATGACATCAGAGGTCTAAACATGAAACAAGTGTAATCCTTGTCTATTGATACACAAGCAATACTCAGGTCATCTTGGTTCAATTATACTTAGATGCTTGTATTAATTCGCTAAATCAAAATACATGTAAGTAATTTACTCAGGGCATCATGGTTTAATTATACCTCAATGCTTTTCTTATCTTACAACATTTTAAAAAGCTCAATGATGAAACAAAGTACTTCAAAAATTGTATAATAAGATGACAAAATCCACTATCATAGATACCAAATTGCATTTCATTTCATTTATAAGCATTCTATATGGGCCATTTATCCAAGTGTCATAAGATCCAAGTCCTTTCTTTATCTACATCTCTTAATCTACTCACCCTTTCCTCTCTTTTCGTTTCGAGGGCACACGAGCGTCATCGTCATCGTTCAACTTGTTTGCTAACTTACCGATATCTTTCCTTGTCACCTTCACTCTTGCGTGACTGGTGCATCACCAATCATCAGTCTGGTCATCTAGTTAATTCCAAGCGTCAATCCCCGCAATAATCCAAATGCAAGTCATCCTTAATCCATACCAATCGAGTAAATCAATCTTGTCAAATTATCCAATCTCAATCAATGGTCTTGATCCTAATCTCGTCGTAAACAAAATCAATTAATCATCATTGACGGTGGGATATATCTTTCTCTCATCTTTGTGTTGATCTAGGGATATACCGTTCCCCGCAGTGACAACACTATCGTCAATCATTATCGATCAATCATTGGTTTACAACTTGACAGGGGCAATACCTTGTTTGTTCTTGTATCATTTGTGCATACTTGCTTGCTTTCTTGTGTGTGTTATCATTTTATCTTGCATAGCAGGTCATTTGACTTTTTCATCCATCACTTATCTTGCATCCTCCATTTTTCTTAGCCATTCGTTATCATTCTTCTTAATCGTGAGATCGTTCGTCATTGTCCAACCTGACCAATCTCCCGAGGGAGCATTCTATCGTTGTAAACCTGTACTAGGGGCAAACTAGGGCATATATCAATTGCATAAATTTTTTATTCTTTGAAACAACATGATAAAACACATTGCATCAAAGAGGGGCAAAATGTATACACCTAAAAATGGTTAAGCCGAATTAAATAAATATTTAATATTTATTTTATTCTCATTCTTCTATCAATTAAATAAATATCCTAATTTGTTTAAATGATTCACATCCCTCCAATAATTAAATAAAATTAATTTATTTAATTAAATCCCCCAATTCTTCTAATGTCCCCTCTAATTAAATAATCTTAAATTATTTAATTAATCCTAAATTCCTCTATCCTAAGTCCTAATTCCATAAATCTACATCACCTTTCCACCTCACCATTCCACCTCACCTTTTCACCTCACCATGTTGCACACATAATTAAATATTTTAATATTTAATTAGCTAATATCCCCTCATCCATGTGTCCTATTTATCCTCCAGTCAAATTAGTTAGCTCATCAATCAAATCAGTTAACTAATTAGTCAATTCAGTTCACTGGTCAATCTATTATGTTGACTCTCCAATCAACCCAGTTAACTGATCAATCATCTTAGTTAACTCCTCAATCTATTCTGTTAACTCCCATAACTCATGAAAGGAAGTTTAGACAATTGTCCTCTTCTGATTTGCGCACATTCTCTCAAATTTTCTTAACCATACACCTCACAGGTAATTTTTCCAGTCATGGATCTATTGACACTTGGATTTGGTCTTCCCTTAGCCTATATAAGCAAGGTCTTCACACCTATTTGTATCCACTCAAGCTTTCATAATCTTACTCTGTAGGAATCCTACTAGTGTGCCTTTGGCAAAGTATCTCCATTGCATTTACATAATCCCATTATCGTTACTTATCCAACCATGTCTCCATTATCAGTCATCCACCTTCATTAGAATTGCATTGTTAGTTTAGTCTTCATTGCATCATCCATCTACAACCATTCTCCTATTGTCATCTTCAATAGCAAGGAAGTACAACTTCTTAGAGCTCAAATCATACGCAAGATCGATACGAGATAGGCAACAATGGAAGCTATAAGGTAAATCGGGTTGCAAAGGTATTATCTTTTGTTTGCTTGTATTTGCATCAATTTCATTGAGTTATTGGATATTTAGTTGTTTAATACTATTATTCACATTTTCCTCTAACAACCTTAATCTTTTTGTGTGTCTCTCCTATGCATTGGATATATCGTCACCTTGGTCTTATATACCCTAGTGCATAACATCCATTGCTATCTCAAAATAAGGATTGCTCTTTACATTTTTCAAGCATAACCTAAGAAATCATCACATCCATCTCCTCCATACATCCTAATAAATATCTATAGATTTCACAGTTCGATCAATTATTCTATTCTTCTACATTCTACGTAGCTTATTCTATCATACTACATCATTGCATCCTTTCTTTGTCCATCTTTCTTACATCTTTCATCTAACTTTTTCATCTTCATCTAAATCTCCCTACCTACTTACAATTTGCTCTCCTTTCATTTCAAGAGCACACCTGTGTTCTTTGAACCCACCTATCCTCTCGAGGGGGCATCATCATCATTTATCTTATTCATTAACTTACCATTATCTTTCCTTGGCACCCTCACTTTGAGTGACTGGGGCATCACCATCTCTAATCCAATCATTTTCTTCCAATCAAATTCTTCTAAATCAATCTTCTTTTATCAAATCAAACACTATGCTTTAAGCTTCTTTGAAATGTTGTTACTTCGCAATATCATCTCAAAGAGGAGAAAAATGTAGACACCTAAAAATGACTAACACATTATCATCTCGCCACCCACATCATTTTCTTCATTATTCTCCTATCTAACATTGGTTAAATAATTTCTAATTATTTAATTCATCATTTCATCTGTTTAATTCATCAATTCAATTCCCCTTCTAATTTTAATTAAATAATTTCTAATTATTCAAATAAATCTAACATTTTATCAATTTTATTCTTCTAATCCACTTTCATTAAATAGTTTTAATTATTTAATTAAAATTATCCATTTCAATCCTCAATCTCACATTAATTAATTTATTTCTATTATTTAATTAATTCATCAAATTTTCCTCTTATCGACAATAATTAAATAATTTTTAATAATTTAATTAGCTAATATTTCCTCCACAATTGAATAAATTAAAATAATTTATTTAGTTGACTTTTCTATTTTTCCTCTTTCACAAATAAATAAAATAAAATCTTTTATTTATTTGCTTTCTTCTATTATGCACATGAATTAAATAAATTTATTTAATTAATTCTAATAAAATCTTCTTATCTTCTAATTATATCTTTTCTTTTTCCCATAAATCACCCATGCACATGAATTAAATAATTTATTTATTTAATTAAATATATTTGCATGTCAAAAAGCAAATTAATTTGAGTTAACTCATGCTTTCAAATCTTTGTTATTATCAATCAATTCATTAAATAGAAAATCAATTCTATTTATGAAAATCAAATCAGTTTTATTATCCATGCAATCAGTTAACTCATAAAACAAGCTTTTTGCATGGACACATGTCACATGCACATCCTTCATGTTCTCTCAATTAACGTCATCTGTTGATTCATTCAATTATTCCCCACCATTGATCAGCATCCTGTGAAAGCTATAAATACATCCATATTCCAAGTCATTAATCACTCCATGATCATTGAGCTTTGAGCATCCATGCAACTCTTTGAGCATTCATCCACTATCATTGAGCACTTGCATTCATGCTTTTTACTATTGAAGATTATTCAAAGTAATAGAGCAATCTACATATAAACCAAGGAATAAATACAATCATTTGTGGTAAGGTCTTTTGTTATTTGCATTGGGTTCATTGTTATTCTCTTATGATTATTCCTTGAAGGTATTGTAGAATTGGATTAGAGTCTTTTATGCTTTATATTTGTAGTCCAATTTTCTCCATATACATACACCACTTGGGAATCAGTCACCATTTTATAGAGAATTTTTGGACTCATTTTCAAAAATCCAGTGCCATCCATGCATTTAAAACAACTCAAACATTTTGTGTCACATTTCATATTAACTTGTGCTTGAAAACCTTTGAGGGTTTTGTACAGAATAGAATATGTTCTCATTTGGGATTCAGGAATCCCAATTTCAGAATTCAACTGTAGCTAGCTTTTTGGAGAATTATTGTCAAATATATCTTGAAAAACTGCTACACTTTTTCTATTCCAACTCATAGCAGAACAACCCTGAAGTAGAGCCAGTGGTTTTATCTTGTGTATCAAATTCCACCATACGGATCTGAAACAATGTAATTCATTATTATTCTTATTTGCAGCTTCCTTATTTATCACCAGACTCCTAACTAATTCCCATGCCTTCCAAATACTAGAAAATACTATAGACCCTGAGGGTTTAGTTGGAAAACTGCCAAAGATAATATCATGTGGATGCAAGTTTTTCCATTATTTTGCCTTTTTTGGTACAACTTCTTGTATATTATTTCTGACTAAAATTTTCCAAGGTTCCTCTCCAACAAATAAATTCTCCTAAGTGCTCAAGTCTTTCACCCCAATACCTCCTTTGTCTTTGCTTAAGCAGCACCACTTCCATTTTACTGCATGCCTTTTTTTTACCTTTGCCATTTGACCAAATGAATTATCTAATTATCTTCTGTATATATCTATTTGATAGCAAGAAAATAGCCACACAAAAGCATAATAGATTGAGTAGGTAGACAAGATTTTTTGACAAACTTGAATCCTCCCAGCTAGAGACAAGTATTGATTATTCCAATTCCTTAGTTTCTTTTCAATTTTTGCAAACATCCATTCCCACATCTTTTTTAGATAGGGACTAACAACAAATGGAATTCCAAGGAATCTCACTTGTTTTTGTGGTCCCCCCATTGCCAAGGAGTATCTTTGAACCAGTTAGGAGGTTCTTCCTTCCAACCTAGAAGGAGTGATTTAGAATTTGATATTTTTGCTCCCGAGGCCAAGCAAAACACCTTCAATATTTTGTCCATATTCTTTAGATTGTCCTTTTCTAACACATGAAATAGAGTTGTATTGTCAGAAAACTAGATAGTCAACAAAGTGTCTTCATTAGGCAATACAATACCCTTCATTCTTCCTTTAATAAGATCAGTTCTAAGCAAGTAATATAGTGCTTCTGAAGTAATTACAAATAGTGCAGGGGCTAGTGGACACCCTTACCTGATGGATCTCTCCATCACAAAGGGTTTAGATAAGGAACCATTAACATCAATTTGTGTAGTAGCATCTTGAAACAACATTTTTACCATTTTGCAATATTGCTCAGGAAAACCAATTGCATTCAGTATGGAGACAACAAATGACCATTCTACCCTGTCATAAGCCTTTTCAAAATCTAACAGCAGTATTCCAACATCCTAATTAGTACTATTAGCCCATTGCATAGCCTCCCAACTTGTGATCAGATTTTCAAGTATGTACCTTCCCTTGATGAATCCAGTTTGAGTATGGCTAATGATCTTTGGCAGAATATCAATTAACCTCAGGGCCAAAACCTTAGCTAAACTTTTGTATGAGACATTTAGTAATGTAATTGGTCTCCAGTTCTTTTTATTACTTTTGTCTCCTTTAGGCAACAGCTTGATAATTACTTTGTTAATGCCTTTACCCAATGAACCTTTATGAACTCCTTTATATAGTTTATACAAATCATCTACTACCCATTCTAGGGTGTTGCCACAATAATGGGTTACACTTTCTGGGACATCCTGATTTTTGTTGAAATCACATATTTTTAGAAAATATAATGATTTAAGCCTTGAAAGGTTTCATTTAAAGGATTTTAATTGAAGATGGTTTGATCAAACCCCCTTAGATTCAAATCCCCTTGGATAGAACCCCGCTAGTTTTAAACCATACCTATAATGGAGTCTCCTCTACACTTATCAAAATGCTGATAAAAAACCACTTTTAATTTACCTTTTCGAGGATCAAATGAATTCATTTAAAATTTATTTCTTGTATGTATTCCTTATTATAAGCTTCACAAAAAGTATAATTTTAAATATATTTAATTTGATTATTATATTTATTTTTTATTTTTTATGAGTGTAGGTTTTTCATCGAACATCAAGTTCTCTGTTCTACACACATGGAAAATTAGTAAATTAGTGAAACAAAATTTTAAAAAATATTTATGCCCTCGGTATTGATGTCCTTGTTTCAAAATAAAATAAAATTGAATTTTGATACATACAGAAAACGTTAGGTTTTACAGAATACGCTTATGTCTAAATTATAATTGGTTTGACTTCAAAACTTAATTAAAAAATATATATTCAACAAAACATTATGAAACCAAATGCATGCCCTATATATCAGTGTTACCAATCTAAATTCAAAAGAATCCAAATTTTATCCTTTGTAGAAAAAAAATTATGTGCTACGGAATACACATTACTTTAAAAAAATGTTGTTTACTATTAAAAACTAGTTATCAAAGGAGATGCAAAAAAAATTACAATTTAACTCCAAATTAAAAAAAATTAGAATCTACAAACAAAATCTCACAAATCACTAGTTTGCATCATCTTCAAATTCCTAACAATTTAGCTGCTATAGGTGTCAGAAAGTGAAGATTTAGTTCAAAATGTTGATTTCAATGTCAAGTTTGGCCAAAAAGTGTAACCCATTATTGTGGGATGACCCGGACATGTATGCCTTATAAAATTCTATAGGAAGCCCATTTGCTCCTAGGAATTTTCCATTTTTCAGAGATAAAATAGCATTTTTAATCTCTTCTTTTGTAATGTCCTTCTTTAACATGTTTGCCATATCTAAGCTAACTTTTTTTGGAATGATCTTTTGGCATAGCTCCTGAGATTGCCTGCATTCATTGTTTTTATCTTTAGCGGTGAAAAGATCTTTATAGAATGATCTAAAGATTGCTAATCTAGTTCATTACAAACAAGGCCCTAATGAAAGGGTGGGTGATTTTTTATTGCACTTCCAACCTATACTAGCTAAGATGCATTATTATTTACCCAACATTGAGATTTGAAGGATTTTCATGGAGAACTTGTCGGCACCTATTCAAGACAAGGTCTTCTTCCTACACTATACAATTTTAGTTGACCTTTGTGCTAGTTTATGATAGTATGGGACAAAGTTAGAAAAAATAAATCATTTATCTTGTGATCTCACTTCTTCCTCTTCTACTTCCACTTTCATTTTCTCCTCCTACATCATCATCTTCCAAGTTCTCTAATAAATGCTTCAACTATAATAACTTCAATAAGATAGAATATAAACCCAATGTTAATATTGTCAATAGGGCCTTAAAATCTTCTTCCAATTCCATTTTGTTTATGCCACAAACAAATTGTCATTTCACTAAGTTGTTTGATTCATTCCTCTCAATTATGAACAAACTTATTATAGCTGGAATCTTTTGACACTATGTAATGTATGCACTTTAGATACATCTCTTCCTTTTCATTAGAGGTATAACTCTAAAGTGTTCTATTAGTATCACCACATACTTGGACATGATACAAAACATTGTATGGTCTTAAAGCATAAAATATAAGACTTGATAGACTCTAATGTGATTCTTATGGAAGGGTAGAATGACCAAAGGAAAGAAATCTATGGATCCTCCTAATTAGAACCTACAAATTTATACAAATCCCTTATTGCAACATAATCCAATAACATAGATCCTATCATCGAGGTTATTACTCCTTCCCTCTCTTGTGAGTAGCATTCTTTCAAGACACGTTTAAATCCTTATATTATTGAGTATTTTCTAACATTCTCATTCAATGATTATGTTGGTGCTCTTAATGCCCAACATGCTTCTTCTTTCCCCTCTCCCATGGCTTCTTTGATTACTTTCTCTCCTAATGAAGTGCCAAACAACAATTATCATGGCCCCTTGATGACATTCATATGGACCCCACTTGTTCCTTCAATATTGTTATGGAGGATTTTTATATAACTCACTTTCATCAAGATTGTTATATGCTTCTTATAGGGTTTCACTTAAATGTTATAATGGATCTTTCATCGATACCCTTGGTTGTATCATTATACCAGTTAAAATTGGTCCAAAAGTTCTCACAATGGCTCACATAATTCCTACTTTAGGCTAGTTTAGCATTCTTCTAGAACATCCTTGGGTTGGGTAAGGCCAAGTCATCCCCTCTATGATCTATCAATGCTTAAAGTTTATATATGATAATAAAGTGATTATAATAAGGTGTAATGAGTACCAACCACTTTCAAAGTTAGGAAATGTTACCATAGATTGCTTCATTATTAAGTCTAAGGGCCCTCGATGTGAGATGCATGATGCATTATTTGATTTATATAAATGCTATGTGGAGAAAAAGGCACACATCCATGAACACAACCCTAAACTACTCATTCACTCTTTTGCACCTGAGATTTTAGTACTATAAATAAATAAGGACTTAGACATAGGTCTTCTAGATTCTCCCATTTATTCTTCTTCTTCTAATTCCAACCCTCCTAAACCTCCCCCACAACCTTAGCCTTGCTATGCATATGCATGCTAAATCTAGAACTCAAATACAAGATATTAAATCCATATTAAACCCTTATTCTAAATCAAGCAACATACTTTTAGATTGAGCATAAAGAAGATCAAATAAAGTTCTTACATTCACTTACCAAGCAAGAGATCTCCTTTTTTGAGTGTGTTTTCTCATGGATATGAGTGATGTAGTTGGTCTTTGATTCCTCAAGAGCTTGATAGCATATAATTGCATATGTATGCACATAATATGGATGCTTGATGTACCTTGATGCTTGATAGCTGCTCATGAATGAGATCAATGTGCAAAAGGTCCTTTAATTTGACTTAATTTAAGTGATTGTGGAGGGAAACCTTTATTAGAATTTTATTTATTTATTTTAAGTGTATGGGCGTGGACCTATTTGATTTAATTTAATAAGATAAGTGGAAGGTGGATTTAATTTAATAATTAAATGAAATTGGATTTAATTTATTTTAATTTAATAATGGAGTTTATGTGGATTTAATTTATTTAAATTAATAATTAGGTGCAAGTGGATAATCTATTTAATTTAGATAATTAGTGGTGCGAATTGTTGATGAAATTAATTAATTATTAAAATTAATTAATTTTTGTAATGAGGTGAATTTTAGGTGTCTACATTTCCTCTCTTTGAAATGACATTGAAACTAAAATAAGCAATGACATTTCAAAGAAAAATAAGATAAAATTCCCCAAGTGCAAGGATTGGATCATGGGTGGAATAGGGATGGATTCCCCCTTAATAGAACAAGTGGGTATGAAGGAGGCGAGTGGATTCTTGAAATTAAAACATGAGGATAAATGGATGCAGAAAATGGTGGATTGGCTAGTGATCTTGAAGAAGTTCTAGACTAATTACCCCCTCTCAGTTATCACTTTATTCCATGACACCTCTTCTATACCTATTGATGTTGTGGATCCCTCAGAGCCTTTTGTAAATCCTCTAGGTTCTTCCATGTCTACTATTGTTTTTGAGGATCCTCATGTGCCCTATTCCACTTCTACTACTACACCATATGAGGATGCTCCTGACCTCCTAATGTTGATTCTTTTCATTTTAAACATCCCTCTATCCCCCCTTCAAGTTCAGTTGTGACTACTATTAAAGTGTTTCCTTCCACATTTTGTGTTGTCCCTCCTCCTAGAGACAACATGTTTGATTATATAGCTAATATCTCACCTCTTTCCTCTATATTTACTACCATCATAATTCGGTCATCCACCCCACTCATCTCAATGGATGATGCTAATTTGCCTCATTTTGTTGAATTTTTGGAAAATGATTTTAAGAATGATGACATTCTTTTAATAATGATGATCTTCCTTAATTCATTAGTTAGAGGCCTTTTTTCCTTTATTTGTAGTTTTCTTATGCATTCTTGTGATTATTGTCCCCCATTATGGTATATGAGATATGTTCCCTTGGGTACATACCAAAACATAGTGGGGGAATCAATTAAAGTTTTATGTTGTACTCTTACTTACATATGTCACTTAGACTATTATTCCTTGTATAATTTCCTTTTCCTTTTCCTACATGTTTGGGGATGATGCAAGGCATCAAGGTATTTATACCTTCTTCATGTTGACCCAAATATTTTAGGATTATTATCTAGTTCATTTTCTATTATATGGTGTGTTCCTACATGTGAATTATCCTTTTTGTTGTTTGCACTCTTTGTCTAATTCCTCTCCATGTGTTTTCGGTACAATGCAAATAATTGGGGAATAAAACCCCTTCTCATGTTGACCCAAAAAAAAAACACATTTGTTCATCCTAACCCCTAGTGTTTCTCATTTCTTGCTTCCTACTTCTTCCTATTAGTGTTTTATAGCTTCAGGAGTTATTTTTCTTAATTAAAGGCAGATCGGCCTTCTTGATGTGCAAATTATATTTTATATTTTCTTATTTTCTCTAGAGGCCGACCTAGAAAAGAGGTCGCCCCAATTTGTATATATACAAGGTGAAGACATGTCATTTGATCATCAATTCAATCACTTCATTCACACCTCCAGTAGAAGTTCGCCATTCCATTAGCAACAGACTAGATTTCAAGGGGAAGCATATTTATTTATATCAAAGAGAAGTGTCTCCATTCATTGTATATACTCAGCCTTGTGTAAGGCCTAATTTTGTAAGCAGATTTCTGCTCCTTTTTTTTTTTAAAAGATAATGCGCCTGGTAAACTTTTTAACGTGACCAGTGATGCTGGTGCGACACGCCCTCCAGCTCCACACGAATGCTTTTGCCCGGAGCAATGAACCGGTGAGGCCACAACATGGGGGACCTCATCCCCTAGGAAGAACACTTCAAACCCACGAGCTCGTTGGCCCAGCGAAGGCGTAAAGCCTTGCGAGCTCGTTGGCCCAGCGGGGGTTTGAACTCTGGTGGCCGCCACTACAATCAAGCAACTTAACCACCGAACCATGCCATCATCGGCAGATTTATGCTCCTTTTATTCTAATATATAAGAAGAGATTATTTGATGGGTTTTTCTCCCTCGAGTAGGAGGGTTTTCCTAGGGTAAACATCGTGTTCATTGTCTTATGTGTTGTATTTTTCTGATTGCTTACATTTTTGATCCTAAAACTAACATGGTATCAGAGCGGGTCTAAGAAAAGATCTGATCAGATTTGTTTAAGTAATCAAGTCAAATTTTCATCTAGGGTAGATCTTGAAGGCAAAGTATTGCAGATCTAAGGTTGCAAATTATTTCAGACCTAAGGGAAGATCTTTGAAGGAGAATTTGTGCAGAAAAAGAAGATGGTGAATGGTGTCAAGGTAGAAGATAAGCTTGATGGAGCCTCAAACTTCAACTCTTGGAAACTTAGTGTACTCATTGCATTAAAGGAGAATGATCTTGATTTTGTGGAAAGTAATATGCCTAAGACTTCTGATGATACTGAGAAAATCCAGTGGAAGAAAAAGGGCAGAAAGGCTAGAAAGATCATGATAGACTCTATGATGAATCACCTAGTACCGATCATCTCCAAGTTGAAGTTAGCTACAGAAATGTTTGATACTCTAAAAGGATTGTATGAGATCAAAAATACCAGCAGAGCCCTTGCTTTGAGACAACGGCTTCACCATGTAAAAATGGATAAAGAAGATTCAGTTATCTCATTCTTTATGAAGATCTCTGATTTAAGAGATCAGTTGAGCGCTATTGGGGACATAATTGTAGACATAGATCTTGTTATTTTGGCACTAAATGGTCTTCCCCAATCTTGGGAGCCCTTTATCCAAAGCATCAGTGGGAGATCTAAGTTGCCCAAGTTTGATCATCTTCGAGCTGATTGTATTCAAGAAGAGTCCAGGTTGGCAACAAGAGGAATTAAGTGAAACTATCATGATGTAGAAAATCAAGTTCTTGCTACACATACTTCTAGAGAAAGAGGCAAAGGAAGAAAGAGGAATAGAGACAAAGAATCAGATTCTACCCCAGAACCGAAGAAGAAGAAGGATCTCTCTCGCATTCAGTGTTTCAGGTGTGACAAGTATGGTCACTTTGCTCGAGATTACAAATTAAGGTCTACACAACTTGTTTCTACTACGAAAATTTCCATGGGGACATCTCAGAAGGAGCCAAGCTCTAAAGTCAATTTAGAAGGTTTCTTATTCTAAAGTTGATCAGTTTCTTCGAAGAGGAGGAATTAACATTTAGAGGGAGTCTGAAAAAACCAACAGAGGCAACCTTGGATGAGGAGGTCAGGACGTTGATGTTAGTACTTAGAGCTTTAGAGGGAGTCACATCATCGTGAAAGCCCTTGTAGTGTATATTTCTCTGAGATGGAGAAATATGAGGTGAAAGCCCTTGTAGTGTATATTTCTCTGAGATGGAGAAATATGAGGTGAAAGCCCTTGCAGTGTATATTTCTTTGAGATGGAGAAACATGAGGTGAAAACCCTTGTAGTGTATATTTCTCTGAGATGGAGAAATATGAGGTGAAAGCCCTTGTAGTGTATATTTCTTTGAGACAGAGAAATATGAGGTGAAAGCCCTTGTAGTGTATATTTCTCTGAGAGGTGCAAGCCCTTGTTCATTTCTGAGACTAAGATGGGACATCATGTTGAGAGACTCCATGACGACATCACGTTGAGAGACTCCGTGATGAACCTGTGTACTTGTGTTTTTCCACACATGGGAGTAGCCATGGTGGACGTCATGTTGAGAGACTCCATGATGACATCACGTTGAGAGACTCCATAATGGACACTTGTTTGTGTGTTTCTTTCCACACATGGGAGTAGCCATTGTGGGTGTCATGTTGAGAGACTCCATGAGGAGGATATCTAGAAAACACTTCCCTGGCTAAGAGGGAGTGTTAGTGTTTTATAGCTTCGGGAGCTATTTTTCTTAATTAAAGGCAAATCAACCTTCTTGATGTGCAAATTATATTTTTTATTTTCTTATTTTCTCTAGAGGCCGACCTAAAGAAGAGGTCATCCCAATTTGTATATATACAAGGTGAAGACACGTCATTTGATCATCAATTCAATCACTTCATTCACACCTCTAGCAGAAGTTTGCCATTCCATTAGCGGCAGACCAGATTTGAAGGGGAAGCATATTTATTTGTATCAAAGAGAAGTGTCTCCATTCATTGTATATACTCAGCCTTGTGTAAGGCCTAATTTTGTAAGCAGATTTTTGCTCCTTTTATTTTGATATATAAGAAGAGATTATTTGCTAGGTTTTTCTCCCTCGAGTAGGAGGGTTTTCCTAGGGTAAACATCGTGTTCATTGTCTTATGTGTTGCATTTTTCTGATTGCTTACATTTTTTATCCTAAAACTAACACTTCCTATGTGTATGTGTTGGTCTATGAGAAAGAAGGATGATGATTCATCTAGCAATCATAATTTCACTCCTATTAGAACTAACTTTGATATCATATATCCCTGTGTATCCTTTTATGTGTATGTTCTTTGTTTGTACTTATTTTCCCTTCTTAACAAAATTGAGTTTTCCTATTTTCTTTTAATTTCCCATTTTTATGATTCCTATTTCTACGACTTATATTACTATGATTTTAAACAATTAGAGTGTGCCCATATTCTCAATCTCACACCCTCAATGGTTAATTATGATTTATATTCTGCTCCCTTGCATGTGAAAATATTCCTCTTTCTAAATTACTTAGATCATGTAGTACCTATATCAACATATTCAAACACCTGCACATATTTCTTTCCTATATTCCCGGTCTTCTATCCCACATGCTATGATATTTGCACCTACACACCATTTATACATTATTTATAGCATTTTTTTAATTTCTCCTAAAGTATCATGCTTTCCCTTTCCTCAAGGGCATTTGTCTTTGTTTAGATGACAAGGGGCAACACCTCAACTAGCATGCCTTTTGCCTTTTTCAATATTACTTTACCTTTAGATGACAAGGGGCAACACCTCAACTAGCATGCCTTTTGCCTTTTTAAATATTACTTTACCTATTCTTCTTATTCCTACTCTCTCTTGCATATGTTTTTTACACCTCTTACACATTACACACTTTCCCATCACATGGGGGAAAGTTTCTAATTTTTGGAAGCATCTTCTTATAGGTCCCCATATTCTACTTACCTTCCTACTATACCTTCGCAAATGTTCCTTTCTTCCATATCGTATTTACCTTAAATTAATTAGATCCTCTCCTTTTGCTAATTAATTTTTTGTGGGGCATATTCTACACACTCTTTATATGACGATCATTCAAGTGTTTTCATTAAGCTAGGCTTGGCCTTTTTTACCATTTGGGTGGAAACCTCATATATCTAGGTAGAAACAACATAGCCATTATTTTTATCATTGTAACATGTTTTGGATTTGGCCTTATTCTTTTGGTTGAAACCACATATAGTTAGGTGGTGACCACATAAACATCATCATTTTTTTACCATTTTACATTTTTGTCTTGGCCTGTCCTATTCATTCAATAGAAACAACATCACCAAGATATCTCTATCTTCTACATCTCATTGGTTATGATACAACCAAATCTTAGCGAAGGTGTTAATCTACTTTTTGGTTCATGTTTGTAGCCTTTTATTTTCCTATTTCTACTTATGTGATCCTTCATGGATCTTCTTCCTTCCCTCTCTTGTGTTAATATAGTAGTACTTAGATTATTATGAGTTGTGCGTACCTTTACATTATATCATTTCATTTATGTTTCTTTAGTGTAACCTTGTTTATCATATAATTGCTTTCTTGTTTTCTTGGGTGCATTACATGATAGTACCTTGCAAATAAAAGTGAAGCAAAATAAAGAGGAGATTGAGAGGTTTAGCTCCTACATATATCCTTTTTACTATATCATTTATGAAATTTCCAGTATATATGAAATGCACTTTATTTTATTGTGATTTACTTTAGCATACATCTTCACTTAGTTTCATTAGCCCACTAATGTTGGGGGGAAATGTAAGTCCAAGATTGCCTACTTTCTAACTTTCACCTTATGTTTCTACACCCATATAAGTGTGCATCCTCCAGTCACGTTTTAGTATCATCTAACTTTCTTTCTAGTTATTTCTCTAATCACAAAATTATGAGACATGGAGAACCAACCTTAGGAACCTTCTCAAGTAATCCCTAAAATTTTGGGCACTTGATTCACTCAAGACATGAGCATTGGTTTGCACTCATGCTCAAACACTCATGTAAGCCAATGCTTGTGTTAGTGTTCAAATTTTGACTTTTGGTAACAACTTTAACCCTAATTTTTACTGTGTTTTCTCTACACCTCATACAAAAATGCATATAACCTAGTTTTACCCTCCTTTTGTTAGGTTAGAATCATGCAAAGTTACACTTACTCTAATTCAAGCCTCCATACATTTATAGGTTATCAAGAGAACTCCATTTTTTGTGTAGGGTAGTAAGCAACATATTTGAAGACTAGAGATTGGAAGCCTCTAGAGCCATTGAAGCCATGGCCTTGTTGTGAATTTTTTCTTCCATGCATTCCTATTTCTTTTGATCTCCACATTTTCCTCCCTAAAGCCATAGATTTTCCATTTCCTATTATTTTGTGAAACTATAGTCTACACCTACTTATCTAAACCCTTGTGTTGTAGATTTAGAGTCTTTTCCCTTCCTATACCTCTCCATTTTCCCTAATTTTGTGATTCTCATTACTCATTTCTCCTCCATCACCCCCATACCACTATAGCTTAGCATTCTCCTTAGGGTGTGTATTCTAGGAATTAAAATCTTTGCACACCCCACCACTAACATCTTCACTTGTCTGTGCAAAAATAGCTCTTTCCATAGTGTTACTGTTGAGGCTGGAAATCCCATCTTAGGAGACTAGATGAGGTAGTCTCACAAATAACACAACCTTTTCCTTTTGTGCCCAACCTCAACTAGCATATCTTGGATCAGAAGTACAATTCAAGAAATTTGCAAGGGGGGAAAACATTAGAGATTATTGGTGAGAAACCTCTGAAAGTTTGAAGACCTTATGACACCAAGATGACATCACCTATGGAGATCATTAGTGCCTAGTGTGTCAACATGGTGTTAGGTAGTAGCACCTAGCCCTATGCTACGTAGTAGTGCCCATGGTGTTAGGCAAAAGAGCCTAGTGTGTTAGGCAACAATGTCGGGCATATCAAATAAGTAGCATTGGGTTTTTACAAGTGCTTAGAATGGGTTGAAAGTCACCCAAGACTTATTTCCTAGCATCCTAAACCCATTTCCAATGTCAGATTCTTTATTTTCTAGGTGCTTCTACTCCATTTCTCACTTTCTCTTTTATACCTTAGATTTTACTTCTAGTTATCATTCCCATCTCCTATACTTTGTTGTTCTAGATCAGATAAAAGTGCTTTCGATTTTGTATTATGTAATTTTTAATCTTCTAGATCATATACTTTGAAATACAGACTCATATTAGATTTGCCTGCACCTCAAAGTGTGGGCAAAATGTAATAGTGGAATTAGCATACCCATGCTAGTTCCCTTTTAATTTTGGGCCCATTTTAATGGAACAACTCACTATAATTACATATAAACATGTGGCACAATCTTGTGTCAAATTTGGCTCATGACCCAATGCTTACCCTTACCCATTCCACATCCATTTACACTTATTTACATACATTCAATCTTATCCCATCTCTATTTTACACACACTCCCATATATTCATCATTATTAGCCATTTATTGCGCCTACACTCACACCTATCCACACATTCGATCTTTGCCTCAAAACTAGCACTTCTCTATCCTATGTCAATCTTGAGTAGCGCAAGATTAACCCCAAAATTCAAATGTTCAAATTCAAATTCTAACTTTCTTGATCCTTTTCACTAACTTTTGTGAGTTGACTTAGTATACATTTGTGTGACTAATCATTATGTTTCGGTATTTAAAGACATTCAATGTGCAATTATTTCATATGGTTAAACAAGGAGTATCTGATTTAAGAACATTTCAATTCGGAGTTTAAAAAGAATCTTAGCTTGCATTAGAATCACATAGGTCATCCACAAGTTTGTGCATACTGTCTATAATCATTTGCTCAAAGTCGTAAAGCCGATTCCTTAAGAGGTTGACCTCTAAGAACACAACACTAATGATCCAACAATCTCCTCTAAGGTATTTATGAGCACTATCTAGATAGAATTAAACATCAAGAAGCTAAAGGCAAAGAGGTATCTTCTACTACTTTATCCCGTAGGCCTAGTTCAATTCTACAAAACAAAATATTTCTGCTATGCTCACGTTTGGTTGTAAGGGGCTTAAATCCAACTCACTGAGATTTCTTAGACTATTCAAACCCTGAGACTAGGAACATTTATTTATATACCTTGATGACTGGTTTCTACATAACATTAACCTTAATTATGGTTGATTACTTATTGCATTTATTTAATTACCTGGATTTATGTCGAAGGGATTTGATTCCCTTCCAAGACCCATCATTATTTTTACGTCTCTCTCGTAAGCAATTAAATATCTTTAAAAAAAGTTGAATCGACGACATTTGTCTAAAAGTGGGCTCCAAAATGTTGTGCTGAGTTAAATAAATATCTAATCAAGGTTTGTTTTCAAAAAAAAAAGTTGAATCGACGACATTTGTCTAAAAGTGGGCTCCAAAATGTTGTGCTGAGTTAAATAAATATCTAATCAAGGTTTGTTTTCAAAGAACAAGAAGGGTAAACTCGTAAATATAAATATTTCATCTACATCCAAGCCTCAATTTCTGCATCTACCTATATTAACATAAATATCCCAGATCAACCATAGATTCAAGAGTCCTGGATCTACAAAGTAAGTTCTAAAACTTTTTTGGGGGTTTGAAGATGGCTGAAGGATATCACGGAATGGGGAATAAAAGCCATGAGTATGAATCAAAATCCACCCAGGTCTTAGGTACTGCAGCCCTGGTCACATCTGGGGCTATTGGGCTGTTTCTGGTAGGCCTAACTGCAATAGCCCTGGTGCTTTTGGCCCCTGTATTGATACTTTTGAGCCCTTTATTGATACCTGTAGGAGCCCTGCTGTTTGTGACAGTTGTTGGGCTTTTTTCTGCTGTGTGTTTTGGGCTGGCATTAGTTTTTGGTGTTAGATGGTTTTACAACTATGTGAATGGCAAGCGTCCTCCTGGTTCTGATCAGATAGACTATGCGCGTATGAGGATAATTGATACAGCAAGCCATGCGAAGGACTATGCTTGGGGATGTGGTGGGTATTTGCAGGGGAAGCTGCGAGTTGCTGCCCCTGGAGCTTAAGGAAGATGTTTGTTGCATTGCAGAGCCCTGATCACATCTAGATATGTTGCTTAACTCTCATGGTGGAACAACAAATGATTAGCGTATTCCAGAGGAGGTGGCACCCTCATCTCAGGTATACCTTATCTGGGTTCATGAATCTGTTTCTTCTCAATCTCATTTCTAAGCATTGCTCAGAACAGTATCTTTTGAAGTTATCCTAGAGATGTTATTAGGAATTCATAGTGGATGTCTTTATGCTGGACCAAGTTGTCCAGAGTAGATTTGTCTCCCCTGTGTATACAGGGTATGACAAAGAACATTCTCATTCTTTGTATATTCATCTTCTGCCCCCTCTTTATGGAAATTGGAATGGTAACCAATGTCCCTTCTCTATGGTGACACCCTCATCTCAGGTACCTTATCTCGGTTCATGCATCTGTTTCTTCTCAATCTCATATCTAAGCATTGCTCAGAACAGTATCTTTTGAAGTTATCCTAGAGATGTTATTAGGACTTCATAGTGGATGTCGTTAGGCTGGACCAAGTTGTCCAGAGTAGATTTGTATCCCCTGTGTATACAGGGGATGACAGAGAACATTTTCATTGTTTTTTTTCATCTTGTGCCTCCTTTTTATGGGAATTGGAATGATAACCAGTGTCCCTTCTCTATGGTGGCACCCTCATCTCAGGTACCTTATCTCTGTTCATACATCTGTTTCTTCTCAATCTCATTTATTTAAGCATTGCTTAGATAAGTATCTTTTGAAGTTATCCTAGAGTTGTTATTAGGAATTCATAGTGGATGTCTTTATGCTGGACCAAGTTGTCCAGAGTAGATTTGTATCCCTGTATATACAGGGGATGACAGAGAACATTCTCATTGTTTGTATTCATCTTGTGCCTCCTCCTTATGGAAATTGGAATAGTTACCAGTGCCCCTTCTCTATGGTGTTATCAGATTTCGTAGAATCCCTTTTCCTTTCCAAATATATCTTAGTTTTAGTGTAACTTATTTTCCATCTGGTTTGTGTAACTTAAAGATAATTGTTAATATCTCGTGTAACCAAAAGTGCCATGTAAATTTTTCTATTAGCAATAACTTAATTTTGGCTTTTTGCTGGAATCTGGCAGAGAATTTGTTAATATATGTGTTGATTTTCATTGGTGACTGCCAGGAATTTATTGTAAGACTTCAGTTGTTCTTTGGAGCATTTGTCTGCTTTGTACAGCTATGTATAACCTTTATATAGTTTTGTTGTTTGTTTCTGTATAATCTTTGTATTTCTTCTCTTTTCAGTCTTTTTGACTGCTCCACTTCTGTAACTTTGTTTTGTTAAAAAAACAAACAAACAATTATCTTAACTGTTTAATATTTTTTTTTTATATCACTTAATTAACAATATTCTAGAAATTTGATAAACATATAACACTTGATTTATGTTGTGCTCATACATCTTAGTCTCTTATAAAAAGATGACTGAATAGATCTCTAATTATGAAATAAAACATGCCAATGTTAATGTCAATGTCATCAATGTCTTACTTCAAAAATTCAATATCATAAATTTCCTACTTCAATAAGCAACAAGCAAGTGCTTCAACTCAAATAATAAAGCATTCTAATTATTGCAGCCAGATATATTCTTTGTTACATGTTTCATTTTAGTAAGGTTCTAATTACAATGTTAGAAATAACATTAAAGTTGCATAATTCTGTAAATATATACTGGATTTTTGTTGCACTCATAAATGTCAGTCTGTTACAAAAAGATGATTAGATAGATCCCTAATGATGAAAATAGAACTGGAGGACCAACCAAGAGAATAAACAACATCTCCTACTTGGATAAGAAATGAATAGGTGATAAACATTCTAGATATTGCAACAAAAAATTTTCATTATTACTAGTTTCATTTTTATTAAGGGTTTTAATTATAATACTAGAAATAACATTGAAGTTACACAATTTGGTAATGAGATCATTCTCCATTCTTTGTCACATGGTGCAAATGATGTTAATGAAATGCATTTTTTATGAAAAATAAGTCATTAGAGGGACATGTCACAAAATTTCATCTTGAATGGGTTCAAGTATGAATTTATTGAACCTATTAAGAATGAAGATGGTATTAAATAACTAAGACTAGTCGTATGAAATATTTGCACTTGGAAAGGAGGGGATATTGCAATTGGAAATGGGTACTATAGAAAAGCATGTGGGAAAGTATAATATATATATATATATATATATATATATATATATATATATATATATATATATATATATATATATATATATATATATATATATATATATATATGGTGTGTTAAAGTCAATGATCTGATGGTAACTAAAAGACTACTATGCTTGATTTCATAATGCAGTTAATATGAGAATGCTTGCAATTATAGTCGAGGAATGAAGTTATTGGATGAAATATTCCTATCTAAGAACAATACAGAAATAATACATGAAAGATGAATAGTATTGTTCTTAGATAGGAATATTTCATCCAATAACTTCATTCCTTGACTATAATTGCAAGCATTCTTCGTATTAACTGCATTATGAAATTAAGCATATCAGTGTTTTTAGTTACCATCACATCATTGACTTTAGCACACCATATATATATATGAAAGATGAATAACAAATATTTTATTTATTCTTTTAACAACTATCAAACTCTATAGGAAAGCATCATTTACATAACTCATTGAACATCCTAGCATATAGATTTGTTCTTGGGATGAAATTGGGTGCTAGTTGAATCTTAGACACCTACATTTTGTTTTGCTAAAATCTATTGATAATGGTTGTTGATGGAGATTTTCGTTCTCTTGGTATACTGTTGGTGGCTCCTGAACTCCTCCACCTCCTACTTTTTGTATTGTTTCTATTGTGTGACTAAATGATCTGATGATTGTTGAAGGGTGTCGTCCCTAGAACTTGGTGGTTGTACCTATGGGTTTTCGTCCAAAGTATTGAATAACTCCACGACTACGTGTTTCACAAAAGAATGTTTTTTTTTTAATGATTTTAAAAGATACCTTCTAATCATCTCTAGTGCTACTTAAAGCCTCAGCTAGGCAATGCATAAATTATGGGCATTACTCCCACATTTATTGCTAAATAATTGACCAATCATTCCCCAAGATTCCAAGGAGGTAACTGAATGCATGACTCCTAAATTAAATGCAAGTAACTACTGTAACATACAACCCAAAAGGAAGATATAACTACAATGCTCCCCTTTATTTAAGGATGCTCTAATACTAGTTGACTGAGTCACATCCTAATTTCAACTAATTACTTCTAACGACTAACAATGGCACTAGTCAACACTTACTCCATGTCAGTTGTAACTACTTTAATGTTGGTGCTAAAAAGGGGACATTGAAGTCCTCCCACCCTAAATTTTCTTGTCCTTAAGCAAGACAATGTAGGGTGGTCAAGTTTATCAACAAACTCCCAAGTGGTATCTTCCTATGGAAACCCTTTCCATTGTAGAAAAACTTTAGTCCAAACATAGTTTTGTATCTATTTCTCTCAAGTATCAAGTATCTATTATGTCACTAGTAACAACTTCCCTTCATCATCTAATGGTGGAAGCTTAGTTGAAGGTGCGACCTATTGCCCCACTGCTTTCTTCAAATAGGACACATGAAAGATGTTATGGATTCACCTGGAAGGGAGCAACTCCAACTCGTAAGCCACCTCTCCCACACGTACAATTTTGTAGGTTTCATAGAAATGGGGTTTTAACTTTTTAGCCCCACTCCTTTTCAAAGTAGACTACCTGTAGGGTTGTGGTCAAAGAAAAACCATGTCTCCCACTTCAAAAGATCTCTCAATATGGTGCCTATCAACATAAATCTTTTGCTAATTTTGTGCACATTGGAGCTAATCGTGTAAACCTATCAAAACTTGCTTTCTCTATTCAACACAGTCTCCTGCTACAGGAACTCATGTCTCAAGATTTGTCAACTTTGCAAAAGTTAGTGCCACATAACCATACAGTGACATGAAAGGGGACAACCTAATGGACATGTGATAGGTGGTATTTTAGCAATACTCTCCAAGCTATAACCAACACACCCAAGCTAACTAACAATCGGCCACAAAAATACTCAAGTACTTTCAACCCTCTTATTTACTACTTTTGTTTGCCCATTTGTCTAGGGATGATAACTAGTATTGGGTGTCAATTATATTCCTGACAACTTGAATACGTCTTGCCTAAAGGAACTCATGAAGCCCACATCTTTATCACTGACCATGGTGTGGGATAACCCATGCAATTGAAAAAGCTCTTTGATGAAAAGAACTACTACCTATGGATCTTTAAACTCACTGAGAGTGGTGAAATAGTGGGCAAACTCCGTCAATCAATCAACAATATGAAGATGCAATTCTTTCCCCCTACTCTAGGCAAACCTGTAATGAAATCCATCAATATGGATGCCCATTTATGCTAAGGAATGGGGAGGGGTTGTTCAGTAGACCTACAAGGTAAGTGGTTTCATGTTTCATCCTTTTCCAAGCATATCCACTCCAAACTTGCCTATAAGTTTTAAAAAATCTAGTATGACCCACAAACGATGAATCATGAATGCTACAATAATTTTGTGTTTTAGCTTAGATCCTGGTACCACAAAAGTTTGTCCTTGTAAAAAATAATGTTGCTTTTTACCTCGTGCCTCTCATCCTTGTCTAAAGCAACAATTGTACCTTTAATCAACCCTATGGCTAGTGGGTCCTTGGCATACTTAGCAAACAACTCTTCCTTTCAGTTAAATTTAGTTGAAGAAAGAGACAATAATTTAGGCCTTCAAAAGAGTGCATCCACTACTCTATTATTCTTTCCCTTGACATACTCAATGTCAAAATCATAGGCTTGTAATTTACTTACCCATTTTTCTACCTATCATTAAGATCATTCCATGATAAGAAAAATCTCAAGTTGTTGTGGTTTGGGCAAAGTACAAAACATCCACAAACTAACTATTACCTGAATTTGGCCAATGTATGCATAACCACCAACATCTCCTTATCATATATAGAGAAATTATGCTCTATATTAGTCAATTTTTGACTTTTAATAATACGGGTCACCCTTTTTGCATAAGAATAGCCCCTAGTCCTTCTTCTCAAGTGCCACACTCTACCACAAAAGGTAGTGCAAAATTGGGTATGGAAAGAATGGGCCTAATGCACATTACTTTCTTCAAATGATCAAATTATGCTTGTGTTGCTATGGACCAATGAAAATCCTCTTGTTTGGTTAATTCTATTGATGACAAAGCTAGCTATGAGAAACCTCTAATGAACCTCCTATAGTAGCTACAAAGATTTAAAAAAACCTCATAATTGTGTCAGTGTCCTCAAAGAGGCCATTCTTGGATGGATTGCACCTTGATTAGATCCATCTCTACACCTGTCTTGCTGATTATGTGACCCAAATACAAAATTTTCTGCATTCCAAACTCACACTTAGTTTTCTTGGTGAAGAAGTGTTGATGATTGTTTTGATGCAATCATAACAATTAGTTAAAATTCACATAAAATGAACCAAAACTGACTTGAAAGATATGAAGGAATCGGTTAAGATTCATTTAATCCCAAGTTTAATATGGTCAGGTCTTGACCTGTTGGGAAAATTCAGTTGGTCAATGTAAAGCTGTAATGTTCAAGGGGCCTTACGTGATTTAGGGTTTCTTGTTGGTTTACTGGACTCAAACTATGCAAAAGATTTAATAAATGTCAATATGTTGTTCACTCCTTTTGCATAAACTTATACTTGTGCTGCAAAACTTTAAATAGTCTTCTCGGATTATTGCAACTTTCTCCTCTTAAATATTTATGAAAACTGTCTACTTTCAAACTCTGTTATGCGTGCTCTTTTCAAATATGAGACAAATTTCCTTTAAATTTTTGCGTTTTAAGCTAAGTATTTTCAGATGGGTTGGGAAAAGTTAGAAAGATCTAATCTAAACTTCATTCAAATCTACCAAAGGATCTAATTGTTCTGTTATGCACTTTATAAATAATACAGCAATTTGATCAAATCCACAAACAAAACCTTAAATGTATATTCTGAGCATTCTCACAAACATACACCTAAGATTGCAAGCTCTAAGAGAAAATGTTTTAAACACAAAGAAGAGCAGGAAAACACTTAGAAGATAGATGCAGAATTCCAGATTCAATTGTATTAGAAACAGACAGTCATATAAGATTTACAATGTCTGAATGACTCTTAGCTTCATTGACCAAACTACAGAAAATTTACAAGCTTTACAGATACATTAAGGAAGCTAGATGTTCCACACATTCCTTATTGCAGACACAGGCGACCTCCTTCTTCTACTTCTAAACTCAAAGGCCCCTCTATTCTAAAAAATCCCTGTGTAGTTTTACAGTGTATCAAGGTACAATATATAGACTTTGATTGTCCTCAATATAGTTCAAAAAACCCTAGTTTAAACCCTGGTTCAAACCTCCGGTTACAACAATAAATGCCGGAGATCAAATCTCCCAAAATATCTCTGAGCATACGTCCAATCTGGGTGGAATATGCCATTCTGGAAACCCTAGTAGCTCAATATTAACTTTTGTGGTCTGCTGCAATAATGTCTTCAGCTGCATTTTGTCTTCATCAGTAAAAACCCTTGACTTCTTTGCACTTCATCCTTATCTTCCTCTGCTCCTGATATCTGATTTCCTCCTTCATGATGTCACTGCCATTAAGTTTTAGCTCCCTCCTCAACTGCAAACCCGCAAAAATGGATAAGCCATAAGTATCATCATTTAATAAACTTGCAGGAAGAAAAAACAACTACCAAATCTAGTCGTGACTGTGTGAACGCATCAATCGGGCCCTGAATCTGTGAAAATCGTGTCCAAAAAAATGCATATACAGCGCTCAAAATAGTTGGGTCAACCATCGTTGACCAAAAACATGCATTCAGGCCTTAAAAAAACCTCCAAAATTCCTATCGCTTTTGCCTTCCCGCTCATTTTCCTTGTTTAAATCCATGTATATTGATATACATGCTGGGCGCGATACAACGATTTAACCGCTTTTAATTTGCCTCTGAGTTCTGCAATGTATATTTCGTTGTATGCTGAGCAATGTATATTTCAATATACACTGTGGATGTGATACGTTGGTTCAATCGGATTTCAATCTTTTCAATTCTGCGGCCTGCATATCGCAATGCATATTGGTTTGTATATCGCGACATACAAATGCAAAATATACAAGCACTTAACTCCAATTTATAACCTTTTCAATTCCAGCCAATGTATATTTCAATGCAAATTGTGCTTGTATATTTGATATACAAGTTGGACGTGATACAAGCATTTAATCGTATCTTAGACTTGTTTGAGTTCCGGCTTGTATAAACTGTTGCATATCGCAATGTATGTATAAACATACAAGCCTGTAATGTGCAATGATTTAACTCATCTTAACTTCCTTTCGCGTCCGCCGCTTGTATAAGTTATTGCATATCAGCTTTGTATGTCGCAACATACAAAACACATAATATACAAAGACTTAGCCATGTTTAATAACTTTTCGGGTTCGCGGCAATGTATCCCCTCTTTGTATGTTTCGGAATGTATGTATATCGAAACATACATACAAGTCGAAACATACAAATAAATAATTCTATTTCATAAATACTTCGGGTCCATTGTATGTATATGTTGTTGTATGTTCCAATATACATAATGTAAAAGATACAACGACTTAACTCTATTTAATAACCCTTTCAAATCTGCATTGTATATGGGCCTTGTATACTACGAAAACCCTCCTTTCAAATCCGTGGATATACAACGAATTTTCCATATTTAAAACCCACCTCATGTCCGCCGTTGTATATTTCGTTTGTATGCGAACAGTGAAATGTATGTTTTGAAATATACGACTTAATTTGTTTTAATAAGTCCGTCAGGTCCGCGTTGTATATAAAACACTTGTATCCTATGCATTTGTATATTGACGTTGTATGGTCCAAATGTATGCACAAATATACAAACCCAAAATGTACAATGAATTAACACTGTTTCAATAACTTTTCAAGTCCGCGCGGTGTATAAATGCATTGTATGTAACTCAAACATACAAACCTGCGGATATACAATGAATTCTCTCTTGTTCATAACTTTTGGATTCCGTGCTATGTATAAAATGTCTTGTACATTTACTTGTATGTTGCAATCTACCGAACATACAAACGTTAGATATACGTGACGGAATTCAAACCCTTATTCACTTTTACTCTAAAATTGTTTCGAATCCATCCTGTATGTATAAATAAAGCTTTTATTTAAAACGCATACAAGGAAAAAAGAATATACAATCGACCCAACCATGCAAATAACAATGTATATGAGCCCGACGACAAAAAGCGATCAAGTATAGAAACAACTTTGCACATACAAAGGACTTTGTATATGCAAAGCGATATACAAACCTGAATGTACATTTTACCAAAATGATCATAACTTACAAAATATGGCGAATTTTAAGATGGTTCAAAAAACAACCCTAGCTCATTTTTCACAAGGAATTCAACCATATCATACCCTGTTACTGAAAATGCATTTTTTCTTCATTTCTATCAAAGTTTGCAATTTTAACCCTCTTTTCCCTTTACCGCCAAGCAAAACAAAACACACAAAAGTAGAAGCAACAGCCACAGCAGGGGTCCTCATTTTGCGAAGGAGTAAAATGGGGCATGTTGTGAGCATCACAACAACTAGCAACCAAACAAAACAATTAAATTCAAAGCATTAAGGAAACTAAGTGAAATAAATCCATAACTTTCAACTATCCTTCCTGCAAATTATTATTCAACTTGAGACCTAAGGTATTCAATAAGGGTGCATGAATTTTCATTTTCAGTTTAAGTATGTGCACATGATTAATTATCCTCATCTTGAAGATCGGTTGAACAAACCAGTGACTGACATTAGCCTATGTAGTGGAGGATATTCCCTCATAGCCGACCGGATAGAGCCTTGCTGCCAACGAGCGTCTATAGCCCCGACAAGGTTATTGTTACAATTCTCCTAAGTAGAGCTCCACTGCCAGCTAGCATTTATAGCCCCAGTAGAGTTACTTAGATGATTTAATCTGGATTTTCAGTATAATCCGCTTTATTTATTTATTTATTTTTTGTATTTTATACTTTATTGATTTTGAGGCTTGATAGATATTTCACAAGATATAGCAATTTGTAATTTTATGATGCAAGGAGTGGGCACTTGCTGAAATTAAGCTGAGAATTGTAATGGTAGAAAGGGTGACCTCAGATTTTTCACCTAATAGCTACACTGGTAGGTTCAACAAACCCAAGGATTTTAGGTGTGTCATCGTGAGAAACCTTCTTCGAACTCTCAATCACTGTTATTGAAGACGAAATTTCAGAAGCTAAACAACCCTCTACATTCATGACAGTCACAACAAATTATGTATAAATTGCAAATGGTTAACGTGAATATTTTGAATTTTATATTGTTTTCAATGGTTGTTAGCTTGCTCCTTAATATTCTAAAGTAAAACAAAGATCCCTGCTGAGGAGAAAACAACAAACCAACAACAGACTGTACAAGAAAGACAAAAAGAAAACAGAAAACAAAGCAAAGAAAACTGTACAGTATCTACACTATATTACACAAAATGGACTGCCCTTTACCTCAGGCCTGGAAGTAGTGTTTCAAATGTTGGCCATTAACTGGTAATGACACATCTTCCCCTATCAAGGTCTTGAGTCTAAATGTGTTGTCCCCTATTATTTCTGAGACTTGTAATGGACCTAGCCATAGTTTATCGAATTTTCCATGGCTCCCCTTCTTTTCATGTGCTTTGTCCCAGCATAGCACTAAGTCTGATATCCTGAATGTCTTGACTCTTGCCCTCTTATCAAACCACCTCTTAACTACTGCATGGTGTTTTGCAAATTTCTTGATGGCTTGACCTCTTTTCTCATCTAGTTGTAACATTTGTACTATCCTGGCTTCTCTATGATTATCAAAGCCTAAATACTCATTGGCAAACTTCTAGATTGGTATTCTCAAATTTACTAGAAGTATGGGATCAGTCCCATAAACTAAATGATAAGGTGTACTACCTAAAGTTGTTTTGAACTTGGTCCTATCTACCCACAGTGCATATTTTAACAAGGTATTCCACTCTCTAGGACTCTTTGCAATTAGCTTTTTGATTATATCTAATAAAATTTTGTTCGTAGACTCAGTTAATCCATTACCTTGAGGGTAATAATTTGAAGAAAACTTTAAAACAATCCCGTATTCAAATGCCCATTTAAAAAACTTTAAAGAAGAGAAAGCAGGGCCATTATCACATACCAATGAATAGGGAGTTCCAAACCTAGTGATGATGTTTTCTTCAAGAAACTTGATAACTACCTCAGTTGTGGAGAATTTGCAGCATGTGGCCTCAGTCCACCTTGTACAATAGTCCATCACTGTCAGTATGAACTTGTGTCTTGCAGAAGATGGAGGATTGATGACTCCAATAAAATCCAGGCCCCACTGTGCAAATGGTCTTGATTCAATCACAGGTTGTAATGGGTTGGCCTGATTTCTTCCCTTATCTGCTGTAGTCTGACAGGTGTGGCAACTTTTGATGTGACTCTCAATATCTTTGAACATCGTGGGCCAGTAATAGCCTGCCCTCAATATTTTATGTGTTGTAGCTAGATGGGAACCATGACCTATTCCGTATTTGTCATGCAGTTCTGTCAACACTTTATCCGCTTCAGCTCTATTTAGACATCTCAAATAAATTCCATCATGGTTCTTCCTGAATAGAAGACCTCTTTGCACCATATATTTCTGTGCTTTAAACCTCAAAGCTCTCCTCTGAGAAGCTTTCATCCTATTTGGGTACTTTCCAACTATTAAAAAAGTGTTTAAATCGCTATACCAGTCTGATGTGTCATGAGAATTCAGCACATACTGCTGTTTTATCAAACCTGGGTCTGTGTTTGCTATTGTTTGTACCAATGCCTGCCCTCTGACCAGCTTCATGGGAATGATTTGCATGTCAAATTCTTGCAGCGTGGTGATCCACTTGGCTCTCTTTTCTCTTGGCTTGTTCTGCATCAGCAACATCTTTACTGCTACATCTGGCACTATGGCTTTGATCTGGCTACGCAGAATGTAATGTCTGAATTTTTTTACGGCTCTCATTAATGCAAATGCTTGTCTCTCAATGTCCAGATATCTCGACTGTGCATCCTTCAGAGGCGCGCTCATGAATGCGATGGGCCTTTCTTCATTGTCCTCACCTTTCTGTGTCAAGGCAGCCGCGGTTGAATGAGAGGATGCAAAGGAATAGATATAAAACGTTTTGGTGTAGTCTGGGATTGCCAATATAGGAGCATTAGAAACTGCCTCCTTGATATCTTCGAATGCAGCCCTAGCCACAGGCGTCCACTCCATCTGCACATCTTTCAACATGGCATTTAACGACTGCACGATCTCTACAAAACCTGTGATAAACTTCCGAACAAAGTTAATCTTACCAAAAAATGATTTTAACTCTTTCCTATTGTTTGGTATTTGCAAACTTTTTATTGATTCTATTCTATCTGGGTCAATCGATATTCCATCTTCAGAGATGACATGCCCTAGTAATTTACCTTCAGTAACTCTAAATGAACATTTTTTAGGATTAAGGGAAATTCCATACCTTTCACATCGCTTGAGTATTTTCCTGAGATCTTTAGCGTGAGTGGATGCATCCTTGGAATACATAGTCAAATCATCCATATACACAACAATGCACTTACCTGATAACCCACGGAACACAATGTCCATGGCTCTCTGAAAAGTGGCACCTGCATTGATCAGACCAAAAGGCATTTTCCTATATGCATAATTTCCCCATTTACAAGTGAAGGTGGTTTTTAATCTGTCATCCCTATCTATTAAAACCTGGTTATAACCCGAGAAACCATCTAGAAAAGACATCATCTTTGCCCCGTTTACTGCTTGCAGCACTTCGTCTATAGGAGGCAAAGGATAATTATCCTTTTCGGATGCTTTGTTCAAGTTTCTAAAATCTACGCATAATCTGATGTCTCCATTTTTCTTCCTCACTGGCACTAAGTTAGCTACCCAAACTAAATGTTTGACTAGGAAAATTATTCCAGCAGACAGCAATTTCTTTACTTCTTCGAAGATTAAAGGCTCTAGAATGGTGTTTACAGGCCTTTGTTTCTGCCTAAATGGTTTAATCTCTGGTCTCAAAGGTATTACGTGAGTTACGATGGACGTATCATAGGTTTTCAAGTCTTCATATGTCCATGCTATTACGTGTTTGTATTCTTTCAGAACGTCTAAAATTTCTTTTCTAATTTTCTCAGAGCAAGCCTTCCCAATCAGCACGTTTTGTGGATTTTGCTCTATCCCTAAGTTGTGTAAATTGCACTTACCCCCTTCTGTTTTGGGTAAGTCTTTCTGTCTTATTACTCCATCGAAGTCAAAAATGTGTTCTAATTCAATTATCCCTTTGGGTAAGAAATTGCTCTTCAAGTTGATTATATCCTCTTCGTCCCATGTTATCTCAGGCCTTTCCTATTCATCAATGATTTGAGCCTCGAATACCTCATTACAAGTCAGAAAATCAATAATTTTTTGATCCCCCCAAATACTTGAAAGTGGGTAACATTGTCTAGGATACTGGGAACATTAACTAGCTCAACAACAAATTGTCTCAATCCTGACAGTGTCAAGGGTTCTAATGTGCTAGCTGCAACTGCTAGTGCATCCGGCCTGTGGTTCAGCTCTCTAGGGATGTGCTCTCTGTTAAAAGTATCAAATAAATATATTAAACCCTATACTCTATGTTTGTAACAAATCATTTTCTTGTAATTACAAGCATATAGCTTTCTTACTTGTCTGACTACTAGTTCAGAGTTTGAAAGCACCCTGATCATTTTCACTTTCTTCTTAACAGCCGTGACAAGTCCCAAAATTAAGGCCTCATATTCAGTAGTATTGTTAGTACATGAAAACTGCAGTCTATATGCTGCTAGGTATGACTTACCCTAAGGATCTATAAGTTCAACACCTGCATCCGCACCTTGTTTTGACTCGGACCCGTCACATTTTAATGTCCACATGCCATCTTTACTTTTCCGACCTTTTACCCTGGCATGCTTTGTCTCCTCTATTACTTGTGAGGTGCTGGTATATTTATTCGTGGGTATTTTTGTTTGGTTAACTTGCATGTGTATTTTTAGCTTGCAAATCAGAAGGACAACTACCCTTGTCCTTTATTTCCTCTTCTAAATTTGAAATCAGAGCATCTACATCACCCTAAACGTATTTCTGTGTTTGATCAGGATTCACATTTTCCTCCTGTAACTCTACCCTCTTTATGCATTTTTTGTATTCATATTCAATGATATCTTTGCACATTCCACAACTCTCCTCAGAATGTGGCCTATTGTGAACTCTACATTTGTTTTTATACAATTTACATTGGGTGGGCAGATTCTTTTTAATGCATTCTTCCACCTCTTGTCTAATGGCATGGCCAAATTTGTCCATTGCACTGTTTTCTTCATCCGAAGAATTTCCATCAGACTCAATGAATAATGTTGTCTCCTTGTTTACACGCTTTTCTCTAATGTTTAACATCATGATCACTTCAATTTGCACCCCATTGTTAGAAATCCTATAAACACCATGTTCAACAGCAGCATATAATATTTCATTTGTTCGATTATACTATGTTATCATGTGTTTCATCCTGGGTTCTGCCTCTATTCTAATCTGGTTTGGGACACCTCTCCAAGGCAGCCACATATGTGAAAAGTCTGTGGCCATATATCCGTTTAATGTCTTAGACCAATCCCTACTTAATAACATTCCATAATTAACGAGTATGTCCACTATTTGAATGTCAATGAATTGGCTTACCCTAGGGCTTGAAGCTAATTGCATTTGAATGTTCATGAGTTCTCCTATCACGCTAACCTCAGACTTATCTATGTGACAACCTTAGCAGATCTGGTGGGAGTCAGCCTGAGAGTTTTGCATATTCCTAAGGGCATTACGTTGGCTGAGGCACCAGAGTCTACCATGCAGTTGTGTATGTTCTTCCCACACAATCTAACAGTTAACAAGAAAGGGGGAGCATCCTTTTTATCAGTATACATTACTACATTTGTATTGGAAGGCTGCTCAACTTTCTTACTTTTCTCTTTAGGCGGTGAATCTCTATTAGGAACAGTTATATAAGCAGCAACCCCATCTGTTATGGATGCATCCAGAGATTTTATAAAAGCATTCCTGATCCCTGGAGTTTTCAATAATTCATTCAGAGGTATACTAACCTTTATTTTCTTTATTTCTTCTGACAAGTAACTCATTAATCTTGTTGTCTCTATTGTTTCAGCTTTACTTGTTTGGGCCTTTTCTAACATTGTTCCACTGTTTGCGTTAGCCTTAAGTATGGTAGGATTGTTGCTAGCGTTCTGATCTGGGGGTGTATTGAAGTTGTTACGAGGAATGGAAGTGGTGAAAGGTCCTCCCGACCTAGTGTTGTTCCTTAAATTGTAGGTGTGGTTTTCATTTGTCTGTTGAAAGGGCTGCACCTCTCCTATTTCAGTTAATACCTCATTTTTAGTTTCAAAGGGAAACTGAAAAGCTTTTAACACAAAGGCTAATTCAGGATAAAGATTTTCACAAAAGTATGGTTCATCCTCTAACAATTCATCTTCCTTCTCTTCTATAGTTGCAAAGGTAAAGGTTTCTAAGACTAAAGCTGTATCATACCCTGAGGGTACTACCTCATTACCCTTGGGAATAAGAAACTTAGAAGTAGGAGGCTGCACCTCTATATTAAATATGCTGGCTGCTAAATGAAACTGTGGACAGTCAAGCTCAACATGGGCATTGGTATTGTGAAATCTGCACCAGTTTTTCAGTGATGTATGGGCCATTTGGATGCTAGCTGTTTGTTTTGCGTCATGATTATATATATTCTCAAAAGGAGAAGCTAGAGTACCATTGTTTGGTCTTGTGTTCCATGTCTTGGGTGGCCTAGGTTGATTCTGATTTTTGTTATTATTACCCCAGGCCCTATTGTCTATCATTGGCCCTCTATTTTGCATTGGTTGCCCTTGGTTATGACCTTGATGCTGATTATAGTTTTGACTCTGATTTGAACATTAGCCCTGGCTATTATTTTGGGTATGGCTCTGATTATAGTTCTGATTGTAATGCTGATTTTGATTTGAACTATAGTTTTGATTTTGGCCCTGGTTATAATTCTGATTTTGATTGTATCCCTGGTTACCTCTCCCATAGAGGTTCTCATTTCTTAGTTGTGTTACTTCAGTGGTCAATCTTTTCAAATGTGCGGTGATCTCTTTGATTTCTTCCCTTTCCTCCTGTGCTTTTGCCATAGTTGTATCCCTAGGAGGTTGAAAGAAAGGCTGACCATTATTTTTACTGTTATTAGAAGTGTTACTCGTGTAAGGAGCTATGGCTTGGATTGGGGTAGGACTGTACACAGATGTGTAAGAAGGAACTGGATTTAATAATGGAGTGTGATGCATAGGGACTCCATTCGATGGTTGTGCCTGATTCTGCATCCCAAAATTGCCTCCATTAACAAATGGGCTACAAGTTGTGTGCCTCATCTCTTGATTTACTAAGGCTGCCTCTTTACAGGCTTTGGATATTGAATCTATGTCAGGTTTTCATTTGACAAACATGGAAGTTAAAGGATCTAAGGTTGCATAGTACATAGCCAACAAGGTATCATCATCCACGGTGTAAGGGGCTACTAGCCTAGAGTAGGCCTTTTGAAATATGTCATTGAAATTATCAATCAACTCTCCCTCACCTCGTTTTATAGTAGCCAATTTATGATACAAGATGCAAGGATCAATGGGTCCTCTAAATCTAGATAGAAATGCTTCCTCCATAAGTGACTAGGAATAAATATAGCCATTGGGTAGGTTTACATACCAGTTAGAGGCTTGTTCATTAAAGGTGTAGGGAAACAATCTACACACAACGTCCTCATGCTCTAATCTAGCCCTAAAACATGCCTCCTTAAATATTCTAATGTGGTCTTCTGGGTCTTGGTGCAACTAGTATTTAGGACATATCTTTTCCAGATTTTTGGGCATCTCATTATAATCAGGGAATGCAATAGGAGAATGGACATTGAAATAAGCCATTGCAGGTGTTTGAGCTTGACCTGAACTTGTAGGAATACCTGGATTTATTGGTGGGATATGATTTATAAGAGGATTAGGACCTCTAGGAGTACCTGAACCAAGATTTAAAGATCTGAATAGTGATCTGTCAGGACTCACAATATTACGTATGTTAAAAGGTGACCCAGGAGGTGTTCCAGATGAACTTCCTGCTTGCGATATTTTAGGATTCCAAATCAAAGGGTTCTTACTTCGCCTTGTATCAAGTAGTTGCACAAAATATCCCCCAAACTGGATCTAGACCTGGTCAGTCTATCACTATTATTAGCCAGTTTTTCTTGAAACAAACCCTAAGTCAAGTCAGGCCCTCCTTCTAGCGCTAGAAAAATGTTGATGATTGTTTTGATGCAATCATAACAATTAGTTAAAATTCACATAACATGAACCAAAACTAACTTAAAAGATATGAAGGAATCGGTTAAGATTCACTTAATCCCAAGTTTAATATGGTCAGGTCTTGACCTGTTGGGCAAATTCAGTTGGTCAATGTGAAGCTGTAATGTTCAAGGGGCCTTACGTGATTTAAGGTTTCTTGTTGGTTTACTAGACTCAAACTATGCAAAAGATTTAATAAATGTCAATATGTTGTTCATTCCTGTTGCATGAACTTATACTTGTGCTGCAAAACTTTAAATAGTCTTCTCAGATTATTACAGCTTTCTTCTCTTAAATATTTATGAAAACTGTCTACTTTCAAACTCTGTTATGCGTGCTCTTTTCAAATATGAGACAAATTTCCTTTAAATTTTTGTGTTTTAAGCTAAGTATTTTCAGATGGGTTGGGAAAAGTTAGAAAGATCTAATCTAAACTTCATTCAAATCTACCAAAGGATCTAATTGTTCTGTTATGCACTTTATAAATAATACAACAATTTGATCAAATCCACAGACAAAACCTTAAATGTATATTTTGAGCATTTTCACAAACATTTCAAATCCACAGACAAAACCTTAAATGTATATTTTGAGCATTTTCACAAACATACACCTAAGATTACAAGCTCTAAGAGAAAATGTTTCAAATACAAAGAAGAGCAGGAAAACACTCAGAAGATAGATGCAAAATTCCAGATTCAATTGTATTAGAAACAGACAGTCATATAAGATTTACAATGTCTGAATGACTCTTAGCTTCATTGACCAAACTACAAAAAACTTACAAGCTTTATAGATATAGTAAGGAAGCTAGATGTTCCACGCATTCCTTATTGCAGACACAGGGGACCTCCTTCTTCTACTTCTAAACTCAAAGGTCTCTCTATTCTAAAAAATCCTTGTGTGTAGTTTTGCAGTGTATCAAGGCACAATATATAGACTTTGATTGTCCTCAATACAGCTCAAAAAACCCTAGTTTAAACCCTGGTTCAAACCTCCGGTTACAACAATAAATGTCGGAGATCAAATCTCCCAAAATATCTCTGAGCATACGTCCAATCTGGGCGAAATATGCCATTCTGGAAACCCTAGCAGCTCAATATTAATTTCTGTGGTCTGCTGCAATAATGTCTTCAGCTGCATTTTGTCTTCATCAGTGAAGACCCTTGACTTTTTTGCAATTCATCCTTATCTTCCTCTGCTCCTGATATCTGATTTCCTCCTCCGTGATGTCACCGCCATTAAGTTTCAGCTCCCTCCTCAACTGCCAACCTGCAAAAACGGATAAGCCATAAGTATCATCATTTAATAAACTTGCAAGTAGAAAAAATAGCTACCAAATCTAGTCGTGACTGTGTGAACGCATCAATCGGGCCCTGAATTTGTGAAAATCGCGTCTAAAAAAATGCATATACAGTGCTCAAAATAGTCGGGTCAACCATCGTTGACCAAAAACATGCATTCGGGCCTAAAAAAAGCCTCCAAAATTCCTATCGCTTCTACCTTCCCGTTCATTTTCCTTGTTTAAATCCATGTATATTGATATACATGCCGGGCGCGATACAATGATTTAACCGCTTTTAATTTGCCTCTGAGTTCTGCAATGTATATTTCGTTGTATGTTGAGCAAAGTATATTTCAATATACACTGTGGATGTGATACATTGGTTCAATCAAATTTCAATCTTTTCAATTTCGCAGCCTGCATATCGCAATGCATATTGGTTTGTATATCGCGACATACAAACGCAAAATATACAAGCACTTAACTCCAATTTATAACCTTTTCAATTCCACCCAATGTATATTTCGATGCATATTGTGCTTGTATATTTGATATACAAGTTGGACGTGATACAAGCATTTAATCGTATCTTAGACTTGTTTGAGTTTCGGCTTGTATAAATTGTTGCATATCACAATGTATGTATAAACATACAAGCCCGTAATGTGCAATAATTTAACTCTTCTTAACTTCCTTTCGTGTCCGCCGCTTGTATAAGTTATTGCATATCAGCTTTGTATGTCGCAACATACAAAGCACATAATATACAAAGACTTAGCCATGTTTAATAACTTTTCGGGTTCGCGGCAATGTATCCCCTCTTTGTATGTTTCGGAATGTATGTATATCGAAACATACATACAAGTCGAAACATACAAAAAAATAATTCTATTTCATAAATGCTTCAGGTCCATTGTATGTATATTTTGTTGTATGTTCCAATATACATAATGTAAAAGATACAATGACTTAACTCTATTTAATAACCCTTTCAAATCCGCATTGTATATGGGCCTTGTATACTACGAAAACCCTCCTTTCAAATCCGCGGATATACAACGAATTTTCCATATTTAAAACCCACCTCATGTCCGCCGTTGTATATTTCGTTTGTATGCGAACAGTGAAATGTATGTTTCAAAATATACGACTTAATTTGTTTTAATAAGTCCGTCGGGTCTGCGTCGTATATAAAACACTTGTATCCTATGCATTTGTATATTAACATTGTATGGTCCAAATGTATGCACAAATATACAAACCCAAAATGTACAATGAATTAACACTGTTTCAATAACTTTTCAAGTCCATGTAGTGTATAAATGTATTGTATGTAACTCAAACATACAAACCCGCAAATATACAATGAATTCTCTCTTGTTCATAACTTTTGGATTCTGTGCTATGTATAAAATGTCTTGTACATTTACTTGTATGTTGCAATCTGCCAAACATACAAATGTTAGATATACGCAACGGAATTCAAGCCCTTATTCACTTTTACTCTAAAACTGTTTCGGATCCATCCTGTATGTATAAATAAAGCTTTTATTTAAAACACATACAAGGAAAAAAGAATATACAATCAACCCAACCATGCAAATAACAATGTATATAAGCTCGATTGCAAAAAGCGATCAAGTATAGAAATGACTTTGCACATACAAAGGAATTTGTATATGCAAAGCGATATACAAACTTAAATGTACATTTTACCAAAATGATCATAACTTGCAAAATATGGTGAATTTTAAGATGGTTCAAAAAGAAACCCTAGCTCATTTTTCACAAGGAATCCAACCATATCATGCCCTGGTACTGAAAATGCATTTTTTCTTCATTTCTATCAAAGTTTGCAATTTTAACCCTCTTTTCCCTTTACCACCAAGCAAAACAAAACACACAAAAGCAAAAGCAACAGCCACAACAAGGGTCCTCATTTTGCTAAGGAGTAAAATGGGGCGTGTTGTGAACATCACAACAAGAAGGTCTGTTGTTGTACTATGGCTAGCACTATTTCCATGTGACATTTCATGTGTTCCTCTCATGTCTTACTATAAATCAAAATGTTATCAAAGAATACTAGCACAAACTTCCTCAAGTAAGGCCTAGAAATTTCATTCATTACTAATTGGAAAGTGGTTCGTGCATTGGTGAGTCCAAAAGGCATCACCAAAAACTTGAAGTGCCCATAATGATACTGAAAAGCAATCTTCAATACGTCTTCAGGTTTAACTCTTATATGATGATAACCAAACCACAAATCAATTTTTGTATAATATGCCACCTCGTGTAATTCAATAAGAAGTTCATCAATATGAGGTATGGGGAATCTAATCTTGATGGTTTTTTATTTAGATCCCTATAATCTATACACATCCATAGGGTTACATCTTTATTTTCCACCAGTACTATTGGGGATGCAAAAGGACTTGTATTAGCTCTAAATCATTCCAATTTTAGAAACTCTTTAATCTAGTCCTCTCTATCTCATCCTTAAAGGCACACAGATGATGATAAGGAGTGATAATGATAGGCCTCGTCCCTAGTTCCAACTTAATAGAGTGTTGGAATCCCCTATCTGGTGGAAGTCCCGGAGGCATATCTCCAAACACAAAATCATATTTATCCAACAAAAGTTGGATATCTAGAGGATATTCATCTATCCTTGAGTCCTTGGTACTTAGAGGTAACCATTTAGTGGTGGGGATAGGTGTCATCCAATTGACTTCATCCCATCTCAAAAGCCTCTCTTTTTTATGAGTCGATACGTGTTGTATTGAAGCATCTGTAACCCCCTCAATGACCTTCTTTTGTCTTTGCTCCACAAAGCTAAGTGCCATAATTTGGTAGTTCTATGTGAACTCTCCCAATGAATGTAAATACTAGATAGCCAAAACATGTGACCTACCCAAAGTAGAATGACATAAAAGTCATGGGTTATAGTATGCCCATCCAACACTACTTGTAACTATTGGATCACTTATTTGTAGGCCAAAGACTAACCATCTGCTAATGCCACTTTGAACCCTGCAAATTCTTTAGCTTTTAGTATTAAATGTGCTATCACACTCTAATCAATTAAGTCATGCCTTACTCCCCCATCAATGAGTGCCATTATATGTTGTCCTCCAATCCCTCTGTTAACTTAGAAGGAGTGGTACCTTGGTGTTCCTGACAAGAAGCAATAGTAGCTGGTTGCATTCCCTCTTCATGTAATTACATTCCTTCAATTCATATAACTATTGGTGATTCTAGGAATAGGAAACCTATACCTGATGGTTATTCTATTTATTGCCCTAGAATCAATACACAGTCTCCATTTCCCATCCTTCTTTGGGGCTAAAATAATAGGTACTACACATGGGCTAAGGCTCTTCCTTATCAACCCTTTGTTTAGGAGTTCTTGAATCTGGTTTGCTATCTCTTCATTCTGCTGAGGGGTCATTTTATATGCTGCCTTATTGGGAAGTACCGCTTTGGGTATGAGATCTATCTGATGGCTAATGTCTCTGACAGGTGGTAGGGAGTTAGGTATATCTTTTGCAATCACTCCTTGTAACTCTCAAGCAAATCTCTGACCTCCTTAGGCCCTACTTCTCTCACACTTTTCTTCTTTTTCCCCTTAGGCTTCAAAATCAAAGCAAAACCTACTCCATCACCTTCCTTTAATGTGTCCATGAATTCTTTTTCTCCTACCATCATTACACTAGAGCCTACATGTTGTGGATCCTCCTCTACCAATGACTGTATCCTATAAGTCACACCATCCTTTTGGAATGAGTAAGCATTCTTTTCTCCATCATGATGAGCCTTTCTATCAAACTGCCATGGTCTGCCCAGCAAAAGATGGCAAGCATCCATTGGAAGGATGTCACACAAGATTTTATCTCTATACCCCCAATACTGAATTCTACCCATGCTTGTTCATTGATGAGTATGTGCTGCCCCTTATTCAACCAATTGACTTTATATGGACTGCTATGGGGTATCTTTTCTAGATTCAACTTATTCTCTGCTTCCAAAGATATAATATTATCAGTAGAACCAGAGTCAATAATAACTTTACAAACCTTACCTTGGATCTTGTAGTTGATTCTAAACAAAGCCCTTCTTTGAGATGGTTTAGTCTACACTTGTTCCTTGAGCAACGTCCTCTTGATCATCAGATTTTCTCCCATTTCTGATGCTAGATTCACTTCAAGAGATGTCACACTCCTTGCATCTTCTTGAATCAAAGTGGTTCTCTTCTCACCACCATGAGAAGTTAAGGCCTTCTCTAGACACTTGTATGCCGGGTGCCCTATTTGATTGCAGTTATAACATCTCATATTGGAGAATTTGGATCCTCTACTTGATCCATTTTTCCCACCTCTTCCATTAGGCCTTCTTCCTCGGTAGCCTCCTCTGCTACTGGAGTCTCCAACTTGCTCTTCTTGGCTAGACTCACCACTAGGCCTCTGGTTAGGACTTCTTCCTCCAAAACTGCCTTTGCCTCTTAAATTTCTTCCACCTCTACCTCTATTATTCTACTCACTCTTCTCTTTATCTTCTCTTCAGCCTTTAAGACCATTTGGAAACACTTGTTCACTATTTCTAGTGCTAAAATGCTGATCTCATCTTGAATGTTCATCCTTAGGCCATTCAAATACCTGGCCACCTTCTCTAACTCTTCTTCTTGTCTCTTGGATCTGAGACTGAGTTTATGAAACTCTTGTGTGTATGCATTCACATCAAGATCTCTCTGTCTGAGGTTCTACAATTTCTTATACATCCGCACGTTATAGTCTAGGGGTACGAATTGTGCCTTGATCTTGGTCTTCATCCTTTCCCGGGAGGTTATCATATGCTTCCCCTCCTTGACTCTCTCCTTGCTCATAATTCCACCATGCAAGAGACGATCCCTTCAATCTTTCCTTTGCCAACTTAACTCTCTTATCATCAGGGACTTCTTTGTATTCGAAGTGATTGTTCAATGCCTCAATCCAGTCAATCACCTCTTCAGCTTCCATACTTCCACTATACATAGGTAACCCATCTATGGTGTCCCTATTGGTTGACTTCAATGCATTTACAAATGCCCTCTGGTCTGCTGGTATCTCCTCTGTCTTTTTATTGGTTTCATCAATTTCTATATCACCTTCATCGCTCACTTTCATCTTCCCTATCTTTGCTTTTGGATTGCTTAAACTCTCCCAACTTGGATTCAAGCATCTCCTCGATCAACGTCTTGATGGCATCCTGCGACATACTTTTGGGAGGCATCCTCTTTGCCTCTGTCTCATTTTCTCTGTCTGACATACACTATTCACAGACAGCACCCAAATGCCAACACTCCTATAAATCCTCAATTTGACTTGCCGCCCAAATCTTTCAAGCTCTGATACCAATATGATGGGGAGCACACAGCGGGAAACGTAAACAGGTCACTATTACCTTACAGTCGGCAAGACTAACAAATGAGTTGCCGATCCATCACCATCGGTCGGACAACCATCGTCGGAAAGACTTTCCTAAGTCTCTTCGTGATCAAACTCACACCGATAGCTCAACCGGCTTTAACTTCAGCGAGACATCTTCTATCGATCAAGTCTTCCATCCTCCTGCCGATGCCTGATGATGGTTAAGTTCCTCCTCGTCTCAACCATGATGGCTTCCACATCGGTTGGACGTGGCCTTATCAGCGAGACCCTTCCTATTGGTGAAGCTCTTAACTTATCTCCCGATGCGCCAATGAACCAACACCCTCGGCGAGACTTGTTCCGTTGGTGGAACTTACTCCGAAGCTACCGATATGCCGATCACACCGATGTCACCTTTGACCTTCTCTTGTTGGCATGATAATTACTATCGGCCACCTTAGGGTTTGCTACACCGATACACCGATGCATAGTTTACCTTCTTCCAAACCCTAGCACATGGAGATGCTAGGTCAACCTACTGTGCAACTCGCATTGTCTGGATCCTCTGCACCGCCGAACAATGAAACAAAATAGAAGACAAAAATAGATACTTATACAACTAAGCCATTCCACTGATTTTAACAGAAATCTTGCTAGTGGAATGCTTCACATCGACATATTGCAACAACAGAAAGCACATAAGGAATGGAAATCTACAGTTATACAATTTACAGTCACAGGAAACAGAAAACAAATTGATGGAACAGAATCATTCTATTTCTCCTTAGCACAATACACAATCACACTTCTTCTTCGATCTGATTACAATATGTTCATTTGGTTCATTCCTCTGGGTTTATAAACTCACCTTGAGGAAAACCAACCGATTCCAAGCGGCTGGGAAAAAACCAACTGATTCCAAGCGGCTGGGAGACCAACCGTCTTGAGATTAACAATTTGACAAATGTGACCTAAGTCACTTGGGACTTACAAACATAAATGAAAATGCATTGGTCAAATAGACCTTATTACAACACAAAACATGATTTTCTAGGTGCTCTTGCACTAGTATCCTCATAGGATTTTAGGGGACAAGACACTAGGGGAGGAATTCATTGGTATGAATCTAGAAGTGAGTCACTTTCACATTTTTTGTTGTCTAGTTTATATTCATATACTTGTAGAGAAGAGGACCAAGTTAGAACATTTCAGTAGGAATGGTTTATTTGTGGGTTACAATGAGTAAGGTTTTAATTAGTAGGGATGTATAAAGATTGAGGAGGAATTTACATCTAGTAAGTCTCATGAACTCATTCTAGTAATATAGGATGTGGAGTAGGAAGCTCTGAAGGTTGAATCTTTGTCTCCAAAGATACTAGTTGTTTCCAATTCAGAACAACAATCTCTAGAAGATACTACAACCCCTTCTTCTTTTGTTAGAAGACCTTGATGGTTCGCAAAGACATTGAGGGATACTCAGGGGCATGTTGAGACTCCTAGGGGTACATTTAGGAAGAGCATGCCTTTGAATAAGTTTCCAAACTACATGGCATCAATGAGAAACATCATATATTTAGAACCTTCCAACTTCTAGGAAGTAGTAGAATAGTGGGTTTGGAAGGATGATATGGTGGAAGAGTACACCTCTATCATGAAAAATTGTGTACGAGACATTGTACAAAGACCGGAGGGGAAATCAATTATGATTTCCAAGTGGCTCTACAAAATCAAGCATGTTGAAAATGATAACATTAAAAATACAAAGTGAGGTTTGTGGTGAGAGGGTTCTCTTAGAAAGAGGGAGTAGACTATGAGAAGACATTTGCTCCAATTTCCAAATACACTTCCCTTAGAACAATTATGTCTTTAGTTTGATTTATAGGATAGAAGATACATTAGATGGATGTTAAGACAACGTTTCTTAATGGTATCATTGAGGAAGAAGTGTATATAGAATAGCTTTAGGGATTTGAGGTAGATGGGAAGGAGTCCCATGTTTGTAGGCTTAAGAAATTCTTGTATGGACTCAAACATGCACCGAGAGCATGGTATTCTTGGATAGATGGATATCTGCAAAGTATAGGCTTTACCAAAAGTGAAGCAGATCCTAATTTATTTATATAATTTTTGGGACTGATCTGCTTATTTTGGTATTATATGTAGATGACCTATTTATTATAGATGCAAAGAACTCATTACAAGGTTCAAAGTAGATCTAGCTATTAAGTTTGAGATGAAGGACATCAGCATGATGCATTACTTCTTAGGTTTGGAGATTTGGCAGAAACTAGGGGAGATTTTTTGTGGGTAGGGTAAGTATGCAATTGAGACATTGAAGTGATTCTAGATAGAGGATTGCAAACCTATGGCTATACCTATGATCACTAATCTAAAGAAGGTGACAACTTCAGATTCAGAATCAGTGGATCTTGATAGGCTGTCGTGAGGTCCTAACACCTTAATTAAAAAATATCAGTTTATCGACCAGGGTAGTGTCCGAGGTTGTATGCAATAGGGAGGTTGGATATCTCATTGAGAAACAGTTTTCTAGTTCCTTTAAAAGATCTAAACAACATATGAAATTAAACAATAGGTATATCCTTCTACAGGAAGCATTTGAATTTTATACTAAAAAGCATCAAAACTCTATAATAGAAAGCATGTAAAATTCTACACTAGAAAGCATATAAAATTCTACACTAGAAAGCATGTAAAACTCTTCATGAGAAATTCATAAATGCAACTTCACTTAGATTCTGAACAAAGATAAATTCTATATTGCACAAAACATTCCATCTTTCGACAATCAGTAAACATCAAGTTAACTAAGATAGATGTGCCGAAAATATTTAAACAACATAGAGTTCTAAAACAACAACACACAATAGTTTAACTAAAGCAGATGCTCTAGAAACATTTAAACAACACACCCTACAGGTTCACAACATAAAACTAAACATAAATTAACTTCAGTTGAATGAAACATCCACAGAAATGAAAGTACTTATCTATTCTACAGTCCCGCGAGTGGCCAGCTCTTGGGAGAAATTTGTCTCTAACTCAAGTCACATTCAATCATTTCCACAACAACATGGTAACTCTATTCAAATCTTTATATTTCAAAAGAAATTACTCAGAACAACATTATTTGCATTCATGGAAAAATTGCAGTACACAACTTTGATTATTTTCAAAAACTAAGGAATTGATTTTCATCCATCCATAGTATATATTTATATCCATGTTTTGAGCAACAATTAAAACTGAACTACATTCAAACTCTTGAATTTTAGATGGCGGGAAAATGCCATTTGAAGAAGTCTTATAACTGAAAAATAGAATCTTTAACTACTGATGTCTTTTAAAACATAAAAAGGACTTTGAGCGGAGCCATAATGTCTTTGGGTAACCAATAGAAATAACATAAATTAAACAGAGCCTTCACTTAATGCATGCCTAAAATTTCTAGTGCCCTCAACTTCTGGCACACTCGACCTTAGCTGCATGAAGTCCACTTCTTTTGTAGGCAATGCATTACCTTGCACAATTACCCAACTCTACATGCCAATATATTAACATTTAAAATCTAATTTCAATCAATTTAGGAAATAAAGATTTGTACAACATTTTATTAAAAATAGATAAATATTGCTTATAAAAACAAATAAATTGGCAAGGTTAGGGAATTGGGCAATGCAAAAAGGGTTATTTGTTTCATCAAAGAAATGAGGTTGTTTATACCTCATCAGATCTCATGTTGTATAAGTAGTTGATAGGCTCCTTGATGTATTTGATCAACATTAGACTAGATATATGTTTTGTGTTGAACACCTTGAGTCAGTTCATGGTGGAACCAAGGTAGGAGCATTGGGTAGCATCAAAACATGTTCTTAGATATTTAAGGGGCATAGTGGAGTATGGATTGAGATATCATAGAGATGGTGAAGTGGTTGAAGGGGTATTTGGATGACTCAAATTGGGTAGACACTGTAGCAAATAGGAAGAGCACCTTAGGGTGTTGCTTTAGCTTGGATTTAGTGATGATATTTTGGTTAAGTAGAAAGTAGACTCCTATAGCACTTATCTCAATGGAGGAAGAATACATGGAAGCTAGTACTACTAGAACTTGTGAGGACATTTGGCTTCACAAGTTATTTGTAGGATTATTTGATCATGAGTTGAATCCCATGGTCATTTACTGTGATAATCAGAGTTGTGTAAAACTCTATGAGAATCTAGTATTTCATGAAAAGTTCAAGCATATAGAGTTTAGATATCACTTCATTCGAGATAGAATTTAGAAGGGCGCAATTAAACTCTAGTATATTTCCACAAATTAGCAGGTAGCTGATATTTTGATCAAGCCCTTAACAAAATGGAAGTTTGAAGCATTCAAAGACAAAATTGGATTGGTGCAGAATTCCTTCCTCACTAAGACGGAGTGTTGAGTTCTTTAGCTCAGAGAGGAACTTCCACATAGGTTTAGTGTGAATGTGCTGGAAGTGGTTTGAGTTATTCTATTTTATATCTCACTTAAGTGAAAAAGTGAAAGTTTTTATTTAGCTAAAATTAAGTCTAATAAAGTGTAGATATACATTAATGATTTAGACTTATCTTCCAACTCATCCCTTGGAAGAGATAAGGAGCTTTTTTGAAGATTAGATTTTTAGCTAAGTAGTATAAATGTAGCTGCAAGATAGAAGAAAATAATAACACGGTGTTAAAAATACCATGTAGTTGTCTTTGGAATGGTTTGTAGAGGTTTCCTTGTAAGTTTTTCGATGGAATGAAAAACTAATTTTGAAGGCGTAATTAGTTGTGTTTTTATTTTATGCTTTTGTTGTTTGAAATTTTAACTATTGTGTGATTTGATGCAATGTTAAAGAATTAACTTTTGTTTTGCAAACATTAGGATAACATTCACCTTGGCTGAAATTTTCTTCAATCATTCCCATGATTAGTAAAAGGTTTTTATTCTAGGGCTTGAGGTGCTGCATTTTGAACTGAGTTAATATTGCATTGATTTCTCCATTTGGGCTTTTTGTAAAATGATCCTTATTCTAATCCATTAGCTTTGTCCATACTCATATGATAGGGCTTGTTATCTTCATATCTATGGTTGTTCCTAGGATTGGGTTCTTCTTCATATCTTAATTAGAATAGTAGGGAGGGGCAATCATTAGTTTCATGGCCATCCCATTTGCCACAAATATCACAAAAGATACTTTTTAACATCCCAGGAGGTTCCACTTGAGGTCTACTTTTATTGCCCAACTCTTCTTTTCCCCTCCTAGACTAGGCATTCATTCCTTAGATATCCTTCATTGGAATAGTATGAACACTAAATTTTATTTCTTCATCTTGACATTATGTCTTGGTTGTTCTCCCTTTTTGTTAAAATTTCTATGTTAGTTTTCAACTACTCCAACTCTACTTTTAATCTTTCTATTTCAATATTTTCTTTGTTTTCCTTCTTCAATGGTTGGTCCTCATTTTTTTATGCTAATTCTATCACTTGTGCATAAGTATCAAAAAATCTTCCATCTAATGAAGCTCTAATTATTGTTAACACTCCAGATACAAATCATTCTACTTTTCGCTTCTCACATAAAGGTTCTTCCAATTTTCTATCTATAATGAGCCACTCAAAACTAATAATAGATTAATGAATAACTTGAAATGAAATTATTCACAAATGTTACCATTTCATTTTTTTCAATAAACATATAGATTTCATATTTCATAATAAATATGCCAACAATGCATCATTTCATAGATCATCATGATACATGTTTACAAATAAAATAATAAGATACAAATTCAGATTAGGACTACTATCCTACCGATCTACTAATGCACATCAATTATACATATCTTTGACTTTTCATTACAATTAGGTTGACCATTAGTCATAGTCATTTCATCCGAGTGCAAGAAATATAAATATCAAGTTGTAAGAAGGGAGAACACAATTTGAGCATTTTACCTCCAACCACAAACCAAGCAGTCACCCGCACATCTTCCCATTGGAAGCAGCCCAACCCTTGAATGGGGGTGATAGATAGCAACATCTGTAGTAAAATCAAATCCAAATCCAAGAACCAAGTGTAAATATTAATATGTACACATCGGTCACATGTAGTTAATCATGTAGTCCCTAGATACCCTCTAGTTACCATGATTTTTGACTAACATAAAACCTGTGGGTACAAGACCTAACAATACATACAATTATAATATCAATTTGGCCAAAGTGTTTAAATATTAGTTGCATAAATGCACGTCAGTCATTCACACCACTACTATCTCTTTCTTGACTCTTTCTAATGACACTTAACTACTGAAATGCAAAGTATAGGTTAGAATATAAATTATTCTTTCCAGTTACTAAACTCCTGACAGATCCTGCCATTGAGTTTCTCGTACTAGTTTCTACTATATCATACATATAATCATAAGTATAGATCAAAATATATATTAAGCATCGAGTTCCAATCTCCCAGTATACCCTACCTTGAGTTGGTCATGTTTGCCTTCAGTATAGAATACAATCAATAATACAAAGTGTTTAGGTGAACCATTGTTCTCTAATCCCCCAATATCCTTTAACCTTGAGTTGGTTCTATTACAAAGTATATGAATAACTATTATTTTCTAATCTCTTGGTATCCCCTACCCTTGAGTTGGTTCTATTATTAAGTATATGAATAACTATTGTTTTCCAATCTCTTGGTATCCCTTACCCTTGAGTTGGTTCTATTACTATCAATCTACCAAAATAGATAGATGGTTTCATTTATCCATCGATTCCATGCAATAGTTGACCCATACTAGTACTCCGATGTATTTACTTGAGCAAATAAGGAGTTTGGATCATCATTATTACCAAACATAAAAATACATCCATATAATACCATTTGATGCTGATATAGATATATATAGCAACATGATAATACATATATGTATATCCATAGTTAATACTAATTTATATATAAGTAGTTGCATATTAACTTAGTAATCCTCTTGATTGATAATAATCAATGAAACTATATCAGCATATCTTGCCGCATACAATATGACTATGAACTCATAGTGAAATGAAAGGAGATATACATGAAACATATAGTTTGCATTGTTCATCCCTATTTATCATATTTAATAGGTGGCATAACATGATCACCCATCATGATACTACCAAAGTTATCTCATAATCTTCCTTTGTTGAGGGGTTAACTTAACCATCATTGAGATCCATTGATAAGAAGAAATTGTCTATGAGAGTCCTAACTAACTCAAACTTAAATCATGTGACTCCTATTTGAGTTTATAGAGAGAAAACTAATTGAAACAATATCATAGATCAAAGTTTATGGTCTTAGTAAAATCCTTTGTGAGAAACTCTCACTTGAGTATCACCATGGAATAAACTAACTATTCCCTTGGGCTTGCTAAACCTATCCTAAGCTTTTTCAAGTTAAGTCCAGGATCATAGTAATACTAATCTCAACACATAGCAACCGGATAGAGTTTTATATAGATTTAGGCTCATAAAACTATTTAATACTATGAGGTGACTTAATATAGTGCCCAACAAAGATACTCTCATCGTTCACAAGAGTTTTAAAGACACTTGACCCTATCATAGGGTTAGGATTTTCATCCTATCAATCTGTGATGAATATTAACAGTTTCCACAGTTAATAAACTAGAATATATGTATCTAATCTTGATACTTAAGCTAATATTGAATACCATAGACACAACCATGGGTTGGTGACTTTATAATCCTCACATGGCCTTGATGCCATGACATAGTGCTCTGACAAACCTAACATACGAGACAAACATCCTTTGAGCCATGCAATCAAGGATAACATGGAACCTATGGTTAAATCAATCTCCATAACAATAAACTTGGTTGCAGCTCTAACCAAATAATATCTAATCGATATAAAATGATATCTCAAGTATAGACTCCTATATTCTTGTTATCCATTTGTAATATACATGACTAGTTGATAATATTGATACAAAGATTGCCAACAAGGAAACATTTACTTGTAAGAGTTATGATTTTCCTCCCCTAATCATGAGCTCTTCCTTCAAGTTGCTCTCCTTTCTACACACCACCCCAATCTTTCCTTCACCACATGCACATGCAAGCAAAGATCGTACAATTTTTCTTTCTTATGCCCAAAGTAATCCTCTAGTTGTATCGGTCTACAAAAATGAATTTGTCTTTTTTCCCTCTAGAATATTGGTCTGTAAATGAATATATATTCTCTCCCTAAGTCTATGTCTAGAAGAAGAATAGTCTCCTTCATAACATCTCTTCTTCCCTTCATAACTCTACCACTCTTATCGCTTATTTTAGCCTCTTCACTATAGGGAATATGTCATAATTTCTCCATGTAACTCCTTTCCATATGTAGAGGTTACACATACGTAGAGGCTTATAATAGAAATATAATAAAGGCTATAGACACACCAAGGGTAATATTAGATTTGCAATAAATCAAGTTATGAAACTGATATAAAGTGATTGATTTGATGAGAATTACGCTAAGCTTACATGCAACTACACATAAATATGCTTAGCCATTAATATTGTAATAAATTAAGATCAAATCTAGATAATCCTATCAAAATAATAATTAACTCTAAAATATCAAATTAAATAATAAAATAAACTATTACAACTAAATTTCAACGACACTCAACATGCTCCTATACATCTACCATGCATTATCATACAGTCGTATTGCAAACTTAGGCAAGTGTGTGGGGTTCTTGGTAGCTTGGTCTGACTATTGACTTGTCACCATCTACATCCTCTCCCAAATGATACTCTCCCTCGACATGTGGGAGGGGAAAATGGTATCCTACATCAACCTGATATCCAAACATATGGTAGTTAGTCCATTAGAAAAATCATAATCACAAATTAAATAGACATCAACTACACAGCCAACTTCTCATAACAATGAATATAATTATCAAGTTAAACCAACTATAATGAAATATCAATTGTCACACTATAGTGCAATACAAATTGAAATATTAAAATATTAAATCCACACACTTCATTAAGTTATTTAATCATTAAAATATGTTCAAAATAGATAGCCAAAAATGGGGTGTGACACTAACAACTCCCTTGAAGCATTGATGACATTCTCTTATTGATTCAAATTCTTGGTGTTATGGACAAGGGATTTTTATGCTAAACTTGGATTGAGTGGGAGCTTGCATAGAAGAAGATTTTATTGTAAGAAAAATGGCAACAAACTTTGAGCTTTGGAAGCTCAAGATGGAGGATATGCTCATGGATAGAGGTCTATAGGTTGAATTATCTAGATCCAAACCTGCTACTATATCACAAGAAGATTGGGACAAAATGAACAAAAAAGAGAAGTGTCTCATTAGGTTCTATACGAAACTTTATATTGTTGAATTACATGAATAATCCACCATTGTAGCTCTTTGGAAGAAGTTGGGTGAGATTTATTAGGATAAACCCTAGTAAATAAAGTTTTCTTGAGAAAAAAGTTGTATACCCTCAAAATGGAGGATGGTGGTTTTGTGGCCAAGAACCTCAAATGCTTCCAACATGATTGTTACCCAAGTGCAGTCCATTGGTGTAAAGATGGAGGATGATCATTTCATAACTTTGTTATGGTTTTTTCCAAATTCATGTGATTACTTGGTGATGGCAATTGGAATTATTGTCTCTAATCTCAAAATGGATGTGGTAGCTACATCAGTACTTTTGGATGAGATGCAAAGAAAAACTTCCAAATCTACCAAGGAGGCCTTAACTATTCGTGGAAGACCAAAAGAGAAAGGAAAGAATAAAGACAAGAAGAGAGAGAAGTCTAGATCCAAATCTTGTGGAAGATCTAAATCTCTTAGAAAGACCAAGGCTAAATATTGGAACAATGGCAAGCTTGGGCATTTCAGAAGAGATTACGAGGAGAAAAAAAATAATGATGCAGATGATGAGTCCAAAAGTCCTTCTCAAGGTGATGGCGTTGCCTTTGTCATGGCCTTAGAAATTCATACATTAGAAGATGTGTGGTTGATAGCCTCTGAGAATTATTTCCACATGACCTCACTTCGGGGTTGGTTTTTGAAATATGAAGAATATGATGGTAGGAAGGTGGACCTTGGAGATGACTTTCACATGAATATTTTTGTCCATGGAATTTTTTCCATGGAAGAGGCTTAATTCAATTACTTGATGGAAGTGTGAAGGGGAATAATGGTGTAATACATAGCCCTAGTTTGGCATGAAACCTACTTTTAGTTAGCAAGCTTAACAATGTGGTTGTGTATTTTGTTTTCTCTAATGGAGGCTATAAGATAGTGCAAGAAGCTATGGTGATTGATAAAGGTGTTTGTGTGGGAACTCTATTTTAATTGGACACGTTCATAATTTAGTGTAATAGTTCCTCTATTCTTGTAGTGAACAGATCTACAAATTCTACACTCTCACCATCAGAACTACTAGTAAAGAGGAGTGCTGCATCTACTTTTGATGGTCATGCTTTTTGGGCCTACCTAAGTGTGATCTTCCATAGAATAGGCCACATAGGTGATAAGGGTCTAAGGATCATGAAAAATAAAAATCTTGTAGAGGATTCGAATGATTTTGCTCTTGAGTTTGATTTCTATGAACATTGCATATATGTAAAACAAAATTATGTTCAATTTTATTCGAGTTTTCACAAATCTTTTGGGTTGTTGGATTTAATTTAGTATGATGTATTTGGTCTTGTTAATGTTCCTTCAATTTTAAAATCTTTAAATATTATGTATCTTTCATAGATGAATTCTCTAGAAGGACATGGGTGTATTTCTTTAGAAGTAAATCTCAAATCTTCAATTGTTTTAAAGAGTTTAAGGCTCTTGTATAAAAATAGACTAGTAGGAAGATTAAAGTTTTGAGAACTAACAATGATGGTGAGTTTTGTTTAGTATATTTTGATAGATTTTGTAAGGATCATGGGATAGAGATACATAGGACAACTTCATATACATCTAAAAAGAATTGAGTTGTAGAGAGAATGAACATGATTCTAATGGAGAGGGCTAGGATTATGCTTAGTGGAACTAGCTTTGAATATAAGTTACGGGCATAAGTAGTTGCTATAGCTTGTTACTTGATTAACAAATCTCCTACACTAACTCTTGTGGATAAGACTCCTATGGAGGCTTGGATGGGAAAAAGCCTTCATTATGACATCTTCATGATTTTGGTTGTGAGGCATATGCACATGTGCCTACGGAAAGGTAGTCAAAATTAGAGAATAAAGAAGTTAAGTGTACCTTCATCCACTATGGTGTTGATGTGAAATGATACAAGCTTTGGGATCTTATGGTTGAGAGATATCTATATAGTATAAGTGTTATTTTAGAGAGATTAAGATTTCTCTTATAGTGTTGTAGTTAGAATAAGTTGGGAAGAAAGGTGTTGTTCAAATACCCCTTAAAATCAAGAAATTTGAATTAGAAGCTTGTTAAGGAACTAAAGAGGATGAGATCTTAGATAGTTTAGATGGTTCTGAAGAGGAGGTAGAACCTTCACCTCAACTCTTGAGGAGGTCCACTAGACACAAGCAACAACCAAACATGTATAATCCTTTTGATTGAAAATGTATTTTTTCTTTGATTAATAACATAGATGAGCCTAGAACTATGAAGGAGGTATTGGGTATGGATAATTCTAAGTATTGAGGAGAGAATATGGATGAAGAGATGGTTGCATTGAACAAAAATCACACATGAGACTTAGTACCCTTAATTGTAAAAAACCCACTAGTTGTAAATGAGTGTTCAAAATGAAGATTAGTTCTAATGGTAGTTTGAGAAGTACAATGCTAGACTGGTTGCAGAAAAAATATTCCTAGGTTGAGGGATCAAGATTATGATGAGATTTTTCTCTAGTTGCTAAGATAACATTCATTTGAGGTTCTTATTAGATATTGTAGTAGCCTTTGATTGTGAGATCAAACAAATGGATGTGAAGACAACTTTCCATCATGGTGATTTCAAAGAAGAGATCTACATGACACAACTAGAGCACTGTGTGGAAGGAGGTAAAGAATTTTTAGTTTGTAAGTTGAAAAATTCTTTATATGATCTCAAATAGTCTCCTAGTATGTGTTCCAAAAATTTGATTCATTTTGTTGAGTTTGGGATTTCTAAGATCTAAATTAGATCATTGAATCTATTATAAGATTGACGGTGATCATTCTTTGTTATTGTATTGTACATTGATGACATGTTATTTTTTAGTAATAGTAAGGATGTGATTTGTGACTTGAAGTCTTAATTTTTAGCATCGTTTGAGATGGACTTAGGGGTTCCAAATGTATTTTAGTTATGGAGATTAGAAGAGATAGTAAAAAGAAAGTTTTGGTTAAGCTAGAGCAAGTATGTGAACTTAGTGTTGGAAAGATGAACAACATGATATCTTGCAAACCTTTGTGTGTTCTTATTGTGATGGGAACCAAATTATTTGTAAAGTAGTGCCTGAATTCACCAAGTGAGATGGAGGGAATGACTTGAATACTTTACGCTAGTGCTATTGGGAGCTTGATGTATGCTATAGTCTGTACTAGACAAGACATTGCCCAAGTAGTGGGAATCCCTAGTCATTTTATGGCTAATCTTGGACGAGTTCATTGGGATGCACTTTAGAGGGTCCTCAAATATTTGTTGGGTACCTTTGAGTACTCTATTTGTTATCATAGTGATTATATGGGGGATTGTTACTTAGTGAATATTCATGGATTTGTGGATTTATATTGGGTTGGTGATATCTGTTAGATCTAGGGCATACAACTGAGAGGGGGGGGTGAATCAGTTGTATAAAAACCTACTTTTTAAATACTTGATTCTTCTTTGTTAGTTAATAGTATATCAATTAATCATCCATGAAAGCATAATGCATAAACACAAGAGTAGATAAACATCAACACATTGAACACCAAGATTTTGACGTGGAAAACCCGGTTAAGGGAAAAACCACGGGGTGATTAACCCAAGGATTATTCTCTGTTAGAAGAATAAGAAAAAGAATGGCACTTGCCAATTAGGGCTCACTGCCCGAGCACACTGCTCACAAAGAGGCACACTGCCTACAAGGAGACACACTGTCTACAGAGTGATAAGAATCATAATCTTGAACTGGAGAATGACATCTCTACTATGTCCGGATCAGTTCCATTTAAGCCCAAAATCCCTGCTCTGCCTTTCACACTTCTCTTTGCTACACCATACTCATTCCCATAATCCACACTACTAAATGAACTCACAAACCTTTATTTATACAAGACATCGACTTAGGAACAATCATCTAAGTCGGCAATCAACTATAAGAATATCCGCAAGATGAATAACACATCCGGTCGGCCATCATAAGAACATTCGCAGGATGAACAACTCATCCGGTCGGCTAGTCGGAACAAGAACTTCATCCGGAAGAATAACTTCAATTTAGGGCTCTACCATCAATGCGGACCAACAACACAACTTCATCATGATCCAAGAACCTTCACAAGCCTTCTTGAATGACTAGGTACATCCGCACTTTCTCTACATACTGGAATCTCTTCTCTTCCTCATCCGGAACTTCAAGAACACAGTCTGTCGCCACTGTCACAATGCAAAAGACACTTCCAGACCTCAAAATCATACACAACTCGAGATGACACATCACAAGGACATCCCAAACACTCCTTCCAATCTGCAGATTAGGATTATACAATTCTGGACCTCACCGGACCTTTCTGTGATCCTCTGTCACCTCTGAACACTTGTCAAAACCGGTTCTATACCGACAGCCACAACTCCTTCAGATCTTCATGCGGACCTCTGAAATCTTAACTGAAGCATCTCAAGACTCATATCTACAAACCCTTTAATCCGCATCCTCCGGTTCGCATCCTATACAATACATTTGCCTTCTTCTTATCACTGTTCTTCACTGTTCCTGACCGAGGCTAATTTTCTCAATATCCTCAGCACACTGCTCATCCAATCCTTCTTGTCAATGCAATATGAGTATGTTGACATCAATGACAACACTGGTTCACCTCATACTTGCAACAATCTCCCCCTTTGTCATTGATGGCAACATATGATGTGAAAAACCATCAAGACAAGAACTTCTCCTTTCTGTCACAGCTCCCCCTATCAGCAACATGTCTTCTCCTCATTTACTGCTCCCCCTTTGATCATCAACCACTTGTTTTCACATGTCTTTTCTCCCCCTTTGATATCAATGGCAAAGGACTCATACTTGCAATTCTAACACATCAGAATCATACCAGCTGCTCCCCCTTAGTAGCAGCTCCCCATCATCAATCTGGATCACAAGATATGACTGTGATATCCACCGGACTGATGCACATCAGTGCATCTTAGTTCATTACCGGAGGGGCCATGACCCCTAACTTCTCCCGGAGATATTCAAAAGAGTCCTTGGGAAGAGGTTTAGTAAAGATATCTGTAATCTAGTCCTTGGAAGGAACATATTCCAACCTGACTTCTTCTTTGTTCACTTGTTCTCTCAAAAAGTGAAACTTGATAGAAATGTGCTTAGTCTTAGAGTGCAATACCGGATTCTTAGAAATATTAATTGTGCTTGAATTATCACAGAAAATTGTGATAGGCTCCTTATATTCAACTTTAATGTCTCTTAGCATCTGCTTCATCCATAAGATTTGAGTGCAACTGCCTACTGCTGCAATGTATTTTGCTTCAGTTGTAGACAGAGATATTGCATCTTGTTTCTTGCTTAGCCAAGAAACCAATCTCTTCCCTAGAAAGAATGCTCCACCACTGGTGCTCTTCCGGTCATCCACATCTCCTGCCCAATCTGCATCTATGTAAGCATGAAGAGAGAAATCCGGATCTCTAGGGTACCATAGACCATACTCGACTGTTCCTTTCAAGTACCTAAAAATTCTTTTGATTGCCATAACATGAGATTCTCTAGGATCAGCCTAGAATCTTGCCACAAGACCAACAGCCTGCATTATATTTGGTCTAGTCTGAGTGAGATACAACAATCCACCAATCATTGATCTATACTTTGTCTGATCTGCCTTTAGGGAGTCATCATCTTTGCTCAACTTACATCCGGTTGCCATGGGAGTGTTCATTGGCTTTGAATCTTCCATACCAAATTTCCTCAACAATTCTTTCACATATTTGGTCTGAGAAATAAAGATCCCTTTCTTTGTTTGAGTAATTTGTAGACCCAAGAAGAAATTCATTTCACCAAGCATAGACATTTCAAACTCACTTTTCATCTGATTTGCAAAAGTTTTGCACATACTATCTCTTCCTCCAAAAATGATATCATCCACAAACACTTCAACAATCAAAATATTTTCATGATCAATTTTGAAATATAAGTTGCTGTCAGCAGTACCTTTGTTGAATCCAATCTGCACAAGATGCTTATCCAACCTTTCATACCATGCTCTTGGGGCTTGCTTTAATCCATACAAGACTTTCTTCAACTTGCAGACCATATCATCATTATCAGACAATTGAAATCCATCCGGTTGTTCAATGTAAACTTCTTCTTCCAGATCACCATTTAGGAAGGCAGACTTGACATCCATCTGATATACCTTAAAGTCTTTGAAGGCAGCAAATGCTAGGAGTAATCTGACTGCTTCAATTCTTGCCACCAGAGCAAAGGTTTCTTCAAAATCAATTCCTTCTATTTGAGAGTAGCCTTTGCAGACCAATCTAGCTTTGTTTCTGATTACTTCACCAGCTTCATTCAGTTTGTTCCGGAAAACCCATTTGGTTCCAATCACATTCCTGTCTCTAGGTCTAGGAACAAGATCCCAAGTATGATTTCTCTCAATTTGCATCAATTCATCTTTCATTGCTTTGGTCCAGTTTTCATCATTGCAAGCTTCATTTATTGTTTTGGGTTCAATCTTTGAAATCAGACAACATTCATCCTGATTTTGAGCAACATTCCTTCTAGTTTGCACACCTTTGTTTCTGTCACCTATGATCTGATCTTCAGAGTGGTTCTGTATTACATACCTTGGAATTTTGGGAGCATTCTGTACTGCTGCTTCTTGATTAGGCTCATTCAGACCTATTTCTTCTTCCTAATTTACCGGATCAGGCTGATTCTGACTTACAGGAGAGGATTGAGCTCCTTGAACTTGAACACCATCTTGGTCATCCTCAAACTCATAAAACCTTGAGGGCTTCTCAATTCCTTCATCAACTTTCACATTAGTGCTTTCTATCATCTTCCTCAATCTCTTATTGTAACACCGGTATGCTTTGCTTTGAGTGGAGTAACCCAAGAAAATTCCTTCATCACTTCTAGCATCAAACTTTCCTAGATCTTCATCTCTTTTAATATAACACTTGCTACCAAATACTCTGAAATATTTCACAGTAGGAGTGATGCCAAACCAGAGTTCATAAGGGGTCTTACCGGTGTTGTTTCTGATTTGAACTCGATTGAGAGTGTAGACTGCAGTGCTGATAGCTTCTTTCCAAAACATTTGAGGAACATTTGCTTCCAACATCATTGTCCTGGCAGCTTCCTGGATGGTCCGGTTCTTTCTCTCAACTACTCCATTTTGCTGTGGAGTCCTAGGAGCAGACAGCTGTCTTCTTATACCCTGCTTCTCACAAAAGTCAATGAACTCACTAGATGTAAATTCACCACCTCTATTAGACCTTAGACACTTCAATTTCAATTCGGTTTGATTCTCTACCATAGCTTTGAAGATTTTAAACTTCTCAAGGGCTTCTAATTTCTCCTTTAGGAAGGTAACCCACATCATCCGGGAATGGTCATCAATTAGCAACATGAAATATCTATCACCTTGTAGACTCTTGATTCTTGTCGGACCACAGAGATCAGTATGTACTAGTTCAAACAATCCGGTAGAGGACTGATCTTTGCTTTTGAAAGAGATTCTGCTCTGTTTACCTAGCTGACATTCTTTGCACAAACTATTTGTAGGTTTTATCAATTTGGAAGATCTCTTACAGCCTGAGCATTGCTTATCTTGATGATGTTATCAAAATTTACATGACACATTCTTCTATGCCATAACCAACTCTGATCAATTTGAACAAACAGACAACTTTTATTTGAACCAACCAGATGAAAGATATTACCTTTTGTCTGAGTACCGGATGTAATTTCAGTTCCAAAACTTGTAAAGATTCTGCATTTTCCATTCTTGAACCGGAGATCATAGCCTTTGTCTACTAACTGACCAACACTGAGAAGATTGTGCTTCAATCCTTCAACATATAGTACATTACCTGTTTTACTCTTTCCATTAAAGGAAATAGTTCCCCTACCTCTGATTCTGCCAGTAGAATTGTCACCAAATTTTACCATTCCTCCTTCATACCTTTCCAAATCTAAGAACTTATCCTTGTCACCAGTCATATGGTGAGAACATCCACTGTTAATAACCTAATCATCCTTTTCTTCCACTTGAGCAGCCAAAGCTTTTTCCACAACCTTCTGATTGACAGATTCAAAGAGTATTGAATCTTCTTCCTTGATGGCAATAAACACCCATTCATTTCCAGATTTGCTTCCTTGTTCTGATTCATCATCTGTTACTCCTTCATTTTCATCTTCTTCATGAACATAATAGCAATTCTTTTGAAACTGATGCAGAGGCACCCACACTATAACCTTAACATACAGCATGGATGTCTGCAGCCCATCCTCATTATCATCATCATCATCATCATCATCATATTTCTTGCTAACACTGTCAGCATCATCATATTTACTGTCGCCGACCGATATCCTCCTGCAGACAAGCCTTCGCACTTTCGCCTGTCAACCGCATCATCATATTCGGCAGCATCATCATGTTCGGCAAGCGCGAACATCCTCCTGACGTCCACTGTTCACTTCGCTGACAACTTCCGTCTTCACTATCTTCAGCATCATGATGTTCAACATCATGTTTATCAGCAGGATAAAGAACATTCGGTTCCTCCCATTTATCCTGATGATGATACTCGACTTCACTCACGCACCTTTCCTTCGGTGCTTACGTCACCCCGATATCCTGATGACGTATATCCTGATGACGATGACGTCACCTGCAGCGTCTAATATCCTGCTGCTCCGCAATATCCTGATGACGTATATCCTGATGATGATGACGTCATATCCTGCTGTTGGCCAAACTTAACTTTTTCGGCCCGCGATCAACCCGATCTTCTACCTTATGCCGATACGCTCCTCCTCGGCACCTCCTGATGATGATCACCCCGACGCACTTTCACTTTATGCAACCAACCGCATCATGCTGATCTCCTCTTACTCGGATGATGATGCCCGAAGCGACTGCAGGATATAAGCAGAAATATCCTGATGATACCGTTTTGACAAACTTCCAACCTTAGCGAAATTTCACTTCACCGATCCTCCTGGGATGACCCGATCCACTTTCAGGTTGATCTTCCAAACTCTATCAGCTCGACCTAGCACATACCCATGCTAGGGTCTTCAACATCTCTCGACGGCGATCCTGCACACCTGCATGAAAACAAACAAACTAACTCCTAACCTACTGTACATTGCCATTCCACCGATTCGACGAATCAACCGGTGGAATGGATCAGTGAATCCATGAAACCACCAAAACCACAGATCGATTACACAAAGGAGATCAAACAGAAGATGAACACAAATAGGATCTTTATTGATTTCAAAGATGCAATACAATATACTGTTTCTCACACAGCACACTCTAACTCCTCTGCTTAATGCAATACTATACTATCGATCGATGATCTACAGTCAACCGATCCTCATGCTTAAATAGATTTTCCTGCGAGTACTACTGACCTGACTCCAAGCGGCTGGGAAATCTCTCCAGGCGGCTGGGAGATCCAATCGGTCCTACAGCATGACAGCTGTTCTAACAAACTTCCTAAAAATAGCAAAGCCTGGTCAGCATGATCTTAATATGATCAGCATGACCTTATTACATGCATTTGGTCTTATCAGACCTTCTTGGAAACATAAACAAGACTCAAACTAACTAACTGCCTCATGAAGGCCAGCTGTCAGGTAGGTGCTCCTGCACCATACTCCCCAACAGAAAAGAACTCATGTCCCATGAGTTTAGTATGTGGAAGTCCTCCACCTTTACACTTTGCCTTTGCAATATTCTGACCTGTTCCAGCTTTGTCCTCTGCTGTCTCTTGGCTGCTCCAAGACTTCTGCACTGTAACTTGCTTTCTGGCAAGTAAATCCTCACGCCTGTCAATGTAGGCCTTTCTCTCACATACCCTGTGTTTGCCAGGTTGTCTGACCAGAACCTCTGTCTGAACTGCCTCTTGAACTTCTGAAATGTTCAACTCTGTCTTCCTTTCAACCTTTATAGGACAAGCAATAGTCCCAACTATGACAACATCCTTGTCATCCCTCTTAACTGGTTGCTGTTTGCAAACCTGTTTCTGCACCTGCTGCTGACCTCTGTCAGTCAAAACTAAAACTTTCGTCAACCGGTTGTCCTGAACAACTCCTTTCTCTGCAGTGTCTTCATCTGCCTCTATGCCTGCTCCTATAGGCATCTGCACATACTCCTTCTTTCCCATTAAAATGATTTTGGCTGCCCCCTGTGCTGCAGCATGTGCCTGCAATGGCATCAACTTCATAGTCTTCCCATCTTTCTTGATGGTGTAGGTATTAGCATACCCATCATACAGTACCCTTCTATCAAATTGCCATGGTCTACCCAACAGTAGGTGACAACATTCCATGGGCAAAATATCACACAAAACTCTATCATGATATGCTCTAATCTGAAAATCCACATATGCCTGTTCATAGACAAAAAGTGATTGACTATCACTCACCCAAGAAGCCTTGTAAGGGTGATGGTGTGGAATCCTTTCCAAATTCAGTTTATCCACCATTTCCTGAGATACCATGTTGTCTGTTGAACCAGTATCAATGACAACCTTACATACTTTCCCTTTGCTCTTGCATATGGTCTTGAAAAGAGCTCTCCTTTGCATCATATCCTTTGATGCCTGTAAACTAATTCTCCTTAGCATCAATGATTCTCCCTCCTCAGGATATGCATAATAGTCAGGCTCCTTATCTTTTTGATAAGTGTTTGGACTCTGCACACTTTGCTCTACTTTCTCTTCTTGCACAAGTTGTACTCTCTTGTCATTTGTTCTATCATTTCTGGATGATGAACCCTTATTTTCTGGACATTTGAAAGATTTATGACCAAACTCACCACAGGTGTAACATTTTCCTGAAAATGTAGTAGAACCTCTACCACCCCCAAATTTGCCTCTATTACCTTTCCATCCACCTCTAAAATCAGACTATCCCTGTCTTTTACCAGTGTCTTCTTGACCCTCATTGGTTTGCTTTTGTGTAGGGGCTGCTCCTCTTCCCCTCATATTGTTTCCTCTTCCTCTTATGGACTTATCATGTCCTCTATTCATCTTTTCTTCAATCCTGATTGCCATTTGATAACAATCCTCCACATTCTTAGGGTTAGCTAAAACTAACTCATCCTGTATGTTAAATCTCAAACCAGCCAAGTACCTAGCCACCTTTTCTACTTCATTCTCATGATGACCAGATCTCATACTCAACTTGAGCACTTTTCTTCCACTTGAGCAGCCAAAGCTTTTTCCACAACCTTCTGATTGATAGATTCAGAGAGTATTGAATCTTCTTCCTTGATGGCAATAAACACCCATTCATTTCCAGATTTGCTTCCTTGTTCTGATTCATCATCTGTTACTCCTTCATTTTCATCTTCTTCATGAACATAATAGCAATTCTTTTGAAACCTTTGTCTATTAGAATTAGTCCTTGCAGATCTTTTCGGACATCTTGAAGCAAAATGACCAATCTTATTGTAGTTGAAGCATTTAAAGGGTAGTTTTCCTTCATACTTACCAGATCCTCTTGGCAGTCTCTTTGCAATGAGGGCTTCAAGTTGAGCTATTTCTGCTTCTTCTTCTTCCATGTCTCTTCTTGCTTGATCATACCATGACATCTTCCTTGAAGAGTTTTCACCCGGATCAAGTCTCTGTTTGCCTTTCACATAGGCACTGGCTTTGAAGGCAGATTCAGTCTTGGGAGGATCATCTCCAAACTCGGTCATTTCAAATGCAGCTAGTTTGCCAGCCAATTGCTCTCTTGTGACAGTTGTGTGGGCTCTGAATTCATCAATGGCAGCAACCTTGATTTTGTAGGCAGCAGGAAGGGATCTGAGGATTTTGCAAACAATCTCATTTTCATCCAGAGTTCCACCAGCATTTCTAATTCCACATACTAGCTCATTCACTCTTGGCATAAAGGTAGTGATGTTTTCATCATCTCTCATCTTCAATCTTTCAAATTTCCCTTTTAGACTTTGCAACCTTGCACTCTTGACAAACTCATCTCCTTCATACAGAAGTTCCAATTTAGTCAGGATCTCATATGCAGTTGGTAGGTCGATAACATTTGAGAGATCTGAGTTGTTTAATGTGCTTAGCAGAGCTTCCTTGGTCCGCAGATTGTTTTCAGCATCTGTGATTTCATTCAGAGTTGTCGGACCACCTTGTGGAGGTACATATGGTTTTGAGACCATGGCCAAGTATGCTTTTCCCATACATTCCAAGTGACATTTCATGCGACCTTTCCAGAGGGTAAAGTTGGTTCCGTCGAACTTCGGACTATCCTTCTTGTATGACGACATCTTGGATCTCCTCAAGCGGTTAAGCTCCTTTCAGAGGAACTTGGCTCTGATACCAATTGTTAGATCTAGGGCATACAACTGAGAGGGGGGGTGAATCATTTGTATAAAAACCTGCTTTTTAAATACTTGATTCTTCTTTGTTAGTTAACAGTATATCAATTAATCATCCATGAAAGCATAATGCATAAACACAAGAGCAGATAAACATCAACACATTGAACACCAAGATTTTGACGTGGAAAACCCGGTTAAGGGAAAAACCACGGGGTGAATAACCCAAGGATTATTCTCTGTTAGAAGAATAAGAAAAAGAATGGCACTTGCCAATTAGGGCTCACTGCCCGAGCACACTGCTCACAAAGAGGCACACTGCCTACAAGGAGACACACTGTCTACAGAGTGATAAGAATCATAATCTTGAACTGGAGAATGACATCTCTACTATGTTCGGATCAGTTCCATTTAAGACCAAAATCCCTGCTCTGCCTTTCGCACTTCTCTTTGCTACACCATACTCATTCCCATAATCCACACTACTAAATGAACTCACAAACCTTTATTTATACAAGACATCAACTTAGGAACAATCATCTAAATTGGCAATCAACCATAAGAATATCCGCAAGATGAATAACACATCCAGTCGGCCATCATAAGAACATTTGCAGGATGAACAACTCATCCGGTCGGCTAGTCGGAACAAGAACTTCATCCGGAAGAATAACTTCAATTCCGGGCTCTACCATCAATGCGGACCAACAACACAACTTCATCATGATCCAAGAACCTTCACAAGCCTTCCTGAATGACCAGGTACATCCGCACTTTCTCTACATACTGGAATCTCTTCTCTTCCTCATCCGGAACTTCAAGAACACAGTCTGTCGCCACTGTCACAATGCAAAAGACACTTCCGGACCTCAAAATCATACACAACTCGAGATGACACATCACAAGGACATCCCAAACACTCCTTCCAATTTGTAGATTAGGATTATACAATTTCGGACCTCACCGGACCTTTCTGTGATCCTCTGTCACCTCTGAACACTTGCCGAAACCGGTTCTATACTGACAGCCACAACTCCTTCAGATCTTCATGCGGACCTCTAAAATCTTAACTGAAGCATCTCAAGACTCATATCTACAAACCCTTTGATCTGCATCCTCTGGTTCGCATCCTATACAATACATTTGCCTTCTTCTTATCACTGTTCTTCACTGTTCCTGACTAAGGCTAATTTTCTCAATATCCTCAGCACACTGCTCATCCAATCCTTCTTGTCAATGCAATATGAGTATGTTGACATCAATGACAACACTGGTTCACCTCATACTTGCAACAATATCGACAATACGAGATCCACTAGCAGTTACATCTTCACTTTGTTCAGTGATGCTATCAATTGGATGAGAAAGAAATAGAATATGGTCACTTTTTCCACTATAGAAGCTGAGTACATGACAGTTACTCATACCTGTATCTTAAGAGATTGTGTTTAGATGTGGAGCTAAGTAAAGGAGCTATTACAATTCTAAGTGACAATTAGAGTGTCATATGTTTACCAAAGAACCCAACCTTTCATGACATGGTAGAGGATGGTAAGATGATGCTAACAAAAGTTAACACTTTGCAAAATGTTGCAAATGCATTGATGAAGCTAGTGAGCACAAAAAAGTTTAGATGGTATTATGAGTCTATTGGACTCTCGATGTACTTAGTAATTAGTTGATAGTGTTGGTATCCCCTTTGCTTTCACAAGGTTTTAAAAAGTGTAATAATGTTAGAAAAGGCGTCTCAACCTTGCATTGTAATGTTAAGAAAAAAAATACAATTTTGGGGCTATAGGATAGAAGAACTCAATTTCTGGGCTGCAGAAGTCATTTTTGGCAATTACAAATTATTTTGGATGGTTCAACATCAATATCCTAATGCTTTGAACACAGACCTCTTCAAGCTCTACAATTAAAAAAGGCTCAATCAGCTCTTTGAATCAAAGTTATGGCCTCTAGAAGTTGGGCCTTCCACATTAGAAATATAAAAATAGATCTATGAGTTGTAAGAGGGAGTTACACTTATTGATCAACTTGTTGAGTTGTTTGTAGCTTTGATCAGATAACATAAACATAATATAGCATGATCGAATGAATTACTAAAGTATAAACACCGACTACAATCTAACAATGATTAGTAATTGTTAAAGCCGATGAAATCGACTATAATTCTAACGGTGATTAGTTATTCTTAAAGTCAATGAAAAGGTGACGAAGTCACACCTGTGATAGGTGTGACCTCTTGAGGAGTCACGTCTATCACATATGTGACTCCTACCATCACTCAGATATATATATATATATATATCAACGTCTTTGCCCTGCAATACCATGGACAAGACACAGAAATCGGAAGTGTATGAGAAGTGGAAATTGCATCTGCAAAATAAAAGAAAGTAATAAATTAAGTCTGCAATACAAATATCCAATATACAAAAATTATACAAGTTAGAGATCATAACTTCGATTTGAATTTACATGGTATCAGAGCCAAGTTAAGCAAAATCCAAGTAGAAAATTGAACTTGAGAAATTCAAATTTAATACATCTCATTTCTCAAATGGCAGCAGCAATCCGATTCAGAGATAGATTGGAAGGGGGAAATAACTTCTCATCATGGAAATTTAGAATTATGATGATACTAAAAGAAAATAAAGTTGATTCATTTGTGAGAGAAAACAAAACACAACTAGAGAATGATCCTGATAAAATGACATGGATTGAAGGAAATGACAAAGCCATGAAAATCATAGTTGGTGGAGTTAGAGATCATATCGTGCCGATTCTGACAAAACATGAGACTACATATCATATGTTTAAGTCACTTGAAAGCAATTATGAAATTAATAACCCCAGCAGAACCTTAGCCCTAAAGAGAGAAATAAATCATATAAGTATGAACAAAGGAGAATCCATCAATGCATACTTTATGAGAATATTTGCACTAAGGGATCAACTATCAACACTTGGGTACCAAATTGAAAGAAAGGAACTAACACTTATTGCCCTAGATGGTCTCCCAAATTCCTGGGAGACATTTGTTCAAGGCATTAGTGCAAGGTCTAAATTTCCAAAATTTGACCCCCTAAGATCAGACTGTCTTCAAGAAGAATCTAGACAGACAAAGAAAGGGTCAAAACATAAAAATATAGATGAAGATCTTCATGTTCTAAATACAAACTCTCACAAGAAAGAGAAGAAGAAACACTTCAAGAAGAGGAAAAATCATTACGGGAAAGGTTCATTCAAGAAAGACATTTCTCGCATCTAATGTTTTAGATGTGACCAATATGGACACTACGCAGTTAGATGTCCTAATAGAACCAAGCAACAATCATCTTATGCCAAAATAAAGGAGCATGAATCTGAGAAATATGTATTCTACTCTGCACTTTCAAACCAAGTAACAAATAAATCCCACACCTGGGTTATAGATAGTGGTTCATCAAGACACATCACAGGGTTCAGGGAACTACTAGACACCATGGTAGAAGAGACTAACGAAGAAGTAACAATTGGAGATAACTCTGTACATCTAGTCAAGGGTGTTGGCACATGCACCCTCAAATTAAAGACTGGCATCTCCATCCAACTTACTGGAGTATTGTTTGTCCTAGGCATTAAAAGAAATCTAGTCTCCATATCTGCACTTGAAGATAGTGGATATAGGGTGACCTTTATGGATAGCAAAGTATTGGCATGGCCAAAGAATTCTAGTATTAAGAATGCCAAAACCATAGGTCATAGACAAGGGTACCTGTACGAGTTATGTACGGAACCAAATCTAGCCCTAATTCATGAAATTGTAGACTCTAATGAAATATGGCATAGAAGACTAGGACACCTAAATTTTTGTGCCCTATCTTCCATGGAAAGACTAGTTATAGGGTTACCTAAACTCAAACAATGTAATTTAGGGGTATGCAAGGGGTGTGCCTTAGGGAAAAATACAAAGGGGTCCTTTCAAAATAGTCATAGCAAAACAAATAAAGTTTTAGAACTAGTCCACTCAGATTTATGTGGACCCATGTCTGTACCCTCCTTAGGTGGGTTTCTATACTATGTAGTCTTTGTTGATGACTTCTCCATAAAGACATGGATCTATTTTCTTAAATGTAAAGAATCACAGGAAATCCTTAAAAGATTTAAGGAATTCAAATCCATTACTGAAAACTCTTCTGGGAGAAAAATGAAAACCTTAAGAACAGATAATGGGAGTGAATACACTTCAGACATTTTTAAAGACTTTTGTAAAAACACTGGGATTAAGAGGGAGTTCACTGTACCTTATAATCCTCAACAAAATGGAGTTGCAGAAAGGAAAAATAGAACCATTGTAGAAGCTGCTAGGGCTATGTTACTTGATCAGAATATAGATACTTCACTTTGGGCAGAAGCATCTAGTACTACTGTCTATATACAGAACAAATGTCCTCACTCTCATATTGATGACAAAACTCCTGAAGAAGCCTTCACTGGCACAAAACCAAACATTAGTCATTTAAGAATATTTGGTTGTCTTGTTTACATTCATGTGCCCAAAGAGAAAAGAACTAAGCTAGAACCTTCTGGGAGAAAGGGCATCTTTGTAGGCTATAGTGAAACATCAAAAGCTTATAGAATATATATACCTGGTCAAAGACAGATTGAACTAAGCAGAGATGTGATTTTTGAGGAAGACATAGCTTTCAAAAAGCCAGAAATTATATTGAGTCAGAAATCCAAACTTCCGAGTCAGGCATAGAAGAGGATCCTACACCTGAGTTTCAAAGGGAGTATCCTGAGGAAGATGTAAACCATGAACAAATCACATCACTAGAAAATCCCAAGAAAAGACCATTCTGGGCCACCAAAACAATGGAAGAAGCTAAACATTATGTTGCTCCATCTGGGACTTTCAGGGAAAGCACAAGACCGAAAAGATTCTCTAGTTATGTAGTCTTAATGAGTGAATTCATTAAATCAGAGCCTTCTAGTGCTATAGAAGCTCTTAAACACCAAGTATGGAAGGATGCCATGACAGAGGAGTATCAATCCATCCTGAAGAATGATGTGTGGGATATAGTACCTAGACCAAAAGGGAAATCTGTTGTTTCTTCAAAATGGCTATTTAAAATCAAACATGCTGCAAATGGCAGTATAGGGAAATACAAAGCAAGATTTGTAGCCAGAGGATTTTCACAAAAGGAAGGAATTGATTACGACGAAACCTTCACTCCAGTTGCTCGATATACATCAATCAGGGCAGTTCTAGCTATTGCAGCAGCCAAAGGGTGGAAAGTCCATCAAATGGACGTAAAAATTGCTTTCTTAAATGGAACCATTGAAGAAGAGGTTTACTTAGAGCAACCCGAAGGATTTGAGATTCACAATGCAGGATCCCACGTATGTAAATTAAAGAAAGCCCTATATGGACTTAAACAGGAATCCAGAGCCTGGTATGAAAGAGTTGACAATTACCTCTTAAGATTAGGCTTCTCAAAGAATGATGCAGATCCAAATCTTTACTTCAAACAAAGCAAAGCTAATATGTTAATACTGATATTATATGTTGATGATCAATTGATTACAGGAGAAGATCACCTTATTGATCAGTGTAAGAAAGATCTAGCTTCAGAATTTGACATGAAGGACTTAGGTCTATTACACTACTTCCTTGGACTGGAAGTATGGTAGAAATTAGACTGTATTATTCTAAACCAAGGGAAGTACATAATTGATATATTAAAAAGGTTTGGTATGATGGAATGTAGACCTATGTCTTCCCCCATGGAAACAAATCTTCATAAATTGAAGGAAGCAGCAGCAGATTCTCCGTTGGCAGATCCCACTTTGTACAGACAGATAATTGGATCCTTGATGTATTTGGTCAATACCAGACCTGATATCTGTTATGCTGTAAATGCCTTAAGTTAGTTTATGTGTGAGCCCAAAGAGATACATCTTGTGGCTGTGAAACATATAATGAGATACCTTCAAGATACTCTAAATTATGGCTTAAAATATGAAAAGGTTGACTTAGATCTACATGGATTCACAAATTCAGATTGGGCTGGAAGTGTAACTGACCAGAAGAGCACCTCTGGATGTTGTTTCAGTTTAGGGTCAGCAATGATATCTGGATCAGCAGAAAACAGTCTTCAGTTGCTCAGAGTTCTACAGAAGCTGAATATATTGCAGCTTCTATGGCTACTAGAGAGGCAGTATGGCTTAGAAAACTACTTGTGGGATTATTTGGTAAACCTCTGAAACCAACTATCATCCACTGCGACAATCAAAGTTGTATTAAGCTATCCGTGAATCCAGTATTCCATGATAGATCTAAACATATTGAGATTCCTCATCACTATGTGCGTGAGATGGTGGAAAGGAATGTGATTTAATTGGAGTATATCAGTATAGGAGATCAAACTGCAGATATTCTTACTAAACCACTCCTCAAGGTGAAAGTTGAATACTTCAGAAAAAATCTTGGTATGATTGAAATGTAAAATTCTAATTGATTTGTACTAATATATTAAAGATGTTTAATGTGTAAACATCTTGTGTCATATGTGTGACTCTATGTCATTATGGGCCTACCCATTCTGTGTTTATTTCCAAAAGGTGACGATCTTTTGGATAATCTACACTTGTACCTAACATTATAAGGTGACGATCATATAATGTTCATTAGACTGATATCATGTGACTTGATATTTGTATGAATCATGGAGTTATCATGATTAAGTTATGGTAGACATTATGTGACTTAATGTCAATGCACATACCATAACTAGGATATATAAAGAGAATGTAATGTTCTCGAGTATAGTATATCCTTTAGTATCACGAGGTAGGTGATGCTACATATCACGAGATAGGTGATACTATATATCATGAGTTATGTGATATTAAATTACTTTGAGTAATTCATTACAGATCAGATAATTGATTTTCATAGAGATTATTGTGATATTGTTATCTTCCCGAGCTAAGAGGGAGTGTTGAGTTGTTTGTAGCTTCAATCAGATAACATAAACATAATATAGCATGATCAAATGAATTACTAAAGTATAAACACCGACTACATTCTAATGGTGATTAGTAATTGTTAAAGCCGATGAAACTGACTATAAGTCTAATGGTGATTAGTTATTGTTAAAGTCAATGAAAAGGTGATGAAGTCACACTTGTGATAGGTGTGACTCCTTGAGGAGTCACGTCTATCACAGATGTGACTCCTACCGTCACTCAGATATATGTATCAACGTCTTTGCCCTGCAATACCACGGACAAGACACAGAAATCGAAAGTGTATGAGAAGTGGAAATTGCATCTGCAAAATAAAAGAAAGTAATAAATTAAGTCTGCAATACAAATATCCAATATACAGAAATTATACAAGTTAGAGATCATAAGTTCGATTTGAATTTACACAACTTACTATACATGTTATGACATGTCATAAGGTAATTTTGAATGGAGATAATAGAGCTAGAATAAAGCACCCAATTTGGTGAGTGGATTATGATGACCTTATGACAGGTGGAAGGAATACACTATTTTTAGCGTGTGGGCTCATCTTGGGATTTAGGCATTAGATTTTTAACTAGGGATTTAGGAACCAAATTTTGAGTGATTTTAGTGCATGGTTGCCTAATTACCATTCAATGGTTTCATATATTGCTTCTCCTATTTATTGTGTTCTTGAGATGGAGGTTCAAATAGTGAGTTTTGTAGGTACTCTTATGTTGTCATAATTACTCTAGATCTCTTATTAGTGATACTCCCATAAAGGCTTAGACTTTGAGATTGTATCATAATCTTTGATTACTAAATAATACATTGAGTTTCTTTGGAGACTAGGGTTTTAATTTGGAAAGGATTTTCCCCATGTAAACCAATGTTATGGTATACTACTTTTGTGTTTATTTCCTCCAATTGTATGATTAGTTTAATTTTTGCACAAGTCTCCTCTCATAAACTAGTGTAAGAAGTTTATACCATACCTCTGCTTCCTTTCATTTAGTATCAGAGTCTAATCACCTCGAATTCTAGGTGTTAATGACACAGGTTTTTTGTACTAATCTTAGATTGAGTAGGAGATTGCATAGAAGAAGATCTTGTTGTAGAAAAAAATGACAAACACATCAAATAGAGAAATGGAGGAGTTCTCATGCATGAACTTTGAGATTTAGAAGCTCAAGATAGAGTATATGCTTGTGTATAGAGATCTATGTGCTATAGTATCTAGATCCAAACCCACTACTATGTCATAAGAAGATTGGGACAAAATGGATAGAAAAGCAAAGGGTCTCATTAGGCTCTATTTGGCAGACTTTGTAGTGTTGAATGTACATGAAGAAGACACCATTGTAGCTCTTTAGAAGAAGTTAGGTGAATTTTATTAGGCTAAACCCTTGATAAGTAAATTTTTCCTAAGAAAAAGTTGTATAGATCATCAAGATGGAGAATGGTGGTTCTATGGCTGAGCACCTAAATGTTTTCAATATGATTATTAACTAATTGTACTTCATTGGAGTGAAGATGGAGGAGGAGGGTTATTGCATGACTTTGTTATGTTCTTTTCTATATTCATGAGACCATTTAGTGATAGCAATCGAGAGTATTTACTCTAATCTTAAAATGGATGGGGTAGTTGCATTGCTACTTTTAGAGGAAATGTAGAGAAAAAATTATGAATCTACCAAGGAGGCTCTAGTTTTTCATGAAGGACCAAATGAGAAAGGTAAGAAGGACAAGAAGAGAGACTCTAGATCTAAATCTTGTGAAAATACCAAGGCTAAATGTTGGAACTGCGGTAAGCCTAGGTATTTTAGAAGAGAATGCAAGCAAGAGAAAAGAAACAGAAGAATTATTCAAATGATGAGTTTGGAAAGTATTCTTAGGATGACGGTGATGCCTTTGTCACAACCTTGGCAATGCATGCATTAGAAGGTGTGTGGTTGATAAACTCTGGGGCTTCTTTCCACATGATCTCACATCAGGGTTAGTTTTCAAAGTATGAAGAATATGATGGTGGAAGGATGTACCTTAGAGATGACTCTCACTTGGAGATTGTTGGTTGTGTAAGAGTCTCTATAAGATTCCCTACTGGACATGTGAAGGGGATCAATAGTGTACTGTAATCCTTGGTTTGGTACAAAATATACTTTTAGTTAGCAAGCTTAATTATGTGGATGTGTATGTTGTTTCCTCTAATGAAGGGTGTAAGATGGTACAAGGAGTTATGGTGGTCAGTAATGGTGTTTGTGTGGGCACTCTATTTTAGTTAGATGCATGCATAGTTTAGTGTAATAGGTCCTCTATTCCTATAGTGATGAGGTCTGTAGATCCTACACTCCCACTATTATAACCAATAACAAAGAGGAGTGTTGCATCTACTTCTAATGGTTGTGCTTTCTAGGTACCTAAGGGTGCTCTTGCTTAAGAGACCAAGTTATAGGTGTGGAGAAGATAATGCTGTGGCACCAGAGAATGGGCCACATAGGTGATAAGGGTCTAAGGATCATAACATATAAAAATCTTATAGAAGGTTTGAATAATTGCACACTTGACTTTGATTTCTATGAACACCACATACATGGAAAACATAACCACATTCAATTTTGCTCCAATTCTCACAAATCTTTTAGGATGTTGGATCTAATTCATTGTGATGTTTTTGGTCCTATTAATGTTCATTTGATTTCAAAATCTTTATATTATGTATATTTCATTGATGACTTCTCTACAAGGACATAGGTATATTTCCTTAGAAGTAAATCTAAAGTCTTCAATCATTTTAAATATTTTAAGGATCTTATAGAAAATTATATTGGTAGGAAGATTAAGGCTTGAGAATTGACATTGGAAGTGAGTTTTATTCAATAGATTTTGATAGATTCTATAAAGAGCATGGGATAGAGAGACATAAAACAACTCCATATACCCCTTAGAAAAATGGAGTTGTAGAAAGAATGAAATGATGCTGATGGAGAGGGCTAGGAGTATGCTTAGTGGAGCTAGCTTGGAATAGAAGTTCTAAGCAAAAGTAATTACTACGACTTGTTACCTAATTAATAGATCTCCTACATCGGCTCTTGTGAGTAGGACTCCTATGGAGGATTGGATGGAAAAAAAATCTCATTACAACATCTTCATGTTTTTGGTTGCAAGGCATATGCACATGTGCCTAAGGAAAGGTCGTAAAAATTGGTTAACGAGGTAGCTAAGTGTATTTTCATCGGCTATGGTGTTGGTGTGAAATGGTAGAAGCTTTGGGATTCTATGGCAAATAGAGTTATGTATAGTAGAAGTGTTATTTTTAGAGAAATTAAGCCGTGTCCTGTAGTGTTGTAGCTAGAAGAAGTTGGGAAGAAAGATGCGGTTCAACAACCCCCTAAGACCGAGATAGTTGAACCAAAAGTTTGTTAGAGACTTGAAGATGAGGAGAGATTAGATAATTTAGATAGTCTAAAGAGGAGGTAGAACCTCCACCTTAGCTCTTGAGAGGGTTCACTTGGCATACATGGCAACCAAATAGGTATAATTCTCTTGATTGGAAATTTATTTTTGATTTGATTATTAACATATAGATGAGCTTAGAATTGTGAAGGAGATATTTGGTATGGATGATTTTGAGTCTTGGAGAGCAACTATGGATCAGGAGATGACCGCATTTGAAGTAAAATTCCACACATGGAACTTAGTACCCTTGCCTAATGGTCGAAAACCCATTGCTTATAAATAGGTGTTCAAAAGGAAGACCAGTTTTGATGGTAGTGTTGAGAAGTACAAGGTTAGACTGGTTGTAAAGGGATATTCCCAGGTTGATGAACATGTTATAGAAGTTTTAAATAAAGAAGTTCAAATCGATGATTCCAAGTCAATTCCACACATTGGTTCAAGTTCACTCTTAGAGATCACTACCATGCTCACGAAAATGAACCAAACAAATCGTCAATCAATCAGATTGCTGGTTCTACAATAATCATCCTATATGCCTTGATTTTTTAATAATATGACAAGTTGTACAAGGTTAGACTGGTTGCGGAGGGATATTCCGAGGTTGATGAACATGTTATAGAAATTTTAAATAAAGAAGTTCAAATCCATGATTCAAGGTCAATTCCACACATTGGTTCAAGTTCACACTCTTAGAGATCATTACCATGCTCATGAAAATGAACCAAACAAATTGTCAATCAATCAGTTTGTTGGTTCTATAATAATCAATCCTACATGCCTTGATTTTTTAATACTATGATGAGTTGTACAAGGTTAGATTGGTTGCGAAGGGATATTCCCAGGTTGATGAACATGTTATAGAAGTTTTAAATAAAGAAGTTCAAATCCATGATTTCAGGTCAATTCCACACATTGGTTCAAGTTCACACTCTTAGAGATCACTACCATGCTCACAAAAATGAACCAAACAAATTTTCAATCAATAGATTGCTGATTCTACAATAATCATCCTCAAGCCCTGATTTTTTAATAATATGATGAGTTGATTCCTCACAATTAATTTGTGACATATATCACAATAATATCTCATCAAATCTAAAACTATATTCCTTTTTATTATTCAATTTAATTTCCATATTAATTACATTATGAATATCAGTTCCAACTCTTAAAAAAACAGGAAATGACAAACAAATTCGTCTGGAAAGGATAAAATAATTCGGTTGTTCCCAAGCTCAAATACCGCAACGACCTTGTATTATTCGTCTGTATCCCAGGCTCAAATACCGCATCTACCCATTTTAAGACGGGAAATCTTATATAGCTCTACCAGGCAAATGAATAGATTGAAGAAACCCAGCTCTACAAAGAGAGTTCTGTAGCTTATTTTAGCCTCAGAAGATGGCTGAACAATATCACAGAATCATGGATAAAATCCATGCTTATGCACCAAACTCCACGCAGGTTTTGTGTACTTCAGCCCTGGTCACATCAGCAGCAATTTTGTTGTTATTGACAGGGCTAACTGCAGTGACCATGGTAGTTTTAAGCCCTTTTCTGATACTTTTAAGCCCTGTGTTGATACCTGTAGGAGTCCTGCTGTTTGTGACAGTTGCAGGGCTTTTTTCTGCTGGGTTTCTTGGCCTGGCAGTGTTATTTGGTGTTTCATGGTTTTATAACTATTTGAATGGCAGGCGTCCTCCTGGTTCTGATAAGGTGGATTATGCATACATGAGGATTGCTGATACTGCAGGCCATGTGAAGGACTATGCCAAGGAATATGGTGGGTATTTGCAGGGCAGGAGGCAGGATGCTGCCCCAGGAGCTTGACTGTATTTTCTTTGTTTCTATTTCTGAAAGCCCTGCTTTCCTTGTTTATAAAGTATGGTTTCGATCAGTGCAGATTTTTCTGCTGGTTTTGATCAGTTCAGAGCTTTCTGCTGGTTTTTTAAATAAATGATGTATTGATTTTTAGTTAGGGTATGTTTTACTGGTTTCAATAATATCTCTGTATATTGTGGCCATTAGAAATTCATCTTTGTAAATTCCATGCCCGGTGGCAATTGATGATGGTGTTATCTGTGAATTTGTTAGTGATATCTCTCTTCTGTTGAAAAAATAAAGTGGCTATTGTGCCAACTTCTGATAAATAAAATGGCTACTGTGCCAAATTCTGATAAATAAAGTGGCTTCCTCTGAATTAATTTTTTTTTTTTTTTTTCTGCCTTTCCCTAAATCAATTGTGTTATCTGTGGATTTGTTAGTGATAGCTCTATTCTGTTGAATAAATAAAGTGGCTACTGTGCCAAATTCTGATATATAAAATGGCTACTGTGTCAAATTTCTGATAAATAAAGTGGCTTCATCTGAAATCTTGTTCTTCTCTTTTCTCTTTTTTTTTTTTTTTGCTTTCCTTAAATCACAGATTGGATTCTTAAATTTTTTGTTAATTAGAAAACCACATAAATACATAAAAGAAACTTGACAAGAGTGAAGATTATTTTGATCACAAATACTACTATGAATCAGAAATTGACTCTGCAATCAACTCAGAAATTGACTCTGTGAATCAGAAATTGACTCTGCAATCAACTCAGAAATTGACTCTGTGAATCAGAAATTGACTCTGCAATCAACTCAGAAATTGACTCTGCAGTCAAAAAAGTTCAAGTAGAAATTTTTTTAGTGATATAGATCCCAAAAAAAAAAGGTGAAGATTATTTTGATCACAAATACTAATATAACTTACAAATGGCTATTCTTAAATATCATCCATTTCAATAGTCAAAAGTTAATTTTGGCCAATAAAAATAGGACAAATATTTACCACTTTTTGTTGTGAATGAGGTGTAAAATCGCCATTGATTGTTTGACCATTAAAGTGGATGATATTTAAGTAGAGTGCTCAGAAATTGACTCTGCAATCAAAAAAGTTAAAATAGAAATTTTTTAATGATTATGTGTCTATATCATTTAATGATTATGTGTCTATATTTAATCATTTTTAGTTTGTTTTTTTAATTCATATAGTGGAATTTTTTTACTGAGTCCTTTCCATTAAATCTAATTGTAAGACAATCTTTAATATTGTAATATGCTTGATTGTGTTGAATGCAATCACTAGTTTATAAGTGGCATATTTTTGCATAAAAATTGGCAATTAACTAGACCCTTAACCAAGCTTGACTCTACACATCCCAAGGCTCTAGATCCAATCTGTAAATTCCCCTTTCTTTGGATTTGTGGTTCGGTTTTAAATTCAAATTTAAATATGGTATCTAGCCATATTCAATTTGCATGCTAAGATGTTGTATAAAAGGACAAACCCTAATTCATCCAATCAATCGATCATCTCTTATTTTGATTATTAGATAATCATCTAAAGAGCATTATCCAAGTGTTTAAGCACCAACTATCATTAGCAGCTTGATTGATAAGGATAGATTAGGCATTTTGCATGGTTGTTTGACTTTCCTTTCAACTTGTTCCAATCTGACAATATCTCTAAATGATGCCAAGTTTAAATATTAGAGGCAAACATGTTTGTGAGGATTAACAATGCATACATCAAAACCACAACAAAAGGTCAAATCCATAAATTTGGGTTTGAAGCCACATGTATGGGATTAGTTTCATAATTACAGGATTTAATATAGCTTTAGATTGAATCACCAAGCATAGTCTATAACAAAACAAAAACATTTTCAAGTAGCTAATGAAGCTAAGTACCAGTGCCCCCTTTGTCAATTTCAAAAAGTGTATTTATTAAGTTTTCCTCTCTTAACTCTAAATTCTAGGGTCATCATTGTTGATTTATTGCTTTACCTTAGATTTTATTAGAAGAAATGACTTATTTCTTTTCATTTTCATGAGCATATTCAATCTTACACCCTTTGGTTTTGGCCTTTAGAGCTTATTTTCTCATTTTATTTTCAAACATGAGTGTTTTTTATTTTCTATTTCCGTGATCTAATCTTAAACTTATTTGATCCTTATTTCCCTTTAGGGTTTGTGCTTTTATGTGTATGCCAAGATCTTGCTATCCTCTTTAAGAAGAAGTCCCTTGGTTGAATGCCATAATAGATGTGAGTCAAGCTAAGAATGTTATGGTTGAAAATTAGAATGATAATACTCATCTTAATGGGGAAGAGACATTTGATCATGATGCACATATTGAGCAAATGGATAAGCAAGATATTGATTTAACTACACAAATGTTTTCTTCCAATCTTGCACAATTCTCAAGTGATGCTAATCCTACACATTTGGTTGATGTTTTCACAATTTGTTGATTAACAAGCCATATGGATTAGATGTGCTTAAAGGTTAAGAGAAAAAGATAAGTTCTTCAAGTCCTTTGAGTGGTGTGTCTTGGCTTCCTCCCTCCCAAGCTTCTTCTTATTATGTTCTTCCTCCTTGTTTCACTTATCTCTATGTTATGCCATATGTTCCTTGCACTTCCAATATTCAACCTCTACTTGTTCCTACCCCTTATCTCTTGCCTACCACTTATATCTATCTCACTTCCTTTGCTTATCATGCTTATCTCACTACCTCTCATGTTCCTCCTACTAGTGTTATGTTTACGCCACATGTTTCGTTTACTCTATCTTCTTCCATTATGTTACAACCTATTTCTACCCCAGCTCTCATCTCTCATATTCCCATCCCTACTGTACCTCTTTCTACCCTTGATAAACTTCTTTAAATTCCATCCCTATTGTACCTCTTTCTACCCTTGATAGACTTCTTTAAATCCCATCCCTACTGTATCTCTTTCTACCCTTGATAGACTTCTTCAAAGGCTTGATAGGATATGAAATAAAGGGAAATAAAAGGATGTATCTATGTACAAATTTAACACAATACACTTTCTTGAGATTTTGACATCCTTTTCCAATTGGATTTAGGGCACCACAATTTGAAATGTATAATGGTAAAATTTATCCAATGATACATTTGCAGTCCTTCAATGCTACATGCTTAGATTTGTATATGATAACAAATTATTAGCTAAGATCCTACCTCACACTTTGAAGAATTATGCTATTGAGTGGTTATATTCTCTTCCACATGGGTCTATTAATTCATTTTAATATTTGGCCATTGTTCTTGTTTAAGTCACTTTTGTGTGAATATTGGGTTGAAGGTTACCATATCAGATTTGTTTAATTGTAAGCAAGTGTCAAATGAGCATATAATAAACATGATTGTGTTATGAAATTTTTGTCCTTGTGTGCCAAAATATATTATTAGATTCTAGATGACGAATTTCAATAGATATTTGTTAAGGATTTATTGCCTACAATTTAATAAAGTATGTATCCCAATGGTTATGATCCATTTATGGATTTATGTCCTAATGTGAGGAATATGGAACTAAAATTGTTAGAGGCTAATGCACTTAAGTATGGATCTTATAAGGCTTCAACTACATCATCCCATCCTTCTAAGTTTCAAAGAAAAATATTTTTCAAAAGGGTAGTAACTAATATAGAGATCTTAAATACATCTATATAAAAGATATTGTGGGATATCAATTTTGAAGCACCTATGTAACAATATATACACACGATTTTAAATTTTAAAAATGAAGTCATATTTATGAACTACGGTAATTTGAATTTTAATTACAATATTTTATTGTCATTGATGAATATAGGTAACGACGAATTTAAAAAAAATGAAGTCATTAATGTGAATTTGTATTTTAGTGATGTCAAAATTTATGAATTAGGGTAATGATGAATTCACATCACAACATTTAATTTTTATAATGTAAATTATGGTTATGTGAGTTATAGTGACATGAATTACTATACATCTAAAAATTAAATTTATAGTTGTTAACACATTTTTGTTGTTCTTATTTTTTAGTATTTTTGTCTTTTATTTACCTTTGTTTTTCAATCTCTCAATGAATATTTTTTTAATATTATTTTCATATTTACCTTGTCAGCCTTATATTGTTTTGATATTTTTTTAGATGTGAGCTGTATATATTTGTCAGCGTTATATGGTTTTGATATTTTTTTAGATGTCAACTATATATATTTTGAGTTTTTGCTAACCATTCACACCATTACATATTCCTTGTTGTCAAAATAAGTTATGCCTCTTGATGCAATAAAAGACAAAAAAAACTATTTCCAATCAAATTGTTAGTGCTTCAAGTGTTATTACTCTTAAGCCTCAAGATTTTAAAAATTTACAAGATTACATGATTCCTTAGGTAACGTGGTTAAGAGATTACTCAGTGCAAACATGATCACACTTGTATTAGACCATTGGATAGATCTAGAGCTACACCTAAAGGATATGATGAGGACACATTTTATAGTTATTATAGAGTTCAGAGACATGATACATAATGTTACATTGGGTTAAAGCATAAGATTCATGACTTGATTGATACTAATATGATTTATGTTGAAGGTGTAAATGATGGAGGTAATCATTTAGTCCTCCTAATTAGAATTTAAATATTTATAAAATCCATTTCCTACACATAATCAATCTAATAATATGGCTTTACATGATGATAATGAGGAGCATATACATGTTGAGGTTGAGTATCTTGTTGGAATAGGTGTATCATACATCTTGCAATTCCAATGTTTGATACTAATATGATTTATGTTGAAGGTATAAATGATGGAGGTAATCATTTAGTCCTCCTAATTAGAATTTAAATATTTATAAAATCCATTTCCTACACATAATCAATCTAATAATATGGCTTTACATGACGATAATGAGGAGCATATACATGTTGTTGAGGTTGAGTATCTTGTTGGAATAGGTGTATCATACATCTTGCAGTTCCAATGTTTGCAATTAATTAATTAATTAATATTATAATTATTTATTACTTGTGATCCCACATGGAAAAGGACATCCCACTTATGACTTGGCCATTATTCCTTGTGTATACTTTATTATGATGTGTATAATAGTGTGTAAGAGAATATTTTGTCAAGAAGGATGTGTAAGATCATCTATGATAAAGATAGCGGTGTAAGAGATATTATGACACGTAACACCATGATTGTAGGGGGGTTACATTGTTGAATTGGAATCTTGACCAACTATATGATGCATGTTATAAAGCATCATAAAGCATCATTTGAGGGAGATTATGGATCCAAAATGAAGCACCCATTTTGGTGAGTGGATTATGATGGATTAGTTAAACATTCTAACAATGTAAGAACATCTATGATTATTAGCATATTGACTAATCATGGAGGGGGCATTGAAATTTGGGATCTAGATTTGGGTGCCATATTTGGGTGATGGTATTGGCCCATGGTTTATGGTTTACCACCTATGGTTTCATGTATTGAATCTCCTATATATTGGATTCTAGAGATGGATCTAATTGTTAAGGAGTGAAAAGATGAAGATGGGGATGATGGGTGTTTTGGTTTATTTCAATAGTTTATGTTAAATTCTCCTTTCACCACTAACATTCAAGGACATTCAACCAAGTAGAGAACTCTACTCACACAGAGATCTCAAATGACAATCAAATACATACCAGATTTCAAAGTTCGATGTGTGGAAAAGTTAGGGACTCATGAGCAGGTGCCCTAGTCCAGTGTACCTATTTTTGTTGGGATCTTTGAAGAATGTTTGCAAAACAACTCTGTTGTCACAGAGATTTCACTGCATCAGAATCTAAAGAACTAATGAGCAGGTACCCTAGTCCAATCTTTAATTTTCTTCTTTGCTCTGCACTTCTGATAGTCTGTAATGCATCCTTGCAACTCCACAAAAAAGTGGGTGGGGGTTGTGGTGTTTAGAGATTTGCCTGGTCAAGCCCCAGAGAGACACTCAAGTCTTTTGAACACCGTTGTCAGATAAAGATTGTGTATCCATGTGGGATAGAGGCAAAAACTAATTGATAAATGATTGAAAACACAATGAATGTCACCTTGAAGTGTAGTTCTTACATAAATGAAGGCTCTTCAATCACATGAGAATATGAAGTCAAATCTACAATCACAAACACAATAACAATACTCTTCTCTACAATAATGAATATCTTGAAATCACAAATATGCATAAAGTTTGCAATCATCTTCTAGTTTACAAATGAATGCCTAAACATGCTTATATATGCAACTAAACAACTTCCCGCCAAGAAATTCATAATTCAAACTTGAGGTGTTGGCATAGGACATAATAATGGTCACATAACTGACACATGAAAATAGGTCTTGACCTAAAATAGGATAGGACTAGGGTGTGGGTGCCCAAGTCCTCCCCACTATTTCAGGCAGGATTTATCACAAGTACATCCCCTAGGTCCCTTTTGTCATAAAACTTAGGGGTTTCTTCACTGGAAGTCATCAATAACATGCAAGATGATCTAAATGCATTCTAAAAGACCCGGGAGCTAAACCTTAAGAGGGAAAAGCCCCCAAGGGGACATTTTTTGACATAACATTTAGCCCCCACTTTAATGTATGTATAAATGCAAAGCCAATACATGCATTAAAATACAATAAACAAACACAATAAACATGCCAAGCACAGAGAAGACATGCCAAACACAATGAAGATAGTAACAAGCACGCAAAACACAGAGAATATAGTAATAGTCACGCAAAACATGGAGAAGACAACATTGAAGACATGCAAAACATAGTGAATGCAGTGATTTTTTTTTTCATTTTAATTTTTTTCCATATGAATGCAAATGCAAGTACAAGAAAGTAAACACACAACCCATAATGCAAGAGGGACTCATCACCACCAGTCTTTAGACTGCATATGGGGCAATAGACATGCAATACAAATCTCAAAATGCAGGAGGGACTCATCGCCTCTAGTCTTTAGACTACACTTGAGAACAAACATGCCATACAAATCCCAAAGCATAGGAGGGACTCATTGCCACCAGTCTTTAGACAATACTTGGGAACAAACACGCCATACACACACACATGGAAGACACGGAGAAAATATGACAAACAAGTGATGGAAGAAACCTATTGCTAGGTTTGCAGCCATCTTAGGCACATTACAGGCACACACCGATGATTGGGATTCACCACAATAATCACTGAAGACACGCTAAAGGGTTAGGATAGTCTTAGATCTGCTCCCCACCTGCTCGGAGGACTTTTTGAAATTGACAAGATTGTGCAATCTCCTCGAGAAATACACCATCCCCACCTTCTGCAAAAGGGCTTAAAATAAAAGGATATGCACGATATCCTACCTCTGCAGAGGGCTTAATGATTGCAATATAAAAAATAAAGATGTACACTTGCAAGGAGATACAACATCCCACCTCCACAGAGGGCTTCAAACACACTTCGTTAGTATCAAAATCATCAGACAACTTACCTTATATGCCCCCCCTTAAGGTGGTTGATATCGTGTATCAATATCAAGTGCGTTAAGGTAGGAAGAAAACACACAAGAGAACACGAGCTCTCGCAAAGCCCATGCCTCCCAGAGGTGTCATGTACTTTATGATCACCAAATGTTCCCACAAACACATTCCTACAAGAAGAGAGGTTAGAAATCTTTCCATAAGACAATAACCACATCACATGATCAAAAGCAACGCATGAACATAATCACATCAAAAAGTTAAGGTTACACTACGGATTCAGAAACTGAGTATAATCATGGGGCTGCACTGTTACGTAAAAGTTTAAAGCTGTGTCACACTTTGGGCCAACTTATCAACATAAATGAATTTAAGTATTTCCAACTAAAAGTCAATTTTGGTGAAACTTATGTTCTATCTAGATTCATTCTAGCTAAATTAGATCTAGACCACAACTTTTCCAATTGGAACTATCCACTAAAAACATATGTAGCATCACTTTGGGGCTCATTTACCAAAAAAATAAAATTATTTGAAAAACTTGATTCTCTAACAACTCCTACTCTTGCAAATAATCATTTTACAAGAATCTAAAAATACCCTTTTGTAGATCAATCAATCTACTTTGTAAACATATAATTTTTTAAACATTTCAATTAGTGTTTATATTTTATTTTTTATTTTTTATTTCTACTAAAAGTAGGTCATCAACACTAGAATATGGTGTCGATTGTCCTCTTAAGAGAAAATAGTAAAGTTTATCAAAAAAAATTGAAAAAATATGATGCACTAGAGGAGAGATTCCTTGTCAAGATGATATAAGTTTTTCCTATTTTGGATTAAAAAATGAATAAAAAAGTTGACGTCCCATTGACACAGTTGTGTTTTCATTACACACAACTTCCAAGATTTATTTAAAAATATATATTTATCAAATGGGGTAAAAAAATAATCCATGCACTAAAGTTTTGAGCTATGAATAAACAAAAATATATATAAGGAAAATAAATGAAATTTACTATATAAAGTGTGGCTTCCCATTTAACCTTATTTTTCAACATTTTATCCACAAGTAAATTATAGTGTCAATTTTATAAAATACGACAGTTAAATAATTTTAATTTTTTTTTTTAAAATAGAAACATAAAATACACTAAAAAATCTACATTTTATTAGTTTACATCATTTTAAAATTTAAAAAATATACGTCACTTTGTAGTGATTCAAGTTAAAAATTTAGATCAGTGTTGGTTGTTTCCTTTATAAAAGTGTGACACAAGTTTGTTCTTTTACCTTGCAAGATCTCAGAATCGAATGTAAACGAGGTGAGATTCAAAGATAAACAAAGTGCATGAAGCAGCTGTATTGTTATGGTTTGTTAGTGTGATAAGACAACATCAAAATATCACAGGGAGTGATTCTACTATCCAAGCGTTGGATAATATATATATACCAACCTCGTTGTCATGTATGGACTAGGTCCATTTTTCAATTTCTCGCTAAAGGGACACTTGGTTCTTATCAATCTTATTTGTTTTTCCTCATCCGCTAGCTAGATAGGACCACTAGAGGAAGGTAAACAATAAATCAAGAAGGGAGAAAAAGTGCCTTAGGGACAATCATGTAGGAGGATGCCCCCAAGTTACCAACCACAACACTATGTCCTTAAGACACAACACACAACAATGAAAATAGAGGAAAATCAATATAGAAGAATGATGATACAAATAGAAGAAGGTCACAATAGAGGCAGTCTCCCAGTATCCTTGACCTTACAAGAGAATCAAGGGTCATCCCAAGAGGCCTAAATAACACATAACACATCACGGGGGAAACACAACATGGAGCTAAAGGGTTAGAAATACTAACCTATAAGGACAACCTAATTAAAGGTTGTCAACGATCAAATTATCATCTTCCCACTCCTAAATGTTAGAGGAAAGTGGGACATAAGGTAGCATAGCCCAACTTTATTCCTATCTTCAAGTTGTCCATTCTTAAGGTCTTCTTGGTTTGATTCAATGTTAGGTGAGATGTTTTCTTTTTGAGATATGTTTCATTGGGAAAACACTTGTCTTCTCTTCCTACTTTCTCTTGCTTGTCTATTTCTTCTTGTCTTATTATCTCTTTTAAAATAGTCTTTTGTTCTTTCATAGGTTTTTGTGTTTTAGAGGAAGCACCATGGTCAAATCTCATTTGTCTTAGTGAAATGTTTTGCTCTTGACGACTACCACCTAATCCTTGTAAGGATGGCAGGCGAGGAACCTCAGCATAGGGCCCTTTTCCTTTTGGTCTAGGATGCTCTTCAAATGCGGGTTGTTCATCTCCTATTGTTTCTTGAATAGAAGGACCAGCCACTCGATGTAATAATTATGTTTTGTAGTTTCTATAGCTCAAGAAGTTAAAATTTGTCTGTGGCTCCTGTTCCAGTTCAGATCATTCCCAAAAGTAATCAAGGATAAAGTGTTGTCTTGTAACCAAAGGTTTATATCTATTGCGAGGAATAGTATGCACTTATCCATTCAAAGGAAATTTTACACAATTATGAATTGTTGAAGGGACAATTTTCATAGCCTTTAAACATGTGGGTGTCCTAATTTTATACGAAAAAGGTTAGATATAGGGACAACATCAAATAATTGTTCTATGGATTTTTCAAATATAGTAACCAATAAGGATATCTTCCTAGAAGTGTGTATAAAGGTTCTCTTATGTGTCTTAATCATCATGTCCAAAGTGTCGTAGAAGCCTTGTATCAAACCATGCGAATAAAGGAATTCTTTTGTTGCCACATTAGTCATGCAATTAGGATCAATAATACTTCCATCCACAGGATTTCCCATTATCTTTACAATGATATAAAGGGGTCCTTCAGTGTCTCCAATTGTTCTATCATGCAGTGTAAACACAATTTCAGGTTCAAGGACCTTTCTTTTCATGTAAGGCGTAGGATGGAACCTAGTGTAGTTAGGGTAAAATTGCAAATCAGGGCAAATGAATAAACAACAATGATAAAAACCCTAGCAATGCACAATGAAGCACAAGACAACATGAAAATCAAAATAACAAATATGAATGCAAACCGATCTCCACGCTATGCTCGATTTATCTCCATTGCTCTTCTCCACCTCGCATGAGCATGCAAGATTTTGAAAGATTATTGTTGGAAGAATGTTGGGTGCTCACTTCTGCATCATAACATTAAGATGAAGATGACATGAGGATGATAGTTGAAGGATGCAAAGGCTCTAGTGATATTTCAACAGCATGTGGATACTTGAGGATCAATGCATTTTAGAAAATCTGGCAGAATAAGGGTACTTGAGGCTCAATGCATTGCTAATGGCTTGTGAGGGGTTTGATTTATAGGCTTGGCTTAGTTCAAATGGATGGCTAGGATTAATTAGGGCTTTAGATGAAATGGATGGATAGGATTAAGTTAGGTTTCCTTGCACATCAAGAAATTGTAGTCAATTGACATGTGGCAAAGGAGGATAAGGCTTAGGTGTGCTTGTGTAGATAAATACTAAAATTAGGTCCCATTAGTTGTGCATGTGAAGGATAAAATTTGTAACACATGATTGACTGGACAAGTGTTGGAATGTGATGAGAGGTGAGTGTTTAATTCAAATAAAATATTTGAATTAGTTGGGATATGAGTTGGATATTAATTAAATAAATTAAATTTATTTAATTAATAGGATAAATAAATAGAATGGGATAAGATATGATGTGGAAATTAATTAAATAAATAAAATTTATTTAATTAATTGGGATGAGGATAGGATATGATTGGGATATGATGTGGAATTAATTAAATAAATAAAATTTATTTAATTAATTGGCTAAGTAGGATGAGGATGGGATTAAATGGAATTTTAATTAAATAAATAAAATTTATTTAATTAATTAGCTTAATGAATTAGGGAAATTAGGACAAAATGCTACAAGATGTTTAGGATAATGTTTTAACAAGGTGTTGTAGGACATGGACAAAGTTGGGACAATTTTGGGTGTCTACACCTAGTGTTATTGTTGCAATTAGAAGCCATGTGTATATGTTTTCAAATCAATTTAAAATTATATTTTAAAAGCTTTTCAAAATTTATGCAAGAAATAAGTGCAAAACTATATGTGAAAATGACCTAAAATGCTTGATTTTTTCAATTTTTTTCAATGCAAATGAGTGAAAGAAGAGGTGTTGTAAGGAAATTGATGAGGGGAAGAAAATAATATGTCTAATATCAGTCCAATAAGCCAAAAATATCCTTCACAACACACCTTTGATGCAATCCTATAATGAGGACAAGTAAAAACATAGTGAAAATACACTAAAAACATGCAATTTCTCACCAATTTTCAATGCAAAGGCCCAATAGAAAGGGTCTTGTGAGGAATTTGAGGAGGGACAAAAGATTATGACCCTGATAATAGTCCATTAGTGCAGAAAAATCTTTCACGACATGCCTATGATGCAATTCTAGAGAGACGATAAGGCTAAATCTAGTGAAAATGCAAGGTTTTCAAACCTGAGACATTAAATTTTGCAAGAAAACCACTATGATGAAACACTAAAGTTAGAAATCAGTCTTAATGAGTGTTTTGAAAGGGTAGTAAAATCTAAAACAAGATTTTGACTACAAACCCTAGCTAATGCAAAAACTAGGTTATATGAAAAATGCACAATTTCAAGTAATTTTTAATAATTTTAGCATGAAAATGCAATGTAAATGAATGATGAATGACGAGTTTCTGTAATTTAAATCAGATATAATGATAATTATAGAAATTATATGAAATTAAATGCAAACTAATTCAAATTATTTGAAAATGCAAGCTAAAAATGTCAAAATTTTCAATTTTTTCCAAAATTTCAATTTTTTTGTAATTTTTCAAATGCAATAAGATAAAAATAAAATGAATGAATGCAAGTCTGAAGTACAACACCCAGAAAGGTGCAAAAATCCTTAAAAACATGGGTTCACCAAAATGTTTAGGAGTGAAAAAAGGAAGATGGGTATGATGGGTGTTTTGGTTTATTTCAAGAGTTTATGTTAAATCCTCCTTTCACCACTAACATTCAAGGACATTCAATTGAGTAGAGAACTCTACCACAGATCTCATGTCACTTGGAACATAGGAGAAGATTGGAATTGTACGAATTTATTGTTTAATTAAGCTCAATTATGCTCAAAACCCTAATTTCATAAAATCGTAAACAAACAGACAAATCACGGAAAATGATCACACACAAAGATCTCAAATGACAATCAAATACATACTAGATTTTGAAGTTCGATGTGCAGAAAAGTTGGGGACTAATGAGCAGGCGCCCTAGTCTAGTGTACCTATTTTTGTCGGGATCTTTGAAGAATGTCTGCAACACAACTCTGTTGTCACGAAGATTTCACCGCATCAAAATCTGGAGGACTAATGAGTGGGCGCCCTAGTCCAAGCTCTAATTTTCTTCTTTACTCTGCACTTCCAACAGTTTGTAATGCCTCCCTGCAAGTCCACTTCTTTTGCTTCTGAAACTTTTAACCTGCAATCACAGAAAAGTGGGTTGGGGGTTGTGGTGTTTAGAGGCTTGCCTCGGTCAAGCCCCAGAGAGACATTCAAGTCTTTTGAACACCATTATCAAATAAAGAACGTGTATCCCTATAAGATAGATACAAAAACTAATTGATAAATGATTGAAAACACAAATGAATGTCACCTTGAAGTGTAGATCTCACATAAATGAAGGCTCTTCAATAACATGAGAAGATGAAGTCAAATCTGTAATCATAAACACAAAAACAATACTCTACTCTGCAACAATGAATATCTTGAAATCATAAATATGCATAAAGTTTGCAATCATCTTCTAGTTTACAAATGAATGCCTAAGCATGCTTATGTATGCAACTAAACAACTTCTTGCCAAGAAATTCATAATTCAAACTTGAGGTGTCAGCATAGGACCTAATAAAGGTCACATAACCGACACATGAAAATAGGTCCTAACCTAAAATAGGGCAGGACCAGGGTGCAAATGCCCAAGTCCTCCCCCTATTTCAAGCAGAATTTATCACAAGTACATCATCTAGGTCCCTTTTGTCATAAAACTCAGGGGTTTCTTCACCGAAAGTCATCAATAACATGCAAGATGATCTAAATGCATTCTAAAAGACCCAGGAGCTAAACCTTAAGAGGGGAAAGCCCCCAAGGGGACATTTTCTGACAAAACACTAATATGGTGAATTTGCAGGTACCATTATGTTTCCAAAGTTCCTCTAGATTCTCTAGTTGGTAATAATCTTGTGAAGGAATAGCCTAGAAGTTGTATTGTAAATTTATTGTTGATGGTAATAAAATTGATTTCGTTTGGAGTGTGGGGTTTTTCTCCTAAAAGGGTTTTCCCCACATAAATCACTATGTAATGATTATAATGTTTTGTGCTATTTCTTTATGTAATTGTATGATTATTTATTTTTTTGGACATTCGTATTTCATATATTAGTTTAGGAAGTGTATTTTATATGGTGAATGGAAGAAGTTGGATCCACTTTTTGGCCAAAAAGTGGAAGTGTTTTTCTTATATTTCAAATTTTGTCATAGTTGGAGTAAAAATTTGAAGCACTTACAAATAGAATATTAATATGATATAAAAATATGAAATGTAGGATTTTGTTTCTAATTTTCAAATATGTAATTTTTTCTAATACCCAGATGATAAAAGTCAATTTTGTATAGGATGTACACAAAGTGGCTTTTTAAAAGTCCCCTATTTTGGGCCAAAGCATGCATGTGTACGACCAACATAATTTAACCTAAATGAAGATATTTTTCTAATTCCTTTTTTGGAAAGATGGAAATGATGTTGAAGTTTGGTTAGAATATTTTTTGTAATTTTTGATAAATATATTTTTATTAATTTTTTTCTAGTTTTTATTTTGTGTTTTTGAAAACCCCTCATGTACGACCAACATAATTTGAACTAAAATAATCATAACATTAATTTTTTTTACATTGTGTAGAGAATGATGTTAGACATAATTTTTTTTGAAAAACTTTCAAAATCAAAAGTTATTAAAAATAGTAATGCACATTTCAAGTTTATGAGTCTCTTTGTTTAAAAATTAATTAGTAAATAGAAAATTATGTCCAATTGTAAAAAAAATTGCATATTTAAAAGCTAGACATTGTGACTATAATGGGTTTTAATTTGGTCAAAAAATTCTTTAAAAAGGTTGTCAGCCATATTGGTGAAGCCAATTTTTTCTCTTACTGTTAACATGGCATTGTACTTGCACGTCCAAGGCTAAGGGTTGGGTTTCCAAGCCTAAAACCAATGTAAAGCCATGGGTTTCAAAATTCAAATTTGAAGTAACAGGCACCCACTTAGAAATGGGTGCCCATTCTAAAATAAAACGGGCTCCCGTTCTATAATAAAACAAGCACCTATTATAAACACGTGCCTTTAGAAAAAGGAATGGGTGCCCATTTCTAAATAGGAATGAGCATGCATTTCTTATTTATCCGTTATGTTTTTTAATAAAAATGTAGTACGACTAAATTTTTCAACTTTTCTTTTTATATGTACAACCCGACAACGACTATTTTTGTAATTTTTTTGTAGGTACATGTCATTACAATCTCTTAAGAAGTCATATTATATTCAAATTTTGCAAGAATCCTATCATAAAGAGCATTTTCAAATGGAATGAAGTACAAGAACTATTTTTTAAAGAGATCAAGCAAAGGAATTATTTTTTTTAAGAAATCAAGCACATGTGATATATTGAACAAAGGATCTAAATCTACTTGTAATTTAGAAATTGTAAGGAGGGATCTAACTCTAAATTTAAAGTAAATATTATTTGTTGATTTTATCAAGATATTTTGGTAACCATGAGCTCAAACAAACATCAACAAAAAGAAACAGGAAAGTCATGTCACATGAAGAAATTGAAGCACATTGAGAGAAAGAGGCAAAATGTCAAAGAGATATGAGAGAGAGGATTCAAGAAATGAATGTTGAAGCATCCAATTTGATGACTATTGAAGAGGGGAACATTGAAGATACCAACATGGATGAGGTGAATGTAGAATATGCAAATGTGGAAGAGTTCAAGAATATAGAAATGTGATATAGAAACAAATCCAAGTATGTCTTCAAATCCCTTGAATGATAATGAGATTAGTTGTTTAAAGGAAGTTGGATATAACAATGTTGATATAAATTCTTCTATTAGATACGACACAACAAAAAATGAAAATGAAAACCCTTGTATGAGTGAAAATAAAAATATATTCTTTTAAATTGAAAGTAATGTTTTGGATAATCTTTGTGGTAAGATATCTTGGAGATAAATTTGAACCCATGCAAATAGATTGTATAAGCTATTTTTTATAGAAAAACTTTAGGGTTTCAATGTCAACTTGTATTAAAATTGATGAGAATGACAAAAATGCAAAAAATAATGAAACAATTAGGCATATTTGTAAAACCCAAAAAGGTGGATGAATCAATGGGACAAGTTATATCTAGTGTTGCTAATGCTATGATTCTATTGGAAAAATGAGTTGATCTAAGATAGGAATGCAACACAAGCAATAACAACTGTTTTAGTCAATAAATCAGTTGTGAGCAAAAGAATGATAAGTAAGACAAGTGGATATTTAAATGTGCATGTTAAAACTTTGAGAAAAGTGGAAAAGAGAAGAGTAAGTATTCAAGATGATCCAATTAAAAAAATTTAGACTTTTAGTGGTAGAACATAAGGTCTGACATGAAATTAGGGCTTTGATTGAAAAATTTTGGTATGATAATACAAGGGTTTCATCAAATGCTAAAGATATTTTGAAATTAAGGGTGGGGTCAAAAAATCATGATCCTCGTCCAAAACATCTCTTAGACATGACTTAAATAGAATTATATCAAAAATTTCTAGATGATTCAATTTTAGCATAAGTCAAAGATCATTTGAGAAATGTAAACCTTAGTATGTTAATATTAATAAGTAATGAATCTCTTGTTGTTGCAAAACTCATGTGCAATTCCATTATTATTATGATGTTTTTCAATATATACATTGTACTTTGCATGCTAAACAAATTATGGAGGAATGTAGTATTAATATGTCACCTACAACAATTAAAAAGTTTGTAACAAGTTTACTTTGTGAAACACCTGATGGACAATTATTTTTTCAAAATTGTGTTTCCAGACAATGCAATAGATGCGGTAACCTTTCATTGTTAGGAGAATGCATGCATAAAAGTAGTTCACATGATTTTGGACAACAATTAGTAGATGTGAAGAGGTTCAATAATGTGAACAATATCCATTAAAAGATTGAAAAATTGGAAAGCGTTGTGAGTTAGTCATAGAACAAAGTAGTGTACATGCATTCATCATAGAGTTCAAGAATAAGGTTGTGTATAAATATGTGAAACACTCTCAATATGCTTGGTGGCTTGATGAACAATTTCACAAATGTAAAAACACATTTCCAATTGGAATTATTCTTTCAGTGATTGAATTTGTAGAAAACTATACCATTGCTCCACAAGAGGAGATTCAATCTCAATATTATAACTCAATACAGGTGGCCATCTTTGTTCATATTGTATACAGACATGTAGTTGATAGTATGGAAGATGACAATTTTTTTTAGGGAGTACCATTTCTATGTGAGTGATAATCGGTTACATTCATCAGAGTTTGTGTAACATTGTTTTAAAGTATTTTATGAGAATTTAAAAGAAAGAGAAATCTAGATGACACAACATCTCATATGGTCAGACAATTGTATAGGACAATTCAAAAATGCTCAAACATTTTATTCGTTAAGTAGGACCCATAAAAAAATAATATCCAACATAAGTGGAGTTTCTTTGAAGCTAGAGATGGTAAAGGACATGATGGAGCTGAAGTGCGTGTAAAAAGAGCTCTTGCTAGGGAGAAACTAAAATTTTTGGATGTAACAAAGTTTAAAGATGCACATGTGCAATTGTGGATTGGTGTAATGCAAAATTTTCTATAGGATCAAGTGAAAGCTCTAAAGTTCAACCATTCTTTTGGTTAGCTGAAGAAGAAAAATTATTTCTTGATATGATTGTGAGACAATTAGTGGATAAAAAAATGACATTCATTTAAGAGTTCAAATGCAAGCACATGGACTATATGGACTAGGGAGCTTGTCTATTTTTGTCAGTTTTGTATCAGAGGTGAGTGGGAAGCATGTGAAAATACATAATGGGTTAAGGATGGCACCAAAGATCCCTAACACCTATACAAACACATGATCAACATGAGACAACGTTTGAAGAGGATAATCAGTTGTTTACATTAGATGTCTATGATCGTATTTCAGACCTTATAAAAAAAGGTACATTAATTCAATATTTAGTTTCATTACATTGTTTTGTAATCTATAATTCTATACATCCATGCATTTTGTGACTTATATATCATATCCTACTTTATTGAATTTGTAAGTTTTTATAGGACATGTATATGTTGTTTTTGCACTTGAGGGCAATGAAGAGGAAATAGAGTATTGGTCGGCTCGATGTGTTGAGGCAAAACATAAGTTGTTATAGCCTAGAGTAGATGATGATAACTTTGAGTATCCAATAGGTTCTATGGTTGTTAGAACTTGGCTATGTATATATCTAATAAGGAAGAATGGTACATACCTACATTTAAAGATTATGATGAAGACATAAGAAAATTATGCACTACTCGCATTTGGTTGTGGCAACAAATATACAATTAGTGAGATATCAAGGGAAACTTATCACAAAAGAGTTATGGACACTTTCTATGGAAGATCATGAGACAATTATAGATGCATTACAAAAAAGAGAGTTTACAGATGGTACAATGCAGTAAATGTTTTAAATGGTTGTAGGTATGTAGAAAATTTTAAACTTTTAATCATTATTTTTTGACTAATGTATAGTTGTGTATATTTACATGATATAACTAATTGATTTTCTATCACGCTTTAACCAAGTTAAAGTGATTTCATGTCCCCTTAATCCATCTTCTTAAAACTCCCCTTATGCCATCCCTTAACTATGTTTCATAAATTAAGTAATTACTATTTAGTTTAATAACTTTAGAATTTGGTCTAATATGTGAGTTTAGGATTAATAATATTGATATTTAATTGATCGCATATCCCCTTAATCCATCCTCATAACTCCCGCTAAGCCATCCCCTAGCTATGTTTCATAAGTTAGGTAACTACGATTTATGGGTTTTCGACAGTTTCAGGTCCGTAGCTCCCGTTTTCTCTATTTTAGCCCTAGAAACCCTAGATTTGGTAATTAGTCATAAGATCTCTCTCCTTGGTCACAAAGGGACCAATCAAGAGACCTCTTAGCTCTCTGTTGAGGATTGTAGCTGAGTATTGAGTTTCCTTGATTTGTGTTCCAATGTTATAGTGGAGAAGGATTGATTTAGGGTGATGAACATGTTAGCCTAGATCTCATTTTATACATAACACTACTTACTACTAGCAGAGTGTGGAGTCAGAATGAGTGTGGTGAGATGAGTGGGCATGCCACTACAGTGTCCCCAGCAATGTAGGCAACTACAGATTTAGAGGCAATCAATCCTCTAGTAGATCCCTACTAGTGAGTTGGTGATCTAGGTGATGAATTTGTTTCATTGATTTTATTAATATATATGTTGATCTTTGATTGATTTTGATGTACATGATTAGAGTTTTGATACTATATTTGTTTATGTTTTGTAGTTGATACATAGGGATGGCTCGACTTTATGGGTTAGATCATACCAGAGATAGTTCCTACCATGTAGATCGAGCAACCAGTGTGGATCAGTTATAGGTCAAAACATAGTGCAAGATGGAACACAAAGATATTTGAGCCCATTGTACAGACGAGAGTGGCCTATGAGGAGAGAACTATCGAGAGAGACCAGGCAATTGAGAGAGTGTCTAGTGCCGAGGTAATGCAAGATGCTCTTCAGATACAACTAAATCATGCCAGAGTGACATTAGCACCTAGGATAGGTCATGCTATTGTGAGTTATCTTTAGGAAGAGGTTGATCAGTTGCGAGGCGAGAGGGATCAGCTACAATAGATGTATATACATTCCAGGATGGAGGTGGGAGAGCTCAAGGATGAGTTTAGGGGCTGGCAGGCATGAAGTGCATCTAGGAGCCACTCGTAGTCTATAGCCTCACATAGACATCCATTTGATACTCAAACACTGCCAGGTCCCAAGGGATTTGGCTACCACGGCCCAAGACCATGAGTAGTTGTATTGTATTATGATGCACCACATTTTGATGTAGTGGTGGATTTTGCTTATCGTGTATTCAAACTCTTATTTATGTATGTGATTTTGTTCGATGATTATTGTGTTATGAGATGACTTAATTAGATACTACATGTGATTTATTAATTTGGCATGTATGTGATCCTTAAATGCTATTGTGATTTGAATAAACAACCCTATGTGATTGTTTAATAAATGACCTATAATGATTTAATTGATACATGTATTTGTGAATGAATTGAGTTATCTAACCAAACATATGTTTAATTAGACACCATTATTATACACATGTTAAATTAATATAATTGTGATCTAACTAAACAATGTTTCCACATTGTTTAATTAAATATGACAATAATTAATTAACATGGTGCACTTTTGATAGTTTATATGCTAACAAAAGTAATTCTCAAGGATTAAGTACACTACTAGTAAGAAATCAAGATCTAAGTAAACTATACTTAAATATTATCTTTCTAACATAATTTTCTTTAAAAGAAGGTATTAGCATATTAGATTTAAATGATGCAAGATAAACTGAAAGTAAAGAAAAGAAAACTAAGCGTAGTATCGATGCAAATGCATAGAATTAATAGGTTCTTTAAGAGGTGTCCCGTTCATGTCAGATAACCTGTATGCACCTAATTTGTAGACTTTGGTGATGGTGTATGGTCCTAACCAGTTCAGGCTAAACTTCCCTTTTTCACTTGGAGGTGTGTTTAAGTTGCATTGATTTTCATAAAGTACCAAATCTCCAACCATGAATGAATGGTGAACAACACGTTCATTGTAACAACAATGGTTGTTCTTTTGATAAGCTTGGATATGTTTGAGAGTGTTTATGCACTCTTCATTGAGAGTCTCAAGTTGTTGAAATATTTGTTCTCTATGTGAATTTTCATCTAGAATGCTATTGAGAGAAACTCGTAATGAAGGGATTTCTAACTCCAAAGGCATGATCGCATTGATATTATATACAAGGTTGTATGAGGTAGTATCTGTAGTTGTACAAACACTTGTTCAGTAAGCCCATAATGTATAAGAAAGTTGAGTATGCCAATCCTTCTTGTGTTTATTAACAACTTTTTGAAGGATTTGCCCAATTATTTTATTAGAAGCTTCTTCTTGGCTATTTGATTGTGGATAATACGGCCAAGAGAAGTGATGTTCAATGTGAATTCTTTCAAGGAACTTCTTCACATATTTCTTGTTAAATGATGAACCATTATTAGTAACCAAAGTTGAAGGAAGACCAACCAAGAGATAATATTATCAAGGATGAAGTGATAAATTACTTCAGTAATCATGGATCAGAGTTGAACTGCTTCGACCCATTTCATGAAGTAGTTGGTAGTTGTGAGAATGAAATTGTGTCCTTGTGAATAAAGAGGAGAATTTTTTCCAATAAGATCCAAGCCCCACATGGAAAATGGCCAAGGAGATACTTGGGCAAAAAGTTCCTGGGCAGGAGGTCAGATGAGGTTGTTATGTTGTTGACATTGTGGACACTTTTTGACGAAGGAAAATGAATCTTGTTCCATGCTCTGCCAATAGTAACCCAGACAAAGAAACTTTTGAACCAAAGATTTTCTGCTAAAATAGCCCCCACAGGCACTTGAATGTGCCTCCTCTAGGGCAATCAAGATCTTCGATTTGTTAAGACCACAAAGAATCAAACCATTGTATCCTCTATGATAAAGGATATTGGATAAAATTATATAACGCGTTACGAGATTACAGATGTGAAATCAAGCATTTTTAGATGTTGGATTAGGAAAGGTACCATCACACAAATATTGGAATTTATGGGAGTATCATTCATCTGAATCAACGTTACAACAAAAGACTATATCAGAAGGATTTTCAAATATAGAGGGTGATATGATATTATTAATGATGAATTGATAATCCATGGATGAATCATCAAGGGATATAAGGGAAGTAGTGCTTGCCATTGCATCCGCATGTTGATTATCTTTTCTTGGAATTGTGTCAATTATGAAAGAGGAGAAACATTTCAATAGTGATAAGGCTAAGTCACAATACTGAGATAACTTATCTTTATTTTCTTGATAAGATCTAATAACTTATCTTATGATTAGCTGATAATCACCGAATATGTGAAGATGTTGAATATTAAAAGACAAGGCGGCATGCAAGCCAATAATAAGGGATTCATACTCTATAATGTTGTTAGTACATAGGAAATTGAGATGATAAGATAGAGGAATTGGCTTTCCTAAAGGAGATACTAGTATAACACTAGTACCAGAGCTTATTCGATATCTAGAACCTTCAAAGAATAGATCCCATTGTCGATCGACATCCAAGGAAAGGATTTGATCATTAGGGAATGATTCTTGATTTGATAAAGAACATGATAAAGGAGCTTCAGCTAAGTGGTCGATCAATGCTTGACCCTTAATTGCCTTTTGAGAGACAAATTTGAGATCAAATTATATTAATAACATAACCCACTTAAAGCTAAACGTCTTGATAGGTCTATCTTAGAAAAGAGATGCTTCAAGGGATCAAATTTTACAATGACATTAGTTTCAAGATTTAGAAGATAGTGTCTCAGCTTTTGTGTTACAAATACAAGAGTGAGACATTACTTTTCAATTGTAGAATATCGAACTTCATAATTGAGTAAAGTTTGGTTGATGTAGTATACAACACCTTCTTTGTCATCGTCATCATGTTCTACCAATAGAGTTGCAAGAGCATTAGGAGAAGCAAAAACTGTAAAAAAGAAAAGATCATCGAGAGGTGGCATGATGTAATAAGGGAGGATTAGCTAAATAGCTCTTTAAGTCATCAAAATATTTTTGGTAATCTTTGTTCCAAATGAAATGAGAACCTTTCTTAAGAAGTTGTGTGAAAGGGAGAGTCTTATTAGTGAGTTGTGAGACAAATTGGTGAATGGTTTGTATCTTCCCCTATAAACTACAAAGTTTTGAAATATTTATAGAAGGTGGCATGTTGACAATAGAATCAATCTTCTTTGTATCCACCTCAATCCCATGATGCGAAACAATGAATCCCAATAGCTTACCATTGTCGATTCCAAAGACACGTTTACGAGGATTCAAATGCATGTTGTATTTGTGTATATGTTCAAAGATTTGATGGAGGATTTCGACATGATCCTGGTGTAAGATAGACTTAGCTAGAATTTCATTGACATAGTCCTCTAAGATGTGCATAAAATCATGGAAGATGAGGGTCATAGGGTGTTGGTAAGCCACACTAGCGTTCTTCAATCCAAACAACATGACGACCCAAAAAAAATGTTCCCCAAGGAGTTATAAAAGTTGTTTTATATTGATCATAAGGATTGATGAAAATTTGGTTATATCTAAAGAAGCCATCCATAAATGAGAGTAAGTCATGGCCAACAATGGAATCAACAAACATATCAATGTTAGGAAGGGCAAATCATCTTTTAAGAATGCTTTATTTAAATCATGAAAGTAAATACAAATTCAAATACGGTTGTTGGGTTTAGTGACAACCACAATGTTTGAGATCAAAGGTGAATAGTCAATAGGGTGGATAAAGCCATCTTGTAGAAGCTTCTCAATCTTAGCCTTGATTAACAATGCCACATTAGGGTTCATCTTTTGAATTTTTTGTTTTACAGGCTTGGCATAAGGATGCAATACAATATTATGTGTTACAACCTTTGGATCAATGCCAAGCATATCAAAATATGTTGAAGAACAAATCTCAAGATAATCATGTAAAAAAGAGGTATGTTCACGTTATTATTCTGAATCTAGATATTTTTTGATTGGGATAACATTCTCAAGGTTATCAAGATCCATCGAGACATTGATAGTTTTCCCATTAAGGAGAGTATTGTGGTATAGGAGATTAGGGGGATGAGGGGATTCCATAGGTGTCTCATGAGATGTTGAGGTATCATTAGACAAACCAACATCTTTCCCAAAGTATGCTTTCGCATTTAAACAATAGGGAAATCTACGATCATGATGGTAATGGGGCAAATGATCATAGACTCCTATAAATTCAACTAAAGCCTCATCCATTGGGAAACTATCCAAAGTAACATCACTATAATGTGTGTCAATTAATTCAGAATAGATTGTGTTAAGTGTAGAATCTTTAGATACTGAAATTGTGTTTACATTAAGATAAGGATGATGAGAAGCTTTAGTAGGTTTCAAAGGGTGGTATCTAAGACCAAATCAAGAGCTATGTGGATTAGCTTCTAAGGGGACCTTGATACCTTGATCGTTTAAACCACAACCATTACCTCTATATCCAAATTGAGATAATATTTGAAAACCTTGACCATAAATGGACGCATTTTTGTAGAAGGTGGCTCTCCATTAGTCATGTAGTTAATATTATAAGTGTAATTATCAGAGCTTGTTAAAGTGATTTTAGGTTTTTCAGGAGAAGATACTATAGCTATCTTTGAGTTTTCTAGCTTTGATGGTGAGACTTTATACTCGCCCATGAAGGTAGGTATAAAGTCTAAGAACCCCAATCATCACTGAAAATGTGTCTGAAGATGATATAGGCTCTTGCTCAGCATTATTTGTGGTAGGAGTTAATGAATCAACTTTTGATAAAGATGGAATTAATGTATTTAGAGGTTTAGAAAGAAGAGGTTGATTCCTGACTTTAGATTGTAAGCAACTGTCTAGATTTGTGTCAACCTCAATCACATGGGTCTTGTTATCATAAACAAACTTTATTAAACAATGAAGGGTAGATGTGACTGCCCCTATGGCATGGATCCATGGTCTACCTAGAAGAAGATTATATGTAAGAGATTTGGGCATGACATGGATAAGTGTAGGTAAAGTCATGGGTCCAAGCTTAACAAGTAGTGTGATTGTACCCAGTGATTGTCTACCAACATTATCAAAGCCACAAACATTGAGTGTATCAGGTTTTATTAGAGACGTATCTATGCTAATTTTATGCAATAAGTCTATGCCACAAACATTAAGACATGATTCGTTATCTATCATAGTACATTTTATTCTATTTCTATTAATGATGACAAATATCATGAGAGGATCATTTTGGTTTTGAACTTCTATGGGAGGTAATTCATGTTGTTGAAAAATAATATCCAAATTTGTCACATGCATACAATCTAATAGGATTGCTACATCATTTGGATTAATAGAATGCAATACAATAACCTTTTGTAGAGCTTCTTAAAGCATTCTGTGGTATGCAGGTGATATTTGTATTAACTCCCATAGCGAGATATTTGTTGGAGTAGCATGAAGCTGCTCAACAAGATAATACTCTCTACCGACCTATTGAGGAATATGAGGAGCCTGAGGAAGAATAGTTGCAATAGGTGGAATCAAAGCTAGAATAAATGTTATTTGTCTTCTTTGTTTATTGTTTCTAGTGTTATACGTGTGAGCAACTGCATGGTGAATGGGTTGTTGCGACACATTTTGATAAAGTTGATTATTTTTAGTGATTTAGTTTGCAAAGTTTAAAATGTAACTAGGATGTCTAGATGGTTTTGGTACACCTCCTATAGTGAGCATAGGTTTTGAATGTGGTTGAGGAGCATCCAAATGAAGATGCACAACAATTTTGGGTTCCTCATGTTCTTTTAGGAACCAGAAATATAAATTGTGTTGATTAATCTTTGAAAGATAGATGATTTAGGAGTCATAGAGGATGATTCCATTGAGATGAAGTCATTAAGGGCTTCATCTAACATATCAAAATCATCACTACTAAATGGCTCATCAAATGCACTAAAATCTTGAATAAACAGATTTGACATTGTCACATACCTTACTTTTACAAACAAAAATATTTAAGAGTTTATGATTTTAAATATGAAATAAATAATGTATGAAAATAATAGTGTCTAAACAAGTAACCAATTAATCATCTAATTAAACACAATTTAGATCTAAAAAATGTTGTAAGCTCGTCAGGTTCACCAAAATGTTATGTGTGTAAAAAGGGGTCTAGTCTAATACATCATAACTAGGTCAACCTTCCTCCACATTAACATTGGAACACAAACCGAGCTTGGATACAGTCTTGAAAGGAGAGCCAAACTACAATGGTTATGTCCCTTTGTCATATGGATGAGGATTGATTACTAAATATTTATTTATATCATGCAACAATGGGCTAAAATGAAGAATCTGACCTAAAATATAGAGTACAGTTGTAGAAAATAGAAAACTGAAGCAGAACAATAAACAAATTGTAGATTGGAACCTGCCACTGAGATCTGGGCAAAACTGGCAAGGACTATGGTGCCTAGGTGTTGTAGTCCTGGTCTTTAGGGTCTTGTGAAAGTGATTTTTGAGAGTCAGGATCTATGATCGCTCGTCTACTCTCTGATCACGATAGATGTTTCTGATCGTCTATAACCTGCAAAACAACATGAGGAAGAAGGGTTGTGGCTATATAGGAGTTTGCCTTAGTCAAACCCACGTTTTGATGTTCCTACCCCACGGATAGCCAGATTAGAGATGATCAAAGAGTGTGTGCTCCTAATCTTATGTGCATCTAAGATTGTAAATGAGAAACAAAACAAGGATTTATCACAAAACCGTAACCCTATATGACTCAAGCATATATAATGATTAACCCAAGAGAAGTATATCACTCAAGGAAACACTAACCTTCCACTCAAGGAAGGTGGATTGATTGAAGTTTGTAGATTAAGAAGGAACTACAACCATACCCAATCACGATGATATAGGTACTCAAGCCAAACTCAAGTTGGTGGTTCCAACCCTTCTCTCAAACATGAAAGGAGCTTCAACCTAGGAGAACAAGATAGACTCAAGATCTTGCTTCCAAATTCACCACAATCATTTCTAAGAGTATGCAAGTCAGTATTCCAACAACAAGTTTCTTGCAAAAAATTCACAAGTTCGCAATAACATAAAGATAGCCAAGAATTCTAGAGTTCTAAAGTCTTTTCAGTCTTGTGTTTAAATATGAGGCCTTAGGAGGGAAATTTTTGAATATTAGAGGTCGACAAAGTACGGGACCAAAATTTTGAAATCGATGTCACGTCACCCAAGAAAAGGCCAACACCTTCAAGAGATTTAATTCTCTGCAAGATATGGGAGGACACTAGCACTTGGGCACTAGGGTCCTAGCTAAATCCTCCTAGCAAGATAGCATTGCTTCGGGACATTACCAAGATCTACACTCTGCCCTAGGTTCTAGTATTTGGTTAATGGTAACAATTTAGTAAGGTTTAGGAAGATTTAGGAAGGTTTAGGAAAGTGAATCACTTCTCTTGAGCTGAGGGTAAGGCCAAGGCTAGATACTAAAGTAGGTACTAAGTAGAGTGTGAAATTGTGCTTGCACTATCAAAGAGCACAATTTACGACACTATAGGTTGTTGTGGAGCTTGTCGTTGTGGTTGATGAATGGTTTGATATGAAGATGAAGGTGTTAATGTGTAGGAGGATATAGAAGTAGCTACCTCAGATGTAGGATACAAAGAGACTTGAGCAGTGGGAGGAGCCTAGACATCTATCCTTTTCTTCCTAATCAAAGGTACATTCTATTCCTCATCATCATTGGAGCTAATCTCCACAACTTTCTCCTTTTCTTTCTTCTTGGAAATAGCAGCCATAGTTTCCCTTTGCTCTTCTTGCTTAGCCACTTTAATTGCGACCTTTGTTTTGTGTGGAGCTAAAGAATCTCCCCTCTCTATCTTCTTCTTTTGGGTTTTGGTCTCTTTAGAAGTCAATTGTGGATCCAACATGGGATAAGGCTATTTGATCAAATCCAAGGTTCAATTGACAACTACCTAAGCCCTAACACCTATTAAAGAATTCTCCTCAATAGACTAGTCTATGTTGTCTATGCACTCATTAAACACATTTTTTATGTTGTAGGAAGGATCTACGATCCCACTATCTTCCTTGAGGCCCTTGGGGATCCTACTTATATTGCATGACTTAACAATGTCCAAGTTCAACCTATAGTAATCTTTGACACTGACTTCATGATCATCCAGGCAATCAACCTAATGATATTCCAGTGTTGGCTCATGTTTGTAATATTCCCCTATCAATGGGTTGATCTTCCCAATTGGGTCATACATGTTTCTTATTCCATCTTACAGATGCATGGCCAATGGATCCATCTCTACTTATTTTGTCTTAACATTTTGCATGTTAAGGTAGGAGTATACTTCAACCTTAACGAGGAAGGGGAAGCCATCCTTGTGCTTATCAGACATCAACTTTTAAATCTTAGTTACTTGTTTGCATAGTTCTAACAAGATGATCCTATCACTATGATACCTTGGTAGGTTGTATGGTGCCTTATGAAAGCTAGCTACTCAAAAATTATGACCTCCCACAATTACACACTAGGTTTAGCACTCTCTTATATGTGTGTGTGTGTGTGTGTGTGTGTCTTCATTCATGAAGTGACCATTTCAAGACCTAATTAAGAAATAACACTAAAATACTTAATTGCTAAGTTTTGGGGGGCCAAAATAGCTAGGACTAGGGCGCCTAGTGCTCGGGTCTAGCCTTTTTGCCCTGAAAAAGGTTTGGAATTTGAGTGTCAACCTTGCTACATTAGGTGGTACACCTTTTATCGACCTAAAGAGAATTATTTTGGAAGTAATTGAGATTCATATATGTGTAGCACTCTCCCTCTTATTGGAAAGGATGAAAAAGTGATTATTTGAATACTTGATATATGCTCTCTACATGAAATTTGAAGCTCTCTATCTATGGATTATCATTTCTGCTATTATACTAACACTTGCATGTATCTAAAGAAGCATCCTTCTCTCTCCAAGGTCTCTTAGTTTGTGACTAGTGTTGCAACATCAAGTCCAACTAGGGTTTCATAGTGAGTTTGTTCCATTATATTTGATTATTGATGTTGTTATCAGTTATTTTCCTTTGCCTACCTAGGGCACACACTCTCTATCACACTTATCTTTTCTATTATGGAAGTGGGAACACTTACACGAAGGTTTGACTAAGGCAAGCCTCTATAGAACACCCAACATTTCCCCCCTCCTTGTGTGTGTAGATCCAAAGCAAAGGATTTCAAATATTGACCAACGAAGGACAAACAAAAGTTATAGAGACTGAGACTTCTACCTAGAATTGAGTCTACCTTGAAAACCTAGGAATAGGGTGGCCAGTGCTCATGTCCTGCCCTTACATCCTCTACTTTTGGTGATAAGTTCCTCTCTGTCTGCTCTACTCTACTTCTGTTTTATTGATTTCTGTTACTATAGTCTGCTCTATTACTCGATTTATTTCATTAGGTCTTCTTATTTTGCATAGTTTAGTCAATGCTTTAGCATCAATCCCTAATCATAGCAACAAAAGAACCCAAGACCCCATCAACACTGTAACTTGGCTCTTCTCTAGGGACGATATCCAAGTCTATAGTCCTTGGTGGCTTGTGTGTTCTAATGTTATGTTAGGAGAGATTGATCTAACTACTTCATTATTGATTAGGATTTTATTTTCACACATCACATTTTGGTGAACCCGGCGTATCTTACATTTACACTTACTGATTTTATTATTCAAATCTATAGTAGTGTTTGATTAGTTTATAAATTAATTAGACATTTATGTTGCATATCTTGTTTTACTTTATGTATGTAGTTTAGAAAGCAAAGCAACATTTAAACATATTTCTTTCTTTTCGAAAACATCAAACACAAACAACATTGTCTCATTCTCCTATCCCTTAATCAGCATATCCATCTTGTCATCACTCTGTCTTCTATATCACTTCCTAAGAGTACATGAGCGTCGCAAAATTCATAATTGCTTTATGAGTTTTGTGACCCTGTGCTTTGAATATGAACATCATGTGAGAAGAAGTTATCAAATCCTAATGGCCTCTTGTCCATTAGCTAGCTCCGATGTTGCCACATCAGAACTTGAATTGGACAATTTATTCATACCAAAGAGCTCTAGATTGAATCTCATAATTACATCCCCACCTTTCTGATGATCTCCAAAACACAACCTTCTCTTGATGCTCTTGAGAATTCCATAGCCCATGTTCCAGAGGCCTAAATTTAGAAGCTAGACAACGAGTTGGCTAGTTTCCATCAATTCTTGGGCATGGAACACTTGGTTGGGGAGGCTATACGGGTGTGTACAAGAAGTTGTGTCCACTTATTGGCCAAAAAGTGGAAGTGTTTTCCCTGATTTTTAGAATTTTTCACATTTGACCTAAAAATTTGAAGCACTTAAAGGTGGAATCTTAGAAAAAGTCACTAAATATGAAATGTAGCACTTGGAGTCTAGTTTCCAAATACGTAATTTTTTTCAATACCCAGATGATAGAAATTGATTTTGAATAGGTGTTTCTAAAAACCACTATTTAAAAGTCACTTTTTTTACTATACCATGTATGTGTACGTCATCCATATTTTGACCTAAATAATCATATTTTTCAAAATCCTTTTGGGAAAAGATTTGTAACTCACTGAAGCACTTTTTCCATCTTTTTTTGTAATTTTTTATTGAATATTTTTTTAATTAATTTTTTATTGGCCATTTTTGGTCTTTTAAAAAATTATCGTGTACGTCACGCATAAGATGACCTAAACTTAACATTTTTTGAAATTTTTTTTTGAAATTGAAAAGAATTGTCTAAAGTACGTTTTCCTACAATTTTTTTTACAAAAAAATATGTTAATAAAAAGTTATTAAAATACTAAAAAATCCTAATAATTTAAGTTTATAGACCTATTTCATTAGAAATTGATTAAAAATAGAAAAATTAATCCAATTGTAAAAAAACTTACATAGTTGGAATCTACATTGTCTCATCTATAATGGGTTTTAATTTCGTCAAAATATTCTGCAAAATAGACTTTCAGATATATGCCCAAAGTCACTATTTTGTTTTGACATTGACAGGACCTTCAAGTCGCAGGTCAAACCAGGTCCAGAGGTTAGGTTCGGGTCCCCAAAGCATTTCCCGAACCGGGTTACAATGCAAAACCCGAGCTTAAAATTTAAAATTTAAATAACGGGATCACGTTTTAAAACGGGATCTCGTTTCATAAAAGGTTAATATTTTAACCTTTATGAAACGGGATCCCATTTCATAAAGGTTAAAATATTAACCTTTTATGGAACTCAAAATGGGATCTCGTTTCTTAAAAATGGGATCCTGCTTTTGGCTCGGGACCTCGAAGCAAAACGGGATCGTGTTTCATAAAAAGTGGGATCCCGTTTTGGTTAACCCGATTTCGGATTTTTTTCTAACTTTGAAACTTCCACCTTAAGTAGACACAACTTCTTGCATTTACCCATACCTCTTATAGAGAATCTAAAAAAGTTGTTGTTCGATGATCCATAGTGTGTGGAAGTTCTATGTAGCCTTTCTCACATAGTGGATAACAACATTATGTTGGCAGCAAGCTGCGTAGATGTTCTCAACAACACATCCTCTCAACACCAAATGGGGATGCAAGTGTCGATACCGATATCGACATCTTCTATTTCAATGTACACTTATTATGATGTCACAACCACTACACAATCTTGTAATAGCACTAACATTGGTTCTAGGGTGACAAGTGAGAACTATACCTTCATCCCACCTTCCTTTGGCTTCCAATCTACTTATCAAAACCTTATTCCAATTACTTCCTAGTATCTTGTTAACCAATACCATCCACAATTCACTAATTAAAATGCCAATCATGTTGTGTCTCAACCTCTTGTTAGTTCATCCCCTTTGCATTCCATCCATTCACATGTTAATTCACCAATTGGTCCTATCATAAACCAACTTTTACAAAATGTCAATTCCTTACAACAAAAAGTAGCCAACATGAGTCAAATTCAATCCCAGCCTACAATTCCATCTTATTACACTCATAGTCCATTATCCCTCACTATCCTTAGAACTTCAATGCCTGATAGTTTTGAGGTTCCTCATTTTGAGAAGTACTCTGGAAAAGGAGACTCGAGTAACCATGTGTTAGCCTTTACCACCTTGTGCAGGGACTTTATGTTTGAAGATGCTTTCTTGGCTAAACTTTTTACTAGGTTGCTTAAAGACACAACTTTGAATTGGTTTTTCTCTCTACCTAATAATTCAATTATTTCTTTTCAATAACTTGTCAATCAATTTATCCACCACTTTCAAGACAACATCGAACCTCAAGTAACATTGACCGATTTGGTTCACTGCAAGCAAGGAGTGAAGAAGAAAGTGATTGACTTCATTTGATGCTATCAAGCTCTCTTTTCTCAAATTCCTTATTCTCTTCTAGATGTTTATGTGTAAGGGGTTTTCATTGGAAACCTACAGCCACAGATCCATGATAAGATTTTCCTAATGTGATATCCATCTTTTACACATCTTTACATAGCTCTCCACAATTACCAACTGTTGGTTAGTCATTATGAGGGCTCTTCCTCATTACCTCCTGTTGGTCAATCTAAATTTACTTCTACACATTTTTTATCATTCAAGAAATAAAACAAAATCTTTATTAAAATTAATTCTAATTCTTCAAACAATATTTAATCACATGTTGCAGCCACAATGCCTTTTGTTGCGAGCCCATGTAAATTCAAACCAAGGACTCAACAACTTTCCCAGCTTTTTGAATCCGTTCATTTTGTCATGCTATAGATTCTTAAAAATGACCTCATCTATCTTCTTCTTATTCTTGTCTTGACACTTCTAAACCACTTCCTCCTTTTAACTCGAAGGCCTTTAGTCAATATCATTGAAGCCCTAGTCATGTCACCAAGAAATGTATGCATCTTAAACATTAAGTTCAAGACCTCATCGACTCTAATGTTATCTAGGTACCTGGTGAGAATGACAAAGAGAATAAGTTCATAGCTCCACCAAACCAAAATTTGCAAATCTAATACAAATTTGCTTCCTAACCATGCTATTGAGCTTATGGAATCATCTGTCGATAGAGTACCTACTTCAATAACTTTTGATCATCAAGACAAGAACTTAGAGAACCTAGTTTCCTTGATAGATATTTACCCTTGACAAGAACTAGATCAATCTGAGCTTGACATTTCCTTTACTCATGTTGATGCCTCTATTCGTGCACCTAATGGTCCTCTCTACATTACCACCAGGATTAATGACAACCCCGCAAGGGGAGTACTCATTGATCTTGTATGCCTAGAAAATATAGTTATGAACGAATTCCTCTATGTGCATGAATTATAAGAAGATAAGTATGAGATATCATAACTCTCAGTTAGAGTGTATGACAGTTCCACTTGACCTCCTCTTGGTGCCTTGACCTAGATCGAGAGATGGTGCACACTGTCTAAAGTTTCTATTTCAAGGATAGGTGCACATTGTCTATCATAGGGGGTTCAAGCCCTTGGATTTTCATGGAAACTTTTCACTTGATTACTTTTTTCCATAGCCAATTGAGCTCATTTTCCCTCACAATGACTTTCTATTTATCTCCTATCAAAAATTCAAATCTAGTTGAATTACTCAATTTTCTACTAGTGTCTCCTTGTGTACTATCCCAAATGCTTCCCTTAAGGTTTCTTTATCTCTTGTGGCTACGATAATAGTTCCCCTTGTTCTGTAGGAGGTGAACAAACTCAGTCTGAATCAGGAATCCTTCCTCGACCCTAGCATCTGGTCTTTATGTCAAGTTTCCACCTCCACCATCCTATTGAGGACCACGAGGCAAATACCCTACACAATCTAGATATCCCCACCTATCGAGGATTGCTTTTGTTCCTACTACTTCCTTGGAATCTAGAGAAAAGAAATCCATAGCATGAGAGCTCTTCCCCATGGTTTCTCAATCTCTTGTCGCTCTCTCAATACCTCCACTTGTTTCGTATCCCCCGAGAGAATGAAAACCCACCTTGAGAGACCCTCTTCCCATTGTCTCCCAACCTTCAGTTGTTCCTCCCATTCCTCCTCATGCTCCTTGAGCAAAGGAAGAAAAGGAACCTATATTGGAAGACACCCCGATTCCTCCTGAGATTGCTTTGAACGGTACAAGATGAAATTAGAATGTGAAACAACGCAGGAGATGATGTCGTACTATGGATCGCTAGCTTGTTGTAGGGATTGAACCTCTTCCTTCTGATCCTTCTCCTATGTAGTCAGCCCTTGACTTAGCTTCACCCATTGACTTGTCATTGCCTACCTCTTTAATTACTGAGCAAGTTGAAAAGACCATCTCTATGGTCCTAGTATCCTTGCCTCTATCTGTGAAGAGTTCCATCCCATCATCTATTCCATCTAGCCAACCATTTGTTGAGCCTTTAGACCAACCCACTGATAGAGTTGTTTCAAGTAGTGCTCTATCGCAAATGGTTCCATCCCATTGTACCCAAAAACAAATGTTCTCTAATGTCTTGTGTCCCGCCGCCTTCACCCAAGCATAAGTGTGAGCGTTGTCCATATATATCATTACAAATGCTTAAGCGACCATCAAGTCTATAGGATTCTTCTATTTCTTATTCTCCTATGATTGATAGTACTCACGACCGCATTGTTAGCACTATTACATCACCTCTTGTGATTTATTCTAATAGTGATTTGGAAGACATCCTCGAACCACTAGAAAATATTTTAGAGTTGTCCTTGTTTTTCACAAAATCAATGGACTTGGCCTCTGGGGGCATGTGTGACGATCCTTCCTTGGTGATTGATTGGGCATGTTATGAACCTGGGGCCACTCCTTATACCGCACCTTCCATAGTCCCTCTAGAATCTTGTTCGCCATCCCTTTATGATGAGAAAGATTGGGAGGAGAATAATTTTCTATAGTTTGACTCATGAGAATGGTACCCTTGTGTTATATGTGTTATGCTTGTGTAACATACCAACTCATACAACTTGGAATTACTCACAAAATTTACTAAGAAAGTAAATGAACATGTTTAAACAATTTTTTTTAACATTTTCATAATTTCAAAGAATTAAATGCATATCTTTTCTGAATATTTTTCAACCTTGAAATTACAATATATTCAAAGATAAAATCATAGTGAAATCATTTCACTTTACATTTACAAATAATTTGCACTTGGCAATATGAATAATTTTTACCTAAGTTTGAAATCATAAATCAATCATGAAGAATATTGCATCTGGAATCTGGTATCTATCTCACAAGTCTCAGTGAGTCTTCTTCTGTAGAGGAGAGCATCATCCAAGTGCTTTTCCTCCAACTACAGACTGGCAGTCCCCGCTCATCTTCCATCTGGAAGTGGCCCTACCCTTCACAAGGAGTATAGACATAAGGAACCAATAGGTTACCATCTAAGTTCTACTATTGTGTCCTGCGTAACTCAATTGAATATATAACTCTAGAAAATCTTCTAGCTAAGTACGATCATTCTAACAGGTTACACAATCTAGACATAGTGAATCGACTAATGCACGTAGAGACAAATGCATCACTTTGGCCAAGTTTCTATATAAATAGATGTTTGCAATAAATGTAATCATGTGTTCACACATCTCTAACTTGACTTGGAAATTACCACATGCTAGAGTTTGACTTTCTTGACTAGTAACTCTAGACATAAATTGTCTTGACTGAACTCAAATCTTAGTCAATCTGACTTAGAATTAATCCTTAATCTAGGATAAATGTAATATATGGGTTTAGGTGACTTTAACCTTTTAGAGAGTCCCTCTTTACATACTTGCAAATACTAAGGTCCATGATTTCATATCTTTCTACTCACATGGGACTTCTCCTCTGTCCCACTATCATGATGGTATAGTTAGTGCTATCTCTACATTCATGTAGCTTAACACAAATAAAGAAATTATCTAACTATTTGTTTATCTCAGCTAATCATATAGTTCTAGTTTTAAGATCAAAATATTGGTATTCATAAGTTTATGGCTATAGACTTGCTGCCCATCTAGAAAACATTCTGATGGTAAGTGCACAAGCTATTTGCCCAAAAACAAGGCTATCACAGAACATGTGTACTGCACTCGTGTTCTTGTAACTATGTTTTAGTTAAGTTAAACATCTATTTACAAGACAACCAACTTATACTTTAGCTAACATAAGGTAACTAATTATAGTCCATGGTCATCTTATCGTCATTCCTAGTTAAGGGTTTAAATCTTGTGGCCATGTTACAACCAAGATAGGATTTGTACATGATAATCCATAGGCCATTCTCAGCCAAGATAAAATCAATACTTAGTGAGCTTTCATCCTTTAAAGGAATGCACAAAAACACAGGGTTATCGGCCTCCCTAGGCATGTAAATATAAAATTAAATCGACCTTCTTCTAGCATGTAAAGTCATAAAGAGTTATCTGCCATGCATAAAGAATACATAAATAAAAGTATGCCAACCTTCTACAGGCACTAACAAGAACACAGTAGTTATAATTTTAAACTCATTTCTATCAGCATTGATACAGGACTTTCGGCCTTTTAGAGGTGACATAGTGCATGTATCTACCATTATTGACGTCATGCAATAGATACCAATTTGAAGTATGTTGGCCTTATGCGATATATCTTCACATAAAAGTGTATAATTCTACTGCAGACTCAACAAGAAGGATTGCATTCTTATCGGCCTTTACACAAGCATCTAAGTAATACAAAGCTAACAGCCTTATATTACTACTAAAGCAATGTTTCTCTGTTATAACATATAGAGTATGCAAAGACAAGGCTATCTACCTTTCACAAGTATGTGAAATAAAACTTGAGGCTGTATGCATATTGCCTATTGCAAGTATGCAAGAATGCAAACTATCAGTCTCTATAGGCACTTAAATGTTTACATGTTTTAGTGGCCTTCTACATGTGTATGTAATGAGGGTATATCAACCTTTTATAGGCATGGGTTTGCATACAAAACTTTTGGACTTCATGGGTACTTATATGAATACAAGTTTGATGGCCTTATATAGGTGTAATACCATGAAAATATATGAATAAGTCGGCCTTATACATATGCTCAGAAGTGTACCTTATTTAACAACTAATGTATACAACAATATAAGGTATCAGTCTTCTATCATAGTGTATACAATGTATTTATAGTCGTATGCAACAAATATAATGGCTATTGGCCTTATAACACAACTTATGTAAAATATATCATACTATAACCACTAGTGAACTAGTTCGATGCCTTTATAGCTTCCATTGAAATGTATCAAAACCATAATAGATGTTGTACAGAGTTCGTTTAAATCAAACCAACATACATACCTATGTATACTACAGGTTGGATTGAAAGACCTTCTTGTTGTCTCTTCATTGTCCTTCCTTTCCTCAAGATACTAACCAATATGACAAAATGTAAAAGATTTGGTTTGTAGTCTCTTCTTTCAAGAATGAGTCTATCTTTTTCCTCATGATATAGCCTTTTTTTAAAAGGCTCTACTTCACTCCATAACTATGGATTCCTTCTCGCTTCTCTGCCTATTCTCACTCTACATTGGCATGCAAAAGTAATGGATTACTAGTCATAAAGACCACTCCAAAACTGATTGGAAACTCCTCCTTTCTCTCCATAACTAACATGGAGGAAAGGAGTTGAGTGCCCACAAGAACATGTAGTGGTTTGTATTAAACTTACAACTATACCACATTCCCCTAAAAAGCTCAATGACTACATACTACGGGTTTAACTAATAGTTCAAATTAAATAGATATTTAAAAACATAATATCATTGTACACAATGTTTACTTATGTTGTTTCTAACACACAATATGATTTGAGAATGGGGTCGAGGTATTCTCTCCCTCTCAAAATTAAACATCAAAATAAATAAATTATCATAATAGAATTCCAATCAAGAATTACCAATAATAAAGTAGATTAACTACTAGTATTTATTTTCTCTTGTAATATAATCTATATTCATATCACACAAAGAAATAATGACTATCAACCATTTCCTTGTTGATGGTCATATTCTAACTTGACTTATTTTTTGACAATAACCTCAACTTAATGAATCTATCTTACAATCGATGATTTATCGAGTCAGGACCAAACTTAGACCAATTGGTCAAACATAACTTACCATAGTCGGCGAAGGTTCACTTAAATCATAAAAGCACAAAACTTAGATGGAAAATAATATTTTCTTATCCATACATCTATTCTCTTCTCTCTAATGATGCTCTCCCTCTCTTTCTTGGAGGGTGGAAATTTTGTTTCCTGATTACAACTTGCAATCACCAAATTGGGATTAGTGCATCGTTAGTCAATCCTTAAACCTTATGAATAAATAATGACATCTTATAATCACATGTCTAAATTCTGATCATATAAACATAAACTCATGATATCATTGATTTATCCTAACATTTTGACGTAATGTCAAATCATAAATTCGTGCATAATTAACTACTAATTATATGCAAGTAAAAAGTAAATCGTAGTCAAATTTTGGGGTGTGACATATCTCCTCCCATAAAATTCATCATCCTTGATGATCCAATGTTTCTAAAATAATAATAGAAAGTTTTTGTTCAAATTTTAAAAATCTTAAAACAAATGAGGAAATATCTGATAAAAATCGTGGTAATCTTCCCATGTGGCACTATCCTCTGCATATTGGTCCCGCTAGACCTTGCACTATGTAACCTCTCTATTACGTAAGTGGAGCTTGCAAACTTTGAGTACCTTGAGAAGCTCGATCATGACCATTCCTGGGTCCTGTACCTATAAAGCATTCCAACAAAGAATATGATTATCACTTGTTAAATACTTTTTTCAAATATGAAACATGAAAAACATTATGCATCTTGGCAAGAGCAAGTGGTAGAACGATTTTGTAGGCAACTGGATTGATCACTTTGAGAACATTGAAGGGTCCTACATATCGAGGAGCTAGTTTGGAAGACTTTCCAAACTTTATGGAACTTATCTCAGGTTTGTGATAGATTTAGGGCACACAACTGAGAGGGGGGGTGAATCAGTTATACAAAACTTGCTTGTAATTCAAACACTTACCTCCTCTTTATTATTTAATAGCATATCAATTAATCACTCATAAAAGCATAAAGCATAAACACCAAAGCAGATACACATCAACACATGAGACACCAAGATTTTGACGTGGAAAACCTGGTTAAGGGAAAAACCATGGGGTGATTAACCCAAGGATTATTCTCTATTAGAAGAATAAGAAAAATAGATGGCACATGCCAATTAGGGCTCACTACCTAAGCATACTGCTCACAAGAGGCACACTGCCTATAGAGACACATTTTCTACGAAGTAACAAGTATCACAAACTTGAACTGGAGATTGACATCTTTACCATGCCTACATCAGTTCCATTTAAGCCCAAAAACTCCTACTCTGCCTTTCGCTCTTCTTCTTCGCTATACCACACTCATCCACACCAAGACACACCTCAAAATGAATTCACAATCCCTTATTTATACAAGGCATCGACTTAGGAACACTCATCTAAGTCGGCAAACACCTATAAGAATATTTGCAAGACGTGTAATATATCTGGTCAGCCAATCTCAGGAAGAATACCAATATCTGTGGTTATTCTTCAAATGCAAACTCTAACTTCAATGCAGACCACCAATAAGAATTGTACACGATCCAAAGATCACCAAAACCTTTCCTGAGTCATCAAGAACATCCGCACTTTATCAGCTTACTGGAATTCTTCTCTTCTTCATCTGGAACTTCAAGAACACAGTTTGTCATCACTGTCATAATGAAAAAGGTGCTTCTGGACCTCCAAACCATGAGAAAATCTAGTTGTCACTTCACACAGACTTCTTCAACACTCCCTCCAATCCCCAAAATGAGATAATTCAATTCCGGAGCTCACCGGACCAATCTGTGACACTCTGTCACCACTGAACATCTGTCAAAACCAGTTCTACTTGAGCGATCATAACTTATTCAAATCTTCATGTAGACCTCTAAAATCTTGATTGGAACATCTCAAGACTCATATCTACAAACCCTTTAAACCGCATCCTCTGATCCTCAACCTATTGAGGACTTTGCCTTCTTGTCATCACTGTTCTTCATTGTTCCTGATTGAGGCTTATTCTCTCAATATCCTCAGCACATAGCTTACCTAATCCTTCTCATTAATGCAACATGAGTATGTTGATATCAATGAAAACACCAGTTATCCTCATACTTGCAACAATCTCTCCCTTTGTCATTGATGGCAACATATGATGTGAAAAACCATCAAGACAAGAACTTCTCCTTTTTGTCATAGCTCCCCCTATCGGCAACAACCCTTCACATGTCTCCTCTTTCTTTACTGCTCCCCCTTTGATCATCAACCACTTGTTTTTCACATGTCATCTCTCCCCCTTTGACATCAATGGCAAATGACTCATACTTGCAATTCTAACACAACAGAATCATACCAGTTGCTCCCCCTGAGTAGCAGCTCCCCATCATCAATCTGGATCACAAAATATGACTATGATATCCACCAGACTGATGCACATTAGTGCATCCTAGTTCATCACCGGAGGGGTAATAACCCCTAACTTCTCCCTGAGATACTCAAAAGAGTCCTTGGGAAGAGGTTTAGTAAAAATATTCACAAGTTGATCCTTGGAGGGCACATACTCCAATTTGACTTCACCCTTGTTCACTTGCTCTCTCAGAAAGTGAAACTTGATAGATATATGCTTAGTCTTACAATGCAACACCGAATTCTTAGAAATATTTATTGCACTTGAATTATCACAGAAAATTGTGATAGGCTCCTCATATTCTACTTGAATATCTCTTAGCATTTGCTTCATCCACAAAAGTTGAGTGCAACTTCCTATTGCTGCAATGTATCATGCTTCAGTTGTAGACAGGGATATTGCCTCTTGTTTCTTGCTTAGCCAAGAAACCAACCTTTTTCCTAAAAAGAATGCTCCTCCACTTATACTCTTCCTATCATCCACATCTCCTACCCAATCTACATCTTTATATGTATGAAGAGAAAAATCATGATCTCTAGGATACCATAGACCATACTCAATTGTTCCTTTTAAGTACCTAAAAATTCTTTTGATTGCCATGACATGAGATTCTCTGGGATCAGCCTAGAATCTCACCACAAGACCAATAGCCTGCATTATATCTGGTCTAGTTTGAGTGAGGTACAATAATCCTCCAATCATTGATCTGTACTTTGTCTGATCTGTCTTAGGAGAGTCATCATCTTTGCTCAACTTACATCTGGTTGCCATGGGAGTGTTCATTGGCTTTGAATCTTCCATTCCAAATTTTTTCAATAATTCTTTCACATATTTGGTCTGAGAGATAAAGATTCCTTTCTTTGTCTGAGTAATTTGCAGACCCAAGAAGAAATTTATTTCACCGAGCATTGACATTTCAAACTCACTTTTCATTTGATTTGCAAAGGTTTTACACATACTGTCTCTTCCTCCAAAGATGATATCATCAACAAATACTTCAACAATCAAGATGTTTTCATGATCAATTTTGAAATATAGGTTACTATCAGCAGTACCTTTGTTGAAACCAATCTTCAAAAGATGTTTGTTCAGCCTTTCATACCATGCTCTTGGAGCTTTCTTTAGACCATATAGTGCCTTCTTTAATTTGTAGACCATATCACCATGCTCAGATAACTGAAATCCATCCAGTTGTAGACCATATCACCATGCAAATGCAAGAAATAGTCTGACTATTTCAATTCTTGCCACAAGAGCAAAGGTTTCCTCAAAATCAATCCCTTCTATTTGAGAGTAGCCTTTGCAGACTAATCTGGCTTTATTTCTGATTACTTCACCAACTTCATTTAGTTTGTTCTAGAAGACCCATTTGGTTCCAATCACATTCTTGTTTCTAGGTCTAGAAACAAGATCCCATGTGTGATTTTTCTCAATTTGCATCAACTCTTCCTCCATTGCTTTGGTCTAATTTTCATCATTGCAGGCTTCATTTATTGTCTTAGGTTCAATCTTTGACATCAAACAACATTCATCTGAATTTTGAGCAATTTTCCTTCTAGTTTGCACACCTTTGCTTTTGTCACCTATGATCTGATCTTCAGAGTGGTTCAGTCTTACATACCTTGGAACTTTGGGAGTTTCTTGCACTTCTGCTTCTTGATTAGGCTCACTTAGACCTATCTCTTCTTCCTGATTTACCGGATCAGTCTGAATATGACTTTCAGGAGAGGATTGAGCTCCTTGAACCAGAACACCATCTTGATCATCTTCATCATACTCATAAAACCTTGAGGGTTTCTCTATTCCCTCATCAACCTTCACATTTGTACTTTCTATCATCTTTCTTAGTCTCTTGTTATAACACCGGTATGCTTTGCTTTGAGTGGAGTAACCCAAGAAAATTCTTTCATCACTTCTAGCATCAAACTTTCCTAGATCTTCATCTCTTTTAATGTAACATTTGCTACCATATACTCTGAAATATCTCACAGTAGGAGTGATGCCAAGCCAAAGTTCATAAGGAGTCTTACCGGTATTGCTTCTGATTTGAACTTGATTGAGAGTATAGACTAGAGTGCTAACAACTTCTCTCCAAAACATCTGGGAAACATTTGCTTCCATCATCATTGTCCTGGATGCTTCCTGGATGGTCCAGTTCTTTCTCTCTACTACTCCATTCTGCTATGGAGTCCTAGGAGCAGATAACTATCTCTTTATACCATGCTTCTCACAAAAATCTATGAATTCACCAGATGTGAATTCACCACCTCTATCAGACCTCAGACATTTCAGTTTTAATCCAGTTTGATTCTCTACCATAGCCTTGAAGATTTTGAACTTCTCAAAAGCTTCTGATTTCTCTTTCAAATAGGTAATCCACATCATCCAGGAATCGTCATCAATCAGTAACATGAAATATCTATCACCTTGCAAACTCTTGATTCTTGTCAGACCACATAGATCAGTATGAACTAATTCCAATAATCTGGTAGAGGACTGATCCTTTCTTTTGAATGAGACTCTACTCTATTTACCCAACTGACATTCTTTGCACAAACTGTTTGTAGGTTTTACCAATTTTGGAAGATCTCTTACAGCCTGAGTATTGCTTATCTTGATGATGTTATCAAAATTTACATGACACATCCTTCTATGCCATAACCAACTCTGATCAACTTGAACAAACAGATAACTTTTATCAGCACCAACCAAGTGGAAGATATTACCTTTAGTTTGAGTACGAGATGCAATCTCTATTCCGAAACTTTCAAAGATTTTACATTTTCCATCCTTGAATCAGAGATCATGGCCTTTGTCCACCAACTGTCCAACACTAAGAAGATTGTGCTTCAAACCTTCAACATACAACACATTACCAGTTTTGTTTCTTCCATTAAAAGAGATAGTTCCTCTTCCTCTGATTCTACCAGCAGAATTATCACCAAACTTTACCACTCCTCCTTCATACCTTTCCATATCTAAGAACTTGTTCTTGTCACCTGTCATATGGTGAGAGCATCCACTGTTAATAACCCAACCATCCTTTTCTTCAACTTGGGCAACCAAGGCTCTTTCTACAACCTTATGATTGACAGATTCAGAGGATATTGGATCTTCTTCCTTGATGGCAATAAACACCCATTCATTTCTAGATTTGTTTCCTATCTCTGATTCATCATCTGTTACTCCTTCATTATCATCTTCTTCATGAACATAATAACAATTCTTTTGGAACCTTTGTCTGTTAGAATTTGACCTTGTAGATCTTTCTGGACATCTTGAAGTAAAATGACCAATCTTATTGCAGTTGAAGCACTTAAAGGATAATTTTCCTTCATACTTACCAGATCCTCTTGGCAGTCTCTTTGCAATGAGGGCTTCAAGTTGAGTTGTTTCTGCTTCTTCCAATTCCATGTCTCTTCTTGTTTGATCATACCATGACAGGTTCCTTGAAGAGTTTTCTCCCGGATCAAATCTTTGTTTACCTTTCATAGAGGCATTGGCTTTGAATGCAAATTTAGTCTTGGGGGGATCATCTCCAAACTCGGTCATTTCAAATGTATCCAGTTTGCTAGCTAATTGGTCTCTTATGATAGTTGTATGGGCTCTGAATTCATCAATGGCAGCAACCTTGATTTTGTAGGCAATAGAAAGGGATTTGAGAATTTTGCCAACAATCTCATTTTCATCCAAAACTCCACCAGCATTCCTAATTCCACACACCAGCTCATTTACTCTTGGCATAAAGGTAGTAATATTTTCATCATCTCTCATCTTCAGTCTTTCAAATTTCCCTTTGAGACTCTGCAACCTTGCACTCTTAACATACTCATCTCCTTCATGCAGAAGTTCCAGTTTAATATAGATCTCATGGGCAGTTGGTAGGTCAATAACATTTGAGAGCTCTGAGTTAGTTAATGCGCTTAGAAGAGCCTCTTTGGTCCACAGATTGTTTTCAGCATCTGTGATTTCATTTAGAGTTGTCAGACCACCCTGTGAAGGTGCATAAGCTTTTGTGACCATGGACTAGTATGCCTTTCCCATACACTGCAAGTGACATTTCATGCGACCTTTCCAAAGAGAAAAGTTGGTTCCATCAAATTTTAGACTATTCTTCTTGTATGACGACATCCTAGATCTCCTCAAGTGGTTAAGCTCCTTTTAAAGGAACTTGGCTCTGATACCAATTGTTAGATTTAGGGCACACAACTAAGAGGGGGATGAATCAGTTGTACAAAACTTGCTTGTAATTCAAACACTTAACTCCTCTTTGTTATTTAATAGCATATCAATTAATCACTCATGAAAGCATAGAGCATAAACACCAGAGCAGATACACATCAACACATGAGACACCAAGATTTTGACGTGGAAAACCTGGTTAAGGGAAAAATCACAAGGTGATTAACCCAAGGATTATTCTTTGTTAGAAGAATAAGAAAAATAGATGGCACATGCCAATTAGGGCTCATTGCCTGAGCACACTGCTCACAAGAGGCACACTACCTACAAGAGACACACTATCTACAAAGTAACAAGTATCACAAACTTGAACTGGAGATTGACATCTTTACCATGCCTAGATCAGTTCCATTTAAGCCCAAAAACTCCTGCTCTGCTATTCGCTCTTCTTCTTCGCTATACCACACTCATCCGCACCAAGACACACCTCAAAATGAATTCACAATCCCTTATTTATACAAGGCATCAACTTAGGAACACTCATCTAAGTCGACAAACACCTATAAGAACATTCGCAAGATGTGTAATATATCTGGTTGGCCAGTTTCAGGAAGAATACCAATATCCGTGGTTATTCTTCAAATGTAAACTCTAACTTCAATGCGGACCGCCAATAAGAATTATACATGATCCAAAAATCACCAAAACCTTTCCTAACTCATCAAGAACATCCGCACTTTATTAGCTTACTGGAATTCTTCTCTTCTTCATTTGGAACTTCAAGAACACAGTCTGTCATCACTGTCATAATGAAAAAGGTGCTTCTGGACCTCCAAACCATGCAAAAATCTAGTTGTCACTTCACACGGACTTCTTCAACACTCCCTCCAATCCGCAGAATGAGATAATGCAATTCTGGAGCTCACTAGACCAATCTATGACAATCTGTCACCATTGAACATCTGTCAGAACTGGTTCTACTTGAGCGATCATAACTTCTTCAGATCTTCATGCAAACCTCTGAAATCTTGACTGGAACATCTCAAGAGTCATATCTACAAACCCTTTAAACCGCATCCTCTGATCCTCAACCTATTGAGGACTTTTGCCTTTTGTCATCACTATTCTTCATTGTTCCTGATTGAGGCTTATTCTCTGAATATCCTTAGCACACAGCTTACCTAATCCTTCTCATTAATGCAACATGAGTATGTTGACATCAATGACAACACCAGTTATCCTCATACTTGCAACAGTTTGATCCTCAAAAGAAATTTTTCTCCAACTAAAGATTGCCTTGGTGTATGCTTGGCATCAACGTAACTTTTATGTCTATCATTAGCTTCCACCAATCTATTTCTGATCAACTTGATTTGTTCTGCCATTTCTAACAACATTTATGGACCAATGCTAATCCTATCTTCTAGCTTATCCCAACTTATAGGAGCTCATCATCTTCTTTCATAAAATGCTTCAAATAGAGCCATCTTAATAGCAGAATGATAGGAGTTGTTATATGCAAACTCCACAAGCGGTAAATATTCTTCCCACTTGTATTGCTGATCCATGCAATACATCTGCAACAAATCTTCTAGAACTTGATTTTCCCTCTCAATCTGATAATATGTCTTAAGGTGATAAGCTAAGCTTATATTGAGTTGAGTTCCTAGCATTGAGAATAAAGTTTGCCAAAATCTTGACATCATGCGTGCATCTCTATCTAAGATAATTTTCTTAGGAACTCCATGCAATCTAAATGTAACACCCCTCCAAGGAACCCAGAGGATAACACAACTAAGTTTACAAAAAGGTCAATTTTTTTTAAACAAAAGAAATAACAACAATCATATATTTATTCATAATATTTAAATTAAGCTTTATCCTCTAGGGTTCCATGGCTGCATTACTAACAAGATCTAACCACCATTATGAATTAACTAACAAACACGGTTCAGTCTAAGTCTAATTGCATCAGATAAATAAACACATACAATTCCATATTATATCATCAGATAAGTAACATCAGGTCCTGCACATAGGATCATGAGTACACAGACAAGTTCCTTTACAAGAGAGTACAACATTACATTGTTTACAATAACGCTATCCAGATTACATTGGAGTACATATATCAAGATAACAGTACATGACTCAATTGATATACAAGACTGAAACATGATCATAAGTATCTGTCTCCTCAAGCTAGAGCAAGATCTGAAATCTACCATACAAGGTACATCATTCTCGTGCACGAACAACAGCAAGGGAAACCAATGGAGATAAAATCACAACCACCCGACCATGTGGAACCCTAAGGTCCACCCCTCATGTTAGGAGATAACAATAAGGTTCCACTAAGAAAACAATCAAGAAAGATAGTAGACTAACAAGTGCAAGGACTACACAAGACTTCAAAACAACACCAGTCAATAAGAACATCACAAGTATCTCAAACATCACTTACACACTTAACTGTACTTCCAGAGGCACTCACACAACTGAAGGAGGAAAACACAATTTAAGGAATGCTAGGCTGTAGTAGGGATGAGTGTCATCACATGGTCCTAACATGGGTTACCCTAACAGTCTCTAGTTAGACGTCGACCCCTATTCATAGGCTACCCTGACAGTCTCTCGCTAGGCACCGGCCCTTATCTATGGTTACCCTGACAGTCTCTTACTAGACACCGGCCCCATAGGGTGACACATGCGGAACCAACATTCCTTTCATGAGGACAAAGAAATTGATTTTGCCAACCACGACCTTCTCATCCCATCCTTAACTTGAACAAGCATTGCAAGCATGGGTGAGGCATCCAATTATCTTAATTAGTGTGAAAATTACCAAACCCTCTAAATTTATTATTATCACTAGATTAACAACTTCCAATGGGTTACCCTGCCACTTTGGGCACCGGCCCCACATTGAAAGCCACTCCCCCTTCATTGCATCTAGATTCTCTAAGCCCAAAACATAAACTAAGCATGAACTATCCCATTTCTCATCATGATGCATTTACAACACAAAATATACATCATTTCATATCACATAGAGCAAGGCATTACCCATCTTGCATAGTTATCATAACCACATGAATAGGTACACTGAACAAGGCATTATCCATCTTGCACAGACATCATAACCACATGAATAGGTACACTGAGCAAGACATTATCTATCTTGCATAGTCATCATAACCACATGAATCCATAAACAAAGTGGAGTCAAACATATAACCAATACACATTCAACCATTAGCAAGATTACATAATCACATGAGTCATACACACGAATACCCCTCTTGGCCTCTGGAATCAACTTTCCCAAATAACACAAACACTTGACACACTAAACACTATGGTCTCACATCACATTCACTCTCAAATGCACGTCATAAACTAATACCCTTCAACAATATTTTTAAGGAATGTAATAGTAATCCAAGTATGATCAATCATCTAACAATTATAAAGTGAATCTATCTCAATAATACAGAACTGTAACTTTCTAATCACCAATAGCAGTTACAATATGATCATAAGATATAAGTGTCCACGAGTAACAATATTTTAACTAATAATTCTCAAGACTTATTTTTATTCCATTTAATTAAAATAATTGCGAACGACATGCAAGTAATCTTAAAGCATACAAATTAAACACAACAATTATTTACACTATTTACACTAATGTATATTTCATTAATAATCTAGACAAATCTGTCAATACTATTAAATATAATTGTATAAGCAAGGCTAAAAGCCTATAATATTAGAATGCTATAAATATCTTACACTAGTTAGAATCACAAGATACAAAACCCAAAGCTACAATGAAAGAACCTTGTTCTAAGGTTAGCTTGAAAGGAAAGGACTACAAAAAAATAAAACATTCCTATATATCTAACATATTCATCAAATATACCACACTTTTAACCACATGCATATGATAGAATCAACACAAAATGAATTTGTTGAGAAGGCTTTAGAAACTACCAACAATGCAAAATGTGAAAGCATAGACAGGGCACACAGACTGATTGGTAGAATGTCTCAAAGAGAGTCATATGATGGAAAGCAAAGATCATAGGATATGCACAAAATAAATTTGTTGAAAAATATCAAACAAACGCAGTTTGAAAATATAGAGTTATTGGTGACGCAACTAACTGTTTTAACATATACGAAACAGGTGAGAGGTAGACAGTCACAAAATATTCATATCTCAAAAATGACAAACTGGGTATTTCTGATTTTTGGATATGGTTTATATATCCAGGCCATGCATCATATATAAAAAGATTAGAGAAACCCAGTTCGTAAAAGTAAAGTTATGTTTAACGTAACATACTACTAAAACAGAGATGAAATAGGTGAGAGGTAGACAGTCACAAAATATTCATATCTCAAAAATGACAAACTGGGTATGGCTAATTTTTAGATATGATTTAGATATCCAGACCGTGCACCATATATAAAAAAATTAGAGAAACCTAGTTTGTAAAAATAAAGTTATTGCTAACGCAACAGGCTGCTAAAACAGAGACGAAATGGGTGAGAGGTAGACAGTCACTTCAATCGATGATTCCCAGAAATGCAATGATACAAACATGCACAATTGGATCTGATAACATGACTTCTAACCTCTCAAGCATAAATCAACTGAAAACTCATAAAGGAAAAATCATAAATCAAACATTTGCTTCAACCGAAAACTGAGACAGAATCTAGAACCAAAGGAAACTGATTTCTCTTGTTTGACTGGGCTGAAAATTTGATGCCGGGTTCAACTGCTACAGCCACAAACCAGTCTCCCCCCCCCAGAAGTTCCATCTATTGATGATTATTATGGGAGAGAAATCCCCCCAATATCTTCCAAAGATTCCTCCCATTAAAGGCAATAAATTCTACCTAAATCTCTTTCTTACAATTTGCTATATTAACCAGACAATATATATTTTTTATCTTATTTATTTCATTTACAACTAGACAAGAATCATTTTATTTTTATTTATTTGGTATTTACTATATATGAGTTTTATGACAACTTATAAATATTATCTATTTTTATTTCCACTTAACACAACATTTAATTATATTAATTTATTTATTTATCTTTAGCTAACATTTACATTTATTATTATTTTTTATTATTTATTTCCATAAACTCAAATTCTCATAAAGGCATTTATATATATTTATTTATTTAACAAAAATGCTTTCATAACTAATAATATTATTTTAATGCAACAATTAACCAAAGTAGCAATCAAATAATGCCAAACTAAATAATTCAAATGTCAAACAATACCTGACACAATGCACAATCGAAAGCATGACCACAATGACAGTGACTGACCATTACGCCCATACAGACAACACTGACTAGGTGCAAAACTGGATACTCATCCTTTTCAAGGATGATGGCTAACTAGGGGACCACATGTTATCTCCATTCAATAGTTTCTATTGGGTTTAAGGTACGCTCAGACCTATCAATTCAAGTGGGGTTGATGTCTGGTACCTGCATCCTGCAGCAACCAAACAGTCGAACAAATAGACATATATATATAGTCAAATACACCATGAAAGGGAATCGCAGCATAGCAGGGTACTCACACATGAGTAATGTGACACTGTCCCTTTCACCATCACATCAACACATAATCACAACACACATAGCAATCAGTTATTGAACAACTAAATAAGAACCATCATCAGATAATCACATGATACACATAATAAGATTAATCCACACAAAACATCACAATATAACATCCTATGATACATAATTAGTCATATAAAATCAATTCTAACATATGACAATCATAGTAAGATCAACATCATAATCACCTGAATGTAAAACAATGTCAGAGCATATAAATTATCAGTGTTGCAACAAAGTTTATCAATAAAACATACTAACTGTCATATGAAACCACACATGAGCAAATCAAGAATGTCATCAACATGAATGTAGCATCTACCAACATCATATAACGTACAACATCAACTATCTAACATACCCTAAATATTCCTATTATTTTACCTTCACCTTCATGCTCCTTAGCTAGACCATCTGCACGTCCAAGATGAGAATGGAGGGGCATTACACTAAACACTTCTTATACAAACTTGTGAGCTAAAACTGGTGTTCTATCTGTTAGATTCCCAAGTATAAAATGAGATACCATGGTGATCTTGTCCACCACCAATAAAATAGCATCATGTCTATTTCAAGACATTGGGAGACCTTGAACAAAGGCCATACTAATGACCTGCCACTTCCACTCTAGAATATCGTACGGATATAGAAGTCTTGTTGGATGTTGATGCTCAACCTTGACTCTCTAGCACTCTAGGCAACTTGCTACAAAAATTGTAGTGTCATTCTTCATTCCTTTCCATAAATAAAGAAGCTTCACATTAGCTAGGAGTTTTGTTACTCTAGGGTGACCTAATTATGGTGCGGAATGAACTTCCTTCCACGCAAGGTTTCTTAATTCTATAGAATTTGGAACATACGTCCTTCGTCTATATCTTAAAAGTCCATCTAGTTTGAAATATAACCCATCATAACTTGAGTCTTGAGGATTTATTGTGAGAGCATGCTTAACTTGCTCATAATACTCATCAGTTGCAGAATTTTATAATACTAAATCCTTTAAGTTTGAGTGGATAGATACAATCAATGAGATATGCCTCTATTGACTCACATCATATGCTACTCTGTTCTCTTTCCCTCTGATATAACTTATCTCAAAGTCATAGTCGAATATCAATTCCAACCATCTTCTTTGTCGAGCATTCAGATGAGGTTGGGAAAGTATAGACTTAAGACCTTGATGGTTTGACTTCAACTCAAAAGACTTTCCTAGAAAATAGTGTCAGCACACTTGCAAAGCATGCACAACTACTACTAACTCTAAGTCATGAGAAGCATAATTCTTCTCATATGCTCTTAGCTTTCTGGATTCGTAGGCTACCACTCGCCCATTCTACATAAGCACTCCTCCTAACCAAAGGCATCAGTGGTTACAACAAATTAACTTTCTGGATTGGGAACTTTCAATATTGGTGCAGTTGTCAACCTCTCTTTTAACTAATTAAATGCCTCCTAAAAAATTTTTGACTAGTCAAAATGCTTTCCTTTTCTCTGAAGCGAAGTGATTGTGTTTGCAATCTTAGAAAAGTTCAATATCAACTTCCTATAATATCCATCTAACCACATGAAACTACGTACTTCATGCACATTCTTTGGCATAGGCCACTCAAGTATAGCTTTCATCTTTGCAGGATCTACTAAAATTCCTTCGGATGATATTATATGTCCCAGGTATTGTATCTCTTTCTAAAAGAATGTACACTTAGAAAGCTTCCCATACAACTTATGTTCTCTCAACCACTACAGAACTAATCGTAGATGCTGCAAGTGCTCCTCCTCATTCTTAGAAAATATAAGAATGTCATCTAGAAACACTAGAACAAATTTATCCAATCAATTTCAAAAAACATTGTTCATCAAATTCATGAATGATGTAAGGGTATTTGTAAGTCCAAATGGTAAAATTGTGAACTCATAATGTTCATACTTTGTTTTGAAAGTTGTTTTATGAATGTCTTCATCTTTTATTCTTAGTTAATGATATCTAGATCATAGATCAATCTTTGAGAACATTGTTGCACCCCACATCTCATCAAAAAGATCATCAATACATGGTAGAGGATACTTATTCTTTATCATTGCTTTGTTGAGCATACATTAGTCTATACATAGATGCAAGGTTCCATCCTTCTTTTTGACAAAGATCACAGGTGCTCACCAAGGTGAAACATTGGGTCTAATCAACCCTTTAGCCAATAGCTCCTAAAGCTAGGCTTTCAATTCCATTAACTATGTAGTAGTCATATGGTATGGCACCTTTGATATTGGCTCAGATCTAGGTATTATATCAATAGATAAATAAAAATCTCTCTTTGGAGGTAACATTGGAAGTTCATCTAGAAAGAAATCCCAAAAATCTCAAAGGAAGGGATAGTTATCCAAGGATACATTTTGTTTACTAGGATCCTCTTCTACTAGTTCCATTTTGACTAAAAAAAGTTGACATCCTTTTTGCCTGGTCCTCTTCAATTGCATAGCAGTGATTGGTTTGATCTTGACTTATCTTTGAGTGCCTTGTAGATAGACTTTGTTTCCTACATCATCTAGACACTCAATTTTTTTACAAAATAGTCAACATTGGCCCTATGACTCCATAACCAATTTATCCCTAAGATAACATCATAGGAACCTAGAGGGCTGCAAACAAATTCACGTCAGTTGAAAAACTAGGAAGATCAATTTTGGCTTCAAACCGGCATTGCTCTACCTAAGCTTTAGTCTGGTTAGCATATTCAACTGACCAAGGTTTAGCCATATATCTAGCTCTTCTAGGAAATTTATTCAATACTCTTGGAGAAATAAAACTTTTAGTTGCTCCAATATCAATTAAAATAGAAATAGGAACTCCAAACAAAGTACCTATCATCTCTATGGGAATAATCTGGTACTCCACCTAGTGGTTGTCCAATGCCGTATGGATCCTCTATTGAAAAGCCGCTTGTTGGGTGGGTAATGTGTTACTACACTGTTGAACTCCTTGGTTCTTGGTTAGACATTGATTTGCATAATGATCTCCACCACAAGAGAAACATCCTCCATGAGGTCCTCGCTTTTCAGCAAGTTTGCTTGCATTATTATCATTCTTCCAGAAATTGCTATTGTTTTTCTTCTCATTTCTAGGTCCATTCCTATTATTTCTAAAGCCCTTGTCACTTTTCTTATTCACATCCTGTTTATCATTCATTTTCTTGAAGGGTTGAGAAGATTGTGACTTATTAAATCTCTTGCGCTTCTTCTCATGATATGTAGAAATTGACTTCAGTCTTTTCTCTTGTTTGACTACCTTCTCAAAAACCTAGTCCATAGAGGTAGGACCATGCACATCTACTTCTCCACCTATCTAGGCATTCAGACCCATGATGAATTTTATGATTCGGAACCTTTCATTCTTTTGATAGTGTGGCACATACTTCAATGGATGGGTGAACTTTTCCCAATATTCAACCATGAACATTTCTCCTTGTCATAGATTCTAGTAATCTATTAGCTTTTGGTTATAGAAAAGTTGTGGTAACCACCTCTGTCAAAATATGACCAGAAATTGATTCCAAGTTAAGCTCAGAGAACTTAACCCTGATTCTTTTTTCTTGTTCATCCACAATGTGGACAGTTCTACCAATTGATAGGCACCCCATATTACCTTGGTTATCTCAGAGTAGTTTTTTATCTCAAAATACTTTTCCATCTCTATCAACCAAGCTTCTGCAGCATCACCACTTATTGTTCCATCGAACTTGGGTGGCATCACTTTATTCATATCTCTTGACAAGCTCTAAGGCAAGTCTATTTCTCCTTTCTTCTTGAGACTTAGTCTTATCAACATCCTCCCTTCATTCACTATGAGAACTGGGTTCATGGACATAATCATCATCCCCTACATGGGAGTCCTCTTTTTCTCCTTTGGGTATGCCTTGGCCCCTCACTTCCTATTCCAAGTTTCCAAGCCTTTCCTTGGTTTCATTCAGCATGGTCAATATCTGATCTAGCTTAGTAATTGGGTTTTCAGAAGGATTCAACTCTCCCTGACTATCTCCAAGATTTGTTCAAGTTTAAACTGTTAGGTCTCAAAAATGTAGGTTGTTAACCTTAAGAGGTTGTCAATCTCTCTTGATGCTTTTGGCTAATGACACGGGGCAAATATGGCTATAACCCCCTTCACTTCAGGCTCTGCTAGACATAGGTGGGTATACCTTAAATACTAATGTAGACTTGTATGACCTTCACATTGGCATATGGGTGTGAAGTAGATTGTAAGGCTGAAAGTAATTCCTAATACTAGAGTTTGAGATTTGAAAATGTGAAAGGTTTTAAAATATTGTTTTGGGAAGACCAGTGCCTAATTATATTGGGTAAATGGGGTCAAGACTTAAATCATTTATAGAACTACTTGGCTTAACTCTGATTATCTGGCACCTTTTAAATGTTCACACCTTATGTGAACGTGCAAGATGGTTAGTTGCTAGACTCTTCTTTAAAATCCAGTTGACTCTTTCAAATTACTATGTTTGCCTGAAAGGATTTAATTCAGGCTCTGCTAGACATAGGTGGGTATACCTTAACTACTAATGTAGACTTGTATGACCTTCACATTGGCATATGGGTGTGAAGTAGATTGTAAGGCTGAAAGCAATTCCTAATACTAGAGTTTAAGATTTGAAAGTGTCAAAGGTTTTGAAATATTGTTTTGGGAAGACCAGTGCCTAATTATATTGGGTAAATGGGGTCAAGACTTAAATCATTTATAGAACTACTTGGCTTAACTCTGATTATCTGGCACCTTTTAAATGTTCACACCTTATGTGAACGTGCAAGATGGTTAGTTGCTAGACTCTTCTTTAAGATCTAGTTGACTCTTTCAAATTACTATGTTTGCCTGAAAAGATTTAATTCTATTTGAAGGAAAACCCACCAATATGATTTACTTTAAAGGATTTAACTCAAAATAGAGACCAGTAAATATAAATCACTCAAAAGGAATTAAATCAACTTCTAAATAGAAACCAATCAAAAACATCCACACAATGACAATAAATGTGCCTTGATAATTCTAGTGATTTAAATAACTTGAAATAGCCAAGATGGAGACAGTTACGCGGCTTATAAACTTTGATATCAATAGAATATCAGGACACCATAGATATATCCACAAATTTAACCATCCTTGCCCATTAGAATATTAAAATATCAGAACAATGTCTTGAACTTGAAATATGACTGGAGAAAATAGTATCTTAGATATATAAATTGTCTTGCTTGAAAGATTTTGACTAGGCCTTGGTTTCCCTTATAAATATGGGAAGCGAACAAGCTTCAGGCCTGAATAGATACAACCTTTCATATATTGCACCTTTTCATAGCTAAGCATAACTAAGAAATAGAGACTATGGGCATAAGCAAATTTGATTCAAATCTAGATCTGTTAATCTTCATAGAACACTCGTGCCCATAGGCTTGGCAAGGTACTCCTCTTCATATTGCAATTTCTATTGAATATGCTTCACTTGTTCTCATTGCTGAAAGCAATACATCATCTTATACATCACCAAAACTATCAAAATTTCATTATGTTTTCCATGCTTCTTTCATACTGTTCTAGCAATAAACAGGTTTACCTTGGCAATGTGATCAATGTATTCTTGAGATATACAAGTATCTATGGAAATTATGTCCCCCATGACAGATTCTAGCTTGAAGATTTTTATCTAACTATTTATGAGTATTCTCTATCACTTTGTCTTCATCGTTGACTTTCTCCGAAGCTATGGGCAATAATTGAGCCAACTCATCTTTCCATAGGCCTTTATCCTATATATTACCCTCATTATTGAAGAAATTAGGAAATGTCATATCCCCATGTAGATCAAAATCACCAATGTCTTCTATCAATATTGTATTAAACCTTTCATGTTCAATGATCAGTCTATTGCATTCCTTAAGTGCTTGCTCATCAATGTTTGCTTTGGCTTTTAGTTCTTCTTTCTTCTCAAGCAATCTAAGATGCAATCTTTTATGTTCCTGATGAGAATTATGGGTTCTTTTATGTAAGTCTCATAATTGATCACTATGTTTCATCATCTTTTTGAATCTTTTATTTATCAATTTAGAAGCCATTTGATATTTTACAATTTTTATGTCACTCTCCAATTTATCACTTTTCTTTTGAAATTTCTTAACCTTTACTTTCTAGTAATTTGCATCAGCTATGGATTCCATCATTCTCTTATCCAATTCTTGAAATGGTAGATGACTACTAGATGATAGTAGCAATTTATCCTTATGAGTGGCAAGCTCCTGTCTTAACATCGCATTTTTTGCTATATATGTATTATTATCCTTGACTAATCTCTCAATTTGGGCCTTAGTGAATCTAGCAACATTGATATTTAGATTAGCTATCTCCATTGGATATGTATCCTTGACCTTCTGTATCATAAGATGATTGAATGCTTTATCAGGATCCTCAATGATCTGAGGTCTTTTGTTGGGAGGATAAAATGCCCATACTAGTAATTTTTTCTTGTCAAGATCATATCCTGATCCTGTTCTGATCTTATCCAATGCTTCTATGCTCAATTGCAACTTTTTATCTTGACTTATTTTAAAAGTATCAAACACAATGGCTAAGGCCATATCCCATCCAGGAACTAACATTACCCCTGCCTCTTGAAGTAGTATTATTCCTCTCTCTGGAGTCATAGTCTCTAGTTCTTTATCAATCTCTATTTGGAGCTCTTGTAATAGCTGATCCTGAATCTCAAAAGTGATGTCCTTCTTCTCCCTAGCCTTCTTACCCTTGTATTCATACAAAAAGGCTTTAAATTTAGGTGTCTTGATAAAATCATTGTCTGAAATAAACTTCTTGTTGGCTAGATGTCTTATGTCTTCTGATAATTCATATGGTGCTTCCATTGTAACCACTTCCCTTTCCACAGGAGGTTCATATCCATTAATGATAGGCTTAGAACTCTACACCCCTCCTTCATTTTCAGACTCTTCTTCTTCTTCTGCAATATTAGTACTTGTAGAGAAACTTATGTCTGGTGTGGGTTGAGGTGAAAGATGACATAGGGGAGTTTCATATTCAACCTGTACTTCCTTTATTTGTTTTCCTTTTCTATCAAAAATCCTAGGGGGAACACCCTGAGTCGGTTTAGATGCATGTGAAATCAACATCTCTAATTTCTCAATGGGATCATCAACCTCTATGAAGGCTCCTTTATAACTGGGATTTTCTGCCATCCTCCAGGCCTTAGCTAGCATAATTTTGTGATATAGACTTCTTCTCTCACCCACACTAATTTCATCAATATTTCTTATCAAGTCATCATCTACAAATAATATATGGTGATATCTTTTCAACTTTTGATTTACTTTGACATTGTTTATGAAAGGTTCTGGGTCAAAATTTCCTCTGGCATTTCCAAAAGGCAATCTGAATTGTTCTAAGTTTTGATCAAATCAACTAGTATCCCTTTTCAAAGAGAACTATAAAATCTCCAAAGCATAAGGTACCAGGCATCAATGACTGCTTATTGTGATTCTTCAAATGTAAAAAGTCAGAAGAAGCTAGTTGTCTCACAATCTCCAGGTAAGCAATTTGATCTGTACATGTTTTTGGCAATAGGAAAGGTGGCTCTTCATATCCAAAGACTCTTATTTTTGTATAGTCATGATATGCATACCAGTCGCCTCAATTGTGACTGATCTTTCCATTCTTGTCTTTGGGTCTCAAAAATCTTTGCATTTTTGTTGATAAACTGTAATCATATGGGTGACCAAATAACTTATACAATGGCTTGACAAAATACTCTTCAAAATATAAATAGTGGGACCTATCACATCTACTATCCTAGATAGCAATCCACATTTGCACAAATTTTATGTTTTCATCTTTGTCCAGATCTCTCACCTTTAAACATTTATCCATAAACGCATTTTTTGCCCTTTGTACAAAACCATATGCATAAATAGAGAATAGTGCCTGAATTTATTTCCTCCATTTTTTATTGAGACCAATTCATTGTGTAGGTCATGGGCAAGATATTTAGCATAGTCAAAATATCGTGCATCCTGGCTTTGCACATCAGTAGTTAAGACCATAGGTGCAATTTCCATAAACACAGAAGCTTCAACACTAAGTAATTGACATACATAGTAATATGTGTATTTGAAATAATCCTCAAATAATTCTATTGAATAGGACAGATCTTCAACCCCTAAAAATACTCTGAGTCTATTACCTTCATCATGAGGTCTATGTAAGGGTAATCTCCATCTTTTATAATTATTGCTCATATTATGGTATTCAACCAATAGGTCCCTGATTCTAAATTTTACATCAAGGCTAGTGTCTAATTGAAACACAATTGCTATGTAATCTCTAGTGATAGGGATGAAGCCAGACCCATCATTTAATTCAATCAAGCAGGTTTGAGGATTGTATTTTCTGGCTAAAAGTTTTAGCAACTGGACATTTACAAATACATTTGGCACTATTAATTTACCCAAATTCAACCTCCACAGTTTTGAGACGGGTTTATGTCTGTGCATCTTCCTATAGTGGTAAATGAAAAGATCATATCCTCTAATCGAAGTCCATGTATCCCCTATCTGTTTGTATGTATCATCCAATTTCTCTACATGAGGGTTCAACTGAGCATTCCTTCTAGACTTTTGCCCCGACCCTAGGCATTGATCTAGTAAATCTTGATTTAAATGCCTATCTCCCAATTTATGTCTTTTACTTTTAGGGTTTTTCAATTTGTTCTTCCATGTTTTGGTCTTACGAAAAAGATCTTAATTCTATGAATACGAATTTGAACTAGTATATGTAATCTATTTAGAGGTACTTACTTGATTATCTCCTCTAGCTCTAAATCACTATCTCCACTGTGCCCTGCTCCTATTCCTTGTGATTGAATTTTGCAATATTCTCAAGATTTGCACTCAATATACTCAATTTTGATGCATTAATGGCGTCTCGCGGTAGTTTTCACATATCAAAGGGACATTTATTTTTTTGAATAGGGGTCATTTGATCACTGCCAAGATGTCTTGTCACTGTTTCCTTGGGATGGCAAACTTTACAATCTCATTTTATTTCCATATGTGTTTTATTTCTTATAGCCTTTCAAAACTTCGATGTAACCCTAAATGGTGTCACACCAATAACATGAAGTCTTCTTGAATACCTTTTCTTATGATAAGTCTCATTTTATTTGTCCCCTCAATGTCTCTTACTTTATTTCTTTCACCTTTTCGAAGAGACTGAAAACCCCCTCTCTTCGATGTTGCAATGTCACTTCAAAATCTTTCAATATTATTTATATTGTTTGCTCATTGGTGAGACTAGAAATCATGTTACCCTGACATCCCAAATTCCCTTTTCGAACTATTTTCAATGTTTTTCACTTGATCGATGTGACACATTTTGGCGTCACACCGATATGCCTTGGTCTATTCAATTTTTTACAGGTGTTCGGGATATCGAAGAGACTATCAAATGACTCACCCTGACACCTCTCTGTTTCCTTGATATACCAGTCTCTTTGAATATGTGATCTTAGTGTGATATGTTGTCAAGTCAAGATTTTGTGCTCTTATAGCTTTGGACTATCGAAGAGTCTCAAAAATGAGTCTTCCCGACATAGTGTTGTCTCACCGATATTGGATTTAATAGTTTTTTTTATATGAATTTCATTTCATGGTGAAGGTGAAGAAACTAAAGGTTATTTAGGTTAGCAATATGGATGAAATGGATGTGTTTTTTCAAGTTAGGTGAAAAATTTAAAATGGCTTATTGGGAATGATGCAGAGAAATAGCAAAATTTTAGGGTTTCAAAATTTTGATCCAACACGAACCATGATGATACTCTATATTACACTTGATATTCATATTAAGTTATAGATTAGGATTTAGAAATAATGCATCTCATTAATTCAAAATTCATCATTAAATCTATTCATAATACTCAAATTTGTGCAAAACAATCTCATCTTTATTATAGTTTATTCTAGGTATAAATACATCCTTATTTAGATAGATAACTCAATAAGACTACATGTCACTGTTAGTTAAAGGACATTTGTCAAGTTCCTCTTCCCCATTAGAATCCAGTAAAACAAACTTAGAGGGTGGATGTACACATAGGTACTCCTCCAACACCTTTTTTCCTAAAGCAAGGACATCACGACCACACCCAAACGGCATGTTGCGACTAGCAGCTAGTTTACTTGATTTAACTACAAGAGTAGGAACAATGGGTTTCTGAGCTAGTTTGTTGTGTTGTTTCTTTTCTATTTGAATACACTTAAGAGTCTCAACCAATGTTTTAGATTCTCCCAGCCATGTACCCTCAACATAGTTAATATGTTCTTGGAGTTTTACCTTAGTTGGTTCTTTCTTAACCACTATCTTTGGTAAGTTATGGGGAATAGACTTCCTAGCAATTTTCTTGCTTCTTCTCCATGCCATTCCAGCATTAAACTAATTTTCAAACATTAGCCAATTTGCTGAATGTTGACAAGTTTTCTCATAGTGAGCTCCTAGGTCCATATGTTGAACCCAGTAGCTCTAATACCATATGTAACATACCAACTCATACAACTTGGAATTACTCACAATATTACTAAGGAAGTAAATGAACATGTTTAACCAAAAAAAATTTAACATTTGCATAATTTCATAGAATTAAATGCATATCTTTTCTAAATATTTTTCAACCTTGAAATTACAATATATTCAAAGATAAAATCATAGTGAAATAATTTCACTTTACATTTACAAATAATTTGCACTTGGAAATATGAATAATTTTTACATAAGTTTGAAAATCATAAGTCAATCATGAAGAATACTGCATCTAGAATCTAGTATCTATCTCACAAGTCTTGGTGAGTCTTCTACTGCAAAGGGAGAACATCATCCGAGTGCTTTTCCTCCAACCACAGACTAGCGGTCCCTTGCTCATCATCCATCTGGAAGTGGCCCTACCCTTCACAAAAAGTATAGACATAAGGACCAACAAGTGGCCATCTGAGTTCTAGTGTTGTGTCCTACATAACTCAATCGACCATACAACACCGGGTACCCACAAGAAGTTGGGTCCACATAGAGGGGAAGTCACGGGCAAAACAAAATCCTGACAGAAACAAGTACCCATTTTAAAAGAAATAGGTACCCATTTAGGAACGAGTACTGAGCCCAAATAGGTACGAATTCCTTTAGAAACAGGTTCCTGAGCCTAAATGGGTACCCGTTTAGGAATGGGTACCTGTTTCTATATAGCTATTTGAATTTGCAAAAAAACTCTGTGCGCTTTTTTTTCTGACACAAAAGGAACGGGCACCTGTTCACAATAGATACACATTTTAGAATGGGTGCCCATTCCTAAAAGCATAGGCTTGGGAAAGGCATGGTAAGCCAACCCTTTGCCTTGGACCTGCAAGTCCAAGTCCATATTCAAATCAAGAGAAAAGACCAACTTTACCAATATGGCTAATGATATATTTTTTCTGAATGTTTTTACAAAATTAAAACCCATTATAGATGACGATGTATAGTTTTCAAATATGTAATTTTTTAGTATTTGAGTTGTTTTTCTTTTTATTAATTAATTTATGAGCAAACTAGTCCAAAAACTTGAAATGATAGGTGTTTGTATTTTTTTAATATCTTTTAATTTTTAAAGTTTTTCAAAAAAAATTATATGTCATCAATCTAGACATCATTCTCTACACAATAAAAAAAATCATTTTATGATTAGTTTTGCTCAAATTATGTTGGTCGTACACGAGGGGTTTTCAAAAACAGCAATTAGGGCCAATAAAAAATTAATAAAAAAAATATTTGAAAAAAAATTATAAAAAAATATCTTCATCAAACTTCACTATACTACACATCTTTCCCCAAAAGGATTCAAAAAAAATACTTTTATTTAGGTCAAATTATGTTGGTCGTACACGTACATGGTATGGTAAAAAAAGTGACTTTTAAACAGTGGTTTTTAGACATTCCTAATGAAAATTGATTTATAACATCTGGGTATTAAAATAAATTACATATTTGGAAACTAGACTCTGAGTACTACATTTCATATTACTAACTTTTTTAAAAATTCAATCTTTAAGTGCTTCAAATTTTTAGGTCAAATGTGACAAATTCTAAAAATTAGGGAAAACACTTCCATTTTTTGGCCAAAAAGTGGACCCAACTTCTTGCACTAACCCCACTAGACAATCTTCTAGCTAAGTATGATCATTCTGATAGGTTACACAATCTAGACACAGTGAACTGACTAATGCATACAGAAACAAATGCATCACTTTGACCAAAGTTTATATATAAATAGACATTTGCAATAAACATAGTCGTGTGTTCACACACCTCTAACTCGACTTGGAAACTACCGCATCCTACAGTTTGACTTTATTGACTAGTAACTCTAGACATAAATTTCCTTGACTAAACTCAAATCTTAGTCAATCTGACTTAGAATTGATCCTTAATCTAGGATAAACATAATATATGGGTTTAGGTGCCTTTAACCTTTCAGAGAGTCTCTTTGCATACTTGCAAATACTAGGGTCTGTGACTTCCCATCATTCTACTCACAAGGGACTTCTCATCTGTCCCACTATCATGACAGTATAGTTAGCGTTATCTCTACATTCAAGTAGCTTAACACAAATAAAGAAATCATCTAATTGTTTGTTTATCTCAGCCAATCATATAGTTCTAGTTTTAAAATCAAAATATTGATATTCATAAGTTTATGGCTATAAACTTGTTGCCCATCTAGAAAACCTTCTGACGGTAAGCCCACAAGCTATCTACCCAAAATCAAGGCCATCACAGAACATGTGCACTACACTTCTGTTCTTGTCATTATGTTTTAGCTAAGTTAAACATCTATTTACAAGACAACCAACTTATACTTTAGCTAAGATAAAGTAACTAATTATAGTCCATGGTCATCTTACTGCCATTCCCAATTAAGAGTTTAAATCTTGTGGCCACGTTACAACCAAGATAGGATTTGTACATAATAATTCATAGGTCATTCTCAGCCTAGATAAAATCAATACTTATTTAGCTTTCAACCTTTAAAGGCACGCACAGAAACACAAGGTTATTGGCCGCCCTAGGCATGTAAATATAAAATTTTATCGGCCTTCTTTTGGCATATAAAGTCATATAGAGCTATCTGTCATGTATAAAGAATACATAAATAAAAGCATGTCAGCCTTCTACAGGCACTAATAAGAACACAATAGTTATTATTTTAAACCTATTTCTATCAGTTTTGGTACAGGGCTTTCGGCCTTTTAGAGGTGACATAGTGCATGTATCTGCCATTATCAACCTCATGCAATAGATACCAATTTGAAGTATGTTGGCCTTGTGCAATATATTTTCACATAAAAGTGTATAATTCTACTATAGACTCAACAAGAAGGATTGCATTCTTATTGGCCTCTACACAAGCATCTAAGTAATACAAATCTCACGGCCTTATATCGTTAATAAAGCAATATTTCTCTGTTATAACATATAGAGTATACAAAGACAAGGCTATCTACCTTTCACAAGAATGTGAAAATAAAACTTGATTATCAGCTATTATAGGTAGTAAGACTGTATGCATATTGCCTATTACACGTATGCAAGAATACAAACTATCGGTCTCTATAAGCACTTAAATGTTTATATGTCTTAGCGGCCTTCTACAAGCGTATGTAATGAGGGTATATATATATATATATATATATATATATATATATATATATATATATATATATATATATTGACCTTTTATAGGCATGGGTTTTCATGGAAAATTTTTGGACTTCGTGGGTACTTATATGAGTACAAGTGTAATGGCCTTATATAGGCGTAATACTGTGAAAATATATGAATAAGTCAGCCTTATATAGGTGTTAAAAAGTGTACCTTATTTAACAACTATTGTATACAACAATACAAGGTATCAATCTTCTATGACAGTGCATACAAGGTATTTATAGTCGTATGCAACAAATATAAATGGCTATCGACCTTATAACACAACTTATGCAAAATATATCATACTATAACCATTAGCAAACCAGGTTGATGCCTTTATAGATTCCAGTGAAATGTATCATAACCATAATAGATGGTGTACAGAGTCCATTTAAATCACACCAACATACATACCTCCATATACTACAGGTTGGATTGAAAGACCTTGTTGCCTCTCCGTTGTCCTTCCTTTCTCCAAGATACTAACCAATATGACAAAATGTAAAAGACCTTGTTCAGTCTCTTCTTGCAAGAATGGATCTATCTTTTTCCTCATGATATATCCCTTTTTTAAAAGGCTTTACTTCACTCCATTATCATGGATTCCTTCCCGCTTCTTTGCCTATTCTCACTTTATGTTGGCATGCAAAAGTAATGGAGTTACTGGTCATAAAGACCACTACAAAACTGATTGGAAACTCCTCCTTTCTCTCCATAACCAACATGGAGGAAAGGAGTCGAGTGGCCACAAGAACATGTAATGGTTTGCATTAAATTTGCAACTATACCACACTCCCTTAAAAAGCTCAATGACTGCATACTATGGGTTTAACTAATAGTTCAAATTAAATAGATATTTAACAACATAATATTGTTGTATACAACATTTACTTACATTGTCTCTAACACATAATATGATTTGAGAATGGGTTCGATGTATTCTCCCCCTCTCAAAATTGCTTAAATGTCAAAATAGATAAATTATCATAAGAGAATTCTAATCAGGAATTACTAATAATAAAGTAGATTAACTACTAGTATTTATTTTCTCTTGTAATATAATCTATATTCATATCACACAAAGAAATAATGACTATCGACCATTTCCTTGTTGATGGTCATATTCTAACCTAACTTAGTTTTCGACAATAACGTCAGCTTAATTAATCTAGTTGACAATCGACGATTTGTCAAGTCAGAACCAAACTTAGACCAGTTGGTCAAACATAACTTACCATACTCGACGAAGGTTTACTTAAATTGTGAAAGAACAAGACTTAGATGGAAAATAATCTAATTCTTATCCATATGTCTATTCTCTTCTCTCTGATGATGTTCTCCCTCTCTTTCTTAGAGGGTGGAAAACTTGTTTCCTGATTACAACTTGAAATCACCAAACTAGGATTAGTGCATTGTTAGTTAATCCATAAACCTTATGAATAAATAATCATGACATCTTATAATCACATGTCTAAATTATGATCATATAAACATAAACTCGTGATATCATTGATTTATTCTAGCATTTTCACATAACGTCAAATCATAAATTCATGCATAATTAACTACTAATTACATGCAAGTAAAAAGTAAATCATAGTCAAAATTTGGGGTGTGATAGCTTGTATGTGATGTTATCCCCATATGTGCTTCCTGGCATATATTTTGTTTTGTTAGTTCTCTTTGAATGACCCTTGACGCTCTTGTTGGCACAAGGATACAAAGGGAACAAATCTGTTGTGGCATTCTTCTCTATGTATCTTCATTCTTCTATTTGTCGTAAATGCAATTTTATGTCTTTTAAGGATGATGCAAAGTGAAGAATGATTTAGCACCCTTTCCTTTGTTGACCCGAAGCTTTATTTTATTTTGACTTCATGTGATACTTCTTCCTCTGTGTCCATAGTTCTACTCGTTGGAGGATGACAACAATTCCTAAAATGAGCATCCCTTTAAACAACCATTTATATACTAACTCTAGTCAAGTAGATCCCTTAGTGCTATTGTATGATATTGCTTGGCATCATGCCTAGGGGAAACCCCTTATCACGATGTAGCTTTTGGAAACATATCCTTTTGGGCATGTGCTTCTAAAAATCTCTCATACCTAGTGTGCATGTATTTCTCTCTACCTTAAAGGCAATTGCTCCCTGATGGCATTAGCAATTACTTTAAGGTGAGGGCATACACTTGGTTATGCACCTCACTTTGTTCACACACCATGTGTCTAGTCATGCTACCGCAACACCCTTTTGATCATCTTTGTAGCACTTTACTAGAGTTACCCAGCAAACATGTTTTCCTTGGCCTATAATCTTTGTTATCATTGAAAGGATGACGAAGTGATTATTTGAATACTTGATATATACTCTCTACATGAAATTTGAAACTCTCTATCTATGGATTATCATTGCTTCTATTATACTAACCCTTTCAGGTATATGAAGAAGCTTCCTTCTCTCTCCAAGGTCTCTTAGTTTGTGACTAGTGTTGTGACATCAAGTCCAACTAGGGTTTCATGGTGATTTTGTTCCATTACATTTGATTATTGTTGTTGTTATTAGTTATTTGCCTTTGCCTACCTAGGGCATGCACTCTCTATCACACTTACCTCTACTATTATGAAAGTGAGAACACTTACATAGAGGTTTGACTAAGGCAAGCCTCTATACAACACCCAATATTTTTTCCCCTCCTTGTGTGTGTAGATCCAGAGTGAAGGATTTCAAATATCAACAAATGAGGGATAGACAAAAGTTATTGAGACAAAAAAATTTGACATATAATTGAGTATGCCTTGAAACCCTAGGACTAGGGTGCCCAATGTCTGTGTCCTACCCTAAAATCCTTTGCTTTTGGTGACAAGTTCCTCTCTGTCTACTCTGCTTCTGTTTCCTAATTTTTGTTACTACAGTCTACTCTGTTACTCAGTTTATTCATTAGGTCTTCTTATTTGCATAGTTTAGTCAATACTTTAGCATCAATCCCTAATCATAGCAACAAAAGAACCTAAGACCCCACCAACACTATAACTTGGATCTTCTCTAGGGATAGTAGCCAAATCTATAGCCCTTGGTGGATTTTGTATCCTAATGTTATGTGAGGAGAGATTGATATAATTTCTTCATTATTGATTAGTATCTTCTTTTCACACATCACAATGTGAATGTCTTAAACGGGATGAACCAGTTACCTCAGTTCACCATCTCACTGGTTGCTTCTAAAGATAACCTCTTCCCATAGTCATTCTTAAGGCCTCTACTCTTCTGGCTCTCCTTGAGTTCCAATTGGGGAAAATGATAATAGACCTTAGTTTCTCCCATCTAGAGAGTGCCAACCTATTGCAACCCTAGGAAACTAGCCTAATAGGCTAGAAGATACACAAAATATGAAGTCATATGGAATTTATTTCATTCTAACACATATGTTAGTTGCTCATGGAGGTTATCACTTATAATAGTACCCCAATCAATTTTTTTTCCTAACGCATGCCCAAAAATTATAACAAACCAAGATATTCTAACATCGCAAACACACTAAAAGTATAAGGTGAATTTTGTCGGGGGTCAGGGGTCGGTCATATATCCTAACTCATGCCAATATGGTAACCAAAAAAAAATCACTTTGGAATCTTGACATTGCTAAATGTAATGAATGGAATATATCAAAACTTGGGGATCGGAGCAATGACCTTACCACTACTAAAATGGAATACAAAACAAAGTAGGGCTGATCCACTGATCCCAAGGGACTCTATGAGTGTTGAATGTCAAGGATTTGGGATCGGGGATGACATTTAACCTACATCCCAAAGGAAATCAAATTAATGGAGAATCAATCCAATGATCCTGATAGACTTAATCAATGGAGAACATTGGGGATCTAAGATCGGAGTTACCTGCAACTTTATACCAAAATGGCATGAAGATAAAAAAATTGATGGCCCGATAATGAAAACATGATGCCGTTCAAAACAACCTTGACATATGGGCTATAGTCAAAATGGAATTAAATGAGCCAAACAAAGGAAAAATAAAAGAGGAAAAGGAAAATAAAATGAGAGCAAACAATTGCAAATCACATTGAAAACAAATACAAGAAGCAAACCAAGCACAACAAATGCGAACGAGGTAAAAATAAGCTAACATATTCACATAGAACACCATTAAAGCATAGTAGAGGCTCACAAGACCCCTACTTGGTAAAATTGAGAGGGATGGAAATGGAAAATCCAACACATGAGAAGCACGAACAACCGCATGCCAAGATTGCTCAACAGGATGCACTATCGGGTTCAATCTCTCGACAAGGGTTTGTAACAAGATCAAATCACAAAAGCATCAAGAAACAATATCATGAAAGTAAAATTGAAAAATGATTTAGGGTAAAGGATAATAAAACCAATTTGCACATGCACATGATAAAAAAATTAATGCAAAGTCAAGTGTAGGTCAGGGTTAGGTCAAAACCCATGTCGGGCATCAGGATATCAGAGTTTCTTTTATAGTCATGCCAAAATGACTAACTTCAAAAGTTTAGTGAGGGTGACATACTAGCCCTACACTAGCCCATGTAAATTGAGACGTTAGGGTTTCCTTTATCGTCATACCAAAATGACCAACCCCGATAGTCTGATAACCACCAAGGCATGCAAATGAGGGAAAACATCAAGGTATCAGGGATGATTCTGTTGTCATACAAAAATTACAAACCCTGACATTCTAACAAAGAAATAAAACCAAGGCTAATATAGAAAAGAAAAAGACTCAAATCAAACCCAAAGCTAGAAAAAGAAAGGGGGTCCTTGTTTTGCCAAGTCAAAATGGGGCGTGTGTGTGCAAGACACAACAAATGGTGATCCAACCTAAGAAATGCTCTTATAAGCATTTCAAGAGGGAAAATCAGTCAACCTTCCAAGAACCCTCAAAGTTAACATGAATGTGACCAAAGGTAGTATGGTATTGATGGATTAAGAATAGGCCAGAACATAACTTCCACTGTTGAATTATCCACATGTGTACAAGTGTGTTCATTACTTTTCTCAAAGAAAGTTGAGACCATCATTGTAAACTAGACATTGAGCTAAATAATTTGATCTCATCCAAAATAAATGATCAGAAGTCACATTTTGATATGGATAAACACATGAGCTTTGATCATTAATCGCCTAGACATTACCCCACTGCCAGCCATGCATCCATAGCCCTGATGGGTTTGTCCCTATGCTTCCACTCAAGGCATGGATTTACTATCAGTTGGGCAGCTATCACCTTTTAGAGGTTTATTGAATCACCAAGTGTCATGTCCCTTTTTCTAAAAATAGACTTACAAAAATAGTAAGTTTCCAAGTTGTCCAAAAATAGTAAGTCTGGGTTAACTAGACAACGTTGGAAAAAAATAATTAATTTAATATTTAAATTTGTCTTGGCTTAATTTATGATTTCTTGGGAAATTAAATATTAAATTAAATATATTTTTTCTCAATAGGGGCATTGGAATATGTGGCATCGTGGGCATTAACTACGAGTTTGATTTTCTATCTTGAAGACAACTTTTTTGGGCAAAAGGCAATTATGAAGATATGACAACTATCAAATCTACTTTTTTGGCACAAGATTTTAGAATATTCCCCAAGAAGGCATTGGGTTTTGGGTGCCCATCTCAAATGCATGCAACATATAAAATTTGGAAAATTTTGGTGTTGTTGATAATTATCTCATTTCTCTCATATTTGCAAATTTGCATATGCATTCTTCAATGGACGAAAAGCCATTGGAGTTGGAGGCTTGTGGATGAAAACCCATGAGTATAAAGTTATTAGAGTATGAAAACCCTTTTCTCATAGAGAGCCTTCTCGTCTAGTGTTTGCATTAGAGATGAAGGATTTGGAGAAGTTTAACAATTTTCCTTTATTTGTTTGCAAGGCTCCTTGTGTGTAGTTGCAGTGATTCCAGAAGTGTTGTGAAGTATTAATATTGGGTTTTATTTGTGTTTCTATGTGTTTACTATTTTTCATCTATTCCAGGCACCATAGATCAGTCCTTGGATGTTTGGGAGGTGTTGTGGTGATTTTGGCAGTGTTCAGTGATTTACCCAATGTGTATTTCAACATAGTTTGAGTAGATTGTTGTAGATTTTGTTTTGGGTGTTGCAGAATTTTGCTGCTGTATTAAAATTAGTGTTACAGTCCTGATTTCATGTTTTAATATCATAAAATCAAATAACATCAGTTGTGGGTGTTTATGGTGAAATATGTGCAAGTTTGGTGTTAATATAGCTTGTTAATTTGTGTCGAAGTTTGTGTAGATTGTAGTGGATTTGTAATTTGTGTTGAAGGTGCATGTGATGTTATAATTAGTGTTTAAGACCTGATTACTTTCTGTTGTAATCAGAAAAATTCAATAAAATCCATTTGTGGTTTTTCTATGAGATTTTTGGTATCTTGGTGTTTGATACTTTTGTGGGTTTTGGTTGTATTTGTTCTAGATTTGAAATTATTGTTGTTGATGATGTTATGACTGTTATAACAGTTCAAAATATTGTAAAATCATCTTCAGATCAATGAGAATCAGTTGTATAAGTTTCTAGATAAGGTTGTGCAATTTGGTGTTTGACTAGCTTGCTAGTCTATGTGTTTTCAAAACGTTTGTAGAGGTTTGCAAAAATAATTCTAGATCTGATTTTAATTTTGAAATATTTAATTTTGTCACATTACAGTGGTATCAGAACAAGAATCGTGTCAGCCTATAGGGTAAATTGATTTGTTGATGTCAATCATGAGAGGTTTCTTCAATTCTCTAATAAAGATGTTGATAGAGAGGGACCCTAAATTATGGCCTCAAAAATTGCTAGATGATATGAAGAATACTAGTATCATTCTAAGGATTTAAAGGCAACCATAACATTTCAGAATTATGTAGAGTGGACAGGAAGAACTATGCCCCAAGAAGAGGATATTATCAGAATCTTAGAGGAATACCTTGAGGTAAACCTAAAGCTTTCAAAGCTGCAACATCTTTTGACAGGTACTACATAAGATCTAGAAATGAAGAAGAAAAGTTGAAGGATGTTAAAGAAATAAAGAAGCAAGAAGAGAAGTTAAATTTGGAGTCACAAGACATCATTGATCAAGAACCAAAAGCGCTTAGAAAGAAGATAGAGAAGCTAGAATTGGAACCACAAGAAGATGCTAAGGAGCATGAGAAAAAGAAAGAACAACAAATAGAGCCACAAGAAAGTGAGAAGAATCAAACCATGGAGAAATCCATAATGCAAGTGAAAGGTAAATAGATCTTATCTGAAGAAGATATTTTAGTGATTTCTAATGAGTTTACATGGTAGGACAATGTATGTCTCAATGAAGTCAATGACAAATCAGCTTTGCATGTTGAAGATGAAGATTTAATAATTGAATAAAAGGTTCCAAAAATTCCTATTAGTGTCCAAGAGACACCTACTGAGACTCTAAGGATTGAAGAGAAGGACCCAATACCATATGAGAATAGTCAACAAGATAGTTGTATTGATGAGCATGATTTCAAGAAGGATTCCCCAGTTGAGACTTATTCTATTGGTGATATTTATCATGAGAAGAGTGTTACTAATACAAATCCCTCAAAGATTTTCAAATCAGCTGATGAAGGTAAATATTTTGATTTCTTCTTTGATTAAAACTTGAGAAATAAGGATGTTGGTAGAAGCAGGGATTTATTGCATGACTTTGATATGATGTCATTACAATGTTTTTTCTATCATGAGAAGCATTCTAACTATGATGAAAAGATGAAGGGTACAAATTGGAAAGTGGATCCTTCCTCTCAACTTCAAAATTTCTCATCCATCTTGGTGTGGGATCCTAGTTCTTTATCCAAAGACCCACAAAAATAAGATATTGAGGAGCACACAGAGGCTGAATTTTTTTATGGGTGCAATCATAGTTGCAACAACGTTGTCTAGTTCAAAATCCTCAACTTCTAGTTGTGTCAAAGTAGCATAGTGGAAGAACAGTGGTGAATGCATTTTCCATTTCATGCAACCATTAGAGAAGTCAACAGTTGTAATACCAAAGAATAAGGCATGTGATGAAGTCTATGTTGTGAAAATTGACATGGTTCTGGATGTAGGATGGTTATTTTTTATTGGTGAGTTATTATAGATTCACAAATCCAAGGAGTTTAAGTTTACATCTAAAGGAAAAGATAGGGAGCTTGGAGGTGTCTCTAATGGAACTTTGAGAGTAGACATAGATAAGAATATTTCTTGCAAGGAAAGGGTTGCTTGGGCAATAAGTTGCTTGGTTTTGGAGAGCATGCAAACTATTTCATCTTTTGGTAAGAAATATAGTCCTTATTTTGATATTCAAATGCTTCCAAATATGCATAGTATGGTTTTCAGTAATATGCCCCCAGAATCACTATCAAATGGAGGATTTTAGTATGCCATAGAGTTTGGATGTCAGCATGCCAATCTTGTTCCATATTTCTCAAGGACTAGTTTGACAGTAAGCTACCCTCATATTTCTATTTACAAGGAAGATATGCTAAAGACAATTCTCAAATGCTTTAGTAAACACGTTGAGTTTGTGTTCATGCCATCCAATTTGATTGATGCACTAGCTACTCTCCAATTCATGGAGAATCAAGTGTTTAGTTCTTAGTTGGGAAATTTTGTTTTGATATCTTTTGATGATATTTTGATGTATAGCAAAGCATGAAAGGATCATATGAGGTGCCAAAATTTGATCATTTAGATTCTAGAGAAACATGCTCTATTTGAAAGAGAATTTAAGTGTGAGTTTCTTTTCACAAAGATTTTATACTTGGTCCATGTTACTATTGACAAAGGCATGCATGTGTGTCATAAGAGGATTACAATTTTTCTAGTCTAGGCATTCCTAACCACACTAACTCTATTGAGAAGATTGTTTAATTTATGCAGCCATGAGAAGAGGTTTGTTAAGGGATTTTCATATGTGGCAGCATCCTTAACCAACATGACAAAGAAAGAAGCTTCTACATGGATGGGAAGAACACAAGAAGTTTTGGTTAAGCTTAAGGAGGTAATCATCTCATGCTATGTACTTTCTATTTCAGTTTTCTCACAATCATTTGTACAGAATGTGATGCTATAGGAAAGAGAGATGGGTTGGTTACCATGCAAGGGAGGAACTCCAAAAAAATTAAGAGCATGAAGTTCAAAGAAGTGGAAATGAGTTTCTCTATGCATGATGAGGAGGTAACTTCCACCATGTATTCTTTTGGAAAATTCAGTCATCATTTGGTTTTTGGGTTATATGTGGTAGAGAGGAATCACAAGGGATTTAAGTTCTTCTTGGATAAACATGATTTGAATGATGAGCAGCAAGAAGGGTTAAGGAAAATCCAATTTTATATATTTGATATAGAATGCATGAAGGGTAGAAAGAATATATTTGTTAATGATTCTACCAAAATGCATATTCCTTGTTTTGTCATTAATGGTGATTGGGAGTTTCCCAACATGGTAGACCATGCATAAATGTATTTTCCACTATCATTTTATAATTTTTTTTGGGTGATCAATCTGTGCTAGTGGATGGACTTAGAGAGTGCACAATCTTCCATCAGAATGAATTGTTGTTTGCAAGTTCAATATCCAGAGTTGGGTGGTGTATTTTTTTCTTCTATATGATGTTAATTGATGTTCCTCAACTGTACTCTTTATGTTATAGATCAGATCATGAAGTTGCATTTAACATCCTTCAAGTTGAGGCAAAGTTTGAAACAATTAGTGTAATTTTTTAGTAGGGTGTGTCTCCACATTACGAAGGTAAAAGAAGTACTTTTTTCCAAGTTGTGTATTTACTATTGTGTAGGATGCATTGACTTTTATAACAGTTGTATAAGCTGTAAAAATCAGATTCATGACACAATAAGAAGTTTCAGGTGTTTCTAGTACAAACTGTCTAGAGGTAGTGCATCTACACTGTATGGGAGACAAGTTGTGAAAGGAAAGTTATTTATGGAAAGAAAATGGAGACTAATAGCATGGACAAGTTTGTTATACTTTGGTGATGGCCAAAAAATATCACTCAGCTCAGATCCACTGCTCTGAGAGTTTCCAGGATGCTTGGAAGAGAGTTGGATAAGATTGCATGTAGGGAGTCTACAAAAGCTTTTTGGGAGGATGTAGATCAGTTTAAGAATTGGAGAGAAGGCATAAATCATTCACATATCAAAGGGATCATATTACATGGATATTATTGTTTGGGACATGGTATTGTCACAAATAAATTTGAGCACTCAGCTTTGCACAATGTTTTATGGCAGGAATTGCAACATCTCAGAGATACAAGATTAGGCTTTCTGAGTAGTATAACATAATTCTTAAGCATCATGGTTGCAATTGCTTGAGGAAAAGAAATATTTGGGAAGGGAGGACTTGTCATGTCCCTTTTTCTAAAAATAGACTTACTAAAAATAGTAAGTTTCTACTATCCAAAAATAGTAAGTCTAGGTTAACGAGACAATGTTGGAAAAAAATAATTTATTTAATATTTAAATTTGTCCTAGATTAATTTATAATTTATTGGGTAATTAAATATTAAACTAAATATACATTTTATCAATAGGGGCATTGGAATATGTGGCATCATGGGCATTAACTACGAGTTTGATTTTCTATCTTGAAGATAACTTTTTTGGGCTAAAGACAATTAGAAAGATATGACAAATATCAAATCTACTTTTTTTGGCACAAGATTTTGGAATATTCCCCAAGAAAGCATTGGGTTTTGGGAACCCATTTCAAATGCATGTAGCATATAAAATTTGGAAAATCTCTCATTTGGGGTTGTTGACAATTATCTCATTTCTCCCATATTTGTAGATTTGCATATGCATTCTTCAATGGACAAAAACCCATTGGAGTTGGAGGCTTGTGGAAGAAAAGTCAAGTTTAAAGTGATTAGAGGATGGAAACCCTTTCCTTACAGAGAGCATTCTCATCTAGAGTTTGCATTGGAGCTGAAGGATTTGGAGAAGTTTGGCAGTTTTCATTTGTTTGTTTGCAGGGCTTCTTGTGTACAATTCTAGTGATTCTAGAAGTGTTGTGAAGAGTTGATGTTGGGTTTTATTTGTGTTTCTATGTGTTTTCTATTTTCCATCTATTCCAAGTGCCAGAGATCAATCATTGGATGTTTGGGAGGTGTTGTGGTGATTTTGGCAGTGTTCAGTGATTTACCTACTGTGTATTTCAGCATAGTTTGAGTAGTTTGTTGTGGATTTTGTTTTTGGTGTTGCAGAAGCTTGATGCTATAGTAAAATTAGTGTTGCATTCTTGATTTCATGTTTTAATATCATAAAATTAAATAGAATTAGTTGTGGATGTTTATGGTGAAATATGTGCAAGTTTGGTGTTAATCTATCTTGTTAATTTGTGTTGAAGTTTGTGTAGATTGCAGTGGATTTGTAATTTGTGTTGCAGATGTATTAGCTGTTATAATCAGTGTTTCAGTCCTGATTATTTTCTGTTGTAATCATAAAAATCCAATAAAATACATTTTTGGTTTTTCTATGAGATTTCTGGTATCTTGGTGTTCGGTAGTTTTGTGGGTTTTGGTTGTATTTGTTCTAGATTTGAGATTATTGTTGCTGTTGATATTATGACTGTTATAACAGTCCAAAATATTGTAAAATCATCTTCATATCAATGAGAATTAGTTGCATAAGTTTCTAGACAAGTTTGTATAGTTTGGTGTTTTGACTATCTTGCTAGCCTATGTGTTTTCAAGAAGTTTGTAGAGGTTTGCAAAAATAATTCTAGATCTGATTTTAATTTTGAAATATTTTAGTTTGTCACATTACACCCAAAAAGTTGAGGTTTACTAATATATCATTCTCTTTTCTTTCCTTTTTCATTTGTATCTTTTCTTTTGATTTTTCTTTTGTCTCTTGATTTTCTTTTACTCATTTCACTTTCTTTTGATTTTTTTATCTTAGCCCATTTATTTCATGAAACCATCTCAACTTGCAAGTAATGAAGCTTGCTATTGGGGTGGGAATCATAGTGAGTCCTAGGATGCAAACCTTTAGATTTTTTCTCTCAATCTCTAACTACAACCATGAATCCCATCTACCATCAGAAACATTAGCATGTAAAAGGTATAAGATCTTCAAACAAGCTCAGTCAAGTCACTAGTTACCTAGACTCATGCAGTAGACATACACCAACAAGAGCACAAGACATGTAACCTTAAGAAATTTCCCCAACAATAGACTGACAGTAGGGTTAGACTCATCCCACTCATCCTATATTAGCACTTGAGGCAACAAACAAAGGTCCCCAAAACCAAAAACAATCCAAAATAAAAACAAGGAGATAGTTGAACATAAAACAAGTACAGTCAAAGAAAAACCAAATAAGAGAATAAGGCAATGTAAAGAGAATTGGACAAAGGAAAGACATAACCATAGTCACAAGAAACAAGAACAAATGACCTAACTTAACTATGTACAGAGGGGGAAAGGGTCCACTCAGTAAGCCTCAGGCAAAGAAGTAATGTTTGAGGTACTGCCCATTGACAGGAAAAGGAGTCCATGCTCCCTTGTCAAAGAACTAATTCTATAAGCATTCTCTCCTAAGATCTCACTTACCTAGAAAGGACCTAACCAAAGATTTTAAAATTTAGAATGGTCTCCTTTATTCTCCCTCTCTTTTTCCCATAAAAGGACTAGGTAAGCTATCCTAAAGGCATTGACTTTGGCTCTTTTATCAAACCACCTTTTGACTACCACTTGATGTTTCACAAAATGTTCTAAAGTTGCATCTCTCCTTTCTTCCAAACTAATAAGGTTCAACAATCTTGCCTCTACTTTATCTTCAATTGCTAAATAGTCTCTCATGAAATACAAGGTTTGGATTTTTAAGTTCATAGGGAAAATATGGTTAAGCCCATAAACTAGTTGGTATGGTGAAGACCCAAAGAGACCTTAAAACTAGTCCTATCCACCCAAATTGCATATTTTAGTTGAGTGTACCAATTCCAAAGATTCCTCTCTAACAATTTCTTAATGACATGTATCAAATTCTTGTTAGTGGATTTAGCAATGTCATTCCCTTGTGGATAATAATTGGAAGAGAATTTTACAATTACCTCATACTCAAAATTCCATTGCAACAACTTAGTAGAAGATAAAGCAAGGTTGTTATCACATACCAGAGAAAATGGCATTCCAAACCTGGTGATAATGTATTCTTCTAGAAAATTGATGATAGTTTCAGCGGTGCAGTCCTTATATGCTTGGGCCTCACTCCATCTTGTACAGTAATCTGTTGATGTCAAGATAAATTTGTGTCCTATAGAAGAGTTTGGGTTAATCATACATATAAAATTGGGTTAATCATACATATAAAATTAAGACCCCATTGAGAAAATGGCCTTACCTCATAGACTAGTTGTAAGGGTATGGTTGGGTTCCTCTTCCTGTGATCAGATGTTTAACATGTGTGACATTTCCTGACATGCTAATGTGTATCTTTGAAAATTTGAGGCCAATAGTATCCTGCCCTTATGATCTAATGTGCAGTAGCATCTCCTAATCCATGTCTCGTCCCAAACTTCTCATGGAACTTTGTCATTACCTGATCTGCTTCACCTTTGTTCAAGGATATTAAATAAATTCCTTCACAATTTTTCTATGGAAGATCCCTAACTTGATCATGTAATTGTTTCTTTTGATCCTCAATGCTCTTCTTTAGGTGGAGTTTAAGTTCTCTAGGTATTTGTTATTTAACAATTAGTAGACTATGTATTGATACCAAGGATCATTGATGATGATTTCCACTTAATACAACTAACATACTAACTATTGATCTAATTTTACCAAGGATTTAGACAATCCCTACCCTATAACTAATCTCATATGTTGTATTTCTAAGTCAAATTCCTACAATATCACCATCTATTTACCATGCCTCTCTCCTAATTCATTCTACATTAGCATGGATTTAACATCCTAATCAGGGACAATAGCAAAGACCTTGCTTCTTAGAATGTAATGTCTAAACTTCTTTACTACCCTAACCAAAGCAAAAGCTTTCTTTTCCATGTAAGGATACCTAACTTATGCATTTTTGAAATGAGCACACATGAATGTTATGGGTCTTTCATCTCCTTCTCCCTTCTTCTATGCCCATACTATAGCACATGAATTTTCTAAAGTGAATGAATTGATGTAGGAAGGCAACTTGTAATCTGGGGGTGGTTAATACCAAAGCTTTAGCGATGGAGTCCTTAATCTTGGAAAAATCTTGGTTAGTTCTTGCACCCCATTCTATCTTGGCATCATTGTTAAGCATGTAATTCAATAGCTTCACTATCTCAGCAAACCTAGTGACAAATTTCCTAACATTACTAATTTTGCCAAAAATTAATTAAGTTATATCTTGCTACTTGGAAAAGGGAGGTTTTGAATAGCTTCAACTCTTTCTATGTCTATAGAGGTAACTTCTTTAGAGATGATATGACCCATCAACTTACCTTTTGTGACTCCAAAAATGAACTTCTTGGGATTCAAGGAGACACCATATTATTTACATTTTTGGAAGATCTTCCTTAAATCTGAAACATGGTCTACTCTATTCTTTGAAAATATTGTAATATTGTCCATATAAATAATGATACACTTACCAACTAATCCTTTGAAAGCAATGTGCATATCTTGTTGGAAAGTGGCACCTACATTGATCAGTCCAAATGACATCCTTTGGTAATCATAAATTTCCCATTTGCAGATGAATGTAGTCTTCAATCAATCTTTCTCTTTAACCATGACCTAGTTATATGTTGAATATCAATCAAGGAATGACATCATCTAGGATCCATTAACAATTTGCAATACCTCATCCAAAGAATGGAGTGGGTATGTTGGGAATTAAGGTGTCTCAATCTTGGTAATTCCTTGTATTATTTCATTATATTTATTTATTTATTGCTTATAGTATAATTTGGATGCAAATCCTATGTTGTCATATTGTGGGATTTAACACAGTGATGTGTCAGCTTACATGGCATATGACCACATGTAAATTTGTCCTCACATGAGGAGATAGGCATCCCACTTAGTGGTAGGAATATTTTGCCATGTGTCAGCATCTTGGAATGTGTGTAAGGGAATATTGACCGAAATGGTCATGATAGATTCCTATGACAAAGTTATGACATGTAAGAGTCAAAAATAGAAGATCCTATGACAAGTATGGACATGTGTCAAGAAGCATCTTTGAATAAGGCATCTTTGGGTGCCCCAAGGTGGACTATGACATGTTGTAAGAGAATATGTTATTTATAGCCTGTGTATAATAGATTCTCTTACAGTTGTAAGTTATGACAACTATGACATATTCTATGATGGTTGTAAGAGTCGTAAGAGCATCTATCATAGCCCATTTTTGAAATAGGTGACCTCCTTGGGATGGGGTGACTTGACAAGTTTCAAGAGCATCCTACAGTGTTGGATAAGTGTCCATAGGCATGGGTTTTGGGCCATGAGACCATTTTAGACGCCCATCTCAATGTGGAGACATTTTTACCTTGTATTTGTTATATAAACAGGTGTTTTGAGGAGGAGATGTATTATGTGATTGACAGGTACTATTATGTTGTCAGTTTGTCTCTAGATACGAGTGTTGAAAACTCCTAAGAGCATACATTGTAAGTGTATTGTAAACCATTTTAGTTTTTGATAATACATTGTGCAGGTTTTGGAGTGGGGTTTTTCACCCAATAAGGGTTTTCCCCACATATATCTTGTGTCTCTCTCTTCTGTCTCATTTTTGTGTGTATGTGTATTGCTGCAATATCTCCATTGTTGTTGTTAACATTCTATAACTATAAAGATAAAATTGAATTTGTACTCTCCTCCCCTCATTAGATTAGTGTAGGAAGCGATTTCCGCACACCTAGCTTCCTTTCAGTTGGTATCAGAGCCTGGCTAGTTTTGGTTCTAGCTACTGGGTAGGGGTTTTTTGAGCTAATCTTAGGTTGAGTGGGAGTGTGTGTAGAGTATTCTATATCTTATTGTAGGACGGAGATGGCAACCACATCTAGAAGAGTAGAGGTGGAGAAGTTCAATGGCACAAATTTTGAGTTGTGGAAACTCAAGATGGAAGACCTACTTGTTGATCGTGACCTATGGGAAATCGTTGATGGAACAAAACCTACAACAATGTCACAAGCTGATTGGGACCCCAAAGATGGGAAGGCTAAGGGTCTCATAAGACTCTGTCTAGCTAACTTTGTCCTGTTGAACGTCCATGAGGAGAAGACTACTAAAGAACTTTGGAAGAAGCTGGGATCTGTTTATCAGTCCAAGTCCCTGGTGAACAAGCTCTTTCTGAAAAAGAAGTTGTTTTCTCTAAAGATGGAAGATGGAGGATCTGTTGCAGACCATTTGAATGCTTTTAACATGATTGTTGCACAGTTGACATCCATGGGTATGAAAATGGAGGAGGATCAATGTATGACCCTGCTTTGTTCTTTGCCAGATTTGTGGGATCATCTTGTCATGGCTATCGGAAGCACTACAACCACCTTCACGATGGATGAAGAAGTATCTTCGTTGTTATCTGAAGAAATGCAGAGAAAGACATCCGAGCAGCCAAAGATGCTCTTGCGGTTCATGGAAGACCCAAAGAGAAAGGGAAGAAGAAGGACAAGAAAGGTGAAAAGGGTAGATCCAAATCTCCTAAAAAGTCCAAGGCTCTTTGTTGGAATTGTGGGAAAATTGGGCATTTCTGAAAGGAATGCAAAGAGGAGAAGAAAAAGAAAGAGAAGAATGCTCTTGATTCATATTCTGACAAATCACAAGATGATGGTGATGCCTTCATCGCAGCCTTGGCCACCCATGCACCTAATGATGTGTGGTTGATAGATTCTAGTGCATCATTCCACATGACCTCACATTGAATGTGGTTCACAAAGTGTAAAGAGTTCGGTGGTGGAAGAGTGTACCTGGGTGACAATTCTCATCTGAAGATTGTTGGTCATGGAAGAGCCTCAATCCAATTCCCTAATGGACGAGTGAAGGGGAACACTGGGGTTATGCACATCCCAGGCCTAGCATGGAACCTACTTTCTGTAAGTATGTTGAATGATGCAGGTGTGCTGGTTGTCTTTTTGAAGGATGGATGCAAGATGACTAGAGGATCTATGGTGCTTGCAAAGGGTACTTAGAGAGGTCACAGTGCAATAGTTCTTCTGACTCGAAGAAAAGAGCTACAGTCACTTCATCCCCACCATCTGAACAAGCAGTAAAGAAATATGTTGTAACACATTCTGATGGTAGTGCGTACCCTGAAAAATAAAAAACCTCATTTCAAGGGGTTAAATGATTGTAATCTCGAGTTTGACTTTTGTGAACATTGCATTTATGGAAAGCAAAACCATGTTTAGTTTTACTCTAGTTCTCACAGGTCTTCTAGTGTATTGGATCTTATTCATTCTGATGTGTTTGGTCTTGTTAATGTTCCTTTGATTTCTAAATCTGTATATTTTGTATCTTTCATAGATGATTACAGTAGAAGGACATGGGTTTATTTTATCAGAAGCAAGATTGAAGTCTTTAGTCGGTTTAAAGAGTTTAAAGCCTTTGCAGAAAATCAGACTAGTAAAAAGATTAAGTGTTTGAGAACTGATAACGGTGGTGAGTTTTGTTCGACAGAGTTCGATAAGTTTTTTAAGGAGCAAGGGATTGAAAAACATAAGACAACTCCATACACCCGCAGCAAAATGGAGTTGCAAAGAGGATGAATAGGACACTAATGGAGAAGGCTAGGAGTATGCTTAGTGGAGCAAGCCTTGAACAAAAGTTTTGGGCTGAAGTTGTAGCCACTGCTTGCTATCTGGTAAATAGATCTCCTACATCAACTCTTGTTGGTAAGACACCTATGGAGGTGTGGTCTGGTAAGAAGCCTTCAGTTAGACATCTTCGTGTTTTTGGTTGTGAGGCATATGTACATGTGCCTAGGGAGAAAAGGTCTAAATTGGAGAACAAGGTTGTTAAGTGTATCTTCATTGGCTATGGTGTTGGTGTGAAAGGATACAAGCTTTGGGATCCTATGGCTGAAAAAGTGTTCTATAGAAGAAGTGTTATATTTAGAGAGCTAACACCTTCTTTCGTTGTTCTACAGCCAGAACAGACAGAAAAGAAAGAGGATGCGGTTTAGTTTCCTTCTACCCCTGAGAAGACTAAACTGACAGACCCTATAAGACTTGATGATGAGGAGAGCTCTAGCAGCTCTGAAAGCTCAGAAGAAGAAGTAGAACCTCAACCTCAAGCATTGAGGAGGTCTATAGGAACAAGAAAGCAACCTGATAGGTTTGGTTATTCATTGCTTGATTCTAGTTGTGCTTTTGCTTTACTTACTAACACTGATGAGCCTAGAACTATGAAAGAGGCTATGGGCATGAAAGATGCAGGTTCTTGGAAGGAAGCCATGGAAGATGAGATGGCTTCTTTGGAAAAGAATAAAACATGGGACTTGGTGCCTTTGCCTGAAGGATGGAAACCCGTTGGATGCAAATGGGTGTTCAAGAAGAAATTTAGTGCATATGGCAGTGTTGAAAAGTACAAGGCTAGATTGGTTGCGAAGGGTACTCACAAGTGGAGGGAATTGATTATGGTGAAATTTTCTCTCCCATTGCAAAGTTGACATCCATTCAATTCCTGTTATCTCTTGCAGTTGCTTATGACTTAGAGGTAGAACAGATGGATGTGAAGACAATTTTCCTTCATGGTGATTTGGAGGAAGAGATTTACATGTCACAACTAGAGCATTACATAGAGAAAGGTAGAGAAAATTTGGTTTGCAAGTTAAAGAAGTCTTTGTATGGTTTGAAGCAGTCTCCTAGGATGTGGTACTTGAAGTTTGATGCCTTTGTGTTGTCAATTGGATATCTGAGATTGAAATTAGATCATTGTGTGTATTACAAATTTGATAATGATCGCATTCTTATTATTGCATTATATGTTGATGATATGATGTTGATTGGGGATGGTAAGAATATGATTTCTGATTTGAAGTCTTAGTTGTTAGCACAATTTGAGATGAAAAATCTTGGGGCAGCCAGGTACATTCTGGAAATGGAAATCAGAAGAGATAGAGCTAACAGAAAACTTTGGTTAAGCCAGAGTAAGTATGTGAAGACCGTGTTGGATAGGTTCAACATGGCATATTGTAGACCATTGTGTGTTCCTGTTTCATTGGGGACAAAGTTGTCTGTTAATGATTGTCCAAAATCTCCTAGTGAGGTGGAGGACATGAGCAGAGTACCTTATGCTAGTGTTGTTGGCAGTTTGATGTATGCTATGGTCTGCACAATACTAGACATTGCCCAAGCAGTGGGAGTCCTTAGTCGATTTATGGCTAATCTTAGACGGGTACATTGGGATGTAGTTAAGCGAGTGTTCAGATATTTGAGGGGTACTTCCAAGTATTCCATATGCTATCATGATAATGTTACAGGACCTCCACATTCAGTTTGTATTCATGGATTTGTGGATTCTAATTGGGCAGGTGACATTGATAGCAGGAGATCCACCAGTGCCTATGTGTTCACTATGTTTGGCGGTGCAATTAGTTGGATGAGTAAGTGACAACCTGTGGTTGCTTTGTCCACGACAAAAGCTGAGTACATGGCAGCAACTCATGCTTGCAAGAAAGCCATTTGGCTTAAGAGATTATGATCAGATATTGGTGTTGATGCAGGATAGATTATGATTTGTTGTGACAATTAGAGTGCGATTTGCCTTGTGAAGAATCTAACTTTCCATGCCAAAACAAAGCATATTGATGTACAGTTTCACTTCATGCGAGACATGGTAGAGGATGGGAAGGTAAATTTGGAGAAGGTAGATACTTTGAAGAATGTTGCAGATGCATTGACGAAGCTAGTGGGCATAGAGAAGTTTAGATGGTGTTCGAAGTCTATGGGCCTCTCGACCTATAGCAGTTAAATCCTATTTTTCTATTGGCTCTTACAAGGCATTCAACAAGTGGGAGAATGTTGGGAATTAAGGTGTCTCAACCTTGGTAATTCCTTGTGTTATTTCATTATATTTATTTATTTATTGCCTATTGTATAATTTGGATGCAAATCCTATGTTGTCATATTATGGGAGTTGGCACGGTGATGTGTCAGCTTACATGGCATATGACCACATGTAAATTTGTCCTTGCATGAGGAGATAGGCATCCTACTTAGTAGTAGGAATATTTTGCCATGTGTCAGCATCTTGGAATGTGTGTAAGGGAATATTGATCGAAACGGTCATGACAGATTCCTATGACAAAGTTATGACATGTAAGAGTCAGAAATAGAAGATCGTATGACAGGTATGGACATGTGTCGAGAAGCATATTTGAATAAGGCATCTTTGGGCACCCCAAGGTGGACTATGACATGTTGTAAGAGAATATGCTATTGTGTATGATAGATTCTCTTACAGCTATAAGTTATGATAGTCGTAAGAGCATCTATCATAGCCCATTTTGGAAATAGGTGACCTCCTTGGGATGGGGTGACTTGAAAAGTATCAGGAGCATCCTACAGTGTTGGACAAGTGTCCAGAGGCATGAGTTTTGGGCCATGAGGCCATGTTGGACGCCCATCTCAATGTGGAGCCATTTTTGCCTTGTATTTGTTATATAAACAGGTGCTTTGAGGAGGAGATGTATTATGTGATTGACAGGTACTGTTATGCTCCTAGTTTGCCTCCAAATATGAGTGTCGAAGACTCCTAAGAGCTTGCATTGCAAGTGTATTGTAAACCATTTCAGTTTTGATAATACATCGTGCAGGTTTTGGAGTGTGGGGTTTTTTACCCGATAAAGGTTTTCTCCACGTATATCTTGTGTCTCTCTCTTCTATCTCATTTCTGTGTGTATGTGTATTGCTACAATATCTCCATTGTTGTTGTTAACATTCTATAACTGTAAAGATAAAATTAAATTTGCACACTCCTCCCCTCATTAGATTAGTGTAGGAAGCGATTTCTACACACCTAGCTTCCTTTTAGGGTAGTTGTCCTTTCCTGTGGCCCTATTCAAATTCTAGAAGTCAACACATAACCTAATTTCTCCATTCTTTTTCCAAGATAGGACCAAGTTAGCTACCCAAGTTGAGTGCCAGATTGGAAATATAATCCTTGCTAATAATAATTTTTATACCTCTTTATAAATCAGTGGTTAAGTAGTGCATTTACATGCCTCTATCTTTGTCTAAAAGGCTTAGAACTAGGATTCAAAGGAATAGTATGGGCAATGACTGAGGTATCAAAGGTTTTCAAGTCATCATATCCCTAGGCAATCACCTCCTGGTAGTCTTTTAGTGTTTGAATTATGCCTTCTCTCTTCTTGGGTACAAGATTTACTACATGGGTTGTAAGATCATACATACATTAAAGTGGGGGCTAAATGTTATGTCGTAAAATGTCCCCCTAGGACTTTTACCTTTGACGTTTAGCTCTTGGGTCCCTTAGCTGTAATCATGCACGTTAAAAAGGAATCCCAAAGAAAAATCCCCTGAAACCCATGTCAAATGTGACCTAGGGGTGAACCTTGAGCTAAATCCAAACCCAAAATAGGCCCTTGGACAAGGGCGCCCATGCCCTAGTCCAACCTTATTTTGTTCAGGTCCCAAATTCATATGTCAGCTTATGATCATTAAAAGGTGTTCCTTGTTGGCATCTTAAGTTTGAATTATGAAGTTATAGCGGGAATGTATATATAATCATGTTTAGGACTTCATTTGGAAACTAGAAGACGATTTTGAGATTAAGGCGAACTTATGATCTAGAGCATTCAAGGCATTCATTGTGTTGCATAACAGAATTGTGTTGTTGTTGTGTTTGTTGTTGTAAATTTGGCTTCATCTTCTCATGGTGTGAAAGATCTTCATCTCCTTGAGAGCTACACCTCTGAGGTGATATCTATTTGTGATTCAATCTATCTACTTTATCATTGCTTTTGCTTCTATCCACCAAGGACATGCACTCTCTATATAACAGTAGTGTTAGAAGTCTTGAATGCCATTCTGGGGCTTGACTAAGGCAAGCTCCTAAACACCACAACCCCCAACCCTTCTCTTGTGATTGTAGGTGATAGGTGTTAGATCTTGCGGAGAGGAGTTGTAGAGGATCATTGCAGAACATAAAGATTCTAGATATGAAGAAAAAGATAGGGAAAAACCCTAAAAGGTCAAGGGTGCCTATTCTTTTGACTTCCAGTTTTGTAGTGCCAAAAATATCTAAAGTGGTTGTAATCTATAGCAGATTTCATCACAAAGCCCTCAAAAAAAGTACCACCTTGCACTTGGGCACCCGCTCTTTCAACCCCAAAGTTTTGCATTCTGAAATCCAAAATCTAGTATGTATCTAATTTGCATTTAGTGTCTTTTTGTGTGAGCATTTGTTAAGTTTTGTCTGTTTGTTTATGATTTTACATAATTAGGGTTTTTGAGCTTAATCAGACTAAAGTTAACAAATTAATCAACAAATTCTAAATTTCCTTATCATTCCAAGTGACAACAAACCTGATAGTTGAGTCCTCTTGCAAAAGTTGTGATACAACTCAGTGAAATGTCCTTGAATGTATGAAGTGAAAGGAGGAACTAATCAAACTATCAATCATCAACCTTATCCCCTCTTTTTATTCATTACAATTACAATGTTTAGAGTCATAGGAAGTAAACTTATCTATCAAAGAGGTTCATGATAACATCTGTGGAGTGCAACCTAGTGGCATGGTCCTAGCAAAAAATTGTTAAGAATGGGATATTATTGGCCCAACATGGAACATGATGCATGTTAGTATTTTAGAAAATGTACATCATGTCAAAAACATGGAGATATAATTCATACACATTCTCAAACACTTCATCTCATCATGACTCCATGGCCTTTTTCCACATGGGGGCTTGATCTCATAGGCAAAATAAATCTCTCTTCCTCCAATGGCCATAAACATATTATCACTACAATTGAATACTTCACTAAGTGGGTTGAGTAAATTCCTCTTACTTATGTGACTAGCTGACAAATTTCTAAGTTCATCCTCAACCATATCATTTTCCACTATGGTATCCCTGCTACCATTATCATAGATAATGGTAAATCCTTTAAAAATCATGAAGTCCACACCCTTTGTCATCAAAATTTTCACATCAAACACAAATGGTCTAAACCTTATTACCCATAAGGAAATGATCAGGTGGAGGCATCTAATAAAACCCTTATTAAAATCCTCAAAAAGATTATCAATGATGTTGTTCATGATTGGCATCTTCAACCCTATCCCACCCTATGGGCCTATTGCACTAGCATCCATATACCTGCTGGTGCCACTCCCTATCCCATCATCTTTGGTACTGAAGTCATCTTTCCAGTTGAGATCAAGCTCCCATCATTGCATTTCTTGGTGTGACCTCATCACTAATGAAGACTACAAAGTGGCATGGTTATATGAACTAGAGATTCTTGATGAACACCAACTCAATGAATTAAATCACCTTAAGGCATATCAAAATTGGTTGTGTCATAGCTACAACAAGCACATAAAAACTAGAGAATTTAAAATCAGGGATCTTGTGCTCAAAGAAAATCATAAGATTACAAATCAGGACCATGAGAACAAAGGAAATTTTGAGCCAAACTAGATGGGTCCCTATATTGAATCATTATAAAATACGCCTTAAGGATATACAAGGTAGCAACACATGAAGGTCAAGAGCTAGAGGAACCTATGAAAATTGTGCATCTCAAGTGGTTGCATACATAATCTAGCAATAGTAATTTCATAACATCACAAAAGTCTAAAAAATCAAAATAAAAGTAAAAAGCAAAAAGTAAAGAATTTTAAAAAAAAATCTCTTTGGTGAAAACCATGCTTATGACACATTGGGCAAGTACCATGATGAAAACTTGCTTGCGGGTGTCATATGTAAACACATTTTTTCCATTGTCCACAAATATCTTTGCACTTGGGGAAAAATATAGGTATAGTCCACCCTGTTTATTCCATATAGTTGTACTTGCATCCATTGTCATAATCTTTTTTGTAATCATCCACCCATATCACCTTTTTTATTTGGTTAGGCCTTGCCTTAGATCTTGACTCATGCTTCGGATAGACACATTGATTATTCCTAATTTGAAAATTTGATGTTATGACATGTGTTCTATTATCACTTTATCCCCAATAGTCCCAACACACAAACATGTGCACCCTACAAAACCTCACCATGCATTCACTCTTAGAAAAATAACCACCTCCTACACACACAGTCACTTGACCTCACATAAACAAATGCCTTTCCCTCTTGTTTAAATCCTTATTCAAAGTTTCATTATATCATTTAGTGGGATATATCATTCACAAATTTGACATTGCTACTCACTATCACAATAATATCTAATTTAGTTTTCAACTTGATGGGAGGCAAACTCGTTGTGTGTTTTTTTGTCTTCTTTTTTCTTCTTTGTTTGTTTGTTTCTTTTTATTTTCGTCTCACAACATACTCTACCAAGGTCATCATGGTTCATCATATCATGTTGTGTCTTGTTGATATGTTTGTTGGGGCATTTTTTAATGTTTTTTGCTTGCATACATGAGTCAATCCTTGTAACATATGATAAATCGTCATCAAAGTTCCTTATACTTTTTGTGCATACCATCATGTGTTATAGCAAAACTTAAGTTGTTCAATTTATGGTCAAAAGCTCTTTGAAATGAGAAACATGTTCATTCAACCTTTACCCACATCCACCCTCATAATCCTTCTTATCCACCCCCTTAATCATCACATCAATCAACCTATATTCTTCTATTCATTCTTACATTACTTTTCATCCATTAGCTAACATTCTTCCTCCTATTAATCCAATCCTCCACTTTCCTCATTATGTATTTCTATTCCTTTCAAGAGCACACTCGTGTTCTTCGCATTCACTTGTCCTATCAAGGGGGCATCCCATCATCCAATCTCAAATTTACCAAGGTGCCAAATTCATCCTTTGAATCCAATCAATCAATCAACCCAAAACAATGGATCCTTAACCTTTGACGCTTAGGACATCATTTATCATTTGTATCCTACTACCAAGTGTTTATATCTATCTTCTTTGACACAACATTGCTTCTTCTAGTTGCAACACCACTTCAAGAAGGGGCAAATGTAAATTACCTTACATGTTCGACACCAAAATTCACCACTTCTAATCCCTACCACACTAACATTTCTTATTCATTGATTAATTAAATAATTATATTATTTAATTTATAGCATATCCATTATCCATCATCAATTAATTAAATAATCATATTTAATTAATCTATTTTCATCCTTCAATTAATTAAATAATCCTATTATTTAATTAATTTAATTCATTCACCTCCCATGCACAACTTAATAACTTTATTGTTTTAATTCTCCAATTATCTTCTATACATAATTAAATAATTCTATTATTTAGTTATCTAATTAGTCTCTCACCATTAATTAAATAATTTATTTAATTTAATTGTCTCCTCAAATGCCACCTCAACAAGTGCTAAACTAATTGATATTCTTAAACTAATTACCTACTCATCACGCACTTAGAGGCTATTAAATTGAATTAATTTGATAGAGTAATGAGGAGTTAACTACCTCATTACATCTAACCACCCACCTCAAACTAATCAAAATTTCAACAATCCATTAATATTTGCAACAAAAAATATTAATGGAACTTTAATAATTTAACTTTTTTCTCCCATATTCAATCACATCCCTTGATCTTGTCTTGAGATCTTCCCCATTAATTTCAAAAATTAAAAATCTATGAATTAATAGTATTTCTTTCTACAATTCCTCCATGAACGTGCAATAAATTTATGTTGGGTTTTTTTAAAGAGCTCCATATTGAGTGTAAAAAGAATTTTATTTGATTTTCTATTTGTTTATCCCTCTTTTTATCATTCTTTCATTGTGAGGATTAAATTAGCATACAAAGTTGATTAGTTGTGTCTGAATATATTTGTTCTCTCCTTTTCTTGAGGGAGTTTTTTTTTTTCTTAAATCTCACTTACTACAAACTTCAGATTTTTTTCTTAAATCTCACTTACTACAAACTTCTTGTTAAAAAATATTTCCTCTATCTACTTTCGAATCATTCACTAAAGTGACACGTATAAGGTGAAGAATCATTCCATATAGCTTGGAGTGCATGTCCATTGTCCCATACCATATGTTTGAGAAGAGATTTGAGTCACTTTAGGTTATTTTCTCTATTTTTTTTCTCAAAGGAAAAGAACAAGATTACCCAAAATTTCGACATCTATAATAAGCATACATCTAATCTAGAAGTTGTCCTTTCTAGAAATACTTTTGAATCATTCACTAAAGTGACTCAAGCTTTTTCCAAATGTATAAGGTGAAGAATCATTCCATATAGTTTGGAGTGCATGTCCATTGTCCCATACCATATGTTTGAGAAGAGATCCGAGTCACTTTCCGTTATGTTTTCTATTTTTTTTCTCAAAAGAAAAGAACTGGATTAGAAATTTCTCCACATCTCTAATAAGCATACATCTAATCTAGAAGTTGTTCTTTCTAGAAATACTTTTGAATCATTCACTAAAGTGGTCCTCAAACTTTTTCCAAACGTATAAGGTGAAGAATCATTCCATATAGCTTGGAGTGCATGTCCATTGTCCCATACCATATGTTTGAGAAGAGATTTGAGTCACTTTAGGTTATTTTTTCTATTTTTTTTCTCAAAGGAAAAGAACCGGATTACCCAAAATTTCGAAATCTCTAATAATCATACATCTAATCTAAAAGCTGTCCTTTGGAGAAAAATATAAATCTAATCTAGAAAAATATACAATTTCCCTTTTCATATGGTTTGATGAGATCAGTTGAAAGTGACAGTGGAATAGAGCAAGAACCAGGCCTAACAAAGTACACTCAGTTAAATAATAAATAATATAAAACCCAAGTAGAGTTTCACCTAAAACATAAATTTCACCTCCAAGTTGAGTTTTTAATTAAATCCTCACTAAGCTGCATACGTCCAAGCATCCCTATAAATGAATACAGTCACAAAGCTAATCTGGGAGCAAGGAAATCAAGATCTAACTACCTAGAGATTTGTAGAGTTTTGTGGGTTTTGAGATGGGTGGATGGTGTGAGGGAGTAATGACCAAAATTCGGGACCATGCACCGGATTCGACCCAGGTTTTGGGTTTTTCAAGGCTGCTAACAATGGGTTTAGTTTTACTGCTTTTGGCGGGGCTTACTGTGGCAGGAATTGCCATGGAATTGGTAGTTTTACTGCCCGTTTTGATCCTACTGAGTCCCATATTGATACCTGCAGGATCAGCTCTGTTTGTGACAGTTGCAGGCCTCTTTTCTGCGGGTATTATTATACTGGGAGTCATTTTGGGTGTTTCATGGTTGTATAACTACGTAAGGGGAAGGCACTCTCCTGGTTCTGATAAGGTGGATTATGCATGCTTGAGGATTGCTGATACTGCAAGCTACGTGAAGTACTATGCGAGGAAATATGGTGGGTATTTGCAGGCCAAGGGGTGGAATGAGGTGCCAGCAGCTTAACTGTATTGTCATTGTTCTTAGTTCCCAAAACTCTGGATTGTGTGTGGTTTTCCCCATTTATAAAGAGTTGTCTTTATCAGTTTCAGTTTTTCTGCTGTTTGTCTGTGTATGTTGTGGTCATCAGAAACATGTCTGCAAGTTGCTGATGGTATCCATCAGTAAATTTGTTAGTGACACTGTTTTTGTTACAGAAACGAAGTGGCTTCTGTGTCAAAGTATCATAAGTGAAGTGGAAAGCTGTGTTCTCCTAAAAGTACGAATAATATATGATATAAACTTTAAAAAATGAAAAGTGTTGGTCTTTTGCAGGAGTCTCCTTGGAGTTTTATCACTGTCTTTCTTTGTCTTTTCTGCTCCCCCTTTTTGGTCTGAAGCTTTCTTATTTTTTGGTTGATTATGCTATATGGGTGTGGGCCCTTATCTCACAGCTTATCCAAAAAAAAAAAAAAATTTAAAAAATTTAGAGAACATATAAATTTATTTTTTATTTTTTGGTATTGAACAATGTTAAATTACAAAGAAAACTATTTTTTATTTTTTGTATTGAACAATGTTGAATTACAAAGAAAATTAAACAGTGGAACAGACTGCTGAAAATATAAATATACTACAATTCAGAGACAAGCAACTATTATTAGCCAAACAAGCCTCACAACAAAGGTTTAGAACAGGGTAAGTTGTAACACATAGGCTGAACCACCTAAAATACACCAAATGAACCATATTCAAGGAGATCTACAAATAATGACAGCAATTACATAATCTGAATCAAAGTATCACAGCTTCCAAACAAGAGTTCCCCCTTTTTTTTATATTGATCAAAGCCAATATATACAAGGAATAAAGCAGTCTTCAAGGACTGCCAGAAATAATAGAACCAACAAGACCACAGTACAAGTTTATTTTGATCATGGGAATTATTATATTTTGAAGAGAAAAATTTAAAAAAACTGAATCATGGTTTTATCTATTATGTCTCATTTCTACATATATAATGATTAAGAATAGTTTTAATTTTTATTGTTAGTAATTATATTATTGTAAAAAAAAATTTAAAAAAAAAATTGTGTAATGGTGAAATTTGTATATCTATGTTAATTTCTATCTACTTCTGAGTTCATCTTGGAAGAATTATCCTAATAGAATTACATAGTAGCATCTTGGACCTTTTTTTTAAGTTGGGCTTTTTGATTCCTATCCATTTTTATTGGCTATTAATTATGCACATTCTTATACATTTGGCTTTACACTTGTCTTATCTATATTTATTTTTATATATTTGTATCATTTATTAGCCTTGATTTCCATATACTCATTCTCGATCTCAAGACGTCATATACCTCATCTAGAGTCATTTTTGGGGTGCGTGCATAGTATAGATTCACTTTACTTAAATATCATCCACTTTAGTGGTTAAACAGTGAATAGCAATTTTACATCTCATTCACAACAAAAAGTGGTAAGTATTTGTCCTATTTTTATCGGTCAAAATTGACCTTTGACTTTTAGAAGTGGATGATATTTAAGAATAGCCGTATAGATTTGACCCAAAATTTAAATTTTTAAAATTTAAAAGACCAAAATCCTAGAGCATTAAGGAGCATTTAGTATGAATGTTTTGACTTGGTGCACTAAAAGGGATAATACTTGCATTAGAATCCACATCCTAGATTACTTGCACACTTGCTATTTGCCCACATTTGCCATGACTATAAAGTTGGTCCAATCAAGGGGTTGACTAAGGCGAACTTGGCCCTTGTGATTTGGGAATTCCTTCAAGGTATTTATAAATAGTGCTAGTTTTTAATTGTCAATAGAGAGTAGAGATCATAGCACAAAATAATATCCATGAGTTACAAATTGGATTTGCACAACATAAAATTGATCCAAGATTATGGATTTGACCCATAGTATATCTATTTTGTATATCTATTTTTTTTTCATTAGATAATCAGGATTTCCATGAGATAAGTACACCTATCACTTGCAATTAATATTCTAAATTAGTATTTAATATTATGATATTTTACATAGGTATAATTAACCTAGGTTGATTTGTGTTTTTGAGAGCATTCAATTAATTAACCTAGGCAATCTTTAGGAAATTGTATTTTTCTTTCACATTTTGGGTGAACCCACCTATTCTTACACCATCTAGGGTTTGACCTTAGGGCTATACTTTCTTTTCTTTTTAGGGTTTTTTATTGTCATATCATTTTATAGATCTTGCTATGGTTTGTTGTTCCTATTCATTGTTACATCTTTTTACCTTAGGGTTTGTGTTTTATAGTACCCTTCATTTTGGTCAACCCTACCTACCCTTGGATACTTCATTAGGGTTTTATCTTTCAAATCTAATATATCATTAATATTTTTAAATCAAAAAGTGATATATATTGTCTTATCTTCCTTTGAGGAGTGATCATTTAAGCCTTACTATAGCCACCTTTTTTAATAATGATTTGGATGCTCATATTGAGAACCACTTGGAATATCAACAAGACTATGATCATGAAGCTCACTTGGCTTTAAGCAAGATTTATCACTTACTAAACACTAATTGATGCATTTACTCAAGTTGAACCTCTTTTACAAGGCATTAGAAGGGTGCCCCTTTGACACATATATGTTCTAAGATCTAAGTTCCCTATTAACCTCTTCTAGCAATGTATCCTCCCATATGTCCTCTTCTTTTGATCCTACCCATAACCCCACCACTTCCTTGACCATTATTGTTACCCCTAGTGTAGCTCTTACAACCACTCTCCTTCCTTCAACCTTTCCCAATGACTTCATCCCTCAATACGGCTTACCTCATAATTATAAGAATTATGTGTAGGAACAATGAAATATTCCATGATCTAGGAATGCAATTTAAAACAAAGTTAATAAGAGGCATAAAGAAGTAACTGAATAATTGTATTAAATAATTAGTGTAACATGATAGGAGTGTAACTCAACCTAGACTAAGTAAATGTCAATTAGGTACATAAGACAAGGGCACATAATTGATTCACACAACTATTTAAATGAACTTATCACATCTAGGTGCATATAATGCAATAAAGTAATAAACTAAATGCAAATAGAATAAAATGAATCAATACTAACTGTACTCCATCCACCATACCATCCCCTCTAGTGTTCCATTTGCATCCCATCCTTCTCATTATCACTACTGCTACAACCTCCATTCAAGTTGAAGTGATATATTATTCATCCTTCCCAAACTATGGCTCATATTATCTACCCACCTCATCCCATGACTAATACCTCCTATAATGTGAGCCATCCATCCATGACTGTCTTTATCATTTACCTCATAATCTCACTATACCTCCTTTATTGTTTCACCTGCACCCAACACTACCCTTATTTCTACCTCTTCTGTGGACATTGTTGTAAGAAGTGGTCAACCTTAAGAAGGAAATCAATAACAATAAGAATGACCCTATTGCATATAATCCACCACATTGTATGCCATTAGCATTTGAGGTCATAACATATCCACTACATGTGTGGGATTTGTGGCTCCTAGATTTGAATTGTATAATGGAAAAGGAGATCCAACTCTCCACATGCAATCTTTAATTGTTGCATGCATAGATGTTGCATATGATGATAAGATCTTGGCAAAATTATTCCCATAAATCTTGAAGAACTGTGATCTTCAATGGTTCCAATCATTATCTCTAGGTTCTATACAATGCTTTGATTACTTAGCTATAGCCTTCTTAAAGCAATTGCATATAAACATGGGGTTGAAAATAATTGTGAATGACTTAATGAGACACACTCAATGAAGTAATAAGCCTATAAATGATTTTCTTTTGCTACCAATCTTTGTGTGGTAAATTGAAAAATCAAATTGATGATGATGAGCTATGTATTAGGTTTCTTGAGGGATTACTTCTATCTATTAAGAACAATGTGTATTTGACAATCTTTCCCTTTTTTAGAGATATGTGTACACCATATGAAAAAGCTTGAGGCCAAAGTCTTAGCATCTAATACCCTCAAATATGGCTCTTCATCTCATTCTTCTTAACCCCTCTTAAGTTTCAAAACTTAAAACACTTTTTCGAAGGGTAATAATGTGAAGTAAAATATTAACCAAGTTGCTAACATTTCCACTTTTTCTTCCTTTAAATGACATGCTTCTAGGAAGTTCACTAAGCTACAATAATCCTTGGATGATGTTCTTGAAAGCTTGTTAAGTGCTAATTTGATTAAACTTCCTCTAGTACATCCATTGGAGATCTATAAACTACTTCATAGAGCTTGTAATGATCAAGCATTTTGTAACTTATGTATAGTTAAAGGTCATACCACACAATTATGCATGGGTCTCATGTACAAGGTACAATATCATATAGACAATAACGTGATCCATGTGGAAGGTGTCAATGATGATGAAAATCCTTATCATACAAATAATGTTGAGGCACATGATACTATGGTACATGAAAATAATGATGATACAAATGATTGCCATATTTATTCTATTGATACATCACATTCACATTCTTTTGTGGGAGTAATTAAAACTAGCATTGCATCTTCTTCTCCTCCTCCAACTCCATTGATTACATTTTTTGATGAGGAGATATTACAGAACAATTTGTTATGGGCCATTGTATATATTAGGTGAAATACATGATAATGTTGTTGGTGATATTCTTGTTGATGCTACAAACCAATATAACATATGTACAAGAGAGTTTCTAGGTCATAAACATCAAAATCCAAATTCTTACTCTCATTCAAGATTCTTGGGTTGTTCTATATTACCACTTAAAGTTTGACTTAAAGAAGTACAAATCTTATGCCATGTTATTCCTTCCTTGGGTATATTTTTCATACTGCTTGGTAGACGATGGCTAGAACAATTGAAAGTAGTACATTCAATTGTTCATCAATGTAAAAAAATTGTTCATAAAGGAAAAGTTGTCAAGATCATATAGACAATAACGTGATCCATGTGGAAGGTGTCAATGATAATTGAAATCCTTCGATTACACTTGCTAATAGGTAATTGAGAATTTATACCTATCCCTTCCCTGATCATACAAATAATATTGAGGCACATGATACTATGGTACATGAAAATAATGATGATGCCAATGATTTCCATATTGATTCTAATGATACACCACATTCACATGCCTTTGTGGGAGCCATTAAAACTAGCATTGCATCTTCTTCTCCTCCTCCAACTCCATTGATTACATTTTTTAATGAGGAGATATTACAAAGAAATTGTTATGGGACATTGTATGTATTCAAATACATGATAATGTTATGGGACTTATTCTTGTTAATGCTACAAACTAATAAAACATATGTACAAGAGAGTTTCTAGGTCATAAACATCAAAAACCAAATTCTTGCTCTCATTCAAGATTCTTGGGTTGTGCTATATTATGACTTAAAGTTGGACCTAAAGAAGTACAAAACTTATGTCATGTTATTCCTTCTTTGGGTAGATTTTTCATACTGTTTGGTAGACCATGGCTAAAACACTTGAAAGAAGCACCTTCAATTGTTCATCAGTGTATAAAATTTGTTCATAAAAGAAAAGTTGTCAAGATCCCACAAGACTCATATGAGCCCATTGCAAAGTTGAGTGATTTACTCTACATACTTACATCCCAACTCCAAATAAACCTCAATACAAAGTTGAAATAGATCTTCATGAGGTATACATAAATCAATTACATGCACAACAAGAACATAAGAAGATAAAACAAAAAGCAAAGAATAAAATCCTCACAATGAATACATTAGTTATGAACCTATGAAAGAAACATCTACAAAAGTTATAAAAAAGACTGACTTTCATGCCCAAAAGACTACTTGGATGCCAAAGAAAAGTGTAGTGTTACACCAAATGCCCAAATTTTCCTCCACAATCACAAGTAAAGAAACAAGAAATATGGTTGAAGAAAGACATGCCTAATGTACTACTAATTGACAATGTGTTTGTGTAAAGTACAAAGGATTATCAACAAGAAACACATGTAATAGAAAAGGCAAGTAAAGAAGAACAAGCAACAAGATTAAATGAAAAGAAATATGATGATACATATTGGGATGATGCCGATCTTTTAGAGGATGATGATCCTTCAGAACTTTTTCAATGATTCATGAGCATTCATATCTTATATACCTATATATTGTATTGTTTTGCATCCTTGGCCTTTTTAATTATGTCTTGTTTGTTGTGATTTACACACTCATTTTACCTTTTATATCTTGTTTCACGCTTGCCTTCCCCACTTGGGGCACATTTTACTTCCTTTATTTGTTGACCTTTGTGCTTCTCTTTTACTTATTACTCTTACATGCTTTCTTATATTTACCACCTTGGTTTGTTTATGTTTCCTTGTTTCCCACTTTATGATTGTCATACATCCTTATGCTTTATTTTTATCATGATCATAGGCTTATGCTTTTCATGAATATATACTCAAATTATTCCATCCTTATTATGCTTGTATTCTACTTTGATTACTTGATATTTATACTTATGACCTTCTGTCATACTTAGATCATAGGCTTTTGATATCTTTCTATTTATGAGCCTTATCATTATGCCTAGATTACTCTTACATGCCTATGCTTGTTTCTTACATCTTGTATTACTAGATTGTGCCTTCATTGCCATATCATCCTATTACTTTGAGAAGGAACCATACTTTCCCCATAACTATTTTGTGTCTTCATCTTCATATCATGCTCCTAGAGTATTACATGCTTAATCCTATAGTGTGTATATAGTTTGAGTAGTTGGCTTGTGGCTACCTTAACTCTTAATTCTGATATATAATCATTATTATAGTCAATTATAGGTTATTAGGTCGGCCTAGGGGTTATATTTAAGTATGCAAGTCAGGCTGGCAGCCAGGGCATAATTAGGTATATATAGGAGCTAGTGGTAAGTTTGTGATAATCATATTGTGAATTGTGTTCTCATTGGAGATATTTGGAGGTCTGCCCCCTCGAAGTGGCTTGTTATTTTTAGTTATTATCAAGTATGTGTAGCATATTTCCTATTATATTATTCTATTGTGCAAGTTGTTTCATTACAAGTGGTATCACAACATGATCTTGGCACCGTGAAGGCAAAAAATAAGGTGATTTTTTTCAAATTTAGAGGTAATTTTTGGAAGTGCATATCTTTCTCATTTTGGTATATATTTTTAGGATTTTTAAAGGGTTTTTCAAAGATATATTAGAGCTCATATAGTCTTGATTTTAGAGAAATTGGATCAGGATTGAGCGAGTTATTGCAAAATTAGGGTTTCGACCCTTTTCTCAAGTGTGAAGCATATATCTCTCTCATTTTGGTGAATCTATTTAATAATTTTAAAGGGTTTATCAAGAACATATTGAAGCTACTACAATAAATATTTCAGAGCAATTGGATTATAATTAAGTGAGTTATTACAGAATTAGGGTTTCAACCAAATTTCTCTCCCAAGGCTACAAATTATCAAATTTCTTGAAGATTTTTTTGGGATGTGAGATCTAGGCCCTAGTAAGTTACATTAAAAATTTCAAATTAATTAGATTTTTTTGTTTGATTTATTGCAAAATTATTTTTCCTAATCATGGTGGGGCCAACTACAAGAGGTAAAAAGAATCCTTCCACTCCTAGAAAATCTCTAGACCAAGAGGATACAAAAAGTAGGGATACTCATACTAATGATGAGGAAATCACCAAGTTGAATAAATATATTTCATCATTGAGGATGGATATCAATGAAATATCCAAGAAAGTGGATTCCCTTGTGAATGCTATGGATAGTAAAAGAGCAAATTCACATACTCAAAATTGGGAGGGAGAAGATGCTTCTAAGGGACATCATTCTTAGGGATTTGAATTAGATCTCAAGATAGATCAACTCTCCAATCATTCTATGGCTAGGCACTTCATCCCAAAGTTGGACATGTGAAAGTTTGACGGTCATGATCCTACCAATTCGCTGTGTCAAATGGAGCAATTCTCTGATATTCACCATGTTCCTTGCCAAAAAAAGGTGGCTATGGATTCCTTATACCTAGAACCTAACTAATTTATTTGGTATCATTGGTTATGTAAAGAAAATAAAAAGAAGGGATGTATTGTCACTTTGTTCATTTTCTAAGAGGAACTCACTACACATTATGGTGAAAATATTATGGATAGCTACTTCAACCAGATTACCAAATTAAGAAAAATAGGTATGATCAAGGATTACACTCATCAATTCCACACTTTGTCTTTAAGAGTGGAAAATGTGCTAACACAAAATTTGTTGGAATTATTCGTTGGTGGCTTAAAGGGTCACATCAAATATGAGGTACACATGTTCTATCCAAATTTTATCTTTGAAGCAATGATTATGGCAAGGCAAGTAGAGGAAAAACATTTGACTAATAGAAGGGAGGAATTACCTAGAAACAAAGATGGCAGGGTTCTTGCATCATCATTTCCTCATCTTGTTAGGTTGACACCTCAACAAATGAAAGAGAAAAAGGCCAAATGGTTAAGTTTCAATTGTGATGGAAAAATATCATAAAGGACATAAATTTGATGAGTAGAAGTTGTTCTACATTGAGGCTACCTATGATGAAGAAAAGGATGAAGAAGAGCCAATGGTGGTGGTAGAGGGCTCCAAAGATGTCCAACTAACTATCTCTTGTCATGTACTATCGGGTATTAAGAACCCACAAACACTCAGGGTTAGGGGTTTCCTTAAACAACAAATGGTGATAGTATTGATTGACTCAGGGAGTAGACATAACTTCATCAACAAGAAACTAGCAACAAAATTGAATTATTTTGTCTACCCTACCCCTGAATTCTAGGTTATGATTGTAGATGGTGGTATAATCAATTGTTCAAGGAAATTCCATAGTATTAAACTCACCATGGGAGACTACATGATAGATAGCACTATGTTTTCTATACCCATGGCTAGAGAAGACATTATTTTGGGAGTTCAATGGCTTACTACCTTGGACACAATTGAGATGAATTTCCAAGAACTATTCATGCGCTTCTACTTAGAGGGTAAAAATATGAGCTAAGGGGTTTATGTGCAAAGAGTCCACAACTGGTAAGTGCACACCAAATGTCGCTAAAAAATTATGTGGATAAATGTATGGCTCAATTATTATCAATGGAAGTGCCACAATCAAAGATTATTGCATCACCTTTGAAGCAAGTAGTTACAATTTTGGATCACAAGTGGGCACTTTATTTGTATGGGCCTCATCAAGGTTCAAAAAGAACTGACAACATAGAATTCAAATTGAGGTTACCTAAGTAAAAAAGGATACAACCTTTCTACCATGTCTCTATCTTGGAGAACGTTAATAGACTCAAAGTTCTATCCAAGATAGTGTTACCAGAGCTCGATGAAGAAGGGAGAATTATTATCCAAGACCTTAGATAATCTACCTCATCTAGTAGAAGAAATGGCCAATTAAAGACACCACAAGGAATGATGAATATTTTATTTTAAAACATCCACACTTGATTCTAGTATTGAGGATAACTCTTCTCTGAAGAGGGGGACATGCTATACCCTTAATCCTGTAGTGTGTGTATAGGGTTATGAGTAGTTAGCTTGTGGCTACCTTAACTCTTAATTATGATATATAATCATTATTATAGTCAAGTATAGGTTATTAGGTTAGCCTAGGGGTTATATTTAAGTATGGAAGTCGACTTGAGTGGCAGCCAGGGCATAATTGGGTATATATAGAAGATAGTGGTAAGTTTATGATCATCATATTGTGAATTGTGTTCTCATTGGAGATATTTGGAGGTTTGCCCCCTCAAAGTGGCTTGTTATTTTCAATTATTATCAAGTATTTGCAACATATTTCCTATTATATTCTTCTATTGTGCAAGTTGTTTCATTACATAGAGCTATCCTTTTAGATTGGGAGCATTTGCTTCCCCATTCTCACTTGAGCTATCATTTCCTATCCTTTTGCATCATTTTGCACTTACATGCCTGATTATGTTCCTAGATATATCTTACCACACTAGGGGGAATCATGTATTCCCCTATCCTATTAGGTGTGGTTGCATGTCTTATCGTGTACTAAGAGCCACACTGAGGACACCTTGCCTTCCCCATACCACTTACATTGCACTTCTAGGGCCATTATCGTGCCTTGCGATTTTCCCATAATGGAGGCAAACTTATACATTGATGCCTATCTCTAGTTCATATGCTTTCACACCTATCATCCTATATGCCTTGCTTGTTACATGATGCATTCATGACACTCATTACTTTACATTATTTATACGTACATTTTCTTAGATTACATTGACTTCATGTACTATTTTCCCTCTCCAACTCCTTGTATCTATTGGATACAACTGAGAGGAACCTCCTGCGACAAAATAATGAAAAATGCATGAAATAATAGATTTATATAAATAGCAGAAACACTGAAGGAAATTATTGATCACAAGCCACTTAAAGGAGGCAACCTCCTTTGAGCAAGCTCAATACAATAAATTTGTCGATGCCTTCATTGGCCTCAACACATACTTATATACTAAGTCTAATCTAAACAACAACTACTTCCCATGAATGTGGGATAATACAATATGCTCACAGGATGACTTACAAAGCATATGCGTCCATAGAAACAATATACTAACAAAGTAAAGAAAAGGGTTAAATGCAGGTTCCTAACATCCCCTCCCTCTTAGAAAAGCTTTGTCCTCAAAGCTTCAGATGTGGGAATTGTTGTTGAATCTAAAATAGTGGTTTCCATGTTGCATCCTCTGGCTGCATTCCATGCCACTGAATTAATACCTCCATGATGGATCGGGAGAAAAGTTGATGAGTGCACCTATTGAGGACTTCCTCCGGATCCAGAATGATGGATCCTTCATCATCAAGTTCTGGTAAAACCGTTTGCACTCTGATGTTGGTGCCAAGAACTTTCTTTAGACAAGAGACATGAAATACTGGATGAACTCAGGAAGAAGGTAGGAACTCTAATTTATAAGCAACTGGCCTAATCTTTTGGAGAACCTTATATGGCCCATAGGACTTTGGAGCCAGCTTATGACGCCATTCAAGAGTTTTAGGGATGATTGCTTGTATGGAGCTGTAGGAAAAGAAAAACCATATCACCTACTTGAAAAGTGTGCTTAGAATGGTGTTGATTAGCCTGTTGTTTAATTCTATTGCTTGCCATTTGAAGATTGTCCTACAAGATGTTGAGAATCTGATCCTCGGTTTGGAGAACCATGTCAACTTCCTGAACTAGTGAACTACTGGGGGTGTATGGAAGGAGCACTGGTGGTCCTTGACCATAGACTATTTCATATGGAGTCATTTTAGTTGAAGCATGGTAGGAGGTATTGTACCACCATTCAATGAGAGGGAGCCACATTGCCCATTGATGTTGTTGTTCTAAGGTGAAGCAACCAAGGTAAGTTTCCAAACATTTGTTGACAATTTTAATTTGTTCATCTATTTGTGGATGATACCTAGAACTCATCTTCAGTTTGGTGCCAGTGTGTCAAAATAGTTCTATCCAAAAATGACTGATGAAGGTTGCATCACGATCTGAGACAATGGAAGAAGGGATGCCATGAAGACGAAAGATCTGGTCCAAGAAAATATGTGTGACTGAGGAGATTGTATAGGGATGGTTGAGGGCACAAAAATGACCATATTTGGAGAGGCGATCAACCACAACCAAGATCATTGTCTTCCCTCTAGATTTAGGGAGCACCTCAATGAAATCCATAGAAATATCTATCCAAATTCTTATAGGGATGGGCAAGGGTTCAAGCAAACCAGGAATGAGTGTTGTTTCACCCTTGTTGCATTAGCAGGTATCACATTCAACCATCATTTATTGAATTTCCCTTTTCATTCCCTTCCAAAAGAAGTTACACCATGCCCGCTCGTAAGTTTTGAGAAACCCTGAGTGACCTGCTGATGGAGAAGCATGGAGTTCATAGAATATAGCCTGCTTAAGATCTATGCTTTGGGGAAGCACTAGACAACCCTTGTATCGTAGAGAAGCACCATCCCAAGAATAATGTGGTATAGTAGAGGGATTAGTGGCCAACTGTTGAATGATTTGAGATAATGAAGAGTCATTAACATAGCTCGATTATACAAATTCCAACCAATTCAGAATAGGCATAAAAATAACTGAAAGGGAAGCTTGGTCGTCAAATGTATAAGAAAGAGCATATGCCACAATATTGTCCTTACCCTTCTTGTAAGTGATCTCATAGTCATAACCCATGAGTTTGCTGACCCATTTTTGTTGTGCTGGGGAGGAGACCCATTGTTCCAAGAAATATTTCAGACTCTGGTGATCAGTTTTGATGCAAAAATGATTCCCCAGTAGGTATGGCCACCACTTCTGTACTACATGTAAAATGGCCATTATTTCCTTCTGATAAGTAGAGAGTACTAAATTCTTGCCAGAAAGGGCTTTGCTAGTGAATGCAATGGGGAGTTCCTCTTGGAGGAGAACAACACCAAGCCCATTGCTGCAAGCATCACTCTCAATAGTGAAGGTCTTGGAAAAAATTTGGCATAGCTAGAACAGGTGTAGTACACATAGCTTGTTACAATAACCACCCCAGCCAGATTCTGGATGGGGTGGTTATTGCAGTTGGGACTGTGCACTCTATGGCCTCCTCCAAGGAGAAGGCTATGTTCATTAAGCCAGATATGGCCAAGGCTTATGACCGTGTCAAATGGGATTTTCTAACCAAGACTTTGAGAGATTTTGGGTTTGATAGTGCCTGGATTGATTGAGTTGTGTCACGACTACCTCATTTTCGATGCTTGTCAATGGGGAGCTTTTGGGGGCTACTAGGGGCCTTCACCAAGGGGACCTTTTATCTCCTTATTTATTTATTTTGATGGATGAAGGGCTTGGAAGATTTTTGAAGTCCCATATGGAGCTTGGTCTCATTCAGGGGTGGCATTGGGGCAATAACATTCCCCCCAATCCCATCTTCAGTTTGTGGATGATATGACATTAATGGGTCTTACCAGAGTGGATGAAGTGGTCAATCTTAGGAAGGCCCTAGACTGTTATTTGGTTGCTTCAGGGCAAAGCATCAATGAAGGCAAGTCTTTTATTTATTTCTTTAATACTCCTAATCTTATTCAGTAGAGAAATGTGGGTATTCGCAAGTTCTAGATTGGCTCGCTTCCTTTTGTTTACCTTGGCATTCCTTTGGCTGTCTGTACGTTACCTCAAGTGTTTTGGCATGATGTTATTAAGAAGTTTCATAAAAAGGTTAGTTATTGGACTTGCAGGTGGTTTTCTACTACTAGAAGAGTGACCCTTTTGAAGGTTGTGGTTCAAGCACTCCCATTGTATAGGTGCTTTGTGTTATCTGCCCCTACTAGCTTTGTGAACGACTTTGAGAGTCTTTGTCGGCAGTTTCTCTAGTCTAGTAATCTTCTTTCAAGGAAGTGGAGTTTGGTCAAGTGGGATGTTATTTGTCGGTCGAAGCAGGAGGGTGGTCTTGGGCTTTGTTGGGTTGATTTTAATGGGTAGGCTTTGGCAGCTAAACTATATTGGAGATGGTGTACTCATCAGCAGCAGACTTAGGCTATGAACCTCACCTCAAAATATCTTGGGGATGTGGAGTGTGTGGATGTGCCCAAATATAGCCTAATGGGTAAGGGATCTATGGTTTGGAACACCCTCAGGAGGGGAGCCAACTTGAATAAACAAGGACTCTGCTAGATTTGCAACAGGGGCTCAGAGGCTCTCTTCTGGTTTGATTCCTGGGATGGACACCCCCTATTTTGTCTACTCACCCTCACTTGCAGGACCTTAGTAAGCATTTTTTGGAAGTTGGTTGGACTTATGTGATGGATTTCAAATCCCCTTAGGTTCTAGATCGAGTTACGATGTACAAGTGGAAGGACCTAAATGAATGGCCACCTGAGGGAATGGTGGAGGATCGCCAGGAGCTAGCTAGCATCTTGATTGGTAGGATTTATAACTCTCTATTAGAGAGGGATGTTCTGGCCTAGGGTGGCGACCAAAAAGGAAAATTCATTGTTGCCTCTAGTTATCAAGTTCTGGATGAGCAGATGTTTGGGTGCAGAGGGGTCCCCTGATGGAAGCAAATATGGAATAAATTCTTGTGGCACAAATGCAACTTCTTTCTTGGTTGGTGATGTATAATAGGTGCCTAACCTGGGAGAATCTTTGGAAGAGGGGCTTCTAGGGCCCCTATGTGTGTGTTATGTGCTCTAGTAGTGATGAGACTACCCATCATCTCTTCTTTTAGTGCTCTTTTGTTAAGGTGATCTGGCATTTCTGGTGGGATCTCTAGAGGTAGCCATGTAGGAATGCCTCGTCTTTAGCAGACTTTTGGAGCAGGCTAGGGAGTTCTCCAACAAAGACTTCCTTTCTCTACATTTCTTGGAACATTGGTCCTAGCTTTATCATTTGGCATATTTGGTTAGAGTGTAATCATAGGATTTTTTGGATAGGAAGCTTCAAGTGCGACAAGTTTAGATGTTCAGGAGAGATTGGTGGCTAAGTGTGATCTCTCAGTCTCCATATACCCTAGAGATTTGGGAATTATTCAGAGATTGGGGCTATCTGTTAGTGCCAAGGGAGGGATGAGGCTAGGTTTGGGTCAAGGTGCTAGTTGAAAGGTTCAAAGAGGTGGTCATTGGCTACCTCCACCCATGGAGGTTTTGAAGATTAATACTAATGGTTCCTTTAGAGGCAATCTAGGCCACACTGGTATTGGGGGCACTAGGAGGGACTACTCAGGATTGGTTGTGTTCTTCTTCTCTAAGTATTGTGGTCAGCACTCTATCAACTTCACGGAGGCCTTGGCTATTCTCTTGGCTCTGAAAAGGGCTTGTGCCCTTGGTTGGAGAAGGATAATTTGTGAGTCAGATTCTTAGATTGTGGTAGATATGTTGAATAAGCAACAGTTGGAGGAGGTTAATTAGAGTTTGGTTGGGGTGGTTAGACAAATAATCTCTTTGGGTGAGGTCCTAGATTCTATCACCTTCTACCATATTCATAGGGAGTGGAATAAGGTGGCTGATGGGTTGCTAAATGGGCTTTCGAGTAGATGGGAAATTGGAAAGTGGATGACTGGATTTGTCTCCCTGAAGGCCTTTCTTGGGAGCTTGAAGACTTGGTCATGGAAGTCATGAGATGTGTTTTAGGTGTTACTTGATGCTTCTATTTTTGGTTTGTGACCCCTGGTGGGTGGTTGATAATTTTTGGCTCTGTACTATTTTCATGGTTCAATAAAGTTTTTACCCTCTTTTTATTAAAAAAAACAACTTGGGTGTCCTTAAAAAAAATGTGGTGCTTGGTATAGTGGGAGTGCTCTACAAGAAATAATTTGGAGAAATAGTCATGTCTAATATCAACACTATGTTCTTTGATCCTAGTGCTAATGGAGCATCTTGTTTCTCCAATGTAAGGAGTTCCCTAAGAGAAAACAATCTTATAGACTCCAAAGTTGAGAAAGTTATGACAGGGATCTTTGGTGGAGGGGATAAGTTTTCTAATGGAGGAGGGTTTAAAGGTGCACAAGAGGCCTTTCTTGCAAAGGATTTTGAAGATCTTATTAGGAATGCCTTCTATATAGGGGAGGGTGGCAACAAAGGTATTACTTGGAACCTCAAACTTAGGCTTAGAATTTTTAAGATTTTTGGAAAGGTTAAATGCTTTAGAGATGCATTTATTATAGAACCCATTCATCTTGAAAACTTGTGAGAGATGGGTGAGATCTTGGTTAATGTGTTCATCATCACAAATGTGGTAAGCACAAGTGGCTAGCAACTTCAACACACCATCTTTTTGGCTAGGATTATGGCGAGAGGACACATGGAGGTACAAGTTAGTATGGGTGGATTTTCTATAGACTCAATGAAAGAGGGAACTACCCTTTTTCCTAATGATAAGGACATCTAGGAAAGGAAGCTAGTTGTTGGAATCAAGATCTTTGGTAAATTTGATGCAGTCAACTAAATTATTTAAGTGGGAGTGGAAGCAATCTAATTAGTTAGGGCCATGTGATCAACATATGTTGGTATCATCAACATAACATTTCCACCATCAAGGCTTGAGGGGAAAGGAGTTTAGAGCTAATTCTTCAAAATGCTCCATATAGAGGTTGGCTATGATAAGGGACAAAGGAGATCCCATGGTGACACCATCTGATTATTCATAGACCACACCAAGGAAAGTGAAGAAAGTGGAACAAAGGCATTCTGCACCCCTAATCCTATAGTGTGTATATGGTTATGAACTTATGGATACCTTAACTTTTATTTAAGTTATATAATTAATATATAATCATTAATATAGTCTTATATAGGTAGTTAGGTCATATTAGGTGGCATCCATGGCATAAGTATGGTATGTATATATATATAGGAGGTAGAGGTTAATTATTATCATAATATTGAGTATTGTATTCTTGCTGAAGACAAATGGAGGTATCCCCATTGAAGTGGATTAGGAGATTTCTCCCTCCAAGAGGCATGTTATTATCAAGTATTTGTAGTATATTTACTATTATATTCTTCTATTATGCAAGTTGTTTCATTACAAGGCACAATTTGACAAGGGAAACAACTTCATCATTGGTTTTGCATATAATGAGCTCCAACGAGTCAAAGACAAGGACTTTGGTGAAAAAGGACACCACATCAAAGCTAACAAGGATATCATTATCCTCTACCATTTTGTCTTGTATTAAATCAACAAATTGAGTAGAGTCCTTAATGAAGGAGTCTAACTTCTCTACTAGGGGAGAGACCAACTTCACAAGGTAGGAAAGTAGCTTGTAGGTGGGGGAATTAGTGGTGTTGATGGTTGGTTTAAGAGAAATGCCATGTATTTTAACCAATAAATTCAGGGTTATCTCTTCTAACAAAGGTGATGGTTGATGACTAGAGTGCCCCAACAAGTAGGTGATGGTTGACCTGAGTGTTGAGAGCCCTTGGTAAATTAGAAGGCCTATGAGAGGAGAGATGAACTAGGTTATGGAGGACACAAGGTGTGAAGGGGACCGAGAGAGAAACCTATGGTATGGAAGGAAGAGTGAAATTCAAGTGGGACAGAGTGTTCACTCGAGGTGGGAGTCCTATTAGTGTTAGCAAAAAAGGAGTTGTTGAAGGAGGTGACCAAAGGATGAGAAGGGAGCCTAGTGGAATGTAGTAAGAAATAAGAGAGAACCCCAAACTTCTTGGTTCAAATCCACAAACCTGGTATTCCTCTTAGACCAATTGTTGACACCACCCCTTCCCCCACATACAAGCTAGCTGACTACCTTGTGAAGTTGATCTCTCCCTTAAAAGGGAAGTTAGACTCCATCAAGGACTTTATTCATTGTTTCGATTTCATACAGGACAAAAAGGTAGAGGATAATGATATCCTTCATTATCTCTGATGTGGTGTCCTTGTTCACTAAGGTCCCTATCTTTGATTCATTGAGGCTCATTAGATGTAAAACTAATGATGAAATTCCTTTCCTTGTCGAATTGTGCCTTCATTCCACTTTCTTCTCTTTCCTTGGTGTGTCTATGAACAATCAAATGGTGCTTCCATGGGGTCTCATTTGTTCCATGTTATAGCTAACCTTGATATGGAGCATTTTGAAGAATTGGCCCTAAACTGCTTCCCCCTCAAGCCTCAATGGTGGAAATGTTATATTGATGATACCAATATATGTTAGCCACATAGCCCTAACTAATTAGACCACTTCCACTCCCACTTAAACAATTTCGTTGATTGCATCAAATTTACCAAAGAGCTCGAGTCCAACAACCAACTTGCTTTCCGAGATATCCTTATCATTAGGAAAAAAGATACTTCCCTCTCTTGTTGAGTTTGTAGAAAATCCACCCTTACTAACTTGTACCTCCATGTGTCCTCTTACCACCATCCTACCCAAAAAGCTATCAACTTGAATATTCTAGCGGCCCATACTTACCATATTTGCGATGAGGAACACATTAACTAAGAGATCACCCATCTCTCCCAAGTTTTCAAGTTGAATGGGTTTTGTAATAAATACATCTCTAGATCTTTTAACCTTGGTAAAAATCTTAATAATTCCAAGCCTAAGTTCAAGGTCTCAGGTGCTACCTTTGTTGCCACCCTCCCCCACATAAAAGGCCTCTCTAATAAGATCTCCAAAATCCTATGCAAGAAAGGCCTCCTATGTACCTTTAAACCCTTCTCCACCATTAGAAAACTTATCCTCTCCACCAAAGATCCCCATCATAACTTTCTCAACTTCGGAGTCTATAAGATTATTTTCTCTTGCAAAACTCCTTACATTGGAGAAACATGATGCTCCATCAACACTATGATCAAAGAACATAGTGCTAATATTATACATGACCATTTTTCTAAATCATCCCTAGTGAAGCACTCCCACTATAACAAGAACCACACATTCCTTGAGAACACACAAGTTCTTGTTAAGGAAGATAATTTTTTCAAGAGAAAAACGCTATGAAGCCATCCCCATTAGAAATAACCCCACCAATATTAACTAAGATGAAGGGTGTCACTTAAGCCTAGCTTGACATCCTTTACTAAAATCCCTCCAACTGTGCCCTCATCCCTCCTAATCTCTCTTTCCTTCATACTCTTCTTCCCTTTCCTCCATCTCTATTGGTCTTGTCACCCCTATGCTCTCCTTCAAGCCTCCCCATCTTCTTTTCCCTTTTATTCCCATCCTCTAGATCACCACTCTTGCCCTTCTTTTTGATCATCCCTCCCTTCCCTTCTTTCTTCCTCCCTTTGTGTGCTTACTCCCCTTCTATTTTTAGAGTCCTTGAGTCCTTTTACTAGGTCTAACATGTGTTTAGTTGTACCATATACATACAAATGTATACATATGTACATACATATGTATGTATGTATATATGTGTGTATATATGTGCATGTATGTATGGATGCATATACATGTATATATGTTTGTATGTATCTATCTAGAGGTATAGATGTAGATATACATGTGTGTGTGGTGGTATGTTGGTATGTACATATGTATGGAGGTATATATATGTATATATATATATACATATACATATATATATACATATATACATATATATATATATACATATACATATATATATATATATACATATACATATATATATATGTATGTAGATACACACACACATGCATGCATGTATGTATGGATGCATATATGTATATATATGTTTGTATGTAGGTATGCATGTATCTATCTATAGGCATAATTGTAGATATATGTATGTGTGTGTAGATATACATATATATGTATGTGTATATATGAAAGTACCTATATACATGTATACACATTTATGTATGTATGCACATATACATGTGTATGTACATATATATATATACACATACATATCTAGATACACACACATCAACATTATGCGTCATAATTTTACACAACACTGATATTGCAATACATTCATATTTGAGTAATATTATGATTGAATTTATATTGTCCATTTTATATTGATAGTTTTGTATTTTTAGGTTTAAACATACACATCCTTTTTTCCATTTAGTTTTATACTCTAGTAGATTATTTTATTCTTTTTATTTCTTTTGTGATATAATCTTTTTTTCTTCCACTTTATCATTTCTCCCCCTCTCCTATCCCTCGATTCTCAATCCTTTTGCCACCACCCTTCCTTTTAAAAGGTTATGTTTGCAATCCATATCCTTACTATCATCTCCCTAATGATGGATCATTGAGTGTGATCTGAAACGTCGATGCAGAAACACACACAGTTAAATCCAAAAGCACTTTTACACTAATATTGTAGATTATTAGAACACTCTTCAATTCTAAAGGACAATAAAGGAATCAAACCTACATCTTCATCACATAGGCCACCTACATGTTTATGAATGCTATTTTGAATATCTCTCTGTTGGAAAGTTGGTGCTTTCATCTCCTGAAAGGTTGGTGCCATGTTTAGCGCAGCCTTGGGATTCGTGACATGGACTAACTGCCTCTTGTGGATTCATTAACTCTGGCGATTGTATTAGAAATTGATAGGTCAACCTTTTGGTTTATTTACAATCGTGGGCCAACAATTGGTATCAAAGCTAGACCCTAACAAGAAGTTTAATCAACTCAAGGGTTTCTGGTAGTGGAGTACAATGGGTAAGAAGAATAGAAATAAGGCCTCAAATAGAGAAAAGAAAGATGCTGATCAAAAGATTGTAAAACAAGCATTAGCTTTGTCTAGCAATGAGTTGTTGCCTAAGCCATTCCTGAATGTAGATACAAAATGTAATAAAGATATTGGTTTTGTAGTTAAGAGACTTGACAAAAAGGAAGATTTCAATGTGAATGTAAGAAGACAAGAAATTGATGAAAGTAAAGATGACTTTGCTGTGGAGATTAATGACAAAGAAGGAGTCCTCTATGTGGATGATGATGGATAGGAGTTTGAAGAAAATGATTGTGAAGTTGATTTAGAAGGAGAACTTATTTGTGCCCTAGATCAGATCAAAAAGCTCAAGAAGGAGAACCAAAGGTTAAAGGTACAACTTCAAGAAGAAAGAGACTCGAAGGCTAAGGTACTTTCAGATTTTGCTAAAACTTCTTCAGAACTTAAAGAGGCAAAGGAACAAGTTGAAGGGACAAACAAATTTGTCAATAGTCTAAAAACAAAAATTGAAGAAGGTAAAAGAATAGTTGACTTTACAAAATCTGATCTTGAAGTTAAAACTAGTGAATGTTTAAAGCTTGAGTCATAAATAATTTCTTTGAGAAAAGATTTGGAAAAGGATTCTTCTAAATTTCACAAGAATATTCAATTTGACAAGAGTATTGAATGTTTGAATGACATGTTGAGCAAGCAAAAACAATACAAGGACACCACTGGCTTGGGTTATGAAAAAGGAGAGTGTTCTATGGCAAGAAAGAATCCTAGGAAGAAGATAGACCTGGCATTTCACTCTGCTATATCTGAGGTTGAAACTAAGAAGAAAGCTAAAATTAATGTTGCTAATGAGTCTTCAAGATCTACACCTATCAGGTACAATTATTCTCAGTTTCATTATTATTGCTATTCTTGTCATATCTATCGTCATAGAGCTAGAGATTGTAGAACTTATGCCGGAAATGATGTTGAGTGGCATAAGAACAAAAGTCTTTCTAGAATGACAAATAAGAGTTCTAATGCAATATGTTACAATTGTAACCAAGTTAGTCACATAGAAAGAGACTTTTGGATGCATAAAAGATATGATTATGGAAGTACTTTTGGCATGTCAAAGAGATATGATTCCTCTACTCCTCTAATTGGTTATAATGTCACATGCTTTAAGTGTCATAATCTTGGGCATAAGGCATAGTTTTGCAGGAATAAATTGAAGACATCTAGAGCAGACCCCTTGAGCAAAGAAAAGAAAAAGCCTATACAAGTTTGGAGAAGAAAACAAAGTTAGGACAAGAAGGATCCTAAACTTGTGCATCTTCCATAGGTTACATCATCAGTTGGATAATTGAGAGCATGAAGTAAGGGGGATTTTTTCATGTCCTTTCAATTATCCACAAAAAGTTTCAGGAAGGAGATTGTTGGATTTGTGTATATATGTGCTACAAGTGATTAGTGGTTTGTGATGTCATATTGCAGATAAGACGTTCAAGGGTTCAAAGTACAAAGAGTTTGATGATGTTAAGTGATTTGGTTTTCTTTGTCATATCATGTTAGTACATACAAAGATTGAGTTGTCATGGTGTTGCAGTTCAAAGTGATCTTGAGATTGTGAAGTATTGGTTGTCATGGCAAAGAGATTAAGATGTTTCAAAAACTCTTATCAGATATTAGCATGTGTTGGCTAAGGTGGCTGAAAATAAAAAATTCAATTCATAGCACTTATCTCTGCTTTTGATTGTGCAAAGTGTTGTTGTAGGAAGAGCTTGATGGTGAAAGTTATGCAATCTTGATGGGCTGATTTGAATAATGGATCTTGCGTATTCTCAAGAAGTTCTCTTTAGATGTTAGCATGTGTTGGTTGAGGAAGTTGCAAATGAAAGAAGTCAATTGATTTGCTTTTGTAAAGGTATTGATAATGGTTGTGTTTTTTTTTTTAGATTTGACATGGTGTGCAGGATGGTCTTCATAGCTTTCATTCATTTCAAATGGTCTTCATTCTTTTTCATGTCAAAAAGGGTGTGCAAGAATAAGATTGGTTGCAGGTTGAAAGTTTGTGTTGTCTTTATCATGGAAGTTTTTGGCAAGAACATCTCTTGGTTAGTCATCATATCATCATGGATTGTGATTTGTGCTGATTGGTGAAAGGTGTAGTCTTTGCATGAAGTTCAAGTTCATATGATTCATATCAAAGGAGTCATTTTTTATGTCTTCATAATCATACTTCAAGTTTGTGTTGATGATTGAAGAGATTGTTTGTTTGGAAAGTTTTTCCTTCAATCACATGTGATGTCATCAAGAGTGTGTCAGTCTTCATCTTCATAAGTGGTTTTATAACAAGAAGTGGCATTGTGCTTCAGGATGTAAGTTTTTAGATGTGTGGTGTCTTGTTGCTCTCAAGTTTGAAATGTTGTTCAAGGTGCAAAAGTGCATGGACAGAGCTCTCAGGATAAGCTTTTGGACAGCAAATTGCAAAAATGATCAATGCCTTAAATTTTTCAGAGACTAGTGGTATCAAAGGTTTGGGTAAGTGATATTTCAATTCTTGGTTGGTATGAAAGATAACAAGGTCAGTGATAGTGTTTGTGATCCAAGAAATGGGTAAGCTATTGATTGATATCAGTATACTTTGCTAGTCTTTTACTAATTATCTATGAGTTATTCTTCCTAGGGGGAGTTAATTCAGTCTTTGTCATCATATGTCAAAAAGGGGGAGAAAGAAAGAATGCTTTATGAAGTTTTGCCATCAATGACAAAGGGGGAGATTGATGGTAGTTGTTTGTCATTGATGTCAAAAAGGTATTGAGGGTGTTGAACTAGTGTGCATCTTCACAAGGTATCATCAGGACTTGCACTATTGACCTAGGTTGTTAAGGATCATGTCTTTCATAGTTGTTCACTCTATTAGGAACATCAATCAGGAGTTGTTCATTTGGACAAGATAAGTGTGTTGATTATGTCTTTAATAAGGATGTTGTCAGTTGAGTTGGCTTGATTAGTGTATACCTTTCATGTGGTGTGTTGATTATCAATGGTGTTGTTGTTCTTAAGTTATTTATTAGAACATGTCATTTGTATTCTAGTGTTGTTCTCTTGAGGGTTGATACAGGTGATTGAGTGTATTATCTTGCTATCATGTGTTGATGTTTTGCATCACATAGCTCATAGCTCAAAGTGTTCATCTGGTTTATTTGTTGAGGATATTATTTGGATAGGAGCAACAAGGTGTTCAAAGGTAATCAAAGATAAGTTTGTGTTGATTTGTTGATGCAAAGTTAGTTGTTTGGATCAATGTCATCTTCATATTCTTTGATGTTAAGTTCATAATGTTTGAATTGTGCAAGGGTTTGTGATAATTGATATCAATATGGTCCTGAGTTTGGATTGGTGCCTTCATACATTAGGGATTGTGTAATGATCATATGGAGCATCAGAAACTCATGTAGACTTCATATTCATTGACTTCATGGTTCATGCTTGCAGTTGATCATGGGCTTATAATATTGTTCTTGTGTGCTTCCATGCATTTCTTGTGCATCCATGTCTTCATAATACAAGATTCATTTGTTTGAAATCTTTGATGTCTTGGGATGATCACATCATGTGAGACTTGCAGGATTTTTTATCATGACTTAAGAGTCCTTCGTGGTATGATGTTAGTGATATGATGTTGTTCTTGGAAGTTTGTTTTTTTTAATCAGGTTCACAGGTCAGAGTTGAGGTAGATATGGGCAGAGTTTGACATAAATAAGTCAGATATAAGCAAAGTTTGGCAGAGATGAGGTAGATATGGGAAGAGATTGTCATAATGTTAATAAGGGCATTGAAGTTGCAAATTCTAAATATCCTCAATAATCCTTAAACCATCTTTTCACCTGTCATAAGCTTATTCACCTTTTGTTTTAATCTTATGTTGACCTATTATAGCAGGTCACATCACTTATGGTCACCTTCTTAAGGGGTCTTAACTCATACCTTTGACTGGTCCCCACAAAAAGCCATCAAGACTTAATAGTTCGAATGCCATATAAATAAGCTTTGTTTTAAATTTTGAAACCTTTCTTTATCTCCCATTTTTTGGTGGCCTCATGATGTTATTTAAATTGATTTTTATGTGCTATTTTAAAGGGGGTAGATTTCAAGGAGATTTTTGAGGAGAATTTGTGAATTTTTGAAGACAACTTTTTATGGAGATTATTTCTATTTTTTAAGAGCTTGGGCACAAAAAGATGATTTTATTTTTAAGGAATATTTTATTAGAATTTTCTTTTAAGCCCAGGTATAGAAGCTTTTAAAATCATCCATTATTAATTGATTTTTGTGGAGCATGATTTGAATTTAGAAAACTTTTTAAAAACTCCTATTTTGAAGGACCTGAGCTATTTGTAAGGGGTTTTTGATTTTTTTTTAAAAAGGCAGAAGATTTATTTCTAAATCTTCTTGGAGATTAGAGAGGCAAGATATGATTATTTTAATTAGATTTGTGAAGATTTAATTGGAGATTTTTTTTATGAAGTTTTTTTCTCCATTCACAATATTGTTTAATTAGATGCATTGATGGATAGTTGTTGAGTGGATCATTATGCAGGATTGAAGACAAATTTGTGAAGATTCTCTTAAAAAGAAAATACAGATGAATGAGTGTATAAACCAGTGTAAAAGATATTTTTTAGAGAAATGTTCAGAGGTGAATCAGATGATTTAAAAAGGATGAATTGTCAGAGGATTGATAGAGATGATTGAGATATATGTTGCAGATGATTTGATTATGATGAAACACAGATTGTACAATGGTCCAAATCAGATTGATTAACAATCAATTCTTGCACACAAAGTTTTATGTTTTGATGGTGATTATTTATGCTAGTGAGGCTTGTAGGTTAGTGAGACCTTACATTTGTCAGTGAGACACCCACATCAGCCAGTGAGGCTTGTAAATATGTTTTCAAGATTAAGCCAGTGAGGCAGTTTTGAGTGGTTTTTCTACCCTAGGAGGGTTTTCCACTCGTGAATCTTCTTGTGTTATAATCTCATGTCTTGGTGTCTTACATTGCTTCATTTATCATATGTGATTTATGTGATTGAACATTTGATGATTGATTGTTCAAGTAATTAGTTCATTTTTTATAAACCTCTTTGACAATTTTGAGAAAGTGAAAATATTTGGTTTTTATATCAACACTGATTCACCCCCCCTTCACCCCCCTCTCAGTGTTGATTGTACTCCTACAATCTCATCATTGTCAATTTAGTCTACCAAGGGGTTTGGCCCAAGAGAACTCATTCACCTATTGAGTCAACAAATGTTTAAATGGTGTCTCTAGACACCACCTTAACATATTTAGATATCTAGAAGCAAATATAAGCAATGTTAAGTGTAAATTCTATTAGTTCATTCCTATGTGATAGCGATCCATTCTGCATGTTATATCAAGTTCATGATATCAAATATTGACCTCACAAGGCTCAAAATCAATCTACAAGATTTTATTTGATAAATCAAACTCCAATACATTCTTGGCCATGATAAAGTGATTCAAAATACCATCAACATCGTTTACCTATCATCAGTCCTAGAACTAAGTACACATATGGGGCATTATTTAACTGTCACATTTACTTCAAGTTTACTATCAATCCCAACTCTATTATCTAGTTCAATTTGTACCTAATTAATTGGATTTATTTAATTAGCTTAGATAATTTATGTAAAAGAAATTTTATTTTCCATCACAAATGGATATAAAAAAAATTACATAGTTTTCTATTTGTGTATTCCTCTCTTTTATCATTCTTCATTGTGACGAATAAATTACCATACAAAGTTGATTGGTTGAGGATGAATATATTTGTACTCTCCTTATCTTGACTTTAAAAAAAAATCTCACTTACTCAAACTTCTTATTAAAAATCATCTTTCCCCTCAAGTGAAAAAAAAAGGGTTCTCCAACTAAAAAAATCTCCTTTTGAATCATTCACTAAAGACTTAAATTTCCAAACCTATAAGGTGAAGATTCCTTCCATATAGCTTGGAGTGCATGTACACCATCTAGTACGATATGGAGAATCATTCCATATAGCTTGGAGTGTATGTACATCGTCCCTTACAATATGTTTGAGAAGAGACTTGAGTCACTTTAGGTAATTTTCTCTCTTTAGAAAAAATAAAACAAGTGGATAGCATCTCTAATCTTGTTTAGTGGATTACAACATGATTACTTATCCATCAAAGTCACCTAAAGGTTAAATATGAGTTAATTGCACCTCTAAAAAATTTAAACTTTAGTGACAGTAATAAAAAAACCTATCATCATTCTCACCAACAATTCTCTTTTTTAATCCTTAAACATTGAATGTAAAAAAGAATAAACAAAATAAAACAAAAAACTTCTCATTAAAATTTCCACTCAAAACAAAAAAAAACAAAAATAGTTTTCAAACTAAAAAAAATCTACTTTTCAATCATTCACTAAAGTGGCTCAAATTTCTACACCTATAAGGTCTTTCATTTGATATAGCTTGGACTCCATGTACACCATCCAAATGTACATTGTCCCTGAAGATTTGAGTCACTTTAGGTAATTTTCTCTCTTAAAAAATAGGAAAATGACTAGATAGCATCTCTACTTTTGTTAAGTGGATTACAACATGATGATGAAGCATACATCTATTGACTAAGTTGTGACCAATTGGGAAATCAATCCATCAAAGTGACCCAAAGATTGAATCCAGTCAATGGACCTCCAAAAAATTTAAACTTTAGTGAATGGTAGTAAAAAATTTACCATCATCCTGGCCAACAATTCTCCTTTTTAATCCTTAAATATTGGTAGTAAAAAAATAATAAATGACATTAATAGGGGGCTACCAACTCACACCACATAATCCCTTGCACTAGAAGGCTCTATAACAATATCCCTTCTCACATGGTTGATGAGATCACATGAAAATGACAATGAAATAGAGCAAAAAGCAGGCCTAACAAAGTACATTCGCTTAAATAATAAACAACATAAAACCCAAGTAGAGTTTTTCTACCTAACACAGAAACAACTTTCGCACGACCAAAAGAATAAATAATTTAACCCCCAAGTAGAATTTTTCATTAAACCCTAACTAACCTACATACTGCTTCAGGATGTAAGTTTTCAGATGTGTGGTGTCTTGTTGCTCTCAAGTTTGAAATGTTGTTCAAGGTGCAGAAGTGCATGGACAGAGCTCTTAGGATAAGCTTTTGGACAACAAATTGCAAAAATGATCAGTGCCTTAAATTTTTCAGAGACTAGTGGTATCAAAGGTTTGGGTAAGTGATATTTCAATTCTTGGTTGGTATGAAAGATAACAAGGTCAGTGATAGTGTTTGTGATCCAAGAAATGGATAAGCTGTTGATTGATATCAGTATACTTTGCTAGTCTTTTACTAATTATGTATATGAGTTATTCTTCCCAGGGGGAGTTAATTCAATCTTTGTCATCATATGTCAAAAAGGGGGAGAAAGAAAGAATGCTTTATGGAGTTTTGCCATTAATGACAAAGGGGGAGATTGATGGTAGTTGGTTGTCATTGATGTCAAAAAGGTATTGAGGGTGTTGAATTAGTGTGCATCTTCACAAGGTATCATCAGGACTTGCACTATTGACCTAGGTTGTTAAGGATCATGTCTTTCATAGTTGTTCACTCTATTAGGAACATCAATCAGGAGTTGTTCATTTGGACAAGATAAGTGTGTTGATTATGTCTTTAATAAGGATGTTGTCAGTTGAGTTGGCTTGATTAGTGTATACCTTTCATGTGGTGTGTTGATTATCAATGGTGTTGTTGTTCTTAAGTTGTTTATCAGAACATGTCATTTGTATTCTAGTGTTGTTCTCTTGAGGGTTGATACAGGTGATTGAGTGTATTATCTTGCTATCATGTGTTGATGTTTTGCATCACATAGCTCATAGCTCAAAGTGTTCATCTGGTTTATTTATTGAGGATATTATCTGGATAGGAGCAACAAGGTGTTCAAAGGTAATCAAAGATAAGTTTGTGTTGATTTGTTGATGTAAAGTTAGTTTTTTGGATCAATGTCATCTTCATATTCTTTGACATGTTAAGTTCATAATGTTTGAATTGTGCAAGGGTTTTTGATAATTGATATCAATATGTTCTTGAGTTTGGATTGGTGCCTTCATACATTAGGGATTGTGTAATGATCATATGAAGCATCAGAAACTCATGTAGACTTCATATTCATTGACTTCATGGTTCATGCTTGCAGTTGATCATGGGCTTATAATATTGTTCTTGTGTGTTTCCATGCATTTCTTGTGCATCCATGTCTTCATAATACAAGATTCATTTGTTTGAAATCTTTGATGTCTTGGGATGATCACATCATGTGAGACTTGCAGATGCAGAGAATGGACTTGCAGGATTTTTGATCATGACTTAAGAGACCTTCGTGGTATAATGTTAGTGATATGATGTTGTTCTTGGAAGTTTGTTTTTTTTAATCAGGTTCACAGGTCAGAGTTGAGGTAGATATGGGCAGAGTTTGACATAAATAATTCAGATATAAGCAAAGTTTGGCAGAGATGAGGTGGATATGGGAAGAGATTGTCATAATGTTAATAAGGGCATTGAAGTTGCAAATTCTAATTATCCTCAATAATCCTTAAACCATCTTTTCACCTGTCATAAGCTTATTCACCTTTTGTTTTAATCTTATGTTGACCTATTATAGCAGGTCACATCACTTATGGTCACCTTCTTAAGGGGTCTTAACTCATACCTTTGACCGGTCCCCACAAAAAGCCATCAAGACTTAATAGTTCGAATGCCATATAAATAAGCTTTGTTTTAAATTTTGAAACCTTTCTTTATCTCCCATTTTTTGGCGGCCTCATGATGTTATTTAAATTGATTTTTATGTGCTATTTTAAAGGGGGTAGATTTCAAGGAGATTTTTGAGGAGAATTTGTGAATTTTTGAAGACAATTTTTTATGGAGATTATTTCTATTTTTTAAGAGCTTGGGCACAAAAAGATGATTTTCTTTTTAAGGAAGATTTTATTAGAATTTTCTTTTAAGCCCAGGTATAGAAGCTTTTAAAATCATCCATTATTAATTGATTTTTGTGGAGCATGATTTGAATTTAGAAAACTTTTTAAAAACTCCTATTTTGAAGGACCTGAGCTATTTGTAAGGGGTTTTTGATTTTTTTTTAAAAAGGCAGAAGATTTATTTCTAAATCTTCTTGGAGATTAGAGAGGCAAGATATGATTGTTTTAATTAGATTTGTGAAGATTTAATTGGAGATTTTTTTTATGAAGTTTTTTTCTCCATTCACAATATTATTTAATTAGATGCATTGATGGATAGTTGTTGAGTGGATCATTATGCAAGATTGAAGACAAATTTGTGAAGATTCTCTTAAAAAGAAAATACAGATGAATGAGTGTACAAACCAGTGTAAAAGATATTTTTTAGAGAAATGCTCACAGGTGAATCAGATGATTTAAAAAGGATAAATTGTCAGAGGATTGATAGAGATGATTGAGATATATGTTGCAGATGATTTGATTATGATGAAACACAGATTGTACAATGGTGCAAATCAAACTGATTAGCAATCAATTCTTGCACACAAAGTTTTATGTTTTGATGGTGATTGTTTATGCTAGTGAGGCTTGTAGGTTAGTGAGACCTTACATTTGTCAGTGAGACACCCACATCAGCCAGTGAGGCTTGTAAATATGTTTTCAAGATTAAGCCAGTGAGGCAGTTTTGAGTGGTTTTTCTACCCTAGGAGGGTTTTCCACTCGTGAATCTTCTTGTGTTATAATCCCATGTCTTGGTGTCTTGCATAGCTTCATTTATCATATGTGATTTATGTGATTGAACATTTGATGATTGATTGTTCAAGTAATTAGTTCATTTTTTATAAACCTCTTTGATAATTTTGAGAAAGTGAAAATATTTGGTTTTTATATCAACACTGATTCACCCCCCCCCTTCACCCCCCCTCTCAGTGTTGATTGTACTCCTACAATCTCATCATTGTCAATTTAGTCTACCAAAGGGTTTGGCCCAAGAGAACTCATTCGCCTATTGAGTCAACAAATGTTTAAATGGTGTCTCTAGACACCACCTTAACATATTTAGATATCTAGAAGCAAAGATAAGCAAAGTTTTAAGTGCAAATTCTATTAGTTCATTCCTATGTGATAGCGATCCATTCTACATGTTATATCAAGTTCATGATATCAAATATTGACCTCACAAGGCTCAAAATCAATCTACAAGATTTTATTTGATAAATCAAACTCCAAGACATTCTTGGCCATGATAAAGTGATTCAAAATACCATCAACATCGTTTACCTATCATCAGTCCTAGAGCTAAGTACACATATGGGGCATTATTTAACTGTCACATTTACTTCAAGTTTAGTATCAATCCCCACTCTATTATCTAGTTCAATTTGTACCTAATTAATTGGATTTATTTAATTAGCTTAGATAATTTATGTAAAAGAAATTTTATTTTCCATCACAAATGGATATAAAAAAAATTACATAGTTTTCTATTTGTGTATTCCTCTCTTTTATCATTCTTTCATTGTGACGAATAAATTACCATACAAAGTTGATTGGTTGTGGATGAATATATTTGTACTCTCCTTATCTTGACTTTAAAAAAAAATTCTCACTTACTCAAACTTCTTATTAAAAATCATCTTTCCCCTCAAGTTAAAAAAAAAGGGTTCTCCAACTAAAAAAATCTCCTTTTGAATCATTCACTAAAGACTTAAATTTCCAAACCTATAAGGTGAAGATTCATTCCATATAGCTTGGAGTGCGTGTACACCATCTAGTACGATATGGAGAATCATTCCATATAGCTTGGAGTGTATGTACATTGTCCCTTACAATATGTTTGAGAAGAGATTTGAGTCACTTTAGGTAATTTTCTCTCTTTAGAAAAAATAAAACAAGTGGATAGCATCTCTAATCTTGTTTAGTGGATTACAACATGATTACTCATCCATCAAAGTCACCTAAAGGTTAAATCTGAGTTAATCGCACCTCTAAGAAATTTAAACTTTAGTGACAGTAATAAAAAAACCTATCATCATCCTCACCAACAATTCTCTTTTTTAATCCTTAAACATTGAATGTAAAAAAGAATAAACAAAATAAAACAAAAAACTTCTCATTAAAAATTCCACTCAAAACAAAAAAAACAAAAATAGTTTTCAAACTAAAAAAATCTACTTTTCAATCATTCACTAAGGTGGCTCAAATTTCTACACCTATAAGGTCTTTCATTTGATATAGCTTGGACTCCATGTACACCATCCAAATGTACGTTGTCCCTGAAGATTTGAGTCACTTTAGGTAATTTTCTCTCTTAAAAAACAAGGAAAATGACTAGATAGCATCTCTACTTTTGTTAAGTGGATTACAACATGATGATGAAGCATACATCTATTGACTAAATTGTGACCAATTGGGAAATCAATCCATCAAAGTCACCCAAAGATTAAATCCAGTCAATGGACCTCCAAAAAATTTAAACTTAGTAAAAAATTTACCATCACCCTGGCCAACAATTCTCTTTTTTAATCCTTAAATATTGGTAGTAAAAAAACAATTAAAGGCATTAATAGGGGGCTACCTATTCACCCCACATAATCCCTTGCACTAGAAGGCTCTATAAAAATATCCCTTTCTCACATGGTTGATGAGATCACATGAAAATGACAATGAAATAGAGCAAAAAGCAGGCCTAACAAAGTACATTCGCTTAAATAATAAACAACATAAAACCCAAGTATAGTTTTTTTACCTAAGACAGAAACAACTTTCGCGCGGCCAAAAGAATAAATAATTTAACCCCCAATTAGAATTTTTCATTAAACCCTAACTAACCTACATACTGCCAAGCACCCCTATAAATAAATAGTCTGAGAGTAAGCTAGGCAACGAGGAAATCGAGATCCATCTAGAAATCTGTCGAGTTTCTAGGGTTTCTAGGGTTTTGAGATGGCTGGAATGTGTGAGGGAGTGATGAACAAAATCCGCGGCTATGCACCAGATTCGACTCAGGTTTTGGGTAATGCAACGCGGCTAACAACGGGATCAATTTTACTGCTTTTGGCGGGGCTTGCCATGGCAGGAATTGCCACGATACTGGTAATTTTAACGCCCCTTTTAATCCTGTTGAGTCCCATATTGATACCAGTGGGAACTGTGCTGTTTGTTACAGTTGCAGGCCTGTTTTCTGTGGGGATTTTTGTACTGGGAGTCGTATTGTGTGTTTCATGGCTGTATAACTATGTAAGTGGAAGGCATCCTCCTGGTTCTGATAAGTTGGATTATGCGCGCATGAGGATTGCTGATACTGCAAGCCATGTGAAGGACTATGCAAGGGAGTATGGTGGATATTTGCAGGGAAAGGGGCGGGATGCTGCGCCGGGAGCTTAATCATATTGTCTTTGTTTTTAATTCCCGAAACCCTAGCTTGTGTGTGGTTTTCCCCTTTGTAAAGAGTGGTTTTCATCAGTTCAGTTTTTCTGTTGGTTTTTTGTATATAGAAGTATTTGTATTTTTGGTTAGGATATGTTTTATTGCTTTGAAATAATCTCTGTGTGTATTGTGGTCATCAGAAATACATGTCTGTAAGTTCCATGCTCTGTGTAAATTGCCGATGGTATTCATCAAAAAATTTGTTAGTGGCACTGTTTTTGCTACAGAAACGAAGTGGCTTCTGTGTCAAAATATTATAAATGAAGCGGATTGGTGTAAAAGCTGTTTTCGACTGATTTAAATACTATGAATAAAATAATTATATAAATATACAAAATAAATTAAAAAAATGAATTTGGAGAGAGAAGAATTAAAAAATAATGAATCATGGTTTTATCATTCGTAACTAGATTATTGTAATAGTATTAATTTGTATTGTTAGTAACTAGATTATTGTAAAAAAAAAATAAAGAATTTGTTTAATGGTGAAATTTGAATCTCAATGATAATCCCTATTTAGTTTTGGGTTTGGGTTTATTTTGGAAGAAGTTAATAGTACCTTCTAGCATTATTTTTCATGTATTTGCATTATTTTTCATATATTTGTATCATTTGACTCAAAATAAAATTTTTAAAATTTGAAAGATTATAATAGTAGGGTATTAATAAGCACTTAGTAGGAATGTTTTGACTTGGTGCATTAAAAGGGATAGTACTTGCATTAGAATACATGTTTTTTTTTTTTTATTGGATTAAGCAAAAACAAAAGAACAGTTACATGAAATAACTATAAGAACAACTATAGCCTGTAAAAGCTACAGGCCAGCTTCAAAACAGAGCAATCTCAAAAGAGGCAGCAACAAGAAATACAAGAGCAGTATAAATAGGAAGAGAAATACTCTTTCACTTGCAATCATTGTTTTTTCTATAAACTCTCTAAAGATCCAATAATATAGCAAGAAATCCAAACTGTATAAGGGACAATAGCAGCATCCTTATGAGGTTGCAAGGTGGAATAACACCAACAACATTGCTCAGCTCGAAACATATTCCACTGCCTTGTTCACAACATCATTCCATAGCCATTTGCATAGTTCAGTCCACACCAGCAAAATCTCAAGTCCTCTATCTACAACCTTAATGAGCAAGTGTCCCTTGCATCTCTAAATTGTGGCGCTGAGAGTGAAGACCTTTAATTTGAAGAGCGATCTCCTCGTTCATCAATTTGATCTCCAGAGGAAGGAATGAATTGGAAAAAATAGCCAAACATCGAATTTTCCAAATGCATTTGATAATGACTAGGCGACACGTGTTGGAGATTGAGTTGTGAGCAGAACAAGCGTTGAGCAGAGCTGATTTCCATGACTAGGGGAAGTGGAATAGAGCTAGAATGGTGGACATCAAGGCAGCCCATAGTGTTCTAGCATGCGGGCAAAATCAAAAAGTACTGACCGGGAGCTTAGCATGAAGAAGTTTCCAGGTAGTGAGTTGGGATTGTGAATCCGTTTTGGATTTCCAAATTTGAAGACTCAATTTATTCGATTTAGTCCGGCTGAACTTACACTTCCAGAGAGAATTTAGGCAGTTGGCAAGGGGCAAAGAAGGCACCAGTTGTTTATAAACCACCTTGAGAGGGAATGCTCAGATGCTACAACCATTAGACCATCTCCAATCCTTTAAAAAATTAGAATGGCAACCTGAAGAGAGTAGTATAGAGAGGTTTGGGGGCACTGGATTTTGGATTTCCAACACAACTGCTTTGTCCTTGGAGCTGAGATCAAAGCAGAACTTAAGTTGCCGCCGAGACTTCCACATGAAGCTCGATGAATCCCATAGTTCCCGAAATACTTGAATACCTTTTTTGAAGAGACGCTTTGTCTCGAGTCTAGGTATTGTAGCCAATGGTCTGCTATTTATTTGAATTAGCCGGTTCCACCATATTGATGATGTAGCAAAGCTAAGCCCATGGCTAAAAGATTGATTGTACCAAGACAGCTTGTGAGACAAAATTTGCCAAGCCTTCCAAATGCTGTTGATAGAATCTTAAAGTAAGGAGCTAGTAAAATCTTGTCATTCCAATGAATATTGTCCCATGATTTACCAGTAGTAGCTGTTTGCACTCTATACCAGATTAGATGTTTCCATGGCGCATTCCCCTCTAGAGCACGGTCAATCCGTTTGGCAATAAGGCAAATTCCTTGGGTGAAGGGATCAATGATACCCAATCCACCTTTGTCTTTTGGGAGGATGCAATGAGACCAAGAAGTGGTGGGTATACCCTTCTTGTTTCCCCATTTAGCCCAAAGATGATTCCGGATGAGCTAAGTTAATTGTTTATAGCATGTTTTAGATGGCAGCTAGCAAGATGAGATATAGACATGGCTGGCCAAGAGAATTCTGTTTGCTACCTGAATATGTCCAGCCATTGAGAGAAAGCGGTTTGTCCATGATAATAATTTTTTTTTGAATTTATTTAGAAACCATTGCCACATATCCTTCAAAGAGACTTCAATTCCAAATAGGTTGCCAAGGTATCTGGTGATAGACCCATGTTTAATCTCTTGCCATTCTTTAGGTATCCATGGGGGCCGATGGCTGTAGCATGTCATCATAAATTCAGTTTTGTGCATGGCAAGTTGGGATCCTGAGACAACACAATAGAAATCAAGAGTATCCAACAGGGTGTTGACTTCTTCAGCGTAATTTTGAATGAACAACATACTATCATCCGCGAAGTGAGAATTTTGGGCTGTCACATTACCAGGGAGGGAGATGCCTCAGATAAGAGAGTGTGATTGAGCATGGTGCAAAAGATATCCTAGAGCATCAACTAAAAGAACATACAGGAATGGGGCTAAAGGGCAGCCTTGGCGAATGGACTATTGAGGGGAAATTTGAGGGGAAAGAGAACCATTAATAGCCAACCTAGCATTGGCATCCATGAACAACATTTGAACATGCGAACAGAATTTAGGACTAGCCATTGCAGCATTTTGAGAATGAAAGGTCATCTTATGTGATCATAGGCCTTGTCAAAATCAAGTTTAATTATGAGGGCATCTTGTGCTGTTTGTTGAGCCCACTCAGTTGTTTCCCAGCATGTTGTCATGATTATAAAGTTGGTCCAATTAAGGGGATTGACTTGACCCTCATGATATAGGGAATTCCTTCTAGTTATTTTTAAATAGTTAGACAATTGGGTTTTCTAAGAGATAAGTCCACCTATCACTTGCATTTAATATTCTAAATTGGCATTTTATATTATGATATTTTACATAGGTCTAATTTACTTAGGTTAATTTTTATTTATTGAGAGCATTCAATTAATTAACCTAGGCAATATTTAGGAAATTGTATTTTTCCTTCACATTTTTGGTGAACCCATCTATTCTTACAACATCCAATTTGACTTTTGTGTTATTCTTTTTAGTTTTTTCTTTTATTGTTGTATCATTTTCTTTTGTTGTTCCTATTCATTGCAATAATCTCTCCTATGTTGAGAACCATTTGGAATGAACAAGATTTTCACTTGGCTAAGCAAGATTACTTAAATGAAATTGATTAAGCAAGATTTATTTAAATGAAATTAATGTGAAATGTTTCACTCAAAATTTTATTTACAATAAATAAAATAAATTATCATTACATAGATAATTACAATTAAATGAAATTGATGTGAAATGTTTTTAGTCAAAATTGTAAAAAAAAAGTCAAAAAAGATTGTTTCTTTCTAATGCTCACTTTTTTAGTTACTCTTACAATAATATGTTTATGATACAATTATTACTATTTCATATCGACCATTCACATCAATAATTATCAATTCTATAAGAGATTATAGTGTTAATCTTGTAAACTTTATTTGATCTAACACTACTCAAAATGAACAAACATAATAGAGTATAGTGATCTATGAATATATACTATCCATATATAATGGTATTATATAAATGCAACATCAATCCAAACAAGTTAATTTTTATAGAAATATAAAATTTAGGACTTGATCATATAAGATCCTACACAAGTTGAGAAAGCATAAAGTTTGAGCATTCAGTGAAACAAGTCAAATCTCAGCGCAGCGAAACAAGTTAATTTTTATAGAAAATATAATTTTTATGGAAATGCAAAATTAATTTTTATAGAAATATAAAATTCATGACTTGATCAAGTTGAGAAAGCATAAAGTTTGGCCTAAGCATTCAAATCTCACAATCAGTTGTTAACATTTTTTTGTATTTCATACATGGCTCAATAAGTAAAAAAATTAAGGTGGAACATAGTCACTAAAGAATATCCACAAAAGCATACATGGCTCAATAAGTAAAAAATTAAGGTGGAACATAGTCAAATCCAACACAACAACAACCATGTAAATTGAGACCAACAATACTACTGTCCTCTATTTCAAAGAGTAACCTATTATAAAACAGTCCTATAGATTGAATTATAAAGAATTTTAGAAATCGAATTGAGAGATACAATTTAAAGGGTTTTTCTATTACTTAGTTTAGAAATATCCAAAAATTAGGCCAACTAAGTTGACCAAATAAAAATTATTATGGTCGAAACACTATTGTCCACTGTTATAAAACAGTCATATAGAGTTAATCATAGATATTGTTAGACATATAATCAAAAGTTAAATTTTAAAGGGTTTTTCTATTACTTAGTTCAAAACAGCATATCCAAAAATCAAGCCAACCCAGTTGACCAATCAAAAGTTATGGTCAAAACATTATTGCCCTCTATCATAATCATACAAATTTAGAAATGTTGAATGAAGACATATGCATTTCAAATCTTCAAGGTATATAAAAATTGTTTAAGTTAGAGTGGAAGTGGTCTAATTGGTTAGGGCCATGCAGCCAACATATGTTGGTATTATCAACATAACATTTCCACCATCGAGGCTTGAGGGGGAAGGAGTTTAGTGCTAATTCTTCAAAATGCTCCATATAGACATTGGCTACAATAGGGGACAAAGGAGATCCCATGGCGACACCATTTGATTGTTCATAGACGACACCAAGGAAAGTGAAGAAAGTGGAATGAAGGCACAATTCAACAAGGGAAGCAATTTCATCAGTGATTTTGTGTCTAATGAGCCCCAATGAGTCAGAGACAAGGACTTTGGTGAAAAATGACACCATATCAAAGCTAATAAGGATACCATTCCTATCTACCTTTTTTGTTTTGTATGAAATCAACAAAATGAGCAGTCCTTATTGAAGGAGTCTATCTTCTCTACTAGGGGAGAGATCAACTTCAGAAGGTAGGTAGCTAGCTTGTAGGTGGGGGGATGGGTGGTGCCGATGATTGCTCTAAGAGGAATGCCGTTAGCCAAGATGTGAGAGGAATTAATTTGGAGAAGATTCTTTGCTCGACTTATAGAACTAATTTTTATCAAAAAGACTTTGGTTCAAAGGATTGATGGAAACATCTAACTATAACTCAAGATCATAACTATTAGGTATCAACCTAATCTTCACATTCCAATACATCTTTTAGAAAGAAAAATGATATTTGTTTTGGGTGACCTGACATTACCATAGTCATATTAGGATTGAATAGAATAAAACATAAGGAATTAGAGGTCCATAATCATTATATAATGGTAAAACTAGCAATGCCCATGCAATTTCCCATTTAGTTTTGTGCCCACCTTGATGGGAATGCCTTAAAGAAATAACATATAAAACAAGTGCCATACTCTTGTGATAAGTTTGCCTCATGGGTTAATCCTTATCCATCTTCATTTCACCCCCTTTGGAATTATTCCCATGTATTCTCTACCTACTTATCTCTATTTCATCCTCACTAGCACTTATTTCTAGACATTTACTCCCTACCTTGAGATGCCATTGGATCCATGGAGATTATTTTCGCATGACTTAGGATTGATCTAGGTCAATTCCAAGGAGTACAAGAATGATCCTTGAATCCCAAGACCCCAAATTCAAACTCCAACTTTCCTGCCACCTTCTACTAGCCATTATGAAATGACCTAGCACATATTTGTGCAACATGTTGTTGTGTCATGGTATTTAAAAAAATTGTTATGTATTAAAACATTTGGAGGAAAATATAAAAAAGACACGGTAGATTGTTAAAACACAATTCAATTTTAAAGGACAATAAAGGAATCAAACCTACATCTTCATAATATAGGCCACCTACATGTTTATGAATGATATCTTCAATATCTCTCATCATTGTCAATTATGTCTACCAATGAGTTTGGCCTAGGAGAATTCATTCACCTATTGAGTCAATAAATGTTTAAATGTGTCTATAGACACCACCTTAATATATTTAGATACCCAGAGGCAAAGACGAGCAAAGTTTTAGGTGCACATTTTGTTAGTTTATTCCTATGTGATAGAGCTTTGTTTTACTTGTTATATCATGTTCACAATAGTAAAGATTGACCCCACAATGCTCAAAATCAATTTCTAGTATTTTTTTTGATAAATCAAACTCTGAGACATTCATCAGATTGAGGCAACTAATTTTCTAGCCATGATAAAGTGTTTCAAAATATCATCGAGGTCATTTATCTATCATCGATCCTAGAGCTAAGTACACCTATCCCATTTTTTAACAGCCACATTTACTTCAAGTTAACTATCAATCCCAACTCTATTATCTAAGTTAATTTGTACCTAATTGATTGCATTTATTTAATCAGCCTAGATAATTTATGTAAGAGGAATTTTATTTTCCTTGACAAATGGATATTAAAAAAAAAATTACATAGTTTTCTATTTGCTTATCTCTCTCTTTTATCATTCTTTTATTGCAATGATTAAATTAGAATACAAAGTTTTGGTTTTGGATGAATCTATTTGTTCTCTCCTTTTCTTGACTTTTTTTTCCCCTTTAAATCTCACTTACTGCAAACTCCTTATTAAAAAATATCTTTCCTTTCAAATCAAATAAACAAAAAAATAAAAATAGAAACAAAATTAGTTCTCCAACTAAAAAAATCTACTTTTGAATCATTCACTAAAGTGGTCCAAATTTCCATACCTATAAGGTGAAGATTCATTCCATATAGCTTGGAGTGCATGTACACCATCTCGTACGAAATGTAGAATCATTCCTTATAGCTTGGAGTGTATGTACATCGTCCCTTACAATATGTTTGAGAAGAGATTTGAGTCACTCTGAAGTAATTTTCTATTAAAAAAAAGAGTAATTTTCTCTCTTAAGAAAAAGGAAAACAAGTGTATAGCATGTCTACTCTTGTTAAGTGGATTACAACATGATGTCGAAGCATACATCTAAACTGAAAGCTCTCAAAAGGAAAACAATTGTATAGCATCTCTACTCTTGTTAAGTGGATTACAACATGATGACGAAACATACATCTAAACTGAGAGCTCTCCTTTGATTGAGTTGTCACCAATTGGGCAATCAATCCATCAAAGTCACCCAAAAGTTAAATTGGAGTCAATCACTCATCCAAAAAATCTAAACTTCAACGATGGTAATAAAAACACACCATCATCCTCACCGACAATTCTTTTTTGAACAAACAATTGACATGCCTTAGTTATACCCTGCCTTGGTTATACACTCACTAGCTGAGTCGTTGAATCCTTAGATATTTGAGAGAAAAAAAACAATAAAAGGCATTAATGGGGGCCTACCTAACCCACATAATCCATGCCACGAGAAGGCTCTATAAAAATATCCCATCTGAGAGGGTTGATAAGATCGCATGAAAATGACAATGAAATAGAACAAAAAGCAGGCCTAACAAAGTACATTCTTTAAATAATAAGTAATATAAAACCCAAGTAGAGTTTTTACGTAAGACAAACAACTTCCGGACGTCCAAAAGAATAAATAATTTCGAATTGTCTATCCAACCATCTGGATGCAAATTCACAATACTGAATTTCAATTAATTAATAAATATGGGCAAATGTGCATCCAGAGGGCTAGATAGACGTTGACAAATAATTTAGCCCCCCAAGTCGAGTTTTTAATTAAACCCTAACGAACCTACATACTGGCAAGCATCCCCTATAAATAAGTAGTCTCAGAGAAAACAGAGGAGAAAATCAAGATCTGACGAGAAATCTGCACATTTTTTAGGGTTTCTAGGGTTTTGAGATGGCTGGATGGTGTGAGGGGGTGATGAACAAAATCCGCGGCCATTCACCAGATTCGTCTCAGGTTTTGGGTTATGCAACGCTGCTAACAGCGGGTTCAATTTTACTGCTTTTGGCCGGGCTTATTGTGGCAGGAATTGCCACGGGACTGGTAATTTTAGCGCCCCTTTTGATCCTTCTGAGTCCCATATTGATACCTGTGGGAATAGTGCTGTTTGTGACAGTTGCAGGTCTATTTTCTACGGGGATTTTTATACTGGGAGTCGCTTTGGTCGTTTCATGGCTGTATAACTATGTAAGGGGAGGGCAACCTCCTGGTTCTGATAAGGTGGATTATGCGCGCATGAGGATTGCTGATACTGCAAGCCATGTGAAGGACTATGCGAGGGAATATAGTGGCTATTTTCAGGGCAAGGGGCGGGATGCTGCGCCAGGAGCTTAACTGTGTTTTCTGTGTTTATAATTCTCGAAACCCTGGCTTGTGCGCGGTTTTCCCCTTTCATAAGGAGCGGTTTTGAGCAGTTCAGTTTTTCTGTTGGTTTTTTATGTATAGAAGTATTTGTATTTTTGGTTAGGATATGTTTTATTGCTTTGAATGACCTCTGTGTGTATTGTGGTTATCAGAAATATATGTCTGTAAGTTCCATGCCCTGTGTAAATTGCTAAAGGTATTTATCAAAAAAAATTGTTAGTGACACTGTTTTCGTTACAGAAACGAAGTGACTTCTGTGTCAGAATATTATAAATGAAGTGGATAGTGTAAAGCTGTATTCACTGACTGAGGTTTTGGGTTATGGATAAAATAATTATATAAATATACAAAATGAATATATTGTAAAAATGAAGTTATTCTTCAGATTAAACTGTGTGATAGTTTTTCCCAATGTTTGGATGGAATAGAAAGTAAGAGAGGAGAAATAAAATTATGATTTATTGCTTTGAATTATGGAGTGATTGTGATTCTATTTCTCCTCTCTTGCTTTCTATTCTCTCATGATGGATCATGGAGATAATCTTGAATCACTCATTTGGAAATCTGATGATGAATCATGGAGATTGAAAAATTATCACAATTTAATCCTGAAGCACTCATTTAGAAATCTGATGTGTATGAGATTTTGATCATGGACATCAAGACCCTGACAGTTTGACTAAATTTGAATTTGACTGTCAACCTACCAGTCAAACAACTTTTTTATATAATTATCCATTCAAAAGTGCCCTGTAAATACTATAAAATATTTTAACATAAGAAATTTTTTTTATATATACGCCAATCATATAAATCTATTCTTTTTAATGATACGATCTTTATACAATTTTTAATCTCGCGGGAAAAAATCGTCGAAAATTTTTCATGAAAGGGGAAAGCAAATCACACAGGCGAGCCATATCAAATTGGAACATTTGAGGTCAGCAGAAACAAAACAAACGAATCGGAAGGCGGGCTTAAATTTGACAGCCAACCTTGTTTGTCAAGCAATTTTTTTTATGACAGTTATCTATTCAATGTTTTTATGACAGTTATCTATTCCATGGTGCCATTAAAATATTGACATATTTTTAGTATAAGTAAATTATATAAAAACTAAATATATATATCATTATAATCTTATATAAATTGTGACAGTTTATCTAAATTTCTTCTTTCAATATAATAGGATCTTTTGAAAAATTGTATTTTACAACTAAAATGTCTAAATACAGCTATACAACTTCAAATTTAAGCCCTGGATCCAAGGCCGTGGAAGAAATCTTGTTTTTTTTTTAAGGTATTTGCATTAGTTCTTTGTTTTTACAGAACAAAAACTAGAATCTGTTTCCTACAATTTCATTAAGCATATAAAAACGGAAGCAAGATATTTACATTGCCTCTTTTTTTTGTTTACATGCACAACTATTCCCTTAATTCTTTAGATAAAAGGGTTTTTTAAAAAAGATCAGGCGGTTTCTGATTTATAATTTTTAAGTAAAACGAGGGTTCGATGTTATAGAGAATATAATGAGGGCGGTCATACAAAAAAACTGGGATGCAATGATAGAGATTGAAGAGTTGTAAGTCACATGGAACCCTTTTGTTATACGACTTCTTTGAATAGATTTTCATTACAACTCTTTTTAAGAAAATGGAGTCGTGGCTTTCTGCTTTGGTCATTATGGTTAGATTCTGTTAGTCTTGTGGGAACTCTTGTCTTTGAGTTAAAGAATGTTATGGCACTAATATTTTTTTATTGATTAATAATTTACATATAATATAATTATATAATAATTATTAATCATATTGTATTCAATTTATATTGTTATAATATGTTTACAATTTAATTTGTATAATTAAATTATGGATTGTCAATTTGGTGAAATTGAAGTTATAAGTTGTAGGGCTTCAATTTTCAAATTTAATTGTAACATGTTAGAATTAATAGAGAAAGAGAGAGAGGCCTACATGGACCTAATCATGAACATCATATAACTATAGGTTAGTGAATGTGTATATAGGTAATTATAAATGTGGTAATGGCAAATGGAACATGAAGGGCTTGAAGATCCAAAATAATATAATTAGGGTATGGATAAAGTAGACAATCTACTAGAGAAGTATATGTGGTGGAGTGGATCAAGCATACATACGAAGATAGTGTTTAATATTTTTTAAATTTTCTATAGTGTATAAGCTAGGGATATCGTTAATAAAATCTACTATTGTGTGTTGAAACTCTAAAGTGTGTAAGATGGGAAGGGCTGGAGTTGAATAATTCGTAGGAGGGGACTATCTTGAAACTCTAAAGTATAAGATGGGAAAGGGATGGAGTCGAATAATTTGTAGGAGGGGACTATCCAAGACTAATTCTACGTAGGTATGGGATATTATAATCATGAGGGTGAAGGTATTTTCCTTTATATGAAGAGTTTACAAACATCTTGAATCATTTTCCATACATCTTTCGAGTTTAGGGGAAGAGAAAGGGGGATTTGAGATAGTGTGGTTGGTTGAATTAATGTCATTATGTGAAGACGATGGAGAAGATGAAAATGGATCTTTGGGAAAATGATTTTGAGTTTGTTGGTCAACATGTAATACAGGAGAGGATGATACCTTAATCTTTAGGTTTTTTTTTAGTTTTGTTTCGTAATGCTTTGTTAAGAAGAGAGAAAGAGAGAAGGGGAGATAGTGAGACATATATAAAGATAGAGATAGAGAGGAGACAAAGAGACATTTAAAAAAAGAGAGGAGATGAGATAAAGGAAGAGAGAAACAGAGAAGGGGAGATAAATAGAGATAAAGAGAAATAGAGATATCAAGAGAGAGAGAGAGAGATAAAGAAAGAAGGGGAGATAGAAATAGAGGGATAGATTAAGAGAGACAATTAGAGAGAGCATAGATAGAGGAAGAAAGAAAGGGAGATAGAGATGGAGGGATAGAGAGATCAAGAGAGAGGAGAGATAGAGGAAGAAAGAAGGGAAGATAGAGATGGTAAGAAAGACGAAAGAAGAGAGATCAAGAGAGAGAGTGAGACATATAAAGATAGAAGGAAAGAGAGGAGACATAGAGGCACATAGAAAGAGGTAGAGATATAGAGATAAAGGAGAGAGAAATAAAGAGAGATGGTAAGCTAGAGAGAGAAAGAGACACAAAGAGAGGAGATAGTGAAAGGAAGAGAGAGAAAAGGGTATATATATGTCTCTCTCTGTCTCCTCTCTCTTTCCTTCTATCTTTATATATACTCTCTCTTGAATATTCAAGAGAGAGTGAGACATATATAAAGATATTCAAGAGAGAGAGAGAGTGACATATATATATATATATATATATATATAGAGAGAGAGAGAGAGAGAGAGAGAGAGAGTACATTTTGATCTATCATTTCATGCCAACAATAAAAAGATGATACATGTAATGAGAATTCCAAATTGGAATTTAGTACTACATTAAAGATCATGGAGCTTGGTATGGATAGCTCCACTGGAGCCTCATGAAATGGTACTTTTCATGCCAATGATCCAACGATCAAGAAAAGAGAGTGAATTTCAATCGCTCATTTCATGCCATCGATCCAAAGATGACATGACTTGTTTTAAGAGATCAATGTCTAACAATTTACTAGAGCGATGCAAGACGATTCAAATAATCATGCCCATTCATTATACCCTTTACCCTTGTCTATACATGTGAAAAGCAAGGAGAATTTTTTTATCGACATTTTGAAACTATTGGTGCCTATGGATGAATAACACCTGCATGTTTGAAAGCATTCATTGCCTACATGTATCAAATGAAATGCTAGGATTAAGTAGAAAGGGCCCACAATTTATGTTAGATGAGGGGGATTAGTCGCTTGTGTTGTATGTAGGTGGCAATACCCATGGTGAAGGTGAAGGTTGTGGATCCCTCAACCAATAGAGATAATCCTATAACAAAGTATATTCAAGTTGTGATTGTGGACAATCAAGAGTTCTAGTTCATGGGATTTATTAAATACCACAAATCTCTTTCAATGCTAGATAATTGTTGTCCCTTGAATTTGCACCCTGTTGTTGAAACTTTTGGCAGTTCCAACAAATTCAATGAAACATTGGAATGATCTCAAGGTGAGGGACTTGTTAGAGTAATATGTTAATCTTAGGTGTGAGACTTGCGCAGCGTACCTTTGTTGCAGACCTGTGTTGCAGGCCTAAGGGTTGTGGTTTCTTAGGTGCTGCGTACCTATGGGGTGTGGGGGGTTCAAACCCTCACCCCATAATAATTTTTTTAAATAAAAAAAGTTTTTCATTTTATAAAATGTTTTAAAAAAAATCCCATGTAATATTTTTTTTAATGTTTTTTATTAAAAAAAACATGCAATAAATCTGCTGCTATACCTACATCAAAATTCGTGCCATTTGGTGGCTTATTTAGCAGAACCTCTAGTTTAGAGGCCTTTTTGGCGATTCTTTGAAATTTGGAGGAGCTCTACATTTATCTAGAGGAGTTCCATTTTGGCTTCAGCTAACTAGTTTGGCAGGGTTATACCTCTGGCAGATCTCCAAATTTGGAGACAATTTTGCTAAATTTGGCAGGGGTTATTTTTTTGCCAAATCTACCCCTCCATTGGCAGTTGCACTTTTGCCCCTGATTTTCAAATGGCGATATCTTGGCCATACAATCATATTTTTCAGTGCAATTTTTTAAAACAGGGTAGAATTTCATGCTCTTCACAGTGGTGCAGGTGGTTTTCAGTTTTGACTTCTGGTTTTTTCAAGAAATCAGTTTTCTCAGTGATGTTGCTGTGTGGTTCTTGTTTTGGAGACTTTGACAGGCCATATCTTCTGCATCTGGACTCCTTTTTGGGTCCCATTTTTTTTGAAAGTGCATGTTTTTCTGTGTACTTCATCATGGTGCTATTGGTATACTCTTTTTCTGTCAGAGAATTGTATTTTCAACATGTGGTCCTTTTTTGGACATTGTGAGCTTCCATTGTAAGCACTAATCTTATGTAAACACACTGAAATAAAGTTCCTCAACATTGTACATGTATTCTTGAGATCTTGGACATCATTTTGTGTCTTATTGTACTCGCACTATGATATAAAGTGCCATGGGGGTTGATGTTTGCCTTTTGTTTTGTCATCAGACCTTTGTCATGTGTGTGTGCCTTGGTTTGCACACCCTTTTATTTGCTGGTACTTTCATATTTGCACATTCAGATGTTCCTGTTTCTTCTACATCCAATTGTTGGTTTCACATAGTTTTAGTGTACCTGTCATGGCTCTCCCTTGTCTGCATTATGGGGGGGTTTCTACTATTAGTGCTAATGCTTCCTTGGTTTCGCGTTGGAGTGAGTTATGTATCTAGTATTTGTTCCTATGTACTAGGCAGATGCAGTGGCTGGTTACCCATACATTTTGGTGAGATGGAGCATTTACCATATGGACAATCTTGCATTCCTTTTGTGGAGGCGACCTATTTTCACTTGATCAGTTCATTAGACTTTTGGTACCTGTGCCATTTGTATCTTTGAGTTCCATATGTTTTGCCTTTGTTTGCCATTTGATTTGAGTAGTGTCGTTAGGGGCACTCATGCAGATTCTTATCTTCCTGATTTTGATCTTCATCTTGTTTTAGAGGAGGTTCTTCTTTCAACACTATAGCAGCCAATCTTTGACAGAGTTTGCAACTTCTTCATGCTTTAGTGGAGTTCTTCATGTTCCTATTCTTTTGGGACATCCTTTGTGGAGGCTTCTTAGTCCTTCACTCTTTCTCTCTCTCTTGTAGGGAGGTTTGTTCTCTCTTTTGGGGAGGAGTTTTCCCATGTGGTTTTCTCCTTTTCTCTGTTTGTGAGAGACTCTTTTGTACATAGGTACCTCATCAGGCCTAGTTGCCAGGACCCATCTTTGCTTTCATATATTTGTCCTTAGTTTTTTAGCTTCTCCCTAAGTTCATCTTAAGAGGGGGTGTTAGAGTAATAGGTTCTATACTTAATTGATTTAATCATATTGATTAATTAATTAAGTCACCTTTACTTTATTTCACTTAAGATAAACTTAGGAATCTCTCATTAGGGTTTTCTAACTTGCAAATATAAAGGCAAGTGCTCTCATGTAATTCATTAATCCATTTCATTAATTGCTTCCTTTTTGGTGCAAATTTCTCTCTTTTCTTTTTTCTCTTGTGGAAGGTTAATCTTAGGTTTTGCAGGTGTTCACTGGGTCCTGTGATGTTAGTTTCACAACTTCTATAGGACCTTGCAATCGAGATCAGATCTCCAGAGAAGGTTGGTTCCTCTTTCTAAATTGAAGATTCAGAGAAAAATAACTAAACCTAATGCTACTGATCACCGAGGAAAAGGGGAAGAAGGAGAAGTGAAATGAAAGGGAGGTGATACAAAAGATTTAGAGTGTTTAGCTGACCCTAAAATAACACAACAATGATCTCAAATATTGATATGCACTTACACAAATTTATAAACTTTAACAGAGGTTTGAATAGAAAATTATAGCTACAGGAGGGACCATTCATCCACAAAATAAACCTATAGATTTCAGATAAACATAGTGTAGAAGTATAAAGAGAGGCAACATATCAATCTATTATATTAATCATGAATGCCATATAGCCATTACAAAAGAAGGTATGATTCAATGTAGAGAGGTATAGACACATAATAACAACTTTCATTCATAGTCAAACTAGTAATGGAGACATGAAAGGCTCAAAAGAGCACAATCCATCAAATCCACCCAGTTCCTAGAAAAGATACAAGGTCCAAGTCTACAAAAATCCCCTTACCTGTGTGATGACCCAAGAAAACAACCAACACTTTCAAATGTCTCGATTACATGCTTATATAGCTCTTTTCATTTTCACTGTGCAACTCTGGGCGTAAGAAAACCCAGTCAACACATTTTTGCAGACTGCCTAGGTTGTTAGGAATTTGCAGGTCTAATTATACCAATTCCACATAACCCAATAGGAGAAACAAGATGCAGAAATAATCATAATGCAAAAGATCAATGAACAAGCAACAAGGAAACACAAGACATACCCTGGGAAAACCCTTTGCAGGGAAAAACCCATCCTCCAAAAATATCCATGCTCACATGTATTATTCAACAATGAAATATTACAATACAATATCTGAGCCTCCATGAATACCCCTAAACCATCAAGCACCTCCAATGCAGCCTCCATGTGTACAAGCATGAATCCATACATCACCTGCCATGCTTCACAATCTGCACTTATAGGAGAGAGCTCAATACAATGACAGCCTCTCACAAAACCTCCATTCACCTACAATGAATAACCAACCAACCTCAAATAATAACACTGTGCTTGCTTTTATAATATAAGCTCACACATTGCATTGAGAAAACCATGTACCCCAAAACTATGGGTAACACAAAACCACTTGACACCACATTTGACTATTGGTACTACATTTTCCCAATAAATCAAATAATACAAATAATATCTCAATGTTACAATACAACATAAACTGGACCCAAATAATTACAGTGTGATTAACCACACCACCTAGGTGCATCACAACTAAATAATTATTTAATTACACCATTATAAAATATATCAAATTATGCAATGGTGTACAACACCATATCCCAACATTCTCCCACTTGTTGTATACATTAAATAAGGGTCAATACATAAAATACATCATAGGCAAACATGAAATCACATGAATCTCCAAAATGCTCTCATGCTCCATCAAGATACGTACAACAAAATCAAAGTGACCACCACCTCAAGCAAGAACTCCTGACATCCTCCAACGTGCCACCTATGGAAGAAAAGGAACATGCCAAGGTGAAGATGCACCAATCCAAAGAACACAAGCATCAAATCCAAGTGATAACATAAGGCTCCAAGCTACTGTCAAAGCTAAAAAACCCATATTACTGGAAATAGCACCCACAACATATGCTAATGCATCCAACCATCCATACCTCATAGGTATCAACAACATCAATAAACTCATGTCAATAACATATCCAACCCATATACTGCAATAACAAGCTCCATGTATCAAACCTGTCAATGAAGAACACACATCCAAGAACTCCCACTGCATGGGTAATGTCAAATCTGAAAATAGATCCAAGGCATACCAAGTCTATCAATCAACACTCGAAACAAGGTGCGACTAACCAACAAGCCAATGTAGTATCAAGATCAATCAAAATGATCCACACATACATGATAAATCATTGCATACTCTCTCACAATATGTCACAATAACTCTCCAATGTCCAACCATATCAACATGATCCTCTAGGAAATAGCTATAAGAAAAAGAGAGAAAACCTGTAAATCATAATGTCCTTCTACAAACACCTCAAAGTGTTAAGCTATGTCAAGTATGATCTCCTCTACAACCCCAAATGAAAAGCCTCAACAACACCCAACCATTCAATCTCATAAGATCAAATGAACATCTATAACATGTAACCAACATGGATGTAAGCCTCTATAATCAAGGTAGATCAAACTTATAACCATTCCATAACAAGGAATAAGCCCAATCACATCTCCTAAACTCCTCATAATGAACATCATAAATCAAATCATATGAACAAGGAGATAACCATGCTAACATCCCTCAAATGAACCCTCCAGAACCAATAATTGTAGCTCAAGATCCATATCTATGAGAAGATGAAACATAAAGTAAAATGCATCTAAAAGGATGGGCAATACCTCATAGATGATAAACTGCTGAGTAGACCAAGAGTGGGGAATGAGAATGCTCCTCTAGGATACACCAAGCCACAATGACTCTCTCCAAGAACAATCTCCTCTAGGTCCATAATGAACTCACGTCCATATCTAGGTGTAAGGCTTCTCGATCTATCTGTTGAAACCTCCAAAGAGTAACTGTCTCAACAAGTGTCCCTAATCACAAGAGAACTCTAGACTCACCTAAGTCTCTAAGTATCCATGAGCACCTATAACTGACCAATACATGCCAAACTTCAAATGCAACATAGCACCATCATGAAGTAATCAAGCAAATGATCAAAGTACTCAATACCAAGAGAACTAACAAGATCACTGTCAATGCTCCTACTAAACAACTCCGTAATCAAGAAGCCCATCATGACATCATGATCTAACCATCTCCTCGTAAGAAGATCACATGCAACAAAGCATATAATGATGCATACATCCTGTCTCAAGAGAACCTGTATCATGCCAAAACTCTAATCTAGAATCAAGAGCCCATGAAGACATAATATAAAAATCTCTAAACAGGTATAAACATGTCAAACTGACAAATCATAAATTGACATAGGTCTCAACCAAGGACTCAAAGAAGTCCTCCATGGTAAACCAAGATGTCAACATCTCCAATCATATGGAGATAATCATCTATTGTCAACAAAACTAAAAATTTCAAAGAACTCTCAAAACCAAGAGCTCCTCCATGACACCAACATCCACTATAGAAGATCATCCATCATATATCATGAATCCAACATGCTGCCAAAGCTCCCGCTGAACCGTGATACCAAGCTATCCATGACAACAAAGTAAACATCTCCTAAATGAAGATTATCCATCTAGCCCCAAACCAATCAAGGAATCCCACTGTAACATCAATAGCTCCCAAATGGTCTAGTGAACCAAAATCTCTAATCAAGAAGATAAAACCATCACTATCAAAAGATAACATAAAACCATGTATCCAAGCTCTCCATGACATCGTGATAAACATGCTACAAGTCCCAACAACCAACTATCCAGGCACTCTAATCATCCATCCACTTATCCCAAAACAACATACCAATGCACAAATGACCACAGACAAGGCCAACTGACAAAGTTTGCATAAACACTAAATCAATCTCATGGATATAGACACTCCACATCTAAGTCATCCCACTGTAGCTAAATAGGTGATCAACCTACAAAACTACATAACTTGTAGATCTAAACAAATGTCACATGCAAACTCATCATCACACTAGTAAACTGCAAACTGAGATATCAAAGACAATAACCTATAGACTCCAAGACTTAAACACCAAATCAATGCTATATTCGATTTGGCAAGTAGCCATAATCAAGGAACTAATCAAGCATCTAGGAGATAAGAACAATCCCCTAAAACAACACCACAACACCACTTGTAATCATGAATCGAACATCATAGTCCATACCTATCAATCACATACATGATCATGTCGTGCCAATACAAAAGTATAGCTTCATATCCATGCCACCATAATCATTGTCATCATTGTACTTGTACTCAACTCCCACTGAAACAAGACTCCAAGCCTCACACAAGTATCAACCATGTCTTGAAACCAAAAGACAACTCGTACCTGTCTCATCAAAGTCATAACTCTGAAAAACACCTGTAAACCTGTATCAGGAAGCACCAAATCTGAAAACCTACTATACCATGTTGATGGTCTCATAGCAACAAGTACCCCGACAAGTCTATGCTAGAAAATCCATCTGAATGCACTCGTAAATGCACTCTGAATCTGAGGCACCTACAAGTGATCAAACAAGCACAATACTCTCTCTGCACATCAAACTGAAAATCTACACAATCCAAACTATAGTATACTGCAAGATCTCTCCAACGCCTATCCGAAATTGAAAATTTGACTCCGTATGCAAAAGTTATGAGCATAAAATTATACTGGAGTAATGCGGGATTTAGACACAAAATTCTGACAAAAATAGAAAAATCTGATGACCAAAGCTATACCAATGTGTAGTTCTCAGAGAGAGCTTTTCGACGCCTATAAGAAGTCGAAAAACTGATACCATATGTGAAAGTTATGCCTCCCGGAAGACAAGGCACTCCTAGGGCTAAAAGTGGACCCCTGGTGGGCCCTAGTACCCTACTGACGTGGCATGATGTCATCATTGACACCATCATTCTGACTAGGTGCTTAGGTGGTGTTGATTGTGCGTGTTGAGCTGGCATCATTAAATATTTGATGGGCGGATTTGAAAAAGTTTCATATTTGTCTTATTTCATCAAACTCCACGGAGGTTTAATTTTATTCATGGACCCCACCACCATTTACACTAGGATTTAATAATAATAAAGGGTCCAAATTAAAAAAAATTAATTGCTTTCATTAAAACACCCACCACCCACCTTTTAAAAAGGTTTTAATAATAATTTTTTTTTAAGTTTTAAAAAGCTTTAATAAACATTTTGTTTTTAACCTCGTGAGGAGGTCTTCTCCACATGGGGCTGATGGAGGAGAAAGGGGGGACCGGTGGGGCTGACCGACGTATGCCGGTGGTACCCTCTACGTAGGAGCTGGTGGTATGGGGGGTCTACGTACCCCCTGCCACCATTAATTTTTTTTTTTTTTCTATCTTGAATTTTTTTCGATCTCATTCTATAGTTTTTCAATATATTTTTTTTTAATCAAATTTTTTTCAACAAACCATAGAAATCATGCGTAAGAAATTTTTAATTAAATTTTTTTCAAACTAGTGTACCTTGTAGTCCATATGGTCGTATGATCGAACCTGGGAGGGTATAAAAAATTTTGTATTTTGCTCTTGTGGCCAAATATGGGCAAATTTTATATGAATCTTCGTCTCTCCGGCCTCTTGGACTCAATGGCGAGGTCCGTTTTGTACCAAGAGGTCATTTGTAGAATTTCTTCCTCAAAACCCTCGTGAAGCCAAACTAGAAAAACCCTCTTCAGCCATGATTTTTCAATCATTAGATCTGCAATATGCACAACAAATCTCCAATACCCAGAACCCCCAATCTGCAATATAACCTGCACAAAACCTTGTAATGCCTTCAATCCTTCCATGCATTGCCATGGATTCCATTTTGCACCTGATCTACATACACAAGGGTTATACACATCCAGGGAGCTCACACCTCCCTCAACCATAAACATGGCTCTGATACCAACTGTTAGGAATTTGTAAGTCTAATTAAACCAATTCCACATAACTCAATAGGAGAAACAAGATGCAGAAACAATCATAATGCAAAAGATCAATGAACATGCAATAAGGAAACACAAGATATACCCTGGGAAAACCCTTTGTAGGGAAAACCCAACCTCCAAAAGCATCCATGCTCACATGTATTATTCAACAATGAAACATTACAATACAATATCTGAGCCTCCATGAATACTCCTGAACCATCAAGCACCTCCAATGCAGCCTCCATGTGTACAAGCATGAATCCATACATCACTTGCCATGCTTCACAATCTGCACTTATAGGAGAGAGCTCAATATAATGACAACCTCTCACAAAACCTCCATTCACTTACAACGAATAATCTAGCCAACCTCAAATAATAACAATGTGCTTTCTTTTATAATATAAGCTCACACATTACATTGAGAAAACTATGTGCCCCAAAACCATGGGTAACACAAAACCACTTGACCACAGATTTGACTATTGGTTCTACATTTTTCCAATAAATCAAATCATACAAATAATATCCCAATGTTACAATACAACATAAAGTGGACCCAAACAATTACATAGTGTGATTAACCACACCACCTAGGTGCATCACAACTAAATAATTATTTAATTACAACATTATAAAATATATTTAATTACACCATTGCATAATTTGGCATATATTAATAAATTTGGCCCATGGTCCATGTTTGAGAGCCTACAGATTTTGAGGATACCCATGCCCTGCAAGTCCTGCACATATTGATGGTGTGCTCAAATCCATTTGTCTGTCCTTGCTCGTGGCACGACATTAACCATTGACACTGAACTTCACCAACCTACAACTGCCCTTGACCAATATTAATGGTGCGTTGGTGAGAACTAGGGAAGTTTCCTTGACTTTTGTGTGCCTTTGCGGTGGTTGAGGAGCCAACTGGACATGATGAATATGTCCACCCCTATTATTGATTTTCTGCATTGACCAAATCAAATCCCCATCATCCATGATATATCAGGCTCTTACACATTAAGAGTCAATAGGATCTAGCCATTGCTTCTAGTTGCATTGTTGATTTCTTCAATTAGACATGTGGATGATTGGATATGTCAACAGGACATATCAACATCTAGATACAGAGAGGTGAAGATTTGATTGGAGCTCTGATTCAGCATCGAGTTAGAAATATGAAGTGCATCCAGATGTATTTGCAACTAGACATTCAGTTGAAATACTGATGGGTTAGAAATGTTCAGATGGAAAGTTCTTGTGGCATCAGGATGTTTGGTTGGAAGTATTGGGTTGACTTTTCTACGTTGAATTGAACATCTTTCATCTAGACATCCAAATGGAAACAAGACATCTGCATGCAAACATGTGACAAATATTCATTGGTTGAAGCAACTAGATGGAATATGAGGTCTGGTTGGAAGTTGAAGGTCTGGTTGGCTTTTCAACGCATTTGGATGAGAAAGGAGCATTCAACATCAAAAATGCATCCGGATATAAGGTAACTAGACATGATGTTGAAATGAGGATCTGGATAGAAGATCTGGATCCAGTTTGTGAAGATGTTCGATCAAAAGTTGTTGACATCATTTGGATGTATCGACATCTAGATGTTACTGTGCAACTAGATGTCTGGTTAGAAAGGAGACATCTACATCCGGTTGAAGTGATGCTAACATCATCATATCTTATCGATGTGTCTAACTGAACCTGACCTTTATCATTTGAAAGTTCCACATCCAGTTGACTTTTCAAGATCTCGATGGAAACAAAGGCTCCAACTGAACCTGATATCCGGATGGAAGATCCAGTTATAAATGTTTGGTTGGAAGTAAAAGTCCTGCAGAAGCATAACTTCATCAATTTCCATCAGATCTTCATGAAATTTGAATGGTGAATACCCATTTGACTCCTCTTCAAGATGAACTGCAACACAACTAGATCCAGATATGAAATATAAAGGATATGAATAAGGCAACTGGATCTAGATGTTTGGATGTCCAGTTAGAGCGATGAGCATAACTTAGCCAATATTCATCAGATCTTTACCAGATTTGAACTATGGGTAACCATTTGGCTCCTTTACAAGATGCACTCCTTGCTTGGGCATGATTCCAATTGGATCTATTAGAATTTTAAGCATATAATCTTGCAAACTCAACTTAGGAATTTTCAAGATTTTTATCTGATTTTCACAGGGGGCAAAACACTTAGGATTTTGGCAACATTTGCAAGTCTAAAGATGGGCTATTTTGTCCTAGGATAAAATAGGATAAAATTTTGGCAACTATGCAAGGGTGTTTGCCTACTAAATAGAAGAATCTAGTGGCCTTATGCAATCCATTGGGCGTAGAGTTGAAGGAGACTACAACAACATGAAATAGGGGTTGGCCAGACCAACACAAACATGCCTCCACAAACAACAAAACAAAATATGAAACAGACAAAAAAATAAGGCAAACAACCTCCTAATGAGGATGTAGCCTGTGCAAGAGCACTTGGAGGAAAGGAAAACTACACAAAATAAACCTATCCTAAACCTAAACTAACAAGGAAATCACCTCAAACAAAGCCATTAACTAGTTCTTAAAAGTAACTACCCTTTATTAACAATTTACAATACTTTACATGTCTATGGGTACTTATAAAGAGGTGGGGAAGGGATGGGCATACAACAAAGTGGTGAAATGCTTCCCTAACGACAAAGAAAAAATCACCTATCCACCTGCACTAATTGGAAATGTAGCTGCATGGAAGTGGATAAATGAGCTAATCTAGTCCTTCTTGATACTCAACCTCAAGCTTTGAAGTAAGCATGATAGCTAGGGACTCCTTCTCATATGTCTCCAGTTGGGCTAGATGCCTGATAGGGCATCCCATTGAAACAAATCTTGAATAATCAATTACTTCATGCTTTGGCTTTGATTTTTCATTATTTTGTTGCTAGTCTGAATGCTCTAGTTCATGTGCCTCATTCAAAAATATGGTTGCCTTCACCTTGTGCTCATCTTGTTTGGGGAGGCCATCTGAAATAGGCTTTGAAAAGAAGCCCTGAACCTGCTCAATGGTGAAATCTCTTTCATCAAGGAGTTGATATCCTTTCTAGATAATCAAGAAAAAATCTTCAATTTATTCTTACCCATGCTCAATCTCCACATCATTATCTTCTATAAAAGATGGGAGCTCCTCAAACATGTTAGTATCATCAGCCTATACACTTCCCAATATAGGGTTGTCCTCACTCTTTTCTTCATGAGCTAGGACCTTATTCCCACACTTGTCTACACATGCCAACAACTCACCATGGCCTTCAACATCTTCATGTTGTTTAAAACTACTGCTAACCTAGGCATTTGCGTGCCTTATTGATGCTCAACAAATCTGGACAATTCATGAAATAAAGTGGCACCATCAACCTCAAGAGCAATCTTTGTAGCAACTTCATCCTCAATGACCCCATCATTCGACTGCAACTCCACTAGATTTTTCTCAAGTTATCTCTACAGCTGAAAACTCTCCCCATGCATCTATGCTTAGTGCACCACTGATCTGACTGATTGGACTTAGTTTCTTCTTACAGCACATCCAATCTTTCAATTTTCATATTGCATGATGGCATCCCAACAATAGGTTGCTCTTTGTTTTCTTCAGACACCTCCCTCTCAGGCTAGTTTTCAATACGAGCAAGCTCTTGTGAAGGATAAGTTGTAACGTCGACACTGCTTTGTTGTAGGTTGATTTATAGTGGTAGAAGGGGTCTGCATGAAATTGGGGATGGAAAAGGTTGATTGAGTCTCTAATCTCTATTTTTAGCAAGCAATTGTCTCATCTGCTCTTCTTGAGCTGCAATCTGCATAGAAAGGTTTACTTGAAAAGCCCTTTCTTGTGATGGTCTCTGTTGTTGTTGAAGGTGAGCCTAATAAACAAGCCCATCTTACTTTTGGTTATACTCTTTCTCTCTTTTAATCTCATCTAACCATCTCATGAGATCTAGGACCACCTCCTTCATATAGCTAAAATCATAGTTGTTAAAATCATAGCCCTCTTGAGGCTGATTGGGAGGGTAATCATATTGATTAGGGACAAAGTGGTCTTCTTGGGGTTGATAATAGGCATGATTAGGCTGCCGAGAAGACTAAGTAGGGATGGGTTAGGTAAGCATCATGAGAATGTTGATGACTTGTTGTTGCAGGGTTATTTGGCATAAAACCAAAGGTATTTTGAGTTTGGTATGGATGATATGGAGGCCAACAACTTGTATATTGACAAGGTGGAGGGGAATAGCCATAGTTTCCATACAAATTTGACATCATATAACATGAAAACTCATTCAAATATTCTTTTTAAAACATGAGCTAATAGGTGTCTACCTCTAAGAAACTAAGTACATGCCAGAAGAGGTTCGCTAGGTGATTGAAATGCTTCTTAAAGTAAGTGAGACCAGTAATATCACTGAAATCCTAATATTTGAAGTTCTTTTAAGCACTTGGGCTACTTAAACTAGTAGATTTAAGTCTTAGAGTCACCATGGTGTTGAAAAAGCTGCCTTGAATGGCAAGATACATTGAAGGCCAAATAGCCATTACAAAATAAGGAATGATTCAATGTAGAGAGGTATAGACACATAATGGCAACTTCCATTCATAGTCGAACTAGTAATAGAGACATAAAAGGATCAGAAGAGCACAATCCATTGAATCCACCCAATTTTTTGGAAAGACACAAGGTTCGAGTTTGTAAAAATCCCCCTGCCTGTATGATGACCCATGAAAACAACCAACACTTTCAAATGTCTCGATTACATTCTTATATAGCTCTTTTCATTTTCACTGTGCAACTTTGGGCGTGAGAAAACCTGATCAACATGTTTTTGTAGGTTACCTAGGTCACCCATACTGTAATAAATTTGACCCATGGTCCATGTCAAAAAGCCTTCAGATTTTGAGGATACCCATGCCCTGCAAGTCCTATGCATACTGATGGCATGCTAAAATCCATCTATGCATCCTTTCTCCTAGCGTGACATTAACCATTGACACTGTTTCACCAACATGCAACTATCCATGACCAATATTAATGGTGCCAAATTTATTATAGTATGGGTGACCTATGTTGGTTGGAAGTAAAACTCCCGCAGAAGCATAACTTCATCAATTTCCATCAGATCTTCATGAAATTTGAACTGTGAATACCCATTTGGCTCCTCTTCAAAATGAACTGCAACACAACTAGATCCAGACATGAAATACAAAGGATATTAATAAGGCAATTAGATCTAGATGTCTAGATGTCTGGTTGGAGCGATAAGCATAACTTAGCCAATATTCATCAGATCTTTACTAGATTTGAACTATGGGTAACCATTTGGCTCCTTTGCAAGATGCACTCCTTTCTTGGGCATGATTCCAATTGGATCTATTGGAATTTTGAGCATATACTCTTGTAAACTCGACTTAGGAATTTTTAGGATTTTTATCTGATTTTCACAGGGGGCAAAACACTTAGGATTTTGGCAACATTTGCAAGTCTAAAGATGGGCTATTTTGTCCTAGGATAAAATAGGATAAAATTTTGGTGACTATGCAAGGGTGTTTTCCTACTAAATAGAAGAATCTAGTGGCCTTATGCAATCCATTGGGTGTAGAGTTGAAGGAGACTACAACAACATGAAATAGGGGTTGGCCAGAACAACACAAACACACCTCCACAAACAACAAAACAAAATATGAAACACACAAAAAAACAAGGCAAACAACCTCCTAATGAGGATGTATCTTGTGCAAGAGCACTTGGAGGAAAGGAAAACTACACAAAATAAACCTATCCTAAACCTAAACTAACAAGGAAATTACCTCAAACAAAGCCATTAACTGGTTCTTAAAAGTAACTTCCTTTTATTAACAATTTACAATACTTTACACGTCTATGGGTACTTAAAAAGAGGTGGGGAAGGGATGGGCACACAACAAAGTGGTGAAATGCTTCCCTAACAACAAAGAAAAAATCACCTATCCACTTGCACTGATTGGAAATGTAGCTGCACAGAAGTGGATAAATGGACTAATCTAGCCCTTCTTGATGCTCAACCTCAAGCTTTGAAGTAAACATGATAGGTACGGACTCCTTCTCATATGTCTCTAGCTGGGCTAGATGCATGATAGGGCATCCCATTGAAACAAAGCTTAAATAATCAATTACTTCATGCTCTGGCTCTGATTTTTCATTGTTTTGTTGCTGGTCTGAATGCTCTAGTTCATGTGCCTCATTCAAAAATATGGCTGCCTTCACCTTGTGCTCATGTTGTTTTGGGAGGCCATATGAAATAGGCTTTGAAAAGAAGCCCTGAACCTGCTCAATGGTGAAATCTCTTTCATCAAGGAGTTGATATCCTTACTATATAATCAAGAAAAAATCTTCAATTTGTTCTTACCCATGCTCAATCTCCACATCATTATCTTCTATAAAAGATGGGAGCTCCTCAAACATGTTAGTATCATTAGCTTATGCACTTCCCAATATAGGGTCGTCCTCACTCTTTTCTTCATGAGCTAGGACCTTATTCCCACACTTGTCTACACATGCCAACAACTCACCATGGCCTTCAACATCTTCATGTTGTTCAAAACTGCTGCTAACCTAGGCATTTGCATGCCTTATTGATGCTCAACAAAACTGGACAATTCATGAAATAAAGTGGCACCATTAACCTCAAGAGCAATCTATGCAGCAACGTCATCCTCAATGACCCCATCATTCGACTACAACTCCACTAGATTTTTTTCAAGTTATCTCTACAGCTGAAAACTCTCCCCATGCATCTATGCTTAGTGCACCACTGCTCTGACTGATTGGACTTAGTTTCTTCTTGCAGTATGTCCAATCTTTCAATTTTCATATTGCATGATGGCATCCCAACAATAGGTTGCTCTTTGTTTTCTTCAGACACCTCCCTCTCAGGCTAGTTTTTCAATATGAGTAGGCTCTTGTGAAAGATAAGTTGTAACGCTGATGTTGCTTTGTTGTAGGTTGATTTATAGTGGTAGAAGGGGTCTACATGAAATTGGGGATGGAAAAGGTTGATTGAGCCTCTAATCTCTATTTTTAGCAAGCAATTGTCTCATCTTCTCTTCTTGAGCTACAATCTGTGTAGAAAGGTTTACTTGAAAAGCCCTTTCTTGTGACAGTCTCTATTGTTGTTGAATGTGAGCCTAATAAGCAAGCTCATCTTGCTTTTGGTTATGCTCTTGCTCTCTTTTAATGTCATTTAACCTTCTCATGAGATCTAGGACCACTTCCTTCATATAGCTAAAATCATAGTTGTTAAAATCATAGCCCTCTTGAGGCTGATTGGGAGGGTAATCATATTGATTAGGGACAAAGTGGTCTTCTTGGGGTTGATAATAGGCATGATTAGGCTGCCAAGAAGACTAAGTAGGGGTGGGGGAGGTAAGCATCATGAGAATGTTGATAACTTGTTGTTGCAGGGTTATTTGGCATAAAACCAAAGGTAATTTGAGTTTGGTATGGATGATATGGAGGCCAACAACTTGTATCTTGACAAGGTGTAGGGGAATAGCCAAAGTTACCATACATATTTGACATCATATAACATGAAAACTCTTTCAAATATTCTTTTTAAAACATGAACTAATAGGTGTCCACCTCTAAGAAACTAAGTACATACCAGAGGAGGGTTGCAAGGTGATTGAAGTGTTTCTTAAAGTAAGTGAGACCAGTAATATCACTGAAATCCTAATATTTGAAGTTCTTTTAAGCACTTGGGCTGCTTAAACTAGCAGATCTAAGTCTTAGAGTCACCATGGTGTTGAAAAAGCTACCTTGAATGGCAAGATACATTGAAGGCCAAATAGCCATTACAAAATAAGGAATGATTCAATGTAGAGAGGTATAGACACAGAATGACAACTTCCATTCATAGTCGAACTAGTAATAGAGACATAAAAGGCTCAGAAGAGCACAATCCATCGAATCCACCCAGTTTTTTGAAAAGACACAAGGTTCAAGTCTGTAAAAATCCCCCTGCCTATATGATGACCCAGGAAAACAACCAACACTTTCAAATGTCTTGATTACATGCTTATATAGCTCTTTTCATTTTCACCGTGCAACTTTGGGTGTGAGAAAACCTGATCAACACATTTTTGTAGATTACCTAGGTCGCCCATACTGTAATAAATTTGACCCATGGTCCATGTCAAAGAGCCTTCAGATTTTGAGGATACCCATACCCTGCAAGTCCTATGCATACTGATGGCATGCTAAAATCCGTCTATGTATCCTTTCTCCTAGTGTGACATTAACCATTGACACTGTTTCACCAACATGCAATTGTCTATGACCAATATTAATGGTGCCTTGGTGAGAACTGTGGATGTTTTCTTAACTTTCATCTGCCTTTGTGAGGGTTGAGGAGCCAACCAAACATGAGGAATATGTCTACCCATGTTATGGATTTTTTACATTGACTGAATCAAATCCCCATCATCCATGATATATCAGGATTTTACACATTGATAATCAACAGGATCTAGCTATCATTTCTAATTGCATTGTTGATTTCTTTAACCGGACATGTGGATGACTGGATATGTCGATGGGACATATCGACATCTGGATATAGAGAGATGAAGATCTGGTTGGAACTCTGATTCATTGTCAGGTTGGAAACATGAAGTGCGTCCAAATGTATTTACAATTGGACATCCAGTTGAAATACATCGAGTTGGAAATGTTCAGCTGGAAAGTGCCTGCAACATCAAGATGTTTGGTTGTGTTAGCACCAACCCAGATACCACTACACCAAAAGCTCAAACTGTTAGTGAATGGAGCCCCGACGATGTTACCCAGAGACCACACGGGCCTAAAGAGGGAGGAGTTGAGGGTCGTACACCTAAGCGCCAACAACACCCCCACCAGTCTATACCTACCCCTTGGGTAGGGACGGATTGCTAGGCACACCTTGTACGCATGAAGGCAGTGGGCATCAGTGGGAATCGAACTCCTCCCCAGTAGAGTTGCCAATTTGTTAGCACCAACCTGGCTACCACTATACCAAAAGCTTGAACTGTTAGTGAATGGCTCCGCAATGATGTTACCTAGAGACCGCGCGGCCCTGAAGAGGGAGGAGTTGAGGGTCTCACACCTAAGCGCCAACAGGTTGGAAGTATCGGGTTGAATTTTTACATTGAACCATACATCTTTCATTTGGACATCTGGATGGAAATAAGACATCCACATATAGACACATGGAAGATATTCATTGGTCGAAGCAACCGGATATCCAGATGGAATATGAGGTTTGGTTGGAAGTTGAAGGTCTGGTTGACTTTTCAACACATCCAGATGAGAAAGAAGCATGTGGCATCAAAAAATATATCTGGATATAAGGTAACTAGACATGTTGCAATAAGGATCTAGATGGAAGACCCAGATCCAGTTGGTGAAGATGTCTGGTTGGAAGTTGTTGACGTCATTTGGATGTTACTATGCAACTGGATGTCCAGTTATAAAGGAGACATCTACATCTGGTTGAAGAAATGTTGGCATCATCATATATCCTGTTGATGCGTCTAACTAAATATGACCTTTATCATTTGAAAGTTCCACATCTGGTTGACTTTTCAACATCTGGATGGAAACAAAGGCTCTAACTGAACTTGATATCATGATGGAAGCAAAAGTCCTCCAGAAGCATAACTTTGTCAATTTCCATCAAATCTTCACAAAATTTGAATGCTAATACCTATTTGGCTCCTATTCAAGATTAACTACAATACAACTAGATTCAGACATGAAATACAAAGGATATGAATAAGGTAACTGGATATGGATGTCCAGATGTCCAGTTGGAGTGATGAGCATAACTTGGCCAAAATTCATCAGATCTTTGCCAGATTTGAACTATGGGTACCCATTTGGCTCCTTAGAAAGATGAAATCCTTACTTGGGCATGATTCCAACTGGATCTATTAGAATTTTGAGCATCTACTCCTACAAACTTGACTTAGGAATTTTTAGGATTTTTACAGTATTTTCACAGGGGGAAAAGACTTAGGATTTTGGCAACATTTGCAAGTCTAAAGATCCAGGCTATTTTGACCTAGGACAAAATAGGACAACAATAATTACATAGACCATAGGGATATAAGACATGACAATTGAACTTCCACAGCTCTTCAACATTATGGTTTTTAGAATCATAAATTTGGGAATATTTAAAAAGGAATTATGGTGATGTGTAAATATAATAAGTGGAAAAGAGAGAGAAGAAAGAGAAATAGAGATAAAGAGAGGAAGAGAAAGAGTGAAAGAGAAAGAGATAAAGATTAACAAAGAAAGAGGAAGATAGAGCAAGAGAGAAGGAAGAAGTAGGTGGGAGAGAGAGAGAGAGGGATGTGTAATATATGGTGCATAAATTTTAATGACACAACAAATAAAAATAAAATGTGACGTTTGCAATAATTAGAAAGTTCTTCTCATGTCTCCTAGCAAGGAAAGATAAAATAAACAATAATAATAAATAAATAAATCAAAGATATATTAAATTTAATATTAAATGGGTGCTTAGTATTAACCCCCCTTGCCTTTTTAAAACATAGCATGCTTATACATATTTTTTATTTGACAAAATACAAATTTCATGACATTGATATTTTCTAAACTATACATTTTTCCCTTCTCTATAGGTATTTGTCATTTTTCTATGATTGTTCTTCCTTAGATGGTGGGCCTCTTTTTCACTAATAATCGCATTCCTTTTATAAAAGTTTTTCCAAAGCGAGCTTGAACACAATGAGCTCCCATAACATAGAATGCTCACCATTTTTGAGATCTCAAGATCATTCGCATATCATATGAAAATGTAAACAAATAAAAAGTATTTCCCTAGAAAAGTAATATTTTGAGGCAATTAGGAATTTTCAATCTAAAATTATAGCATGTTTAAATTTAGTTTTAATCCATTTTAGCTCCAAATTATGTAAATGTCTGAAATTATAAAAGCAATAAGGGTCACTAATTTTGATTGATCTTTCTATCATGTGACATCCCATGAGAAGATGCATGATGGTAGGAAGATGACAACTAAACATGGTGTAGGTGGTGACCATGCTTATATTTGCAAGATAATGCCTATTAAATGTAGGTGTCAGGATGTGAAATAGAGGCTTGTGATAAAAAAACATACATGCTTCCAAATTTATCTTCTTTCTTCACAATTCAAAGCTCCTATTTTCTCTTGATGTCCATTTGACCTCTCTCTTGTCTCCTCTCATAATCTCAGTCAATGTTGTACATATGCCACTGAAATCTCTAATGAATCTTCTAAAGAAACTTGGCAAACCATGAAAAGATCTTACCTCTCCAACATTCACTAGTGCAGGCCATTCAACAATTGCTCTAACCTTTTTTGGATCCATTTTCAAACCTTCAGATAAAAATACAAACCCCAAATATACCAATCCTATCTTCATTAATCTACACTTCCTCTTCATGAAACTAAGATTAATTGCATAAACATAGTGGCAAATAGTGTTCTATAGTGTAGAACTTCTAACCCATTTAACTACATTTCCATTGAAGTATCAAACTTTTAATTTACCTTGTAGCATCTTGGAAGTCCAATAAATGGAAATAACACTTAACATTGGCTATTGTTCGAGTTTTCCCTTATTTCACCACCATCCCACCAGCAGATGATCAATGTTTTCAAGCATTTTGTTGGAGTGAACTGCTACTATACCAGCCATCATAAACATTACAATCTACCTTCCATAGAATTTGCATCGTGCATCTCCAGATCCATTGACTCATGAGTCTTGGTGATTTTTTTAACTATGCATTCCACTTTATTTTCTATATTTACATGAATACTCTAGGTTTTTGGCTGATTATTGTTATGTATAAAACCTATCCACAACTTATAGGATATTCCAATATTATTGAAAGGCTAGACTTCAGCATGTCTAAAAACAACTTTGACAACAATATGATTTTTGACCTTCAGAAAAAATGGCAAGCTGTAAAAGTAGGTTTGGACTACATGGATGTGGAAGGATTAAGGAAAATGAACAAGAACAAGACGTTGGTTAAGAAGATTGCAAAAAAAATTCACACTTTTCTCACATCAAAAGCAATTGTTAAGAAGATTCCTCAACTTCTTGGCATTCATCTAAATAAGGCAGGTAAATTTCCCACTTTCATGTCACACCAACAATCATTGGAGGGGAAAGTAAATGAAACTAAATCTATAATCAAGTTCCAATTGAAGAAAGTTCTCTGTATGAGTGTTGTCATGGGTAACTGTGTAATAGAGGAAAAGAAAATATTTTAGAATGTCCAACTGAGTTCCAACTTTTTGGTGTCCTTAAAAAAATGACAAAATGACATTGATTTCAGCTTTCTAGAAACAAACTATAGTATTTTTATAGTAGTTGAAACATTGATTTCTATAGTTTTTGATGGCACTCATTACTAGTCACTGTTCACAAACCCACCTTCAGAAATCAATTATAAAGAGAGATGCAGAAAAATGATAGGAACTTCAATATAATAGTGACAGGAAGATTGGATTCTTACAACAGAAAAATATTATAAAAAAAACTTTACATAGCCATTATTCAGCCTACACAGTTGGCCTTACAAAAAATGCAGATATTCTAAATGTAGTGAGGCATAAACTATTCTATCTTCTATTTGGCTATTCTCTTGTCCATTCACTCCAGCATAACTATCGACCCTCCTTTATTCAGACACATAACTTCTTAGGATCTTCAAATTCTTTAGAAAATGGCAGCTTACTATCATTGACTTCTTCAAATGCTTGGCCTTACACCCTTGTCCTTAGATAGTTAGCCTTTTTATCTTCTTTGCTCACCGATCTCTCTCTTGTTTTTCCCCATGCGGTCTCCTCTTTAAATTGCCCATCCTTTTAAATCTCATCCTCAGAAAAAAATATCTTCCTACGTCGTAGTTGGCAGCAAAAGATAATAGATTCATAACTGTCACTGCTAGAGAGGAACATCCCACAACGCCTATGTCTTGTAGAGGTTCCCAAAAATGTAATCATAGAGAAAGGTAGCCAACGACCATGCACCCAATGACTGCAGAGAATGGAAACCATTCTTCCAAGAAGCACGATCACCAAATATTAAATGCAAACTTTCTACTGTTTCTAAAAATGGCCGAGCCACCAAGAAGGAAAGAGATTATAATGAATCTTCTTAATTGTTTTTCCAGTTGGTCCACCTTTATTTGCACGATTTGAGGCCTTGTATTCTTTAAAACTGAAGATAACTGCCAGCCACGACCTCCCCATAAAAAGTAGAAATTTAAATGCCTAAAAAATGATCGACATAGAGATAAAGAATAGCCAAGTAAAACATTCTATCACTTGGGCGACAGGAGCGACAAGAGCTACCAAGCACACCAAAAATTGTAGAAAGAGATTTCTTCTTTATTCACCAAATGAAACCAAAACACTAGAAAGCAAAATAAACCAAAAATTAGAAAGAGGCATGACGCCCTTGCATCAAACTCCCCCACTGAAAAAAGTTTCATGAGCTCCTACTCACAAGCTCTATAATAAATGCTTTTATCAAAACCTATTCTTCCACTTCTTCCAATTTGTCTCATGCTTGCAATTGCTCTTCCTAAGTTTCTTCATCTGTAATTGTTTGCTTTCCATATTCTTCTTATAGATCCGCCTGCTGATTTCTTTATCCACTACAAATCTCCATGACGCTGTCTCATCTCCCCAGTCATCAATTTCAAATGAAAATAAAACTTCATCCTCATAAGTCTTTACTTCAGAAATGTCATCCTTAATCAGTTGGTCTTCCTCCTCATTTTCTGGTTCTTTTACTACCGCCTCAAAAGTACCTTCACCATTTTTATTTTCTGCCATAATCTTCTTCACCAAGCCTACACTCTCTCCTTCAAAATATTTTTCCAATCTGATCATTGCCTCTAATCTCACATGCTCCTTTCCAATTGTAGATTTCTTCTCCTCTCCATTATCATTCTCATCCTTGGAAATGAAAACATATACAAGATTTTCTCCATCCTCAGACTCTAACTCACTTCGATCACCATCTTTCTTCAAATAATCAAAATATAAAATTTCTAAACTCTGACTTGACTCTACTTTATGCTCTCTTTCCTTGGATTTCTTTGAATGTCCTGCAAACACCATAGAGTTAAGGAAATAACAATTTTCCAATGTATCCATCCAACCTGAGATCTTTTGCAATTTTTCATATAGCTCTCTCCTCTCCATCAGTATGTCAACTCTAGTCACTACAACAAAATAGGCAATTAGCGCCTAAAATAGTGCCAGAATTTAGTGCATTTGAGTCCATGAATTGGACACTTCTGTCGGTGCCAAACCTGATGCCCAATTGCATTTGACTTTTGCATTGGATTTAGCACTGGATTTAGCATTGGTTATAACGCCAGGTTTAGTGCCAGGTTTTAGTGCCAGGTTTAGTGCCAAATTTTGTTGCTTCTAGTTTGGCTTCCGATTTTGCTTCTGGTTTTGCTTCTTGTGTTGCTTCCAAGTTTGCATCAGGTTTTGCTTCCGGTTTTGCTTCTAGTTTTGCTTTTGGTTTTACTTCCAATTTTGCTTCCAGGTTTGCTTCTAATTTTGCTTCGACTGTTGCTTCCAATTTTGCTTCTAGGTTGGCTTCTGGTTTTGCTTCTAGTTTTGCTTCCAATTTTGCTTCCAGTTTTGCTTCTAGTTTTGCTTTCAGTTTTTCTTCCAATTTTGCTTCTAGTTTTGCTTTCAATTTTGCTTCCAATTTTGCTTCTAGTTTTGCTTCTAGTTTTTCTTCTAATTTTTCTTCCAATTTTGCTTCTAGGTTTGCTTCCGGTTTTGCTTCAAATTTTTCTTCCAATTTTGCTTCCAATTTCGCTTCTGGTTTTGCTTTCAGTTTTACTTCCAATTTGGCTTCCAATTTTGCATCTGGTTTTGCTTCCAGTTTTTCTTCCAATTTTGCTTCCAATTTTGTTTCCAGTTTTGCTTCCAATTTTGCTTTTGATATAACGTCGCTTGTTGCTTGCAATTTTACTTCCATTTTTACATCTTTTGTTGCTTCTAAAATTGCTTCCATTATTAATTCTTTGTTTGCTACCTAAATTGCTTCTATTTTTGCTTTCTAGATAACGCCAAGTTTTGCTTCCAAGATTACTTCTAGTTTGGCTTCCATTGTTGCTTCCTTTTTGCTTCTAAAAATGCTTCTTGTTTTGCTTACATTTATTAATTTAATATGTTTTATTTACATTTATTAATTTAATACATTTTATTTCAATTTAATTAGTTAAATATATCATGCCTCTTAAATAACTCAATGATTATATAGTAAGTAATTTAATTATTTAACTCATATGATTAAATAACAAGATAATTATTATAACATGATCATCATCTATAATTAAAACAAGTGAGTCAAATATCTATAATTTAATTGAATTTGACAACATCCATCCTAAGCAGTAAATTAAAATCATCATACGTAATAAATATCCATCCAAAAATCATCAACCACTTTCAATATATATAAATTGACAAGTCAATACTGATAAGATCATCATCATATATAACTAAAACAAGTGAAAGTCAAATATGCCAGTAGATCAATAACATGTCAAAATGATACATGTACAAATGATATAAGTAAAAATGATAAATTATGTAACTCAAAATGATACAAGTCAAGATGATACATGTCCAAATGATATAAGTCAAAATGATACACAAATTTATGATACAACTCATTAATATGGTACTACAGGTCGTGAAAATGATACATTTGATAGTGATTATGAAAAGAGGCATCATAACGATATATCAACAATGATCCATGATGCAGTCTATATGATCATGAATGTCACTAGCTACCGTCAGTAATTGCCTTATCATCATCATCACCATTGTGATCATCATGATCATGATCATGATCATCATTGGCCTCAGTGTCTTCTATATCTGCATCATCATCATCCTCTGCCATGTGATCTATACTAGAACCAACATAATCTAGATCTCTATTATGAGGATCATCTTGATCTTCTAGAAGACCCGTGTTTTGCAAAAAAAACATTTAAAATGAAAAGTTATTATTTATTTGATGCAATAATTTATTTTTCTGTTATATATCTAATATTACAACATATGAAATGAAATCATAATCATATTACATCATATCAAAGTGCACACACCATAATAAAATTTCAATAAAGTTACAGCTAATATGTCATTCCAATGATGTAAAACATGCAACAATTCTAATAAATGTTAGTAAAGATCATAAAAAAATTTGTTACAAATTTAACTATCAAATGTAAATTCTATTACATAACCTTAAGTGCCACAAATTTCTTGGTCCATGTATGTTCTTTTTCACTATTAATCTAATAACCTGCATTAGATAGAAATATTAAAGAGTTTTTAAGTAGCAGTTGATTAAATTCTCTTACATGTCATTAAGGAATGTACAATTTTTTTTCAATAATTATTTATCTTAAGGTTCATGAGTAACCTTAAGATAAAGGTCTATTTTGTTTGAAAAAAAAAATGAAGTTAGCAATATGGCTTTATTCGGTTGATTTTAGGAAGAAAAAATGTTAGCCCTATTCCCACTCACGGGTCTTCAATGTGAGCAGGAATAGGGAAAATTTGGGGATTTAGAAAGAAAGATAAAGTTTAGGGTGTCTTCAAGATAGCCAGCATGGACAAGGAGGTCAACCATGCACAAATAATGATCAATTGTAGGTGTAATGCAATAAGGGTTACAAATGTGATTGAAGTATGTACAACTCTCATCCACTAAACCTACATGGCTGCATGCACCTAGAATACAAGCAAAGCTTACAATGTTAGGATATGTTCCAGAGTGCTTAATTAATTCCAAGATTTTGAGAGCGTCCTTGCAAAATCCATTTTGTGCATATCCTGCAATCATTGCATTCCATGAGATGACATCTCTTTGAGGAATTATGTCAACTAGTTCATTTTTTTGTCTATGATTCCATATTTTGTGCATATCTTGAAATCATTGTAGTCCATGAGACCACATTTCTTTGAGGCATTCTATCAAATAGTTCACGTGCCTCGTCTATGCTTCCACATTTTGCATACATGTCTAACAGAGTAGTTGCAACTACAACATCTGACAAAATTCCTCTATCCTTTTCTGTTTATGATGAACAAAGTGCCACACTAAGGGGCATACAACTACAAACTATCTAGTGGTGGGAGCTCAAGCTATTAATGCCATATACTTCCCTCTTGCTCAATAGATACCTAATTACACCATATGTCATGAGACTCATGAAATTGTCCACTACTGCAAAAGTGAAAGGATGTTCCTATCAATTAGCAGTGCAAGGTTTGTCACACATCAATCTCTTGAAGGCAAGGATGGAAGTGAGTCTGAATGGAGGCAGGTGGAATGAGCACAGAAGTACTACTAAAGTACAAATCAGTTGCAGGCTCGACATAGTTCGTCCACTCATTTGCTAGCCTTGGGATTTGTAGGCTTTGATGAAGCCTCTCAAGGCTTCTATAAAACAAGAGGCCGCCATAGGAGAAGTAGGAGAATCCTCAAGAAGGATACGATGGCAAACTCTAAGAACAAACCTGCAAATGGAGGTAGTCTAAATGATGTGAATGTACCACCTTCCCATAGGTGGCAAAATCCCGCGCATGGAATGGTGATCCTTGGGATTGGAGGTTGGGGGAGAACTTGCCCACAGGATTCTTTTTAAGATAAGGCCAGACTGAAGCATATTATGTTGTTTGTTCTTAGGAATGGTCTAAACAAAGTGATGCCTCAACATTTTGGAGTGGAGTGCCGCTGCGAGGAGGATGAAACTGGAGGGCAACAAATTGCGTACCTATTCAACAAAGCCTCCGATGAAGAAAAAGTGGCCATCTTGAAAGTGATCGGGGTTGGTTTCTGGTCAGGAGGGCACGCACATGATGGACAAGTGCTGGAACATTTTTTCTAGAACTATGTACAGGTTGTGGGAGCAAGGCTCTAGGGGCTAAGAGTTGCGATGAGATTGGTGAGGGAAGATCTGATGGACATGGTCAGGACTTCCATGGATGGTGTGGTAGTGGAGCTCGAATAGGGATTCACTCTTGCCACCCTCAGCCTAAATGAGGAGAAGAAGAAGGTGAATCTACACAAAGCCTGGACCCTCTACAAAAAGGGTGTGGAGAAAGAAAATAACATAGGAGAGTTTTTGAAATTCCTGGAAGCCAACCCAGGCTTGATTGATGAAAATGTAATAGCTAGGATGGTGGATATTGCTGAAGGCATAGGTTATATATATCACTAGATGTAATGCCTCAGCTTTCTATGTAACTTTTTTTTTGATATTTTAATATAGGGAGCTACACCCATATTTGGTAGTGTTTACAAAAAAAAACATTTTTTTGAGGCATTTTGTCAAACAGTTCACGTGCCTTGTCTATGCTTCCACATTTTGCATGCATGTCTAATAGGACAATTGCAACTACAACATCTGGCAAAATTCCTCTATCTTTTATGTATTGATGGATGTCTATACCCTATTCCAAAGCTCCCATTTTGACACAGGTAGGGAGGATGGTGGCAAAGGTTGTGGTATTTGGCTTTACACCAGCTAATTACATTTGCTTTAAAATTTCTAAAGCCTTTTCAACAAATCCATTTTGTGCATATCCTACAGTCATTGTAGTCCATGAGACCACTTTTCTTTGAGGCATTCTATCAAATAGTTTATGTGCCTTGTCTATGCTTCCACATTTTGCATACATGTCTAACAAGACAGTTGCAACTATAATATCTAACAAAATTCCACTATCCTTTATGTATTGATGGATGTCCATACCCTATTCAAAAGCTCCCATTTTGACATAGGTAGGGAGGATGGTGGCAAAGGTTGTGGAATTTGGCTTTACACCAGCCAATTGCGTTTGCTTTAAAATTTATGAAGCCTTTTCAACAAATCCATTTTGTGCATACCCTGCAGTCATTGCAGTCCATGAGACCACATTTCTTTAAGGCATTCTGTCAAACAGTTCATGTGCCTTGTCTATGCTTCCACATTTTGCATACATGTCTAACAGGGCAGTTGCAACTACAACATCTGACAAAATTCCTCTACCCTTTATGTATTGATGGATGTCCATACCCTATTCCAAAGCTCCCATTTTGACATAGGTAGGGAGGATGGTGGCAAAGGTTATGGAATTTGGCTTTACACCAGCTAATTGCATTTGCTTTAAAATTTCTGAAGCCTTTTCAACAAATCCATTTTTGTGAACATCCTGTAGTCATTACAGTCCATGAGATCACATTTCTTTGAGGCATTTTGTCAAACAGTTCACATGCCTTATCTATGCTTCCACATTTTACATACATGTCTAATAAGGCAGCTACAACTACAACATCTGACAAAATTCCTCTATTCTTTAAGTATTGGTGCATGTTTTGGGACAAAAATTTGAACCCTAAAGAATTCACCCATAAGATCCATTTCCCACCATATACTTTTCATTTATTTAATCAGTGTCCCCACCATATCCGCCTTTGACCCATGAAAAATTCATATACGGTGTGTCAAAGCCTTAGTCTTTATGGAAGAACCTTCGACATATCAGTAGGACTTCTTTGAAAATCACTTCGACACCTCAAAAAATGTTAAAAGGTGATCGAGAGGTTGGTGTGACACCTTTAATGTGTCACGCCGATAAAATGATTAAATCAATATCCGTATACATGAGCACTTGACAAGTATTTCGAGCTGACATTTTGAGTTCGAAGAGACAAAGATATCGGAGTGTTAGGATGAATCTTTTTGAGGTCTCTTCAACATTTCAGCTTGAAAGGAACCTATTGATGAGATTTCAAAATATAGAAGTAACATTCCATTTTGGCATGACAGGGCGACTTAGAGATATGTCCTGCTGAACGACGGATATTTCAAAGTGTCGAAGGGAGTCCATATTCAGTCTCCCCAAAAAAATGAACATGCCAATAATTAAGAAAACATTAAGGAAAGGTACATATATCGAAAGGAGGGGATTTTGGCAAGACCACCATTTGAGCTATAACGAGGTCCCAATAAATAAAGAAATAATAAATCCTTCAAACGAAATGATTATTTTGGCGAGGTGACAGGAGGTGATATGTTGAGAAAATTTAATGTTTCCTCAATGATTTGAAAGTTGCCATTAATGATCAGAGTAGAGTAAAAGGGGAAATCTTGAAATATTTGGTTCAGTACGCAAGCACAAGAGCTGGGGAAAGCATCTGCAACTGATACAGTTCTATTTTCCAAGTAAGTATTCTGAAGATTAAGCTTTCTGATTCAGAATTGCATCTAAGAAAAATCTCTTGCATTCCATCATGGAAGAAACATCTGATAACCCTAAGGCTAAAAGGTAAAAGTTAAATGAAAGACACCTGAACAAGGACTTAATAGACCAATGTCCAAAATTAGGGCAAAAATCCTAGAGGAATGCCCAATTAAATCCAAACACAAAGAAATTAGAGGATGAATACAAACAAGTAGGAGATGTGTGGACTCCCATAAGGGGGTATGATCTTCTACAAGAAAATGTAGAGGCGTTCCCCTGTGTCAAACCCATGGTGGCTAAATTTAGGAAAGTTGGTAGTGCCAAATGTTTTTGTGAATGTGGAATTCCTAAAAATGTTAGCTAAAAGCTACAATCTGTAGAACTGCATGATTGAATTGAAGGATGGTATGGGATTTTTCCTTGTCACCTGGGACTACATTTCAATGGTGTTCCAACTAGATAGTAGCTTTGATGTGAAACTCAGAATTAGGGATTTAATTGGTGAATATTATAACTTGAGTAACAATTACAAAAGATGGAGGTTGCCTATGCACCGACCTCGTGATGGAAACAACAAATTAAGGGTTTTTTTAGTTGCAGAGGATCCCCCATTTTCCGTTGAACTGTTTGAAGAATACTTTCAGTATACCTATTACTGTATGCCAATTGTTAGGAGTGGAGGCTTAAGTGTTTATGGAAGTAGCTCCCATGGTTTTAACAGCTGATATCCAAAGCCAACATGCCCTACATTTTGATTATACTGAGTTCTTAGCTAGTACCCTTCATAATGAACCAGTTTTCGTCAAGGGAGGAGGTAGTAAATTCAGGCATTACTCCCTATTAATGCATCTTGTTTTGTATGAAGGCCAAAACTTTGGATTGTGGGACAAATGCCTGGGAGTAAGAGACTTGGATATAAATGGAGATGTGAAGCCCATCCAAAGATGGACTGCCATATGGGACAACAGGTGTGACAAATACCATTATATATATTTTGAAGAGTACTTCGTGAAACTAGTGTATAAACACTTAGGGCATCCTTATAATTACAACCTATCACTTGGAATTTAGAAGTTTTTGAGACCAAAGGACAAGTATGAGACTGGAAAATTTGCTCATAATTGGGGAGATTGGTATTCTTACACTGACTATACAAAAATAAGAGTGTTTGGGTTTGAAGGGTCTCCTCTACTACCAAAAACTTGCCCTGATAGGGTGGCTTATCTAGATATTGTAAGACAACTTGCTCTTTCTAATTTTATGCACTTAAAAAGACATAATAAGTAGTCTTTTATGCCATGCACTCTATGTTTTGGTGATTTCACAGTTATGTCTGAAAAGGGGTACCAGTTAATTAATAAAAAATTGGAACATTATAGGCTACCATTAGGGAGTTGTAGAGAAAGCTTTGATCTAAAAGGTTTCATAAACAGTGTCAAGACAAAACAAAAGCTTAGAGGATATGACCATGTTTTATTTGTCGATGATGACCTAGTTAGAAACTGTGATGAGAAAGCTACAATTGAAAGAAGAGATTTGTATTATAAGATAACACTTGCTGAGGCTTGGAGGGTAGCCAAAAACCCCACTTATAGTGGAGCCTTCATGGATGTGAATGATCCTATTGAAAGGCTAGATGTCATGCCCACATTTCCCATGTGGCCACGACACGCAACACATGTGTCATGTCCACATTTGTCATGTGGTCATGACATGAAATATCAAAAAATTTTCCACATGTCCCTAGAAACCCCCTCGCACGCGTCAACGTGCTCGGTGGAAATATGCATAAGACATAAACACATCAATCAATCTCGGGGAAGAGCATTTACATACACAATCCCCTGCGTGATGATAGCTGACTAGGGGGTTATGCAATGCGAGTAGCGTCGCTACTAGGGTTAGGATCAAATTGACCTAAACCCTAAATTTCCTAAGTGAGTGACATGATTCCGACAGGAGTCGAAATCCAACCCTAATTCTAGAGCATAGAAGCAGATTAAAATACACCTTCATTAAAATAATAAACACAAGGCAAAAAATAAATGTTAACTAATGTCAAGGGAATTTCATTGAAATTAACTACCCTAAGTCTTAGAAAATTTCGGCAGCATAACTTGTTTTTAATGTTTGGATTAATTATTTTAAAATGAGTCTCCTTCGAATCATTAAGGAGAAAAATTAATTAAAAAGATTAAATTAAATTTACCTAATTAACATTGTAAAGATTAACCACCCATTTAACTGAAATCAAAATAAATAAAACTATTAAATAATAAAACCCCAAATAATAAAGGTCCTCTAATAATATAATTTCAACAATTAAATTAATTGAACGTCAAGGTAAAATTTTCCAAGGAAGAATTAAAACTACTTTGCCCATCCCAACAAAATCAATTAACAATAATAAATTAATAATCGGGACCTCCAATTAAGTTAAATTAAACCCCACTAAGCAAAATTAATAATACAAAGTCTAAAATTAAACATCCAAAAGGGATATAAAATCCCACTTAATTTCCAAACTACCTTATCCCAAATTTTAAAAGAGCCAATAAAATTAAAACCCCACAAAATAATATTTAAGTCCCTAGGTAACAAAAACATCTATCAAGGTTAAATAAAATCACCCACATGACCATGTCCACAAGGAGATTAAAAAAACAATAAAATCCCCAAAAGATAAATTTCAAAAGAATGGGAGAGGGAATAAAGCTCATGTGTAAATGAAAGATGAATAAATAAATTAACTTATTTAAAATTCCCACTCCAATGCACAACCCTAAAACTTATCTAATATTTTATTAGTTTCTTTATTGTTTTGCCCTAACCCTATCTCCACTTCTCTCTTCTTTTCCTCTTTCATTTTTGTTTGCCTCCATTTTGTTTCTCTTGTTTTGTTTGTTTTTGTAGGTAGGGTTTCTTCTCAATGGCTGCCATGGATTTTCAACCCCAAGGTATATATGAGTTTTATATATACATAAGTTTCCTTTTTTTGTTTTACTATACACACATAGATATACATATAAACACATTTTATATTACAGATCTGAGAATAAAGATATATATATTTTTTGTTTTAAAATAATCTTGAAAGTGATATATATATATATATATATATATATATATATATATATATATATATATATATATATATATATATATATATGACTGACTAATATCATAAAATTTGTAGAGTGCATATGATAAATGGCAGGCATATTGCACAGAAGGGAGGGCGGCGAAGAGCATCGACGCCACCACTGTGGAGGAGGAGTTCGCTGCATATTTTTTTTATTTAAGATTTGAAACAAGTGTGGGGAGGGGGGGTCGAACCCCCACCCACACCCAAGGGTGTGGGTGGGGGTTCGACCCCCCCTTCCCCACACCCCCTTTGAAATGGCAGTGGCTGTGTGGGCAGCAGCTTAAAGCCGCCATCCACACAGACCACTGTGGTCTCATTTTTTTTAATTTAAACTTCAAAACCTACTTCTTATTAGGGTTCAACCACAACATAAAATCTGAAATAAATATAAAATGTAAACAGTATAAGAATTAATGCCATTCGATTATTGTTTAAAATCTATTTCCTTGGGATAATATATATACAGGTATATATACAGTTTAACATAATTTTTTTTAACAGTAGGTTTAAAATAAATTTTTAACCATATATATATATATACACACACATAGTCATTTACCTAAAATAGAATAGATCAGATTTATAAGACTCATAAGAAACTAAATGTATGTACATTTTTCTTGCAAAATAAAATAAGACAGAATTACTAATTTTTTTTTTTTTTTTTACGGTAAACTAAAATAGGATATTATGCTATCTTTTTTTTTGAACAACCAATTTTTTTTTTTGAGAACAAAAAAATATATAACACTCATTATTTTTCTAACCACATTAGTTTTCTCCTACCATTAAAACAATACACATTAATCGGAAATAAACATCTTTCTAAAAACCATTGAAATATAGAGTTAAACTACTTGTTGGTTTTTCTTTTGAAGTAAATAACAACTTTATTATATTTTTTTTCTTCATTTGAAATATAAAATGGCAACATATATATATTTTCTTTTAACCAACTTTCTCATATCCACATACACACAAACATCAACTTATAACACATTTTTAAAATCACAACAATAAGTATTACACATTAAAAATCATTTCAACAACATATATAATGGAGAGTACCATATTTTTCCACCAAATACAATAAGGTCTCCAAGACCATGGCTCACAAAATCAGCCAACAAAATAATGCAAATAAGGCCACAATGGCCATTCTACAAGGCTCCAAAACACCAACATAACCTGCAATGAATATGAATACAAATAGGGGGAAGCCAAACCACGAAAATTGCTCTCCTCCCTACCATAGATTTGCTAGTGGGTCACCCCAAGCTGGGACATATATCTCACACAGGTTCTTTCATTCCACAACAAAAATCACAAAGCAACACAAAATCACCCATGGTTTATGCACAATACAAAACTCATAGAAATGAGTTTGGAGGGGTAGGGGAGTGGACCCCTCGATTCAAGAGGTCACTCCAAAACTCATAGTCACAAAACCATAAGGCTTCAAGCCAAAATAATATCTCCATGAAACACAAAATCACCATGGCACTCATGCCAACCAAAATAGTTCCATTCTCCAAATAATGCCCTCAAGGCCATAAATAAACCAACACCAGGAGGTGACCTTGAGGAGCTTCACTCTCCCCCAACCCACACAAGTTGAGCATTTTCTCCAAATGGAGAGGCTCTTACCAACACCTAAAACCCACTAAAACCCACACAAAAGAAAATAACACCCAACACAAAATTTCAAGCACACAAACAAAATGAAACAAGCATAAGGAATGGCTAATGCCATAGGGCTTACCTTAAGAGCCCAACAATGGATGCAAGTTGACGAACAACCCACAAGCTTTCTCCAAGCCTCCAATCCTCCAAGTTTCCTTTAACTCCTTCCCAAGAACCTCCAAAGATAGAAAAATTTCAAAAAGCAAGAACCCCCAACTCGTCTCCAAGAGGAGATAAAATAGGCCTCTAATCTAGGCCCTGAGGAATGAGAAGGTGACACATGTCACCTTCTCCTTCCTCATCCCCTTCCACTTGCAAGGGAGAAGGAATGTGAGGGTGAAAAATGTCACCCTCTTATCCATTCAAACCTTCATCCTCTCCACTTGTTCTCTCACACATGTGTGAGAGAAAAAGTGGAGAGGTGGCATCTCTCCCCGTGGCTCCATGAGGATAAGCGATGACACATGTCATCCTCTCATCCTCCAAGAGAGCCCCCTCTCTCCAAGATGCTCTCACACATGTGTGAGAGTCTTGGAGGGAGGTTCCACACACTTGGGGGTCTTAAAGACCCCCCAAGTCTTCATGGTGGAGGAATCGCCAAGCCTTGGGAAGGGAGATGGGCTTTTTCCAAGGCATGACGCATCTCCCAACCTTAGCCATTTTGAAATTTCGCCACTTTTATTAAACCCAAGTTTAGGGTGACTAGATGGGAGTTACCCTAGGGTTTAGTAAGTCTAAATGGACCCTAGACCCTAGGGGTACCACCTAGGGTAAGTTTGGACCTCAAATAAACACATAAGGAGGTGTACAATCACATTAAATGGCCCAAAAATAAAAAGAACACCAAATGGTGTGAATTAAAACACAAGTTTTACTACACATAAATTAAATTAAATAAAAGGGTGAACTAGGCCAAACAATTAAATCAACCATTCACGAAAATATCATTCGATCATACATGATCCTTATCCCTCTTGGGAATGGATAGCCTTAACAAGGAAACACATAAGTGTGAGATTGGCCTCTGATTTTTTGTGGCCTGGAAAATTGCCTGTGCACTCGATCAAATGGTCAATCTAACATAGATATATCCTAGCCGAAGCAACATAATGTAATAATCATGTCATCGCATAATTCATACACAACATTAAACAATCTCACACCATAATTAAGATTTAAAATTGCATTTTCTATCTAATATCTTAGAATCAGAATCAAATAACAAATCCATATAATGAGCTCATAATCAACATCAATAATCATCATCAAATGTATCTCACATGTCTAACATCATAAGAGCATCGAAATAGGATCTAATCAATCACCACATAACTAATCAAAGCTAATTCAAAATTAGGAGATATAGTCTAAATCTACATAATGGAAACCAATAGTCTCTAAATGTCTGAAATGTCTCCAACTAAAATGTGAAATGATCAAAATAGGAAAGTAAAATAAATCAGCCTCACACTGGATACATTAATAATAAATGCTGTAGATTTGATTCAAAATGTCCCTTCCTATGTTTTTGAAAGAAAAGGAAAAACTATTAAAGGAACTCAAGCAGAAGATGAGATTCCTATTTGCCAATTATCTCCACAACAAACTCTAGAAATTTCTTTTGAAGAAGAAAGTGAAGAGGGGAAAAATAAAGACTTGAAAGCATCCTCTTCACTTATTAAGGAATATAAGCCCCCTGTGGATAGAGAGGGAGTCAGAATAGAAACTTCTGATGAATTAACAGATGATGTGAGATATTTGGCCAGTCAGAAATTCATTATAGATGTTGATTTCAATAAAACCTCAGAATTCAAAGCCTTCCTTTATGAGAACAAAGGAAAACAGGCCAGGGAAAGGATGAAGGACATTACTCTTGAAGTTCAAGAGGAAGTTCTACAAGAACTTCAGTCAGAAATAGACAATGCCATGAATGACATGACACTAGAAAAAGGTAGACAATTACTCAAAGAAGCAGGAGTGGTATTGGTCCCTAGGTGGGACATGACTTCAGCCATTATTTTTGATACCTTCAAAAAGAATCAAGAAAATAAAATGCAGCTTAGTATTGAGGCATTGGATAAGATAAAGAATGGATCAGGCTATGACCCTGATAAAAAGATATTGCTAATATGGTCCCTCTATCCTTCACATAAGAAACCTCAGGTTATAAATAATCCTGATGAAGCATTTGGCCATTTGTTGATCTAGAGAGTTGAGGACACAGACCCTCTTGAAACTGCTGACCTCAATATTAATGTGGCAAGATTTACTAAGGCTCAACTTGAGTAGGTGATAAAGAAAAATAATGCTTATATGGCTGAGAATGCAAAACTAAGACAAGAGGTGGCCACTTACAAGCATAGATTGCCTTCAAGTTCTTATTCACCCTACTTAGAAAAAGATCAAAAGATCCTTGAAGAAAAAGCCAATTCAAATTATTGGAAGAACAAAGTAGAAAAGTTTCAAAATAAAAGTGAACAACTTAAGGTTGAGATAAAATCAATCAAATACCACATGGCCTCAACATTGATCAAAAGAAGATTTGATAAAATAATGAAGTTCAGTGACCAAACCTAGAGTATGCATGAAAGGACATGTCTTGCACATCAAGAGCATAAAAGGCTTCATTTGAGGCTATTAGAAATGAAAGAAGAATTGAGCGCTGAGTCAGGTCTCCAGGGTCAAATACTTGAGGAATATAAGAACTTAATTCTCCTGATGATGGATCATAGAGTATGATCCGAAACGTTGAGGAAAACACACACACATAGTTAAATCCTGAAGCATTGATCTACAAATAACTTAATTGTCGAGCATGAAAAATATAATGCTACGTTGACTGATGACCTAAATGATTTTGATCAAAACCTTGAGTTAACATTTCCAAACTTCTTTTCTGGAAGTGATCTTTGAGATAAGGATGACTGGGTAAGGGAAATGAGCCAGATGCTGCAACCACTCCTGGATAAGGTGAATGATGAAGAAAAAGTATTGGATAATACCTATCAATGCCTCAAGAAGCTATTCACCCTAGAATTTTCTATAAGTGATATAATTGCTTCAGATACATGTGTTGAATAGGAGTACATTGATCACCTGGCTAGAGTAAACATGTTTCTATCCAGGACACAGTGAATATACAGGAGTGCGGAGATACATTTTTGAGTAGATCCCTTGGACATGTCAAAATTGATCCTGAAGAGATGAATTTCCTAGACCTATGGGTCATGAGTCTACCTTTGATGAATAACTGAGCACAGTATTGATCGCCTTACGTATCTGCAAATTATTTTGTTATTTCCTTAATCATTGCATTAGTTAGGAGTATGTTTATGAAAAGGCATGTTGTTTCAACCTGAAGCTTGTTTCGCATCCCATAAAATAAGGGATACCAAGGCCACTTCAAATTATGAGAAAAATTACAAGACTCTTTAATATATATATGCAAATCTAAAACTTGCAATACTTATGTTATGTTATATTCTCATGTGCTCTGAACTTAAAATTTAATTCAAAGGAGTAGAAGTTATCTGGTGGATTATATTTTTGGTGTTCAATTGCTTTGTGGAATTTCATGTTTATGAGTTGTGTGGTTGTCTCTAGAATGATTTCTTAAATCAGTTCAAATTAATATATCAAGGGTATGTTTAATTTGTCAGAGCACAATTGTTGTTTCTATGTGATCAATTTGATTGTTTTTTGTGGAAAGTTGATTGAATTCCTACTAAAGCTACCTGTGTTTATTGGTCTCTTCCTAAGAGTTAAAAATCCTTTAAGACTGGTCATCTTGATAGGTTTCCTTTCCACTTGAATAAAAATCCTTTCCTACGATCACAACGATTTAAGAAAATATCATTGGGATCAGTAAGAAGAACCTTACAATTCAACATCTTTGCACATCTACACAAGGTGTAAATTCACCTAAGTGCCCAGTAATATGAGTTAAACCAATTATACAGATCCATATACCATTAACTTTTGACTCTATTGCCCAATAGATTAAAGCACTGGTCATCACAAATATCATTTCACAATCCTATTCATAATTTTCAAACTTCAAACAATTTCATTAGGAACTAATAGGTAAACCTTTGTATCTACCTCACACCTGTGTGCAATAGCAAGTAGATTGCTCAAAATCAGAATCACTTTTAGGCTTTTAAAACCTTCTTTATCATTCAGGTACACCCGCCTAGGTTTGCAGAGCCTAAAGAGTAGGGGGTTTTCAATTACATAAACCCTGTTTCATTAGCCAAAAACATATTACGAGATTGGCACCCTCTTATGGTTTAATAACCAACATTTTTGAGACCTAAAAGGATGTCCATACCCTATTCAAAAACACCCATTTAGACACAGGTAGGGAGGATGGTGGCAAAGGTTGTGGAATTTGGCTTTACACTAGCCAATTGCATTTGCTTTAAAATTTTTGAAGCCTTTTCAATAAATCCATTTTTTGCATATCCTGTAGTCATTATAGTCCATGAGACCACATTTCTTTAAGGCATTATGTCAAATAGTTCACGTGCCTTGTCTATGCTTCCACATTTTGCACACATGTCTAACAGGGTAGTTGTAACTACAACACCTGACAAAATTCCTCTATCCTTTATGTATTGATGGATGTCCATACCCTATTCCAAAGCTCCCATTTTGACACAGGTAGGGAGGATGCTGGAAAAGGTTGTGGAATTTGGATTTACACCAGCTAATTGCATTTGCTTTAAAAAAATTTAAGCCTTTTCAACAAATCCATTTTGTGCATATCCTACAGTCATTGCAGTCCATGAGACCACATTTCTTTGAGACATTCTATCAAACAGTTCACATGTCTTGTCTATGCTTCCACATTTTGCATACATATCTAATAGGATAGTTGCAACTACAACATCTGAAAAAATTCCTCTATCCTTTATGTATTGATGGATGTCCATACCCTATTCCAAAGCTCCCATTTTGACACTGGAAGGGAGGATGGCAGCAAAGGTTGTGGAATTTGTCTTTACACTAGCCAATTGCATTTGCTTTCAAATTTTTGAAGCCTTTTCAACAAATCCATTTTGTGCATATCCTGTGGTCATTGCAGTCCATGAGATCACATTTCTTTGAGACATTCTGTCAAATAGTTCATGTGCCTTGTCTATGCTTCCACATTTTGCATACACGTCTAATAGGGTAGTTGCAACTACAACATCTGACAAAATTCCTCTATCCTTTATGTATTGATGGATGTCCATACCCTATTCCAAAGCTCCCATTTTGACACAGGTAGGGAGGATGCTGGCAAAGGCTGTGGAATTTGGCTTTACACCAACCAATTGCATTTGCTTTAAAAATTTTGAAGCCTTTTCAACAAATCCATTTTGTGCATATCCTACAGTCATTGCAGTCCATGAGACCACATTTCTTTGAGGCATTCTATCAAACAGTTCACGTGCCTTGTCTATGCTTCCACATTTGGCATACATGTCTAATAGGGCAGTTGCAACTACAACATCTGACAAAATTCCTCTATCCTTTATGTATTGATGGATGTCCATACCCTATTCCAAATCTCCCATTTTGACACAGGCAGGGAGGATGGCGGTAAAGGTTGTGGAATTTGGCTTTACACTAGAAAATTGCATTTGCTTTAAAATTTCTGAAGCCTTTTCAACAAATCCATTTTGTGCATATTCTGCAGTCAATGCAGTCCATGAGACCACATTTCTTTGAGGCATTCTGTCAAACAGTTCACGTGCCTTGTTTATTCTTCCACATTTTGCATACATGTCTAACAGGGCAGTTGCAACTACAACATCTAACAAAATTACTCTATCCTTTATGTATTGATGGATGTCCATACCCTATTCAAAAGCTCCCATTTTGACATAGGCAAGGAGGATGGTGGCAAAGGTTGTGGAATTTAGCTTTACACCAGCCAATTGCATTTACTTTAAAATTTCTGAAGCCTTTTCAACAAATCCATTTGTGCATATCTTGCAGTCATTGTAGTCCAGCAGACCACATTTCTTTGAGGCATTCTATCAAACAATTCACGTGCCTTGTCTATGCTTCCACATTTTGCATACATGTCTAACAAGACAGTTGCAACTACAACATCTGACAAAATTCCTCTAACCTTTATGTATTGATGGATGTCCATACCCTATTCCAAAGCTCCCATTTTGACACAGGTAGGGAGGATGCTGGTAAATGTTGTGGAATTTGGCTTTACACCAGCTAATTGCATTTGCTTTAAAACTTCTGAAGCCTTTTCCACAAATCTATTTTGTGCATATCCTGCAGTCATTGCAGTCCATGAGACCACATTTCTTTGAGGCATTCTGTCAAACAGTTCATGTGCCTTGTCTATGCTTCCACATTTTGCATACATGTCTAACAAGGCAGTTGTAACTACAACATCTGACAAAATTCCTCTATCCTTTATGTATTGATGGATGTCCATACCCTATTCCAAAGCTCCCATTTTGACACAGGTAGGGAGGATGGTGGCAAAGGTTGTGGAATTTGGCTTTGCACCAGCCAATTGCTTTTGCTTTAAAATTTCTGAAGCCTTTTCAACAAATCCATTTTGTGCATATCCTGTAGTCATTGCAGTCCATGAGACCACATTTCTTTGAGGCATTCTATCAAACAGTTCACGTGCCTTGTCTATGCTTCCACATTTTGCATACATGTCTAATAGGGCAGTTGCAACTACAACATCTGACAAAATTCTCTATCCTTTATGAATTAATGGATGTCCATACCCTATATCAAATCTCCCATTTTGACACAGGTAGGGAGGATGGTGGCAAAGGTTGTGGAATTTGGCTTTACACCAGCCAATTGCATTTTCTTTAAAATTTCTAAAGCCTTTTCAACAAATCCATTTTGTGCATATCCTGTAGTCATTACAATCCATGAGACCATATTTCTTTGAGGCATTCTATTAAATAGTTCACGTGCCTTGTCTATGCTTCCACATTTTGCATACATGTCTAACAGGGTAGTTGCAACTACAACATCTGACAAAATTCCTCTATCCTTTATGTGTTGATGGATGTCCATACCCTATTCCAAAGCTCCCATTTTGACATAGGCAGGGAGGATGCTGGCAAAGGTTGTGTAATTTGGCTTTACACCAGCTAATTGTATTTCCTTTAAAATTTCTAAAGCCTTTTCAACAAATCCATTTTGTGAATATCCTACAGTCATTGCAGTCCATGAGACCACATTTCTTTGAGGCATTCTATCAAACAGTTCACATGCCTTGTCTATGCTTCCACATTTTGTATACATGTCTAACAGGGCAGTTGCAACTACAACATCTGACAAAATTCCTCTATCCTTTGTTTATTGATGGATGTCGATACCCTATTCCAAAGCTCCCATTTTGACACAGGTAGGGAGGATGCTGGCAAAGGTTGTGGAATTTGGCTTTACACCAGCCAATTGGATTTGCTTTACAATTTCTGAAGCCTTTTCAACAAATCCATTTTGTGCATATCCTATAGTCATTACAGTCCATGAGACCACATTTCTTTGAGGCATTCTGTCAAACAATTCACGTTCCTTGTCTATGCTTTCACATTTATGTCTAACAGGGCAGTTGCAACTACAACATCTAACAAAATTCCTCTATCTTTATGTATTGATGGATGTCGATACTCTATTCCAAAGCTCCCATTTTGACACAGGCAGGGAGGATGCTGGCAAAGGTTGTGGAATTTGGCTTTACACCAACCAATTGCATTTGTTTTAAAATTTCTAAAGCCTTTTCAACAAATCCATTTTGTGCATATCTTATAGTCATTGCAGTCCATGAGACCACATTTCTTTGAGGCATTCTATCAAATAGTTCATGTGCCTTGTCTATGCTTCCACATTTTGCATACATGTCTAATAGGGTAGTTGCAACTACAACATTTGACAAAATTCCTCTATTCTTTATGTATTGATGGATGTCCATACCCTATTCCAAAGCTCCCATTTTGACATAGGCAGGGCAGATGTTGGCAAAGGTTGTGGAATTTGGATTTCAAACAACTCATACTCACAGAGTCATAGTTTTAGGTCACATATGTTATGGTAACAACAAGGGACTATGGTTACAATAGCTAAGACTACCCTCATTTGTGACTGTAACAAGGTTCTTGGACAACACTATCTTGCTCTTCAAACTGGGTACTATATAGGCCAAGATTGGGTTGAAGAAATCACTTGATGGTTACTTATATAGTGATACCACACCCTAATACCCCATGCATTCTAAATAGCTTGAGATTTATACAATACTCAACCAAGATGAAATTGTATCACTGTACCACACTTAACTATGACAATCCCTTCTTGACAACAATTTGTAATCTTTAGACTATTGGGATCCTTGCCACAAATAACTATTAGGTCAATGACACAAGGCTTTAAAAAAAAAACCATAATCCCAACTCTATATCCATCCCCTTGGCAGTCTCAAGGGCCACCTTGAGACAAAAAATGCTAATGTACTATTATGACAGTTATGATTGTCCTCCATCGTTTCATTTTGCATTTGAAACTTGAGATGAGGATTGGGGAGGTCTCCATTTGTAAAAACATGGAAAATACTCATGGAAAGATCTTTAAAATAGGCATATTCAACTTCATGCATTTCTAAAGACCCTAGGAAGGTGGATATAAACATAGTGACTTTAATTAGCACCACAAAGACTATCCCCTTTGTGACTATGACAAGGTAACAATGTCATGCTATTTATGACAATCCCTGCTCCATTGGGTGATGGGCTAATAACATTTATCTCCTTTGTGATTTCAATGCCTCTCTAATGCACTATTGTAGGAGTCTTGACAATCCTTATGTATCAGTGAAGAAGGCTTCCAACAAATCCAAAAGGAGGGCTTAAGATTACATACAAAGTCCTAGTCTTCATACCCTAGTCACATATCACCCCTCTAAGAAGACCTCAAGACAATTACCCTTTAATACAAGAAGTCAATTCAGTTTTAAAAGATAAAGTACAAGAGGCCAAAGGACAAGAAAACATAAGGCCTTAAGGGGTTTAAAGGAATAAAAATATAGGCTTGCAGACTCGACTTAAAACCCTAACCCTAGGTGGGTACCACCAGAACCCTTTAACTTGGCATTACAAAACTTTGTCCAATCTGATCATGGGAAGCTGAAATCAAGCATGTATAGTCACATATGATAGATAAGTATGCCTATCAAGTGGTTTGGCATAAAAATGAATAGGCTTTGAATTATAACCCTTCAAAGTAGGCCACTGGAGTATATTGTACAGGTGCATTTCTGAGTGCTACAGTCAAATTTTTCATCATGGGAACCTAAACTTTTCGCAAAAAATGGTAGGAAACAAGTCCATTAGTTGGAGGTAGGAAAACAAGGGTTTTCTATTCATTATTAGCCCGTTAAACTTAAGCATATGAGATAGCATGACACACACAAAATGTTGTGGATAATGACCACAAAATTAGGTTAATTACAACCACTTTTTGTAAGCAAGCACAAGACTAGTATACTCATTATGATCCTAATGGCACCAAGAAGGGTCCCCAAAGATATAAGAGTAATCATTTGTCATCTAAGAGAAATCTTACATTTAAGGTCGCTAGGGCCAACAAAGAAGCACTTTAGAACTCATCCTACACATCAATAAATAACTTAACACAAGAAATGCAAATTGACATATTAACACAACAATATCCAACTAAGTTATTGAAAGTCAACTATTGATACCTCGTTCTCCATCCAGATTACAAAATCGGTCCACTTTTTTCTTTGTAACATTTTCTTTTCAAATTGGCTTGGATGCCGGCCATATTTCTCCTCCTGTCAAAACATGGCACATGGACTAGTTAAACTAATTAATATGCAATCATTTACTTTTTTCCTGGGAAATTAAAAAAATATCATTTAACTTATTAAATCTACTTACAAATGTACAGATCAAGGCCTGTAAACCTTTTTGGCCACTATGATGCATGGCACAAAGTTTGTCAAGCCTAGCCTTGGAGGCCTTGTCCTGAAACATATACTAATTCAATTTAACTATGCACAAATAAAATTTAAAAATTGTTTAATAAATTTGATATAATCTTATGAGCAAATTTAAATACATGCGTACTCTCCTCACTAGACTTCCTCTGTGCATCAGGCTTCTCATGTGCTTTTACAAGCTCTTTCCATACTTTCAAACTTACATCAATTGGCTTTTTTTGAGCCTTTGCTCGAGAGGGAGTTTTTTTATCTTCTTTGTTTGGTTGAATTGAAATCTCTTGTAGTTTTGAGACATTCATAGCTTTATCTTCTTTACAGACCAACCTGTGCCAAATTCAGTCTCCATGTCTTGGATAACTGCTTTTTGCAAGTGGGTAAGTGCAAGAAGATGGGGGGCCAAAAAGTGGCCAAATAAATTTCGAAAATAATTAAGTCATAACGTGAGCATGTTATAACACGCTCGCGTTATGACTTACTATAAATAATAAAAAAAGTAGTCCAATTTCATTTCTTTCTGTTTTCTCCTCTACCCGCGGCTTCCAAACCTTCAAAAGCGCGCTCGCGTTTTGCAAAACACCAATCAACATAAAAAGCTTATCAATTCGTCGCCAAAATGCCGCCGTGACGTCGAGCACACCAAAGGGGTGAGTTATCTTTGTTTTTTTACTTGAATTTGTTTCTAAATAGGTAGGTTTTTGTTGATTTTTGATGTATATTTCGTTATTTGTCAGGAAATGTTAATGCACCTCCTCCTCCTCCTCAAAATCCACAAAATACTGAGGAGGAAATACTTGCAGAACAACAACCTCCTCCATTCATTCCTCGACATGCCCCTGGAACACAAGAAAATATAATGGGGCAAATTGAAAACAACAAAAAGGAAATTGAAGATATAATTGCAAGGTTGAAAGATCCTTCCACTTCAACCTTGCATAGATCCACACTTGCCGAATCTCTTGAGTCTATGTTATCAAATGCAGATTCAATTAGCAAGCAAATAAGTAGTTCGACAGATAAAAAGAGAGAGTTTAGAGATTACTATGTAGACAAATTGTCATACCAAGATGTCAAAAAATTACAAATTACAAAATTAGACTTGTGTTCAATTTTTACAAACCCACAAACAAATCAACCTCCACCCATTACATGCAAGAGGCTCCCTATCCATTGGTGCAACAACCAAGTGATAAGGGACAATTTTGGGCAGAGGTGGTGGATGGTTTTTGACCATCCTCCATGCAATAATAATGAGGTCCCACAATACTTTTTGAGGAAACTCTACTGCAAGTTTGTCCTCAATAAAGTGCCAAACTATTTTGATATGTGGGACTTCTAGGGTAGAGGTGGGGGGTCAGCACAAGATAGACCAGGGGCACGTCTTGACCCACAACAGGTAGTGAGACGAGTAATCAGTAGACCAGCCCACGAGCATGTTTCTATCCCTTCCATTGTGAAGGAGAGTGTTGAGGTCGATACACTTCAGTCAATTAGTGCCTTGACCCAGAGCATCATAGAGCATGCCGGTCCTGCAACACAGAGTGGGTTGGGAGATAGTGCGAGGAGTAGGGTCCCACCCCATACTTGCTAGGCTTGTGGGTCAGCCTGTGGTTATGACCCCATGGACAATCAGGATGCAGGTGCACAAGCTACATCTGCACCTGAGCAGATGGTGATGACAGATACCCTCTTAAGTGAGACTTTCAGCCTTGATACTCAAGTAAATATTAGCAAGTTTATTGAATTTAATTTATTAAATTTCATTTTTGAAATACAAGATTAACTAATTTAAATTGATGATTTTAATGAAATTTCAGGGTCATAGCGTCGATGCAGTTTTCAGTGGTTCTCCACCTGTATTTTTCACTAGATCATCTACTGTCGAGGTATGTAACTAGTAAACAATTATAAATATTACATGTGAATAGCATCGTTATATGAATGGTATTCTAATATCTGATTTTGGATGTTGAACAGGTTAATACTATAGATTTCACGGCAACACCTGCCAGTGGTGGTGGACTTCAAAGCTTTACGGAGGTAATAAAATAAATAGTTTAATGAATGAATTGTACTTACTAAATTTTTGTATGTGATTTGTGTGCTTTATTGTGTGTACTTCCATGTTTAGATGAACATGTGTATGTTAGGAGCCATGATTTGCATCACTATTATAGTTTTCGTAATTGAATAATGTTGTTTTATTTCCAGATGATGTAGGCTGCGGAGACACCTCCCCATGTTCATAGGGCAATGGAGCAGGGTGTGGCCTCTGCAACTCATAGCTCCATGGCATTGACAGGGGTATGAGGCAGATTAGTAAATTTTAATTTACATTCATTGTTATAGTTGTCTATTTTTGAAAAATCAAAAGATTATTGATTTGAAGTTTAATTTCTATCTGGATGGTTTCTATAGGACATGACATCACCAGGGCCTATTCCTGCTATTGAGGCAAGTGGGGAGACAGATTATATGTTAGCAGTAAGTGATTATTTTGTTAAATGTTTCATTTTTTATAACATGTAATTTCTATATATTAATGTCTATACTTTTTATTGTAACAGGTAAAGATGCAGGAAGACCTAAATAGGAGGAGTAGCCCTCGGGTTCATAGTAGACCACCCACATGTGCGTCTCCATCCCCTAGAAGATCAAAGGCTGCTCATGATTTATTCTCTTCACCAGCCAGAGGGGAATGACTTTTTATTGTGTTCCTTTGTTGTATGCCTATATGGCATTTGTGGACATATATTTTGTATTGTACATAGTTGACATTGTATGCCTATATGGCATTCTTGTAAGCCTATATGGCTATTTTGTATATATGTTATACTTATATCGACAGATATTGATGTATGCCTATATGGATATTTGGTTAATACAAATCTATTTTATTGATGGCGTCCATACTTGCATTATAAATCCACGTTTGAATGGATATTTGTAGATGGCTACTTCAAATATTTAAAGTCTGATTGTATTACATAGGATGTTTGTTGATCCAATAAGCTAGCTATTGTTATTCAAGTATCACCTAAACTTCATTTTGGAACTAAAAGATAAAAGTTGTATTTAAAAAAAAAATGAATCATCATGTTGAACAGAAAATATTAATATTCTTTATGAGTAGCATAGAATGTCAACTATATGCAATACAAAAAAATGAATCATCATGTTATTCTTTATGTTTGAGATCTTGAAAATGACTAAGTCTGGTAGCCTGATATCCTGAAACACTAGGATGAATATCCAAGTCATTAGGATGATTGCGCCTTGAGAAAAGTCATTAAGATGAGCGCCTAAAGGAGACTTTCTTAAACATTCAAACATTGAGCAACAAGCATGAAGGGTTAAGGCACAATTTACAACTCATAAAGCCTCAAAAGGGTGTCCAACTTAGATAGAGAATTCATTTAAGACAAGGTGCCCATTGACACCTATTCCACCATAAAAGTGTGCCTAAGGTGGAAGTAGAACAAGCCTCTGGTAAGTGAAGCGCACCTATTGTCTAAACCACTTCATTATGGCACCCTAGCATGAGGAGGAGTATATAAGTCAATAGGAAATGGCGCCTATAATGCAAATGAAGGACTAAGTGGCATTTTCAATAAGCATCAATTCACCTTGAGCTTTCAATAAATACATCAAATTGAGCCCCATAAGCCTAGGTGCCCTTTGCCTGCAAAAGAACCTTGTATCGACGTCAAGAGTTGGTCGTATCAGCGTATCGGTAGACCTTGGTTAGGCTTCACCGATAGTGGTCTGTCTTGCCGACGAGTGTGGTTCGAAGTCGAAGATATTGGTGTATTGGAAGATAATCCCATCTGCGCATCGGAAGAGCAGTTGAGAGATTCACTGATGAAGGGGGTCACACTGACAGTCAAAATCCATCGGTGTATCGGCCCAATGAGATTAGAGTTCACCGATGTTTGGAGTCTCACCGATGGGTGTGGTTCGAAGGTTGTCATTCGTGAGATCAGTGTGTCGGCAGAAGAGTTTTTGAGTGTGCCGATGGTATTAAGTCCTACCGATAGGCGAGGGACTTAGAGTCTTGTATCGGAGTGACAAAGACATCGGTGTGAAAGGATATAAAGTCATCGATAGTGGTCTGTCTGACCAATAAGAGTCAATGATGGGATGTTTGTCAGAAGTGAAATCAAACAGAATCATGGTGGCATCGGCCTATCGGCTGATGAAATTTTAAGCTCGCCGATGGTATGTTGTCTCGCCAATAGTGAGTTCGAAGGTTCAAAAGTTGATAATTCTATGCTTCCATTATTTTTAGACAAGTCAACAATAGAGTGAAATACAGAGTATCTAACCCTCTCTTGAGCAATCTACCTCCTAGGCGCTCAACATTGAGGAAAAACTTCATAAAAATGCCTATCTCTTTCTTGGCAAGTTTTATTATTTTGATGGTTCTAACTCATATCTAGAGAACTTCTCACCAAGGCGCCAAAATAAGTTAAACCCAACTAAAGCAAGAAAATTCACCCAAGATGATTTCAATCAATTGGACTAGGCACCAATTTAGTGCTATTTTGACTCATACACCCTTAAGGTGCTAAAGTATCATTCCTTCAATCAATCTAGTTTCCATGTTCCCATGTGTGATGTTCCAAGTAGGAGATAGCGCCTAGGGTCTTTATCTTATTTTCAAAATTCTAATGATTCCAAACACTTACCAATAGTCTCAAAAGATCCTATTATCCCTTAAGCGCTCAATCCTCTTCAAGGCGCTCAAACTCATTCAAGGTGCTATCCTTTACTACTTCCCACTTTAAATAGTCTAGGGCGCTCATAATTACTCCCATCACCAATCTTCCTCCTTAAAGTGCATTTGAGGACTTCTTCTTTATGCTAGGGCACTAATATGAAAGTAACAACTCAAGGCGCTATATGAAAGCTTGATCTTGAAAAGGCGCCTAAACTCATAATGTGAGTTATTTTATCAAATTTTCAATTTTAAGGTCTTTTGGCAACTCCTCTACCAAGGCACCATTTGATGAGGTGTTTGAAGCTTGATTTTCCCTTTAGGTGCACAAACTTGATGTTCTTGACCCTATAATGCGCCTTGAGTCCCTAAGCTCTTACACTTATTATCTCTTATGCTACTTAGTTTCATTGCTCTCATAAAGGCGTTTTGAGGAGTATTACTCTTCGAACTCAATCTCTGGAACTAAGGCGCTCAAGGGTGAGTAAACGTCCATTCTTCCAAGGCACTCATCAAGGTATAAAACAACACACAAAGGCACCAAGATTACTCCACTCAACCTCAAAGCGCTAGATCATATCTAAATTTACATAAGGGTGCCAAATCAAATTGTCACTCAAGGGCAAGTGCACTCGAAAGGTCATCTATCTTCAAACTCAACTTCCATTCCTCTAGGTGCTTCCTTGGGTAAGTTTGGACGCTCCCTTCATGCTTACCGTTCAAGTGGCTTCAACTCATTATAGATACTTCCTCATCTAGGTGCAAATCATGATAGTTTCAAACACTTAGCTTTCAAGGTGCCAGAAGATGATTGTAGAGGAGTGAAATTGCGCCTTAGTTCAAATAAGCGTTTACTTCATCATTGATGGATTTAAGTCATTGTATATGCTCATGAAGACTTACCTCACTCAATACTCCCCAAACTTATGGATCTAAACATGCTTTTTCTCAGGCGCTAAACTAGAGTTGTCTAGATGCACAAGTGCGCCTCCCTCAATGAAGTTCATTTTGTTAACTTAGTTCATCCTAGTGACTCAAGGGGTTGTTATATTCTTTAGGTGCAATCTTTCATAGACTAAAACATTCACTCCATGTTAAGGTGCTCAAAGGAGGCTCTGGAGATGGAAAATGGCACCTTAACTCACTTGTGTAAATTTTGGACTTTTAGGCAATTGCAAGATGTCTTGGAGGGCTCAATTCTTCAAGGCGCCCATTTTGTTCACCACTTGTAGCATCACTTGTTCAAGGCGCATGTTTGGGATTCTCCGGATGATGAAATGCTCCTTGACTCCCTAGGCAGTTAGACTCCAACTCTAGGTGCAAGATAATGATGATTTGAGCTAAAATAAGCATCTAAAAATCCAAGGTATTATTTGAGGCTTCCACTCCAAATTCTACCTAGGCGCTCACCTAGGGTGAAATGATTATCAAAGTGCACCTTAATCATTCCTTCCTCTACACGCCCACTATCAGGATCAGGTCATCAAGGATCTAAAACTCAAACACCACTGACCTCATCATCCTGACTTAATACACTGCCTCCTTCTGATGATTTTTGGGGCAGCAGAAAACCTTTCACCACGGGCAAATGCCTCAGAGATATAAAAAACTGAGAGAGGTTATTGTAGAGGCACTCTACGTGATTGTGTTGCCTCATACATAAGTAATAATCTATTCCCTCTTCATTATCTTCATCTGCAATAATTGCATATACGTGCCCTACATTGATATGTGTAGCAAATTAGATGAAATTAGTCAACATTATAAAAACACTACAAAGTAAGATGACATTACCTGGTTGAACTAGATGAAATTAGATGCATATACGTGCCCTATATTACTTGGTTGAACTAAATCTGATATGTGGTCAAAGTCAACTGACAATTCCAGTGCCGTCGGGGGTCGATACATGTCAAGTGGGCTAAGATAACTTAACTGCCATTCGTCAACCCACTCCTTTGACTCGCACTCATTCCAGACTTGAATTGTACATGAATAACAAAAGCATGACATCTTTCGTGTATGGATACTCTATGAACCTGCAATTGAGCTTCTGAAAGAGTGCATCTCATTTGATCTTGTCAGTGTACAACAATCCTCATATGGTGCAATGTTAGTATCATCTATCAACCAAAAAAATCTATGAACTAAAGACATACCTTCATTACCTGGACCCATGGAAGCATTACACCACTCGACAATCGATTTTGCATTTGTTAACTTTGCATTGTCTTTATACTTTAACTCTTCTCGTGCTATGGCTCTTTTGATACATGCTCCTGCACCATCATGCTCCCCCTTTCCATGCCCGGCCTCACAAAAGTTCCACATATGTTGAATACCTGTAAAATTATGCCTCCTACTCAGCCAATAGAAATTCTGTGAGTTCTTGAATTGTGACGCACAGTTATCTGACCATATGATATGCTGACTGAATGATATGCCCCTTCTAGCCAAATCATTGTAGAACACCTGAAAGCAACCTTGCATGAACTCCGTAGAATGCATGCGATCATCACTAATATAGAAATTATACTCCCTTATGATCTTTCTGTCATCCTCTGTACTATCATTCGCATGAATGAATGCGATGTGCACAAATATAGAAACCTGTGTGGAGTTGTAATATTGTGATTGCACCTCACGTTGTGGCTGTAGACTGTAGTTCTCTGCAAAGTCGACGACTGAAACAATGCTACCAACCAGAAATGTGTCCTTGCATAACTTGAATTGTAAGTCCAACCATCGAGCTCTATGGGCATGTCTTGCATACTCATACACTATGTTGTCACGAAATATAGGCATAAACTGATACACTGGAATCTTTTCAATAACTAATTCACACCTCTTTGCTTCTTTACCATCTTTTGTATTGTATGCCACTGTTTTATACTTGCCAAACTCTACTAGTTCATTTCCAACCGCATGTGTTATTTCCATATGTTCACATATTGGCAAATGTTGCAAGCCACCGCAACGATCACATGTGCCATCCAAGCATAATTTCTTGTAGAATATTTGACCTTCCTCTCTTTCACATAAATTTCTTGATATGAAGTCTCTTGAAGATGTTGGTGGGGCACATATGGTACAACCCTGCAAATCATTGTTAGTATGCATATCTAAACATATAGACCTATAAGCATCAAAATGGTTAGAAAATTCAATATGTAATCTACAACAAGTAGTGCGTGTGTGATTTATCTTAACATAGAAAGGTTTTAGCAATTCAAAATATCTTTGACAAATTTTAATTTGAGGATACTACTCTAGAAATTTACCATAAAATTATGTTTGAGTCTCATCCAAAAAATGCTTTAGATGTGGCTCGCGGTTCTGACTACCGATTCTCCTTCTTACATCCCTTTGATTCAGAGATACCCTTGTGTAATTATTCTAAAAGTCTTCAATTAGTGATCTCAATGCTTCAACAATTGGTTTATCTTTTTGTGGTAGTCTCCCCGAGAACGCCCATAATTCATTGGCATTAGTGTCCTCAATTCTTTGGCGTCTTCCAACGGCTCTTGATAAAGTTTTCCTATTAATTCTCAATTCTTGACTTATCTTTCTAATGAGACGAGCTTTCCTCGTTTGACTACTTACTATAGTCGATGTAATCACACGCCGTGTTGCATTACTATCTTTTGTGCGTGAGGTGTTACCCACACTCTCATACGCACTCATTAGATTCTTGACAATAGATTTTTCACTTGAAGCCTCTGATGTTCTCAACCCAAGAATCTTCATGATAGACCTATACTTTATACTTCGCATCATTTCAACGAATAGTTGACATCTTGCAGTCTCATTTAACTTTTTCAAAGAACAATCTCCAAATCTTATTAGCATATCTTCTATAAGTGCGTTTTGGAATCTTACCTTCCATTGGCTGCAAAATATTCTCATCAATATCAATCAAATACTTTGGCTTTCTATGCAAAATTCTAGGTGGTGTCAAGTTAGGTAAATTCATCTCAACATTAGGAATTTCATCAATATTTAAATGAGATGGGTTAGATGGCATACCTTTGATCGAAGATGCAAATAGATGACATACCTTGAGGTTGAGGTGGGAATGATGGCGTACCTCCTTCATCACATGTGAGTGATGATGTACTCTCAATTTGAGATGCGGTAGATGGTGTCCCTACATGTTGACTTGCGGTAGAGGACGTGTCTCCAACTATGGTATTCAAATCCCTCGTACCACGAAGTTTTTGCATTCGTTCTCTTTGTGCCGCCAATACCATATCTCTTTATGATGGTTGTGGTTCCTCTTCAATTGGTATGTCTTCATTTATCGTGTCCAATTTCCTCTTCTCATGAAGTTCCCTCATAGCCACTACTTTCTTTGCATTCTTAGCTTCTATCTCTTCCTGTGTTGGTTTAATTCTTGATCATTTCCTCGGCATGACAGAGAATTTGTCTGTAGCATGATAAAGAGACCAATATTAGTTCCTAAGAAATGAATACAAGATAATAGTGGGATTATATTTTTTTTATGTTGTAAGGATTTATTCTTGTATAGTATGACATCATGGTATGTTAAGGTTTGTTTATTAGACATAATTATTAAAGAGCCCAAGTGTAGAAAATATGCATGGCATCATATGAGATTGTAGGCTACTTTCTTGATTGGGAATGTGTTTATTTTAAACATGTATGATAAAGCATGATAAAGTAATTCAATCCGAAATAAGGAAAATGTAAAGAACATGCATGTAAAGACTTGACATACCTAAAAAACGAAGATTTGAATGGAGAGAGTACCCAATTATGTTGTGTTTTTATCTTCTTGCATCAAACTCCTCAACAATTTGAGTTTTTCACCACTTGCTTCCTTTTCAATGTTAAATTGAATAACACTCAAATATCATTACTAACAACAATACTATTAACCAATCTATAATGTTAAATTCCTAAAATTGAATCACAATTAACATTGCAACACTACAAAAATTGAAACTTGAATAGATATATATCAAACTTGGTGTGAAAACTATGTTATTTCCTCCTTCTCAAGTTGGCAAAGCAGAAAAGGTGGTGGAAAGATCATGCAAAGGTGGTACAATGTGTCAAATGTGCATGTGAACTTTCCAACAACATGAAATCACTTTTTTTTGTTGGAGCACGTGCAAAATCAGTAGGTAAACAGAGCATGTGGGCCTGGATCACGGGGGTAACCACTTTTTTACCGTTTCAATAGCAAGACAAAATGCGAGTGCATTATAACGCGAGCGCGTTATAACGCGCTCGCGCTATAACGCGCTCGTGTTTTGTCCTGCTATAGATTCATCACATCCTTTGCATTGATCACATCTCTTTCCTGCAAGAGCTTGCCAGATGCTCCGCCATATGATAGGCATAACAATGAAGGGGCAAGCCCTCATAATCAAGTTATTAATAGAAAATGCCCTCAACCCTCAACGTCAAACCCTAATCCCTCAACCCTTAACTCTGATCCCTCGACCCTCAACCCTCAACGTCAAATCCTAATCCCTACACCCTTCACTCTAATCCCTCAACCCTAAACCCTATCCCTAAATCCTCAACACTATACCTTAAACCCTAATCCCTCAACCCTAACCCTAAACCTTGTCCCTAAACCCTAATCCCTCAACCCTCAACCCTAATCCATCATCTGTCATCCCTCAACTCTGATCCATCATCCCTAAACCCTAAACACTATCCCTATTCCTAGACCCTCAATAGGCTCGATACTATACCTTAAACCCTAATCCCTCTACCCTCGACACTCTTATTTAACCCTAATCCCTTGACCATTAACCCTATCCCTCAACCTCAACCCTCAACCCTCAACCCTAAACCCTAAATGCTATCCCTATTCCTAAACCCTCAACAGACTCAATACTATACCTTAAACCCTAATCCCTTATCCCTAAACCCTCCAACCCTATCCCTAATCCTTACACCCTCCACACTCTACTTTAACCCTAATCCCTTGAACCTCAACCCTATCCCTAAACCCTTGACCCTCGAACCTCAACCCTCAACCCTCGACGTCAAACCCTAATCCCTCAACCCTTAACTCTGATCCCTCATCCCTCATCTCTCAACCCTAACCCTAAACCCTAAACCCTCAACCCTCAACGTCAAATCATAATCCCTCAACCCTTCACTCTAATCCCTTAACCCTAAGCCCTATCCCTAAACCCTCAACACTATACCTTAAACCCTAATCCCTCAGCCCTCAACCCTAAACCCTAATCCCTCAACCCTCAACCCTAATCCGTCATCCCTAAACTCTAATCCCTCATCCCTAAACCCTAAAGGCTATCCCTATTCCTACACCCTCAACAGACTCGATACTATACCTTAAACCCTAATCCCTTATCCCTAAACCCTCCAACCCTATCCCTAATCCTTATACCCTCCACACTCTACTTTAACCCTAATTCCTCGACCCTCAACCCTATCCCTAAACCCTTGACCCTCAAACCTCAACCCTCAACCCTCAACATCAAACCCTAATCCCTCAACCCTTAACTCTAATCCCTCGACCCTCAACCCTATCCCTAAACCCTCAACCCTAAACCCTCAACCCTCAATGTCAAATTCTAATCCCTCAACCCTTCACTCTAATCCCTCAACCCTAAACCCTATCCCTAAACCCTCAACACTATACCTTAAACCCTAATCCCTCAACCCTAACCCTAAACCTTGTCCCTAAACCCTAATCCCTCAACCCTCAACCCTAATCCGTCATCCGTCATCCCTCAACTCTAATCCCTCATCCCTAAACACTATCCCTATTCCTAGACCCTCAACAGGCTCGATACTATACCTTAAACCCTAATCCCTCTACCCTTGACACTCTTATTTAACCCTAATCCCTTGACCATTAACCCTATCCTTCAACCCTCAACCCTCAACTCTCAACATTAAACCCTAATTCATCAACCCTAAACCCTAATCCCTCAAACATAAACCCTATCCCTAAACCATCAACCCTCAACACTATACCTTAAACCCTAATCCCTATCCCTCAACCCTTAAAATTTAAACCCTATCCCTACACCCTCAACACTTGACACTATATCTTAAGCCTTAAACCCTCATCCCTAAAGCCTCAACCCTCAATCCTTAAACCTTCAACCCTAAACCCTATCCCTAATCCCTCTACCCTTGACACTCTAAACCTAACCTCGACATTAAATGCTAATCTGTCAACCCTAAACCCTAATCCTAAACCCTCAACCCTCAACACTATACCTTAAACCGTAATCCCTCAACCCTCAACCCTAAACCTTATCCCTAAACCCTAATCCCTCAACCCTCAACCCTAATCCATCATCCCTCAACTCTAATCCCTCATCCCTAAACCCTAAATGCTATCCCTATTCCTAAACCCTCAATAGACTCGATACTATACCTTAAACCCTAATCCCTTATCCCTAAACCCTCCAACCCTATCCCTAATCCTTACACCCTCCACACTCTACTTTAACCCTAATCCCTTGAACCTCAACCCTATCCCTAAACCCTTGACCCTCGAACCTCAACCCTCAACCCTCGACGTCAAACCCTAATCTGTCAACCTTTAACTCTGATCCCTCATCTCTCAACCCTAACCCTAAACCCTCAACCCTCAATGTCAAATCCTAATCCTTCAACCCTAAACCTTATCCCTAAACCCTCAACACTATACCTTAAACCTTAATCCCTTAGCCCTCAACCCTAAACATTATCCCTAAACCCTCAACCCTAATCCGTCATCCCTCAACTCTAGTCCCTCATCCCTAAACCCTAAATGCTATCCCTATTCCTACACCCTCAATAGACTCGATACTATACCTTAAACCCTAATCCCTTATCCCTAAACCCTCCAAACCTATCCCTAATCCTTATACCCTCCACACTCTACTTTAACCCTAATTCCTCGACCCTCAACCCTATCCCTAAACCCTTGACCCTCGAACCTCAACTCTCAACTCTCAACATCAAACCCTAATCCCTCAACCCTTAACTCTGATCCCTCGACCTCAACCCTATCCCTAAACCCTCAACCCTAAACCCTCAACCCTCAACTTCAAATTCTAATCCCTCAACCCTTCACTCTAATCCCTCAACCCTAAACCTTATCCCTAAACCCTCAACACTATACCTTAAACCCTAATCCCTCAACCCTAACCCTAAACCTTGTCCCTAAACCCTAATCCCTCAACCCTCAACCCTAATCCGTCATCTGTCATCCCTCAACTCTAATCCCTCATCCCTAAACCCTAAATGCTATCCCTATTCCTAGACTCTCAACAGGCTTGATACTATACCTTAAACCCTAATCCCTCTACCCTCGACACTCTTATTTAACCCTAATCCCTTGACCATTAACCCTATCCCTCAACCTCAACCCTCAACCCTCAACCCTCAACCCTCAACTCTCAACATTAAACCCTAATTCATCAACCCTAAACCCTAATCCCTCAAACCTAAACCCTATCCCTAAACTATCAACCCTCAACACTATACCTTAAACCCTAATCCCTATCCCTCAACCCTTAACCCTTAAAACTTAAACCCTATCCCTACACTCTCAACACTTGACACTATATCTTAAGCCTTAAACCCTCATCCCTAAAGCCTCAACCCTCAATCCTTAAACCTTAACCCTAAACCCTATCCCTAATCCCTCTACCCTCGACACTCTAACCCTAACCTCGACATTAAATGTTAATCCGTCAACCCTAAACCCTAATCCTAAACCCTCAACCCTTAACACTATACCTTAAACCCTAATCCCTCAACCCTCAACCCTAAACCTTATCCCTAAACCCTAATCCCTCAACCCTCAACCCTAATCCATCATCCCTCAACTCTAATCCCTCATCCCTAAACCCTAAATGCTATCCCTATTCTTAAACCCTCAACAGACTCGATACTATACCTTAAACCCTAATCCCTTATCCCTAAACCCTTCAACCCTATCCCTAATCCTTACACCCTCCACACTCTACTTTAACCCTAATCCCTTGACCCTAAACCCTATCCCTAAACCCTTGACCCTTGAACCTCAACCCTCAACCCTCAATGTCAAACCCTAATCCCTCAACCCTTAACTTTGATCCCTCGACCCTCAACCCTCAACCCTATCCCTAAACCCTAAACCCTAAACCCTAATCTTTCATCCCTCAACTCTAATCCCTCATCCCTAAACCCTAAACGCTATCCCTATTCCTAGACCCTCAACGGGCTCGATACTATACCTTAAACGCTAATCTCTTATCCCTAAACCCTCCAACCCTATCCCTTATCCCTTAATCCTCATGATTAATAGCCTTGAACGTAAAAAAATTTAAAGGGAACATAACGCGAGCGCGTTATAACGCGCTCGCGTTATGTCAAACATGACAAACAACAGACTTGCGGTAAAGGAAAAATGCAAAGCAAAACAGAACGTGAGCGCGTTATAATGCACTCGCGTTATGTCTTGCTTTGGGAATCCCAAGCCTTGGGCTTGGGATTTGCTTTGGATTTCCAACCCAAAGGCTTGGAGTGCCTTATGAACAGTCACAGATGTGTTTTTCTATATTCTTCAAAATTTCACATAATTTCGTTCGTGCTAACCCTCAGATTTGCATGTGTTTCAAGGTCAAAGAAATCAAACACTTGGGTAATGTTAGGCTTTCTCTTAGCTATTTGACGATGTGATTTTTTTCACATTTTAACAATGTTAAGCCTTTCATCTTTAATTTCTTTTGTTTATGTGTCCGTTTTTAGGCAAAAACCACTGTTTGGTCTTTTTTTCATTGTAAATTAACTATTCATTCAAATTTCAAAAAAATTACATATTTAGAAACTAGACTCCATTCTACAAATATTAAAAAAATAAAAAAATAATTTTCAATTAGTTTTCAAAATTTATAGGGGTAGCATGGCCAAAATTCTATTTTTTAGGATGTGTCCACTTTGAAAATTAGTAAAAAATCAAATATTCATCAAAAAATTATCAGAAAAATCAGGCATAAACTACATGCTATTAGCTAATTTCTCACCAAAGCGATTTTAAAAATACCAAAAAAAGTTGACCTTTTGAGGGAGCCACAAAACATGCTATGTTATGTTTTTTTGATAGAAACAACACCAGTTTCTGTGGCTCCCTCTTTTGAACCCCTTAATCTATGCCATTTCAAAACAAAATAGTAGTTTAGAAAGTAGACTCAGAGCACTACAAACATTGTTTTGGTTGCATCTCCAAATTTTGAGTGTAACTATGCTCAATTTCTCATCCAAGGTCAGTATTTCCTGATTTCAGAAAAAAAGTAGCCACTTAAGACCCCCTTTTGGCCCCCCATCTTCCTGCACTTACCCAAGTGCATGGGTATCTTTGAGAATGGCAAATGTAGATGGTCTTTGAACTGTTGAAGGCATGATTCCTTCAACCTATTCACAAATATTTTTCCAGCATCTGTCATTCGGACTTGCCCTAAAACCACATCATATTCTATCTTGGTATCATAGGTACCAATGTAAGATGCAAAACATGGCGTGGTGGTCGAAGAAGTCTGTGTCCCAGGAGTGGCTAGGACATTGGAAACCTATGCTCCCAGTTCCACATTCTTAGAGGTTTTTGTTATTGATTTCCTCCTAGATCTTTTGCTCGATCCAGGACTGGTTGGGGAATCAATTGATTCCCTTTGACACTATTAATGTGGTTGTAATGTTTCAGGGGCTTTACCAGATCATTTTTCTATGTATCTGACAAGCATTGTCAAGTCCACACCATCTAATTTGTTCACTGCCTCTACCCCAAATATGGAAGCCAATGCCTCTTTATCTTTGTTAGTCTCATGTTCCTATATATATATATTTCTTCTTTTAAATTTACAAATAAAAAACTAAAAACTAGAAATGAAAGAAACAATGGAAACATGTACAAATCTATAAATTGACAATGAATTACCTCATTGTGGCTAGAGTCTGCTCCCTTTGCTCTCTTCCCTTTATTGCTTGACATTTTGAGACGACCTAGGGAAAATTATTTTTGTTCAGTCTATGGAGGGAAATGAAAGTTTTTGTCTAGTTTTTCTATATTCCTGAAGGTTTTTGACCCATTACTTTGTAGAGCAAATCATGAAGCTATTTTCCTATGAATCAATTGGTGCCTTGGGAGGGAATCTATAGTTCCGGGCCTAATTTTAATCTGCTCACCCTCATCTCAAAAGCCCTATCTCCTTGTATTGTCTCAACCAACCTCTATTTTAGTTTGCTCACCCTCGTCTCAAAAGCCCTAATTTTAGTTTACTCACAATCGACTTGTCTTAAAGCACTCGAGTACTTTTTTAGGAAGGAAACGAGAAAGTTGTCTTTAGAGAAAGGTATTGATGGGAATGATAAGAGAACTTGGGCATTGGGGTTTGAAAAGTGCGTTCAATGCTCTTGGACGTAGAGGAAATAATGCAATGTCTACAATTTTAGCCTCCTCCTTTGCAACCACATGAGACTTGAACGATTTGCCTGTAAACAAAATAATATTCACAACCCTTTCTTCACAATCCTCTCCATTTAATCAGAACAAAAAAAATTTTGGGAATAAATTTTTTTTATTGTAATTGTAACCTTACCTATGGTGTCACAAAGTAAATCGAATTTCTCATCTACTTGCTTGTTTTTCCCTTTTTTCTCCTCTCTTCGCGCGGCATTTTTTTGCTTCTTTCTCCTCTAATTCATGTAGCATTTTTCTCCTGTAATTATCAAATTTCTCATATAATTTAGGCGGGAAGTTTTTATTTTTTGTTTTTGATTTATAGGTCCCGCCATTGCCAAAATAAGGTCAAACACAAAAAGCCCAAACGCTTGATCTCTATACGTCAAATTCTCGATCTTCAAACAAAAAATGAACACCAAAAATCAATAAAGTTTTGTTTTGTTTTGTTTTGGGGTATGTGTAGGTGAGAAGTTTTAAAATTTTTTTGATCTAGTAGTCGGTGCTATAGTCAGAGCAGTTACTGCCAACTGTAATGCTGACTTTTAGGCTTTAATGTAATCTTTTTGGGGTGCAAAAGGTGGTACAAAGTGCACCTAATTTAGCACCAATTATTGTAAAATGATGTATTTTGCTTGGAAGTTGATAAAAAAGTAACCACACCAAATTTGGATTGTTTGTTTCCATGATAGCATTTTGATTTCATGCTTCTCTTATGATTAGCTCAATAATGACTCACTCTCTCATGAACTTACACAGATGGTTGGTGACAATCCTTATGCAAGTGATATGGCTTTCGAAAAACCAAACAATGCTTCTCTTACTATCATGATGACATGATATTGGGACTATATTGGAAGCTTATGGAGTGTGCTTATAGTATTGTGATTTTCATTTCTATGTTCTTATTAACCTATTTTAGGTTGAAGCATGGTAACTAACCCACTAGCTATTATGACAATCATACAATGACTAGACAATCCTCTCCACTTTGACTATGACAGTCCTATGGATGGTGTTTTCTTCATGACAGTCCCCAATAATGTGAATTATTGATAGTAGCTAGTTCAAATGGAGTTTTGGATGGTGTAGTAAGTTGTCCCTATGGCTCATGATAGTTAATGTCTTGGTTATGTCCTTGTGACATTACTCTCTAGATATCTCCTCTTTATAGTGACACGGTTTCAAGAACATGACAACTTAGGTAAGGTATCAACTTGTCTCTTTAACCTCTGGATTGCCATTTTTCAAGAATTGATCTCATTGAAATGCAAAGACAACATGTTCATTGATGACTAACTACATTGTTACTATGATAGTGACTTAACCTGGTCACAAGATTAATGAGACAATTTTATAGTAATAACTCTATGGATGCATACCTAGCTTTCCTAGGTGTACTATGACAATAATTTAATGTTGCTAGTGTTGCTTTTAAACCTCCTATGGTTGTTACCTATGCCTCACGGTGTGACAACCTCGACAATGTTAATCCTCATGATCCCACTACAATAGTAGATCAACACTATGATGGTCCCCTGACTTATCATTTTGACACCAATTATTTTATTTGGAGCCATGACCTTCCATTTAATTGTTATCACTGGGAATTGCACCTGTATGCAAGGCTAGTTAAAGCAGTGCAATTTTGTGTAACATGGGACTAATCTCAGGTTGTGGGTGCCCTATGACGAGATTAGACCTCCAGATTATGGGCTGGTTCCCTTAAAATGTTCTATTGAGACGTATGTTTTTACTTTTTGGGAAAAGGGAAGAAAGAAACTAAATGAACACTAAAGGTAAAATGGTGATGCACATGATATGGATAAAAAATAATACAATCTGATTCATGATGTTTACCCAGAAATTTGACTTCTACACAATCTAGACTTGGCGTAAATACCACAAAAATGATTCTAAGGAAGGTTTGAAAATAGTTTTTTATGAAGGAAATGGTTTTTTTCACAGCATAAAAAGACTATTTCTAGTTAACACAACCTAAGACCTATGATGAATATATGCCTTAATGCTGCAAACAAGAAGGTGAGACAATAATTTTGAAGGTTTAATAATAAAACACAACAAAATTTCATCAAATCACTTCAACATTCAGCACAAAAAGGAAAGGTAATTCAACTGATCTGAAATAAACAAAGGAAAGCTTTGCAAATAATCAAAAGATAATGTATAACCTGCCAATCTCTCAATAAAACTATAAAAGTGAGCTACAAGAATTCTCCAATCTGTCTGAATCAGAATGAGAATCAAGAACTAGCAAAAACAAATGTTTGCTTTACAATATATAGGTCTTCTGTCTCCAAGAGGCATGCAAAAAAATGGACTTTCAGATAACTGCCTCTAAAAATACTCCTTCTTGAGCAACCTCAAAAATCCTCAAAATTAGGGCCTACAACTGCCACAAATTGAGCAAAAACTGCTTCAATTTGTGCCTCTCCATATGTTTGACCAAAAAGTTTGACCAAGGACCCTAAAAATACTCCTAAAAGTCATGCAAAACCTCCTAGGTGGCCTAGTTAACTCCACTAATCAAGTTGCATGATTTTGCATGAGCAAAATTGATTGTGAGTAAATAATAAAGTAATAGATTATTACTCTATTATTGGTTACAATTTGTTCTATTTTCAATTTTACAATTTGTGAAAAACAATAAAGTAATTTATAGAATATTACTTTATTATTTATTTACAATTAATACATATGTAAAATTATGCATGACTAGGAGAAAAATATGACTCCTTATCACTCCAATTACATTTGCCTATTTTGCAAGATATGAGCAAAAATAGGACTTAGGGATAAATACAAAACTCCTTATCACTCCATGATCAATTTGAGATCAACGAAGAAAAAACAACTCCATTATGCATAAAACCCCATGCATAAAAAATGCTCCATTATATCTACACCATCATATACTTTGAAAACTCCATGTATAGCCTTATGCATATGCCATGCCTAAAATCACACCTTCTTGGCTTTGTTAGCCACTATACATAATGAGGAGATATTCCTATCTTTGGATGTTTTGAAAAAGGACAAGGAACCTGAGCATGTGTATTGTTGTCTATGCAATAGCCGATCAACAAGGAATCTTCAAAAGGTTTATAAGGCATAAAGCCCTTCTCTCCCATCATATCAACCCTCTTGACTTAATAAAAATCAAGCCTAAAGCACTGCTGTCAGCCACTCCATATTATGATGGCTAGGGTCTTCAAGAAAAAGGTTTTGACCATGGCATTCATTTGGATAAGGTAATTATTTCTTTTTTATAAGTCAAAACTACACTTGAGAAGAAGAAAACTTTGAACAAAAGAAGGAAAACAACCCTAATTTCTATTCACTCTTCATTTTGACTTCTTTCTTTGAAGCTCTGTAACTTTTATGCCGGCCTAGGGTTTCAACCTCTCCATCATGGCTTTGGTCTTCTGTCTTCAATGGCTTCTCTTTGTTGTTACCATGGAACTCTGCATGATAAGGAAGAAGGTAACACTTGTATGAGTTTTATATTAGGCATTTTATGGATACTTAGTTCTATCCTTTCATGGCTGTGGCCTTCTTCTTCATTCATGGCTCTCTATTTGCTGTGCATTCTTTAATACCTTCTTTTTTGTTTCTGTGTGCTTCTTCCTTCATGGTCTTCATTTGCTCTTTGAAATTTTAAGGCCATTGTGAGGCCATCAAAAGATCTCTCCTGTTGTCAGAAAAAGGGGTAAGCACTTGGTCATTTTCATCTCTGTAGCTTCAATTTGTCTTTGGTTTGACTCTTTGCAACATGACAAGTCTATTGGTAGACATGGGTATTGCATTTTATAGCAAAAAATGTTGTCATTGTCAACCATGACTGTATATTTCTTCTTTTTGTCTTGCTCTATTTTTATCATGTAGAAACTTTGAGGGTTTAAAGTTTTGAAATGAGGGTTTTGACATCTTTTCTCCATTTTTAAAGCCTCTACCTGCTATGACTATGCTCCTCCTAAAAATACGCATCAAATGCTATAGACTATTAAGGGTTTGTGAGCTTTGAAGTTAGGGTTTCAACTCTTCTTGCACAAAAAACCTTCATAATGCCACTGCCATATTCTTTTACTTAATCTCTTTCTCTTTTGACTGTAAAGAAACAATGGTTTGATATATCTTTGAAAAGATCTTGTTTAGTTTGCAGATGGGTATACCTTCTTTCATGTTTCTTTCTCTTCTGGCATGGTTATGACTATATCATCTTTCTAGTTGAAACTTCTTAACTGTGTTTGCAAAAAATGTCATTAGGGTTTGATATCTTGACATGGGTATACAATTTTTTACAAACAGTTTCTCCTTCTGCATAGCACCTCCCTGACCATGGATTTTCCTGTAGGCAAAGCATTTAAGAGTTGAAGTGTTAGCAAATGGAGTTTCTTTCTTTACTTCACATAACACTTTCTCCTCCTTCTCTTTATGACTGTCACACATTACTGATGATACACTTTACTTTATCTGTCCCACTGTAGCTACTAGGTAGAAGCAAAATTTGATATTCTGTATGACAACAAATCTTGTGATATTCTATATGATGACTATTATCATCTACTTCCATTTGCATGAGTATCACACATTTACATTTATGTGAGGCTATACCTATAGCATAAATGGCTTTTTATGCATATCTCTTTAGGTTGCTAACTATAATATGATGGACTATCCGTCATGTGGAAACATCCTTGACTGGGTATTGTCTTTGTTGCAACTAGATTTATACTATGGCATAGATATCATGCTATTTTCTCTTTACTATCTGTTTACTACGACTGCATTATGATGGCATATCACTGCTACCTTCTTTTGTGACTATGTTTGCAAAAAATGTACCTGTAGCTATGATTACACGTTCTTATCTCTCCTTGATGCTTCTCCTTCATTACTAATGCACCATTGTAGATAGATACTTGTACTTTGTCCATCCTTGCACTTGTAGTCATTCTTATGCACACTGACTGCCTATCTTAACATTTGTCTCTCATAGTAACATATATATCAAACATTTTTCCTTCATTTTTTTACCATGGTAATTGACTACTATGACTGCATCATGATGACATAATGGCATAGAATAAAGAGGACTGTTTACCTTATAAATTTCATGCTCTTTTGTCAATCATCACTGTAGCATCTGGCATGTATCATGTCTCTTTCAGTTGTTCCTCTTTCATCATTGATGCACTTCTGTAGATGGATATGGCCATTATGATATATCTTGACTGTATCTTGCTTGATAAGCTACTTCATTGGTCACTGTCTTGACTATTCGTGGTTAAGGTGTCTATATATGTATCTTGATCTTGCATTGTATCTCTCTTTAAGGCATGGCATCTTTTTGACTGCACCATGGCATCATTGTAGCTTTAGGCATGAGGAATAAAGTTTGTCAAAACACAACAATGTTGAAATTCATGGAATCCACCTTATTTATCCTTGGACTATTGTATTCTTTATACTCCACTGTGCACTATATATTTGATCTTTGTGTGCTCTATACATGACAGTCTCTTTCTTTTGAATATGTACTTGACTGTCATGTAAGTGATGACATATGTAGCTACTCCATAGCTTGTTCTTCCTTTAAGATCACTGATAGTAAGTAATAGTCTTTATCTTTTGATGAAATATGATTATGTTGTATGTATCTATTATTTGCATCTTTGCCTCTAGCATGTGACTGTTACACTTATCTCATACATCTTGTGAAGTTTTACTTTATGACAATCAAGTTGGCATATTGTTTATGATTGTCTTGCCTTTCACTATTTCATTTGTTGTTCCATGTGGCATTTTGCTTGACTATCTCTATGAGACATTTGCAACTTGAATGTGATATAATTGTTTAAACTTTGATCATCTTAAATAGTATGAAAACAACATGAGAAATACCTGGTATAAAATGCTGCTTCATCTTACTCTTTTGTCATAATGAGATGATCCTTCACATGATTTATTCTGCAACTTGTTCAAATGATACATAAGTTCTTGTATCCTTCTTTACTCTGTCTCTCTTCTCTTTATCAGGCACAATAATCTAAAAAATTGTATCACCCCCTTAGATGACTATAATCTGATTTCTGCATTTTGTCTTTTTCTCAATCTTGACTCAGTCATATAACTTTGATTTGCTTCCATCAACTGTAATAATGTCATGATGACATCTCCTTTATGTAAGTTGATTAGATGATGCATGATATAGCTTAGAATGATGCATCCGGTTTTTTCTGATACTCTTTTAAAAAAATGAAAAGAAACATGTTGGGCTCAAACCCTTGTGGGAGCCACATTTAAACCACATGTTTATTTGTCTTCAAATCAACAACGAAACTTGTCCTATACCTACACAGTGAACAAACAAGTTAGCATAAAAAATACCTAATAGTGTTGATTGATCTTCTTCATGACTTCTTCTCAATTTGTGTCATTATCTAATCTGAATTCTTATCTGAATGCATGATATGATAAGTAGATGTCTCTGTTTGATAAAAGCATGTGATAACTATAAACATCCAGAGCACTAATAGGGTTGTCCCCAAAATTTTGCAAGTTTCAACTGGATGGTGGCTTGAAGTGGAGACTGAAAGCTGAAGACTTGAAGGCTAGCTTCAATAGGAACCTCCATCATTAGGCAATGATGGATGTTTATATTAATCATATGTTATTTTCTCTTTTCTTTTATCAAATAGATACATAGCTTGCATGTTTACAATTGCTCAATCTAGTTACTCCCACGACTGGTGTGGGACACATTTGAACACTTCTTTTAAATATGATCAGTTAGTTTCTCTGATGCATATGATGTATATGTATTTCCTTTTCAATCAATGCATGAGATAAAGTAACAGATACTTGGATGTATGTTCAAAACATGACATGAAATAACAGTGTAATACAATATCTTTCTCTCTTTTATTCAAAACTGATTAACCAAATAATTAATTTAAGTTATAACTCCTAAAAGATCAAACTTTGTAGAACAACTGTATCTCCTTGAATGTTTGATCCTTTGCTAATCAATTCTTTTGTCATGATAAATTATCATTCATGATTGAACTGATGGGTTATCCTGACAACTGGATCTTCTTTTCAACTTTGTCAAGGTATCAACCATTCAAGAAATGCATAACTTTGAAGTTTTCTATTATTCCTTTTGAACAATTACACTTAGGTCCAGCTAATTTTAAGTGTGAACAAAAAATTAGTAACATTTTTGGTGACCTCTCAGGGGTGTTTGCCTGCTAAACAATTTAGAACCAGTAGCCTTGCCTTCTCATTGGGCATAGAGTCATTTCTGCTTTGAACCTAGAGAAATTTTACAACTCACACAACTGAAAACAACAATAACAACTAACTAAAAACTAAAACTAAAACTGATTTGCTTAAAACAGAACTAGCTACATGTGCAAAAGCACTTCTTGGAAACAAAATAACAAAACTGAAACTAACTATGCAAAAGCACTTATTTGCAACATAGGGCTGCCTTAGTAACATATCTTGAGGTGAATCCCATTAACTGGGATTGGAAACACCTCACCATCTAACTTAGCAAGCTGAAATGCATTGTGTTGCTTGCACTCTGCGATTATATATGGTCCATCCCACATTGCATCAAACTTTGTATGCTGTCTTGGTCTGCTCTTCAATTCATTCCACTTGAAAACTAGATCTCTTTCTTTATAAATTATTAGTATTGCTCTTTTATCAAAAATCCTGTTCATTTGGGCCTAGTGTACTTCCAATGTTTTTAAGGCCTCTTTTCTAATCTCTTCAAGTTCCATTAGCTGTGCAGGCCTGATTTCCATTGGTTGTTCTTCAAGTAACTCTAGTTCTTTTATATAGCTAAGTGTTGGCAACTCCACTGTTATTGGTAACTTGGCTTCCTTTCCATATGTAAGCACATAAGATGAATTACCTATTAATTTTTTAGGTGTAAACCTATCATCCCACAATGCTAACTTTAACTTATCATGCCAAGATCTCTGATTCTTATCAAATGTTTTCTTTATAATTTTTATCAGATTTTTGTTAGTTGATTCAACCTATCCATTACCTTGAGGGTAATAATTTGATGAAGTATTCAAGAATATGTTATTTTTGATAGACCAATAAGATATTCTTAATCCAATAAATGCTAAAGCATTATCTGAAATAATTGAGTTAGGAGTTCCAAACCTGGACACTAGATCTTGGTAAAAATTCAGGACTAATGTTTCATTAGCATCTTTCAAAGCAACTGCTTCAGTCCACTTAGTGAAATAATCAGTAGCAGTCAAAATCCACTTATGTCCTTGGCTTGAAGGTGGGTTGATAGGACCAATGAAGTTCAATCCCCACTTACCAAATGGTTGTTCCACTTGAATTGAATGCAAGGGCATTGCTGCTAGCCTTTGTTTACCTGCAAAAACTAAACATTTAAGACATTTCTTTACCCATTCATGAGCATCCTTGAACATGTCAGGCCAATAGTAACTAGCTCTTAGGATTTTCAGAGCCATTGTTCTAGCCACGAAATGACCTCTAGTAGGTCCATCATGAAATTCTTCTAGAATCCTTTGAGTTTGATATGGATGTACACATCTTAGTAAAACATTTTAAAATCTCTTTTGTACAAAATTCCATCAATTATAGCATAAGGGATTGCCTGTAATATGTAATATCTTCTTTTAGATTTGTCCAGGCCTTGTGGACAATCACCAGTGTGTAAATAATGAATCATATCATGCACCCAACTTGTAGGGGGGTCTGGGATAGTGGCTATTTCATTGTTTTGAAGCACTATCTTAGCCTCTCCTTCAAGTTCCTTGCTGTTTTCTTCATTTTCTGCAAGCTGTTCACACAATCCTTTGCCTCAGACCAGCTTGGTTACCTTAATTTGTATGTCATATTCCATGACCTTTGTTATCCACCTTGCTCTCTTATCATTTAAATCTTTACTGAGAAAAAATTCTTTCACTGTTGGGTGAGCAACCATTAACTGAATTTTATTATTTGAAAGCCTATGTTCAAATTTCTTTAAGCTTCTAATAACAGCTAGTACATGCTTTTCAACAAAAGAATATCTTACCTCATAGTCATGCAGAACCTAGCTGAAAAATGCCACAGGTTATTCCATTCCTTCACTGTTTTGCTGACATAGCATAGCTATTATAGTATCCACACTGCCAAACGCATATAAAATGAAGTCTTTATCAAAATTTAGAATTATCATAGTTGGAGCAGCATCAAATGCTTCCTTTATTTCTTCAAAACTCTTCTTTCCTTCTTTGGTCTAGCTGAAGGGAATATTCTTCTTCAGTATTGCGGTAAGAGGTTGTAAAAGTACTGCTATGTTTGGAATAAACCTTCTTACAAAGTTAATTCTTCCCAGAAAACTCTGTAAGCCTTTCTTAGGTGCAGGAAGAGGTAATGCCAATATTGCAGTAATTCTTTCAGGATCAATTGATATTCCATTATTAGACACAATGTGTCCCAATAGTTTGCCTTCTAGAACAGAGAAAATACTCTTCTTTGGGTTTAATGATACCTCAAATTCTCTACATCTTTCAAAGATTAGTCTTAAATGATGAAAATGATCTTCATCTTTTTAAAAAAAATAGTCACATCATCTAAGTATACAAGTACATTTTTATTAATCAGGTCTTGAAAAGCCATGTCCATTGCTCTCTGAAATGTTGCACCTGCATTTGATAAGCCAAATGGCATCTTTCTGTATGCTAGTGTGCCCCACTTTGTGGTAAAAGTTGTCTTGTATTGATCTTCCTCTTTTACAAGAATTTGGTTATAACCTGAATAACCATCCAATAAAGAAAATCTCTCTGATCCAGAAACAACCTGCAATATCTGTTCCATAGATGGTAAAGGATAATGATCCTTTAAAGATGCTCTATTTAAATAACTGAAATCAACACATAATCTAATTTCCCCATTTTTCTTTCTGACAGGAACCAAGTTAGAAACCCATGAAGTGTGTTTGATAGGGAAAATGATATGACCTTCAATGAGTTTATTGAGTTCTGTCTTCATGGGCACTTCCAGTTTAGGATTCAATGGTCTTTGCTTCTGTTTGACAGGTTTAGCTTTGGGTTCTAGCTCTATTGTGTGTTGAGCTAACTTAGGGTTGAAACCATTCAGATCTCCATATTCCCATGCAAAAATTTCCCTGAACTCTTGACAAAGCTAGATGAATGTTTGTTGTTCTTGTTTGTACATATCTTTCCCAGCTTGAGCAACTTTCCTTTAAAGATCTCAATAGGTTCATAATGCTCTTGCTTTATTGACAACCTTGCTTTGTCTTTTCTTACTTGATCATCAGTATTAAAGATAGATTCCAAGGTCACTAAGCCCTTAGGTAGCTTATTTGATCTTAACTGAAGTATTTGATCATCATATTTTTGTACAAAATTCTGATGATTACCTGCAGAGAATTTAGCTTCTTCCATTAAGAAATTTACAATCTGTTCATCACTGTCAAACACTTGCCAACCGACATTATTATCTGGAACTGATGGTCTAACAACAACTTTGACATATAAAGGAGAGTGAATATTCTTCATTTCAGCAGGAATGTCATATTAGCTCCTATAGCAGATAGTTTGTCAGCTTGCTTGTTATCAGTTCTAGGTATAGATATCAGATTAAATGTATCAAACTCTTCTATCATGTCCCAAAATCTATGTTTGTATAATTTCAGCAAGTCATTTTTTGTAGCAGCAAGGTTTCTGACTTGTTTAACCACTAACTCACTGTCTCCAAAAACTTTTAAACATCTAATTTTTTTCTTCCTTGCCCATTCTAGTCCATGAACTAAAGCCTCCTATTCAGCTGAGTTTTTAGAACAACTAAAAGCAAATCTAAAAGATGAATAATATTTCTCACCTATGGGAGAAACTAAAATAGCTCCTCCTCCAGCTCCTACCTTGCTTCTAGAACCATCAAAATATAGTTCCCAAACATCATTTTCAGACTCTATAGTTTGTTGTTTTTCCTCTTTAATTAGATTTGGAATAATTGTATTATTTTCTTGAATCATGTACACACCAAGGCCAATCTCATCCATTTGCTCAAACGGATTTGTTTCATGATTTTCTGCTGCCCATTGGTCTAGAACTATGTCATTTTGTATAGGCATTATTTTGTTTGATGTACTGATAGCATTTGTATTGTACTATTGATTTGGCCTATTGTTATAATTTCTTCTTTGACCTTGATAATTTGCCTGATAACCAGGTCTATTTGCTTAGTAAGGGGCTGCTTGGTAAGGCTTGTTATTCTGATTTGTTTGAATTTTTAGACTCACTAAGTCATTGCTCATAGTCTACAATATTTTTTCTATGCTTTACTAGTTTTCTTTCAGCTCTCTAAATTCAGAGTTGGATTTGGGATTAAAGACAACCTTAAGATATGTGATAGGAGATTGACAACATTTTAGCTAAGTCATGACAATCTTTGTTTATATTATGTGACTTCACTATAATCTCGAGGCCCGGTTTAAGAGGCTATGAACTATCTCCTTCACTATTTGAAAACCTTCTACTTCCTCACATACCTGTGATAGTCCTATTTATACATCTAGTTATTCCTTAGATCTTGTCAATCCTTAAGTCATGATGACAACATCCCTAAATACCCCAACTACATCTCAATGATATAAAAATTTCATTGTAATTTCACTTTCCTACCATGACTGCATACTCCTCCATCCTTTGTGACATAGATCACAGGCTTGTCACATCAATGTCAAGTGCTCAAAATTTCATCACCTAGGAAATCATGTTACCAAGATTTGATGGATTGCCCATTAGGCAATCAAATCTTGGTACTCAAAGGATCTTTGCCTCTCTCTTACACCATGCCCTTTATCTTCTTATTTGTTACAAACCCTACAAGAAAAAGAAAGGATCATTAAGTCTTTCAATATATCTATACATAAATTATAACATCAAACCCTCTACTAAAACTCCAAAATATCAAACCCTAGGTGACAAAACTCTCACATTTGAGGGAAAAAAACTAGAATAAATGTTGGATTTCATGGTAACTCAAAACTTCCCTCTCTCAAACTAATGATTGATTGCATATATGGTTTGAAAGAATAGAAACCAGTCATAGATTAGATGAACAGATCAAGGAGATGAATGTTATAGAGTAGAAAACTCAAAAATCAAAAGTCTTCTTGGGCCTTTTTCCAACAATATGAGCAAAATTCAAATTTTAAACATGTAGCATAGGTACCATATGACTCATTCGAATACATCACACATGTGTGACCACTGAGAAGAGAGGTAGGTGTGTCATGCTCGCATTTCCCATGTGGGCATGACACAAAACACACGTGTCATGTCCACATTTGCCATGTGGTCATGACATGAATTATGAAAAACTTTTCTACCTAACCCTAGAAACCCCCTCGCATGCGTCTACGTGCTCGGTGGCAATACGCATAAGGTGTAAACATGTCAACAAATTTGGGGAGTTGCATTGTCCCACGGAGTTCCCTGCGTGATGATAGCCATCTAGGGGGTATGCAACATGAGGTGTGTCACTTTTAGGGTTAGACTAATTTTAAATCTGAACCCTAAGTTTCCTAGGTGTGAAGATGATTCCGCTAACATCGAAACCTAACTCTAATTAAAGTCCAAATGTAAACGAGATAATGATTAAGTAAAACAGCATGATGGACGCATGATTAAAGTGGAATGATGGAATAAAAGTAAATAAAATATCGTAAAAAAATTAAACCCTAGAAATCTAGGAAAATTTCGACAACATAACGCATTTTCAACAAATGACTTAAAATTTTTAAAATAAAAACACCAAAATGAATTCAAATAAAATTTAAGAATAAAATTTAAAATAAAACTTAAGAACAATTTTAAAATGATTCAAAATAAAAAAAGAATTATCCTGCCAAGGTCAAATAAATTGTCCTTGCATGAAAATGTAAAAAAAAGTTGAGGTAAAATAATAGAATTTAATAACAAGACGCCAAATAAATCCCAAAGAAAAATTGAGTCCATTATTAGATATAATTTTGGCATTACATTTAATAATTAACTCAAAAATTTAATAGAGGAGGGGGGGAGTTTAAATAACTCTTCCTGTAAAATCATAGTAAAATATAAAAAATAGTTACAAGAAAAAAAGAAGTCACGCCCGGGAGAAATAAAATAAATATCCCCATTAAAGTGAATTTAATACAAGGAAAAAATACTCTCCCCAATTAAAACAAATTTACTCCCTCCTAAAAAAAAAAACTCCCAAGGCAATAAAAATATAAAATACAAAACTCCATTTAAAAAATAGAAATCTATTCAAAAGAACCCAAGAGATAACTAAAGGCAAGGGAAAGAAATAGAGGTTTTTAAATGAAGAATAAAAAAAAACCTCACAAAATAAAATTCTCACAAATAGAAATATTGCTCCCCAAAATAAAACAAACCTAATCCCTATTTTAAAATGGGTTATCCAAATGAAAAAGCCCTAAATTATAATTTACTGTTTCCTCTAGAGGAAAACCCTAACTTCTTATCTCATTTGTTTTGTTGCCCTAATCTTCTTTTTCTTTTGTTTTATTTTCTTCTTGTTTGCAAGTTAGGGTTTGAGTAAGAGGTGAAAGCCATGGAAGGAGCTATCCACTACCTCTCATGGAGGTATATGCAATGGAGTTGTTGTAAACAAATTTATGTCTTTTTTTTTGTGTGAGATATATATATATATATATATATATATATATATACTGAATATGTTCTAGCACTTTTAGCAGGGTAAAAGATGTAAAAAGGGTCGATGGCGGCCTAGGCAGAGGGTTTGGAGTGGCAAACGTAGCCATTAAAGGAAAACAGCGGCGACGAAGTTAGAGTGAGGGAATGGTGGTAGGGCCGCGTGGAAAGGAGTTTGCGGTGGTAGCGAGGTTTAAATAACAGAAATGGCAGTGGTAGGGGGTCGAAACCCCCACCCCCACCCCCTCCCCACACCCTCTATTTTAGAAAGGGTCGTGGTGGGACTGTGGTGGGCGCCGAAGCCCACCACAGTGCTCACCTCTGTAATTTTTTTTTGTTTTTATTAAAATAAAATCTGTGGCCAACACAGTCCGCCAAACGTCTATTACTCAGTTTCTTTTCCTTGTAACATTTAACTTTTATTCTATGACATTTTTAATATGCATTGATTGGTATTTGTAGATTTATATATATATATATATACGTATATACATATATATATGTATGTATATATTTATATATTTATATATATATATATACACATGCATCTATACTTGTTGTCTTTTTAGTAAGGCATAGTAAATATATATATATATATATATATATATATATATTCAACTACTGTATATTTATTTTTATAAATGCTCATACCTATATATATTTATATACATATGTATGTGCTTATATATATTTAAATATATATATAGAAAATATAAGGCATTAGTTCATTTTCTTTTATAAATAAACAATGGTTCATAAAGAAGAGCAAGTTGGAGTAAGCTAAAAAAAATACATATACCTATATATATATTCCTCTCTATATATATAGGTATATGCATTTTTTTAAAAAACAAACAGAACTAATTTTCTCCACAATGGCTTAGATAACAAAAACTCTAACTTTGAGTTTTATAACATAACTAGATCAGCAACTTTCTCTTCCTTTTTTTTGAAAAGAAACATAATATTACATAGATTACTCTTTTTTTTTTTTGAAAGAATTTATATGAGGCAGAATATGCATTTTAATCTAAATTTTGTTTTCTTCCCAACAACAACTAATACAATGGAACTTCAATGCAACAACAGATAACAAATCTCAATTCCTTTTTCTTGTATGCAATTGAAAATTCATTTAACAACACTCATATATTTTTTTTTGAAGGGAAAACATGATAGCAACAAAAAGTATTTTCACATACATTTCTCACAGAAAAAACTCAAAACATAGAGGATAAACAACATTCTATTAAAATATAAAGGATGTTTTCTCATACAACATTTATTACAGCTAATCCCATGGTAAAAATAACTAAACAAAATTTACAATAGGGCCACAATGGCCATGACTCAACAACCAAAATCATAAGATTTTAACAACACCAAAAATGGACTCCTCAACAAGCTCCATTTCCTCATATAAACACCCGCAAATAAAACAAAAGGAACAACCCAGCCACTTTGAAATGCCCTCCTCCCTACTATAGACCCACAAGTGGGTCACCCCCGAGCTAGGGAGGTAGGTATTCACACGGGTACAAACACTCAACAACAAGAATCAACAACATCAACACAAAATCAGCCCCAAGGATAAACACATAACTCAACTCATGAAAATGAGTTTGATGGGGGTAGGGAATGGACCCCTCTACTTCAAAGGCCACCCAAAAATACTAAAATACCAATCTCATGGCCTCAAGCCAAAAATCTCCAAAATCACAACTCTCCAAATATCACAAAATAACCTCCATTGCACTCTTGCCATTCAAATAATCTCTACAAGTAAGAAGCCCTCAAGGCATAAATAACACAATATGGGAGTGACCTCAAGGAGGTTCCTTTCCCCTACCCCAAACAAGTTGAGCTTTATCTCCAAATGGGGGTGCTCTCACCATACTCCCATCCCACACAAAAATAAAGAAACAACAACCAACAAAAAACACAAACACATCACAATAAATAAGCAAGGGTAAAGAACACAGTTCATGAGGCTTACCTTCAAAGCCCTATAATGGAAGCACGTTTGGTGATGAGCTCCAAGCTTCTCCAAATGTTCCAATCTCCAAGAATTTTTCTAACTTTCCCAAAAATGCTCAAAAATAGAAAGAAACCCCAAAATGCCAGAACCCCACACTCCTCAACAAGAGGAGGTAATATAGGCCATCAATTTTGGCCTTGAAGAATGAGAAGGTGACACTTGTCACCTTCTCCTTCCTCCTCCAATGCCACTTGCAAGGGAGAGGAAGTGTGAGGGTGACAAGTGTCATCCTCCAATTCCCTCTCAATCCTCACCTTATCCACTTGTGCTCTCACACATGTGTGAGAGAACAAGTGGTGAGGTGGCATTCCCATTCAAACCTTCAAGAGGATAAGGGAGGCCATATGGCATCGTCTTATTCTCTCAAGGAGTCATCTCCCTCAGATGCTCTCACATGTGTGTGAGAGTCTTGGAGGAAGATCCCACACACTTGGGAGTCTTGGAGACCTCCCAAGTCCTCCTAGGGAAGGGATTCCCAAAAATTGGAAAGGGAGATAAGTCTTTCCCAAAGCATGACTCATCTCCCACCTTATCTAAATTCAAATTTCGTCACTTTGACCAAACCATAGTTTAGAGTGACCAAAAGTGATTTTATCCAAGGTTTAGTTAGTCAAAATTGACCCTAGACCCATGTGTAACCACCCAAGGTAAATTTTGGGACACTAAGGTTCACCAAGGGGGTCATAAATCTACTTTAAATGGCCTCAAACATAAAATAACTACCAAGTGGTGAAAGTTAATAAAAATTATACAACACTTAATATTAATTAAATAAACAAGGGGGTACTAGGCCAAAATGATAAAAACAATTAAATCAAGCACTTAAATCAACATTCAATTTCAAACGTGATCCTTATCCCTCTTGGGAATGGATCGGTTTCACAGGGAATAACATTGATGTGAATTCTACCTCCAATTTCCCGTGGCTTGGGAATGTAAACTTGCACATCTCGATCAAGTGTCAATCATATCATGATAATCATAGCCGAAGCAACTGGAATTAAATTCATGCCATAGAATACAACAATAATCATCAATAACATAATTCTGAATTAAACTACATTTTTTATCACATGTCAAATAATCCTCATCACATAAATAACTAGAAATCACATCACAAAACATCATCTAATATATCTCGTAAGTCGAATCACAAAATAGCATCAAATATGATCAAATCGAATCACCATATGTCTAATCCATGTCATATCAAATAAGGAGATATAATCAAGTCTGTAAAATGAAACATAGTCTCTAAAAAGTCTGATAATGTCATCAAATGAAATGCATAACGATCAAAATAAGGAAGGAAAATAATCAGCCTCACATCCTCCCCCCTAAGACTAAGCTTCCTCCTGGAAGTCATCAAAAAGGTGAGGATAGAGTGCCCTCAAACTAGCTGCATCCTCCTGAGTCATTGTGACCTCATCATAACGATCCCACTAGACCCTAACTTGGTCTAGCTCTCAACCTTGAAGGCCCAGCGTCTGATGAGCCAATATGTGAATTGGCTCCAAAGCTAATTGCCCATCCGCCTCTACCTATAGAGCACTCCAGTCCAGTACGTGAGATAAATCAGATATATATCACCTCAATACAGAAATATGAAAGACATCGTGGATATGTGACAGCCTAGGTTTCAACGCTAGATGATAGGCAACAGGTCCTATCTGCTCCAAGATCTCAAAAGGTCCTACAAACTATGGTGCGAGCTTAGAGCCCTTTCCATAACAAATTGGACTCTTGTGTAGCCGCACTCTAAGGAATACCCTGTCACCCACTGAGAAGCTCCAATCAATCCTCTTAGCATTGGCATAATTCTTCTACCTATCCTATGCCTCCTGTAGTCTCTACCTAATCAATGTGACCTGCTGCTCCATATCCTGAACTAACTCTGGACCAATGGCAACTTTATCCTCTATCCAATCCCAACTCAATAGTGTCCTGCATGGTCTGCCATATAAAGCCTGAAAATGAGGCATACCCAATGAGCTATGATGCTCATTATTGTAGGCAAACTCAACCAGATACAGATACTCCTCCCATCTAGACTGATGGTCCATAACATACATCTGAAGCATGTCCTCCAACACCTAATTCACCCGCTTTGTCTGTACATCTGTCTTGGGATGATAAGCGGAGCTAAAGTTGAGTTGTGTGCCCAACGCCTGTTGCAAGGCTCTCCAGAATGCTGAAGTGAACATTAGATCTTTGTCTGAAATGATGCAACGAAGTAGTCCACGTAGTCTCACAATATCATTTAAGAATACTCTCGCCACTGTTGGCGCATTGTACATCATGCATACAGGTGAGAATTGTGCCACCTTGGTCAACTTGTCGACTATCACCATGATGGCATCATGGCGAAACGAAGACATAGGAAGACCAACAATAAAATCCATGGAAATGGTGTCCCATTTCCACTCAGGTATATCATGTGGGTATAGAAGACCCGCTGGATGCTGATGCTAGACCTTGACCCTCTGGCACTCAAGGCATCGAGCAACAAACTTTGCAATATTTCGTCTCGTAGCCACCCAATGGTACAACTATCGTAGGTCGGCATGCATCTTCTTCACCCCCAGATGTGCCGCATATGGTGCTCTATGAGCCTCTGATAACACTACAGTACGTAGGTCACCTGCACGGGGTACATAGATGCGCTATCGATGATGAAGTAACCCATCTACCTCAAATGAATACCCTGCAAACTTGCCCACAAGGGCCCTCTATGAACTAATCTCCTGCTACACCTCAAGAAACCACTCATCCTCTAACAGATGCTGAATAATGCATCCTCTCAAGTTCACACTCAAAGTTAAGGTCAAAAGCTCGTGGCGCCTCTGACTCAATGCATCAGCAACCACGTTCTCCTTCCCTTTGATGTAGTGGACATCAAAGTCATACTCGTAAAGAAACTCCATCCAACGCTGCTGACGGGCATTCAGATTTGACTGTGTAAAGATATACTGAAGACTATGGTGATCTGAATGGAGCTCAAAGTGACAACCTAATAAGAAATGTCTCCAACGAACTAGAGCATGAACCACTACCGCTAACTCCAAGTCGTGCATGGGGTAGTTTAGCTCATGGGTCTTGAGCTTTCGTGACTCATACACGATCGCCCTACCACCCTGCATAAGTACGGCTCCCAATCCCTCAAGAGATGCATTTGTGCAAACAATAAAATTTGCTGCAGGATCAGGAATCACTAAAATGGGAGCGCTGGTAAGGCACTCTTTGAGGACCCCGAAGGCCCTCTCACACTGCTCAGTCCATAGAAAACTCTTCCCTTTCTGCTGAAGGGAAGTGATGGGGTGCACTATCTGAGAAAAACCCTCAACAAAGCAACGGTAATAACCAGGTAACCCCATAAAATGCTTGACCTCTATCACACTAGTGGGTGCTAGCCAATCCCTAATAGCCCTAATCTTCGATGGATCTATTGAGATTCCATCGCCAAATAGGATATGCCCCAGATACTGAACCTCTATCCTAAAAAATGCACACTTCACCAAGTTGCCATAAAGATTCTGCTCCCTCAAACACTGTGAAATCTGACGTAGGTGCTCCTCATGCTCCTCCTTGGTCCGTGAATAGATCAAGATGTCATTGAGAAAAATGATCACGAACCGATCCAAATAGGTACAGAACACCCCATTCATGAGATGCATGAACACTGCAGGGGCATTTGTCAAGCTGAAGGGAACCACAATGAACTCATAGTAGCCATATCAAGTTTGGAAGGTGGTCTTATGGATGTCCGCCTCTGTGATACATAGTTGATGATAACCAGACTTCAGGTCAATCTTAGAGAACACCTTGGCTCCCTACATCTGATAAAAAAGATCGTCAATCTTGGGAAGAGGATAATGGTTCTTCACCGCCACCTTATTCAACTACCTATAGTCCATGTACAAACAAAGAGACCCATCCTTCTTCTTCACGGAGATGACAGGAGCGCCCCAAGGTGAAACACTCGGTTGGATGTGCCCCTTCTCGAGCAAGTCCTCCAACTGTAACTTGAGCTCAATGAGCTCATGTGTGGTCATCCTATAGGGTGCACGAGACACTGGCTCGACACCCAGCACTAAGTCTATGTGAAAGTCTACCTCACGATGGAGTGGCATCCTCGATAACTCTACTAGAAACACATCGGCAAACTCTCTAAGGATGGGATGATCATCGAAAGATGCCTCAGGCTCGTCATCTAATCTGTCACTCACTGTGATGGTGAACATCTGGCAACCCTTCCACATGCAGCATTTAAGCTACTAAGCAGATATCATACGCATTGTTGTGGGCTTCTGCATGGCCACTATCTCAACCGATGTACCGTGATTATTTAAGCAGCTAATCACCTTTTGACGACAATCTAGCTTGGCTCGATGAGCCACAAGCCAGTCCATACCCAACACCACATCATAGGATCCTAATGTCATGACTCTAAGGTCACATACTATTGTAAAGGGTCCCAAAGAAATCTTGTAATTGTGGACTAAGGCATCTACTGTCATCTTGGCCCCTGAGGCCAACTCAACCACCCATCTATCACCCTGCCTAGAGGCCACCAACCTATAATGCTCCACTAATGATGAAGATATGAAAGATTTAGTAGCACCAGAATCAAAGAGAATAGAAATGGGGTTACCCCCAATCATACCTGACGTCTCAATCACTAACACCTGAAAATCATCCTGATGGTTATCAACCAGTGCGAACATACAGTGGGATCTACACACATCTCCAACAGTCTGCTCGGATCCTCCTGCATGAGGCTGTCCTCCTACTGTGAAACCATGTGGACACTCTGGCTAGGTGTCCCACTCCACCACAAACATAACATGGGCCCCTAGCCTATACCTATCCAGTCTAAGTCCTACTCAACTGCTGCTGTCCTGATCTACTAGTAGACCCCTGTGAGCCCCTATAAGACTGTTGCGACCTCGCTGGTCCCACAAGTGGTCCCTGCAGCCTCTGATCTCTGCATGGGCCCTGCTGCTGCCAACCTCTATTATGTCCCCCATGTGCCCTCTGCTGTATCCTAACTCTCTGCTGCTATTGTGGCTGCTGCTACTATGGGGGCCTATGAGGTAAGGGTGTGGAACTAAATCCTCCCCTATGAGGTGGCTATGATGGTTTGTGGAAACTTTGCTAATGCTGCTACTATCCATGATCCTGAAACTGAGGGCATGAACTCTGCCCTCATCCCTGAATCTCCTTAGTGATATATGCCTTCTCGATAGCATCACTCAAAGTCTGGGGGTCTGCCATACGAACAGGCCCTGCTATGCTGTGGTTTAGTCCTCTGATAAACTTATGAACTAGGAGTTTCTCATCATGAAGATACTCCACATATTAGGATAACTCAGTAAATCTACCCTCATACTGTGCCATTGTAAGTCCCCTCTGCTGAAGGTCATGAAAGTCATCTATGCGACGCTGCCTATAATGATTTGATAAGTATCGCGCATTGAAGCGCTCAATGAAAGTCTCCCATGTGAGAGTGTCTAAGGAAAGGGGATGCTTGCACTCCTTAGTTCGCCACCAGGTAGTTGCTACATCTCACAACAGGTGTATTGCTACACGAGCTTTCGTGTTGCCCTCGTAAGGACACAACGTGAAGCATCTGTCTAAGCTGATGAGCTAGGCCTCTGCCTCAGCTCCCTCTATGGTCCCAACGAATGTAGGAGGGTTTAACATCAACAAATCCCTAATGGGATCTCCTCTATCTCTGCGCCCTCTGATAGGCTCATATGTATAATAGTCATAAGGCCTGTGAACAATGTGCTCTACTCGTACTGCCTCATCATGTCTAGCATGATGTGGAGAGCTCTTGCTACGAGCCCTGTTGGCTGAACCAACCTCCTCTGCCGTTGTCTCTGGCACCTCAACATAAGGCTCCACACGTGGTGCCCCTCCTGGCTCAACGTGGGGCTCCACACATGGCTTGACATGAGACTCAGCTCTTGGCTCCACGCATGGCTCCTTTTAGGGATCCTCATGGGGCTTGACACATGGCTCTATGCGCGGCTCAGCTACGGCTGGTGGAAACCTATCTAAAACTACTTGTAAAGCCTGTAATATCTATGGCACAACATCTGGTAGGGCCGGTGGTGCCTGCAGTACTAGTAGGTTTGGCTGTGCCTATACCTCAGTTTAAGAGTCACTATGCACCTCGAGGGGTGGAGTGTGGTGAGACTATGCTCGTTGAACTCGTCAGGGAGGCATCCTACAAAAATGAGGTAACCACAAATTAATCAAAGTTGCGGAAATAATGTGCCCTAAACAAGCCCAGTGTTTAAATTTAGGCTCTGATACCAAATGTCATGCCCACATTTCCCATGCGATCATGACACACAACGCACATGTCATGTCCACATTTGCCATGTGGTCATGACACGAATTATGAAAAACTTTTCTACCTAACCCTAGGAACCCCCTCACACGCATCTACATACTCGATGGCAATACGCATAAAGTGTAAACATGTCAACAAATTTAGGGATTTGAGTTGTCCCATGCAGTCCCTTGCGTGATGATAGCTATCTAGGGGGTATGCGACACGAGGTGTGTCACTTTTAGGGTTAGACTGATTTTAAATCTGAACCCTAAGTTTCCTAGGTGTGAAGATGATACCGCTAGCATCGAAACCTAACTCTAATTCAGGTCCAAATGTAAACGAGATAATGATTAAGTAAAATAGCATGATGGACACATGATTAAAGTGGAATGATGGAATAAAAGTAAATAAAATATCGTAAAAAAATTAAACCCTAGAAATCTAGGAAAATTTCGACAACATAACCCGTTTTCAACAAATGACTTAAAATTTTTAAAATAAAAACACCAAAATGAATTCAAATAAAATTTAAAATAAAACTTAAGAACAATTTTAAAATGATTCAAAATAACAAAATAATTATCCTGCCAAGGTCAAATAAATCGTCCTTGCATGAAAATGTAAAAAAAAGTTGAGGTTAAATAATAAAATTTAATAACAAGACGCCAAATAAATCCCAAAGAAAAATTGAGTCCGTTAGTAGATATAAGTTCGACATTACATTTAATAATTAACTCAAAAATTTAATAGAGGAGGGGGAAGAGTTTAAATAACTCTTCCTGTAAAATCATAGTAAAATATAAAAAATAGTTACAAGAAAAAAAGAAGTCACGCCCGGGAGAAATAAAATAAATATCCCCATTAAAGTGAATTTAATACAAGGGAAAAATACTCTCCCCAATTAAAACAAATTTACTCCCTCCTATAAAAATAAATAAACTCCCAAGGCAATAAAAATATAAAATACAAAACTCCATTTAAAAAATAGAAATCTATTCAAAAGAACCCAAGAGATAACTAAAGGCAAGGGAAAGAAATAAAGGTTTTTAAATGAAGAATAAAACACAACCTCACAAAATAAAATCCTCACAAATAGAAATATTGCTCCCCAAAATAAAACAAACCTAATCCCTATTTTAAAATGAGTTATCCAAAAGAAAAAAGCCCCAAGTTATAATTTACTATTTCCTCTAGAGGAAAACCCTAACTTCTTATCTCATTTGTTTTGTTGCCCTAATCTTCTTTTTCTTTTGTTTTATTTTCTTCTTGTTTGCAGGTTAGGGTTTGAGCAAGAGGTGAAAGCCATGGAAGGAGCTGTCCACTACCTCTCACGGAGGTATATGCAATGGAGTTGTTATAAACAAATTTATGTCTTTTTTTTGTGACAGAGGATATATATATATATATATATATATATATATATATATATATATATATCCTTATTTATACTAAATATGTTCTAGCACTTTTAGCAGGGTAAAAGATGTAAACAGGGCTGACGGCAGCTTGGGCGGAGGGTCTGGAGTGGCAAATGCAGCCAACAAAGGAAAACAACAACTACGAAGTTGGAGTGAGGGAATGGTGGTAGGGCTGCGTGGAAAGGAGTTTGTGGTGGTATCGAGGTTTAAATAATACAAATGACAGTGGTGGGGAGGGGGTTTCGACCCCTTCCCCACACCCTTTGTTTTAGAAAGGGCCGCGGTGGGACTGTGGTGGGTGCCGATGCCCACCACAGTGCTCTCCTCTGTAATTTTTTTTGTTTTCATTACAATAAAATCTGTGGCCAACACAGTTCGCCAAACATCTATTACTCAGTTTCTTTTCCTTGTAACATTTAACTTTTATTCTATGACATTTTTAATATGCATTGATTAGTATCTACATATATATATATATACACAGGCATCTATACTTGCTGTCTTTTTAGTAAGGCACAGTAAATATATATATATTTTTTTCAACTACTGTATATATATATATATATATTTATATATATGCTCATACCTATATATATTTATATACATATGTATGTGCTTATATATATTTAAATATATATATATAGAAAATATAAGGCATTAGTTCATTTTTTATTTTATTTTATAAATAAACAGTGGTTTATAAAGAAGAGCAAGTTGGAGTAAGCTCAAAAAAATACATATACCTATATATATATATATATATATATATATATATATTCCTCTCTCTCTTTCTGTATATATATATTTAAAAAACAAACAGAACTAATTTTATCCACAATGGCTTAGATAACAGAAACTCTAACTTTCAGTTTTATAACATAACTAGATCAACAACTTTCTCTTCCTTTTTTTTTGAAAAGAAACATAAATTTACATAGATTACTCTATTTTTTTTTTAAAGAATTTATATGAGGCAGAATATGCATTTTAATCTAAATTTTGTTTTCTTCCCAACATCAACTAATACAAGGGAACTTCAATGCAACAACAGATAACAAATCTCAATTCTTTTTTCTTGTATGCAACAAAAAATTTATTTAACAACACTCATATATATTTTTTTGAAGGGAAAACATGACAGCAACAAAAAGTATTTTCACATACATTTCTCATAGCAAAAACTCACAACATAGAGGATAAACAACATTCTATTAAAATATAAAGGATGTTTTCTCATACAAAATTTATTACAACCAATCCCATGGCAAAAATAACTAAACAAAATTTACAATAGGGCCACAATGGCCATGGCTCAACAGCCAAAATCATAAGATTTTAACAACACCAAAAATGGACTCCTCAACAAGCTCCATTTCCTCATATAAACACCCGCAAATAAAACATAGCAAAAAGAACAACCCAGCCACTTTGAAATGCCCTCCTCCCTACCATAGACCCACAAGTGGGTCACCTCCGAGCCAGGGAGATAGGGATTCACATGGCTACAAACAATCAACAACAAGAATCAACAACATCAACACAAAATTAGCCCCAAGAATAAACACATAACTCAACTCATGAAAATGAGTTTGATGGGGGTAGGGAATGGACCCCTTTACTTCAAAGGCCACCCAAAAATACTAAAATACCAATCTCATGGCCTCAAGCCAAAAATCTCCAAAACCACAACTCTTCAAATATCACAAAATAACCTCCATGGCACTCTTGCCATTCAAATAATCTCCACAACAAGTAAGAAGCCCTCAAGGCATAAATAACACAATATGGGAGTGACCTCAAGGAGGTTCCTTTCCCCTACCCCAAACAAGTTGAGCCTTACCTCTAAATGGAGGTGCTCTCACCATACTCCCATCCCACACAAAAATAAAGAAACAACAACCAACAAAAAACACAAACACATAACAATAAATAAGTAAGGGTGAAGAACATAATTCATGAGGCTTACCTTCAAAGCCCTATAATGTAAGCATGTTTGGTGATGAGCTCCAAGCTTCTCCAAACCTTCCAATCTCCAAGCATTTCTCTAACTTTCCCAAAATTGCTCAAAAATAGAAAGAAACCCAAAAATGCCAGAACCTCACACTCCTCAACAAGAGGAGGTAATATAGGCCATCAATTTTGGCCTTGAGGAATGAGAAGGTGACACTTGTCACCTTCTCCTTCCTCCTCCAATGCCACTTGCAAGGGAGAGGAAGTGTGAGGGTGACAAGTGTCATCCTCCAATTCCCTCTCAATCCTCACCTTATCCACTTGTGCTCTCACACATGTGTGAGAGAACAAGTGGTGAGGTGGCATTCCCATTCAAACCTTCAAGAGGATAAGGGAGGCCATATGGCATCCTCTTATTCTCTCAAGGAGCCATCTCCCTCCAAGATGCTCTCACATGTGTGTGAGAGTCTTGGAGGAAGATCCCACACACTTGGGAGTCTTGGAGACCTCCCAAGTCCTTCTAGGGAAGGGATTCCCAAACATTGGGAAGGTAGATGAGTCTTTCCCAAAGCATTACTCATCTACCACCTTATCTAAATTTAAATTTCGTCACTTTGACCAAACCATAGTTTAGAGTGACCAAAAGTGAGTTTATCCAAGGTTTAGTTAGTCAAAATTGACCCTAGACCCATGGGTAACCACCTAGGGTAAATTTTGGGACACTAAGGTTCACCAAGGGGGTCATAAATCTACTTTAAATGGCCTCAAACATAAAAATAATTACCAAGTGGTGAAAGTCAATAAAAATTATACAACAATTAATATTAATTAAATAAACAAGGGGGTACTAGGCCAAAATGATAAAAATAATTAAATCAAGCACTTAAATCAACATTCAATTTCAAACGTGATCCTTAGCCCTCTTGGGAATGGATCGGTTTCATAGGGAATAACATTGGTGTGAATTCTACCTCCAATTTCTCCGTGCTTGGGAATGTAAACCTGCACATCTCGATCAAGTGTCAATCATATCATGATAATCATAGCCGAAGCAACTGGAATTAAATTCATGTCATAGAATACAACAATAATCATAAATAACATAATTCTGAATTAAACTGCATTTTTCTATCACATGTCAAATAATCCTCATCACATAAATAACTAGAGATCACATCACAAAACATCATCTAATATATCTCGTAAGTTGAATCACAAAATAGCATCAAATATGATCAAATCGAATCACCATATGTTTAATCCATGTCATATCAAATCAGGAGATATAATCAAGTCTGCAAAATGAAACATAGTCTCTAAAAAGTCTGATAATGTCATCAACTGAAATGCATAATGATCAAAATAAGGAAGGAAAATAATCGGCCTCACAAGGTGCTTAATATGAGCAATGACAATTGCACATAATATTTAAGTTCACTTCAACAGATGGTTGGGGTTATGATAGCTAATGTAGTGTTTTCTTTTCAAAGGAAACCATTAATTTTGGAGTGAAAGGTAATGGTGAAATATAACATAAAGTCCCTATAATTAAAGAATATCCAATGGCTAGGATTAACCTAACAAAGATCTAATGATGTGATTTCAAAATTAAAATCCAAATTATCCTTCCCTCCATCAAGAATTTAAAATTTTGGTGCCAAAGACTCTTTGAGATTGTTTTGAGGGTTCTATGATAGTTTTGAGGGTTTTATGGCCACTTGGAGAGATATAGATTGTCTTAAAATGACCCATAAAAGAAAAGGAGAGTCAAATATGAAATAAATGTCTTTTTGATGTGAATTTGTAGTCATCTTGTAATCATAAGATTTGAGCTCTAGTTGTCAAGATTCCACGTGTAAACTTTTTCTAAAGAGCAAAATGTTGCAATGTCCTATTTTGTTTTTCATAGTGTGTCTTAATGAAAAGAGAGTAAATTAACAAGATAAATTCAAGAATATTCTCTTGGTGCACAACTGTTATGTGACTATTATCATTGTTGTGTATTACATGATCTAGAGGAGGCCATGGAGAGAGGACGTGGACATCGTAGAACTACTAAATCACAGAGAGGAAAGTGGGTGGAAATAGATATGACAACAGAATCTGCAGATACAATAGAGGTAAGAAGAGAAAGCAAACTCAACCAAAGGAGGAAGGTGTTTATGAATTTACAAATGCTACGACATAAAGGAGATAAAGTCATTTTTCTGTTCACGAGGCCTCTGAGGTCAAACTTATTGGTTGGAAATGCAAAGGAATGGTGATTAAATGTGATTCTATGATCAAGGGAAAAGTTTGAAAATTAGGATGGCCAAAACATGATATCAATATGTTAAATATATGACTAAAGTGAGGTTTTGTGTTGGATAGCATATTTGTTGAAATGATGTGATTGGTGTACTAAACATTATTTACAATGTTGTGTATTATAGGGGCCAGATGAGGCCATTGCAATAGATCATGTCATATCAAATGAGGACACAACAGATGAATCAAGAAATCAGGTACTCAAATCCAATTTCCTTAAGAAAAAATGATTTGATGGCATTTTGTGATATGTCCATCTTTTTTCACAGTATTATTGAAATTTATAATGTATTATCCAATCTTGACATAAATTAATGCATGTTGTTGATTATTTTAGATGGAGATTGGAGCAAATGTAGAGCCTGAGCGTTCAACTAGCAAATGAAAAAGATATGTACGTGGGCTTGGAGCTAAAACTGTTAAATCATGTAGATGACAGTGGGTGGAAGAGGATATGACAATGGATCCTGTAGACACAACAAATGATTGCACTGAACAAGAGGTTGGTTAGGACTATAGTACATAGGATGAATACTTTGAGAAAATTGTTGTTTGTGGATGTTCTGTATGTCGTGGAAAGAAATAATTCAAACAAGCGATTGTACAAAGACATTACATATATGATGAGCTTCTAGTCGGTAGTATGCATCATACAATCAATTCAAATCCAATAGGAATTATGGTAAGGAATTTTCCAAATTGATATAAATAACATGTATACTTCGTTTAAACATTGTTTTATATTATTTAAATAACTAATTTTTTTTCTTAATGGATACTTACAGGATAAAGTTCTTGGTTTAATGTTTCCTGGATCACCGACTTCCAGCCTAGAGGGCAATGATCATTTATTAGATGATACATCTAACAAAAATATGTGCCAATAGACCAACTCAGAAGATGAGGAATTGATGAAAACAAGCAACAGAACAAGAACCAAATTAAAGATGCATAATTTGCTTAAAGACAAGGGGAAGGTGGACTACATACCCTATGAGAATGAATGTGATGGAGATGATGACTTGCCCTTGAGTTTGAGATCAATTTACAAAAAGACATTTGATCATCGACTATATTGTGCTTGGCCTGGTGATCAACAACTACCTAGAGTGTACGAGGTGTTTCAATTTTGGGGATACAACTACATGATATGACCCTCCAATATTCATGGAGCAAATCTAGGCCTCTTTATTGTCCAAAATGTACATGTGGGATCTAAACATAGAAACAATTTAGAACAAACCACTAGGAGATTAATGCCATATTATGGCCCATCATATTACAATGGTGAATGGAGAAGGCTAGCAGAATATAAGCCTAGCATGTTAGCATATGGTCTAAATTCGAATATGTATATGCATCGTCTCCAATTGTAAAGTGGAAAAGAAATGAATAGAGGTCATCTTATGTATATAAATGGATGTGCATACACACACAAAACTATTGCAGGATTTATAAATAGTAGTAAGGGAAGGGACCCTACTGTAAGACCGATTGTCAATTTGTTGAGGTTATAAATGATAAAGATGGAGATATGGAAAGAGAGGTTGATAGATTGATAATGGTTGAGGCTACTATAGACCTTACCATTGGGGATGAGTTATTGATTGATTACCCCTTCTTAAAACACACTCTTGCACAAAAGAAGAGGGAAGAATAAGGTCTCCCTAAGGATGTTCTTAAGGGTAGAAAACCAAAGAATAATAAATGAGTGTGGACTGATGTTTTATAAAGTATGTTGTCAAAATTGTGTTATATTTAAATTATTGTATAAAAAAGGTAGTCTATAAAATAATGTTCCATTATTCAATTGATGTATATATGTTCATACAATTTTTATTTTTATTTTTTAAGCCATATTTGATTATATTTCTTTCAAATTGATACATTTATGATTTATCCAATTGTTGCCAAACATTAAATAATGCTTGCGTTTGTTGATAGGTAGAAGATGATGAAACACATACTAATACCTAAGATCCAACTGGGTTATTAAGATTTGGACGGGATGATCCAAACCATCCTTTAAATAATACCAGGGCGAAAAGAGAATTATTGAAGATAATACTACTAGCTGAGAAATTTCAAGAGCTGATGAGATCCACATACACTGATGACATGCCACCTAGCCTTAATGATGACGATCATGATAGTGAAAATGCAGTGCATGAAGAAGGATTGAATGAAATGCTTACAGATTTCTTTGGGGATGAAAACAATGATGACAATAATGATCATATGGTTGACAATAATGATGATAGCAAGGGTAATTACCACCAATGTAATATTGATGATAACAACCTGAAAGTGTCCATCAAGAAAGAAGCGAAGACACTCATGTTCAAATCAGGTGCAAGTAGAACCTCAAAAGTGGCATGCACATTAATATTATTAGAAATCAAGTCACTATTTGGTTGGTGAGACAAAGGATTCACTACCCTACTGAAGTGAGTTGAAATCTATTTCTTATTTTACAATTGTCAATTGGTGTACATAATTTGTAAACATTCATCAACTTCGTTTATATTTCTTTAAGGGGATTTTAAAACCATATATTGTATTTAAACATTCCTAGTATAGATTGACATATCAAACATGTTCATCATAAGTCAAACATTCAATTGATTTAATCTCTGGCAATCTTACAGGGCACTAAAAACTAAAATATTCCCTGAAGAGAATGTGTTGCCATCAACTTGCAGAGAGGCACATCTGTTGTTGGTTGAGTTGGGGATTGAATATAAGCAAATTCATTCATGTAAAAATGATTGCATTTTATACAGAGATGAATATCAAAACAAGGTAGAATGCCATGTATGCAAAGAGAAGAGATATCGTACAGATGTATAAGGTCCTATAGTTTGAAAGAAAGTTTTACGTCACATGCCAATTATACCTAGACTTCAACGAATGTTTCGTTGCAAGTCACTTGCAGAATTGATGGACTAGCATGCAAAGAATAGGAGTAAAGATGGATTCATGCGAATTCCAGTCAACTCCAAAGAAATGAAACACATGGAGGAAACTGTTGGAAAGAGACACTATGTGGCTTCATGAGTGTTGTCATTGATGGCAACAAAGTCTATTCCACACATCCGCAGTACATAGTATGCCTATACCGGAAGTCAGATTGAAGATTGTTTTGGTATGGTGAACAAGAATAGAGTATGCAACAAGGTCTGACAATCAGGTCCAGATCTCTCAGCTAGTGTAACTCAGCAAGTTGTGGACTTGGATAAGTCAAGAGGGGTATCATGACTACTATATTCTAGAGATTTAGCCTCGGGTGATAAAGAATGAAAAAGATATGAGCATCTGAGTGTTGGGTTCCAGACAGGCAGAGCAGACATAGAAAGAACTGACTGATAGAGCATTAGACTTCAATCCAGATGAGTAAAAGGTGTTGATCAAGCTATTTGGGGAATTATACATTGTTGGCCGACATGATTAAAGACTTCTAAGCCCATGTTTTTGATACACATCACAAATCAAGCATGGATTCTGCCGACAGATCAGTAACTTGCAAATATCTTGAAATGTTCTTATTGCTGACTAGGAAGTTGATGAGAATCCTTTATGCGGATATATATACAAGATGGATTCCAGTATGTAGGTGTGTGTTGTGTATAAAGGATGAAAAAGTGTGTGAAGAAAAATAGGACAAGTGTGAAAGTAGCAATTCAAGTCCGGTATATGACAAAGCAACAACATTAAAATAGAGGAAGAATGAAGTGCATCAAATCAGTGTATTATGCCTAACTGGAACTAAACTCTTGCATTTGTAGATGCTTCTCATCAGTTCAACCATCTGATTACCTTCTGTAAGTTCTATAGATAGTAAGTCTCTTGTAGGCAATATGCCTCTTGTGAGCAGTGTGCTCAGGCAGTGAGCCCTAATTGGCAAGTGCCATTTTGTACTTCATTATTCTTTTAATAGAGAATACAATCTTGGGTTAGTCACCCCATGGTTTTTCCCTTAATAGGGTTTTCCACGTAAAAATCCTTGTGTTATGTGTGTTGATTTTATTTCTGTTCTTATGATCACATATGCTCATATGTTTTGATGCTGCACTAATTATTAAAGAAGAAAAGAAAGTTAAAGTAATTTGAGATAATTGATTCACCCCCCCTCTCAGTTATCTGCCTTGTTTCCAACAATTGGTATCATAGCTAAGTTCCTCTGAATAAAGCATAACAGCTTGAGGAAGATCTAGGAATCTCAATGGATATATATGGTATGAAGGAACAACTTCAGTCTACCCTAGATGACCTTGAACAATCCCACTCTGAAGTCAATAATTTGAGAGAAAGACTCAAACAAGCTGATGATTTCATAAATGAGCTAAAAGAAAAACTTAGTATCTCTATGAAAAAGAGAAAGGAACTACTTCAAAAATTAGAAAATCAGAGTGAAGCCAATGATACTAATGAAGATCTAGAAGAGAAAAATAAGCTATGTGAGAAGTTGTCAAAAGAAGTCATTATGATAAGGCATGAAATGGAATCAGGGGTTATGAGATTCACCCAAGAAATTGAAGAAAAGAGGAAAATTGAAGATAATCTAAAACAATCCCTCAAGGAGAAAATAGAGGACTACCACAAAATGGATAGAATAATCACGCATCTTGAATCAGATCTTGAAGAAGCTAGAGACAATGAAGAACAACTTGAGAATCAGATAGACACTCTTAAACAAGATCTTCAAACAACAAATGAATACAAAGAGAAGTTCAAGATAAGCTCAGTCCAACTTGAAGTTCTTCTTGAAATCCAAAAGAGGGTAGATGATAAGCGTGGCTTGGGATATGAGAAAGGTGAAAGCTCCGGATCCGGTCAGAAGAACTTTGGATTAGGAAATCAAAGAAACAGGCCTAGAAGACCTTTGGTAAGGCAACCAAATGCTCAAAGATATCCATCCTTCAATGGATACTGCCTAAATTGCAATAATTTTGGTCATAAAGCAACTCAGTACAAAAGCAGAATGAATCAGACTAATCCATCCTTCTCAAGACAATGTTTTAACTGCAAAAGGTATGGTCACAAATCTCATGAATGAAGAAATATGCAAATAAATGATTCATTCAATGGTAGATGCTTTGCATGCAATAGAATGAGATATATGGCTAATCAATGCAGATCAAGAGGATATCAATCAAATATGCAAAGAAATGTTGTCTATTACAATTGCAATAGATCCGGTCATGTTGCCAAATTCTGCAGAAGTAAAAATTAGGATAAAAAGAATCTGGTGCAACATAATCAAAAACAAGATAAGGGTAAAGGTAAAGTGAATGCGGATGAAGTTCAAAAGGAGATGAGTAAGATTTGGGTGAAGAAGAGTACATAAAATATTGGGGATGGATCCGCACCGAAATCTGGTGCTGATATTCCTTCCAAAAACTAAACAGATGAGCTCTGGCTTAGGGGGAGTCATATAAAAAAATAAATTCCCCCAGCCAGTCATCTTTTGCCTAAATTTGGCACATGGAATGCTATGGATTAAAGGGTTCTCAGAAAAACATCTACATAACCTTTAGTAAAAATATGAAAGATCCGCATAGAGTTTTGCAAGAGTTCAACTGCTCAAGTTAATTTGGTTCTGACAGCGCTCTAGTAAAGCATGATTTTCACAGACAGATCCGGTATGATTCAAAATTGAAATACTTTGATCTATGGACCCATGGCATGATTGAAGAAAAGAAGATGCATTGTCAATCCTCAATGACAATGATTTTAAGTTCAGCACAGTGATTCGAGAAGACCTCTCTCAAAACAAGGCAACTGGATAACTTATGTTGTGCATTTATTACAAAAGGAAATTAGGGTTTGCACAAGGATAAAAGGGTTCATTCACTCATTATTTGCACATTTGCATTCGAGAAGAAGAAAAGAAGATCTCTACAACAAAGTTTCTACAACTCACTCAAGATCAACTAGAAAATCGAATTCAACCAGCGACTTGTTCTGGCTCCTATTTCAAAACCTAAAAGCATAAAAAGGTAGTTCTGTTCTAAAAAATCTCTCTCTAAATCTTTTACAAGATGGCTACTCTAATGGTTGTAAAGATCACTGATAGGCCGCATCCTAAATTCAAGAAACATCCCTATAAATCTCTAGAAGTTGATCCTTTAGACACATTTTCTAGCATTTCGCATGGGGTATTGCACGTAGAAGATGTTAGGGTCTATATCCATGCCAACATTGAGGAATTTGGAGACTCAAAATTGATGGACATCTATCACAAATAGCTAATAGATGAGAGTTTTGAAATCAAACCTCAATACAAGGCCCTCCGGGATAAACACTTTGGAAATTGCATACACTTTCCCTATTTTGCAGAAGATGATTGGGTCCGGTATGTCCTAAGCAAGATGTATGATAATTTCATCTGGTTAATGAGGCCCTTCAAGATAACTAAAGATGCCATTAGGGCAGTAACTGGACTACATTCTTCCGGTGGATTACCTACACTTAAATCTGTCAAGAACTAGATAGTAACTAAAGCCACCGGATCTAAGTTTGACAAAAGAGTAATGACCATAGATAACATCATAGATCCGGATTTCAAGTTTTCCTCAATGACAATTGGGTACAAGATCTATCATTCTAGTAGGAAGAATTCTGTGTCTGGGACTGCAATATATGCAACATATTAGATGTTGAGGGAAAATGCAGATTATGACCTATGTGATCTTCTCCTAAATCAACTATTAGAAAACCTACAAAAGATCAAAAAGGATAAGAAGAATTCCTTCAAATATGGTTGTCTAATACTGTGTGTGTTCTTTTATTACATGAATGAGCTACTCGGATCAAGTGGTTGGGTATGGTAAAATGAAAAACTGGTTGCAATCCAGATTAGAGACTATATGTATGGACTTGGTGATGCTAAAGCTCAAAACACAGCTCTCTGGGGTTACTTTAAGACCTTCCAAAGCATGATGCAAGCCAGAGAGAGAATACCTCAATCCATAGTTGAGAAATACAAGGATACAGTGTGCTTCATGGTTGACACTGATCAATGCCTAATGGAGGCAGTTGAGCCCAGAACAATGTGGATAATGCCTATGGGATACGAGGTCGATGAGAAAATCTTGGAGCTACATATTCAACACCTGTTGAGCTAACCTAAGGACCCTGAGGCAGAAAGGTTTGGAAACTTTCAAGAACTAAGTGTAAAAATACATGCTGAGTTAAGATAACTAGAGATAAAGAGGAAAGTAAGAAGGGAAGTAGAGGAAATTGCCAAAAGATTTGGCTTATCTAAAGAGGCAGTAGATGCAAACAGAGAGAAAATGGAGAAGGCTGAGAAAGAGAAACAAGAAGCAAAGAAAGGAGATGTTCCGGTACAAGCCTCCTCCCAGACTAGATCCTTCAAGAGCTCTGCATCTGCCACTCCTAAAAGCTTAAGGGCCACCAAACCAGAAGTCAAGACATCCGAAAAAGGAGAAAAGAGGATGAAAACAAAAGCCACAAGGTCATACACAAGTCTCAAAGATGATGAAGAAATAGAATCTAATAAGAAAATTAAGAAAATGAAGAAAAAGAAAACATCTGGGGAATTCTCTGCTAGTAAAAACAAGGAAGAAAAGATAGAAGAATTTGTTGAAAAGCCCACTCTTTCCATTGATGACATCATCAAGGCAGTTACTATGGATGGGAACCTGCAGCCAGTAATAGAGTTCTATGATGAATACAATGATACTGACAAGAGGATTTTGGAAGAAGCTACAGTCAGGTACCTAAATATTTACAATAAAGCTTTCATTGAAATTATATCATTATTTCCCAAAAGTCTAGAGAAGGTACTTGAACTAAGAAAAGAGAATGCAAAGGCAAAAGATCTAGAGATTTGGGAATAAATAATGATTTAGCTCTACCCTTCTATCACTCCAAATCAAATGAACATGATCTTTAAGGACTGTAAGGATGAATTCTAGAGTAAAGTAAGAATGAATAAACTTATGCTTGGAGAAACTAACCAAGTAGCAAAAGAAACAAAAGACATCCTTTGGAATGCTTTCAAATGATTCAATCTTCCTATTGTAGAGCAAATAGATGAAGAATCTTCTACCATGGATGTTGAAGGATTAAATGTGACCAATGAAGAATATTCTGACAAAGATGTAGAAGGATCAAAAGAGATAGATGAAGAGAAGTCTAAGGACTTGGATTCCTCTGTTCTGGAAGAGGAAGTTCATGAAGCAATAAACACAGGTAACATTTCTCCTCCGGATCCCACTGTAGACATTCCAGATTCTAAAACTAAAGGAGAAGGAAGAAAAGAGGATAAATTGAGTCAAGAAGAGGAGGTTAAGGGAAAAGAAGAAGAACAAGCAGAGAAAATCTATGATGGCCATTCTGAGATCCCAAAAGAAAAGAAGACTCAGTCACCGGTAAGAGACACTGCAAAGGTAGTGAAGAACTTCTTTAACAAAGAAATGATGGAGATAGATGAACTTGAGCTATTTCAAGGGCCCCTAAATTTTGACTCTCTCTCTCTCCGGTTCAGACAATGGAAATAACATCTTTTGCACAAACCAAAGCAAAAGAAAAACTCCTAAAATCTCACATGGAAGACTGTGAATTGTTGGAGATTGCATCCGGGATGCTAGAGAAGATCATGCCATCATTTCAAAAGGATCCTTCAGCCTCTCCATCTAGTAACTTGAAATCTCTAGTAAATTCTATTAGCACTCCTTTTAAATCTTTAGAGAAATTGATAGAAGCAAAGGTCCGGAAGGAGTTCTTAGGAAAAAATTCACTGAAGTGCAAGGACTGATTACTAATGATAGGAGGACCCTAGACATTGGAATAAAGAGCCTTGAAAATGCTCTTAAAGATGGTGGGGACATAAATAAATTTTGTTTATCTTGGCCCAAAGTGACAGAGGATATTGAAAAGAAAGTGAAAGAACAAGAAGGTAAACTATCAAGTTTATCTCAGAATTTTGATCCCCTTACTACCTTTTTAATGAATCAAGAATGCTAGGCCATTGTCATCATAAATGAAATAAAGAGGCTGAACAAAGAAAAGAAGGATATAATAAATAGAATGAGTGAACTCAGAGGGATAATTATCCCTAAGCTAGAGGCAATGCATGAAGCTTTGACAGATGCCCAGACCACAGCCCGGACTAGTGATCCGGTAGATTTAAGAAGGGCAGAAGCTTATGCATTTTTGTTGAGTGGTCACATCTCCATTTTGGATAGGATGAAGCAGAGTTGGGCCATATAATTTATACGGTTGAAGGCCACTTTTACGGATATACTTAAGTATATGAAAGTATAACATATACATATACTTATGTGGCTATGTATAGGTTAATTTTTGCAAAATTTTGGTATCCAAATTCCTCCCTTTGCCATTGATGTCAAAGGGGGAGTGAGGAGTAGTGAAAAATGTGGAATCTAGCTAAGGGGGAGCTCCGGTAAAATAGTGCAAAAGACAGAGCATCAACCAAGGGGGAGTTACTGCGACACTTAGCCATTTTTCACTAAGTGTTGACATCAATGCCAAAGGGGGAGATTGTTGGAAAGAGACATTGTGTGGCTTCATGAGTGTTGTCATTGATGGCAACAAAGTCTATTCCACACATTCGCAGTACATAGTATGCCTATACCAGAAGTCAGATTGAAGATTGTTTTGGTCCAGTGAACAAGAACAGAGTATGCAACAAGGTCTGACAATCAGGTCCGGATCTCTCAGATGGTGTAACTCAGCAAGTTACGAACTTGGATAAGTCAAGAAGGGTATCATGACTACTATATTCTAGAGATTTAGCCTTGGGTGATAAAGCATGAAAAATATATGAGCATTTGAGTGTTGGGTTCTAGACAGGAAGAGCAGACAAAGAAAGAACTGACCAACAGAGCATTAGACTTCAATCTAGATGAGTAAAAGGTGTTGATAAAGCTATTTGGGGGATTATACATTGTTGGACGACATGATTAAAGACTTCTATGCCCATGTTTTTGATATGCATCACAAATCAAGTATGGATTCTGCCGACATATTAGTAACTTGCAAATATCTTGAAATGTTCTTGTTGCCGACTAAGAAGTTGATGAGAATCCTTTATGTAGATATATATACGAGATGGATTCCAGTATGTAAGTGTGTGTTGTGTATAAAGGATGAAAAAAAGTGCGAAGAAAAATAGGACAAGTATGAAAGCAGCAATTCAAGTTTAGTATGTGATAAAGCAACAACATTAAAACAGAGGAAGAATGAAGTGCATCAAATCAGTGTATTATGCCTAACTGGAACTAAATTCTTACATTTGTAGATGCTTCTCATCAGTTCAACCACCTGATTACCTTCTGTAAGTTCTGTAGAGAGTGACTCTCTTGTAGGCAGTATGCCTCTTGTGAGCAGTGTGCTCGGGCAATGAGCCCTAATTGGCAAGTGACATTTTGTACTCCATTATTCTTTTAACAGAGAATACAATCTTGGGTTAGTCACCCCGTGGTTTTTCCCTTAAGAGGGTTTTCCATGTAAAAATCCTTGTGTTATGTGTGTTGATTTTATTTATGTTCTTATGATCACATATGCTCATATGTTTTGATGCTGCACTAATTATTAAAGAAGAAAAGAAAGTTAAAGTAATTTGAGATAGCTGATTCACCCCCCCTCTTAGTTATCTGCCTTATTTCCAACCGAAAAATGGGCAAGGTAATTCAAAGATAAACCCCGTAGTATCAGGTTTGGTCTTGCAATTGATGGAGTGTGCCCATTCTCTTTCCTGAGCTCAAATTATAGTGTTTGGCCAATCGGATTGATAGTATACAATTTTCCCCCATGGATGACTGTTAGAAAAGAGCACCTTGTGCTGACTCTCATTGTTCCAAGATAACATCAAGTTAAAAACATGGATGTTTATCTTGCGCCTTTTATTGATGAGATGCTACTGCTATGGAAAGGCATAAGAATGTATGACATCACATCCCCCATCAAATAGGTCCTTCATGTTTTATGGTGTGCTATGTTGGACTATTCATGATTTCCCAGGACTTGGTGTTTGTTCTAGTAAGATAAAATATTTACATATTTACACTCATAATTTATTTTCATCCCAACTTTCATACTTAGTTTTATACTATTTTTTGATGTTATTAACATTACTTATTGAATTGCAGGGCTTCAAACAAAGGGGATATTTGCATGTCCAAGATGTGCAAAACAATTTCAAGGGTGGTATTCTAAAGATCTACATAAATTTATTTACACAAACAACAGGGTTTTTCTACCACTAGATCATAAGTTTAGAAATCGCTTGAAGAATCAATTTGATGGAAAAGTTGAAAATAGAGGCCCTCCCATGATTATGGGTCTAGGTGATTTGCTTAAGAAGTATGAAGATGCTAAATTGAAAGATTGGGAGGATTTGTTTGATCAGGGTGATTCAATTGAAGAACCAAAACAAGTTGTAGTTAATATGCCAGAAGGAATGAAAAGGAAATTCATATTTTATGAGCTTCCTTACTAGAAGGATATATTAATATCTCACCTATTAGATCCTATGCACATCTTCAAAAATGTCCCAGATTCTATATTTCGACATATATCAGGCAAAGAGAAGGACACCTTGTCTTCGAGGAGAGATATTTCTCTTTCGCATTCCAAAATTGATAGAAAACATTTGTGGCCAAACAGTGAAAATTAAACATATGCAGAAGCTCCATGGATTTTAAAAAAAAGAGCTAGACCAACTAAAAAATATCATCCATTCAATAAGGACACCTACTGGCTATGGGTCATCATTGGCTAAAGCTTTTACAGTTGATGGACATATCACAGAATTTAAAACACTGATTTTCATAATTTTATGAAGGTATTATATATCATCATTTAACATTTACTAGTAACATTGATTAAGTACTAAATATATTTTGATATTTTGTTGTGTGAGAAAAAAATACTAATGACCTTTTCATAAATGTGTTTGATAGCATATCATGCCATTGGCAGTTATGGGGGGTTCCTGTCTTACAGTTGACTTATGGAATGCCATAAGTCAATTGTCAGCATTTACAGGGTATGTGGTTATATGAAATGTTCATGTGCAAGAGACATAGAGATATTATATTGCATTTTAATTTTTGACTAAAGGTTCATACTAATTTACTATTCTTATATTAGGTGGGTGACCTCCAAGGAGATCCACAAATGTGAAGTGCCCAAATGGAAGAAGGAAATTACAGAAATTGTATGTGTATTTGAGAAGGAGCTCCCTACAAGTCCATTTACTTATACACCTAGTCGATGACATTGAATTGGTGGGTGTTATATCAATGAGGTGGATGTTTTTCTTTGAGAGGTATATGAAAACTCTAAAAAGATATGTCCGACAAAAGGCACATACAGAGGGTTGCATGGCTAAAGGGTATGTATTGAATGAAGCATTTTTCTTCTTGTGTGAATTCCTTGGTAAGGATTTTGAAGATGGGCCACACTTCTAGGATGAAGAATGAGCATCAGATATTATTGATGGAGAAAAACCACAATCTAATGGTGTTCAAGTAGAAATTAGTAAGTAAATTCATGATCAATGTGGTTTTTTTTCTTACACTCATTAATTTACTCTGTAATTTATTTGCCAAATTAACAACATGACATTTGGAGTTTGAAATAAACATGTTGACATGTAATAGGTGTAGACGAAAGTGCTACACTTGACAAGTTCATTCTGTACCACATGGACTTTATGAATAAATGGATTGATCTATATGATAAAAAAGAGAGAAGAAATGTGAAATGCAAGGAGACAATCTAAGAGATCGAACCCAAGGAATACTCCACTTCCCACTGATCTTCTTGGGGAATGGGGCAAAGATTGCACACTAGAATGGGTTACTGAACAAATGCAAAATCAAATAGAAGATGTAGGTATAGATTCAAACAAAATAGAAGATGAAATCAACATGTCTAGAGGATGTGAAAGAAAGGTACAATTGGAATTTTACAAAATGTTGTTTCCTTATAGTTTTGACACTATTAACTATCTTAATATTCATCATTATATTTGTTTTCACTAAAATAAATGGTCTTTCACAAGTGAGGAATTATCCAACAATGTGGGCATATGGTCGACATTATCGTGTAGAAAGTGTAGATGTAAAGAGACGATCCTTCGATTGTGGCATCATGGCTGACTTCAAGCAATCTAGTCGATCAAGCTCAAAAGATAAGAATATAATTGAAGGGAATCTACAATATGTTGGGAAAATACAAGAAATTATTGAGTTGCATTACTTCTCTTTTAAATGTTGTATTTTTAAGTGTAGATGGTATGAAGCATTTGAGAGGACACGAAGACATGATACCCATAGTGGATTATTTTCTATAGATTCCTCATGTTTCCTACCGAAGGATAAGGAGCCTTATGTTCTACCAATTCATTGTGAGCAGGTATTTCTTTAACTCAAACAAGAAGCAATAGTGATCATTAATATATTAATTCATAGTTTATTGAGAATATATAAATGTGTTTATTAATCAATAAAATTGTTATACCATACGTCTAATATATGTATGTCATTCATGTGCAGGTATTTTTCTATAAAGATATTTTGGACTTGAAATGGATATTTGTCATACATTATGATCCAAGATTAAGGCATGTATTTGACGATGCATTAGTGGATACTAAGTGTTAGCGCCTGAATTGACTGGCAGTTTTTTGAGCAATTTTCATGCAGGCGCTCTCCCTAAGTATCCAAAAAATGTTCTAAGTAGTGGACCTCCTCAGCATTTTTCAGCTGCATCATGATATTTCCGAAGGAGGAGGTCATCATCATCATGTTCTCCGTCGACCGGTTTCTCATCGTCATCATCATATTGAAATATCGGGTGATGTTTGGTTTTTATCCTGATGATGCTGACGAGCTACAGTGCGCCCTGATCTGCTTGCGAGGGTGATTTTTCAAAGTCTCCGGTGATCTTCCATTTATCACCTTGCCCAGGCATGATGATGATGTTTCTTATTCTTTGAGTTGTTTCGACCTGACTTGTTCTTTCTTAAGGGTCGTCATCATCATCATCATATTTTCAGTTATCACCGTGTTGCTTGCGAGGGTCATCATATTTTGTGCCTTCATGATATTTCGCCGGGGTGATATCTTTATCATCGGGTGATCTTGGTTATGATCATCCTGATGATGTTGTTGAAGAGTTCTAAGTGCGACCCGATATTCACTGGGGTCATCATATTTTGAACGTCAGGATGATCTTAGTCAATATCATCTCGATGATGTTGTATCACCTCTTGTTCGATTGTTTTGTCATCCTGATGATGCTGGCGTCATCATTATGTCAGGGTGATATCTTTCTTTCTGCCTATCTGCATCATGATATTTCTGAAGGAGGGGTGATATTTTCATATCACCCGGATATATGTTTGTTCCAGCATCATGATGATGCTGATATCAAGGAGATATCCGCCTGCTGGCTTCGCGCATTATCTAGTGGGGGTGATCTTTTCGAGCATCATCATATTCGTCTATCGCCCCGATCTTATAGAGGAGCTACAGTGCAACCTGATATTTGAACATCAGGAGGATATTTCCAAATATCCGGTTGTCTTCCGAATATCATGATGATGTTAATATGATGATGACGTCATCAAGGTCCGGGGGGGTCATATTTCTAACGCTGATCATCCTATGGAGATCCCCTGATATTTGTAAACATGATGATGATGTCATCCGGATATGAGGAGGTGCGCAGTGGGCAGATATGATGATGACGTCAGCAGGATATGATGATGACGTCATCAGGATGTTCATCGGCCAGACTTTTGGTATAGGCTCAGCAGGGGGATGTTCCTCCGATGGATCAGGTTGTGCCGATTATCATGCAGGTTATATTTCAAATATCATGATGACGTCAGGGTGATATTTCGAACAACAGGATATCATGCTGCGGGAGGATGATGATGATGAGGTCTTATACTAGTGTCGTCAGGAGCAAAAGCACCGACATGATATATGCTCATGACCTAGTATATAAAGTGTTAATGAGGTTGCTGCGGGGTGCATGTGGGATAATTGATATCCTGCATTTTCAAATATCATGATGATGAGTCTCGGTGGGAAATGCTTGCGAATGCAGAATTGATGTTCTTCCCGAGGCCGCGGGTTGGTGCGCCATCAATGGCGATTGTTGCAGAGGTATGGGCGATGGCGTGGGCGGATCTGGTGCCCGATTGAAGATGTACATCAGCGGATAGTGGCGCAGGGCTCGAGATATCTTCCTGTCTCCTCCCCTACCTGCTGCATTTAAGTTTGGGCGCCAATCTGGTTGTGTTTGAGCGCCATTTTCATGATACTGTGTATCTGGCGGGATTTTTGGTCAACCTGGTAGTTAATGCTGAATACACCCTCCTGCTATATAATGCAGATGGTGTTATTCATTCAAGGTTGTTGAAAGTTGAGGATTTTTGGCTCTGTAATCCAAAACCAGCTGATCTGGTTGCTCTGTACAGTCTAACTTGTGAGTTTATGTATCTCCTGTTGTACGATTTGACATGAATCCACTGATTTCATGGTTGATCTTGTATGAGTAATGCTATCTTAGCATGTGTTGTGTTAATTCTGTCTCCAGTATTGCATGTATTCTTCTTCTGGATCTGGATATTTGCGTAATATTTAGATTCTAGAGCATAGAATTCCTATGTTGAATGTCTGATCTTTTAACTTCTGCTCAAGGGGTAGATTAAACTGTTTTCAAGGTTGAACATTGGGAAGGGTATACTGCAGTAGGGATGCCATAAGTAGAGATAACTTAACACTCTTCATTGGGAGATATCTGTAAGGCAGATATCATGTGTATCCCCCTGAAATCCAGTTTCAGCTATTCATGCTGATCATTCACAGGTGTATGTCTACCGACTCCAAGCCCTGGATAGGCATCAATCATGCTGTGTTCTTGTGTTATACACCATGTCCAGCTTTGCATCCAAATTCATATCAAAACATTTCATACTTCCACCTGTTAGTTGTAGGAGTAGGATTAGGAACCCCCTGCATGCTCTCATACCCAACCAGACACCATGTCCAAGAATGTTGCCAGCCTTGTGATCTATCATGCAGATCTTGGTCCATACATGAGAGTATTCTGCCTGTTGTTGTCAAGTTAGATCCTTCTATCTTTGAGCTAGTCAAGGTTACATCTTGAGTTATAGGGATACCCCCCTTGGTGCGGCAGAACCAGAAGTGAAGGGGAGGAGCTCACGCAACCTCCTGTATTCAGTTGGCTGAATCTGCCTGTGCATTAGAACTGGCAATCCCTAATACTGATTCAAAGAAATGTCAACAAATTGGCGACTCTGCTGGGGAGATCAATGTCATATCCATGAAAGTTTGAGTCTACAAGATTAAAAAAAAATTAGACCTGGAAACTGTTTGTTGCAGCAGAGAAAAAAGGTTGTATATGTGACTCTGCTGGTGGATGACCCAGAAAGAAAGAAATCAATTTGCAGCTTCAGCTTGTTTGAAGCTCATTCCTCTTCAAGGAGGTGGCGACTCTGCATCAAAGAACCTGATAAAAGAACAAAATCAGTCAGAGAAGAATTTGTAGCTTCTGCAACATCTCCAGGTATTTCATATTATTTGACAGATTCCCTGTTTGGTGAGAAAGCACTGGTTAAAAGGGAACATTGGTGAAAACAGAGCTTGCATGCTTTCATTAGAACTTACACTGTATTTCAAAGGGCATGCAATGTTGTTCAAAAGACTCATTTAAAGGACTTTAGGAAAGTTTGAAAAAACAGCCTAAACTTTGAGTGCCTAAAGTCATTGTTAGTATAAAATCTGAGTAGAGAGGAGGGCTGCAATAACATAAAGGATGTATTATCTGCCTATGCACCCTTGTGAAGTGTCAAATGCAAAAATGTATGGTAGTCAGTCCCAACAATGTAATAAAAGAAGTTTCAACATAGACAGATATAAGCCCATAGATTTCAATGGCATTTGTGGCTATCCAAATGCTTTTCCACCTAAAATCAGAAATTTTTTGCCTAAATTCAAGGGTATAAAGGATGAATCAGCTGAGAGACACTTGCAGCAGTTCATGAATGTGATAGATGACTTTGAGATTGACCATGAGGATGTGGTTATGAGATTATTTGTTCAATCTCTAGATGAAGATGCAAGGGACTGGTTTTCCTACCTTCCAGCTCACTCTGTCAACTCTTGGCATGGTTTTAAATTTGCATTTCTAGTACAGTATGGTGAAAGAGTTTCTGAATATGCAGCTATTAGTGACTTCATGTACATCCATATTGAAGAAGATGAGTTGATCCCAGCCTTTAACCTCAGATTTATGAGGGCATTGAATAGAATTCCAGAATGCATGAGACCTAATGATGCACTGTGCTTAGTTATCTATTTGGGAGCCTTTGATAAGAAAATGAGTTACAGATTAAGAGACAAGGAGCCCACCACATTGCATCAGGCACATCAGTTTGCATTAGATATTGAAAACAATTGGAGGTATGGAATACAAAAGGGTTATTTCTCTGAAAATTTTTGTTGTCCTGCAGCCCCCAATGTTAATGAAGGATTTAATTCAGGAATTGATAATGAATGTCATAGCACTCACACCCCTGTTGTCCCAGTTTTTGCATCATTCCAAGTAGATGATGTTTCTATCATAGAGGAGGATGTCCTTTTTTGCCCAGCAGGTGAAGTTGAAAATAATGATTTTTCAAGTAATATTTGCATACCAGTCCTAAATAAAGAGCCTTCCTGTTTAAATGATCCAGTTGTGCAGAGTTGTGATCATATGGATCAAGAATCAATATCAGTTTCATCGGGAAGCATTGGAGGGCTGGAAAATGATGCAGATTGTTCAACTTCAGAGTGCATTGAAACAGTAGCAATCTTGTATATGGGGCAATCAGTTGATAAAAATGATATCCATGGCCGGTGCATGGATCAGGTTTGTTTTTCTTATGACTCTGGATCTGATAGTAATGAAGAAGAATTGGAATGTCATGAAGAAGAAGCAGAGGCCTTTGCAGTGAGTGTTAATCCCCTTTATGATGAGCCTGCTGATGCATATGATGTTGTGAGTCTTGACTTTCAGTGGTGCAGGATTAACCCTTTGTTTGAGGATGATGATACTGATTTGCAAGCTGTGAATAATGAATGTTCATCATCACCTGATTCAGACATGTGCAACATTGGGTGTGTGGATCAGGTTTTGTTTTCAATATCAGTAGATATTAGGGGTCTCATATCTTCTGAGTATTTTGAATTGTTGGATCAGCTGGATGAGTGCCTGATAATGTGCAGCAGCCAGACAAATGATAAAGAATGCCAAGAGCAGTATGATGTACTGTCTGAGGGATATAACATACATGTGTTGCCTAATGTTGAAGAATATTATGTGTATGGTTACATGTCTACTTCTGAAATCCAAAATGACAGAGCTGAAAATGATGGTGACAAGCTTTCAAAACTGGTGGAATATCTTTTTAAGCAGGTGACATTATGGGCAGATTATGCCAATCTTTTCAGTTGGGATTGGGATCTTTCAGCTTGGAATCAGGCATTTGACAAGAAAAAATTATGGTTCTTCCTTTTTGGTTGCCCGGGGCCGCCAAAATGATGTTTAAAAATATTGTGTTTGGTGATGCAGATCATGATAAATTCATGACTCTATGCCCAATGGATAAGGGACTGGTCTGCATCCCAGAGATCTGGGGTTCTCGCTGCAGTCTTGCACCTGCACGTCCCCAGACAGAGCCACTGTTAGCGCCTGAATTGACTGGCAGTTTTTTGAGCAATTTTCATGCAGGCGCTCTCCCTAAGTATCCAAAAAATGTTCTAAGTAGTGGACCTCCTCAGCATTTTTCAGCTGCATCATGATATTTCCGAAGGAGGAGGTCATCATCATCATGTTCTCCGTCGACCGGTTTCTCATCGTCATCATCATATTGAAATATCGGGTGATGTTTGGTTTTTATCTTGATGATGCTGACGAGCTACAGTGCGCCCTAATCTGCTTGCGAGGGTGATTTTTCAAAGTCTCCGGTGATCTTCCATTTATCACCTTGCCCAGGCATGATGATGATGTTGCTTATTCTTTGAGTTGTTTCGACCTGACTTGTTCTTTCTTAAGGGTCATCATCATCATCATCATATTTTCAGTTATCACCGTGTTGCTTGCGAGGGTCATCATATTTTGTGCCTTCATGATATTTCGCCAGGGTGATATCTTTATCATCGAGTGATCTTGGTTATGATCATCCTGATGATGTTGTTGAAGAGTTCTAAGTGCGACCCGATGTTCACTGGGGTCATCATATTTTGAACGTCAGGATGATCTTAGTCAATATCATCCCGATGATGTTGTATCACCTCTTGTTCGATTGTTTTGTCATCCTGATGATGCTGGCGTCATCCTTATGTCAGGGTGATATCTTTCTTTCTGCCTATCTGCATCATGATATTTCTGAAGGAGGGGGTGATATTTTCATATCACCCGGATATATGTTTGTTCCAGCATCATGATGATGCTGATATCAAGGAGATATCCGCCTGCTGGCTTCGCGCATTATCTAGTGGGGGTGATCTTTTCGAGCATCATCATATTCGTCTATCGCCCCGATCTTATAGAGGAGCTACAGTGCAACCTGATATTTGAACATCAGGAGGATATTTCCAAATATCCGGTTGTCTTCCGAATATCATGATGATGTTAATATGATGATGACGTCATCAAGGTCCGGGGGGGTCATATTTCTAACGCTGATCATCCTATGGAGATCCCCTGATATTTGTAAACATGATGATGATGTCATCCGGATATGAGGAGGTGCGCAGTGGGCAGATATGATGATGACGTCAGCAAGATATGATGATGATGTCATCAGGATGTTCATCGGCCAGACTTTTGGTATAGGCTCAGCAGGAGGATGTTCCTCCGATGGATCAGGTTGTGCCGATTATCATGCAGGTTATATTTCAAATATCATGATGACGTTAGGGTGATATTTCGAACAACAGGATATCATGCTGCGGGAGGATGATGATGATGAGGTCTTATACTAGTGTCGTCAGGAGCAAAAGCACCGAAATGATATATGCTCATGACCTAGTATATAAAGTGTTAATGAGGTTGCTGCGGGGTGCATGTGGGATAATTGATATCCTGCATTTTCAAATATCATGATGATGAGTCTCGGCGGGAAATGCTTGCGAATGCAAAATTGATGTTCTTCCCGAGGCCGCGGGTTGGTGCGCCATCAATGGCGATTGTTGCAGAGGTATGGGCGATGGCGTGGGCGGATCTGGTGCCCGATTGAAGATGTACATCAGCGGACAGTGGCACAGGGCTCGAGATATCTTCCTGTCTCCTCCCCTACCTGCTGCATTTAAGTTTGGGCGCCAATCTGGTTGTGTTTGAGCACCATTTTCATGATACTGTGTATCTGGCGGGATTTTTGGTCAACCTGGTAGTTAATGCTGAATACACCCTCCTGCTATATAATGCAGATGGTGTTATTCATTCAAGGTTGTTGAAAGTTGAGGATTTTTGGCTCTGTAATCCAAAACCAGCTGATCTGGTTGCTCTGTACAGTCTAACTTGTGAGTTTATGTATCTCCTGTTGTACGATTTGGCATGAATCCACTGATTTCATGGTTGATCTTGTATGAGTAATGCTATCTTAGCATGTGTTGTGTTAATTCTGTCTCCAGTATTGCATGTATTCTTCTTCTGGATCTGGATATTTGCGTAATGTTTAGATTCTAGAGCATAGAATTCCTATGTTGAATGTCTGATCTTTTAACTTCTGCTCAAGGGGTAGATTAAACTGTTTTCAAGGTTGAACATTAGGAAGGGTATACTGCAGTAGGGATGCCATAAGTAGAGATAACTTAACACTCTTCATTGGGAGATATCTGTAAGGCAGATATCATGTGTATCCCCCTGAAATCCAGTTTCAGCTATTCATGCTGATCATTCACAGGTGTATGTCTACCGACTCTAAGCCCTGGATAGGCATCAATCATGCTGTGTTCTTGTGTTATACACCATGTCCAGCTTTGCATCCAAATTCATATCAAAACATTTCATACTTCCACCTGTTAGTTGTAGGAGTAGGATTAGGAACCCCCTGCATGCTCTCATACCCAACCAGACACCATGTCCAAGAATGTTGCCAGCCTTGTGATCTATCATGCAGATCTTGGTCCATACATGAGAGTATTCTGCCTGTTGTTGTCAAGTTAGATCCTTCTATCTTTGAGCTAGTCAAGGTTACATCTTGAGTTATAGGGATACCCCCCTTGGTGCGGCAGAACCAGAAGTGAAGGGGAGGAGCTCACGCAACCTCCTATATTCAGTTGGCTGAATCTGCCTGTGCATTAGAACTGGCAATCCCTAATGCTGATTCAAAGAAATGTCAACACTAAGAAAAACAATGATGGCCAACAAAATGAGAGAGATGGATTAGAGAACATTGAAGAAATTGACATCCGTGATGATGTTGAAGATGGTTATGTTCAAGCACAAGAAGACAAGAATCCAGAGTTGCATGATGTTATGGAAGACAACAATATGGGTGGTATACAAAATGATGATCCAAATACATTTGGTAACAATATAGATGGTCTACAGTTAGATTTCAATGATGATGAAGATGATGTAGGTCAAGATGAGGATGATGATAATATTAAATACTTGAAAGAACATATGAACATTGACAATGATACACTGGATAACATTGTAGCAGACAATTATGTTAATGACCAAGACTTCTAAATTTTTAGAATTATTTGCAATCCATGTTTAAAAAAGGATGATTCTTATGGCCTAAACTTTGAAATGCTTTAGTAATATTATTTGTGTCGATACAAATTACCTATCGCAATATCCTTAAATTGTTCAATCTTTGGTATGAATTGTTGGCAGAAAAAATTAGGATTACTTGGATGCAATTTCCTTTTCATTGCTTTATATTTTGCTTGAATGTCAAGGTCTCAACCTAATCCTCATTTTGTGAGGAAGTTATGATTGAGGATTTGATGACTACTACATATTTTAATGGGGAAGATGTTTTCATCATGATGTACATGTTGCACATATGGATAGGCAAGACATGAATCTTACTACACAAATACTTATATCAAACCTTTACGAATTTGAGCAATAATGTTACTACACAAATACACTCCATGTATTATCTCATGCTGCCACTTCCACTCCCATTTTAATCATAAATCCTAATGTTCATCCTTCCAACATAGATGTCATCCTTAAAATAATTGAAGAGATGCAAAGTAAAGTTGATGCATTACCCCTAGTAATTAAAGGATATCATAGGAGAAATCAAGCATAATCCACTTTCATTTGAGTTATTTCTTATCCATTTCTAGCTTGCAATTGTTTCTTTAATTTCACATTTTCAAAATACAATTTGTTTACTTCATCATTCATTACTTTCTAAGTTTTCTCATAATCTTGCAGCCTTTGTTCTAACTTCTTCATAGTAGCATGAGTAAACATAGCAATATGAACATTGAGAGCAGCTGCTTCTGTTGCTGATGTATGTTACCCTAAAGTTATGCCAAATCTTATGATTAGGTTTTATATGTGAATTTGGCCAACTAATAGAATTGCTTAGATTAATCACAATTCTCTGCACTTTAGGCTCTGTTCAAGCCTAGGTGGGTGTTACCTTGTTTCACCAATGACAATTTACTTTCAAGTTTGCTGGTGACTTCAAAATAGATTAAGGAACTTATGTAATTTTGTCAATTAAATCATCTACTTCACTTAACCCAATCTGGCATATGATTTGGATTAATGTTTTCTATAAATATTTAAACCCTACTCCTAAAATAGAAAAACAAAATTGGATTTTGAAAATATATACAAGGGAATGATTTTCAAAAGAGAATGACCGGTGCCTGCCACATGAGGAGTTTGTTTATCTTTAATTATTTTTCATATATATCCTTAATTGTATCTATGCCATGCTATCTAATTGTGATAAGTACTTGAGTAAGACCATCAATGAAAAATGAAGTGGACATATTATTATCTATATTAGCTAATTGATTGCACAAGTATTTCAATTTATCAACGATCTCATGTTTCTATTTATTTTCAACACTTTTAATAAAGACATCATGATCATAATATTCTTCTTCATCATTATAATGCAACATGTGATCGTCATAGGAAGTAGGAGAAAGAGGTAGTCATGTTTGCAAGGTGAGGGTTTGACCTAGTACTTTGTTGAAGGGGACATAAGGATCCTAGATGTTTCTTAGGAATGCAAAATTAACGGCATTGGGTTGTTTCCAACAAATGCAAACCACAAAAATCTCAAAATAAAAAATCAATCTTTTTTTATCCTGAACATAGGCATGAAATTTGAGTTCAAAAAAATGTAGGGAAATAAATCATACCCTATAATAGAAGATTTAAGTCCAATCCTAGATTTAATTAAACTTTAAAGTACAAGGAGTTGAGAGTAGAATAAAATATTGAGATATTAAGTAATTAAGATAGAGAAATGAACATACAACTCATAAACTCACAACAAAGAGGATAGAACAACCCAGAAAGCTTTGCATTTTCCTTAATTCTTCAAAATTTTCCAAGTCTTCAACAACAAGAAATGAGTGATACAGTTCCATTATATAACAGGAATGTGTACCCTCAGCACTGGAGAAACATTAATTGCACCGAAGCGCCTAAAGACATTGGAGAAACATTAATTGCATCGAAGGAAATAGAAAGGAAGGAGTGGTTGGCCTTGAGAAACATGAGGAGATGCCTTGGGATCTGCATTGTTGTGGTTGGAAGATGATAGCAAAGTTGTCATTATTTAGATCCATATCTGTCCTCCCACCCACTGTATGTTCTTTCAGCCGGCCAAGGAAATGAGATGATTTCTTCTATCTTATCATTGTGGCTGACATACTGTGCATCTAGGATACCTTTGACACTTTTACCAAATAAGTCAAATGTAATTTCTACCATGTGCAGTCTTTCAAGTGTCCAACTTAACACATGCTGAGCTAGGTCTCCTTTATTGTAACAAGCTGGAATTAATTGATTACCATTATCAATGATTTCCTTCCTCCACTTATTCAAGTCTTTTGTAGTCCCATTAGCTTCTAAAATATGAGGCAACCATTTTGTGTCTAGCTTTTCAACTGCCTGCATTTTATCCTTTAATATTGTATCCAATTTTAGTTGATAAGAAGCCACTTCCTCAAAATTTTCTAGCATTCCCGCTACCAACTACTTCTCAGGAGGAGCCTCTGAATCATATCTAGAACACATAAGAAATTCATTGATTTGCCTAGTCCTTGGCAGCCACTTGGTCTTCATAGTTGATAGCCTCTGTTTGTCTGAATCATGTTTTTCATGTGCTATCCTTAACAGGGAGTAAGACTTATGGGTCTCCTCCAACCTAGCCAATATCTTGTTAACTCTATACATAACTAAATTTGTGGCCACATCCTTCATTTTACCTTCTATTCCTTCATTCAACTTCTTATTCTCTTCTTTCAATTCCTTTATCTCTTGAAGCAGGGGTTGTGTGTCCACTAGCAATGATTCTACAGTCTGTATGATTGGGGGAGTTTGGGATGGACTAGCTTCCAATTGAGGTTGACTCTCATAGACACTAAGCCTACCCATTGCCTCTGTGTATTTCCCCAATAATTCATTGTAATCTTTCTATAGTTAAAGTGTTACTGCCTTAGTAAAATGTGATGTTTGTACATTCAAGTTGGCTGCCTGAGGAGCACGGGTGTCTGACACCCTATTGATGATCACATTACCAGTTAATTCCTCAAAGCCTACCTTTGGTTTCCTATCATTTGGGGCCAATGCCCAGATAGCCAAGGTATCAAATTTAGGGTCAAAGATAGCACCCTGCAACGCTTGCTTGCCCTATTCTCCACTTACATCTGCATCATCCCTGGTAATGGTATCAAATGCAATAGTAAAATTTTTCTTTTCTTCACAAGTGCTCTCCCTTCTTCATGAGTCATGGCACTGATATCCTTGTTCACCTCACCCAAAACCCTCCTTGTGATAGCATCATATTCTGAAGGGTTTGCACCACTTTTTGCTCCTTCTATCCTTCTCTGGAACTCTTCACTCCTCATTCTCAACATAAAGGATTTGAATTCTAGGGTGGCAATGAATGCATCATCAGAGATAAATTGATTGTGGTGGTGCCTACATAAGTAATTAGGTTTTAAGCATTTAAATATGCAGGCACCTTCCAAAAATTCAAAAAATTTCTAACACTCTCGGCCTCTGCAGTTGAAAAAATGCAAAAATTAGTTAATATGCATTTATTTGTATATACAAAGGTGTTTGTATATACATGCAGGTAAAATGTGCATTGGCGGGTCAGAAAACTCTATCGCCCTTTGAAAAATTGAGTTTAGATGCATTTCTAAATGTATATCAGGCTCTAAAAGGTGCATATACAAAGGGGGAATCTTTCGCAGATTCCCAAGAATATTCCCTCTTTGTATATCGGGTTGTATACAAAGCAAGATATACAAGGAGTTGCAAATATACATTTGCTACAGTGGCAAGGCAGAGATGCATGTGGTGGGGCCTGTGGATATACAAGGTGGAATGTATATTCAATATACATTCGGGTGCACATACAATGGTTAGATACATTACAGGAATATTCTGGTGAAGATTCCTTGTTTGTATGTGCATGGGAATGTACATTGAAAATTATACAAAAGCTCGCGACATGCAAAGTGAACAGTGCAAAGGAGAGAGAAAATGGTCAGGCCCACCAGTTGTATACAAAGGCAATTGTATGTATGCCGATGTACATTCAAAGCATACAAGTGAAATATGCATTTTGAAACCGAAGGAGAAATTAGATGCGGCAGATAAAAGTTTGAAATCCGCCTTGTATGTATGAGGCGGTGGATGCAAGCAAAGGGACATACAACCTGGACGCAATGGAGGAATAAAATGTAGTGAATAAATATTTCAGGTCCGTGGGTTGTATAAAGCACTTGTATATGCTGATATACAAGCCGATGTGCAATAAAAGAGATACAAGCCAGACTTCAAAAGGGGATACATTCTGATGCATAGTGATTTGAAGTCCGCGGCCTGTATGTATGTATGTGTTGTATATCACGGATATACAAAGGATGGAGATGCAAGCCAGAACCGATTTGAACTTCAATTTGCTCTATAATGGTTTGGGGTCCGTCTTGTATAATAAACAGTTGTATATACATTTGCTCTTGCATGTACAAGGGTTTTTGACAGGGTGAACAATAGCGATTGTATATGCATTCAAACATGCATATACAAAGGGCAAAAATGGCAAAATAGTGAATGGAAAAGTCAACGATAGAGGAAAAAGCCGCCTACGTGGCGTGATATCATTAGCTCTTGGCTTTTCTGCAGGTTTTTGAGCTGTTATATCTTAGTGATTGGGAGACAGATCGACGGCCAAGTTTTAAAGTTGCAGCATGGGTTTTCTTTGCATCCGTAGGCATTGTTTTGAGCGGGAAAACTCCATGGACACACTATTGTTGCGTCTTCAGAGGTTGCGGGTAGTTGAAGCTTTAATGGAAATTTGTGTAGGGAAGTATGGGTCGTGTTGATAAGTCAACCACCCGAATTGATGAAAAAAATCTTGGAGCGGCGGCTCAAATCCCAAACATACTTGCTCCTTCCTCTTTGTCCCTCTGCCGCATTCAATTTTGAGCGCCATTTCTCATGCAATGTATCTGGTAGATTTTTGATGTGCCATGTAATTAATGCGGAGTACACTTTCTTGTTGTATTAAGCAAACTGTGTTACTCAGTCCATTATTGTTGAAGACTTGGGCAATTTTTTGTGTGAACAAAAAAATACAGAGCATTTCCTGTGTGTTGTATCTCTGTGGAGTTTATGAGTTGCACCTTGAATGTACATTGCATACATTTTTAGTTTTAGTGTTGTTTTATATGAAAAATGCTTATGGCATGTGTCTAGCTATCCCTCTCCACTTGTTGCATGCATTTCTTCTTCTGAATTTGGTTGCTAAGGGTTCCTCAAATTCTAGGATACAGGTTTCTATATTGTATGTTTAATCTGTGACTTCCATTCAAGGAGTGGATTAAATTGTCTTAGGTTAAATATGGAGAAGGTTGTATGTTAACTCGGATATTAGTAAGTAGAGGCAGTTAAATACCCATTCTTATGTGATGTTTGTAAGGCAAGCATCAATCTAACCTCTTGAAACTTGAATCCAAGATGCAATCCGTTCTTGTGTATACGTCTAGTTGACTCCTTGCCCTGAGATAGGTACCAGTCTGTTCTTGTTAAGTAATTATGATCCAAAACCCCTGTCTTGCATCCAAACCATCGAATTCAAACCATTCCATTATTCCAACTCGTTAGTTGTAGGAGTAGGATTAGGAACCTCTACATACTCTCATACCTAACCAGACAAATATGTCCAAGAACATTGCCAACCTTGTGATTTATCACACAAATCTTGGTCCACACATGAGAGTATTCTGCCTGTTATTACAAAGTTAAATCTTTCTGTCATTTGGAGAGTAAATGTTACATCTTTATCAAATAGGGACACCCCCTTGGTGCGGCAGAACCAAAAGTGAAGGGGAGGCAGCTCACGCAACCTCCCATACTCTATTGGCCGAATCTGCTTGTGCATTGGAACTGGCAAACCCTCTGCTGATTCAGAAAAAATTACCAACAGAATTGGCGACTCTGCTAGGGAGGGATTGATGAAAAAAGAATTGTTATATTTTATCCATCCGAGTCACCAATAGAATTGGTGACTCTGCTGGGGAGAGAAAGAGTCAAATTATTTGAAAAGTGAATTCGTTGCACCAAGATCCAAAAATAACCATGTGGTGCTCTGCTGGCATGGTGAATCCATAAAATAAAATGGCCTTGTTGATATATTGTCCTCTCTATGAGAGGTGGTGACTCTGTTGATTGAACCTATCAGTGATGCAACATATATCCAGGTATTCATCTTTGATTCAAAATGTTAAGTTTAAAACAATAGGCCTGGGTATGCTCTCAAAGGAGACCATTTTTTATTGAAAGGTATAAAGCCCTAAATTTCACAGGAATAGGTGGTTACCCAAATGCTATTCCAAATAAAATTAGAAGATGTTTGCCAAAATATAGTGGATCAGATTCTGAATCGGCAAACAAACATCTGCAAAAATTTTGTAATTTGATAGAAGATTATGAGGTAGAGGATGAAGATGTAGTAATGAGACTCTTTGTTTAGTCATTAGAGGATGATGCTAGGGTTTGGTTTTCAGAGCTGCCTGTATGTTCAGTTTCTTCTTGGATAGATTTAGAAATTGCATTCCTAGAATAGTTTGGTGAAAGGTTTGATGTGGCCTCATTGATCATACATTTTATGAATATTCAAAAGGAAGATGAGGAGCTGGTTCCAGTTTTTAACCTTATATTTATTAAGTTGCTCAAGAAAATCCCTAAGTATATGAGACCCAATAATGCATTGTGCTTAGAATTTTATTTGGCTGCATTTGATGAAGAAATAAGTTATTTATTGAGAGACAAAGAACCAACCACACTTCACCAGGCTTACCAATTTGCTATGGATATTGAAAACAATGAGAAATATGGAATGCCAATGGGTTTCATGGCTGCAAGTTGTCAAAATAGTTATCAAAGTGAATATATTTCTGCTATTCCAGTGTGTTCATTGATAAATGATTATGTAGAGGGAAATATATTTCAGAATAATGTGTATAGCCATGATGTGATACATGAAGAAAATGTTGTAGAAAATGTAGGCACATCCTATAATGATGAAAACGAAGACTGTTATCAACCTCTAGAAGAGATGCTTGCAAACACAAAATGTCCTTCAAATAATGAAATGAAAGACATACATGAGGTTGTGTCCTACAGCAGTATGCATATCCCAGTTAAGCCTGATTATTTGTGTGAAATGGATATGCAGAGATTCACTCTGAATGAAGAGAATGTTGTTTCAAGGGACAACAGTGAATGTATTAGTGATTGTCAACATTCAGATGCATATGTGAGCCTTTCAGATGATGAAATATATATGGATGTCGAATATGAGTGTTTCCTTGAAGATTCTGACCACCTTCACAGTGCAGAGGTTGAAAATTTTGTTTTAGATTATCAAGGCATTGGTGAAGAGGAAAAATAGGGTCACTATTCAGAGGTGAATGGATAGGTTGCAGATGTGTGTGCTTATACAATTGGGGATAGTGCTGGTTACAGGGGTGACTATGAAGCTTTCAATGTAGGGCTACGTTCTGAGTTATTTCTGCCTTCTTTGGAGACATTCCAGGTGGACATTGATGATGAGATTGCTGAGCACAGTAATGATGAATATCTGAATGACTATAAAAGTAAATTTGATTATGAGATGTTGCTTGCGCTTGAATACTATTTATTCAATTCAGAGGAGCTTTTATTTTTTGAAGAAGGGCAAAATTCTAACGTGGATTCATTTGTTTCATATGAGTCTGTTAGTTTTCCAAGCAACATCAGTGACTCATATGATGATGACAGTCTACTGCTAAAAATGGTAGATGCTTATGAATTTTGCTGTAGACTTGTTGAAGGAGAAAGGAGTAGCAGCACACACAATTACAATGCTGGGTGCTGCAAGTGGTGAAATGCTTTCAGGCTTCATTCAAAGAAATCAAAAGAAAATCAAGTGTTTGACAAAGGAAAATTCTAGTTTTTCCTTTTTGGTGGCCCTGGGCCGCCAAGTAAATTTTAAATAAATGTGTTTTATGATGTAGGTTGGTGCAGTTTTGACTCTATTGCCTAATGGATAAGGACTGGTCTGCATCCTAGAGATTCTGAGGTTCTCGCCATGCCTACAAGAGGCATGCATCCCCAGACAGAGCCACTGGTGGTGCCTGCATAAGCAATCAGGTTTTAAGCATTTAAATATGCAGGCACCTTCTAAAAATTCAAAACATTTCTAACACTCTCAGCCTCTACAGTTGAAAAAATGCAAAAATCAGTTAATATGCATGTCTCTGTATATACAAAGGTGTTTGTATATACATGCAGGTAAAATGTGCATTGGCATGTCAGAAAACTCTATCACCCTTTGAAAAATTGAGTTTAGATGCATTTCTGAATGTATATCGGGCTCTGAAAGGTGCATATACAAAGGGGGAATCGTTTACAGATTCCCAAGAATATTCCTACTTTGTATATCGGGTCGTATACAAAGCAAGATATACAAGGAGGTGCAAATACACATTTTCTATAGTGGCGAGGCAGAGATGCATGTGGTGGGGCCCGTGGATATACAAGGTGGAATGTATATGCAATATACATTCGGGCGCACATACAATGGTTAGATACATTGCAGGAATATTATAGTGAAGATTCCTTGTTTGTATGTGCATGGGAATGTACATTGAAAATTATACAAAAGCTCGCGACATGCAAAGTGAATAGTGCAAAGGAGAGAGAAAATGGTTGGGCCCACCAGTTGTATACAAAGGCAGTTGTATGTATGTCGATGTACATTCAAAGCATACAAGTGAAATATGCATTTCAAAACTGAAGGAGAAGTCAAATGCGGCGGATAAAAGTTTGAAATCTGCCTTGTATGTATGAGGTGGTGGATGCAAGCAAAGGGACATACAACCCGGACGCGATGGAGGAATAAAATGCAGTGAATAAATATTTCAGGTCCATGGGTTGTATAAAGCACTTGTATATGCCGATATACAAGCCGATGTGCAATAAAAGAGATACAAGTCAGACTTCAAAAGGGGATACGTTCTGATGCGTAGTGATTTGAGGTCTGCGGCCTGTATGTATGTATGTGTTGTATATCGCTAAAATACAAAGGATGGAGATGCAAGCCAGACCCGATTTGAACTTTAATTTGCTCTATAATGGTTTGGGGTCCGCCTTGTATAACGAACAGTTGTATATGCATTTGCTCTTGCATGTACAAGGGTTTTTGATAGGGTGAATAGTAGCAATTGTATATGCATTCAAACATGCATATACAAAGGGCAAAAATGGCAAAATAGTGAATGGAAAAGTCAGCGATAGAGGAAAAATCTACCTACGTGGCGCGATATCATTGGTTCTTGGCTTTTCTGCAGGTTTTTGAGCCGTTAGATCTCAGCAATTGGGAGACAGATCGACGGCCAAGTTTTAAAGTTGTAGCATGGGTTTTCTTTGCATCCACAAACATTGTTTTGAGAGGGAAAACTCCATGGACACACTGTTGTTGCGTCTTCAGAGGCTGCGGGTAGTTGAAGCTTTAATGGCAGTTTGTACAGGGAAGTATGGGTTGTGTTGACAGGTCAACCACCTGAATTGATGAAGAAAATCTTGGATCGGCAGCTCAAATATGGAACATACCTACTCCTTCCTCTTTGTCCCTCTGCCGCATTCAATTTTGAGAGCCATTTCTCATGCAATGTATCTGGCATATTTTTGATGTGCCATGTAATTAATGCGGAGTACACTTTCTTGCTATATTAAGCAGACTGTGTTACTCAGTCCGTTGTTGTTGAAGACTTGGGCAATTTTTTGTGTGAGTAACAAAATACAGAGCATTTCCTGTCTGTTGTATCTCTGTCAGTTGAATTTGGTTGCTAAGGGTTCCTCAAATTCTAGGATACAGGTTTCTGTATTGCATGTTTAATATGTGACTTCCATTCAAGGAGTGGATTAAATTGTCTTAGGTTAAATATGGAGATGGTTGTATGTTAACTGGGATATCAGTAAGTAGAGGCAGTTAAATACCCATTCTTGGGTGATGTTTGTAAGGCAAGCATCAATCTAACCTCTTGAAACTTGAATCCAAGATGCAATCCATTCTTGTGTATACGTCTAGTTAACTCCTTTCCCTGAGATAGGCACTGGTCTGTTCTTGTGAAGTAATTATGATCCAAAACCCCTGTCTTGCATCCAAACCATCAAATTCAAACCATTCCATTATTCCAACCCGTTAGTTGTAGGAGTAGGATTAGGAACCCCTGCATACTCTCATACCTGACCAGACAAATATGTCCAAGAACGCTGCCAACCTTGTGATTTATCACACAAATCTTGGTCCACACATGAGAGTATTCTGCCTGTTATTACAAAGTTAAATCTTTCTGTCATTTGGAGAGTAAATGTTACATCTTTATCAAATAGGGACACCCCCCTTGGTGCGGCAGAACCAGAAGTGAAGGGGAGGCAGCTCACACAACCTCCCGTACTCTCTTGGCCGAATCTGCCTGTGCATTGGAACTGGCAAACCCTCTGCCGATTTGGAAAAAATTACCAACAGATTGCATGCCACTTCCCTCACATCTTCGGTGTCCACCTCATTGTTAACTATGGACCTTATCAACCTATTCTCTTGGGGAGGCATATGGTGCTATCCTTGGAGGAGAATGCAATTAATGTGGGGGCTGTGGATCTTGTTCCTCTGCCACCTCTTCATCCAAATTCACAACTTCCATTTTTTCTTCTGTCTTAAGATCAATTATCTTTTCTCTTTTTGGGGCAGGGGCATCAAGGGAGTCAAGGGAACTTTTCCTAGTATATTTTCCCTTCGAACTGCTTAGTTGATAAGTGGACCTTTCCTCTCTAGCAAGTGCCTCAATAATCAATTCATCTCCCTTTTCAAAGAACATTTTAATTCTTTCAATGGGGTCTTGAATTTCAATGAATGCCCCTTGATATTTGGAGTTGGCATTTTTCTTCCTTTTCTCTACATCTAGTATCAATTTCCATTTATTTCTCAAGAAAAACACTTATTGCATTGATTCACAATTTCTGACAGTATCCTCATCAAGCAAGACATGGTGTGGATATCCAAGCCTGCTGATTTTAGGCATTGTGTCATGAATAAAGCCTTCAAGATCAAAGAGCCTTATTGCCTCCATATTCATCCTATAACATTGCATCATGAAACTGATCTGGTCTAAACCATTCTTGTCAATTGTAATAAAATCATGAAGCTTCAGCGATGTTGGGATAAGAGATCCCTTCTTATGCTTTCTAAAATGTTCCTTATATGCTTACATTCAACTGTCTGATGATCTCCATAAATCCTATTCTTCTAGGCACAAATTCTGGTAAGGAATAGGGTTGAGCCTCATACCCATAGATTCTGATACAGGTTGTATTTTCATGTAAAAACTAATCTCCCCAATTGTGATTGATATTCATATGGGGGGTTCTTTGCATTGGTCTTAGAAAGTCCTTAATTTCCTTTGGTATCCTTTTTGCAGCAGGATCCAGGAATCCCAATACTTTCCTCACAAAGTGCTCCTCAAAGGTGACATAACTAGCATATTTGAAGTGCATGTCTAGCATGCAGGTTCACATCTGAACTGGCATGGCATTGCCTTCTGCATCAGTCATTCTCATATGTAATTCCTTGCCCCAATGGCCAGATAGAGAAAATAGAATCATGTGGCACATTAATGAATACCAAGTGAACCTTACATGGGGGTCTGGAGTATACATATTGTTCTTAATGGCCATCATCTGTTCATGCATCTTCTTTGACAAGTACCCTACATAATCATATGGCTTGTCAGCTTCATAATCTTGGATATATATTTCCATCATCATTAGAGGCATCAAAATTCTATCTGATGCATCTCTCCCAAGCACATGACACAAGATATGATAAGTTTTAACAAAATATTCCATGAATAGGCTGTATCGGAGAGGTTCCTCTTCTGTGATAAGGATTTTGATCAAAGCTCCATCAACCCCTTTCAATCTATGCTTGGCCAAGTTGTAAGATCTGTATGCATACCTAAGACCTCTGTATTTTTCTCTAAAAGCATTCACGTCTATAGGTATACCAGCAGTAGAATTAAGGTTGAAGATAGTAGCAATGTAGGCCTTATTGAATCTAATGATAACACTACCATTTCTAGACAAGACATACATGGTCTTAGGGTCATACCTAGTTACTACAGCTCTCACTAAGTCTGTGTTTATGAAGACATTAGGGCATATCAATTAGGCCAAGTCTAATGTCCAAGCATGGTAGATCAGGGCTTTGTAGTCACTTCTTTTGTGCCAATGCTCAAACAGACTCCAAGTAGACACATGGAGCCTAGCATCTCTACAATCTACACAAAGGTCGTATATTTAATCATTTCTACCAACCTCTACTAAATTTGTCAAAGGTCTTTTAGATGAGCTAGGACACTGAATCATGATGTCTTCATCAAGGCTACGTTTGGAGGTCGAAGCTTCACCAAGCTGACTCATTTTGTATTTTATGCAGGCAACCTAGGGTTTATGCAATTAACAGTTGCCCTAAATGTTTTAGAGAATTCTTACATATAGAAAACTAAGTACAGGGGAGAGACAATGAATTACTAATTTTGGATGTCATAGAGGCTTTGAATTGCTTCTCTTTGCTTGTTCTGATGATTCTCTGGCTCTGAATACGATTACTTCTTGAAGAATGACAAGAAATAACTTGAATTATGTTGTTATAACATTAAATTCCTATACCACTCTGTATATTAATGGAGGTCACGGCAACCATAACTCTACTCGTGCCACAGTCGTTCAAAAATATTCATTGTTTGCATTTTTGAATTTGGACCATTGATCTTTCATTACCTTTCCTGAAATCTACGGCTTTGATTCACTAACTAGATTTGACAATCTTAGTCATCTTGGTTGACAAGTCATCATTCAATGGGAATGAGCCAAGTCTTCAGCATAGACTAGATGCGTGTCACCTCTTTGTGACATTGTAGTCGAGGAGAGCCCACCATATACCTACCACGCGATGGTGTGACATAGCACCCATGCACCTTTATGACACTTGCTTTTTAATCGGTGGATGCCACGTGTCGCTATCTTGCCATCTTGTGGCAAATATTCCTTCTGAGAAGATTCCCCTACATTGGCCCACAGCCGTTGGATCTACACACTCAACACTGACATGTGGCAGTGGACAATTGGCTGAGGCAGACACCTTGTAGGCAAAGGTTACACAGACAGGTGGCGGCCTGTCGCAGCATCGTGACTGGGTATGATGTCATCCTGACATGCTCTGCGATGGTGTAATTTTCATTTTATAAGACTTTAGGAATTACTGGCAGGAATAGGTAATGACTAGGCTAAGTGGCCGGTCAACCCATGGTCATCAAGACTTAAGGTTGTGACTTAAAGGATCGACAAACGACAACAAACAATCAACACAAGAACATAAAAATGGATTAATGTTTTCTATAAATCTTTAAACCCTACTCCTAAAATAGAAAAAAACAAAATTGGATTTTGGAAATATATACAAGAATAAGGATCCTATATGTTTCTTAGGAATGCAAAATTAAAGGCATTGGGTTGTTTCCAACAAATGCAAACCACAAAAATCTCAAAATAAAAAATCTATCTTTTTTTATCCTAAACATAGGCATGGAAATTGCAAGTTCAAAAAAATGTAGGGAAATAAATCATACCCTATAATAGAAGATTTAAGTCCAATCCTAGATTTAATTACACTTTAAAGTACAAGGAGTTGAGAGTAGAATAAAATATTGAGCTGTTAAGTAATTAAGATAGAGAAATGAAATAGTTGAGAAGAAATACAAAACTTATTTGATCTTTTTAGCATGATGTCAAATGTGAAGCGTGTGATTAACTAATGCATTATGAAAAAAAGAATGCTCTCTCTCTTTGTGACATATCTACCTCCTAGTTAAATCCTTTTCCTATCTTTCCTAGCTAGTTTTCCTTTTCCTTTCCAATTTCCCTTTAGATCCCACAAATTTTTCCCTATTTTACTATTTTCCACCTCTCCTCTCATCATTCTTCCCATCCAATGAACTTTAGTTTTATCTTGTTTCCATTTCATCCTTCTAATTTATATCCTCATCCCTCTTTTCATGTCCTAGTTTTCTTGTTTCCATTTTCTTTGTTGATAAGGGAGACAGATAGAGGAAATGAGGAAGAGACTAGAGAGAGAGAGAGAGTCCTAGTTTTCTTGTTCATTTCCTTCATTGATAAGGGAGAGGGAGAATTAATAGATTAAGGAAGATATAGGAAGATATAGGTTGAATGATAGGGGACAGAGGCAAGAGATAGAGAGATAGGCAGAGATAACTCGGTAGAGAGAGATAGAGAAGAGATAGATAGGGAGAGATAGAGGAGACAGAGGGGATAGATAGGGAGATAGAGGAATGATAAGCGAGAGAGAGGAAAGAGATAGGGAGAGATAGATAGGTAGAGAGATTAGAGAGGAGATAGATTGGGAGAGATAGGGAGATAGAGAGTGAGTGAGACATCTAGAGAGATAGGGAGAGAGATTGAGAGATAGAGGGATGATAGAGAGTCAAGAGAGATAAGGGAGAGATAGGGAGATAGAGGTTTAGGTTTGCTCAGGCCATTTAGGGTTTAGGGGTTAGGGATTAGGGGCATTATTTAAGGTTGAGGGATTTAGAGAGAGAGAGAGACTTCTTTTGACATGCAACTATAAACCTTGAATAATGCCCCTAAACCTGAGCAACCCTAAACCTCTAAAACTTAAATAATGCCCCTAAACCCTAAACCCTAACCCCTAAAAATATATATAAACCCTAAATAATGCCCCTAATCCCTGAGCCCTAACCCTAAACCTGAGAAACTCTAAACCCCTAAATCCTAAACCCTAACAAACCCCTAAACCCTAAACACTAAACCCAAGCAACCTTAAACCTCTATCTCCCTATCTCTATTGTTCCTCTACCTCTCAATCTCTCTCCGACCCTATGTCTCTGGCCATGTCCCTCACTCTCCATATCCCTATCTCTTCCAGCTATGTCTCTGACCATGTACCTCACTCTATATCTCCCTATTGGTCCTCTCTCTCTAAACACTAAACCCTAAACCTCTAAACACTAATTAACTATAAACCCTAAATAATGCTCCTAAACCTTAACCCCTAACACCTAAACCCTAAACCCGAGAAACCCTAAACCACTATCTCCCTATCTCTATCATCCCTAGTCTACCTCTCAATCCTTCTCCCTCTCTCTGGATATCTCACTCACTCTCTATCTCTCTATCTCTCCCCTCTATGTCTCCTCTATCTCTACCTATCTGTCACTTCTCTCTCTCTATCTAACTATCTCCAAACCCAAGTAGCCCTAAACCCCAAACCCCTAAACCCTAAATCCAAGCAACTTTAAACCTCTATCTCCCTATCTTCCTATCTCTATCATCCCTCTACCTCTCAATAATCTCTCTCCCTATGTCCCTAGCCATGTGCCTCATTCTCTATCTCCCTATCTCTCTCCACAGTCTCCTCTATATCTCCCTATCATTCCTCTCTCTTTATAAACCCTAAAATCTAAACCTTTAAACCTTAACGCCTAACCACTTAACAATAAACCCTAAACCCTAAATTATAATGCCCCTAAATCCTAACCCCTAAACCTAAAAAACACTAAACCCTAAACCCAAGTAACCGTAAACCTCTATCTCCCTATCTCTCCCCTCTCTCCCTATTGCCTTTGTCCCTCTACATCCCAATCCCTCTCCCTATCTCTCTAGCCATATCCCTCACTCTCTATCTCCCTATCTCTCTCCTTGATCTCCTCTATATCTCCCTATTGGTCCTCTATCTCCCTCTGAACCCTAAACCCTAAACCTATAAACCTTAACCCCTAACCCCAAAACCATAAACCCTAAATAATACTCCTAAACCCAAGTAACCATAAATTAGGTGCTACATTTGGCGCTAAACTATGCACTAAGTTAGGTGCTAAATCAGGTGCTATATTAGGTGCTAAATCAGGTGCTAAATTAGGCGTCAAATAGGCACTAAATTACGTGCTAAATTAGGCGTCAACTAGGCACTAAATTAGGTGCTAAAGTAGGCGCTAAATTAGGCACTCAAGTAGGTGCTAAAGGAGGCACTAAATTGGGCACTAAAGTAGGCACTAATTAGTGCCTACTTGATCTGATTAAAGCAAAAAAGCCAAAAATAACACCATCCTGATAAATAGCGACGACTTTTTCAAAAAAATGGAGCAAAAAAGAGAGCTAATCACATGGATTTGTTGTAGTGAGTAAAAGTTAACTCTGGTGGTGCCTGCATAAACATTCAAGTTTCAAACATTTAAATATGCAGGCCCCTTCCCAAAAAGTCCTAAGAATTCTAACATTTTGGCCTTTGCAGATGTGAAAAATGCAAGAAATTAGTTAAGGTGCAAGTCAAAATATGTTGTGGCAGGTCAGAAATTGCTGTCGTCCCCTGAAAATTGATAAAAAATGAGTCAGATGCATTCCAGTGCTGCGGGTCTGCCAAGTGTTGAGCCCCAGTTTAGAACCACGCCATTGCTTATGCTTCCCGCGGAGCGTGCCACATGTCAGTAGCGGAAGTAGCCCTTTAAAGTTCCAGCTTGAGCGCGGAAGGCGCCACGTGTCAGCTTCCACCAAAGTTTCTATGCAGTTTCAAGAGTGCCGCGGAATGCACCACGTGGAGGCACCCGAGGGACACAGAAAAAGAAACTAAAAGCCTCACGGGCGGTGACAAGTGGCAGCATCCGCCAAAGTTTTCGATAGACCCTTAATGTTTCTCAAAGGTAGTGCGGACGGTGACAAGTGGCAGCCTCCGCTTATGTTTCAGGAAAGTTTCAAAAAGTTTCTAAGTTGCTGCGGAAGCTAACAAGTGTTAGCTTCCGCGTAAGTTTCTATTTTGTTTCCTGCAATGCAAGTAATGATGATGGTGGGTCCCAGTGAAGTGTCTCAAGTGCCGCAGACAGCGCCAAATGTCTAGTTCTGCATAAGTTTCAAAGAGGCGCCTTAAGGTTTCTGAGTGTGGTGAGGTTGGAGGTGGGACACTGCATTAAATATCAAGTGGGGCAGAGGACGCCAAGTGTTGGCTTCTACCGGAATGTTTCAAAGGAGAATCTTTAAGTTTCAAGAAGACCGCAGAAGGTGCCATATAGCGGCTTCTGCGAGAGTTTCAAGGGCCTCTTGTGTTTCAAAGGTTTTCACAGGCTGTTTCATTAAGTCCTTTCTATGTCCCTCGGTAGTGAAGCAGAACCTGCCACGTGTCAGCTTCCACCTGAGTTTCATAGAGTCCCTAGCGTTCCAAGGATGCTGCAAAGCTTGCCACATGGCGGCTTCCGCGCATGTTTCTGGTAGAAGGCTCTTGGCGGGGAAGATTAAGGAAAAGGGATCAATAGTTGAAACTTGAAGTGTCTACGTGGCACAGTATTATTGGCACCAACCTTGCAGCATGATTTAAGCCATGAATCTCGGTGAGAAGAAAGGTTTTAACAACTATACTTAAACAATGAGTTTCTTCTATGTCCCTGCGTTTGCATCTTAGCGGGAGAAGTTTGCAAGGCACGCAACTGCTGCATCCTGATGCTGCGAGTTGGTATGCCATTAATGGTAGTTTGTACAGAAGGCATGGGTCGAGTTGATGGGTCAACTACCAGATTTAAGAGAAAATCTTCAGGCAGCGGTGCAGATCCTGATTCCCATCTGCTCTCACTTGCTCTGTCCTCTATTTCTTGCTGCAGCATTTACTGATTTTGAGCGCCATTGTTCTGATACTGTGTATCTGGTAGGATTTTTGATGTGCCTTGTAATTAATTCGTTGAGTACACAATTTTGCTATAAAAGGCAGACTCTGTCACTCATTTTAGGTTGTTGAAGATTTGGGCATTCTTTTGTGTAAATAATGAAGAACAGGGCATGAACTTGGTTGTTCCATCCCATTTTGGAGTTTATGTGTTGCAACATGAGTGTATTTTGCACATATTTTCAGTTTCAGTGTTGATTTATATGAAAAATGTTTATTGCATGTGTCTATCTGCTTGTCTCTATTTGCTGCATGTCATCCTTCTTTTGAATCTGGTTGCTAAGGGTTTCATAGATTCTAGGGTATAGATATCTATACTGCATGCTTGATCTGTAACTTCCATTCAAGGAGTGGATTAAACTATTTTAGGTCAATGTATGGAGAAGGTTGTATGTCTGCAGGGATATCTGTAAGTAGAGGCAGTTAGATACCCTTTCTTGGGTGATGTTTGTAAGGCAAGCATCAAGTCCAACCCCCTGAAACTTGAGTGAAAGTTGCAAACCACCTGTTGTATATGTCTAGTTGACTCCTTGCCCAATGGATAGGCACCAATCTGTTTCTGGGTCAGTAGATATGAGCCAAAACCCCTTGTCTTGCATCCAGGACATTATATCCACCCATCTCATCACTTCCACCTGTTAGTTGTAGGAGTAGGATTAGGAACCCCCTACATACTCTCATACCCAACCAGACACATATGTCCAAGAATGTTGCCAACCTTGTGATCTATCATGTAGATCTTGGTGCATACATGAGAGTATTCTGCCTGTTGTTGTCAAGTTAGATCTTTCTATCTTTGAGCTAGTCAAGGTTACATCTTGAATTATAGGGATACCCCCCTTGGTGTGGTAGAACCAAAAGTGAAGGGGAGGTAGCTCATGCAACCTCCTGTATTAGTTGGCTGAATCTGCCTGTGCATTAGAAGTGGCAAACCCTAATGCTGATTCAGAAGAAAAACCAACAAAATGGCGACTCCACTGGGGATGTGATTGATCAAAAGTAATATCTAGTCATCCTTGGTGATATACTTGTGGCCCATCCGAGTCGCAACAAAATGGCGACTCTGCTGGGGATGTGATTGATTAAAAAGGAATGTATTTGTGGCCCATCTGAGTCACTAACAAAATGATGCTCTGCTGGTGGAATGAACCTGGAAAAGTAGCTTTCAGCTATTGAAAATTTTGTCCTCTCTGGAGAGGTGGCGACTCTGCAAAAAAGATCTTAATGCACATCAAAGGTAGATGTATGTTATTTGATGAAAGATGTTTAGATTTCTGCATCTGGATGAGAAAAGGTACCTAGCTTCCTCCCCTTTATATTTGTTGTTTACTGCATAAGTTAGATGCCAGGGGAAGCCTTAGGTCTTAGGCAGACAAAGGATGTCTAAGAGTGAAATTTTTATGAATCCAAATATGTTTTATCCCATACTCAGTCAGGAAGGGAGTGATTTGTTGGATAAAAGAATAGAAGAGATAAAAAATAGGTTGATATTCTTAGAGGCTAGGTAGGCCTAGTTAAAATGCAGTAACCCTGTTGTGTCTACCAGTTAGAAGGCTAAACCTCTTCTCAGTCCTCTTGATCCTCAGTATGACCTTGAGATCATGGCATCATGTGAAGACAAAAGTGAAAATGAAAAGATATCAGTTGAGGATGCCATTGAAAGGATCAATGATGAATCCCCTTGCAAGGTTGAGGTGTCTAGTTCTAAAAATACTGATGTGGTTATGGATAGAAATGAACATCTGTTTGAATGGGTTTGTGGAGATAATTGTGAGTACTGTGCTCAGGATAGAGAAGAAGTAAGCAAACAGGCTGATACTCCTCCACAGAGTGAATCCATTGGTGATGAAGATGCACGTTCTGTTTTCCATGAACAAATGGCATACCATGATGAGGCTGAGACACCTGGATCACCCATTTATGACACATGTGGTGATGAGGATCTGTCTGAGTATGGTGAGGATTTAGACACTGTTTTTGACTTGGATTCTATTTCTCATCTTGATGAAAGAGAAGCCAACATACATCAGGTAAGTGATTGTAAAAATGTGCCAGATTGTAAAGAGGTGTCAAAGCCTGATCTTTCCCAGTTTGGTGCTATTGATGGTTGTGTGCATGATGTGCACAACTATGATTTTGAAAGCTTTTCTTTTGATGTGCCAACATATGAAATGAGTCCTGATCTTCCTAGCTGTGTGGTGGACTTTGAGTGTTTCTAGTTTTCTGTCCAGCTAGGAGATCATTTTACAATGCATACTATTGATGCATACCATTTGAGTATGCATTGTTTGAAAAAAATGACACCCACATGTCACATGATGCTGAGTGTTGTCTACATAGGGGTAACAATGACAAGCTAAATCAGAGGGTTGAATATGTAGATGGCAAGGTTTATTTGTGGATAAGTCATGACATTATCTCCAGGCTTGATCCAGTGAATGCAGATGAAAACAAGGTGTTTGATAAGGGGAGATACAGGTTTTTCTTTTCTTGGTGGCCTTAGGCCATCAAGTGTGTTTGGTGATGTAGGTCAGTGTAGTATTTGACTCTGTGCCCAATGGATAGGGACTGGTCTGCATCCCAGAGATATGAGGTTCTCGCCATGCCTACAAGAGGCATGCGTCCCCAGATAGAGCCACTGGTGGTGCCTGCATAAACATTCAAGTTTCAAACATTTAAATATGCAGGCCCCTTCCCAAAAAGTCCTAAGAATTCTAACATTTTGGCCTCTGTAGATGTGAAAAATGTAAGAAATCAGTTAAGGTGCAAGTCAAAATATGTTGTGGCAGGTCAGAAATCGCTGTCGGCCCCTGAAAATTGATAAAAAATGAGTCAGATGCATTCTAGTACCGTGGGTCTACCAAGTGTCAAGCCCTAGTTTAGAACCACGCCATTGCTTATGCTTCCCGCGGAGCATACCACGTGTCAGCAGTGGAAGTAGCCCTTTAAAGTTCCAGCTTGAGTGTGGAAGGTGCCACTTGTCGGCTTCCGCCAAAGTTTCTATGCAGTTTCAAGAGTGCCATGGAATGCACCACGTGGAGGCACCTGAGGGACACAGAAAAAGCAACTAAAAGCCTCGCGGGCGGTGACAAGTGGTAGCATCCACCAAAGTTTCTGATAGACCCTTAATGTTTCTCAAAGGTAGCGCGGACGGTGACAAGTGGCAGCCTCCGCTTATGTTTCAGGAAAGTTTCAAAAAGTTTGTAAGTTGCTGCAGAAGCTGACAAGTGTCAGCTTCCATGTAAGTTTCTATTTTGTTTCCTGCAATGCAAGTAATGATGATGGTGAGTCCCAGTGAAGTGTCTCAAGTGCCGTGAACAATGCCAAGTGTCTGCTTTCGCATAAGTTTCAAAGAGGGGCCTTAAGGTTTCTAAGTGTGGCGAGGTTGGAGGTGGGACCCTGCATTAAATATCAAGTGGGGCGGAGGACGCCAAGTGTCAGCTTCTACCAGAATGTTTTGAAGGAGGGTCTTTAAGTTTCAAGAAGACCGCAGAAGGCACCATATGGCGGCTTCCGCGGGAGTTTCAAGGGCCTCTTGTGTTTCAAAGGTTTTCACAGGCTGTTTCATTAAGTCCTTTCTATGTCCCTCGGTAGTGAAGCGGAACCCGCCACATGTCAGCTTCCCCCTGAGTTTCATAGAGAGTCCCTAGTGTTCCAAGGATGCCGTAGAGCTTGCCACGTAGCAGCTTCCGCGCATGTTTTCGGCAGAAGGCTCTCGGCGGGGAACATTAAGGAAAAGGGATCAATAGTTGAAACTTGAAGTGTCTACATGGCATAGTATTATTGGCGCCGACCTTGCAGTGCAATTTAAGCCATGAATCTCGGTGAGAAGAAAGGTTTTAACAGCTACACTTAAACAATGAGTTTCTTCTATGTCCCTGCGTTTGCATCTTGACGGGAGAAGTTTGCAAGGCACGCAACTGCTACATCCCGATGCTGCGAGTTGGTATGCCATTAATGGTAGTTTGTATAGAAGGCATGGGTCGAGTTGATGGGTCAACTACCATATTTAAGAGAAAATCTTCAAGCGGCAGTGTAGATCCTGATTCCCATTTGCTCTCACTTGCTCTATCCTCTGTTTCTTGCTGCAGCATTTACTCATTTTGAGCGCCATTTTTCTGATACTGTGTATCTGGCAGGATTTTTGATGTGCCTTGTAATTAATTCGTTGAGTACACAGTTTTGCTATAAAAGGCAGACTCTGTCACTCATTTTAGGTTGTTGAAGATTTGGGCATTCTTTTGTGTAAATAATAAAGAACAGGGCATGAACTTGGTTGTTCCATCCCATTTTGGAGTTTATGTGTTGCAGCATGAGTGTATTTTGCACATATTTTCAGTTTCAGTGTTGATTTATATGAAAAATGCTTATTGCATGTGCCTATCTGCTTGTCTCCATTTGCTGCATGTCATCCTTCTTTTGAATCTGGTTGCTAAGGGTTTCATAGATTCTAGGGTATAGATATCTATACTGCATGCTTGATCTGTAACTTCCATTCAAGGAGTGGATTAAACTATTTTAGGTCAATGTATGGAGAAGGTTGTATGTCTGCAAGGATATCTGTAAGTAGAGGCAGTTAGATACCCTTTCTTGGGTGATGTTTGTAAGGCAAGCATCAAGTCCAACGCCTTGAAACTTGAGTGAAAGTTGCAAACCACCTATTGTATACGTCTAGTTGACTCCTTGCCCAATGGATAGGCACCAGTCTGTTTCTGGGTCAGTAGTTATGAGCCAAAACTCCTTGTCTTGCATCCAGGACATTATGTCCACCCATCTCATCACTTCCACCTGTTAGTTGTAGGAGTAGGATTAGGAACCCCCTGCATACTCTCATACCCAACCAGACACATATGTCCAAGAATGTTGCCAACCTTGTGATCTATCATGCAGATCTTGGTCCATACATGAGAGTATTCTTCCTGTTGTTATCAAGTTAGATCTTTCTATCTTTGAGCTAGTCAAGGTTACATCTTGAATTATAGGGATACCCCCCTTGGTGCGGTAGAACCAGAAGTGAAGGGGAGGCAGCTCACGCAACCACCTGTATTAGTTGGCTGAATCTGCCTGTGCATTAGAAGTGGCAAACCCTAATGCTGATTCAGAAGAAAAACCAACAAACTCAACCTTCTCCAAATATGCATTTATCACTCCATAGACTTCCCTTTCCATGTTCCAATTAAACATCCACAAATCATTAATATCTTGCATCATCTCAGACTTTTGCTCAAACCTTCTATTAATCAACATACCAAATGAATTTCCAATAATATCTTCATAAAATATTTCCTTATTTACCTTCGCCTGCACTATTAAACCAACCTGTCTATTATCATCTACTATCTCTTTTTCTTTACTCTTCTTTGATGTCCCACTTGTAGTCATTCCTTTGCCAACAACATCCTTCTACATTTCTTGTTTGATCTCAAAGGATTGAGGCCAAGAATCATCTGCACCATTTTTGTTTATTGTCCCTTCTTCAAATTCTGCATCAACCTTGTTTCTAGGTAAGCATTATCCTTCTTTTCTTTGCTCTCTACTACCTCAACCTCTTCTTTGTTATTCTCTAATGTTCCTTCTTCACTCTTCATGTCTTTTTCTACCTTTTCCTTTTGGTTTCCATTCACCCTCTTTATTTCATACCTTTCTCTTATCATTTTCCTTTCACCACAGTCAGCCACATCTTATCCTCATACTTATAAATTTTATTCAAAGACTCAAATTTATCAAAATCAAGTTGTCTACCTCCTACCTTGCATATACCATGTTGCTTTTTCTCAGGATCTTCAGTATGCTCTGGGGCATTATTCTCCTTTCCATTTTCTTCTATGGGCTTCATCATGTGTTTTTCTTCATTGGGCTCACCAACAACTACACATCTTCTCTTCTTTTGTTTTGTCTGCTTCTCATTGTCAACTTCTTCTATTGTTGTCTTGTGCTTTTTTACCCATTCTGGATTCTTCATCTTCTTGAATTGATGTCTTGTTGCCCCTGCACTTGTCTTATCTTCTTGTCTCCCCTTAATCTCTGTTATATCTTCCATTCTTGATGCCATTTTGCTATCACATAGATTAGCACAAACCACTCCTCTTTGTTGCACATCTACAACTAATTTCTTTTGCCAAGATGCTATTATATACCCATGATCCACTATTTTATTCTTCTCATATTTAACTTGGAGGTTTACATTTCTATTTTCTCTTGCACAAACAAAATCACTTACTTTTACCTCCTCATTGTTCTACTATCCCAATTTTCTTACATCCTTGTCTTCGTGTCTTGCCACCTCTTTCTCTTCACAGGCTTTCTACTTTTCTTTATCAGCCCTCTTTCCATCTTCAAGTTCCTTGTATTGCACCACTACTACAAATTGTCTTCTTTCCTTCATATCTTCCTCTTCCTCTGCGGGCTCTCTTTTTGCTCTTCCCTCCAAAGGCTTGTTCTTAGTCTTCTTCATACCTGCATTGACAACTTCAAACAAATCATCAGAAAATAAATCAAGAGACCAAGATGTCTCCTCGGGTGTCTTCTTCATGGACACTTTCTTCTCTTCTTTTTTTGGTGCTCCTTGCTGCACCTCCTCTTTTCTCTTTTTCTTACTTTTATCCAAGTCCTCTGCAATGAGAACTTTCTTCTTCTCTCCTTGTCTACTTTATGTAGTCACAACTTATTAGGAAAATAAATATTTTCCAAGATTTCCATTCTTCTCGAGATCTCTTCCAATCCCTCTTGGTACTTTCTGCTTTCTATTTCATCCTAATATCTTTCCCAAAATGGGATTATGACAGGTCTCCTTACACTAATACCCATCCTCACATTGTTGTAAATTCACAACTCTGCTTCAAGCTTCAAGTGCAAACTGCATCTTCTTTCAGTGATCGGTTCACACAACAATAAATGTCACTACTGCAATACAATCTCTCTCTTTCCACAACTACCCTCTACCCAACAAGACTTGGAAGATGTATCTCTCAAAACCCCCTCTACCCACTCTCTCTTAGTGGAGGAAGTCATACACCTTCTACCCAATTCATCTTTGCTAGTGGATAGTAGTTACAAGCCCTTTCTCATGCCTGCAACAACAAATAACTCTTTCTCAACTCTCTCATACCTCATTCTTCAGCACACTTTTCACCATGCCAGTGAGTTTCTTCCTCTATTCTTTACCCAGTCTTATGGGTTCTTCAACAACCTATCAAGCTGAAAACACACATAACATCAAACTACCAAAACCTATATCAAACTTTTATCACCCATATCTTTTGAGGCTCTATGTTTCTTCACCACACCTTGTCAAAACATCAACACTTATATTCTTAAGAACACAACTGACTCTTTACCCATGCATTTCTTTGCAAATCTCCACTTCTTTTTCCTTGACCTTAACGTGGCTCTGATATCAAATTGATGGCACACCTTACTAGTCACCGTTCACAAACCCACCTTCAAAAATCAATTATAAAGAGAGATGCAGAAAAATGACAAGAACTTTAATATAATAGTGATAGGAAGATTGGATTCTTACAACAGAAAAATATTATAAAAAAATCAACTTTACATAGCCATTATTTAGCCTACACAGTCAGCCTTACAAAAAATGTAGATATTCAAAATGTAGTGAGACATAAACTATTCTATGTTCTATTTGGCTGTTCTCCTATCCATTCACTCCTCCAGCATAATTGTCGACCCTCCTTTATTCAAACACATGACTTCTTAGGATCTTTGAATTCTTCAGAAAATGGCGGCTTACTTTCACTGACTTCTTCAAATGCTTGGCCTTACACCCTTGTCATCAGACAATCAGCCTTTTTATCTTCTTTGCTCACTGATCTCTCTCTTCTTTTTCCCCGCACAGTCTCCTCTTTAAACTACCCATCCTTTTAAATCTCCTCCTCAGAAAAAAATATCTTCCTACATCGTAGTTGGCAGCAGAAGATAATAGATTCATAACTGTTGCTGCTAGAGAGGAACATCCCATGACACCCATGACTTGTAAAGGTTCCCAAAAATGTAATCATAGAGCAAGGCGACCAACGACCATGCACCCAACGACTGCAGAGAACCATTCTTCCCAGAAGCACGATCGCCAAAGGTTAAATGTAGACTTTCTATTGTTTCTAAAAATGGTTGAGCCAATAAGAAGGAAAGATATTATATTGAATCTTCTTAATTGCTTTGCCAGCTGGTCCACCTATATTTGCATGATTTAAGGCCTTGTATTCTTAAAAATTGAAGATAACTGTCAGCCACAACCTCCCCATAAAAAGTAGAAATTTAAATGCCTAAAAAATGGTCGACAGAGAGATAAATAATAGCCAAGTAAAATATTCTGTCGCTCAGGTGACAGGAGCTACCAAGCACACCAAAAATCACAAAAAGAGATTCTTGCTTTATTCACCAAATGAAAACAAAACACCAGAAAGCAAAATAAACCAGAAATTAGAAAGAGGCATGATGCCCCTGCATCATTTTTTGAACTTTATAAGTAAAAATTAAAGGGCTTAAAGCATGAATACTTGATTTTATAGTACCCTCATTGTGTTGATTTGTAGAATTATTGTTCTAGGTTCACTATTTTTAAGGTGTTTACTCTAGAATCCTACAACACTCTTGGAATACATAGTGTTCATACAAAAAACAAACATAGTTTTTGTCTAAAAAGATATGAACGTGTAGTTTGTGTGTCTTTTTCTTTACTTTATATGGAAGTTAGAGTTGGAAGTCTACATTTTCTAGAGAATTCAGATCTCGAAGCCCGCATAAACAAGCACTTCACTCCATGTTATTTCATTCCCCCTAAAATAAATGTAAACATTTTATTTAATAGACACATATATTTATTTTATGATTATAAACACATTTTATATGAAAAGAAATTCTGAAGAAACATGAAAGGTTCACAAAATGAAATCAAGGGTGGTTGATTGTGAAAATGAAATCCACCTATACTCTTTCAATTTCGGCTTACCCATTGCACACTAAGGTGCAACTGCTAGTTGTATTTTATGAGAAAAATGTCTAATATGGCTATAGGGCCATCAAATTTAAGCCCTCATGGACATTATTACTTTGAAGACAAAAATTAAAAAAAAATGACTCATGGTTTTATGTAGTAGTTTTAATTTGTATTGTTAATAATTAGATTATTGTAAAAATAAAAATAGTGTAACAATGAAATTTGTATACATCTATGTTAATTCCTATTTAGTTTTGGGCTTATTTTGGAAGAATTGTCTTAATATAATTACTATAGGTTTGGGAATTTTTTTTGTTAAGGGTGGATTCTTGATCCCTATCTATTTTCATTTGCTATTTGTTACATGCATTCTTATATTTGTCCTTACACCTATCCTATATGTATATATATTTTCATATATTTGCATCATTTATTAGCCTTGATTTCCATATGCTCATTCTTGATCTCAAGACTTCATATACCTCATCTAGAGTCATTTTTGGGGTGTGTGGGATCAATCATTCAATCATACATAGTAGGGATGTGACCCAAAATTTATTTTTTTGAAATTTTAAAAGACCAAAATCCTAGAGCATTAAGGAGCATTTAGTAGGAATGTTTTAATTTGGTGCACTAACAGGGATAGTACTTTCCTTAGAAGACCTCTTGCATGCTTGCTATTTGCCCATATTTGTCATGACTATAAAGTTGGTCCAATTAAGGGGGTTGAATTAGGAGAACTTGGCCCTCATGGTTTGGGGAATTCCTTCAAATTATTTTTAAATAGTCCCAGTCCTTAATTACAAATTGAATTTGCAATGGATAGCTATAGTATCTATTTTTTGTATTAGACAATTGGGTTTTCCAAGAGATAAGTACACCTATCACTTGCATTTGATATTCTAAATTAGCATTTAATATTATAATATTTTACATAGGTCTAATTTACCTAGGTTAATTATGGTTATTAGAGCATTCAATTAATTAGCCTAGGCAATCTTTAGGAAATTGTATTTTTCCCTCACATTTTTTATTGTGATTTTCTAAATCTTAATAGGATTTGTTGTTCCTATTCATTATTATATCCCTTTACCCAGGGTTTCTATTTTATAATGCCCTTCATTATTACCAACCCTACCTACCCTTTACTTCATTAGGATTTTATCTTTCAAATCTAATATACCATTAGTTTTTGTTTATTTTTAAATCTAAAGTGATTATATATATATATATATATATATCTCCTTATCTTCTTTTGAGGAGTGATAATTTAGCCCTCCTATAGCCACCCACTCTTTCTAACAACAATTTGGATGCTCATGTTGAGAACCACTTGGAAGATCAACAAGACTATGATCATGAATCTCACTTACTAAGCACTAGTTGATGCATTTGTACTCAAGTTGAACCTCTTTTACAAGTGGTATTAGAAGGGTGCCCCTTTGAAACAATAATTTCTAAGATCTTGGTTCCCTATTGACCTCTTCTAACAATGCATCCTCCCATCTGTCCTCTTCCTTTGATCCTACCCCTAAACCCACCATTTCCTTGACTATTGTTGATACCCCTAGTGTAACTCTTATAACCACCCTCCCTCCTTCCCTTCACCTTTCCCAATGACTTTGAGGGACAAATACCCTCCTTCCTTTCCTAATGACTTTGTCCCTCAATGTGTCTTACCTCGTAATTATAGGAATAATGAAATATTCCATAGATATAGGAACCAAACCTTTCATAAGCAATTTTAGACAAAGCTAATGAGAGGAATTAAAAGTAACCAATTGTATATAAAAATACGAAACATAAAATAAGATAGAAGCACAAGAATCAAACATTAGTTGCAAACTTTACTGTAAACCTCCGATTGAGCATTTTGAAGTGATGTGCAATAGAATTGAGTGATAGAAGTAATAGAGTTATTTTGCATTGAAATTCATGATGATTCAAATGAGTGAAAGGAAGAATTTATAGATTTTTTTATGGATGGATAAGGATAAGATTTGAAGGTAGATAAGGATAAGATTTTTGATTTGTTTCCATTTACACAAGGTAAAAATGGAAACAAATCAAGAAGAAGATAAGATGAGATGTGAGGATAAATAAGTGAATTATCTAATTATTATTTATAATTTTATGCACATGAGTTGGAAATGGAAGCAAATGAAGATAGAGATATGATGAGGTGTACATAATATATGAGTAGATAATTAGCTCATATTAGTTAAATAATAAAGAATTATTTAATTAACTGATTAATAATGATGATAAATGGAAATTAACAATTAATGGATTATTAATAATATTGTAAATAATTAATGATAATAAGATAATAATATATGAATCTAGATAATTAGCTCATATTAATTAAATAATAAATAATTATTTAACTAAATGATTAATAATGATGATAAATGATGGTGGATATTAGAGGATTATTTTAGTGTCTACACCAACATAATAACTGTATTAAATAACTAGTGTTACAAAAATTAGATGGATTTGATTAAAGCTAAATATGCATAATAGGTGGAGATAACTAGTTGAATTGGCATGATAGGAGTGTAAATCAACCTAATTAAGATCTCATGATTGATTGACACAACTACTTAATGTAGTTATCCTATCTAGGTGCATATAATGCAATAAAGTAATAAACTAAATGTAAAATAGAATAAAATGCATGAACATAGTTCAATACTTCAGGAATTAACTGTGTTCAAGTTTTTACCTCAACATTTTGGATCACACTCCATGATCCATCATCAGGAGGAAGAGCAAGAGAAGAGAGAAATGGAAATGTAATTTGCAGACCAGGAACTCTAAATAGAAGGAGGGAGAGGTGTGGGAACCAAAGAGTTAAATTTATAAAGAAATAATAAAAACACAAAAACAAGACTCACTAAACACCATGAAAATATACATGCTCATAAAAGTAAGAGAAGGAAAACAATGAAACCTATAGAGTAAAAGAGAAAAGAAAAAATTATACTAGTCAAAAAATAAAAGTGAAAAATAACAAGAGGAAGGAAGCAACAAAGCTAGATAAATCAGGAAAAAACAATGGAAGCAAAATTAAAAAGGTTAAATTTGCAGAAAGAAGAACCAATACCACCGTGCAAACAAGAGAAAAGACCACAAAGAAAACACAAACATTTACAAATGACATAATGATGAAAGTAAAAAGCATTTAAAAGTTACATAAACCGGCAACCAAATACAAAAAAAAATAAGGAAGAGAGAAAAAATAGCAAGAAGCTTCAAGCAACGAGAGGAATAACCTACAACCAAACAAAAGCATACAACTAACACAAAAACACGGACAAGAACAAATAGAAACATATAAAGACAAAAAACTAAGAACATAACCAAACAATCAAAAATACAATTAGACAACCAAAGATATAGGTAGATAAGCAAAAGTATTATATATATATTTAAAAATAGGAATAAAGAAAAATTATCTATAAGTAAATAGGAAAATGTAAAACTAATTATATTATAAATATAGATAAAGTTATATATATATAGTTAAATATGTAAATATATATGACTATATATAGTTAAAAAAAAGAATAAAAGTAAAATTATCTATAAGTATATAGTTAAAAAGGGAATAAATGTAAAACTAATTGTATCATATATATATATATATATATATATATATATATATATATATATATATATATATATATATCAATTAAATAACCAAAGACAAGTAACCAAGCATATATATAAACATATAAATTTTATAATCTAAGATGCAAGCAAACTAGCAAATATATATATATATATATATATATATATATATATATATATATATAGTTAAATATATGAGTATAATAATATATAAGAATATTATCTATATATATATACACACACATATGTATACATATATATACATATATATATATACATACATATACATATAGATATACATATACATACATACATACATATATATAACCAAAAGAATGCAACAAGTCAAACAATATAAATAAAGATAGAAAAGACAATGCCATTAAACAGATCCACCACATACTAAGACCACTGGAAGGGAAGCAATAAGAGAACAAGACGCGAACAAGAAGAACCACTGGCCAAGATGACCATGAGCAAGTAAAATTGATGGAAAGAGAAATTGAGGGGTAAAAAACCTACAAGAAAGGTAGAAGAAAGGTAGAAGAAAGGTAGTGGAAGGAACACAAAGGGTAGAAAACAAAGAGGTTCAAGAAAGGAGGGAGGTACAAGAAGAGGGAAAAGTAGCACAAAAGGATTGAGAAAGAAGACAAAAAAGTGGGAGAGATGAGAGGGGAGGAATGGAAAGGACAACATTGGATGTAGAAAGCTAAGTAGGGAGGGTGAAAAGAGAGAGGGGGGGTACGAAGAAGAAGAAAATGGGGGGAAAAAATGGAAAAATCTTAAGAGGATGGACGGGAGTAGTTTCGAATGCAGGTTAACAAGCGGTTCCAAGAGAAACTTAAACTCCATCCATCATCGTGATTGAGATTGGAAGGGTGGTTATTGATCTCTATGGCCTCTTTGAGCTTCCTCTTGAAGAAGTTTTCTTCATTAACTAAGATCTGAGTGTCTTCGAGGTAGATGTGGTGTTTAGCTAAGGTTGAGTGCTCTACAAGGGTAGATTTATGGACACGTTCATGCCTTATGTCCACACTATGCTCTTTGATCCTGGTGCTGAAGGAACGTCCCGTCTCACCAATATAGGGTGTGCCGCAAGAACAAATGATCTTGTAGACCCCAGAGTTGAGAAGGAGGTCCTTAGGTTCTTTGGGTGTGGGAATCCAATTCCTAAGAGTGGAGATGGGTTTAAAAATACATTGGAGGCCCTTTTTGAGAAGAATTTTAGAGATTTTGTTAGAAAGGCCTTCAATGTAGGGAAGGGTGGCAACCAAGAGGGTAGAAGAGTTGGCATCCTTAGGCTTGGACCTCAAGTGGGTCCTGGCTTGTTTGAACTCTCTCAAGATAAGTTTTCTCTTGTAACCGGTTAATTCAAAGACTTTGGTGAGGTGTGAAAGCTCTTGGTCTAGGTTGTCTTTGTCGCAGATATGAAAAGCCCTAGTGGCTAAAGTTTTAAGGATACCGGCTTTTTGAGCTGGGTGGTGATGGGAGGAAGAGTGGAGGTAAAGGTCAGTGTGGGTAGATTTACAAAACACATGGCAACCTAAGGATCTGTCAGGCTTTTTGATGAGAAGAATGTCAAGGAAGGGGAGCTCATTATTAGTTTCAATCTCTTTGGTAAAAGAGATGCTTCTAGTTATGTTGTTGAGATGTGAGTGGAATTCTTCAAGCTTTTCAGGCCCATGAGGCCAACAGATGTTGGTATCATCAACATAGCATTTCCACCATTTTGGTTTGAGGGGAAAGGAGTTAAGGGTGATGAATTTGAAGTGTTCCATGTAAAGGTTGGAAACGATTGGGGACAGAGGAGATCCCATAGCAACTCCATCTAACTATTCATAGACAACTCATTGGAAGGTGAAAAAGGTGGATCTAAGGCAAAGTTCTACCAAGGAGGCAATTTCGTCATTGGTCTTATGTATAATTATTTCAATGGAGTCAGGGATGGGGACTTTGGTGAAAAGGGAGACCACATCAAAGCTAATGAAGAGATCATTACTTTCCTATTTTTTTCCTTGATGAAATCTATGAAATGGGTGGAATTCTTGATGAAGGAACTAGACTTACCCACAAGAGGAGAGATAAGCTTGGCCAGGTGAGCAGCAAATTTGTACGTGGGTGAACCGATGGTGTCAACAATTGGATGCAAAGGGATGTTAGCTTTGTGAATTTTAGGAACCCCATAGATGCGGGGGGTGGACTCTTTGGAGGGTAAAAGACATTTTTTTATGGTATCATCAAAGGATGAGAGGGAGATGGCAGGCTTGACTTTTTTCAAAATTTTGGAGATCGAGTTGTGAGTCAAGACTTTGTAGCTACCTGTTGATCATGATGTTAGTCATAAACAAACACAGAATAAAAGTTACACATCAACCTTTACTCATCTTGAAAGATACGATGAATTCATGATCCCAAGTCTCCATGGATTAGTTCTTAATCAACTAATGTTACTCAGTGGTTGATGTGTGTTGTTGTTTTCCATTCAGGGGCCTTACATTTTCTCATCAGCAGGATTCTATTTTTGTAAAGATGATACACAGAAGGTTATCTACACAGTATATTTCTTCAAATGATGTGTCTATGCTCAAATCTTTGCATGATATTTATCAATTGTACATGCTTTAACTTCAAATATGCTATAAATCTTCAAGTATCTATGAGATGTCTGCATATTTCATGTATATTTGCTTCTAATTATCGATTATTTGCAATGGTGATGGTGAAATGTTTTGAAATTAAAAGAAATGTAAAATAATACTTCAAATTATGATGAATCTTCAGCTATTGAGCCACATACACACTTGATATAGTCATGAGAAAGAAGAAATCAAACCATATTTTCACTAGGATGTTCCACAGCTAGATACAGATGATGCAAACTTCAAAGGATGAGGAATGAAGACAATAAATGTAGACTTATGAGCACTCCAAGGGACGCAGTAAATCAAAGAATATATCAAGAATTCAGACACAGATTACTCAGAATTTACGATGATTTGTAATCAAACTGGTCTTCTCTTTCATTAAGTATGCAAAAATATGTATGCTTACAATATCTATGAAATAGGCCCTGATATTTCAGTAAACAAATTTCAATTAAGCTTCGAATGTTTAAAACAAGGCATCCCTGCACCTTTTATAGAATAAGGTGAGGGAGCGGTTACAAATGTTCTACGATCAAGATTTATTGATTAAGATCCATGGTGCATATTCCCTTTTGACTTGGTCAACAGTATCTTGTGGCACAGGTTGCCAACTGGCAACCATCTAGGTAACTTATTTTCCTCTAAGTATCTGATGCAGATGTTTCCTTTGTAGCGCATCTTCATCTACTCCTCAGGCTCTTCTTCTTCATCATGATCATCATGATCATCACTTTTCGTGTCTTCATCACCATGATGAATATCCTCCTGTATATGGACCTTTTAATTCTGTCCTTATATTTTCATATGCTTCTACTATCTTATCAACTTCTCCGCCATGAGTTTTAGCTTTGGCAATGGCGTGCTTGTGGGCCTGATATTTATCTCTAAGGACTTCTAACTTGCCCTTCCTGCTGCTCAATGTTTCATTGTAGTTCTCCACTTTGACCTTGATTCTCATGACCTTGTTCATTGCTTCTTCCATCAGGTGGGTGAGAGGATCATCAGCCATCAGCTAGAAATTATTATGCAGAGCTTTTATGGCAAAGTCTACATCTTGGTTTTCAATTTTTCCCTCTACCTTTCCTTCTAAGGCCTCCAGGACTTCTGCTTGATAAGACATCATTTCGTGCAGTTTCACACTGATATCTCTTAATTTATTGTTGCACTTCTTCAATACATCACATTCAAACTTGATGTCCTTACACCAAATATCCATTAGCATGGCACTGTTATCATTCAGTACCTGATGAGTTATCAGGATCTGAGGATTAATCCTCTTTATTTCACTCAAAGAACTCAAGGCTTTCTCCAACTGGAATGATCTCCTTCTGGTCTCAGTTTGTAATTTATTGACTTTCTTCCTGGAGATACTCAAAGAATTCCACCTCTGCAAAGAGGCACCCACTACTTCTTCAGCTCCATTTAGTGCTGATGATATCCATTTTCTCATGATCATGACTCATGCTTCATGAGGTCCAATTTATTAACCTCTTCTTGAGAAATTGCAGTCAATGGGACTACCTGATCTGATGATGTATTATCAGGGTTAATTAACCCTTTTATGTATGAATGCAGCTGGGCAATGTGCTCCTTATGCTGCTTATTCTTTTCCTTTTCTCTCTTCACCCTTTGGGTTAAAGAATCTATTATATCCTTCCCTTCCTGACCTTCTTGGTCCTCATTGGCAAACCCTAAATCAACCGTGGTGATCTAGAATTCTTCTAGGGTGATCTTGCCTTTCTCCTTTTCAACTATGGGAAGTGCTACCTGGACGGTCCTTCTGCCTGTAGTAGGATCTCTTCTAATGGCCAAGGTTAATCTGGCCTTCCTCTTTAGCTTCATGATGGTTTCTAAAAATAATGTCGAAACATCAAACTCTTGAATATCAAAACTAGATTCTATACTTATTTCTTTCTCGAGCCATTGAGGTATTTGGTCTCCAGGTCCATGTCATCTATCATCATCATCATGTCCACCCTGATCTCCAGTATCAGTCTCAGTTCTCTGTGGAGAGGGTGACTTCCTCATTTCTTCCTCATGATGATCTTCATGAGGGTGATCTTGTTCTACTTCTCATTGCAGTGGAGGATCTTGCGGTGCATCCACATGATGATCCTGTAGTTGATACTGTACTTCATCTTCTTTTGTTTCATCCACCTTGGTAATTTCCTCATCCTAAGGTGCATCTATATCCATGGATATCATTGTATCTGACTTAGGTGCATTTACCTGATCTTGGATCATGTTTTGCTTCGCACCTGTTGTATCTACCTCCTGAGTCTTTAGGTCATCATGACCTGATGTTTCTTTATCACCTGAGGTTTCTTGAGTCTGGGGGGCATTTTCTCTTGATGTGGCCTTGTCATTCCCGCCCTTTTCTTGGACTTCTACAATTTTGGGCTCATCAGATATATCTTGTTGTTGTTGGCCCATATCTGGAGAATGATTCTCCACTTCTGTCAACTTGACTTGTTCAACATTTTCTATTCTCTCAGGTGCACCTACTTGATGTTCAGGACTTGCATCCTCCTTGTGTGTTAGGTCGATCATTGCAGGGCTAGTTACCTGATCAACTAATTTATCAAGCCCAATTTTTTGGGCTGCCCTCTCTAGACTATCTTCTTTCTCTTGCTCTGTTTGCTTCAACTCTTCTAATATCACCCTATGTGAGGATGGGGTTCCTTGTGGAGTCATGCGAGTGTTTGAAGCAAGGGTCTCCATCTACTGAGAGGCTATGTTTTCTACCACTTCATCATCTGATAGGTCCACAGTCTCTTCCAATGAGAAAGGAGCACCTTGAGTTGCTTTAGTGGCTTCTTTTGCTTTCTCTTCAGCCTTCTCAGTCTTAAACTAAATTATGGTAGGAAGTGGCACCTCATGTTGCAATTCTTTTCTAAATACTTCACTACCAGCTCCCCTTAATATTACAAGGTCATGTCCTATTTCACCCCTCATGTGTTCTTTGTTTTTTAGGGGTTGATGTTACTAGGGATACTACCTTCCTCTTTCTGGTGACCATCATGGGGTCATCTTCTACAGGTTCCTCTTCAATAAGAACATCTTTCTCCACATACTGCCATGATGTTTGGCCTTGATCTTATATTTCTACAATATCCACAACTGGCCTCAGGATCCTTTTGGTCTTTTGTTTATCCTCTAGAGGTGGTGTAGACGAGGCTGATGCCTGTTCTGATGCAGATGCATCCTCAGCTGGTATATCAATTCTCTCAACTATTACCCCCTTAGGTTCATTATCAGTCTTCTTCTTCCCTCTGGGAGGTCCTTTTCCTTGTTTCTGGGGTGGCAGCCTTTCTCCATTAGATTTTCTCTTCTCTCCAAGAAAGTCATCATATTCCTCATCAGGAATCTCCTGCCTTTTCTTCCTATTATCTACTTTGATGGCCATCCCCTTCTTCTTCAGGATATTTATTTGTTTATCCATCCATGCTTGGGTCAACTGCAGTACCCCACATGTAAACCTATCCAATGAAATGTCTTCAAGCTACGTCAGGTCAAGGGCTGAAATGGTGTCATTATACACCTTCTTCTCTTCATACTCATTTGACAATAACTTGCCATCATCTTTCTTCAATTGTGCAGGAACTGGAATGCAATCAAATGTCTTTATCTGATTGAGTGTAAGTCTCTAATATTTTCTTCTTCTTACTTCAGCTTCATCCTCACAGTCAATCTAGAAATCCTCCAAGTGCTTCTGATGGATGGGCTTCCCTATGATCTTTTGCATTCTTCCATAGGGGTCATATGACCTAGCCAATGTAAATGGTTGTAAATTCATCAGGTTCAGACCCGCTATGGCCTTCTTTATGTTTTCTGAATCAAGGCATATGTACCACCCTATAGTCACTGGAAACAAAACTGGAGGTATTTTATTGTTTGCTTTATATGCATCCAGTATTGTTGATACCTGTCTTAGAAACTCCATCAAGATTACCCCATCAGTAGGGTACCTGGGTAACATTAAGGGCTATCCCTCAAAACCTTCCACTCTGATGTATGAAAATGTGGCAAACTAGATGAACTAGGCACCATGTCTATATATAACCTCCTGAGCTTCCATGCTCAGTCTTTTGGTTCTATCTTCCTCCATTGTTCTGACCAAATGCATGGAGAATGCATCATTCGCTAATTTATAATCAGGGAGGTAGTGTGCTTTTTGCAACTGAGGATAATGGTCCCATATATGGACATCATTTAAACTGTCACCAATCTTTCCAACTATAGTGAGTGCATCAAATGTACCCTTATAAGCACATGAATTCACAATATATGAACTCATATAAAATGAACAGTCCAGGCCCCCTAGGTTCATTAGTTGTTCATCTAGGGCATCACTGATGATCTTAGCCCATAATGGCTTGTTATCTATGTAAATGCACATCATGATAATTCCATACATCCAATCCTTGAAACTTCTAGCAGTAGGCTGGCCTGTCATCTTGTTGAGTAGGGCAATCATATATTGATACTCATCATCAAAATCAAACTTGTATAGGTGCACTGGTAATTTGGCAGAGGTAGTGTAAGGGTTGTTCTTTGCTCTCCATTAGTACATCCTCTTTCTTGCAATCTTTTTGTTATTTGTATATTCAATCTCTAGTTTCTTTAGATCCATACTAACTACCTTTTTCCCAACTGGAAGGTTGAAAGTAGATGTAATCCCTTTGATGGACAGATCCGCATATAGCCTTCCATGTTTTTCTACTCACCTCATCTTAGGGTTATAATTTTTGGCACACTCTACTATTAATTCTGGAGTTTCCATGGAATAAGGAAATCCAGCTGCATACCACATTCTTGATACAAAAATGGCATCCATTAGGGTACTTTCTCTATCTTCACCCATCTTGGCTGACCATGTCACCAAATCTATGTTTCCCTGGTGGGTATCTCTGATGGCACCATATTTGAACTATACTCCCTCAGGTTGGGCAAACATAGGTTTAAGGAATTCTAAATCAGACTTGTTCTTCTTAATGTCTGCCATAGATTCCTGCAATGAATAGGACTGGTCTTACAACAATATCCACATGCATGCATGTGGCATTATACGTTTACGGCATCATGCATATTATACTTATTAATCTTCATTTCATCATGATATGCATAATTATAGAGCTAAACCATAAAAGAACTTACTACCTGGATATTACAAAAAATGACAACAAGAGGGTTTCTAATTACTTACCTGATTACGTTTTTCTCCTGGATTAGGCTGCTGATTACCGAAAAGAAACTCAGATACCGATGATAATCACATGTTCTGTTCTGCTATAGGCTGTTTGCATCTGTAGGTAGGTTGTACAAGGGTTCAAATGTTCTGTGCTCTGTTTAAAATCTCATTTTTTCACAAGGTAAATGTAAAATGACCTTGTAAATTCACTTTTAATCTCATTCTTAGGGTAAATTATGGCAAATCCAGGTTAGATTGATTAAAACCATTGATCTTCTGCAACGAATTTACGGATGCTGCCAGGTGTTTGCATCGTGTTCGCGATCGGCTGGAATCCACCTACTGCATTTATGTGCATTAAATGTCATGGGGCAAGATGAGGCGGTGATCATTGGAAGATCGAGTGATATTTGGAATATCGATTCATGTTTAAAATGTCAGGTGATGTTTGAATATGACCCCCTAAAACTAAAGTGACCCCCTTTCAAATTTTGAAAGATCAGGATGACGTCACCGTCATATTGTGTAAAAAGGGTGATCGTTGGAAATATACCTCTGCGAGGTAAAAAGGATGACGACGTCACCGTCAGGGTGATTTTCTTTGTTTATCGGGATTGGATGACATCATCGGCATATTGGCTCTAGGGTGATATTTTGCAACAGGGTGATATTTGAAAGATTAGGTGATATTCAAAATATCAGGTGATAAAATTGGAAATACAACCCCCGCAAAATATATGACGATGTTTGATAGGTAAATACCACTATCACATAAAATTGACGTCCAGAGCTCTAGACCAAAATGATTATCAGGTGATATAATTGGATCAGGGTGATCTTTCATAAGATGACTGATATTAAGAAATATGACCCCCCTGGAAAATTAGGTTTGACCAGAACTTTGACTTGCAATAACTTTCATTCCCTAATGAATATCAGGGTGATCCAAAAGGCAAACCTGCATGAAATTTTGTACTCTTTCCAACCATGAGGTTATTGACATGAAATATTAAATTTGACTAACTGACCTCATCATGATGACTTACCTAGCTTCCTTATGCAGGATCATCCTGCATGACTTACTTTTACCAAACTGCCGAAAAGTAGGAAAACACAAGCCAAGCCAAGCAAAAGGTTGGGTCCCTGTTTTGTCAAATCAAAATGGGGCATGTTGTGTAACCACACAACACTACCACTATCAGAAAGAAGATCAAGCATCTTAGATACATAGTCCTACTTGTTCATAATGACTGTGGCATTACCTTTATCTTCCTTGATAATGATGAGGTTACTATTGTTTAATAAACTCTTGAAGGCACGGAGTTCAGTTTTGGGGATGTTGCACTTTGGCAAGTTAGCATGCCTTAGAGCAACTACACAATCTTGCATCCACCATACCTAATTATACTGCAAAATGCATGAACAATAATTATACTCCATCCACCATACCTAATTATTGTGCTTCCATCCCCTCTAGTGTTCCATTACATCCCAACCTTCTCATTGTTGCTACTACTACACCATCCATTCATGTGCCCATATTATTCATCTTTCCCAACCTATGTGATGAAGGGGGTAAATCACAAAACACACAATAACAAAAATTGAACACAAAAAATAGAACTTTCTTTTATTGATCTGGGCAACTCATTACACTACAGAAGCTCAATTACAATCAGAGGAATCAATCCTCCACAGGCTGCAACACATTACAGCTTCCTATCCCAAGACTCTGGAATCATCTGTCTTCTGTAACCCCAAATCAGCTAGGGTTTCTATTTTCTCACCTATTCTTGACTCTACACTCCCCCCCTTAACTCTACTATTGCCCAGGGTTCCCAAAAATGGTTATTAAGAGACTTTTTGGCAGCCAACAACCTAATTTCAAAATTTGCATCTCCCTCCAAAAATAGGTCAACTTCTGGGAGCCATAACTTTTGATCCGGGAGTCTGATTGATGAACTGTTTTATGCGTCAGAAAGCTCGCGGAGTGCTCTACGCACTAAGAACTTTTTCTGCCAATGCCGACCATTTTGGGCCCATACGGGGCCGTTTAGTGCCTCAAACCTTAATTTGAATAATTTTCAGGCATTTTTCAGGAAACAGAAACTTTAATATATTTTAGCTCGCAAATGATCTTCACGTGATTCCTTCGCCAAAGGTCTTATATTTCTGTTATGTAACTTCCTGTAAATTTTGATTTCCATCCATACCCAAATGCAAACTTTCTAAAAATAGTAGGTTACTATTTTTAGCAGTTTGGAAAAACTAAAAATTCTACATCATTATTTAGGTGATTATGGAACCAGAACCACAAATTTTGAAAAGAAATGGAAAGAAAAACAATAATTTTGAAACAAATCTTTTTTTGGGTGATGCAAGATTGCCCTTACACCATTGGATGCTCCTACATCAAACACCCAGGGTAATTTGAGAAGTGACCCTATCATGTCTCAGGTGTTTGTGTGAGGAAAACCCAAATGGTCAACCTCTGCCTTAGATAACCAAGAAGAATCTTCAACAGCTCTTCCTTTCCATTTCACCAGATATTCTTCATATTGCCTGTTCTGAGTATTTCTTCCCGCACGGCTATCCAAGATCTCTTCTATCTCCTCCGTTGAAGTATATGCCAGAATACTCCATTGTTCTTCTGTTGTTCCATCCTCTGTGCCACCCTCATGATATTTTGTTAAACCAGTAATGTTGAACATAGGGGAAATATTAATCCCACTTGGCAACTCTAGCTCATATGCATTTCCTGAATCATGCTTCTTCAGGATTTTGCATGGTCCTAATTTCTTCATTTTCAACTTATTGTATGTTCCAATTGGGAACCTTTCTTTTCTCAAGTGAACCATGACTTCATCTCCTACCTGAAACTCCTTATACTTCCTCTTCTAATCTGCCATAGCCTTATATTGAATATTCATCTTATTAATGTGCTTTCTCACCTCTTCATGCAAATTCTTCAGATGTTCTGCAAAGTCTTTAGCCTCGGCACTTGTCTTTTCTCCTTTGTCTAGATTCCTTAACTCTGAAGCATTTCTTGGACTATTTCCATATACAATCTAGAATGGTGATTTACCAATACTCCTATTGACAGAATTGTTGTAAGCAAATTTTGCCTATGGTAAAATTAAATCCCATCCCTTGGGCTTATCTCCTACTAAGCATCGTAGTAGGTTACCCAAACTCCTATTCACCACTTCTATTTGTCCATCAGTCTGTGGATGGTGTGTAAAACTAAACTTCAAATCTGTCTTCAACTTCTTCCACAATGTCCTCCAGAAATAACCAACAAACTTGGTATCTCGATCTGAAACTATGCTCTTTGGTAGACCATGTAATCTCACCACCTCTCTGAAAAATAATTCAGCAATATGAACATCATCGTTAGTCTTCCTACAAGGAATAAAATGTGCCATCTTCGAGAATCTATCCAGCACCACAAAAATGGACCATGTCCTCTCTGTGTCCTTGGTAAACCAAGAATAAAATCCATACTAATATCATCCCATGGCTTCTCTAGTACAGGTACTGGCTGATATAGACCTGTGTTCTGACTTGCTCCTTTCACCATCTGACATACTTTGCAACTCTGCACAAATTTCCTCACGTCCTGCTGCAACTGTGGCCAATAATAATTTTCACCAACAATAGTAATGGTCTTATCTCAACCAAAGTGCCCGGCCAATCCTCCACTATGCTTCTCCTTAATCAGGTTCTCTCTCATGGAACTCCTTGGAATGCACAACTGGCTTCCTCTAAACAACATGTCATCTTGGATTATGAAATCCAACCATTTTGTCCTATCCAAAGTAACAGGTTCCAAACAAGCTTTCCAGGCCTCTACAAAATTTGGATCTTCAGGATACAAACTTTTGAGCTCATCGAACCCAACAACCTCTATCTTCATTTCTGTCAACAAATTTTGCCTTCTGCTCAAGGCATCTGCAACTCTGTTGGACTTCCCACTCCTATGCTTCAAAACAAAAGTATAGCTCTGCAAAAACTCAACCAATTTTAAGTGCCTTTGGTTTAACTTCCCTTGGCTATTAGGATACTGCAAAGCCTAATGATCAATATATAAAACAAAATCTTTTGGCAACAAATAATGTCTCCATTTCTTCAAAGCCTGAACTATTGCATAAAATTCTTGATCATAAATAGAATACTTTTTCTTGGCATCATTAAGCTTCTCACTAAAATAGGCAATGGGCTTACCTTCTTGGCTCAAAACAACTCCTATACCACTACCACTAGCATCACAATCTACCTAAAATACCTTATTGAAATTTGGAAGTGCCAAAACAGGTCGTTATATGACTTTCTGCTTCAATGCATCAAAGCTCTTGTCTGTTCCTTTAGTCCATCTAAACTCTTTTCTATCCCCTCTCATTGTCTTAGTTAGGGGTGCACAAATGCTACTAAAATTCTTGATAATTTTTTTGTAAAAACTTGCCAGACCATGAAAAGATCTTACCTTCGTTGCACTCCTTGGCATAGGCCATTCAATGATAGCCCTTAGTTTTTCTGGGTCCATCTTAAGACCTTCCTCTGAGACAACAAATCCCAGGTATACCAACTCCTTTGCAAAACTACATTTCTTCAGATTAATTAGCAACTTCTCTTTCCTCAGCTTCTCTAGAACTCTTCTGATATGCATCAGATGCTCATCCCAAGTCTTATTGAAAATCAAAATATCATCCAAATAAACAATAACAAAACTTCCCAAAACTTCTTTCAGTACCTCTTTCATGAGCCACATGAATGTGCTTGGTGCATTGGTTAGCCCAAATGACATGACTAACCACTCATACAAACCTTCCTTTGTCTTGAAGGTTGTCTTCCATTCATCTTCTTCTTTGATACGGATCTGGTGATACCCACTCTTCAGGTCAATCTTCGTGAAGTACTTGGCTCCACTCAAACAATCCATGATGTCATCCATTATTGGCAATGGAAACCTATACTTGACCGTTATCTTATTGATGTCTCAAGAGTTTGTACACATCCTCCATTCTCCATCCTTCTTTGGTACTAGTACTGTAGGTACCGCACATGGACTTAGGCTCTCCCTTATCAGTCCCCTCCTCAACAACTCCTAAACTTGTCTGTTCAGCTCTTCATTCTCTGTAGGGGTCATTCTGTGGGCTACCTTATTCAGCAAACTGGCTCCTGGTATCAAATCCATTTGATGACTTATTTTTCTTATCGGTGGTAAACTTTCCGGTACATTATCAGAGACAGTATCTTGAAATTCTTCCAACAGCTCTGAGACTTTAGCTGGTACATCTTCACATTTCTCTTGACTAATCTTAGGAATCAATGCATAGCAATGACGCTCATGCTTCATACCCTCCAAAAATTTCCTACCATCTACCAGGCAAATTCTGGCAATACTACATACCTTTCCTTCCACCTCCTTCAAGGGCTTCAACTTATGACGAACTCCATCCCTTGTTAGGGAATATGTGTCTGCACGGCCATCATGGACAGCGCTCCTATCATACTGCCACGGCCTCCCCAATAGCATATGACATGCATCCATCAGTATGATATCACACAACACCTCATCATGGTAGTCACCAATCTTGAACTTCACTAAACACTGCTCATTGACCAAATCTCTATGGTCCTTCTGCAACCAAGCAATCTGAAATGGATGCGGATGCTTTCTTCTTGTCAACTTTAACTTGTCAACCATCTCCTCTGAAACAAGATTATCAGTGCTTCCACTATCAATAATAATATCACAACACTTACCTTCACATTTGCACCTTGTGAAGAATAAACTCTTCCTCTGATTGGGTTCTTTCTCTTCATTCAGCAAGGTTCTTCTGACAACTAGGGTTTCTCCCTTTTCAGCATCTTCAGAATGCTCAGAATGTGCATCTTCATCTACATGTGCAACTCGTGCATTGCCTTCAGGCCTTCTATTTGTCCTCCTTGATGTTGCGGACACTCATATGCCCTATGCCCTTCTTCCCCACATTAGAAACAGGTTCCTCTGAAACCTCCTCTTCCGTGTCCTTGCCCAGGTCTACCTCTTCTTCCTCTATGCTCACCATTATTTTGGTCACGAGGGCGGTAGGCATTATCCCCTCTTTGATTTTGACTGGTGCCAGCTTCTTCACTTTTATTTTGATCTTCATTACGTCCTCTGTAGGGCCTTCCACCAGTACTTCTGCCTTGACCTCTTCCCCTTTGCTTGCTATCAAATCTCTTATTCAGCTTCTCTTCCACCTTCAGGGAAAACTGGTATGCATCTTCTATGGTGGTCATTCTGACTAGGCTCAGCTCCTCTTGAATACTCGGCCTACACCCATTAATGTAATGGGCTACCTTCTCCTTGTTGGGCTCTGCATGATCAGTTCTGATAGTAATCTTATAAAATTCTTCTATATACTATTTAACAGACTTGTTACCTTGCTTCAGTCCTTGCAGCTTCTTCAACAACTCCATCTCATAGTCCATAGGAATGAAGTGCTTCTTCAATTTCTCCACCATCCGATCCCATCTGGTGATCTTTCTTTTTCCTCTTCTGTTCCTCTCTAACTGGACTCCTTCCACCAAAAATTGGCATGGCCCTTCAATTTTGTTTTTGCAAACTTGACTCGATCTGGGTCTTCTACATCTTCATACTTGAAGTATTCCTCCATGTCATTGATCCAATCAATAAGCTGTTCTGGATTCAAATCTTTAGAATATGTAGAAACTTTGATCCTAGGCCTCTTTCCAATCTTTGAAATGGCCCTCAACAACCTAACTTTTGTAGGATCTCTTGCAGCTTCTTGTTCTTCCTCAGATAACTCTTCTTTAGCTTCATCCTCGCTTTCTTCTCTTGCTCTCGGATCAAACCCTTTTCGCAGCTCCTCTTGCAATGCATCAATCTACCTTTGCAGGGCTCTAAAACCCTCTTCTGTCAAAGCATTCCTCCCAACACAATTTCTTCATGGAGGCATCTTGGTCTCCACAACAAACCCACACCTCAGGTCCTAGTACAAACTGCCTCACAGTCAGCAATCTGTCTACACACTCAGGAATCCTTGCTCTGATACCACTTGATGAAGGGGGTAAATCACAAAACACACAACAACAAAAATTGAACATAGAAAATAGAACTTTCTTTTCTTGATTTGGGCAACTCATTACACTACAGAAGCTCAATTACAATAAGAGGAATCAATCCTCCACATGCTACAACACATTACAGCTTCCTATCCCAAGACTTTAGAATTATCTGCCTTCTGTAACCCCAAATGAGCTAGGCTTTTTGTTTTCTTGCCTATTGTTGACTCTACACTCCCCCCCTTAACTCTAGTATTGCCCAAGGTTCCTAGAAATGGTTATTAATAGCCTTTTTGGCAGCCAACAACCTAATTTCAAAATTTGCATCTCCCTCCAAAAATAGGTCAACTTCTGGGAGGCATAACTTTTGATCCGGGAGTCCGATTGACGAACCGTTTTATGCATCAGAAATCTTGCGGAGTGCTCTACACGCTAAGAACCATCTCTGCCAATTCTTGCCATTTTCGGGCCCATACTGGGCCGTTTAGTGCCTCAAACCTAAATTTGAATAATTTTCAGGCATTTTTCAGGAAATGAAAACTTTAATTTATTTCAACTCGCAAATGATCTTTGCGTGATTCCTTCGCCAAAGGTCTTATATTTCTGTTATGTAACTTCCTGTAAATTTTGACTTCAATCCATGCCCAAATGCAAACTTTCTAAAAATAGCAGGTTACTATTTTTAGCAGTTTGGAAAAACTGAAAGTTCTACATCATTATTCAGGCGATTATAGAACCAGAACCACAAATTTTGAAAAGAAATGGAAATAACAACAACAATTTTGAAACACATCTTTTTTTTGGGTGATGCAAGATTTCCCTTACACCACTGGATGCTCCTGCATCACTATGGCTCATATTACCCACCCATCTTATCCCATGACTAATACCTCCTATAATGTGACCCATCCATCCATGGCTATATATTTATTTTTTACCTCACAATCTCACTGTACCTCATTTATTTTGGCATACACCCAACAGTACCCTTGTTTCTATCTCTACCATGGATACATTGTTGTAAGAAGTGGCCAACCTCGTGAAGGAAATCAATAACAATAAGAATGATTCTATTGCTTACAATCCACCATATTGCATGCCATTAACATTTGATGTTGTAACATATCCACTACTTGTGTGGGATTTGTGGCCCCTAGATATGAATTGTATAATGGAAAAGGAGATCCAACTTTCCACATACAAGTTTTTATTGTTGCATGCATAGATTTTGCATATGATGATAAGATCTTGGAAAAGTTATTCCCACAAATCTTGAAGGAATATGCTATTCAATGGTCCTAATAATTACCTTTGGGTTCCATATAATGCTTTGATGACTTAGCTATAGCCTTCTTAAAGTAGTTGCATATAAACATGGGTTTGAAAATCACTATGAATGACCTAATTAGACACACTAAATGAAGTAATAAGCCTATAAGTGATTGTCTTCTACTTCCAATAAATTGAAACATCAATTTGACAATGATAAGCTATATATTATGTTTCTTGAGGGTTTACTTATGTCTATTAAGAACAATGTGTATTTGAGTAGCTTTCCCTCTTTTAGAGACATGCGTATACTATATGAAAAAGATTGATCCCAAACTCTTAACATCTAATACCCTAAAATATGGCTTTTCATCTCAATATTCTTACCCCTCTAAAGTTTCAAAACTAAAACTCTTTTTTGGAGGGTAATAATGCAAAGGAAAATATTAACCAAGTTGCTAAACACTTACATTTTCCCTTCCCCTAAATAACACGCTTTTAGGAAGTTCACCAATCTACAAGAATCCTTGGATGATGTTCTTGAAAGCTTGTTAAGTGTTAATTTCATTACACTTCCTCTAGTAAATCCATTGGAGTTACATAAACTACTTTATAGAGCTTGTAATGATCAAGCATTTTGTAAATTCCATATAGTTAAAGGCCATGCCACACAATTATGCATGGGTTTCAAGCACAAGTTACAAGATTGTATAGACAATAACATGATCCATGTGGAAGGTGTCAATGATAATGGAAATCCTTCTATTACACTTGCTAATAGTTATTGAGAATTTATAGCAATCCCTTCCCTGATCATACAAATAATGTTGACGCACATGATGGGTTAGCCCATAATACTGTGTCCCACTTTTTGGCCAAAGTGGGACATTGAAATCAACATTTTTAACCAAATCTTCACTTTCTAACACCTATAGTAGCTTAACTATTAATAATTCAAAGATGATGCAAACTAGTGGTTTGTGAAAATTTTTGTGTAGATTCCAAATATATATATTTTAAAAAAATTAGAAATAAATTATGATTTTTTTGAACATAATTTTTAATAACTTGTTTTTTATAATAAACAACATTTTTAAAAAGTGACGTTTATGTCATAACGCATAACTTTTTTATAGAGAGGATAAAATTCTAATTTTTAAAATATAGATTTGTAACACCAATATCTAGGGCATGGATTTTTTTTCATAATTTTTTGTTACATATTTTTTAATTAATTTTTGAAGTGAGATAAATTATAGTTTGGACATAGGTTTATGTCGTAACACAACTTTTTTTGTACGTATTGAAAATTAATTTTCATTTTTTTGTTGAAATAAGGACATTAATACCTAGGGCATATATATTTTTTAGAATTTTTTTGTCTATTTTTTTATTTTTCTGCTTGTGTGGAATAGAGACCTTGTTCGGTGAAAAACTTATGTTCACTAGAAAATAGAAAATAAATATAATAATCAAATTAAATTATTCAAAATTATACTTTTTGGAAGGTGTATACGAAGGGATACATACTTAAAAAATATAATTTATAAATGACTTCATTTGACCCCCCTAAAAGGTGAAGCAAAGTTGGTTTTTATCAGCATTTTGATAGGTACAGAGGAGACTCCATCAAGGGTTTAATTTAAGACTAGGAGGGTTCTATCCAATGGGGTTTGATGTAAGGGGGTTTTATCTAACTCCTTTCAATTAAAATCCTTTAGATGGAACCCCTCAAGGCTTAAATCATTAATTTTTCTAAAAACTATGTGATTTTAGGAAAAAATTAGGATATTCCATAATTGGGACACAATATTCATGAAAAAATCAATACTATGGTAAATAAAAATAATGATGATACAAATGATTCCATTATTGATTCTAATGGTGCATCACATTCACATGATTTTGTGGGAGCAATTAAAACTATCATTGCATCTTCTTCTCCTCCTCCAACTCCATTGATTACTTTTTTAATGAGGAGATACTACAAAATAATTGTTATGGGCCATTGTATGTATAGGGTGAAATACATGATAATGTTACTAGTGATATTCTTGTTGATGCTACAAACCAATATAACATATGTACAAGAGAGTTTCGTCATAAACATCAAAAGACAAATTCTTACTCTCATTCAAGATTCTTGGGTTGTGCTATATTACCACTTAAAGTTGGACCTAAATAAGTACAAATCTTATGCCATGCTATTCTTTCTTTGGGTAAATTTTTCATATTGGTTGGTAGACCATGGCTAGAACACTTGAAAGTAGTACCTTCAATTGTTCATCAATGTATAAAATTTGTTCATAAAAGAAAAGTTGTCAAGATTCCATGAGACGTATATGATCCCATTGTAGAGTTGAGTGAATTTACTCTCCATATATAGATCCCAACTAAAAATAAACCTCCATACAAATTTGAAATGGATCTTCATGAGGTATACCAAAATTGATTACATGCACACTAAGAACATAAGATAAAACAATAAAAGCATAAAGAGCCTCACAATGAACAAATTAGTCATGAAGCTAAGAAAGCAACATCTACAAAAGTTATACAAAAACTAGAGCTTCATGCCCAAAAGACTACTTGGATGCCAAAGAAAAGTATTGTGTTACACCAAATTCCAAATTATCCTCCATAATCACAAGTAAAGAAACAATAAATATGGGTGAATAAAGACATGCCTAATGTACTACCAATTGATTATGTGTTTGTGTAAAGTACAAAAGGATTATCAACAAGAACACATGTAATAGAGAAGGCATGTCAAGAAGAAGCAACAAAATTAAATGAAAATAAATATGATGATACATGTTGGGATGATGAAGATCTTTTGTAGGGTGATGATCGTTCAAAATTTGTTTGATGATTCATGAGCATCTGTAGTTTATATACCTATATACGTACATACCTTATTGCTTTGCACCTTTGGCCTTTTAATTATACCTTGTTTGTTGTTCTTTACACACTCATTTTACCTTCTATATCTTGTTTCAAACTTGTGTTCCCCACTTGGGGGACATTTTACTTCCATTATTTGTTGACCTTTGTGTTTCTCTTTTGCTTATTTCTCTTGCATGCTTTCTTATGTTTACTACCTTGGTTTGTCCATTTTTCCTTGTTTCTTACTTTATGATTGTCATGCATCCTTACTTTCTTTATACCATGATCATAGGATTATCCTTTTCATGCATATATACTCATGCTTTCATCCTTATGATGCTTATATTCTACTTTGATTACTTGATGCTTATACTTATGACCTTCTTCCATACTTAGATCATAGGCTTTTCCTATCTTGCTATTTATGAGCCTTATCATCATGCCTAGATTACTCTTATGTGCCTATGCTTGTTTCTTACATCTTGTGTTACCAGATTGCACCTTCATTGCTATATCATCCTATTACTTTGGGGGGCACCTTACTTTTCCCCATAGCTATGTTGTCTCTTCAACTTTATATCATGCTCCTAGAGCTATCCTTTTAGATCGGAAGTATTTTGCTTCCCCATTCTCTCTTGAGCTATCATTTCATATCCTTTTACATAATTTTGCACTTACATGCCTAATTATGTTCCTATAGATATCTTACAACATTGGGGGCATCATGTCTTCCCCTATCCTATTAGGTGTGGTCGCATTCCTTATCATGTACTAAGAGCCACATTTAGGACACCTTGCCTTCCCCATACCACTTACATTGCACTTCTAGGGCCATTTTTAGCTTGTGATTTTCCCATACTGGAGGCAAACTTATACCTTGATGCTTATCTCGATTTCATATGATTTCACACCTACCATCCTAAGTGTCTTTCTTGTTACATGATGCATTCATGACACTTATTACTTTACATTATTTATATTCTTATTTTCTTAGATTGCATTGACTCTTCATGTACTATCTTCCCTCTCCTCCAACTCCTTGTATCTATTGGATGTGGCCAATTGGTGGGGGACATATCCTATCACTAACTCTCCTTGGTTGAGCTTGTAGAGAATTATATGTAATGATACATAGACTCTTTACCGTGTCTAGATATAGCTTGATTATATGATATGGTAGTTCCTGATATGTCATATTTTGATCACATAACATGGTAGTGTCCAATATGCTACACCACTTTTCATACGCATGGAATTTCCAAACCATACTCCAACTTTTGCATTTTCCTAAATAGTTAAATCAAGATTGTAATTTGTGCCTATTTCACTTGTGAGATAGAAGATGCTTATTGCATATTTTTCTCTATTTTACAAGTTCCTATGGAGCACACATGATAAGGAATACACAAAGATATATAGTTGGGTCCACTACTAGCATCCCTTTTATGTTTGAAATTTTACTAAATACATGTCTATTTGTGAGTGCTCATTTATTTTTACATGTTCATTTAGGATATGCATATTTACCTCAAAGTAGGGGAAAAATTTAATGGTGAAATTTGCATACCCATGTCAATCCCATTTAGTTTTGGGCCCACTTTGAGAGAATGTCTTAATATAATTACATAGTGACATGTGATGTACTTTTGTTCTAAGTTTTTCTCCTTCCCCATCCTTGTCCATCTTCACTTACTCTCACTTACACACATTCCTTGCATATGTCCGTACATCTACCCTATTTGCATTTATTCACACGATATGTAATCATTTATTAGCTCTAACTTCCATAAACTCATTCCTGATCTCAAGACTCCATACTCCTTATCTCGGGTCATTTATGTGGTGTGGAATCCATCCCACATGACATGGATTTGACCAAAAATTTAAAATTTTAAAATTTTGAAGACCAGCTCTTGCCCTTTCCCATAGCAATTGGGAGTCAAATTAGTACACTCTTGTGTGATGATTCATTATGTCTTGATATTTAAATACATCCATTTGAGCATTAATCATCATCCAATCACATTCAATAATCATTTAAAATCCTAGAGCATTAAGGATAATTTAGTAGGAACATTTTGAATTAGTGCATTAAAAGGAACAATACTTGCATCCTAGACCACTTGCATGCTTGCATGTTGTCTAACCACATTTGTCTTGACTACAAAAGCCAATCTAAAAGGGGGTTGACCTAAGAGAACTTGGCCCTTCCAATCCAATGATTTCCCCAAGGTATTTTTAAATAGTGTCAACCCTTAACCACCAACTAGACATCAAAAATGCATAGTATGAAAGGAAGCAAAGGTGTAGAATACACTTCCTACACTAATGTATGAGAGAGGATATGTATAAAACAAATGAATCTTTTAGTTACAAGGAAAAACAACACAAAAAGAATATGTCCATAACATGGTGATTACATGGGAAAAACCCTTATAGAGAAAAATTCCATACTCAAAAGCACAAACAAATTGTCTTATTATCAACAAAGGTTATAATACAATATCTGAGATAACTCCCTTCTGGGAGTATCACCAACAACAAATATGGAGAAATTTTGGCAACATAATGATACCTACAAAATAACTATGAAACCCCATCTCTAGCAACTGATATATAAGAGATCCAATACATGAAACCACAAGTGGTATAACACAAACCATGACAAAAAATGACACCCAAATCATGGGCCCAAATTCCAACTCCTTCCTTGGTGTTGGTCCTCTAGGATAAAAATAGAATATGCTCTTACACCTAACATACCATGTCATAAGTTGTCATAAGTAACTCCCCAAGTTGGGAACTCCATTATTTCCATTCAAAGATGACTTATGACACATCATAGTTGGTCAACTTGGTCATGTCAACAATGTAACCCCCTCTTACATGTTCTTACACACATCATAAATTATTTTACACCACTATCTCCATTACAAATCCTTTTACACATGCTTCATGACAAGATATTCTCTTACACACACTTACACACTTCAGAATAAGGCATACATATGGCATAATAGCCAAGTCATAAGTGAGATGCCCTTTCCATGAGGGTGCACTAATAATAAATAAATACTAAATCAAATGTTAAGATTGTAAGATGTATGACACATCTATCCCAACATTCTCCCACTTGTCATATACCTTGGAAAATAAAAAGGGGAACACTAATAGTGTCAACTAACTATTAGAGGCCAAGAGGCCTCTAGAATCATAGCACCACCTTTTTTTTGTACTCACTAGCTTTGTTAATGCATCTACAATATTCTACATCATGCCAACTTTCTTTGACATCACCCTCCCATCGTCTACCATGCCTTGAACAAAATGGTGCTAGGCATCAATATACTTTGGTCTTGCATGAAAGTCTGAGTTCTTTGCCTGATAGATGACACTTTGACTATCACAAAAAACTATAATATCTCTCTAACTTAGCCCAACATATAAATATAGTCTCAGAAGCTAAATGACCTTTTTACATGCATGAGTAGCTTCCATATACGCTATCTCTATAGTGAACAAAGTGACTACATCTTGCTACTTACTCATCCAGTTTACTGTTCCACTAAAAAGTTGAAACACATCTATTGGTAGACCTCTTTCTATCAACGTCCCCTGCACAATTTGAATCCATATAACCATGTATGTCCATTGAGTGTTGGTCCCATAAAATATCACCATGATAAAAAATAGAATACTTGGAAGTACCCCACAAGTACTTGTGGACCCTCTTCATTACAACCTGTGAGGGTAAAATGAAGCTTGCTTCCTTGCTTCAAAGTCCTCAAGATGATAAGATGAAGTTGGCTATGATACTTTGTGTGATTGAAGATGAGCTTCAACACAATATGAAGTGATGTGGAGATGGGAGTGCCGAAGGTGCGCTAGTGTTTCTGCAGCATAAGTTTGCTCAAATGATGGATATGAAATGAAGAAGAAAAGGGTTGCATTTATAGAAATATGTGAGAGTAGATCAACGGTTGAGAAGAAATAAGAAGATCAAAGGTTGAGAATGGTTGAGGAATGTGTACGAATAGAAAGAGGACAAGTGTCCAAGCTCCATCATGCAATAGGGGAGTTAACAAAATTGATTGAATAGTTAACAGAATAAACCAACCAATTAAGTGAATTGATTGGGGAGTTGACTGAATTGATTGATCAGTGAACTCGAATGATTAATTAGTTAACAGACTTGATTGATAAGTTAACTAATTTTGACTGGAGAATAAATAGGACATGTGGGTGAGGGAATATTAGCTAATTAAATACTTAAAATATTTAATTACATGTGCAACATGGTGAGGTGGAAAAAGTGAGGTGGAAAGATGAGGTGGATTGATGAGGTGGAATTATGAAATTAGGACTTAGGATAGAGGGATTTAGGATTAATTAAATAATGTAGGATTATTTAATTATATGAGACATTAGAAGAATTTAGGGAATTTAATTAAATAAATTGATTTTATTTATTTATGGGATAATGAACCAATCAAATAAAATTAGAATATTTATTCAATTGATAGAAGAAATAAGAATTAAGATAAATATTAAAATATTTACTTAATTTGACATGAGCCAATTTTAGGTGTATACATTTTGCCCCTCTTTGAAGCAATGTGTTTTATCACGTTGTTTCAAAGAAAAAGATTGTTTGACAATGATACATGCCCCAGTTTGCCCCTGGTACAAGTTTGACGACAGGATGCACCCTCAGGAGATTGGATGGGAAGAAGGTAGAAGGGCGTGAGATGGACAATCTCACGAAGAAGAAGGTAAAAAGTGGGTTAGGATGGAGAAAAATAGGACATGGTTCGGAGGAACAGATACAGGAAGTAGCCATAGTTGTCATGCAGTCAGATATGGGTCACTTGCTATATATAGGAGCTGGGTCCACAAGTTCTATTCATTTGTACACTTGTCCATAGTTGATAGGTCTTCTTGAGAGCTTAGGAGAGCATGGCAGCCAAAGAGATGGATATTCCACGTGAGGAGCACCGGTTTGAGCGAGTCCAACAGTTCGATCGACTAGCGGAGGCAGGACCCCCAGTATGCAGTTCTTTAAAACATGCTAAAAGTCATTTATTAGGCTCATTAATGGCTAGGGAAAATAAGTAGAACAGATGCGTCGAGCTATCTTTCGGTGCGTATGTTGCTATGTGGTGCATGTGCTCAAACTTTTGGCGCATATGTTAGTTTGGCACATACAGGTTACGAATTGGTGCATATACTTCTAAGATGCGCATGTGACATAAGAAGTGGCGCATGTGCCATAACAGCGCATACACGTCATGGGGTGGTGCATTCATGGTGAAGCGGCGCATGTGGTATGGATCGGCGCATTTGCCACCTGGATCAGTGCATTTGCACTAGGAAAATTAGTTGACTTAACGAAATTAACTCAATTGGCACCCTGATCGATGTGACAATTGATTAGTGATCTCTGAGATTGCTAAGAATCTAGTCAAGAGATGATATGTTGTTTTGGTTAATTTGATATGATAAGTCAATGATAGGATAGTTTGATTGCTTTGAGGAGGTTTGCTTGGACATGGATGTTTTTGACGTTATGCGTTTGATTGATTTGCAGGAGGATATCTGGGATACCCTCATGTCACGAGAGCAGTTCTCATTGCCGATATTGCAGTGATACATGTTGACTGAGATAGATCGTGAGGCTCTAGGTGCTATGGGTCTGCACTATGTTTGTTTCATGCTTGAGGTTCGCACAAACTGGGCTATGTTGACTACAACGGTGGAGCGATTCCACAACGAGGATGGCACATTCCATCTTCCGACAGGGGAGATGGCGATTACTCTTGAGGACATGTATCAAATTCTGCACCTCCCGATTCAGGGAGAGTTGGTTGAGTATGAGTCACAACAGGACGTTGGCTTGGAGGAGTGTAGACGCATGTTTGATGACCCAAGGTTGGTGGAGCAGGTGATTTCATGGCAGGATATACATGACTGCTATGACTACTTCCTAAGCATAGTGGTAGGATTGATCGGTGGCGCAGTATGCCCCGATAGGTCACACAGTTTCCCGATTGGCCCGGGGAGGGTGTTAGAGAGCATGATTACAGACGGGACTCGGTATGCATGGGGTGTGTGCATGCTTGCACACTTATATAGAGATATGCATCAGGTAGTGTACCATAGAGGGGAAAGTTTGTCAGCAGGTGTGTCTCTCTTGTAGTTTTGGTTGTGGGAGCACATAGCTATTACAAGGCCGATATGTCTATTTCACAAGTAGAGGGGTGAGCCCTACAGTTACGGCTATGCAGGTGTGATTTCCCAGCACAGGATGGGGAAGTTGGAGTACTGGAGACATGCGTTCGATAACTTGGATGTAGTTATCTGGCGCCCATACCTAGACTGTGAGGTATGGGAGGATGAGGCCGATGAGTTACCTTATTGCTTTTAGACGCGATGGCTCATTGGGAAGACTAGGTATATACTAGAAAGGCAAATTGTTAGCAGGGTTTAGAGATAATTTGGTAGAGTATAGGGTAGACCACAAGGACAGGCGTGCTTTTCCAGGACCCATGCAGAGACATTCAGGTGGGGTCCCGTGGCGTCATATGAGAAGGCCTTGGCAAATTTTTAGCAAATCCCCTATGCAGCTTGGCCCATGAGGAGGGAGATAGTGGATACTGGCATGACACCAAACTATGAGGAGTGGTTCGCTACTCACCCCTTTCCTAGATACTCAGGACCAAGAGAGTTGGCTCCTCGTATAGACGAGGAGGATTCAGACGATGAGGGTAGAGCTAGCTAGAGGAGAGGAGGATGGAGGAGGGGGAGAGGGGGAGAGGGGGATGATGGAGGAGGAGGAGGAGATGGAGGAGGAGGTGGTAGACCTAGACAGAGGAGCAGGTAGTTACGCAGCCATAGGCTGCAGGACAGGCGTAGGCATAGGTGCCAGCACAGCAAGGGTTACCTCAGAGGCAGATGTCGCCACCACAGCAGGTGGCACAACAACAGGTATAGGGACAGGTACCAACACAACAGATGGCACCAGGATAGGCAGAGCAGGCTCCGCAGCCTGATTTACAGCAACAGGCTATGGTTGCATTACAGAGCTAGGTTAGGCATCTGAGAGCTCATCTGAGAGAAACAAAGTCTCGCAGGGATGCAAATGCGAGAAAGATATTAGAGTTGACCACAGAGAGACGCAGCCTTAGCTAACATGCAGGCTATGAGATCAGAGAGGGATATAGCAGTGGTAGCTATGGGCATAGATGACACTTCTAGCTTCCTGGTTTCACAGGTATAGCAGGCACAAACATAGCTGGCTCAGGTTTAGAGTGAGCTTGGTAGAGCACAGGCCTAGGCTCAGTACTACAAGGATTTATATCATGGAGCCGTGTCAGCAGAGCATTGTGCACCCAGCTTCAGGAGCCAGTCGAGGGAATCTCAGAGGGCAGGTGGATCTCAATCATTGGGATTAGTCAAGGGCCCCCAGCAGTCAGGGGGAGACAGAGGAGAGGGGACCGCAAGGAGTAGTGCTTCACGGTCGCAGGGGTAGTCAGTTTTTGGACACTTGTACCAGATTTTTAACTTGATGTACAGATTTTTTGATGGCTGAGATAGCCTGTATATGTACTACTTTTGCCCCTAAGACATGTATCATCATCCTTGTACTTTGTATACACTTTTATGATATGACTCTGAGAGATGGACATCTACTTTGATATATTATACATTTGGACATGTTTTGATGATAAACATGGCGATGCAGTTTATTGATGTTCTACATGCAATGTGTTCTATGTTTACATGTTATGGATGCAATCTATTTTATGATGCTTGGTATATGTGATGCGTACTAGATGGATTTAGGATGATTTGATATGCTTAATTCAGATGTTTATGGATATGATTATGCAGCTCTATATGTATTTGTGTATATTTTTGTTTGATTCTTTTTATATGATGTATGGATGCAAATGGATGTGGATAACCTAATACACTTTAAAATGTATGGAAATGATCTAATGTATTTCTATGTTGTATGCAAATGATGTGATATGATGTGTTGCCTATGCTATGTTTTTGATATGTCCAAATGTACTCAATCGACACAGAGATGATATAGACAGGTGGAAGAAAAGAGATGAAGAAAATATTAGCCTTCATTTGATATACTGCAAGATTTTATTATGGTATGATTGACATGGATTTCTGGATATGGAATGGATGCGGATTGTCATCTTGAAAGTGCAAGTACTTTGCTTTCATCATTGGGCACTTTTTGGTATTTTCACTTTTTGAAGTGTCATAAGGAAATACAAGCATCTGGATATAATTAGACCGAGATGACCTGAGTATTCCTTACATGGATTTTGATATAGCGAGTTGGTACAAGAATCTATTCAAACTTGAATCTAGATGACCTGAGTACTTCTTGCATTTCAATAGATAAGGATTGCCCCTTTTCATGTTCAGACTTCAGAGTCCTCAATGATCTTTTGTTGATCATGTCGTTAGACAGAAATTCATCACATTACTAAAGTTTAATCCCCAAGCAGTAGACAAAGGAAAAGATTATGCCCCCATCATAGCATCTCTAGCTTTGGGCATCCTTGAGTAGCATAGGAAGACATAATGACAAAAATCGAAGACTTTGTTAAGTTAACCTATTCACAAAAGCATTCTTGCATTAGATGTGTATTTTTGCCATAATTGATATAGAATCAATTTTGGGTGCTTTTGGTATCATACTCACCTTTGTTTTGGATAGGTTGACATTCTGCGTCAAGATTTTTTCTTGGAAGTGCATTTTTGTTGAACGTGCTTGTCTAGTGAAAGTATCACAATCCAAAACCCTCTAAGGCATAACCCTTTGAGGCTGGGAGACTCCATAATGGAGATTAGTGCTGCCTCACGTGTAACCACTCAAACGGTTACCTTGACTATGAACCAATTGTGTAGTGTACCAAAAACCCCTATTTGTTGACACAAAGGGCGGAGCCCTTGAAGCGGCCTCGATTCATGTGATTCTTAGTAGAGGTAGCAGGGACAATCCTATGGTTCGGTGGGGGTACGAGCCTAAGGAAACCTAGATCTGGTATGCGTGAGAAGTGAGTGCCGTGGAGGGGAGCCAGTGCTACCAGATCCTTGAGCTACATGCTTTGAATTTGCACATCTAGAGGATTCAATAGATATTGTCCTATCCAACTTAGGGTGTACTTGTTTTTGAGTCAAAAAGTCCAAAAATACAAAAAAATAACAAAAGGTAAAAATCATGAAAACTTCTATGTGTTTGCTATGTCTTTGCCATAATTAAAAATCAAAATTCAAAAGCAAACCAAGTCTTCAATCAAAAAATTGAAAAATCTTGAAAAACATTCCAAAATTTTTCAAAAATTTTGAGAAACCAAACTGAAAGCTAGAGTTGCGCATTTGCCACGACCTATGGTGCATCTGATTTGACTTACAGCGCATTTAAACTCTATTGCAGCACTTTTGAAAAACCACGGAATCATGCATTTGAACTCTGTCACGATGCATTTACTGCTGCGCGTCCAATCCAGAGAGTAAATCAGTACCTTCCAAGAGCAAATTTTTCAACTTTTCAAAAACCATTTCAAACATGTCTCAGTTTTTCCAAAATCTAATCTACACCATAACTACCTCATCCAAAATCTTGCAACATTCTTCCAAAATCCAACAAGGTTAGAACCAAACTATTCTTGATCACATCCAAAATCTCAAACAAACCTAGTGAGTCTCCATTATCAAGGATCACTTATCCTTTTCTCTAGGAACTCCACTAGTGGTTTGTGCAAGACTAGTCACATCAAGTAAACAGATTCCTATCATCCTTGCTTCGACTATCGTCTTGTTCACCCATCTTGTTTGATACCAAATCGATCTAAGAAGAACCTCACTATAATCTTGTTCCATTCTAGCACCTTGTTGAAAACTTTCTCACTCCATCCAATCTCTTTGTCACCTTGCATGGTCTTAACACGGTCTCAAAAACAAAAAATAGATTGAAATGGCTGAGAAAAATATCCCAAACTCTCACGAAAGTGATGAGGAAATTTTTAGGGAAGAGCTCCTTCAAATGCAACATGACCCAAAATTTCAACGCCTATTGGAAAAGGTACTTGCCCAAGACCCTACCAAAGTCTTTTTACACCTAGCAAATCTAGGAGTCAAGCTCCCTAAAGATTTTGACATAGAGGCTCTAAAAGAAACTGGGGAAGAAAGAAACCCTGAGGGAAGTAGACATGAGGAAGTACCCATAGACAAAAGAAAAGCAACCATTGATTCCATAGATGCCCTAAGTCTAATGAACCAATAGATTCAAGATTTACAACAACAATTCACAGACATGAAAATAGGAGCATCGACCAAACATTACACCCTAGAGAATATTTCACCATATCCTTTTGATAGGACCTTGATCATGATACCTTTCCCCTCTAAATTTGAGGTGCCAAAATTTGATAAATATCGAGGAAAGGGTGATCCAAGGGACCACATTAGGGAATTCGATGCTGCATGCCTTGAGGTCGCACACAATGACACTTACCTTATGTGACTGTTTCCACGAAGCTTAGGAGGACAAGCCATGGAATGGTTTTCTAGACTACCACCCAGTATTAGAACATTCGACGAACTTGTGGACAAATTTGTCATCCACTTCTCTTACAATATTGAGCACGACACCTCAATATTGGATCTTTGTAACACCAAGCAAAAAGGTGGAGAATCTTTTGCCACCTTCCTACAAAGATGGAGACAGTTGGCAAGTAAGTGCCCACACCAAATGCCTAAAAAATAAATGTTGGAAATGTTCGTCCATAACTTGCAAATCGATCTAAGCTATCAGATACAAATCTAATGTCCTACTTCCTTTAGCAAGGTCATTGAGATGGGTCTAATCATCGAAAAAGCTTTAATCGTAAAAGGACAAATAAAGCTCTATAAGGACACTCCTAGTACCAATACCAACAATGATAAACCAAGATTCTGGATGAAAAACAAAAACATTGTGAATGATGGGGTGGTAGATGCCAAGAATGCGGCACCTAAACAACCAATCTTCAACTTATCGACTCCTCAAATTAACCCCCCGCAAAACAAACCAAGAAACACGGAATCACAGTTTACAAATTTTCAACCTAGGAGAAAGTTCACACCTTTGGGAGAATCATTGGAAACCACCCTATGGAAGTTAATCACGAACAAGATCATAACACTTCCCTCAGCGCGAGAGTACGAACCAAAAGTCAAACCCTCTTGGTAGAATGACAATGATTTCTGTGAGTTCCATCGAAACAGGGGGCACAAAACCAACGATTGCATTGCCCTAAAGCACACTATCTAAGATTTGATAGAGCAAAACAAAATATCCATCGATGGACATACCTCTAACAATGATCACCAGGCATTCAAGGATCCTCTTCCCAACTACGAGCAGGGAGGACCTTCCAACCGAAATTACAATGGAAATAACAATGCCAATTACAGAAACATCACCTTTGACTATGTTGTTAACCACATATCAGAGAGTGAGTCACATATCAATGTGATCACTATAAACAAGGATCTGGATTGTAACGTTACCACCCACAGTAACAGAGCCACTCTTAGAGGAGCCTCCACCTTGTCAGCCAATCAGTATAGTATCTTGGATCAATTACATAAGACACCTGCACATATCTCCATCCTAGAACTTCTGCGTATGTCTTCGTCACATAGGGCCATTCTCGACAAAACCTTAGCAGAAGCTTCCATTGCCACGAACCTCACTGAGGAACAGTTTCAAACCATGGTCGGTCACATTACCTCACCTCACTCCTTATCATTCACTGAAAAGGATGATATGTCAATAACCCAACCCCATAACGCCTCTCTTCATATCGAAGCTTTCATACACAAACATAAGATCAAAAGAGTCCTAATCGATGGAGGAGCTGGTTTGAATATTTGCACCTTAAAGCTAATCCTTGCATTGGGGTTTTCAGAGAAAGCTATAGATCCGAAAAACAAAATCACTATCAAAGCCTATGATGAAGAGGAGAGATCTTTCAAGGGAATTGTTACATTACCAATCAGAGTGGGACCTATAGTAAAAGATGTGGCTTGCCAAGTCCTTGATATGGAGCTAGTGTATAACATCCTTCTTGGGAGACCATGGATACATGCTTTGAAAGTAGTTCCATCAACATACCATCAGTGCATAAAATTCCCTTACGAAGGTCAAGAGATCACCATCCAAGGTGACCCCAATCCATATCAGTACTGCAACTCCATTCAATTTAAACCTGAAGTGGTGATTCCTAACAATTGTGCCTCTGCTTCGTCTTCATCTCATGTTGACCCAGCTTCACTTTCTTCCTCTTCAGGAGCATCTCAACGTAAACTCCAACTCAAGGATAAGGGCTTGGGTGAATACACAATTTCCCAATCCCTTTGTTTGGCACAACTCCCCCTATCTCCCAAACCTTACGGGAGACCTATCCTGAGCAAGCCCATAGCAAAGAAAGCTACCAAAGGACCTTTCGTCAAATAGGGAAGCCTCGAAGAGGAGAGTGATGAAAAAGATATCCTATAATGGCTATATAAGGATGAAGGCAGTTCATCAACATGACACGATCAGATCCCACTATACCAATTGCAAAGTATGGTCAAGGATTCCAAATGCTACAAAGAATGGGGTATGAAGGACATGGTCCACTCGGTTCAAGAAAGGATGGTATCACTGAACCCATCTAACCTCATACCTTAATAGCCTAAGACACTACAGGGCTAGGTTACACTAGCACATCAAGAACCAACAGAACAAACAAGAACAAAGGCAAACAACAAGAAACATCCACTAGCAATCTGGTTGAGCAAATTTAGCGAATGCAACTGGGGAGTGAGACTGATTCTAATGAGTATGAATGGGATAGCCTCTCTGAGATATCTTGTGATGAAAAAGACATAGATGTTGTCCATGAGTATGACCCAACCCACGCAAATGAGGAACAAGGTCCAAGGACTAGACCGCTAGAGTCTGACCTGCATAATAACAATAGTGAAAGTCGTGAGGAAAGCATGACACCCCCCTTGATGGATCCACTAATAGAGAGTACCATCGCAGACCTTGTCTGTGCTTTTAACAACTCTATCCTAACCATCAACACCGTCGAACCTGAGCAACCCAATGATCCCTTACCATTGGTGCACCCTGAACTTATAGACTGGGACCTAGAAGGTACTACCCCTGAACTTGATACCTTTGAAAATGATGAAGCCATCATAGATTACCTTGAGCTTAGAGATCATATACCCATAGGGGAACACAGAGCTGGCTATGTTATAGAACTCAATGAGAAGGCCTATTTTGGAGAGAGTGCCAAGCCTTTTAGTCTCAAAAATGTGAAAATGAAAGAATGATCTAATGGTGAAAACCACTCTGTGGTAGTGTTACATCATGAAAAAAGTAAAAATAAAGATGTATCCAATGGTGAAAACCTCTCTGAGGCGCTGAAGAATGGAAGGCTTGACCCTCTACCCAATCTTACACATCATGAGAGATCGTCAATCTTGATAGAACCAGCAGAGCCAATCAATGTTAGCACAGGTGATAATCCTAGAATGATCCACATGGCAAAGGCTCTAACCAAACAAGAAAAACTTGCATTCACCGACTTCTTCAAAAGAAAACAAATCAACTTTGCCTGGATGTATGCAGACATGCCAGGGCTAGATCTGAATCTCATAATGCATCATCTATCTTTAGCTCCAGGAGCTAAACCAGTAAAGTAGAAACTTAGAAAGATGCACCCACATGTGGCCCTCATGGTAAAATAAGAGCTGAAGAAACTGTTAGATGTCGGATTCATCAGACCAATAGACTATCCCAAGTGGATTTCAAACATAGTACCAGTGGCTAAACTAGATGGCAGAGTCTAACTATGTAATGACTTTAGGGACCTAAACAAAGCTTGTCTGAAAGATGACTTCCCCCTGCCAAACATTGACATGATTGTAGATCTCACAGTAGGGCACACCATGCTGTCACTAATGGACGGTTTTTTCAGATAGAACCGGATAAAAATTGCACCTGAAGACCAACACAAGACTGCATTTACATGTCCTTGGGGCACCTATTGTTAGTGTGTCATGCCATTTGGTTTGAAAAATGTCGGTGCAACATATCCGAGAGCTATGACCACAATCTTCCATGACATGATGCACACCATAATGGAAGATTATGTTGATGAAATTCTAGCAAAATCACTCACAAGAGAAGGACACCTGGCAGTACTGGACAAAATCTTCACAAGACTAGAACAGTTCAATGTGCGCCTCAATCCAAAGAAGTGCGTATTTGGAGTTACCTCAGGTAAGCTGGTAGGATACATAGTGTCTTCAAATGGAATTGAAGTCGACCTAGCTAAAGTGAAAGCTATCATGGAAATGCCGCCTCCCAAGAATCTCACTCAGCTAAGGTCCCTACAGGGAAAACTATAATCTATCAGAAGGTTCATTTCTCAGTTGGCAGACAAGTACCACCCATTCTCTCACCTTCTACATAAGAATGTCTGTTTTAGAAGGAATGATTCATGTGAACAAGCATTTCAACAGTTAAAGGAATATCTAATGACACCACCTCTGTTGATGCCACCAATTAAGGGTAAGCCTCTACTATTGTATATCTCGGCTACACCAACAGCTCTAGGAGCTCTTCTTGCACAACAAAACTATGAAGGGAAAGAACAAGCAATATACTATATCAGTTGAACACTTGTTGGGTATGAACTGCAATATACGCCCATTAAAAGAGCATGTCTCGCTATGGTCTTCGCCTCGCAAAAGTGGTGATATTACATGTTGTCACATTCTATCAAGCTAGTAGCAAAGATCGATCCACTCAAATACTTACTCAACAAGGCAACATTAATAGGTAGATTATCCAAATGGGTCATGCTTCTCAGCAAGTTTGATATCGAATATGTAGATAGGAAAGAAATAAAAGGTCAAGTGCTTGTAGATCAACTGGCAGATGTACCTCTCACAGATGACACCCCTTTGAGCTTTGAGTTTCCAGATGAATCTATCTTTCATATCACTACAACAATCTAGAAAATGTACTTCGACAGATCTTACACTCAGCATGGATTGGGGGCAGGTATCTTGTTGGTTACCCCTAGTGGCGACACTATTCCAAAGTCATACAGATTACTCTTTCCCTACACTAACAACGTGGCGGAGTACAAAGCCCTAGTCATTGGTGTCAAGCTAGCAGTGGAATGGAATATCAAAGAACTACAGGTGTATGGTGATTCACAGCTAGTCATAAATCAAGTAAATGATGACTACCAAACAAAAGATGAGAAATTGATCCCTTACAAATGGATGGTTGATGACTTCAAGGAATACTTTGACCGAATCTCTTTTGAGTAGATACCATGGATAGAGAACAAAGCCGCAGATGCCATGGCAATGATTACATCTCTCCTCGATATTCCTATTAATCAAGTACGCTATGAGTTCTTAGTAGAGCCAGTGATATATCCTGCATACGACACCCCTGAATCCCATATCATTTGCCACATTGTTGGAGTTGATTCCCCCCTCTACGAAAAAATCTTTGCCTACCTTAAAGAGAATACTCTCCCACCTGACCTCTCTAATAACAAAAAATGAACCTTCATCCATCAGGCATCCTGGTATGCCATTGTCGCCAATACCCTATATCGTAGAGGTCTCGATGGTACTCTCCTTAGATGTCTCGATAGTGAGGAATATCAAACCACCCTGCGCGAAGTGCATGATGGCATATGCGGGACCCACTTGAGTGGCCCTACCCTGGCTAAGAAACTCATACGCATGGGATACTACTAGCCAACTATGGAACAAGATTCCTATCATTTTGTAAAGAAGTGCAAAAAGTGCCAAGTTCATGGGAACCTAATACATGAACCAGCATAGGAGTTGCAGTCGTTAATGACTCCTTGGCCTTTCTGTCAGTGGGGACTCAACTTAGTGGGCAAGATTCATCCTCCCTCATCTAGCAGCCATAAATTCATAATCACTGCCACGGAGTACTTCATGAAGTGGATTGAAGTTGTGCCTTTATCCAACATCACAGGCAAATAGATTGCCTCTTTTATCCTGAACTATATCATTTGTCGCTATGGTATCCCTTCGTCCATTGTCATGGATAATGGACGACCCTTCAAAAATCAAGATGTTAGGGAACTATGCGACAAATTCCATATCCAACACCGCTTTTCAACCCCATACTACCCCCAAGGCAATGGTTAGGCGGAGGCATCAAATAAAACTATCCTGAAAATCCTAAAGAAGACTATCAATGATGTCAGCTATGATTGGCATGTCTAATTCAATCCCACATTGTGGGCCTATCGTACCAGCATTTGCACCCCCACAGGTGCAACACCATACTCCCTGTTCTATAGATCTAAAGCTATCTTTCCCATTGAAGTCAAGATTCCGTCCCTGCGAGTTTCATTAAAAGGCCTCATATCTAATGAAGAGTATAGAGTAACAAGACTTCAAGAATTAGAGCTGCTCGAAGAGAGAAGGCAACAGGCCTTTAACCACCTAAAAGCATATCAGCAACGAATGTCCAGAAGCTACAATCATAGGGTAAAGCCCCAAATTTTCCAAGTTGGTGATCTCATCCTTAGAGAGAACCCCAGAAATCAGCAAGACAGAGAAAAGAAAGGAAAGTTCAAACCCAACTAGTTAGGTCCCTATGTCGTCATTGCAGCTTATGGCTTGGGAGCATATCAATTGGCTCCATCTGATGGTAAACTATTTGATGATCATATCAACAACATACATCTCCGAAAGTTCTACACCTAAACCCCAATGCAAGGGAGTCCTAAAAAAATCCAAAAAAATAAAAAAATGATAAAAAAAAGACAAAAAAAAAATTTGAAGATAGAAAATAAACAAAAAAATTGTCCTATGGTGAAAACCTGGCAAACAGGTGCTTAGGATAGGTACCATGATGAAAACTTGGCAAACAAGCGTCATGTGTACTTTTAGCTTCCATGCAAATAAAAGAAAGTGGTGAAAACCTGGTAAACAAGTGCTATTCTATGACAAACCACTTCCTCCATCTGTTGTGATTTCATGTCTCTTTTGTCTTCCATATCGTTCATCTTGAACTAGTCCTTTGAACCATTGTCGAACTACATTGCCTCTGAGTTATCACATAGGCAAGGCCATTCTCAATGCGCCCATAAGGCTCCACTGTCCCATCTATCCCATGTCTAGTCCTTCTATCTATCTGAGTCCATACCATTTCTGCATCTTTACCATCGCCTAGGTCTTAGGTCCATCAGGTTCACCCCGAACTACGTTGCCTTTGCATCATCACGTAGGCAAGGCCATTTAGCAATGAGCCCTAGAGGCACTAGGTCAGTCCCTTAGGGTCCGTCTCTCCATGTCCTATTGCCCATAATAAGTTGGTCCCCTATCTAAACTAGGGGCAACTCGACCTAGTTACAGATTTGGATTCTTCAATGCCGTATGTTCTAAGAGGATGCCAATAAAGGATTGTGATACTTTCACTAGACAAGCACGCACAGCAAAAACGTACTTCCAAGCAAAAATCTTGACATAGAATGTTAACCTATCCAAAACAAAGGCGAGCACCATACCAAAAGCACCCAAAACTAATTCTATATCAATTATGGCAAAAAGACACATCTAATGCAAGAATGCTTTTGTGAATAGGTTAACTTAACAAAGTCTTGGATTTTTGTCATTATGTCTTCCTATGCTACTCAAGGATGCCAAAAGCTAGAGATGCTATGATGGGGGCATAATCTTTTCCTTTGTCTATTGCTTGGGGATTAAAATTTAGTAATGTGACAACTTTCTATCTAACGACATGATTAGCAAAAGCTCATTGAGGACTCCAAAGTCTGAACATGAAAAGGGGCAATCCTTGTCAGTTGAAATACAAAAAGTACTCAGGTCATCTAGATTCAAGTTTGACTAGATGCTTGTACCAACTCGCTATATCAAAATCCATGTAAGGAATACTTAGGTCATCTCAGTCTAATTATACCCAGATGCTTGTATTTCCTTACAACATTTCAAAAAGTGAAAATACCAAAAAGTGCCCAATGATGAAAGCAAAGTACTTGCACTTTCAAGATGACAATCCGCATCCATTCCATATCTAGAAATCCATGTCAATCATACCATAATAAAATCCTGTAGTATATCAAACGAAGGCCAATATTTTCTTCATCTCTTTTCTTCCACCTGTCTATATCATCTCTGTGTCGATTAAGTACATTTGGACATATCAAAAACATAGCATAGGCAACACATCATATCACATCATTTGCATACAACATAGAAACACATTAGATCATTTCCATACATTTTAAAGTGTATTAGGTCATCCACATCCATTTGCATCCATACATCATATAAAAAGAATCAAATAAAAATATCCACAAATACATATAGAACTACATAATCATATCCATAAACATCTGCATTAAGCATATCAAATCATCCTAAATCTATCTAGTATGCATCACATATACCAAGCATCATAAAATAGATTGCATCCATAACATGTAAACATAGAACACATTGCATGTAGAACATCAATAAACTGCATCATCATGTATATCATCAAAACATGTCCAAATGTACAATATATCAAAGTAGCTATCCATCTCTCAGAGTCATATCATAAAAGTGTATACAAAGTACAAAAAGGATGATGATACATGTCTTAGGGCAAAAGTAGTACATATACAGGCTATCTCAGCCATCAAAAAATCTATACATCAAGTCAAAAATCTGGTACATGTGTCCAAAACTTGATTACCTCTACAGCCATGGAGCACTACTCCCTGTGCTCCCCTCTCCTCTATCTCCCCCTGACTACTGGGGGCCCCTGATTGATCCCAATGATCGAGATCCACCTGCCCTCTCAGATGCTCCCAACTAGCTCCTGAAGCTGGGAGCACGATGCTCTGCTAACACAAGTTCGTCATATAAACCCTTGTAGTACTGAGCCTGGGCCTGTGCTCTAGCAAGCTCACTCTGAACCTAAGCCAACTGTGTCTATGCCTGCTGCACCTATGAAACCAGGAAGCTAGAAGTGCCATCTGTGCCCATAGCTGCCACAGCTGCATCCCTCTCTGATCTCATAGCCCGCATGCTAGCTAAGGCTGCGTCTCTCTCTCTAGTCAACTCTAATATCTGTCCCACATCTGCATCCCTGGGAGACTCTGCTGCTCTTAGATGCCTAACCTGGCTCTGTAATGCAACCATAGCCTACTGCTGTAAATCAAGCTACGGAGCTTGCTCTGCCTGTCCTGGTGCCATCTGATGTGCTGGTACATGTCCCTATACCTGCTGCTGTGCCACCTATTGTGGTGGCGACATCTGCCTTTGAGGTAACTCCTGCTGTTCTGGCACCTATCCTATAGCCTACGACTACGCAACTACCTGCTGACCCGCAGGTCCCTCCCCAGACCTCCTCCTCTGTCTAGGTCTGCCACCTCCTCCTCCATCTCCTCCTCCTCCTCCATCATCCCCCTATCCTTCTCTCCCCCTCCTCCATCCTCCTCTCCTTTGGCCAACTCTACCCTCATCGTCTGAATCCTCCTCGTCTATACAAGGAGCCAACTCTCCTAGTCCTGAGTATCTAGGAAAGGGGTGAGCAGTGAACCACTCCTCATAGTCTGGCGTCATGTCAGCATCCACTATCTCCCTCCTCATGGGCCAAGCTACATAGGGGATCTACTAAAAATTTGCCAAGGCCACCTCATATGACGCCACAGGACCCCACCTAAATCTCTCTGCGTGGGTCCTGGCAAAGTGCGCCTATCCCTGTGGTCTACCTTGTACTCTGCCAAATTGTCTCTAAACCCTGCTAACAATCTGCCTCTCTAGTATATACCTGGTCCTCCCAATGAGCCATCGTGTCTGAAACCAATAAGGTAACTCATCGGCCTCATCCTCCCATACCTCGCAGTCTAGGTATGGGCGTCAGATAACTACATCCAAGTTATCAAACGCATGTCTCCAGTACTCCAACTTCCCCAGCCTGTGCTGGGAAATCACACCTGCATAGCCGTAACTGTAGGGCTCACCCCTCTGCCTGTGAAATAGACATATTGACCATGTAATAGCTATGTGCTCCCACAACCAAAATTGCAAGAGAGACACACCTGCTGACAAACTGGTCCCTCTATGGTCCACTACCTGATGCATATCTCTGTATAAGTGTGCAAGCATGCACACACCCCATGCATACCAGGTCCCATCTGTAATCATGCTCTCTAACACCCTCCCCCAGCCAATTTGGAAACTATGTGACCTCCTATCAGGGCATACTACGCCACCGATCAATCCTGCCACTATGCCTGGGAAGTAGTCATAGCAGTCATGAATGTCCTGCCATGAAATCACCTACTCCACCAACCCTGGGTCATCAAACATGCATCTGTACTCCTCCAAGCCAGCATCCCGCTATGACTCATACTCGACCAACTCTCCCTAAATCAGGAGGTGCGGAATTTGATACACGTCCTCAAGAGTAATCGCCATCTCCCCTGTCAGAAGATGGAATGTGCCATCCTCGCTATGAAACGCTCCATCACTGTAGTCAACATAGCCCGGTTCATGTGAACCTTAGGCATGAAACAAACATAGTGTAGACCCATAGCACCTAGAGCCTCACGATCTATCTCAGTCAACATGTATCGCTCCAACATTGGCAACGGGAACTACTCTCGTGACATGAGGGTATCCCAGATATCCTCCTACAAATCAATCAAACGCATAATGTCAAAAACATCCATGTCCAAGCAAACCTACTCAAAGCAATCAAACTATCCTATCATTGACTTAGCATATCAAATTAACCAAAATAGCATATCATCTCTTGACTAGGTTCTCGGCAATCTCAGAGATCACTAATCAATTGTTGCATCGATCAAGGTGCCAATTGAGTTAATTTCGTTAAGTCAACTGATTTTCCTATTGCAAATGCGCCGATCCATACCACATGCGCCGCCCCTTGACGTGTATGCGCCGTTATGGCACATGCGCCACTTCTTATGTCACATGCACAGCTTAGAAGTATATGTGCCAATTTGTAACCTATAGGCGCCAAACTAACACATGCGCCAAAAGTTTGAGCACATGCACCACATAGCAACATTTGTGTGGTTTCAGGATTCATATGCGCCGAAAGATAGCTCGATGCATCTATTCTACTTATTTTCCCTAGCCATTAATGAGCCTAATAAATGACTTTTAGCAAGTTTTAAAGAACTGCATACCGGGGGTCCTGCCTCTACTGGCCGATCGAACCGTTGGACTCGCTCAAACCGGTGCTCCTTGCACGGAATATCCATCTCTCTGGCTACCATGCTCTCCTAAGCTCTCAAGAAGACCTATCAACTATGGACAAGTGTACAAATGAATAAAACTTGTGGACCCAGCTCCTATATATAGCAAGTGACCCATATCTGACTGCATGACAACTGTGGCTACTTCCTGTATCTGTTCCTCTAAACCATTTCCTATTTTTCTCCATCCTAACTCGCTTTTTACCTTCTTCTTCATGAGATTGTCCCTCTCACGCCCTTCTGCCTTCTTCCCGTCCAATCTCCCGAGGGGGCATCCTATCGTCAAACTTGTACCAGGGGCAAATTGGGGCATGTATCATTGTCAGACAATCTTTTTCTTTGAGACAACATGATAAAACATATTGCTTCAAAGAGGGGCAAAATGTATAAACCTAAAATTGGCTCATGTCAAATTAAGTAAATATTTTAATATTTATCTTAATTCTTATTTCTTCTATCAATCGAATAAATATTCTAAGTTTATTTGATTGGTTTGTTATCCCATAATTAAATAAAATCAATTTATTTAATTAAATTCCCTAAATTCTTCTAATGTCTCACATAATTAAATAATCCTACATTATTTAATTAAACCTAAATCCCTCTATCCTAAGTCTAAATTTCATAATTCCACCTCATTAATCCACCTCATCTTTCCACCTCACCTTTTCCACCTCACCATGTTGCACATGTAATTAAATATTTTAAATATTTAATTAGCTAATATTCCCTCACCCACATGTCCTATTTATTCTCCAGTCAAAATTAGTTAACTCATCAATCAATTCTGTTAACTAATTAATCATTTGAGTTCACTGATCAATCAATTCAGTCAACTCCCCAATCAATTCACTTAACTGGTTGGTTTATTCTGTTAACTATTCAATCAATTTTGTTAACTCCCCTGTTACATAAAGGAGCTTGGACACTTGTCCTCTTTCTATTCGCACACATTCCTCAACCATTATCAAGCTTTGATCTTCTTATTTCTTCTCAACCGTTGGTCTTCTCTCACATATTTCTATAAATGCAACCCTCTTCTTCTTCATTTCATATCCATCGTTTGAGAAAACTTATGCGGCAGAAACACTAGCGTGCCTTTGGCACCCCCATCTCCACAACACTTCATATCATCCATTTCATTAGTGTGTTGAATCTCATCTTCAATCACACAAAGTATCATAGCCAACTTCATCTTGTCATCTTGAGGACTTCGAAGCACGGAAGCAAGCTTCATTTTACCCTCACAGGTTGTAATGAAGAGAGCCCACAAGTACTTATGGGGTACTTCCAAGTATTCTATTTTTTATCATGGTAATATTTTATGGGACCAACACTCAATGGACATACATGGTTATATGGATTCAAATTGTGCAGGGGATGTTGATAGAAAGAGATCTACTAATATATGTGTTTCAATTTTTTAGTGGAACAGTAAACTGGATGAGTAAGTAGCAAGATGTAGTCACTTTGTTCACTATAGAGATAGAGTATATGGAAGCTACTCATGCATGTAAAAAGGCCATTTAGCTTCTGAGACTATATTTATATGTTGGGCTAAGTTAGAGAGATATTATAGTTTTGTGTGATAGTCAAATAATAAGGTTCCATTTATAGAAATATGTGAGAGCAAATCAACGGTTGAGAAGAAATAAGAAGATCTAAGGTTGAGAATGGTTGAGAAATGTGCGCGAATAAAAAGAGGACAAGTGTCCAAGCTCCATCATGTAACAGGGGAGTTAACAAAATTGATTGAATAGTTAACAGAATAAACCAACCAGTTAAGTGAATTGATTGGGGAGTTGACTGAATTGATTGATCAGTGAACTCGAATGATTAATTAGTTAATAGACTTGATTGATGAGTTAACTAATTTTGACTGGAGAATAAATAGGACATGTGGGTGAGGGAATATTAGCTAATTAAATATTTAAAATATTTAATTACATGTGCAACATGGTGAGGTGGAAAAGGTGAGGTCGAAAGATGAGGTGTATTGATGAGGTGGAATTATGAAATTAGGACTTAGGATAGAGGGATTTAGGATTAATTAAATAATGTAGGATTATTTAATTATGTGAGACATTAGAAGAATTTAGGGAATTTAATTAAATAAATTGATTTTATTTAATTATGGGATAATGAACCAATCAAATAAACTTAGAATATTTATTCAATTGATAGAAGAAATAAGAATTAAGATAAATATTAAAATATTTACTTAATTTGACATGAGCCAATTTTAGGTGTATACACAACCCAATGTTCATGTCTAGGATTAGCCATAAAATGTTCCATACTCCCATTGCTTGGGGAATGTTTGGTGTAGTGTAGACCATAGCATACATCAAAATACTAGCCACACTAGCATAAGAAACACAAGCCATATCCTCCATCTTTGTAAGTGTTACAGAATATTGCTCAATTGAAAGCTTAGTTCCCATAGAAATAGGAACACTCAATGATCTACTATTTTCCATGATAAAATGCTACAACATAGAGTTCACATACTTACTTTGGCCCAACTAAAGCTCTTTCTTCACTCTATCTCTTCTAATATCCATTCTTAAGATATATTTAGCAGCCCCAAGTCCATATAAAATCGTGTTGAAAGTTGAGACTTCAAATCCCTAATCACATCCTTATTGTTACCAAAAAATAACATATCATCTACGTAAAAAGTGATAACAAATAAATGATCACTATCTTGTTTGTAATACACACAATGACTTTTTGTGGACCTAAAAAATCCCAGTCCTAGCACAAAAGAAACATTTTTTGGTACTACATCCTTAGAGATTGTTTAAGACCATGGAAAGAGTTTTTCAATTTGCAAACCAATGACCCCTTACCTTTTTCAATGTAGTGCTACCTTTTTCAATGTAGTGCTCTAGCTGTGTCATATATATATATATCCTCTAAGTCACTATGTAGGAATGTTGTTTCACATCCATTTATTCTATCTCTAAATCATTCGATGCTACAATAGTTAATAAGAATATGATAGATGTTATCTTAGCAACTAGGGATAAAATCTCACCAAAGTCTATCCCTTCAACCTAGGAATATCCTTTCGCAACCAACTTCACCTTGTACTTTTCAACACTACCATCTGAACTGTTCTTTTTTGGAACACCCATTTATAACCAACAAGATTTCATCCATTGGGCAACAACACCAAGTCCCATGTATCATTCTTTTTTAATGCAACCATCTCCTCATCTATAGTCACTCTCCAAGACTCAAAATCATCCATATCCATTGCCTCCTTAATAGTTCTTGGCTCATCAATATTAGAAAGCAAAGCAAATATGCATCTATAATCAAGTGGACTATACTTGTCTCATTGCCTTCTTTGCCAAGTTGATCTCCTCAAAAGTTGAGATGGAGGTTCTACTTCCTCTTCTGATCTCTCTAAGTTGTCATGTTCTTTAGATCCTTCATGACCATTTGGTTTAGCTTTCTTGGTCTTGGGTGGTAGCTAAACATTTAACTTAATCTCATCCTCTTCTAGATACACAATTGTGGGAGAAAGCTTGATTTCTTTGAAAGAAACACTTTTGTTATACAAAACTCTTTTGGCCATAGGATCCTAAAGCTTATACCCTTTCACTGAAACTAACATTTTTTTAATACAAAACTCTCTTGGCCACAGGATCCCAAAGCTTATATCCTTTCACATTGACACCATAGCCAATGAAGATACACTTCATTACCTTGTTACTCAACTTTAATTGCTTCTCCCTAGGCAAATGAGTATATGCCTCCCAACCAAAAACATGAAGATACTAAAGTGAGGGCCTTTTGCCCGGCAGCGTCTACGGGGCCTTCAAGATGCACCTATGGCATCGATGGTACCATAGACGTTGTTGATGCCCATGCATCTTGTCAGTACCCATCTCATTGCCGGCCCATGCATTAAATATTACATTGTTTCCCATCCCTTGAAAACTGTGCAGAGCACCATTCAAAAGACATGCCTACAGGTACGTGTTTTACGTCAGCCAGCCAGCATACAAATTTTTAATTGCACAGTTAGCTACAATATTTTTAATTCCTTTTGTTTTACAATTTTTTTAATTAACTGTGGACACGGTAATTTTGTAATTTTGATTTTGTTTTAATTTTGTTTTGTTGTGTTTTAAACAAGGTTAATTTTGAAATTATAATAATATAATTTATTTGTTTTGTAATCAAAATCTCAATTGTAATAATAGTTTGTAAATTATTCAGAAATAAGATTATAAATATTTAAAATTATTTTTAAATTTAATTTTTATTTGAATTTATATATTTTCATTATAATATTTATAATAATTTATTTATTTATAATCTAATAATAATGATGATGATGATGTAATATCTAATAATAATAATGTGATAAAAAATAATAATAATAATATATAATATATAATAATAACAACATTGTAATATATTATAATAATTATTGAAATATAATATAATATTAATTTATTTATTTATAATAATTAAAATTATATAATATATTATATAATAATTCTAAATATAATTATATTATATATTATATTTATAATTATTGTTAGAGGTTAAAATAGGGATTTGTGTTAGTGTTTAGGTTAGAGTTAGAGTTACAATTAATCTATTTATTATAATTAGGGTTAGGGTTAGCATTAGTGTTAGGATTAAGGTTAAGGTTTGAGTTAGGGTTAGAAATATAATTAGGGTTCAAATTAGGGTTGGGATTAATAATGTTATAATAATATGAATTTAATTATTATATTTAATAATATTATTTGGTTTAAAATAATTAGGGCTTTTAATAATTAGTACTATAAAATTGTCAAGGTTTATAATAATTAATATTATATTAGTAATATTATTATTAATATATAATTACATTATATAGTATATAATAATATATATTATTATTATAATGTAATAATATAAATAAATATTATTATATTTAATAATGTTATATAATAATGTAGTAATATTATAAATTTAATTAAATTAATATATAATTAAATATTAAATTTATATTATTATTACATTAAATATTGAATTACGGTTTTTAATAATTAGTATTATAAAATAGTTAGGGTTTATAATAATTAATATTAAATTAGTAATATTATTATTAACGTCATCAACAAAAAAAAATTTCCTATAGTTTGGTAATTTGGAAGTTGGAAAATAAATGCAATATTAGGCCTCAATAATATATTAAATAAATTGGCCTTATTACAATATTGCAAAAATAATAATGTTGCAAAAATCTAGGAGTGGGAGATAGTTTAAGAGACAATTTTGGAGTGTAAAATTAATAAAGCCAATTTGGAGTGGAAAATCAAAAGGGAGTGGATTTTTGGGGAGTTGTAAGTGGAGACAACTCATTTAATTCCCTCAATTATAGCATGGTTAATTAATGAGTTGTCTCCACTTACAACTCATTATAATTGAGGGAATTTACTGAGTCATTATAAAAAGGTCATATCTTTCATAATAAACTTGGCATTAGATGTAGAGATAAGTACCTTTATTTTATTTATTTTATGTTCATTTAGTTTAGTAGGTTAATCATTGTCAACTCATTAATTTTATCTAGAGTCGTTTAATTTTCTTGGTTACTTATTTATTTACCTTGGAATTTTATAAAAGGTTATTATTTTCCTTTTCATTTTTATTAATCCACTATTCTTATAGCCCCTAAAGTTGTTTCCTTAATATTTATCCTCCTACATTAGGGTTTTAGATCTAATATTTCTAAGGGTATACCTTTCATCATAGATCTTATTATGATTTGGATCCACCATTTATTTGTTCTTAATTGATATTCTTTTAATTACGGTTTGGGCCTTCATTATTTGATATATTCAAGATCCCTATTGACCCATGCTTTGGTTGTGCATTATTAGTAGATCATTCATCATGGATCATTATGAGAATTTTATGGGGATTATCAATATGCATATATCATGGATTAAATTAGGTGTTTTCACACTTCATTGATTCATATCCTTTGACCCTCAATGATATGGGATTCTTATTTCATATTTATGATGCTTCATTTTCCTTGAGTCCATTGTTTTAGTGCTTTCCTTGGCTATATCTCATGTTGACTCTATAGGTATATTTGTGTTTTCCTTGGCTACATCTCATGTTGACTCTATAGGTATATTTATGATGATTCTTTACTTTGTGATACATTACACGAGGATAGCATGGACTATGATAATTAATTGGCTTATATTATTGATGATTAATCATTTCCTACTACATTGCATGATGATATTATGGTTGTTAGTGAGAAGTTATTTCATTTTGGTGCTCATAAAAAGAACCCTTGCTTGGTAGTTTAGGAAACATTTCGAATTGGTCCATAAAATTAACCTTGTTTGCAACAACTTTAGGCACATTTCAATTTGGGTTTAAAAAAGAACATTAGCATTTGTTTGCCATGTCTTATGCATTTGCATACTTGTATTATCCCATAGGGTAGAATCAAAGTATCCTCTCCCCTCGCCTTTCAAAGGATCTTGGGTGAAGAGAAATGGTTCTATTCTATTTTTCCTTTTAGGCTGAGGCCTGCTCTTAAGACACATCTGCAAGGAGAACTCATTTGTGACCTCAAGTGGTACTTTCATTTGGTCTGCTATACAAAATAGGATAAGGCGAAAGCCAAGTCTGAATCGGTATTAGCACTTACCATATGATGCTAGCTCGAAAGGAAGTTGTACCTTTGTGTATCTGATACTCCTAGTAGAGCTAGTCAAAACCTTAAGTGGTTTACTAGATGCTTGTAATGTGTCGATCCCCCGAATGTACCCCCACTAAGAACCATTGTGTAGTGGCCCAAATCCTTCTACTTGTTGGCGCAAGAGGTCGGTGATAGACCTTCAAAGCCGTCCCACACTCTTGCAGTTCTTAGTAGAGATAGAAAATTACCTTAAGATCTGCACGTCTTAAGGACTTAGAACTTGGTGTGCCTGAGAAGTGAGTGCACTGTAAGGGGGAGCCCGTGCCACCAAGTTTCTAGAGCTATCCACTTTGAATAAGTGTGGTTGGAGCAATCCAAGTGGGAACCCAATAATTATTGTCCTTGCCTTCGCCATAGGTTGTGCTTATTTGTTAAATTTTTCACTTTTTCATGACAAACCTTTAGCCATTGTGTCTATTGATTAAAAGTGTTTGTATCATTCGACATCATCCCAAAACATTGAAACATTGAGAAACCCAACATTTGCAAACAAAACATTTGACCTTTGACATCCATACCAAAATTCTCATTCCACAAAATCGACCAACATCCCTTTCATTATTCCACAAAACATATCCCAATCAACTTTTGAGCAAAAATCAAAACCTAGATCCCTATCATCATCTTATTTTGCTTAAGGGTCATTAGTCTACCCCCACGTAAAATAAATCATCCTCTCCTTTTGATAAGGTCATTAGTCTACCTTAGGAAAGAAGAAAACATCCATCCAAAATCTAGGTTTAGTTTGAGCTCTCTCCTTGATTGGTATATCCCAAAACCTAAATTATCCCAATCCTCTAAGGTTAACCTTAGTTGATTAATCATCCAACAAAGCATTCGCTACAGTTCAAATAACATCATGACATCAAATTACTCATAATCACATATTAGGTTCAATCCCACCATTTACATCCACATTAAAATAAACACATATCCTACCACCATCATATCACAAATCAATCCTAAGATATCAACACAATTTACATATGGATAGATCAAACACCATCCTTCATCTTTAATAGTTGTATATTAAACAAACATTTTAACCAAGGGATATGGTGTTCTATTTTATTGAGGATATAATGATATTTCTATGATTTTTTATATTAGAAAATTGTTTTGTATGACTTTATCCCAATGATTCATAGACTCTTTTGCAACAGGTCTGAACTTCATTCTTATATTATTTTAAAGCTCAGTGGAAAGTGTGAACACCAAGGTAAAGAGAAGTATAACATAGAGTCATTAGAAAAAAAAACAATATAGTTGTTTTGACATATTTGAACAACATAGAGGTCCACTAACCATCTTACTATTATTTAGAATGGGCAAGCCGACAAAATGGGAATCACTAATGGATCTGGCAGTGCAAGACATTCCCAACCAAGGAAATAATTTCTCAAGTGTTGACCTTGAATGGACACCTATTGGAGATGATACTGGTGAGAAAGACGTGTGTTGCAATCCCTCTTGAAAGACTCCCTCACTTCAAATGTGTGCTGCAATCTCCTTTGACAAAGTGAGGGAGTCTTTCAAGAGGGATTGCAGCGCACATGTCTTTCTCACCGTTAAATTGAAAACAATACCTAGCTAGATGCTAATGATAGTGAAATGTTATAATAGATGCCTAAAAGTGATTCACTAATGCACTGTACTTTTTTGGAATACTTAGATAAAGATCTCTAGTTTGAAAATCTCATTGTTTATCATCTTGGTTTAGATTTACATTTGATGAATTAATCCCCACAAGTACATATGTGATTTCTATGTGAATTGACCCTATAACTCATGGATTTAATCATATAGATTCTTGTAGTATACAAACTGGTATACTTCAATATCTAATATCTGAATACTTGTTGGGTTGGTAGTGTTTACAAACACCTTTACAAATTTGTTGGATCAGAAGGGACAAGTTTTGCTCAGTCAAACCGTTGGATGCGCTAACTCTATGGATCTGAGTAAAGATTTAAAGACAATAAGAAATTGTGTAGCAGACCTAAGATGATGATCTTTGAATACTCTAATTATGTATTTTCAATGATAATTTTTATCTTCCTAGCCCTTGTGGTGAGTGTTGCGACTCCTATCTTCATTATATTAGGTGCCACCATCTTTGTGCTAGTAACTATCGATTCTCCTATCCTTCTAGTATGGTCTTATATCATCACACCATGATATCCCTCTGGGATCTCCCCTCTTTTCCTCTTTGGTGATCTTAATAATATAATAATAATATAAATTTAATATATTTATTTATATTATTACATAATAATAATAATATATATTATTATATACTATATAATATAATATAATATAATTATATATTATATTATATAGTATATTACATATTAATAATAATATTACTAATTTAATATTAATTATTATAAACCCTAACTATTTTATAGTACTAATTATTAAAAACCCTAATTCAATATTTAATGTAATAATAATATAAATTTAATATTTAATTATATATTAATTTAATTAAATTTATATTATTCCTACATTTTTATATAACATTATTAAATATAATAATAAATATTTATATTATTACATTATAATAATAATATATATTATTATATACTATATAATATAATTATATATTAATAATAATATTACTAATATAATATTAATTATTTTAAACCAAATAATATTATTAAATATAATAATTAAATTTATATTATTATTACATTATTAATCCCAACTCTAATTTGAACCCTAATTATATTTTTCGAACCTTAACCTTAATCCTAACACTAATGCTAACCCTAACCCTAATTATAATAAATAGATTAATTGTAACTCTAACTCTAACGAAACACTAACAAACACAAATCTTAATTTTAACCTCTAACAATAATTCTAAATATAATATATAATATAATTATATTTAAAATTATTGTATAATATATTATATAATTTTAATTATTATAAATAAATAAATTTATATTATATTATATTTTAATAATTATTATAATATATTACAATGTTGTTATTATTATATATTATTATAGTATATATTATATATTATTATTATTATTATTATTAGATTATAAATAAATAAATTATTATAAATATTATAATGAAAATATATAAATTCAAATTCAAATTAAATTTAAAAATAATTTTAATTATTTATAATTTTATTTCTGAATAATTTACAAACTACTATTACAATTGAGATTTTGATTACAAAACAAACAAATTATATTATTACAATTTCAAAAATAACCTTGTTTAAAACACAACAAAACAAAATTAAAATAAAATTGCAAAATTACCGTGTCTAGCGTTAATTAAAAAAATTGTAAAACAAAAGGAATTAAAAATATTGTAGCTAACTATGCAATTAAAAATCCGTATGTTGACGTAAAACACGTACTTGCAGGCATGTCTTTCGAACGGCTCTCTGCATAGTTTTCAGAGGATGGGAAATGATGTAATATTTAATGCATGAGCCGGCGATGAGATGGGTACTGGGAGGATGTATGGGCATCGACAACGTCTATGGCACCATCGATGCCATAGGTGCATCCTGAAGGCCCTGTAGACACTGCCCTTTTGCCCATCCAAACCTCCATAGGGGTCTTATCACCAATAATATTATAATTTATTACATCATCATAATATTATTATTATTATTAATTACATGGTGGGGATAGGTTATATCATTGAAGCATAGGTTGGGAGAGATCTCAAGCAAATAAAGCCCTAAAGTTATTTTGGTAAATGGCAATGATTGGAGGGGTCTCGTATATGCCCTTACCCCAAGGATTGTCAGGGAGCAACTTTTCATTGAATGGTCTCACCCGCTCGGCGAAAAGGTTTTACATTTGATGCTTCGGCCCAATCTCGACTAGTCGAAAGCCCTACTATCTATAGGGGGTTTTCATATGAAGTCTCGGCTTCCCTCGATCCTTCCCTCTTAGGAAGAACCTCTTTCTATAGTTGTTGTAGCCCTAGCAAGATGAATAATTGAGGCAAGAACAACTATATATTCTGTAGGGTATGACACCACTCCATTCACTGGAATAACTTTAGGGAAGATCTTAACTGAGAACCTATGGATTTTTTATCAATTAAAATTGATGAATCAATGCAACTATAAAGGCAGCCCCCCCTCCCACCTACCCACCCCAATCTCTATTGGGGGCAATGGTGAATTGAAAAATCAGTGAAAGGGCGCTCCCCCACGACTTCGCCATTATAGAGTAGGGAGAGTAGGGCCCTCTCCCCTCCTTATATAGGTGGATAGGGCTCCCCGTCTTATGATATTGAAGCAACAGTTGGGTAGTGTACACTAAATCTTGGAGGGGCTTTGGCCCTAGGCGATCGCCCAACCACCCCTCTATATAAATAGAGTTGTTGAATTCAAGAATAATCCCTGATCTGCATGATCATGATAGAGATTTTGGTTGTATGGATCATGCACGCAATAGATCGCTTTTCAATGATGAGAAATCCATTACCATAGATAGTGGAACGGAATTGGTCTCATGGAGATGGGGAAGAAGAATGACTATAGTTCTCTTCATAGAACAAGCGTGGTTGTTGAATCGCATCCATCATCCGACAACTATAGAAGGAAAGGCGGGGAAGCATTATAGTTTTTCTCTGACTATAGAAGGTAGGGGTATGGAAGCATCGTAGTTTTTCTCTGACTATACAAGGTAGGGGTATGGAAGCATCATAGTTTCTCTCCATTGTTGGATCAAACTATGCTATGTATGTAGCCAACATCCCAACTCACCCTACGGGGCTAGCTAAGCCATTGTTTCTCTCCCCTTGCCCAAGGCCCCACTATAAAGGTAGGGGGATAGGAGAGTTGCTCACCAACACTTTGTTCGTCTCTTCCCCCTACACTATAAGGGGGCTCATTCACTCCACTATGAAGGCCCTATCCACCGAAACAACTATAGGGGGGAGGGGTCCACCCACTCGAAATAGTTGCTTGCCCCCAACCTCTTTTTATGTCCCTAAGGTTGTCGATAGCCATGCTACCATAATAGAAGGCTTGGGTAGAGAGCTTGCACCCAATGATAAGGTGGGAAGGTCCCAGGTGGGTGGGAGAGTGAGCAGAGCAAACCACAACCACCAGACTATATATGGTTTCTGTTCAAAAGCTTCCATAGGGTGGGAGGGCACCAAAGTTCTTTCTTGATTCTATATGTGACATAAGAAAAAGAAAGATTGAAAGATAAAGAAAGAAAGAATTGAAAAGTTCCTATAGTCTCACCTTGTAATTTCAAAAGCCTATTGTTTCTTTAGGGGCTAGCTAGTTTCTTTAAGCAACTCTGCGATTTGGGAACTATAGTTGCCTAAAGAAACTAACTAGGGTTAGAGATCACAACTAAACACTTGGGCGAATAGATGAACAAGAAGCACTTGATTTGGAAAAACCAAAACCCTAAAACAACGAAGGAGAGCCGCTCATGATGTCCCTGATGGGCACCCCCTTATTAATGAATTGGCTAAGCAACTTCGATTGTGGGGTTGGGTGGGGGCATAAAACCCAAGCCACCAACGAGTTTGGGAGTGAGCCCGGGGTAGAAGCAAAAGCTTGGCTGCAGGGAATGGGGTACTTAAGCCCCCATGAATTTGATATGCATGTAAAGCCAAGGCATATATTAGCTTACCGATGATGCTTCTGTAACCATCTTAAACCTATGAACGATTTGAGGATAGAAGAATGTGCACCTTACTGGGCCATTAATGTTAATAACATTGTGTGGTTGGTCCGTTCTAGTTGGTACTTTTGTGTTAATCATCTCTTGTATTTATGTTACTTCTATAATCATGCCCTAGCTTTGTTACAAATCTCAAGAGAAGAATCACAATGAGAAGATAAGCAGGAGAAGGCATGAAAAAGCCAAAAACATCTATCACGACACTATTCACAACATCCTCGTCATTCTTCAAAAGGCGAGAACAAGTTCAATCAAAATCCGTGCTTGAAGATATGAAATCCGTGTGTGAAGATATGAAATCCGTGAGTGGAAGACCATGTGGTCACATGAAAACGTGATTTGATGGAAGAGATAAATGACAAGATTCCAAAATATCCCTTTGCCAACACATACTTTGTAAAAAATTAGGTGAAGAAAACAAAAACGCCGCTAAGAGAAATATTGTTTGATCTCTAAGGTGCATTTTAAAAAAAAATTCTTCTCTACCCGATGAGGAATTAAATGGTGCATTTTATTTTTTCCTTTTATAAAGTTTGGAGAATTAAATAAAAATTACAAGAACCTTACTTAGGATTGAAAGGAATTTAAAACAAAATTTTTAAAAAATAATTATTTTTTAAAATTCTTTTCATAGTTTGAAAATATTAAAAAACAAAAAAGTGCATTGATAATATAGTTTTTTTTAAAGAAAAGGAAAAAGCTATGTTAATTTGTTTTAATGATTTTTTCATAGGAAAGTTAAAAAATGTCATTTATTTGTTATGTTAAGTAACAAACCAACAATGTTTGTTCTAATGTTTGTTATAAATTATGTCTTTGATTTACATTTATAGATAAGTCATCATGATAAATTATTACATATAATGCTTAATAAAGCTGCAACAATGATATTTGTGGCATTGACTTTATAAATCATCAGGGACAAATAAGGATGAAAAATTCTTTTTGGAGAGATAAGGACACCCTCATGAAAAATGACTTCCAATGCTTCAAAAAAAAGATTCTCGACTCTTAGTTGTTAAGAGATGAAAATTATTCTACCTAAACAACCAAGGTCCAAACTCAACTTGAGTTTGAAGATTTGTGAGATGTTTTTAGAAGAGTCTCTTGACTAGCACTAGTTGGAGATGAGTAGAGAAGGTATGATGAGGCCAATTAGAAGGCCAAGATGATAATCTTGTTTGGTGTTTCTAGTGAGGTTCAACCTCACACTTGAATAGCCACAACTATTAAAGAGGCTTGGGATTGTCTCAAGACAATAATGAATCTAAGAATCAAAATTAGATCCTTATTTGTAGTGTCAATTACATTATTTACAAATGCAAAATGGTGAAAAATTATAAAACTTTTTTAGAAGAATTACAAAAATCAAGGTGTCACTACAAGTGTTAGGAGAGACGACATCAAATGATTCTCTTGTACCTATTGTCTTGAGAGCACTGCCTCCTACCCTTCGTGTGTTTGTCACATGTCTCAATGTGGTTAGTAGAAATCCATCTTTTGAGGAGTTGGTGAATTTGCTTCAACAAGAAGAGGCAATTCATATTGAGACCTCATACTTCCCAAACAATTAGGCCCTCGAATCTCTATAAAAGGAAATAAAGCTGAACGTCAGAGTGGTCCATTAGGTTCATCAAAATCCAAATAAGACAATAAATTAGCACACAAAAAAGAAGTGTCTCATTTATGGGAAGAATGGATACGATCTCCAAGAATGTTGGTATAATTCCTTTACCAGTGGTGAATCAAGCTAACACAAGCCACATCATAATTCTTAGGGGGACAAGAAGAAGCATGCCCATTGGCAAAAAAAGCATGACAAGCAACATGGGAATGCTGCTTTGCTAGATGATTCTAATGAAGAAGATTTTTTGTATGTTGTAGAGACATGCCTCTACTTTTTACAATCCTATTTGGTATGTTGATTTAGTGCATCCAAACAAGAGTGGTTCCACAACCTCACCTCATCAACATCATATGGACAAGTTTCACTTGGTGGTAATACATCCTATGAAGTGTAGGGTATCGAGGACATTTCCTTATCACTTGAAAGACTCACAAGTGTAGACTTACCAAGGTTCTTTATGTTCTAAGGACCATGAAGAATCTTATACCAATAAGTTAGTTGCTAGAGCACAACTTGAAGGTTGAGTTTTATAGACATAATGGTGAGAAATTGTCTCATGTAGGACAAGGATTTCTATGGTGAAGTTATTATTCACGGCTCAAGGGCTAGTAAACTATTTTAGTTGGTTGATGTCATCCATGAAGACAAGGCCCTTGTAGTAAAAAAAATGTCCACTACTCTTTGACATAGAATATTTGGTCATCTTAGTTTGGCCATATTCTTGTGTTGATTAAATGTGACATGGTGCAAGGACTTCCCCCCATGAAGAAAACACAAGTTCTTTGCTCCAATTGTCTTTCTAAGAAATAATATCGAGCTCCTTCTTCTCCTACAAAAACACAAGCCTCTAGTCCCCTAAATTTGGTGCACACCAATTTGTGTAGACCCATGACACCTAATCATAATCATGCTTAGTATTTTCTACTTTTTGTTGATGATTATTCCAAAAATATGTGGGTCTATTGGTTGACTTGAAAAGATTAATTCTTTGTAAAATTCAAAGACTTTCAATCCCTTATAGAAAGGTCATTTGGTCACTCCCTCAAGGCCATCTACTCAGATTCAAGGGGGAATTCACAATAAGGAGTTTCCTAACTACCTCTAACAACATAGGATCAAAATGCAACACAACTTCCTCACCATCACCTATTAGCCACTAAACACCCATAATTACTGAGATTGACAATGAATAACTTGAAGACACTCACCATGGAGCCAAATTAAGTGAAGAGGCATGAGAAGAGGTTTTGTTTCAAATGGACCAATTACCACCTCTATTAGGAATTAATCAGGAATTGTACTTGGGAAGTTTTTGAACTTCCTCTAGGGAGGTAGGTTATTAAATGCAAATAGGTGTTCAAGATCAAGTACATGGCAGTCAATAGCATTGACAAGTACAAAGTGTGACTTGTGGTTAAGGGCTATGCTTAGAAATAAGGCATTGACTATGAAGAAATCTTTCCCCCACTACAGATCAAGACTATTAGAATTCTTTTGGCAATGGTAGCATAGTTTAGTTGGTAGGTTCACTAGATGGATGTTAAAAGTGCCTTCCTTAATGGATATTGTTAGCAAGAAAATGTAGAGAGGATATCGATCCAGAGATCAAGTCCTCAGTCAAGTCTTTGTAGTCAGTTTATACCTTGATCAAGTATCTAGAGATTGATAGCAAAACATAAAGAATAATAGAAACAAAGTATCACATACAGATAATAATAAGACACATAGAATTACCTGGTATTGGCAGACCTATATATATATCAGCATCAATCAAAGGTTATACACCACATATCCATCCTCTGGCAAGTCTAAGTCTCTGCCTCACTAGTTACATATATGACTTCTATTTCATTCTTTACATCATAACTTATCACATATCATACTTCTATCCTCCTATGCTATATGATCATATCCTATATCTATTACATATAGGGATGTGTCTCTTGTTAGCTCCAGCCTCCACATAGTGTGTACACCAGCTTCTGGTTGTCTCTGCTTTATGCTCTGCACCTTGCTAACATCATCCCCCCTCAAAATTATGTCTTGTCCTCAAGACATGCAAAATCAACTGCTAGGCAAGATAGTCTTGTATATCTGCTTCAATTGTGCTAGACTAGTGTCCCCTTGCTTTTTAGGCTTAGCCAACATAGTGATTTGGCCTTCTATTTTTATATATGTATCTTCTGCTTCTTCTATACTTGCTGGTGTCTTTATTGTTTGTGTTGTCTACTTAGCCTCTGTAAAACTTCTGATCATATTAGTTAGTCTCAGGTTGACCACTTCCCTCAACTATTTTATTTGGCCCTTTATTTGATCCCTTTGCTCTTGGAGTTGTTGATGTTGATTGTCCAGTGTCTCCACCTGTGCCCTTATCACCCCATCCTTATCCATTACGAATCATACTGGGCTGCCACATTTATTATTTGTAGTTCCAAAGTATCCATTTGGTTTTTTATTGCTTTGGTGGACTGTGGCCATTTCAAGCAAAATTGGTAAAGAATGTTAGCCTCCTCAATGCTCTGTTGTATATTCTTGATGTGTATTTCTAGCTAAGTGTGTGCTTTGGCACACTTATTCATCATATCTGCTAGTCTTTTCTTATTCAATTGCTTAGTTACCTTCTTCTCCAGCTAGCTAGAGTACTCCTTGAATCCCTGTGTTAATTGTTTCAATTGCTCTGGCAAGGGTAAGGTAGTATCTCTAGGTGTCTCTGACATCTCCTTGGCTAATGTATTTACCGCATCCTATAGAAATTCACTCCCTTCCACATGTTGCTTCAAAGTTTCTGCTCTCGCAAAGGAATGGAACACATCTCCTAGTTGCGGCTTCTGTAATGGGGATATTCTGGCAAGGTTCACTTAGCCTTCAACCACCGGTAACTGTAGCAACTATGGGGTTAGAATGGGTGTTATTTGCTTTTGTTACATTCCAAAAACTCTTTGATGGACTCAATTGAAGATGAAGAGGCCTCTGGAATATCAGTTTGTTTTGATCCCCTTTGTTCCTCCATATTCTCTTGTATTCCTTCTTTTTCTTCAATATTATGTGTTTGTAGGCTCATTTGTTGCTATTGTGTGTTGGTCTCCTCCATCCTTGTGTTCTCCGGAGGAGGTACCCCTTGTGTAGAAGTTTCTCGCTGACTTCCCTCTTGGTTTGCCTCTATTCTGTTTTCTCCTCCTACCAGTATCTTAGTGTTGTGCGGAGATGATGGTGCCAGTTGTTGTTCTTGTTCTTTCTCCTTGATGGATTGATATATCTTTTTTGTAACCTCATCAATTTATTTTTAATTTTTTTCCTTTTCCTTCTTATTTCCCCCCATCAGTGTATCTACCCTCTATTATCTCCTCAGCTCCATGGCTTGTAGCTGTATTAACTCATTCTTCTTCTCCAGTGATAATGTGTCACTGATCTTCTCAATATAATTTTGCCTTATGTTAGCACCTATAATTTTGGAAAATCCTTAGTGCTTGGTAGCATTTCATTGGGTGCTTTCAATTAAGTTTCAAGCCCCATGGCACTTAGCATGCTCCTAACTTCTAGAATTAAAATTTCTCAATCTGTGATTTATCAAGAGAAATTCTTTGGTGCAAAGTTTTTATGGCTTAGCAGAAGTATGTGTGCCAGTTTGCATTATTCCAGGATGTGTTTTAATAGATTTTTTAATTTGTCATCACTTCAAGCCTGCTCCGGAGGGTCCGTAAAAAAATTCAAATTTCCCAATTTTAATGACAACCCAGTTGTTGACTTGCCTTCATATGTTCCCAGCTCCATTTTTGTGGCGATCTGAGGTGTTCTTGTGTGAAAATATTTTCTTTTATTAGCCCCCTAGGCCCCAATTTACAAAGGAGGTCCCAAAAATATTTTGGCAGTGCAAATTTTGGGGATAGGGGTATGTTTTAAATAATTTATTATGGCTCTATGCAAGTTTTTGTGGCCTCTGGTTATCCCGTGTACCCACAATGTCATTGCGCCGTTTGTTAGGAAGAGGAAATTAACTGATTGCCAAACACCGTTTTTAAAAAAACATTTATATGTCTTAATTGGCAAATATAATAAATATTTTAAAATAAACATTATTTTTATAATGTTTATACCTTATAAAAACAAAAACAAAGGCATTTTATGAGCTTGGCGTAGTAGCGCATAGCTCACTCCATTCTCTTCTCCCATGGTTGCCCTGTTGCGCTAGGCTTCCTATCGGCCAGTTTTTTGTCAGATTTATTTCATGGATATGTAGATTTTGAGGGGAGATCACACTGGACAATCAACATCAACAACTCCAAGAGAAAAGGGATCAAATAAAGGGCCAAATAAAATAGTTGAGGGAAGTGGTCAACCTGAGACTAGCTAATATGATTGACAGTTTTACAGAGGCCAAGCAGGCAACACAAACACTAAAGACATTGGCAAGTATAGAAGAAGTAGAAGATACATATATAAAAATAGAAGGCCAAATCACTATGTTGGCTAAGGCTAAAAAGCAATGAGACACCAGTCTGGCACAACTGAAGCAGATATACAAGACTATCTTGCCTAGCAACTGATTTTGCATGTCTTGAGGACAAGACATAATTTTGAGGGGGGATGATGTTAGTAGGGTGCAGAGCATAAAGCAGAGCTGACCAGAAGCTAGTGTACACACTATGTGGAGGGTGGAGCTGACAAGAGACACATCCCTATATGTAATAGATATAGGATATGATCATATAGCATAGGAGGATAGAAGTATGATATGTGATAAGTTATGATGTAAAGAATGACATAGAAGTCATATATGTAACTAGTGAGGCAGAGACTTCGACCTACCAGAGGATGGATATGTGGTGTATAACCTTTGATTGATGTTGATACATTCTTTACATCATAACTTATCACATATCATACTTCTATCCTCCTATACTATATGATCATATCCTATATCTATTACATATAGGGATGTGTCTCTTGTCAGCTCCAGGCTCCGCATAATGTGTACACCAGATTCTGGTCAGTTTTTCTCTATGCTCTACACTCTGCTAACATCATCCCCCTCAAAATTATGTCTTGTCCTCAAGACATGTAAAATCAGCCGCTAGGCAAGATAGTCTTGTATATCTGCTTCAACTATGCTAGATTAGTGTCCCATTGCTTTTTAGCATTAGCCAACATAGTGATTTGGCCTTCTATCTTTATATATGTATCTTCTGCTTCTTCTATACTTGTCGATGTCTTTATTATTTGTGTTGTCTTCTTGGCCTCTGTAAAACTGCCAATCATATTAGCTAGTCTCAGGTTGACCACTTCCCTCAACTATTTTATTTGGCCCTTTATTTGATCCCTTTGCTCTTGGAGTTGTTGATGTTGATTGTCCAGTGTCTCCACCTGTGCCCTTGTCACCCCATCCTTATCTGTTACGGATCATACTAGGCTGCCAAATTTATTCTTTGCAGTTCCAAAGTATCCATCTAGTTTATTATTGCTTTGGTGGACTATGACCATTTCAAGCAAAATTGGTAAAGAATGTTAGCCTCCGCAATGTTCTGTTGTATAATCTTGATGTGTATTTCTAGCTGAGTGTGTGCTTTGGTACACTTATTCATCATCTCCGCTAGTCTTTTCTTATTCAATTGCTTAGTTACCTTCTTCTTAGCTGGCCAAAGTACTCCTTGAATCCCTATGTTAACTATTTTAGTTGGTTTGGCAAGGGTGAGGTAGTATCTCTAGGTGTCTCTGACATCTCCTTGGCCGATGTATTTACTGCATCCTACAGCAATTCACTCCCTTCCACATGCTACTTCAAAATTTCTGCTCTCGCAAAGGAATGGAACACATCTCCTAGTTGCAGCTTCTATAATGGGATATTCTAGCAAGGTTCACTTGGCCTTCGACCACCAGTAATTGTAGCAACTGTGGGGCTAGAATGGGTGTTATTTGCTTTTGTTACATTCCAAAAACTCTTTGATGGACTCAATTGAAGATGAAGAGGCCTCTGGAATATCAGTTTGTTCTGATCCCCTTTTTTCCTCCATATTCTCTTGTGTTCCTTCTTCGTTTTCTTCCACATTATGTGTTTGTGGGCTCATTTGTTGTTGTTGTGTGTTTGTCTCCTCCATCCTTGTGTTCTCCAGAGGAGGTACCCCTTGTGTAGAAGTTTTTGGTTGACTTCCCTCTTGGTTTTCCTCTATTATGTTTTCTCCTCCTATCGGTATCTCAGTGTTGTGTGGAGGTGATGGTGCTAGTTGTTGTTCTTGTTCTTTCTCCTTGATGGGTTGATACATCTTTTTTGTAACCTCATTAATTTCTTTTTAAATTTTTTCCTTTTCCTTCTTGTTTCCCCCCATCAGTGTATCTACCCTCTGTTTTCTCCTCACCTCCATGGCTTATAACTGTATTAACTCATTCTTCTTCTCCAGTGACAATGTGTCACTGATCTTCTCAAAGGAATTTTGCCTTATTTCCTCCTCTAATTGGAGTGCCTTATGTTAGCACCTATAATTTTGGCAAATCCTTAGTGCTTGGTAGCATTTCATTAGGCGGTTTCAATTAAGTTTCAAGCCCCATGACACTTAGCATGCTCCTAACTTCCAGAATTAAAATTTCTCAATCTGTGATTTGTCAAGAGAAATCCTTTGGTGCAAAGTTTTTATGGCTTATCAGAAGTATGTGTGCCAGTTTGCATTATTCCAAGATGCATTTTAATAGATTTTTTAATTTATCATCACTTCAAGCCTGCTCTGGAGGGTCCTGTAGAAAAGTTCAAATTTCCCAGTTCTAATGACAACCTAGTTGTTGACTTGCCTTCATATGTTCCCAGCTCCATTTTTGTGGCAATCCAAGGTGTTCTTGTGTGAAAATATTTTCTTTTAAAAATTGGCCCCCTAGGGCCCAGTTTACAAAGGAGGTCCCAAAAATCTTTTGGCAGTGCAAATTTTGGAGATAGGGGTATGTTTTAAATAAATTATTATGGCTCTATGCAAGTTTTTGTGGCCTTTAGTTATCCCATGTGCCCACAATGTCATTGTGTCATTTGCTAGGAAGAGGAAATTAACCGATTGCCAAACACAATTTTTTAAAAAACATTTATATGTCTTAATTGGCAAATATAATAAATATTATTTTTATAATGCTTATACCTTATAAAAACAAAAACAAAGGCATTTTATGATCTTAGTGCAGTAGCGAATAGCTCACTCCATTCTCTTCTCCTAGGGCTGTGTTGTTGCACTAGGCTTCCTATTGGCTAGTTTTTGGTTAGATTTATTTCATGGATACACAGATTTTGTTGCAAGTATGTGCCTACCTAGTGTTGTCATTGATGCCAACATATCTATGTGGTCATTGATGCCAACATATCTATGTTGTCATTGATGTCAACTGTGCCCTTATCTTGTTACTTGCCTTGTAATGAGTTAGATGCTGAGGATATTGAGAAAATTAGCTCCTCCAACAGAAACAGTGAGTTGTAGTGGAAACAGTGTATTGCATATATAGAAGAATAGTCCAGAAGATTGCTCTACATTTCCTATAGAATGAATATCTTTGTCTATGGATTGGAAGTTATTTAGAAGTCTATCTGAATATGCTATGTTCCAAATTTGAGCCTCCAGAATGAAGATTTGAGTAAGTTATGTTCACCAGTGTGAAAATTGCTTTTCCTGTATGTTTGGTGGTGACAGGGAGAAAGTGTTATGCTCTGTATTCCTCTGCATTGAAGTATTTTTGTCTACAATTCTAGAGTTAAGTCTAAGTTGATGTTAAGAGCCTTCAACTTCAATGGTTCATGATTTGGTGGTTCACAAGTGATCTTTTCCTTATGAACAGTAGTTGCCTGTGGTGTTTATGTGCTTCAGTTTGAAGAATCTTCTTGATAGAGTGGTTGGAAGTTGTGGTTGTTTCATGATGATTTCAATGTGCTTGTGGATGTCTCCTGATCGTGTTCCTACCCTTGGATTGGTTCACAAAGAGAAAGTTGGATCGTGGATGAAGAATGTTCTTAGAAGACTTAGTGTTCTCACCAGTCTTGGTCGACCTAGTTGATTTCATTATTTGCGGAGATGTTTTGAAGATGGTGGAAGCGTGTCGTGGTGTGAAGGATTGTGTTTGAGTCCTGGCTAAGGCATGGCATGATCAAATACATCTTTACATCTTTCCCTTAGCAAATTGTGTATTAGGTCCTGACCTATTTCTATGTATGTTTTTGTAATGCCGACCTTGGAGATTGTTCCAACGGTTGATGAATGTATTGCCGACCTTGATGTACCTTCTAAGGTTGATGACTTGTATAAAGACTTGTAATGTAATTGCGAAAAGTTGTGTGTGGAAAAATGAGAAGATAAGTGCGAAGAAAAGAAGAGCATATCAAAGGAAGAATATTCTGCTTTAATGTAATTGAACTCAGGAATAGAGTAGACGCTGTCAAATTAGTTCAACAATTCCTGGCAATGAGCCACCCTTTGGCAGTGAGCTGATTCTTGGCAGTGAGCCTATCTTTGCAGTGAGCATTTTGGGCAGTGAGCCATGTAGGTAGTGAGCCTCTATTTTTCGGTATTGATATAACTTATATATTTCTGTGGGCTAACACCCACCATGGTTTTTCCCTTCTTAGGGTTTTCCATGTAAAAATCTAGTGTCTACTATGTTGAATGTGCAATTGTGAATTAAGTTTTTGGTTTCATGCTTTTATGGTTAAATTTGATTATCAGTACTTAAGTTGTTGATGGTTTGATATTCATTTGAAGTTAAGTTTTGTGACAACTGATTCACCCCCCCCTTAGTTGTCCTGTGCATTTCAACAATTAGTATCAGAGCAAGGGTTCCTTAGACGAAAGCCTAACAGCTTGAGATTGATCCGAGATGTCACACAAGGATGAACTATCTTCAAATTGTTCTAGTTGTGGTGAAGTTGGTCATTATACATCCAAATGTTCAAAAAGAAAATTAAAAAATTATTATGATGAAAAAGGTAAAAGTGGAAAGACCAAGAAAACATTTTATGATGTTAAAGATGATGAAGATGATGACTGTTGCTTTCATTCAAAGGATGATAATTACAAAGATGATGAAAGTTTTGATCCAGAGGTAAGTACTAACAATGAAGATATAAGGAACTATTGGGTTATTGATAGTAGCTGCTCAAATCATATGACTAGTGATAAAGGTAAGTTTGTTAATCTTGTAAAGAATGAAGAAGGGTTAGTTAGATTTGGAGATGACCGTACTGCTAAAATATGTGGAAAAGGTTCAATCAGTTTTGATGGAAGACAACCTACAGATGATGTTCTCTATGTTGAAAGCCTAAGACAACATCTTGAGTGTTGGACAATTATGCAGAGAAGGATACAATTTCATATTTTAGAATGATACCTTTAAAATCAGAGATAAATTTGGAGCTGTAATAGCTGGTGGAAAAAGGACAGAGAGAAATCTTAATCATCTTAGAGAAGGCAAAATTATCTGCTCTATAAGTCAGAATCATGAAAGTTGGCTTTGGCATAGGAAATTGTGTCACATCAATCCTAATGATCTAGCAAGGATAACCTCAGCTCAAGTTGTGAAAGATCTGCCAGAGAGGACACATTTTAGTAACATCACTTGCAAGAAGTGTCAAGTTGAGAAGCAAGCAAGAGGAAGTTTACAGGATGAAGAACGATCCTTAACTAGACTGATGGAATTAGTTCATACAAACCTTTGTCGACCTACAAAAGTGAAAAGTCTTTAAGATGACAGGGACTTTATGTTCTTTGTTGATGATCATTCTAGAATGATTTAGGTTAGTTTTCTCAAAGAAAGATTAGAAGTCCTAGATGCATTTACAACCTTCAAAACAATGGTTGAAGATGAATTAAATGGGAAAATCAAATGTCAGAAGTCTGACTTGAAGGATAATATTTTACCTCTGATAAATTCAATATGTTGTGTGAGACTCATGGAATAAAAAGACAGCTATCTAGAGAGAATAAAGTGATGGAAATAATGAGCAGGTCTATTCAAGAAGCTACAAAGACAATGATAAAGGAAGCTGACCTACCAGAAGCATATTGGAAAGAAGTTATACATACTGTTGACTACATTCAAAATAGAGTTCAAGTCAAAGGTAACAATACTAAAACTCCTTATGAATTATGGTATGGAATAATACCTTTGGTAAAATATTTCAATGTTTTTGGAAGCAAATGTTATATCAAAAGAGAAGAAGAGCTAAGCAAGTTTGATGCTAAGTATGACGAAGGAACTTTCCTTGGATACTCTACTGAGAGTAAGGCTTACTGGTGTTACAATAAAAGATTGGAAAAGATCATTGAAAGTGCACATGTCACAGTTGATGAAGACATACAGAAGTATTCATAAATCAATAATCATGCATCAGATTCAAATAGGCTTCCTTACAATACAAAAAGGGAAAAGGTATTTTCCAAAGAAAAGGATGATACTGAAGAGAAGAAAATGAAGAAATATTGCTAGTTAAAATAAAAGGACAAATGAATTGGTGTTTGATTGCCAATACTGAATCTAAATTGGTGACTAAAACATGCAACAATATAAATTCCTCTCAAGATGAATATCTATCCATGGACAATGAAGAATCCAAAATTGCTCTTGGAAATCTTGAGAAATCTGAAGAAGAAAATATGAACTTAAAAGTAAATATAACAGAAGCAAATGAATACATCAAAGAGTTAAAAAGGAAAATCAAGGAGCTTAAGCAAAGACTTGAGGAAAATAGTGAAGATTTAAAGTTAGCAAATAAAGAAAAAGTAAAAATTGAAGAATGCTTGAAAAATAAAACAAATGATCTGAAAGTTGTGGATCTAAAAGCTGATCTGAAACATGCATGGATTCAACAAGACAAATTCAATGTAAGTGTAGCTAGATTTGATAGACTAATGATTGAAGCAAGTCAGAAAAATCCTAATGACATAAACAATATAAGACCTGATAAAGATGAGAGTTCTAGAACATATCAAGAAAAGAATTTTGAAGTCAAGGAGGACAAAGGCAAACAGATTCAAGATCAAAGGAACAGATCAAGAAGACCTCCAGTCAGGTAACCAAATGCACAAAAGTATCCATCTTTCAATGGTTATTGTCATTCATGTAGTAAATTTGGCCATAGGGCTACTCAATGTAGAAGTAGAATGAATCAAGATGTTCCATTTTTCTCTGGTCAATGTTTCAACTGCAAAAGAATTGGTCACATAGCAAGTTAATGTAGAAGTATGACAAGGAATGGCTTCAATAATATAAGAAAAATTGAATCTCTCAATGAAAAGTGCTTTGTGTACAAAAGGTTTGGTCATACAACAAATGAGTGCAGGAACAGAATGGTAAACTCCTTAAATGGGTACTGTCATACATGAAATGGATTTGGACACAGAGCCAACCAATGTAAATCTAGAATGAATGAAAGGAATAATGGATAGAGGAATATTGTGTGCTTCAATTGCAATAGACCTGGACATGTTGCTAAATCTTGCAGAAGCAAGAACATGAAGGAGAATCAAGTAGAGTTAAAGAAGCCAGTGGAAAAGATTGATCTAACAGACATTAGAAAGGAGACGGATAAGATTTGGGTAAAGAAGAATGTGTTAGAGATTAAGGATGTATCTGCACGGGTATCTGGTGCAGATGTTCACTCCAGAAACTAAGACTAAAGCCTTAGCTCGGAGGGAGTAATATTGAATATCTTTTTCCCCTGCCAAAGGATGGATGCTGATACCTCAACACGAGAAGATAAGATCAAGGATTTGTAACAAAGGTCTAAGTCAAGGATGAATGAAGAGCTTGTACAAAAGTAAGAAGCCTGCTATGAAGAAGAACATAAAACCAAACTTGGGAATATGTCCCTATATCTGCAGATAAGAATGCATTGTTTTACCCAGACCAATAATAGATATCTCTCAAAAGTTGGTAGTAGTAACCATTGATAGGAAGAGCCACAAATGAATACTGATCCAAGGAAAATATTAGCTCTATATGTTGTCATTGATATACTATCAAAATATGCATTGTTTTCATAAGCTGACATGAAGGTTGATAAAAGATGTGATTGGATGGCATACCTTGATTTGTGCCAAATCTAGTCTGAAGCTTTGAGAAGACAAGATATATTACTCCAGAAGTATTAGTGTAAATCCTAAGGTTCTTTGAAATAAGAGTTGATACAACTTGAAGTTCACCCCTAAGAGGGATTATTCAGAAAAAGTTAAGAAGAATGCAAGTATGTGCCCTTTGCCATTGATGTCAAAGGGGGAGATAAATCATGTGAAAAACTCAGGGGGAGAATTTTATCTTGATGGTCTTTTCAGTTTTTCACATCATATGTTGCCATCAATGACAAAGGGGGAGATTGTTGCAAGTATGTGCCTAACTAGTGTTGTCATTGATGTCAACTATGCCTTTATCTTGTTACTTGCCTTGTAACGAGTTAGATGTTGAGGATATTGATAAAATTAGCTCCTCCAGCAGAAACAGTGAGTTGTAGTGGAAACAGTGTATTGCATATACAGAAGAACAGTCTAGAAGATTGCTCCGCATTTTCTGTAGAATGAATATCTTTGTTTGCAGATTGGAAGTTATTTAGAAGTCTGTCTGAAGATGCTATGTTCCAAGTTTGAGCCCTCGGAATGAAGATTTGAGTAAGTTATGTTCACCAGTGTGAAATTGCTTTTCCTGTATGTTTAGTGGTGACATGGAGAAAGCATTATGCTCTGCATTCCTTCGCATTGAAGTATTTTTGTCTGTGGTTCTAGAGTTAAGTCTAAGTTGATGTTAAGAGCCTTCAAATTCAATGGTTCATGATTTGGTAGTCCACAAGTGACCTTTCCTTATGAACTATAGTTGTCTGTGTTGTTTATGTGCTCCGGTTTGAAGAGTCTTCTTGACAGAGTGGTTAGAAGTTGTGGGGTTGTTTCATGATGATTTCAATGTGCTTGTGGATGTCTCCTAATCGTGTTCCTACCCTTGGATTGGTCCACAAAGAGAAAGTTGGATCGTGGATGAAGAATGTTCTTAGAAGACTTAGTGTTCTCACCAGTCTTGGTTGACCTGGTTGATTTCATTATTTGCGGAGATGTTTTGAAGATGGTGGAAGCATGTCATGGCGTGAAGGATTGTGTTTGAATCCTAGCTAAGGCATGGCATGATTAGCATACATATTTACATTTTTCCCTTAGAAAATTGTGTATTAGGTCCTGACCTATTTCTATGTATGTTTTTGTAATGTCGACCTTAGAGATTGTTCGAACGGTTGATGAATGTATTGCCGACCTTGAGGTACATTCCAAGGTTGATGACATGTATAAAGACTTGTAATGTAATTGCAAAAAGGTGTGTGTGGAAAAATGAGAAGATAAGTGCAAATAAAAGAAGAGTAGAGCAGAGGAAGAATATTGTGCTTCAATGGAACTGAACTCAGGCATAGAGTAGATGTTGTCAAATCAATTCAATAATTCTTGGCAATGAGCCACCCTTTGGCAGTGAGCTAATTCTTGGTAGTGAGCCACCCCTTGGCAGTGAGCCTATCTTTGTAGTGAGCATTTTGGGTAGTGAGCCCTATAGGCAGTGAGTCTTGTTGTGTGGTTACACAACACGCCCCATTTTGCCTTAGCAAAACAGGGACCTAACTTTTCTTTTTGCTTTTCTGCTTGCTTGTTTCTTGCTTTGGGTGGTTCAGTAAAATCAATCATGTATGTCACCTTTAATAGGATGGATGTACCACACGATGAGGCTAGTTGCCAATGTTAGCATATTGTTATCATAAACCTCATAGTTGGAAAATACACAAAATTCTAAGCAGGTTTGCCTTTTGGATCACCCTAGAATGGTCTAAGGGTAGAAAGTTATGTTGAGTCAAAGTTTGGTCAACCCTCATATTACCTGGGGGGGTCATATTTCTAACATCAGTCATATTCTCTAACATCACCCAAACTTAGAATTATCACCTGATGACCAATAGGTGCTCGATACGCAAACGTCAAAATTAAATAAGAGTTGGTATCTACCCGTCAAAGAACCTCACATATTATCCCGGGGGCTCATATTTCCTAATATCAGTCATCTTACAAATATCACCTCTTCGTGGATATCACCCTGCACCAATATGACAATGACATCATTCAATTCCAATGAACGAAATAAATCGCCCCAATGATGACATCATCATCTTACCTGACCTGTGGAGGGTCATATATCCAATATCTATCATATTTCTTAATATGGTGATGACATCACTAAAACCTGATAAATAAAGAACATCGATGACATGATGATGTCATTACAATCTACTCCCTAGGGGGGTCATATTTTGAAGTACCCCTGATCTTAATTTCGTAACCCGATATGCTTCATTGTCAAAGGTTGACCATATCACCCGATCTTTAGTATACGATTATCCTGTACAAGATGGGGGGGTCATATTATCCATTGGGGGTCATATTCCAAATATCCCTGATCTTTCTAAGATCACCCCTGGCATTAAATGCAATTAAGGCAGTAGATGAAGCCCACCAATTTCAAATACGAATCAAACACTTGGCGGCATCTACGAATTCCAGGCAAATGATCGACAGATTTAATCAAGACAACACACTATGCCCTAATCTGTCATATTGATCTATTTAAAAGTGGAATTCAAAGGTAATTTTCATTTACCTTGCAATAAATCGAGAATTACAGAGCTCTAGAAGTCAAACCCTTATTAGCTACCTGCCAGCGGATTGGATCCTTCAGCGTAACGAAACAGAATGGGTGACCCTGCACGATTATAGTCTTTCCCTTAATCACTCATATAATCTAGAGGAAAGCATTATCAGGTAAGTAACTTCAAAAAGCCTCCCCGTTGTCATTTTCTGCAATATCCATGTAAAATGTTTATTTTACTAGGGCAAATCTACATGATAATGTGTAGAAAAGGTTAAAATGAAGGGCAGTAGATAGAGGATGCATGATATTGTTGAATATACATATGGGTACCATAGGGTAAGATATATCATGTCTATTGTAGGAATCAATGGCTGACGTCAGAAGAAACAGGTCTGAGGTTGAGTTTCTGAAGCCTATGTTTGTCCAACATGAAGGGGTAGGGTTTCGATTTGGTGTCATCAGTGATACACATCACGATAGTATAGATTTACATGCATGGTCCAGTAAACTAGATAATGATACAGATAACCCTATACTAGACAGAGTATTTACAACTAGTATGTGGCAGCAGCAAGTTTCCCATATGCCATGGATGCCATAGAGTTGGTAGTTGAATGTGCCAGGAACTATAACCCAGAAACCAAGTGACTGGAGAAACATAATAGGATATATGCTGACTTCTCAGTCAAGGGCCTCACCGCCACTTTCAATTTGCTAGTAGGAAATAAGCTGGTCAGTGTGGATCTCCATAAATTGGAGAAAGAGTACAACAATAACAAAAAGGAGGCAAGGAAGAGAATGTATTAGTGGAGGTCGAAGAGCAGCACCTATACAGCTTCGACCAAGTTGCCATTATACCTTTACAAATTTAATTTTGATGATGATTATCAATATATAATTGCCCTGCGAAGCAGGATGATTGGCAAACCTCATGCTGGTAATTTTGAGAATTGGATGTTTAGGATCATCTAGATGGTGTTATACTCAGATAACAAACCCCTAGGGGCCAAGAACATCAACGATTCACTAGATGAGCAGATGAGGAAGCTGGGAGGTCAAGCATGCTTGTTCTACATGACCTCCTATATAGTATACTCTTGCGCCTTCAAAGGAACTTTTGATGCCCTACAAAAAGTAGGTAAAGTTGGTAGTGATGCAGATGATGTGCATTTATGGGATCATTGTCCCCAATTACAAAGAAAAGTATACCTCCAGGATTACAAATTGGTGAATGATGCATTTTCAATGCATCTTGTTAGAACAATGGAGGAGGATTGGACCAAAATGCTGAGCATGGAAGCTCAGGAGGTTATTTACAAACATGAAACATGGTTCATCTAGTTCACCACTTTTTCATATATTAGAATTGAAGGTTTTGATGGACAGCCTCTTATGTTACCCAGGTACCCTACTGATAGGGTCCTCTTAATAGAATTTGTCAGGCAGGTGTCTACTTCAATTGAGGCCTATAAGAAATATAAGAAGATTCCTCCTATTTTGTTTCTAGTGTATATGGGATGTATTTATGCCCAGATACACAGAGCTTTGAGCATGTTATTGGAGGGCTAAAACTAATGTAGTTACAACCATTTCCTCTTGCAAGATCATATGATCCTTATGGCAGGATACATAAGCTATTAGGAAAGCAGATACATCAAAAATATCTAGAGGATTTTTGGACTGATTGTGATGATGAAGCTGAGGTGAGAAGAATGAAATATCAAAGGCTCACCTTGAATCAAATCAGGACTTTTGACTGTATCCTAGTGCCAACACAACTACATAAAGATGATGGAAAGATAATGTCTGATGAATATGAAGACAAGAAGGTGTACAATGACACCATATTAGCTCCTGATCTCACACATCTAGAGGATATATCCTTGGATCAAATGATGTAGGGTGTTATCCAATTGACCCAAAGCTAGGTATATGCAGAAATCGCCAAATTGAAGAAGAGGGGCACGACCCTTACTGTTTATAATAAGAGAAAGAGACAAGAATTATCTGATGAAGAATATGATGATTTCCTTATTGAAAAGAGAAAATCTAATCGAGAGAGATTACCCACTGAAAAATAAAAGAAGATACCCTCCAAGGGTAAGAAGGTGGAAGATGAACCAAGGGGGGTGATCATAAAAAGAGTTGTATCTAAAGGTGATGGGGTATCCACATCAGGTCATGCATCCACATGTTCTCGTGTATCCACATCACAGCCTCCACCAGAGAGACCAAAGACTAAGAGGATTTTGAGATCTTTTGTTGAAAGCATGGAGATGCAGGTGGAAGGGCAGGCCCTACAAGATGAATTAGAAGAAGATAACCCCTTGGAAGAGGAACAATTGAATAAAGAGCCCAAGGACAATGACCTGCTGATAGCAAGCAAGAAGAGGAAGAAGGTGCTACAAATTCCATCATGTTAATGGGGAGGCATAGTGTGGTTTTCAGAAAAGAGCTGCAACATGAAGTCCCCATTCTTGAAATAATCTAGTTTAAAACTTAAAGGGCTAAAGAACAGACAAGAGAAGTGCTCATGGCTAGTAAGGAGCCTCCTTTCCCTCTAGATGATATTGTAGAACTATCAGATGATGAGGTAGTTCAGGACGTGGCCGCTCAATGCATGGAAGCCTTGGTTGCTAACACTAGGATGACTCCTCATGGGACCCCATTGACCCAGATGAGGATGGTTCAAGAGGAAAAATAGGTGGAAGAAACAAAATAGGATAGTCTTGAGAGAATAGCCCAACAGATAGGGCTAAATAATTTGCTTGAACAGGTTACATGCCCTGCAACAATAGACCTAACATACAGGGGTGATGTAAGCCTAAGTAAGGACAATAATCCACCTTTGGAGCCTAAAAGGGCTAAAGATATAGGGCATACACCTAAGCATGATGCTCCACCTAATCATGACCAAGACCAAAATAAGGTACCCACAAAACCAAAACAATCAGAAACACAACAACAAAGTGGGGGTGATCAGGACATGCCAGACAAGAATGTTGGTCAAGACCAAAGTGGTCTGTTGCTACCTATTGCAGGGGGTGATCAGAATAAGGGCTTAGCATTAGAGGAGAGATCAGTAAAAAAAGAAGTTAATACAATAGAAGCTGATACATCTAAGGATAAAGAACAAAGTTTGTCACAAGGTGACAAAATAGAGAAAGAGATAGAGAATGTAGCCAAGGGTGACCAAGGTGACCTCCAAGGTCAAAATGCACAAGTCTCTCAAGAGACCAGTGTATTACAAGATGAACAAAATAAGAAAGCTAAGGAATTTCCAGAGGAGAACTTACAATAGGAGACACAAGACCAAAGTGTAAATACTTCACAGGACCCTCCTCCACAAAAGGAAGTCCCTCAATAGGAGGAACACCAACGAGATCCCCCTCATGATGAACTGCATGAGGAAGAAATTAGGAAGGAATAATCACTGCCTAGGGCATAAGGAAATACAGGAGCACAGGACATCCAGGATATAAGGGGTGATCAACAAGAGCCCATAGGTGAGGTAACTCATTAGTTGCAAAGAGAGATACATCTACAACAAGTTGAGGAGGTACATGATTTTGATGTATCCACATTGTTTACTGGGAGCATGATGAAGCCCAAGAGGAAGGCTAGGTTAACTTCAGCAATAAAAAGGTATCCTGCAATAGGAAGAAGAACTGCACAGGTGGCATTACCTACAGTAGATAAGGAAAAAGGCCAAATTAGCCTTGAGGAATTTCAGATCACAAATGTGGATCTAGGTTTTACAAATGAGGACCAAGAAGGTCAAGAAGGAAAGGACATCATTGACTCTCTAACACAAAGGGTTGAGATAGAAAAGGAGAAGAATAAGAGACATAAAGAGCACATTGCTCAGCTGCATTATTTTATTAAAGGGTTGATTAACCTTGATCATGTACCTACTGATCTTGCCACCCCATTATCAATTATATCACAAGATGAGGTAACCAAATTGGACCTGATGAAACATAAGGCACATGTAATGGAGAAGTGGATGTTATCATCCATTTTTGAGGTAGAGGGTGTAGTAAAAACCTCTTTGGAGAGGTGGAATTCTTTAAGTACCATGAAGAGCAAAGTAGATAAACTGCAAAATGAAATAGGCAAGAGGTCATTCAGGCTAGATAAACATCTGGATGCATTAGGTGAAATGAAGAGGATAGACATCTAGATCCTGATAGGTCATAATGTATTGGATAGTAACACCTCCCAGCTGCTAGGTATTTGGTATGAGGATATGGGGTTTGAATGTGATATATTGAAAAGGTGCAGTGGGAAACTTCGAGATTTAAGTGTCAAGTTGCATAGATTGATGGCACATGAGGTAGAGACCCTAGAAGCTTTGGAAGGAGGAGTAGAAGGTAAGATTGAAAATCAAGATGTTGATTTCGCTATCAGGGCCTTCCATGATAATTTCAAGCAAGTTGTAGAGGACCCCTTGAACCACTTAACAAAGGAGGTGATAAATAAGATTATGAGAATGAAGGTCAAGGTGGAGACTTATAATGAGACCCTAAATAGCAGGAAAGGCAAGATGGAAGCCCTCCAGGCCAAATTCCTTTCCCATAGGCATGCAGTAGCTAAGGTAAAAGTCCAAAATGGAAGAGAAATAGATAGAATTGTACAATAATATAAATCCAATAGAGAAACGCTAAAGGTGCATATAAGGGTTAATCTACATCAAAGTGACAATGAAAATGAAGAAGAAGATGATGTAGAAAGTGGAGAAGAAGAAGAAGGAGATAAAGAGTAAGTATAGATGCATCATCAGGTAAACATATGCATAAGCTACCTACAAGCAACAAGTCATACAAATAGTTTCCATCTGACAACTTGTGCCACAGATGAAGATGTTGAATAAGTCAATGCAGAATTGTTAGCCATTGATTTGAGTTGATAAATCTTTACCATTGTTCAATTGTAACTGCCTCCTCTCCTTAGTCTATAAAAGGTGAAGGAGTGCAATCTTTTGGTCATTCGAAACTTAATTGAAATCTGATTGGTGAAGAATTTAGGACTTATTTCAATGTTGTTGTAAATGTACATGTTTTGCATACTTAATGAAAGAGAAGTTGTTTTGATTACATTTTCATTATAAATTTTGAGTAATCAGTGGATGAGATCTAGGATATCTGCATTGATTATCTGTGTCCCTTGGAGCGCTTATCAACCTGCATATATTTTTTTTCATTCATTGTTCCTTTGAAGTTAGCATCATCCATAACTAGCTGTGGAACATCCTAGTGAATTATAGTTTGATTCCTTCTCTTCATGACTGTATCTTGTGTGTATGTGATTCAATAACTAAAGGTTCACTAAAATTAGGAGTATTTCTTTAAATTTATTTGAATTTAATTACAAATCATCTCCATAATTGCAAACAACATACAATCCAAAGCAAATGAACATGAAATATGCCTATATCTCGTAAATAATTGAAAATACAGAGCATATTTTGAGTGATAGCGTGTCAAATTGATAAATATCATGCCAATATAGATGAATATTCATGATAAACACATGAATATCCACTTGCAGACACATTATTTGACTAATACATAGTGTAGAAGCATGTTTAAGTTCATGATGATCAATGTTTAGAAGAATTGATCAAACTTAAAAATATCATAGTGATCCTTGGAACATAGTAGAAATAACCTCGTTTGTGAAGTGAATTTATAGAATACAGTTGCATTATTGATCATCTAGACAAACGTAAGACCCCTTGAAATGGAAAACAACATGTCACATCAATCTCTGAGTAGTGTTAGAAGATGACCTGATCCACGAAGCCTTGGAGTCATCAATTTATCTTAAATTTATCATACTTTACAAGATAATAAAGGTTTGTTGTGTAAATTTTTATGCATGTTGTTATGACTAACAATCATCATCAACATAAATTGGCACTAGAAGGAAGGCCTATCTACACTGCCTAGAAGGTGATTCATTGACACACATATTTTCCTGTGTTAGAAGTGAGGTAACGTTCTCAAGGATCATTACTTTAAACGTTCTTGCAAAGATTTGTTGTTTTGAGTCTTTTTGTGCCTGTTCATCGCAAATATTTTAGTAAGGAGCATAAATATCTTAAGTTTTGCAGTCAATTCATGTGGTTCTTGAAAGATAAGTTGTTATTCAGGTTTTCTTACTGAATCTTTGAGGTAATTTGATTATGATACCTATTATCTTGATATCTGTGTGTGAAAGTGTCATATCCATTCATATTTGCATCATTTCTACGAATTTTGCATAAATATCTAGTTAGTTTTGGATTTTGGTCATAAATACATCCTTTGTAGGAGTATTTCAGTTGATCTTTACAATAAAACAAGCCAAATTTCCATAAATTGTAGAAATCCTAGCTCTTAGGCCAAATACCAGTTCCAGATCTAGTGGACTCTTTAAGGAATTACCTATCTGGGGATTTAGGCCTAGAACTATAGATATTCGTCACACTCCTAGTTCTAGTACATCAGAGGCTTCACCAGGACATACTCCAATAACCCCTGTTGGATTGCAAACACCTAAAGGACTGCTTGTAACACCTCTAGTCCAACCTCCACTGGTCACAATGTCATTCTTTGCTGCAGCGTCATCTCTGACCTTCACTGCATATCATCCTTTACCTAAAAATCCTGACAAGACTTGTCCTAAATATCATCCATATCAGGATGCTAATGATCACATCAGAACATTCAAGGAAGCTTGTTGTAGAGCAAGAATTGAGCATCAGGATGTGGTATGCAGATTATTCCCATTTTCTTTAGGGGAAGAGGCATATAATTGGTATATCAGACTTGGTCAAGGTTCTATTGGTTCATGGGATAACTTAGAGAAAGATTTTAAGGATAGATTCAAGATACCTATAGATCCTTCAATGAATTATCACCTATTTGCCACAACTAAGAGATTTGAAGGAGAACCTATTGCTAACTTCAATGCTAGATTCCAAAAGATGCTTTCAAAAATGGTAGCTCCCTATACTATAGTAGATGAAGCTACTAGGAGTATATACTACTCAGCCTTAGATCCTATGACTTCTATGTTTATTAAGAGGACACATCCTGGTGTCACAACTTTGGCAGGAGATTTTGAAGAAGCCATGAAAGTCAATCAACAGTTGATCCCTACTCCAACGCCTAACATTGCATTTCCTACACTTCCTGCATATCCTGCATATCCTGCTCAACAACAGACCAATGGAGCCATGATGCCTCCAACTGTAATGCCAAGCCCTTTACAAGTACCTCCACTTAGCATCATGCCACCTCCAAACGGAAATGGCCAAATGGTGCAATATCTAGGACATGTACAAGTACCTCAAGATGCAGGACAGAGTAATAATAATAACAGTTCTTCCTTTCTCAAACCTCAAGCTGAGAATGTAGTGGCCAAAGCTTAGGAAGAAAAGGAGGAAATTAAAGAGATGTCAGTACTATTGAGAAAATTGACAGCTAAAATCACTCATTTGAGAAGTCAAAATTTCTATTCCTAATTAAATTAGAATAGGGGATACAATAATGATAGATCTGGATATCCTGACAGAGGATATAATAATGATAGGAATTACAACAATAATAACAACAATGGCAACAACAATGTTCTCATATAGCCTAGAGTGTGGAACACTAGGCCAAACAATGGTTCTTTTCCATAACCTTTAGACAATCAACCTCCTAGCGAACCTAAGTAGACTACTAGGGTGAATTTGGCAGAAGAAGCTCTTACCAACTGGTGTAGGATCCATAACACCAATGCTCATGCGGAATTGGATTGTCCTTAGTTTAGGATAGAAGATAGCATATTTCAAGTTGAAGTATCAAATAGTGTAGATAATCCTCCTTTTGTAGAAGGAAATGAAATTGTCCCTTGTGGATATGACTCTGCACTTGTGTTAGAAAGTTATGACAATCACCCTCCTCACCAGCAAATAACCTTAGCCCATGAGAATTATACCTTAGCATGTGAAGAGACAGCTATGGCTTTTGAAACAAATTATGTTTTTCCTTTTGAGGATGAAAATGAGCCATCAGTTGAACATGAGGAAGTACATTCTTATCAACAACAATATTAGGGTAGACAAATATAACCTGAGAAATAACTCAAATCGACCCACAGGTCCCTTGACTACATCTTTGCCCCCCAATAATTTTTACACTCCTCTTGATCCAAAAGCCAACAATAACCCTGGATTTCCCAAAGTTAATGTTCAATACTTGGCACCACAGAATGCAGTGTCAAAGACTAATAATCAGTCTCTAGAGTCTAACAAATTGGTCACATACTTGTTTGATGAAATGAAAAAGATAAAAATTAGTCTATCATTATCATAATTACTCAAAACTCCAGCCATCAAAAGGGCATTCATTAAATCTTTAGATGACCCTACTCCAAAAGAAGATAGTCATCCCTCAAATTAGAATGTGAATAAAGATCATACAACTAAGGATACTAATGTCAAATCCAAAACTTCAGCTACTATCCAACCTGCTGAAACTTCACACAGGACTCTTTATAGAGATAAGATTGAGTCACCTCCATTTCTCCTTACCATAAGGATGTTCAGTAAGAATCTACATAATTGCTTAGTAGATTTAGGTGCATCTACTAATGTAATGCCATTGTCCATATGTAATGCCTTAGGGTTACACCCTGCAAAGTCACTGAAGAAGGTAACTCAACTAGATAAAAATGAGGTAAGTGTTGTAGGTGAACTAACTCATATTCACATGTAGTTAGCATCAGACCCAAGAATTCAATACTACATAGATATTTAGGTAGTAGATATTCCTGATACATATGGAATGTTGCTTGGTAGGGATTGGTCAAAGACACTCAATGGATACATGTCTACTGATTTTAGTCACATGTGGCTACCTTGGAAAGGGATTCCCAATCAAACCAAGATAGATGCTGAACCTCGCATGAAACATATGATCATTGAATATAATAAAACCAATGAGATCATGTATGTAGATGTTGAACTTAGAGTCTACACCATCAGACCCGAGACAGTCAGGATTGAAGAAATTCTCATGTGTGATGTTCAGGTTCACAAGGATGATCTTCAAGATAATAGTGTGATCGTGGAATCCGATCAAAGTTCAGATGATGATAGTGAAGTAGACCATTTTAAGAACTTTGAAACGTACTTATCTAGGGAAATACAATGTTGATGAATGCTAAACATGTCTAATGAGGATGTTTTGATTGATAGATGGTGCAGGTTACATGAGGAGGGACATTCTGAGAGAACTTGTAGTGCTTGTTTAGATATGATGAAACTTGAACAAACATGTAGTGAGAGAGAAGTGTCATTACCTGAGGTAAGTAATATAGATAGTTATAGTGATATTGAGTCTTGTTTATCATTTGCAAGTACAGAGGGAAGCATACATCAAGATGAGGGTTATGATTACAGTCTAGAAGAGATCCTGGTCTGTAATAGGAATATGTCAAAAGATGAAAACAACATCACCCCAAGGATGGATTGTTTGATTGAGTTTGATTATGAAGTGTTAGATGAAGATAGGGAAAGTAACTTGACTAGGTTTGAAGAATTTTTATCAAAATAAATTCAAAAAATGAAGCTACAGAAAATCCCCATACAAAATTCTCTAATCAGTGGATGGTGCAGGTTACATGAAGTACCACATTCATAAACCACTTGCTCACTATGCTTGCATATCTTGAAGAAGCAGGAATTGCTTTATTCAAAAGACCAACTGCAGGATGATGAAAAGAAAGATGTTAAAATACAAAAAGATACTCATGATCATGTCATGATAGGTCAAAAGGACAAAGATTCACTAGTTCCACATGAATCAGACCAAGTCAAAGTAGAAAAGAAGGAAACATCAAAACTGAAATGAATATTAGGTGGTGCAGCAATTAGAGCCAAAAAGAAAAGAGAAGGTCCAGATAAACCTTTAACTGATGATAAACCATGGATCCTTAGGTTTGATGGATCTAAATCAAAACAACGAGCTAGGGTAGGAATAGATCTTATCGATCCAGCTGAAAAATCTTACTTAGCAACATATAGATTACAATTCCCATGCACAAATAATATGGCAGAATATGAAGCTCTAATCCATGGGATATTGTTTACACTCAAGAAGAAAGTAAAGATTCTGCATGTCTATGGAGACTTAGAATTGGTAGTAAGACAAGTAAGGGGCATATACTCTTGTAATTACAAGAGGTTGTCTAATTACAGACACAGGGTGTGGGATTTGATAGAAGACTTTGATGCATTTAATATCACCCATGTGCCTAGAGAATAAAATCATAGAGCAAATGCCTTAGCTCAAGCTGCAAGTACTTTGGAGCCATTATCCATATCTAGTTTGAGGAGGTTTTCAGTTGAGTTAGTATCAGTGCCTTCTGTACCAGATAATGTCATCAATCTTCAAGTGTTTGATGATGACCAGCACATTTTGGACTTCATATCAAATAGAGATGTGTTTGATGCACATATTATAGATGAGAGGAATGTGGAAGATCATATCTGGGAAGAAGAGGAGATTATGGATCTGCCTAGTAACAAGATTCCCAAAGGGATGATTGAATTAGAAAGAGCATTTAATTTGCACAATATGCTGAAATAGAAGTATCTCCCTAAGACTGAAGGAGGAGAATACTCACCGGTAAATATAGGATATGATGAAGAGATAAGGAATGTCCTAGTTGGAAAAGTGTGTACAGAAGAAGAAATGATAGGGATAACCCAAGTACTTAAGGATTACATTCATGTTATCGCCTGGACTTATGATGAGTTGAAAACTTATGATACTTCAATCATCACCCATACTATACCATTGAAACCAGATGTCAAACCCTTTAGACAAAAATAGAGACATGTCAATGCTTTGTTGGAGTCCATCATTTTTAAAGAAGTAAAGAAATTACTTAATGTTAGGATCATATTCCGAGTCAGACATTTAACATGGATGACCAACGTGGTTCCTATAAGAAATAAAAATGGTGATATCAGGTTGTGTGTAGACTTCATAAATCTGAACAAAGCCTCTGAAAAGGATAATTATCCCTTACCTTCATTGGATGAGGTCTTACAAATAGTAAATAGTGCAAGGATGATGTCATTCTTGGATGGTTTCTCAGGTTACAACCAAGTGATGGTAGACAAAATAGATAGACTGAAAACCGTATTCACCACCAAATGGAGTATATTTGCATATAGGGGTATGCCTTTTGGACTGATAAATGCTGGAGCTACTTTTCAGGGAGTGATGGATATAGCCTTTAGAGGGTTAATTGGAAAATGTATAATCATATATATGGATGACTTGACAGTCTTCTCCAAATAGAGATGAGATCATGTAGAAGACCCCAGGAAGGTACTTAAGAAATGTGAATAGTATGGTATATCCTTGAACCCCAAGAAATACATATTTGGAGTAACTATAGGAAAGTTATTAGGTCATCTGATAATAGAAAATGGGATCATCATTGATCCTGCAAGAGTAGAATCAATCATGAAGATATAGCTTCGTGGATGCAAGAAAGAACTGAAATCCTACATTGGTAAGATAAATTTTGTTAGGAAATTCATTATTGGTTTTATAGAGATTGTTAGACCATTAAATGCCATGCTCAAGAAGGATGCCAAAATTGAGTGGACTCTTGAAGCCATAACAACTTTTGAGGACATCAAGAAAGCCATATCTGATGCCCCTATTTTGATCAGTCTAGATTTTACAAGGGATTTTTTACATTTATTCATTTGCTTCAGAGCATACATCTGTAGCAGTATTAACACAAAGAAATGAGGCCAAAGAAGAAAAGCCTATAGCTTTTATGAGCTACCCATTTAAGGATGCAGAGCTTAGATACATGGATGTTGAAAGACAAGCCCTTGCTCTAGTCCAAGCAGTTAAGAAATTTAGACATTACATCTTAAGAAGCAAGATAATTGTTGTAGTACCAGATGCAGCAGTAAAAATGCTCCTCATGCAAAGTGAGCTTGGTGAGAAGAGAGCTAAGTGGATAACGGTTCTCCAAGAATATGATATGGACATAATGCCCATGAATCTAATCAGAGGACAAGCCTTGAGCCAGATGATATCAGAAACTGATCCTAACATCATGAGCCAACAATATGTGATAAATAATAGAGAAATTGAAGAATGGTATTCATATATTAGGCACATTTTGATTACTGGAAGATGCCTATCCAAATTGCAGGCTTCACAAAGGAGAGCCTTGAAAATAAGATTACAGAAGTACATGATAAAATGAGGAATCCTTTTCAAAAGGAACTATGAAGGAATATATCTTAGATGCTTAGAAAGGCAAGAAGCAGATAAAGTGCTTGCAGATCTGCGTGATAAATTTGGAACTGCACATGGATCACACCTGGCTACCACCCATGCTATCCTTAGGGCAGGATACTACTGGCTCACTATCTTTAAGGATACTGCTAAGCATATCAAATGTTGCCATATGTGCCAAGTGTCAGCAAATAGAGGAAGATATGCTGCTCAACCCTTGCATCCAGTGATGGAGATGCACCCATTTGCTCAATGGGGCATGGATTTCATAGGACCCATTAACCCGCCATCATCTTCAGGTCACAGGTATGTATTAACTATCACAGATTATTGCACTAGGTGGACTAAAGCTATCAATAGCAGGACATGCACCACAGAAGATGTGATTAGGTTCTTAGACAGTAACATAGTAACTAGGTATGGAGTTCCTTATGCTCTAGTATGTGACAATGGACCTGCCTTTGCATCATTAAAATTATCAAGTTGGGCTTTTGATCATGGAATCATTTCAAAGTTTTCTTCAAATTACTATCCTCAAGGAAATGGACTAGCAGAGTCTACAAATAAGAACTTATTGAATATCATAAAGAAATTGATAGAAAAAAACCCAAGGGAATGGAATACCCTACTGAAGTATGCCTTGTGGGTGGATAGAACTAGGATGAAGGTTGCATTGTGAAACTCTCCTTATCAGTTAGTGTATGGGGTGGATCCAATCCTCCCTGTCAATCTGAAGATCCCCATGTTGCAGTTTGTACAAGAGTATCTAGGAATAGATAGCAAACAAGAAGTTAGGTTACTTCAACTAATGCACCTAGAAGAAAAAAATAGAGAAATTGATCAGTTTGCTAAACATCAAGCTATTGTCAAACGCTGGTTTGACAAAAGAACCAAAGTCAAAGCTTTTAGGATTTTAGACCTAGTCCTAGCATGGGATAAAGCACATGATAAGAAAGGTGACCATGGTAAATTTGATAAACTTTGGATAGGCCCTTTTCAAATTTCAAAAATCCTAGGAGACAATACCTACATACTCAAGACTTTAACCGGTGAGGATGTCCCATTACCAGTTAATGGACAGTTCCTTAAACATTATTTCCTAGCTTGAAACATGATAGTGTGGGTCATTTGGATCATAGTGTATCTATTGTATAGTTGCTTGTATAGTTTTGTGTTGTCGGTGTGTTTGTTTGTTTGTTTGTTTTGTTGAGTGTTTGTTTTGGTTAGTCAAGATGATGCACCTTATCACCCTTAAAGATTAACCAAATTGTTAGGATTCAAGTGACAAGAACAAATTCCTATATAGGTTATGACTCATTTTGAGGAGTGTCTATGATCAGGTTTGTGATATCCTTTTTATCATGGTTCCTTATCTTAACTAAAGAGATTTTCACAATGACTCACCTAACAGCCTTGGGTTTGTGAAACACATCAGTATAGGTGTTAAGTGAAAAATCCGAAGGGACTCTCTTGCTACCAATACAATCTCCAACCTAAATCAGCAAGTGACCACACCTTGCATATTGAGCTTACATGATGATATCATATGAATAAAAGAGATAGATATTGGAAATTCAAAAGAATGAAATTAGTCCATCTAAGTAACTCTACCGGGGCTATAGACACTTGCTGGTAGTGGGGCTCTACTTAGGGGCATTGTATAGATAACCTTGTCAAGGCTATGGACACCTGCTGGCAGTAAGGCTCTATCCCGGTTGGCTATGAGGGATGATCCCAAAATATGTAGCTTAACACTAGTTACTCATGTTTTCAACTTACTTTCAAGATGAGGATAATTAATCATCTGCACACATTTGGTCCCTTGCTAGCATTGTTGCAATGATGAACATCATATCATTCAGAAAGGTCATAATACTTATACTTAGAAAGAGTTAAAATGCTATGTTAGAATGTGACCACATCACTTGAATCATTTGAATTTGGTTATTTTCTTTGGTGGCAAGTTGTTGTGTGGTTACACACATGCCCTATTTTGCCTTAGCAAAACAGGGATCCGACTTTTCTTTCTGCTTTTATGCTTGCTTGTTTCTTGCTTTGGGCAGTTCAATAAAATCAGTCATGTATGTCACCTTTAATAGGATGGATGTACCACAGGATGAGGTCAGTTGCCAAAGTTAGCATAATGTTATCATAAACCTCATAGTTGGAAAATACACAAAATTCTATGCAGGTTTGCCTTTTGGATCACGCCAGAATGGTCTAAGGGTAGAAAGTTATGTTGAGTCAAAGTTTGGTCAACCCTCATATTACCTAGGAGGGGGTCATATTTCTAATGTCAGTCATATTTGCTAACATCACCCAGACTTAGAATTATCACCTGATGACCATTAGGTGCCTGATACGCGAATGTCAAAATTAAATAAGAGCTGGTATCTACCCGTCAAAGAACCTCACATATTATCCAGGGGGGTCATATTTCCTAATATTAGTCATCTTACAAATATCACCCCTTCATGGATATCACCCTGCGCTAATATGACAATGACGTCAGCCAATTCCAATAAATGAAATAAATCACCCCGATGATGACATCATCGTCTCACCTGACCTGTGGAGGGTCATATATCCAATATCTGTCATATTTCTTAATATGGCGATGACGTCACTACAACCTGATGAATAAAGAACATCGATGACATGATGATGTCATTACAATCTATCCCTAGGGGGTCATATTTTGAAGTACCCCTGATCTTAATTTCGTGACCCGATATGCTTCATGGTCAAAGGTTGACCATATCACCCAATCTTTAGTATACGATTATCCCGTGCAAGATGGGGGGGGTCATATTTCCAAATATCCCTGATCTTTTGAAGATCACCCCTGGCATTAAATGCAATTAAGGTGGTAGATGAAGCTCGCCGATTTCAAATACGAATCAAACACTTGGCAACATCTACGAATTCCAGGAAAATGATCGACGGATTTAATCAAGACAACACACTATGCCCTAATCTATCATATTGATCTGTTTAAAAGTGAAATTCAAAGGTAATTTTCATTCATCTTGCGATAAATCAAGAATTACAGAGCTCCATAATTCAAACCCTTATCAGCTACCTACCAGCAGATTGGATCCTTCACGTAACGGAACGGAATGGGTGACCCTGCACGATTATAGTCTTTCCCGTAATCAGTCATATAATCCAAAGGAAAGTGTTATCAGGTAAGTAACTTCAAAAAACCTCCCCATTGTCATTTTCTGCAATATCCAGGTAAAATGTTTATTTTACTAGGGTAAATCTACATGATAATGCATAGAAAAGGTTAAAATGAAGGGTAGTAGATAGAGGATGCATGATATTGTTGAATGTCCATATGGGTACCATAGGGTAAGATGTATCATGTCTATTGTAGGAATCAATGGCTGACGTCAGAAGAAATAGGTCCGAGGCTGAGTTTCTGAAGCCTATGTTTGTCCAACTTGAAGGGGTAGGGTTTTGATTCGGTGTCATCTGTGATACACATCACAACAGTATAGATTTAGATGCATGGTCCAGTAAACTAGATAATGATACATGTAACCCTATACTAGACAGAGTATTTACGATTGGTATGTGGCACACAGTAGGTTTCCCATATGCCATGGATGCCATGGAGTTGGTAGTTGAATGTGCCAGGAACGATAACCCATAAACCAAGCGAGTGGAGAAACATGGTAGGATATATGCTGACTTCTCAGTCAAGGGCCTCACCACCACTTTCAACTTGCCAGTAGGAAATAAGGTGGTCAGTGTGGATCTCCATAAACTAGAGAAAGAGTACAACAATAACAAAAAGGAGGCAAGGAAGAGAATGTATCAGTGGAGGTCGAAGAACAACACCTATACAGCTTCGGCCAAGTTGCCAGTATACCTTTACAAATTCAATTTTGATGATGATTATGCTAATATAATTTCCCTACTGAGCAGGATGACTGGAAAACCTCATGTTGGTAATTTTGAGAATTAGATGTTTAGGATCATCCAGAAGGTGTTATACTCGGATAACAAACCCCTATGGGCCAAGATCATCAACGATTCACTAGATGAGGGGATGAGGAAGCTGGGAGGTCATGAATGCTTGTTCTACATGACCTCCTATGTAGTATACTCTTGCGCCTTCAAAGGAACTTTTGATGCCCTACGAACAGTAGGTAAAGTTGGTAGTGATGCAGATGATGTGCATATATGGGATCACTATCCCCAATTACAAAGAAAAGTATACCTCTAGGATTACAAATTGGTGAATGATGCATTTTCAATGCATCTGGTTAGAACAATGGAGGAGGATCAGACCAAAAGGTTGAGCACGGAAACTCAAGAGCTTATTTACAAACATCGAACATGGCTCATCCAGTTCACCAATTTTTCATATATTAGAATTGAAGGTTTTAATGGAAAGCGTCTTATGTTACCCAGGTACCCTACTGATAGGGTCCTCTTAATGGAATTTGTCAGGCATGTGTCTACTTCAGTTGAGGCCTATAAGAAACAAAATAAGATTCCCCCTATTTTGTTTCTAGTGTATATGGTATGGTATTTATGCCTAGATTCACAGAGCATTGAGCATGCTATTGGAGGGCTAAACTAATGTACTTATAGCCATTTCCTCTTGCCAGATCATATGATCCTTATGGCAGGATACATAAGCTATTAGGAAAGTAGATACATCAAAAACATCTGGAGGATTTTTAGACTGATTGTGATGATGAAGCTGAGGTGAGAAGAAGGAAATATCAAAGGCTCACCTTGAATCAAATCAGGACTTTTGACTGTATCCCAGTGCCAGCACAACTACATAAAGATGATGGAAAGATAATGTCTGATGAATATGAAGACAAGAAGGTGTATAATGACACCATGTTAGCTCCTGATCTCACACAGCCAAAGGATATATCCTTGGATCAAATGATGCAGGGGGTTATCCAATTGACCCAAAGCTAGGTCGATGTAGAAATCACCAAACTGAAGAAGAGGGGCATGACCCTTACTGTTGATAATAAGAGAAAGAGACAATAATTATCTAATGAAGAATATGATGATTTCCTTATTGAAAAGAGAAAATCTAATCGAGAGAGATTACCCACTGAAAAATAAAAGAAGATACCCTCCAAGGGTAAGAAGGTGGAAGACGAACCAAGGGGGGTGATCATAAAAGGAGTTGTATCTAAAGGTGATGGGGCATCCACATTAGCTCATGCATCCACATGGGCTCATGTATCCACATCACAGCCTCCACCGGAGAGACCAAAGACTAAGAGGATTTTGAGATCTGTTTATGAGAGCACGAAGATGTAGGTGGAAGGGCAGGCCCTACAAGATGAATTAGAAGAAGATAACCCCTTGGAAGAGGAACAATCAAATAAAGAGCCCAAGGATGATGACCTATTGATAGCAAGCAAGAAGAGGAAGAAGGTACTACAAATGCCACCACCCAAAAAGCAAAGAATAGCCATGAGGGGAGAGGTTAGCACTGATCCCATCATGTTAATGGGGAGGGGTAGTGTGGTTTTAAGAAAAGAGCTAAAACATGAAGTCCCCATTCCTAAAATAATCTAGTTTAAAATGGAAAAGGCCGAAGAGAAGACAAGAAAAGTGCTCATGGCTAGTAAGGAGCCTCCTTTCCCTCTAGATGATACTGTAGACCTATCAGATGATGAGGTAGTTTAGGATGTGGCTACTCAACACATGGAAGCCTTGGTTGCTAACACTAGGATGATTCCTCATGGGACCCCATTGGCGCAGATGAGGACAGTTCAAGAGGAAAAACATGTGGAAGAAACAAAACAGGATAGTCCTGAGAGAATAGCCCAACAGATAGGGCTAGATAATTTGCTTGAACAGGTTACAAGCCCTGTAATAATAGACCTATCATATAGGGGTGATGTAAGCCCAAGTAAGGACAATATTCTACCTTTGGAGCCTAAAAGAGCTGAAGATATAGGGCATACAGATAAGAATGATGCTCCACCTAATCGGGACCAAGACCAAAATAAGGCACCCACAAAACCAAAACAATCAGAAGCACAAAAACAAAGTGGGGCTGATTAGGGCATGCCAAACAAGAATGTTGGTCAAGACCAAAGTGGTCTTTCACTACCTACTATAGGGGGTGATTAGAATAAGGGCCTAGCATTAGAGGAGAGATCAACATAAAAGGAAGTTAATACAACAGAAGTTGATACATCTAAGGATAAAAAGCAAAGTTTGTCACAAGGTGACAGAATAGAGAAAGAGATAGAGAATGTAGCCAAGGATGACCAAGGTGACCTCCAAGGTCAAAATGCACAGGTCTCTCAAGAGACCAGTGTATTACAAGATGAACAAAATAAGAAAGCTAAGGAAGTTCTCGAGGAGAACTTACAATAAGAGACACAAGATCAAAGTGTGAATACTTCATAGGACCCTCCTTCACAAAAGGAAGTCCCTCAATAGGAGGAACCCCAATGAGATCCCCCTCATGATGAACTACATGAGGAAGAAATCAGGAAGGAATAATCACCGCCTAGGATAGAAGGAAATACAGGAGCACAGGAGATCCAGGATTTAAGGGGTGATCAACAAGAGCCCATAGGTGAGGTACCTCATTGGTTGCAAAGAGAGATACATCTACAGCAAGTTGAGGAGGTACAAGATTTTGACGTATCCACATTGTTTACTGGGAGCATGATGAAGCCCAGGAGGAAAGCTAGGTTAACTTCAACAATAAAAAGGGATCCTGCAATAGGAAGAAGAACTGCACAAGTGGCATTACCTACAGTAGATAAGGAAAAGGCCAAATTAGCCTTGAGGAATTTCAGATCACAAATGTGGATCTGGGTTTTGCAAATGAGGACCAAGAAGGTCAAGAAGGAAAGGACATCATTGACTCTCTAACACAAAGGGTGAAGAGAGAAAAGGAGAAGAATAAGAGACATAAAGAGCACATTGCTCAACTGCATTCTTTTATTAAAGGGTTGATTAACCTTGATCATGCACCTACTGATCCTGCCACCCCATTATCTATTATATCACAAGATGAGGTAACCAAATTGGACTTGAGGAAGCATAAGGCACATGTAATGGAGAAGTGGATGTTATCATCCATTTTTGAGGCAGAGGGTGTAGTAAAAACCTCTTTGGAGAGGTAGAATTCTTTAAATACCCTGAAGAGAAAAGTAGATAAACTACAAAATGAAACAGGCAGGAGGTCATTCAGGCTAGATAAACATCTAGATGCATTAGGTGAAATGAAGAGGATAGACAACCAGATCCTGATAAGTCATGATGTATTGGATAGTAATACCTCCCAGCTGCTAGGCATTTGGTATGAGGATATGGGGTTTGAATGTGATATATTGAAAAGGTGCAGTGGGAAGCTTCGAGATATAAGTGTCAAGTTGCATAGCTTGATGGCACATGAGGCAGGGACCCTAAAAGCTTTGGAAGGAGGAGTAGAAGGTAAGATTGAAAATCAAGATGTTGATTTCACTATTAGAGCCTTCCATGATAATTTCAAGTAAGCTGTAGAGGACCCCTTGAACCACTTAACAAAGGAGTTGATGAATAAGATTATGAGAATGAAGGTCTGGGTGGAGACTTATAATGAGACGGTGAACAACAGGAAAGGAACGATGGAAGCCCTCCAGGCCAAATTCCACCCATAGGCATGCAATAGCTAAGGCCAAAGTCCAAGATGGAGGAGAAATAGACAGAATTGTACAATTATATGAATCCATTAGAGCAACGCTAAAGGTGCATATAAGGGATGATCTACATCAAAGTGACAGTGAAAATGAAGAAGAAGATGATGTAGAAAGCGGAGAAGAAGAAGAAAATGAAGAAGAGGAAGGAGATAAAGAGTAAGTATAGATGCATCATCAGGTAAACATATGCATAAACTACCTACAAGCAGCAAGTCATACAGATAGTTTCTAGCTGGCAACTTGTGCCACAGATGAAGATGTTGAATAAGTCAATGAGGAATTGTTAGCCATTGATCTGATTTGAGAAATCTTGACCATTGTTCAGTTGTAACCGCCTCCTCTCCTTAGTCTATAAAAGGTGAAGGAGTGCAATCTCTTGGTCATTCGAAACTTAATTGAAATCTAATTGCTGAAGAATTTAGGACTTAATTAAAAGTTGTTGTAAATGTACATGTTTTGCATACTTAATGAAAGAGAAGTTGTTTTGATTACATTTTCATTGTAAATATTGAGTAAATAGTGGATGAGATCTAGGATATCTGCATTGATTAGCTATGTCCCTTGGAGCGCTTATCAACCTGCATATATTATTTTCATTCCTTGTTCCTTTGAAGTTAGCATCATCCATAACTAGCTATGGAACAACCTGGTCAATTATGGTTTGGTTCCTTCTCTTCTTGACTGTATCTTGTGTGTATGTGATTCAATAACTAAAGGTTCACTAAAAGTAGGAGTATTTCTTTAAATGTCTTTGAATTTCATTACAAATCATCTCCAAATTTGCAAACAACATACAATCCAAAGCAAATGAACATGAAATATGCCTATATCTCATAAATAATTGAAAATACAGAGCATATTTTGAGTGAAAGTGTGTCAAATTGATAAATATCATGCCAATATAGATGAATATTCATGATAAACACATGAATATCTACTTGCAGACACATTATTTGACTAATACATAGTGTAGAAGCATGTTTAAGTTCATGATGATCAATGTTTAGAAGAATTGATCAAACTTATAAATATCATAGTGATCATTGGAACAGAGTAGAAATAACCTCGTTTGTGAAGTGAATTTACATAATACAGTTACATTATTGATCATCTAGACAAACGTAAGACCCCTTGAAATGGAAAATAGCATGTCACATCAGCCTCTAAGTAACATCAGAAGATCATGACCTAATCCACGGAGCCTTGGAGTCATCAATTTATCTTAAATTGATCATACTTTACAAGATAATAAAGGTTTGTTGTGAAATTTTTTATCCCTGTTGTTATGACTAACTATCATCATCAACAAGTCTTTATTTTTTAGTATTGATATAACTTAGGGTTTTCCACATAAAAATCTGGTGTCTACTATGTTGAATGTGCAATTGTGAATTAAGTTTTTGGTTTCATGCTTTTATGGTTAAATCTAATTATCAGTACTTAAGTTGTTGATGGTTTGATATTCATCTGAAGTTAAGTTTTGTGACAATTGATTCACCCCCTCTCTTTGTTGTCATGTGCATTTCAACAGATTTGGTATGCCATCTTCTCCATGTTGAACACCTGGAATACTGAGAGGGGGGGGTGAATCAATATTCTTTTAAACCATTCACACATTAAGAATTTAATCCATTTACCAAATTCAATAACAGTAAATAAGATTAAGCTTAAAACATATAACCATAATCCACAACACATGAACACCAGAAATTTTTACGTGGAAAACCCAAAAAGGGAAAAACCACGATGAGGATTAGCTCGCAATATATTATAACTGGTTATAAGATATTACAGAAGTGCTCACTGCAGGTGGACTCAATGTCCAAGTGAACTCACTGCCCACTAAGAGAAAAATAGAGAGAAAAGAAGTGGCTCACTGCTAGAATTTGAACTATTACAATTGCATCTACATATGCATGGTATATAGCTCCAATGAAGTTCAAGTCACAGAAACAAACCTTCTCTCACTGATCTGAAATATCACACTGTCCTGCTATGTATTTCCTCAATTCGCATCTGTAGGCACTTGTCGCATCATTCGGATCACATACTTGTTGCTATATCTTCAAAGCATAAAAAACAAACCTCTTTATATATCCGCTTCACACACATTATCAATTAGGTCAGCCTAATACAAGTATTATATAACTTCATGTTATGTCAGCCAAAAGCTCAATAAAAAATACCTTGCAGAAAGAACCAAAATGTGTAGCTGATTCATATAGGTTGACATGACCTATAGAGACCCTCATGATAGCACTTCATTCATTTTATAGCTCCACACAACATCAACTCCTTTAGGTCGGCTCAACTGGTAATGCAACAGTTGTTAGTTCACAAAATGGTATGCAGACCTCTAAAAATCCTCAAACATGGAATATAAAATCTATAGATATCCATAATCTTATCCTTAAATCCGCATAGCAAATGGTTCACTTGTGGTGAAATGTGAAGTACCTCAAATTATCACTAGTATAGTCAAAACACTGTCAATATAGAGTGCAGTACTCTATTAACTCCAACTTACATTCTTGAGGACTTTAGAAGCTAAAATCTTGGATTTGGACTCTCTGAACATGTGCTAACAACATCTTATAATCACAAAGAAAAATGCTTCATACTAGAAGAATGCGGACCATTCATTTGCTTTATACTAGACATAACTATACTCTATTATGCAAACTTCTGCAAATCACATCTTTCACACCGGAGGTCATCAGTGGACAAAATTTTGGAATTAGATGTATTTAATGATCAATATCAATATGCTAGAACCACAAGACAAGATCTTCAATGGTGGATTAATGTGGACTAAAAAACTACAACTTTGTACATTGAATGCAGTATACTGACACTTAGCCAAATTTATCAACATGTTCCTTGCTGGATCAAATCTCTTTGTACAATTGTCTTCTAAGAAGAAATAGATGAACATGTATGGAAAAGGATCAAACCCTCTTGCAAAATTCCCATCCAAATTGCTCTGCACAATCTTTCAACTATTGTTTCCATCAATGACAACATTGCATAACATCATGCTCTGCATTATCTTCTGCATGCTAACAATCTCTTCATCATTGATGTTGCCAACAATCTCCCTCTTTGGCATTGATGGCAACACATGATGTGAAAAAATCATCAAGACCAAATTCTTCAACAGTCATTCTCCCTCTTTCTTTTGCACATCTTACTTTCTCCTCAAGACATTGTTTCTCTCCCCCTGAGATATATATGTCTCTCCTTTTTCACATGTCTCTCTCCCCCTTTGACATCAATGGAAAATGGTGTACAAAATGAATTTTGTACCGGATCCCCCTTTGTCAAGTATACATGCGTATATACAAATTGTATTGACTCCCCCGAAGTAAATGATTTATATATATATGCCAAAATATCAAAATTGTCTTCTAACCTTCTACATATATACACAACAAATCAAAACTTATTGAGTCTTTGGAAGGATATCTTTGTAGATGTTCTTGAGTTGGATCACATTTGAGTCCCACTATGCCTTCACATAGTTTAGTATCTGTATATGCCCATTGATTTGTAAGAGCAATTCCTCTGCCTTATCCATAGTAGCAGGAGCATCAGTCATCTTCCTAGCTTTCTCAACTTCTTTTATTAGACCAATCATTGAATCCATCTTGAAACTTACAATCTCTCTTAACTGTCTCATTTGGTCCTTTATAGACTCTTTTTGACTTTTCAGCTTCTTTGTGATTGCATGAGACTTTTCTATTTCAGCTCTTATGTTTCCATTCAGATCTTTCAATGGATCATAAGTTCCAGAAATCTTTACTAATTAAGTCTCAAGGCCTTCAATCTTGTCTTTTATTTCTTTTGTAGTTATGGGCCAATATAAGAAAAATTGATATAAAGCATTGGCATCATTTACAACAATCTGAATATCTTTTATACTGTTGTCTAGCAAAATGTGTGTTTTGGATCACTTATCTATCCATTCTAACAATCTTTGGTTATCAAACTCTTCCCCAATCTTCTTCTCAGCTACTTTCTCAAGAGATTAAAAATGATTATTTATAGACTCCATTATTTTCTTCATTTGTAGCATAGGAGTTAGAGAAACATCTCTCTTGACATCGGGCATTATCTTTTCAAACATCTTCATTGCTTCATCCATCATCTCATTTCCTTCTATATGAGATTTTAGGATTTCTTCCTGAGTTGTTGCTTGAAACATTGTTCCCAATTGTAGTCTCTACAAAGGAGAAATGTTTGCCAAATTGATTTGTCCATCTAGGGATGGCACTTGCAGTAACCTAGGTGAAGACAAAACTTGTGATTCCCTTTGTTTTATCAAAAAATCTCTGATAGAATTTGATGGTGAGACTCCCGAGTTTCACCAATTCTACCCTTGTTTTCTTCTTTAGATACATATAACATTTGAGTATTGGAATTTCCAGAGGATTACTTTCATCAAGTGCTTGTTCTTCTGCAACATTTTCTGGAACAGAGGTGTTATCAACTTGTTCTGAAATGACCTCATCTTCAGCAATCTTCACTTCAAGTGACTCCTTCATTCCAACAACATTCTTAGTGGTCTCTGGAGGATTAGTCACATTTTGGTCTTCTGCATTTGTGACTGGAGGTGGTATTGGCATATCAGGCTCAATCACTACAACATGCTCTACACTTTTTTCTCCTCTTTCCTCATTTATCTTAGTTTCATATTTTTTCTTATTCTCTTCAAAATCATATTCCTCAACAAAATAAATTTGTAGTTCCTTAAGAACATTAGTAGTTATTCTTATTGTTTCCTTCTGTAGTCTTTCTATCTCATTTTTATTACCTGGCATTAAAATATTTATCCTTCTCTTTGTTTTGAACTCCTTATTCAACCTTGGAATAGCTATCTTTCTGTCTTGTCTAGAAAGAGTAGGACAAATCTTCTTTAAAGCTCTATTTTTCATTTCAATATCCTTTCTCATTGCCTCATCTCTTCTTTTTGTCAAAATGTCAGCAAGACTATCTAGCAATTTATCAACAATTTCAATCAAAGTAGCATTGAATAGATCTAAATACCTGACAATATTAGTTTCAATGGTTGCCTTATCTTCAGCTAGCCTGTCATCATACATTTCTGCTACTTCCTTTAGATTGTCATATTCTACTATTGCTTTTATGGTGGCTTCAAGTTTTAAAGGCGGAATACCAAATTTATCTAACTTCTCTTGTTTTCCCCTTCCTCTGTCAGTAGTTCTAGTCTTCTTTTTCTTTCTCTTTCCATGGCCTTTGGAAGATTGGCCTTCTTCACTGGATTTAGTTTCTCTTTTCCTAAAGATGAAGCCTTCTTTCTCTTTCTCACAAACGTCTTCTTTTGTAGCAATATCAATTTTTTTCCTTTTGGCCTGTGTCTCTTTTTTAGAAATAAGAGATTCTCTCCTTTTCCAGACCAGTTCAGGTCCTTTTTCTTCTTCCTCTTCTTCTTCCTCACTAATATCAAGACTAACATATACTTGTCTGGAAGCTTTTTCCTTCACTCTTCTCTTCTTAACAGGTTGAGAATGTTTAGTAGCATTGACACCAACATTCTTCTCAGAACTTGCAGCAACAGGGGAGGAAGAGGTCCGTGATGACCTTCTAAGACTAGGAGCTTCCTTCTTACCTTTAGATGTCCCCTTGGACTTCTCCTCAGGGCTAGATTCTTCTTCAGCTCTTGCTTTAGCTCTGGCATGCTATACTTGTTCCTTAGAAATGCCTATGCTTTCAACAAAATCCTCAACTATCTTATGCACTTTCTTTTGAGTTTTGGGCATGGTCTGCTCCAGATGAATTTTTAGAGACTTTTCTTCATATGTGCCAAGTCTCTCTTTAGAAGTGTCTCTAGGTTTACTCAACATTAGGTCTGCAAGACCTACAAGAACATCTTCTGCTACTTCATATCCCATTTTAGGGATCCACACTATTCTTGGTTCAACTACTTCCATCAAGCACTCATCCTTAGTGACCATAAAAAGAATATCATCCTTGTATTTTTCTACAACTTTTCTAGAGATTCTTTCCCTAGCTTACATATTCTCCTGAAAAACCTTGAAGTAGACCCACAATGTAGCATTTTGAGCATCATTGTTACCAATTCTCTACAAGTGATCTCTTATCTGAGTGGCTACAGGAATATGCCCAAGCCATATAACATTCTATGCATCTGGTAGCTCTTTGAGAAAATAGAATAACAAACAAATGATTAAAGTGCCATATTTGAAAGGGTATTTGAAATCTTTTGTTTTCTTCAAATTCTCCAACAACTGTTGCCTTAGCAACTCACAAATATCATAATTAGCATTTTGTTTCACCATCTCATAAGTTGTGTTTATAGCAGTGGCTGAGATTGAATTTTCTCTATTTGTGAAATAAATTTTGTAACCTATCATCATTGAAGCATACTTCACAGTTTAATCCTCTATGTCATTCACTATCAATGCTCTTTTGTCAAACTTAGCTCCAATGAGATTCATGACAACAACATTTTCACAGATTTCATTGTCAGAACAGCTCCGATGGAGCATAACCCTATTACAGCTCTAATGGCTTCTTTGTTGATTATATGTGGAATGTCTAGCCATATGAATTTATCATGAATTCTTCTCATAACATATCTAACTCAAGTATCTTTGTAACACAGAATAGGAAAGTTGTTCCAAACATCCAATTTTATCTCTGTTAGGGCACCATATTCAATGTTCAAAACAAAGTTATCATCAGTTAACTCTTTAACCCAGATCTCTCCTAGGTTAGCATGATTATATTCCTCCAATTTAGTGTGAATGTACATCCGTACATCCTCAAAATGCAACACGCCATAGGGTACATCTAAAAATGCACCATCCAGATCAGTTTCCATTGACTTGAAATGGTGTCTCTTGTATTTAGGGCGAGGTCTATCTACAACGTTTATCACTTGTGGAATAGACATTTTCAATACTCAACAAAGAAATTTCTAGGGAAAGATAAGAAACTATAAATATCTATTCAATCGCTTTTGGTTAGGGTTTAAAAGTACTGAATCTCAAGATGCTATGACCTCTTCTTCGACATAGTGCTCAACTCTCATTCGCTCAAAAAACTGTTTGCAATATGAATTTTGATCAAGTATGATCACTTATAACCCCTTTTTCTTCATGACCCAATTCACCATAAATGCCTTGTTTAATAAATCTATTAATACTTCTTTTGATAACATAGTCAATTTTAATTGATTTGTAATCTTCCACAATAAGATATCTTCTTCCGCAATTTTCTTCAGTGGATCAGGCATATTGATATTCAACTTATATCTTCATTTTGAGGCATTAGCACCATTTCTTTGGTAGAGGGAGAAAGATTTCCATTAAAGCTCCCCCTGAGCTAAAGCTCTCATCTCAGTTTTTGGAGGAAATATTTGCACCTGATGCCGGTATAGGTTCACCATTAACCTATGTTACTTCCTTCTTTATCCAAATCTTACTCATCTCCTTCTTAGTCTTTGTTGGATCAACCTTTTGTACTGGTTTGTTCTTTTCTACTGGATTATCCTTCTTCATGCTTTTGCTTATACAGAACTTTGAAATGTGTCCAGGCTTATTGCAATTGTAGCACACATCATTCCTCTGACCATTATTCCTTCCATTCATTCTATATCTGCATTGGTTAGCTTTGTGCCCAAATCTATTACATGTATAACAATAGCCATTGAAGGATTGATTCATTCTACCAATGTTATAGCCATTCCTCCCTTGACTTTTGCACTCATTAGCTTTATGACCATCTTTCTTGCATGTAAAACATTGACCAAAGAAAGATGGGACATTTTGATTCATTCTTCTCCTACATTGTGTAGCCTTATGTCCAAATTTATTTCAAGAATAACAATAACCATTGAAAGATGGGTACCTTTGAGCATTAGGTTGTCTAACTAGTGGTCTTCTAGCTCCTTTATTTTGATTCCAAGTCTTCTTGCCATTGTTCTTCTTGTTTTCAACTTTTGATGATTGACCCGATTTTGAACTTTCACCCTTTTCAAGCCCTAGGCTTTCTTTATCATTGGGACCTTTCTGGCTTGCAATCATCTCATCAAGTGTTGCAGAACTTATCTTGAATTTTTCTTCATAATTCTTTGCCTTTTCCAGATCTGCTTTCAGTTTCACAACTTCTTGTTCAAGCCTCATACATTCTTCAGATTTACCTTTCACCATTGAGTTTAGATATTCCTCATTTCTTACCATTTCTTCAAATTGCACTTTCAGAACATTCATAGATTCATATGCTAGCCTTAATTGTTCACTGACCTCCTTATGTCTTTCTTTGAACTTCTTGACATTCTCCTTTAGATCTTTGATTTCTTCTTCAGTCCTCTCTAGGTCTTCAAGAGCAACCTTGAGTTCTTCACCATTGACAGACACGCATTCATCTTCTAAAAATTCAATAGCGGCAATCTCTTCCAAAGGAGTAGGAAACTTTCTAGCTTCAATGTGTTCAACCTCCAAGATCTTCCCCAAGTGGTAAGGCTTCTTCCAAGGAACCTTGCTCTGATACCAATTGTTGAACACCTAAAATATTGAGAGGGGGGATGAATCCGTATTCTTTTAAACTAGTCACACATTAAGCATTTAATCCATTTACAAAATTCAATAACAGTAAAGCATATTAAGCATAAAACATATAACCATAATCCACAACACATGAACACCAGAATTTTTACGTGGAAAACCCAAAAAGGGAAAAACCATGGTGAGCATTAGCTCACAATATATTAAAACCGGTTATAAGATATTATAGAAGTGCTCACTGTAGGTGGACTCACTATCCAAGTGGACTCACTTCCCACTAAGAGAAAACTAGAGAGAAAAGAAGAATGGCTCATTGCCAGAATTTGAACTATTACAATTGCATCTACATATGCATGGAATACAGTTCCAATGAAGCTCAAGTCACAGAAACAAAACTTCTCTCATTGATCTAAAATATCACATTGTCCTGCTCTATATTTACTCAATTCACATCTATAAGCACTTGTCGCATCATTTAGATCACATACTTGTTGCTATATATTCAAAGCATAAAAAACAAACCCCTTTATATATCCACTTCACACACATTATCAATTAGGTTGGTCTAATACAAGTATTATATAACTTCCTATTATGTCAGCCAAAAACTCAATCAAAAATACCTTGCGGAAAGAACCAAAATGTGTAGCTAACTCATAGGTTGACATGACCTATAGAGACCCTCATGATAGCACTTCATTCATTTTATAGCTCCACACAACATCAACTCCTTTAGGTTGGCTCAACTAGCAATGCAATAGTTGTTAGTTCACAAAATGGTATGCAGACCTCCAAAAATCCTCAAACATGGAATATACAATCTAAAAAATCCATAATCTTATCCTTAAATCCACACAACAAATGGTTCACTTGCGGTGAAATGCGGAGTACCTCAAATTGTCACTGGTATAGTCAAAACACTGTCAATACAGAGTGCGGTACTCTGTTAACTCCAAATTACATTCTGGTTGACTTTAGAAGCTAAAATCTTGGATTTGGGCTCTCTGAACATGTGCTAACAACATCTTATAACTACAAATAAAAATGCTTCATATCGGAGGAATGCCGACCATTCATTTTCTTTATACTAGACATAACTATAGTCTGTTATGCAAACTTCTTCTAATCACATCTTTCACATCGAAGGTCATCAGTGGACAAAATTCTAGAATTAGATATATTTAATGATCAATATCAATATGCCAAAACAACAAGACAAGATCTTCAATGGAAAATTAATGCGGACCAAAAAACTGCAACTCTGTACATTGAATGTAGTATACCGACACTTAGCCAAATTTCTCAACATGTTCCTTGCTAGATCAAATCTCTTTGCACAATTGTCTTCTAAGAAGAAATAGATGAACCTATATGGAAGAGGATCAAACCCTCTTGCAAAATTGCCATCCAAACCCATCAATGACAACACTGCATAACATCATGCTCTGCCTTATCTTCTGCATGCTAACAATCTCTTCATCAATGACATTGCCAACACTCCACCGAGGAATTTATGGAGCCTTTTTCCATCTTGGTACGATATGAACATGGATGTTGAAGTCTCAATTCCAATCTTTGCCAAGAGCTTTCAATGAATGTCTAGTGCCACCTATTAGAGAATTAATTGTGGGGAAAGAAGTTGCAAAATTTGCCCAGCTTAGGAATCAAGACAGTGAGATATAGAGGAATTAAAAGATAGAGTTAAAATGCAAAGTCTAGACTCAAAATGGTTGTGCTAAATGATGAATTGGGCAATTTAGGGAGTTTTTCTCAAGGACCAAGATTAAACCAATCAAATGAATAGAATTTCATGGTTTTCAGGGAAGAAAACAAGTTTTAAAAGCAATATCAATCTCAGTTCATTTTAATGAACTAGATTGACTTGAGAAAATGTGTTATAAAAGGATCCAATCAGTTAAAGGACCCAAGTTCCCATGTCACAAATATTAAATGAAATGTCAAAGGATGTAATTAAAAATTTGTAATGGGGATTCTAGACCGACATAGTTTTGTTTTTCCTTTATATAGAGCTTTTAAGATTGTAATAACAAGATTCTGGGCTTTAGATACAAGCTATCGACACATTTTAGAAATAGCTTTCTGTAGGAGAAGGTGACTAGATTTTGGGTTCCGAGGGCATATTTTGCTTTGTAAGTGAATAAATTTTTGAATGACATTGTTTCTTTCCAGATTTAGTTATATGAAAAACATTTGATATGTATGTTATTTGTGATTGTCTCCCTGGTTATGAGCATCTTCCTCTTGGGTAAAGTTACTAAGGGTTACTGAACTCATCAATATACATTTGCTATATGGTGTATCTGATTTGTTGCTTCTGTTCAAGTAATAGATTAAAATTGCTTTAGATCAGATATGGGGGAAAGTGTGTTGTGTTGAGGGATCATTGAAGAAGATTCACAAATAATACCCTTTCTTGGACATATTACTGTAATGCAATAATACTATTATTATTAGTCCTCTAGATATGAAGCTTTGGTATCATAAGGAAAGCATTTACATTGTTGGGTTTGACTCTATTGCCCTGATAAAGCATTGATCTGGAGTAAATTTGCCCAAAGGTTTAGGAAGCCTAAGAATTTAAAGACAAATCATTTGAATCAATTTATTTTATGTTTTGTTTTAGTTTAGGTGCTGCATGTTCTCAGGTTTAAACCATGAAGATAATTCAAGAATATTGCCAGTATGAGGTTAATCTTACATATCTTGGTATAAATATATGAGAACATATCTACCTGGTTGTAAATAAAAGACATGTTTGATGATGTTGTGATAAGGGTTACCCCCTAGGTTTGGTAGAGCCTGAAGTGTAGGGGAGATAGGTGCAAACAATCTCCCATTTGTTGTCCAAGTCTCCCATTGAATTTGATCATAAGAATTGGCAAATCTTTAGAGTTTGATGTGTGCAGATTTGGGAACCAACAAAATGGTGACTCCGTTGGGGACAAACACATATGAGTATTTATTGGAAAGAGTCATCCGAGTTGATGAATTACACATTTTGAAGATTGTAAAATGGACTCTATTGGAAGGAATAATCCAGAGAGCTGATTGATATTTTGTCCTCTTTGAGAGGTGGCGACTCTGAACTTGTTTGAGGCTACAATATATTCCTAGGTACTCCACTTTGCTTGCATTTTCAAATTAGATGTCAAAATGAATTGTCTAGTTGTTGAAAGATACAAAACTCTGAAATTTAATGATATTCATGGATACCCAAATGCTATTCTTGGTGAAGTTAGAAAGTGTTTGCCAAAATATAATGGAAAAAATTTAGAATTAGCAGATAAACATCTACATGAGTTTTGTGATTTAATGGCTGATTATGAGATTGAAAATGAAGATGTTGTTATGAGGCTTTTTGCTCAAACTTTGCAAAATTATGCTAGAGACTAGATTTCTTACTTACCTAAGTGTTCTATTTCTTCATGGTCTGAGTTCAAAGTTGCATTTTTAGAACAGTTTGGTGAAAGATTTGATATGGTTTCATTGCTTACAAATTTTAAGAACATTCAAAAGAATGAGGATGAATTAATTCCAACCTTTAATTTAAGATTTTCAAAAGAAATGAAAAGTATCCTAGAGTACATAAGGCCAAATGATGCATTTTGTGTAGTTGTTTACCTAAGTGCATTAGAAGAGGAAATGAGTTACATGTTATGGGATAAAGAGCCTACTACATGTCATCAAGCCTTTGCAAGTGCAATGGACATAGAAAATAATCAGAAATATGGGATGATAAAAGGATAGATGGTTGCAAGTGTAGATTACTGCGAAATATCTCATGCAAGTATGCAAAGCAAATCAGGGGCTATGTTTTCTATGCCTCAGAATGATGATGGTATTTTATCCCAAAATAATAATGGTTATAGCTGTGTGGTTGATGAGAGTAAGGAAATGCTTACTATAAGGAATAAAGATGAAGAACTAATGATACAACATAAAGGAAAAGTTTTTAATGAAGAAAATAAAGTTTGTGATCAACCCATAAGAGAGAAATATGTAGATACAGATTGTAGAGATATACATGAAGTTACTTCTTGCAAAATTGTTGTCATTCAAGAACCACAGGAATGCATGGATGTTAGGTTTAATATCTCAACTTATGATTCAAATAATTGTAATAATATTACAGCTATAGATAATTGTTTGTATGAAGCAGGTATGAAAATTTTCACTTTGAATGAGGAAGATATTGATTTGCACAATAACATAAAATGTGTTGATACTCTTCAAAATTCAAGTCCATGTGCGAACCCCTCAAGTGATGAAATATGTGCTGATGTTGAGTATGAATGCTTCCTTGAGGATGATGATCATTTGTACAATGCATAAATGGAAATGCTTACTTCTAATCATGAATGCATTGATTAAAAGGAAAATCAGGGTCATTATTCATATGTGAATGGCCAAGTTTCAAGTTCTCAATTTGCTATAACCAAGGATTATATGGATTATGATAAGGGAAAATATGAAGCTTTTGATAACAGGCTATGTTTTGATTCATTCAAGCCTTCTTTTGAAGCTTTCAAGATGGAGTTTGGTGATGGAAGTGTTGACAATGAAAATAGGTACATGCACATTTCAGAAGATGGATCCTTTCAGTGTGCTTGTCATAATACCTGTAAGTATGATCAATTTTTAATTGACTTTGATTGTGAGCATGCTTTGAAAATCTTTTCCACAGTATCAAAAAATCCATGTGAATGTGAGTGTCAAAGTTCAATAGAACAAGTTGAAGTGCTTCCTGTGTATGAGCATTTCATGTTTATCATAAAGGATGATTTCTTATTGAATGAGGGAATAACCCCAAATATTGATCTAGTGGATATGTATGAGTCTTGTGTTTTTTCTTATCTAGAGATTGTATGTGATCCTGGTAACTTGTAACATGGGTCATCAGAGATATTCTATGAGTATTTTAGTTTTAGTATCAAAATTTGTGATGCTTGCTATTCACTAGGTTATGAAGAAGTTTATTTTTTAGATCAGTGGGAGGGATGTTCAGTAATATATGATAGTGATCTCACTCTCCAACTATTGTTTCTACCTTTGGCATTGATTCACTCCCTCATGCTTATAGTGACACTCTCTTTAATTCTAATATTGATATTCCTCCACTTGCTTCTATTTTGACACCTACTCCTATTTATCCTAGCTCTCTTAAGTTCTTGTCTAGGTTTACCCCCACCAAGTAGGCTAATGATGATTCTCTAGGCTTTTGGGAACTTCTCATTTACACCATATGGAGCCTATAAGTGCTTGAACACTTGGTCTAAATGGACATCCATTTCCTAGGAACATATATTTATTTTCTAGGAACGGATATCCATTCCTGGCTTTATAAAATGGATATCTGTTACTTTAATCACAAATATCTATTATGCTTCAGGAATGCCTTGGATTTAGGCTTGGGACTGTCATAGTTGACTTTCTCTCAATTCTAACCTGTTTACAGGTTTCACCCTCTTCTTCTGACTTCACCCTCCGTGCTGATGACTTTTTTAATTCAAATTTGATAAAACAAAAAGAGTTTATTGAAGAAATTGTTATCTTTCTAAAAATATAAGTTTTTCTTGATTATCATAATATTAAAAAATATATAGAGTGTATCTGAAATCTGATGGACACACTGATTGAAAAACATCCATAACTTTCAAACTGTTTCACCTTTTTCAAATCTGAAAAATGTGTCACTCTATGCTTTTTTGGCTATAGGTGTAAACAAAAACTGAATTTCAATTTGTTTTTTATCGAGTTAGGTTGGCTGGAAAATTACTTTTTAGTTTTAAAAAAAAGTCATAGTAAAAAAACATAACTAATTATTTTCTTGGAAAAAAATTTCAAAAAAATATGCATCACATCCGGGCATGAGTCCTTTATTTAATTTGAAAGATTAATTTTTTTTGTTCATACTTAGGTTGGTTGGAATGACACTCACTTTTTTATTTTTTTTCTGAAAAATTTAATAGTTGTTCATTGAAATATTCATTTTTCACCAAGTAAATTTAGTTTTTTTTGAAAAAAATAGTAGCCCATAAACTAGATTCAATTCTCTACAAATTTTGTTCTTACATATTTTTTAAATTGTGTAGATAATCCATTCAAATTTTCACATGAACTTGATTAAGTCTATTTTTTAGTATTTTCAATGCCACTTAGAGGTATTGTTTGGCCCATCATTACCTTCCACTCACCCATATTCAAATAACCTAATTACTTAAAGGAAACATTAGACCTAGTGTTTCTCTATCAAGTACTTTATGATGGTAATAGTTGTTGATGTTTTGTTGCTTAAGTTGCCTTGTAAGATTGTTTTGTACCATCTTTGTTTTATTGTACTTTGTTATTGGACTTGATCAACCCAATAACCTTGTACATGTTTTGTATAGGACTGAGATCTAGGTTAGGTATTATAAACACTCTGTTGACAGTAAACATTTGAATCCTTGTTAGATTTAGACTTGTCCCAAAACTCTATTTGAGCGACTAGGAAATTATATAAGCATTGATGTAATTTTTACTATTCAATTGTATTTAGTATATTAAAAGAGGATATTCATGTAGTATGGAATGCATGACTATCATCTTTGAATGTATTTTGAGAATATGGTACTCAGTGATGAGTGACTACATAGTATGAGATATGCATGTCATTCACTAGGTAAGTACTATGCGATTACATGAAAATACTTTTGTATATTAAAGTGACACCTAAAAGATTGAAATATTTGTATTAAAGATAAGGTTACACATTAATGACCAAATTTAAAAGATTATTTGATAGGAGATTTATTGTATACACTTGTATTAGCTTCTCAAGTATAAATTTATGATCTATTTTATATGAAAATGTGCTTATAGTTCTAATCATGTTATTGATTAAAAAGTATTTCTATGGGAGTTAATTATTAAAGTAGAAGAGTTATTGGAAAGATCTAAAATTTGAGAAATATGATTATAGATGAAGTAGATTCATTGTGATACTGATAATGTTACATCCACACTTAACTAATTATTTTTGTTGAAATATGTTGTAGATTCAACTTGAGCTACTAAGGACTACAACTAATTTACAAGGGGAGAAATATTATGGGACTTTTTCCCCAAAATGAAAAAAGAAAGCTATTATATGATCAACCATTTAAAATTATAAGAGGTTATAGTTTATTTATCCCTTTATAATTAAGAGAAAGATGGAAAAATAAAGGATATTATGATCCTTTGGTTAAAATGGAGATAAATAAATAATATTTATAAAAAAACCCTTTTAAAAGGGAGGAATTATTATGTTTATTAACTAATTATTAATGACAACCTTTGTGAAAGGGTGTGATGGTTTAGAAACCACCCCTTAAAAGGTTATATAAGGCATTCATGTGAGACTTGGAAAAGGATGGAGATCACTCAAAAGGAAGAAGATGGTGGAGAAAGGAGGAAATAAGAGCATTGTAGGAAATCATGAAGGAAAAGGATTAGTGATTTGGTAGGCAGTAAGCATTGGAGAAGGGGCACATAGTGTGTGTCCAATGCAAGGTACAATGTACACCCAGGATTGTCCTGGCCAAGGCTTGTGTGTACACTTGTGTTGAGCATGTTTTGTTGAAAATGGCTTTGGAGCACTTGTGTGTGTGTTTTCTGAAAAAGAATTGAATGCTTGGGAAGCACATGGCTGGTTCTGAATAAGAACTGGGTTCCTCTTGGAGTGCTCACTAGCTAAAAGGGGGTTGAATCTATGATCCATTTTCTGAAGTAATATTTGGGAGAACTTCCAGACCCAAAAGATATGTATTTATTCCTTTCTATGATGGAAATTAATTAAGCACTTAGAAACTTAATGCTAATAAAAGATATTAGAATCATGATATATGTGGGTTTTGATGTTAATCTAATGATGGATTGTGTTATTCTATTGACTATGTTAATTATTTACTTTAAAGTTCTTATTAAAATATTACATGTTGTGATTTCTATTTGCTATTTATATCTATTTTATATCTTCACTTATTCTAAACTATCTTAACTCTAAATATTAACCATAATAAATCCACTACAAAATAACTCTGGGGAAAAGTAGTATTACATTGGAAGCATGATATCTTGGGTAAGGAAACTATGATCCACATAAACAAAAAGTCACTCTAGCTATAGCAAGAGTGGCATCATAAATGGTCTTTATATCTTCAATAGTTCCACCTAAATATCAAGGACAAGAAGGGAATAACCAATCCAATAGAAAATTATCTAATTAATCTTCCAACTCAAGTTTTTCTCTTTATTCTTGATGCTTGTAGACATAAAGTCAACACAGGGTCAAAAGTGTATCCTTCTAACAAGGTTTTTTTAAAAATCTATGAAAACTTGGTTTGTGGTAAACTATTTTAATATTTCTACTAGTGAGATGGACTCCTCTATCACCTTGGTCACTTGTTCCTACCACATGATAGAGATTTCAATAATGTATACAAAGAATAATTTAACAACAAACATAGAGAATAGACAATTATAACTACAATAAGAAAGTTATATATTATGCTTAGTTTTATACATGATTTGTGAGAAAAGATGTATGGTTTATCTGGACATAAGATTATTTTTGATTGTGTCTAGCCTTACAAAGAATGGTTTTGTACATATTTATATAATAGAGAGTAATATGACACATCAGTTTGAAAGTGATGATTCATATTTTCATTACAATTCACACTACATGTAAATACTATGCATAAGTGTTATGCTTTTAGAATTTTATGCTTCCTTGATATTTTAGTTGACCTCCTTTGGTGAGTCTATTAGAGATGAATTTTTTTTCTCAAGACCCTTAATCTTACCTTGATCTTTCTATATTTATTGTTGCATGAACATGAGTTGTTTGTATTGTGATTTAGAGTCACTTTGTTGTTCATTAAGGCATCCTTCAAGCATTTTGATATTTTTTTATTATTCAAATTTTGATGAGCAAAGATCAACTTTGACTACAACATCTTATTTGCCTCATCATGATATTAGATTCCCAATTTTAAGGAAAGAGACAGGGAGAGAGAGAGAGAGATAGATGGAGAGATGGGGGAGAGGGGAGATAGAGAGGGAGTGATAGAGAGAGGGGGAGAGATGTGGGAGAGGGGAGATGGATAGATAGGGATAGAGAGGAAGAGAGAGAGAGAGAGAGAGAGAGAGAGAGAGAGAGAGAGAGAGAGAGAGAGAGAGAGAGAGAGAGAGAGAGAGAGAGAGAGAGAGAGAGAGAGAGAGAGATATATATATATATATATATAGAGAGAGGGATTTTAACTGATTAAAAATTCGCTTGCATTATAACGCGAGTGTGTTTTTTCTTTCTTTGGGAAATTCCAACCCTAAGGGTTGGATTTGCCTTGGGCATCCAACCCAAAGGTTTGGACATACCTTTTGGAGGCCAAGGACATGTTTTGAACAAAACTTAGAAAATCAACCAAATTTTGAGTGTGCTTCCCCTCAAGTTTACATGTTTTTCAATGTCAATATGAAAAAATGCCAGGATGACTTCAAATTTTTATCATCTTTCTAACTATGTATTTTTTAAATATGATAACATTAAGGTTTCCATCTTGAATTTCTTTTGCTTATATGTTCCTTTTTTTAGAAAACCATTTCTAGTAGTTCTAGTCTTTTTTTACTCATTTATCGAAATTTGAAAAAAAAACATTTTTAGATTCTAGACTCTAATCTATATACATTGAAAAAATGATTTTTGATTATTTTTCAAAAAATTTAAGGGGGAGCACGCTCAAATTTCTAATTTTCAGGATGTTTCAACTTTGAAAATTCATAAAAAAGCATATATTCAATAAAAAAATATAAAAAAATAGGCATAAACTACGTGATGTTAGCTAATTTTCCATTGAAGTGATTTTTGAAATACTTAAAAAAAGTCAACATTTTAGGGGGAGCACACCAAGTGCTATGTTATATTTTTCTGGCAAAATCAGGAGCTCCTTATATGCTCCCCCTATTTGGACCTCTTAATCTCTTCCATTTTTTGAAATAAATAGTAGTTTAGAAACTAGATTTTGAGCACTAAAAATCTTGTTCTTATCATATTTTATAATTTTGAGTGTGGATATCTTCAATTTCTCATCCAAGATCAGTGTTTATTGATTTCAGGAAAAAGTAGCCACTTTTGAGCCCCTTTTGGTCCCCTATTTCCATGCGCATACCCAAAAGAAAGAAAAGATGAAAAAGAACAAGCCACATATAGATTCTGAATCCTCTCCCTCCAAAGGGGAATCATCTAAGAAGGAGAAGCCTAAGTGTGCATATTGCAAGAAACTAGGGCATGATGAACATAAATGTTATATAAAGAAAATTGATTAATTGTAGCATCTTCTAAAAAAGGCTCAAATGAATTCATCTTTAGGGGATCCATCTTCTTCTTCTTCATCTTCAAAGTTTAAGAAAGAAAAGGGGCAAGCACTTTTTGTAGTTACAGATTCAGAGTCAAGGAGATGTATCCTTGATTAAGAAGCTTCACATCATATGGCTTCATCACAGAGTATGTTCTCTTCATTTGAGACTTGTTCATCACCACACATCTTGATGGCCAACAACACACGTATGTGTGTTTGTGGAAAAGGATCTATTGAAATTAATGAAGGATCATTCAATAATGTCCTTTGTGTGCCTTCATTGTCAAATAATATCCTTTCTATCTATCAAATTACACATGGTGAAGTAGGGAAGAGTGTTGAGTTCACACATGATTATGTGATTATTCAGGATTTGCATAGCAGAGATGTTGTTGTAGTTGGGGAGGCAGATCATCAATCTTGAGTATACACCTTCTCACATTTTTCTCCTGTTGTTTCTTTAGCTGATGTTCACACTCATGTGGACACTATTGAGGATATATAGTATGGTCAATTTAATCTTGGTGTTCTTTCATCCATTAAGGTTCTAGAGACATGTGCTGACATTCTGTCTCCTCCATCTCTTGTTGCTTCTAATAAGACTAGTATTGCTACATCCATGGTTTCTATTGATGCAATGCAACATGATATTCATTGTCTTCTAGATACACCTTCTTAGGATGAGTACTTGACAGATATTACAAGTTTGTTTTGTGAGTCCTATCTTGCAGACTTGGAGGACACTATTGAGGACATTCATCTCCTCTTTGATGTTGACTCTCATGGAGTTGCATCATCTTCTTCAGATGTGATGAGGGAACCTTCATACCCTCTTGTTCTTTTTCTCTTCACTTGTCAGAGTTTGACATTGGGTTGGGGATACTTGACCAACACTCAAATTCATCTTTGTCTTAGGATCATGTTCTACATATGTTTCCACTAGGTTTTGGATTGTCACCTTCTTCAGGTAGGCCCGGGACTCCTAATTGGATTGTGGCTTCTTTTGGCATCAACATGACAACATTTGAGTAGAGTTTAGAGACATCATACATCTTTATCCTTCTTCCTTCATATTCCTTTTAGGAATGGGAATATTTCCTACATACATCTTTAGTCTTGTTTCTTCCTAAGGGGAGGAACATTGTTCAATGATCTTGGATCATCTTCAACATTCATTATCGAGCATCTACCATCAGCACAGGATTCTACATTACGGGGGGCTACATGGTCTCTCTTCTTCTCTCCTATGGGGGGATTATTGATTATGTATTTGTGTTGGAAGTAGTCCTTGGGGGGTCATGTTGAATCCTCCTTCAATCACTTCTTTCTTGTATTTTCTCCCTTTTGGAGAGGGGGTTTTTCCTATGGGTTTTCTCCTTTTCTCCGCTTGTGAGAGATTATTTGTACATGGGTACCTAACATGGTCTTATAGACAAGACCCATTCATCATTAAATCTTTGCATTTGTGTACTTCTCCCTAAGTTGCACATAAGGAGGGTTGTTGGTGTGAATGGGGTATATTACCTAACTAGTTTCACATTAGGTCCTTATTCACACTTATCTAGTTAAGTTTACTTAGGGTACACTTAGCATACTTATCACTTTATGTATCATGTTATAAGATTAAGACAATTTTCTTAATCTTATGCCATCCTATCTTTCACCTTGGTCTTTATAACCAAGTGTTGGAGTAGGTGTGTTGTACACCTTGTATAACATTGATATTATTTTATTATGTAAAATAAATATTTACTTGTGGTGCATCATGTGATGTGTTTATCCACATTAGATATTTATTTGGATGTCACTTGTAATCGTTGTATGTAACATTGGGTTAACTACTTTATTTGTAATTATTTGATTATTTGGAAAAACTTAGTACTAATAATCAAATGTGGGGGCAATGGTTTTAAAAGCTCATGGTTTTAGGCAAATGGGTTTTACCATACCACATGTTGTATTTGTGTGAGCTTATGTCTATAAAAGCAAACACACGGGTAGTTGTTGATATAGAGAGTGAGGTGAGGGCTTGTTGCCTTTGGCTGGGTTTAGGTTGAGCATCTCTTGCAGGTTGCATGTGTGAGGGTTTGAAGCAGGGCATTTGATGTGTGGTTACATGCTTTTTCACATGGGGTGCAGGTAGAGAGCTTGATGTTTCAGAGGTGATCTCTACATATGTATTGTAATCTTATTGTTGAATAATACATGAGAGATGGATGCTTTTGGAGGTTGGGTTTTTCCCTTTATGAGGGTTTTCCCTAGGTATATCTTATGTCACCATTAATGGTATGATTGTCTATTTCTTTTGTATGTGGATTTCTGGTTATTGTTGCACATTAAATCTCTTATTGGGTTATGAGGAATTGGTTTATATGGATGCATATTTCTAATATTTGGTATCAGAGCTTTGTTGCCATGATGTGGGAGGAAATCCTTGTTTGATAACCCTAGCTATGAGTGGATTTTTTATGTATAGTGGAATCCATGGCTTTATGGGAAGAGAATGAAGACATTGCAAGATATGAAGGATTTGTGTAGGTTTTGGGGTTGTAGATTTGTGGTGATTTTTTGCAGATCTGGGTATTAAAAAATCATGGAGAAAAGGGCTTGATTTGGGTTTTCATGAAGAGGGTTTTGAGGAGGAATTTTCATAGATGACCTCTTGGGACAAAAAGGACCTTTCCATTGAGTCTAGGAGGCCTGAGACATGAAGATTGACATAACATTTGACCTATTTCGGCCATGGGAGAAAAATGCAAAAAAAATTTGCCCCTAGCCCTAGCCATACGATCGAGAGCGTTGCAAAGGTACGCAGTAATTAATTTTTATTTTATTTTATCCTGTGTTGTCAAAAAAATCTTGATTTTAAATTAAAAATTAAAAAAAAAATTATGGGGGGAGGGGCGGGGGTCTACAGACCCCCGTACCCCCCTTCCTGTGCTTGTGCCAGCCGTGACAGGTAGGCGCTAATAGGCCACACGACTCTGTCAGTAGCCGGCACTATCAAATGGCAGCCGCCCCCAGCCAACAGGCTCCGGCATTGGTAGGGCTTAGCTCCCCAGCTTGGGCCCCCAGTCCCGTGGGGGACAAGGCCCAGCGGCCATTGCCCCTTTAATAAATATTAAATTTCAAACAAAACAATTTCAATTTAAACCATTTAAAACTCTGCGTGAATTCCACCACCAATTTGCCACCAGCAGCAGTACCACCGGCGGGCTGCCACTTGGCCACCACAAGGCCACTAGAGGGCCACTAGGGCCTGGTTATATAACCTAGTTGGTCTTTTTTTCTGGGAGGCATAACTTGGTCCCACAATGTCGTTTTTTCAACTTCTTATAGTCGATGGAAATCTTTTTCCATGTACTATGCAATGGTGATAGATTTTTCTAGATTTTGCCATATTGATGTTGTTTTTCCAATTGGAAGCCAAATGTGCATTTTGAGATTTGACTGGGCATAACTGGTGCATACAGAGTCAGATTTTGGACTTCTTATAGGCATTGGAAAGGTATTTTTGAGATCTATGTAGTGGAGTAGGTTTGGAGATGATATTATGAGATTTGTTCAGTTTGTATAAGTTTGAGATCGTTTTGGTTCCTTTGATTTTTGGTACATTTGTGAGTTGATGGAAAATCGAATCTAGGATGATTTGGTGTTTGAGTCATTATAGACTTATAGGTTTATCTCTAATTATTCTTTGTTGACAACATTATACATGTATTATTGAGTTTGAATGTTGCATTGTGAGATCTATAGGTTGTGCAGTGTTGTAGGTTGTCTATCCTTACATGTTGCATATATGACTTGGATGTGGGTTGTCTATGCCCATGATAGATGTTTTAGTGTTGATGTAGATTCTGATATGTGGCTTGGGTTTGCTTGTCATTATGAGATATAGAGAGAGATGGTATTACCTTATACAGTCATGGTATGGGAGCTATGTTTGTTGACTATATGGTATAGTTGTGTGAGGCTTGATTGGATTTTGGAATAGGTGTATTAGGTGGTGATCATGATATCATGGATGTTCCATGTTTGGTTGGGACTTTGGCATGACATGATTGTTTTACCAGTGTAGTTTTGGTGGTGTTGGATTGATGTTTGGTTTACATGTTTTGTTCATCTTCTTAGTTTGGAGATTATGGTTTACTTGACCTTTTGGGAGCTTTGTCATTACAGTGGGATTCTTTGATTGTGTTGGGGCCATGGCTAATCTTCATGTAGGAGATGGTTATCATGATGTCATGGATATCTTGGTTACATGTTTTAGTGGGAGCTTTTCACAGTGATGGTTTGATGTTTATGATATTGCCATGTATAACTTAGTATCATGGTTCAGTGGGAGCTTTCGTAGGATATGGTTATCTTCATTTGATTTGGAGATGTTGACATCTTGGTACCATGGAGGACTCTTGGCATCTTTGGTTGAGGTGTTGGTTATGGTTTTTCAGTTTTTGATAGGTGATCCTTGCTTATAGGATGATTGGTATTGTGTCTTGGTTTACTCTTGATTCAGGATTAGAGTGTTGGCATGATATAGGTTCCCTTGAGATAGGATGTGTGCATTAGTGCACGTGATCTTCCTTTGAGGAGATGATTAGATCATGATGTCATGATTGGGTTCCTGATTCTACAGTTGGAGATTTGACTATGATATTGATGGTTCTCTTGGTATTGAGTACATTGGTCATATGCTAGGGAGCTTCATGATGGTGTGGTTTTACATTTGGAGTTTAGAATGGATTGGTTATGGAGGTACTCATGGGTACTTGGAGACTTAGGTGAGGCTTGAGTTCTCTTGGGATTAGAGACATGTGGTGATATGGTTACTCTTTTATGAGGATTTCAGCAACAAGACCAAGGAGCCTACACCTTGGTTGGACATGAGTCCAACATGGACATGATTGAGGAGATTGTTCTTGGGGAGAGCCTTTGATGCCTAGTGCATCCTGGAGGAGCAATCTCATCCCCACTCTTGGTCTACTCAGAAGTGAATTATTTGATAGGTATGCCCACATATTTTTCAAATGCATTCTTTCTTTGTATCATATCTTCCCATGCTTGAGTCTTGAGCTATGGATTATCATTGTGAGGACTTGTTTGAGGTGTAGATGCATGGTTATGATTAGTTATCTCATTATTTTTTATCCTAAATTGTTATGAGATCATTGTGTGTAATGGAGATGATTAGTGGCTTTGGGCTTATTCCTACTTTGTGATGGTTATGAGTTTGGTCTACCTTTGGTTTAAGAGGCTTGCATCTTGATTTTTTGGATGTTGAGGAGGCTTCTTGTCTTTTGGGTTGTAAAGGATATCATACTTTTTCATAACTATAGCACATTAGTGTGGATAGAAGAACATGGTTATGATTTGCAGGTTCTCTCTTGATTGGTCTTTTTCTTCTTCCTATATATTTGTGTTCACATGAAATTGGGGTTGAGATGTGGATGCAGCTATTGAGTCTCTTTGACTTCTTTCTCTTATGATGTGGAGGATTTGGGAGATATATGGACTTGAGAAGAGTTATGTTGCAACTATTTAGTTTGTAGATTTTTCATATCTATGTGTGTGTTCTTTGACACTATGTGATAGAGGATTTATCCACATCTTCTATGTGCGTGCTATTAGTGGATCTTTGAATGCCTTGATTTATTTTTCAGATTTGACATTTACTCATGCAGTGGGAGTTCCAGGATGTATATGATTCTTTTGTTGGATGTTCTCATTATACTACGAGGGTCTTGAGGGTTTTTATCACATGCTTTGTGTTGTTACCTTGGAGGACTTCTTTATGTAGGATTGAGTATATACAAGGACTTGTTATCATTGTGATTTGAGTTAGATATGTTGATGGCATAAGGTCTACTTGTTATCTTTTGTATACCTTGGTTTGGAGGTATGGTTAGTTGATGCATTATCAACTAGCTGTGGTTGCTATTTCAGATATGGTGATTTCTTCTTGTCATCTACTCGATCCTATTTGTTACCATTAGATTTGGTGCTTGTGTTTGGATATCAGTTGATGTAGGTTTCTTGCTTCTATGTGACAGTTTTGTGTGGAATCTCTTTGGAGGATCTTATCCTTCATGGTTTGGCTAGATGGAGGATGAGGGGATTCTTGTTTGAGATGGTGGACACCTTGATTATTGTTGCAAGTATCTTGGAGCACATGTACATGTTTGGAACATGGATGGTTTGCCTTGATGTTTTAAGTTTACATGTTGATCCCTTATGCAATGTATACAACAAGTGGGAGAATGTTGGAGTAGGTGTGTTGTACACCTTGCATAACATTGGTATTATTTTATTATGTAAAATAAATATTTATTTGTGGTGCATCATGTGATGTGTTTATCCACATTAGATATTTATTTGGACACCACTTGTAATCATTGTATGTAACATTGGGTTAATTACTTTATTTGTAATCATTTGATTATTTAGGAAAACTTAGTACCAATAATCAAATATGGGGATCAATGGTTTATTAGGCTCATGGTTTTGGGTAAGATGGTTTTACCATACCACATGTTGTATTTGTGTGAACTTATTTCTATAAAAGTAAACACACGGGTAGTTGTTGATATAGAGAGTGAGGTGAGGGCTTGTTGCCTTTGGCTAGGTTTAGTTTGGGCATCTCTTGCAGGTTACATGTGTGAGGGTTTGAAGAATGGAATTTTATGTGTGGTTACATGCTTGTTCACATGGAGTGTAGGTAGAGAGCTTGATGTTTCAAAGGTGATATCTACATATGTATTGTAATCTTTATCGTTGAATAATACATGAGAGATGGATGATTTTGGAGGCTAGGTTTTTCCCTCTATGAGGGTTTTCCCAAGCCATATCTTGTCTCACCATTGATGGTATGATTGTCTATTTCTTTTGCATGTGGATTTTTGGCTATTGTTGTACATTAAATCTCTTATTGGGTTATGAGGAATTAGTCTATATGGATGCATATTTCCAACACCAAGGGATTCTCATATCATATTCATTGTAATATTGTTGTATCATATTGTGTATTTGTATCATTAGATAGAATAGCATTATTCTCTCATTTTTTATCTCTCTTGTGCTTTCATTGAAGCTCCTAGATCTTGGGTGGCTACCTTCATAGCCAAGTCTTACAAGCTCCTACCATAGCTTGGAGTATTTGATCCATTGAGGGCAGTGGATAGTGATCTTTGAGTGATGCTTTGTTGAGATCTCTAAAACACACGCATAGGCAAATTTCTCCATTTTTCTTTCTAACTGGGACGAAGTTTGAAACCCATGTTGAATACTTAATTGGATATATCAATTTTGACTTCACTAATTTAGTAAGCTCATGCCTTATCATAGGTTCTTTTTTGTATTGATTGGTCTTTGTTTCTATCTAACTAGTTTAATCTTTGGCTAAATGTCAATAGTGTTGCATTATACTCTTATCATATCCCTTCAAATCCTCATAATCTTAGACCATGATTTGATCATATTTGGTATAGAGTTGGACAAAGTGTTCCTTTTCCTCTACCATATCTATATGATTTCTATTTTTAGAATCTTCCCTAGGGCTACTTGAATCTCCTTTTAATCTTTCTTGTTTGCCTCAATTCCTCTCTTCTTTTTGCAAGCATCATATGGGATAAATAAGATTTCTAATGTTATGATTCCTCTTGGTACCTTGTTTCCTTTGAGTTGTAAAATTTGATCTTCATAAGCTTCTTTGATCTTAGGAGATAGCTCTTCTGCAAAATTATTATCTTATTGAATAAACTAGGCTATCTATCAATCATTCTCAAATACCATCCAATGTTCTTTGTTATTAGTAATAATGGGCCTTATTATAGATTTACTAAGTCCTTGCTTTGTAGCAGGTCTTTTAACTATTCAAATTGAGAACCTGTCAAATCCATTCTATATCCTTCTATGTTTTCTTTTCTAGGGATTTCCAATAAGTTCACCACATTGAAATATTCTAGCATATCCCAAACTTGATGTTTATATGCTGACATCAAAGATTTATTACTGCATGTGGACCTTACCTATTTCATGGTCAACTCAGAATCTCCATAGATTTTTAGTAGTTTAACTTCTTTATTATGAGTATAAGTAAGTCATGAATCAAGGCCTCACATTCTACAACATTGCTAATATAGTTGAACTATAATCGACAAGATTGTCAATATTTGTCTTGTTGGAGTGAGATCAAATAGATACCAACACCAACCCCAATACAATAATTGGTACCATTAAAATAAAATTTCCATATCCCAACCAAATTAGTCTTTTATTTGGTTATTTGTGGAATGTCGGCAATTCGGTCATTGATCACATATGTGCCCATACTAATTTCCTTAAACAATTGGTAGTCATTTAGTACCAAGTCTTGGTCCATCCATAAATTGTCATGATCTTCATCTAAAATTCTCTCAACTAAGTGAACTTCATCCTCAATTTCTAGGGAATAGGATTTAGTTTCAATCACATACAATTGGCTGGAATGATCATAATTCAAAGTTTTGTTTTCTATTGATGCATACTCAAAGGATCATAAGGTATCTACATTCTAGTTCCATACCTAGTTTTCAAGAATGTATGACTATAATCCAATGATAATTAGCCCCCTTATTTTTGCAATAAAATCTCTAGATAGGAAAACTCCAAATGTAGAGGGTAACTTAATGGCAAACATGTCTTGAAGAATATTAACATTGGGACAAGCATAAAGAGATAATGGAAGATTTTTTATTACTCCTATTATATTAATAGAAGTGCCATCAAGTTCAATCATATTTTTGTCCATTGGCTCACAACTGAGTCCCAGGGCATCAATAATCTTTCTAGGCATCAGAGAGGTGCTAGATCCTAAATATACCAAACAGTTATGAATTAACTTGTCCTTGTATGTGAGGGTTAGATAAAATGGATTTGGTTTTATTGTGTTTACCTATTGTCCCCCTATTTACAGCATAATAGGCTACTTTGGGTCTACATCTACCTGTTCTATAGTCTAATGTTTATATTTGTTTGACTATTTCTATTTCTTTAATTCTTCTTCCAATGTCTTCATCTATTCTAGGATAGAGAGGACCTCACATAGAGGTACACTAACTATAGATCTTTTGATTTGTTCCAAGATATTGAAGGGGCTAGGCAAGCTACTTTGTGTTTGGTGCCTAGATAACTTTGGGTCTCTCTACTATTGGATAATGGGTTTACCTTATCTTGTAGGTTGTTAATTTGTCTTGTTGTTCCTAGTTCTTTTATATTATCTATCCTTGCAGGAATCATAGCAGGGGAGGATATAGTTGGCACTCTAAAAAGAGTTGTTTCTTCTTTTTAACTATCATGTCTTATTTTCTTTACTTGAACTCATACTCTTGATTTTGTTCTACTACCTTTTACATTGAACTTGTAAGATAGTCATATTGAACCTAAGGTCTACTTGATGTTGACACTAATTGGTTAAGGATGCAAACTTTTGGCTCTTCCCAAGTAACCATGTTCTATTCTTGAGTAAATGGTATATGATTATAGGGCACTTCTAACATTTGTCCATCTTGATTGGCATCTTGAATTTGGTTTGGGAAAATGTTTTGGTTTTGTTTAGCATTGAAACTTGGAGCAAAAGCATGAGAGATTGGGTATGGATAGCACCAATTAGTAGATTCCTCTACACAATTATTTGGCACTACAACCAACTCTCTAGTAATGTTATGAGGAATTTGCTAAAGGGGCATTTCCATAGGTATAATCTAGTTCTATAGGGAAGTGAAATTATTTAGGCTGATACATTAGTTTTGGTAAGTTTCTTTGATTACTCTAATGAGGTTTATTATTTTGTCCTGGCTAGAAGTGATCATTACATTACTAGGCATGAGGTTGTTGGTTGTTCACAATTACATGTTTTGATATCCTTGTTGTCTTTTGAGAGAACCATCATTAGACATATTTCTTAACAATCATCTCATTTCATCAAGCTTAGAGGTGGAATCTAGTTCAACAAAATGATATTCAAGGATAGGGATTTGAGTTGGCATGAGAAGGACGGCAGGTTGAAGAGTTTGTTGATAAGCCTCAAGAGAAAGGTAATAAACCATTTTCACAGTCAAGAATAATGGCATTGGGGATCTAGGTGGCAACCATCCTATTTGAATTAAACCATTATATGTAATAATGGAAATTCCATATGCACCCGATAGAGTATTCCCTCCCCTATTTTAACCATCATTGATATCTTAGAATCCATTGCTTTTAGATAGAAAATATAATCCATACCTAGTGGGGGTGTATTTCTAGAGAGATTCTTTGCTAACGGGTAAGTGCAAGAAGTTGGGTCCACTTTTTGGCCAAAAAGTGGAAGTGTTTTCCCTTATTTTCAAAATTTGTCATATTTGACCTTAAAATTTGAAGCACTTAGAGATGGAATCTTTAAAAAGGTCACTAAATATAAAATGTAGTACTTGGAGTCTAGTTTCCAAATATGTAATTTTTTTCAATACTCAGATGATACAAATTGATTTTCAATAGGCATTTCTAAAAACCACTATTTAAAAGTCACTTTTTTTTAACCATACCATGCACGTGTACGGCCAACATAATTTGACCTAAATAAAATTATTTTTCAAAATCCTTTTGAGAAAAGATGTGTAGTATAGTGAAGTTTGATGAGGATATTTTTTTATAATTTTTTTTTGAATAATTTTTTTTTATTAATTTTTTATTAGGCCTAATTGATACTTTTGAAAACCCCTCGTGTACGGCCAACATAATTTGAGCAAAAAAAATCATAAAATTAAATTTTTTTTTTTTCATTGTGTAAAGAATGATGTGTAGATTGATGACATATAATTTTTTTTTAAAAAAAATTCAAAAATTAAAAGTTATTAAAAAAATACAAACACCTGTCATTTCAAGTTTTTGGACCAGTTTGCTCATAAATTAAATAATAAATAGAAAAACAAGTCCAATCCAAAAAAAATTACATATTTGAAAACTAGACACTATGATCTGTAATGGGTTTTAATTTCGTAAAAAAATTTAGAAAAAAATGTCATCAGCCATATAGGTGAAGTCAGTCTTTCCTCTGGTTCTATACTTAGAGAAATACTTGCAGGTCCAAGGCTCAAGGTCGGCTACCCATGCCTTTCCCGAGCCTAAAACGAAACCAAAAGCGTGGGTACGAAATTCAAAATTTTAGAAACGGGTACCCGTTTTAAAACGGGTACCCATTTCTAGAACGGGTACCCATTTTAAAACAGGTACCCGTTTCTAAAATAGTAAAAAAAACGGGTACCCGTTTTTATTTTTTACTATTTTTGGAAAGTTTCCAAATATAGTAAAAAACAAAAACGGGTACCTGTTTTTATTTTTTTACTATTTTTGGAAACTTAACGGGTACCCGTTTCCAAAAATAGTAAAAAATAAAAACGGGTACTCGTTCTAGGCTCGGGTGCCCGTTCCTAAACGGGTACCCGTTTTCTTTAAAATGGGTACCCGTTCCTGTCGGGATTTTTTTTTTGCACGACACTTCCCCTATATGTGGACCCAACTTCTTGCTTTTACCCTAACTCTTCTCAAATCTATTATTGAAATCATCTAACATCTCCATTCGATCTCTCTTTATGGTTTTGAGTTGTTCCAATAGTGAAGTGGCATTACCTTTTTCTTTGAACCTATCAATTAGTACATGACCAAGATAACCCTAATCTCCTATTGAATTTGGGGGTTAAGGAGTGATACTAGTTAAGGGATTTTCCCCTAAACAATGTAGCTAGCAATCTTAGAGCAATATTCATTTTGACAATATTATGTACAGTGCAATGATTTATCATATCATGGAGATGTTTCATTGGGTTTGTGAAAATATCCTTAATGTATTACAATAATGAATGTAGAGCTACAATGGGAATAGCCCCCTAGACATCAGGTGTGACAAGTGGCACAAAGGTTCCTTTGGTATTCCATGCTAGAAATATTCTCGGTGGTGGAGGTGGAGCAACCATATGGGATTTTTGCTGGTAGATCTAGGATAATTTTTTAGGCACAAGTTATCTTTTCCTTAGAGCAAAAGTGAGGTGTGGGACTAAGAAACATGGATTAGCTTTAGATGAAAATGTAGTAGAAGCTCTAGAGAAAATATATTCTCAAGTATTCTAGGTCGAGTAGAGTTTCCAAGTGGTTATGTTATGATACTATTATTACCATAGAGACCACTAACTTGACCAACAACCAAAATGAGGCCTCTGATTTCTAATTAGGTGATTGTGGATTTAAGTCATACCAAGTGTGCCAAAAATTGTTGATAGATATTTAAGTAAGAATCAATGACTCATTGTAACATAATCAATAATGATAAAATTAAAACTATCTTAACAACCAAAATATTTCATGCACAGTAATGACAAGTCAGTTTTTTTAGAATAATAATCTCATAAAGTGATGATTACAATCTTGCTACTTAATTTCATTAGGGGAGAGAATAGTTCATTAAGAGAAAAAATGTACAGGTATTTTAATACTAAACATGAAAAGAGAGAAACTAATGCATGAGCCCAATAGGCTTAGCTACAACAACTATCTTCTTAAAAAAGAAACAATTATCTATATATCTCATAGCTAGGATAACTTATCACCCACTCAAAAATATTTACCTCAAGGATGTTAAGGCCAATAATAATGATTTACACAATCCTTGATGGAGATCATGGCCTCTTCAGTTCATTTACTATGAACAATCTCTTGGTAGACTCGAGGCACCACAATAATGTACCTCACATCACCTGAGCATTATGGTAGCAATCTTTGGTGGGTAGGATATTTGACCTTGATGAATTTGAAATTAAACATCAGAATATACCTATCATTATTGTCATTAATCTTGACCAAAATGTCTTGGGATCATGCATCGTTCCAATGGCATTTGTCATTAGTTGGCGCTATTGGAAGGCTGCCGGCTCTATTTGCAGGTAAACATGATACTAATTCCTTTTGATCCTTTATGAAATCATGTGGTGATGCCACATGGTTAGTACATTATCTACCCTTATACTTGAGATTTCGTGGGCCCCACTTGTAAGTCAAGACAACTTCAACTCTTTATGTTTAATTTTCTATTGATGAGTTGGACCAATGGTGAGGGCCTTATGTTCTTGTAGTTGACTCTTTTGTTGTAAGCTTTGTGAATCATTTGATGAGATCTTCAAACTTGGAAAATTAGATGGAATGCTAGGAGCTGAAAAATCCCCATACTTACAATCTAAACACTACCCATAAAACAAAATAAACTAGTAGTTGCACGGGTGAACGCGCAACGGTTTTGCCGATAGGCTATTTGAAAAGTAAGTGTTTTTTGAGAAGTGTTTGTGTTTCATCACTTGTTGGCATTGCATTGTTTGAGGAAGGTAGTATAATTTGTGATTTATAGGCATTGTAAGGGAGTATATGTTTGTAAAGTAAATGTTTTTTGAGAAATGATAGTTTTTCATGAATTGTTGGCATTGTAGTGTTTGAGGAAGGTAGTGTAATTTGTGATTTATAGGCATTGCAAGGAGTATCAATTCTCAGAATATAGTGGCTCCTCTTGCATATATTTATGTAGTCAGTTTTCTGTTGCATCCTTCTTGAAATTGTCTATGGCATCAAATGTCATGTTATGTTTTGCAATTTGGAAATATGGTTTTTTAAATACATTCTCTTGTGTAATAAATAGCTATGTAATAGTTTGAGTGACTACATAATACTACTGTGACAAACTTTGACACAGAATTGGACGCACCAAGTGCATTGTTGAACATATTTTGTACGTATAACTTTAAGAGGAGGGAATTTGTACATTTCCTCTGGATTCATATGTTTTGGAGTAGATTTTTAGCCCCATGTTTGTCAAAGAGTGGAAAGCACTATTAAAACTTTAATTGTATATAGTGAAATAATTATTCTTCTCTAAGTAATATCATTTTGAAAAGTGTTAGGAAGGTGGAGACCACATTGCATTATATGGTTGACCCTACTTGTTTTCTATTGTATTTGTCTAGTTGCCTCCATTGTTTTGAGAGTGTCTTAAAATGTAATTGATAGCCTCTAAGTAATTTTAGCATGTAGGAAAAACATTTATGCAAACAATATTGACTCATCTTTATTCCAATATTTGGAGACTTAATACTATAGAGTTACTTCAACTTTGAAGAGACTAGTTTAACAACAAAAAAGATTAAGAAAAAAATAAATGCAAGTACAAATGGGAAGCAGTAGCTGGTCCCAGCTGTCACTGCTCTTCAAAAACAATAAGAAAAGCATGCCTTTATAGTCAATTAAAGAAGAATGTCTTATGTAGGAAGTGTGTTCATATGTGAAAATAATATTCACTTGGCTAGAGAATCAAGTATTCTCCACATAATTTGTAATCAAAGTAGGTATTTGAGTTTGTATTTTAAAATCTAAGATTTTTTTTTTTTAAACTCTAAAACAAAAAATAGAGCGTTTTGATTGACTACACAACTGAAATAAATTATACACTTCCAATAGCTTTCCATCTAGTAAACTTCCAATTATACACAACTGAAATAAATTATACGCTTCCAATAGAGCTTTCTTGTCAACAAAATATTTGGATATGTGCAATACATCCTAGCTTAGTTACATCCTAAAACACAACCAATACAAAAAATATAAAATAATTAAAGAAAACAAAAAAAAATAATGTGCTTGCCCCAAAATGATGCATGTCAAGCTAACAACATATCCTTTTATGATTTGATATATATCATTGTCTACTAAGAACCTATCCCCTTGATGATTGGAAATAAATAAAAAACTATGAGCATAACTAAAAAACAAATTTAGTTTACATAGTATTTCTGCAGATGTTTGGCCCATTGAAAGTCCATTTGGAATCAATTATCGCTGAATCCACAAATCTAGATCTAGCATCAATGGGCAGTTTTCTGGGTTTGCTCAACACAAATCTATCAATCATTTGGCATCAAGTTCACTTCCCTAATTAAAAAATACAAAACATAAAACATGGTGATGCGAGTTATGAGGAGTTTTAAAATTTTACATTTTCTCTTGAAGTGGATTATATTTAAAACTAATTTCTAGAGTAAACAAGGATAGTGAGAGTGATAATTTGTAATGTTTATACAAATTTCGTTCACATTTTCCAATTTCTCATGGATTGTATTTAAAACTAATTTCTAGAATAAACAAGGATTGTGAGAGTGGGTCCAATCGTTTAATGTTTTAGCCTTCATATATAATTTGTAATGTTTATACAAATTTCGTAAATATTTTTATGTATAGAAACAATATTTCAATGAAATATTCACTGTCCCACAAGCAATGATTGATGAGATAATATTATATTCATTATTATATATTATATTCTCTATAATGTTTAGTTTTTAATTTCAATATTTATATATATTTAATGTTTTTAATATTTATATACATTTTAATATACAATATTATATATTTTAATGTGCAAATGTATTCTCCTCCACATTTCAAAGTTAAAAAAAAATTAGCTTTTTCAAAAGTAAAATCAAACAAGTGCCACGTAATGGCCAGTACCTACCTTGTAGTGTTGTTATTATAGTATTTGTTTAGTTGTAATTTTTTTTGTTGATTAGCTATTGGTTGTATATAGTATTTGTTTAGTTGTATTTTTTTTGTTGATTAGGTATTGGTTGTATAGACAAATTGCATTCCAATAATTGAAAATTTAATTTTTGAAGAGTGTTGAAATGTCTTAGGTAAATAAAAGTGAAATCTAAAAAACAATCTAATTTGGTAAAAATAAAATAGGACTAAAATATTTCCTAACTATAAAACTAAACTTTTACAAAGTCTATTAAATAACACAAATATTACCTTAAAATGTAATAATACTAATACTTTTATAATTTAAAATGCATTAAAATATTGTAAGTTTGAAGAATAAAATAAAAAATGTAATAACATGGCGAAATATTTTTTGTGATAATGTAGATTTTTAACTTTTGACTAAATAAAATTGAAATCATAGATTTTTAACTCTTGACTAAATGAAATTGAAATCAGAAAAATAATCTAATTTCATAAAATAAAATGTGTAGAACCCTAACCCTAACTGGGTGTGGATAGATTTGAAATGTCTGCCTAAAATATTAAAATGTAATAATATTGAATACCATTACAATTTAAAATGCATTAAAATATTGTATGTTTGAAGAATAATTACATAATATAATAATAGTGTGGATAGATTTGAAATGTCTGCCTAAGATATTAAAATGTAATAATATTGAATACTATTACAATTTAAAATGCATTAAAATATTGTAAGTTTGAAGAATAATTACATAATATAATAACAAAAACATATTCATATTTACATCACTACAGTATTTTATCTTAGTCACTTAATTTTTTATTTAAGTAATAATAGTAAGTACTTTTAGACAACATGATTTTAATTATTTTGATTAATGTAATATTGTGGTTTAGTAATAATTTTGGGTGCATTCATTTAATAAAAGTATGTAGTTTAACTCCATTTAATTAGACATAAGTGGTTAAGATCAAATGAATAGTTAATAAATATTTTAGTGAAATTAGGTTATTTATGTGTAGAACCTTAAAGTATAGTAATAATACTAATACTTTTATAATTTAAAATGTATTAAAATATTGTAAGTTTGAAGAATAAAATAAAAAATATAATTAAATTCATGATACTATAGATTTTAAAATTTTGACTAAATAAAATAAATAATCTAATTACATAAAATAAAATCTATAGAACACTAAAAACTAAATTAAAATTATATTACTTTTAGCTAATGAAGCAAAAAATTAATCGCCATCCATTTAGGCATGACTTAACTAGTGGGAGACAAAAAATGTGTTCATAATTTGTTTATTTGCCACGTACTCCCTTCAAATCAAAATTCTCTTTGCATTTATAGTTTTTTGTTGCACTCTCCCGACAAACTGACAATCCGCAGAGACGAGGTCATTTTTTTTTAGCCAATGACAATACAAATATATCATTTCTAAATATTTTTTTGTTAAAAATTTATCATGTTCACATACCAATGACAATACAAATAAATCATTTCTAAATAATTTTTTGTTAAAAATTTATCATGTTCACATAGGAAAAGTACAAATTTAAATCAAATTTGTCCAACAAGAAAAATAATCCTATCTTTTGATTGGTTTGCAATCAATAGATTAATAACTAGATAAGTTGAATTCATTGCATGTACTATTGAAATGGGTTCACACTTATCTAGTTATTAATCTATTGATTGCAAACCAATCAAAAAACATGATTATTTTTCTTGTCGGACAAATTTGATTTAAATTTGTACTTTTCCTATGTCAACATGATAAATTTTTAACAAAAAATTATTGAAAAATGATTTGTCTATATTGTCATTGGCTGAAAAAAAATTATGAACACAAATTTTGTCTCCCACTAGTTAAGTCATGCCTAAATAGATGGCGACAATTATGAGAGGGAAGAATCATCAGTTTTTATGAATTTAATTTTTTGATTCATTAGGCAAATGTAAAAATTACTTTTTGTCAAAGGGACAAAGTTATAATATTAATAATACTATTAAAAATATAGGGTTGTACACATTTTATTTTATCAAATTAGATTCAATTTTATTTACTCAAGAGTTAAAAATCTAGTATTTCAATTTTATTTTCTAAAAAGTTAAAAATCTATATTTCACCATGTAATATCATAGTATTAATATTATTACATTATAATATCTTAAGCAGCCATTTCAAATCTCCACATAATACAAATATGCAGACTTTGTAAAGTTTAGTTTTATAGTTAAGGAAATATTTATGTTATTTAATAAGTTTTGTAAAGTTTAGTTTTATAGTTAAGTAAATATTTTAATGCTATTTTATTTTTACTAAATTAAATTATTTATGAGATTTCAATTTTATTTACAAGACATTTCAAAACGAGTTCACATAAATTTTTCCCAATTCTAGAAATATAATAGTTACAAATTTGAAATATAAACAATTCTTTATCTTTAGAAAAAATTATTACTAAACCACAATATTAGATTAATTAAAGTAGTTAAAATGGTGGTCTTTAAAAGTACTTACTATTATTACTTAAACAAAAAATTAAGTGACTAAGATAAAATTAATATGCAGACATTTCAAATCTCTCCACACCCAACTAAGGTTAGGGTTCTACATATTTTATTTTATGAAATTAGATTATTTTGGGGATTTCAATTTTATTTACTCGAGTTAAAAATCTATGATTTCAATTTTATTTAGTCAAAAGTTAAAAATCTAGTACCACTAAAAATATTTCACCATGTTATTACATTTTTTATTTTATTCTTCAAAGTTACAATATTTTAATGCATTTTAAATTGTATTAATATTATTACATTTTAAGGAAATATTTGTGTTATTTAATAGGCTTTGTAAAGTTTAGTTTTATACTTAAGGAAATATTTTAGTCCTAGATTATTTTTGAGATTTTAATTTTATTTACCCAAGACATTTCAACACTCTTCAAAAATTAATTTTTGATATGAAATTTGTCTATACAACCAATACTTAATCAACAAAAAAATTACAACTAAACAAATACTATATACAACCAATAACTAATCAACAAAAAAAATTACAACTAAACGAATACTATAATAACAACACTACAAGGCATGGCACTTGTTTTTATTTTATTTAATTTTAATTTTATATGCCTCTACATTTCTCAATAATAATCTAATTAATGTTATAAATTAATTATATATTAAATTTGTATACAAAATTTTAAATATTTTATCAATACTAATATAATATTATTTTTATTCAAAGTGTTTTATAAAAATATATTATTAATATATTAAAATATAAAATACATCTTATTATATTCATATTCATTATATATTATATTATAGTAGTTTTAAATTAATTATCATATTAACTATGTTAAAAAAATAAAAATTAAAAAATATATATGTATACAAAATTTTAAATATTTTATCAATACTAATATAATATTATTTTTATTCAAACCATTTATTTCAAATATATATATACATTTTATAAGATTCATATTGATTATATATTATATATATAGTTTAAAGCGTAATTCTCTTTGAAGAATTAATAAATGTTTACTAATTCTTTATAGAGTATTATATGGTAAACGAAAACATCCGGAGAGTTTTATATTATAGTTAGCAATCTCTTGGATGGTACATAACAATTACCGTTCCAGCGTGTCCTACAATTTAGTCGGACGAAAACCTCCCTCGACTAAAAATTATATTATTAAAAGATTAATTATTATTTCTATTTTTTTTAAGTTCCCACACTTCTTTATTTGTGATTTAAAATAAAAGAAGTAATATCTAATATAGATATATGAAGTAAATTAAAAAAAACAGCCTACTTATATGATTAAACAACTCTCTCTACCATTCAATAAGAAAACTACTTCATATATAATTTTATAATATTATTATAATATTTTAATAGTTTATATTATATAAAATATATTATATAACATATAATTATTGTATTATTATTTTATATATAAAACATATATAACTAAATAATAAATATCTATAAATATTAAATTATATAATATATTTAATCTAAATATATAGCTTTAAAAAATATAAAATCTCATATAATACTATAGTGGGGATATTAAATTATTTTATTATTATATACTTTCCTATCAAGATCATAAATACAATACATACAAAACAATACTTACACAAAACTAAATTCGATATGACAGCTGCAGGCTGCAGGCGTTTGGAGATTAAAACTAGTTTTCAAATTAAAAAATTGAATATAATAAATTATTATAGATTAAAAGTAGTTTTCAAATTAAAAAAATTGAATATAATAGTGGGGCTCAAACCAGCGGCTTGCCAAACCAGCAGTGCTGCGCCATCCGGTTTTAATTTTCTGCAGTACTATATTTTGTGTGCCGTTATAATATTTAGTTGTCCAGAAAATTCCTACTGTCGGGTTTTAACTGACAGAAAATAAAACGTGCCGGAGGCTGACCATTTACCCGGCGTCCGACACTTTCAGGGAGAAATCTCCCACATATCAGCCTATCGGCTAAATATTTGTTAAGAAAAGAAAAGATCACAAGTATGCAAATAACCATAACCATGCAACAATGGTATTAATATAGAATTGTTATTGTAGTTTATGTTTGTAATTTTTTATTTGTTTAAAAAATATTTAATATAATTTTTAATAAAATTGACACTAATTTAATTGTTTGTTGTAAAGAAAAACAAATTATAACCTTTTGACAAGGATTTTTTTCTCTTTAAAAATAAAATTTAGTGTACTTTTTTAAATTCCCAGTTAGCCCTATGTTTGAGTAATGACCTACTTGTAATAAACTTAAAAATAAATTAATAAAAATAATAAACATTAAAATATGTATTTCCAAAATCTATGCTCTTGGATCTACCAAAGGGTGTTTTTAGATTTTTTAGAAAATGTATATAATGTGAGAAAATTTGGTGGGAAGATAGGCTTTAAATTTTTTTTTAAAACCATTGGAAAGTTGGTGACATGTTATTTTGGGTGAAACAATTCTCAGTGAAACTAGTCTATGCTATTTTTTGAAAACATGTCTCTATGTATGGTTGGAAGCTAAAGAGTTTCCATTGAAAGTATTTTAGCTAAAATATTTTTAATAAAAAAATTGAAAACCACATAGGCACCATGACATTCACCAAATTGTTTTGGTAAAAAATGTTTTAAGTGAATTTTTTTCAAGCAAAATAGTTTTTCCCAAAACCCCTAAGTTGGCCTAAGGTGCAACACAACTTTGAACTTTTACCCAATATGAACAAATTAGGTTAAGCTAGTTTATCTAGGGCATTTGCATATATCTTGCCTCTAAACATGGGTATGTTTAGATGAACTTACACCTTGTATGATATCTGACTAATAGATGATTGGTACTGTTGAATGCACAAGACAAGTGGGGGGGGGGGGGGGGGGGGGTTAATTAGTTGTATCAAAAACTTTAAGCCTTCACAAACATAATCACATCCACATCAATTCACTTAAGCCCTAATTCTGTTATGAAGATTAAACATGAAAAATAGATAACAGAAACTAAATCACATCAACACCATGCACGAGAGAACACCAGATTTTTACGTGGAAAACCCTAAAAGGGAAAAACCACGGTGAGGATTAGCTCACAATATATAGTAGTATCAATACTGAATTACAAAGAGGTTCACTGCCCAAGGACTCACTATCCAAAGAAATACTCACTGCAAAAAGGGCTCACTGTCAAGAGGGTTCATTGCCAAAAAGGCTCACTTCCATGAATTGATATAATAGCATCTACCACATGCTTGAGTTTAGTTCCAATGAAGCACAATTTATATCACCTTCGCAGCCTTACAACACACACATCCCCATCTTTGCATCCTTGCACATATACACATGAATCCTTTACAATTATTTATATCAATCATCAACCTTGGAACATACATCAAGGTCGGCAACACATTCTACAACCTTTAGAATAGTCTCTAAGGTCGGCAAGCATACACAACTCAAATTAGGTCTGGACCTAAACAGTCTTACGAAGCAAAGGAATGAAGGTAGAACACTTCCACTACAACAAATCCCTGTGATTAGCTCCCTTTTTTGCTCCGTTTTTTGCTTCCACCCACTATTTTAATGTATTTTTCTCCAATTTTTTGAAAAAGTCGGCGCTATTTATCAGGATGGCATTATTTTTGGCATTTTTTTACATCAATCAGATCAAGTAGATGCTAATTCAGGTGCTAATTAGCGCCTAATTTAGCACCTACTTAACACTTGTTTTAGCGCTTACTTTAGCACCTACTTTAGCGCCTACTTTAGCGTCTAACTTAGCACATAGTTTAGTGCCAAATGTAGCACCTATTTAGTGCCTAATATATGGTTACTTGGGTTTAGGGTTTATGGTTTTGGGGTTAGGGGTTTAGGTTTAGAGGTTTAGGGTTTAGGGTTTAGAGAGAGATAGAGGACCAATAGGGAAATATAGAGGAAATCCTGAGAGGAACCTCCTGCAACAATATAATGAAAAATGCACGAAATAACAGAAATAGATATGAATAGCAGAAACATAGAAGGACTTTATTGATCGCAGGCCACTTCAAGGGGGCAACCTCCTTTGAGCAAGTTCAATACAATAAATTCGTGGATGCCTTCATTGGCCTCAACACGTACTTATATACTAAGTCTAATCTAAACAACTATTACTTCCCATGAATGTGGGATAATACAATATGCTCACGGGATGACTTACAAAGCATATGCGTCCAAATGTAATATACTATCAAAGTAAAGAGAAGGGTTAAACATGGGTTCTTGACATCCCCTCCCTCTTAGAAAAGCTTTGTCCTCAAAGCTTAAGATGTGGAAATTGTTGTTGAATCTGAAGGAGTGGTTCCCATGTAGCATCCTCTAGTTGCATTCTGTGCCACTAAATTAAGACCTCTATGATGGATCTAGAGTGAAGCTAATGAGTGCATCTGTCAAGGATTACCTTCGGCTCCAAAATGATGGATCCTTCGTTATCCAGTTTTGGTAAACAGTTTGTGCTCTGACATTGGTGCCAAGAACTTTCTTTAGACAAGAGACATGAAATATTAGATGAATGCAGGAAGAAGGAGGAAGCTCCAATTTATAAGCAATCGACCCAATCTTCTGAAGAACCTTATATGGCCCATAGAACTTTGGAGCCAACTTATGACGCCCTTTGAGTTTCAGGGATGATTGCTTGTATGGCTGTAGACAAAGAAAAACCATATCTCCTACTTGAAAAGTGCGATCAAAATAGTGCTGATCAGCTTGTTTCATGCGATTTCTTGCCATGTGAACATTTTCCTGTAAGATGTGAAGAATCTGATCCCTGTTGTTCATGATGTTAGTCATTCACAAACATAGAATAAAAGTTACACAACAACCTTTACTCATCTTGAAAGATACGATGAATTCAGAGAATTCATGATCCCAAGTCTCCGTTGATTAGGTCTTAATCTACTGACGTTACTCAGTGGTTGATGTGTGTTGCTGTTTTCCATTCAGGGGCCTTACGTGTTTCTGCAAAGTTCATCATTATCTTCAAATATCCTACTCTGTATGTCTGCTCTGCATAAATCTCCAACAACTCTACCTCTGCACTGTGAATTTAGTCAAATAATGTGCCTACAGGCTGATATTTGCATGATTTCTACCATTATTTATGATTCTTTGCATGATATTTTCAATACTACATGCATTTAACTCAAATATGCTAATGATCTTCAGTTACCTACGGGATTTCAGCATATTTCTCTGTTCTGCTTGTTATTTGTCATGATTTGCAGTTATGATGATGAATTTATGAAATTAAAAAAAGGAAAAGGGTTAAAGAATGAGATTCCCAAAACTACTTGACTTAGATCACTGATCCACATACAAGCTCCCATACATGCAATGAAAAGAAGGAAACTAAAATCATACTTCACCAGGACATTCCACAAATCCACATGATCTAGTGCAAATCTTCAAAGGAAAAGTTGACAACAACATGTAATGAAATGAAAGCGCTTCCAGTTGAACACAGCATTCACCAGTACATATCCAGAAATCAACATGAAGATTACGTAAAATTTACAATCAGGATGTAATCTGAAACTTCATATCCATTCAGTATGCTCAAGAACAGGTACATTTACAGTGATCTGAAGAAAGAACCTTGACATTTCAACAATTCAGTCTTCATTAGTCTCAGTAATCCGATCTCCTAATTGATTCTACAGTAATTGGCCTTAATGCACCAGATGCGTCTGTGTATTCATGTATATTTCCTCTATATATTCTCAGGCTCTGGCCTTTATATAGAACAAATGCCAGAAAACAGTTACAATCATCCAAGGATCAGGATCCTCTCATAATAATCAACGGTCCAGATGAAAAGCACATGCTTCGCCAGTTGGCAAATGTACAGCTGGCATAGAATATTCCAGCATCTTTGATTTGATTCGGTCTCCAGCTGGCGAACAACATATTTGACAATATCCTCCTCATTTCTGGTTCATGTTGCCTCCATGTGCAACCATACAATGCTCAGCTTCAGCAGCAGCTCTAACAGCATCATGACTTCCTGCAAGTAAACAGACAAACATTAAGTTCATCATCATGTGGATAAACAACAAGAATTTAAACATTTTATTAAACAAGCCTCCAAAATGTGTAGCTACAGGCAATCGGGCTTTCAAATCAGTGGAAAATTATGCACTAAATGCATAAACAGCATCAAAACACTCGGGTCAACCATCGTTGACTGGAAATCAGTAATCGGGTCTTCAAATTTCCATCGCTTCATTTTCCTGCCCATTTTCTTGTATATCGGGCTCCAAATATGATCATGTATCTCAAAATATACAAGGAAATAACCGCTTTTCACAAATTATTTCAAATCCAGCTTTGCATGCTCTATTTGTATGTTTCGGGTCATCATCATATTCGCATCGGTGATTTAAAATATGATCTTGCTGAAAGTCCAGATGACGTCATCAGGATATCCGGGGCCTTTGTTGAACTTAGAACATGACGTCATCGTCATATTCGCGAACCGGATCATGTTTTGGAAAATATCCTGCCGAAGGAGAAATGTGATGGTGATGTCATCCTGATATTTGCTTCTTCGTTTATCAGGTTGGGATGACGTCATCAGGATATTTGCAAAAGGTTATATTTCTCGGCAGGAGGACATTGCGAAATATCGGGTAGACAAACAAGATCATGATGATCTTGACAACATGACTTAGGAATGGAATATCACCCTCCCTTTGAAAGATAGGGTGATCATCATGATTGTGCAAAAGGAGATCAGGAGGATATGAAATATGATCCTACCTTGAAAGATCAGGATGATGATGATCACCTGGACTTAGACGTGCGCATGCAAATTATGCAGATGGTGGATTTTCTAAGTAGGGTGATATGATAATATCAGCATGATATTATAATATCGGGTGATGTTAAAATATCATGATGCTCGCGATGTGCCCAAGGTCATTTGACGGGTAAAACACACTATCACTTAAGATTGACGTCCGGATATTGGGACTGCATGATTTTTATCGGGTGATAGACCAAGATCATGATGATGACCTTTCGCGATACAAAAGACCGCTCGACGGGGAAAACTTACTATGACTTAAAGTTGACATCCGGATATTTCGACCTCAGGATATTATCGGGGGGGCGTTTCAAATATGATGATGATGTTCTTCATACAGCAAAACTGAGTTTATAAAATATGACCCTCTTCTTGCGAATATCAGGTTTGACCAAAACTTTGACTGTGCATAACTCCCTCATATGGACGAATTTTCAAGTGATGTAAAAGGCAAACCTGCATGGAATTTCAAGTTCGTTCTAAATATGAGGTCATAGAAACAAAATATGAACTTTGACAAACTAACCTCATGATGATGACCAACCTCATCCAATATCATGATGACCTTCATGATGATGATGCACCTGACTTATTTTTACCAAACCGCCAGAAAGCAGACAACACAAAGCAAGCCAAAAGTTGGGTCCCTGTTTTGATAATGCAAAATGGGGCGTGTTGTGTAACCACACAACAACTTGCCACCAAAGAAAACAACAAAATTCAAATAATTCAAGTGATATGATCATATTCATCTATAGTACTCTAATTCTTTCTAAGTAAAATCATCATGATCTTTGAATGATAAAGTTTCATCAAGGTAACAGTGCTAACAAAGGATCATGTGTGTGCATATGATTAATTATCCTCATCTTGAAAGCAAGTTGAAAATATAAGTAACTAGTGTTAAACTACATAGTTGGAGATCATCCCTCATAGCCAACCTGGATAGAGCCTTGCTGCCAGCAGGCATCCATAGCCCCGACAAGGTTATCTATACAATCTCCCTAAGTAGAGCCCCACTGCCAGCAGGCATCTATAGCCCCGGTAGAGTTACTTAGATGGCCTAAGTTTACTGTTTTTTTTTTTAATTTTCCTTTAAAAATTTATATTTGATATCATCATGTCAGCTCATTTGTACAAGGTGTAGTCACTTGCAGCTTTAGGTTGGAGATTGTATTGGTAGCAAGGGAGTCCCTTTAGATTTTTCACTTAACACCTATACTCATATCTTCAACAAGCCCAAGGCTGTTAGGTGTTTCATTGTGTTTGATTCACTTTGGACAAGAAAAGGCACCTAATGAAAAGATATTATAAAACCTGATCATGAATATTTATCAGAATGAATTACAATCTATATCTAAATCTGATCTCATCACTTGAATCCTAACAATTTAGTTATTTTCTTAGGTGATGAAGTGCATCATCTTGACTTACCAAACAAAAACTCAACCAAAACAACACAAAACAGAAGAAACACTATACAAACAACTAACCTACAAAAAGGAAACAACAGGAACAGAACAAGAAAGCAAAACAAGCAGACTGTACAAACAACTAACCTACAAAATTATATACAAACTACTACTAGGCAAACAAGAACCAGCAAAATACCCAAAGACACCTGTATTTGCATACTTCTTTTGATTGTGCAGGAGCATTAGGGTATGAGTTATGGTTCACAACCTAGCAAATTTATCTTTATATTCTGAAAAATATTCTGATATTCTGAATTCACTGTATTCAACAGAACAACTCTTGATGATCAGCAACTGAGGAAGCTCATCATGTTCATGATTAATCCATATGCATGTCTTATCTCCTGAATTTCCATAATCAAAATAGTATTCAACATCATTTACTGTGGAAAGGAGAAATACAACCTGGTGTATCTCTAGTCCTGTTGGACATGCTTCTTCATTGGCAATTGGTCCTCCATTTAATTCTATATTTTCACTGCTTGGCTCAGTGCCTGGTCTCACTTCAAATTGAAGGATGTATGACTCTTGGTGTATTAATTCTTCATCTTTATCCAGCCTTATCCCTTCATTCTGGATGTTCAGTTTATCCTCCAGTTCAGGAAACTTCTCAATATTTTCTTCAGTTTCCTGCACATCAGCATCTAAATAAGTATCTTTATCATCATAACCTGATATACAGAAATTTATCATTTCTAAATCATGTGATTGTAAAAGAGAAACAACTTTCACTTGATAAGGACACTCCCCTGTTTCATTTTCAAAATATTTCTGGAGTGACATCTGATTATGCACAACAACTCCAAAGTCTTCTACATCTTCATCTTTCAGGAATTGTTCATTAAATAATTCACATCTTATATCTAGTAAAGGATCTGGTTCCATTAACCTGCAACATTCTTGCATTTGATCATTTAATTCAAAGAAGTTAGGTAATAAATCAGTATTTATTTTATTTTCTATGACTCCCTGAGTTACTATTATAGGAACTTCATCATCAGCAGTGAATTTAAATTGCTCTACTATCTGTTTACACTTCTCTTTACCATAGAATGACTCTAGGAAAGATGTTTCATCTTCTTTATCAAAAGTATTAGGATCAGAATCAAAAATATTATCCTGATGAGTGATTTCTTCTCTAAAATTTTCACAAGATTCATACCTGCATACTGACTGATCCTTACTTGTATTAGGAAGTAGAGAACTCCTATCAATCTCACCATAAAATGAATCCAGGAAAGATGTTTCCTCTTCTTTACTTTCTGGAACTGACTCAGCTATTGTATTTTCTAGAATCTTTTTCAACATGACCAAGCAAGGGTAGCAATCTCTCTTTGAGTGCTCTTCATCATGTAATCTACACCAGCTTTCAATCAAGACATCATCAATGGGCAAACCTAATATTTGACTACACTGTATATTTCTAGACAAGTATAATTCAAAATCTTCAGATCGGTCCACTTCAGTGTCTGGACAATTAATAACTTCTGGTGCTGCATCTGCTTGTTGCTCCAGAATTTCCTCATTTTCCTGGCAAATTTCTTCATTTTCCTGGCAAATTTCTTCATTTTCCTGCCAGATTTCGGCCTTGAACACATCCAGAAAGAATATTAGTCCTTTCAAATATAAATCCAACCTTGTAAGGAAAGTTAAACAATTTATTTCACTGTGTTCTGCAGTCTGGTGTATCCTGCAACAGGTAGATAAACCAAAGTTAGACAAACTGTGAGGGTAAAGCTGCCTATTCAAAGTTTCTTGAAGCAAAGGAATGTTAATTTGACAATTGCCTTCATATACATCCATCAAACTAAGACTCTATTTTTCAATTTTTTAGTATTTTGAAATTTTAAGGAGATCTATCATATCTCAGAATAAAACTTGAAAGTTCAGAAAATCAAACTAATCTTTGATGTTTTGGGCTAGATCTTTGCAAAGGTACAACCAAAACATCTCAGATAAGAGATATTTGCAAACATTTAACTCAAATGCTGAAATATTTATGTAATATTTGCAGAAATCCAAAAATTCACAGCTCTCGCCCTCCTTCTAGCGCCAATTTATGTTGCGTTAGAAGCGAGGGGCCTGCATAAAATGAATGATGACTGAAGCAATGGTGTCTTTTCCAGTTCTGCCCTCCTTCTGTTGATGATGCTGAGAAACAGCTCAGCTGCCCTCCTTCTAGTGCCAATTTATGTTGTTCATGATGTTAGTCATTCACAAACATAGAATAAAAGTTACACAACAACCTTTACTCATCTTGAAAGATACGATGAATTCAGAGAATTCATGATCCCAAGTCTCTGTTGATTAGGTCTTAATCTACTGACGTTACTCAGTGGTTGATGTGTGTTGCTGTTTTCCATTCAGGGGCCTTACGTGTTTCTGCAAAGTTCATCATTATCTTCAAATATCCTACTATGTATGTCTGCTCTGCATAAATCTCCAACAACTCTACCTCTGCACTATGAATTTAGTCAAATAATGTGCCTACAGGCTGATATTTGCATGACTTCTACCATTATTTATGATTCTTTGCATGATATTTTCAATACTACATGCATTTAACTCAAATATGCTAATGATCTTCAGTTACCTACGAGATTTCAGCATATTTCTCTGTTCTGCTTGTTATTTGTCATGATTTGCAGTTATGATGATGAATTTATGAAATTAAAAAAAGGAAAAGGGTTAAAGAATGAGATTCCCAAAACTACTTGACTTAGATCACTGATCCACATACAAGCTCCCATACATGCAATGAAAATAAGGAAACTAAAATCATACTTCACCAGGACATTCCACAAATCCGCATGATCTAGTGCAAATCTTCAAAGGAAAAGTTGACAACAACATGTAATGAAATGAAAGCGCTTCCAGTTGAACACAGCATTCACCAGTACATATCCAGAAATCAACATGAAGATTACGTAAAATTTACAATCAGGATGTAATCTGAAACTTCATATCCATTCAGTATGCTCAAGAACAGGTACATTTACAGTGATCTGAAGAAAGAACCTTGACATTTCAACAATTCAGTCTTCATTAGTCTCAGTAATCCGATCTCCTAATTGATTCTACAGTAATTGGCCTTAATGCGCCAGATGCGTCTGTGTATTCATGTATATTTCCTCTATATATTCTCAGGCTCTGGCCTTTATATAGAACAAATGCCAGAAAATAGTTACAATCATCCAAGGATCAGGATCCTCTCATAATAATCAACGGTCCAGATGAAAAGCACATGCTTCGCCAATTGGCAAATGTACAGCTGGCATAGAATATTCCAGCATCTTTGATTTGATTCGGTCTCCAGCTGGCGAACAGCATATTTGACAATATCCTCCTCATTTCTGGTTCATGTTGCCTCCATGTGCAACCATACAATGCTCAGCTTCAGCAGCAGCTCTAACAGCATCATGACTTCCTGCAAGTAAATAGACAAACATTAAGTTCATCATCATGTGGATAAACAACAGGAATTTAAACATTTTATTAAACAAGCTTCCAAAATGTGCAGCTACAGGCAATCGGGCTTTCAAATCAGTGGAAAATTATGCACTAAATGCATAAACAGCATCAAAACACTTGGGTCAACCATCGTTGACTGGAAATTAGCAATCGGGTCTTCAAATTTCCATCGCTTCATTTTCCCGCCCATTTTCTTGTATATCGGGCTCCAAATATGATCATGTATCTCAAAATATACAAGGAAATAACCGCTTTTAACAAATTATTTCAAATCCGGCTTTGCATGCTCTGTTTGTATGTTTCGGGTCATCATCATATTCGCATCGGTGATTTAAAATATGATCCTGCTGAAAGTCCAGATGACGTCATCAGGATATCCGGGGCCTTTGTTGAACTTAGAACATGACGTCATCATCATATTCGCGAACCGGATCATGTTTTGGAAAATATCCTGCCGAAGGAGAAATGTGATGGTGATGTCATCCTGATATTTGCTTCTTCGTTTATCAAGTCAGGATGACGTCATCAGGATATTTGCAAAAGGTTATATTTCTCGGCAGGAGGACATTGCGAAATATCGGGTAGACAAACAAGATCATGATGATCTTGACAACATGACTTAGGAATGGAATATCACCCTCCCTTTGAAAGATAGGGTGATCATCATGATTGTGCAAAAGGAGATCAGGAGGATATGAAATATGATCCTGCCTTGAAAGATCAGGATGATGATGATCACCTGGACTTAGACGTGCGCATGCAAATTATGCAGATGGTGGATTTTCTAAGTAGGGTGATATGATAATATCAGCATGATATTATAATATTGGGTGATGTTAAAATATCATGATGCTCGCGATGTGCCCAAGGCCATTTGACGGGTAAAACACACTATCACTTAAGATTGACGTCCGGATATTGGGACTGCATGATTTTTATCGGGTGATAGACCAAGATCATGATGATGACCTTTCGCGATACAAAAGACCGCTCGACGGGGAGAACTTACTATGACTTAAAGTTGACGTCTGGATATTTTGACCTCAGGATATTATCGGGGGGGCGTTTCAAATATGATGATGATGTTCTTCATACAGCAAAACTGAGTTTATAAAATATGACCCTCTTCTTGCGAATATCAGGTTTGACCAAACTTTGACTGTGCATAACTCCCTCATATGGACGAATTTTCAAGTGATGTAAAAGGCAAACCTGCATGGAATTTCAAGCTCATTCTAAATATGAGGTCATAGAAACAAAATATGAACTTTGACAAACTAACCTCATGATGATGACCAACCTCATCCAATATCATGATGACCTTCATGATGATGATGCACCTGACTTATTTTTACCAAACCGCCAGAAAGCAGACAACACAAAGCAAGCCAAAAGTTGGGTCCCTGTTTTGATAATGCAAAATGGGGCGTGTTGTGTAACCACACAACAATCCCGGGTTCGGAGAACCATGTCGACTGCTTGAACTAGTGAATTGTTGGGGGTGTATGGAAGGAGCACTGGTGGTGCCTAACCATAGACTGCTTCATATGGAGTCATTTTAGATGCAGTGTGGTAGGAGGTATTGTACCACCATTCAGCGAGAGGGAGCCACTTTGCCCACTGATGCTGTTGTTCTGAGTTGAAGCATCGAAGATAAGCTTCCAAACATTTGTTGATAATTTCAGTTTGACCATCTGTTTGTGGGTGATACCTGGAGCTCATCTTCAGTTTGGTGCCAATGTGTCGAAATAGTTCTATCCAAAAATGACTAGTGAAAGTTGCATCATGATCTAAGACAATGGAAGAAGGGATACCATGAAGACAGAAGATCTGGTTCGTGAAAATGTGTGCAACTGAGGAGGTTGTAGGGATGGCTAAGGGCACAAAAATGACTATATTTGGAGAGGTGATTGATCAACCACAACCAAGATCATTGTCTTTCCTCCAGATTTAGGGAGCCCCTCAATGAAATCCATAAAAATATCTATCCAAACCCGTGTAGGGATGGGCAAAGGTTCGAGCAATCCAGAAAGGAGTGTCATTTCACCCTTGTTGCATTGGCAGGTATCACATTCAGCCACCATCTGTTGAATTTCCCTTTTCATTCCCTTCCAAAAGAAGTTACCCCGTGCCCGCTCATAAGTTTTGAGGAACCCAGAGTGCCCTGCCAATGGAGAAGCATGGAGTTCATAGAAGACAGCCTGTTGAAGACCTGTGCTTTGGGGAAGCACCAGACGACCTTTGTATCACAGAGAAGCACCATCCCAAGAGTAATGCGGTACAATAGAAGGGTTAGTGGCCAATTGTTGAATGATTTGAGATAATGAAGAGTCATTGACATAGCCTTGTTGGACAGATTCCAACCAATTTGGAACAGGCATAGAAATAGTTGAAAGGGAAGCTTGGTCATCAAATGTGTGAGAAAGAGCATCCGCCACAATATTGTCCCTACCCTTCTTATAAGTGATCTCATAGTCATAACCCATGAGTTTACTAACCCGTTTCTGTTGTGTTGGGGAGGAGACCCATTATTCCAGGAAATATTTCAGACTCTGGTGATCAGTCTTGATGCAAAAATGATTCCCTAGTAGGTATGGCCGCCACTTTTGTACTACATGCAAAATAGCCATCATTTCCTTCTCATATGTAGAGAGTACTAAATTCTTGCCAGAAAGGGCTTTGCTAATGAATGCAATAGGATGTTCTTCTTCAAGGATAACAACACCAAGTCCATTACTGCAAGCATCAGTCTCACTAGTGAAGGTCTTGGAAAAATTTGGCATAGCTAGAACAGGTGTAGTACACATAGCTTGTTTTAGTTTTTCAAATGCACACTCAACAATTTGTGTCCAGATAAAGCATCCTTTTTTAACATAGCTGTTAATGGAGCTACAATCTTCCTGTAATCCTTGACAAACTTGCGATAGTAGCCAGTCAGCCCCAAAAAACCACAGAGGCTCTTGAGTGTCTGAGGATGCAGCCAATTTTTCATGGAGTCTATTTTTGCAGGATTCACATGAACCCCTTAGGCTGAAACAATATGTCTGAGATACTCCACTTCCTCCTGGCCAAAAACACATTTAGACTACTTTGCAGAGAGATGATTATTAGAGAGAAGTTGTAGTACGAGATTCAAATGTTGGAGATGCTCAACCTATGTTTTACTATAGATGAGGATATCATCAAAGAAGACTAGAATGAATTTCTGGAGGTACGGCTGAAATATTTTATTCATCAATGCCTGTAATGTTGAAGGAGCATTAGTGAGGCCAAAGGGCATGAACAAAAACTCATAGTGGCCATCATATGTGCGAAAAGCTATTTTAGGGATATCATCCTCATGAACCTGAATTTGGTGATACCCAGAATGAAGATCCAACTTGGAGAAAAAATGAGCGCCATGAAGCTCATCAACAATAGGAATTAGAAACTTATCCTTGATTGTGATGTGATTAAGTGCTCAGAAGTCAATGCATAGGTGCCATGACCCATCTTTTTTCTGGACAAGAAGAACTGGTGAAGAAAAGGAACTAGTACTAGGGCAAATAATTCCTTGCTTCAGTAAGTCTCGAACAAGCATCTCAATCTCTATCTTTTGGTGAAATGGGTAGTGGTAGGGCTTGATGTTGGGAGGAACGCTTCCAGGAAGGAGCTGAATATGGCGGTCCTCTGGTCGTGAAGGTGGGAATCCCACTAGTTTGGAAAAACACATGCATACCTATCCAAAATTTGTTGTAGATCTGAAGGAGTAGTGGAGACCGCTGATGGTTGCATCTCTTATGATGCTGAGAGACCCTGGTTGTAAGCCCTTCAATGTGTGTTTTTGTCCATTGTCTAAAAACTGCATCCAAAGTCTAGCAAAATCCCATAAGATGGGTCCAAGTGTGCGTAACCATTGGGCGCCGAAAACCACATCACATCTGCCTAAGGGCAAGGCAAACATGTTGGAGTGCAGGTTGTAATCTCCCATAGAGATACGCACATTGCAACACTTCCCTTTGCAAGGTAATGTGCCCCCATTGGCAATCATGACTTCAAAGATGGAGCAAGGATGGACAAAACAATCGACCTGTTTGGTGATCTGAGGGTCAATGAAGTTATGAGTGCTACCAGAATCAATGAGTATTGTAATAGGGAGCTTCTTGAAGAAACCCTTGACCCACATGGTTTGTGGGGTGGTGACTCTTGCTAAAGCATGGAGTGAGATCTATGGGTGGTCTCCTTGAGAAGCAGGATCAACAAGTGGCTACTGAGTGTCGACCTGGTCATCCACATAAACTTTAGTTTTAGGCAGAGAATCCACATCCAAGAGATAGAGCTTTTGCTCAACACATCTATGTCCCCGAGTGAATTTCTCATCACAATTATAACAAAGCCCTTTTTCTCTATGTGCCCTCATCTCTGCTTCAGTCAAATGCTTGATAGGAGTTGTTCTAGGAGCTGGCGTTATTTGAGGTCATTGGGAAGTTGTATTTCTGAATGGAACAAAATTGGATTTGGATTGCTATTGAGCTGTGATCTTGTCCTCTACCAACTTAGCCAACCCTAGGGCTTCCATCATTCTATTGGGATGAAACATTTTAACCTCAGAGTGAATTGTATCCTTCAGACCACTGACAAAACAACTCCTGAAGAATTCATCAGACAATCCCTTTGTGTGATTGGCCAGTTTTTCAAATTTTGTTTGATACTCTCTCATAGTGCTTGTTTGGCGTAGTTTAGTGAGTCCTCCTGTGAAGTCATCAAAAGCACTAGGGCCAAATCATTGCAAAATGAGTTTACAAAAATCTGTCCATTTTGGCTCTTCATGAGTTTTGATGTACCAATGAAACCATTGAAGGGCTTCATGTTCCAAATGAAAGGAGGCAAATGGTGTTGGCAAGAGACACTGCTTCGAGTTGATAGGTGTTGTCATTGTTGGCAACTAAGATTAGCCTACACATCCGCATTACACAAGTTGTTCAAACTGGAAGTCAGAATCACATTTTGTCTAAGTCTGGGCAGTTAGGAACAGAGCAGTAATAGGGTCCGGTATTTTGGTCCAGATCTCTCCGGTGGAAAGGTATGTTATTCTACGGATCTAAGGTAGTTGATAGCATTGTAAAGACACTCTAAATCCAGAATTTTGTCCTCTAATGATAAAGGATTCAAAAGATATTAGCATCTGAGTACCGGATTCTAGTATGACAGAGCAGACAGAAGAAGAATAGGCAGACCTTGTAGAATATCTTGATTCCGGATGTGTGGAAGTTGCTTCTTGAACAAATGGTGGTGATCAGTGATTGTGGCTGACATGAGTAATGATTTCCAAGAGCAAGTCTTGGTCCACACCTCAAGTTATGCATAAATCCAGCTGATAGAGCAAAGCATTCATAAAGGCTCTAAGTGTTGTTGAAGCAACTGACAGAATGATTGTAGATCATGTTGTGGATATTTATAGGCGATGAAATTGGATGATTAAGGGTGTGTGTGGTGTGTAAGTAAGGAGTATATGTGAAAGGAGTAGAATTCCAAAGTGTGAATGAAGATATATCAGTAAGAAAAGCAGAAGCAAGATGAAATGTGTAAGATCAATTTTTGCACTTAACCGGAACTAAAATTCATGCATAGGCAGATGCTATTAATCGTTCAAACCTCTATCTTTCTGTTATAATATTTCATAGGCAGTGGGCCTCCTTTTGAGTAGTGAGCCCGAATGCATGTGCATTCCTATTTGTAAAATACTTTTAACAGGGCATTAATTCTTGTGGGTTAACCCCCGCCATAGTTTTTCCCTTAACCAGGTTTCCACATCAAAAATCATGGTGTCAATTGTGTTATTTATGTTTCTTCTTATGTGATGTTTATTTCATTAATTTGATTATAAGTTGTAAAGAAAGTTTAAAGGAAGAAAAAGTTGTAAATGTGTGACAACTGATTCACCCCCCCTCTCAATTGTCTGAACCTAATCCAACAATTGGTATCAGAGCCAAGTTCCTTTGAAAAGCCTAACAACTTGAGGAAAAGATCTTGGAAGAAGTTTTCAAATGGGTTGATTCAAAGATCAATTTCAAGTGGCCCTGGAAGAACTTGTTTAGTCTAAGGCAGAAAATAGCAATCTAAAAGTTGAACTCAAATATGCTGATGACACCATTGAAATGCTAAAAGATAAATTGAAGAAATCTCTGCAAAGGAAAAATGAACTACCTCTGCAGGTATCCAGCTTACCTGAAGAAAATGGCATGAATGAAGCTTTGGAAGAAAAGAAAAAGGAATGTGAGAAGCTGTCAAAAGAAGTTGTTGTTCTAAAAATTGAAATGGAATCCGGGGTGATGAGGCAAACCAAAGAAAATGAAGATAGGAAGAAAATTGAAAAAGAATTGAATCAAAAACTGATAGAGAGAACTGAAGAATATTGCAAATTGGACAGAATAGCTAGACATCTAGAGTTTGATTTACAAGAAAGTAGAGACAATGAGAGAGAACTTGAAAGGCAAATTGTCATATTCAGAAATGACCTAGAAGTTGCAAATGAATATAAGGAGAAGTTCAAGATAAGCTCGGTAAAACTAGAAGCACTACTCAAAGGACAAAAAAAGGCTGATGACAAGCATGGTCTTGGATATGAGAAAGGTGAAAGCTCTGGATTTGGGCAGAAAAATTTTCAACCAAGGAATAGGAGAGACAAAACTAGAAAACCTCCGGTAAGACAACCTAATGCTCATAGATATCCATCATTCAATAGAAATTGTTTCAATTGCAATAAATTTGGTCATAAAGCTACTTAGTGTAGAAATAGAGCAAATCAAAATGGTCCATCCTTCATCGTTCAATGCTTCAAATGCAAGAGGTATGGTCATAAATCCAATGAATGTAGAAGTATGATAATAAATAACTCTAATAGCAATTCCTTCAATGGCTACTACTTTGTTTGCAATGGATTTGGACACATGGCTAATCAGTGTAGATCAAGAGGAAATCAACGTTATAAGAAAGAAAATGTTGTGTGCTTTAATTGCAATAAATATGGTCATATTGCAAGATTCTACAGAAACAAGAACAATGGAAGAAGAGGTTTGGAAAACAGAAAACTGGATGAGTAGAGACAAGACAAAGGCAAAAGAAAAATTGATGCAAATGAGACTCAGAATGAAATAAACAAGATATAGGTCAAGAAAACAAATATGAATAATAGTAACAGATCCGCACCAGAATCTGGTACTGAAAATTCCTCTGGGAATTGATTTGGGAGCCATGGCTCAGGGGGAGTAGCATTGCAAATCAAATTCCCCCAGCCAGTAAGTGAGTGCCTGGATCTGGCACAATAAGAAAAGGTACCTTGAATTGAATCAGAACATTTGGAAGGATCTTTGGTAGAAAAAAGGTGGAGATGGCAAATTACAGAATAATTCATGTAAAACTGTACAACAAACATTGTAACTGGATGTATTAGGGCAACACATTTATTACAACAACAAATTAGGTTTTGTGAAGGCATAAAAGGCTTCTCACTTATCATTTGAAACACCTTGCATTCTGGAACAAAGAAGAAGAGCGAACTAAGAGAAAGAATTTGTAGAAGACCAAAAGGTGAAGATCAAATTCAAAGAATCCCATCCGACTACTCAAAGCGAAACCCTGAACTGAAAAAGAGGTATTTTTTGCAAAGCTTTCTGAATTCTATTATTGAAGATGGCTACTCCTCTGGTTGTAACTGTTACTGAGAGGCCACGTCTAAAATTTAAGAAACATCCATACAAATATGTAGAAGTTGATCAGCTAGGAGCCTTTTTTGATGTTTCGTATGGAGTTCTACATGTGGAAGATATTAGGGTTTACATACACGCAAACATTGAGGAATTTGGGAACTCAAAACTGTTGGATATATTTGATAACCATCCGAGGGATGAGAATTACAACATCAAACCGAAGTTCAAAACTCTGGAAAATAAACATCTTACACACATCATTCATTTTCCAACCTTTGAAGAGGATGAATGGGTCCAGTATGTAATGAGCAGGATACATGATAACTTTATATGGCTAATGAAACCTTCAAGATCACCAAGAATGCCATTAGGGCTGTGACTAGATTGCACTCAATTGGTGGACTGCCTTTATTAAAGGCAGTGAAGAATAAAACTGTGTCTGAAGTCACCGGATCGAAGTTTGACTAGAGAGCTATGAGCATCAACGACATCACTGATCCGGATGTGAAGTTTGCCTCAATGGTAATTGGTTATAAAATCTACCACTCTAGCAGGGAGAATTTAGTCTCTAGAACTGCCATTTACGCTACATATCAGATGCTAAAAGAAAATGCAGATTATGATTTGTGTGAGCTGTTGCTGAACCAACTGATGGAGAATCTGCAAAAGGTTAAGAAAGATAAGAACTCCTTCAAATATGGTATACTGGTCATATGCTTATTCTTCTATTTTATGAATGAATTACCTGATTCAAGAGGCTTAGTCTAGACAAATGATAAACCTATAGCAATACAAATTAGAGATTATTTGTATAACCTTGGTGATGAAAAAGCCCAAAGAACTTCACTCTGGGGCTACTTTAAGAACTTTCAGAACATGATGCACTCTAGGGAACGGATCCTTAAAACAATAGTTAAAAATTATAAGGATACAATCTATTTCATGGTAGACACAGATCAGTGTTTGATGGAGGTAGTGGAACCAAGGATTATGTGGGTCATGCCCATGGGATATGAGGTTGAGGAAGATGTATTGGAGTTGTATTCTCAACATTTGTTGAATCAACCTAAGGACACTAAAGTAGAAAGGTTTGGCACCTTTGAAGAACTAGACATAAAGATTCATGTTGAGCTCAGGGAACCGGAAATAAAAAGAAAAGTGAATAAGCAGGTTGAAGCATTTGCGGAGAGCATAGGTATAACTAAAGAAGTAGTGAAGGCAAACAGGGAATGGTTAGAGAAAATTGAGAAAGAAAAGCAGGAAAAGAATCAAGGAGGTACTCCGGTAGAGATCTCTACCAAAATAGGAACAACTAGGAGCTCTGCTGTTGCCCCTGTTCCTCCTAACACTGAAGCAAAATCATCCTATGAAGGAGGAAAAAGGAAGAAAACCAAGGCCACAAGAGCTTACAAAAGATCCAAAACTGACAATGAAGAAACATATTCTGATGCTGAAGTGAAAGGATTAAAGGCCACTGGAACTAAAGTTGCAAAAGCAGTCAAAGAGAAGTTCTTCGGAAGCAAAAGAGCTAGCAAAAGACAAAAGACAGAAATATATGAGGAATATGTTGAGAAACCCACACTCTCCCTGGAGGATGTGATAAAATCAGTTACCATGGATGGTAATCTAAGACCCATGATTGAATTCTATGATGATTACAGTGATGTAGATAAAAGGGTGTTGGAGGAAGCAACTGTCAGATATCTTAACATCTATAACAAGGCACTAATTGAGATAACTTCTGAGTTACCAAAAAGTCTAGCTGATATTCTGGAGTTGAGAAAAGAAAATGCTAAGTGCAAGGACTTGGAAATCAGGGAACATGAGCTGATAACCTTGTGTCCTCAAATTTCACCTGATCAAATAAATATGATATTCAGGGAAGTCAAAAATGAATTTGGAAGAAAAAAGAGAATGAACAAGCTCATGATGGGAGAAACAAGTGAAATTGTTGAAGAAACTCAAGAAATTCTTCTAAAAGCATTGAAAAAGCAAAATTTTCCCATAGTCACAAAAGAAATTCTGGATGGAGAAAAAGATAATATTTTTGAACAACAATCTGAGTTGGGTGAAGCCTTTGTTCTGGAAGAAGAACAAGCAAATCGGGAAGACACAAAAATGATAGATAGAGTAGTTGATGTAGGAGATACTCTTTATCCACCAAATAAGATGGGAAAATAAGACAATATTTCTACTTCTCAAAGCTCTCTGGATCAAATAGCAAGTGATGAACAAACAGAAAAGCATCCCTTTGCAGAGAACACATAGAATAATAAAGAGAAAGAAGAAAGAAGAGAAAAGATAGATAAAGCAGAAGAAGATGGTGTAAATGTTGAAGCACACAAAGCAGATACTGGCAAACTTGTTAAACAAAAGAATAATTTAGAGAAGTTTGCAAGAGACACTGCAGATGCAGTGAAAGGTCTTCTTGAAAAAGAAGTGATTGAGCTTGATGAACCTGAACTACTTCAAGGTCTAGCCAATCCAGATGCCCTCTCTCCCATTCAACTAATGAAAATAGCATCTTCCACCCAAGTAAAGCCTAGAGAAAAGACCTTGAAGTTCCACATAGAGGACAATGAGCTACTAGGACTTGCATCTGGGATTTTGGAGAAGTTGATGCCTGCCTATCAGAAGAGTCCATCTGATTCCCCCTCGGAACATCTGAAAAATCTTGTAAGTTCTGTAAATACTCATTTTGAGTCATTTGAGAAATCTATGGAGGCCAAAATTCAAAAAGAATTCTTGGATAAGAAATTTTGTGAAATAAAAGGTCTAATAGGAAGTGATAGAAGAATACTTGGTATTAGCATAAAAGGTATTTAGAATGCCCTAAATGATGGAAGTGATTTGTACAAATTTTGTCTATCATGGCCCAAAGTTAATGAAAATATTGAGAAGAAGATAAAGAAGCAAGAACAGAAACTATCAAATCTTTCTCAAAATTTTGATCCTCTAACAGTATCACCTATAAGTCAAGAATGCCAAGTAATCAGTCTAACAGATGAGATAAAGAGGCTTGTCAAAGAAAAGGGTAACATTATGAAAAGGATGTGTGAGCTCCGGGGATTGATTGCTCCTAAGTTAGAGACAATACATAATGCCCTATCTGAAGCTCAGACAGCAGTTCAAACCAGTGACCCATCATATCTATCAAAGGCAAAAGCATATTCATTCTTGTTGAGTGGGCACATCTCAATTCTGGATGGAATGAAGAGAACTTGGGCCTTCGAGCATATGCAGATAAAAATTAGTTTTGCAGACATTCACAAATTTATGTAAATAGGATTTGATAATTTGTTGTACATATGTGGCAATATAAACATAATTTTTGGAGGTTTCTTGGCTTGCGGATTCCACCCTTTGCCATTGATGTCAAAGGAGGAGTGAAGAACAGTGAAAAATGAGGAGTTCAGCAAAGGGGGAGAACTGGAATAAGTGGACATAAGTGTACAGACAAAGGGGGAGTCACTCTAAGACACTTAGTCATCTTTCACTAAGTGTTGCCATCAATGCCAAAGGGGGAGATTGTTGGCAAAAGACACTACTTCAAGTTGATAGGTGTTGTCATTGATGGCAACGAAGATCATCCTAGACATCCGCATTACACAAGTTGTTCAAACTAGAATTCAGAATCACATTTTGTCTAAGTTCGGGTAGTTAGGAACAAAGCAATAACAGGGTCCGATATTTTGGTCCAGATCTCTTTGGTGGAAAGGTATGGTATGCTATGGATCTAAGGTAGTTGATAGCATTGCAAAGACACTCTAAATCCAATATTTTGTCCTCCGGTGATAAAGGATTCAAAAGATATTAGCATCTGAGTACCGGATTCCAATATGACAGAGAAAACAAAAGAAGAATAGGTAGACCTTGCAGAAGATCTTGATTCCGGATGTGTGCAAGTTGCTTGTTAAACAAATGGTGGTGATTAGTGATTGTTGCCGATATGAGTAATGATTTCCAAGAGCAAGTCTTGGTCCGCACCTCAAGTTATGCATAAATCAAGCCGACAGAGCAAAGCATTCATAAAGACTCTAAGTGTTGTTGAAGCTGACTGACAGAATGATTGTAGATCATGTTGTGGATATTTATAGGTGATGAAATTGGACGATTAAGGGTGTGTGTATTGTGTAAGGTGTATATGTGAAAGGAGCAGAATTCCAAAGTGTGATTGAAGACAGATCAGTAAGAAAAGAAGAAGCAAGATGAAATGTGTAAGATCAGTTTTTGCACTTAACCGAAACTGAAATTCATGCATAGGCAGATACTATTGATCAGTTCAAACCTCTATCTTTCTATTATAACATTTCATAGGCAGTGAGCCTCCTTTTGAGCAATGAGCTCTGGGCGGTGAGCCCAAATGCATGTGCACTCCTATTTGTAAAATACTTTTAACAAGGTATTAATTCTTGTGGGTTAACCCCCACCGTGGTTTTTCCCTTAACTGGGTTTCCATGTCAAAAATCATGGTGTCAATTGTGTTATTTATGTTTCTACTTATGTGATGTTTATTTCATTAATTTGATTATAAGTTGTAAAGAAAGTTTAAAGAAAGAAAAAGTTGTAAATGTGTGACAACTGATTCATGCCCCCCTCTCAGTTGTCCGGACCTAATCCAACAAGTGGGACTTTGTTGACATCAAAAGTATTATGCAGATTGAAATATTGTTCTGCCCGGTATATCCATCCAATTGGATCATCACCATTGAAGTGAGGAAAATCAAGCTTTGGCCCACAAAAATTGATGGAAGAAGAAAACCCAGTGTCTGCAGAAGAGTCTAGCGGCCGTCTATTGTTCATGGCTGAATGCTGAAGATTGAGGCCGAGGATTTTTTCATCTAGATCTTGGAGTTTGGTCTTGAGAGCTGCAAGTTCATCCTCCATGTTTTTTGTTCTTACGTGGGTGACAACCATAACCAGGATTTTTTTTTGGGAATGGGTAGAAAAATAAAAACATAAACTTTTTTAGTAAAGAAAAATTTGGATTTGGGAAAAACTCTGATGGGTAATTGGGGTTTGACTAGGTTTTGAACACTTTTTGATAGAAAGGAGAGAAGCAAATGGGGATTTCAGAAGCAGGGTGAAAGAATGGGAAAATTTGTCCAAGAGGGACAAAGGAGCAAAAATATGAAATGAACACCGTCACAAGATTTGAAGGCTATTGGGTGAGAATTGAGGAAGTTATGGCAAACCCTAAAAATAGACAAATATGGGATTTCTGGCTTTGATAAGTGGAATTTAGGATAGGGTCCTCAAGGAAGGAAATATGCAAAGTGGAATTTCAGAGGTTCATGTGGAGTTTGAGAGGAAACAGAGCTAAACAAAGGAAGATATGGCAAAAAAATGGATTTTTTTTCCTGGAAACTATCTACCAACTGCTCTGGATGGATTCAATCTGCGATTTGCCAGTTGTTAATAGATATGGACCCCAGGTATGTTTGGCTTCCTAAAGGTTCGGGGGATTCACTCAGCTACCAATGTTGTCTAACAGCTTGCGTATTAGGGCAGTACCCCTCACTCCACAGCTCTGGTAAAACTGATAACCACTTTGCCACAAACGATAGCTCTTGGTTTACCTTATGGATGGGAACTAGTCAATCAAATAGGGGCCATTGCCCTTTTCGCTTGCAGGTCCTCTCAATGGGCTAGCTACTTCGGGGTTCTTGTGGTACTCCTCACAATGAGTTTTAGGGCTATGTCCAGGCACTTCCTACAATTAAGCGGATAGGGATTATTCCCTAATCTGAACCTGCAATTGAAATGAACAATATAGATGCGAAAAAAAAGAACTACTGCAATAATCACAATGCATGGAGGCCACTGCAGAAAAAAATTTGGCAGAAATTCCACCCAGTGAACCCAAGAAAGCACTCTAATACCAGGTGAGAGGAACCTCCTGCAACAATAAAATGAAAAATGCATGAAATAACAAAAATAGATATGAATAGTAGAAACACAAAAGGAATTTATTGATCGCAGGCCACTTTGAGGGGGCAACCTCCTTTGAGCAAGCTTAATACAATAAATTCTTGGATGCCTTCATAGGCCTCAACACGAACTTATATACTAAGTCTAATCTAAACAACTATTACTTCCCATGGATGTGGGATAATACAATATGCTCACGGGATGACTTACAAAGCATATGCATCCAAATGTAATATACTAACAAAGTAAAGAGAAGGGTTAAACACGGGTTCTTAATAGATCAAGGGGAGAGATAGGGAGATAGAGAGTGAGGGATATGGCCAGAGAGATAGGGAGATAGAGAGTGACAGATATGGCCAAAGAGATAGGGAGAGAGATTGAGAGGTAGAGGTACAAAGGTGATAGGGAGAGAGGGGAGAGATAGGGAAATAGAGGTTTACGGTTCTTGGGTATAGGGGTTAGGATTTAGGGGCATTATAATTTAGGGTTTAGGGTTTATTGTTTAGAGGTTAGGGGTTCAAGTTTAGAGGTTTAGGGTTTAGGGTTTATAGAGAGAGAAGAATGATAGGGAGATATAGAGGAGACTGTGGAGAGAGATAGGGAGATAGAGAATGGGGCACATGGCTAGGGACATAGGGAGAGAGATTATTGAGAGGTAGAGGCTAGATGATAGAGATAGGGAGATAGGGGAGATATAGGGAGATAGACTAGGTTTAGAGTTGCTTGGATTTAGGGTTTAGGGGTTTGGGGTTTAGGGTTGCTTGGGTTTGGAGATAGTTAGATAAAGAGAGAGAGAGGAGACAAATAGGTAGAGATAGAGGAGACATAGAGGGGAGAGATAGGGAGATAGAGAGTGAGAAAGATATCCAAAGAGATAGGGATAAGGATTGAGAGGTAGACTAGGGATGATAGAGATAGGGAGATAGGGGTTTAGGTTTTCTCAGGTTTAGGGTTTAGGGGTTAGGAGTATTATTTAGGGTTTACGGTTAATTAGTGTTTAGAGGTTTAGGGTTTAGTGTTTAGAGAGAGAGAGGACCAATAGGGAGATATAGAGAGTGAGGTACATGGCCAGAGACATAGCCAGAAGAGATAGGGATATGGAGAGTGAGGGACATGGCCAGAGACATAGGGAGAGAGATTGAGAGGTAGAGGAACGATAGTCGAGATAGGGAGATAGGGAGATAGAGGTTCAGGGTTGCTTGGATTTAGTGTTTAGGTTTTAGGGGTTTGCCAGGGTTTAGAATTTAGGGGTTTAGGGTTTCTCAGGTTTAGGTTTTAGGGGTTAGGGGTTAGGGCTTAGGGGCATTATTTAGGGTTTATATATGTTTTAGGGGTTAGGGTTTAGGGTTTAGGGGCATTATTCAGGGTTTATAGTTGCATGTCAAAAGAAGTCTCTCTCTCTCTCTAAATCCCTCAACCTTAAATAATGCCCCTAATCCCTAACCCCTAACCCCTAAACCCTAAACGTCCTGAGCAACCCTAAATCTCTATCTCCCTATCTCTCCCTTATCTCCCTTTACTCTCTATCATCCCTCTACCTCTGAATCTCTCTCCCTATCTCTCTAGACATCTCACTCACTCTCTATCTCCCTATCTCTCCCTCTGTCTCTTCTATCTCTCCCAATCTATCTCCTCTCTAGTCTCTCTACCTATCTATCTCTCCCTATCTCTTGCCTCTCTAGACATCTCTCTAGTCACTCTCTATCTCCCTATCTCTCCCCTCTATCTCCTCTATCTCTCCCTATCTGTCTCCTCTCTATCTCTCTCTACCTAGCTATCTCTGCCTATCTCTCTATCTCTTGCCTCTTTCCCCTATCATTTAACCTATATCTTCTTATCTCTCCCTTAATCTATTAATTCTCCCTCTCCCTTATCGATGAAGGAAATGAACAAGAAAACTAGGACTCTCTCTCTCTCTAGTCTCTTCCTCTTTGCCTCTACCTGTCTCCCTTATCAACAAAGAAAATGGAAACAAGAAAACTAGGACATGAAAAGAGGGATGAGGATATAAATTGATAGGATGAATGTTGGTAGGTGGCGACTAATTAGGAAAGTACTATACACTAGCCATGTATCCTCGCCAGCATAAAAAATCCTATTTTTGTGACCGACATAAGAAAACCCTATTTTTGTAACCAACAAAAAGGCTTGATAAAAAGTGGCTAAGGGTTAGGGTTTTGATTGATATTGTATTGTAGCATTTTGTAGCGGTATTGAGTTGCAGGGATTGCTGATTGTAATCACTTTGATTCACTGGATAATAATATTGGACTCTCTGTTTGGTGGATGTAGCCCGAGTTTGGGTGAACCACGTTAAAACTTGTCTCTTGCTGTTATTATTTCTGTGTATTTCCATTCCTTTGTTTAATATTTATTTGCATTTAATTGATATCTTCTGCCAGCTAACCCTAATAAGTGGTATCAGAGTGGGTTGTGTTCAATTATCGTCTACAGGAAAGTCTCATGGTTGAGTGGGAGCAATGGCAGACGAGGGTAAATTGAAGGTCGATAAATTCAATGGGTAGAACTATCAATTATGGAAGATGCAGATGGAGGATTACCTCTATCAAAAGGATTTATGGATGTCGTTGGAAGGAGTAGCCAAGAAACTGGCAATAATGTCTGATGAGGATTGGAATCTTCTTGACAGAAAAGCGCTGGGAACCATTCGGTTGTGACTGGCACCATCGGTGGCATTCAATATAATGGAAGCGAAGACAACAGATGGTCTGATGAAAGCTTTGGCTAAATTATATGAAAAACTCTCAGCCTCAAATAAGGTATTTCTCATGAAGCACTTGTTTAATATGAAAATGGTTAAAGGTGGATCTATGACAGATCATTTAAATAAATTTAATACGATTGTTAGTCAATTGATTTCTGTAAATGTAAAATTTGATGAAGAAGTTAGAGCTCTCTTGATATTATGTTCATTGCCTGAAAGTTGGGATAGTTTGGTAATGGTGGTTAGTAACTTTGTTTCTGGTTCAAATACCCTGAAATTTGATGATGTTGTTGGTGTTATTCTGAGTTAGGAAATTTGTAGGAAAAGCTTAGGTGGATCCACATCAGGTAGTGTTTTGAATGCAGAAAGCAGGGGCAGGTCAAAGGAGAGAGGAAAAGGTTCTGGAGGTTGTGGGAAGTCATGACAAAAATCAAAGGACAAAAGATCCTAATCTAGAGGACAAAAGGATTGCTAGTACTGTGGGAAACTAGGTCATCCAAAGAAAGATTACTGGTCTTAGAAAAATAAAGGAGACAAACAAGAAGGCAATAAGGAGGCAAATGTGGTAAGCAATAAGTCTAAAGATGATGCTTTGATTCTTTCCCTAGATAATGCTGATGATTCATGGGTTTTAGATTCAGGGGCCTCATTTCATGCTATGCCCCATAGAAGTTATTTTCTTGATTATGTCCAAGGGGATTTTGGGCTGGTTTATTTGGGAGATAATGAACCCTGCCAGATTGTAGGAAAGGGAAGAATTAAGATTAAGTTGCAGAATGGGAATCATTGGCTACTACAAGAGGTAAGGCATGTTTCAAGGCTCAGTAGGAATTTAATTTCAGCAGGGTAGCTAACTGAACAAGGTTGCACTGTTACATTTACTGATAAAAATTGGAAGGTTTCAAAAGGTGCCTTAGTAGTAGCAAAAGGTGTGAAAGTAGGCACCTTATATCTTTGTATAGGTCATACTGTTCCTTCTACTTTAGCTGTTACAAAGAAAAAACAAATAGGTTTAGGAACAGTTGCTGCAGGTTTCCAGGAAGAGACTGGAAAAGTTGCTGTAGGTTCTGAGACAACATTGTGGCATAACAGACTTGGGCATATGAGTGAAAAAGGTATGAAGGTAATTCATTCTAAGAAAGTTTTACCAGGTCTAAAATGTATTAATATGGATTTCTGTGAAAGTTGTGTGTATGGCAAACAAAAGAGAGTCAATTTTCTCAAGGATGGGAAGCAAAAGAAAAATGAAAAGTTAGAGCTTGTGCATACATATGTATGGGGACCAGCTCAGGTATCTTCTCTCGGTGGCTTTCGGTATTATGTTACATTCATAGATGATGCAACTAGGAAGGTATGGATTTATTTCCTTAGGCATAAATCTGATGTATTTGAAACATTTAAAAAATGGAGAAGCTTGGTTGAAAATGAGACAGGTAAAAGATTAAAATGTCTCAGATCTGATAATGGTGGTGAGTATTGCAGCAAAGAATTTGAAGATTATTGTTCCTTTAATGGAATTCGTAGGCAGAAAATGGTTCCAGGGACTCCACAGGAAAATGGAGTGGCTGAACACATGAATAGGACAATAATGGAGCGTGCAAGGACCATGAGATTGCATGCTAGGCTGCCTTTAAACATTTGGGCAGAGGCTATCAACACTGCTGTATATTTAATTAATAGAGGTCCTTCAGTTCCTTTGGGCTATGGTATTCTAGAGGAAGCATGGACAGGTAAAAAGGTGAGTTATTCTTTTCTCAAAACCTTCAGATGTGAAGCATTTGCACATGTAGATTCTGAAAATAGAACCAAGCTGGATGCAAAATCAAAAAAGTGTACCTTTGTTGGCTATGGCATTGATGAATTTGGTTATAGGCTATGGGATTTTGAAAATCAAAAAATTGTGAGAAGCAGGGATGTTATATTCAATGAGAAGGTATTGTACAAAGATCAGTTACAGTAGCATGAGAACAAAGAAAAAGATTATGTGGTGCTGGATGATACTCCAAATAGTGATGTTCTAGTGGTTCCTTATGCTCCGTAATAGCAACCAGAAATACCACAAACTCCAGTGAATGTTAGACGGTCAACAAGGATAAGTAGAGCTCCTGAAAGGTTTTCTCCCTCTTTCTATTCTATTTTGTTAACAGATGCTGGTGAACCAGAAGGGTATGATGAAGCTATGCAGGTGGATACACAGGTTCAGTGGGAGCTTGCAATGAAAGAAGAAATGGACTCCTTGCTGAAAAATCAGACATGGGAATTATGTAAGTTACTTGCAGGTAAAAAGACTTTACCAAACAAATGGGTTTACAGGTTGAAAGAGGAAGATGGAGGCAAGAAACGATTTAAGGCCAGGTTAGTTGTAAAAGGATTTGCATAAGGGCATTGATTTTGATGAGATATTTTCTCCGGTTGTCAAGATGACTTCTATTCGTACTGTTTTAAGTATTGTGGCTACTAAAGATTTGCATTTGAAATAGTTAGATGTGAAAACTACCTTTCTCCATGGTGATTTGGAGGAGGAGATATATATGGAACAACCCCAAGGATTTGTGGTCAAAGGTAAGGAGAAATAGGTGTGCAAATTGAAGAAGAGTTTGTATGGCCTGAAACAAGCACCTCGGCAATGGTATTTAAAATTTGATAGTTTTATGGCTGAGCAAGGCTACAATAGGTGTAATTCTGACCATTGTGTTGATTTTAAGAGGTTGGATAATGATAGCTACATTATTTTATCTTTATATGTTGATGACATGCTTGTAGCTGGGTCTAACATGGATCACATAAGAGAGTTAAAATAGCAGTTAACACAGTCATTTGATATGAAGGATTTGGGGGCAGCAAAACAAATCCTTGGTATGAAAATTTGCAGAGATAGGAAGAATAGAAAATTGACTCTATCTCAGGCTGCTTATGTTGAAAAGGTGTTGCAGAGATTCCATATGGAGAATGCAGAAGCTGTCAGCACACCTTTGCCTAGTCATTTGAAATTGACCAAGAAGATGTGTCCTAAGACACAAGAGGAGGAAGAGGTGTGGAGCCTGACTAGTCTCCAAGTGGGAGATTGTTGACAGGTGGCGACTGATCAGGAAAGTACTGTACACTAGCCATGTATCCTCGCCGACATAAAAAATCCTATTTTTGTTACCGACATAAGAAAACCTATTTTTGTAACTGACAAAAAGGCTTAATAAAAAGCGGCTAAGGGTTAGGGTTTTGATTGATATTGTATTGTAGCAATTTGTAGCGGTATTGAGTTGTAGGGATTGCTGATTGTAATCAGTTTGATTTACTAGATAATAATATTGGACTCTTTGTTTGGTGGATGTAGCCCAAGTTTGGCTGAACCACATTAAAACTTGTCTCTCGCTGTTATTATTTCTGTGCATTTCCATTCCTCTATTTAATCTTTATTTGCATTTAATTGATATCTTCTGCCGGCTAACCCTAACAATGAAATGGAAACAAGATAACTAAAGTTCGTTGGATGGGAATAATGATGAGAGGAGGGGTGGAAATTAATAGTATAATAGGGAAAAATTGGTGGGATCTAAAGGGAAATTGGAAAGGAAAAGGAAAACTAGCTAGGAAAGCTAGGAAAAGGATTTAACTAGGAGGGAGAGAGAGAGAGAGAGAGAGAGAGAGAGAGAGAGAGAGAGAGAGAGAGAGAGAGTATTCTTTTTTTCATAATGCATTAGTTAATCACACACTTCACATTTGACATCATGCTAAAAAGATCAAATAAGTTGTTTTCCTTCTCAACTATTTCATTTATCTATCTTAATTAATTAATATCTCAATATTTTATTCTACTCTCAACTCCTTGTACTTGAAAGTTTAATTAAATCTAGGACTGGACTTAAATCTTCTATTATAGGGTATGATTTATTTCCCTACATTTTTTTGAGCTCGTAATTTCCATGCCTATGTTTAGGATAAAAAAAGATTGATTTTTTATTTTGAGATTTTTGTGGTTTGCATTTGTTGGAAACAATGAAATGCCTTTAATTTGGCATTTCTAAGAAACATCGAGGATCCTTATTCTTGTATTTATTTCCAAAATCCAATTTTGTTTTTCTATTTTAGGAGTAGGGTTTAAAGATTTATAGAAAACATCAATCCATTGTTATGTTCTTGTGTTGACAGTTTGTTTGCAGTTGTTGATCCTTTAAGTCACAACCTTAAGTCTTGATGTCAGTGGGTTGATCGACCCCTTAGCCTAGTCGTTACCTGTTCCCACTGGTAATTCCTAAAGTCTTATAAAATGAAAATCACATCGTCGCAGAGCATGTTAGGATGACATCATACTTGGCCACAATGCTATGATAGGCTGCCACCTGTCCATGTAACCTTTGCCTACGAAGTGTCTGCCTCAGCTAATTGTCCACTGCCACATGTCAGTGTTGAGTGTTTAGATCCAACGGCTATGCACTAGTGTAGGGGAATCTTCTCAGAAGGAATATTCACCACGAGATGGTGAGATAGAGACACGTGGAATCCACCGATTAAAAAGTAAGTGTCATAAAGGCACATGGGCCCTCCTCGATTGTGACACCGTGAAGAGGTGACACGCGTTTAGTCTGTGCTGAAGACTTGGCTCATTCCCATTGAATGATGACTTGTCAACCAAGATGACTAAGATTGTCAAATCTAGTCAGTGAATCAAAGCCATAGATTTTAGGAAAGGTAAAAAAGATCAACGATCCATATTCAAAAATGCAAATAATGAATCTTTTTGAATGACTGTGGCATGAGTAGAGTTATGGCTGCCACGACCTCCATTAATAGATAGAGTGGTATAGGAATTCAATGTTATAACAACATAATTCAAGTTATTTCCTGTCATTCTTCAAGAAGCAATCATATTTAGAGCTAGAGAATCATTAGAACAAGCAAAGAGAAGCAATTCAAAGCCTGTGCGACGTCCAAAACTAGTAAGTCATTGTCTCTCCCCTGTACTTAGTTTTCTATCTGTAAGAATTCTCTCAAACATTTAGGGTAGTCGTTAATTAGATAAACCCTAGGTTGCCTGCATAAAATACAAAATGAGTCAGTTCGGTGAAGCTTTGACCTCCAAACGTAGCCTTGATGAAGACATCATGATTCAGTGTCTTGGCTTGTCTAAAAGACCTTTGACAAATTTAGGAGATGTTGGTAGAAATGATAAAATATACGACCCTTTTGCAGATTGTAGAGATGCTAGGCTCCCTGTGTCTGCTTGGAGTTTGTTTGAGCATTGACACAAACGAAGTGACTACAAAGCCCCGGTCTACCATGCTTGGACATTAGACTTGGCCAAATTGATATGCCCTAATGTCTTCATAAACATAGACTAATCGAGAGCTGTAGCAACTAGGTATGACCCTAAGACCATGTCTATCTTGTTTTGGAATGGTAGTGTTATCATTAGATTCACAAAGGCCTACATTGCTACTGTCTTCAATCTTAATTCTACTATTGGTATACCTATAGACTTGAATTCTTTTAGAGAAAAATACAGAGGTCTTAGGTATACATATAGATCTTACAACTTGGCCAAGCATAGATTGAAGGGGGTTGATGGAGCTCTGATCAAAATCCCTTTCATAGAAGAGGAACCTCTCCGATGCAGCCTGTTCATGGAATATTTTGTTAAAACTTATCATAGCTTGTGTCATGTGCTCGGGAGAGATGCATCAGATAGAATGCTGGTGCCTCTAATGATGATGGCAGTATATATCCAAGATTATGAAGCTGACAAGCCATATGATTATGCAGGGTACTCGTCAAAGAAGATGCATGAACAGATGATGGCCATTAAGAACAATATGTATACTCTAGGCCCCCATGTAAGGTTCACTTGGTATTCATTAATGTGCCACATGATTCTATTTTCTCTGTCTGGCCATTGGGGCAAGGAATTGCATTTGAGAATGACTAATGCAGAAGGTAATGCCATGCCAGTTCAGGTGTGGACCTGCATGCTAGACATGCACTTCAAATATGCTAGTTATGTCACCTTTGAGGAGCATTTTGTGAGGAAAGTATTGGGATTCTTGGAGCTTGTTGTAGAAAGGATACCAAAGGAAATTAAGGAATTTCTAAGACCAATGGAGAGAAAACCCCATCTGAATATCAATCACAATTGGGAAGATTGGTTTTTACATGAAAATACAACCTGTATCAGAATCTATGGGTGTGAGGCTCCACCCTATTCCTTACCAAAATTTGTGCCTAGAAGAATAGGATTTATGGAGATCATCAGACAGTTGAATGAAGCAGATAAGGAACATGTTAAAAAGCATAAGAAGGAATCTCTTATCCCAGCATCTCTGAAGCTTCCTGATTTTATTACAATTGACAAGAATGGTTTAGACCAGATTGGTTTCATGCTGCAATGTTATATGATGAATATGGAGGCAATAAGGCTCTTTGATCCCGAAGGCTTTATTTAGACATAAGGTGTAAAATCGGCAGGCTTGAATATCCACACCATGTCCTTCTTGATGAGGATACTGTTAGAAATTGCGATTCAATGTAGCAAGTGTTTTTCTTGAGAAATAAATGGAAATTGATAATGGATGCAGAGAAAAGGAAGAAAAATGCCAACTCTGCATATCAAGGGGTATTCATTGAAATTCAAGAACCCATTGAAAGAATCAAAATGATCTCTGAAAAGGGAGATGAATTTATTGCTGAGGCACTTGTTGGAGAGGAAAGGCCCACTTATCAACTGAGTAGTTCAAAGGGCGAATATATTAGGAAAAGTTCCCCTGAATCCCTTGATGTCCTTGCCCCAAAAAGAGCAAAGATAATTTATCTTGAGACAAAAGATAAAATGGAAGTTGTGAATTTGGAGGAAGAGGTGGCAGAGGAACAAGATCCATAGCCCCCACATCAATTGCATTCTCCCCCAAGGATAGCACCATATGCCTCCCAGAGAATAGGTTGATAAGGTCAACAATCAACAATGAGGTGGACACCAAATATGTGAGGGAAGTGGCATGCAATCAATTTATCTCTGATGATGCATCCATTGCCACCCTAGAATTCAAATCCATTGTGTTGAGAATAAGGAGTGAAGAGTTCCAGAGAAGGATAGAAGAAGCAAAAAGTGGTGCAAACCCTTTAGAATATGATGCTATCACAAGGCGGGTTTTGGGTGAGGTGAACAAGGATATCAGTACCATGACTCCTAAAGAAGGGAGATCACTTGTCAAGAAAAGCAAAATATTACTATTGCCACACTGGACATTATCAGATGCTATCGCATTTGATACCATTACTAGGGATGACGTAGATGTAAGTGGAGAACAGGCCAAGAGAGCGTTGCAGGGTGCTATCTTTGACCCTAAATTTGATACCTTGGCTATTTGGGCATTGTCCCCAAATGATAAGAAACAAAAGGTAGGCTTGGAGGAATTAACTGGTAATGTGATCATCAAGAGAGTGTCAGACATCCCTGCTCCTCAGGTAGCCAACTTGAATGTATAGACAACACATTTTACAGAGGCAGCAACACTTAAACTGCAGAATGATTACAATGAATTATTGGGGAAATATACAAAGGCAATGGCTAGGCTTAGTGTCTATGAGAGTCAAACTCAATTAGAAGCTGGTCCATCCCAAACTCCCCCAATCATACAGACTGCAGAATCATTGCCAGTGGACACACAACCCCTGCTTCAAGAGATAAAGGAATTGAAAGAAGAGAATAAGAAGTGGAATGAAGGAATGGAAGGTAAAATGAAGGATGTGGCCACAAATTTAGTTAAGTATAGAGTTAACAAGATATTGGCCAGGTTGGAGGAGACCCATAAGTCTTACTCCTTGTTAAGGATAGCACGTGAAAAACATGAGTCAGACAAACAGAGGCTATCAGCTATGAAGACCAAGTGGCTGCCAAGGACTAGGAAAATCAGTGAATTTCTTAGGTGCTCTAGATATGATTTAGAGGCTCCTCCCGAGATGTAGTTGGTAGCAGGAATGCTGGAAAAATTTGAAGAGGTGGCTACTTATCAACTAAAATTGGATACAATATTAAAGGATAAAATGCAGGCAGTTGAAAAGATGGACAAAAAATGGTTGCCTCATATTTTAGAAGCTGGTGGGACTAAAAAAGACTTGAATAAGTGGAGGAAGGAAATCATTGATAATGGTAATCAGTTAATTCCAGCTTGTTATGATAAAGGAGACCCAACTCAACATGTGTTAAGTTGTATACTTGAAATACTGCACATGGTAGACATTACATTTGAATTATTTGGTAAAGGCGTCAAAGGTATCCTAGATGCATAGTATGTTAGCCACAATGGTAAGATAGGAGAAATCATCTCATTTCCTTGACCAGCTGAAAGAACATATGGTGGGTGGGAGGACAAATATGGATCTAAATAATGACAACTTGGCTATCATCTTCCAACCACAACAATGCAGATCCTCAGGCAGCTCCTCGTGTTTCTCAAGGCCAACCACTCCTTCCTTTCTGTTTGCTTCAGTGCAAATTAATGTTTCTCTAATTCCTTTAGGTGCTTCTATATATTTATTGAATTTAAAAGACAATTTATTAATTGCTGAGGGTACACATTCCTATTATGTAATGGAACTGTATCACTCATTTGTTGTTGTTGAAGACTTGGAAATTTTTGAAGAGTTAAGGAAAATGCAAAGCTTTTTGGGTTGTTCTATTATCTTTGTTGTGAGTTTATGAGTTGTATGTTCATTTCTCTATCTTAATTACTTAATATCTCAATATTTTATTCTAATGATGAAGAAGAATATTATGATCATGATGTCTTTATTAAAAGTGTTGAAAATGCATAGAAACATGAGATCGTTGATAAATTGAAATATTTGTACAATCAATTAGCTAATATAGATGATAATATGTCCACTTCATTTTTCATTGATGGTCTTACTCAAGTACTTATCACAATTAGATAACATGGCATAGATACAATTAAGGATATATATGAAAAATAATTAAAGATAAACAAACTCCTCATGTGGCAGGCACTGGTCATTCTCTTTTGAAAATCATTCCCTTGTATATATTTTCAAAATCCAATTTAGTTTTTCTGTTTTAGGAGTAGGGTTTAAAGATTTATAGAAAACATTAATCCAAATCATATGCCAGATTGGGTTAAGTGAAGTGGATGATTTAATTAACAAAATTACATAAGCTCCTTAATCTATTCTGAAGTCACCAACAAACTTGAAAGTAAATTGTCATTGGTGAAACAAGGTAACACCCACCTAGGCTTGAACAAAGCCTAAAGTGCAGAGAATTTGATTAATCTAAGAAATTCTATTAGTTGGCCAAATTCACATATAAAACCTAATCATAAGATTTGGCATATATTTAGGGTAACATACATCAGCAATAGAAGTAGCTGCTCTCAATGTTCATACTACTATGTTTACTCATGTGCTGTGAAAAAGTTAGAACAAAGGCTGCAAGATTATGAGAAAACTCATAAAATAATGAATGATGAAGTAAACAAATTATATTTTGAAAATGTGAAATTAAAGAAACAATTGCAAGCTAGAAATAGATAAGAAATAACTCAAATGAAAGTGGATTATGCTTGATTTCTCCTATGATATCCTTTGATTACTAGGGGTAATGCATCAAATTTACTTTGCACCTCATCAATTCTTTTAAGGATAACATCTATGTTGGAAGGATGAACATTAGGAGTTATTATTAAAATGGGAGTGGAAGTGGCAACGTGAGATAATATGTGGAGTGTATTTGTGTAGTAACATTATTGCTCAAATTTGTAAAGGTTTTATAAAAGTATTTGTGTAGTAAGATTCATGTCTTGCATCATGATGAAAAACATCTTCCCCATTAAAATATGTAGTAGTCATCAAATCCTCAATCGTAACTTCCTCACAAAATGAGGATTAGGTTGAGACCTTGACATTCAAGCAAAATATAAAGCAATGAAAAGGAAATTGCATCCAAGTAATCCTAATTTTTTCTGCCAACAATTCATACCAAAGATCGAACAATTTAAGGATATTGCAATAGGCAATTTGTATCGACACAAATAATATTACTGAAGCATTTCAAAGTTTAGGCCATAAGAATCATCCTTTTTTAAACATGGATTGCAAATAATTTTGAAAATTTAGAAGTCTTGGTCATTAACATTATTGTCTGCTACAATGTCATCCAGTGTAGCATTGTCAATGTTGATATGTTCTTTCAAGTATTTAATATTATCATCATCCTCATCTTGACCTGCATTATCTTCATCATCATTGAAATTTGACTATAGACCATCTATATTGTTACCAGATGTATTTGGATCATCATTTTGTATACCATCCATAATGTTGTCTTCTTGTGCTTGAACATAACCATCTTCAACATCATCATGGATGTCAATTTCTTCGATGTTCTCTAATCACTCTTTCTCATTTTGTTGGCCATCATTGTTTTTCTCAGTATCCACTAATGCATCGTCAAATACATACCTTAATCTTGGATCATAATGTATGACAAATATCCATTCCGGGTCCAAAATATCTTCATAGAAAAATACTTGCACGTGAACGACATACATATATTAGACGTATGGTATAACAATTTTATTGATTAATAAACACATGTATATATTTGCAATAAACTATGAATTAATAGATTAATGATCACTACCACTTCTTGTTTGGGTTAAAGAAATACCTGCTCATAATGAATTGGTAGAACATAAGGCTCCTTATCCTCTGGTAGGAAACATGAGGAATCTATAGAAAACAATCCACTATGGGTATCATGTCTTCATGTCCTCTCAAATGCTTCATACCATCTACACTTAAAAATACAACATTTAAAAGAGCGGTAATCTAACTCAATAATTTCTTGTATTTTCCCAACATATTGTAGATTCCCTTCAATTATATTTTTATCTTTTGATCCTGATCGACTGGATTGCTTGAAGTCAACCATGATGCCACAATCAAAGGATCATCTCTTTACATCTACACTTTCTACACGATAATGTCAACCATATGCCCACATTGCTGGATATTTCATCGCTTGTGAAAGACCATTTATTTCAGTGAAAACAAATATAATGAGGAATATTAAAATAGTTAATAGTGTCAAAACTATAAGGAAACAACATTTTGTAAAATTCCAACTGTACCTTTTTTTCACATCCTCTTGACATGTTGATTTCATCTTCTGTTATGTTTGAATCTATACCTGCAGCTTCTATTTGATTTTGAATTTGTTCAATAACCCATTCTAGTGTGCAATCTTTGCCCCATTCCCCAAGAAGATCAGTGGGAAGTGGATTATTCCTTGGGTTCGATCTCTTAAATTGTCTCTTTGCTTCTAACACTTCTTCTCTCTTTTTATCATACAGATCAATCCATTTGTTCATAAAGTCCATGTGGTACAAAATGAACTTGTCGAGTATAGCACTTTCGTCTACACCTATTACATGTCAACATGTTTATTTCAAACTCCAAATGTCATGCTGTTAATTTGACAAATAAATTACAGAATAAATTAATGATTGCAAGAAAAAAACCCACACTGATCATGAATTTACTTACTAATTTCTACTTGAACACCATTAGATTGTGGTTTTTCTCCATCAATAATATCTGATGCTGGTTCTTCATCCTAGAAGCGTGGCCCATCTTCAAAATCCTTACCAAGGAATTCACACAGGAAGAAAAATGCTTCATTCAATACATACCCTTAAGCCATGAAACCCTATGGATGTGCATTTTGTCGGACATATCTTTTTAGAGTTTTCGTATACCTCTCAAAGAAAAACATCCACCTTGTTGATATGACATCCGCCAATTCAATGTCATCAACTAGGTGTATAAGTAAATGGACTTGTAGGTCCATGAAACTTGTAGGGAGCTCCTTCTCAAATACACATACAATTTTTGCAATTTCCTTCTTCCATTTTGGCACTTCACATTCGTGGATCTTCTTGGAGCTCACCCACCTAATATAAGAATAGTAAATTAGTATGAACCTTTAGTCAAAAATTAAAATGCAATATAATATCTCTATGTCTCTCACACATGAACATTTCATATAACCACATACCTTGTAAATGCTGACAATCAACTTATGGCATTCCTTAAGTCAACTGTAAGACAGGAATTCCCCCTAATTGCCAATGACATGATATGCTATCAAACACATTTATGAAAAGGTCATTAGTAATTTTTTCTCACACAACAACATATCAAAATATATTTAGTACTTAATCAATGTTACCAATAAATGTTAAATGATGATATATAATACCTTCATAAAATTATGAAAAATCATGTGTTTTAAATCCTATGATATGTCCATCAATTGTAAAAGATTTAGCCAAAGATGAACCATAGCCAGTAGGTGTCCTTATTGAACAGATGACATTTTTTAGTTGGTCTAGCTCTTTTTTTTTCAAAATCCATGGAGCTTTTGCATATGTTTCATTTTCCTTGTTTGGCCACAAATGTTTTCTATCAATTTTGGTATGCAAAAGAGCAATATCTCTCCTCGAAGACAAGGTGTCATTCTCTTTGCCTAATATATACATCAAAATATAGAATCTGGGACATTTTGAAGACATTCATAGGATCTAATAGGTGAGATATTAATAGATCCTTCCAATAAGGGAGCTCATAAAATATGGATTTCCTTTTCATTCCTTTTGGCATATTAACTACAACTTGTTCTGGTTCTTCAATTGAATAACCCCGATCAAAGGAATCCTCCCAACCTTTCAATTCAGCATCTTCATACTTCTTAAGCCAATCATCTGGACCCATAATCATGAGAGGGCCTCTATTTTCAACTTTTCCATCAAATTGATTCTTCAAGGGATTTCTAAACTTATGATCTAGTGGTAGAAAAACCCTGTTGTTTGCGTAAATAAATTTATGTAGATCTTTAGAAATACTGCCCTTGAAATTGTTCTGTACATCTTGGACATGCAAATATCCCCTTTGTTTGAAGACCTGCAATTCAATAAGTAATGTTAATACCATCAAAAAATAGTATAAAACTAAGTATGAAAGTTGGGATGAAAATAAATTATGAGTGTAAATATGTAAATATTTTATCTTACCAGAACAAACACCAAGTCCTGGGAAATCATGAATATTCCAACATAGCACACCGTACAACATGAAGGACCTATTTGATGGGGGACATGATATGTCATACATTCGTATTCCTTTCCATAGCAGTTGCATCTCATCAATAAAAGGCGCAAGATAAACATCCATGTTTTTAACTTGATGTTTTCCTCGAACAATGAGAGTCAACATAAGGTGCTCCTTTCTAACACTCATCCATGGGGAATATTGTATACTATCAATTTGACTGGCCAAACACTAAAATTTGAGCTTAGGAAAGAGAATGGGCACACTCCATCAATTGTAGACCAAACCTGATACTACAAGGTTCATCTTTGAATTTTCTTGGCCATTTTTCCTCTATGTGTTTCATTGCTTTGGAGTCAGCCGAAATTCACATGAATCCATCTTTACTCATGTTCTTTGCATGTCAGTCCATTAATTGTGCAAGTGACTTGCAATGAAACATTCGTTGAAGTCTAGGTATAATTGACATGTGACGTAAAACCTTCTTTGGAATTGTAGGACCTTGTACATCTATACGATATCTCTTCTCTTTGCATACATGGCATTCTACCTTGTTTTGATATTCATCTTTGTATAAAATGCAATCATTTTTACATGAATGAATTTGCTTATATTCAATCCCCGACTCAACCAACAATAGATGCGCCTCTCTGCAAGTTGATGGCAACACATTCTCTTCAGGGAATATTTTAGTTTTTAGTGCCCTGTAAGATTGCCAGAGATTAAATCAATTGAATGTTTGACTTAAGATGAACATGTTTGATATGTCAATCTATACTAGGACTGTGTATATACAATATATGGTTTTAAAATCCCCTTAAAGAAATATAAACAAAGTTGATGAATGTTTACGAATTATGTACACCAATTGACAATGGCAAAGTAAGAAATAGATTTCAACTCACTTCAGTAGGGTAGTGAATCCTTTGTCTGACCAACCAAATAGCGACTTGATTTCTAATAATATTAATGTGCATGCTAGTTTTTAGGTTCTACTTGCACCCGATTTGAACATGGGTGTCTTCATTGCTTTCTTGATGGAGTCTTTTAGGTTGTTACCATCGACATTACGTTGGTGGTAATTACCCCTGTTATCATCGTTACTGTCAACCATATGATCATTATTTTCATCATTGTTCTCATCCCCAAAGAAATCTGTAAGCATTTCATTTAATCCTTGTTCATGTAGTGCATTTTCACTATCATGATCATCATCATTAAGGTTAGGTGGCATGCCATCAGTGTATGCGGATCTCATCAGCTCTTCAAATCTGTCAGCTGGTAGTATTCTCTTCAATAATGCTCTTTTTGCCCTGGTATTGTTTAAAGGATGGTTTGGATCATCCCATCCAAATCTTAATAACCCAGTTGGATCTTGGGTATTAGTATGTGTTTCATCAACATATTCTACCTATCAAAAAATACAGGCATTATTTAATGTTTGGGAACAATTGGATAAATCATAAATGTATCAATTTCAAAGAAATATAATCAAATATGGCTTAAAAAATAAAAATATAAATTGTATGAACATATATACATCAATTGAATAATGAAACATTATTTTATAGACTACCTTTTTTATACAATAATTTAAATAAAACATAATTTTGACAACATAGTTTATAAAACATCAGTCCACACTCATTTATTATTCTTTGGTTTTCTACCCTTAAGAACATCCTTAGGGAGACCTTGTTCTTCCCTCTTCTTTCACCCAGGAGTGTGTTTTAAGAAGGGATAATCAATCAATAACTCATCCCCAATTGTAAGGTCCATAGTAGGCTCAACCATTATCAATCTATCAACATCTCTTTCCATTTCTCCATCTTTATCATTTATAACCTCAACAAATTGACAATTCAGTCTTACAGTAGGGTCCCTTCCCTTACTACTATTTATAAATGCTGCAATATTTTTGTGTGTATGCACATCCATCTATATACATAAGATGACCTCTATTCATTTCTTTTCCACTTTCCAATTGGAGACGAGGTGTATACATATTTGAATTCAAACCATATGCTGACATGCTAGGCTTATATTCTGCTAGCCTTCTCCATTCATCACTGTAATAGGATGGACCATAATATGGCATTAATATCCTATTGGTTTGTTCTGAATTATTTCTATGTTTAGATGCCACATGTACATTTTGGACAAGAAAGAGGCCTAGATTCGCTCCATGAATATTGGAGGGTCGTATCATGTAGTTGTATCCCCAAAATTGAAACAGCTCATACACTCTAGGTAGTTGTTGATCACTAGGCCAAGCACAATATAGTCAACGATCAAATGTCTCTTTATAAATTGATCTCTAACTCAACAAGTCATCATCTCCATCACATTCATTCTCATAGGGTATGTAGTCCACCTTCCTCTTGTCTTTAAGCAAATTATGCATCGTTAAACCGGTTCTTGTTCTGTTGCTTGTTTTCATCAATTCCTCATCTTCTGAGCTGGTATATTGGCACATATTTTTGTTAGATGTATCATCTGATAAACGATCATTTCCCTCTAGGCTGGAAGTCAGTGATCTAGGAAACTTTAAACCAAGAACTTTATCCTACAAGTATCCATTAAGAAAAAAATTAGTTATTTAAATAATATAAAACAATGTTTAAATGAAGTATACATGTTATTTATATCAATTTGGAAAATTCCTTACCAAAATTCCTATTGGATTTGAATCAATTATAGGAGGCATACTACCGACTGGAAGCTCATCATATATGTAATGTCTTTATACAATCACTCATTTGAATTGTTTCTTTCAGGACATACATAACATCCACAAACAACAATTTTCTCAAAGTATTCATCCCATGTACTATAGTCCTGACCAACCTCTTATTCAGTGCAATAATTTATTGTGTCTATAGGATCCATTGTCATATCCACTTCCACCCACTATTGTCTACGTGATTTAACAGTTTTTAGGTCCATGCCCACGTACATATCTTTTTTGTTTGCTAGTTGAAGGCTTAAGCTCTACATTGCTCCAATCTCCATCTAAAATAATCAACTACATGCATTAATTTATGTAAATATTGGATAATACATTATAAATTTCAATAATACTGTGAAAAAAGATGGACATATGACAAAATGGCATCACCATCATTTTTTCCAAAGGAAATTGGATTTGAGTACCCGATTTCCTGCTTCATCCATTGTGTCCTCATTTGATATGACACGATCTGTTGCCATGGCCTCGTCTGGCCCCTATAATACACAACATAGTAAATAATGTTTAGTACACCAATTATATCATTTCAACAAATATGCTATCCAACACAAAACCTCACTTTAGTCATATATTTGACATATTGATATCATGTTTTGGCCCATCCTAATTTTTAAACTTTTCCCTTGATCATAGAATCACATTTAATCACCATTCCTGTGCATTTTCAACCAATAAATTTGACCTTAGAGGCCTCGTGGACAGAAAAATGACTTTATCTCTCTATGTTGTAGCATTTGTGAATTCATAAACACCTTCCTCCTTTGGTTGAGGTTGCTTTCTCTTCTTACCTCTATTGTATCTGCAAATTCTGTTGTCATATCTATTTCTACCCACTTTCCTCTCTGCGATTTAGTAATTCTATGCCATCCACGTCCTCTCTCCATGGCCTCCTCTGGATCCTGTAATACACTTGAATTTATCATGTTAATACACTCACTTTTCATTAAGACGCACTATGAAAAACAAAATAGGACATTGTAACATTTTTCTCTTCAGAAAAAGTTTACACATGGAATCTTGACAACTAGAGCTCAATCTTATGATTACAAGATGACTACAAATTCACATCAAAAAAGACATTTATTTCATATTTGACTCCTTTTTATTTTATGGGTTATTTTAAGGCAATCTATATCTCTCTAAGTGGCCATAAAACCCTCAAAACTATCATAGAACCCTCAAAACAGTCTCAAAGAGTCTTTGGCATCAAAATTTTACATTCTTGATGGAGGGAAGGATAATTTGGATGTTAATTTTGAAATCACGTCGTTAGATCTTTGTTAGGTTAATCCTAGCCATTGGATATTATTTAATTATAGGGACTTTATGTTATATTGCACCATTACCTTTCACTCCAAAATTAATGGTTTCTTTTGAAAAGAAAACCCTCCATTAGCTATCATAACCCTAACCATCTGTATTTAGGGATTTTGTCATCATGCCTTAAGGATTGACAAGATCTAAGGAATAACTAGATGTATAAATAGGACTATCACAGGTATGTGAGGAAGTGGAAGGTTGTCAAATAGTGAAGGAGATAGTTCATGGCCTCTTAAACCGGGCCTCAAGATTATAGTGAAGTCACATAATATAAACAAAGATTGTCATGACTTAGATAAAATGTTGTCAATCTCCTATCACATATCTTAAGGTTGTCCTTAATCCCAAATCCAACTCTCAAATGTTAGATGGAAGGTCATGGCTCCAACTAAAATAATTGGTGTCAAAATGATAAGTCAGGGGACCATCATAATGTTGATCTACTATTGTAGTGGGATCATGAGGATTAACATTATAGAGGTTGTCATACCATGAGACATAGGTAACAACCATAGGAGGTTTAAAAGCAACACTAGCAACATTAAATTATTGTCATAGTACACCTAGGATAGCTAGGTATGCATCCATAGAGTTATTACTATAAAATTGTCTAATTAATCTTGTGACTAGGTTAAGTCACTATTATATTAGCAATGTAGTTAGTCATCAATCAACATGTTGTCTTTGCATTTGAATGAGATCAATTCTTGAAAAATAATAATCCAGAGGTTAAAGAGACAAGTTGATACCTTACCTAAGTTGTCATGTTCTTGAAACCTTGTCACTATAAAGAGGAGATATCTAAAGAGTAATGTCACAAGGACATAACCAAGGCATGCACTATCATGAGCCATAGGGACAACTTACTACAGTATCCAAAACTCCATTTGAACTAGCTACTATCAATAATTCACATTATTGGGGACTGTCATGAAGAAAACACCATGCATAGGACTGTCATAGTCAAAGTGGAGAGGATTGTCTGGTCATTGTATGACTGTCATAATAGCTAGTGGGTTAGTTACCATGCTTCAAGCTAAAATAGGTTAATGAGAACATAGAAATGAAAATCACAATACCATACGCACACTCCATAAGCTGCCAATATAGTCCCAATATCATGTCATCATGATAGTAAGAGAAGAGTTGTTTGGTTTTTCCAAAGCCATATCACTTGCATAAGGATTGTCACCAACCATCTATGTAAGGTCATGAAAGAGTGAGTCATTATTGAGCTAATCATAAGAGAACCATGAAGTCAAAATTCTATCATGGAAAGAAAATATAGTTACTTATTATAAGGACAATCCAAATTTGGTGAGGTTACTTTTTTATCAACTTCCAAGGAAAATACATCATTTTGCACTGATTGGATAAATTAGACGCACTTTGCACCACCTTTGGCGCCCCAAAAAGATTACATTTAGGCCTAAAAGTTGATGCTAAATTAGGCGCACTTTGTGCCGCTTTTTGCACCCCAAAAAGATTACATTTAGGCCTAAAAGTTGGCGCTAAAGTCGGTGGTAACTGCTCCGACTATAGCGCCGACTACTGGATTAAAAAAAAATTCCCGCCTGCACATACCCCGAAACAAAAAAAAAAACAGAACTTTATTAATTTTTGGTGTTCATTTTTTGTTTGGAGATCGAGTGTTTGGCGTGTAGAGATCGAGTGTTTGGGTTTTTTGTGTTTGCCCTTATTTTGGCAATGGCAGGACCTGTAAAGGGAAAAAAAAAAAACTTCGTGCCTGAATTATATGAAAATTTTGATAACTACAGGAGAAAAGTGCGGCGTGAATTAGAGGAGGAAAAAGCAGAAAAATGCTGTGCGAAGAGAGGAGAAAAAAGGGAAAAACAAGCAAGGAGATGAGAAATTTGATTTAGTTTGTGACACCATAGGTAAGGTTACAATTACAATGAAAAAAATTTTGTTCCCAAAAATATTTTTGTTTCGATTAAATGGAGAGGATTGTGAAGAAAGGGTTGTGAATATTATTTTGTTTACAGGCGAATCGTTCAAGTCTCATGTGGTTGCAAAGGAGGAGGGTAAAATTGTAGACATTGCATTATTTCCTCTACATTCGAGAGTAGTGAACACATTTTTCAAACCCCAATGCCCAGGTTTGCTTATCATTCCCATCAATACCTTTCTCAGAAGACAACTTTCTCACTTCATTCCTAAAAAAGTAGTCGAGTGCTTTAAGACAAGTTGATTGTGAGCAAACTAAAATTAGGGCTTTTGAGACGAGGGTGAGAAAACTAAAATTAGGCCTGGAACTATAGATTCCCTCCCAAGGCACCAATTGATTCATAGGAAAGGGAGCAGACTTTGGCCACAATGAGGTAATTCATTATCAATTTATAGATTTTTAAATGTTTCCATTGTTTCTTTGTTTTTTAGTTTTTAATTTTTTATTTGTAAATTTAAAAGAAGAATATATATATATATATATATATATATATATATATATATATATATATATATATATATATATATATATATATAGGAACATGAGACTGACAAAGATAAAGAGGCATTGGCTTCCATATTGGGGGTAGAGGTAGTGAACAAATTGGATGGTGTGGACTTGACAATGCTTGCTAGATACATAGAAAAATGATCTGGTAAAGTCCCTAAAATATTATAACCAAATCAAGAGTGTCAAAGGGAATCAATTGATTCCCCAACCAGTCCTAGATCAAGCAAAAGATCTAGGAGAAAATTAATAACAATAACTTCTAAGAATGTGGAACAGGGAATAGAGGCTTCCAATGTCCCACCCACTCTTGGGACACAAACTTCTTCAACCACCATGCCATGTTTTGCATCTTGCATTGGTACCTACGATACCAAGATAGAATACGATGTGGTTTCAGGGAAAGTCCGAATGACAGATGCTGGAAAAACATTTGTGAATAGGTTGAAGGAATCATGCCTTCAATGGTTCAAAGACCATCTACATTTGCCATTCTCAAAGATACCCATGCACCTGCAAAAAGAAGTTATCCAAGACATGGAGACTGAATTTGGCACCGGTTGGTCTGTAAAGAAGATAAAGCTATGAATGTCTCAAAACTGCAAGAGATTTCGGTGCAACCAAACAAAGAAGAAAAAAAAATTCACTCCTGAGCTAAGGCTCAAAAAAGGCCAATTTATGTAAGTGTGAAAGTATGGAAAGAGCTTGCAAAAGCATATGAGAAGTTTGATGCATGAAGGAAGTCCGGTGAGAAGAGTACACAAGTATTTGAATTTGGTCATAAGATTATATCAAATTTATTAAACAAATTTTAAATTTTATTTCTGCATAGGTAAATTGAATTAGTATATGTTTTAGGACAAGGCCTCCAAGGCTAGGCTTGATAAACTTCGTGCCACACATCACAGTGGCCAGAAAGGTTTACAAGCCTTGATCTATACATTTGTAAGTATATTTAATATGTTAAATGATATTTTTTTTATTTCCTAGGAAAAAGTAAATGATTGAATATTAATTACTTTAACTAATCCATGTGCCATGTTTTGACAAGAGGAGAAATATGGCCAGTATCCAACACAATTTGAAAAGGATATGTTACAAAGCAAAAAGTGGACTGATTTTGTAATCTGGATGGAGAACGAGGTATCAATAGTTGACTTTCAATAACTTAGTTGGATATTGTTGTGTTAATATGTCAATTTACATTTCTTGTGTTAAGTTGTTTATTGATGCGTAAGATGAGTTCTAAAGTGCTTCTCTGTTGGTCCTAGTGCCCTTAAATGTAAGATTTCTCTTAGATGACAAATGATTAATCTTATATCTTTAGGGACCCTTCTTGGTGCCATTAGGATCATAATGAGTATACTAGTCTTGTGTTTTCTTACAAAAGTGGTTGAAATTAACCTAATCTTGTGGTCATTATCCACAACATTTTGTGTGTGCCATGCTATCTCATATTCTTAAGTTTAACAGGCTAATAATGAACAGAAAACCCTTGTTTCACTGCCTCCAACTAATGGACTTGTTGGAACCTAAAATTTCCTACCATTTTTTGCAAAAAATCTAGGTTCCAATGATGAAAATCCAAAATCCACAACCTTTGACATGATCCTCCCTACCTGTGTCAAAATGGGAGCTTTGGAATAGGGTATGGACATCCATCAATACATAAAGGATAGAGGAATTCTTGTCACATGTTGTAGTTGCGACTGCCCTATTAGACATGTATACAAAATGTGGAAGCATAGACAAGGCACATGAACTTTTTGACAGAATGCCTAAAAGAAATGTGGTCAAATGGACTACAATGACTGCATGATATGAAAATAATGGATTTGTTGGAATGGCTTCAGAAAGTTTAAAGAAAATGCAATTGGCTGGTGTAAAGCCAAATTCCACAACCTTTGCCGCCATCCTCCCTGCTTGTGTCAGAATGAGAACTTTGGAATAGGGTAGAGACATCCATCAATACATAAAGGATAGAGGAATTTTGTCAGATGTTGTAGTTGCAACTGTCTTGTTAGACATGTATGCAAAATGTAGAAGTATACACAAGGCATGTGAATTGTTTAATAGAATACCTCAAAGAAATGTGGTCTCATGGACTACAGTGACTGTAGGATATGCACAAAATGGATTTGTTGAAAAGGCTTCAGATATTTTAAAGAAAATGCAATTAGCTGGTGTAAAGCCAAATTCCACAACCTTTGCCACCATCCTCCCTGCCTGTGTTAGAATGGGAGCTTTGGAATAAGGTATGGACATCCATTAATACATAAAGGATAGAGGAATTTTTTTAGATGTTGTAGTTGCAATTGCCCTATTAGACATGTATGCAAAATGTGGAAGCATAGACAAGGCACATGCACTATTTGACAGAATGCCTCAAAAAAATGTTGTCTCATGGACTGCAATGACTACAGGATATGCACAAAATGGATTTATTGAAAAGGCTTCAGAAACTTTAAAGCAAATGCAATTGGCTGATGTAAAGCCAAATTCCACAACCTTTGCCACCATCCTCCCTGCCTATGTTAGAATGGGAGCTTTGGAATAGGGCATGAACATCCATCAATACATAAAGGATAAAGGAATTTTGTCAGATGTTGTAGTTGCAACTGCCCTGTTAGACATGTATGCAAAATGTGGAAGCATAGACAAGGCATGTGAATTGTTTGACAAAATGCCTCAAAGAAATGTGGTCTCATGGACTACAATGACTACAAGATATGTACAAAATGGATTTGTTGAAAAGGCTTCAGAAATTTTAAAGCAAATGCAATTGGTTGGTGTAAAGCCAAATTCCACAACCTTTGCCACCATCCTCCCTTCCTGTGCTAGAATGGGAGCTTTGGAATAGGGTATGGACATTCATCAATACATAAAGGAAAGAGGAATTTTGTCAGATGTTGTAGTTGTGGCTGCCCTGTTAGACATGTATGCAAAATGTTGAAGCATAGACAAGGCACATGAACTGTTTGATAGAGTGCCTCAAAGAAATGTGGTCTCATGGATTGCAATGACTGCAGGATATGCACAAAATGAATTTGTGGAAAAGGCCTCAGAAATTTTAGAGCTAATGCAATTAGTTGGTGTAAAACCAAATTCCACAACCTTTGCCACCATCCTCCCTACCTGTGTCAGAATGGGATCTTTGGAATAGGGTATGGACATCCATCAATACATAAAGGATAGAGGAATTTTGTCATATGTTGTTGTTGCAACTGCCCTGTTAGACATGTATGCAAAATGTGGAAGCATAGACAAGGCACACGAACTATTTGACAGAATGCCTCAAAGAAATGTGGTCTCATGGACTACAATGACTGCAAGATATGAACAAAATGGACTTGTTGAAAAGGCTTCAGAAATTTTAAAGAAGATGCAATTGGCTGGTGTAAAGCCAAATTCCACAACCTTTGCCACCATCCTCCCTACCTGTGTCAGAATGGGAGCTTTGGAATAGGGTATGGACATCCATCAATACATAAAGGATAGAGGAATTTTGTCAAATATCGTAGTTGCAACTGCCTTGTTAGACATGTATGCAAAATGTGGAAGCATAGACAAGGCACGTGAACTGTTTGACAGAATGCCTCAAAGAAATGTGGTCTCATGGACTGCAATGACTGCAGGATATGCACAAAATGAATTTGTTGAAAAGGCTTTAGAAATTTTAAAGTAAATGCAATTGGCTGGTGTAAAGCCAAATTCCACAACCTTTGCCACCATCCTCCCTACCTATGTCAGAATGGGAGCTTTGGAATAGGCTATGGACATCCATCAATACATAAAGGATAGAGGAATTTTGTCAGATGTTGTAGTTACAACTGCCCTGTTAGACATGTATGCAAAATGTGGAAGCATAGACAAGGCACGTGAACTGTTTGATAGAATGCCTGAAGGAAATGTTGTCTCATGGACTGCAATGAGTGCAGGATATGCACAAAATGGATTTGTTGAAAAGGCTTAAAATTTTTTAAAGCAAATGCAATTAGCTGGTGTAAAGCCAAATTCCACAATCTTTGCCACCATCCTCCTTGCCTGTGTCAGAATGGGAGCTTTGGAATAGGGTATGGACATCCATGAATACATAAAGGATAGAGGAATTTTGTCAGATGTTGTAGTTGCAACTACCCTATTAGACATGTATGCAAAATGTGGAAGCATAGACAAGGCACATGAACTGTTTGACAGAATAGCTAATGAAATATCTTGAAGTTTGAAAATTATTAATAGGATTGTGAAATGATACTTGTGATAACCAGTGCTTTCATCTATTGGGCAATAGAGTCAAAAGTTAATGGTATATGGATGCCTATAATTGGTTTAACTCAGATTACTATGCACTTAGGTGAATCTACACCTTGTGTAGATGTGCAAAGATGTTGAGTTGTAAGGTTCTTCTTACTAATCCCAATTATATTTTTTAAATCGTTGTGATCGTAGGAAAGGGTTTTTATTCAAGTGGAAAGAAAACCTAACAAGATGACCAGTCTTAAAGGATTTTTAACTTTTAGGCAGAGATCAATAAACATAGACAACTTTAGGAGGAATTAAATCAACTTTCCACAAAAAATAATCAAATTGATCACACATAAACAACAATTGTGCTCTGACAAATTAAACATAACCTTGATATATTAATTTGAATTGATTTAAGAAATCATTCTGGAGACAACCACACAGCTCATAAACATGAAATTCCACACAACAATTGAACACCAAAAATATAATCCACCAGATAACTTCTACTCCTTTGCATTAAATTATAAGTTCAGAGTACATGAGAATATAACATAACATAAGTATTGTAAGTTTTAGATTTGCATATATATATTAAAGAGTCTTGTAATTGTTCTCATAATTTGAAGTGGCCTTGGTATCCCTTATTTATGGGATGCGAAACAAGCTTCAGGCTTAAAGGACATGCCTTTTCATAAACATACTCCTAACTAATGCAATGATTAAGGAAATAAGAAAATAATTTGCAAATATGCAAGGCGATCAATACTGTGCTTAGTTATTCATCAGAGGTAGACTCATGACCCATAGGTCTAGAAAAGTCATCTCTTTAGGATCAGTTTTGACATGTCCAAGGTATCTGCCTAAAAATGTATCTCCGCACTCATGTATATTCACTGTGTCCTAGATATAAACATGTTTACTCTAGCCAGGTGATCAATGTACTCTTTTTCAACACATGTATCTGAAGCAATTATATCACTTATAAAAAATTCTAGGGTGAACAGTTTCTCGAGGCAGTGATAGGTATTATCCAATACTTTTTCTTCATCATTCACCTTATCCAAGAGTGGTTGCAACATCTAGCTCATTTCCCTTACCCAGTCATCCTTATCTCGAAGATGACTTCTAGAAAAGAAGTTTGGAAATGTTAACTCAAGGTTTTGATCAAAATCATTTAGGTCATCAGTCAATGTAGTGTTATACTTTTCATGCTGGACAATTAAGTTGTTATATTCCTCAAGTATTTGACCCTAGAGACTTGACTTAGCACTCAATTCTTCTTTAATTTCTAATAGCCTCAAATGAAGCCTTTTATGCTCTTGATGTGCAACATATGTCCTTTTATGCATACTCCAGGTTTGGTCACTGAACTTCATTATTTTATCAAATCTTCTTTTGATCAATGTTGAGGCCATGTGGTATTTGATTGATTTTATCTCGACCTCAAGTTGTTCACTCTTCTTTTGAAACTTTTCTGCTTTGGTCTTCTAGTAATTTGAATTGGCTTTTGCTTCAAGGATCTTTTGATTCTTTTCTAGGTAGGGTGAATAAGAACTTGTAGGCAATCTATCCTTGTAAGTGGCCACCTCTTGTCTTAGTTTTGCATTCTCAGCCATATAAGCATTGTTTTTCTTTATCAACTGCTCAATTTGAGCCTTAGTAAATCTTGCCACATTGATATTGAGGTCAATAGTTTCAAGAGGGTCTTTGTCCTCAACTCTCTAGATCAACAAATGGTCAAATGCTTCATTAGGATTATTTATAACTTGAGGTTTCTTATGTGAAGGATAGAGGGACCATATTAGCAATATCTTTTTATCAGGATCATAGCTTGATCCATTCTTAATCTTATCCAATGCCTCAATACCAAGTTGCATTTTCTTTTCTTGATTCTTTCTGAAGGTATCAAAAATAATGGCTGAAGTCATGTCCCACCTAGGGACCAATACCACTCCTGCTTCTTTGAGCAATTGTCTATCTTTCTCTGGTGTCATGTCATTCATGGCATTGTCTATTTCTGATTGAAGTTCTTGTAGAAATTCCACTTGAACTTCAGGAGTAATGTCCTTCATCCTTTCCCTGGCCTATTTTCCTTTGTACTCATAAAGGAAGGCTTTGAATTATGAGGTTTTAATGAAATCAGCATCTGCAATGAATTTCTGACTGGACAAATCTCTCACATCATCTATTAATTTGTCATAAGTTTCTATTATGACTTCCTCTCTATCCACAGGGGGCTCATATTCCTCAATAAGTGAAGAGGATGCTCGCAAGTCTTTATTTTTCCCCTCTTCACTTTCTTCTTCAAAATAAATTTCTGGAGTCTGTTGAGGAGATAATTGGCAAATAGGAATCTCATCTTCTACTTGAGTTCCTTTAATAGCTTTTCCTTTTCTTTCAAAAACATAGGAAGGGATATTTTGAATCAAATTTGCAGCATTTATTAACAGTGTATCTAGCCTTTCAATAGGATCATTCACATCCATGAAGGCTCCGCTATAAGTGGGGTTTTTGGCTACCCTCCAAGCCTCAACAAGTGTTATCTTATAATACAAATCTCTTCTTTCAATTGCAGTTTGCTCATCACAGTTTCTAACTAGGTCACCATCGGCAAATTAAACATGGTCATATCCTTTAAGCTTTTGTTTTATCTTGACACTATTTATGAAACCTTTTGGATCAAAGCTTTCTCTGCAACTCCGTGATGGTAGCCTATAATGTTCCAATTTTTTGTCAATTAACTGGTACCCCTTATCCAACATAATTGTGAAATCACCAAAACATAGAGTGCCTGGCATAAAAGACTGCTTATTATGTCTTTTTAAGTGCATAAAATTAGAAAGAGCAAGTTATCTTACAATCTCTAGATAAGCCACCCTATCAGGACAAGTTTTTGGTAGTAGCAGAGGAGACCCTTCAAACCCAAACACTCTTATTTTTGTACAGTCAGTGTAAGAATACCAATCTCCCCAATTATGACCAAATTTTCCAGTCTCATACTTGTTCTTTGGTCTCAAAAACTTCTAAATTTTAGGTAATAGGTTGTAATTATAAGGGTGCCCTAAGTGTTTATACACTGGTTTCACGAAGTACTCTTCAAAATATATATAATAGGATTTGTCACACCTACTGTCCCATATGGTAGTCCATCTTTGGATAGGCTTCACATCTCCATTTATATGCAAGTCCCTTACTCCCAGGCATTTGTCCCACAATCCCCAGTTTTGGCCTTCATACAAAACCAGATGCATTAATAGGGAGTAATGCCTTAATTTGCTACCTCCTCCCTTGATGAAACCAGTTCATTGTGAAGGGTACTAGCTAAGAACTCAGCATAATCAAAATGTAGGGCCTGTTGGCTTTGGATATCAGCTGTTAAAACCATGGGAGCTACTTCCATAAACATTTTGGCCTCCACTCCTAACAATTGGCATATAGAGAAATAAGTATACTGAAATTATTCTTCAAACAGTTCAATGGAAAATGGGGGATACTCTACAACTAAAAAATCCCTAAATTTGTTGTTTCCATCATGAGGTCGGTGCATAGGCAACCTCCATCTTTTGTAATTGTTACTCAAGTTATAATATTCACCAATTAAATCCCTAATTCTGAGTTTCACATCAAAGCTACTATCTAGTTGGAACACCATTGAAATGTAGTCTTGGGTGACAGGGAAAAATCCCGTACCATCCTTCAATTCAATCATGCAGTTCTGTAGGTTGTATCTTTTAGCTAACAGTTTCAGGAATTCCACATTCACAAAAACATTTGGCACTACCAACTTTCCTAAATTCAGCCACCATGGGTTTGACACAGGGGAATGCCTATGCATTTTCTTGTAGTGGTAGATGAAAAGATCATACCCCCTTACAGGAGTCCACACATCTCTTACTTGTTTGTATTCATCCTCTAATTTCTCTATGTTTGGATTTAATTGGGCATTCCTCTGGGATTTTTGCTTTGATTTTGGACATTGGTCTATTAAGTCCTTGTTCAGGTGTCTTTCATTTAACTTTTGCCTTTTAGCCTTAGGGTTATCAGATATTTCTTCCATGATGGAATGCAAGAGATTTTTCTTAGATGCAATTCTGAATCGAAAAGCTTAAGCTTCAGAATACTTACTTGGAAAACTGAACTGTATCAGTTGCAGATGGTTTCCCCAGCTCTCGTGCTTGCGTATTGAACCAAATATTTCAAGATTTCCCCTTTTACTCTACTCTGATCATTAATGACGGCTTTCAAATCATCGAGGAACCATTAAATTTTTGCAATATATCACCTCTTGTCACCTCGCCAAAATGATCATTTCATTTGAAGGATTTATTATTTCTTTATTTATCAGGACCTTGTTACAGCTCAAATGGTGGTCTTACCGAAATCCCCTCCTTTTGATATATGTGCCTTTCCTTAATGTTTTCTTAATTATTTGTGTGTTCTTTTTTTCAGGGAGACTGAATATGGACTCCCTTTAAGACTTCAAAATATCTGTCATGTGGCAGGACATATCTCTAAGTAACCCTATCATGCCAAAATGGAATGTTACTTCTATATTTTGAAATCTCATCAATAGGTTCCTTTCAAGCTGAAATGTCGAAGAGACCTCAAAAAGATTCATCCCGACACTTCGATATATTTGTCTCTTCGAACTCGAAATGTTAGCTTGAAATACTTGTCATATGTTCATGTATGCAGATATTGATTTAATCATTTTATCGGTGTGACACATTAAAGGTGTCACACCAACCTCCCGATCACCTTTTAAAATTTTTTGGGGTGTCCAAGTGATTTTTAAAGAAGTCCTGCCAATATGTCGAAGGTTTTTCCATAAAGAATAAGGCTTTGACACACCATATATGAATTTTTAATGGGTCGAAGGCGGATATGGTGGGGATGCTGATTAAATAAATGAAAAGTACATGGTGGGAAATGGATCTTATGGGTGAACTCTTTAGGGTTTGAATTTTTGTCCCAACACATCCATCAATACATAAAGGATAGAGGAATTTTGTCAGATGTTGTAGTTGCAACTGCCCTATTAGACATGTATGCAAAATGTGGAAGCATAGACAAGGCATGTGAACTGTTTGATAGAATGCCTCAAAGAAATGTGGTCTCATGGACTGTAATGACTGCAGGATATGCACAAAATAGATTTGTTGAAAAGGCTTCAAAAATTTTAAAGCAAATGCAATTAGCTGGTGTAAAGCCAAATTCCAAAACCTTTGCCACCATCCTCCCTGCCCGTGTCAAAATGGGAGCTTTGGAATAGGGTATGGACATCCATCAATACATAAAGGATAGAGGAATTTTGTCAGATGTTATAGTTGTAACAACCATGTTAGACATGTATGCAAAATGTGGAAGCATAAACAAGGTACGTGTACTTTTTGACATAATGCCTCAAAGAAATGTTGTCTCATGGACTGCAATGACTGCAGGATATGCACAAAATGGATTTGTTGAAAAGGCTTTAGAAATTTTAAAGAAAATGCAATTAGCTGGTGTAAAGTCAAATTCCACAACCTTTTCCACCATCCTCTCTACCTGTATCAAAATAGGAGCTTTGGAACAGGGTATGGACATCCATCAATACATAAAGGATAGAGGACTTTTGCTAGATATTGTAGTTGCAACTGCCCTGTTAGACATGTATGCAAAATGTGGAAGCATAGACAAGGCATGTGAACTATTTGACAGAATGCCTCAAAGAAATGTGGTCTCATGGACTGCAATGACTATAGGATATGCGCAAAATGGATTTGTTGAAAAGGCTTCAGAAAATTTAAAGCAAATGCAATTAGCTGGTGTAAAGCCAAATTCCATAACCTTTGCCACAATCCTCCCTGCCTGTGTAAAAATGGGAGCTTTGGAATAGGGTATGGACATCCATCAATACATAAAGGATAGAGGAATTTTGTCAGATGTTGTAGTTGCAACTGCCCTGTTAGACATGTACGCAAAATGTGGAAGCATAGACAAGGCACATGAATTTTTTGATAGAATGCCTCAAAGAAATGTGGTCTCATGGACTGTGATGACTGCATGATATGCACAAAATGGATTTGTTGAAAAGGCTTTAGAAATTTTAAAGAAAATGCAATTGGTTGGTGTAAAGCCAAATTCTACAACCTTTGCCACCATCCTTCCTTCCTGTGTCAAAATGGGAGCTTTGGAATAGGGTATGGACATCCATCAATACATAAAGGATAGAGAACTTTTGTCAAATGTTGTAGTTGCAACTGCCCTATTAAACATGTATGCAAAATGTGGAAGCATAGACAAGGCATGTGAACTGTTTGAATGAATGCCTCAAAGAAATGTGGTCTCATGGACTACAATGACTGCAGGATATGCACAAAATGGATTTGTTGAAAAGGCTTCAGAAATTTTAAAGCAAATGCAATTGGCTAGTGTAAAGCCAAATTCCACAACCTTTTCCACCATCCTCCCTGCTTGTGTCAAAATGGGAGCTTTGGAATAGGGTATGGACATCCATCAATACATAAAGGATAGAGGAATTTTGTCAGATGTTGTAGTTGCAACTGCCCTATTAGACATGTATGCAAAATGTGGAAGCATGGACAAGGCACGTGAACTGTTTGACAAAATGCCTCAAAGAAATGTGGTCTCATGGACTGCAATGACTGCAGGATATGCACAAAATGGATTTGTTGAAAAGGCTTCAGAAATTTTAAAGAAAATGTAATTGGCTGGTGTAAAGCCAAATTCCACAACCTTTGCCACCATCCTCCCTACCTATGTCTAAATGGGAACTTTGGAATAGGGTATGGACATCCATCAATACATAAAGGGTAGAGGAAATTTGTTAGATGTTGTAGTTGCAACTGCCCTATTAGACATGTATGCAAAATGTGGAAGCATAGACAAGGCACGTGAACTATTTGACATAATGCCTCAAAGAAATGTGGTCTCATGGACTGCAATGACTGTAGCATATGCACAAAATGGATTTGTTGAAGATGCTTCAAAAAATTTTAAAGCAAATGCAATTGGTTGGTGTAAAGCCAAATTCCACAACCTTTGCCACCATCCTCCCCGCCTGTGTAAAAATGGGAGCTTTGGAAAAGGGTATGGACATCCATCAATACATAAAGGATAGAGGAATTTTGTCAGATGTTGTAGTTGCAACTGCCCTGTTAGACATGTATGCAAAATGTGGCAGCATAGACAAGGCACGTGAACTGTTTGACAGAATGCCTCAAAGAAATGTGGTCTCATGGACTGTAATGACTGCATGATATGCACAAAATGGATTTGTTGAAAAGGCTTCAGAAATTTAAAGCAAATTGAATTCACTGGTGTAAAGCCAAATTCCACAACCTTTGCCACCATTCTCCCTGCCTATGTCAGAAATGGGAGCTTTGGAATAGGGTATGGACATCCATCAATACATAAAGGATAGAGAAATTTTGTTAGATGTTGTAGTTGCAATTGCCCTATTAGACATGTATGCAAAATGTGGAAGCATAGACAAGGCACGTGAACTGTTTGACAGAATGCCTCAAAGAAATGCTTTTTTTTGGTAAACACTACTAGATATGGGGCTAGCTCCCTATATTAAAATATAAAAAAAAAGTTACATAGAAAGCTGAGGCATTACATCTAGTGATATATATAACCTATGCCTGCAACAATATCCACCATCCTAGCTATTACATTTTTATCAATCAGACCCAGGTTGGTTTCCAGAAATTTCAAAAAATCTCCTATGTTATTTTATTTCTCCACGCCCTTTTTGTAGAGGGTCCAGGCTTTGTGCAGTTTCACCTTCTTCTTCTCCTCATTCAAGCTAAGGTTGGCAAGAGCAAATCCCTGTTTGGGCTCCACTGCTACACCATCCATGGCAGTCCTGACCATGTCCATCAGATCTTCCCTCACCAATCTCATCGGAGATCTTAGCGCCCAGAGCCTTGCTCCCACAACCTGTACATAGTTCTCGAAAAAATGTTCAAGCACTTGTCCGTCATGAGTGTACCCTCCTGACCAGAAACTAGGCCTGATCACTTTCAAGATGCCCTCTTTTTCTTCATCAGAGGCTTTGCTGAACAAGGACACAATCTGTTGCCCTTTGGTTTCATCCTCCTCGCAGCGGCACTCCACTCCGAAATTCTAAGGCATCACTTCATTTAGACCATTCTTGAGAACAAATAGCATAATCTACTTCAATCTCACCTTAGCTTAAAAAGAAGCCTGTGGGCAAGTTCTCCCCTGACCTCCAGTCCCCAGGATCACCATTCCATGCATGAGATTTTGCCACCTATGGGAAGGTGGTACATTCACATCATTTGGACCACCTCCATTTGTATATTCATTCTTAGAGTCTTCCATTGTATCCTTCTTGAGGATTCTCTTACTTCTCCTATGGTGGCCTCTTGTTTTATAGAAGCCTTGAGAGGCTTCATCAAAGCATAAAGATCCCAAGGTTAGCAACTGATTTACACTTTAGTAGTACTTTTGTACTCATTCTGCCTACCTCCATTCAGATTGACTTCCACCCTTGCCTTCAAGAGATTGATGTGTGACAAACCTTACACTAGTAATTGATAGGAACATCCTTTCACTTTTGTAGTAGTGGACAATTTCATGAGTCTCATTACATATGGTGCAATTAGGTATCTGTTGAGCAAGAGGGAAGTATATGGCATTAATAGCTTGAGCTCCCACTACTAGATAATTTGTAGTTGTATGCTCCTTAGTGTGGCACTTTGTTCATCATAAACAGAAAAGGATAGAGGAATTTTGTCAGATGTTGTAGTTGCAACTGCACTGTTAGACATGTATGCAAAATGTGGAAGCATAGACAAGGCACGTGAACTGTTTGATAGAATGCCTCAAAGAAATGTGGTCTCATGGACTGTAATGATTGCAAGATATGCACAAAATATGGAATCATAGACAAAAAACATGAACTATTTGACATAATTCCTCAAAGAGATGTCATCTCATGGAATGCAATGATTACAGGATATGCACAAAATGGATTTTGCAAGGATGCTCTCAAAATCTTTGAATTAATTAAGCACTCTGGAACATATCCTAACATTGTAAGCTTTGCTTGTATTCTAGGTGCATGCAACCATGCAGGTTTAATGGATGAGAGTTGTACATACTTCAATCACATTTGTAACCCTTATTGCATTACACCTACAGTTGATCATTATGTGTGCACGGTTGACCTCCTTGCCCATGTTGGCTATCTTGAAGACACCCTAAACTTTATCTTTCTTTCTAAATCCCCAAATTTGTCCTATTCATGCTCACATTGAAGACCTGTGAGCAGGAATAGGGTTAACATTTTTTCTTTCTAAAATCAGCCGGATAAAGCCATATTGCTAACTTCATTTTTTTTTTCAAACAAAATAGACCTTTATTTGCTTGTATTCTAGGTGCATGCAGCCATGCAAGTTTAATGGATGAGAGTTGTACATACTTCAATCACATTTGTAACCCTTATTGCATTACACCTACAGTTGATCATTATGTGTGCATGGTTGACCTCCTTGCCCATGCTAGTTATCGTGAAGACACCCTAAACTTTATCTTTCTTTCTAAATCCCCAAATTTGTCCTATTCCCTCTCACATTGAAGACCTGTGAGCGGGAATAGGGTTAACATTTTTTCTTTCTAAAATCGGCCGGATAAAGCCATATTGCTAACTTCATTTTTTTTTCAAACAAAATAGACCTTTATCTTAAGGTTACTCATGAACCTTAAGATAAATAATTATTGAAAAAAAACTATGCATTCCTTAATGACATGTAAGAGAATTTAATCAACTGCTACTTAAAAACTCTTTAATGTTTCTGACTAATGCAGGTTATTAGATTAATAGTGAAAAAGAACATACATGGGACCAAGCAATTTGTGGCACTTAAGGTTATGTAATAGAATTTATAGTTGATATTTAAATTTATAACACATTTTTTTATGATCTTTACTAACATTTATTAGAATTGTTGCATGTTTTACATCATTGGAATGACATATTAGCTGTAACTTTTTTGAAATTTTATTATGGAATGTGCACTTTGAGATGATGTAATATGATTATGGTTTCGTTTCATATGTTGTAATATTAGATATATAACAGAAAAATAAATTATTGCATGAAATAAATAATAACTTTTCATTTTAAATATTTTTTTGCAGAACATGAGTCTTCTAGAAGATCAAGATGATCCTCATGATAGAGATCCAGATTATGTTGGTTCTAGTACATATCACATGGCAGAGGATGATGATGACACGGATACAGAAGACATCGAGGCTGATGACGACGATGATGACGACAACGATGATCATGATGATGATGATCACGATGGTGATGATGATGATGAGGCAATTGCTGGTAGTAGCACATGACATCCATGATCATATAGACTGCATCATGGATCATTGTTGATATGTCGTTATGATGCCTCTTTTCATGGTCACTATCAAGGTAAGTGCAAGAAGATGGGGGGCCAAAAAGGGGTCATAAGTGGCCACTTTTTTTCTAAAATCAGGAAATACTTTGGATGAGGAATTGAGCATAGTTACACTCAAAATTTGGATATGCAACGAAAACAATGTTCACAGCTCTCCGAGTCTACTTTCTAAACTACTATTTTTTTTTAAAAATGGCATAGATTAAGGGGTTCAAAAGAGGGAGCCACATAAATTGGTGTTGTTTCTGTAAAAAAAACATAACATAGCATGTTTTGTGGCTCCCTCAAAAGGTCAACTTTTTTTTGGTATTTTTAAAATTGCTTTAGTGAGAAATTAGCTAATAGCATGTAGTTTATGCCCGATTTTTCTAATAATTTTTTTATGAATATTTGATTTTTTACTAATTTTCAAAGTGGACACATCCTAAAAAATAGAATTTTGGCTGTGCTACCCCTATAAGTTTTGAAAACTAATTGAAAATCATTTTGTTCTTTTTTTAATATGTGTATAATGGAGTCTAGTTTCTAAATATGTAATTTTTTTGAAATTTCAATGAATAGTTAATTTACAATGAAAAAAAGACCAAACAATGGTTTTTGCCCGAAAATGGACACACAAACAAAAGAAATTAAAGATGAAAGGCTTAACATTGTCAAAATGTGAAAAAATCACATCATCAAATAGCTAAGAGAAAGCTTAACATTACCCAGGTGTTTGATTTTATTGACCTTGAAACACATGCAAATTTGAGGGTTAGCACAAATGAAATTATGTGAAATCCTGTAGAATATGGAAAAACACGTCTCTAGACATTGGGAAGACACTCCAAGCCTTTGGGTTGGAAATCCAAAGCAAATCCCAAGCCAAAGGCTTGGGATTCCCAAAGCAAAATATAATGCGAGCGCATTATAACGCACTTGCGTTATGTTCAACTTTGCATTTTTCCTTTTCTGCAGAAGTTTGTGGACTGTTTGTCATGTTTACAATAACATGAGCGTGTTATGTCCCCCTTGAATATTTTTATGTTCAAGGTTATTAATCATGTCTGTATGTATGTATGTATGCCTATATGTATGGATGTATTTATGTATTCCTATATGTATGTATGTATCTATGTATGCCTATATGTATGTATGTATAGTGTCGAGGGTAGAGGAGGGTAGAGATGGGGGTGAGCCAGATAGGGGAGGAGATGGATGGATAAGGATTGAGTAATTAAGGTTTAAGGTTGAGGGTTGAGGGTTTAGGGATAGGATTTAGAGTTTAGGGATAAGGGGTTAGAGTTTAGGACCTTGAGGGATTAGGGTTTAGGGTTGAGGGTTGAGGGATTAGGGTTAAGGTAGAGTGTTGAGGGTAGAGGGATTAGGGATAGGGTTTAGGGTTGAAAGTTTAGGGTTGAGGGATTAGGGTTTAAGGTATAGTTTTGAGGGTTGAGGGTTTAGGATTTAAGGTTTAAGTGTTGAGGTTTAAGGATTTAGGGATAGAGTTTATGGTTTAGGGATAAGGGATTAGGGTTTAGGGTTTAGGGATTAGGGTACCATAAATTATAATTAGGGATTAAGATTTATGGTTTAGGGACTAGGGATTAGGGTTTAGGGTTAAGGGATTAGGGTTTAAGGTTTAGGGATGTACAATTAAGGGGTACCATAAATAAACTAGAATTTAGGAAGGGTTGGGAAAATTTTGTGAATCATCATGGGCTGGAGATTAGAGATTTTGTTGTGTTCAAGTACATATCCAAATCATAATTGAAGGTTAAGATATTTCAAAGAACAGGGTGTGTGAAAAACATCAATGCTCTTCAGCTTATGAATACCAACATTGATACAGATAAAAGATGCCCTTCTTCTAACAGAGTATGTAGTTCAAGTCAATCGATGGGCAGCAAGTTGTCAAATAAGTTGGTTTAATGGGCGTGCCTCCTTCTTCAAGGCTTAGGTGGGCAGGAGTGGGATGTACAATTAAGGGGTACCATAAATAAACTGGAATTTAGGTAGGGTTGGGAAAATTTTGTGAATCATCATGGGTTGGAGATTGGAGATTTTGCTGTGTTCAAGTACATATCCAAGCCATATTTTAAGGTTAATATATTTCAAAGAACAGGGTGTGTGAAAAATATCAATGCTCTTCAACTTATGAATACCAACATTGATATAGATAAAAAATGCTCTTCTTCTAACAGAGGATGCAATTCAAGTCAACCAATGGGCAGCAAGTTGCTGATCTTGAATTAGTTTTTGATGAAGAAAACAATGATGTTGTTGAAGCAATGGAAGAAAATAAAAATTGTAAGTCTAATTTAATTTATTTCAACTTTCAAAGCAAGCATTTGAATTGTAGCTTTACCTAGAGGATTGGTAAAACAAAAACTTAATTATGCTACAAGCCTTTCTTTGAAGAACCCTAGACATTATGGACCCTATCATCTAGAAAAGCACATGACAGTGAACTCTGCCCCACCTTTCAAATTAGATATTTACCTTTTTATTCAATGAAAATGAAGTCACAGAATGTAAACCAACCATTCATACTAGTAAGATCAAATTATTTGCCTTCTAATCTTATTTCTCTTACTTTATTAAGAGAAGAGTGTCAAAAAGAATGGGTTTAATTGTAAGCTAACATATGGCAAAGCAGTTTTGTTATTACATTTTTCTGAGGGATCTCTAATAGTCTAATATAATGCAGTCTTCTATAATATAAACATCTGCATTTGTGTGAATGCTAAGCTTTAATATAGTAGAGTATTAAATCAATGTAATCAGCTATTTATTGGGTTAAAATAACTTAGTTTTTGTAATGGTTTGGGAATGCAGGAGTTGCCAAAAATAGGTGAATGTCCTCTACAATTACCAAGAGAAAAAAATTTAGTAGTTCTTGTGGATAGAGCCAGTAAACAATGGGAGATTATTTGCCTATTTTATAACAATATACCTCCCCTAAGTGCGAGGTGGACAGCAAAAAACATAGATGTACCCCAATGCCAAGCTTTTCTCATAATGATCATCCTTCTGATTTCAACTGTTAATTACTCACTGTGGATGTACCATATGCAAATCTTTTCTCAGAGTGTGTACACCTATTGGCATAATGGACCCCAGATGGGCTAGAAAAACATGCCATATAACATTACTAACATTAAAAAAGTTCATTGCCATTTTTCTGACATATTCTTGCAACTCAGATATCTTTAAGAGAAGAGTGTCAAAAATGATGGGTTTAACAACCTAACATAAGGCAAAGCAGTTTTGTTGGGTTTAGGGATAGGGTTTAAGGTTTAGGGTTGAGGGATTAGGGTTTAGGGTTGAGGGACTATGGTTTAAGGTATAGTGTTAAGGGTTGAGGGTTTAGGGAAAGGGTTTAGGGTTGAGGGATTAGGGTTTAGGGTTAAGGGATTAGGGTTTAGGGTTGATGGATTAGGGTTTAATGTTGAGAGTTGAGGGTTGAGGGTTTAGGGATAGGGTTGATGGTCAAGGGATTAGGGTTAAAGTAGAGTGTTGAGGGTTGAGGGATTAGGGATAGGGTTTTGGGTTGAAGGTTTAACAATTGAGGGTTGAGGCTTTAGGTCTGAGGGTTAAGGGATTAGGGTTTAAAATATAGTGTTGAGCGTCGAGGGTTTATGGATAGGTTTTAGGGTTTAATTTTTAAGGGTTAAGGGTTGAGGGATAGGGTTTAGGGTTTAGGGATAAGGGATTAGGGTTTAAGGTATAGTGTCGAGGGTTGAGGGTTTAGGAATAGAGATAGCATTTAGGGTTTAGGGATGAGGGATTAGGGTTGAGGGTTGAGGGATTAGGGTTTAAGGTATAGTGTCGAGGTTTGAGGGTTTATTGATAGTGTTTAGGGTTGAGGGTTGAGGAATTAGGGTTTAATGTATAGTGTTGATGGTTGAGGGTTTAGGGATAGGGTTTAGGGTTGATGGATTAGGGTTTAGTGTTGACGGATTAGCATTTAATGTCAAGGTTAGGGTTAGAGTGTCAAGGGTAGAGGGATTAGGGATAGAGTTTAGGGTTGAAGATTTAAGGATTGAGGGTTGAGGCTTTAGGGATGAGGGTTTAAGGATTAAGATATAGTGTCAAGTGTTGAGGGTGTAGGGATAGGGTTTAAGTTTTAAGGGTTAAGGGTTGAGGGATAGGGATTAGGGTTTAAGGTATAGTGTTAAGGGTTGATAGTTTAGGGTTGATGAATTAGGGTTTAATATTGAGAGTTGAGGGTTGAGGGTTGAGGGTTGAGGGATAGGATTGATGGTCAAGGTATTAGGGTTAAAGAAGAGTGTTGAGAGTAGAGGGCTTAGGGATAGAGTTTAAGGTTTAAGGTTTAAGGATTTAGGGTTGAGGCTTTAGGGATGAGGGTTAAGGGATTAGGGTTTAAAATTTAGTGTCGAGTGTCGAGCGTGTAGGGATAGGTTTTAGGGTTCACGTTTTAAGGGTTAAGGGTCGAGGGATCAGAGTTAAGGGTTGAGGGATTAGGGTTTGACGTTGAGGGTTGTACATTGAGTTTTGAGGTTTGAGGGTTTCAGGATAGTGTTGAGGGTCGAGGGATTAGGGTTAAAGTAGAGTGTCGAGGGTATAAGGATTAGGGATAGGGTTGAAGGGTTTAGGGATAAGGGATTAGGGTTTAAGGTATAGTATCAAGCCCGTTGAGGGTTTAGGAATAGGGATAGCGTTTAGGGTTCAGGGATGAGGGATTAGAGTTGAGGGATGATGGATTAGGGTTGAGGGATTAGGGTTTAGGGTTGAGGGTTGAGGGATTAGGGTTTAAGGTATAGTGTTGAGGGTTTAGGGTTGAGGGATTAGAGTGAAGGGTTGAGGGATTAGGATTTAACATTGAGGGTTGAGGGTTGAGGCTTTAGGGTTTAGGGATAGGGTTGAGGGTCAAGGGATTAGAATTAAAGGTTGAGGGATTAGGGTTTGATGTTGAGGGTTGAGGGTTGAGGGTTGAGGGTCGAGGGTTTAGGGATAGGGTTAAGGGTCGAGGAATTAGGGTTAAAGTAGAGTGTCGAGGGTATAAGGATTAGGGATAGGGTTGGAGGGTTTAGGGATAAGGGATTAGGGTTTAAGGTATAGTATCAAGCCCGTTGAGGGTTTAGGAATAGGGATAGTGTTTAGGGTTTAGGGTTGAGGGATTAGAGTTAAGGGTTGAGGGATTAGGATTTGATGTTAAGGGTTGAGGGTTGAGGGTTTAGGGTTTAGGGATAGGTTTGAGGGTCAAGGGATTAGAGTTAAGGGTTGAGGGATTAGGGTTTGACGTTGAGGGTTGAGTACATTGAGGTTTGAGGGTTGAGGGTTTCGGGATAGGGTTGAGGGTCAAGGGATTAGGGTTAAAGTAGAGTGTCGAGGGTATAAGGATTAGGGATAGGGTTGGAGGGTTTAGGGATAAGGGATTAGGGTTTAAGGTATAGTATCAAGCCCGTTGAGGGTTTAGGAATAGGGATAGTGTTTAGGGTTTAGGGATGAGGGATTAGATTTGAGGGATGACAGATTAGGGTTGAGGGATTAGGGTTTACAGATAAGGTTTAGGGTTGAGGGTTGAGGGATTAGGGTTTAAGGTATAGTGTTGAGGGTTTAGGGATAGGGTTTAGGGTTGAGGGATTAGAGTCAAGGGTTGAGGGATTAGGATTTGACATTAAGGGTTGAGGGTTGAGGCTTTAGAGTTTAGGGATAGGGTTGAGGGTAGAGGGATTAGAGTTAAGGGTTGAGGGATTAGGGTTTGACATTGAGGTTTGAGGGTTGAGGGTTTAGGGATAGGGTTGAGGGTCGAGGGATTAGGGTTAAAGTAGAGTGTCGAGGGTATAAGGATTAGGGATAGGGTTGGAGGGTTTAGGGATAAAGGATTAGGGTTTAAGGCACAGTATTGAGCCTATTGATGGTTTAGGAATAGGGATAGTGTTTAGGGTTTAGGGATAGGGTTTAGGGTTGAGGGATTAGAGTTAAGGGTTGAGGGATTAGGATTTGACATTGAGGGTTGAGGCTTTAGGGTTTAGGGTTTAGGGATAGCGTTGAAGGTCAAGGGATCAGAGTTAAGGGTTGAGGGATTAGGGTTTGACATTGAGGGTTGAGTACATTAAGGTTTGAGGGTTGAGGGTTTCGGGATAGGGTTGAGGGTCGAGGGATTAGGGTTAAAGTAGAGTGTCGAGAGTATAAGGATTAGGGATAGGGTTGGAGGGTTTAGGGATAACGGATTAGGGTTTAAGGTATAGTATTAGGCCTGTTGAGGGTTTAGGAATAGGGATAGTGTTTAGGGTTTAGGGATAGGGTTTAGGGTTGAGGGATTAGAGTTAAGGATTGAGGGATTAAGATTTGATGTTGAGGGTTGAGGGTTAAGGCTTTAGGGTTTAGGGTTTAGGGATAGGGTTGAGGGTCGAGGGATTAGAGTTAAGGGTTGAGGGATTAGGGTTTGACGTTGAGGGTTGAGTACATTGAGGTTCAAGGGTTGAGGGTTTCAGGATAAGGTTGAGGGTCATAGGGTTAAAGTAGAGTGTCGAGGGTATAAGGATTAGGGATAGGGTTGGAGGGTTTAGGGATAAGGGATTAGGGTTTAAGGTATAGTATTGAGCCCATTGAGGGTTTAGGAATAGGGATAGTGTTTAGGGTTTAGGGATGAGGGATTATACTTTAGGGTTGAGGGATTAGGGTTTAGGGATAAGGTTTAGGGTTGAGGTAGACAAGGAGTGACTCAGAGACATAGAGAGGGGAGAGGTAGAGAGGTAGAGAGGTGAGGGGGAGAGATAAGTGAGATATAGAACATGAGCTAATGGAACTAGAGGTGAGATATTGTAAAGGAGAAAAATAAATGAAATGAGATGATAAGATTTTTTTTAAATTTATAATAAGTCATAACGCACTCGTGTTATGCATTATTTTTAAAAAAAATAATTTGGCCACTTTTTGGCCTCCATCTTTTTGCACTTACCCATCATATGTATCATTTTCACGGCCTGCAGTACCATATTAATGAGTTGTATCATAAATTTATGTATCATTTTGACTTATATCATTTGGACATGTATCATCTTGACTTGTATCATTTTGAGTTACATAATTTATCATTTTTACTTATATCATTTGTACATGTATCATTTTGACATGTTATTGATCCACTGGCATATTTGACTTTCACTTGTTTTAGTTATATATGATGATGATCTTATCAATATTGACTTGTCAATTTATATATATTGAAAGTGGTCGATGATTTTTGGATGGATATTTATTACGTATGATGATTTTAATTTATTGCTCAGGATGGGTCTTGTCAAATTCAATCAAATTATAGATATTTGACTCACTTGTTTTAATTATAGATGATGATCATGTTATAATAATTATCTTGTTATTTAATCATATGAGTTAAATAATTAAATTACTTACTCTATAACCATATGAGTTATTTAAGAGGCATGATATATTTAACTAATTAAATTGAAATAAAATATATTAAATTAATAAATGTAAGCAAAACAAGAAACATTTTTAGAAGCAACAATGGAAGCCAAACTAGAAGCAATTTTAGAAGCAACAAAAGACACAAAAATGGAAGCAAAATTGGAAGCAACAAATGACATTATACCGAAAGCAAAACCAGAAGTAAAATTGGAAGAAACAATGGAAGCAAAACTGGAAGCAAAATTGGAAGAAAAACTGGAAGCAAAACTAGAGGCAAAATTGGAAGCCAAAATGGAAGTAAAACCAGAAGCAAAATTGGAAGTGAAACTGGAAGCAAAATTTGAAGCAAAATTGGAAGAAAAATTGGAAGCAAAAGTGGAAGCAAAATGAGAAGCAAGATTGGAAGCAAAATTGGAAGCAAAACTGGAAGCAAAACCGGAAGCAAAATCGGAATAAAAAATGGAAGCAAAATCGAAAGTAAAACTGGAAGCAAAATTGGAAGCAAAACCAGAAGTAAAACCAGAAGCAAAACTAGAAGCCAAATTGGAAGCAAAACTTGAAGCCAACCTGGAAGAAAAACTGGTAGCAAAACTAGAAGCAAAATTGGAAGCAACAGTGGAAGCAAAATTGGAAATAAAATCGGAAGCAAAACTGGAATTAAAACTGGAAGCAAACTTGGAAGCAACACAAGAAGCAAAATCAGAAGCAAAATCAGAAGCCAAACTAGAAGCAATAAAATCTGGCGCTAAATCTGATGCTAAACCTGACACTAAAATCCGACGCAAAACATGGTGTTATAACTGGCGTTAAACCTGATGTGAAATCTAGTTGAAAAGTGAAATGCAATTGGGAACTGAGTTTGGTGCCAACAGAAGTGTCCAATTCATGGACTCAAATGCACTAAATTATGGTGCTATTTTAGGCACTAATTGCCTATTTTTTTGTAGTGTTCGTAGCTTAGTTTAGACCTAAATATATTTTCACATGCTTCAACACACTTCCACAAGCCACGAAGCACATCTGCAAAGAGTGTAAACAACCAAGTCAGCCAAAACTGGTGTTAACACTAGGATCTTTAGGAACATGCTTCCAAAAACACAACCATAACTTGCAGACCAAGCACAAGCCTTCAATGACTTGGAGACATCCACGAACAACATGAAATCACCTAGGAGCCAACAAATCCAGCTACAATGAGTCTCACTTGAAGACATATCATAGACTGCTCACAATCAACACTGCTAAGCTCTGCCACTCAATAACTTGCTTTCCAGAGCGCTAAATCACAAAACCTTTGGAATGAAGATAGCTAAGGACCTTATAAACATATGTCCAGAACCTCACCACCTAAAACTACTCTGTGAAGAAATGTGGAGCAAAATGCTTTCTCCCAGACACCTCTGCACAACCTAGAAACTCTGTCAATTACAGTCTTGAAACCGATGAACATAACTTCTACTGCACAGGTATCTGGACCATCAAACTCTAGATTTAGCATCTTCAAACACTTCTCTAAAACATATCCAAATCTCACACTCTGGTCTTCAACATAGAAGAAATGTGGAACAAAAACTCAGACAATATCCTGCAAGCCAGAATACTCTGCAACACACTGTTTCCTCTGGAGAGCAAATTTTCTCAAAAGCACTTGGAAACTCAGGAATAGGAACAATATACTAACATCATAAAAACTTCTACAAGTCATTCAAATCACTTTGACACACTAACCTAACTCAATCAATCAACAACTGCAATATCAGAAGATACAATTGACATCAATGACAACACCGATTAGCACATACTTGCAATAGGTAGAAATTGGAAGGGTTTTGAACTTGTCTAAAAAGTTGTGAAAAATGAACAACCAAACATGCTCTCTCATGTGCACAACATTCCTCCAATTCTTCCCATTACCTTTAGAAAGCATCCTCTATCATTTTCTAAAACATCTCTGATGTCAGCGTTGCTAATTTTTGTCACCTATCTAAGGATCATGTGAAGAAAGGTACGATGAAATATCACAATTTTTGAGATCTATATTCTTATATTTAGACCTTGTGTGAGTGGTCATACAAAAAAAGACAGTTGTTTAGAAACCACTACAATACCACTCAAAAATTATATGAAGTGAGTTAGCTTTAACACCACTAATTTGAGGCCCACAATAGAACCTAGTAGACAACCCAATCAAAGAGACTTAATTAAGTTATATGTGTGAAAGGTTTTATATTTATTACAAAGATATACTATCCAAAGAGTAATCAAACAAGAAAATAGAGCAGATGATTGACAACTATATTATAATTGTAATAACACATTTGTATTATGCTATCTCTATAAAATAGATGTGTGATGTATATCTCCTTATCTATTCATCATTCAACCATCATCTTACAAAGAATGAGTATACATTAGTATACATAGAGGGAGGAATCATGAAGAATTGGTTGGAAGCATGATAGTTCATTTTTTTTCAATTGTCACAACCACCATGAATAAGTCATGACATGTAGCAATATTGATGTGGAGTTATGATTTGTGGTTTGGAACCAAGTTGTTAATTAGGATGAAGATCTTGTTGACAAAACCATGAAGGCCATCAAGCAACACCTGAGATTTCTAGTATGATCTAGTGACTTGGATCCTCCTAGAACACTACAACTAAAAACTAAGCTACAAGAAGTTAATATGAATTTAGATACATTCACCACCATTTATCAACATCTCCAAATAATGGTGAAATGACTAATCAATTCACATAATAAAAGAACCTTGGAGGTATCTACCTCCTTCACTCTTCCTAGGTTGACAAGGTGGGAGGGAGGTGAAGTTGGTGAGGGTACATTTAAAAGGACCAAGATTGTACACGATGTTAAAGTTGATGGGATTGACAACCCTACTAGTTGTAGGGGTGTGAGACTAAAATTTGTGGTGGAGGTTATAGATAGATGGACTAGTTCGGATTTTTATTGTGGAGAGGAGGTGCATGAGAGATTGATTATGGCCATTGGGGGTTTTAGACCTCCCTTGATTTGCCCATTTTTGTTAATGTGTCTTTTTAGCTACTAGTTGGCTATATGCTATGCTTCACATCTATTACAAGATCCTATGTGGGTTCTTAATATAGACTATAGTTAGTTATCTCTTTTGTTATGCTTTGGGCTGAAGGCCCTTAATGAACCCCATACTATTATCTAGAAAAAATAAATAATTAAATAAAATTCACTAGCATGCCAAGTGTGAATACTTTTTAATGGTTATTACCATAAATATGAAAAATATTTGGCAATTTAAAATAATTTATGCATTTCACATGTAATGAGGCATACATAGGTGAAATAAGTTCAAAACTCTTTTGTATTAGTAAATGTTAGTGAAACAATTAGGTTGTTTTATTGAACAAGGGTCAAATCCTAAATAATTAAATTTAGTCAAACACATACATCTATCTTATTACTTCAATTTTTTTGATTAATTTGTCTTGTTGAAATAATTTATTCATCAAGCAAGGAAATATATTTATAAATTAATTGTATGTATAAATATTTATCAAGTATTTTCTAACAAATATTAATTACTTATTTTAAGGTTAATACAACATTATAATACCTATAATAATTTTATAATATATTATAAATATTTATGTAATTATTAACACTAACTATTAATTATTTAATTATGTCCTTTTAATTTTTGGATATAATTAGAGAAATAACATATAATTATATATTTGTTTATTAAATTTATTAACATTCACTAATAATTACAAATCAATAATAATACTAATTGAGGTGTTATCTCATCTTGCTTTTTTAATGATTTTTTTGTATGTTTTAATGCTTCATTTCATATATGATCTTTCAATCAAAAAATAAAAATAGTTGTTAGGTGAACTTTGATTTTTGGTGAAGTTTAATGACTCACAAAGAGTCCACTAGGGATCAAGTCTTATTAAGTAAAAAACTTCTGACCTTTTAAAGGGATGAGGCAAGATAGAAACAAGTTGTGGAAATAATTGGATGTTATAAAACATCTCAACAAAAAAAATTAAATATTTATTATTAGGGAGGATATGTGGGAAGGGTTGGGAATAATTTAAATATTTAATTTTTTTTACATGATTGAAGTGAGACAATACTACATAAAGGGCACTTATTGGAGCATGTGTCCCTACATGTTATGGTTAGTGTTTGATGAGAGATATGTGGGAGTTTTTGTGGAAATAATTGGATGATATGAAACCTCTCAAAAAATATATAAATTTATTATTAGGGAGGATAGGTGGGAAGGGTTGGGAATTTTTTTTTGTTGCCACAGGGGTATCCTCGTGACCCAGCCTAGCGACCCAGCCCACATTGCCTTGGTCTTACAAACTGCCAAGTTGGGGTCAGGAGGGGGCGGGCTGAGGCAAGACTAATCCCCTGGGGATGCATGCAATAGCCCACAAATCACGTGCATCAGGTAAACCCGGGCCTCAGAGTCAAACCCAAGACCTTGGGGAGCATACCCAAGACTCAAGCCAACTTTGCTACCTGTGCAGGTTGGTTAGGAATAATTTAAATATTTAATGTTTTTTTACATGATTGAAGTGAGACACTACTACATAAAGGACACTTATTGGTCCATGTGTCATTACCTGTGATGGCTAGTGTTTGATGAGAGACGTGGGTGTTTTATGGGGCATTTCTATGTAGTTGATATTGGGTGTCAAGGAGAGCCTATGAAAATCATTTGATTATAGAGCAATTGAAATTTGTGAAAGTTTAAAAGGCAAAATAGTGGAAATATGATAGTAAATGTATTTCAATAACTTCCTCCAAATAAACTTCAAACAAAATCTATTGAACAAAATTTGTTTAGTTGGCACGAAACACAATACAAATGAACTAGTCAATAAAAATGTGTGCTTTTTATGTTTATACAATTATTTTGTAATAAATTATTTAAAATTTCATGTTCATTGATTTAATTCAAAATGTTCATAAGGGGAGAGAAACTAGTAGTACTGCACCTTAACTCTGCATTTTTCTAAAAAAATAATAATCAAATTTCTACACAAAATTAACACACTTTTATTAGTAAGTTAAGAGCTTAAAACTATTTTTTCAGGGTTTTAGGCATCAAAGCCACATCAACTACATCTTTGTTGAGTTGTTTGAAAATACTCAAAAAAAGTTAGACCGAAACATGTGCATCAAGGCATGTATTATTGCATGTCTTATGTGTCACTACATAATTGGTTGTTTCTTTGATGTGACTTATGAAAATATATACTTTTTCTAGTTTTACATATAAACTTAATGGTAATGAGTAAAAGTAAAAAAATAGAGTCTATTAGATCTAGGGCACACAACTGAGAGGGGGGGGTGAATCAGTTGTACAAAAACTTGCTTTTACTTCAAACACTTGATTCTTCTTTGTTATTTAATAGCATATCAATTAACCATTCATGAAAGCATAAAGCATAAACACCAGAGCAGATAAACATCAACACATTAGACACCAAGATTTTGACGTGGAAAACCCGGTCAAGGGAAAAACCACGGGGTGATTAACCCAAGGATTATTCTCTGTTAGAAGAATAAGAAAAATAGATGGCACATGCCAATTAGGGCTCACTGCCCGAGCACACTGCTCACAAGGAGGCACACTACCTACAAGAGACACACTATCTACAAGATAACAAGTATTACAAATTTGAACTGGAGATTGACATCTTTACCATGCCTAGATCAGTTCCATTTAAGCCCAAAAACTCCTGCTCTGCCTTTTGCACTTCTCTTTGCTATATCACTCTCATCACCACAAGACACACTTCAAAATAAATTCACAATCCCTTATTTATACAAGGCATCGACTTAGGAACAATCATCTAAGTCGGCAAACACCTATAAGATCATTCACAAGACGTGTAATACATCCGGTCAGCTTGTTTTAGGAAGAACACCAATATCTGTGGTTATTCTTCAAATGCAACCTCAAACTTTAATGCGGACCGCCAATAAGAATTGTACACGATCCAAAGATCACCAAAACCTTTCCTGAGTCATCAAGAACATCCACTCTTTATCAGCTTACTGGAATTCTTCTCTTCTTCATCCGAAACTTCAAGAACACAGTCTGTCATCACTGTCATAATAAGAAAGGTGCTTCCAGACCTCTAAACCATGAACAAATCTAGTTGTCACTTCACACAGACTTCTTCAATACTCCCTCCAATCCGCAAAGTGAGATAATGCAATTCCGGAGCTCACCGGACCTTTCCGTGACCCTCTGTCACCTCTGAACACCTGCCAGAACCGGTTCTACTGGAGCGACCATAACTTCTTCAGATCTTCATGCGGACCTCTAAAATCTTGACTGGAACATCTCAAGACTCATATCTACAAACCCTTTAAACCGCATCCTCTGATCCTCAACCTATTGAGTACTTTTACCTTCTTCTCATCACTGTTCTTCACTGTTTCTGATGGAGACTAATTTCCTCAATAACCTCAGCACACAGCTCATCCAATCCTTCTTATCAATGCAATATGAGTATGTTGACATCAATGACAACACTGGTTAACCTCATACTTGCAACAATCTCCCCCTTTATCATTGATGGCAAAATATGATGTGAAAAACCATCAAGACAAGAACTTCTCCTTTTTGTCACAGCTCCCCCTATCAGCAACAACTCTTCACATGTCTTCTCTTCCTTTACTACTCCCCCTTTGATCATCAACCACTTGTTTTTCACATGTCTTCTCTCCCCCTTTGACATCAATGGCAAAGGGCTCATACTTGCAATTCTAACACATCAGAATCATACCAGCTGCTCCCCCTTAGTAGCAGCTCCCCACCATCAATCTAGATCACAAGATATGACTATGATATCCACCGGACTAATGCACATCAGTGCATTCTAGTTCATCACTGAAGGGGCCATGACCCCTAACTTCTCCTTGAGAAACTCAAAAGAGTCCTTGGGAAGAGGTTTAGTGAAAATATCTGCAAGCTGATCCTTGGAGGGCACATACTCCAATCTGACTTCACCCTTGTTGAATTGCTCTCTCAGAAAGTGAAATTTGATAGATAGATATATGCTTGGTCTTGGAATGTAACACCAGATTCTTAGAAATATTTATTGCACTAGAATTATCATAGAAAATTGTGATAGGCTCCTCATATTCTATTTGAATATCTCTTAGCATTTGCTTCATCCACAAAAGTTGGGTGCAACTTGCTGCTGCTGCAATGTATTCAGCTTCAGTTGTAGATAGGGATATTGCTTCTTGTTTCTTGCTTAGCCAAGAAACCAACCTTTTTCCCAAAAAGAATGCTTCTCCACTTGTACTCTTCCTATCAGCCACATCTCCTGCCCAATCTGCATCTGTATATGCATGAAGAGAAAAGTTATGATCTCTAGGATACCACAGACCATACTCAGCTGTTCCTTTCAAGTACCTAAAAATTCTCTTGATTGCCATGACATGAGATTCTCTGGGATCAGCTTGGAATCTCGTCACAAGACCAACGGCCTGCATTATATCTAGTCTAGTCTGAGTGAGATACAATAATCCTCCAATCATTGATCTATACTTTGTCTGATCTGTCTTAGGAGAGTCATCATCTTTGCTCAACTTACATCTGGTAGCCATAGGAGTGTTCATTGGCTTTGAATCTTCCATTCCAAATTTCTTCAATAGTTCTTTCACATATTTGGTCTGAGAGATAAAGATTCCTTTCTCTGTCTGAGTAATTTGCAGACCCAAGAAAAAATTCATTTCACCGAGCATTGACATTTCAAACTCACTTTTCATTTGGTTTGCAAAGATTTTGCACATACTGTCTCTTCCTCCAAAGATGATATCATCAACAAATACTTCAACAATCAGGATGTTTTCATGATCAATTTTGAAATATAGGTTACTATCAGCAGTACCTTTGTTGAAACCAATCTTCAAAAGATGTTTGTCCAACCTTTCATACCATGCTCTTGGTGCTTGCTTTAGACCATACAGTGCCTTCTTTAATTTGCAGACCATATCACCATGCTCAGATAACTGAAATCCATCTGGTTGTTCAATGTACACCTCTTCTTCTAAGTCACCATTCAAGAAAGCAGATTTGACATCCATCTAATACACTTTGCAATCTTTGAAGGTAGCAAATGCAAGAAATAGTCTAATTGCTTCAATTCTTGCCACTGGAGCAAAGGTTTCCTCAAAATCAATCCCTTCTATTTGAGAGTAGCCTTTGCAGACTAATCTGGCTTTATTTCTGATTACTTCACCAACTTCATTTAGTTTGTTCCAGAAGACCCATTTTGTTCCAATCACATTCTTGTTACTAGGTCTAGAAACAAGATCCCAAGTGTGATTTTTCTCAATTTGCATCAACTCTTCCTCCATTGCTTTGGTCCAATTTTCATCATTGCAGGCTTCATTTATTGTCTTAGGTTCAATCTTTGAAATCAGACAACATTCATCTGAATTTTGAGCAATTTTCCTTCTAGTTTGCATACCTTTGCTTTTGTCACCTATGATCTAATCTTCAGAGTGGTTCAGTCTTACATACCTTGGAACTTTGGGAGTTTCTTGCACTTCTGTTTCTTGATCAGGCTCATTTAGACCTATCTCTTCTTCCTGATTTACCAGATCAGTCTGAATCAGACTTTTAGGAGAGGATTGAGTTCCTTGAACCAGAACACCATCCTGATCATCTTCATCATACTCATAAAACTTTGAGGGCTTCACAATCCCTTCATCAACCTTCACATTTGTACTTTCTATCATCTTTCTCAGTCTCTTGTTGTAACACCGATATGCTTTGCTTTGAGTGGAGTAACCCAAGAAAATTCCTTCATCACTTCTAGCATCAAACTTTCCTAGATCTTCATCTCTTTTAATGTAACATTTGCTACCAAATACTCTGAAATATCTCACAGTAGGAGTGATGCCAAACCAAAGTTCATAGGGAGTCTTACCGGTATTGCTTCTGATTTGAACTCAATTGAGAGTGTAGACTGCAGTGCTGATAGCTTCTCTCCAAAACATCTGAAGAACATTTGCTTCCATCATCATTATCCTGGATGGTCCAGTTCTTTCTCTCAACTACTCCATTCTGCTGTGGAGTCCTAGGAGCAGACAACTATCTCTTTATACCATGCTTCTCACAAAAGTCTATGAATTAACCAGATGTGAATTCACCACCTCTATCAGACCTCAGACATTTCAGTTTCAATCTGGTTTGATTCTCTACCATAGCCTTGAAGATTTTGAACTTCTCAAAAGCTTCTGATTTCTCTTTTAGAAAGGTAACCCACATCATCTGAGAATGGTCATCAATCGGTAACATGAAATATCTATCACCTTGCATACTCTTGATTCTTGTCGGACCACATAGATTAGTATGAACTAATTCCAATAATCCAGTAGAGGACTGATCCTTGCTTTTGAAAGAGACTCTGCTCTGTTTACCTAGCTGACATTTTTTGCACAAACTATTTGTAGGTTTTATCAACTTTGGAAGATCTCTTACAGCCTGATTATTGCTTATCTTGATGATGTTATCAAAATTTACATGACACATCTTTCTATGCCATAACCAACTCTGATCAATTTGAACAAACAAACAACTTTTATTAGTACCAACTAGATGAAAGATATTACCTTTTGTTTGAGTACCGGATGCAATCTCAGTTCCGGAGCTTTCAAAGATCCTGCATCTTCCATTCTTGAACTGGAGATCATAGCCTTTGTCCACCAACTGACCAACACTGAGAAGATTGTGCTTCAATCCTTCAACATACAATACATTACTAGTTTTGTTCTTTCCATCAAAAAAGATAGTTCCCCTACCTCTAATTCTACCAGCAGAATTATCACCAAACTTTACCATTCCTCCTTCATACCTTTCCAAATCTAAGAATTTGTTCTTGTCACCTGTCATATGGTGAGAGCATCCACTGTCAATAACCCAATCATCCTTTTCTTCAACTTGGGCAGCCAAAGCTCTTTCTACAACCTTATGATTGATAGATATTGGATCTTCTTCCTTGATGGCAATAAACACCCATTCATTTCTAGATTTGTCTCCTATCTCTGATTCATCATCTGTTACTCCTTCATTATCAGCTTCTTCATGAACATAATAACAATTCTTTTGGAACCTTTGTCTGTTAGAATTTGACCTTGTAGATCTTTCCGGACATCTTGAGGCAAAGTGACCAATCTTATTGCAGTTGAAGCATTTAAAAGGTAATTTTCTTTCATACTTACCGGATCCTCTTAGCAGTCTTTTTGCAATGAGGGCTTCAAGTTGAGCTATTTCTGCTTCTTCCTCTTCCATGTCTTGCCTTGCTTGATTATACCATGACATCTTCCTTGAAGAGTTTTCTCCCAGATCAAATCTTTGTTTGCCTTTCACATAGGCACTGGCTTTGAATGCAGATTTAGTCTTGGGGAGATCATCTCCAAACTCGGTCATTTCAAATGCAGCTAGTTTGCCAGCCAATTGGTCTCTTGTGATAGTTGTATGAGCTCTGAATTCATCAATGGCAGCAACCTTGATTTTGTAGGCAGCAGGAAGGGATCTGAGAATTTTGCAAACAATCTCATTTTCATCTAAAACTCCACCAGCATTCCTATTTCCACACACCAGCTCATTTACTCTTGGCATAAATGTAGTGATATTTTCATCATCTCTCATCTTCAATCTTTCAAATTTCCCTTTGAGACTCTGCAACCTTGCACTCTTAACATACTCATCTCCTTCATGCAGAAGTTCCAGTTTAATCCAGATCTCATAGGCAGTTGGTAGGTCAATAACATTTGAGAGCTCTGAGTCAATTAATGCGCTTAGAAGAGCTTCTTTGGTCCACAGATTGTTTTCAGCATCTGTGATTTCATTTAGAGTTTCCGGGCCACCCTGTGGAGGTACATATGCTTTTGTGACCATGGACAAGTATGCTTTTCCCATACACTCCAAGTGACATTTCATGCGACCTTTCCAAAGAGAGAAGTTGGTTCCATCAAACTTTGGACTATCCTTCTTGTATGATGACATCCTGGATCTCCTCAAGTTGTTAAGCTCTTTTTAGAGGAACTTGGCTCTAATACCAATTGTTAGATCTAGGGCACACAACTGAGAGGGGGGGTGAATCAGTTGTACATAAACTTGCTTTTACTTCAAACACTTGATTCTTCTTTGTTATTTAATAGCATATCAATTAACCATTCATGAAAGCATAAAGCATAAACACCAGAGCAAATAAACATCAACACATTAGACACCAAGATTTTGACGTGGAAAACCCAGTCAAGGGAAAAACCATGGGGTGATTAACCCAAGGATTATTCTCTGTTAGAAGAATAAGAAAAATAGATGGCACATGCCAATTAGGGCTCACTGCCCAAGCACACTGCTCACAAGGAGGCACACTGCCTACAAGAGACACACTGTCTACAAGATAACAAGTATTACAAACTTGAACTGGAGATTGACATCTTTACCATGCTTGGATCAGTTCCATTTAAGCCCAAAAACTCCTGCTCTGCCTTTCACACTTCTCTTCGCTATATCACTCTCATCATTGCAAGACACACTTTAAAATGAATTCACAATCCCTTATTTATACAAGGCATCAACTTAGGAACAATCATCTAAGTCGGCAAACACCTATAAGATCATTCGCAAGACGTGTAATACATCCGGTCGGCCTGTTTTAGGAAGAACACCAATATCCATGGTTATTTTTCAAATGCAACCTCAAACTTTAATGTGGACCGCCAATACGAATTGTACACGATCCAAAGATCACCAAAACCTTTCCTGAGTCATCAAGAACATCTGCACTTTATCAGCTTACTGGAATTCTTCTCTTCTTCATCCGGAACTTCAAGAACACAGTCTGTCATCACTGTCATAATGAGAAAGGTGCTTCCGGACCTCTAAACCATGAAAAAATCTAGTTGTCACTTCGCACAGACTTCTTCAACACTCCCTCCAATCCGCAAAGTGAGATAATGCAATTCCGGAGCTCACCGGACCTTTCTGTGACCCTCTATCACCTCTAAACACCTGCCGGAACCGGTTCTATTGGAGTGACCATAACTTCTTTAGATCTTCATACAGACCTCTGAAATCTTGACTGGAACATCTCAAGACTCATATCTACAAACCCTTTAAACCGCATCCTCTGATCCTCAACCTATTGAGTACTTTTGCCTTCTTCTCATCACTATTCTTCACTGTTTCTGATGGAGACTAATTTCCTCAATAACCTCAGCACACAGCTCATCCAATCCTTCTTATCAATGCAATATGAGTATGTTGACATCAATGACAACACTAGTTAACCTCATACTTGCAACAGAGTCCACTTGCTATACAACAACATAACAACTATTGGCAATCTGAGAAATTATTGAATCCTCTCCTCTAAATTTTATGGAGAACAATCAAATGTTTGCAGGTTGTTGAAGACAAAACAAAAATAAATTGAAACAAATAAATTGCATATACAATTGGAAGATTATTAAATATAAGAGTTTGACGAAGTTTTTTTTTTAAGAAAAGCTTTAGTAAATTAGTATAAGAATATAACACAAATTAATATGGTAGATTGTACAACAAACCACCAAATTGTCCCACACCCTATGGGAAAAGACGCAATACTTGAGATAGTATTTGTGCATTTAAGGCTGAATATTTTTAAAAGTTTAGCACTAGTAGTTGTGACTTTAAGGTTGTTAGTGTTGACTATAAGTACTAATAATTGAATGAAATGTGCCCTTTAGATATAAAAAGCAACGAATCATGTGATGCCACATCAGTGCACCAACAAAACATGACTTAATGCACACCTATAGTGTTAGACACACCTGACAATTGAGAGGGGGGTGGGTTGAATCAGTTGTACATTAAAACATCAAACCCTCATTAGAATTCAACCCTTATTTATATTTATCATGAATGTAAACAAATGAAACAACAACACATCAAAACACCATGCACAATAGAACACTAGATTTACGTGGAAAACCCAAGAAGGGAAAAACCATGGTGAGGATTAGCTGACAATATAAATGAATAGCAACACCGAATATAATAGGCTCACTACTAGAGGGCTCACTGCCCAAAGGACTCATTGTCCATAAAGAAAGAAGGGCTCACTGCTAATGGCTCATTGTCGGATTAGACTAACATCAAACTCTACACCATCCACAACCTTCAGCTCACTGTCTCTATTAACTTTAGGTACACTAAAATGTAGACACCTTTTGCTCACTGCTTCTGGTAGCCTTAATCATTAAAGCTTGAACTCATATCACAACACTTGATTACATTTTGCATCACAATACCCAACACCACTTATCAAACAATTTACCTTGTATTTATACCATCCGCAACTTGAAAAACATCTTCAAGTCAGCTACAATGAAATGTATGTACCTCAAATATGCAAACACCAAATAGGTTAGTGCCAAACATCTCCGCGGTGGAAAGAAGTGAAGGAGGACCATGTTACTTCTCAATCCGACTGGATGCTTACTCCTAGTTATCCCTACAAGGTTGCCATCAATGATCAATAGGATTCCTGGGCCAACGGCTAACAGTATAGGAGATAGACTCTATAGATATCTCCTCTTCTTCTTTAGGCTCTGCAGAACCAAGGGGGGTATTCCCTATTCAACATCCATGAGATATGCTATGAAAGGGCTGGGATGCTAACATAAAGCAGATAAATCCTCTATTAAGCAGACCAAAACTATGAGATAAGTACAAAGGGGCTAGCTTTGGGCCTACATTCAGTTATAGACAGAGGATTTTGGATCCTAAAACTACTTCTAAAATCCTAAAAGGTTTGTTTATGAAGTTTGAGTTTGATTTATATTTGGATGCAAAACTAGGACTTTAGTTGTGACCTCAATACAAGACTAGATCGGTGCCTATTCAAGGCTCAGAGTCAATAGACATACACATGTGAATGGCCAGCATGAACATACACCAAAGACTGGATATCAAGGGGATTTCTAATATCTGCCTTACAAATACTTCCCAACAATTAGGTGCTTAATCATTCATACTTAATGGTATCCCTACTGCAACACATTTTCTCAATGATTAACCTGAAACATTTAATTTGTTCCTTGAACAAAAGTAGGAGATTAAACATTCAATATAGAAAAACTATATTCCTAAACCTTAACAACCCTTAGTTATCTTGATTCAAAAGAAACTATGCCCACAGCTTGGAGACAAATGATTAAACACATGCACCGAGCATTTCTCATATAAAATAGCATGAAACCAGTGAACTCATGCATGAAACATACAACATGAGACTCATAAACTTACAAGACATCAAGAACAGGGCCACCACTGAAGTTGTATTGTGTCACAGCACCAAAATATTGTCTAGTTTTCAACAACCACAAAAAAGTAACACAGTTTGCTTAAAACAGCAAGAAAGTGTACTTCACAGAAATTAATTACATGACAAGGTCAAAATTCCTGCCAGACAATGCACTAGAGATGGCGCTCAAAATAATAAATGCAGCAGGGGACAAAACGGGAAGAAGCAAGAGGAGGGCAAGGAGTGGTTGAGCTCGAGCCCTGTGCTGCTGCTAGAAGACTCTCTGTCATAAAACCTGGTACTTGACCGTTCAACCATCGACCCATGCCTATCTGTAATCCAACCATTAATGGCTCAACCACTAGCAGCTCCTCCCGGAAACAGTAACAGCGCACCCATGGAAAATTCCCGCTCAAAAATGACCGCGAACACAAGGAAAAAACCATCGCCGAAAGCTCAAAACCCGACCATCAATTTGAAAACCCATCGCCAAGATCAACGGTCCCAAAATATGTATGAAGAGCTACTAGCCAACGAAATCGTGCCACGTGGGCACCCCATGATTCTATCGCTGGCCTTTTGCACCTTTATTTTGCCTTTATTGCTTTTGCATATGTGTGCTGAAATGCGTATACAAACACCACTTGTTCACCTTTCAAAATCCCTGTTTATGCAAAATGCATATACAACTGTCTGATATACAAGGCGGACCCCAAAGTTTATAGAACAATTTGAAAATCAGTTCAAATCTGGCTTGTATCCCTTTTACTGCACATTGGCTTGTATATCAGCATATACAAGTGCTTTATACAACCCATGGACGCCAAATTTCATTCATTGCACCTTATTCCTCCATCGCGTCTGGATTGCATGTCTCTCCTTTTGCATATTTTTGAATGTATAACTGCATATACATTTGCCTCATACATACAAGGCGGATTTCAAATTTTAATGAGGCACTTGAAGTTGTTTTGAAATCTAGCTTGTACCTAGCCTTTGTAACTTCACAATGTATATAGGCACAAACACGTGCCCAATATACATGCAACGGACCCCAAATCTTATATACTACAATTGATTTATCCCTTGGGTCCGAAATGTATGTCTCTTTTGTATATTGGCTTGTTTGTGCAAACATACAAATCCCCTAACATACAAGCAAGGAATCTTCTAGGATATGCGGTATGGATGCCCTCTTGTATGTCGCCAATGTACGCCAAACATACATTCAACCCTGTACCTGCTTCTCCTGTATGCCAAATATACAAACCTGTTTGTATATGCCTGCAGGCCCTACCACATGTATCTTTTCATTGTATGTGCTGGTGATGAACCTTTACACTGTAGCAGATGTATATCGGGCCTCCTTGTATATTTCATTGTATAAACCCAATGTATGTTCAGACATACATTCATTTTTGCATCTTTTTCTTGTATATAACCATTGTATTTTAAAACATACAAGCCCGATATACAAGCAGCAAATATTCCCAGGAATCTGTGAAAGATTGCTCCTTGTATATGCAACCCAATATGCATTTTAGAATGCATACAATTTATTTTTACCATTTTTTGAAGGCCGATGGAGATTTTTCACCCGCCAACACATATTTTGACCTACATGTATAGACAAACACCTTTGTATATATACAAAGACACTTGTACCTTAACTAATTTTTTGCATTTTTCAATTGAAACCAGACTGCTTATACAGGCAGTAACAGACCACACTAAGGGTTAACTAGGACCCAAATTTACATCGACACACTACACCATGCTTCCACAAGCAATGAAACACATCCGCAATTAGCGCTAATACACCAGGTTGGCCAAACCTACATTAACGCTCTTAAGAAATTAAGTTCACACTTCACCAGGTCTGGAAACAACTCGTGAACCACATAAAAACATCACACAACATTCTATAATATTCCAACACCAACATAATATCCAACAACACTGTCGTAACCACATACAACTGAAGAACACAACCATCCCATGTAACTAGTCAAACTACCACAAACAACAACTCATGAATCCAACCTTGCAGAGCATTTGAACATGAACCACTCCAAGGGAAGATAGACATAGACAATATTGGCATGTTCCCAAATCTACAATACAAGAAACCTCAACATGGAGAAATGTGGATCAATTCCATTTCTCCAATACAACTTGCTTCAAAGTCCACACCCTGGTGAACACACTTTCTTCTGCCACACGATCTAGAACCTGAAACTCTAGATATAGCACTTTTGAACACCTCTAATTAACATATTCAAATGTACAAGCATAACTTCAAGACTAAAGAAATCCAGAGCACAATACAGAACACGTGTCTGTCACACTGTAAACGTTTTTATTCAATATTTATCAAAAGCACTTGGAAGCTAAGAACCAAAAACACTTTCTCAAAACAATCACAACATCTGCAATACCTTCTCAACATATCAACCACACTAGAGGTTGGCATCTACAAGCACTTACTCATCACAGCTACACTAGAGGTTGACATCAATGATAACACTAATGACAACATAGTGCAACACTCACCAACAATCTCCCCCTTGGTAATTGATGGCAACACATGATGAAAAACCATCAACAAAAAAAGCATCTTATTATCTTCTACTCTCAAGCACCACTCCTCCTTTATCTCACACTTTCTCTCTCTCATCACTCCATGGTATAACCAACATCTCACCCTTATCAAACTTCTATCTTTTCTACACTATGGTTTTTCGACCAACTCTCTCCCAACTTGTATAGATATCCCCCTTTGACATCAATGGCAAAGGAAAATATCTGCAACCAACTCTTTTCCTTATGTTCTCCCCCTTTGACAACATTAACAAAGGGCAACTCTCTCTCTCTCTCTCTCCCTTGAGGGGAAACACCTATAACCAACTCATCTATTTCCACACAAATGACAACACTTGATCCCCCTAATTGTACCAACCAAAAATCACCACTACCTACTCCCCTGAGAGGTAGCCTACATCAATCCAGAACAAAGAATGAATCTTAAATTGCTTCACTAGACTGATGCACAATCTTATGCATCTAGTTGAAAGAAGGAGGGCTAATAACCCCTAACTTCTACCAAAGATACTCAACTGTATCTTTTGGAAGAGTCTTTGTGAAAATATCTGCAACTTGTTCTTTTGTAGGCACATACTCTAGCTTCACTTCATTCTCTACAACCTTGTCTCTTAGAAAGTGATAACAAATTGAGATATTCTTTGTCCTTGAATGCATCAATGGATTCTTTGAAATGTTGATAGCACTTGTATTATCACACAAAATAGAAATAGGTTCTTCATATGATACTCTGATATCCTTCAATGTTTGCTTCATCCACAACACTTGTGTGCAGCAAGATGCTGCAATAGTATATTGTACCTCTACAATAGATAATGACACCAAATCGTACTTTTTGCTTAGCCAAGAAACCAAACTATTTCCAAGAAAGAAAGCAGCTCCACTTGTATGTCTTCTGTCATCCACATAACCTGCCCAATCTGCATCAGTATAAGCACTTGAAGAGAAATTAGTATCCTTTGGATACCATAGGCCATAGCCTAGAGTGCCCTACAAATATCTAAATATCCTCTTGACTACTACCACATGTGATTCTCTAGGATCTTCTTGAAATCTAGCCACAATACAAATTGTATGCATGATATTCGGTCTAGTAACAATTAGGTATAGCAGTCCACCAATCATTGATCTATACTTGCTCTGATCTATCTTAGGAGATTCATCATTCTTGCTTAACTTACAACCAGGAACCATAGGAGTACATACCGGTTTAGAGTCTTCCATTCTTAACTTCTTTAACATTTCCTTGACATATTTTGATTGTGAAATGAATATACCTTTTTTTGTCTCATTGATTTGTAGCCCAAGAAAGAAATTCATCTCCCAAAACATTGACATCTCAAACTCATTCTACATCTCTTTTGCGAATTTCTTACACATTGCCTCATTTCCTCCAAAGATTATGTCGTCAACATACACAACCACAATCAAAATTTGATCTCTCTCAACTTTGAAGTAAATATTCCTTTTTACGGTACCTTTATTGAATCCCTGTTGCAATAAGTACCTATCCAATCTTGCATACCAAGCTCTAGGAGCCTGTTTGAGTCCATACAGTTCCTTCTTCAATCTATAGACCATATTAGGATCATCTGATAATTGAAAGCCTTCCGATTGTTCAATGCATACCTCTTCTTCCAAATCTCCATTCAAGAATGTAGACTTCACATCCATCTGATAAACTTTGAAGTCCTTATGTGTTGCAAAGGACAAAAACAATCTAATGGCCTCCATTCTTGCCACCAAAGCAAATGTTTCCTCATAATCTATTCATTCCACTTGTGAGTAGCACTTACACACAAGCCTAGCCTTATTTCTAACAACTTCTCCCTTCTCATTGAATTTGTTTCGGAACACCCATTTAGTTCCTATCACATTCTTGTTTGCTAGTCTTGAGACTAGTTCCAAGGTCCAATTCTTCTCAATCTACATCAACTCTTCTTCCATAGCTTTAATCCAATATTCATCTTTGTATGCTTCAATCACTGTCTTAGGTTCTACTTTAGAAAGTAAGCACAAATTTACCTGTTCTTCTATCATAGCAACTTTTCTTCTTGTCAACACACCTTTGTTCTTATCTCCAATGATTTGATCCTCAGAATGATTCTTTTGCACATACTTAGGAGTCTTAGGATTCCTTTTTGGAGCTTCTTCTTCTTCAACTTGCATTTCCTTTTCCTTTTCTTCTTCTCTGCAAGAGGACTCATCAGACTCATATCCTTCTATCAGCACTGAGATTTGATGTGGTTCTTCATCCACTTTGACACTTGCACTTCCAACTATCTTCTTTAGCCTCTTGTTGTAGCATCTATAACCCTTACTCTTTGTAGAATATCCAAGGAAGATTAATTCATATGATATTGCATCAAACTTTCCCAAGTTTTCTTCATCTCTCCTTATATAACATCTTCTTCCAAACACTCTGAAATATTTAACAATAGGAGATCTTCCATACCATAGCTCACAGGAAGTCTTTGAACTATTTACTCTTTCTTGCACTTTGTTTAATATGTAAACTGCAGTGTGAATAGCTTCTCTCCAATAGACATCTAGTAGATTTGCTTCTTTCATCATTGTCCTTGCTGCTTCTTGAATTGTCCTATTCTTCCTTTCCACAACTCCACTCTGCTAAGGAGTCCTAAGAGTTGACAAATGCCTTTTTATTCCATGATCTTCACAAAAAGTGTTCAACTCATTGGAGGTGAACTCACCACCTCTGTCAGACCTTAAGCATTCAATTTTCACATTTATTTCATTCTCAACCATATCTTTAAATGATTTAAACTTATCTAGAGCTTCTAATTTTTCTTTGAGAAAGGTTACCCAAGTCATTCTAGAGTAATCATCATTTAATAACATGAAATACCTGTCACCTTGAAAGCTTCCTATTCTTGTGGGTCCACATAGGTCTATATGCACCAACTCTAAAGGTCTTGCAGTAGAATATTCTTTGATTTTGAACCTCTTTCTTGTTTGCTTCCCAACCCGACATTCCTTGTAAATTGCATTGATAGGCTTGGTAATTCTTGGCAGATCTCTCACAGCTTGAGTAGAGTTGATCCTCACTAGGCTATCAAAATTGATGTGACACATTCTTATATACCATAGCCAAGTTTCATTGATTTGAGTCATAAAGTATTTACCATTAGCACCTTTGAGCTAATAAACATTTCCTTATGTCCTTGTTCCTGCAACAACTAGAGTTCAGGAGTTTTCTTTTCTGATCTCACAACCATCATCCTAAAACACAAGGTTGTATCCTCTGCTACACATATGTCCCACACTTAGAAGATTATATTAGATACCCTTGACATAAAGAACATCATCTGTTTTATGCTTTCCATCAAAACTAATTAAACCTTTTCCATAGATCTTAGTAGATGTATCATCTCTAAATTTAACAAGACCACCTTCAAACTTCTCAAGTTTAACAAACTTACCCTTATCACCTATCATATGATTTGAGCATCCGCTGTCAATTATCTAGTAGTTTTTCTCCTCTCTTGCATGAAAAGAAGTCACCATAGTTCCTTTGATATTGTGACCTATTTTTAAAGCAATTTCCTTCATACATCTTTCAGAATCAATAGAATTAGTTCCAACATTCAAAGCCATGAACAAACATTTGTCACTTTCATCATCCAGGTAGTCAGACTCATCATTAGATATGCTAGCATCTTCTTTAACATAATAACTCCTCTTGATAGATTTACCTTTTTTATCCTTGTATTTTTCATTTGGGACAAGTTCTAGACATCTGAAGCATAATGACCTATCTTTCCATAGTTAGAACATTTGAAAGATAATTTACCTTTGTATTTTCCAATGCCTTTATTCAATCTTCTTACAAAATCTGCTTCCACTTCATCAAGATCACCCAAATCTGATTCATCATTCTTTTCTGTCTTGATAACCTTAAAAGCAGTCTCTTTTCTTGAATTATCTTCACCAAACTCTCTTAATTCAAAAGTAGTTAAAGCACCAAACAATTGATCCCTAGTGTAGTGATCCAAATTTTGAGCCTCTTCAATAGCAAAAACTTTAGCACTATAAGATTTAGGAAGAGTTCTTAGTACCTTCTTTACCACTTCATTTTCCTCCAACTTTCCACCAAGGCCATTGATGGAATTAACAACTTCATCCACTCTATGCATGTAGCTCAATATCTTCACCCTTTGACATTTTTAGGGTTTCAAACTTGGTCTTCAAATTCTACATCTTTGCTTGCTTGACCTTGACATCTCCTTCATAGATACTTTCCAACTCTTGCCAGATCTCTTGAGTAGTTTTGTAGCTCATTACCTTCACAAGTTCTGAATTTGAAAGACCACTCAGAAGAACATTCCTTGCCTTGCCATTGTTCTCATAGTCCTTGATCTCATCATCACTTGTCGGACCACTAGTAGGCAAAGTATATCCATTTTCAACTAACTTCCATACACTGAACCCTAATGAGACAAGAAATCCTTCCATCTCGATCTTCTTGAACACATTATTTGTTCCATCAAACAAAGGAGCCTTGACACCTTTCCTATGCACCATCTGGATCTACCTTAAGCGATTAAGCTTCTTCCAAGGAACCTTTCTCTGATAGCAATTGTTAGACACACAAGACAAATGAGAGGGGGGTGTATAAGTTGTACATTAAAACATAAAACCCTCATTAACATTCAACCCTTCTTCAGATTTAGCATGAATGTAAACAAATGAAACAACACATCAAAACACTATGCACAGTAGAACACCAAATTTATGTGGAAAACCCAAGAAGGGAAAAACCATGGCAAGTATTAGCTCACAATATAAATGAATAACAACACCAAATACAATAGGCTCACTATTAGAGGGCTCATTGCCCAAAGGACGCACTGCCCAGAAAGAAAGAAGGGCTCACGACCAATGGCTCACTGTTGAATTAGAAAGAAGAAAGAAGAAAATTGTTATAGAGAGAACTCTATCTCAGAGTAATAGGAGGATCCACCACAACAACTCTACACCATCCACAACCTTTAGCTCACTACCTCTAATAACTTTAGGTACACAGAAATGTAGACACCTGTTGTGTGGTTACACAACACGCCCCATTTTGACTTGACAAAACAGGGACCCAACTTTTGGTGTGGCTTGTGTTGTCTGCTTTCTGGCAGTTTGGTAAAAGTAAGTCATGTGCATCATCATGATGAGGTAAGTCATCATCATGAGGTCAGTTTGTCAAAATTCATATTTCATTTCTGTGACCTTATATTTGGAAAGAGCGTTAAATTCCATGCAGGTTTGCCTTTTACATCACCCTAATATTCATTAGGATGTGAGAGTTATGAACAGTCAAAGTTTTTGTCAAACCTGATATTCGCAAGAGGAGGATCATATTTTTTATAACCTCAGTCATGTTGTCGAAGATCATCCTGATCTTGGTACATCACCCGATAAGTCGTGCAGTCCAGATATCCGGACGTCAACTTTAAGTAGGAATAAATCTTCCCCGTCAAACAGTCTTATATATCGCGAGTGTCATATTTCCAAATGTAACCCGATATTTCTTAATATCCTCCTGACGCGAAATATCACCCTAAGCCAATACCCTGATGACATCATCCAAATCTGATAAACGAAGAAATAAACATGATGATGACATCATCATCACATTTACATTTCGACAGGATATTTTCTAAACATGATCATGTTCGCATAACATGACGATGACGTCATGATGCCTTTCCGATACAAAGAACGAATATTAGGATGACGTCATCCTGATATTCCAAAAGAGAGACATGTAAGTTTGTCTCATCATCATCATATTTGAAACATCACCCGATACATCGAAATATCCTCCTGAGGTACTAAAGATAACCAAAAGGTGCTTTTGTCACTTGAATCTTGTCGCGATAACTATTCCAATTTGATGGAGGAGGATGACATTGAAACTCGACTTGATATTTGCGAATATCATCCTGCCTTCATGATATCCTGTCATATGGATATCCCCCCGCTCCCATTGCCGCCATTATGATTTAATGCGCGCAGACATGGTAGGTGGTTCCCGCCGACCCCAGAACCTAATGAAACACTTGGCAAGATCCTACGTTTTCGCGCAGATAATCAATGAATACAATCTAATTTGTCAGAGTTGCCCTAAATTTACCATGATTGCAAGGTTAAAAGGTAATTCAACCGTCATTTTTACATTTACCTTGCGATAAAATTGTTGTACAGAGCACCAGCTTCTGCATACTCATACAGGCGATAGTTGCACGATTTGAGCTCACAGACAGAAAGAAGTGCAGGATCATCAACTGAATTAAGAGCGTTGTTAACAGTCTACTGGTATAAAAGAGAAAGTTGCATAACCAGGTAAGTAAATGAAACCCTCATCATGTTGCTTTTATTCAGGTCTAATGATGTAAGTTCTGGTTTGTGCATCCATATGATTAAGTAATGTCGAAAAGATACAGTAGGCATGGTGATTTATGAAGTTAATTGCAATATGCATGCATGTGTATACCCGTTGTGAGATGGGATTTTGATAATTGCAGGTACTCATGGCTGACAAGAGGTTAGTTAAATGTCAGGAAGAATTCAGTAGGCCCATGTTCTCTTCTCAGAGGGGCATCCTATTTAAATATGGAGCAATTATAGATACCCATCAGGGGAGCACCAATTTGGAAGCTTGGTCAGCTAGGCTGAATGATGGGAATGACAAGAGTCCTGTGCTGGATGCAGTAATCGTATCCGGAATGTGGAATGCTGCCGGTTTTCCATACTCTATGGAATCTCCGGAGCTAGTCATCAAATGTGCCAGGAATTATAACCCAGAAACCAGGCAAGTGATGAAACATGGGAGGATATATGCGGACCTATCCATCAGGGGTCTCTCCCAGACATTTGGATTGCCATTGGGCAGCAAGGTCAAAAGTGTAGACATGAAAAAGTTAGAAAAGGAATATGAAAGCAATAAAAAGTAGGCCAGGAAGAACATGTATCAATGGCGGGCTGAGAACAACACATATCCTGCAGTAGCCAAACTACCTGTGCACCTGTTCAAATATGATTTTAGTGAGGAATACCAGTACATGATTGCACTCCTGAACAGAGTAACAGGCTAGCCTGATGCTGGTAGTTTTAGGGATTGGATGTATGGAATAATCATGATGTGCTTGTATTCAGATATCAAGCCACTGTGGGGCCAGCTAATAAGTGATGCTCTGCATAAGCAGCTGATGAACCTTGGAGGTTCAAATTGTGTATTCTATATGTCATCATACATTGTTTATTCCTGTGCTTATAAAGGCACTTTTGATGCTTTAGTTACAGACGGAAAGCTTACAAGCACAAATGCTGTGCATATTTGGGATCATCATCCCCAGCTGCAAAGAACCAATTACCTCAAAGATTACAAACTGGTCAATGATGCATTCTCCATGCATCTGGTGAGGACCATGGAGGAAGACAGAACAAAGAGATTGAGCATGGAAGCTCAAGAGATAGTTTACAGGCATGGAGCCTGGTATATACAGTTTGCCACCTTCTCATACATAAGGGTTGAAGGTTTTGAGGGACATCCTCTCATGCTGCCGAGGTATCCCATTGATGCGGTAGTAGTGATGGAGTTCATCAGGCAGGGCTCCACAATGATAAAAATATACAAGGACGCCAAGAAGCTACCACCAATTTTGTTTCCAGTCAGCATGGGCTGCTATATGTGCCCAGATTTAGACAATATAAAGAAGGTGATGGTCACCCTAAATAAAATGAATCTGCAGCCTTTTCCACTAACAAGACCATATGATCCTTACGGCAGGATGCAGAAGATAATAGGAAAGCCTATTCATCAGAGGCACCTAGAGGACTTCTGGGCCGACTGCGAAGATGAGGCAGAAGCAAGGAGAAGAAGGTATCAAAGGCTAACATTGAATCAAATCAAAACCTTTGATTGCATCCCCATTCCCCAACAATTGAAGAAGGATGATGGCAGGATAATTACAGATGAATATGAGCAAAAAAAGATATATAATGATACCATCTCTGCACCTAACCTCACTATATAGGAAGATATATCCTTGGACCCCTTCATTGCCAGGACCATACAACTAACTCAAGCTTGGGTTGATGAGCAGGTAGAGGCACTGAAGAAGAAAGGTGTTGCCATTACGGTGGACAACAAGAAGAAGGGGCAGGATATTCCTGGGGATGAGTATGATGACTTCCTGATTGAAAAGAGGAAGACTAAGGGAGATAAGCTACCTCCACCACAACAACAGAGCAAAAGACCCCCAAGGGGCAAGAAGGTGGATAAAGAACCCAAAGGGGTTATTATTGAAAGGGCAGTATTTGTAGCTGAGGAGGCAGCAGCATCAGGATCTGGATCCGAATCAGCATCCCCTCCAAAGAAAGAAAAGTCTAAGAAGAGTAAGACAGCAGAGGTTGGAATCACTGAGACCCTAGAAGAGGGTCAATCCTCAAGAAAACCAGGAGAAGAGGATATCCTCATGGAGGAAGAGCCTGAAGAAGAAGAGGCTCCATTAATAATGAGGAAAAGAAAAGCTCCACAGGTGCTGTTGTCCACCCCACCTAAGAAACAAAGAACCTCTATGAGGGGTGAAATAAGACAACCCCCAACATTATTACAAGGGGCAGGTAGTGAAGTACCTAAGGAACTTTAGCATAATGTTCCACTTCCTACCATCATCAAGTTCAAAACTGAACTTGCAGAGGAACAAAAGAAAGAAACTTCCCAGACACAAGCAGAAGGTCACATCTCGCTAGACGAGACAATTAACTTGTCTGATGATGAAGTTGTACAGGAAGTGGTTGCACAAAAGATGGAAACACTTGCTACTGGTACAAGCATGACCCCTCACAAACCTCCACCAGTTCAAATGATACTGGAAGAAAGGAAGCAAGCGGAGGTGGAACAAGAAAAGAGCCCAGAGCAGGTAGCTCAGGAAATAGGGCTGGAAACGTTAATTGCAGAAGTGACAAGTCCTGTAGTGGTGGACCTAATAGAGAAACAGGATGCAAGTCCTGAACAGCCAGCAGGATCACCTGATAAAGGGCAACCAGCAGGAGAAATAGAGATGGTAGAATCAGAAGGCCATACTCCAGAATTGGGCCAACAAGGTCTGCAGGATACATCAGCGAAACCTGTTATAGTTGAGGTTCAGGAAACGAAGGCTGATGAAAAGGAGATAACAATAGAGGATCCTGCTGCCAAAACACAAGAGGTTGATAGTGCAGGCCCGGAACAAATAATGGCTGCAGAACAAACGCCAGCACCTCGGGCAGAATCCACAGTATCCAGTGCAGTGGATATACAACAAGGGGAAGAGTTGAAACTAGATGAAATAATGACAGAGAAGGATCATGATCATCATGATCAACATATAGATGCACCACAAGATCCCCCACCCCAAGAAGATGCTCCCTCGGAGAAGGAAGTTCCAGAATAGGAAAATGTGCCACAAGATCAACAGCGAAGTGAGCATCAGGAAGAGGAAATGAGAAAATCACCATCTCCACCACATCTGTTGACAGAAACAGGAGACACAGGTGAACATCATGATGATGCAGAAAAACATGATCAGGTGCCTCCGTGGTTGGAGAAAGAGGTAAATATAGAAGAAGAATTTGAAATTCAGGAATTTGATGTCTCCACCTTGTTCTCCGCAGATATAATGAAGCCTAAGAGGAAGGCCAGAATGACTTTGGCCGTCAAGAGAGATCCAGCAACTGGGAGGAGGACCGCACAAATTGCAGTTCTTACTATGGAGAAAGAAAAAGGTAAAATTACCTTAGATGAATTCCAAATTAGCACAGTGGATCTGGGTTTTGCCAATGAGGACCAAGAAGGTCAAGAGGGAAAAGACATTATTGATTCTTTAATTCAAAAGGTAAAAAGGGAGAAGGAGAAAAATAAGCAACACAAAGAGCACATTACTCAGTTGCATGCCTACATAAGGAGGCTGACCAATCCTGATGATACTACAACTGAACATGCAGTCCCATTGACTGCTATTTCTCAAGAGGAAGTAAATAAACTAGACCTCATGAAACATGAGGCATCTGTGATAAGGAGATGGATGTCATCCACATTGGATGATGTGGAAGAAATGGTAAAGGCCTCCTTGAAGAGGTGGAGCATTCTCAGTGATTCCAGGACTAAAGTAGATAAATTGCAAATGCAGACAGGGAAAAGGTCCTACAAACTGGAAAAGGTACTAAATCTCCTGGGAGAAATAAAGAGGATAAATCCTCAACTGCTTATCAGTAAGCAGGTATTGAACAACCATACTGCATTGTTGATTGATATAAAGACATTTAGTTCGAATGTGGAGTGCTCAGAAGATGTAATAATAAGCTGAGAGATATCAACATGAAGTTACATGATTTAATGGCTGAAGAGGCAGAAATATTAGAAACATTGGAAGGAAAAGCAGAAGGGAAAATAGAAAATCAAGATGAAGAGTCTGCCATCAAAGCTTTACACATCAACTTCCAATCAGAGGCAGATGGTCCACTTGTCCACTTGACAGAAGAAGTTATAGATAAAAATCAAGGTCAAGATGGAGAAATACAATGAGACACTGTAGGACAGGAAAGACAAATTAGATAGCAGCAGAAATAAATATGAAGCACATAAGCACGCCATCATCAAAGCAAAGACTCAGGATGGCGGAGGAATAGATCAAGTTGTGCAGTCATATGAGCAGATTCGGAGCAGCATGCAGCCCCATATGCGGCGTCATCATCATCAGGATAGTGAAAGTTCAGGAAGTGACGCACATGATGATGATCCACATGAATCAGATGAGGAGCATGATGAAGATACATCATAAAGGGGATATAAGCGTAAGTAGTCTAGATAGTTGCTAGCTGGCAACTTGTGCCATTTTGTAGAGGTTGACAAAGTCAAGAAAATGATGACCATAGATTTGCATTGATAAATCAAGATCGTGGAGCTTTTGTAACGGATTCCTCACCTTGTTCTATAAAAGGGGTGCTGAAACATTCAGAGCTCATTTCAAAGTTTTTGTATACATTTATATTTTTGCATGCTTAATGAATGAGAAGACTGTGTTGATTACAATTCATAGTAAATCTTGAGTAATCAGTGTATGAATTCTGGATATATGTGGTGATTTGTTGCGTCCCTTGGAGTGCATGTCTACTTACATGTGTTGTTTTCATACAAATTCCTTTGAAGTTAGCATCAACTATATCTAGCTGTGGAATGTCCTGGTGAAAATATGGTTTGGTTTTCTTCTCTTCATAACAGTATCTAATATACATGTGGTTCAAAAGCTAAAGGTTCAACTTTAATTAGAAGCATTTCTTCATTTTCTTTTAAATTTCAGAACATTTCATCCTCATAATTGCAAATAATTGATGATCTTAAGCAAATAACACAGATATGCAGACATCTCGTAGATAATTGCAAATATTTAGCATATTTGAATACAAAGCATGCACAATTGAAAATATCATGCAAAGATTGAAGTATTTCTACATCTTTTCACCAAATAACTGTATAATATGACGTCTCTGTAAAGAATCTCTGCAGGAGTATCATGATGATGACTAACTTTCACGTAAGGCCCCAAAATGGAAACAACAACTCACATTAACCTCTGAGTAACTTCAGACGATTAAGATCTAATCACCGGAGACTTGAGATCATGAATTCCCTGAATTCATCGTATCTTTCAAGATGAATAAAAGGTTAATGTGTACTTTTATTCTATGCTTGTTTGTGACTAACATCATAACCAACAACACCTTATGTTCATTGCTTCTGGTATCCTTAATCATTAGAGATCGCACTCATATCATGACACTTGATTACATTTCACATCACAATACCCTACACCACTTCTCCAACAATTTACCTTGTATTTATACCATCCACAACTTGGAAAACATCTTCAAATTGGCTACAATGAAATGTATGCACCTCAAATGTGCAAAAACTAAATAGGTCGGACCAAACACCTCTGTGGTGGAAAGAAGTGAAGGCGGACCACACCAAGGGTTAACCAAGACCCAAATCTACACCGACATGCTACACCATGCTTCCACAAGCAACGAAGCACATCCACAATTAGCACTAACATGCCAGGTTGGCCAAACCTGCATTAACACCCTTAAGCAATTAAGTTCATGCTTCACTAGGTCCAGAAATAACTCGGGAACCACATAATAGCATCAGACAACATTCTAGAATGTTCCAACACCAACATAATATCTAACAACACTGTCTCAACCGCATACAACTGAAGAACACAACCATCCTTATATGTAACCAGTTAAATTGCCACAAACAACTCATGAATCTAACCTTACGGAGCATTTGAACACGAACCACTCCAAGGGAAGATAGATACAGACAAAATTGGCATATTCCCAAATTCGCAATACAAGAAACCTCAACATGGAGAAATGTGGAGCAATTCCATTTCTCCCATACAACTTGCTTCAAAGTCCACACACCGGTGAACACACTTTCTACTGCCACACGATCTAGAACTTGAAACTCTGGATATAGCACCTCTGAACACCTCTGATCAACATATTCAAACCGCACAAGCATAACTTCAAGATTGAAAAAATGCAAAGCACAATACATAACACTTGTTTGTCACATTGTACACTTTTTATTCAAATTTTCTCAAAAGCACTTGGAAGAGAAGCACCAAAAACACCTTCTCAACACAATCACAACATCTGCAATACATTCTCAGCATCTCAACCACACTAGAGGTTGGCATCCACAAGCACTTACTCATTACAACTACACTAGAGGTTGACATCAATGACAACACTAATGATAACATAGTGTAACACTTACCAGCATATTGGTCCACCCTTTTTTTTTGGGAACTATTTGACACCTCAACAATGTGGCCTTGAAACCTTAGTTATAAGCAAGGGTCTTGCCAAGTAAGCTACTGTAAATTTTTTGGAGTGATTCAAAATTGCCACGTATGATTTTGAGAGGCGTGAATTTAGGGTGCTCAACTATTGGGTCCTCTCCCCTAACTATTAATGCAATACATCATCCATACATGCATCTACAAGGCAAAGCAAAATATAAACGTCTAAAAATTCTTTTTTTTTGAGTGACTTGTTCCACTTATACACTGAAACATTTAAATTGTTGTAGTACTTGAGTATTGAGTTTTTAACCATCATACCTTTTGCTTCTCTAAACGCCACTCTAAAAAAATGTGATGGACATGAACTTCATGAATACCAAAAACATTTTATATAAACCACTTCAAATAGTTGTATTTTTATCAACTATATACTTAGCTTGAGAACCATGGGACTCTATGACCTTCAACAATTTTTGTATTGTTAGTAAAAACTACTTCCTCACACTAGTTAGTGCACTTTCTATAACTATGTCCATGCTTCTTCTAACCACAAGTAAAACTTCATGCCTTAGCCAAGTTTGTTGGGCAACTTTGGTAGCAAAAACAATAGCACATATGAACATTTGGATCACGGGGCTTCCTTATCACCGTCACATATCAATGATATTAACTCCACCCAACACCATATAAAGATTCAAGCCTACTTTTCCATTCAATATATTCGACAAACGAAATTAGCTTTATATCTAGAGGATCTGTAGTGATAGCTAATTTATGCACTAGAATGATCTTATAGCAAACTTCTTTTAATCCCACCATCATAAATAAAATTATCTTTGTCATTTCATGTAACCATATTACATTTCAGATGGACTTCTAGCTTTGTGTAGATCTCATACAATCTATATAGAAGATCTCATGATTCAACATCCCTAAAGATGAGTATACATCTAAATTCCTAATAATATCCTCGATTCTTTTAATCAAATAACCTTTAATATTTTACAATAACACCAACTACTCCAACATGTTCCATCTGTTACTTAAACTTCCTATTAACCTCTAAAAATCATCCAAAATATTTTACCAGATTAATAGCCAAAATTTTTTTTAAAAAAATCTCCAATAAGTATCATGTTGTTGATGACCATAATTCTTAGAAGTCAGTCAGAGAAAGATTAAGAGAACGGTACGAAAATGAAAATGCACATCTATACAGTCAGAACTAGAAGTACCGCTGTGGCGGACTATAGAAGATCACCGACAGCCCCTACCACACCTCGTGAGTCATCAAATATTTCTTTATGCAGTATGTCAAACACCATGTACACAGTACATACTTCCTATTTATATACTCTGCAAGGAGGTTAGCAGAAGTTCTGTGAGCTCAATAAATTTTGGGTACTGATGATTTGAATTTGAAGTTCTGTCATATTGAATGAATACGTGTCTCTTATTGTATTATAGGCACGAAGAACAAAATATAGTCTGGCATTATGCTCCGTGGAAAATAACAATTCGTCTCCATCCAAGCCTCAAATACCACATCTACCTATATAAACATAGGAAATCTAATATACCACCTCAACAAAAGATTGAAGAAACATAGATCAGTAAAGGAGAGTTGTATAGCTTCCAAGATGGGTGAACGATATCAGGGAATCATGAACAAAATTCATGACTATGCACTAAACTCCGAGCATATTTTGTGCACTGCAGTCCTGGTCACATCAGGGGCAATTCTGCTGTTTTTGACAGGGCTAACTGGACTGGTAGTGGTGGTTTTGGCCCCTGTTTCGATACTTCTAAGCCCTTTATTGATACCAGTAGGAGCCCTGCTGTTTGTTACAGTTGCTGGGCTTTGTTCTGCTGGATTTTTTGGGCTGGTAGTGTTTTTTTGTGTTTCATGGTGGTATAACTATGTGAATGGCAGGCATCCTCCTGGTTCTGATCAGGTGGATTATGCATGTCTGAGGATAGCTGATACTGCAAGACATGTGAAGGATTATGCTTGGAAATGTGGTGGGTATTTGCGGGGGAAGTTGCAAGATGCTCTACCTGGAGCTTAAGGATGATGTTTGTTGCATTGCAGAGCCCTGATTGCATGGTTGCAAAGGGATGTTGTGGTTCTAAATATGCGTATATTTCCTATTATATTAGTTGTTTGTTTATATATCTCATGATTAGGGGTTTATCTTATGATGTTGTGGCTCTAGATAAATGCATATATAGTTGAAGCTATTAGGTCGGCTAAAAATGATGTATCATGTCCCCAACTGCCATCCCCATGAGACAGACTTGTCTGAGAGGTGTTCTATTTTCTATTGTTGGTTGGTCTAGTTATTGTAGGAGATTGCAGAGTCCTCACAAACATATATTTTAACCATATGGAATACAATACATGCTTTATATTGCATACCATCTAACAATGCTTCAAGGTATATAAGTAAAAAGGATTGCAAGAATAATTGCCTCTTCTATAATAACAGGCACATATCTTACAAACCACTGTTGTAGTCTTGAATACCAGTGTTAGTGCTCTCCATACATAGGCGTAGCACAAATGGAAGCATGATTGTAGTGGTTGCATTGAAACATTTTAGTTAAGCATGTTTATTTCCATCTCCCTTATTTGATGGCAACTCATATGCCATGCTTTACCTCATATGTCAGGTGTTTGAAGATGAAATTCAAAGAAACTTTATTACATGGAGAGATAAACACATGTAATTAATGCTTGCCTTTAATTTTTAACTTGTACAAGACACAAATAGTTGGTATGGTTGTTTTGATGAAATTTAAAGAAACTTTATTACATAGAGATAAACACATTACATGAGAAAATGTTTATTACACTTGCCTTTAATTTCTAACTTGTACAAGACACAAATAATTGGTATGATTGTTGCCAAAGCAACAACCCTATGTTTGCAATTTGTAAAATTGTCATATTTCTTTATCATGCATTCCCATAAACCTAATCATTTTTTAGATATGGTTCAAGGCAGCCAACTTCTCTTTGTATGTGATAGCTTCTATGCATGCCATGACACCGATCCAACTTCCATTCTTTTTGTTCTTATTACTTATGTATTAATCATAGATGCATGCATTAATTCACATTTATTATTATGATTGTATTCTTAAGTTGTAAATAAGCTCTTTCTTAATTAATATTGTATATTTTTACTAAGAGTAATTGGCCTTCATTTCATTGCTTTTAATTGGAAGTGACATCTTCTCATTATCAAATTCTTGAGAAATCTACTTAATTTTTAAGGAATTTTGTTGATGTAGAAAAATAATGAACTAATTGTATGAGTCAATGAGAAGAAAACATGAGTAGGCTTTAGAAGAATATGGATAACGAAAGACTTTTGCACTTGCACAAGTCTATGCTAGAGTACATAGAAGATAAATAAATTCACACAAGGAAATGGTTTTTCCATGTAAATTGCATATGACATTACACTACATGAGAACTAATCAATCAAGTGGTTGCAAGAGTGAATGCTTGATTGACATGTGGCAAGGCCATGCTTAAGAATGCAAAAAATAAATGTGTGTAGGAATTTCAAGGTTATAGTGGTTGCATTATCAAACTTGTTTCAACACTTAATATAATATTTTATGCCATAAACATGTCTCCATATCCCTTACATTTCACGACCAACTAAATGACATGTTTATGCACATCTTTTCCTTATTTGAACACTTCATATAATATTTTATGCTATAAACATGTCTCCATATCCCTTGCATTTCATGGCCAACTAAATGTCATGTTTATGCACATATTTTCCTTATTTGAAATTCTATGAATAGGTACAAGGAAAATCTATTATGATTAATATTAGTACCACACATTTTAAATCTCCTTTGCACACAATAAAATGTCTAATGTGTATGCTTTTAATTTCTAAGCTTGTACAAGACATAAGCAACTTATATGATTGTTGTCAAAGCAATAACCCTATTGTTAGAGCTCATAAAAATCCTATTTATCTACCATACATACTTGAAAATAAAATCATTATTTAGATATGGTCTTAAGTGGGAATTCCTTTTGTCTGTGATAGTCTTGAATTCATGCCACAACATAAGTGCAAATCCCATACCTTTAATTCATGTTTCTTATCTATCATTCATGGATGCATTTGTTACTTTCAATAATATTTGTTATGTTCATATCATACAATTTAAATGAGTCACTTTCTCATTCATTATTGTGTTCCTCTATTAAGATCAATTAGTGTTCTTATTATTAGATCCAATTGCAAGAAGCCTCTATCTTCTATTTTCACAACTAATTAGCCCATATCATTTTCAAACATCATTCGATCTCTATCACATTCCCACATTCCAACATCATCCCAATCTACCTAGGTATCCATTATCTCTTATGTCATCCACATGCTAATGAAAACACCCATAATCAATGCTACCCTCGTCATGACAATAATAGTCATTTTACATGCCAACATAACTTCTCCCAAACAACTTTTTAATTTCCACCAATAGAGAAATCTTAGCATTTATTTGTGCCTAAGTACTCATTATCAAATCGTCCAAGCCCTCTTTAATCAAATTCTTGTGAAATCTACTTTATTCAAAGAGAAGTTGAACCCATGTATGGACTTAATGAATTAAAAGATTGTGGAGATCACAGTAGTTGTGATGAAAATTGAAGAATGCCTTACAAATTACAAATACAATGGCTTACATTGCCTAAACATGATGAGTAGAAACAAAGTAGAGAATCAACTAGGGGAGAGGGCCCCATAGTGGGTCACCCTAACTTGACAGGTCCACCTAGTGTGCCACATCATTCCAAATTGTTTTCCCTGCCACCTCACCACTGACGTGGACACCCTAAATTTTTTGTTTGGAGGGGTGAAGTGTTTTTTTCCATGTGGATGACGAGGCATGTTGGTGGGAGCAAAATTTCAGGCCTTTTTTAAGGCTAATCGATGACCGGTCATAAGGACCCCTGATCATGGTACTTTACATGGTGGATAGTGCTTAGCATGCCATGTGGCATGTGAGCATAGTGCCACCTTTACTTCCCACACTCTCACATTAAACTCTACACTTCTGGCTCATTCCATTTCCTATTGCCGCATTAACTTTTTTGTAGTCCACATTTCCTTGGTCTTTGTGTCGCGTCATTTCAGAGCAATGGAGCCTTCACTGCTCTGGGTCTTTCCATTGATGAATCACCGGTACCCCATTACCGATGCTACTTATCATGTATGGTTGTTGCAAATGACACCAAAACATGGTCACTTTGGCTTTGGAGATGCTCATTTTTGCTTTGGATATGGTCATTTAAGCTTTGGAGATGGCTTGACTTTGGAGATGGCTCCTATGAAGTTTGACATTGTTCGTCTCCTTGCTCCTTTGATGTTGTTCATTGATGGCTTCCTACACAAGCCTAATATGGATTCTGAATTCTGCTAAGGCTATGATTCAGTGAGCTCAAAAAAATTGAAATTTTTTGTTTTGTTTGTTGTCTTCAAATGGGTTTCATTTTTATGTCTGTCTTCAAATGGCTTTCGTGTTTGTCTTTAAATGGGTTTCATGTTTCTGTATTTAAATGGGTTTCTTCTTCATGCATGTATATAGAAATATGTTAAACTATTTGCAATGGGATTTCTTCCATCTTTTGTTGTCTTTGGTCATAAAAAGGAAGCTTCTTGTTTTCTCTATGGTTGTTATCATGGGGGTTGTATATTTAAATGGGTTTCTTCTTCATGCATGCATATAGAAATATGTTAAACTATTTGAAATGGGATTTCTTCTATATATTGTTGTCTCTGGTCGTAAACAGAAGCTTCTTTTTGTTTTTTTTGTGGTTGTAATCATGGGGGTTTTGTATTTAACTAGGGTTCTTGTTCATGCATGTGTACATAATCATTTTACTATTTGCAATGGGATTTCTTCCATCTATTGATGGCTCTGGTCATAAATGGAAGCTTCTTTTGGTTTTCTCAATGGTTGTAATCGTGAGGGTTATGTATTTAAATCGGTTCTTGTTTATGCATGCGTATTAATTTTTTTGCGGTTTGCAATCTATTGTTGTCTTTGGTCATAAATGGAAGGTTCTTTTGGTTTTCTATCTAGTTGTAATCATGAGGGTTCAGTATTTAAATGGGGTTCTTGTTTATCCATGGGTATTAAAATATTTTCTATTGTTTTCAATGGGATTTCGTCCATCTATTGCTATCTGTAATCGTAAATGAAAGGTTCTTTTGGTTTTTTGAGTGATTGTAATCATGAGGGTTTTGTATTTAAATGGGATTCTTGTTTATTCATGGCTATTAATTTTTTTTTATTGTTTGTAATGGGATTTATTCCATCTATTGTTGTCTGTAATTGTAATGGAAGGTTATTTTGGTTTTCTAAGTGGTTGTAATCATGGGGTAAGTGTAAGAAGATGGGGGGCCAAAAAGGGGTCTTAAGTGGCCACTTTTTTTTTGAAATCAAGAAATATTGACCTTGGATGAGAAATTAAGCATAATTACACTCAAAATTTTAAGATACAACAAAAATAATGTTCGTAGTGATCTAAGTCTATTTTCTAAACTACTAATTTTTTAAAAAATGGTATAGATTAAGGGGTTCAAAAAAGGGAGCCACAAAAATTGGTGTTGTTTTTGTCAAAAAACATAACATAGCGTGTTTTGTGGCTCCCTCAAAAGGTTAACTTTTTTTTTGGTATTTTTAAAATCGCTTCGGTGAGAAATTAGTTAACATGTAGTTTATGCCCGATTTTTTTAATAATTTTTAATGAATATTTAATTTTTTACTAATTTTCAAAGTGGACACATCCTGAAAAATAGAATTTTGGCCGTGCTACCGCTGTAAATTTTGAAAACTAATTGAATTTATTTTTTAATATGTGTAGAATGGAGTCTAGTTTATAAAAAATGTAATTTATTTGAAATTTCAATGAATGGTTAATTTATAATGAAAAAAAGACCAAACACTAGTTTTTTGCTCAAAAACAAACACACAAATAAAAGATATTATAGATGAAAGGCTTAATATTGTTAAAATGTGAAAAAAATTACATCGTTAAATAGCTAAGAGAAAGCCTAACATTACCTAGGTGTTCGATTTATTCAACCTTGAAACACGTGCAAATCTAAGGGTTAGCACAAATAAAATTATGTGAAATCCTGTAGAATATGCAAAAAACACATCTTTGGACGATGGGAAGGCACTCCAAGCCTTTGGGTTGGAAATCCAAAGAAAATCCCAAGCCTTAGGGTTGGGATTCCCAAAGAAAAATATAACACGAGCATGTTAAATGCACTCGTGTTATGTTTTGCATTTTTTTTCTTTTTTGCAAGTTTGCTCGATGTTTTCCTAGTTCGACATAATGTGAGCGTGTTATAACGCACTCATGTTATGTCTTGGTTGGAATGATTTATGTTCAAGGTTTTCAAGTATGTTTGATGTATGTATGTTTGTGTATATATTTGTATTTATATATGTACGTATGTATTCCAAATTATATGTATGTACGTATGAATGTATGTATGCATGCTTGTATGTATGTATTGATGTATGTATATGCCTATATGTATACATATGTATTCTTATATGTATGTATGTATGTATATATGTATACATGTATGCTTGTATGTATGTATGTATGGTTACATATGTATGTATGTACATGTATGCAAGCTTGTATGTATGTATATATGTATGCATGTTTGTATGTATGTATGTATGTATGTAAGGGTTTTGGGTTTAGGGTATATAAGGACCTAATCCCGTATAGTTTTTAAGGTTTATGGTTGAGGTTTTTGGGTTTAGGGTTTAAGGTATAGGGTTGAGGGTTGAGGGATTAGGGCTTAAGTAATAGGTAGAGGGTAGAGGGTAGAGGGTAGAGGGTTGAGGCTTGAGGGTTACAGTTGAGGGATAATATTCAGCTTGTTGAGTGTATAAGATTAAGTAAGACATGGGGATTAGGGTTTAGGATATTTGGTTTAGGGTTTACGATATGTATTGAGGGTATATAAGGCATAGGGTGACTTGGGTTGAGAATGTATGGTTTAGGTTTTAAGTATAGGGTATAGGCACAATATTCAGGGTTTAGGGTATAAGGGTGAGGTTATAGGGTATAGGGATGAGGGTTTGTGGATGTAGGCTTCAAGGTTTAAGGTATAGGGTTGAAGATTGAGGGATTAGGGCTTAAGTATATGGTTGAGGGTATAGGGTAGAGGGTTGAGAGTTTATAGTTGAGGGATAATGTTCAAGGTTGAGTGTCTAAGATATAGGGTTTAGGGTTTAAGGTTGAGGGTATAAGGCATATGGATGAGGGTTGATGGTTTAGGGCATAAGTATAGGGTTGAGGGTATAGGGTATAGGGTAGAGGTTTGAAGGTTGAGGGATAATGTGCAAGGTTAAGTGTATAGGGTATAGGGTTTAAGGGTTTAAGGTTTAAGGGTCTAAGGGTATCTAGGGGTTGAGAGTTTAGGGTTTAAGGGTTGAGGGAATAGGGTTTAAGGCATAGTGTCGAGGGTAGAGGGATTAGGGATAAGGTTTAGGGTTGAAGGTTTAAGGATTGAGGGTTGAGGCTTTAGGGATGAGTGTTAAGGGATTAGGGTTTAAGGTATAGTGTTGAGGGTAGAGGGTTTAGGGATAGGGTTTAGGGTTTAAGGTTTACGGGTTGAGGCTTTAGGGATAGGGTTTAGGGTTAAGTGTTAAAGGATTAGGGTTTAAGGTATAGTGTTGAGGGTTGAGGGTTTATAAATAGGGTTTAGGATTTAAAGTTTAAGGGTTGAGGCTTTAGGGATAAGGTTTAGGGTTTAGCATTAAGTGAGAGACCTAGATGGCTAAGGACGGATGGAGAGGCAGACAAGGAGTGATTGGGAGACGTAGAGAGGGGAAAGGTAGAGAGGTGAGGGGGAGACAAAGGTGAGAGATAGAGAGGTGAGGGGAGATATATAATAAAACAAGAGAGTGAAGTTGACAACTTAAGGGAAATATGGGTAAGGAAGAGGGAGAGAGGTGGAGAGAAAGGGAAATATCTACAGAGTCGTGAGAGATATACAAGTGAGAGACCTATAACCTAGGGAGAGAGGGGTGAGAGAGGTAGGGGAGAGATGGGGGTGAGGTAGATAGGAAAGGAGAGGGGTGGATAAGGGTTGAGGGTTTAAGGGTTGAGGTATTAAGGGTTGACAGATTAGGGTTTAGGGTTGAGCGATTAGGGTTTAAGGTATAGTGTCGAGGGTTGGGGGTTTAGGGATAGGGTTTAGGATTTAAGATATAAGGGTTGAGGGTTGAGGCTTTAGGGATAGGGTTTAGGGTTTAGAGTTTAGGGATAAGGGATTAGGGTTTAAGGTATAGTGTCAAGGGTTGAGGGTTTAGGGATAGGGTTTAGGATTTAAGATTTAAGGGTTGAGGGTTAAGGCTTTAGGGATAAGTGAGAGACCTAGATGGCTAAGGGTTGAGAGATAGGGGAGAGATGGGATGAGGTAGATAGGGGAGAAGAGGGGTGGATAAGGGTTGAGGGATTAGGGTTTAATGTATAGTGTTGAGGGTTGAGAGTTTAAGGATAGGGTTTAAGATTTAAGGTTTAAGGGTTGAGGGTTGAGGCTTTAGGGATAGGGTTTAGGGTTTAGGGATAAGGGATTAGGGTTTAAGGTATAGTGTATAGGGTTGAGGGTTTAGGAATAAGGTTTAGGATTTAAGGTCTAAGGGTTGAGGGTTGAGGCTTTAGGGATAGGGTTTAGATTTTATGGATAAGGGATTATAGTTTAAGGTATAGTGTTGAGGGTTTAGGGTTCAGGGATAGGGTTTAGGATTTAAGGTTTAAGGGTTGAGGGTTGAGGCTTTAGGGATAAGGGTTTAGGGTTTAGAGATAAGGGATTAGGGTTTAAGGTATAGTGTTGAGGGTTGAGGCTTTAGGAATAGGGTTTAGGGTTTAAGGTCTAAGGGTCAAGGGTTGAGGCATTAGGGATAGAGTTTACAGTTTAGGGATAAGGGATTAGGGTTTAAGGTATAGTGTCGAGGGTTGATGGTTTAGGCATAGGGTTTATGATTTAAGGTTTAAGGGTTGAGGGTTGAGGCTTTAGGGATACAGTTTAGGGTTTACGAATAAGGGATTAGGGTTTAGGGTTGAGGGATTATGGTTTAGGGTTGAGTGATTAGGGTTCAAGGAATAGTGTGGAGGGTTGAGAGTTCAGGGATAGAGTTTAGGATTTAAGGTTTAAGGGTTGAGGATTGAGGTTTTATGGATAGGGTTTAGGGTTGAGGGATAAGGGATTAGGGTTTAGGGTTTAAGGATAAGGGATTAGGGTTTAGGGTTGAGGGATTAGGGTTTGAGGTATAGTGTTGAGGGTTTAGGGATAGGGTTTAGGATTTAAGGTTTAAGGGTTGAGGGTTGAGGCTTTAGGGATAGGGTTTAGGGTTTCGAGATAAGGGATTAGTGTTTAGGGTTGAGGGATTAGGGTTTAGGGTTGAGGGATTAGGGTTTGAGTTATAGTGTTGAGGGTTGAGGGTTGAGGGATTAGGGTTTGAGGTATAGTGTTGAGGGTTAAGGGTTTAGGGATAGGGTTTAGGATTTAAGGTTTAAGGGTTGAGGGTTGAGGCTTTATGGATAGGGTTTAGGGTTTAGGGTTGAGTGATTAGGGTTTAGGGTTCAGGGATTAAGGTTTGAGGTTGAGGGATTAGGGTTTGAGGTATATTGTTGAGGGTTGAGGGTTTAGGGATAGGGTTTAGGATTTACAGTTTAAGGGTTGAGGCTTTAGGGATAGGGTTTAGGGTTTAGGGATTAGTGTTTAGGCTTGAGGGTTTAGGGTTTAGGGTTGAGGGATTAAGGAGGAGGTCAAGAAATGAATAATATAGAATTTTGTATAACAAGCTAGAACGTGCTCGCTTTATAATGTGAGCACATTTTCTCTTGCTATTGAATTAGTAAAAAGGCCAGGATACTCGTGATCCAAGCCCACATGCTCTATTTTCTTCTAGTTATGTGCGTGTTCCAACAAAAAAACATTTTTTATATTGTTGGGAAGTGCACATGGACATTTTTCACATTCTACCACCTTTGCATGAACTTTCCACCACCTTTTTCTGGTTTGCCAACTTAAGAAGGAGGAAATAACATAGTTTTCACATCGAATTTGATATATATCAATTTAGGTTTCAATTTTTGTAGTGTTGCAATGTTAATTGTGATTGAATTGTAAAAATTTAACATTATACATTGGTTAATTGTATTGTTGTTACTAATTCTATTTGAGTGTTATTCAATTTAACATTGAAAAGGAAGCAAGTGGAGAAAAACTCAAATTGTTGAGTTTGATGCAAGAAGAAAAAAAGACTACATAATTGGGTACTCTATCCATTCGAATCTCTATTTTTTAGGTATGTCAAGTCTTTACACGTGTTCTAAGTTGTATTTTCCTTAATTCTTTGAATTACTTTATCATTCCTTATCATACATGTTTATGTTAGTTGTATGGTTTATATATTTTGTGTTTATATCAGTTGTGTTTATATTTTGTGTTTATAGTTCATGTGCCTTGTCTATGCTTCCACATTTTGCATACATGTCTAATAGGGAATTTGCAGTCCGAGCTCTGAATTTCTTCCCAAACAACTATAAATTTCTATTGCTCTAAATTTATTCACAAATAATTGTAAATAAACAACACCCATCATGATCCATGGATCATAGTTCTTACTACCCAAAAGGCTTAGTCATCACACACAAATCTACCCATCATGCAAACTATTATCCATGATATATCAGTTCATGGTATGCATAATAAAAGATATATCAAAGCTGAACATTAATTAAAATAGACATAATCATGATATCATTGTTAAGTCATGGTGTGTTTCCTTTAAACCTACATAGATAGCCTTAAGTTAAATCTCTAGATTTTATTACTTGAAAGAATCCATAAGATGAGCTTACAATCTATCACAGTACCATGTATATTTTCTATAGGAGTCAATAAAATCCTTGGCAACATAAACTTACATCGTCTTACACTTGGGCTCTTTGATAAGTATGTGCAATAATGAATAATACAGACCTTAACATACTGTGATGTCAAATTATTCAAGAATAATTCCTTACAACATATAAATATACAATCCCTTAAGCATAATGAAATACTATTATTTTGTCATAACAAGTTACAATACAAATAAATAGGTGCCAAGATCATACAAGTAAATCCCAATAGGATTAATCCAATTTATCTTGGGGGGCTAGAAGGTAGCTATAATTTAGTCACATTTTACTTGGGCTTTTCCCCCAAACAACAATATATCAGCTGGAATATTGGCACCTAGTATCCCCAAAGGATGAGACCTCTTACACACAACATCAAGCAAATAAATCTTCTTTATACCTATAGACCTATAGCTTCTCATGAAAGATATCATCAATCCAAAACATGCATTTATCAAAATGATCAATAGGAACATAGTATCCTAGATGCAAAACTAAGTTCCTTTATTCAAATTCAAAAAGTAAAAAAATGGGATTACAATACACTCCTCTCCAACATAAACTAGTCAAGACAACCATAGAACATCTAATAACGATTTGACAACTATTAAACAAACATAGCTACCAACCAAAGAAATAGAAAAACCTTAAAAAATTCCATACAACCAAAACTAAGTTCTTACTTGTGAAGATATTTTCTAGTGGTGCTGAAGACATACCTTCAAAGTGGCTTGGGAGTACAAAGTGGCTTGGGAGTACAAACTTGAGAAGACTTAACCACTATTTCATTAAAGGGATGAAAGTAGCTAGATTTTCCACAAAATCACTTCTAATACATGTTTTAATTCTCAATGCACTCATCATCCACACCCCTTCCTTAGACAGCTTTGACAAACTTTAAGGCAACTAGAAAGGAGCAATTAATCTACTACTTAGTTGAGTATGCACCTGCAATGTTGATATCTTATAGACATAAAATTAGCACCAATTTATACGGCCTCTTATGTAAAGTGCTTTAACCTTGAATTTTAGAAAGAGCCCTTTAAAAGTGAATTGAAAACTCTTCTTTGAGTAGCTAAGAACACTTCAACAATGGTAATGGGCTGAAAAATCCTCCACCATGTGATTGAAAACTCTTCTTTGAATCCAAGGAAAGTGTGGGAAGTGCTGAAAATATTGAGGGCAGCAGACCTAAAATTTGGAACCATATTAATTTCTTAGGAACTAATATTTGTCTCTTTATCATGCTATAGATAAATTCTTCGTCATGCCGAGGAAATGATCAAGGATTAAACCAACACAAGAAGAGAAAGAAGCTAAGAATGCAAAGAAAGCAACGGCTATGAGGGAATTTCGTGAGAAGGGGAAATCGGACACGATTGTTGAAGACATGCCAATTGAAGAGGAACCTCAACCATCAACAAGAGATATGGTATTGGTGGCACAAAGGGAATGCATGCAAAAACTTTTTTGCTATGAGAGATTTGAATACCGCATTTGGAGACACGTCCTCTACCACAAGTCAAGATGGAGGGACACCATCTACCACATCTCAAGTTGAGAGTACATCATCACTCACATGTGAGGAAGGAGGTAAGCCATCGTTCCCACCTCAACCTCAAGTTATGTCATCTATTCCATCTCCAATTGAAAGTATGCCATCGAGCCCATCTCATTTAAATATTGATGAAATTCCTAATGTTGAGATGAATTTACCTTTCTTAACACCACCTAGAATTTTGCATAGAAAGACAAAGTATTTAATGTATATTGATGAGAATATTTTGCAGCCAATGGAAGGTAAGATTCCAAAATGCACTTGTAAAAGATATGTTCATAAGATTTGGAGAGTTTTCTTTGAAAAGTTAACTATTTGTTGAAATGATGTGAAGTATAAAGTATAGGTCCATCATGAAGATTCTTGGGTTGAGAACATCAGAGGCTTCAAGTGAAAAATCTATTGTCAAGAATTTAATGAGTACATATGAGAGTGTGGGTAACACCTCACACACAAAAGATAGTAATGTCACACGACATGTCATTACATTGACAATAGTAAGTAATCAAACGAGGAAACCAATCTCATTAGAAAGACGAGTCAAGCATTGAGAATTAATAGGAAAACTTTATCAAGAGCGGTTGGAAGGCGCTAAAGAATCGAGGACACCAATGCCAATGAATTATGAGTATTCTTGGGGAGACTACCATGAAAAGATAAACCAATTGTTGAAGCATTGAGATCACTAATTGAAGACTTTTAGAAGAATTACACAAGTGTATCTTTGAATCAAAGGGATGTGTTAAGGAGAATCGGTAGTTGAAACTGTGAGCCACATCTAAAGCATTTTTTGGATATGACTCAAACACAGTTTTTTGGTAAATTTCTAGAGATATATCCTCAAATTAAAATTTCTCAAGGATATTTTGAAATGCTAAAATCATTCTATGTCAAAATAAATCACACACACACTACTTGTTGTAGATTACATATTGAATTTTCTAACCATTTTAATGTTTATTAGTTTATATGTTTAGATTTGCATACTAAGAATGTTTTGTAGGATTGTGGCATACATGCGCCACCAACATCTTCAAGAGACTGCATATCAACAATTTTATGTGAAAGAGAGGAAAGTCAAATATTCTACAAGAAATTGTGCTTGGATGACACATGTCAGCATTGCGGTGGCTTGCAACGTATGCCAATATGTGAACATATGGAAAGCACACATGCCGTTGGAAATGAACTAGTAGAGTTTGATAAGTATAAAACAGTAGCCTACAATACAAAAGATGGCAAAGAAGCAAAGAGGTATGATTTGGTTATTCAAAAGATTCTAGTGTATCAGTTTATGTCTACATTTCATGACAATATAGTGTATGAGTATGCAAGGCATACCCATAGAGTGCGATGGTTGGACTTGTAATTAAAGTTATGTAAGGACACATTTCCACTTGGTAGCATTGTTTCAGTCATCAAATTTGTAGAGAACTACAATCTATAGCCACAACATGAGGTGCAATCACAATATTACCACACAGGTTTCTATATTTGTGCACATCACATTCATTCATATGAATGATAGTATAGAGGATGACATAAAGATCATAAGGAAGTATCATTTTTATATTAGTGATGATCACACACATTCTATGGAGTTTGTGCAAGGTTGTTTTCAGGTGTTCTACAATGATTTGGCTAGAAAGGGCATATCATTCAGTCAGCATATCATATGGTCGAATAACTGTGCATCACAATTCAAGAACTTGTGGATGTTCTACTGGCTGAGAAGGAGGCATAATATTATAGGTGTTTAGCATATGTGGAACTTTTGTGAGGCTGTGCATGGATAGGGGGAGCATGTATCAAAAGGGCCATAGCACGAGAAGAGTTAAAGTATAAAGACAATTCAAAGTTGACAGATGCAAAATTAATCAAGTGGTGTAATGCTTTGATGGGTCCAAGTAATGAAGGTAAGTCTTCAGTTCTTAGATTTTTTTGGTTGATAGATGATACTAACATTGCACCATATGAGGATTGTTGTACATTGATAGGATCAAGTGAGCTACACTCTTTCAGAAGCTCAATTGTATGTTCATGGAGTATCCATATGTGGAAGATGGCATGCTTTTGTTCTTCATGTATAATTTAAGCCTGGAATGAGTGCGAGTCAATGGAGTGGGTTGACGAATGGCAGTTAAGTTATCTTAGCCCACTTGACACGTATTGGCCCCTGATGATACTGGAACTAACATAGATGGAATCATTGGTTGACTTTGACCACATATCAGATCTAGTTAAAGCAGGTAATATATCTACTTGCATAGTTTTTGAAATTCTTAATATTATCATACTTTGTAGTGTTTTTGTAATGTTGACTAATTTCATCTAATTTGCTGCACATATCAATGTAGGGTATGTTTATGTAGTTATTGCAGATGAAGACAATGAAGAGGGAACAAATTATTATTTGTGTCGTGTTGAGGCCAAAAAGAAATTAGACACCCCAGTTACAGATGGAGAAAACATTGAATACCTTACAAGCTCAGTGGTTGTTACTGTAACATGGCTTAGAAGGTACCCACATAGGAGTGTTAATGTTTGGTTGTTTCAAGACTTTGACATGCATCAAAAGATTCTTCATTACTCAAACCTTTTCGTGGCATCCAATGTTCATTTGATACAATATCAGGGTAGACCTTTGAACAACACCTTGTGGAAGGTGCGTGAGTCTGACCATGAGGCAATACTTGACATAATAAAGAGTAGAGCAGGCCCGGATGGTTCGTTGGATTAATTTGTAAGTATGCACAATAATTTTGTAAAGTCATGTTATTGATATTAATGTATTGTAGTTGATAGTTAGACCTTTCATTTCTATATTTCAAGTTTACATATGTTTTGGTTCTAGGTTTACATATGTTTGTGTTTTTTTGTTGTTGCATTTTTACACATATACAGTGAATATTGGGTAGATTATATACATATTTATGGTTTCACTATTTGACCATCTGGAGACCTCAATTTGTAAACGTGACCTTTGCAACCCTACATCAGACTCTGGAAACCCTTCCTCAACCATCATTTCACCTGAAACATGATCATGAAAAGGAATAACTCATGCGACCAAACAGATAGTTCCAATGTGTTCAGATGAGTATGTTTAAGCTAGACATGGTCTTGTTTCACACCCAAACATGCCGAAATATTTTGAGCTACATTATACCGGCAATATCCCTTAAGAGACCAAAGTGCAAAAAGGTAGCAATCTTTGACAAGTTATTACTCAGAAACTATGTCACATAGAAACATTCTATCTAAGGCTATGGGATCATTTAAGGTCTCTCTACAATAACCTCTCTCAGTTTTTTATATCTCTGAGGTGTTTGCCCATGGTGAAAATTTTTCTGCTGCTCCAAAAATCATCAAACACATGTAGTGTAAAGTTGTATGTAACTTTTGTTCTTCTCCTCATGCAGCCAAACTGACAGTTCCAACACATTTGGATGGGTATGTTTAGGCTAGGCATGGTCCTGTTTCCCACCCAAACATGCCAAAACAGTCCGAGCTACATTGTACCGACAATATCCCTTAAGAGTTCAAAGTACAAAAAGGGAGCAATCTTTGATGAGTTGTTACTCAGAAACCATGTCACTTAGAAACATTCCATTTGAGGCTGCGGGATCATGTAGGGTCCCTCTACAATAATCTCTCAGTTTTTTATATCTCTGAGGTGTTTGTCCATGGTGAAAGATTTTCTGCTTCTCCAAAAATCGTTAGAAGCATGTAGTGTAAAGTTGCAAAGGTGTGTAACTTTCGTCTTTCTCCTGATGCGACCAAACTGATAGTTTCAACACATCTGGATGGGTACGTTTAGGCTAGGAATGGTCCTATTTTACACCCAAACATGCTGAAACAGTCCAAGCTACGTTGTACCGACGATATCCCTTAAGAGTCCAAAGTGAAAAAAGGTAGCAATCTTTGATAAACTGTTACTCAGAAACCATGTCACTCAGAAATATTTCATCTAAGGATATAGGATCACACAGTGTCCCTCTACAATAACCTCTCTCATTTTTTGATATCTCTGAGGCGTTTGCCTGTGGTGAAGGATTTTCTACAGCTCCAAAAATTGTCAGAAGCATGTAGTGTAAAGTTGCAAAGGGGTGTAACTTTCATCCTACTCCTGATGTGACCAAACTGATAGTTCCAACACATTTGGATGAGTACATTGAGGCTAGGTATGGTCCTATTTTGCACCCAAACATGCCAAAACAGTCTGAGCTACATTGTACTGGTGATATCCCTTAAGAGTCCAAAGTGTAAAAAGGCAACAATCTTTGACAAGCTATTACTCAGAAACCATGTCACTTAGAAATATTTTGTCTAAGGCTATGGGATCACGTAGGGTCCCTCTATAATAACCTCTCTCAGTTTTTGATATCTCTGAGGCGTTTGCCGGTGGTGAAAGATTTTCTGTTTCTCCAAAAATCGTCAGAAGCATGTAGTGTAAAGTTGCAAAGGGGTGTAACTTTCGTCTTGCTCCTGATGCGACCAAACTGATAGTTTGGACACATCTGGATGGGTACGTTTAGTCTAGGCATTATCCTTTTTTGCATGTAAACATGTTGAAATAGTCTAAGCTATGTTGTAACAGTAATATCCCTTAAGAGTCCAAAGTGCAAAAAGGCAGCAATCTTTGACGAGCTATTACTCAGAAACCATGTCACTTAAAAATATTTTGTTTGAGGCTATGGGATCACGTAGGGTCTCTCTACAATAACCTCTCTCAGTTTTTGATATTTCTTAGGCATTTTCTTGTGGTGAAAGATTTTCTGCACCTCTAAAAATTGTCAGAAGCATGTAGTGTAAAGTTGTAAAAGGGTGTAACTTCCATCCTGCTCCTGATGTGACCAAATAAACAGTTCCAATGCATCTGGATGAGTACATTTAGGCTAGAAATGGTCCTGTTTTGCACCCAAACATGCTGAAAGAGTCTAAGCTACATTGTACCGATGATATCCCTTAAAAGTCCAAAGTGCAAAAAGGTAGCAATCTTTAACGAGTTGTTACTTGAAAACCATGTCACTTAGAAATATTTTGTTTGAGGATAAGGATCACGTAGGGTCCCTCTACAATAACCTCTCTCAGTTTTTGTTATCTTTGAAGTGTTTGCCCATGGTGAAAGATTTTCTACTGCTCTAAAAATTGTCAGAAGCATGTACTGTAAAGTTGCAAAGGGCAGTAAATTTTGTCCTTCTCTTGATGTGACCAAACCAATAGCACCAATGTATCTATATGGGTACATTTAGGCTAGGAATGGTCCTATTTTACACCCAAATGTGTCGAAATAGTCCGAGCTACATTGTATCGACAATATCCCTTAAGAGTCCAAAGTGCAAAAAGGTAACAATCTTTGATGAGTTGTTACTTAAAAATTATGTCACTTAGAAACATTCCATCTAAGGATACGTGACCACATAGGGTTCCTCTACAAAAACCTCTCTCATTTTTTATATCATTAAGGCTTTTGCCTGTGGTGAAAGATTTTCTGCTGCTCCAAAAATAGTTAGAAGCATGTAATGAAAGTTGCAAAGGGGTGTAACTTTTGTCCTGCTCCTGATGTGACCAAACTGATAGTTCCAACATGTCTAGATGGGTACGTTTAGGATATGCATGGTCCTTTTTTACACCCAAACATGCCGAAACAATCCAAGCTACATTGTACCGATGATATCCCTTAAGAGTCCAAAGTGCAAAAAGTAGCAATTTTTGACGAGTTGTTACTCAGAAACTATGTCACTTAGAAACATTCCATCTAAGGCTACACAATCATGTAGAACCCCTCTACAATAACCTCTCTTATTTTTTTATATCTCTGAGGTGTTTGCCCATTGTGAAAGATTTTCTGCTGCTCCAAAAATCATCAGAAGCATGTAGTGTAAAGTTGCAAAGGGGTGTAACTTTTGTCCTGCTCCTGATGTGACCAAACTGATAGTTCCAATGCATTTAGATGGGTATTTTTAGGCTAGGTATGGTCCTCTTTTGTACCCAAATATGCTAAAACAATCCAAGCTACATTGTACTAGCGATATTCCTTAAGAGTCCAAAGTGCAAAATGGCAGCAATCTTTGACGAGTTGTTACTCAGAAACTGTGTCACTTAGTGGTGTAGTCACGATTAGGAGGGTCCTCAAAGAGAACTATTCAGGCCATGCAACTAGAGTAAACACAACAGAAACAAGTCAAAGTTATGAAGCAAATGTAGATTCAGTCATTCAGTACACCATATAATTTAAATACAAATTGGCTAACAACATGCAGGCTTGCAATTAGGGCTCACAGGCCTGATTACAAAATATGCTCAAGATAAGGCTTTGAAGCTCCTTCGCAAAGAATTCAACTGATAGTTATGAACTAATGATCAATTATCTAATTCTGCTTCCCTAAGGATCTATTACATAAATATATATCATCTCCGGTACAAAAGATTCCTCTGTGTCAGCCAAGGAAGGTCACAAACTCTAATGTCACAAACTCTAATGAAGAGGTGTAACGTGTGTACACGGATAGGTTGGACCTAAGTGAGTAGAACTCCTTTGCAAATGAATGGAATGATGTGCGAATCTCGAGGAAGGTTGACCACGAACCAATAAAAATTGATTGATGCGTCATTTAGCTTTGCAAGTCATGAAATGCTCCGTAGGTCTTCTCTTTTTGCTGATTTTTAGAGATTGTTAGGATACTCTACTCTGAGAAAATAGTTGATCTTCTAATAGTGATATCTTTCTGGTACTTGATCCAAATGCTATAAATTTTGGATATGATGTAGATGAATAAATCTAGATGCTAAGTCTAGCTCTGCAAGATCTAAAATGTAATTGCAGTAGAATGCAGACCAAAATAAAGAAAGTTCTGCTATTGACTGAACTGAACAAGAAAATGAAAGAGAACAAACAAAAATGCAAACAAACTAAAATGTAAATGTTTTTGGTTGATGCAAGATTGCTCTTGAACCAGGGATGCTCCTACATCAGACATCCAGGGTTATTGAAAAAAGTGAGTCCCTCACCTTGCTGGGCCTAGAGGAAAACCAAGATGGTCCACCTTAGCCTGAGAAATCCATGATGAATCTTCTCTTGGTCTGCCTTTCCACTTCACAAGTTATTCTTTGTATTGTCATCCTTTGGTGCTACGTCCAACTCTGCTGTCCAAAATGTCCTCAATCTGCTCTAGTGCTTGTTGTGGTAATTGCTTCAAGTCTTCCTCAATGCTGTCACTGAAATCTGCTTCATGATATTGATATAGGTATGCAATATCAAAAATACCTAATGTCTTCGGTAACTCTACTTCATATGCATTTCCTGAATCAAACTTCCTAAGTATCCTACAAGGTCCAAACTTCTTCATCTTCAATTTGTTATATGTCCCAACTAGAAATATTTATTTTCTCAAGTATACCATCACTTCATCTCCAACTACAAATTCTTTATGTCTTCTCTTCTCATATGCTCGCTCCTTGTATTTACTATTCATCTCTTCCAAATGCTTCTTCACTTGATTATGCACTATCTCTATATGTTCTACAAATTCTTCTACTTCTGTACTTCTCTTATCTGCCATACTGATGTTTCTGAACTCTGTTACTCCTCTAGGGTTTACTTTGGTAACAATCTCAAAAGGTGTTCCTCTAGTACTTCTATTCATTGAATTATTGTATGCAAATTCTGCTTGTGAAAGAATCAAATCCCAACTTCTTGCTTTCTCTCCAACCAAACATCTCAACAAGTTTCCCAAACTCCTATTCACTACCTCTGTCAATCCATCAGTCTATGGATGAAATGCTGAACTGAAATTTAAATCTATCTTTATCTTCTTTCAAAGTGTCTTCCAAAAGTATCCAAGAAATCTTGTATATGCTCTTACGTAATCCATGCAATCTCACAATCTCCTTGAAAAATAGGTCAGCTACATGCACTCCATCAGTTGTCTTCTTACAAGATATGAAATGTGCCATCTTTGAAAATTTGTCTACCACTACAAATATTGAATCAAGTCCTCTTTGTGTCTTAGGCAATCCCATTACAAAATCCATACTTATATCTTCCCAAGGTCTCTCCAGTACTATCAAAGGTTTATACAATCCAGTATTCTGGCTACTCCCTTTTGCAACTTGACAAACTCTACAAGTTCTCTGCACAAATTTCCTAACATCCATATGTATCTGAGGCCAAAAGAATGTTCACTCACCAAAGCAACTATTTTATCAATGCCAAAATGTCCTATCAATCCACCACTATGTTTCTCCTTGATCAAATTATCTCTCATGGAACTCATAGGTATGTACAACTGATTTCCTCTAAACAACATATCTTCTTGAATGAAATAGTCCAACCACTTACTTCTGTCTGTTACAACAAGTTCCTTACATGTTTTCCAAGGTTATGCAAAATCAAGATCTTCCTCATACATGTTCTTCAATTCATCAAATCCTAACACTTCAATCCTCATCTCTATCAACAAGTTTCTTCTCCTAGTCAATGCATTTGTAACTTTGTTTGATTTTCCATTCCTATGCTTCAATACAAATGTATAAATATGCATGAACTCTACCCATCTCATATGTCTCTGATTCAACTTACTTGATGATCTGTATACAACACAAATGCTTTAGGTAATAGGAAATGTCTCCACTTCTTCAAGGCTTGGATTATGGCATAGAACTCTTGATCATAAACATAATATCTTCTCCTTGATTCAATTTCTCACTAAAACATGCTACAGGTCTACCTTCCTAACTTAACACTGCTCCAATTGCATTCACACTTGCATCACAATCTACTTGAAATACCTTATTAAAATCTGGTAATGCCAAAACATGTTTCTCTGTCACTTTCTACTTTAATAACTCAAAACTTTTATCTACTCCTGATGTCCAATTGAAATATTTTCTGTCTCCTCTCATTGTCTCTGTCATAGGGTTACAAATTGAACTAAAATTTTTGATGAACTTCCGGTAGAAACTAGCCAATCCATGAAATGATTTGACTTCTCCAATGCTCTCCGCTGTAGGCCATTCAACAATTGCTCTCACTTTGTCAGGGTCCATATTCAATCCTTCCATAGAAATCACAAATGTTAGGGTTAGATGACAGAAGCTATCAATTAAATGCAAATAAAGATTAAATAGAGGAATGAAAATACACAAATAATAACAACGAGAGACAAGTTTTAATGTGGTTCACCCAAAATCAGGCTACATCCACCAACAGAGAGTCCAATATTATTATCTAGTAAATCAAACTGATTACAACCAGCAATCCATGCAACTCAATACTATTGCAAATGCTACAATACAATATATCAACCAAAACCCTAATCCTTAGCCACTTTTATCAAGCCTTATGTCGGTTACAAAAATAGGTTTTTCTTTTTATGTCAGCTCAAGAAATTTTTTTGGGGGGCTATGCCCTTGAACCCCTGCTTCTCGGGGGCTACTGTCCCCGAACCCCCGCTTGAGGCTCAGCCTGGCCCCGAACCCCGGTGAGGATACATGGCTAGTGTACAGTACTTTTCTGATCAATCGCCACCTACCAACAATCTCCCACTTGGAGACTAATCCTGGACGACACCGCTGCATGTGCAGCTCCCACTAGAAATAAGCACCTTGGACTCTGTTGTTCTAATTTTATTGTTTCAGTCTTGAAGACCAACTGAAGCTGAAGATGAGCTCAGCTTCTCCCTTGTCACTATCTTTGTAAACATATCTGCTAGATTTTCATCTATATGTATCTTTTCCAGCCTTAACTGTCTATCATCTAACACCGACTAAATAAAGTGATACCTCAACTATATGTGTTTGGTCTTTGAATGTAAGGCAAAATTCTTTGCAAGATGTATGGCACTCTGACTGTTTGTATACAAAGAACTGTTAGCCTATTGTTTGCCCAATTCTTCCATGAAATATTGCAGCCATATCATCTCCTTGCTGGCCTCTATTGCAGTTACCTATTCTACCTCCGTGGTGGATAAATCAACCACCTTTTGCAACCGTGAGATCCAACTCACTGCTGTCCCACCTACAGTAAAGACATAACCTGTCATACTCTGCCTGGTATCAAAGGTTTATACAATCCAGTATTCTGGCTACTCCCTTTTGCAACTTGACAAACTCTACAAGTTCTCTGCACAAATTTCCTAACATCCATATGTATCTAAGGCCAAAAGTAATGTTCACTCACCAAAGCAACTGTTTTATCAATGCCAAAATATCCTGTCAATGTGAGGCAACAAACATTTGTGAGGCAGAGGCACAAACCAAATGATAAATGCTTGAAAACACAAATGATATCACCTTATAGTGAAGATCTCATGGAAGGAAGAAGCTCTTCATGCCATGAGGAGATAGATGCTCAAATCTACAAATACAAACATATAAACAACACAATATCTACTCTTTCACACAATGAATGCCTTGAATCACCTTTAGAATGCCAAAAGATCACAACTGCTAGCTAGTAATCATCTAGTTTACAAATGAATGCCTAAACATGCTTATATATGCAACTACAAACATTCCCGCCAAGAATTTTGTAATTCAAATTTACCATGTCGGCCTAGGAACCAAATAACGGCCATAAACTGACACTTAAAATTTGGATCTTGTAACGTCGAAAAATGACCCCTTAGGGCTTTTCCCTCATAAGGTTTAACTCCTGGGTCTTTAGTGTGCATTTAGGACATATTACATCATATTTCAACATCCCGATGAGAAAACCCCTAAGTGTCTTGGCAAATAGGACCTAGGGGGACCACTTGAGCTAACCCCTCCCCAAAATAGGGGGAGGACTTGGGCGCCTGCGCACTAGTCCTGCCCTATTTTGGGGCAGTCCCAATTTTTAGGTGTCAGTTTGTGACCGTTATTTAGGTCCTATGCTGACACGGTAAGTTTGAATTATGAAATTCTTGGCGGGAGTGTTTGTAGTTGCATATAAAAGCATGCTTAGGCATTCATTTTTAAACTAGATGGTTATTGTGAACTTTATGCATCCTAAAGGTGATTCAAGGCTTTCATTGTGTTGTAAGAGTAGATTTGTGTTGTCTATGTGTTTGTATTTGTAGATTTGAGCATCCATCTCCTCATGGCATGAAGAGATTCTTCCTCCCATGAGATCTTCACTACAAGGTGACATCATTTGTGTTTGTAAGCATTTATCATTTGGTTCTTGCCTCTGCCTCCTAAGGGTATGCTCTTTCTATCTGACAACGGTGTTTGAAAGGCTTGAATGTCTCTCTAGGGCTTGACTGAGGCAAGCCTCTAAACACCACAACTCCCTCCCAAAGTTTTCATGATTGCGGGTTATAGGTGTCAGATCTAGAGATAGTGAAGTTGTAGGAGGGTACAACAAAGTGTCAGAATTACAGATCAGAGAAAGAAATAGCTCCTTGGACTAGGGCGCCCACTCATTAGTCCTAAAATTTTCATGATGGGAAAATCTTCAGTACACCAGGAAAAGGTTGCAGATCTTATTTGTAGATCCCAACAAAAAGTAGGGCATTGGACTTGGGCCCCCACTCTTTAGTCCCTAACTTTTTTGTCTCTGAATCCTAAAAATAGGTGCACAGTTATTTGCTATTTCACATCTTTCTGTAGCAGCATTTTGTGTAATTCATCTGTTTACTGTCGTATTTGCATAATTAAGGTTTTAAGGTACAATTGAGTATAAGGGAAGATAATTATCAATCAAATCATAAAAATCCAAGTTTTCCTACATTCCCACAGTGACCTAGGGTAGGATAGTACATTGCAACTTGACCCTAGGTCCTTGAATGAAAGGGTGAAAGGAGGATATACACCAAAACTACCAAAAACTAAACTATCCAAATTTTACCCTTTACATTTTGGTGAACCCATGTTATTGGACTTATTTGCACCTTGCTAAGTGTTTTGCTTTAGATTAGCTTTGATTTCAATCATTCATATAGTCATTCATCTTATTGCATTGGAAAACTTACAAAAAAAAATTTAAAATTTGGAAAAATTGGAAAAAAAATTGCATGCTAGGGTTTCTATTTTGCATCAATTAATTTGAATTCCATAAAATTTTTAGTTTTTGTATTAGATATGATTTAAATTACATAAAATTACAAAAATTCATTAGTTTACATTGCATTTTCATCATAACATTACTAGGGTTTTGTTGAAAATTGTCAATTTTGCATATAACCTAGTAATTCCAAAATCTAGGGTTTGTAAGTAGAATCTTGTTTCAGATTTTTCTAGTAATTTTAGAGACTCATTTAAAATTTCATTTTTATGTAGTTGCATTTTATAACAAACTTGCATTTAGATTTCAAAAATTTGCATTGTTGCATTGAAAATTTCAACAAAAACTAGCATTTTCATTGATTTGTCATTAGATTTGCACTTGCATTTTGCATGTTAGAGCATGGAAATAATTTTTAGATATGAGAGAATGTAATTTACATCATATATCATCTTGAAAAACATTCATATAGCATTTTACATGAATATCTCAAACCCAGGACTTGAAAAACCTTGATTTTCACTAGATTTGGCCTTATCGACTCTCTAAATTTGCACTATAGGCATATTGTAAAGAATATTTTTGCACTAATTAGCTGATATTAGGGGTATTATCTGCTTCCCCTTCTAAAAATATTTACAACACCTTATTATTGGCCTCTTGTATTGAAAATTTGGTGAAAAATTACTTATTTTTGCTATTTTGCCCTAGGGTTTGGCCTAGTTTGCACCCTAGGTGTGTTGTAACAGATTTTATGCTTGTAGGTGACTGATATCACTAATATTTTTTTCTACACCTCCTTAAATTCTTTACAAAACCTCTTTGGCTAGGTCTTTGAATTGAAAAATCGTGAAAAATTGCATATTTTTGCTATATTTTTACTAGGGTTTGATCTTGGGTGGCACTATAAGTGTGTTGTAACAGATATTTTGGCATTAGGTGGCTGTTATTACTGATATAATTTTCTATCCATCATCATTTTACTCACAACACCCTTTGTCATGCTCTTTTGCATTGAGATTTGGTGAAAAAAAATCACATATTTTAGCATATTTTCACTATATTTTGACTTGTCGTCATCTTAGATTTGCATCAAGAGTGTGTTGTGAAGGATCTTATTGCTATGTTGGACTGATATTAGACATATAATTTTCTTCCCCTGATTCCTTACAACACCTTTACTTTCATATATTTTCATTGAAAAAGTACAAAAAACAAGCATTTTAATTCATTTTCATACATTCTTTTGTACTCGTCTTTTGCATTAAATTTGAAAAGATTTTAAAATACTGATTTTACATTGAAAACAATGTAATGGCACCTTCATGTCATTTTTCTATGGTATCTCTGCATGCATTTATTAAAGATCTTGATTTTGACAAATTCCTAATTCTCACGAGTGACCATCCTTTGATATTAGAAGTTTTAACCTAAGTCATCTCTAGGAACACTCATGAGAAAGATGAGAGTGAAAATCCTTTTTCCACCATAGAGTATGATGATGATGATGTACCTTCCTCTCATCCCAATGCTCTCCCTGGCCAAGATGTAGTATTAGTGGATGAGAAAAGGTCTCTCACATTAAATTCTTTAGGGATGGATGTTGGGTGCAATCAAGAGGGAAATAATGTTAATTCAATCTTCATTAATAGACTTGGTAGCAATATTCCTAACATGGTTGTGTGAGGGGCACCAGGTGCACCTTCTTGCTTGAAGCTGGTGATTACGGTTCAAGGTGTTCAAAATGTGTTACAACAACCACACCATAATGTGATTGCTCACACATACAACACCTGTAATAACAAGCAAAGTAAGCAAGCACTTCATGTGTTTGTCTCTCTTCCATGTTCTCAACCTACGCTCCCTCCACAACCTCGTCTTACTCAGAAAAGTGGTCAAGAGTATGATCTTGTCGAACAACTTCGTGCTACTCTGGATAAGATCTCTCTTTGGGATTTAATACAAACATCACCCACATACCATGGAATGCTCCAAGAAGATTTACAAAAGGTGATTGTACCACCTATTGTTAAGCCTAATGATGTAGCTGTTGTATTGGATAGTATGCATGCAACAAAAATGGATATTGTCTTTCAACCACAGGAATTACCATCAATTAAATTCAAAACCAATATGATCCTCTTATAATCTTTGTCACAATAAATAAAACATTGGTAAAACAAGTTATGATTGACAATGGATCAGCTCTTAATGTTTGTAGCATTGACCTACTACACAAAATCAAGGCTGACACATCACAAATCCAACCAAGTAGCATTAGCATTCGGGGCTTTGATAATATTGGATGACAATCCGTGGGCACTATAACTTTACCTATACATATGGGACCTGTGATTGTGCCTACCCTGATTCATGTCATGCCTTGTTCTTTATCTTACAATATGATTCTTGGTAGACCTTGGATTCATGCATTAGGGGTAGTCCCTTCCACCTTGCATCGTTCAATCAAATTTATATTCAAAGGTAAACTTCATACTATTCATGCTAATCTTGAACTAGTAACTATTTACATATTGAAATGCAAAAACTAGTTTACAATCATATGAGCTTAAACAATTTACAAGCTAATTCATCAATGCCTCCGGCCATAGATAATGTTATGCAAGACTCTAGAACATCCAACACACTCTTTGGTGATGATTGGGGCTCATTAGATTTTAATCCTTGTAGTATAGGGGAATATAAAATTAATAGCCTGGACACACCAAAAGTAGCATCAATCTTACCTAAGCAATATTTTGAAGCACCTAAGAAACCGAAAGTCCCCTTGGTAGAAAATAAAAATAATACTCTTACTTATACCACAAATTACGAGACCTATGAGGCTTCACCATCTTCTAAGGAAATGACATCCCTTTATGGTCAAGGATTTAAAATCCTTTATAACAATTGTGACAATGTAGGTAAGGGATGTGGTGTAAATCAACAAGGGATTCGAGTACCTATAGAATCTGATTCAACACATTACTCAAGTGGCATTGGATATAATCCTTTTAAAGAAAAGAAGGATTCTCGTCATCCTAAACTTAATGTTAATACAATATCAAAACAACATGAAAGATATCATAGATATTTACTCTTAACATTGGGATGAAACAGGTGAGTATTTCTAACCCTTTGTCTCTCTCGTGATGCGCTTCCCCCGTGATGTGTTAAGTGTTGTTTAGGCCTCCTGGGATGACCCCTAATTCTCTTGTAAGGTCTAGGATACTAGGAGACCGCCTCTGTTGTGACTTTCTTCTACTTGTATTATCATTCTTCTATATTGCCTCTCTTTAATTTCATCGTTGTGTGTTGTGTCGTACAGACATAGCATTGCGGTTGGTGAATTGGGGGCACCCTCCTACCTGACTATCCCTAGGACACTTGTTTATCCTCTCTTATTTATTGTTTCCCTTCCTCTAGTGTTTCTATCTAGCAAGCGGATGACGAAAAACATTTATATTGATGTGAACCTGGTGTCCCATTCATGAGAAATAAAAAAATGGACTTAGTTCCTAATATGACGACGGGGTTGTGTTGATGATGATTATTAGTCATAACAACATGCATAAAAATTTGCACAACAAACCTTTATTATCTTGTAAAGTACGATCAACGTAGGATAAGTTGATGACTCCAAGTCTCCGTTGACTAGGTCATGATCATCTGACGTTACTCAGAAGGTTGATGTGACATGCTATTTTCCATTTCAAGGGGTCTTACATTTGTCTAGATGACCAGTATTGCACTGTTTCCTATAAATTTACTCCACAAAGAGGTTATTTCTACTCTATTTTCAAAGATAGCTAATATATTTGCAAGTTTGATCAATTCTTCTGATCATTGATCATCATGAACTTGTTCTTTCTTCGACACTATATATTTATTCAAATGATGTGTCTATAAGTGGATATTTGCATGGATTTCATGGATATTTGTATGAATTTGCATGATATTTGTCAATTTGACATGCTTTTACTCTAAATATGCTCTGTATTTTCAATCATCTACGGGATATCAACATATTTTATGTTATTTTCTTTTGATTTTCTGTTATTTGCAATTATGGTGATGATCTGTTATGAAATTCAAAGAAATTTAAAAGAATGCTTCTACTTTAGTGAATCTTTAGTCATTGAATCACATACATACAAGATACATTCATGAGGAAAAGAAATCAAACCATAGGTCACTAGGATATTCCATAGCTAGATATGGTTGATGCTAACTTCAAAGGATTAAGAATGAAAACAACACATGCAGACTGATAAGCACTCCAAGGGACGCAACTATTCAATGCATGTATCCAGATTTCAAACACAGATTACTCAAGATTTATGATGATTTGTAATCAAAATGTCTTCTCTTTCATTCATTATGCATAACATGTACATTTACAACAACTTTGAAATGAGTCCTGATATTTCAGCAATCAAATTTCAATTAAGTTTCCAAATGTTTAAAATATTGCACCCCTGCACCTTTTATAGAATAAGGTGAGGAGGCAGTTACAAATGACCAATGGCCATGATTTGTCAATTAAGAACAACGGTTGATAATTACTCTTTGACTTAGTCAATTCTTCCTCATAGCACAGGTTGCCAGCTGGCAACCATCTGGATGACTTATTATCTATGAGTACCTTATGCATGTGTTCTCTTGGTGATGCATCTTCATTCATTCTTTAGGTTCTTCCTCTTCATTTTCTTCTTCTTCATCATGGTCATCATCTTCATTGCTTTCAGTATCACTTTCACCTTGATGTATATCCTCTTGTATATGGACCTTCATTGCTATCCTGATGTGCTCATATGCCTACACTATTTTATTCACCTCTCCCCCATCTTGGATTCTATCTTTTGTTAGGGCATGCTTATGAGACTGAAATTTAGCTTTGAGCGCTTCCAGCTTACCTTTTCTACTTTTTAAAGTCTCATTATAAGTTTCTACCTTGACTTTTATTCTCATGATCTTATTCATTACTTCTTCCATTAGGTGGGTGAGGGGGTCATCCGCTACTGGTTGGAAATTATCATGCAAAGCTTTGATAGCAAAGTCTGCATCTTGATTTTCAATCTTTCCCTCTACTTTTCCTTTTAAAGCCTCAAGAATCTCTGCTTCATAAGCCATCATGTTGTGCAGCTTTAAACTTATATCCCTAAGCTTGCCACTACATTTCTTCAAGATATCGCATTCAAACCTGATATCCACATACCATATGTCTATTAGCAGGGAAGTATTATTATTCAACACTTGATTATTTATCAAGACTTGAGGATTAATCCTCTTCATTTCACTTAAAGCAGTCAGGTCCTTTTCCAATTGGAATGACTGTTCCCCTATTTCATTTTGCATCTTATCTACCTTTCTTTTCAAACTGCTTAAAGAATTCCATCTTTGTAGGGAGGTTCTCAAAACATCCCCAGCTCTAGTGAGGGATGACAACATCCATTTCTCCATGATCATGGCCTCATGTTTCATGAGTTCCAACTTGGTGACCTCCTCTTGGGATATGACAGTCAATGGGACTGCCAGATCAACTGGTGTATTATTAGGGTTAATTAACCCTTTTATGTAAGAATGCAGCTGAGCAATGTGCTCCTTATGCTTTTTATTTTTCTCTTTCTCCTTCTTTACCATTTGGGTCAAAGAATCTATAATGTCCTTCCCTTCCTGACCTTCCTGGTCCTCATTACCAAAACCCAAATCAATAGTTGTGATTTGGAATTCCTCTAGGGTGATCTTGCCCTTCTCTTTTTCTACCGTGGGAAGTGCTACCTATGCAGTCCTTCTGCCTGTAGCAGGATCTCTCTTTATGGCTGATGTTAATCTGGCCTTCCTCTTTGGCTTCATCATTGTTTCTGCAAACAAGGTGGAAACATCAAATTCTTAGATTTTAGATCCTTGTTCCATACCTACTTCTCTCTCTAGCCATTGAGGTACATCATCTCCAGACCCCTGATGCTCTTTGTCAACATCATGTCTGCCCTGTTCTCCAGTATCTGCTTCTATTCTTGGTGGAGAGGGCGATTTCTTAGTTTCTTCCTCATGGAGTTCCTCATGAGAGGGATCTTATTGTATTTCTTCTTGTTGAGGAGTTTCTTTCTGTAGAGGAGGATCCTATGGAATGTCCACATGATGATCCTTCTCCTGGTCTTGTACTCCCTCTTTCTAACTTTCATCTTCTTTATTACTTTCCTCATCTTGAGGTATATTGACATCCGTTGATGTCTGTGTGTGTTGGCCTTATGCATCACCCTAATCTTGGGTCACTTCTTGTTCTGCACCTAATGCACTGACATCTTGTGGCTTGGGCTCCTCATGACCTAATTTATCTTTTGCTCCTGAGGCATCCCCTAGATCTCCCTGAGTCTAGGCAGTAGCAACACCTGATATATCTTTATCACCCCCGCCTTTCTGTTGAACTTCTACTATTTTTGGCTCTACGGGTATCTCATGCTTTTGTTGACCCATATCAAGAGCATTGCTTTCTTTTTCTACTTGCTTTGCCACTTCAATCTTTTCTATCTCATCAAGTGCACCTACTTTATCCTTAGGGCTTACATGACCCCTGTATGTTAAATCTATAACTACAGGGCTAGTCACCTGATTAACCAACTTATCAAGCCCTATCTGTTGGGATGCCCTCTTTGGGCTACTTTCTTTTACTTCTTCTGTTTGTTTCACCTCCTCCAATACTGTCATCTGTGCTAATGGGGTCCCATGTGGAGTCATGCGGGTGCTAGAGGTGAGAGTCTCCATTCTTTGAGAGGCCACATTTTGCACTACCTCATCATCTAATAAGTCTACGGTGTCCTCCAAGGAGAAAGGACCTCCCTGACCTGCTTTGAAAGCTTCTCTTATTTGTTCTTTGGTCTTTTCTGTCTTAAACTTTATTATGGTGGGAAGTGGATCATTGTGCTGTAGCTCCTTCCTGAATGCTTCAACACTAGCTCCTCTCAATACAATAGGGTTAGCCCTGATATCACCCTGCATGGATGTTCTTTGCTTCTTGGGTGGTGATGTTAGCGGCATCGCCCTCCTCTTCCTAGTGACCATCATCAGGTCATCACCTACAGGTTCCTTGTTTACATGCTCTTCTTCAAATGAGATGCCCTCTTCCACTTCATGCTGTGAGGCTTGGCCCTCCTCCTACACTTCTGTAGTTTCAACAACTGTCCTCAAGATCCTCTTTGTCTTCGGCTTGTCAATCAGAGGCTATGCAGATGATGCGGATGCTTGAGCTGAAGTTGATGTACCTGCATCTGGTGTGGCAATCCTTTCAATTTCACCCCCTTAGGTTCATCTTCAGTTTTCTTACCTCTAGGGGGACCTTTCCTCTATTTTTGTGTGGGCAACCTCTCTCCATTTGACTTTCTCTTCTCACTGAGGAAATCATCATATTCCTCATATGGTATTTCTTGCCTTTTCTTTTTGGCATCAACTGTGAGAGCCACACCCCTCTTCTTCAATCTATTTATTTTTTCATCCACCCAAGATTGGGTTAACTATATCACCCCACCTGTCAGCTGATCCAGGGATATATCCTCTGACTGTGTAAGATCAGGGGCTTATATGGTGTCATTGTACACCTTGTCCCCATATTCATTGGACATAATATTTCCATCATCCTTCCTCAGCTGTGCTGGCACCGAGATGCAGTCAAATGCCTTTATTTGGTTCAAGGTGAGTCTTTGGTACTTTCTTCTCCTCACCTCTACTTCATCCTCACAGTTGGTTCAGAAATCTTCTAGATGCTTCTGATGTATAGGGTTTCCTACTATTTTATGCATCCTATCATAGGGGTCATAAGATATGGCCAAGGGAAATGGCTACAGATACATCAGTTTTAGACCTCCCATGACATGCTTTATGCTCTCTGAGTCTGAGTACATATACCATCCCATAGACACTGGAAACAACACCAGAGGTATCTTCTTTTGTGCTTTGTATGCTTCAACTATGGTTGGCACCTATCTGAGAAACTCCATCAGGACAACCCCATCAGTAGGGTATCTTGGTAGTATAAGGGGGTGTCCTCCAAATCCTTCTATCCTTATGTATGAAAAGGTGGCAAACTGGATAAACCAAGCCCCATGTCTATAAACAACTTCCTGAGCCTCCATGCTCAGTCTTTTGGTCCTGTCTTCCTCCATGGTTCTGACCAGATGCATAGAGAATGCATCATTTACCAGTTTGTAGTCCAGGAGGTAATTTTTTCTCTGTAGCTAAGGATAATGATCCCATATGTGGGCATCATCTGCATCACCGCCAACTTTACCCAGTGCATTCAATGCATCAAAGGTCCCTTTGTAAGCACATGAGTACACCACATATGAGGTCATATAAAACGACCATGTAAGACCTCCCAGGTTCCTCATCCCTTCATCTAGTACATCACTGATGATCTTGGCCCATAATGGCTTGTTGTCTGCATATAGGACCATCTGGATGATTCCAAACATCCAATTCTCAAAATTTCTAGCATGAGGCTTACCTGTCATCCTGCTCAGTAGGGCAATCATGTACTGGTACTCATCATCAAAATCAAATTTGTATAAATGTACGGGCAATTTAGCTGAGGCAGTGTAGGTGCTGCTCTTGGACCTCCACTGATACATCCTCTTCCTTGCATTCTTCTTATTATTGTTGTATTCTATTTCCAGCTTGCGTAGATCCACATTGACCACCTTCTTTCCAATTGGGAGATTAAAAGTATAGGTGATGCCCTTGATTGAAAAATCAACATAAATTCTTCCATGCTTCTCCACCCGCCTGGTCTCAGGGTTATAATTTCTGGCACATTCCACTACCAGCTCCGGGGTGTCCATGGCATATAGGAAACCAGCTGCATGCCACATTCCTAAAATATATATCACATCCAGAAGGGTATTATCATTGTCATGATCTACTCTTGATGACCATGCTGCCAGGTCTGTATCTCGTTGGTGAGTGTCACCAATGACACCATACTTAAACTGTAACCCCTCGGGCTGAACAAACATAGGCTTAAGAAACTTTGAATCAGACCTATTCCTTCTGAGATCCACTATTGATTCCTGCAACATACATGATTTGTCTTACCTTACAATATCCAGATGCATTCATACAACATCATGTACCTCTACAGCATCATGCATACTCTATCTATTATTCTTTACTTCATCATGATATGCATATTCACAGATTCAAACTACAAGAAAGAACATACACCCTACCTAAACATGTAGAAAATGACAACAGGAGGGTTTTCAGTTACTTACCTGATAGTGCTTTCCTCCTGGGCTAGATGGGTGATTATGGAAAAGGGCTGCAAATGCTGAAGACCACCCATTCTGTTACGCTGAAAGATCTAGTCCGTTAACAGGTAGTTGTATGAGGGTTTGACTTTTCTGCTCTGCCATTTCTCATTTTTTCGTAAGGTAAATGAAATTAACCTTGGAAAATTACCTTTAAACGCATCCATAGGACAAATTAGGGTAAACTACGTTGGGTTGATTAAATCTGTTGATCCTCTGCAGAGAATTCATGGATGATGCCAAGTGTTTGATTTGTATTCGTAATCAGCGGGAATCCATCTACCACATTTAAGTGCATTTAATGTCAGGAAACAGGGGGGTGATCTTTGAAAGATTAGGTGATATTTAAAATATGACCCCCTCTGGATAAAATGACCCCCCACCTTTGAGCAACAAAACTAAATGCGAAGGAATCGGGTGATGTGGCCAACATTGACCACGTGTATATCGGGTCATGAATTTAAGATCAAGGGACGTTCAAAATATGACCCCGCAAATAAAATGACCCCCCTTGGAAAAAGATCGGGGTGACATCAGCATGCTGGCGACCATGTTTAATCATTGTGTTTTAATGATGTCACCGTCATGTTAGTGAATATGGTGGGCATCGGATATATACCTCCGCGAGGTAGAATGAAATGATGACATCATCATCAAAGTGATTTCCTTCATTTGCTGGATTTTGATGATGTCACTGTCATATTGGCATTGGGTGATATTTGCGAAGAGGGTGATATTCGTAAGATAACGGATATTAAAAAAATGACCCCCGCAAGAAAACTTAACTCGTTTGATGGGTAGATATCGGCTACTACGTAAAATTGACATCCGCATTTTGTGGATCGAGTGATTATCAGGTGATAATACAATATCAGGGTGATCTTGTCTAAGATGACTGATGTTTGAAATATGACCCCCCTCCCTCGAAATATCAGGGTTGACCAAACTTTGACTTAACATAACTTTCTTCCCTTAGAGAATTTCAGGGTGATCCAAAAGGCAAACTTGCTTGGAACTCCACGTCCTTTCCAGCCATGAGGTTAATAATATGAAATACTAACTTTGGCAACTAACCTCATCATGGGGACAAATCCACCCTCTTGCAGGGCTACATGCATGACTAGTTTTACCAGACCGCCCAAAGCAGAAAAACAACAAGCCAAAGCAACAAGAAAAAGTTGGGTCCCTATTTTGCCAAGGCAAAATAGGGTGTGTTGTGTAACCACACAACAACTTGCCACCAAAGAACATAACCAGATTCCAATGATTCAAGTGATGTAAAAACATTCTAACATAGTATTTTAACTTTTTCTAAGTATAAGTATTATAATCTTTCTAAATGATAAGGTTTTCATTATGGCAACAGTGCTAACAAAGGATCAGGTGTGTACAAATGATTAATTATCCTCATCTTGAAAGTAAGTTGAAAGCATTAGTAACTGATGTTAAGCTACATAGTTTGGGAGCATCCCTCATAGCCAACCTGGATAGAGCCTTACTGCCAGCAGGTGTCTGTAGCCCTGGCAAGGTTATCTATATAATCCCCCTAAGTAGAACCCCACTGCCAACAGGCGTCTATAGCCCCGGTAGAGTTACTTAGATGGCCTAATTTTATTTTTTTTAGATTTTCAATATTTATTCTCTCTATTCATATGATGTCATCATGCAAGCTTAATGTGCAAGGCATGGTCACTTGCTGATTTAGGTTGGAGATTGCATTGGTAGTAAGGGAGTCCCTTTAGATTTTTCACTTAACACCTATACTTATGTGTTCCACAAACCCAAGGCTATTACATGAGTCATTGTGAAAAATCACTTTGGTTAAGAAAAGGCACCCTGATGAAAAGGATACCACATACTTGATAACCAATACTTCTCAAAATGAGTCATAACCTATATAGGAATTTGTTCTCATCACTTGAATCTTAACAATTTGGTCATTTTCTTAGGGTGATGAGCTGCATCATCTTGACTAGCCAAAACAAAACTCAACAAGTAAACAAACAAACAAAACAAAACTGTACAAACAGCTATACAAATATGCACACTATGATACACATGACTTACATGACACTATTTCAGGCTTGAAAATAATGCTTGAGGAACAGTCCATTAACTGGTAATAGAACATCCTCACCGATTAAAGTCTTAAGCCTATAGGTGTTGTCTCCTAAGATTTCTGAGATTTGAAAGGGACCTATCCAAAGTTTATCAAATTTACCATGATCTCCTTTCCTTTCATGTGCTTTGTCCCACATAAGAACTAAATCTAAAATTCTAAAAGCCTTAACTCTGGCTCTTTTGTCAAACCAACGCTTGACAACAACTTGATGTTTAGCAAATTGACCAATTGCTTTATTCCTTTTTTCTTCTAGGTGCATAAACTGAAGCAACCTGACTTCTTGTTTGATATCTATACCCAGATATTCTTATGCAAACTATAATGTGGGGATCTTTAGGTTAACAGGGAGGATGGGATCCACCCCATATACTAGGTGAAAAGGAGAATTTCCTAATGCAGCCTTCATCCTGGTTCTATCTACCCATAAGGCATACTTTAATAGGGTATTCCACTCCCTTGGGTTCTTTTCTATTAGTTTCTATATGATGTTCAATAAATTCTTGTTTGTGGATTCTGCTAATCCATTCCCTTGAGGATAGTAATTTGAAGAAAACTTCAAGATAATTCCATGGTCAAAATCCCAACTTGATAATCTTATTGAAGCAAAGGCAGACCCATTGTCACATACTAAAGCATAAGGAACTCCATACCTGGTTACTATGTTGCTTTCCAAAAACTTGATTACATCCTCAACATTGCATGTCTTACTATTGACAGCTTTGGTCCACCTGGTACAATAATCAGTAACAGTCAACACATTACCTATGGCCTGAAGATGATGGAGGGTTGATAGGTCCTATAAAGTCCATCCCCCATTGAGCAAAGGGGCGCATCTCCATCACTAGTTGCAAGGGCTGAGCAACATATTTTTCTCTATTTGTGGCAACCTGACACATATGACAACATTTGATGTGTTCAACAATATCTTTAAAAATAGTGGGCCAATAGTACCCTGCTCTGAGGATAGCTTGAGTGGTAGCTAAGTATGATCCATGTGCAGTTCCAAACTTGTCATGTAATTCTGTTAACACTTTGTCTTCTTCTTGCCTTTCTAGGCATCTAAGGTATATTCCCTCATAGTTCTTCTTGAAAAGGATTCCTCCTTTTATCATGTATTTTTGTGATCTTATCTTTAAGGCTCTCCTCTGTGAGGCCTACAATCTTGAAGGGCATCTTCCATTAATCAAGATATGCCTGATGTCTGAATACCATTCTCCATTTTCTCTTGCATTTATGTCATACTGCTGGATCATGATGTTAGGATCAATTTCAGATATCATCTAACTCAATGCTTGTCCTCTCACTAATTTCATGGGTGTTATGTCCATATCATACTCTTGGAGGATAGTAATCCATTTGTCTCTCTTTTCAACTGGTTCACTTTACATTAAAAGCATCTTTACTGCTGCATCTGGTACTACAACGATCACTTTACTTCTTAAGATGTAATGTCTAAACTTCTTGACTTCTCAGACCAGAGCAAGGGCTTGTCTTTCAACATCCACGTATCTGAGTTCTGCATCTTTGAAAGGACAACTCATGAAGGCTATAGGCTTTTCTTCTTTAGCCTCATTTCTTTGTGTTAGTACTGTTAAAGATGTATGCTTTGAAGCAAATGAGTATATATAAAAATATTTAGTATAATCTGGACTAATTAGAACATGAGCATTAGATATGGCTTTCTTGATATCTTCAAAAGCTGCTCTAGTTTCAGGTGTCCACTCAATTTTGGCATCCTTCTTGAGCATGGCATTCAATGGTCTGAAAATTTCTGCAAAACTAGTAATAAACTTTCTAACGAAATTAATGTTACCAAAATAAGATTTGAGTTCCTTCTTACTTCCAAGAAGCTGTATCTTCATGATTGATTCTACTCTCTTAGGGTCAATGATGATCCCATTCTCTGTTATTAGGTGACCTAATAACTTCCCTGTGGTTACCCCAAATATGCATTTCTTAGGGTTTATGGATATTCCATAATGTTCACATTTTTTTAGTACCTTCCTAAGGTCTTCCACATGATTCCCTCTCTCTTTAGAGAAAACTGTCAAGTCATCCATGTATATGACTATACATTTACCAATTAGTCCTCTGAAGGCTATATCCATTGCTCGCTGAAATGTTGCTCCAACATTTATCAATCCAAAAGGCATGCGCCTGTAGGTGAATATTCCCCACTTAGTAGTGAATGCAGTCTTTAATCTATCTATCTTGTCTACCATCACTTGATTGTAACCTGAAAAACCATCCAAAAATGACATCATCTTTGCACCATTTACAATCTGCAAAACCTCATCTAGAGAAGGCAAAGGATAATTATCCTTTTCAGAAGCTCTATTTAAATTTCTAAAGTCTACACACAACCTAATGTCACCATTCTTCTTCCGTACTAGGACCAAGTTAGCCACCCATGTGGAATGTCTCATAGGAAATATGATCCTGGCATTAAGCAATTTCTTAACTTCTTCAAAAATGATGGGCTCCAACAAAGCATTAACAGGTCTCTGTTTCTGTCTAAAAGGCTTGACATCTGGCTTTAAAGGTATAGTATGAGTGATGATTGATGTATCATAAGTTTTCAACTCATCATATGTCCAAGCAATAACATTGATATAATCTTTAAGTGCTTGGGTTATCCCTTCCATTTCTTCTTCTATACACACTTTTCCAATCAGGACATTCCTTTTTTCATCATCATTTCCTATGTTAACTTGTGAATACTCTCCTCCGTCTGCTTTAGGGAGATCTTTCTATTTCAGCATGTTATCTAAATTAAATGCTATTTCCAATTCTATCATTCCTTTAGGAATCTTGTTACTGGGCAACTCTAGGATATCTTCTTCCCAGATATAATCTTCCACATTTCTTTCATCTATGATCTATGCATCAAAGACATCTCTATTGGAGATGAATTCTAAAATATGCTGATCATCATCAAACACTTGAAGGTTAACTACATTGTCTGGCACTGAGGGTACTGACACTAATTCAACTGAAAACCTCTTCAAGCTAGATATGGACAATGGTTCCAATGTACTTGCGGCTTGATCCAAGGCATCTGCCCTGTGATTTTGTTCTCTAGGAACATGGATGATGTTAAATGCATCAAAATCTTCTATCAGATCCCATACCCTATGTCTATAGTTGGACAAATTCTTGTAATTTCAAGAATATATACCTCTTACTTGTCTTACTACCAATTGTGAGTCTCCATAGACATGCAAAATCTTTACTTTCTTTCTGAGGGCAAACAATATCCCATGAATCAAGGCTTCATACTCTGTCACATTATTTGTGCATGGGAATTGCAATCTATATGTTGCTAAGTAGGATTTACCAGCTGGATCAATAAAATCTATTCCTACTCCAGCCCCTTGTTTTGATTTGGATCCATCAAACCTGAGGATCCATGGTTTATCTTCAGTTAAAGGCTTGTCTAGGCCTTCTCTTTTCTTTTTATCTCTAGTAGCTGCACTATTTGATATCCATTTCAATTTTGGTGTTTCAATTTTCTCAAACTTCACCCTATCTGGCTAATGTGAAGCTGATATTCCTTCTTCTTCTTTACCATCAGAAGGAAAATCTTTTAGACAAGGCAACATCTGCCTTTTCAGAATATGCAAACATAATGAATAAGTAGTTTCTAAATGTGGTGCTTCATGTAGCCTACACCATCCCTCAATTAAGGCATCCTGTGGGGATCTTTGTTGCTGTATCATCTTTTGGATCTGCTTTGATAAAAATTCTTCAAACTTGGACAAATTACTACCTCTATCTTCATCAGATATTTCATAATCTGACTCAACCAAGCAATCACTTCCTGGGGTGATTTTCTTGTTACTCTTAGGATTACTCTCACTACACACCAGTATTTCTTCTATCATCTGAATAGGACTTTCATCATGATATGTGCTTTCTTCTGTTCTTGTAGATGATAAACAAAAATCAGTATCACTATCACTATCTACAGAACTTACCCCAGATGGTGATGATGCCTCACTGCATGCTTGTTCCAGTTCCATCATGTCTAAGCAAGCATCATAGGTCTTTTCAGAATGCACCTCATCATGTATCCTGCACCATCCTTTAATTAAAACATCATGAACAGGTACTTTTAATAATTGGTAACGTTGCACTTCTTTGGACAAGTGCATTTCAAAATTCTTGAAGTGATCTACTTCTATCTCATTTTCAAAGCTACAATCAGACTCTAAAATTATCATGTCATCCTGAAGATTATCATCATGAACATGAACATCATACATGAGGATCTCCTCTATTTTGACGGTTTGGGGTCTGATGGAATACACTCTGGGTTCAACATCTACATACATGATCTCATTGGTTTTATTGTATTCAGTGATCATATGTTCCATGCGAGGTTCAACATCTATCCTTATTTGATTAGGTATTCCTTTCCAAGGTAACCACATGTGATTGAAATCAGTGGACATGTATCCATTAAGTGTTTTTGACCAATCCCTGCTGAGCAGCATCCCATAGGTATCAGGTATATCCACTACCTGAATATCAATGTAGTATTGGATTCTTGGATCTGATGCTAACTGCATATGAATGTGAGTTAATTCTCCTACCACACTCACCTCTATTTTATCTAACTGTGTTACTTTCTTCAGCAACTTAACAGGATACAGCCCTAAGGCATTGCATATGGACAAGGGCATTACATTGGTAGATGCTCCTGAATCCACTAAGCAATTATGCAAATTCTTACTAAACATCCTTATGGTAACGAGAAAAGGAGGCGACTCAGTTTTATCTCTATAAAGAGTCATGTGTGAAGTCTCTGCAGCCTGAACAGTGGTTGGAACTTTGTGTTTAACATTAACATCCCTAATGGCATGGTCTTTATTCCCAATCTGCCCTGAGGTATGATTATCCTCTTTTGGAGTAGGATCATCTAATGATTTCATGAAGGTTTTTTTTATAGCTGGGGTTTTGAGTAATTCTGACAATGATAGGTTGATTTTGATCTTTTTCATTTCATCTGCTAAGTATGTGACCAATTTAGCAGACTCAGGAGGTAGATTACCATCTTTTGGTGCTGTATTTTGTGGTGCTAAGTACTAAGCATTAATTTTAGGAAATCTAGGGTTATTGCTTGCCTTTGGATCAGGAGGAGTATTGAAATTATTTGGAGGCAAGAATGTGGTGAAAGGACTAGCAGGTCGGTTGGAATTATTCCTTAGATTGTAATTATGTCTACCCTGATACTGCTATTGATAAGCATGTACTTTTCATGTTCAACAAATGGCTCATTTTCATCTTCAAATGGAAAAACATAATTGGTTTCAAAAGCCATGGCTGACTCTTCATAGGCTAAGGTGAAATTGTCTGCTGATGAGGATGATTGATGAAACTTTCTAGCACTAGAGCAAAATCATATCCACAGGGGACAATTTCATTTCCTTCAACACAAGGTGGATTACCTGTAGTATTAGATACTTCAGTTTGGAATATATTGGCAACAATCCTGAACTGAGGACAGTCTAGCTCTGCATGAGCATTGGTATTATGTATCCTACACTAGTTTGTAAGAGCTATCTCTGCCAGGTTCACTCTAGTGGTCTGCTTAGGTTCACTAGGAGGCTGATTATCTAGGGGTGATGGCAAAGAACCATTGATTGGCCTAGTGTTCCACACTCTAGGCTGTCTAGGGGGATTATTGTTACCATTTTTGTTATTGTAATTGTTGTTGCATCCCCTATCAGGATAATTAGGTCTATCATTGGCATATCCTCTATTCTGATTTGGTTGAGAATGGAAATTCTGACTCCTCAAATGAGTGATCTTAGTGGTGAGTTTCCTCAGTTGTGCTGATATCTCTTTAATTTCTTCATTTTCTTCCTGAACTTTGGCTACTACTTTCTTTGTTTGAGGCTTGAAGAAGGAAGATCCATTATTACTGTTATTAGATTGTTCCACAACCTGAGGTACCTGTGTATGTCCTGGATGTTACAACATTTGACCATTCCCATTTGGAGGTGGCATGATACTGAGTGGAGGTATCTATAAAGGGCTTGGCATTACAGCTGGAGGTATCATGGCTCCATTGGTCTATTGTTGAGTAGGTAGTGTAGGAAATGCAATATTTGGTGTTGGAGCAGGAATCAACTGTTGACTGACTCTAACAGCTTCTTCAAAAGCTCCTGTCAAGGTTGTGACACTAAGATGTGTCCTCCTAATAAACATAGAAGTCAGGGGATCTAAGGCTGAGTAGTATATGCTCCTAGCAGCTTCATCTATTACAGTTTAGGGAGCAACTAGCTTTGAGAACATCTTTTGGAATCTTCCATTAAAATTGGCAATAGGTTCTCCCTCAAATCTCTTGGTTGTGGTAAACATATGATAGTTCATTGAAGGATCTATAGGTATTTTGAATCTATCCTTAAAGGCTTTCTCCAAGGCATCCCATGAATTGACTAAACCTTGACCAAGACTGATATACCAGTTATATGCCTCTTCCCCTAAGGAAAATGGAAATAACCTGCATACCACATCCTGATGTTCAATTCTAGCCCTACAACAAGCTTCCTTGAATGTTCTAATGTGATCATCAACATCCTAATATGGATGATATTTAGGACAAATCTTGTCAGGATTTTTAGGTAAAGGATGATATGCAGTAAAAGTCAGAGGTGACTCTGCAGTAAAGAATGACATTGCGACTGGTGGAGGTTGGACCTGAGGTGTGATAGGTGGTCCTGTAGGTGTTTGCAACCTGATAGGAGTTACAAGAGTGTACTCTGGTGAAGCTCCCGATGCACTAGAACTAGGAGAATTATGAATATCTACTATTCTAGGTCTAAATCTCTGGATAGGCAGTTCTTTAAAGAGTCCATTAGATCTAGACCTGGTATTTGGCCTGAGAGCTAGGATTTCTTGAATTTAAGGAAAATTTGGCTTGTTTACTGTAAAGATCGGCTAAAACATTCTAGCAAAGCCTGTATTTATGATCAGAATCTAAAACTGACTCGATATTTATGCAATATTTGCAGAAATGATGCAAATATGAGGTGATATGAGGCTTTGGGACACAAGCGACTAGATATCAGGTCTCTTAAGCAAATTACCTCAAAGCTTTAGCAAAAGGACTTGAAATATAGCTTATCTTTGAAACATCACGGTGATCAGCCACAAAGATTTAAATATTTACGCTAAATTTTGCAAACTTTGCAAACGACAAGCATGCACGGACTTAAAATAGTAAATCTTTGAACAGGACTGGAAATACAAAGCTGCATGAGTATTACCTTTCTATCTGTCTCATCAAATCAGACAAATCTGCTGATGAAAAGGCCCTCCTTCTAGTGCCAATTTGTGTTGATGATGATTATTAGTCATAACAACATGCATAAAAATTTGCACAATAAACCTTTATTATCTTGTAAAGTACGATCAACTTAGGATAAGTTGATGACTCCAAGTCTCCGTTGATCAGGTCATGATCATCTGACGTTACTCAGAGGTTGATGTGACATGTTGTTTTCAATTTCAAGGGGTCTTACATTTGTCTAGATGACCAGTATTGCACTATTTCCTATAAATTTACTCCATAGAGAGGTTATTTCTACTCTATTTTCAAAGATAGCTGATATATTTTCAAGTTTAATCAATTATTCTAATCATTGATCATCATGAACTTGTTCTTTCTTCTACACTGTATATTTATTCAAATGATGTGTCTACAAGTGGATATTTGCATGGATTTCATGGATATTTGTATGAATTTGCATGATATTTGTCAATTTGACATGCTTTTACTCTAAATATGCTCTGTATTTTCAATCATCTACATGATATCAGCATATTTTATGTTATTTTCTTTTGATTTTCTGTTATTTGTAATTATGGTGATGATCTGTTATGAAATTCAAAGAAATTTAAAAGAATGATTCTACTTTAGTGAATCTTTAGTCATTGAATCACATACATACAAGATACATTCATGAGGAAAAGAAATCAAACCATAGGTCACCAGGATGTTCCACAGCTAGATATGGTTGATGCTAACTTCAAAGGATTAAGAATGAAAACAACACATGCAGACTGACAAGCACTCCAAGGGATGCAGCTAATCAGTGCATGTATCCAGTTTTCAAACACAGATTACTCAAGATTTATGATGATTTATAATCAAAATATCTTCTCTTTCATTCAGTATGCATAACATGTACATTTACAACAACTTTGAAATGAGTCCTGATATTTCAATAATCAAATTTCAATTAAGTTTCCGAACGTTTAAAATATTGTACCCCTGCAACTTTTATAGAATAAGGTGAGGAGGCAGTTACAAATGACCAATGGTCAAGATATGTCAATCAAGATCAACAGTTGATAATTACTCTTTGACTCAGTCAATTCTTCCTCGTAGCATAGGTTGCCAGCTAGCAATCATTTGGATGACTTATTATCTATGAGTAACTTATGCATGTGTTCTCTTGGTGATGCATCTTCATTCATTCTTCAGGTTCTTCCTCTTCATTTTCTTCTTCTTCATCATGGTCATCATCTTCATTGCTTTCAGTATCACTATCACCTTGATGTATATCCTCTTGTATATGGACCTTCATTGCTATCCTGATGTGCTCATATGCATGCACTATTTTATTCACCTCACCCCCATCTTGGATTTTGGCTTTTGTTAAGACATGCTTATGAGACTGGAATTTAGCTTTGAGCACTTCCAGCTTACCTTTTCTACTTTTCAAAGTCTCATTATAAGTTTCTACCCTGACTTTCATTCTCATGATCTTATTCATTAATTTTTCTGTCAGGTGGGTGAGGGGGTCATCTGCTACCGATTGGAAATTATCATACATAGCTTTGATAGCAAAGTCTACATCTTGATTTTCAATCTTTCCCTCTACTTTTCCTTCTAAAGCCTCAAGGATCTCTGCTTCATAAGCCATCATGTTGTGCAGCTTTATACTTATATCCCTGAGCTTGCCACTGCATTTCTTCAAGATATCACATTCAAACCTGATATCCTCATACCATATGTCTATTAGCAGGGCAAAATTATTATTCAACACTTGATTATTTATCAAGACTTGAGGATCAATCCTCTTCATTTCACTTAAAGCAGTTAGGTCCTTTTCCAATTGGAATGACCGTTTCCCTGCTTCATTTTGTATCTTATCTACCTTTCTTTTCAAACTACTTAAAGAATTCCATCTGTGTAGGGAGGTTCTCAAAACATCCTCAGCTCCAGTGAGGGCTAACAACATCCATTTCTCCATGATCATGGCCTCATGTTTCATGAGGTCAAACTTGGTGACCTCCTCTTGGGATATGACAGTCAATGGGACTGTCAGATCAACTGGTGTATTATCAGGGTTAATTAACCCTTTTATGTAAGAATGTAGCTGAGCAATGTGCTCCTTATGCTTTTTATTTTTCTCTTTCTCCTTCTTTACCCTTCAGGTCGAAGAATCAATAATGTCCTTCCCTTCCTGGTCCTCATTAGCAAAATCCAAATCAACAGTTGTGATTTGGAATTCCTCTAGGGTGATCTTTCCCTTCTCTTTTTCTACTGTGGGAAGTGCTACCTGTGCAGTCCTTCTGCCTGTAGCAAGATCTCTCTTTATGGCCGATGTTAGTCTGGCCTTCCTCTTTGGCTTCATCATTGTTTCTGCAAACAAGATGGAAACATCAAATTCTTGGATTTCAGACCCTTGTTCCATACCTACTTCTCTCTCAAGCCATTGAGGCACATCATCTCTAAACCCCTGATGCTCTTTGTCAACATCACGTCTGCCCTGTTCTCCAGTATCTGCTTCTATTCTTGGTGGAGAGGGTGATTTCTTAGTTTCTTCCTCATGGAGTTTGTCATGAGGGGGATCTTGTTGCATTTCTTCTTGTTGAGGGGTTTCTTTCTGTAGAGGAGGATCCTATGGAATGTCCACATGATGATCCTGTTCCTAGTCTTATACTCCCTCTTTCTGACTTTCATCTTCTTTATTGCTTTCCTCATCTTGAGGTATATTGACATCTGTGGATGTCTGTGTGTGTTGGCCTTGTGCATCACCCTGATCTTGGGTCACTTCTTGTTCTACACCTGATGCACCGACATCCTGTGGCTTGGGCTCCTCATGACCTAATTTATCTTTTGCTCCTAAGGCATCCCCCAGATCTCCCTGAGTCTGGGTAGCAACATCACCTGATATATCTTTATCACCCCCGCCTTTCTGTTGAACTTCTACTATTTTTGGCTCTACGTGTATCTCATGCTTTTGTTGACCTATATCAGGAGCATTGCTTTCTTTTTCTACTTCCTTTGCCACTTCAATCTTTTTGATCTCATCAGGTACACCTTCTTTATCCTTAGGGCTTACATCACCCCTGTATGTTAAATCTATAACTGCAGGGCTAGTCACCTGATTAACCAACTTATCAAGCCCTATCTATTGGGCTGCCCTCTTAGGGTTACTATCTTTTACTTCTTCTATTTGTTTCACCTCCTCCAATACTGCCATCTGTGCTAATGGGGTCCCATGTGGAGTCATGTGGGTGCTAGAGGCGAGAGTCTCCATTCTTTGAGAGGCCACATTCTGCACTACCTCATCATCTGATAAGTCTACGGTGTCCTCCAAGGAGAAAGGACCACCCTGACCTACTTTGAAAGCTTCTCTTGTTTGTTCTTTGGACTTCTCAGTCTATAAATTTTATTATGGTGGGAAGAGGAACATTGTACTGCAGCTCCTTCCTAAATGCTTCACCACCAGCTCCTCCCAATACAATAGGGTCAGCCTTGATATCACCCCGCATGGATGTTCTTTGCTTCTTGGGTGGTGATGTTAGCGGCATTGCCCTCCTCTTCCTACTGACCATCATCAGGTCATCACCTACAGGTTCCTTGTTTACCTACTCTTCTTCAAACGAGATGCCCTCTTCCACTTCATGCTGTGAGGCTTGGCCCTTCTCTTGTACTTCTGTAGTTTCAATAGCTGTCCTCAAGATCTTCTTTGTCTTCATCTTGTCAATCAGAGGCTATGCGGATGATGCGGATGCTTGAGTTGAAGTTGATGCACCTGTAGTTGGTGTGGTAATCCTTTAAATTATCACCCCCTTAGGTTCATCTTCAATTGTCTTACCTCTAGGGGGACCTTTCCTCTATTTCTGTGTGGACAACCTCTCTCCATTTGACTTTCTCTTCTCACTGAGGAAATCATCATATTCCTCATCTGGTATTTCTTGCCTTTTCTTTTTGGAATCAACTGTGAAGGACAACCCCATCAGTAGGGTATCTTGGTAGCATAAGGGGGTGTCCTTCAAATCCTTCTATCCTTGTGTATAAAAAGGTGGCAAACTGGATAAACTAGGCCCCATGTCTATAAACAACTTCTTGAGCCTCCATGCTCAGTCTTTTGGTCCTGTCTTCCTCCAGGGTTCTGACCAGATGCATAGAGAATGCATCATTTACCAGTTTGTAGTCCAGGAGGTAATTTTTTCTCTGTAGCTGAGGATAATGATCCCATATGTGGGCATCATCTGCATCATCGCCAGCTTTACCCACTATATTCAATGCATCAAATGTCCCTTTGTAAGTACATGAGTACACCACATATGAGGTCATATAAAATGAGCATGTAAGACCTCCCAGGTTCCTCATCCCTTCATCTAGTGCATCATTGATGATCTTGGCCCATAATGGCCTGTTGTCTGCATATAGGACCATCTGGATGATTCCAAACATCCAATTCTCAAAATTTCTAGTATGATGCTTACCTGTCATCCTACTCAGCAGGGCAATCATGTACTAGTACTCATCATCAAAATCAAATTTGTATAAATGTACAGGCAGTTTAGCTAAGGTAGTGTAGGTGTTGCTCTTGGACCTCCACTGATACATCCTCTTCCTTACATTCTTCTTATTATTTTTGTATTTTTTTTCTAGCTTGCGTAAATCCACACTGACCACCTTCTTTCCAATTGGCAGATTAAAAGTAAAGGTGATGCCCTTGATTGAAAAGTCGACATAAATTCTTCCATGCTTCTCTACCCGCCTAGTCTCAGGGTTATAATTCCTACCACATTCCACTACCAGCTCTGGGGTGTCCATGGCATACGGAAAACCAGCTTTATGCCACATTCCTAAAACATATATCACATCCAGAAGGGTATTATCCTTGTCATGATCTACTCTTGATGACCATGCTGCCAGGTCTATATCTCCTTGGTGAGTGTCACCAATGATGCCATACTTAAACTGTACCCCCTCGGGCTGAACAAACATAGGCTTAAGAAACTCTGAATCAAACCTATTCCTTCTAAGAGCCGTCATTTATTCCTGCAACATACATGATTTGTCTTACCTTACAATGTCCAGATGCATTCATACAACATCATGTACCTCTACAACATCATGCATACTCTATCTATTATTCTTTACTTCATCATGATATGCATATTCACATATTCAAACCACAAGAAAGAACATACACCCTACCTGAACATCTAGAAAATGATAACATGAGGGTTTTTAATTACTTACCTAATAGTGCTTTCCTCCTGGGCTAGATGGGTTATTACGGAAAAGGGCTGCAAATGCTGAAGATCACTCATTCCGTTACGCTAAAAGATCTAGTCCATTAACATGTAGCTATATGAGGGTTTGACTTCTCTGCTTTGTAATTTCTCATTTTTTCGCAAGGTAAATGAAAATAACCTTGGAAAGTTACCTTTATACCTATTGGCTATGAGTTGGAACTATTGAAGAGATTGCAAAACCTGAGACAAAAGGAGAAATCTGTGAAGGAGTATACTGAAGAATTTCATAAGATGATCATAAGAATAGGACATAGTGAAGCAAGCAAGGAGAAAGTGGCTAGATACATCAATGGATTGAGATTGGTAAGGATGACAACACTAGAAGAAGCATATCAATTTTCCATGAAAGTTAAAGAAAAGTTGAACAAGAGACATGATCAGAGACAAAGAGGTAGAGGAGGTAAATTTTAGAGAGGTAAAACATTTTCCAGAGGAGAAAGATCATATGCAGAGCAGAATAGAATAGAGCACATTCAAGAAGGAAGACAGAGATAATAATGCATACCGGAGAGATGATTGAAATTTCTACCACAGAGGAAACCCTAGTCCATACCGGAGTGAAGGATATAGAAGAGAAGGAAGAGGACCTGATAAGAGAACATTCATAGGAACTTGTTTCAAGTGTGGAGGTGAAGGACATAGAGTATTTGAATGTAATCAAGGGAGTACAAGCAAGAGAACAAAAAATAGTGGAAGAGCAGCCTATGTGGAAGAAGAACCTATTGGATCGCCTAGTTCAGTCAGTAAACCTGAGAAAGGAGAATCACTTGTGATGAGGAGAGCACTATTTCAAGTAGATTTAAATGAGGAACCACTGCTGAGGAAAAGTTTGTTCAAAACCAAATGCAAATCAGGAGGTAAATGTTGTAAAGTTGTAATTGATAGTGGTAGTTTAGACAACCTAGTTTCAGAAGAGATGGTGACTAAGCTGAAATTGGAAAGATTGAAACACCCTAAGCCCTATCAGATAGCATGAATTCAGGATGATCATAAGGCATTGGTGAGTGAACAATGCTTGGTGAAATTTCATATTTGATCTTATCATGATGAAGTATTGTGTGATATTATGCCTATGGATGTTTGTCATATCTTGTTGGGTAAACCTTGGTAGTATGATAGAAAAGCTATACATGATGGGAGAAAGAATACCTATACTATAACATCAAATAGAAAGAGAATTACTTTGATTCCTTTAGAAGATGATCCTAAGAGTGAAGTATGTGGGAATCCTAGAATCTGTTTGGTAGATGGAAATCTAGATGGTTTGAGACATGAAAACATGTGTTATGCCTTGATCTTTAAGAATCCTGAAACATTGAAGAAAGAGAAGGAAGAATCACAACTGGAGGGGATAAAGGTGTTGTTGACAAAGTATGAAGACATCATATTAGATAATGTACCTGAAGGATTGCCACCAATCAGAAGTATCTGATCATGCCTCTTATTCAGCTTCTCTTCAACCTTCAGGGTAAATTGATATGCTTCCTCAAAAGATGTCATCCTTACCAAGCTTAGTTCTTCTTGAATGTTCAGTCTCAGTCCATTGATGTATCTAGCCACTTTCTCCTTGCTTGTTTCACTATGTCCTGTCCTTATGATCATCTTATAAAGCAAGCAAGGAGAAAGTGGCTAGATACATCAATGGATTGAGATTGGTAAGGATGACAGACTAGAAGAAGCATATCAGTTTGCCATGAAAGTTGAAGAAAAGTTGAACAAGAGACATGATCAAAGACAGAGAGGCAGAGGAGGTAAATTTTAGGGAGGTAAAACATTTTTTGGAGGAGAAAGATCATATGCGGAGTAGAACAAACAAGAGAGCACATTCAAGAAGGAATACAAAGATAATAATGCATACCAGAGAGATAATAGAAATTTCTACCACAGAGGAAACCCTAGTCCATACTGGAGTGAAGGATATAGAAGAGAAGGAAGACAACCTGATAGGAGAACATTCAGAGGAACTTGTTTCAAGTGTGGAGGTGAAGGACATAGAGCATTTGAATGTAATCAAGGGAGTACAAGAAAGAGAACACAAAATAGTGGAAGATCAGCCTATGTGGAAGAAGAACATGTTGGATCACCTAGTTCAGTCAGTAAACCTAAGAAAGGAGAATCACTTGTGATGAGGAGAGCACTATTTCAAGTAGAGTTAAATGAGGAAACACAGCAGAGGAAAATTTTGTTCAAAACCAAATGCAAATCAGGAGGTAAATTTTGTAAAGTTGTAATTGATAGTGGTAGTTTAGACAACCTAGTTTCAGAAGAGATGGTGACTAAGCTGAAATTGGAAAGATTGAAACACCCTAAGCCCTATCAGATAGCATGAATTTAGGATGATCATAAGGTATTGGTGAGCAAACAATGCTTGGTGAAATTTCATATTGGATCTTATCATGATGAAGTATTGTGTGGTATTATGTCTATGGATGTTTGTTATATCTTGTTGGGTAGACCTTGGCATTATGATAGAAAAGCTATATATGATGGGAGAAAGAAAAGCTATATATGATGGGAGAAAGAAAACCTGCACTATAACATCGAATAGAAAGAGAATTATTTTGATTCCCTTAGAAGATGATCCTAAGAGTGAAGTATGTGGGAATGCTAGAATCTGTTTGGTAGATGGAAATCTAGATGGTTTGAGACATGAAAACATGTGTTATGCCTTGATCTTTAAGAAGCCTGAAACATTGAAGAAAGAGAAGGAAAAATGACAACCGGAGGGGATAAAGGAGTTGTTGATAGAGTATGAAAATATCATATTAGATAATGTACCTGAAGGATTACCACCAATCAGAAGTATCAGTCATCACATGGATCTTATACCAGGAGCTAGTTTGCCTAACAAAGCAACACACAGGATGACACCAACAAAGAATGAAGAATTAAATAGACAGATACATGAATTACTAAGGAAAGGTTTGATTAGAGAAAGTCTGAGTCCTTGTGTAGTACCTGCAGTGTTAGCACCAAAGAAAGATGGAGAATGGAGAATATGTACAGATTCTAGAGCAATAAACAAGATCACAGTTAAGTATATATTTCCTTTACGTAGGATGGATGATATCATGGATTGTTTGAGTGGAGCAAAATATTTCACAAAGATAGATTTGAAGAGTGGATACCATCAGGTTAGAATCAGAGAAGCAGATGAATGGAAGACTACTTTTAAGACAAATGAAAGATTGTATGAGTGGTTAGTGATGCCTTTTGGATTGACAAATGCACCAAGTACTTTCATGAGATTGATGAATGAAGTTTTGAAGAAATTATTGGGTAAGTTTGTTATTGTATATTTGGATGACATTCTAATTTCAGTAAGACAAAAGAAGAATATTTACAGCACCTTAGACAAGTATTGCAGAGACTGAGGGAAGAGAAATTGTTGATAAACATCAAGAAGTGTAGTTTCATGATTGGGTGAACCACGTTAAAACTTGTCTCTTGTTGTTATTATTTCTATGTATTTTCATTCCTTTGTTTAATCTTTATTTGCATTTAATTGATATCTTCTGCCATCTAACCCTAACAAGTGATATCAGAGCGGGTTGCATTTGATTATCGTCTACAAGAAGGTCTCACGGTTGAGTGGGAGCAATGGTGGACGAGGGTAAATTGAAGGTAGACAAATTCAATGGGTAGAACTATCAGTTATGGAAGATGCAGATGGAGGATTATGTCTATCAAAAGGATTTATGGATGCCATTGGAAGGAGTAGCCAAGAAAATGGCAACAATGACTGATGAGGATTAGAATCTTCTTGACAGAAAGGCACTGGGAACCATTCGGTTGTGCCTAGCACCATTGGTAGCATTCAATATAACGGAAGCGAAGACAACAGATGGTCTGATGAAATCTTTGGCTAAATTGTATGAAAAATCCTCAACCTCAAATAAGGTATTTCTCATGAAACGTTTGCTTAATTTGAAAATGATTGAAGGTGGATCTGTGATAGATCATTTAAACGAATTTAATACGATTACTAGTCAATTGACTTCTATAAATGTAAAATTTGGTGAAGAAGTTAGAGGTCTCTTGATATTATGTTCTTTGCCTGAAAGTTGGAATAGTTTGGTAATGGTGGTTAGTAATTCTGTTTCTGGTTCAAATACCTTGAAATTTGATGATGTTGTTGGTGTTATTTTGAGTGAGAAAATTCGTAGGAAAAGCTCACATGGATCCACATCAGGAAGTGTTTTGAATGTAGAAAGCAGGGGCAGATCAAAGGAGAGAGGAAAAGGTTCTGGAGGTCATGGGAAGTCACGAGGAAAATCAAAGGATAAGAGATCCCAAACCAGAGGATAGAAGGATTGCTGGTACTGTGGGAAACCAGGTCATCTAAAGAAAGATTGTTGGTCTTGGAAAAATAAAGGAGACAAACAAGAAGGCAATAAGGAGGCAAATGTGGCAACTAATAAATCTGAAGATGATGCTTTGATTCTTTCCCTAGATAATGCTGATGATTCATGGGTTTTAGATTCAGGGGCCTTATTTCATGCTACGCCCCATAGAAGTTATTTTCTTGATTATGTCCAAGGGGATTTTGGTCTGGTTTATTTGGGAGATAATGAACCCTGTCAGATTGTTGAAAAGGGAAGAATTAAGATTAAGTTGCAGAATGGGAATCATTGGCTACTACAAGAGGTAAGGCACGTTCGAAGGCTGAGTAGGAATTTAATTTCAGTAGGGTAGCTAGCTAATGAAGGTTGCATAGTTACTTTTAGTGATAAAAATTGGAAGGTTTCAAGAGGTGCCTTAATAGTAGAAAAAGGTGTGAAAGTAGGCACCTTATATCTTTGTACAGGTCATACTGTTCCTTCTACTTTAGCTATTACAGAGAAAAAATAAACAGGTTCAGGAACAATTGCTACAGGTTCGCAGGAAGAGACTAAAACAGTTGCTGCAGGTTCTGAGACAACACTGTGGCATAATAGACTTGGGCATATGAGTGAAAAAGGTATGAAGTTACTTCATTCTAGGAAAGTTTTACCAGGTCTGAAATGTATTAATATGGATTTCTGTGAAAGTTGTGTGTATGGAAAATAAAAGAGAGTTAGTTTTCTCAAGGATGGGAAGCAAAAGAAAGATGAAAAGTTGGAGCTTGTGCATACAGATGTATGGGGACCAGCTCGGGTATCTTCTCTCGGTGGCTCTCAGTATTATGTTACATTCATAGATGATGCAACTAGGAAGGTATGGATTTATTTCCTTAGGTAGAAATCTGATGTATTTGAAACATTTAAGAAATGGAGAAGCTTGGTTGAGAATGAGGTGGGTAAAATATTAAAATGTCTCAGTTCTAATAATGGTGGTGAGTGTTGCAGCAAAGAATTTGAGGACTATTGTTCCTTTAATGGAATTCGTAGGCAGAAAATAGTTCCAGGGACTCCACAGGAAAATGGAGTGGCTGAATGCATGAATAGGACAATAATGGAGCGTTCAAGGACCATGTGATTGCATGATGGGCTGCCTTTAAACATGTGGGCAGAGGTTGTCAACATTGCTGTATATTTAATTAACAGAGGTCCTTCAGTTCCTTTGGGCTGTGGTATTCCAAAGGAAGCATGGACAGGTAAGGAGGTGAGTTATTCTTTTCTCAAAACCTTCGAATGTGAAGCATTTGCACATGTAGATTCTAAAAATAGAACCAAGCTGAATACAAAATAAAAAAAGTGTACCTTCGTTGGATATGGCATAGATGAATTTGGTTATAGGCTTTGGGATTTTGAAAATCAGAAAATTGTGAGAAGTAGGGACGTTGTATTCAATGAGAGGGTGTTGTACAAAGATCAGTTGCATCAGCATGAGAAGAAAGAAAAGGATTATGTGGTGCTGGATGATACTCCAAATAGTGATGTTCCAGTGGTTCCTCATGCTCCGCAGCAGCAACAAGAAATACCACAAACTCTAGTGAATGTTAGATGGTTAACAAGGATAAGTAGACCTCCTGAAAGGTTTTCTCCCTCTTTGTATTCTATTTTGTTAATAAATGCTAGTGAACCAGAAGGGTATGATGAAACTATGTAGGTGGATACAAAGGTTCAGTGGGAGCATGCAATGAAAGAAGAAATGGACTCGTTGCTAAAAATTCAAACATGGGAATTATGTAAGTTGCGTGTAGGTAAAAAGGCTTTACCAAACAAATGGGTTTATCGGCTAAAGAGGAAGATGAAGGTAAGAAAAGATTTAAAGCCAGGTTAGTTGTAAAAGGATTTGCACAGAAAAAGGGCATTGATTTTGATGAGATTTTTTCTCCGATTGTCAAGATGACTTCTATTCGTATTGTTTTAAGTATTGTGGCTGCTGAAGATTTGCATTTGGAATAGCTAGATGTGAAAATTGCCTTTCTCCATGGTGATTTGGAGGAAGAGATATGCATGGAACAACCCCAAGGATTTGAGGTCAAAGGTAAGGAGAAACTGGTGTGCAGATTGAAGAAGAGTTTGTATGGCCTGAAACAAGCACCTCGGTAATGGTATCTAAAATTTGATAGTTTTATGGCTGAGCAAGGCTATAGTCGGTGTAATTCTGACCATTGTGTTTATTTTAAGAGGTTGGATAATGACAACTACATTATTTTATATTTATATGTTGATGACATGCTTGTAGCTAGGTCTAACATGGATCACATAAGAGTTAAAACAACAGTTAGCACAGTCATTTGCTATGAAGGATTTGGGGGCAGCAAAACAAATCCTAGGTATGAAAATTTGTAGAGATAGGCAGCACAGAAAATTGACTCTATCTCAAGCTGATTATGTTGAAAAGGTGTTGCAGAGATTCCATATGGAGAATGTAAAAGCTATCAGCACACCTTTGCCTAGTCATTTGAAATTGACTAAGGAGATGTGTCCTAAGACACAAGAGGAGGAAGAGAAAATGTCTAAGGTACCATATGCTTTAGCTATAGGAAGTTTAATGTATGCCATGGTATGCATGAGACCAGATATTGCACATGTTGTAGGAGTCATAAGCAGGTATATGAGTCATCCCAGATTGGAGCATTAGAATGCGGTAAAATGGATTCTCAGATATTTGAGAGGTACATCCAATACACATTTATGTTTTGGGGGCTTTAATACTGATTTAGCAGGCTATGTAGACTCAGATTTGGCAGGGGATATTGATATCAGGTGGAGTACTACAGGTTATGTCTTTACTATAGGTGGGACATCAGTGAGTTGGATCTCATGGTTGCAAAAGGTGATTGCTTTATCCACCACGGAGGCAGAATATGTAGCTGCAACAGAGGCAAGCAAGGAGATGATATGGCTGCAATCTTTCATGGAAGAATTGGGCACACAACAGGCTAACAGTTTTTTGTATACAGATAGTCTGAGTGCCATACATCTTGCAAATAATTCTGCCTTGCATTCAAAGACCAAACACATACAGTTGAGGTATCACTTTATTCGGTCGGTGTTGGATGATGGATAGTTGAGGCTAGAAAAGATACATATAGATGAAAATCTAGTGGATATGTTTACAAAGGTAGTGACAAGGGAGAAGCTGAGCTCCTCTTCAACTTCAGTTGGTCTTCAAGACTGAAATAATAAAATCAGAACAATAGAGTCTAGGGTGCTTATTTCCAGTGGGAGCTTCACGTGCAGAGGTGTCATCTAGGATCAGTCTCCAAGTGGGAGATTGTTTGGTGTGGAGCCTGATTAGTCTCCAAGTGGGAGATTGTTGGTAGGTGGTGATTGATCAGAAAAGTACTATACACTAGCCATGTATCCTCACCAGGGTTCGGGGCTAGGCTGGGCCCTGAGCGAGGGTTCGGGGGCAGCAGCCCCTGAGAAGCAGGGGTTTGAGGGTGTAGCCCCCAAAATTTTTTTTCTAAGCCGACATAAAAAAAAACCTATTTTTGTAACTGACATAAGGCTTGATAAAAGTGGCTAAGGGTTAGGGTTTTGGTTGATATATTGTATTATAGCATTTGCAATGGTATTGAGTTGTAGGGATTACTAGTTGTAATCGGTTTGATTTACTAGATAATAATATTAGACTCTCTGTTGGTGGATGTAGCCCGAGTTTAGGTGAACCAAATTAAAACTTGTCTCTTGCTGTTATTATTTTTGTGTATTTTCATTCCTCTGTTTAATCTTTATTTGCATTTAATTGATATCTTATGCCATCTAACCCTAACATTTGTGATTTCTATGGAAGGATTGAATATGGACCCTAAGAAAGTGAGAAATTGTTGAATGGCCTACACCGGAGAGCATTGGAGAAGTTAGATCATTTCATGGATTGGCTAGTTTCTATCAGAAGTTCATAAAAAATTTTAGTTCAATTTGTAACCCTATGACAGAGACAATGAGAGGAGACAAAAAAGATTTCAATTGGACATTAGGAGTAGATAAAAGTTTTGAATTATTAAAGCAGAAAGTGACAGAGAAACATGTTTTGGCATTACTGAATTTCAATAAGGTATTTCAAGTAGACTGTGATGCAAGTGGGAATACAATTGGAGCAGTGTTAAGTTAGGAAGGTAGACCTATAGCATATTTCAGTGAGAAATTGAATGATGCAAGGAGAAGATATTATGTTTATGATCAAGAGTTCTATGCCATAATCCAAGCCTTGAAGAAGTGGAGACATTACCTATTGCCTAAGGAATTTGTGTTGTATATAGATCATCAAGCTTTGCAGTATTTGAATAGTCAAGGTAAGTTGAATCAGAGACATATGAGATGGGTAGAGTTCATGCAGAGTTATACATTTGTATTGAAGCATAGGAGTGGAAAATCAAACAAAGTTACAAATGCATTGATTAAGAGAAGAAACTTGTTGATAGAGACGAGGATTGAAGTGTTGGGATTTGATGAATTGAAGAACATGTATGAGGAAGGTCTTGATTTTACATAACCTTGAAAATCATGTAAGGAACCTGTTGTAACAAACAGAAGTAAGTGGTTGGACTATTTCATTCAAGAAGATATGTTATTCAGAGGAAATCAGTTGTACATACCTATGAGTTCCATGAGAGATAATTTGATCAAGGAGAAACATAGTGGTGGATTGACAGGACATTTTGGCATTGATAAAATAGTTGTTTTGGTGAGTGAACATTAATTTTGGCCTCAGATACATATGGATGTTAGGAAATTTGTGCAGAGAACTTGTAGAGTTTGTCAAGTTGCAAAAGGGAGTAGCCAGAATACTAGATTGTATAAACCTTTGATACCAAGCGAAGTACTACAGGTTATGTCTTTACTGTAGGTGAGACAGTAGTGAGTTGGATCTCACAGTTGCAAAAGGTGGTTTCTTTATCCACCACAGAGGTAGAATGTGTAGTTGCAATAGAGGCAAGCAAGGAGATGATATGGATGCAATCTTTCATGGAATAATTGGGCAAACAACAGGCTAACAGTTCTTTGTATATAGACAGTCAGAGTGCCCTATATCTTGCAAAGAATTCTGCCTTCCATTCAAAGACCAAACACATACAGTTGAGGTATCACTTTATTCGGCTGGTGTTGGACATCAGTGTTTGAAAGACTTGAATATCTCTCCGAAGCTTGACTGAGGCAAGCCTCTAAACACCACAACCCCCTCCCCATTTTCCCATGATTGTAGGTTACATGTTGAAGAAGCAGGAAAAGTGGAGTTACTGAGTGTTAGAATTGCAGATTAGAGTTGAAAATAAGGACCTGGAATCGGGTGCCCACTCATTAGTCCTCCAGATCCCGCAATGGAGAAATTTCTTAGATAGCAAGAACAGGTTGTAGATTGACTTCCTAGATCCTAACAAAAACTAGGGCATTGGACTATGACGCCTGCTCATTAGTCCCTGACTATTCTACTTCCCGAACTTCAAAAATTGGTACACATTTATCTGTCATTTTACATCTTTCTGTAGCAACATTTTCTAGTATTTGTCTGTTTGCTTCCATATTTACATAATTAGGGTTTTGAGCATAATTGAGCATAATTGGTAATCAAATCACAAAAATCCAAGTTTCCTTGCATTCCTAATGTTGGTAATTATTTATGTCTAGGGTTTTAAACTTGAATGTTTGCTAATTTTCTCCTTCAAACCCTCAAATTTCTGAGTTGTGGGATCTTGTTCTGTTGCTGAAATCTCCATCGACCCCTGAAAAATGATAAAAATGAGTCGTATGCATTCCTGAATGCATACCTAGCTACGGTTTCCTGTGTCTAAATATTTCTAGAAGTGGCTGGGAGGGTCTCATTGTGCCAGTGCCGCATGATTCACCAAGTATTTTGCCCCAGTTTAAGTCTGCATCGTTGCTTATGCTTCCCGCGGAGCGTGCCACGTGTTTGCAGCGGAGGCGGCCCCTTAAAGTTTCAAGAATTGTTGTGGAAGGCGCCACGTGGAGGCACCCGAAAGACCCTAAAGTTTCACAGTCTCCGCCAAGGCTTCGAAGACCCTTAATGTTTCTTTAATGATGGCAACGCGGAGCTTGCCAAGTGTTGATCTCCGCCAAGTTTTTGAATGACCCTAAGTGCTTCTCAAAGGTAGCGCGGACGGCGACAAGTGGCAGCCTCCGCTTATGTTTCAGGAATGTTTCAAAAAGTTTCTAAGTTGTTGTGGAAGCTAACAAGTGTCAGCTTCCACGTATGTTTCTATTTTGTTTCCTGCAATGCAAGTAGTGGCGGGGTGGGTCCCAGTGAAGGGTCTGAGAGCTGCGGATCGTGCCACATATTTTTAATGTTTCTGACATAGTTTCTAGTTTCTTCACGCGGAAAGTGCCACATGTCACTTGTGGAGGCATGTTTCAAAAGGTTTCTAAGTCGCAGCAGAAGCTGCCACGTGCCCCTGGTTGTGACTGTGGAAGCTGACACGTGTCGGCCTCCGCGTAGTTTCTATTTGTTTCATAGTGTGGCATAGACGAGATGGGTCCCAGTTAACAGTTGTTGCCGCGGATGGTGCCAAGTGGCAACTTCCGCCTAAGTTTCAAAAAGCCCCTTTTCTCTAATGTTTCTGTAAGCATGGAAGGCGCCAAGTGTCAAACGGTGGGGGCACTTTCTGTATGTTTCAATGAGTGCACGGAATGCGCCATCTGTCCCTTATGCTTCCCGTGGAGCGTGACACATGTCAGCTTCCACAGGACTTTTCTTTATGTTGCATTGTTAAACGAAACATTAAGGTGGGCGCCAACATATGTATCAAATGTGTTGGAAGGTGACGCGTGGCAGAGGATCCTAAAACTTAGGGACTATTTCTCTTAAGTTTCTATGTGTTTCAAGGTTAATGCGGAGCCTGCCAAGTGTCAGCTCCCGCGGAGTTTCATTAGATTCTTTTGTGTCCCTTGGCAGTGATGCGGAACCTGCCACATGTTGGCTTCCGCCTATGTTTCACAAGGAGTTTCTATGTGCTTCAAGGATGCCACGGAGCTTGCCACGTGGCGGCTTCCGCACATGTTTTCGGTAGAAGGCTCTCGGCGGGGAAGATAAAGGAAGAGGGGAGTCAACAGTTGAATCTTCAAGTGTCTACGTGGCACGTGTTTATTAGCGCCGGCCTTGCAGCGTGATTTAAGCCATGAGTCTCAATGGGAAGAAAGGTTTTAACAGCTACACTTAATCAAATAGTTTCTTCTGTGACCCTGCGTTTGCATCTTGGCGGGAGTGGTTTGCAAGGCACGCAACTGCTGCATCCCGATGCTACAAGTTGGTATGCCATTAATGGCGAAATTACACAGAGGTATGAATCGAAAGGACACGCCAGCTACTCGATTTAGATAGAAAATCATGACAAGGTGTTGCAGGTCAAATCTCACCTACCCCTTCCTTCCTGTTTGTGCGGCTACATTGAATGTTTCTGGCGCCCCTTGGCGATGCACTGCACCTAGTAATGTCTTGGGGACTGCCATGTGATTAATGAGGGAGTACATCATCCTGCTTTATAAGCAGATGATGCTACTCAATTCAAGGTTGTTGAAAGTTGGACATTTTCTGGCTCTGTAATACAATACAACTGACCTGGTTGCTCTGTGCAGTGGATTTTGTGAGTCTATGAGTCTCATGTCTTATGTTTTGTGCATAAATTCATTGGTTTCATGTTGATTTAGATGAGTAATGCTATATTGCATGTGTTTTGTTATCTGTCTCCTGTATTGAATATGCTTTCCTTTTGAATCTAGATATCTAAGGGGTGTCTTGGGTTCTAGGATATAGGTTTACTATATTGAATGCTTGATCTCTTAACTTCTGTTTAAGGGATAGATTAAACTATTTTCAGGTTAAGTATTGAGGAAAGTATATTGCAGTAAGGATATCATAAGTAGAGATGTATAAACACTCTGTTCTGGGATATATTTGTAAGGCAAATATGAAGAAATCCCCTTGAAATCTAGTCTTGTTATGTTTATGCTGAACATTTGTATGTGTATGTCTACTGACTCCAAGCCCTGGATAGGCACCAATCTAGATCTATGTTGAGGTTATACACCAGGTCCAGCTTTGCATCCAAACACAACATCAAAATCAAACTCCAAAACAACCATTAGGACAGTAGAATTAGTTTTAGGATCCCAAGTCCTCTGTCTACAACTGAAAATAGGCCCAAAGCTAGCCCCTTTGCTCTTATCTTGCAGTTTTGGTCTACTTACAGGAGGACTTATCTACTTCATGTCAGCATCCTAGCCTTTGTATGCATATTCTCATGGATGTTGAGTAGGGAATACCCCCCTAGGTTTTGCAGAGCCTGAAGAAGAAGAGGAGATAAAAATAGAGTCTATCTCCTATATTGTTGGCCCCTGGCTCAGAGATCCTGCTGATCATTGATGGCTACCTTGTAGGGAAATCTGGGAGTAAGCATCCAGTCTGGGAAAAAACCAACAGAAATTGGCGACTCCACTAGGGAACTTGTGAAAGAACCTTGATTTAAAATAAACTAATTCCTAGTTATAGGTGGTGACTCCGAGTAATCTCCCAACCGGTCAAAGTGAAATTTATATGCAGGGGAGAAGATCCCAACGTAATCCTTTGTCTGAAGAACTACCCATAAAAATGATGTATAGAAAAAAGGGAACTGTTCTAGCCAGTCAGGAGGGTTCTCCTAGAAGTGATAATGTTCAAGACAACCCTGGATCTTCAGAGAGGATAGTACCTTATTTTTCAAAAACTGAGGCTGAAATATAGAATGTGTATGAAAGACAGCAAGGTAATGGTTTGAGAATAAGGTCAAATGTGTTCCAAGAATGCCCTTTCTTGGATCCCAGTGATAGATTTGAGGAGACTGAATCCCCAAGAGATTCTGAAGATGATCAGGATATAATGAAACCGTCCTCTTCTATGCCTAGAGAGGAACAATTAGCTGAAGAAATCAAAAGTTTAAGAGCAGAAGTAGAATATCTACAAGCCATGAAAATCAGAGATGATATGAGACAGAAAGTGCAAGCTATGAGAACTGCTCAGAATGATTCAATTCCTACCCTCCAAAATGCAAATATGTAGAGAAACCAGTACAGAAATGAGGTACAGTATCATCAAAATAATGATCAAAGACAGAATGTAAATGATGCAAGAGCTCCATTAAATAATGTAAGAAATTAGAATGCTAATAGAAATGTTAATGCAAATCAGTTTGGTAGACAACCTATGCAGCTAGATAGATTTAGACAGCTTGTTTTTGATGGTATCCCTGGTTATCCTAACCCCATTGACAAGCATGTAAGGTTTCAAGTGCCAAAATTTTTAGGAAACAACACTGTGTCAGGGGAGGATCATTTGAAGGCTTTTCAAAATGTCATGGATAACTTTGAGGTTGAGCATGAGGATGTCTTTATGAAGTCATTCATGCAATCTTTGGTTGATAAGGCTAGAGAATGGTACAAAAATCTGCCTGATCAGGGCATTTCATCATGGGATGATTTCAAAAGGATGTTTAAGGAGCAATATGGTGACAAAACTGACCCTAGCTTTTTTGTAAATGAGTTCACTAGTATCACGAAAGGGTCAAATGAGCAAGTTGCAGATTTTAATGCAAGATTTACTAAAGTGTTGAACAAATTGCCACATCACATGAGGCCAAATGAACCAATGTGCATAATATTATATATTAATGCTTTTGATGCCAAAACAACATATGGGTTAAGAGATAAGGGTCTGCTACTCTCAGGGATGCTTTCAAGATAGCAATAAATATTGAGAATAACAGGAAAGCATCAAGCAAGACAAACAGAAGGGATGATATGAAAATTCTGTAGAATCCAAACAAACCTCAAAACACTCAAGGTAGTACATCTGCCCCTGAAGATAAAATAGACAAATTGGCAAATGTGGTTAAGGATCTAAGCTATAGACTGGCTAGGAATGAAAAGGGAATAGGTCCTGATAGGCAAGCTTATCAAAGACAGGAAAAGAGACCATCATTGCATGATATGCCATATAATACCAATTGGCATAATAGTAGGCCTGTATTGCCACATAACAACACAAATCAAAGAGCTCAACATACCAAGGAAACTCTTGATTCTTTGAAGAAGACTGTAAATATTGCTAATGATACTCCATGGTACATAATCTGTTAGATGCTACATTCACAGTCCCAATGCATGATTTCTCAGTCTTTGTACGATAATGCTATGTCCTGTAATGAATGCAATGAACCACATTATGTATAGGATGATGATGTTAATATGCTGTCCATAAGTAGGGAGTATCCTTCTCATGATGTAGATGAGAGTATAGATAATGAGATTCAGGCCTGTCAACAGGTTTTCTATGGTGAAGATAATGAAAATAGCTATGCATTTGCTCAGAATTCACACAATTTTTTGAGTAACCTGCATAGACCTTCTGATGAAGAGATTAGGGCTCTCACAGCTGCAGCAGTGGCCCAGGTCAAGAGCAACTATAACCTCAGAGGCAAAGCTCAGGTAAGTAACTCACACCAACCAGAGAGTACTTTCACAAGTCAGCCAGTGCATAGTCATAAAGTGGTTGAACTGCAAAAGAAATAGTGGGGCAACAACAAGCAAAATTTTAAGCAGAAAACAGGTCATGATTCTCAAAGACTAGAAAATAGAATTCCCCATGTTGAAGATCAAAATGAGAGTTCCCAAATCAGAAATGGTTATCGGGGGACTATGAAGATAAAAGTTGGATCATCTCAGGATAAAAACAAAGCCACAACACAAGCTACAACTGTGGTACAAGATTATGCTCCTTTTGATATAGCTCAAGTCCTCTCTCAAGTTAAGGTTTCTGTCCCATTGATGGAACTTATGAAGGTTGAAGAAATCAAGAATAGGATAGTATTCCTAATTTCTGGAGTACCTTGTCAAGTTAAGCAAAATGATGAAGCCCAAGGTAAGAAGCAGGCCTTGTGCAATGAAGAGGATGAGGTCCCTGAAGTGTATCTGGGGGTGACTATGACTAAATGTCCTTCACAAGTGGAACCATTCTATGTCTCCCTCGTTATCAATGGGAAAATAATTAGGAATTGTATGATTGACTCAGGAGCATCAACAAACATCATGCCTCTAGCCATTATGCAACAAGCAGGATTAAAAATAGACAAGGCATGTGGAAAATACTATGCCATGGATGCTAGAGAGGTACCAGTCATTGGAATCATAAAGGATGTGGATTTCAGACTGGCAGCATATCTTGAAAAGACCTACAAAATGAATATAACAGTGGTTGACATAAAGCCACAATATGGTATGCTGTTATCAAGGAGGTGGGTGGCACTCATTGGTGGGAGTATGCAATTGGACTTGTCATATGCCATGATCCCAATGAATGGCAGGCATGTCAAGCTAATCAGAGAAGAAAGATCACCGGAGTCAGTTGAAGATCAAGATTCAGAAGAACACATATGTTTTGTAGACACTGACTGTGATAATTTCAGAGTTGTCTCAAGTAATCAAGAAAGCCAAAAGGAAGACTTTTGCATTCAAGAGTTGGACCAGCAGGGTCTATGGACCATGTATTTTGATGGAGCTTGTGCAAAGGAGGGCTCTGGAGCTGGAGTTATATTCCTGTCTCCGACTGGTAAGCTTATAAAATTCTCTTTCTTGCTGAAGTTTGCCTGTACAAATAATATTGCAGAATATGAAGCTTTGTTGCTGGGATTGAATCTGGCCCTTAAAAATGGAATCAAGATGTTGAGAGTTTTTGGAGATTCTGAGTTAATTGTTTCCCAAGTTAGAGATAGGTATGCCTCAAAGAACAAAAGATCAAAACAATACAAGCATGCTGTTTGGGATACCATTGAACTATTTGATGCATTTTCAATAGGCTGCGTAGAGAGATCAAAAAATGTCATGGCTGATTTCTTAGCCAATGTAGCAATAAGACCAGATGATATCACTTTGTCTGGTGTTACAAATGTTGAAGTTAAAATCAGACCTGCAGTACCAGAAAACATATGTAGTTGGCAAGTTTTTGATGATGACAAGGGCTTGTTAAGATTTTTGCACTGCATAAATGAATATAAGAACCAAGAAATTAATTTTCAAAACTTTGTAGAAATTATAGATGGAAAAGAAATTCTTATGGGGAAAGAAGTAATTCAGCTGAAGACTAACAAAATCCCTAGAGGGTTGGTAGCTTTAGAAAGAGCTTTTGACAATAGAGACCAATTGGTCACAAAGATATCTCCAACAAATAAAGATGATTTAGAAGAGATAAATTTGGGGACATCTCAGGCCCCCAAGAAGGTATACATTGGCAAACAGCTCAAACCACACATTAGGAGTATGTTGATTGCGTTACTGAAAAAGTATAAGCATGTTTTTGCTTGGTCATATGAGGACTTAAAGGCCTATAGAGAGGATTTATTCCAGCATGAGATCCCATTGAAGCCTGGAGCTAAGCCATTTAGACAGAAGCAAAGGCCTATTAATCCTACGTTGGCTCCAAAAATGCAAGAAGAACTCAAGAAGCTTAGGGAGGCTAGAATAATTGTGCCAATTAGACATTCAACCTGGGTGTCTAACCTTGTCCCAGTTAGAAAAAAGAATGGTGACATTAGGCTTTGTGTTGATTTTAGAAATTTGAATGTATCCTCCTTAAAGGATAATTACCCATTGCCTAATATGGAAACTATGTTGCAGAAAGTGACTGGTTGTGAACTCCTATCTATGATGGATGGTTTTTCAGGGTACAATCAAGTGAAAGTAAAAGAATCAGAACAATTTAAGACTGCTTTCACAACTCCATGGGGAACCTATGTGTATGTGAGGATGCCATTTGGACTAACAAATGCAGGTGCTACATTTCAAAGAGCTATGGATGTTGCTTTTGTAGGATTGATTGACTCAATTCTGGCTGTTTACCAAGATGATCTGACTGCCTATTCAAAGAAGGAAGAGCAGCATTGTATGCACTTGGAGTAGATTTTCATTAGAGCACTGGAGTATGGCATCTCTCTTAATCCCAAGAAATGTGCTTTTGGTGTAGTTGAAGGAAAACTCTTGGGGCACATTATTTCCAAAGATGGAGTTAGGATTGATCCTGAAAGAGTAGCTGCAATTGACAGGATCCAGATGCCAAAAATAGTGAAAGGAGTCTAGTCATTCTTTGACAAATTAACTTTGTTAGAAGATTTGTTCCAAACTTTGTAGAAGCCACAAGGAACATTTCTAAAATGTTGAAGAAAGGTGAAACTGTCAAATGGGAGGATAAAGCAACTGAATCATTCCAGAACATAAAAGAGGCTATAAAGATGGCTCCTGTGCTAAAATCTCCTGATTTTTTCAAGCCATTTCAATTGTTTTCATTTGCTTCTTTCCATACTATTGCTACATGTTTACTACAAAAAAATTAAGATGGATTTGAGCAGCCCATATCTTTCTTCAGTATGTCCTTGCAGGCTTCTGATTTAAAGCATGACATCATGGAGAAATAGGCCTATGCACTGGTCAGAGCAGTCAAAAGTTTCAGGCCGTATTTGGTAGGCTCATGAATAATTGCATATGTACCTCATGCAACAGTCAAGGATATATTTACTCAGCAGGAGGTGACTGGAAGAAGGTGCAAATGGATAAACAAACTGCAGGAATTCAATATAGAGATACAGATTACCAAGTTGGTAAGAGGACAAGGATTAGCCAAGATGATGGCACAATCAAACTTGGAAGCATGCCAAGTCAATGCAGTCCAGAATGAGAATGTCAATGTATCAAAATCTGAATGGTATAAGGACATCATATATTACTTGCAAAATCTGAATTGTCCTTCCCATTTCAGTGACAGTCAAAAGAGGACCTTAAAACTACATGCAATCAGGTATGTTATTGTTCAAGGTGAGTTGTACTGGAAGAACCCTGATGGTGTGTTGCTGAGATGTGTGGATGAAGATGAAGCTAACAATGTTTTGAATGACATGCATAAAGGATTGTGTGGTGGACATTATACTGCCCAAACAATAGCTCATAAGATCCTTAGGGCAGGATATTGGTGGCCCACTCTCTTTTCAGATGCACAAAGGTTGGTAAGGAAATGTGACCCTTGCCAAAGGTTCTTAGGAAGGTTAAGGTATGAAGGTGCATTGCCCCTTAAAACTGTGTCTGTGGAGGCTCCATTTCAGCAATGGGGAATTGACTTCATAGGGGAAATTGCAGAGAAATCAAGTGGGGGACATAGTTGGATTTTGGTAGCTACTGATTACTTCACCAAATGGATTGAGGCTATTCCAACTAAAAGAGCTACAAGTAAGATAGTGATGGATTTTATCCTAGAGAATATAATCATCAGGTTTGGAACACCATTCAAGATAGTCACAGATAATGCTATGTGCTTCAGATCTGGTGAATTTGTTGATTTTTGTAACAAGTATGGGATAAATTTATCATATGCATCACCATACCACCCACAAGGAAATGGTCAAGCAGAGTCAAGTAACAAAAGCCTAATGAAAATCATCAAGAGGATACTGGATAAAAATAAGAAATCTTGGGATTCAAAACTGAAGTTGGCATTATGGGCTGATAGGGTGACAGTGAAAAGAGCCACTGGAAGGTCACCTCATGAATTAGTGTATGGTACAATAGCTAGATTGCCTGTGAATAACCTCCTGCCAGTTTACAAGTTCATACAAGAGAATGATGGGGAGGTTAATGATTCAATGACTGAAAGGATCAATCAGCTGGTTGAGCTAGATGAAATCAGGGTAGAGACACAAAAAATAAACATCAAGAAACAGCAAAAGGTGAAGTACCTGTTTGATAAAAGGGTTACAGAGAGAGGTTTTCAGATAGGTGATATGGTCCTTATGTGGAATGCAAGGAACCAGGATAAGGGTAAACATGGCAAATTTGAACCCTTGTGGATAGGCCCATACCAAATTAGCAATATCTATGGAGGAGACTCCTACTTTCTCCAAACCCTAAGTGGTGAACTAATGGAATTCCTGGTGCATAGCAAATTGCTTAAAGCCTTTTTCACATAAATGAGTAACTTGTGTGCACAATGTAAAATAGTTGTAAATATTTTGTACATACCTTGTGTGGCCAGTCGTGTTTTGAGTTTTGGGTTTTATCTGGTCTGCCCGGAGTTGTCTGGTCCTTGCTGTAGTCTTGCACCTGCACATCCCCAATCAGAGCCTATGTTGGTAATTATTTATGTCTAGGGTTTTAAACTTGAATGTTTGCTAATTTTCTCCTTCAAACCCTCAAATTTCTGAGTTGCGGGATCTTGTTTTGTTGCTGAAATCTCCATCGGCCCCTGAAAAATGATAAAAATGAGTTGTATGCATTCTTGAATGCATACCTAGCTACGGTTTCTTGTGTCTAAATGTTTCTAGAAGTGGCTGGGAGGGTCTCATTGTGCTAGTGCCGCGTGATTCACCAAGTATTTTGTCCCAGTTTAAGTCTGCGCTGTTGCTTATGCTTCCCGCGGAGTGTGCCACGTGTCTGCAGCGGAGGCGGCCCTTAAAGTTTCAAGAATTGCTGCGGAAGGTGCCACGTGGAGGCACCCAAAAGACCCTAAAGTTTCACAGTCTCCGCCAAGGCTTCGAAGACCCTCAATGTTTCTTTAGTGATGGCAACACGGAGCTTGCCAAGTGTTGATCTCCGCCAAGTTTCTGAATGACCCTAAGTGTTTCTCAAAGGTAGCGCAGACAGCGACAAGTGGCAGCCTCCGCTTATGTTTCAGGAATGTTTCAAAAAGTTTCTAAGTTGCTGCAGAAGTTGACAAGTGTCAGCTTTCGCGTATGTTTCTATTTTGTTTCCTGTAATGCAAGTAGTGGCAGGGTGGGTCCCAGTGAAGGGTCTAAGAGCTGCAGATCGTGCCACGTATTTTTAATGTCTCCAACACAGTTTTTAGTTTCTTCACGCGGAAAGTGCCACGTGTCACTTGCGGAGGCATGTTTCAAAAGGTTTCTAAGTCGTAGCGGAAGCTACCACGTGCACCTGGTTGTGACTATGGAAGCCGACACGTGTCGGCCTCCGCATAGTTTCTATTTGTTTCATAGTGTGGCACAGACAAGATGGGTCCCAGTTAACAGTTGCTGCCGTAGATGGTGCCAAGTGGCAACTTCCACCTGAGTTTCAAAAAGCCCCTTTTCTCTAATGTTTCTACAAGCGCGGAAGGCACCAAGTGTCAAACGGCGGGGGCACTTTCTGTATATTTCAATGGGCGTATGGAATACGCCATCTGTCCCTTATGCTTCCCGCGGAGCGTGACACGTGTCAGCTTCTGCAGGACTTTTCTTTATGTTGCATTGTTAAATGAAACATTGAGGTGGGCCCCAGCATATGTATCAAATGTGTTGGAAGGTGACGCGTGGCAGAGGATCCCAGAACTTAGGGACTGTTTCTCTTAAGTTTCTGTGTTTCAAGGTTAATGCAGAGCCTGCCAAGTGTCAGCTCCCGCAGAGTTTCATTAGACTCTTTTGTGTCCCTTGGCGGTGACGCGGAACTCGCCACGTTTTGGCTTCTGCCTGTGTTTCGCAGGGAGTTTCTATGCGCTTCAAGGATGCCGCGGAGCTTGCCACGTGGCAGCTTCCACGCATGTTTTCGGTAGAAGGCTCTCGGCGGGGAAGATAAAGGAAGAGGGGAGTCAATAGTTGAATCTTCAAGTGTCTACGTGGCACTTATTTATTGGCGCTGGCCTTGCAGCACAATTTAAGCCATGAGTCTCAGTGGGAAGAAAGGTTTTAACAGCTACACTTAAGCAAATAGTTTCTTCTGTGACCCTGCGTTTGCATCTTGGCGGGAGTGGTTTGCAAGGCACGCAACTGCTGCATCCCGATGCTGCGAGCTGGTATGCCATTAATGGTGAAATTGCACAGAGGTATGAATCGAAAGGACACACCAGCTACTCGATTTAGACAGAAAATCATGACAAGGCGTTACAGGTCAAATCTCACCTACCCCTTCCTTCCTGTCTGTGCAGCTGCATTGAATGTTTCTGGCGCCCCCTGGCGATGCACTACACCTGGTAATGTCTTGGGGACTGCCATGTGATTAATGAGGGAGTACATCATCCTGCTTTATAAGCAGATGATGCTACTCAATTCAAGGTTGTTGAAAGTTGGACATTTTCTGGCTCTGTAATACAATACAACTGACCTGGTTGCTCCGTGCAGTGGATTTTGTGAGTCTATGATTCTCATGTCTTATGTTTTGTGCATAAATTCATTGGTTTCATGCTGATTTAGATGAGTAATGCTATATTGCATGTGTTTTGTTGTCTGTCTCCTGTATTGGATATGCTTTCCTTTTGAATATGGATATCTAAGGGGTGTCTTGGGTTCTAGGATATAGGTTTACTATATTGAATGCTTGATCTCTTAACTTCTGTTCAAGGGATAGATTAAATTGTTTTCAGGTTAAGTATTGAGGAAAGTATATTGCAGTAAGGATATCATAAGTAGAGATGTATAAACACTCTATTCTGGGATATATTTGTAAGGTAAATATGATGAAATCCCCTTGAAATCCAGTCTTGTTATGTTTATACTGAACATTTGCATGTGTATGTCTACTGACTCCAAGCCCTAGATAGGCACCAATCTAGCTCTGTGTTGAGGTTATACACCAGGTCCAGCTCTGCATCCAAACACAACATCAAAATCAAACTCCAAAACAACCATTAGGATAGTAGAATTAGTTTTAGGATCCCAAGTCCTCTGTCTACAACTAAAAATAGGCCCAAAGCTAGCCCCTTTGCTCTTATCTTGCAGTTTTGGTCTACTTACAGGAGGACTTATCTGCTTCATGTCAGCATCCCAGCCTTTGTATGCATATTCTCATGGATGTTGAGTAGGGAATACCCCCCTAGGTTTTGCAGAGCCTGAAGAAGAAGAGGAGATAAAAATAGAGTCTATCTCCTATACTGTTGGCCCCTGGCCCAAAGATCATGTTGATCATTAATGGCTACCTTGTAGGGAAATCTAGGAGTAAGCATCCAGTCTGGGAAAAAACCAACACCTAAGTGACCAAGGGCCTGATGGTAGATCTCTACTCAACCCACAGTCCTTAAATGTATTAGGGTGAAAGGAGGATACACATAAACTATCAAAAACCAACTATCCAAATTTCACACTATTACAAATGGAATGATGTGCGGATCTCCAGGAAGGTTGGCCATGAAACAAGAAAAATTGATTGATGTGCCATTTAGCTTGGCAATTTGTGAAATGCTTTGGAAGTCTTCTCCTTTAGCTAATTATCAGAGATTGTCAGGATGCTCTACTCTGAGGAAATAATTGATCTTCTAATAGTGATAACTTTCTGGTACTTGATCCAAATTCTCTAAATTTTGGATATGATGTAGATGAATGAATCTAGATGCTAGGTCCAGCTATGCAAGGTCTAAAATACAACTATGGTAGAATGCAGACCAAAGTACAGAAACTTTACTGACTGAACTGAACAGGAAAAAAAAGAACAAACTTAAATGCAAATGTTTTTGGTTGATGCAAGTTTTCTGTTGAACCAGGGATGTTCCTGCATCACTTAGAAACATTTTGTCTAAGGCTACATGATCACATAGAACCCCTTTATAATAACCTCTCTCCATTTTTTATATCTCTAAAGAATTTGCCCGTGGTGAAAGATTTTTTGCTGCTCCAAAAATTGTCAAAAGCATGTAGTGTAAAGTTGCAAGGTAGGGTACTTTTTATTTTATTCTTCATGGGGCCAAACTGTTAGTGCCAACATGTCCAATTAGGCACATATATGCTACTCATGGCCATTTCCCTTCATTATAAAAGGGTCATAGTCTTTCCTATTCGAAGGGTCACAAGTTTTCACCTTTGAAATGTCATCAATATTCATGAGAAAATCAAGATAACACTTTCTGCAAATGTTCTCCATGCATTATCATCCTCTTTATTTCTCACCCCAATAAATTGGGTTGCTTTCAACGTCAATGCATCAACCATTCATGTAGCACTTCACATACTAGTAAAAGATATTAGCCCTCTTAAGGGTCAATCTCCTTCAACTTATCAAGAAAACATTATTTCATTTGTTACATTCATATTGAGGAAATGAGCTTCATTAGACTAAGGTTGTTAGAATGAATTGATAGTAGGTTGCTTGAGGAATTCTTTAGTGGTTTCTCTACTTTGCTTGTTAGTGACCTAAGATACATTTATTTCATAAATACATTTTCTTATAACAAATGATTTGGTTGCAATACATAGCAAATGCTCAAAATAAATGGCCACACTACTTGCATGATGCATTGTAAAGAAAATAGGTTACATGGCAATTTTAAATTCAGACGATGAGTTCAACTTGAGGCAAATGTGTTGTGCATTGGCTAGAAGGCTATGCTCAATGCAAATTTAAGGGTTGCAATAGGTTTCATGAATGGTGTACTTGGTGAAGTCATTGTGATTGTGTTTAAAAATAAGAGAATCTAACCTGAACTACCCCTCTTTCTTGTTGTGAAATTCCATCATTACATTAGACATGCATGGGGACACAAATGACCCACAATTGGTTCCAATTCTTCCAATCACTTGTAGTGGTTGACAATTTAAATCCCCCTAAAGATGGCTTGGGCACTAAAAATCCATAAAGCACAAGGTTTAAAGATCAATAGAGCAACAATTGATATTAGAAAATCAAATTGTCAGGATCTTACATTCACAACAATGTCATTAGTTGTGGCAAATCATGGCTAGAAGTAATTGTAGAGAGGATGTAAATTGTTGCTATTTCAGCTTAGAAGTGACATGATATAGATTTATGGTGGTGACATTGTATGAACAATAGTGAAAATGCACCAACTAGCACCCATAAATGTCAATAAAGTGGCATGTATGCTTGATAGTATTATTTCACCATTCCATCTAGCTAGTCTAATGAGGAGGATGTGGCTCCAAATTCTAGTAAACATGTCATAAATGGTCATTCAATTCCTTTGAAAACCCTTACATATTCTAAGTAGAGATTATTCAACATATACCATGGAGAGTGATTGTGACATCATACAATATTGAGATAAGAAAGCCCCAATCTATTGTGCATGTAGGACTAAGCTTCCATCTCACTAGTTGTCTATTACATGGGGAGAAATTACCATACTTTTTTTATGCCACTTCCACTATATTAAATTCACCACACACAACCCAAGTTTTTATGACTTCAATATACAATCTCATGTTGGTATTCAACAGGATGATTCATTTTTATTTTAAAGGACTCTTTTGTTGGGTGTCTTCAAAGGCCTCTTATCAAAATCTTGAGAAGATTCTAACAGATTTTTATGGGCATCCTCTAAGTAGGGAGAAGGTTTTCATACAGTGGCATGGGAGTTATGTTGTCTCCCTCATGATTATGGTGGGCTTGGCCTTATTGACATTCAATTTCAAGGATTAGCTTTGTGTGCTAAGTGGATTATGAGAGCCCTAGACAAGATTGAATTTTCAAAAATCCTACTATATAATACAATTGGCCTTTAAATATTTGAAGTAAACCATCTACAAATATCCATTGAAACGTGGATTTATAATGCAAATATGGATGCCATCAACAAAAAAAATTTGTATTAACCAAATTTCCATATAGGCATACATCAATATATGTCGATATAAGTTTAACATATATACAAAATAGCCATATAGGCTTACAAGAATGCCATATAGGCATATAATGTCAACTTTATGCAATACAAAATATATGTCCACAAATTCCATATAGGCATACAACAAAGGAACCCAATAAAAAGTCACTCCCCTTTGTCTGGTGAAGAAAATAGATCACATGCAGTCTTTTATCTTTGAGGGGATGGAGACGCATATGAGGGTGGTGTACTACAAACCTGAGGGCTGCTCCTATTTAGTTTTCATGGAGCTGTAGTTGTTACAATAAAAAGTATAGACATTAATATATAGAAATTACATTATAAAAATGAAACATTTAACAAAATAATCACTTACCGCTGCTAGATAATCTCTCTCCTCATTTGCCTCAGTACCAGGATCAGGCTGTGACGTTATAATGTCCTATAGAAACCATCTAGATAGAAATTAAACTTCAAATCAATAATCATTTGATTTTTCAATAATAAACAACTATAACAATGAATGTAATTTGAAATTTACTAATCTACCTCATACCCCTGTCAAAGGCATGGAGCTATCAATTGTGGAAGACACACCATGCTCCATTGCCCTATGAACTTTGGGAGGTGTCTCTGCAGCCTACATCATCTAAAAATAAAACAACATTATTCAATTACAAAAACTAGAATAATGATGCAAGTCATGGCTCCTAACATACACACATGTTCACCTAAACATGGAAGTACACACAATAAAGCACACAAGTCACATGCATATATACAAATTAAACAAAGATTCATGACTATTATGTTCTATAAGGGTCAACAAAGGAGGGACCATAGTAGCATCAAATTTTAGGTTTAAGAAGTCAGAGAGGGAGTGAAGGTGTTAGTTTAGGTTTAGGTTGGTGGTAGGGTGGGGTAGGGTTGTGCTCAAATTTTTGTTTGTTTGGTAGTGATGGAGGTAGGGAAATACCTAAGCTAGAGGGTTTTAATATGTCAGGAAAAGATTGGTGATGTGAATGAGGCATAAGATAGGTAAAGGTGAAAGAGGGAATTGGTATGAGGTTGAGGTGGACTAGAAGGGGTTGACAAAAAATAATCTAAGAAGTGTCTTAAGGTAACAACTAGTTGGTATGGGCTATGAGAAATGGTGAAGACATTACCATCATGGGGAATTCAAGGCACTAGTGGATGACAATTCAGGGACAACCCACATTGCAATGAGCCAAGGATGACCTAAGAGAATAGATAGTGGTATGAGGGGGGGATGATATGACATGAGATATATAGGCATTTAGGTCCTACCTAGATTAGTAGGGTGAGGGAGCCAAAAGTAGGTATAGAAGTGTTATTATGTGTACACTAGGAGATATCTGAGAGGGATAAGAATCTCTTTACAACCTAGTGATGTATAAGTGTCCCTTTGTAACTGCATTAATTCCACCTTGATGTATAAGTGTTCCACCTTGATTCAACTATCATTTTATAGTCTACTTGTGTCTCAATCTACAGAGGATCATTATAATTATCAGTAGGCACATTGTCAAGCAAGAAGGTGATGATAGGTGTAGGAGTGGGTTGAACAATGAAATTATAAGGTCGAATGTCTAATGTGCCTTATCATCTCAAAGAATAAAGCAGTATTAAAGAAAGGGTCCTCATTAGACTAAGGTGAGTTAGATGTAGGATCAAAAGTAGGGATGGAAGAAATTGAGCCAATACGATTGACATAGTTTGTAGGGGAATGAGTTAGTGTAGATTTGAAGATTTTGGTTAGGGGTGACTTGTTGCCCCCATAATTAATACCTAAAACCTAGATGATGTTGGAGTCAGTCATATGCTATATAAGATGTCATAGGATCATGCCTCTCTCTGGTGTCATGTCCTGGGGTCTAATTGGTGGTAATTAGATGAGTTTATTAGAGAGAATTTGTTGAAGAATAGTGTGGAGTGGATCAACAAGCTTTGGTAGACATGTATGGAAAATGTGGTAGCATAGACAAGCCAGTGAGTTGTTTGAAAATATGCCTCAAAGAAAAGCGGTCTCATGGTGATGTCCTTGTCTATGCATTTTCTTGTCATGGCATTCCATGAGACCACATTTCTTTGAGGCATTTTTTCAAATAACTATATTGTAATTGAAATTTTGTCATCTATCAACATCTAGTTATTAGTTATGCAATGTCTAGTAATGCTTTGAGTTTGAAAGATGTGCAATGCATTGTAATCAATGATATGAATATAAACTACAAAAATCTAGTAAGTACAATTCATTAGTTAAACTATTTATTTTATTACCTGAGTGAAGCTTTGAACTCCACCACCACTGGTAGGTGTTTCCGTGAAATCTCCAAGATTAACCTATTCAACATCCACAATCAGATATTAGAATACCATTCATATAACAATGCTATTCACATGTAATATTTATAATTGTTTACTAGTTACATACCTCACCAGTAGATGTTGTAGTGTAATATGGAGGTGGAGAACTGCTAAAAACTGTATGAATGCTATAACCTTGAAATTTCATTAAAATCATCAAACTAAATTAGTTAATCTTGCATTTTAAAAATGAAATTTAATAAATTAAATTCAATGAACTTGCTAACATTTACATGAGTATCAAGGTTGAAAGTCTCACTCAGGAGGGCATCTGTCATCACCATCTGTTTAGCTCTAGATGTAGCCTACGCACCTGCATCCTAACTATCCATGGGGTCATAACCACAGGTTTACCCGCAATCCTGACAAGTATGGGGTGGAACCCTACTCGAACTCTCCCCTAGCCCATGCTATGCTACAAGACTAGTATGCTCTATGATGCTCTAGGTCAAGGCACTACTAGACTGAAGTGTCTCGACCTCAGCACTCTCCTTCATAATGGAAGGGATAGACACATGCTCATGGGCTGGTCTAGCGAGTGCTCATCTCGTTGGCCGCTATGGGTCAACACGTGCCCCTAATCTAGCCTATGCTGACCCCCCACCTCTACCCTAGAAGTCCCGCATATCAAAATAGTTTGGCACTTTATTTTTGACAAACTCGTAGTAGAGTTTCCTCAAAAAATATTGTAGGACCTCATTATTGTTGCATGGAGGATGGTCAAAAATCACCCACCACCTCTACCCAAAATTGTCCCTTATCACTTGGTTGCTTCACCAATGGATAGGGAACCTCTTGCATGTAAGGGGTAGAGGTTGATTTGTTCGTGGGTCTGTGAAAATGGAACACAAGTTCAATTTTGTAATTTGTTCATTTTTTACTTGTTCATAGGACAACTTGTCTACATAGTAATCTCTAAATTCTCTCATCTTTTCTGACCAACTAGATATTTGCTTGCTAATTGAATCTACATTTGATAACATAGATTCAAGATATTGAGCAAGCATGGATCTATGTGAGGTTGAAGTTGCAAGATCTTTCAACCTTACAATTATGTCCTCAATTTGTTTTTTATTGTTTTCAATTTGCCCCATTATATTTTCTTTTGTTCCAGGGGCACATTGAGGAATGAATGGAGATGTTTGTTGTTGGGGTTGTTCTTCAGTAGGTATTTGCTATTCAGGTGATGGAGGATTTTGTAGATTTTTAGGAGGAGGAGGAGGTGTATTATCAATTCATGTAAATTAAAGAAATTTACATAAAAAATCTACTTAAACCTACCTATTTAGAAACAAATTCACACAAAAAAGTAAATACAACTTACTCCTTCGGCCTCCCTGATGTTGTGGTGGCATTTTGATGATGAATCAGCGACAATCTGGTGATGAATTCGACCTCTAATAACGCGAGCGTGCTCTCAAGGGTTTGCAGCCCGCGGGTGCTAGAAAATGAAATGAAACAATGAGGAAAGACAATTTTTTTTAAATAGTTAAGCATAATGAGATCACGTTATAATGCGAGTGTGTTATAATGCACTCACATTATGTCCTAGAAGTTTTTTTAAAAAATGTGGCCACTTTTTGGCCCCCCAACTTTTTGCACCCACCCCATGAGGTTTATGTATTTAAATGAGGATCTTGTTTATCCATGACTATTAATTTTTTTTATTGTTTGCAATGGGATTTCTTCCATCTATTGTTGTCTGTAATCATAAATGGAAGGTTCTTTTGGTTCTCTAAGTGGTTGTAATAATAAGGGTTCTGTATTTAAATGGGGTTCTTATTTATCTATGGCTCTTAATTTTTTTATTGTTTGCAATGGGATTTCTTCCATCTATTACTGTCTGTGGTTGTTAATGGAAAGTTGTTTTGGTTTTCTGTGTGGTTGTAATCATGAGGGTTTTGTATTTAAATAGGATTGTTTTGTGATGGAATGTGTAGTTTAATGCTTAAGGGTCTTTGTTTCTTTAACTTTGTACTACAGAGATTCAAAATATTCCAAATATCAAAATTGGTGTTCAAGGGTGCTTGTTGGAACACTTTAACTTATCTTGAGTACGGTTTATCAACACTACTTAATGATCGTCTTCTGTGTTTTGTAACACATTTATTAGTTGTGGAAATTATAATAATCTATTCAAGCATCACTATGACAGTTACAAATTTTAGTTTACAGTTTGTAATTGTAGAAATGGATTGATAAATGTTTTATTGGTTGCAAATTTTTTTCTTAGAACTACATTTACTCTTTAATTTAATATCATATTGAATACCTTGTAAAAGCATGTTTACTTCATAATTCAATCTACAATATCTCCTAATCAATATCCTAATAATAATATCGGGCCCATTGACCATTTTTAATTGGAATGAGCTTTATGTCATCTTTTCATACATATTCATAATTGTAAATCGCCTTTCAAGACATTCATGTGGCATATTTTCATATATAAATGTTTCTTCTATCTGAACTCCATGTTGCAATTAGTCTCTCTATTGTTCATGCCCTTACTTTAGCAATCTACACCCTCTAGTCACATTCTTCATTCTCCATGCATTACATTTCACAACAAAAAATGTTCTTCATTTTCAATAAATTAACATGATCTAAATATATAATTCCTATTAGTTTACTAGTGGATGAGTCTCATCTCCTATATCTCCTATATATACATATTTATAAATGTGTGTGTACTCCACGCAGCACCAATAAGACTTGAACACACCTTGTGGATCCCAACACATGCTTAACTCGATCCTAAACATCCTTCACAACATCATCCTTCAACGAATAACATCCGCACACCACGTTTATTTGAAATAGGTCATGCTTAAGCAAGAAAACATGAAACTTGTAGCACATCAACCATTACAACTTGGCAGTACTCATGAAAGATTGAACATTTCTTGCGTTTCTCCCAGATGAATCAGCAGGACCTATACACCATCTCCAAACACTTCTTGAACTCCACACAACAAATACTTTGTGCCGCACACCTTCAACATACCTTAGTCAACTAGGCAAAAGCATAACCTAGCAACACCATCATTCCAGACCACAACTTGTTTCAAAGAAACCATAAAACATATTGTGAAGCAATAGGAAACATAATACTATCATTAGGATCACTCTCCATTAGACAATTTACAATTTCATACAACAAGTTGGCATAAGCCAACAGACACTGAAACCAATCACCAAATACTACAATCTTGCACACTGTCACTTGAAAACTGAACTTGCAGACCTCCAAATCACCTTATACTACATATTAGCATGCATTGAACATCTTTGATCATGTTCATAAAACCGCATGAGTAAATCTTCACATCTAGAGGAATGCAAAGCATACCAACAAGCCTTGATTATCACCTTTTTCTGTCAGAGCACAGATCGGAACTCTTTCATTTATAACTTTCACTGTGGAGGAGCAAATGATATAAAACTTTAGATTTAGCACCTTTACAACATGTTGAACTTAACTTTTGAACCGCATGACCATATCTTCAAATGTGGAGGAATGCAGAGCATTTTACTAAGCCATCTTCCAGGCAACTTTCTGCAATAGCAACCTTTACCAACATTCAAAGACTAGAACCTTCTTGTAGCAACTCACATTTTCTTTGGATCATTAGAAAAGGGCATACAACATGCTATAGGTCATCAGTAACATCTTATCAATATCAGTATTTCTTCTAATTCCCATCTTAATATATCATCATCCATCATAAAGCTTCTAATTCCCATCTTAATATATCATCATGATATCTTAAAGCTTCTAATTCCCATCTTAATATATCATCATGATATCATCTCTACTGACAACAAACATACTCAATACAACCTTAATTGGTATTAAACAAGGCATGACATCTAACCATGAACATCAGCAACTGCTACTAAACTGAGTGTTGACATCAATGACAACAACAACAATGACAACCATGTGCAACAAAAAATGCTTTAGCATTATCAAGACTTCCCAGCTGAACTATAATATAGGGTCAAAGAAAACTATATGTTAGCATGAATAAGTTGTGAAATAGATGGCTTCAAAAACTAGATCTAAATGCATGAAGGAACCTTTCAACTAGGACTACATTCTAGTAGAGAACATGGCTACATGAACAAACCATTCAAATACCTAAATTAAACATGAAGTAACCTAAGCTAGTATGAGGTGGTAGCATTGGGGAGAATTGGTTACCCAAAGGCATTTTGGGTTGAGCTATGCTGTAGTTTACATATCAAACTAATTTGTGGATAACTGCAACATAACTCAACCCTAAAAATGCTTTAGCATTATCAAGATTCCCCATCTAAACTATAATATAGTGTCAAATAAAACTATGTGTTAGCATGAATAAGTTGTGAAATAGATGGCTTCAAAAACTAGATCTAAATGCATAAAGGAACCTATCAACTATTACTACATTCTACTAGAGAACATGACTACATGAACAAACTATTCAAATACCTAAAGTTAAACATGAAGAAACCTAAGCTAGCATGAGGTGGTAGCATTAGGGAGACTTGGTTACCCAAAGGCATTTTGGGTTAAACTATGTTCCAGTGTACATATCAAACTAATTTGTGGATAACTGGAACATTGCTTAACACTAAAAAAGCTTTAGCATTATCAAGTTTATGAACAACGTCGAACTTCATACGAGCTATCTCCAAAGCAGAGCCATCTCCAAAGCCAAAGTGATCATATTTTGGTGTAATTTGCAATGACCATACGCAAATACAAGCATCGGTAGTGGGGTGAATGTGATTAATCAATGGAATTCACTAGAGAATTGAAGGCTCCATTGCTCCAAAATGATGCAGCACAAAGACTAGGGAAATGTAGAATGCAAAAAAGTTAATGCAGCAATAGGGACTGGAATGATATAGAAGTGTAGAGTTTAATGAGAGAGTGTGGGAAATAAAGGTGGTGCTATGCTCACATGCCACATGACATGTTGAGCACTATCCACGAAGTAAAGTACCATGACTAGGGTCCTTATGACTGACCATCAATCAACCTTTAAAAAGGCTTGGAATTTTGATCCCGCCAACTTGCCTCATCATCCACGTGGCAGAAACACACTTCACCCCTCCAAATGAAATATTTAGAGTGTCCACCTCATTGCATGCATGTTTGAGTATAAATTTGTATGACTAAAATGAAGAAATTCCATCTAAAAGAGTAAATAATGTGAAGCCCATGTCAACCTCGAAAGTTAGGTTGCACCACTATCATGTCCTCAACATATGATTGTATTCAAACAAGTTTTATGTTGACCATTGGATATTTACAAAATGCATATAGTGACATATGCTAAACATAGATATGAAATCCCCTTTCATTAATATAAGCCAAAATAGAAATCATGGTATTACAAAATGCAAAAAAAGTGCCTCCCTAGTCTGCAATTTCAAACTTGTTTGTATACAATGATTGGTTGCTCCCAATCTCATTAAAACCATGTTGGAAAAGCAAGTTAACTTGATGTGACAAAGCTTGTTGTTGCCTTTGCTTGACAAATTAATCACACCCATGTTCTCCTCCCTTGGTGGTGGAGTTGGAGTGCTACTCAAAAGGGATGGGGTTAGAGTTGGAAATTGAGTACTGCTCACATGTGATGGCGTTACAGTTAGAAATGGAGTTCTGCTCAAATGAGATGGGGTTAGAGTTGGAAGTGGAGTGCTGCTCACATGTGATGGGGTTAGAGTTGTAGGATAGATAGGGACATGAATGTTCATCATCTCCCTAAACAATGTATGATTTTTTGGCAAAGGGTTTATATGGTTGCTTAAACACCTTTGTCTCTCTAGATTCCTCCTTGCCACTTCAAGCTCTCTTTCCTTACGATCTTTCTCCCTTTGAATCCTCTCTTGCTCCTTTTTCTTCTCCTTTTCTTTCCTTTGTAAAACTTTTTTCTATTCTCTTGCTTGCCATGCAACATCTCTATATAATCTGGCTTGATACTTCAATTCCCTTGCAACAACAGGAGCTGCCTTTCTGTATTTAATTTGCTGTCTCTTTCGGATTTTTATCTCCTTAATTTCTTTCTTCCTTTGCTCATGCTACATTAAAAGGTTCATGTAGTCATCTATTGTTAATAGTTGGGACTGTCGGCTCAACTAAATTCCACTATCCTCTGCAGTCTTGGGTCTTTCCTTCACAATGTCAATGGGCAGTTTAAGGAATTTTCTGATGCATGAATCACATTGGGAACCCAATGATTGGATGGATTCTCCATGAATGATATGTTCAACTTCAATACAAATTGCCTTAGTATCCTGGCTCAAATCTGTAATAGCTCCACACTCAGCATAGTAATGTACCATTTTAGGTACATTTAAGGTGGGAGGTGGAGAAAGGAAGGAAAATATTTTGTCTTCTTGCTAGGAATGAAAATTAATTCTAAAATTCATGGCTCCCTCCATGAACCATGATGGATGGCTTGCCTAAGATGGAAGGCTAAGTCCATCTAGGCTTTGTTCTTGTTGACTTTCAACCATGTCAACAAGCAGTTGACCCCTACTGTAGGTTCAGGTGAATCATGAAAAGTGCTTTCAATGAAATCCTACATAGTTTCCTCTCCCACTATGTTTGCTATTGTAGGATGTAAATTAGCATCTGCAAGGCTTGATAGCAATGTGTTAGCAACTTCCACTTGTGAAACATCAACCCCAGAAAGACTAAGGATGTTTTGCACTGTAGAAGAATCATCGTGCACATTGAACTGAAAAGTGTCATTGGGGTGCATATCCTCCATTAGAGAATATGGATTGAGGGGCCATATACCTATTCTTTTAGATCTAGGTGTGATGTTTGAAATAGTGAGTGAAATGACTTGCTACCCAACTCTACCAATTCTGCTCTTTTTATTTCTATGTTTGGAAACCTTGCTAGCCACGATGCTCTTTCCAATTTGAAGTATGATATAAATTCTAAAAATACACTCACATCCAATGGCTATAATTTGTGTGAGGTGTGCACTGGTAGTGTCAGCAAATCAATACCCAAAGACCTAGCTTCTTGGAGGGTTGTCACAGCTACATGGATTCCATGGCCATTAAATATCAGCAAGTACCTATTTGTCGATGATACACCACCTGGAAATGATCATGCAAAATGATGCATCTAATTCATAAAGAACTCTTTAGTCATCCAAGTGTGGAGCTGGGCAGCCATGAAAGCACCTCGTTCATAGCCAGTAATGTAATTTTTAAGCTACTTTTTACCTTTGAAGAGATAGAACCTTGGTACGGTCTATTCAACAACATTAACACAACACAAAATGGTTATCCATTCCCTACTCTTTGCTATGATGTATGAAACACTTCTACTACCTGTTTTGGCCAACACCCACATGGATCCATTTCTCTCTACCTAAATTCTAGTTTCGTCACAATTCTAAATTCTATGAGGTTCATATGGGTTGGATACGTATGCTTTGGATAATGTCTCGAGTAAAATGCAACAACAACTGTAGGACTGAGGTTTAGAGCTCTATCTCTATCAAGGTATTCCACTGTCCTCAATGTCAATTTAGGATGGTGCCTTTTAAATCCAATACACCATGACTTGCCAGGCAACCCATCCTTAAATGGGTTTGGTCGTGTTTGGAAAATTTCTATGACTTCTGCTTTGAGATTAATAATCTCTATCCCATGGCCTACTATATCCATCTCTTTACACCATTCCACTATTAAAGACTCTTCAGCTGCTGTCAAGACTATGAGAGGACCTTTTTGATGTTGATGTTAAACCGCCTAACTAGTTGTAGAGTGTTGTGGTTGCTGCACTCCTTGTTGATATGCCATTATCATCGACATCTTTAAGTACTAATTCCATATCCTCTTTCATCCACTCCCATTGAATTGAAACCTTCTTGCTTCTAGCAACTGAGGAGTTAGATTCCTACCTCCTCTATCTCTCTATCTCCAGAAAAAGAGGAGTTAGATTCCTACCAGATAAAGACACTCAAGTTGCTAACGAGAGCACTCCTCAACTAGCTAAGTTAGTTATTCAGGTCAATACAGCTGCTAGAAGCAAGAAGGTTTCACTTATCTCTATATCCTTATCACTTATCTCTCTCTCCAATTTTTTTATCTCTCCCCCTCTCTATCTCTCTACATCTCTCTATATCTCTACATCTCTCTATATCTCTACCCATCTCTATGTCTCTTTGTCACCTCTCTCATTGTCTCGTTGTCCCACTCTATCTCTCTACCTTTCTCTATCTACCCATCTTTCTCCCTCTCTACTCCTCTCTATATCTTTATGTCTCCCTCTCTCCCCATATTTATCTCTCTACCTCTCTCTATATCTTTTTATCTCACCCCCTTCTCTCCCTCTCTCTCTCTCTCTCTATAGATATATCTTTTTCTCTCTACCTCTCTCTATCTATTTCTCTTTCTCTACGTCTATATTTCTCTATTTCTTCCTCTCTCTCCATCTCTATCTTCCCTTCTTTCTTCCTCTATCTCTCTTTCTCTCTTCCTTTTTCTATCTCCTCTCTTCATCTCTCTATATTTCTCTATATCTATCTCTTACCATCTCTCTTTATCTCTCCCTCTTCATCTCTCTATATCTCTATCCCTTTGTCTCCCTCTCTGTTTGTCCACTTCTCTTTATCTCTCTTGGTCCTTAACTCCCTCTCTCTCCATCCCTCTCTCTTTATCTCCTCTTTATTCCTCTATCTCTCCTCTCTCTATCCCCCCTTATTTTTGAACATTATATATCTCTATCTCTCCCCTCTTTTTTCTCTCCTACTCTATATCTCTTTCTTTATTCCTCTATGAATATCCCTCTCTTAATATATATATATAGTAGAATTATTATATGGTATATTTTATATAAATTGTTAAATATAGTTCTAAAATTATAGTTAATTTTAAAATTGTATATCTATATAAAATATTATATATTTAATTATATATTTAATTTATATATCACATCTATTATAATTATATTTTCTATTATAAAATAGATTTAATATAATACAATTTATAATTATACTTATTATTATATATTATATTCTATACAAAATAAATTATTAAATATAGAGAGGTAGGGAAACAAAGAGATATAGAGAGGTAGAGTGATACATATATAAAGGAGAGAGGGAGAGATAGAGATATAAAGAGACCTGGAGATTGGTAGAGAGAGGAATAGAGAAGAGATAGAGATAAGAGATAAAAGGGGGAGAGAGAGGGGATGAAGAGTGAAATAGAGATAGTGTCCCTTCATCTATATCTCCTTTTCAATATCTTTATTCTCCCTCTCCCTCTCTCTACATCTTTCCCTCTCTATCTCTATCTCTCTATATCTCCCTTGCTCTCTCCCCTTTATCTCTCTATATCTACCTCTCCTTGTCCCTCTCCCCTTATCTATCTATCTATCTGTGAAAATACAACATTGTATTCAATCAATCATCTATTTTTTGAATCTAAAATTTCATAGAGCCTTTAGGAGGATGTTTGAATCACACTTTTCAAATGCTTTAGATATGTCAAGCATTATAAGAATCCCTAAACAATGTTGTTTTGATTGAGTGGAGTTCTTGGCTAAGATCATGTCCTTGATATTGCATGTATTGGTTGTTCATCCATGTACAATAACTTTATAAATTAGTGAATGTTCTAGCTCTTCCTATCTCCATTTTTTTTAGATTCAACATAATTGAGTGGTATACCCAAATGATGCAAAGCAACTTATGCACTCCCAATTCTAGAGAACAAAGAAAGGATATTGATACTAGACAAATAGGCTTCAAAACAATAAGATGGTATCCTATAATGAACAATTTTACATCTATGGAAGGTAGTTTTTAAATGTTTGGTTACAAAGTCTTCTTCACGAATCTTTAAAGAATACAAATTTCTTTTTAAAAATAGCTTATTTACAAGAAACTTAGTTTGATATAATGCAATATTATTTTCTCATAAACTTGTAGTAATGTTTGAGCTAAAATATTCATCAAGACTAAATTATAAATACAACCTCATAGTAGATCTATCTCTTCTATCCTACTTGTCCCATTCATCTTGATCTATTGTTGATCTCTCTCTCTGCCTCTTTATCTCTCTAGGTCTTTACCTCTCTATATCTATCTCTATCTCCCTCTCTAGCTCTCTGTTTCTCTTGATTTCTCTTTATCATTATCTCCCTTCCCCCTCTCTCTCACACTTCCTCTCTCTATATCGATCTAAGCTTTATATCTCTCTCTCCCCCTCCCTCCCTATATATATATATCTTTTTCTCTTTCTCTATTTTTACTCTTTCTCTCTCTCACTAACTTCTCTCTCTCTCTCTATCCCTCTATCTATATCTCTCTCCCCTTCTCTATTCCTCTCTCTCTCCACTTCTCTATCCATCCCTTTCTATCTCTTCCTACATTTTTTGTAGATACAACATAATTGACTGCTATACCAAAACGATGCAAAGCAACTTCTACACCCTTGAATCTAGAGAACAAATAAAGGATATCGATCCCCTTTAGATAAATAGGCTTCAAAACAAAAATATGGTATCCTATAATGAACAATTTTACATATATGGAATCCAGTTGACTCACTACTACATGAAAATCATTTAAATGTTTGGTTATAAAGTCTCCTCCATGCATCTTTAAAGAATACAAATTTATTTTCAAAAATAACTTATTTACAAGACACTTAGTTTGATATAATGAAATAATTTTATCTCATAAACTCTTAGCAATGTTTTGAACCAAAACATTCATCAAGACTGAATTAAAAAGACAACCTAATATTAGATCTATCTCTCAATGTGTAAGATTCTACCTTTGAACCCACTAACTTGGGTGCTACTTATATATAATAATTTGGATGACTCTCTCTCTCTCTCTCTCTCTCTATATATATATATATATATATATATATATATATATATTTGTTGCCCTCTCTATCTCTCTCTATTTGTCTTTGTCTCTCTATCTCTCTCTAAACCTTTCTTTTTCTCTATCCCCCTATCTCTCTTATATCTCATATCTCTATCTTTATCTCTTACTCTATCTCTATATCTCTATCTCTCCCTCTCTATTTCTCTCTTACCCTTTCTCTATATATATATATATATCTCTCTCTCTAAGCCTTGGTGGATATGGGGGTAGTGAGGATCTCCTCTGATGTATGTTCAAAATGCCATTGTAGTGAATGGATGTCTACTAAAGCATTTGATGGATAAAAAAATGGAGTTCTCTATAAAATTTCCTATAAGAGAAGCAATAAGGACTACACTTATATATATTTCTCTCATTCTCTATTTTCCCTCCCTCTCTCTCTCTATATATATATATCATTTTCTATTTTCCCTCTCTCTCTCTATATCTATGCCTCTCTCTTTCTATCTTTTTGTCCCTCTCTATCTATTTCTCTCCCTCTATTCAACTCTCGTTGTGTGTCTTCCTCTATCTCTCTCTTTCTTTCTTCCTCTCTATTTTAAATTAGTCTCTAATTCTCTCTATACACCCATCTCTCTCTCTGTATATATATATATATATATATATATATATATATATATATATATATATATATATATCTCTCTCTCTCTCTCTCTCTCTCTCTCTCTCTGTATATCACTCTTTCCCTCTATATCACTTATCTCTATTCCTCTCCATCAATCTCCCTTTCTCTATGCATCTCCCTGTCTATCTCTCTCCCCCTTTTATCTCTTATCCCTATCTCTCCTATATTCATCTCTACCAATATCCCTCTCTTTATATCTCTATCTCTCCCTCTTTATCTCTGTATCACTCTACTTCTCTCTATACCAAGTAAAATATAAACAACATTTAATGAAGTTTATAAATATACAGTAAAGCTCATGTTCATTCATAATACAGCAAATGCGCTAGAAAATATTGAAGTGCTTTTCGAAAGTAGTGGAATTTACAATTATTATAATTACAATGAAAACATTTAAAGGAGGGGATTTGTTGTACAAAATGATTCTTTAGTAGTATGTTATTTAAAGGGCTGAGAGGAAAATATCCTTTTGGATTCCTAAGCATTTCTCTTTCACTGGGAAATTTCAAATTTCTACCAAAGTGCTAGCAACCACTCATGTTTATTATTCTTCATATTACACCCTGTCTAAAGCTACCTATGACCAACTTACAAAACTTCTTAGATTTCTTGTGGGCCAATGCTCAACAATTTAGTGGCTTCCATCAATTCACTTGGGAGGTCTATTGTTTTCCGTAGGACAAGGGTAGCATAGAAGTTATCATGACATTCACAAGTAGAGTCAAGCACATTGTGCTATGTGGGTCATCAGAGCTATTAAAGGAGACGAGTCCTAGAAAATCCTTCTCAAGGACAACATCAATGAAGGCTCTCCTTATAGAAAGCAATGTTGGAAGGGTATTGGCAAAAATGAGGGTGGTCCACTTCCCCTTATGGTAAGGAGTTCAACTCTAGGCAAGTTGTGGTCAAGAGCTCACCTTCAGCTATGAGTCCATTGCTAGTGTTAAGTTTGCCACCAGGCTAAGTTGTTTTCATCTTCATAATGTATATGATTAATTAACTCTAAATATATTAAATAAACAGGTTGAGTAGGTAGTTCTAAAAACTAAAATTCTTATACTAACATTATTTAATGTAACAATGTATAATTATTTTATATCTCTATTATTATAAACTTTTATAAACCTAGTTTTAAAAAACCATAAATACCAACCATAGACTTTTATATCTCAAATAAAAATATTATAAAATTTTATATACTTCTCATGTTGTTATGCTTTAAGAAATGTTTCCACTAAAAATTTCATCTTGCCAAGTATTAAATAGAATGATACCCAAGAGTCGACGGAGATAGGCAAGAGCCGACGGAGGTAAAACAAATGAATGACAGAAGGTTTGAACAGTAAAAGCAAGCGAACGTCAAAGGGTTTGTGGGAAAAGCAAGCAAAACATTCAGTTGAGGGAACAAACAGTGACAGAAAGCAAGTGTGTCCCCATTCTGTCTAATCCAAAATTTGTTTTTGATTACTTTCTCTGCAATTTTTGCAAGGTCAACATCATCCGACACTCTAAATCAAGCATTTGGCAAAAATAAAATAAACTCTTTTAAACCTCTTCCAAGGCAGATCAAACTCTTAGCAAGAAAACTAGTTTAAACATCTTTCAAGGCGGACCTCTCTATCCATAAGAGGGGAGGGGGGTGTTCTGAAGGGTACGTTGAAAGTAGCTAGGACCCTGGGTAGGGTCTCACTGCTTAGTAGGGGAAGATCCATATGTCAGGGTTTCTTGAAAATGGCAGGGATTTCACAGCACCAGGGGGCACAATCAAGGTCGATGTAGGCATCAAAACCTCAGGGATAACAACTCAAGATGCATTAAGTGGAACGGTTGGGATCTCAATAGGGAAATCTGTGATTTTAGAAGAACTTCAGGGAAGCAGGGAGGACCAGAGGTCCATGCTAGGGTACCTACCTCAGGGGGATATTGTTATTCCTTGTAACTTTTCTGCACACTTCTCGGCAAGCTCCTCATTTGTCCCAACATTTACCAGTCTTATTACACATGGTGGGGCAACAAATGGAACATGGGGGGCCTGTATGTTGGGGCCCCCTCAGGGAAATCTGTCAAACATAGTGGAAAGATGTATCTACGTGAATGAAAAACAATACAAAGGGATATTACATCGCAGGCAAACTAGAAGACTGAAACAAACACAAAAGAGAGTTTTCACATTGATATTGCCAAAAATAGCGCTTAGGGCCCTGTTAGACACAGCAAAAAGTCAGCCAAATCAAATAGAACAAGAGAAGCCAAAGCAAGATAAAGATAAGGAAATAGCGAGTTCCTCATTTAACGTAACGCCAGATACAAAGCAGAATGGGAATGAAACTCATCCTACAAATAAGGAAGAAGATGATGAAAGCAGTCACGAGGACGCAGCAGTATATAGCCCTACCACAACACCTTTGCTATGGTCCTCAGAACTTTATGTCAGCGAACTAATGAACATAAAGAAGAGGATTCAATCCCTAGAAGAAAAAGGTAAAATGGAGGACAACAAGGTGAAGGTGATCTCAGAATCCTATGAGAAATTAGCAAGAGAGAACAAACTTCTTAAAAAGCAAGTAAATGAACTGCAAGCTAACTTGAGTAAAGGTGAGCAAGAAGTGATTTCGATGAAACTGGTTTTAGATCAAATGAAAACAACATAAGAGACTAAACCAAAAGGGTTAGTAGACAACAGCGATTCTTAGTTAATTGAAATACAATCTGCCATGGCAGACATGGAGGAAAGAGAAAATTAGCTGTGAGAACAAATAGAAGAAGCCAAATCATGGGCTCAAGTAGTGAAAGGACCATTAGATATGCAAAGAGAAATCATTGAAAAATAGGTGATAAGACAGATAAGGGAGGAAAAGGACAGGACTGATAGGGTAGGGAATATCGTCATCAAAGGTCTAAAAGATTATGGTGAGAAAGAAATTACAAAGGAGCTTGCAAGAGACTTTTTTAGAGACCAGATGCAATGGACAGGACCTATCCTTCAAGCAAACAAGATCAGAAGATAGACAGGAGGGGGCAAGTGCAGTCATGTAAGAGTCACTTTCAAGAATATAGAAGACAAGATCGTGCTACTAAAGAACAAAAAATCCCTTAGAGGCACGCAAATTTATCTCGACGAAGATCTCACCATAGCACAACAGGGGGAAAGACGAAAGGAATGGGAGAAAGTAAAGGCAACTAGGGAGGCAGGAAAATGGGCTTGAACGGAAAGGCCCAAGTTAGTGATAGACTGATACACAAGAAATAGGAATTGGGGGGCCCCTAGGATCATTTGACATTAGTGAGTTGGAATTGTAGAGGATATCCATGGAGAAGAGGACCTAGGTTGGGGCCCATAGCAGAAGGTAAAGACATAATCATCCTTGTGCAAACTCATGAGCACGAGGGAAGTAGAATTTTGGAATTCGAAGGGTACCAAAAAGTTTCAGTTTGGAATGAAAGGGCAGATAACGGCAAAGGGCATGGAGGGGTGACGGTTCTAATCAATGATACATGGAGTAATTGTATAAAAATAGACAAAGAAGATCCAAATAAACAGTATATATGGTTGAAAATATCAGAAAATCAACTTACAATATGGCTGGCAGCATGCTACTTCGCCCCAAAAACCTCAAAATCATACAAAAAAAGGAATCTGGATCGGGAAGACCCCTATGCATCACTAAAAAAAGACATTTCTATCTTTAGTACTAGAGGGGAAGTCATAGTTATAGGGGACTTCAATGCAAGGACAGCAAACATCCAAGCCCTTAGCTTGAGAAACAAGAGCACGAAGGAAGGTAACCCGCTATGGTTAGAGGAAGAGAAGGATTAGCCTTGGGCTAGGGCATCACAAGATAGTAATGGGAATGTTTTGCACTTTGGGGCTGAGTTGTTAGGACTATGTAGTCTGCACAACATGGTCATTTGCAATGGTATGAGGGCATGGCCAAACTCGGGCAACATTACTTGCAAAACCTACAACGGTCAAAGTGTTGTTGACTATGTCATTTGCACTCAAGATATTATTCCAAGGTTGGTGGAGATAACAGTAGGGGACAGTTTGGTAGAGCTAAAATCAAATCATAATCCAATCTATGTAAGGCTAGACACCCATATACTCAAACAGCAAGGTGGCCAAGATCACTCACAACACAAGAAGTCAACACCACAAGGGAAAATCCTCTTGACTCAGGAAAATTAGATAACCTTTAGTGCTGCCCTTGAACAACTTTTCAGGGAGCACGAAGATAAACCAGCTGACATAGAAAATAGATATAATTACAAAAACATGCTAATTCCCTTAATACAAAAGGCTTTAGACGGGTGTAAGAGAGCTAAACCCAAGAAAAGAATTAAAAATACTTTCCCGGCAAATCCATGGTTCGATGATAAATGCAAAATGGCAAAAAGAAATCTGCAGGGACAAAGGATGGATAAAGAAAAGAAGAAAGACTATGAAAATCTGTTACGGGGAAAAAAAGAGAAATATGTGAAAGAAAGGAGAATAAAGCTAATTGCTCTTGGAAAACATAAACCCTAAAAATTTTGGAAGGAGCTACAACAAAAGAGAAAGCAAACTGAAAACAATATCACGGAGTCTCAGTGGCTGGATTATGCAAAGTTATTGTATGAGCGTGACCAGGATAAACATAGGCCCCCAGTTATCAAGGCAAAAATTAAACTTTTCACCGTTGAAGATATCAATCAAGGCATAAAAAAGTTAGCAAGTGGGAAAGCACATGATATTGATGGACTACAAGCTAAGCATTTAAAATGGGGTACAGAGGTTCTTGCACCGCGTATCATGCACATCTTCAACAAGGTCATCCAAGAGGGATTCCCAGAAGATTGGACAATGAGTATTGTGATTCCTCTTTACAAAAGCGGTGATATCAATAACCCATTGAACAATTATGATTAACTCCCTCTTGGGTAAGCTATTTGGCAGCATGATGGAGAGCAGAATTAGTAGGTGGGATGAAAAAGAAGAAAAAAGAGCCAAAGGACAAGCCAGTTTTAGACCCAAGCACTCTATCGTTGATCATGGAGTTACCCTTCATTTTTTGATCGAAAAAATATGGAACACAAAAGGGGACGAGGCCTTTTGCTGCTTTGTTGACTTCAAAAAAGCCTTTGACATGGTCCCCCGTAGCAAACTGTGGAGAAGAATGGAGGAACTTGGAGTTCCGGATGAGTTTAGAGCTGCGATCCACAGGCTGTATGAGTAGGTCAAAGCGAAAATCAGAACCAAAGATGGGTTGTCAAAGTGTTTTGGTAGCGACATTGGTGTCAAACAAGGCTGCCTGCTCTCCCCTACCTTGTTTAGGCTTTACATTAATAAACTAGAGGACTGGATAAACTAAACTAGTGGGGAGGGAGTTCAGTTGGCTAACTATGTTATAAAGCTACTGCTGTATGCGGATGACCTCATACTAATTGCTAAAACTGCTCATAGCTTAAGAGAACACCTGAGGGCGTTGGAAACCTTTTGTCAAGAGGCGGGGATGCAAGTGAACACTAGCAAAACCAAAGTGATGATTTTCTCGATGCGGAGAAAAAAGAACTTTAGCTTTCTTTTGGATGGCAGCCAACTGGAAATTGTTGATGAGTATAAATACCTCGGGCTGGATTTCCACAACAAGCTCAGTTGGGAAACATGTAGAGCAAAAAGAATTCAGGGGCGCTAGAAAGCACTTTATTCCCTTCAGAATAGGTGTAGAAATGTGGAATTATGGGATTGGAAAACCAAGAGAACACTTTTCGGTTTGCTTGTTACTCCTATGATCCTTTACGGCTGCGAAATTTGGGGCAGCAGCTTATCTAATCAGAAATGGATGCAAATTGAAAGGATCCAAAAGCATCTCATCATTAGCAGTCTTAAAATTAAGACTGTTGTCCCATATGAGATTTTATTGGTTGAAATAGGTCTGTTCCCTTTAGAGGCGTCCGTAGTGGTCCATCTGGTAAGTTACCTAAAGAAGATTCAAAACATGGAAAGCAACCGTTGGCCTAAATTAATCATGGAGGAAAGGCTAAATAGAAGAAAGAAGACATGGAGGAAACAAAATGACAAGTGGTTAAAGAAATGGGGCATTAATATGCAGGAGTGCCCGCATGCCAACGAGGAAATAAAAAAGTATGTTAGAGAAAAATTTAGACACACCATGTGGACCAATCAAAGGGACGAAAAAAAGCTTACTATATCAAGGAGTTCAACCCCACGTGGGACCATGGCGAAAAGGCCTACATAGGGGTAGATATTAAATGGAAAGCAAAAATGTTGATTGCGCAAATAAGGACTAGCTCACACCATCTTAGATGTGAAACAGGCAGATGGCTGACTCCCAAAGAGGAGTGGGAAAATAGAATATGTCTCTTCTGCAACAAAGGGGTGGTGGAGACAGAGTGGCATTTCATCATGGAATGCTCGGCCTACAATGACATTCGGGACAACTATGATGGCACCTTGAATATCAACAGTTTAAACACCTTATTCGAAGATGCGAGATTGGATAAAGCTGCAAACCTACTGATCAAAATCCATTGTAGGAGATCTGACCTCAAAAAGAGGCTTCAAACTGTTTAGTGTGTCGCTGCCTGATTCTTTGGCTCGCGTTGTGCGGTTCTGGGTCCCTTAGGCTGCTGTGGCCTCGTGGACGTTATTAAAATCTTTCATTTCAGTTGCAAAAAATGACCACCGAAGGAAGTAAAGTGAGTGATTCAAAGTCCAACACATGAGGATAACCGTGACCAAATGAAATGCTGAGGAAGGAAAAATGCACGAAACTAAATGAATGGCGATAATTTTCATCATCTTGCACTCCTCCTCCACGAATCTCAATGGTTGGTTTTACAGAAGGCGAAATAAACATAGGAAATCTAATATACCACCTCAACAAAAGATTGAAGAAAGCTAGATCTGCAAAGAAGAGTTGTATATCTTCCAAGATGGGTGAACGATATCAGGGAATCATGAACAAAATTCATGAGTATGCACCAAACTCTGAGCATATTTTGTGCACTGCAGTCCTGGTCACATCGGGGGCAATTCTGTTGTCTTTGACAGGGCTAACTGCACTGGTAGTGATGGTTTTGGCCCCTGTTTCGATACTTTTAAGCCCTGTATTGATACCAATAGGAGTCCTGATGTTTGTCACAGTTGATGGGCTTTGTTTTGCTGGATTTTTTGGGCTGGCAGTGTTTTTTTGTGTTTCATGGTGGTATAACTATGTGAATGGCAGTCATCCTCCTGGTTCTGATCAGGTGGATTATACATGTCTGAGGATAGCTGATACTGCAAGACATGTGAAGGATTATGCTTGGAAATGTGGTGGGTGGTTGGGGAGAAAGTTGCAAGATGCTTTACCTGGAGCTTAAGGATGATGTTTGTTGCATTGCAGAGCCCTGATTGCATGGTTGTAGAGGGATGTTGTGGCTCTAAATATGCATATAATTCCTATTATGTTAGTTGCTTGTTTATATATCTCATGATTAGGGGTTTATCTTATGATGTTGTGGCTCTAGATAAGTGCATATATTGTTGAAGCTATTAGGTTGGCTAAAAATGTTGTATCATGTCAACAACAAGCTATATAAGTGGATTGCAAGAGTAATTGCCTCTTCTATAATAACAGGCACATATCTTATAAACCACTGTTGTTGTCTTGAATGCCAGTGTTAGTGCTCTACATACATAGGCATAGCACAAATGGAAGCATGATTGTAGTGGTTGCATTGAAACATTTTATGTTAAGCATGTTTATTTCTATCTCCTTTATTTGATGGAAAGTTATATGGCATGGTTTACTTCATATGTTAGGTGTTTGAATATTTAGTGATGAAATTCAAAGAAATTTTATTACATGGAGATAAACACATGTAATTAATGCTCCTGTTTTTAATTTTTAGTTTTTAATTTTTAATTTGTACAATACATAAATAGTTGGTATGGTTGTTTTGATGAAATTTAAAGAAACTTTATTACATAGAGATAAACATATTATATGAGAAAATGTTTAATATGCTTGCCTCTAATTTCTAACTTGTACAAGATACAAATAGTTGGTATGGTTGTTGCTTATTACATGAGAAAATGTTTAATACCCTTGCCTCTAATTTCTAACTTGTACAAGACACAAATAGTTGGTATGGTTGTTACTTTGTTGTTGTTGTTTTGTTTTTTTAATCTTTTTGTTGTTGCTTTGTTGTTGCCAAAGCAATAACCTTATGTTTGCAATTTGTAAAATTGCCATATTTCTTTATCATACATTCCCATAAATCGAATCATTATTGGCCGATAGGCTTTTATATGTGAGCATTATAGTGCTCGGAATTGTCTCACGCCATAAAAATAAAAAAAATCATGGTGGAAAATTTTCTAAACTTGTCGGTTGTTCCTATCAGCGTATTCCTTGAAACTCCTATGTGTGCAAGTGCTAGTTTAGATTTGGTTCAAGTACAACCAACTTCCTTTTGTATGTGATAGCTTTTATGCATGCCATGGCATCGATCCAACTTCCATTCTTTTTGTTCTTATTACTTATATATTAATCATAGATGTATGCATTAATTCACATTTTTATTATGAAGCTATTCTTAAATTATAAATAAGATCTTTCTTAATTAATATTGTATATTTTTTACTAAGAGTAATTGGCATTCATTTCATTATTACTTATGTATTAATCATAGATGTATGCATTAATTCACATTTTTATTATGAAGCTATTCTTAAATTATAAATAAGATCTTTCTTAATTAATATTGTATATTTTTTACTAAGAGTAATTAGCATTCATTTCATTGTTTTTAATTGGAAATGACATCTTCCCATTATCAATTTTTTGAGAAATCTACTTAAGGAATTTGCTGATGTAGAAAAATAATGAATTAATTGTATGAGCCAATGAGAAGAAAACATGAGCAAGCTTTAAAAGAATATGGCTAACAAAAGACTTTTACACTTGCACAAGTCTATGCAACAGTACATAGAAGATAAAGAAATTCACACAAGGAAATGGTTTTGCCATGTAAATTGCATGTGACATTACACTACATGAGAACTAATCAATCAAGTGGTTGCAAGAGCGAATGCTTGATTGACATGTGGCAAGGCCATGCTTAAGAATGCACAAAAATAAATGTGTGTAGGAATTTCAAGCTTATAGTGGTTGCATTATCAAACTTGATTCAACGCTTCATATAATATTTTATGCTATAAACATGTCTCTATATCCCTTGCATTTCACGATCAACTAAATGCCATGTTTATGCACACATTTTCCTTATTTGAACACTTCATATATTATGCTATAAATATGTCTCCATATCCCTTGCATTTCATGGCCAACTAAATGCCATGTTTATGCACATATTTTCCTTATTTGAAGTTCTATGAATAGAAACAAGGAAAATCTATTACTTTGACATAAAAATATTACTACCACAAATTTTAAATCTCCTATGCACACAAGAAAATGTCAAATGTGTATGCCTTTAATTTCTAAGCTTGTACAAGACATAAGCAACTTATACCTATTCTTAGAGCTCATTAAAAATCCTATTTATCTAGGATACATTCTTGTCCGGCATTAACATAGGAAATCTAATATACCACCTCAACAAAAGATTGAAGGAACCTAGATCTGCAAAGGAGAGTTGTATAGCTTTCAAGATGGGTGAAGGATATCAGGGAATCATGAACAAAATTCATGACTATGCACCAAACTCCGAGCATATTTTGTACACTGCATTCCTGGTCACATCGGGGGCAATTCTGCTGTTTTTGACAGGGCTAACTGCACTGGTGGTGGTGGTTTTGGCCCCTGTTTCGATACTTTTAAGCCCTGTATTGATGCCAGTAGGAGCCCTGCTGTTTGTCACAGTTTCTGGGATTTGTTCTGCTGGATCTTTTGGGCTGGCAGTGTTTTTTTGTGTTTCATGGTGGTATAACTATGTGAATCGCAGGCATCCTCCTGGTTCTGATCAGGTGGATCATACATGTCTGAGGATAGCTGATACTGCAAGACATGTGAAGGATTATGTTTGGAAATGTGGTGGGTGTTTGCGGGGGAAGTTGCAAGATGCTCTACCTGGAGCTTAAGGATGATGTTTGTTGCATTGCAGAGCCCTGATTGCATGGTTGCAGAGGGATGATGTGGTTCTAAATATGCGTGTATTTCCTATTATATTAGTTTGTTTATATATCTCATGATTAGGGGTTTATCTTATGTTGTTGTGGTTCTAGACATGTTCATATATTGTCGAAGCTGTTAGGTTGGTTAAAAATGCTGTATCATGTCAGCACCAATTTATATAAGTAAAAAGGATTGCAAACTAATTGCCTTTTCTATATTAACAGGCACATATCTTACAAACCACTGTTGTAGTCTTGAATACCGGCGTTAGTGCTCTCCATACATAGGCATAGCACAAATGGAAGCATGATTGTAGTGGTTTAAGCATGTTTATTTTCATCTCCCTTATTTGATGGCAAGTCATATGCCATGCTTTACCATATGTTAGGTGTTTGAAGATTTACTGATGAAATTCAAAGAAACTTTATTACATGGAGATAAACACGTGACATGAGAAAATGTTTAATACCTTTGTCTCTAATTTCTAATTTGTACAAGACACAAATAGTTGGTATGGTTGTTGCCAAAGCAACAACTATATGTTTGCAATTTGTAAAATTTCCATATTTCGTTATCATGCATTCCCACAAACTTAATCATAGATGCATGCATTAATTCACATTTATTATTATGATTGTATTCTTAAATTGTAAATAAGCTCTTTCTTAATTAATATTGAATATTTTTATTAAGAGTAATTCACATTCATTTCATTGTTTTTAATTGGAAGTGACATCTTCTCATTATCAAATTTTTTAGAAATCTACTTAATTTTTAAGGAATTTTGTTGATGTAGAAAAATAATGAACTAATTGTACGAGCCAATGAGAAGAAAACATGAGCATGCTTTAGAAGAATATGGCTAACAAAAGACTTGTGCACTTGCACAAGTCTATGCCAGAGTACATAGAAGATAAATAAATTCACACAAGGAAATCATTTTGTCATGTAAATCACATATGACATTACACTACATGAGAACTAATCAATCAAGTGGTTGCAAGAGTGGATGCTTTATAGACATGTGGCAAGGCCATGCTTAAGAATGCAAAAAAATAAATGTGTATAGGAATTTCAAGGTTATAGTGGTTGCATTATCCAACTTGTTTCAATACTTTATATAATATTTTATTCTATAAACATGTCTCCATATACCTTGCATTTCATGACCAACTAAATGCCATGTTTATGTACATTTTTTCTTATTTGAACACTTCATATAATATTTTATGCTATAAACATGTCTCCATATCCCTTGCATTTCATGGCCAACTAAATGCCATGTTTATGCACATATTTTCCTTATTTGAAGTTCTATGAATAGGTACAAGGAAAATCTATTACATTGAGATACAAATATTAGTACCACACATTTTAAATCTCTTTTGCACACAAGAAAATGTCTAATGTGTATGCCTTTAATTTCTAATCTTATACAAGACATAAGCAACTTATATAATTGTTGTCAAAGCAATAACCCTATTGTTTTTTTTTATTCGTAAAATTAAAGTTTTTATATTGACGAGGAGCAAAAGATTACAAGCAAGTGGCTATAAACTATTTTCCTGCATTCAATTCCAAGAGCTGACTTCCTTAGCTATGACAAAAAGGCCTTTCAGGACCAAAGTTTACCAAAATTTGCCATTATGGCTATCTAAACAACCAAGGAGTAAAACCACAAAGAGCAAACCTACTAGAACATATATCACATTAGCTAGTAGACATACTAACAGAGGATTATGAACAGACTATGATTACATGAAACCGAGCTCCCTTGCCATGGTTTGGAGCTCACCAACCCACTCAAAGTCCTCGTTAACCTCCTCCAAGCTCAGCAATTTCTGCAGACAACCAATAGTCTTCACCACTCGCTCCTGATGTTTTATCAAAGCCAGTCCCTTGATATCCAAGATGAGGGGAAGAACTTGACGACCTCCAATGGATCCTTCAGAGCAGAAATGTATTTGGGTCAAGGGATTCCTGCCCCTAGGATGACTGCTCCCAAAATGTTGTCGAGGCCGCCAAGAATTTCTGTTTTGAACAATTTCACCATCAACCCCTTCGCCGCTCCTATCGCCACCCCTGCATCTAGGACGGAGACCAGAAATCGTGAGGAGACATGGGTGTCTACTTGGTAGAATTCCCCTGCAAACAAGAAGTCTTTACCTAGAATGATCTTCACTGTAGGAATCAGAAGACCCTCATGTCACCGCAGGACCTGTTTCATATTTTGATTTGTGATAGTACCCTTGAAAGCCATCTATTGGATAGGACTTTCCAATTGAATGGGGGTAGCCGTCCCTAAGTTAATCAAACCAGCGACTGAGATTTGAGCAATGAATGCAGAGCCCTTTGCCATTCTTACCAAAACGCTACCTTCAAACATGCCTAAGACTACACGATCCATTCAAAAGAGACTGAAAGAAGCTGTTAAAGGCAGAAGAGATCATCTAGAGGCTTCTCTGTCAGAAACCTTACGAAGCCATCATTCATTTGACAGCTAAAAAATGGTAAGGAAAAACATCGGGCAGGTTGATACGTGTGAAGGCTCATCAATTAAAAGAGTTGGGAGAGGCCGTATTTCAAAGAAATTATTAACTAAGACCATAGGAGAAGAAACATATTTGCCAAGTTTCTATCCTATGATTATGACCCTTCCATGATCTCATGGAGAGGGTGCCCACCCTACCACCCAAAGAAATAACGATATTGTTAGAGCTCATAAAAATCCTATTTATCTACTATACATTCTTGAAAATAAAATCATTATTTAAATAATGGTTTTAAGTGGGAATTCGTTTGTATGTAATAGTCTTGAATTCATGCCACAACATAACTGCAAATTCTATACCTTTAAATCATGCTACTTCTCTATCATTCATGGATACATTTGTTAGTTTCAATAATATTATTATGTTCATATCATACAATTTAAATGAGTCACTTTTTGATTCAATATTGTGTTCCTTTGTTAAGATCAATTAGTGTTCTTATTATTAAATCCAATTTCCAGAGGCCTCTATGTTCTATTTTCACAACTAATTAGCCCATATCATTTTCAAACATCATCCAATCTCTATCACATATTCCCACATTCCAACATCATCTCAATCTACCTAAGTATCCATTATTGCACATGTTCTCCACATACTAATGAGAATGCTCATAATCAATGATACCCTCATCATGACAACGATAGTCATTTTACATGCCAATACAACTTCCCCAAATGACTTCCTAATTTCCACCAATAGGGAAATCTTAGCATAAAAATCTTAGTACTGATTATCAAATCGTCCAAGCCCCCTTCAATCGATTTCTTGTGAAATCTACTTTATTGAAAGAGCAGTTGAACCCATGTATGGACTTAATGAATTAAGAGATTGTGGAGATCATAGTAGCTGTGATGAAAATTGAAGAATGTCTTACAAATTACAAGTACAATGGCTTACATTGCCTAAACATGATGAGTAGTCATAGTAGCTATGATGAAAATTGAAGAATGTCTTACAAATTACAAGTACAATGGCTTACATTGCCTAAACATGATGAGTAGAAACAAAGTAGAGAATCAACTAGTAAGAAATGATAGCAAATAAATTATGAATTCATAGTGGATGTCAGCATGATGGACTAGGTCATCTCAAGTGTCCAAATACTTCTTTAGTGCCTCTTCTCATGGAAATTGGAATACATAACAGGTGTCCCTTCTTTTTAGTGTTATTTGTTTTAGGAACATTTTTCCTTCCATATAATCTATACATGATATTTAGTGTAACTTGATTTCCTTTTGGTTTGTGATAATATGTTCTTCTAGTCATTCTCTAATATTGGCTATATGCCTTTTGTAATTGCCATCTAACGAGTTGTCTAGTATACATGCACATAAACTATAATTTTTTAAGAATACATAGTAATGAGAGTATTAAATATGGTTGAGGATTAACTTAGTTTTTATTGGTTGTGTATATTATCTAGAATATAGATTAACATTAGGTAAGTTCTTGTGTAATAAGTTGTCAAATTTCTGTTGATACAGAGGTTATGTTTCCTAGTTTGCATGTTTTTAATATTTCTAATTTTTATCTTTAGATTGAAAAATGTGTTTCCATTGTCTACATTACTCCCAAACTTGTTTACAAGGTTACATGAGCTATGGATACAAAATTGGAAAATAGACAAGGTAAATAAAAAAAGGTTTTATATGGATATATTATAAATCAAATTAACAATTGTGTTGATTATGACATAAATAATAACATTTAAATTTTTTATTTTTTATTTGGTTATTAAGGTTGAAAATACTGATTCTCATTATTTCTTATTTCCATTATTTGATGTCTTCGAAACATTAATGTCAATGGTTTGGGTGCCCCTATCAATATTTCATCTTTGATTATTAGTGGATTTCTTGTATGCAAGAGTTTATATGCTTTATCATTTCATAAGTTACATTATGACGTGATAAATGGCTAAGATACATAATATTGAATGAAAGCTAAGGTGCGGAAATGCTTCCTACACTAATCTAAGAGGAGAGATAAAATAGAGAACACATTAAAATCATTCACCATAAATAATGTGTCTTGGGAAAACCCTTTCAATAAAAACCTAGCCTCTAAACTCCAAACCAATGTATTAATCAACAACAATATCGATTGCAATACAATCCAAGGAGCCTTCACATTAGACAACACCAACACTTAGATCTAGAGTAATACTAGTAGCCTAACAATACTTGTAAACACTCTATGAAAACTATATCTCAAGCACCCAATAAACAGAGAAACTAATACATGAAATCACCAAAGAGGAATCACAAAACTATGAGCTAATACCATCCAAAAGTGGTGCTTGATTCTCCTAGTCAAATTTTAACACCCAAACCCCAAGAAGAGTCCTCATGTTGAATATAGCATATTCCCTAAACCTAACATAAAAATATATCATAACATGTCATAGTTATCCTCCCAACTTGGGTGCTTCAATTTGTCTTATTCAAACCCTTCAAAGATACTTTATGATAGTCATAATGATATGTCATAGGTTGGCATGTTCTTGGATGTAACATGTGTAAGTCCCTCTTATAACTCTCTTATGTGTCATAGGTGCTCTTACATTTCTAATGTGGGAGACAACCTAACTTATATAGGCCATAACCTTTGATTTGAGAAGTTGATTGAGCCATTTTTAAAATTGAAGATGTCAAAGAGCTCCATGTCACTGTAACCTACTTTATTTGGTTAGATACCACTTTGATCATTTTTAGAGGAAAAAACAACCTCTATAGCCTAGAAATTACATTTTAGTGTTCTCAACATTAAGATGCAAGGTTGAGACACCTTTTCTAACATTCTGCCACTTGTTGAACACCTTGCAAGAGCAAAGAGAATACCAACACTATCGACTATTTACTAGAGGCCAAGAGGCTCATAGACTTACTACACCACCTGAACTTCTCTATGCTAACTAGTTTTGTCAAAATATCTACAACATTCTCCAAAATATCAACTTTTTCTAGTAATACCCTCCCATCTTCTATCATGTCATGAATAAAATGATACTATACATCAATGTGCTTCATTTGTGCATGAAAGGTTGGGTTCATTGCCAAGTTGATGGCACTCTAACTATCCCAATAAACTCTAACTACTCTCTGGTGTAGCCCAACATCTGTACACAATCTCAAAAGCTAAATAGACTCCTTACAAACATGAGTATCTACCATGTACTCTACCTTTGTTGTAGATAAAGAAACCATTGCCTATTGCTTACTCATCCAACTTACTACACTACTAAAAAAGCTAAACATGTAGCCATTAATAGAGTTGTTGTTGACATCCCCTACCCAATCTAAATCCACATAATCCTACATATCCATTGATTTCTAGTCCTCTAAAACATCACCATGATATCAAATGGAATACTTGGAAGTATTTCACAAGTACTTTAAGACCCTCATCACTAGAACCTAATGTTCTTGTCTAGGATTAGCCATGTAATGGTTGAAGCTGCTCACTGCTTAGGCAATGTCTAGTCTAGTGTAGACCATAACATACATAAGGCTTCCAACTACACCACCATAGGGAACTAAACACACCTCCTCCATCTATACAGTGTCATAAGACATTGTTCAATTAAAAGATTAGTTTCCATTGTAATAGAAATAGCCACTTGTTTACTGTTAGTAATATTAAAAATGCTATAAAATAGACTCAACATATTTCCTTTGACGAATCTAAAGTTTTCTATTATCCCTATCTCATCTAATTTTCATCACAAGGATGTACTTAGCAGCCCCTAAGTCTTTTATTTCAAACTATAATGAAAGCTAATATTTCAAGTCCTTAATCATTTCCTTATCATTACCAAATAACATATCATTGATAGACAAAGTGATAATGATAAAATGATCACCATTTTGTTTGTAATAAACATAATGATTTGACATAAAACTAATAAAACCCAAACCCAAAATATAAGAACTAAATTTTTATACCACATTCTAAGAGACTACTTTAAACAATAGAGGGATTTCTTCGACTGACAAACCATGTTTTACTTACCATTCTCAATGTAGTTCTTTGGTTATGACATGTAGATCTCCTCCTCTAAATCACTATGCAATAAAGTTGTCTTCACATCCATTTTCTCAACCTTAATATCAAAAGCAACAACACAAGCTAATAGCATTCCAATAGATGTCAACTTTGCAACAAGGGGGAAAAGCTCACATAAATCTATTCTCTCCACATGGGAATACAATTTGACAACCAATTGTGCTTTGTACTTCTTAATGTTATCATCAAAGACCAACTTATTCTTGAACACTCATTTTCAACCAATGGGTTTGCGTCCTTCAAACAATTGAACCAAGTACCATGTATTATTCTTCCTTAGTGCAACCATCTCATCCATGATTGGTTTCCAGGACTCACAATCACCCAATTTAATTGTCTCTTTTACTATTCTAGGCTCAACAATATTAGTCAAGAAAACAAATATACATATAATATTAGGTGGGCTATACCTTTATGGTTGCTTCCTCTACCTAGTGACCTCGTCAAAAATTGAGGTGGAAGTTCTAATTCTTCTTTTGAAATCTTTGAGCTCTCCATACTATCCTCCTCATTGGGTCCAACTTGAAACTTTAGTGTAACCTTCTCAATCTTTAGTTGTTGCTACACAATTGACTTCCCATCCTCCTTTGGCTATTCAACTGTAGTGGAAGGTTTAACCTCCCTAAAAATCACATTTTTAATATAGAGAATTATTTTGGCCATAAGATCCAAAATCTTGTACCCTTTCACACCAAAGCCATAACCAATGAAGATACAATTTATAACCGTATAATCCAACTTTGTTTACTTCTTCCTAGGCACAATCATATGCCTTGTAACCAAATATATGAAGATTCTAAAGTGAGGGATTTTTGCTTGTCCATACCTCCATGGGGTTCTTCTCCACAAGTGTTGATGTAAGATACCTATTAATCAAGTAACATTAAGTAGTAACCGCTTTTGCCCATAATTTATCTTCCAATCCAAATCCACTCAGCATACTCCTAGTCCTCTCCATCAATGTGTTATTCATGTATTTTACAACTAGTCTTGAACTCTTGCACTCTTGCATCCTTCTTTCTTTAGATCTAAGTTACTTTTTTCCCTAGATCTGATTAGTTTGAATTCATTTATCATTTTACATAATTGCATAGCTTACTTTTGCATTGTTTCATTGTTAGGGTTTACAAAAGCCTTGCATTTCTAAGAAAGCCTAGCTAGTCTTGAAGCCTAGAGTTTGTGATTGGTGTCTTTTTTTAGATTTAGCTGATGTTATTTTCTTATCAAATCTGATTTTACATTCCTTTAGTATATCATGAATATCATCTTGTGTTGAAATTTGAAAGAAGGAGCATTCTTGAATTGTTATATTCTGGATTAGTGAAGAAGCATTAGATTTAGGGATTGATTTGAATTTAAACATTGATTAAATCTAATTGAGCTTGAGTAGAGGTAAATTTGATCAAGGGTTTGTTATTGCATTATATTTGTTTACATTTGATAAAAAGAGAAAAACATTGATTCATCTAATCTAAAAATCAACCTCTTTTTCTCTCACATAATTCATTTGTTATACTTTCTTCCATTCATGCATCTTGTGTGTCACTCAAACTTGTAAATCCTTTAATATTTTTATGATTTGGTGCCCCAACTCTAACACCTTGTGCAAAGAATTAATCAAATTATGGGTTATAATTCTTTGAATGGCACCATATTGATACATCGGAACCGCAATTTGTGAATCCAATCACACATGAGGGCCCATCACCTCTTCATGATATTCCTACTTCACATATCCCAAAAGTATCAACTTTTCATGAATCCACTGACATAGAGGACCTCGTGGCTCATGTTCCCAAAGCTCAAATTCAAAAATTATACACTGAGTTGGCTAACTTTCAAAATTTGTAAGCTTAGAACATATAGTTGAGGAGGTTGTCCCTGTTGTTGAAAGTCTAAGAATTTTATTGCTTGAAGGACAAGAGGGACTAGAAGTCTTGTGTGGCATAGCTCACATAGTGCACAATAACATTGTGTTAGCAGCTAGTTGTGTGGAAATCATCACTAATGTGACTTATTTGAATCAAATAGGGACCCAAGTGTTGACATCCATATTGACACCACTATTCCTACATATACTTCTTCTATCCTCACCACAACTACACAACCAAGTAATAGTTCTACCACATGTTGGGTTATCTACCGAGAATCCCGTTTGTCATTATAGTGCCATTCCCTTTAATTATCCAAGTGCTATGCCTAGTGTCACTCCGCCTGCATTTAATCAACATAAATCTAATATAACTTTCTAAAAGGCCAATCATACAGTGTCGCAACCAATGGTTAGCCCTATTCATTCTTACCAATCTCAACCTAGTTCACCTCTCGACCCTATCATTAACCATCTTTTGCAAAACATGACTTCCATCCAACAACAGTTAGCAAACATGAGTCAAGGTCCCTCAAAACCCATTGTTCCATCACATTTTACCTGTAACCACTATCTTATCCAATCCTAATGGGAAGGGAGACCCTAACAACCATGTGGCGGCCTTTACTGCTATGTATAGTGATTTCTTCTTCGAAGATGAAATATTGGCTAAACTCTTTTCTAGGTCACTCAAATACATGACCTTGGATTGGTTTTGCTCCTTGCCTCCTAATTCAATCAATTATTTCTTGCAATTAATCAATAAATTCCTTCAACACTTTCAAGCAAACATTGGACCTCAAGTCTCTTTGACTGATTTGGTCCATTGTAAACAAGGAATAAAGGAAAAAATTATTGATTTCATGAGGTGTTATCAAGCCCTCTTTTCACAAATTTAATATTCTACTCCAAATGTTGATGTGTAGAGAATCTTCATTGGAAACACAACCTCACATCCGCGACAAATTTCTTTGATGCATTATGTCTCTTTCACTAATCTTTGCATGACTCTCTGTGATTACCAAGTGTCAGTTAGTCAGTATGAGAATAATCACTCATTAGCTCTGGTTGGTCAATCTGAAGCCATTTCCCCAAACACTCATTCATTTAAAAAACACAACAAAAATTTCATCAAAATCAATTCAATATCATCAAATCACATTCGAAAACATGTAGCAACTGCAACATCTTCTGCTCCCACCTCATATAAACTAAAACCAAAAACTAGACAAATCACACCATTATCGAAATCTCTTTATTCTATAATGATGTGACTTTTAAACAATAATCTCATCAAGATTCCACCAATTCGATCTCTCGATCCAAGTAAGATACAAGCATCTTCTTTCAATTCGAAGGCCTTTTATCAATTTCACCACACTATCGATCATGACATTGAAAGATGTATGTGTCTTAAACATGAAGTTCAAGACCTCATCGATTCCAATGTCATCTAGGTTGCTGGTGTAAATGATAAAGGAAATAAATCAGTGGCTCCACCTAATCAAAACTTACAAATATTTACAAATTTGTTCCCTCATCACCAAGCTAACATTGTGGATCTAGATCTCAAGAGATGCAATATACTTATAGTCATTGAGAACAAGAGCATGATGGAGGTATTTGTATGGTGGATGCTTGCCCTCATCAAGAGCAAGCAAAACCTGAAGCAACTATATCTTTCACTCCTCATGATGCTACCATTGAAGCTCCCGATGGGCCTTTATATATCACCATGATTGGAATCAATGTTAAACCCATAAGAGGTGCTATGATTGATCCTATTTGCATGGTCAATGTAGCAACTAAAGAGTTTCTCTACATGCATGGTTTGCACTGCAATAACTATGATGTATCAAAAATTGTGATTAGAGCACACGATGGATCTATTCTTCCAACTCTTGGTGCCTTGACTCTAACCATCAAGGCTAGGACAAGAACATTGGATGTTACTTTTGTTATAATTCCAACATCGGACTTATTTCATGTGAAGTTGGGTCACCCATGGCTCCTCTCCATGAAGGCAGTCCCCTTTATGGTTAATAATTGCTTAAAGTTTCCATTTGAAGGATGTGTGCACACTGTACATCATAGTCAATACCAACCTGCATGTAGCTTGTCATGGATACTTTACACTTGACTACTTCTAGCCAAAACTAGTTGGAGTTGTTCGAACTAGGGAGGATATATTATTTTTATCATATTAAAAATATAAGGCATAGAAAATTGCTAAATTATCTCTTAGTAACATACCTTCTAGTGATGTCCCCAGACCCTCTTGATCCTCTGAGGTCATGACAGTAGTTCCCCCTATCCCACAAGTGGTGAATGAAGTTAAGCTTGAATCAAAGGTTCCTCCATATCCCCAAGCGTCTAGTAAATATGTTGAGGTTCCCCCTCCACCATCCCTTCAAGGAAAATGAGGAAACCATTAGGAACAAAACAAATCTCCCCACAATCACAATATTACTTTTATCCCACCTACCTCTTCTGAGACTAGTGAAAATAAATTAATTGCACATAAATTATTACTTGAGGTTTCTCAACTGCCTATGGATGCTCAAGTACCTCCACCTATTTCACAAGTTGAGAAGGAAGAGCAACCTGCTTTGAGGAACCCTTCCCCCATGGTCAACCTTTGGTGGTTCCTCTCATTTATTCTAATGCTCCTAAAGCAAAGGAAGAAAAGGAACCCATGTTGGAAGATACTATAGTTCTCCTAACAAACATCACAAACAAAACTAAGCGAAATAAAATTGCAAGAGAACAAAAGAAGTGTCATCATGATATGGCTTGCCTTACTGTAGGAGAAGAGAATCTCCCTCCTCGCAAGCATCAGTCACTAACGGATGGGAAGGAGACATATATTAGTGTTTTGTCTCCTCTTGTGAAAGATAGTGCTTCACAACCCACAGTGGAACCTATAGTGCTATATTCTGACAGTCGCCCCTCTCTCTTCTGTCATGAGTGCATTTGATTATTTTCCCCTGTATTGTGTTGTTTGATGTGTTATTTATGTTTATTAAGCTCTCTTTGGATGACCCTTGACACCCTCATTGGTGGAAGGATACAAAGGGACTGATAGCACGGTGGCACAAACCATGCACAAATACCATTCAATCTAAGGGTGAGAAACAAGTCTCTACCCATCTTCAAAGGGCTTTTGCATAACTTTTGTCCTTAATATGACAGGAACTAGGTAACAATATAAAGATTAAATAAATTTATGCATAGCAATTCAGATTCATCATAATATCATAGGTGACAGGAACTATTGATAACACGCAATCAACACAAACATGCTACAAGGGCAAATATTATCAAGCTATAGAATTATAAGAGTAAAATAACTTAGATTTTCATTTATGCAGCCAAATCGGCTTCTATACAATATCAAAATTCTGGCAATATCATTCAAGCAAACTCAATTCATATTCTAGGCCAAGGGCCCTATCTGTCTTCTCCTTCTTCAACTAGTTATGCTTATCTACCGCCCTCTCCTTATCTACTACCGTCTTCCTCTGATCATCCTTTCAACCTTCATCATTTTGACCTATCTCCCATCAAACAGCTCCGTGAATGCTCAGTTCTTTATGTTATCGCTTCTGCTTTTATTACATTTCTTCTCAATCTTCTCAACCCCTAACTAATCAGGTTCTCAATTTCATCTGCAATGATTGGCCTCTTTTATCTATTTGTGTGGCCTTACACCAATACTTGCGGCCCTTCCAATTATGCAGCCTTTTCTTCTATGCAACCTCTCTATTATTTATGTTGCTTCCCAATTGCAACCACTTCTTCCTCTATTACACGGCATGCACTCTTTTCTTTTTTTAAAGCCTATCGGCCTCTTCCCTTGATATTCATGGCCTCTACTTTCCTCACGGCCAACTTACATATTGGAAACCTCCTCTCTCATCCCTGACGGTCACCTTGCCTCAATATATATCAATCGACCTCCCTCTATAGCCCCATGTTCTTCCAATCTGTAGCAAATAATTAAAAGATTTATGACTGTCATAGTCACGACACCAAGATTGGGAGGATTAAACCGTTATGCAGAAAATTAATAATGGAACCGTCGATGCCCACTACCAACGGCACATGCAAATGACTAATGCAAAGATTCAGTAGCCATCAAGTAATAGGAGGATTATAAAAGTATTTAAGGCATAATGACCACAGTTGCTAATTTTGGATGCACAACTTGAGGCATTTTGGACCTCCTTGCCTTAGTAATGGCAGAAATAAAACAACGAATTGCTATGTTTTGCCAGCTGGGTCCCTCTTTATATTGCATGATTTTAGGCTTTTTATGCCTTTTAAAACTAGATATGGCTGAAGCCACGACCTCTCCACAAATAGCATGAAATAAAAATAGGATGTCACTGCATCAAACTCCCTAGGCAGAAAAATTCATGAGCTCCTACTCATGAGGTCCATGATTCCACTTTCTTTTTCCTCACTTTCCAACTTCTTAATTCTGCACTTCCACACTTGCATTGTTGCCTTCAAAATCTCGTTGTCTACATTTGTCCGCTTCTTTCTCTCTGTGCATACTTCCTCCTTTGATTCTCCTTATCAACTCCAAATCTCCACCATTCTGACTCATCATCACAATCATCTACTGGCATCATCTCAAACAAAACCTCATCCTCATTTTCTGTAAAAGAAATTACCTCTAGAATCTTCATTTCTACAACCAATAAATCTTCTCCATCTGTTAGTTTGTCCACTTCAGTGTTTTCTTTCTCTATTGTAATCACCTTTACCAAATCTAAACTTTCATCTTCCAAATTTGCCTTTGAACTATTCTGCACTTCTATTTTCTCATCCTCTTTTTCATTTAATAATCTCCTCATATTTTCCTCATCATTAGGAATCTCAACATAAAAATCAGATTTCTTTTCTTTTACCTTGCCTCCTCTTGGCTTCTCTTGTTGCAACTTTACTGTATGCTCCTCTTTCTTGCAATCTTCTACTGGATTATTCATGCTTCCAGTTTCTAGGGGTTTGTTCTCCTTGTCATGCCTCCAATCCTTTGTCTTTTCTGCAACACCTTTGTTCACTGCTGCTTGCTTCACCACCCACACTTTGTCACTGGACTGATGTCTTCTATTTTCTACTCTCAATCTTCTCTTCACGTGCTCTGTATTCAGCCTCCACTCATTTTCTCTAGGCCTCTTTGCTGGCCAACTCATTCTTGCATCATACTGCCACTTATTCATCTACACATCTCTCCTTCTGTGCACTTGCTTGTTAGCATAAACATAATCAAAGGCATTCACTTCTTTACAACCCTTTTCATCAATCTTTTTCTTTTGCCAATGTGGCATTACATATCCATGATCCTCAATTATATTTACATTCTGCAATATCTTTTCCTTATCAACTTGCCTATCCATCTTCTCATTTCTACATTCATGATTAAAAATAACAATTTTACCTCCATCCTTCCGTGGAAGGATCTGCTGTCCCAAATTGTGTCCACCTTCAGCTTCTTGGCTAACTCCTCTTCTTCATAAGCATCTTGTGCTACTGCTGCAATATCTTTACATACCTCATGAAACTCTAGGGTTTCCTCTTCATCTTCAGCATCAAACTGAACATCTTTGGCATCAATCTCCTCTTCTTTCTCAGGCACTCTGTAATGCACATCTACTGTAAACTCTTCTTGGCATTCTGTTGCCATTAATCTCTTCTCATTCACATCTTTCACTCTTTCTTCGGGAGCTATTCTTGCCCCATCTTTTATCATCGTCAAGGTCTCCTCCTTGACCTTCTTCATCATTTTCTTTATACCTGCATACAAATCTACAAACATAACATTATCAAATAAAATGAGAGACCACAATGTCTCTTTCAATGCCCTCCTCATGGACATTCTTTCTTCTTCATTTTTCTCCTTCTCAAGTGCTACCTGCGGCACCTTTTCCTCTTTCTCTTTTCTCATGTTCTCATAAATGAGAACTCTCTTGACCTCTTCCAGTCTATGTTGCTCCAAGGGCAACTCTTTGTTATCCCCTCTTTCTGGGAACCCTCTCATCTTCTTATCTTCTCTTCTCAAGGCATTCATCTTTTGCCTTTTTCTTTTCTCAACAATCTTCTTTACTGGCCATTTCACTTTCTTTACCATTAGACATACCCAATAATATCCTTGGTCTTGTTCTTCATACCATTGCTTTACCATCATCACATCTCTCCTCAACTCTACCAATTCTCTCTGGAATTATGCATCTGTCATCCTCTTGTCTTCTTTTCTTTTGCCTCTTTTCTTGAGACTTTCTTTACATATTTGCTTCTGCATCTTTCTTTCTTCTTTCATTTTTCAAACACCTCCTTAGGGCTTTCTTCTCTTTCCAATCTGCCTTGTCAGGCAACCACCACAACACAAAGCACAACCTTCAAAAGGTCAATTAACACATCAAACATTCACACTCAGATCGTTCTGAGCTCTGATACCACTCTGATAGCACGGTGGCACAAACCATGCACAAATACCATTCAATCTAAGGATGAGAAACAAGTCTCTACCTATCTTCAGAGGGCTTTCGCATAACATCTATCCTTAATATGACAGGAACTAGGCGGCAATATAAAGATTAAATAAATCTATGCATAGAAATTAAGATTCATCATAATATCATAGGTGACAGGAGCTACTGATAACATGAAATCAACACAAACATGCTACAGGGGAAAATATTATCAAGCTATAGAATTATGAGAGCAAAATAACTTAGATTTTCATTTATGCAGCCAAATCAGCTTCTATACAATATCATAATTCCAGCAATATCATTCAGGCAAACTCAATTCATATTCTAGGCCAACAGCCCTATTTGTCTTCTCCTTCTTCAACTAGTTATGCTTATCTGCCGCCCTCTCCTTATCTGCTACCATCTTCCTCTGCTCATCCTTTCAACCTTCCTCATTTTGACCTATCTCCCATCAAACACCTCCTTGAATGCTCAGTTCTTTACCTTATCTCTTTTGCTTTTATTACCTTTCTTCTCAATTTTCCCAACCCCTAACTGATCGGGTTCCCAATTCAATCTGCAATGATCGACCTCTTTTATCTATTCGTGTGGCCTTACACCAATACTTGCGGCCTCTCTATTATTTCTGTCGCTTCCCAATTGCAACCACTTCTTCCTCTATTGCATGGCCTACACTCTTTTCTTTTTTTTTGAGCCTATCGGCCTCTTCCCTTGATATTCACGGCCTCTACTTTCCTCATGGCTAGCTTACATATCGGCAACCTCCTCTCTCATCCCTGACAGTCACCTTACCTCAATATATATCAATCAACCTCCCTCTATAACCCCACATTCTTCCAATCTGTAGCAAATAATTAAAAGATTTATGACTATCATAGTCATGACGCCAAGATTGGAAGGATTAAACCATTATGTAGAAAATTAATAATGGAACCATCGATGCCCAACTACCAATGGTACATGCAGATGACTAATGCAAAGATTCAGAAACCATCAAGTAATATGAGGATTATAAAAGTATTTAAGGCATAATGACTACAGTTGTTAATTTTGGATGCACGACTTGAGGCATTTTGGACCTCCTCGCCTTAGTAATGGCAGAAATAAAACAACGCATTTCTATCTTTTGCCAGTTGGGTCCCTCTTTATATTGCATGATTTTAGGCTTTTTATGCCTTTTAAAACTAGATATGGCTGAAGCCATGACCTCTCCACAAATAGCATGAAATAAAAACGGGATGCCACTGCATCAGGGACCAAAATACATTGTGACATTCTCTATTTGTATCATCACTCCTCTATATGTTGTAAGTTACATTTTATCATTGTTGTTTCCTTTGGGGATGATGCAAAGCATAGGATGATTTAGTATCCTTCCTTGTTGACCCAAATTTTTATATTTGCTTTCATGTGATATTCCCTCCTTTGTCTTCATAGTTCTACTGACCGACAGATGATGATCATTCCAAATATTTATAATCATGAGATGTCTTCTATTATACAACCATTCATATATTGACGCCAATCGGGTAGATCCATTTGTGTTATTAATTCATATTATTCAATTTAACATGATATTAGTTGTATGATTTTATTTAACCCCTTGTTCTGATGTAGCTTTTGGGAACACATATCATGTGGACATGTGCTTCAGAAAGTTCTCATGCTTGTCTTTTATTTTATTCTACCTTAAAGCAATTGCTCTCTGAGGAAGTAAGAAATCACTTCAAGGTGGGGGCATACATTGCACTGTACTATTTTGATTATACACTTGTTGATTATGATTAACGTGAAGCTCACCTAGTTATTTGAAGGCCCTCACTAGCATGTGATGCATTCACTTGACATGGAACTCACCTAGTGATTCGGTGGTTCTCACTAGCCCAAAATGTTTCCATTTAACTGTTGGTCCATTAGCCACCTAGTATAATTACGTTTGGTAGCTCGTGTGCTTCATGTGACTTTTTATGATTGCCTAGTAAATTAGTGGTCCTTACTAGTTCATGATCCATGAGAGCACTTCTCTTCACATGACCTCTAGTGATAGAGAAAGCTAGCGTCAGAGGCATGTTGTTTATGTGTTTGTTTCCATGTTTTTTTTTGTGATGTATTGTTTGAACTTGTATTCTCTTAATGATTCCTTGTATTCTTTACATTTTCCTAACAAAATGTTCTATGTGTCTTCATCATGTTTTCCATGTATACTTTATGCCTTGTGTGTATGCTTCATGTCAAGTGTGTATGCATTGTGTATGGCATGTATTACCTTTGTGAATTGTGTGTCTCTTACATGTATTCCTTATATATGCTTGTAGTACTCCATGTATGTGTGAAATATGTTACAATGCCTTGCGTGTTTGAAATTTCTTTGCCTATGTTTCTGTAACCTTAGAATCCTAAGCTTGGGGGCTACTATGGTCCACAACTTGGAGGAATTCTTTGGCTTCTATGTTTTCATGTTGGAAATCTATCTTCTCCTTTAGTTTGAGTATGAATGTAAGTTCATACCCATGCTAAAGTAGGGGCTAAATGTTATGGAGTAAAATGTTTACCCTTGCTAATTAAGACCTATTTTGACACCTAATGGAACAATAAACAATTAGTTCTTGATCACGATGAATAAACCTTGACAAATAAACTTAGGGCTGGTCTAAGCTCACCCCATTAAGTACTCCTCAGAGTTTGTTGGGGCTAAAGGACCAGGGAGCCTAGCGCCTTGGGACCAACTTTTAGCCCCGAGCTTGATTTGGTGGTATCAACTTAGGACACTCCTTTGGTTTACACTTGTCAGCCTCAATTGGTTCTATTCACAGATAATGAGCGGGAATATATATAAGAAGGAGTCTTTTTATTCATTTTAAACAACTAGAGAATATTAGAATGGGTCATCCCACAATAATGGGTTACACTTTTTGGCCAAACTTAACATTGAAATCAACATTTTGAACTAAATCTTCACTTTCTGACACTTATAGCCACTAAAGCGTTAGGAATTTGAAGATGGTGTGAACTAGTGATTTGTGAGATTTTGTTTGTAGATTCTAAATATATATTTTTAAAAAAAATTGGAGTTAAATTGTAAATTTTTTGTGTCTCCTTTGATAACTAGTTTTTAATAGTAAACAACATTTTTTTAAAGTGATGTGTATTCTGTAGCACATAGCTTTTTTTCTACAAAGGATAAAATTCTAATTCTTTTGAATTTAGATTGGTAACAACGATATATAGGGCATGCATTTGGTTTCATAATGTTTTATTGAATTTTTTTTAATTAAGTTTTGAAGTCAAACCAATTATAATTTAGACATAAGCGTATTTCGTAAAACATAACTTTTTCTATATGTATCGAAATTCATTTTTTTTATTGAAACAAAGGCATCAATACCTAGGGCATAGATATTTTTGAAAAAAAAATTTCACTAATTTACTAATTTCCCATGTGTGTAGAATAGATAACTTGATGTTCAGTGAAAAACCTACATTCACAAGAAATAAAAAATAAATATAATAATCAAATTAAATATATTTAAAATTATACTTTTTGGGAAGCTTATAATAAGGACTACATAATTACAAAACATAAATTTTAAATGAATTCATTCGATCCCCCAAAAGGTAAATCAAAAGTGGTGTTTTATTAGCATTTTGATAGGTGTAGAGGAGACTCCATTATAGGTATGGTTTAAAACTAGAGGGGTTCTATCCAAGGGGGTTTGAATCTAAGGGGGTTTGATCAAACCCTCTTCAATTAAAATCCTTTAAATGGAACCTTTCAAGGCTTAAATAATTATATTTTCCAAAAATATGTGATTTCATAAAAAATTAGGATGTCTCAAAACGTGTAACCCGTTATTGTGGTAGCACCCAAATGTTAGAGTTCTTTATCTTATTCTCAAGTACTCTTCATGATTGGAATGGATCTTTGTATGTGGATGTTATGATGCTTATTTATAGGTCTTGAAGGAAGTTCAAATCTTCATTCTCTATCTCCTTGTTGGTGCATGGTCTTTAGTCACCTATTCTAGCTAGGGTTTCATATCTCGTGGTAACATTTACCATTTATACTCATTCTTTCATCATTTATATCGGATCTTGCCTCTACCCTCCTAAGGAACACACTCTTTGCCTCTAATCATTGTTGTAGTGGAGGTGGAAACACTAGCATTGGATTTGACTAAGTTAAGCCCCTAAAAACTACACAACCATTTCTCTTCTTGTGTGTGTGCAAGTTGCATTCAACAGAGTCAGACGACAATAGGTGACAGGAAGCAAGAAGGCCAACATGTGAAGACATCCATATCAGAATATTCTACAGAACCCTAATCTAGGTCTAGGGTGCCCAATGCCCTAGTTCCTTTCTTCCCTCAAACCTAGGTTTGAGTTCCTCTCTATCCTCTGATCTCTACTGTTGTCTCAAATTTCCTATAACAATTTGTCAGTCATCTATTCACTGACCTTGCTCAATTAGGTTTTCCTGATTTGCCCTATCTTTGATTAGTTAGATTTGATTAGTACTCTTTTATACAGTAAAGGGACAAAACCCCTGTAGTTTGGCTCTCCTTCAAAGGTAGAAGCCAAGGTCAGTTTGTGTTCCAATGTTGATAGAAGAGTGTTTGACCTAGTTTAGTGTTTTAAGCTAAGTCTCCCTTTTCCATCAAACAATATGTATGTATAATATATATATCTATAGATATGTGTGTATGCAAATATATGTATATCTACATAAAAGCATTTCCAAGGTAATTAACATAAGGATATATAAATATGAAACATTAACATATTGGTATAGACAACAACGATGCACTCAATCACATAATAGAATGGTATAGACAAAAAAAGATTAATCAGTTCATTGTATATATGTGGATGACCTTCAAAATGAAAGTAGAACTTCAATATATATATGTTTGCAGACTCATAAGATATTAATTGACTAAACAAAATGGCATGCTATTTACTACAAACAATGACATACATGCCTACCAAAAAAGTATCCATCTCGTGCATTTCCACATTCATATCAATACAATCCAAAATCCAAATTGCAACCATATTAAGTCCATGTCTTATATGAGTGTATTCCAATTCATTGAAACCAAAAGAGAATCCTGATGACAACATGGAGTTTGTTGATGTGATGTTGCTTGGTGAACCTTTCCTAGCCAAATGGTCCTCCATGGTTGTTGTTTGAGAAGTTGTAAGACTGCTACTTGAATTCCCTTACATAATACCTACAAAAGGCAGTGTGGTAGAATATTGAGGTCAATGAATACTTACGATTCTCCTGAATATAGCATGTTGTTTAAGCAAGGGATTTTATTGATTGCTCAAAAACATTTGCCTCTCCAATTCTTTCTTTTCTTTTTTCAACTCTTTCTCTTTTTATCTTGTTTTTGTTGAATCCTCTATTGCTTCTTTTTATATTCCTTCTCTCTCCTTTGCTAAATTTTGTGTAGCTCATTTGCTTGCTATTGAAGTTATCTGTTCATTTTGATTACTCCTTCAATTCTCTAGCAACAATTCTTGCAACCTTTCTCTCTTCAATTTGTTCTCTCTTCCTTTGTTACAACTATTGGATTTCTTTCTTCTTGACCTCTTTCTCCATCAATAGCTTCATGTAATCATTTGTAGTGATAAGTTGAGATTGTTGACTGAGTCAAATTCTACCATCAACTTGATGGTTTGAGGTATCCTTCACTAGATGAACAAGAAGTTTAAGGAATTGGCTAATGTTAAAACTAATTTGGCCTCCCAATAGTTGGCTAGATTTTTCTTCAATTTCAATTTGGCCCTCACTAACATTTTCCTCCAAATCCGAAGCTCCTCCAAATTTTGCAACATCCTCCTCCACTTCCCAATCTCCACAATCAATATAAAAGTGTAACAATGGAGATGCATTGATTGTGCTTGGTGGAGATGGCAATGAAAAAATTTGGTCTTCATCACAATTCAAAGGAATACAAAGGTTCATAGCCCACTCCAATAGACATGATGGGTGGGTTGGATTGGTGGGAAGACTAGGTCCCTCTTCCTCTTAACTATGTTGGTTTTCTTCAAGGTAATCATTTATGTGACAATCAACAACATTACTTTGTCTTGTAGCACATAATTCTTCATTCACTAGCTCAACTCTTTCTTGAACACTATTCCCCCTTGGAGGGTTTGATTTTGTCCTATTGACCTATGAATATGGCACATCAATACTTGAACGACTAAGAATATTCTCTACAATAGAAGCCTCCTCAGGTACAATGAATTGAAATGTGTCATTGGGATGCATATCCTCTATCAGTGCATCTAGATTAAGGGGCCATATACATGTCCTCTTAAAACTAGATTTTATGTTATCAATAGTCAACACTTTTTGAAATGCCAGGCTATTGAGTTGTGCCAATTCTACCCTTTTAATGTCTAAATTGAGATATTTAGTTGTCCATGCTACTCTTTCACTCTTAAAATATGACTTGAATGTTGAAAACAAGCTTATATCAAGTACTTGTATTTTGTGAGATGTGTGTGCTAATAGTGTTAGCAAGTCAATACCAAGTGACCTTGCCTCTTGAATTATTTTCAAAGCAACATAGCTTCCATGGCCATAAAAAATCAACAGGTGTCTATTAGTGGGTGAAACACCACATGGAACTGATCTTACAAAATGGTGCAACCAATTTACAAATAGATCTTTTATCATCCATGCATGGACCTAATCAACCATGCATGCACGTAGTTCACAACCAACAATGTAATTTATTTAGTTGCTTCTTACCCTTAAATAAGTAAAAACTAGGAATTCTTCATCCAACAACATTAACGCAACATAAAATTGTGATCCATCCTTTGCTTTTGGGTATTATCTATGAAACACTTTTTCTACCTCTTTTGGCAAGAACTCACAATGTCCCAGTTCAACCATCTTGAATATTGGTCTCATTGTAGTTCCAAATCTTACAAGGAGCATATGTATTAGCATCATAAGCTTTTGATAATGTCTCATAGAACACTGCCACCACTGTAGGCCTTAAATTTAGTGTTTTATCTCTATCAAGTCCTTTAGCTATCCTTAAGCTAAGACCATGATGCCATTTTTAAACCCTATCCACCAAAATTTACCTAGGAGTCCATCCTTGAATGGGTTTGGCCTTGTTTGAAATGTTTTTACAACTTAGATTCATTTGAATTAATTATTTCAAGGTCATGGCCAACATTAGCCATCTCCTTGCACCATTCAAAAATTGTTTTTTTTCCATCTACATTCAAAACTGTGGGGGGACCTTTTCTTTCAGTGATAGGCCTGAAAAGACCACAACTACACTAAGAGGGGGGTGAATCAATGTAGTATAATCCTAACACTTTATTCAATAATTTTAAATACTCTTCAAGGAAAGAATGTAAATGAACACCAAGCAAAGCAATCACACATGACACCAATAGTTACGTGGAAACCTTATGAGGGAAAAAACCACTGAGAGTTGTTTGAGTCTACTGCTCAAATCCAACCTCAAATGAAAGAAGATTACAATTGTTTTAGAAGCACCCACTTCAAGGTACAATGACACCTAGGACATTGTTTTCAAGACTCCAATCTCAAGGTACAATGCACACCTGAAAAACAAAACACTGTGCTTGAGGCACCAACCCCAATGAGGAACCAACTTCAATCAATAAAATTGAGACCTCAATCATATGCAAAAAGTGATTCTATATAATCTCATTTGCATCAAATCAAAACAAACATACCCCTCTGCAATTATTCTTCATATACCTCTATTCTCTCTGCATATACACCTCTAATCAGGAAAACATCTTCACAAGAATGCTTCTATGTTCATCTTTGTTTCAAAATCACTGCATAACAAGTCTTTTTTATCTTACATTCACTCTGTAATTTTTTATACACATTCATGAAAATTTATTTCTTTTAACTCCATGCACACTAAAATTTTTATTCCACATAGCAAAGAAACCTAAGCACTAACAACATTAGGGTTTTGCCCCCTCAAATCATCAGGAGAAAAGAAAACAATTATGAAATTGCTCTAAACTGCTCATACACAATAAACTTCCAAATTGCCATCAAACTCATAACAAGGTGATTACCTGTTGGAGATTAAAGAACCTTTGAAACATAACCATCGATTAATCTTTCTTGTGCCCAAGTAGAATCAAATAATAACCTTTGATGTTGTTTTGGTGCCCTGATCTTCTGAGAGCCTAGTTTCATTAGGGAAGGGGCCTGGTCAACCCATGTTGTTACACCCCTTAAGGTTGTAACTTAACTTACCCTGACCTACTATATCCGGTCAACTAGGTTTTAAAAGAAAAGTGCACCAGTCACACAAAGGTCTAACCCTTGTAAACTAGGGTTTAAGACTTTAACAAACTTAGAGTTTTAGGGACTTGTAAATTAGGTTTTTAGAAGTTTATAAACCCTAATTTCACCATTGGCCACTATCGTGAAATCCTTGATCTCTGAGATCTTCATTCTATTACCAACTAAAATTACCCTATATACTGCCCAAACACAGACCACAACTTAATGTTGTAGAGAACCTCTTATGTATAGAAGAACTTCCATGACATATATCAAATCTACAAAAAACCTTTTGTCATCACTTGATCATTGATCATAATAAGCAATGTAACCATCATTTCATACACGGCTACTAGTGTGAAATGGAGTAACCAAATGAACAAACACAGCTAGTGCCTTCATCATTGATATGCCTAGAAATCAAGTTAACTGAGATTACTTGCATGATACAAACATCCTCTTCTAATGAAGACATTTGACTATGACACAGTCTAAAACTAAAAGAGTATGAAAGTATGAAGAGTGAATCCTAACACTATATTTGTGAACCATGAGCGTCATTGTTATGTCAATAACAACTCACCAACAATTTGTACTATAAAGACAACTCCTTGACATGAAGCAATCAACAAACATCAAAACCAACAAATGCATTGAATGCACTTATTCACATGCACCTTTGACTATGACAAGCCAACCTTGAAGCATTAAGACTTTGATCACCAACATTCTGTAGAGACATAATAAAACTCCTTTGATCCTTTAATCTCCTGACATGCTTGTGATCTCCTAACACACTTGTCATGAAGCACATCCACCACTATGGCATGAAGGTGACATCACCAAGTACCAACACCAAGAAATGAAGGGTTTTTACTTTAGAGACCTGAATACATCTATCCAAACAAAGTCTTCATGTCTCCAAGCATGTTCATACCACTTGATCACATCGTATAACAAACTATTCTAAATGCATAATACTTCCAAGCTCATCTAAGAGGATATTCCTGACATCACACTATGTTGACATCAATGCCAACATACCATTTGCATATGCTAGATGCCAGAGGGTCAACAATCTCCCCCTTTGGCATTGATAGCAACACTATCACAGTCATTTGACAGAGAGAGAAGATATAATTCTAATGAATGCTAATGCTACAGTCTTGTATACCTGTCTACTCAACAACCCTATTGTTGTCTTTGGCATTATCTCTGCATTATGCCAAGCCAGCAGTATCACTATCATTCACAATGAGCTTCACAGTACCCCTGCACATTACATTCATCAGTTATATAGGCAATTCCTGCATATAGGTAATTATCTCTGCATTGCTCATCATTACCATTACTCATCATTACTCCCCCTTTGACATCAATGCCAAAGGTAGGAGGAAGTAGCTCCCCCTGTCAATAAGCAAGTGGCTCTAAACCTCTGCAACTAAAGGATTCTCCCAAGACAAAAAGATCACTACCAATTGTTCAACAACCAAATGCCACTAATGCTACAAATTATAATACTAGTATCCTGATGCATCAAAGAGAGTTGCATTAATACAAATGACAAATCAACATCATTACCATCATCAAGGATGACCAACATTAAAGAATGATCCTAATCAACACCATTAATGAAGAACATACAAAATGAAGACCATACAAACTATCAGATCATAACAGATCATAGTCATCTTTCACTTGTCAACATTGTACCTTTGACAAAAACACCATGTGGACAAGATTACATCAAATAAGATGATCAACACATACTAACATAGATGATCAACATCATTCAAACATTCTAAAGCAACTCTTGATCAACATCATGAAGTAACTCTGACCAATGACATCATAGTCTATAATCAACAATGCTCTTTGACATCCTAGTGTCAACAAACTACTTCTAACATAGTATGCACATGTTTTACCCATACAATCATGATGTAAAAGGTATTGCAAGACTATACATAAACATTGTAGAAAAAGATAAAAGACCGAATCACTCAATGAGGGACTGTCACAAGCAATAAAAATAGACCCTACATACTGTACCCTAATGAAACTGTCATGATACCACTATCACCACCATTTGATATATGATCAGAGACAAATCATCTGGCTTATTACAATCATCTATACAAAACATCTTAGTGATCATACCCTACATAAAGTGTACCTTATCTGATCATACAGTCCTCTGATCATATTGACCTGCAAGTACCTGCTGCACTATAAATTTAGCATTATCATCATTATTAAAACTACCTTTGTACCTTGTACTGTCTAACTAAAACCTGTCATTACCCATATTACATCTTACAAAAATACATATTATTGTGTCAATTTTTCATCTCCATGTTCTCACATTTATTACTTATGCATGCTTTATTTATATTTTGCCAATTTGTCACTTATTTGTTTACTTATTTATTACTTATGATTGCTTGTGGTCAGATATGCTTATTTACTTATATATATATATATATATATATATATATATATATATGACCTCTTTGACCACTTTTTATTTATTTTCTTTATTTTATGTTAATTTACATTTGTTTATACCTCTTGCCTTTGTTGATTTTCATTTTTGGTTTCTTCTTTTTATTTTCTTTTATATATATACATACTTTTATTTTATTTATAATAGCTCCTCCTCTGTGTGATTTTCTTTCCTTATGACTTCTTTGCCTCCTTTTATTTATTTTCTTTATTTTATGTTTACTTTTTTTGTTTATGGTTCTTGTCTATTTTTATTTTCATTTTTGGTTTCTTCTTTTTATGTTCTTCTATCTAATTTTTCTTCCCTATCTCCTCACCTATGACTCCTCTTGTAATCCACACCCCTAACATTCTCTTTCTCTTTTTAAGAAGACTTTCTCTGCAATTTACTCATCTGTTTTCTCTTCTTTTCTTCCTAATGATGGATCATGGAGTGTGATCCGAAACGTTGAGGCAAAAAAGCAATATACAGTTTTTCTAGAAGCACTACATTTTCAATAACATGGATTGTGGAAATATCATGACTACAATAAATCCACTTTTAATTATGCTTTGATGTCCAGTTCAAAGGTTCCAAAAGTGAACATGCTAGTGAGGATTAAGAAATTTTGATTTACATCCATCAGATGCATTTCTAAGACCTTGTCATCAAACCCAGACCTGAAAACATATCATTCTACTAGACCACATTCTTTTGAGGCATTTTGTCACAAAGTTTATGTGGCTTGTCTATTCTTCTACACTTTGCATACATGTTTATCAGGACACTTTCAACTACTACATTTAACAATAGTCCCTTTAAACTTTGATCATTGCAATACCCTGTTCCAAACTTCCCAGTCTCTGCACAAGCTATAAGAATGCTAGGAAAGGTTGCAGAGTTTGATGTTACACTTGCCAACTGCATCTTCTTGAAGATTGGTAAGGTCATTTTTAACAAAAAAACATTATATATATCCTGTAATCACTGCTCAAAGACATGACTGCTTCCTTCATGACTAGGTCCTTTAAGTTCACAACTACATATTACTTTGTTTGCTTGACATTTGCCATCACAATAAAATACTACTATGACATCAATCATAATAAAACACACAACTCCCTTACAAAGTTCTAACAACTATTACTTTATCTTTGACAAATGTGACAAGGTTTCTAATACACACTCTTATGAGATTTTCAACATGATTTTTTTAGTACTTCTGATAGTACTTACAAGAGACTAGTTCATACTTGTAACACACATCCAAAAGTGCTAAACACAACTTGTAGACTTGATAAGTTTCTTGTATGAAAAGGATCTCAGAGTCTCCTAGGTAAATAGATTTCTTACAAGATTCAACCATACCTTGATTTCTTATGCAGTCTGCCCACTATGAAGAAGCTTGCTCCATTCCATGCACACTGATTATTCTGACTTTTGTTGTTACAACCTCCTTGTTTTCTTCTTGAGGATAAATGATAGAGCATTGAACATCTCCCCATGAGCTCATGCTACTCTTTAAGCAACAAATGATGTCTCTTGTGCAGTATGCACAAGACTAAGGTCTTCTTTTTCTTGGTCTTGTTTTCTTCTCCAAACCTTTACAATACCTTTCTTCCTCTTGCACAAAGTATCTTCCTGTTTGTTATGTCTAAGATTGGTTTTTACTGATGCAAATTATGTGAACTCTGATTTTTGAGATTGCTTGAATTCACTTCTAAAAAACTCTGCAATGTGACCAAAATTATTACAAATATAACATGCATTATTCAATCTAGCTAATGGAGCAAAATGCCTATTGCCAACAAAATCATATCTACTCATTCTTCTAGAGCTACCTATACAACTACTTGCTTTGTGTCCATATTGATTGCAATAAAAGAAATAACCATTAAAAGCATAAAAGAACTTGGTTTGTGCTGGAAATGAGTTTCTTTGAAATCCTTGCTTAGGAGTGTGAACTCTCCTAAATCCATCATCATTTGTAGCCTTAACTTTTGATTTTCTAGCAACAGTACTAGATTCTCCTTTCTCACATGTTGTACCTTTTGATGAGTTTGCCAAACCAATTGACTTACCAATTACATCTTTGAAACTTCTTTCTTCTTCACAACCTAGTCCTAATTTGTTTGACACAAATTTCTGACTTTGAATCAACTTGTCAAAAAGTTCAGTACTTTGGTCACGTTTAAGGGATCAATTTAACTCTTCTTTCACATTCTCTAACTACTTTCTCAAGGACACAACTTCTGCCTCTCACTTTTGATAGTCATTTACTCTAGTTTGCAAGTCCAATTTTATGACTTCTTCAATTCTTTTAGACTCTGCTAACTGTAATTTCAGATCTGCAAGTTGTTTATCAGATTCTCCAAGTTTTACCTTGAGTTTTTCATTTCTTTTTCTTTCATGTTTCAGATCAGCAAGTGCAAAAATCAACTCTACCTCAAAATCAACTTCTTCTTCAAAATCATCATATTCTTCCACATTAATGTTGTCTTCTTCTTCTTTATCAGATGAGTTCTTTTCTTTTTCAAATGCCATAAACACACATTCATTTTGGTCACTAGCAATGAGTTATTATTAGAACTACTTTCTTCATCTACATACAAGATTTTCTTCTTTGTACCAAAGAATCTTTTCTCCTTTTTTGAGTTATTATAGTTCTTAGAGTTATTTTCTTTATATGTTTCACCTAGAGGACAATTGGAAGCAAAATGGCCAACTTTACCACATTTAAAATGTACTTAAAGGGCAACTTACCTTTGTACTTGCTTGATCCTCTTTTCAATCTTCTTACAAAGTTAGATTCTTGATAATCTAACTCCTCTGAATCTGAATCTTCCTCCTTATCCTTTGTGAAAGATTTGAAGCCTACCTATTTGCTTGTATATTCATTATTGCAGATCCTGATTTCATAGGCTGTGAGGGTACCATGTAGTTCATCTAAGGAAAGTTTATTCAAATCTCTTACCTCTTCAATTACAGAGACCTTAGAATCATACCTTGAAGACAATGACCTTAAAACCTTTTTAACCATCACTGGATTCACTTCCTCTCCTAGACCACTAATGACATTAATTGTTTCTTGTACTCTTAGAAGATAATCTGCAATCTTATCATCTTCATTCATTTTCAGTCCTTCAAACTTTGCCCTAAAGGTTTGCAACTTAGCTTCTTTGATCTTAATATCACCTTGGTAAATACTAACCAACTTGTCCCACACTTTCTTTGCAGATTTGTAGTGCTTAACCTTGACTAAAATTTCATTTGTCAGCCCACAATAGATGGCATTCTTGGCCTTTGCATTGCATTCATACTCTCTTTTTGCATTAGCAATGGAGGGTGGTTGAGAGGGTATAGTATATCCATTCTCAACTGTTACCCACACATCATAACCTAAGGACTGCAAATAAGACTCCATCCTGAAACTCCAAAAAGAAAAACTAGAATCATTAAAGAGGGGTGCTTTGGAAGTGGAAGAACCTTCTTGACAATCCATGATTGTACTCAACTACCAAGATCAACCCAAGTTGATTAAACCTTTACTAGGAACCTGCAGCTCTGATACCAATTGAAAAGAGCATAACTACACTGAGAGGGGGGTGAATAAGTGTAGTAGAATCCCAACACTTTACTCAATAATTTTAAATACTCTTTAAGGAAAGAATGTAAATGAACATGAAGCAAAGCAATCACACATGACACCAATAGTTATGTGGAAACCCTATGAGGGAAAAAACCACTGAGAGTTGCTTGAGTCTACTGCTCAAATCCAACCTCAAAAGAAAGAAGATTACAATTGTTTCAGAAGCACCCACTTCAAGGTACAATGACACCTAGAAAACTATTTTCAAGACTCCAATCTCAAGGTACAATGCACACCTGAAAAAAAACCACTCTACTTGAGGCACCAACCCCAATGAGGCACCAACCTCAATCAATAAAACTGAGACACCAATTTCCTAGAATTGGACATGAGTTTCATATGTAAAAAGTGATTCTATATAATCTGATTTGCATCAAATCAAAACAAACATACCCCTCTACAATTATTCTTCATGTACCTTTGTTATCTCTGCATATACACCTCTGATCAACAAAACATCTTCACAAGAATGTTGCTCTATACATCTCTATTTTAAAATCACTGCATAATAAAAGTCTTTTTTTATCTTCCATTCACTCTGTAATTTTTTATACATATATTCATGAAAATTTATTTCTTTTAACTCCCTACACACTAAACTATTTATTACACACAACAAAGAACCCCGAGCACTAACAATATTAGGATTTTTGTCCCTCACATCATCGAGAGAAAAGAAAATAGTTATGAAACTCCTCTAAACTGCTCATACATAGAAAACTTCCAAATGGCTCTCAAACTCATAACAAGGTGATTACCCATTGGAGATTAAAGAACCTTTGAAACATAATTGTCAATTAATTTTTTTGCACCCAAGTAGAATCAAATAATAACCTTTGATGTTGTTTTGGCGCCTCGATCTTTGAAGAGCCCAGTTTCATTAGGGAAGGGGCCCAATCAACCCACATTGTTACACCCCTTAAGGTTGTAACCTAACTTACTCTGACCTACTATATCTGGTCAACTAGGTTTTAAAAGAAAAGTGCACCTGTCACACAAAGGTTTAACACTTGTAAACTAGGGTTTAAGACTTTAATAACCTTAGGGTTTTAGGGGCTTGTAAATTAGGTTTTTAGAAGTTTATAAAACATAATTTCACCATTGCCCACTATCATGAAATCCTTGATCTCTAAGATTTTCATTATGTAACCAACTAAAATTACCCTGTATACTGCCCAATCACAGACCACAACATAATGTTGTAGAGACACCTCTTGTGTATAGAAGAACTTCCATGACATATATCAAATCTGCAAACAACCTTTTGTCATCACTTGATCATTGATCATAATAAGCAATGTAAACATTATTTCATACATAGCTACTGGTGTGAAATGGAGAAACCAACTAAGAAAACACTATGAGTGCCTTCATCACTAATATGCCTAGAAATCAAGTTAACTATGTTTAGGGTAAAATATGAAGAGGGTTTGATTTTAATGGTTTGTATTGATCCTCCTTTCACCACTAAATATTCAAGGAATTTCAGTTGAGTAGAGGAGTCTACTATAGGCTTTTCATCACTTGGAACATAGGGGAAGATTGGAATTATGTGATTTTGTTGTTCAATTAAGCCCAATTATGCTCAAAATCATAATTTCATGAATTTGTAAACAAATGGACAAATTACAGAAAATAATCGCACACAGAAATATCAAATGACAATCAAATGTGTACCAAATTTCAAAGTTCGGTGTCTAGAAAAGTCAGGGACTAATGAGCGGGCACTCTAGTCTAGTGCCACTATTTTCTTCAGGATCTGGGAATCTTGTCTACAACTTATTCTTGCTATTCTAGAAATTTTATAGTTGTGAGATCTAGAGGACTAATGAGCAGGCGCCTGAGTCTAGGTCCCTATTTTCTTCTTTGCTCTACATTTCTAACAGTCGGTACTGCTCTCCTACAACTCCACTTCTTTCACTTTCACAACCTATAACCTACAATCACGATAAAGTGGGTTGGGGGTTGTGGTGTTTAGAGGCTTACCTTAGTCATGTCTTAGAGAGACATTCAAGTCTTCCGAACACCGTTGTCAGATAAAGAGTGTGTATATCCCTACGGGATAGAGGCAAAATCCAAATAATAAATAATAGAAAACATAATTGATATCACCTTGTAGTGAAGATCTCATGGAAGGAAGATGCTCTTCATGCCATGAGGAGATGGATGCCTTGAATCTACAAATACGAACACAAGAACAACACAAATTCTACTCTACAACACAATGAATGCCTTGAATCACCTTAACATAAGCTTTTCAATCAAAATGTTCATCTAGTTTACAAATGATAACCTAATCATGCTTATATATGCAGCTACAAACATTCTCGCTAAGAATTTCATAATTCAAACTTATCGTGTCGGCATAGGACCTAAATAACGGTCATAAACTGACACTTTGACATAAGTCCTAACCTAAAATAGGACAGGACTAGGGCGCAGGCGCCCAAGTCTTTCCCCCTATTTTAGGCAGGATTTATGAAGGTTTGCAATTCAATAATACATCTGCTTATACAAGATGCATATTTAAGTTAACATTTAATTCTCTTGATGAAAATCTTATAAGTAGACATCTTTGTCAGATGTACGGGCCACATGGTGCAGGCTCTCTCTATGAATTCTAGGGAGTTGGAAATAAATTGCGCAGTTTGCATTGTCAACAAACTCCTATCTGGATTCATACAAAGACCTACCGTATGGAGATAACTGATCGTGGTGCAATGGAGCAGGGAATCTATGGACCTTACAAATTGAAAATGATGAGAATTATCTAGAAAGAGCCAGATCTGCCTAAAACTGTCACACCAAATAGTGCTAGATATACCCCACATGCATCATACATGGAATGGAATTTCTCTTGAATGCCAATTTGATATTTCTCATTTTTTATATTCTCGAGGTCTCACTGGACCTTCCTATCTTGTGCAAGCAACAAACTCTTTCAGAGACAAAGGTTTGTCCAGTTAAGTATTTTACTTTGGTTGGATCCTTGAAACTCTCCGACATTGGTGACATGTAAAGGCTAGAACTCAACTTGGTATTTACCAGACAGGTCATACATCATGAAATCCCTAAAGGATGGGATAGTTCCTGGTACTATGCAGGGACCTGTAGGCGTTGAAATTGCCTTTTCATTGGCATCTTTAATATCTTGTTCATGGAAAGAGACTGCTTTCCCAAACATCATACTAATCCTACCAGAGGGAGGATTAAACACACAAAAATTTCTCACACTTAAACAATCCATTGTCCAACTTAGAGTATTGTACATGTGGACAGGATGGAGGAGCACTTCTAGATGCACTAGAACTAGCAAACGACTATGATTTATTAACAACAGGAAGTTTGAACAAACTTTCAAAACCTTGTGATGGCTGTAGTTTGTATAGTTGACTGAATAGTTTGAGACTCTCTAGTTATAGAGTCGCTTAATAGCATCTTAGATTCTGAGACAGACTGTACTTCTTTTCTCACAATGGCTAACTATGATTCAACATTTTTTATGTACGTATTATTATTAACTTGTACACTCAACACATCATTATCTAATTTATTTTCACTTCTGAGCTTCTGCAGAAGTTCACACTATTGCTCACTAGCTTGTTGCTACTCTTGAGCGACTAGAAAAACGGATCACGGACCAGTGGATGAACACTGTTCGCCGAGAAATTCATGAATTACGTATTGCTTATGATCAGTTTAAGCAACATGCAGAAGCTTGGTGGGTCCGTTAGATCGAGTCTGAGTCTTTAGGTAACTTGAAGGATCAGAGTAGTATGCTCTTCCTATTTAACAAGAATCAGAACCTCAGAAGTCTGACAAGCTAGAAACTCTATTAAAGTCTCTAGTAATATGATATTGTAATCAGCAAGCATTGCATGAGTAGAATATTGTGTAATCCTATAATGGAGATCCTCTTGAATATTAATAATATTTCCGCATATTATATTCTCTCTTGCAGCTGTGTAAAGATTTGGTATCAGAGCCTAATGAAAGTTAAATCTCTATGAGCATTCTTGGTTACAGTTTTTGTGTAACTATAACCATTCATGATTAATGAAGAAATGTTTAGCTGTATTGCTCTCCATATAGGTCCTTGTATTGCTCTTATAGTCAGTATTCTGTTGTAAGTCCTCGAACATAAGTCCCATGTTTTGCCGTAGTAGGCATTGTTAGGGCAATTAGAGGCGGTAATCTTGTAATTCAAGCACAGGTGTGAGCACAGATTCTAGCGCAGTCAATGGACATGGCTTCAACTTTTGGATCAGCTATGGCTCCCGAAGACCGTACTAAGGATCGCAATTCAGAGGTTAGCTTTACAAATTTCTTTACAAATAATGAAACTACTTTTTCTATGCCAGAGCAAAGTAGCAATGCAATAGATGATAGCTTGTCACAAAATAGATTCTTGAATGAAGAATTCAAAGTACCTAAGATTAAGCCATCAAATATTTACAGTGATATCCCTAGTAGCTTGGTTGATATGTTCAATAGGTCTAGAGGTTTGAAAAACTAGTTCGGTTATAAATCCTTACAAAAATGTCATGTAGCTACACTTTAGCACATAGTCACAGGTGGTTTTGAAGGAAAGTTGAAATTATTTTCAGAAACTGAAATTGGAAATCTTCATAAACAAGTAAGGGCAAATCCTGCTAATCCATAGTATATGCATCTGTCTTATGTTAGAATAGGCATCACTGGACACTATAGGAAAGGTTTGTGTATCATTATGTTCATGATGTTGAAAGATACACGCTTTTATAAGTTGTCCCATGCTTTACTGGGTTGTGCATGTGATTCTATGTCAAAAGGGTCACTATATATTGATTGTTTATTAGATTTTACAGTAAGTCTAAAAAATGGTCATTTAGATGATGTCTTAACTTATCAGTTTAAAACAATGAACTTGTTCATGAAGGACATGTCTATTGATCACTCCTTAGTGTTTCTTGTACAATATAGGCTCTACAACAAAATCATTCCTTTGATGTTAAATCCTAGACGCACCCAAGGAGTAGAAGGATTGTCAACCATCTGGAAATCAACAAGTGAACATACCCAGTTAACAACCCCTAAGATAGTTCTTCATAAAGAAATTTAGTTACCAGAAGAATGGGCTTTAGATCTATGGGATAAGGATTGCCAACCTCCACCTTAGAAACCTCCTCAGCTACATGGAGTCACCTTACAAGAAATAGACGACCATGTCATTATTAGGTTCTCCTCAGGTAGAAAACCCTCTATGAGAATGGAACATACATTCAACTACAATAACCCTATTCAATCTATGTTACCTCACTCCCAAAGTGTCCGAATACAACCATCACAAGGTTTTGAAAGTTTGTTCAAACTTCCCGTTGTTAATAAATCACAGTCGTTTGCTAGTTCTAGTGCATCTAGCAATGCTCCTCCATCCTGTCCACATGTACAATACTCTAAGTTGGACAATGGATTGTTTAAGTGTGAGAAATGTTTGTTTGTGTTTAATCCTCCCTCTGGTAGGATTAGTATGATGTCTGGGAAAGTAGTCTCTTTCCCTGAACAAGATATTAAAGAGGCCAATGAAAAGGAAATTTCAACACCTGCAGCTCCCTGCATAGTACCAGGAACTATCCCATCCTTTAGGGATTTCATGATGTACATCTTATCTGGTAAATACCAAGTTGAGTTGTGGCCTTTACATGTCACCAATGCCGGAGAGTTTCAAGGATCCAACCAAAGTAAAATACTTAACTAGACAAACCTTTGTCTCCGAAAGAGTTTTTTGCTTGTACAAGATAGGAAGGTCCAATGAGACCTTGAGAATATAAAAAATGAGAAATATCAAATTAGCATTCAAGAGAATTTCCATTCCATTATTGCTACTCTTGAGCGACTGTAAAAATGGATCACGGACCAGTGGATGAACATTGTTCGCCAAGAAATTCATGAATTACGTGTTGCTTATGATCAATTTAAGCAGCATGCAGAAGCCTGGTGGGTCCATCAGCAACAAGCCAGTGAGCAACAATGTGAACTTCTGCAGAAGGTCAGAAGTGAAAATAAATTAGATAATGATGTGTTGAGTTTACAAGTTAATAATAATAATATGCACATCAAAAATGTTGAATCACAGTTAGCCACTATGAGAAAAGAAGTACAGTCTGTCTTAGAATCCCAGATGTTGTTAAGCGACTCTATAACTAGAGAGTCTCAAACTATTTAGTAACATGTACAAACTACAATCTTAATAGTAAAATAGCCACAGATTGTTAGACAGTTAAACTTCCCATCTAGTGCCAAAGGGTATCTATAGGCTCAGTATGAAGGTCCTAAGCTGTTGACTAAAGTTAAACAACCTATTATAGAAAAGATCTTTGATCCTAGCACCAAAAAATTAAGAGATACCACTGATGATGAGAAAGCCAAAGGAAAATTCCAGATGGCACGTGGTAATGGAACTAATCCAAGTGGTTCCAATCTGGTAGACCCTTTTAAGAATATCCAGTCTTATAAAGCAGATACTCCATCCTTAGTAAATTTTGATAATTTTGAAGATGTGGAGAATATGAGAGGTATAGATGCAATGAGAGCCTGGATTACAAATTATATGGCTACTAATGCAGGAGTTGATGAAGCTCAAGTTATTAAGCAGGCCTTCAACTCTATGACTGGAGTTGCACGAAATGTCTGGGATCGATTAGAGGATACCTTCAAAGGAAACCTGATTAATTGAGGAATAGATCAGGTATGTGCCCAACTCACTCATCTATTTGTTGGCATAACAGACACAAGAGAGAAACTGGCATACAATAAGTTTTTCAGAGGGAAGTGTAAAGATTTAAAGTACTTTAATGAATATTGCCAAGAGCAATATAAGAATTTTTACCAATCTGGGCATGACCAGAACCACGAGTTCATTTTCACTACTTTTCTAAAAAGTTTTGGTGATGTGGTAGGAGAGTTTTACCACAAAAGAGTTTTAGAGAATCTGGTAGCTGAAAACATTGAGATGAAGGAATTAACCTTCCCTCAACTGGTACAATTCTTGACGAAGATTAATGAAGAAATTTGTCAAGAATCTAAGAAAAGAAAAGAGCTAAAAAGGGTTAAGCCTTTGCTGTCAGCATCAGCTTGCTATCAGATAATGCCAAGTAATCAGTTTCTTGAGAAATGAAAGTCTTCTTCCAAATGTTATTCATGTGATAAGCTGAAAAGTCTTATTATAAGAAGAAGAAGAAAAAGTATAGTAAATATCCTAAGAAAAAGAGATATTTCAGGAAACATGATAAGAAAATCTCAAGAAATAAAAAATGGGAACCTACATGCTACATTTGCAAAGGAAAGCATTATGCTAATAAGTGTCCTGAGAGAAACAAGAAAAAGAATAAGGGAAAAGTTTGAGCTACTAAAGCCGCTGGACTAGATGAGAATAATGAGTTTGAATTCATCAATGAATATCCTTTAGACCCTAAGGACATTGTACTATTCGAGATTGATGAAAAGATAGACTCTGAAGGTGAAGAGTATGAGTCTGCTCAGGACCAGACACCTATGAAAGAACAATCATCTGAAAGTTTAGATGATTCAGAAAATTCTTTTTTCTGTAGAATGCTTAGAAGAGACTCAAGAGCCAAATTGGATAAGGAAATTGAAGACATTATACAAATAGAGGCTCGGTTACAAAAAATGGATATGGGGCAGGAGACCTAGAAAAAGCTAACTAGTAAACTAGACCAGCTAAATGCAAAAAAACATTTTTTGCTAAAAGAATTTGAAAGACCAAAGCTTCCTTTTAGAAGAACGCCAGTGCTGGACTATTCTCAACAAACAACACCCATTGCACAAAGAAGCATAGCAGAAGCTCTTGCTGTAGGAAGCATGACTAGAAGACTTTGGCATAGACAATGCAAAGCATTCTTAGAAAAGGTGATTCAATAAGCACAACATGAAATTGCTGAAATAGATGATGAAGAGAATATCCAGCTTGTTGATGAAATGGAAAGATCTAAAGAACTGGATAAGTATATTAATAAGTTTAATTCTTCCAGTTCTCTACAGTTACCACAACAGACCACAGTAAGAGAAGAACAAATCTACTGTGAAGAGAAACCTTATAGCCCCTTGGTTGAAAGGGCTATGCAATCAGAAGAATTTGCATCAGAAGTAAGCCCTGTGCTCAATTTAGTAGGAAAGACAACACCATATCTTGGAGGTATGATCCATGAAGGAGAAAGTAGTAGTCACCACCAGGTTAGAGCATATCAACATTCCAAGTTGACTACTACATGCCCTGGAGTGATTTTCACTATTCACTTTCCAGGAATAAAGATGTATCCACTTGCTTTTATGTGGGATACTGGTGCTGATGTCAATATAGCCAGATATAATTATTTTCTAGCAGATCTTTGGATTGAAGGATCCATAGAATTAGTTTTTGGAAAAGTTAAATGTGAATCCAAGTTAGTATGCAAAGTCCCTATTCATCTTAGCAATGGATTCATTGATGAATTAACCTTTTTACAGTATGAAGTGGATGGCTATGATGGAGTCATTGGTAGTAGAGCCATGTGACAGTGGGAACCAATCACTATTGATTCCACTTACATCACTCTACAGAATAGATTTCAAGTTCCATGACTCGATCAAGATCTTGCTTTCAACTCCAAGATTGAAATGGTAAAGAAGGAAAAGAAAAATACAGTTTGGATTGCAAGACAAATAGAAGCTTCACAGCAACTCCTAGAATAGATCAAAGCAAAATTTACAGCCACAGTGTTAACAAAGGATCTAAAGAAACAAAAGAGGAATTTATTTGGCAGTCTTCCTCTAAAGAGGGATTCCAATGATAAGAAAATTGTACCTAAAGCTAAAGCAAACTATTTCCTTATGAGCTCATTAGAAACTAAGATTTGTAGAAAGGAAATTGATGAGTTAAGCAAGCTAGATCTAATAAGGGCATCTAGTTCACCATTTTCATGTCATGCCATGTATGTGTCGAAATACGATGAAAATGGAATAGAACTTCCTGAAAAATAGTTGGTTGTTAATTACAAACCATTAAATGAATGCTTGCTGGATAATCGTCATCCCTTGCCCAGCAAAGATCATATTTGGCAAACAATACAAGGTAGTCACATCTACTCCAAATTTGATCTTACAAAAGGATTCTGGCAAATAGGTTTTAAGACTGAAGATTACTATAAAACAACCTTTTTAGTTCCTCAAGGTCTGTTTGAATAGAAAGTTCTTCCTTTTGGCATCAAAACTGCTCCATCTATCTTTCAGTAGAAGATGGATCTAATCTTCAGACCTTATGCTAAGTTTATTTTTCCTTACATTGACAATATCCTTGTTTTTAGTCAAGCTATGACTCAGCATCTTAATCATCTGCAACAGTTTCTAACCATCTGTCAAGAACGTGGTCTTGCAGTAAATCCTACAAAGAGCTATTTTGCACAAGAAACAATTGTTTTCATAGGCATCAAGCTTCTCTTGGGGGGAAGATGGAGGCTCAACCACATATTCTCAGTCGAATTCAGAACTTATAGATAACGAACCTCAAGGAGTTGTAGAAGTTTTTGGGTTTGGTTAATTATATTGCTAGTTTTTACTATAAGTTTGTTGAGGATAGGTTAGAATTAAATAAATTATTGGGAAAGCATCCACCTCCATGGTCAGCTAATCATGATGCCAGAATCACTCGGATTAAGAGAAAATGTGCTAACCTTCTTGCACTAAGATTGCCAGGTGATGGATTTAAAATTGTGAAAACAGATGCAAGTGAAGCAGCTTGGGCAGGTGTGTTGAAAGAAAAAACACCTCAAGGACGAGAAGAAATTGTAAGGTATGTTTCTAGTAGTTTTAAGAATAGTGAGTTGAATTACCATAGTACTCATAAAGAAATACTTGTTGTAATCAATACCCTGAAAGCCTTCCAAATGTTCATTGCTGATAAAAAGTTTCTGATTAGAAGCGATCTCCAGAATCTATGAGGGTTCTTTAAAAAAGAATCGAAAGATAAAGTTATTCGTGGTAGATTACTCAGGTGGGATCAGTTTCTTAACACCTTTGAGTTTGACATGGTACATCTACCAGGAAAAGATAATCTCTTTGCAGATTTTCTTAGTAGAGAAGGACATATTTAGGAAAACTAGAAATAGAATAGTCCATCTGAATACCACATGATCAAACTCCACAAATTGGTAAAATTCATGTCATTCATGTTAGAGAGCAACGGTGGTATGAGAAAAGTTTCCCTGAATGGAGCACTAATCCATTTGCAAGAAGAGACCGCCATAATTTTCAAATGGCTAATGATTTCTTGTTTGACAGGTATAAAATGATCACTACAAAGATGTAGCTTAGCCAAGAAGGTTTATGGACAGAACAACCCTTCTTCCATTTTTCAATTGAAGTAGAACCCATTGACCCAAATGTTGGTCATGTTCTTTAGAATTGGTGCGGTGATTTCACCTTACCAATTAAGTTTATGAATCCATTTACACATCGACCAGATCATTGGCTTAATGAAGAAAAGGGTAAGGAGTTGATAAGGGATATGTTTCAAGGTCCCTATCCACCAGCCGAAGGTTTGCAGTTCAATAATACATCTGCTTATATAGGATGCATATTTAAGTTAACATTTAATTTTCCTGATGAAAATCTTATAAGCCGACATCTCTGTCAGATGTATGGGCCACATGGTGTAGGCTCTCTCTATGAATTATAGGGAGTTGGAAATAAATTGCATAGTTTGCATTCTCAACAAACTCCTATATGGATTCACACAATGACCTACCATATGGAGATAACTAATCATGGTGCAATGGAGCAGGGAATCTATGGACCTTACAAATTGAAAATGATGAGCATTATCTGGAAAGAGCCAGATCTGCTGAAGCTGTCACACCAAATCGTACTGGATGTACCCCACATGCATCATACATGGAATGTACAAATTGTGCTTATGATCCTTTGAATGACCCAAGAGTCGCATGCTATAGTGACTCTAGTCCCAACACAAGTTAGTGGATGGGCTTGTCATCCACTAAAGGAATCTGTCCCTTCGTGGCAAAAGATAGACGTGACCCACACCACGGTAAAAGGGGAAAGCTTACGTGTCTCACAGTAAGCACGTGTTAGCCTTCACATGACCAAAAAGTCACTTTGTAAAAAGTAGATTCTTTAGGGGTCTAGTCAGTCCTCTTCTTTCTTGTTCATGGGTTAGTGGGATCCACCATGAGGAATCTTATCCTCAACATGGATAACCCTTCAGAAAGGAGGTTGCTACATGTCCTCTTCCTATGGATGGATTTCAATCTCAGACTTAAGATCACGAGGTTAAAGATCTGCCTTACCTTCTATATAAAGACGAAAGGCTTCCTCATTTAGATCAACGAGTCTTGAGTGAGTGAAGTCTCATAGAAAGATAAGAGTCTTAGAGTTCTTAGATCGATTATGAGTCTTTAGGTAACTTGAAGGATTAGAGTAGTATGCTCCTCCTGTTTAACAAGAATCAAAACCTTAGAAGTGCGACAAGCTAGAAACTCTATTAAAGTCTTTGGTAATATGATATTGTAATCAGTGAGCATTGTATGAGTAGAATATTGTGTAATCCTATAATGGAGATCATCTTGAATAATAATAATATTTCTGCATATTATATTCTCTCTTGCAACTGTGTAAAGATTTCCATGAAACTTCAGGGTTTTCTCATCAAGAGTCATCAAAATCATACAAGATGCTCTAAATGCATTCTAAAGGACCTGGGAGCTAAACCTTAAGAGGAAAAAGCCCCCAAGGTTACTTTTTCTGACATAAAATTTAGCCCCCACTTTAATGTATGTATAAATGTAAGGCCGATACATATATTAAAGTATGATCAACAAGCATAGCAAACACACCAAGCACGGAGAAGACACACCAAGCATAGAGAAGACAGTAACAGACACGTAAAACACAAAGAAGATAGTTACAGTCACACAAAACATGAAGAAGACAACATCGAAGACATGCAAAACACAGTGAATACAGTGATGATTTTCTTTTTCTTTTTCTCATATATGAAATGCAGATGCAAGTACAAGGAAAGTAAACACACCACCCATAGTGCAGGAAGAACTCATCGCCACTAGTCTTTAAGACTGCACATGGGGCAACACACATGCCATACAAATCTCAGAGTGCAGGAGGGATTCATCGCCACCAGTCTTTAAGACTGCACTTGAGAACAAACATGCCAAACAAATCAAGCATGCCATACAAATCAAGCACGCCATACACACATACATGGAAGACATGGAGAAAACATGACAGATAAGTGATGGAGTGTTCCTATTTCTAGGTTCATCACCATCTCAGGCACATTACAAGCACACACTGACAATTGAGCTTCACCACAACAATCACCGAAGACATGCTTAAGGGTTAAGTTAGTCACAAAACCGCTCCCCACCTCTGTAGATGACTTTTAGAAAATGATAGGATGTGCAATCTCCTTGAGAAATACACAATCCCCGCCTCCATAGAGGGCTTAAGATAAAAAGGATATGCGTGATATCTCACCTCCACGGAGGGCTTAAATGATTGTAATAGATTTCAAATGAATCTCAGAGTGCAGGAGGGACTCGTCACCACCAGTCTTTAAGATTGTACCTGAGAACAACCACACTTTGCTAGAATCTAAATTAGACAACTTACCTTATATATGCCTGCACCTTAAGGTGGTTAATATCATGTACCGCTATCAAGCATGTTAAGGTAGGTAGAAAACACACAAGGGAACAGGGGCTCTCACAAAGCCCATGCCCCTCGGAGGTGACATGTACTTTACGATCGCCAAATGTCCCCACAAACACATTCCTGCAAGAAAAGTGTTAACATCCATATAATCATGATAAACAACAATGCATATGATCATTCACACAAAGAGCCAAGGTTATACTACAAATTCAAACAACGAGTATAACCATGGGACTATACTACAGAAATCTCAAAATTGAGTGTAACCAAGGCAAGATTCAAAGATTAACAAAGTGCATGGAGCAGCAGTATTTTTATGGTTTGTAAGTACGTTGAGAGAACATCAAGATCACATGGAGTGATTCTAATAGCCAAGCATTGGATAATATATATCAACCCCATTGTCATGTATGGACTTGGTCCATTTATTGATTTCTCGCTAAAGGGACACTAGGTCCTTATTAGTATAATATGTTTTTCGTCATCCACCCACTAGATAGAAATACTAGAGGAAGGGAAACAATAAACCAAGAGAAGAGAAACAAGTACCTTAGGGATAATCACATAGGAGGGTGCCCCCAAGTCACCAACTGCAATGCTATGTCTGTAAGACACAACACACAATAGTGAAAAATAGAGGAGAAGCAATATAGAATAATGGTGATACAAATAGAAGAAGGTCACAACAGAGGTAGTCTCCCAGTATCCTAGACCTTACAAGAGAATCAAGGATCATCCCAGGAGGCCTGAACAACACATAACACATCACGGGGGAAACACAACACGAGAGGTAAAGGGTTAGAAATACTTACCTACAGGGAACAACCGTTCTAGAATTTGGAACTTACGAACATCTTGGAGAGATGCTCTATCAAGTGTTGTGTGAAGCTTGAGTGGTTCTTATGAGAGTTTTGTTTGTTGTTATGAATTCAATGTAATGCTTGTTTCTCAGATCCTTGTGTATATGAGACCTTTTGTTGCTTTTGAGGAGGAGAACCACTATTAAATTTCTAACTGATAATAATCATCTTACTCATTTCTAATTTTTAGCTAGCTTTATTTGTTGAGTTTGTCTACCATAGTGACAAGGACTATCTTGTACTATCTCAATCTTTTCTTCCATTGTAGTCTCTTGTTTTGATTGTTGTATTTGTCTTTTTGATGTATTTTAGTTATCTCATGATCCTTGTAAGGATAATGGAGGAGGAACTTCAACATAAATACATTTTCCCCATGGACAAGATGAGTTAACCAACTTTTCCTTATCCACTTCTATCATACCCACAATGTTATCATAATCCAAGTAATCATCTCCTACTTCTACTATATTTTGTTCCATCATATTGTTATTTATATGCTTAGGGAAAGGATTAGTAAAGATTTGCAAATTATGATTTGGCAAAGCAACCGACTTATTTCCATTATCATTCATACCTGATACGTGTATAACATTCAAATTGATGAGGTCTTGTATTTCATGCTTAAGACACATACATTGTTCAGTATCATGTCCTTGTTGTCGATGAAAATGACAAAAGGCATTAGCATCAAAATAAGGTCCTTGCATTTTATTGGGATCCAGAGGTTTAATCAGGGGAAGCTTTATAAGATTATTACTCACAGCCTGATTCATGATAGAATGATAGGACTCAGATATCGGAGTAAACTTTCTTTGCTGATACGGTGCCTTGTTTGGATTAGTGATTAACTTGGGAAAAGTTATTTGAATTCAGTCCATTAACCTTGACGAAACTCTTATTATTCCTCTTAAAGTTATTTTGTGACGATCCACTAGTGGATTGATCAACTTGAGCTGATGAGTTTTGATTTTCATACTGGCTAGATAAAAGTTGATAATCATGAAGGGCAATACATAAATGTTGAAAGGAGTTATGCTTCATCAAGAGAATCTTATCATGGATGTTAGGTTGTAGATTTGTAATAAACACCTTCTGAACATCCTTATCCTTCATCTGATATTGAATTTGTGCATAGAGAGATTGATACTGACTAATAAACTTAGTTAATTTCTCTTTCAGACCTTGATTGCAATGAACTAAATCAATCAAGGAGACCTAAGGTCCAATATTTGCTTGAAAATGTTGTAAAAATTGATCAACTAATTGCAAAAAAGAGTGTATTGAATTCAGAGATAAAGAGCAAAACCATTCTAAAGCAGTATCTTTGAGAGATCATGGGAAAAGTTTTTCTAACAAATCCTCTTCAAAATAGAAATCACTAATCATAGTCGTGAATGCTGCCACATGAGTATTAGGATCACCTTTTCCACCATATTTTTCAAAGCAAGGTGTCTCAAACCTCTCAGGCAGAGGAGTTCTCAAGATTGCATAAGATAGGGGATTACGTGCATGATAAGTTGGTATATTAGGTTGTGAATAATTTGTCAAGTTTGTCACTTTTTGCTGTAAAACAATCATGCCCTACAAAAGTTGGTTCAGGATGGCATCATTGGGAGATGCGGTTTGTTGAGGAATTAGAATCAAAGTGAGGAGGTGATTGAGCTTGAGTAGTGATAAGCAAAGACTGTGAATAATTCGATGATGGTTGAATATAATGTTAGGTGGAAGGTGGTTGTGGATAGTTATATGTAATAGGTGGCTGAGAATAGGTGGGATGGAGAGGTGGTTGAGAGTGATTATTCATAGAAGAGGTCCCCTTAGAAACCAAGTTCTGATAGTTGAATCCCATAGCTTTGTAATTTTGTGAATTAGTTCCATTAGATACTTTGGACAATACTAGTGGTAGCATTACTACAAGCATTTGCATTAGTTGTTAATATTGTTGATGTGAATGTAGATATTCCAGTAGTCGGTATAGGTGCCAAAACTTGCGTATGAGATGGTGACGACATATTTTTAATACCATTCGCACATTTAGTCACTGTCATAACATTACTGTGTAATATATACATTAATCCTCAAACAACATTAATACCATCTTATCCTTCTTTTATCAATTCTCTTACGTGGTGAATCACAGGTACATCTTTCGCTATCCTTTCAGTTTCCACAAATGCTTGAAAATTGACTAACTCTTTATCTAGTTTGTTTATTTGATCATCGGGTACATGTGTGACCACCTCAATAGTGTCGTCAACATCATGAAATACCTGATCTTCCATAGTGGTTGTAGGAGGTATAATGTCTAGCAAAATTTGTGTCTCTCCTTTTGTAAAGAAGGTATTCAATGGATTTTCAGAGGTAAGAATATCATTTTCTTCAAAAGCACTTGATCTAATGAGTCTTCTGCTTCTTCTTAAAGGGATATTTCTATTAGGGCAGTGGGTCATAAGGCTCATACAAGAGTATGCAACACAGAATGCACAAACAAATAGAACAAACCCTAGGAGCAAGATATGTTTAAGATCTAAAATGCTTGATTTTTTAACCTTTTTCAATGCAAATAAGTGAAAGAAAAGATGTTGTAATGAAATTGATCAGGAGAAGAAAATAATATGTCTAATATAAATCCAATAAAGTAATAATATCCTTCACAACACACTTTTGATGCAAACCTAGAGTGATGGCAGGTCAAAACCTAGTGAAAATACACTAAAATATGCAAATTTTCATAAATTTTCAATGCAAAGACCCAATAAAACAGGTGTTGTAAAGAATTTTAGGAGATATAGAATATTATAACAATAATATCAGTCACCTAAATCCATAAAATCTACCACAACATGCTTGGAGTGCAAATCTAAGTCAAAACCTAGTGAAAATATAGCCAAAATATGCAATTTTTCACCAAATCTAAAGGCAAAGGCCCAATAAAAAAGGTGTTGTAAAGAATTTGAGGAGAGGAAGAAGATAATAACCCTAATAACAGCCAATTAGTGCAGAAAAATTATTTACAACATGCCTATGGTGCAAATCTAGAGAGACAATAAGGCCAAATCTAGTGAAAAAGCAAGGTTTTCAAACCCTAGACATGAAATTTTGCAAGAAAACCATTATGATGAAACACCACAATAAGAAATCAGTCCTAATGATTTTTTTAAAAGGGTAGTAAAATCTGAAACAAGATTTTGACTACAAATCCTAGCTAATGCAAAACTAGGTTATATGAAAAATGCACAATTTCAAGCAATTTTTATCAATTTAAGCATGAAAATGCAATCTAAATGAATGACGAATGAAAAATTTGTGTATTTTAAATAAGATCTGATGATAATAATAGAAATTTATTGAAATTAAATGCCAACTAATTCAAATTATTTGAAAATGCAAGCTAAAAGTGCCAATTTTTTCAATTTTTCATTTTTTTGTAATTTTTCAAATGCAATAAGATGAATAATGAAATGAATGAATTAAATGAATGTAAATATGAAGTACAACACTCAGAAAGGTGTAAAATTTATTAAAAACATGGGTTCACCAAAATTTTTAGGGTAAAATATGAAGAGGGTTTGATTTTAATGGTTTGTATTGATCCTCCTTTCACCACTAAACATTCAAGGACTTTCAACCGAGTAGAGGAGTCTAATACAGGATTTTTGTCACTTGGAACATAGGGGAAGATTGGAATTGTGTTATTTTATTGCTCAATTAAGCCCAGTTATTCTCAAAACCCTAATTTCATGAATTCGTAAACAAACAGACAAATTACAAAAAATAATCACACAGAGATATCAAATAACAATCAAATGCATACTAGATTTCAAAGTTTGGTGTTCAAAAAATTTGGGGACTAATGAGTAGGCACCCTAGTCTAGTGCCATAGTTTTCTTCAAGATCTAGGAATCTTGTTTGCAACCTATTCCTATTGTTCCAAAAATTTTATAGTTACGGGATCCAGAGGACTAATGAGTAGGCGCCTGAGTCCAGGTCCCTGTTTTCTTCTTTGTTCTACAATTCTGATAGTCTACACTGCTCTCCTGCAACTCCACTTCTTTTTCTTTTGCAACTTGTAACCTGTAATTACAAAAAAGTATGTTAGGGGTTGTGGTGTTTAGAGGCTTGCCTCAGTCAAGCCCCAGAGAGACATTCATGTCTTTCGAACACCATTGTCAGATAAAGAGTGTGTATCCTTGCGGGATAGAGGAAAAATCCAAATGATAAATGATAGAAAACATAATTGATGTCAGCTTGTAGTGAAGATCTCATGGAAGAAAGATGCTCTTCATGCCATGAGGAGATGGATAACAAATCAGACAATACAAACACAAGAACAATTCACAAATTCTGCTCTGCAACACAATGAATGCCTTGAATCTGGTGCAGGATCACCTAACACAAGGTGGCCTCCATGAGGCATTTAAAATCATGTTTTGTTTAGGAAATCATGTTTCAGTTGTAATAAGGTCTATTTGACCAATGCATGTCATTTCTATTTGTATCTAGACCTAGAACAAACTTTTTAAGTCCCAAGTACTTAGTTTGCATTTGTCAAATTGTTAGTGGTTAGACAGTTGGTCTCCCAGCTGCTTAGAATCGGTCTCCCAACCGCTTGGAATGGGTTGGTGTTCCTCTGGTGAGTTTATAAAACTAGGGAAATGAACAAGATCAAGCATATAGATGAGATTGTAATTAGGTCAAAGCAAAGAAGATTGAATGTAATTGTGCATTGTGTTAAGGAGAAATCAAATTGTTCTGTTTCGTCAATCTGTTTTCCATTCTCTATAATTACCAATTGCATAGTTGTAGATTTCTTTTCCTTTTTGTACCTCCATTGTTGCAAAATGTTGATGTGAAGCATTCCATTGGTGAGATTTCTGTCGAAATCAGTGGAATGGCTTCATTGTACCATATTCGTTTGTTTCCTGTTATGTTTCATGGTTCGGCAGTGCAGATGTTCCAGATTGAGGGTTGTGCATAGTAGACGGCCTAGCATCTCCATGTGCTAGGGTTTGGATTGGAGGAGTTGGAGCTGATATCGGTGAGACAGAGACCATCGACAAAACATTTCTCGCTCAGAGTGACAAGGATAGTCCGGCCGAAGGGAGGTTCGAGCTGCTAAACGGAAGTCGCGGCCTAAGATTCAGATCGGGGTGACAAAGCACATCGGCTAGAAGTTGTGCGTGCTTGCTGACACGTAGGGTCTCACTGAAGATAACACATATTGACATATCAGGAGAAAAAACAAGGATTTCACTGATGATCTAGGTCTTTCTGATGAGTGTGGTTCGAAGGTATATTGAGAATGTATGTTGAGAAAGCACGTGGGGAATGTATATTGAGAATGTATCTTTCATCAGATACAAACGGTGACTGTCGTAATGATGAACCAGGGTATAGAAACTTTAGTCCACCGGTAATAGCAAGTCACGCCAAGCATATACTAAGTTAGTGTATCGACGTATCGGCAATAGGTTGTAAGTGTTCGCCGATGGTAAAGGTCACAACGATGAGAGTTTGGCGACGGTTGAACTAATTGTTGGCCCGAGCGAAGAGGGAGTAAGTCTTATGGACTGAGGCTCCCCATCATATTGGTATCAGACCCAGTGAAAGCTCTAGGCGGAGGTGTTGTGTATTTGATTTCTGTCATTGAGAAGGCAGATGAAGAGTTTCTCGTACCATCAAGTTGTGAGAAGGAATAGGACTCTTGTAGTGTGTGGGTAGATGATGATGAGGACTGTCAAGACCATTCACCAATACAGGATTGGCTGGAAGAGGGTGCAGAGTGAGGCCACTACAAGAGAGAGTGGTAGTGCATCGCTAGGATCTACTATTGGACGAGAGGAATGGGTCTATGAAGCAGCATGTAGGATGGACAGTTGATTGAGCATTGTGTTGTAGTCGAATTGAGGATTTGCAGAATTGTTGGCATTGTCTGTGAATGTTTATGTCAGACAGAGAAAGCGAAGGAGAGGCTAGCAATATGCCTCCAAAGGGGATGACCACCGAAGTGGTCAAGAAATTTAAAGAGATGGAAGAGATGATCAAAACTGGAGTCAGGGAAGCACTCCAAGTAGAATTAAAGGCAATAAAGATAGGAAAAAGGATAGAGGAAGGTTTAGATGAAGAAGAAGAGAAAGAGGAAGCAAAAGAATAACAAGAAGAGGCAAAGATACGGGCTGAACAAAAGTAATTCCTGGAAACCATCAAGGCAATTGGCAAGGACTCTTCAGAGGCTTGGATAGATATTCCCATGTTCAGTGGAAAGATGAATTCTGATGAAGTTATGGAGTGGATTGAGGCTCTAAACAACTACTTTGAGTACAAAGAAGTTCTTGAACGTAAGAGAGTTAAGTTTGCAAAAACTAAACTCAAAAGTGCTACACTTACATGGTGGAATTACACCCAAGGAGAGAGGGTAAAGAATGGGAAGAGTATGATATCTTCATGGAGCAGAATGCTAGAGAAGATCAAGTCCCAGTTCCTTCCATCTGACTACAAGGTGCAGATTTACAAGAAAATGCAAAACCTTAAGCAAAAAGATATGGATGTGGCTAATTACACCGAGGAGTTTCACAAATATACTCTTCGTTGTGGGTACATGGAGGATGAAAAATCCAAGGTAGCAAGTATCTAAATGGTCTGAGGATCAATATTCAAGATGAGATAAGTTTATTTACCCCTGAAACTGTGGAAAAATGCTTTCAAGTAGCATTAAGAGCTGAAGAGAAGCTGAAGAGGAAAGGTGAGCAGTAGAGTAGAGGAAGAGGTGACAGAAATTTTAGAGGTAGTTTTGGAGGCAGAAGTCCTAACCAGAGGCCTAGTGATGAGTCTAGCCAAGAAGAGCAAGTTGGAGACTCAAGTAGCAGAGGAAGCTACTGAGGAAGAAAGCCAAATGAAAGAATTTGGACAAATGGATCAGGTAGAGAATCCAAGTTCTCCAATATGAGATGTTATAACTGTAATTAGATAGGGCACCCAGCCTATAAGTGTCCAGAGAAGGCCTCAACTTCTCATGGCAATGAGAGAAGAACCACATTGACTCAAGAGGATGTAGGGAGTGTGACATCTCCTGAAGTGAATTTGACATCAGAAGTGGGAGAAAATTTGATGATCAAAGGGACACTGCTCAAAGAACTAGTGAAGACTAAACCATCACAAAGGAGAGCACTTTTTAGGATCAATTGCAAAAGCAAAGGTAAAATATGCAAGGTAGTCATAGATTCTAGTTCAACCGATAATATGGTGTCTAGGAAAATGGTGGATAAATTGAACATAGAAAGGATTCCTCATCAAACTCCTTACAGAGCATCTTGGGTAAGTGATAGTCAATCACTTTTGGTAGATGAACATGCATATGTTGATTTTTAGATTGGAGAATATAAGGAGAGAATTTTATGTGACATTTTGCCCATGGAGTGTTGTCACCTACTTTTAGGTAGGCCATGGCAATTTGATAGGAAAGCATTATATGATGGCTATGCTAACACATACACTATCAAGAAGGATGGAAAGACTTTTGTGATGACACCATTGTAGGAGGATGCTAAAGCAAAGAAGGCAGCCAAGATTATTTTGGTGGGTAAGAAAGAGTTTGTAAACAGCAATGAAGAAGAGACAAGGACAATTGAGGCTGTCTCAAGGAGTGAGGTTGCCAAAGATCACAGTTTGAAGGTGATTTCAGTTTTGAATGATGGAGATTAGATGGTAATGTCTGAAATGGATCAGAAGAAGGTCCAAGAACAGGTCTACAAGCAGCCACAAGTTGATTGGAAAGAAAGAGATGCTATCATAGTAGGGACCATTGTTTGTCTTCTAGAGCCAACAAGAGTTGATAGACAATCATATTCTACCATAGCAGCAGTACACAAAGCATGGACCAAGATTTTGAATGAAGATGTTCAGGCAGTTATGACAGTAAGCAATCATGGCGTACAACATCCAACTTTGGTTGCAAGCACTCACTCATGGCAAGGTGTGAGTAGAGCCTACAATGCTAGGCATGAGTTTTTAATTCCATGGAAGCAAGTTGTAGTCCAGAGATCATGGGGAAGGCATGATGTAGCAAAGGATAATGGTGGTGCAAGACACAGACTCAACTCATGGGACATAAGATCTTTTCTAGGTGGGGTGTATGGTGCAAGAGCACCTAACATAAGGTGGCCTCCATGAGGCATTTAAAATCATGTTTTGTTTAGGAAATCATGTTTCGTTTGTAATAAAGTCTATTTGACCAATGCATGTCATTTCTGTTTGTATCTAGACCTAGAACAAACTTTGTAAGTCCCAAGTACTTAGTTTGCATTTGTCAAATTGTTAGTGGTTAGACGGTTGGTCTCCCAGCCATTTGGAATCAGTTAGTTTTCTCCCAGCCACTTGGAATCAGTCTTCCAACCACTTGGAATCAGTCTTCCAGCCACTTGGAATGGGTTGGTGTTCCTCTGGCAAGTTTATGAAACCAGAGAAATGAACAAGATCAAGCATATAGATGAGATTGTAATCAGTTTGAAGAAAAGAAGATTGAATGTAATTATGAATTGTGTTAAGGAGAAATCGAACTGTTCTATTTCATCAATCTATTTTTCGTTCTCTGTAATTACCAATTGCATAGCTGTAGATTTATTTTCCTTTATGTACTTTTATTGTTGCAAAATGTCAATGTGAAGCATTCCACTGGTGAGATTTTTGTTGAAATCAGTGGAATGGATTCATTGTACCATATTCATTTGTTTCCTGTTATGTTTCATGGTTCAGTGGTGTAGATGTTCCAGATCGAGAGTTGTGTACAGTAGACCTAGCATCTCCATGTGCTAGGGTTTGGATTGGAGGATTTGGAGCTGATATTGGTGAGACAGAGGCCATCAATGAAACATTTCTCACTCAAAGTGATGAGGATAGTCCGGCTGAAGGGAGGTTTGAGCTGCTGAATGGAAGTCGCAGCCTAAGATTCAGATCAGGGTGACAAAGCACATTGGCCAGAAGTTGTGTGTGCTTGTCGACGCGTAGGGTCTCACCAAAGATAACACATATCGGCATATCAGGAAAACAAACAAGGAGTTCACCGATGATCTAGGTCTTGCTAACGAGTGTGGTTCGAAGGTATATTGAGAATGTATGTTGAGAAAGCATGTGGGGAATGTATATTGAGAATGTATGTTGAGAAAGCTTGTGGGGAATGTATATTGAGAATGTATCTTTCGTCGGATACGAACAGTGATCGATCATAATGGTGAACCAGAGTATAGAAACTTTAGTCCACCGGTAATAGCAAGTCATGCCAAGCATATACTAAGTTAGTGTATCAGCGTATCAGCAACAGGTTGTAAGTGTTCGCTGATGGGTAAGTGTAGGAAGATGGGGGCCAAAAAGGGGTCTTAAGTGGCCACTTTTTTTCTGAAATTAGGAAATACTGGCCTTGGATGAGAAATTGAGCATAGTTACACTCAAAATTTGGAGATGCAACCAAAACAATGTTCGTAGTGCTTCGAGTCTACTTTCTAAACTACTATTTTTTTTAAAAAATGGCATAGATTAAGGGGTTCAAAAGAGGGAGCCACAGAAATTGGTGTTGTTTCTGTCAAAAAAACATAACATAGCATGTTTTGTGGCTCCCTCAAAAGGTCAACTTTTTTTTTGGTATTTTTAAAATCGCTTCAGTGAGAAATTAGTTAATAGCATGTAGTTTATGCCCAATTTTTCTGATAATTGTTTGATGAATATTTGATTTTTTACTAATTTTCAAAGTGGACACATCCTAAAAAATAGAATTTTGGTCGTGCTATCCCTATAAATTTTGAAAACTAATCAAAAATTATTTTTTTCTTTTTTTAATATTTGTAGAATGGAGTCTAGTTTCTAAACATGTAATTTTTTTGAAATTTCAATGAATAGTTAATTTACAATGAAAAAAAGACCAAACAGTGGTTTTTGCCCAAAAATGGACACACAAACAAAAGAAATTAAAGATGAAAGGCTTAACATTGTTAAAATGTGAAAAAAATTACATCGTCAGATAGTTGAGAGAAAGCCTAACATTACCCAGGTGTTCGATTTATTTGACCTTGAAACACGTGCAAATCTGAGGGTTAGCACGAACGAAATTATCTAAAATTTTGAAGAATATGGAAAAACACGTCTGTTATTGTTCAAAAGGCACTCCAAGCCTTTGGGTTGGAAATCCAAAGCAAATCCCAAGCCCAAGGCTTGGGATTCCCAAAGCAAGACATAACACGAGCGCGTTATAACGCGCTCTCGTTATAACGCGCTCACGTTATAACGCGCTCGCGTTATTCTTTTCTTTACATTTTTCCTTTTCCACAAAAGTTTGTGCTGTTTTTCATGTTTTAAATAACGCGAGCGCATTATGTTCAACTTAAATTTTTTTATGTTTAAGGCTATTAATCATGTATGTATGTATGCCTATATGTATGTATGTATCTATGTATGCCTATATGTATGTATGTATCTATGTATGCCTATATGTATGTATGTATAGTGTCGAGGGTAGAGGAGGGTAGAGATGGGAGTGAGCCAGATAGGGGAGGAGAGGGGTGGATAAGGATTGAGTGATTAAGGTTTAAGGTTAAGGGTTGAGCATTTAGGGATAGGATTTAGAGTTTAGGGATAAGGGATTAGAGTTTAGGACCTTGAGGGATTAGGGTTTAGGGTTGAGGCTTTAGGGATAGCGTTTAGGGTTAAGGGTCGAGGGATTAGGGTTAAGGTAGAGTGTTGAGGGTAGAGGGATTAGGGATAGGGTTTAGGGTTGAAAGTTTAGGGTTGAGGGATTAGGGTTTAAGGTATAGTTTAGTAGTTCTTGTGGATAGAGCCAGTAAACAATGGGAGATTATTTGCCTGTTTCATAACAATATACCTCCCCTAAGTGCGGGGTGGACAGCAAGAAACATAGATGTACCCCAATGCAAAACTTTTCTCATAATGATCATCCTTCTGATTTCAACTGTTAATTACTCACTGTGGATGTACCATACGCAAAGCTTTTCTCATAGTGTGTACACCTATTGGCATAATGAACCCCAGATGGGCCAGAAAAACATGCCATATAACATTACTAACATTAAAAAAGTTCATAGCCATTTTTCTGACATATTCTTGCAACTCAAATATCTTTAAGAGAAGAGTGTCAAAAATGATGGGTTTAACAACCTAACATAAGGCAAAGTAGTTTTGTTGGGTTTAGGGCTAGGGTTTGGGGTTTAGGGTTGAGGGATTAGGGTTTAGGGTTGAGGGATTATGGTTTAAGGTATAGTGTTGAGGGTTGTGGGTTTAGGGATAGGGTTTAGGGTTGAGGGATTAGGGTTTAGGGTTGACGGATTAGGGTTTAGGGTTGACAGATTAGGGTTTAATGTTGAGAGTTGAGGGTTGAGGGTTGAGGGTTTAGGGATAGGGTTGATGGTCAAGGGATTAGGGTTAAAGTAGAGTGTTGAGGGTAGAGGGATTAGGGATAGGGTTTAGGGTTGAAGGTTTAACGATTGAGGGTTGAGGCTTTAGGGCTAAGGGCTAAGGGATTGGGGTTTAAAATATAGTGTTGAGCGTCGAGGGTTTATGGATAGGTTTTAGGGTTTAATTTTTAAGGGTTAAGGGTTGAGGGATAGTGTTTAGGGTTTAGGGATAAGGGATTAGGCTTTAAGGTATAGTGTCGAGGGTTGAGGGTTTAGGAATAGGGATAGAGTTTAGGGTTTAGGGATGAGGGATTAGGGTTGAGGGTTGAGGTATTAGGGTTGAGGGTTGAGGGATTAGGGTTTAAGGTATAGTGTCAAGGGTTGAGGGTTTATTAATAGTGTTTAGGGTTGAGGGTTGATGGATTAGGTTTTAGGGTTGATGGATTAGGGTTTAAGGTATAGTGTTGAGGGTTGAGGGTTTAGGGTTGACATATTAGGGTTTAGGGTTGACAGATTAGTGTCTAATGTCAAGGTTAGGGTTAGAGTGTCGAGGGTAGAGGGATTAGGGATAGGGTTTAGGGTTGAAGGTTTAAGAATTGAGGGTTGAGGCTTTAGGGATGAGGGTTTAAGGCTTAAGATATAGTGTCAAGTGTTGAGGGTATAGGGATAGGGTTTAAGTTTTAAGGGTTAAGGGATAGGGATTAGGGTTTAAGGTATAGTGTTGAGGGTTGATGGTTTAGGGATAGGGTTTAGGTTTGAGGGATTAGGGTTTACAGTTGATGAATTAGGGTTTAATGTTTAGAGTTGAGGGTTGAGGGTTGATGGTTGAGGGTTGAGGTTGAGGGATAGGGTTAATGGTCAAGGGTCAAATAAGAGTGTCGAGGGTAGAGGGATTAGGGTTTAAGGTATAGTATCGAGCCTGTTGAGGGTCTAGGAATAGGGATAGCATTTAGGGTTTAGGGATGAGGGATTAGAGTTGAGGGATGACGGATGACGGATTAGGGTTGAGGGTTGAGGGATTAGGGTTTAGGGACAAGGTTTAGGGTTAGGGTTGAGGGATTAGGGTTTAAGGTATAGTGTTGAGGGTTTAGGGTTGAGGGATTAGGGTTTAGGGTTGAGGGATTATGGTTTAAGGTATAGTGTTGAGGGTTGAGGGTTTAGGGATAGGGTTTAGGGTTGAGGGATTAGGGTTTAGGGTTGACGGATTAGGGTTTAGGGTTGACAGATTAGGGTTTATTGTTGAGAGTTGAGGGTTGAGGGTTGAGGGTTTAGGGATAGGGTTGATGGTCAAGGGATTAGGGTTAAAGTAGAGTGTTGAGGGTAGAGGGATTAGGGATAGGGTTGGGTTGAAGGTTTAACGATTGAGGGTTGAGGCTTTACAGCTGAGGGTTAAGGGATTGGGGTTTAAAATATAGTGTTGAGCATCGAGGGTTTATGGATAGGTTTTAGGGTTTAATTTTTAAGGGTTAAGGGTTGAGGGATAGTGTTTAGGGTTTAGGGATAAGGGATTAGGGTTTAAGGTATAGTGTCGAGGGTTGAGGGTTTAGGAATAGGGATAGAGTTTAGGGTTTAGGGATGAGGGATTAGGGTTGAGGGTTGAGGTATTAGGGTTGAGGGTTGAGGGATTAGGGTTTAAGGTATTGTGTCAAGGGTTGAGGGTTTATTAATAGTGTTTAGGGTTGAGGGTTAATGGATTAGGTTTTAGGGTTGATGGATTAGGGTTTAAGGTATAGTGTTGAGGGTTGAGGGTTTAGGGTTGACAAATTAGGGTTTAGGGTTGACAGATTAGTGTTTAATGTCAAGGTTAGGGTTAGAGTGTTGAGGGTAGAGGGATTAGGGATAGGATTTAGGGTTGAAGGTTTAAGAATTGAGGGTTGAGGCTTTAGGGATGAGGGTTTAAGGCTTAAGATATAGTGTCAAGTGTTGAGGGTATAGGGATAGGGTTTAAGTTTTAAGGGCTAAGGGATGGAGATTAGGGTTTAAGGTATAGTGTTGAGGGTTGATGGTTTAGGGATAGGGTTTAGGTTTGAGGGATTAGGGTTTACGGTTGATGAATTAGGGTTTAATGTTTAGAGTTGAGGGTTGACGGTTGAGGGTTGATGGTTGAGGGTTGAGGTTGAGGGATAGGGTTAATGGTCAAGGGTCAAATAAGAGTGTCGAGGGTAGAGGGATTAGGGTTTAAGGTATAGTATCGAGCCTGTTGAGGGTCTAGGAATAGGGATAGCATTTAGGGTTTAGGGATGAGGGATTAGAGTTGAGGGATGACGGATGACGGATTAGGGTTGAGGGTTGAGGGATTAGGGTTTAGGGACAAGGTTTAGGGTTAGGGTTGAGGGATTAGGGTTTAAGGTATAGTGTTGAGGGTTTAGGGTTGAGGGATTAGGGTTTAGGGTTGAGGGATTATGGTTTAAGGTATAGTGTTGAGGGTTGAGGGTTTAGGGATAGGGTTTAGGGTTGAGGGATTAGGGTTTAGGGTTGACGGATTAGGGTTTAGGGTTGACAGATTAGGGTTTATTGTTGAGAGTTGAGGGTTGAGGGTTGAGGGTTTAGGGATAGGGTTGATGGTCAAGGGATTAGGGTTAAAGTAGAGTGTTGAGGGTAGAGGGATTAGGGATAGGGTTGGGTTGAAGGTTTAACGATTGAGGGTTGAGGCTTTACAGTTGAGGGTTAAGGGATTGGGGTTTAAAATATAGTGTTGAGCATCGAGGGTTTATGGATAGGTTTTAGGGTTTAATTTTTAAGGGTTAAGGGTTGAGGGATAGTGTTTAGGGTTTAGGGATAAGGGATTAGGGTTTAAGGTATAGTGTCGAGGGTTGAGGGTTTAGGAATAGGGATAGAGTTTAGGGTTTAGGGATGAGGGATTAGGGTTGAGGGTTGAGGTATTAGGGTTGAGGGTTGAGGGATTAGGGTTTAAGGTATTGTGTCAAGGGTTGAGGGTTTATTAATAGTGTTTAGGGTTGAGGGTTAATGGATTAGGTTTTAGGGTTGATGGATTAGGGTTTAAGGTATAGTGTTGAGGGTTGAGGGTTTAGGGTTGACAAATTAGGGTTTAGGGTTGACAGATTAGTGTTTAATGTCAAGGTTAGGGTTAGAGTGTTGAGGGTAGAGGGATTAGGGATAGGATTTAGGGTTGAAGGTTTAAGAATTGAGGGTTGAGGCTTTAGGGATGAGGGTTTAAGGCTTAAGATATAGTGTCAAGTGTTGAGGGTATAGGGATAGGGTTTAAGTTTTAAGGGCTAAGGGATGGAGATTAGGGTTTAAGGTATAGTGTTGAGGGTTGATGGTTTAGGGATAGGGTTTAGGTTTGAGGGATTAGGGTTTATGGTTGATGAATTAGGGTTTAATGTTTAGAGTTGAGGGTTGACGGTTGAGGGTTGATGGTTGAGGGTTGAGGTTGAGGGATAGGGTTAATGGTCAAGGGATTAGGGTTAAATAAGAGTGTCAAGGGTAGAGGGATTAGGGTTTAAGGTATAGTATCGAGCCTGTTGAGGGTCTAGGAATAGGGATAGCGTTTAGGGTTTAGGGATGAGGGATTAGAGTTGAGGGATGACGGATGACGGATTAGGGTTGAGGGTTGAGGGATTAGGGTTTAGGGACAAGGTTTAGGGTTCAGGTTGAGGGATTAGGGTTTAAGGTATAGTGTTGAGGGTTTAGGGATAGGGTTTAGGGTTGAGGGATCAGGATTTGATGTTGAGGGTTGAGGGTTTAGGGTTAGGGTTGAGAGTTGAGGGATCAGAGTTAAGGGTTGAGGGATTAGGGTTTGACGTCGAGGGTTGAGGGTTGAGGTTCGAGGGTCAAGGGTTTAGGGATAGGGTTGAGGTTCAAGGGATTAGGGTTAAAGTAGAGTGTGGAAGGTGTAAGGATTAGGGATAGGGTTGGAGGTTTTAGGGATAAGGGATTAGGGTTTAAGGTATAGTATCGAGTCTGTTGAGGGTTTAGGAATAGGGATAGCATTTAGGGTTTAGGGATGAGGGATTAGAGTTGAGGGATGATGGATTAGGGTTGAGGGTTGAGGGATTAGAGTTTAGGGATAAGGTTTAGGGTTGAGGGTTGAGGGATTAGGGTTTAAGGTATAGTGTTGAGGGTTGAGGGTTTAGGATTAGGGTTTAGGGTTGACAGATTAGCATTTAATGTCGAGGTTAGGGTTAGAGTGTTGAGGGTAGAGGGATTAGGGATAGGGTTTAGGGTTGAAGGTTTAAGGATTAAGGGTTGAGGCTTTAGGGATGAGGGTTTAAGGCTTAAGATATAGTGTCAAGTGTTGAGGGTGTAGGGATAGGGTTTAAGTTTTAAGGGTTAAGTGTTGAGGGATAGGGATTAGGGTTTAAGGTATAGTGTTGAGGGTTGATGGTTTAGGGATAGGGTTTACGTTTGAGGGATTAGGGTTTAGGGTTGATGAATTAGGGTTTAATGTTGAGAGTTGAGGGTTGAGGGTTGAGGGTTGAAGGTTGAGGTTGAGGGATAGGGTTAATGGTCAAGGGATTAGGGTTAAATAAGAGTGTCAAGGGTAGAGGGATTAGGGTTTAAGGTATAGTATCGAGCCTGTTGAGGGTCTAGGAATAGGGATAGTGTTTAGGGTTTAGGGATGAGGGATTAAAGTTGAGGGATGACGGATGATGGATTAGGATTGAGGGTTGAGGGATTATGGTTGGACAAGGTTTAGGGTTAGGGTTGAGGGATTAGGGTTTAAGGTATAGTGTTGAGGGTTTAAGGATAGGGTTTAGGGTTGAGGGATTAGAGTGAAGGGTTGAGGGATTAGGATTTGACGTTGAGGGTTGAGGGTTTAGTGTTTAGGGTTTAGGGTTAGGGTTGAGAGTTGAGGGATCAAAGTTAAGGGTTGAGGGATTAGGGTTTGATGTCGAGGGTTGAGGGTTGAGGTTTGAGGGTCAAGGGTTTAGGGATAGGGTTGAGGTTCAAGGGATTAGGGTTCAAGTAGAGTGTGGAGGGTGTAAGGATTAGGGATAGGGTTGGAGGGTTTAGGGATAAGGGATTAGGGTTTAAGGTATAATATCGAGTCTGTTGAGGGTTTAGGAATAGGGATAGCATTTAGGGTTTAGGGATGAGGGATTAGAGTTGAGGGATGATGGATTAGGGTTGAGGGTTGAGGGATTAGGGTTTAGGGTTTAAGGGGGAGGTATATTGTTATGAAATAGGCAAATAATCTCCCATTGTTTACTGGCTCTATCCACAAGAACTACTAAACTATACCTTAAACCCTAATCCCTCAACCCTAAACTTTCAACCCTAAACCCTATCCCTAATCCCTCTACCCTCAACACTCTACCTTAACCCTAATCCCTCAACCCTTAACCCTAAACGTTGTCCCTAAAGCCTCAACCCTAAACCCTAATCCCTCAAGGTCCTAAACTCTAATCCCTTATCCCTAAACTCTAAATCCTATCCCTAAATGCTCAACCCTTAACCTTAAACCTTAATCACTCAATCCTTATCCACCCCTCTCCTCCCCTATCTGGCTCACTCCCATCTCTACCCTCCTCTACCCTTGACACTATACATACATACATATAGGCATACATAGATACATACATACATATAGGCATACATAGATACATACATACATATAGGCATACATACATACATACATACATATAGGCGTACATACATACATGATTAATAGCCTTAAACATAAAAAAATTTAAGTTGAACATAACACGCTCGTGTTATTTAAAACATGAAAAACAACACAAACTTTTGTAGAAAAGGAAAAATGCAAAGGAAAGAATAACGCGAGCGTGTTATAACGCGCTCTCATTATGGCTTGGTTTTGACGAGCCTAAGGCTCATCATTACCAAGCCATAACGCGAGCGCGTTATAACGCGCTCGCGTTTTGACCTAATTTTTTTTTAAATTAATTTGGCCACTTTTTGGCCCCCCATCTTCTTGCACTTACCCTGATGGTAAAGGTCATAGTGATGAGAGTTTAGCGATGGTTGAACTGACTGTCAGCCCGAGTGAAGAGGGAGTAACTCTTACCGACTGAGGCTTCCCATCAAAATCACCTTAACATAATCTTGTTAATCAAAATATCCATTTAGTTTACAAATGATAACCTAATCATGCTTATATATGGAACTACAAACATTCCTGCTAAGAATTTTGTAATTCAAACTTACTGTGTCGGCATAGGACCTAAATAACTATCATAAACTGATACTTTGAAATAGGTCCTGACCTAAAATAGGGCAGGACTAGGGCGCGAGTGCCAAAGTCCTTCCCCCTATTTCAGGTAGGATTTATGTTAAGTGCATTCCCTGAGTCCCAATTACCATGAAACTTCAAGGTTTTCTCATCAAGGGTCATCAAAATCATGCAAGATGCTCTAAATGCATTCTAAAGGACCCGATAGTTAAACCTTAAGAGGAAAAGGCCCCCAAGGTTACTTTTTTTGACATAACAAACTAAGATCACTTGTATGATACAAACATCCTCTCCTAATCAAGACATTTGACTATGACATAGTTTGAAACTAAACAAGTATGAAAGTATGAAGAGTGAATCTTGAAACCATATTTGTGAGCCATGAGCATCATATTTACATCAACAATAATTCACCAACAATATGCATTGTAAAGACAACTCCTTGACATGAAGAAATCAACAAACACATTGAATGCACTTATTCACATGCACCTTTGACTATGACAAGCCAACCTTTAAGCATCAAGACTTTAATCACCAACATTCTGCAGAGACATAATAAAACTCCTTTGATCCTCTGATCTCTTGACGCATTTGTGATCTCTTGACACACTTGTCATGAAGCACATCCACCACTATGGCATGAAGGTGACATCACCAAGTACCAACGCCAAGAAATGAAGGGTTTTTACTTCAAAGACCTAAATACATATATCCAAACAACTTCATGTCTCCAAGCATCTTCATACCACTTGATCACATTGTATAACAAACAATTCTAAATGCATAATACTTCCAAGCTCATCTGAGAGGATATTCCTGACATCACACTGCGTTGACGTCAATGCCATCATACCATTTTTATATGTCAGATGCCAGAGGGTCAACAACCTGCCAGCCAACCAATTTGTCAACATGCTAGTTGGAAATCCCCATTTTCTTGCTACACCCTTGGTTGAATATCCATTGTCTTCAACATCTCTCATGGTGGATTCCATATCTTTTATTGTCCACACTTGTTGCAATGAAATCTTCCTTGATGCAACCATTACTTTCACTTGGATTAAGGGTTCAATTGGCTATGTAGTGGGAATAACTTCAATATCTTCATCTACTTGTAGCCTGGCACCTCTTTTATGTGGAGGGAGTGTCATCTATAATATCTTTGCACCATGCTTAGTTCTCTTTTGGGCTTTGTTCTTCATTTACAATGATTGTGTGCATAATATATAGGAAGAATTTGAAAATAATGCAGTTAGTATCGGTCAAATCAAATTTTAAACATATATTCAACTATAATTTAAGCTCATCTTGTTGTATGTATAAATTGATTAGAACTCTATTTCTTAGTTTTGAATACCATTCCATTTATGTGAATAAAAACATTATATGTACATGTATGAAATTAAATATAAAATATTAACTTTATGTATAACTTAATGTAAATGTGTTTTTTTAAGACAAAATCATTTGTCATTTTTGTATACTTGAACATATATAGAAGGTCATCTTGAAATGTACAAGGGTAAGTGCAAGAAGATGGGGGGCCAAAAAGGGGTCTTAAGTGGCCACTTTTTTTTCTGAAATCAGGAAATACTGGCCTTGGATGAGAAATTGAGCATAGTTACACTCAAAATTTGGAGATGCAACCAAAACAATGTTCGTAGTGCTCCGAGTCTACTTTCTAAACTACTATTTTGTTTTGAAAATGGCATAGATTAAGGGGTTCAAAAGAGGGAGCCACAGAAATTGGTGTTGTTTATGTCAAAAAAACATAACATAGCATGTTTTGTGGCTCCCTCAAAAGGTCAACTTTTTTTTGGTATTTTTAAAATCGCTTCAGTGAGAAATTAGCTAATAGCATGTAGTTTATGCCCGATTTTTCTGATAATTTTTTGATGAATATTTGATTTTTTACTAATTTTTAAAGTGGACACATCCTAAAAAAATAGAATTTTGGCCGTGCTACCCCTATAAATTTTGAAACTAATTGAAAATCATTTTTTTATTTTTTTAATATTTGTAGAATGGAGTCTAGTTTCTAAATATGTAATTTTTTTGAAATTTGAATGAATAGTTATTTTACAATGAAAAAAAGACCAAACAGTGGTTTTTGCCCAAAAATGGACACACAAACAAAAGAAATTAAAGATGAAAGGCTTAACATTGTTAAAATCTGAAAAAAATCACATCGTCAAATAGCTAAGAGAAACCTTAACATTACCCATGTGTTCGATTTGTTCAACCTTGAAACACGTGCAAATCTGAGGGTTAGCATGAACGAAATTATGTGAAATTTTGAAGAATATAGAAAAACACGTCTGTGACTGTTCATAAGGCACTCCAAGCCTTTGGGTTGGAAATCCAAAGCAAATCCCAAGCCCAAGGCTTGGGATTCCCAAAGCAAGAAATAACGTGAGCGCGTTATAACGCGCTCGCGTTATAATGCGCTCGTGTTATGTTTTGCCTTGCATTTTTCTTTCCCACAAGTCTGTCTTTTGTCATGTTTGACATAACGCGAGCGCGTTATAACGCGCTTGCGTTATGTCCCACTCAAATTTTTTTACGTTCAAGGCTATTAATCATGAGGGTTAAGGCATAAGGGATAGAGTTGGAGGGTTTACAGATAAGGGATTAGCGTTTAAGGTATAGTATCGAGCCCGTTGAGGGTCTAGGAATAAGGATAGCGTTTAAGGTTTAGGGATGAGGGATGACAGATTACGGTTGAGGGTTGAGGGATCAAAGTTAAGGGTTGAGGGATTAGGGTTTGACATTGAGGTTTGAGGGTTGAGGTTCAAGGGTCAAGGGTTTAGGGATAGGGTTTAGGGTCGATGGATTAGGGTTAAAGTAGAGTGTGGAGGGTGTAAGGATTAGGGATAGGGTTGGAGGGTTTAGGGATAAGGGATTAGGGTTTAAGATATAGTATCGAGTCTGTTGAGAGTTTAGGAATAGGGATAGCATTTAGGGATTAGGGATGAGGGATTATAGTTGAGGGATGATGGATTAGGGTTGAGGGTTAAGGGATTAGGGTTTAGGGATAAGGTTTAGGGTTGAGGGTTGAGGGATTAGGGTTTAAGGTATAGTGTTGAGGGTTGAGGGTTGAGGGTTTAGGATTAGGGTTTAGGGTTGATGGATTAGCATTTAATGTCGAGGTTAGGGTTAGAGTGTCAAGGGTAGAGGGATTAGGGATAGGGTTTAGGGTTGAAGGTTTAAGGATTGAGGGTTGAGGCTTTAGGGATGAGGGTTTAAGGCTTAAGATATAGTGTCAAGTGTTGAGGGTGTAGGGATAGGGTTTAAGTTTTAAGGGTTAAGGGTTGAGGGATATGGATTAGGGTTTAAGGTATAGTGTTGAGGGTCGAGGGATCAGAGTTAAGGGTTGAGGGATTAGGGTTTGATGTTGAGGGTTGAGGGTTGAGGTTCGAGGGTCAAGGGTTTAGGGATAGGGTTGAGGGTCGAAGAATTAGGGTTAAAGTAGAGTGTGGAGGGTATAAGGATTAGGGATAGGGTTGGAGGGTTTAGGGATAAGGGATTAGGGTTTAAGGTATAGTATCGATTCTGTTGAGGGTGTAGGAATAGGGATAGCATTTAGGGTTTAGGGATGAAGGATTAGAGTTGAGGGATGAGAGATTAGGGTTGAGGCTTGAGGGATTATGGTTTAGGGATAAGGTTTAGGGTTGAGGGCTGAGGGATTAGGGTTTAAGGTATAGTGTTGAGGGTTTAGGGATAGGGTTTAGGGTTGAGGGATTAGGATTTGACGTTGAGGGTTGAGGGTTTAGGGTTTAGGGTTAGGGTTGAGAGATGAGGGATCAGAGTTAAGGGTTGAGGGAATAGGGTTTGACGTCGAGGGTTGAGGGTTGAGGTTCGAGGGTCAAGGGTTTAGGGATAGGGTTGAGGTTGAAGGGATTAGGGTTAAAGTAGAGTGTGGAGGGTGTAAGGATTAGGGATAGGGTTGGAGGGTTTAGGGATAAGGGATTAGAGTTTAAGGTATAGTATCGAGTCTGTTGAGGGTTTAGGAATAGGGATAGCATTTAGGGTTTAGGGATGAGGGATTAGAGTTGAGGGATGAGGGATTAGGGTTGAGGGTTGAGGGATTAGGGTTTAGGGATAAGGTTTAGGGTTGAGGGTTGAGGGATTAGGGTTTAAGGTATAGTGTTGAGGGTTGATGGTTTAGGGATAGGGTTTAGGTTTGAGGGATTAGGGTTTAGGGTTGATGAATTAGGATTTAATGTTGAGAGTTGAGGGTTGAGGGTTGAGGGTTGAGGGTTGAGGTTGAGGGATAGGGTTAATGGTCAAGGGATTAGGGTTAAATAAGAGTGTCGATGGTAGAGGGATTAGGGTTTAAGGTATAGTATCGAGCCTGTTGAGGGTCTAGGAATAGGGATAGCGTTTAGGGTTTAGGAATGAGGGATTAGAGTTGAGGGATGACGGATGACAAATTAGGGTTGAGGGTTGAGGGATTAGGGTTTAGGGACAAGGTTTAGGGTTAGGGTTGAGGTATTAGGGTTTAAGGTATAGTGTTGAGGGTTTAGGGATAGGGTTTAGGGTTGAGGGATTAGAGTGAAGGGTTGAGGGATTAGAATTTGGCATTGAGGGTTTAGGATTAGGGTTGAAGGTCGAGGGATCAGAGTTAAGGGTTAAGGGATTAGGGTTTGATGTTGAGGGTTGAGGGTTGAGGTTCGAGGGTCAAGGGTTTAGGGATAAGGTTGAGGGTCGAGGAATTAGGGTTAAAATAGAGTGTGGAGGGTATAAGGATTAGGGATAGGGTTGGAGGGTTTAGGGATAAGGGATTAGAGTTTAAGGTATAGTATCGAGTCTGTTGAGGGTTTAGGAATAGGGATAGCATTTAGGGTTTAGGGATGAGGGATTAGAGTTGAGGGATGAGGGATTAGGGTTGAGGGTTGAGGGATTAGGGTTTAGGGATAAGGTTTAGGGTTGAGGGTTGAGGGATTAGGGTTTAAGGTATAGTGTTGAGGGTTGATGGTTTAGGGATAGGGTTTAGGTTTGAGGGATTAGGGTTTAGGGTTGATGAATTAGGGTTTAATGTTAAGAGTTGAGGGTTGAGGGTTGAGGGTTGAGGGTTGAGGTTGAGGGATATGGTTAATGGTCAAGGGATTAGGGTTAAATAAGAGTGTCGATGGTAGAGGGATTAGGGTTTAAGGTATAGTATCGAGCCTGTTGAGGGTCTAGGAATAGGGATAGCATTTAGGGTTTAGGAATGAGGGATTAGAGTTGAGGGATGACGGATGATAGATTAGGGTTGAGGGTTGAGGGATTAGGGTTTAGGGACAAGGTTTAGGGTTAGGGTTGAGGGATTAGGTTTAAGGTATAGTGTTGAGTGTTTAGGGATAGGGTTTAGGGTTGAGGGATTAGAGTGAAGGGTTGAGGGATTAGAATTTGGCGTTGAGGGTTTAGGGTTTAGGATTAGGGTTGAAGGTTGAGGGATCAGAGTTAAGGGTTGAGGGATTAGGGTTTGATGTTGAGGGTTGAGGGTTGAGGTTCGAGGGTCAAGGGTTTAGGGATAGGGTTGAGGGTCGAGGAATTAGGGTTAAAGTAGAGTGTGGAGGGTATAAGGATTAGGGATAGGGTTGGAGGGTTTAAGGATAAAGGATTAGAGTTTAAGGTATAGTATCGAGTCTGTTGAGGGTTTAGGAATAGGGATAGCATTTAGGGTTTAGGGATGAGGGATTAGAGTTGAGGGATGAGGGATTAGGGTTGAGGGTTGAGGGATTAGGGTTTAGGGATAAGGTTTAGGGTTGAGGGTTGAGGGATTAGGGTTTAAGGTATAGTGTTGAGGGTTGATGGTTTAGGGATAGGGTTTAGGTTTGAGGGATTAGGGTTTAGGGTTGATGAATTAGGGTTTAATGTTGAGAGTTGAGGGTTGAGGGTTGAGGGTTGAGGTTGAGGGATAGGGTTAATGGTCAAGGGATTCTGGTTAAATAAGAGTGTCGTTGGTAGAGGGATTAGGGTTTAAGGTATAGTATCGAGCCTGTTGAGGGTCTAGGAATAGGGATAGCATTTAGGGTTTAGGAATGAGGGATTAGAGTTGAGGGATGACAGATGAAAGATTAGGGTTGAGGGTTGAGGGATTAGGGTTTGATGTTGAGGGTTGAGGGTTTAGGGTTAGGGTTGAGAGATGATGGATCAGAGTTAAGGGTTGAGGGATTAGGGTTTGACGTTGAGGGCTGAGGTTCGAGGGTCAAGGGTTTAGGGATAGGGTTGAGGTTGAAGGGATTAGGGTTTAAGGTATAGTGTTGAGGGTTGATGGATCAGAGTTAAGGGTTGAGGGATTAGGGTTGAGGGTTGTAAGGATTAGGGATAGGGTTGGAGGGTTGACGGATTAGGGTTGAGGGATTAGGATTTGACGTTGAGGGTTGAGGGTTTAGGGATAGGGTTGAGGGATTAGGATTTGACGTTGAGGGTTGAGGGTTTAGGGATAGGGTTGAGGGTTGAGGGATTAAGATTTGACATTGAGGGTTGAGGGTCGAGGGATCAGAGTTGAGGGTTTAGGGATTAGGGATCTATAGCAGGACAAAACGCGAGCGCGTTATAGCGCGAGCACGTTATAACGCGCTCGCGTTTTGTATTTCTATTAAAACGGTAAAAAAGTGGTTACCCCCGTGATCCAGGCCCACATGCTCTATTTTCTTACTGATTCTGCGCGTGCTCCGACAAAAAAGAAGTGCTTTCATGCTATTGGGAAGTTCACATGCACATTTGACACATTGTACCACCTTTGCATGATCTTTCCACCACCTTTTCTGCTTTGCCAACTTGAGAAGGAGGAAATAACATAGTTTTCAAACCAAGTTTGATATATATCTATTCAAGTTTCAATTTTTGTAGTATTGCAATGTTAATTGTGATTCAATTTTAAGAATTTAACATTGAAAAGGAAGCAAGTGGTGAAAAACTCAAATTGTTGAGGAGTTTGATGCAAGAAGATAAAAACACTACATAATTGGGTACTCTCTCCATTCAAATCTTTATTTTTTAGGTATGTCAAGTCTTTACATGCATGTTCTTTACATTTTCCTTATTTCGGATTGAATTACTTTATCATGCTTTATCATACATGTTTAAAATAGACACATTCCCAATCAAGAAAGCAACCTACAATCTCACATGATGCCATGTATATTTTCTACACTTGGGCTCTTTAATAATTATGTGTAATAAACAAACCTTAGTTCATACCATGATGTCAAACTATACAAGAATAAATCCTTACAACATAAAAAAAATACAATCCCACTATTATCATGTATTCATTTCTTAGGAACTAATATTGGTCTCTTTATCATGCTACAGACAAATTCTCTGTCATGCCGAGGAAACGATCAAGAATTAAACCAACATAGGAAGAGATAGAAGCTAAGAATGCAAAGAAAGCAATGGCTATGAGGGAACTTCATGAGAAGAAGAAATTGGACATGATAAATGAAGACATACCAATTGAAGAGGAACCACAACCATCACAAAGAGATATGGTATTGGCGGCACAAAGAGAACGAATGCAAAAACTTCGTGGTACGAGAGATTTGAATACCATAGTTGGAGACACATCCTTTACCGCAAGTCAACATGTAGGGACACCATCTACCACATCTCAAGTTGAGAGTACATCATCACTCACATGTGATGAAGGAGGTAAGCCATCATTCCCACCTCAACCTCAAGGTATGTCATCTATTCCATCTTCGATCGAAAGTATGCCATCTAACCCATCTCATTTAAATATTGATGAAATTCCTAATGTTGAGATGAATTTACCTAACTTGACACCACCTAGAATTTTGCATAGAAAGCCAAAGTATTTGATTGATATTGATGAGAATATTTTGCAGCCAATGGAAGGTAAGATTCCAAAACGCACTTGTAGAAGATATGCTAATAAGATTTGGAGATTGTTCTTTGAAAAGTTAAATGAGACTGCAAGATGTCAACTATTCATTGAAATGATGCGAAGTATAAAGTATAGGTCTATCATGAAGATTCTTGGGTTGAGAACATCAGAGGCTTCAAGTGAAAAATCTATTGTCAAGAATCTAATGAGTGCGTATGAGAGTGTGGGTAACACCTCACGCACAAAAGATAGTAATGCAACATGGTGTGTGATTACATCAACTATAGTAAGTAGTCAAACGAGGAAATCTCGTCTCATTAGAAAGACAAGTCAAGAATTGAGAATTAATAGGAAAACTTTATCAAGAGCCGTTGGAAGACGCCAAAGAATTGAGGACACTAATGCCAATGAATTATGGATGTTCTCGGGGAGACTACCACGAAAAGATAAACCAATTGTTGAAGCATTGAGATCAATAATTGAAGACTTTTGGAAGAATTACACAAGGGTATCTCTGAATCAAAGGGATGTGGTAAGAAGGAGAATTGGTAGTCAGAACCGCGAGCCACATCCAAAGCATTTTTTGGATGAGACTCAAACACAGTTTTATGGTTAATTTCTAGAGAAGTATCCTCAAATTAAAATTTTTCAAAGATATTTTGAAATGCTAAAACCTTTCTATGTTAAGATAAATCACACACGCACTATTTGTTGTTGTAGATTACATATTGAATTTTCTAACCATTTTGATGCTTATAGGTCTATATGTTTAGATATGCATACTAACAATGATTTGCAGGGTTGTGCCATATGTGCCCCACCAACATCTTCAAGAGACTTCATATCAAGAATTTTATGTGAAAGAGAGGAAGGTCAAATATTCTACAAGAAATTATGCTTGGATGGCACACGTCATCGTTGCGGTGGCTTGCAACATTTGCCAATATGTGAACATATGGAAATAACACATGCGGTTGGAAATAAACTAGTAGAGTTTGGCAAGTATAAAACAGTGGCATACAATACAAAAGATGGTAAAGAAGCAAAGAGGTGTGAATTAGTTATTGAAAAGATTCCAGTGTATCAGTTTATGCCTATATTTCGTGACAGCATAGTGTATGAGTATGCAAGACATGCCCATAGAGCTCGATGGTTGGACTTGCAATTCAAGTTATGCAAGGACACATTTCTGGTTGGTAGCATTGTTTTAGTCGTCGACTTTGCAGAGAACTATAGTCTACAGCCACAGCGTGAGGTGCAATCACAATATTATAACTCCACACAGGTTTCTATATTTGTGCACATCGCATTCATTCATGCGAATGATAGTACAGAGGATGACAGAAAGATCATAAGGGAGTATAATTTCTATATTAATGATGATCGCACGCATTCTATGGAGTTCGTGCAAGGTTGCTTTCAGGTGTTCTACAATGATCTGGCTAGAAGGGGCATATCGTTCAGTCAGCATATCATATGGTCAGATAATTGTGCGTCACAATTCAAGAACTCGTGGAATTTCTATTGGCTGAGTAGGAGGCATAATTTTATAGGTATTCAACATATGTGAAACTTTTGTGAGGCCAGGCATGGAAAGGGGGAGCATGATGGTACAGGAGCATGTATCAAAAGAGCCATAGCACGAGAAGAGTTAAAGTATAAAGACAATGCAAAGTTGACAGATGCAAAATCGATTGACGAGTGGTGTAATGCTTCCATGGGTCCAGGTAATGAAGGTAAGTCTTTAGTTCGTAGATTTTTTTGGTTGATAGATGATACTAACATTGCACCATATGGTGATTGTTGTACACTGACAGGATCAAATGAGATGCACTCTTTCAGAAGCTCAATTGCAGGTTCATGGAGTATCCATACATGAAAGATGTCATGCTTTTGTTCTTTCTGTACAATTCAAGTCTAGGATGAGTGCGAGTCAAAGGAGTGGGTTGACGAATGGCAGTTAAGTTATCTTAGCCCACTTGACCCGTATCGACCCCCGACGGCACTAGAACTAACACAGATGGAATCGTCAGTTGACTTTGACCACATATTAGATTTAGTTCAACCAGGTAATATAGGGCACGTATATGCATCTAATTTCATCTAGTTCAACCAGGTAATGTCATCTTACTTTGTAGTGTTTTTGTAATGTTGACTAATTTCATCTAATTTGCTACACATATTAATGTAGGGAACGTATATGCAGTTATTGCAGATGAAGATAATGAAGAGGGAATAGATTATTACTTATGTCATTGTGTTGAGGCCAAAAAGAAATTGGAGGCCCCTGCTACAGATGGAGAAAACATCGAATACCCTACAGGATCAGTGGTTATTACTGGAACATGGCTTAGAAGGTACCCACATAAGAGTGTTAATATTTGGCTATTTCAGGACTTTGACATGCATCAGAAGATTCTTCATTACTCGAACCTTGTCATGGCATCCAATGTTCATTTGATAAAGTATCGGGGTAGACCTTTGAACAAAATATTGTGGAAGGTGCGTGAGTCTGACCATGAAGCAATACTTGACACAATAAAGAGTAGAGCAGATCCGGATGGTTCATTGGATTAATTTATAAGTATTCACATTGATTTTGTAAAGTTATGTTACATTGAGTTGTAAGTATGCACATTAATTTGTAAGGTTTGTCTTTTTTTATTTCCTCCTGCATTTTTACACATATGTACACATTTTTACATCATCATGTTATGCATTTTTGGTGTCCTGCTCCTGATGCGACCAAACTCATAACTCACCCTACTAGACACCATTTGATGATCTCTCCAACACTCTGGATCCAAGGCGCCCAATCATGATGATGACCTATATACCATTCTCCCAAGGCGCTCATAATGAATGAAAAGAAGACCAAGGGCGCCCAAGCTTAATAGACTTATTTCTTTCAATTTTGATGATCCAAACTCTTGCAATATGACATCCACTTTCATGCCTTTAGATCTTCCTTCACATAAAGGGTGCCAAATCAATGCATTAAAGTCTTTTGATATTAGGCGCTCATGATGATGAAACTTAGAGCTTTTTCCTTTCCTATGCGCTCATCTAAGATGTTTGAATGATAAGGAGCACCTCGACCTCTATAATGTACATTGGGCACCAAATCAAGGTGATTTTAAGTCACTTTGAGTCATTTGGGGTCAGTTTGAGTCTTTGAGTCATGTTGCAAAAAAGTGTCAATGTTGTCAAGTTGCACAAAGCAACTTTTGCATTTTTGGTGTCCTGCTCGTGATGTGACCAAACTGACTATTCTAACACATCCAGATGGGTACATTTATGCTAGGCATGGTCTTTTTTTCACCCAAACATGTCGAAACAGTCTGAGCTACATTGTACCAACGATATCCCTGAAGAGTCCAAAGTGCAAAAAGGCTGCAATCTTTGACGAGATGTTACTTGAAAACTGTGTCACTTAGAAACATTCTGTCTAAGGCAACGCTATCACGTATAGTGCCTCTACAATAACCTCTCTCGGTTTTTTATAGCTCTGAGGCATTTACCCGTGGTGAAAGGTTTTCTGCTGCCCCAAAAATCGTCAGAAGGAGGCAGTGTAAAGTTGCAAAGGGGTGTAACTTTTGTCTTGCTCTTGATGCGATCAAACTGACTATTCCAACGCATCTGAATGGGTACATTTATGCTAGGCATGGTCCTATTTGTCACCCAAACATGTCAAAACAGTCGAAGCTACATTGTACCGACGATATCCCTGAAGAGTCCAAAGTGCAAAAAGGCAGCAATCTTTGACGAGATGTTACTTGAAAACTGTGTCACTTAGAAACATTCTGTCTGAGGCAAAGCGATCACGTAGAGTACCTCTACAATAACCTCTCTCAGTTTTTTATAGCTCTAAGGCATTTGCCCGTGGTGAAAGGTTTTCTGCTGCCCCAAAAATCATCAGAAGGAGGCAGTGTAAAGTTGCAAAGGGGTGTAACTTTCGTCCTGCTCCTGATGCGACCAAACTGACTGTTCCAACGCGTCCAAATGGGTACATTTATGCTAGGCATGGTCCTATTTTTCACCCAAACATGTTGAAACAGTCGGAGCTACATTGTACCGACGATATCCCTGAAGAGTCCAAAGTGCAAAAAGGCAGCAATCTTTGACAAGATGTTACTCAAAAACCGTGTCACTTAGAAACATTCCGTCTGAGGCAACGTGATCATGTAGAGTGCCTCTACAATAACCTCTCTTAGTTTTTTATAGATCTGAGGCATTTGTCCGTGGTGAAAGGTTTTCTGCTGCCCCAAAAATCGTCAGAAGGAGGCAATGTAAAGTTGCAAAGGGGTGTAACTTTCGTCCTGCTCCTAATGCGACCAAACTGACTGTTCCAACGCGTCTGAATGGGTACATTTATACTAGGCATGGTCCTATTTCTCACCCAAACATGTCGAAACAGTCAGAGCTACATTGTACCGACGATATCCCTGAAGAGTCCAAAGTGCAAAAAGGCAGCAATCTTTGACGAGATGTTACTCAAAAAATGTGTCACTTAGAAACATTCTGTCTGAGGCAACGAGATCACGTAGAGTGTCTCTACAATAACCTCTCTCAATTTTTTATAGCTCTGAGGCATTTGCCCGTGGTGAAAGGTTTTCTGCTGCCCCAAAAATCGTCAGAAGGAGGCAGTGTAAAGTTGCAAAGGGGTGTAACTTTCATCCTGCTCCTGATGCGACCAAACTGACTGTTCCAACGCGTCTGAATGGGTACATTTACGCTAGGCATGGTCCTATTTTTCACCCAAACATGTCGAAACAGTCGGAGCTACATTGTACCGACGATATCCCTGAAGAGTCCAAAGTGCAAAAAGGCAGCAATCTTTGACGAGATGTTACTCAAAAATTGTGTCACTTAGAAACATTCCGTCTAAGGCAACAGGATCATGAAGAGTGCCTCTACAATAACCTCTCTCAGTTTTTTATAGCTCTAAGGCATTTGCCCGTGGTGAAGGGTTTTCTGCTGCCCCAAAAATCGTCAGAAGGAGGCAGTGTAAAGTTGCAAAGGGGTGTAACTTTCATCCTGCTCCTGATGTGACCAAACTGACTATTCCAATGCATCTGAATGGGTACATTTACGCTAGGCATGGTTCTATTTTTCACCCAAATATGTCGAAACAATCAGAGCTACATTGTACCGACGATATCCCTGAAGAGTCTAAAGTGCAAAAAGGTAGCAATCTTTGACGAGATGTTACTCGAAAACTGTGTCACTTAGAAACATTCTGTCTGAGGCAACGTGATCACGTAGAGTGCCTCTACAATAACCTCTCTCAATTTTTTATAGCTCTGAGGCATTTGCCTGTGGTGAAAGGTTTTTTGTTGCCCCAAAAATCATCAGAAGGAGGCAGTGTATTAAGTCAGGATGAAAGCCTATTCACTCTAGGCACCTATTTTTGACCAAATCACACATGCGCCTTGAACAACTCTATCTTCAAGGCGCTTTTCTCTAATCTCTGTAACTCTCCAAATCCACTAAGGCACAAATTTTACCTCTTGGGCTCAAGATATAGGTTCTTCATCCAAGGCGCCAGAATGGTCCAAAGGCGCATTTCACCTCTAACCTCACCTCTGACCTTACTTTGAGGTGCTAAACCTTTTGACATTTCAAGTAACTTCAAGAGAACTATTTTTCCTTAAGGTGGTTCACTCCTTGCAATTGGATGTATGGTACTTGTAACTCATTTGATTGACTTTGTAATGTTTCTTCTTCTCGCAGAGTAGATAAGGATGATATAAGCTTACTTCATGAATCGGAGTAGAAATCTTTCTTGGACTTGCTAGGTGAAAGGACTTGAACTTGAAGGACTTGAAGTTGATGAAGTGATCCTTCATGATGGCCTTTGACATTACCTTCTTGGAGTGTAGATGATAACACCTTCCTTGGATAAAGTGGATAACCTCTGACCTAAACTTTGAAGCTTGATGAATCTTGAAGATTGGGTTTCCTCCTACTCCCCTTCTGGGCTCCACTCCATCAAAGACGTATTTAGTTGTCCAAGGCACCAACATTCACTCAGGGGTGCCCAAAGAGAAAGTTTACAACTCTAAGGCGCTAAACTCTTATGCAAAAATGGTCATCATCAAAGGCGCAAAAATGGGTCTCTGGGCGCCAATCTCTACAAGACACTCCATCTCATTTCTCTCCTCCATTACAAGCACTCACTTACCTCAATCTTGGGTGCATACCAACATCCCAACATCCAAATCACCTAGGCGCTCAAAACCTTCAAGACTCAAGGCACATTTTATGATCAAACAAGGTATCTCCTGAACAAGGCGCTCATAGTCTCATCAGGGCGTTAATCATCATCATGAGCGCTCATATTGTTCTAGGCGCACAGTTATCTCTGGAATGCTCAAGGCACTCAAGGCGCACATACCCTTCTCTAGGCTAGTTTACACTTATTCAAGGCACTCATTCCAAAATTACATGAACTCCTCATTACAAGACACACAAACTAGATGATCCTAGGGCATAAGGGCGCTCAAACTAGATCTTTGCAAAAACTCCCCAAGCATTCAAACTTTTAAGGCACCAAAAGTGGTCTTTTCTACAACTTCTCTAGCCATATGCCTTAGGTGCTCAAACCTTCCTTGAACTCCAATTATTCAATCCAGGGTGCTCAACTACCTCCTCAAGGCGCTCTATCTCAAGTATCATTACTCTTCTTAAAGACCTAGGCGCACATTGTGGGGTATTCTACTCAACAAGAACTAGGCACTCATTATGAAGACTCCAATTATCAAGGTTCACTTCAACTTTCAAAGGTGCATTTTGGACTCCAAAGGTGTTAGGTTAAAGCCACTAGGGCGCTAGATACCAAAGGGGGCAAGGTGTCAGAACCTCCTTTAAGATGTAAGAAAATCTCCTCAAGGCACAGCTAAAGGCGCTCCAAACCATACCAAGGTGCTAATATCCTCATCCAAGGTGCTAAAACACTTAATGCAAGTTCTTCAAGTTCTTCAAGTACTTATCCAACTTGATTCCTCCAACATAGGGCACATATCTTTTTTCATGTCTTCTCTGGGCGCATTTCAAGGTTTGATCTAGATGGTGCAATGTCTACTTGAGTTGGCCCCAGGGCGCTAAGTGAGTACTCTGAGCAAATCTTCTCCGGATGCCCAATCTTGTCCAAGGCGCCAAAACAATACCTCCCACTATAGGCGCTAAATGACTTATCCAATTCCTTGAAAACATTTGAAGTGTTTTACCTTCCAAGGTGATCAATTTCTATCATCTGTGGCGCATATTACCCTTAGATATTGAACATTACTCTCTTCATCAAGACCTCTCCCCATTAAGGCGCCCAAGTCGCTTCAACATGCCAAGAATACTCCTTAAATGCCATCCTCTTGAAGGCACTAGATTGGTTAAGGCATTCATCTCTGGAGACTTTAATCATCAGGGCGCTCTCATTCCATTAGTAAGGCGCTTCTACTCTTAGGCGCAAATTCAACTCAACCAAACCTTTCCTGATGATGGCCTATGCTTCTAGGTGCTCATTTACTCTGAAATGGACCAACCTCAACTCCAAGGCGCATTTCCACTTGATCTTCATCCTGGCGCTAGATGGAAGTTTGAAGTTTAATTTTGATTGACGCAAGGCATTCAAGGGGCATGCGTCACTTACCTTTGCTTAGGCGCTACTTCATGCTCTCTGCCACTTCAAAGAGCCCTTTTATCATCCTTCAAGGTGCCAATTCCTCCTAAGGCGCATCATCTTTCTTTATTAACCCATCTAAGGTGCTTCGTCTAGACTCATTACCTTCCTTAGGCGCCAACACCAACTTCAAGGCAACTGAAGGTGCTCAAGTCACTTCAAGGCGCCAACTCATGGATAATCTAATCCTCCGCATCATTAATATTCAAGACCCTGACAACTTGGAAATGAGATCGCATAAATCAATGCAAAGCATCTGAGCTCAAAAAAGAGGGGGTCCCCAGTCTGATGGGGTGATGTGTGATTTGGTCACAATAGGAAGTACCTTGAAGACTTAGATTAAGATGGAATTCACCTCCAGAATGTTAGGCACTTGATAGAAGATAAAGGCGCTAGGGTAAAAGAGCTTCAAAAGTTTGATGTCAAGTGTGAATTGAGGTAATAGGCGTTGATACCAGTTGACATTACTCCAAACATGCACCTAAGAGAGATGCAAGTCCCCAAGACTAATTTTGGAACAAGACGCTGTTGATAACTGAGAGGGGGGGGTGAATCAGTTATCCTAATTATTTCCCTTATTGAACTTTCTTTTTAATTGATGCAGCATAGAATCAAACACAAAAACATTAATCATGAAATAAGAAACACATGACACAGTATTTTTGACGTGGAAACCCTGTTAAGGGAGAAAACCACAGGGGTGATTAACCCAAAATTATTCTCTGTTAGAAGAATAGGAAATTACAAAATGGCACTTGCCAATTAGGGCTCACTGCCCGAGCACACTGCTCACAAGAGGCCCACTGCCTACAAGAAGACACACTGTCTACAAAGTGATAAGAATCACAGTCTTGAACTGATTGGAAGCATCTGCATATGCTGGAGTTCAGTTCCGGTTAGGCTCAGTACACTGATCTGCTGCACTTCATCTTTCCTCTGTTCTTTATTCTGCTATCTTTCACATACCGGATCCTTTTTGCTACCTCTGCTCTGTTCTGGACTTATTCGCATATATCTTCACACCATCACACTCTTCACAACTAAATCCATCCTCTATATATATCTGCATAAGTAATTTCATCACCTTTCTAGTCGGCATCCGGAACAGTCTAGTTTCATACAAACTCTTGTTCTGTCGGCTGAATCCTTCCTCACCAAGCAATGCGGATCAAGCATATACTTGTAGATATCATTAATCATGTCGGCCAAACATGATTCATGCCTTCACAACCTCTATCATCAACAGTAACACATCCGGAAAGTAGTCTGATACTCTGTCAGTCAGTTCTTCCTCTGTTTTCACTGTCTCTCAGGAATCCGGTACTCAACCATTCATATCTTTTTCCTTGTCCATCACCGGAGGCTAAATCCTTGGAATATACCACTCAAGGTAGTCCTCTTGACTTCCCCAAATCCGCACTACACCAAGACACTTCCTCTGAGAGATCCGGACCAATCTGTCGGACCTTGCCACATGCTCTGTTCTTCTTCACCAGACCACAACATTCTTTATTCTGACTTCCGGTAGAGACACATCATGACTTGCGGATATGTGGGATGACCTTTGTTGCCATCAATGACAACAACCATGAATCCATATAGTGTCTCTTGCCAACAATCTCCCCCTTTGGCATTGATGGCAACACTTAGTGAAAAATGACTAAGTGTTTTCACTATGCTCCCCCTTTGCTGATGCTCTGTCTTTATATACAATTTCCGGAACTCCCCCTTAGTTGGATTCCTCATTTTTCACTGCTCCTCACTCCCCCTTTGACATCAATGGCAAAGGGTGGGGTCTGCACACCAAAATTTTCAAAAATTTTCTATATATAGCCACATATTTACATACTCACATGTACTGAAGAATGTCTGCAAAGGATGTCTGCAATTGGATCATTTCTGTAGCCCAACTTTGCTTCATTCTATCCAAAATTGAAATGTGACCACTTAACAAAAATGCAAAAGCTTCTGCCCGCTTGAGATCTGTCGGATCTTTTGTTTGGGCGGTGGTCTGAGCATCACTAATGGCCTCATGCATAGTTTCCAACTTAGGGATTATAATCCTTCTAAGTTCTCCCATCCGGTTAGTGATGTTCTTCCTTTCCTTCTCAAGATTCTTTATTTCATTCAAGACTGCAATAGTCTGACATTCTTGATTTATTATAGAGGAAGAGAGAGGATCAAAACTTTGAGATAAGCTTTGTAGCTTATCCTGTTCCTCTTTTATTTTCTTGTCAAATGCTGCTGTTGCCTTTGACCAGGATATACAAAATTTGTAGATGTCACTGCCATCCTTAAGAGCATTCTCTAAGCTCTTTATTCCAATGCTTACAATCTTCCTATCTTTAGAGATTAATTCTAATATTTCTGAAAATCTCTTATCCAAAAATTCCTTCCGGACCTTTTCTTTAGCTGATTTTTCTAGAGAATCAAAATGTGTATCAACACTGCTGACTAAGGTTTTTAGATTACCGGAAGTGGAGGCTGTCGGATCTATTTGGATTGATGGCATAATCTTTACAAGTACTCCGGAAGCAGCCTCTATCAACTCACAGTCTTCCATATGAGACTTCAGGGGCTTTTCATTTGCCTTGGCATTTGCAAATGAAGCTATCTTCATTGTTTGTACCGGAGAGAGAGAGTCAAAGTCGAATGGGCCTTTTAGAAGCTCCGGTTCATCAATCTCTAAAGTTTCTTTGCTCAAAAATTGTTGAACAGTTTGCGCAGTGTCTCTTGCTGGAGACAAATGTTTCTTTTCTTCTGCAGTCTTGGAACTGTCAACCTCTTTGTCTTTCACCACTGCTTCCTTCTCCTGTAATTGCTCTTCTTCTTTGGATCCAGAGACTGTAGGGGAAACCGGAGGAGAGATGTTTGTCTGTTCAGGGCTCACTTCTCCGGAACAGATGATTCCAAATCAGCAACTGTTTCTGCACCTAAGTCCTCTACAACAGGAAGATTGAACCTTTTGAAGGCCTTCCGGAGGATCTCTTCTGTCTCTTGGGCCACTCGGTCAGTCTCACCAAGCATGAGTTGATTCATCCTGGCTTTACTTCTGAACTCATCTTTGCAGTCCTTGAAGATAATGTTCATTGTCTTGGGATCAATTTGAGGATATAGCTGAATAGCTATCTGCTCCCGGATCTCAAGATCTTTAGCATGAGCATTATTCTTTCTTACTTCCAATTCCTTTTCTAGGCTTTTAGGAATAAGAGATATGATCTCAATGAAAGCCTTATTATATATGTTAAGATATTTGACTGTGGCTTCCTGCAGAGTCTTTTGGTCAGCCTCACTGAAGTCATCATAAGATTCAGTCATTGGTTGAAGGTTTCCATCCATCGTGACCGACTTGATTATGCTCTCTAGAGACAGAGTGGGCTTTTCAACAGATACCTCTGCCATTTCATCCTTATCTTGGCCTGTGGAGGGCTTACCGGATCCTTTCTTTTTCTGTTTCTTTATTTCTTTTACTCCCTCATCTGACTCTGTTTCCTCTTCATCCTTTTGGCTTCCATAAGCCCTTGTGGCTTTTGTCTTGGATCTCTTACCGAATGCCTGGACTTCCGATTTTGAACTTTTGGTTGTGGGAGGTGCAGATCTCTTTGATGATCTGGTCCGGGTGGGAGCTTCAACCGGAGCACTTTCTTTACTTTTCTCTTCTTCCTCAGCCTTCCTCCTCTTTTCCCGGCTGGCATCAAGTGCCTCTTTTGAGATGCCTAGGCCTTGAGCAATGTGCTCTACTTCTTTTCTCACCTTTCTTTTAATCTCAGGTTCCCTGAGTTCTACATGTATTTTTACACTCAGCTCCTCAAAGGTTCCAAACCTTTCTGCCTTAGGATCTTTGGGCTGACTTAGCATGTGTTGAACATGCAGCTCCACTATCTGTTCATCCACTTCATACCCCATGGGCATGATCCAGACAGTCCTTGGCTCCACTGCCTCCATTAGGCACTGATCAGTGTCAACCATAAAACACACTGAGTCTTTGTATTTTTCAACAAGAGACTGGGGAATTCTCTCTCTTGCTTGCATCATGCTCTGAAAGTTTTTGAAGTATCCCCATAGAGCTGAATTTCTCGCTTTTGCATCCCCAAGTCCATGTAAATAGTCTCTTATCTGGACTGCAACAGGTTTGTCATTCTGCCATACCCATCCACTTGATCCGGGTAGCTCATTCATGAAGTAGAAGAATAGACATACAATAAGAGTACCATACTTAAAGGAATTCTTCTTATCCTTCTTGATTTTCTGTATATTTTCCATTAATTGGCTTAGCAGTAGTTCGCAGAGATCATATTCTGCATTCTTTCTTAGCATTTCATAGGCAGTGTATACTGCAGTTCCAGATACAGAATTCTCCCTGCTGGAGTGATAGATCTTGTATCCTATTATCATGGATGCATATTTGATATCCGGATCTGAAATATCTTCAATGGTCATTGCCCTCTTATCAAATTTTGATCCGGTGGCCTCAGTTACAATGTTGTTCTTGACAGATTTGAGGATAGGTATCCCTCTGGAAGAGTATAGACCAGTTACTGCTCTAATTGTCTCTTTTGTGATCTTGCAGGGTCTATCTAGCCATAGAAAGTTGTCATGCATCCTGCTCAGTACATACCGGACCCATTCATCTTCTTCAAAGCAGGTGAAATGAATAAATTGCTCAAATTGTTTCTTCTGGATATCCTTATACTCTGGTTTAAGCTCAAAAGCATTGTCTATCAGTTGCTTGTGATAGAGGTTTCTTAATCTGAATTCCCCAAATTCTTCAATGCTTGCATGTATGTAAACCCTAATGTCTTCAGTATGTAAAACTCCGTGAGGAACACTAGAGAAGGCTCCTAGTGGATCTACCTCCAATGATTTGTAGGGGTGTTTCTTGAATGAGGGGCGAGGTCTATCAGAGATCTTAACTATGTTTGGAGTAGTCATTCTTCAAAGATTTGCAGTGAGGTAATGAAAAACGGAGAATACCTTATGCGCCTTCGACTTGCACGGAGTGATTGGATTGATTTCTTTATGCAATGACTTCGGCAGGAGATCCTTGGTGTGCTTGATGAACCTTGTTGCAGAGCTCCACTTTTCGCTTCTTCTTGAGTGCAGAATGAGCAAATGACTTTTGAGAAATCCCTTAAATTGCTCCGCGAACCCTAATATCTGTCTGCAATAAATGCTTCACCTACATCATTCCGGTTTGCCTTGTCTGGATAGCTTGGAGTATCCCGGATTAGTCTTGATCTGTGGATATCATCCGGATCTTTCAATCATGAATAAATCAAGGTAACATATTACAAGAACATCCCAAACACTCTGTCCAATCCGCAGAACAAGATAGTGCACTTCCGGATCTTTCCGGACCTTTATGTAATCCTTTATCATACCGGAGCATCTCCCTGAACAGGTCTTATTTGATCGATCACAGCTTCTTCATAACTCCATGCGGACCTCTGAAAACTTGACTGAAGCATCTCAAGACTCATATCTACAAACCCTTTGATCCGCATCTTGTGCCACATCCGGCACCACTTGTTTGGCTGGGGGAACAAGATTTTCTTTGAGTCTCCCCCTGAGCCTGAGCTCAATTTTTAATTTCCGGAAGAAATATCAGCACCAGAGTCTGGTGCGGATCCAACCTCTACATTCTCTGAACTTTTCTTCACCCAAATCTTGCTCATCTGATTCCTAACCTCATCCGCATTCATCTTTTGTTTACCCATGTCTTGATTCTGATTATACACCGGACCTCTTTTGTCCTGATACTTGTTTCTGCAGACTTTAGCATTATGACCGGACCTATTGCAGATTTGGCAAATAACATTTCTTTGCATATTTGACTGATATCCTCTTGATCTGCATTGATTAGCCATATGACCTACTCTATTGCATGTGAAGCATCTACCTTTGAATGATTTGTTTACTTGCATAATTCTGCATTCATGGGATTTGTGTCCATACCTTTTGCAGTTGAAGCACTGTCCGGAGAAGGATGAATTAATCTGATTCATTCTCATTCTGCACTGATTAGCTTTGTGACCAAAGTGGTTGCAGCTGTGGCAGTATCCATTGAAGGATGGATATCTTTGAGCATTTGGCTGTCTTACCGGAGGTCTTCTAGGCCTGCTCCTTGGATTTTCTGATCCAAGATTCTTCTGACCGGATCCAGAGCTTTCTCCTTTCTCATATCCCAAACCATACTTGTCATCTGTCCTCTTTTGACTTCCAAGAAGAACTTCAAGTTGAGCAGAACTTATCTTGAATTTCTCTTTATATTCATTTGCTGTTTGAAGGTCTCTTTTGAGAGAGGCAATTTGATCCTCAAGTTTTTCTTCATTATCTTTGGCATCTTCAAGATCAGATTCAAGATGTCTGATAATCCTGTCCATCTGGTGGCATTCTTCTGATTTTTCTTTAAGAGATTGTCTTAGATTGTCTTCAGCCTTTCTTTTTTCTTCAATCTCTTGAGTAAACTTTATAGTTCCTGATTCCATTTCATGTCTTAACATAATGACTTCTTTTGATAACTTTTCACATAACTTGGTTTGCTCAGTCAATTCTTCATTTGTATTGCTTTCTTCACTTTGTCTTGCCAACTGTTGGAGCAGCTCCTTTCTCTTTTTCATAGAGAGACTTAATTTGTCTTTTAATTCTCTCATGAATTCATCAGCCTGTTTGAGTCTTTCCTTTAATTCACTGACTTCAGAATTTGACTGTTCAAGATCCTCAAGAGCAGTCTTGAGTTGCTCCCTTAAACCATATGCATCCATTTGAAATCCCAGATCTTCCTCAAGCTGTTAGGCTCTATTAGGAGGAACTTAGCTCTGATACCAATTGTTGATAACTGAGAGGGGGGGGTGAATCAGTTATCCTAATTATTTCCCTTATTGAACTTTCTTTTTAATTGATGCAGCATAGAATCAAACACAAAAACATTAATCATGAAATAAGAAACACATGACACAGTATTTTTGACGTGGAAACCCTGTTAAGGGAGAAAACCACGGGGTGATTAACCCAAAATTATTCTCTGTTAGAAGAATAGGAAATTACAAAATGGCACTTGCCAATTAGGGCTCACTGCCCGAGCACACTGCTCACAAGAGGCCCACTGCCTACAAGAAGACACACTGTCTACAAAGTGATAAGAATCACAGTCTTGAACTGATTGGAAGCATCTGCATATGCTGGAGTTCAGTTCCGGTTAGGCTCAGTACACTGATCTGCTGCACTTCATCTTTCCTCTGTTCTTTATTCTGCTATCTTTCACATACCGGATCCTTTTTGCTACCTCTGCTCTGTTCTGGACTTATTCGCATATATCTTCACACCATCACACTCTTCACAACTAAATCCATCCTCTATATATATCCGCATAAGTAATTTCATCACCTTTCTAGTCGGCATCCGGAACAGTCTAGTTTCTTACAAACTCTTGTTCTGTCGGCTGAATCCTTCCTCACCAAGCAATGCGGATCAAGCATATACTTGTAGATATCATTAATCATGTCGGCCAAACATGATTCATGCCTTCACAACCTCTATCATCAACAGTAACACATCCGGAAAGTAGTCTGATACTCTGTCAGTCAGTTCTTCCTCTGTTTTCACTGTCTCTCAGGAATCCGGTACTCAACCATTCATATCTTTTTCCTTGTCCATCACCGGAGGCTAAATCCTTGGAATATACCACTCAAGGTAGTCCTCTTGACTTCCCCAAATCCGCACTGCACCAAGACACTTCCTCTGAGAGATCCGGACCAATCTGTCAGACCTTGCCACATGCTCTGTTCTTCTTCACCAGACCACAACATTCTTTATTCTGACTTCCGGTAGAGACACATCATGACTTGCGGATATGTGGGATGACCTTTGTTGCCATCAATGACAACAACCATGAATCCATATAGTGTCTCTTGCCAACAGACGCTCCATCAGAGGGTAAGATGACAATCCTTGGAAGTCAAGTGTTTCAAAGATTCTTTGAGAAATTGACAAGTTGTAACCTAGGCGCCAAAACCCCTGAGAATCCTCCTATCTAGCGCCTAGTTAGAAGAACACTAATATTGCGCCTAAGTGAATTTGAGTGTCAATATAGAGTCATCAAACCCCACCAGACATTCATCCATGTCTCTACCACCTCAAGGAAGCGCCCAGCTTAGGATGGCGCCTAGTCTAGTCTCTACTACCTTCAGTTGGCGCCTAACCCTAAGAGTCTTGCAACTATGACGTTCATCCATGCAACAAGCAAGGTGATGCTCCCTTGTGATATTGTGAGGTGTTGACATTCAGTTGACATCATTGAGTTTGATTGAGTTGATCAAGTGTAGACGCCATTGTAAACATCAAGGCTTCAAGGCCTTTCTTTTGTATCTCCATTGAATAAGTTGTAACTTCATGCTATTCAAAGCATTATCCATGTAATAAGACATTGCAAGTTGATTGAGTCAAATAACTAGACAAGTACCCAACTCTAAGGTTGATTCATTCAAGTAGTTATCTTTGATGTATATCTTTGTGTTGTTGAAGTAGTTGATGAATTGATAGCAAGTAAAATTGTTTAAGTAAGGAAAAATTTTCGTAGAACTAGTTGGGTATCTTACTATCATGTCCCCATTTCCGGCCTGATCACCAAATGAAGAATGAGTTAGCCTATTCCTCATTCCCAGAGGCTAATTCGAAATAATGAGGGAATGAATTGGTTTTTGACTAACTTAACTTTTGTTTTTTGCAGGAACAAAGTCAAAAACTTGAAATTGGTTAAGTCTGGATGCTAAACTTGACTAAGGCAGGACTCCTAGAGTCAGGGCGCACTTTCTTGCTTGCTCAATGTCAAATGTGTGCCTAACCAAGAATCATGGAGCTTTGAAGCACTTTAATCACATCAACTAGGGCACCTAAGTGAATAGAGGTACAATGAATCTTCCGGAGAACATGGATAGACAACTAAGTCTCCAACTTGAGTCTTCTAAGTGAATTGGATGATGAAGAGAGTCTAGTCATTTTGGGCGCTAGTATTAGGATGAATCATCCAAAATGGGTGCCTAGAACTAGAAGGCGCCAATGCATGAGTTCAAGGATCCTCCATTGGAGCACCTAGCCCAGATGGCTATAGATTGAAAGTTTTAAAGCTAAGTGATGTCTCTTAGGTGAATTCCTAGCCCAGGTGCATGTGTTGGGAAAAACTCTTTGGCTCTGGCGCCTAGAATTGGGAGCTTTGTAAGATGCACCAATTGATGAAACATTTCCATTTTGTGCCTAGAATAGAACTCTCTCACATAGTTGAAATTGACTTGATAGAAGGAGATAAGTCTTAAGGACTAGTTTGGCACCTCACTTGCCTATCTCACCTTTGAAATGCACTTTGGTTGATGATCATCATTGATGGTGCCTAGTGAAATGAAAAGCTATTTGCATCTCCAGAGGATCAAAATTGGATTAGGAGATCATCCTTGCAGTTGAGATTGACAAAGAAGTGTTAAAGGAATCACTTCAAATGGGTGCCTAAGCTAGTTGAGGCGCATATCAATTCCACTGTAACTCCAGACTGATGCTTAGGATCCAGTCATCTCCTAAGGCGTAGTTCCATTCACCCATGACCTCGCTTGGCGTCTAAAACTTGGAAACTCCTTTGGAAAGCTCCTGTTGCGCCTAGAAGCATGAGTTTGGGATATCAACTTGCAAAAGGCTTAGAAACTCTTCAAAGATGTTAGGCACAATCCCATGGCACTAGAGCTCAGTTTTGGCGCCTTCAAGGAATAACACATGAAGGAACTTGGGAGGTTAGGTGCTTGTAAAAGGGAACACCTTGGAACATCTTCCAGGGGTTGAAGTAGTAAGAAAACATCAAGTGAGTCTAGGCGCACTCCCTTGTGTGAACAGTTTAGCTCTGGCGCCTAGCCATAGAGTGAGCTAGAAGAAGTAGTTTAGACATTAGAAGATAGGCGCTCATTCTACAATGAAGCATTCCACCTTCCTAATCAACAAAGACTTGAAAGAATTGACAAAGGAAGCCAAGGTGCACCTTCTACTTGTTTCCACCTCCAGAATGCGCCTAACCTTGAAAGGGGGTTCAAAGATGTTTGTTAGACCTTTTCACTCAAGGTGCTCACCTTAGGCACACTTTCTAAGTCCTTGTCACCTCAAGGAAACACCTATTTTGGAAGGCGCTTGCCCTGTTCTCCACTCCTTTCAATTGGCACCTAGAACACAGAATGCATGAAAGGAGCGCCTAGACTCCAGAGGGCTCATTTGGGCGCCTAGCATTTAAAACACTTTCTTAATGATGATGTTTTGGCACCTACTCTTGGAAACAATCCAGAGCATCCATAAATTCTAATTGGCGCCTAATGTTGACAAGGCGCAACTTCAGGAGGAGGTCACCTCAACTTGGTGCCCAAGTCAGAAAAACTTGTAAATCCTTCATTTGGTATCTGTTTATTTGACAAAATTCTCTCTGCAAAGCTATTGAGCTTGTAATCTTGAGGCCTGCGAGTTTCAAGTGTTGGGGTGATGCTCCCTCAACAAGCAAGGTGATGATCCCTTGTGATACTGTGAGGTGTTGACATTCAGTTGACATCATTGAGTTCAATTGAGTTGCTCAAGTAAGGAAGACATTGTAACATCAAGGCTTCAAGGCCTGTCCTTGTATTTCCATTGAATGAGTTGTACTTCATGCTATTGAAAGCATTTTCCATGTAATAAGACATTGCAAGTTGATTGAATCAAGTAACAAGACAAGTACCCAACTCTAATGTTGTTTCATTCAAATAGTTATCTTGATGTATATCTTTATGTTATTGAAGTAGTTGATGAATTGTTAGCAAGTAAAAGTGTTTAAGTAAGGAAAATTTTTCGTAGAACTAGTTGGGTATCTTACACTTACACCATGCCTATCCATCAAACATCACAATGCAATCAAAATCCTAACAACATGCCCATGATCCAAGATCAAGTGCAATCATGCAAAGATATTATCAATCACAAGCCTATTAAGAATGAACTAGAGTCTTCTAGTACCATACTTTTCCATCAAACACCATCATGTAATCCATGGCCTATCAAGCCTATCAAAGAAAATGCAAACATCCTATGTAATACAATCGGACTTTAAATATTTGAAGTAGCCATCTACAAATATCCATTCAAAAGTGGATTTATAATGCAAGTATGGACGCCATCAATAAAAAAGATTTGTATTAACCAAATATCCATATAGGCATACATCAATATCTGTCGATATAAGTATAACATATATACAAAATAGCCATATAGGCTTACAAGAATGCCATATAGGCATACAATGTCAACTATGTACAATACAAAATATATGTCCACAAATGCCATATAGGCATACAACAGAGGAACACAATAAAAAGTCATTCCCCTCTGGCTGGTGAAGAGAATAAATCACGAGCAGCCTTTGATCTTCTAGGGGATGGAGACATGCATGTGGGTGGTCTACTACAAACCCGAGGGCTACTCCTCCTATTTAGTTCTTCCTGCACCTTTACCTGTTACAAAAAAAAAGTATAGACATTAATATATAGAAATTACATGTTATAAAAAAATGAAACATTTAACAAAATAATCACTTACCGCTAACATATAATCTGTCTCCTCGCTTGCCTCAGTAGCAGGAATAGGCCCTGGTGATGTCATGTCCTATAGAAACCATCCAGATAGAAATTAAACTTCAAATCAATAATCTTTTGATTTTTCAAAAATAGACAACTATAACAATGAATGTAAATTGAAATTTACTAATCTGCCTCATACCCCTGTCAATGCCATAGAGCTATGAATCGCAGAGGCCACACCCTACTCCATTGCCCTATGAACATGGGGAGGTGTATCCGCAGCTTGCATCATCTGGAAATAAAATAACATTATTCAATTATGAAAACTATAATAGTGATGCAAATCATGGCTCCTAACATACACACACGTTCATCTAAACATGGAAGTACACACAATAAAACACACAAATCACATACAAAAATTTAGTAAGTACAATTCATTCATTAAACTATTTATTTTATTACCTCCGTAAAGCTTTGAAGTCCACCACCGCTGGCAGGTGTTGCCATGAAATCTACAGTGTTAACCTATTCAACATCCAAAATCAGAAATTAGAATACCATTCATATAACGATGCTATTCACATGTAATATTTATAATTGTTTACTAGTTACATACCTCAACAGTAGATGATCTAGTGAAAAATGTAGGTGGAGAACCATTGAAAACTGCATCGACGCTATGACCCTGAAATTTCATTAAAATCATCAATTTAAATTAGTTAATCTTGTATTTCAAAAATGAAATTTAATAAATTAAATTCAATAAACTTGCTAATATTTACTTGAGTATCAAGGCCGAAAGTCTCGCTCAGGAGGGTATCTGTCATCACCATCTGCTCAGCTGCAGATGTAGCCTGTGCACCTGCGTCCTAACTGTCCATGGGGTCATAACCACAGGCTGACCCGCAAGCCTGGCAAGTATGCGGTGGGACCCTACTCCTCGCACTATCTCCCAACCCACTCTGTGTTGCAGGATCGACATGCTCTATGATGCTCTGGGTCAAGGCACTAATCGACCTCAGTGTATCACCCTCAACACTCTCCTTCACAATGGAAGGGATAGAAACATGCTCGTGGGTTGGTCTGCTGATTACTCGTCTCACTACCCGCTGTGGGTCAAGACATGCCCCTAGTCTATCCTATGCTGAGCCCCCACCTCTACCTTAGAAGTCCCGCATATCAAAATAGTTTGGCACTTTATTGAGGACAAACTCGCAGTAGAGTTTCCTCAAAAAGTATTGCGGTACCTCATTATTATTGCATGGAGAATGGTCAAAAACCATCCACCACCTCTGCCCGAAATTGTCCCTTATCACTTGGTTGTTGCACCAATGGATAGGGAACCTCTTGCATGTAATGGGTGGAGGTTGATTTGTTTGTGGATTTGTGAAAATTGAACACAAGTCTAATTTTGTAATTTGTAATTTTTTGACATCTTGGTATGACAATTTATCTACATAGTAATCTCTAAACTCTCTCTTTTTATTGGTCCAACTAGTTATTTGCTTGCTAATTGAATTTACATTTGATAACATAGACTCAAGAGATTCGGCAAGCGTGGACCTATGCAAGGTTGAAGTGGAAGGATCTTTCAACCTTGCAATTATATCTTCAATTTGTTTTTTGTTGTTTTCAATTTCCCCCATTATATTATCTTGTGTTCCAGGGGCATGTCGAGGAATGAATGGAGGAGGTTGTTGTTCTGCAGGTATTTCCTCCTCAGGATTTTGTGGATTTTGAGGAGGAGGAGGAGGTGCATTAACATTTCCTACAATTAATGAAATATACATCAAAAATCAACAAAAACCTACCTATTTAGGAAGAAATTCAAAAAAAAAAAAAAGATAACTCACCCCTTTGGCATGCTCGACGTCACGACAGCATTTTGGCGATGAATCGACAAGCTTTTTGTGTTGATTGGCGTTTTGTAGAACGCGAGCGCGTTTTTGAGGGTTTTGAAGCCGCAGGCAGAGGAGAAAATCAGAATGAAATGAAATGGCATTGCTTTTTTTTTATTTATAATAAGTTATAACGTGAGCACGTTATAACGCGCTCGCATTATGACTTAAATTTTTTTGAAAATTTTTTGGCCACTTTTTTGCCCCCCATCTTCTTGCACTTACCCACAATAAGAGTCTAATTAACATAGAATATAAAATAACATATAGAGAAACATGTATTTTTCTGTATTAGAACATGAAATATACCATGTATTTGGAATGATATTTGTGAGTTGGATTTGCACTCACACATAGAAAAATGTAACTATATTTCTGTATGAAAACGGGAAATATATGAATCATATTTTTGGAGATAAGTTGGTTAGTACAAAAAAGTATTTCAACTAATATTCATGAGTCAAATTTAAACTTGTATGTTGAAAAAAAAGTGTGTTTCAATATAAAAAACTATTTCAAATGATATTCATGAATCGGAGTTAAACTTGTATGTGGAAAAAATATATGTATGTGTTAGTATAAAAATCTATTTCAAATGATATTTATAAGTCGAATTTAAACTTGTATTTGGAAAAATATATGTATGTTTTAATATAAAAATTTATTTCAAATGATATTCATGAGTCAGAATTAAACTTGTATGTGAAAAATATATGTATGTTTCAATGTAAAAATCTATTTCAAATGATATTCATGTGTCAAATTTAAACTTGTATGTGGAAAAATATATGTATGTTTTGTTGGCAAGAGACACATTGTAGCTTCATGAGTGTTGTCATTGATGGCAACAAAGTTCATCCCACCCATCCGCAGGACATGGTGTATCTATACCGGAAGTCAAATTGTAGAGTAACTTGGTCTAGTGACCAAGAACAGAGTAAACAGAGGAAGAACTGACCGGCAGAGCATCAGACCTTGATCCAGATGAGATATTGATGGTGATCAAGCTTACTAAGGTATCATTCATGATTGGCCGACATGATTGATGACTTCTATAAGCATCTCTTTGATCCGCATTACTTGGTATGCAAAGATTTAGCCGACAGATTAAAGTTTGGGAAAATATTGAGTATTCTGAATGCCGACTAGAAAGTGGATGAAATCTTTGGTGTGGATATATATACCAGATGGATTTAGATATGAATGTGTGTATTGTGTATGGTATTGTGCGAAGAATAGCAGAATAGCAGTGTGAAGGCAGTAAGACAGGTCCAGAATGTAACAGGATAGTAGCACCTAAGGAGAGTAAGAATGAAGTGCAGCAGATCAGTATATTGGACTTAACCGGAACTGAACTTCAGCATGTGTGGATTCTTCTCATTAGTTCAAGTATTTTGTTACCTTCTTTTTTTGTAGACAGTGAGTCTCTTGTAGGCAATAAGCATCTTGTGAGTAGTGTGCTCCGGTAGTGAGCCCTAATTGACAAGTCCCATTTTGTACTATTCTATTCTTCTAACAGAGAATACAATCTTGGGTTAATCACCCCATGGTTTTTCCCTTAACCATGTTTTCCACGTCAAAATCATTGTGTCATGTGTACTGATGTTATTTATGTTTCCATGGTAATGCTTTCTTGTATGATTTGATTCTACACTAATTGTTAAAGAAGGATTGAAAGTCAAAATAATTAAGATAATTGATTCACCCCCCCCTCTCAGTTATCAACAATTGGTATCAGAGCCAAGTTCCTCCAAACAGAGCCTAACAACTTGAGGAAGATCTGGAAATTCAAATGGATATGTATGGTATGAGGGAACAACTTCAGTCTGCCCTAGATGATCTTGAACAATCTAATTCTGAAGTCAATGAATTGAAGGAAAGACTTAAACAGGCTGATGAATTCATAAATGAATTAAAAGGGAAACTAAGCATCTCTATGAAAAAGAGAAAGGATCTACTTCAGCAATTAGCAAGTCAAGGTGAAACCAATGATACAAATGAAGACTTAAAAGAGAAAACCAAGCTATGTGAAAAGTTATCAAAAGAGGTCATTATGGTAAGACATGAAATGGAATCAGGAGTTATGAAGTTCACCCAAGAAATTGAAGAAAAAAAGAAAAACTGAAGATGATCTAAGACAATCTATCAAGGAAAAATCAGAAGACTGCCATAAAATGGATAGAATAATCAGACATCTGGAATTTGATCTTGAAGATGCTAGAGATAATGAAGAAAAACTTGAGGATCAAATAGACATTCTTAAAAAGGATCTACAAACAACAAATAAATACAAAGAAAAATTTAAGATAAGCTCTGCTCAACTTGAAGTTCTTCTTGAAAGTCAAAAGAGGATAGATGACAAGCATGGCTTGGGATATGAGAAAGGTGAAAGCTCCGGATCCGGTCAGAAGAACTCTGGATCAGGAAATCCAAGGAACAGACCTAGAAGACCTCCGGTAAGGCAACCAAATGCTCAAAGATATCCATCCTTCAATGGATATTGCCACAACTGCAATAACTTTGGTCATAAAGAAAATCAATGCAAAAGAAGAATAATCAGACTAATTCATCCTTCTCTGGATAGTGTTTCAATTGCAAAAGGTATGGTCACAAATCTCATGAGTGTAGAAATATGCAAATGAACAACTCATTCAATGGTAGATGTTTTGCATGCAATAGAATGGGACATATGGCTAATCAGTGTAGATCAAGAGGATATTAGTCAAATATGCAAAAAAATGTTGTTTGCCACAATTGCAATAGATCCGGTCATATTGACAAATTATGTAGAAGTAAGAATAAAGCAAAAGGGGTCCGGAATAGTATAATCATAGCCAAGACAAAGGAAAGGGAAAAGTGAATGCGGATGACATTCAAAGGGAGATGAATAATATCTGGGTTAAGAGAAGCACAGAGAATGTTGGGGATGGATCCACACCAGAATCTGGTGCTGATAATCCTTCCATAAATTGAGTAGATGAGCTCTAGCTCAGGTGGAGTCACTAAGAAAAACAAATCCCCCAGCCAGTCAATTGGTACCTAAAATTGGCACATGGGAAGTTGTGGATTAAAAGATTCTCATAGAAACATCTAAAGAAAGCTTGGTAAAGATATGGAAGATCCACAAGAAGATTTGAAGAATCTAATCTTCCAAGATTGATCTGGTTTAATAGTCATCCGGTAAAACAGGATTATCACAGTTAGAGCCGGTATGATTCAAATTCGAAGCATCTTGATCTGCGGATAGATCAAATGTTTGGGGAGAGTAAGATAGTTTGTTATTAACCACCAAGGATAACTCTAAGTATATCTCAGTGATCCGAAAAAAGATCTTTCTCAAAATAAGGAGAACCAAGCAACTGGAATGACTTAAGTTGCGTATTTATTACAGTGTGGATTTAGGGTTTTTCTCAGAAATAAAAGGGTTCATTCACTCGTCACTTGCACATTTGCATTCGAGAAGAAAAGAAAAGGAGCTCTAAAACAAATTGTTTCAAATTTCTCAAAGATCAACTGTTGAAGTTGATTCATCCAGCAAATCAATCCAGCTCACTCAGAAGGGCAAAAGGTATTTTTCGTTATTGAATATTTCTTTGAAAATTGTTTTGAAGATGGCTACACTAAATGTTGTAAAGATCACTAATAGGCCGCGTCCTAAATTCAAGAAACATCCATATAAATCCCTAGAAGTTGATTCCCTAGGCACCTTTTCAAGCATTCCACATGGGGTTCTGCATGTAGAAGATGTTAGGGCATATATTCATGCGAATATTAAAGAATTTGGGGAATCTAAGCTGGTTGATATCTATCACAAGTATTTGATAGATGAATCATTTGAACTCAAAACTCAGTATAAAGCCATCTGGGACAAGCATTTTGCACAATACATTCATTTCCCCTGTTTTTCGGAAGATGAATGGGTCCGGTATATTTTGAGCAGAATGCATGACAACTTCATGTGGTTAAACAGGCCGTTTAAGATTACTAAGGATTCCATTAGGGCAGTAACCGGATTACACTCAACCGGTGGGATGCCTACTCTCAAATCTGTCAAAAACCAAATTGTAAGTGAGGCTACCAGATCAAAATTTGATAAAAGAGCAATGACAATTAAGAATATCATAGATCTGGATATCAAGTTTGCATCAATGATAATTAGATATAAGATATATCACTCCAGCAGGGAGAATTCAGTATCCAGAATTGCTATATACATTGCTTATGAAATGTTGAGGAAGAATGCAAACTATGATCTTTGTGAGCTCCTTCTAAATCAACTCTTGGAGAATCTGCAGAAGATAAAGAAGGATAAGAAGAATTCTTTCAAATACGGTGGTTTGATACTCTGCCTATTCTTTTACTACATGAATGAGCTACCCGGATCCAATGGATGGGTATGGCAAAATAATAGACTGGTTGCAATTCAGATCAGAGATTACTTGCATGGGCTTGGTGATGCCAAGGCAAAAAACACAGCACTATGGGGTTACTTCAAAAACTTCCAAAGCATGATGCAAGCTAGAGAAAGAATTCCCCAAACCCTAGTTGAAAAATATAAAGATACAGTATGCTTTATGGTAGAAACTGATTAGTGCCTAATGGAGGCAATGGAACCAAGAACAGTGTGGATCATGCCAATGGGGTATGAAGTTGATGAAAAAATTGTAGAGCTACATGTTCAACACATGCTAAGTCAGCCCAAGGATCCTAAGGCAGAAAGGTTTGGAACCTTTGAAGAATTAAGTGTAAAAATCCATGTGGAGCTCAGACAACCAGAGATGAAGAGAAAAGTGAGAAAAGAGGTAGAAGAATTTGCCAAGAGGCATGGAATCTCAAAAGAGGCACTTGATGCCAACAGAGAGAAAATGGAAAGGGCAGAGAAAGAAAAGCAAGAAACTAGAAAAGAAAGTGCTCCGGTGCAAGCCCCCTCCCGGACCAGATCAACCAAAAGCTCTGCACCTGCCACTTCCAAGGGTCAAAGGCTTCAAAACCGGAAGCTCAGACATCCAGAAAAGGAGAGAAGAGAACTAAGAAAAAGGCAACAAGGTCTTACACAAGCCAAAAGGATGAAGAAGAGACAGAATCAGTTGAGGAAGTAAGGAAAATGAAGAAGAAAAGGAAAACATCCAGTGAACCCTTTACTGAAGAAGTAACAGAAGAATTTGTTGAAAAGCCTACTCTGTGCATTGATGACATCATAAAATCAGTTACTGTGGATGGGAACCTTCAACCAATGGCTAAATTCTATGATGATTACAATGAAGCTGACCAAAAGATCTTGCAAGAAGCCACAGTCAGGTATCTGAATATCTACAACAAGGCTTTTATTGAAATTATATCTCTTATTCCTAAAAGCCTATAAAAGGAATTAGAAATAAGAAAGAATAATGCTATGGCAAAGGATCTTGAGATCCGAGAATAGATAGCTATTCATTTATATCCTTCAATCACTCCTAAGCAGAAGAATATGATCTTCAAAGATTGTAAGGATGAGTTCCAGAGCAAAGCTAGAATGAATCAGCTTATGCTCAGAAAAATTGATAAAGTAGCAAAAGAGACAGAAGAGATCCTCTGGAATGCATACAAAAGATTCAACATTCCTATTATAGAGGGCTTAGGTGATGATTCCTTAGCTACAGATGTTGAAGAAGAATCTACTAAGACGGTGGCAGAAGAGGTAAAGGAGATAGGTGAAGATAAAGGTAAGGACTTAGATTCCTCTGCTCCAGAAGAGGAGGTCCATGATCAAACAAACATCTCTCCTCCAGTTTCCATTGCTAACTCCAGATCTAAAGAAGAAGAAAGAATAGAAGAAAAGATCAGTCAAGAAGCAGAGGTGAAGGAAAAAGAAGATGACAGTAATAAGGGTGCAGAAGGAGAGAAAAGTCCAACAGAAAAGACCACAGATGATAGTGGTAAGGCTGCAAAAGGGGACAAAACCCTGTCACTGGCAAGAGACACAACATAAGCAGTCGAGGAATTCTTAACCAAGGAGATGATGGAATTTGATGAACCGGAACTTCTTCAAGGACCGTTCAATTTTGACTCCCTATCCCCGGTTCAAACCATGAAGCTAGCATCCTTTACTTCAGCAAAGGCAAAAGAAAAACTTTTGAAGTCTCACATGGAAGACTGCAAGCTCATAGAAACTGCATCCGGTGTATTAGAGAAGATCATGCCATCTATTCAGAAGGATCCCTCAATCTCTTCATTCAGTAATCTCAAATCTCTAGTAAATAGTGTTAGCACACATTTTGATTCCTTAGAGAAGTCAGCAGAAAATAAAGTCTGGAAGGAGTTTGTGGAAAAGAGACTCTCTAAAGTACAAGGACTAATAACCAATGATAGGAGAAATATGGATATAGGGATAAAGAGCTTAGAAAATGCTCTTAAAGATGGTGGGGAAATGTATAAATTTTGTCTGTCATGGTCAAAAGTAACAGTGGAGATTGAGAAGAAAGTGAAAGAACAGGAGGATAAACTAACAACACTATCTCAGAATTTTGATCCTCTTACCACTCCCATAATAAATCAAGAATGTCAGACTATTGTAGTCTTGAATGAAATTAAGAAGCTTGAGAAGGAGAAGAAGAATAGAATAAGTAGGTTGAGTGAGCTTAGAGGGATAATTATCCCTAAGTTAGAGGCCATGCATGAAGCCTTAAATGATGCTCAAACCACAGCCCAGACAAGTGATTCGACAGATCTGAAGAGGGCATAAGCTTTTGCATTCCTGTTGAGTGGTCATGTGCATCTCAATTTTGGACAAGATGAAGCTGAGCTGGGTAACAAAAGTTGTACAATTGAAGAATACTTTTGCAGATATACTAAAGTATATGTAAAGTTTAACCAGATAATATACTTATATGATAAATTGAGTTTTGAAAATTTTGGTGTGCGGACCCCACCCTTTGCCATTGATGTCAAAGGGGGAGTGAGGAGCAGTGAAAAATAAGGAATCCAGCTAAGGGGGAGCTTTGGAAAATGTACATAAGAACAGAGCATTAGCCAAGGGGGAGTATAGTATGACACTTAGTCATTTTTCACTAAGTGTTGCCATCAATGCCAAAGGGGGAGATTGTTGGCAAGAGACACATTGTAGCTTCATGAGTGTTGTCATTGATGGCAACAAAGTTCATCCCACCCATCCGCAGGACATGGTGTGTCTATACCGGAAGTCAGATTGTAGAGTAACTTGGTCCGGTGACCAAGAACAGAGTAAACAGAGGAAGAACTGACCGGCAGAGCATCAGACCTTGATCCGGATGAGATATTGATGGTGATCAAGCTTACTAAGGTATCATTCATGATTGGCCGACATGATTGATGACTTCTATAAGCATCTCTTTGATCCGCATTACTTGGTATGTAAAGATTCAGCCGACAGATCAGAGTTTGGGAAAATATTGAGTATTTCGGATGCTGACTAGAAAGTGGATGAAATCTTTGGTGCGGATATATATACCAGATGGATTTAGATATGAATGTGTATATTGTGTATGGTATTGTGCGAAGAATAGCAGAAGAGCAGTGTGAAGGCAGTAAGACAGGTCCGGAATGTAACAGGACAACAGCACCTAAGGAGAGTAAGAATGAAGTGCAGCAGATCAGTATATTGGACTTAACCGGAACTAAACTTTAGCATGTGTGGATGCTTCTCATTAGTTCAAGTATTTTGTTACCTTCTTTTCTTGTAGACAGTGAATCTTTTGTAGGCAGTAAGCCTCTTGTGAGTAGTGTGCTCAAGCAGTGAGCCCTAATTGGCAAGTGCCATTTTGTACTATTCTATTCTTCTAACAGATAATACAATCTTAGGTTAATCACCCCGTGGTTTTTCCCTTAACCGGGTTTTCCACGTCAAAATCATTGTGTCATGTGTACTAATGTTATTTCTGTTTCCATGGTAATGCTTGCTTGTATGATTTGATTCTGCACTAATTGTTAAAGAAGGACTGAAAATCAAAATAATTAAGATAACTGATTCACCCCCCTCTCAGTTATCAACATGTTTTAGTATAAAAATCTATTTCAAATGATATTAATAAGTCAAATTTAAACTTTTATGTTTCAATATAAGGTCATCCATTAGATATTTAAGGTCATCCCTATACATATAATGCATTTGGAATGATATTGCATCCAAAAATATATAACCTCATGTCTATATAAATAGTAATTATAATGAATTTGGATGAGAAAGGAGAAAGTTCAAAGATGTTCTGACATTATTGAATTCCTTAAACTACCTATTCATCATAGTAATTAGGGAAGAGGGCCCAATGGTAGTGTGGGCTATCTTCCACCACCCCTCCACGTCGTTTGAAGACACCTCACTCGCTTAAACTAAAATGGTAGACTTGTTGATGTGTCACCTATTCATCAATCTCCTTTGCACCTCCATATTGAAGGTCATCAATATACAAAAGAACATCATATTTTTTATTTACAAGGCTATTCCTAAACATACAATGTATTTGGAACGATATTGAAGAGTTAGATTTGCACTTGTAGTCATATTATACATACAGTAGGATGGGCTTCTTCCCCTAATCAATTTAAAGGTAGAAAGGCATGAGCTATGTGTTTTATAGGTAATCCTCAAAATGTAACAAATTGATGTGGATCTTGTGGTTTTTTCTATTTTTAGAAGAGAAAAAGAAAAATCTCAAGAATTAGTTGCATATTACAATACAACATTAATGTTTGAATCTTTCCTTTTTATTTTTTTATCATGAAAGTATGAGTTTAAGTTTTAACATTATTATTTAGATTAGACTTGAAACACAGGAGAAAACATATATTTGAAACACTTAGAGAAAACATGTATTTGAATCACTAGAAAAAACATATAGTTTCAACTTACTATTCAAATGAAGGTTGTAAGTTTTATACAAAGCTCCAAGAATTGTCTAAAATTTAAAAAACAATCTATACAAGACAACTTGTTTTTATAGGCATCATAGCAAACACATATTTTTTTATTGATTTGTGTGATTGCATATTTTTTTTCTTGATCTGTGTGGTTGCATATGATTGGGTAATCTAAGGAAAGTAGGATTGATGCCATTAAGATTGTAGAACAAGTGGATGGATTTGAATTAATGGGGGGAATTGAATTTTTTTTTTTAATGAAAATGCAAGTTATCTATCAAAATAAAATAACACTTCACAAAAAAATAGAGGGTGGTTAAAAGGCACACCCCGAAAGTCACATGGGCTAAGCCCAGAAAGTTCTAGATCAAAGTATCAAGGGTACAGAACCCAAATAAAAACATAATAAAACAGAATTATGCAAATAGAATTATGCTGATATTTGGGGGAAACCGGATGACAAAGATCCGACATCTGCGGGGGTGGCTAATTTAATTCTCTTGTAAGATTATAGAATTAATGGATGGATTTGAATTTATGGAACGAAATGATTTAAATTTGTTATAAATAATATGTAGGTGATGGATTTAAGAGGCATTGTTAATAATGTATTTTATTTGTAATTTATTGTTATCTATTTCTTAATAGTGAGCCTGACAACAAGCTTCATTGGGAGTAAATGAGCTAGTACTTGGACACGATGGAACTAGCCTTATAGCAAACTTCATTCGAAGTAAATGAGCTAGTATTTGGACATGATGGATAAGAAGTTGTTGCAACAGGATTGATATTTGGAACAATATAGCATTTCGATGAGATGGTTGATATATAATATAGTTTAGGAAGGTTTATAGGTTGTTAGGTATAATATATAACAATGAATAAAATGATGTGTAATATTCATAATTAATATGTAATTTTGTCATATATATTTACAAGTTGGATAAATATCATTTCAAATATAGGACAAATTAAACTCTAACTCTTCATGTCATATCACTATTTTTAGAAAAACTGTGTATTTTTAAAATATAAATATTTAATTGTAGTAGACTATATTTAAGTAAATGTATATATATTTTTTTAACCCAACATTGATTGGGCCTTTTTGAAAGATAATAAGTATTTTTAGTTTCCTTGTAAGAAATATTAAAAAAAATCCAATCATATAAATGTCAACTCTTATAACAAGTGTTGGAGCCCGCACCACCATTGCACCCTCTCCCTTATACCCCCAAAAGAGTTGGTTGTGGCAGACTATACAAGAACACCGCTTTTACCTAGTCACACCTCTTTGAGCTCGTATGTCAAACACCATGTTAACACTGTACTTTGTATTTAAATACTCTCCACGTGGTGTAGCAGCAGTTACATTGAATGCTTTGTCCCATTTCTGGTTTCTCCATCATCTAGAAAAAAAATTTACTGTCACAATACCCAACATGAATGAATACACATCCCTTATTATATTAATATGAACGAAGTACTTGCAGATAATTTGTCTCCATCCATGCCTCAACTTCCGCGTCTACCTATATAAACATAAGAAACCTAATATACCAGATCAACAAAAGATTGAAGAAAGATAAATCTGCACAGGAGAGTAGTATATCACGAAATCACGCACAAAATCCTTGACTATGCACCAAAGTCCATGCAGGTTTTGTGCACTGCAGGCCTGGTCACATTGGGGGCAATTCTGCTGTTTTTGACAGGGCTAATTGCAATAGCTGTGGTGGTTTTGCTGCCTGTTTTGATACTTTTGAGCCCTTTATTCATTCCTGTAGGAGCCGTGCTGTTTGTTACAGTTGCAGGGCTTCTTTCTGTTGGGCTTTTTGGGCTGGCAGTGTTTTTTGGTGTTTCATGGCTGTCTAACTATTTAAATGGCAGGAAACCTGTGGGTTCTGATCAGGTAGATTATGCATACAAGAGGATAGTTGATACAACAAGCCATGTGAAAGACTATGTTCTGGAATGTGGTGGGTATTTGCAGGGAAAGCTGCGAGATGCTGCGCCTGGAGCTTAAAAAAGATTTCTGCTGCATTGCAACGCCCTGGTTGCATGGATGCAGAGGGATGTTGTAGCTCTAGATTTGGATATATCCAGTATTATAATAGCTGTTCATTTGATTATATATTTCATGAATAATCTTATGAGCAGTATCCTTATCTTGTAATGGTTTCTGCTAGGATGGGATCTCTTATGTAGCCATTGTACTGGCTTTTGCTGCAATAAACCATCTTTGCTATTGGATTTGTTAATGATCTTTCATGGGTGTTTTTTCGCATTTAAAAGAAATAATTCTTCTATCTTCCATTTTGAAATATTTTTCTCTTAAATTTTGTTTTGAAATATTTTCATCTACCTTGCAATTCATGGCCAGTCCAATGCCATGTTCCTATTATCTTCACAAATGAGCATCCGGTCTCATTCTCAAACATGATCAAATCCCTCAGTATTCCCACATTCCAACATCACCCCATGCCACACTGTTTTCTATTAGGGGAGAGGACCTAGTAGTGGTGCACCTTAATTTCACGTCTCTCAAAATCATACATGGCAGTTTCGAATCACTCCAAAATTTTTACAATAACTTATTTGGCAACTTCTACTTATAACTAAGGTTTCAAAGCTACATCATCAAATATGATGCCACATCAGCACGCTTATGTTGAGGTGTCAAATAGTTCCAAACAAAAAGGGTGGACCGATAGGTGTGCATTAAGTCATGTTTTGTTGGTGCGTTGATGTGGCATCACATGATTGGTTGTTTTTTAAATCTAAAGAGCGCATGTCATTCAAATATTAGTACTTATAGTAACACTAACAACTTTAAAGTCACAACTACTAGTACTAAACTTCAAAAAATATTGGACCTTAAATGCATATATACTATCTCAACCATTGGCACTATCTCACCTATTGGGTATTTTCCCCTATTACTTACATTCTCCACATACTAAGGAGAATGCCCATACTAAATGCTACTCTAGTCTTGACAATAGTTCTCACGTTGACATGATAATGTAACATCTCTCGAATGAAATCCTAGGGTCCACCTACAGGGAAAATTTTGAACTTTCATTAGAACCTAAGTACTCTTTCGTAGATCCTCCAAGCCCTCTTTGATCGAATTCAAGAGAGACGTACTTATTGTCAGGGATTTTATTAGTGCACAAAAATGATGAACAAATTCTACGAGCCAATGAGAAGAAAACGTGAGTGGGCTGTAGAAGACTGCGGTTAAGGGAAGATATGTGCATTTGCTAAAATAAAAGGCTTTTAAGCTAAAATAAAAGGCTATTGAGCTAAACTAAAAGATAAATTGAACTAGGATAAAATATCTATGGGGGCCGAACTGGGATAAAAGAACCAACTATAGCGGGTGAACTTGGATAAAATTGTATAGGGGTTGAACTCAGATAAAGAGAAGTTGGGCTAGGGCTACTTACTAAGTATAATCTAGGTAATGGTGGTAGGTACACCATTGGGTAAAGGTATAGGCAAATGGTGGTAGGTTGGGCTAGGGCTACTTACTAAGTATAATCTAGGTAATGGTGGTAGGTACACCATTGGGTAAAGGTATAGGCAAATGGTGGTAGGTACACCATTGGGTAAAGGTATAGGCAAATGGTGGTAGGTACACCATTAGGTAATGATCTGTGTTGTTAATATAAATGATGAGCATTAAAATGATGTGTAGAATATGCCCCCATTAAATTGAGTGGTAAAAGAAAGTAAACTATCAATTTAAGGTGAGATGAAATGAGATAAATAAATAATGTCAAGTAGTATCAAGAAATGAGCTAAGGAGTGGACCTTGTGGTCCATGCCTCCAAAGTCATAAAAATATGTCCCAAGGGAATTCTCTAACGTGTAAAAAAGAGTGTCATAATGTGAATTAATGAATGGGAAGGCGTAATAGAGCATATGGTCATCAAGACTCTAGAAGATATAACAAACATATAGAAATGACTTACTTGTAGAGGGTTAGGAACCAATCTAGGTTTATAGATCAAGAACATTATTAGTTACTTATGCATTGAGATTGTAATGAAATTTTCATAAACTATATAACCTTGGAAGAACAATAATAGGAAGAAGGGGGTCATGGGTAAAGAGATGAGAGCACCTATAATAAGTGAAAATAAAGTAGGATTACATGAATATCAAAGATAAGGTGTGCCATAAACCACACATAGGACAAGGTAGTGAATATTTCTAGATCTTGACAATACATATGATAGATAATCATGGAATAGGGAAGAATGGTATGTAAGAGCTCAATCCTAGTCCATGCAAGATTGAATACAAGGGGAAGACATCTTCAAGCATAGGCTCATTCCAAACTTAGATCAAGAATAGCTAAAAGGATGGATCTACCTAAAGTAATCGTGGTTAAGCAAGATATACATCATATGGTCACCACAAAATGAATCTCTCTCTCTCTCTCTCTCTCTCTCTCTCTCTCTCCCCCTTTGATTGGATGTCACCTCCATAGCCTAGCCACCAAGGACTACACCCAAGAGTATGAATGGTGCAGTCACAGTAGGAGGGTTCACAGAATGAATTGTCCAGATCTTGCAGCAAGAGTAAACACAATAGAAACAACTCAAAGATATGAAACAAACGCAGATTCAGTCATTCAGTATATAATAGAATTTGATTATAGATCGGCTGACATCATCCGGGCTTACAATTTGGGCTCACAGGCCTGAGTACAAAATATCAGAATATGTACAGGATATATCTTTGAAGCTTCTTCGCTCAAAATCTAAACTATCAATTATCTCTATGTTAGGAACTATACTATCTATCTAAAATCTACTTTCCTAGGGATCTATTACATCTTTATATATTATCTCTGGTACAAAAGATTCCTCCGCGTCGACCAAGGAAGATCACAAACTCCAATGAAGAGCTGGAACGTGTGTACATGGATAGGTCAGACCTAATCATGAAGAATTCCACCACAAATGAATGGAATGAAGTGCAGATCTCGGGGAAGGTTAGCCACGAACCAAATCTCATTGAATGATGTGTCGTTAGGCTCCACAAGTAGGGAAATGCTTCGCAGGTCTTCTCCTTTAACTGATTGTTTGAGACTGTTAGGCTGCTCCGTTCTGAGAAAATAGTCGATCTTCTGATAGCGGTATCTTTCCAGTATGTTAACCAAATGCTCTAAGAATTTGATATGATGTAGATGAATGAATCTAGATGCTAAGTCTAGCTCTGCAAGGTCTGAAATGCAACTGCGGTAGAATGCGGACCAAAATATAGAGACTGCTACTAACTAAACTGCCTGAATTGAATTGAAAAATAAAAGGAAACAAACTGATCTGCAAACAAACTGAAATGTAAATATTTTTGGTTGATGCAAGATTGGTCTTGAACTAGGGATGCTCCAGCATCAGACATCTGAAGTTATTAAAAATGTGAGTCCCTCACTTTGCTGGGGCTAGGGGAGAACCAAGACGGTCCACCTCAGCCTGAGAAATCCATGATGAATCTTCTTCCAGTCTGCCTTTCCACTTCACAAGGTATTCTTTGTATTGTCTTCCTCTGGTGCTGCGTCCAACTCTGCTATCCAAAATGTCTTCAATATGCTCCAGTGCTTTCTATGGCAACTGCTTCTTCAAGTCTTCTTCAATGTTGTCACTGAACTTTGCTTCATGATACTGATATAGGTCTGTAATGTTGAAAATAGGTGATATACTCAATGTCTCCAGTAATTTTGCTTCATATGCATTTCCTGAATCAAATTTCCTGAGTATCTTACAAGGTCCAAACTTCTTCATCTTCAACTTGTTATATGTCCCAACTGGAAATCTTTCTTTTCTCAAATATACCATCACTTCATCTCCAACTGCAAATTCCTTAGGTCTTCTTTTCTCATCTACTTGTTCCATATATTTACTGTTCATTTCCTCCAAATGCTTCTTAACTTGGTCATGCACTGTCTTCATGTGGTTTGCAAATTTCTCAGCTTTTGCACTTCTCTTTTCTTCCATGGTGACATCTCTCAGTTCTGTAACTCCTCTAGGGTTTATTGTGGTAACAATCTCAAAAGGTGTTCTTTTGGTACTCCTATTCACTGAATTATTGTATGCAAACTCTGCTTGTGAAAGAATCAAATTCTAACTTCCTACCTTCTCTCCAACCAAACATCTCAACAAGTTTCTCAAACTCCTATTCACTACCTCTGCCTGCCCATCAGTCTGTGGATGAAATGCTGAACTAAATTTCAAATCTGTCTTCATCTTCTTCCAAAGTGTCTTCCAAAAGTATCCAAGAAATCTAGTGTCTCTATCTAAAATTATGCTCTTAGGTAATCCATGTAATCTCACAATCTCTTTGAAAAATAGGTCAGCTACATGCACTGCATCAATTGTCTTCTTACAAGGTATGAAATGAGCCATCTTTGAAAATTTGTCCACCACTACAAATATAGAATCGTGTCCTCTCTATGTCTTAGGCAATCCCATTATAAAATCCATACTTATGTCTTCCCAAGGTCCTTTTGGTACTATCAAAGGTCTATACAATCCAGTGTTCTGACTACTTCCTTTTGCAACTTGACAAACTCTACAACTTTACACAAATTTTCTAACATCCTTATGTATCTAAGGCCAAAAGTAGTTTTCACTTACCAAAGCCACTGTCTTATCAATGCCAAAATGTCCTGCCAATCCTCCACTATGTTTCTCCTTGATCAAGTTATCTCTCATTGAACTTCTAGGTATGCATAACTGACTTCCCTTGAACAACATATCTTATTGAAAAAATAATTCAACCACTTACTCCTATCTGTCACAACAAGTTCCTTACATGCTTTCCAAGGTTTAGAAAAATTAGTGTCTCCCTCATACATGTTCTTCAATTCATCAAATCCTATCACTTCAACTCTCATCTCTGTCAGCAAGTTTCTTCTTCTACCCAAGGCATTAGCAACTTTGTTTGATTTTCCACTCCTATGCTTCAACACAAATGTATAACTCTGCATGAACTCTACCCACCTCATATGTCTCTAATTCAACTTTCCTTGATTGTTTAAATATTGCAAAGCTTGATGATCTATATACAACATAAACTCCTTAGGCAACAAGTAATGTCTCCACTTCTTCAAGGCTTGAATTATGGAATAGAGCTCTTGATCATAAATTGAATATCTTCTCCTTGCATCATTCAACTTCTCACTGAAATATGCTACAGGTTTACCTTCTTGACTTAATACTGCTCCAATTGCATTCCCACTTGCATCACAATCAACTTGAAATACCTTATTGAAATCCTGTAATGCCAAAATAGGTTGCTCTATCACTTTCTGCTTCAACAACTCAAAACTTTTATCTGCTCTTGATGTCCACTTGAAATCTTTTCTGTCACCTCTCATTGTCTCTGTCATAGGATTACAAACTGAACTAAAATTTCTAATGAACTTCTGGTAGAAACTAGCCAATCCATGAAATGATCTCACTTCTCCAATGCTCTCTGGTGTAAGCCATTCAACAATTGCTCTTACTTTCTCAGGATCCATCTTCAATCCTTCCACAGAAATCACAAATCCCAAGTATACCAATTCTTCCTTCATGAAACTACATTTCTTGATGTTTATCAACAATTTCTCTTCTCTCATCCTCTGCAATACTTGTCTTAGGTGCTGCAAATGTTCTTCTTTTGTCTTACTAAAAATTAGAATTTCATCCAAATATACAATAACAGACTTACCCAAAAATTTCTTCAGAACTTCATTCATCAATCTCATGAAAGTACTAGGTGCATTTGTCAATCCAAAAGGCATCACTACCCACTCATACAATCTTTCATTTGTCTTCAAAGCAGTCTTCCATTCATCTCCTTCCCTGATTCTGATATGATGGTATCCACTCTTCAAATCTATCTTTGTGAAATATCTTTCTCCACCCAAACAATCCATGATATCATCCATCTTAGGTAGGGGAAATCTATACTTAACTGTGATCTTGTTGATTGCTCTAGAGTCTGTACACATTCTCCATTCTCCATCTTTCTTATGTTCTAACACTACAGGCACTGCACAAGGACTAAAGCTTTCTTTGATCAAACTTTTCGTCAACAATTCTTGTATCCGTCTATTTATTTCTTCATTCTCTGCCATTGTTATTCTATGTGCTGCTTTGTTAGGTAAACTTGCTCCTAGTATAAGGTCCATGTGATGACTGATACTCCTAATTGGTGGTAATCCTTCAGGTACATTGTCTGATATAATGTCTTCATACTCTGTCAGCAATTCCCTTATCTCCTTTGGTTGTGATTCTTCAGTCTCCTTCTTTGATGTTTCAGGCTTCTTAGGAATCAAAGCATAACACATGTTCTCATGTCTCAAACCATCCAGAAATTTCCTTCCATCTACCAAACATATTCTAGCATTCCCACATACTTCACTCTTAGGATCATCTTCTAAAGGAATCAAAGTAATTCTCTTTTCATTTGATGTTACACTGTATGTATTCTTTATTCCATCATGTATAGCTGGTGCAGGAGCACCAAGGGCTAAATGCAGCCCTATACATAGCAGCATGTTGTTTTGTTTTGAAGCTTTTTAGTTTTTTTCAATAAAGCCTTGGCGGGAAGTGTTTTCCTTTTCATCGGCCTAGGTCATGGAGCAGTCCCACCAATAAAATAATATATCAGCAATATCCATCGGTGAGAGAAGCATTATTGGTTGAGGGAGTAAATGTTATGCCGAAGATAGAAGTCTTACCGATGGTGAAGTGGTGTTAAGCATATCAGCGAAAGTATCATCATCAAAGGAAACGAAATCAGTTGGCCCGACGGTGAAAGTCTCACTGATGTTGCTTTGACCTAAGGCATCGGGTTGAGAGGGAGTATCGGTGGAAGATACAAGGTGTTCGCCGACGGACGTAGCCTTGCCGATGGAGTGTTTCAGGAGGACGATAGTAAAATCTTGCCGATGAGTGAAGCCAAAGCCTAGTGTTGGATGATAGTCATCGATGTGACCAAACATATCGGAAGAAGGAAATAATGTGTGGCCGATAACACATGCTTTGCCGATGGGGTAAAACAGAGTCAAAGGTGATATAGGCCAAACTAACACTATCGGTAAATGAAGATAAAGACTCGCCGACAGGGTAGGGTCTTGCCGATGGGAAAACATATGTATGTTTCGGTGAGACATCTCTTTTATCTTGCCGATATTGGTGGAAAAGGTGTCGGGGACACATCGGTATGAGACTGATGACAATTATCTTGCCGATAGCACAGAGTTGAACGAAAGCAGTTGGAATACCAATAGTTCTGGTAGTTGAACCGTCCTGTAACGGACATGAGCAACTACATAAAATGTAGCATTCTTTCTGTAAAGCGAGTTCAGCAGAAGAAACAAAAAAAAGAGATTTTGATTTGAGAAGCATTCTGATGTAAAGGCAATTTTTGAATAAAAATTAAATTCAGTAGTTTGATCAATCTGTGTATTTCTTTTCTATTTTCAGTTTACTATTCTGTAGTAGATTAGTCATTTCTGTTTCTGCAATTTTGTTCTTTTTTTTGCAAACCATGACTCTGTTTTGATGATTCCTCAAGTTCCACTATACAGTATGGAGGTCATCAAGCAGAGCCATGCTTTTTGTTTGTTTTTCTTTTGTGGGGTGGTCGGATTGCCGGCTAGAGACAATGCATGCTTGTTCTAGGCGAGCTCAGTAAGGAGTCCAGCTAGATTAGACAAGTAGGAGAATAGGACATTGCAGGGGTGGAAAACAAGAGGTTGCAGCCAGTGAGTGCCAAGCAGTCAAGACCCTGACCCAGAGAGGAGGGCTGACAACGGACTCTGAAAAACAAGTAGCCTTGATAGCATAAAATTTGGAGGTACTAGAGACAGATAGTGAGTCTCAGACCAAGTAGGGTGGTCTGTATTGAAATTGCAGACTAGTTGAGTCTTCCATCTCTGCAAGATGTCTGTTAGCACATTGAATTGGTAGAGAGGCTAGTGTTGTCAAACAGTCTTGTACACCTACAGGATGCAAAGCAGGCAGCCTAGAGTCCTCCCTATCAAATTGGTATCAGAGCAGTAAGATTTGGGTTATTCCTAGATAGGAATAGAAGAGTTGTATGTCATCACCGAGTTCAAGTGAGTCTGTTAGTTCATCCAAGAAAATGGTGACTAATGCAGAGTTAGCAAAGAAGGTTGAAGATCAAGAAGAGGAGAATAGACTCCTACAAGAAAGACTAGCAGAGATGGAGAGTAAGCTAGGCTTAATGTTGCAAAAGACTGAAGAAGTCAGCCAAAGAGTTAAATATTCTAAGGATAAGGGGAAAGGTGTATTTGTAGAAGATGAAGAGCCCACACCTGATCCTAAGTTAGAAGAAGAACCATTCTTGAAAGCTTTGAAAGCAATGAGTGGTAAAACATTGGAAGGAGTACCACTTTTCAGTGGGAAAATGGACCCAAATTTGGTCATGGAGTGGATAGAAGGACTTGAAAATCACTTTGAATGTGATGGTGTAAGCAAGGCACAGAAAGTAAAGGTGGCCAAATCTAGACTCAGGGGAGCTGCCTTAACCTGGTGGAAATTTGTGCCAAATGAAAGAGCAAAAGAAGATAAGAAGCCCATAGCTACTTGGAAGGGAATGGTAGCTAAAATCAAAGAAGCATATATGCTAGAAGATTATGAAATACAGCTACACAGGAAGAGACAGAATCTGAGACAGAAGGAATTAGATGTCAGTGCATACACTGAAGAATTCCAAAAGCTATGCTTAAGATCCAAAGTAATGGAGGATGAAAGTATAAAGGTAGCAAGGTACCTTAATGGTCTGAAGTGGAATATACAAAAAGAAATCAATTTGTTGTGTCCTACAACAGTGCAAAAATGCTATCAGCTAGCACTGAAAGTGGAGGAAAAGAACAAGAGGAAACAAGACTCAAATAGCAGAGGAAGAGGAAGAGGCAGAGATAATAGAGGACACAGAGGAGGTTTTGGTGGAAGGAATGCTGACAATAGATCCCAAGAAGAATCCAAACTCACAGAGCAGAGTGGGGAGTCGAGTGGTAGAGGAAACCACAGAGGGAGAGGATCTAACAGAGGAAGGTCAGGAGGATCAGGCAGAGGATCCTATTTCACCAACATGAAGTGTTACAACTGTGGCAATCTAGGTCATCCAGCATATAGGTGTCCAGAAAAGGCCACGTCCTCTTCTCAAGGAGGTGATAAGAGAAATCACTATGTCCAAGATAATGCATCTAGCAGCCAGTCACCTGAGGTCAATCTGAACACAGAAGATGGAGAGAACCTGATGATAAGAAGAACCTTGATGAAGGAACCAGTAAAGTCTGAACCAAGCCAGAGGAGAGCACTATTCAGAATCAAGTGCAAGATTTTGAATAAGGTATGTAAAATTATCATAGACTCAGGATCTACTGATAATATTATTTCTGATGAGGCAGTTAGAAAACTAAATTTGAAAAGAATTACTCATGCAAACCCCTATAGAGTCACATGGTTGAATAAGGATCAACATGTGGTAGTGAATGAACAAAGTTGGGTAGAGTTTAGCATAGGTGGCTATAAGGATAAGGTATTATGTGATATACTACCCATGGATGCATGCCATCTCTTATTGGGCAGACCATGGCAGTATGACCGAAAAGCAGTACATGATGGTGAGAAGAATGCCTATTCTTTTCAGAAAGATGGTGTCACCTATAAGATTCAATCATTGGAGGATGAAGATGCAGTTCAGACAAAGAGTCCTAATATTTTGGTTGTGAGTGGAAAAGATTTTCTGAGTACTCTTAAGGAGGATGGTATTGGTTATGCCATCATAGTAAAACCAAAAAAAGGACAGCGGGATAAGAAGACAGAGATTCCCAAAGAAGTGCAGCCTATACTGGAGAAGTATAAAGGCATAATCAGTGATGGTACACCAGCCACATTGCCTCCATAGAGGGCAATAAGCCATCATATAGACTTGATTCCAGGGGCATCTTTGCCAAACAAGGCACCTTACAAGATGACTCCAGATCAGCACAAAGAGATTTCCAGGCAAGTACAGGAGTTGCTAGATAAAGGATTGATCAGAAAGAGTATTAGTCCTTGTGCAGTGCCCACAGTGTTGGCACCCAAGAAAGGAGGATCATGGAGATTGTGCATAGATGCCAGAGCCATAAACAAGATAACTATAAGGTATAGATTCCCAATTCCCAGAATTGAAGATCTCATGGACTGTATTGGAAAAGCAAAGTATTTCACCAAGATAGACCTGAAGAGTGGTTACCACCAAATAAGAATCAAGGAAGGTGATGAGTGGAAGACAGCCTTCAAGACCACTGAAGGACTGTATGAATGGCTTGTTATGCCATTTGGTCTATCAAATGCACCCAGCACCTTTATGAGGCTCATGAATGAAGTCCTTAAGGATTACATTGGTAAATTTGTTGTTGTTTTTCTAGATGATATTCTAATTTTTAGTTAGACCAAGGAAGAACATCTAGAACATGTAAATACTGTTTTGTAAAAATTACATGATGAACAACTAACCATCAATCTGGAGAAGTGTGAATTCATGAAACATGAATTGGTATACCTCAGTTTTGTGGTGTCCCAGGGAGAGTTGAAGATGGACAAGTCCAGAGTAGAAGCCGTATTGAGCTGGCCTACTCCCAGAGCAGCCACAGAGGTAAGAAGTTTCCATGGCTTAGCCCAGTTTTACAGAAAGTTTATCAGAAATTTCAGTGGAATATGTGCACCCATGTTGGATACAATTAAGGATGGAATGAAAGCAAAATTCAGATGGACATCAGCTGCAGACAGAAGTTTTGAAAGGTTGAAGAAAGAGGTAGCCACACAACTTGTTTTGTTGTTGCCTAGTTTTGATAAGCTATTTACTATTGAATGTGATGCAAGTAATATAGCTATAGGAGCAGTGCTAAATCAGGAAAACAGACCTGTAGCCTTTTTCAGTGAGAGGCTGAATGAAGCAAAGAGTAAGTACTCTTCGTATGACTTAGAGTTGTATGCTCTAGTCCAATCATTGAGGAAGTGGAGACATTATCTCCTGCCTAAAGAATTTGTGGTCTACACAGATAACCAAGCTCTGAGTTTTCTAAACTCACAGGATAAGTTAAGCAGTAGGCATATCAAATGGATGGAGTACCTACAATCTTATACCTTTACAATTAAGCATAAGAAGGGGCAGCTGAACACAGTTGCAGATGCCTTGAGCAGAAGATTGCTCACAGTGCAGGAAGTGCAGTTGAAGAGCATTGGGATTGAAGATTTCAAGAATCTTTACTAAGATGAAGATTTTGCTGAGGCATACAAGGTATGCCAAGATTTTGAGAATCACTTTCACAGTGAGTTTGCAGATTTCACCTTACAGCAGGGATTGCTATTCAAAGGTGGACAATTATGTGTACCAAGAGGATCTATGAGAGAGAATCTCATATAGGAGAAGCACAATGGTAGTCTGAGTGGCCATTTTGGTCTGAACAAGACACTGGAGCTAGTCCAAAGGTTCTATTATTGGCCAAGGATGCACAGAGACATCAGAAGGTATGTAGAGCAGTGTATCGTATGTCAGAAGGCCAAGGGAACCACTTCAAATACAGGACTGTACCAACCCTTACCCATTCCTTCCAGGGCATGGGAATGTGTAAGCATGGATTTTGTAGTTGGTTTGCCTAAGACTAAGACTGGTTATGATAGCATATATGTAGTTGTGGATAGGTTTAGCAAGATGAGTCATTTCATTCCCTGTAAAGTGACTCATGATGCCAGTCATATAGCACACTTGTTTTTCAGAGAAGTGATAAGGATTCATGGACTACCAGCAAGTATTGTGTCTGACAGAGATGCTAAATTCATGGGGCATTTCTAGAAAACTTTGTGGCAGAGATTGGGAACAAATTTGTCATTCAATTCAGCATATCACCCACAGACAGATGGTCAGACAGAGGTGGTAAATAGGACATTGGGTAACCTGTTAAGGTGTATAACTAAAGAATATGGACAGAGTTGGGATCTTGTCATTCATCAGGCAGAATTTGCCTATAATGATAGTGTGAATAGGACTACTGGTAAGAGTCCATTCGAAATAGTCTATGGAATGCATCCCAGAGGTGTATGTGAGCTCAGGAATATGGGAAACATGGAGAACAGAAGTGGACATGCAGAGGATTTTGCACAATCCATGAAAGAAGTGCATGAGCAGGTGAAGAAAACTTTGACAGAGAACACAGAAGATCAAGGACAGAGTAGATGCCCACAGAAGGGATATTCAGTTTGAGGTTGGTGATTTGGTTATGGTGCACTTGAACAAAGCCAGACTGTAGAAAGGAATGCCAACCAAACTACAAATGTGAAGAATTGGTCCTTGCAGAATCCTGAACAAGTATGGAAATAATGCCTACAGAATTGAATTGCCAAAAGACTTGGCAATCTCACCGGTGTTTAATGTCCAAGACCTGGTGAAATACAAGGGTCCTCAGTCAGCAACACATGGATCTATTTCAGAAAAGGAACAGACAACAAAAGATGTGACTTTGCCACTAAAACCCAAACTGCAGGCAGAGAGAATACTAGATTCAAGAGTACAGAAGCAAACCAGACATGGTGTCTACATGGAGTATTTGATCAAATGGAAGTAGTTGTCTGAAGCAGAAGCTACCTGGGTTGCAGAGTCAGAGTTCAAAAAGAGGGGCATTGATTTTGCCTCATTGTCACCGGAGGTGACCTAGTTTCTTTCCGCACAAGAGGAGTATGGTGCAGGAGCACCAAGGGCTAAATGCAGCCCTATACATAGCAGCATGTTGTTTTGTTTTGAAGCTTTTTAGTTTTTTTCAATAAAGCCTTGGCGGGAAGTGTTTTCCTTTTCATCGGCCTAGGTCATGGAGCAGTCCCACTGATAAAACAATATATCGGCAATATCCATCGGTGAGAGAAGCATTATCGGCTGAGGGAGTAAATGTTATGCCAAAGATAGAAGTCTTACCGATGGTGAAGTGGTGTTAAGCATATCAACGAAAGTATCATCATCGGAGGAAACGAAATCAGTTGGCCCGACGGTGAAAGTCTCACCGATGTTGCTTTGACCTAAGGCATCGGGTTGAGAGGGAGTATCGGTGGAAGATACAAGGTGTTTGTCGACGGACGCAGCCTTGCCGATGGAGTGTTTTGGGAGGACGATAATAAAGTCTTGCCGATGAGCGAAGCCAAAGCCTAGCGTTGGATGATAGTCATCGATGTGACCAAACATATCGGAAGAAGGAAATAATGTGTGGCCGATAACACATGCTTTGTCGATGGGGTAAAATGGAGTCAAAGGTGATATCAGCCAAACTAACACTATCGGTAAATGAAGATAAAGACTCGCCGACAGGGTAGGGTCTTGCCAATGGGAAAACATATGTATGTTTCGGTGAGACATCTCTTTTATCTTGCCGATATTGGCGGAAAAGGTGTCGGGGACATGTCGATATGAGACTGATGATAGTTATCTTGCTGATAACACAGAGTTGAATGAAAGCAGTTGGAATACCAACAGTTTTGGTAGCTGAACCGTCCTATAACGGACATGAGCAACTACATAAAATGTAGCATTCTTTCTGTAAAGCGAGTTCAGCAGAAGAAACAAAAAAAAAGATTTTGGTTTGAGAAGCATTTTGATGTAAAGGCAATTTTTGAATAAAAATCAAATTCAATAGTTCGATCAATCTATGTATTTCTTTTCTGTTTTCAATTTACTATTCTGTAGTAGATTAGTCATTTCTATTTTTGCAATTTTGTTCTTTTTTTTGCAAACCATGACTCTGTTTTGATGATTCCTCAAGTTCCACTATACAGTATGGAGGTCATCAAGCAGAGCCATGCTTTTTGTTTGTTTTTCTTTTGTGGGGTGGTCGGATTGCCGGCTAGAGACAATGCATGCTTGTTCTAGGTGAGCTCAGTAAGGAGTCCGGCTAGATTAGACAAGTAGGAGAATAGGACATTGCAGGGGTGGAAAACAAGAGGTTGCAGCCAGTGAGTGCCAAGCAGTCAAGACCCTGACCCAGAGAGGAGGGCTGACAACGGACTCTGAAAAACAAGTAGCCTTGATAGCATAAAATTTGGAGGTACTGGAGACAGATAGTGAGTCTCAGACCAAGTAGGGTGGTCTGTATTGAAATTGCAGACTAGTTGAGTCTTCCATCTCTACAAGATGTCTGTTAGCACATTGAATTGGTAGAGAGGCTAGTGTTGTCAAACAGTCTTGTACACCTACAGGATGCAGAGCAGGCAGCCTAGAGTCCTCCCTATCAATAGCCTTTCTATCATACTACCAAGGTCTACCCAACAAGATATGACAAACATCCATAGGCATAATATCACACAATACTTCATCCTAATATGATCCAATATGAAATTTCACCAAACATTGTTCACTTACTAGTACCTTATGATCATCCTAAATCCATGCTATCTTATAGGGCTTAGGGTGTTTCAATCTTTCTAACTTCAACTTAGTCACCATCTCCTCTAAAACTAGGTTATCTAAGCTACCACTATCAATCACAACTTTACAACACTTACCTCCTGATTTGCATTTGGTTATGAACAAACTCTTCCTCTGCGGTGGTTCCTCATTTGTTTCTACTTGAAATAGTGCTCTCCTCATCACTAGTGATTCTCCTTTCTCAGGTTTGCCAACTGAACTAGGTAATCCAACAAGTTCTTCTTCCACATAGGCTACTCTCCCATTGTTCTCTATTGTCTTGCTTGTACTCCCTTGATTACATTCAAATGCTCTATGTTTTTCACCTCCACATTTGAAACAAGTTCCTTTGAATGTTCTCCTATCAGGTCCTCTTCCTTCTCTTATGTATCCTTCATTCCAGTAGGAATTATAATTACCTCTGTGACGAAAGTTTCTATCATTGTTCTGGTAGGCATTGCTATTTTTGTCTTCCTTCTTAAATAGGCTATCAGGCTTATTCTGCTCTGGATGTGATCTATCTCCTCCGAAAAATGTTCTACCTCTCTAAAATTTACCTCCTCTATCTTTCTGTCTCTGATCATGCCTCTTATTCAACTTCTCTTCAACCTTCAGGGCAAACTGATATGCTTCCTCGAAAGATGTCATCCTTACCAAGCTTAGTTCTTCTTGAATGTTCAATCTCAGTCCATTGATGTATCTAGGCACTTTCTCCTTGCTTGCTTCACTATGTCTTATCCTTATGATCATCTTATGAAACTCTTCAGTATACTCCTTCATAGATCTCTCCTTTTTCCTTAGGTTCTGTAACCTGTTCAACAGTTCCAACTCATAGTTAGCAGGTATGAATTGATTCTTCAGTTTTGTCGCCATCCTATCCCACTTTGTAATATTTTCTTTTCCTCTTCTATTCCTATCCAACTGAACTTCTTTCCACCATATAGCAGCATGTCCTTTCAACTTTGTCTTTAAACATTTCACCTTCTCCAGATCTTCAATTTCTTCATACTCAAAGTATTCTTCCATGTCATTTATCCAGTCAATCAACTCTTCAGGGTTCAAATTGCCAGTGTAATTCAATACATCCACTCTAGGTCTCTTTCCAATCTTTGAAATAGATCGCAACATCTTCACTTGATCTGATTCTTCTTCTTCCTCACCTCCTAGGGTTACACCAATTTGTTCAACAGATTGAAATTCCTCTTCATCATCACTTTCAACATTAGGTCTTGGTGTTAATCCTCTTTGTCTATCTTCCTCAACACCATCCAAATGAATTCTTATTATTTTCATCATTTCCATCATCTCATCCATCCTACCAGCCATTGTTCCAACATCAGCAACTCTCCTCGGTGGCATCTTCCTAGGATCAAGTGCAAACTGCCTCAAGTTCGATGATTGGGCTACAAGGTGACAACTGCCTCACAATCAGCAATCGGTTGCAACACAAGTAACTTCCCTCAATTTGGTGATCTATCCACAACAAGATCTTTTGGAATTCCCTCGCCAACTTTACTCACTTCACTCCCAAAGATTCAAACTTTCACTCTGATACCACTTGGTGCAGTCATGATAGGAGGGTTTATAAAATGAACTATCCAGACCATGCAGCAAGACTAAACACAATAGAAACAACTCAAAGATATGAAACAAATGTAGATTCAGTCATTTAGTATATCAAAGAATTCAATTACAAATTGACTAGCATCATGCAGGTTTACAATTTGGGCTCACAAGCCTGAGTACAGAATATCAGAATATGTATAGGATATAGCTTTGAAGCTCCTTTGCTCAAAATCTAAACTATCAATTATCTCTATGTCAGGAACTATGCTAACTATCTAAAATTTTCTTTCCTAGGGATCTATTACATCCTTATATATCATCTCTGGTACAAAAGATTCCTCTGCATCAGCCAAGGAAGATCACAAACTCCAATGAAGAGTTGTAACGTGTGTACATGGATAAACCTGGTCGGACCTAATCATGAAGAATTCCTTCGCAAATGAATGGAATGAAGTATGGATCTCAAGGAAGGTCAGCCACAAACCAAAGATCATTAAATGATGTGTTGTTAGGCTTCACAAGTTGGGAAATGCTCCACAGGTCTTCTCCTTTAGCTGATTGTCTAAGTCTATTAGGTTGCTCCGTTATAAGAAAATAATCGATCTTCTGATACCGGTGTCTTTCTGATATCTTAACCAAATGCTCTGATAATTGGATATGATGTAGATGAATGAATCTAGATGCTAAGTCTAGCTCTGCAAGGTCTGAAATGCAACTGTGATAGAATGCAGACCAAAATATAGAAACTGCTATTGACTGAATTGCCTGAATTAAACTGAAAAATAAAAGGAAACAAACTGATATGCAAACAAACTAAAATGTAAATGTTTTTGGTTGATGCAAGATTTCTCTTGAACTAGGGATGCTCCTGCATCAATGAACATCACATAAGGGTTGTCACCTCCATAAGGTAACTAGTTAGTGCTAGGTTTTAGAGTACACATATGACATAAATGATAAGGGTTATCACCGTCATAATCTAACTACCAAGGACTAGACCTGAGAGTATTGATACCATATACATAAGCATGTTGTAGCTAGGATGGAATTAGAGGATGCACTCTTTTTAACATGACTTGGAGTAGATTGGGATCCTTGGGATCAACATTAGAATAACATAAATGAAGTAGGCTATGCCTACAAACCTCTAAAAGTAAATTGATGAGATTGGATGTCAGGGAAGAGTGGGAAAGATATATGTATGGACTAAACATGGGAAACTTACAAAAAATAGATAGTGAGTACACAAATATTCTAAAAGAGGAAGGTGGTAATGGAAATAAGTAATGTTTTAGGGATGATATCTAGAAATAACATAACCAAATTCAGAGGGTGTCATAGGCAATCACTTAGTACTGAAGTGGTGTAATATGTGTGATAAAGAACAAATGAGGTAATGGGATTAAAGAGGGAAAAGTAGTGAAATGTGCAAGGCAAGGTATAAATAATCTCATCAAATTTATAGATATCAATGATGTGTAAGAAATAGGTGTTGTACCAAGAGCTATAACCAATAATAAGAATCTTAGCTAACCACAAAACTATAGTAACATGATAAGGTTCCAAGATTATATGTGTAACTAAGTGGGACTATAACTAGTAATAATATATATAGGAAGAATAAAGGATGTGTATATAGATAAGTGATCATGTGAAGAGATGTAATAAGACCAAAATGTATCATCTAAACAAGTATGCGATGTTGAATAATTGGAAAGATCTATGATTGGTATAGACCATAGATAGGGAGAAAAATAGAGTAACACAATGAGAAGTAATGAAAGGGTAAGGGACAATATACATAATGTAGATGAATGAATAAATATTATTTAGGAAGTGATTAGAAAGGTTTTTATGATAATATAGTCAATTTAATAATAAAGGATATCATATAATATTAACCTTTGATGGAGAAACATCATTCTTCATTTCACCAAAACTAAATATGTATAAATATAAAAAGGGAATAGAGGATCAATATGGTCATTGTGGTCCATAAAAGTGTAAAAACACAAGAGGCTATATGTAATATAATATAGGAAAGTGATATCTAATAATAAGTTGAAAAGAAAAAGGCTCAATTGGAAAAGAAGGTATAAGAGTAGAATCAAACAATGGCTTCTTAAGAGGGATATGTGGAGTCAAGATATTAATAGAAAATATGGGTGAAAAATAAGCATAATGTAAGGTATTCTACTTGATGTCAATGAAAAGGAACTATTCCAAAAATATCACTAGTATCAAGAACCCAAAACAAAGTTCTAGTGCTAGCTAAAAAGGAACTATCCCATATCATCACTAGTATTAGAAAATTGAAACAAAGTTATGATACCAAGTGAAAGGAAACTAAACTCATAAATAAAAATTAAATAGTTCCTACATTAATCCCATAAGGGAACAATCCAAATAAGTCCAAATGTATAACTAATAGTAGAAAAAAACACATGACATGATATATCCTTAGAAGCCATTTTAGAAGAAACCTAGCCTCCAAAGTACGCTCAATGCATTATTCATTAACAAAATAGTTCCAATGACATTTGTCAAGTACCAATGCTTTATTAGGAGTACAAGAAGGATATCTCAAACCACTGACTTTATTGAGTTAATCTACCAATAACCCATGCCTCTAACACATGTTCTCCAATATGTGAACAAACTTGTAACAACTCAACCAAACATCCATAGCCATAATGCAATGATGCAATCATGAGCAACAAGAGAATGTATATGGTGGAAATATAATAGCGTAAAATTAAAAATGTGTCCTCTCTCTTTTTGGGTGAAATCTAGTAGCATAACCATTCCTTCTAACTATTCCTCTAATCACAAATCATTGCCAAAACTCTCATTGCATGATCATTGTAGAATCTAAGGCCTTATAATGATTTTGTGATTTACATATTCATGCTAGAAGATGATCTATGTCCAAATAACATATTTTCTCAAAAGCAGCCATATCATGTGAAAAATATCATTGAATGTGCTCTAGAGCTTCCCAAGGAACAATAAAACATCACTACTAAATCTCCCACTAAAAGTGTTCTACAACAACCCATGACATAGTGATAAGCATATCTCAAAGTCTAACAATCACCCATGGAAAAAATAGAATCAAATAATTCCAAATAAAAACTAATTCCCAGGAGCTCCTAAATGGAAAAGTAAAAAATTCCATTTCCAAACCAAGAAGACAATCTACCACAATAGGTTGTGTCCCTACATAAAGCTCCCACTAAACTATGATTTGAAGCATAATATGTTAGCATATTCCGCATCCCTACAAAACCTTGAAGATGATATATCTGTAATCAAAATATCCACATTCAACCAATTTCATTACCAAAAATCCCACTAAACAGTGATATAGAATTGGCGATGGTAGAATGGTTCATGCCCTCAAAAAACTGAGAACATTCACTAAGGTCTTGTGGTGATGGAAACTCAAAATTTTTGCAATCAACCATTATGACTACTGAAAATCCCTTCCCATGATAGAATGTCTCATGTCCCCTATCCCCCATGGGACTTTGATTGAGGTCTTGTGATATTAAATGAGTGGACAAATAACCAATAGGCCAAGCATACAAAACCAACAAACTATAACTATCTAAAATAGTTATAAGTTGGTAATGTTAATAATATATGGAATATATTATTAACATAATACAATATGTGATGTAATAAAATAATGGTAACAATAGTGACAACCTAGAATTACTATAACTAGGTATTGTTGTTGCCAAAACTTCCACTAAAAAGTCATCCAAATATTCCCAAGGAAAATATGTTCATATCCACCATCCACCATGTGGCATTCACATGATCATGCACCTAATAAGGCTAATAATAAGGAATTGAATAATTCTAATTCTTCTAATGCTATCAAACAACATTAACATAAACAAAAAAGAGCAATAAAATAAAATCCGTGAAATAATATCTAATTTACTTATTTCAAAGCATAAATCACACTTCACATCTTTGAATTTGACTTATGTTAATAGCCAAAATTAAAAATTAGGTTTCTTTAGGCCTCAAGATTAGTGTGCAAACTTGTGTATTTCTTGGATGGTGAGGTCCTTTTATCAAATGATAGCCAAGTTAAATTTGAGGAGCCTTTAAAATGATGCTTCACAATGACTACCATATTTTGTTTCTATTTTTGCATGAAAATCTATAAAATAGGCCCTCCTCTCCCCATTTGAACTTAGGAAAATTTTATTTGTTTCCACTTGATTTCTATTTTCAAGCCATCTTTCTTGAATAAGTGCAAGAATGTTAGTGTTTACTATATTTCTTGGTATTAACTCCGTTATTCCTCTCATATACATTTTCTCTTCCCTTTTCAAGCCCACATCCCTCTCCATCCATTTCCCTTAGCACTCAATTCCATTAAGTGTTTTTCTTTTATCTCCCACCCTTCTCCTCACCTCTTTCTAAAGTATTTTATTTCCTCAATTTCATTTTCTTCTCATTTCCACTTTAGTTTTCATCAAGTCTCTTCCGTATTGATTTTTTCCTTCTCCCTTATTAGTCCTCTAGATATATTCATATTAGTCCCCTTTCCTTTTTGTCATTGAGTATCCCTTTTCCTTTTCCATCTCCTATTCCCTTTTTCTCCTTCAAACCTTTGTTTACGTAGATTTAGGTTTTCATACCAATGTTTACTCAATTCCATCCAAACCTTTCCCTAAAATATGATATTCTTCTTCCTACTTCAATCCCCTTTCCATCTATTCCACTTTTCACTCATTTTATTTCTATTTACCTTGCCTTTTTTTATCATCCAACCTCACCATTGCTTAGCATCCTTCCTTTGATTTCATTCACCATTTCCTATTAGGTTCAAGCCTAGTCCTACAATATCTAAAAGGAGTATAATAACTATTTTTAGGTTCTCTCAGGAGCAAGAACTATTTGGATAAACACTTCACAAACTCAATATTGAGTTTGACATTATTATCTTACCTTCATCTCATCTTCAATATGTTTTTAAATTTGATTTCTTTTTGTGTACTTAGTGTTTCACCTAGGGTTTGGACCTTTAGTTATTTTCACTTTGTAAATTCCCCATTGTATTTTTTCATTGCTATATTTTAATCATGGATCCCTATAAACTCTTTCCTTTGGCTTCCATTCATGAACATATTGAGGATTTAATTGTGTTCTTTCACTTTTTTACATCTAACCCTTTGATCATTTATCGCATTATTTCCTTCTACCAAATAAATGTTGGCACTTCCTATATGGATGCATTCTTTCATTTAGTGTATGCAATTGTTTTATCCTTCATGAGGCATTTTCCCTTCCCTCTAAGATGCATTCAATTCACTTGTCATTGGACTTCACATGATTATATTTCTTTTACAACTAGTAGTAGTGATTTTCATGAGCCTAATGATTGTCATACACTTTTTATGATTAATGGTGATGGTTTCCAAATGATTAGGTACATTATTATAGTCTTAGTGATGTCCATTACTTCTTCCCTCTCTTAGATGACATTACTTTTCCTCGGGATGATGATATTTCCCAAGCAACTCATGATGATCCCCTTGATGTTATTGATTCTTTGAACATTATTTTATGATGGTGTAGTTCATGTTTCTAATCCACATGTATATTATTTGTGAGCCAATATTACATACATCTAATGATGTAGGAGCATCCCTGGTTTAAGAGCAATCTTGCGTCAACCAAAAACATTTGCATTTCAGTTTGTTTGTAATTTAGTTTGTTTCTTTTCATTTTCTAGTTCAGTTCAAGTAGTTCAATCTGTAACAGTTTCTGTATTTTGATTTGCATTCTATCGTAGTTGTATCTCAGACCTTGCAGAGTTGGACTTAGCATCTAGATTCACTCATCTTCATCACATCTAATTCTCAAAGCATTTGAATTAGTTACCAGAAAGATATCGCTATCAGAAGATCAATTGTTTTCTCATAATAGAGCATCCTGATAATCTCATACAATCAGCTAAAGGAGAAGACCTACGAAGCATTTCATGACCTTCAAAGCTTTAGGACACATCATTCAATATTGTTTGGTTCATGGATGACCTTCCTTGAGAACCACACATCATTCCATTCATTTGCGGAGGAATTCTAGTCATATAGGTCTGACCTATTCGTGTACGCATGTTACAACTCTTCATTAGAGTTTGTGATCTTCCTTGGCCGACACAGAGGAATCTTAGGATTTGGACATGATATATAATGATGTAATAGACACCTAGGAAAGTAGTCATCGATTGTTAGGACAACTTAGAAGATTGATAGTCTAAATTCCTACGAAGGAGCTTCAAAGCTTTATCTTGTGCATATTTTGTAATCAGGCCTATGAGCCCTAATTGTAAGCCCACTTGATGCCAGCCAAACTATATTTGAAATCTATGATATACTAAATGGCTGAATCTACATCTATTTCACATCTCTGAGCTGCTTCCATTGTGTTTACTCTTGCTGCATGGTTTGGTCAGTTCATTCTGTGAACCCTCCTACCGTGATTGCACCAAGTGGTATCAGAGAGAAGGTTTGAATCTTTGGAAGCGAATTGAGAGGAGTTGGTGAAGAAATTTCGTAAGATCTTGTTGTGGATAGATCTCTGAATCTAATCCAAGTTACTTGTTTTGTAACCGATTGCTGATTGTGAGGCAGTTGTCACCTTGTAGCCTGATCACTGAAATTGAGGTAGTTTGCATTTGATCCTAGGAAGATGCCACCAAGGAGAGTTGCTACTGTTGGAACAATGGCTGGTAGGATGGATGAGATGATGAAAATGAGGAAAACAATGAAAATTCAATTGGATGTTGTCAAGGAAGATAGGGGAAGAGGATTGACACCTAGACCTAATGTTGAAAGTGATGATGAAGAGGAATTTCAATCTGTTGAACAAATTAGCAAAACCCTAGGACATGATGAAGAAGAAGAATCAGATCAAGTAAGGATGTTGCAATCTATTTTAAAAATAGGGAAAAAACCTAGAGTTGACGTACCAAATTATACTAGAAATTTGAACCCTAAAGAGTTGATTGACTAGATAAATGACATAGAAGAGTACTTTGAATATAAAGAGGTTGAAGACCCAGAGAAGGTGAAATTTGCAAAGACAAAGTTGAAAGGACATGCTACTATATGGTGGAAAAAAGTTTAGTTGGATAGAAACAGGAGAGGAAAAGAAAAGATTACAAAATGGGACAGGATGGTGACAAAATTGAAGAAACAGTTTATACCTGTTGATTATGAGTTGAAGCTATTGAAAAGATTACAGAACCTAAGACAAAAGGAGAAATCAGTGAAGGAATACACTAAAGGATTTCATAAGATGATCATAAGAATAGGACATAGTGAAACAAGCAAGGAGAAAATGGCTAGATACATTAATGGACTGTGATTGAACATTCAAGAAGAATTAAGTTTGGTGAGGATGACAACACTGGAAGAAGCATATCAGTTTGCCCTAAAAGTTGAAGATAAGTTGAATAAGAGGCATGATCAGAGATAAAGAGGCAGAGGAGGTAAATTTTAGAGAGGCAGAACATTTTTTAGAGGAGATAGATCATATGCTGAGCAAGACAAACCAGAGAACACATTCAAAAAAGATGACAGAGATAAAAATGTTCTCTAGAGAGATGAAAAAAATTTCTACCATAGAGGAAACCTTAGTGCATAACGGAATGAAGGATATAGAAGAGAAGGAAGAGGACTTGATAGGAGAACATTCAGAGGAACTTGTTTTAAGTGTGGAGGAGAAGGACATAGAGCATTTGAGACATGAGAACTTGTGCTATGCTTTGATTCCTAAGAAGCTTGAAACATTGAAGGAGACTGAAGAATCACAACCGGAGGAGATAACTGAATTGTTGATAGAGTATGAAGACATCATATTAGACAATGTCCCTAAAGGATTGCCACCAATATGGAGAATCAGTCATCACATGGATCTTATACCTAGAGCTAGTTTGCCTAACAAAGCAACACACAGAATGACACCGGTAGAGAATGAAGGATTGAATAGACAGATACAAGAATTACTAAGCAAATGTTTGATCAGAGAAAGTTTGAGCCCTTGTGTAGTACTTGCACCTAAGAAGGATGGAGAATGGAGAATGTGTATAGACTCTAGAGCAATAAACAAGATCACAGTTAAGTATAGATTTCCTTTACGTAGGATGGATGATATTATGGATTGTTTGAGTGGAGCAAGATATTTCACAAAGATAGATTTGAAAAGTGGATACCATTAGATCAAAATTAGAAAAGGAAATGAATGGAAGACTGCTTTTAAGACAAATGAAGGATTGTATGAGTAGTTAGTGATGCCTTTTGGATTAACAAATGCACCTAGTACTTTCATGAGGTTGATGAATGAAGTCTTGAAGAAATTTTTAGGTAAGTTTGTTAAATTGTATATTTGCATGACATTCTGATTTTTAGTAAGACAAAGGAAGAACATTTGTAGCACCTGAGACAAGTTTTGCAGAGATTGAGGGAAGAGAAATTGATGATAAACATCAAGAAATGTAGTTTCATAAAGGAAGAATTGGTATACTTGGGATTTGTGATTTGTGCGGAAGGATTGAAGATGGACCCTGAGAAAATAAGAGCAATTGTTGAATAGCCTAGATCGGAGAGCATTGGAGAAGTGAAATCATTTCATGGATTAGCTAGTTTCTACCAGAAGTTCATTAGAAATTTTAGTTCAATTTGTTACCCTATGACAGAGACAATGAGATGTGACAGAAAGGATTTCAAGTGGACATATAGAGCAGATAAAATTTTTGATTTATTGAAGTAGAAAGTGACAGAATAACCAATTTTGGCATTATCAAATTTCAATAAGGTATTTCAAGTAGATTGTGATGCAAGTGGGAATGCAATAAGAGCAGTGTTAAGTCAAGAAGGTAGACCTGTAGCATATTTCAGTGAGAAGTTGAATGATGCCAGGAGAAGTCTGATATTCAGTTTACGATCAAGAGTTCTATGCCATAATTCAAGCTTTGAAGAAGTGGAGACATTACTTGTTGCCTAAGGAGTTTGTGTTGTATACAAATCATCAAGCTTTGCAATATTTGAACAGTCAAGGTAAGTTGAATTAGAGACATATGACATGGGTAGAGTTCATGCAGAGTTATACATTTGTGTTAAAACATAGGAGTGGCAAATTAAACAAAGTTACTGATGCATTGACCAGGAGAAGGAACTTGTTCACAGAGATGAGAATTGAAGTGCTTGGATTTGATGAATTGAAGAGCATGTATGAGGAAGATCTTGATTTTGTAGAACCTTGGAAAACATGTATGGAACCTGTTGTGATAGATAGGAGTGAGTGGTTGGATTATTTCATTCAAGAAGATATGTTGTTCAAAGGAAGTCAGTTATGTATACCTAGAAGTTCAATGAGAGATAATTTAATCAAGGAGAAACACAGTGGTGGATTGGTAGGACATTTTGGTATTGATAAGACAGTGGCTTTGGTGAGTGAAAACTACTTTTGGCCTTAGATACATATGGATGTTAGGAAATTTGTGTAGAGTTGTAGAGTTTGTCAAGTTGCAAAAGGAAGTAGTCAGAACACTGGATTGTATAAACCTTTGATAGTACCAGAGAGACCTTGGGAAGATATAAGCATGGATTTTGTAATGGGATTGCCGAGGACACAGAGAGGTCATGATTCAATATTTGTAGTGGTGGACAAATTTTCAAAGATGGCACATTTCATACCTTGTAAGGAGACAACTAATACAGTGCATGTAGCAAACCTATTTTTCAAAGAAATTGTGAGATTACATGGATTACCTAAGAGCATAATTTTAGACAGAGATACAAAATTTCTTGGATTCTTTTGGAAGTCACTATGGAAGAAGATGAAGATGGATTTGAAATTTAGTTTAGTATTTGATCCACAGACTAATGGACAGGCAGAGGTAGTGAATCAGAGTTTGGGAAACTTGTTGAGATGTTTGGTTGGAGAGAAGGCAGGAAGTTGGGAATTGATTCTTTCACAAGTAGAGTTTGCATATAATAATTCAGTAAATAGGAGTATAGGAAGAACACCTATTGAGATTGTTACCAGAGTAAACATTAAAGGAGTTGCATAACTGAGAGATATTAGCATGGAAGAAAAGAGAAGTGCAGAAGCAGAATAATTTGTAGACCACATGAAGGCAGTGCATGATCATGTTAAGAAGCATTTGGAGGAAATGAATAGTATAAGGAAAAGGCAAATGAGAAGAGAAGACATAAGGAATTTGAAGTTGGAGATGAAGTGATGGTATATTTGAGAAAAGAAAGATTTCTAGTTGGGACATATAACAAGTTGAAGATGAAGGAGTTTGGACCTTGTAAGGTACTCAGGAAATTTGATTTAGGGAATGCATATGAAGTGGAATTACTAGAGACATTAGGTATATCACATATATTCAATATCATAGACCTATATCTATATCATGAAGTAGAGTTCAGTGACAACATTGAAGGAGACATGAAGGAGCAGTTACCACAACAAGCACTGGAGAAGATTGAGGACATTTTGGATAGTAGAGTTGGCCATAGCACCAGAGGAAACCAATACAAAGAATACCTTGTGATGTGGAAAGGCATACCAGAAGAAGATTCATCATGGATTTCTCAGGCTGAGGTGGATCGTCTTGGTTCTCCTCTAGCCCCAGCAAAGTGAGGGACTCACTTTTTCAATAACCCTGGATGTCTGATGCAGGAGCATCCCTGGTTCGAGACCAATCTTGCATTAACCAAAAACATTTGCATTTCAATTTTTTTATAGTTTAGTTTGTTTATTTTCATTTTCTATTTCAATTCAGGTAGTTCAGTTAGTAGTAGTTTCTATATTTTGGTCCGCATTTTGCCATAGTTGCATCTTAGACCTTGCAGAGCTGGACTTAGCATCTAGATTCACTCATCTTCATCATATCTAGTTCTCAAAGCATTTGGATCAGTTACCAGAAAGATATTGCTATAAGAAGATCAACTGTTTTCTTAGAATGGAGCATCCTGATAATCTCAGACAATCAGCTAAAGGAGAAGACCTCCAAAGCATTTCACAACCTTTGAAGCTTAAGGACACATCATTCAATGTTGTTTGGTTCATGGCTAACTTTCCTTGAGATCAACACATCATTCCATTCATTTGTGGAGGAATTCTATTCATATAGGTCTAACCTATCTGTGTACACACATCACAACTCTTCATTGGAGTTTGTGATCTTCCTTGGCTGACGCAGAGGAATCTTAAGATCTGGACATGATATATAATGATGTAATAGACACCTAGGAAAGTTGTCATCGATCGTTATGACAATTTAGAAGATTGATAGTGTGAATTCTTGTGAAGGAGCTTCAAAGCTTTATCTTGTGCATATTTTGTAATCAAGCCTGTGAGCCCCTAATTGTAAGCTTGCTTGATGCTGGCCAATCTATATTTGAAATCTATGATATAGTGAATGACTGAATTTGCATTTGTTTCACATCTCTGAATTGTTTCTGTTGTGTTTACTCTTGCTGCATGGTTTGGACAGTTCATTCTGTGAACCCTCCTACTGTGACTGCACCATCTAACCTACATCTTAGCCCTAACTTTGTTGATAAATCTAGGTTTATGAATCATGTGATGAGATTATTACACTTAATGAGTATGATGCTTTTTCCTTTTATCTTAATGATTTATATATTGAAGATAATAATGATGCATGATTTCTTAATGAATATAATCTACATTCTTTGTCATGTCATGCTTATCTAGCTAACAAATATCCTTATTCTTAACAAGAGCTCATTATAGTGATACAAATGTTTCAAATGATTAGTAATATCTCATGATATTTTAGATCTTAATCTTTATATTGCATATATCATTAGGGATCCAATGGTTGATAGTTTTAGGGGATATAAATACAAGTGCATAATTAAGTGTGTTAAATTTGTCACATTCCCATATATTGTGTTTGCATACATGGTGATTGTAATTAGAGAATCTTTAATTAATGAGGATTTGCTATAGTTTTTTGTGTCTCATTCTTCTTATAGTGCATTAATTAATCTTTCTTATCCTCATTTCAACTCCTATATGTTTGACAATATTTTCTTACCTTCATCTCTCTTCTATATGTTTGACATTAGATGTTTAGTTAGAGAGAGAGAGAGAGATGGAGAGAGAGAGAGAGAGAGGAAATGAGGAAGAGATGATTAGAGAGACATGGAGAGAGAGAGAGACCCAAGAAGAGAGGAATAAAGAGACATAAGGAGAGAAAAATACATGTTTGGCATGATTTTCATATCCTCATTTCACCTTCTATATGTTTTCCTTTCTTTGCATATCCTTATTTTTACCTTCTATACATTTACAATGCTTTTCTTATTCTCATTTCACCTTCTATATGTTTGCTAAGAGTGAAATTTTGCATTTCACACATCTTGGGAGCATACGATAGTGCTAACACATTTGGATGTGGAGGTGAATAATAGAGGAGGCCTCATTTCATTCCCCAAATGTTTCAATCCTTCCATCCTACATAGTTCTAGCAAAGTCACTTAAGAGACCTACGAGAAAAAACTGCCAAACTTTGGTACAATGGTTCTCGCAATTCATGGTGCCTAGGAACGTTTTATCTAGACATACAACTAGATGTTGAGTGCCTCCAAAATAAGCTCTCTAAGTTATTATCAACTTGAAACCATTTGATTGTGCCAACAATGAATGCATTCTTGCAAAATACCTCAGTGTCATTTAGTGTAATATTCTGAGGAGTCATATTTTATTTTCTTCACCATGTTGGACTCAATTCACAGTGCTAACATATTAAGGTGGGTGGGTGAATGCTAGAGGAGGCCTGATTTCATTCCCTAAGTGTCAAGATCCTTCCACCTTACACATTTTTAGCAAAGTCATTAAGAGACGTAAGAGAAAAAAAACTACCAAACTTTGGTGTAGTGGTTCTTACAATTCATTGTTTATAAGAATGTTCTATCTAGACCTATAGTTAGATGTCAAGTGCCTTCACCAAAATATCTCACAAATTTTTTCAACTCAAAATTGTTTGATCATGTAAAAAATGAATGCATTCTTGAAAATTCCTTAGTTACATTTAGTGTAATATTTCTAGGAGTCATCTTTTATGTTCTTTAGCTCATGGGACTAAACTGATTATGCCAACATATCAAGTTGGGTAGGTGAATTCTAGAGTAGGCCTCAGTTCATTCACCAAGTCTTTTGATCCTTCTAGCCTACATGGTTATGGTAAAGTCACTTAAGAGACCTAAGAGCAAAAAACTACAAAAGTTTGGCCAAGTAGCTCTTGCAATTTGTCACAACTAGGAATCTTCTGTCTAGACCTATACTTGGATGTTGAGTGCCTCCACAATAACCTCTCTCATTTTTTTGAAATTAAAACCATTTGAATGTGCCAAAAAAGAATGCATTCTTGCAAAAGGCCTTAGTGGCATTTATTGTAATGTTGCTAAGAGTCATATTTTATGTTCTTCATGCAGTGGGACCAAACTTACGGTGACAACATGTTGGGGTGAATAGGTGAATTCTATAGGAGGCCTCATTTTGTTCCTAAAGTGTCTTGATCCTTCTAGCCTACATAATTATGGAAAAGTCACTTAAGAAACCTAAGAGAAAAAAATTACCAAATTTTGGTGTACCAGTTCTTGCAATTTGTGTCACCTAGTAATGTTTTGTTTAGATGTATAGTTGGATGTTGAGTGACTCCATAATAATTTCTCACTTTTTGTCAACTTGAAGCTATTTGACCATGTTAACAATGAATGCATTCTTGCAAAATCTCTCAGTGGCATTTCGTGTAATGCTGCTAAGACTTTATGTTTTTCACTTCATGGGACCGGATTGATGGTGCCAACACACCGAGGTGGGTGGGTTAATTTTAGAGGAGGCCACATTTCATTCCCCAAGTGTCTCAATCCTTCTAGCCTACATAGTTCTAACAAATTCACTTAAGAGACCTAAGAGCAAAAAACTACCAAATTTTAGTGTAGTAGTTCGTATAATTTGTGGCACCTAAAAATGCTCTCATAATATGTGGTACATAGGAATGTTCTTTTTGGACCTATAGCTATATTTCATGTCTCTCCATAATAGCCATTCTCTAGTTTTGTTAACTCAAAATGATTTGACTGTACCAACAATGGATGCATTCTTGCAAAATGCATCATTTACATCCAACATAATGTTTTTAGTAGCTATATCTTACGTTCTTTAGCTCATGTAGCCAAATTGACTACACCAAAATGTTAAGGTAGGTAGGTTAATACTAGAGGATGTATCATTTTATTCACCAAGTGTCCAAGTCCTTCCATGCTACATGGTTTGGGCAACTTAGTCTCTTAAGAGACCTAAGAGCAAAAAATCGCAAAACTTTGATGAAGTAGTTCTTGAAGTCTATGACACCTAGGAATGTTTTGTTTAGACCTATAGGTATATTTTAGGTCCCTCCACAATAACCTCTTAGTTTTTGTCAAATCAAAACCATTTAACTATTCCAACAACATATGTATTCTTGCAAAATGCCTCAGTTGCATTCAGTGTAATGGTGCCATGAGCCATTTTTTATGTTGTTCACCTCATTAGAATGAATTGACTATGCCAACATGTTAGGGAGGGTGGATACATGTTAGAGGAGGCTTTATTTCATTCCCTGAGTGTCCCAATTGTTCCAGACTACAATATTCTAGAAAATTCCCTTAAGAGACCTTTGAGCAAAAACTACCAATCTTTGACGAGTCGTTCTCAACATCCATGGCACCTAGGAATGTTTTATTTGGACCTATAAATGTATGTTAGGTCCCTCCACAATAATATATCTTAGTTTTGTCGACTCAAAATCGTTCAACTATACTAACTGTAAAGGGTGGAATTTGGATAGTTGAGTTTTGGTAGTTTTGTGTGTGTGTCCTCCTTTCACCAATTACATTCAAGGACCTAGGGTCAAGTTGCAATGTACTATCATACCCTAGATCACTATGAGATGTAGGGAAGCTTAGATTTTTGTGATTTGATTGCCAATTATCTTCTCTTAAGATTAATTTTCCTTAAAACCCTAATTATGTAAATAAGACAATAAATTGATGAATTATGGAAAATGATGCTACAAAAAGATGTAAAATGACAAATAACTATGCACATGTTTTTAGGGTTTGGAGGCAGAAAAGTTAGGGACAAAGGAGCGGGTGCCCAAGTCCAAGGCCTAGGTTTTTGTAGGGATTTGGATGCTTAGTCTGCAACCTGTTCCTGCTGTCACAGAGATTTTCCCGTTGCAAAACTTTGAGGACTAAAGAGCGGGTGCCCTAGTCTAGGGAGCTAATTTATTCTCTGATTTGTAATTCTGACACTTTGTTGTACCCTCCTGCAACTTCATTTTGTCTGTAACTCCAACCTATAACCTCCAATCATGAAAACTTTGGGAGGGGGTTGTGGTGTTTAGAGGCTTGCCTCAGTCAAGCCCTGGAGAGACATTCAAGTCTTCCGAACACCGTTGTCAGATAGAGAGTGCGTGCCCTTGGGAGGCAGAGGCAAAAACCAAATGATAAATTCTTACAAACACAAATGATATCACCTTGTAGTGAAGATCTCATGGGAGGAAGAAGCTCTTTATGCTATGAGGAGATGATTGCTCAAATATGCAAATACAAACACATAAAACAACACAAGTCTGTGCTTGCAACACAATGAAAGCCTTGAATCACCTTTAGAATGCATAAAGTTCACAATAACCATCTAGTTTGCAAATGAATTCCTAAACATGCTTTTATATGCAACTACAAACATTCCCGCCAAGAATTTCGTAATTCAAACCTACCGTGTTGGCCTAGGGACCAAATAATGGTCATAAACTGACATTAGAAATTTGGGCCTGACCCAAAATAGGGCAAGACTAGGGCGCGGGTGTCTAAGTCCTCCCCCCTATTTTGGGTAGGGTTATGTTCAAGGGGTCCCCCTAGATCCCATTTGACATGAAATCCAGGATTCATTCCATCGAGATGTTGAAATATGATGCAAGATGTCCTAAATGCACACTAAAGACCTAGGAGCTAAACCTTTTGAGGGAAAATCCCCCAAGGGGACATTTTTTGACATTACATTTAGCCCCCACTTTTATGTATGTATAAACGTGAGGCTAATACATGCATTAAAGTACGGTCAACAAGCACATCAAACACGCCAAGCATGGAGAAAACACGCCAAGCACATTGAAGACAATGACAGGCATGTAAAACATGAAGAAGACAGTTAGAGTCATGCAAAACATGGAGAATGCAACAAATGCATAGAAGACACATTAATGCATAGAAGACAAAAATGATTTCTTTTCTTTTTCTCATATAGATATGAAATGCAAATGCAAGTACAGGAAAGTAAACAAACCTCCCATAATGCAGGATGTACTCATCACATAGGTCTTTAAACTGCATATATGGGGCAACACACACACAAGACACACAAAAACCCCCAAAATGCAAGATGTACTCATTGCACAGGTCTTTAAATTGCATATGGGGAAATAGACATGCCAAACAAAGAAAGCACGCCAAACACACACACTTTGAAGACATAGAGAAAATATAGCAGACAAGTGATGGAGTGTCCCTATTTCTAGGTTAATCACCATCTCAGGCACATTATAGGCACACACCGACGATTGGGCTTCACCACAACAATCACCAAAGACATGCTTAAGGGTTGAGTTAGTCACAGAACTACTCCCTGCCTCCTGATGAAGACTTTTTGAAAATGACAGGATGATGCAATTTGCTTTGAGAACTACACCATCCCTGCCTCCACAGAGGGCTTAAGATAAAAAGGATATACGTGATATGCCACCTCCACAGAGGGCTTAAATGATTGATTGATTGGTTGTTTGCAAACAAACTCAGAGTGCAGGATGTACTCATCGCATAAGTCTTTAAACTGCACCTGAGGACAAGCACATTGCTAACATCTACAACAAATAGCTTACCTTATATATGCCCCCACCTTAAGGTGGTTGATATCATGCATCGATATCAAGCACGTTAAGGTAGGAAGAAAATACACAAGGGAACACAGACTTTCACAAAGCTCATGCCCCTAGAGGTGACATGTACTTTATGATCACCAAATGTTCCCACAAACACATCCTTGCAAGAAACATGTTAGTGTCTACATAATCATGATAAACAACAACATCAATGCATATGAAATATGAGGCATGCAATATCCAAGATAGACAAAGTGCACGGAGCAACAATATTGTTATGATTTGTAAATGAGATAGAACACCATCAAAATCACTACGTGGAAAGCATGAGTGCTTCTGCTACCCAAGCGTCGAATAAGATATACAACCCCATCATCATATTAGGAACTAAGTCCAATTTTTGATTTCTCGCTAAAGGGACGCTAGGTCCGCATCAGTATAAATGTTTTTTGTCATCTGCCAACTAGATAGAAACACTAGAGGAAGGGAAACAATAAATAAGAGAGGAGAAATAAGTGTCTTAGAGACAATCACGTAGGAGGGTGCCCCCGATTCACCAACAACAATGCTATGTCCACAAGACACAACAATGAAATTAGAGAGAGAAGAAAAATAGAAGAATGATGATACAAAATGAAGGTCACAATAGAGGCGGTCTCTTGGTATCCTGGACCTTACAAAAGAATCAGGGGTCGTCCCAGGAGGCCTAAACAACACATAACACATCACAAGGGAAGAACATCATGAGAGAGATAAAGGGTTAGAGATACTTACCTATAGGATCTCAGAGGATAGTAGTCATCAAGTAAATCATCATCATCCTCCCACTCCTAAATTTTAGAGGAAAGTGGGACATAAGGTATCATAGCCCAAGATTGTTTATTGTTAGGGTCATCTTTGTTTGGTTCAATGTTTTCTTGTTGAGATGCAAGGTAAGCTCGTCACCTTCTCTTCCTCTTTTTTTCTTTACGACTTAGCTTTTGTAAGATAGGGCTTTGCTCTTTCGTGGATTTTTGTGTTGTAGAGGAGGAAGCACCAAGATCAAAGTTCATTTGTCTAGGTGGAATGTTTTATTGTCAACAATTACCTCTCGATCCTTGTAAGGATAATGGGGGAAGAACCTCAGCATCATGAGAGATTTGTTCTTTTATTGTAGGAGGCATGATGTCTTTCAAAAGGTGTGTTTCTTCTATTGTTGGAAGTGTATCAATGATTTCACTGTTTTGTATTAGCATATCCTCATGGGAAGAATTATTTTTGAAAGAATTATTAGAGGACAGGATTATATCATCATCACATGTAGTAGATATGTGAGAGGTGTTATCACCATTATCTTTTGTAGTACTATTCATGGAGATGAACCCTGTTAAGCTCTGTAATATTGTAGGATGTTCACTCATGAGGGTTAGAAATTGGTCAAAATCAAGGTAGACCTTTGATAAATGCAAGCAAAGATACCATTGAAAAATGGCATGAAGGTTCCATGTGTAAATGTTTAAATCAATGTAAAATCAGTTTTGAAAAGCTTGTTTTTTTTTTGAAATTGATGCAAAAGACAAGTGCAAAGTTATATGTGAAAATGACCTAAATGCTTGATTTTTTGTAACTTTTTCAATGCAAATGAATGAAAGCAAAGGTGTTGTAAGGATTTTGATTAGGGGAAGAAAATTATATGTTTGATATCAGTCTAATACATCAATAAGATCCTTCACAACACACTCTTGATGCCAATCTAAGATGACGACAAGTCAAAATATAGTGAAAATATGCTAAAATATGCAATTTTTTCACCAAATCTCAATGCAAAAGAGCATGAAAAAGAGTGTTGAGAGGAAAATGATGATGGAAATAAAATTATATCAGTAATAACAGCCACTTAATGCCAAAATATCTATCACAACACACTTATAGTGCTACTCAAGATCAAACCCTAGTGAAAATATAGCAAAATTTGTAATTTTTTCATGATTTTTCAATTCGAAGACCTAGAAAAAGAGGTGTTGTAAAGAATTTTAGGAGGTACAAAAAATAATAGCAATGATATCAGTCACCTTAGTCCATAAAATTTTTCACAACACGCTTAGGATACAAACTAGGTCCAACTCTAGGGCAAATATAGCAAAATGTGTAGTTTTTCACCGAATTTTCAATATAAGAGCCTGATAAAAAGGTGTTGTGAAGATTTTTAGGAGGGGAAGCAAATAATTACCCTGATAAAAAGAAATTAGTGTAAAAATACCCTTCACAACATGCCTACGGTGCTAATTTAGAGAGTCAATAAGGCCAAATCTAGTGAAAATCAATGTTTTTCAAGCCTTAGGTTTGAGATCTTGATGTAAAAAGCTATATGAATGTTTTACAATCTGATGTATGATGAAATTTAAATGCTTTCAGATTTGAAAATGATTTATAAGATCTAACATGCAAAATGCAAGTGCAAATCTAGTGAAAAATAATGAAAATGCTAGTTTTTGTTGAAATTTTCTTATGCAAAAATACAAATTTATGAAATATAAATGCAATTTTTTACTAAAATGCAAGACTACAGCCAAATGAAAATTTGAATGAGTCTCTAAAATTAATAGAAAAATCTGAAACAAGATTTTACCTACAAACCCTAGATTTTGGAATTACTAGGTTATATGCAAAATTCACAATTTTCAACAAAACCCTAGCAATTTTATGATGAAAATACAATGCAAACTAATGAATTTTTGTAATTTTCTACAATTTATCTCAGATATAATGTGAAAATCATAAATTTGATGAAGTTGAATTTAATTAATGCAACATGTAAACCCTAGCATGCAATTTTTTTCAATTTTTCAATTTTTTTGTAAATTTTCTAATGCAATAAGATGAATGACTATATGAATGAATGAAAATCAGTGAAAATCTGAAGAAAAACACTCAGCAAGGTGCAAACAAGTCCAATAACATGGGTTCACCAAAATGTAAAGGGTGGAATTTGGATAGTCAAGTTTGGTAGTTTTGTGTGTATCCTCCTTTCACCAATTACATTCAAGGACCTAGGGTCAAGTTGCAATGTACTATCATACCCTAGATCACTATGAGATGTAGGGAAGCTTAGATTTTTGTGATTTAATTTCTAATTATGGTATCTTAATCTTAATTATGCCTTAAAACCCTAATTATACAAATATGACAGTAAACAGATGAATTACAGAAAATGCTGCTACAGAAAGATGTAAAATGACAAATAACCGTGCACCTATTTTCAGGGTTCAAAGGTGGAAAAGTCAGGGACAAAGGAGTGGATGCCCAAGTCCAAGGCCTAGATTTTTGTCAGGATTTGGAAGGTCAGTCTGTAACCTGTTCCTGCTGTCATGAGATTTTCCCATTACAGAACTTTGAGGACTAAAGAGCCAGTGCCCTAGTCTAGGGAGCTAATTTCTTCTCTGATCTACAATTCTAACACTTTGTTGTACCCTCCTGCAACTTCACATTGTCTATAACTCCAACCTGTAACCTGCAATCATGAAAATTTTGGGAGGGGGTTGTGGTCTTTAGAGGCTTACCTCAGTCAAGCCCCGGAGAGACATTCAAGTCTTCCAAACACCGTTGTCAGATAGAGAGTGCATGCTCTTGGGAGGTAGAGGCAAAAACCAAATGATAAATTCTTACAAACATAAATGATATCACCTTGTAGTGAAGATCTCATGGGAGGAAGAAGCTCTTCATGCCATGAGGAGATGATTGCTCAAATCTGCAAATACAAACACATAAAACAACACAAGTCTGCTCTTGCAACACAATGAAAGATTTGAATCACCTTTAGAATGCATAAAGTTCACAATAATCATCTAGTTTTCAAATGAATTCCTAAACATGCTTTTATATGCAACTACAAACATTCCTGCCAAGAATTTCGTAATTTAAACTTACCGTGTCGGCCTAGGGACCAAATAACAGTCATAAATCGACACTAGAAATTTGGGCCTGACCCAAAATAGGGCAGGACTAGGGCATGGGCGCCCAAGTCCTCCCCCCTATTTTGGGTAGGGTTATGTTCAAGGGGTCCCCCTAGATCCCATTTGACATGAAATCTAGGGTTCATTCCATCGGGATGTTGAAATATGATACAAGATGTCTTAAATGCACACTAAATACCTGGGAGCTAAACCTTTTGAGGGAAAATCCTCCAAAGGGGACATTTTCTGACATTACACTAATAATAGTTGCATTCATGCAAAATGTGTCATTTGCATTCAACATAATGTTTCTAGGAGCCATACTTTACGTTCTTCACTTCGTGGGGACAAACCGACTATGCCAACACATTAAGGTTGTAAAATCCACTTTATTAAATAGAATAAAATAAGATTATTCTAATAGATTAATGTTGAAAAATTGAATGAATTAAATTTTTTCCCATAAAATATAACTCAAGAAATAATTAACTTTCATCAATCTATTTAATTAAAGAACATTACAATATCTCACATATAGGACTATAAGCTTATAGAAAATAACATCACACCATACAATGTCCCTAATACCATATCATATCTTCCACACTAAACTTAGTGGAGGGAGAGTATTGAAAGGAAGTTAGTTGTGCGGAAAATGCTTCCTACACTAATCTAATGAGAAGAGGGCTATGCAAATTCAACTTTATCCTAACTATTACAGAAATGTTAAACCATTAACATGAGATATTGCAGCAAAACACAAGAACCAGAAAGTAGACAGAAGAAGAGAGACAAAGATTTACGGTGGGGAAAACCCTTATCGGGTGAAAAACCCCACACTCAGAAACCTGCACAATGTATTAACAAATCTAAAAGAATATTTACAATACACTTGCAATGCAAGCTTTAATGGTCTTTGACAGTCATGTCTAGAGTCAATCCGGCAGCATAATAGTACCTATAAACCTGTGATACAAAGTCCATCTCCAAGCACCTGTATAAATAGGAAATACAAGGCAATATTGGACCTTTCTTGGAATAGGCATCCAACATGGCATCCTAGACCAAAACCCACGCCTAGGGACACTTGGTCAACATTGTAGAATGTGTCTGACACTTGTCCACAACTCCCATCTCAAAGAGGTTGCCTATTTCCAAAATGGGCTATGACAGATGTTCTTATGACACTTACGACCGTCATAGAATTTGTCATAGAGGTTACAACTTACAGCTGTAAGAGAATCTGTCATACACATGCTATAAATAGCATATTCTCTTACAACATGTTATATTCCACCTTGGGGCGCCCAAATATGCTTCATTCAAAGATGTTTCATGACACATGTCATCACCTGTCTTACAACCTTCTATTTACGACTCTTACATGTCATAGATTCATCATAGGAATCTGTCATAACCGTTTCGGTCAAACATTCCTTACACAATATAGAAGATGCTGACACATGGCAGAATATTCCTACCACTAAGTGGGATGCCTATCTCCTCATGTGAGGACAAAATAATAAGCTATCATAATCCATGTAGGATTGACACATCACTGTGCCAAATCCCACAACATGACAATATGGAATTTCCAATTATTTACAACATAGGTAATTAAATAATAAATACAAACATTACAAATGCAGAGAATTACCAAGGTTGAGACACCTTAATTCCCAACATTCTCCCACTTGTCAAACACCTTGTAAGAGCCACTAGAAAAACAAGATTTAACTGCTATAGGCCGAGAGGCCCATAGACTCTGAACACCATCTGAACTTCTCTGTACCCACTAGTTTCGTCAATGCATCTGCAACATTCTTCAAAGTATCTATCTTCTCCAAATTCACCTTTCCATCCTCAACCATGTCTCTCACGAAGTGAAACTAAACATCAATGTACTTGGTTCTAGCATGGAAAGTTGGATTCTTTGCAAGGCAAATTGCACTCTGACTGTCACAATTGATCGTGATCTGACCTGCATCAACACCAATATCAGAACATAATCTATTAAGCCAAATGGCTTCCTTACAAGCATGAGTTGCTGCCATAAACTCAGCTTCTATCATGGACAAAGCAACAATAGGTTGTCGCTTACTCATCCAACTAATAGCACCACCAAATAGTGTAAACACATAAGCACTGGTGGATCTCCTGCTGTCAATGTTACCTGCCCAATCTAAATCCACAAATCCATGAATATCAATAGAATGCAGAGGTCCTAAAACATTACCATGATAGTAAATGGAATACTCAGAAGTACCCCTCAAATATCTGAACACTCTCTTAACTACATCCCAATGAACTCGTATAGGATTAGCCATAAATCGACTAAGGACTCCCACTACTTGGGCAATGTCTGGTCTTGTGCAGACCATAGCATACATCAAACTGCCAATAGCACTAGAATAAGGTACTATGCTCATGTCCTCCACCTCACTAGGAGATTTTGGACAATCCTCAATAAACAACTTTGTCCCCAAGGAAATGGGAACACATAATGGTCTACAATCTGCCATGCTAAATCTATCCAATATGGTCTTCATGTACTTACTCTGGCTTAACCAAAGTTTTATGTTGGTTCTATCTCTTCTAATTTCCATTCCTAGAATGTACCTGGCTGCCCGTAAATCTTTCATTTCAAACTGAGCTGACAACTAAGATTTAAAATTAGAAATCATGTTCTTACCCTTCCCAATGAGCAACATATCATCAACATACAGTGCAACAATGAGAATACGATCGCCATCAAATTTATAATACACACAGTGATCCGATTTTAATCTCACAAATCCAATTGACAACACAAAGGCATCAAATTTCAAGTACCATCTCCTAGGGGATTGCTTCAAACCATACAAAGACTTCTTAAGTTTGCAAACCAAATTTTCTTTACCTTTTACCATGTAATGCTTTGGCTGTGACATGTAGATTTCTTCCTCCAAGTCACCATGAAGGAAAGCTATCTTCACATCCATCTGTTCTACCTCCAAGTCATAAGCTGCTGTGAGAGACAACAAGAATCGAATGGATGTCATCTTTGCAATGGGAGAGAAGATCTCACCATAATCTATACCCTCCACTTGTGAATACCCCTTCGCAACCAATCTGGCCTTATACTTCTCAATACTGCCATCTGCACCAATTTTCTTCTTGAACACCCATTTGCATCCAACAGGTTTCCATCCAGGAGGCAAAAGCACCAAGTCCCAAGTTTGATTCTTTTCCAAAGAAGCCATTTCTTCCTCCATGGCCTCCTTCCAGGAACCTGCATCCTTCATATCCAAAGCATCTGATATAGTTCTAGGTTCATCACTATTAGTAAACAAAGAATAAGCACAACTAGAATCAAGCAATGTTAAACCAAACCTTTCAAGTTGCTTTCTAATCCATGTAGACCTCCTCAAGAGCTGAGGTTGAGGTTCAACTTCTTTATCTGAGCTTTCAAAGCTGCTAGAGTTCTCCTCATCATCAGGTCCAACATTGTCTTTCTGTTTAGTCTTCTCAGGGGTGAGAGGAAACTGAACAACATCCTCTTTCTTTTCTCTTTCTTCTGGCTACAAAACAGTGGAAGAAGGTGTAAGCTCTCTGAAGATGACACTTCTGCTATACAACATGTTTTCAGCCACGGGGTCCCAAAGCTTGTATCCTTTCACACCAACACCATAGCCGATGAAGATACACTTAACAACTTTGTTCTCCAACCTTGACCGCTTCTCCCTAGACATATGTGCATATGCCTCACAACCAGAAACATGAAGATGCCTTATTGAAGGATTTCTACCAGACCACACCTCCATGGGTGTCTTTCCAACAAGAGCCGATGTAGGAGATCTATTTACTAGATAGCAAGCAGTGGCAACAACTTCAGCCCAAAACTTTTGTTCTAAACCAGCTCCACTAAGCATACTCCTAGCCTTCTCCATCAGTGTCCTGTTCATCCTCTCTGCAACTCCATTTTGCTATGGGGTGTATAGAGTTGTCTTGTGCCTTTCAATCCCAAGTTCCTTGCAATACTTATCAAATTCTGTAGAACAAAACTCACCACCGTTGTCAGTTCTCAAACATTTAATCTTTTTACCAGTCTAATTTTCAGTAAAGACTTTAAACTCCTTAAACTTGCTATAGACTTCAGATTTTCTTCTGAGAAAATAAATCCATGTCCTTCTACTATAATCATCTATAAAAGATACAAAGTATATAGATTTTGATAACGAAGGAACATTAACAGGACCAAACACATTAGAATGAATGAGGTCCAACACGCCAGAAGACTTATGAGAACTCAAGTAAAACTAAACACGGTTTTGTTTTCCATAAATGCAATGTTCGCAAAAGTTGAACTCAAGATTACAATCATCTAACCCCTCAACGAGGTTCTTATTTTTCAGGGTACGCAGACCCTTCTCACCAATGTGGCCAAATCTCTTATGCCATAACATTTTCTTTTCTGCAGGAAGTTTAACTTCCAATGCACGATTACAACCATCAAGACTAGAAACAACAGATTTCTTCACTGCTCATTTAGATGGTGGGGATGAAGTGACTATTGCCCTCTTCCTTGAGTCAGAAGAACTATTGCATTGTGAAATGCATGCCTCCAACTGAAATAGAGTACCTCTCCTAGTACCCTTAGCAAGTACCATAGCTCCTCTAGTCATCTTGCATCCTTCTTTCAAAAAGATAACCTGCACACCTACATCATTCAACATACTTACAGAAAGCAGGTTCCATGCTAAGCCTGGGATGTGCAAAACCCCAGAGATCCCCTTCACTTGACCATACATCAAACTCCTCATACTTAGTGAACCAATCTCAATGCAAGGTCATGTGGAATGATGCACCAGAGTCGATTAGCCACACATCATCAAATGCATGGGTTGCCAAGGCTGTGATGAAAGCATCACCGTCATCTTGTGATTTGTTAGAATCTGAATCAGGAGCTTTCTTCTTTTTCTTCTTCTCCTCTTTGTATTCCTTTTAGAAATGCCTAGTCTTGCCACAGTTCCAACAAAGAGCCTTGGACTTTCCAGGAGATTTGGATCTCCCATGGGATTTGGATCTACCCTTCTCAGCTTTCTTTTCCTTCTTCTTCCCTTTCTCCTTGGGTCTTCCACGAACTGCAAGGGCCTCTTTGGCTGCCTCAGAAGACTTTCTCCGCATCTCTTCAAACAACAACAAAGAAACCACTTCTTCCATTTTGAATGTGGATGTGGTACTTCCAATTGCCATGACAAGATGATCCCATAAGTCTGGTAGAGAACAAAGTAGGGTCATACACCGATCCTCCTCCTCCATCTTTACACCAATAGATGTCAATTGTGCAAGAAGCATGTTAAAGGCATTCATATGCTTAGCAACGGATCCTCCGTCCTCCATTCGAAGAGAATACAACTTCTTTCTCAGGAAAAGTTTATTGACTAGGGGTTTGGATTGATACACATCCCCCAACTTCTTCCAAAGGAGTTTTGTAGTAGTCTCCTCATGGACATTTAACAGCACAGAATCGGCAAGACTAAGTCTTATGAGACCCTTAGCCTTCCGATCCTTGAGATCCCACTCATCTTGTGACATTGTAGCTGGTTTAGTTCCATTCACACTTTCCCAAAGGTCTCGGTCAACTAACATGTCTTCCATTTTGAGCTTCCACAGCTCAAAATTACTGCCGTTGAACTTCTCTACTTCAAACTTTCCTGATGTGCTTGCCATCTCCTTGTTGCAATAAGATACAGAATGCTCTGCATAGACTCCCACTCAACCTAAGATTAGCTCAAAAAACCCCTACCCAACAACTAGGACCAAAGGTGATCAAGCTCTGATACCAACTGAAAGGAAGCTAGGTGTGCGGAAAACACTTCCTACACTAATCTAATGAGGAGAGGTCTATGCAAATTCAACTTTATCCTAACTATTACAGCAATGTTAAACCATTAACATGAGATATTGTAGAAAAACACAAGAACCATAAAGTAGACAGAAGAAGAGAGACAAAGATTTACAGTGGGGAAAACCCTTATTGGGTGAAAAACCCCACACTCAGAAACTTGCACAATGTATTAACAAATCTGAAAGAATGTTTACAATACACTTGCAATGCAAGCTTCAATGGTCTTTGACACTCATGTCTGGAGTCAATCTAGTAGCATAACAGTACCTGTAAATCTGTGATACAAACTCCATCTCCAAGCACCTGTATAAATAGGAAATACAAGGCAATATTGGACCTTTCTTGGAATGGGCGTCCAACATGGCATCTTGAACCAAAAACCACACCTAGGGACACTTGGTCAACATTGTAGAATGTGTTTGACACTTGTCCACAGCTCCCATCCCAAAGAGGTCACCTATTTCCAAAATGGGCTATGACATATGCTCTTACGACACTTATGACCGTCATAGAATCTGTCATAGCGGTTACAACTTACAGTTGTAAGAGAATCTGCCATACACATGCTATAAATAGCATATTCTCTTACAACATGTCATATTCCACCTTGGGGCACCCAAATATGCCTCATTCAAAGATGCTTCATGACACATGTCATCACCTATCTTACAACCTTCTATTTATGACTCTTACATGTCATAGATTCGTCATAGGAATTTGTCATAACCATTTCGGTCAAACATTCCTTACACAACATAGAAGATGCCAACACATAGTAGAATATTCCTACCACTAAGTGGGACACCTATCTCCTCATGTGAGGACAAAATAATAAGTTGTCATAATCCATGTAGGATTGACACATCACCGTGCCACATCCCACAACATGACAATATGGAATTTCCAATTATTTATAACATAGACAATTAAATAATAAATACAAACATTACAAATGCAGAGAATTACCAAGGTTGAGACGCCTTAATTCCCAATATAACTCAAGAAATAATTAACCTTCATTAATCAATATAATTAAAGAACATTACAATATCTCACAAATAGGACTAAGTCCTTTACAATATTTAGCCATATAGGCTTATACAAAATAACATCACACCATACAATGTCCCTAATACCATATCATATCTTCCACACTAAACTTAGTGGAGGGAGAGTATCATCAAGGAGATTTACTGTCAAGCCACAAGGCTCAAGCCTCCTCGGTCTTACTCTTGAATGGAGAAGCCTGACCCTTCATGAGGTGTCTAGCAAACTGAAGCTAGCATGCATGAAGGAAGATAATACAATGTGATATAAATTACATTTCTAGCATGTATAAAATGCATATGTACTTATATCATGATATGAAAGAGCGTGAAAAAGAAATCAAAAAACAATTACTACTAAATTTATGAACAAGCTTTGGCCAAATCATCTTTTTAAGTCATTTTCAGCTAGATAGGTTACAAATAGAAACCTACCCTTCTATGTAGCTCCATAGTTGGCACCATCCATGCTCTTTCTCTAACTCATCATACAGAAATGCAGAAATAGAAAGTACATTCACAACCATCCAATGATGGATACAAAGATCACAGAGAAAGCATATTATAATCCTGCAACATGTTTTATGAGACAAATGTATAGTCATAAACATAAATAATAACTTTCTTCTAAAATGTAATTCTCCTATTTGGATGTATTTCATTCAAAAAATAAGATGCAAAGCATATCTATGCAAATTATTTGAATTCCAAATGACTTGAATAAGTACCTAATAATTAGAACTTAAACCCATTCCCTCAATCCATCACACTCTTCCTATTCCAAGACTAAAATATTTATTATTAATGCTAAAAATAAGCCCAGTTTCACTAAGCAATAAGGAAAATTAATCTTCCTAGCTTAATCAATCATACGATTTATGTTAGTTGTGTTTCTATAAGATTTGTTTTATCAAAATAAAGTTGCTTCTCATTCAAGGCTAATATGATGTTCAATACACCTTTGATCAAAACAAGGTAATACAAAATCTAAAGCCTTCTATCATGTATACTCTACCTAATATAAAGCAAAGAACCTTTTAAATGTAATTTCATCCCTCTAGTTGATATGTCACTACTTGAAGCAACTTAACCTTTTTCTAAGATAAGGAAACAATGTATAAATAAGTATGAAATAATAAAAATATCACAAAATTAACTAAGATCATAAGTTATCCATATAAAAAATTTACTTTCTACTTTTAAACTTAAATAGCGTACTAATATCCATAACTATCCAAGACAAACATAAATTAAATATTAAGCATTTATCTAACCATCACTAATTCATATCAACAATATAATTAAGATTACCAATTATATCGAATTCAAAGTTCAACATGCCAAGTTAACATAGATACACATACACACACACACACACACACACACACACACACACACATACATACATACATACATACATACAAATATATATCGATCTTCATAATATCCAAGATTTTTTGATTAGTTTATCACTGATTGTTATACAAGAAAAGAAGATATTTTCCTATGCGCTAGATTGACATATTTTCTAGCATACTAAAAGACCAATTGTTTTGACTCTTAGAAAATATGATATTGGACAACTCTTGCAAAGCCCTTTTCCCTAATGGTTGATAAATTAGATCTATATATACAATGTTAGACTATTCTTAATAAAAATAATGAGACAAGTGATTATATGTTTAGAACTGAATTTGAGAATTATGACGTGTGGTATACTAGGTCAAAAGACTATTGACAAAAGTCTCAATAAGAAGAAATCCTCAATTGGTTAAACACATAATGATTAGGAAGAAAAAGTATAAGAAATTTTTATGTAAAAGAAAATGGCAAGTGTGTGTTTAGTGGAAAAGAGTGATCTAGCCTAAGGAGTTAAACTAGGTCAAACTCTCTTCTATAAACATTAGGACACAAACCAAGCTTGGCTTCTACCCAAGATGGAGAGCCAAACTATAGGGGTTCTACCCTTTTTTATTATATAGATGAGTCAACCAAATTCAACCAAGATCAAGCAAACAAGCTAGAGCAAATGACCAAACCCTAGTTGACAAAGAGCGGACTATAACTAATTGTCAAAAGCAAATCTTAGAAAACCAAAAGTATAGTAGGGATCATAGAGTAATTCAAAACATAGATCTGAGAGAAAAAATTCTAAAGATCGAGGTACTTGGGTATCCTAGATCCAAATTAGGGTTGTGTAGAAATTCTAAGTTTCACCAAACCTATACCTATCTGCTCTATCTTTTTCCAAGAAATTATCTCTAGAAACCTATTTCTCCAACCTGCACACAAGAAAAGAGAAAAAGGTTGTGCTGTGTATAAGGGATTGCCTCAGTCAAACCCTATGTTGGTGTTTTTACATCCACTATAGTTATTATTAGATCCAATAGTGTGTTCCCTAGGAGGGCAAAGCCTAGATCTCTAATATATGATAGAAATATGAATGAAAATGATGATGATTACCACAAGAGGTAGAACCCTAATTGATGAATAAAAATCAATATCTTTCACCAACAAGGATAGTGATGGAGAAGGCTTGAAACTCCTTTCAAGACTTGCAAACAAGCTTCAATAACATTCACAAGTACATAACACTTCCAAGCATGAATAACACTTTAACATAAAAGATCAATACAATATGAGAGAAAACTTGTCATTATTCATCTAAGTGTAAAATGAAATACAAAACTTCATTATATATGCACTCTCACTCACTTACGACAAATAAAACACAATGAGGCCAACAAATAAAAACTAGGGAGATGTTCTAAGCCAACACCACAAGAGAGAGGCTAAAGAGCCCATCTGGCCCTAGGGTGCTTGGGTGCCTTGGTCCTTTAGCCCCACAAACTCCAGAGAGTGTCAAATGTCACAGGCTTGGTCTATTCCTAAGTTTATCCTATTAGGTTTATTCATCGGGATTGATATTTTATCGTTTTATGCTCAAAAAGGTGTTAAAATAGGTCCTAATTAACAAAGGCAACAAATTAGGTCAACCAGGTGCTAAACTAAGTGTAAAATGCTAGTGTACACATTTTACTCTATAACATTTAGCCACCACTTTAGTGTGGGTATGAAATTTTGTTTGAACTCACACTAAAGGATGGAGAAGATATTAAAAATTTCAAACACACAAATATAGAAGCCCAAAGAACTATGCTAAGTTGTGGACTATAGGTAGCCCCCAGGCTTAGGATTCTATGGTTGCAAACACATAAGCAATAAGATTTTCAAACATGCAAGACATTGCAACATTAACTTACACATACATGGAGTTCTAAAATCATATATAGGAATACACAGGGAAGACATGTAATACAGAAAGGTAATACATGCCATATGCAATGCATACATGCTAGACACGAAGCATACATATAAGATATAAAGAATACATAGAAAAGGCACATGAAAACATGATGAAGACACATGTAATCATTTAAGGAAAACACAAGTTCAAACATGATACATCATATAATTTAACAAACAAATAGACAAATGACCATAAGAATACACATAGTAAGAAACATGCAAGGCACATGACTCTGACGCTAGCTTTATCTATTGGTAGGGGTCATGTGAAAAGAAATTCTATCATGGATCACACACTAGTAAGGACTACTGAATTACAAGGTGACCACAACAAGTCACATGAAGCACACAGGCTAGCCAACTTTGTTGCACTAGGTGGCTTAGGGACCAAAAGGAAACATCACAGACTAGTGAGGACCGTCGAATCACTAGGTGAGTTCCATGCCAAGAAGCAAGTATGTAACCAAAAAGATAGCATAGCACAATGTATGCCCCCACCTTAAAGTGATTATTAAATCCTATCAAGGAGCAATTGTTTTAAGGTAGAACAAGTCACAAAACAAGCATGAGAGCTTTCTGGAAGCACATGCCCATAAGATATGTTCCCAAAAACTAAATTGCACAAAGGGGTTTCCCCCACAAAAGGCAAACTGAGGCAATGCTATAGGCATGATACACCATGGCTTGTGTAGTCATGGTATGACGCTGAGTAGAGCAACAAGGTGCCACATAAATCAAAACATATGTAGAAATAAATTGTACTAAGTAATAATACAAAGGGATCTACTTAACTGGCATTAGTATATGAATGGTTGTATAAATAGGAGAATTCTTAAGACTATATATATATATATATATATATATATATTTGAAACTATCATCATCTGCCAACTAGTGGAACTATGGAGACAAAGGAAGAAATATCGCATGAAATAAAAAATAAGCACCCCTTGGGTCAACATGAGAGAATGTCAAAATATCCTATGCCTTGTATCATTCCCAAAGAATATGACAACAATACAAATTATGACATATAGAATCTAATGATGATACAAATAGAGAGAATGTGACAACGAATTTCAGTCCCTTTGTATCCTTGCACCTACAAGGGTGTCAAGGGTCATCTAAAGAGAGATTAACAACAACAACACTAATAGCATAAATAACATAGCAAGAAACACATTACGGGGGAAAACAATCACATACACTCATAACACAATAAATATAAGAGACCTCACTTGCGAGTCAACCTAAAGAAAATCCTCCTCCCCCCAATCTTTCTCATCATCCATTTAGAAAGGTGGACAAGATGCAAGAGGAACTATATCACATGAGGTATAAGGAATAAGAGCCATACTTGTATTCTCTTCAGATTTTCTATCTGAATGTAGTACAATAGGTTCCATAGCAGGTTGTGAAGCTTCATCTTTCTTTATACTTGAGACAAGATACTAGTAGATGTCTCTTTCACATCCATTGGTGATAAACACTTGCGAGGAGGGAGATTCTCCTCTCCTATGACAAGATGAGCCATAACATGATGACGCTTCTTTATTCTCTCATAATCTTATTTTTCTTATGTTATGTAAGAAAATGTCTTGTGGGATTTTCCCTCTTAAGGTTTAGCTCCTAGGTCTGTAGAATACATTTAGATCATATTGCATGTTAATTTTGAATCCTAATGAGAAAACCCCTAAGTGTTATGGAAAATAGGACTTAGGGGGTGCTATAATGTTAAGCCCTACCTAAAATTGGGAGGGAGGACTTGGGCGCTTGCACCCTAGTCCTGCCCTATTTTGGGTCAAGCCCTAAATCTAAGTGTCAGTTATATGACCATTGTTAGGTCCTATGCCAATACCTTAAGTTTGAATTATGAAATTCTTAGTGGGAATGTGTGTTGTTGCATATATAAGCATGTTTAGGTTTTCATTTGTAAACTAGAAGATGATTGTGAACTTTATGCATACTTGTGATTTAGAGCATCCATGATATTCATTATTGCAGAGCAGATCATTGTTATTGTGTTTGTGATTGCAAATTTAGCTTCATCTCCTCATGTGATGGAAGGATCTTCATCTATGTAAGATCTACATCTCCAAGGTGATATTTTTTTATGTTTGAATAATTTATCATTTGGATTTGCCTCTATCCCACAGGAATACACACTCTTATCTGACAATGGTGTTCAAATGACTTTTGTCTCTATAGGGATTAACTAAGGCAAGCCTCTAAACACCACAACCCCCAACCACACTCCTATGTGATTGTAGGTTATGGGTAGTGAGTTTGGCAGAGTGGATTTGCAGAGGAAGGTTGCAGATGACAAGATTCAGGATCTGAAAGAAAGAAGTAGAACAAAGCATTTTTGGGACATGGGCGCCTAGGGAAATGTCCTCCAGAGTTTTAGACATTGGAATCTTTGTAACAATGATGTTATACATCTAAAGAATCCTAGATATCCTGAAGATCAGCCTACCTTGGGCACAGGGTCTAGTCATAGTGTCCTCTGCATATCCCATGATGGAAACTGACACAACAATAATCATCAGTGTTAGAAGGAGTTTTGTATTTCGCAAAGAAAACAATACCTTGGAATTGGGCACCCAAGGCATTGTCCTCAAATATTCCAAATCCCAAAATTTAAAAAATGGTTAGTTATTAATTTCTATATTTTATCTCAGTTTGTAAGCATTTGTCTGAATTCGTCAATTTGATCACTATTTTGCATAATTAGTGTTTCTGACATGTTTGAGGATTACGTTAAGGTATTAATCAATAATTTTTGATTTTCCACATCATTCCAAGTGATAGCCCAACCTGTAGGTGAATCCTCTTGCACAAATTGAGGTTCAACATGGTTGATATGTCCTTGAATGTTTGTTGTGAAAGGAGGATCTAAAACCCATCAACACTAAAACATCAAAACATCAAACAAACACCCCTCTTTTCATATCTTAAACATTTTGGTGAACCTATGTTTTTGAATTTTGCACCTTGTTGAGTGTTGTGTTGTAGATTTGCATTCATTCATCTTATTGCATTTAAAAAATTACAAAAAAATGATTTTTTTTAAAATAGCATTTTAGGCTTGCATTTCCAAATAATTTGAATTAATTTGCATTTAATTTTATTTAATTTATGTTATTTTCATTAGATCTGATTTAAATTGTAGAAATTCATCTTATTTTAATCACATGCATTGAATTTTCATGCTTAAATTGTTGAAAATTGCTTAAAATTGTGTATTTTTCATATAACCTAGATGTTGCATTGGCTAGGGTTTGTAGTTAAAATCTTGTTTCATATTTTAATACTATTTTAAAACACTCATTTAGGTCTTATTTCTAACTATAGTGTTTCATCATAGTGTGTTTCTTGCAAAATTTCACATCTAGGGTTTGAAAACTTGCATTTTTCACTATATTTTGGCTTATTTTGCATATAAAATTGCATCATAGGCATGTTGTGAAGGATATTGCTGCATCATTGAACTATTATTAGGCATATTATTTGCTGCCCCTTATCAATTTCCTTACAACACCTCTTCTTTTAGTCATTTACATTCAAAAAAGTTGAAAAATCAAGCATTTTAGGTCATATTCATACATACTTTTGCACTTGTTTCTTGCATAAGTATTGAAAATATTTAAAATCTGATTTGGTATTCATTAGAAAACATATACACTACTTCTTAATACAATAATAATGCTAGGTTCGCTCCTAGTCCTTATCTGAAAAGAAGAGCCCCTGAACTTGAAATAACATTTACACCTCATGACAAAGCAATGGTAGATACTAAAGGGTGTCTTTACATTATAGTGAACATAATGGAAAAACCTATGCATGGAACACTTATAGACCCTAATTGCATGAATAATGTGGTTACAGAAGATTTCCTTCTCCAACATGATTTGGCACAAGATTCTTATGAACCATCAGATTTGAGAATTAAAACACATAATGGAACTTTCATGAATACATTTGCGAAGATAACCTTATTGGTCTTAGCATATGATAAAGCCGTGGATTAGTTATTTGATGTTATCCCCTTATCGAACCTCTTCCATGTAAACTAGGACATCCATGGCTTAAGGCTATGAATGTCGTCCCCTCAACTATTCACAAATACATAAAATTTCCTTTGCATTGAGAAATACATACTATCCTCTGTAATTCATATCAACCTCTGGATGAGGACAAGAAATTCACTCTTGATTACTTTTGGCCACAACCTGATAAAGACCCTGAGCCATGAACAGACCAATCTTTCCTAGAATATAGTCTGTGGAGGTGGGATATCGTGCATATCCTTTTATTTTAAGCCCTCTGCAGAGGTGGGGATGGTGTATTTCTCAAGGAGAGTGCACATGCTGTCATTTCTAAAAGTCCTCTAAGCAGGTGGGGTTGGGCTTAAGTGTGTCTTTGGTGGTTTTTGTGACAAAGCGCAACTGTCAGGTGTGTCTGTAATGTGCTTGAGATGGTGGTGAACCTAGCAATAGGTTTCCTCCATTGCTTGTTTGTCATGTTTTCTCCGTGTCTTCCATGTGTGTGTGTATGGCATGTTTGTTCCAAAGCATAGTCAAAAGACTGGTGGCGATGAGTCCCTCTTATGCTTTGGGATTTGTATGGCATGTTTGTTCTCAAGTGTAGTCTAAAGACTGGTGGCAATTAGTCCCTCCTACACTCTGAGATTTGTATTGTGTGTCTATTGCCCCATATGTAGTCTAAAGATTGGTGGCAATGAGTCCCTCTTGCATTATGGGTCATACATTTACTTTCCTTGTACTTGCATTTGCATTCATATATGGAAAACTGAAAAAGAAATAATCACTGCATTCACTATATTCACTATGTTTCACAAGTCTTCAATGTTGTCTTCTCCGTGTCTTGCATGAATGTTACTGTCTTCTCCATGTTTTACATGCCTGTTACTCTCTTCAATGTGTTTGGCATGTCTGCACCATGCTTGGTGTGTTTTTTGACCATACTTTAATGCATGTATGGGCCTTGCATTCATGCATACATTAAAGTGCGGGCTAAATGTTATGTCGAAAATGGCCCCCTTGGGGGCTTTTCCCTCTTAAGGTTTAGCTTCCGGGTCCTTAGAATGCATTTAGATCATATTGCATGTTAATTTTGAATCCCAATGAGAAAACTCCTAAGTGTTATGGAAAATAGGACCTAGGGGGTGCTATAATGTTAAGCACTGCCTAAAATTGGGAGGGAGGACTTGGGCGCTCGTGCCCTAGGCCTACCCTATTTTGGCTTAGGCCCTAAATCTAAGTGTCGGCTATATGACCATTGTTAGGTCCTATGTTGACACCTTAAATTTGAATTTTGAAATTCTTAGCAGAAATGTGTGTTGTTGCATATATAATCATGTTTATTTTTTATTTGTAAACTAGAAGGTGATTGTGAACTTATGCATATTTGTGATTTTATAGCATCCATGATATTCATTATTGCAGAGAAGAGCATTGTTATTGTGTTTGTGATTGCAGATTTAGCTTCATCTTCTTATGTGATGGAAGGATCTTCATCTATGTGAGATCTACACCTCCAAGGTGACATTTGTTTATGTTTGAATCATTTATCATTTCGATTTTGCCTCTATCCTGCAGGGATATGCACTCTTATCTGACAATAGTGTTTAGAAGACTTGAATGTCTCTCCAGGGCTTGACTAAGGCAAGCTTCTAAACACCACAACCCCCAACCACACTCCTTTGTGATTGTAGGTTATAGGTACCGAGTTTTGCGGAGTGGAGTTGCAAAGGAAGGTTGTAGATGACAAGGATTCAGGATCCAAAATAAAGAAGTAGAACAGAGCATTTTTTGGACATGGGCACCTAGGGCAATGTCTTTTGGAGTTTCATACACTGGAATCTTTGTGACAGTGACGTTCTACATTTGAAGAAGCCCTGATATCCCAAAGATCAACCTACCTTGGACACAGGGACTAGTCACAGTGTTCTTTGCATATCCCATGATGGAAATAGACGAAACAATGATCATTAGTGCCAGAAGGAGTTCTGCATTCTACGAAGAAAACAATACCTTAGACTTGGGCACCTAGGGCATTGTCCTCAAATATTCCAAATCCTAAACTTTGAAAAATGGTCAGTTATTAATCTCTATCTTTTATCTCAATCTATAAGCATTTGTTTGAATTCGTCAATTTGATCATTGTTTTGCATAATTAGGGTTTCTTACATATTTGAGGTTTACATTAAGGCATTAATCAACAATTTCTAAGTTTCCACATTGTTCCAAGTGACAACCCAACCTATAGGTGAATCCTCTTGCACAAATTAAGATTCAACTTGGTTGATATTGTATACACCTAAAAATGACACGACTCTGTCTAAATAAATATTCTTAATATTTATTCCATTCATATTCCTCTAAGTTACTTAAATATCAAAATATTTAATTACCTCTTCTAAAGTCAAAATTAAATAATTTTTAATTATTTAAGTAAGTCAAATCATTCCTCCAAATTTAAATAAATCAATCAAATTTATTTAATTTTTCTCAATCTCTAAGAATAAAATATAATCAAATATTTTATTTATTCTTCCAAATCATGCACAAACAATTAAATAAATTTATTTATTTAATTTGCTTTCTTATCTTCTAATTCCTCAAAAATCTTCCAAATCTTCTAAAAATAAATCTTCTTCTTCATGCACACAAAATTAAATAATTTATTATTTAATTTCTCTCGAAACATGCAAAAGCAAATCACAAGTTGAGTTATCTGATTCAATCAATCTTGTTTTTATCAACAACTCTTAAATTAGAAAAAAAGCATTCTAATTTATGAAAGCATATCTTATCTTTATAAAAGAAAGTAGTTAACTCAAACAAAATAGCTTTTTGTGTGACACTTGTCCTCTTTCTATTTGTGCACATCCTCTCAAGTCTTCTATACCATTGATCTTCTTATTTCTTCTATACCATTGATCTTCTCTCTCTCAAGTCTATAAATTGAACCTAATTCCTCCATTTCTATCATCCAAGCTTTTAGTACCCTTACTCTGCAGGAATTAGAGTGCGCCTTTGCCACCATAGCATTCCATAGCTTACGACCACCCTTTTATCATTGCAATTGTTTTGAAGAATCCTTCATTGCAAACTTATCATAGCCATTCCCACTTGACATCTTGGAAAATAGCAAGGAAGTGCACCTTTTGAGGGCCATATTCATATACAAGATCATTTGAGATAGGCAATCAATGGAAGCCATGAAGTAAAGAGGTTTGCAAGGTTTGAGTTCTTTGTTTATTTGATCTTCTTTGTTTCTTATTTCATTGAGTTATTGGGTATTATTGATATTATATTGATTATTCATTTACACCAATATTCCCATAATAGATATGTCCTTGAATGTTTGTTGTGAAAGGAGTATCTAAAACCCATCAACATTAAAACATCAAAACATCAAATAAAACACCCCTCTTTTCACATCTAAAATAGCTTAGCTTTATTTGTGATGTTTGTTAAGGGAACCATAGTATCTTCCAACATGGGTTCCTTTTCTTCCTTTGCTTCAAGAACATTAGAAGAAACATGAGGAACCACTGAAGGCTAGGAGACTACGAGAGAAGGGTTCCTTAATGTAGGTTGCTCTTCCTTCTCAACTTGTGAAACAGGTGGAAGTACATGAGCATCCTCAAGCGGTTGAGAAACCTCGAGAAATAACACATGCACAATTGATTGATTTCCACTAGTCTCTGTAGAGGTAGGTGGTATAAAAGTAACATTGTGCTCTAATGATAAATAGTCTTGATTTACAATGGTAATTTATATATATAATGTGGCTTTCGTCCCTCAGACCCCCCGTCAGGGGATGGTCCCCCCAGACCCTGCAGGGGTACCCTCCTACACCCCCAAATAACCTACATCTGTCAGGTATTGGGATCCAACATGTAGCTAGAACAAGATCGCTACATGGTGAATACTTCATCCCTTATGACTAATTTACAAACAATATTAGGAGTAATTAATTAATTAGAATTTACAAGGGTGATGGCACCGTAATCCTAACATGTCATACCACCCTATGACATTACACCCTAAAATATGTATAAATGCATAATTTTAATTCAATTTTATAATTAAGAATTAATTTACATTTGAAAAATTGAAGTATAAAATATAAAATATGTTATAAATTAATATAAAAATACCTATATGTGATTAGCAAACAAATCATGTAAAGCGTCATCATTCATCACTATATTAAATTTGATTGACTAGCTTGTACTACTCGATCACCCTCTATATTCCCAATACATATAAAATGACAATGAGTGCACTTGTGGGAGGTCACACCCTCGACACCATCTAGATCATAGTCTCTTCCAGAGTATAAATTGTAAAAGTTAAAGTATAGATGGGAGCTAGGAGCATTATAACTAGATGGCCATGTTACCTAATCATCTACTAAAGCACAAGACTAGGATATCTATGTGCCATGTTCTATAGCTGTGTCTATGAGGATAATAATCACATGGAGAGTTTGCACCTACATAGTCTCCTTGATGACTAATGAAACCTTCACATAATGCTCAGTATTTTTGTGCTTGTGGTCTTTTTTGATGGTTTTCTACTTGATGAGCTCCTAATCTATCTTGGGAAAACCCTCCACCTCTACCCTAAAACTCCCTCATATCAAAATAATTGGGAATTTCATGAAGGACAAACTCATAGTAAAGTTTTATGAGAAAATATAGTGACACTTTATGGTTATTACATGGAGCTTGGTCAAAGACCATACACCACCTATCCCAAAAATTATTCTTTATTTCTTTATATGATTGCACCAATGTATTATAAATCTCTTTGAAGTCATATGAAGGGGTCTATTGGTTCTAGGATTGGTAAAAAGAGCACAAATTTGTCCTTTTGTGAAATTTCTTTTTCACTTCATTGTAGGGTAGTTTTGTTGCATAAAATTGGTGACATAAAGCTTTATAAGTTTTCCATTGATCTATATGACTTGTCACAGAGTCAACATTCTTCATCATTGCTTCCAATGATGAATCAAGTGATGCATGGTGGGGGTTTGGTGTTGATGCCTTTAGTTTTGAAACTAATTATGTAAGTTGAATTTTATTTTGTTCTAAATGCCCTAACAAATCCTCTTGGCTTTGTCTAGGGTTTGTTTGAAGTGTTGGAGGAGATTTGAGTGCTACATGGTTCTCTTTAGGATTTTCTTCATCCAAATTAGGTTCTAGGTTAGGGTTTATAGGATCTGATATGAAAATTAAAAATAAAAAATAAACGCATTCCGAAATAGTCTAGTTCATTAAAATGCAAACATAATTTGATTAAAAACATTAAAATCTTGGACTTAACTCTCTTGCAACGTGGCATTGTGAAAATCCCTGGGATGGAGTTTGCAATGTGGTGAGATTTCTAAAATACACTTGGGTTTTTGGTGGAGAAACATGCTTCGGCTTGTTTGGGTCATGGCTATGCTTTCTTTTGGCAAACTTCAATTTTTTTTCTTTTATTCATTATAAAAAGATATCATGTGTTGTAACTACAACTTATTTGGGTTGTGGCTATGGCTTCTTTTGGCAGACTTCAATCTTTTTACTTTTATTCTTTATAAAATGCTATCATGTTTTGTAAATACCAAGCCATAACACGATCATGTTCTATAGCCTACAAAACACACTTGCATTATAAAACATGTTTTCTTTATAAAAAATGATTATGTTTTATAGACCATAGAACATGATCATGTTATGGCTTGGTATTTACCAAGACATAAAATGATCATATTATGTGTATATAAAAATAAAATGATTGCATTATATACAAAATTAGCCATTTGGCTGCTTTTTTATCCCCCATTTTGGTGCACTCGTCTACAAAAAACTATTTCAAATGATATTTATGAGTCAAAATTAAACTTATACATGGAAAAATATATTTATTTTTTAGTATAAAAATATATTTCAGATTACATTCATGAGTTAGATTTAAAATTGTATGTTGAAAAATATATGTATGTTTTAGTATAAAACTCTATTTCAAATAATATTCATGAGTCAAAATTAAACTTGTATGTGGAAAAATATCTGTATATTTCAAGACAAAATCTATTTCAAATGATATTCACTAGTCAAATTTAAACTTGTACATGTGTAAAAATATATGTATGTTTTAATATAAAAATCTATTTCAAATGATATTCATGAGTTAGATTTTAAATTTTATGTTTCAGTATAAGGTCATCCATTAGATCTATTTAAGATCATCCCTATACATATAATGCATTTGGTATGATATTGCATCCAAAAATATATAACTTCATGTCTATATAAAATAGTAGTCACATTGAATTGGGATGAGAAAGGAGAAAGTTCAAAGTTGTTATGACATTATTGAATTCCATAAACTACCTATCCATTATAATAATTAGGGGAGAGGGCCCAATGATGGTGTAGGCTTTCTTCCACCACCCCTCCGTATCAGTTGATAACACCTCACTCGCTTAAACTAAAATGGTGGACTTGTTATGTGTCACCTTTTTAGCTATCTTCTTTGCACCTCCATATTGAAGGTCATCCATATACAAAAGAACACCATATGCTTTTTATACAAGGCCATCCCTAAAAATATAATGTATTTGGAATGATATTGAAGAGTTAGATTTGCACTTGTAGTCATATTATACATACAACATGATGAGCTTCTTCCCCTAATCAATTTAAACGTAGAAAGGGATGAGCTATGTGTTTTATAGGTAATCCCCAAATGCAACAAACTATCATGCCTCTTTTGGGTTTTACTAATTTTTAAAAGAGAAAAAGAAAAACCTCTAGAATTAGTTGCATATTACAATACAACAGTAATGTTTGAATAATTATTTTTTAATTTATTTTTATCGTGAATTGCTAAGTTTAAGTTTTAACATCATTAGTTAGATTAGGCTTGAAACACATGAGGAAACATATATTTGAAACGCTTTAGAAAACATATATTTGAATCACTTGGAAAAAGATATAGTTTCAACTTATTGTTCAAATAGAGGTTGTAAGTTTTAAACAAACCTCCAAGAAGTGTCTAAAATTTAATGGAAGTTGCAATAAGTGTTTGAAAATGTAGAAAATAATCTATACAAGACAAATTGTTTTTATAGGCGTCATAGCAAATACATATTCTTTTATTGATTTGTGTGGTTGCATATTTTTCTCTTAATCTATGTGCTTGCATATGATTGGATGATATTCAGTTTAGATGCATTTGATTTGGTAATATGAAGAAAGTAGGATTGATGCAATTAAGATTGTAGAACAAGTGGATGAATTTGAATTGATGGGAAGAAATGAATTTAATTTGCTTATAAGATTATAGAATTAATAAATGAATTTAAATTTATGGAAGAAAATGATTTGAAATATGTTCTAAATAATACATAAAGAATGTATTTGAGAGATGCTGTTAATAATATATTTTATTAGTATTTTATTATTATCTATTTCTTTATGGTGAACCTTACATTAACTTTTTTTTTATTGTTGCAGACTTCATCCAAAATAATGAGCCGATACTTAAATATGACTGAGGGAATCTCTTATAACAGCCCACACCACCATCCGGCCACCTCCCCTATACCTCCAAAAGGGCTGCTGTGGCAGACTATACAAGAACACCGCCCTTAGTCACACCTCTTTGTGCTTTAAGCCAAACACCATGGAAACAGTGTACTTTGTATTTAAGTACTCTCCACGTGGGGTAGTAGCAGTTATGTGAATTTAGTAACACATTTAGGGTACCGATGATTTGACTTTGATAAATGTATTCAAAGCTTTGTCCTATTTCTAGTTACTCGATAATTTTTCATCCATGCCACACACATATAAACATAGGAATTCTAATATACCAGATCAAAAAAAGATTGAAGAAAGCTAGATCTGCAAAGGAGAGTTGTATAGCTTTGAAGATGGGTGAACGATATAAGGGAATCACGACTAAAATCCTTCACTGTGCACCAAAGCCCAAGCAGATTTTGTCAGCTGCAGGCCTGGTCACAATGGGGGCAATTCTGCTTTTTTTGACAGGGCTAACTGCAATAGCTTTTGTGGTTTTGGCGCCTGTTTTGATACTTTTGAGCCCTTTATTCATTCCTCTAGGAGCCGTGCTGTTTGTTACAGTTTTTTCTGCTGGGCTTTCCGGGCTGGCAGTGTCTTTTGGCGTTTCATGGTTGTATAACTATGTAAATGGCAGGAAACCTCTGGGTTCTGCTCAGGTAGATTATGCATGCAAGAGAATAGTTGATACAACTAGCCATGTGAAAGTCTATGCTCGTGAATGTAGTTGGTATTTGCAGGAGAAGCTGCTAGATGTATCCCGTATTATAATAGCTACTCGTTTGCTTATATATTTCATGAATGATCTTATGAGCATTACCCTTATTTTGTAATGGTTTCTGCTAGAATGAGATCTCTTATGTAGCCATTGTACTGGCTTTTACTGCAAGAAACCATCCTTGCTACTGGCCGATCTATTAATGATCTTTAATGTGTGTCTTTTCTCTATTGTTTTGAATAATTATTTTATCTTCCGTTTTGAAATGTTTTTATCTTGGATTTTGTTTTGAAAATTTTTCATCTACCCTGCATTTCATTGCCAGTCCAATGCCATGTTCCTATTGTCTCCCAAATGAGCATCCGATCTCATTCTCAAACATCATCCAATCCCACATTCCAACATTCCAACATCACCCCATCCCACATTCCCCACTGCTTTCCATCATTATTTGCATTCTCCACAATGCCCATAATAAATGCTACCCTAGTCTTGAGAATAGTACTCATGTTGACATGGCAACGTAACATCTCTCGAATGACTTCCTAAGGTCCACCTACTGGTAAAAATCTGAACTTTCATTAGAACCTCAGTACTCTGTGGTAGATCCTCCAAGCCCTCTTTGATCGAATTCCTGAGAGACCTACTTATTCTCAGGGACTTTGTTGGTGCACAAAAATGATGAGCAAATTCTAGGAGCCAACGAGAAGAAAACATGAGTGGGCTTTAGAAGACTGCGGTTAAGGGAATATTTGTGCATTTGCTAAAATAAAAGGCTAAAAGATAAATTGAACTGGGATAAAATAGCTATGGGGCCAAACTGGGATAAAAGAACTATAAGGGCTGAACTTGGATAAAATTGTATAGGGTTGGGATAAAGAGAAGTCGGTCTAGGGCTACTCACTAAGTATAATCTAGGTAATGGTGGTAGGTAAATAGGGTAAAGGTATGGGTAAATGGTGGCAGGTCCACCATCATGGATAGATCTATGTTGTTAATATAAATTGAACTAGGATAAAATAGCTATGGGGGCCAAATTGGGATAAAATACTATAGAGTTGCGATAAAGAGAAGTCAGGTTAGGGCTATTCACTAAGTATAATCTAGGTAATGGTGGCAGGTACATAGGGTAAAGGTATGGGTAAATGATGGCAGATCCATCATTATAAAGATCTATGTTGTCAAAAAATGTAAACAATGTGTAGAATATGCCCCTTTTAAATTGATTGGCAAAAGAAAGTAAACTATCAATTTAAGGTGAGATGAAATGAGATAAATAAATAATGTCAACTAGTATCAAGAAATCAGCTAAGGAGTGGAGTGTGTGGTCCATGCTTCCAAAGTCATTAAAACACGCCTCGAAGGGAGTTTCATTATGTCTATGGTGTAGCATAAGTATGGTGTATATCGTGATTCATATAATCAAGGGACGAGTCTAAAGTCGTTGTATAAATACAAATTATATGTGTCATATATCATAAGTTAGGAAGGAGATGCCCCATGAGATAAGGGAATGATGGTGATAATTGGCCAATAAATATGAATAGGTAATAAGTTATCTAAGATCAATATAGTATGTAAGGTCTAAGAGGTAAAACAACATCAATGTAGGAGGATTATGGGTGTAATGTGTAAAAGAGTCATAATATGAATTAATGAATGGGAAGGAGTAATAGAGCACATGGTCATCAAGAGTCTAAAGGATATAACAAACATATAGAAATAACTTACTCGTAGAGGGTTAGGAACCAATCTAGGTTTATAGATCAAGCACATTATTAGTCATTTATGCATCAAGATTGTAATGAAATTTTCATAAACTATATAACCTTGGAAGGATAATAATAGGAAGAAGGGGGTCATGGGTAAAGAGATGAGAGCAAGTGTAATAAGTGAGAATAAAGTAGGATAACATGAATATCAAAGATGGACCCCCTTGACACAGGATGGTATAAACCTAATTTCGACAGTGCTTCAAAGGGTAACCCAGGTTAGGCAGGTGGGGGTAGCTTAATAAGAGACAATAAGGGTCAAATTATTGGAGCCTATACAGAGAACATAGGATTTCAGACATGCAATTTTGTTAAAGCTAGTGCAAATCTCCAAGGTATCAAGATGGCTATCAACAAAGGAATAAAGGACCTAATCATAGAGGGGGGCTCGAAGAACATTCTAGACATGTTATCCTCCAAAGCTACCCCTAGTTGGGTCTATAAAGACTTGATTGAAGTTAATAAAAACACTTTGGATAAATTTGAGAATTTCATTAACCAAAATACTTTTAGGGAAGGAAATGAGTCGATTGATGCCCTTGCTAACCTAAGCACCACCTTTGAAAATGTCATCACTTGGAATGATAACAATCATCTTTTGAGGCACATAGCCTTAATCATAAGAAATGAAGCGAATTACTTCATTTAATCAAATGATCCTCCCAGTCCTCGAGAGGACGACTCACACACATGAAGGAATTCGCTGGAACATAGAAAATTATGACAAGATATGGTTCACAATCCTTCATATCACCTACATCTAACCTAATGGGTCACCTGTTCATTCCAACATTGCTGGTGTTTTTTATTACTGCTTAGTTGATTCTGTGCATTCCACCATGGGAGGCGACTTAATTCAAATAGAGCTGACAAATTGTGAGAACTTCAAGAATTATACTGAGCTTTGGGGAGTGCTGGAGAGAGGACACTTCACCTCTTACTGCGAAACTATTAGTGGCTATGATACCATGGTGTCCAAAGAATTCACTACTTCATGGAAAGCCAAGGTGATGTACATAAGTGGTATCTCTTTTAGGGTGATAGAGAAGTTGATAGCTACTGTCACAAAGCTCAATGGAAGAACTAGGCTCCCGAAAAAAATAAAAGGGAATTATCAAGATGAAATGCAGAAGTTTCTACAAAAGGGAGAAAAGGTTAGTAGGTTGAAAAATGGGTTCAGTAGAGATGACCTCCTAAGAGTTTGGAAGCGAGTTGCAAAGGTCTTAATGAGGTATGTCACCAATGAAGGGTTCTATAAAAGATTCCATGCCTACCTCTTTCCAATGTTAAATCATTTTCATCTTCATGCTAGTTTGAATTTTTTGTATTGGTTGTTCACATCTTTAGAAGAGTCGGTCCAAAAAGTGTTGATTGGAGAGAAAACCATGCCTCTTCATCAAGGGCTTATCTCCTCCCTTTACAAGTTTGAATTAGCCTTAATTCCATCCCTAGCCTTTAGACCTCATATCTATAATCCGTCACTAGTGGAACACCCTTAATCTAAGTTACCACCATCTAAGAAACCTAAATTGTCTAAACCCTCCACCTCTATTGACCCTAACCCTAGTGAGGATTCAATTAAGCTTCCCACCCCTCTCTCAGCTGGCAAAAAGCAACCCAAGGTTATCTTTACGAACCCCTGGTGAACTCCCCTGTTGATCATGTCCCAAGGGACTTGGAGATTACCCCTGGTATTCCCAAAAACAAAAGCAAGAACAAGATGTAGGGGAACCTTTTGGAGACCCCCTCCTAGTTGAAGTCCCCCCTACTATGTAGTTCATCTCTTCCACTAGTTCTAGAGTTAACTAGTCTTCAACCCCTCTCAACAACCCCCTTACTAGAGAGCAAAATACCCATCAGGACGAGAATAAATGTAATTCTTGCATTCAGCTAGAAGAGAAGGTCATAACCTTGTACAAGGCTATGGACCTACAAAACTAAGTGTTAAAATGACAATTGACCCAAATGCACCACACTAAAAAGAAAATACAACACTTGGAAATTGTTACCCAGCTTGAGACCTCTGATTGGCCCCATGAAAATGTGATAGAAGATTTATGGTAGGAGGTGGAGAAGTTTGCCAACACCTTTGAAAAGTGGTGAAGTATGGAATAGGAAATGGTACACATTAAGATTATCACCTTCAGTAAAGAGACTGTCAAAAACTTTGCAACTAGACTATATGTTTTTCAAGATGAGTTCGAGAAAAGAAAAGAAACTAAGGGTATGTACTCTGGCACTCCTACAAATGACACCAACTAGCAAAGCACTCCTACCAGTCCAACCAATAGAACCAGAGCTAGGACCAAGAATATCAAAGGGAAAGAAGTGGACTTGGGTGATCAGGTTAGCAATGTGAAGGAGACAACCTTTGAACATAAAATAGAGTTCCTCAATCGTGACTGGCAGGCCATCAATGACCTGAGGCATCTTTCTGAGAAATAGTATTTTATCTTGCTAGTTTTCTACTAGGAGTTCTATGTTTTGCTAGTTGTATTATTGTAGTTTATTATTTTCTACTTTGTTGGGGTTGCGTTTAGTTTTATTGCTTGTAAAACTCTTTCTATTTGACTTAATGGCTTTTTTGTAATGGTTTGGGACAGGTTCCTAGTTACCTTAATCAAAACATGAATATCAAAGATAAGGTGTGCCATAAAGCACACATAGGACAAGATAATGAATATTTCTGGATATTGACAATATATATGATAGAGAATCATGGGATAGGGAGGGATGGTATGCAAGAGCTCAATCCTAGTCCATGCAAGACTGAATACAAGGGGAAGACATCTACAAGAATAGGCTCATTCTAGACTTAGATCAAGAATAGCCAAAAATATGGATCTACCTAAAGCAATTGTAATTAAGAAAGATATATATCATATGGTCACCACAAAATGAATGTTTTTCTTTCCCTCTCTCTCACTCTCTCTCTCTCCCATGCAAGAGCAAGATTGCATGGGATAGGGAGGGATGGTATGTAAGATCTCAATCCTAGTCCATGTAAGACTTAATACAAGGGGAAGACATCTTCAAGAATAGGCTCATTCAAGACTTAGATCAAGAATAGCCAAAAATATGGATCTACCTAAAGCAATTGTGGTTAAGCAAGATATATATCATATGGTCACCACAAAATGAATGTTTTTCTTTTCCTCTCTCTCTCTCTCTCCCATTGTCTATCCGTTCCTCCCTCTCTCTTGCCCTCCCTCCCTCCATCTCTCTAACTGGATGCCACCCCATAACCTAACCACCAAGGACTACACCTATGAGTATCAACATCACATAAATGATAAGGGTTGTCACCCCCATAAGCTAAATAGCTAGAGCTAGGTTTTAGAGTACAAATATCACATAAACAACAAGCATTGTTAGTGCCATAGTCAAACCACCAAGGAATAGGCCTAAGAGTATTGATAGCATATACACAAGCATGTTGTAGCTAGGATTGAATTTGAGGATGTACTCTTTCAAAATGACTCAGAGTAGAGTGGGATCTTTGGGATCAACATTAGAAGAACATAAATGGGGTAGGCTATGCCTACAAGCCTCTAGAAATAAATTAATGAGATTGGATGTCAGGGAAGAGTGGGGAAGATCTACATATGGACTAATCATGGGTAACTTACAAAAAATTAGATAGTGTGCACAAATATTCTAAAAGAGGAGGATGGTAATGGAAATAAGTAATGTAATAGGGATGATATCTAGAAATAACATATCCAAGTTCACAGGGTGGTCATAGGAAATCGCCTAGTACTAAAGTAGTGTAATATGTGTGGCAAAGAACAAATGTAGTAATGGGAGAAAAGGGGAAAAAGTAGTCTACTATATGAGACAAGGTATAGATAATCTCATCAAATTTATAGATATTAATGATGCTTAAGAAATAGGTGTTGTATCAAGATCTATAACTAATCAAAAGAATCTTAGCTAACCACATTTGAAACTATAGTAACATAGTTGATAGGGTTCAAAAATTGTATGGATAATTAAGTAGGACTATAACTAGTAATGGTATATAGAGGAATAATAAAGGACGTGTATGGATATAAGTGATCATGTGATGAGATGTAATAAGACCAAAATGTATCATCTAGACAAGTATGTGATGTTCAATAATTGGAAAGAACTATGATTAGTATGGCCCATAGATAGGGGGAAAATAGAGTAACACAATGAGAAGTAATGAATAGGTAAGGGACAATAAACATAGTGTAGATCAATGAATAAATATGAAAGGAACCGTTTAGAAAGGTTTTTATGATAACATAGTCAATTCAATAAGAAAGGATATCATGTAATATTAACCTTTGTCTTTTATATATAAGAGGGTTATATTTTGGTTGTGAGAGCTCTTCATATGTTCCCTTAGGACCTTTGATTTCCTATGGGAGTATTTTAGGATGCTTAAAAAGGGAATGACTAATAGAGGGAGCAAGAGGAAGAGAAATAGATGTTAGAGAGCAAGAGGAAGAAAAATATGAGCTTTACAAATGTAATTTAAGATCATTATTAGTAGAAAAGGTAGGTAAGTTGGTGGAATTAGAGGTAAAGGAGTGAAGAGAATAAGTACAAGTAAAAGGATCAAAAGACAATTGTTATAAGAAAATGAGACTATTGTGTATTTTGAGAAATCCTTACTAACATATTTTTCATACATATCTAGGAAAAGAAGGAGCAATATGGTCATTGTGGTCCGTAAAGGTGTAATAATATAGGAGGCTATAGGTAACCTCCTATAGGCCAAGACAATATTAGGAGAGGAAAGTAATATCTCATAAGAGGGTGAAAAGAAGAGGCTCAATTTGAAAAGAGTATAAGAGTAGAATAAAAAATGCTTTCTTAAAAGGGATATGTAGAGTTGAGATATTAATAAAAAATATGGATGAAAAAGAAGCATAATATAAGGTACCCCTTTTGATGTCAGTGAAAAGGAACTATCCCCATGAAATCACCATATCAAGAACTCAAAACAAAGTTCTAATACTAATTGAAAAAGAATTATTCCCATATCATCACTAGTATCAAAAATTGAAACAATGATATGATATCAAGCAAAAGGAAACTAAGCTCGTAAAAACTTTCTTATCATATATTATTTTAAATAGCATTCACTTTTAAGAGTAGAGTTAGGGGGTCAACTTCCAATAACATGGGAGCCTGCACTACCATGGGCTCTCTCCCCTATACCCCCAAAAGCGCTGCTGTGGCACACTATACAAGAGCACCGCCCTTAGTCACACCTCTTTGTGCTCTAAGGTCAAACACCATTTTAACAGTGTACTTCGTATTTAAATATTCTCCAAGTGAGTTTAATAATACATTTAGGGTACCGATGATTTGACTTTGATAAATGTATTCAAAGCTTTGATTCATTTAAGGTTACTCGATATTTTTTTAAAAAGAAGTTACTGTCACAATACCCAAGATGAATGAATACGTTTCCCTTATTATATTTATAGGCACGAAGGACTAGCGGATAATTCGCCTCCATCCATGCCTCAAATTCCACATCAACCTCTATAAATATAGGAAATCTAATATACCAGATGAACAAAAGATTGAAGAAAGCTACATCTGCAAAGTAGAGTTGTATTGCTTTGAAGATGGGTGAACGATATCAGGGAATCATGAACAAAGTCCTTGACTATGCACGAAAGTCCGAGCAGATTTTTTCCACTGCAGGCCTGGTCACATTAGGGGCAATTCTGCTGTTTTTGACAGGTCTAACTGCAACAGTTGTTGTGGTTTTGGCTCCTGTTTTGATACTTTTAAGCCCTTTCTTGATACCTGCAGTCGCCGTGCTGTTTGTTACAGTTGTGGGGCTTCTTTCTGCTGGGCTTTTTGGGGTGGCAGTGTTTTTTTGGCGTTTCATGGCTCAATAACTATTTAAATGGCAGGAAACCTGTGGGTTATGATCAGGTAGATTATGCATACAAGAGGATAGTTGATACAACTAGCCATGTGAAAGACTATGCTCGGGAATATGGTGGGTATTTGCAGGGGAAGCTGCAAGATGTTGCGCCTGGAGCTTAAAAAAGACTTTTGTTGCATTGCAACACCCTCGTCACATGGATGCAGAGAGATGTTGTGGCTCTAGATCTGGATATATCCAGTATTATAATAGTTGTTCATTTGCTTATATATTTCATGAATAGTCTTATGAGCAGTATCCTTATCTTATAATGGTTTCTGCTAGAATGGGATCTCTTATGTAGCATTGTACTGGCTTTTACTGCAATAAACTATCCTTGCTAGTGGATCTATTAATGATCTTTAATGTGTGTTTTTCTTCAATTGTTTTAGGGGAGAGGGACCAGTTGCCCGCCCCAATAACCGCTATGTTTTTAATCACTTGATCCCCCAACTAAAATTTTAAAAAGCGTCAATACATGTAAAATACCAACCTAATAAATTAACACAAATGCACCAATACATGTTCACAACTCCAATAAATTAACTAATGAAATTAAGACAAGTGCACAAATGTATGGCAAGCGGTTACTCGCACATTGTTGTGCATGTATGGGGTGACATGTTGAAATGACACTTTTTCTACCCATGTACACATAACGCATCGTACAGTGAATTGTATAAGTGCCCAAAAGTTAAAAAAATAGCTTTAAGCTCTTCGGTCGCATACGAAGAAACCCAAAAAAATTTGCCGGAATCCGATATGTCTAGCTATGAGCTTGACATGCACGAAGTTAAGGTGGGTGGCTATTGGCTCCTCTCCCCTAAATAGTTCTTTTATCTTCCGTTTTGAAATGTTTTTCTCTTGCATTTTTTTTTTGAAATATTTTCATCTACCTTGCATTTCATGGCCGGTTCAATGCCATGTTCCTAATGAGGATCCAATCTCATTCTCAAACATTATCTAATCCTCCAAAGTCATAAAAATATGCCCCCAAGGGAGTTCCAGTGTCTCTGTGGTGTAGCATAAGTATGGTGCATATCATGACTCGTGTAATCTAGGGGTGAGTCTAAAGTCATCGTATAAATATGAATTATATGTGTCATAGACTAAGGTAGCAAGGAGATGCCCCATGAGATAAGGAATAATAGTGATAATTGGCTTATAAGCATGAATAGGTAATAAGTTATCTAGGATCGGTATAGTATGTAAGGTCTAAGAGGTAAAACATCAATGTAGTAGTATTAAGGGTGTAATGTGTAAAAAAGAGAGTCATAATGTGAATTGATGAATGGGAAGGAGTAATAGAGGATATGATCATTAAGAGTTTAGAAGATATAACAAATATATAGAAATAACTTACTTGTAGAGGGTTAGAAACCAATCAAGGTTTATAGATCAAACATATTATTAGTTGCTTATGCATCGAGACTATAATGAAATTTTCATAAACTATATAACCTTGGAAGGATAATAATAGGAAGAAGGGGGTCATGGGTAAAGAGATGAGAGCAAGTGTAATTGGTGAAAATAAAGTAGGACAACATGAATATCAAAGATAAGGTGTTCCATAAACCACACATAGGACAAGGTAGTAAATATATCTAGATCTTGACAATATATATGATAGATAATCATGGGATAGAGGGGAATGGTATGTAAGAGCTCAATCCTAGTCCATGCAAGATTGAATACAAGGGGAAGACATCTTCAAGTATAGGCTCATTCTAGACTTAGATCAAGAATAGCTAAAAAAATGTATATACCTAAAGTATTTGTGGTTAAGCAAGATATACATCATATAGTCACCACAAAATGAATGTATTTCTTTTACTCTCTCTTGCTCCCACTCTTGCACTTGCTCTCTCCTACTCTCTATCCTCTCCCCCCTGTCTCTCTCTCCCTTCACCTCACCCTGCTCCCTCTCTCTCTCTCTCTCTCTCTCTCTCTCTCTCTCTCTCTCTCTCTCTCTCTCTCTCTCTCTCTCTCTCTCTCTCTCTCTCTCTCTCTCTCTCTCTCTCTCTCTCTCTCTCTCTCTCTCTCTCTCTCTCTCTCTCTCTCTCTCTCTCTCTCTCTCTCTCTCTCTCTCCCTCTCCCTCCCTCCCTCCTGTGCTCCCTCCCTCCCCCACTCTCTCTCCCCCTTCCTCCCTCCCTCTCTCTAATTAGATGTCACCCCCACAGCGTAATCACCAAGGACTACACCCATGAGTAATACATCATATATGAGAGAGAGAGAGAGGATGTCACTCTCATAAGATAACTAGTTAGAGCTACATTTTAGAGTACAAACATCACATAAATAATAAGGGTTCTTGCCACCATAATCTAACCACCAAGGACTTGACTTGAGAGTATTGATACCATATACATAAGTATGTTGTAGGTAGGATGGTATTTGAGGATGCACTCTTTTCAACATGACTCGAAGTAGATTGGGATCTTTGGGATCAACATTATAAGAGCATGGGGTAGGATATGCCTACATTCGTCTAGAAGTAAATTAATGAGATTAGATGTCAGGGAAGAGTGGGAAAATATATACATGGGCTAATCATGGGAGACTTACAAAAAAATAGATATTGAGTACATAAATATTCTAAAAGAGGAGGATGGTAATAGAAATAAGTAATGTGATAGGGATGATATCTAGAAATAACATAATCAAGTTCATAGGGTGGTCATAGGCAATCACTTAGTACTAAAGTAGTGTAATATGTGTGAGAAAGAAAAAATGAGGTAATGGGAGTAAAGGGGGAAAAGTAGTCTAATGTATGAAGCAAGTATAGACAATCTCATCAAATTTATATCTATCAATGATGTGTAAGAAATAGGTGTTCTATCAAGAGCTATAACCAATCAAAAGAATCTTAGGTAACCACAAAATATCAATAACATAGTTGATAGGGTTTGGAATTTGTATGGATAACTAAGTGGAACTATAACTAGTAATGGTATATAGAGGAAGAATAAAGGATGTGTATGAAGATAAGTGATTGCATGAAGTAGACAAGTATGTGATGTTGAATAATTGGAAAGATCTGTGATTAGTATGGACCATAGATAGAGGAAAAAACAGAGTAACACAATGAGAAGTAATGAAACTTAGGTAAGGGGCAATATACATAGTGTAGATCAATGAATAAATATGAAAGGAAGTGATTAGAAAGGTTTTATGATAACAAAGTCAATTCAATAAGAAAGGATATCATATAATACTAACCTTTGATGGAGAAACATCATTCTTCATTTCACCAAAACTAAATATATAAATATAAAAAGGAAAAGTGAAGAAATAGATATAGATTAGGGGCAAGAGGGTGAAGAGCCAGTGGATATCATGTGTCATATTGTTAGGTTGAATAAGAGGGTTATATGTTCATTGTGAGAGATATTCATATGTTCCCTTAGGACCTTTGTTTTCCTATGGGAGTATTTGTGGATGTTTACAAAAAGAATGAATAATAGCCTGAAGAAAGAGGAAGAGAAATATTTGTTAGATCTAAGTGGTTAAAGTAATCAAATAGCATACATATAATCTACAGGAGTTTTACAAATGTTAATTCAGGATCATTATTAGAAGGAAAGGTAGGTAAGTTGATAGAGTTATCTTGGTAAAGGGATGAAGAGAATAAATACTAGCAAAAGGGGTGAGAGTTAATTGTTATAATTAAATGAGTCTACTATGTATTTTGATAAATTCCTTACCAACATTTTTCATTCATATCTATCAAAAGGAGGAGCAATATGGTCATTGTGGTCCATAAAGTTATAATAGAATAGGAGGCTATAGGTAAGATAATATTAGGAGAGGAAAGTGATATCTCATAAGAAGGTGAAAAGAAAAAGCTCTGTTAGTCATCTTGTATATTTCCAATTGTTAGACCCATTTCTCTTAACGTGCTGGTAGTCCTATTGTTCGCTTGGGTAGTAATGGTAAAATGTTTGTCATTTTGGACCAAATCTTGAGTCAATTCCAAGTTAAAGGTATCCCATGTGAAGGTTAGGGATGGATAGAGACCGAAGTTTTAGTTAGAATTGCCTTTTGGATCATGTGAAAATTTGTTAAAATAATCCAGTTATGCCCACTTGAAATTTTGGTCAACAAGACATTTTCAGTCAACTAGACATGAACATTGGCAAAATATCCATGTCATGTCTGGTATGTATATCAGGTTCTAAATCCTTTAGAAAATCATTTGGATCTGAAAGTAATATTAAAATATAAGGCATTCCATATTTATCTGGATAGGACATTTGTGCATCCAAAATATCCATGTCCATGCCTGTGTCCAGATCCTTTTGAAACCATCAATTTTACCTTAGTAGTTCATGAACTCTCCTACTAGATAGGACATTTCAACCTGACATGATCAACTGATTAAATGTCTAGTCCTGTTTGAATGTCCAGTGCAAGCCATCAAAATTATCCCAATGTGAAAGGTTCCTAGCAGACAAAATATTTTACACCAGACATCTTGCAGCCCCACTCTTTAACATATATTTTATTTTGTAGGTGATAGTATTGCTATTCGCTGAAAACATATCCTAATGACATTTGTCGACCCTAGGAAGATTGGAGACGATCTATGGTCACATTTTAATCAATTAGATCTAGACCAAATCTAATGGCTAGTGTTCAATGCAAATCCTCAAAGCACCTAATGAATCATCATTGCAATGCTATACAAATCAGACACATCCCCATCTACTGGTTAGATCGATGGCTATGTTTTAAAAGGATATTCCAATGGCTGGTGCATCACACATTTTGTTAAAAGAAAGATGGAGAAAGGCTTGCGATGTGCCCTCGGCCTGCGCTAATCATTGATCTGTCTCCTAAAAAGATCAATGACCTAGATTCAAATGACATGACTACTCGTAGTAGGCAAACTCTGTGTTTTTCTTGCATGCACAATTAATGCTAAAACTAAAAGGATTTAAAAAAGATTTTCATATAAATTCTTTATACAAACAGGTGAATTGTAAATGTGAGGGGTTTCTTCAGTGCTAAAGGAGTTCATGAGCAAGGCATCAGGTGAAAGGCATTCTCCATTCAGGTGATAAAACATGTATGTACTAAGACTATCCCATAATTGCTATAATCTTTTAAGATTTTTGAATTCTATGAATTAGTTCCTACATACACATCAATTGTAAGAGGTAAAGCCTTGAGAGCATCAGTCCAGTCCTTGTTTTATTTCTCGTTTCACAATTATGGGACCTAAGGGAGACTGATGGTGTTTACCTAAGAGAGATTTGGCTTAGGGTACTAGTGGACAAATCCCATAGTCTTCGAAGAAATTTAAACCAGGTCAAGGTGAAGGGGGTTACACCAACAAGCTATATGACTTTCAGGGCCTTATCAGAGATGCCATCTTTCTAGTAGGAGGATGGAAATTGTTTGAGTTAGAGTATTACTGAAGAAACAAAGAAAGACATGTCTCACACCTTTGGGATCTTGACCTCGGTAGGTTGGTGGTTCCCAATGTCTTCATTAATGTTGACCTGATTGCAGCTATCTGTCAGAACTATGATCCTAGTACAAAGACATCATATAGTAAAACTGGTCACAGGTTGTTCCAACTAAGTAGGGATTTATTGATAGAGGTTTTTAGTTTGTCCTTCATTGCCAATGTTAAAATTGACCTAGAAGAGTTCAAGAAGGACTATAAGAGAGGAAGGCATGCTTATAGGACATATAAGTTACCCCTCCATAGAAAGAGGTATTTAGGCAAACATGCTAAGTTCAACGATGATGAATTGGAACCTTTTAGTGTAGGATACATGTTTGAGGATTATTTTGTAATGACCTATTGCATCTTGTGCCAAATCTTTGGCCTAGATTTTAGTCCTTTGATACTTGATAATCTATTGGTCATGATAGTTGATATTCAGGATAGATACCAGTTTAAGAGGTTTGATTTTTCCTCGTACCTGACTGAAAATATTTGTGATGACTTAATGTCGTTTAAGACTGTAGGACATGCCCCTACTTTTGAAATATATTCTTTGTTGTGACACATTTTATTACATTGTGGAATGCGGTTTTGGGGCCAGGAATTACATATTCAACATTTCACAAAGGAAGGTAATCCTATGCCCATTCAAGGAAGGGTGCATCTATGGGACTTGTTTTGTGGCAATGCAAGTTATCTAGATTTTGAAGAGCATTTTGTTCAAAGGATATTGGAACTGTCAGGTGTTGATATGCCCAGATTGTCTAAGGTTGTTATGGACTTCCTCAGACCTTATGAAAGGATAATAAATGGGCCTTTGAGACATAATTAGGATGATTGGTATGTATATATGGATGCAAAAGTAATCAGAATATATGGGGATAATGTTAAGCCCCACTTACTACTAATCGGGATACCAAATAGAATTATTTTTCTGGAAATTGCTTGGCAGCTAAATGAATCTGATAAATTCCATTTGAGGACAAGCAAGAAGGGTTATTTTCTCCCTGTCCCTGTTAATTTCCCATGATTTAGAATACACGCCACTAAAGCATATGAAACCTATTCAAATATACCATCATTATACAAAATGCCCTTATCTGATCATCAAAATTATGATCCAGAGCATTTCATTGATAAAGTAAGAAGAGAAAAATAGAGGACATGTTTTGAACACTGTTATGATGAAAAGGAAGAAATTATCAGGAATTGTGTCGCCTTAGAGGAGGTATGCCAAAGGAAAGAGACATTTAGGCTGATATTAATTGAAGAGAGACAGAGGAAAGTGGTAGACCCTACGTATCCAGGGGCTTTCCCAAACATTACAAACCCTATCCTCCACATGCAAATGTTGATGTGTAATGCAGAATAGTTGAACTTTGTGCCCAAGAAGAAAGACATTGAACCAAAGTCTCCTGAACTCCAACATAATATTGAGGAACAAATTGAAGGACATATTCCTCCTCAAGTGGGGGAAAGCACAAAGGAAGCCTGGAAATCTCTTCCAATCCATGAACTAACTATTGCAAAACCACTACTAGTTGATTATTCTCTGATAGACGAGATGGGGGAAAATTAGATTGATCTCGAGGAAATTCAACAAGTATTGAAGTCACCCCAAAGAAATAAAATTGTCATTCCTCCCCAAACAAGGACCTTATTAAGTATGCAGGAAAGTAGTGTAGTAGTGCAAGATGTCAAAGCCCTTACTTGCAAAGAATTCTTATCTAATGATGACTTCATAAAATCCAAAGAACTCAAGGCTCTTCTTATGCAAAAGAAATTAGAGGCATACCTAGAAAAATTGAATGAAGAGCAAGGTAGGATGGATGATAATGATCAGAATGAAATTGTTCAGAGGGCCCTGAAGGAAGTTGATATAAATATCACACCCCTAACAAAGGTAGGAGATTAGTGGTAGAGAGTGGTTTTCTTTTGCTACTAGCATTGGATATTTCCTCCACTATGGCTATGTACACTATTAGGAGGCAGGATGAATTTGATGATGAAGTTATTACTAGGGAGCAAGCTAAAGAGGTATTTGGATCCAGATTCAGTGCTAGTCATGAAGCACTAGCTATTTGGGTCATGGTGTTGCAAGTATGAGGTGAACCAGTGTTGTCATTGATGTCAACATACTCATATTGCATTGACAAGAAGGATTTGATGAGCTGTGTGCTGAGGATATTGAGAAAATTAGCCTCAGTCAGGAACAGTGAAGAACAGTGATAAGAAGAAGGTAAATGTACTGTATAGGATGAGAACCGGAGGATGCGGATTAAAGGGTTAGTAGATATGAGTCTTGAGATGCTACAGTTAAGACTTCAGAGGTCCGCATGAAGATCTGAAGGAGTTATGGCTGCCGGTATAGAACCGGGTCCGGCAAGTATCCGGAGGTGACAGAGGATCACAAAAAGGTCCGGTGAGGTCCAGAATTGTATCATCCTAATTTGCGGATTGGACTGAGTGTTTGGGATGTCCTTGTGATGTGTCATCCTGATTTGTGTATGATTTGGAGGTCCGGAAGTACCTCTTGCATTATGACAGTGGCGACAGACTGTGTTCTTGAAGTTTCGGATGAGGAAGACAAGAGATCCCAGTAAGCAGAGGAAGTGCGGATGTATCCGGACATTCAGACAGGCTTGTGAAGGTTCTTGGATCATGTTTAGGTTGTGTTGTTGGTCCGCATTGATGATAGAGCCCGGAATTGAAGTTATTCTTCCGGATGAAGTTCTTGCTCTGTTTAGCCGACCGGATGAGTTGTTCATCCTGCGAATGTTCTTGTGATGGCCGACCGGATGTGTTATTCATCTTGCGGATACTCCTATGGTTGTTTGCCGACTTAGATGTTTGTTCCTAAGTCGATGTCTTGTATAAATAACGGTTTGTGAGTTCATTTCAAGGTGTGGTGTGAGGATGAGTATGGTATAGCGAAGAAACGTGCGAAAGGCAGAGCAGAGATTGTTGGGCTTAATTGGAACTGATCCGGACATGATAGAGATGTCATTCTCCAGTTCAAGACTGTGATTTTCATCACTTTGTAGACAGTGTGTCTCCTTGTAGGCAGTGGGCCTCTTTGTGAGCAGTGTGCTCGGGCAGTGAGCCCTTATTGGCATGTGCCATTCATTTTTCTTTATTCTTCTAACAGAGAATAATTCTTGGGTTAATCACCCCGTGGTTTTTCCCTTAACCGGGTTTTCCACGTCAAAATCTTGGTGTTCAATGTGTTAATACTTACCTGCTCTTGTGTTTATGTATTATGCTTCCATGGATGATTATTTGATATGCTGCTAACTAACAACAGAGAATTAAGTGCTTGAATGAGAAGAAGTTTTATACAACTGATTCACCCCCCCCCTCTCAGTTGTATGCCCTAGATCCAACAATTGGTATCAGAGCCAAGTTCCTCTGATAGGAGCTTAACCGCTTGAGGAGATCCAGGATGTCGTCATACAAGAAGGATAGTCCGAAGTTCGATGGAACCAACTTTACTCTCTGGAAAGGTCGCATGAAGTGTCATTTGGAATGTATGGGAAAAGCATACTTGGCTATGATTTCTAAACCATATATACCCCCACAAGGTGGTCCGACAACTCTGAATGAAATCACAGAAGCTGAAAACAATCTGCGGACCAAGGAAGCTCTTCTAAGCGCATTGAATGACTCAGATCTCTCGAATGTCATTGACCTACCAACTGCATATGAGATCCTAACTAAACTGGAACTTCTGTATGAAGGAGATGAGTTTGTCAAAAGTGCAAGGTTGCAAAGTCTGAAAGGGAAATTTGAAAGATTGAAAATGAGAGATGATGAAAACATCACTACCTTTATGCCAAGAGTAAATGAGCTGGTATGTGGAATCAGAAATGCTGGTGGAACTTTAGATGAAAATGAGATTGTCTGCAAAATCCTAAGATCCCTTCCTGCTGCCTACAAAATCAAAGTTGCTGCCATTGATGAATTCAGAGCCCACACAACTGTCACAAGAGAACAACTGGCTGGCAAACTAGCTGCATTTGAAATGACCGAGTTTGGAGATGATCCACCCAAGACTGAATCTGCTTTCAAAGCCAGTGCCTATGTGAAAGGCAAACAGAGATTTGATCCGGGTGAAAACTCATCAAGGAAAATGTCATGGTATGATCAAGCAAGAAGAGACATGGAAGAAGAAGAAGCAGAAACAGCTCAACTTGAAGCCCTCATTGCAAAAAGACTGCCAAGAGGATCCGGTAAGTATGAAGGAAAACTACCCTTTAAGTGTTTCAACTGCAATAAGATTGGTCATTTTGCCTCAAGATGTCCGGAGAGATCTGCAAGATCTAATACTCACAGACAAAGGTTTCAAAAGAATTGCTATTATGTTCATGAAGAAGATGACAATGAAGGAGTAACAGATGATGAATCAGAACTAGGAAGCAAATCCGGAAATGAGTGGGTGTTTATAGCCATCAAGGAAGAAGATTCCATGCTCTCTGAATCTGTCAATCACAAAGTTGTTGAAAAAGCCTTGGCTGCTCAAGTGGAAGAAAAGGATGATTGGGTTATTGACAGTGGATGTTCTCACCATATGACTGGTGACAAGAATAAGTTCTTAGACTTGGAAAGATATGAAGGAGGAATGGTAAAGTTTGGTGACAATTCTGCTGGCAGAATCAGAGGTAGGGGAACTATTTCCTTTGATGGTAAGAGCAAAATAGGAAATGTACTGTATGTTGAAGGATTGAAGCACAATCTTCTCAGTGTTGGTCAGTTAGTGGACAAAGGCTATGATCTCCGGTTCAAGAATGGAAAATGCAGAATCTTTACAAGCTCCGGAACTGAAATTGCATCCGGTACTCAGACAAGAGGTAACATCTTTCATCTGGTTGGTTCAAATAAAAGTTGTTTGTTTGTTCAAATTGATCAGAGTTGGTTATGGCATAGAAGAATGTGTCATGTAAATTTTGATAACATCATCAAAATAAGCAATACTCAGGCTGTGAGAGATCTTCCAAAGTTGATGAAACCTACAAATAGTGTGTGTAAAGAATGTCAGTTAGGCAAACAAAGCAGAGTCTCTTTTAAAAGCAAAGATCAGTCTTCTACCGGATTGTTGGAATTAGTACATACTGATCTATGTGGTCCGACAAGAATCAAGAGTCTGCAAGGTGATAGATATTTCATGTTGTTAATTGATGATCATTCCCGGATGATGTGGGTTACCTTTCTAAAAGAAAAATCAGAAGCTTTTGAGAAGTTCAAAATCTTCAAAGCTATGGTGGAGAATCAAACCGGATTGAAACTAAAGTGTCTAAGGTCTGATAGAGGTGGTGAATTTACATCTGGTGAATTCATTGACTTTTGTGAGAAACAGGGTATAAGGAGACAGTTGTCTGCTCCTAAGACTCCACAGCAGAATGGAGTAGTTGAGAGAAAGAACCGGACCATCCAGGAAGCTGCTAGGACAATGATGTTGGAAGCAAATGTTCCTCAAATGTTTTGGAAAGAAGCTATCAGCACTGCAGTCTACACTCTCAATCGAGTTCAAATCAGAAACAACACCGGTAAGACCCCCTATGAACTCTGGTTTGGCATCACTCCTACTGTGAAATATTTCAGAGTATTTGGTAGCAAGTGTTATATTAAAAGAGATGAAGATCTAGGAAAGTTTGATGCTAGAAGTGATGAAGGAATTTTCTTGGGCTACTCCACTCAAAGCAAAGCATACCGGTGTTACAATAAGAGATTGAGGAAGATGATAGAAAGCACCAATGTAAAGGTTGATGAAGGAATTGAGAAGCCTTCAAGATTTTATGAGTTTGATGAAGATGACCAAGACAGTGTTCAAGGACCTCAATCCTCTCCGGTGAGACAGAGTCAGCCTGATCCGGTAAATCAGGAAGAAGAGATAGGTTTGAATGAGCCTGATCAAGAAACAGCAGTGCTGGATACTCCCAAAATTCCAAGGTATGTAAGACTGAATCACTCTGAAGATCAGATCATAGGTGACAGAAGCAAAGGTGTACAAACTAGAAGGAATATTGCTCAAAATCAGAATGAATGTTGTCTGATTTCAAAGATTGAACCTAAAACAATAAATGAAGCCTGCAATGATGAAAACTGGACCAAAGCAATGGAAGATGAATTGATGCAAATTGAGAAAAATCATACTTGGGATCTTGTTCCCAGACCTAGAGACAGGAATGTAATTGGAACCAAGTGGGTCTTCCGGAACAAACTAAATGAAGCTGGTGAAGTAATCAGAAACAAAGCTAGATTGGTCTGCAAAGGCTACTCTCAAATAGAAGGAATTGACTTTGAAGAGACTTTTGCTCCGGTAGCAAGAATTGAAGCAGTCAGATTACTTCTTGCATTTGCTGCCTTCAAAGACTTCAAGGTATATCAGATGGATGTCAAGTCTGCCTTCCTAAATGGTGATCTGGAAGAAGAAGTCTACATTGAACAACCGGATGGATTTCAATTGTCTGATAATAATGATATGGTCTGCAAGTTGAAGAAAGCTTTGTATGGATTGAAGCAAGCCCCAAGAGCATGGTATGAAAGGTTGGATAAGCATCTTGTGCAGATTGGATTCAACAAAGGTACTGCTGACAGTAACTTATATTTCAAAATTGATCATGAAAACATTCTGATTGTTGAAGTGTTTGTGGATGATATCATTTTTGGAGGAAGAGATAGTATGTGCAAAACTTTTGCAAATCAGATGAAAAGTGAGTTTGAAATGTCTATGCTTGGTGAAATGAATTTCTTCTTGGGTCTGCAAATTACTCAAACAAAAGAAGGGATCTTCATTTCTCAGACCAAATATGTGAAAGAATTGTTAAAGAAATTTGGTATGGAAGACTCAAAGCCTATGAACACTCCTATGGCAACCGGATGTAAGTTAAGCAAAGATGATGATTCTCCAAAGGCAGATCAGACAAAGTATAGATCAATGATTGGTGGATTGTTGTATCTCACTCAAACTAGACCAGATATAATGCAGGCTGTTGGTCTTGTGGCAAGATTCCAGGCTGATCCTAGAGAATCTCATGTTATGGCAATCAAAAGAATTTTTAGATACTTGAAAGGAACAGTTGAGCATGGTCTATGGTATCCTAGAGATCCGGATTTCTCTCTTCATGCTTACACAGATGCAGATTGGGCAGGAGATGTGGATGACCGGAAGAGCACTAGTGGTGGAGCATTCTTTTTGGGGAAGAGATTGGTTTCTTGGCTAAGCAAGAAACAAGATGCAATATCTCTGTCTACAACTGAAGCAGAATACATTGCAGCAGCAGGTAGTTGCACTCAAATCTTATGGATGAAGCAGATGCTAAGAGACATCAAAGTTGAATATGAGGAGCCTATCACAATTTTCTGTGATAATTCAAGTGCAATTAATATTTCCAAGAATCCAGTATTGCATTCTAAGACTAAGCACATATCTATCAAATTTCACTTTTTGAGAGAACAAGTAAACAAGGAAGAAGTCAGATTGGAGTATGTTCCCTCCAAGGATCAGATTGCAGATATCTTTACAAAACCTCTTCCCAAGGACTCTTTTGAATATCTCCGGGAGAAGTTAGGGGTCATGGCCCCTCCGGTGATGAACTAAGATGCACTGATGTGCATCAGTCCGGTGGCTATCACAGTCATATCTTGTGATCTGGACTAATGGGGAGCTGCAACTAAGGGGGAGCAGCTGGTATGATTCTGATGCATGAGAATTGCAAGTATGAGCCCTTTGCCATTGATGTCAAAGGGGGAGAGAAGACATGTGAAAAACAAGTGGTTGATGATCAAAGGGGGAGCAGTAAAGGAAGAGAAGACATATGAAAAGTTGAAGTTCTTGTCTTAATGGTTTTTCACATCATATGTTGCCATCAATGACAAAGGGGGAGATTGTTGCAAGTATGAGGTGAACCAGTGTTGTCATTGATGTCAACATACTCATATTGCATTGACAAGAAGGATTTGATGAGCTGTGTGCTGAGGATATTGAGAAAATTAGCCTCAGTCAGGAACAGTGAAGAACAGTGATAAGAAGAAGGTAAATGTACTGTATAGGATGAGAACCGGAGGATGCGGATTAAAGGGTTAGTAGATATGAGTCTTGAGATGCTACAGTTAAGACTTCAGAGGTCCGCATGAAGATCTGAAGGAGTTATGGCTGCCGGTATAGAACCGGGTCCGGCAAGTATCCGGAGGTGACAGAGGATCACAAAAAGGTCCGGTGAGGTCCAGAATTGTATCATCCTAATCTGCGGATTGGACTGAGTGTTTGGGATGTCCTTGTGATGTGTCATCCTGATTTGTGTATGATTTGGAGGTCCGGAAGTACCTCTTGCATTATGACAGTGGCGACAGACTGTGTTCTTGAAGTTCCGGATGAGGAAGACAAGAGATCCCAGTAAGCAGAGGAAGTGCGGATGTATCCGGACATTCAGACAGGCTTGTGAAGGTTCTTGGATCATGTTTAGGTTGTGTTGTTGGTCCGCATTGATGATAGAGCCCGGAATTGAAGTTATTCTTCCGGATGAAGTTCTTGCTCTGTTTAGCCGACCGGATGAGTTGTTCATCCTGCGAATGTTCTTGTGATGGCCGACCGGATGTGTTATTCATCTTGCGGATACTCCTATGGTTGTTTGCCGACTTAGATGTTTGTTCCTAAGTCGATGTCTTGTATAAATAACGGTTTGTGAGTTCATTTCAAGGTGTGGTGTGAGGATGAGTATGGTATAGCGAAGAAACGTGCGAAAGGCAGAGCAGAGATTGTTGGGCTTAATTGGAACTGATCCGGACATGATAGAGATGTCATTCTCCAGTTCAAGACTGTGATTTTCATCACTTTGTAGACAGTGTGTCTCCTTGTAGGCAGTGGGCCTCTTTGTGAGCAGTGTGCTCGGGCAGTGAGCCCTTATTGGCATGTGCCATTCATTTTTCTTTATTCTTCTAACAGAGAATAATTCTTGGGTTAATCACCCCGTGGTTTTTCCCTTAACCGGGTTTTCCACGTCAAAATCTTGGTGTTCAATGTGTTAATACTTACCTGCTCTTGTGTTTATGTATTATGCTTCCATGGATGATTATTTGATATGCTGCTAACTAACAACAGAGAATTAAGTGTTTGAATGAGAAGAAGTTTTATACAACTGATTCACCCCCCCCCCTCTCAGTTGTATGCCCTAGATCCAACACATGGCTCCTAGTGATAACAAGCCATGTATGGAAAATGACCTAAATGAGCTTACTGACCAACTCATTGTGAGATGGCTGACTGATACAGCACCTCCTGGGCCACTTCTTTAGTGGTTGTGATAGAAAAGTTTAGTGAGTCTACAAAAACAAGGATGTATGTAGAGTTAAAGTAGTTAAGGGAGGAGAATATGAAGTTATTGTAGGAATACAATAGGATTAAGGCTCTCATCCCTCTAATGGGAATTGAGGTAACATCACGTTTCCACGTTGAGCTTCAAATGTCCGGTTCGACAAAGTAGTGATCCAGGGCTTACCTCCAAGTCATAGGACAAGTTGGAAAGTAAAAACAAAGAGAAGGATAGTTAAGGGAAGAGTACAGAAATGGTCAAGTAGCATTGATTAAGGGGCACCTCGATCATCAAATGAGTAAGGTTTTGAAGAAAGTGGATGATTAGTGGGTATGCCATAGCAATTTGAACAAGGCATTAAATGAATACATGGCAAATGATTCAACATTGAGAGATATCTTAGGAACCTAGTTTCCTAGGGTAGCATTAATGGCTCATATCCATAATCGCGCCATTCTAGAATCTAACATTCCTGGCAGGTTGGTAGATACTTACCAAGTTATAGGCTTTTTGAATGAGGTTTCTACTTTCCAGAGCAAACTGGATGTGACACTTAGGGAAGAATTGAATTATTTTACATCCCTTGAGGACTGTTCCTTGCCACCAGTGTACACTAATGATGGATCTAAAAAGGTACTGGCATAATGGAAGAAATATTTAGATGGTATTGAGCCTAGAGATATTGAATCAATTGTGTTTGACTTGCAGATTAAACAGATGAGGTGTAATATGGAACTAGATAAAATACTAAATTTGGAAGTAGGCCTCAGTAATTTTGTTAAGGAAACAAAGGTTTTGCTAGGTCCTAGGTTCTCCACCCATATGAGTAGAGTTGAAAAAGTATTAGATAATAGCTGGCCATAAAAGGAAGAGTTTACAGCTTGGGTACAAAAGTATGCGACGTGATTCCTAAGTACATTGCTCTCTAAAGTTTCAATGTTTTTGATCTAGTTGCTAATGGATTGATTTGACGGATTGCATCTGAGATGGTTTTAGAATGAAGGTAGTATGTGGTTAGTATTGAAATTACTGTGCTTCTTTTTCTACTTTGGGAACAAGGTTGGATATCCAGAGATATTAGAGTGAGAATGGAGTACTTCATTGGTACAAGTAGTTGAACTAGATTGATTAAAATATTAAAGAAGGATGTTACTCAGGTGTGTAACTCTTTGATTCTTTTGCTATAAATGGAAGTGCTTATATGCATAATGTACACTACCCTATTTTGAGAGAAAAATGCATGGTATATTTCCTTTTCTGCTATGTTTGTACACCACCTAATTTCCTAGGAAACACCTCTTTATTTCGATGGTTGTTACTTTGTTCATATATAGTCAAGAACAAGAGGAATGTTTCTAGGAATGGATGGTTTAGGTAAAATTGCAAGAGAGAAACTACAGTAAGAAGCACACTCTTATTTACGTTCTTATTCATAGTGTCATTCTGGTGAGGGAGGATAGGGCCTACTTGGAGACTCCAATAGTTTTGAGTTGTTTTGGTGGAGCAGGAGTTTTTGTTGAAGTTCCAACAATTGTTGTTGATTCTTCAAGTTAGGTAAAGAGAAGGAGTGGCTTCATTGTCCTCTCTCCTCCTCCCCAAGATAGATGACACTCATCAAAGATACAGCTATGATAGTGGGAGAATATGACTTTAGGATGGTCTAGCTAGTGATAAGGAAATAAGAGTTTAATGATAGAACCAGGAAGTTGTATGTCTGGTTAATGGTCACACTTATAGCAACTTTCTCAAAAAGAGGTTATAATTACTTCCTATTTCATCTACAAGTGGCTACCTCAATAACCTTGGCAATTCTAACATTTGGGAGCCCTAAATTGAAAGATGAGGAGTCATGCGATGCATAATAACTACCTATACTTGAAAGAATAAAACAAAATAGAAATCAATTATTCTAAACTACCTTAGAATTTGAACTTGACACACTTTCTCTCATGTAATTGAATATGGTTGTAACTTTGAAACATCTCAATGGTTTGTAAGAGCTCTCCCTTGTGTTATAAAAGGTGAGATGCTCATTGTTTTAAGGGTTGGAAAATTTTTGGGACTATGTTGTAATCATTTTTTGTCATAGGAAAAAAGACTGAATATCCCTATATGTCTTTTTTGAAAATAGCATGTATCCTCTAGTTTGATTAATACCAATAGGGTTATTGTTTTGTGTAATCTTTGTCTTTGAATGTATATCATAACAAATATTTGAATAAAGCTACTAGCTGGTGTTTTGTACTAAATCACACATTTGTTGTGATACATTTATTTATTGCATTAGCTTCTGTTCAAGTAACAAAGTAAAATCTTTTCAAGAGTTAAATGATGTTTTTTATAATATAACATGATTACTAAGTATGAAGGTTATATAAGAAAGCTCTGTGTGGTTGACATCAATATTAAAATATTGGTTGTTCAAATAATTCCCAGGATCAAAAGGTACATAGGAAAAGACGTAGATAGGTAGCTATGCTTAACCAATGATAGGCACTAGTCCTCACAATACAAATTTCCCAATCACGAATCTATTTGAATAATATTCTTATTTTAGTGTTTAAATTATTCGTTGCCATCTAGTACTTTCATTTTGACAATCTAGGTCTGCAAAATATGTTTTAAGAGAAGGATCGATTATTTGTCATTCCTTAGGTCATAGGATGAAAGTAGATATTTTATTTATAGATACTTGGGTTATTCATGACTTCAAGGTTTTATTTTAAAGTATCTATTAAAGGGAAACCCACCTTGGCCTTGCAGAGCCTAAAGTGCAGAGGAAAATTGTCAGGCAGATAGTTTTTCCTATTTCGTTGGCTCGTTTCCTATTAGTATGTTCTAAGCCTAAAAGTTAGTACACAAAGATCATTAGGGTGCACTTTGGGGAACCAACAGAATTGGTGACTCTGCTAGGGAAACTCCTTAGAATTCATCCATTAGATAGGCTCATTTCAATCTTTAAATATTTTCAATAAAGTGTTCAATCATCTTGTCGCTTTTGCCCTTTTTACTGTATGTGATTTTCTTTTGGGTTATGGGAGTGTGTGAGATCTTTTCCAAATCCCTGAGGTGGGTGGTGACTCCGCATTATAAAAAAGAACCTGATATATTTTATTACGCAAGAAAAATGGATGGAAGAAGATCATTGCAAAACAACTTGAACAAGAAGAAGGCGGCAGAGGCAAAGGACAAGGAACAAGATATATGGTAAGTGAAGGATAAGGGTGAGTCATCTAATCCTCATGTTGAAGTTGAAAATCCTATATCTAAAGAGAAGTTGGTAGGATATGAAAGTGATATTTCAGCCAACAAGCTTAATATGTCAAAAGAAGAAGAAAGGTGGATTTTCTTGAAGCAAGAAAGAATAGAAAGAGAAATGCAAAGAGAAGATGCCCTAAAAAGGTATTATGATGCCTTGAAACCTAGAAGTTCCCCTTCTATCACTAATGAAATAGTAAATTTAGGGTCATCTAAGACACCGTTTGTGCGACCTCATGATGTTTAATCAGTCCTGAAGATTATTTTGATGGTTGTTACCATGGTCAAGATGGTAATGATCCTAGGGTAGCTATTGAAAATAGAAAGTAAAAGAGAAGGGGTGAAGAAATACCAAGAAGACCTAACACCCTAGGAAGTCAGGGTGCTATTAGAGAAATTGATTTCCTTAGGGCAGAGGTGGCCCGATTAGAGGTAGAAAAAGAAGTCAATTAGTTAAGAAGGATTGATATGGCTAGTAATATTGGTCATATGAATACCTGTAGGAAATGGAAATATGAATGTCAGACATCAAAATAATCATAGAGTAAATCAAGATAATCCACGTGATAACCAATAAAACTTTTCCAGGCCACTCCTCAATCTTGCCAGATACAAGCAATTAAATTTTGTAGGAATCCCATGCTTTCCAAATCCTATCCCAAATGAAGTCAGATTTAGACTAGTGAAGTTCTTAGGAAATAATGTTGTTTCTATATATTAACATTTGAGGTATTTTGATAATTTGATGCATGATTTTGAAGTAGAAGATGAGGATGTACTTATGAAATTATTTGTGCACTCTTTAGATAAAAATACTAGAGAATGGTAAAAAAGTTTACCAGAAAATAGCATTAACTCATGGAGGGATTTCCAAAGCATATTTAGAGAAAATTATAGAGATAACTCTGATGCAAGGTTTACCATTAATGAGTTCACAAGTATCACAAAAGGGATAAATGAATTGATGTTAGATTTTAACAAAAGATTTGTTAAAGTGTTAGCCAAAATACCTCCTCATCTGAGGACAGATGAACCTATGTGCTTGGTTTTGTACAGTAATGCTTATGATAGTAAAATTGGATTTTTGTTGAGAGATAAGAATCCTCAAACACTCAAGGATTCATACAAGGTTGCTTCAAATATTGAAAGCAACAGAAAAGCCTCAGGAAAATTCCATAAAAGAAGTGACCAAAAGCTTGCACCTCAAGATAGAGGGTAGGGTAGTAGGCCTCCTCTCACTGACGAGTGTGAAATGTTGTGGAAAGATGTCAAGGAAATGAAAATTTCCATGGCAAAAAATGATAAGGGGTTTTCTAATGATAAGGCTAGTTTTGCAAGACAAGAAAGGATGCCAAGGCTTTCAGATCATCCTTACAACACCAACTGGCAAAATGGGAAACAAGTTCCTCTAAATAATAGGGGAAACCTTGGTAGGGAAACCCATGAGCCTTTGAGAAAAGGGCTATATGTTGTTGAAGATAGTCTATGGTGCCTAATTTGCCAAGCCCCTCATTGCCCTTCCTCCTGTTCCATTGCTAGATCAGTTACTGATTCAGAGGGTCCTTGCAATGAAAGCAGTGATCATGATGACCAGAGTATAAACATAGTTTTGGCTCATAATTTTATAGTTGAAGATGGTGACACATCTGATGAGGAAGATGTGTTGGATTAAGATTCTAAAGAGGGAAAGCATCTTCAAGATTGTCTTGAGGAGAAACTTTTCAATAATGATGATGAGGATGATCATCATGTTTTCCAATTAGAGTCAATAACTCCTAAAATTACATTTAGAAGACCTACTGATGAGGAGATTAAAGCATTGACTATTGCCAAGATTGCTCAAGTTAAGAGCAACTACAATTTGAGAAATAAAAAGGCTCAGGGAGAGAGAAGTACTACAGGGAATGCAAGCAGTATCTTCGTTAAAGAAAATCATAATGTCCCCAATCTCTAGAAAGATTTGAATACTCCCAAGGAGGTATTAGTAAAGACTAATCCACATCAGAAGACTAAAGAAACTAAAGGGGACAATACTGGCAAAAAAGGAAATAAGGAGGTTTGTGTAAGAAAAGAAAATAAAGATATCCCTCAGGTTCATCCCACACATCAAAGCACTATCCATGACCCTCCTCTACTGAAGCATGTCCCTCTTGATATGGCACATATCCTTAGTCAGATCAGGGTGACCATTCCCTTGTTAGAAATGATGAGGATACTGGAACATAAAGATAGAGCTTTAGCTATCATTGATGATGCAATGCCAAACTAGTCAGAAGCTCAGGCTGAGGGAAATACAACAATAGAGACTGACAAAAAATGTGGTCCCAAAACACTAGAGGTATACTAGGGGACAACTGTGCAGAAATAGCTTTCTCAAGTTGATCCATTTTATGTCAGTTTGCTCATAAAGGATAGACTTGAAAGAAATGTATGATTGACTCTGGGGCCTCAACTAATATTATGCCTATGGAGATCATGAAGGAATTAGGCTTAATAGTAATGAAGGTGTATGGGAAGTGCTTCGCCATGGATTCAAGAGAGGTCCCTATTATTGGGGTAATAAAAAATATTGGTTTCAAATTGGTAGCCTACCCTCAAAGATAATATAAGATGAGCATTACAGTGGTGGACATCCTTCCTAGATATGGAATGTCACTATCCAGAAAATGGGCTTCCACTATTGGAGGGAGTATTCAGATGAATTCATCTTATGCTATGATCCCTATGGATGGAAAAGAGGTTAGACTAGATAGGGAGCAGAGGGAAAATTCAACTTTAGAAGGTTTTGAAGATCAAAATGATTAGGCATGCTTTCTAAACATTGATATGGATAATTTTAGAGTAGAAGCAAATAAGATTGATCATACAAAGTAGAAGACTGTGATTGAAGAAATCAGAAATACTTCTGAAAATGATAGACTGTGGTCAATGCAATTTGATGGAGCTTGTTCTAAGGAAGGCTCTGGGGCTGGTATTGTACTTATTTCTCCCTCTGATGAAACATATAGATCATCATTCAAACTCAGTTTTGAATGTACAAATAATGTTGTTGACTATGAGGCACTTCTCTTAGGATTGAAATTAGCCATCAAATATGGAAATCAAGAGACTAAAGGTTTTACGAGATCCAGAGCTTGTGGTCTCTCAAATCAGGGCCAAATATGCTTCTAAAAACTTAAGGGTTAAACAATATAGAAATGTTGTTTGCAACACAATTGAAGCTTTTGATGCCTTTTTAATTGACTGGATAGAAAGGAATGGAAATGTGATGGTAGATTTCCTTCCAATATAGCTAGATCAAGTCAGAGGACTTGACATTAACATGAATCTCAAAGGTGGAGGTATTGACTAGACCTTCTGTCCCTAACAACATCTATCACTGGCAAGTTTTCAATGATGATCAAGATTTGTACAAATTCATGAACTCTATGGATGAGTACCAGGGATGGGAGATAGACTTTCAAAGTTTTGTTGAAAAGGTTGATGGCAAGGATACGATTTTTGGTAATGAGGTTATCCAGTTGAAGACTAATAAGATCCCAAGGGGGTTGGTGGTGTGGATAGGTAAAAAATAAGGTCAATAATATCAAGCATGTAAATCAAAACCTAATCTTACCACTGTCAAAGAATCAAATCCAACTGAAATCAAATGCATGCAATTTAAGAACAAGATCACTTAGATTGTATGATTCCTTGTTTGTGATGTGGATTGCTTCTCAACATTGAACAATCATGAAGATCAAAGCTACCATGATGGATGGATGATAATGATAATATGCTCAATGGATGGTAATGGAGGTATTATGCTTGAGATGATAATCTGGACGTTATATGATGAGATATGGATCACTTGTATGGAATGAGAGGGTGTTTATATAGACCTCAACCAAAATCAATCAACGGTAGAGATTTGATGGCTATGTGAATGGTTGAGATGAATTGGTAGTCATAGGTGAATGTGTAGATGACAAGTGGAAAGAAAAGAATAAGGCACATGTGTGATTGTGTAGACAAAAGCCCTTATTTAATAAATTTAAGTGTGATAGTGTACATAAAAAGTACTACCACACATGTTTCAAATAAAAGATGCACACATGTCAGCATATGATAAAAGATGAAGATAAATGATAAGAGAAATTAATTAAATAAATAAATTTTATATAATTAATTAGAGAGATGATTAGGATATGATTTTAGATGGAATTTTAATTAAATAAATAGAATTTATTTAATTAAAATAGATAGAATAGAAATATAATTAAATAATTAAAGATTATTTAATTATAGATTAGAAAAAAATAGAAGAAAATAGATAATGAATTAATTAAATAAATATGAATTTATTTAATTAATAGAAGAAATAGGTGATTTAGAGAAAATAGAGAAATTACTCAAATGTGTTAGGCAAATACAAATGATAGATAATGTGATATTGCGATACTAATGATAATTAGGTCAATTTTGGGTGTCCACATTTTGCCCCTCTTTGATACAATGTTCATTAGAATGTTGTGTCAAAGAAGATACGATGATTCACTCGATAAGCAAGGTTATGCCCTAGTGTAACTGGTAGGTGATGCCCCCTCGAGAGGTAAGACAGGCTAACTAGGAAGGGCTAGGTTGGCTCACGATAAGATGAAAGGAAAGAAACAAGGTTGACACAAAGAAACGGGGGTTGGGTGGGAGAATTTGGCATGGTTTAGAAGAAAATAGGCTTTGGTATAGAAGAATTAGGGTTTTGGTAGATGCATAATAGTGATATGTTTCGATGTATGCCTAACACACTTGTTTTGCAGGATGATGAGGGAAATGAAGAAAGAGGAATGAAGAATGAAGATAAAGAAAATGATAGATCTTATTTAAGGACTATATAGGATTATGATGGAATGGATAAACGATATGACAACTTTGACATAATTCCTCAAAAAGTAGAGAAATGCAATCCTTATGTTTGATATGACATACAAATATTATGCACGAGGACATAGAGGACCATGGTGTCAAGGTATCCAATGCATAACTAGCATGCTACAATCTTGTCTAAACATATGAGGTCAAAATGTTGAACCAACATACACAAGATATGAATAGAAGGTAGTGTTCTGGGATGGACTTTAACTCTTCAAGCAAAGGTTTGAGCTTATCTCCACTACACATAATGACACCTTGCTGGTTATATGTGTGGAACTAGTCTTAGCATAGAATAGTCTCAATGCATAAGAGACTGTTTAGCTTCTCAGATGCAAAAGATATTGATATGCAAGATGATAATCCCAACACATACAAGATACCAATACATGTAGAAAGAGAATAAGATCATCCCATAGACACATCATATGAAAATAATATGACCATGCCCCATTCTGTACTTCATTGCAACATATCAAGATATGATAGATCAAGACAATCTTGATTAGGCATAGGAAAGGGACAAAAGATAAATCAAAAGATAAAATAAAAGATATTGTCATCATGTTCTCTAGCCAAATTTAAGTGCTCTTGGATAGATTGGATGGTGCCTTGAGAGGAAAGATATATCCTGTTAAAGGCTAAAGATGTTGATAAAATGCTATAGCAAATGTTGGCTTAAGGCATGCGGACAAATAGCTTTCAGCTTATCCCTGATTTGTTAAGTGCTTGAGCTTTCTCTGATGCGCATAGTTTGCTTCTTGCTTGAACTAGTCAAAGAGAAGAAGATGGAAGATGAAAGAAGATGAAATGGGGTGGACCATCTGTGCTTGCATACTGGATACTTCCTTCGTATTCCAGACTATCTACATACCCTGTATCCACGGGATCAAAGCACATTACGATGGTGATGAGACATGATGAATATGTAGTTCTAGGCTTATTGATGATATAAGTGATGAAAGATAGAAGAAAGTGAGATGAATAATTTGAGGATGATTAGAAGAAAGATGAAAGATGGATAATGAGAAAGGTCTACTGCCTATGCCTAAATCAGAGTGCTTCCTTTATATCTCAAATTGCCTACATACCCTATATCCATAGGATCAAGGCTTTGAATGATAGAGATGAGATGTAGTTCTTGTTTATTGTATTGGTGGTTGATGACAAAGGATCAACTTTATTGCTTGGATTTTTGTGATGTTTTGATTTTTTTGGATTTTGCTATGTTTTGGTTTTTTTGGATTTTGTTATGTTTTGGTTTTTTTGGATTTTACTATGTTTTGATTGATGAGATGATATGAGCTAGAGCTTTAGATATCCACTTCCAAATAAGACTCAACAAGTGCCCCCAGTATGGAATGGAGTTTATTAGGGAGATGCTGCGATGGATGTGTTTATGCGGATAGTATGTTAAGGTGCCAAATGATATCTTAACCCCAAAAAAGTCCAAACTATGACAACTAGCATGGCAGGGGTAAGGACAAAAAGTCTTTTATTACGGATGGATAAGGAATAATGGATCGTGATGTTTAGATAGGAACGATAGTGGATTATGATGTGGATTATGGAGGCAAGATAGTAGATGATGTTGTGGAAAGCAGTGATCAAACAAACTAGGTAAATAATGGAGGTTGATCTCTACACATAGCCTCTGTTTGCCGAGTTTTCACTATGGTACTTATCCAAGGTGCTTGTTTACTAGGTTTTCACTAGAGGATGAAGGGATTTCTCTTTACTTTTTTGATTTTTTTTTTATGGGATAGCATGACAATTACACATGGTACATGTTTACCAGGTTTTCACCATGGTAATAGATAAGAGGGATTCAAGTGTCTAGTGCTATAAAAGGTGATAGTGTCCCATTAGATGAATGTCATCACATAGACCATGTCATTATGCTCATAGATGTTGGTAAGGAATTGGATGAAAGGGTGATGGAGTAGGTAGATAGTGGATTATGATATGGATTATGGATTATGGAGGAATGATAGTGGATTATGATGGGGATTATGTATGGACATATGGAAAAGGATAGATGAAAGGTTTATGCAAAAGCATGGACCATAAGAAGGTGATGGGAAAGGTATGTAGGATAATGGATGAAGGATGGGGAGATGGAGGTATGCGAGAATGTGGGATGGAAGGGAACCATGACCAACGGTTGCACACACTGTGATAAACATTGAAGCTTTTGATAGGAAGGTGGTGTAGGAAGTAATGGGGCTATTTGCTTAGGAGATGGATGGCTGAGTGATTTAGGTACCCACATAGACAGAGTATTTTTATGACTTTTTTTTGACTTGTGGGATTTTTGAAATTTTTGAATAGAATGGGATTTTTGGGATTTTTGGATGGAAAGAGAATTTTGGACAGAAGTGGATGGTTGGGATTTTTTTGATGTGGATGCCTCATTGAACTTGAGGGATTTTTGCTTAGGGACCCAAACCATTTTCTTTTGGGCTTTTCTTTTGGAGGTATGGGTTTGGATAGCTTTTTGGATGGCTTTTGCTTTGATTCTTTATACTTGTGCCCTAAGGCATGAGGATCTTTAGGATTTTTTATAGGATTTTTGGCTATATAGATAGAGGCATATAAGTTTTTATTTTTGAATCCCATAGGTTTGGTGGAATGAGTGAAAGCTTCATGTTTAGACAAAGTGTGCATTTGTTGGTCATGATTAGGATTTTTAGGAATTTATGGATAAGTAGATAATTAGGTGTTGGTAGAAGTGGAGGTAAAGTGGATGGAGGGATAAGAGGAGTTAGAAGGAGTGGAGGTAAAGTTGATGGAGGGAAATTAGGAGTTGGAAGTAGTGGAGGCAAACTGAATGGTGGGATATTAGGAGTTGGAAGCAATGGTGGTAAAGTGGATGGTGGAAGGTGTATGGTCACATTCTTTTGACATTTATAGGATAGTGGAGGTGGAATGGAAACATATGTTTTGGGTATATGATGTGGTTTGTGATGGAAAGTGGTCTTAGGAGGCATGGAGTAATTACCAACATCTTTAGATTGTTTACCTTGGGGTGAGTATCCAAGGCCAAATGAGCATGGAGGAACCTTGACATGGATTGGCTCCAAAATTCCTTGTTAATGAAGGCCTAGGACTTTACCTTGGTAGTTCATGTTTTTGAGCATGTGATGGACAATGGGACAATGTGTGGTTTGAACACAAGACTTGAGTTCATTATTAGATGGAGAAGGTGAAGTGGATAAAGGTTGTTTCTCCCCTAGGGAAGAACATTCATGAATTAAGGTGGTAAGACCAAGGGGATATGATGGATTTAAAATGGGATTGATAGTGGATGGCAAAGGATCATTAAGATCTTGATTATCATTGTGTTCACTAAGATCCAAGTTATTTGTTTGATCTTCTATGCTTACTTGGGGGACAAGTGTCTCATCATGACAAGTGGATGTTTGCTCATTATGGATAGGACTAGATGGCAGATGACTAGGAGCAATGTGGATATCTTTCTCATGGATAGATATAGGATTATGGATAGGATCAAGGTGCACATGGATAACTTCTTCATAGGTGTCATCTTGATCATAAAGGAGGTAAATGTTATGGATAGGTTGAATTTGGATAGCTTGCTCATGAATGGTTGTTGGGAGATGGATAGGATCAAATGGCTCATGGATAGATTCATCATTATAGATATCATCTTTATCATGGAAAAGATATATGTTATGGATAGGTTGCATGAAAGTGATTTGATCTTGACTTGGACTAGGGCTTAATGTTTCCACATGCTTAGGATTAAACTCTTGACACACCTCTTGGGTTTTTTGAATGGAAGTGGATGACTCTTGGATAGGCTCTTGGTCAACAACATGAATGCATGATAGCTCTTGACTTGGGTTTATGATAGGAGGCTCTTGAATAGGCTTGATGGCTTGTAGGTCACATGATGGGCTTGAAGGGCTAAGAATGGTATTGGAGGACTCATTGTGAGGCTCAAGGATAGATGGACTATGTGAAGGAGTTGTAGGATTGGACATGACCTTTGGAAGTTATTTGATATGCTCATGAATGGGTGTTTGACATGGGGATAAGTTGTTCCTAGTTAGTAGCCAATGGATCACATCATTTGCAAGTGCATGTGTGGAAGGACAATAGAGTGGATGGACAATAAGGGTAGATGGAATTGTAGGTTGAGGATTATGATTAGGTTGAGGGCTAATTGGATTGGATGGATTAGGATTTGGATTGGGGTTAATCTTACCACAATTTATGAGGTTTTTGATCAATCTCTTAAGTTTGGCACAATTGGTTGTTGTATGACCCTTAACCCTATGCTCTGCACAATATGCATCATCTTTATACCAAGGGGGTTTAAAGTGGATTTCTTCAAAGGATTTTATCAGTGGAAGCTCAATCATATTTTCTTGGACCAATTGTTGTACAGTTATGTCCAAGGGATCTTGTGGTGGAGGATTAATGGAACATGGGGATGAAAGTAATGAAAGTTGATGGACCAATGGACTAGGGGTAGGATCACATGATGGTGTTAGGATAAGCTCATGGATTGGTATTTGATCAGATGATGGAGGCCACTCATAGGATGCATTGGCTAGATTGGTATCTCCCTTGTCAAAGGTTATTAAGTCTTGCATAGGATAACTTGGGATTTCTTTATTTATGTACAAGGGACCACTTGAACTTGGATATGCTTCTTGTTGTAAAGGTGGACTTAGGTCTATTAACGATTCTTGATGGTGTTGTGAGGACACTTGGTTGCCTTGTGGATGGGTTTTATGGTGTGTTGGAATGTTGGAATGAGGAATGGAATAATTTTGAGGTGGAGGTTGATAGGTTGATATGGCATTGACATGGTAGGTGTATGGATTAGGTTGATATGAAGTTGAGGGGTATGACACATAGGATTGAGGTGTAATTTGTTGAGATTGGAACGATGTTTGGACTAGTTGTTGTGATGTGACTTGTTGTTGTTGTTGTTGATGAATGTGTTGATGTGATGGTTGGAATTGTTGAATTGGTTGATGTTGTGATTGAATGTGTTGATGGGTTGGAGGTGGAATGTAGTATGATGTATATTGTTGCTACAGTGGAATGTATGAGGGTATGACCATTTGTTGAGGTTGAGTTCTCACATTATATGTTGAGGGATTGGTATACAACACATATGTGTTTGATGGTTGTTGTCCTTGAGACATAAGTGGTGGTTGGGTATATTGTGATGGATTGACTCTAAAATTTTGCATCACATGGGAACTGGAGGATGGATTGATGTTGATCAATGGATGTGGATTGGAGGTTGGATTTGCATTATGATAACCAATGGAAGGATTGGTGGATAAACAAGGATGGACATTTGGGTTTATATTTTAGGCAACATGAGTACCTTGATATGGATTAGTAAATGTCATATGTTGGGTGACAATGGGTAATGCTTGGGTTGCATAGGAGGGATTGACGTTTTGTGAAGGATTATATGGAGGTGAAGTGATGGAAGTTGATCAACATAAGGGAGAGTGATACTAGGATTGGCTTGTGATACAATAGGTTGGTCACTCATGTCAATGAGATTGGCATTGGGATTGTACATGTGTGTTAGATGCATTAGTGGAAATCATGGAAACCATATTAGAAGTGGTAAGGATACTAGTTTGGGGTGTGGATTCCACATGTGATGCAATAGGAGTAGAAACTTGTAATGGTTGCAAGACTTGTGTGTCTTGTGATGTTTGGATAGCTTGTGAAACTTGTGGGGTTTGTGATACTTGAGGGGTTTGTACTTGTGAAACATGGATAGCTTGTGATACTTGAGGAGTTTGTGATACTTGAGGCATGGATATGGTTATGGTAGGAGCGAGGGTGTATTGTGAGACATGGAAAGGGGGAAAGCTCAAATTTTGTGAAAGGTAAGGAAGTACCTCATTTGGAGTTATCAAAGGTTCTAGAGTGTACTCCATACGTGGTGGGATTGATGGTGTAGCAATAAGCAATGAAGGAGATGGATTAGAAGGTGGATGAGATAGCATGGATATGGTATGAGATGGTGTGGCTATAGTGGATGGTCCCTTTGCAAAAATAGTAGGAGTGTTTGGATCTTGTTTATGAATGGAGCATATGTCAAAGTTTCTTGGTAACTTGGCTCCAATATGGGCTAATTGCAAGAAATAGCGATTGGGATTAGATAAAATAAGATTGTCAACTTGGTCCCCTACGTGTGTCTTTTGAAATTCAGATAAATCATCTTGGGATGGATCTTGATAGGTTGCTATAAATAGATGATGTTTTACATGTTGTGAAGATGATGGGCCAACGATGTATCCTTCGGGTACAAACATGTAAGAAGGCATACCAGTTGTGAATTGAGATGCATCTTTGAGGGGAGTTGATCGAGATTGTTGCAGTTTGACTTCCATTTTAGCGAGCAATTTAGCTTCCATTTTAGCTCTTTATTGGCTCCTAGTTTGAGGCATGATGGTTGATGATGGAGATTGGACTAGTTTGTCAAGGTTCAGACCCAAAAGTTGATGGTTTGTTGATTATTTGTTGAGGATTTGTTGATGGAACCTTTGGTTGCTAGTTGATTGGTTTGCTGATAGGTTGTTGTTTGATAGCTGTTTGGTTGTTGGCTGGTTACTTGGATTGCTTAGGTTGTTGTTTGATAGGATTTATTTGTTGGTTGATTGATTGGATAAGCTTTCCTAGAGAATAGCTCACAAATGCAAGGGAAAAGCTAATTGATGAGCTATTTGTTGGGGTTACTAAGGCTAAATAAAGCCAAAGGGATAATGTTTGTTGTTGTTGGGTTGATTATTTTGATGATTGATTTCTAGTTAGGGTCTCAAGAGGATGCAAATCTCAAAAAGTCCAATGATTTTGTATGCTCAAAATAGGAGATGATGTTCAGATGGCTATAGATGATCAGAGGAATGTTTGGAAGCTGATGACAAAGCTAAGGACTCTGAAAATGCAATAGATTGGGCTTGGTTGATATGGATTGCTGATGTTTGACCAAAAGCGACAAGTAATAGCTGAAAAGTGACTCAAGAAAAGCCAAAAGCGATGCTTAATAGCTCAAAAGTGATCTAGATAGTTTTAGGTGACAGAGTGCAGTGCTAACCAGAAGCAACTAGTTTTACTAGAGGTGAGCAGTTTTAGTTCAAAGGTGAGCTACTATTGTTTAAAAGTGATGTGGTTTAGTGAAAGGCAAGCAGTTTCTATTCAGAGGCGATCTATGTCTAACAGGAGGTGTGTTTTGGTGAATTTTGAAAAGAAAACAATGATTTTAGTCACTCACACTCACAACATTCACAAACATGTACAATCCTAGGATGGAAAGGATTGTATTTGTTGAATCCCATTGCTGTGCTTATTCAAAGCAGATAGCTTTAGTATGTTGGTAGCACCGTCTCCCCTACATGGTAATCACTTCTCATGCATACCAAGTTTCAAGTTTCCCAAGGCTCACAAACCTTAGGATTATCTCTGCTATCTCTACTAAGAACCACGAGAATCAGGGTGGCTTTAAAGGCTCTACCTTTTGCATCAACAATTATAGGGATTTTAGCCACTACACAAAGGTTGCTAATATGGGCATTTGTTCGGGTGGCTACATGTGCGATGATTCGCTCCATTAATGGAGGCTTCCCAGCCCAAAGAGGTTACACTCAATGGGGTTTTGGGGGAAACATTCACTGGTATAACACAACAACACCCATTGTTTGTGGCTTTCGACACAAACACTTTTCTTATATAGTGTCTTGGAAGAGCTTGGCTTTAGCTTATTACCACTTGGGTCGTACCCCTTCTCACACCAGGAATGTGGGCCCTCTAAAGATAATAACAAGTTCTCATGCACTCAAGATCCATTTGATAGGCAAGGGGAGATGATACTTTTGTTATTAAATTTGGGTTACACACATACTCAACAAGCAAGCAAGAAAGATAAAACAAGCACGAAGCAAACAATGGTTCCTTTTAAGCACCAAGTCCAAATGTTCTTAGATTAGTGATAAAAATAAAATGTCTTGGACTGATCGAAGCTACAACAGATATGTTAGTACTTTCACAACCTCCTTTTCTTGGACAAATCATAAGATGCTACACAAATAGAATATTAGTAGCCAAGAAAAACTAGACTATAAATGACAAAATTGAAAGTGACACACAGTTACCAGAGGCAATCAACTATTGATCATAAGCGATGTGATTTCTGCCAGAAGCAATTAGATATCAGTCAAAAGTGATGCAAAAAAATAGAGGTGACCGATTATTCCTTAGAAGCGATTTGAATATGCAGGATGCATAAAAAATTCTTGTTTCTGCAAAACTAGGGTTAAGGTTATGAAAAAAATGACTATTAGAGATTGCAAATCCTAGAATGACAAATCCAGTGGATGAAATATGATCAGGTAGATACCCTGCAACCATAGATTGATCAATTGAAAACTCTAGAATGATAATTTGATAAGATCTTGCAAAACCAAGGGTGTTAGCTCAATTAAAATGAAAACCCTAATCAAATTGACTACCTAATGATAATATAATGATCAAGATCATACAAAACACAGATGAAAAACCCTTGATTGATCAATAAAAAACTGGCAAGATGCCCTGCAAGATCAAATGTTAACAAAAAAGGTTATCCTATCAGAACCGACCAGAATAGCCAGAAGCGACCAATTTTTGATTAAAAGCGAGCTGTAGATGACCGCAAGAAATTACTGTTTTCTCAGAAGTGATGCAAAAAAGCCAGGAGCAATTGGTTTTCACTCAAAAGCAATGCAAAAATGCTAGAAGTGACGGGTTGTTGCTCAGATGCGACTGTAAATTTTTGTAATCGCTCTGAAAAATCTAAACTTCACAAAAACAACTTCAAACATCAAATTTAATCAAGGATGTGGGTCCCACCAGGTATGCCAGAATGTGGATAGGTAAAAAAATTAGGTCAATAAGATCAAGCATGTAAATCAAAACCTAATCCTGCCACCATCAAAGAATCGAATCCAAGTGAAATCAAATGCATGCAATTCAAGAACATGATCATTTAGATTGTATGATTCCTTGTTTGTGATGTGGATTGCTTCTCAACAATTAACAATCATGAAGATCAAAGCTGCCATGATGGATGGATGATAATGATAATATGCTCAATGGATGGTAATGGAGGTATTATGCTTGAGATGATAAATTGGACATTATATGATGAGATATGGATTGCTTGTATGGAATGAGAGGGTGTTTATATAGACCTCAAACAAAATCAATCAACGGTAGAGATTTGGTGGCTATGTGAATGGTTGAGATGAATTGTGTTAGGGTTAGCTGACAGAAGATATCAATTAAATGCAGATAAAGATTAAACAGAGGAATGGAAATACACAGAAATAATAACAGTGAGAGACAAGTTTAACGTGGTTCACCCAAACTCGGGCTACATCCACTAAACAAAGAGTCCAATATTATTATCCAGTAAATCAAACCGATTACAATCAGCAATCCCTGCAACTCAATACCACTGCAAAATGCTACAATACCATCCTGAAACCCTAACCCTTGGCCGCTTTTTATTAAGCTTTTTGTCAATTACAAAAATAGGGTTTTCTTATGTACAGTACTTTCCTGATCAGTCGCCACCTACCAACAATCTCCCACTTGGAGACTGAGCCTGGACGACACTGACCCTGTAGCTTCCACTAGAAATAAGCACCCTGGACTCTGCTGTTCTATTTTTGTTGTTTTCAGTCTAGAAGACCAACCAAAGCTGAAGAGGAGCTTAGCTTCTCCCTTGTCACTACGTTTGTAAACATATCTGTTGGATTGTCATCCGTATGTATCTTGGCCAGCTATAACTGTCCATCATCCAACATCGACCGAATGAAGTGATACCTCAACTATATGTGTTTGGTCTTTGAATGCAAGGCAGAATTCTTTGCAAGATGTATGGCACTCTGGCTATCCGTAAACAAATAACTGTTAACCTATTGTGTGCCCAATTCATTCATGAAAGATTGCAGCCATATCTGTTGCAGCTACATATTCTGCCTCTGTGGTGGATAAAACAACCACCTTTTGTAACCTAGAAATCCAACTCACCGCTATTCTACCTACAGTAAAGACATAACCTGTAGTACTCCGCCTGGTATCAATATCCTCTGCCAAATCTGAGTCTACATAACCTGCTAAATCAGTATTAGAGCCCCCAAAACATAAGTGTTTATTAGATGTACCTCTCAAATATCTGAGAATCTATTTTACCGCATTCCAATGCTCTAATCCGGGATGACTCATATACCTGCTAACGACTCCTACAGCATGTGCAATATCCGGTCTCGTGCATACCATGGCATACATTAAACTTCCTACAGCTGAAGCATATGGTACCTTGGACATTTTTTCTTCCTCCTCTTGTGTCTTTGGACACATCTCCTTAGTCAATTTCAAATGACTAGGCAAAGGTGTGCTGGCAGCTTTTGCATTCTCCATATGGAATCTCTGCAACACCTTTTCAACATAAGCAGCCTGAGATAGAGTCAATTTTTTGTTCTTCCTATCTCTACAAATTTTCATACCAAGGATTTATTTTGCTGCCCCCAAATCCTTCATATCAAATGACTGTGATAACTAATGTTTTAACTCTCTAATGTGATCCATGTTAGACCCAGCTACAAGCATGTCATCAACATATAAATATAAAATAATGTAGCTGTCATTATTCAACCTCTTAAAATAAACACAATGGTCAAAATTACACCTGTTGTAGCCTTGTTCAGCCATAAAACTATCAAATTTTAGATACCATTGCCAAGGTGCTTGTTTCAGTCATTACAAACTCTTCTTCAATCTGTAAACTTGTTTCTTCTTACTTTTGATCTCAAATCCTTGGGGCTGTTCCATATATATCTCCTCCTCCAAATCACCATGGAGAAAGGCAGTTTTCACATCTAGCTGTTCCAAATGCAAATCTTCAGCAGCCACAATACTTAAAACAGTACGAATAGAAGTCATCTTGACAACCGGAGAAAATATCTCATCAAAATCAATGCCCCTTTTTTGTGCAAATCCTTTTACAACTAACCTGGCCTTAAATCTTTTCTTACCTCCATCTTCCTCTTTCAGCCAATAAACCCATTTATTTGGTAAAGCCTTTTTACTTGCAGGTAACTTACATAATTCCCAAGTTTGATTTTTCAACAAGGAGTCCATTTCTTCTTTCATAGCAAGCTCCCACTAAACTTGTGTATCCACCTGCATAGCTTCATCATACCCTTCTGGTTCACCAGCATCTGTTAACAAAATAGAATACAAAGAGGGAGAAAATTGTTCAGGAGGTCTACTTATCCTTGTTGACCGTCTAACATTCACTGGAGTTTGTGGTGTTTCTGGTTGCTGTTGCGGAGCATGAGGAGCCACTGGAACATCACTATTTGGAGTATCATCCAGCACCACATAATCCTTTTCTTTCTTCTCATGCTGCTACAACTGATCTTTTTACAACACCTTCTCATTGAATATAACATCCCTGCTTCTCACAATTTTTTGATTTTTAAAATCCCAAAGCCTATAACCAAATTTATCAATGCCATATCCAATGAAGGTACATTTTTTTGATTTCACATCTAGCTTGGTTCTATTTTCAGAATCTATATGTGCAAATGCTTCACAGCCAAAGGTTTTCAGAAAAGAATAACTCACCTTCTTGCCGGTCCATGCTTCCTCTGGAATACCACAGCCCAAAGGAACTGAAGGACCTCTGTTAATTAAATATATAGTAGTGTTGACAGCCTCTGCCCACATGTTTAAAGGCAGTCCAACATGCAATCTCATGGTCCTTGCACACTCCATTATTGTCCTATTCATGCGTTCAGCCACTCCATTTTCCTGTGGAGTCCTTGGAACCATTTTTTGCCTACGAATTCTATTAAAGGAACAATAATCTTCAAATTCTTTGCTGCAATACTCACCGCCATTATCAGATTTGAGACATTTTAATCTTTTACCTGTTTCATTTTCAACCAAGCTTCTCCATTTCTTAAATGTTTCAAATACATCAGATTTCTGTCTAAGGAAATAAATCTAGACCTTCCTAGTTGCATCATCTATGAATGTAACATAATACTAAGAGCCACCGAGAGAAGATACCTGAGCTAGTCCCCATACATCTGTATGCACAAGCTCCAATGTTTCATTTTTCTTTTGCTTCCCATCCTTGAGAAAACTGACTCTCTTTTGTTTGCCATACACATAACTTTCACAGAAATCCATATTAATACATTTCAGACATGGTAAAACTTTCTTAGAATGAAGTACCTTCATACCTTTTTCACTCATATGCCCAAGTCTATTATGCCACAGTGTTGTTTCAAAACCTGCAACAACTTTTCCAATCTCTTCCTGCAAACCTGCAGCAACTGTTCCTGAACCTATTTGTTTTTCCTCTATAACATCTAAAGTAGAAGGAACAGTATGACCTGTACAAAGATATAAGGTGCCTACTTTCACACCTTTTGCTACTACTAAGGCACCTTTTGAAACCTTCCAATTTTTATCAGTAAATGTAACAGTGCAACCTTATTCAGTTAGCTGCCCTGCTGAAATTAAATTCCTACTGAGCCTTGGAACATGCCTTACCTCTTGTAGTAGCCAATGATTCCCATTCTACAACTTAATCTTGATTCTTTCCTTTCCAACAATCTGACAGGGTTCGTTATCTCCCAAATAAACCAGCCCAAAATCCCCTTGGACATAATCAAGGAAATAACTTCTATGGGGCGTAGCATGAAATGAGGCCCCTGAATCTAAAACCCATGAATCATCAGCATTATCTAGGGAAAGAATCAAAGCATCATCTTCAGACTTATTGCTTACCACATTTGCTTCCTTATTGCCTTCTTGTTTGTCTCCTTCTTTGTTCTTCTGAGACCAGCAATCTTTCTTTAGATGACCTAGTTTTCCACAGTACCAGCAATCCTTCTATCCTCTAGTTTGGAATCTTTTGTCCTTTGATTTTCCTCGTGACTTCCCATGACCTCTAGAACCTTTTCCTCTCTCCTTTGATCTGCCCCTGCTTTCTGCATTCAAAACACTGCCTGATTTGGATCCACCTGAGCTTTTCTTACGAATTTCCTCACTCAGAATAACACCAACAACATCATCAAATTTTAGGGTATTTGAATCAGAAACAGAGTTACTAACCACCATTACCAAACTATCCTAGTTTTCAGGCAATGAACATAATATCAAGAGAGCTCTAACTTCTTCATCAAATTTTACATTTACAGAAGTCAATTGACTGACAATCGTATTAAATTTATTTAAATGGTCTGTCACAGATCCACCTTCACCAATTTTTAGATTAAACAAACGCTTCATAAGAAATACCTTATTTGATGCTGAGGGTTTTTCATACATTTAGCCAAAGCTTTCATCAGACCATCTGTTGTCTTCACTTCCGTTATATTGAATGCCACTGATGGTGCCAGGAACAACTGAATAGTTTCCAGTGCCTTTCTGTCAAGAAGATTCCAATCCTCATCAGACATTGTTGCCAATTTCTTGGCTACTCCTTCCAATGGCATCCATAAATCTTTTTGATAGAGGTAATCCTCCATCTGCATCTTCCATAACTGATAGTTCTGCCCATTGAATTTATCGACCTTCAATCTACCATCGTCCGCCATTGCTCCCACTCAACCGTGAGACTTTTCTGCAGACGATAATCGAACACAACCTACTCTGATACCACTTGTTAGGGTTAGCCGGTAGAAGATATCAATTAAATGCAAATAAAGATTAAACAGAGGAATGGAAATACACAGAAATAATAACAGCGAGAGACAAGTTTTAACATGGTTCACCCAAACTTGGGCTACATCCACCAAACAAAGAGTCCAATATTATTATCTAGTAAATCAAACCGATTACAATCAGCAATCCCTGCAACTCAATACCACTGCAAAATGCTACAATACCATCCCCAAACCCTAACCCTTGGCCGCTTTTTATTAATCTTTTTGTCGGTTACAAAAATAGGGTTTTCTTATGTCAGTCAATGAAAAAATAAGATTTTTTAAGTCAGCCCTAAAAAAAATTTCTCAGGGGCTACCGCCCCCGAACCCCGATGAGGATACATGGCTAGTGTACAGTACTTTCTTGATCAGTTGCCACCTACCAACAAATTGATAGTCATAGGTGAATGCGTAGATGACAAGTGGAAAGAAAGGAATAAGGCACATGTGTGATTGTGTAGACAAAAACCCTTATTTAATAAATTTAAGTGTGATAGTGTACATAAAAAGTACTACCACACATATTTCAAATAAAAGATGCACACATGTTGGCATATGATAAAAGATGAAGATAAATGATAAGAGAAATTAAATAAATAAATAAAATTTATTTAATTAATTAGAGAGATGATTAGGATATGATTTAGATGGAATTTTAATTAAATAAATAGAATTGATTTAATTAAAATAGAAAGATAATTAAATAATTAAAGATTATTTAATTATAGATTAGAAAAAAATAGAAGAAAATAGATAATGAATTAATTAAATAAATATGAATTTATTTAATTAATAGAAGAAATAGGTGATTTAGAGAAAATAGAGAAATTACTCAAATGTGTTAGGCAAATGAAGATGATAGCTAATGCGATATTGCGATACTAATGATAATTGGGTCAATTTTGGGTGTCTACAGGTCGCTCTAGAGCAAGTATTGGATGGAGTAGACAGTCAGATTGCTAAGCATGCATCTGTGCACCACAATGATTTGGAAGAGATAAATATGGGAACTAAGGCCCAACAAAGAAATGTATACATAGGTAAGAGACTTGTTGTGTGGTTACACAACACGCCCCATTTTGCCTTAGCAAAACAAGGACCCAACCTTGTTGGTTTTCCCTTGCTTTTCTTGCTTTGGGCGGTATGGTAAAAGTCAAGTATTAGGTGCAAAAAAGATGTTATCAACCTTGGGTATGCATAATCCTCATAAGAAAAGGTTAAATGTCAAAGTCAGTTTCTACCATCATGAACCTCACAATGTGAAAGGGCACAAAATTCTAAGCAGATTTGCCTTTTGGATCACCCTGAAATTCCTCAAGGATAGGAAGTTATGTCTAGTCAAAGTTTGGTCAAACCTAATATTTCAAAGGAGGGTCATATTCACGAAAATCCCTGATATTCACGAATATCCCTGATATATGTTTAACGAAGAGAAACCCAATATCTACATATTTACTAATGTGCAGACATCAAATTTAAACGTGAGGGATTATCTACCTGTCAAGTACCCGCGCACATTTAAAGAGAGTCACATTTCTTAATATCCCTCATATTTGTTAATATGCGGATCACCTTCAGGATAATTCTTAATGTCCATCATATTAGTTAAGATCCCTGATCTTCCTTAATATAATGATGACGTCATCCTAACCTGATGGAAAGAAGACCCGATATGATGATGAAGTCATTAATATGCTTGACATATGGAAGGTCATCTATTTCTCAATATCCAGCATATTGATTAACATGCTTGATATTCGTCAATATGACGATAACGTCATCTCCCAAGTAGATTTGTAATATTAGTGATGACGATGATGTCATCCTGATCTTCAAATGTGAGGAATGTTTTACAAAATTAATATCCTTGATATTTCTTAATACCCCTCATATTCCTTAATATCCTCATATTCACACTTGAGGCACGTAACACATGGATCCTCGAACACCAATAGGAAGCTGCTATGTGGTACTCTGACTAGATCATGTTATCTCTGTATATTATCACGATTGTCAAAAGGGGTAAGATGACCCGAGTCTAGTCAATGGTTCGTCATCTTCATGATGACATCATCATCATCTTCCCATAAATTAGTCACATTTCCTAACATCCCTAATATCTATGAATATGCATTCCCGCATTAGATGTTAGTCTAACAGTGGTTGAACCTTTCAAATTTCAAATAATTGTCCACCACCTGTTAACATCTCCAACACTTCTAGATGTTGATCAACGGATGCTAATAGAGCAACATTAATCACACCCTAATTCGTCATTTCTTTTGGTTAAAAGTAAAGGTTAAGCTCATTTTGAATTTATCAAGTATTAAAATGAAATTATAGATTCACTACACAATTAGGGTTGTATTACTACAACTTGTGAAAGTAACAGAATGGGTGCAGATTTGAACGGCAAATGGAAGAAAGTATCTACAAGGTAAACATGCGCATCTAGATATAAACTAAATAGTAAAAGGGGCAGCGAATATTAGGTATACAAAGGCAAAACCCTCTTTTGTTGTTTATGGTTAAAATGAGCAGGTAAATTGTTTTTACCATAGTAAATTGGTGTGATGATGCATGAAATGTATTGAATAAAGATTTAAAATCATCAGGATATTCGTATTATCAAAAGAATTACATGATCATATGATATGTTAGGGTGAGATATGCATGTGCTTTATTGCAGGATTCAATGGTGCTCTGCAAGAATAGATCAAATACAGAATTTTTGAAACCCATGTGCTTACAACCAGAGGGAGTTGCCTTCAGATATGGTGAGATAAACGATACTCATCTGGGAAATACCAATCTAAATGAATGGACAACAAGGTCAGAAAAGGGAAGTGGAGATCCCATGCTTATCAACATTTACAATTCAGGCATGTGGCATGCAGGAGGGTTTCCCTATGCAATGGAAGCTATAGAGCTAGTTGTTGAATGTGCATGTAATTATAATACCAACAACAAAAAAGTGGAAAAACATGGGCAGATATATGTAGATTTTCAGTCGAAGGCATCACTGCAGCCTTCAACTTGCCCAAAGATCCTCAAGTTTGTAGAATAAACCTGGAGAAAATGGAGAAGAAATACAATAAAACTAAGAAGGAATGCAGGAAAGTTATGTATTCCTAGAGAGCCAATGACAACACATATAAGGCAGGGTTGGAAGTAACCTTGGAGATGTCAACATTTGAGATCATTATCCCCAGCTGAAATAGAGGGACTCTCCAACACTACTGGAGAGTAAATGATTCTTTCTCTATGCATTTAGTAAGAATCATGGAAGAGGATAGAGCTAAGAGGCTGAGCATGGAAGCTCAAGACATGATATATAAGCATGGGGCTTACTTCATCCAATTCCCCACATTCACCTACATCAGGATAGAAGATTTTATTGGTCATCCTCTTATGTTACCAAGATATCCTACTGACAAGGTCATCCTGATGGAGCTAGCCAGGCAGATATTGCCTGCATTTGAGGCCTACATTGAAAGAGGAAAGATTCCTAATTTTCTATTCCCAATCATGATTGGATGGTACATGTGCCCTGACAAAGAAAGTGCCAAGGAGGCGATAGGAGATTACAGTTGATATCATTATAGCCTTTCTCATTGGACAAGCCATATGACCCATATGGTAGGATACAAGCACTAAAAAAGAAGCTGATGCATCAGATGCATCTAGAAGACTATTGGGCTTCTTGCGATGATGAAGTGGAAGTGAGAAGGAGGAGATTTCAAAGGCTGATTTTAAACCAAATTCGTACATTTGATTGCATACCAGTACCCGTGTAACTACATGAAGATGATGGGAACATCATGTCTCAGGAATATGAGACTAAGAAGATATATAATGAAACCATATCCTCCCCTGACTGGAACTAGCTAGAGGTAACCTCATTGGAATAGATAACCCAAAGGGTTATATCATTAACCAAGGACTGGGTAGAGGCAGAGGTTATGAAGTTGTAGAATAAGGGGATGGCTCTCACAATTGACAACAAGAGGAAAATAAAAGATTTGATAGATGAGGAGTATGATGACTTCCTAAAAAAAAGAGAGCATCAAAAGGAGAGAGGCGACAAAGTAAATCAAAGAAGAGTAATCAATCTGGTGGGGTGAAAATCATTCGTCATACCCAGCCCAAGGAGGATACAGCCTCTACTTCTATTGCAACTACTTCTCATGCACCTACAAAGAAACAAAAGCCTACTCTAAAGCCTATTCCAACTATCATAGAGGAAGGAGAAATAACTGATGGCGATGATCTCCTGATAAGAAGGAAGAAGAAGAAAGTTCAGGAGGCACCTCAAAAACAAGCATATGCAATGAGGGGAGCAATAGAAAGGAATCCCACTATAATATTAAACGGAGTTGGTGGTGAGGGCATCAAAAGAACCCTACAGCATGAGGTCCCCATTCTTAATATTGTGCATTTCAAGACAGAAATGGATGAAGAACAAAGAAAAGAAAGGCAAAGTAGGCAGGATAAGGGGCCTTTTCATTTAGATGATATAGTGTATTTATCAGATGATGATATTATGAATGAAGTATCAACAAGCCCTATGGAGGTGCTAGTGCAGAATACCAAGATGACTCCTCATGGTACTCCAATGGCACAACAGAAGGCTGATGAAGAGGAGATTATAAAGGGAAATCCTAAGACCGTAGCACAATAGATTGGTCTAGCAGAATTAGTAGATCAAGTTACTAGTCCAGTTGCAATAGACTTAGCATATCAAGGTGAGGATGACCCAAATAAAGATAAGGATACACCTCTCGAACCAAGAAAATTAGAGGTGAATGTACAAATGGAGGAAGAAGAAATAGATGATCAAGAAGATGGTCAGAGTAATGAGCAGATACCTGAAAGAGAGCCAGACAAGATGGAAATAGAAGAACCCCAAGGTCTTAATGAAGCAAGTGTGTCTAAAGATGGGGAACAAAGCTCTCAGGTGGGTGATGACCAAGAAGAGAAAGAAAATATTAATGAAAAAGGTCACAAAGACCATGAAGATATGGTAGAATAGAGCAATCTTGATGCTTAGACAAATCCATCACCTTCACAAAGAGAGAAGGATAAAGATGAAGAAGATACACAAGAGGTCCCTGCTCATGAAGAGGAAGTGCTTGGTGAACAAGAATGACACCAATCACCACCAAGGGTGGATTCGAACATAGGAACACAGAATGTTCAAATTGAACATACCAGCCAGTCGGGGTCTATTAATGAAGTGCCATATTGGTTACAACAAGAGGTACATGCAGCTCCCCCTAGTGTGGCACTTGAGTTTGACATAACTTCATTATTCATAAAAAATTTAGTTAGACCTATGATAAGGGCTAGGGCCACCTTGGCCATAAAGCGAGATTCAACAACAGGTAGGAGGACAGCTGAAATAGCTATACCTGTGGTAGCCAAAGCAAAGGGAGAAATAAGTGTTAATGAATTTTAGATGACCACTATTGATTTGAGCTTTTCTACCAAAGAACAAGAAGGCCAAGAGGCCAAAGACATTATTGATTCTTTATTGAAGAGTGTGCAAAGAGAAAAGAACAAAAATAAGGTGCACAAGGGGCACATTGCCCAATTGCACTCATTCATAAAGGGGTTGATAGACCCAAATAATATGCCAGTCAGCACTTCTGCCCCTTGTTGGAACCTAAAATTTCATACCAATTTCTGCAAAAATTTTAAGGTTTCCATGTGTGAAAATCAATTTCAGTACTCAAAAATATACCTGACAAACATCCCTGAGGAGTCTACTTTGGAGCACCATATTTTGAAACCTACTCAGTTTTATACAAAATCACTTTGTAAATGCATTTATCTGTCATATGTGAGTGTGCATGTCCGATTTCAGCTTCCTATGATGAGATTTGATTGGATTTTGAAGTACCAAGTTCAGAGGTTTTGGAAAAGTTTTGTTGTTTGCACAGTGTAAAATCTGCCGGGGAGGTCAACTTTGGAGGATAATAATTATCCACTAGACGACTGTCATGACAAACCAATTGGTGTCTTGGATTTTTCCCATATGAATGTTCTTTCATGCAATTCTCAAATTCTCGGCACCTCATTTGGTATTTTTTCAAAATCAAAACCAAATGGATTTTATGCAGCTCTGATGACTACATTTCCAAAAAGTTGCAGAGGTCAACTTTGACCCTCAATATTTTGAGAAGGAAGATGATTGAAGATAAACCCACTTGCATGCATACTCATTGTACCTATATGAGCTAATCCTCCAGGTTGCAGCTTCCCAGAATTAGATTTGATATTTTTTTAAAATGGCAAGTTGGTGAGCTTTAGTTGAGTTTGACAGGAGCAGTTTGCAGAAAAGACTAAGCAACTTTGAACGTTAATAGTTTTCGATCTTGATGACTTCATGCCAATCCATCTGACAACCATACTCCCCTATCATAACTCAACATGTTGGTGCATTTTTGTGGCTCCGGGAGAAGCTTTGATTAGCTTTCCAAGGCAATTTTGGAGGCTATTTAACAAGTTTTGCTCATAGTACAAAGTGCCAGAAAGAAGATTTTGATTGAAACCCATTTCATTTTTGCACCTCATGAGCACACATATGCAGTGTCAGGACAATCCAGGACAAAAAATTTCTTTCAAAACAAAAAAATTAGCTAGGCCCACATGGGGACCCGACTTATATTAAACAACGGTTGTTGTAGGAGTGGCAATTCAAGTTATGGAGTAGATTAGAGAATTAGGGTTTGGCATTGGTGTCAAAAGTGCAAAGTGTGCACAGTTGAAGGCCCTTGTTTCTATTCATAAGCAGCTACCTGAAAATATGAACATCATTGAATGTAGTACAAAAGATCTATGCATGAGTAACTCATATACCTAAATTCAATCTCCTTATATTGTTCATTGTGGGGATAATAATGAGGCAACTATTTTTAGTCCCACCATCCCACAAGAGATTTGTTCTGCAATGGTGCCACAAAGCCATTCAAAATTTGATGCAAGGTGTAAGCTTTTTACAATGAAGATGACTTGACCTTTGACATAAATGATATAACAATAATAAATCTCGAGCCAACTATGGTACAACATGTCTAGGGTTCAAGTGCCATAATGATCTCACAAGTAAATATAGATATAGGTTTGGCATTCAAATTGACTAAGGACAGTCTTATACATATATCAAAGGCACAAGTCTTGAAATCATAACGCACCATGTATCAAGGCATTACTCTTCAAATGATAGCGCTGCCTGTTCAAAAGAGTCCAAGGAGTGATGGCATTGCCAGATTAAGATGGAGAACACAGTCATAAAGAAAAATTAGCCTTAGTAGTGATATGGGCAACCAAGTTATATGTGATGCTTTAGAATAAGGTGCTACTCATTCTATAGAAAGGTGCCTATCGAAGACACAAGTGCCAGTGAGTAAGACTCTCAACATTTAAAGAAAAGGCATAGCCCATTCAATAGTAGCACTTCCTGATAGAACAGAGTTATAGTTGGTGAAAGAAATAGCACAATGATACCAAAGTATGGTGCTCACTGCCAAGTAAATGGCATAGCCACTAAATAACAATAAGCGGCCTTTTGAGTAAAAAAACCTAGTCATAGCAAATGATATCACGAGTCATGAGGAACAGGGGCACAACTATTAAATTACACTATGGGTTCTCAGTGAACATGCAAGATATAGAGCAATGGACATTCATATATAGTGTTGCCTTTCCAAATAGTTGTGAGGAAGAATGCACAACAAGGCTTGATGTTGGCAAATGGTGATTTAACTTGTAAAGGAAAAGAAGTCCTCTCTTCCATCACTCACAGATGACTTGAATTCGCTACATGCAAAACTTTTATAATAAGCTTATTTACATGTATGTCAAGTGTGAAAGTTTGGTGAATGCTCAATGAATGGGACAATGTCTCATGGAACGTGATTATTGCAGCATACAGAAGACATGCTCATCCTCACGATGCAGTCACACTATTTCATCAAATGCAATGAATAAGTCTCCAATCTGATCAATTCACATTTGCGAATATACTTGCTACCTGTGCTAAAATTGGAACTTTAGAATAGCTATGGGCATCAATTAAAACACAAAGAATTAAAATTTTGTGAGAAGTTGTATCTACAATTGTCATGGTAGAGATGTATGCAATATGTGGGTGCATAAACAAGGCATCTGAACTATGTGACAATATGCCTCGAAGAAATGTTATCCTGTGAATTGTAATGACTGCAAGGCATACACAAAATGGAGTTGTTGATAATACTTTATAAACTCTCAAACAAATGCAAATTGCAAGTGTAAAACTAGATTCCACAATCGTTGCCAGCATCCTCTGTGCTTGAGCCAAGCAAAGAGGGAAAATTTGGGAAACAGATGAGAAACCCTGAAAAAACTCATCGACAAAAGAAAGCTAGTCGAAATGAAAATCTCAAATTACATTGAGCTCATATGCTCTGCCGATGGATACACTTTCGGGGAGAAACACTTATACTCTCATCGATAAGTCAAGATAACAATTGCATCGGTGAGACATGTGTGATCGAAATGAGTTCTCAAGATCTCTCTGACTATCCAGGTCACTCCGATAAGGAAGAAGAAAAAGATATGGAGGAAGCATTGCTAAATCTCTTTCTTCGAAATTACTTACACTACAATCTTTATGATCAAGCAGAAAAACTACATTCAAAAGCTTCACTTGATGATCTATGAAACTACCAGATTGTTGTATTCATGGACATGGTTAATTTTTTAGGCCACGATGTATGCTGCTAGAAAATATAGAGATGAATATGCAAAGTGAGGATTCTATAAAATACTTACAGTGGAATATGAAAAAAATTTTACTGGAGGGGATGAGAAGTGGGTAATCATTTTTACCCAAATAATATTTTGTTAAATAAGGGTAAAAATGCAAAATAAAGATTTTATGAGGTTGTGAAGTATTTTCACCAAGATGTTAAATATTTCACTAAGGGAGTGAGTATTTATTTGCCTGAAGGAATATGGAAGTGCATACAATTAAATATAAACTATTTCGAGTGAAGGTAAATATCAGAGTGAAGATTAAAGAAGAAATAATAATCATTATTAGAATTATTTTCATCGGAATACAAAGGTAAGGAAGATTAAAATAAAAATATTTTAATCTATTAAAGATAAAATATTTTAATCTATTAAAGATAAAATATTTTAATTTGTCAGAAGGCAACTAATTAAATGAAGAGACGCAATAGAAGGGCGCATAAAGGCTCATAACCCTAGAAAATATAATGTATATATATGCCAAATGAAATTGAGGAATCATCATCAGAACGAGTAGTAGGCAAGATCACCAATAGTAGATAGGTTCATCTATCTGGCCCATCCATCTCATATCAGAAACTATTGTAATGCACAGTATTCAAAGATAAATATAATGGGGAAGGTTATACATAAATATTGATTTGCTTTCAAGTGTTCAACAGTTGTGTGGATTTATTATGCTCATATGTTATTTGGTTGTCTCCAAAGTGGCTATTTATGTTATTCAAATTAAGTGTGAAAATATATCTCATTTGTCAATACACATTTGTTGTAGTTGTGTGATGCTGCTAATTGGTTTTTGTGTGCAGAAGGATTAATTTACCTTTTGAGCAATCTAGTTTGATTGGTTCCTGTGTGGATTAAAGTCCTTTTAAATAAATTGTCTTAATTGGTTTCTCCTCACATTTGAATTAAAATCCTTTCACAACTTCATAGTAACATAAGGAGTTATCATTGAGATCATTAAGAAGAGTTCAAATAACTAACATACTTGCACGTCTGCCTAAGGTGCAAACATTAAAAAGTGCCCAACTATTTGAGTTAAGCTGAGAAATAAATCTACCAATCCTACACATCTGTCTCCATAATCATCATTTATCCAGTGACTCCATCCACCCAATAGATTAGGCATTGATCAATTTTAGAACACTTTATACAAATTTAATCCACATTCTTAACACTTCAAGCTTTTATTAGGAGTTAGTAAGCAAGCTATATAATTATCTCACTCATGTGTGCCATAGTGAGTAAAATTGCCCAAATCAAAATCCAGTTAGATTTTAAATCTACCTTATCATTTAGGTACACCTGCCTAGGTCTAATAGAACCTAAAGAGTAGGGGCTTTCCAATTACATAAACCCTGTCTTGTTGACCAAAAACGTATCAAGAGATTGGCACCCTCTTATAGTCTAAAACCAGCCTTTTTGAGATCCAACAAATTGGTGACTCTGCTAGGGACACATTTAGAATCTGGTTAAAGACTGTCTCATCACAGAGTCAATACATTTTTGAATTTCAACACAAATTGGTAACTCTGCTGGCAAGGACCCAGAAAGATAAAATCATTCCTCTTTCAAACAAGAGGTGCCGACTTTGAAAACAAACTTAATGAAAAATACAAAAATATCTTGTAACAACACCATTTGCAGTCAAAATAAATATGACTAAAGAAGAGGAACTGTTGGAGTTGTTAAGGGAAGAGAAAAGAATGATTCAAGAAATATAGCAATTAGAAGCCAAACATGCTTCAAATTCATCACAATGTATATTAGCATCTAATGAAGATGGGTATAGTGATCCTTTGAACTCACAAGTTTCTCATGATTCAGGCAATGGATATAGTGCATACCATACTTAGCAAGACATTTTCACACCACAAGCCTCAAATCAAATATATGATTATCCTATCTCCTCTGGTCAAAGATTAGTGGGCTACAAAGAGTATAAATACTATCAACATGCCGGACACTATCAATATCAAGCCCTTCATCAAAATAATTAGCCATATCTAGAAACAAGAGGGTTTGTCTGATACATTGATAAACCATTTAATTTTAGTAATATCCCAAGCTACCCGAATCACTATCTTGTTGAGTTCATAAAATATATGCCTACATTTCATGGAGAAATACATGAATCGGCTCGAAGGCATGTACAATTATTTTGGGATTTTATTGAGAACTTTTAGATTTATCCAGAAGATGTCATTATGAGATGTTTTGCAAGATCATTGAGGGATCATGTAAGAGATTGGTGTATCAGCTTACCCAGGCAAAGTATATCCTCATGGGAAGATTTCAAAAGGCTATTCCTAAGCCAATTTGATTACCATTATGAAGATCCTACACCAGTTATAGAGCCTCAACATATTACAATGAACAATGAAATGGAATATAATGCATTAGAAGGAGATAGCATTCTTCAAAATGTAAATTCTCTTGTTGTCCCAACCCACCCACCTCCATACCTAGATCAGCAATTTGAGGAGGAAGAAGGTAAGTATCTGTATATTCAGGGAAGAGGACAAACTCTCAATGAAGAAGAAGTGTGCACATCTGAAAATGATTTTCAAATTTGTTCAAATCCATTGTATAATGACATGACGAAAGAAGATCAAATGATACTTTGCCAGGGTATGCTAGAACAAGAATTTCATGTGAATTCAAATCCAATTTATGAAAAGGATGAAGCATTTTCAGATCATCAGAAGATATGTTAGCTTGTGAAAGAAATGACTATGCTGAAGAAAATGTCATCTCTGATTTTAATGATCTTGAGTATTGTGGTGATGGTGAAAAGGGTGAAATCAACGATGTGATGGATAAAGAAACATGCTCACTCAACAATGAGAAAATTTCAAATTTACTCACGATGGAATATCAAAAATATACACATGGGAATGATTTGGAAGTCTCATGTCCAGCATGCATTTGTTTTGATAGTGAAAGCACTTTGTGTGACAATGATGAGAAAACACTTGAAGCTGATCAAGATTCTATGCCTATCCCTTTTCAAGAGGAGATATATTTCTCAGACCCATGTGAGAAGCATCCAGATGATGGAGTGAGCTGCATGAATGACTAATTGTTGTTCTTCCCATACACCTAGAATTCCTTTTTTCAGTTTGCATCAATGGCCATGTGGTGGTTCTAGAATTTCTATACAGACTTATGATGAAGAGGACAATAAGTATTCTCATTTTTCAGATCAGCCAGGAGGTCAATCTATAATGCATGACAACAAGAAGATTAATGAAAAATGTTGCATTGAAGGCGGATACCCTTTATGTGGCAAGAGTGTATCACTTGATAAGATTTTTCAGATTATGCCTGATCTTCAGATGGATAAGAATGAAGAATATACCAGCATCATTGAACATAATAAGGTGATGAAAGATATGGACACATTTAGTCATGCAAACCTTAATAATATTTCCAGGTTGGTTTCATTACAGCATGATGATAGTCAAAATTTTGACAGAGGAAAACATGGGTTTTTTTTTTTTTTGGTGGCCTTGTGTCATCAGCCATGATGTGGATTTTAGAACCATATCAGTTTAGGGTAGAAGTGACATTCAAACTCTATTGCCCAATGGGGTAGGCACTCGGTCTGCTCGCTAGAGATTTGGGATCTTGCTATGCCCACGAGGGGCATACATCCCCAGACAGAGCCACTATTGGAACCTAAAATTTCATACCAATTTTTGCAAAAATTTTAAGGTTTCCATGTGTGAAAATTGATTTCAGTACTCAAAAATACACCTGAAGAACATGTCTAAGGAGCCTACTTTGGAGCGCCATATTTTGAAACCTACTCATTTTTATGCAAAATCACTTTACAAACACGTTTATCTATCATATGTGAGTATGCATATCCAATTTCAGCTTCCTATAATGAGATTTGATTGGATTTTGAAGTACCAAGTTTAGAGGTTTTGGAAAAGTTTTGTTGTTTGCATAGTGTGAAATCTGCCCGGGAGGTCAACTTTGGAGGATAATAATTATCCACTGGAAGACTATCATGACAAACCAATTGGTGTCTTAGATTCTTCCCATATGAATGTGCTTTCATGGCAATTCTCAAATTCCCAACACCTCATTTGATATTTTTTCAAAATCAAAACCAAATGGATTTTATGCAGTTCTAATGACTGCATTTCTAGAAAGTTATAGAGAGGTCAACTTTGACTCTCAATTTTCGAGAAGGAAGATGATTGGTGAGAAACCCACTTGCACGCATACTCATTATACCTAGATGAGCTAATCCCCGAGGTTGCAGCTTCCCAAAATCAGATTTGATATTTTTTTTTAAAATGGCAAGTTGGTGAGTTTCAATTGAGTTTGACAGGAGCAGTTTGCAAAAAAGACTAAGTAAGCAACTTTGAACGTTAATAGTTTTTTATCTTGATGACTTCATGCCAATTCGTATGACAACCATACACCCCTATCATAACTCAACATGTTGGTGCATTTTCGTGGCTCTGGGAGAAGTTTTGATCAGTTTTCCAAGGCAATTTTGGAGGCTATTTAACCAGTTTTTCTCATAGTACAAAGTGCCAGAAAGAGGATTTTGCTGAAAACGCATTTTTATTTTTCACCTCACGAGCACACAAATGCAGTGTCAAGACAATCCGAGATAGAAACTTGTTTCAAAATGATTTTTTTTTTTAGTTAGGCCCACATGGGGACCCAACTTGTGTTAGACAATGGTTGTTGTAGGAGTGGCAATTCAAGTTATGGAGCAGATTAAAACATTAGGGTTTAGCATTGGTGTCAAAATTGCAAAGTGTGCACAGTTGAAGGTCCTTGTTTCTATTCATAAGCAGCTGCCCAAAAATATGAACATCATTGAATGTAGTATGAAAGATCTATGCATGAGTAACTCATATACCTAAATTCAATCTCGTTATATTGTTCATTGTGGGGATAATAATGAGGCAACTATTTTCAGTCCCACCATCCCATAAGAGATTTGTTCTACAATGGTGCCAGAAAGCCATTCAAAATTCAATGCAAGGTGTAAGCTTTTTACAACAGAGATGACTTGACCTTTGACATAAAGGATATAACAATAACAAATCTCGAGCCAACCATGGTACAACATGTCTAGGGTTCGGGTGCCATAATGATCTCACAAGTAAATATAGATATAGGTTTGGCATTCAAATTGACTAAGGACAATCTTATACATATATCAAAGGTGCAAGTCTTGAAATCATAATGTGCCATATATCAAGGCATCACTCTTCAAATGATAGTGCTACCTATTCAAAAGAATCCAAGGAGCGATGGCATTGCAAGATTAAGATGGAGAACACAATCATAAAGAAAAATCAGCATCAGTAGTGATATGGGCAGCCAAGTTATATGTGATGCTTTAGAATAAGGCACTGCTCATTCTATAGAAAGGTGCCTTTCGAAGACATAAGTCCCAGTGAGCAAGACTCTCAACATTGAAAGAAAAGGCATAGCACATTCAATAGTAGTGCTTCCTATTAGAACAAAGTTGTAGTTGGTGAAAGAAATAGCACAATGATACCAAAGTATGGTGCTCGCTGCCAAGTAAGTGGCATAGCCACTAAATAACAATAAGCAGCCTTTTGAGTCAAAAAACCTAGTCATAGCAAATGATATCACAAGTTATGAGAAATAGGGGCACAACTATTGAATTACAATGTGGGTTCTCAGTGAACAAGCAAGATATAGAGCAATGGACATTCATATATAGTGTTGCCTTTCCAAATAGTTGTGAGGAATAATGCACAAAAAGGCTTGACGTTGGTAAATGGTGATTTAATTTGCAGAGGAAAAGATGTCGTCTCTTCCATCACTCATAGATGACTTGAATTCGCTAGATGCAAAACTTTTATAATAAGCTTATTTACATGTATGTCAAGTGCAAAAGTTTGGTGTATGCTCAATGAACGGGACACTGTCTCATGGAATGTGATTATTGCAGCATACAAAAGACATGCTCATCCTCATGACGTAGTCACATTATTTCATTAAATGCAATGAACAAGTGTCTAATATGATCATTTCACATTTGCCAATATACTTGCTGCCTGTGCTAAAATTGGAACTGTAGAATAGCTATGGGCATCAATTGAAACACAAAGAATTAAACTTTTGTGAGAAGTTGTATCTGCAATTGTCATGGTAGAGATGTATGCAATATGTGGGTGCATAAACAAGGCATCCAAACTCTGTGACAATCTACATCAAAGAAATGTTATCCCATGAATTGTAATGACTGCATGGCATACACAAAATGGAGTTGTCGATAATATTTTATAAACTCTTAAACAAATTCAAATTGCAAGTGTAAAACTAGATTCCACAATCATTGTCAGCATCCTTCATGCTCGAGCCAAGCAAATAGGGCAAAATTGGAAAACACATGAGAAACCCTAAAAAACTCATCGGCAAAAGAAAGCGAGTCAGAGTGAAAATATCAAATTACACCGAGCTCCTATGTCATGCCAATGGATACACTTTCGAGGAGAAACACTTATACTCTCACCGATAAGTCAAGATAACAATTGCATCAGTGAGACATGTGTGATTGGAATGAGTGTTCAAGATCTCTCTGACTATCCAGGTCACTCTGATAAGGAAGAAGAAAACGATATGGAGGAAGCATTGCTAAATCTCTTGTTTCAAAATTACTTACACTACAATCTTTACAATCAAGCAGAAAGACTACATTCAAAAGCTCCACTTGATGATCTATGAAACTACCAGATTGTTGTATTCATAGACATAGTTATTTTTTTAGGCCAAGACGTATGCTGTTGGAAAATATTGAGATGAATATGCAAGGTGGGGATTCTATAAAATACTTACAGTGAAATATGAAAAAAAAATTATCGGAGGGAATAAGCAGTGGGTAATCATTTTTACCCAAATAATATTTTGTTAAATAAGGGTGAAAATGCAAAATAAAGATTTTATGAGGTTGTGAAGTATTTTCACCAAGATGTTAAATATTTCACTAAGGGAGTGAGTATTTATTTACCTGAAGGAATATGGAAGTGCATACGATTAAATATAAACTATTTCGAGTGAAGGTAAATATCAGAGTGAGGATTAAAGAAGAAATAATAATCATTATTAGAATTATTTTCACCAGAATACAAAGGTCAAGAAGATTAAATTAAAATATTTTAATCTATTAAAGATAAAATATTTTAATTTGTCGGAAGGCAACTAATTAAATGAAGAGTTGCAACAGAAGGGCACATAAAGGGTCATAACCCTAGAAAATATAATGTATATATATGCAAGATAAAATCGAGGAATCATCATCAGAACGAGCAGTATGTAAGATCAGCAGTAGTAGATAGGTTCATCCTTCTAGCCCATCCATCTCATATTAGAAACTATTGTAATGCACAGTATTCAAAGATAAATATAATGGAGAAGGTTATACATAAATATTGATTTGCTTTCAAGTGTTCAACAGTTGTGTGGATTTATTATGCTCATATGCTATTTGGATGTCTCAAGTGTGAAAATACATCTTATTTGTCAATACACATTTGTTGTAGTTGTGTGATGCTGCTGATTGGTTTCCGTGTGCAGAAGGATTATATTACCTTTTGAGCAATCTAGTTTGATTGGATCCTGTGTGGATTAAAGTCCTTTTAAATAAATTGTCTTAATTGGTTTCTCCTCACATTTGAATTAAAATCCTTTCACAACTTCATAGTAACATAAGGAGTTATCACTGGGATTATTAAGAAGAGTTCAAATAACTGACATACTTGCATGTCTGCATAAGGTACAGACATTAAAAAGTGCCCAACTATTAGAGTTAAGCTGAGAAGTAAATCTACCAATGCTACACATCTGTCTCTATAATCAGCATTTATCCACTAACTCCATCCACCCAATAGATTAGGCATTGATCAATTTTAGAACACTTTATACAAATTTAATCCACTTTCTTAACACTTCAAGCTTTTATTAGGAGTTAGTAAGTAAGCTATGCAATTATCTCACACCTATGTGCCATAGTGAGTAAAATTGCCCAAATCAGAATCCAGTTAGATTTTAAATCTGCCTTATCATTTAGGTACACCTACCTAGGTCTAGCATAACCTAAAGAATAGGGTGTTTCCAAATACATAAACCCTGTCTTGTTGACCAAAAATGTATCAAGAGATTGGCACCCTCTTATGGTCTAAAACCAACGTTTTTGAGATCCAACACCCCTTTGACTATTATATCACAACATGAGGTCACTAGACTAGATATCATGAAGCATAAGGCGCACATGATGCACAATTGGTTCAGCCAATTTATTACAAAGGTAGAGAAGGTGATAAGAACCTCTCTCAACAACTAGAACCTACTAAGCACAATGAAGAGCAAGGGAGACAAACTACAAAAAGAGGTTAGGCAAAGGTCAATCAAAATTGAGAAACAGTTGACTACCCTATCAGAAATGAAACACAGAGGTGTTAATTTCCTAATATCTAATAAGATACTGAATAACCAAACATCCAAGCTGCTGAACATATGGTATGAAGATGCTAAATTTGAGAGTGAGATACTCAAGAAATATAATACAAAGCTGAGGGATATTAGTTTCAAATTGTATAAGCTCATGTCTAATGAGGCAAAAATTTTGGAGACACCAGAAGAAAAGGTGGAAGGAAAGATTTAAAATTAGGATGAAGATTTTGCAGTTAAGGCTTTCCAGGATAATTTCAAACTTGTTGTGCAGATGACCCTCTCAACCATCTATCAGAGGACACAATCAATAAGTCCATGAGGATGAAGGATAAAGTGGAAAAGTACAATGAGATACTGAATATCAGAAAGAACAAATGTTCTGCATTACAAGTACAAATCAAATCTCAGGAACATGCAGTTAAGAAGGCTAAAGTCTAAAGTCCAAGATGGAGAGGAGATTGAAAGAATATTGAAAGTATAAGAACCCATCAGGGGACAAATAAGTGTGCCTGTAGAAGAAAATCTATACATTGATGAAGAAGATGAAGAATGAATACGACGCATATGATCAAGTGCATAAAGTAATACCAGATGGTTGCCAACTGGTGACCTGTGCCACATGTACCATTGACTCAGTCAAGGGGAAATGTGGACTGTTGATCCTAATTGATAAATCTTTATCATAGGATCTTTGTAACTTCCTCCTTCCCTTGTTCTATAAAAGGGAGATGGAGTGCACTATTTAGTCATTCGAAACTTAATTGAGATTAGATTGCTAAAGCATCAAGACTAATTCTCAAAGCTTATTGTAAATGTACATGTGTTTTGCACACTTAATGAAGAATAAGTTCTAGATTACATACAATCATAAACTTTGAGTAATCTGTGGATGAATTCTTGACATGTGTTTTGATTTCCTACGTCCCTTAGAGTGCAATTCATGTTGTGCATGTTGCTTTTATTCCTTTTCCATCAAAGTTAGCATCAACCATACCTAGCTATGGAACATCCTAGTGACCTTATGGTTTGATTTCTTCTCTTCATGACAGTATTTGGAATGATGTGGACCAATAGCTAAAGATTCAACCATTTTAGTAAAGTTTAGCAAGTATTCATTACAATTTGTTTAATTTCATTTGAAATCATCATCATAATTGCAAATTTATAGAAAATCTAAAGAAAACATAGTGAAATATGCTGATATCCCATAGAACTTTGAATATTCATGGCATATTTGAGTTGAATAGAATGTAAAATTGAAAATCTCATGCAAATATATACAAATAATGATAACAATCATGCAAATATCTGTCTACAAGTATATTATTTAGACAAATTCATAGTGCAAAGGTGAAAATTAATCAATAGCAGTTGATGATCAGAAGAATTGATCAAACTTAGAAAATATCTTCATCATCTGTTAAATACAATAGGATTAACCTTGTCTTTTGAAAGATTTACAAAAGCAGGTGCAGAACCAGATGTTTAGATATCAGTTCTTGGAATCAGAAACGTATGGTCCCTTGAATGGAAAACAACAAGGAACATCAAACCACTAAGCAACATCAGTAGATTATGAACTAATCAATGGAGACTTGGGATCATGAATTCTTTGAACACATCGTATCTTTCAAGATGATAAAGGTTTGATTTGCAATTCTTTATCTATGTGTGTTTGTGACTAACATCATAGCCAACATAAATTGGCGCTAGAAGGAGCGTAGAAAAAATGTATTGCTCCATTCAAAGATATTGATTTCATCAACATGCCCCTCAGTCCTAAAACAACATAAATTAGCACTAGAAGGAGGGCCCTTCACTATCACCTATGGAAAGATTTGTTGTTTCTGGTCGATTTGTGTTATCTTTACCTGCTTTGAACCTTGTAAACTAAAACACACGCCCCTCGCTCCTAACACAACATAAATTGGCGCTAGAAGCAAGTGCAAAATTAAATGTTCAAATATCAATTCTTGGAATCAGAAACGTAAGGCCCCTTGAATGGAAAACAACAAGGCACATCAAACCATTGAGCAAGATCAGTAGATTATGAACTAATCCATGGAGACTTGGGATCATGAATTCTTTGAATTCATCATATCTTTCAAGATGATAAAGGTTTGATTTGCAACTCTTTATCTGTGTGTTTGTGACTAACATCATAACCAACAAGACTAAATCCTAAGATCAGATCCATGCTTATTGCTTTGTTTAGGAAACACAAGGGAGTTTTTGTTTGGTCTTATGATGACCTCAAGGCATATAGGGAGGATCTTTTCCAACATGAAATCCTATTAAAACTGGATGTAAAGCCTTTTAGACAAAAGCAAAGACCTATTAATCCCACCCTAGCACCCAAGATGCAACAAGAACTAGCCAAGATGAGTGAGGGGGGTATTATTAAACCAATCAGGCACTTAACTTGGGTATCAAACCTGGTCCCTATCAGAAAAAAGAATGGTGATATTAGGCTCTATGTCAATTTAAGAAACTTGAACATATCAGCATTAAAGGATAATTACCCTTTGCCTAATATTGAAGCCATGTTACAAAGAGTGATTAGATGTGAACTTTTGTCCATGATGGATGGTTTTTTTTGGATATAACCAAGTCAAGGTAAAGGAGTCAGAATAATACAAAATAACCTTACAACCCCATGGGGTACTTATGTTTATGTCAGGATGCCTTTTGGACTAGCCAATACTGGAGCCACTTTCCAAAGGGCCATGGATGTAGCCTTTTTTGATTTGATAAATGTTATCATGATTGCATATCAAGATGATTTGATTGCTTTCTCCAAAAAGGAAGAGGACCATTGTAACCACTTATAATAGATATTTGTGAGAAGTATGGAGTATGGTATATCATTGAACCCAAAGAAGTGTGTATTTGGGGTAGTTGAGGAAAAATTATTAGGGCATATAGTTTCTAAAGATGGAATTAGAATTAACACTAAAAGAGTAGCTGCCATTGAAAGAATTCCCCAACCTAAGACAATTAAGGGGATTTAGTCATTTTTTGGCCAAATAAACTTCATCCAAAGATTTGTCCTAAATTTTGCAAAAAAAACTAAGTCCATTTCCAAGATGCTGAAAAAAGGGCAAAGTTTGACTTGGGAATGTGAAGCAGTCACATCTTTCTGGGACATTAAGGCATCAATCAAACAAGCTCATGTATTGGCTTCTCCTGATTTTGCTAAACCATTTTAATTATTCTCTTTTTCTTCTTTTCACACTATAGCAGCAGTGCTATTACAAAAGAGTAGTGATGGGTTTGAATGTAATCTATCTCATTTTTCAGCAAATAACTTCAAGCTACTAAATGGAAATATGATTCTATGGAAAAACATGCCTATGCATTAGTCAAAGTTGTGAAAAACTTCAAACCTTATTTAGTGGGAGCCAAAATTACAACATATGTTCCAGATGCTATAGTAAAGGATATTTTTGTGCAATAAGAGATTATTGGTAGAAGATGTTAGTGGATAAATAAAGTTCAAGAGTTCAACATAGAAATCTAGATCACCAAATTGGTCAAAGGATAGGGGCTAGCAAAGCTTATGGTTGAATCAAATTTGGGGGTAGCTCAAGTAAATTGTGTGATTGATGTTTAATCAGTAAGAAAATGCAACTTAGAAAGTTCAAGTTGGTATAAAAACATCATTTTTTATCTAAATCATTTGAGATGTCCAAAAAATCTGAGTGAAAATCAGAAGAGAACACTAAAGTTGCATGCATTAAAGTTTTTTATACTAGAACAAAATTTATATTGGCAAAATGGAGATGGTGTTCTGTTGAAGTGTGTAAATGAGTCCATAGTAGGGTAGATCCTGAAGGACATGCATAGTGGAAATTACAGAGGTCATTTTATGACCAAAACTACTACTCATAAAATTCTTAGGGCATAATATTGGTGGCCTACCTTGTTTTCTGACACTTGCAATATGGTAAGAAAATGTGAAGCATCCAAAAGTTCTTAGGTAAGATGAAATGGTCTAGAACTTTATCATTAAGACCTCAAGTTATAGAGGCTCCATTTCAACAATGGGGTATTGATTTCGTTAGCGAAATTTATAAAAAATTCAATGGGGGTTTTAAATGGATGCTAGTGGCAATGTACTATTTCACTAAGTGGATAGAAGCAATCCCAACAAGAAGAGATACTAGAAAGGTTGTTGTGGATTTCCTCATGGATCACATTATTTCAAGGTTTGGGGTACCAAACAAGTTGGTTACAGATAATGTTATGTGTTTCAGGTCAATTGAGTTGAATGAGCTATGCAATGAATATGGAATTAATTTTTCTCATTCTTCAGCATACCATCCACAAGGAAATGGCCAAACAGATTCAAGTAATAAGAGATTAATAAAGATTGTCAAGAGGATTAGGAAAGAATAAAAAGGCTTGGAACTCAAAATTGAAGCTAGCGCTATGGGCAGATCGGGTGACTATAAAGAAATCCATAGGAAGATCACCTTATGAACTTGTATATGGCATGAATGCAAATATGCCTGCTAACAATTTATTCCCTATATACAAGTTTATTCAAGAAAATGGTGATGATCTGGAAGATGCCATGACATGCTGGATAAAATAGTTGATTAAATTAGATGAAACAAGGAGAAAGGCCCAAATGGTGAATGTCAAAAGACAACAAGTGAAATATCTATTTGACAAAAGGGCCAAGGATAGGAAAATTGAAAATGGACATATGGTATTGGTCTAGAATGCAAGGGTACAAGACAAAGGGAAACATGGTAAATTTGATTCCATGTGGTTGGAACCTTATACTATGATGAGCCTCCATGGGGAAAATTCATAATTCCTGAAGAATTTGTCTAGAGAATTTCAAGAGTTTCCTGTGCTTGGACAATTCTTGAAATATTTTTTCTCATGAGATTTAGCTCTTTCTTTTCATGCAGTTATGGTTATGTAAGGCCCATAGCGTAGTGTTTTCTTTGTTGTCTTTTTTTTTTGTGTTGGTCTGCATCCCAGATTTTTCTCAATTCTCAACTCATCCCACTAGAATGTGTGTCCCCAAACAAAGCCATTGTTAGTCATCTTGCAAATTTCTAATTGTTAAACCCATTTCTCTTGATGTGTTTGTAGTCTTGTTGTTCCCTCGGGAGGTAATGGTAAAATGTGTGTCATTTTGGACCAAGTCTTGAGCCAAGTACAAGTTAAAGATATCCACTGTGAAGGTTAGGGATGGATAGAGACCAAATTTTTAGACAAAATTGCCTTTTGGATCATGTGAAAATTTGTTAAAATAATCGAGTTATGCCCACTTAAAATTTTGGTCAACCGAACATTTTCAGTCAATTAGACATGGACATTGGTGAAATATCCATGTCATGTCTGATATGTATATTGGGTTATAAATCCTTTAGAAAAGCATCCACATTTGAAAGTAATATTAAAATATAAGGTATTCCATATTTATCTAGATAGGACATTTGTGCATCCAAAATATCCATGTCCATGCCCGTGTCCAGATCCTATTGAAACCGTCAATTTTACCTTAGTGGGTCATGAACTCTCCTACTTGACAGGATATTTTGACAATCAATTAAATGTCCAGTCCTATTTAAATGTCCAATCCTGTTCAAATGTCCAATGCAATCTATCAAAATTATCCCAAGGTGAAAGGTTCCCAATGGACCAGATATTTTGCACCGGACATGCTGTAGCCCCACTCTTTAACATATATTTTATTTTGCAAGTGATAGTATTTCTATTTACGAAACATATCCTAATGACACCTATCAACCCTAGGAGTATTGGAGAAGATCTATGGTCATGTTTTAATCAATTAGATCTAGATCAGATCTAATAGCCACTACTTAGTGCAAATACTCAAAGCACCCTATGAATCATCACTGTGACACTGCGCAAATGAGACACATGTCCCCATCCATTGGTCAGATTGATGGCTATGTTTTAAAAGGATAATCCAACGGCTGGTGCATGACACATTTTGTTAAAAGGAAAATGAAGAAAGGCTTGCGATGTGCCCTCGGCCTACTCTAATCATTGATCTATCTTCTGAAAGTATCAACGGTCTAGATTCAAATAACATGACTATTCACGATAGTCAAACTTTGTGTTCGCTTGTGTGCACAATTAATGCTGGAACTAAAAGGATTTAAAAGAAGATTTTCTTCTAAATTCTTTATACAAAAAGGTGAATTGCAGATGTGAAGGGTTTCTTCAGTACTAAAGAAGTTCATGAGCAAGGCATCAGGTGAAAGGCATTCTCCATTTAGGTGATAAAATGGATATGTATTGAGACTATCCCACAATTTCTATAATCTTTTAAGACTTTTGAATTTCATGAATTAGTTCTTGCATACACATCAATTGTAAGAGGTAAGCCCTTGAGAGCATTAGTCCAGTCCCCTTTTCTTTCTTGTTTCACAATTATGGGACCTAAGGGAGACTGAGGGTGTTTACCTAAGAGGGATTTGGCTTAGGGTAATAGTGGACAAATCCCAGAGCCTTCAAAGAGATTTAAACTAGGTTAGAGTGAAGGGGATTATACCAACAAGATGTATGACTTTTAGGGCCTTATCAAAGATGTCATCTTGCTAGTAGGAGGATGGAAATTGTTTGAGTTCAAGTATTACCAAAGAGACATAGAAATAGATGTCTCACACCTTTGGGATCTTGACCTCGTCAGGTTGGTGGTTCCTAATGTCTTCATTAATGTTGACTTGATTGCAACTATCTTTCAGAACTATGATCCTAGTAAAAAGACATTATATAGTAAAACTGGTCACAGGTTGTTCCAACTAAGTAGAGATTTATTGATAGAGATTTTTAGTTTGTCCTCTATTGCCAGTGTGAAAATTGACATAGAAGAGCTCAAGAAGGACTACAAGAGAAGAAGGCATGCTTATAGGACATATAAGTTACCCCTCCATAGAAAGAGGTATTTAGTCAAACATGCTAAGTGTTAAGGATTAAGATTGTCTAGAAAATTGTAGAATGATTCTAGAGCCTTCCACAAGCTAGAACATTTCTGGAGCTGTTCTAGAAAAGAATATTGTAAGATATGTTCTAGAAAAGAATATTCCAAGTTTAAGAGTTTTCTAGAAAGCTAGAAGCTTCCAGGCTTTAAAGGTTCTATAACTATATATATGTGATTGGAGAGAACTGTTGAAGAGAGAGCCTCTGGATGGCTACTGGATACAGCATTCAGATTGCTATTAGATATAGCATCTGGATAGCTGCTATACTCGGCATTTGTGATGTAATGAAAGTTAGATGAATATATATTTCTGAGTTATTCAACTATGTTTTGTTGTGACTCTTTTCTGTTTGTTGCTGTTATGTTTTGCCCTGTCTTTTGGTGTTTCAGAGCCGTTCTTTCATGGTATCAGAGTGAGGTTACAAGTTCGAATCCCCTTGGGTAACACTGAGGGGATTGTTGGAAAAAAAAGATTCAATTAGAGGATTAGCCCAAGTTCAGCTAGAGTTTCAACCAGGTTCATCTAGAATGTTCTCCTGGTTTAGTTAGAATGTTTTCTAGGTTCAGCTAGAGGACCATCAAGAGGTTCAGCTAGAGGTTCAGTTAGAAGTGTATTGCTAGAGTGATTTGTTTGCAGGGCAGAGATATTGCTGGAGTGATTTGTTTGCAGGGCTGAGATATTGTTGGAGTGATTTGTTTGCAGGGCTGATATATTGCTGGAGTGATTTTTGTTTGCAGGGCTATTGCTAGAAATGCAAGTTGGAACAAGTTAGAGGTATTATTGGTTGTGATGATGAAAATGACTTTTCAGCTAAGGAGTGTTGAAAAAATATATAGGCAAGGCTTAAAGATCCAAGGAAAGAATGCTAGAGCTCTTATGGCCAAAGTATTATCCAATCTTATATGAGCAAGCTAAAGGAAAGAAAGAATGGGAGCAAGCCATGAAAGAGGATTATGATCGAAGAATGCTTGGTATGCTAGAGGTGAACATTAAGGGGGGATAGTAATATAATGTTCCCCTCTCATTTGTATTTTTTCTATATTATTCTAGCCAATCTTAAGGGGGGATGTTAAGGATTAAGATTGTCTAGAAAATTGTAGAATGATTCTAGAGCCTTCCACAAGCTAGAACATTCCTGGAGCTGTTCTAGAAAAGAACATTCCAGGTTTAAGAGTTTTCTAGAAAGCTAGAAGCTTCTAGGCTTTAAAGGTTCTATAACTATATATATGTGATTGGAGAGAGCTGTTGAAGAGAGAGCCTCTGGATGGCTGCTGGATACAACATTCAGATTGCTATTAGATATAGCATCTGGATAGCTGCTGTACTCGGCATTTGTGATGTAATGAAAGTTAGATGAATATATATTTCTGAGTTATTCAACTATGTTTTGCCGTGCCTCTTTTTTGTTTGTTGCTGTTATGTTTTGCCCTATCTTTTGGTGTTTACTGGGCCTGTTTTTACACTAAGTTCAACAATGATGAATTGGAACCTTTCAGTGTAGACATGTTTGAGGATTATTTTGTCATGACCTTTTGTATCTTGTGCCAAATCTTTGGTTTGGATTTTAGTCCTTTGATACCTGATAATCTATTGGTCATGATAGTTGATATTCAAGATAGATACCAATTTAAGAGGTTTGATTTTGCCTCCTACCTAAATGAAAAGATTCATGATGATTTAGTGTTGTTTAATGCTGTAGGACATCCCCCTACTTTTAAAAGATATTCTTTGCTATGCCATATTTTGTTACATTGTGGAATGAGGTTTTGGGGCCAGGAATTACATATTCAACATTTCACAAAGGAAGGTAATCCTATGCCCATTCAAGGAAGGGTGCAACTATGGGACATGTTTTGTGACAATACAAGTTGTCTAGCTTTTGAAGAGCATTTTGTTTAAAGGATATTGGGACTATTAGGTGTTGATATGCCCATATTGTCTAAGGTTGTTATGGACTTCCTCAGACCTTATGAAAGGATAGCAAATGGACCTTTGAGACACCATTGGGGTAATTGGTATGTATATTTAGATGCAACATTAATCAGAATATATGGGGCTAATGTTAAACCCTAATTAGTACCAATCAAGGTACCAAATAGAATTGCCTTTCTGGAAATTGTCTGGCAGTTAAATGAATCTGATAAATTCCATTTTAGGACAAGTGAGAAGGGTTCTTTTCTCCCTGTCCCTATTGATTTTCCAAGATTTAGAATGCATGCCAGGGAAGGATATGAAACCTATTCAAATATACTATCATTATACAAACTTCCCTTCTCTGCTCATCAAAATTATGATCGAGAGCATTTCATTGATGAAGTGAGAAGAGAAAAATAAAGGGAAGGTTTGAACATTGTTATGATGAAAAGGAAGATCTTATCAGGAATTATGTCTCCTTAGAGGAGGTATGCCAAAGGAAAGAGAAATTTGGGCTTATATTAATTAGAGAGAGACATAGGAAAGTGGCAAACCCTATGTATCTAGGGGCTTTCCCAAACATTACAGACCCTATCCTTCACGTGAAAATGTTGATGGATAATGCAAAATAGTTGAACTTTGTTCCCAAGAAGAAAGACATTGAACCAAAGTCTCCTGAACTCCAGCATAATCTTGAGGAACAAATTGAAGGGCATATTCCTCCTCAAGTGGGGGAAAGCATAGAGGAATCCTTGAAATCTCTTCCAGTCCATGAACCTATTGTTGCGCAACCACTACTAGTTGATTATTCTCTGACAGACGAGATGGGGGAAAATAATATTGATCTCTCAAGTATTGAAGTCACCCCAAAGAAATAAAATTAGCATTCCTCCCCAAACAAGGACCTTATTAAGTATGCAGGAAAGTAGTGTATTAGTGCAAGATGTTAGATCCCTTGCTTGCAGAGAATTCTTATCTAATGATGACTTCATAAAATCCAAAGTATTCAAGGCTCTTCTTGTGCAAAAGAAATCGGAGGCATACCTGGAAAAATTGAATGAAGACCAAGGTAGGGCAGATGAAAATGATCAGAATGAAATTTCTCAGAGGGTCCAAGAGAAAGTTGATATGCATATCAATAGGATCACCCCTGAGGAAGGTAGGAGATTGGTGGCAGAGAATGGTTTTCTTTTGTTACCAGGATAGGATATTTTGTCTGCCATAACTATGGATACTATTAGGAGGCAGGATGAATTTGATGATGAAGTTATTACTAGGTAGCAAGATGAAGAGGTGTTTGGATCTGGATTCAATGCTAGTCATGAGGCACTAGCTATTTGGCCCATGGCTCCTGGTGATAAAAAGCCACGTATGGAAAAGGACATAAATGAGCTTATTGGCCAACTTATTGTGAGATAGTTGACTAATACAACACCCCCCAAACTGCTTCTTTAGTGGTTGCGACTACAAATTTCAGTGAGGTTGCAACAAGAAAGATGTGTGCAAAGTTAAAGTAGTTAAGGGAGGAAAATGTGAAGTTATTGCAAGAATGCAATGGCTTAAGGCTCTCATCCCTCCAATGGGAATTGAGGTAACATCACCTATTTCCACGTCAAGTTTCAAATGTCTGGTTGGACAAAGCAATGATCCAGAGGTTGCCACTGAGTCATAGGACAAGTTGTAAAGTAAAAATAGTAGAGAAGGATAGTTAAGCCCGAAGAGTCTAGTACATGAATGGTCAATTAGCATTGATTAAGGGGCTCCTTGATCATCAAATGAATAAGGTTTTGAGGAAAGTGGATGATGTGTGGGTACATGCCATAGCAATTTGAAGAAGTCGTTAAATGTATACATGGCAAATGATTTAACATTAAGAGATATATTAGGGACCTAGTTTCCTAGGGTAGCATTAATGGCTCATATCCATAATTGCGCCATTCTAGACTATGACATTCCTAGCAGGTTGCTAGATACTTACAAAGCTATAGGCTTTTTGAATGAGGTGGCTACTTTCTAGAGCAAACTGGATGTGACACTTAGGGAAGAATTGAAGTATTTTACATCCCTTGAGGACTGTTCCTTACTACCAGTGTACACTAATGATGGATGTGAAAAGGTACTTGTAGAATGGAAGAAGGATTTTGATGGTATTGTGCCCATAGATATCAAATTAATTGCATCTAACACACAGATTGAACAAATGACGTGTAATATGGAAGTAGATAAAATACTAAATTTGGAAGTAGGCCTTAGTAATTTTGTTAAGGAAATGAAGGTTTTTCTAGATGCTACTTTCTCCGCCAATATGAGTAGAGTTGAGAAAGTATTGGATCATAGATGGACATCTAAGGAAGAGTTTGTAGCTTGGGTATAGAGGTATGTGATGTGATTCTTAAGTACACTGTTCTCTGACATTTCAGTGTTTTTGATCTGGTTGTTGATGGATTACATCTGCAAGGGTTTTGGAATGAAGGTAGTATGTGGTTGGTATTGAAATGACTGTGCTTCTTTTTCTTCTTTTGGGAACAAGGTTGGATATCCAGATATATCAAAGTGAGAATGGAGTATTTCAATAGTACAAGTAGTTGAACTGGATTGATTAAAATATTAAAGAAGGATGTTGCTAAGGCACATAACTCTCTGATTCTTTTGCTATAAATGGAAGTACTTATATGCATAATGTACACTACCCTATTTTGAGAGAAAAATGTAGGGCATTTCCTTTTCTTCTATGTTTTGTACAACACCCAATTTCCTAGGAAACACCTCTTTATTTTCATGGTTGTTACTTTGTTCATATAGAGTCAAGAACAAGAGGGATGTTTCTAGGAATAGATGGTTCAGTTAAAATTTCAAGAGAGAAATTGTAGTAGGAAACACACTCTTATTTACTTTCTTATTCATAGTGTCATTCTGGTGAGGGAGTATAGAGCCTACTTGGAGACCCCAATAGTTTTGAGCTATTTTGGTGGAGAAGGAGTTGTTTTTGAAGCACCAGTGATTGTTGTTTATTCTTCAAGTTAGGTAAAGAGAAGGAGTGGCTTCATTGTCCTCTCTCCTCCTCCCTAAGATAGATGACACTCATCAATGATACAGTTGTGACAATGAGAGAATATGACTTTAGGATGGTCCAGCTGGTGATAAGGAAATAAGAGTTTATTGATAGAACTAGGAAGTTGTATGCTTGTTAATGGTGACACCTACAATAGATTTCTCAAAAAAGAGGTTATAACTACTTCCTATTTTAGTTACAAGTGGTTGCCAGAAAAACCTTGACGGTTTTGACATTTGGCAGCCCTAAATTGAAAGATGGGGAGTCATACAATGCAGAATAACTACCTATACATGAAAGAATAAAGAAAAACATAAATCAATTATTCTAGATTGCCTTAGAATTTAATGTAGGTCAAGGTTCAGAAGCCTTATCAAGCAGCTAAACCAAGCAGCTAATAATAAACTACAACAAAACAACAACATAACAACAAAATAGCAACTCTTTATTCATCTACAAGAGATATTACAGTAGGAGTACAATTTGGATTACAAAAGCATTGGCCTCAACCTTACAACACTTCAAGATGTAGATCAAACTAATCATGCAATCTCTGGAGTCTTTTGGAAAGCTCCAAAAATGTACTACAAATCAATGACCAAGGAGAAGCTCCCGTAAAGTACAAATTCCATAAATTTATAGACCTTGGAGGCGGCCACCGACCACCATTAATTCTCATGACACGTGGTAGATCCTTTTTTGTCTTTGGAATGGCTGTACAGATGGTTAAAATTGAGTTTTGGCACTTTCTGGGTGATTTGTGAGGAAATCAGGCCTTATCGGATGTGGGGATATTTAGTGTCACCGGACATCGACTTCAGTAGGGAAAATGGGTCTCACAGGATAAGTGCAATGAGAAAGCATTTTAGTGCAAATCACCTTTAATACTATTAGTAGGGATTTTTCTTCCCACTGGATAGTGGGGTTTTTGCAAGGTACCAGATATGTCCGATAGGGAGTGATTCTTGCGTAAGTCCTGTCAACCCTAATTTTAGCACAAAGTCTTAATGAATGCCTTGGCAGAGCTTTAGCTTTATATCAAATCAGCAAGGATTCCTTACGTCATAGGATATATGCAATACAAAGAGTTTTTAGCACCGGCAGGGATTTTAGGGTTGACAGGATCTGCGAAGATTTTGGGCATCACAGGTTATGTCCGGAGAAGATAGTTATTAGCGCTAGTCTGGTGGTGACACTTTTTAGCACAAAGTGCTTGGAGAGGAAATGAGATATCACAAGATATATCTAGTGCAAAGACTTTTTAGTGCAGACTTCCTTTATGAATGCCAGCACAAATATCCAGTGTCACCGATTTTAGTGCAAAGTGCAATGACCTACCAAAACTCCACTGGGACATAACTTCTCCAATTCTACTCAAATCTTCACCAAATTTGAGATGTAGGTACCCATTTGGGACTTCTTCAAGGTTAATCCATCACTTGGCCAAAAATCTAAGGAAAATTCTCCAAAATTGATCAATTCACTCCTGAAGCAGCTCTTGTAGTAAAACAAACAAGAAAGTAGAAAACAATTTGTTTTTGGTTGATGAGGATTGCACATGAACCCGGATGCTCCTGCATCAGAATTTAAACTTGATGCACGTTCTCTCATGTAACTAAATATGGTTGTGTTGTATATGAAAATGTGGGAAAGACAAAAGAGAGTGTTAGAAGATGCACAATCAAACCCTCTTTTCATAATAACGTTCAAGGACAACAATCGAGCCAAGTCACTACAAATAGAGAGGACTTAGCTATAGGTTGATGTCACTTAGGAGTGATATGGAAAGATATATTTGTCAAACCCTAATTGGAATAAGCCTCAAACCCTAATTATAATGAAATTGAGTACAAAAAAACAAAATACAATAGATGATTGCACAAGAAGGCATTAAATACAGATTAGAAACATACCAAGATTTAGATTTTTAGAGGCGAAAACTTTGGGGGCAATGGGGTGGGCATCCAAGTCCAATAGGACAGTTTGTGTAGATCTAGAATAGTGGAATGTGTAAGATTGCAACTTGCTTCAGAGTTTCCAAAATACCAGTCGGGAGGAATACGAGGTGGGCACCCTAGTCTAGTAGGGTTGATTCTTTATTTTTTTTCTCAGATCCTGAATCTCTATCCTCTACTCTGCTTCTTTGCAACTCCACTTCGCTAAATCCTGCACCTGTAACCTACAATCATAAGGAGAGGGGTTTGGGGGTTGTGGTGTTTAAGAGTTTGCCTCAGTCAAGCCTTGGGATGACATTCAAGTCTTCCCACACTGTTGTTAGATAGAGTGTGTGTCCTTGGAGGATAGAGGCCAAATCAAATGATGAAATAGATTGATTAAAACACAAATAGATGTCACCTTGGAGGTGACTCCCTCACGAAGATGAAGTTCTTTCACACCATGAAGAGATGGATTGATGAATCCAAATCTATAACAAACAAACACAATAACAACACAATTCTGCTTGGCACCACAATGAATGTCTTGAAATCCCTTAGCTTAATATCACAAGTTCACATTATCCATCTAAGTGTAAAATGAAGTCATAAGCCTATTTAAATATGCATTCATGCTAAACTTTCATAATTAAAATTAAAAAGGATGACAAAGGGAAACCTTTTTAAAGGTCCTATGTCGACATCCAAAATTTAGGTCCTAAGAATCAACTTGGAGTAGGGTGTGGGCACCCAAATCCCAAGGCATGATTTGAGTCTTGATTAAGCATTAAAGTGGACACCTAATCCCCATTTGACATTGGTTTCAGTGTAAATTTCTCTGGGATAAGTTTTAAACAGGAATAATGAAATTAAGGGGACCTTGGAGCTAAACTAGGAGGTAAAAAGTCATAGGGAAACTTTTTATGACATAATATTTAGCCCCCACTTTAATGTATGTATGATCTTACAATCCATACATGCATTAAAGTATGGTTGAAAGCACATCAAACACACTGGGCACATAAATCTAAGGCATACCCAAAGGTTGGAGGACTATTTCTAGCACCCAATCTCAGGTAAACATTAGAAGACACATGGAAGACATGTGAGACACAATGAAGGCAGTAAGAAGCACACAAAACATGGAGAATATAGTGGAACCACATAATACACAATAAAGACATGAGAGTAGTGTTGACCTATTTTCCTCTGTCTAGAGTTAAATAGTTCACCTTGTATTTTCTTTGAAAATCCTTTAGGAAATCACCCCAAAAGGCTTGAATCCTTCAAATACTCATGCTATACCTTGCCAATTTCCCAAAAAAATCTCACCTTGAGAATCTTTGCAGAAGAACCAGAAAAACCCAGAAATCTTTTGGCTTCAAGTGCCTTCCATTGCAGACATTTCCTAGTTCTATACTTAGTCATTTTTAGATGAATATGCATTGTATGTTTCTTTGTATGTATTTTCGCATTGTATGTTCATATATACAATCACACATGCAAAGGAAAGGATACAACACCAATATACAAAGGCCGAAGATGCAAAGAAAAGATGCAAGGAGAATGTACGTCAGTGATATACATTCGCCATTGTATGTTCGCACATACAAAGGCAGACATACAAGGAGGAGCATACAAAAGACATATCGGCAAGATACATGCCATTAGCGGGTCTTTCTGAGGTCTCCCCGATAGCTGATGATTTTGCATATGAAAAGGCCGAAGATACAAACAAAAGATGCAAGTAAAATATACGAAGACAAGATACAAAAAGTAAGGTCCGCCTTGTATACAAATGTGATTGTATCCTATATACAAGTCACATTGTATATGCGTTATGCAATGAACAAGTACAAGGAAGAGATACAAAGCCTAGGGCCCACCAAGTGCACATACAAGGGGCAGGTACAAGTTCAAATGCATGTTTGTATGTAGAAGGTTTGTATGTAGTTTTCTTTTGTATTTTTCGCATTGTATGTTTGGACATACAAGGGGTCATATACAATGCGATATACAAAAGTTACATGTATATACCAAATGAAGTATTTGCAATGTATAAGTGCTCGGCTTGCATGTTTTACTTGTATATTTGCCTTGTATATGCGATATACAAGGCAAAGGTACAAAGGCAATATGCAAGCCAGACCCAACCCAGAAGTCAGTTTTGGCAAATTCAAAGGTGGGGTCCGCGGCTTATATATTGAGTGCATTGTGTATTGCAATATACAAAGGAAATATACAAAGGGAAAACATACAAGGCAGATCCGACTGGGGAATCAAATGCAGTGGATGGTCATTTTGGGGTCCACAAGTTGTATGTATAAGTGTATTCTATATGCCGAAATACAAAGAAGAAGTGATACAAGCCAGACCTACTGCAAAGTTACAATATGGTTGATGATCTTTTGAGGTCCGCGCATTGTATGTATATTTGCAATTGTATGTTTGCATATACAATCAGATATACAAAGGATTTTGTATATGCTGAAATGAATTGTTTGCATGCAAGTGGTTTGTATGCAATTTTCCTTTGTATGAGTCGCATTGTATATGTAGTATATAAAGGTCAGATACAACGGTGATATACAAAGCAGACCTGACTTGAAAATCAAATTTGGCATATTCAACATTGAGTCTGCAGTTTGCATGTTGAAGTGATTGTATGTTGGCATATACAATTGGATATACAAGGAGAATGTACAAGGACTGTCGGGAAGACAGTATGTTTCGGCCGTCTTGTTTGTGATCTTTCTGACACCTGATAAGGAGGATGCGATTGATCAACGATGCTTCTCAGTTTACTCGGCGGTGAATCAGATGGTGCCACGTGGCAGGAAAAGAAAGATGCAAAAGGTAATACAAAGACACATGCATATGCAAAAGAAGATTCAAAAGCACATACAAAGGGGCACATGCAATCGCATATGTAATACAATTTGAATATGCAAAGTGAGGAAATCGCATAAATGCATAAGTGAATCCAATAGTTAAATGCATGAGAGCTTGAATATGCAATTGCAAAATACAGTGATATACAAGCGCATATATGCAAAGTGATATACACATACAGTTGACTATAGCTTTGACCGCAGATATCTCCCTCGTCCTGGCAAATTTCAACATGCTTCAAAAGGCAAATATGCTTATTTTTGCCCCCTCTTTCATCTAGCAGGGTTTATGCAAGATTTTTTTCCACTTTCAAATTTTGGATCTAGATTTGCATGCTTTAGCGACTAGACGTTTCAGCGGTCATTTTGGCAAGATGCAAATGCAGATATTTGTTGCATTTATGAGTGCAGATTGATGATTAAGCATCTTGCATTGAAGGCTAAAAATATCTTCCATCTGCACCAATTCCATATTTTTTTGTTCCATAACTTCTTGCAGGTGGACGTCCCTTCAGGCAGATATTTTCCTGATACAGCCCATGGGGCGAATTTATTGTAACTGACTTAGGTCATTTGAAATGCTATATATATGCATTGGATGAGATGTAATAAATGTTGGAAATTTTTTGGCATTCCGGTCTTTCTATTTCCAAACAGAGCTTACTACTACTGTAACCATGCCTTTTTATTGAATATATGTAAGTTATTTTACCTCTTTTATTGATTTTCTAGTTCAGTGTGAATTTGCATATGGTTGTCTGTGAACATTATGTTCCTCTCAACCTTCTTGTTTCTCACCTCTGCTAAAATCATTTGAATCTGTGTATGTCTACTTACTGTATCTGGTTATGTTGTGCATTTTCCTAGTTCTATGAAAGTTTCTTTTAATCAGTCTGGTGCATCACCCTTACTTTCAAGTTTTCCTGTTTTATCTTTCATTCAAAAGCATTCCTTCTCCCTTTTCCTCTAAAAATTTAGTAGTTTTAGGTGATAACCAGTTAAGGAAGACAGCCTTCTCTCGAGGTCTAATCTCATTTCGCAAAGTCCCACACTTCGAGATCATTCCCATGTTTCTCCAGATTGCTAAAGTTTCACAACTGCAACAAGGGTGCAAATCTGAGAGACAACAATTTCTGGGACGCCTAGTGGGACACTTCAATTTTATTGCTGGTTTTGATGTGCAGCCAGTGATTTTTAGACCTGTAAGAGGTTAAAACTTGCATATCTGGCGACTCTACTGAGAAATGACAAGCAGATCAGTGCTGTTGTTACATTTTTATGAGAAAGATTCAAACTTAGAGTTCAAGTTCATTTGATTACTTGCAGCTATCTCCACCTAAAAGATAGAGTAGAGCTATTGTAAGGACTCCAGTTTCTAAAAGAATACAATCAACTCCACCAAATTTCAGGTCAGTTGCACCTATAGTTCCTGCACTAGCTCAAGCAAACCTACCTCTAGCTGTTCCAATGGCAAGAAATCAGCCATTTGTGGCTTTTGATTGGGGCAGCCCATTGAATTTGACAGTGCATGACAACATACCCATGGTAGTTTTGAAGAGTCTGCCCTATTTCATAGGGGATAATCAAACTACCCCAATTGAACACATTAGAGATGTAGCTTCTCTATGTGGTGTTCATCATGTAACCCAAGAGAATGTAGACATCAGGCTGCTGACTGCCTCTTTCAAGGGAAAAGTATTACAATGGTTTAGGAGTTTACCGGTGCAAACCATAGGAACCTAGGATGATCTAGGTGATAAGTTAAACAAAAAATTCCAAGATAAATTAGATAACCTATCATTGGTTGAACAGATGACTACAATAAAGAGAACTCCCTAGGAGCAAATGATGGATTTTGACTTCAAATTCTAGAAGACATGGGACAGAATTCCTGCTATGGTAAGGCCTCCATCAGAATATGCTTTTCTGTATTTTTTGAAAGCTTTAAATAGTGATATTCTAGTAATGATTCAATCATTGGGAGCTACAAGTCTACCTGATGCATATGAAATAGCTATTACAGCAGAGAACAACCTGATTCAGGCTAGAAAAATAGCACCTAGACCACCAGTGACCATTTTTCTTGAGATTCAAGCTTCAATGCCTTTGCCAATCCCATGTTTTGCCCTTTTACCTGCTACTGCAACATTGCCAAGTACTCCCAATTCTGAAAGTACTGCTCCTAGCTCATCACAAGAGTTAAGAGATTAAAAATAGCAAACAGAAAATAGAGAGGATCCTGCAAACTTTTGGGAATGATCTGGTGAATATCAAAAGGCAACAGTCCCAGAATAGACATCCTTATCAGCCACTCAATCAAGGGCAAAATCAGCCATATCAAGCTAATAGGCCACCTTATCAAAGCAATTATCAGGGTCCCAGGTAGAACGTGAACCAGAGGCCTTTCCAGCCTTATAATCTGGCACCCATTAATGCAGTTAGGGACCTTGTCCCTATTTAGAATAACCTTGCAACTAGTATGAATGGTGTTTTTCATGCAATCAGCCACACAGTTAGGTAGCCTATTCAAATGGAGTGATAAATTAGGCTCTAATGGTACAAAACGTTGCAGTTTCACAGCCAAACACACCTAATGATGGGGCTATGTAGTAGCAAGAGCAACCTCAGAATGATTCTACCTTCATAAATTGGCAGGAAGGTGAATTCTATGGTGTAAATAGAGATGATGCCTCAGTTGTAGCAAATACAAGAGCTAAAAAGAGGGGTTATGAGGTAGATCAAGCAATAAACAAGGGAAAAGGACATGTTGATGCTTCTACATCCCATATTCCCCATATTTTACAAAGGAATACTTCAGCAATAGCAAGGGAAATGCCTCATTGTAGGCTGACATTGTTGCTACAAGGTCTCATCAGAAGGTAAGTGTCACTCCATCTTTCAATATCATTGAAAATATGAAGAAGATGAATGTGACCATGTCTATGTGGGATTCCCTAGTCATCCCAAGCCAAAAGGGGATGTTGCAATCTGCCTTGTCTAATTTAAAAGTGTCCAATGATGTAACTGTTGACCCAACTAGGGCTGTCCTTACCAATTCATCTGAGGATAACAACAAACAACCAAACAAAAGTGCTAAACCACTCCCATTTTATGTGTCATTAATAATTGGAGACAAGTTAGTACATAACTACATGGTGGATAGTGGTGCAAGTAGTTTGTAATGCCAAAATAGATTGCAAACCAACTAGGATTGAAATACCAGCCCCTTGAGAAAGGTGTACTCTAGCTAGATGGCACAACTGTTAATACTATAGGTGTGATAAAAGATCTAAGTCTTACTCTGCACACTTGCCCAAATGTTTCTATTTCCCAGGAGGTGTTCATCATAGATTTGCCTCCATATTTTGCCATGTGTTTATCAAGAGAGTTCACAACCAAAATAGGAGGATATTTATCCTCGGACTGGTCCCACATGTTTTTTAGGAATAGATATGTCACCAAAGTGACCCTAAAATCTGAATTACTTGCCAAACATCACATAGAGCCTTACACACCAAGTGTTGTTAATGAAAATTGCATTATTTTTGATGATCCTGAGCTTATTGCTGCTCAAGAACTGCAAGTTGAAAGTATACCTAAAGTGCTATTGAAGGAGTGGGCCTTGGAAAATGTCGTAGATGATCCTGAGGGGCACATCCAAGAAACTAGCATGGGGGTTTACATACTGCATGAGCCTGAAACAACAATTCCAAGCCTCGTAAAGGATGCAGAACAATAGACATAACAGTAAATGAGGTATGGAAAATGTACTTTGATGGCTCTAAGAATAGGAATGGATCCGGTGGTGGTGCAATGCTTATGTCTCCACAAGGTGACAAATATTCTTCTTCTTTCCGTTTTGCCTTTCATGCACAAATAACACTGCTGAATATGAAGGGTTGATTTAAGGTTTGCAGTGGGCAAGGAAGAGGAAAATTGGTTGTTTGCAGGTGTATGGTGACAGTGAACTCATTGTAAATTAGGTGAGAGGGCTGTATGTTACAAAGAATGATGTTTTGAAATGCTACAAACATAGGGTATGGGACATGATTGAAGAGTTTGATGCTTTCAATCTGATCTCTATTCTAAGAAATTAGAACTATCATGCAGATAGGTTAGCTGCAATTGAGGCTCAGTTTGACATCCCCAGTGATATTCAAAGAGAGAAGGTACAACCTCATGTGAAAATAGTTGACAGGACCTCTATCTCTGACAATAATATTCATTGGCAGGTTTTTGAGAGTGATGAGCAGATTATGTGTTTCTTGTTAGAGGAGGATGAGTTTTCAATGATGAATCAAGATAAACTCAAACACTAATATGATGATGATCATGTTGTTTAGTTAAGGACAAACAAGGTGCCCAAAGGATAGGTAACTTTGGAATCCATTTTTGGTACTGATGATCAACTGAAGAAAAGCAAAACCAACATGCAGGTCAAAGAGGAACATTACAAGGAGCTAGAAGTTTTCAAGGGTAAGCTTCTCAAAATTGGTAAAATCTATTCGCCTGAGGATAGGAAAGCTTTTGTTGCTCTTTGTCAAGAGTTTGAAGATGTCTTTGCTTGGGATTACTCAGACCTAAAAGGGTTTGACCCTCATATTGCCCAGCATACCATAGAGTTAGGACTAGGTACTAAACCTATGAGGCAGAAACAAAGACCCTTAAATCTAAAACTTGAGCCTCTGATGATTAAAGAATTAACCAAGCTGATCGAGGGAAAAATTATTTTTTCGATTAAACATACTTCTTGGGTCTTCAACCTTGTCCCTGTGAGAAAAAAGAATGGAGAGATTAGGCTAGTGTCAACTTTAGAGGCCTTAATAGAGCCTCCCTGAAGGACCACTACCCGCTGCCCTCAATGGAGCAAATTCTGCAAGTAGTAGTTGGTTCAGAAAGATTCTCCTTGCTTGACTAATATTCTGGTTATAATCAAGTATTAGTCAAGGAGGAAGATCAGTTTAAAATCACTTTTACTACCAAATGGGGCATGATGGCCTACAAAAGGATGCCTTTTGGTCTGTCAAACGCTGTCTCTACTTTTCAGAGAGCTATGGATATGGCTTTTAAGGGTTTGCTGTATAAATTGGTACTTGTGTACCTTGACGACATCACAATTTTTTCTAAGGATGCATTTGAGCATTTGTCCCACTTGAGGCAAGTGTTCAAGAGATGTAAAGAGTTTGGGATATCTCTCAATCCCAATAAATGCATTTTTGTTGTACATGAAGGCAAGCTATTAGGGCACATTGTGTCAAAAGAGGGAATTACCATTGATACAAAAAGAGTAAGGGCTATTTTAGAGCTACCTTTACCCAGTCACAAGAGGGGACTATAAAGCCTTTGACGTCTATGTTAAAGAAGAATACAATTTTCAGTTGGACAAAAGAGGCCAAACTCAGCTTTGAGTCCATAAAAGAGGTATTATTGGCTGCACCAACTCTGGTAAATCCTGATTTCTCCAAATATTTTATCTTGTATGGTTATGGCGGTCTGGATACAATTTCCACAATTCTGGTACAACAGCAAGGTGAAGGCTTTGAGCAGCTAATTGCTTTCTTTAGTCAAGGACTCGAGGAGTATGAGAAAAGGTATAGCTTCATTGAGAAACATGTCCTTGCAGTGGTAAGGAGCCTCAAGAAGTTTAGGCATCTTATTTCTAATAATAAGATACATTTGATGGTTGCTCACCCTAGCATGAAAGAGTTCCTGTTAGGTAAATATGTTAATGAGAAAAGGGCTGGTTAGATCACCAAAGTCATGGAATATGAAGTAGATATCAAGATAACCAAGCTCGTCAGAGGCAGAGGACTCAGTGAAATAGAAAAAGAAGAGGAGGTGCTTCTGACCATTGAAGATGCACATCAGGATGATACAGCTGCAGTGGGCACAAGTTGGGTTAATAACATGACTCAATTTTTGTGAATTGGTAAATGTCCAACAACTTTAGATAGAACCAAGAGAAGGTATTTTAGACTACAGTCCATTCCATATGTTTTAATAAATGGCATCCTTTTCAGAAAAGATTTTAATGGTGTGTTGTTAAGATGCATTGATAATGATCAGACTGATAAGGTGTTGCATGAGTTTCATGATGGAACAACAGGGGGTCATTTTGTCCCAAAGACTACTGCTTGGAAAATAATGAGAGATGGATATTACTACCCCATTTTATTCAAGGATGCCCATGCATGGGCTAGAAAATGTGTAAAATGTGTCATTTTTGGAGGCAAAGAAAGGTTGCCAGCTTTACCTCTGTAGCTAATTCAAGTAAAGCAGCCCTTCATGAGATGGGGCATTGATTTTGTAGGTCCCATTAACCCACCATCAAGTGCAGGCCATAGGTGGATACTTACAGCTACAGACTATTTCACAAGGTGGATTGAAGCAGTGGCTCTGAAGGAATCCAATGAGAATGTTGTTTTGAGTTTTTATCATGATTTGGTATCCAGATTTGGGGTGCCTGAGTCAATTATCTCAGACAATGCTTTAGCCTTTGTTGGATTGAGGATAACTGACTAGGCTATGAAGAATGGGATCTATTTGAATACTTCATCAAATTATTACCCATAGGGTAATGATTTGGTTGAATCTACAAATAAGAACCTCATAATGATTATTAAAAGATCAATGGAGGACAACCAGAGGACCTGGCACACTAATCTGAAATATGCCTTATGCACAGATAGAATAACCCCCAAGAGGTCTATTGGAAACTCCCCATATATGTTAGTTTATGGGAAAGAGGCAAGATTGCCTATATCTATGGAGCTGCCAGGACTTGATATCATGAATCAGCTGGAGATGTTTGAAGAGGAAGACCCCATGGCTGTCAACTATGCTTAACTTATGGAGCTTGAAGAGATTAGAGATAAAGCTATGAAGGCTATGGAGTATCATCAGCTTCAGACAAAAAGAAATTTTGATAAGAGGGCCACTCCCAAAATCTTTAGGGAGGGTGATATGGTGCTCAAATGGGATGAGTTGAAAAGTAGGCGAGGAAAACACTCCAAGTTTGACAGCTTGTGGAGTGGCCCATTTATCATTATTCAATGCAAGGAGCACAATGCATTTCAGTTATCAAACATGGATGGAGAAAATTTGCCTATCCCAGTTAATGGGATACACCTAAAGAGGTGTTTTGAGGTATGACTTACCTTGTAAAGCAGTAGATTAAATTTCTTTCTTTCAATAAGTGCTTATGCACAATAGTTTAGATCCCTTTTTGTTTTCCCTAAGTGTTGTATAACACAGTTCATGGTTTACTTTTAGCACTTTGTTCTGGTGTTGGTCTTCCAATGTTCTTCATTGCTGATGTGCTGAGTTACTAATAGTCAGGATTGTTTATCAAAGGTATATCTTAGTCTTTGTGTGACTCCATGCCCAATGGATGCTTAAGGCCACTGATCTAATTGTTTAGCAAGTAAACATCCCATAGAGGTCACCAAAATGTTGACCTATTTTCCTCTGTCCAGAGTTAAATAGTTCACCTTGTATTTTCTTTGAAAATTCTTTAGGAAATCACCCCAAAAGGCTTGAATCCTTCAAATACTCAAGCCATACCTTGCCAATTTCCCAAAAAAATCCCACCTTGAGAATCTTTGCAGAAGACCCAGAAAAACCCAAAAATCTTTTGGCTTCAAGTACCTTCCATTGCAGACATTTCCTAGTTCTATACTTAGTTATTTTTAGATGAATATGCATTATATGTTTCTTTGTATGTATTTTCACATTGTATGTTGATATATACAATCACACATGCAAAGGAAAGCATACAACATTGATATACAAAGGCCGAAGATGGAAAGAAAATATGCAAGGAGAATGTACGTCAGTGATATACATTCGCCATTGTATGTTCGCACATACAAAGGCAGACATACAAGGAGGAGCATACAAACGACATATCGGCAAGATACATGCCATCGGCGGCTCTTTTTGAGGTCTCCCTGATAGCCGATGATTTTGCATATGCAAAGGCCGAAGATGCAAAGAAAAGATGCAAGTAAAATATACGAAGACAAGATACAAAAAGTTGGGTCCGCCTTGTATACAAATGCAATTGTATCCTATATACAAGTCACATTGTATATGCGATATACAATGAACAAGTACAAGGAAGAGATACAAAGCCTGGGGCCCACCAAGCGCACATACAAGGAGCAGGTACAAGTTTAAATGCATGTTTGTATGCAGTTTTCCTTTGTATTTTTTGCATTGTATGTTTGGACATACAAGGGGTCATATACAATGCGATATACAAAAGTTACATGTATATGCCAAATGAAGTGTTTGCAATGTATAAGTGCTCGGCTTGCATGTTTTGCTTGTATATTCACCTTGTATATGCAATATACAAGGCAAAGGTACAAAGGCAATATGCAAGCCGGACCCGACCCAGAAGTCAATTTTGGCAAATTCAAAGGTGGGGTCCGCGGCTTGTATATTGAGTGCATTGTATATTGCAATATACAAAGGAAATATACAAAGGGAAAACATACAAGGTGGATCCAACTGGGGAATCAAATGCAGTGGATGGTCATTTTGGGGTCTGCGAGTTGTATGTATAAGTGCATTGTATATGCCGAAATACAAAGAAGAAGTGATACAAGCCAGACCTGCTGCAAAGTTCCAATATGGTTGATGATCTTTTGAGGTCCACACATTGTATGTATATTTGCGATTGTATGTTTGCATATACAATCAGATATACAAAGGATTTTGTATACACCGAAATGATTTGTTTGCATGCAAGTGGTTTGTATGCAGTTTTCCTTTGTACGAGCCGCATTGGATATGCGGTATACAAAGGTTAGATACAACGATGATATACAAAGCGGACCTGACTTGAAAATCAAATTTGGCATATTCAACGTTGAGTCCGTAGTTTGCATGTTAAAGTGATTGTATGTTGGCATATACAATTGGATATACAAGGAGAATGTACAAGGACTGTCGACAAGACAGTATGTATCGACCGTCTTATTTGTTATCTTTCCGATGCCCGATAAGGAGGATGCGATTGATCAGCGATGCTTCTCAGTTCAGCTCAGTGGCAAATCAGATGGTGCCACATGGTAGGAAAAGAAAGATGCAAAAGGTAATACAAAGGCAAATGCATATGTGAAAGAAGATTCAAAAGCACATACAAAGGGGCACATGCGATCGCATATGTAATACAATTTGAATATACAAAGGGAGGGAAATTGCATAAATGCATAAGTGAATCCAACAGTTAAATGCATGAGCGCTTGTATATGCAATTGCAAAATACAGCGATATACAAGTGCAGATATGCAAAGCGATATACACATACAGTTGACCATAGCTTTGACTGCGGATATCTCCCTCGTCCTGGCAAATTTCAACATGCTTCAAAAGGCAAATATGCTTGTTTTTTCCTCCTCTTTCATCTGGTAGGGTTTATGCAGGATGTTTTTTTCCACTTTCAAATTTTGGATCTGGATTTGCATGCTTTAGTGACTGGATGTTTTAGCAGTCATTTTGGCAAGATGTAAATGCAGATATTTGTTGCATTTATGAGTGCAGATTGATGATTAAGTAGCTTGCATTGAAGACTAAAAATATCTTCCATCTGCACCAATTCCAGATTTTTTTTGTTCCATAACTTCTTGCAGGTGGACGTCTCTTCAGGCAGATATTTTCCTGATACAGCCCATGGGGCGAATTTATTGTAACCAACTTAGGTCATTTGAAATGCTATATATATGCATTGGATGAGATGTAATAAAGGTTGGAAATTTTTTGGCATTCTAGTCTTTTTGTTTCCAAATAGAGCTTCCTACTACTATAACCATGCCTTCTTATTGAATATATGTAAGTTATTTTACCTCTTTTGTTGATTTTCTAGTTCAGTGTGAATTTGCATATAGTTGTCTGTGAACATTATGTTCCTCTCAACCTTCTTGTTTCTCACCTCTGCCAAAATCATTTGAATTTGTGTATGCCTACTTACTGTATCTGGTTACGTTGTGCATTTGCCCAGTTCTATGAAAGTTTCTTTTAATCAATCTGGTGCATCATCCTTACTTTCAAGTTTTCCTGTTTTATCTTTCATTCAAAAGCATTCCTTCTTCGTTTTCCTCTGAAAATTTATTAGTTTTAGGTGATAACAGTTAAGGAAGCCGGCCTTGGTCTGATCTCATTTCGCAAGGTCCCACACTTCGAGATCATTCCCATGTTTCTCCAGATTGTGAAAGTTTCACAACTACAGCAAGGGTGCAAATCTAAGAGACAACAAGTTGTCACACAATATATGAAGAACACATTGATATATCATTTAAAATAAATTCTAAACTAAGGGGCGGAGGGAGCTCATCGCCACATGCCTTTAGATTGCCAAAAACATGCAAAAAAAGACTTGAATGTGGACTGGGCTCATCGCCACACGCCTTTAGACCACACTCAGGGAAGGACATGCCAAAGAAAGACATGAATGTGGAGGGAGCTCATTGCCACACGCCTTTAGATCACACTCAAGGGAAGACACAAAGGAAGACACATAGAATACACGAGCACTGTATAGTATGCCATAGACACACAATACGGCTTATACATGGCAAATACAAGCAATGGAAGGAGCTTATTGCTAAGACCCACCATCTAAATAACACCAAGCACACCTTATGGTTGAGCTATGCTACCACAATCTCCAAAGACATGCTTAAGGGAGGATGACTCAAGATCCAACCCCACCTCTGCAAAGGACTTCGTATAAAAGGATGTGCACTAGCTCAAGAGTTACACCATCCCGCCTCGCAATGAGGTCTTTTTGTAAAAGGATGTGCACTATCTCAAGAGATATGTCATCCCTCCTCACAGAGAGGGCAATTTTCTTTTTATAAAAGGATGTGTACTCACATCAAAGATACAACATCCCTCCTCATGAAGAGGGAAAACACATGCTTTGTCAATGCAAAATAATCAAGCAAATACCATTATATATGCCCTCACCTTAAGGTGTTTGATGTCACTTACCATTATCAAGCACATTAAGGTAGAGTGAAAACATGCAAGGGAACAAGAGCTCTTGCAAAGCCCATGCCCCCAAAGGTGACATGTAACACAATCGTCGAATGTTCCCACAAACACATTGATAAGATTTTCTAAGATAATCAACACAAGATAAGGTTAGAACAACTTACTCTAAGATAATAACTAGATAAAAGCATGAAAGATATGCATGTATTAGATCACATCCAGGAAACCAAGGCTATGCTTACAAGTTTGGATCCGAGTATAGTCATTGGGATTATACTGTAGGTACCTCAAAACTGAGTGTAACAACATGGTGAGATATAAAACAATCCAAAATGCATGGAGTAGCTGTATTTCAAAGGTTTGTTAGAAGAAATAAGACAACATGATGCATCACACAGAGTTATTCTACTACTCATGTGTCGGATATATATCAACCCCATCTTCATATATGGACTAGGTCAATTTTTGCTTAGTCATTGAAGGGATGCATGGTCCTTATCAGTATTTGTTTGTTTTTGTCATCAACCAACTAGGTAGAACCACTGAAGAAGGTAAACAATAAAATGAGAAAGGAGAACAAGTGCCTTAGGAACAACATGTAAGTGGATGCTCTCAATACATCAACCATGATGCTATGCCCCCAAGGCATGACACACAACAATAAAATAGAGGAGATAAGCATAGAAGAATGATGAAACAAATAGAAGAATGTTCACAATATGGGCAGACTCTCGGTATCCTTGAGCTTACAAGAGTATCAAGGGTCATCCAAGGAGACCTAAACAACACATAACATGACATGGGGGAACACAACACAACACAATACTAACAACATATATATCTAGGAGGAGGCCACTCTTGAGAGCAACTAGAATAGGTGCTACAACGAGTGTGGCTTAATGAGGGAGAAATACTTACCTGGTTCAATGTGATATTTCCTAGTGGAAAATCCATGTCGATCATCTCAGGATATATCATATTTAGTCTTGAACTTGATATTATATTAGAATTAGCACACTTATTCACTGTCACTTTAGTAGGTGGAATAAGTCTATTAACCATAATTAAATTAACATTTTTTTCACTTTGATTGAGCTCAACATCCATTCCCAAAGGATTTAATGTGAGAGGCCTTTCTTCAACAACCAATGCTTCTTCTTGGCTAGGGAGAGCATTGGAATGAAGGGAAGGTAAGGTGTTCAATTCACATTGGGTTCACCAAAATGTTATATGTGAAAATGTGGGAAAGATGGAAGATAGTGTTAAAGGTGTCTAATCAAACCCTCCTTTCACAGTAACATTTAAGGACAACAATTGAGTTGAGTCACTACAAGATGGAGAGGACTCAGCTGCAGGTTGATGTCACTTAGGAATGATATGGAAAGATAGATTATATTGATAGATTTGTCAAACCCTAACAATAATGAAATCAGGTATAGATGAACAAAATATGATAGATGATCGCATAGGAAGGCACTAAATACAGATTAGAAACATATTAGGATTCAAAATTTTAGAGATAGAAACTTCAGGGAAAATAGGGTGGGAACTCAAGTCTAATAGGATATTTTTTCTATAGATCTGGAACAATGAAATGGTAAGACTACAACCTGCTTCAGAGTTTCCAAAATGCTAGTCAGGAGGACTATGAGGTGGGTGCCCTAGTCCAGTAGGTTTGGTTCTCTACACTTTCTTCTCAGATCCTAAATCTCTATCCTCTACTCTACTTCTTTGCAGCTCCACTTTACCAAATCCCACACCTGTAACTTGCAATAACAAAGAGAGGGGTTTGGGGGTTGTGGTGTTTAGGAGCTTGCTTCAGTCAAGCCCCAAAATGACATTCAAGTCTTCCAACATTGTTGTTAGATAGAGTGCATGTCCTTGGAGGATAGAGGCCAAATCAAATGATGAAATAGATTGATTGAAACACAAATATCTATGTCACCTTGGAGCTAAAGCTCTCACAGAGATGAAGATCTTTCACAACATGAAGAGATGGATTGATGAAGCCAAATCTACAACAAACAAATGCAATAACAACACGATTCTTCTTTTCAACACAATGAATGCCTTGAAATCCCTTATCTCAATATCACAAGTTTGCATTATCCATCTAGGTATAAAATGAAATCATAAAGCTATTTAAATATGCATTCCCTCTAAACTTTCAAAATTCAAATTGAAAAGGATGACAAATGGTGCAGGGCACCTAGAAGCAGTTTGATCCCTACAAGCATTTAGATAGCATCTTTGATAAGTTGAGTTTTTATTTGATGTGTTTTGTAATAAGGATTTTCATAGCCATGTTGGAAGGTCTATTCTTGTGTGGTCAAGAGGTCTGGGGTAACTTTATAAACCTCATATCCTTCTTAGTCCACTTGGACCTAGTTGTGCCACTTAGGCCTAGAAGGTCTAATATTGGCTTTTTGAGTTTGTTTGAGTTGTCTTAGTGTTTTAGCATGGTCTAAGGAGTATGATGGTGGTTTGATTCCATTAAACAAGCAAAACAAATTGCCATCCTTGTGGAAATGCAAAAACTCCATAGTGTCCAATGTTGCCAATGACACATTGGCCGGTTGAAACTTGGTTTGGGCAGTTAAATCTACCCTTGGAAGTTAGATACCAACTTGAATGGTTGTAAAAACATGGTAATTCACTCCTGTACGGCAGAGGACATCTGGTACAGAGTTTTGGGGCATTGAAACTACAGAAAACAGCAAATTTTCTTGCTTTCTCACTGTGTACGGACTGTACGGACTTGTCACATGTGCAAATGTCATTTTTCTAAAAGTACTTGGAGTCAGGGTTCCAATGAAACTAGTTTGAGGTCCTGAAGTGGTCAGGATCAAAAGTTATTGATTTTTCTTTCAAAATAGGTCTAGAAACCCTGTTTTCTAGGGCTGCCCCACAAATTTGGCCCTAGAATGCATTCCCACCAATGAAATTTCATGCCACTTGGTGAAATGTAGGCTAGGGGTGTATACTACTTGATTCCAAAAGCTTTTTTCTGGGAAAGGCAGTCTTCTATTTTTAAGGTGATGCCCTAGGTCAAATATCTCTATGTATTTGACTGAAATTCATGCTATTTGAGGTTGTAGATGACAGAATCCTGATAGGGTGAGAAAATAAATGATGGTTTTGTGTTGTAGGGACATGGTAGAAGCATTCCAAATTCCTGCCCCTAACCTATGCACCCAATTTTGAGCACTTACTTTGTAACCTAGCCCTAACCTGATCAATTAGGCCTAAAGACCTAATGAGTGTTCTAGATTGCTGGAGTGGAGTTGGAACAAGAGACTTGGAAGTTTGATAGGGTCCCATAAAGGGTATCTAAAACCATCATTTGCTTGCCTAGTCATTTGGGATTTTGTCAAGTTTTGTTGAGAAAACCTAGTTTGGAGGGCTAGTAGCCTTACTAGTCAAGGTATAGGTTGAAGAGTTTTGGGAAGTTGGAGATCAAACCAACTGCATAGAAGGTGTTTGTTGATCTGTCCTGAGGTGTTGGAGAAGCCTAGAAGGTGAAGCCATCACTAGGATACCAAATCCTTCATACACCCTTGAATGTGCCTTTGGTTGCTTGGTTGAAGGCTGTTTGAAGTGGGTGAGTGGGCAAAGGATAGTAGAGTAAACCCTTGTGTGTTGCTTCCCTTGTGCCACCTCTGCATCAAGTGGTATTAGAGCCATCAAAGAGATGGGAGATAGAGAAGAAGAGGAGGAAATTCCTCAAAGAGTGACAAATGTTGAATTGGCAAAGATAGTGAGAGAGCAAGCAGCCAAGAACAACAAGATGGAGGCAGAGATAGAAAAGTTGAAGAAAGACAAAGACAAGAAGAAGAAGCCAGAGGTCATCTTGGATTCAGATGAAGAGGATCAAGATGAGGAAAAAGAAGCACCTATGGAAGAGCCACAAAGAGGCATGTCAGAGAGACAATTCCTAGATGCACTTGGAAAGTTGAGTAGGAAGGACACTAAGGCAGACTTACCTATGTTTCCTGGTAAGATGAATCCAGAGGAGTGCCTTAATTGGATTGAGGCAATGGAGAACTATTTTGAATGTGAAGAAGTGGCAAAAAAGCAGAAAGTAAAGATTGCCAAATCAAGAATGAAAGGGCCAGCCTTGAGTTGGTGGAATTTTATTCAAAATGAGAGGATAGAAGATGATAGGAATCATATCTCTACATGGAGGAAGATGGTACTTGAAATCAAGAAGCAATTTGTCCCTAAGGATTATGAGGTCAACTTGAACAAGAAGTTGCACAACTTGAGACAGAAGGACATGGACGTGAGCACCTACACAGAGGAGTTTCACAAGATGACATTGAAAGACAAGATGCCTGAGAATGAAAAATAGAAGCTTGCAAGGTATCTTAATGGCCTCAAGTTCTCCATTCAAGATGAATTAACTCTCTTTAACCCGGAGACAGTCCATAAGTGCTTTCAAATGGCACTAAGGATTGAGGATAAGCAGAGAAGAAAAGGGGATTTTAACAGTAGCAGCAGAGGCAGAGGAAATTAAAACTTTAGGGGCAGGGGCAGATTTCAAAACAGAGATAATTTCTCTAGACCCCAAGGTGGCGGATCACAAGAAGGCAGCTAAGGGCAGGCTGATAAAAACAGTGCTGATAAGGGTCAGTTTAGAGGGAGAGGTGATGGCAGAGGAAGAAGTGGGGGCAGAGGTCCTAATGTGTTTACTGGAAGGTGTTTCTCTTGCAGTCAGATTGGACATCAGTCCTTTAGATGCCCGGAGAAGAAGGGAAACATTGCTGCAAATTAGAAAGAAAGAAGAGTGCAACTCCTTCAAGAAGAGGACTGTCAAAGCACCACATCATACCAAACAGCCTCTTCCAAGTCTGCAACACCTGAGAGTGGAGAATGCATCATGTTTAATAGGTCACTCATCATGCCAGCCACGAAGGAGCAGCCCCAAAGAAACAACTTGTTTAGAACCACTTGCAAGGTCAAAGGAAAAGTTTGCAAGGTAATAGTAGATTCAGGTTCTTCTGAAAATTTGGCTTCTAATGAAATGGTGACTAAGTTAGGATTGGAAAGAATGCCTCATCCTAACCCCTATAGAGTCTTTTGGCTAACCCAAAGAACAACAAATTGTGGTGAAAGAGCAATGTTGGGTTGAATTCAAGATAGGTGAATATCATGATAAGGTTCTTTGTGAGATAGTGGATATGGATGCATGCCACCTTCTTCTTGGAAGACCTTGGCAACGTGACACAAGTGCCCAACATGATGGTAAGAACAATGTGATTCATTTGTCCAAGAATGGTGAAAAGTTTACAATGACTCCTTTGATTGATGATTGCAAAGAGAAAGTCATTTCTAGTTCAATTATGTTGGTAGGTGAAAAAGAATTTTTGGCTAACCTCAAGGAAGAGAAAGTGCCATGTTTTGCAGTAGTGATCAAACCCAAGGATGTGAATCCCAAGAAGGTCAAAGAGCAGCAACCTCTTAGGAGGATTGGACCAAAGGAAGTGGAAGAACTATTGGAGAGGTTTCAGGATGTGATAGCCGATGAAGGCAAGGATGCCCTTCCACCAAAGAGGGAGATTAGTCATTGCATTGATCTCATCCCTGGATCCACCCTACCAAACCAAGTAGCCTACAAGTTGACTCCAGAGCAAAATGCAGAAGTGGCAATGAAAATCCAAGACTTGTTGGATAGAGGACTTATCAGGAGTATTAGTCCATGTACAGTACCTGCAGTACTTGCACCCAAGAAGGAAGTGTTGGTGATTGTTTTGATGCAATCATAACAATAAGTTAAAATTCACATATAATGAATAAAACTATACTTGAAAGATAAGAAAGAATCATTTAAGATTCAATTAATCTCAAGTCTACAATGGTACTGTTGGTCAAATTCAGTTGGTCAATGTGAAGCTGTAATGTTCAAGAGGCCTTACGTAGTTTAGAGTTTCTTTGTGGTTTACTGGACTCAAACTATGCAAAAAAAGATCATGAGATATGTCAATACTTTTCATTCCTTTACATAAAAGTGTTACTGTGCTGCAAATTTTAGATGGTTTTCTTGAATTATTGTAGCTTTCTCCTTTATACACTTATGAAAACTATCTACCTTTAACTCTTTGTGCATGCTTCTTCAAATTTGAGACAACTTTCTTTAGATTTCTATGTTTTCAGCTAGATATTTCAGATGGGTTGAGAAAAGTTAGAAAGATCTAATCTACACCTCATTTACTCTACCAAAGGATCTAATTGTTCTATTATGCACTATGTAAATCCTATAGTAATTTGATCAAATCCACAGTAAAAACCTTAAATGCAAGTTCTGAGCATTTTCACAAACATACATTTAAAATTGCAAGCTCTCAAAGATAATATTTCAAAACACAAAGAAGAGCAGGAGAACACTTAGAAGATAGATGCAGAACTCCAGATTCTATTGTATTAGAAACAAACAGTCATACATGATTTACAATGTTGGAATGACTCTTAGTTTCATTGATCAAACTACAAAGAACTTACAAGCTTTATAGATACAGTAAGGAAGCCAGACATTCCATGCACACCTTACTGTAGACACAGGCGACCTCCTTCTTCTACTTCTAAACTAAACGGTTCCTCTGTTCTAAATGTTACTTCTACAAATTCCTGCTGCTACAAATCTCTATGTAGCCCTTGCGTAAAGTATTACAGTGCAGAGAGGCACAATATAAAGACTTCTGATTGTCCTCACTATAGCAAAAACCTAACTAAATCCCTAGTTCAAACCCCTGGTTACAGCAATAAATACAGGTGAACTAGTTCTCCAAAATATCTCTGAGCAGTGTCAAATCTGGGTGAAATATTGCCCCTTCTGAGAAGCTTTAGCAGCTCAACAATAACTTTTGTTTGTCTGTTGTAGTAATGTTCTCAGCTGCAACCTTGTCCTCCATTTGAATGGCCTTGACCTCTCCGCACTTGATCTTTATATTCTTGCTCCTGAGATCAGATTTTCTTCCTCCATGATGTCACTGTGGTCAAATTACAGCTAATTCCTCAACTGCAAGCCTGCAAAAACAAGACAAGCAATAAGTATCACATTTTTCAAATGAACAGCAGGAAACTAAAATATCTATTTAAATCAAGGTGACAGTGCAAAAAAAGTGAAAATCTGGCTCAAAAAACTCTCAAAACGCGTTCAAGACTGCACACAGGTTGCTCAAAATCATCGGGTCAACTATCACTGACCAGGAAAAATGCCACGGGTGCCAAAAATGTGTTCAAAATTCCACTGCTCTCCAATTCCCATCCATCGGCATGATAACTGCTATCGGCGTGTCCAAAAATCACTTGGACGACATTCGTTGTTTGGCTGATGGCCTTTTATTTCTTTATTTCCCCCTTGTTTCTTTCCATCAGCGAGAGATTCGCCATCGGCGAACTCCAAATTCCCTGCTCCGACCATAATGATTTCACCGATGCCTATATCGGTGAGAGCCCTGCTGATGACTCCTTCATCCATCGCTTATCCCTTCATATCGGCATGAGAATTGCCTATCGGCGAACTCCAAATCTCCTTTGCCGATCACTATTGTTATGCCGATCTCGTTTTATTCGGTCAAGTCTTTTTTCATTTATCAGCGTAATCCTCACTTCGGCGTGACGAAAAACTTCTCCGCCAATCACTATTGTTTGGCCGATGGCCCTTTATTTCCTTCCATCGGCGTAAGTCTCGCCGATATAGCCTTATCAGTTTGTATTTTCTTTCTATCGGGCTGACACACGATATCGGTGAAGCTAATTAAAACTTCACCGATCGCCATTCTCTAGCCGATACCCCTTGTTACCTTCGATCAGCATAAGTTTCACCGACAGCGCTCTTCTTATGTTCCATCGATGTGAGATGGCCCATCAGCGTACTCCAAATGCCTGGCTCTGACCATAATGATTTCACTGATGCCTATATCAGTGAGAGCCCTGCCAATGACTTCCCTTCGTCTATCGCTTATCGGCGAGAGCTTCTCCTTCGGCGTGATGAATTCAAACTCAGCCGATACTTGAAGGTAATACCGATGACAATATCATCGGTGAGAGACCCCACCTCAGTGGAACACTTTCAAACACCGCCGACCGCACTCGTTACACTGATGGCAAAAGGCCATCGGTATGTCTTCGTCCATCAGTGAAAGCCTAAAGCATTGCCCCGATAGTAAATGTTATGCCGATACCTCACATCAGCCATAGTCTCACCGAAGTCTTGAACCCGAACCATTGAACCCTTGAATGTGGTTCAATACGAAGGTTCATTTGGATGGTTCAAAGACACATTTCCACGCAAGGACTTGCATCACAACTTGTTAGAAGAAAAAACTTTGAACCTTGAACCATTAAACTAAAAAAAGTTCAAGCGGATGGTTCAAACCTTTAAAAAACTTTGCCAATGAATAAATAATGGCGATCAAAAAGGTAACAAAGTGCGCCGATGCACTTCCTGCCAAACAGTCAAATGTGAGATACATAGTGGAACTCAAACAAAATTTATTTAACCTGAAACCACCAAGTACAAATATTTCAAAATTTTAAACAAATGCCAACAAGGAAAAAGGCAAACAACTGACTGTTTACCCTGCAAAACCTGATAGTACATTTTACCAAATTGATCATAACTTGCATAATATGATGAATTTTAAGATGGTTCAAAAAGTAACCCTAGCTCATTTTTCACAAGGAATCCAACCACATCATGCAATGGTATGGAAAATGCAATTTTCTATATTTTTAACAAGGTTTGCAAATTTGACTCCCCTTTTCCCTTACCACCAGACAGAAAAAACACAAGCAAAAGCAAAAGCAAAGCAACAGTAGGGGTCCTCATTTTGCTAAGGGGAAAAATGGGGCGTGTTGTGAACATCACAACAACTAGCAACCAAACAAAATAATTAAATTCAAAGTGTTCAAGTAAACTAGGTGAAATAAATCCATAACTCCCAACTATCCTTCCTGCAAATTACTATTCAGCTTGAGACTTAAGGTATTCAATAAGGGTACATGAATTTCCATTTTCAGTTTAATTGTGTGCACGTGATTAATTATCCTCATCTTGAAGATCGGTTGAACAAACCAGTGACTGACATTAGCCTACGTAGGTGAGGATATTCCCTCATAGCCGACCGGATAGAGCCTTGTTGCCAGCAAGCGTTCATAGGCCCGGCAAGGTTATCGTTACAATTCTCCTAAGTAGAGCCCCACTACCAGCGAACGTCTATAGCCCCGGTAGAGTTACTTAGATGGCTTAATCTGGAATTTTAGTATAATCCGCTTTATTTATTTATTTATTTATTTATATTTTATATTTTCTGATTTTGAAAGATTTCACAAGATATAGCAATTTGTAACTTCATGATGCAAGGAGTGGACACTTGCTGAAATTAAGCTGAGAATTGTAATGGTAGCAAGGGTGACCTCTGATTTTTCACCTAATATCTACACTGGTAAGTTCAACAAACCCAAGGATTTTAGGTGTGTCATCGTGAGAAACTTGCTTCGAATTCTCAATCACATTTATTGAATATGAAACTTCAGAAGATAAATAACTCTACATTCATGATAGTAACAAGTTATGTGTAAATTGTAAATGATTAACTTGAATATCCTAAATTTCATATTGTTTTCAATGGTTGCTAGTTTGCTCCTTAATACTCTAAAGTAAAACAAAGATCCCTGCTGAGGAGACAACAAACAAACCAAACAAACAGGCTATACAAAAGTAAAAAAGCAGAAAAAAACTATACAAACAGGCTGTACAAACAACACTGTACAAACAGAAACAAAACAAATAGAAAGAAACAGAAAGGAACTATACAAACAGCAAACCCAAAAAGAAAACAGCAAAAGAAGAACTGTACATTACTTACAGTACTTTACACCAAAATGGACTGCCCTTTACCTCAGGCCTGGAAGTAGTGTTTCAAATGTTGGCCGTTAACTGGTAATGGCACATCTTCTCTAGTCAAGGTCTTAAGTCTGAATGTGTTATCTCCTATTATTTCTGAGACTTGTAATGGACCCAGCCATAATTTATCGAATTTTCCATGGCTTCCTTTCTTTTCATGTGCTTTGTCCCAGCACAGGACTAAGTCTAATATCCTAAATGTTTTGACTCTTGCCCTTTTATCAAACCACCTCTTAACAACCGCTTGGTGTTTGGCAAACTTCTCGATGGCTTGACTTCTTTTCTCATCTAGTTGTAGCATTTGCACTATTCTGGCTTCCCTATGGTTATCAAAGCCTAGATACTCATTGGCAAACTTCCAGGTTGGTATTCTCAGATTTACTGGAAGTATGGGATCAGTCCCATAAACTAAATGATAAGGTGTGCTACCTAAAGCTGTTTTAAACTTGGTCCTATCAACCCATAATGCATATCTTAACAGGGTATTCCACTCTCTAGGACTCTTTGCAATTAACCTCTTGATTATGTCTAATAAAATTTTGTTCGTTGATTCAGCCAGTCCATTACCTTGAGGGTAATACTTTGAAGAAAACCTTAAAATGATCCCGTATTCAAATGCCCATTTAGAAAACTTTAAAAAAGAGAAAGCAGGGCCATTGTCACATACCAATGAATAGGGAGTTCCAAACCTGGTGATGATGTTTTCTTCAAGAAACTTGATAACTACCTTAGTTGTGGAAAATTTGTAGCAGGTGGCCTTAGTCCACCTTGTACAATAGTCTGTTACCGTCAGTATAAATTTGTGTCCTGCAGAAGATGGGGGATTGATGACTCCAATAAAATCCAAGCCCCACTGTGCAAACGGTTTGGATTCAATCACAGGTTGTAGTGGATTGGCCTGATTTCTCCCTTTATCTGCTACAGTCTGACAGGTGTGGCAACTTCTGATATGACTCTTAGTGTCTTTGAACATCGTGGGCCAGTAATAGCCTGCCCTCAGTATTTTGTGTGTTGTAGCTAGATGGGAACCATGACCAGTCCCGTACTTGTCATGTAGTTCTGTCAACACTTTATCAGCTTCAGCTCTGTTTATACATCTCAAATAAATTCCATCATGGTTCTTCCTGAATAGAAGACCTCCTCGCACCATATAATTTTGTGCTTTAATCTTCAAAGCTCTCCTCTGAGAAGCTTTCATCCTGTTTGGGTACTTTCCAGCTATCAAGAAGGTGCTTAAATCATCATACCAGCCTGATGCATCCTGGGAATTCAATACGTACTACTGTTTTATCAAATCTGGATCCATATTTGCTATTGTCTGCACCAATGCCTGCCCTCTAACCAGCTTCATGGGAATGATCTCCATGTCGAACTCTTGCAGCGTGGTGATCCACTTGGCTCTTTTTTCTCCAGGCTCGTTCTGTATCAGCAACATTTTTACTACTGCGTCTAGCACTATGGCTTTGATCTGGCTGCGCAGAATGTAGTGTCTGAATTTTTTCACAGCCTTTACTAATGCAAATGCCTGCCTCTCGATGTCTAGATACCTCAGCTGTGCATCCTTCAGAGGCGCGCTCATAAATGCGATGGGCCTCTCTTCATTATTTTTGCCTTTCCGTGTCAAGGCAGCCGCGACTGAATGAGAAGATGCAAAGGAGTAGATGTAAAATGGGCTTGTGTAGTCTGGACTTGCCAATACAGGGGCATTAGAAATTGCCTCCTTGATATCTTCAAATGCAGCTCTAGCCACTGGCATCCATTCCATCTGCGCATCCTTCTTCAACATGGCATTTAACGGCTACACGATCTCTGCAAAACCTGTTATAAACTTCCAAACAAAGTTAATTTTGCCAAAAAATGATTTCAACTGTTTCCTACTATTTGGTATTTGCAAATTTTTTATGGATTCTATTCTATCCGGATCAATTGAAATTCCACCCTCAGAAATGACATGGCCTAATAATTTACCTTCAGATACGCCAAATATGCATTTCTTAGGATTAAGGGAAATCCCATACCTTTCACATCGCTTGAGTATTTTCCTGAGATCCTCAGCATGAGTGGATGTATCCTTGGAATACACAGTTAAATCATCCATATACACAACAATGCACTTACCTGATAATCCACGGAATGCAATGTCCATGGCTCTCTGAAAAGTAGCACCTGCATTGATCAGACCAAAAGGCATTCTTCTATACGCATAATTTCCCCATTTACAAGTGAAGGTGGTTTTTAGTCTATCTTCTCTATCAATTAAGACCTGGTTATAACCTGAAAAACCATCTAAAAAAGACATCATCTTTGCCCCGTTTACTGCTTGCAGCACCTCGTCTATTGGAGGCAAAGGATAATTATCCTTTTCAGATGCTTTGTTTAAATTTCTAAAGTCTACGCATAACCTAGTGTCTCTGTTTTTCTTCCTCACTAGTACTAAGTTAGCTACCCAGACAGAATGTCTGACTGGGAAAATTATTCCAGCAAACAGCAATTTTTTAACTTCTTCAAAGATTAAAGTCTTTAGAATGGCATTCACAGGCCTTTGTTTCTGCCTAAATGGTTTGACTTCTTTTCTTAAAGGTATTACGTGAGTTATGATGGACTCATCAAATGTTTTCAAGTCTTCATACGTCCATGCTATGACATGTTTATTTTCTTTCAGAACGTCTAAAACCTCCTTTCTAATTTTCTCAGAGCAAGCTTTCCCAATTAGTACATTTTGTGGATTTTGCTCTGTCCCTAAGTTATGTAAATCACACTTACCCCCTTCCATTTTGGGCAAGTCTTTCTGTCTCATTACTCCATCGAAGTCAAAGATATGTTCTAATTCAATTACTCCTTTTGGTAAGAAGTTGCTCTTCAAGTTGATTATATCCTCTTCGTCCCATGTTACTTCAGGCCTTTCTTGTTCATCAATGATTTGAGCCTTAAATGCCTCATTACAAGTCAGAAAATCAATAATTTGTTGATCCCCTCCAAATACCTAAAAGTGTATAACGTTGTCTGGTATACTGGGCACGTTAACTAGCTCAACAACAAATCGTCTCAATCCTGACAGTGCCAATGGTTCTAATGTACTAGCAGCCACTGCTAGCACATCCGGCCTATGATTCAGCTCTCTGGGGATGTGCTCTATGTTAAAAGCATCAAATGAATCTATTAAACCCCATACTCTATGTCTGTAACTAATCATTTTCTTGTAATTGCAGGCGTATAGTTTCCTCACTTGTCTGACTACTAATTTAGAGTCTGAAAATACTCTGATTGTTTTCACCCTTTTCTTGATGGCCATGACAAGTCCTAAAATTAGGGCCTCATATTCAGCAATATTGTTAGTACAGGAAAATTGTAATCTATATGCTGCCAGATGTGATTTACCTTGCGGATTTATGAGTTCAACACCTGCACCTACGCCCTGTTTTGATTTGGACCCATCACATTTTAACGTCCACATGCCATCTTTACTTTTCTGACCTTTTATCTTAGCATGAATTGTCTCTTTTATTGCCTGTGGGGTGTTGTCCTGTTTATTCATGGGTTTTTCTGTTTGGTTAACTTGCATATGTGTGTTTTTAGTCTGTAACTCAGAAAGACAACTACCCTTGTCCTTTATTTCTTCTCCTAAATCTAGAATCAAGGCATCTATATCATCCTGAACATATTTCTATGTGGATCAGGATTCTCATTTTCCTCTTGTAACTCTACCCTCCCTATGCATTTTTTGTATTCATATTCAATGATGTCTTTGCATATTTCACAACTCTCCTCAGAATGTTGCCTATCATGGACTCTACACCTGTTTTTATACAATTTACATTGGACCGGTAGATTATGTTTAACGCATTCTTCCACCTCTTGTCTAATGGCATGACCAAATTTGTCTATTGCATTGTTTTCTTCATCTGAAGAATTTCCATCAGACTCAATGAATAATGCTGTCGTATTGCTGACACATTTTTTTTCTAATGTTTAACATCATGATCTCTTCAATCTTCACCCCATTGTTGGTAATTCTATAGACACCCGGTTCAACAGCAGCATATAATATTTCATTAGTTCGATTATACTATGTTATCATATGTTTCATTATGGGCTCTGCCTCTATTCTGATCTGGTTTGGGACACCCCTCCAAGGTAGCCACATATGTGAAAAGTCAGTGGCCATATATCCATTTAATGTCTTGGACCAATCCCTACTCAGCAACATTCCATAATTTACAGGTATATCCACTACTTGAATATCAATGATTTGGCTTACCCTAGGGTCTGAGGCTAATTGCATTTGAATGTTTATGAGTTCTCCTATCACGTTAACCTCAGTCTTATCTAATTGTGTGATAACCTTGGCAGATTTGGTGGGGGTCAGCCCGAGAGTCTCACATATTCCTAAGGGCATTACGTTGGCTGAGGCACCAGAATCTACCATGCAATTGTGTATATTCTTCCCACACAATCTAACAGTTAACAAGAAAGGGGGAGTATCCCTCTTATCCGCATGTATCACTAGATTTGTATTGGAAGGCTGCTCAACTTTCTTATTTTTCTTTTTAGGCAGTGAATCTCTATTAGGAACAGTTATATCAGTAGACACCTCATCTGTCATGGATGTATCCAGAGATTTTATAAAAGCATTTCTGATCCCTGGGGTCTTCAATAATTCATTTAGAGGTATACTGACCTTAATTTTCTTTATTTCCTCTGATAAGTAACTCATTAATCTTGTTGTCTCTATTGTTTCAGTTTTACTTGTTTGATCCTTTTGTATTGCTATTCTGTTATTTGTGTGCTGATTAGCTTTAAGTATGGCAGGATTGTTGCTGGCATTCTGATTTGGAGGTGTATTGAAGTTATTCGAAGGAACAGAAGTGGTAAAAGGTCCTCCTGGCCTAGGGTTGTTCCTCAAATTGTAGGTGTGGTTTTTATTTGTCTATTGAAAGGCTTGCACCTCTTCTATTTCGTTTAATATCTTGTTTTCAGATTCAAAGGGAAACTGAAAAGCATTTAACACAAAGGCTGATTCAGGATAAAGATTATCAAAATAGTATGGTTCATCTTCTAGCAATTCATCCTCTTTCTCTTCTGCAGTTGCAAAGGTAAATGTTTCTAAGACTAATGCTGTGTCATATCCTGAGGGTACTACCTCATTACCCTTGGGAATGAGAAATTCAGAGGTAGGAGGCTGCACATCTATGTTAAAAATGCTGGCTGCTAAGTGGAACTGTGGACAGTCGTGCTCAGCATGGGCATTGGTATTGTGAAATCTGCACCAATTTTTGGGTGCTGTACTGGTCATTTGTATGCTAGCTATTTGTTTTGCATCATGATTATCTATATTCTCAAAAGGAGAAGCTAGAGTACCGTTGTTGGGCCCAGTGTTCCATGTCTTGGGTGGCCTAGGTTGATTCTGATTTATGTTATTAATGCCCCAGGTCCTATTATCTATCACTGGCCCTCTATTTTGCATTGGTTGCCCCTGGTTGGGGCCTTGATGCTGATTATAGTTTTGGTTCTGATTGTACTGCTGATTTTGATTGGAACTATAGTTCTGATTTTGGCCTTGGTTGTGATTTTGATGTTGACTGTAGTTTTGGTTGCCTCTTCCATAGAGGTTCTCGTTTCTTAGTTGTGTCACTTCGGTGGTTAACCTTTTCAAATGTGCAGTGATCTCTTTGATTTCTTCCCTATCCTCTTGTGCTTTTGCCACAGTTATATCCCTAGGAGGTTGGAAGAAAGGCTGACCATTATTTTGACTGTTATTGGAAGTACTAGCCGTGTAAGGACTTATAGCTTGGATTGGGGTAGGACTATACATAGGTGTGTAAGGAGGAACCGGATTTAATAGTGGAGTGTGTTGCATAGGGGCTCCATTCCATGGTTGTGCCTGATTCTGCACCCCAAAATTTCTTCCGTTAACAAATGGACTATAAGTTGTATGCCTCATCTCTTGGTTCACTGAGGCTGCCTCTTTATAGGCTTTGGATATTGAATCTATGTCAGGTTTTCTTTTGACAAACATGGCAGTTAGAGGATCCAAGGTAGCATAGTACATAGCCAACAAGGGATCATCATCTATGGTATAAGGGGCTACCAGCCTAGAATAGGCTTTTGAAATCTGTCATTGAAATTATCAATCAACTCTCCCTCACCTCGTTTTATAGCTACCAATTTATGATACAAAGCACAAGGGTCAATGGGTCCTCTAAATCTTGACAGAAATGCTTCTTCCATAAGTGACCAGGAAGAAATGTAACCATTGGGTAAGTTTACATACCAGCTGGAAGCTTGTTCGTTAAAGGTGTAGGGAAATAATCTACACACCACATCCTCGTGCTCTAACATAGCCCTAAAGCATGCTTCCTTAAATATTCTAATATGATCTTCTGGATCCTGGTGCAACTGGTACTTGGGACATATCTTCTCTAGGTTTTTGGGCATCTCATGATAATCGTTGAAGAATATGGGAGAATTAACATTGAAATAAGCCATTGCAGGTGTTTGGGCTTGACCTGAACTTGTAGGAATACCTAGATTGATTGGTGGATTAGGATTTTCAGGAGGATTAAGACCTCCAGGAGTGCCTGAACCAAGATTTAAAGATCTGAACAGTGATCTGTCAGGACTCACAATACTACGGATGTTAAAAGGTGACCTAGGAGGTGTTCCAAATGAACTTCCTACTTGCGATATTTTTGGATTCCAAATTAAAGGTTTCTTACTTTGCCTTATATCAGGTAGTTGCACAAATATATCTTTTGAACCGGATTTAGACCTAGTCACTCTATTACTGTTATTAGCCAGTTTGAAACAAACTCTAACTCAGGAGGGCCCTCCTTCTAGTGCCAGAAAACTGTTGGTGATTGTTTTGATGCAATCATAACAATAAGTTAAAATTCACATATAATGAACTGAAACTATACTTGAAAGATAAGAAAGAATCATTTAAGATTCAATTAATCCCAAGTCTACAATGGTACTATTGGTCAAATTCAGTTGGTCAATGTGAAGCTGTAATGTTCAAGGGGCCTTACGTAGTTTAGAGTTTCTTTGTGGTTTACTGGACTCAAACTATGCAAAAAAAGATCATGAGATATGTCAATACTTTTCATTCCTTTGCATAAAAGTGTTACTGTGCTGCAAATTTTAGATGGTTTTCTTGAATTATTGCAGCTTTATCCTTTATACACTTATGAAAACTATCTACCTTTAACTTTGTTGTGCATGCTTCTTCAAATTTGAGACAACTTTCTTTAGATTTCTACGTTTTCAGCTAGATATTTCAGATGGGTTGAGAAAAGTTAGAAAGATCTAATCTACACCTCATTTACTCTACCAAATGATCTAATTGTTCTGTTATGCACTATGTAAATCCTACAGTAATTTGATCAAATCCACAGTAAAAACCTTAAATGCAAGTTCTGAGCATTTTCACAAACATACATTTAAAATTGCAAGCTCTCAAAGATAATATTTCAAAACACAAAGAAGAGCAGGAGAACACTCAGAAGATAGATGCAAAACTCCAGATTCTATTGTATTAGAAACAAATAGTCATACATGATTTACAATGTTGGAATGACTCTTAGTTTCATTGATCAAACTACAAAGAACTTACAAGCTTTATAGATACAGTAAGGAAGCCAGACATTCCACGCACACCTTACTGCAGACACAGGAGACCTCCTTCTTCTACTTCTAAACTAAAAGGTTCCTCTGTTCTAAATGTTACTTCTACAAATTCCTGCTGCTACAAATCTCTATGTAGCCCCTGTGTAAAGTATTACAGTGCAAAGAGGCACAATATAAAGACTTCTGATTGTCCTCACTATAGAAAAAACCTAACTAAATCCCTGGTTCAAACCCCTAGTTACAGCAATAAATACAGGTGAACCAGTTCTCCAAAATATCTCTGAGCAGTGTCAAATCTGGGCAAAATATTACCCCTTCTGAGAAGCTTTAGCAGCTCAGCAATAACTTTTGTTTGTCTGTTGTAGTAATGTTCTCAGCTGCAACCTTGTCCTCCATTTGAATGGCCTTGACCTCTCCACACTTGATCTTTATCTTCTTGCTCCTGAGATCAGATTTTCTTCCTCCATGATGTCACTGTGGTCAAATTCCAGCTAATTCCTCAACTGCAAGCCTGCAAAAACAAGACAAGCAATAAGTATCACATTTTTCAAATGAACAGCAGGAAACTAAAATATCTATTTAAATCAAGGTGACAGTGCAAAAAAAGTGGAAATCTGGCTCAAAAAACTCTCAAAACGCATTCAAGACTGCACACAGGCTGCTCAAAATCATCAGGTCAACTATCGCTGACCAGGAAAAATGCCACGGGTGCCAAAAATGTGTTCAAAATTCCACCGCTTTCCATTTCCCGCCCATCGGTGTGATAACTGCTATCGGCGTGTCCAAAAATCACTTGGGCGACGTTCATTGTTTGGCCAATGGCCTTTTATTTCTTTATTTCCCCCTTGTTTCTTTCCATCGGCGAGAGATTCGCCATCGGCGAACTCTAAATTCCCTGCTCCATAATGATTTCACCGATGCCTATATCGGTGAGAGCCCTGCCGATGACTCCTTCGTCCATCGCTTATCCCTTCATATTGGCATGAGAATTGCCTATCGGCGAACTCCAAACCTCCTCTACCGATCACTATTGTTATGCCGATCTCGTTTTATTTGGTCAAGTCTTTTTTCGTTTATCGGCGTAATCCTCACTTCGGCGTGACGAAAAACTTCTCTGCCGATCACTATTGTTTGGCCGATGGCCCTTTATTTCCTTCCATCGACGTAAGTCTTGCCGATATAGCCTTATCAGTTTGTATTTTCTTTCTATCGGGCTGACACACGATATCGGTGAAGCTAATTAAAACTTCACCGATCGCCATTCTCTAGCCGATACCCCTTGTTACCTTCGATCGGCGTAAGTTTCACCGACAGCGCTCTTCCTATGTTCCATCGGTGTGAGATGGCCCATCGGCATACTCCAAATGCCTGGCTCCGACCACAATGATTTCACCGATGCCTATATCAGTGAGAGCCCTGCCGATGACTTCCCTTCATCTATCGCTTATCGGTGAGAGCTTCTCCTTCGGCGTGATGAATTCAAACTCGACCGATACTTGAAGGTAATGCCGATGACAATATCATCGGCGAGAGACCCTACCTCGGTGGAACACTTTCAAACACCGCCGACTGCACTCGTTACACTGATGGCAAAAGGCCATCGGTATGTCTTCTTCCATTAGTGAAAGCCTAAAGCATTGCCCTGATAGTAAATGTTATGCCGATACCTCACATCGACCACAGTCTCACCGAAGTCTTGAACCCGAACCATTGAACCCTTGAATGTGGTTCAATATGAAGGTTCAATCGGATGGTTCAAAGACACATTTCCACGCAAGGACTTGCATCACAACTTGTTAGAAGAAAAAACTTTGAACCTTGAACTATTGAACCAAAAAAAGTTCAAGCGGATGGTTCAACGCGCAGGTTCAAACCTTTAAAAAACTTTGCCAATGAATAAATAATGGCAATCAAAAAGGTAACAAAGTGCACCGATGCACTTCCTGCCAAACAGTCAAATGTGAGATACAAAGTGGAACTCAGACAAAATTTATTTAACCTGAAACCACCAAGTACGAATATTTTAAAATTTTAAACGAATGCCAACAAGGAAAAAGGCAAACAACTGACTGTTTATCATGCAAAACCTGATAGTACATTTTACCAAATTGATTATAACTTGCATAATATGATGAATTTTAAGACGGTTCAAAAAGCAACCCTGGTTCATTTTTCACAAGGAATCCAACCACATCATGCAATGGTATGGAAAATGCAATTTTCTATATTTTTAACAAGGTTTGCAAATTTGACTCCCCTTTTCCCTTACCACCAGATAGAAAAAACACAAGCAGAAGCAGAAGCAAAAGTAAAGCAACAGCAGGGGTCCTCATTTTTCTAAGGGGCAAAATGGGGCGTGTTGTGAACATCACAACAGGAAGGTACATAGAGGCTATGCACTGACTCCAGGGCCATTAATAAAATCACTATCAGGTATAGATTTCCAATGCCTAGAATAGAATATTTAAGGGATTGCTTGGGTAGGGCTAAGTATTTTACCAAGATAGATCTAAAAAGTGGTTATCACCAAATTAGGATAAGAGAGGGGGATGAGTGGAAAACCACCTTCAAAACCAATGAAGGACTATTTGAATAGGTTGTCATGCCTTTTGGCTTGTCAAATGCACCAAGCACCTTCATGAGATTGATGAATGAAGTGCTAAAACCTTTCCTTAACAAGTTTATTGTTGTGTATTTGGATGATATACTAATTTTTAGTGACAGCAAGGAAGACCACATAAGGCATATCCATCAAGTGCTCAGGAGGCTTCAAGAGGAGAAGTTGAGAATCAATCTTGACAAATGTGTCTTCCTACAAGAAGAGTTGATATTCTTGGGGTTTGTCATCTCCAAGGGCAGCCTAAAAATGGATCCAAGTAAGGTTGAAGCCATTCTTAATTGGCCAACACCTACAATAGCCTCTGAGGTAAGGAGTTTCCATGGTTTGTGTAGCTTTTATAGAAAGTTCATTAGAGGGTTTAGTGGCATTTTTGCTCCACTTGTTGACACCATAAAAGGGGGCAAGAAATGTGTGTTTGTATGGACAAATGAGGCCAACCAAGCCTTTGAACTGTTAAAGAAAAAAATATCAGAACAACCGGTCCTTGTTCTTCCTGATTTTGACAAGGTCTTTGTGGTAGAATGTGATGCAAGTAAGAGGGCTGTTGGGGGAGTCCTAAGTCAAGATGGGAGGCCTGTAGCATTCTTTAGTGAGAAGTTAAATGAGGCAAAACATAACTACTCCACCTATGATCTAGAATTATATGCCATGGTTCAGTCATTAAGGAAATGGAGACACTGCTTATTGCCAAAGGAATTTATAGTTTTTACTAATAACCATGCATTAAGCTTCTTGAACAGGCAGCAAAAGTTGAATCACAGGCATGTCAAGTGGATGGAGTACATCCAAGCATACACCTTCTCCATAAAACACAAGAAAGGAGTGGCCAATAAGGTAGCCGATGCCTTAAGTAGGAGGAATCTTGTTGTGCAGACCATACAGTTGGAAAGTATAGGTATTCATGCCATCAAAGATCAGTATGCAGTAGATGAAGACTTCAAAGAACCATACCTATCTTGCAAGGCCATGACAGGAAGGTATAATACTAATTTTTCTAATTTTTTGTTGCAAGATGGATATCTTTTCAAGGGTAGCATGTTGTGTATCCCAAGAGGGTCTGTTAGAGAGAATATAATCAAGGAAAAGCACTGTGGCAGCATGTCAGGCCACTTTGGTATTGATAAGACCCTAGAATTGGTTAGGAGGTACTATTTTTGGCCCAAGTTGCCAACTGATGTAAGGAAGTTTGTTGAAACTTGTCAAGTTTGCCAAAGAGCAAAGGGGCATACATCAAATGCAGGTTTATACACTCCTCTACCTCCTTCAAAGCCTTGGGATTCCATCAGCATGGACTTTGTACTTGGTTTGCCCAGGACCAAGAATGGACATGATAGCATCTTTGTGGTTGTTGATAGGTTCTCAAAAATGGCTCACTTCATCCCTTGTAAAACCACACATGATGCCTCACACATAGCAGGTCTGTTCTTCAAAGAAATAGTCAGGTTGCATGGTTTACCTTTGTCCATAATCTTTGATAGAGACCCCAAGTTCATAGGACACTTCTGGAGGACACTTTGGAAGAGACTAGGTACAAACTTATCATTATCATCTGCCTATCAACCTCAGTCTGATGGACAAACAGAGGTGATTAATAGGTCACTTGGTAACCTCCTAAGATGCCTAACAAAGGAGCAGGGTGCTAGTTGGGATTCAATTTTGGCTCAGGCAGAGTTCTCATACAATGACACTGTCAATAGAAGCACCGGCCTGTCTCCTTTCCAAATTGTTTATGGCACTCACCCAAGGGGTATTTTGGAACTAAGGGAGGTTAAAGGACTAGAAAACAACAGTGCCTTGGCTGAAGACTTCATTCAAGTCATGAAGGATGTCCATGAACAAGTACAACAGAAATTGTTGTCCACTTCACAGAAGTACAAATAGTTTGCTGACAGGAAAAGAAGGGAATTGCAGTTCAAAGAAGGTGATTTGGTAATGGTCCATCTGAAGAAGGAGAAGCTCTCTATAGGTAAACATACCAAGCTACTCATGAAGAAGATTGGGCCTTGTGAAGTGCTCAAGAAATGTGGAGAAAATGCCTACAAAACCAGACTTCCGGATGGCATTGCTTTGTCTCCTATTTTTAATGTTTCAGACCTTTATTCCTATAAAGGCACTGATCCTCAGACTGTTGTTGAAGAAGATCAAACCGATCAGACACTCTAGGAACTCATTCCTTCATCTCCAATTCAGATTGAGTGCATTTTAGACAAGAGGGTTGCAAAACAAGCTAGAAGGCACACCTATCATGACTATTTGGTGAAGTGGCTAAACAAACCTCAGGAGGATGCCACTTGGATGAGTAGAGCAGACATTGAGAAGGCAGGTTTCACATTTGACACCATTCCAACTCAAGAGACTTGAGTTCTGTTTGACAGTGGGTGTATGGTGCAGGGCACCTAAGAGCAGTTTGATCCCTACAAGCATTTTGATAGCATCTTTGATAAGTTGAGTTTTTGTTTGATGTGTTTTGTATTAAGGCTTTTCATAGCCATGTTGGAAGGTCTATTCTTGTGTGGTCAAGAGGTCTGGGGTAACTTTATAAACCTCATATCCTTCTAAGTCCACTTGGACCTAGTTGTGCCACTTAGGCCTAGAAGGTCTAATATTGGCTTTTTGAGTTTGTTTGAGTTGTCTTAGTGTTTTAGCATGGTCTAAGGAGTATGATGGTGGTTTGATTCCATTAAACAAGCAAAACAAATCGCCATCCTTGTGGAAATGCAAAAACTCCATAGTGTCCAATGTTGCCAATGACACATTGGCCGGTTGAAACTTGGTTTGGGTGGTTGAATCTACCTTTGGAAGTTAGATACTGACTTGAATGGTTGTAAAAACATGGTAATTCACCCCTGTACGGCAGAGGACATCTGGTACGGAGTTTTGGGGCATTGAAACTACAGAAAACAGCAAATTTTCCTACTTTTCTCACTGTGTAAGGACTGTACTGACTTGTCACATGTGCAAATGTCATTTTTCTGAAAGTACTTGGAGTCAGGGTTCCAATGAAACTAGTTTGAGGTCCTGAAGTGATCTGGATCAAAAGTTATTGATCTTTCTTTCAAAATAGGTCTAGAAACCCTGTTTTTTAGGGCTGCCCCACAAATTTGGCCCTAGAATGCATTCCCACTGATGAAATTTCATGCCACTCGGTGAAATGTAGACTAAGGGTGTAGACTACTTGATTCCAAAAGTTTTTTTTCTGGGAAAGGCAGTCTTCTATTTTTAAGGTGATGCCCTAGGTCAAATATCTCTATGTATTTGACTGAAATTCATGCTATTTGAGGTTGTAGATGATAAAATCCTGATAGGGTGAGAAAATAAATGATGGTTTTGTGTTGTAGGGACATGGTAGAAGCATTCCAAATTCCTACCCCTAACCTATGCACCCAATTTTGAGCACTTACTTTGTAACCTAGCCCTAACCTGATTAATTAGGCCTAGAGACCTAATGAGTGTTCTGGATTGCTGGAGTGGAGTTGGAACATGAGACTTGGGAGTTTGATAGGGTCCCATAAAGGGTATCTAAAACCATCATTTGCTTGCCTAGTCATTTGGGATTTTGTCAAGTTTTGTTGAGAAAACCTAGTTTGGAGGGCTAGTAGCCCTACTAGTCAAGGTATAGGTTGAAGAGTTTTGGGAAGTTGGAGATCAAACCAACTACATAGAAGGTGTTTGTTGATCTGTCCTGAGGTGTTGGAGAAGCCTACAAGGTGGAGCCATCACTAGGATACCAAATCCTTCATACACCCTTGAATGTGCCTTTGGTTGCTTGGTTGAACGCTGTTTGAAGTGGGTGAGTGGGCAAAGGACAGTAGAGTAAACCCTTGTGTGTTGCTTCCCTTATGCCACCTCTGCATCAACAAAGGGAAACCTTTTTAAAGGTCCTATGCCAACATCCAAAATTTAGGTCCTAGTAAATCAGCCTAGACTAGGGTGTGGGTGCCCAATTCCCAAGGCATGATTTGAGTCTTGATTAAGCATTAAAGTGGACCCCTAAGCCCCATTTGACATGGGTTTTGGGGGAAATTGCTTCGAGATAAGTTTTAAACATGCATAATGAAATTAAGGGGACCTAGGAGCTAAACTAGGAGGTAAAAAAAGTCATAGGGAAACTTTTTACAACATAACAGGTTGTAACTTCAAAATATCTCAATGGTCTGTAAGAGCTCTCCCTTGTGTTATAAAAGGTGAGATGCTCATTGTTTTAAGGGTTGGAAATTTTTTGGGACTATGTTGTAATCATTTTTTGTCATATGAAAAAAGACTGAATATCCTTATGTCATTTTCAAAAAGAGCATGTATCATCTAGTTTGATTAAAACCAACAAGGTTATTTTTTTGTGTAATCTTTGTCTTCGAGTGTATATCATAACAAATATTTGAATAAAGTAGCTAACAAGTGTATTGTACTAAATCACACATTTGTTGTGATACATTTATTTCTTGCATTAGCTTATGTTCAAGTAATGCAGAGTAAAATATTTTCAAGATTTAAATGATGTTTACTATGATATAACATGATTACTAAGTTTGAAGGTTACATAAGAAAGCTCTGTGTGGTTGACATCAATATTAAAATATTGGTTGTTCAAAAAATCACCAAGATCAAAAGTTACATAGGAAAAGATGTAGATAGGTGACTCTATTTAACCAATGATAGGCACCTATCCTCATAGTACCAATTTCCCAATCACAAATCTATTTGAAGAATATGTTTATTTCACTATTTAAATTATTCATTATAATCTGGTACTTTCATTTTCAAAATCTAGGTCTGCAGAATATGTTTTAAGAGTAGGATCAGTTATATATCATTCCTTAGGTCATAGGATGAAAGTAGATCTGTTATTTATAGATATTTGGGTTATTCATGAGTTAGATGTTTTATTTTAAAGTATCTATTAAAGGGAAACCCACCCAAGCCTTATAGAGCCTGAAGTGCAAAGGAGATTTGTCAGGAAGATGGTTTTTCCTATTTCATTGGCCCATTTCCTATTGGTATGTTCTAAGCCTGAAATTTAGTACGTAGAGATCAGTAAGGTACACTTAGGGGAACCAACAGGCCCAATTAGACAAGAAGGTATAAGTGTAGAAGAAAACAATGATTTCTCAAAAGGGATATGTGAAGTCAAGATATTAATGGAAAATATGGGTGAAAAAGAAGCATAATGTAAGGTATCCCTTTTGATTTCAATGAAAAGCAACTACTCCCACAACATCACTAGTATCAAGAAATCAAAATAAAGTTCTAATACTAGATGATAACGAACTATTCCCATATGATCACTAGTATCAAAATATTGAAACAAATATATGATACCAAATGAAAGGAAACTAAGCACATAAATGCATACTAAATAGTTCCTACATTAATCCCCTAAGGGAAACTATGCAAATAATTCCAAATCTATAGCTATTATAGTACAAAAGAACATGTGGCATGAGATAAACCTGTTAGGGTTAGCCGGCAGAAGATATCAATTAATTGCAAATAAAGATTAAATAGAGGAATGAAAAATACACAGAAATAATAATAGTGAGAGACAAGTTTTAACGTGGTTAACCCAAACTTGGGCTACATCCACCAACAGAGAGTCCAATATTATTATCTAGTAAATCAAAACTGACTACAACTAGCAATCCATGCAACTCAATAGCACTGCAAAATGCTACAATACAATATCAACGGAAACCCTAACCCTTAGCCATTTTATCATGACTTTTGTCGATTACAAAAATAGTGTTTTTTAATCTCGGCCAATGAAAAATAACTCCCGACGCCTTAATAAAATAATAAAAAACCCTATGAGGTTTTGGGCACACTGCCCCCGAGCTCCTATGAGGGCACTGCTCCTCGACCCCACACTGTATCGCACCAGGGAGCATGCCAGGGAGCATGCCAGGGGCGCTGCCCCTTGACCCCGTAGGAATTTGGGGGGAAACTACACTGATAAAAGTGGGGTAAATTTAACCTCTGAGTCTGATTAGGCTCCATATAACAACAAAACCTTTTTAGGAAAAACCTAGCCTCTAAAGCACACTCAATGTATTACTCAATAACAAAACAGTTCCAATGGCATTGTAAAGTACTGATGCTTTATTAGGAGTACAAGAAGGATATCTCAAACCATTTACTTTATGGAGTCAATCCACCCATAACCCATGCCTCTAACACATTTTCTCCAACATGTGAACAAACTAACAACAACTCAACCAAATATCCATGGCCATAATACATTATTGTGATCATGGGCAACAAGAGAGCATACATGGTGGAGATATAGTAGCATAAAATTAAAAATGTGCCTCTCTCTCTTTTTGGGTGAAATCTAATATCATAACCATGTCTTCCAACAATTCCTTCGATCACAAAGCATTGCCAAAACTCTCACTACATGATCCTTGTAGAATCTAAGAGCTTCTCATATTGTGATGTACATCTTCACACTAGAAGATCATCTATATCCAAATAATAGATTTTTCAAAAGCACCCATATCATGCTAGAAATATCATTGAATGTGTTCCAAAGATTCCCATGGAACAATAAGACATCACTACTAAATATCTTAATAAAATTTTTAAACATCTACCCATGGCATAGTGATAAGCATCTCCCAAAGTATAACAATCACCCATGCCATAAACACAATCAAAAAATCCCAAAGAAAAACTTCTTCCCAAGAGCTCCTAATTTGAAACTGAAAAACTACCATCTCCAAACCAAGAAGACAATATGACACAATAGGCTATATCACTACATAAAGCTCCCATTGAACTATTAACTAAAACATAATATGGCATCATAATCCATATACTTACGAAACCTTGAAGATGATTTTTTTCTAACCAAAATATCCACATTAGACCACTTTCACTACCAAACGTCACATTAAAAAGTGATTCAAAGCTTTCCATGGTAGAATCATTCATGCCCTCAAAAACTTGAGAACATTCACTAAGGTCTTGTGGTGATGATAACTCAAAAATTTTGCAACCAACCATTGTCACTACAAAAAATTCCTTCCCATGATTGAATGTCTCATGTCCCCTACCCCCCATGGGACATTCATTAAGGTTTGGTGATAGTGACAACTTATAATTACTTTAGGTGTTGTTGGGGTGACACCTTGTTGTAACTTCCCAGAACCATGAGATATTGCCATCGTGACAATTGAGGTCTTTCTTGGCATCCAAGTCTCACCATGATGACACCTAGGGGTCTCCCTATCCTTAAAGATATATCTTAGGTGACAATTGTTATGTGTATAAAAGGGGGATGAATGGAGTGTGTGAATACACTAGATCAAACCCTCCTGTCACTATAACATTCAAGGACAAAACTAAGCCTAAGTCACTATAAGATGGATGAGGATTCAACTATAGTTTTTGTGCTCTTGTTTGTCAAGGAAATATAAGATTCAACCAACCCTTTTATCAAACCCTAGGCCATTATCAATGCTCTAAACCCTAGAACAATGATAATCAACTTGAAACAGATGATCGACAATAGAAATCAAGAAACCAAAAGTATAGAGAGGATCAGTAAGATGTCGGAACCTATCTCCTAAAAGTTGAAGTGTCGAAGGACAAATTTCGCAACCGCCCAAGTCCAGAAGTGAGATTTTGCTAGAGGTCAAAACTGAGAAAAAGGCTACAATTGATGCTCAGAAACCGTATCTAGAATCTTGAATCTTTATATACCAGGGCGGCAACCACCCAAGTCTAATTGGAGGAATATTCTAGAATAGTTTCTGGATCTTGAAACTTAAATTCTTGCACTGCCTTCCTATAGCTCCACTTTTCCTGAAACCTATACCTATAACCTGGACACAAGATGACAAGAGAAGGGTTTGGGGGTTGTGGTGTTTAGGGATTTACCTTAGTCAAATCCAAGGTTAGCATTCAAGCTTTCCCAACATCATTGTTAATGAGAGAGCATACCTTTACAAGACAGAGGCTAAATATAATCCTAATGATGAAATGATTCAAATGATTCAAATAGCAATGATGCAACCTTGGAGGTGAAGTCCTTAGGAGGATGAAATATCTTCAACTCATAAGGAGATGGATGATGATACCATATCTATAACAAACACACAAATACAAACACAAAGCTACAACAATAACACAATGAATGCCTTGAATCCTCTTTGCTCCAATATCATAAGTTTGTGTTATCCATCTAGGTGTAAAATAAAGTCATAAACTCACTTATTTATGCTTTCCCACTAACATTTATGAATTTAAATCAGAAAAGCCGACAAGGAGAAACATTTTGGAAGGGCCTAAGCCAACATGCCATTAGTTAGCCCTGACCAATAAGGGGAGACTTGGGCGGTTGGTGCCCAAGTCCAAGGGCCTAAATTAGGCTAGGGTTAAGCTAAAGGAGGCCTCAAAGTTCCAAAATGTCACATGTGTTGGGTAATTTCCTTCAGGATGATCAATTAGAATGTATAATGAAGTATAATAAAGGAAATAGGACCTAGGAGCTAAACTAGGAGGTAAAAAGGCATGTGGCCACTTTTTACTCTATGACATTTAGCTCCCACTTTAATGTGTGTATGACCTTACGATCCATAAATGCATTAAATTATGGTTAAAACATGTCAGACACATCAAACACACCCTAAGTTAGAAGACTATTGATAGCCCCCAAGCTTAGGAAAACATAAGAAAACACTTAGCAATCACATAAGACACAATGAATACAATAAGGAAGCACATAATATATGGAGAATATAGTGAAGCAAGCAATACATGGAGAAGACATGAATGCAGTCATGCAATACACAAAGAATACATGAAGAGAAGACATGATTTAGCAATTACATATCCATATATATAAAATGCTAACTAAAGTAAATAAAACACACATGTAAAGACACACAAAACACATAGAGTGTGGGGAGGGACTCATCGCTACACAACTTTAGACCATGCCACAAACATGCAAGACATGCCAAGAAGACACATAAAACACATGGAAGACACATGGAATACACGAGTGTTGCATAGTATGCCATAGACACACTATGCATCTTATACATGACAAACACGAGTAGTAGGTAGGAGCTCATCACTACTCCACTATCTAAAACATGCCAAACACAACTGACGGTTGAGCTACTCTACCACAACTGCCAAAGACACACTTAAGGGTGAATGACTTAAGATCTAACCTTGTCTTGCAATGAGGACTTTGTATAAAAGGATGTGCACTAGCTCAAGAGATACACTATCTCGTCTCATGATGAGGGCTTTGTATAAAAGAATACACACTAGCTCAAGAGATACGTCATGCCACCTCGTAATGAGGGTTTTTTTCTTTCTTTAAAAGGATGTACACTAGCTCAAGAGATACACCATCCTACCTCATGGTGAGGGCTTTCAAACATGCTTTGTTAGTGTCAAAATAATCAAACATATACCATTATATATGCCCCCACCTTAAGGTGGTTGATCCTGCTTGGCGATATCAAGAACATTAAGGTATAGTGAAAACACGCAAGAGAACAAGAGCTTTTGCAAAACCCATGCCCCCAAAGGTGACATGTACCATGATCGTCGAATGTTCCCACAAACACATAAAGATTTGTTGATAAGATAATGAACAAGATATAAGCTTTGATCAGAAAATCTTACTCTAAGATAATAACCAAATGAATTCATAGAAGCTATGCATAAGTCATATATTAGATCACATCAAAGACCAAGGCTACACTTGTGGGTTTGAAACTGAGTATATCCATTGGGTGTATACTACAGGTGTCTCAAAATCGAGTGTAACAACAAGGTGAGATACGAAACAATCCAAAGTTTATGGAAACAGATTTAGAGTATTACAAAAGTTTGTTACAAGAGATATCACAACATGATACATCACATGAAGTGATTCTACTAGTCAAGCATCAAATATATATAAATCAACCCCATCTTCATATATGGACTGGGTCCGTTTTTTCTTTCTTATTGAAGGGAGACATAGTCCTTATTAATATATATTTGTTTTCATCATCCTCTAGCTAGTAGAGTCACTAAAGAATGTAAACAATAAAATGAGAGAGGAGACAAAAGTGACTTGGGTTTACAACATAGGAAGATGCCCCCCAGACATCTTCCCTAGTGTTATGCCTCCAAGGCACAACACACAACAACAAAATAGATGAGAGGAATGATAGAAACATGATGAAACAAATGGAAGAATGGTCACAATAGGGGTGGTCTCCTTGTATCCTTGACCTTACAACAGTATCAAGGGTTATCCAAAGAGACCTAAATAGCATATAACACAACATGGGGGAACACAACACATAAGAGGAGGCCACATAAAGGAGCAACTCAAAGAGATGCTACAACAAAGGTGGCTAAAAAGGGTTAGAGATACTTACATGTTATCTTTGATCTTGATATTTATATTTATTGTTAACACTTTGTCTTTTGTTCTCCCTTCCCTTTGTATCATGTCATCTGTATCTTCCTATATTTGTGAAGAGGGGATTATAGGAGTTGGCAATGGAAAGCTTCTCTCTTGAAAGTCTCCCCCTGCTATATGCCAGGATGGTGGGGAATGAACCGGATAGATTCCCATTTTAGTCAGTTGAGGTGGTGTTGAGGTATCTTGATCCTTAGGAACAATATGTTCATTTATGTTCTCCACATCATTAGAGATATCCAAGGTGTTTGATTACTCAAGCAATGGTGGGTGATCTATTTCTTTGTTTAAGATGTGGTTAAGAAGAGTTTTAAGATTGTTAGAGGAACTTCTATTATCAATAGGTTGAAGAGGTTGTTCAAAAAGAGAGACTTCATCATCCAATGCTTAATCTTGGCCACGAAGAGCATTGGAATGAAGAGATGGTAAAGTGTTGTTAAGGAATGTTCCAATTATTTCTTCTTCTTGCACCAAAATATCCTCACAAGGAGGAGTTATGTTAGGAGAAGGTTCCAAATCATTGGATGGGGCACACAAGGCTATGTCATTCTCATATGTCTTAGAGATAATGTCCATTATATCATCATGAAATGTAGTAAGTGTCATGCCCACATTTCCCATGTAGTCACAACACACAACACATGTGTCATGTCCACATTTGTCATGTGGTCATGACACGAATTACAAAAAATTTTTTGCATGTCACTAGGAACCCCCTCGCACACGTCTACGTGCTTAGTGACAATACACATAAGGCATAAACATGTCATTCATATTCAGGGAAGTGTGTCAACCTACACAATCCCCTGCATGATGAAGGTTGTCTAGGGGGTATGCGACACCGTGTGTGTTGTTTCTAGAGTTAGAATGGATTTAATTCAAACCCTAAGTTTCCTAGGTGGAAGAGATGATTTTGACTGATTCGAAACCAAGTCCTTACTCTAATGCATAAATGAAGATCGAAAAAAAATCACGCATCAAATGGTAAGGTGGTCGCATGATAAAATGGAGTGAATAAAATAGATGACATAAAAATGCTATTAAAATAAAACCTTAAAATTCTGAGAAAATTCGGCAGCATAACATGTTTTCAACATTTGAAATAAATATTTCAAAAAGAATCCCCAAGGAAAATAATTAAGGGAAAAATTAAAATAAATAAAGTATAAAATAAATTATTAAATTCTAAGGTCAAAATAACATTACCACTCAACAATATATAAAACTCAAAATTAAATAAATGACCAATTTAAAATTTAAATAATTAAGTCCTTTAATAAATATAACTGCAACCATTATATTTATTAAATAAAGTGAAAAGATTGAAAGGGGGGAAAATTAAGCATCCCTTTCCATAAGAAACGTCGATTAAATTAAAATAATTCGATAAAAATGATTTCCCTAAGAAATTAATTTACAACCCCACTAGATGAATAATAATGTGTCCAAAATAAAATAAAAGGCAAGGGATAAGGAATCCCAATAAATAAAAAACAATCACATTCCCATTTAAAATAAAAATCCACTAAATGAGAAATTAATCCAATCCCAAAGAAAATAAATAAAACAAAATGAATTTCATCCTTAAGGAGGCAAATAATTCCAAAAGTCAAAATGTAAAATAAGGGGAAGCTTGAATTCCCGTGCACATGGGGGAATGAAAGAATAAATAAAATAACATTTCTATTTTCCACTCACCCTCCAACTTAGCCCTATTCCAATATTATATTATTTTTCTAAAAGAGATGCCCTAACCCTAAGCCTATCTCTTCTATTGTTTCCTTTTGTTTCTTTGCCTCTCAATTTGTTTTCTCTTCTCTCTCTTTGTTTGCACTTGTAGGCTGAAGGTTTTTCACTCTTGTGGCTGCCATGGAAATACCTCTCACAGAGGTATATACTTAATTTTTATATCCGTAGGGCTTCTTTTTTTTGTTATATATATATATATCGAAACAAATACATTTTTATAAAGCTATAGATCTGAGATATTTTTTCATTCAAAGATTAACACAGAAAGTGACACACACACACACATATATATGGTAGGTGAAAACAAAAATAACAGTCGAAGGAAAAACCATGAGGCCGAGGCACATTGCAAGGGGGGGACGGAAGTCTCATGGCGGACTCTGCTGCCGCTATCCTTACACTGCAGAGGGAAGGGGAAATGGGTATGGGTTTTAAGGCAAGGTAAGGGATGTGGGGAGGGGGTCAAGCCCCCTCCCCACATCCCCCGCGCAGACTATAAGAGATGTATGGTGGGCGGCGGCCATGGCTGCCGTCCACCATATCTTAAACTTTTTTCTTTTTATTGTTACAGTCTTTAACTCAAACCTCATACCATTTAAGGTTTGACCTATATTTCCCTGTTTATTATGCTTTAAAATAATTTGTATATTATAAATAATAGCTGTGAATATGTATCAGTAGGTATATATATACTGCTCACACATAAAATCAATGCTATTTAATACCCAAGGATATATATATAGATTTGATACATATACATACATATATATATTCACATACAACTAAAGGAACATAAAAACAAATATATATATATATATATATATATAACCACAATTACATAAAAGAAGATTATAACCAATTTTGCAACTCATATTAACCCAGATGTGTATTTTTTTTTTTTTTTAAAAATACAAAGAAATAAAGAAGTACTATTTTTCTTTGCAAAATAAATAGAACAAAATTGTTATCTCTTCTCCTTCCTTTTTTACAAAAAAATAATTAAAACAGAATGACATAATCTCTTTGGACAGTAACTTAAATAGAGCAATTTCTTCACTTTTAAAACATCAAGATAGTTTAAACAGTTTACTTATAAATACATTGCTTGAAACAAAATTTTACATGAGAAATTTAAACAATTTTCTTTGTTTCTAAATCCATTTCAATAGGACTGATATATTCTCCTTTCTTTCTAAACATTCAATAGAGTCAAATCTACAACATATATATCTATTTTTTTAAAATGACAATGACAACAACATTATTTTCTTTTTGTCAACCTTCCACAACTCAAAACTCACAGCAACATAGCACATGTATGGAAACTCAATAAAAGTATTATACATAAAGAATCCCATCCACAACAATAACAATGGGGAGTACAATAATTTTGACAACAATACATTAAGGCCTCCAAGGCCATGGCTCTCAAATAGCCAATACAAAATAATACAAAACAAGGAAAGAATGAGCTCCTCCAAACTTCATTTTCATCAACTATGAAACCTGCAACAAACAACACAACAATGGGGAACCAAGCCATGAAGGAATGCCCTCCTCCCTACCATAGACCTGCTAGTGGGTCACCCCCGAGCTGGGGAGGTAGGAGTTCACACAGTTTTGCACACACACACCACAACAAATAAAAAAATTTAAACACACAAAACATCACTCCCATGGATTTGCACAAACAAAACTCAATAAATTGAGTTTAGAGGGGGTAGGGAAGTGGACCCCTCAACTCAAGAGGCCACCCTAAGAACTCCAAAGATCTCAAAAATCCCAAGGCCTCAAGCCAAACACATTTTCCACCAAAACTCAAAAATCACAATGGCACTCATGCCAAATCACATATTGTCTCCAAAACTCTTATGATGCCCTCAAGGCTAAAATAGTGCAACACAAAGGAGATGACCTCGAAGAGGTTCACTCTCCCCTACCCCAAACTAGTTGAGCCTTTCCTCCAAAATGGAGGTGCTCTCACCACACCCATCCCACACAAAAATAAAATGACAACCCACATAAAATGCAACCACATACACAAAAGAAAGCATAAGCAAAAAGGGTAATGGCCATAGCCATGGAGCTTATCTTCAAAAGCCCTAAAATGGAAGCACATTTGATGAAGAGCTCCAAGCTTCCCAAAATTTTCTCCAACTCTCCAAAAATTTTCTAAGTCCCAAAAAGGACTCCAAGAATAGAAGTAAAAAATGCAAAATGCAAGAACCCCACACTCCTCTTCAAGAGGAGATAATATAGGCCTTCCAATTTAGCCTTGAGGAATGAGAAGGTGACACTTGTCACCTTCTCCTTCCTCATCCCATTCCACTTGCAAGGGAGAAGAAGTGTGAGGGTGACAAGTGTCACCCTCCAATTCCATTCCATTCCTCACCTTATCCACTTGTGCTCTAACACATGTGTGAGAGACCAAGTGGTGAGGTTGCAATTCCCTTCAAGCCTCCATGAGGATAAGGGATACCATATGGCATCCTCTTATTCTCCAAGAGCGCCATCTCCCTCCAATATGCTCTCACACATGTGTGAGAGCCTTGGAGGGAGATCCCACACACTTGGGAGTCTTGGACACCTCCCAAGTCTTCTTGGTGAAGGGATCCCAAAACTTTGGGAAGGGAGATGGGTCTTTCCTAAAGCATGACTCATCTCCCTCCCTTAGCCATTTCAAAATTCGTCACTTTGACTAAACCACAGTTTAGAGTGACCAAAAGTGAGTTACCCTAAGGTTTAGTTAGTCAAAATTGACCCTAGACCGAAGGGTAACCACCTAGGGTAAGTTTTGGGACACTAAGGTACACCTAGGGAGGCATAAATTCACTTTTAAATGGTTCATAAATAAAAATAATACCAAGTGGTGTAAAACAATTATAAATATACAACACATGATATAAATCAACTAAGAAAGGGGTCACTAGGCCAAAATAAATAAATTAAGCATGCACGCAAGCAACATCTGAACACACATGATCCTCATCCCTTGGGAATGGATCGGTTTCACAGGGAAATAACATATGTGTGAACACTACCTCCAATTTCCCATGGCCTGGGAATGTCATCTTGCACAACTAGATCAAGTGTCAATCACATCATGGATAATCATAGACGAAGCAATTGAAATTAAATTCATGTCATTGCATACAATATTAATTATTTACAACATAATTTAATATTATAACTACCTTTTCTATCTAATGTCTCATAATCATCATCAAATAATATATCCACATAATGAACTTGAAATCACATCAATAATCATCATCAACTATATCTCATATATCTAATATCATCAAAATATGATCAAATCAATTCACCACATGTCTAATCAATGTCAAACCAAAAGTCAGAAGCTATAATCTAATCTGCATAATGGAAATAATAGTCTCTCAAAGTTTGATAATGTCACCAACTATAATGTAAAATGATCAAAATAAGGAAGGAAAATAATTGGCCTCACAGTAAGGGAAGGGGAAATGTCCTCATCATTCCCTTCCTCATGATCCTTCATGGAGATGAAATTAGTGAGATTTTCTAAGATCGAAGGGTAGATGCCCAAGAGAGTTGTGAAGCTTTTGAAATTAGATATGTAACAAAGGATTTCATATGTGGAACTCATGGAAATGTCAATATCATAAATGTATGATATTTGTGGTAGGATTTGAGGATACTTATTAGTGAATTTGTAGAAATTGTCAACATCTATGATGTATGCAAATAAAGCTTCCAAAGATGAATAACAAGAAGCATCCATGGTGTAAATTATAATAACTAGTTTGAGGAAATTAGGTTTTTTAAAGAGCAAAAACACATGAATTTCATGAAAAATCAAGTAAGATGGAAATAGTACTACACAACAAGGCAAGCTGAATGATTTAAAGGCTTTCTTAAATGATTGTGAAGAAAGTGTGCAAAAAAACCCTTGATGTTGAAATATGTGCATTGTGTAATTACAAAATTTGAATTTTCAATGCAAGGACACACAATGAAGCAACACTACAACTCAAAATTAGATTTGAATGATTGTTCAAAGGAGAAGAAAAATAGATGAAATAAGATTTTGGCCACCAACCTTGGCTTCTTATGGAAACTAGGTTATATGAAAATGCAAAATTTCAACAAAACCATAACAAGTGATATATGCAAATGCAAGGTGTGAGATCATGAAATGATGAATTACTATTATTTATCTTAGATATGATGTAAAAATTAGAAAATTAAATGTTTCCAATGATATGCAATGAAATAAGGGGCCGATAAGGGCATGGTTCGGTGGTTAAGTCACTCGGTTGTAGTGGCGGCCACTAGAGTTCAAACCCCTGCTGGGGCAACGAGCTCGCAGGCTTTATGCCTTCGCTGGGCCATCGCAGGTTTGAAGTGTTCTTGCTAGGGGATGAGGTCCCCCATGTTGTGGCCTCACCGGTTCATTGGTCCGGGCAAAAGCATTCTCATGGATCTAGAGGGCATGTCGCACCAGTGTCGCCAGTCATGTTAAAACGTTTACTAGGCTCATTTATAAAAAAATGATATGCAATGAAATAATTCAATACTATGCCTTTGTGCAAGCCTAGAATGCTTTTTTTTAATTTTTTTTCAAATGTATGCAAGATTTTTCAATGAAGGATGAATAATATGATATGAATTAATGAAAGATCTGATTACAACACTCAGCCATATGCAAGTTTAGAAAAAAACATGGGTTCACCAAAATGTTATGTGTATAAAAGGGGGATGAATGGAATGTGTGAGTACACTAGATCAAACCCTCCTCTCACTATATCATTCAAGGACAAAACTAAGCTTAAGTCACTACAAGATGGATGAGGACTCAACTATAGATTTTGTGCTCTTGCTTGTCAAGGAAAGATAAGGTTCAACCAAGTCTTGTATCAAAGCCTAGGCCAATCAATGCCCTAGACCCTAGAACAATGATAATCATCTTGAAATAGATGATTGACAATAGAAATATGGAAAGCAAAAGTACATGGAGGATCAGTAAGATGTCAGACTATCTCCCAAAAGTTGAAGTGTCAATGGTCAAATTTGGCAATTGCCCAAGTCTAGAAGCAAGATTTTGCCAAACGTTAAAACAAATAAAAGGTTACAATTGATTCTCAGAAACCATATCTAGAATCTTGAATACCTATAGACTAGGGTGGCAACCTCCCAAGTCTAATTGGAGGAATATTTTGGAATTGTTTCTGAAACTTGAAACTTAAATTCAAGTACTTCCTTGCTATAGCTCCACTTTTCCCAAAACCTATACCTGTAACCTACACACAAGATGACAAGAGAGGGGTTTGGGGGTTGTGGTGTTTAGGGATTTGCCTTAGTCAAATCCTAGGTTAGCATTCAATCTTTCCCAACACCATTGTTAATGAGAGAGCATGCCCTTGTAGGGAAGAGCCTAAAGGTAATCCAAATGATGAAATGATTCAAATGATTCAAATAGAAATGATGTCACCTCAGAGGTGAAGTCCTTAGGAGGATGAAATCTCTTCAACTCATAAGGAGATGGATGATGATGCCATATCTACAACAAACACACAAATACAAACATAAATCTGCAACAATAGCACAATGAATGCCTTGAATGCTCTTTTCTCTAATATCATAAGTTTGTGTTACCATCTAGGTGTAAAATGAAGTTATAAACTCACTTATATATGCTTTCCCTCTAACATTTACAAATTTAAATCACAAAATCTAACAAGGAGAAACATTTTGGAAGGGTCCAAGCCAAGATGCCATTAGTTAGCCTCAAACAATAAGGGGAGACTTGGGCGGTTGGTACCCAAGTCTAGGGGCCTAAATAGGGTCAAAGTTAAGATAAAGGAGGCCTCAAGGGTCCAAAATATCATGGGTGTCAGGTAATTTCCTTTGGGGTGATCAATTAGAATGTATAATGAAGTATAATGAAGCAAAAAGGACCTAGGAGCTCAACTAGGAGGTAAAAAGGCATGTGGCCACTTTTTACTCCATAACAACAACTAACATTAGGCATCTCACACTAGAACTTTCAAGAGCCATAACTTTCACATGCACACGCAAAATTAGTTGCCACTTATTTTTAAATTGTATATTTTTTCAAGACAAATCTAAATCATAAATCCAAAAGTCTCCAAGAGGTCCCACCATGTAAATAGCTCCTCTCCTTTGTCTATATCACTTAGTGTCCCTATCCTCCAAGGTGTCACACTAGTAAAAAATTGAGGAAAAAATTTGGCACCAATTTTGACCCTCCACCCTATTGGTGTTCAGACATGTGGCTCCACAATTCTTAAAAGATTGCACCAACACCTAAGGCCAAGTAATGCCAACATAGGTGATGGAGATGACTTATTATCAAAATGTGGTATGAATGGACTAATGATTATGAGTGGGTAGACTCATCTTTATTTGTGGGCTTAGCTAAACCCGAGAGGGTATTTCCCAAATGTATCCTTAATAGGACATCTATCAAATATGGTGAAACATGACTAAACCAATCACAAATATACCTAGTGTACATTTGACCCCAAGATTTGTCACTAGGACAAAGACTAACTAGTTGCATGTAAAACCTTTTCTTATATGTTGATAACTACAACCTTGCATATGCGCCTAAATATGATAGTGGTACAATATTCCCATAAGTTACTACATTTAACTTTTCATAAATAATGGCAAGGTGTAGGCATGCATGACATGATCCTCTAATAATCTAAGTAGTTTGTGGTCACTTAAGCTATTACCTAATTTATAATACTAGATCACGAGAGCCTTTAGGAATCTTATCTAATCCTAAACAAATAAGGAAAAAAGACATGATTAAATTAAGAAATGTTTGGACCTTCAACAATCACACTAGTTCCAACTCCATTAAGGAATGAAGTCATTATCATGCAAGGAAGGAGAGGATATACCTACAAAGGATAATGGAACATGATGTGTAGAAGCATAAAAATCAAAGATAACACTTCATGTAAATGGGCATACTTAATAATCTAATTTCAATGCTGCAACTACCCATCTGAAACATAGGAAAGACCATTAGAATAGTCTGCAATGAACTAGAAATCTATCACACATTCATCTAACTTTTGTTACACTCATACCAATAAATGTAGAAAGAGAGGATCCACAACTAGGTTTGAGAATCCCCCTGAATAGTTACAAACTACCATGGAGACATACAATTTACATGCACTATCTTTATTAAATAAATTTCCTATGAGTTACAATGCATATCCCATCCCCTTATAGACTAGACATGCATCACATGATGCCTTATAACAACCCAAGACACTTATGCAGCTAGAAAATTGGCTTAATCAACTAGAAATACATCACATAGCCATGTATAGATAACATTCAACATCAAGGCTCTTAGAGGGAGATTTCAAATGCACATATAATAAGATCTAACCTCCATTGAAGACTCCTACATGGCCATGTTAGAAGAAATAGACCATTGAGAAGAGAGATCCACCTAAGATCATGCAAGGATGATCCAACAAGGGTAAACATGCCAAGCCTTCATAACTATGAGCTAGCAAGGACATCCAATAATGAGGAGAAACCAACACCATGAATAACCGTTGATCAAAATAGCATTAAACTCTTTGTCATGTTGATGAGGAGTTTGAAATGAGAAATTCTACTTAAACCAAGTACAAGGCTCAAGATGAAATGTTGAATTGTTCCCTATCATGGTAGATCTACAAATTTCCCAAAAGGAAACATCAAGGCCGATAAGACACACCAACCAATTGTTAACCAAAAATAACTTTTAATAGTTGAAAAGTATGGGATGGGATAAGTTAGATGGTAGTGAACTATGGATGACAGGGTAGGTAAAGTATTTAAACTTCTATTGAATAAATGTCATCCACATGGAAGTAGAGTGGATGAAACATGGAGAATAGTTAGATCACACCAAGATGAAGTAACATGAAACCATAGACAACTTGAAGTCTGCCAAATAATGAAAACCACCACCATGACGCCAATTAGAACATGTCAATCAACCACAAAGATACATGTGACCAGTAGAACAACTGTGGTCATAACATAATGAAATAGAAGCCAAACCAACCAACATGCATCCACAAGACACTGTCAACTAAAAGTTTACCTCTATGGGAACAGAACACACTGCAAAGGCCAAAGAGTATCATCATAGGAACAATACTTCCACTGCAAAGAACATAACCACCACCACACCATAAAGATACACTATAGACCACTAGGAAACCACCAAGAATAAATAAAACTATTGCAAGTGAGGGGACTACCTACTATGAGGAAAACTAGAGGCACCTCATGCATGAGGATCCACTAGGAATGGAGAAAATATTATAGAGAGATAAAGAAAACTCTCTTTATAGTGAGAACAAATAGGTTAGGAGCACATGTGGTACCAAAAGAAAGAAAGGGTAGGTGAAAATAAGTCATAATAAGGCACTAGAGGGTGTTGGAAGATAAAAGGTAACATTGTGAGCCATAGGAAATGCAAGTAAGATAGTAGAACAACCCGCCAAATGACATTGAAAATAAAATAAAATGTATTTTTATAGGTTGTGATAAAGAGAGAACATGAATGATGACTAGAAAAAGATGGTTGGGTAGATAGAAAAGAACCACACCAATAGAATAACCAAGTTTGATCATGAAATTTGAGCACAATCAAACACACCCTTCAAGAGGTCAATGTATGCATGAACTAAACAAGCAATTATTTCCTCCTTGGTTAAAGTATTGTAGGGGCAATAGCTTGAGTCCTTTCTATGACTAGATGCTACATCTAGTCTCCTTGTTATCCAAGAGTAAAATTTCAAACATCATTCCCTCTAAGATATTACCATTGTGATACTTGAGGCATCCCTTGAGGGAAAACACATTCCTCTCTACTACATGATAGCCAATGAACCATAAATGGATGAGAGGTCAACTAACTAGAATCAAGAACCACACCATGAAAATTAAAATTTCCATTAACAACAATAGAAACAAGGCAACATGCATATGCTTCCAATGGCATGCACATTAGATCTAAAATCCTCAAATCCTATATGCCAAAAAATATACAACTTGGAACTTTTTCTCATTTGTGAGTTCCTAGTATGAAGCCAAAATAGATTTGAAATTGTCTTCATCCAAAAAACTATTAGAAAAATAGTCTTCCACATATCTATAACCCATAGATTTTGATTAATTGTAAAATCTTGAAAACCATAGATATAAATCTAAACACATTGACACATTTGAAATAAAGATGTGATATTTCCATATTCTATTAAAGTTAAATCAAGATGGATCATTAAGTGTGATCCAAAATGTTCATTAAAAATCTTGAACATAATTTTATTCTAGAAGTTCTTTATTTAAATTTTGAAACAACTAAAAAACTATATCAAATTTCAAATGATCAACTATCATAGATCTGCAACTAGTAGATCCAAAAACATGAATCCACACTATGCATCCAAGGGTTGTCTAGGAATTCCGAGTTGCCACATTACCAACTCCACATCCACTACATAAAAATTAGAGAAATTATTATAGGGGCTTCTAGGTCACCAAGAGACTGACTACATAGCTACACACACATTGAATTTAATCCTCTATAACCATCTTGTTGTGTTTCTATTTTCTATGCTTGAAAAGTAAGATCACTTATGTAGAGATTTTACTCAAACATGGATTAATATCACAAGGAGATAGCCAAAACAATGGCTTCAATACTAGATGAAAAGGAACTATTCCCATAACATAATTAATATCAAGAACTCAAAATAAATCTCTAATACCAAGTGAAATGAAATTAAGCTTGCAAAGTAAAACTAAATAGTCCTACATTAACCCCATAAGAGAAATAATGCAAAAAAATACAAATCTAAATCTTTTACTAATAGTAGAGAAGACACAACATAAGATATACCCTAGGAAACTCTTGTAGGGAAAACCATGCCTTCAAAGCAAACTCAATGCATTATTCGATAAGTTCTAGTAGTTACAATACATTCATAAAGTTATAGAGCTTCATTAGTAGTACAAGTCCAAAGGAGATCTGCAACCAATGGCTACATGGAGTCAATACACCTACAAAACATGCCTCTAAGACATGTTCACCACATCTAAACACACCAGTAGCATCTTAGTCATACTACAATGTAACAACCATGAGCAATGAGTTGTAATTTGTGGTGGAAATCTAGTAGAGTAATTGCATGGAAATGGGGAACAAAAAGAGGGTCAAAATTCACCACTTTTTTTTCTTTTCTAAACCTAGCTCAAGCTATACTTGGACAAGTAATTCAAGATGTGTACACTCAAAATTTAAAGATATTATAAGAAAAAGAAATGTAATACTTTGAATCTAGTTTCTAAACCACTAAATATTTTTTTAAAATGGTTAAGATTAATTGGGTGAAATGTTATGCATACACAAAAATGTTCCTATTTTATAACTAAAATATAACATAGTATTTGGTGTGCACCCCCCTATTTTTTTGCTACATTAGGTGTTTTTAAAATCTAATTGGTGGAAATATAGTCAAGAGTGAGTACTACAAGTTGTATACTTTTTATATTTTTTATTGAATATGTTATTTTTTGAAGTGGATGCATCTTAAAAATTGCATCACTAAGCATCTGTGTCACATAACTTGCACAAAACTAATCTAAATTGTAATTTTTTTAATGTGTATATAATAAAGTGTAGAACAATCGTATATTTTTTTAAAATTTGGATAAGTGGGTCAAAAGTTATTAAAAAAAATCAATACATTTGTACTGGAGGAATATTAAGGCACTCTTCAAAGAAAATAAAAATAAGTACCTTAACTTGTTTAGAATATTAAAAATTTTGTACGACTAGAAAGATATCTCTTTGTTTTAGTGGTGGTTTATTAAAATTGTATTTCAAAACATGTAAACCTAATGAGGGTGAAGTTTGATTTCAAGTTGTTTTATGTTAAAAACATGAATTTAGGATCCACAAGAGACATCCAACCCTTGGGATCATAAAAAACTTGAATTCAAGGCATTAAAAATATGTATGCATTAAAACACAGACACGTTATGTTTTTCATAATGTGAATGCATTTTGTTGAAAATCTCAAGGCTAGCCACTAATTTATCCTCAATTTCCATGCACTTACCATGCATACCATTACATGTGTCTCCCTCTCTCTTTTTGGGCAAAATTTGGTAGGATAACTCTATGTTCCAACTACTCCTCTCAAACAACCAAGACATGCATCTAATATATAGGAAAGTCCAAAACTAAAAACCATGGATAATTTCCAATAGCATGTGTGAAAATAATGTGCAAATTCACCACCCAAATCAAGTACTAAATCTTGGATGTATCCACTTTTTTAGTGAGATGATCTAATACATCAACCAAAGAGCCTCCTCGATTTTCCAATCCACACCTAATTCCCTCTATTCATGCTCTTAACCCAAAGTAACATTTGTTCACACCTTACAAGTTTTAACGTCATATTTATGACTTCCATGACACTAAGTGCTACTTACAACTTGTCAAGTACAAATTATAATTTTTACATTTTTACATGTGGAAAACAATGCCACATCAAGTGGGATGCCCATTTCCATGTGGGCACATAATTAATACAAATCACAATAAATATGAACACTAGGAAAGAACAAGGTGGATGACACCTAATCCCAATAGTCAAAACAAGTTGTGTTGTAAGAAGTAGAAGAGATAGTTGAATGCCAAGGATTATTATAAGGAACACTAGCTTCAACATTAGTTTTGGGAGAAAATTTATGAAATTCATTAAAAGAAAATCATGATATGATTTACTGGTGGAAGAAGTATCAAAATCCATAGGGGGCTTACAAGGAGTAATCATAGAAAAAATTGGATCATTATCATTATGTATAGGAGAAAGAAAGATCATAGTAGAGGTAGTGGGATATGAGATTGGGATTGCTAAGTAAGACATTTATCATCATCTAAGTTATGGGGAAGTATAGGTATGGTTGGGGAAGTAGGGTGAAGATAAGATATAGAAAGATTGTGAAGTTCTTTTAATGTGATATACAGGAAGCACTCAATTATGATATTATGTTTAATGTATTCTTCAAGATTATAATTGTTATGATAGCTTAGAGGAAAATGAAGATAACAAAAAGGGAGAACCATAATATAGTGTGGAAAAGAATGTAATGAAGTCTTTTAAGAGGGATCTTGAGAATGTATACATAAGGTGTCAAAAAGAAGAAAATAGAGAGAAGCACTCAAGAATCTTATGAATGGAGGATGTAGATTAATGCATGTCATAAAGTGTAGAAATATCATCAATAGAAAATGAAAAGGAACCAAGAAAGAAAGAAAGAAAGAAAGTTATAGTCAATAATTAAAATATGTAAGGGATTCCAAGGAAAAGAGTCATAAGGTGTAATGATAAATATGTAGTGGGCAAAGTAGAAGTATCATTATATAATTTATGCAAAATATAGGTGTGTTAGAGGTAGGGGAAGGTTGAGAAGTAATGATTATAGAGAATATAATATAAAAGAACTTAATGGTCTCTAAGCCACTTGGATATCTGTCAAGGAAACAAGTGAATGTAGGATAGTTGAATAGACTAGGTAAGATGCAATAATTGGAGAGGGGAAACAAGTGTAAATCAAGAAAGTATAAGATTTGGTTAATGATAAGGGGGTGGGTAGAGAAAAGTTGATAGGAGAAAATGGGATAAAGAAAGGATTTATGGAGAGAGGTGATGGATGTGGGAGATTATATTTGATTTAGTGAAAGGGGAGTATGGGAAAATGGGTAATGATTAAGAAAACAATAGAAATAAGGGTGTTCATTAAGACAAGATGATATATATGATTATAAGAAGTGAAAGGAAAAACATAATTATATGAAAGTAATAGTATAAGCAAGAAGAGGGGGGAGTAGTGTTGGTAATATGTGTTGTCATTGATGTCAACACTCTGAGTAATGTATGCACTCAGCTTATGGTTGCCTAATGTGGTTGATGTGAATGATATACTAATGTGGTAACAGAGATGAAGTGAGATACAGTGATGATGCTGTTGTTCAGGGTTGCTGATATTCAGTGATGTTCATGATGCTCATAGTGGGTTGCCAGTGTTCATGGTTTGATGTCATACCTTGATTAGTGTCAATTAAAGTTTTTTTGAGCATGTTTGTGGTCAGCAGAGATGATTTCATGATGAGATATTAAGATGAGAATTAGTAGCATAAAGATGAATGATGATATATTAAGATGGTAATTAGAAGCTATGTTGAGGATGAGAAGATGTTGTTGATGACCTACAACATGTTATATGATCCTTCCTGATGATCTTAAGAGAGTATGAGTTTCTATAAGAAAGTTCTAGCCTCTAGATGTTGGTGAAGGTTGTTGTTGCAGGAAGCCGTCTGGAAGGCTATCTGGTAAAATGCTCTGCATTCCTCCACATTTGAAGATATGGTCATGTGGTTTAGAAGTTAAGTTTAGTATGTTGTAAAGGTTCTAAACACAAAGTTCCAGATCATTTTCTCCTTTGTAGTGAAAGTTACAAGTAATTGAGTTTTGGTATGTGCTTTGGCAGAGTAAAGTGTTGATGAAGGCTAATTGAAATACTCTGCATTCCTCCACAAATGAAGATTTGTTCATGTGATTTTGAGGATGTGTTCATAATAGTGTATGAGTTCATTCATATGAGTCTCAGAGGATTTGGAGGTCTATAAGTTTAGTTTTCAAATGACAGTTGTGATACAGATAGTTCTGGATGCCTAGTTGTTCTCAGAATATATGCTGATGATGTGTGCCAACTTGTTTCTGTTACAAATGGTAAATTAGCTGATGGAAGATTATCCTGATGATCTTGTGATGTTCCCTATTGCTCCACAAGATGTATTTTTCTCTCTCTAGAACTGATTGAGGTCGAGAATGATGGTGTTGTTGGGTTATGCTCTTGTTTGGCCGACTAAGGAAGGTTGATGATGTATGCCACAAATTTGTTGCTATGTAGAGTTCAAGGAACATTTGGAGATGTTATGTAGGTCCTTTCAACTCATCTAAAAGAAGAACAAGTGATGTTTACTCATTCATGAGTACCACCAAGATTGTGAAGACTTGTGTGTTAGAAGCTCCATGTGTTCTTGCTTAAGGGTGACCTAATTCAAATTTGTGAAGCATGTGGATGTTATTGTTGCAAGTATGGGCCTAACTGGTGTTGTCATTGATGTCAACATACTCCTATTGCATTGATGTCAAGGATTGCATGAGTTGTATGCTGAGGATATTGAGAAAATTAGTCCTATTAGGAACAGAGAAGAACAGTGAATACAGTGAGTTAAAGATCTTAGCTAAGATGAAGATCAGAGGTTGCGCATCAAAGGGTTTGTAGATATGTGTCTAAAAGAGATCCAATATTGATTTGAGAGGTCCGCATGAAGATTTGAAGAAGTTATGGCCATATGAGTAAAACTGGTTCTGGCAGATGTTCAGAGGTGACAGAGTGACACAAATAGGTCCGGTGAGATCCGAAAATACAATATCTTGTTCTGTGGATTTGGTGGAGTATTTAGGAAGTCAATGTGAAATGACAACTCAATTAGTTCATGGTCTGGAGGTCCGCAAGCATCTATTCCAATATGACAGTGATGACAAACTGTGTTCTTGAGGTTTCGGATGGAGAGAATGATTTTAGTAAGCAGAAGTAATGTGGATGTTCTTGGTGATTCAGGAAAGCTTGTGGGGGTCTCTGGATTGTGTCCAGTTTGTGTTGGTGGTCCACATTGAAGATTGAGCTCATAATTGAAGAATTACTTCCGGATGATGATGTTCTTCCTAAACATGGCCTACTGGATAAGTTACACATCCTGCAGATGATCTTGAAGATGTTCTATGAAGCATGGCATGTTCCTAAAAGAAGATTAAAGTCTCAGATATGTGTGTCTAACAGTGTGGTGATCCGCATGAAGTCTTTTGTAATTTGGTCAAGTTGTATTTGTATATTTACTCTGTAAAGTTTGTCGACTTTGATGATTATCCCAAAGTCGATGTCTTGTATAAATAAGAAGTTGTGAAGTCATTTCAAAAACATCTTGGTGGAGATGAGAGTGTGGTAGAGAGGAGTAGAGTGAAAGGCAGAGTAGAAGTATTGGGATTAAATGGAATTGACTCAAGCATGGTGAAGATGCTATTCTTCAGTTCAAGTATGTAATACTTATTATTCTGTAGATAGTGTGCCTCCTGTAGGCCGTGGGCTTCTTGTGAGCAGTGTGCTCAGGCAGTGAGCCCTAATTGGCATGTGCCATTTTGTTCTTCTTATTCTTTTAATAGAGAATACAATCTTAGGTTAGTCACCCCATGGTTGTTCCCTTAACCAGATTTTCCATGTTAAAATCTTGGTGTCATATGTGTTAATGTGTTTCTGCTCTTGAATTGTTGCATCATGTTTCCTGATTGATTTATTATTATGCTACTGAATTACAAGAAGGATTTAAGTGATTAATAAGAGAAAGTTTTGGGAAAACTAATTCACCCCCCAATCTCAGTTGTCTCTCTTGAATCTAAAAATTGGTATCAGAGTCAGGTTCCTCTAAAAGCACTTAACCGCTTGAGGAGATCCAGGATGTCTTCCTACAAGAAGGATAGTCTGAGATTTGATGGAACCAATTACACTCTTTGGAAAAGCCACATGGAATGTCACTTGCAATGTATGGTAATGCAATATTGGATCATGGCTTCAAAGAAGTATGTTCCTCCACAGAATGGTCCAAGAACTGTAGATGAAGTCAGAGATGCTGAAAATAATCTTTAGGCTAAAGCAGCTCTACTAAGTGCCTTATCTGATTCAAAGCTAACAAATGTTATAGATCTAAAAACTGCATATGAGATTTGGGAAAAACTGGAACTTCTGCATGAAGGAGACAAGTATGTTAAATGTGCAAAGCGACAAAGTCTAAAAGGAAAATTTGAAAACCTGAAGATGAGTGAAGATGAAAATATCACTACATTTATGCCAAAAGTAAATGAGTTTGTTTGTGGCATTAGATGTGCTGGTGGAATCTTGGATGAAGAAGAGATTGTTGCCAAAGTTCTCAGATCCCTACCTCCTTCTTACAAATACAAGGTTGTTGCTATTGAAAAATTCAGATCTTTTTCAAATATCACAAGAGATCAATTAGTTGGTAAATTAGATGCATTTAAATTGGCCAAGTTTGGAGATGCACCCCCCAAGATTGAATCTGCATTGAAAGCTAGTGCCTCTTTGAAAGGAAAACAAAAGTTTGATCTGGGAGAGAACTCTTCAAAGAAACTATCATGGTATGAAAAAACAAGAAAAGATCTAGAAGAAAATGAAGCAGAAGCTACTCAACTTGAAGCCCTTATTACAAAAAGACTACTAAGAGGATCCGGTAAGTATGAAGGAAAATTGCCCTTCAAATATTTCAACTGCAACAAGGTTGGTCATTTTGCCTCAAGGTGTCCGAAAAGATTTTCAAGAACAAATCCAAACAGATCAAGATTCCAAAAGAAATGTTACTATGTTCATGAAGATGATGATGATGAAGGAGTAATAGATGATGAATCAGAGATAGGAAACAAATCCAAAAGTGACTGGGTGTTTATTGCCATCAAGGAAGAAGATCTAATGCCCTCTAAATCTGTCAAACATAAAATAGAAAGAGCTCTGGCTGCCCAAGTTGAAGAAAAGAATGACTGGGTCATTGACAGTGGATGCTCCCACCATATGATAGGTGACAAAAATAAGTTTATAGATTTGGAAAGATATGAATGAGGAGTTGTAAAATTTGGTGATAATTTTGATGGCAGAATCAGAAGTAGAGGAACTATTTCCTTTGATGCAAAGAACAAAACTAGTAATGTACTATATGTTAAAGGTCGGAAGCACAATCTTCTCAGTGTTGGACAGTTTGTGGACAAAGGCTATGATCTCTGATTCAAAAATGGAAAATGTAAGATCTTTGAAAGTTTTGGAACATAGATTGCATCTGGTACTCAAACAAAAGGTAATATCCTCCACTTGGTTGGTACTAGAAAAAGTTGTTTATTTGTTTAAATTGATCAGAGTTAGTTGTGGCATAGGAGATTGTGTCATGTGAATTTTGATAATATCATCAAGATAAGCAACACTCAGGCTGTAAGAGATCTTCCAAGACTGGTGAAACCTACTAATAGTTTGTGCAAAGAATGTCAGTTGGGTAAGTAGAGTAGAGTCACATTCAAAAGTAAGGAACAGTCTTCTACCAGATTGTTGGACTTAGTACATACTGATCTATGTGGTCTGACAAGAATCAAGAGTTTGCAAGGTGATAGATACTTCATGTTATTAATTGATGACCACTCCCGGATGATGTGGGTGACTTTTCTGAAAGAGAAATCTGAGGCTCTTGAGAAATTCAAAATATTCAAATCTATGGTAGAGAATGAAACCGGATTAAACATAAAATGTCTTAGGTCTGATAGAGGTGGAGAATTCACATCCAGACAGTTCATAGAATTCTGTGAGAAACATGAGATAAAAAGATAGTTGTCTACTCCAAGGATGAATGGAGTAGTGGAGAGAAAGAACCGGACCATCCAGGAAGCATCTAGAACCATGCTGATGGAAGCAAATGTTCCTCAGATCTACTGGAGAGAAGCTGTAAGCACTGTTGTCTATACTCTTAATCAAGTACAAATTAGAAGCAATACTGGTAAGACCCCTTATGAACTCTGGTTTGGCATCACTCCCACTGTGAAGTCTTTCAGAGTCTTTGGTAGCAAATGTTATATTAAAAGAGATGAAGACCTTGGAAAATTTGATGGTAGAAGTGATGAAGGAATATTCTTGGGTTATTCTACTCAAAGCAAAGCATACCAATGTTATAACAAGAGATTGAGAAAGATTATAGAAAGTACAAATGTAAAGGTTGATGAAGGTATTGAAAAACCCTTAAGGTTTTATGAATATGATGAAGATGATCAAAATGATGTTTTTGTCCAAGAAGTCCAAGCCTCTTTTGAAATTTAGATCTAGACTGATCTGGAGAATCAGGAAGAAGAGATAAGTTTGAATGAACCTGTTCAAATAATAGAAGTGCAAGAAATTTCCAAAATTCCCAAGTATGTAAGACTGAATCACTCTGAAGATCGGATCATAGGTGATAAAAGGAAAGGTGTTCAAACAAGAAGAAAGATTGCTCAAGACTCAGAAAAGTATTATCTGATTTCAAAGATTGAACCAAAGACAGTGAATGAAGCATGTAATGATGAAAGCTGGACTAAAGCAATGAAGGAAGAGTTGATACAAATTGAGAAAAATCACACTTGGGATCTTGTTCCTAGACCTAGAAACAAAAATGTGATTGGAACCAAATGGGTCTTCCGAAACAAACTAAATGAAGATTGTGAAGTAGTGAGAAACAAAGCTAGATTGGTCTGTAAGGGTTATTCCCAAGTACAAGGAGTTGATTTTGAAGAAACTTTTGCTCTGGTAGCAAGAATTGAAGCAGCCAAATTATTTCTTGCCTTTGGTGCCTTCAAGGACTTCAAAGTATATCAGATGGATGTCAAGTCTACCTTCCTAAATGGTGACTTGGAAGAAGTTTACATTGAGAAATTGGATGGATTCCAATTGTCTAATCATGGTGATATCGTCTACAAGTTGAAGAAAGTACTGTATGGACTCAAACAAGCCCCAAGAGCCTGATATGAAAGACTAGATAAGCATCTTTTGAAGATTGGTTTCAACAAAGGTACTGCTGACAGTAACTTGTACTTCAAAATTGATCATGAAAATATCTTGATTGTTGAAGTATTTGTTGATGATATCATTTTTGGAGGAAGAGATAGTATGTGCAAAACTTTTGCAAGTAAAATTAAAAGTGAATTTGAGATGTCCATGTTTGGGGAAATGAATTTCTTCTTGGGTCTACAAATCATTCAAACAAAGAAAGGAATCTTCATTTCACAGACCAAATATGTGAAAGAATTGTTGAAGAAATTTGGGATGGAAGACTCAAAACCAATGAATACTCCCATGGCAACTGGATGTAAATTGAGCAAAGATGATGACTCTCCTAAGGCTGATCAGAAAAAGTACAGTTCAATGATTAGAGGACTATTGTATCTCACTCAAACTAGACCTGACATAATGAATGTTGTTGGTCTTGTTGCTAGATTCCAAGATGATCCTAGAAAATCTCATGTCATGGCAATCAAGAGGATTCTTAGATATCTAAAAGGGATAGTTGAGTATGGTTTATGGTATCCTAGAGATCATGATTTATCTCTTCATGCATATACAGATGCAGATTGGGTAGGAGATGTGGATGACCGGAAGAGTACCAGTGGTGGAGCATTCTTTTCAGGGAAAAGATTGGTTTCTTGGCTGACCAAGAAACAAGAGGCAATATCTCTGTCCACAGCAGAAGCAGAATCTATTGCAGCAGTAGGTAGTTGCACTCAATTATTGTGGATGAAGCAAATGCTAAGAGACATCATAGTGGAGTATGAGGAACCTATCACAATCTTCTATGATAATTCAAGTGTAATAAATATATCAAAAAATCTAGTGTTGCATTCAAAGACAAAACATATATCCATCAAGTTTCACTTTGTGAGAGAGCAAGTGAGCAAGAATGAAGTCATATTGGAGTTTGTGCCCTCCAAGGATCAGATTGCAGACATTTTTACTAAACCTCTACCTAAGGACTCTTTTGAATATCTCAGGGAGAAGTGAGGGGTTATTACTGTTGTATGCTAAGGATATTGAGAAAATTAGTCCTATCAGGAACAGAGAAGAACAGTGAAGATAGTAAGGTAAAGATCCCAGCTAAGATAAAGATCAGAGGATGCACATCAAAGGGTTTATAGATACGTGTCTTAAGATGATCCAATAAAGATTTGAGAGGTCCGCATGAAGATCTAAAGAATTTATGGCCACTTGAGTAAAACTAGTTCTGGCAGATGTTCAGAGGTGTCCGAGTGACACAGATAGGTTCGGTGAGATCTTGAAATGCAATATCTTGTTCTATGGATTTGATGGAGTGTTTAGGAAGTCAATGTGAATTGACAACTAAATTGGTTCATGGTCCGGAGGTCCGCAAGCATCTATTCCAATATGACAGTGATGCTAGACTGTGTTCTTGAAGTTCTAGATGAAGGAGAGAATGATTTCAGTAATCAGAAGTAGTGTGGATGTTCTTGGTGATTTATGCAAGCTTGTGGAAGTCTTTGGATTGTGTCCAGTTTGTGTTGGTAGTCTGCATTGAAGATTGAGCTCGTAATTGAAGAATTACTTCTGGATGATGATGTTCTTCCTAAGTTTGGCAGACTGAATGAGTTACACATCTTGTGGATGATCTTGAAGATGTTTTGCAAAGTATGGCATGTTCCTCAAAGAAGATTCAAGTCTCAGATCTATGTGGCCGACAGTGTGATGATCCGCATGAAGTCTTTTACAGTTAATCAAGTTGTATTTGTGTATTTTCTATGTAAAGTATGCTGACTTGGATGATTATCCCTAAGTCAATGTCTTGTATAAATGATGCAGAGCGCACAGTGAAGCTTCAAATCGACATCTTGCAACAATGGGAAAACACAGAATGGAAAGGAAATCTACAACTTAACAAATTTGCAGTTACAGAGAATAGGAATCGAAATGATAGAATAAAATATCTTTATTTCTCTTTGAAACAATGTTCAATCACACTCTACCTCCTTTCTGCGATTACATTCGAACATATGACTGATTACAATCTCAAACCCCTAAAAATACTTGATCTTGTTCATTTCCCTAGTTTTTATAGATTTTCCCAGAGTAGTACCAAACTGACTCCAAGCGGCTGGGAGATCAATCCAAGTGGCTGGGAGATCAATCCAAGCGGCTGGGAAACACTACTACCTATTTTTGGCATTATTGCTATTTTTAGCATTATGTGATTACAATTGACAAATGTCCCCTAAATCACTTGGGACTTACAAAATGAACCTAGATACAAACTAAAATGAAAAATGCATTGGTCAATAGACCTTATTACAAAAGAAAACATGAACTACCCTGGGATATCACAAATCCAAGGTATGTGAGTTCTTCCTTCATGAAGATACTCTTCTCCATATTGATCTTCAGTTTCTCCTCATGCAGCTTCTTCAACACCTGTTCTAAATGCTGCAAATATTCTTCTTTTGTCCTACTGAAAACTAGAATATCATCAAGATAGACAACAACAAATTTACCAATAAAATCCTTTAGTACCTCATTCATTAGACACATGAAAGTACTGGGAGCATTAGACAAACCAAATGGCATCACCAACCACTCATAAAGACCTTCATTAGTCTTAAAGGTTGTCTTCCATTCAACCCCTTGTCTAATCCTAATTTGATGGTATCCACTCTTGAGATCAATTTTAGAAAAATACCGAGCTCCTCCCAAACAATCCATGAGGTCCTCTATTCTGGGCATAAGAAACCTCTATCTGATGGTGATCTTATTTATGGCTCTTGAATCAGTACATAATATCCATTTTCCATCCTTCTTGGGAGCTAAAATTGTGGGTACAGCACATGGACTAAGACTTTTCCTCACCAGGCCTTTATCCAACAGTTCTTGTACTTGTTTAGCAATTTCCTCATTCTGATTAGGTGTCATTTTATAAGCTAGTTTATTTGGCAATGTGGATCCTGGAATGAAGTCAATCTGATGGCTTATGTCTCTCACAGGGGATAGTGGATTGGGCATATCCTCCACCATGATACCCTTATATTTATCTAACAATTCCTGCACTTCCTTAGGGACTTTTTCCTTGCTATTTTCAGACAAATCAAAATTGTCTTTAGGTTTCAAAATCAAAGCATACCCCTGGGTTCCCTCTTCTTTCAAAGTATGGAGAAACTCTTTCCCACTCATTAACATGATACTTGAGCCTACATTCTTGTCTACACCTTCTTCTGGTAAAGGATCCATCTTATACTATTTACCATTCTTGGTGATCACAAAGGAATTCGACTTACCATCATGCTGGGCTTGTACATCATATTGCCAAGGTCTACCTAACAATAAATGGCATGCATCCATGGGAATTATATCACACAAAATTTTATCCCCATATTCCCCTATTTGAAATTCTACCCAAGCTTGTTTATCGACCAAGACTTACTGCCCTTTGTTCAGCCATGACACTTTGTATGGACTCATATGTGGCAATCTTTTCAAATTCAATTTCTCTACCATTTCTACTGAAACTAAATTTTTAGTTGAACCAAAATCAACAATTACCTTACACCTTTTTCTAGAAACTTTACACAGAGTTCTGAACAGTGTCTTCCTCTGCGGTGATTCTTTGTTCTATGGTACCTTCAACATCATCCTTCTCATCATGAGACTCTCTCCATCTTGTGCTGGAGCTGCACTTCCCATAGGTGAGTTCGCACTCTAACAATCTTCCTCTTGAATCAGTTGGTTCCTTCTCTCTTCTCCATGAGAGCTTGAGGCTTTCTTCAGACACCTACCTACTCTGTGCCCAATTTGGTTATAATTATAACATCTTCCCGTGAAGACATTTGGACCTCTGCCTGGTCCACCAAATCTGCCTCTTCCATTGGGTCTCCTTCCTTTGAAACCATCTCTGGAACCAGATTCTCCATTGTGTTCTTGCTGACTGGACTCCCCTTGATTTTTCTAGAACTAATTTCTGCCACCAAAGCTATTTCTGCCCCTAAAATTTTTTCCACCTTTGCCTCTATTCTGTTGTTCTCCATTTCTTTTTTGCTTCTCTTCTACTCTTAGTGCCACCTAGAAATATTTGTCCATGGTTTCTGGTGTCAAGATGGTAATCTCATCTTGTATACTATACTTTAGGCCATTAATGTACCTGGCTACTCTTTGTTTCTCATCCTCAGCATGTCCACACCTTAGAGACAATTTATGAAATTCCTCAGTATAGGTGGATACATCCATGTCCTTCTGCCTGAGGTTCTACATTTTCCTGTATATCTACACTTCATAATCTGCTGGTAGGAACTAAGCCTTGATCCTCTCTACCATCCAACTCCAAGATGAGATCATACTCTTGCCACTCTTCACCCTTTCTCCCTATGTGTAGTTCCACCACGTGAGTGCATCTCCTCCATCTCCTTGAATTTCTTGACCACTTCGGTGGTCATTCCCTTTGGAGGCATGTTGCTAGCCGCTCCTTCGCTTTCTCTATCTGACATAAACATTCACTGACAATGCCAACACTTCTGCAGACCTTTCGCTAGCTCTGATACCAAAAATGATGCAGAGCGCACAGTGGAAGCTTCAAAAACTTAACAATAGACTGTATCAGCGAGAGTGTGACTTCTGTCTTGGCGATATGTCCTCATCAGCCAAACATATCCTATTAGCCACCTTGTTATTTATCTAGCCAATCCCTTAACTTTCCCCAATGACATGCATTGTCGAAGTACCCTTCCTCGTCGGTGAGTGTTTTGTATGTGCTCCTGATACACCGATAGAATAGTTTGTATATACTTCCGTCGACTTGCGATCACCAGTTTCCTTCACCATCACTGTCGGTCACCTCTTGTACCTAACACAATGTATGCACTCAATGCATATTCTCAATATACATTCAGGAGATACATTCAAAACATGCATTTAGAATATGCATTCAGTGTGGTTGACCATTGACTTTCCTTGTATCATACGAAATGCACATTCACCACATACAACCGCAACATTAACTCGTGAGATACACATGAACATACAACTATGAGATACACATAGAATGTATACCTAGTGAAGCAATACAGTCTTACGCTAATGTACTTGGTCACCTGACTACTCTTCGGGCAGACTACTACTTTCGCTCAGAATATTAAATACTCTACCGATAACCCCAGTCTCGCCAATGGTTCTCCAACACTTAGGCAAACTTCTCTTCACCTAACCTTTGACTAAACCCTAGCACATGAAGATGCTAGGTTGGTCTATTGTGTAGCACAGTCGATCTAATCTTCTCCACTGTCAAACAGAATACAAATGACAAACACAGAAACAAGAACAAACATATATGTACATCGAGAAGCCATTCCACTGATTTTGACAAAAATCTTATCAGTAGAATGCTTCAAATCAACATCTCGCAACAATGGGAAAACATAGAACGGAAAGGAAATCTACAGCTTAACAAATTTGCAATTACAGAGAATAGGAATCGAAATGACAGAACATAATATCTTTATTTCTCTTTGAAACAATGTTCAATCACACTCTACCTCCTTTCTGCTATTACATTCGAACATATGACTGATTACAATATCAAACCCCTAAAAATACCTGATCTTGTTCATTTCCCTAGTTTTTATAGATTCGCCCAGAGTAGTAACAAACTGACTCCAAGCGGCTGGGAAACACTACTGCCTATTTTCGGCATTATTGCTATTTTTAGCATTATACGATTACAATTGACAAATGTCCCCTAAATCACTTGGGACTTACAAAATGAACCTAGACACAAACTGAAATGAAAAATGCATTGGTCAATAGACCTTATTACAAAAGAAAACATGATTTTTCTAGGTGCTCTTGCACCAATAAATAAGAGTTGTGAAATCATTTCAAAAGCATCTGGCAGAGATGAGAGTGCGGTGAGAGGAGCAGAGCGAAAGGCAAAGCAGAAGTATTGGTCTTAAATGGAACTAACTCAAGCATGGTGAAGATGCTATTCTTCAATTCAATTATGTAATATTTATCATTCTGTAGATAGTGTGTCTCCTGTAGGCAGTGGGCCTCTTGTGAGCAGTGTGCTCGGGTAGTGAGCCCTAATTGGCATGTGCCATTTTGTTCTTCTTATTCTTTTAATAGAGAATACAATCTTGGGTTAGTCACCATGCGATTTTTCCCTTAACCAAGTTTTTCACATTAAAATCTTGGTGTCATATGTGTTAATGTGTTTCTGCTCTTGAATTGTTGCATTATGTTTCCATGATTGATTTTATTATTATGTTGTTTGTTGGTTAACAGATTTGTCCTTATTCTAAAAATAATTTATTCTGACTCTATACCCCTCTTTTGAAGAACAAATGAGTTAAGCAACAAATGGGTGAACCTTTTAAATTAGTTCCCCTCTGAATTTAGGTACAACTCCCTTTAAGATTTTCAATGAATTTATCCTATTCAACTATCCACATGCACTTTTAACCGAAAAATGCTTAAGGCAGACTAACATTCATACATAACCATGTTATGAACGCGATAAATTTATATAGTAACAATGAGCAATAGAATGCACAGATTCTATTTTTGGTACATTCAAATATGTGAATACATTCACACGAACTTGTTGAACCAATAAATAATAAAACATTTATGACGAGTTGTCCAAATAAAGAACAATTACAAGATGAAAGGAGATTTCACACAGAAAATCTAATTCCACACATTCAGACGCACAGATCCAAATAAGCAATAAATGTTTCTTCTTCTCATTCACAGATGAAAATTACTCAGACAATCATCACATAATGTAAAACTATCAACAGTTTAGCCAAAAATTCCCTTCTTCTTTTCTTTCCTAAACTTCCCTATCTCTCCAAGATTTTTTTAAAAACCTATATATACCAATGTCTTAATCATGTCCATGAGTAAATCAAACCCAGAGTTAACATAACTCTGACCCGTACGGGATTTAGTTTTTTAACAACTGATTTTTAAAAATCAAGATTGCTGAAAATAACATGACAGATGAACTGAAATAAAGAAAACGGGCCCAAGAGGTCATGACTGGGATGATAGGTTTGTATCTCCGGATTTGTTATCGGTGGCCTGGGCAGCACGTTGGGTCTTCCATTCCTGAAAAGCAGCGACGAACTCCTGAATGTTCGGGAAGTTAGGAATACCTATATGCTTCATTCTTGACTTCCAAACCTCCTTTTCCCTTCGCATTTTACCAAATTTTTCTTTGTGTTCTGGAAGTGCGTCGATGTAGAGGTAAAGTAGTGATTCAACTTTAGAAATTATGGAGAAGTCCTCAATTAAACTATTGTCATTTTCTCTGATGAAGCTGATTTTATCTTTGAAAGATTGGACCACTACATCGACGTCTTCCACTGGTTTTCCATCATCTTTAATGTATTTAATATCAATACATTGCAAGTCATGTTGCAATGATTGAGTGAATTCTATTATTTCCTTAATTAACTTTGAAAGTTCAAAACGACCTTGCCGGGATATGGAGTTCCTCCATTCAATATTCTTTTTGTTCACATATAACAAATCCTCGTCCAAACCAGTCAGGCTTTTCTCTGTCAAAAACTTCTCCAGTCCATATTTCTGAACTTCATCTATTTGGTTTATTACACTCATCCACTTACCTTCATCTTTCGTCCAGACAGCAACCTATGCTTTAAGATCTTCGATTGTGGTAGCAGTCATATCGTATATGCTCTTGAGCTCATGAATGTATTCAGTCCCTTTTTGTTCAATGTTATTCAACCAACTGTCAAATGTTTTTGTCACCATTTTGCTTCTATGAACCTGATCTAACATCCTTTGGTTGACAGGTGATGTTGGGTCAAGAGACAGGGGAAGCTGTGAGATCGGCTGTGGGTTAGGGTTGTTAATAGCCTCAATGTACTCTGCCATTGAGCGTAGAGTTTGTTTCAACTCCCTCTTGTCCTTTTCATCTTTCCATGTTCGACTGACCATCCTCTTAGTTGAAGCTTCAAGGTGGTGGACATCTGCAGCTCTAGAAGCAACACCGAGATCCACTCTCTCCACAGTGAAATCGTGCACTATTGGATCCTGCACTTCTCCCTCAGTCACTGGTTTAGCAATTTCAGTACTCCAATTACCAGTGTTTGGGTCAATGTTTATTCTGGATGTAGTCTTGAGTTTCTTGGACTTGGGGGTTTTCCCCAAACATTTGCTTACCATGTCTTCCAAAGGGACAACAAAAGGAATCACATTTTTCTTGTTAGAGATGGAACTCTCTAGCCACTTTGGTGCAGGGGCTGAGATTGTCTTCTCAGGGTTCACTGCATCAGAGGATACATTTGAAATCATTAATATTTCAGGGCTCTCTAGAACGGTCCCTGACTGTGACCCGGTGTCAACCTCCTCTATTCTTTGTGGACTTAGCTCCTTGTCACCCATAGGTTCTTCTGGATCTTCCTCTAAATTTAAATCAACAATTATTGTTTCAGAAACCTGTTTCTTTCTTTTCCCTTTAGTCCTCAACCTAGTAACACGAGATGGCAGAATATCTGTGAGGACACTTCTAGATCTCTTAGTGGCAGGGCTTCTCTCAGTTGATGGCTTGGAAGCACCTGCACCACAGATAGCAATATGTTGATTAGAGGAGTCTATGGGAGGTGATGATTCAACCATTGAAGAGAATTGTTGAGCATTTTTATCCTACAGCCCTTCCTGTCTCTTTTCTTTCAACCATTTCTCAGTTCTTATTACTGGAAGAGTTTTAACTTCAATTTTGTCTTCTTTCTTTTTGCTCCAGTCCACCTCTGGAATGGGTAAGTGTTCTACTCTTTCAAATTGTGGGTCAACCAACTGTTCCCCATCATCAGAAATACCAGAAATATCCATGTTTAAATTGAGTGTAATTATTTGCCCCAAAGAAAACATACACCACAGCCTTCTTCTGACCTCGAATTCATCTGGACAGTCTTCCCAGTAATCCTCCAGTTTAGGAAGGTGTGAACGCCATGTTCCAGAATCTAGGTTCTCTCTCACAAATCTTTTACTGTCAAACTGAGACCTGGCAGTGAAGAACTGAAAATTGAACCTCTTAAGGTTCACCTCCAAATTCAAGGCATCAGATTTTGATCGGAATGAGTAATGCCCAAGTTCAACAAGAAAAGAAATACCACAACCCCTTTTTGATGGAAATTTCTTATCAACATGTGCCAGCTGCCTACATACCTCCATCAGCATGAAATGATCAAACACATATCTAGGTAACTTCACAGGTTCACCATCAAATCCTCCAACTCTGATGTAAGTGAACTTAGAAAATTGGATGAAGAAGCTACCATAGATACTGATCAGTTGCATTGCTTCACTGGACATTCTCTTACCCGGATTGCCTGCCAGTTCACAGGTCATTTTCCCAGTGAAGTAATCATTAACCCTTTTATAGTTTTCATAGCAATTCCTTCTCTGCAACTGTGAAAAATATTCATAGACTTTACTATTCTTAGACAAGGGTGCATGGGGTAGGTCAAACCAATCTCTTGTAGATGCTAGACAATAGAACAGGTACAAAGACATATAGAAATCTCTGTCACCCAGACAATTACTTAAACCCTGATGTAGACAGTCAGCTATTATTTCGGCCCAATCCAAATATTGTTCCTCTTGAAGGATGACTTGTATGAAAAAGTACATCCAGTCCTCCCAATAATAGGCATGTTGGCTGCCCTTCAGTCTGTGTAACAATACCACAATATCCCTTACTTCTATTATAAAATGATCTCTGGTAAGTGGCCTGGGTAACCTTGAACCACCCTTCTGAAATTTCAGCAGCCAGTTCCTCGCTATTACACTTTTATAAGTTGATTTCTTTTATGAGAAATACCCATAGGAGGAAGTAATATCAAGGCTGGAATACGCCTCCTTAGGTGGTATCTTCATCACAAACATGAGGGTTTGTCGGTTGACATGCAATAACACCTCACCGCTTGCATTTCTGATACATCTGTCCTGGGGGTCATACTTATTCATACATTCTTGAACCAATTTTGGGCATAGTATAGCCTGAGGAAAAGCTGCAGCTTCAACTAGACCGCTGCCTACAATTTTCTTCATTGTTGGGGTTTGGACAGGGTTTCTAGTTCTTTCTTTAAATTCTTCTAAATCATATTGAACTAATGCAGTATCTCCAAATTCTGAGTGAGAATAAATAAGACTAGGACCATGTTCATCCCCCAAACTTGTAGATTTCAAAGACATAGTTGGAGGATTACAATAAAACACTTGGAATTTTGAAAACAATAGAAATTCCAAAGATTCTTCTTTCCAGCATAAGAACTAGGAATAGCATATGGGAAACAGAACCCACCTTTGAGATATCTGAATTCACTGTGAAAACTTGAATAACAAGAGCCTTACACTTCCAGCGCTATCCTCCTCCGTGTTGTACAGTATGTTTACTTGCTAAACTTGGCTTGTTCTTGGTTAATAATGGCACTAACCAGATTGAATAATTGTTGCTTGGAAAGATACGTGCCAAAAATATTTGAAAAGACGTGAACTCTGATCTCTTCATTAATAGAAAGTATTATTCACGCCAACATGAAGTATAATGATTATCCGTAGCGTCCACTAAATTAGGGCTCTCAGTTTCATAATGAGTTTCTGACATAATTTCCTCCAACTTTCCCGCTAAATTTGACTTAGAAAGCCGCGGGAACAAACGGGACCAAAAACACCAAATCTTTGAACTATTGAACCATTGAACCTTTAGGACGTGGTTCAATGCAGTGGTTCAATAAGGTGGTTCAATGCAGTGGTTCAAACATGCCAATTGGACCATATAGATAAGCAAAGGATTGACTTATGGAAATAGGAACTTAACTCATGAACTGTTGAACTTGTAAAGATATGGTTCAATACGAAGGTTCAAAGACGCAAGGGTTATGTAGACCAACAAAAAGTTATGCAGCTTTGGTAAAGGCTTTTGACTATGAAACAGTGAACTATTGAACCATGAACCGTTGAACCTTAAACCTTGAACCCCGCTACTGAGTACAAGCAGAAGGTTCAACGACACCATAATTACACAAGGTAACTGCGTGACCCAACTTATAAGAAGACTGAGTGTTGCACCTTAAGACCGTTGAACCTTGAACCTTGAACCCCGCTACTGAGTACAAGCGGAAGGTTCAAGTTCAACCCGAAAGTTCAAAGACGCATAAGACATACAAAACGATAGCTTGCTTTATGAGACACTTTAGACATGTTGAACCGTTTGAACTTTGAACTTTGGGAATGGTTCGGGTTCAAAGGTTCAAACCTTAAGTAACCTTGTCTACAAAGACAACAAACGGATAAAAATTAAAGGGACAAAAGTCGATTTACAAAACAAAGGCATGACCAAAAATATAACACGGTAAACCGGCTCTTGTTCAGGAAATATTACCAATGAATGAATAAATAAGGGCGACTCAAAAGGTAACACTGTTGAATTATAAAGAGGATTTAAGTGATTAATAGGAAGAATTTTTTGGGACAACTGATTCACCCCCCCTCTCAGTTGTCTGTCTTGAATCTACCAATTGGTATTAGAGCTAAGTTCCTCTAAAAGGAGCTTAACCACTTAAGGAGATCCAGGATGTCTTCCTACAAGAAGGATAGTCCGAGGTTTAACGGAACCAATTTCACTCTTTGGAAAAGCCGCATGGAATGTCACTTGCAATGTATGGAAATGCAATATTAGATCATGGCTTCAAAGAAGTATGTTCCTCCATAGAATGGTCTGAGAACTGTAGATGAAATCAAAGGTGCTGAAAACAATCTTTGGGCTAAAGAAGCTCTACTAAGTGCCTTATCTGATTCAGAGCTGACAAATGTTATAGATCTAAAAACTGCATATGAGATTTGGGAAAAACTGGAACTTCTGCATGAAGGAGACAAGTATGTTAAATGTGCCAAGCTACAAAGTCTAAAAGGAAAATTCAAAAACCTGAAGATGAGTGAAGATGAAATTATCACTACATTTATGCCAAGAGTAAATGAGCTTGTTTGAGGCATTAGATGTGCTGGTGGAATCTTGGATGAAGATGAGATTATTACCAAAGTTCTCAAATCCCTACTTGCTTCTTACAAATACAAGGTTGCTGCTATTGAAGAATTCAGATCTTTTTCAAATATCACAAGAGATCAATTGGTTGGAAAATTAGCAGCATTTGAATTGGCTGAGTTTAGAGATGCACCTCCCAAGACTGAATATGCATTCAAAGCTAGTGCCTCTGTAAAAGGCAAACAAAAGTTTAATCTGGGAGAGAACTCTTCAAAGAAGCTTTCATGGTATGAAAAAGCGAGAAAAGATCAGGAATAAGATGAAGCAAAATCTGCTCAACTTGAAGCCCTTATTGCAAAAAGATTGCCAAGAGGATCTAGTAAGTATGAAGGAAAATTGCCCTTCAAATGTTTCAACTGCAATAAGATTGGTCATTTTGACTCAAGGTGTCTGAAAAGATTTTCAAGAGCAAATCCAAACAGATCAAGATTCCAAAAGAAATGTTACTATGTTTATGAAGATGATGATGATGAAGCAGTAACAGATGATGAATCAAAAACAGGAAACAAATCTGGAAGTGACTGGGTGTTTATTGCCATCAAGGAAGGAGATCCAATGCCCTCTGAATCTATCAATAATAAAATGGTAGAAAGAGCTCTGGCTGCCCAAGTTGAAGAAAATGATGATTGGGTCATAGATAGTGGATGCTCCCATCATATGATAGGTGACAAAAATAAGTTCATAGATTTGGAAAGATATGAAGGAGGAGTTGTAAAATTTGGTGATAATTCTATTGGCAAGATAAGAGGTAGAGGAGCTATTTCTTTTGATGGAAAGAACAAAACTAGTAATGTACTATATGTTGAAGGTCTGAAGTACAATCTTCTTAGTGTTGGACAGTTGGTGGACTAAGGCTATGACCTCTGATTCAAAAATGGAAAATGCAAGATCTTTGAAAGTTCTGGAATAGAGATTGCATCTGGTACTCAAACCAAAGGTAATATCTTCCACTTGGTTGGTACTGGTAAAAGTTGTTTATTTGTTCAAATTGATCAGAGTTGGTTGTGGTATAGGAGAATGTGTCATGTGAATTTTGATAATATCATCAAGATAAGAAACACTTAGGCTATAAGAGATCTTCTAAGACTAGTGAAACCTACTAATAGTTTGTGCAAAGAATGTCAGTTGGGTAAGCAGAGTAGAGTCACATTCAAAAGTAAGGAATAGTCTTCTACCAGATTGTTGGACCTAGTACATACTGATCTATGTGGTCTGGCATGAATCATGAGTTTGCAAGGTGATAGATACTTCATGTTGTTAATTGATGACCACTCCCAGATGACGTGGGTGACTTTTCTGAAAGAGAAATACGAGGCTCTTGAGAAGTTCAAAATATTCAAGGCTATGGTAGAGAATGAAACTGGATTAAACATAAAATGTCTAAGGTCTGATAGAGGTGGAGAATTCACACGCGGTGAGTTCATAGAATTCTATGAGAAACATGGGATAAAAAGATAGTTGTCTATTCTAAGGACTCCACAGCAGAATGGAGTAGTGGAGAGAAAGAACTAGACCATCCAGGAAGCATCTAGAACCATGATGATGGAAGCAAATGTTCCTCAGATCTACTAGAGAGAAGTTTTAAGCATTGTAGTCTATACTCTTAATTGAGTACAAATCAGAAGCAATACTGGAATATTCTTGGATTATTCTACTCAAAGCAAAGCATACCGGTGTTATAACAAGAGATTGAGAAAGATTATAGAAAGTACAAATGTGAAGGTTGATGAAGGTATTGAAAAATCCTCAAGGTTTTATGAATATGATGAAGATGATCAAAATGATGTTTTGGTCCTAGAAGTCCAAACCCCTTCTAAAATTTAGATCCAGACTGATCCAGAGAATCAGGAAGAAGAGATAAGTTTGAATGAACCTGTTCAAGAAATAGAAGTGCAAGAAAGTCCCAAAATTCTTAGGTATGTAAGACTCAATCACTCCAAAGATCAGATCATAGGTGATAAAGGCAAAGGTGTTCAAAAAAGAAGAAAGATTGCTCAAGACTCAGAAAAGTATTGTCTAATTTCAAATATTGAACCAAAGACAGTGAGTGAATCATGTAATGGTGAACGCTGGACTAAAGCAATGGAGGAAGAGATGATGCAAATTGAGAAAAATCACACTTGGGATCTTGTTCCAAGACCTAGAAACAAGAATGTGATTAGAACCAAATGGGTCTTCCAGAATAAAATGAATGAAGATGGTGAATTAGTCAGAAACAAAGCTAGATTGGTCTGCAAGGGTTACTCTTAAGTAGAAGGAGTTAATTTTGAAGAAACTTTTGCTCCGGTGGCAAGAATTGAAGTAGTCAGATTATTTCTTGCCTTTGCTACCTTCAAGGACTTCAAAGTATATTAGATGGATGTCAAGTCTACCTTCCTGAATGGTGACTTGGAAGAAGAAGTATACATTGAGCAACCAGACGGATTTCAATTGTCTAATCATGGTGATATTATCTGCAAGTTGAAGAAAGCCCTGTATGGACTCAAAAAAGCCCCAAGAGCCTAGTATGAAAGATTGGATAAGCATATTTTGAAGATTGGTTTCAACAAAGGTATTGCTGACAGTAACTTGTACTTCAAAATTGATCATGAAAATATCTTAATTGTTGAAGTGTTTGTTGATGATATCATTTTTGGAGGAAGAGATAGTATGTGCAAAACTTTTGCAAATCAAATAAAAAGTGAATTTTAGATGTACATGTTTGGGGAAATGAAGTTCTTCTTGGGTCTACAAATTATTCAAACAAAGAAAGGAATCTTTATTTCACAAACTAAATATGTGAAAGAATTGTTGAAGAAATTTGGGATGGAGGACTCAAAACCAAAGAGTACTCCCATGGCAACTAGATGTAAATTGAGCAAAGATGATGACTCTCCTAAGGCCAATTAGAAAAAATACATGTCAATGATTAGAGGACTATTGTATCTTACTCAAACTAGACCTGACATTATGAATGTTGTTGGTCTTGTCGCTAGATTCCAAGCTGATCTTAGAGAATCTCATGTCATGGCAATCAAGAGGATTCTTATATATCTAAAAGGGACAATTGAGTATGGTTTATGGTATCCTAGAGATCGTGATTTCTCTCTTCATGCATATACAGATGTAGATTGGGAAGGAGATGTGGATGACTAGAAGAGTACCAGTGGTGGAGCATTCTTTTTGGGAAAAAAGATTAGTTTCTTGGTTAAGCAAGAAATAAGAGGCAATATCTATGTCCACTGCAGAAGCAGAATATATTGCAGCAACAGGTAGTTGCACTCAAGTATTGTGGATGAAGCAAATGGTAAGAGACATCAGAGTGGAGTATAAGGAACCTATCACAATCTTTTGTGATAATTCAAGTGCAATAAATATATCAAAAAATCTGGTGTAGCATTCAAAGACAAAACATATATCCATCAAGTTTCATTTTTTGAGAGAGTAGGTGAACAAGAATAAAGTCAGATTGGAGTTTGTGCCCTCCAAGGATCAGATTGCAAATATTTTTACTAAACCTCTAGCTAAGGACTCTTTTGAGTATCTCAGCGAGAAGTTAGGGGTTATTACCCCTTCAGTTCTGAATTAAGGTACAATTATGTGCATCAGTTCAGTGGATCTCACAGTTATATATTGTGGTCTGGATTGACGATGGGAAGCTGCTACTCAGGGGGAGTAGTTGGTATGATTCTGAGTGATGCAAGTATGTACCCTTTGCCGTTGATGTCAAAGGAGGAGAGAAGACATGTGAAAAACAAAAAGTGGTTGTTGATCAAAGGGGGAGCAATAAAGGAAGAGAAGACATGTGAATGGTTGTTGTTGATAGGGGGAGTTATGTCAGTCAGTGAGGAGAAGTTCTTGTCTTGATGGTTAAAATAGTTTTTCACATCATATGTTGCCATCAATGACAAAGGGGGAGATTGTTGCTAGTATGGGCCTAACCAGTGTTGTCATTGATGTCCAGGATCAGATGAGTTGTATGCTGAGGATATTGAGAAAATTAATCCTATCAAGAAAAGAGAAGAACAATGAAGATAGTAAGGTAAAGATCCTAGCTAAGGTGAAGATCAGAGGATGTGCATTAAAGGGTTTGTAGATACGAGTCTTAAGATGATCCAGTAAAGATTTGAGAGCTCCGCATGAAGATCTGAAGAAGTTATGGCCACTTTGGTAAACCTGGTTCTAGCAGATGTTCAAAGGTGATAGAGTGACACAGATAGGTCCGGTGAGATCCAGAAATATAATATCTTGTTCTACGGATTTGGTGGAGTGTTTAGGAAGTCAATGTGAATTGACAACTCATTTGGTTCATGGTCTGGAGGTCCGCAAGAATCTATTCCAATATGACAATGATGACAGACTGTGTTCTTGAAGTTTCAGATGAAGGAGAGAATGATTTCAATAATCAGAAGTAGTGTGGATGTTCTTGGTGATTCAGGCAAGGTTGTGGAAGTCTTTGGATTGTGTCCAATTCGTGTTGGTGGTCCACATTGAAGATTGAGCTCATAATTGAAGAATTACTTCCGGATGATGATGTTCTTCCTAAGTTTGGCCGACTGGATGAGTTACACATCTTGCGGATGATCTTGAAGATGTTCTGCGAAGCATGGCGTGTGTTAGTACTCATTTATGTTTAGGGTTTTAAGCTTGAGAATTTACAGGTTTTTCATTCAAACCCTAAAATTTCTAAGTCCGTCGATGTAAGTTGGTTTTTGTTTCAGCGATTATGGTGTCCACAGTGGCTTGTTCCTTTCATCGCCCAGACCTTGTCCATCAGTAGTGGTGTTAAAGGGTCTTTCCGATGGGCTAATGAAGTATATGTAAGTTGGTCAGAGTGACATCCTGTATTGAGAGAGCTAGCAGGGAATTTGCCGATGTGACCGGTCTGGCTGATAGGGTATGGTTCATTGGCGATCAGTGAGATCGGTGTGTCGGCAGAAGGATTTTTGGTGACTCCGACAGTTTGTGTCTTGCCAAAGGATGTGGCGGTTGGCGAGAGTTGTGGGATCGGAGAGGTGAGCTGGAGTTTGGCTGATGGAGTTGGTCTCACCAATCTAGTGGGGTGGTCATCAGAGTGGCAAGAGATATCGACAGGTGAGTTTTCAAACCTGCCGATGGTGTTGGTCTCACCGATTGGGTCTTTTATGTTGGTAGGAGTCAAAGCGACAGGATGGTGGCAGGTGGTTCGCTAGTCATGCAAGGGAAAAGTGCACGACGCTTGGTTTGCACGTGGCTTGGTTTATAAGATATTCAAGCAAGTATTGCGGGGTGAATGTGGGATTATTGATCTCACATTTCTAGATTGGTCAGTGATAGATGCACGAGATGCCTACATGGCACGTTTTTATTGGTTCTTGACTTTTCAGACTGTTTTGACACCGCAGATCTTAGTGGTAGGGAGGATTTCGACGGTCATGGTTCAAACTTTCATCAGCATGGGATTTCCCGTGCTTGCTGTATCTTTTCTGGTGGGAATCTTCAAAGTGCAGACTGTTGCTACATCCTACGGGTTGGTGTGCCATTAATGGCACAGGGATTGCAAAGGTATGGCTTCATTGACTAGGTAGCTACCTGATTGAAGAAGCAAATTCTCAGGTGGCAGCACGAGGCTCGAGTTCAACCACTCCCAACTTTCTTTTCTGCCTGCTATATTAATTGTTTCAAGTGCCATTCTCATGGTGCTCTGTGTTTGGTGGAATCTCAAAATTTTGAGAAGATTTTGTAATTAATTCATGAATGTACACACTTGTGCTATAAGAGACAAGCTGTGTCACTTATTTTAGTGTTGGAAAATTGGACAAATTTTGGTGCTGTAGTAGGAATGCAATATTTTGGTGCCTCTATTTCAGGTGTCTTACGAGTTTATGAATTGTATGTTGTATGTATTATGCACAGAATTATCAATTTCATGTTGATTTAAATGAGTAATGCTTCATTGCATGTGTTTTATTATTTGTCTCCAAACTAAATGTGTTTTTCTTCTGACTCTGAATATCTAAGGGGTGTTATAGATTCTAGAATATAGGTTTTCTATATTGAATACTTAGTCTCTTACTTCTACTCAAGGAGAAGATTGAATGTTTTGGATTAAGTGTTGAGAAGAATACATTGCAGTAAGGATGTTTGTAAGCAGAAATAACTAAATACTCTCTCTTGGATATTGTCTGTAAGGTAGGCATTTTAGAAACCCCTTGAAATCTAATTACTATCTTAGGTCTATGGTAAACATTCACATATATATGTCTACTGACTCCGAGCCCTGGATAGGCACCGATCTGGTCTAGTATCTCTGTTGTAACCCAAAGTCCTAGTTTTGCATCCATATATAAATCAAACTCAAACTTCAACTTCAAAACTTTTAGGACTTTACAAGTAGTTTTAGGAAACAAAATCTTCTGTCTACAACTGAATATAGGCCCAAAGCTAGCCCCTTTGTACTTATCTCACAGTTTTGGTCTGCATAATAGAGGATTTATCTGCTTTGTGTCAGTATCCCAGTCCTTTCATAGTTATATCTCATGGATGTTGAGTAGAGAATACCCCCCTTGGTTCTACAGAGCCTAAAGAAGAAGAGGAGATATTTATAGAGTCTATCTCCTATATTGTTGGCCCCTGGCCCAGGAATCCTGTTGATCAATGATGGCTACCTTGTAGGGATGACTGGGAACAAGCATCCAGTCTGGGAAAATAACCAACAGCGTGTTCCTCAAAGAAAATTGAAATCTAAGATCTGTGTGGCCGACAATGTGATGATCTGCATGAAGTCTTTTGTAATTAATCAAGTTGTATTTGTGTATTTTCTTTGTAAAGTATGCTGACTTGGATGGTTATCCCTAAGTCAATGTCTTGTATAAATAAGAGTTGTGAAGTCATTTCAAAAGCATCTGGTCGAGATGAGAGTATAGTGAGAGGAGAAGAGCGAAAGACAGAGAAAAAGTATTGGGCTTAAATGGAACTGACTCAAGCATGGTGAAGATGCTATTCTTCAATTCAAGTATGTAATATTTATCATTATGTAGATAGTGTGTCTCCTGTAGGCAGTGGGCCTCTTGTGAGCAGTGTGCTTGGGCAGTGAGCCCTAATTGGCATGTGCCATTTTGTTCTTCTTATTCTTTTAACAGAGAATATAATCTTGGGTTAGTCACCTTGTGGTTTTTCCCTTAACCAGGTTTTCCACGTTAAAATCTTGGTGTCATATGTGTTAATGTGTTTCTACTCTTGAATTGTTGCATTATGTTTCCATTATTGATTTATTATTATGTTGTTGAATTACAAGGAGGATTTAAGTGATTAATAGGAAGAAAGTTTTGGGACAACTGATTCACCCCCTCTCAGTTGTCTGTCTTGAATCTAACAATTACCCCTCTAGTTTTGAATTAAGGTGCACATATGTGCATCAGTCCAGTGGATCTTACAGTCATATCTTGTGGTCTAGATTGATGATGGGAAGCTACTACTTAGGGGGAGTAGTTGGTATGATTCTAAGTGATGCAAGAATGTGCCCTTTGCCATTGATGTCAAAGGGGGAGAGAAGACATGTGAAAAACAAAAGTGGTTGCTGATCAAAGGGGGAGCAGTAAAGGAAGAGAAGACATGTGAATGGTTGTTGTTGATAGGGGGAGTTATGTTAGTTAGTAAGGAGAAGTTCTTGTCTTGATGGTTAAAAATAGTTTTTCATATCATATGTTGCCATCAATGACAAAGGGGGAGATTGTTGCAAGTATGGGCCTAACCGGTGTTGTCATTGATGTCAACATACTCCTATTGCATTGATGTCAAGGATTGGATGAGTTGTATGCTGAGGATATTGAGAAAATTAGTCCTATCAGGAACAGAGAAGAACAGTGAAGACAGTGAGATAAAGATCATAGCTAAGATGAAGATCAAAGGTTGCACATCAAAGGGTTTGTAGATATGTGTCTAAAAGAGGTCCAATATTGATTTGAGAGGTCCGCATGAATATTTGAAGAAGTTATGGCCATATGAGTAAAACTGGTTCTGGCAGATGTTTAGAGGTGACAGAGTGACACAAATAGGTCCGGTGAGATCCAGAAATGCAATATCTTGTTCTGTGGATTTGGTGGAGTGTTTAGGAAGTCAATGTGAATTGACAACTCAATTGGTTCATGGTCTGGAGGTCCACAAGCATCTATTCCAATATGACAGTGATGACATACTATGTTCTTGAGGTTCTAGATGAAGGAGAGAATGATTTCAGTAAGCAGAAGTAGTGTGGATGTTCTTAGTGATTTAGGCAAGCTTGTGGGGGTCTCTAGATTATGTCCAGTTCGTGTTGGTGGTCCACATTGAAGATTGAGCTCATAATTGAAGAATTACTTCTGGATGATGATGTTCTTCCTAAACTTGGCCGACCGAATAAGTTACACATCCTATGGATGATCTTGAAGATGTTTTGTGAAGCATGGCATGTTCATAAAAGAAGATTGAAGTCTCAGATCTATGTGGCCAACAGTGTGGTGATCCATATGAAGTCTTTTGTAATTTAGTCAAGTTGTATTTGTGTATTTGCTCTAGAAAGTTTGTTGACTTTGATGATTATCCCAAAGTCGATGTCTTGTATAAATAAGAAGTTGTGAAGTCATTTCAAAAGCATCTTGGCAAAGATGAGAGTGTGGTAGAGAGGAGTAGAGTGAAAGGCAGAGCTGAAGTATTGGGCTTAAATGGAACTGACTCAAGCATGGTGAAGATGCTAATCTTTAGTTCAAGTATGCAATATTTATTATTCTGTAGACAGTGTCTCCTGTAGGCAGTAGGTCTCTTGTGAGCAGTGTGCTCAGGCAGTGAGACCTAATTGGTATGTGCCATTTTGTTCTTCTTATTCTTTTAATAGAGAATACAATCTTGGGTTAGTCACCCCATAGTTTTTCCAGGTTAAAATCTTGGTGTCATATGTGTTAATGTGTTTCTGCTCTTGAATTGTTGCATTATGTTTCATGATTGATTTATTATTATGCCATTGAATTACAAGAAGGATTTAAGTGATTAATAAGAGAAAGTTTTGGGACAACTGATTCACCCCCCGTCTCAGTTGTCTATCTTGTATCTAACAGTTATTCCTCTAAGGATGTTGTTGTGAAGGATGTTTAGGACTAGACTAAGCATGTGTTGGGATCTGCAAGGCTTGTGTCTCTTTCTAGAGTAGCATGTAGTTCATGTTAGGGCTTGCACTCTATATGTTTCATGTTGTGTAATCTTTGACCAACTTGTAAAATATAATATTCTTATTGTACTAGCTAACTTGTAATGAAATAAATGTAATGTCATGTATATATTGTAAACCCAAGTGATCTAGGTGTGGTATGATTGTGAATATGAGAATGTGTGTAGAACATGAATATTATATGCATTTTGATGTGTGACTAAAGGAGAAAGAGTAGAAGTAATAAGGTTTGTCTAGATTCATCTTGAAGACATTTTTGTGACAGGAGGGAAGTGGAGAGTGTGCCTAACTAATCCAATCATTAGAAGAAGAGTGAAGAGGTAGAATTGCAATCATCAAAGGTGAGAGCTTCACTATCAGTTTCAGACAATAGAAGGATTGTCATGCTATAATCTTTACTGAGTTCATTCTTAGTTTAGGGAGTAGTTACTTTCTTGGGTTGTAACCCTAAAATAAAGTCAGCAGGGAGTTGTAGCTTCCTTGGGAGTGACCCTAAAATCAATTCTTCAGGGCTCATAGTAGTTTCCTTGGGTTGTAGCCCTAAAACAAAGTTGTAATTCTGAGCTTCATATATTCTGTTGACGCCTGAATTGACTGGTAGTTTTTTGAAAAATTTTCATTCAGGCACTCTCCCTAAGTATCCAAAAAATGCTCTAAGTAACGGACCTCCTCAGTATTTTTCAGCTGCATCATCATATTTTCTTGAGGAGGAGGTCATCATCATCATGTTTGTTTCCATGAAGGTCAGCATCATCATGTTCTCCTTCGACCGGTTTCTCATCGTCATCATCATATTTCGCTGTCGGGTGATGTTCGGGTTTTATCCTGATGATGCTGACGAGCTACAGTGCGCCCTGATCTGCTTACGAGGGTGATTCTTCAAAGTTCCCGGTGATCTTCCATTTATCAGCTTGCGCAGGCATGATGATGATGTTGCCTATTCTTTGAGTTGTCGACCTGACTTGTTTTTTCCTAAGGGTCGTCATCATCATGATGTTTCCAGTTATCATCCTGCTGCTTGCGGAGGTCATCATATTTTTCTGCCTTCATGATATTTCGCCGGGGTGATATTTCTATCATCGGGTGATCTTGGTTATGATCATCCTGATGATGTTGAAGAGTTTTAAGTGCGACCCGATATTCACTAGGGTCATCATATTTCGAACGTCAGGATGATCTTAGTCAATATCATCCTGATGATGTTGTATCACTTCTTGTTCTTTGTTTCTCATCCTGATGAGGCTGACGTCATCCTTATATATCAGGGTGATATTTGTTTCTCTGCCTATCTGCATCATGATATTTCCGAAGGAGGGGGTGATATTTCATATCACCCGGGTGTATGTTTGTTCCAGTGTCATGATGATGCTGATATCAAGGAGATATCCGCCTGCTGGCTTCGTGCATTATCTAGTGGGGGTGATCTTTTCAAGCATCATCATATTCTTCTATCGCCCCGATCTTATAGTGGAGCTACAGTGCAACCTGATATTTGTGCATCAGGATGATATTTCCAAATATCCGGTTGTCTTCCGAATATCATCCTGATGTTAATATGATGATGACGTCATCAAGGTCCGTGGGGGTCATATTTCTAACACTGATCATCTTGAGGAGATCTCCTGATATTTGCAAACATGATGATGACGTCATCCGGATATGAGGAGGTGCGCAGTGGGCAGATATGATGATGATGTCAGCAGGATATGATGATGACGTCATCAGGATGTTCATCGGCCAGACTTTTGTTATAAGCTCAGCAGGAGGATGTTCCTCCGATGGATCAGGTTGTGCCGATTATCATGTAGGCTATATTGCGATATGATGATGACGTCAAGGTGATATTTCAATCGACAGGATATCATGCTGCTGGAGGGTGATGATGATGAAGTCTTATACTAGTGTCGTCAGGAGCAAAAGCACCGACGTGATATATGCTCATGACCTAGTATATAAAGTATTAATGAGGTCATCGCGGGGTGCATGTGGGATATTGAGATCCTGCATATTCGAAATATCATGATGATGAATCTCGGCGGGAAATGGTTGCGATCGACTGTTTGATGTTCTTCCCAAGGCCGCGGGTTGGTGCGCCTTTAATGGCGATTGTTGCAGAGGTATGGGCGATGGCGTGGGCGGATCTGGTACCCGATTGAAGGTGTACATCAGCGGACAGTGGCGCAGGGCTCGAGATATCTTCCTGTCTCCTCCCCTACCTGCTGCATTCATGTTTGGGCGCCAATCTGGTAGTGTGTTTGAGCGCCATTTTTATGGTACTGTGTATCTGGCGGGATTTTTGGTCAACCTGGTAGTCAATGCTGAATACACCCTCCTGCTATATAATGTAGACGGTGTTATTCATTCAAGGTTGTTGAAAGTTGTAGATTTTTGGCTCTGTAATCCAAAACCAGCTGATCTGGTTGCTCTGTACAGTTTTTCTTGTGAGTTTATGTATCTCCTGTTGCAGGACTTGGCATGAATCCACTGGTTTCATGGTTGATCTTATATGAGTAATGCTACCTTAGCATGTGTTGTGTTAATTCTGTCTCCAGTATTGCATGTATCCTTCTTCTGGATCTGGATGTTTGCTTATGTTTACATTCTAGAGCATAGAATTCCTATGTTGAATGTCTGATCTTTTGACCTCTGCTCAAGGGGCAGATTAAACTGTTTTCAGGTTGAACATTGGGAAGGGTATACTGCAGTAGGGATGCCGTAAGTAGAGATAGCTCAACACTCTATATTGGGAGATATCTGTAGGGCAGATATCATGTGTATCCCCCTGAAGTCCAGTTTTAGCTATTCATGCTGATCATTCACAGGTGTATGTCTACCGACTCCAAGCCCCGGATAGGCACTAATCATGCTGTGTTCTTGTGTTATACACCATGTCCAGCTTTGCATCCAAATTCATATCAAAACACTTCATACCTCCACCTGTTAGTTGTAGGAGTAGGATTAGGAACCCCCTGCATGCTCTCATACCCAACCAGACATCATGTCCAAGAATGTTGCCAGCCTTGTGATCTATCATACAGATCTTGGTCCATACATGAGAGTATTCTGCCTGTTGTTGTCAAGTTAGATCCTTCTATCTTTGAGCTAGTCAAGGTTACATCTTGAGTTATAGGGATACCCCCCTTGGTGCGGCAGAACCAGAAGTGAAGGGGAGGAGCTCACGCAACCTCCTGTATTCAGTTGGCCTGAATCTGCCTGTGCATTAGAAGTGGCAAACCCTAATGCTGATTCAGAAGAAATGTCAACAAATTGGCGACTCCGCTGGGGAAGGATTGATAAAATAAAGAATAATACTTGTGACCCATCCGAGTCACTAACAAAATGATGCTCTGCTGGTGGAATGAACCTGGAAAAGTAGCTTTCAGCTATTGAAAATTTTGTCCTCTCTGGAGAGGTGGCGACTCTGTAAAAAAGATCTAAATGCACATGAAAGATAGATGTATGTTATTGGTTGAAAGATGTACATATTTCTGCATCTGTATGAGAAAAGGTACCTTGTTACTTCCCCTTTATTTGCTGTTTTACTGCATAAGTTAGATGCCAGGGGAAGCCTTAGGTCTTAGACAGACAAAGGATGTCTAAGAGTAGGATTTTTATGAATCCAAGTATGAATTATCCCATACTCAGTGGTGAAATGTTGGATAAAGGAATAGAAGAGATAAGAAATAGGTTGATATTCTTAGAGGTTGAGCAGGCCCAGTTAAAAAGCAGTAACCCTGTTGTGTCTGCCAGTCAGAAAGCTAAACCTCCTGTCAGCCCTTTTGATCCTTTGTATGACCAACTGGATTTGTCATGGGTGGATTATAGAATAGAAACTATGCCTGCTAGGATATACTGTCAGATGCCTAGATTTAGTGGTCACAGTATATGTGATGGGAATGCACATATCCAAAATTTTCACAGTTTTATGGGAAAATATTCATTCAGAGATGAGGATATGTGGATGAGGTTTTTTGTTAGGTCCTTTGATGCAAAAGCAAAAGACTGGTATTTGAGCTTTCCAAAGAAATCCTTTGCCTGTTGGGATGAACTTGCTGACTGTTTCAAGGAAGAATTTGCAAAAGAACCGGCTGATTTTGTTACAGAATTGATGAGAATCAGAAAACAAGATGAAGAGCCATGTGTTGATTTCAGTCATAGGTTTGCAGTAGCCCTTTCACATGTCCCTGAAAGTTTCAGACCTGATATTTCAGCCTGTGTTGGCATATTCTTTGAAGCTTTTGAGGAGGGCTTTAGTGCAATACTGAGGGATTTCAAGGTGACAAGTATGCAGATGGCATACAGGTTCATAGAAAAGATAGAAAAAACCAGAAATGTGTACCTGCTGAAACCCCTGTCCCCAGGCCTTGGTGTGAGAAATGGTTATGAGGCTGCAAATGACCAAATGATTATGGCATCATGTGCAGATAAAAATGAAAATAAAAGCATAGAGGTTGAGACTGCTGTGTTTGAACATAATGCTAACAATACTGCTCAACTGGATTGTTTACCAGTTGAGGATGCCAGTGAAAGGACTAATGAGGATTCCCATTGCAATCATGAGGCATCTGACCATGAAGACAACAATGAGGTTGTGGACAGCAATGAGCAATTTTTAGAATGGACCTGTGGAGAAAATTGTGAGTATTGTACTCAAGACAGAGAAGATATAAGCAAACAGAGAAGCAGTCCTATGTGTGACCCATTGCCTACCTTTCAAACACATGGAGATCATGAAGAGCAGTCAGAAATTGAAATAAGTGCTAGTTCAGAGCATGACTGTTTTTCATTTGATGGCTGTTTTGCTTATGATACACAGGCTGATACTCCTCCACAGAATGAATCCATTGGTGATGAAGAGGTATGCTCTGCTGCCCATGAACAAATGGCATACTATGATGAAGCTGATGTACCTGGGCCACCCATTTATGACACATGTGGTGATGAGGATCTGTCTGAGTGTGGTGAAGATCTAGACACTATTTTTGGCTTGGATTCTGTTTCTCATCCTGATGAAAGAGGAAACAACATACATCAGGTAAGTGATTGTAAAAATGTGCCTGATTGTAAAGAGGTGTCAGAGCCTGATCTTTTCCAGCCTGGTGTACCAGATGGTTGTGTACATGATGTGCACAATTGTGATTTTGAAAGCTTTTCTTTTGATATGCCAGCATATAACACAATGAGCCCTGATCTTCCTAGTTGTGTGGTGGACTCTGAGTGTTTCCTATTTGCAGTCCAACTAGGAGATCATTTTACAATGCATACTGCTGATGCAGATGATGATAAGTGTTACATACCATTTGAGCATGCATTGTTTGATATATTCTGCACCCACATGGCACATGATGCTAAGGGTTATCTGCACAAGGGTGATAATGACAAGCCAAATCAGAGGGTTGAATATGCAGATGACAAGATTTGTTTGTGGGTGGATGTCTGTAGTATCTCCAAGCTTGACCCAGTGCATGCAGATGAAAACAAGATATTTGACAAAGGGAGATACATGTTTTTCTTTTCTTGGTGGCCTTAGGCCATCAAGTGTGTTTGGTGATGCAGGTATTTGACTCTGTGCCCAATGGATAAGGGACTGGTCTGCATCCCAGAGATCTGGGGTTCTCGCTGCAGTCTTTCACCTGCACGTCCCCAGACAGAGCCACTGTTGACGCCTGAATTGACTGGTAGTTTTTTGAAAAATTTTCATTCAGGCACTCTCCCTAAGTATCCAAAAAATGCTCTAAGTAACGGACCTCCTCAGTATTTTTTAGCTGCATCATCATATTTTCTTGAGGAGGAGGTCATCATCATCATGTTTGTTTCCATGAAGGTCAGCATCATCATGTTCTCCTTCGACCGGTTTCTCATCGTCATCATCATATTTCGCTGTCGGGTGATGTTCGGGTTTTATCCTGATGATGCTGACGAGCTACAGTGCGCCCTGATCTGCTTACGAGGGTGATTCTTCAAAGTTCCCGGTGATCTTCCATTTATCAGCTTGCGCAGGCATGATGATGATGTTGCCTATTCTTTGAGTTGTCGACCTGACTTGTTTTTTCCTAAGGGTCGTCATCATCATGATGTTTCCAGTTATCATCCTGCTGCTTGCGGAGGTCATCATATTTTTCTGCCTTCATGATATTTCGCCGGGGTGATATTTCTATCATCGGGTGATCTTGGTTATGATCATCCTGATGATGTTGAAGAGTTTTAAGTGCGACCTGATATTCACTAGGGTCATCATATTTCGAACGTCAGGATGATCTTAGTCAATATCATCCTGATGATGTTGTATCACTTCTTGTTCTTTGTTTCTCATCCTGATGAGGCTGACGTCATCCTTATATATCAGGGTGATATTTGTTTCTCTGCCTATCTGCATCATGATATTTCCGAAGGAGGGGGTGATATTTCATATCACCCGGGTGTATGTTTGTTCCAGTGTCATGATGATGCTGATATCAAGGAGATATCCGCCTGCTGGCTTCGTGCATTATCTAGTGGGGGTGATCTTTTCAAGCATCATCATATTCTTCTATCGCCCCGATCTTATAGTGGAGCTACAGTGCAACCTGATATTTGTGCATCAGGATGATATTTCCAAATATCCGGTTGTCTTCCGAATATCATCCTGATGTTAATATGATGATGACGTCATCAAGGTCCGTGGGGGTCATATTTCTAACACTGATCATCTTGAGGAGATCTCCTGATATTTGCAAACATGATGATGACGTCATCCGGATATGAGGAGGTGCGCAGTGGGCAGATATGATGATGATGTCAGCAGGATATGATGATGACGTCATCAGGATGTTCATCGGCCAGACTTTTGTTATAAGCTCAGCAGGAGGATGTTCCTCCGATGGATCAGGTTGTGCCGATTATCATGTAGGCTATATTGCGATATGATGATGACGTCAAGGTGATATTTCAATCGACAGGATATCATGCTGCTGGAGGGTGATGATGATGAAGTCTTATACTAGTGTCGTCAGGAGCAAAAGCACCGACGTGATATATGCTCATGACCTAGTATATAAAGTATTAATGAGGTCATCGCGGGGTGCATGTGGGATATTGAGATCCTGCATATTCGAAATATCATGATGATGAATCTCGGCTGGAAATGGTTGCGATCGACTGTTTGATGTTCTTCCCAAGGCCGCGGGTTGGTGCGCCTTTAATGGCGATTGTTGCAGAGGTATGGGCGATGGCGTGGGCGGATCTGGTACCCGATTGAAGGTGTACATCAGCGGACAGTGGCGCAGGGCTCGAGATATCTTCCTGTCTCCTCCCCTACCTGCTGCATTCATGTTTGGGCACCAATCTGGTAGTGTGTTTGAGCGCCATTTTTATGGTACTGTGTATCTGGCGGGATTTTTGGTCAACCTGGTAGTCAATGCTGAATACACCCTCCTGCTATATAATGTAGACGGTGTTATTCATTCAAGGTTGTTGAAAGTTGTAGATTTTTGGCTCTGTAATCCAAAACCAGCTGATCTGGTTGCTCTGTACAGTTTTTCTTGTGAGTTTATGTATCTCCTGTTGCAGGACTTGGCATGAATCCACTGGTTTCATGGTTGATCTTATATGAGTAATGCTACCTTAGCATGTGTTGTGTTAATTCTGTCTCCAGTATTGCATGTATCCTTCTTCTGGATCTGGATGTTTGCTTATGTTTACATTCTAGAGCATAGAATTCCTATGTTGAATGTCTGATCTTTTGACCTCTGCTCAAGGGGCAGATTAAACTGTTTTCAGGTTGAACATTGGGAAGGGTATACTGCAGTAGGGATGCCGTAAGTAGAGATAGCTCAACACTCTATATTGGGAGATATCTGTAGGGCAGATATCATGTGTATCCCCCTGAAGTCCAGTTTTAGCTATTCATGCTGATCATTCACAGGTGTATGTCTACCGACTCCAAGCCCCGGATAGGCACTAATCATGCTGTGTTCTTGTGTTATACACCATGTCCAGCTTTGCATCCAAATTCATATCAAAACACTTCATACCTCCACCTGTTAGTTGTAGGAGTAGGATTAGGAACCCCCTGCATGCTCTCATACCCAACCAGACATCATGTCCAAGAATGTTGTCAGCCTTGTGATCTATCATACAGATCTTGGTCCATACATGAGAGTATTCTGCCTGTTGTTGTCAAGTTAGATCCTTCTTTCTTTGAGCTAGTCAAGGTTACATCTTGAGTTATAGGGATACCCCCCTTGGTGCGGCAGAACCAGAAGTGAAGGGGAGGAGCTCACGCAACCTCCTGTATTCAGTTGGCCTGAATCTGCCTGTGCATTAGAAGTGGCAAACCCTAATGCTGATTCAGAAGAAATGTCAACATATTCTAAGTTAATCCTCACCATGGTTTTTTCCTTCTTGATTTTTCCACGTAAAATATGATATACTTCTATGAAGAGAGGTGATCTTCATGCGGTGAGAGACATGCCTAAGATAACTAAGTTTGCAAACACATAATGCAAGGAATGTCAAATCGGAAAACAGACAAAGACAAATTTCAAGAGTAAGGAGTATTCTTCTTCAATGCCATTGAAGATGATTCACACTGACCTATGTGGCCCTACAAGAGTAAAGAGTCAACAAGGTGAGAGGTATTTCATGTTACTTATTGATGATTATTCTAGAATGACTTGGGTTACTTTCTTAAGAGAAAAATAAGATGCCTTTGATAAGTTTAAGGTTTTCAAAGCAATGGTTGAGAATGAAATGGATACTAAGATCAAATGTTTAAGGCCTGATAGAGGAGGTAAGTTTACTTGAAATGAGTTTGAATATTTTTGTGAAGATCATGGTATTAGGAGACATATGTCAGCTCCTAGGACCCCTCAACAAAATGGGGTAGTGGAGAGGAAGAATAGGACTGTGCAAGAAGTGGCTAGGGCAATGTTGAAAGATGCAGATCTACCTGACATGTACTAGAAGGAAGCAATTCACACTACTATCTATCTAATTAATAGAGTGCAACTGAGAGTCAATAGCACTAAGACCCCTTATGAGCTATGGTGTGGAATACCTCCCACTATCAAATACTTCAAGATCTTTGGCAGCAAATGATATATTAGAGAAGATGAAGAAGACATAGGAAAGTTTGATTCACAAAGTGATGAAGGGATCTTTCTTGGTTACTCAACTAGAAGCAAGGCCTATAGATGCTACAACAAGAGACTAGGAAAGATGATTGAAAGCACAAATGTCTAGGTGGATGAAGACTTGAATTAGCTCTCATAAGAATCAGAGGACTACGGATCTTATGTATTGCCCTGCATTGAAGAAGAAGAGGAGGAGAAAGAAGAGAAGGAACAAGAACTAGAGTAGATCCCCAAGGCTCTAGAAAGTATGTTCAAAGGAAGCACTTAGCAGATCAAATCATTGGAGATAAGAATGAAGGTGTGAAGACTAGGAGAAGGTTTACAAGTACATGTGAGTAAGTAAACTTGTGTTTGTTATCAAAGGTAGAGCCCAAAACCTTTGCTAATGCTAGAAAAGATAATGGATGGTTGAAGACAATGGAAGAAGAACTGAATCGGGTAGAGAAGAATTAGACATGTGAACTAGTTTCTAGACTAGCAAATAAGAATGTTATAGGAACAAAATTGGTGTTCTAAAACAAGCTAAATGAGGATGGTGAAGTTGTGAGGAAAAAAGCAAGATTGGTGTGTAAAGGCTATTCTCAAGTTGAAGGCATTGATTTTGAGGAGAATTTTTCTTTGATAGCCAAGATGGAGGCAATCATGATGTTTCTTGACCTTGCTACTCATAAGAACTTCAAGTTTTATCAGATGGATGTCAATTCAACATTTTTGAATGGTGATCTAGATGAAGAAGTCTACATTGAGAAACCAGATGGTTTCCAGATAGCAAAAAATTTGGACATGGTGTGCAGACTCAAGAAATATTTGTATGGTCTCAAGTAAGCACCTAGAGCTTGGTATGCTAGGTTGGATAAGTACTTACTTTAGCAAGGATTCAAGAAAGGTACTACAAATAGTAATCTTTACATCAAAGAAGAAGGAGATATGATATTGATTGTTGCAGTAAATGTTGATGACATCATCTTTGGTGGAGATGATGATATGTGTAAGAAGTTTGTAGAGGAGATGCATAAAGAGTTTGAGATGTCTATTATTGGTGAGATGTCTTTCTTCCTTGGGCTTCAAATTTATTAGCTAGATGATGGTATCTTTATTTCTTGGGCTAAGTATGTTAGAGAGATGTTGAAGAAGTTTGGTATGGAGGACTCCAAGCTAGTAAATACTCCTATGGTTACTGGTTGTCACTTGAGAAAGAATTACGAGTCTCTGGAGGTTGATCAAACTCTCTATAGATCTATGATTAGAGGATTGTTGTACTCGATTGCCTCTAGACCTGATATTATGCATGCAGTACGTGTGGTTGCCATATATCAAGGTAATCCTAAGAAAACACATGAGAAGGCAGTGAAAAGAATATTCAGATACTTGAAGGGAACTCTGAATTATGGCTTATGGTATCCCAAAGGTAATGACTTTAATCTAAGTGCTTACACTGATGTTGATTGGACTGGTTGTGTTGATGATAGGAGAAGTACATGTGGTGGTTCATTCCTCTTAAGCAACATATTGGTTGCATGGCAGAGCACGAAACAAGATTCAATATCTTTATCAACTACAAAGGTAGAGTTTATTGCAACAACATCCTACTACACACAAGTTTTGTGGATGAAGCAAACTTTGAAGGATATCAAGGTACTATATGATGAGCCTATTCCTATTTTGTGTGATAATACAAGTGCTATCAACATTTCCAAGAATCCAGTGATGCATTCTAGAACCAAGCATATATCAATCAGGTATCACTTTTTGAGAAAGAAGGTTGTAGAGAAGGAAGTGAAGATAGAATATGTTCCAACAAAGGATCAGATTGCAAGCATTTTCAAAAAGGCTCTTGCAAAGGGACTTTTGTGTATCTCTGGCAGAGGTTAGGGGTAATTGCCCCTCCTTCTTGCTAGATGCATAGTTGTGCATCTGTTTGGATTTATGGTGGCTACCTCTCAAGGGGAGCAGGTAGTGGTTGTTGCTGATAGGGGGAGTCTGTGAGTTACTTCAAGAAAAATTGCATGATCATCGTGTTGGAAACAAGGCACATAACTGAGAGGGGGTGAATCAGTTATCTTAAATATCTTAACTTTCTTTTCTTCTTTAATATTAATGCAACATCAAAATATAAGAGCATACATAATCATGAGAGTAGAAATAAAATCAACACACATAACACAGGGATTTTTACATGGAAAATCCTGTTAAGGGAAAAACCATGGGGTGACTAACCCAAGATTGTATTCTTTGTTAAAAGAATAAGAAGTACAAAATGGCACTTGCCAATTAGGGCTCACTGCCCGAGCACACTGCATACAAGAGACTCACTATCTACAAAGTTTATAGAAGGTAACCAGATGTTTGAACTGAAGAGAGGCATCCACGTATGATGAGGTTCAGTTCCAGTTAGGCTCAATATACTGATCTACTGCACTTCATTCTTCCTCTACTTTAGTGTTGTTGTTCTGTCACATACCAGACTTGTATCACTGCTTCCACTCTTCTCTCTACCTTTCCTCGCACACTATTTTTTTTCACACACACCTTCATACCGAAATCCATCTGGTATATATATCTGCACCAAGGATTTCAACATCTTTCTAGTCGGCAACCGGAATACTCAAGATATTTACTAAACACTGATTTGTCAGCTGAATCCATGCTTAAAATGTGATGAGTATCAAAAACATAGACATAGAAGTCATCAAACATGTTAGCCAACCATGTATGATCCCTCAAATAGTTTGATCACCATCAATTTCTAATCCGGATTAAAGTTTGATGCTCTGCCGGTTAGTTCTTCCTCAGTCTACTCTGCCTGTCAGGAACCCAACACTTAGATGCTCATATCTTTTCACTCATTCATCACCGGAGGCTCAATCTCTGCAATATAGTAGACATGATACTCCTCTTAACTTGCCCAACTCTGCACTTTTCTAAGTTACACCCTTTGAGAGATCCAGACCTGATTGTCAGACCTTGATGCATGCTCTATTCTTATTCACCGGACTAGAACTTCTTCAAGCTGACTTTCGGTATAGGCATACTAAGCTCTACAGATGTGTGGGATAGACTTTGTTGCCATCAATGACAATAATCATGAAGCCACACAGTGTCTTGCCAACAATCTCCCCCTTTGGCATTGATGGCAATACTTAGTGAAAAATGACTAAGTGTCGTAACAAACTCCCCCTTGGCTGATACTCTATCTTATGTACACTTTTACCAGAGCTCCCCCTTAGCTGGATTCCACATTTTTCACTACTCCTTACTCCCCCTTTGACATCAATGGAAAAGGGTGGAATCCGCACACCAAAATTTGTAAAAATCAACCTATACATAGCCGCATAAGTATATATACATGTTATACTTACATATACTTAAATATATCTGCAAAGGTGGTCTTCAACTGTACAAATTCTGTTGCCCAACTCTGCTTGATCCTGTCCATAATTGAAATGTGGCCACTCAACAAAAATACAAAAGGTTCTCCCCTTCTTAAGTCTACCGGATCACTGGTCCGGGCTGTGGTCTGAGCATCAGTTAGGGCCTCATGCATGGCCTCTAACTTAGGGATAATTATCCCTCTAAGTTCACTCATCCTACTTATTATATTCTTCCTCTCCTTTTCAAGCCTCTTTATTTCATTTATAATGGCGATAGCCTGGCACTCTTTATTCATTATAGAAGTGGTGAGGGGATCAAAATTCTGAGATAAACTTGACAGTTTATCTTCTTGTTCTTTTACCTTCTTTTCAATATCCTCTGTCACTTTAGACCAGGATAGACAAAATTTATATATTTCTCCACCATCTTTAAGAGCATTTTCTATGCTTTTTATGCCAATATCCAGGGTCCTCCTGTCATTGGTTATGAGTCCCTGCACTTCAGTGAATCTCTTTCCCAAAAATTCTTTCCGGACTTTCTCTTCTGTTGATTTCTCCAAAGAATCAAAATGGGTGCTAACAAAGTTAACCAAAGATTTCAATTTTTCAAATGGAGAGGTCAATGGATCCTTTTGGAAGGATGAAATGATCTTCTCCAGCATCCCGAATGTAATCTCTATCAGCTCATAGTCTTCCATGTGAGACTTCAGAAGCTTCTCTTTTGCTTTAGCTTGGGCAAAGGATGCTATCTTCATTGTCTAGACCGGAGAGAGAGAATCAAAATTGAGTGGTCCTTGAAAGAGTTCTGGTTCATCTAACTCCATCATCTCTTTGTTCAAGAACTTCTTCACTACCTCTGCAGTGTCTCTTGCCAGAGACTGAGTCTTTTCTTTTGGAATCTCTAAGTTGTCATCAGAGATCTTCTCTGCTTGCTCTTCTTCTCTTCCCTTTACCTCTTTTTCTTGACTCACTTTTTCTTCTTTTCTTCCTTCTCCTTTAGCTCCTAAGTCTGGAATGTCTGCAGTAGGATCCAGAGGAGAGATGTTGACTTCTTCAAGGACTTCCTTTTCTTGAATAGAGGAATCCAAGTCCTTAGCCTTCTCCTCATCTAACTCTTTTAACTCTTCTACATTTTTCTCAGTAGATTCTTCTTTTGATGCACTTAATCCTTCGACATCCATGGTAGAAATTTATTCATCTATGTCCTCTATAATAGGAAGATTGAATCTTTTAAATGCATTCTAGAGGATGTCTTCTATTTCTCTTGCTACTTGATCAGTCTCTCCAAGCATAAGTTTGTTCATTCTTGCTTTGCTCTGGAACTCAACCTTGCAGTCCTTAAAGATCATGTTCATTTGTTTTGGAGTAATGGAAGGATAGAGATGAATAGCAATCTATGCTTGGATCTCAGGTCCTTTGCCTTAGCATTCTCCTTTCACAGTTCGAGTACCTTCTCTAAACTTTTGGGAATTAGAGAGATGATTTCAATGAATGCTTTATTATAAATGTTTAGGTACCTAACTGTAGCATCTTCCAAGATTCTCTTGTCAATATCACTATATTCATCATAAAATTTAGTGACTGGTTGCACGTTCCCATCCACTGTGACTGCCTTGATGATATCATCAATAGAGAGAGTAGGCCTTTCAACAAATTCTTCTACCTCTTCTTCTTTGTTTTTGCCAGCAGAGGATTCCATAGATGTTTTCTTTTTCTTCTTCATTTTCTTAACTTCCTCATCAGTCTTTGTTTCTTCATCATCCCTTTGGCTTAAGTAGGACCTTGTGGCCTTGGTTTTTGTTCTCTTTTCTCCCTTTTCGGATGACTTGGCTTCCGGTTTGGAGGCTCTTGAGCTCTTAGAGGTGGCAGGTGTAGAGATCTTGGAGGATCTAGTCCAAGAGGAGGCTTGTATCGGAACACTTTCTTTTTCTACTTCTTGTTTTTCTTTCTTAGCTCTTTCTATTTTCTCTCTGTTTGCATCAACTGCCTCCTTTGATATGCCATATTTCTTGGCAATTTCCTCTACTTCCCTTCTCACTTTTCTTTTCATTTCTGGTTGTCTCAGTTCAACATGTATCTTTATGCTTAATTCTTGATAGGTTCCAAACCTTTCTACCTCAAGGTCCTTAGGCTAACTCAACAAGTGTTGGACATGCAACTCTAGGATTTTCTCATCTACCTCATAGCCCATTGGCATAATCCAAACTGTTCTGGGCTCAACTGCCTCCATTAGGCATTGATCAGTGTCTACCACAAAGCATACTGTATCCTTATACTTTTCAACTATTGTTTGAGGAATCCTTTCTCTGGCCTACATCATAGCTTGGAAGTTCTTAAAATATCCCTAGAGTGCTGTGCTTTGAGCCTTGGCATCACCAAGCCCATACATATAATCTCTAATTTGTATGGAAACCGGTCTATCATTTTTCCATACCCAACCACTTGATCTGGGTAGCTCATTCATATAGTAAAAGAATAAACACAGTATTAGCCCACCATACTTAAATGAGTTCTTCTTATCCTTCTTTATTTTTTGCAAGTTTTCTAACAATTGGTTTAGGAGAAGGTCGCATAGATCATAATCTACATTTTCCCTTAGCATCTAATATGTAGTGTATATTACAATTCCGAACACATAATTCTCCCTCCTAGAGTGATATATTTTATAGCCAATTATCGTAGAGGCAAATTTGATATTGGGATCTGTGATATCTTCTATTGTCATTGCTCTTTTGTTAAACTTTGATCTGGTAGCCTCACTTACTATCGGGTTCTTGACAGATTTGAGAGCAAGCAACCCACTAGATGAGTGCAAACCAGTTACTGCCCTAATGGCATCTTTTGTTATCTTGAAGGGCTTCATCAACCACATGAAGTTTTCATGTATTCTGCTAAGAACATATTGGACCCATTCATCTTCTGCAAAACAGGGAAAGTGGATGCAATGTCCAAAATACTTATCCCGAATGGCCTTGTATTGAGGTTTAAGTTCAAATGTTTCATCTATTAATTGTTTATGATAGATATCCATCAGCTTGGATTCCCCAAATTCCTCAATATTGGCATGTATGTACACCCTAACATCTACGTGCAGAACCCCATGCAGAATGCTAGAGAAGACGCCTAAGGGATCAACTTCTAGGGATTTGTAGGGGTGTTTCTTGAACTTTGGGCTCGGCCTATCAGTGATCTTAACAACATTTGGAGTATACATCTTTGCAAAAGATTAAGAGAGAGATATTCAAAAATGGAAATACCTTTTTATGCTTCTAGGGTTCACAATATGAGCCGGAAAAGATTGCTAGCTGAATCAAATTCTGCGGTTGATCTCTACGAGGGTTGAAACAATCTTGATGCAGAGCTCTTCCTTTCTTCTTCTCAAATGCAAATGTGCAAATGATGAATAAAGAAACCCTTTTATCTCTGTGCAAACCCTAATTTCTTATTGCAATAAATGCACAACTTAAGTTATTCTGGTTGCCTTGTTCTTCCTTGTTCTGAGAGAGATCTTTCCGAATCACTGAGATGCACTTAGAATTATTTTAGTGATAATTGACAATGTATCTTCTTTCCTTCAAATCATGCCATTTATCCACAGATCAAGATATTTCAATTTTGAATCATACTAGATCTAACTGTGAAAATCCTACTTTTATCAGATGGCTGTCAAACCAGATTAATCTTGGATGATAAAACTCTTCAAAATTCCTTGCGGATCTTTCATATTTTTACCGAGGGTTATTTAAATATTTCTCTCAGAACCCTTTAATCTGCAACATTCCATGTGCCAAATTTAGGCACCAATTGACTGGCTGGGGGAATTTATTTTCCTTTGTGACTCCCCCTGAGCCAAAGCTCGTCTATTTAGTTTCTGAAAGGACTATCAACATTAGATTCTGGTGCGGATCCATCCCCAACATTTTCTGTACTTTTCTTCACCCAAATCTTGTTCATCTCCCTTTGAACTTCATCCGCATTCACTTTTCCTTTTCCTTTGTCTTGATTTTGATTATGATGCACCGAACCCTTTTTATCCAAATTCTTACTTCTACAGAATTTGGCAATATGACCGGATCTATTGTAATTGTAGCAAACACCATTTCTTTGCATATTTGACGGATAACCTCTTGATCTACATTGATTAGCCATATGTCCCATTCTATTGCATGCAAAGCATCTACCATTGAATGAATTATTTATTTGCATATTTCTACATTCATGAGATTTGTGACCATACCTCTTGCAGTTGAAACACTATCTGAAGAAGGATGAATTAGTTTGATTCATTCTTCTTCTGCACTGAGTTGCTTTATGATCGAAGTTGTTGCAATTGTAGCAGTATCCATTGAAGGATGGATATCTTTGAGCATTTGGATGCCTTACCAGAGGTCTTCTAGGCCTATTTCTTTGATTTCCTGATCTAGAGTTCTTCTGACCAGATTCAGAGCTTTCACCTTTCTTATAACCCAAACCATGCTTGTCATCTACCCTATTTTGGCTTTCAAGAAGAACTTCAAGTTGAGTTGAGCTTATCTTGAATTTCTCTTTGTATTCATTTGCTGTTTGAAGATCTTTTTTAAGAGTGTCTATTTGAATCTCAAGTTGTTCTCCATTGTCTCTAGCTTCTTCAAGATTAGATTCCAAATGCCTGATTATTTTGTCCATTTTGTGGCAGTCTTCTGACTTCTCCATGAGAGATTGTTTTAGATTATCTTCAATTTTTCTTTTCTCTTAAATTTCTTGGGTGAATCTCATAACCCCTGATTCCATTTCATGCCTTGCCATAATGACTTCTTTTGATAGCTTCTCACAAAGTTTGTTTTTCTCATTCAGATCTTCATTAGTATCATTGGCTTCACTTTGGCTTACTAATTGTTGAAGTAGTTCCTTTCTCTTTTTCACAGAGATACTCATTTTTTCTTTTAGTTCATTTATGAAATCATCATCTTGTTTGAGTCTTTCCCTCAAGTTATTGACTTCAAAGTGAGATTGCTCAAGATCACCTAGGGCAGACTGAAGTTGTTCCCTCATATCATACATATCCATTGAGATTCCCAGATCTTCCTCAAGTTGTTAGGCTCTGTTAAAGGAACTTGGCTCTAATACCAATTGTTGGAAATAAGGTAGGTAATTGAGAGGGGGGGTGAATTAGTTATCTTAAATATCTTAACTTTCTTTTCTTCTTTAATATTAATGCAGCATCAAAACATAAGAGAATACATAATCATGAGAGTAGAAATAAAATCAACACACATAACACAGGGATTTTTACGTGGAAAACCTTGTTAAGGGAAAAACCACAGGGTGACTAACCAAAGATTGTATTCTCTATTAAAAGAATAAGAAGTACAAAATGGCACTTGCCAATTAGGGCTCACTGCCCGAGCACACTGCTCACAAGAGGCACACTGCCTACAAGAGACTCACTGTTTACAAAGTTTATAGAAGGTAACCAGATGTTTGAATTGAAGAGAGGCATCTACATATGCTAAGGTTCAGTTCTGGTTAGGCTCAATATACTGATCTATTGCACTTCATTCTTCCTCTGCTTTAGTGTTATTGTTCTGTCACATACCGGACTTGTATCATTGCTTCCACTCTTCTCTCTGCCTTTCCTCACACACTATTTTTTTTCACACACACACCTTCATACTGAAATCCATCAGGTATATATATCCACACCAAGGATTTCAACATCTTTCTAGTTGGCAACCAGAATACTCAAGATATTTACTAAACACTAATATTTCGGCTAAATCCATGCTTAAAATGTGATGCATATCAAAAACATAGACATAGAAGTCATCAATCATGTCGGCCAACCATGTATGATCCCTCAAATAGTTTGATCATCATCAATTTCTAATCCGGATTAAAGTCTGATGCTCTACCGGTTAGTTCTTCCTTAGTCTACTTTGTCTGTCAAGAACCCAACACTTAGATCCTCATATCTTTTCACTCATTCATCACCAAAGGCTCAATATCTAGAATATAGTAGACATGATACTCCTCTTAACTTGCCCAAGTCTGCACTTTTCTAAGTTACACCCTCTGAGAGATCCGGACCTGATTGTCAGACCTTGCTGCATGCTTTGTTCTTGTTCACCGGACCAGAACTTCTTCAATCTGACTTCCGGTATAGGCATATTAAGCTCTGTGAATGTGTGGGATAGACTTTGTTGCCATCAGTGACAACAATCATGAAGCCACATAGTGTCTCTTGCCAACACATCGAAGGAGGAGAAAGTTAGGGAAATGTTCAGCTTAGGGGAGAGTTTGTGCCCTAAGGGAGAGAAGTAGTTGCCCTTTGTCCTTGTTGTCAAAGGTGGGAGAGAGAGAAATATACATTAAAGGGGGAGTATGTGTTGCCATCAATGAGAAAGGAGGAGAATGTTGGCAATATGTGTTGTCATTAATGTCAACACTCTAAATAATGTTTGCACTTTGCTTATGGTTGTCTAATGTGGTTGATATACTAATGTGGTAACAAAGATGTAGTGAGATATAGTGATGATGTTGATGTTCAGGGTTGTTGATATTCAATGATGTTCCTGATGTTCATAGTGGGTTGTTGATGTTCATGGTTGGATGTCATGCCTCGATTAATGTCAAGTAAAGTTATTTTGAGCATATTTGTGGTCCGCAGAGATGATTTCATGATGAAATATTAAGATGGGAATTAGAAGCATAAAGATGAATGATGATATATTAAGATGGGAATTAGAAGTTATGTTGAGAATGAGAAGATGTTGTTGATGACCTACAACACATCATATGATCCTTCTTGATGATCCTAAGAGAGTATGAGTTGCTATAAGAAAGTTCTAGCCTCTCGATGTTGGTGAAGGTTGTTGTTGCAGGAAGTTACCTAGAAGGTTGTCTGGTAAAATGCTTTGCATTCGTCTACATTTGAAGATATGGTCATGCAGTTCAGAAGTTAAGTTCGGTATGTTGTAAAGGTGCTAAATCCAAAGTTTCAGATCATTTGCTCCTCTGCAGTGAAAGTTACAAGTACTTGAGTTCTAGTTTATGCTTTGGCAGACTAAAGTGTTGATGAAGGCTAATTGAAATACTATTCATTCCTCCACAAATGAAGATTTACTCATGCAATTTTGAGGATATGTTCATATTAGTGTATGAGTGCATCCATATAAGTCTCAAGTGATTTGGAGGTCTACAAGTTTAGTTTTCATATGAAAGTTGTGATACAGATAGTTCCGGATGCCTAGTTGTTCTAGGAATATATGTTGATGATGTGCGCCAACTTGTTGTTTCTTGAAATGGTAAAATAGCTGATGGAAGATGATCCTGATGATCTTATGATGTTCCATGTTTCTTTGAAAGATGTTTTCTTCTCTCTCTAGAACTGATTGAGGTTTGGAATGATGGTGTTGTTGGGTTATGCTCTTGCCTGGTTGACTAAGGAAGGTTCATGATGTGCACAACAAAATTATTGCTGTGTGGAGTTCAAAGAATGTTTGGAGATGTTGTGTAGGTCCCACCAACTCATCTAAAAGAAGAACAAGTGATCTTTAATCATTCATGAGTACTGCCAAGAGTGTGAAGACCAATGTGTTACTGTAGGCAAGAGACACTGCTTTGAATTGATAGGTGTTGTCATTGATGGCAACTAAGATTATCACAATCATTGACATAACACAATTTATTCACACCAGAAGTCAGAATCAGAATTTGTCTAAGTCTGGGCAGTTAGGAATAGCCTAGGTAACACAGTTCAGTATATTGGTTCAGATCTCTTCGATGGAAAGGCATGGTTTGCTATGGATCTAAGGTAGTTTAAAGCATTATCAAGACACTCTAAATCAAGAGTTTTGTCCTCTAGTGATGAAGGACTCAAAAGATACTAGCTTCTCAGTATTAGGTTTCAGTTTGACATAACAGACAACAGAAGAACACGATGACCTTGTGAATGATCTTAATTCTGGCTGTATAGAAGTTGTTTATTGGGCAGTTGGTGATGATTAGTGATTGTAGCCGGCATAGTTAATGATTTGCAAGTGCAAGTTCTGGTCTACATCTCATATTATGTATGGATCTAGCCACAGAGCAGAGTACTCAACAAAGTTCTAAATGTTCTTGAAGCCGACTGGCAAAATTATTATAGATCATGTGGATATATATAGCTAATGGAATTGGATGATTTTAAGTGTGTGTGTGGTGTGGGAATAAGGTGTATGTGAGAAGAGCAGTAATCTAAGATGTGAATGAAGGTAGAGCAATGAGAAGAGGAGAACAAAGATGAAATGTGTAAGATCAGTTTTTGCACTTAACTGGAACTGAAATTCTTGCATGGGTAGATGCTATTCATCAGTTCAAAATCTCTGTTATTCTCTTGTAATATTTCTATAGGCAGTGAGCCTCCATTTGAGCAATGAGCTCTCAGTAATGAGCCTAAATGCATGTGCATTCCCATTTGTAAAATACTTTTAACAGGGTATTAATTTTTGTGGGTTAACCCCCACCGTGGTTTTTCCCTTAACTGGGTTTCCACGTCAAAAATCTTGGTGTCAAATGTGTTGATTATGTTCCTGCTTCTATGTTGATGTTATATGCTTTAATGTTTGCATCATTAATCAATTTAACAATTGTGAAAGAAATTTAAAAGAAAAGAAAAGATCAATTTTGGGGACAACTGATTCACCCCCCCTCTCAGTTGTCCGAGTCAATTCCAACAATTGGTATCAAAGCAAGGTTCCTTTAAGAAGCCTAACAACTTGAGGAAAACATCTTGGAAGAAGTTTTAAATGGGTTCACTCAAATATCAACTTCAGTTGGCCCTAGAAGAGCTTGTTCAGTCTAAAACAGAACTTAGTAATCTAAGAAGTGAACTTAAGATGCTGATGATACCATTGAAATGCTAAAAGATAAATTAATGAAATATATGCAAAGGAAAAAGGAGCTACTTCTGTAGCTATCTAGTTTACCTAAAGAAAATGGCATGAATGAAGCTTTAGAAGAAAAGACAAAGGAATGTGGGAAGTTGTCAAAAGAAATTATTGTTCTGAAAATTGAAATGGAATCTAGGGTGATGAGGCAAACTAAAGAATGTGAAGATAGGAAGAAAATTGAAGAAGATCTAAATCAAAAACTAAAAGAAAGAACTAAAGAATGTTGCAAATTGGATAAATTAGATGGCCATCTAGAGTCTGATCTATAAGAAAGTAGAGACAATGAGAGAGAACTTGAAAGACAAATTGTCATTCTCAGACATGACCTAGAAGTTGTAAATGAATATAAGGAGAAGTTCAAGATAAGCTCAGCTAAACTTGAAGTACTACTTGAAGGACAGAAAAAGGCTGATGACAAGCATGGTCTTGGCTTTGAAAAAGGTGAAAGCTCCAAATCCAGAGAAAGAACTTTTCAACCAAGGAATGGGAGAAACAAAAATAGAAAACCTCTGGTAAGACAGCCTAATGCTCAAAGATATCCATCATTCAATGGAAATTGTTTCAGTTGCAACAAATTTAGTCATAGAGCTACTCAGTATAGAAGAAGAGTAAATCAAATGGTCCACCCTTCTCCGGTCAATGCTTCAAGTGTAAGAGGTATGGTCATAGATCAAATGAATGTAGAGGTATGACAATGAATAATGCTAACAATAGAGGAATTGGCAATTCCTTCATTGGTTACTATTTTTCTTGCAATGGGTTTGGACACATGGCTAGTTAGTGTAGATTAAGAGAAAATCAAGTTTATACGAAAAGAAATGTTGTGTGCTTTAATTGCAATAAATCTGGTCATATTGTAAGATTCTATAGAAGTAGGAATAATGGAAGAAGAGGACCGATAAATAGAAAATTGGATGTGCAGAGACAAGACAAAGGCAAAGAAAAAATTAATGTGAATGAGACTCAGAATGAAATGAACAAAACATGGGTAAAGAAAACAATTATAAATGATAGTATTGGATCCGTACTAGAATCTGGTGTTGAAAATTCCTCCTGGAATTGATTTGGAAGCCTTGGCTTAGGAGGAGCAACATTGTAAATCAAATTCCCCCACCAAGTAAGTAAGTGCCTAAATCTGGCACAGTGAAAGAGATCTTGAATTGTTTTAGATCATTTGGAAGGATTTCTAGAAGAAAAAAGGTCGATATGGATATGGCAAATTGCGGAGTAATTTATGAGAAACTTTTCAACAAACAGAGTAACCGGATGTATTAGGGTAGAGCATTTATTACAAAGACAAATTAGGTGCTGCAGAACATAAAAAAGTCATTCACTCCTCATTTAGATCACTTTGCATTAGAAGAAAGAAAGAAGAGGAAAAGTGAACAAGTTCAGAGCTGAGAATTCTCAAGAATTGAAGCGCAGAGAGGATCTCCAAGCAAAACCCTATTCTTCTAAACAAGGTATTTATGTTTTCTGTGAAACCTCTTGAATTCTCAATCTTTGCAAATGGCTACACCTTTACTTGTTGATATCACTGAGAGGCCTTGTCCTAAATTCAAGAAGCATCCCTACAAATCTATTAAAGTCGCTAGGTACCTTTTTGAGTGCTCCATATGGGGTTTTACATGTTGAAGACATTAGGGCATACATTCATTGCAATATAGAAGAATTTGGGAATCTGAAGCTAATGGAGTTGTTTAAGAGCCATCTAAAAGATGACAATTACCAACTGAAACCTGAATTTGAAGCCCTTGAAAACAAACATTTTTTGCAAATGATTGAAATTCTACCTTTTGATGAAATCGAATGGGTTTGGTATGTGTTGAGCTGGATACACGATGAATTTATTTTTCTACTAAAACCATTTAAGATCACTAAAGATGTTATCAGAATTGTGACTAAGCTGAATGCATCCAGTGGATTACTTGCTTTGAAAGCTGTGAGGAATCAAACTGTTACTGATGCAACTGGAGAAAAGTATGACAAAAGAGTAATGACAATAAATGACATCATTGAACTGGATGTCAAATTTTCTTCTATGATCATTGGCTATAAGATCTATCACTCTAGCAGGGAGAATTCAATTTCTGGGACTATAATAAATGTAGCTTATAAGATGTTAAAGGAGAATGTTGACTATGATCTGTGTGAATTACTACAGAATTAGCTAGTAGAGAATTTGAGAAAAATCAAAAGGGACAAGAAAAATTCCTTCAAATATGGTTCTTTGATCATATGCCTATTTTTCTATTTCATGAATGAAATGCCTAGAGTGCAAGGTGTGCACTGGACAAATGACAGGCCAGTGACAATCCAAATAAGAGATTATTTATATAATCTTGGAGATTTAGGTGCACAAAAGACTACAATCTGAGGGTATTTCAAAAAAATTTAGACTCTGATGCATGCAAGGGAAAGAATCCCTAATTTAGTTGTAGAAAAGTATGAGAATGAGATATGTTTTATTGTCAACACAAATCAATGTTTGATGGAAACTATAGAACCAAGAACAGTATGGATAATGCCAATGGGTTATGAGGTGGATGAGAGAATTCTGGACATGTATGCTCAGCATCTTCTGAGAAAACCTAAAGACACCTATGTTGAAAGGTTTGGAACATACAAGGAAATAAACTTAAAGTTGCATGTGGAACTTAGACAGCTGAAAACAAAAAGAAAAGTGCACAAGCAAGAGGAGATGTATGTAAAAAGCATTGGGATTACAAAAGAAGCAGTGAGAGAGAACAAAGAAAGGATTGAAAAGATAAAGAAGAGCACTGAGCATACTTCAGAAGAAAAAGTAGAAAGTGAGCCAGCAGTCGCTCCGGAAGTCCCACCAAGCTCCTCAGGGAAGACAAGGAGTTCTACAAATCTTATTGAGCAACCCAAGCCCACTTCCACCAAGAAATCATCTGAGGGCAAGTGCAAAAAGATGGGGGGCCAAAAAGGGGTCTTAAGTGGCCACTTTTTTCTAAAATCAGGAAATGCTGGCCTTGGATGAGAATTTGAGCATAGTTACACTCAAATTTTGGAGATGCAACCAAAACAATGTTTGTAGTGCTCTGAATCTACTTGCTAAACTACTATTTTTTTTAAATGGTATAGATTAAGGGCTTCAAAAGAGGGAGCCATAGAAATTGGTGTTGTTTCTGTCAAAAAAATATGATATAGCATGTTTTGTGGCTCCCTCAAAAGGTCAACCTTTTTTTGGTACTTTTAAAATCGCTTCAGTGAGAAATTAGCTAACAACATGTAGTTTATGCCTAATTTTTCTGATAATTTTTTTATGAATATTTGATTTTTTACTAATTTTCAAAGTGGACACATCCTAAAAAATAGAATTTTGGCCGTGCTACCTCTATAAATTTTGAAAACTAATTGAAAATCATTTTTTTTAATATGTGTAGAATGGAGTCTAATTTCTAAATATGTAATTTTTTTGAAATTTCAATGAATAGTTAATTTACAATGAAAAAAAGACCAAACAGTGATTTTTGCCCAAAAACGGACACACAAACAAAATAAATTAAAGATGAAAGGCTTAACATTGTCAAAATGTGAAAACAATTACATCGTTAAATAGCTAAGAGAAAGCCTAACATTATCTAGGTGTTTGATTTATTCAACCTTGAAACACGTGCAAATTTGAGGGTTAGCACGAATGAAATTATGTGAAATCTTGTAGAATATGCAAAAACACATCTCTGGACATTGGGAAGGCACTCCAAGCCTTTGGGTTGGAAATCCAAAGCAAATCCCAAGGCTAAGGCTTGGGATTCCCAAAGCAAAACATAATGCGAGCATGTTATAATGGGCTCGTGTTATGTTCTGTTTTGCATTTTTTCCTTTTTCACAAAAGTTTGCTCAATGTTTATCATGTTTGACATAATGCGAGTGTGTTATAATGCACTTGTGTTATGACCCCCTTGGATTTTTTATGTTCAAGGTTATTAATCATGTATGTATGTATGTATACCTATATGTATGTATGTATACTTATATGTATGTATGTATGTATCTATATATGCCTATATGTATGTATGTATGTATAGTGTCAAGGGTAGAGGAAGGTAGAGATGGGGGTGAGGCAGATAGGGGAGGAGAGGGGTTGATAAGGGTTGAGGGTTTAGGGATAGGATTTAGAGTTTAGGGATAAGGGATTAGAGTTTAGGACCTTAAGGGATTAGGGTTTAGGGTTGAGGCTTTAGGGATAGCATTTAGGGTTGAGGGTTGAGGGATTAGAGTTAAGGTAGAGTGTTGAGGGTACATGTATTAGGGATAGGGTTTAGGGTTGAGGGATTAGGGTTTAAGGTATAGTGTTGAGGGTTGAGGATTTAGGGATAGGGTTTATGGTTTAGGGATAAGGGATTAGGGTTTAGGGTTTAGGGATTAGGGTACCATAAATTATAATTAGGGATTAAGATTTATGGTTTAGGGATTAGGGATTAGGGTTTAGGGTTAAGGGATTAGGATTAAGGGATTAGGGTTTAGGGATTAGGAATTAGGGATTAGGGTTTAGGCTTTAGGGATGTACAATTAAGGGGTACCATAAATAAACTAGAATTTAGGCAGGGTTGGGAAAATTTTGTGAATCTTCATGGGCTGGAGATTGGAGATTTTGTTGTGTTCAAGTACATATCCAAGTCATAATTTAAGGTTAAGATATTTCAAAGAATAGGGTGTTTGAAAAACATCAATGCTCTTTAGCTTATGAATACCAACATTGATACAGATAAAAGATGCCCTTCTTCTAATAGAGTATGTAGTTCAAGTCAACTGATGGGAAGCAAGTTGTTGAATGAGTTGGTTTAATGGGTGTGCCTCCTTCAAAGTTATGCTTAAAGACTTTACACAAAAACTGGTAACTCCATACATTATTTTTTATTCTTTTAGTTCCTGTACACTCTTAAGAACTTGTAAAATCTAATTGCGTAATGTGTTTATGGCAGCGTGTTCCTCCTACATTTGTTTCACAATTTATAGACAACACAGATGAACATATGGTGTTGCAAGTCCCAAGTGGGCAGGAGTGGGATGTGCAATTAGGGGGTACCATAAATAAACTAGAATTTAGGTAGGGTTGGGAAAATTTTGTGAATCATCATGGGTTAGAGATTGGAGATTTTGTCATGTTCAAGTACATATCCAAGTCATATTTTAAGGTTAAGATATTTTCAATAATAGGGTGTGTGAAAAACATCAATGCTCTTCAGCTTATGAATACCAACATTGATATAGATAAAAGATGCCCTTCTTCTAACAGAGGATGCAGTTAAAGTCAACTCATCATGGGCTGGAGATAGAGATTTTTTTACATTTTCAAGTGCATATCCAAGTCATATTTTAAGGTTAATATATTTCTAAGAACATGGTGTGTGAAAAACATCAATGCTCTTCAGCTTATGAATATCAATATTGATATAGATAAAAGATACCCTTCTTCTAACAGAGGATGCAGTTCAAGTCAACTCATCATGGCCTAGAGAATGGAGATTTTGTTACATGTTCAAGTACATATCCAAGTCATATTTTAAGGTTAAGATATTTCAAAGAACATGGTGTGTGAAAAACATCAATGCTCTTCAACTTATGAATACCAACATTGATACATATAAAAGATGCCCTTCTTCTAATAGAGGATGCAGTTCAAGTCAACTCAGCATGGCCTAGAGATTGGAGATTTTGTTACATGTTCAAGTACATATCCAAGTCATATTTTAAGGTTAAGATATTTCAAAGAACATGGTGTGTGAAAAAAATCAATGCTCTTTAGGTTATGAATACCAACATTGATACATATAAAAGATGTCCTTCTTCTAACAGAGGATGCAATTCAAGTCAACTCATCATGGGCTAGAGATTGGAGATTTTGTTACATGTTCAAGTACATATCCAAGTCATATTTTAAGGTTAATATATTTCAAATAACATGATGTGTGAAAAACATCAATGCTCTTCATCTTATGAATACCAACATTGATACAGATAAAAGATGCCTTTCTTCTAATAAAGGATGCAGTTCAAGTCAACTCATCATGACCTGGAGATTGGAGATTTTGTTACATATTCAAGTACATATCCAAGTCATATTTTAAGGTTAATATATTTCAAATAACATAGTGTGTGAAAAACATCAATGCTCTTCAGCTTATGAATACCAACATTGATACGGATAAAAGATGCCCTTCTTCTAACAGAGGATGTAGTTCAAGTCAACTCATCATGGGCTGGAGATTGGAGATTTTGTTACATGTTCAAGTACATATCCAATTCATATTTTAAGGTTAAGATATTTCAAAGAACATGATGTGTGAAAAACATCAATGCTCTTCAACTTATGAATACCAACATTGATACAGATAAAAGATGCCCTTCTTCTAACAGAGGATGCAGTTCAAGTCAACTCATCATGGGCTAGAGATTGGAGATTTTGTTACATGTTTAAGTACATATCCAAGTCATATTTTAAGGTTAAGATATTTCAAAGAACATGGTGTGTGAAAAACATCAATGCTCTTCAGCTTATGAATACCAACATTGATACAGATAAAAGATGTCTTTCTAACAGAGGATGCAGTTCAATTCAACTCATTATGGGCTGGAGATTGGAGATTTTGTTACATGTTCAAGTACATAGCCAAGTCATATTTTAAGGTTAAGATATTTCAAAGAACATGATGTGTGAAAAACATCAATGCTCTTCAGCTTGTGAATACCAACATTGATACAGATAAAAGATGCCCTTCTTCTAACAGAGGATGCAGTTCAAGTCAACTCATCATGGACTAGAGATTGGAGATTTTGTTACATGTTAAAGTACATATCCAAGTCATATTTTAAGGTTAATATATTTCAAAGAACATGGTGTGTGAAAAACATCAATGCTCTTCAGCTTATGAAAACCAACATTGATATAGATAAAAGATGCCCTTCTTCTAACAGAGGATGCAGTTCAAGTCAACTCATCATGGGATGGAGATTGGAGATTTTATTACATGTTCAAGTACATATCCAAGTCATATTTTAAGGTTAAGATATTTCAAAGAACATGGTGTGTGAAAAACATCAATGCTCTTCAGCTTATGAATACCAAAATTGATACAGATAAAAGATGCCCTTCTTCTAATAGAGGATGCGGTTCAAGTCAACTCATCATGGGCTAGAGATTGGAGATTTTGTTACATGTTCAAGTACATATCCAAGTCATATTTTAAGGTTAAGATATTTCAAAGAACATGGTGTGTGAAAAACATCAATGCTCTTTAGCCTATGAATACCAACATTGATACAGATAAAAGATGCCCTTCTTCTAACAGAGGATGTAGTTCAAGTCAACTCATCATGGGCTGGAGATTGGAGATTTTGTTACATGTTCAAGTACATATGCAAGTCATATTTTAAGGTTAAGATATTTCAAAGAACATGGTGTGTGAAAAACATCAATGCTCTTCAGCTTATGAATACCAACATTGATATAGATAAAAGATGCCCTTCTTCTAACAGAGGATGCAGTTCAAGTCAACTCATCATGGCCTAGAGATTGGAGATTTTGTTGTGTTCAAGTACATATCCAAGTCATACTTTAAGCTTAAGATATTTCAAAGAACATTGTGTGTGAAAAAGATCAATGCTCTTTAGCTTATGAATACCAACATTGATATAGATAAAAGATGCCCTTCTTCTAACAGAGGATGCAGTTCAAGTCAACTCATCATGGGCTAGAGATTGAAGATTTTGTTACATGTTCAAGTACATATCTAGGTCATATTTTAAGTTTAAGATATTTCAAAGAACATGGTGTGTGAAAAACATTAATGCTCTTCAGCTTATGAATACCAACATTGATACAAATAAAAAATGCCCTTCTTCTAATAGAGGATGTAGTTCAAGTCAACCAATGGGTAGCAAGTTGCTGATTGAATTGGTTTTTGATGAAGAAAACAATGATGTTGTTGAAGCAATGGAAGAAAATAAAAAATTTAAGTATAATTTAATTTATTTCAACTTTCAAAGCAGGCATTTGAATTGTAGATTTACCTAGAGGATTAGTATAACAAAAAATTAATTATGTTATAGGCCTTTATTTGAAGAACCCTAGACATTATGGACCCTATCATCTAGAAAAGCACACGATAGTGAACTCTACCCCACCTTTCAAATTAGATACTTACCTTTCTATTCAATGAAAATGAAGTCACGGAATGTAAACGACCATGCATACTAGTAAGATCAAATTCTATGCCTTCTATTCTTATTACTCTTACTTTATTAATAGAAGAGTGTCAAAAAGAATGGGTGAATAATTTTAAGCTAACATAAGGCAAAGAAGTTTTGTTATTACATTTTTCTGAGGGATCTCTAATAGTCTAATATAATGCAGTCTTCTATAATATGAACATCTGCATTTGTGTGAATGCTAAGCTTTAATAATAGAGTATTAAATCAATGCAATCAACTATTTATTGGGTTAAAATAACTTAGTTTTTGTAATGGTTTGGGAATGCAGGAGTTGCCAAAAATAGGTGAATGTCCTCTACAATTACTAAGAGAAAAATATTTAGTTCTTGTGGATAGAGCCAGTAAACAATGGGAGATTATTTACCTCTTTCATAACAATATACCTGCCCTAAGTGCGGGGTGGGCATATTTTGTACGCCATAATAATATCAAGGAGACATTTGCATCTTTGAGCAGGTGGACAGCAAGAAACATAGATTTATGTTTAGAGTTCATATAGATCGAAAGATAAAATAAGGATCCTTTTGAAAGAACTTCTAGGAGGGAAAAGACATGCCAAAGATAAAAGGATAAAATTATATACAAGAAAAGATCTTCATGAGGATTGTAATATTTTGTCTAAAAAAACAAAAATTAGTTAATTAAAAATAGAAAATCAAGAAAGAAACAGTACTAAAATGTATAGTTACTGATATCTAAAATGTATAGTTACTAATATATCTATGTTTTAAAAGATTGATTGATTTTTATGGCCAAAGTTGTTTATTTTATCTAGTTGATGGTTTTAATTACACCCAGGTTATACATTGGGAGCAGATGTGTGCACATTTTTATGGCCCTGATTTAAATTCAAGCAAATAGGTGGAGAGAGTGTACTGATCTTTTAAAAAAATCTTAATAAAAAAATGTTCACTAAATGTTGACCAGGGGTTCTGATTTCAACCATTCATTGCCCACTGTGGATGTACCCCAATGCAAAGCTTTTCTCATAATGATCATCCTTCTGATTTCAATTGTTAATTACTCACTATGGATGTACCATACACAAAGATTTTCTCACTGTGTACACCTATCGGCATAATGAACCATAGATGGGCCAGAAAAACATGCCATATAACATTACTAAGACATTACATAAAACTTAAGTTAGGATTTACCATAGACATGCATAATTAAAAAGGGAATGAAGAAAAATACTTTAAAACTAATTTCTAAAATTACCAAAAAAGTTCATAGACATTTTTCAAACATATTATTGCAACTCAGATATCTTTAAGAGAAGAGTGTAAAAAATGATGGGTTTAACAACCTAACATAAGGCAAAGAAGTTTTGTTGGGTTTAGGGTTTAGGGTTGACAGATTAGGGTTTAATGTTGAGAGTTGAGGGTTTAGGAATAGGGATAGCATTTAGGGTTTAGGGATGAGGGATTAGGGTTGAGGGTATACAATTAATAAACTAGAATTTAAGCAGGGTTGGGAAAATTTTGTGAATCATCATGGGTTGGAGATTGGAGATTTTGTTGTGTTCAAGTACATATCCAAGTCATACTTTAAGGTTAAGATATTTCAAAGAACAGGGTGTGTGAAAAATATCAATGCTTTCCAGCTTATGAATACCAACATTGATACAAATAAAAGATGCCCTTCTTCTAATAGAGTATGTAGTTCAAGTCAACCAATGGGCAACAAGTTGCTGAATGAATTGGTTTCTGATGGGGGAAACAACAATGATGTTGAAGCAATGGAAGAAAATCAAAATTAGGGTTGAGGGTTGAGGGATTAGGGTTGAGGGTTGAGGGTTGAGGGATTAGGGTTTAGGGTTTAGGGTTAAGGGATTAGGGTTTAAGGTTTAAGGGTTTAAGTGTATCTAGGGGTTGAGAGTTTAGGGTTTAAGGGTTAAGGTTTAAGGGATTAAGGGTTTAAGGGTTGAGGGATTAGGGTTTAAGGCATAGTGTCGAGGGTAGAGGGTTTAGCGTTGAAGGTTTAAGGGTTGAGGATTGAGGATTTAGTGCTGAGGGTTAATGGATTAGGGTTTGAGGTATAGTGTCTAGGGTACAAGATTTAGGGATAGGGTTTAGGGTTTAAAGTTTAAGGCTTGATGGTTGAGGCTTTAGGGATAGGGTTTAGCATTTAGGGTTTAGGGTTAAGGGATTAGGGTTTAAGGTGTAGTGTCGAGGGTAGAGGGTTTAGGGATAGGGTTTAGGGTTTAAGGTTTAAGGGTTGAGGGATAGGGTTTAAGATTTAAGGTTTAAGGGTTGAGGCTTTAGGGATATGGTTTAGGGTTTAGGGTTAAGTGATAGGGTTTAGGGTTTAGGGGTTAGGGTTTAGGGTTTAAGGTATAGTGTCGAGGGTTGAGGGATTAGGGTTCAACCCTCAACACTATACCTTAAACCCTAATCCTCAACCCTAAACCCTAATCCTCAACCCTAAACCCTAATCTCTCAACCCGTATACCTTAAACCCTAAACCCTATCCCTAAACCCTCTACCCTCGACACTATACCTTAAACCCTAATCCCTTAAGCCTCATCCCTAAAGCCTCGACCCTCATCCCTTAAACCTTCAACCCTAAACCCTCTACCCTCGACACTATGCCTTAAACCCTAATCCTTCAACCCTTCAACCCTTCAACCCTTGACCCTTAAACCCTTATTCCCTCAAACCTTAAACCCTTAAACCATAAACTCTCAACCCCTAGATACCCTTAAACCTTAAACCCTTAAACCCTATATCCTATACACTTAACCTTCAAACCTCTACCCTATACCATATACCCTCAACCCTATAGTTATGCCCTAAACCCTCAACCCTCATCCATATGCCTTATACCCTCAACCTTAAACCCTATACCCTATATCTTAGACACTCAACCTTGAACATTATCCCTCAACTGTAAGCTCTCAACCCTCTACCCTATACCCTCAACCATATACTTAAGCCATAATCCATCAATCCTCAACCCTATACTTTAAACCTTGAAACCTACACCCACAAACCCTCATCCCTATATCCTATAACCTCACCCTTATACCCTCAATCCATATCATAAACCCTAATCCCCATACCTTACACACTTAATCGTATACAATCAACAAGATGAATATTATCCCTCAACTGTAACCCTCAACCCTCAACCCTCTACCCTCTACTTATTACTTAAGCCCTAATCCCTCAACCCTCAACCCTATACCTTAAACCCTAAACCCAAAAACCTCAACCCTCAACCCTAAAAACTATACAGGCTCAGGTCCTTATATACCCTAAACCCAAAACCCTTACATACATACATACATACATACATACAAGTATACATACATACATACAACCATACATACAAACATGCATACATATATACATACATACAAGCATGCATACATACATACATACATACATACAAGCATATATACATACATACAGCCATTAATACATGCATACAAGCATACATACATACATACATACAGACATATGTACATACATACATACAAGCATACACACAATTTGGCATACATACATACATACATAAATACACATATATATACAAACATACATACATCAAACATACTTAACAAACTTGAACATAAAACATTCAATAAACAACCTCAAACTTGACAAACATTGGGCAAACTTTTGTAAAAAAGAAAAAATGTAAAGAAAACAATAACATGCTCACGTTATAACGCACTCGCGTTATAGCATGAGTGCCTTATGGTTTTGTGTTGCCGAGCGAAAGGCTCAGCAACACCAGGTCATAACGTGAGTGCACTATAATGTGAGTGCTCTATAGCGTGAGCGCGCTATAACATGAGCACGTTATAACGTGCTTGCATTATGGCTTTTTAAAAAATTTTAAGAATTTTGGCCACTTTTTGGCCCCCCATCTTTTTACACCCACCCCGAAAGCCACTCCATCCGGTGAGGGAGGGAAAAGAAAGAAAACCAAGGCCACAAGAAGCCACAAGAGCACAAAATACGATGAGGAGATAGAGATAGATGAAGAAGTGAAAGAAATAAGATCCAAGAAAGCCAGAACTTCAAAGACTTCTGAAGACCACCCATCTGGAAGAAATAAAGCCAGTAAAAAGAAAGCAACTGGTAAGATCTCTATGACTATTGATGAAATTTTAAAAACAATCACTATTCATGGAAATTTAAAGCCTAACAAATTTTACTATGATAATTCTGATCAAGTAAACAAAAAATTTTTGGAAGATGCCATCATCGTATATTTGAATAAATTTAATAGATCCCTATTGGAAATCTTACAAGAACTTCCTAAAAGTTTAAGGAAAGTACTGGAAATGAGAAAAGAAGCAGCCAAGGATAAAGACATAGAACTCAGAGAGTATGTTCTCTCCACTTTGTGTCCTGTGATGACTAGAAAAGAAGCAGATAAAATCATCAGAGAAGTTAAAGATAAATTCAGAAGCAAGGTCCAGATGAACAAACTAATGCTTGGTGAAACTGAGGAAATTGCAAAAGAAACAGAAGAAATCTTGAGAAAGGCTTTAGAAAAAAATAAATATTATATTATTTCAGAGAAACAAGCAAAAGAAGTCAATTCTCCAGTTCCAGAACATGAAGTTCCAAAATAATAGATTAACAAAAGAATTGATGACCAAGGTGCTAATCTAGATCCTCCGGAGTTTACCTATGAGGAGACTAATGTTGGATTTGATTCATCAGATCTGAATGTTGGAGAAGTTTAGGAAGAGGAACAAGTCAATCAGGAGGACATAGAAATGATAGACAAAATAGTTGATGTAGGAGTAACTCCTCCACCTGATCTTTCTGGAAAAGAAGGAGATATTGCTACTTTACAGAGCCCTCTAGATCAAGTAGCAAGTGGTGATCAAATAGGAATGAGTCCCTCTACAATTAATATAGAGAAAAGCAAAGCAGATACAAAGGAAGAAAAAGGAAAGAAAGATAAAGTAGAAGAAGATGGTGAAAATGTTGAAGCACCTAAAGCAGATACTGAGAAATCTGATGAACTAAAGGATAGTTCAGAAAACATTACAAGAGACACTACAGATGCAATAAAAAGTCTTCTTGAAAAAGAAGTGATTGAGCTTGATGAGCCTGAACTACTCCAAGGTCTAGCCAATCCAGATGCTCTCTCTCCAATTCAATTGATGAAAATAGCATCATTCACCCAAGTAAAGGCTAGAGAGAAGATGTTAAAATTCCACATGGAGGACAATGAGATGCTAGGACTTGCAACCAGAATTTTGGAAAAGTTAATACCTTCCTACCAGAAGAGTCCATCTGATTCCCCCTCCAGACATCTGAAAAACCTTGTAAGTTTTGTAAATACTCATTTTGAGTCATTTGAGAAGTCTGCAGAGACAAAAGTCAGAAATGAGTTTTTGGATAAGAGATTGAGTGAAATTAAGAGTCTAATAGGGTATGATAGGACTATACTTGCTATCAGTATAAAGAGTATTCAAAATGCTCTAAGTGATGGAAGTGATATATATAAATTTTGTCTATCCTGGCTCAAAGTAAGTGAGGATATTGAGAAGAAGATAAAGGAACAAGAACTGAAATTGTCAAATCTATCAAATAATTTTGATCCTCTAACTATTTAACCCATAAGTCAGGAATGTCAAGTAATTAGCTTGACTGATGAGATTAAGAGACTTGTTAAAGAGAAAGGCAACATTATGAAGAGAATGTGTGAGCTCTAGGGATTGATTACCCCTAAGTTAGAGACAATGTATAATGCCCTATCTGAAGCTCAGACTGTAGTTCAGACCAATGATCCATCAAATCTATCAAAGGTAGAAGGATATTCATTTTTGTTGAGTGGGCACATCTCAATTTTGGATGGAATGAAGAGTGCTTGGGCCTCCAAACTTGTGCAAATAAAAACCAACTTTGCAGACATTCTCAAGTTTATGTAAATAGAACTTAATGATTAATTGTACATATGCAGTAGTATATACAAAATTTTTGGAGAGTTTTGGCTTGCGGACCCCACCCTTTGCCATTGATGTCAAAGGGGGAGTGAAGAGCAGTGAAAAATGAGGAATCTAGCAAAGGGGGAGCTGAAAGGAAGCTAGGTGTGCGGAAATCACTTCTTACACTTATCTAATGAGGGGAGAGCTATGTAAATTCAATTTAATCCTACTATTACAACAATGTTAAACCATTAACATGATATTTGCAGCAATACACATAGAAGACAGAAGAAGAGAGACAAGATATACAGTGGGGAAAACCCTTATTAGGTGAAAACCCCACACTTAGAAACCTGCACAATGTATTAACAAATCTGAAAGTTGTTTACAATACACTTGCAATGCAAGCTTCAATGGTCTTCAAAACTCATGTCTAGAGTCAATCTGGCAGCATAACTGTACTTGTAAAACCTGCGATGCATCTCCTCCTCCAAGCACCTATTTATATAGAATATACAAGGCAATATTGGACCTATCTTCAAATAGGCATCCAACTTGGCCTCATGGCCCAAAACCCATGCCTAAAGACACTTGGTCAACATTGTAGAATGTGTCTGACACTTGTTCAAAACTCCCATCCCAAAGAGGTCGCCTATTTCCAAAATGGGCTATGACAAATGCTCTTACGACTCTTACAACTGTCATAGAATCTGTCATAGTAGTTACAACTTACAGCTATAAGAGAATCTGTCATACACGGGCTATAAATAACATATTCTCTTACAACATGTCATAGTCCACCTTGGGGCACCCAAATATGCCTTTTTCAAAGATGCTTCATGACACATGTCTTCACCTGTCTTACAAGCTTCTATTTCTTACTCTTACATGTCATAACTTTGTCATAGGAATCTATCATAACCGTTTTGGTCAACATTCCCTTACACAACATCCAAGATGCCAACACATGGCAAAATTTTCCTACCACTAAGTGGGACACCTATCTCCTCATGTGAGGACAAAATTACAAGTTGTCATCTTCCATGTAGGATGACACATCACCGTGCCACATCCCATAATATGACAATATGGGATTTACAATTATTTACAACATAGGCAATGAATTAATAAATACAAACATAAATAATGCAAGGAATTACCAAAGTTGAGACATCTTAATTCCCAACATTCTCCCACTTGTTGAACACCTTGTAAGAGCCAATAGAATAACAGGTTTTAACCGCTATAGGCCAAGAGGCCCATAGACTCTAAACACCATCTAAACTTCTCTGTGCTCACTAGCTTTGTCAATGCATCTACAACATTCTTCAAAGTATCTACCTTCTCCAAATTTACCTTCCCATCCTCTACCATGTCTCGTATGAAGTGAAATTGTACATCAATATGCTTTGTTCTAGCATGGAAAGTTGGATTCTTTACAAGGCAAATCGCACTCTGACTATCACAACTAATCGTAATCTAACCTACATCAACACCAATATCTGAACACAATCTCTTAAGCCAAATGGCTTCCTTACAAGTATGAGTTGCTGCTATATACTTAGCTTCTGTCATGGACAAAGCAACCATAGGTTGTTTCTTACTCATCCAACTAATAGCACCACCAAACAGTGTAAACACATAAGCATTGGTGGATCTCCTGCTGTCAATGTCACCTACCCAATCTGAATCCACAAATCCACGAATATCAATAGAATGCAGAGGTCTTCTAACATTACCATGATAGCATATGGAATACTCGGAAGTACCCCTCAAATATCTGAACACTCACTTAACTGCATCCCAATAAACCCGTCCAGGATTGGCCATAAATTGACTAAGGACTCCCACTGCTTGGGCAATGTCTGGTCTTGTGCAGACCATAGCATACATCAAACTGCCAACAATACTAGCATAAGGTACTCTGATCATGTCCTCTAGCTCACTAGGAGATTTTGGATAATCCTCAACAGACAGCTTTGTCCCCAAAGAAATAGGAACACACAACGGTCTACAATCTGCCATGCTGAACCTGTCCAACACGGTCTTCACATACTTACTCTGGATTAACCAAAGTTTTATGTTAGTTCTGTCTCTTCTGATTTCCATTCCTAGAATGTACCTGGCTGCCCCTAAATCTTTCATTTCAAACTGTGCTAAGAACTAAGATTTAAAATCAGAAATCATATTTTTACCCTTCCCAATGAGCAGCATATCATCAACATACAATGCAACAATGAGAATATGATAACCATCAAACTTATAATACATGCAATGATCTGATTTTGATCTCACAAATCTAATTGACAACACAAAGAAATCAAACTTCAAGTACCACCTCCTAGGAGATTGCTTCAAACCATATAAAGACTTCTTTAACTTGCAAACCAAAATTTCTTTATCTTTCACCATGTAATGCTTTGGCTGTGATATGTAGATTTCTTCCTCCAAGTCACCATAAAGGAAAGTTGTCTTCACATCCATCTATTCTACCTCTAAGTCATAAGCTGTTGCAAGAGACAATAGGAATCAAATGGATGTCAGCTTTGCAACGGGAGAGAAGATCTCACCATAATCTATATCCTCCACTTGTGAATACCCCTTCACAACCAATCTGGCCCTATACTTCTAAACACTACCATCTGCACCAAATTTCTTCTTAAACACCCATTTGCATCCAACGGGTTTCCGTCCAGCAGGCAAAGGCACCAAGTCCCAAGTTTGATTCTTTTCCAAAGAAGCCATTTCATCCTCCATGGCCTCCTTCTAGGAACCTGCATCTTTCATATCTAAAGCCTCTGACATAGTTCTAGGTTCATCACTGTTAGTAATCAAAGCATAAGCACAACTAGAATCAAGCAATGTAAAACAAATCTTTCAGGTTGCTTTATTATCCATGTAGACCTCCTCAAGAGATGAGGTTGAGGTTCAGCTTCTTCATCTGAGCTTTTAGAGCTGCTAGAGCTCTCCTCATCATCAGGTCCAACATTGTCTTTTTGTTTAGTCTTCTCAGGGGTAGCAAGAAACTGAAGAACATCCTCTTTCTTTTTGTTTTCCTCTTGTTGTAAACCAATGGAAGAAGGTGTTAGCTCTCTGAAGATGACACTTCTGCTATACAACACTTTTTTAGCCACAGGGTCCCAAAGCTTGTATCCTTTCACACCGACATCATAGCTAATGAAGATACACTTAACAGCCTTGTTCTCCAATTTTGACCGCTTCTCCCTAGGCACATGTGCATATGCCTCACAACCAAAAACATGAAGATGCCTTATTGAAGGCTTTCTACTAGACCACACCTCCATGGGTGTCTTACCAATAAGAGCTGATGTAGGAGATCTGTTTACGAAATAGCAAACAGTGGCAATAGCTTTAGCCCAAAACTTTTGTTCTAGGCCAGCTCCACTAAGCATACTCTTAACCTTCGCCATTAGTGTTTTGTTCATCCTGTCTGCAACTCCATTTTCCTACAGGGTGTATGGAGTTGTCTTATGCCTTTCAATCCCAAGTTCCTTGCAATATTTATCAAATTCTGTAGAACAGAACTTACCATCGTTGTCAGTTCTCAAACATTTAATCTTTTTACCAGTCTAATTTTCAGTAAAGGCCTTAAACTCCTTAAACTTACTATAGACTTCAAATTTGCTTCTGAGAAAATAAATCCATGTCCTTCTATTATAATCATCTATAAAAGATACAAAGTATACATATTTTGATAACGAAGGAACATTAACAGGACCAAATACATCAGAATGAACAAGGTCCAACACACCAGAAGACTTATGAGAACTCAAGTAAAACTAAACATGATTTTGTTTTCCATATATGCAATGTTCACAAAAATCAAACTCAAGATTACAATCATCAAACCCATCGATGAGGTTTTTATTTTTCAGGGTTCTAAGACCCTTCTCACCAATGTGGCCAAATGTCTTATGCCATAACATTATCTTTTCAGCAGGAAGCTTAACTTCCAAGGCATGATTACAACCATCAGGACTAGATACAATAGATTTCTTCACTGCTCATTAGATGGTGGGGATGAAGTGACTACTACCCTCTTCTTTGAGTTAGAAGAACTATTGCATTGTGAAATGCATGCCTTCAACTAAAATAGAGTACCTCTCCTAGTACCCTTAGCAAGCACCATAGCTCCTCTAGTCATCTTGCATCCTTCTTTTGAAAAGACAACCTACACACCTGCATCGTTCAACATACTTAAAGAAAGTAGGTTCCATGCTAAGCCTGGGATGTGCATAACCCCATAGATCCCCTTCACTTGTCCATTAGGGAATCAGATAGAGACTCTTCCATGACCAACAATCTTCAAATGAGAGTCATCACCTAGATATTCCTTTCCACCATTGAACTCCTCATACTTGGTAAACCAGTCTCAATGTGAGGTCATGTGGAATGATGCACCAGAGTCAATCAACCACACATCATCAGATGCATGGGTTGCCAAGGCTGCAATGAAGGCATCACCATCATCTTGTGACTTGTCAGAATCTGAATTAGGAGCTTTCTTCTTCTTTTTCTTCTCCTCTTTGCACTCCTTTCAAAAATGCCCAGTTTTTCCACAGTTCCAATAGAGCCTTGGACTTTCCAAGAGATTTGGATCTCCCATGGGATTTAGATCTACCCTTATCAGCTTTCTTGTCCTTATTTTTCCCTTTCTCCTTGGGTCTTCCACGAACTACAAGAGCCTCTTTGGCTGCCTCAGAAGACTTTCTCTACATCTCTTCGAATAACAACGAAGAAACAACTTCATCCATTTTGAATGTGGATGTGGTACTTCCAATAGCCATGACAAGATGATCCAACGAATCTCGTAGAGAACAAAGCAAGGTCATAAATCTATCCTCCTCCTCCATCTTCACACCAACGGATGTCAATTGTGCAACTAGCATGTTAAAAGCATTCATATGTTCGGCAATGGATCCTCCATCCTCCATTCAAACATAATACAACTTCTTTCTCAAAAAAAGTTTGTTAACCAGGGATTTGGCTTGATACACATCTCCCAACTTCTTCCAAAGCAAGTTTGCAGTAGCCTCCTCATGGACATTTAACAAAATAGAATCAGCAAGACTAAGTCTTATGAGACCCTTACCCTTTTGATCCTTTAGATCTCAATCAGCTTGTGACATTGCAGCTAGTTTTGTTCCACTGATAGTTTCCCAGAGGTCTCGGTCTACAAGGATGTCTTCCATCTTGAGCTTCCACAGCTCGAAATTAGTGCCATTGAACTTCTCCACCTCTATCCTTCTGGACATGCTTGCCATCTCCTTGCTGCAATATGATTCAAAATACTCTGCATAGACTCCCATTCAACTTAAGATCAACTTAAAAAACCCCTACCCAACAACTAGGACCAAAGGTGATCAAGCTCTGATACCAACTGAAAGGAAGCTAGGTGTGCAGAAATCGCTTCCTACACTAATCTAATGATGGAAGAGCTATGTAAATTCAATTTAATCCTAACTATTACAGTAATGTTCAACCATTAACATGAGATTTACAGCAATACACATAGAACCAGAAAGAAGACAGAAGAAGAGAGACAAGATATATGGTGGGGAAAACCCTTATCGGGTGAAAAACCCCACTCAGAAACCTGCACAATGTATTAACAAATCTAAAAGTTGTTTACAATACACTTGCAATGCAAGCTTCAATGGTCTTTGACACTCGTGTCTAGAGTCAATCTGGTAGCATAACAGTACCTGTAAAACCTATGATGCATCTCCTCCTCCAAGCACCTGTTTATATAGAATATACAAGGCAATATTGGACCTATCTTCGAATGGGCGTCCAACTTGGCCTCATGGCCTAAAACCCACGCTTAAGGACACTTGGTCAACATTGTAGAATGTGTCTAACACTTGTCCACAACTCCCATCCCAAAGAGGTCGCTTATTTCAAAAATGGGCTATGACAGATGCTCTTATGACTCTTACGACAGCCATAGAATCTGTCATAGCAGTTACAACTTACAACTGTAAGAGAATCTATCATACATAGGCTATAAATAACATATTCTCTTACAACATGTCATAGTCCACCTTGGGGCACCCAAATATGCCTTTTTTAAAGATGCTTCATGACACATGTCTTCACCTATCTTACAAGCTTCTATTTTTGACTCTTACATGTCATAACTTTGTCATAGGAATCTGTCATAACCGTTTCGGTCAACATTCCCTTACACAACATCCAAGATGCTGACACATGGAAAAATTCTCCTACCACTAAGTGGGATGTCTATCTCCTCATGTGAGAACAAAATTACAAGTTGTCATCTTCCATGTAGGATGACACATCACCGTGCCACATCCCACAATATGACAATATGGAATTTACAATTATTTACAAGATAGGCAATGAATTAATAAATACAAACATAAATAATGCAAGGAATTACCAAGGTTGAGACACCTTAATTCCCAACAGGAGCTTCGAAACTAATAGAGAAGCACAGGTGTACAGAGTAAGGGGGAGCTACATTAGACACTTAGTCATTTTTCACTAAGTGTTGCCATCAATGCCAAAGGGGGAGATTGTTGGCAAGAGACACTTCTTCGAATTGATAGGTGTTGTCATTGATGGCAACTAAGATTATCCCAATCATCTGCATAACACAATTTGTTCATACCGGAAGTCAGAATCAGAATTTGTCTAAGTCCGGGCAGTTAGGAATAGAGCAGGTAACAGGGTCCAGTATATTGGTCCGGATCTCTCTGGTGGAAAGGCATGGTTTACTATGGATCTAAGGTAGTTGAAAGTATTGTCAAGACACTTTAAATCCAGAGTTTTATCCTCCGGTGATGAATGACTCAAAAGATACTAGCTTCTGAGTATCATGTTTCAGTTTGATAGAACAGACAGTAGAAGAATAGGCTGACCTTGTGAATGATCTTAATTCTGGATGTATAGAAGTTGTTTATTGGGTAATTGGTGATGATCAGTGATTATAGCTAACATGGTTGAGGATTTGCGAGTGCAAGTTTTGGTCTGCATCTCATATTATGTATGGATCTAGCCGACAGAGCAGAGTACTCAACAAAGTTCTAAATGTTCTTGAAGCTGACTAGCAAAATGATTGTAGATCATGTTGCGGATATATATAGATGATGGAATTGGATGATTTTAAGTGTGTGTGTGTTGTGTGAGAATAAGGTGTATGTGAGAAGAGTAGTAATCTAAGGTGTGAATGAAGGCAGAGTAGTAAGAAGAGGAGAGCAAAGATGAAATGTGTAAGATTAGTTTCTTACATTTAACCAAAACTGAAACTCTTGCATGGGTAGATGCTATTTATTAATTCAAAATATCTATTATTCTCTTGTAATATTTCTATAGGTAGTGAGCCTCCATTTGAGCAGTGAGCTCTAGGCAGTGAGCCCAAATGCATGTGCATTCCCATTTGTAAAATATTTTTAACAGGGTATTAATTTTTGTGGGTTAACCCCCCACCGTGGTTTTTCCCTTAACCAATTTTCCACGTCAAAAATCTTGGTGTCAAATGTGTTGATTATGTTTCTGCTTCTGTGTTGATGTTATATGCTTTAATGTTTGCATCATTAATCAATTTGACAATTGCAAAAGAAGTTTAAAAGAAAAGAAAAAATCAATTTTGGGGACAACTGATTCACGCCCCCTCTCAGTTGTCCAGGTTAATTCCAACAGTTACAAGCTCCATGTGTTCTTGCTTAAGGGCGACCTAATTCAAATTTGTGAAGCTTGCAGATATTTTTCCTTGAAGGATGTTGTTGTGAAGAATGTTTAGGAATAGACTAAGCATGTGTTGGGATCCACAAGGCTTGTGTCTCTTCTTGGAGTAGCATGTAGTTCATGTTAGAGCTTTCCCTCTATATGTTTCATGTTGTGTAATCTCTGGCCAACTTGTAAATTGTAATATTCTTGTTGTACTAGCTGACTTGTAATGAAATCAATGTAATGTCATGTATATATTGTAAACCCAAGTGATCTAGGTGTGGTATGATTGCAAATATGAAAATGTGTGAGCAGAACATGAATATTATATGCATTTTGATGTGCGAGTGAAGGAGAAAGAGCAAAAGTAATAAGGGTTGTCCTGGTTCATCTTGAAGAGATTTTTGTGACAGGAGGAAAGTGGAGAGTGTGCCTAATTGATCCAATCATCAAAGGTGTGAGATTAATTGTCAATTTCAGACAGTTGAAGGACTGTCATGCAGTAATCTTTACTGAATTCATTCTCAGTTCAGAGAGTAGTTGCTTCCTTATGTTGCAGCCCTAAAATAAAGTCAACAGGGAGTTGTAGCTTCCTTGGGAGTGACCCTAAAACCAAGTCTTCAGGGAGTAGTAGCTTTCGTTGGGTTGTAGCCCTAAAACAAAGTCAGCAGGGAGTAGTAGCTTCCTTGGATTGTAGCCCTAAAACAAAGTTGTAATTCTGAGCTTCATATATTGTATACTATGACATACTTTAGTACAAATAGATTATATAAAAACCAAATATATATATCAGCATAATTCTATATAAATTTTGACAGTTTGTCCAAAATCTCTCCTTTCATATGATATGGTCTTTTTAAAATTTTGATTGTATTTTACAGCAAAAATGAATAAATCAGCTATATTGTCAAATGTAAGCCCTGGTCCCATGAATTTTGTAGTTGTTGGTAGGCTTAAAACTTTAAGTCCAAAATTTATGGAAGCTGATGGTGTCATGAGGTTTGTAATTCAATCCTAAATGATTTTGAGAGATTTTTTTAGACTTACAAATAAAAAGATTAAAAATGATCAAATAAAAAAAAAAATCAGCCCCACCTCAAATGCACCCCTTCAAAATCAACAAAATAAAAGTAGGGGCTCCCATTTTGGAGGAAAAGATTCTAATTTATGTAGTAGCATTTGCTTCATGGGAATTGGGACCCCTTGTTCCACAAAAATAGATCCTCTAGGAAATCCATGGGACCCCTTCCTAACCTTAATTATTGGGGCATGCAAATGATTAAGTCTTGGTTTTAGATATGTTGCTATTTAAAAATAATTTATCTAATTATATGTATGACCCAAGTTATTTAATTATGTGTGACCCTAACTTATAAATGCATAGATGTATAGATGAATTGGGTGGGTATATGTATGATTATAGTAACTGAATAATTTAAATAGGTATATTGGTTTGTTGTGCATTGCAATATGATTTGGGTTAGGAAATAAGTAAATTTGAATTGTTAATATGGATTGTAATAATAAAACCTGACACATTTTATCATAGAGAATTTATAATTAAATTACTATTATAATTAATATAAATATCTTAAATACAATTATCTGAATAATGTTGAGAGATATCACTCTTTAGCAATCTTGTCCAGACAAAACATAATACAATTGATCCAAACAAAAGAACTATACCAAAAAAATAGAACTATACAAAATGGCAAGGGAACTTTTCAGCACTCCTCTCCCATCTTTTCATTTACCTAAGTGTTCACCTTTTTTTTCCCATTCTCCACTTTCTATTCCCTTTTTATTCCATACACATGCAGATTTTGTGAAAACAATTCAATGAAACATCCATGTTATCATAAAACGGGTCTTTGGTAGATATCTGAAAAGGGTATATAAGCAGTGATTGCATTGCACAGTGCACTCTACGAACCCGATTTTACAAAACCCACAACATGATCTAAACTGCCAAATACTCAAAACAAAAACAAAATACTGGATACAAAAATACTTTGGAGAAACTGAAAATAAAACCTTATCACTTCACTATTATTCCAGGTCTGACACCCTTCACATTATTATAGTGCAAGGCTATTTTTCAAATTGCTTTATTTAACATCACCAATAATCTGCACAAGAACATTGTCCCTGTTTAAAAAACTAAATGTAATTGCTAATTTTTTAGAGAAATAATTATTTTTCCTCCTCTTCCACATCATTAAATAAATGTCTGGTAAATACCCAATGGCCTTCATCTCCCAAGCCAATTTCTCAACTTTGAACATATTTCCTGTGCTTGTGGATATGACTCCTACACAAAAAAACATGTACCATTTTATGGCCTTCAATCCTACAAAACCCAGGAACCTTTTTAATTCCTCTAGTTTTTCATCAATCTCCTTACCATTTGAACCTCACCCCACCTGCCCACTTCTGCATAGATGTTGCATAGATGTTTGAGAGAACATAAATCACAATATTTTTAAGATCCAAATTAAGAAAGCGACATTGTTGTAAATACTCTTAATCCTATATTTATATGTGTGATGCAAGCACCAATAAACTGCATCCACACAACTACTACAAGTTTAAGTGGCATCTTAATGATAAAGTTTAGGGTGTAGTCAAAGATAGTCAGTATGGGCACCATGTACACATAATGATCAACTGTAGGTGTAGTACAATAAGGGTTACTCAAATAATTTTAGTATGTATAGCCCTTATCCACTAAACCTACATAGCTACATGTACATGGAAGGATTTGTTTACAATGTCAGTTTATGATCGGGAGTGCTTCATTAGTTCAAAATTTTGTGCTATCATTGCATTCCATGAGATGACATCTCCTTGAGGCATTCTGTCAAACAGTTCGCGTGTCTTGTCCAAGCTTAAGAAAGGTTTTAAAAGAAGGGCATCTTTCGCATGCCAGTTATGAATGCCTCCGACTGCTTGTGCTAAGTATATAGGTGACATTAACTTTTCATCTCTAGCCTCTCTCTCATACTAAATACCTACCTGTTGTTTGACGCTTCAGATTTTTATGCTTAATCGGAGGGTTTCTCTTAATTTTGCCTCGCGATCGCTGTGCTCTATTGCTTGTTCCCCTGTTTTTGGCTGGAGAGAATATAAGAAAGTTTGAGCCAATGCAAATCATTAGAATGAATATTCAAAAGCCTAATTCTGAGGAGAAGAGATGAAATTACCTTTAGGGGATGTCCCCTGCTTACCCCATGTCCTTATGCAGTTGTTTAAGTTTATAGACATGATATTTCCACAGTCCATAATAAGTTAGAATGTGTGCTTCTGGATTAGACTTTGTAGTTTTTTTAGATCGACGTTATTCTCTTCTCTTCATCCTAATGATGGATCATGGAGTGTAATCCAAAACGTGGATGTAAAAAGTTACACACAGTCTAATCCAGAAGCACACATTCTAAGTTGTTTAAGTTGTTTTTCTCTTTAAGTTGGAGTGACCCCATGGAAATTTAAAGTTATGGAAAATGATAATATAGAATTTTTCCTTATTTTTGTGGAGCAGTTACTATTTAGGAATTGCAAATAAGGACATGCCCTCGCTACTTAATTTATTTTGGTTAGGAGCCATTGCTCAAACCTTTTAGGAGATATTTGTGGAACTAGTGACCCCAAATATTTTATTTTTCTGCTTATCTTTAAAATTATCTTAATTTGTAGTTTTTAGATGTAAAAAATAAAAATAAATTATCTTATTTATTTTAATTTAGAAGAAGATAAAAGAAAAAAGAGGGAAGGAAATGTATACAGCCACATGGCATATTTTCCATTATGTAGTGGCAGCTTATTTCCAGCGGCCCCCTTTTTTTCACAGCGTATTTGCAATTCCTAAATAATAGTTGGTCCACAAAAATAGGAAAAGATTCTATATTATCCTTTTCCCATAATTGTAAATTTCCATGGGCCACTCCAACTGCTTAAATTTAAGTAGAAAAATAATTTAACCAGCCACATGGGGACATGGGGTTAAGCTAGCAGCCACTGCTCAAACTTTTTGGGAGATATTTGTGGAGCTAGTGACCCCATGAATATTTAATTTTTCTGCTTATCTTAATTAGTTATCTAATTTGTAACTTTTACTATATAAAAAATAAAAACAAATTATTTTAATTGTTTTAATTTAGAAGAAAAATAAAATAAAATAAAGGGAAGAAAATATATGCAGCAACCCCCCTTTTTTTCCACAACTTATCTACAATTCCTAAACAGTGGTTGCTTCACAAAGGAAAGATTCTATATTATCCTTTCACATAATTGTACCACTCCAACTACTTAATTTTAAGCAAAAAGCAGCAGCATGGGGACATGGGGTAAGTTGTGGAAAAAAAATGGGTTGAAAATACGCAGCCACTGCACAATGAAAAATATGCCGCATATATAATAAAAACTAATCGTTGTTTAAGATAAGGAGAAAAATGGGGACATGCCCTTAGTTTATTTTGGCTAGGAGATATTTGTGTAGCTAATGACTCCATGACTATTTTATTTTTCTGCTTATGTTAAATAGTTATCTTAATTTGTAATTTTTACTAAATAAAAAACAAATTATCTTAATTTAGAAGAAAAAAAAAAAAAGAGAAGAAAATATATACATGCCCTTAGCTTATTTTGGTTAGGAGATATTTGTGTAGCTAGTGACTCCATGAATATTTTATTTTTCTACTTATGTTAAATAGTTATCTTAATTTGTAATCTTAATTTAGAAGAAAAACAAATTATCTTAATTATCTTAGTTTAGAAGAAAAACAAATTATCTTAATTTGTAATTTTCAAAATTGGGAAAAAGCAAGACATATTTATTGGCCTAGATCCCACATCTAACTATGGCACATTAAGACAATAAAATAACAAAATTTAAGAAAACAAAATTTAAGAAGGGGTTGAGACAGAATGTTCCAAGACTTTCGAAGGAAGTAATACTATTTTTAAAATAGTGAACAAAACCACATAAAGAAAGGTATATAATAAAGCAATGTCAATCAAATAGACCCAAAATAAAATCAGAATTTTAATACCGAGGTTGGGTTTTAATTAAAGGATAACCAAATACATACATCCAAGCGTCCATATTGTCCCCGGGCAAGCCTTAGAACGAAGAAATCAAGATCTGAATAACTACAGAGCTGTAGAATTATGTTGGGTTTCTCTGATTTTAGGATGCGTGAATTGGATGTGGGATTAATTGAGATTTTGATCCTGCTGAGTCCCATATTGATACCCGGGGGAATACTGCTATTTATGACAGTTGCAGGCATTATTTTTGGTGGTGTTTTTGGACTGGCAGTATTTTTGGGTGTTAGATGGTTGTATAACTATGTGAATGGCCGGAGTCCTAGTTCTGTTCAGGCATATAATGTGAATCTCAGGCGTCCTCCTGGTTCTGGTAAGATAGCTTAAAAGCTTGATGCATTCTGATGAGATAGATTATAAGCCTGCTGCAATTATTCATACTTCATGCCCTGTGGAGGTTTGGTGATGCTGCCCCGGGAGCTTAACTACATCTTTTTGTTTTTAAATCCCAAAGTTATGGTTTCCCCTTTTATAAAGGTTGATTTTGATCAGTACTGTTTTCTGCTGGTTTTTAAATAAATTGAAGCATTTGTAATTGATGGTCTCATGAACACAGGAAAAATTGTTCATAGTAATTTTGTCTCATGTAAACAGTTTGTATGTTGTTTGTTGTCAAACTTTATTAGATTTGTTGATTTATTAGGGTGGTTTTCATAGAGCTGTAATAAGGACTGTTTTTATGGAGCAAAGGGTTTTATGGGAAAAATAAAATTATGCTAGAGGATAAATTAGAATATTTGTGCAATAAAATAGGATTAGATTTAAGGGGGTGGATTTAGAGTGGGGCTGAAAGTTTCCCCTCAAATTTCTCCACCTACTTCTTAAAATTTAAGCAGCAATTAAATGTTAAATATTTTTGCACTTCCCTATTTTTTATAAAGTAGACATACAATTTTTTTAAGTAGAATATTTATACTAATTTAATTGTCTCTTATATTTTTGGGTTGATTGGTTTAAAATTTAAAGTCTTATGGACAGAAAATTTGGTTGTTTTGTATATTTACATGGAGAGACATTATACCAAAATAGAAATAAAGAATAAAACTTAAAAAATCAAAGAAAATAACCAAAAAAATAAAATCAAAGCTAAATCTATGGAACCAAAAAATAAATTAGAAATTATAAAAAATAAAAAAGAAATTGGAAAAAATAAAAAATAAAAACAAAAATGAAAATGGAAACTGTTGAAAGAAGAAAAAACGGAAAAAATTAAAAAAAATTAGAAAAACTAAAAAAAAATTGTTTTGAGAAAATCAAACAAACTATGGAAAAAGATATCCCTTGGCCTACTTTAGATATATTTTTTAAATATAAATATACTAGTTTACATAACTTTTTTATTTTATAATATCTTTTTAGTTTTTCTTTCTAAAAATATAAAAATAAACATATTCAATGATTATTTATAGTCATCCAATTCATTTTAAAATTAAATTGATATATTTAACTCAAATTATTATTTATAATTAAGTGTTATAGTTATTAAATTTTATATGTAATAAAATATTATTATAAGATTTTAATTTCATATTAATATTCAATATCTTCAATGTAAGTGTTAAAAAATATATAATAATTTTTTACCATCATTCAAATTATTTATCATTTAAAAATTTAATTAAAATGTACTTTATTTACTTAGAAGTTATCATAGTCCACCTTCATTGCAACTTCCCCTTCAAACTTCCCTTTGGCCTCTGCAAATGTACTAGCTCAAATATTTGAGAAATGGTAGAAGTTAGAGCAAAATTTACTTGCTCATTGCCTTACACAAGATGTTTCCTTGAATGTGCATCCCCTGACCTTCCATCACCTTTGGCAATTCATCCTCCCAAACATCCTTCATCATGCTATAGTACCACTTTGGTCTCTTTTGTTGACCCTCTTGATTGTCTTGTGGAGACGAAGTATCACTTTCTTCTCCAATTGATCCCTCCTTGGAATGTGAGTTTCTAATGTCTCTTATTTGATTTCAACATCAAAACTTGTTCCAAATTAGGAGTAGTTACCCATACACATTCATTTGTATTTGTAGAATTATGATTAACTGTAAAGAATGGTATTTTGTCATCTACAATAACATCTCTATTAACCACAATTTTGTTTGTAGAGACATCTAGTAGTTTGTATGCTTTGGATTGTTCACTATATCCAACAAACATATATGACTTGTTTTTTGTTTCTAAATCACTTCTCTTTTCCTGAGGAATATGTGTAAAATTAATACAACCAAAAACTCAAAAATTACTTACAGAAGGTTTTCTATCTAACCATGCTTCCTCAAGACTGACATTTTGCAAGGCTTTACATGGACTTCTGTTAAGGATGTAGAGTGCTCTATTCATAGCTTCTACCCAATACCTATATGGTACATTTCAACTATGCACCATACACCTTGCCATCTCTAGAACTATCCTATTCCTCTCATACCATATTATCATTATATTCTTAAGCCAATGAAAATTACATTGTAGAATGACTTATTTTATAAGCCAAAGAATGAAAATAGTTTGTCCTATTATTTAGGAACAAATTCCCAACAAGTACAACCTACAAAAAAATAAATTATAACAATGTGCTATCATTAGCACAATACTATAAAAATAATTGAACATAATGCTAACATTAATCTTAATTAATTTATATTAATCTAATACTTCTTAACAAAATATAATGAATTTGATGAGGCCAAAATGAAATTTTAAGGAAAGAAATATACTATCTAATAGTGAGGAAGCCATTGAATCACAAGTTCTAAAAAACCATTCTACAATCCAAGCAAGATCATGGAATACCCAATGACAAAAAACGTCTTTAAGTAGAGGAAGAGATGAGGGGGGAGATTAACCAAAGTTAAAGAGGAAGCCCTCATAGGCATTGATGGAGAGTGCACCACATCAAGAAAAAAAGAGATGGCCTAGATTATAAAAATGTTAGGGAAGAACATGTATAGCCATACAAGAAAGATGTGGAGAAGAAGAAGTAGCCTTCATGATAGAGGGTTTCACTATAAGAGGATCCTTAAAAGGAGATTTTGATACGGAATGACTTGCTCATATTAATTGGTGTTGACACTCTACACCATTCCACCAAGTAGAAGTGGTAGAAATGAAGGTACAAATCACACAACGAAAGTCTGATTCAAACCTTATTTATGTCATCTAAACAATGTAGAATCAATGGAGATTGCAACAGAAATAAAACCCACTAAATAGAAATAACATGTATTAAGAACTGAACACATAACACAGTATGTAAAGTGGAGAAAACCCTTTTGGGTAAAAAACTCCACCAAGAAAAGAGGCTCCAAGCTGTATTATCTTCAAATATGAGATTACAATACATGCACTTCCTCTCCTTCTTCAGTCTTCAATCTAACAATTCCTGTTACACTCAACTCTACTAAAAACATAGTATAAATATCCTTATAAAAGGGGGTTGCCTTTTAGGGTAAGAAAACTGACATAATATTGACCGTTAGATTTGTGACCTAATGACAAATGGTCCATATTTACAATGATAAAATTTGGCTCCAGGGGCGCTGCCCCCGAGCCCCCATCAGGGCATGCGGCCCCTAGACCCCCCACCAGGGGGATGATCCCCTCGGACCCCTCGCAGGGGGAAACCCCCCAACGACCCCTTGTCATAGACAAATTAGCATCAGGACTGAATATAAACATGTGACTGAAACAAGATTGTTGATGGTGAAACCTTTCATCTCTTATGGGTGATTTACAAAAAATACTCGTATTAATTAATTACATAGGATTTACAAGGTTGATGACACCTTAATCCTAACAAGAAGAAGAGCCCCTTTTCACCCTTTTCATGTGTGAGCATCCACCATGGGACCATAAGTCAGACATGATTTGCAATGAAAAGATATCTTTTCATAGTCAAGTGGTTGCTCCTAAATCCAATCCTTGAATTTTAAATTAATCTTTTCTAGGAGGTTGCCTGAGAGATCAATTTTAACCAACAAATAGGCATAATAAAATAGGGAGCATGAGTTCATTTTAGAGGAAACAAATATGAGTCTTCCCAAGGCATTTCCTATTGCTAATAAACTAGCAAGCTTCTATAAATGAAGACGGAAATTTGGTACATAAATTATAATAGGGATTAAAGCAAAAAATATAGAAGAGGTCGAGCCCTAAAACCATAAACCAATTTGCAAAAGAACGGGTCAATCTTCTACTAACCCACATATGGCAATGAAAAAACTTTGCGCATAGGGGTAAAGCACCAAATCATTGGACAACATAGGTTTCCATGATTTGGAAACCCATGCATGTAACTCTACGAAACTTGACCATAGATTTACAAGCTCGGCATACCAAACCCAACCTTGAATGATGTTTCTCTTCCCCAAAAACATTAGACCTCGTGACCACAAGAGGAACCAAATCAAATTTACACATCATGTGCAGGGAAACTCAAAACATGTAATCATTCAAATAGGTACCCCAATCTAGAGTAGTTGTACTAAATTTTGTACTAAATTTAGTATCCATTATAGGTCCATCCGAAGCTCGATGATCCAAAGGACTTGCTACAAAGGTAGACACGACATTCGAACAATGCATTGTGACTACATACAAGTAGAGTGACTAAAACCAAAAGAGAAGGAGAGTGCTTTGATGAGGATGCACTGGGTGGAAACTCTAAAAGAGTAGAAGTTGTAGTAGCTATTTTTTTCCACAAAGTAAACCAAAAAATGTTACTATGAAATGATCATTATCTAGAATGTAAACAATATATTGCTGAATTTTTTATTTTTATTTTGGGAAAAATATCAATGTAATATTTAAATAAGAGCATCTCTATTAATAAACCCTTTCTTAGGGTGTGTTCCCATGCTATTGCTTAGCTTATTTTGGCTAGCAACCACTGCTCTATGTGGAGCTAGTGACATGAATATTTTATTTTTCTACTTATCTTAAGCAATTATTTTAATTTGTAGTTTTTACTATATAAAAAAGTAAAAAAAAATTATCTTAATTATCTTAATTTGGATGAAAAATAATAGAGGGAAAGAAATATACGCAACACATGGCATATTTTTCATTATGCAGTGGCTGCGTATTTCCAGCCCCCCTTTTTTCCACAGCTTATCTGCAATTCCTAAACAATAGCTACTCCACAAAAATAGGAAAAGATTCTATATTATCCTTTCCCATAATTGTAGAGCCACATGGAGAAATGGGGTTAATATAAGGATTTTGTTTAGTATATATATATATAATTTTTTATTTGGCATGATTAATATTTGAAGGGCAATTTTGCTCCCAGGGCCAACCGTCAAATTTGGGCTCCCAGCCTCCCACTATTGTACATTCAATCCAAAGTGTGTTAAAAGACAACACAATATTTTATATAATAAAAGAATGTCTATTTTTAAAAAATCATTAGACAAAAATTGACTTTTATCGTATATCTATATTTATAGTTAATGATTTTTTATTTTGTAATTGTTTACTATATTTAGTAAATAGTATCATTAAAACCTATATTAAGAAACTTTTTTCTTTGGAAAATTCTAACCAATTATAACAGCGATAATAAAATTCTAACCCACTATGCAGAATCAACGTGGAGGCTGACATATATGATGCACAAGAAGGAATAGAAGAGGGCAATATTTTTTCAAATGTTGGAGATAATATTATAATTGATATAATGAGTATACAAGAAATAGAGGTGCTAGAGGAGGAAGATATTCACAATGACAAGTAAGAAAATTAATTATGTGCAATATTTGGTTGATTATGTAGAGTGTATAGCCAACAGGTCTACAAATATTTGTGCTTATTTGTCATTTGAAGGTGTTGTTACTAATTTTTACAATTTAACATTTGTATCCTTTTACAAATTTTATGAGAGATAATTTAAGAGATTTTTTATGGTTGTATAAGAAAGAAAAAACTTTTCAAAAGGAATGATAGTTTATTCACATTGATGATCATTTCTAAATATACTGAGTGATATTTGAAGTATCAAACATAAGAAGGACAAGTTAATAAATTTCTTTTATGACATGTATGTTTCTAGTAACATTATAATGGTTTGAGGACACATTATAGAAAAAACCACATTCAAAATGCAATATTCTAACAAATTAAAAGAAACCATAGACTTGTCTATTTTTTTATATACACATTTCTAGATGTGACATCACTTCTTGAATGCATTTGAAATTTTAATACGTGTTTATTATGAGAATCCATTATTATAGAATTATAATGTGTTGGTGTAATACAAACACCAAAATCTTTATGCTTTCACACATAATCTTGTTATGGTTATCCAATGTTGAATAATTAAATTTCAAATTTGCATACTCTTGGTAAAGTATTTATGGCAGTATTTTCATCTTATTTATCAACAAAAACATGGTAACTAGATCTTTGAAATCCTCCATCCAAAATTCCATTGCCTTCTTATTTCCATCAACGCTCACAATGGTTGGGAGATTGGAATCAAAGAAAGACTTAAACTCTTGTACCCTCTCCTTCAAATCAATTTTTAATTTAGCTATGAATGCAACATTTTCATATAATAATTTTGCTACTTCATGTGTTTTTGTTATCTTTCTAAGGCTTCTAGGAGCATATTTTGCAATTGAATAGATCTCCCTCATAGGGAAAACCCTTGGGATCCATTTTGTAATGATTTCCATTAGGTTTGATTCAAAACTATCCCTGTTGTTCACTAAAGCCAAGATATTTTCATGGCATTGCCACATGTCATTAGCCATCCTAAACAAATTTTACACTTTGGCTTTAAAGACACAATGGACCAAGTCTTCAATATTCTGTTTGAATCCTCTATTAATTTCTCTTTACTTTTTCATCTAATTTTTGCATTAAGTCCTTCATCTTATTTATTTATTCTTGTGAAACATTATCATCTTGAGATATGTTTGGGGTCTGAGTCATTGTAACTTTTCCTCCAATGCTTGTATTTGAGCCCTCAATTTGCTTGTCATGAAATTTTCTTCTTTTAATGCCTCTAATTTTAAGTTCTTTTCTTTCAATTTACTATGTTCCTTAAGCATTTTCTTTATTATTGCTTCACTAAATTGGATTGTATGTATATCTATGAAAACTGCTAAAAGTGCTTAGAACTCTCATACTCTTTTCACAATCAATTTTACCTCTAATTCCTATGGGAGGCAATCTACATAAGGTTTTTTATGTTTGGCTAGGGAAAGTTCCTAAATTGCCAAGCTCTCCATTTTAGGATTAAATGTCGATCCCTCAAAGAACTCATTATCTTTATCTTGGATATCAAACAGTTCCTCCTATTTCCTCTTGATGGTATCAAGATGCATTGCATCTACAATGCTCCACCCATGTAATAAGAGGCATGCACTTTCTCTAACCATTTGACTCCCTTGTTTTGGAGTGATATTATCAATGCTAAAATTAAATTTAGGGGCAGGATTGTATCTTTCTATTGTGTTTTGTACACCATCCACCAACACCTCTTTAAACCTTTTTTGCTCTTCAAGGATTCTTTTCTCTATCATTCTAACTATCCAAGTAAAAGTTTGAAATTACTTTATTTTGATGAAGGAAACATAAAAAGTAAACTCATCACATGCATTTTGCCTTACATCTTTCATTTCCATTGTGTCAAAATTTACTCCATTAAGGTTGATGTCTTAGGATAGCTCAAGAGTTTTCTACTTTCTCTACCAAAAGATCTTTCCCGTAATATCATTGTATTCCCTAGGAGAACAAATTCTCTTGAGAACTTTGCACAGTTGAATAATCAACTAGAGGGAGGCCTCAACTTGACCTTTCCTAGTTCCCAAGTGTTCTTCCTCATATACTTCTATTCCTACAACATTTGGTGATAGATGTATGCCATGGGATTGTTCCAGAATCTTCGAAGAATTTAACCCCTTCTATTATCCTTGTTGTTTAGGGATCATCTCTAATGGTGACGTATTTATGTAGTAGGGAAATAAATATTAGTTGGCATGGGTGAGGAGATCTATTCATCTTATTTTTCCTGCCACTTAGTTGCCTTTTTCCTATCAATCCCTTGGGCATTACTAAAAGAGTTTCAGTCCAATTCATAAGTAGCTTCATCCTATCAATTGGATTCTTGAATTCATGATAGTGCCCTTTATAATTTGGGTCTATCATGACTTTTCTCCCTACCAATTGGATATTCATCCACCTTTTATTTATATAATTATTATTTCCATGTTGTCTTGGCAACTTTTGATCAAGTCCTTCTTTCATGATATGCATGCTCATACCTACATTTCCATTGATTTTTGTTTAGTTTGTTTATAAACCCTTTCACGATCATAATTTTTATGGTGACAAGAAGGTATGAATAGGAACCTAGGGTATTCATCCACTTTCTCCATGTCTTCCTTACTAAGGATTTAAAAATCACCAAGATGAATTGCTGGTAATAAGAAACCTACTCTCTTGAACTTCTATTGATTGAAAGAGTGCATCTGCCTTAAATGGATTATAGATGTATAATCCTATTAAGCATTACACAAGGAAACACATAGGGAGTAACTATAGACCTATAAATTCTTATAATAGTACTCTTCTTGAAAATAAACCAATCACCCCCAATAATTATGACTCTTACCCTTTGGTTGTAAGTGGAATGGCTTGAGAAATAGCTTGACATCATCGTAAATCCTTGGCCTTATGAATCCCAACTTCCTAAGTAATGGTGCCACAAATAAATCCTCAAACTTGCAAAAAGAAGCTTCATGGTTGGTTCTTATCCATATGAACCATCCATAACTAAATAGGCTTCACTTACCCCTCCCCCTTCATCATTTGGAAACTCATACTTGACAACTAACTTGCCATATAGGACACCAACAAGAGTGAATAGAAAAATATAATACAAGAGTGAGCATCTTTTGAATGTTTTATAGCCCATCCTAGAATTGGGCTTCTTGAAATTTACTATTTCATTATGCAATTGATGGGCCAAAAATATACCATAATCAAATAGGATGTTAGCAAAATGATTCTAGTTATCATCACAAAAAGCCAAGATTCCTAATTTCATCTTATCATCAATGTCTACTCCCAAAATCTTACATAATCCTTGGTACACCTCTCAGAAATAGTATTAAAATTGAGTAGCATCCAATGGTTCAACTTTATTTTGAGGAATTGGCATCAAAAGAGCATCACTATCTCTTACATTATAACATGGCAATTTGATTTCTCTAAAAACATAGTAATCTTTTTTGTATTGAGTTGAAAATTTTTAATGTTTAATGGCTTGACTTCAACTTGCCCAAGCCTAAACACCTTTGGGGTGAAATGCTTGTTTAATGAAAAAAGAACTATTTCCCTTCTATCCTTCATTTGCCTCTCCTTTTCATCATACACATCCTCAAAACAATAGGGTAGTGCCATCTTAGCCAAATGTAGCTCCCATGCATTTATAATCAACCTATGAGCATTTCTCTTGTAGAACATAATACCAAATAAAACCATCCAAGAAATAGGTGTTATATTATCCTTAATTCCATCCTTATCACAAACAAAATGTTTAGTGAGAATAAGGCCTTTCCCAGTGGTATTTTTTATATATCTTTAATGTCAATAGGGTAATTTTTGTTAGGTCATCACTAGCCATTATATTGGATGCCAATCTAAAGTTCTCAACACAATGCTAGGGTTTACAATATATAACAACAATGAAAACCTAAAGGCCCATTGAAGAAACTAGAGCACCAAAGTTGAATTGAAAATGAAATCTCACCCTAAGAGTTTTATTAAGACTTCCCTGGATTATGCATAACTAATGAAAAACCCCAAAACCTAAAATAATTATTTTAATGGCACAAGAAGGTTCAATGATATAAATATAGACTTGCATAGAAAATAACTAGCACATACCCAAGATAGGCACACTAGAGAATTTAATAGAGATTCACAATTGACTCCTTTTTGAAATCTAGTTCACAAAGATGCATGTAGTTAGCATAAAATGAATTCAAAAATACTTTAAACAAGAGAGTTTATGTCATGAAAAAGTAGGAATTCATTAATGGCATTTAGCTTTGCTTGTACAAAGTCAAGTCAGACATTAATCCTTTTGAACTTGATGATTTGGGTGATGACTCACATTAATGGAACTGAGGAAGCTTCACGATCCAATGGTGGGCACATGGAAACTATTATAAATGAGTGAACATGTTACTTGCTTGTTGGACTTTTTTAGTAACCATCTAATAACATTCACCCAAATATTCACTTACAAACATGCTAGACTTCATAGTTAGCTCTGTTGCTACATTGTAATTAAAACTCATGGTATTGTGTAATCTATGATTTCAAAACAAGATTGCCATGGTGTGACTATATTATGCATGAATTAACCAATGAGAAGTGGGTAAGTGCAAGAATATGGGGGGCCAAAAAGAGGTCTTAAGTGGCCACTTTTTTTCTGAAATCAGGAAATACTGGCCTTGGATGAGAAATTGAGCCTAGTTACACTCAAAATTTGGAGATGCAACCAGAACAATGTTCATAGTACTCCGAGTCTACTTTCTAAACTACTATTTTTTTTTTAAAATGGCATAGATTAAGGGGTTCAAAAGAGGGAGCCATAGAAATTGGTGTTGTTTCTGTCAAAAAAACATAACATAGCATGTTTTGTGGCTCCCTCAAAAGGTCGACTTTTTTTTGGTATTTTTAAAATCACTTTAGTGAGAAATTAGCTAATAGGATGTAGTTTATGCCTAATTTTTCTAATAATTTTTTAATGAATATTTTACTTTTTACTAATTTTCAAAGTGGACACATCCTAAAAAATAGAATTTTGGCCGTGCTACCCCTATAAATTTTGAAAACTAATTGAAAATCATTTTTTTCTTTTTTTAATATTTGTAGAATGGAGTCTAGTTTCTAAATATGTAATTTTTTTGAAATTTCAATGAATAGTTAATTTACAATGAAAAAAAGACCAAACAGTGGGTTTTGCCCAAAAACAGACACACAAACAAAAGAAATTAAAGATGAAAGGCTTAACATTGTTAAAATGTGAAAAAAATCACATCGTCAAATAGCTAAGAGAAAGCCTAACATTACCTAGGTGTTCGATTTGTTTGACCTTGAAACACGTGCAAATCTGAGGGTTAGCACGAACGAAATTATGTGAAATCTTGAAGAATATGGAAAAACACGTTTGTGACTGTTCAAAAGGCACTCCAAGCCTTTGGGTTGAAAATACAAAGCAAATCTCAAGCCCAAGGCTTGGGATTCCCAAAGCAAGACATAACGCGAGCGCATTATAACAAGCTCGCGTTATGTTTTTCTTTACATTTTTCTTTTCCGCAAGTCTGTTGTTTGTCATGTTTGACATAACGCAAGCGCGTTATAACGCGCTCGAGTTATGTTCCCCTTAAATTTTTTTTTGTTAAAGTCTATTAATCATGTATGTATGTATGTATTCCTATATGTATGTATGTATGTATGCCTATATGTATGTATGTATCTATGTATCTATGTATGCCTATATGTATGTATGTATGTATATATCTATGTATCTATGTATGCATATATGTATATATGTATCTATGTATGCCTATATTTATGTATGTATAGTGTCGAGGGCAGAGGAGGGTAGAGATGGGAGTGAGCCAGATAGGGGAGGAGAGAGGTGGATAAGGATTGAGTGATTAAGGTTTAAGGTTGAGGGTTGAGCGTTTAGGGATAGGATTTAGAGTTTAGGGATAAGCGATTAGAGTTTAGGACCTTGAGGGATTAGGGTTTAGGGTTGAGGCTTTAGGGATAGCGTTTAGGGTTAAGGGTTGAGGGATTAGGTTTAAGGTAGAGTGTTGAGGGTTGAGCGATTAGGGTCTAAGGTATAGTTTAGTAGTTCTTGTGGATAGAGCTAGTAAACAATGGGAGATTATTTGCCTGTTTCATAACAATATACCTTCCCTAAGTGTGGGGTGGATAGAAAGAAACATAGATGTACCCCAATGCAAATATTTTCTCATAATGATCATCCTTCTGATTTCAACTGTTAATTACTCACTGTGGATGTACCATACGCAAAGCTTTTCTCATAGGGTTTAAGGTATAGTGTCGAGGGTTGAGGATTTATTGATAGTGTTTAGGGTTGAGGGTTGAGGGATTAGGTTTTAGGGTTGATGGATTAGGGTTTAAGGTATAGTGTTGAGGGTTGAGGGTTTAGGGATAGGGTTTAGGGTTGATGGATTAGGGTTTAGGGTTGACGGATTAGCATTTAATGTCGAGGTTAGGGTTAGAGTGTTGAGGGTAGAGGGATTAGGTATAGGGTTTAGGGTTGAAGGTTTAAGGATTGAGGGTTGAGGCTTTAGGGATGAGGGTTTAAGGCTTAAGATATAGTGTCAAGTGTTGAGGGTGTAGGGATAGGGTTTAAGTTTTAAGGGTTAAGGGTTGAGGGATAGGGATTAGGGTTTAAGGTATAGTGTTGACGTTTGATGGTTTAGGGATAGGGTGTAGGTTTGAGGGATTAGGGTTTAGGGTTCATGAATTAGGGTTTAATATTAAGAGTTGAGGGTTGAGGGTTGAGGGTTGAGGGTTGAGGTTGAGGGATAGGGTAAATGGTCAAGGGATTAGACTTAAATAAGAGTGTCGAGGGTAGAGGTATTAGGGATAGGGGTTAGGGTTGAAGGTTTAATGATTTAGGGTTGAGGATTTAGGGATGAGGGTTAAGGGATTAGGGTTTAAGATATAGTGTTGAGTGTCGAGCGTGTAGGGATAGGTTTTAGGGTTCAAGCTTTTAGGGTTAAGGGTCGAGGGATCAGAGTTAAGGGTTGAGGGATTAGGGTTTGATGTTGAGGGTTGAGTACATTGAGGTTCGAGGGTTAAGGGTTTTGGGATAGGGTTGAGGGTCGAGGGATTAGGGTTAAGGGATAGGGTTAGAGGGTTTAGGGATAAGGGATTAGGGTTTAAGGTATAGTATCGAGCCCGTTGAGGGTCTAGGAATAGGGATAGCATTTAGGGTTTAGGAATAGGGATAGCATTTAGGGTTTAGGGATGAAGGATTAGAGTTGAGGGATGCTGAATTAGGGTTGAGGGATTAGGGTTTAGGGATAAGGTTTAGGGTTGAGGGTTGAGGGATTAGGGTTTAAGGTATAGTGTTGAGGGTTTAGGGATAGGGTTTAGGGTTGAGGGATTAGAGTGAAGGGTTGAGGGATTAGGATTTGACGTTGAGGGTTGAGGCTTTAGGGTTTAGGGATAGGGTTGAGGGTCAAGGGATCAGAGTTAAGGGTTGAGGGATTAGGGTTTGACGTTGAGGGTTGAGGGTTGAGGTTTGAGGGTCAAGGGTTTAGGGATAGGGTTGAGGGTCGAGAGATTAGGGTTAAAGTAGAGTGTGGAGGGTATAACGATTAGGGATAGGGTTGGAGGGTTTAGGGATAAGGGATTAGGGTTTAAGGTATAGTATCAAGTCGGTTGAGGGTTTAGGAATAGGGATAGCATTTAGGGTTTAGGGATGAGGGATTAGAGTTGAGGGATGATGGATTAGGGTTGAGGGTTGAGGGATTAGGGTTTAGGGACAAGGTTTAGGGTTGAGGGTTGAGGGATTAGGGTTTAAGGTATAGTGTTGAGGGTTTAGGGATAGGGTTTAGGGTTGAGGGATTAGAGTGAAGGGTTGAGGCTTTAGGGTTTAGGGTTTAGGGATAGGGTTGAGGGTCGAGGGATCAGAGTTAAGGGTTGAGGGATTAGGGTTTGACGTTGAGGGTTGAGGGTTGAGATTCGAGGGTCAAGGGTTTAGGGATAGGGTTGAGGGTCGAGGGATTAGGGTTAAAGTAGAGTGTGGAGGGTATAAGGATTAGGGATAGGGTTGGAGGGTTTAGGGATAAGGGATTAGGGTTTAAGGTATAACATTGAGTCAGTTGAGGGTTTGGGAATAGGGATAGCATTTAGGGTTTAGGGATGAGGGATTAGAGTTGAGGGATGACGGATTAGGGTTGAGGGTTGAGGGATTAGGGTTTAGGGATAAGGTTTAGGGTTGAGGGATTAGGGTTTAAGGTATAGTGTTGAGGGTTTAGGGTTGAGGGATTAGAGTGAAGGGTTGAGGGATTAGGATTTGACGTTGAGGGTTGAGGCTTGAGGCTTTAGGGTTTAGGGTTTAGGGATAGGGTTGAGGGTCGAGGGATCAGAGTTAAGGGATTAGGGTTTGACGTTGAGGGTTAAGGGTTGAGGTTCAAGGTTCAAGGGTTTAGGGATCTGCTTCCAAAGAAGATCTGTCTTTCTTCCTCAATGGGCATTTTCTATGAAGAACTTGATTATGAGGGCTTGCCCCTTCATTGTTATGCCTATCATATGGTGGAGCATCTGGCAAGCTCTTGTAGGAAACAGGAAAAGTTCTGAAGGGGAAGGTTTGGAAAGAGAAATGCAAAAGATGTGATCAATCTATAGTAGGACAAAACACAAGTGCGTTATAACGCGCTCACGTTTTGTCTTGCTATAGAAATGGTAAAAAAGTGTTGACCCCCGTGATGTAGGCCCACATGCTTTGTTTTCATACTGATTCTATGCGTGCTCTGATAAAAAAGAAGTGCTTTCATGCTGTTGGGAAGTTCACATGCACATTTGACACATTGTACCACCTTTGCATGATATTTCCACCACCTTTTCTGCTTTGCCAACTTGAGGAGGAAATAACATAGTTTTCACACCAAGTTTGATATATATCTATTCAAGTTTCAATTTTTGTAGTGTTACAATGTTAATTGTGATTCAATTTTAGGAATTTAACATTATAGATTGGTTAATAGTATTGTTGTTAGTAATTATATTTGAGTGTTATTCAATTTAACATTGAAAAGGAAGCAAGTGGTGAAAAAATCAAATTGTTGAGGAGTTTGATGCAAGAAGAAAAAAACACTACATAATTGGCTACTCTCTCCATTTGAATCTTCATTTTTTAGGTATGTCACGTCTTTACATGCATGTTCTTTACATTTTCCTTAATTTGGATTGAATTACTTTATCATGCTTTATCATACATGTTTAAAATAGACACATTCCCAATCAAGAAAGCAGCCTACAATCTCACATGATGCCATGTATATTTTCTACACTTGGGCTCTTTAATAATTTGTGTAATAAACAAACCTTAACATACCATGATGTCAAACTATACAAGAATAAATCCTTACAACATAATAAAAATACAATCCCACTATTATCTTGTATTCATTTCTTAGGAAGTAATATTGGTCTCTTTATCATGCTACAGACAAATTCTCCGTCATGCCGAGGAAACGATCAAGAATTAAACCAACACAGGAAGAGATAGAAGCTAAGAATGCAAAGAAAGCCATGGCTATGAGGGAACTTCGTGAGAAGAGGAAATTGGACATGATAAATGAAGACATACCAATTGAAGAGAAACCACAACCATCACAAAGAGATATGGTATTAGCAGCACAAAGAGAACAAATGCAAAAAATTCGTGCTACGAGAGATTTGAATACCATAGTTGGAGACACATCCTCTACCGCAAGTCAACATGTAGGGACACCATCTACCACATATCAAGTTGAGAGTACATCATCACTCACATGTGATGAAGGAGGTATGCCATCATTCCCTCCTCAACCTCAAGGTATGTCATCTATTCCATCTTCGATTGAAGGTATGCCATCTAGCCCATCTCATTTAAGTATTGATGAAATTCCTAATGTTGAGATGAATTTACCTAACTTAACACCACCTAGAATTTTGCATAGAAAGCCAAAGTATTTGATTGAAATTGATGAGAATATTTTAAAGCCAATGGAAGGTAAGATTCCAAAATGCACTTGTAGAAGATATGCTCATAAGATTTGGAGATTGTTCTTTGAAAAGTTAAATGAGACTGCAAGATGCCAACTATTCATTAAAATGTTGCGAAGTATAAAGTATAGGTCCATCATGAAGATTCTTGGGTTGAGAACATCAAAGGCTTCAAGTGAAAAATCTATTGTCAAGAATCTAATGAGTGCATATGAGAGTGTGGGTAACACCTCACGCACAAAAGATAGTAATGCAACACGGCGTGTGATTACATTGACTATAGTAAGTAGTCAAACAAGGAAAGCTCATCTCATTAGAAAGACAAGTCAAGAATTGAGAATTAATAGGAAAACTTTATCAAGAGCCGTTGGAAGATGCCAAAGAATTGAGGACACTAATGCCAATGAATTATGGGCATTCTCGGGGAGACTACCACGAAAAGATAAACCAATTGTTGAAGCATTGAGATCACTAATTGAAGACTTTTGGAAGAATTACACAATGGTATCTCCGAATCAAAGGGATGTGGTAAGAAGGAGAATCGGTAGTCAAAACCGTGAGCCACATCCAAAGCATTTTTTGGATGAGACTCAAACACAGTTTTATGGTACATTTCTAGAGAAGTATCCTCAAATTAAAATTTGTCAAAGATATTTTGAAATGCTAAAACCTTTCTATGTCAAGATAAATCACACACACACTACTTGTTGTTGTAGATTACATATTGAATTTTCTAACCATTTTGATGCGTATAGGTCTATATGTTTAGATATGCATACTAACAATGTTTTGCAGGGTTGTGCCATATGTGCCCCACCAACATCTTCAAGAGACTTCATATCAAGAATTTTATGTGAAAGAGAGGAAGGTCAAATATTCTACAAGAAATTATGCTTGGATGGCACATGTCATCATTGCGGTGGCTTGCAACATTTGCCAATATGTGAACATATGGAAAGAACACATGCAGTTGGAAATGAACTAGTGGAGTTTGGCAAGTATAAAACAATGGCATACAATACAAAAGATGGTAAAGAAGCAAAGAGGTGTGAATTGGTTATTGAAAAGATTCCAGTGTATCAGTTTATGCCTATATTTCGTGACAGCATAGTGTATGAGTATGCAAGACATGCCCATAGAGCTTGATGGTTGGACTTGCAATTCAAGTTATGCAAGGACACATTTTCGGTTGGTAGCATTGTTTCAGTCGTCGACTTTGCAGAGAACTACAGTCTATAGCCACAATGTGAGGTGCAATCATAATATTACAACTCCACACAGGTTTCTATATTTGTGCACATCGCATTCATTCATGTGAATGATAGTATAGAGGATGACAGAAAGATCATAAGGGAGTATAATTTCTATATTAGTGATGATCGCACGCATTCTACAGAGTTCGTGCAAGGTTTCTTTCAGGTGTTCTAATGATTTGGCTAGAAGGGGCATATCTTTCAGTTAGCATATCATATGGTCAGATAATTGTGCGTCACAATTCAAGAACTCATGGAATTTCTATTAGCTGAGTAGGAGGCATAATTTTATAGGTATTCAGCATATGTGGAACTTTTGTGAGGCCGGGCATGGAAAGGGGGAGCATGATGGTGCAGGAGCATGTATCAAAAGAGCCATAGCATGAGAAGAGTTAAAGTATAAAGACAATGCAAAGTAGACAGATGCAAAATCGATTGTCAAGTAGTGTAATGCTTCCATGGGTCCAGGTAATGAAGGTAAGTCTTCAGTTCGTAGATTTTTTTGGTTGATAGATGATACTAACATTGCACCATATGAGGACTATTGTACACTGACAAGATCAAATGAGATGCACTCTTTCAGAAGCTCAATTGCAGGTTCATGGAGTATCCATATGCGAAAGATGTCATGCTTTTGTTCTTCCTATACAATTCAAGTCTGGGATGAGTGCGAGTCAAAGGAGTGGGTTGACGAATGGCAGTTAAGTTATCTTAGCCCACTTGACACGTATCGACCCCCCGACGACACTAGAACTAACACAGATGGAATCATTAGTTGAGTTTAACCACATATCAGATTTAGTTCAACCAGGTAATATAGGCATGTATATGCATCTAATTTCATCTAGTTCAACCAGGTAATGTCATCTTACTTTGTAGTGTTTTTGTAATGTTGACTAATTTCATCTAATTTACTACACATATCAATGTAGGGCACGTATATGCAGTTATTGCAGATGAAGATAATGAAGAGGGAACATATTATTACTTATGTCATTGTGTTGAGGCCAAAAAGAAATTGGAGGCCCCTGTTACAGATGGAGAAAACATCGAATACCCTACAGGCTCAGTGGTTATTACTAGAACATGGCTTAGAAGGTACCCACATAAGAGTGTTAATATTTGGCTATTTTAGGACTTTGACACGCATTAGAAGATTCTTCATTACTCGAACCTTGTCGTGGCATCCAATGTTCATTTGATAAAGTATCGGTGTAGACCTTTGAACAAAATCTTGTGGAAGGTGCGTGAGTCTGACCATGAAGCGATACTTGACACAATAAAGAGTAGAGCAGACCCGGATGGTTCATTGGATTAATTTGTAAGTATTCACATTGATTTTGTAAAGTCATGTTACATTGAGTTGTAAGTATGCACATTAATTTGTAAGGTTTGTCTTTTTTTATTTCCTCCTACATTTTTACACATATACACATTTTTACATCATCATGTTATGCATTTTTGGTGTCATGCTCCTGATGTGACCAAAATGACTATTCCAATGCATCTGGATGGGTACATTTACGTTAGGCATGGTCCTTTTTTTTACCCAAACATGGTGCAGGAGCACCTACCTGACAGCTGGTCTGGATGAGGCAGTTAGTAGTTTAGGTCTTGTTTGTGTTTCCAAGAAGGTCTGTTAGACCAATTGCATGTAATAATGTCACGCTGATCATGATAAGATCATGCTGACCGGGCTTTTGCTATTTTTAGCTAGTTAGTTATAACAGCTGTCATGATGTATGTTCGGTGGGATCTCCCAGCCGCTTGGAGAGTTCCCAGCCGCTTGGAGTCGGGTCAGTAGTACTCGTAGGGAAATCTTTATAAGCATGGGATCGGTTGATTGTAAATCATCGATCAGACTTTGCGAGAGTGAGACAGAGCGAGAGGAACATCATATTGTAGTTGCATCTTTTGAAATCGAATAAAGTATTCCTGTTTGTGTTCATCCTCTGTTGCATTCCATTGCTTGATCGATTGCTGGTTTGAGAGGTTTTCATGGATATATTGATCCATTCCACCGGTTGACTCATCTGATCGGTGGAATGGCAATGTACAGTAGGTTAGATTGTAGGTTGTTTTCTGTTTGCATGCAGGTGTGCAGGATCGCGATCGACAGATGCTGAGAAGCCTAGCATCCTCATGTGCTAGGTCAAGTTGATAAACTGGAGTTGGAAGATCACCCTGAGGTTGGATCGGGTCATCCCTGGTGGATCGGCGAAGTGAGATTTTGCTAAGTGAAGAAGTCTGTGAAAACGGCATCATCAGGATATTTCTGCAAATATCCTGCAGATAGTTCAGATATCGTCATCCGGATAAGTGGAGAAGATCGGCATGATGTTGTCGATTGCATGAAGTGTGAGTTCGTCGGGGTGATCATCAGCAGGAGGAGCCGAGGAGCGTATCGGCATCAGGATCATCATATTGGGAGTGCCAAACATCCGCATATCGCGAGTAGATGCGGGAGAGAAAGTTCAGATTTTTGACTAAGTATTGAGAAGGTCATCAAGATATTGGGTGACGTCATCGTCATCAGGATATGACGTTATCGTCATTAGGATATTGAGATATCCCCTTGTGCGAGTTCATCCTGCTGTCGTTAAGTGCTTGGGTATCGGCGGAAGTCCGTAGCAGGAAGTTGTGTTAACATCATCATCAGGAGGTTTCGAAGAGAACCGGATAAATTATATCATGATGCTGTTGCTTGTGTCGTCGGGTAGCGGAGCATCGAAGGTAAGCTGCTGAAGGTGAACGTCATCAGGATATTTGGGACAACCAGATGTTGAATATCCTGCTGACGAAGGAAGTGTTGCATATGATGATGACGATGGAGTTCAGAGCCCGATGAACAGTGCAACCGGAGGATGTGTGCGCCCGCTGAACATCATGATGATGATGTTAGAAGGAAAGCGGAGGTGAACAGTAGTTGGCAGGCGGATGTTTGCGATCGTCCGCAATATGATGATGTTGGTAGTTTTAGGGAATATGATGATGATGGCGAAGATGATGATGATGAGGTTGGTCTGCAGACATTCATGCTATATGCGAATGTTATAGTGTGGATGCCTCTGCATCATAGTGGTATCAGAGCTCAGCAAAAGGTCTGGGCTGTTGTGTGTTGATTCTGTCACCGAAAGGGCAGAGGTAAGAGATAGAGTTGATTGTGTTGTGATTGAGAGGTTGACAAAATGCCTCCTAAAGGTAGTGGTACTGCAAGGGAATTGCAGGAGATGAAGGAGAAACATGCTAGAGAGATGAGGAAGATGAAGGAGCTTGCTGAAGCACTTCAAGCCAGGCTGACAGCCCTGGAAAAGAACAAAAAGAGGGAAGTGGAAGACAGTGAGTCTGAAGAAGATGCAGATACTGTTGAAGAGTATGAAGAGGTAGCTGAAGATCTGGATGCTGAAGACCAGAGATTGGCAAAACTGTTAAAGGCAGTGCAGAGTGAAAAACCTAAGGTAAAGGTTGATGTTTCCAAGTATACTGGAAGCTTGAATGAAGATGAGTTGTTAGATTAGATTGCTGCACTGGATAATCACTTTGAATGTGAAGATGTTGCTGAGGATCAGAAAGTCAAGATTGTAAAGACCAAGTTAGGAGGTCATGCTTTGGTATGGTGGGATTATGTACAATCTGAGAGAAGAAAGCAAGGGAAGTCTAAGATCACTTCTTGGGATAAGATGGTAGCAAGGATCAAGGGTAAATTCTTGCCAAGGGATTATGAAATCCAGATGTTTAAGAAGCTGCAATTTCTAAAGCAGAAAGACAGGGATGTGAAAGCATATACTGAGGAATTTTATCTGTTGAGTATGAGATCTGGTCATCATGAGAATGAGGTAGAAAAGGTGGCTAGGTACTTGGCTGGTTTAAGGTTTAACATACAGGATGAGTTAGTTTTAGCTAACCCTAAGAATGTGGAGGATTGTTACCAAATGGCAATCAGGATTGAAGAAAAGATGAATAGAGGACATGATAAGTCCATGAGAGGAAGAGGAAACAATAGGGGAAGAGGAGCAGCCCTTGCACAAAAGCAAACCAATGAGGGTCAAGAAGACACTGGTAAAGGACAGGGACAGTCTGATTTCAGAGGTGGATGGAAAGGTAATAGAGGAAGATTTGGAGGTGGTAGAGGTTCTACTACATTTTCAGGAAAATGTTACACCTGTGGAGAGTTTGGTCATCCATCTTTCAAATGTCCAGAAAACAAAGGTTCATCATCCAGAAATGATAGAACAAGTGACAAGAGAGTACAACTTGTGCAAGAAGAGAAAGAAGAAAGTGCACAGAGTTCAAACAGAGAACCTGATAATGTTGGATATCCAGAGAGTGGAGAATCATTGATGTTAAGGAGAATTAGTTTGCAGGCATCACAGGATCTGATGCAAAGAAGAGCTCTTTTCAAAACCACATGTAAGAGCAAAGGTAAGGTATGTAAAGTTGTCATTGATACTGGTTCAACAGACAACATGGTATCTCAGGAAATGGTGGATAAACTGAAGTTGGAAAGGATTCCACATCCACACCCTTACAAGGCATCTTGGGTGAGTGATAGGCAATCACTTTTTGTCTCTGAACAGGCATATGTGGATTTCCAGATTGGGCCATATCAGGATAGAATTTTGTGTGACATATTGCCTATGGAATGTTGTCACCTACTGCTAGGTAGACCATGGCAATTTGACAGAAGGGTACTGTATGATGGGTATGCTAATACCTACACCATCAAGAAGGATGGGAAGATTATCAAGTTGATGCCATTGCAGGCAAAAGCTGCAGTACAGAAGGCAGCTCAAATCATTTTAATGGGAAAGAAGGAGTATGTGCAGATGCCTAGAGGAGCAGGCATGAAGGCAGTTCAGGACACTGCAGAGAAAGGAGTTGTTACAGACAACAAGCTGAAGACAGTTTCAGTTGTGACTGACAGAGGTCAGCAGCAGGTTCAGAAACAGGGGTGCAACCAACCATCAGTTCAGAAGAATGACAAGGATGTTGTCATAGTTGGGACTATTGTTTGTCCTATAAGAGTTGAAAGGAAGATAGACTTGAACACTTCAGAAGTTCAAGAGGTAGTTCAGCCAGGGGTTCTAGTTAGGCAACCTGACAAACACAGGGTATGTGAGAAGAAGGCCTACATCAACAGGCATGATGATTTACTTGCCAGAAAGTAAGTTACAGTTCAGAAGTCTTGGAGCAGCCAAGAGACAGCAGCAGATAAAGCTGGAGCAGGTCAGACGACTGACAAAGCAAAGTGTAACGGTGGAGGACTTCCACATGCTAAACTCATGGGACATGAGTTCTTTTCTGTTGGGGAGTATGGTGCAGGAGCACCTACCTGACAGCTGGTCTGGATGAGGCAGTTAGTAGTTTAGGTCTTGTTTGTGTTTCCAAGAAGGTCTGTTAGACCAATTGCATGTAATAATGTCACGCTGATCATGATAAGATCATGCTGACCGGGCTTTTGCTATTTTTAGCTAGTTAGTTATAACAGCTATCATGATGTATGTTCGGTGGGATCTCCCAGCCGCTTGGAGAGTTCCCAGCCGCTTGGAGTCGGGTCAGTAGTACTCGTAGGGAAATCTTTATAAGCATGGGATCGGTTGATTGTAAATCATCGATCAGACTTTGCGAGAGTGAGACAGAGCGAGAGGAACATCATATTGTAGTTGCATCTTTTGAAATCGAATAAAGTATTCTTGTTTGTGTTCATCCTCTGTTGCATTCCATTGCTTGATCGATTGCTGGTTTGAGAGGTTTTCATGGATATACTGATCCATTCCACCGGTTGACTCATCTGATCGGTGGAATGGCAATGTACAGTAGGTTAGATTGTAGGTTGTTTTCTGTTTGCATGCAGGTGTGCAGGATCGCGATCGACAGATGCTGAGAAGCCTAGCATCCTCATGTGCTAGGTCAAGTTGATAAACTAGAGTTGGAAGATCACCCTGAGGTTGGATCGGGTCATCCCTGGTGGATCGGCGAAGTGAGATTTCGCTAAGTGAAGAAGTCTGTGAAAACGGCATCATCAGGATATTTCTGCAAATATCCTGCAGACAGTTTGGATATCGTCATCCGGATAAGTGGAGAAGATCGGCATGATGTTGTCGATTGCATGAAGTGTGAGTTCGTCGGGGTGATCATCAGCAGGAGGAGCCGAGGAGCGTATCGGCATCAGGATCATCATATTGGGAGTGCCAAACATCCGCATATCGCGAGTAGATGCGGGAGAGAAAGTTCGGATTTTTGACTAAGTATTGAGAAGGTCATCAGGATATTGGGTGACGTCATCGTCATCAGGATATGACGTTATCGTCATCAGGATATTGAGATATCCCCTTGTGCGAGTTCATCCTGCTGTCGTTAAGTGCTTGGGTATCGGCGGAAGTCCGTAGCAGGAAGTTGTGTTAACATCATCATCAGGAGGTTTCGAAGAGAACCGGATAAATTATATCATGATGCTGTTGCTTGTGTCGTCGGGTAGCGGAGCATCGAAGGTAAGCTGCTGAAGGTGAACGTCATCAGGATATTTGGGACAACCGGATGTTGAATATCCTGCTGACGAAGGAAGTGTTGCATATGATGATGACAATGGAGTTCGGAGCCCGATGAACAGTGCAACCGGAGGATGTGTGCGCCCGCTGAACATCATGATGATGATGTTAGAAGGAAAGCGGAGGTGAACAGTAGTCGGCAGGCGGATGTTTGCGATCGTCCGCAATATGATGATGTTGGTAGTTTTAGGGAATATGATGATGATGGCGAAGATGATGATGATGAGGTTGGTCTGCAGACATTCATGCTATATGCGAATGTTATAGTGTGGATGCCTCTGCATCAAAACATGTCGAAACAGTCTGAGCTACATTGTACCAACGATATCCCTGAAGAGTCCAAAGTGCAAAAAGGCAGCAATCTTTGATGAGATGTTAATCAAAAATTGTGTCACTTAGAAACATTATGTCTAAGGTAACGCAATCATGTAGAGTGCATCTACAATAACCTCTCTCAGTTTTTTATATCTCTGAAGCATTTGCCCATGGTGAAAGGTTTTATGTTGCCCCAAAAATTGTCAGAAGGAGGTAGTGTAAAGTTGTAAAGGGGTGTAACTTTCATCCTACTCCTGATGTGACCAAACTGACTATTCCAACGTGTTCAGATGGGTACATTTATGTTAGGCATGGTCCTTTTTTCACCCAAACATGTCGAAACAGTCTGAGCTACATTGTACTGGTGATATCCTTGAAGAGTCCAAAGTACAAAAAGGAAGCAATCTTTGAATGGTTGTTACTCAAAAACTGTATCACTTAGAAACATTCCATCTAAGGCAATGTGATCACGTAGAGTGCCTCTACAATAACCTCTCTCAATTTTTTATATCTCTGAAACATTTGCCCGTGGTGAAAGTTTTTCTACTGCCCCAAAAATTGTCAGAAGGAGGCAGTGTAAAGTTACAAAGGGGTGTAACTTTTGTCATGCTCCTGATGTGACCAAACTGACTGTTCCAACGCGTCCAGATGGGTACATTTACACTAGGCATTGTCCTATTTTTCACCCAAACATGTCAAAATAGTCCAAGCTACATTATACCGACGATATCCCTGAAGAGTCCAAAGTGCAAAAAGGTAGCAATCTTTGAATGGTTGTTACTTGAAAACTGTGTTACTTAGAAACATTCTATCTGAGGCAACGCAATCACGTAGAGTGCCTCTACAATAACCTCTCTCAGTTTTTTATATCTCTGAGACATTTTCCCATGGTGAAAGGTTTTTTGTTGCCCCAAAAATCGTCAGAAGGAGGTAGTGTAAAGTTGCAAAGGGGTGTAACTTTTGTCCTGCTCCTAATGTGACCAAACTAACTATTCCAATGCGTCTGGATGGGTACATTTACGCTAGGCATGGTGTTGTTTTTCATCCAAACATGTCGAAATAGTCTGAGCTACATTGTACCGACGATATCCCTGAAGAGTCCAAAGTGTAAAAAATAGCAATCTTTGAATGGTTGTTACTCTAAAACTATGTCACTTAGAAACATTCCATCTGAGGCAACGCGATCACGTAGAGTGCCTCTACAATAACCTCTCTCAGTTTTTTATATCTCTGAGACATTTGCCCATGGTGAAAGGTTTTCTGCTGCCCCAAAAATCATCAGAAGGAGGCAATGTAAAGTTGCAAAGGGGTGTAACTTTCATCCTGCTTCTGATCTGACCAAACTGACTGTTCCAATGCGTCCAGATGGGTACATTTTATGCTAGGCATGGTCCTATTTTTCACCCAAACATGTTGAAACAGTCTGAGCTACATTGTACTGACGATATCCCTGAAGAGTCTAAAGTGCAAAAAAGAAGCAATCTTTGAATGGTTGTTACTCAAAAACCATGTCATTTAGAAACATTCCGTCTAAGGCAACATGATCATGTAGAGTGCCTCTACAATAACCTCTCTCAGTTTTTTATATCTCTGAAACATTTTCCCGTGGTGAGAGGTTTTCTGCTACCCCAAAAATTGTCAGAAGGAGGCAGTGTAAAGTTGCAACTTCTTCTTAGGAGCAAATGTAAGGGTACACAAGGGGAAAATGGCACCTAGATGACTCAGTGCATTTCTATGACTTCATTCACATGTTTAAATGTTTGAGAAACTCTCCTTTACTAAGCACTTGTCCTCATGTCAACGTTAAGCTTTATACCTCCTAGGTGCTCAATTAGGTGATGTCCAAATGAGTGCCCAAGGGTGTGGAGTCTTCAATTAGGGTTTGGAAATGCAATATGTTAAGAGCAACATCATTCAAACATGCTCCACACCTAATAAAGGAATTTGAAGTCCTGAAGTCACCCAAGACAGGTTAGGCGCACTTTCTCTCTCCTCCAGCCTCAAAGTGGTGCCTAGCATAGAAGTATCATGTTAAGAAGCACATCAAACAAGGCGCTCTAGAAGGAAAAGTTGTTTGGCCTTCAAGATGAGGTTGTCTTAGTGAATTAAGTTAGGATGAAAGCCTATTCACTCTAGGCGCCAATCTCAAGTTGCACAATCATGAATGGGCGCCTAGAGCAATAAGGCACTACATCATGGTTTGAGGACCTTGAAATGGTGCCCAAGCATGTAGGAGGAATTTTCAAGGAGCCAGAATGTTTTTGAAACTCTAAGGAACTAGTCCAAAGACTCTATGGTGCTATCTTGATACCATTGAGTCAACTTTGGAACTCAAACATATTGAAACAAGGTCTAGGAAGGTAGGCGCCATCTCTTGCCAGTTCAACCTCTCAGATGCGCCAACATTGGAAAGACTCTTAATGAGCACCTAAGTTTGAATTGATCTTGTGATTAAAAGTTTGGTGATGTATTGGTGGAAGATGAGATCACCAAGGAATGTTGGGTGCATTGGGCATTCCTTGAACAGTTCTGAGCATTTGAAGTTCGTGAAATCACCAAGGAATGTTGGGCGCCATGTGCATCCTCAACAAGCTTGAGTTTGCGCCTAGATAAGATGGCGCTTATTCATGTTTTAACTTTTCACAAGGGGTATGTCAGTTATCCAATATATCATTACATTATGATTATTTTTCAATATCCTGATGGTGGAAGGATTGATTTCACTATTATCTCTAGCTTGGGAAGTCATCAACCATCCATTTATTCTGTAAACCCTTTACCCACTACTAATTGTGGCTTGATCAATTCTTAATGCACTTTCTAAATATTCCTCATAAGACTTATAAGGTAACTTCTAAACCTCCTCCCTTGTATCCCTATTTACAAAATGCAAAAAGAGGTTATAGATTTCTCTATGGGCCATATTTAGGGCACTAGTTGACAAATAAAGGACTTGCCTCTGACTTCTAAAAATGTACCAATAACTAAACATTTTATTTCATACTTAGGAACTCTCAAATTCTTGCCTTGACCAATTTGTTCATATTGAAAGGTATCACAAAATCACCAATGGGTTGTATGAAGAAATGTATAGAGACCTTTGGAAGGTAATAGTACCAATTTAACATGATTCCTTCAAGGGTCTTGGGAAATATCCTAGCCACAACTATGTCCCAAGGGAAGATCTCTCTTACAGTAATCATATATGCCTTGATGTGGGAATTCGGATTCCCTTCCCCTTTGAATTTTGGTACATCTGGGAGGGGATGTAATAATAACATATTACAAATTTTTAAGTCAATAGGTTCTTTTAAATAGTCTAAGTAGGTTCCTAAAAAGGAATCTTCAGAAGTTGGAGTTCTTATGAACATGAGACCCATGGATGGGGCTTGTGTACTAAGTTAATTTTTCATTTACACAATTGTTTGATATCTTAGATACATTGGTTGGATAGTGATGGGATGATACACTATGGGAGTCACATGATTTTGTGGCGCATAAGCTCCACTAGGTTGTTGAAGATGTGGGAAAGTGTCATTACTAGTTTTTTGAAAAAAAAAAATTAGATAGGGAAGATTGAGTTGCCCCCTAGTTTTTCTCAACCCTAGTGTTGAATGGATTCGTTTGAACTTTTGGTCTTTCTATAGTTTTGTCCTTTAGAGGTTTCTCAACACCTCTATCCTTTAGCATCCTGATCCATTGGACTAGTGTGGCTATGAGGTTGGAAAGTGTTGCAACCTCCATCCTTTAAACTTCTCCACCTTGTTATGGGTTGTTTTGAGTATTTTCACTTGCTTTCTCTTCGAGAATATTTTCTAATGATACATGATGTGTCATAGATCATTCAACTTGATAAACAACATGGAGGGATTCTCATGCCTCCTATACTTCTTGCAAGTTTCTTTATAGATAGCTCACATCATTGTCCATCTAGGTGGTCATTTCCCTAAATATTATGATAAGATAATCATGTTAATGAACTTTGGATTGAATGAGAATCAACATGCTTTGTCTTGACTAGAATAGTTGGGATAGACAAAAATCTATTGATTCTAGGTTGGGTTGCTAAAGGTCAAGAAGTTTTGGTGTCTAATGCCCTCTAAATCTAAATATTTAAAATCATAGTGGTTCAATAAGTTACAACAAACAGTCAGGTAGACAATAGACTATAAGGAACAAGGACTACACATGAATCCAAAACAACACTAGTCAATAAGGACATCACAAGTAACTCAACATTGCTTCCAGAGGCGTTCACAAAAACATAGGGGGGAACACAACTAGAGAATGCTAGAATGTAGTAGGGATGAGTGTCTGATGCAGAGCACACAGTGGAAGCATAGAATTATCAACTTGTGAACCTTCAAACTCACTATTGGTGAGACAACATACCATCAATGAGCTTAAAATTTTATCGGCCGATAGGCCAATGCCACCATGACTTCGTTTGATTTCACTTCTGACAAACATCCCATCATTGACTCTTATTGGTCAGATAGACCGCTATCGGTGACTTTATATCCTTTCACACCAATGTCTTTGTCACTCCGATACGAGACTCTAAGTCCCTCGCCTATCGGTAGGACTTAATACCATTGGCACACTCAAAAACTCTTCTACCGACACACTGATCTCACCAATGACAACTTTTGGACCACACCCATCGGTGAGACTCCAAACATCGGTGAACTCTAATCTTGTTGGGCTGATACCTCGATGGATTTCGACTGTCTATGTGACACCCTTCATCGGCGAAGCTCTCAACTACTCTTCTGATGCGCCGATGGGATTATCTTCTGATACACCGATGTCTTCGAGTTCGAACCACACTCATCGGCAAGACAGACCACTATCGGTGAAGCCTAACCAAGGTCTACTGATACACCGATACGACCAACTCTTGACATCCATACAAGGTTCTTTTGAAGGCAAAGGGCGCCTAGGCTTATGGGGCTCAATTTGATGTATGTATTGAAAGCTCAAGGTGAATTGATGCTTATTGAAAATGCCACTTAGTCCTTCATTTGCATTCTAGGTGCCATTTCCTATTGACTTATATACTCCTCCTCATGCTAGGGTGCCATAATGAAGTAGTTTAGACAATAGGTGCGCTTCACTTACTAGAGACTTGTTCTCCTTCCACCTTAGGCGCACTTTTATGGTGGAACAGGTGTCAATGGGTGCCTTGTCTTAAATGAATGCTCTCTCTAAGTTGGGCGCCCTTTTGAGGCTTTATGAGTTGCAAATTGTGCCTTAACCCTTCATGCTTGTTGCTCAATGTTTGAATGTTTAAGAAAGTCTCCTTTAGGTGCTCATCTTAATGACTTTTTCTCAAGGCACAATCATCCTAATGACTTGGATATTCATCCTAGTGTTTCAGGATATTAGGCTACCAAACTTAGTCATTTTTAGGATCTCAAACATAAAGAATAACATGATGATTCATTTTTTTGTATTACATATAGTTGACATTCTATGCTACTCATAAAGAATATTAATATTTTTTGTTCAACATGATTCATTTATTTTTTAAATACAACTTTTATCTTTTAGTTCCAAAATGAGGTTTAGATGATACTTGAATAACAATAGCTAGGTTATTGGATCAACAAACATCCTATGTAATACAATTAGACTTTAAATATTTGAAGTAGCCATCTACAAATATCCATTCACACATGGATTTATAATGCAAGTATGGACGCCATCAATAAAAAAGATTTGTATTAACCAAATATCCATATAGGCATACATCAATATTTGTCGATATAAGTATAACATATATACAAAATAGCCATATAGGCTTACAAGAATGCCATATAGGCATACAATGTCAACTATATACAATACAAAATATATGTCCACAAATGCCATATAGGCATACAACAAAGGAACACAATAAAAAATCATTCCCCTCTGGCTGGTGAAGAGAATAGATCACGGGCAGCCTTTGATCTTCTAGGGATGGAGACGCGCATGTGGGTGGTCTACTACGAACTCAAGGGCTACTACTCCTATTTAGTTCTTCCCGCATCTTTACCTATTACAATAAAAAGTATAGACATTAATATATAGAAATTACATGTTATAAAAAATGAAACATTTAACAAAATAATCACTTACCGCTAACATATAATCTGTCTCCTCACTTGCCTCAATAGCAGGAATAGGCCCCGGTGATGTCATAAACTATAGAAACCATCCAGATAGAAATTAAACTTCAAATCAATAATCTTTTGATTTTTTAAAAATAGACAACTATAACAATGACTGTAAATTGAAATTTACTAATCTGCCCCATACCCCTGTTAATGCCATGGAGCTATGAATCGCAGAGGCCACACCATGCTCCATTGCCCTCTGAACATGGGGAGGTGTCTCCACAGCTTGCATCATCTGGAAATAAAACAACATTATTCAATTACGAAAACTATAATAGTGATGCAAATCATGGCTCCTAACATACACACACATTCATCTAAACATGGAAGTACACACAATAAAGCACACAAGTCACATACAAAAATCTAGTAAGTACAATTCATTCATTAAACTATTTATTTTATTACCTCTGTAAAGCTTTGAAGTCCACCATCGCTAGTAGGTGTTGCCATGAAATCTATAATATTAACCTATTCAACATCCAAAATTAGATATTAGAATACCATTCATATAACGATGCTATTCAAATGTAATATTTATAATTGTTTACTAGTTACATACCCCGACAGTAGATGATCTAGTGTAAAATGCAGGTGGCGAACCACTGAAAACTGCATCGACGCTATGACCCTGAAATTTCATTAAAATCATCAATTTAAATTAGTTAATCTTGCATTTCAAAAATGAAATTTAATAAATTAAATTCAATAAACTTGCTAATATTTACCTAAGTATCAAGGCCGAAAGTCTCACTTAGGAGGGTATCTGTCATCACCATCTGTTCAGCTGTAGATGTAGCCTGTGCACCTGCATCCTGACTATCCATGGGGTCATAACCACAGGTTGACCCACAAGTCTGACAAGTATGGGGTGGGACCCTACTCCTCGCACTATCTCCCAACCCACTCTATGCTGTAGGGCTAGTATGCTCTATGATGCTCTGGGTCAAGGCACTATTGGACTGAAGTGTATCGACCTCAACACTCTCCTTCACAATGGAAGGGATAGAAACATGCTCGTGGGCTGGTCTGCTGATTACTCGTCTCACTACCCACTGTGGGTCAAGACGTGCCCCTGGTCTATCTTGTGCTAACCCCCCACCTCTACCCTAGAAGTCCCGCATATCAAAATAGTTTGGCACTTTATTGAGGACAAACTCGCAGTAGAGTTTCCTCAAAAAGTATTGCGAGATCTTATTATTATTGCATGGAGGATGGTCAAAAACCATCCACCACCTCTGCCCAAAATTGTCCTTTATCGCTTGGTTGTTGCACCAATGGATAGGGAACCTCTTGCATGTAATGGGTGGAGGTTGATTTGTTTGTGGGTTTGTGAAAATCGAACACAAGTCTAATTTTGTGATTTGTAATTTTTTCACATCTTGATATGACAGCTTGTCTGCATAATAATCTCTAAACTCTCTCCTCTTATCCATCCAACTAGTTATTTGCTTGCCAATTGAATCTACATTTGATAACATAGATTCAAGAGATTCAGCAAGCGTGGACCTATGCAAGGTTGAAGTGGAAGGATCTTTCAACCTTGCAATTATATCTTCAATTTCTTTTTTATTGTTTTCAATTTGCCCCATTATATTTTCTTGTGTTCCAGGGGCATGTCGAGGAATGGATGGAGGAGGTTGTTGTTCTGCAAGATTTTGTGGAGGAGGAGGAGAAGGTGCATTAACATTTCCTGACAATTAACGAAATTTACATCAAAAATCAACTCAAACCTACCTATTTAGAAACAAATTCAAACAAAAAAACAAATAAAACTCACTCCTTTGGCATGCTCGACGTCGTGGAGGCATTTTGGCGATGAATTGCAAAGATTTTTGTGTTGAATTGAGATCTCCAAAATGCGAGCGCACTTCCTAGGGTTTGCAGGCCGTGGGTATATAGGAGGAAAAAGAAATGGAATAAAGTGAAGTGGTTTTTTTTTAATTTATAGGAATACATAATGCGCTCGCGTTATGTATTATTTTTTTTTCAAAACTATGTGGCCACTTTTTGGCCCCCCATCTTTTTGCACTTACCCAAGTAGCCACATATATGTTGACTAGATATTTGCTAGCATCATATTTCATAAAGTATAACCTTTGACTTGTATCAATAGATGGTGCTCAAGAATGTAAGATCAATCAGGGGTTCATGGTAGAAAATCACAACTAGCTTGAAAGAAGATTAGCCATTAGGTTGAAAATCCTTGCGAGTGAATAAGAAATGGCCACATGGTTCATGATAATAGTGATAAGCATTAAATAGTGGGCTCATCATAGGTGATTATTTGGACCAATTAGAAAACTTCATTACATGAATATTAAATGTAAGTGTTACATAATATGGACGAAAATTGATGGAGGTGCAAAGCATAGATAATATCTAATGGCAAGTGCATGGTTCTAGAGGATTGTAACTTGCATGATAAAAGATTAGCCACTAGGCACAACTTGCCAACTAGTAATGAAAATATGCCACATAGCTCAATGCATGTATAAAGTCTAAACACCTTTAGGATGAAATTATTGTTTAGGGTGAAAAGACCTCTTTCCCTACCATCCTTCATTTGTCTCTCCTTCTCATCATACATATTAGATGCCCACACCACAATGTTAGGGTCCTCAAAATAATAGTACAGTACCACCTTAGAAAAATGTAGCTCCCATGCACTTATGGTCAACTTGTAAGCATTTTTCTTCTAGGACACACTACCAAAAAAGGCTCTCCTAGAAATAGTTGTTATAACATCCTTGATGTCATCCTTATCACCAACAAAATGTTCAATGAGAATAAAGCCTTTCCTAGTGGTATTTTTTATTTCTTTGGTGTCCATAGAATAAGTTTTGTTAGCCCATCACTAGCCATTCTATTGGATGCCAATCTAAAGTTCTCAACATAATTCTAGGGTTTACGATAAATAACAACAATGAAAACCTAAAGGCCTATTGAAGAAACTAGAGCACCAAAGTCTTGAATTGAAAAGGAAATCTCACCCTACTAGTTTTATTAAGACTTGCTTGGATTATGCACAACTAATGAGAAACCCTAAAACCTAAAATAATTATTTCAATGACATAGGGAGGTTCAATGATATAAAGATAGACTTGCATAGGAGATAACTAACACATACCCAAGATAGGCACACTTGAGGTACACTAGAGAATTCAATAAAGCATCACAATCAGCTCCTTGTTGAAAGATAGTTCACAAAGACACATTTAGATAGCATAAAATGACTTCAAAAATGCTTTAAACAAGAGGGTTTATGGCACAAAAGAGTAGTTCATTAATTGTGTTTAGCTCTACTTGTGTTAAGTCAATTTAGTCATTACTCCTTTTAAATTTGATGATGTGATTGTTATCTCACATTGATAGTTGAAGAAGCTTCATAATCCTATGGTGGACACTTGATAGATGTTCTAAATGAATGAACATGTGACTTCTCTATTGGACTTATTTTAGCCACTTGTTATGGAGTAAAAAGTGGACACATCCTTTTTAGCTCCTAGGCCCCCGTGATTACATTATACATCTTAAATATTCATCCCGATGCAAAATCCCTTGACACCATTGCAAATTGGGAACTAGGGGCCCATATTCTTCCTTACCCCAGACCAAAAAGGTGCCTTGGGACTTGGGCGCCTGCATGCAAGTCCTCCCTAATTGGTCAGGGCAAATTTCAATGTATGTCAGCATAGGACCTTTAAAAGGGTTTCTCTTTGTCGGCTCTTTTGGTTAATTTTATGAATGTTCGTGGGAACGCATATATAAGTGTGTTTTTGAATTCATTATGAACCTAGATGGATATATCAAACTTATGATCTTGGAGCAAAGAGCATTCAAAACATTCATTGTGTTTCTAAAGTAGATTTGTGTTTGTATTGTGTGTGTTGTTGCAGATTTGGGATCATCATCCATCTCCTTATTAGTTGAAGGATCTTCATTCTCCTAAGGGCTTCACCTTCAAGGTGATATCATTGTTATTTGAATCATTCTATCATCATTTTGTTTAGCCTCTGCCTTGCTAGGATACACACTCTTTATCAAACAATGGTGTTGGGAAGCTTGAATGCTATCCCAGGGTTTGACTGAGACAAGTCCCTAAACATCATAATCCCCAAATCCCTTTTCTTCTTGTATACAGGTTACAAGTACGAGATCCAGAAAAGTGAAGGTACAAGAAGATTGAGTAAGGGGAAGGGTTTCAGGATCCAATAGCATTTTGGGAATATTCCTTTGCGGAAGACTTGGGTGCTCGCGAAATAGTCTTCCTGCCTAAATAGACATCAGAGCCAGCATCAGGACATTCTCTATGACATTTCTCCAGTTTTTAGTTTCTAAAGATTCCATCATTCTGAACTTGGGCGCTTGCAAAATAGTCCTCTGACATTCCTGCTTCTAAGACATAGGTTCTGGTATTTCTCCGATCACTTTTGTGAAATTGGTTTCTAAATATCTATTGTACATCTTCTATTATAATCAAATCTTTACAAATCTAGGGTTTAGTGTATTAGTTGACCTAGGGTTTGATAAAAGGCCTGATTAAATCTGATCTTCCCATAGCACTTTTAAGTACAAGATCTATAGCCGAGTCCTCCATTTGGTAGTGATTTGGCTCGGTCTTGTCCTTGAATGTTATTGTGGAAGAGGATTTGATCTAGTGTGCATGCTAGTCTTCATCATTCACCTTTTTCATATATAACACCACCACCCAATGAATTTCACCCAAATATTCACTTATGAACACACTAGAATTCATAGTTAGCTCAACTACTAACAATGCAATTAAAACCCATGGTATTATGTAATTTATGATTTGAAAACAAGACTACCATGGTGTGACTATTTTATGCACAAATCAACCAATGAGAAGTAGCCACATATATGTTGACTAGAGCTTTAGTGGCATCATGTTTCATAAAGTATAAGCTTTGACTTGCATCAATGGATGGTGCTCAAGAGTGTAAGATCAATGAAGGGTTCATGGTGGAAAATCACAAGAAGCTTGAAAGAAGATTAGCCATTGGGCTGAAAATGCTTGCTGGCCAATAAGAAATGGCCATGTGATTCATGACAATAGTGATAGGCATTAGATAGTGGGCTCATCATAGGTGATTATTTGTACCAATGAGAAAACTCCATCACTATCTATTATATGTAAAGGTTTCACAATACATAGAAGAATCAATGTAGGGTGCAAAGCATAGATAAGATCTAACAACAAGTGCATAGTGGAGGGTTAGAGCTTGCATGATAAAATATTAACTACTAGGCACAACTTGCCCACTAACAATAAAAATATGTGGCATAACTCAATACACATAAAGCTTATGGCAGCAATAATAGAAGTGAGTAGTAAGCGACATGAGCCAAACTGGTAAACAATTAAGACAAAAAAAACATCAACTATAATAAGTCCATGAGGAATAAAATCAAACATGCAAGGTACTTAGCAATATAACCATTGGTAAAGGTTTTTCTAAGGTTTTTGGACAAAGATCAAGACATGGATGCACAAAGTTTGAATTCATAACATAATCCCACAAAAGATTATCACATATAAAAACAATTGCATTTTCTACTTGACTGCCTATGGAAGTGGAAAATCCAAACTACAGACTTAACCATTTTTAAAGACCTATGCAGTCGCCTTTTTTTTCTTATCCTAAATACAAATGATTTTGTAAATTTTTATATTTAATTTTAGCTCTCCTTTATATTTCTTTCATTTTAAATAGTTTATAGCAATCATGGCATTCCATGAGATGACATCTCTTTGAGGCATTCTGTCAAACAGTTCGTGTGTCTTGGCCATGCCTAAGAATGGTTCTAAAAAAAGGTTATCTTTAGCATGCCGGTTATGAATGCCTCCAACTGCTTCTTCTAAGTATACAGGTGCATTAACTTTTTACCTCTAGCCTCTCTCACATACCAAATACCTATACAATTCATACCTGTTGTTTAACCTTCACATTTTTATACTTCAATCGGAGGGCTTCTCTTAATTTTGCCTCGCGCTTGCTGTGCTCTGTTGCTTATTCCCCTGTTTTGGCTGTAGAGGATATGAGAAAGGTTGAGCCAATGCAAATCATTCGAATGAATTTCAAAACTCCAGTTCTGAAGAGCAGAGATGAAATTACCTGTAATATCTCAAATGGTCTTTGATTGCTATAAAAACTTATCAGCCATGGCATAGATTCTCGCACACACAAGCCTCTATCGGAATCTGAGGAGATATGGTGGAACCCCTGAAACAAGGATATGCAGCAAAACATTACCCAACGCACCACAACACCAAAAAGTGGCAATCCATTGTAGACTGGTATTTCCATAAGATGTTGCTGTTGGAGTTACAGGAAGGGAAAAAGGAAACTTGCTGCTGTAAGTTAGTTGTTTCGGATTCTATCAACAATTGAAATTGCTCATTCCAATACATGTAACCTCAAGCAAAATGGTAGGTGCAGCTCTGTAAACAAGAGATTGCTGGTGTAGCCATTGAAGAGCAAATCTGGTCCTTCTTATGATCTGTTATTATGTGAAATCTGACAGCCTCTCGGACATCTTCTGCAATCTCCAATACACAGGGATATGACATATGCCTAAAAAGATTAATCAATCTGAATTGAATATACATTTTGCTACTGTCTGACAGTGCTGTGAAGCTCCTCTCAGAAAACCTTCTACGCTAGATGAATCAGTGGGAAGGGTAGTTAGCTTTTCCTTCATTGTGCTCTAATACGATATCAGATAAACTTGCATGCCCATTATCTATTATTCATTCTTCAACGGATTTTATATAGTCTTAAATGTCTTGGAGCTCAAGAAACCTTATATTTATTATTTAGTTTAATAAACAGTAAATTTTGGTTCATAAAAATAAAATAATTATTTACCACTTTTTAGTATAGATGAGATGTAAAATTGTTATTGATTGTTTGACTATTTTTATGAATGATATTTAAGTAGAACATTAGGGAACCAACTCATTTTTTTTTACATTGTTATTTGTTTCAACTACTCAAACATTTTGATAATACTATATTTATGAGACTATAATGATGTAATAAATCCTAGTAGATGGACATGGTTTTATTGAATACTTTTACATATTCATATTTCAATTAAAACATTATGCACTTTCAAAAAATGGCACATCAATTCAATTTTGTATGCAAATGTTATGGCTTTTAAGAGATGGAGGACAAAATAAGCACTAGATGGGTGTTTTAATAGCCACAATTTTGTAATTGTCAATGTGGTAATTATGAAACCACTAGTTCCAATATAGGTGATTTTGTAACCATTAGGCTCGTTGCGAAATTGGTGGTCTAATGAAAGGGGTGGTTTCATCAAGATTGAACATGCAAGAAGAGGAAATGATGAAGAAGTATTTTGAGGTTCCAATTTGAGCCTATAACATGTTTAAGGTGCATTTTGTTTCCCAAGGAGGGAAATGGGGATAACAATTGAATCTTTCATATATATATATATATATATATATATATATATATAGAGAGAGAGAGAGAGAGAGAGAGAGAGAGAGAGAGAGAGAGAGAGAGAGGTTCATCAAAAAGCAAATACATGGAGTGAGTTCTTCACACACATAATTGCTTCTAACATTCTAAGAAAATATTAAGCAATGCATATTTGCCACTTCCAGTGGAGGTTTCCATTATAAATGTGTCTCTCTATGATGTGATTTGCTCTTTTCCATGTTTCATATGAATCATCCTTCAACCCTTTAAATGCATATCTCTAACTTTAAAGAATTCCACTATCATTTAGAACAAAATTTTAGTAGTATAAGACAAGTGAAAATTAATTTTAATTGAAATTTTTCACTAGCATAATTACATAGAAAAGTTTCTAATATTCTATTTATTGTTGAAGGGTTTTATATCAAACCTACAAAATCAAGTTTGAGAGGTATCAATTCAGCAAAAGTTGCATAGGGCATAATTGTGACCTCATCCCTTAGACTGTCAGGGCCTTGCACTTAACAAGACTTGATCCCTGGTGGGCTCATTCGGAACCATAAACCAAGGGCCAAGAAAAAATAGTTCATAAATTTAGTGGTCCAAAGGATTGCTAGAAACATCTAAAAGATAACTCTAGATCATACTAATTAAATTTTTGACTAATATTCTTTGTGCCTACAAAACTTTAGTGAAAAGGATTAAAATCAAAAGTTTTTTTCTTCTTTTTTTTCTAACCCCACATTGTAATTGTCATATGTAATAATATTGAAATCAAAGTCTTTTTTTCTTTTTTCTAACCCCACATTATTATTTTCATAATAATATTGAAAAGGATTAAAATCAAAAAATATATTTTTTCTAACCCTACATTATCATTGTCATAATATATTGAAAAGGATAAAAGAATAAAAGAATGAAAAATTAAATGTTTATAACAATATAACAATTTTTTTTTTCTAATGTTTTTATATAAATTTCAAATAATTTGTATAATAGTTCTAAAAGTACAAATCTAAACTTCTACTAAAAACCAAAAACTGAGAATAATTTTCTAAAAGAATACATTTTTTTATTATTTGCTTATCCTTTCCTTCTCATTATACTCTCATTGCTTTTGATCCTTGTCACCTGAAAGGAACAAAAGCAAGAGATTTATTTAGAAGTCCTCCTTGAGTTTTTTTGATTCCTAGTTAATATATTCGATGACTTCCTTGCCTTACGGAAGGAAGTAATATTCCTTTTAACATAGTGAACGAAATCAGATAAAAAGTTAATAATAAAGCAATGACAATCAAATAGAACCCCCCAAAAAACAACTTGAGTTTTTAATTGAAGGATCCAAGCATCCAGATACATATTGTCCCTGGGCAAGCCTTACCACGAAGAATTCAAGATCTAAATAACTACAGAGCTGTAGAATTATGTTGAGTTTCTCGGATTTTAAGATGCCTAAATTCCATGCTGGATTAATTGAGATTTTGAAATGTCTACCTGGATTGAGCAATATCGACGAGCATCCACCAGATTCGATTCATGTTTTGAGTTTTGCAACGTTGTTTATATCGTGTGTAAATTTACTGCTTTTGGCAGGCCTTTCTGTAGTAGGAATTGTGCTACGTTTGGTAGTTTTAGCGCCTGTTTTGATTCTGCTGAGTCCCATATTGATACCCTTGGGAATAGTGCTATTTGTGACAGTTGCAGGCCTCTTTTCTGCGGGTATTTTTGGAGTGGCAGTAATTTTGGGTATTAGATGGCTGTATAACTATGTGAATGGCAGGAGTTCTGGTTCTGTTCAGCCATATTATGACGATGACAGGCGTCCTCCTGGTTCTGATGTGATAGCTGTAGTACCTGAAGCACCCCCTAGTGCTTGGGCTCCTGCCTATTCTGATGTGAGATGAAATGCCTATGTGGAGGTTTAGTGCAGATGCCCTAGCACCTTGTGTATAGTTTATTGTTTTTAAATCCCAAAGCTATGGTTTCCTCTTTTATAAAGGTTGATTTTGATCAGTACTGTTTTCTGCTGGTTTTTAAATAAATTGAAGTATTTGTAAATGGCAGGCATCTTCATGGTTCTCATCAGACACCAGGAGCTTAACTGCATTTGTATTTAATTCCCAACACCCTGGCTATATGCATGGTTTTCTCCTTTATAAGGGTGGTTCTGATCAGAGCAGTTTTCTGCTGGTTTTTCAATACGAAGTATTTGTATTTTCTAGGGTTGGGGTATGTTTTATTGGTTTTAATTGTATCTCTGTAATCTGGGCCCATCCACGGCCTGGGAAAATTGTTTATAGTAATCGATTGTCTTGTGTAAACAGTCGGTATGTCTTGTCTAAATTGTTAGAGTTTGGTATGTTTGTTGTCTAAATTGTTAAAGAATTGGTATGTTTATTGTCTAAATCTAATTGATATTGATATTCTATCTATTTTATTTTAATATAATATAATGTTAATAGACCTTTGGTCTATTGGTGAAGTTGAATGGTTCTCAATGAGTCTATATTAGGATTCGTGTTGAATGGAAGGCCCTGACACCATAAAGGATGAGGCCAAGATTGCTCCCTCCCTTAATCCATGGCTCTCAGTTGTGAAGGTTTTAGCCTAAGACTTGTGCTAAGGCTTGAGAATGATTATATATTTAATTTTTTTTATCAATATTTGAAATAGATTGGGTGATCCAATATAATGACTAAGAAAGAATGGTAAGAGGAGGGTAAAAATAATTTAATTCTAATATTGCTTAGCTTTGGTTAACATGTTCATGCCATTACAATCCACCTCTTGCTACCATTATAGTTATCCCTCTTGGCATAATTATTTGTCTCATGTTTGAAGATTTGGAGACCTCGTTCCAAAAACAAATTTTAAGACTGTAGAGTAGACACCCCCTCACTAAACAAAAAACTAAAAAAACTTAATAAGTAATGTTGGTGTAATAGTAAAAATTGCATACCTTGTACTTATCCCTTTCTTTTGGGCTTTGGTCAATTTGTCTCATATGCAATAACTAGTGGGTATAAAAATAATGATTTCACCCAGAAGTCAACAAATAACTTGATCTTAGATTTTGTTCCCATTTACATTGATTCTCACGGTTCATACTTGATCCTCAATTTATCAGTTTCCTATCCCAAATTAGATTTGCAACTATAGAAGTGATTCAAGTCACTTCCTCTCATTTAAATGGATCCTCTCGTTTCAAAAATAATATTCAAAATTTAGACTAGTTGTTTTCCATCTAATTGGCTATTATGAGACAATTTGAAATGCAAAATAGTTGAACTGTATGCTAGGGTGTTGTATTTAATAACAACCCTGGATTCATTTAAAAAATAAATAACACAAATAAATTGAACACCTACTAACACATATTGCATGCCTAAAATAAATAATCTCATGATATTATAACTACATCAACATCCTAGGACATATTACATGATTGCTTGATGTCCTCAACCTTCTTCAAAAGTCATTGATTTGGGATCCTTATGGGGTTTGACATAAAGGGGTAATTATCCTTGTAAATTGCAGACTCTATACTGAGCTGAAAGAACACTTCTAAACATTAACAAAGATCATATTCATAGAGAAAGATCAAGTTCATAGTTTTCATTTAGATCCACACTTATAGAATCAATTATGTAGTTGCAAAAATGACCCTAACAAAAGAATGAAGATTTTATATATTCTAATGTGCTCATCTAATAGTGGCTAATAGCAACAAATCACTCTAAGATACATTGCAAATTCATATTCTACATTAAACCTAGAGCTAAGTATATCTACTTATTTATTTAAATTTTGAGCATTTAGTTTTAGCATACTCATCAATCCCAACCCTTTTTCATAGGATATTTAGAGATAATGATAATTAATTTATCCTAAGAGTTTAAAGTGTAAAGAAGTCTTTTATTTCTTTTCATTTTGGTGAATCTCAATGTTTTTTACACCACCTTAAGGTTTTACCCTTTGGGTTTATATATCTTTCACATTAGGGTTGCATAACTAGTTTTTCTAATTAATAGATTTGATTGGAATTTGGATACATCCTTGTGTACTCATTATTTCTTTATTAGTTTCTTAGGATTTGGACTTTATTTTGAGATTTCTTTGACCCCTCCCTTGCCCACACTAGGGTTTTGATGATTAGGGTTTTTTCCTCAACTTTTCATATCTAACCATTTTTTATATTTTTTGATTTTATATCAAATCTAAAAGCTACTATAGATTACTTTATATTTTATGGTGATGATATTCCACTTCCTCCCATTATGACACCATAGGAAATGATTCCATCTCTATTTGTTTACCTTTCTCATATATTGCCTAGAGCTCCTTTCTAAAGGTTATGTATATGTATATGTATATGTATGTATGTATGTATGTACACCATACTCAAGAGGTGCATAATGATGTTTTCACATGGTCTCTCATTTGTTATTTATTACTACAGTATGTTCCTATAATGGCAAGTAGCCTTACCTATTGTAATTCCTTTCTCTTCACCTAGTGTGTATATGGTCAATATCATTCACACTCCTATGGGACCTAGAGTGCTCATCTAAGGATCCTCCAGTTCACTTCCAACCATGCCTACATTCCATGAGGTTCCTACTTCACAAAATTATTAATTATTTAGACATACTTAGCAAAGATTAGTGGCAAGGAGCCCAAAGGATATTATATAATTTATCAATCTAAAAATACTCATACAAATATTTCCTTTGGGATCTCATTCATACTCCTAAGCTATATTGTGATGTTTTACAAAATATTTTAGAAAAGATTACCATGCAAACCAATGTGATTCCTATATAAGGATCATCTATCCTCAAGCCCATTAATAAAAAATTCTCTAAGAATTCATTTGAAATCTAGGAATTACTCAAGCTCAAGTTATTATATATAACACCTACCGATATCATAGTGAACTATGAGGATTTAAAAATTAAACTTGAGCTTTGGTGGATATTGTGTTGCAAGGCCTTTTTAGATATAGTTCATGTAGATTCATCTAATTTACAAAAGGTTGAAGTCACTAGAAAGGGATTTGATAATGTGGGGTGAAACTCACTAGCTTTATTACTTTACCCCTTAATTTGGGACCTCACACAAATGACACCTTATTTCATGTCATCCCTAGACAACTAGTATACAATGCTATTTTGGGTTGCCCATGGATCCATTCCATATGTGTGTTTCACGTTGGTTCTCTGACCAAGACTTGATACTACTACCAAAATAACCTAAATATTGTCATGATTTATGAAGAATTGAGTCAAATTATGGACTAGAAGATAGTTAAATGTTTAAAGAGATGGTAAGATAATCCAAACAATTAGAGAGGGCTCCTCTTTCTTGCACTTTGAGCTCTACTATGCTTACAAGGGTACTCCTATGAAGATCTCAAGAATTGATGTAAAGTTGTGCATGTTGATGAGTGACAGGTAGCACTCATTATATATGTTGATCTATCTCCCTTTTCTGTCCTATAGAGCCATCACACCTTGATTGTGCAATAGAAATTAGTACCTTACCTATTGTAATTCCTTTCTCTTCACCTAGTGTGTATATGGTCAATATCATTCACACTCCTATGGGACCTCGAGTGCTCATCCAAGGATCCTCTAGTTCACTTCCAACCATGCCTACATTCCATGAGGTTCCTACTTCACAAACTTATTAATTATTTAGACATACTTAGCAAAGATTAGTGGCAAGGAGCCCAAAGGATATTACATAATTTATCAATCTAAAAATACTCCTACAAATATTTCCTTTGGGATCTCATTCATACTCCTAAGCTATATTGTGATGTTTTACAAAAGATTTTAGAAAAGATTACCATGCAAACCAATGTGATTCCTATACATACATACATACATACATATATATATATATATATATATCACACACACCATACTCAAGAGGTGCATAATGATGTTTTCACATGGTCTCTCATTTGTTATTTATTACTACGGTATTTTCCTATAATGGCAAGTAGCCTTACCTATTGTAATTCCTTTCTCTTCACCTAGTGTGTATTCTTGGAAATAGATCAGACAACTGAGAGGGGGGGTGAATCAGTTGTCCCAAAATTTAACCTTTTCTTCCTTTTAATCTTCTTTCACAATTTGTAAATTAATTAATGATGTAAACATTAAAGCATGAAACAACATCACATAAGCAGAAACATAATCAACACATTTGACACCAAGATTTTGACGTGGAAACTCAGTTAAGGGAAAAACCATGGTGGGTGTTAGCCCACAAGATTCATACCCTGTTAAAAGTACTTAAAAGAATGGGAAGGCACTTGCCTTTGGGCTCACTGCTCAAAAGAGAGGCTCACTGCCTACAAGAGATTTAAGTTTAACACTAAAAGAATTAACTGAGAAATAGCATCTACTTCATGCCTGGTTCAGTTTCATTGAATGCTCATAAAACTTCTACTCTGCCTCCAAACTCTTCTTCACTAACTCTTCACTCTATTCTAATTTTGTTCTTCTACTCCTCCTCTTCTCTGCTCTGCTTCTAATCCTTTCTTCGGATTTGATATTTCACTCGAGGATAATTTTCCATGACTCAACTACACTCCTTTATATGCTTCATCAACCTTGGAATAAACATCAAGTTCGGCACATCCAACTTCTTACTTAATGCGAATCACTAAGCGGTCGGCCAAACATTGCTAAGACTTGAATCTTCTTTCAACAACACACCATGCTCCAGAGAATTGCTTTTGGGACATCCACAACATGCTTGAATCATCTGGTCGGCCAAGGATGGAAAGAACAGCAACACCAAGAAGGAAACCTTCATCAATAAGCTCAAACTTCAATACGAAGCTCCAATACAGTAGTCACACAATCTAGAGACCTCCATAAGCACAATGAATTCAATAAAAACATCCACACTCCTCCAAATCATCAGAATCACTTGCATCTACATCGAAAACCTCAAGAACACTAACTACCATGACTGTCATATTAGAAAGATTGCTTGCGGACCTCCAAACCATGAACCACTTGAATGGATGATACACACTGAACTTCCCAAACATGCCTCTAGATCCGCAGATCATTAATTGACATATTCAGAATGATCTGGACCACTTCCTTGTCACTCTATCTCTTCTAAATACTACAAAACTGGTTCTACTCAGATGGCCATAGTTTCTTCAAAACTTCATGCGGACCTCTCAAATCTTGACTGAAGCAACAATAGACAATCCTATACAAACCCTTTAATCTGCATACTCTGATCTTCACCTTACTGAAAATACTGATCACTCCTCTGTACTTCCTTCACTGTCTCTGATATGTTGACATCAATGACAACACATCAGGCACATATTTGCAACAATCTCCCCCTTTGTCATTGATGGCAACATATGATGTGAAAAACTGATTCAACCATCAAGACAAGAACTTCTCCCCCTTTCTCTTGTCACACCTGCAACCACTTTCTTCACTGCTCCCCCTTTCACTAGCAACTACTTACTTGTAAGTTTTTCACATGACTTCTCTCCCCCTTTGACATCAATGGCAAAGGGCATATATTTTCAATCATCTCTCTCCAAACTGAATTTCAAAAACCGCATACTAACTACTTCCTCTGATAGCATCCCCTCAACACCAATCTGGATCACAAGATATGACTATGAATTCCACAAGACTTGGAGTACAAATACTTGTTATTGCTATATACTCTACTTTAGTAGTAGACAGAGATATTGTCTCTGATTTTTGCTCCACCAAGAAACCAAACTCTTTCCCAAGAGAAATGCACAACCACTAGTACTCTTCTTGTCATTGACACCTTCTACCCAATTAGCATCTTAGATCTGTACCCAGTTAAGAGTGTAGATAGAAGTACCCATAGTCTCTCTCCAATAGGAATATGGAACATTTGCCTCCATCATCATAGTTCTAGCAGCCTTCTTGAAAGATCTGAATCATTCTAGGAGTAGATAACTGTCTTCTTATTATATGCTTTTCACAGAATACATTAAACTTATCAGGGGTAAACTCTCCACCATTGTCAGATCTCAGATACTTTACCAATCTCATTCTCCACCTTAGCCTTGAAAATATCAAGAACCTCTGACTCTTTTCACAAGATAGTGACCCACACCATCTAGTAGTACTCAGTCAACAGCATCAAGTATTACTCTCTTTGCAAACTCCTAACTTTAGCAGGACCACACAAATTAGTGTGCATAGGTAACAAACCACTTGGTAATTGTTCTTTACTTTTGAATGTAGTTCAGACTTGTTTGCCCAATTGACATTCCTTACACTAGCTGCTACAAGTTTTGGAAGATCACTCATACCCTAAGTAGTACTTATCTTGACAATGTTATCAAAATTCACATGACACATTCTCCTATGCCAGAGCCAACTCTGATCCACATGAGAAATCAAGCAACTTTTACCGGAACTACTTAAATGAAAGATGTTACCTCTAGTCTGAGTACCGGATGCAATTTCAGTTCTAGAGCTTTCCAAGATTATGCATTTCCCATCCTTGAATTGGAGATCATAACCCTTGTCAACCAACTGTCCAACGCTGAGAAGATTATGTTTCAGTCCTTCCACATATAGAACATCATTAGTGTTATTCTTACCATTAAAAGAAATGGATCATTTGCCATAGATTCTACCAGTTGAGTTGTCTCCAAATTTCACAAATCTACCCTCATATTTTTCAAAGCTTACAAACTTACTCTTGTCCCTAGTCATATGATGAGAACATTCACTATCAATCACCCATTCATCAACAACTTGAGCAGCCAAGGCACTCTCCACATTTGTACAGCTAGCAGATTCAGTAGACACTGGATCTTCTTCTTTGATAGCAATGAACACCCACTCATTTTCTCCATGACCAGATTCATCATCTATGACTCCTTCTTCTCTAGCTTCTTGAACATAGTAACAATTCTTTTGACTTTTATATCTGTTAGGGTTTGGCTTGGAAAACTTCTCTAGACATCTTGAGGCAAAATGACCAATCTTATTGCAAGCAAAGCATTTGAAAGACAACTTTCCTTCATACTTATCAGATCCTTTTGGTAACCTTTTGGCAATCATAGCTTCAAGTTCTTTAAGCTCTGATTCATCATTTTAAGTTCGTTCCTTGCCTTCTCATATCTGCTTAGTCTTCTTGGAGAGTATTCACTTGAAATAAATCTTTGCTTACCCTTTTCGGAACCACTAGCCTTAAATGCAGAGTTCTAATTTAGGAAGAGAAACACCAAACTCATTCATCAACCAATAGATCCCTTGAAATATATGTCATAGTCCTGAATTCCTCAATAGCAGCAACCTTATGCTTGTATGCAGCAGGTAAGGATCTGAGCGCTCTGGCAACAATCTCTGGTTCTTCCAAATTCCCACTAGCACACCTACTTTTGATGTGAAAAAAGCATTTGCCCTCACTCTTCTGGATACTCAGTTTCTCAAAACAGTTTCTCATAGATTGCTTCACATATTGCCACATTAACTTGTTCCAAAGGAGAAAAGGAACAAGTTGGACAATAAGTCTATAAAATGCAATTTTAGGTTATGTTGATGGTGTGAAAGGCTACACATTATGGATACCATTAGAGAGGTGTCATACTATGCGTTGTGATGTGATATTTAAGGAGAATATGGCTGGTGGAAGGAAGAGAGGTCAGGAAAATGAAGTTTAGTTGAAAAAGGATGATCAATTGCCTCTTATAGATCATCATCAACATTTTGTAGCTGAGCATAAAAGCTAGTAGGAGCCTTCAAATTCATAGTAGCATTTCCTTTCTGGTCAAAAACCTTCCATGGGTGGCAATAGTAGTCAAAATCAGCCTGCCATAGCACGCCTTAGAGATCGGCAACAAATTGTTGATAGTCAAATTGGTAGCAATGATGGTGAGACATCTGCTAATGATGAAATCGGAGAGGAGATCCAATCAAAATATGAAGTCTAGACCAGAAATCTTGGAGAGGAGTGACACCCTTCACTACAAAGGAATCAACACCAAAGGAGAGCATCGATAAGGTATGGTAATGATCCTAGTGATTTTAGTTATTTTGCACTTATTGCACTTTGTGAAGAGCCCAAGAATGTGAAGGAATCTCTAAATTGCAATGAAAGTAGATAGAGGAGAATGGTGATGGAGGAAGAAATGAAGTCTCTTAGTGATAATCAAACTGGGATTTGCAACCAATACCAAAAGGGAGACAATTGGTTGGCTACAAATGGATTTTCAAGAAGAAATATAAGCCAGATGACTCAGTGTAGCAGTATAAGGCAAGGGTGGTTCCAAAGGGTTATGCTCAAGTTGAAGGCATTGATTACATTGAGATTCTCACTTGTAGCCAACATTGCTTCAATTCAATTATTGGTAATGGCAGCAACAAATGATTGGAAGATTTAGTAGATGGACATGAAGACAACATTTCTTCATGGAGAGTTAAAGGAGAAAATCTATATGCAGTAGCATGAGGGGTTTGAAACTAGTGGGAGCAACCTGGTTTGTAGATTGAAGAAATCACTACATGGCAGGTAAAGCAATCACCAAGAGAATGGTACAAATAATTTGACCATTATGTGATTGAACATGGATTTGTGAGGAGTGATTTACTACTTGAAGGATTCAAGTAGGTTTGTTATACTTACATTGTATGTTGATGGCATACTACTACTAAGTAATTCACAACAGATAGCTCAAAAAGTAAAGGCAAAGTTGTCATACTTGCATTGTATGTTGATGACATACTGCTACTAAGTAATTCATAACAGGTAGCTCTGAAAGTAAAAGAAAACTTGTCAAAGGAGTTTGACATGAAGGAATTGGGAGCCCTTCCTTACTTTCTAGGAATCGAGGTCAGGAGGGACCACTTGATGAAGAAGCTGTGGATCAGCTAAAGGAAATATGTAGTTAATATCTTGAAACAATTTGGGATGGAGGCATGCAAACCAGTAAACACTCTATTCTTGATGGGTGCTACATTGTCCAATGAGCAAAGCCCAAAGAATGAAGCAGAAAAGAATGAAATGACAAAGATGCCATATGCAAGTGCAGTCGGAAAGTTGATGTAGGCAATGGTGTGTACAAGATTTGACTTGGCTCATGTAGTGGGAGTTGTGAGCAGATTTATGTCAAAACCTGGCAGACAACATTGGATAGCTGTGAAGAGGACATTTCACTATTTACAACATAAAAAAGATGTTGCGATTTGTTATCAGGCCAGGGGAGATAGCCAGCTGAAGGCATATGTAAATTCTGATTTTGCAGGTGATGTGGATGGAGGAAAATCCACAAGTGCATATGTATTTGAATTATTCAGGGGAGCCATTAGCTGGAGAAGCAAGAAGCAGGAGGTTGTTGCAGAGTCAACAATAGAGGCTGAATATATATTGCAGCAGAGTCTTGTAAGGAAGCATCAATGCCCTCATGCTGTTGCAAATCTTTTGCTTCAGATACTTCCTTCCTCATATGTAGGAATTGGTTTGATCAACCTATAATTTTATAACAAGTGGTATCAGATCCACTATGTAGTACACTGCAAGATCTCTCCAATGTCTGTTCGAAATTGAAAATCTGATTTTGTATGCCAAAGTCTATGACTGAAGTGCTCCAAAATAGAATCAAGAATGCCAGCCGATCAACAGCTAAAAGATGAAATCAGAAACATCAGATTTCTTAGTTGTATTTATGTATGTACCATTCTGTTTGCAAGAGAGGGATTTCAAACATGTAATTATATTGTATTGAGTGTGAATACGATCATTTTTAGAGGCCTGCAAATCTCTGTATTTTTCTTATTTCATGGATGTTCATGTTCATGTTCTCTGTTCTGTTCTGTTAATTTCTCTTCAGCACATACATTTATATTTCTGCACTAGAGACCCAACACCATTAACTATTAAGCTCTAGCCTCTCTCACATACCAAATAGCTATACAATATATACATGTTGTTTGACGCTTCAGATTTTTGTAATTTAATCAGAGGGCTTCTGTTAATTTTGCCTGGCCCTCGCTGTGCTCTGTTGCTTGTTTCCCTATTTTTGGCTGTAGAGAATATGAGAAAGGTTGAGCCAATGCAAATCATTCGAATGAATATTCAAAACCATAGTTCTGAGGAGAAGAGATGAAATTACCTGTAGTATCTCAAACAGTCTTTGATCGCGAGATGTATATCCTGAATGATGGACAATGATATAAAAAATCACTGGAACAGTCACCTAAGCTAAAAAACTTACCAGCTAGGGCATGGATCCTCAAAAACACAGGTTCCTATCAGAATCTGAGGAGATATGGTGGAACCCCTGAAACAGGGATATGCAGCAAAACGTTCCCCAATACACCACAACACCAGAAAGTGGCAATCCATTAGAGGCTGGTATTTCCCTAAGTTGTTGTTGGAGTTACAGGAAGGGAAAAAGAAAACCAGCTGTTGTAAGTTGTTTGGATCGGATTCTCACAACAATTGAAATTGTTCATTGGAATACATGTAACCTCAAGCAAAATTGTGGGTGTGCTCTGTATACAAGAGATTGCTGGTGTAGCCATTGAAGAGCAAATTTGGTTCTTTTTATGACCTGTTATCATGTGATCTGAATCTTTGTCATAAGATGAAATTACCTGTAGATGGCCGCCAATGATTTAATAAATCTTAATAGATGGACATGTTTTTGCATCATATATCAAGTTGTCTAGAAGGATCAAAATACTACTTTGGTGGTACCAAAAGTTGAATACTTTTACATTTCTATATTTCAATTAGAATGTTATGCACTTTGAAAAAAAAAAAGCACATTAGTTCAAGTCTGTATGTAAATGTTATGGCTTTCAAGAGATGGAGGATAAAATGAGCACTGAAGGGTGTTTTTGGAACCACAATTTTTTTGTAACTGTCATGTGGTAATTATAAAACCTCTTGTTTTAATAGGTATGATTTCATAGCCATCAAGGTCATTTTAAAATTGGTGATCTGATGAAATGGGTAGTCTCATTAATATTGAATGTACAAAAAGAGGAACAACTTGGAAACATATGGTCTTCAAATTCTCATAGTCTGGGCTTCTAATTTAAGCCTAGAACATAGAGGACTAGGAAGATAGGAAACACATGGAATAAGTTCTTCACACACATAATTGTTTCTAACATTCCAAGAAAAACTTAAACGATGTGTGTTTGCCACTTGCAACCATTTTTCCTTACCTCAAGGTTTCCATGATAAATGTGTATCTCTCCATGATGTGATTTTCTTTTGTTCATGTTTGGAATGAATCATCCTTCAACACTTTAAATGCACAATCTTTCTCCAGCTCTAAAGAATTCCACTATCATTTAGAACAAAATTTAAGTAGCATAACACAAGTGAAAATTAATTTTAATTCATAATTTTCACAAACGTAATCATATAAAAAATTAAAAATCAATTTCCAATATTTTATTTGAAAAAATATCTACGAAATATGGTTTATAAATTTAGTGGTCCTAAGATTGTGGAAACATCCAAACTATAACTCAAGATCATATTAATTAAATTTTTAACTAATATTCTTTATACCTTCAAAATTTTAATGAAATTTTTTTTAAAAAAAAAATTATTATTATTTTTTCCCAAAACTACTTCTTCTACTAAAACACCAAAGACCAAAAATATAACAATTTTTTTATAAAAATAATACAATAATTTATTTTTCTGTCTGGTTATCCCTCTCTTTATTCTCTAATTGCTTTTAATCCTTGTAACGTGAAAGGGAAAAAAAAGCAAGACATATTTATTGGAGTTGAGTAAGAACATTGGAAGACTTCCTTGCCTAACGTAAGGAAGTAATATTCCTTTTCACATAGTGAACGAAATCAGCTAAAAAGTATATAGGTAATAAAGCAATGGCAAAACAAATAGAATCCCCCCCAAAAAAAACCAGAATTGTAAATCCGAGGTTGAGTTTTTAAGGATAACCAAATACATACGTCCAAGCATTCATATAAATTTTGTCCCCAGGCAAGCCTTAGCACGAAGAAATCAAGATCTAAACAACTCCAGAGCTCTAGAGTTGTGTTGGGTTTCTGGGATTTTAAAATGCCTAAATTCCATGTGGGATTAATTGACATTTTGAGATGTCTAACTGGTTTGAGAAATCTCCACGACCATCCTGCAGATTCGATTCATGTTTTGTGTTTTGCAACACTGTTTATATCGTGTGCAAATTTACTGATTTTGGTGGGGCTTTCTGTGGCAGAAATTGTGGTATGTTTGGTAGCTTTAGCCCCTGTTTTGATCCCCATATTGATACCCGTGGGAATACTGCTATTTGTAACAGTTGCAGGCCTCTTTTCTGCGGGCATTTTTGGACTGACAGTAATTTTGGGTGTTAGATGGCTGTATAACTATGTGAAGGGCGGGAGTTCTGGTTCTGTTCAGATATATTATGTAAATGACAGGCGTCCTCCTGGTTCTGATGAGATAGATAATAGGTCAGGGCATGCTGTTATTATTCATACTTCATGCCCTGTGGAGGTTTGCTGATGCCGCCCCAGGAACTTAACTATAGCTTTTTTGTTTGGAAATCCCAAAGCTATTGTTTCCCCTTTTATAAAAGGTCATTTTTATCAGTACTGTCAGGGCCTAAATTTGATGGCGGTATGACTGTATTTAGTCAATTTAGGCCTACAATTAAAATTTTAGGAGGATTGTATAGAGGTAAGATTTCAGATAAACTGTCAAAATTTCTATGTAATTATTCTTATATATATTTTTAGTCAATATATATTTTTTAAAATAGGTAAGCTTTAATGTTTGAAAGGCAAATTTAAATAGATCACCATCACAGAAAAATTGCTTAATAGGCAGGGTCCACTGTCAAATTTAAGCCCTGAGTATTGTGTTATGTTGGTTTGTAAATTAGTAAAAGTATTTGTAAATAGCAGGCATTCTCCTGGTTCTCATGAGCTTAACTGCATTTTTATTTAATTCCCAACAGGTTTTAAATTTGATGGCTGTATGGCTGTATTTAAACATTTTTGTGGTAAAATATAATCAATATTTTCAAAAGACTGTATCACATGAAAGGAGAAATTGTTGACAAACTGTCAAAATTTATATAGAATTATGATTATATATTTGGTTTATATATAATTTTACTTATACTATAGTATGTCAGTAATTTAAGGGCATCTTTGAATAGATAACTGTTTCTAAAATAGGTAGGGTTTAATGTTTGAAAGGCAACTTCAAATAGATCACCATCACAAAAAAAAATTGTTTAACAGGCAGGGTTTACCGTCAAATTTAAGCCCTGAGTATTGTGTTCTGTTGGTTTGTAAATAAATAAAAGTATTTGTAAATAGCAGGCATTCTCCTGGTTCTCATGAGCTTAACTGCATTTTTATTTAATTCTCAACAGGTTTTAAATTTGATGGAGCTGTATGGCTATATTTAAACATTTTTGTGATAAAATATAATCAATATTTTCAAAAGACTGTATCACATAAAAGAAGAGATTTTTGATTCAAAATTTATATAGAATTATGATTATATATTTGGTTTATATATAATTTTACTTATACTATGTCAGTATTTTATGGGCATCTTTGAATAGATAACTGTTATAAAAAATGTGCTTGACAGACAGGGTCAACCATTAAATTTAAGCCCTAATTCCCAACATCCTGGCTATATATGCATGGGCTTTACCTTTATAAGGGTGGTTTTGAAGTTCTCATCACTGCAGTTTTCTGCTGGTTTTTCTAATAAATAGAAACGTTCGTTTTTCTGGGTTGGGATATGTTGTATTGGTTTGAATTATATCTCTGTAATCTGAGGCCACCATGAAGACAAGTTTGTAATTTCCAGTCCCGGGGAAAATTGTTTATACTATTTGTTCATCTCGTGCAAACAGCTGGTATGATGTGGGACTGTTTAACCTCTTTTATATTTTTCTGCTAAATTATTATTATATTTGAAAAAAATAAAAATAAAGTGATATTATTACATAAATTATAATATACCGAGATTTGACATTGCACTTTCATCTAGCTTATAAATCTTGATTTCTTAGAAACCCATGCCATGTTTGGTAAATAACTGTATTTTTTTTTTTGTGTGTGTGTGTTTGTGCTTATATTTTGAAATTGCAATTAACAATTGATATCAAATCGAGGGACCAAGTGTATTGTCCCTATAGATGATTGAAGGGTATTTTGTTATATTTTCTTCTAGTTATGGATCTGATGCACTTTCAAATGTTAGCTTGAATTTGTTTAACAGAATATTATTTTTTTCTTATCACTAAAGTTGTATAATGTGATGATACTTCTGAAGGTTATGGCAAGTTTTAACAGGATATTACCTTTTTTTCTCACCACTAAAGCTGTATAATGTGATAATATTTCTAAAGGTTATGGCACTTTTTGGTATTTTATTTGGTCTTCATGTTCTCAGCTATTATTAAATGTCATCAACTTCACTCAAAGGTCAATTTTAGTCAATAAAATAGGACAAAAATTTACCACATTATGATGTAGATGAGGTATAAAATTTGTATTGATTGTTTGACCATTGAACTGGATGATATTCAAGTAAAATGCTTGTCCTCCACTAACTTAAAATATGGTGAGCTATAACTGTTTCGGTTCTACTACGAATGTTGATGAAAAATTGAAGGGGAGGATGTTGCTGTGCACAGGCAGGTGGACTGTGCAGGTCCAAGGCCTGCATGTTTGCAGGTCTGTGTGCATGCATGAGGGGGCTTGTGTTTGGTGTGGTGCGGGTCTGTTCTGCTGGGGGGAGGGTTATTTTGTGATCGGGGAGGGGTTTCCTGTGCGCGGTTTCACTCTTTTCTGTTTGCTTTTTTGTGGTTTGCTTTCTTTTGGTCTGAAATAAGGCTGTGTTGTCTTTGTTTTTGTTCACTATGGATCCAAAAGGAGCAACAAGTCCACGCCGACTATGGATTACCATGCATCTTTAGGCAAGAAGAATTCTTCACTATCAATGTAGAATTCTGAGGGTAATTTTTTGTCAAAAGATTCGGGGGTGGGAGGGTTTGCTCCGTCTGTTGGCCCCCACATCCAGAAAATCAATGGATGCTTAGAAAGAAGCCAAGAGAGGCCTGTCCTCATGATCCAACTGGATTCAATAGCACAGGATGTCGACTATTTTTCAAATTATGTTTTATTCTGCAAATTCATGGGAATGGGAGTCTCGCTTCCATTTTTGGAGATGTGGGCTAGACGGGCGTGGAACCTGGACGGTGAGATGGAGTTAATGTTGATGGCCAATGGTTACTTCATGATGGTTTCTAATTGCATGACGGATCGTAACAGGGTTTTTGAAGGAGGACCTTATTTTCATAATCAGATTGGTCTTTTTATTAAACCTTGGCATATGGGTTTTAACCCTTCTAAGGAGCTCCCAAATCGTGTTCCAGTTTGGGTGCGTCTTCCATGGTTTCCAACTGAGTTTTGGAGGAATGATATTTTGCATTCGATGGCTCTGTTGCTGGGGAAATCAGTGGTTCCTTCTCAACAAACACAGGATAGGAAGGTAATGTCATGTGCTCGCATGTGTGTTGAAATAGATTTGAGTAACCCTCTTCCAGATTCTTTGGAAATTCGTGTGGGTTCATTTTCATGGATGCAACAACTTGATTATGAGACCCTTCCTTTTCGATGTCGATTGTGCCATGAATATGGGCATTTGCAGAAAAGATGTCCTAAGTCTCATTCTTCAGAGTCTCTGCCATCTCAACCTCCCTGCAATCCCCTTAAGGCGGACAAGGGCAAGGCTCCTATTCCTTGTGTTGTTACAGATAATGAGGGTTTTACTCCTGCTATGCCCCGCAACAGGAAGTGTGGTCAGAAGAGATCTTTTAAGGAGAGACAGGAAAGAGATACCTTTAACCGCTTTGAGGTATTGGATGATCTTAGTCAGCAAGAGGTGAACCCTGGGTAGTTTGCTCTAGATCATGGTGTTTTGGAGGAGGTTCAGGAGGGGAATGATTCGGGCACTCTTCAGAATACTTTGGGAGCTGGTTTAATTCAAATGGATACTGATCTTGGTTTGGTGAATTCAACTGGTCTTGAGGTCCATGCGGATATGAGTAATATGGAGGTGGTAGAGAAGGTGGTGCCAGAATCGGAAAGAGGAAACAAGGCTTCTACTTCTTTGGGACTTCAATAGAAAGACTATAAGAAAGGGGCTCTTAAGAAGTCTTCCAAGGTTGGGAGAAAGAAAGATTTGGAGAAAATTAAGATGATGGGGGAGAAGTTGGTGGAATCAGGATATGTTAAGACCCTTGATTCTCACTTTTCCAACCTTCAGAAATGATTATCATATCATGGAATGTTAGGGGCTTGAACAGTGGCCCTCGACAAAAAGTTGTTTGTGATCTAGTGAGAAATCATTTTCCTGATGTACGTTTCTTGCAGGAAACTAAGTTGTCTGTTGAGAACATGAGTGTTTTAGTTCCTAAACTTTGGGGGCAAGGTTAATGCCAGTGCATTGGTGCCCAAGGTAATGCTAGGGGTTTGGTGTGTTTATGGAATCCATTGAAGATATGTCCTCTTTGGTGGGTGTCCTGCAAGTCCTCTATTTTAATGGTGGCATCAATCTTCTTTTGAGGAGATGATTAGATCATGATGTCATGATGTGTCCCTAGGTTATGCAGACATGTAGTGGGAGCTTTGACTATTATCTTGATGGTTCTCTTAGTATTGGGTACATTGGTCATGTGCTTGGGAGCTTCATGATGGCGTGGTTTTGCATTTGGAGTTTAGCATGGATTAATCATGGAGGTATTCATGGATACTTGGAGACTTAGGCGAGGCTTGAGTTCTCTTGGGATTAGAGACATGTGTTGAGATGGTTACTCATGTCATGTCCCCTTTCCAAAAATAGCACTTTCTATTTTTAGTAAGTTCCCCCTATCCAAAAATAGTAAGTCAGACTACAATGTAGCTTGGAGGGAAAAATAATTATTTAATATTATATTTGTCCCGAAGCATTTTCAAATATTTATGGACAAATATATATTAAATAGATTTTATTTAGTGCTCATAATTCCTCCTTGGGTGTGGGATTTGGAGGGAATATTTGGTGGTTGAATATGGTAGATTTGTAATTAATGAGAAAGGTATGGAAAATAAAAGGAAAGAAAAGATGGATGCTATTATCAAGCTACCAGTATTTGAAGACAGAACTGAAGGTGCAGAACATATTTTTGTATTGAAATCAATCTGGAACCGAAATGAGATAACTAAAGATGACACTAAGTTGTTTGACTTCATTAGCACTTTGCAGAATGACACATTAAAATGGTACAAAAAGACTTGTCCCAAACATGAAAAAACATGGGAGGAAGTGAAGGAGTTCTTGGAGAACTTTAAAAGTCCGAAAATACCAATTGAATGGGTGAGTAAGATGAGAGAACTAATACAAAAGGAAGGAGAAACAATCAAGGAATTTGACAAAAGGTTTAAGGACACAATTCACAAACTAGAAGAAGCCCTAACTAAAAAGTAGAAGATTGAGTGGTTTACATCCGAAGTAAGCCCTAATGTGAGAGCCTCTTTAGATTGGAGATATTTTGAAACATATGCGGAAGCAGTCACACTAGCATGCCAGATTGAAGCATAGACCCGGCACAAACAAGACAAAAATAGAGGAGAATATGGAGTAAGAAAGAATAAGATTGGAATTGGAGCAACTAAAACTCAAACAAGAAATTCTGGCAAAATAAGAAGATAAAATACCAAACATACGGTGTTCCTACTATACAAAGGAAGGACACACTAGGAATGAATGTCCAAAGCTAAAAGGGGAAAGGTAGGCTACTGTAATGAAGGTGAAGATAAAGGCACTCCATACAAAGAACAACACAGTCTATTGTGGCTCATGCGGAGAATGGGATGATCATGAAACACTGGATTGTCCATTACAAATGTTTAGGGTGAGAGATGATGAAGATGAAAGTGACTCATGGTACAATTCAAATCCCAAAAATAAAACACACAATAATACCATGGCATATGTCAAGGGCCTAGCAGAAAGACCACTATATCTTCAAGACCAAGGTTACAAACAACCTTCATGGAAAAACCAAAAGAATGTTGGCAAGAAATGGGGAGGAACTAGTCTAGAGATATGGTCCTTAGTCAAGTCTATAAGTCTACTTTATACCCCAGTCAGGCAATGAGAGAAACAAGATTCATAAACATTAAGGAAATCTAATATGCAGTACACAATAAGTAAAGCATAACATCATAACATATACATAATGTTATCACAATCCTTATACCTCCATTATATTCCTTTATAATCAATAGGTCTATACATATTCATACCGGCAGGTCTGAGTCTCTGCCATATATACTATTACTCTCTTACATATATTTCCTCTCTTGTTTTACATTGCTTTGCATATATCTCCTATATATCCATCTAGAGGTGTGTCCTTTCCCTAAAATACCGCTTTAGGAGTCGGTTCTATCCTTCGCATGGCTTTTGCAATACTCTATGGTAGGTTCTATCTGCTGCCCTATTCTCTGCCAACAATCATCATCAACCTTTCATAGCTGAGCATAACAGCTGGTAGGAGCCTTCAAATTCATAGTAGCATTTCGTAGTTGATCAAAAACCTTTCATGGGTAGCAATAGTAGCCAAAATCAGCCTGTCATAACATGCCTTAGAGATCGACAACAAATCATTGATAGTCAAATTGGCAACAGTGATGGTGAGACATCTGCTAATGTTGAAGTTGGAGTGGAGATCCAATCAAAATATGAAGTGTAGACTAGAAATGTTGCAGAGGAGTGATACCCTTCACTTCAAAGGGATCAACACCAAAGGAGAGCACCAATAAGGTATGGTAATGATCCTAGTGATTTTAGTTATTTTGCACTTATTGCACTTTGTGAAGAGCCCAAGAATGTGAAGGAAACTTTGAATTGAAATGAAACTAGGTAGAGTCTCGAGAATGGTGATGGAGGAAGAAATGAAGTCTCTTTGTGATAATCAAACTTGGGATTTGCAACCAATACCAAAAGGGAGACAATTGGTTGGCTACAAATGGATTTTCAAGAAGAAATATAATCCAGATAGCTCACTGTAGCAGTATAAGGCAAGGTTGGTTGCAAAGGGTTATGCTCAAGTTGAAGGCATTGATTACATTGAGACATTCTCACTTGTAGTCAAGATTGCTTCAATTTGATTATTGGTAATGGTAACAACAAATGATTGGAAGATTGAGTAGATGGACATGAAGACAACGTTTATTCATGGAGAGTTAAAGGAGAAAATCTATATGCAGTAGCATGAGGGGTTTGAAACTAGTGGGAGAAACCTAGTTTGTAGATTGAAGAAATCACTGCATGGCCTAAAGCAATCACCAAGAGAATGGTATAAACAATTTGACCATTATGTGATTGAACATGGATTTGTGAGGAGTAATGTATATCACTGCATAATTTACTACATGAAGGATTCAAGTAGGATTGGACATACTGCTACTAAGTAATTCACAACAGGTAGCTCAGAAAGTAAAGGCAAAGTTGTCAAAGGAGTTTGACATGAAGGAATAGGGAGCCCTTCCTTACTTTTTAGGAATCGAGGTCAGGAGGGACTACTTGATGAAGAAGTTGTGGATCAGCTAAAGGAAATATGTAGTTAATATCTTGAAACAATTTGGGATGGAGGCATGCAAACCAGTAAATACTCCATTCTTGATGGATGCTACATTGTCCAATAAGCAAAGCCCAAAGAATGAAGCAGAAAATAATGAAATGACAAAGATGCCATATTTAAGTGCAGTCAGAAAGTTGATGTAGACAATGGTGTGTACAAGATTTGACTTGGCTCATGTAGTGGGAGTTGTGAGCAGATTTATGTCAAATCCTGGCAGACAACATTAGATAGTTGGGTATGTGCAGGATCATCGCGGGCCAAACAGTGGCAATAGGAAAAAAATCGCATTTTTACTTAGCCAAATTCGCGACTTGGCAAAGTTTGACTTTGAAATGGATATCTATTTTGGTTTGGATACCAAACCAAAACGGATATCCATTTTCTAAAAAAATTTGGGAAAATGGCTTTTTACTGGTAGTCATCAATTTTCCACAGTCCATGATGTTGAGTTTGAAATGCTTCTCGATTGGACTGTGTATTATTATTTTCCTCAACATTTCGAATCACACACAGTGATCCATCATCAGGAGAAAGATAGCAAGCAAGAGAAGAGAGAACATGAATGACAGTATGCAGAATTAAGACCACTTAAAAGGAGAGAGAGAGATGTGAGGCGGAAACCAAGATCAATTAAGGGAGAAGGATAACTGCCTATCAAACCTAGTGAAGTGAGGGACAAAGAGGAGTGGGGGACATCTAGGCACACTAAGACAAAACAAACAAAGAAAGACTAACTAGGATGAGAGGAAGACCCAAGTAAAGAAAATTAAAAAAGCAAACAAAGGAGCAAGGCCACAAATTAGAAGGGAGCAAAAAGAGGAATAACTGTAATACAATCAACCATAAAGAACAAACCGAGGATGAAAGAGATAAGATAATTAAATAATTAAATAAATAATAAAAAAGGGGGGGACAACTGAAGAGGTTAAAATGTGAGGGATAGATTGGGAAAAGCTACATATAAAGAACAAGAGAGGGCTCCAAGTTAAAAGAGAGAGAGGGGTGAACTACGAAGGCAAAGGAGGGGGGGTTAACAAAAAAGAAAGGTAAGCCAATAACTATCCAAAGGAGGAAAGAAACTAACTGGAAGAAAGCATAAGAGAGAAGAGTAAATCATAAAAGGGAAGACAAGCTACAATGACCAAATAATATATATAAATATATATTCACAACAAACTCCAAGCCACAAATGGAGCACCAGGGGGCAACAAGAAACGAAGGATACAGTTAAAAACCTAGAAATTAAAGAGGAGGGAGAAGGGGGCAATGAGATCCAGAGGTTGGAGACGGGAGGTTAAGCTAGGGGACAAGAGTATGAGAAATAAAAAGCTGAGAACGGGCCAAGGAGGGTAAAGAGGAGGGAGGACAAGGAGCAAAGGGAAAGGGGGGAGAGGAGCCTAGGGGGGAGAGGAAAAGGGGATAAGATGAGGGAAAAAGAGGAGGGGCAAAGACTCAATCCCACAAAAGGGGACAAGGAGGGGACAGAGGGGGGGCGGGGGCAAGAACCGGTAAAGAGGGGAAAAAAGGACAAAGATAGGAGAAGGGAGAGGGGAGCTAACAAGATCAGGTCAGGAAAGAGAGGGGAGGGGTAAGAGGGGAGGATGGGGAAGAGAAATCGACTAAGAGTGAAGGAAATCATGATGGGGTAAGAGGGGAGGCTTTTTACTCTTTTTGAAAATACACCTCTTAAATCTTGGATCTCCCATCAATATATGAACCTCCTTAAAGACCGTTTCTAGTGAAGGAGGAGGGCAAATTAACATTGGTAGCTTCTTTACACATTGATCCATAAGGATTTGTTAAACACTAAGAATCATCACTAATGAATTACTCAAATAATCAATAATAAAATATTCAATTTTGTTCATCAGGTGAAATAATCACTTTTCTAGACTATGTTCCAATATTTTAGGGATAGGAATGGTGGGGCAGCAGGGGTTGTGTTTTGGGGTGTTTTGGATTTCATGCCCTAAATTGCTTTACGCAATCCTTCATATGATTTGATTCATGATACATGGTTTGAGAAGGATACACATGATATACCCTTACCCTCTAGTGATAAAATTATGAATGATACTTTATGTGGTGAAGCTACACCTTCGTTAATCCTTCATGACATTGTTATTCCTTGTGATGATGATGTCCTTCATGTGATATGTTAGGACATAATGCAAAGTTAACATGGCATGAACTCTCTTGGAAGGGTAAGCATGGACTATAAGAACATTGAACTAGTTGGATCTGTTAAGCTCACCATTTATGAAAGAACCTTTTAAAAGGTTAACCTTAATTAGGTAAGGTTATGTTTCAGTGTGGTTGTTTGTGTAACAATGTGTAAATTAATGTTACTGAATGATAAATCTAACTATAATATACTAACATTTTAATAACCATGAGAGCTGGGACTAACAATTAGACTAAAAACTTGACAAACAATACAACTTGGACACATGTAGGACTTGGAAAATGGAAAAGAATATATAGAGAAGTGGTTTAGAGGTTGGTTAGGGGAATTATTTAGGGTTTAGAGGTTTAGGGTTGCTCGGGTTTAGGGGTTTAGGGTTTACAGTTTAAAGAGAGATAGAGAGAAGGGACTGATAGAGTTTGGGAGAGATAGAGGAGACAAAGGGGAGAGATAGGAGATAGAGAGTGAGAGACATGTCCAGAGACATAGAGAGAGAGAGAGACAGAGAGAGAGAGAGAGAGAGAGATTGAGAGGTAGAGGGATGATAGAGATAGGGAGATAGAGGTTTAGGGTTGCTTGGGTTTAGGGGCATTATTTAGGGTTTAGGGTTTATGGTTTTGGGGTTAGGGGTTAAGGTTTAGAGGTTTAGGGTTTAGGTTTTAGGGTTTAGAGAGAGATAATGGACCAATAGGGAGATATAGAGGAGTCTGAGGGGAGAGATAGGGATATAAAGAGTGAGGGACATGGCAAGAGACATAGGGAGAGAGATTGAGAGGTAGAGGGACAAAGGTGATAGGGAGATAGGGGAGAGATAGGGAGATAGTGGTTTATGGTTACTTGGGTTTAGAGTTTAGGGGTTTGGGGTTTAGGGTTTCTCAGGTTTAGGGGTTAGGGGTTAGGGTTTAGGGGCATTATAATTTAGGGTTTAGGATTTATTGTTTAGGGGTTAGGGGTTAGGTTTAGAGGTTTAGGGTTTTGGATTTAGGGTTTATAGAGAGAGAGGAATGATAGGGAGATATAGAGGAGTCTGAGGGGAGAGATAGGGAGATAGAGAGTGAGGGACATGGCTAGAGACATAGGGAGAGAGATTGAGAGGTAGAGGGACACAGGTGGTAGGGAGATAGGGAGATAGTGGTTTAGGGTTACTTGGGTTTAGGATTTAGGGGTTTGGGGTTTAAGGTTTAGGGGTTTAGGGTTTTTCAGGTTTAGGGGTCAAGGGTTAGGGTTTAGGGGCATTATTTAGGGTTTAGGATTTAAATTGTTTAGGGGTTAGGGGTTAGGTTTAGAGGTTTAGGGTTTTGGATTTAGGGTTTATAGAGAGAGGAATTATAGGGAGATAGAGAGAGGAGATGGAGGAGAGAGATAAGGAGATAGAGAGTGAGGCACATGGCCAGGGACATAGGGAGAGAGATCAAGAGAGGTAGAGGGATGATAGAGATAGGGAGATAGGGGAGAGAGATAGGGAGATATAGGTTTAGAGTTGATTGGATTTAGGGTGTACCTGGGTTTAGGGTTTCTCAGTTTTGGAGATAGCTAGATAGAAAGAGAGAGGAGACGGATAGGGAGAGATAGAGGTGACAAAGGGGAGAGATAGGGAGATAGAGAGTGAGTGATATGTCTAGAGAAATAGGGAGAAGAATTGAGAGGTAGAAGGACGATAGAGATAGGGAGATAAGGGAGAGATAGGAGATAGAGTTTAGGGTTGCTCATGTTTAGGGTTTAGGGGTTAAGGTTTAGAGGTTTAGTGTTTAGAGAGAGAGGACCAATAGGGAGATATAGAGTGAGGGACATGGCTAAAGCATAGGGAGAGAGATTGAGAGGTAGAGGAATGATAGTGATGGGGAGATAGTGAGATAGGGAGATAAAGAGATAGAGGTTTAGGGTTTCTTGGGTTTAGTGTTTAGGATTTAGGGGTTTATGGTTTCTCAAGTTTAGGGTTTAGGGGTTAGGGGTTAGGTTTAATCATGCATCCCAGTCATTCCCCTATCATTCATATATATCCTATCTCTCCCCTCTATCTTTCCCTCTCCCTTATCGACGAAGCAAATGGAAACAAGAAAACTAGGACTCCCTTTCTCAGGTTTAGGGTTTAGGGCTTAGGGGAATTATTTAGGGTTTATGGTTTAGGGGTTAGGGTTTAGTATTTGGAAGAATTATTTAGGGTTACTTGGGTTTAGGGCTTAGGGGCATTATTTAGGGTTTACGGTTGCATGTCAAAAGTAGTCTCTCTCTCTCTCTAAATCCATAAACCCTAAATAATGGCCCTAATCCCTAACCCCTAACCCGCATCTACCTCTCTCCTGTATCTACCTCTCTCCTATATCTATTCAAAAGTGCCTTTAAAATACTATGAGATACCTTAGTATAAGTAAATCATATAAAAATCAAATATATATATCATCATAATCCTATATAAATTTTGATAGTTTGTCCAAAATCTCTCCTTTCATATGATATAGTCTTTCTAAAATTTGGATTGTATTTTATAGCTAAAATGCCTAAATACTTAAAATGCTAAAATAATAAAATAAAAAACAATGAATACAATAGGGAAAAAGTTCAAATGGATATCTGTTTTGGAAACGGATATCCATTTTGGAGATCAAAAAAAGCAAAAACGCAGTCTCATCTTCAAAGAATGGATATCAGAGCTGAGGAACGGATATCCGATCCAAAGAGGTAAGATTTCGTGCATTTTTTTGTTTGTTTTGTATATTCAAGCATTTTTTTGGTTTTTATGCTAAGTGGGTATGTTTTATAATTTAATTAGGTAAAATGGATGCACAAAATGAAAACCCAAACCCTCCACCACCAAACCCTCCCCCTCCAACAATAGAAGAGAATATTCAAAGAAATATTGATCATATAAGTAGGATCATAGAAATGTATCGCCGCCACCCTCGATTGTCTCTAATGACATCGAATTTAGAGGGAATCATTAATCATATTCAAACCTTGTCAACCCAACACAAATCATTTAGGCAATGGCGAGAAGCCAAGAAGGCCGAATATGCTAACGGTTTGTCATATGAGGAAGTCAAAGATTTAGAGATTACAAAAACTATGTTAGCCCAACACTTTGTCAATCCTAAAACTAAATTGCATGTTGATGTCCGTAAGCCCAAGTTTTCAATCAAATGGTGTATTCATGAGGGCATTAGTCAAAACTTTTGGGATCGTTGGTGGATGGTTTTTGATAAACCACCCAAAAACAATTTAGATGTGCCTTTGTATTTCCTCCGTAAACTCTATGCAGAGTTCGTCATGGGTCAACATGTTAATTATTTTGATTTTAGAGAGTTTCAAGGAGTGGGCAGGGGAATGCCTCAAGATAGACTTGGGGCAATTAGATAAGTACAAGGTCCCTATATTCCCCCTCCTGCTATCCCTTCTCCACCCCCAATGCAGCACCCAGACGTTGTTGCAAATGCAACACAATAGGGCCTTAGTGCCATACACTCTTTGATCGAGCATTTGATTATACAGACATCTCAGTTTGCACAAGCACATGATGAAGGTGATGATAATGGATCACCTGGTACTACTAGACCGTCGTCGTCCAGACATGTATGTGTGCCCCATCATTGCATTTCTTGCAATCATTTATGCTTGGGTCCTATTATGGAGAGTAGTGAGCCATCGTTGAACACATTAGAGTATGATCTCCATTCACGAGATGAGGCAATGGGGTCCAGAACTCAAGCTGAGGGGTCAGGGACAAGAGTAGAAGCTACCGGATCACTAAACAATAGAGAAGGAGAAATGCATGAGCAATCTTTTGTGCAGGTAAACTTTAAAGTTAAATTTTATGGTCTATTCCATTTGAATATATAAACAACTTTATTAGTACTAATGTATCTAAGTGAGATAACAGTTGATGACAGAGGAGGAGTTGATAGAAGTTCATCATGGAACTTTGTCTGCCATCCAATTTGGCTTGGACTTGTCGGTATAATTTGTTGTACACATCAACTTTTTTTTATGCATTTATTTCTTTGTGAGTAATTATATATTAATTTATATCTTGATGTTAATTTTATTTTATAGTCAATCGAAAATGTGAATGATGTGGCATCTTTGCCAATAGTCTTTTCTCGAACTCCTGATCGACCCAAGGGACTATCATTTGCAGAACGGCTTTCTCAACGCCAACAAAGGGTGGAGATAATTTGATTGAATTGTACTTTAATTGATAATTTAGAAAACTTAAATATTTGATTATAGTCATTTAGAGTCTTACATTCTTGTCCTTATTAATTGATGCAGGAGGCCTCGATGGTGGTATGTGCTTGTTTTCTAGTAGAAAAGTTTTTGTGTAGTGCATTTCCTATTTTGTTTAATAATTATATATTAATTTATTTCAATGTTACTTTACTTTTATGTAGTCTGTTGTGAATGTGAGTGATGTGCCACCTTTGGCATCATGCTTCACTAGGACACCTAATCGTCTTAAGAGAAAATTATTTGCAGAACGATTGTCCAAACAACAACATAGAGTCGAGAAGCATTACAATTTCAACAACATAGAGTCGAGGTAATTGAATTGAATTTTTCTAAATAATTGATAGTTTATCTAGCAGTCTTATAGTTGATTGTAGTGATTTAGATGTATGTTAATAAATGAAAGTTCTTAATTGTAGTAGATAAGAATCTATTTACTAACTTTAACTTATTTTTATTTACCATTGAAGAGATTAATCAAATTTGTGTTTTGACTTGTTAATGCAGGAAACTTCACCTCCATCAATTACTAGACATTTTTGTACAAAGAGGACACTTTTTCAGGATCCATCACAGATTGAGGATCCATCACAGATTGAGGGTCAAGTGGACTTGTAGTATTTGATGTAGCTATTTGGCATATAGATTGTATATAGATTTTGAGACATGGCATATGCCACATTTTGTAAAAAATATTTTGAGTTGGCATATTTGCCAAATTTTTGTATATGTCTACCATTATGGACTAGATTTTAATGTATATACACCTTGATATACAATATAATTTAAATTCCTTATGTGCAAGTCATGATACTTCCCATGATGCCATACATTATGATGATAGTTCTTTAGTCCATTGATGATATGTTTAGCATTGAGAATGGTTTTAGATCAAGAGAATGGTTTTAGATCAATAGAATCAATATGAAAAAATTCCTTATATATGCCCCAATCAAATAAGGTCATGATAAACCATTTCATCATGTATTTAGTCTTCATCTTGTCAAATTTTGTAAATATGTCAAAGTTGTCATATGAAAAATGTAAAAAAAATGCAAAAGTATGGAAGATGAATAGTTAGGTACTCAAGAGTCAGTTGGAGACTATTGGTTTCCCTCAAAGAATGGTTTTAGATCAAGAGAATGGTTTTAGAACAATAGAATCAATAGAATCAATATGAAAAAATTCCTTATATATGCCCTAATCAAATAAGGTCATGATAAACCATTTCATCATGTATTTAGTTTTCATCTTGTCAAATTTTGTAAATATGTCAAAGTTGTCATATGAAAAATGTAAAAAAAATGCAAAAGTATGGAAGATGAATAGTCAAGTACTCAAGAGTCAGTTGGAGACTATTGGTTTCCCTCAAATCATGTATAAATATGCATAAACCTTCATGGAAAAGGCATTGGAGATGTATTGAAAACATTTTGAAGATGAATTGAAGACATGTTTGAATGAAATTAATGTCAAGAAACTCTATGTCAAGGACACTGGGGGCACATTATAAACATAAAAAACTTACATCTTGGGGGGAGGTGCCAATAAGGCCAATAAGGATACTATTTCAGTTGGGTGTGTGTGTGTATGCAAATCCCATTTATGGCCGAGAAGCTCTCTATTTACTATTATTCAACTCTCGTTGATAGGAGGTTGGCTCTACAACTATTGCAATTTGTGTATGAAACCTAGATGCCTACGAGATCATATATGTATGTATGTATGTATGTATGTAAATCCTACAAGATAGTCATTCATGAAATTACTATGCAAAGAGGGTTTATAAGGTGCATTAGGGTTTATGACTATCCTAAAACAACATCGTGTATATGCTCATAAAAGCCATCAAACTCTGAGAATAAACTCGTCATTAGATAAGGAGTGGAAAGCTAAAGTCACATTCCCAAAAACCTCTTAAAATCACATGTCTCCTCTTATGAAAACTAGGGTCTTTGCCGATACATTGTTCCATAAGAGCAAAGTCACTTAAGATCCTAAGAGCAAAAACCTTGTCAGGTGCCATATTTTTTGTTCTGCTCATCGTGGGGTCGAACGGACTACGCCAACGCATCGGGGTGGGTGTGTAAATGCTAGGGGAGGTCTCGTTTTGTGCGCCAAGCATCCCAGTCATTCCAGGCAAGAGGCTACCGGCAAAGTCCCTTAAGATCCCTGAGACCAAAAAACTGCCAAACTTTGACTGGGCAGTACTTGGAATTCGTGACAGTTGAGAATGTTATGTTTGGACCTACAGATGCACGTGACATCCTTCCACAATAACCTCTCTCATTTTTAGTCAAGTCCATTCCGTTTGACCGTGCCGAAATCAAACGCATTGTTGCAAAATGCTTCAATTTGATGCAGTGGAAAGGTGCTAGGTGCGACATTTTTCATTCCATAGCTCGTGCGGTCGAACGGACTGCACCAACGCGTTGGGGTGGGCGGGTAAATGCTAGTGGAGGTTTCGTTTTGTGCGCCAAGCGTCCCAGTCATTCCGGGCAAGAGGCTACCAGTAAAGTCCCTTAAGATCCCTAAGACTAAAAACTGCCAAACTTTGACGGAGCAGTTCTCAGAATTCGTGATAGTTGGGATTGTTCTGTTTGGACCTACAGGTGCATGTGGCATCTGTCCACAATAACCTCTCTCATTTTTGGTCAACTCCATTCCATTTGACCGTGCCGAAATGAAACGCATTGTTGCAAAATGTTTCAATTTGATGTAGTGGAAAGGTGCTAGGTGCGACATTTTTCATTCCATAGTTCGTGCGGTCGAACGGACTGCGCCAATGCGTCGGGGTGGGCGGGTAAATGTTAGTGGAGGTCTTGTTTTGTGCGCCAGGCGTCCCAGTCATTCTGGGCAAGAGGCTACCGGCAAAGTCCCTTAAGATCCCTGAGACTAAAAAACTGCCAAACTTTGACGGAGCAATTCTTGGAATTCGTGATAGTTAGATTGTTCTATTTGGACCTACAGGTGCATGTGGCATCTGTCCACAATAACCTCTCTCATTTTTGGTCAACTCCATTCCGTTTGACCGTGCCGAAATCAAATGCATTGTTACAAAATGCTTCAATTTGATGCAGTGGAAAGGCGCTAGGCGCGACATTTTTCATTCCATAGCTCGTGGGGTCAAACAGATTGCGCCAATGAGTCGGAGTGTTCGGGTAAATGCTAGTGGAGGTCTCGTTTTGTGCGCCAAGCGTCCCAGTCATTCTGGGCAAGAGGCTACCGGCAAAGTCCCTTAAGATCCCTGAGACCAAAAAACTGCCAAACTTTGACGGAGTAGTTCTCAAAATTCGTGATAGTTGCGATTGTTCTGTTTGGACCTACAGGTGTATGTGGCCTCCGTCCACAATAACCTCTCTCATTTTTGGTCAACTCCATTCCGTTTGACTGTGCCGAAATGAAACGCATTGTTGCAAAATGCTTCAATTTGATGTAGTGGAAAGGTGCTAGGTGCGACATTTTTCATTTCATAGCTCGTGGGGTTAAACGGACTGCGCCAACGCGTCGGGGTGGGTGGGTAAATGCTAGTGGAGGTCTTGTTTTGTGCGCCAAGCGTCCCAGTCATTCCGGACAAAAGGCTACCGATAAAGTCCCTTAAGATCCCTGAATTACTGGAACACTTGGCACACAAAATGAGACCTCCACTAGCATTAATCCACCCACCCTGACGCGTTGGCATAGTCCGTTCGACCCCACGAGCTATGGAATGAAAAATGTCACACCTAGCACCTTTCCACTGCATCAAATTGAAGCATTTTGCAACAATGCGTTTGATTTCGACACGGTCAAACGGAATGGAGTTGACCAAAAATGAGAGAGGTTATTGTGGACGGACGCCATGTGCACCTGTAGGTCTAAACAAAACATTTCTAGCTGTCACGAATTCTGAGAACTGCTCCGTCAAAGTTTGGTAGTTTTTTGGTCTTAGGGATCTTAAGGGACTTTGCCGGTAGCCTCTTGCTCGGAATGACTGGGACGCTTGGCACACAAAACGAGACCTCCACTAGCATTTACCCACCCACCCCAACGCATTGGCGTAGTCCGTTCGACCCCACGAGATATGGAATGAAAAATGTTGCACCTAGCACCTTTCCACTGCATCAAATTGAAGCATTTTGCAACAATGCATTTTATTTCGGCACGGTCAAACGGAATGGAGTTGACAAAAAATGAGAGAGGTTATTGTGGATGGAGGCCACGTGCACCTGTAGGTCCAAACAGAACAATCCCAACTGTCACGAATTCTGAGAACTGCTCCGTCAAAGTTTGGCAATTTTTTGGTCTCAGGGATCTTAAGGGACTTTGCCGGTAGCCTCTTGCCCAGAATGACTGGGACGCTTGGCACACAAAACAAGACCTCCACTAGCATTTGCCTGCCCACCCTGATGCTTTGGCGTAGTCTGTTCGACCCCACGAGCTATGGAATGAAAAATGTCACACCTAGCACCTTTCCACTGCATCAAATTAAAGCATTTTGCAACAATGCGTTTGATTTCGACACGGTCAAACAGAATGGAGTTGACCAAAAATGAGAGAGGTTATTGTGGAAGGACACCACATGCACCTATAGGTCCAAACAGAACATTTTCAACTGTCACGAATTCTGAGAACTACTCCGTCAAAGTTTGGCAGTTTTTTGGTCTCAGGGATCTTAAGGGACTTTGCCGGTAGCCTCTTGCTCGGAATGACTGAGACGCTTCGCGCACAAAACAAGACCTCCACTAGCATTTACCCGCCCACCTCGATGCATTGGTGCAGTCTGTTTGACTCCACGAGCTATGGAATGAAAAATGTCACACCTAGCACCTTTCCACTGCATCAAATTGAAGCATTTTGCAACAATGCGTTTCATTTCGGCACGGTCAAATGGAATGGAGTTACCAAAAATGAGAGAGGTTATTGTGGACGGAGGCCACATGCACCTGTAGGTCCAAACAGAACAATCCCAACCTTCACGAATTCTGAGAACTGCTTCGTCAAAGTTTGGCAGTTTTTTGGTCTCAGGGATCTTAAGGGACTTTGCCGGTAGCCTCTTGCCTGGAATGACTGGGACGCTTGGCGCACAAAATGAGACCTCCACTAGCATTTACCCACCCACCCCGATGCGTTGGTGGAGTCTGTTCGACCCCACGAGCTATGGAATGAAAAAGTTGCACCTAGCACCTTTGCACTGCATCAAATTGAAGCATTTTGCAACAATGCGTTTCATTTCGGCACAGTCAAACGGAATGGAGTTGACTAAAAACGAGAGAGGTTATTGTGGAAAGAGGCCACGTGCACCTATAGGTCCAAACAGAACAATCCCAACTATCACAAATTTTGAGAACTGCTCCGTCAAAGTTTGGCAGTTTTTTGGTCTCAGGGATCTTAAGGGACTTTGCTGGTAGCCTCTTGCCCGGAATGACTGGGACGCTTGGTGCACAAAACGAGACCTCCACTAACATTTACCCACCCACCTCGATGCGTTGGCGCAGTCCGTTCGACCCCACGAGCTATGGAATGAAAAATGTCGCACCTAGCACCTTTCCACTGCATCAAATTGAAGCATTTTGCAATAATGCGTTTGATTTCGACACGGTCAAACGGAATGGAATTGACCAAAAATGAGAGAGGTTATTGTGGACGGATGCCACGTGCACCTGTAGGTAGAACAATCCCAACTGTCACGAATTTTGAGAACTACTGCGTCAAAGTTTGGTAATTTTTTGATCTTAGGGATCTTAAGGGACTTTGTCGGTAGCCTCTTGCCCGGAATGACTGGGACGCTTGGCGCACAAAAAGAGACCTCCACTAGCATTTACCCACCCACCCCGACGCGTTGGCGCAGTCCGTTCAACCCCACGAGCTATGGAATGAAAAATGTTGCACCTAGCACCTTTCCACTGCATCAAATTGAAGCATTTTGCAACAATGCGTTTGATTTCGGCACGGTCAAACGGAATGGAGTTGACCAAAAACGAGAGAGGTTATTGTGGAAGGATGTCACGTGCACCTATAAGTCCAAACAGAACATTCCTAACTATCATGAATTCTGAGAACTGCCCGGTCAAAGTTTGGCAGTTTTTTGGTCTCAGGGATCTTAAGGGACTTTGCCGGTAGCCTCTTGCTCGGAATGACTGGGATGCTTGGCACACAAAACGAGACCTGCCCTAGCATTTACCCGCCCACCCCAATGCGTTGGCGCAGTCCATTCGACCCCACGATGAGCAGAACAAAAAATATTGTTCCAGTTGACACATTCTCAATCATTGACATGGATGATATCTCAGTACCATTCCTTTAGGCACAATATGAGCTTCCAATGGAAGGTGCAATTGTGAGGTTAGAGATGATGAAAAGTGTGCCTCATTCATAGTCATGTTTTACTTGTCTTCAATGATGATTCCTTGATTCAACTTAATCCTTTGATAATACATTTTAACCTCCTTGTGAAAGCGCACTTTCAGGGTTGCTTAAGCAAGAGCTAGCACCTCAACATCGAGGCACACTTTTGGTGTTCTAGAAGCATGAACTAGCACCTCAAATAGTAAGGCACTCATTCTAGATTGTTTATTCAATAATTGGCACTAGTCACATATAGTGTAGAGAGGTAGATGTGCGCCCAAGTCATCATTTGATGCCTTCAATAACTATAAACTCCTTTGATGATGTATTTTATCCTTCCAATTCACTATCTAGCATTAAGCGCACATTTTAGGTTGATCAATCATAATCTAGTGCCTTAAGCACCAAGGCGCACTTTTAGGTTAGTTTGATAAAGGATTAGCGCCTTCATTTCTAAGCGGAAGTTTGGAGTTGAAATAACAAGTTTCTTCATCACTTCAAACATATTTAACACTTTGAAGATCTCCAATGCATGATTGAATATCAAGAAACCCATGTATCATTTCATGAAGGTCTTCAGTGTTGTAAATATGCATCTTCTTATTTAATCATGTGTTGTAAATGAAGGAATGCAATGATTGCAATATGTGCACAAAACAGAATTTTTAATAAGGATTGAAAGGAAATGTTAAGAAAATGCAATTGGCGGGTATAAATCCAAAGTGTGGAAGCATAGACAAGGCATGTGAACAGTTTGGCATGACACCTCAAAGAGATGCTATCTCATGGAATGCAATGATTGCAAGATATGCACAAATGGATTTTTTGGAAAGGCTTTAGAAACTTTGAAGCAAATACAATTAGAACGTTTAAAACCAAATTCCATAACCTGTGCAAGCATTCTCCCTACTTGTGCCAAATTAGGATCTTATATATACATATATACACATAATGTCATGAAAATAATGTATAGTGTATATATCAAGCCATATAGGCATGTACAAATAAAACCATATGGGTATATACAATGATATACATCGATAACATACAAAAGTATGTTTACAAAGCCAAATACACATATGTAACAAAATGTCCCAAAATCAAATCTCCTATGGATTGCTATCAAATAATCGATGGATCTTGCTAGGCTATGAAGATGGTGAACCAGTCAATGACTCATCTCCTATTGCTCATCGACTAGACCTCCTCGATAGAGATTTTTGAATTTCCACCTATTAATACAATCAAACAACATGCACATTAATATAGAATTTAATATTCAAAATATATAACATGACATAAGTAATCAATCACTTACCACCAATTGGTGATCCCTTTTGATCATTTGTTGTCTCTCTTCTTCTATAGAGCTGGATGGGTAGGGGAGGTGACGTCCTGTGAGAAGCATAAACAAGTAGATTTAAAAGTAAACATGAATATCATAAATATGTACATTAAATGTTGTGCTTATTATAGGACTGTTCTAGTACTATTTTAGGACTGTTGTAGTTAAAACTATCCTAGTAGACATGTATAGGACTGTTATAGGACTGTCATCTCATGGAATACAATGATGGCAAGATGTATATCAAGATTAGGATGAAAATTAATTATGACTGTTATAGGACTTTTATAAGAATGCAAAGTAAGGAAGCATAGGCAAGGCACATGAACTGTTTGGTGGAATACCTCAAAGAAATGAGAATTTTGTCAGATGTTGTAGTTGCAATTGCCATGTGACACATGTATGTAATATGTGAAAGCATAGACAAGGCACATGAACTATTCGGCAAAAGACATCAAATACATGTCATCTCATGGAATGCCTTATGTAGAAAAAGGTACAAATGTGCAATATTAAGAAATACAAATGAGAACTAAAAATCATACCTCGAGTATAGTCAAAATAACCTACGATGCCATACAAAATAATTTACGATGCCATGCAAAATAATCTATGATGCCATGTAAAATAACTTTATTCGCAGTCCTGTATAGTCAAAAGCATGCATTATAGTTAAAGTAACAAGATTTTTAATAAAACAATTCTAAAAAATAGAAAAAACAAGAACAAGTTAAGATAAAAAATGTCATACCTGTCCTTCTGGAAGTTTAAATGCTAGTCAAGCGTACCTGAGGGGTCATCTCTTACCTTCAAAGTATCCAATATTGCTTCATGATTAGCATTACTAATTGTCCATAGTTCTTTTGATTTTGGTTTTCCATGATGCTTTAGTAACTTGACATTTGTTGCTACAACTAGGTGAGAATACATCAATATAGTTTTATGCTTCTCAAAGTCTTCAAAGGCCGGGATGCCATTCTTTTTAATCATATATGTTCGTAACCAAGTCCCAGCAATAACAACCGATCCTGTAGGATATGTGAACTCATCATCATCTATCATAGGTTGTGTTAGCTTTTGTTTTCTCTGTACACATCGTGCCAACCAATAGTCTGACCTCTCTTCATTTCCATGCGGTGCAACAACTGCATAAACATGACCTGGCTGTACAAGGTATGAAAGATGTTCATAGTCAAATGAGCTCTCCATGTCATTGACGGAAGGTGATTGACCTTCATATAAAGGGATTAAATATTGTGGAATCCATGTATCTACCCACTCACTTGACTCACAATTGTTCTAATCACATTTAATACAACTCTGACAAAAACAAGCTAATTCTCATGTCCAAATAGTCCATGTACTTGCATCTGAGCTTTGAAATGAATGCATCTTTGATGATTCACTGATTCTCTGACATTCCAATCTCTCTATCGCTATCCCATCATCAACCAACCAAAAGAACCTGCGCACTTCAGAATCAAGAGCCACTCCTCCTGATAATGCATAGTTACACCACTTAACAATGGAATCTGCATCACTGAATGTAGCACCACCTCTAATCTTTAGTTGTTCTTTAAAAAGAGCTCTCTGCTCCATCATGTTCACCTTTTCCGTGCCCGGCTTTAAAAAAATTCTAAATATGAGGTATACCCTTCTCTACATGCATTTTGCTCAACCAATAGAAATTATGAGCATTCTTGAATTGACCAGTGCAATTATCTGACCAAATGAGATGTTGATCTATTCTAATATCTTTTTCTTGCAAGAACCCATAAAATTGTTGAAAACAATATTGCACAAACTCTGCTGAATGAGATCGATCATCACTCATGTAAAAATGGTATTCTCTGACAATTTTCTTGTTCTCTTCTGTACTCTCAGGGGCATGTCTGTATGTGATGTGAACAAAAATAGCAATCTGAATAGAATTATAGTACTGGGATTGAACTTCATTTTGGGGTTGCAATGTATAGTTTTCTGCAAAATCAACTATAGAGACAATAGTTCCAATTGGGAAAGAGTCTTTACACATCCTGAATTGTTGATCTAACCATCGAGACCTATGGCTATGTTTGACATACTTGTAGAAAAGATTTTTCTTAAAATCATCAATAAAATCAGCAATACTTACCTCTCTTACAATCAACTCACATCTAGAACCTTCTCCTCCACTTTTCAAATTGTATTTCACTGTCTCATCTCTTTTTCTCAACCATTCTCTTTCCAAAATCATACTCGTTGCCCTCATGAAAATATGATACAAACTTTGATAACCCACCACATTGTAAACACTTTTCATTTAAACAATCATTCTTGTAGAACATGCAACCATCATCTCTAATACATAGAAATAAATCCAATAAGTCCCTAGATGACTTTGGTGGTTGAATTGCACCACACCCCTGTAACATTTTGTTAGTGTGCAAAGTAGAACGAATATTGCATAATAATTCATGGTACATAGAAAATTCTACATGGTATTTGCAACAACATGTATTACGAACTTTAAGAGGAACACAATAAAATGGCTTAAGAGATTCAAATGCTCTTTGTGAGATTGTCATACCTGGGTGAGTTTCACAATATTGTTTGTACAATGTTGTTCGGCTCCATTCCAAGTAATGTTTAGGATGTGGTGTGCGGTCTTTATCACCAATTCTTAACTTTACAACATCTTTTGCATTCGGTGATACCCTAGAGTTAGTGTGCCAAAATCGTTCAATTTCTTCCTTTGTGCTATCAATTAGCTTCTTGTCAACTCGTGGAAGCCTACCACTAAAAGCCCAAGTATCATTGGCAACAGGACTATCTAGCCTTGATCTTAATGCTAGTGCTTTTGACAATGTTTTACGATTCAATTTTAAGTCAACACAAGTTTGCCTCATTAATTGAGCATTTCTTAATTGTTTGCTTACTATTAAGGTTGTTATTACTCTACGGGCAGCTCTTTTATCTTTCTCCTTGCTAGTCTTTCCAATAGAATTGAGTGCATTGAAAAGGCTTCTTACAATAATTTTATTCCGATCGGACACTTTGTTTAACCGAATCTTTAATTTATTTAGTAAAGGTCTCATTTTGTACATCTTTAATAATTGCACAAAAAGTTGGCATTGTTCGGTTAATGTTTTCTTCTCAAAGTATTCATTGAAGAGTTTTGTAGCCCACAACCGAACCGTTCGTGGTGACCTCTTGCCTTCAAGTTTTTCCATTATGTTCTCATCAATTTTAAGTAACCATTTTGGGGTTTTTGGGTGTTTTCCAATTTCATCACGGTTATTCTCTTCTTGACAAATGTCCTCTCTTCTTATGAAATTTGGAGATACATTGATTGTTCTTGTTTCATCCATGTTATCAACCTCATCAATTTTATCAACAAATGGATTATGGAGTGCAATTTCAATATCATGATGTTCATATCCACTTTTTTCAAGTGCACGTCTTCATTTTTCTTCTTCTTCTTTGTCCATGGTATTGCTATTATGAATAGGTGTTTCATAACATTTTTCAATATTTTCATTTGCAATATCATGGTGAATTTCATTCTTCTCTAACATTTCATTATAATCAAAATTAACATCTTCAATTTGCATGTCATTAGATGGTAAAGAAGAAGATTCACCTTGATGAGCATCCGCCAAACCCACCCTTCCAATCCTCTTCGTTTCCCTATCTTTTTTCCTAATTGCTTCAATTTCCTCCAATGTAACTTTCCTCCTCCTTTTTGCTTTACGACGACTGTTGCTCCCCATTAGGGGAACAAAAATATCACCCTTATGATTGTAACAAGAAAATTGTGTCTCCAAAAGTGCATAAAAATATTCCTTTCACTGTCATAGCCAGAAATCACGAGTATTTCGACAGCAGAGGGTCTCTGGTTGCGGAAGTCGGGCCCAACAATATTCCTTTTGTCTTTTTTCTGCTTTTACAAAACGGATATCCGTTTTGTAAAAGCCCAATTCTTTGCAACAGACACTTGCAACGTCCATATGGCTACTACAAAATAGATATCCGTTTTATTATGTACATTTGGATTCTAGACTAGGGATTCGTTGTATTATTCAATAAACTTGTGAATTACCATCTAATTTCAATGTTTACACACTAATCCACCTAGGTATCAACTTAATAAAGCTCTGGATATAAGGCATTATTTGATTTTAGGCTATCATCAAATGAGGAGCTTCTAAAGGCAAAAATGTTGTCCCAAAAGAAGGCTCAATGTTATTCGTAAAGACATTAGATTGTTAAAATACAAATTCAAGGTTAGATATTCCTTGGGCTATTTTAGTATAGAGAAGCAAAATTGCAATATATGACTATCCTAGGAATTAGAATGGTTGATCATAGGATATTCATGGCATTTTGATATTAATGGATGGATTGATGGATGTTTAGGGAGTTTAAGTTTAAATGTAATGTATGAGAATTCTTATTTATGAAGGATCTAATATGTCTTATGTTTTATTTGCAGGCCATTCAAGAAAGAAATGAAAAGATACCAAGGACTATCATAACACCTATTATAATTAGGTGCATCAAAGTATTGTCATCCAGGACCTTACCAATGTGGGAAGTTATCAAAACCATGTTATGTTTAAAATTAAAGGCTTTATCACCTCTTTGTCCCTATAGGCCTATTAGAACAATAGGTCACATTTTATTCATATACCGGGGTTGAGAATAAACACTAAGCATTTGTAGTTATGGCAAGTGTAAATGGAAATAGATCACAACTTTAGACAATCTATCCTCTCCTAGATTGCACTGACTGAGTGGAAATTAAAAATTCCCTATTAATGTCCTTTATATACTGAAGGTATGGGTGAGAAAGGTAAACTTTGTATGTTGTAGACAAGTGATGCAGAGCAACACAACAAAAGCTTACAAACAGGGTGTAAAATACCCATTAACCCACCAATTGCTCAAATAACTTTTAAAATATCCTTCCCAAGGTCCAAATGAGACCGAAATACACTCTTTCTTTACTATCGGCAAGACATTTCTAATGTCTCATCGAACTATGCTTCACATGTTCTTCCTTTCTCTATTGTTAGCCAGACTTATCATTATCGGTAACCTTCAAATTTGTTACCCTGATGTGGGACCTCTCATCGATGTGTAGAATCCATTGCTCAAGCTTATGCTGTCGGTGTGACTCCTCCGTTGTTCTCCGATATACACACTTACTTCGATGTGAGATTCACCACCCTTGTCTATCAGTAAGACCAATACCCTCGGTGAGACTTTTTACTTGCATTCCGACGTTGTAACTCTCCCCGATGTGTTTATCGTCCATTAGTCATCAGTAAGACTTCTACATCGGTCAGACATTCTCTTCGATTTCTGATATCGTATCTCACACCAAAACAATAAACACTGAACTACACCATCGGCCAGACCGCCTCTATCGGTGACACTTTTCTTCTTGCCTCCAAGAGTCCATATCTTTCCGATGTTCCTTCTGTCGGTGTGACTCCCTCTCATCGGTGTAGTTCTCAACCGTTCTTCCGATGTGCCGATAAATAACCCATCGGTGACACTTAATGATTGTCACCCTGATATGACTTGATCGGTGAGATCAATGTTGTCGGCTCAATGGAACTTTGTCTCTCTGATAACTATTGTCAATCTGATTTCTTCGATTTAGCCTATACATAACATGACTTGTTATAACTGGTCGACTAACGTATCTTTTCCCAATTTTCCCGATATGGCCGGTCAACCTTTGTATCCTTTGACATGTACATTCACCATTTACAACCACGATAAACGATAGCAGGATATACACGAAATGTCCACGCATACATAAACGATATACCCATGGATTGTATCTTCGATGAAACAATACCAATGGTACAAAATATGTTGCTTCTCTTCATCAAAAACCAATGGTACAAAAATTTTCATAGATCAAGGAAATAGATATCCGTTTTCGGAACGGATATCCGTTTTCGGAATGGATATCCGTTTTGAGTTGCTTTTACCGAAGCAAAACTGATATCCGTTTTGATTGTTGACTTTTTATGGATTGTAACGTGTTTTAATGTTTCAGTCTCTTCTTCGAACTTCACCCTTCGTGCTGACGACTTTTTTTTATGCAAAATTGATAAAACGAAAAGGGTTTATAGAAAAAATTGTTAGCTTTCTAAAAATATAAGATTTATTTGGTTATCATTTTATTAAATAATTATTAATAATTTTCAATATACCGTGTCTCTGAAATCCTGATGGACACACTAATTGAAAAACATCCATAACTTTCAAACCATTTCACCTTTTTGAGATCCGAAACCTGCGTCACACTCTATGCTTTTCTAGGTATAGGTTAAAAAAAAAAAATTTGAATTTTGATTTTTTTTATCGAGTTAGGTTGGCTGGAAAATTACTTCTTATTTTTTTAAAAAAGTCACAGTAAAAAAATCATAACTAATTATTTTATTAGAAAAAAATTTCAAATAAATATGCATCACATCCGGACATGAGTCCTCTACTTATTTTGAAAGTTTAAAAAAATATATATATATTTTTACTCATAGTTAGGTTGGCTGGATAGACACCCACTTTTTATTTTTTTCTGAAAAATTTAATAGCTGTTCATTGAAATATTCAATTTTCACTAAGTAAATTTAGTTTTTTTTTTTTTTAAATTAGTAGCCTATAAACTAGATTCAATTCTCTACAAATTTCATTCTTACATCTTTTTCAAATTGTATAGATAATCCATTCAAAATTTCACATGAAATTGATAAAGTCTGATTTTTTGTATTTTCATTGCCACTTAGAGGTATAGTTTGGCCTATCATAATCCTGCACATACCCAGCCCTGAAGAGGATATTTCAGTATTTACAACATAAAAAGATGTTGCGATTTGTTATTAGGCCAGGGGAGATAGCCAGCTGAAGGCATATGTAAATGCTGATTTTGCAGGTGATGTGGATGGAGGAAAATCCACAAGTGCATATGTATTTGAATTATTCAGGGGGGCCATTAGCTGGAGAAGCAAGAAGTAGGAGGTTGTTACAGAGTCAACAATAGAGGCTGAATATATATTACAAGAGTCTTGTAAGGAAGCCATATGGCTGAGATTGCTATGTGCAGATGTTGGTGTGCAGTAGGGCTCAATTCCATTGTGGTGTGACAACAAGAGTGCTATAGACCTTCGGACCAAACAAATTAAGGTAAGGTTTCACTTTATCAGAGAAATGATTGAAAAAGGTGAAGTAAATTTGTGGAAGGTGAAGATTGATTTGAACATAGCTGATGCCTTGACAAAGGCAGTAGGTACTCTGAAATTCAGTTGGTGCTGAGACCAGAAGGGAATATGCATTTGGCTGCAGTAGTAACCAAGTGGGAGATTGTTGAGGTTGGCAACTACTAAGCAGGGCATAAATTTGACGGTCACCCAGCGTGTTAAGGAAATTTTCATGACAGTTATCTATTCAAACTTGCCTTTTAAATATTAAGACATATTTTTATTTTTAAAAAAAAAAATAAACTAAATACATATATCAGAATAAATCTATAAAAATTTTGACGTTCTATGTAAAATCTACCCTTTCATGTAATATAAATCTTTCTAAAATTTGATTGTATTTTACGGTCATACGGCCATCAAAATTAGGCCCCGCTACTAAGATACTGCCAAGCTGGATAAAGATCAGTTATATCTGATTTATTTGTAGGCAGTTGTTTGTTTCTATAACTGAAGCGCTCCAAAACAGAAACAAGAATGTCAGCCGATCAACAGTTAAAAGACGAAATCAGAAACAACAGATTTCTTAGTTGTATTTATGTATGTACCATTCTGTTTACAATAGAGGGGTTGCAAACACGTAATTATATTGTATTGAGTGTGAATACAATCATTTTTACGAGGCCTGCAAATCTCTGTGTTATTTTTCTTATTTCATACATGTTCATGTTCATGTTCTCCGTTCTGTTCTCTTCATTTCTCTTCATCACGTACATTTATATTTCTCCGCTAGAGTCCCAACACCATTAATTTTTAACTTCTAGCCTCTCTTACAAACCGAATAGCTATACAATACAAACTAGTTGTTTGTTAATCGGAGGGCTTCTCTTAATTTTTCCTCACTCGCTGTGCTCTGTTGCTTCTTCCCCTGTTTTTGGCTGTAGAAAAATGAGAAAGGTTGAGCCAATGCAAATCATTCGAATGGATATTCAAAACCATAGTTCTGAGGAGAAGAGATGAAATTACCTCTAGTATCTCAAATGGTCTTTGATCGCGAGATGTATACCTTGAAGGATGGACAATGATATAAAAAACTATTGGAACAGTCATCTAAGCAAAAAGTTTACCAGCCAGGGCATAGATTCTCAAAAACACAGGTCCCTATCGGAATCTGAGGAGATATGGTGGAATCCCTGAAACAGCGATATGCAGCAAAACATTCCCCAATACACCACAACACCAGAAAGTGGCAATCCATTACAGGCTGGTATTTCCCCAAGATGTTGCTGTTGGAATTACAGGAAGGGAAAAAGGAAACCAGCTGCTGTAAGTTATTTGTTTCGGATTGTCATAACATTTGAAATTGCTCGTTCCAATACATGTAACCTCAAGCAAAATGGTGGGTGTGTTCTGTAAACAAGAGATTGCTGGTGTTGCCATTGTAGAGCAAATTTGGTACTTCTTCTGACCTGTTATTATGTGATCTGAATCTTTGTCATGAGATGAAATTACCTGTAGATGGCCGCGAAAGATTGATTGCTTCCAATGCAGAAGAAAAAAAGGTTTCAGCGCAGCAATGTCGCACTGAAATGCTATGCACTAGCAAATGGCGTTTGAAATGGATTCAATTCCCCAGAGATTTCCCACGCATATTTTTGGCACGGCCCACAAAATGCGTGGCGAATTTAACAGTTGGGAGTTTGCAATTTAGTGTCACGCTTTGTTGGCAGTTTTCAGACTGCCATTAAACAAACTAGCAGTTAAATTGACTGAAACGGCGAAAAAGAAGACCGAACGGCAAGAAGGAAGTGCTGTCTGTTAACTCCGTTGGGCCCGCCGTGCCACGTCAATGGGAAAAAGGGTTTGGATGCAGCCCAATTTGAATTGGTGTTGTTCATTGTTGTGTTTGTGAGTCATGACTCGTGACCATCGACCATGAACAAAAAACATATGTTTTAAGGAAATGCAGGCAATCCAAGGCACTTTATTCGTTGTAGCACTTCCTCTGCAATCTCTATTACACACTATTATATCATTTTATGTGTAGTTTTTGTTTCAACTACTCAAACATTTTAATAATATTATATTAATCCTGCTATAATGATGTAATAAATCCATGGTTTTTTTTATCATATGTAGGATTAAAAAATAGTACTTTGGTGGTACCAAAAGTTGAATATTTCAATTAAAATGTTATGCACTTCCCCCCAAAAAAAAAAAAAAAATTCAAGTCTATACAAATGTTATGGCTTTCAAGAGATGGGGGATAAAATGAGCATTGAAGGGGTGTTTCTGTAATCACAATTTTGTAACTGTTATGTGGTAATTACAAAACCTCTTGTCTCAATAGGGATGATTGAGTAGTCATAGAGTCATTTAAAAACTTGTGGTCTGATGAAAGGGATAGTCTCATTAATATTGAATGTGCAAGAAGAGGAAACTGGTCTTCAAATTCTCGTAGTTTGGGCTTCCAATTTGAACCTAGGAAAGAGAGAGAGAGACAGAGAGAGAGAGAGAGAGATTTTCACACATACTTGTTTCTAACATTCCAAGAAAATCTTAAATAGTGTTTGCCACAACCAATTTTCCTCACCTCAAGGCTTCCATGATAATCTCTCTAAGATGTGAATTGCTTTTGTTCATGTTTGGTATGAATCATCCTTCAATACTTTAAATGCACACTCTCTCTCTAGCTCTAGAGAATTTCACTATCATTTATAACAAAATTTAAGTAGCATAACAAGAGTGAAAATTAATTTTAACTAATAATTTCCACAAATCTAATCATATAAAAAATTAAAAATCAATTTCCAATATTTTATTTAAAAAATACTTAGAAAAAATACTTCATAAATTAAGTGGTCCAAAGATTGTTGAAAACATCCAAACTATAATTCAAGAGCATGTCAATTAGATTTTTAACTAATATTCTTCTTTGTGCCTTCAAAATTTTAATGAAAAGGATTAAAATCAAAAGTATTATTATTATTTTTTTCCAAGACCACTTCTACTAAAAATCAAAGACTAAAAGATATAATACTTCTTTGATACAAGAATATTTTTTAAAAAATAATACAATAATTTATTTTTCTGTCTGGATATACCTTAGATGGATCAGCCCTACTTGTCAAGCAATTTTTTTAATGAAGATTATTCATTCTACCTTAAAATTCTATGATATACCTTACTATATATAAAATTCTATATAAATTTTGACATTCTACCCAAAATCTTCTTAAAATTTTGATTGTACGCCATACACCATAGAATTTAGGCCCTGATCCCTCTCTATTCTCTCATTGCTTTTAATCCTTGTAACGTGAAAGGGAAAAAAGCAAGACATACATTGGAAGACTTCCTTGCCTAACGTAAGGAAGTAATATTCCTTTTCACATACTGAACGAAATCAGATAAGAAGTATATAGGTAAATAAAGCCATGGCAAAACAAATAGAATCCCCCCAAAAAAACCAGAATTGTAAATCCGAGGTTGAGTTTTTAAGGATAACCAAATACATACGTCCAAGCATTCATATACATTTTGTCTTCAGGCAAGCCTTAGAACGAAGAAATCAAGATCTAAATACCTCCAGAGCTGTAGAGTTATGTTGGGTTTCTGGGATTTTAAAATGCCTAAATTCCATGTGGGATTAATTGACATTTTGAGATGTCTAACTGGTTTGAGAAATCTCCACGACCATCCTGCAGATTCGATTCATGTTTTGTGTTTTGCAACACTGTTTATATCGTGTGCAAATTTACTGATTTTGGCGGGGCTTTCTGTGGCAGGAATTGTGGTATGTTTTGTAGTTTTAGCGCCTGTTTTGATCCTGCTGAGTCCCATATTGATATCCGTGGGAATACTGCTATTTGTAACAGTTACAGGCCTCTTTTCTGCGGGTATTTTTGGTCTGGCAGTAATTTGGGGTGTTAGATGGCTGTATAACTACGTGAAGGGCGGGAGTTCTGGTTCTATACAGATATATTATGTAAATGACAGGCGCCCTCCTGGTTCTGATGAGATAGATAATAGGCCTGCTGTTATTATTCATACTTCATGCCCTGTGGAGGTTTGCTGATGCCGCCCCAGGAGCTTAACTATAGCTTTTTTGTTTTGAAATCCCAAAGCTATGGTTTCACCTCTTATAAAGGGTGATCTTGATCAGTACTGTCAGGGCCTAAATTTGATGGCGGTATGACTATATTTAGTCATTTTAGTCTTAAAACACAATTAAAATTTTAGGAAGATTTATAAAGGTAAGATTTGAAGTAAACTGTCAAAATTTCTATGTAATTATTCTTATATATATTTTCAGTCAATATATATTTTTAAAAATAAGTAGACTTTAATGTTTGAAAGGCAAATTCAAATAGATCACCATCACAAAAAAATTGCTTAACAGGTAGGGTCCACCTCAAATTTAAGCCCAGGTAGGGTCCACCTCAAATTTAAGCCCTGAGTACTGTGTTCTATTGGTTTGTAAATAAATAAAAGTATTTGTAAATAGCAGGCATTCTTACAGGACTTAAATTTGATGGCCGTATGGCTGTATTTAGGCATTTTTGTGGTAAAATATAATCAATATTTTCAAAAGACTGTATCAGAGAAAAGAGAGATTTTTGACAAACTGTCAAAATTTATATAGAATTATGATTATATATTTGGTTTATATATAATTTTATATTATACTATGGTATGTCATAAGGACATCTTTAAATAAATAACTGTCATAAAAAATTTGCTGACAGGCAGAGTCAACCATCAAATTTAAGCCCTGATTCCAACATCCTGGCTATATATGCATGCTTTTGAACTTCTGATCACTGCAGTTTTCTGCTTGTTTTTCTAGTAAATAGAAACAATTGTTTTTCTGGGTTAGGGTATGTTATATTGGTTTGAATTATATCTCTGTAATCTGAGACCACCATGAATATAAGTTTGTAGTTTCCAGTCCTGGGGAAAATTGTTTATACTATTTATTCGTCTCATGCAAACAAGCTGGTATGATGTGGAACTGTTTAAGCTCTTTTATATTTTTCTGTTAAATTATTATTATATTTGAAAATAATAAAAATAAAGTGATATTATTATATAAATTACAATATACTGAGATTTGACATTGCACTTTCATCTAGCTTATAAATTTTGATTTCTTCGAAACCCATAATATGTTTAGTAAATAACTGCATTTTTTTTGGTTTTTTTTGTGTTTGTGCTCATATTTTGGCATATTTTGGAAATTGCAATCAACAGTTGACATCAAATTGAGGGACCAAGTGTATTGTCCCTACAAATGATTGAAGGGCATTCTGTTATATTTGCTTCTGGTTATGGATCTGACGCACTTTCAAATGTTAGAATTTGTTTAACATAATATTACCTTTTTCTCACCACTAAAGCTGTATAATATGATAATACTTTTGAAGGTTATGGCAAACTTTAACAGAATATTATCTTGATATTTTATTTTAGGGTTTAACAGAATATTAAAGCTGTATAATGTGATGATATTTCTGAAGGTTATGGTAGGCTTTGGTATTTTTATTTGGTCTCCATGTTTTCAACTATTCTTAAATGCCATCCACTTCACTCAAAGGTCAATTTTAGTCAATAAAATAGGACAAATATCTACCACATTTTGGTGTGGATGAGATGTAAAATTCTTATTTGACTTTTTGACCATTGAATGGGATGATATTCAAGTAGACTGCTTGTCCTCCACTAACTTAAAATATGATGAGCTATAACTGTTTGGTTCCATTTCATCAAAACAGATGCTAATGTCTATGCCTGAAAATTAGATGTATTCTTTATTTACAAATTGTCTTACTTACATAATATTGTATAATCTTAAGTTTTTGGAAACAACTGTATTTGTGAATTAGATGTATTCTGTTGTTCCCATGTATTTTGCTTATGAGACGAGCTAACATAGAGTTTCCACAGTGCTGGAAATAAAATAAACTTGAAGCAATCCATAAGAAATTTGAAAAGTAAACTACACGTCACCATGGTTCTATGTTTGTCTTTGAAAAACCCACTATGAGGAAAAACTCCAGCAAGAATATGTGTTGTGCCTCCTCAAATCATCAAGATGTAAATTACAATAAATGGTTCAACTATGGAGCATCATAAGGCGACCATGTAATGACAACTCCCTTACAATGGCGTCCATAACTTTCTCTGCAAAATTATGCAAATCAAACTAACAATTCTACTATACTTGCTACACACTGTTGCAACTATATGTAATTACATAATCATATCCAAGAATACATCAGGCACTGAACAATATCCATCTGCTACAAGAGTAGAAGAGAAAGTCATATAACTGTGTACACAAAGACTTATAAGTTTCTATTTACTTAAGAAGGCTAAAGTGGACAAAAAGGTATTGTTGATTAAAGCAAACATTTCTTTTTTTTTTTCTCTTTCTCATTTCTGTTAATATTCTAAAATTGAAGATATAATGGGCAGAAGGTTCTGCATAATGGTAAGAGCACCCGATTTAATGCACTTGTTTAAAGGCACAACTCCTGAGGCCGGGCTGGGTGATGAGAAGGCTAAAAAAAATTAACACAGGAGATCCCATTCACTCAAACTCTACACATATACGGTGGGAGAAGTGTGATTCAATATTAAAGTTCTGCATCTATGTGGTTGTCCTCAGCTGTCTTTAATTGCTATCAGAACATGGGTATCTCCTATGTGTAGTATTTTTGTGTGAAAGTGCTGTTGTTATGATTGGTTGGATTGGCTGTATAAAGAAGATGACTTCATAGATAGAAGATGTTCAATAGTCTGAGATGTTTGTGGATTGGAGAAACTATATCTCATTGGGGTTATGAGACATGCATGTAAGGATTGATGTCCAATAGTTCAGGGGAGATCCGAAATCTGGAAGTTCAGCATCATACCTTTACGAGGGTAATGAAACACTTCATGTGCAAAAGGTGGGAGACTATACCTGGAGCAGCTTGAAGAAGTATTACTGGTCCAATAACTCTTTTTTTTAAAGAACAGCTTCAACATAATGTATTTCCTATTGTTTTATGTTATTAGTCAGGTCACAAATATGTTAGGAGTTCATGAAAATTCAGTTATTCATTAAAGGGGACTCTTGGGGGAGTGTTAGGGTAACTGTTGTAAATCATAACTGAATGAGGTGTCTAGTTCTCTTCAGTGTGTGGTCCAATGTGTTGTCAATCTGTTGCAGTTTGTTGTCAAGTTCGATAGCAGATTTATAAGAGGTTGTTCAGTCTATTTACTATTATAAATTGTAATCTCTGGTTTGCTAATCAATAGAGAAATATTTCTAGGTTTCTTTTTGTGTTATCGGCTGCTTTCTTTTTTATTCTGAGTTTTCCAATAATACATACCAGTTGTTTGTTAATCGGAGGGCTCCTCTTAATTTTTCCTCTCGCTCGCTGTGCTCTATTTCTTGTTCCCTTGTTTTTGGCTGTAGAGAATATGAGAAAGGTGAAGCCAATGCAAATCATTCGAATGGATATTCAAAACCATAGTTCTGAGGAGAAGAGATAAAATTACCTCTAGTATCTAAAACGGTTTTTGATCGCGTGATATATACCCTGAAGGATGGACAATGATATAAAAAACTACTGGAACAGTCACCTTAGCAAAAAACTTACCAGCCAGGGCATAGATCATAAAAAGCACCGGACCCTATCGGAATCTGAGGAGATATGGTGGAACCCCTGAAACATTGATATGCAGCAAAACATTCCCCAGTACAGCACAACACCAGAAAGTAGCAATCCATTATACGCTGGTAATTCCCTAAGCTGTTGCTGTTGGAGTTACAGGAGTGGAAAAAGGAAATCATCTGCTGTAAGTTATTTGTTTCGGATTCTATCAACAATGTTGGCTAAGCCCAGCCCAATTTCAATGGGTGCTATTCATTGTTGTGTTTGTGACCATCAAGTTTTAAGGAAATGCAGGCAATCCAAGGCACTTTACTCTATTCGTGTTAGCACTTCCTTTTCGTTGACAAAGATTTCAATAAAGATGAATTCTGGCAGTTTCTCGGACATCCTCTGCAATCTTCAATACACACTTGATTATTTTTATGTAGTTAGTTGTTTCAACTACTCAAATATTTCAATAATATTATGTTAATCACGCTGTAATGATGTAATAAATCTTAATAGATGGACATGGTTTTTGCATCATATTTGCAGTTGTATTGTAGGATAAAAATAGTACTTTGGTGGTACTAAAAGTTGAATACTATTACATATATATTTCAATTAGAATGTTATGCCCTTAAAAAAATGGCACATCAGTTCAAGTTCAAGTCTCATATGTATGTATATGTTATGGCTTTCAAGAGATGGAGGATAAAATGAGCACTAAGGGGTGTTTTTGTAATCACAATTTTGTAGTTGTCATGTGGTAATTATGAAACCTATTGTCTTAATAAGGATGATTCCATTGTCCCAATAGGGATCATTTCATAGCCATTAGGGTCATTTTAAAACTAGTGATCTAATGAAAGGGATAGTCTCATCAAGATTGAACCTACAAGAAGAGGAAACAATTTGGAAGCATTTGGTCTTCAAATTCTCATCATTTGGGCTTCAATTTAAGGCTAGAAGATGTTTTAAGTTGCATATTATATCCCAAGAAAAGAAAAAGGGATAACAATCAAATATTTCATATATAAAGCACAATGTGTGTGTGTGATAAGGGAGAGAGAGGGGTAGGAGCTCCAAATATTTCATATATAAAGCACAATGAGAAAGAGAGAGAGAGGTCAACATCAAAGAAGACTAGGAAGATAAGAAACACATGAAGTGAGTTCTTGACACATTCTTCACACAAAATTGTTTCTAACATTTCAAGAAAATCTTAAACAATGTGTATTTGCCACTTCCAACCAATTTTCCTCACCTCAAGGTTTCCATGATAAATGTGTATCTCTCTATGATGTGATTTTATTTTGTCTATGTTTGGAATGAATCATCCTTCCACACTTTAAATACACAATTTATCTCCAACTCTAAAGAATTCCACTATCATTTAGAACAAAATTAAAGTAGCATAACACAAGTGAAAATTAATTTTAATTAATAATTTCCACAAACATAATCATGTAAAAAATTAAGAATCAATTTCCAATATTTTATTTGAAAAATAGCCAGAAAAAATGGTTCATAAATTTAGTGGTCCAAATTTCCTTGGAAACATGCAAGCTATAACTCAATATCATATTACTTAAATTTTTAACTAATATCCTTTTGTATGCCTTCAAAATTTTAATGAAAAGGATTAAAATCAAAAGAAATATTGTTATTTTTTTCCAAGACCACTTCTATTTTTGGATCCCGGATTGTTTAATAATCAACAATAATAAGAAGAAGAAGATAGATCGTTTGCTTTCAAGATTGCTAGCCAGTAACAAAGAGTGATCACAAAGATATTTATGATCTTCTCGATGCATTGGGCTGCCAAATGGTGCTTTTCAATAAAAATTAATACGTGTAAGATAGTAGCCCAAATGTCCAGCCAAGCGGCTCATATTGTGTTCTACTGCATGGAGTTCATCCTTCTCATCCTGCCACGCTTCCACATTGAACTTTTACAGTCCCTCGCAAAAACCAACAATATATTCGCAATAACACGTAGTGAACTGTCTGTGTGTGAGCTAATTCATAAATCCTACACCCGGAGAAAATTTATTTAGGGTTTCCAATACACAGATTGTTCTTTAGTTCAGGGCAAATATACATATTGGGTTTGCTTGGGCTATTAGGGTGTTTGGGTTTCTAGGGTTTTTGAGCTTTGAGAGTTTAAAATGGCTGACCGGAATCAGGGTGTAATGGGCAGAATCAATGAAAATGCACCCAACTCCACTCAGGTTTTGGGTTTTGTGACATTGTTCATATCTGGTGCAATTTTGTTGTTCTTGACTGGGCTCACGGTGGCAGGGACTGTGGTGGGAATGGTGCTTTTGACACCTCTTTTAATTTTGTTCAGTCCTATACTGATACCTGTAGGAACAGTGCTCTTTGTGACAGCTGCATGTCTGTTTTCTGCAGGGGGTTTTGGTCTTGCAGTATTTTCTGTTCTTTCATGGCTGTATAATTATCTGAGGGGAAGGCATCCTCCTGGTTCTGATCAGATAGATTATGCAAGGATGAGGATTGCTGATACTGCAAGCCATGTGAAGGACTATGCAAGGGAATATGGTGGGTATTTGCAGGGCAAAGTACAGGATGCTGCACCAGGAGCTTAAAAAGTGAGAAGTTTATTGCATTACAGAAATAATCCTTGTGACATGGTCTCTGAGGGAGGATATGAAGATTAATGTGTGTTATGATCCAACTGTCTTATCTGTCAATGGAGATGAATGGATGTTTTGTTGGTAGCTGTCTGTTTGGATATATGTGTTTTCATTTATGATGTTATATTAATCTTAGTTATCATTATTGTAATGGTATCTTTAGAGTATGGATAATGAAGGTTAGATTAGGGTATCTGTTTGAAGTTTTCCATCTCAATGAGATTACTTGTGAGACTGCTTGATGGTAAGAATTTTTAATGCTATTAATGGAATTCCTGAGTTAAATAGTTTATAGTGGTAGAGCTTCAAAGTGTCCATTTGGGCTTTTTTTAGTTTCCCTCTCAGTTGTTTTTATTTTCCTTTTGCCTATTGTTGGTAGACAAACTGAAAACAATCATCCATTACGATTGAAGTGTAAACTGCAAAACAATCTATGAAACAATATATTAAAGAAGAGGGTATTTGCCCAATCCCCTTCTATTTTTGAAGCAGTCTGCTATAAATATGAAAACAATCACCTATTATGAGTAGTCCTTAGACACGAAATCGTCTGGGCAGAAACTGACCAAGGGAACTAAACAATCCCTTGAACAAAACTGACGAAGGGAACTAAACAATCCCTTGATAAAAGGGAGCTATAAAAGGGAGCTATAAATTATAACATAAATTGATAGGGAACTAAACGATTCTATGGAGGGATGAAAATCGATTGTGGGTTTGATATAACATAACATAAATTGATAAAGTTGATGAAGGGAGCTAATGGATTCTATTGATAAAGGGAGATAAACAAGGTGAAGGGAGCTAATCTATTCTACCGATAAACGAGCTAGACGATTCTGTGGGTTTGATGTGGATTTGATATAAATTGATGAAAACTGAAGGGAGCCTTCTGAAAGGTCTTAATCTTTTACAGTAAATACTATACTTTGTCTATTACAAGAAGCGTCATGGCGAAGATAGAGATGAAACGATGGGTTTTTCCTTTGGCTGAGCAATGGCCTAAAATTCCCATCACGGTCCTTCCCAACGTGAATTAACTAATGGTCTTTTCCCTTCGCAAATCAGGGTTAACTTAGTAACGGCCTAAAGCTATTTATTATTATGGTCTCTCAAGAAAGTGCTACCGAGCGACACCATGGCTACGAGACCCCGCTTTCCTCATTTAAGGGAGTTTGGGTAGAAAGACAGGGACTTGTGCTGGAAACAACGAATGAAGTAAAATATTAGTTTCTTTAGGCGCGTACCCCCTCCTCCCTTGCTCATTTTGGACCATTTCTCTCTTTGTTTTTTTTTCTTTCTTGATGAAAATGCCAATCTATCTATTATACGTAAATAAAGATATCATCACAAAAAATAAAAAATAAAAAATAGATGGGTAGTATAAAGGCAACTTTGGATGTCAAACACAAAAAATAGATGGGTAGTATAAAGGCACACCTCGGATGTCAAATGGGTTATAACTTCTAGAGTATCAAAGTATCAAAGCATAAAAGCATAACAGAAATTACGAAAACGATGGGTAGTATAAAGGGACACCTCGGATGTCAAATGGGCTATAACTTCTAGAGTATCAAAGTATCAAAGCATAAAAGCATAACATAAATTACGAAAACATAATAGAAAGCAGGATTAAGCTGCCAAAGCCATGCCTATAGATGGCGGATCTCTATCATTCGAGTTCCCCTATATTGTTGCGGGGTCCAGGATGACATCTGGTGGTGCCCAGCCATCATCATTCTCCTGGTTTTCATTCTACGCATTTGGCTCCTCGTGTTGAGGTGAGATAGCCAAATTTAACCGTGGAAAAACTTCAGTATTGTCCCAACCAGTGCTGGTTGGATTGGAAGGACCAGGAGCATTTCATTTTGGTTTCTCAGTTGAAATTAAAATTATTCGATGAGGAGCTTCGCTAGGGTTTTGTGTTTGGCTTGGCTCTATTTGATTTTATAGATAAAGCTATTTTTTATACTCAATGGTTTAATGTTGGTGTTAGTTTGAAGTCAATGGGAATGACTCACCCTCAAAAGTGACCTTACAATTTAGTTTTGAAAGTTTTTCATGAGGAATGATATTTGAAAGCCACCTAGTGTGGTTTTAGCTATTATAATTGGTTATTTTGTTGGGAGCTTTCCCTCCAAAGGTTTAACAAAACCTAGGTCCTCATGAGGCCTAACTAAGCTTTAGTAATAAAGTAGTTTTTTTTTTACTCTATATAAACAAGTCATGTAGAAGCCATTCTCAAACACATGGTATGTGCATATTTCTCTTTCTCTATTAGTTGTTACCTAGTAGTTTTTCTCTTTATATAAACAGGCCATGTAGAAGCCACCATTCTCAAACACATGGTATGTGCATATTTCTCTATTAGTTGTTACCTAGTAGACTCGAGACTTAGACTTTTGGATGGTCATGTTGAGGTTGATCTCTTAAATATCTAAAAGAGTTTGTGTTCGTGTTGACGTTGATCTATTCAAATTGACTAGATGTGTCCTACATAAAACATAGTCATTTATCTTAATATAGTCATTTATCTTAATAGAGTAGGTGCCAATACTCTTGATCACAAGATAAAGTTTCTTCCCCTCTTACTCTCTCAAAAAAGAGAGGAAGAATGAACTACAGTGGAGAATCACAAGAATAAGACCAATGTACGAAAAGAGAGGAAGAATGAACTACAATGAAGAATCACAAGAACAAGACCAATGGTCTTGTGCGAAAAAACCCATCCTCTAATGGTGGGTTGTATTAAAAGAATCATGGTCCTTAGGTTTCAAATCCCTTGGACACGTCATAGAGATCAATGTCGCCAACAACTAATAGAATCGAGACTTAGACTTTTGGATGTTCATGTTGTGGTTGATCTATTCAAATTGACTAGATGTGCCATACATAAATATAGTCATTTATCTTAATAGAGTAACAACTAATAGAATCGAGACTTAAACTTTTGGATGTTCATGTTGAGGTTGATCTCTTAAATATCTAAGAGTTTGTGTTCATGTTGAGATTGATCTATTCAAATTGACTAGATGTGCCATACATAAAACATAGTCATTTATCTTAATAGAATATAGTCATTTATCTTAATAGTAGGTGCCCATACTCTTTATCACAAGATAATGTTTCCTCCCTTCTTTCTTCCTCAAAAAATAGAGAGGAAGAATGAACTACAATGGAGAATCACAAGAACAAGATCAATGTGCGAAAAAACCCACCCTCTAATGGTGGGTTGTAATAAAAGAATCATGGTCCTTACGTTTCAAAGCCCTTGGATAAGTCAAAAGAGATCAATGTCTCCAACCTTGATTTATTAAAACACCACTTCTAAACATTGAAAATTGAGGTGAGTGAACCTTGATTTATTAAAACACTTCTAGCTAGTGTTTTGTCTTCTCAAACAAAAGTTTTGGCTTTCTCACCTTCCTTTTCTCCTCAAGTGAAGTCAAAGGTGCTCACTCAAGGTGCTCTTACTATTGGAAATATGCATTTATAAAGACTAATTCCTCATTGCCCAATAAGAGATTAGTGTGCAACAATAACAAAAAATCCACATGCAAAAGAAATAGACAATCATATCATCAATGGGTGACACAAGATATACCCTAGGAAAACCCTCCATGAGGGAAAAACCTAGCCTCCAAAAGCATCTATCTCTCATGTATTATTCAACAATAAAATTACAATACATATGCAGAGATTACCTCTGAAACATCAAGCTCTCTCTACCTGCACTCCATGTGAACAAGCATGTAACCATACATCAAATTCCATGCTTCAAACGCTCACACATGCAACCTACAAGAGATGCTCAAACAAGCTAAACCCAGCCAAAGGTAATAAGCCCTCACCTCACTCTCTTAACAACAACTACTTGTTTGTTTGGTTTTATAGACATAAGCTCACACAAATACAACATGTGGTATTGTAATATCATTTTCCCCAAAACCATGAGTCTACAAAACCATTGACCCCCACATTTGATTATTGGTACTAAGTTTTCCCAAATAATCAAATAATTACAAATAAATAATTAACCTAATGTTACATACAACTTTTATAAGTGGCACCAAAGAAATATCCAATGTGGCTAAACACATCACCCATGATGCACCACAAATAAATATTTATTTTACATAATAAAATAATACCAATGTTATGCAAGGTGTACAACATACCTACTCCAACATTACTTGTTATATACATTGCATAAGGGATCAACATGTAAACTCAAAACATCAAGAGAAACCATCCACATGCCCAACATGTACCATATAACCATCCATGTGCTCCATGTGCTCCAAGATACCTACAACAATAATCAAGGTGCCCACCATCTCAAACAAGAATCTCCTCATCCTCCATCTAGCCAAACCATGAAGGATAAGATCCTCCAAAGAGATGCCACACAAAACTATCACGTAGAAGCAAGAAATATGCATCAATTGATTTCTAAACACACGCACCAAATCCAATGGTAACAAATAGGCTCGAGTAGCTAACAAGAATCAATCACCATAGCTGAAATAGCAACCACAACTAGTTGCTAATGCATCAACTAACCATACCTCCAAACCAAAGTATACAAAAGATAACAAGTAGACCTTATGCCATCACCATATCTAACTCACAACACATTGATAACACATTCGTGTATATACTCAACCCTACATAAAGAAGTCCTCCAAGGTAACAATGCAAAGCATGTGATTAAAAAACCTCAAGACCCTCCATATCGCAACATAATGAGAACATCCAACAAAGGAATCATATACATCCTGGAACTTCCACTACGTGAGTAAATGTCAAATATGAAAGGTAGATCAAGGCATCCAAAGATCCACTAATAGCATGCACACAAAAGATGTTGAATCCTCTATCACATAGTGTCAAAGAACATACACATAGATATGCAAAATTTGCAAACTAAAATAGCTGCAACACAACTCTCCTCAAGTCCATATCTCTCCCAAATCCTCCACATCATAAGAGAAAGAAGTCAACGAGACTCAAAATCTCCATACACATCTCAACTCCAATGTCATGTGAACACAAACATCCAGGAAGAAGAAAAAGACCAATCAAGAGAGAACCTACAAATCATAACCATGTCCTTCTATCCACACTAATGTGCTATAGGTGTGAAAAGTATGATCTCTTTTACAACCCGAAAACAAGAAGCCTCCTCAACATCCAACAAACCAAGATGCAAGCCTCTCAAACCAAAAGGTAGATCAAACTCATAACCATCCCAAAGTAGGAATAAGTCCAAAGCCACTAACCATCTCCATTACACACAATGATCTCATAACAACTTAGGATCAAACATAAGGAGATAACTAATCATATGATCCAAGCATCTACTCCTCAAACAAGTACTCAACACCATAATCCATAGCTCAAGACTCAAGCATGAGAAGATAAGATACAAATAAAGAATGCATTTGAAAATCAGGTGGGCATACCTATCAAATCACTCACTGCCAAGTGGACCAAGAGTGGGGATGAGATTGTTCCTCCATGATGTACCAAGCCATGAAGACTCTCTCTAAGAACAATCTTCTCAACATGTCCATGTTAAACTCATGTCCAACCAAGCTGTAGGCTCCTCGATCTTGCTATTGAAATCCTCATCAAAGAGTAACCATATCAACACATGTCTCTAATCTCAAAAGAACTCAAGCCTGACCTAAGTCTCCAAGTATCCATAAGTACCTCCATGATCAATCCATGCTAAATTGCAAATGCAAAATTACACCATCATAAATCTCCCAAGCACATGACCAATGTTCTTAATACCAAGAGAACCATCAATATCATAGTCAAAGCTCCCACTGCACATATGCATAACCAAGGAACATATCATGACATCATGATCTAATCATCTCCTCATAAGAAGATCTATATCTCATAAGAACATATCCTGCTCCAAAGAGCATCTATATCATGCCAACACTATAATGTGCAATCAAGAGTAAACCAAGACACAATACCAACCATCCTGTAAGCAAAGATCACATGTCAAAACTGACAAACTAGAACCAACACCTCAACCAAAGACTCCAAGAGTCCTCCATGGTACTAAGATGTCATCATCTCCAAATCACATGAAGATAACCATATCCTACCAAAGCTCCCACTGAAGTGTGATACTGAGATATACATGGCCCAATAACATAAACATCAAACCATCACTGTCAAAAAGCTCCTACTAAAACATGTAACCAAGCTATCATGATAACCATCTCCTACATGAAGATTATCCATGGCCCCAACACAATTAAAGGATCCCACTGTAAGGACAACAACTCACAAAAGGTTGAGTACACCATAATCTCCAAACCAAGAAGATGAACAAAACCTGTAAACCAAACATCAATCCAACACAACCAAAACTACACCTGTAAAACAATCATGTCATGCCAAAGTACCAACCAAATAAGGAACATCCATGACACCATTATCAGCACCCAATATAGTTGCACCAAACTCCCATCAAGTCTCTCACAACTGTACCATATAGTCAACAAACATAGGTCCCATATCATGACTATATCAAGTAATACCATCTCTCTTTATATCTGATAATGACAAGCAAACCAATGCAACATGTGACTAATCTGAGCCGCAAATTAGAATTTGCATTAACACTGAAACATCTATGGGCATAGACAACCCACATCCAAGTTATATATACAATCTGTAAGCATAGACAACCTACAACACTGCACAACCTTTAGATCTCACAATGCATCATGCAAACTCAACAATAAAATGGTAACCAGGTCAAACGAGGAAAATCAGAGATAAACCTACAAGTATACAATGACTCAAACACCAAATCATCCTAGATTTGATTTGCCATCAACTCACAAACATCCCAAAAGTCAAAGGAACCAAAACATGCTCAAACTGATACAAACTAAACAAACCTTAGAATATTATCTCCAAACCTACTCCACTACGTAGTTCTCAGAAATACCTTTCCAACACTTATAAGAAGTCTAAAATCCTACTTTGTATGCACCTATTATGCCTTGTCAAAGCTCAAAATGCACATGTGGCTTCCAATTGGAAAAAAACTAGTCAAAATGGTAAAATCTAGAAAAATCTCTAACACCACCGTGTAGTACACAGAAAAAGCTTTTCGTCGACTATAAGAAGTTGAAAATCTGATATCATGGGACTACGAAAAAAAATGCCCAACTAGGCTTAAGAACCAGGCCCTAGTGGCTCTCTGGTGGCTGTTGGGTGGTGCGCCAGTGATGGTGGCACACTGCGGTGCCATGGTGATAGCTTAGCGGTAGAATTGAAATAATATAAACCAGGTTTAAACTTTAAAATTTTAATGTTTTGAAATTTTTTGAAGTTTTTTAATAAAGTTTAAAGCCCTTTATAAGTCAAACGGAGGCCACCAGCTGGCTAGTTTGCTAGACTGAGAGCTTGCTAGGCCAGGCCTTTTGGCACCTACTAGATCGAGCTTGTCGGCACCTACCGCCGGCCTGTCAGATCATACGGCTTGTTAGTGTAGACTAGCGCAAGCGGGGGTACAACCCCCTTGCCAAATATTAATTCTTTCATTTTTTTTAATTTTCTACAAACTAAAAAATGTAATATTGCGACCATACCTATTGCCTAGTTAGGCAATGCCTGTAGATCTGACATGTACCACGCTGTATGGAATCTTCTTTGACCCTCTGCAAGATTCCCTAGGGTACAAAATAGGGAAAATTTTTCCTGTATCCAAACATAGTCAAATTTTATTCTTTTCTTCATTTGTGAGACCTCCTGAATCAAATGGCAAGGTCTTTTTTTGCCCAGGAGGCTTCCTACAAAAGATGACCTTCAAAACCCTCCATAGAAAGAGCCCAAATTGAAAACCCATCAACCAAATTTCCATCAAACCCTAGATCTACAACAACCCAAGTCTACAAACAACCTTGTGGCCCGAAAAATGCCTTCATTCCTTCCTGCAAATCCATGGATTCCACTATACACAACAAAATCCATTCATAGCTAAGGTTATCAAACAAGGATTTCCTCCCACAACCAAGCAACAAAGCTCTGATACCAAATGTTTGAAATATACAGCCATAAAGACTATTTCCTCATAACCCAATAAGAGATTAGTGTACAACAATAACTTGAAATCCACATGCAAAATAAATAGACAATCATACTGTCAATGGGTGACACAATATATACCCTGGGAAAACCTTTGATGAAGGAAAAACATAGCCTCCAAAAAAATCCATCTGTCATATAGTATTCACCAATAAAATCACAATACATATGTGTAGATCACCTCTGAAACATCAAGCTCTCTCTACCTGCACTTCATTTGAACAAGCATATAACCATACATGAAATGCCATGCTTCAAACCTTCACACATGCAACCTACAAGAGATCCTCAAACAAGATAAACCCAGCCAAAGGCAATAAGCCCTCACCTCACTCTCTTAACAACTACCCATGTGTTTAGTTTTATAGACATAAGCTCACACAAATACAACATGTCGTATTGTAATATCATTTTCCCCAAAACCATGAGTTTACAAAACCATTGACCCCCACATTTGATTATTGGTACTTGTTATCACTTAAAATTGCACCCTGCTTGGAGGCTGTCCAAGCATTCTAATGACACAATGGGAATGATCACAAGGTGTGGGACTAGTAGAAATATACAGGCAGATCAAACCAATTCCACATAATCCAAAGGAGATAATGATGCATACAATCTTACAGATTTACCATAATGCAAAGATCAATAGACAATCAATAAGATAACACAAGATATACCCTAGGAAAACCCTCATTGAGGGAAAAAACCCATCCTCCAAAAGCATCCATACTCAATGTATTAAACAGCAATAAGAATTTACAATACACTCGTAGAGTCTCCATGAACACCTTTGAAACATCAAGCTCCTCTATTGCAACCTCCATGTATCCAAACATGAATCCACACATCCCATGCCATGCTTTATAATGTGCACACACAAGAGAAATCTCAATACAATGATGGCCTCTCACACACCTCCAAAAATAATAGCCAACCCTAACCACTAACCATGTGCTTGCTATTATGGACTCAAGCTCACACAAATACAACTTGCGGTATTGGATAAAAACAATGTGACTCAAAACCATGAGCGCAATGTTGGAAGCAATGCAAATAACTGAGAGGGGGGGTGAATCAGTTATTTTATAACTTCTCTTATTTTTACTTTCTTTTCTTATCTTAACAATTAGTGCTATAACAAAACATGAAAGCATAAGCAACCACAAGAACTGAAATGAGATTAACACACATAACACCAGGATTTTTACGTGGAAACCATGTTAAGGGAAAAACCACGGGGTGACTAACCTAAGATTGTATTCTCTATTAAAAGAATAAAGGAGTACAAATGACACTTGTCAATTAGGGCTCACTGCCCGAGCACACTGCTCACAAGAGGCACACTCCCTACAAGAGACTCATTGTCTATAGAACTTATAGAAGATATCCAAGTATTTGAACTGATGAGAAGCATCTACATATGCAAGAGTTTAGTTCCGGTTAGGCACAATATACTGATCTGGTGCATTTCATTCTTCCTCTGCTCAGTGTTGCTATTCTATCACATTCCAGACTTGAATTGTTGTCCACACACTTATCTCTTCTTTTCTTTGCACCTTTCTACTTGAACCATATCCTCTACTTTTTCACAAGCTTGAATCTATCAGATATATATATCCGCATTAAGAATTTCCTTCAACTTCTTGGTCAGCAACAAGAACACTTGAGATATTTGCAAGTTATCGATCTGTTGGCTGAATCCATGCTTGATTAATGATGTGCATCAAAAACTTAGGCATAGAAGTCATTAATCATGTCAACCAATAATGTATAATGCCGCAAATTGCTTGATCAACACATTTTACACTTCTAGATTGAAGTCTAACACTCTATCGGTCAGTTTTTCCTCTATCTGCTCTATCTGACAGGAACCCAACACTCAGATGCTCATATTTTTTTCAAGCTTTATCACCGGAGGCTACATCTCTGGAATACAATAGTCATGATACCCCTCTTGACTTGTCCAAGTCCGCAACTTACTAAGTTACACCGTCTAAGATATCCGGAGCTGATTGTCAGACCTTGTTACATACTCTGTTCTTGTTCATCGGACCAAACAATCTTCAATCTAACTTTCGGTATAGGCATATTATGTACTGTGGATGTGTGGGATAGACTTTGTTGCCATCAATGACAACACTTAAGAAGCCACATAGTGTCTCTTGCCAACAATCTCCCCTTTTGGCATTGATGGCAACACTTAGTGAAAAATGACTAAGTGTCGCAGTAACTCCCCCTTTGCTTGTGCTCTGTTTCTTTACACTACTTTGTCGGAGCTCCCCCTTTGCTGGATTCCTCATTTTTCACTACTCTTCACTCCCCCTTTGAGATCAATGGCAAAGGGTGGAATCTTCTTACAAAATTGTGCAAAAATGATTATATACATGGCCGCATATGTATATACAAATCATATGTTATACTTACATATACTTAAGTATATCCGCAAAGGTTGTCTTCAACTGTACAGTTTCTGTGGCCCAACTCCTCTTCATTCTATCCAAAATGGAGATGTGTCCACTTAACAAAAATGCATATGCTTCTTCCCTCTTTAAGTCTGTTGGATCATTGGTCTGGGTTGTACTTTGTGCATCTGTCAAGGCATCATGCATTGCCTCTAACTTAGGGATGATTATCCCTCTGAGCTCACCCATTCTATCCATTATGTTCTTTTTCTCTTTTAAGCAATTATTTTATTTCATTTATTATAGCAATAACTTGACATTCATGATTCACCAGAGAGGTAGTAAGGGGATCAAAATTCTGAGATAAATTTGATAGTTTTCTTTCTTGTTCTTTCACTTTCTTCTCAATGCCCTCTATCACTTTGGGCCAAGTTAAACAAAATTTGTATATGTCCCCACCATCCTTAAGAGAATTTTCAAGGCTCTTTATGCTAATGCCTAAGGTTCTTCTATCATTAGCAATTAGTCCTTGTACTTCACTAAATCTATTTCCCAAGAACTCCTTCTGGACCTTAGTTTCTACCGATTTTTCTAAAGATTCAAAGTGAGAATTGACAGAATTAACTAAGTTTTTCAAGTTATCAGATGGAGAGGTAGATGTATCCTTTTGAAATGTGGGCATGATCTTCTCTAGTACAGTGGATGCAATATTTAGTAGTTCACTATCCTCCATGTGGGATTTTAGAAGTTTTTCTTTTGCTTTGGCCTAAGCAAAAGATGCTATCTTCATTATCTGAACTAGAGAGAGAGAGTCCAGATCCAGTGGCCCTTGAATCAACTTAGGTTCATCTAGCTCCATCATTTCTTTGTCCAGGAAATTCTGCACTGTCTCTGCAGTGTCTCTTGCTGGTGATTCAGATTTCTTTCCTTTAGAGATGTCAGGACTGTCCGGTTTGGATTTGTCATCACCATCCTTTTCTGTTTGTCCTTCTTCTTTTGCTTATCCTCTTTCTCTTGATTCTCCTTCTCTTCTTTTCTTCAATACCCGGAAGATTTGTCTTGGCAACTGTGGGATCCGGAGGATTGACATTGCCAGTGTTTTCTGCTTTGCAAACTTCCTCTTCTAGAATAGAGGAGTCTAATTCCTCAGATTTCTCTTCATTATCTTTCTTTAATCCTTCAACATCCATGTTAGAAGATTCTTCATTAGTTTTCTTTAATCCTTTGACATCCATGTCAGAAGGCTCTTCATCTACTTCCTCTACAATGGGAAGATTAAACCTTTTCAAGGCTTTCCAGAGAATTTCTTTTGTTTCATCAGCTATTTTGTCAATTTCTCAAAGCATGAGTTTATTCATTCTAGACTTGCTCTGGAAATCATCTTTACTACCCTTGAGAACCATGTTTATTTGCTTGGGAGTGATAGGACATAGTTGTATCATTATTTGCTCCCAGATCTCCAAGTCTTTTGCCTTTGCATTCTCTTTTCTCAGCTCCAATACTTCTTCTAGGCTCTTAGGAATTAATGAAATTATTTCAATGAAGGCTTTGTTATAGATGTTCAAATACCTGACAGTTGCCTCCTCAATTATTCTCTTGTCTGCATCATTGTATTCATCATAAAATTCTATCACCGGCTGCAGGTTTCCATCCACAGTGATCACTTTGATGATGTTTTCAATTGAGAGAGTGGGTTTTTCTACAAATTCCTCTGTTTTCTCTTCCTCAATTCCCCTACTAGAAGACTTCCCAGAAGTTCTTTTCTTCTTCATTTTCCTGATTTCCTCATCTGATTCTGTTTCTTCAGCATCCTTTTGGCTCACATATGTTCTTGTGGCCTTGGTCTTCATTCTCTTTTCTCCTTTGCCAGATGGCTTGACTTCCGATTTGATAGTCCTTGAGCTTTTAGGAGTGACAAGAGCAAAACTCTTGGAAGATCTTGTTTGGGAGGAGGCTTTCACCGAAACGCCTTCTTTCTTTGCTTCTTGTCTTTCTTTTTTATATCTTCTCTATTTTCTCTCTATTGGCATCTACTGCTTCCTTTGATATGCCAAACCTTTTGGCAAATTCTTCAAATTCCTTTCTTACTTTTCTCTTTGTCTCAGGCTACCTTAATTCAATATGTATTTTTATGTTTAGATTTTCAAAGGTTCCAAACCTTTCTACTTCAGTGTCTTTAGGTTGGATCAGCAAGTGTTGAACATGTACCTCTAAAATATTTTCATCGACCTCATATCCCATGGGCATTACCCACATAGTTCTTGGCTCAACTGCCTCCATTAGGCATTGATCAATGTTAACCATGAACCAAACTGTGTCTTTGTATTTCTCAACTATTGACTGTGGTATTCTCTCTCTGGCTTGCATCATGCTCTAGAAATTCTTGAAGTAACCCCAGAGAGCTGAGTTTTGTGCTTGAACATCACCAAGTCCATACATGTAATCTCTGATTTGAATTGCAACAGTTTTATCATTTTGCCAGACCCAACCCTTTGATCTGGGTAGCTCATTCATAAAGTAGAAAAATAGACATAATATTAGGTTGCCGTATTTGAAAGAGTTTTTCTTGTCTTTCTTGATCTTCTGCAAGTTTTCCATCAGTTGACTTAGTAGAAGCTCTCACAGATCATAATCTGCATTTTCCTTCAGCATCTGATATGCAGCATAGATTGTTGTACCAGACATAGAATTTTCCCTACTTGAATGGTAGATTGTGTAGCCAATTATCATTGAAGCAAACTTGACATCTGGATCCACGATGTCATCTATAGTCATTGCTCTCTTGTCAAATTTTGACCTGCTGGCTTCAGTTATTGTTTGGTTCTTTACAGATTTGAGCGCGGGTAACCCACCAGTTGAGTGCAGTTCGGTCACGGCCTTGATGACATCTTTGGTTCTCTTGAATGGCCTCATTAGCCACATAAAATTATCATGCATCCTACTTAGAACATACCGGACCCATTCGTCTTCTGCAAAAGACAGAAAATGTATGCAATGTTTGAAGTGTTTGTCCCTTAGGGTCTTGAATTCAGGTCTGAGTTCAAAATTCTCATCAATTAATTGTTTTTGATAGATTTCGATCAATTTTGAGTCTCCAAAATATTCAATGTTTGCATGGATATAAACCCTAACATCTTCTACATGTAAGACACCATGCGGAATACTCGAAAACGCACCCAAGGGATCAACTTCTAGTGACTTGTAAGGGTGTTTCTTGAATTTTGGTCTCGGCCTTTCGGAGATATTAACAACCATTGGAGTAGCCATTCTAGCAAAGAAATATGGAGAGAATTTGTAAAAGGGAAGTACCTTTTCATGCCTTAGGGTTTGAAACAGATGTCGGAGCAATTTTTGTTTGAGTTTGATCTTCAGCTTGAACTTGAGTAAACTGTAGGATCTCTTCTCAGAGCTCTTCTTTCTTCTTTGTGAGTGCAAGTGTGTAAATAATGAGTGGAAAATCCCTTTTATCCTTGCACAAAACCTGATTCCCTTTTGTAATAAATGCACAAACTTTTAAGTCATCCGATTACCTTGCTTCTTAAGTGAGCTTTTCATGAATCACCTTGCAGATCTTCAAACTAATATCTTAGTGTGTTGATAACACCCATGTATCTTAAAGACTTTCCTCTAGATCTGCAGATTAGAATATAGTATTTACAGATCATACCGGATCAATTTGTATTGCTCTGTTAATACTGGATGGTTTCCAGAACCGGATCTACTCAAGTGGTCATAAACCTTGTGAAACTTCATGTGGACCTCTCACATTCTGACTGAAAACTCTTTGGAAGATTCTCTAAGAACCCTTTAATCCGCAACATCAGATGTTTACTCAATGTGCCAAATTCAGGCACTTCCTAACTGGCTAGGAGAAATTGATCTTCTCTGTAGCTCCCCTTGAGCTAGAGCTCACTTTTTAAGTTTCGGAGGGATTATCAACACCAGATTCTGGTGTGGATCCATCACCAATGTTCATCACATTCTTCTTTACCCAAGTCTTGCTCATCTCCTTCTGAATCTCATCTACATTCACTTTACCTTTGCCTTTGTCTTGTTTCTGATCATGTTTCACCGGACCTTTTCCATCATGATTTCTGCTTCTGCAGAATCTAGCTATATGACCAAATTTATTACAATTGTAACACACAACATTTCCTTGCTTATTTGATTGATATCCTCTTGATCTGCATTGATTAGCCATATGCCTCATTCTATTGCATGTAAAGCATCTACCACTGAAAGAATTGTTCATTTGCATATTTCTGCATTCATGAGATTTGTGGCCATACCTTTTTCAACTAAAACATTGATCGGAGAAGGATGAATAGTTCTAATTCATTCTGTTCCTACACTGAGTTGCTTTATGACCAAAATTGTTGCAATTGAAACAGTATCCATTGAAAGATGGATATCTTTGGGCATTTGGTTGCCTTATCGGAGGTCTTCTAGGCCTGTTCCTTTGACTTCTTGATCCAAAGTTCTTTTGTCCAGATCTAGAGCTTTCACCTTTCTCATATCCCAAGCCACACTTATCATCTACCCCTTTTTGACTTTCAAGAAGAACTTCAAGTTGGGCTGAGCTTATCTTGAATTTTTCTTTGTATTCATTTACAGATTGAAGATCTTGTTTAAGTGTGTCAATTTGGCTCTCAAGTTGTTCTTCATTGTATCTGGCTTCTTCAAGATTAGATTCAAGATGTCTAATTATTCTATCCATTTTGTGGTAGTCCTTTGTTTTCTCCTCGAGGGATTGTTTTAGGTTATCTTCAGTCTTTCTCTTCTCTTCAATTTCTTGGGTGAATTTTATAACCCCTAATTCCATTTCATGTCTTATCATAATGACTTCTTTTGACAGTTTCTCATATAGCTTAGTTTTCTCATTTAGATCCTCATCAGTATTATTGGTTTCATTTTGATCTGCCAACTTCTGAAGAAGTTCCTTTCTCTTTTTCATGGAAATACTGAGTTTTTCTTTCAGCTCATTGATGAAATCATCAACCTCCTTAAGTCGCTCTCTCAAGGTCTTGACTTCAGACTAGGATTATTCAAGATCATCCAAGGCAGACTGTAGTTGTTCTTTCATACCATATGGATCCATTGAGATTTCTAGATCTTCCTCAAGCTATTAGACTTTTTCTGAAGAACTTGGCTCTGATACCAATTGTTTGAAGCAAATGTAAATAACTGAGAGGGGGGTGAATCAGTTATTTTATAACTTATCTTATTTTTACTTTCTTTTCTTATCTTAACAATTAGTGCTATAGCAAAACATGAAAGCATAAGCAACCACAAGAACTGAAATGATATTAACACACATAACACCAGGATTTTTACATGGAAACCCTGTTAAGGGAAAAACTATAGGGTGACTAACCCAAGATTGTATTATTTGTTAAAAGAATAAAGGAGTACAAATGGCACTTGCCAATTAGGGCTCACTACCTGAGCACACTGCTCACAAGAGGCACACTGCCTACAAAAGACTCACTGTCTACAAAACTTACATAAGATATCCAAGCATTTGAACTGATGAGAAGCATCTACATATGCAAGAGTTCAGTTCTGGTTAGGCAGAATATACTGATCTGGCGCATTTCATTCTTCCTCTGCTCAGTGTTGCTATTATGTCACATTCCAGACTTGAATTATTGTCCACACACTTATCTCTACTTTTCTTCACACCTTTCTACTTGAACCATATCCTCTACTTTTTCACAAGCTTGAATCTATCAGATATATATATATATATATATCGACATTAAGAATTTCCTTCAACTTCTTGGTTAGCAACAAGAACACTTGAGATATTTGCAAGTTATTGATATGTCGGTTGAATCCATGCTTGATTAATGATGCGCATCAAAAACTTAGGCATAGAAGTCATTAATCATGTCGGCCAATAATGTATAATGCCACAAATTTCTTGATCAACACCTTTACACTTTCAGATTGAAGTCTGATACTCTGTCGGTCCGTTCTTCCTCTGTCTGCTCTGCCTGACTGGAACCCAACACTCAGATACTCATATCTTCTTCAAGCTTTATCACTGGAGGCTACATCTCTAGAATACAATAGTCGTGATAGCCCTCTTGACTTGTCCAAGTCCAGAACTTACTGAGTTACACCATCTAAGAGATCCAGACCTGATTGTCGGACCTTGTTACATACTCTATTTTTGTTCATCGGACCAAAACAATCTTCAATCTAACTTCTGGTATAGCATATTATGTACTGCGGATGTGTGGGATAGACTTTATTGCCATCAATGACAACACTTATGAAGCCACATAGTGTCTCTTGCCAACATGCAAAACCATTAACCCCAATATTTATTATTTGACACAAATAATAAATATTTGCCTTATGTCTACCAATATTAAATACAACTTTTACAAGTGATAACAAATAAATATTTAATGTGGCTAAACACATCACTTAAGATGCACCACAAAAGAATATTTATTTTACATAATTAAATTAATTAATGTTATTCAAGGTGAACAACACTGTTTTCCCAACATTCTCCCACTTGTATACATTGCATAAGAGTCAATCAATGAAATACATCATCATAGGCAAACATGAAACCACATGAATCTCCAACATGCTCTCGTGTTCCATCAAGATACCTGCAATAAAATCAAAGTAACCACCATCTCAAGAAAGAACTCCTCTAATCCTCCAACGTGCCACCTATGGAAGAAAAGGAACATGTCAAGGTGAAGATGCACCAATCCAAAGAACACTGGCATCAAATCCAAGTGATAAAAAAAAATCCAAATAGCTATCAAGGGTAAAAAAAACCCACATGACTGGAAATAGCACCACAACATATGCTAATACATCCAACCATTTATACCTCATAGGTATCAACAACATCAATAAACTCATCCCGACAACATATCAAACCTATATACTGCAATAATAAGCTCCATGTATAAAATATGTCAATGAAGAACACATACATCCAGGAGCTCCCACTGCATGGGTAATGTCAAATTTGAAAATAGATCCAAGGCATACCAAGTCTACCAATCAACACTGAAACCAAAGTGTGGCTAATCAACAAGCCAATGTAATATCAAGAACAATCACAATGATCCACACATGCAAGATAAATCGCTGCATACTGTCTCACAACATGTCACCATAACTATCCCAAGTCCAACCATATCAACATGATCCTCTAGGAAGTAGCCATAAGACAAAGAGAAAACCTGTAAATCATAATGTCCTACCAACACCTCAAAGTGCAAAGTTGTGTCAAGTATGATCTCCTTTACAACCCCAAATGAAAAGTCTCAACAACACCCAATCATTCAATCTCATAGATCAAATGAACATATATAACATGTAAGCAACATGGATGTAAGCCTCTCTAATCAAAGTAGATCAAACTCATAACCATTCCATAACCAGGAATAAGCCCACTCAAATCTCCTAAACTCCTCATAATGGAAATCATAAATCAAACCATATGAACAAAGAGATAACCATGTCAATGTCTCTCAAATGATCCCTCTAGAACCAATAACCATAGCTCAAGATCCATAACCATGAGAAGATAAAACATAAAGCAAAATGCATCTAAAAGGATGGGCAATACCTTATAGATGATAAACCGCTGAGTAGACCATGAGTGGGGAATGAGAATGCCCCTCTAGGATACACCAGGTCACAAAGACTCTCCAAGAACAATCTCCTCTAGGTCCATAATGAACTCACGTCCATATCTAGGTGTAGGCTCCTCGGTCTATCTGCTGAAACCTTTAATGAGTAACCGTCTCAACAAGTGTCTCTAATCAAAAGAGAACTCTAGCCTCACCTAAGTCTCCAAGTATCCAAGAGTACCTCCATGGTCAATCCATGCTAAACTCCAAATGCAACATTGCACTATCATGAAACTCCCAAGCACATGATCAATGTACTCAATACCAAGAGAACCATACAAGATCACTGTCAATGCTCCTACTATAGAATCAGGAATCCAATCATGACAACATGATCTAACATCTCCTCCAAGGAGATCACATGCATCAATGCACACATTTTGTCTCAAGAGAACCATACAAGACCAAAGTCAAAGCTCCACCTGCATAGCTGCATAATCAAGGAACCCATCATGACATCATGATCTAACCATCTCCTACTAGGGGATCACATGCATCAATGTACTCATCCTATCTCAAGAGAATCTGTATCATGTCAATACTCAAACTAGTATCTAGAGTAAACCAATACACAATACCAACATCTCTAAAACAAAGGATCAATATGTTAAACTGACACCTCAACCAAAGAATTCAAAAGTCCTCCATGGGGTAAGTGCAAGAAGATGGGGGGCCAAAAAGGGGTCTTAAGTGGCCACTTTGTTTTTTCTAAAATCAAGAAATATTGACTTTGGATGAGAAATTGAGCATAGTTACACTCAAAATTTTAAGATGTAACAAAAATAATGTTCGTAGTGCTCCAAGTCTACTTTCCAAACTACTATTTTTTTTTGAAAATGGTATAGATTAAGGGGTTCAAAAGAGGGAGCCACAGAAATTGGTGTTATTTCTGTCAAAAAAACATAACATAGTGTGTTTTGTGGCTCCCTCAAAAGGTTAACTTTTTTTTTGGTATTTTTAAAATCACTTCAGTGAGAAATTAGCTAACAACATGTAGTTTATGTCCAATTTTTCTGATAATTTTTTAATGAATATTTGATTTTTTACTAATTTTCAAAGTAGATACATCCTAAAAAAAATAATTTTGGCCGTGCTACCCCTGTAAAGTTTGAAAACTAATTGAAAATTAATTTTTTTTAATGTGTAGAATGGAGTCTAGTTTATAAAAATGTAATTTATTTGAAATTTCAATGAACCATTGATTTATAATGAAAAAAAGACCAAACACTGGTTTTTGACCAAAAATGGACACAAACAAAAGAAATTAAAGATGAAAGGCTTAACATTGTCAAAATGTGAAAAAAATTACATTGTTAAATAGCTAAGAGAAAGCCTAATATTACCCAAGTGTTTGATTTGTTTGACCTTGAAACACGTGCAAATCTGAGGGTTAGCATGAACAAAATTATGTGAAATCTTGTAGAATATGCAAAAACACATCTTTGGACGTTGGGAAGGCACTTCAAGCCTTTAGGTTAGAAATCCAAAGCAAATCCCAAGCCTAAGGCTTGGGATTCCCAAAGCAAAATATAACATGAGCATGTTATAACACGTTCACATTATGTTTTGCTTTTCTTTTTCTTTTTTCCAGGTTTGCCCGATGTTTGCCTAGTTCAACATAACGTGAGTGCATTTAGGTCCAAACCTATTCTAATGTATGTATGTTTTCTGACCTTAGAGATTGTTCCAATGGTTGATGATTGTAATGTCGACATTGATGATCATTCCAAGGTTTATGAATTGTATAGATACATGTAATAAAGTCGTGAATAGTTGTTGTTGCGAAGATGCAAAGATAAGTGTGAAGTGAAAAAGAAAAGCAGAGAAGAGGAAAATTATTGTGCTTCAATGGACTTGAATCGTGGCATGGAGTAGATGCTAATAACTCAGTTCACCAATTCAAGCAGTGAGCCACCCACCAGCAATGCGCCACCCCATTGGTAGTGAGCCTCTTCTTGTAGTGAGCATTTTGGGTAGTGAGCCCTAATGTAGCAAGCCTTTGATTTTTGGTATTGTTATTACATATTATATTGTGAGCTAACACTCACCGTGGTTTTTCCCTTATAGGGTTTTCCATGTAAAAATCTGGTGTCTCATGTGTCAATGTGTTTATGTTCTAATTTCATGCTTTCATGGTTAAATCACAATAACAGTAATTAAGTGGTTGATGTGTTAATGGTTTTTAAGTTTTGGTTACAATTGATTCACCCCCCTCTTAGTTGTCTTGCGCTTTTCAACATGATGGTCTTCTTGTAAAGAATTGTTCCAATATTGCTTAGTTTGCACACCTCTCTCTTCTAATGCAATGAACATAATTGGCTCTAGAAGGAGGGCCAGAGTGATGAGAGCCATTTATGTCTCATTTTATGCCATGTTTTAGCCTATTTCATATTCTTTCATACCCATTCCCACATTCCATTTCCATTCCATATTATATCATTTTACCATTTTATGTTGCATATGATTTAATATAGATAAGTAATATTTAATTTAGTTTTAAGATAAAATACTTGAATAATAAATATTAGATTTTATTTACTAACAAGCATTATCATTTTAGCTTTGGAAAATAATTTGCAGCATGCTATTTGGAGGAAAGAACAAAATTCCTATGGCATGTGCATACACTTGGCAACAAATAATTTCAACCATTTATCTATTTTTATGTAATTGCTTGTTGTGCTAAATATGCAATTTTGTTATAACAACAAATAATTTATTTCATGCTCATATGGCTTGAAATAGTATATATTATTTGTTGTTTTAACTAATAAAATTATGATGTACGGTGGCCAAAAGAATGGCTATTTTCATGGCACAACAAACTCCTATTTTTATGACACAACAAATTCCTATATTTGTGGATTATTTTATTCCACCCCACAAGCCATAAAATGCCAAAAGATGTGGAAAGAAAATAGGAGCAAATGCTACAAAATAGGGCTGCAAAAAATATAATAGGTGGAGGAGAAAAACATATGAAAACAAGAGCTGCATAGCAACAGCAGTCCCTGCTAAAATCTGCCAGCATAAAGCAAGAAATGACATGGGAAATAGTTGGAAAGTTGAGATGTTGCAACTGATAAAACCAAACTGAATTAGACAAATTTGACCAATCCAAAAAATCCAGACCAAACTGGATTTTTATCAAAGCTGGCTGGATTTGTAACTGTGGTTTCAATTGAATTGTACTAATCCATTTCATATCACAATCTGTTGGTAACTGTGGTTTCAACAGAATTGTGCTAATCCATTTCAGATCACAATCTATCCTAAAGTCTATCAAAAAGGTCAATTTTAGCTACTACAGAGAAAACTCTATCATGGCACCAATTTTGACATTCTTTTTCCTTATCAACTCAATGATAAGTTTACAGTCACCTTCAATGTCATGTTGTTCAAAACGTCCTCTGAAATAATTTGGAGAAAAATGACAAGGGCTTGGGTTTCAAGCAAACTATTGGAATGCCTTGCATACTCTTAATGAAAAATAAACATAGTTTTGCCATAATAATCTCCCTAAACCCCTTGTCTTTCACTAAGAGGATATACATCAGCTCAACTTCAACATGAGATGACTCTATGTTTTATCCCATGCTCCTATTACTAATTTTTTGTTCACACCTAAAATTAGTTTGACCTAAGTGTAATTGTTTCGAAAGGATAGAAGAAAGCTTCAAAGTCATGCATTTATTGAACGATTGATATCTTGATAGAGCAGAGAAGAGATTTAGTTGACAGGATAACCCATCAGTCTAATCAAGACTGATGAGTTATCATGACAAAAGAATGGGATTGCCAAGGTACCAGTCATTCAAGAAATACAGTTGTTGTTTACATCATGTTATCTTTCAAGAGTTATAAGTTAGATTGATTATTCAGTTAATTAGTTTTGAATAAAAGCAAGAAAGATATTTGTATTGAACTATTATTTCATGTCATGTTTTGAACATACATTCAAGTATCTGTTACTTTATCTTATACATTGATTAAAAAAGGAAATGCATATGCATAAGAGAAATTAACTGATCATGTTTAAAAGAAGTGTTCAAATGTGTCCCACACAAGTTGTGGGAATAAATAGATTGAGAAATTGCAGACATACAAGCTATATATCTGTTTGATAAAAGAAAAGAAATGAACACATGATAGAATGAAACATCCATCATTGCCTGAGAAAGAAGGTTGTTTGTTGATGCTGGTCTTCAGTCTTCAATCTTTACTTTCAACTCCCATCATCAGTTGAACCTGCAAAATTTTGGGGACAGCCCTGTTAGCACTCCGGATGTTTAAAGTTATCACATGCTTTTATCAAACAGATACATCTACTTATCACATCATGCATTGCATATGAAAGATCAGATCAGATAAGTGCTACAAATCAAAAAGATCAGGAAGAGGATCAATCAATGCTATCGGGTATATTTTTATGCTAACTTGTTTGTTCACTGTTCAGGTATAGGACAAGTATTGTTGTTGATTTGAAGACAAATAAACATGTGGATTAGATGTGGCTCCCACAAGGGTTTGAGCCCAGCATGTTTTCTTTTGGAAAAGAGTATCAGAAATGATAGGATGCATCATTCCAAGCTACACTATGCATCATCTAATCAACTTGCAGAAAAGATATGTCATCATGACACTCATTACAGTTGACAAATGCAGAAATTAGAATTGCAAACATAGAAGGTATTTCATCTCTTTCATATCATTATCAAAATACCACTTTTATGTCATGTTTTATGTCACATTTGCAAAATCAGACTTAAGAAATGACAAGAAGAGTGAATAGAGATAGGTACAGTCATCAAGTACAGCCATCAAGTGCAGACATGGTCACATGTGTTTAAAAAGTTTCTATTGTATATCAGAAAGAAGAAACAGGCTACATGAACCCTTTATTTGTTAAGCATATGATATTCAAAGAGGAGTAAAAGACATGACCAAATTGATGCACAGCTTGTAGTCATTACCATATGAATGTTTACATCACTATTCAATGATAATAAAGGAGTGGTAGGGTAGAGAAATATCAAAATATAGGTATCATGGTCTCTGACAGAACGGAGAAAATATCTACAAATATCTGATGCTACAAGAGAGATCAAACAACAAGGCATCAATGCCTCTAACTGTGAGTAGTCAAGTATTTCTTATGCATGCCTTATAACTGCTAACTGTCACAGTGATGGAGGAGAAATAGTAAAGGACTCAGAATATATATATGCCATAATGACAATGTGACATAAGGCCATGACATTCAGATATAGAAAGATGGATGGAATCTAGAGATAAGATGTTCATAATCAAAGCAACTAGTGTGCAAGAGTTGTCATAGAATATGCAAGGTTTTATAATGAAGAGTACATGATAAGCAGCTATACATAAATCATAAAGAAAATCAGTTATGGAAATGAGGTAATAATAGCTAAGGGCAGTCATGATTTTGATCCTTGTGATGATATCATCATCAAAACTCGACAGTCAACTATGATATAGACAAGTCACAATGCTAATGCAGAGATACATTCTAAAAAAGTGGAGACAACATATAGTTAAGAAGTTGATAAATAGATGCAAGAAGATCAATATCTTAGCATGAACATCCTTTAGAAAGCATAAGATTGTTATAATGCAATAATAGCAAGGGCCATTTGTTTCATTGTTTCCATTTAGTATGAGAGCAAAGACAAGAATGACTATAGAAGACTCACAACATGTGCTACAGTGATAAGTTGACAAAGACAAAAACAAGCATTCATTATTTCTCATGTCACTTTTCCTAACTGACATAGTTGTGATACAGGCCTTGCTTCATGAAGGACAGGATAGTTGAACAAGAGAGAAATCAAATGCATATTGAACATGCTTAAGAAGATAAGTGAATATTACAAATTGCAAGCCTTCTGGAGGGTAAGTGCAAGAAGATGGGGGGCCAAAAAGTGGCCAAATTAATTTCAAAAAAAATAGGTCAAAACGCGAGCGCGTTATAACGCGCTCCCGTTATAACGCGCTCACGTTATGGCTTGGTAATGACGAGCCTTAGGCTCGTCAAAACCAAGCCATAACGCGATCGCGTTATAACACAAGCACGTTATAACGCACTCGCGTTATTCTTTTCTTTGCATTTTTCCTTCTCCACAAAAGTTTGTGTTGTTTTTCATGTTTTAAATAACGCGAGCGCGTTATGTTAAACTTAAACTTTTTTATGTTTAAGGCTATTAATCATGTATGTATGTATGCCTATATGTATGTATGTATGTATGTATGTATGTATGTATGTATGCCTATATGTATGTATGTATCTATGTATGCCTATATGTATGTATGTATCTATGTATGCCTATATGTATGTATGTATAGTGTCAAGGGTAGATGAGGGTAGAGATGGGAGTGAGCCAGATAGGGGAGGAGAGGGGTGGATAAGGATTGAGTGATTAAGGTTTAAGGTTAAGGGTTGAGCATTTAGGGATAGGATTTAGAGTTTAGGGATAAGGGACTAGAGTTTAGGACCTTGAGGGATTAGGGTTTAGGGTTGAGGCTTTAGGGATAGCGTTTAGGGTTAAGGGTCGAGGGATTAGGGTTAAGGTAGAGTGTTGAGGGTAGAGGGATTAGGGATAGGGTTTAGGGTTGAAAGTTTAGGGTTGAGGGATTAGGGTTTAAGGTATAGTTTAGTAGTTCTTGTGGATAGAGCCAATAAACAATGGGAGATTATTTGCCTATTTCATAACAATATACCTCCCCCTTAAACCCCGAACCCTAATCCCTCAACCCTCAACCCTAATCCATCATCCCTCAACTCTAATCCCTCATCCCTAAACCCTAAATGCTATCCCTATTCCTAAACCCTCAAAAGACTCGATACTGTACCTTAAACCCTAATCCCTTATCCCTAAACCCTCCAACCCTATCCCTAATCCTTACACCCTCCACACTCTACTTTAACCCTAATCCCTTGAACCTCAACCCTTTCCCTAAACCCTTGACATCAAACCCTAATCCCTCAACCCTTAACTCTGATCCCTCAACTCTCAACCCTAACCCTAAACCCTAAACACTAAACCCTCAACCCTCAACGTCAAATCCTAATCCCTCAACCCTTCACTCTAATCCCTCAACCCTAAACCCTATCCCTAAACCCTCAACACTATACCTTAAACCCTAATCCCTCAACCCTAACCCTAAACCCTAATTCGTCAACCCTCAACCCTAATCCATCATCTGTCATCCCTTAACTCTAATCCCTCATCCCTAAACCCTAAACGCTATCCCTATTCCTAGACCCTCAACAGGCTCGATACTATACCTTAAACCCTAATCCCTCTACCCTTGACACTCTTATTTAACCCTAATCCGTTGACCATTAACCCTATCCCTCAACCTCAACCCTCAACCCTCAACTCTCAACATTAAACCCTAATTCATCAACCCTAAACCCTAATCCCTCAAACCTAAACCCTATCCCTAAACCATCAACCCTCAACACTATACCTTAAACCCTAATCCCTATCCCTCAACCCTTAACCCTTAAAACTTAAACCCTATCCCTACACCCTCAACACTTGACACTATATCTTAAGCCTTAAACCCTCATCCTTAAAGCCTCAACCCTTAATCTTTAAACCTTCAACCCTAAACGCTATCCCTAATCCCTCTACCCTTGACACTCTAACCCTAACCTTGACATTAAATGCTAATCTGTCAACCCTAAACTCTAATCCTAAACCCTCAACCCTCAAAACTATACCTTAAACCCTAATCCCTCAACCCTCAACCCTAAACCCTAATCCCTCAACCCTCAACCCTAATCCATCATCCCTCAACTCTAATCCCTCATCCCTAAACCCTAAATGCTATCCCTATTCCTAAACCCTCAACAGACTTGATACTATACCTTAAACCCTAATCCCTTATCCCTAAACCCTCCAACCCTATCCCTAATCCTTACACCCTCCACACTCTACTTTAACCCTAATCCCTTGAACCTCAACCCTATCCCTAAACCCTTGACCCTCAAACCTCAACCCTCAACCCTCGACGTCAAACCCTAATCCCTCAACCCTTAACTCTGATCCCTCAACTCTCAACCCTAACCCTAAACCCTAAACCCTAAACCCTCAACCCTCAACATCAAATCCTAATCCCTCAACCCTTCACTCTAATCCCTCAACCCTAAACCCTATCCCTAAACCCTCAACACTATACTTTAAACCCTAATCCCTCAACCTGAACCCTAAACCTTGTCCCTAAACCCTAATCCCTCAACCCTCAACCCTAATCCGTCATCTGTCATCCCTCAACTCTAATCCCTCATCCCTAAACCCTAAATGCTATCCCTATTCCTAGACCCTCAATAGGCTCAATACTATACCTTAAACCCTAATCCCTCTACCCTCGACACTCTTATTTAACCCTAATCCCTTGACCATTAACCCTATCCCTCAACCTCAACCCTCAACCGTCAACTGTCAACCCTCAACTCTAAACATTAAACCCTAATTCATCAACCGTAAACCCTAATCCCTCAAACCTAAACCCTATCCCTAAATCATCAACCTTCAACACTATACCTTAAACCCTAATCCCTATCCCTTAACCCTTAAAACTTAAACCCTATCCCTATACCCTCAACACTTGACACTATATCTTAAGCCTTAAACCCTCATCCCTAAAGCCTCAACCCTCAATTCTTAAACCTTCAACCCTAAACCCTATCCCTACTCCCTCTACCCTTGACACTCTAAACCTAACCTTGACATTAAACACTAATCTATCAACCCTAAACCCTAATCTGTCAACCCTAAACCCTCAACCCTCAACACTATACCATAAACCCTAATCCATCAACCCTAAAACCTAATCCATCAACCCTCAACCCTAAACACTATTAATAAACCCTCAACCCTTGACACTATACCTTAAACCCTAATCCCTCAACCCTCAACCCTAATACCTCAACCCTCAACCCTAATCCCTCATCCCCAAACCCTAAACTCTATCCCTATTCCTAAACCCTCAACCCTCAATACTATACCTTAAACCCTAATCCCTTATCCCTAAACCCTAAACACTATCCCTCAACCCTTAACCCTTAATAATTAAACCCTAAAACCTATCCATAAACCCTCGATGCTCAACCCTATATTTTAAACCCCAATCCCTTAACCCTCATCCATAAAGCCTCAACCCTCAATCGTTAAACCTTCAACCCTAAACCCTATCCCTAATCCCTCTACCCTCAACACTCTACTTTAACCCTAATCCCTTGACCATCAACCCTATCCCTAAACCCTCAAGCCTCAACCCTCAACTCTCAACATTAAACCCTAATCTGTCAACCCTAAACCCTAATCCGTCAACCCTAAACCCTAATCCCTCAACCCTAAATCCTATCCCTAAACCCTAAACCCTCAACACTATACCTTAAACCATAATCCCTCAACCCTCAACCCTAAACCCTATCCCTAAACCCTCAACACTATACCTTAAACCCTAATCCCTCAACCCTAACCCTAAACCTTGTCCCTAAACCCTAATCCCTCAACCCTCAACCCTAATCCGTCATCCGTCATCCCTCAACTCTAATCCCTCATCCCTAAACCCTAAATGCTATCCCTATTCCTAGACCCTCAACAGGCTTGATACTATACCTTAAACCCTAATCCCTCTACCCTCGACACTCTTATTTAACCCTAATCCCTTGACCATTAACCCTATCCCTCAACCTCAACCCTCAACCGTCAACTGTCAACCCTCAACACTCAACTCTAAACATTAAACCCTAATTCATCAACCGTAAACCCTAATCCCTCAAACCTAAACCCTATCCCTAAATCATCAACCCTCAACACTATACCTTAAACCCTAATCCCTATCCCTTAACCCTTAAAACTTAAACCCTATCCCTATACCCTCAACACTTGACACTATATCTTAAGCCTTAAACCCTCATCCCCAAAGCCTCAACCCTCAATTCTTAAACCTTCAACCCTAAACCCTATCCCTAATCCCTCTACCCTCGACACTCTAACCCTAACCTTGACATTAAACACTAATCTGTCAACCCTAAACCCTAATCTGTAAACCCCAAACCCTCAACCCTCAACACTATACCTTAAACCCTAATCCATCAACCCTAAAACCTAATCCATCAACCCTCAACCCTAAACACTATTAATAAACCCTCAACCCTAAACACTATTAATAAACCCTCAACCCTTGACACTATACTTTAAACCCTAATCCCTCAACCCTCAACCCTAATACCTCAACCCTCAACCCTAATCCCTCATCCCTAAACCCTAAACTCTATCCCTATTCCTAAACCCTCAACCCTCGACACTATACCTTAAACCCTAATCCCTTATCCCTAAACCCTAAACACTATCCCTCAACCCTTAACCCTTAAAAATTAAACCCTAAAACCTATCCATAAACCCTTGACACTCAACACTATATTTTAAACCCCAATCCCTTAACCCTTAGCCCTAAAGCCTCAACCCTCAATCGTTAAACCTTCAACCCTAAACCCTATCCCTAATCCCTCTACCCTCAACACTCTACTTTAACCCTAATCCCTTGACCATCAACCCTATCCCTAAACCCTCAACTCTCAACCCTCAACTCTCAACATTAAACCCTAATCTGTCAACCCTAAACCCTAATCTGTTAACCCTAAACCCTAATCCCTCAACCCTAAATCCTATCCCTAAACCCTCAACCCTCAACACTATACCTTAAACCATAATCCCTCAACCCTAAACCCTAAACCCTCAACCCTAAACCCTATCCCTAAACCCTCAACACTATACCTTAAACCCTAATCCCTCAACCCTAACCCTAAACCTTATCCCTAAACCCTAATCCCTCAACCCTCTACCCTAATCCGTCATCTGTCATCCCTCAACTTGAATCCCTCATCCCTAAACCCTAAACGCTATCCCTATTCCTAGACCCTCAATAGGCTCAATACTATACCTTAAACCCTAATCCCTCTACCCTCGACACTCTTATTTAACCCTAATCCCTTGACCATTAACCCTATCCCTCAACCTCAACCTCAACCCTCAACCCTCAACCCTCAACACTCAACTCTAAACATTAAACCCTAATTCATCAACCATAAACCCTAATCCCTCAAACCTAAACCCTATCCCTAAACCATCAACCCTCAACACTATACCTTATACCCTAATCCCTATCCCTTAACCCTTAAAACTTAAACCCTATCCCTATACCCTCAACACTTGATACTATATCTTAAGCCTTAAACCCTCATCCCTAAAGCCTCAACCCTCAATTCTTAAACCTTCAACCCTAAACCCTATCCCTAATCCCTTTACCCTCGACACTCTAACCCTAACCTTGACATTAAACACTAATCCGCCAACCCTAAACCCTAATCTGTCAACCCTAAACCCTCAACACTCGACACTATACCTTAAACCCTAATCCATAAACCCTCAACCCTAAACACTATTAATAAACCCTCAACCCTTGAAACTATACCTTAAACCCTAATCCCTCAACCCTCAACCCTAATACCTCAACCCTCAACCCTAATCCCTCATCCCTAAACCCTAAACTCTATCCCTATTCCTAAACCCTCAACCCTCGACACTATACCTTAAACCCTAATCCCTTATCCCTAAACCCTAAACACTATCCCTCAACCCTTAACCCTTAAAAATTAAACCCTAAAACCTATCCATAAACTCTCGACGCTCAACACTATATTTTAAACCCCAATCCCTTAACCCTTAGCCCTAAAGCCTCAACCCTCAATCGTTAAACCTTCAACCCTAAACCCTATCCCTAATCCCTCTACCCTCAACACTCTACTTTAACCCTAATCCCTTGACCATCAACCCTATCCCTAAACCCTCAACCCTCAACCCTCAACTCTCAACATTAAACCCTAATCTGTCAACCCTAAACCCTAATCCGTCAACCCTAAACCCTAATCCCTCAACCCTAAATCATATCCCTAAACCCTCAACCCTCAACACTATACCTTAAACCATAATCCCTAAACCCTAATCCCTCAACCCTAAACCCTAAACCCTATCCCTAAACCCAACAAAACTACTTTGCCTTATGTTAGGTTGTTAAACCCCTCATTTTTGACACTCTTCTCTTAAAGATATTTGAGTTGCAAGAATATGTCAGAAAAATGGCTATGAACTTTTTTAATGTTAGTAATGTTATATGGCATGTTTTTCTGGCCCATTTGGGGTTCATTATGCTAATAGGTGTACACACTATGAGAAAAGCTTTGCATATGGTACATCCACAGTGAGTAATTAACAGTTGAAATCAGAAGGATGATCATTATGAGAAAAGCTTTGCATTGGGGTACATTTATGTTTCTTGCTGTGCACCCCGCACTTAGGGGAGGTATATTGTTATGAAACAAGCAAATAATCTCCCATTGTTTACTGGCTCTATCCACAAGAACTACTAAACTATACCTTAAACCCTAATCCCTCAACCCTAAACTTTCAACCCTAAACCCTATCCCTAATCCCTCTACCCTCAACAGTCTACCTTAACTCTAATCCCTCGGCCCTTAACCCTAAATGCTATCCCTAAAGCCTCAACCCTAAACCCTAATCCCTCAAGGTCCTAAACTCTAATACCTTATCCCTAAGCTCCAAATCCTATCCCTAAATGCTCAACCCTTAACCTTAAACCTTAATCACTCAATCCTTATCCACCCCTCTCCTCCCCTGTCTGGCTCACTCCCATCTCTACCCTCCTCTATCGTCAACACTATACATACATACATATAGGCATACATAGATACATACATACATATAGGCATACATAGATACATACATACATATAGGCATACATACATACATACATACATACATACATATAGGCATACCTACATACATGATTAATAGCCTTAAACATAAAAAAATTTAAGTTTAACATAACACGCTCGCGTTATTTAAAACATGAAAAACAGCACAAACTTTTGTTGTAAAGGAAAAATGCAAAGAAAATAATAACGCGAGCGCGTTATAACGCGCTCGCGTTATGTCTTGCTTTAGGAATCCCAAGCCTTGGGCTTGGGATTTGCTTTGGATTTCCAACCCAAAGGCTTGGAGTGCCTTATGAACAGTAACAGACGTGTTTTTCCATATTCTTCAAGATTTTAGATAATTTTGTTCGTGCTAACCCTCAGATTTGCACGTGTTTCAAGGTCAAACAAATCAAACACCTGGGTATGTTAGGCTTTCTCTTAGCTATCTGACGATGTAATTTTTTTCACATTTTAACAATGTTAAGCCTTTCATCTTTAATTTTTTTTGTTTGTGTGTCCGTTTTTGGGCAAAAACCACTGTTTGGTCTTTTTTTCATTGTAAATTAACTATTCATTGAAATTTCAAAAAAATTACATATTTAGAAACTAGACTCCATTCTACAAATATTAAAAAAAGAAAAAAATGATTTTTGATTAGTTTTCAAAATTTATAGGGGTAGCACGGCCAAAATTCTGTTTTTTAGGATGTGTCCACTTTGAAAATTAGTAAAAAATCAAATATTCATCAAATAATTATCAAAAAAATTGGGCATAAACTACATGCTATTAGCTAATTTCTCACCGAAGCGATTTTAAAAATACCAAAAAAAAGTTGACCTTTTGAGGGAGCCACAAAACATGCTATGTTATGTTTTTTTGACAGAAACAACACCAATTTCTGTGGCTCCCTCTTTTGAACCCCTTAATCTATGCCATTTTCAAAAAATAATAGTAGTTTAGAAAGTAGACTCGGAGCACTACGAACATTGTTTGGTTGCATCTCCAAATTTTGAGTGTAACTATGCTCAATTTCTCATCCAAGGCCAGTATTTCCTAATTTCAGAAAAAAAGTGGCCACTTAAGACCCCTTTTTGGCCCCCCATCTTCCTGCACTTACCCTGGAAAAGTATGCTACACAAAAGGAGGTGCCATCAAAACTTATACATTTTTCTTTCTACAGAAATGAATACATATGTTGCTCAAAGCTACAGGAAAAGAGACTTATCATCTGTAAGAGTTGTTCACAGACAAGAGAACAAGATGCATTTTCATATGAGTACAAGTTGCTACAGAATAGTTTGTAAACCTAAAAAACTTCCTACATACAGTCAATGATCAAGAACAATGAAGTTTTCTACCATGACCCTGAACAGAAAGAGAGGTTTTTTCCCTCATTTTAAAAAAATGAAACCCTAACATCCACCTTTTATGCATAGTGAGGGTAAGAAGTACAGAGAGGTGTCCCTGCACCATGGCCGTCCCTGAAGGATACAGTCAAAGAGATGTATGAAAAAATAGCAAAATACCATGGCTATATCAACAAAGGTTATGTCATTGAATCTGGAAACTTTTTTGTTGAAATGCTAAATACTTTTGCATCTATAGAAGAAAAATGAGAAGTATACAGAGAAGAGTATGCATGGCTATGATAGGAAAAGTATCTTTTTGCTTAAAAAGAAATACCCATTTGCATACAAAAAGGCCTTTGTTTCTTACACCACAGAAGCCATCTTTTGTTTCATCCTTGTATCTACAAAATGTAATGGAGCATAGCTGTGGAGAAAATTAAGGGTTACTGTGTGAAAATATATGAAATCCTTGTTTTAAATTTTTTTTTTGAAACCCTTATTTCATTCTTTGTCACCTGGTTGAATGAGCACTATAGAAAGCAAAATGGAGCATGGCTATAGCCAAGAGGGTTCATGATGCACAAAATTTCAAAACCCTTATCTCCTTTTTCAAAATACAGTGAAAGAAATAAGACTGAGGAGAGTGAGAAGAACCAGCAAGTTTACCTCAAGAGTGTGAGCAGAGAAAGAGATTGTAGGAGCCGCGACCTCTCTTTTGAGGATTTTCTTATTTTTTCTCACATTTGTGAAGAGTTTCAAGATAAACACACAAAAGGAAACAAAACATAGTGTCAAAGAAATTATAGAGGAAAGTAAATGCATGGCCACGGCCATAGAGCCAAGAAAAGCTAAAGAAAATGTAAAGAATGCTGGCATGAAACCAAAGATATAGCACTCACTAGTCGCCACCATTCCTTCCCACTCAGAAAAGTGCAAAGACATCATAGATTTCGACCTCAGGAACCTAAGGAATAGTAGAAGGAGATCAAAACCTAAGTGCAATGGAGTTGCAGAGCGGCGGCCACAAAAATGGAAGAATAAAAATGAATAACAAAGTTTACGATTATACTTTGTTTTGTTAAACCTTCTTTCTCCTCTTTCATTTTTGACTCATGAAATGCCAAACATTATTACTAAATCTATTTGTCAACCAAGGTCAACATGTTTAATGAAGCAAATTCCTAGTGATTATTGCAAGGAGTGGCCGACAGGAGGGGTGTCTTATGTAATAAAGGTGGTCGGTAACTTAATAAGGGTAAGACTTAGGCCTTAATGCCTTGTGATATTCAATGCAAACCCCTTTCCTTAGGATTGACTATGAGGTAAGTCAAAAGAATCATGTTCAAAATCACATGGTCGACATTGCATGGATAAATAAGAATATTCCTTATGCCTTTAGAATGAATTATCATAAGAGGTCAAAGGTGTGAACTCATGTAAAGACAAGATGCATACAAGGTGGCAGAGGCCTATATTTAGAATTCATTGCTTTGCATAAGAGAAGATATAATTTGCATGATAAGGCATTTGGCAAGATGGTAGGGGGCCTTCTTAGACTGTTGTTTTTTTTTACATGGTGGCAGTACTTGTGCATGGAGTAATAAGGGTATTTTTTGCTTTAATGCATGGTAAGGATGTAAAGTCAAATGGAGACATAAGGTTATGGACTTATGATATGAATAGCAAATGTAATATAATTTATTTAAGATATTATTAAGACAATTATATTAATTGTTACTAATAATAGCTTAAATAAATTATTTTAAATATAAGTCATATATAGCGCACATGAGGTTTTAATGGAATATTCATTCATTGAATATTATTTACTAGCCATTGCATTGCATGGGTTGATGAGGTTAGGAGTTATTGTTGACTTGTGCATGGAGCAGTTTGAGGAGCAGATTGAGGAGTTGTATGAGTAGTTCACATTGAATCGAGCACTTCATTTCATTGGTGCATGGATCAGAGACAATTTTGACACTTTATATTTATTTTTCCATCAATTTGGAGGTGTTTTTGGCATGATTTCAGGATTTGCATGGGAATCAGTTATCATTTTATGCATGTGCTATTTTGAGATAACTGAGGTTCAAATTCCAGTTGTTTATAGGTCAATCTTTTGACCTATCTTTTCTATATATTGTAAAACTTCATTCATTATGGAGTTAGTTCTTGGTTCTCATTTTGATTCAGACAGATTAGGGAATTTTTGTAGCTCATTTTTTACAGTTTTATTGAGAGATCGGTAGGTTATAGGTTCTATTTTGTCCTTTTGCAGTATTTCCTTTGTTTCTTTGAGATCAAATAGTTACCTTTCCATTTAGTGCTAATTATTTGAAGTGATTTGATGAAAATTTACTGCGTTTAACCATTAAACCTTTAAAATTATTGTCTCACTTTATTGCTTGCAGTAGTAAGCATATGACTATCATAGGTCTTAGGTTGTGTTAACAGAAAATAATATTTTTGTGTTGTGAAAAACCATTTCCTTCATAGAAAGCCTATTTTCAAGCCTTCCTTAGAATCACTTTTGTGATATTTATGCTAAGATTGGATTGTGTGAAAGTCATATTTTTGAGTTATATTGTGAACCAGATTGTGTATTTTCACCCATTTTAGGTGCATCACCAAATTTTCATAGTTTTCATTTCCTTATAGTTTCATTCTTACCCTTTTCCAAAACAGAAATCATACATTCCAAATAAAATATTTTAAGGGAACAAGCCCACAATTTGGAGGTCTAATTTCATTATAGGGCACCCACAACCTAAAATTAGTCCCATGTTACACAGAATTGCAGTGCTTTTTCAGCCTTGCATACGGGTGCAATTCCAAGTGATAATGTTCAGTTTTTGGCATGCTTTGTAGGACTTTGAACTAATTTTTTGTTCAAAAGAACTTATTCTTTTTGTTATTTTTTGGTATTAACAGCAGAATTTTTAGCCTTTTAGAAGTTCATTTTCAAGTACCTGGTGACTCTAATACTTTGGTTTTATAGATTAGATCTTGCAGCCTATGAAAAAATATCAAACAAGGTCAAGTAAATATTATGAGAAGAGGAATAAGCAGTTATCTCCACCAAAGAGGAGAATAAAAGTAGATAAAGAGATCAACATAGCAGATTTATTAGTTGTTTCATATCTACCAAACACATACCCAGAGTTTGCTTCACACCAGAATTTGTTATTTGCAAGTTCATCATCAGAATTTCATAGTTCGCCACCAACAAGCCCAAGGGAGCATATTCCTATTTTTTAAGAGGAACCTCTTCTTCTTGAGTTTGCAGAAGAAGAACTTGTGTTACAAGAAATATTTCAAGTAGTTTCAGTCCAAGCACCAGCTCAAATTCTACCTAGTCCAATGTCTTTACTCAAAGGAGGAGGAGGATGACCTATTCCACTTGGTGGAGGAGATGAAGGTGGAGGAGGTGGAAGAAATCCACCACCACCTCAAAATCAGCCTTTTGTTACATTTAATGGAGGCAGTCCTTTGAATCTAAATCAACATGATGATATACCAATGGCTGCATTGAAGAGTTTACCAAGTTTCATAGGAGAAGATGGGACTACACCCATTGAACATATCAGAGATGTGGCTACTTTATGTTCTGTTCATCACATTACTGAGGAGAACATAGTAGTCAGGTTATTGGCAGCATCACTCAAAGGTAAATCTCTTCAATGGTTTAGAGGATTAAGAGTTAATTCAATTAGATCTTGGGATGAGTTAGGTGTTGCTTTGAATATGCAATTTCAGGATAAATCTAATAATTTATCATTAGTTGAACAAATGACTACGATTAAGAGGGCTCCACAAGAGCAAATGATAGATTTTAATTTCAGATTTCAAAAAATATGGAATAGAATCCCTAAAACGTTGAAACCATCCAGAACATGCTTTTTTATATTATTTGAGAGCATTAAATTATGATATTGTTGTTATGATACAATCTATGGGGGGGTTACTTTACTAGATGCTTTTAATATTGCAATAAGAACAGAAAACAATTTAATACAAACTGGTAAAATAGCACCTAGGCCACCAATGCCAATTTTTCCAGATATATAGCCATTAATTTCAAATTCAGCCTTACATATTTCATCAATACCATCTTTTGGGTATCAAGCAAATGTAAAACATAGTACAGATCCCATTCATTCTAAGTTTCAGGAGTTGAAAGAAAAATCAGCAAAGTATAGCAAAGATATTGCAGACTATGAGCAATGATTTAGTGAGTCTAAAAATTCAAACAAATCAGAATAACAGACCTTACCAAGCAGCCCCTTACCAAGCAAATAGACCTAGTTATCAAGCAGATTACCAGGGTGAAAGGAGAAATTACAATAATAAGCCAAATCAGTAATATAATCCAAATGCTGTCAACACATAAAAAAAAATGATGCCTATACAGAATAACATGGTACAAGATTATGCATGGTGTTACCCATGTAACTAGCATCATAACCAGGCCACTTATCCAAATGGGATAGTAAGTCAAGAATTGATAGTACAGAATAACAATGCTATTGTTGAAAATTGAGCAGGTGATGTAAATAACCAACTAGATAATCAAACTCAATATGTTAATCCTGATGTAGCTTTGATGAATTGGTAGGCTAATAAATTTTGTGGTGTAAATCAGCTGCCAGGACAAAAGCAACATTTTACTAATATTGCATCAAACACAAGATCAAAAAAGAGAGTTGTTGACCTGCAACAACAGTCTGGAAATCCAAATCAGCAAGCTGGAAATGTGCAACAACAAGCTGATAAAGGTAAAAGTACAATTTCTACAACTCAGAATGAACAGAATCAAACTTCTACATCAAAAGGTATACATATTCTGTCAAGACAACCAACTATAGAAAATAAACAGCCAACTAAAGACCAACCAAAGGTTGCTGTCTCAAAAGTACAACAAAAGGTTAGTGGTCCTGCTTTCAATATTTTGGATCATATGAAAAAGGCAATAGTAAGCATGTCTATTTTAGATGCTTTACATATTCCAAGACAAAAGGATTTGTTACAAAATATATTATCTCAGTTACCTTTGTTAAATGAAGTACAAAAAATACATCAACCTCAAGTTATGCTTGCAAATGAGACAGAAGAAAGAGTAGAACAACCTAAACCAGTAGGCAAACCTCCACCATTCTATGTCACCCTGATTATAGGTGACTATTTAGTACATAATTGCATGATAGATTCAGAAGCCATCAACTCAGTTATGCCAAAATAGCTAGCTGATAAGTTAGGTCTGAAAATGAACCTGTTGTTAGAGGTGTTGTACAAATGGATGGAACTGAGGTCAATACAGTTGGAATGCTCAAAAATTTGGGCCTTACTTTGCATGCTTGTCAAAACCCTGTTATACATCAAGATATTTATGTCATAGATCTGCCACCTACCTTTGCTATTTGCTTATCCAGAGACTTTACAACAAGGTTAGGAGGATATTTATCATCTGATTGGACACATTTATTTCAAAACTAGATATGGAACCAAGGTTACAATCAAATCTGAACCATTAGCCAAAGATCACCTTGAGCCTTATACACCTAGTTCAATAAATGCTAATCTATCCATTTTTTATCAAGAGGATTTGATTCTTGTCTAAGACCCAAATACACCTTTAGAGGGAATTCCAGATATGGTTTTAGATCAATGGGCAGGAGAGAACCATGAAATAGATCCATTTGAACAAATGGATGAAATAGGCCTTGGTGTATACATGATCCAGGAGAAAAAAACAATCATTCCAAATCTGATTAAAGAAGAAAAATAGCAAACTATTGAGGCAGAAAATGATGTGTAGAACTTTATTTTGATGGTTCAAGAAGCAGGATTGGTGTTGGAGGAGGGGTTGTTTTAGTTTCTCTTACAAGTGAGAAATATTATTCATCTTTTAGATTTACTTTCAACTGTTCTAACAACTCAGCTGAATATGAATCTTTAGTTCATGGACTAGAATGGGCAAGAAAAAGAAAGATCAAGTGTTTAAAAGTTTTTGGAGATAGTGAGTTAGTGGTTAAACAAATCTGAAATCTTGTTGCCACAAAAAATGACTTGCTAAAATTATATAAACATAGAGTTTGGGACATGATAGAGGAATTTGAGGCATTTAATCTAATATCTGTACTTAGAACTAATAATAAGCAAGCTGACAAATTAGCTGCCATAGGAGCTAAATATGATATTCCTGCTAAAAGGAAAAATGTTCACTCTCCTCTATATGTCAAAGTTGTTGTTAGACCATTAGTCCTAGACAATAATATCAGCTGACAAGTGTTTGATAGTGATGAACAGATTGTAAATTTTTTAATGGAAGAGGTTGAATTTTTTGTAGGTAATCAGCAAAAATTTATGCAACAATATGATTATCAAATACTTCAGTTAAGATCAAACAAGCTACCTAAATGCCTAGTGACCTTAGAATCAATTTTCAATACTAATGATCAAGTAAGAAAGGATAAGGCCAACTTGTTAGTAAAGCAAGAACATTATGAACCCATTGAGATATTTAAAGGAAAGTTACTCAAGCTTGGAAAGATATGTACAAAGGAGGAATAGCAAGCATTTATTTAGCTTTGCCAGGAGTTTAGTGACATATTTGCATGGGAATATGGAGATCTGAAAGGTTTCAACCCAGAGTTGGCTCAACACGCAATAGAGCTTAAACCCAAGGCAAAACCTGTCAAACAGAAGCAAAGGCCACTAAGTCCTAAGCTGAAAGTACTTATGAAAATAGAACTCAATAAACTCATTGAAGGTAATATCATATTTCCTATCAAACATACTTCATTGGGTTTCTAGCTTGGTTCCTGTCAGGAAAAAGAATGGAGAATCAGATTATGTGTTGATTTTCGTGATTTAAACATAGAATCTTTAAAGGATCATTATCCTTTACCATCTATGGAACAAATATTGCAGGGTTGTTTCTAGATCAGAAAGGTTTTCTTTATTGGATGGTTATTTAGGTTATAATCAGATTCTTGTAAAAGAAGATCAGTACAAGACAACATTTACTACAAAATGGGGAAACACTAGCATACAGAAAGATGCCATTTGGTTTATCAAATGCAGGTGCAACATTTCAAAGAGCAATGGACATGGCCTTTCAAGGTCTGATTAATAAATTTGTGCTTGTATACTTAGATGATGTGACTATTTTTTCTAAAAAGCTGAAGATCATTTTCATCATTTAAGACTAATCTTTGAGAGATGTAGAGAATTTGGGGTATCACTAAACTCAAAGAAGAGTATTTTCTATGTTCATGAAGGCAAATTGTTGGGACACATAGTGTCTAAAGATGGACTATCAATTGATCCTAAAGAATCACTGCAATCCTGGCATTACCTCTTCCCGCGCACAAGAAAGACTTACAAAGCTTTCTAGGAAGGATTAACTTTGTAAGAAGGTTTATTCCCTAACATAGTAGAACTTTTACAACCTCTTACAGCAATGCTGAAGAAGAATTTTCCTATCAGCTGGACCAAAGAAGGAAAGCATAGCTTTGAAGAAATAAACGAAGCACTTGCTGCTACTCCAACATTGATAAATCCAAATTTTGACAAAGACTTCATCTTGTATGGATTTGGTAGTGTGGATACAATATCAGTTATGCTTTGTCAACATAATGATGAAGGGTTAGAATAGCCTGTAGCATTTTTCAGCCAAGTTCTGCATGATTATGAGGTAAGATATCTTTTGTTGAAAAATATGTATTGGCTATTATAAGGAGCTTAAAGAAGTTCAAACATATGCTGTCAAATAATAGAATTAGTTATATGGTTGCTCACCCTACAGTGAAAGAATTCTTACTTAGTAAAGATTTGAGTGATAAAAGAGCAGAGTGGATAACACAAGTTATGGAATATGACATCCAAATTAAAGTTACTAAGCTGGTCCGAGGCAAAGGACTGTGTGAATAGCTTGCAGAAAAGGAAACATACAACAAGGAACTTGAAGGGGAAGCTGAAACAGTGCTTCAAAACAATGAAATAGCTGTTGTCCCAGATTGCCTACAAGTTGGGTGCATGATATGATCCATTATCGGCACACTGGTGATTTTCCACAAGGCTTGGACAGATCTAAAAGAAGATATTATAGATTACAGGCAATTCCCTATGCTGTAATTGACAGGATTCTGTACAAAAGAGACTTTAATAATGTTTGCTGAGATGTGTACAGCTAGATTAGATTCAAAAGATTCTACAAAAATTTCATGATGGACCTTCTGGAGGTCATTTTGCAGCTAGAACAACAGCTCCGAAAATTATGAGAGCTGGTTACTATTAGCCTGACATGTTCAAGGATGCTCATGAATGGGTAAAGAAATGTCTAAAATGTTTAGTTTTTGCAGGTAAACAAAGACTGGCAGCAATGCCCTTACATCCAATCCAAGTGGAGCAGCCATTTGGCAAGTGGGGATTGGACTTCATTGGTCCTATTAACCCACCTTCAAGTCAAGGACACAAGTGGATTTTGACTGCTATCGATTATTTCACTAAATGGACTGAAGCAGTTTCTTTGAAGGATGCTAATGAAACATCAATCCTGAATTTTTATCAAGATCTAATGTCTAGGTTTGGAACTCCTGACTCTATTATTTTAGATAATGCTTTAGTATTTATTGGATTAAGAGTATCTAATTGGTCTGTCAAAAATAACATATTTCTGAATATCTCATCAAATTATTACCCTTAGGGTAATAGTCAGGCTGAATCAACTAATAAAAATCTGATTAAAATCATAAAGAAAATAGTTGATGAAAATCAGAGGTCTTGGCATGATAAGTTAAAGTTAGCATTATGGGCTGATAGGATTACACCTAAAAGATCAACAAGTAATTCACCCTATGTGCTTACATATGGAAAGGAAGCCAAATTACCAATAATGGTGGAGTTGCCAACACTTAGTTACATAAAAGAGTTAGAGCTACTTGAAGAACAACCAATGGAAATCAGGCTTGCATAGCTGATTGAACTTGAAGAAATTAGGGAAGAGGCCTTGGAAACATTGGAAGTACACCAGGCCCAAATGAAAAATACATTTGATAAAAGAACAGTACTAAGAATTTATAAAGAAGGAGATCTAGTTTTCAAGTGGAATGAGTTGAAGAGCAGACCGGGTTAGCATACCAAGTTTGATGCAATGTGGGATGGACCATATATAATAACAGAATGTAAGCAACACAATGCATTCCAGCTTGCTAAGTTAGATGGTGAGTTGTTGCCAATCCCAGTCAATGGGGTTCACCTCAAGTTATGCTATTAGTGAGGTAACCTTATGCTGAAAATAAGTGCTTCTACACATTTTAATTTCAATTATTGTTTTGGTTTCCAAGAAGTGCTTTTGCACATGTTGCTGATTTTGTTTTAAGCAAATCAGTTTAGTTTAAGTTTTTCAGTTTGTTTCTGCTGTTGTGTTCAGTTACTGTGAGTTGCAGAAATTCTCTAGGTTCAGGGCAGAAAAGACTCTATGCCCAATGGAGAAGCAAAGGCTACTGGTTCTAAGTTGTTTAGCAGACAAACACCCTTGAGAGGTTGAGAGAAATGTTAATAATTTATTGTTCACACCTAAAATTAGTTTGACCTAAGTGTAATTGTTCAGAAAGGATAGAAGAAAGCTTCAAAGTTATGCATTTATTGAACTATTGATATCTTGACAAAGCAGAGAAGAGATTTAGTTGACAGGATAACCCATCAATCTAATCAAGACAGATGAGTTATCATGACAAGAGAATGGGATTGCCAAGGTACCAGTCATTCGAGAAATACAATTGTTGTTTACATCATGTTATTTTTCAAGAGTTATCAGTTAGATTCATTATTCAATTAATTAGTTTTGAATAAAAGAAAGAAAGATATTTGTATTGAACTGTTATTTCATGTTATGTTTTGAACATACATTCAAGTATATGTTACTTTATCTTATGCATTGATTAAAAAAGGAAATACATATACATCATATGCATAAGAGAAATTAATTGATCATGTTTAAAATAAGTGTTCAAATGTGTCCCACACAAGCCGTGGGAATAACTAGACTGAGCAATTGCAGACATGCAAGCTATATATCTGTTTGATAAAAGAAAAGAAATGAACACATGATAAAATGAAACATCTATCATTGCCTAAGCAAGAAGGTTGTTTGTTGATGCCGATCTTCAGTCTTCAGTCTTTACTTTCAGCTCCCATCATCAGTTGAACCAGCAAAATTTTGGGGACAACTCTGTTAGCGCTCTGGATGTTTAAAGTTATCACATGCTTTTATCAAACAGATACATCTACTTATCACATCATGCATTGCATATGAAAGATCAGATTAGATAAGTGCTACAAATCATTAAGATCAGGAAGAGGATCAATCAATGCTATCAAGTATATTTTTTATGCTAGCTTGTTTGTTCACTATGTAAGTATTGGACAAGTATTGTTGCTGATTTGAAGACAAATAAATATGTGGATTAAATGTGGCTCCCACAAGGGTTTGAGCCCAGCATGTTTTCTTTTGCAAAAGAGTATCAGAAAGGACAAGATGCATCATTCCAAGCTACACTATGCATCATCTAATCAACTTATAGAAAAGATGTCATCATGACACTCATTAAAGTTGACAAATGCAGAAATCAAAATTGCAGCCATAGAAGGTATTTCATCTCTTTCATATCATTATCAGAATACCACTTTTCTGTCATGTTTTATGTCACATCTGCAAAATCAGACTTAAGAAATGACAAGAAGAGTGAATAGAGATAGGTACAGTCATCAAGTACAGCCATCAGGTGCAGACATGGTCACATGTGTTTAAAAAGTTTCTATTGTATATTAGAAAGAAGAAACAGGCTACAGGAACCCTTTATTTGTTAAGCATATGATATTCAAAGAGTAAAAGACATGACCAAACTGATGCACATCTTGTAGTCATTACCATATGAATGTCTATAGCACTATCCAATGATAATAAAGGAGTGGCAAGGTAGAGAAATATCAAAATACAGGTATCATGGTCTCTGGCAGAATGGAGAAAATATTTACAAATATCTAATGCTACAAGAGAGATCAAACAACAAGGCATCAATACCTCTGACTATTAGTAGTCAAGTATTTCTTATGCATACCTTGTAACTGCTAACTGTCACAATGATGGAGGAGAAATAGTAAAGGACTCAGAATATATATATGTGCCATAATGACAATGTGACATAAGGCCATGACATTCAGATACAGAAAGATGGATGGAATCTAGAGATATGATGTTGTTCATAATCAAAGCAACTAGTGTGCAAGAGTTGTCATAGAATATGCAAGGTTTTATAATGAAGAGTACATGATAAGCAGCCATACATCAATCATAAAGAAAATTAGTTATAGAATTTAGGTAATAACAGCTAAGGGCAGTCATGATTTTGATCCTTGTGATGATATCATCATCAAAAGTGGACAGTCAACTATGATATAAACAAGTCACAATGCTAATGCAGAGATACATTCTAAAAAAGTGGAGACAACATACAGTTAAGAAGTTGATAAATAGATGCAAGAAGATCAATATCTTAGCATGAACATCCTTCAGAAAGCATAAGATTGTTATAATGCAATAATAGCAAGGGCCGTTTGTTTCATTGTTCCATTCAGTATGATAGCAAAGAGAAGAATGACTATAGAAGACTCACAACATGCCATATGCTACAGTGATAAGTTGACAGAGACAAAAACAAGCATTCATTATTTCTCATGTCACTTTTCCTAACTGACACAGTTGTGATACAGGCCTTGCTTCATGAAGGACAGGAAAGTTGAACAGGAGAGAATTCAAATGCATATTGAACATGCTTAAGAAGATAAGTGAATAGTACAAATTGCAAGCCTTCTGAAAAAGTATGCTACACAAAAGGAGGTGCCATCAAAACTTATACATTTTTCTTTCTACAGAAATGAATACATACGTTGCTCAGAGCTACAAGTAAAGAGACTTATCATCAGTAAGAGTTGTTCACAGACAAGAGAACAAGCTGCATTTTCATATGAATACAAGTTGCTATAGAATAGTTTGTAAACCTAACAAACTTCTTGCATACACTCAATGATCAAGAACAATGAAGTTTTATGCCATGACCCTGAACAAAAAGAGAGGTTTTTTCCCTCATTTAAAAAAAAAAATGAAACCCTAGCTTCCACCTTTTATACACAGTGAAGGTAAGAAGTACAGAGAGGTGTTCTTGCACCATGGCCATGCCTGAAGGATACAATCAAAGAGATGTATGAAAAAATAGAAAAATACCATCTATATCAGCAAAGGTTATGTGTCATTGAATCTGGAAAATCTTTGTTGAAACCCTAAATACTTTTTACATCTACAAAAGAAAAATGAGAAGTGTACAGAGAAGAATATGCATGGCTGTGATAGGAAAAGCATTTTTTTTCTTAAAAAGAAATACCCATTTGCAGACAAAAAAGCCTTTGTCTCTTACACCACAAAAGCCATCTTTCGTTTCATCCTTGTATCTACAAAATGTAATGGAGCATAGCCGTGGAGAAAATTAAGGGTTTCTGTGTGAAAAGATATGAAATCCTTGTTTTAATTTTTTTTTGAAACCCTTATTTCATTCTTTGTCTTCTGGTTGAATGAGCACTACAGAAAGCAGAATGGAGCATGGTCGTAGCTAGGAGGGTTCATGATGCACAAAATTTCAAAACCCTTATCTCCTTTTTCAAAATATAGTGAAAGAAATAAGACTGAAGAGAATGAGAAGAAATAGCAAGTTTACCTCAAGAGTGTGAGCAGAGAAAGAGACTGTAGGAGCTGCGGCCTCTCTTTTGAGGATTTTCTTATTCTTTTCTCACATTTGTGAAGAGTTTCAAGATAAACACACAAAAGGAAACAAAACATAGTGTCAAAGAAATTGCAGAGGAAAGTAAATGCATGGCCACGGCCATAGAGCCAAGAAAAGCTACAGAAAATGTAAAGAATGTCAGCATGTTCCCAAAGATACAACAGTCACCAGTCGCCACCATTCCTTCCCACTCAGAAAAGTGCAAACACATCATGGATTTTGACCTCAGGAACCCAAGGAATAGCAGAAGGAGATCAAACCCTAAGTGCAATGGAGTTGCAGAGCAAGGGCCACAAAAATGAAAGAATAAAAATGAATAACAAAGTTTAGGTTATACTTTGTTTTGTTTGAACCTTCTTTCTCATCTTTCATTTTTGACTCATAAAATGCCAAACATCATTACTAAATCTATTTGTCGACTGAGGTCAACATGTTTAATGATGCAAATTTCTAGTGATTATTGCAAGGAGTGGTTGACAGGAGGGGTGTCTTGTGTAATAAAGGTGGTCGGTAGTAATAAGGGTAAGACTTAGGCCTTAATGCCTTGTGATATTCAATGCAAACCCCTTTCCTTAGGATCGACTATGAGGTAAGTCAAAAGAAACATGTTCAAAATCACATGGTCGACATTGCATAGCTAAATAAGAATATTCCTTATGCCTTTAGAAGGAATCATCAAAAGAGGTCAAAGGTGTGAACTCATGTAAAGACAAGATGCATACAAGGTGGCAAAGGCCTATATTTAGAATTCATTGCTTTGCATAAGAGAAGATATAATTTGCATGATAAGGCATTTGGAAAGATGGTAGGGGGCCTTCTTAGACTATTGTTTTTTTTTTTGCATGGTGGCAGTACTTGTGCATGGAGTAATAAGGGTATTTTTTGCCTGAATGCATGGTAAGGATGTAAAGTCAAATGGAGACATAAGGTTTTTGACTTATGATATGAATAGCAAATGTACTATATTTATTTAAGATATTTTTAAGACAATTACATTAATTGTTACTAATAATAGCTTAAATAAATTATTTTAAATATAAGTCATATATAGCGCACATGAGGTTTTAATGGAACATTCATTCATTGAATATTATTTACTAGCCATTGCATTGCATGGGTTGATGAGGTTAGGAGTTATTGTTGACTTGTGCATGGAGCAGTTTGAGGAGCAGATTGAGGAGTTGTATGAGCAATTCACATTGAGTTGAGCACTTCATTTCATTGGTGCATGGATTAGAGATAGTTTTGACACTTTATATTTATTTTTCCATCAGTTTGGAGGTGTTTTTGGCATGATTTCAGGATTTGCATGGGAATCAATTATCATTTTATGCATGTGCTATTTTGAGATAACTGAGGTTCAAATTCCAATTGTCTATAGGTCAATCTTTTGACCTATCTTTTCTATATATTGTAAAACTTCATTCATTATGGAGTTAGTTCTTGGTTCTCATTCTAGTTCAAACAGATTAGAGAATTTTTGTAGCTCATTTTTTATAGTTTTATTAAGAGATCGGTAGGTTACAGGTTCTATTTTGTCCTTTTGCAGTATTTCCTTTGTTTCTTTGAGATCAAATAGTTACCTTTCCATTTAGTGTTAATTATTTGAAGTGATTTGATGAAATTTTACTGTGTTTAACCATTAAACCTTTAAAATTATTGTCTCACTTTATTGCTTGCAGCATTAAGCATATGACTATCGCAGGTCTTAGGTTTTTTGTGTTGTGAAAAAACATTTCCTTCATAGAAAGCCTATTTTCAAGCCTTCCTTAGAATCACTTTTGTGATATTTATGCTAAGATTGGATTGTGTGAAAGTCAGATTTCTGAGTTATATTGTGAACCAGATTGTATATTTTCACCCATTTTAGGTGCATCACCAAATTTTCACAGTTTTCATTTCCTTATAGTTTCATTCTTACCCTTTTCCAAAACAGAAATCATACATTCCAAATAGAATATTTTAAGGAAACCAACCCACAATCTGGAGGTCTAATTTCATTATAGGACACCCACAACCTGAAATTAGTCCCATGTTACACAGAATTGCAGGGCTTTTTCATCCTTGCATACGGGTGCAATTCCAAGTGATAACAGCTCCATCTACTAAACAAGTAGCCATAGGTACAAAGGTACAATCTTGACATGGCCACTAAAACTCACTGCTCAAGGTACAAAGGTCAAAGGCATCCTTTTTCAATATTTAATTGAAAAGAGTTGGATGCTTCACTGCATTACAGGTAGTAGTGTATACAAATGGTTAGAAATCTGTGAGTAAGGTCTCTTCTTCCTTGACTCTTAGGGTAAACACTTAAATTTACAGTAATCATAACAATCTTCATTTCTCTTGTCTAAAATGCAATCCAAAGGGATTAACAAGATTAAAAGATGAGCAATCAGCAACCAAGGTCCATCTACCCGTGGCTGGAGTATATGTCAAAATAGAATCATGTGTATGTAAATCATAACAACAATTCACTTATCACTTCTTAGCACACAGACTTGACAAAAGGCATGGAAAATGAGAGTACCATTCCAATGTCATAGTAGCCTCACTCCAATGCAAATTTCCTATGCAAAATTAACATCAACATCCTATAACTATACACTAGATATAAAAAAAACAATGTGTCATTAACCAGTCGCATGTTGGACCATGCAAGACTAGTGTGGGTGTTCAATGTGCATAACACAAGCCAAGATATAGTGCGAAATAAGCATATATCAGCATCCAAATGGGACATGCCTCTTAAATGGTTACTAAAATCCCAACACTTCTAGATGTCAAACACCCTTGCATGTTGCATGCATCAACATGGTTAGATTGTAACAATTTTTCTATCACCGTGTAGATCAGACCACGAATGAAATATTCAATCTTTCATTTACTATACTTTCAATTCAAACTATTCACATATAGGTAAAAACTGAATGGAGGTAGAGAAGCTTTAAACTAAAGGTTAAAATAAATCAAATGATGATAGATCTGATTTCATACAAGGCTTTTATAAAACTTGGATAGAAGAAACCCTGAATTAGAAGGATGACATTAGATTACAATTTTTGGGTTTTGTTCTATTGAGATCAGCCAAAGTTTTCCCTCTTTTGTATACTGTATGTCAACCCTGGGTTTTGATCTTTTGTACAATTTCAATTGCTATGGCTTACAGGAAAGAATTCCCAACTCTGATTTCAGTTGTCTAGGACAGCCACATGACTGGTTCTCAGAAAAAATTGAAGCAAACAAGTTTGATGCATTCAGAGAAACACTTGATTGATTACATGGTGTTAAATGATAGACATGTGTCCTAGGAGCCTCAGAGAAATCATGCATGATACATAATTAGAAAAGATCGAAAGTGAATCTCGGTGGAGAGTTTCCCTCTTGAGTCTTTAGCCTGTAAGAAAAGTCAGGGAACTTGTTCTGGGATTCATATCATATGTGAATCTTTGTATCCTAGTCTAAGTTCATCATTTTATAACTAGAAACGTGCAAGCTTTGCCTACCTGGTACAGTTGATTATCATTTTCTTTGATTATTGAATGTGCATTTATCTAACAGATGAGTTCCTTGCACGTATGGTGCGGAGATGCCTTTGATTCTCCTGGAGACACTCATTTACCTGGTCACCATGGTTGTGTCTATAATTGCTTTAGGGGTTTCCATCCCTCTTTGTCGAAGCTTTGCCTCATGAAACCTAAGCAGGGTTTCTTACCCTACCCTAATTCTCTTAAACTATTGGTTCCTTTTTTTTCTGCTTTTTCTCGTTTCGGGAAGTTATCTACTACCATTTTTCCTTGTTCCTAGAATAGTTCACCCTGTGATGGGCTGGCTTCTTTACTTATTAGGCTCCATGTCATTTGGGGTGGTTCTAAAAAATGCATTCCTACTCCCAGCTTTACCACTTTTCACCCCTTGGTTGGGTATATTTGGGTCATTCATTGTCATGGCTTTTCCATTCTACACTAATGGTATAGTAAGAGCATTTTCTATAGCAGGATATGTATTTTTAGCAGCTCCTTTTGTGTGGTGGGCTCTTAAGAGAGTAATGTCATCTTTGGACACATCAGTTGAACGTGAAGCATTGAGAGTGTGGGGAGCCTCATCAAAATCTGAACCATGGTCTCTGTTCATGAAGGTTTGTTAAAACTAGTTGTTCTTTCTCCAATTGGTGGTCATGAGTGCTCTAACCAACTGTTCAACAATTAGAATCTCAGTTCAAGAAACCTTTTTTAGGTCACTGCAATTTGAATAGAGCAAGCTATTGATTTCACACAACAAAGCTAAAAATCATTAACGATGCATGTTGGGGGACTTATTAGACCAAATAAATTCAAGTTGTTTTCTGACTTTAAAAACCATTTGCAATGGATCAACAAGTCACTCTTGCTTTTTTTGATCATTTATAGTTTTAAATTTTTAAAGTTTTTGGTAAAACTGTATATAAATTTTTACACAGTTTTAAGAAAAGCTTTACAAATTTATTTTCAACAGACTGAAAAACTAATGCTACTAATTTATAGGGTTTTTAACACATATCGTAGTTTTAATAAACCAAAAGACATGAGCTTTAATGCACATAGGAAAACTGAACTTGCTATGTTTTACAGTAAGTCAAACTCTAAAACACAAAAAAGGCTATGAAAAGAGTTAAAAACACAGACAGAATGCAGGTAGACAACATTAGCATACCACATGGAAAACCTCAATCTCTGTTGTTGCTGTGGAATTTTCTATTACAGGTTAATGAATAACATGGACAAATCTGTATATGCTACTACAGAGCTCCACTTGCCATCCAAAATAAGTTATAAAGATAGACATTAAATATGTTTGTTTTCTATAACCGTATAAGTTAAATACACCATTACGATTTAAAGGAATCATAGTAGATCTTCAAGGACAATTTTATGTGGATGGAGAAAATCAATGGAAGGTGTGACGACAATAAAGCAGCCCACGTATTGTGTGTGCTTTATGATCATTGCATGCAAAACCTACTCACCTAACAGCTGCCCTCACATTTACATTTGACTAGTAATTGCATGTCCTATGTTAATTGACAGTAGTTGTGTAGCTTCAAGTGGATGATGGGAAACTTGAAAGTGCTAAACAATGTTCAGATGGAAAATGGGTAAGAGAAGCATGATTTTGGATTTAAATTTTTCCTAATCAATGTTCTAGTAGAAGCTTAATTAGAAAGAAAGAAAGAAGTTATATTAATGTCCACAGATGACCAAAATAAGGTCAATGGGCCTAGAGGTTACGACAGTTAACAATAGAAAGAACTATAGGAAGAGAAAAGCCTAGAATCAAAACAATAAAAATACATGACAAAATAAAGCACTATGCTCCTAACAAATAGCAATGAAGGGTGAACAAGAGCCCTAAAAGCATGTGCTAGTGAAGACTAGAAGGAAATCTCGTCGAGTATGCCTATCTGCATCTGAAATGTAGGAGTTGTCAGAGCTTCCTCTAGAATCTTCCCTAACAACTAAGGCCGATGTAGCTCCCATAGTGGAAAAGAAGCACGTAAAGTGAGTCTACCCCTGCAGTTTGGGGGGCAATTGGTCAGTAGGAGATCCATGTCGCTAGAATGGAGCCAAGTCATGTTGATAGGAATGAGCAGAGCCATGATGCTAATGGAGAGTAGGTTGTGGAATCTGAGTAATCTAATTAGTAATGGTGTGTTGAGAGAAGCACTGCCTAACTGATCTACCAGCTCTGATATGTGAAGAATGGGTATCCAAAAGCTGTTTTGTGTTGCTTGTTGCATGGGTGAGCTAGAAAAAAGGGGTGATTAGAGAAGAATGATTTTTGGTTTTAATTTTTCCTGTCACTAGTTTTCATTAGGCCTACATAATTTTTGTTTATAGAGCATAGGTATATGAGGATATTTGTTGTGTGTTTTTTTGATATTATATTTTTATTCATCAATTATGTGAATAAGTTTAGGACCAAGTCTCAACCCTATAGTTATCAGAAGGAAAAACTCTTTAAGCCTCCTTGTAAATGATATATTCAGTGCTATAGCTTTTCTACTTGGTGTTTTTGACTTCACTGTTACCTAGTTTTTTGAAAATGAAGATAACTGCAAGAAATAATTTGAAGGCTAGGAAGAAAAAATGAATCAGCGTGTGGAAATTGTTTGTGAGGCTTGCTACTGCAGATTAAATACTTCAATTCACTCAGAGTTAGGATTCTATATTAGAAAAATATGGAGAAGTCTTGTCTTCTTGGTTCTTTCATTGATTACCCTGTGAAGTGCATACGTTTATTGATGCATTTTATTTGGACACTGCCTGCAAGCCCTAAATTATGTTTGCCTTATGAGGACTATCTATATCTAGTTCTTTATGTCTTTGGCATAAGAATTTTCTCTACTCTTGGATTTTGAGATTGATATCTATAATTGATTATGATTTTTTGTAGGTGGGTTTTTTGCTGGAAATGCCATCATTTTTATATACTCATTAGTCCAAATGGATTTCATTATGTCGAACCTCATGAGAGTCAACAGAAATTAGCCTGATTGAAATAGAAAGCTTGATTTAGAATAGACATTTATTTAGGAAAAATGTGGCATTATCCTATAGGAGCTCTTGCTCTGATTAATTTTTTTTAACGTAAATACTCTATTCATTACCCATCTTGTAAAGGCATTAACCATTCAGAAATTAGCAGCATTGTAATAAGTTTATAAACAATAGAAACGAAAGCTTTTTATATATGAGAGATTTCATGCTCAAATATTAGGCAGACAATAGTAAATCTGATAAGCTTGGTTGAACCTCAAATGAATCTTATCAGCACTCAAACCAACACCACTTAAATGCTCAGCGTGTTTTCTACAATGTAAAACTTATACTAGGAAATTTATTTTTAATCATAGAAAATTTTATGAGACCAAGTTGCCTGTGTTAACAGTACAATTAGATTTTGAATTACTGATGTAAGAGTATCTCCTCAAGAAAATAAATTGTGTTGGCAATGATTTGTGATATTTTAGTTATATTTTGGATAAGTATGTTTGCATTGTTAGGCACACAGAGTAGAGGCGGACCAGGAATATGTTGGACCCATTCTCAAAAATAAAGAAAATACTTTCCAAACGAGGAGAGAGAATATATCTGCCATAAATTTAATGCTAGTTGGGAGATGGAGTGTATCCCAATCAGTAGGGGCCATCCCACGCAGATTAGAGCCATAATCCTAAAATTTAAGAGCAATGTCTGCCAATACCTAGATAGAGGATGAATAAAAGTTGTGGATGGAAACTGCTACAACATACCATGTTACAGAGGGAAAAAGGAAAGACAGTGGATGCATACACTAAAGAAAACCAATTGAATAAAATTTGCTGAGAACAACAGTGTTAGTGTAAACTAAACCCTTTTTTAATTTATATTGCCAACTCAGATATAGAGGCTTAAATATATTTAGGAAGACAATAACTTATTTAAATAGAAACTTTTAGGAATAGAAGCAACCCTAACATAAGAGGGCATTCGAAGCTGACCGCAATTCTGGACAATGACAGGCTTGGAGGTGTGTTTGTTGGAAGGTCCGACGCGCTCAATGGCACGGAGGATAGTCATTCCATCGACGACCTGGCCAAAGATGACATGATTGCCCTCGAGCCAAGTTCAGTCTTAGTGATGCGGATGAAGAAGTGGGAGCCATTGGTGTTTCTACGAGCGTTGGCCATGGACCAGATGCTAGGGCCAGTGTGCCTCTTCTAGAAGTTCCCATCTACGAACTTTACATCAAAAATGGACTCACCGTCAGTGCCATTGCGGTGGTAAAGTCGCCTCCTTACCAGATAAAGTCGGGGATGACATGGTGGAAGGAGAAACCCTTGAAGTGGACAGGCTTCCTTGACTTGCTAGTGCCCTTCTCGCCGATGCAGAGAGCCCTAAAGTTCTCTGTCATTTTTGGTGTCATGTCCGCATACAGCTCCATCATGATTCACCCCGCAGGTGCACCACCCAATGCCATTTCAAAGAAAACCCTTGGATTTGCCATCATATAAAACCTGATTTCCTAACCAAATCACTAAAGAAAATACATTAGTAACTAATCTGCAAGTATGAATTTCTCTGATTGAGCAGAGTCTATGAAATATCTCGAAGAAAACAATTTTAATGATGCCGAAAAGTCTTCAACATGGGCCTCTCAGCCAGTAACAACAAACCATGGATTCCCACATGTTTCTGTTTAAAGAATCCCCCACAAACGAAAGCCTTTAACCTCGCAGTCTCTCCAGCATATCTGTTGCATTGAATCTGAATAAAAAGTCCCACCCAGGATAATGATACTGGATTCAATCTAAGAAAAAAACCCACAAATAAAATACTCTATTGAAGTAAAATCTATCTACGATTTCCATGAACATATTACAACAGAAAACCCTAATAATATGAACTGGGTTTTGATAGAAGGGCCTCACATTGGTATATCACTGTCATCTGGCTGCCATCTCCATTTCTCAAACTCATTATCAGGTCTCCTATTGCGGAAACAATTAAAGGATTCATCTAGGTGTGGACAAGAGCTTGCAGGATACAGTGGCTTTGTATCATTAGGAACCCACCTTCCAGAATAATCTCAATGGCTTAAAATTTTAAATAAATCTCTAACATGCCTCCTGCATGCATACAAAATGTCGAGACAGAGACCATACACGTGAACCGAGGAGAATAAAAAACAAGGGCCCAATAAAAAAAAGGCAAAAATAAGAAAAAATTCTTAAAAAAATTCCCAACCTTTATAACGGGCTTTATATTTCTCCCGTCACAGTTTCTGAGGAGAACAAATGCAAAATTAGTTAGATGAAAAGAATAGTCTCCTGCTGCTTAATGCAGGGACTAAAAATAATGTAATGTGAATAGAATATAGTTTAGAATTTGTTATATGCCTTTCCATTATATAAAGGGAATATCATATAGTAGATGAGAGAGAAGACTTTGTATCATTTTTCTCTGGTAAATAAAGAAATATTTCTTCTGATAATACTAGCATAAAAAAGCTTTCATTTTATCCATCGTGCAAACTAGGAGCAAGGGCCCACTCCTCGAGGAAGCTCGGTGATGTTTTATTTCTTTTTGTGTTATTTCTTTTCAGTTTTTAATCTTTAATAGTCATGTGATTTAAATTTCAATATTTTCATTAAAGTTTAGTTTGATAAAATATTTTGTGATTTCAGTTTGGTTTGTAATAGTTCATTAAAGCTTAATTTACATATTATTGACTTGATGAGAAGGATTGTCAATTGTTAATAAATTGTTTGTTTTAGAATTTGATGTTTGTGCAATTTCCATCACCAGGAAGTGATAGTTCATGTTGCCGGAATTATTTGATTTGCAATAGGTTTATTTTCTAGCTACATTTCATCTCCACTCAGCTTGCTACCTACAGCCCTTGTGTAGATTGCCATAACACATTTCACAAGCTTCCGATCCCTCGATTGACATTTAGACCAAGCTAAGTCTCATTTATTCTTTATCCCAGTTTGGCCCATCATTTTGGCGTCGTTGCTGGGGAAAGGTGTCAAATGTCTGTTAGCTTAGTGAGATGAGTTAGGACCAATGTGTTAGGATAAAATCTCATGCACCTATCGGTCGTGCTTGGGTGACTACTCCTAATTTTTGTTGTTTTAAATCATATAGATGCATGGTTTGAGTTTGTAGGTAGATATGAGAAGATAAAATCATTTATATTCACACTCATTGTTGTGAGTCAATTGATAGGTAAAGAAGTAATTTTGAAGAAACAAGAAAAAAACCATAAATATGTTGCATTTTCAAGGTAGTTTAAACTCATCCATTTTAAATTTCAAAACCAAAGAAGGAAATGGCGGGGAAATTGCATTGACACAAGGTGATGTTTTTATATTCCCCCTACCTAAAGAATGCAACTTAGATTATCATGATCTTCACTTACCATTGTCACAAGCATCTACAAATCGTATTCCTATAACTGAGCAAGAACAAATAATTGATGAATTTTTAGGACAATAGAATTTTGAAAATAATGTTTTGACCATTTGTTGTTCTGATTATTGCAAGGGAGAAGATAAGTGCACATGCCATGTTATTCAAGAGGACATGGTGAAGGAGATCCAAGATATGCGTGAGCCTCAACAAAACAAAGGTGAAAGTGAGAATATCTTCTTTGTAACTCAAGGACAACCATACACATCCAATCAGGCAGATCATGGTATATTTAATGATTTTATAATGTCTTATAATTCTATTAAATTTGAAAGACAATATGTTTCTTCAGAAAATGCTTCTCCACCTAACATTTTTGGTGAATGGGAACAATCTCCATCTTACCAAAAATGGCATAATGAATGCTCACAACAACCATACCCATCCCATATATTACCATCTCCACCATGTCCATCTTATATGTTACCATCTCCACAATATCCATCCTCTTTATTACCACCCACTCTATATCCAACACAACCTTTCCCATTGTCATTATCCCATTCATATCATCCACCATTCACTTCAACATATCCACCAAGGAAAATTGAAATTCCTAATAAACTATTATTATCTAATAAGGTGGTTCAAACTGCATATAATAATTCAATTTTAATGATCCCTTTACATTTTGTTAATGGGCTTGAAATTGGTGAATCACAATTGCAATCTATTCATACAACTAAGGGATGTGATTTTGGTTTAACTGGATTAGAAGAACAATATGATCAACTAAAAGATAATCAATTTAGTTCTTCTTATCTACTTAATGAATCACAACTTTTAGAATTAATTCACTCACATAAGCAAACAATTCAATGCGATTCTAATTTTATCATTAAAATGGTAAATATGTGTGTTGCAATTAATCATGCAATAAGAAATGGTGAACTATATGCCTTAATAATTCAAGATTTGTGTGAGATAAATAATGGCATCCTACAAGATCTATCATTTATAAATGTTTTTATATTCAAACATCTAGATCTTTAGTGGGCTATGGTCAAAATGAGTATTCCTCACACACTTATTGATTTAGGTCCACCAATAATTAATTAATTAAGCAAAAATAGATGGGTTTGAATGCATTAATGACCATACTGAGCATGCTACAAGAGATTATTTTCATTGAATAAAGTATTATTAATATGTCACCATCTCTCTTGATTCCTTGGATTATCCTAGTGCCCTCATATTTTTGAAATTAAGTTGGGGGGAAATCCCTTGAATCCTGGAAATCATTGATTGATTCTTGATAATGTTGCTCTTGTAAGCTTTGGGCCAAGTTAAGGTATGCATTCTTGTGTTATTTGGAATTGAATCATATTGTTTCTACATAATAATGCATTATAATAATGTGCATATTGTTTATTCATCCATTATTATCAATTATTTATTCATATAAATAACTCTCCTATTCATTTTCTAATAAATCAATTATAATGGTGGATTTATACAATGGATAATATTGCATTACTATACTTGATATGCTTGGTTTTGAGAATATGGTTACAAGTTTTTTTATCGCGGTTACCCAACACTTTTGTACTAGTACTAGTTGATGATGCTTCTCTACATAAGCATCCAATGACACATTTTGTTGGCCTTGCCAACTAGATGGTGAAACAAAAATTTTCTTTGTGCTTTGCTTTTGGAGTTCACAAAGAGAATTCTTGGGAAAAGTATTCGACATTCATGGATAAAAGTTCTATTTTGTACCATCCTTGATGCTAGACCCTGTGGAAGATAGTATGCAACTTGGCAGATATCTAGTACTATGTTCTTGAACTACACATCTATAGACAACTTGAAGACATGATCAAGGAGCTTGAATATATTCTAATGCAGATCGTCACACTCTAAGATAAGTATCCACCTACCTAAAGTTGTGTGGAGACATTTGACAAGTTGAGATACTACAATTGGTCTTTCTCTATGCAATACAACTTTGGGAATAGTTATGGATATCTCTCATGCTTAAAAGGAAAAAGGATAGCATAGCTTCATGAGATGTTGACATGATTTGTCTCAAATTGGTCATCACAAACTAGCATGTCTTTCAAAGATTGCAGCCATTGTGGGTAATTATTTCAACCAAGTGAGCAAGCATGGATTCCAAAGCTCTCCAATCATCTTCCAAATATAGTGGGTTGAGCTAAATGGGGTCAAGATTATTTGTAGCAGTGGTTCTATGTTCCAAATTATGCTTAGGTTATTATTGGTCATCCTTTCAAGCATTGCAAGCAATTCATAATTATTTTATTAAAGGGATTTCAGTGGAACTTGGATGGTATCATTTTGTCATCCATATGGAGTTTCATTTTATTTCGTCATTATATGTAGTTTATCAAGAAGGAAAAAATGAAAAAATGAAAAAAATGAAAAAAAACAATAAATTCTAATAATGAAAACCTTCGGGCATTGTTAGACAACTACAATTTGAAAACCAATTTCTGGCAGATTGTAGTTGAGTAAAATTCTTAGTGGTGAAAACTATTTTCATAGCGCCACTAAGCGGTAAGTGATTGAAAATTGGCTTGCCAGCGGTCACTTGTCGTTATCAAAATTGAAAAATGAAAAAATTGAAAAAAAAGAAAAAAAAAAAAAGAAAAAAATGAAATGAAAAAAAATGCAATAATTGGTATTCTTTCTCTCAGCTAATCATTTTTCAGGTATACTCAGATGCTTCTATAATTGTTTCTCTCTATCTGGGTGCCTCTAGCACCTCCTGTCACTCACTTGTGTGGCTATGTTCCATTTTGTTGTGATCAACGTTCCTTGATCACTTAGAGCACATGCTACACATTCAATTGAGGAGTTAGCCAACAAAAGGAGAGATTCAGATACCAGCAATATGTTATATAATTCTTCAGCAGGTGGAGATCTTTCGAGTGTTGCAGTTCATGTTGCAATTTTCAGTTCATTCCTTGTTGGAAATTCACAGTTGCAGAGTTACATTGATTACCAGATCTTGGCATTAATGGACATGCAAGTTGGTAAAACAATCTATTTTATTTTTCATTATTTTATCTCTTAACTTTATTAATATTCCTTATTATATTAATCATATAAGCAACATTCCACCTATCCTCTTCTTGTTGCTCGAGGATGGTCAACCCTTTAAGTTGGGGGGAGGTATATCATCCCTATTATCTATCTTTTCACCCATCATTATCCTTACGTAACCCATCATAGTATCCATATTGGCTGTCATAAACATTCAAATTGTCTCTCATTTCACCTATTTCACATAGCTCATGTATATGGAATTATAGCATTTCAAGAAAATAATGCTATAGAAAAATGAAAAAAAGAAAAATGGTAAAAAAAAAGAAAAAATTAAAAGAGGATGAATATTGCAAAAATGAAAATAAAATTGGCAAACAAAAGCAAATCCATGGAGCTTGCTATGAAGAGGAGTGCTAGACAAAAGTTGTGATTATGAATGAGCTATAATAGTCAAGGGTGAAGAAGGTACAATCAATTCATTCTGATCATAGTCCAAATCACAACTTCTCAATAGTAAAGATTGCACGACGACATGCAATATGTTAAGTTGGGGGGAATGATGAGAGCCATTTATGTCTCATTTTATGCCATGTTTTAGCCTATTTCATATGCTTTCATACCCATTCCCACATTTCATTTCCATTCCATATTATATCATTTTACCATTTTATGTTGCATATGATTTAATATAGATAAGTAATATTTAATTTAGTTTTAAGATAAAATACTTGAATAATAAATATTAAATTTTATTTACTAACAAGCATTATCATTTTAGCTTTGGAAAATAATTTGCAGTATACTATTTGGAGGAGGAAAGAACAAAATTCCTATGGCACGTGCATACACTTGGCAACAAATAATTTCAGCCATTTTTCTATTTTTATGTAATTACTTGTTGTGCTAAATATGCAATTTTGTTATAACAACAAATAATTTATTTTCATGCTCATATGGCATGAAATAGTATATATTATTTGTTGTTTTAACTAATAAAATTATGATGTACAGTGGTCAAAAGAATGGCTATTTTCATGGCACAACAAAATCCTATTTTTATGACACAACAAATTCCTATATTTGTGGCTGATTTTATTCCACCCCACAAGCCATAAAATGCCAAAAGATGTGGAAAGAAAATAGGAGCAAATGCTACAAAATAGGGCTGCAAAAAAATATAATAGGTGGAGGAGAAAAACATATGAAAACAATAATGCAACGTGAATAGAATATAGTTTAGAATTTGTTATATGCCTTTTCGCTATATAAAGGCAATGTCATAGAGCAGATGAGAGAGAAGACTTTGTATCATTTTTCTTTGGTAAATAAAGAAATATTTCTTCTGATAATACCAGCGTAAGAAAGCTTTCATTTTATCCATCGTGCAAACTAGGAGCAAGGGCCCACTCCTTGGGGAAGCTCGATGATGTTGTATTTCTTTTTGTGTTATTTCTTTTCAGTTTTTAAACTTTAATAGTCATGTGATTTAAATTTCAATATTTTCATTAAAGTTTAGTTTGATAAAATATTTTGTAATTTGAGTTTGGTTTGTAATAGTTCATTAAAGTTTGATTTCGGTATTATTGACTTGATGAGAAGGATTGTCAATTGTTAATAAATTGTTTGTTTTAGAATTTGATGTTTGTGCAAAATTCGTTGCCAGGAAGTGACAGTTCTTGTTGCCATAATTATTTTGATTTGCAATAGGTTTATTTTCTAGCTGCATTTCATCTCCACTCAGCTTGCTACCTACAACCCTTGTGTAGATTGCCACGACACATTTCACAAGCTTACAATCCCCGGATTGACATTGAGACCAAGTTGAGTCTCATTTATTCTTTATCCTAGTTTGGTCTATCATAGAGCTGTCGCTTTCACAATTTCTGCAAAAAAAAATTGTTTGAAATATCCCTTCCTTAAGGACGACTAATTTGATATTTGTAGGGAGTGACTTTAAAATTATAGTCCATTGCACGCCTCTCTCTTCGAACACAATCAAAAGAATTGGTGCTAGAAGGAGGGCATGTAACTGAAAGCTTTGTATTTTTGCAAATATTACATAAATATTTCATCATTTGAGTTTAATGATTGCAAATATCTCTTGTCTAAGAGGATTTGACTGTATCTTTGCAAAGATCCAACTCAAAACTTCAAAGATTAGTCTGATTTTCTGAGATTTCAAGTTTTATTTTGAGATATGTTAGATCTCATTAAAATTTCAAAATTACAAAAAAAAAAAAAAAAATAGAGTCTCATTCTTGATGGATTCGTATGAAGACAATTTCCAAGTTAATATTCCTTTCTTGCAAGGAACTATAAATAGGAAACTTTATCCTGAAAGTTTATCTAACTTTATTTTATCCAGAATATGCAGGATGCACAATTCTACAAAGCACAGTGAAGTTAGTTGTCTGGCTTTCCTTACAAGGTTAGATTTAGCTTTAAAAGAACTAATTCCTTTCGTAGATGTGTACAAGACTAAAGTTCAACAGGAAGATGAGGGAATTCTGGAGCAACAAGAACATACGACACAAGAAATCATGAGCTATCCAGACAAATCAAAAGTTGAACCAGTTCTAGGAGAAGACAGTAAAATATCTTGCCTTGAATCATTTGATGGTAAGGATAAGAGTTCTCCACTTCTCTATAAAAAATAAATATGAATGAAGTAGAGTGTAGGTATGAATCTTTTGAAAACTGTAGAGAAGAAATTACTCCTTGTTTTCAGTCATCAAATAATAAATCAGGAGGATTAGAGTATCCTGATACACTTGATAAATATATTGAATTATTAAGAAATACTTGTCAGGATAATGTCCCTAGATCTGATTTTAATGGTTTTAATGAAGATGATTGGACAAAGAAGTGTAAACAGGTGGTGAAAAAAATAAAAAGCACAATTGCTGAAAAAGTTTCTATAACAACTAAAGGAGTCATAGAGAATAAAGTAAATCATGATTTATTATTTGATTCCTTGAAATTGAATGACCAAATCTAAGATTTTTGCAGGACAATGGAACTAGGCATTCCACTAGATTATAGAACTGAATCATTTGATGAACAATTCATGAAAATGGAAGATAAAGAAAGATTTGTTATTGCTCTGCATGATCAGATGTCAATCTAGTGCCATTTTGAAAATGAAATAGGGAAATATTCCTATCCATTAAATGTTGTGTCACCTTTGAAGTTAAATGATTTAGAAATGATAGATTTATGCATATCATGGTCTGACGATGAAGATACCCACCTAAGTGTTGATGTGTAGGGAATTAAAGAGAACATTGAGGTGTTTCCTGAAGTTAAAGATCAGATAAGCATACCAAATGAAGAAGTGGAGTTGGATAAAGATTAGAAAGTAATCCATCAGAAGTCATACATCCTTCAAGATGAAGTGAGACAATACATTGAGTTTCTAAATTGAAGATTAATTGGTAGAGAACAAGCATGTCCAGTAGAATAGGAAATGCACCAAGTTGTATTTTTCCTTTTCTTAATGAATGATGTTAAGTATTGTTTTCATTATGAAAATTTAGGGGATAGAACCTGTATATGGATCAGTCACAAACCTAATGAACTTTCTCAATTATTGATCACTAGGGATTATTCTGTCAAATACATTGAATTGAGAATACAAGAATATTTTTTTGAATATAAAGATGAATTTGCTAACATCAAGACCATCACTAATGCCCTGATGCTCTTGCATATTCTGAAAAGGCATGGGAATACAGGTGTTATCCTCATATTCATTTTCCTTGTAGGGTATTGTATATAGTCTGGTAGGGTAGTTGTTCTTTTTTGCTTCTTTCCTTTATGTCTTTCTTTTTATGTTTCCCTTTTGTACAGTTTCTTGTATAGCTTGCCTGGTGTGTTTTGCTTTGTTTGTGTGTTGTTGATTCTTTATTTTGATTAGGAAAGATAGTACACCTTCCCACTTTGGAAAACTAGTGAAATTGTCAGAATTTAGGAAATACATACAAATTCTTACATAGGTTGTAACTTGTGTTAGTTTAAGTACCTCTGATAAGGTCTGTGATATCTTATTCATCAGTGACAACTCTTCTTGTTCAAGGAGATCTTCACATAATACACCTAACAACCTTGGATTTGTTGAACATGCTAGTGTAGTGTTAAGTGAGAAATATAAAGGTTTGCTCTCGATACCATTGCAATTCTCAAACCTAAACAACAAGTGTCCACACCTTGCAAAATGTGCTTACATGATAATATCTTATGAATACTGAAACAAAAGAAGAAAATAAATATATACTTAATATCAAAAGAAAGAATTCCTTAGGTTGTCCAATTAACTCTACTAGGGCTATAGACACCCGACTAGCAGTGGGGCTCTACTTGGGTGAATTGTAACGATAACCTTGCCAGGGCTATGGATGCCTTCTGACAGCAAGGCTCTCTCCAGGTTGGCTATGAGGGTTAAACCAAACTATGTAGCTTAACACCTGTCACTAGTATTTTCAACTCATCTTCAAGATGAAGGATATGAATCACATGCACGCACCTGATTCCTTCCAAACATTGTTATATTGATGAACGTGATATCATTCAGAAATGTTAGGATGCTTATATCTAGTAAGAGTTGGAACATCATGTGCTAATTTGTCTCCATCTCTTGAATTATTTGAATTTTAGTTATTTTCTTTGGTGGCAAGTTGTTGTGTGGTTACACAACACATCCCATTTTACCCTAGCAAAACAGGGACCCAACGTGTTGCTTGACTTGCTTATCCTTTGCTTTCGGGTGGTATGGTAAAATAATCAATACCAAATGCATGATAGGATGTCATCCTGTGCATGTCTTGACTTCAAGATATGGGCTAGATTCTCAAGTTTCAAATTTCATATTATAGATCCTACCAAGTGAAAGAGTATGAAAATCCAAGCAGGTTTGCCTTTCGAAGCACCCTGAAATTTGCTAAAATAAAGAAGTTATAGTCAGTCAAAGTTCAGTTAATAGGTCAACCGGATATTCACATTGCATGTCATCCAGATATTAACTTAGTATTCTGGCACATATTAGTATCCAGACGTAAAATTTAAAAGGTTTAGTGGATTAAACATCAAACGCAGGGATATTAGTTAACATCCTGATCTTACTTAACATCCTAACCGAAAATATCCATGTCCTAATGACATCATGTCATTTTGATCTTACAAAGAGCCCCAAGCATGCTTACATCATCCAGATATTAAAGTGCATGGATATTAACTTTTCTAATATCCTGATCTTATTTTAACATCCCAATCTAGATGATGTCACATCATCTCGGCCTTTATGAAGAACGTTGAATTCACTTACATCACCAGGATATTACATAACATCTAGATCTTAACTTAGTATTTAGACATTTTTTAACATCCATGTCCTGATCACATCATCATACCTCAACGCGATATAAAAAATACCATATGCTGACATCATCATGACCTTAATCCATAGGGATATTTCACATTCCCATTATCTGGATCTTATTCTAATATCCACATCCCAATGACATCACCATATTATGCCAAGTTGAAAGACTTTCTTCCTACTGACATCACCCAGATAATTTGTCTGCATGGATATTAACTTTTCTAATATCCTGACCATTTTGAATATCCTCATCCTGATAACATCACCTCATCTCATCTCAACACAAAGGTCATGTCCTGATGATGTCACATGGACATTTGTCTACATGGATATTTCGCACCCCTGATATTCTAACCTTCCAAATATCCTTGTCCATGTGGCACCATTCTACGGCCTCAGAAGAAGTCTTTTATACCTCCAGCAACCTAGGGAAATTCATCTCGCACATATCCATGCCCATGTTTAACCAATGATATTGAGACACGTGTCCATATGGATATCCCAACCTGTTCTAAATTGAATTGAAGCCCGATAATATATTTTCAATCAACGATGGTTGACTAGACCCTTTTGTTGATGTCATATGGACATATCCACATGGATATCTATATGGACATTTTGCATATCTTAACATCCAGATATACTAAACCTTATATTCACAACTAGATATCTATATCCAGATCATTGTCATAAGGACATTTTTTCAGCCGGATGTCCATATCCTAATATCTATATCTCGATATCTTTGTCCATACTCATTGCCATAGATATAGTTTGAACCCAATGTTCATATCCCACATAACGACATCCGGACCTCCTCTCACAATGAATGATATTTACATTTTCTTGCTAAATGAATTAAATGTAAAGGATTAAAGACTATATCTTTGCTGCAGGATATAGAAGCTGATTAAAGTTTGGAGAATGTTGCTTAGAGTATAGAAACATAATGAAAGTTGGATGCCAAACAAAGGAGGCATGAACCAGAACTAGGGGATGCCACTGAATATGCTATCTACCAACTGGAGGGTGAACTCAGTTAAAGATGCTAGAATATTCCTTGCCAGTTGTTCCATTTTTATTGGTTGTTGACTTAGTCAAACCAATTTGGACCATTGATTATTGTGAGAGGATCCTCATCATTGGATCAATGTAATTGTTTTCTAGCCTTTTGTTGTATAAAAGGGTCATGACTTGTCATTTGTAAAGGGGGAGCCATTTATTTTCACATCTGGTAAAGAGTTCAAATTGTTGTAGACTTGATAGGTGATCAGATTACTGAGACTAATGGAGACTGAATTGTTAAAATTATGGGAGGCTAAATTTTTTTAATTCTGAGCACAAGTTGTGATGTTTTGCAACTTAGTGAATCCTCCCACAAGGTTCTTTCTTCAGATCATTGTAAATGTACCTATTCTTTGCATACCTGATGGAGATGAAGCTACATAGTACATCCTGATTGTAAACTTTACGTAATCTTCTAGTTGATTTCTAATGGTGACATGCTACATTCAATAGAAGTGATTTCATTCTATTGCATATTGTTGTGAACTTTTCATTTAAAGATTTGCACTGGATCATGCAGATTTGTGGACTATCTTCGTGAAGTATGATTTAGTTTCACTTCTCTTCATTACTGTATAAGACCATGTATGTGGATCAGTGGTCTTAGTTAAGTATTTTTAGGAATCTCACTCTCTAAACTCTATTTTCTCACTTTCAATTTCATAGATAACCATAAGATAACTGCAAATAATGATCAGTCATAAGCAGATACAGTGAAATATGCTAAATTAGTGCAAATAATCATATATCTAGAGCATGTTATAGTAAGAAATGCACATGATTATTATTTAGGGTAAAATTGGATTTTGTTAATCTTTGTTGTTTAGATGTTAAAATCTACCTCTCCACTAAACATTGAAGGATCTAGGGTCGAGTGGCACGCACTATCATACCCTAGAGTCATTTTTAGATGTAGGGAAACTTGGATTAGGGAACTAATTATCAAATTTTCCTTCTCCTATGCTCAATTGACCATTAAAACCCTAATTATGCAAATACGACAACAAATTAATGAATTACGAAAAAAGCTCTTGTAGACTGGAGTAAACTACCAAATCATAGAATACTTATTTTTGGGGTTCTAAAGTGGAACAGTCGGGGACACTGGAGTGGGTGCCAAAGTCCAAGGTACTTGCTTTTTCAGGGAATCTGGACCTCCTTCGGACATTGATCATCCCTGTAACTTCTGTTTTCTAAAATCTGTCTACAGAGGACATTGGAGCGAGTGCCCTAGTCCCAGAAGTGCTCTTTTGTCTACCTTTCCTTCATATTCTAAATCCCTGATGTCTGTCCAGCCTACCTGTAACTCCACTTTTCTCAGATGTGACACCTGTAACCTGCAATCACAAGACTTGGTTTGCGGGTTGTGGTGTTTAGAGGTTTGCCTTAGTCAAACCCTGGAGGACACATAAGTCTCCGAACACCGTTGTCAGATAAAGAGGGCATGCCCTTGTGAGACAGAGGCCAAAAACCAAAGGAATCAATGATATAAACACAATGCTATGTCACCTTGTAGTGAATCTCTCATGGAGGAAGATGCTCTTCATGCCATGAGGAGATTGATGCTCAAATATGCAAATATCAACACACAAAACATACAAGTCTGCTCTTGCAACACAATACAAAGCCTTCAATCACCTTAGGATGCCAAAATCACTTGAACATAATCTCTAGACCTAAAATGAATGCCTAAGCATGCTTATATATGCATCTACAAGCACTCCCACCAAGAAATTAAAATTCAAACTTTACCATGTCAACAAAATAATCAAATAACGGTCATAAACCAACACCCGAGAATTGGGGCTACCCCAAAATAGGGTAGGACTAGGGCACGGGGGCCCAAGTCCTCCCCCCTATTTTAGGCAGGGTACAGCTCAAGGGGTCCACCTAGGTCCTATTTGCCAGGGAACCTAGGTCTCATTCCATCGGAATGCCAAAATATGAACTAAAATGTCCTAAATGCACTTAAAAGACCCAGGAGCTAAACCTTGTGAGGGAAAAGCCCCCAAGGGGACATTTTTTGACATTACATTTAGCCCCCACTTTAATGTATGCATAAACACGAGGCCAATACATGCATTAACGTAAGGTCACAAACACAACAAACACATCAAACATGGAGAAGATACGCCAATCACATAGAAAATAGTAACAGGCATGCAAAACATGGAGAAGACAGGTACAGTCATGCAGAACACAGAGCAGATAGTTAATGCATGGAAGACACATTAATGCATGGAAGACATAAATGATATCTTTTCTTTTCTTTTTCTCATATATATGAAATACAAATGCAAGTACTAGAAAGTAAACAAACCTCCCAAAATGTAAGAAGCACTAGTCGATGGCACTGGTCTCTGCATATGGGGAAACACACATGCAATACACGCAAAACCTCCCAAAATGCATACCACATATGGGGCAATAGACACACCAAAACACACACACTTGAAGACACAAAGAAAACATGGCAGACAAGCGATGGTGTGTTCCCTATTTCTAGGCTCATCACCATCTTAGGCACATTACAGGCACACACCAACGATTGGGCTTCGCCACAACAATCACCGAAAACACGCTTAAGGGTTGAGTTAGTTATAGAACTGCTCCCCGCCTCCACAAAGGACTTTTGAAAATGCAACCCCACCCACGTCACAGAGATGCCTTATAGTGAAAAGGAAGCATGGCATACCACCCCACCCGTGTCATGGAGACACCTTATAGTGAAAAGGAGGTATGAGCTCAAAAGTATACAAACCCACCGGCATCACAAAGATGTATTACAGTGAAAAGGAGGTATACGTAATAGATAGATTGATTGATTGCAAACAAACTCAGGATGCAGGAAGTACTCATCGTACTAGCCTACACCTAAGGACAAGCACATTGCTAACATCTACAATAGACAACTTACCTTATATATGCCCCCACCTTAAGTTGGTTGATATCATGTATCAATATCAAGCATGTTAAGGTAGGAAGAAAACACACAAGGGAACACAGACTTTCGCAAAGCTCATGCCCCTTGGAGGTGACATGTACTTTACGATCGCCAAACATTCCCACAAACACATCCCTGCAAGAAACATGTTAGTGTCTACAACATCATGATAAATAACAATATCAATGCATATGATTAACCACACAAAGATCCAAGGTTATACAATGAATTCAAAGTTTGAGGATAATCGTAGGGCTATATCACGAAGCTCTCTGAATCGAGTACTACCAAGGCTAGATTCAAAGGCAAACAAAGGTGCATAGAGTAGTAGTATTGTTAAGGTTTGTAAATGCGATAGAAACATCATGAAATTCACTACGTGGAAAGCATGAGTGCTTCCACTAGCCAAGCGTCGGATAAAATATACAACCCCATCGTCATATTTGGAACTATAGTCCATTTTTTTATTGCTCTCAAAAGGGACACTAGGTCCACATCAATATAAATGTTTGTCATCATCTGCCCGCTAGGTGGAAACACTAGAGGAAGGGAAACAATAAATAAGAGAGGAGAAACAAGTGCCTTAGGGATAGTCACATAGGAGGGTGCCCCCAAGTCACCAACCACGACACTATGTCCGTCAGACACAACACACAACAATGAAATTAGAGAGAGAGGCAATTTAGATGAATGATGATACAAATAAAAGAAGGTCACAACAGAGGCGGTCTCCTAGCATCCCAAACCTTACAGGAGAATCCGAGGTCATCTCAGGAGGCCTAAACAACATATAACACATCACGGGGGAAGCACATCACGAGAGAGATAAAGAGTTAGAGATACTTACCTGTAGGGCCCCTGTCGGGCTAGAAGTTGTCTATAAGCAAATCATTGTCATCATCGTCCCATTCCCTAATGATGGAGGATAGTGGGACATATGGTACCATAGCCAATGTCATATCTTGTTCATCATGTTGTTCATTGTTAGGATTGTCTTTGTTTGGTTTAATGTTGGGATCAATGTTTTCTTGTTGAGAGGTAAGGTTTATAGCATATTCTTGTCTTCTTTTTCTTCTTTCTCTTGCTTTTCTATTTATTTTTGTTCAACCACTTATCTCTTGTAAGATAGGGCCTTGCTCTTTCATAGGTTGTTGCAAATTAGAAGATGAAGCACCAGGATCAAACCTCACTTGTCACGGTGGAACATTTTGTTGTTGACAATGATTTCCTGATCCTTGTAAAGATTTCAGGGGAGGAACCTCAGCATAGGGACCTTGTCCTTTCGGTCTAAAGTGCTCTTCACATGCAGGTTATTTATCTTTTGTCATTTCTTGTGTAGGAGGATTAGGTACTGGATGTAATAGTTTTGCTTTGTAATTTCTATAGCTCAAGAATGTGAAGTCTGTTTGTAGCTCTAATTTGTCATCATTTTTGTTGCAAAAGTAATCCAATGTGAAGTGTTGTTGTGTAGTTGAAGGTTTGTATGTATTTTGATGGATAGCATGCACTTGTCCATTTAAAGGAAATTTAACACATTTATGAATAGTTGAAGGGACCACTTTCATAACCTTTAACCAAGGGATTCTGAGCTTTATATCAAAGGTATCAAAATCGGGGGTAATATCAAACCATTGTTCAACATGTTTCTCAAATATAGTTACTAACAATGATATCTTACCCAATGGTTTCTTTAAGGCGCGAGTATGTGTTTTGATCCTCAAGTTTGAAGGGGTGTAGGGTCCTTGTATCAATTGATTCGAAAAGAGGAATTTTTCAGTGGCAATAGTAGTGATGCAATTAGGAACAATAATAGTTCCCTCCACATTGTTTCCCATTATTTGCACAGTGATGTAAAGGAGTCCTTCAAAATCATCGATTGTTCTATCATGAGGTATAAAGACAATTTCAGGTTCGGGTGCTTTTCTTTTCATGTAAGGTCTAGGAAGGAACTTACTATTGTTATTATGATTAGAGGCCATGTTTGTACACTCAACTTATTTCCAAATCTGGTTTTTAAAGTTTTTGAAAATTGGTGCAAAAGACGAGCAAAAATAGCCTAAAATCCTTGATTTTGTACTTTTTCAAATTCAAATGAATGACCCAAAAAGTGTTATGAGGATTTCAATCAAGGGAAGAAAATTATATGTCTGATATGAGTCCAAAACAGTAATAAATTCACTCTCAACACACTCTTGATGCAAATTTAAGATAATGACAAGTCGATTATAGTGAAAATATGTCAAAATAAGTATTTTTTTCACCAAAATTCAATGCAAGAGAGCATACCAAAAAGTGTTGTAAGGAAATTTATGATGGAAAGTAAATAATATCAGAAATAACAGCCACTTGGTGCTAAAATATCCAACACAACACGCTTTCAGTGCCACTTATGGTCAAACCCTAGTGAAAATATAGGAAAAATAGGCTATTTTTCACAGTTTTTCAACTCCACGACCTAGCCAAAGAGGTGTTGTAAGGAATTTTAGGAGGGATAGAAAATAATATTAATAATATCAGTCACCTCAATCCACAAAATTTATCACAACAGACTTGGAGTGCAAACTAGGTCAAACCCTAGGGCAAAAATTGTCAAAATGTGTAGTTTTTCGCCAAATTTTCACTACAAGAGCCCATTAAAAGGGTGTTGTGAAGCTTTTTATGAGGGGAATAAAATTTTTACCATAATAATAGAAAATTAATGCAGAAATATCTTTCACAACACACCTATGGTGCAATTTTAGAGAGCCAATAAAGCTAATTTTAGCGAAAATTATCGTTTTTGGAGCCCTAAGTTTTAGATCTTGGGACAAATGCTATAAAACTAGTTTGAAGTCTGATTTTTTATGTAAATTACATAATCTCAAATCTAAAAATGATTTTCAAGATTAATCATGTAAATTTCCATGCAAATTTAATGAAAATGCACCAAAATTGCTAGTTTTTGTTGAAATTTTAAATGCAAAAATGCAAATAATTTAAATTTAAATGCAAATTCACACTAAAATGCAAGACTACATCCAAATGCAATTTTGAATGAGCCTCTAAAATTAGTATTAAAAATTGATAAAAGATTTTGCCTACAAACCCTAGATTTTGGAATTACTAGGTTATCTAAAATTGTCAAAATTTCCACAAAACCCTAGCACTTAAATGATGAAAATGCAAAGAAAGATTTTGAATTTTTGTATTTTTCTATAGTTTGTATCAGATCTGATGTAAAAATCATGAATTAGGAAAATTTAGGAAGAAATGACACAATTTAGTAAGCCCAACAATGCAATTTTTTTGTATTTTTCCAATTTTTCAATTTTTTTGAAATTTTCTCAATGCAATAGAGTAAATGCCTATATGAATGAATGAAATCACACAAAATCTATAGATAGACACTCAGAAAGTTGCAATTTAAGTTCAAAAATATGGGTTCACCAAAATGTTTAGGTTAAAATTAGATTTTGTTAATCTTTGTTGTTTAGATGTTAAAATCTGCCTCTCCACTAAACATTGAAGGATCCAAGGTCAAGTGGCGAGCACTATCATACCCTAGAGTCACTTTTAGATGTAGGGAAACTGGGATTAGGGAATTAATTATCAATTTTTCCTTCTCCTATGCTCAATTGACCATTAAAACCCTAATTATGCAAATACGACAACAAATTAATGAATTACGGAAAAAACTCTTGCAGACGAGAATAAACTACCAAATCACAGAATACCTATTTTTGGGGTTCCAAAGTGGAATAGTCAGTGACACTGGAGCGGGTGCCCAAGTCTAAGGTACCTACTTTTTCGGGGAATTTGGACCTCCTTCAGACACTGATCAGCCCTGTAACTTCTATTTGCTAGAATCTATCTGTGGAGGACACTGGAGAAAGCACCCTAGTCCCAGAAGTGCTCTTTTGTCCACCTTTCCTTTAGATCTTGAATCCCTGATGTCTGTCTAGCCTTCCTACAACTCCACTTTTCTTAGATGTGACACCTATAACTTGCAATCACAAGACTTGGTTTGGGGGTTGTGGTGTTTAGAGGTTTGCCTTAGTCAAACCCTGGAGGACACTTAAGTCTCTAAACACCATTGTCAGATAAAGAGGGCGTGCCCTTGTGAGGCAGAGGTTAAAAACTAAAGGAATCAATGATAAAAACACAATGATATGCCACCTTGTAGTGAAGCTCTCATGGAGGAAGATGCTCTTCATGCCATGAGGAGATTGATGCTTGAATCTGCAAATATCAACACATAAAACATACAAGTCTACTCTTGCAACACAATAAAAAGCCTTCAATCTCCTTAGGATGCCACAATCACCTGAACATAATCTCTAGTCCTAAAATGAATGCTTAAGCATGCTTATATATGCATCTACAAGCACTCCTACCAAGAAATTAAAATTCAAACTTTGCCGTGTCAGAAAAATAACCAAATAACAGTCATAAACTGACACCCAGAAATTGGGGTTGCCCCAAAATAGGGCAGGACTAGGGTGCAGGTACCCAAGTCCTCCCCCCTCTTTTGGGTAGGGTACAACTCAAGGGGTCCACCTAGGTCCTATTTGCCAAGGAACCTAGGTCTCATTCCATCGGGATGCCAAAATATGAACTAAAATGTCCTAAATGCACTTAAAAGACCCAGGAGCTAAACCTTATGAGGGAAAAGCCCCAAGGGGACATTTTCTGACGTTACAATTATGAATATCATGCAAATAATGGCAAATGATTGTGAAATACATGCTTATAGGTACAATCTTTGACTAGATTTGAAGTGCATAAGAAAATATTAGTTCAGATAGGGATAATATCAAAAGAACTAATTAAATATGGAAATATCTTTATGATTAGTCCAAATCAAGGACAAATTCTAGTGCATTACTCAAAGTTAGGATCAAATTGATGTCTATTCATTTAAATCCTAACTTAATAGAGTAAGATTTGACAAAATTATTGAAGATTTGTGTAGAACAAGCATAAATGATAAGATATTTGAAGGAATATTGAAGAACTTTGTAGAAATTATTGAAGTACGTAAGGCCCCAAAGTTATTAACAGCAACACACATCAACCTTTGAGTATCGTTAGATGATCATGACCTGATCCACAGAGACTTGGGATCATAAATTCATTCTAAATTTATCGTATCTTTCAAGATAATAAAGGTTTGTTGTGTAAACTTTTCTTTATGTTGTTATGACTAACAATCATCATCAATAGAGATGTTATGAACATCACTAATAGACAAAGACTTTTGGAACAATACTTGAATATCTATGAGTCCCCATAGAAGACATTGGCAAAGGTACAAGTACAAATATTACATATACATACAGACACATCTTTTATGGTAGATCAATAATTAAGGGTATCAATATGTAGAGGCTTAGAATAATTTAATAACTGGGAGATAGAAAAAAAAAACCTTAAGAAACAATTTTTAGTGGAGCAAGAAAAAAATAAAATGGAGGAATTTAGAATGAAGTGTACCACTACTCAAACAAAATAAGAATTAGAGATTAATAACATGAAGGAATAAACAATAATGTGAATACATTATATAATTTTTTCTTAAGATGACCTACCTCCACCAAGGCCTGGAAGCTTAATTTAGAAAACCTTGAAAATCAAATCATGCAAGCCTTGACCTCTTATGATGCCATGAAGGATTTGGATGGTAACATTAGAGTAAAGATTAAAACCCTACATAATCAATACCAATAGGTACAAAAACAAAGGGAGAGTTTGAAGTCTCAAATGAAGAGACTAAGGGAAGTAGTCAATTTAAAATCTATAATAGGAAAATCTAGATTCCATCACTATAGGAAAATCTATAATAGTCAAAATAAATGGACATAACTATCTACTGAAATAGGCTATTATCCAATGTGATAATACATATACTCAACTAAGAGGGATTTGCAAGAACATATTTCCATCTATTATTTTCTAATCCCCTAAATATTGAAAAGCATCTCGTCTCCTTTTTAGAAAATTTTTCTCCTTCTACCCCCTTCTATAGGGTAGCTACTCCATATCGAACCTTACACACTATCAATGAAGTGGGGATATTACTCCAACACATCCTACCAGTACTAAGATGTCCTTGGAGAGAAGTGAACCTTGGTCTCCAACATGAGAACCAAGCATTTCTACCAATTGACAACAACCTCTTTGACATTTACATAATACTTTTTACTAATATGGATAAAATAATTTATCCTTATGCATTTTAATAAATATGAATCCCTTTATTTATCCACTAATATTATGGATATTGTTCTCTTTCATTTTTATTTTATGTTAATCCTGTTGACCCATTTTTCCTCTTTTCAGAGCCAAACAGTTCAACCTGGTATTTTCCTTGAAAATCCCTTTGAAAAAGTCCCTATAAAGCAAAAGTGCCAAATTTCCCAAGAAACCTTTCCTAAAAAAACCTTACCATTGGAAAAAGCTTGAAAAAATAGGCAAGTTTGATTTTTACATCACCCTGAAATTCAGCCAAACAAAGAAGTTATTCATGGTCAAAATTTTGGTCAACATACAGTTCAAATATACATTTGGCAGGCTTGCAAATCCACATCGGCCTTAGAAAATGTTGAGAAAAATGAGTTTTATGCACTTTTTGAATGTATATCGGGCTCAGGAAATACATATACATTTCAGGAATCTTCCGCAAGTTCCCAGGAATATTCTCGGTTTGTATATCGACGATATGCAAGGGAAGATGCAGGTGAAACATGCAAGGTAAATGTACATTCACAGCATATTCCTCAATGATTCCATGTTTTTATTGGGGGTTTTTATGTTTTTTCTTTGTATGTTTGCACATATAAGAAAATATACATTCACTAAATGTAAAAGGCAAATATACATCGAAGATTCCTAGAATATTCTGTGATTACATGTGAAGGCTTGTATATTGCTTTGTATATTCACAATATACAAGAGGAAATATACAATGAAAAGATACATTGCGGGCATATTCCGTCAAGATTCCCTCTTTGTATGTCAGTGGGTTTGTATATTGTGTTGCATATTTGACATACAAGGTGCCAATATAAATTTGCTACAGTGTCGCGGGGGAATATACAAAGGTTGCTGCAGGGAAATATACAAAGGCATTTGTATATCGCCAAGAAGGATGCAATAGGTAGGGCCCGTGAAGATACAAAGACGATTGTATATCATATACATACAAAGGTTCAAATGCTACAGTGTAATGTATATCGACTTGTATGTTCACACATACAAGCTGATATACAAGGAAACATATACAACCCGGACCCGAATAGAAATTTCAATATGTTCTATGGTCCGCCTTGTATGAAAGGTGTTTGTATGTTTTGACATACAAAGGGGAAGATACATGCTGGGCAAACAGATACAAGGAGCATATACAAGCCGGATCTGACCCAACAGTCAAAAGCAGTTAATAGTTTTTGAGGTCCACAGTTTGTATATTTGGCATTTGTATATCTTGCGATATACAAATCTAACATGCAATGACCACATACAAACTGATATACAGGAGATGGGGCCCACACATATAAGGGAAGTTGTATGCATATACATTTTAAAAAATACAAGGCACAAATAGGGCCTGATATGCAAAGCGCCATGCATATATAAAGGGTTGCAGAAGGGATTTTTTTAAATACCGACTCATGGGCCAGGATACAAGCGATATATACAGCAGATGCAATGCAGTATATATAGGTAGTTGACCAAAACTTTGACCACCTGTATCTCCTCCATCATGGCGAATTTCAACATGCTGCAAGAGGTAAAGTTGCATGTTTTTGTCCCCTCTTTCATTTGGCAGGGGTTTCAAGAGTTTTTGTTACCTTCAAATTTCAGATCTGAATTTCCATATTTGGGCCAGCATGACGTTTCAGTAGCTACAGTTGCATATTCAGTTAAGGATATTTGTTGCATTCATTGCTACAAATCGATGACTCTGCAAACCACATTAAAGATGAAAAATATCTTTCATCTACCCTATTTTCAGATCTTTTACACCATAACTTCAGGTAGATGGATGTCCCTTCAGCGGTGGTAATTTCTAATACACAGCCCATGGGTGAAATTGATGGTAACCGACTAAGATAAAATCATATATATACATGTAAAACAGAAGTATTAGTTGTTGGTTGTTCTTCTAGGCTATTCTTTGTAATGGCTATTTGGCCTCTATGATCAATAAAACTGGTATTTTGCCTCTTTGTATTTATTTTTAGAACTGTGTCTATTCTCCTAGACCTCTCTAGACTGAATATGAGTCTATGTAATGTCCCTCCAATTATGAGATTATTACTGTGTCTATTCAGTTGCAGCCAAACACATTTAAATCTGGTGAATCACTTAGTTTATTTCAGCATTTCTTTTCAGTATTCCTTCTAACCCTTTTCCCAGCAAGCATTAGCACTAGGTTTAGATGATTTTTCTCTGAGCATTAGGCTTAGAAAGAGGAAGTTGGCCTTCTCCAGAGGTTTGATCTCATTTCACAAGGTCCCACACTTCGAGATCATTCCCATGTTACTCCAGATTGTTGAAGTTTCACAACCGCAACAAAGGGTACAAATCTGGGTGATAACAAATCTGGCACACCCTGTGGGACCAGTTCGATGAACTTCTCACCAAGATACTAAGAGATTTGGTGTTTCTCCTAGTATTACCAGCCTTTGGAGGTAGTACAAGCAACACCATGGTGAATCTACTGAACGAATCAACTGGTTTCGGCAGCCCAAGTACCTAAACAATTTTTAAAAAAGATCAGGATTTTGGTGGTTTTCTTGGTCTATTCAGCTTCAAGAAGCATTGCAATCACATGGCGACTCCCTCTCTGGTATGTATCCAGTATTTTCTGGGTTGCACACCTATTTTTCTCTAATTTTGACATATTTATGAATATCCAGCATATAGATGCTATAAGATGTCAGAATTTTGTGGGCATTATGGCTATTTTCCTCCCCCTAATCCAAATTCAGGCTATTGGCCCTCATATCAGCAATATCAGGCCCTAAATGCCTTTGAAATTATGTCAAACAACCCCTCTCCTCATTGCAACTAGCCTTACCAATAAGAACACTTTCAAGCCACTCTTGCTTATCTTGGTTTGTAGCCTATTCATGCCTATAGTCAGCCTTGTGAAACATATTCTGCTCCAGGTCAAACCTACAATCTCCCTAGTCGGTCCCCAAATGCTGATTTGGGTAGCATTAAAGGTTGGTTACTGGATTTTCATAGGCAAATGTTAGAAATAGATAGGAAGGCACAATATAACATGCAACAAGAGGAGCTTGCATACCAAACTTATTTGCACCAGCAAGAGGCAGAAAATAGAAGAGTGTATGAGGAAGAATGCTTGAACATGCAACTTGCAACCAAGGAGAAACAAATGAAGCAGTTGCTTGCTCAAGTGCAGGAGACCAAAATTTCTCTATCATGGCACCCTTCTTGGGCCGATCATCTTGGTTATAAAATGCCGAATCTTGTGAAAACCGATCCTCCTATGCCATTTCAAAATCAAGAGGAGGAGAAGGTCGTAGAATCTAGGCCTGTCGTAATCCTAAGTTTCAGGCAGCCTTCTGCCTTGAAGGTTCCAAGTTGGAAAGGGCCATCTTTTCTGCCCTATTGGTGCAGGAGCACCTACCTGACAGCTGGCCTCCATGAGGCAGTTAGTTTGTTTTAGGTCTGGTTAATGTTTCCAAGAAGGTCTTATAAGACCAATGCATGTAATAAGGTCATGTTGACCATACTTTACTATTTTTAGCTAGTTTGTTATGACAGCTGTTGTGCTGTATGTTCGGTTGGATCCTCCCAGCCGCTTGGAAGCTCCCAGCCGCTGGGAATCAAGTGGTAGTACTCACAGGAAATCCTATTTATGTAGTAGGATCAGTTGGTATTGCATATCATCGATCATCGATCAGACTTTGCAGAGAGTGAGGCAGAGGGAAAGACTAAGTATTGTATTGCATCTTTTGAAATCAATAAAGAGATCCTGTTGTGTCAATTCTCTATTTGGATTCCATTGTGTGATCGATTTGCTGTTCTGGTGGTTTCATGGATTCGCTGATCCATTCCACCGGTTGATTCGTCGAATCGGTGGAATGGCTATGTACAGTAGTTTAGGGTTTAGTCTGCATTTTGTGTTCGTTTGCATGCAGGTGTGCAGGATCGTCGTCGAAAGGTGTTGAGGACCCTAGCATGGGTATGTGCTAGGTTGTGCTAGTTGTTAGAGTCTGGAAAGTTGTCCAGGAAGCGGATCGGGTCACCTCAGGAGGTTCGGCGGATCGAAATTCGCTAAGGTTGGAAAATCCATCGCAACGGCATCATCAGGATATTTCTGTGTATATCCTGCAGTTACTTCGGGCGTCATCCGAGTAGATGGAGATGAGCATGATGCAATCGTTTGCATAAAGTGAATGTGCATTGGGGTGATCATCATTAGGTGTTGCCAAGGAGGAGCGTATCGGCATAAGGTAGAAGATCGGGTTGATAAAACCATTGCGGGCTGATAATGTTAAGTTTGGCCGACAGCATGATATTGAAGGAGCTGCATGTGACGTCATCGTCATCAGGATAATCGTCATCAGGATATCGGGGTGACGTAAGCATCGAAGGAAAGGTGCATGAGGTTGTCGTCATCAGGATATATGGGAGGAACCGGATGTTCTATATCCTGCTGATGAACATGATGTTGAACATCATGATGATGAAGATAGAGTTTGGCGGTAGGATGAACAGTGAACATCAGGAGGATGTTTGCGCTTGCCGAATATGATGATGCTGCCGATAGCCGGATATGATGATGCTGCTGACAGGCGAAAGGGCGAAGGTTTGTCTGCAGGAGGATATCGGTCGGCAGAGAAAATATGATGATGCTGACAGTGTTAAGGGAAATATGATGATGATGATGGGTTGTAGGCATACATGCTGTATGTCAAGGTTTTAGTGTGGATGCCTCTGCATCATAGTGGTATCAGAGCTCAGCAAAAGGTCTGGGCTGTTGTGTGTTGATTCTGTCACCGAAAGGGCAGAGGTAGAGTTGATTCTGTCACTGAAAGGACAGAGGTAGAGAAGTGAGAGGTTGACAAAATGCCTCCGAAAGGTACGGGTACTGCAAGGGAATTGCAGGAGATGAAGGAAAAACATGCCAGAGAGACGAGGAAGATGAAGGAGCTTGCTGAAGCACTTCAAGCCAGGCTTGTAGCCTTGGAGAAGAACAAAAAGAGGGAAGTGGAAGACAGTGAGTCTGAAGAAGATGAAGATGCTGTTGAAGAGTATGAAGAGGTAGCTGAAGATCTGGATGCTGAAGACCAGAGATTTGCAAAACTGTTAAAGGCAGTGCAGAGTGATAAACCTAAGGTAAAGGTTGATGTTTCCAAGTATAATGGAAGTTTGAATGAAGATGAGTTGCTGGATTGGATTGCTGCACTTGATAATCACTTTGAATGTGAAGATGTTGCTGAGGATCAGAAGGTAAAGATTGCAAAGACCAAGTTAGGAGGTCATGCTTTAGTATGGTGGGATTATGTACAATCCGAGAGAAGGAAACAAGGAAAGTCAAAGATCACTTCATGGGATAAAATGGTAGCAAGGATCAAAGGTAAATTCTTGCCCAAGGATTATGAAATTCAGATGTTTAAGAAGCTGCAATTTTTAAGGCAGAAGGAAATGGATGTGAAGGCATATACTGAGGAGTTTTATAAGTTGAGTATGAGATCTGGTCATCATGAGAATGAGGTAGAAAAGGTGGCTAGGTACTTGGCTGGTTTGAGATTGAACATACAGGATGAGTTAGTTTTAGCTAACCCTAAGAGTGTGGAGGATTGTTACCAAATGGCAATCAGGATTGAAGAAAAGATGAATAGGGGACAAGATAAGTCCATGAGGGGAAGAGGCAGCAATATGAGGGGAAGAGGATTAGCCCCTACAACAAGGCAAACCAATGAGGGTCAAGAAGACACTAGTAAAGGACAGGGACAGTCTAATTTCAGAGGTGGATGAAAGGTAATAGAGGAAGATTTGGAAGTGGTAGAGGTTCTACTACATTTTCAAGAAAGTGTTACACCTGTGGTGAGTTTGGTCATCCATTTTTCAAATGTCCAGAAAGCAAAGGTTCATCATCCAGAAATGATAGAATGAATGACAAGAGAGTACAACTTGTGCAAGAAGAGAAAGTAGAGCAAAGTGTGCAAAGTTCAAACACTTATCAAGGAGATAGAGTTCCTGACAATTATGGATATCCTGAGGAGGGAGAAGCATTGATGCTTAGAAGAATTAGTTTGCAGGCATCAAAGGATATGATGCAAAGAAGAGCTCTTTTCAAGACCACATGCAAGAGCAAAGGTAAGGTATGTAAGGTTGTCATTGATACTGGTTCAATAGACAACATGGTATCTCAGGAAATGGTGGATAAACTGAATTTGGAAAGGATTCCACACCATCACCCTTCAAGGCATCTTGGGTGAGTGATAGTCAATCATTTTTTGTCTATGAACAGGCATATGTGGATTTTCAGATTGGAGCATATCAGGATAGAGTTTTGTGTGACATTTTGCCCATGGAATGTTGTCACCCACTGTTGGGTAGACCATGGCAATTTGATAGAAGGGTACTGTATGATGGGTATGCTAATACCTACACCATCAAGAAAGATGGGAAGACTATTAGGTTGATGCCATTGCAGGAAGCAACTGCAGCACAGGGGGCAGCCCAAATCATTTTAGTGGGAAAGAAGGAATTTGTGCATATGCCTATAGCAGTAGGCATAAAGGCAGTTGATGACACTGCAGGGAAAGGAGTTGTTAAGGACAACAGGTTGAAGAAAGTTTCAGTTTTGACTGACAGAGGTCAGCAGCAGGTTCAGCAACAGGTTTGCAAACAGCAACCAGTTGAGAGGAATGACAAGGATGTTGTCATAGTTGGGACTATTGTTTGTCCTATAAAGGTTGACAGAAAGACAGAGTTGAACATTACAGAAGTTCAAGAGGCAGTTCAGGCAGAGGTTCTGGTCAGACAACCTGACAAACACAAGGTATGTGAGAGAAGGGCCTACATTGACAGGCATGAGGATTTACTTGCAACAAGGCAAGTTACAGTTCAGAAGTCTTGGAGCAGCCAAGAGACAGCAGAGGACAAAGCTGGAACAGGTCAGAACACTGACATGGCAAAGTGTAAAGGTGGAGGACTTCCACAACCTAACTCATGGGACATGAGTTCTTTTCTGTTGGGGAGTATGGTGCAGGAGCACCTACCTGACAGCTGGCCTCCATGAGGCAGTTAGTTTGTTTTAGGTATGGTTAATGTTTCCAAGAAGGTCTTATAAGACCAATGCATGTAATAAGGTCATGTTGACCATACTTTACTATTTTTAGCTAGTTTGTTATGACAGCTGTTGTGCTGTATGTTCGGTTGGATCCTCCCAGCCGCTTGGAAGCTCCCAGCCACTAGGAATCGAGTGGTAGTACTCGCAGGAAATCCTATTTATGTAGTAGGATCGGTTGGTATTGCATATCATCGATCATCGATCAGACTTTGCAGAGAGTGAGGCAGAGGGAAAGACTGAGTATTGTATTGCATCTTTTGAAATCAATAAAGAGATCCTGTTGTGTCAATTCTCTGTTTGGATTCCATTGTGTGATCGATTTGCTGTTCTGGTGGTTTCATGGATTCGCTGATCCATTCCACCGGTTGATTCGTCGAATCGGTGGAATGGCTATGTACAGTAGTTTAGGGTTTAGTCTGCATTTTGTGTTCGTTTGCATGCAGGTGTGCAGGATCGTCGTCGAAAGGTGTTGAGGACCCTAGCATGGGTATGTGCTAGGTCGTGCTGGTTGTTAGAGTCTGGAAAGTTGTCCAGGAAGCGGATCAAAATTTGCTAAGGTTGGAAAATCCATCGCAACGGCATCATTAGGATATTTCTGTGTATATCCTGCAGTTACTTCGGGCGTCATCCGAGTAGATGGAGATGAGCATGATGCAATCGTTTGCATAAAGTGAATGTGCATTGGGGTGATCATCATCAGGTGTTGCCAAGGAGGAGCGTATCGGCATAAGGTAGAAGATCGGGTTGATAAAACCATTGCGGGCCGATAATGTTAAGTTTGGCCGACAGCAGGATATTAAAGGAGCTGCATGTGACGTCATCATCATCAGGATAATCGTCATCAGGATATCGGGGTGACGTAAGCATCGAAGGAAAGGTGCATGAGGTTGTCGTCATCAGGATATATGGGAGGAACCGAATGTTCTATATCCTGCTGATGAACATGATGTTGAACATCATGATGATGAAGATAGAGTTTGGCGGTAAGATGAACAGTGAACATCAGGAGGATGTTTGCGCTTGCCGAATATGATGATGCTGCCGATAGCCGGATATGATGATGCTGCTGACAGGCGAAAGGGCGAAGGTTTGTCTGCAGGAGGATATCGGTCGGCAGAGAAAATATGATGATGCTGACAGTGTTAAGGGAAATATGATGATGATGATGGGTTGTAGGCATACATGCTGTATGTCAAGGTTTTAGTGTGGATGCCTCTGCATCACCTGTAGAGGCCCTCCATCAGACATACAAATGGAAGCATGCTATAGCGTTCAGTTAGCAGAAGAAGAGCAAAATAGGCTTCTATTTGCTCCATGCCAAAGATTGGGAACTCAACCAGCCATCACTTTCACAAATCCTTTCTTTGAAGAGGAGAGTTCCAAGGTCAGAATTCTAATCTTCAAGCAAGGAGAGACTCCTAAATGTCCTAAATTGGATATCCCAAGTTTTAGGGGGCCTCATCCACTACAACAAGAGCAGCCTAGACTTCACAAGTTTCCAAGCTTCAATGCCTTTACCCCCCACAAGCCCCTATTCCTGTGCAAGCTCAAATCATCATTCCCCAGGAACAAATTTGTCCAAAACCCTCTCCCCTCCAAGAAATTCAAGAAGATATTCAGGCTTCTTTCCCTGATGTTGTTTCAACCCTCAGGGGTGGACCTATTGTCTACCAAAATAATTGGAAAGATGAGCTAGAAGAGGAGGTGGGAGAAGATAAAATTAATGATGAGCAACTTGTTCCTACACTCACAAAGATAGAATCGTGTGAACCTATTGCACTTGTGAGTATTGCTAACCCAAACAAGGGATTGATTCCTCTGGACTTTAGCTCTTTTGAAGCCTTTCTCATGCATCCAATCAAGTAAACGAGGTTGAAATGCAAAGGGTGCACGGAGAAAACCTTCAGCTGTAGAGGCAACTTAAACACTATCCAATAGAGCTACAGTCAAAGGATGGAGACATAGGTGAACAAGTTGTTAGGGTCATTTCTGAGGTAGATGATGCTGCCCTTCGTCATGAGCTACCTGATTATGTTGAAAATGAAGAAAGTGTGCAGCTGGTTGTGGATATGCAGCAACAATAAAACATAGAAAATCATGACAAATTGCTGCAGGTTGAGGCTGAGCATGGGAACGAGCAAATTGAGGATTTGTTCTTTATTATCCAGCAGGGATATCAACTTCTTGGTGGGGATGTTTCCTCTTTTGAACATGTGCACGGCTCATTTTCAGAGCTTAAATCAGAAAATCATGAACATCTTATTCCTAAGGAGGAGACAACCACATTTCTAAGTGAGAAGCAAGAATTAGAGTATTCAGATCAACAAGAAGAGGGATGCAGCCATGATGACATTATATCAATATTCTTGGCTTCCTTGAAGATGGAAGACACAGAAAGCCATGAGGTCCCAAGTCAGTTGTTTCACACACAAGAGCAACATGACAGAAAGGGGGAGGTCACCATCATGTCAAATGAAGAGCATGAAGAAAAAGAATCAGAGCAAGGACATGAGATCAATGCTTATTTGCATGTTACTTCAAGGGGATGCCCAATCAGGCATCTAGCCCAGTTGGAGACACTTTAGGAGAAGTCACCACTTGTCATGCTTACCTCTAAGCATGAAGTTGAGCATCAAAATGAGTGGGATCATCCCATTTATTCACCACAAGTTAGCAACATCAGCAATCAGTCCGGGTGGATAGGTGAGTTTATCCCCATTTTATGGGGGGTGTTTTGTCAATTTGTCATATATGTATTTCCCCCTCATTTCTTTTTAATTGCCTACATGAATGGGAAGCATTGTAAATTATTAAGGAGGGGCAGTTATTTTCAGGAACCAATTAATGGCTTTGTTTAAAGTCATGTCAGGCTGGTTAGTTTAGGATTAGAGTAGGTTTCATTTCTATTTTTAGTTTTCCCTTTCCATAAGCGCTTCTGCACAGGTTGCATTGTCATTAGGAGAATGCAGGCCCCCTCCCTTTTTTGTTTTTTGGAGGCAGTTTCCAGTTTCCCAGCATGTTTTAGACTTGACTCCATGCCCAATGGATACTATAAGGCCATTGATCTAATTGTTTAGCAGGTAAACACCCCATAGAGGTCGCCAAATTGTTGACCCATTTTTCCTCTTTTCAGAGCCAAACAGTTCAACCTGGTATTTTCCTTGAAAATCCCTTTAAAAAAGTCCCTATAAAGCAAAAGTGCCAAATTTCCCAAGAAACCTTTCCTAAAAAACCTTACCATTGGAAAAAGCTTGAAAAAATAGGCAAGTTTGCTTTTTACACACCCTGAAATTCGGCCAAACAAAGAAGTTATTCATGGTCAAAACTTTGGTCAACATATAGTTCCAATATACATTTGGTAGGCTTGCAAATCCACATTGGCCTTAGAAAATGTTGAGAAAAATGAGTTTTATGCACTTTTTGAATGTATATCAGGCTCAGGAAGTGCATATACATTTTGGGAATCTTCTGCAGGATCCTGGGAATATTTTCAGTTTGTATATCGGCGATATGCAAGGGAAGATGCAGGGGAAAGATGCAAGGTAAATGTACATTCACGACATATTCCTTAATGATTCCATGTTTGTATCGGGGGTTTGTATGTTTTCCCTTTGTATGTTCGCCCATACAAGCAAATATACATTCACTAAATGTACAAGGCAAATATACATCGAAGATTCCCTAGAATATTCTGTGATTGCATGTGAAGGCTTGTATATTGCTTTGTATGTTCGCAATATACAAGAGGAAATATACAATGAAAAGATACATTGCGGGCATATTCCATCAAGATTCCCTCTTTGTATGTCGGCAGGCTTGTATATTGTGTTGCATATTTGACATACAAGGTGCCAATATAAATTTGCTACAGTGCCGTGGGGGAATATACAAAGGTTGCTGCAGGGAAATATACAAAGGCATTTGTATATCGCCAAGAAGGATGCAAGAGGTAGGGCCCGCAAAGATACAAAGATGATTGTATATCATATACATACAAAGGTTCAAATGCTACAGTGTAATGTATATCGACTTGTATGTTCGCACATACAAGCTGATATACAAGGAAACATATACAACCCAGACCCGAATAGAAATTTCAATATGTTCTATGGTCCGCCTTATATGAAAGGTGTTTGTATGTTTCGACATACAAAGGGGAAGATACATGCTGGGCGAACAGATACAAGGAGCATATACCAGCCGGATCCGATCCAACAGTCAAAAGCAGTTAATAATTTTTGAGGTCCGCAGTTTGTATATTTGGCATTTGTATATCTTGCGATATACAAATCCGACATGCAATGACCACATACAAACCGATATACAAGAGATGGGGCTCGCACATATAAGGGAAGTTGTATGCGTATACATTTTCAAAAATACAAGGCACAAACAGGGCCCGATATGCAAAGTGTCATGCATATATAAAGGGTTGTAGAAGGGATTTTTATTAAATGTTGATTTAGGCACCAGGATACAAGCGATATACACAGCAGATGCAATGCAGTATATACAAGCGGTTGACCAAAACTTTGACTGCCTGTATCTCCTCCATCCTGGTGAATTTTAACATGCTGCAAGAGGCAAAGTTGCATGTTTTTGTCCCCTCTTTCATTTGGCAGGGTTTTCAAGAGTTTTTGTCACCTTCAAATTTTAGATCAAAATTTGCATATTTGGGCCAGCATGATGTTTCAACAGCTACAGTTGCATATTCAGCTAAGGATATTTGTTGCATTCATTGCTACAAATCGATGACTCTGCAGACCACATTAAAGATGAAAAATATCTTTCATCTGCCCTGTTTTTAGATCTTTTACACCATAACTTCAGGTAGATGGATGTCCCTTCAGCAGTGGTAATTTCTAATACACAGCCCATGGATGAAATTGATGGTAACTGACTGAGATGAAATCATATATATACATGTAAAACAGAAGTATTAGTTGTTGGTTGTTCTTCTGGGCTATTCTTTGTAATGGCTATTTGGCCTCTATGATCAATAAAACTGGTATTTTGCCTCTCTGTATTTATTTTTAAAACTGTGTCTGTTCTCCTGGACCTCTCTAGAATGAATATGAGTCTGTGTAATGTCCCTCCAGTTATGAGATTATTACTGTGTCTATTCAGTTGCAGCCAAACACATTTAAATATGGTGAATCACTTAGTTTATTTCAGCATTTCTTTTAAGCATTCCTTCTAACCCTTTTCCCAGCAAGCATTAGCACTAGGTTTAGATTTTTCTCTAAGCATTAGGCTTAGAAAGAGGAAGATGGCCTTCTGCGGAGGTTTGATCTCATTTCGCAAGGTCCCACACTTCAAGATCATTCCCATGTTACTCTAGATTGCTGAAGTTTCACAACCGCAGCAAAGGGTGCAAATCTGGGTGATAACAAATCCTTTTGCCCTAATTGACTCTTTTATGTGGTCCCTCATTTTATGTTTCAGCCCTCTCTTCCCTCTTCTATTTAGTGGGTAATGATCTACAAGCTAACCTTATATTTCACCCTTTCTTTTTGATAATAAATCACAATGTGCAATCCAAACTATTAGTGAAAAAAAATACATTTAAAATCCAAAAACATTCTTATTTATTATTATGGACTAAAGAAATATTATATCTCTTTTAGATATTTTTTAGGAAAGAAATATATCACAAATCTAAGCTTCTTGAATAACTAGAGATCAAGCTTGTAAAGAAAATTGAATACCTTGATTTTTCATCCTCCTCTTTTGTTCTAACCATTGTAAATAGTTGGCATGTTGTTGTGTCGACTGTTTACAAAATTTTCAACCCCTTTCATGCTGACCTTTATGATCAACCTGTTAAACCCATCTCTCTTGACCTGTTTGACCATGTCCTTTGTTGATTGAATTGTCAAAAATGATTGAGTCGATTGTATTTTGACCAGCTGACTATTTTACAACATGCCACTTGTTAAGCTCTTTCCTTTTATTCATATCTCCCACCATCTCTGAAGCCATAACACCAAGAATATTTTCCATCGGGTTGGCTTCTCTCTTTTGAGATATGTCATTAAATCTACCAAGGATTTTATCAATCAGTTCTCTTTACGTTTATTCTATCTACATCTTGAGTTGGCATCTGCAATGCATCAATACCTATGGATCGTCTTAGATGCATCTCTTGGGCATAAGCCACTAGTTGCGAATTCCAATGTGATATGAAACAAAAGAAGAATTTTGTAGCACTAGCCAACTAGCATCACCCTTCCTTTCACCCCTGTCAGCTTGTTCACAGAGTTTCTTCATCATTCTGATGTCTTCTCAATCCCACCACTGCTCCTCTAGATGATTCCATTCTCTCCAAACCTGTGTCTAATCTTATTGTGGTAAGTTCCCTCTCCCCTCACTTTGGTTGTGCTCCTATCTCTACCAATTCTCCAGCTCCTGACCAGTTTCTAGACCCCTCTTCATTGTCCAACCCTACAGACTAAAAAATTCTTCCACTTCCTGACCATGTCTTCTCTCAAATTCCTTTAGCCGAAGTAACTTAGGTTCTCATGATCTGACTAGCCCAAAAAATATTCTTTTGATCAGATCGCCTTTAGCTACTCCCATGTGTTGGATCATTTTTCAGTGCTTTCATCTCTTTTAGATCCTCCCTCAGCATCTTTTGGAACTCAACCTAAATATACAGGAGGTGGGGACTTGCCTTCCTTTGCTTGAGTGCACTCTACTTAAATATCATCCATTTCAATGGTCAAACAATTAATAGGGATTTTACACATCATTCACAACAAAAAGTGGTAAATATTTGTCCTATTTTTATTGGCCAAAATTGACCTTTGACTGTTGAAGTTGATGATATTTAAGAACAGCCGCTTGAGCGCTAAACCAGCCAGCTTCAAACCTAGTTGTTCGACACCCTAAATGTTGCTCTATCTATCAAGCTAGTGCAGGAGTCACCTACGCATGCTGATCGTCCTTAAATTACAGAGTTCAATGGTCACACCCATTCTTTCCTAGTATAGACTCCCCTCTTCCTAGTTTGCAATGTCTTTTCTCCATGTTGGTTCTTATATTCATTCTGATTTGAAGACTAAGTCTCATCAATTGATAAACCTTAAACATTAGGTACATTGTAAAATAGCCTGGTAGTCAAAATTTTATCAACAAGTTAGTTTGTCTACTTTATCGACAAGTTAGTTTGTCTACTTTATCGACAAATAATAGGGTCAACAAAGTCTAGAGAGCTCGGTGTTGTGCCCTACACAACATGCCCCACTTTGCTTATGCAAAGTAGGGACCTCCTGACTTGGTTTGTGTTCTTGAGCAATTACTTTGTGGTTGGGCATGTTCTAGGTCAGTCTGTATGCTTTTAATGCTTTAATTTGTTATCATATGCCTTATTGATTCATTTTTGGATTCAATCGTTCATTGGAGGTCTTTCTATGTTTGGGTTGAGCATTACGAATTCCTTATTTTACATTAAGAATTTTGATGGTTTCTATCTTTTATCATACATATTATTTTGGTTCACTTGCTTAGTGTGATGTTTTCCAAAGTTTAGCTCTGTGTAGGGTGGTTTGAGTCCTTGTTCATACTTCTACCACATGCCTTTTGGAAGTGTTATATTTGTTTGGAAATATGATTTTTTTGGTTGGTAGTTATAATGTATTTCAACACTTTTTTTTTTGTAGTTTGTGAACCTTGTCTTCTACCAAAAATGTATTTCAAAGTTTGTGTCTAAGAGTTATGGTGAATTTATTAGTTTGCAAACCTTTCTTTTTTCCAGAAAACTTGGTTTTTCTTCTCTTTATCTTCTCTTTTTAGCAAAATTCTCTTTTAGGAAACCCTTTTAGCTGGTTCTCAAGTTTGCAAACCTGCCAATTCGCTGAAAGGCTTCTCTTTCTTATCATTTTAGGAATAATTTCTAGTTCACAAACTCATAAGTTCTGAAAATGCACTTTATGCTTGAATAAATAATATGTTTTATCAAATCTCCTAGTTCACAAACTTCCAAAGGAAATGAAAGAGGTTCCTAGGTTCTAGGTTTTGCTGAAACACTAAAACTATAATATAAAGTTGAGCAAAGGAATTTGTTTCAGTAAATCTCTTCGTTTGTGAACCTTCAAAAGCACCAAAAATGAAAATAGAAGAGGCCCATGAGTTCTAAGTTTCACCAAAATGCTGAAAATGAAAATAGAAGAGGTTCGTGAGTTCTAACATTCATCAAAACGTCAAAAATAAGAAAGAGAGGTGGTTCACAAGTTCTAAGTTTTTCCAAAATATTGAAAGTAAAAAAGATAAGTGGTTCATGAGTTCTAAGTTTCATCAAAATGCTGAAAATGTTCCTTTTGATAGATTCTTAAGTTCACGAACTCCACTCTTCATCGATAAATGAGGTTGGAATTTCATCTTTCCTTGTGCACACATCAAAATAGAGAAGTGATGATAGGAAGCTTGCCAATATTAAGCTATGGGTTTTGTTAGAGTGAATAATTTATCTATTCACTATAGCTTAAGTGTACTTAGGTTGATGAGGTTAGACAACATCTTGTCTAATTGAATGTGCAACCTTTTAAAGGTTAGAGGTTACCAAGTTGTTTGGTAAACCTCATGTGCATACCTTCTGATGTTGGAAGACTTTCCATCTCACCTCAAAAGGCACTTTGTAGTCATCCAACACTTATCACACAAGGTTGTTGGTTTGCACATTCTATGTGATCCAAAGGTTGACACCTTATAGGACACTTGTCTACTTGTTTATGCCACATCATGGGACACTTGTCAATCCACATGCAAGGTGGATTGCCTCTTCCATGCCTATATAATGAGGCATTCTCATGTAAATTTTTAAGTGAGATTAATATAAGTTTATGCTCAAATAGGTTCATCAATATCATCGATTTCTTATCTTGTATTGTTGATTTCCATATTATGAGAGTGTAGATCAAGTTGCAAAGTATCCTAGGCTATTCCAATAGGTTTGACTTATCTTAACAAGTAGCGATAAGAAATGTGATATGCCCAAAGCCACAAGGAATGTGTTGAGAAATGGCTCGCCTACAATACGTATGCAGATGAATGACATAGAAAGATGAAGGATGGAGATCTAACACAAAACAAAGATGAATAAAAATGATAGTGATAGCCATCAAATTTTACCAAGATTCAGAATGAATGGATTTAATGAGAGATCTTGATGTTTCCTTCTTAAATTGATTTCACAATAAAGAATTTGATGCTCATTTTGCTTGTTTGCAAGTCTAGGATGCTGGAGACACAATGGAGGTGTGCTGAGGCAAGAAGAAGACATCGTGACCCTAGAGGATTCAATCTTATACAAGTTGTACAAAATCATTTGCGCTTGATGAACGAAGAGTTGTAGCTTCCTAGGAAGAAATAAATAAATGTTCCTCAAGCTAAAGTTGAGTGTCTTTTATAGGATGTCTAAATAGGACTTATCCTACCCATGGAGCAAACATGTAATTTGTAAATTCAAAGTTGAATTAGGTCCTACCCTATTTGGGGGAATCCTAAATTTGAAATTTAGTTGACTTTGCCATGGAGTGAAATGAAAAAATCAACTCTATAAAAGGAGGGATGTCGTTTCATTTTGAAGAGGAGGGAGGAATAAAGAGATTTTCGCAAGAAGGCTATCACTTTATAATTTTGACAAGGCATGTGAAGGTGAACTATAACACATTTGCAATGTGGGAATCCAGGTAGCATATTTAATCTACCAATTTTATTGTCAATTAATAGTAAACATCTAGTTTTCTCCGTGTTCTTGCCATATGGTGGTAATGTATTTGAATTTCCACTTGTACTTGGTGTATCTTGGTGAGATAAAATCGTAATTGTTATATCTTAATATGAGATTGAGGAATAAAGTTTAATTACTGCAAATGTAATATGATGTTTTCAGAATTTTCATTCCAATTTCTTAGTAATTCCTTAGATTCTTATAATTAGAATATACATATGATTGTGTGAAATATTGACCATTGTATTCAGGGTCTTTTAAATCTTACCAGATTGACTAAGTAAAGTGGATCAAATATAGAGTTTGTCCATTAATTTTATGTTTCCTTCATTCAAACCCTTAACCCTCCTTTTGTATTTTCTTCAATATTAGATAGTTTAGGATTAGATTTAGGAGTTTTGAGCTTAATGATAACACTTGTCTACACATTGACTTCATTTATTTAGTACAAGATTATATTTACCAACACAAGCCCCTTAAACAAACTCACATAGACCACTTAACTGCTCCAACATTGCTATGACCCAGTCAACAGGGACCTTGGAGGTAACTAATCTCTTATATTAGTCACATTTTTAGGAGAAGTAGAGTGTCTTCATTCTACTTGAGTTGATGTGCCAAAATAACCATTTGAAAAGTCAAAATCAATCATGGTTTAAATTTTTGAAAATAGTTGACATGACAACATGCCAATTTTTTTACGTGGGGTAGTAATACCTATGCCTCAAACCTTTCCTCCTCCTCCTACTAGTTCTAATGGTCGCTCAACTTATGTCTACCTCCCACAATCCCTTACTCCTCCTAGAACCAACAATTCTTTTTAAAATTTTATTGGTTATTAGGAAACCAAACTTGTAGTTAACCTTTCACATATCCACATTGATACCTCAACCTTTAACTTTCTTGAAAAGGGCATGGGATTTGGAATCACTGCTCTCTCTATTTTTTGGTTGGACTTCTTAATTGAAGTAGAGAATTTGGTCAGATGTATATCCAAGGATTTGTTAAGGAGATTAAATATGATTGCGCAATAGTCTTAAGGCATGCCAAACCCTTTAAATGTAATAATTTTAGTTGAGAATTTTCCTTTTAAGAGATTAGTAAGTAATAAACATATTGTCATAGTCAAGGCTGATAAGGAAGATGCCATTGTTATTATGAATATGCAAAATTATGTCTCCTAGGTGATTGCCCACTTGTCTAATAGTAAGAGCTATGAATCTTTAACCTACAAATTTATTTCTCACATCAAGAAAAATGTCAAAATTGCTATGCCCAATCATTGTTCGATGACCTCACCAAGAAATGACTCATAAAGTGATCACCCTTACATTTATGTCACCCCAAAAATTCACAATGCTGGTATACCACTTCAACCTATTGTTGAAACCATAGACTCCCCAACTTACAGGCTAGCTAGTTACCTAGCTAAGATGATCTATCCACTAATGGGAAAATCTAATTCTATTATTAAGGAATCTATCCAATTTTATGAGTTAATCAAGGATAAAAGGTAGAAGATGGCAACATTTTGGTTAGCTTTGATGTAGTTTTCCTATTCACCAAAGTTCTAGTCATGACCCAATTGAAATAATTAGATGCAAGACCAATGAAGAAGTTGCTCCCTTGGTAAATTCTAAAATCAAGGAATCTAGAATATCTAATTACATTCATCCTAGTGCATGTGGATTAGGTATCAATCATTCTAGAGTTCAAGTGCATGTCTAAATCTTGTTGCCTATCATCGTATTTTTTAAAAAGAGCCAACTTGATAGAAAAAACTCTAAGGGTGTAATAAAGGTTATCACTATCTAGTAGTATGTTTTTTAATAAATTCATAGCCTAGAATCTAAAGATCATCAAAGGTAAAGTTTGTAGGAACCTAACAAGCTTGTAGAAATGAACTAGATTAGGAATTGTAATGGTGATCCAAAATAGAACACAAAAGAATATTTTAATTCTGATCCATACACATGACCATCCAACACATTTCAATATTCTAAGTTGCATCAATTTCACTTTCTTTATTAATCAGTATACAATCTTTAATCATAAAACTATGTATTTTCATTTCTTATTTATTACTATTTGTAAGGTGATTATGCCTACTATCTTATATTGTTGGTCCATTCTATTCCACTTTATCTATACTCCAAATTCAATCCTTAAAATTAATTTGTCCTTAATTATTGTGATTTTAGGTGTCTACAATTATATTTATTTACCTAAGTAATGTAAAGCACTAAATTTGAAATAAATTGTAACTAAACTACACCACTCTAAAGGATATTTAAGGAAGAGCACTAAGCTTGAGATTAATGTAAATATTAATCCCTCCACTAAGGCTATGTTGTAGGGGAGAGGACCCAGTAGCCACTCACCCTAACTTCGCTAATCTTAAGCTCCTAAATGGTACATTGGATTTTGACGAATTTTTTTGAGTTTCTTCGTATGTGACTTAATAGCTTAAAGCTATTGTTTGGTGTTATGGGTACCAATGGTGTAGTCTAATCATCTACATCTCAACCAAGTTGTCAAAAAACACCCAAAAAATAGTTAGACCGAAACATGTGCACCAAGGCACCTATTACCAATTGCCTTATTATTGCCTTATATGTCACCATATGATTGGTTATTTCTTTGATGTGACACATGAAATGTATTATTACACATGTATATATGTAGATGTATTGGTTCCTTATTAAATTTTTTGTAATATTTGTACACATGTATTGGTTCTTTCATAGATTTAATTAGGGGTAAGTTGTACCACAGGTGGATGGCTATTGGTACATGGGCAGCTACTCGGTCCTCTCCCCTAGTGTGGAAATGAATCCATTTTATGATGCACACTGGAATCCATTACTAAGTAGGCTTTGGAGATGCTTTCTTTTTTAATCACACAATTGACGGTTATCTTTTGCATTGGGATGTGTTGAATGTGAAACCCAATAGTCACTCTTGACTCTTGACACTTCACATTCTGTAATGTTTGCTTATATAAAGCATGCTACTGTATTGTGATGTATTGAGAGATAGTGAATAATATATTGCCCTGCTTGAGAGTGGATGTAGCCTTTATGGCAAACCACTATAAATTTACATTGTGTTCTTGTTTATGAATCTCTGTTTTTGTTTTTCTACCATTTATTGTTTAACAATTGGTATCAGAGCTAGTTGTGCTCGATCGTTTTGGCAGGAGAGATTCAAGTTGTAGTGGGAGCAATTTCAATTGAAGAAGGAAAGATCGAAAGGTTTAATGGCCATAATTATCCATTGTGGAAGATGCAGATGGAGGATTATCTATACTAGAAAGATCTATGGAGACCATTACATGGTAAAACAAAGAAACCAGCTAATATGTCAGATGAAGATTGGGATATTTTGGATAGAAAAACACTGAGAACAATTCAATTGGCTTATCTCCATCTGTAGCATTTAACATATCTAAAGCAACCACATCTATTGAATTAATGAGTATTTTGGACAAGTTGTATGAGAAGCCCTCAGCATCAAATAAGGTATTTTTAATAAGGTGGTTGTTTGATATGAAAATGGTTAAAGGTAGTTTTGTAGCTAAACTTTTAAATAATTTTAACACAGTTACCAGTCAGTTAGTTTCTGTAAAAATAAGATTTGATGAAGAAGTTTGGGCTATTTTAATTTTGTCTTCTTTGCCAGAAAGCTGGGATAGCTTGTTTATGGCAATTAGTAATTATGTTTTTGGTTCAAATATGTTAAAATTTGATGATGTTGTTGGTATAATTTTGAGTGAAGAAATGCATAGTAAGAGCATGGGTGAGACTTCAACATCGGGTAGCGCTTTGAATGTAGAAGACAGAGGAAAATCAAAAGAAAGATAGAAGAGTCCAACAGAGCATGGAAAGTCATGAGGAAGATCAAAATCTAAAGGTAGAGATGGTGTTTGCTAGTTTTGTGGCAGGCAAGGTCACATAAAAAGGAACTGCTGGTCTTACAAGAAATCTATAAAACAACCAAAAGAAGTTGCAGCCAATGTAGCATACCAACAAGATGCAGGTGTTCTTATTTTAACCAAAGAAGAAATTCCAACTAATGTTTGGGTGCTTGATTCAGGATCATCGTTTCATGTCACTCCATGCAAGGAGTATTTTGAAAATCTACAAATTAGTGACTTTGGTAAGGCTTTTCTTGGTAACAATGATTCTTGTGATATTGTTGGCAAAGGGGATATTTCATTAAAACTGAAAAATGGAAATAGTTTGTTCTTATGTGATGTTAGATATGTTCCCCAACTCAAACAAAATGTAATATCAGCTGGACAATTGGGTTCTCAAGGTTGTGAAATTAGTTTTGAATCAAATAGATGCAAAGCTAAAAAGGGGACCTTGCTAATTGCAATGGGCAACAAATTAGGCACCCTGTATGTAATAGAAATTCATGTTGAAGTGGGAATTATTCATCCTACTTCAGATTCGTCATTGTGTGAAATATGGACTGCCCAGAAAAGGTTTTTTGATCAATTAGATGCTGAAACTGATTCTGTTATTAATGTTTTTCTTAGTATGTTGGAATTTGATAGTGAAAAATTTGGGGATCAGTTAAATGATGCCAAGGAACCTGGGGTAGATGAAATTGATTGTGATTCTCAGTTGGGGCAGAGTATAGGTTGTGATCAAGATATTGGACTAGAAGATAAGATAGTAGATGTGAATTCACACGAGATGGACAATTTAAATGATGTAGCTGATATAGTTGAAGGGGAATTCCTTAGCATATTAGAATCTAAAGTCCACTTCATATGAGTTTTGACTATGATCCTGAGTCTCCTAGAGCATGCCTTTTGAAACAGTTTGCGAGGGAGAGTCTTTCTAATGAAGGGGTAGATCATAAAACACACAACAAAAATTGCACACAGAAAATAGAATATTCTTTTATTGATCTGGACAACTCATTACATTACAGAAGCTTAGATTCAATCAAAGGAATCAATTCCTCACAGGTTGCATCACATGATAGCTACCCATCACCAGGCTTTGGAATCTTCTACCTTCGGCAACCCCAAATCAACTAGGGTTTCTTCTGGGAAGCATAACTTTTGATCCAGGTGTTTGATTGACAAACTGTTTGAAGCATCAGAAAGCTCACAAACTGAACTATCATGCTGGAAATTCATAAATAGATTTTTGTCAACTTTTTGGGACATTATGGGATGTTTTAGTGCCTCATATCAGGTTTCAAAAATTTTTAAGGGTTTTTCAGAAAATAGAAACTTTAATATATTTTAGCTCACAAATGATCGTTGCGTGCGTAACGTAAAAAAATGTCCCCTTGGGGGCTTTTCCCTCTTTAGGTTTAGCTCCCGGGTCTTTTCCATACATATAGGACATCTTACTTCATAATTTGGCATCTCGATAGAATGAGCCCTAGGTAACATGACAAATGGGACCTAGGAGGACCCCTTGAGCTTAACCCTGCCCAAAATAGGGGGGAGTACTTAGGTGCCTGCACCCTAGTCTTGCCCTATTTTGGGGCAGTCCTAATTTTTGGGTGTCAATTTATGGCCGTTATTTGGGTCCTATGCCGACACGGTAAGTTTGAATTACGAAAATCTTGGTGGGAGTGTTTGTAGTTGCATATAAAAGCATGTTTAGGCATTTATTTGAAAACTAGATTTTAATTAGATGGCAATTGTGATGTTTATGCATTCTCAAGGTGATTCAAGGCTTTCATTGTGTTGCAAGAGCAGATTGGTGTGGTCTATGTGTTTGTGTTTGCAGATTTGAGCATCCATTTCATCATGAAATGAAGAGCATCTCCCTCCCATGATATCTTTACTACAAGGTGACATTATATTATGTTTTAATCATTATTTCATTTGGATTTTTGCCTCTACCTCCCTAGACATGCACTCTCTATCTGACAAAGATGTTTAGAGACTTAAGTGTCCTTCGGGGCTTGGCTGAGGCAAGCCTCTAAACACCACAACCCCCTCCCAAAGTTTTCATGGTTGCAGGTTACAGGTTGTGGAGTTGGACAAAGTGAAGTTGCAGGAAGACATCTTAGAGTGTCAAAATTGTAGAACAGGAAGAAAATCTACCCCTTGGACTTGGGCTCCTACTCATTAGTCCTCCAAGTTTCGTGACTAGAAAATCTCTGGAACAACAGGAAAGAGTTGCAGACTGAGTTCCCAGATCTAGAAAAAAAGAAGGGCATTGGACTTGGGCACCCGCTCTTTTGTCCCTAACTTTTCTGCCTCAGAACCTTGAAAATAGGTACTCTTTGATTTGATATTTTACATCTCTCTACCAGAGCTTTTTCCGTTATTCATTAGTTTATTGTCGTATTTGCATAATTAGGGATTTAATGGTCAATTAAGCATAAGAGAAGGAAAATTGATAATTAAATACCCTAATCCAAGTTTCCATACATCTCACAGCGATATAGGGTATGATAGTGCATTGCCACTCGACCCTAGATCCTTGAATGCTAAGGGTGAAAGGAGGATTCAAACATCTGACAATATAGGACATTAAACAATCTAAATTTTATCCTAAACATTTTGGTGAACCCGTGTTTTTGGACTTAATTGCAACTTTATGAGTGTTTGTCTTCATATTTGGATTGATTTCATTCACACATATAACCATTCATCTTATTGCATTGAGAAAATTACAAAAAAAATTGAAAATTTAGAAAAAAATTAAAAAAATTGCATTGTTAGGGTTACTAATTTGCATCAATTCTTTCTAAATTTCCCTAATTCATGATTTTTGCATCATATCTGATATAAACTATAGAAAAATAAAAAAAATTAGAAATTTGCATTGCATTTTCATCATTTAATTGCTAGGGTTTTGTAGAAATTTTGGCAATTTTCATTAAACCTAGTAATTCCAAAATCTAGGGTTAGTAGGCAAAATCTTATTTCAGATTTTTCTACTGATTTTAGAGCCTCATTTAAACTATATTTTGGCTGTATTCTTTCATTTTGGTGTAAATTTACATTTAGATTTAAATATTTGCATTTTTGCATAGAAAATTTCAACAAAAAACTAGCAATTTTCATGCATTTTCATTAGATTTGCATTGGCATTTTGCATATTAGGGATTGGAATTCATTTTCATATATGAGATTATTTAATTTTCATCATAAATCAGACTTTAAAGCATTCATATAACATTTTGTGTCAACATCTCAAACCTAGGGCTTCAAAACCAACAATTTTCACTAGAATTGGCCTTATCGACTCTCAAAGTTTGCACCATAGGCATGTTGTGAAAAGTATTTTTGCACTAATTGGATTTTATCAGGGTAATTAATTTCTTCCCCTCCTAAAAATATTCACAACACCCTTTTATCGAGCTCTTGTATTGAAAATTTGGCAAAAAACTACACATTTTTGCTATTTTTGCCCTAGGGTTTGGCCTAGTTTGCACTCCAAGTGTGTTGTGAAAAATTTTATGGATTGAGGTGACTGATATCATTGATTTTATTTTCTTTACCTCCTAAAATTCATTACAACACCCATTTTTCTAGGTCTCGGAAGTGAAAAACTGTGAAAAATAGTCTATTTTTGCTATATTTTCACTAGGGTTTGACCTTAAGTGGCACTAAAAGTGTTGTGATGGATATATTATAATTAAGTGGATTTTATTATTGATATACTTTGGTTTCCATCATATTTTTCCTCACAATACCTTTTTTCATGCTCCTTTCAATTGAGATTTGGTGAAAAACTCACATATTTTGATATATTTTTCTATATTTTGACTTATCGTCATCTTAGATTGGAATCAAGAGTGTGTTATGAAGGATCTTATTTCTATTTTGGACTAATATAAGACATATAATTTTCTTCTCCTGATCAAAATCCTTACAACACCTTTGCTTTCACTTATTTGCATTAAAAAAGTACAAAAAATCAAGCATCTTAGGCCATTTTTGCATATAACCTTGCACTCGTCTTTTGCATCAAATTTGAAAAGCTTTTAAATTCTTATTTTACATTGAAAACAATGCAATGTCACCTTCATGTCATTTTTCTATGGTATCTTTACATGCATTATCAAAGATCTTAATTTTGACAAATTCCTAATCCTGATGAGTGAACATCCTATGATATTAGAAGATTGAACCAAATTCATCTCTAGGAACACTCATGAGAAAGATGAGAGTGAAAAGCCTTTTTCCGTCATAGAGTATGATGATGATGATGTACCTTCCTCTCATCCCATTGCTCTCCCTGGCCAAGATGTAGCATTAGTGGATGAGAATAGGTCTTTAACATTAAATACTTTAGGGATGGATGTTGGGTGCAATCAAGAGGGAAACCATGTTAATTCGATACTTATTAATAGACTTGGTATCACTATTCCTAAGATGGTTGTGTGGGGGGCACCTAATGCACCTTCTTGCTTAAAGCTGGTGATTACAGTTCAAGGTGTTCAAAATGTGTTACAACAATCACTCCACAATGTGATTGCTCACACATATAACACCTATAATAACAAGAAAAGTAAGCAAGCACCGCATGTGCCTATATCTCTTCCATGTTCTCAACCTATGCTCCCCCCACCACCTTGTCTCACTCATAAAGGTGGTCAAGAGTATGATCTTGTCGAACAGCTTCGCGCTATGCTAGCTAAGATCTCCCTTTAGGATTTAATACAAACATTGCCTACATACCATGGAATGCTCCAAGAAGCTTTACAGAAGGTGATTGTCCCACCTACTACTAAGCCTAATGATGTAGTAGTTGTATTGGATAGTATGCATGTGACAAAAATGGATATACTCTTTCAACCACAAGAATTACCGTTAATTGAAGTTCAAAACCAATATGATCCACTTATAATCTCTGTCATAATAAATAAAACATTGGTAAAATGAGTTATGATTGAAAATGGATCATCTCTTAATGTTTGTAGCATTGACCTACTACACAAAATCAAGGTTGACACATCACAAATCAAACCAAATGGCATTAGCATTCGTGGCTTTGATAATGTTAGATGACACTCCATGGGCACTATAACTCTACCTATACAAGTAGGATATGTGCTTGTGCCTACCTTGATTCATGTCATGCCTTGTTCTTTATCCTACAACATGATTCTTGGTAGACCTTGGATTCATGCCTTGGGGGCAGTTCCTTCCACCTTGCATCATTCATTCAAATTTATATTCAAAGGTAAACTTCATACTATTCATGATGATCTTGAACTAGATAGCTGTTTACATATTGAAATGCAAAAATCAGTTTACAATCACATGAGTTCAAACAATTTACAAGATAATTCATCAATGCCTCTAGCCAAGAATGATGCTATGAAAGATTCTATACCATCGAATGCACTCTTTGGTGATGATTGGGGCTCATTCGATTTTAATCCTTGCAGTATAGGAGAATATAAAATTAATATCCTTGACACATCAAAAGTAGCATCAATCTCACCTAAACAATCTTTTGAAGCGCCTAAGAAACCTAAAGTCCCCTTGGTAGAAAATAAAACAATACTCTCACTTATACCACAAATTACGAGACCTATGAGGCTTCAGCATCTTCTAAGGAAATGACATCCCTTTATGGTTGAGGATTTAAAATCCTTTATAACAATTGTGAATATGTAGGTAAGGGATGTGGTGTAAATCAACAAGGGATTCGAGTACCTATAGAATCCGCTTCAAAACATTACTCAAGTGGCATTGGATATAATCCTTTTACAAAAAAGAAAGCCTCCCGTCATCCTAAACTTAATGTTCATACAATATCAGCAAGACTAAATCAAAATGAGAGGTATCCTAGATATATATGCTCTTAACATTGGCATCTTACAGGTAAGTATTTCTAAACCTTTATCTCTCTCGTGATGTGCTTCCCTCATGATGTGTTATGTGTTGTTTAGGGCTCCTAGGATGACCTTAGAATCTCTTGTAAGGTCCGGGATACCAGGAGACTGCCTCTATTGTGACCTTCTTCTATTTGTATCATCATTCTTCTATATTGTATCTCTCTCTAATTTCATTGTTGTGTGTTGTGTCTTACGGACATAGCATTGCAGTTGGTGACTTAGGGGCACCCTCCTACATGATTGTTCCTAAGACACTTGTTTCTCCTCTCTTATTTATTATTTCCCTTCTTCTAGTGTTTCTATCTAGCGGGCAGATGATGACAAACATCTATATTGATGTGGACCTAGTGTCCCTTTCAAGAGCAATCAAAAAATGGACTTAGTTCCTAATGTGACGATGGGGTTCTATATCTTATCCGATGCTTGGCTAGTGGAAGCACTCGTGCTTTCTACATAGTGAATTTGATGATGTTTCTATTGCATTTACAAACCTTAACAATATTGTTGCTCTGTGCACCTTTGTTTGTCTTTGAATCTAGCCTTGGTGGTGCTCGATTCAGAGAGCTTCATGTTATAGCCCCACGGTTATCCTCAAACTTTGAATTCATAGCGTAACCTTGGCTCTTTATGAGGTTAATCATATGCATTGGTGTTGTTGTTTATTATGATGTTGTAGACACTAACATGTTTATTGCAGGGATGTGTTTGTGGGAACATTTGGTGATTGTGAAGTACATGTCACCTCCGGGGGGCATAGGCTTTGCGAAAGTCTATGTTCCCTTGTGTGTTTTCTTCTTACCTTAACGTGCTTAATATCGATGCATGATATCAACCACCTTAAGGTGGGGGCATATAAGGTAAGCTATTTTTTATAGATGTTAGCAATGTGTTTGTCCTCAGGTGCAGTTTAAAGACCTGCATGATGAGTGCATCCTGCATCCTGAGTTTGTTTGCGATCAATCAATCTATCTATCTTGAAATCTATTGTGTATACCTCCTTTTCACCATAAGGCATCTTCGTGATGTGGGTGGGGTTGTATACTTTTGAGCTGATACCTCCTTTTCACCATAAGGCGTCTCCGTGATGTGGGTGGGGTTGTACATCATGCTTCTTTTTCACTATAAGGCGTCTTTATGACGCGGGTGGGGTTGCATTTTCAAAATTCCTCTGGGGAGGTAGGGAGCGGTTCTGTGACTAACTCAACCCTTAAGCATGTCTTCCGTGATTGTTGTGGTGAAGCCCAATCATCAGTGTGTGCCTGTAATGTGCCTGAGATGGTGATAAGCCTAGAAATAGGGAACACACCATCGCTTGTCTGCCGTGTTTTCTCTGTGTCTTCAAGTGTGTGTGTTTTGGTGTGCTTGCTTTGTGTGGCATGTTTGTTGGCCCATATGTAGTATAAAGACTAGCGTGATGAGTGCTTCCTGCATTTTGGGAGGTTTTGCATGTCTTGCGTGTGTGTTGCCCCATATATACAAAGACCTACGCGATGAGTGCATCCTATATTATGGGAGGTTTGTTTACTTTCCAGTACTTGCATCTACATTTCATATATATAAGAAAAAGAAAAGATAAAGAATCATGCCTGTCTTCCATGCATTTACTACCTTCTCTATGTTCTACATGACTGTAACTATCTTGCTTACCTGTTACTATCTTCTATGTGATTGGCATGTCTTCTTCATGCTTGGCATGTTTGTTGTGTTTGTGACCTTCCTTTAATGCATGTATTGGCCTTGTGTTTATATATACATTAAAGTGGGGGCTAAATGTAACATCAGAAAATGTCCCCCTGGGGGCTTTTCCCTCTTTAGGTTTAGCTCCCAGGTCTTTTGCATACTTTTAGGACATCTTCATAATTTGGCATCCCGATGGAATGAGCCCTAGGTAACATGACAAATGAGACCTAGGAGGATTCCTTGAGCTTAACCCTGGCAAAATAGGGGGGAGGACTTGGGTGCCCGCACCCTAGTCCTACCCTATTTTGGGGCAGTCCCAATTTTTGGGTGTCAGTTTATGACCATTATTTGGGTCCTATGTCGACACGGTAAGTTTGAATTACGAAAATCTTGGCGGGAGTGTTTATAGTTGCATATAAAAGCATGTTTAGTCATTCATTTGAAAACTAGATTTCAATTAGATGGCAATTGTGATGTTTATGCATTCTCAAGATGATTCAAGGCTTTCATTATGTTGCAAGAGCAGATTGGTGTGGTCTATGTGTTTGTGTTTACAGATTTGAGCATCCATTTCATCATGAAATGAAGAGCATCTTCCTCCCATGATATCTTCACTACAAGGTGACATTATATTGTGTTTTCATCATTATTTCATTTAGATTTTTGCCTTTGCCTCCCTAGGTACACACTCTCTATCTGACAAAGGTGCTCTGAGACTTAATTGTCCTCTAGGGCTTAACTAAGGCAAGCCTCTAAACACCACAACCCCCTCCAAAAGTTTTCATGGTTGCAGGTTACAGGTTGTGGAGCTGGACAAAGTGAAGTTGCAAGAAGACATCTTGGAGTGTCAAAATTGCAAAACATGAAGAAAATCTGCTCCCTGGACTTGGCCACCCGCTCATTAGTCCTCCAAGTTTCATGACTAGAAAATCTCTGGAATAATAGGAAAGAGTTGCAGACTAAGTTCCCATATCTAGATAAAAAGTAGGGCATTGGACTTAGGCACCTGCTCTTTTGTCCTCGACTTTTTTGCCTCGAAACCCAAAAAATAGGTACTCTGTGATTGATATTTTACATCTCTCTGCCAGAGCTTTTTTCATTATTTGTCAGTTTATTGCCATATTTGTATAATTAGGGTTTTAATGGATAGTTAAGCATAAGAGATGGAAAATTGATAATTAAATACCCTAATCCAAGTTTCCCTACATCTCACAGCGATCTAGGGTATGATAGTGCATTGCCACTCGACCCTAGATCCTTGAATGTTAAGGGTGAAAGGAGGATTCAAACATCTAACAATCTAAGACATTAAACAATCCAAAATTTACCCTAAACAACTTGATTCCTTCACCAAAGGCCTTATATTTCATTTATGAAGCTTCCTATAAATTTTTGCTTCCATCCGTGCCCAAATGCAAACTTTCCTAAAATGGAAGTTAAACCTTCCACAAATAGCAGTTTGCTATTTCTTAGCAGTTTAGAAAAACTAAAAGTCCTGCATCATTATTCATGTGATTATGGAACCAAAAGTACTAATTATGGAAAGAAATAAAAACAACTATAATGATTTTGAATCAACATTTTTTGGGTGATGCAAGCTTACCCTTACACCACTAGATGCTTCTGCATTAGACACCCAAAGTAATTTGAGAAGTGACCTTGTCACGTCTCATGTGCTTGTTTGAGGAAAACCCAAATGGTCAACCTCCGCCTTAGACAACTTGTAATGCCCTGTCATGTAACCCTAGAGTGCTAGACTAAAAGTGCAAAAGTTACAGAAATAATTTTTTTTTGAAAGCAAGATAGTGCAAAGTAGTAACCAAACATAACATATTACACCATATAAATGAAATTACTCTTCTAACAACTCTAGGGCAACATAACTACATTAATGACAGAAAATAAAACTACAAAAGCAAGAACCATTACACTGCTAAAATAGATATAAATAACTTTTACTGTAGCAGGATAGATTAATTACAAAGTCTCAGTACAGGATTACATGATTACAAGATTATAAGACTGATCATGTCGGTTTACAAAAGAATACATAAGAAAGCATACAACTTTGAAGGAGGAAAGCGAACTGGAACTAGAACACCTCTGTGTAGAACTCGAACCGTATCTCCAAAAAGGACCAATGGATAGCTCTTACCACCCAACCATGTGGAACCCTGAGGTCCACCCCTCTGAGCTAGGAGATAATGACGAGGATTCCACTAAGCCAAAGAGACAACCAATAACAGAATGACAACAGACATGGAACAACTGACCATACCAACAACATTGCATAAGTCAAGATATCAGTCCAGAGGTACCACCAAGAATAATAGAACTGCATAAGGTGAGTGTCATCGCATGGTCCTAACATGGGTTACCCAGGCTATCTATCACCAGAAGCTAGCCCCCATCTATGGTTACCTTGGCAGCCTCTCACTAGGCACCAGCCCCACCATGAATGCCACTCCCTTAGCGTTCTCAGGTCAAACATACATACCACAACATATAGGTATAAAAGTCACAGATCTGATCTGGGCCATAACATATGCCATTCACTAGGCCACAACAAGAAATCCATAATCTCTTCAAAATGAAGCAAAACCATCAAGAACCAAGCACTATATCCAAGAGGCCATTCCCCAATCATTGCAAGATGCAAAAATCCAGATAACCCAATGCCATAATTCGAACCAAAGCCAAGAGCTACCCCTCTGGAGTTAGGTATACAGACACTATATCACAAAGAAGTTCCTCATCCAGAATGGAAACCAAGGGTTAACACTTGACACTTGTTTGCAACAAAAGACTCAAACTAAGAAATGAGCTTAGAACAATCACATCATCCTTCCCCATTACATGGCAAGGTTTCCCTCATATGAACAAGAGCCATAATATACCATATTAATTGAAATAACCCATAAACATCATAGGCCTTGGAAATACAACTTTACCACATGACCAAAATTCATATCCGACAATGTATCATCTTCACAAGAAAACACACCTAAACACAACTCACCCCCAAAATAGACACAAGATCTAACACCAGCGACAAGGCAACAATCAAGCATAAGATACTCAATGAACTTCTATCCAATCAAGGAAACAACTTACACCAAGTTATCACGAAAAGCAAAACTCCATAACTCTAGGAATTAATAAGGCAAGGAAGGTGAACCATAAACTGATCGTCTTACTTAAACAAAAGTCAAGGAAAGCTTGAACCCAACACCAAGAATAGTGAGACACAAATATAAAGTTGATAACTCAACCAATTAGGCCTTTGGAGTCGACAAATTGAACACACGACTGCTATGGTTACATCCATTTCTCAATATAAGAAGATTAGCAATCTGACCTTCAAAGCCCATGACAATCCATTGAACAACATGACTCTAGACCCAAGAATAACAAAATCAACCAATTACCTCTTTGCTTGAAGACTAAAATGGAATTTCGAGCATAACCATCGTTAAACTTAACTCAACATAACTCCAATCAGCGTACATGGGGATTAAATCTATTAGTACATTCAATGCCATGATTCATTTGAGCATAAGGTAGGTAATATTACTTTACAACACCTTTTACCATTCTATTGGAAATAATAACCTTAGCATTAAATCGACCAATTTGGTAATGCAAAGGAGGTTAACTACACTAGGTTCTTAAAACATGCTATAATCAACACAATGAATTAAACCAGTGACTAAAATCATGAAATGGCAACTAGCTTTAACCAGCTAAGGCTAATAATCTAACTTATTCCATAAGCTATTAATCCTATAAACATCACAATGCAAAGTTGTTAAGGACCTAAATTCTATTGAAATAATAACACAACTACATACCTTAATGTTACCTTTCTCATGCTAATCTGCATATTAAATGCTATAGCAATTTTAATGGCATTAAGTTCACATAATAAACATCTTACCCAAAATGCTTAAGGTCATGTGCCATGCAATCCAATTTACAAAATATAGCAATAATAAAATAGTAGTGTTGTTATCATCCTTAAATATTAAATGTAGAATGGATATAGCTATTTTAACTTAATTGGACTATTTTTGAATATCATCTAGTTTAATAGTTAAAGGTTAGCTTTGGCAAATAAAAATAGGACAATTATTTACCATTTTTTTTTTATATGGATGAGGTCTAAAGTTGACCATTGAATCCGATGATGTTTAAGTAGAGTGACCTCATTCATACTCTTTCTTTTTGCTACTTCTATTTTGGATCATGTTGTATGATTCTCCTTTACTGATTATTTGAGGTGATCAAATTGTTTTGGTGATAAGTCTTGAATCATGCTAGTTATTCTCATAAACACATTATATAATATAGATTGTTACCTCGATAGTGACTCAAGGAATATGGACTTGTATTGGTTGCATGTGTTTTGAATTACACCTAATATTTAACACAACTGAAATGTGATTGAATTTATCATACTTGAAATTGGACCCCTGCATACTGAAGTCAAGTCCATATATAATTAACAACTAAATCTGAGTTAGCAGAGGATTTGTGCTGTGTCAAACATAATGCATAGATGTTTAAAGGTTCTTTGAGGCCGCATTACTCCAGAAAGGTTATAGTGCATATGAAGGCTGCAGGGTGCTTTCTAGATTTAAGACATTTACTTAATGCTACAAAAGAGGAGGAAAAAGAACTATTTTTCTGTCACCATAGTGAGGAGTTGACAAATGTATTTGTTTTGTTAAGCATACCTCGAAGAGCAACTATTAGAGTTGTTAAGACCCTCGAATATGTGATGATTTCTATGCTGCAATGAAACCTATCTTCATGATTGTTGCAAGTGAAATTGATATGAAAGATGTGAACTTTTTTTCCATCATTTTAAAAAGGGACAATTTTTCCTGTGGAGATTATTGGTGAAGCTGAATGTAGCAATCTAAAAAATAGGCTTGCACTGTAATAATTTGCACCGTGTCAAGTCTCTAGTACTAATGAAGGAACATCCATTAAAGCATAACAGAAGGGGAAATTTGGGTGAGACATTGCAATTGCAACTGCACTAGATTACATGTATGTAGAAATGTGAAAGCATAGAAATGACACATGAATTGATTGGCAAAATGCCCCAAGAAAAGGTGGACGTATAGACAAGGCATGCAAACCCTTTGACAGAAGGCTTCCTAGAGAAGTCGTTCATGTAAAAGAAAGTTTATTATCTAACAAAAGTACAAAGTACTATGAAAATGATTGAGCTGTGATGTTTGAATGCTTGGTAGTCTTCCACTTTCATTTGTGATCTTACAATACGAGATTCTACTCTCATTAGAATGTGATTGACTTGAGCTAATATCAAGCTAATGCTAATTATATAGCATCCAACTTCGTGGCATAATGCGGGTTAGCTACTCCACACAATACTTTAAACCAAAGGCTGTAAGGAAATCTCAGGATACAAACACAAGCTAACATAGCCTCTGAATAAACAGTTTAGGATCCCAGTTAATTAGAACATATCCAAAAACACACAAAATAACTAAACAACTGCAAGGCAAACACAGGATAGGAATTTCTCCCCAATTCGAGCTAACATCCAACTAGGTGAGGTAAAGCCTCTCTCTAGGTGTGCAGAGATAAGAATGTTGACATTCTATAATGTGCAAAGCTTGAGTGATTCTTTATGCAATTATATGTAATTGCCATATCCACATTTAGGTGTAACCCTCATGTCACGAGGATCATTTTAATATTCTCTGATAGTCTACAAATACAGCTTAAACAAGCATCTAAGCCAACTGATATGAATACTTAGCTCCTTACAAGCAATACAATAGTTAGCTACTTAAGAGCAACAGCTTAAATATTACTACTAGAAGCCAAACAGTGGAAGACCAGGAATTACAACTTAGAAATCCTACAAGGATCATTTTGTAAATAACCAACTAGGCTATTCTCTGCTGGAGAATTTCTCCAGAGCGTAGCTTGGAACATAATAACCATTGATTAGTAGCCTCACCAACACAATCTCAAAAACCACATTATAGTTTTTTTAATTTTTAATTTTTTACATATATTGAGTTGAAAAGTTTATAAGTATCAACATGACATACTGCTTTAGAACGAGCAAATGAAGGATGGCTGAAACAAAAGTATAAAACAACTCCTTATGAAAGTTGCTACATTGATCAAAACTCAACTGTTTGCACATAAGTTCAATAATCATAACCACTTCTTATAATAGAGACCAATTCAGAACTAAATCATAGCACAAAATGATAGCATACCCAAAAATGCTACAAGCAATTTAAGTATAGAAACCTGACAAACCTGGAGAGCGCGTCCATTGAAATATTGAAAAGATTTAGAATTTATCTCTTCGGCTAAAACATTGTCATCTTCAACGCTCCTTGCCACGGTATGGCAGTACATTGTGGCATTGTGTTTCCAATTCTCAAGGACATTTGCAGAAGCCCTTAACACATTGTTGTATTCATCGTGCACTTTGAGAGAATAAGGAAGGGTTTTTCGCAACACCCACATGATCATTTCTGAGAAAATGTAGCTCCAGTCCAATGCACAAAACCCTTTGATAAACCCTCCCCTTTGATCTCTATGGCCCTCTTCCGCAGAACCTAGACTGAGCCCCCCCCGATCGCATTTCTGCACACCCCCTTCTACTACTCCCCTGCCTTCAACAGAAAATAGACCACACATGTCCATACTCCAACCATGCAAACTTCCATGCCACCACGAGTTGCAGCTAGAATACACGTGGAGGCCCTCCAAAAAGAAAGCAAAAACCCTCCGCAGAACCAAGCTAATAAAAAAAATACTTATATGCATTTACATTTTAAATTTGTAATTATTTTCTTTCATTCGAATCAAACCCTACAACCATGACTATATTATCCTAACATTATACCACGTATAAAATTCAGCACAAGGCATACATGTTTTCCTATTCGCAGGGTCATCATCTGTCAGCTACCACCAAAGACATAAATATAAAATGTATTTCTTTCTCTATTCGCATGAGACACTCCATCGATCCCATTAACTAAAAGACTTAACATGGACCCTTGATACACATCTCATTGGAATGGTTGCCGACTACCCACTGTCATAGCTAAAAAGAACCAACAAATAAAACATACAGAATTACAAGGTAACCACGGAAATGCTAATCTAGTGATACCTGATTAGAGATCTAAAACATTCTTACTCTGATTATGTTATAACATATGAATGGAAGGTTGACGGCATGGATAGAATAAATCATGTAGTTGATCATAACAGGTCAAAAATGTGGAACACATGAATTAGAAACCTGCCAGGTCGAAAGCTTTATAGCTGACATAGCAACATGCCAGCAGTTTACGTTAAGTGATGGGAGCTATTGGAAATAACCCTTACACAGTTTCATTAAATGAGCTCCATGAGCGAACACCATTATGATATAGAAAGATACAGTTCCCAATGCAAGTGCCTGACATTGGTGTGTATAAGATCAATATCTCAAGTGGGCTAAAACATAATTTTCTTTCTGTGCTATATCTTATCAATAGAAAATTTTATCCAATCACACATAAGCCTAATGATAGAACTCGACTACACACCTCAAAATGAGATTACCAAACATAAAAGGCATGAACCGAGAGACACAACAGAAGACAACGACTGACCTAGTGGAACAAACCTCATGTTATCTCCCATTACTAATATCCATCGGTGAAGGAACCTGCTCAAACCTGCTATACCAAGTGGAGTCGAGGTTTGGTACCTGCAGCCTACATCCAAACAATTGATTAAATACGATCAAGTATGTATATGTCAACACACAGAGAGTCAGAGAATCGCGACACAGTAGGGTACTCAAAATGAGTAATGCTACACCATCTCTGCTCTTGGATAAGATTATAATCATAACATTCAGAAATAGATATCTACAAATATTATTTACATGTTTTATTAGATATCTACGAATCTAATAAAACATGTAAATAATAATCCATGGCTATACTTATTCAACACATCATAACTGAAGTACTCATAATGTCATCATAACCCATAACAGATGTCTAAATATAGCAGTCAAAGATTGTTCATCAGATAAACATAGATCATAACCTACAATTCAACTGTCTCAAAACTGAATCAATGAAATGAACGATTAACAACTGTCTCTGACTGACACAGAGTAATGTAAAACTACCTCCATCACAAGCTAACAACGAGGGGGCACTACACAACCAAGGAGAATCTTCAATAGGCCTTCCTTTCCATTTCACCAGATATTCTTCATATTGTCTGTTACGAATACTTCTTCCCACACGGCTATCCAAGATCTCTTCTATCTCCTCCATTGAAGTAGATGCCGAAATACTCTACTATTCTTCTATTGGTCCATCCTCTATGCCACCTTCTTGATATTCTATTAAATCAACAATGTTGAACATGAGAGAAATATTGATCCCACTCGAAAGTTCTACCTCATATACATTTCTTGAATCATGCTTCTTGAGGATTCTATATGGTCCAAATTTCTTCATTTTCAATGTATTGCATGTTCCAATTGGGAACCTTTAATTTCTCAAGTGAACCATGACTTCATCTCCTACCTAGAACTCCTTATATCTCCTCTTCTGATCTACCTTAGCCTTGTACTAAATATTCATCTTATTAATGTGCTTTCTCACCTCTTCATGCAAATTCTTTAGGTGTTCTGCAAAGTCTTCCAATTCAACACTTGTATTTTCTCCTTGTCTATCTTCCTTAACTCTGAAGCATTTCTCGGATTGTTCCCATATATAATCTAGAATGGTGATTTACCAGTACTCCTATTGATAGAATTGTTGTAATTATGCTTGTGGTAGAATCAAATCTCATCCCTTGGGCTTATCTCCTACTAAGCATCGTAGTAGGTTACCCAAACTCCTCTTCACCACTTCCGTCGGTCCATCAGTCTATGGATGGTGTGTAGAACTGAACTTCAAATCTGTCTTCAACTTCTTCCACAATGTCCTCTAGAAATAACCAACAAACTTGGTATCTCGATTTGAAACTATGCTCTTTGGTAGACCATGTAATCTCACCACCTCCCTGAAAAATAACTCAGCAATATGAAGAGCATCATTAGTCTTCTTGCAAGGAATGAAAAGTGCCATCTTCGAGAATCTATCCACCACCACAAAAATAGAATCGTGTCTTCTCTGTGTCCTTGGTAAACCAAGAACAAAATACATACTAATATCATCCCATGGCTTCTCTAGTACAAGTAATGGCTGATATAGCCCTATATTATAACTTGTTCCTTTTGCCATCTGACACACTCTACAGGTTTGCACAAATTTTCTCACATCTTACTACAACAATAGCCAATAATAATTCTCACCAACAATAGCAATGGTCTTATCTCAACCAAAGTGTCTAGCTAATCCCCCACTATGCTTCTCCTTTATCAAGTTCTCTCTCATGGAACTCCTTAGAATGCACAACTGGCTTCCCCTAAACAACATGCCATCTTGGATTATGAAATCCAACCATTTTGTTCTATCCAAAGTAACAGGTTCCAAACAAACTTTCTAGGCCTCTACAAAATCCCGATCTTTAGGATACAAACTTTTGAGATCATTGAACCCAACAACCTCTATCTTCATTTTTGTCAACAAATTTTGCCTTCTAGTTAAGGCATCTGCAACTCTGTTGGACTTCCCACTCCTGTGCTTCAAAACAAAAGTATAACTCTTTAAAAACTCAACCCATTTTAAGTGCATCTGATTTAACTTTCCTTGACTATTAAGATACTACAAAGCCTGATGATCAGTGGATAAAACAAAATCTTTTGGCAACAAATAATGTCTCCATTTCTTCAATGCCTGAACTATTGCATAAAATTTCTAATCATAAACATAATACTTTTTCTTGGAATCATTAAGCTTCTCACTAAAATAGGCAATGGGCTTACCTTCTTGACTCAAAACAACTCCTATAACACTGCCACTAGCATCACAATCTACCTGAAATACCTTATTGAAATATGGAAGTGCCAAAATAGGTTGTTCTGTGACTTTCTACTTCAATGTATCAAAACTTTTGTCTACTCCTTCAGTCCATCTAAACTCTTTTCTATCCCCTCTCATTGTCTCCATTAGGGGTGCACAAATGCTACTAAAATTCTTGATAAAATTTTTGTAAAAACTTGCCAAACCATGAAAATATTGTACCTAAATAGCACTCCTTGGCATAGGCCATTCAATAATAGCCCTCACCTTCTCTGGGTCCATATTAAGAGCTTCGTTTGAGACAACAAATCCTAGGTATACCAACTCCTTTGCAAAACTACATTTCTTCAGATTAGTCAACAACTTCTCCTCCCTCAGCTTCTCTAGAACTCTTCTGATATGCATCAGATGCTCATCCCAAGTCTTACTAAAAATTAAAATGTCATCTAAATAAACAATAACAAAACTTCCCAAAAACTCTTTCAATACCTCGTTCATGAGCCACATGAATGTGCTCGATGCATTGGTTAGCCCAAATGGCATGACTAACCACTCATACAAACCTTCCTTTATCTTGAAGGTTGCCTTCCATTTGTCTCCTTCTTTGATTCGTATCTGGTGATACCCACTCTTTAGGTCAATCTTCATGAAGTACTTGGCTCCACTCAAACAATCCATGATGTCATCCATTCTTGGCAATGGAAATCTATACTTGATCATGATCTTATTGATGACTTGGGAATCTGTACACATCCTCCACTCTCCATCTTTCTTTGGTGCTAGTACTACAGGTACCGCACATGGACTTAGGCTCTCTCTTATCAATCCCTTCCTCAACAACTCCTGAACTTGTCTGTTTAGCTCTTCATTCTCTACTGGGGTCATTCTATGGGCTGCCTTATTCAGCAAACTGGCTTCTAGTGCCAGATCCATTTGATGACTTATCTTCCTCACTGGTGGTAAAACTTCTGGTACATTATCAAAGATAATACCCTGAAATTCTTCCAACATATCTAAGACTTCTGGTACATCTTAACATTTCTCTTGACTGATCTTAGGAATCAGTGCATAGCAATGACGCTCATGCTTCATACCCTCCAAAAATTTTCTACCATCTACCAAGCAAATTCTGGTAGTACTACATACCTTTTCTTCCACCTCCTTCAAGGGCTTCAACTTATGATGAACTCCATCGTTTGTTAGGGCATATGTGTTTGCATGACCATCATGGACAGCACTCCTATCATACTACCATGGCGTCCCTAATAGCATATGACATGCATCTATTGGTATGATATCACACAACACCTCATCATGGTAGTCCCCAATCTTGAACTTCACTAAACACTGCTCATTGGCCAAAGATCTATGGTCCTTTTACAACCATGAAATCTGGTATGGATGTGGATGCTTTCTTCTTGTCAACTTCAACTTGTTAATCATCTCCTCTGAAACAAGAATGTCAGTGTTTCCACTATCAATAATAATATCACAACACTTATCTTCACATTTGCACCTTGTGTAGAATAAAATCTTCCTTTGATTGGGTTCTTTCTCCTCATTCAACAGAATTCTTCTGACAACTAGAGTTTCTCCCCTTTCAGCATCTTCAGAATGCTCATACTATGCATCTTCATGATATACATGTGCAACTCATGCATTGCCTTCAAGTCTTCTATTTGTCCTTCCTTGGTGTTACAGACACTCGTATGCTCGATGCCCTTCTTCTCCACATTGGAAACAGGTTCATCTGAAACCTCCTCTTCCAAGTCTTTGCCCAAGTCTACCTCTTCCTCTTCCTCTTTGCTCACCATTTTTCTAGTCACAAGGGCGATAGGCATTATCTCCTCTTTGATTCTGACTGGTTCTAGCTTCTTCACTTTTCTTTTGATCTTCATTAAGGCCTCCATAAGGTCTTCCACCAGTCCTTCCACCTTGACCTCTTCCCCTTTGCTTGCTGTCAAATCTTTTATTTAGCTTCTCTTCCACCTTTAGGGAAAATTGGTACACATCTTCTATGGTGGTCATTCTGGCCAGGCTCGGCTCCTCTTAAATACTTGGCCTCAACCCATATATGTAATGGGCTACCTTCTCCTTCTTGGCCTCTACATGGCCTGTCCTGATAGTAATATTATAAAACTCTTCTATATACTCCTTAACAAACTTGTTACTTTGCTTCAATCCTTGCAGCTTCTTCAGCAACTCCATCCCATAGTCCACAGGAATGAACTGCTTCTTCAGTTTCACCACCATCTAATCCCATTTTGTGACCTTTCCTTTTTCTCTTCTATTCCCCTCTAACTAGACCTCCTTCCACCAAATACTGGCATGGCCCTTCAACTTTGTTTTTGTAAACTTGACCTAATTTGGGTCTTCCACATCTTCATACTCGAAATACTCCTCCATGTCATTGATCCAATCAATAAGCTGTTCCAGATTCAAATCTCCAGAATAGGTAGAGACTTCAATCCTAGGCCTCTTTCCAACCTTCAAAATGGCCCTCAACAACCTGACTTCTACAGAATCTCTTTCAGCTTCTTGTTCTTCCTCCGATAGCTCTTTAGCTTCATCCTCACTTTCCTCTCTTGTTCTTGGCTCAAACCCTCTTCGTAACTCCTCTTGCAATGCATTGATTTGCCTTTGCAGGGTTCTAAAAACCTCTTCCATCAAAGCATTCCTCCCAATATGATTTCTTCATGGAGGCATCTTGATCTCCACGGCAAACCCACAACCTCAGGTCCTAGTGCAATCTGCCTCATGGTCAATGATCTGTCTACACACTCAGGAACCCTTGCTCTAATACCACTTGATGAATGGGGTAAATCATAAAACACAGAACAACAGTAATTGCACATAGAAAAATGGAGTATTCATTTATTGATTTAGACAACTTATTACATTACAGAAGCTCAAATACAATCAGAGGAATCAATCCTCCACAGGCTGCAACACACTACAGCTACCCATGACTGGGCTCTGGAATCTTTTGCCTTTTGTAACCAAATCAGCTAGGGTTTTTGTTTTCCTACCTATTCTTGACTCTACACTTTCCCCTTAAACTCTACTATTGCCTAGGGTTCCCAAAAATAGTCATAAATAGCACTTTTTGGTGGCTTCTAGCTAAATTTCAAATTTTGCAACTCCCTCCAAAAGTAGGTCAACTTCTGGGAAGCATAACTTTTGATCCAGGTGTCCGATTGACAAACCATTTGAAGCATCAGAAAGCTCGTGAAGTAAACTATCACATCAAAAATTTGTAAATGGATTTTTGTCAAACATTTTGGGACATTATGGGACGTTTCAGTGCCTCATATATGGTTTCAAAAAATTTCATGGGTTTTTTCAGAAAACAAAAACTTTAATATCTTTCAGGTCACAAATGATCTTTACCTGATTCCCTCACCATAGGTCTTATATTTCATTTACAAAGCTTCCTGTAAATTTTTGCTTCCATATATACCCAAATGTGAACTTTCCTAAAATGGTAGGTAAACCTTCCAAAAATAGTTGATTGCTATTTTTAGCAGTTTGGAAAAACTGAAAGTCCTACATAATTATTCAAGCGATTATGGAACTAGAAATACTAATTATGGAAAGAAATGAAAACAACTACAATGATTTTGAATTGGGTGATGCAAGATTGCCCTTACACCACTGGATTCTCCTACATCAAATTTGTAGACAAAATGCAAAAGGAATTTGAGATGTCTATGTTTGGTGAAATGAATTTCTTTTTAGGACTGCAAATTACTCAATCAAAAAAAAGAATTTTTATTTCTCAGTCCAATTATGTGAAAGAATTATTGAAGAAGTTTGGAATGGAGGATTCTAAACCTGTATGTACTCTGTAATGAAACAACTTGCACAATATCTGAATATAATAGTAAATATGCTGCAAATACTTGATAATAATATGCCACTTCGAGGGGGCAACCTCCTAATCCACTTCGAGGGGGATATCTCCAATAGTCTTCAATGAGAACACAATACACAATATGATGATCTAATAAGACTCACTACCCCTATATATACCTATTTATGCCTAGGATATCACCCAGGCTGACTTAGATAGCCCTATAGAAGCCTTAGGCTGACCTAAACAACTAAATAACAATATAATAATGATAATATGACTTAATTAAGAGTTAAGATAGCCACAAGCCGACTATTCATAACCATATACACTATAGAAGTAAGGGCATAACATGCCCCCCACCTTTACAAAAGCGTTGTCCTCAACACTGATCAATTGTGGTAGTTTCTTCATATAATCTTCAGCTTCCCATGTGGTAACTTCAACTAGAAGATATTTCCTTGATGTCCTTAGCTTATTCAGGTGTGTTTGGAAAATTAACTTCAGCTCCAAGATGTGTCTTCCCTTTGCATCTAGCTCTTGATGGTGATGAATGTGTTCTTCCTTTACTTGAACCTTTTGATGTGCCATAGAGGAAAAGGTGAGGAATAGTACATGGTACCCTTGCATTGGTTGAATAGCTTGACTAGGAAGTTCTTCTTCTTCTTTCACTTCTTCCTCTTCATTGCCTTTTTCTTCTTCTTCTTTTTGTTCTTCTTCTTCTTCTTCTTCTTCTTCTTCTGGTTCTTCTTCTTCTTGTTCTTCTTCTTGTTCTTCTTCTTCTTGTTCTTCTTCTTTTTCTTCTTCTTCTACTTCTTCTTCTTCTGGTTCTTCTTCTTCTGGTTCTTCTTCTTCTTTGTCTACTGCTTCTTCTTCTTCGTCTTGTGACTGCTTATGTTTGGAAAGTATCTCCAGAATTTTCTCAATATCACATGACTTAGCCAACCCTTTCATTTGTTCACCCATAATGGACAAGATTTCACCTTTCATCTTGCTATTTTCTTTATGAATAAGTTCAAGTATATCAACATCCTCATTTTCCACCTCCTCCTTGCCTGGAGTTTTTCCCGGTGTGGTAACATTCTTTTTGCCCCTTGTTGAAGGACCCGTCATGATTGGAAAAAATAATTTTGTAATAAATCACACAAAACAAATAAAATCAATCTGAAATTTTTATTGTGACTTACAGGGCCAAGATCTCACTTCCCTGAAAAAATTGTGAAGAAATTCAAAATTGTGCAGCCTAGAGAGAGAAATTGGTGGAAACCCTAATTTATAAATAACTCCCTTTATTCTACTCCAATTGTTCTCAAATCTGGACTGTAGTAGCTTCACTATTATATTGAAAAACCCACAAAAAATCTTTCATAGATTCGACAAAATAAGAGAGATATAGGCTTCTCAAAAAATAAGGGTAGAAACGCTAATTCTGCTATAACTCGCTTAATTTTGCTCCAAATGCTCTAAATTCTGGACTGTAGTAGCTTCAATATGTTCTTCAAAACCCCTTTTAAAATTAAAAAAAAAATCACCAAAATTTGAAAGTTATGCGCTTTCCAAAATGACCTCCAAATCAGAAAAAAAATCACCTAGTTTTTGTCTTCACGGTGCCAAGATCATGCTCTGATACCACTTGTAATGAAACAACTTGCACAATATCTGAATATAATAGTGAATATGCTGCAAATACTTGATAATAATATGCCACTTCGAGGGGGCAACCTCCTAATCCACTTCGAGGGGGATACCTCCAATAGTCTTCAATGAGAACACAATACACAATATGATGATCTAATAAGACTCACTACCCCTATATATACCTATTTATGCCTAGGATATTACCCAGGCCAACTTAGATAGCCCTATAGAAGCCTTAGGTTGACCTAAACAACTAAATAACAATATAATAATGATAATATGACTTAATTAAGAGTGAAGATAGCCACAAGCCGACTATTCATAACCATATACACTATAGAAGTAAGGGCATAACATACTCCCATGGTAACTAGTTGCAAGCTAAGCAAGAATGATGAATCACCTAAGATTGATTAGAAAAAGTTTAGGTCTATGATTGGAGGACTAATCTATCTAACCCATACCAGACCGGATATAATACATGCAATCTGTCTTGTGGCAAGATTTCAAGAAGATCCCAAAGAGTCACATGTGATGGCAATTAAGAGAATCATGAGGTATTTAAAAGGCACTTTAGATTATGGTTTGTGGTATCCCAAAGATACTTATTTCACTCTCAGTGCTTATACAGATGTAGATTGGGTTGGAGATGTTGATGATAGAAAAAGTACAAGTGGAGGTGCTTTCCTCTTAGGTAATAGATTGGTTTCATGCCTGAGCAAGAAACAAGAATCAGTTTCTTTGTCTACTGTAGAAGCAGAATATATTGTTTTTGCATGCTATTGCAGTCAAGTGCTTTAGATGAAGCAAACATTGAAGGACATAAGAGTTGTGTATGAAGAACCTATTTCCATCTTTTGTGACAATACAAGTGCTATAAACATTTCAAAGAATCCAGTATTGAACTCAAGGACAAAGCATATATCAATAAGGTATCACTTTCTGAAAGAAAGGTAATAGAGAATGAAGTAAAGATGTAGTATGTGTCTACAAAGGACCAAATTGTAGGTTTTTTTAACTAAGCCTCTACCTAAGGATACTTTTGAGTATCTCGGGGAGAAGTTAGGGGTTATTTCCCCTCCTACTCTAAACTAAGATGCATGGGAAGTGCATCAATCCAATGGTGCCCAAAGTCTTATTCTTTGATCTAGATTGATGTTTTTGAAGGCTACCTCTTAGGGGGAGTAGGTAGATGTTGCTGATATAAGTTCTTGATAAATAAAAGTAAATATTGCAAATATGTGTAGAGAAAGAAGTGATGTCTTTTGCCATTGATATCAAAGGGGGAGAGAAAATCATGTGAAAAACTTGTGAGGAGAAAGAGTTCAGATGTGTAAAGAGAAAGGGGGAGAAAAGTAATCAATGTAGATTCTTGTCTTGATGGTTCTTACATTTTTTCACATTAATGTTGTCATCAATGACAAAGGGGGAGATTGTTGTATGTGCTTACTGATTTTGTCATTGATGTCAACATATCTGTGTTGTCATTGGTGTCAACTGTGCTCTTGCTCTGATGTTTAATTATGATGAGTTAGTTGCTTTTAATTGGCTTACATAAGTGTTGAAGATAATAAGAAAGTGTTCCAGATATTAAGTTTCCAAGTGCTTTTGAGAAAATTTTCTCTCCTAGTGGAAATAGTGTGTTGCAGAGTTTCTTGGTTTGTAGAAGTACAGCGTAGTGTTTTTCTTTGCATATTTTGTATACTAAATATCTTTATTTGTAGATTGGAAGTTATGTTATGAAATTTCTTTAGATGCCATGTTTCAAGTTTGAGCCTCCAGTATATAGATTTGAGCAAGTTCTATTCACTAGAGTGAAAACTATTTTTCTGTGCATTTAGTGGTGATAGGGAGAATGTATTCCGCTCTGCATTTCTCCGCATTTAATTCTTATAGTCTGCGGTTTATGAATTAAGTTTGTAATGATGTTATGTGCCTTTAGTTCAAAATGTTCATGATTTGGTGGTCCGCAAGTGATCTTTTGTCTATGACAGTGGCCGACAGTGATGTTCAAGTGCTCCAGTTTGAAGAATTTTGTGGATAAAGTGTTCAGAGGTTGTGTAGATGTTCTTGGTGATTATAATGTGCTTGTGGATGTCTCTTGATCATGTTCCTATCTTTTGATTTGTCCACAAAGTGTAATCTAGATCGTGCATGAAGCATGTTCTTAAAGGTCTTAGTGTAAATACTAGTTTTAGCGGATTTGGTTGTTTTCACTACTTGCGATTATGGTTTGGAGTTTGTGATGGTATGTTGTTGCATGGACGATTGCATTTGAGTCCCAACTAAGGAGTAGTTTGGTTTGCATTCATTATTTCTCTCTTTATAATTTGTTTAGGTCTAAACCTATTCTAATATATGTATGTTTGACAACCTTGGAGATTGTTCCAATAGTTGATGATCGTAATGCTGACCTTGATGATCATTCCAAGGTTGATGAATTATATAAATACATGTAATAAAGTCATGGTTAGTTGTTGTTATTGTTGTGAAGATGCGAAGATAAGTGTGAAGTGAAAAAGAAAAGCAGAGCAGAGGAAAATTATTGTTCTTCAATGGAACTGAATCATTGCATGGAGTAGATGCTAATAACTCAGTTCACCAATTTAGGCAGTGAGCCACCCACTAGCAGCGAGCCACCCCGTTGGTAGTGAGCCTCTTCTTGCAGTGAGCATTCTGGGTAGTGAGCCCTAAGGCATTGATCCTTTGATTTTTGGTATTGTTATTACATATTATATTGTGTGCTAACACTCACCATAGTTTTTCCCTTATAGGGTTTTCCACGTAAAAATTTGGTGTCTCATGTGTGAATGTGTTTATGTTCTAATTTCATGCTTTCATGGTTAAATCACAATAACAGTAATTAAGTGGTTGATGTGTTAATGGTTTTAAAGTTTTGGTTACAACTGATTCACCCCCCTCTTAGTTGTCTTGCACTTTTCAACATGATGGTCTTCCTGAAAAGAATTGTTCCAATATTGCTCAGTTTGCATGCCTCTCTCCTCTAATGCAATCAACAGAATTGGCTCTAAAAGGAGGGCCAGAGCTGTCGCTTTCACAATTTCTGCAAATAAAATTGTTTGAAATATCCTTTCCTTAAGGATGACTGATTTGATATTTTTAGGGAGTGACTTTAAAATTATATCCCATTGCATGCCTCTCTCTTCTAACACAATCAACATAATTGGCCCTAGAAGGAGGGCCTATGACTGAAAGCTTTGTATTTCTGCAAATATTACATAAATATTTCATCATTTGAGTTTAATGACTGCAAATAGCTCTTGTCTGAGAGGATTTGACTGTATCTTTGCAAAGATCCAACTCAAAACTTCAAATATTAGTCTAATTTTCTGAGCTTTCAAGTTTTATTCTGAGATATGTTAGATCTCATTAAAAAATCAAAATTCTAAAAAATTAAAAAAATAGAGTCTCATTCTTGATGGATTGGTATGAAGACAATTTCCAAGTTAATATTCCTTTCTTGCAAGGAACTTTAAATAGGAAACTTTATCTTGAAAGTTTATCTAACTTTGGTTTATCCAGAAGATGTAGGATACACATTTCTACAAAGCATGATGAAGTTAGTTGTCTGGCTTTCCTTACAAGGTTAGATTTAGCTTTAAAAGAACTAATTCCTTTCTTAGATGTGTAGATGATTGAAGTTCAATAGGAAGATGAGGGAATTCTAGAGCAACAAGGACATATGACATAAGAAATCATGAGCTATCCAGACAAATCAAAAGTTGAACCAATTTTGGGAGAGAAGGTTAGTAAAATATCTTGCCTTGAATCATTTGATGGTAAGGATAAGAGTTCTCCACTTCTTTGTCAAAAATTGAATATGAATGAAGTAGAGTGTAGGTATGAATCTTTTGAAAACTGTAGAGAAGAAATTACTCCCTGTTTTCAGTCATCAAATAATAAATCAGGAGGATTAGAGTACCCTGATACACTTGATAAATATATTGAATTATTAAGAAATACTTGTCAGGATAATGTCCCTGGATCTGATTTTAATAGTTTTAATGAAGATGATTGGATAAAGAAGTGTAAACAGGTGGTGAAAAAAATAAAAAGCACAACTGCTAAAAAAGTTTCTATAACAACTAAAGGAGTCATAAAGAGTAGAGTAAATCCTAATTTATTATTTGATTCCTTGAAATTGAATGACCAAATCCAAGATTGTTGCGGGAAAATGGAACTAGACATTTCACTAGATTATAGAATTGAATCATTTGATGAACAATTCATGAAAATGGAAGATATAAAAAGCTTTGTTATTGCTCTGCATGATTAGATGTCAATCAAGTGGCATTTCGAAAATGAAATAGGGAAATATTCCTATCCATTAAATGTTGTTTCACCTTTGAAGTTAAATGATTTAGAAATGATAGATTTATGCATATCATGGTATGATGATGAAGATACTCACCTAAGTGCTAATGTACAGGGAATTAAAGAGAACATTGAAGTGTTTCCTGAAGTTAAAGATCAGATAAGCATACCAAATAAAGAAGTGGAGTTGGATAAAGATGAGAAAGTACTCGATCAGGAGTCATACATCCTTCAAGATGAAGTGAGACAACACATTGAGTTTCTAAATGGAAGATTAACTGGTAGAGAACAAGCATGCCCAGCAGAATAGGAAATGCACTAGGTTGTATTTTTCCTTTTCTCAGTGAATGATGTTGAGTATTATTTTGATTATGGAAATTCAATGGATAGAACCTATATATTGATCAGTCACGAACCTAATGAACTTCCTCAATTACTAATCACTAGGGATTATTCTGTCAAATACATTCTGTAAAAGCATTCCTCCCAATACAATTTCTTCATGGAGGCATCTTTATCTCCACAACAAACCCACAACCTCAAGTCCTAGTGCAAACTGTCTCACACTCAGATATCTATCTACACACTTAAGAACCCTTGCTCTGATACCACTTGATGAAGGGGGTAGATCATAAAACACACAACAAAAGAAATTGCACATAGAAAATAGAATATTCTTTATTGATCTGGACAACTCATTACATTATAGAAGCTCAGATACAATCAAAGGAATCAATTCCTCATAGGCTACATCACACTACAGCTACCCATCACCAGGCTCTTGAATCTTCTGCCTTCTGTAACCCCAAATCAACTAGGGTTTATATTTTCCCACCTATTCTTGACGCTACACTTTCCCCCTGAACTCTACTACTACCAAAGTTTCCCAAAAATAGTCATAAATAGCACTTTTGGCAACCTCTAGCTAAATTTCAAAATTTGCAACTTCCTCCAAAATTAGGTCATCTTTTGGGAAGCATAACGTTTGATTCGAGTGTCTGATTGACGAACCGTTTGAAGCATCGTAAAGCTCACGAAGTGAAATATCACGTTGGAAATGCTTAAATGGATTTCTGTCAACTTTTTGGGATGTTATGGAACATTTTAGTGCCTCATATCTAGTTTCAAAATTTTTTAGGGGTTTTTCAGAAAATAGAAACTTTAATATCTTTTAGCTCACAAATGATCTTTGCCTGATTCCTTCGCCAAAGATCTTATATTTCATTTACGAAGCTTCCTATAAAATTTTGCTTCCATCCATGCCCAAATGCAAACTTTCCTAAAATGGTAGTTGGGTAAAAGCACAAAGTTGTGTTACACTTTCAACCGACTTATCAACACAAGTGAATTTAAGTAGTTCTAACTAAAAATCAATTTTGGTCAAACATATGATCTTGTAAGATTCATTCTAGCTAAGTTAGATATGTCCACAACTTTTCCAACTAAAATTGTTGGCTAAATGCATATGTAGCACCACTATGAGGCCAATTTACCAAAAAACAAAAATTATTTGAATAACTTGACATTTAAACAACTTCTAGTTGTGTAAATAATATTTTTTTAAAATATAAAAATACCCTTTTGTAGATCTATAAGTTTAGTTTTCAAAAATATATATATTTTAATAGTTTAATTATTATTTATATTTTCTTTTCTATTTTTACTAAAAGTAGGTTATTAGCGCAAAACATTAGGTCGATTACCATGTCAAGGAAAAATAGTAAAATTTATTAAAAAATTGAAAAAAATATGATGCACTAGATAAAAGAATCTATATCAAGATGGTATATTTTTTTTCTATTTAGATAAATAGTTAATATGAAAGTTGACGTCGAATGGAAACAACTACGTTTTAATAGACTCACATTTTATTATTTATTTAAAAATATATATTTATCAAAATTGGAAAAAAAATATCCATGCACTAAAGTTTCAAGTTATAAATAAACACAAAAAAATTGAAGAAAAAAAAAATTACTATATAAAGATTGACGTCTCATGTAATTTCATTTTTCAGCATTTTATCAGCAACTAAATTATAGTGTCAATTTATTAAAAACTATATTCAAATATTTTTTTTCTTCAAAAAATACAAACATAAAATATAGTGAAAAATAAATATTTTATTAGTTTACATCATTTCAAAATTCAAAACATAGATGTCACTTTTTAGTGATTCAAGTTTTAAAGTTGGATTAGCGTTTGTCGTTTCCTTTATAAAAGTGTGACACAACTTTGTGCTTTTACCCAATTAAACCTTCCACAAATAGTAGTTTGCTATTTCTTAGTACTTTGGAAAAACTGAAAGTCCTGCATCATTATTCAAGTGATTATGGAGCCAAAAATACTAATTACGGAAAGAAATGAAAACAACTACAATGATTTTGAATCAACATTTTTTGGGTGATGCAAGATTGCCCTTACACCACTGGATGCTCTTGCATCACTTTCAGAGGGAGGTGGCTTTGGACTTGTACTTGGTGTTGTTCGTGAGAAAGGTATTGGTGTTGTTTCTGGTAAAATTGGCAAAGTAAAGCCTAGAGAAGTTTTGCTCAAGCAGAGAGGTGTGGAATATCGTCATATAGACTTGGAGATAGAGCAATGACCTATTGTCAAGTTTGAATCAGAAAAGGAAAGGGAACTGAAGGAGTTTGAAATATTTGTTGGTGGCTTGGACAAAGATGCTATTGAAGAAGATCTTAGGAAAGTTTTTAGTGCAACTTATGAAATTTTTGTTTTTCTACCATTTTATTGTTTAACAGGATGACCCCAATTAAGTTTCGCTAAAGTGAGGAGGATTGATTTTTCCTCATCTTTTTCATTTGCATCGTCCACACAAATCTCATGTCATTGAAGTTACCAACGTACATAAGGTCCAAGATCATCGATATTTACTGACTGGTGTAAAGAGCCAACACATAAAATATAAATCTACAAGATTTGATGTACCGACCTCATCTGAAGAAGCCAATCAGCTAATCTGATATGCTAAACATGCTAATTTAGATCCTCATGATGCACTTCTATTGAGTTTTGGTGTACTTAGTGGTTACAATGTTCATCTAAATCTCCATTGTTTTGATCATTTTTTATTTTTTTTAAATGTCTCTGACCATGAAAGTGTCTTCTTCCATATTTATGCCCAGCTCTTCACTTCTTGTTGTTAGGCACGTACTAATTTCATCCTAGGCACCTCTTATTTCTATTATAGGCAACTCTATGTAACTAGCAACATCTATGTGACAATACGTGCTTGTATTTTCATTAACTTCATGCCTCCATTATACTCATTATGAAAGTCTCTTCCTTTAATCATAATTCAACTCTGTTGTAGCTATGTGCCTATCCCCTTACACAATTTTACATTAATTAAAATTTAGGCACCTCTCCAAGACTCATGCCTATTCTATCCCTCATAATAGAGAGTTGTATTTTAAATGTTGCTGTAGTTAATTTAATATAGGTGCCTATTATTTTCTCCATCTTATCATAGGTGATCCCTATGAAACTAGGTGCTTCTTTTCTGTAATTAAATTTTCTTTAGCTTTGTCCCATATGCCTTGGCTTTATCCATTCTACATTAATAAGACTTGTCTTCTCCTATTTTAATACATCTATTTCCTTAGCACCTGTGCAATCCATAAAATCACAATGATATCCTAGTTAAATTACCTTGATCCATTTGTTGTCTCCCCAGAGATTTTGGTGGCCTTGGCCTTCTCTCTACTTAGCAACAAGGCATTGCTCTCTGTGTCAAATGGATCATCCGTACTCTTACTGGTAGTGAGGCCTAGAAACTCCTCCTCAGACATAATATTGAAGCTGGTTTTTCCACTCACAAACACTCTTGGAAGGGAATTAGCCTTCCAACCCTTCTTATTATGCGAGAGCTTGTTCAGATTGTGGGTACCTTTGTCGCCAAAAGCATATGGCGTGCCTGGGAGGTGGTCAAACCCTGGTTCCATTGGTCAAGGAAGGGTTTTCATGATGAGCTCTCCTTTAATCAATAGAATATATGGTGTTCTCCTCTTTTTGCCAGTACTGGTCAACCATTGGCTAACCTTCCTTGGCTTAAGGCTCTTAGATTCCACAAGAAGAGTATCTAGACCTTAAAATATCTCTTTCATAGACCCATTGGGTAAGTGCAAGAAGATGGGGGGCCAAAAAGTGGTCTTAAGTGGCCACTTTTTTTTCTAAAATCAGGAAATACTAACCTTGGATGAGAAATTGAGCATAGTTACACTCAAAATTTGAAAATAAAACAAAAACAATGTTCATAGTCCTCCGAGCCTACTTTCTAAACTACTAATTTTTTTTGAAAATGGTATAGATTAAGGGGTTCAAAACAGGGAGCCACAGAATTTGGTGTTGTTTCTATCAAAAAAACATAACGTGTTTTGTGGCTCCCTCAAAAGGTTAACTTTTTTTTGGTATTTTTAAAATTTCTTTGGTGAGAAATTAGCTAACAGCATGTAGTTTATGCCTGATTTTTTTGATATTTTTTTAATGAATATTTGATTTTTTACTAATTTTCAAAGTCGACACATCCTAAAAATAGAATTTTGGTTGTGCTACCCCTGTAAATTTTGAAAATTAATTAATTTTTTTTAATATGTGTAGAATGGAGTCTAGTTTATAAAAATGTAATTTATTTGAAATTTCAATAAACGGTTAATTTATAATGAAAAAAAGACTAAACACTAGTTTTTGCCCAAAAACAGACACACAAATAAAAAGAAATTAAAGATGAAAGGCTTAATATTGTCAAAATGTGAAAAAAATTACATCATTAAATAGCTAAGAGAAAACCTAACATTACCCAGGTGTTTGATTTGTTTGACCTTGAAACCCATACAAATCTGAGGGTTAGCACAAACAAAATTATGTGAAATCTTGTAGAATTTGCAAAAGCACGTCTGTGGACATTGGGAAGGCACTCCAAGCCTTTCGGTTGGAAATCCAAAGCAAATCCCAAGCCTAAGGCTTGGGATTCCCAAAGTAAAATATAACACGAGCATGCTATAATGTATTTGTGTTATAACACACTCGCGTTATGTAGTGCTTTTTTTCCTTTTTTGCATGTTTGTCGGTGTTTGCCCAGTTCAACATAACGTGAGTGTGTTATAACGCGCTCGCGTTATGTCTTCCTTTGAAAGATTTATGTTCAAGTTTCATAAGTATGTTTGATAGATGTATGTATATATATATATGCTTGTAGGTATGTATGTAAGGTTGTATGTATGTATGTACATGTATGCATGCTTGTATGTATGTATATATGTATGCATGTTTGTATGTATGTATGTATGTATGTATGTATGTACATACATGTATGTACATGTATGTATGTATGTATGTATGTATGTAAGGGTTTTGGGTTTAGGGTATATAAGGACCTGAGCCTGTATAGTTTTTAGGGTTGAGGGATTAGGGCTTAAGTAATAGGTAGAGGGTAGAGAGTAGAGGTTAGTGGTTAGAGGGTTGAGGGTTACAGTTGAGGGTTAATATTCAGGTTGTTGAGTGTATAAGATTATGTGTGCAAGGCATGGAGATTAGGGTTTAGGATATTGGGTTTAGGGTTTACAATATGGATTGAGGGTATTTAAAGCATAGGGTGACTTGGATTGAGAGCACGTATGGTTTAGGTTTAATTTAAGTATAGGGTTGAGGAACAATATTTAGGGTTTTGGGTATAAGGGTGAAGTTATAGGGTATAGGGATGAGGGTTTGTGGGTGTAGGCTTCAGGGTTTAAGGTATAGGGTTGAAGATTGACATATTAGGGCTTAAGTATATGGTTGAGGGTATAGGGTTGAGGGTTTAGGGATAGGTTTTAGGGTTTAAGGGTTGAGGATCGAGGGATAGGGTTTAGGGTTTAAGGGTAAGGTATTAGGGTTTAAGGTATAGTGTCGAGGGTTAAGGGTTTAGGAATAGGTATAGCATTTAGGGTTTAGGGATGAGGGATTAGGGTTGAGGGTTAAGGGTTGAGGGTTGAGGGATTAGGGTTTAAGGTATAGTGTTGAGAGTTGAGGGTTTAGGGTTGAGGGATTAGGGTTTAAGGTTTAGTGTTGAGGGTTGAGGGTTTAGGGATAGGGTTGAGTGTCAAGGGATTAGGGTTAAAGTAGAGTGTCAAGGGTAGAGGGATTGGGGATAGGGTCTAGGGTTGAAGGTTTAAGGATTGAGGGTTGAGGCTTTAGGACTGAGGGTTAAGGGATTAGGGTTTAAGATATAGTGTCAATGGTCAAGAGTTTAGGGATAGGTTTTAGGGTTTAAGGTTTAAGGGTTAAGGGTTGAGGGATAGGGTTTAGGGTTTAGGGATAGGTATAGCATTTAGGGTTTAGGGATGAGGGATTAGGGTTGTAGGTTGAGGGATTAGGGTTTAAGGTATAGTGTTGAGGGTTGAGGGTTTAGGGATAGGATTTAGGGTTGAGGGATTAGGGTTTAAGGTATAGTGTTGAGGGTTGAGGGTTTAGGGTTGACAGATTAAGGTTTAGGGTTGACGAATTAGGGTTTAAGGTTGAGGGTTGAGGGTCAAGGGTCGAGGGTTTAGGGTTTAGGGATAGGGTTGAGTGTTGAGGGATTAGGGTTAAAGTAGAGTGTCAAGGGTAGAGGGATTAGGGATAAGGTTTAGGGTTGAAGGTTTAAGGATTAAGGGTTGAGGCTTTAGGACTGAGGGTTAAGGGATTAGGGTTTAAGATATAGTGTCGAGGGTCGAGGGTTTAGGGATAGGTTTTAGGGTTTAAGGTTTAAGGGTTAAGGGTTGAGGGATAGGGTTTAGGGTTTAAGGATAAGGGATTAGGGTTTAAGCTATAGTGTCAAGGGTTGAGGGTTTAGGAATAGGGATAACATTTAGGGTTTAGGGATGAGGGATTAGGGTTAAGGGTTGAGGGATTAGGGTTGAGGGTTGAGGGTTGAGGGTTGAGGGTTGAGGGATTAGGGTTTAGGTATAGTGTTTAGAGTTGAGGGTTTAGGGATAGGGTTTAGGGTTTAGGGATTAGGGTTTAGGGTTAAGGGATTATGATTTAATGTATACTATTGAGGGTTGAGGGTTTAGGGTTGATGGATAAGGGTTTAAGGTTGAGGGTTTAGGGATAGGGTTAAGGGTCGAGGGTCAAGGGATTAGGGTTAAGGTAGAGTGTCGAGGGTAGAGGGATTAGGGTTTAAGGGTTAAGGGTTGAGGGATAGGGTTTAGGGTTTAGGGGTAAGGGATTAGGATTTAACCTATAAGGTTTAGGGTTGAAGGATTAAGGTTTAAGGTCACTAGTAGAAAAACATAAACTAATGACTAAATAAAGTAGTTTGGTCACGTGACCATTGGTAGTTTATTGCTGGTCATTTATCTTGTGACCAAATTTATGACTAAACAAATTTTAGTCATTAATTTGGTAGTATATTTAGTCGTTAATTTGGTAGTATATTTAGTCATAAATTTGGTGGTATATTTAGTCATTAATTTGGTAGTATATTTAGTCATAAATTTGGTAGTATATTTAGTCATCAATTTGGGAGTATATTTGGTAATTTGGTAGTATATTTAGTCATCAATTTGGTAGTATATTTAGTCACGTGACCATTGGTAGTTTATTTCTGGTCATTTATCTCACGACCAAATTTATTTAGTCATTGTAATCATTAATTACCGTCAATTGGTATTATATTTAGTCATTTATTTAGTCACTTATTTCCATCCATTGGTAGTATATTTGGTCATTTTAATCATTATTTTTCTGTCATCTGGTCATATATAAACAACTAGTTCATGATAAACATCAACTATGCCATTTTTTGTTGATAAACTTCAACAAATCTACTCAAAGGATTAAAACAACAATGCTGGAAAATAATTCACCGTATATTCAAACTGTATATAAAATATGTTACAAAGAACTCCTTTATCAACAAATCTGCTCAAAGGATTGAAACACAATGTTGGAAAATAATTCACTGTCTATTCAAACTATATATAAAATATGTTATAAAGAACTCTATATATAGAGTTTTCAAGACGGAATCTTTTTGTGGTATGCAAACTACTGATTTATTATTCTTTTAAAACTAAAAAAAATAAAACTAAAGCTAAAAATCCATCGGTGTGAATGCATGTCATCAGTGATGCCAATGCATGTCTTTAGTGATGCCATTGTTGCACATGGGGTGGACTATAAATGCATCTAGAAGGCACTAGTTTTGCATTTTCTCCTTGCTTTGTACCTGTCCACAATAAAAAAACTCAAAATTTATCAAAGTTTTTAAAAGATTTATGAAATTTTGAAATATGAAAAATAAAGTGGGATGATAAGGAATTTTACAACAATATAGGCATATTTTATGAAAGTATTCAAGAAGAAATGCATATACAGGTTTGATAGCCAAACTCCATAGTTCATTTATTCATATTTGATTGAAACACAATACGATCTATGCAAAGGTAACCGCCAGTCATATATAATACACAAAACTATATGAGAAAATATGATAGTGTTGTGAAGAAATCACTGTGAGAATAATGTACGATATCTAAAATAAGTGTTTAAAATATCAAGCATTGTGAAGAATATTTCCAAGGGTTTTCAAATCTGCATGCTCTTGAATGAGTGGGCAGTCATTCTAAGAGTCTATATTTCTTCTAGACTATAAGGAGGCCTGAACATACATATTAGAAGCTTGTAGAGACAATTAAAATCTTATGAACCCTGCTCAGTCTAGGGTAGGGAATCTACAAAAAACTCTAGACTTGGATTCTAAAGGACAAGCAATGAATCAATTCTATGATAAGGCTCTTGAAAAAGCATCCAAGGTAAGACACACTTGCTACTCAATTGGAAGGAATAATAAAGTCTTCAAAGTTAATACAAAGGTGCTTATAGAGATCAGTATTGGTTGAAAGCCTAAATGCAGAGTGAAAGAGAGTATGGAGATCAGGTTACAAGGTGCATATCCACTATCACAAGTTGTCATACCCTAAAGAACCTTTCATTTAAGTGAAGTCAACCATTAGGTAATTTAGAAGACAATGCAAGACAGAAATGCAGAAGTCTCACAATGTGAAGACAAGATAGAGCAAGGAATGAATTAGAAGGACAATGACCAATAAAGAATAGTGGCATGGGTCTACTACTGTTACTAAGAGGTTGCATACATACAAAGATCTAAAAAGTGATATGAAGGACAATGATCTCAAATAGGGAGAGTTCAATGACCATTAGAAGGTCTACAAGGCAAGATAAGGAAAATATATTGATAAACATTTCTAAAATAATGACAGGACATTGTCAAGATATTGTCAGAGTAAAGGCACCTCAAGAACAATAGATTACATACTTTTTCAATATCCCTCTTAAATCCTTCCCTGTTCTGAATGCTATCTCCTTTTTGTCAGCTTTTCTTCTATCTTTTCCCCTGTTCACCATGAAAACTATTCTTTTCAACTTCCCAGCCAATGGTCTTCTCAAACGGTTAATTGTCAAATATCCAAAACTGAATGGTTGGTGTTCAACAATATTCTATCAGGATTTCAAAGAGATCGCAGAAAGACTCACTCTGTTAATAGAAGGTCCCACCGATGGAGCCTAACCACCACACATCCTCTCGGAATATTGAAGAGACCGAGTTCATAGTCTTGGCGACATCCAAATCTCCCATCAATGAAAGTCAAGGCTTTGGGATATCAAAGAGACTATATTCAAAGTCTCTTTGAAGTCATAGGGTCCTTTCATCGAAACACAACTTCACATCAGAATGTCAGGGAGACTAGATTTAGAGTCCCTCCGATGGCACATAGTCACACCGACGAGTCTCAACTTGCAATTAGGTTTTCGAAGAGACACCACCAAGAGTCTCACCGAACAAGAAAAGTCATCCCAATGAAGAAGACACCCACCAACTGCCTTGGTAGACATGTATGCAAAATCTAGAAGCATTGACAAGGCACGTGAACTATTTGGCAGAATGCCTCAAAGAGATGTCATCTCATGGAATGCAATGGTTGCGGGATATGCACAAGATGGATTTGTTGAAAATGCTTTAGAAACTTTCAAGCAAATGTAATTAGCAAGTGTAAATCCAAATTCAACAACCTTTGACATCATACTCCCTGCCTGTGCCAAAATGGGAGCTCTAGAACAGGGTATGGACATCCATCATAACATAATTGAAGGGGCATTTTTGTCAGATAGACATGCATGCAAAATGTGGAAGTATAGATAAGGCACATGAACTATTTGATGGAATGGTTCAAAGAGATATCATCTCTTAGAATGCAATGATTGCAAGATATGCACAAAATGGATTTTGCATGGATGCCCTCAAAATATTTGAATTAATGAAGCATTCCGGAACATATCACAACATTGTAAACTTTGCTTGTGTTCTATGTGCATGCAACCATGTAGGTTCAGTGGATGAGGGTTGTACATACTTCAATCATATTAGTAACCCTTATTGCTTGTGTTCTATGTGCATGGAACTATTCAAGTTTAGTGGATGAGGGCTGTACATACTTCAATCACATGAGTAACCCTTATTGCATTACTCCTATAGTTGATCATTATGTGTGCATGGTTGACCTTCTTTCTCATGCTAGCTATCTTAAGAACAGCCTAAACTTTATCATTAAGATGCCAATTAAACCTATGGTGGTTGTGTGAATGTGTTTTCTTGGTGCCTGTAAATCACATATGAATATAGACTTAGGAGTATTTACAACAATGCCTCAAAGAAATGTGGTCTCATGGAATGTCATGATTGCAAGATATGCACAAAATGGATTTTGCAAGGATGCTCTCAAAATCTTTGAATTAATGAAGCACTCTGGAGCATATCCTAACATTGTAAGCTTTGCTTGTGTTCTATGATATGATAGCCTATGCAAAAATGGGAGCTTTGGAATAGGGTATGGACATCCATCAAAGCATAAAGGATAAGGAATTTTGTCAGATGTTGTAGTTGCAACTGCCCTGGTACACATGTATGGAAAATGTGGAAGCATAGAGAAGGCATGTGAACTGTTTGAAAAAATGCCTGAAAGAAATGTGGTCTCATGGAATGCCATGATTGCAGGATATAGACAAAATGGATTTTTTTAAAAGGATTTAGAAACTTTCAAGCAAATGCAATTGGAAGGTCTAAAGCCAAATTCCACAACCTTTGCCAGCATCCTCCTTGTCTGTGCCAAAATGGGAGCTTTAGAACAAGGTATGGACATCCATCAAAGCATAATGGAAGGGGGATTTTTGTCAGAAATTATAGTTTGAAATGCTCTGGTAGACATGTATGTAAAATGTGGAAGTATAGACAAGGCACGTGACCTATTTGACAAAATGCCTCAAAGAAATGTGATCTCATCGAAAGTCATGATTGCAGGATATGCCCAAAATAGATTTTGCAAGGATGCTCTCAAAATCTTTAAATTAATGAAGCACTCTAGAGCATATCCTAACATTGTAAGCTTTGCTTGTGTTCTATGTGCATACAACTATTTAGGTTTAGTGGATGAGGGATGTACATACTTTAATCACATGAGTAACCCTTATTACATTACTCCTACAGTCGATCATTATGTGTGCATGGTTGACCTTCTTGCATGTGCTGGCTATCTTGAGGACAACCTAAACTTTATCATTAAGATTCCAGTTAAACATGTGGTGGTTGTGTGGATGTGTTTTCTTGGTGCCTGTAAATCACATATGAATCTAGGCTTAGGAGTATTTACAGCAATGTTGCTTTATTATTTGGATCCTAAAAATGTTGTGACTTATGTTCTTCTCTTAAACATATATGCAAAAGTGGGCAGCTGGGGTGAGGTTCAAATGTTAAGGAGATTGATGAAAGACAGAGGAATTAAAAAGATCCTTGGATGTAGTTGGATTGAAGGCCATAAAATGGTACATTCTTTTTCTATAGGAGACTAATCACATCCACAAACACATCATATCTATGCAAAGTTGGAGCAATTGGCTTGGGAGATGAAGGCAGCATGGTATTTTCCAGATGCAAGACATTTACTTAATGAAGGGTACACAAAAATAAATGGGCTTTTAATCCTCAAATAAATGTGATCTCACGGACTACACAATGATTGCAGGATTTACACCAAATGGCTTGTTGAGAAGGCTTTAGAAACTTTTAAGCAAATGCAATTGGTAGGTACAACCCAATCTCCACAACCTTTTCCAACATCCTCGCTCCCTGTGCTAATATACAACTTTCAAACAGGATATGGACATCCATCAAATCGTAATGCACAGAGGAATCTTGTTAGATGTAGTTGCAACACACTAGTAGACATGTATGCAAAATGTGGAAGCCTAGACAAGGCATATGAACTATTTAATGCAATGCTTCAAAGAGATGTCATCTCATGGAAAGCGATGATTGTTGGATATGCACAAAGTGGATTTGTTGAAAAGGCTTCAAAAACTTTCAAACAAATAATTACATGTAATTACAAACACTATGAAATTGAACCCAAAGAGCTCAGAACTAAGAAAATCATTGAAGAGTGAGCCATTGAATTTTTAGAAGTGGTATTTGCCCTTCTATGTAATGTATGAATGACATTAAAGGTCGAACAAATTCAATTGGCATTAGTAGCCAGCATGTTACCTTTATTTTGGATTGTGTGAATTGAGATCTAGAGATGCAAAGGCTAAGGTGAGAGTGAAGGATTCTACATATTGGTGAATAGTATGATTTGCAGGGAATAGAAGAAACCCCTCTATTTTAGAAATGCATGAACAATGGGCTACTACTAGAAACATCTCAGAAATGCCATAGACAGATGCATTCTTTGGTCCCCACCTGATTTATCCTTTTTAAACTAAGGGTAGATAAATCCAATCGAGTGCTATATCCTTGAGACCTATGATTTAGACTTAAGTCATCATAGTGAATGAATTATAAAATATTAAGAAAAAAATGTAAACAATTTTGACTTTTTTTTAAAATGATAAAATAGAGATTTAAACTATGAATTCCAACATATTTAGTAAAATTATGGTAATGGTTTTTCCATTAACAACTATTAAACATGGATTAAAGGTGAACACAACCAATAAAGGTAAACTAAGCCCAAATAATAAAAACTCCTAAAGCCTGGCTTCTCAAGGACAACATGGTTAAGTGTTCTTAGAATCACAACTCTCAGCTAAAGAGCATGACATATTATAGTCTACACCCTGCTATTGTAGTGTGTTGGTTAGTAACAAAGACATAGTATAGAAGAAAATAGACAATATGGAAATTAAAAATGGTAGACCATTAAGGAAGTAGAGTGTTTCATCAAGTATACCTAACTTGCACAGTCATGATTTTTTCAATAATTACGATGCTTTCTTAGTTCATCCTAACATGTATAAAAATTTTCTAGACCATCATCATTCCCAAAATCTACATACCAATGGATCAAGTAAGTAATTAGCAAGTAACAATGGATTGCTTTGTCATTCATTACCTACATTGTTCATGAAATCATCAACACACCAACTTGCAAAGCACTTTTTCATGTCTTCATGTGTTCCATTACTATGAGGAACTTGAGCCACCACATAAGTGGGATCTACATACAAGAACTAAAAATGTTTTCATGATCAAAGACACGATGCCAAACACAATGCACAAGAAATAACCTGGCGTAAAATGACTCATTGCTTTCTACCCAATTAAGAGCAAACATTGATTATTTGATTTGAAATTGATGAATTTTTGCAAAACCCAAAAAGCAAAAAATACAAAAATATTTTGAGTTGCATCAATTCTTCATTCTATGGACACCCATACGGTCCCCTCCTCCAACTATGGAGGATATGCATCCAACAATATAATATGAAGGGTAAAACCTAAAACATGTACTTTTGGCTGACTTCTTGCTTTAACTAAGATTGCAGGTTTAGTGGATAAGAGTTGTACATACTTCAATCACATTTGTAACCCTTAATATAATACACCTACAGTTGATCATTATGTGTGCATGGTTAACCTCCTTGCTCGTGCTTGCTATCTTGAAGACACCCTAAACTTTATTATTGAGATACCTGTTAAATCTGTGTTGGTTGTATGGATGTGTTTTCTTGGTGCCTATAGATCACATATGAATATAGGCTTAGGAGTATTTACAACAACACTACTTTTTGATTTGGATCCTAAAAATGTTGCACAACTTATGTTCTTCTCTCAAACATCTATCTAGAAGTGGGCAAGTGTGGTGAGGTAAGGAGATTGGTGAAAGATAGAGGAATTAAAAACATCCCTGGATACAATTGGATAGAAGGGCATAAAATGGTACATGCTTTTTGTGTAGGAGACAGATCACATCCATAGACAAAGGAGACCTATGCAAAGTTGGAGAATTTGGCTTGGAAGATGAAGGTGGCAAGGTATTTTCTAGATTCAAGAATTTACTTAATGCTATGGAAGGATGGGAAAAAGAATTATTTCTCTGCTACCATGGTGAAAAGTTGGAAATTGCATTTGGTTTGTTAAACTTGCCCCTTGGAACAACTATTAGAGTTGTTAAGAACCTTCGAGTATGTGCTGATTGCCACAATACAACAAAATTTATCTCCAAGATTGTCACAAGAGAAATTGTTGTGAGATGTGAACCCTTTTCATCATTTTAAACAGGGACAATGTTCTTGTGGAGATTATTGATGATGCTAAATGAAGCAATCTGAAAAATAGGCTTACACTATAATAATGTGCACCGTGTCAGATTTCCAACTGACGAGTGTAAATCCCAACTCCTCAACCTTTGCAAACATCATCCTTGCCTGTGCACAAGTTGAAGCTTTGGATGAGGATATGGACATCCATTAAAGCATAATTTGAAGTGGATTTTTGTCAAATGTTTAGTTGCAAGTGCCACTTCCAATCATGAAAGCCTTCACAAAGACTTATGCACAAAATTCAATAAAGAAGAATAGAATTTATGCACAAATTCTCTCATGAATGATTTCAAATTGTAATCAATTTCTTTGTAGCTTATAATGTGTGGATAAGAATTGACATTCCTTGTAGTTTCCTATGCCATTAATTAAAAGGTATCTAGATCTACACATTCAGCTTAGATGCATTTGCACAGTTGAAGCCTATTGTTTTAAATCCTTTACACAAGTTTTCCATAGGTTAACCTATGATAACATATCTCCTAGCAACATAACAACAATCCTCTCAAGGGGTTCTTAAATACCACCAATCTAGGTTAATTTATACTACGTTGTGTGCATACAATAGATTACATCCCTCAAAGAAATGTGGTCTCATGGACTGCAACGATTGCAGGATATGCACAAAATGGATTTATTGATAAGGCATTAAAAACTTTCAAGCAAATGCAATTGAATATACATATACAGAGAGAGATGTATGTGGAAGCATAGACAAGGCGTGTGAACTGTTTGACAAAATCCCTAAAAGAAATGTGGTCTAATAGACTGCAATGATTGCATGATATGCACAAAATGGATTTGTTGAAAAGGCTTTAGAAACTTTCATGCAAATGAAATTGGTAGGTGTAAAGCTAGATTCCACAACCTTTTCCAGCATCCTCTCTGCCTGTATCAAAATGGTAAGCTTTGGAACATGGTATGGACATCCATCAAGGCATAATAGAAGGCAGATTTTTGTCAGATATTATAGTTGGAAATGCTCATATATGAAAAATGTGGAAGCACAGACAAGGAACACAAACTGTTTGACAGAATGCCTCAAAGAGATGTCATCTCATGGAATGCAATGATTGCAGGATTGCACAAAATGGATTTGTTGAACATGCTTTAGAAACTTTCAAGCAAATGCAATTGTTAGCTATAAATCTAAATTTTAGAACCTTTGCCGGCATCCTCCCTTCCTATGCCAAAATGGGAGCTTTGGAATAGGGTATGGACACCCTTCAAAGCATAATGGCAGGGGGATTCTTGTGAGATATTATAGTTTGAAATTCTCTCATAGACATGTATGCAAAATATGGAATCATAGACAAAAAATGTAAATTGTTTGACAGAATTCCTCAAAGAGATGTCATCTCATGGAATGCAATGATTGTAGGATATGCACAAAATGGATTTTGCAAGGACGCTCTTAAAATCTTTGAATTAATTAAGCACTTTGGAACATATCCTAACATTGTAAGCTTTGCTTGTATTCTAGGTGCATGCAACCATGCAGGTTTAGTGGATGAGAGCTATACATACTTCAATCACATTTGTAACCCTTATTGTAATACACCTATAGTTGATCATTATGTGTGCATGGTTGACCTCCTTGCCTGTGTTGGCTATCTTGAAGACACCCTAAACTTTATCATTGAGATACCTATTAAATCTATGTTGGTTGTATGGATGTGTTTTCTTGGTGCCTATAGATCACATATGAATATAGGCTTAGGAGTATTTACAGCAACACTACTTTTTGATTTGGATCCTAGAAATGCTACACAACTTATGTTCTTCTCTCAAACATCTATCTAGAAGTGGGTAGGTGTGGTGAGGTAAGGAGATTGATGAAAGATAGAGGAATTTAAAAAATCCCTGGATGCAGTTGGATTGAAGGGCATAAAATGGTTGTCAAAATAGAGATACCTATTAAATATGTGCTGGATGTTGAAATAGAGATACCAGCGATGCCACAATAAGAAAAACTAGGAGTTATTGATCTGAAGCTCCACCAGAAGCAAACCTTGGTAACACGCTCCATCGCACCTCTCCTCGAAAGCTCCACACATACATGAAACATTAGGGTTTATTGGGCGCAAAATTTTAATTAAATTTTAACCATTTTAACATTTTGGTTTTGGTGCTCATAGTTTATCATTTGATCGGCATGACACATTTTGGTGTCACATCGATATGCCCTTGTCTGCTCAATACAATGTGTTTGGGAAGTCTTATATTAATATTATAATATATTTATAATATTATATTATATTATAAATATATTATAAAATAATATTATAATATTAATATATAATATTATATTATATTATAATATAATAGTATAATATTAATATATAATATTATAGAATATTATAATATAATAATTATATAATATTATAATATAAATATTATATTATATTATAATATAAATATTATGTAATATTATAATATAATATTATATAATATATATTATATAATCGTCCGATAAAGGGCTAGATCTTTAGGCAGACAGGAGAGGTGACATGGAGGGGTTAGAGATAGCCCCTAGACATTTTATTTTGGCCGGCTCTATTTTCTGACAGTTAGAAAGTGCGATTGAAGGCCTCAGTAGATGTTGGCAAGGTGGCAAGTAATGATGTTTTTGGCAGGTCGGGGCTGGACAGTCACTTCCCCAAGGCATGTGGATCATTAATGGGCATGTTGTGCCATGGCTAGTGTGCTGAGATAGATTGAAGAGCCAAGATAATCCATCTCTACTCGTGGGAAATGTCTGAGCTTTCTCTCCCTTTATTCCTTTGGTCCAAGTAGACATTTATTACCTTGCCTTGTATTGTCTTTGAATTCATGGATTATGATCAAATTGGAAAGAAAAAAGAATAGAGAAGTAATAGTCATTTATTTAGTCATTTTTATTTGTCTGACCAATTATTTAGTTGTGTGTTTTGCCTGATGACCAAATTAGTCATTTATTTAGTCATTTATAGTTGTGTTGTAAAAAATTTTGGTCACGTGACTAAAAGTTTGGTCACGTGACTAAAAGTTTGGTCACGTGACTAAAAGTTTGCTCATGTGACTGAAAGTTTTAATCATCTGGTCATTTATTTTCCATATTTCTACTAGTGGGTTGAGGGTTTAGGGATAGGGTTTAGAGTTTAGGGATAATGGATTAGGGTTTAGGACCTTTAGGGTTGAGGCTTTAGGGATACCATTTAGGGTTGAGGGTTGAGGGATTAGGGTTAAGGTACAGTGTCGAGGGTAGAGGGATTAGAGATAGGGTTTAGGGTTGAAGGTTTAAGGATTGAGGGTTGAGGCTTTAGGGTGAGGGTTAAGGGATTAGGATTTAAGATATAGTGTCGAGGGTTGAGGGTTTAGGGATATGTTTTAGGGTTTAAGGGTTAAGGGTTAAGGGTTGAGGGATAGGGTTTAGGGTTTAGGGATAAGGGATTAGGGTTTAACCTGTAAGGTTTAGGGTTGAGGGATTAAGGTTTAAGGTTGAGGGTTGAGGCTTTAGGGATAGTGTGTAGTGTTGATGGATTAGGGTTGAGGGTTTAGTGATAGGGTGTAGGGTTTAGTTGAGGGTTGAGGGTTGATGGATTAGGGTTTAAGGTATAGTGTTGAAGATTGAGGGTTTAGGGTTTAGGGTTGAGGGATTAGCATTTAAGGTATAGTGTTGAGGGTTAGGGATAGGGTTTAGGGTTGAGGGATTAAGGTTTAGGGTTGAGGGATTAGGGTTTAAGGTTGAGAGTTGAGGTTTGAGTGTTGAGGATTGAGCGTTGAGGGATAGGGTTGAGGGTTGAGGGATTAGGGTTAAGGTAGAGTGTCAAGGGTCAAGGGATTAAGGATAGGGTTTAGGATTGAAGGTTTAAGGATTGAGGGTTGAGGCTTTAGGGTTTAAGATATAGTTTTGAGGTTTGAGGGTTTAAGGATAGGTTTTAGCATTTAAGGGTTAAGGGTTAAGGGTTGAGGGATAGGGTTTAGGATTTACAGATAAGGGATTAGGGTTTAAGGTATAGTGTTGAGGGTTGAGGGTTTAGGAATAGGAATAGCATTTAGGGTTTGGAGATGAGGGATTAGGGTTGAGGGATTACGATTGAGGGTTGAGGGATCAGGGTTTAAGGTATAGTGTCAAGGGTTGAAGGTTTAGGAATAGGGTTTATGGTTGAGGGTTGAGGGATTAGGAACCGTGAGCCACATCCAAAGCATTTTTTGGATATGACTCAAACACAGTTTTTTGGTAAATTTCTAGAGATGTATCCTCAAATTAAAATTTGTCAAAGATATTTTGAAATGCTAGAACATTTCTATGTCAAGATAAATTACACATGCACTACTTGTTGTTGTAGATTACATATTGAAATTTCTAACAATTTTGATGTTTATCGGTCTATATGTTTAGATTTGCATACTAACAATGTTTTGCAGGATTGTGGCATACATGCCCCACCAACATTTTCAAGAGACTTCATATCAAGAATTTTATGTGAAAGAGAGGAAGGTCAAATATTCTATAGGAAATTATGCTTGGATGGCACATGTCAGCATTGCAGTGGCTTGCAATGTATGCCAATATGTGAACATATGGAAAGAACACATGTGGTTGGAAATGAACAAGTAGAGTTCGGCAAGTATAAAATAGTGGCATACAATACAAAGGATGGTAAAGAAGCAAAGAGGTGTGAATATGTTATTTAAAAGATTCTAGTGTATCAGTTTATGTCTATATTTCATGACAGTATAGTGTATGAGTATGCAAGACATGCCCATAGAGCTCAATGGTTGGACTTGCAATTCAAGTCATGCAAGGACACATTTCTAGTTAGTAGCATTGTTTTAGTTGTTGACTTTGCAGAGAACTAGAGTCTACAACCACAGCTTGAGGTGCAATCCCAATATTACAACTCCACACAGGGTTCTATATTTGTGCACATCACATTGATTTATGCGAATGATAGAAAGATCATAAGGGAGTATCATTTTTATATAAGTGATGATCACACACATTCCGTAGAGTTTGTGCAAGGTTTCTTTCAGGTGTTCTATAATGATTTGGCTAGAAGGGGCATATCATTTAGTCAACATATCATATGGTCAGATAACTGTGCATCACAATTCAAGAAGTCACAGAATTTCTATTGGCTGAGCAAGAGGTGTAATATTATAGGTGTTTAGCATATGTGGAACTTTTGTGAGACCGGACATGGAAAGGGGGAGCATGATGGTGTAGGAGAATGTATCAAAAGAGCCATAGCACGAGAAGAGTTAAAGTATAAAGGCAATGCAAAGTTGACAGATGGAAAATCAATCATCGAGTGGTGTAATGCTTTGATGGGTCTAGGTAATGAAGGTAAGTCTTTAGTTCGTAGATTTTTTTGGTTGATAGATGATAATAACATTGCACCATATGAGGACTATTGTACACTGACAAGATCAAGTGAGCTACACTCTTTCAGAAACTCAATTGCAGGTTCATGGAGTATCCATACACGGAAGATGGCATTCTTTTGTTCTTCATGTACAATTCAAGCCTAGAATGAGTGTGAGTCAAAGGAGTGGGTTGATGAATGGTGCTTAAGTTGTCTTAGCCCACTTGACACATATCGACCCTCGACAACACTGGAACTGACAGAGATGGAATCATCAATTGACTTTGACCACATATCCAATCTAGTTCAACTAGGTATTATATATCTACTTGCATAGTTTTTGAAATTCCTAATGTTATCTTACTTTGTAGTGTTTTTGTAATGTTGACTTTAATTTCATCCAATTTGTTGCACATATCATTGTAGGGCATGTTTATGCAATTATTACAGATGAAGATAATGAAGAGGGAACAAATTATTACTTGTGTTGTTGTGTTGAGGCCAAAAAGAAATTGGAGGCCCCAGTTACAGATGGAGAAAACATTGAATACCCTACAGGCTCAGTGGTTGTTACTGGAACATGGATTAGAAGGTACCCACATAAGAGTGTTAATGTTTAGGACTTTGGCACGCATCAGAAGATTCTTCATTACTCAAACCTTATCATGGCATCCAATGTTCATTTGATACAATATTAGGGCAGACATTTGAACAAGACCTTGTGGAAGGTGCGTGAGTCTGACCATGAGGCAATACTTGACACAATAAAAAGTAGTGCAAACCCGGATGGTTCGTTGGATTAATTTGTAAGTATTCACATTGATTTTGTAAAGTCATGTTACATTGACTTGTAATTATGCACATTAATTTGTAAGTTTACATAGGTTTATCTTTTTTTATTTGCTACTATATTTTTACACATATACAATGAATATTGTGATGAATATGTTTGTCATTGATGTCAAAATGCTTGGATGTTAGTAATTGAGTAAGGAATGCATAATTATACAGGTCTATTGATTGTCTATTGTTTGATGATACCATTATGCTTTCAGGATATGATGTTGGGTTTTGTGATATAAAGACACTTGCTTCTTCATAGAGTATGTGATGTGATGCACAGAGTTGTATGAACTTAACAAGCAGTGGTATGAACTTGATTTGTTTCCTATGGTATACATTTGATGTTTGCATCATCATCATGTTATGCTTCATGGGGTTAGATCTAAGTGATGGATGAAGTTGATCCTGAGAGTAATGTATAAAATCTAGGTGTCTCTAAGTGTCTTGGTTTCTAACTAGACAATAGGTGGTTTCTAACTAGATAATAGGTGTCTCTACTTGTGTCTTAGGTATATACTATATGTCAACTAGGTAGATAGAGACTAGAAAAAAATTATTTAATCTAATCTAGGTATCTTAGGTAGATACTATATATTAATGACCTGTGTATAGACTAGAATAAGGTATAATCTAGAGTGATCTGGGTGTCTTCTAGGTAGATTATATATATCAACTACCTATCTAGAGACTAGAATAAGGTATAATTTAATATAGATGTCTTAGGTAGGTACTATATGTCAACTAGGTCTACCATAATAGGTGTCTTAGGTAGAACTATAATCTAGGTATCTAGGTGACTTAGGTCTTGACTACGATAAGGTATAAAGACTAGGTGTCTTAGGTCTAGTACTATGTCTATAAAATCTAGATACATACTATACAATACTTGTGTCTTAGGTATCTGTCTACTAGAATACATGTGTCTTAGGTCTTAGGTGAGGCCACATGAGATTCCACCTTCACGTGGTTGGCCTTGTCAGTATAGAATATTTATATTTCTTGAAGCTAAGGGAAGCTCTTTTTATTGTACATAGAAGTTATGAAAAAATAGAATTAATGTATTGATTAAGTTATTATTCAGTGCTCTTGATGAAATATGTATGTGTGCCCTAAGTTTGATCATCATCCATTTCAAGTCATCTTTTGGTCCCACATGACTCAGAGGGTGACTCATGCTTGAAAGGAAGCAAGGTACGTGGAACACACTTCCTATGCTAATCTAATGAGGGAAGTAGAGAGAAAATTCTTTTAAATCCTTACAGTTACAGTGATGTTAACACAACAACAGAGATATTGAAACAATATACACACACAGAGAATGTAGAGAGAGAGAGATAACGTGGGGAAAACCCTTTCAGGAGGAAAACCCCACACTCCAAAACTTGCACAATATATTACCAAAATAAAGAATGTTTACAACACACTTACAATGCAAGTCTTCCAGGAGTCTTCGACACTCGTAATTGGAGATATTTTGGTAGCATAACAATACCTGTCAATTAAACTATGCATCTCTGTAACATCATAAAATGTCCCCTTGGGGGCTTTTCCCTCATAAGGTTTAGATTCTGGGTCTTTTATCTACATTTAGGACATCTTGCACCATATTTTGACATCCTCATGAAATGATCCCTAAGTTTCATGACAAATGGGACCTAGGGGGATCCCTTGAACTTAACCCTAACCAAAATAGGGGGGGAGGACTTGGGCGTCTGTGCCCTAGCCCTGCCCTATTTTGGGTCAGTCCCAAATTTTGAGTGTCAGCTTGTGACCATTATGTAGGTCCTATGTCGACACGGTAAGTTTGAATTATGAAATTCTTGGTGGGAGTGTTTGTAGTTGCCTATATAAGCATTTTTAGGCATTCATTTGTAAATGAGATTTCAAATAGATGATTACTAGCTAGCATTTTGGATTCTTAAGTTTATGTGAAGGTGATTCAAGGCATTCATTGTGTAGCAAGAGCAGATTTGTGTTGTCTATGTGTTTGCATTTGCAGATTTGAGCAATTATCTCCTCATGGCATGAAGAGCTTCTTCCTTCCATGAGATCTTCACTACAAGGTGATATCATTTATGTTTTTGAGCATTTATCATTTGGTTTTTGCCTCTACCTCCCAAGGGCACATGTTCTCTATCTGACAACGATGTTCAGAAGACTTGAATGTCTCTCCGAGGCTTGACTAAGGCAAGCCTCTAAACACCACAACCCCCTCCCAAAGTTTATGTGATTGCAGGTTACAGATTCAAGATATAGGAAAAGTGGAGTTGTAGGAGGATATTGCAAAGTGTCAAATTTACATATCAGAGTTTAAAATAGCACCCTGGACTTGGGTGCCTGCTACCAAGTCCTCCAGATTCTGTGACGGGAAAATCTCTGATATAGTAGGAATAGGTTGTAGATCAAATTTCCAGATCCTGACAAAAACCTGGGCATTGGACTTGGATGCCTGCTACTTAGTCCCCAACTGTTCTGCTTTCTGAACTTTGAAAATAGGTGCACATTTATCTATCATTTTACATCTTCCTATAGCAGTATTTTGAGTAATTTGTCTGTTTGCTTCCGTAATTGCATAATTAGGGTTTTGAGGTATAATTGAGCATAATTGAACATAATTGACAATCAAATCACACAAATCCAATCTTCCTCACATTCCTAAGTGACCAAGGGCCTGACAGTAGATTATTACTTGACTCAAGGTCCTTGAATGTAATTGGTGAATGGAGGATAGACATCAAACTAATCAAATGCCCACTATCCAAATTTTGACCTTTACATTTTGGTGAACCCATGTTGTTGGACTTATTTGCACCTTTTTGAATGTTTTGCTTCAGATTTTCTTTGATTTCATTCATTTATATCATCATTCATCTTATTGCATTGGAAAACTTACAAAAAAAATGTAAAATTTGAAAAAAATTTAAAAAAATTGCATTCTCGGCTTTCTATTTTGCAACAATTAATTTGAATTTCATCAAAATTTTAATTTTTGGATTAGATCTGAGCTAAATTACAGAAAATTACAAAAATTCAATAGCTTGCATGCATTTTCATCATAAAATTGCTAGGGTTTTGTTGGAAATTTTGCATTTTTCATATAACCTAGTAATTTCAAAAACCAGAGTTTGTAGGAAAAATCTTGTTTCAGATTTTTCTACTAATCTTAGATACTCATTCAAATTTACATTTGGATGTAGTGTTGCATTTTAGTGTAAATTTGCATTTAGATTTCAAAAATTTGCATTTTTACATAGAAAATTTCAACAAAAACTAGCATTTTTCATTGATTTTCATTAGATTTGCACTTGCATTTTGCATGGAAGGGTTTCAAAATCACTTTCAGATCTGATTGGACTTAATTTTCATCATAAATTAGATTTCAATACAATCATATAACATTTTTCATCAAGATCTCAAACCTAGGGCTTGAAAAACCTTGATTTTCACTAGATTTGGTCTTATCAATTCTCTAGATTTGCACCATAGGTGTGTTACAAAGAATATTTTTGCACTAATTGGATTTTATCAGGGTTATTATCTGCTTCCCCTCATAAAAATCTTCACAATACCTTTTTATGGGGCTCTTGTATTGAAAATTTGGTAAAAATTACACATTTTTGCTATATTTGCCCTGGGATTTGACCTAGATTGCACTCCAAGTGTGTTGTAAAATATTTTATGATTGTAGGTGACTGATATTATTTCTATTATTTTCTACACCTCCTAAAATTCTTTACAACACCTCTTTTTCTAAGTCTTGGAGTTGAAAATTTGTGCAAAATTGCATATTTTTGCTACATTTTCACTAGGTTTTGATCTTGAGTGGCACTATAAGCATGTTGTGATGGATTTGTTGGAATTAAGTGGCTATTATTACTATTATAATTTTTTTTCCATCATCATTTTCCTCACAACACCCTTTTTTTATGCTCTTTTGCATTGAGATTTGGTGAAAAAATCACATATTTTAGTGTATTTTCATTAGGTTTTGACTTAGTCATCATTCTAGAGTTGCATCAAAAGTGTGTTATGACAAATATTATTGCTGTATTATACTGATATCAGAAATATTATTTGATTTACCTGATCAAAATCTTTACAACACCTTTTCCTTCATATATTTGCATTGAAAAAGTACGAAAAATTAAGCATTTTAGGTCATTTTTGCACATAGTTTTGCACTGGTCTTTTGCATAAGTTTGAAAAACTTCTAAAATCTGATTTTACATTGATTTGAAAACATATATCATGGATACTCCATGTTATTCATCTTTGGAAACATTATGTGCATCATTTAATAGTGATGACTTCAATATGTTAGATGAAGCACTAAATGACTTTATCTCTATTGGACATTCCACTATGACACCTATTGCTAAAACATGTGATGATGACATAAAACATGATTCCTCCTATGAAGATATACTAGCACAAGAGGATGAAATCATTTACACATTCCTAAACATTACCCTACCCTCTTTGGAAAATGAAACATCAGTGGATAAAGGGCTCCCTCTCAAGAAGGATTCTTCATGGGTAGAAAAAGAATATTCACCTAACAATCATTTGGTGCATGAGACCTCTACGGATAATCCATTAGACCTCCCACCTTTGATTGAAAACTCAAGAACCTTCGATGAGAAGACTATGGATAGCTCTATTCTGCCTAACAACACCATACCTTCCTCTCATCTCAATGCTCTCCTTGGCCAAGATGTAGCATTAGTGGATGAGAAAAGGTCTCTCACATTAAATCCCCTAGGGATAGATGCTAGGTATAATCAAGAGAAAAACAATGTTAATTTGATATTCACTAATAGACTTTGTAGCAATATTCCTAAGATGATTATGGGAGGGGCACCTACTGCACCTTCTTGCTTCAAGCCGATGATTACAGTTCAAGGTGTTCAAAATGTGCTACAACAACCACACCACAATGTGATTGCTCACACATATAACACCCCTAATAACAAGCAAAGTAAGTAAGCACCGCATGTGCCTATCTCTCTTCCATGTTCTCAACCTATGCTCCCTCCACCACCTCATCTTACTCATAAAAGTGGTCAAGAGTATGATATTGTCAAACAACTTCATGCCACTCCGACTAAGTTCTCTCTTTGGGATTTAATACAAACATTGCCTACATACCATGGAATGCTCCAAGAAGCTTTACAAAAGGTGATTGTGCAACCTTCTATTAAGCCTAATGATGTAGCAGCTCTATTAGATTGTATGCATGTGACAAAAATGGATGTTCTCTGTCAACCACATGAATTACCATCAATTGAAGTTCAAAACCAATATGATCCTCTTATAGTCTTTGACACAATAAATAAAATATTGGTAAAATGAGTTATGATTGACAATGGATTGGCTCTTAATGTTTGTAGCATTGACCTACTACACAAAATCAAGGCTGACACATCACAAATCAAACTAGGTAGCATTAGCATTCGTGGCTTTGATAATGTGGGACAAAAATCTATGTGCACTATAACCCTACCTATACAAGTAGGATCTGTGATGGTACCTACCCTGATTCATGTCATACCTTGTTCTCTATCTTACAACATGATTCTTGGTAGACCTTGGATTCACGCATTGGGGGCAGTACCCTCTACTCTACATCGTTCAATTAAATTCATATTTAATGATAAGCTCCACACTATTCATGTCGATCCTGAACTAGATAACTGTTTACATATTGAAATGCAAAATCTAGTTTACAATCATATGAGCTTAAACAATTTGCGAGCTGATTCATCAATGCCTCTAGCCACAAATGATGTTGTGAAAGATTCTATACCATCGAATACACTCTTTGGTGATGATTGGGGCTCATTAGATTTTAATCCTTGCAGTATAGGGGAATATAAAATTAATAGCCTTGACACATCAAAAGTTGCATTGATCTCACCTAAGCAATCTTTTGAAGCACCTAAGAAACCTAAAGTCCCATTGGTAGAAAATAAAAACAATAATCTCACTTATACCATAAACTATGAGACCTATGAGGCTTCACTATCCCCTAAAGAAATGACATCCCTCTATGGTCAAGGATTTAAAATCCTTGATAAAAATTGTGACTATCTAGGTAAGGGATGTGGTGTAAATCAACAAGGAATTTGAGTACTTATAGAATCTGCTTCAACACATTACTCAAGCAGCAATGGATATAATCCTTTTAAAGAAAAGAAAGCCTCTCATCATCCTAAACTCAATGTTAATGAAATTTTAACAAGACCAAAACAACATGAAGAATATCTTAGATATGTATGCTCCTAACATTGAGATGAAACAAGTAAGTATTTCTAACCCTTTATCTTTCGTGATGTGTGATGTGTTGTTTAGGCCTCCTGGGATGACCCCTGATTCTCTCATAAGGTCCAAGATACTAGGAGACCACCTCTATTGTGACCTTTTTCTATTTGTATCATCATTCTTCTATATTGCCTCTCTTTGATTTCATTGTTGTGTGTTGTGTCTTACGGACATAGCGTTGCGGTTAGCGACTTGGGGGCACCCTCCTACATGATTGTCCCTAAGACACTTGTTTCTCCTCTCTTATTTATTGTTTACCTTCCTCTAGTGTTTCTATCTAGTTGGTGGATGATGAAAAACATTTATACTGATGCGGACCTAGCATCCCTTTAGTGAGAAATAAAAAATTAGACTTAGTTCCTAATATGACGATGGGGTTGTAATATATTATCTAACGCTTGGCTAGTAGAAGCACTCCATGCTTTTTGCGTAGTGATTTTGATGATATTTTATCTCACTTACAAACCATAACAATACTGCTACTCTGTGCACTTTGTTTGTCTTTGAATCTCACCTCGGTGACACTTGGTTATGAGATTTTCATGATATAGCTCCATGGTTATCCTTGATCTCTGAATTTGCAATATAACCTTGGCTCTTTATGTAGTTAATCATATGCATTGATGTTGTTGTTTATCATGATCATGTAGACACTAATATATTTCTTGCAGGGATGTGTTTATGGGAACATTTGGTGATCATAAAGTACATGTCACCTCCGGGGGGCATGGGCTTTGCGAAAGTCAATGTTCCCTTGTGTGTTTTCTTCCTACCTTAATGTGCTTGATATCGATGCATGATATCAACCACCTTATGGTGGGGGCATATATAAGGCAAGCTGTCTGTTGTAGATGTTAGCAATGTGCTTGTCCTTAGGTGCAGTTTAAAGACTTGTGGTGATGAGTCCCTCCTGCACTTTGAGTTTGTTTGCAATCAATCAATCAATCATATTAAGCCCTCTGCGGAGGTAGGGATGGTGTATTTATCAGAGCAGATTGCATCATCCTGTCATTTTCAAAAAGTCCTTATCAGGAGGCAAAGAGCGGTTCTGTCACTAAATCAACCCTTAAGAATGTCTTCGGCGATTGTTGTGGCGAAGCACAATCATTGGTGTGTTCCTGTAATGTGCCTGAGATGGTGATGAGCCTAGAAATAGGAACACTCCATTGCTTATCTGTCATGTTTTCTCCGTGTCTTCAAAGTGTGTGTGTTTGGCGTGCTTGCTTTGTTTAGCGTGTTTGTTGCCCCATATTTAGTCTAACGACCAGTGCGATGAGTGCTTCCTTCATTTTGGGAGGTTTGGTGTGTCTTGTGTGTGTGTTGCCCCATATATGCATTCTAAAGACCAGCGCGATGAGTGCTTCCTGCATTATGGGAGGTGTGTTTACTTTCCTATACTTGCATCTGCATTTCATATATATGAGAAAAACAAAACAAAAGAAATCATTCATGTCTTCTATGCATCTATTGTTTTCTCTGTGTTTTGCATGACTGTAACTATCTTCTCTATTTTTTGCCTGCCTATCATTGTCTTCAATGTGTTTGACATGTCTTCTCCTTGCTTCGTGTGTTTGGTATGTTTGTTGACCATACTTTAATGCATGTATTGGCCTCGCGTTTATACATACATTAAAGTGGGGGTTAAATGTAACATCAAAAAATGTCCCCTTGGGGGCTTTTCCCTCATAAGGTTTAACTCCTAGGTCTTTTATCTACATTTAGGACATCTTGCACCATATTTTGACATCCCGATGAAATGATCCGTAAGTTTCATGACAAATGGGACCTAGGGAGATCCCTTGAACTTAGCCCTAACCAAAATAGGGGGGAGTACTTGGGTGCCCGCACCCTAGTCCTGCCCTATTTTGGGTCAGTCCCAAATTTTGAGTGTCAACTTATGACCATTATTTAGGTCCTATGCCGACACGGTAAGTGTGAATTACGAAATTCTTGGTGGGAGTGTTTTGTAGTTGCATACATAAGCATGTTTAGGCATTCATTTGTAAACAAGATTTCAACTAGATGATTACTATCTAGAAATTTAGATTCTAAAGTTTATGTGAAGGTGATTCAAGGCATTCCTTGTGTAGCAAGAGCATATTTGTGTTTTCTATGTGTTTGCATTTGCAGATTTGAGAAATCATCTCCTCATGGCATGAAGAGCTTCTTCCTTCCATGAGATCTTCACTACGAGGTGACATCATTTGTGTTTTTGAGCATTTATCATTTGATTTTTGCCTCTGCCTCCTAAGGGCACACACTCTCTATTTGACAACGATGTTCGAAAGACTTGAATGTCTCTCTGGGGCTTGATTGAGGCAAGCCTCTAAACACCACAACCCCCTCCCAAAGTTTATGTGATTGCACAGTATAGATTAAAGATACAAGAAAAGTGGAGTTGCAGGAGGATATTGTAGACTGTCAGATTTGCAGATCAGAGTTAAAAATAGCACCCTAGACTTGGGTGCCCGCTACCAAGTCCTCTAGATTCCATGATAGGAAAATCTCTGATACAATAGGAACAGGTTGCAGATCAAGTTTCTAGAACCCAACAAAAACCTAGGCATTGGACTCAGGCGCCCACTTCTTAGTCCTTGACTGTTCCACTTTCTAAACTTCAAAAACAGGTGCACATTTATCTATCATTTTACATCTTCGTGTAGCAGCATTTTGAGTAATTTGTCTTTTTGCTTCCATAATTACATAATTAGGGTTTTGAGGTATAATTGAGCACAATTGAACATAATTAACAATCAAATCACACAAATCCAATCTTCCCTATATTCCTAAGTGACCAAGGGCCTGACAGTAGATTATTACTCGACTCAAGGTCCTTGAATGTAATTGGTGAAAGGAGGATAGACATCAAACTAATTAAACACCCACTATCCAAGCACTTGTTTATATAGAGTTTACAAGGCAAAATTGGAACCTTCTAGAGATGGGCGTCCATCTTGGCCTCATGGCCCAAAACCCACGCCTAAGGACACTTGTCCAACATTACAACATGGATTTTATACTTGTCACAACACCCCATCCCAATGTGGGCACCTAGTCCCAAGATAGGCTATGACAGATGCTCTTACTCACCTTACAGTTGTCATAGAATTCGTCATACATGACAACTCTTACAGCTGTAAGAGAATCTATCATAACTGCCTAAAAATAGCATATTCCTCATACAACATGTCATAACCCACCTTGGGCATCCAAAGATGCTCTTTGACACATGTCTTCACCTATCATAAAATCTTCTATTCTTGACTCTTACAAGTCATAAAATCTGTCATAGGAATCCATCATAACACTTACATGTCATAACTCCTTACACACTACACAAGATGCCAACACATGGCAGAAAATCTCTACCACAATATGGGATGCCTCTATCCACATGGGATGTGTTGACCATCCTAGTCACAATTTAAGTGGAGTGACAACTCACCATGCCACTTCACACTAAATGATAAAATAGGATGTGCAACATAAATTACATCATAGGCAAATAAATAAATACATAAACAAATAATTAATGCTAGGAATTACCAAGGTTGAGACACCTTAATTCCCAACATTCTCCCACTTGTCGAGCACCTTGTAAGAGCCAATAGAAATAATAGGATTTAACTGCTATGGGCCAAGAGGTCCATAGAATCTGAACACCATCTGAACTTGTCTGTGCCCACTACTTTCATCAATGCATCTGCAACATTCTTAAAAGTGACTATCTTCTCCAATAACACCTTCCCATCCTCTACCATGTCTTGCACAAAATGAAACTGTACATCAATATGCTTTGTTCTGGCATGGAAAGTTAGATTATTTGCTAAGCAAATCGCACTCTAACTGTCACAATAGATAGTAATCTATCCTATATCAACATCAATATCTGAACACAATCTCTTAAGCTAAATGGCTTCTTTACAAGATTGAGTAGCTACCATATACTCAGCTTCTATTGTAGACAAAGCGACCATAGGTTGCCACTTACTCATCCAACTGATTGCACCATCGAACATAGTAAACACATAAGCACTGGTGGATCTCCTGTTGTTAATGTCACCTGCCCAATCAAAATCCACAAATCCTTGAATACTCATGGAATGCAGAGGTCCTGTAGAATTACCATGATAACATAGGGAATACTCAGATGTACCCCACAAATATTTGAACACTCTCTTCACTGCATCCCAATGTACCCGTCTAGGATTAGCCATAAACCAACTAAGGACTCCCACTACTTGGGCAATGTTTGGTCTTGTGCAGATCATAGCATACATCAAACTGCCAACAACACTAGCATAAGGTACTCTACTCATGTCCTCCACCTCAGAAGGAGATTTTGGACAATCATTAATAGATAACTTTGTCCCCAATGAAACAGGAACTCACAATAGTCTACAATCTGCCATGTTGAATCTATCCAACACAGTCTTCACATAATTACTCTGGCTTAACCAAAGTTTTATATTTGCTCTGTCTCTTCTAATCTCTATCCCCAGAATGTACCTAGCTGCCCCTAAGTCTTTCATTTCAAACTGTGCTGTCAATTGAGACTTCAAATCTGAAATCATATTCTTACCCTTCCCAATTAGCAGCATATCATCAACATACAGTGCAATAATGAGAATACGATCATTGTCAAACTTGTAATACACACAATGATCTAATTTTGATCTCAGAAATCTAATGGACAACACAAAGGGATCAAACTTCAAGTAACACATCCTAGGAGATTGATTCAAACCATACAAAGACTTCTTTAACTTACAAACCAAATTTTCTTTACCTTTCACCACGTAGTGCTCAGGCTGTGACATATAGATTTCTTCCTCCAAGTCACCATGAAGGAAAGTTGTCTTCACATCCATTTGTTCCACTTCTAGGTCATAAGTTGCTGCAAGAGATAACAAGAACCGAATAGATGTCAACTTTGCAATAGGGGAGAAAATTTCACCATAATCAATTTCCTCCACTTGTGAATACCCCTTTGCAACCAATTTGGCCTTATACTTTTCAACACTGCCATCTGCTCTAAATTTCTTCTTGAACACCCATTTGTATCTAACAGGTTTATGTCCATCAGGCAAAGGCACCAAATCCCAAGTTTTTTTTTTCTAAAGAAGCCATCTCATCTTCTATGGCCTCCTTCCAGGAACTTGCATCTTTCATGCCCATAGCCTCTGTCACAGTTCTAGGCTCATTAGTGTTAGTAATCAAGACATAAGCACAACTAGAATCAAGCAATGAATAACCAAACCTATCATGTTGCTTCTTTGTTCATGTAGACCTCCTCAAAGGCTAAGGTTGAGGTTCTGCTTCTTCTAAGCTTTCAGAGCTACTAGAGTGTTGATAACTAAGAGGGGGGGTGAATCAGTTATCCTAATTATTTTTGCTTTCTGAACTTTATTAATCAATGCAACATTAATTCAAATAAGCAAACACAACCATGAAATGGAAATACACATGACACAATATTTTTGACGTGGAAACCCTGTTAAGGGAGAAAACCATGGGGTGATTAACCCAAGATATTATTCTCTGTTAGAAGAATAGAAAGAACAAAATGGCACTTGCCAATTAGGGCTCACTGCCTGAGCACATTGCTCACAAGAGGCTCACTGCCTCTAGGAGACACACTGTCTACAAGAAAGGAAGATAACACAATGTTTGAACTAATGAGAAGCATCCACACATGCTGAGGTTCAGTTCTAGTTAAGCTCAGTAAACTGATCTGCTACACTTCATTCTTACTCTCTCTTGATGTAGCTATACTGTCACATTCTAGACCTCTTCTACTATCTTCACTCTGCTCTTTTGCTTTTCTTCATAGTACAATACACCACGCACATTCTCACATCTAAATCAATCCTATATATATCCACACAAGTGATTTCATTACCTTTCTAGTCGGCATCCGGAACAATTAATAATTTCCTCAAACTCTTATCTATCAGCTGAATCCTTGCACACCAAGTAATGCGGATCAAGCATATACTTGTAGAAGTCATCAATTATGTCGGCCAAACATAACTTATGCCTTAATATCCTTTTCCATCTTAGTAACACATCTAGAATAATGTTTGATGTTCTGCCAGTCAGTTCTTCCTCTATTCACACTGTCACTTGGGAACCCGATACTCAAGCATTCATATTTCTTTATCCTTTCCACACCGGAGGCTTAAACCCTAGAATCTATCAGTCAAGATACTCCTCTTGACTTCCCCAAATCTGCACTTCACTGAGATACTTCTACTGAGAGATCCAGACCTGTCTGTCGAACCTTACTGACTACTCTGTTCTTGCTTACCGGACCTCAACACTTCTTCAATCTGACTTCCGATAAGGACCTATCATGTCTTGCCCATATGTGGGATAACTTTTGTTGCCATCAATGACAACATTCATGAGTCCATATAGTGTCTCTTGCCAACAATCTCCCCCTTTGGCATTGATGGCAACACTTAGTGAAAAATGACTAAGTGTCACACTATACTCCCCCTTGGCTGATGCTCTGTTTTTATATACATTTTTCGGAGCTCCCCCTTAGTTGGATTCCACATTTTTCATTGCTCCTCACTCCCCCTTTGACATCAATGGCAAAGGGTGGGGTCTGCACACCAAAATTTTCAAAATCTTATCTGCATAAGTATATACATATGGAATACTTACATATACTGAAGTATGTCTGCAAAAGTTGTTTTAAATTGAATGAATTATGTAGCCCAACTTTGCTTCATTCTATCTAAAATTGATATATGACTGCTCAACAGGAATGCAAATGCATCTGCCCTTTGTAGATCTGTTGGATCATTGGTTCGGGCTGTGATTTGAGCTTCTTTTATGGCCTCATGCATGGCCTCTAACTTAGGGACAATTATCCCTCTGAGCTCACTCAACCTACTGATTATGTTTTTCTTCTCTTTTTCAAGCTTCTTAATTTCATTCAAAATTGCAACCATTTGACATTCTTGATTTATTATGGATGTAGTAAGTGGATCAAAATTTTGAGAAAGTTTTATCAGTTTATCCTCTTGTTCTTTCATTTTCTTCTCAATCTCGACTATTGTTTTAGACCAGGATATACAAAGTTTGTATACATCACCTCCATCCTTAAGGGCATTTTCCAAACTTTTTATCCCAATACCCATAACTCTTCTGTCATTTGATATTAACCTTTGCAGCTCTGAGAATCTCTTATCCAAAAATTCTTTCCTGACCTTCTCCTCAGCTGATTTCTCTAGAGAATTAAAATGTTTTCTAACACTATTGACTAGAGTTTTGAGATTACCGAAGGAAGAGGCTGTGGGATCCTTTTGAAAAGATGGCATGATCTTTTCCAACACTCCGGATGCTACCTTTATAAGCTCATAGTCTTCCATGTGAGATTTTAGTAATTTCTCTTTGGCCTTTGCATTGGCAAATGAAGCTATCTTCATTGTTTGTACTGGAGATAGAGAGTCAAAATCTAATGGCCCTTTTAGTAATTCCGGTTCATCCATCTCATTAGTTTCTTTTGTCAAGAAGTCCTTGATAGATTCTATAGTGTCTCTTGCCAGAGACAGATTCTTCTTCTCTTCTACAGTGTCACTTATGTTCTTTTCAGCTTGACTTCCTTCTTTACTTTTCACCTCTTTTTCTTTCTCCTTTATTATTTCTTCTTCTTTAGATCTGGGGTCAATAGGGGAATCTGGAGGAGAAATGTTAGTCTGTTCATGGGCCACCTCTTTCGAAGTAGAGGATTCCAAGTCCTTAGCTGTTTCTGCACTGGTATTCATTACCTCTTATGTCATTTTCTCAGTAGACTCTTCTGCAACACTTGTGGTCGAGGGGTCAGTACCCAAGTCCTCTATAATTGGGATGTTGAATCTTTTGAATGCATTCTAGAGGATCTCTTTTGTCTCTTTTGCAACTTTTTTAGTCTCTTCGAGCATAAGTTGATTCATCCTTGCTTTGCTCCTGAACTCATCCTTACAATCTTTGAATACCATATTCATTTTCTTGGGATCTATTGAAGGATATAGCTGAATTGCTATTTGTTCCCAGATCACAAGATCTTTTGCCATGGCAGTATTTTTTCTTAATTCTAACTCTTTTTCTAGGCTTTTGGGAATAAGAGATATAATTTCAATGAAAGCCTTGTTATATATGTTCAGATACTTAACTGTTGCTTCCTGCATGATCTTTTGGTCTACTTCATTGTAATCATCATAGAGTTCAGCCATTGGCTGAAGGTTTCCATCCACAGTGACTGATTTGATGACATCATCTAAAGACAACTTCGGCTTTTCAACATATTCCTTTGTCTTTTCTTCTTCCTTTTGTCCGGTAGAGGGTTCACCAGATGTTTTCTTCTTTTTCTTCACTTTCCTGATTTCTTCATCAGATTTAGTCTCCTCTTCATCCTTTGACTGGCATAAGCCCTTGTGGATTTTGTCTTTGTTCTTTTTCTCTTCTTTGCCGGATAATTTTGCTTCCGGTTTTGATGGCCTTGAGCTTTTGGTAGTGGTAGGTGCAAATCTCTTTGATGATCTGGTCCAGGTGGAAGATTTTACCAGAACACTTTCCTCACTTTTCTTTTCTACCTTTTTCTTCTCTTCCTCAGCCCTTTCCATCTTTTCCCTGTTGGCATCAAGCGCCTCCTTTGATATGCCAAAGCCTTTTGCAACATCTTCAACTTCTTTTCTTACCTTCCTCTTGATCTCTGGTTGTCTGAGTTCCACATGAATCTTTACACTTAGCTCCTCAAAGGTTCCAAACCTTTCTGTCTTGGGATCTTTTGGCTGACTTAACATGTGTTCAATATGCAGCTCAACAATTTTCTCATCAACTTCATACCCCATCGGCATGATCCATACTATTCTTGGTTCCACTACCTCCATAAGGCACTGATCAATTTCTACCATGAAGCAAATAGTATCCTTATACTTTTCAACTAGAGCTTGGGGGATTCTCTCTCTTGTTTGCATCATACTCTAAAAGTTCTTGAAATAGCCCCAGAGTGCTGTATTCTGTGTCTTAACATCACCAAGTCCATGCAAATAATCCCTGATTTGTATGGCAACCAATCTGTCATTTTGCCATATCCAGCCACTAGATCTGGGCAGCTCATTAATATAATAGAAGAACAGACATAGTATCAAGCCACCATATTTGAGGGAGTTCTTGTTTTTCTTTATCTTCTGCAGATTTTCTAGAAGTTGGTTCAGAAGGAGCTCATAGAGATCATAGTCAGCATTCTTTCTTAACATTTCATAGGCAGTATATATTGCAGTTCTAGGTACTGAGTTTTCCCTGCTAGAGTGATATATTTTGTATCCGATGATCATGGATGCAAACTTGATATCTGGATCAATGATATCCTCAATTGTCATTGCCCTCTTATTAAACTTTGATCCGGTAGCCTCATTCATGATTTGATTTTTGATAGATTTTAGAGCAGGTATCCCACTGGATGAGTGTAATCTGATTATAGCCCTAATGGCATCCTTAGTGATTTTAAATGGCCTGTTCAACCACATGAAGTTGTCATGTATTCTGCTCAGGATATACCGGACCCATTCATCTTCCAGAAAATAGGGGAAATGAACGCACTGTGCAAAATGCTTATCCCAGATGGCTTTATACTGAGGTTTGATCTCAAAAGAATCATCTATTAGCTGCTTGTGATAGATATCCATTAATTTGGACTCTCTAAATTCTTCAATGTTTGCGTGAATGTAAACCCTAATATCTTTTGTATGTAGGACACCATGCGAAACACTAGAAAAAGCTCCTAGGGGATCTACTTCCAAGGATTTGTAGGGATGTTTCTTGAATTTGGGGTGAGGCCTATTAGTGATCTTCACAATATTTGGAGTAGACATCTTTTAAAAAGATTTGCAGAGAAGAACGGAAAATACCTTTTACGTCTTTTAGTTTCACGGAGTTAGCCAGATCGATTTCTGGATGAGTTGTCTTCTACAAATGGTATTGGATGAGCTTGAGGAATTTTGTTGTAGAGCCTCTCTTTTCGTTTCTTCTTGAATGCAGAATTAACAAATGCTTAATGAGAAAACCCTTATATTTCTCTGTAAACCCTAATGTTAAGTTGCAATAAATGCTCGACCTAAGTCATTCTGGTTTGCCTTATTCAGATGACTTGAAGAACCGGATCACTCTTGATCTTAAACATCTTGCGGATCTTCCAAATATTAACCATAGTTTATTTGGATGTTTTTCTTATGAACCCTTTAATCCGCAAGTCTTCTTGTGCCAGTTCTAGCACCAATTGACTAGCTGGGGGAACAAGGTTTTCTTTGTGTCTCCCCCTGAGCCAGAGCTCACTTTTTAGTTTCCGAAAGGAATATCAGCACCAGAGTCTGGTGCGGTCCCATCCCCTACATTCTCTGTACTTTTCTTTACCCAAATCTTGTTCATCTCATTTTGACTTCATCTGCATTCACTTTTCATTTTCCCTTATCTTGATTCTGATTATGATGTACCGGACCTCTTTTGTCTTGATTCTTGCTTCTACAGAATTTTGCAATATGACCGGAGCTATTGCAAATTTGGAAAACAACATTTCTTTGCATATTTGATTGATATTCTCTTGATCTACATTAATTAGCCATATGACCTATTCTATTGCATGCAAAGCATCTACCATTGAATGACTTGTTCATTTGCATATTTCTGCATTCATGAGATTTGTGACCATACCTTTTGCAGTTGAAACACTGTCCTGAGAAGGATGAATTAGTCTGATTCATTCTCTTTCTGCACTGATTAGCTTTATGACCAAAGTTATTGCAGTTGTGGCAGTATCCATTGAAGGATGGATATCTTTGAGCATTAGGTTGTCTTACCAGAGGTCTTCTAGGCCTGTTCCTTGGATTTTCTGATCTAAAATTCTTCTGACCGGATCCGGAGCTTTTTCCTTTCTCATATCCCAAACCACACTTGTCATCTACCCTCTTTTGACTTTCAAGAAGAACTTCAAGTTGAGCAGAACTTATCTTGAATTTTTCTTTATATTCATTTGTTGTTTGAAGATCCCTTTTAAGAGAGACAATTTGATCCTCAAGTTTTTCTTCATTATCTTTAGCATCTTCAAGATCAGATTCAAGGTGTCTGATTATTCTATCCATCTTGTGGCAGTCTTCTGATTTCTCCTTGAGAGATTGTCTTAGTTCTTCTTCAATTTTTCTTTTCTCTTCAATTTCTTGGGTAAACTTCATAACTCCTGATTCCATCTCATGTCTTACCAGGATGATCTCTTTTGATAACTTTTCACACAACTTGGTTTTCTCCTTCAGATCTTCACTTGTATCATTGGCTTCACTTTGATTTGCCAATTGCTGAAGGTGCTCTTTTCTCTTTTTCATAGAGAGACTCAGTTTCCCTTTTAGTTCATTTATGAAATCATCAGCCTGTTTGAGTCTTTCCTTCAATTCATTGACTTTAGAATTTGACTGCTCAAGATCATCTAGGGCAAACTTAAGTTGCTCCCTCATACCATACATATCTATTTGAATTCCCAGATCTTCCTCAAGCTGTTAGGCTCTGTTGGGAGGAACTTGGCTCTGATACCAATTGTTATAACTGAGAGGGAGGGGGTGAATCAGTTATCCTAATTATTTTTGCTTTCTGAACTTTATTAATCAATGTAGCAATAATTCAAATAAGCAAACACAACCATGAAATGGAAATACACATGACACAATATTTTTGACATGGAAACCCTGTTAAGGGAGAAAACCACAGGGTGATTAACCCAAGATATTATTCTCTGTTAGTAGAATAGAAAGAATAAAATGACACTTGCCAATTAGGGCTCACTACCCGAGCACACTGCTCACAAGAGGCTCACTGCCTACAAGAGACACACTGTCTACAAGAAAGGAAGATAACACAATGTTTGAACTGATGAGAAGCATCCACACATGTTGAGGTTCAGTTCCGGTTAAGCTCAGTAAACTGATCTGCTGCACTTCATTCATACTCTCTCTTGATGCAGCTGTACTATCACATTCAAGACCTCTTCTTCTATCTTTACTCTGCTCTTCTGCTTTTCTTCACACTACAATACACCATGCACATTCTCACATCTAAATCAATTCTATATATATATATCCACACAAGTGATTTCATCACCTTTCTAGTCGACATCTGGAATAGTTAATAATTTCCTCAAACTCTGATCTGTCAGCTGAATCCTTGCACACCAAGTAATGTGGATCAAGCATATACTTGTAGAAGTCATCAATTATGTTGGCCAACCATAACTTATGCCTTAAGATCCTTTTCCATCATTAGTAACACATCTGAAATAATGTCTAATGTTCTGCCAGTCAGTTCTTCCTCTGTTCACACTGTCACTTGGGAACCTGATACTCAAGCATTCATATTTCTTTATCCTTTCCACACCGGAGGCTCAAACCCTAGAATCTATTAGTCAAGATACTCCTCTTGACTTCCCCAAATATGTACTTCACTGAGATACTTCTACTGAGAGATCCAGACCTATCTGTCGGACCTTACTGACTGCTCTATTTTTGCTTACCAGACCTCAACACTTCTTCAATCTGACTTCCGGTGAGGACCTATCATGTCTTGCAGATATGTGGGATAACCTTTTTTGCCATCAATGACAACATTCATAAGTCCATATAGTGTCTCTTGCCAACATAGAGCTCTCCTCATCATCAAGTCTCATAGGGTCTGTTAGTTCAGTCTTTTCAGGGGTAGAAGGAAACTGAACCGCATCATTTTTTTTTTCTGTTTCTTCTAGCTGTAGAACAATAGGAGAAGGTGTTAGCTCTCTGAAGATAACACTTCTACTATACAACACTTTTTCAGCCATAGGATCCCAAAGCTTGTACCCTTTCACACCGACACCATTGCCATTGAAGATACATTTAACTACCTTGTTCTCCAATTTTGACCTCTTCTCCTTAGGCACATGTGCATATGCCTCACAACCAAAAACATGAAGATGTCTCAATGAGGGATTTTTACCAGACCACACCTCCATGGGTGTCTTATCAATGAGCATTGAAGTAGGAGATATGTTAACTAGATAGCAAGCAGTGGCTATAGCTTCAGCCTAAATTTTTTGTTTGAGGCTATCACCACTAAGCATACTCCTAGCCCTCTCCATCAACATTCTGTTCATCCTCTCTGCAACTCCATTTTTCTGTGGGGTATAAGGAGTTGTCTTATGTCTATCAATCCCATGTTCTTTACAGAACTTGTCAAACTCTGCGGAACAAAACTCACCATCATTATAAGTTCTCAAAGACTTAATCTTTTTATGAGTCTGATTCTCAACAAAAGCTTTAAACTCTTTGAACTGACTAAAGACTTTAGACTTGCTTCTGAGAAAATAAACCCATGTCCTACTTTAATAATCAATGAATGATACAAAATATATAGATTTAGAGATTGAAGGAACATTCACAGGACCAAACACATCAGAATGAATAAGATCCAATACACCAAAAGACTTGTGAGAACTAGACTAAAACTAAACACAGTTTTATATTCCATATATACAATGTTTGCAAAAGTCAAACTCGAGATTACAATCATTTAACCCCATGATGAGGTTTTTATTTTTCAGGGCTCTAAAACCCTTGTCACCAATGTGACCAAGTCTCTTATGCCATAACATTGTCTTCTCAGCAGAAAGCTTAACTTCCAAAGCATGAGCACCCTTAGGTACCCAAAATGCACTACCATTAGAATTTGATACAATAGATCTTTTCTCTGTGGGTTCCAATGGTGGGGATGAAGTGACTGAAGCTCTTTTCTTCAAAATATAAGCACTATTGCATTGAGTAATGCATGCATCTAGCTGAAACAGAGTACCTCTCTAAGTACCCTTTGCAAGCACCCTAGCACCTCTTGTCATATTGCATCCTCCACCTGAGAAGACAACCTACACACCTGCATAATTCAATTTACTTACAAAAAGCAAGTTTTGTGCCAAGCTTGGGATGTGTATAACCCCAAAGATCCCCTTCACTTGTCCATTAGGGAATCAGATTGTGACTCTTTGGTGCAGGGCACCATAGGACTTATTGAAGAAAATTGCTAAGTGTTAGTATTTTGGTAGGATGAAGTCATGTTTTTGTTTGTAATAAGGTCCTTGAGACCATTTCTCATGTTGTTAGTAGTTTAGAGTCCATATTAGGTCGTTACGTGTGTTGGAGTGTCAATGTTGTCAATTTGCACAATATTGAATGTGAAGGGTCAATGCTGCACAAAGTGAGAATTTGTATAGTTGTAACTTGAAAATTAGTTGTGAACAATTGTGATGGATGTAAAATGTGTAAATACACCCTCCAACTTGAATTGGGGTGTGGAAGGAATTATGGTTGAAGATTTGGTAAATGAAAACAACAGTTTTTGTGCATTTTCCTCACTTTCAGACCTGTTCTTTCATTTGGTACGAATTGTATGGATCATAAATAAACCTGAAACCAATTGGAGTGTGTTGGAATGAGAATCTAATTTCATTTTCTTTTTCTTTCATCAATTTCATGGAGTATTAAGAAATTTATTGCATTTTCTTTGAAAACAGTTACAAACCCTGCCTAGGGTTTCTAGACATTGAAAAAATGCCATAACTCGATATTCCGTTGTGGGAAAATGCTACAAATTGGTGGAAAATTTTGTCTTGGCACCAACTTCATCCTTGCAATATTGGGGACCATTATTTGCACATGTGTAAGATATCTCTTCACCAGAAATTTTTGAATTTGTAGTGAAATAGTCCCAAAAAGACCCTAGGTTCATTGTTGTTTTGATTAATCTATACATTGATTGTTAGGGGAAGGTTTAGGAATCATTATGACATGCTTTTAGAAGTCAGTACAGGCCTAAGAATCTACAAGTCAAGTTGTTTCTCTTGTTTGATGTCATTTCCTTGCATAGACCTAGTGCTAACAAGCCTAATTAGGCCTAAATTGCAACATAACATCCTATTTTGACCCTTGTGTTACAAAACACCCCCATCTGCGTTTGAAGTATGTTTTGTAAGAGAATAATGGGTATCCAAAATAGTCTTTAGATTGTGGGTTTGAGGTCTGCACTACAAGTTATGTCAAAAAAAGCCCATTTGTTGTCCTAATTAGCCTAATGCTCAACGGTACAGTCAAGTTTTGAGTCTTGTGTTACAAAACACTCATACCTCCAAATTTGATATGTTTCCAAATGTCAAAAAGGGTGTCTGAATCTATAATTATTTTTTGGGTATGAGGTCTGGTTTGAAAATTATGTGGGAAAAGCCTAGTTTCAAGTGCTACAAGGAGAATAGTGAGATTGTGAGAGAAACCCACTAAGTTAGGGTGATTGTTTTGTTGAGTTGGTTTATATTCACCCACACTGCTTTACATCAAATTGGTATCAGAGCATAGGTCTGATCTGAAGAAAAGAAAAATTAAGTTAAAAGAAGAACAAAAATACCTCCAAAAGGGAATGCCATTGCTAAAGAATTGATTCAGTTGAAGGAGAAACAAGCTAGAGATGAGAAAGAGATGAAAGAGTTGAGGGAGAGGCTTGCTGCCCTGGAAACAAGTCAGAAGAAAGGTATGGTCATAGGTGATGTGAGTGACCATAAGAGGAAGGGGAAAAGGAAAGTTCCCAAGGGTCCGAGGAAGAGATGGATCCTGATGACTCGAGGATGGAAAAATTCCTGAAAATGGTGAAGGGAGATGAGCACAAGATCAAAATGGATTTACCTATGTATGGAGGAAAGATGGATAGTGAAGAGATCCTAGATTGGATAGGAGCATTGGATAACTATTTTGACTATGAAGATGTGCCAGAAGATAAAAAGGTGAAGTTGGCCAAGACAAAATTGAAGGGCCACACTTTGCTTTGGTGGGATTATGTACAAAGTGAAAGGAGAAAGAAAGGAAAGCCTAGAATCACATCTTGGGATAGGATGGTGGCTAAACTCAAAGGTAAGTTCCTACCTGCTAATTACACTATTCAATTGTTTAAGAGGCTTCAAAATCTCAAGCAAAAGGAGATGGATGTGCAAACTTATATAGAGGAGTTCTATAAGTTGAACATAAGAGTAGGTCATATGGAAGAGGATGAAGAGACAGTGGCAAGATACATGAATGGGTTAAGATTTAACCTCAAAGATGAGTTAAGTTTGACAAACCCAAGGACAGTTGAGGAATGCTTTCAATTGGTAATTAAGGCTGAAGACAAACTAAAGAGAAGGCAAGACAAGTAAAACAGGGGTAGAGGCAGAAATTCAAGAGGAAGAGGGTCATTTTCTGAGACAAGGCAGTCATATGAGAGCAAAGAGGATACAAGCAAAGTCCGAGACCAAGTTGCGGATTCAAGGGGTGGATTTAGAGGTGGTAGATCAGGCATTAGAGGCAGATTTAGAGGTCAAGGAAGAGGATCTAGTGGGTTCACAGGAAGGTGTTATCAATGCAACAAGTTTGGACATCAAGCATGTCAATGTAATGAAGGATAGGCTCCTACTTCACATGGAGTAGAAAGAAGGACTCAATTGGTGCAAGAAGAGGGCAATGAGAGTGTAAAATTTCCATCACAACATGTTGCTCCAGAGATTGGTGAATCACTAATGGTAAGAAGAACTCTCATCAAAGCAACAGTAGACAAGGAGCCACCACAAAGAATGACACTCTTCAAGACAACTTGTAAGTGCTTGGGTAAAGTATGTAAAGTTGTAATTGATTTAGGAAGTACAGATAACATGGTTTCAGTTGAGATGGTTGATAAACTCAAGTTGCTTAGTATACCACATGATACCCCTTACAAAGTCTCTTGGTTGAATGAGGGTTAATATGTTTTGATAAATGAACAAAGTTGGGTGGAGTTCAATATAGGAGGGTATAAGGACATAATTCTATGTGATATACTACCTATGGATGTATGCCATTTGCTGCTAGGGAGGCCTTGGCAATTTGATAGGTATGCTAAGTATGATGGAAGGAGGAATACTTATGAGATAGAAAAAGATGGGGTCTCCTATACCTTGACACCATCAAAGGAAGAGGACAAAGGACAAACTAAGGGAGCTAATGTAATGATGGTAGGAAGGAAGGAGTTCATCAAAGTAGAAGAAGAGAAGGACATGAATTTGCAGCCACTCCTGAACTTGGAGATGTTATGACAATAGACATGAAGAATGATTTGATTTTGGGGATTCAAGATTGGCTTAAGAAGTATGTTTATATGATGGTTAAAGGAGTGTTCCACTCATTGTTTTCAAAAGCGGACATTGGTTGTACCATTCTTTTCAATTCAGAGGTTAGGATGCATGATCAAGCAACAGTCATAGGGGCAGAACATGAGATGGAAGAGATGGGAAGAAAAGGAGAAAAGGTCAAAGATAAGTTTCAAGGGAAAGTGAGAAATTCCAAGCACACACCTAAAGTAAAGAAGAAGGAAGTTCATTAAAAGGATGGAGGAGGTATAGTAGCAGGTAAAGATGTAGATTCAACAACATTCTCAGATGTAGCACAGGTTAAAGATCATCCATCAAGTAAGTCTCTGTAGTTGGAGCATAACCTAGGAACCCAAGAATTCAAAAAGATAAAGGATGATGCATATTTCCAATTTTTGGTTCATTGGAAAGGTCTACTAGATGGAGATGTCACTTGGAGGTTAGAGAATGATATGAACAAACTTGAATCTATTGTTACAACATTGTCCTCAATGGGACTTGAGTCATTTTTGCCTGGGGAGTATGGTGCAGGGCACCATAGGTCTTACTGAATAAAATTGCTAAGTTTTAGTATTTTGGTAGGATGAAGTCATGTTTTTGTTTTAAATAAGGTCTTTGAGACCATTTCTCATGTTGTTAGTAGTTTGGAGTCCATATTAGGTCGCTAGGTATGTTGGAGTGTCAATGTTGTCAATTTGCACAATGTGGAATGTGAAGGGTCCATGTTGCACAAAGTGGAAATTTGAACAGTTGTAAATTGAAAATTAGTTGTGAATAGTTGGGATGGATGTAAAATGTATAAATACACCCTCCAAACTTGAATTGGGATGTGGAAGGCATCGTGGTTGAAGATTTGGTAAATGAAAACAATAGTTTTTGTGCATTTTTCTCACTTTCAGACCTGTTCTTTCAATTGTTACAAATTGTATTGACCATAAATTGATGTAAAACCAATTGGAGTGTGTTAGAATGAGAATCTACTATCATTTTCTTTTTGTTTCATCATTTTTCATGGAGTATTAAGAAAGTTATTTTATTTTCTTTGAAAACCGTTACAAACCATGCATAGGGTTTCTAGACATTGAAAAAACACCATAACTTGAGATTCCATCATGGGAAAATGCTACAAATTGATGGAAAATTATGTTTTGGCACTAACTTCATCCTTTCAAGATTGGGGACCATTATTTGCACATGTGTAAGAGATCTCTTCACCAAAATTTTTTAATTTTGTAGTGAAACAATCCCAAAAAGACCCTAGGTTCATTGTTGTTTTGATTAATCTACACATTGATTGTTAGGGAAAGGTTTATGAATCATTATGACATGCTGTTAGAAGTCTATACAGGCCCAAGAATCCACAAGTCAAGTTGTTTTTCTTGTTTGATGTCATTTCCTTGCATAGACCTAGTGTCAACAAGCCTAATTATGCCTAAATTACAGTGTAACATCCTATTTTGACCCTTGTGTTACAAAACACACCCCTTTTGCATTTGAATTATGTTGTGTAAGAGGATAATGGGTATCCAAAACAGTCTTCAAATTGTGGGTTTGAGGTCTTCTTTGCAAGTTATGTCAAAAAAGCCCATTTGTTGTCCTAATTGGCCTAATGCTGAACGATACAGTCAAGTTTTGAGTCTTGTGTTAAAAAAACTCATACCTGTAAATTTGATATGTTTCCAAATGTCAAAAAGGGTATCTGAATCTGCAATTATTTTCTGGGTATGAGATCTAGTTTGAAAATTATGTGGGAAAAGCCTAGTTTCAAGTCCTACAAGGAGAATAGTGAGATTGTGAGAGAAACCCACTAAGTTAGGGTTCTAAATTTGAAATTCTTGTTTTGTTGAATTGGTTTTGAGTTGGTTTGTATTCACCCACCCTGCTCTGCATACTCTTCCACAGCCAACTATCTTCAGATGAGAATCGTCACTCAGGTACTCTTCCACCATTGAACTCTTCATACTTTGTAGACCAGTCTCGATGTGAGGTCATGTGGAAAGAGGCACCAGAATCAATCAACCACACATCATTTGATTCATGGGTGGCCAAGGCTGTGATGAAAGAATCACCATCATCTTGTGACTTGTCAGAATCTGAATATGAGGGATTCTTCTTCTTTTTCTTTTTCTCTTCTTTGCACTCCTTTCGAAAATGCCTAGATTTACCACAATTCCAACAAAGAGCCTTGGACTTTCTAGGAGATTTGGATCTCCCAGAGGATTTGAATCTACCCTTATCATCTTTCTTGTCCTTTTTTTTCTTCCCTTTCTCCTTGGGTCTTCCACGAACTGCAAGAGCCTCTTTGGTCGACTCAGATGACTTTCTTCGCATTTCTTTAGATAACAATGAAGACACCACATCATCCATTTTGAAAGTGGATGTGGATGGCCATAACAAGAGGATCCCATGAGTCTGGCAAAGAATAAAGCAGGGTCATACATCAATCCACCTCCTCCATCTTCACACCAATAGATGTCAACTGTGCAACTAGCATGTTAAAAGCATTTAGGTGGTTTGCAATGGATCCTCTATCCTCCATCCTCAAAGAATAAAGCTTCTTCCTCATGAATAACTTGTTCACCAAGGATTTAACTTGATAAACATATTCAAGCTTCTTCCATAGGTCTTCCACAGTCTTCTCTTCATGGACATTTAGCAAGACAGAGTCAGCCAAACAGAGTCTCACAAGACCCTTATCCTTCTGGTCCTTGAGATCTCAATCAGCTTGAGATATTGATGCTTGTTTTACGCCAAAAATTGTTTCCCAAAGGTCTCGATCAACAAGCATACATCCTCCATCTTAAGTTTCCACAACTCAAAATTGGTGCCATTAAACTTCTCCACCTCTACTCTTTCGGATGTGCTTGCCATCTCCTTCCTACAACAAGATTACATAATACTCTACACAGACTCCCACTCAATCTAAGATCAGCTCAAAAAACCCCTACCCAACAACTAGGACCAAAGGTGATCAAGCTCTGATATCAACTGAAAGGAGGCAAGGTACGCAAAACACTCTTCCTATGCTAATCTAACCAAGAGAGTAGAGTGCAAATTCTTTTAAATCCTTATAGTTATAGTGATGTTAACACAACAACAGAGATATTGCAGCAATATACACACATAGAGAATGTAGATAGAAGAGAGATAGAGAGAGACAAGATATAATGTGGGGAAAACCCTTTCGGGAGAAAAACCCCACTCCAAAACCTACACAATTTATTATCAAAACAAAGAATGTTTACAACACACGTGTAATGCAAGTCTTCTAGGAGTCTTTGACACTCATATCTAGAGATATTTTGGTAGCATAATAGTACCTGTCAATCACACTATGCATCTCCTATCCAAGCACCTGTTTATAAAGAGTTTACAAGGCAAAATTGGAACCTTCAGAGATGGGCGTCTATCTTGGCCTTATGGCCCAAAACCCATGCCTAAGGACACTTGTCCAACATTACAACATGGATTTTACACTTGTCACAACACCCCATCCCAATGTGGGTGCCTAGTCCCAAGATAGGCTATGACAGATGCTCTTACACACCTTACAACTATCATAGAATCCGTCATACATGACAGCTCTTACAGTTGTAAGAGAATCTATCATAACTACCTAAAAATAGCATATTTCTCTTACAACATGTCATAACCCACCTTGGGCGCCCAAAGATGCCTTCCTCAAAGATGCTCTTCAACACATGTCTTCACTTGTCATATAATCTTCTATTCTTGACTCTTACACATCATAGAATCTATCATATGAATCCGTCATAACACTTACGCATCATAACTCTTTACACATTACACAAGATGCCAATACATGGTAGAAAATCTCTACCACAATATGGGATGCCTATATCCACATGGGATGTGTTGACCATCCTAGTCACATTACAAGTGGAGTGACAACTCACCATGCCACTTCACACTAAATGACAAAATAGGATGTGCAACATAAATTACATCATAGGCAAATAAATAAATACATAAACAAATAATTAATGCTAGGAATTACCAAGGTTGAGACACCTTAATTCCCAACAATGTTGTGTACAATAAAAAGAAGCTGCAAATCAATTTTAGTGTCAAAATTGCATCCTAATTATTTAAATTCATATCAAGATTCATGTCATAGGGTTGAGATGTTAGTTCATAACATTCATGGTTATCATGTTACAATAGTATGACATAATTGCTTATGTCATTGGTTCATGTCATTGGATCATTGGATTTCGTTGTGGTTCTTCATCATAACATGTCATGCTTTTAGGAGTTAGATTGGGTGTTGGTTCTTCCTCATGGCAGGAGTTTGTTCATGTCTTCATGCTTCTTTGTGCTCCATGTCTTCAGTGTTCTTAGTGTCTTCATGTGCCATAGATTTCTTCAGTGTCCTCATGATGTTGATGTTGATCACAAAATATGGTTTTAAGGTCATGTTGATGTTGATTGATGAGTTGTGGTTGTTGTTGGAAGTTTTGGAAGTCTAAAGGATGTCACAATGGCAGTGTTAATATCACAACTACAAAGGTTTAAACATTCAAAACTAGTTAGGGTTTTTAAGTTAAAGTTATTAGTTATGTTTTAAAGCCTAAGTGTGTTGTCTTTAAAGACCTAGTTTGGTAAGTTTTGTTTGTGTTATACTCTTTGTTTGGTCTGTCTCGGATAACCTTTTGTGTTCTTGATGTGGTCTTCAACACTTAGGTTATATTATGTTTAGGGTTATCTAGTCCTCAACCTCCTAAAAACCCTAGTCTTTACTTTTCTCTAAAATCTAAGTTAATACCTTATACCCGTACTGGCGATATTGTACTGGCAATATCCCCGAAGAGTCCAAAGTGTAAAAAGGCAGCAATCTTTGATGAGCTATTACTCAGAAACCATGACACTTAGAAACATTTCGTCTAAGGCAACGCGATCACATAGAACCCCTCTACAATAACCTCTCTCAATTTTTGATATCTCTGAGGTGTTTGCCCATGTGAAAGGTTTTCTGCTGCCTAAAAAATTGTCAGAAGGAGGTAGTGTAAAGTTGCAAAGGGGTGTAACTTGTGTCCTGCTCCTGATGAGACCAAATTGACAGTTCCAACGTGTCTAGATGAGTATGTTTAGGCTAGGCATGGTCCTATTTTGCACCCAAACATGCTGAAATAGTTTGAGCTACATTGTTCTGACGATATCCTTGAAGAGTCCAAAGTGCAAAAAGGTAGCAATCTTTGACGAATTGTTACTTAGAAACCATGACACTCGGAAACATTTCGTCTGAGGCAACACAATCATGTAGAACCCCTCTACAATAACCTCTCTCAGTTTTTGATATCTCTAAGATATTTGCCCGTGGTGAAAGGTTTTCTATTGCCCCAAAAACTGTCAGAAGGAGGTAGTGTAAAGTTGCGAAGGGGTGTAACTTTTGTCCTGCTCCTGATGCGACCAAACCAATAGTTCCAACATGTCTAGATGGGTACATTTAGGTTAGGCATGCTCTTATTTTGCACCCAAACATGCCGAAATAGTTCGAGCTACATTGTACCGGCGATATCCTTGAAGAGTCTAAAGTGCAAAAAGGCAACAATCTTCGATGAGCTGTTACTCATAAACCATAACACTTAGAAACATTCTATTTGAGGTAAATTGATCATGTAGAACCCCTCTACAATAAACTCTCTTATTTTTTATATCTCTAAGGCATTTGCCCATGGTGAAAGGTTTTCTGCTGCTCCAAAAATCATTAGAAGTAGGTAGTGTAAAGTTGCAAAGGGGTGTAACTTTCATCATGCTTCTGATGCGACCAAACTGACAGTTCCAACATATCTGGATGGGTACATTTAGGCTAAACATGGTCTTTCTTTACACCCAAACATGCCAAAATAGTTCGAGCTACATTATACCGGCGATATCTTTGAAGAATCCAAAGTGCAAAAAGGTAGCAATCTTTGACAAGTTGTTACTTGGAAACCATGACACTTAGAAACATTTTATCTAAGGAAAAGTGATCACGTAGAGCCCCTCTACAATACCCTCTCTCAGTTTTTGATATCTCTAAGGCGTTTGGCCATGGTGAAAGGTTTTCTGTTGGCCCAAAAATCATCAGAAGGAGGTAGTGTAAAATTGCAAAGGGGTGTAACTTTCATCCTACTCCTGATGCATCCAAACTGATAGTTCCAACGTGTCCAGATTGGTATATTTAGGTTAGGCATGGTCCTGTTTTGCACCCAAACATGCTAAAATAGTTCGAGCTACATTGTACCGGCACTATCCCAGAAGAGTCCAAAGTGCAAAAAGCCAATAATCTTTGACGAGTTGTTACTCGAAAACCATAACACTTAGAATATTTTGTCTGAGGATATGGGATCATGTAAGGTCCCTCTATAATAACCTCTCTCAGTTTTTGATATCTCTAAGGTGTTTTCCAGTGGTGAAAGGTTTTCTGCTGTCCCAAAAATCATCAGAAGGAGGTAGTGTAAAGTTACAAAGGGGTGTAACTTTTGTGCTACTCCTAATTCAACCAAACTGACAGTTCTAATGTGTCCGTATGGGTACATTTAGGCTAGGCATGGTCCTATTTTGCACCCAAACATAGCGAAATAGCTTGAGCTACATTGTACTGGCGATATCCTTGAAGAGTCCAAAGTGCAAAAAAATAGTGATCTTTGACAAGCTGTTACTTAGAAACCATGAAATTTAGAAACATTCCATCTGAAGCTATGGGATCATGTAGGGTCCCTCTATAATAACCTCTCTTGATTTTTTATATCTCTGAGGCGTTTGCCCGTGGTGAAAGTTTTTCTGCTGCCCCAAAAATGGTCAGATGCATGCAGTGTAAAGTTGCAAAGGGGTGTAAATTTCATTTTGCTCCTCATGTGGCCAAACTGACTGACTATTCCAATGCATTTAAATGGGTATGTTTAGGCTAGGCATGGTCTTGTTTCACACCCAAACATGCCAAAATAGTCTGATCTACATTGTACCGGCGATATCCTCACACATTGCCTTTGCTATAACTATTATAATCTTCACATGTCAACATACATCTTATGGCTATTAATATACTTGTTCTAATAGTCAACACAATCATTTATGAACTGCTTGTTCTTTTATCTTGGTTCACCTTGACTTTGTTCTCTAGTACTATCTCTGTAGGGTTTGTTTTAGACCTTCAATGCATTGTTCCATCACTGCAGTCTTAGACCTCTATTAGGCTTGAAATAGACCTCTATTAGGCTACTCTCCTAAACCTTAATATCATCTTCATGTTGCCATATCCATGATGTTCAACCCTCATCTTCTTCCACCTTTAGGTCACTGTGTTATTAGGCTTAAACTGAGACTTATGTGATATTTGAAACCCTATACACTTTATGGTTCTATCATTATGTAATGATCTACATTGCACCTATCTTGCTTATCATATTTCATAGCAATCTTACAAAGAGTTGGGGTAGTGGTATGCAACCTTCTGCGAGATCAATACAATGTCATAACAAGTCTTTCAAGCTTAACAAGTTTTTGGGTAGGGAATTGCTTTATGGAATTAGAGTCAAATTGGTAAATGTGATGAAATGATACATATTAACATGGTGAGATGAAAAGTATACATTTATAATATTAACCACATTCTCAAAGGTATTGCTGATGACTTATGGAAGCCTATAGCCCCAATGTTATGTTGCATACTCAAATTAGGTAAGACTCAATGTACTCTCATAACCTCACATTATATGTAAGAGGAATTACATTTAATAACCATAATGGTCATCAGGTGCTCATAAGCATATGATTTTGACTATCTTATTCAAGACAACAAACATACTCTTTGCATCCCAATATGGTATAATAACAAGGAATTAAGAAATATTTTCAATTGAGCAACTCAAAGAATATGGATTAGCATACCAAGGAGTAACCATAAGAACATCCTTTCAGAACATAGGGAATTGCAAATATCCATGTTACAACAATCAACCTCTTTTCAATATACCAACATGAGATATTTGTAGAGTATTATTTTCGTTATATGATGCACCCAAATTGGGCTAGCAAGACCAAATCATGGTATTATCATGCCTTTTGGTCACTGAAATAAAATAATAAGCACAAAGATGTTTCACAAGAGTTTGACAACATAGAATGCAATAATTACAAAACTACTAAAAAAAGATGCATTGAAATGGCCAAAAAAAATGGTTTCATTTATGTAAAATGGGATTGCTAGGGAAAACCATACAAGGTGTTTTTATACATTTAATTCAGTCCCCATATAGTCCTCTACAACAATATTAAAACTTAAGCATATACACTCAAAATAATATCATTTTACAAGCTCTAACACAAGTTTTTCATGAGTTTAATGGACATTAAAGGCCAAGCTAAAATGAGTGTAGAGACCATTTAGACTCACAAGGTATGGGGGTCTCCCATGCTAAAATTATCATATAAGTATTATTGCAATATCCCCTTGATCACTTGCAAAATTAGATAGAGTTGTTTGTGAAACTATGAGACATGAACCTTAGTGTTGTGCAAATGGCACATGATCCAAAGGGTTGTGTAAGATTTATAGGGTGTCTTTTGAGTTGCACAAAATGATTCCTATCACTATGTGAATTATGCATGGTGCAAGAAACCATGAACTTTGTGTTGGATCAAGTGGCATTTTTTAGGTGGCATATGATGCGAGGACTTATGCACAAGATTGTACATTGCTATGTGAGTGACTAAGGCTAACATGCAAGCTTGTGCAATAGCATGCAGATCATGATGTGAACAAAAAAATTTGCTTTCCATTTATCCATTTAACTAATCTTCCTTTCTCTACTTTCTCAGACATGTCTAGTTTTGAGAGATTAAAACTTTCAACCCAAAACTCAAATTCTCTTATCATCAATTGGGATGGATTCTTTGACAATTAAACTTTGAAACCTAGAGGCATACAAAAATGATCTACACTACACCTATCCAAATTACATAATGATCAACAAAAATGATTTGTATTAATGAAATATCCATATAGGCATACATCAATATCTATCGATATAAGTATAACATATATACAAAATAGCCATATAGGCATACAATGTCAACTATATGCAATACAAAATATATGTCCACAAATGCTATATAGGCATACAACAAAGGAACACAATAAAAAGTCATTCCCCTCTATCTAGTGAAGAGAATAGATCACGGGCAGCCTTTGATCTTTGAGGGGATGGAGAGGTGTATGAGGGTGGTCTACTATGAACCCAAGGGCTCCTCCTATTTAGTTGTTCATGGATCTGTAGCTGTTACAATAAAAAGTATAGACATTAATATATAGAAATTCTATTATAAAAATGAAACATTTAACAAAATAATCACTTACCGCTATCTGAAAATCTGTCTCCTCATTTGTCTCAATACCAAGATTAGGCTATGGCGATGTCATGTTCTATAGGAACCATCCAAATAGAAATTAAACTTCAAATCAATAATCATTTGATTTTTCAAAAATACACAACTATAACAACAAATGTAATTTGAAATTTACTAATCTGCCTCATACCCATGTCAAAGGCAAGGAGCTATGAATCGTAGAGGACACACCATGCTCCATTGCCCTATGAACTTCAGGAGGTGTCTCTATAGCCTGCATCATCTGAAAATAAAACAACATTGTTAGAATATATTAGGCTCATGATTCAATATTCATAAGTTTAGAGGCATCCATAGCATCATTTCCATCTGCTTGTCATAGCATTCCATGATACCACATTTCTTTGAGGCATTTTTTCAAATAACTATATTGTAATTGAAAATTTGTCATCTATCAACATCTAGTTATTAGTTATGCAATGTCTAGTAATGCTTTGAGTTTTAAAGATGTGCAATTCAATGTAATCAATGATATGAATATAAAATACAAAAATCTGGTAAGTACAATTCATTAGTTAAACTGTTTATTTTTTTACTTGAGTGAAGCTTTGAACTCCACCACCACTAGTAGGTGTTGTTATGAAATCTCCAAGGTTAACCTATTCAACATCCAAAATCAGATATTAGAATGTCATTCATATAACAATGCTATTCACATGTAATATTTTTAATTGTTTACTAGTTACATACCCCGGTAGTAGATGTCGTAGTGTGATATGCAGGTGGAGAATCACTGGAAACTGTATCAACGCTATGACCCTGAAATTTTATTAAAATCATAAAACTAAATTAGTTACTCTTGCATTTCAAAAATAAAATTTAATAAATTAAATTCAATGAACTTGCTAACATTTACCTGAGTATCAAGGTCAAAAGTCTCACTCAAGAGGACATCTGTCATCACCATCTGCTCAACTGCAGATGTAGCCTACACACCTGCATCCTGACTATCCATGGGGTCATAACCATAGGCTGACTCGCAAGCCTAACAAGTATGGGGTGGAACCCTACTCCTCAAACTCTCCCCCGAACCACACTATGTTGTAGGACTGGCATGCTCTATGATGCTCTGGGTCAAGGCTCTAATGGATTGAAGTGTCTTTACCTCAACACTCTCCTTCACAATGGAAGGGATAGACACGTGCTCATGGATTGGTCTAGCGAGTGCTCGTCTCGCTGGCTGTTGTGGGTCAACATGTGCCCCTGGTCTATCCTATGTTGACCCCCCACCTCTACCTTAGAACTCCTGCATATCAAAATAGTTTGGCACTTTATTTTTGACAAACTCGTAGTAGAGTTTCCTCAAAACATATTGCAAGGCCTCATTATTATTGCATGGAGGATGGTCAAAAACCATCCACCACCTCTACAAAAAATTGTCCCTTATTGCTTGGTTGTTGCACCAACGGATAGGGAACCTCTTGCATGAAAGGGGTAGAGGTTCATTTGTTCATGGGTCTATGAAAATGGAACACAAGTCCAATTTTGTAATTTGTGAACCATTTTAATTTGTTCATAGGATAACTTGTCTACATAGAACTCTCTCAATTCTCTCCTCTTTTTTGACCAACTAGAGATTTGCTTGCTAATTGAATCTACATTTGATAACATAGATTCAATTGATTGAGCAAGCACAGATCTATGCAAGGTTGAAATTGTAGGTTCTTTCAACCTTTCAAATATGTCCTCAATTTATGTTTTATTGTTTTCAATTTGCCCCATTATATTTTCTTGTGTTCTAGGGGCATATTGAGGAATGAATGGAGGTGTTTATTGTTGGGGTTGTTCTTCAGTAGGTTTTTGCTGTCTAGGTGATGGAGGATTTTGTGGATTTTTAAGAGGAGGAGGAGGTGCATTATCAATTCCTGTAAATTAAAGAAATTTACATCAAAAAACTATTTAAACCTACCTATTTAGCAATAAATTCACACAAGAAAGCAAATAGAACTTACTCCTTCAGCCTCCTCGACATCATGGCGGCATTTTGACAATGAATCGATGACAAATTGTTGATGATATACCCTTTGATAACGTGAGTGCGCTCTCCTTTGTCTCCAAGCCGTGGGTTTGCTATGAAATATAATGAAACAATGAAACGAAACGCATGTTTTTTTAAATAGCAGAGCATAACACGCTCATGTTGTAAGGAGCTCGCATTATAACGCGAGCATGTAATAGCGCGAGCACGTTATAATGTGAGCACATTATAACGCACTCGCATTATGTCTTAATATTTGTTTAAAAAAGTTGGCCACTTTTTGCCCCCCAACTTTTTGCACCCGCCCCACTATGTGCATTCTCTTGTGGGAAGCTTGTCGTGCCCAGTTCATCTTTCCAAACCATGACCGTGACACCTATAACAACTTGGTGAGTGCCATTCCGACTGTTATGGTTTATAAGGTGGGTAAACATTCCAATAAACCATGGTGGAAGGACTAAAAATGGTTTCCAAAAACCCCTTTTAGAAACTACAAGCCTCGACTTGGTTATCAATGGCTTTCGCCTCACTTTCCATGATTGATGCCCTGAATCAATAATGACTTCTTTAGTCCTCAATAGCCATTTTGCATAAAAGATTTTTTTCTGTTTGGTCTACAATTGTTGAACCCAAGCTCGCCCACTTTTCTTGGTGTATTCTTTTCCAAGGCTTACTAGTGGGAGCTCAGCGATTTCATTTGGGGATTTAGAACCCTCTCTGCCCTTTTTGTGGGCAGCTTGAATCATTCCAGCATCTCTTCTGGTATTGTAGTAAAGCACAGCAGTTGTGGACTTGCATCCATGATTTGTTTCAGCCATTTTGGCCAGAGCCTTTCTCTTGGCATATGGTTTTATTGGGAGACTCTCCTAGGATTCCCGCAAAGTATACTTAGATTTGACACACTTTCATGGTGGAAATTGTCTTCAGTATGTGGAAAGATAGAAATTCCTGCATATTTTCTCATAGCAAGCTAGATACTATGGTTCCTTTATATTCTAAAGTCATTATTTGTTCTAATGTTCTCCTATAGATTCAAGTGCAAGCTAACAAAGTTGCGCTTGAAGTTTCTCACCTTCAGGAGCTGTTGGACCACTGGGGCAATGCCCCTTGCACCGTGGCTCATGTGCCTCCCTCTCCCACTTCCTCCAGGGGTCAGTCACCTTCACAAGGCCGGTGACAAAGTGGCTCTGCCAGGGATTCTCACCCCTATGCTCAGGCTCCTTGTCGTGGCTCTCACCCTCGTAGGCAGCGATTGTCTTCTCCCCCTTCGTGGGCTGGCCTGGGGTGGCCTTCTGGTGAAGCTCCAGGGGGAGGAAGTAGAGATTATGGGTGGCCTTCTGGTGGTTCTACTCCTAGTGGCAATTCTGGTTGGTCCACTGATAATTCTAAATGGGTCTCGCATTTGGATTTGGCAATTTCACTGCGCTGTGAAAATAAAAATATAGAAACAGAAAAGAATGATGATGGTTGCGCTCTTCCTGATGTCATCGTAGACCTTGCTTCTATACGGGGCAACCCAGATGACAAGGATCCTCCGTCCACTGGCATTGCTCTAGCCACTTAATGGCCTTTTATTAATTGATGTTTCTGTTATGTTTTTTGTATTATGGGCGTAGCCCTTGACTTTATGACTGTCTCGGCTCTGCCCATGTGACTTTGGGGTGTGCCTTTTAACCACCCACCCTTTTTTGTGGATATGTGTACTATTATTTTAATTAATATAGATATAGTCGCTTATTCATTAGAAAAAAATACCTTGATCCACTTGCACATGGAATGCACATCGAATAGAGTAAATTAGATTTTCAAATTTCCAATGAAATTGAAATTAAATAAACAACTTATGCAAATCCAATTTATGTCATGTCAAATTAAAAGATTATGAAATTCATGACTTTTATACCTCAACTCTATTGTGGTGGATTTATCATTACAGGGGTGCCTATAAAATCAAATTTGAGTGATCTTAGGCATCCAAATCTACCATAAGCTATTGTCAAGCTTAAATTTATGTTTGTCATTGAGCAATTTGTGCTAAGCTGGAGACAGGCCTAGGATGGGTTATAAAATGCATTGACTTAGAAACACATGGAGGATGTAGAGGGAGTGACATAATGACATAGGAAATAACATGGCATCACAAAATATGCACAATGATAAAATATAGAACCTACAAAGACATAAGGATAATTCATGAGTCAAAAGCAATATGTCTCAGATCAATTAATATCATCACTCATGAATTGAAACCGTAATAACAAGAGGATATGCACATTAAATTACGAAGCCAGGGGATTGTGTATGATGTGGCCCCATGGCTTGAAGAGCTCAAATCAAAATAAACCATAGGAGAAAATACATAGGCTATAGAGAGCATAAGTGACGAAGACACACAATGCACTAAACACATACTTGAAAGCCAAAAGACAAACACGCGATAAACAAGACAAACAAAGCAAAACAAACACACACAAGTCCCTAGGTTCCACGATTTCATGAGAAATTAGGTGAATGTTGCAGTAGTGACAACACTATAAAAATGAGAACCTATAATGCACCACCATTAAAATTTAGTTGAAATTCCCTCAGGGATGCTAAAAAGAAAATGCTTTTTCAACTTGGTTTACTTGGTCAATATTGAGATTTGATGAGGACCTCATGGTTTTCAGAGAGATAGAGATTTTTGACGGGTGGCGAGGCGAGGGAATTTGCCTTCTGGGAGGTAGATTAGTTAACTCTACCTAAAGACATAGAAGCGGGCACCCAACTTAACCCCCCAGCCAACCCCCAATGCATTTTTACCAACAATCTAAAAATGACAAATGTCCATGGGGAGCTATGCTTTGGGTAGCGCGCACACACACACAGATATATATATATATATATATATATATAGAGAGAGAGAGAGAGAGAGAGAGAGAGAGAGAGAGAGAGAGAGAGAGTTGATCAACGATTCCATGCAAACAATCCAAAGATGACACGTGTCCATGGCCACTAAGAGGAAGAGAGAACATTTCAAATTATGGTTAACTTTAGGCACAATGGTTGACATTATGTTATAGCAATACAAGATAATAGAAATGATGGGCATGTTAGATCTATTCTTGTATTTATCGATTGTAGAGAAGAGATTTTTTTTTTTTTAGGCATTCCAAAGATGTTGCAAACTTAGGAAATTAAATTTTAATTTAACATTAAATAATTAGTGTAAGTGGATAAATAGGCAATCGAAACTATAAAGTTTACACCGTGATCATGATGGTCGGACAGGATTCCTTACGCAAGCCCATGATTTCTTCTATAAAGGGGGCCTACACTCCTCTCTCATATGTCTAGAAAAATACGTGTGTCAACAAGTGTGTGGACGAGATAAAGTTAAAATCTGAACAGTTAGATGATGTGTTGTCTTTAATTATTTAAGTAGACAAGAATTGTACGATTTGTGTCCACCATGATCGTGACGGTCGCACATGATTCCTTCCACGCAGTTTCCCGGGCAAACCATACTGTGGTGGTGTAATTGACTTTTGTGGTTGCATAGCTCTTCTCTGAGATATTTCTGCGTTTCTTCCACGCCAGCCACTCAATCTGTATGGAAAGTCTGTCAGCCACTCAATCTAGCGCTTTGGTCCCTTCTTATCTTTATCATTAGTCTCTCTCCTCTTACAAATGCTTAGCACTTCACCTACTCAACAACAAGCTTTCTTTTCATTCAAGTTTATCTTTTATTATTTCTTCTTGTCAAAGTTCAAATCCAGTCCATGGTATCTGCTTCTAATTCTCAAGAAATTGTTCGATCTCCATCTACTGCTACACGCTCAGTGTGACTGGGAACCCTGTTTTCATCCTGGTTTAGTTGCTGTTCAGTTCAATCCACTTCCATGGCATCTACATCGACCACTAGTACTAAAGTTAGAAATGATTTCCAAGGGATCGCACCATCTCCATCTGCTACACATGCTTTTGAACATGTTGCACCGTCTACATCGAATTCTGGTAGATCCACAATGCCAGTTGGAAAGCTGGCTTACGATGTATTTATTAATCATCGTGGCCCTGATGTCAAATGCACACTCGCCTCCACTCTATATAATACTCTTACTGGCATGGGTTTGAGGGTTTTTCTTGATTCCCAAGAGCTTGAATTGGGGGATTTCTTGCCTAGAGAAATAGAAGAAGCGATGCGTAATGCTTCGCTTCATATAGCTATATTTTCTCAGAATTATGCACAATCTCCTTGGTGTTTGTCAGAGCTGTCATTTATGCTCAAAACTGGAATCCATATTATTCTTGTTTTCTACCATGTTCACCCTGATGATGTCCGATATGCAAAAGGAGTCTATGCCGAAGCATTTTTCCGGCATAAAGAAAAGGGTAGATACACCGAAGAAAAGCTTCAGGAGTGGAAGAATGCCCTCAACAATGTTTCATATAATGTCGGTGGCATCGCTCATTATGAAGAGTGAGTACCAAAAACTCTGTCTCCAGCACTCATCATTTTCTTATCAATCATCTTATGAATTCGGTACCTATTTTTATTTCTTAATTTTCCTTATACATGTCATGTGAAGTGATGTTTCTTCTGTTTCGTTTTGTTGTTATTGTAAATGTTTAGGGACGAAGGGAGACTGCTGAAGAATATTGTTAATTGTGTTCTGAAAGTAATAAAAAATGTGCCATTCATCGTTGCCAGACATCCAATCGGTGTAGATGAAGCTGTAAAAGATTTTGAAAGGACAACACTTCAATCTACACAAAGCCATTGCACCGTGCAAATCGTGAGAATATGGGGTATGGGTGGTTCTGGCAAAACCACTCTTGCTAAACAGTTATATAACAATAAATACAGAACTATGGAAAAGTCTAGTTTTCTGTTAGATGTTAGAGATGCTGCTTCCAAAAATATATTGCATAAGAAACAGAAAAAACTCCTAAAGGACCTCGGTCTGCAAGGTTTATCGGTTGACAATATAGAAGAAGGGAAGGGGAGTCTTGCTAACCGTTTGAAATTTGTTCAGGTGCTCATCATTCTAGATGATGTGGATAATGTAGACCAATTAGATGCTCTAGTACCTAAAAAAGAAAATCTTGGATGGGGTAGTTTGATTGTAGTCACTACACGAGAACTTGAAGTTCTTCGATGTTGGGGTATCTCATCCATTTACAAAATGAAAGTACTAGATCCACTTCATGCCAAACAACTTTTTTGTTGGCATGCTTTCTTCTTGCAGCCCTCTCCACTCCAACTCCAAGAGTATGAAGATTTGGTTGAAAACTTCCTAAATGTTTGCAATGGATTACCATTATCTCTAAAGATTTTTGGAGCACAACTATATGGTATCTCTAACAAAGATTATTGGAAGACTCAATTGCATAAAATCACTAGAATACTGCACAAAGATATCAAAGACAGATTAAAAATAAGTTATGATGCCCTAGATGATGAAGAGAAGAAGATATTTCTAGATATTGCTTGCTTCTTCATTGGACAGAGCAAATCTTCAGCCATAATAGTTTGGGATGGATCAACATAGAGTGGTCTGCACAGTTGGGAAAGGCTTTTGAATAAGTGTCTCGTTGAACTTGATGATGACTATATAAGCATGCATGACCACTTAAGAGAATTGGGAAGAGAAATTGCAAATCATCAGTCACCCTACCGTCTCGGGTCTCCCCAACAGATTATTAATGTTGATAATGAAATACATGTAAGATTAATATTTTCTTTGATTTTCTCCCTAAATAATGGTGTGGCAACCTTCTTTGTCTACTTGTATTTGTTTGATTCATGCCTCCATGAAGTTTAACCTTTCCGTAATTTTTTGATTTCATTCTTTTTTCTATTTTAAAGGGAATTGCTATTCGAGGAATAATGGCCACAATAGTTGAATCCACTAACGAGATCGAGGAGTTTCGTTGATGTTCCCATAGGGCAGAGGTCATAGTTAACACAAGCATAGTGTATGAGTATACAAGACATGCCCATAGAGCTCGATGGTTGGACTTGCAATTCAAGTTATGCAAGGACACATTTCCAGTTGGTAGCATTGTTTTAGTCGTTGACTTTGCAGAGAACTACAGTCTACAGCCACAGCGTGAGGTGCAATCACAATATTACAACTCCACACAGGTTTCTATATTTGTGCACATCGCATTCATTCATGTGAATGATAGTACCGAGGATGATAGAAAGATCATAAGGGAGTATAATTTCTATATTAGTGATGATCGCACACATTTTACGGAGTTCGTGCAAGGTTGCTTTCAGGTGTTCTACAATGATTTGGCTAGAAGGGGCATATCGTTCAGTCAGCATATCATATGGTTTGGATGGGTACATTTATGCTAGGCATGGTCCTATTTTTCATCCAAACATGTCGAAATAGTCCGAGCTACATTGTACCAACGATATCCTTGAAGAGTACAAAGTGTAAAAAGGCAGCAATTTTTGACGAGATGTTACTCAAAAATTGTTTCACTTAGAAACATTCCGTCTGTGGAAACACGATCACGTAGAGTGCCTCTACAATAACCTCTCTAAATTTTTTATATCTCTGAGGCATTTGCCCGTGGTGAAAGGTTTTCTGCTGCCCTAAAAATCGTCAGCAGGAGGCAGTGTAAAGTTGCAAAGGGGTGTAACATTCATCCTGCTCATGATGCAACCAAACTGACTGTTTCAACACGTCTGGATGGGTACATTTATGCTAGGCATAGTCCTATTTTTCACCCAAACATGTCGAAACAGTCCGAGCTACATTGTACCAACGATATCCCTGAAGAGTCTAAAGTGCAAAAAGGCAGCAATCTTTGATGAGATGTTACTCAAAATCTGTGTCACTTAGAAACATTCTGTCTGAGGCAATTTGATCATGTAGAGTGCCTCTACAATAACCTCTCTCAGTTTTTGATATCTCTGAGGCATTTTCCCGTGGTGAAAGGTTTTCTGCTGCCCCAAAAATCATCAGAAGGAGGGAGTGTAAAGTTGCAAAGGGGTGTAACTTTCATCCTGCTCCTAATGCGACCAAACTGACTGTTTCAATGTGTCTAGATGGGTACATTTACAATAGGCATGGTCTTGTTTTTCACCCAAACATGTCGAAACAGTCCAAGCTACATTGTACCGACGATATCCCTGAAGAGTCCAAAGTGCAAAAAGACAGCAATCTTTGACGAGATGGTACTCAAAAACTATGTCACTTAGAAGCATTCCGTCTAAGGCAACGTGATCACATAGAGTGCCTCTACAATAACCTCTCTCATTTTTTTATATCTCTGAGACATTTGCCCATGGTCAAAGGTTTTCTACTGCCCCAAAAATCATCAGGAGGCAGTGTAAAGTTGCAAAGGGGTGTAACTTTTGTCATGCTTCTGATGCGACCAAACTGACTATTCCAATGCGTCTGGATGGGTACATTTACGCTAGGCATGGTCCTATTTTTCACCCAAACATGTCGAAACAGTCTGAGCTACATTATACCGACGATATCCCTGAAGAGTCCAAAGTGTAAAAAGGAAGCAATCTTTGACGAGATGTTACTTGAAAACTATGTCACTTAGAAACATTCCATCTGAGGCAACATGATTACGTAGAGTGCCTCTACAATAACCTCTCTCAGTTTTTTATATCTCTGAAGTGTTTGCTCGTGGTAAAAGGTTTTCTACTGCCCCAAAAATCGTCAGAAGGAGGCAGTATAAAGTTGCAAAGCATTGCTAAGAAATCCTCAATACTCAAACACTCCAATGAACTGAAGCAACTTCTTCTTAGGCACAAATGTAAGGGTACACAAGGGGAAAATGGCACCTAGATGACTTAGTGCATTTTTATGACTTCATTCACATGTTTAAATGTTTGAGAAACTCTCTTTTACTAAGCGCTTGCCCTCATGTCAATGTTAAGCTTTATACCTCCTAGGCGCTCAATTAGGTGATGTCATTAGATACAACTTACCCTTAGGCACCAATGTAGCTTCTTCAATCCATCACACTTCTAGGCGCTCAAATTTGAGGTCTTGGATTTGTATCTTATTCCTAGGCGCAATTGGATGATCTTCCTAGATCTAGGTGCTCATGATGGTGGGAAATTACATGAAGGGGCGCCTAAGTCCAATTTGACTTTGTATTTGATATTTTATGACTCCAATTGACTAGGAATGACTTAATTTCTGAAGTGTTAACTCAATAATGTAAGTTTAAGGTCTTGTCCTCCTAGGTGCCAATTAATGAGTTCACTAGATGCAATTTCTCTTGGACTTGAAGATTGTGAAAGAACTTGAAGCTTGGATGGATGTCTTCGAATGTTCGATGAAGAAGTGTTCCAACTTGAAAGGTCCTTTGAAGTGTAGATATTGATGATAACACTTTCCCTTATATGTGAAGTAGATGACTTCTTAAGGAGGCTTGAATGTATCAGAGGGACTTGAAATTGAATGGATGTCTTTGGAATGCTTGATGATGATGAGAAGTTCCTTTGGAGCAGCTACATGCTGATCTTGAAGCGATGATTGATGAAGAGTCTAGTTGATACTTGAAGATGAATGGAACTTAAAGTGATAGTTGGAAGTCTTCGAACATGATGCAACTGGTGATGTCATTGATGAAGAAGACTTGAAATATATCTTGTTGTGACCTCTTGGAGCAGCTACCTCTTGAAGTGGTGTTTCCTTGGCAGTGATTACTTCTATCTCAACTCTCTGGCATGAATGAATGTAAAAGGCTCCTTTGGAGCAGCTACATGATGACTCTAGGCAACTCCAAGCTCTTGCTCCTACCTTTTCCTTCAATCTTCCTACAATACAAACCAAGAAACACATCAATCCTCATGATAAACATTTTATAACACAAAGGAATCCTCTTTAAACATGGAATAATCTTACTACAAATCTAGGTGCATATATAGGTAAAAAGAAGAGCAAAGGGCGTCTAACACAAGTTGGTCCATATTTATCACTTTAAATGATTTCAAACAATTGCAATGGCTTAAAGAGGTCAATCTCCCTTAAGAGATTCATTCAAAAGGTGTCTTTCAATGTAATTTCTCCCTTAGGTGCCAGAATGGGTTTGTACTGATGGAGAGTGCACCTAGATTTAAATGTCTTTATACTTGTAATTTTGCAATTCTAAATGATGAGACATGTTTTAGAATGAATTCTATCTTTCAAGCGCTCACTCTAAAATGTCATCTCATGCAATTTCACCCAAGGCACTCATTGAGGTGTCCTCAGAGGCTAAAGTGCGCCTAACTCAATTACCTTTATCTTTATCATTTTTGTGCTTTCAACAATTGAAAATGACCTAGAGTGATCCTTTCTCTCAAGGCACTCACCTATTGATATGAAATCAAGTTATTTCCCTTAGGCGCAATTTTAGGCTTGTATGGGTGAAAAGTGCGCCTAATATCCTTAGGTGGTTCTTTCTAATTCTCAATGATTTCAATCAAATGCCGAGTGTCTAAGGAAGCTTTTGTCTTGAGATGATTAAATTTTGAGGTTCAAATCCCTTCCTCAATCAAGGCACAATTTGAGGGTTGTATAGATGAAAGTTGACTTCAACTTGGGCGCTCATTTGAGTTGGGAGGAACTAGAATTTGCGCTTAGATTGGAGATAGATATTTTGGCTTATTTGATGATGGTCTCAAGTCTCTCTACCAAGGCGCATTTTGATGATGTTCTTATTTAAACTCTTATGAAGACTATCTCATCCCTAAGCGCTCATCCTCATGATTTTCATGCACTTAGACTTCAAGGCACCAAAACTAGTAGGAAAATTCACAATGAGCGCCTTTGCTTTGGAAAAATTTCTTATTAATCATTAGGCACACTTTGGAGTTGATATGTACTTCCTTTACTTTCATGTACTCAATTCATCATAATTATTGTCAAAGACTTCTCCAAGTTGATTGATAACATGCTTCTTGATGTTAAGATCCTTCATTCACTCCTTAGATCTAGGCACTCATGATAGTGGGAAATTACATGAAGGGCACTTAAGGTTCAAGATAAGTTCTTTCCACTCATCTTAACTTTCAGTCATTGTAGTTAATCTCAAAAGACATCATCCAAAATAAGAAACCTCCAAGACTTGTCATTGTAAGTTGATTTCCTCCAAGGTGCCAATATAAGGTTCTTTTGAAGGCAAAGGGCACCTAGGCTTATGGGACTCAATTTGATGTATTTATTGAAAGCTCAAGGTGAATTGATGCTTATTGAAAATGCCACTTAGTCCTTCATTTGCATTCTAGGCACCATTTCCTATTGACTTATATACTCCTCCTCATGCTAGGGCGCCATAATGAAGTGGTTTAGACAATAGGTGCGCTTCACTTACTAGAGGCTTGTTCTCTTTCCACCTTAGGCGCACTTTTATGGTGGAACAGGTGTCAATGGGCGCCTTGTCTTAAATGAATACTCTCTCCAAGTTGGGCGCCCTTTTGAGGCTTTATGAGTTGCAAATTGCACCTTAACCCTTCATGCTTGTTGCTCAATGTTTGAATGTTTAAGAAAGTCTCCTTTAGGCACTCATCTTAATGACTTTTTCTCAAGGCGCAATCATCCTAATGACTTGGATATTCATCCTAGTGTTTTAGGATATCAGGCTACCAGACTTAGTCATTTTCAGGATCTCAAACATAAAGAATAACACGATGATTCATTTTTTTGTATTGCATATAGTTGACATTGTATGCTACTCATAAAGAATATTAATATTTTTTGTTCAACATGATGATTCTTTTTTTTTTTAAATACAACTTTTATCTTTTAGTTCCAAAATGAGGTTTAGGTGATACCTGAATAACAATAGTTAGCTTATTGGATCAACAAACATCCTATGTAATACAATTGGACTTTAAATATTTGAAATAGCCATCTACAAATATCCATTTAAACGTGGATTTATAATGCAAGTATGGACGCCATCAATAAAAAAGATTTGTATTAACCAAATATCCATATAGGCATACATCAATATTTGTCAATATAAGTATAACATATATACAAAATAGCCATATAGACTTACAAGAATGCCATATAGGCATACAATGTCAACTATATACAATACAAAATATATGTCCACAAATGCCATATAGGCATACAACAAAGGAACACAATAAAAAGTCATTCCCCTCTGGCTGGTGAAGAGAATAGATTATGGGCAGCCTTTGATCTTCCAAGGGATGGAGATGTGCATGTGGGTGGTCTACTACGAACCCAAGGGCTATTCCTCCTTTTTAGTTCTTCCTACATCTTTAGCTGTTACAATAAAAAGTATAGACATTAATATATAGAAATTACATGTTATAAAAAATGAAACATTTAACAAAATAATCACTTACCGCTACTATATAATCTATCTCCTCACTTGCCTCAGTAGTAGGAATAGGCCGTGGTGATGTCATGTCCTATAGAAACTATTTAGATAGAAATTAAACTTTAAATCAATAATCTTTTGATTTTTCAAAAATAAACAACTATAACAATGAATGTAAATTAAAATTTCCTAATCTACCTCACACCCTTGTCAATGCCATGGAGCTATGAATCACAGTGGTCACACCATGCTCCATTGCCCTATGAACATCGGGAGGTGTCTCCACAGCCTGCATCATCTGGAAATAAAACAACATTATTCAATTATGAAAACTATTATAGTGATGCAAATCACGGCTCCTAACATACACACACGTTCATCTAAACATGGAAGTACACACAATAAAGCACACAAGTCACATACAAAAATCTAGTAAGTACAATTCATTCATTAAACTATTTATTTTATTACCTCCATGAAGCTTTGAAGTCCACCATTGCTGGTAGGTATTACCGTGAAATCTCCAATATTAACCTATTCAACATCCAAAATTAGATATTAGAATACCATTCATATAACGATGCTATTCAAATGTAATATTTATAATTATTTACTAGTTACATACCCCGACAGTAGATGATCTAGTGTAATATGCAAGTGGAAAACCACTAAAAACTGCATCAACGCTATGACCCTGAAATTTCATTAAAATCATCAAACTAAATTAGTTAATCTTGCATTTCAAAAATAAAATTTAATAAATTAAATTCAATAAACTTGCTAATATTTACCTGAGTATCAAGGCCGAAAGTCTCACTCAGGAGGGTATCTGTCATCACCATCTGCTCAGCTGCAGATGTAGCCTGTGCACCTGCATCCTGACTATCCATGGGGTCATAACCACAGGCTGAGCCGCAAGCCTGACAAGCATGGGGTGGGACCCTACTCCTTGCACTATCTCCCAACCCACTCTGTGCTGTAGGACTGGCATGCTTTATGATGCTCTAGGTCAAGGCACTAATGGACTGAAGTGTATCGACCTCAACACTCTCCTTCACAATGGAAGGGATAGAAACATGCTCATGGGCTGGTCTGCTGATTACTCGTCTCACTGCCCACTGTGGGTCAACACGTACCCCTGGTCTATCTTGTATTGACCCCCCACCTCTACCCTGGAAGTCCCGCATATCAAAATAGTTTGACACTTTATTGAGGACAAACTCGCAGTAGAGTTTCCTCAAAAAGTATTGCGAGACTTCATTATTATTACATGGAGGATGGTCAAAAACCATCCACCACCTCTGCCCAAAATTGTCCCTTATCGCTTGGTTGTTGAACCAATGGATAGGGAACATCTTGCATGTAATGGGTGGAGGTTGATTTATTTGTGGGTTTGTGAAAATTGAACACAAGTCTAATTTTGTAATTTGTAATTTTTTCACATCTTGGTATGACAACTCTTCTACATAATAATCTCTAAACTCTCTCCTCTTATCTATCCAACTAGTTATTTGTTTGCTAATTGAATTTACATTTGATAACATAGATTCAAGAGATTCAGCAAGCATGGACCTATGCAAGGTTGAAGTGGAATGATCTTTCAACCTTGCAATTATATCTTCAATTTCTTTTTTGTTTTCAATTTGCCCCATTTTATTTTCTTGTGTTCCAGGGGCATGTCGAGGAATGGATGGAGGAGGTTGTTGTTCCGTAGGATTTTGTGGATTTTGAGGAGGAGGAGGAGGAGGAGGTGCATTAACATTTCCTGACAATTAACGAAATATACATAAAAAATAACTCAAACCTACCTATTTAGAAGTAAATTCAAACAAAAAGACAAATAAACTCACTCCTTTGGCGTACTCGACGTCGTAGCGGCATTTTGGCGATGAATCGATAAGATTTTTGTGTTGAATTGAGGAATCCAAAACGCGAGTGCACTTCCTAGGGTTTGCAGATGGCGGGAATAGTAGAGAAAAAAGAAATGAAATGAAATGAGATGAGGTTTTTTTTTTTAATTTATAATAGGTGATAACGCGTTTGCGTTATAATGCGAGCACGGTATGGTTTGGTTTTGACGAGCCTTAGGCTCGTTATTACCAAACCATAACATGAGCGCATTATAATGCGCTCGCGTTTTGTTTTTTTTTTTGAAAATAATTTGGCCACTTTTTGGCCCCCCATCTTTTTGCACTTACCCTCAATTCTCTCCTCTTTTTTGACCAACTAGAGATTTGCTTGCTAATTGAATCTACATTTGATAACATAGATTCAATTGATTGAGCAAGCACAGATCTATGCAAGGTTGAAATTGTAGGTTCTTTCAACCTTTCAAATATGTCCTCAATTTATTTTTTATTATTTTTAATTTGCCCCATTATATTTTCTTGTGTTCTAGGGGCATATTGAGGAATGAATGGAGGTGTTTATTGTTGGGGTTGTTCTTCAGTAGGTTTTTGCTGTCTAGGTGATGGAGGATTTTGTGGATTTTTAGGAGGAGGTACATTATCAATTCCTGTAAATTAAAGAAATTTACATCAAAAAACTATTTAAACCTACCTATTTAGTAATAAATTTACACAAGAAAGCAAATAGAACTTACTCCTTCAGCCTCCCCAACATCATGGCGGCATTTTGATGATGAATCAACGACAAATTGTTGATGATATACCCTTTGATAACGCGAGTGTGCTCTCCTTTGTCTCCAAGCCATGGGTTTGCTATGAAATATAATGAAACAATGAAATGAAACGAATGTTTTTTTAAATAGCAGAGCATAACATGCTCATGTTGTAAGGAGCTCACATTATAACGCAAGCACGTATTAACACAAGCACGTAATAATGCGAGCGCGTTATAACGCACTCGCATTATGTCTTAATATTTTTTAAAAAAAGTTGGCCACTTTTTGGCCCCCAACTTTTTGCACCTGCCCCACTATGTGCATTCTCTCATGGGAAGCTCGTCGTGCCCAGTTCATCTTTCAAAACCATGACCGTGACACCTATAACAGCTTGGTGAGTGCCATTCTGACTGATATGCTTTATAAGGTGGGTATCCATTCCAATAAACCATGGTGGAAGGACTAAAAATGGTTCCCAGAAACCCCTTTCAGAAACTACAAGCCTCGACTTGGTTATCAATGGCTTTCACCTCATTTTCCCATGATTGATGCCCTGAATTAGCAATGACTTCTTTAGTCCTCAATAGCCATTTTGCATAAAAGATTTTCTTCTGTTTGGTCTGCAATTGTTGAACCCAAGCTCACCCACTTTGCTTGGTGTATTCTTTTCCAAGGCCTACCAGTGGGAGCTCAGTTGTTTCATTTGGGGATTTAGAACCCTCTCTGCCCTTTTTGTGGGCAGGCTGAATCATTCCAACATCTCTTCTGGTATTGTACCAGAGCACAGCAGTTGTGGACTTGCATCCATGATTTGTTTCGGCCATTTTGGCCAGAGCCTTTCTCTTGGCATATGGTTTTATTGGGAGACTCTCCCAGGATTCCCGCAAAGTATACTTAGATTTGACACACTTTCATGGTGGAAATCCTCTTCAATATGTGTAAAGATAGAAATTCTTGCATATTTTCTCATAGCAAGCTAGATACTGTGGTTCCTTTATATTCTAAAGTCATTATTTGTTCTAATGTTCTCCTATAGATTCAAGTGCAAGCTAACAAAGTTGCGCTTGAAGTTTCTCACCTTCAGGAGCTACTGGACCACTGGGGTAATGCCCCTTGCACCGTGGCTCGTGTGCCTCCCTCTCTAGGGGTTGGTCACCTTCACAGGGCCGGTGACAAAGTGGCTCTGCCAGGGATTCTTGCCCCTACGCTCAGGCTCCTCCTCGTCACGGTTCTCACCCTCACAGGTGGCGGTTGTCTTCTCCCCCTCCATGGGCTGGCTTGGGGTGGCCTTCTGGCGAAGCTCCGGGGGGAGGAAGTAGAGATTATGGGTGGCCTTCTTGTGGTTCTACTCCTAGTGGCAATTTTGGTTGGTCCACTGATAATTCTAAATGGGTCTCGCATTTGGATTTGGTGATTTCACTGCACTGTGAAAATAAAAATATAGAAACAGAAAAGGATGACGATGGTTGCGCTCTTCCTGATGTCATTGCAGACCTTGCTTTTGTATGGGGCAACCTGGATGACAAGGATCCTCCGTCTGCTGGCATTGCTCTAGCCGCTTAATGGCCTTTTTTTAATTGATGTTTCTGTTATGTTTTTTGTATTATGGGCGTAGCCCATGACTTTATGACGTTCTCGGCTCTACCCATGTGACTTTGGGATGTGCCTTTTAACCACCCACCCTTTTTTGTGGATATGTGTACTATTATTTTAATTAATATAGATATAGTCGCTTATTCATCGGAAAAAAATACCTTGATCCACTTGCACATGGAATGCACATCAAATAGAGTAAATTAGATTTTCAAATTTCCAATGAAATTGAAATTAAATAAACAACTTATGCAAATCCAATTTATGTCATGTCAAACTAAAAGATTATGAAATTCATGATTTTTATACCTCAACTCTATTGTGGTGGATTTATCATTACAGGGGTGCCTATAAAATCAAATTTGAGTGATCTTAGGCATCCAAATCTACCATAAGCTATTGTCAAGCTTAAATTTATGTTTGTCATTGAGCAATTTGTGCTACGCTGGAGACAGGCCTAGGATAGGTTATAAAATGCATTGACTTAGAAACACATGGAGGACGTAGAGGGAGTGACATAATGACATAAGAAATAACATGGCATCACAAAATATGCACAATGATAAAATATAGAACCTACAAAGACATAAGGATAATTCATGAGTCAAAAGCAATATGTCTCAGATCAATTATTATCATCACTCATGAATTGAAACCGTAATGACAAGAGGATATGCACATTAAATTAAGAACCCAGGGGATTGTGTACGATGTGGCCCACTAGTAGATATAGAGTAGGAAGAGAGCATGGCTCGAAGAGCTCAAATCAAAATAAACCATAGGAGAAAATACATAGGCTATAGAGAGCATAAGTGACTAAGACACACAATGCACTAGACACATACTCGAAAGCCAAAAGACAAACACGCGATAAACAAGACAAACAAAGCAAAACAAACACACACAAGTCCCTAGGTTCCACGATTTCATGAGAAATTAGGTGAATGTTGCAATAGTGACAACACTATAAAAATGCGAACCTATAATGCACCACCATTAAAATTTAGTTGAAATTCCCTCAGGGATGCTAAAAAGAAAATGCTTTTTCAACTTGGTTTACTTGGTCAATATTGAGATTTGATGAGGACCTCATGGTTTTCACAGAGAGAGAGAGAGAGAGAGAGAGAGAGAGAGAGAGAGAGAGAGAGAGAGAGAGAGAGAGAGAGAGATTTTTGACGGGTGGCGAGGCGAGGGAATTTGCCTTCTGGGAGGTAGATTAGTTAACTCTACCTAAAGACACAAAAGCGGGCACCCAACTTAACCCCCCAGCCAACCCCCAAGGCATTTCTACCAATAATCTAAAAATGACAAATGTCTATGGGGAGCTATGCTTTGGGTAGCGCGCGCACATACACAGATATATATATAGAGAGAGAGAGAGAGAGAGAGAGAGAGAGAGAGAGAGTTTTGATCAACCATTCCATGCCAACAATCCAAAGATGACACGTGTCCATGGCGATTGAGAGGAAGAGAGAACATTTCAAATTATGGTTAACTTTAGGCACAATGGTTGACATTATCTTATAGCAATACAAGATAATAGAAATGATGGACATGTTAGATCTATTCTTGTATTTTTTTTAGGCATTCCAAAGATGTTACAAACTTAGGAAATTAAATTTTAATTTAACAATGTAAGTGGATGAATAGTCAATCGAAACTATAAGTTTACACCGTGATCATGATGGTCGGACAGGATTCCTTACGCAAGCCCATGATTTCTTCTATACAGGGGCCTACACTCCTCTCTCATATGTCTAGAAAAATACGTGTGTCAACAAGTGTGTGAACGAGATAAAGTTAAAATCTGAACAGTTAGATTATGTGTTGTCTTTTAATTATTAAAGTAGACAAGAATTGTACGATGGTGTCTACCATGATCGTGACGGTCGCACATGATTCCTTCCACGCAGTTTCCCGGGCAAACCATACTGTGGTGGTGTAATTGACTTTTGTGGTTGCATAGCTCTTCTCTGAGATATTTCTGCGTTTCTTCCACGCGGTTTCCGTATGGAAAGTCTGTCAGCCACTCAAGCGAGCGCTTTGGTCACTTCTTATCTTTATCATTACTTTGTCTCCTCTCACAAATGCTTAGCACTTCACCTACTCAACAACAAGCTTTCTTTCATTCAAGTTTATCTTTTATTATTTCTTCCTGTCAAAGTTCAAATCCAGTCCATGGCATCTACTTCTAATTCTCAAGAAATTGTTCGATCTCCATCTACTTCTACACGCTCAGTGTGACTGGTAACCCTGTTTTCATCCTGGTTTAGTTGCTGTTCAGTTCAATCCACTTCCATGGCATCTACATCGACCACTAGTACTCAAGTTAGAAATGATTTCCAAGGGATCGCACCATCTCCATCTGCTACACATGCTTTTGAACATGTTGCACCGTCTACATCGACTTCTGGTAGATCCACAATGCCAGTGAGAAAGCTGGCCTATGATGTATTTATTAATCATCGTGGACCTGATGTCAAATGCACACTCGCCTCCACTCTATATAATACTCTTACTGGCATGGGATTGAGGGTTTTTCTTGATTCCCAAGAGCTTGAATTGGGGGATTTCTGGCCTAGAGAAATAGAAGAAGCGATGCGTAATGCTTCGCTTCATATAGCTATATTTTCTCAGAATTATGCACAATCTCCCTGGTGTTTGTCAGAGCTGTCATTTATGCTCAAAACTGGAACCCAAATTATTCCTGTTTTCTACCAAGTTCAGCCTGATGATGTCCGATATGCAAAAGGAGTCTATGCTGAAACATTTTTCCGGTATAAAGAAAAGGGTAGATACACCGAAGAAAAGCTTCAGGAGTGGAAGAATGCCCTCAACAATGTTTCATATAATGTCGGTGGCATCGTTCATTATGAAGAGTGAGTACCAAATACTGTGTCTCCAGCATTCATCGTTTTCTTATCAATCATCTTATGAATTTGGTACCTATTTTTATTTCTTAATTTTCCTTATACATGTCATGTGAAGTGATGTTTCTTCTGCTTCGTTTTGTTGTTATTGTAAATGTTTAGGGACGAAGGGAGACTGCTGAAGAATATTGTTAATTGTGTTCTGAAAGTAATAAAAAATGTGCCATTCATCGTTGCCAGACATCCAATCGGTGTAGATGAAGCCGTAAAAGATTTTGAAAGGACAACACTTCAATCTGCACAAAGCCATCGCATCGTGCAAATCGTGGGAATATGGGGCATGGGTGGTTCTGGCAAAACCACTCTTGCTAAACAGTTATATAACAATAAATACAGAACTATGGAAAAGTCTAGTTTTCTGTTAGATGTTAGAGATGCTGCTTCCAAAAATATATTGCATAAGAAACAGGAAAAACTCCTAAAGGACCTCGGTCTGCAAGGTTTATCGGTTGACAATATAGAAGAAGGGAAGGGGATTCTTGCTAACCGTTTGAAATTTGTTCAGGTGCTCATCATTCTAGATGATGTGGATAATGTAGACCAATTAGATGCTCTAGTACCTAAAAAAAAAAATCTTGGATGGGGTAGTTTGATTGTAGTCACTACACGAGAACTTGAAGTTCTTGGATGTTGGGGTATCTCATCCATTTACAAAATGAAAGTACTAGATCCACTTCATGCCAAACAGCTTTTTTGTTGGCATGTTTTCTTGCAGCCCTCTCCACTCCAAGAGTTTGAAGATTTGGTTGAAAACTTCGTAAATGTTTGCAATGGATTACCATTGTCTCTAAAGATTTTTGGAGCACAACTATATGGTATCTCTAACAAAGATTATTGGAAGACTCAATTGCATAAAATCTCTAGAATACTGCACAAAGATATCAAAGACAGACTAAAACTAAGTTATGATGCATTAGATGATGAAGAGAAGCAGATATTTCTAGGTATTGCTTGCTTCTTCATGGGACAGAGCAAATCTTCAGCCATAATAGTTTGGGATGGATCAACATGGAGTGGTCTGCACAGTTGGTAAAGGCTTTTAAATAAGTGTCTTGTTGAACTTGATGATGACTATATAAGAATGCATGACCACTTAAGAGATTTGGGTAGAGAAATTGCAAATCGTCAGTCACCCTACCATCTCTGGTCTCCCCAATAGATTATTAATGTTGATAATGAAGTACAGATAAGATTAATTTTTTCTTTGATTTTCTCCCTAAATAATGTCATGGCAACCTTCTTTGTCTACTTGTATTTGTTTAATTCATGCCTCCATGAAGTTTAACCTTTCCATAATTTTTTGATTTCATTCTTTTTTCTATTTTAAAGGGAATTGCTATTCGAGGAATAATGGCCACAACAGCTGAATCCACTAACGAGATCGAGGAGTTTTTCCAGGGTGGAGAGGTCATAGTTAACACAAGCAGAGGATATCGTAGCCTCACACCCGCTTCGCTTGGATTGAAAATTTTTCATGTTAGTGGAAATTATTATAATCAGGTAATTGGTGATATATCAAGAGAGCTAGTATGGCTTTGCTGGTTTGACATTGGGCAGGAAAATCTTCAGTCATTGAGTTCATTGAAAAATTTGAGGGTTTTAGAACTCTGCGAACCAGATCCGTTTGGGGAACATCACTTAAAAGAACTATGGGGGACTGACAGCGATGTAAGTATCTTCCTTTATTAAGCTGTTTTAAAGCTTTATTTCAATATTTTTATTATTAATTCGTTTTCAGTCGATCTCATTCAAAGTTCATTGCAGGGTCCTGTGCAGTTAAGAGAGTTGGTTATTTTTTGGTGCTCAGAATTCCAAAGATTTCCAAAGTCAATAGGATGTCTCAGGCATTTGAAAAAGATAGCAGTCGTGAGTAATTTTAGTGGGTGCAAGGTAAGGAATCTGCCAGAAGAATTTTGCCTTCTAAAATCGCTTGAGCAGCTGCAGTTATCTTCTTGTCCAGAGCTATCATCACTACCCAGCAGATTTGGTGATTTGATTAACCTGAGGCATCTTGATTTGTCCAAATGCGAGGAATTGAGGAGGTTGCCAATCTCTTTTAAGAATCTCAGACTCCTTTAACACCTTAACTTACAAGCATGTTCTAAACTCACCTTTGAGTCTGATATTCTAGAAAACATGACAAAGCTCGAGTATTTGAACCTTTCCAATTGTGAGCAATTGGAAGAGCTTCCTCATCACATCACAAATCAGGTCTCCTTGAGACAGCTCTTTATAGGCGGTAGCAGCAGGTTAAGGGAAGTACTAATGAACATCAGTCAACTGAGGAAGTTGCGAGAGATAGAGATCGGGGGTGAGTCATGTTAGAATAATGAAGGAATGGAAAGTCTATAGGTCTCGTAGTTAGCATTTAGCATATGTGAGTTTTTTTTTAGTAGTTAGTAAATGTGTCTATTATTAGAATATTAGATCCTATTTTGTAGGAGCTAAACTATCTGTGAGTTTCCTATGTGTGCCTATATATTTGTAATGTGTATCCAAGCATTTAGGCAATAAAGTGTGATCTCACATATTGTGAGATATTGTGGGTTTTGCTCATCCTCTGTATTTTATTTCTTCTCTTCAATTATTTTTTCTGAGTTGGTATCAGAGCTAAGGAAGAGAGATCACAGTTTTGTGGTGATCTGTGGAAAGCTTGAGATCACTGAGCTGCCTGGAGGTGACAACAGCTAGAAAGTGAAGAGCTGAAGGTAATTTGTTTGCAGAAATTTTTTTTGTTATGTCAAATCCTCTAGCTGATTCCTATTTGAATGAATCTACTAAGCTTGATGGTGAAAATTATGTTAGCTGGAAATTCAAGTTGATGACAATATTGGAAGCTTATAATTTGCGGTCAATTGTGAGTGGGGGTGAGCCCAAACCCTCTGATCCTGCCTCCATTCCAGATTGGGATAAACGGGAAATGAAAGCAAAGGTGCTGCTACGAATGTCTGTAAAGGACAATACAATTCCACACATCAGAGATTATAAGACATCCAAAGAAATGTGGGATGGACTCAAAGGTTTGTATGAAACAACAAACTCAAACAGGATTTTATTTTTGAAAAGCAAGCTTTTCTATATAAAAATGGAAAGACATGAAAATATAAGCAGCTTCATTTCCCGTGTCAAAGATCTAAGTGATAAGTTAGTTGATATTGGTGAAAAGGTATCCAGTACTGACTTGGTAACCATCACATTAAAAGGCTTAGTGGAAGATTATCGAGTCTTTATTTCAAGTCTTTCAGCTAGAGAAAAGCCCCCTTCATTTGAAGAATTGAAAGGTATTCTTCTACAAGAAGAAGAGAGGATGAAGAACTTTGATCCTGGCTCTCATAGTACAGATTTGGCGTTAGTAGCCAAAGGTAAACAACCATACAGAGGTAAACCATGGGACAAGAATAAGGGAGGCAAGTTTCAAGCAATACAGAAAGTTATGTCACAATCTAGATTTGATACTCATGATAAGAGAAATGATGAATGTTATTATTGTGGCAAACCTGGTCATCACTCTAAAAATTGTTATAAAAGAAAATATCATGAGTCCAAACAAAGAAACAGAAAGCATAATGGAAATTTTGTGGACCAAAACACCTCAATCAGTGATGGATTTAAAAATCTTAAGTTGTTTGTTTCTGATGCTGCATTGTCTGCTGAAACTGATGATATGAATGCTTGGTTTATTGATTCCGGTGCTTCAATCCATATGTCTTGTAACAAGGATTGGTTTGATTCATATTTTGAGAACATTGATGATACCCACATCTATCTAGGTGATAACAAATCACATAAAGTTCAAGGTTATGGAGTAGTAGGTGTGAATTTGCCTAATGGACAAGTGAAACAGATCCATAATGTGATGTATGTTCCTGGCATCAAAAAGAATCTAATATCTGTTTCTACTATTACTGATCAAGACCTAAAGGTGGAATTTGTTAAGTCACAGTGTTTTGTTAAGGACACTCAAGATCACTACAAGGTCATTGCTACAGGTACCAGAGTTGGAGGTTTGTATAAGCTTGATGTGACCAGGAAAGGACATCAGGCATTGGCATCTACAGCACTGCAAATAGAAGAGCTATGGCATCAAAGGTATGGACATTTGAATCTTAATGATTTAAAGTTGCTTCAAAGGAAAATAATGGTTGACGGTCTTCCAGTTATGAAGGATAGTCATATTGAATGTGAAGCATGTGCTTTGGGTAAACAACATAGAGAGGAGTTTCCTATTCATAAAGAGAAAAGCTCAAAGGAAATACTTGAATTAATTCATTCTAATGTATGCGGACCTATGCAAACTAGATCACTTGGTGGTGCATGGTACTTTCTCATATTTGTTGATGATAGATCTAGGTATACTTGGGTCTATTTTATAAGAAACAAAAGTGATGTTTTTGAGTGCTTTAAAGAATTCAAAACTATGGTTGAAAAACAAACAGGCAAATGCATAAAAATACTCAGATCTGATCATGGTGGAGAATATACATCAGGAGCATTTAGTCAATATTGTAAAAGCAATGGGATCCTTCAGCAATTCACAGTGCCACATACACCTCAGCAAAATGGAGTTGCTGAGAGAAAGAACAGAACACTAGTGGAATGTGCTCGTAGCATGCTTCAAGGTAAAAATATTTCTAATGCTTTTTGGGCTGAAGCCATTAATACTGCTGTTTATTTAAAGAATAGGAGTCCAACCAAAAGTTTAGATCTTAACACTCCTTTTGAAGCATTCCATGGTTACAAACCAGAAGTTAGTCATTTAAGAATATTTGGATGCAAGGCATTTGCTCATATTCCAAAGGATGAGAGAAGAAAGCTTGATGCAAAATCAATTAAGTGCATATTTATTGGCTATTGTGATGATCAAAAAGCATACAAGTTGTTTGATCCCAGTTCACATAAATTGCTTGCAAGTAGGGATGTGGTGTTTCATGAGAATGCAGATGAAGGTAATAATACAGGTAAATGGCATATTTCTTTTGATAGTGATGATCATGTCAAAATAGATACAAAAGTTGAACAGGAACATGAACAAGAACAGGTACAGGTTCAAGAACAAGGTGAAATTGGCATGGACACTTCAAGCAGTCAAGGCACACCAAAAAGAGGAGAAGATACACCTAAAACTCTAAGGAGGTCATCACGTCAAATTTAGCCACCTATAAGGTATAAAGATTATGCATTAATGACTCATGTAATGAATGTTGTAGAACCTTCAAATTATGAAGAAGCTAAAGAATATAAAGAATGGAAAGATGCAACGAATGAAGAATATAACTCTATAATGAAAAATGAAACATGGGAATTAACAGAACTGCCTAAAAATAAAGTTCCCATAGGATGCAAATGGTTGTACAAATCCAAGTTTAATGCAGATGGCAGTATTGATAAGTATAAAGCTAGATTGGTTGCTAAAGGCTATTCACAAAAAGAGAGAATTGACTATGAAGATACATTTGCACCTGTAGCTAAGTTGAATACAATTAGAGTGATGATTGCATTAGCTACAAAACATAATTGGAAAATACATCAGTTAGATGTCAAATCTGCTTTTCTAAATGGTGAGTTGAAAGAAGAAGTTTATTTGGTGCAGCCTGAAGGATTTGTACAGGAAGGTAAGGAGCATCTTGTTTGTAAATTAAAGAAAGCTTTATATGGTTTGAAACAGGCACCAAGATCATGGTATGAAAAAATTGATTCTTTCTTTTGTCATGAAGGTTTTGTGAAAAGCACAAGTGATCCTAATCTGTATATCAAGAAAGATGAAAATGGGAATATTGCTTTGATATCCTTGTATGTAGATGATCTCATCATAACTGGCAGTGCATCAAAATTAATTGCAGAAATAAAAATTTAGCTGTCACAGGTATTTGAGATGAAGGACCTTGGTGAACTGCATTATTGTCTGGGTCTTGAAGTTTGGAGGGAGTTTGGTATGACACTGATCACACAAAGCAAATACACAAGAGAAATTCTTAAAAGGTTCAATATGAGTGAATGCAAACCAGTTTCTACTCCTTTAGATCAGAATACTAAGTTGTATAATGATGATGGAACTAAAGAGGTGGATGGTACTTTGTATCGTCAGTTGGTGGGAAGTTTGAACTACCTCACCACTACCAGACCAGACATTGGCTATACAGTCAGCATCCTTAGTCAGTTCATGCCTTGGCCTTGTGAAAGTCATTGACAAGCAGCAAAGAAGGTTCTACGATATCTAAAAGGAACCATTGATTTTGGTCTTATGTATACTAATGAATGTGATGTTGAGTTGACAGGTTTTTCTGATTCAGACTGGGCTTGAAATCCTGATGACAGAAAGTCAACATCAGGGTATGCATTCAATATAGGATCAGGGGTCGTGTTCTGGAGCAGCAAGAAACAACCAACTGTTTCTTTGTCATCAACAGAAGCTGAATACAAAGCCTTGACCAATGCAACCTGTGAAGCTATCTGGTTGAGACGAATTCTTGAAGATATAGGAGAAGAACAAATAAAGCCAACTATCCTCAAGTGTGATAATCAAAGCTCTATTAAATTGGCACACAACCCAGTTTATCATGCCAGAACAAAACATATTGAAATTCAGCATCACTTTGTAAGAGAAAAGATACTGTCAAAGGAAATTGACTTGGTATATTGTAATACAAGTGAAAATGTGGCTGACATCTTTACCAAGCCTCTTGGAAAGATGAACTTTGAAGAATGTAGAAAGCAGTTAGGTGTGGTAGATAATCCATTTCTTCATCAAAGGGGGATGTTAGAATAATGAAGAAATGGAAAGTCTGTAGGTCTCATAGTTAGCATTTAGCATATGTGAGTTGTTTTTTAGTAGTTAGTAAATGTGTCTATTATTAGAATATTAGATCCTATTTTGTAGGAGCTAAACTATCTGTGAGTTTCCTATGTGTGCCTATATATTTGTAATGTGTATCCAAGCATTTAGGCAATAAAGTGTGATCTCACATATTGTGAGATATTGTGGGTTTTGCTCATCCTCTGTATTTTATTTCTTCTCTTCAATTATTTTTTCTGAGTAGTCGTTGACAAGCTTGCCGATGTCTCTTGGAGATTTGTTTTCCTTGACTACTCTTATACTTACAAAATGTCCCCAGCTACAATCTTTGCTTGCCTCTCTTGGAGATTTGTCCTGCTTGACTTCACTTACACTTATAGAATGTCCCCAGCTACAATCTTTGCCTGCCTCTCTTGGAGATTTGTCTTCCTTGACTACTCTTACACTTACAAAATGTCCCCAGCTACAATCTTTGCCTGCCTCTCTTGGAGATTTGTCCTGCTTGACTTCACTTACACTTAAAGAATGTCCCCAGCTACAATCTCTGCCCGCCTCGCTTAGAGATTTGTCCTCCTTGACCGCTCTTTGCATTGAGGAATGCCCCAAGCTGGAATGTTTGCCCGCCTCTCTTGGAGATTTGTCCTCCTTGACTGATATTAGGATTGTTAAGTGCCCCAAGCTGAAATGGCGTCTTACTTTCTTAGAGCATTTAGAGATAAAGGATCTAGAAGTGAAATCCTCACCAAAATCAGTTGGGCACCTGAATATTCTGGAAACACTTGTAATAGATAATTGCCCAATCAGCGAATTAGATCTCTGGGCAGCTTCTTCTTTGTGCAACCTTAAGCGGCTAGAGCTAGGGTCAACTAAAGTGTCCAAGATTTTCATCTCTCAAGACTGTTGTCCCGGCCTTGAGTTTCTGAAACTTGACTGTAATTACCATCTAAAGGAGATAGAAGTTTATCCAACTACAATCAAGGAGATGCATTTGGAGAACTGTAGAATGGTGAGGAGCATAAGGGGTATTGATGGTCTGGTAAACATTCAAACGCTGAGGATAATTGAGTCCCCCATGTTGGACGAGCTTCCCAGTTTTGCCCAATTAGCTTCTCTCCAAGTATTTGAACTCGCAATTTGCTACGGAGTTAAGAAAATACAAGGTTTGGAACATTGTAGAGCGTTGGAGGAGCTGACAGTAAATACGAGGTGGGAGGTCGCAGGCATAGAGAGTTTGGAGGGCATGGAAAGATTGAGGAGAGTGGAACTCAAAGCAATGAGTAGATTAGGTGTTGAAGGCTGCATTCAAAGCATGCAGGTAATAATAGCTTATATGCATATATAATTGTAATTACTTTGAATTGATTGTGCAATCTGCATTGGCTAAATATTGATGTGCATATGATTTGCAGAAATGGGGTGAAGAAACAATAGTTTGTACGCAGGCAGTCCCTGATGCGGCCTCAATTGTACTCTCCTCCGTCTTTCCCAATCTTTCTGTTTCCATCTTGACCTTTGACGGTCACCTTCCTGGCACGGCCAAACTGGAAACAAAGAATCTCCCATCCCTAGACTTGTCCAATGTCCCTAGCATTCTGGTATGTTTTGTTGTAAATTGTAATTTTCAAAATACGCCTTTGTTATTACACGGTGCTGATAACTCATTATTTAGTGATAACTCATTATTTAGTACGACGGTGGAGGAGGGTAAATGGGTATTGATAGGTGTCTTCGCACAAGGTTCGAGGTGGCACCCATCAAAGGAGTACGACATGTTTTGCTGCGGTGGAGTGGAGATAGGATTGCTTGTGAAGGGAGAAGAGAAGAGGGTTATGGAGGCTTTTTGGAAACTATGGGCACTTCTAACAAGTTAATATTGTTGTTGTATGGGTATGGCAAAGTGAATTAAAATAGTTTCACTGTTAAAAACACTACTTGTTTTGTGTCTGTTTGTGTATTGTAGTTTATGTTTTCTTTTAATTAAAGTATACTGGATATTCTTAAATATCATCCATTTTAATAGTTTTTTTTATATCGAATGAAGCAAATATACAAGAATAAACAGCGCTCAGAAGAGCAGCTGAAGAGAAAGTAATACATTCCAATAGTTAAAGATTAATTTTGGTCAATAAAAATAGGACAAATATTTACCACTTTTGTTGTGATTGAGGTGTAAAATTGTTATTGTCTATTTGACCATTGAAATAGATGATATTTAAGTAGAATGAATCAAGTCACCTACTTTTTAAATTATGATTTTTTTTAATATTATTATTTGTTAAAAATTATTATAATATTATAAAAAAATATTATTTTATATCAATATTGTTTGTTTGGAGTTTTTTTAATCTTTCATTTAAAATGTTAGTGAAATTTGTATAAATAAAAAACACCAATAATAAGTATTTAATATTGTGTTGTAATATGATGTAATAAATATTTACACATTAAGAACGGGTAATCGGGAAGAAGGGATCTTAGGAGGTAAGAAAATAAATAAGTAATATTTCATGAGGGTTTTTATACTAAATGGGTTCAATTCAAACAATAATAATAGAAAGTTTAATTATGTCTTAAATAGTAATTGATGGAAGGAGAGATTAATTAGCTCAATAATTGAAGAGTGAGTGTCGTTTGGTAATGTATACATCTAAAAATAGCAAAGACAAATTAAATAAATATTTATTATTTATTTAATTCCCATTCTTCTATCATTTAAATACATTCATCAATTTATCTAGTTCATCATTAATTATTCCAAATATTAAATAAATATCAATTTATTTAATTAAATCATTTAAATCTATTCTTCTAATGTCATCTCTTAATTAAATAATAATCAAATTATTTAATTCACAAATCATCCAATTCTAAAGTTCTAAGTCCCTAATTACACGTCACCTTTCTACCTTACACATCCACCTCACCTTGTTGCACATGTAATTAAATATATTAATATTTAATTAATCCATTTTCCCTCACCCACATGGCCTATTATCTCTCTAACTATCCCTATTCCAAAGGGCATGGTCTCTTCATGTCACCATGGTTAAAGGGACACTTTGTGACACTTGTTTCATAGTCCCTAGAATCTTTCCAATCTCCCTATAATCATGTCTCCTTGTTTGACCTTCCCTCTTGGGTCATTGTGAGCCTTGTGACACATGGACTCATGTCACACCTTTCTCTCCTCCATGTAAAGGTGAGAGGAACATCTCCCCCCTGTAATGTCCCCTTATCACAACTTGAAATTTCTCAACCTTGTCCACAAATTTCAACTTGCAAGAAGAGAACATTAGTACACTAAATATTTTGATCACTAATAAACATAAGATATATTCATCATATTGCTCTTTACTCATATATATGTATATATCATGATTCTAGGATTCACAATCTATGTTCACTATTTACACTATCACTTTCCTTATGATAATTTCATTTCATTTCTTCTACTACTAGACATTATTTCTCATTCACTAACTTTGAACATTATATGCTTCATCATTACATAATGTACACTCTCTATTTATATTTTTCAATTCTCTATTCTCATATTCACTTTATATTTCACTTTCTCTATTATTCTCCATCACTTGCATTTCACATGCACTATCACTTGATATCTCATATCATTATAACATCTTGCACTAATTCATGGTCTTCATATAAGAGTAGGGAGGGAGTAGCTTTGCCATTTGCCATTATGGGGCTCTATTATATCCTTGGTGTAATGATGCCTTTTGCATCCTTTTGTAGCCAAGGCCTCTAAGGTGACCTATCCTTGACACAATGATGCCTTTTGCATCAATTGTGAACAAGGCCTCTATGTCACATTTATAGGATGACCTATCCTTGGCACAATGATTCCTTTTGCATCACTTGTACACAAGGCCTCTATGTCATATACCTTTGCATATGGTACCTTTTGTACTCATAATGTCAAAGGGCTCTAAATACCCATTGGTTAATGGCAGGGATCCTCTTGTACCTCCTCTCCTATGAGGTTTATGTGTTATTGGCTCAAGAAAGATATATTCATTCATGCTTATTGAATTAAACATATTGGCTATCTCTTCTTATGTCACTCATTAACAACCTATGAGAGTTGAGATGAGAGTTGCCACTATCCACCATGGGGCTCTAATGTCTCCTATCCTTATTCTCAAGTTCAATACTCTTAGAGTCAAGGCCTCTATGACACTAACTACCCATGAATGGCCTCTTAGGCACTTATACCCACACTCATATGATGTTAATGGGTCACATAAGATCCATACAAATTACATTACTATGGTATATAACTGTCTAAGAGATGATTGATTACAAATCTGAACTTATCATAATGATACAATTCTGAATTTACCATTGGCAATAAAGGTAAAGAGGCATTCGTACCTGATATACATACGATTGCCTGATTTGGAAGTGATAAATGATAGAAACTTACTTGTTGACTGTGGCTATTTGCTGCAAAAAAAAATCAGTGTTTCTCCGATTTCTAATTCCCTATGCTTGTTGCTGAAATCTAATTGTCTTATTATTGTAGACTCATGCAACTCATGTTTGATGATGAGATGTGTTGAATGATTCCTAATGATTCTCTTCTTCCTTCAATCCATCTATCTTACTCTTACCTCTTGATGAGTATATCAAAAATAATATATATATTACTCTAACATATGTCTTTCTCTTCCTTTTCTATCTCTTATCAAATTCTATACATATCTTTATTTCTACATACAAGATCCTTCCTTAGAATTATATATTGGTTTGCTTTGCTGTCCACTTCATAAATATATTCTTTCAGTTGTGCTTTCGAAGATATCCCCTTCTTTATTCCTCCCTATTCCTTAAACAGTTTGGAATGGTTGCCTTATGGATTGGATGCATCCCTCCGATTGATCATTTCGTTATTAACTCTTAAGTTAAACTTTTCATTAACTTACTTACTCTTTTTCCTTCATAACCGATGCCATTAATCATCATCGATAACGCTGTGTTCATTGCAATTGATTATTGCATGTATCATTCTTTTGTGCGAGGTCTCGTTCTTGATGGATATTTAGTTATGAGATGCATAGTGTCCTTTAATTTAATCAACGCATGTTTTGTATAATGTTTGCTATTTTGGATGGCTACTTTAATTGCTTTCCTTGCAACGATTACAATTGATCACCTTTTAGGATCCATGTGGATTACATTACTCTAATGTGATTGAGACTTGTCTTTTTCTTTTGATGCTTCAAGTGATCGATAACTTAGACCAATCTTGACTTATTAATTTTAGTTCTATCTTGGAATATAGATTGTTGATATGTGTAGCTGTTTCTAAGGTTTTCCTTAAATAAGGTATCTGTCACCCAAAGGGGATTGGCTTGTACAATGTTAGTTACTTTATATATTAGTATATCATATTATAATATAGTAATCAATCTATATTCATATTTATATGATATATAATATTTGTATGGATAATAGATATTGGCTAATAATAATAAAAACTATTCATAATAATAATGTTATAATAATTTATATTATTTCGAATTAATATTTTCGAAGGCAATTTTGTCGTTTCTCTTATTATGATGTTTAAATCTTTAATTTAAACAATCTCTTAGTATCGGAACATGACAGTCTGCCCCGCCCAAAGATTGCTTGTCCTCAAGAAATAACAACTAGTATGCTGTAAAAATAATTCAATTTCTTTGAAGAATTGTTGTTAGTATTTTTGCCTTCATGTTAACATTCTTTTAAAGTATGAGGGCAATTTTTTTTTGTATTTCCCAATATATCTTGACAATGAGTAGTGGTGTGTATGAAGTATATGTGCTACACTAAGTATATTCGTAATACACCAAGTATAATTTTGCATGCAACATACATGTAAGTACATAAAACACAATGGGTGTGTATATACATGTGATACATGAAGATGCAAAGTATGAATTGTTCATGTGATATATGAAGTATGCATGTAAAACATGAGGCATCAATACACATAAGGCCTAAAGCATACACAAGTTTACATGAAATATGACAAGTATGCACACGTAATACATGAAACATACACTTGATATACTACTTCTGAAGTAGTTACACATAATATGCAGTACATGCTCTTAACAACACGGAGTATGCACATAAATCACAAAGCATACATAAGTCATGGTATATCCACATAAGTCGCAAGTATGAATACATAAGTCACTAAGCATTCAATGTAATATACATGTAAATCATGAAGCACACTTGTATAAAGTATGAAGTCACGAGTCATAAGGTATACACTTGAACACACATAAGTCACAAGGTATTACAAGATATGCACTTGAATAGTCAGACTAGAGTATACACTTGAATACACTCCATAGTTCATACAATTGCAAATACAAGTCATACAATTTCACACAATTACAAAGTCAAAGAGTATACACATACACTCAATTTTCAAATACAATTATAGAGTCATACAATTTGCAAGTGCATAGAGTGTACAATTGTAAGTCATAGAATATACAAGTCATAGAGTCTTCATTTGCATATATGTACAATCATGGTGTATACAAGTCATACAGGGCCAAAGTCGCACATTCGAATACATAGTTATTAAATACACTAAAGTATGAATGCAATCATGCTTGAATACAAGTTCAAAGAGTATACATTCAAATATGAATACAAGTCACAAAGTACATCTTCAAAGACAAATATAAGTCATGGAGTGTACATTTGAATACATATTCACACTCAAATACAAGTCACACACAATCATACTGGCATGTGTATATGAATACAAGTCATACAATTACAACTTCTTACAATTGCAAGCATATACTTGAATACAGAGTCATAGAGTGCACATGAAGTCATAGAGCATACAAATACAAACCATACTTAAATACACGTCATAGAGTAGATACTTGAATACAAATGCAAATCATAAAATGCACACTCAAATACACATACATGTGATAGAATATACACTCAAATTAAATCATAGAATATTCAATTACATGGCATACTCAAATACAATCGCAAGTCATGGAATATACACTCAATTACAAATACAAGTCATAGAGTATACAAGCACAAGTCATAAAAATACAAGTTATGGAGCATTCACTCAAATATAAATACAATCATAGAGTATACACTCAAAATACAATCATCAAAAGTGAACACTTGAAATACAGTTACAAAGTCATAAGATTGCAAAGGCATAGAACATACGAGTCATAGAGTATTCATTTACATACAAGTACAATCATTGAGTACACACTCGGGTATAAATAAATACAAGTACGAGCTATGGCACATACATTCAAATACAAATACAAGTATTCACAAATACAGATACATGTTCATAGAGCGTTCATTCAGATACAAATACACTCAAATACAAATACATGTTTAGAGCATACACTTGAAATAAATACACTTTATAGAGCATCCACTGCATATTAGGTGTACATGCAAACAAGGTATACAAAGCATACAAGTGCTAGTCATAGAGTATGCACTCAGATTCATAATCATACTTGAATGCATACAATATAATTACAAATCCATAGTCATAAACTTAGCGAATACACTTTAACCCTTTAAGCGTTCATATACATGTGGAATACTCTAATACCCACCAAGCATGAGGGCACAAGTATGACTACTTATGAAGCATGTAGTGAGAAGGTATAAGCATACACATGTAGGAATGGATCGTCTTACTTGAGTACACATGACGAATTATGACATGAGTTATGTATACAAATACACTCAATGAGGAATACCCACCAATAATTCACATAAATGTCCACGTGGCTCTCACATACAATCAAGGCAAGAAGCATATAGGAGCATGTAAGTAAGATTACACAAATAATAAGTAATACATGTAAAACACACTTGAACACAGACATAAATCATGACATAAATACATTAAAATACACGTAAGTACACACAAAGAGCATACTAGTAAGGCAAGGAAGTTAAAGCAAGAATACGAGTAATACACAAGGTGTGAGTCATATGAATCTTATAATGTTCTCTTTAAGATATCCTTGATCTCTCAACCTGTAACAAGAATAATTCTGAGTAAGTGATGTTAGTATCGTCATCAATAATAATTAATACAAATGTAATATTACTTTCACGTGCATATTTAATCCCTGCAATCACCGATGTTATAAATAATAAATGCTTATTATTCACAGGATGGCAGGATGATAGCTCTGATACCACTTGTAATGATAGCTCTGATACCACTTGTAATGTCCCCTTATCGCAACTTGAAATTTCTCAACCTTGTCCACAAATTTCAACTTGCAAGAAGAGAACATTAGTACACTAAATATTTTGATCATTAATAAACATAAGATATATTCATCATATTGCTCTTTACTCATATATATTTCATGATTCTAAGATTCACAATCTATGTTCACTATTTACACTATCACTTTCCTTATGATAATTTCATTTCATTTCTTCTACTACTAGACATTATTTCTCATTCACTAACTTTGAACATTATATGCTTCATCATTACATTACATAATGTACACTCTCTATTTATATTTTTCAATTCTCTATTCCCATATTCACTTTATATTTCACTTTCTCTATTATTCTCCATCACTTGCATTTCACATGCACTATCACTTGATATCTCATATCATTATAACCTCTTGCACTAATTCATGGATATCATATGAGAGTAGGGAGGGAGTATCTTTGCCATTTGCCATTATGAGGCTCTATTATATCCTTGGTGTAATGATGCCTTTTGCATCCTTTTGCAGCCAAGGCCTCTAAGGTGACCTATCCTTGACACAATGATGCCTTTTGCATCAATTGTGAACAAGGCCTCTATGTCACATTTATAGGATGACCTATCCTTGGCACAATGATGCCTTTTGCATCACTTGTACACAAGGCCTCTATGTCATATACCTTTGCATATGGTACCTTTTGTACTCATAATGTCAAAGGGCTCTAAATACCCATTGGTTAATGGCAAGGATCCTCTTGTACCTCCTCTCCTATGAGGTTTATGTGTTATTGGCTCAAAAAAGATATATTCATTCATGCTTATTGAATTAAACATATTGGCTATCTCTTCTTATGTCACTCATTAACAACCTATGAGAGTTGAGATGAGAGTTGCCACTATCCACCATGGGGCTCTAATGTCTCCTATCCTTAGACTCAAGTTCAATACTCTTAGAGTTAAGGCCTCTATGAGACTAACTACCCATGAATGGCCCCTTAGGCACTTATACCCACACTCATATGAAGTTAATGGGTCACATAAGATCCATACAAATTACATTACTATGGTATATAACTGTCTAAGAGGTGATTGATTACAAATCTGAACTTATCATAATGATACAATTCTGAATTTACCATTGGCAATAAAGGTAAAGAGGCATTCATACCTAATATACATACGATTGACTGATTTGGAAGTGATAAACGATAGAAACTTACTTGTTGACTGTGGCTATTTGCTGCAAAAAAAAAATAGAAATAATATGCTTTGTAATTGATTGCTAGCTGTTGTGCTGATGTCTCAAAGACTGTGATTCTTCTTCTCTTTCTCTGATTGCCAATTCCCTATGCTTGCTGCTGAAATCCAGTTGTCTTATTATTGCAGACTCATGCAATTCTTGTTTGATGATGAGATGTGTTGAATGATTCCTAATGATTCTCTTCTTCCTTCAATCCATCTATCTTGCTCTTACCTCTTGATGAGTATATAAAAAAATATATATATATTACTCTAACATATGTCTTTCTCTTCCTTTTCTATCTCTTATCAAATTCTATACATATCTTTATTTCTACATACAAGATCCTTCCTCAGAATTATATATTGCTTTGCTTTGCTGTCCACTTCACAAATATATTCTTTCAGTTGTGCTTTCAAAGATATCCCCTTCTTTATTCCTCCCTATTCCTTAAACAGTTTGGAATGGTTGCCTTATGGATTGGACGCATCCCTCCGATTGATCATTTCGTTATTAACTCTTAAGTTAAACTTTTCATTAACTTACTTACTCTCATTCATTCATAACCGATGCCATTAATCATCGTCGATAATGCTGTGTTCATTACAATTGATTATTGCATGTATCATTCTTTTGTACGGGGTCTCGTTCTTGATGGATATTTAGTTATGATATGCATAGTGTCCTTTAATTTAATCAACGCATGTTTTGTATAATGTTTGCTATTTTGGATGGCTACTTTAATTGCTTTCCTTGCAACGATTACAATTGATCACCTCTTAGGATCCATGTGGATTACATTACTCAAATGTGATTGAGACTTGTCTTTTTCTTTTGATGCTTCAAGTGATCGATAACTTAGACCAGTCTTGACTCATTAATTTTAGTTCTATCTTGGAATATAGATTGTTGATATGTGTAGCTGTTTCTAAGGTTTTCCTTAAATAAGGTATCTGTCACCCAAAGGGGATTGACCCGTACAATGTTAGTTACTTTATATATTAGTATATCATATTATAATATAGTAATCAATCTATATTCATATTTATATGATATATAATATTTCTATGGATAATAGATATTGGCTAATAATAATAAAAAATATTCATAATAATAATGTTATAATAATATATATTATTTCGAATTGATATTTTACGAAGGCAATTTTGTCATTTCTCTTATTATGATGTTTAAATCTTTAATTTAAACAATCTCTTAGTATTAGAACATGACAGCCCCTTTCTCTCCCTCATCTCAACCAACTCAATCCTCGTCATACACCTCTCAAGACTAAGTCTCCACCATTGATCTTGTGACACATGGATTTGGCCCTTCCTTGGCCTATAAAAGGAAGCTTATTCCCTCATTCTACCATCCACAAGCTATAGTAAAGTTACTTTGCAGGAATCCCAGCATGCCTTTGGCAAAGTATCCATATTGTTCATTGTATTATATCCATTATCCTCACATCCATACAATCATGGCTTCAATCATCCCTCTTCCATCTTCATAATAGTTGCATCGTAGGTAATTTCCATTGCATTTGTCCAACATATTGCCATTCAAGTATTGTCATCTTTTAAACAACAAGGAAGTACGCTTCTAAGAGCTCTATTCATCAAGATCAATACAAGATAGGTGACAATGGAAGTTTTGAGGTAAATTAGTTTTCAAGGTAATATTGCTTTATTTATTTGATTTGCACCATATTTCATTGAGATTATTGTATTATTACTAGTTAATACTGTTGACAATATTTCCATTAACATTTTTGGCACCCACCGTGGGGCTTTGCCCCATTTTTAACTTCCATCTGAGTGTTTTGTGAAGGTTCTTTCACGACAGGTCACTTCTACGCATACAACTTGTATACACCTAAAAATGACATGACTCTGTCTAAATAAATATTCTTAATATTTATTTTATCTAAATTCCTCTATCAATAAATAAATAAATAAATTTATTTATTCGATTCATATTTCCTCTAAGTTAGTTAAATATCAAAATATTTAATTACATCTTCCAAAGTCAAAATTAAATAAAATCTTTTATTTAATTTATTTCTTCCAAACAATTAAATAATTTCTAATTATTTAATTAAGTTGTCCATTCCTCCAAATTTAAATAAATAAATTAAATTTATTTAAATCATCTCACTCTCCGAAAATAAAATATAATTAAATATTTTATTTATTCTTCCAAAATTATGTGCAAGTAAATTAAATAAATTTATTTATTTAATTTGCTTTCTTATCTTCCAAATCTTCTAAAAATAAATTAAATAAATTTATTTATTCAATTTGCTTTCTTATCTTTCAAATCTTCTAAAAATAAATTAAATAAATTTATTTATTTAATTTACTTTCTTTTGTTCTAAATTATCCACAAGTAATTAAATAAATTTATTTATTTAATTATGCTTTGTTATCTTTTGAAAAATCTTTCTTATCTTCTAAAAATAAATTCTTCTTGTCATACAAAAGCAAAAGCTGAGTTAAAGCAACTTTGCTATTAAATTAGAAAAATATATTCTAATTTAAAGAAAATAAAAACTCATCCTCATCAAGAAAGTATTTAACTCAACAAAGCTTCTTTTTTTAATGACATGTGTCCTTCTTCTATTGGTTGCACATTCCTCAACCATCCTCCTTCGTTGATCTTCTCATTCCTTCTCAACCATTGATCTTCTCTCACCCATCTCTATAAATACAACCCTCTTCTTCTTCATTTCATCATCCATCATTTGAGCAAACTTATGCTGCAGAAACACAAGCATGCCTTTGGCACCCCATCTCACATTGCACTTCATATCATCCATTTTACTAGTGTGTTGAAGCTCACCTTCAATCACATAAAGTATCATAGCCATTCCATTCTTGTCATATTCAACAAGCAAAGGATCATATGCTTATGAGGGCTTCATATTATTATCAAGATCAAGAGCAGATAGGCGAGCAATGGAAGATGAAAGGTAAATGGTCGTAAGTATCACACTTTGTTGTTTTTAAATCTCCTTTTCCTTCACATTCTATTGGTGTTTGGGTTTGTTATTCATTTTGATTAATTCACATTTCCCCTTACATTTTTGGTGCCCACCGTGGGGCTCTTGCCCCTAAATACTAATCAAAATCTGAGTTTTTGAGACGCAGGTTCTATACAAGTTTCGTACAAGTTTTATGACAGGATCATCTGGCACATACACCCTTTGAAATGACTCTTTCATACCTTATTATGGTACATTTGTTAAATTAACGCATTTGTCTCTTCTTCCTGCACTTTTGACACCTGTCTTAGTGCATATGTACAACAATGCATGCTAGCTCTGTTTTTGCGCATATAGACTGCATAGCAGCACTTCTATTCTACACTGTAGTTTTTGGGATTTCATCTGATTTTTATGTTTGAACTAACATTTGTCTTGCAGGATTAGTGGCTGGATTAGATCATTTAGCTGCATTGATTAGTTCATTTAGATTAATTAGGGGTAAAAGTAACAAAAAAAATGCATGCATGCAAATTTCACGTAGTCCATAACTAGGAAGAGAGTAATTGAACCATTGCTATATCTGCATATTGCTATCTTCTTTAGTTAGATCATTGCTATCTTACAAAATAGGAATGAACATTGCTATATCTTAAACACTTCAAAGTTAACAAATGCGTGAGTGCCCAAAGTAGATAGCCCATTTAGTTTTTTTTACTTTTAACTAGGTTGGATTAATCACTGTCCTCTGTGTTTATCAAATGACAATAGGCTTATGCTCTCCCCTTAATTGGGTGACCAGAACGCCAGACTTGTTATTCCATCTATTTAACCTTTAGAGGGGCCTACCCTTGGATGCATGCATGTCCAAGTGGGAACGACCTCGAGTGGTAACAAGCTAAAGCCAAGCCCTACCAATCCACTTAAAATAAATTATGCTTGAGGTGAAAACCTCTTGCAACGAGTGCTGTTGTGTTACACCGACAGCCAACCTCCGCCAAAACCCTCTAAGGTGTAACCCTTTGAGGCTGGGAGACTCCATAAAGGAGAGTAGTGCTACCGCATGTGTAACCATTCAAACAGTTGCCTTGACTATGAACCACTTGTTTAGTATACCAAAAACCCCTATTTGTTGACACAAAGGGCGGAGCTCTTGAAGTGGCCTCGATTCATGTGGTTCTTAGTAGAGGTAGCAAGGACAATCCTATGGATTGGTGGGGGTACGAGCCTAAGGAAACCTAGATCTGGTATGCATCAGAAGTGCGTGCCGTGGAGGGGAGCCAGTGCTACTAGATCTTGGAGCTACACACTTTGAATATGCACAGCTAGAGGATTCAACAAATATTATCCTATCCAGCCTAGGGTGTACTTGTTTTTGAGTCAAAATAGTCCAAAAATATAAAAAAATAACAAAAGATAAAATCATGAAAACTTCTATGTGTTTGTTGTTCTTTATCTGCCATAATTGAAAATCAAAAGCAAAAAAAGACCAAGTTTTCAACCAAAAATAGAAATTTTTGAAAAACGTACCAAAAAAACTCTGCAAAAAAAACTTTGTCAGATCTATGCATATGCTTTGACCTACAACACTTTTATCCTCTGTTTCCACGTATTTGTAGCTACGCATCTATCACAGTAAGCTTTTCCGGTCTTGTGTCAATTTCTATCGAGATGGCAAACCAATTAGAATATATTGGTCAAAAACTCTAATATCTGCAATTGCAAATAAACTTAGGTCCCTCACCCCAAGATTGTGTAGCAATTTCTCAACAAATCCAAGTCTTACAACAAGAAATGGCAATCTTGCAAGCTAAATGTGCCAGTACTAGCTACGCCTCACCCCAAAATCGTACATCCTTTTCCCATACTCATGACAAGGTAAGCACTACCTCAAGTCAGAAATCATATACCACCCCATCTACTAGTCCTCCTTCACTATCTTCTAAGGCACATATCCCAAAGCATACCGGTTCTACACCAACACTACCATCTAGTTCCTCAAACTCTAATTGAAAAACTAAAAAAGAATCAGATGAGTTTTGGGAAAAATATTTTTCAAATTTATACAACAAAAGAAAAGCTATGGAGAAAGCCAAATCCACTCATCCATTACCTCATTCATCTACCCATACACCTATGAAGGATGTGATCCAAGGACTACCAGTAGAGAGTCAACCATGTCCGCAAAATTTGGTCCATGATCTTACAAAAGATTCTTCCAATAACATGTCAAATCCTACAACCCTTTCATGTGATCCTCAACCCCTTGAACTTATCGAAGAACCTCCTACTATGAACCAAAGTCAAGGTCCGTCAAACATCCATGTTGTTAACCAAGAATCTATCCAAGAGCTATCCACTTCCACTCAAGAAGACCAAGAGCTATGTCAAGAGCACACCTTAGAGCATGTGGAAACATCCACCCTTTATCTAAATCAAGATCAAAAGACCCCCATCCAATTTCAAACCATTCATAACCTTTATCTCTTCCATGAACAAGATAATTGTTGACCTTTTTTTCCTCTACCCGGAGTCAAATAATTCAAGCAGCATCAGTCACTGTGCATATCCCCAATGTAAGCTATATTTGTGATCTTGAAGTCTGAACTCAAATCTCAAGGTCTGAAGCTTGATTGAGGAAGCTTACCATGTGAAAGAGCTTGAAAAAATAAGCAAGTTTGCTTTTTACATCACCCTGAAATATGCTAAAATAAGGAAGTTATGTGTAGTCAATGTTCTGGTCAAACCTGATTTTCCAGGAGGGGTCATATTTTGAACATCGGGTGATATTTGTAATATCACCCCGATCTTCGAAATATCACCCGATCTTTTCTATATCACCCCGATCTATGAAATATGACCCGATCTTTTCTATATCACCTCGATCTCTGAAATATCACCCAATCTTTTCTATATCACGCCGATCTCTGAAATATCACCTGATCTTTTCTATATCACCCCAATCTCCGAAATGTCACCCGATCTTTTCTATATCGCCCTGATCTCTGAAATATCACATGATCTTTCCCATATCACCCCGATCTCTGAAATATCACCTGATCTTTCCCATATTACCCTAATCTCCGAAATATCACCCAATCTTTTCTATATCACCCTAATCTCTGAAATATCACCTGATCTTTTCTATATCACCCCGATCTTTGAAATATCACCTGATCTTTCCCATATCACCCCAATCTCTGAAATATCACCTGAAATTTTCTATATCACTCTGATCTCTGAAATATCACCTGATCTTTTCTATATCACCCCGATCTCTGAAATATCACCCGATCTTTTCTATATCACCCTGATTTTCAAAATATCACCCGATCTTTGCTATATCACCCTGATCTCTGAAATATCACCCGATCTTTTCCATATCACCCCGATCTTTTCTATATCACCCTGATCTCCAAATATCACCTGATCTTTTCTATATCACCCCGATCTCTGAAATATCACTCGATCTTTTCTATATCACCCTGATCTCCAAAATATCACCTGACCTTTCAGTTGACCGAAGTTTTGACCACCTATGTCTCCTCTGTCCTGGCAAATTTTGACATGATGTAGAGGCAAAAATGCATGTTTTTGCCTCCTCTTTCCTATGGCGGGCTTTTTAGAGGAATATTCTCACTTTCAATTTTAGATCCAGATTTGCATATTTGGATGAAGGGACGTTTCAGTGACCATTTTGGGGCAGATACAGATATTTCTTGCATTTATTGTTGCTTGAGGAGGAAGCAGCTCGCATTCATGATCAGAAGATATTTCTCCACCGCCTGGTTTCAGATCGATGAGTAGGCTGCTGCATTAAAGACTCGAAAATATCTTCTATGTGCCCTATCCCAGATATTTGATGCCATAACTGATGTAGGTGGACAGTCATTCAGAGAAGATATTTTCTGATACAGCTCATAGAGCAATTTTGTAACTGACTTAGGGCATTATTTTTGGAATGCTATATATATGCATTCGTATGATGTAAATAAGGTTGGAACTTTTTAGCATACAGGCTTTTCTATTTCCAAACAGAACTTTTCTACCACTGTAACCTTGCCTTCCTACCAAATATATGCAAGTTATCATACCTCTTTTACTAATTTTCTAGTTCTGTGTGAATCTGCATACGGTTGTCTGTGAATGTCTTTGTTCCTCTTAATCATATTGTTTCTTGCCTCTGCTAGAATCATCTAATCTGTATATACATCCTTGCTATATCCAGTTGTGTTGTGCATTTTTTAGTTTTGTGAAAGTTTCTTTAAATCTATCTAGTGCATCACCCTTTTGTGTTTCAAGTTTTATTGTTTTATCTTTCACTTTAAAGCATTCCTTCTCCCTTTTCCTCCCAAAATTTAGTAGTTTTAGGTGATAATCAGGTAAAGAAGCCAGCCTTCTCCAGAGGTCTGATCTCTCTGAGTAAGGTCCCACACTTCAAGATCATTCATATTGTGTCATTGGAATGCTTGGAATCCTTCCAAGCAGGGTGCAATTTCACGTGACAACAGTTTTCTGGCACACCTGGTGGGACCAATTCGATGAACTTTTCATCAAGATACTAAGAGATTTGGTGTTCTCCTGGTATTACCAGCTTTCAGGGCAAGTTCTTCAACACCATGGCAACTCTACTGAACAAATCAGCTGGTTTCAGCAACCCAAGTACCTAAAATTTTTATCAAAGATCAGGATTTTGATTATTTTTCTAGTCTTTTCAGCTTCCAGAAAAGACTATTGTGGAAGAAGATCCCAAATTTAGGATTCCAAGCTTCAGGCAGGATAATCCATCTGTGCCTCCAAAACTGCTTCCTAGTTTTAAAATCCTAAGTTTTAGAGGCCCTCAACCTTCACAGGAACCTGTTCCTAGCTTCAAACAAATCCATCCTTCAAACCAAAGGGAATCTATGAAAGAGCCTCAAATTTCTCTACCATGGCAACCTTCTTGGATCAATCATCATGATTATAAAATACCAAACCTTGTAAAGGCCAATCCTCTCATACCCATTCAAAATCAGGCAGAGGAAAAAGTTGTAGACTCCAAGCCTATCATAATTCTAAGTTTCAGGTAGCCTTCTACTTTGATGGTTCCAACTTGGAAAGGGCCTTTTTTTAATCTTGTGAAGACCCTCCACCAAACATACCAATGGAAACACGCTCTAGCATTCAGCTAGCAGAAGAAGAGCAAAAGGGGTTTTTGTTGGCTACATTTCAAAGGCTAGATACTCAATTAGATATCTCTTTTCTAGACCCACTCTTTGCAGAGGAGGTTTCCAGGTTCAGCATACCAAGCTTCAAGAAAGCCTTTTCTCATGCATCCGAACAAGAAAGCAAGGTTGAAATGCAAGGTGTGCATGGGGAAAACCTTCAGCTACAAAGGCAACTTAATCAAAATCTAGAGGAGCAGCAGTCAAATGATGGAGGCATAGGGGAACAAGCTGCTAAGGTCACTTTAGAGGTGGATGATGCTGCCCTACTTCATGAGCTACCTGACTGTGTTGAAGATGAAAAAGGTGGACAGCTGGTTGTAGATATGCAACAGCATGAGAACACTGAAAATAATAAAAATTTGTTGCAGGTTGAGGCTGATGAAGCTGATTTGCAAGATATCAGTTTGTTGCAGGAGCTTCCTTTCTGTTGTACAGAGGAGTTTGAGGTTGATATAACAAATGAAAGTTTGCAGGAAGAGGCTACCTCATTGTTTGAACTTTTGCCTTCCTTTATTGAAGAAGAAAAGCTTCAAATGGAGGGCGCTTCTCTAAGTAAAAATGGGAATTTTGAACTTGAGCTAGCTATTTGCAAGGGTCTTTTAAGAGCCAATAGCTTTGAGGAGCTACTGGCTGTCCTAGTGAAAGAAGATGTTCCTTTGACCATAGAGGAGGAATCAATAAGGCAAACTATCATGCAAGGTGAAGATAATGATATCATTTCTGAGCTTTCAAATTGTCTTCTCTCTTGTCCAGCCTTAGTCATGAACAAGGATCTAGGCATGAACAAAAAATAGAAAGGTTTGAAGAATGCAACCATGATGACATTATATTGGCCTTCTTGGATTCTTTGAAGGAAGAAGGACAAAGCCATGAGGGCCCAAGTCAGCTGTTTCACACATAAGAGCAACATGAGAGTCAAATGAAGGACACCATCATACCAAATGGGGAGCTTGGGTTTTCAAAACAGAAAGAAGAGAAAGAATCAGAGTAGAGATATGAGATCAACTATGTTGATTTGCATGTCATTTCAAGGGGATGCCCAATCAGACATCTATCCTAGTTGGAGACACATCAAGAGAAGTTACTACATGTCATGCTTACCTCTAAACATGAGGTTGAGGATCAAAATGAGTGGGATCATCCCATTTATTCACCACAAGTTAGCATCATTAGCAATCAATCCAGGTGGATTGGCGAGTTTATCTCCATTTTGTGGGGGGTGTTTTATCAATTTATCATATGCCTATTTCCCCCTTACCTCTTTTTAACTGCCCACATGAATGGAAAACATTGTAAATTGTTAAGAAGGGGTAGTTACTTCCAGGAACCAGTTAATGGCTTTGTTTAAGGTCGTGTCTGACTGGTTAGTTTAGGATTAGAGTAGGTTTCATTTTTGTTTTAGTTTTCACTTTTCCTAAGTGCTTATGTGCAAGCTACATTATCATTAGGAGAATGCATGCCTTTTTGTGTTTTGGAGACAATTTCTAGTTTCCTAGCATGTTTTAGACTTGACTCCATGCCCAATGGATGCCTAAGGCCACCGATCTAATTGTTTAGCAGGCAAACATCCCATAGAAGTCATCAAATTGTTGACCTTTTTTTTCCTCTAGTCAGAGTCAAATAATTCAAGCAGCATCAGTGAGTGTGCATATCCCCAATATAATCTATATTTGTGATCTTGAAGTCTGAACTCAAATCTCAAGGTCTGAAGCTTGCCTAAGGAAGCTTACCATGTGAAAGAGCTTGAAAAAATAGGCAAGTTTGCTTTTTACATCACCCTGAAATTTGCTAAAATAAGAAAGTTATGTATGGTCAATGTTCTGGTCAAACCTGATTTTCTAGGAGGGGTCATATTCCAAACATCAGGTGATATTCAAAACATCAGGTCATATTCTAAACATCGGGTGATATTCAAAAATATCAGGTCATATTCCAAACATCAGGTGATATTCAAAAACATCGGGTCATATTCTGAACATCAGGTGATATTTGTAATATCACCCCGATCTTTGAAATATCACCTGATCTTTTCTATATCACCCCTATCTCTGAAATATCACCTGATCTTTTCTATATCACCTTGATCTCTGAAATATCACCCAATCTTTTCTATATCACCCCGATCTCTGAAATATCACCCGATCTTTCCCATATCACCCTGATCTCCGAAATATCACTTGATCTTTCCCATATCACTCCGATCTCTGAAATATCACCTGATCTTTTTCATATCACCCCGATCTCTGAAATATCAACTCGATCTCCAAAATATCACCTGATTTTTTCTATATCACCCCGATCTCTAAAATATCACCCGATCTTTTCTATATCACCCCAATCTCTGAAATATCACCTGATCTTTGCTATATCACGCCGATGTTCGAAATATCACCTGATCTTTTCCATATAACCCCGATCTCTAAAATATCACCTAATGTTTTGCATATCACCCTGATCTTTGAAATATCACCCCGATCTCCAAATATCACCTGATCTTTTCTATATCACCCTGATCTCTGAAATATCACCTGATCTTTTCTATATCACTCTGATCTCTGAAATATCACCTGACCTTTTAGTTGACCAAAGCTTTGACCACTTGTGTCTCCTCTGTCCTGACGAATTTTGACATGATGTAAGAGGCAAAAATGCATGTTTTTGCCTCTTCTTTCATATGGCGGGCTTTTCAAAGGAATATTCTCACTTTTCAATTTCAGATCCGTATTTGCATATTTGGATGAAGGGATGTTTCAATGATCATTTTGGGGCAGATGCAGATATTTCTTGCATTTATTGCTACTCAAGGAGGAAGTAGCTCGCATTCATGATCAGAAGATATTCCTCCACCGCTTGGTTTCAGATTGATGAGTAGGCTGCTGCATTAAAGACTCAAAAATATCTTCTATCTGCCCTGTCCTAGATATTTGATGCCATAACTGATGAAGGTGGATAGTCATTCAGAGAAGATATTTTTTGATACAGCTCATAGAGCAATTTTTGTAACCAACTTAGGGCATTATTTTTGGAATGCTATATATATGCATTCGTATGATGTAAATAGGGTTGAAACTTTTTAGCATACATGCTTTTCTATTTCCAAACAAAGCTTTTCTACAACTGTAACCTTGCCTTCCTACTGAATATATGCAAGTTATCATACCTCTTTTACTAATTTTCTAGTTCTGTGTGAATCTGCATATGGTTGTCTATGAATGTCTTTGTTCCTCTCGATCATATTGTTTCTTGCCTCTACTAGAATCATCTAATCTGTGTATACATCCTTGCTATATCTGGTTGTGTTGTGCATTTTTCAGTTCTGTGAAAGTTTCTTTAAATCTGTCTGGTGCATCACCCTTTTGTGTTTCAAGTTTTGTTGTTTTATCTTTCACTTTAAAGCATTCCTTCTCCCTTTTCCCCCTAAAATTTAGTAGTTTTAGGTGATAATCAGGCAAGGAAGCCAACCTTCTCCAGAGGTCTGATCTCTCTGAGCAAGGTCCCACACTTTGAGATCATTCCCATTGTGTCATTGGAATGCTTGGAATCCTTCCAAGTAGGATGCAATTTCACATGACAACAATAATACCTATGAAGAAGCTATCCATGAGCAACTCAATCCTATACATGGGAAAGAGATCCAATTCCAAGCTGTCCATAATCTATACCTTCTCTATGATCAAGATATTCCCTATGAAGAAGATGTCCTTGAACAACTTGATCCCATACCCATTCGTGAGCAAGAAACCTCCATTAATTCTATCCCTCTTCCATCTAATCCCATCCATGATCCAACAACTTCTACTTCCTCTGATGAGACACGTGCCTCCCAAGTGCACATGAAGGATCAACCCAGTAACTTAGATATAATGATGATTAAGATTCTAGTGATCCTTCACCATCCATTATCGACCAAGCTGTAAATCCATTATCCTATATCCTTGGTCTAACTACCTTCATGCATGAATGTTCTTCCTTAGAACACCAACAGCTGTTGTCTACCTCTTCACCTTCCTCATCCAATAAGGAAATCATGTCTAGTGTTCCACCTATACATACTCCCACGGTCCCTCGCATACTCCAGAATATGAACTATCAAGGTAAAGGATTAGGCCTTCACGAACAAGGTATTTTGGAGCCTATCCATGTCAAAGTTCATCCACCCTCATATGGCCTTAGATACACACCCCAAGGTGAACAATCTCAAGATGTTGGTACTTCCTTCACTCCTCCTAAGTCCACCACTTTCCATCACAAACCCTATCATGCCCCCAAAACATATGTCGCCATTCCACCTCCATCATCCTACAATTGTCAAAAGCATGTGACCATACACCTTCCACCATCCAGTCTACCTCCACTACTTCTAACTCCTAACATCCCTCCATGCAATTTACCTCCACTTCTTCCAACACCTTATCCATCCATCTATAAATCCTCTAAATATCCCAATCATGGCCAACAAATGCACATGTTGTCTAAACAATGAGCTTCCACCAACCTCACTACCACCATCCCTAGGGGATTCAAAAGCACAAATCTGTATGCCTCTACCTATAAAGTTAAAAATCCTAAGAGTCCTCATGACCTAGGATACAAAACCCAAGAATCAAAGAAACATCCATCTCAAAAGCTGCATACACCCACGTACCTCAATCCCAAACTAAAAAAGGTGTGGGTCCCCAAGCAAGAAATAATTATCTCAGAAGCTACACAAAAGCTACATATACCCAAGCCCATACCTTCACAGGTAAAATCTAAAAGCAAAATGGTTTGGGTACCCAAGCAAAAATCCCTAAAGTTACATGAGGCATCCACCTCTCAAGAATTCCAACCATTCACTTTCTCCCATTCCATCCAAAAGTATCAAATCCTTCCATCCCACATGACAAACAAAAATCAGAACAATGCAAAGTCTATGTGGGTCCCTAAAGGCCTATATCATTCATCCACCAAGAAAAACTCTCCATTGCTTCCTACACCACCTTCCCATCATTAGCTTCAATGTTTATCATGGTATGTGCAACCGTTGGTCATGGTTTTCTTCCATTCCACAACACTTCTGTATAACTCCATCTCCCCTCTCTTCCACTACTATCCTACATATCTTCCTCATCCTATGGTCCATGCTTTTGCATAAACCTTCCTTCCATCTTTGCATAAGTCATTCTGTATTCCACATCATCATCCACTATCGCACCTTCCATAATCCAATATCTACCATTCTCCATCTCACATTCATGCAATCCCCTACCAACATCTATAAGCACACTAGACATGGTCCATACAATAGCATCCATCTAGTGGGACTATCACCTTTCAAAGAACTATATACTTGAGTCTCTCCTTTCCGTGTCCACCTATCCTATCCAAATATTCAAAAAAAAAAAAGTAAAGAGAAATCCCTTCGTCCAATGGTGAAAATCTGGCAAACAGGCACCTTGGATAAGTACCATGATGAAAACCTAGCAAACAAGCGTAATGTGTAAGTTGATCTTCTACGTCACCTACACTTGGGGGTACCTTGTCTCATCAACATATCACTCTTCTCCTATCAATTTCCTTCCATACCATTTCCTATTATATCCTTCTATCCATTACATACCTATCTTGTCGTGTCAATCCATCCTAAATCTTCATTTCCTCTATTTTTTGATCTCGATAAAGATTGGGGGCACAATGTTAACAAATGTTCTAGATGTCTCTTGACATACCTTATCCCTCCAAAACCACACAAATCCTTCATTATCCTCTCATCCTCCTGTCGTCATAAACATTGTCATGAAAAATCCTACGTATTCTACCTACAATGGGGCATGTTTTTCTCATTCAACATAGTCCTTGGAGATCACATCCTTGTTTCCTTCTACCTACCTTGTCATTGATCCCCTATCACCCATCCATCTCCCTATCTATGGTGTTTCCCTTGTCATCAGTATCTAGCATTAAGGCTATCCAAAATTATTATCCAGTATCATGTCCACAGTGTCAACCTAGCATAGCCTCTGTCATTAGTGTTATCTGTTCCATATCTGATCCATATCTTAGGTCCATCAGGACTCACCTTGAACTACGACGCCTCTATGTCGTCACATAGGCAAGGCCATTTTCAATGCGCCCCCGAGGCTTCGCTTCCCATCTGTTCCATATCTTGTTGTCTGTCCTTCTCTCTATCCACGTTCCCACCCTTTCACTAGGAAAGCAAGCACAGCAAAGCAAGCTTCACAAAACAAAAATCTTGACGCAGAACATCATCCTATCCAAAACAAAGAAGAGCACCATAGAGAAACACTCACACCAATTCTATATCAATTATGGAAAAAAGACACATCTAATGCAAGAATGTTTTGTGAAAAGGTTAACTTACATTTTCTTGAATTTTTGTTATTATGTCTTCCTATGCTACTCAAGGATGCCAAAATCTAGAGATGCTATGATGGGGGCATAATTATTTTTTGTCTACTGTTTGTGGATCAAACTTTAGTAATGTGATGACTTCTGTCTAACAACATGATCAGCAAAAGATCATCGAGGACTTTGGAGGTCTGAACATGAAAAAGGGCAATCCTTGTCTGTTGAAATACAAGAAATACTCAGGTCATCTAGATTCAATTTTGACTAGATGCTTGTATTAACTTGCTATATCAAAATCCATGTAAGTAATACTCAGGTCATCTCGGTTTAATTATACCTAGATGCTTGTATTTTCTTATAACATAATAAAGCCCAATGATGAAAGCAAAGTACTTGCAATATCAAGATGACATGTATCTACATCCATATCCATAACGTATCCAATTACATCGCATATCCGTATCCATATCCATATCCCATGTAATAAGAAAATCCTATAGCAGCTTGTCAGTCCTTCAATCAAATTTCTTCTATCGATCAAATTTTCATCTGTCTTCATATCTCTCATCAACAGTTCTAGCTATCAAATCCGACCAGTGATCAAAATGCAAGTTTTTCCTTAATCAATACCAATCGAGTCAAACCAATCTTCTCAAATTATCCAATTGCAATCAGCAGCCTTGATCCTAATCTTGTTGTAAACCATATCAATTAGTCATAACTATCCTTCATGTTGCTCTAGGGATATATCGTTCCCTGCCATGACAATACTGTCGTACATTGTTATCATATCAAATGTCTTAGATAGGATGTTGCATTGTCGAAACCAGACCTGAAGTCTTATACGACATGTTTCATTCCTGAAACCAAATATCATCGATCTATATCCTTGGTTTGCTGCTCGATAGTGGCAATACCTTGTTTGTTCTTGTATCATTTGTGCATACTTGCTTACTTGCTTGTATGTGTTATCATTTTATCTTGCATCACATATCATTCACCTATTTCTTCTCCATCTAACCATTTCTTCTCCTATCAACCTATCTTCTTCGTGAGATTGTCCATCTCATGCCTTCTGGCTTCTTCCTGTCCAATTTCCTGAGGTGCCATCCTATCGTTAAACTTGTACCAGGGGCAAACTGGGGCATGTATCATTTTTAGACAATATTATTCTTTGAAACAACATAATAAAACACATTGCATCAAAGAGGGGCAAAATGTATACACCTAAAAATGACACGACTCTGTCTAAATAAATATTCTTAATATTTATTCCATCTAAATTCCTCTATCAATAAATAAATTTATTTATTCGATTCATATTTCCTCTAAGTTAATTAAATATCAAAATATTTAATTACATCTTCCAAAGTCAAAATTAAATAAAATCTTTTATTTAATTTATTTCTTCTAAACAATTAAATAATTTCTAATTATTTAATTAAGTTGTTCATTCATCCAAATTAAATAAATAAATTAAATTTATTTAAATCCTCTCACTCTCCAAAAATAAAATATAATTAAATATTTTATTTATTCTTCCAAAATCATATGCAAGTAAATTAAATAAATTTATTTATTTATTTTGCTTTCTTATCTTCCAAATCTTCTAAAAATAAATTAAATAAATTTATTTATTTAATTTGCTTTCTTATCTTTCAAATCTTCTAAAAATAAATTAAATAAATTTATTTATTTAATTATGCTTTCTTATCTTCTAAAAATAAATTCTTTGTCATACAAAAGCAAAAGCTGAGTTAAAGCAACTTTAAAGCAACTTTGCTATTAAATTAGAAAAATATATTCTAATTTAAAGAAAATGAAAACTCATCCTCATCAAGAAAGCATTTAACTCAACAAAGCTTCTTTTTTTAATGACACGTGTCCTTCTTCTATTGGTTGCACATTCCTCAACCATCCTCCTTCATTGATCTTCTCTCACCCATCTCTATAAATACAACCCTCTTCTTCTTCATTTCATCATTCATCATTTGAGAAAACTTATGCTGCAGAAATACAAGCGCACCTTTGGCACCCCATCTCACATAGCACTTCATATCATCCATTTCACTAGTGTGTTGAAGCTCACCTTCAATCACACAAAGTATCATAGCTATTCTATTCTTGTCATCTTCAACAAGCAAAGGAGCATATGCTTCTGAGGGCTTCATATTATGATCAAGATCAAGAGCAGATAGGCGACCAATGGAAGATGAAAGGTAAATGGTCGTAAGTATCACACTTTGTTGTTTTTAAATCTCCTTTTCCTTCACATTCTATTGGTGTTTGGGTTTGTTATTCATTTTGATTAATCCACATTTCCCCTTACACAACTTCCAGTTCTACGCATACAACACTTCCTATTGCGCTTTCACCTTTCAGTGCATCCAACTTGTATTGTTGTGCATCTATGTCACCTTATGGTGCTTTTAACCTTTCTACACATACACGATGCAAACCTGTGCATAGAATCATTACTACTATGCAATTCAAATCTGCACATATAGCATGCAGTGCTGCGCATTTAATCTTCAGTCCTGTGCATTTAACTTGTCACAGAGGATTGTAATGTTTTTATGATATTTTCCGTACTAACTTTCATTTGTAGGATTAAGAGCTGGTTAGGCACTTGTAGTTGCATTTAATTCATACAAATTGCACCTAGTTTTCTAAGTAGGGGAGAGTAATCATATAATGTTCATGCAAATTTCATCTAGCTTCTAAGTAGGAGGAGTAATCTTATCATCTTGCATACAATCTTCACTTAGATTTTTAATTAAGGGAGAGTAATCATATCATGTTCATGCAAATTTCATCTAGCTTCTAACTAGGAGGAGTAATCTTGTTATCTTGCATACAATTTGCATTACAAATTTCACATAGTCCTGACCTAGGGGCAAAATTAAACAATTTCTTTATGCTTTTTCACTATCTTGCACTACAATCTTTCACATAGAATAATAGGGGAAAGTGATACTTGCTTTTTTTTTTCCTTCAAACAACAGTCTACATCTAGATTTGTTAGAGGATTAAAATGAACAACAATCTTTTCCAAGTTATTTCTATCTTGTTTTGAATTTATGTGCTTGGTAGGTTTAAATCATTTAGTTATTCTTCTTTTAACTAGGAGGGTAAAGAACCATTGTTTTCTATGCTTGAAAAATGATAACAAGCCTATGCTCTCCCCTTAACTGGGTGACCAAAATGCCAAACTTATCATTTTATTTTTGTCATCTTTAGAAGAGTCCTAGCCTTGGAATTTCATCCTTCCAAGTGGGATGACCTTGAGTGATAACGGGCTAAAGCCAAGCCACCTCCACGACACTTAAAATAAATCGTGTTTGTGACAAAATTTGCAAACAATGGGTGTTGTTGTCTTACATCGACCAATGTTTCCCCCAAAACCCTATGGAGCATAACCTCTGTAGGCTGGGAAGCCTCCTTATCAGAGCGAATGGCCACACGTGTAACTACCCAAACAGATGCATTGACTAAAACCATTTGTTCTAGTAAACCAAAATCCCCGATTCGATGATGCAGGAGGTCAGACCTCTGAATCCGTCCAACATCATACACTCATCTAGAGTGGAGATAGAAAATTCAACTCTTCGGAGGAACTATACTTGATATGTGTGAGAAGTGAGTGTCGTGGAGAGGAGTCGGTGCTATCAAGTTACTATCTGTCACACCTTTATGTAAGTGGCTAGGGAAACCCAAGTTGGAATTCATCAAGTATTGTCTTTGCCATCTCTAAGACTATAATTGTTTGTTTTTTTAAAATTTTGTCAAAGTAATCATGGAAACCTTTTGTTCTCTATGTTTTCTAGCAATAACTTTTGTAACATCAAAAAATGTTCTCTTGGGGGACTTTTCCCTCTTTAGGTTTAGCTCCCAAGTCTTTTGTATGCATTTTGGACATCTTACATCATAATTTGGCATCCCGATGGAAGAACCCTAGGTTTTATGGCAAATAGGGCGTAGGGGGACCCCTTGAGCTTAACCTACCCAAAATAGGGGGGAGGACTTGGGTGTCCGCACCCTAGTCCTGCCCTATTTTGGGTCAGGCCCAAATTTTTAGTGTCAGTTTATGACCGTTATTTGGTCCCTAGGCTGACACGGTAAGTTTGAATTTATGAAACCTTGGCAGGAATGCTTGTAGTTGCATATAAAAGCATGTTTAGGAATTTATTTGAAAACTAGATTGAAATTAGATGATCATTAGCTATCAACTTGTATGTGCATTGGTGATTCAAGGCTTTTCAAGATTTGTGTTGTCTATGTGTTTGTGTTTGTAGATTTGAGCATCCACTTCCTCATCAAATGAAGAGCATCTTCCTCTCATGAGATCTTCACTACAAGGTGACATTATATTATGTTTTCATCATTATTTCATTTGGATTTTGCCTTTGCCTCACAAGGGTACACATTGTCTATCTGAAAATGATGTTTAGAGACTTAAGTGTCCTCTAGGGCTTGACTGAGGTAAGCCTCTAAACAGCACAACCCCCTCCCAAAGTTTTCATTGTTGCAAGTTATAGGTTGAGGAGCTAGACAAAGGGAAGTTACGAGAAGACATCTTGGAGTGTCAGAATTGCAGAACAAAAGGAAAATCTGCCCCTTGGACTTGGGTGCTTGCTCCCTAGTCCCCGAAGTTCTACAACAGGAAAATCTCTAGAACAACAGATACAAGTTACAGATTGAGTTTCCATATCCCGACAAAAAGCAGGGCCTTGGACTTGGGCGCCCACTCCTATGTCCATGACTTTGCCACCTCAAAACCCTAAAAATAGGTACTCTGTGATTTGTCATTTTACATCTCTTTGCAAGAGCATTTTTCGTAATTCATCAGTTTACTGTCATATTTGCATAATTAGGGTTTTGATGTGTAATTGAGCATAAGAGAAGAAAAATTGGTAATAAAACAACCTAATCCAATCTTTCCTACATTTGTAAGTGACCAAGGACCTAATAGTGCTCTACCACTCGATCTGAGGGTCCTTGAATGTATTTGGGTGAAAGGAGGATTCAAACACTAAACTAAACAATCCAAATTTTACCCTAAACAACTTGAACCAAAATCATTATTGTAAAACTTATTATAACTTAGAAAAATGTTCCAAGAAAATCAAATTGTCAAAATGAAACTGAAAAACCAAGTACATGTAGTTTTACACTTTGAAAACATCCTGCTGCACATATAACCAGTTTTGTTGTGCATTTAACTCATTTTGCTACGCATTTGAACCTTTTTGTTGAGAAAATAATATTTTGACACTTTTAACATAGAGTTGTGCATATAAAACACAGTGTTGCACATTCAAATTCAACCAAACCTATGCATTTGATCCACAGAGCTATGCATTTGACCATTTATCCTGCACTTTTGAAGCTGTGCATCCAAAATAGAGGCATATTTCGTACGGTTTGGGATAAAAACATTGTCAATTTTAGGTACCCTTTTTTTTGTAGTTTCACCCTGAAAAATTAATTGTACCTTGCAATCACCTTTTCATGTCATTACATTGCTATCAAAACACCTCAAAATCAAACCACAACTTGCTTTTAGGACCTTGTTGATACTCTACCAATCCAAACAAGACCTAGTTGGTTTTTATAATAGGATTTCACATTATCCTTCCCAACAAAACTATACTAGTGTAACCTTGACAAGAAAATAGTCCTCATCAAATAGCGGTGTCAATGTATCCCTATTTAGACTATCACTTGTATCAAAACCTCGATTACTATTAGACATTATAGCTCAAGAATTAACTTGTTTGAGACAAACATAGAATCAATGACAACCTTAGCAAAATATATTCACATCAAACTCACCTTTTGCCATATCACACTTTCAATCAAAATCAAAGTACAACCAACCTCATAATCCAATTTCATCTCATCCCAAAAATCTTGCATGGTGCAAACTAGATCTCAATCAAAAGAAAAGAAAAACATGGACAACCTTAACAATACTATACCCGATTGGATGATGAGGAAGTCACTCAAGAGGAAATCCTCCAACAACTCCAAAATCCTAAGTTTCAAAAGACAATGGATAGAGTTATTGCTACGGACCCTCAAAAGTATTTCCTTATGCTTGCTCAACAAGGAGTAAAGCTACCCGCAGGCTTCGATATCTCTAATCTACGGGAGACTAATCCCTCAAATGAATCGGAGTCATCGAAAGATGGCTACAAAATTGACCAAGAGGCTCCAAAAATAGAAAAGGGTAAGGATACAATCAATCCCTTGGATGCATTAACAACCCAAATCCAAGCCTTACAACAATAATTGGTAGATATCCAAAGCAGAACCACAACGAAACATTATTCACTTGAAGATATCTCACCTTACCCATTTGACAAATCCTTGAACATGATACCTTTCCCTATAAGATTTGAAGTGCCAAAATTTGACAAGTATAGAGGAAAAGGAGATCTTAGAAATCATATCAGGGAATTCAGTGCTGCTTGTCTTGAAGTCGCTCACAATGAAACTTATCTAATGTGACTATTCCCTAGAAGCCTAGGAGGACAAGCTATGGAGTGGTTTTCACGTCTACCTCCTGACATCTGCACCTTTGATGAATTAGTGGACAAATTTGTAACACATTTCTCTTATAACATAGAACATGAAATCTCCATGCTAGACCTTTGCAATAATAAACAAAAGGGAGGAGAATCATTTGCATGTTTCCTACAAAGGTGGTGGCAACTTATGAGCAAGTGTCCCTATCACATACCTGAAAAGTAGATGATAGAAATGTTCGTGCATAATTTGTCCACTGAGCTAAGTTATCAAATACATATCCAATGTCCATCAACTTTCAGCAAGGTTATTAAGATGGAGCTTCTCATTGAGAAAGCCTTGATAGAAAAGGGGCAAGTAAAGATATACAAAGTTACCCCAAGCTCTAATAACAATGCAGATAAGTCACGATTTTTGACTAAAAACAAACCCATAGTCAATGATGGTGTGGTAGATGCAAAACATGTGGCACCAAAGCAACCTATTTTCAACCTATCCAATCTGTAGAACAACACACCATCTACCAAGCCTCAAGGTACTAAACAAAAACAAAAAAACTTCCCACCAAGAAGAAAATTCACAGAACTTGGTGAATCACTTGAATCCACACTTAGAAAGTTAATTGGGGGCAACCTCATCACACTTCCACTAGTGCGTGAATATGAACCCAAATTCAAATATCCTTGGTGGAATGAAAATGATTTTTGTGAATACCATAGGAGCAAAGGTCATACAACCAATAATTGTATGAAACTCAAGCATGTCATTCAAGACCTTCTTGACCAAAAGTGCATATCCATTACTGAAGGACATACTACCAATGATGAACACATAGCATTCAAGAATCCTCTTCCTCATTACGAGAAGGGAGGACCTTCAAACCAAAACAACAAAAATAGTGCTAACAAAGTAAGATATAACATCTCTTCTTTTGAGTACATCAATGTGATCACCATCAATAACTAACCTGACTGTAATGTGACCACATGTCATGGGAACATAACTTTGCAAGGGGCTCAAATGAATCCATCTTCCACATCTAAGTCATCCTCCACATCAAACCAGTACAACATAATCAGCGAAATTCACAAAACACCCACGCATATTTCCATCTTGGAGTTATTACGTTTATCACCTTCCCATAAAGCCATTTTAGAGAAAGCTCTCTTAGAGACAATGGTTCCTATGAACCTTGATCAAGTTCAATTCTAGGCTATGGTAGGCCATCTCAGGTCACACTGCATTTCCTATCCTTCACTGAGAAGGATGAAATGTCAATCAATCAACCTCACAAAGCATCCTTGCACATTGAATCCCAAATACATAAGCACAAAATAAAGAGGGTCCTAATAGATGGAGGGGCTGGTTTGAACATTTGTACACTAAAGTTAATCCTTGCATTGGGGTTTTCTGAAAATACCGTGGATCCCAAGAAAAAGATAACCATCAAGGCATATGATGAGGAAGAAAGGACCTCCAAAGGAATGATGGTTTTGCCAATATGAGTTGGACTTGTAGAAAGAGATGTGGTATGTCAAGTTCTCGACATGGAGCTTGCATATAACATTCTTCTAGGTAGACCTTTGATTCATGCAATGAAGGCTATCCCATGAATGTGTCACCAATGTATCAAGTTCCAACATAATGGTCAAGAAATAACTATACAAGGGGATCCCAATCCATTTCAGTATTGCAATACCATATAATCTAAACCAAAAGTTGTGATACCTACCACTAGAGTAGCTTCTTCTTCCTCCAACCAAGTGGGTCCAAGTTCCTTAGCTTCCACCTCAAAAACATCAGAGCTTAAGATCAAAGTTAAAGACAAAGGCGTTGGGGAGTATGTTATTGAACAATCTTTCTCTCTAGCACAATTGCCACTATCACCAAACTCTTATGGGAAACCATCCTTGAACAAAGATAAGTCACTTGTGACTCTTGTGGGTCCTTTCATTAAATGGGGAAGCCTATCCGATGAGAGTGATGAGAAAGATGTCTTACAATGGCTTTTCAAAGATGAAAATAGTCAAGCCATACCAAAGGACCAACAACCTAAATCCTATAGAATAGTATGGTCAAGGTTTTTCCATTTTGCAAAGAATGGGATACAATGGTCATGGTCCCATAGGACTAAGAAATGATGGTATCATAGAACCTATCAGACCCCCTACTCAAACAACCCGAGATACTACTAGGTTAGGATACCAAGGTCAGCAGAAGAACAAAGGCAAGGGTAAACAAAAGGTTGAAGGCAATAAAGTTTTGCAGTGGTTGTTTTAAAAGTCTTATATCATGTTTTTTGTTATTATGTCTTTCTACACTACTCAAGGATGTTTTAAACTAGAGAAGCTATGATGGGGGCATAATCATTTTATTTGTCTTTTGTTTATGGGTTTTATCTTTAGTAATGTGAGAGCTCTGTCTAAAGACGTGATCAACATAATAATCATCGATGACATCAAAGGTCTAAACATGAAACAGGTTTAATCCTTTACTGTTGATACTCAAGCAATACTCAGGTCATCTTGGTTCAATTATAATTAGATTCTTGTATTAACTTGCTAAATCAGAATCCATGTAAGAAATACTGAGGTCGTCATGGTTTAATTATACCTAGATGCTTGTATTTTCTTACAACATTTTAAAAGCTCAATGATGAAACAAAGTACTTCAAATACTCGCACAATCGAAGATGACAATAATCCATATCCATACTTATCCCATGGCATTCCATTTCATTATAAGCATTTTATCATATTACCAAAATCCATGTGTCTTAGTGATCAGGTGTTTATCCATTTTCTTATCTTTCATTATCCCATTTCTTATCTTTCATTACCATTACCATTCATTATCCAATTCATTTTCTAACAATTTCTTCTGAAAAGTGTATTGTTATTAAGATTGAGTATACTTGGCATTAACAAAAATAAATCATAATGTGTTATAATCAAGTCCATCATCATAGTTACATATCATTTTGTTCATTGGGATGCATAAAAATACAAAGTACATCATAAGTTATCCATAGCAAGAGTCATATGTTCAAATTGTTCATTCATTTTAATTTCATATGTATATCATGATAGAAAACAAGAAAAATGTAAAAACATAGATAGAGTGATCATCAATTAAACCATCTTAGTGCATACATGCATTGTTCATGTCATTTAACATTATACTAATCAAAACATTTAAAACACCATTGCATATAGAAAAACCATCACATATAGATAAATCATCGCACATAGCATTAGGTTAGAACATCATAAGCATGTAGAGGCATCATGTCTAAATCATAGTCTATAGAAGCATCAACATAATCATCATAGTGTTACATCATACAAGTCGTCATATAGAGCATCAGGTCCATCACATAACATAAACATATGCATCAAAATCATAAACCATGTAAATCATCTATAAGCATAACACATCATAACATCATTCCATCATAATAGATCATAACATAGTCTACCAAAGTCATGATATCGTGTCATCATCATAAAAAAATAATAAGAATGTCCAAGTATACAATGATGTCAAAATAATAATACATCCCGGAATGTCTAAACCAAAATGGTGTATACATGTCCAAATAAAAAGGTACTAGAAATAGGTGCATGTCTAGAAATAGCTAGGAGTGGCTCCCCCCTGATGGTGCTAACTGTGGTGGTAGGATACCTCCTCCTCCTGATGGCCTTGTACTTGGTGCACCTCCTCCTCCTGATGGTCTGTGAGGTGGCCCCATAGGTCCCATCACCCTACCACTCTCGTCGGGTGCCCTTTGTGACTTGCTGCAGTAACTAGGTCTATAGCTACCTGCCTTACGCTCTAGAGGCACTGCCTGCTCATACAGAGACTACTAGTAGAAGATCTCCTAACTTTCCCTAACCATCTCTGCAACCATTTGGCTAGTGGGACCTTGTCTTGCAATCTGTTGCACCTACTCTAAGATTGCCTCTACCCTCCCATATCTCTAAATGGCTGTGTCTATCTCCAACCGGGTGGTCTGTAGATCACCCTACAACTATGTAATCTAGGCCTACATCTGCCCTATCTATCCCTACTTTTGTGCAAGTGTAGACTTTGCCTGTGCTAGCTGGGCTCATAATCCAGCTATCACCCCATCATCTAGCCCATGTCCCTATGGTTGTGCCAAAGACTGAACCTATCTTTGGATGACTAGCTATGCATGCTGGGTGGGATCTATCTATTGAACAACCCTCCTCCCATCTCCATCTCTACCATCATCCCCATCACTACCATCATGACCAACACCACCTCTGCCACCGCCATCATGACCACCACAGCCTCTACCACCACCATCATGACCTCCATCTTGTCCTCCTCCTCCACCACCACCATCATCCCCACATCGGCCACCTCTACCTCCTTGTCCTTGTCTCCTCCTAGGTCACCTCTGTGGCCCCTTGTCATCATCCTCCCGATCATCCAGAATTGAGGTTTAATCTCCTGGTCTAGAGTAGCGTGGCAACGAATGTGCAGCAAACCAATCAAAGTTGTCCTACATCATACCCGCGTCTGCTACTGCCCTATGCATCGGCCAAGGCTGATATGGAATGTGCAAAAACTCATCTCATGCGATCTCATAGGATGGGCTGGGTTCCCATCATGGTCTCTCCTTGTGTGTACGAACAAATATGGCATTACCCTAGGGCATCCCCTAGATTCTGCCAAATTGCCTTTACACACGTGATACTATGTGTCTCTCCAAAATATAGGGTGTCCTTCCTATAATCCATCTAGTCTAAAAATAAATGGGAAGCTCAAATTCATCATCATCCTATCCCTCGCAGTCCAGGTATGGTCACCAAACAATAGAGTCTACATTGTCGAAGGCATGTCTCTAGTACTCTAACTTTCCCATCTTGGCCTGGGAAAGGCTCTCCTGAAACATGTAGGAGTAGGGTTGATCCCTACCCTGAGTGCCAATGCCAATAGGATGAGTGATGGCTATATGAGTCCATGCCCCTATCTGTAACAAAGAAATTCTGCAAGCCAAACTGGAAGAACCATCGTAAACAAACTAATGTAAATAATGGTACAGGTGAGCGAGTATGTAGACTCCCTAGGCATATCTGGTACCCTCCCTAGTAATCCGCTCTAGAACTTTCCCCCATCCAACTGCAAAACCATGAGACTATCTATCAGGGCACACAATACCTCCGATCAACCCAGCTACAACTAAAGGAAGTGGCTCATAGTAAGCCAACATATCGAACCAACTGATCTCAATGCCCTCAATCTCATCATCATCAAAGACTTGCCTGCACTCATCCAATCCTGCCCTAGTCTGTGGCTCATACTCCATGATCTCTTCATCAATAGGTACATGGAGAATCCTGTGAACATCCTCCAGTGTAATCATAATCTCCCTAGTGGGAAGGTGAAAGGTCCTATCCTCACTGTGGAATCTCTCCACCAGAGTAGTTAGCATGTTGAGATTTGCCCTAATCTCGGGCATGAAGAGCACAAATGATAAACTAGCTGATCCAATAATGAGTAGATCAGGCTCTGTGAGATAAGGCCTTAGCATATGGGTAACTAGATACTGCTCCCTCAACATGAGGACATCATCTAACTCCTCCTGCAATCAAGCAAGCATGAATTAATCAATCAAAAGCAACTAAACTACAATTCTATCTAACAAAAAAAACTTAAATTTCAATGGGAAAGAAATCCTATCATCTCTCCAAAGATTCAATCAATCTCAAAGATGACCTATCAGTTGACTTGCATCAATTGCATAGTCAACTTCATCAAATTTCTAAGTGTTTTGCTAAACCTAAGTCAGATGTGCAGTTCTGATTGTCAAAAGCACAGCTTTAGCTCATATGCACATCTTTACATTGTATGCACAGAAGTATCTTGCATGCGTATCTTTACTTTGCATGCACAACACTATTTGTCATATGCACAGACTAAACTTGTCTACGTAGAAATATATCAATTGCGTAGTAAGAAATTGCTTGCGCAGTATCCCTAATTGTATGCGCAACATAAATTCAGAAGCACAAAAAAACATTTCAAATGTGAAAAAATAGCATATGCACCAATTTCGGTGTCATATGCGTAGAATTGCATCATATGTGCGGTATCATGCATCATATGCACAGTTCTACCATTCAGCATATACAAAACAACAAACTTTGACCTACATTTACTGCTATCATAAATGCACCTAACCTAGAAATGAAGGGGTACCTATTAGTGGTACGTACTCTATTGGACAGTTGAACCGTTAGATCCACTCGAATCGATGAGACTCATAGGAAACTGCTGCATCTTCGCTGGCTGCTCTGTGCTCAAAAGGTTATGATCTCCAAAAACCTCTCTCTCAATGACAAGTGTGCAAATGACTAGGAATGTGACCCCACACTCCTATATATAGTGCATGGAACCCTAAAGGGAGGTGCTTGACCTTGTCCATGTTGGGGCATGATTTTCACTTGCTTTTTCTTCTGTGTCAACCAATTTCTTCACCTGTCTATCCAGTTAACCCAGTAGTCAACCTATCTAATTGTGAGATTGTTCATCATCATGTCATCAATTTCTTCCCATCCAATCTTCCAAGGGGGCATCCTATCATCATCAACCTATACTAGTGGAAAATTGGGGCATGTGTCAATCACAAAAAAAAATTATTCTTTGAAACAATGCATTAAAACACATTGCATCAAAGAGGACAAATTAAATAAATATTTATTATTTATTTAATTCCCATTCTTCTATCACTTAAATAAATTCATCAATTTATCTATTTGATTCATGTTCATTAGTAATGTTCCAAATATTAAGTAAATATTAATTTATTTAATTAAATCAATTAAACCTATTCTTCTAATGTCATCCCTTAATTAAATAATAATCAAATTATTTAATCCCAAATCATTCTATTCCAAAGTCTTCATTCATAATTCCACATCACCTTTCCACCTCACACATCCAGCTCACCTTGTTACACATGTAATTAAATATATTAATATTTAATTGACCTATTTTCCCTCACCCACATGTCCTATTATCTCTCTAACTATCTGTATTCCAAAGGGCATGGTCTCTCCATGTCACCATGGTCAAAGGGACACTTTGTGACACTTGTTCCATAGTCCCTAGAATCTTTCCAATCTCCCTACAATCATGTCTCCTTGTTTGACCTTCTCTCTTGGGTCATTGTGAGCCTTGTGACATGTGGACTCATGTCACACCTTTCTCTCCTCCATGTCAAGGTGAGAGGAACATCTCCCCCCTTTCTCTCCCACATCTCAACCAACTCAATCCTCACTGTACACCTCTCAAGACTAAGTCTCCACCATTGATCTTGTGACGCATGGATTTGGCCCCTCCTTGGCCTATAAAAGGAAGCTTATTCCCTCATTCTACCATTCACAAGCTATAGCAAAGTTACTTTGCAAGAATCCCAACGTGCCTTTGGCAAAGCATCCATATGGTTCATTGTATTTTATCCATTATCCTCACATCCATACAATCATGGCTTCAATCATTCATCTCCCATCCTCATAATAGTTGTATTGTAGGTAATTTCCATTTCATTTGTCCAACATACTGCCATTCAAGTATTTCCATATTTAATTAGCAAGGAAGTATACTTCTAAGAGCTCTACTCATCAAGATCAATATAAGATAGGCGACAATGGAAGCTTCAAGGTAATATTTGCTTTGAGTATTTGATTTGTATCATATTTCATTGAGATTATTGGATTATTAGTAGTTTAATACTATTGACAATATTTCCATTAACTGGTAAAGAACAATGAATTTGTGCACCTCAGAATATGAGAATGCTCTAAATAGTCATGTGTATGGATCAAAATTAGAATATTCTATATTTTATTATGTTGGGTCAAGTTTGCTAGTTTGAATCTAAGACATAGGGTAAGTGCATGGAAAGGGAAGACAAAAAAATGGGGTTAAAAGTGGCTACCTTATTTTCTTCAAAAATCAACTAAACCTAAACTGGATAAGTAACTCAAGTGTGTATACTCAAAATTTGAAGATATGATAAGAATAAGAATTGTAGTACTCTAAATCTAGTTTCTAAACTACTAAGGATTTTTAAAAATGGTTAAGATTAAGAGGATGAAATATAGAGCACACAAAAATATTTTTATTTTTATCATTAAAATATTACATAACATCTAGTGTGCACCCTCTACTTTTCTGTTGCACTAGGTATTTTTTTAAATTGATTAGTAGGAATATAGTCAAAGACTAAATACTATAAGTTGTGTATTTTTTTTTTAATTCTTTTTTGTGATTTTTGAAGTGGATGCATGTAATTGAAAATGTAATTTTTTTAATGTATAAAAATGAAGCATAGAGCAATCTTATAGAATTTTTAAAGTTTTGATAAGTAGATCAAAAGTTATAAAGAAAATCAATACATATATCCAAGGAATATGAAGACATTAGTAAAAGAAAATAAAAATGAATATCTTATTGTAGTGTAAGTGCATGGAAATGGGGACAAAAGGTGTTCAAAAGTGACCACTTTTTTCTTGAAATCAGTTAAACATAAATTTGGACAAGTAATTTGAGATGCATACATTCACATTTTGAAGATATGATAAGAATAAGAATTGTAGCATTCTGAATCTAGCTTTTAAACTACTAAGGTTTATAAAAATTGGTCAAGATTAAGTGGATGAATTGAGTACACACAAAAGTGATTAGATTTTTTATCACAAAAATATATCATAGCGTCCGGTGTGTGCCTCCTATTTTTTGTTATATTATATATTGTTAAAATTAGTTGGTAGAAATATAGTCAAAATTGAGTACTACAAGTTGTGTTTTTTTATATTTTTACCGAATATTATTTTTTGTGTTTTTTTGAAGTGGATACATCATGAAAACTACATCATTAAGTGTGCACATCACATAACTTGCACAAAAATAATAGAAAATATAAATTTTTCAATATATAAAGAATGGAGCATAGAATAATCCTATATAATTTTTTCAAATTTTGATAAGTGGATCAAAAGTTATATAGAAAAATCAATACATATGTTTCTAAGGAATATGAAGATATTAGTGAAAGAAATTGTTTAAAAATCTTAATATATTCAAAATAGAAAAAAAATTATATGCTTGGAAAATTAAGTAGCAGAGCAAAATTTGGTGGTATTTTCTATTGGGTAAGGTGAGGATCAACAAGCAAGAATAAAACCACAAAGCTATTTTCCACGCAATATACCAAATTACATTGCCAAAAGACAATTGAAATGTACATAGGAGTCTTGCTTAAGTAGCCAAGCATGAGGGAGTGAGAAGCTTGTATACAATGACTGAACAACCCTACATAGGTGCAACACTTGTCTTGCTCAAGTGACACATGTTTGAGCAAGTGGCAAGTTTGCATGAAGTAGGTATCTCACAAAGGTGAGTACACATGTCTTCACCACATGAGGTGAGACAAAAAGGTAAGAAGCCCAAGTTGGACTTAATCAAGTGTGAATATAAATCTCCTAGACATGATAAAAGATAACTAGATAGATAATGTAACTTTTCACACTAACACCCCCCTTAAGTGCAACTTAGGGAGTAGTGAAACAATGATAGGTCTCGGCAACTAGGCTTGATCAGGTACCCATGTACAAATGCATCTCTCATAAAGCGAAGAAAGAAAGAAAACCCTGTGGGAAAAAAACTTTCATTCAAAAAGAGAGAAAAATAATAGATCTATGAGACCCTCCATTATGTTCATGAATCATGCTGATCCAAGAATGATGATGTAGATTCGAAGACTTCTCAAGTGTCGCCATGTTGATGCTGAAGAATGCCATAATCATATCAGGTGCTTGAGGATGATGACAATTCAGAGCACTATACAAATAGATGTAGAGCATGAGGATCTTAAGAGTATGTGGTGATACAGCTTCACTGAAACTATTTATCAAGGAGAAGGATGAAGTCCTCAATATGTGCTTCCAATTTAGCATTGTGAGACTTTTGTAGACAAGTAATGTCAAACATCCCAATTATGTATTTCTTTAGGAAGATTGATGTTTATCCTACTGTGAAGAATTTCTGAAGCTTTCTTTCATGCCACTCGAATTCTTTTGCAACAAGTGATGATGGACCCAATTTGAAAAAGGATCCCAATTGTTTTGAAGGATTAGTGGATCCTTTTTGTTCTCAATCTCACTTGAGTTTCTACAAGAAGTTGAGTCCACTTTTTGGTCCAAAAGTGGAAGTGTTTTCCCTGATTTTCAGAATTTGTCACATTTGACCTAAAAATTTGAAGCACTTAAAGGTGGAATCTTGGAAAAAGTCAATAATATGAAATGTAGTACTCAGAGTCTAGTTTCCAAATATGTAATTTTTTTAATACCTAGATGATAGAAATTGATTTTCAATAGGCATTTCTAAAAACCACTATTTAAAAGTCACTTTTATTTTACTATACCATGCACGTGTATGTCATCCATATGTTGACCTAAATAATCATATTTTTATAAATCCTTTTGGGAAAAGATTTGTAACTCACTGAAGTATGTTTTCCATATTTTTTTATAATTTTTTATTAAATTTTTGTTTTGTTAATTTTTTATTGGCCAAATTTAGTGTTTTAAAAAATCGTCATGTACATCATGCATAAGATGACCTAAACTAATCATTTTTTGAAATTGAAATTTTTTTTCTAAAGTACGTTTTCGTACAATTTTGTTTACAAAAAAATATTTTAATAAAAGTTATTAAAATATTAAAAAACCCTGATAATTCAAGTTTATGGACCTATTTCATCATAAATTAATTGAAAAATAGAAAATATAATCCAATTTTTTAAAAATTACATATTTAGAATCTACACTATCTCATCTATAATGGGTTTTAATTTTGTAAAAAAATTCTGCAAAAAAGGCCATCAAACATATGCCCAAAGTCACTATTTTGTTGTGACATTGACATGACCTTCAAGTTGTAGGTCAAACTAGGTCCAGAGGTTAGGTTCGGGTCCCCAAAGCTTTTCCTAAACAGGGTTACAAAGTAAAACCCTAGCCTAAAATTTAAATTTTAAATAATGGGATCCCGTTTCTTAATCTATCAGTACAGAACAAAATGGGATCTCGTTTCTAAAACAGGATCTCATTTACTATTTGAACATTTTTTAAAATTATAAATAAACATATACATGTCAAGAGAAATTATAAATTATAAATAAAATAGATAAATCCAATTTACGTGAAACTCAAGTGTATGTTCTTTGAGTGAGCATGGAAATAGTTTACATGAAATGTGATCATCATTTATGTTTAATCTATATAGAAATGGTATGATGTTCTTATATGTGTTGTAGGGTATTCCTTTTTCTTTATACTAAGGAAGGTGGGGTGTCTTAAAATTAAAGGTGGAAATATATGTGCAAGAATATCTTATTAGAATGAGTAGGATATGGTTTAGGGGCATTATTTAGGGTTTAGGGTTTATGGTTTAGGGGTTAAGGTTTAGAGGTTTAGGGTTTAGTGTTTAAAGAGAGAGAGGACCAATAGGGAGATATAGAGAGTGAGGGACATGGCCAGAGACATAGGGAGAGAGATTGAGAGGTAGAGGAATGATAGGGATAGGGAGATAGAGAGATAGAGGTTTAGGGTTGCTTGGGTTTAGTGTTTAGGGTTTAGGGGTTTGGGTTTTAGGATTTAGGGGTTTAGGGGTTAGGGGTTAGGGGTTAGGTTTAATCATGCGCTAATACATGTTCTGGAGTGAGAAAGGGGTGGTATGGGTATGGTTGAATGGAGTAATGAGGTGATTTAATTGGTGATGACCTAGGTGAAGTGATGGGTAATGTGTCTTATGTGGAATTGCTAGAAATTGTGATTGGTAATGGTGGGGATAGCTAAATGGTATCTTCTAAGGGTTTAAAGGTGAGGAAAGTGTAAGATGGGGATATGGGATAATCCAGGGTTTAATGATTATTCAAGGGAGTCTCCTTATAATGATTATCAATGATGGTGTCGATAGGGGGAATGGAATCTATGAATGTATGTGTGGGGATGTGAGCTATGACATTGGGATTGTATTGGATGAATAATGGAAAGTAGGGACACTTGTCTAGTGATGGAAGGAGCCACATGATCAAATGATGTTTGGGGAGGGGCTTTTATTAGGAAAGTAAGGATTTGGGTGTGGGTCTAGGGTTTGGTGGAGAAGAATTTATGGAAAATTTGGAGGTCATTAAATTAACATGAATAGAAGAAGTACAAGAGATGGCTAAGGATAAATGGTAGGCTCAAAAAAGGATAACTAGGACTATGATGATGAAGATGGAAAGAAAAGTCAACAACAATAGTATGATATAGGGATAGGACTAGAAGAAAAGAGTACTACAACTAGCAAGAGGAAAGTGAGGACATAATGCAAAATTAACATGGCATGAACTCTCTTGGAAGGCTAAGCATGGACTATAAGAAGGTTGAACTAGTTGGATTTGTTAGGCTCACCAAATGAAAGAACCTTAAAGGTTAACCTTAATTAGGTAAGGTTATTTTTGAGTGTGGTTGTTTGTGCAACAATGTGTAAATTAATGTTACCTAAGGATAAATCTAACTATACTAACATTTTAATAACCATGAGAGCTAGGACTAACAATTAGACTAAAAACTTGACAAATAATACAAATTAGACACATGTAGGACTTGGAAAATGGAAAAGAATAAGTATTAAATGTAGAAAACAATGGAAAAGTGGTATTACTTGCACCTATGTAGAGAAGTGGTCTTTATGAAAGATGCTTAGAATTATGCTCTATATCTATTTGTGAAGTTTGTGTAGGAGTACAATCAACACTGAGAGGGGGGGTGAATCAGTGTTGTGTGAATTCTCAAATCTTTTTACACACTTTAACTTTCAGAGCACAAGGAGAGAAAGATAGCATTGTTTTGTCAAATACATATGCACATGACTGTGAATACAGAAAGAGAACAAAACTTCATAAGTAAATCATACACACACAGAGAAGATTATGACACAAGAATTGCATGAGTGGAAAATCCTCCAGGGGTAGAAAAACCACTCTGAACTGCCTCACTGGCTACAAAGAAGCCTCACTGGCTACAATATGTGTCTCACTGACAAATGTTAAGGTCTCACTGACCTATAAGCCTCACTAGCATACTGTGCCTCACTGGCATAGATAATTTTTCATCATAAAATTTTGTGTGCAAGAATTTGATTGCTATTCAATCTGATTTGCACCATTATGCAACCTGTTTTTCATCATACACCATTATACCTCCTATTTGATTTTAAAATCAAGACCATACAAAACAATTCCTTTTACACATCTTTACAACACTCTTATCTCTGTAAATTTGATTCACCTGATGCATATTCACCTGCATTTTATCTTCATGGTTCAATCTGTAAGTTTATTGCTTAATGTCCTCATACTGTGTTTGATCCATTCCTGCACAAACATAATCTCACATACAATAAACTGAAAATATCTTCAATACTCCATATTGATCCACATCATCACACACACTAATCAATCCACCTGTAAAGCCATTATATACAAGATAATCATTTACATCCTCTCTGCAAACAAAACATTTCACCTTCTCTCTGTAAATCAAAAACCTTTTATTTGCAATTATAAAAACATCAAGAAGTCCAAACACCAATCCATCTGCAAGAAGAAAAAAACTTTTTCATATTCTTATGTGCCTATTCAAATCTAAAAAAATAATATCAAATCCCATTTAAAACTTTTGATCTTCCATCTTCAAAAATTGATTGCTTTATCATCATCTCTAAATTTCATCTTCTCTGTATTTGATGTTCCTCTTCTCTGAAAAATTTGTTAATCTTCTCTTTCAATGCCCTGTAAAAAAAAATGTCTTCCATCTCTTCATCAAATTTCTTTCAATCTGAAAAACCAATGACCTTTCATATCCTTCAAAAATTTACCAATTTTATGACATAAGGGACCGACCAAAAAAAATTTAAAAGGAAATTACTAAGTTTTTAAAAAGAAACTTTTTATCTTTGGTTCGGGCTTCAAAACTTTCTAAACTCGTCACAAATTTTTAAGGAAGATAAATAGTATTTTCCTTAATGCATTGGGCTCCTCTTAACCTTTTGGCGGTGATAGTTTTAAATTCAAAAAACATTGAAAGCCCGCCCATTTAGAAGACTTGCTCCATCGGTGATAATAAAGTTTCTAACTTTAAAAACAAAAACTTTCCTTTTGAATGCATCGCGGGCCCTTCACAATATAAAGCATTTTCAATACTTTCTAAACTCAAAAGAACTTAAGTAAATCGCGCTCCACATATCTCAAACAATAGACTTTGATTTTTTTAGCGCCCAAAACCTTGTGTTTAGACCGCTTCATATGGTGAGAGAAAGAGAGGTCCGGTCACCATAGTGACTTAAAAAGACTTCAATAGGTAATATTCAAGTTATAAACCTACTATATTAAGTCACCCATATTTTGAAACATAAAGTGCATTCTTAAAAAAATAGGTTAAGGTAAATAATAAACATTGATTTCTAAGTATTGAAGAATAGTTTTAGAGAGTCTAATCCTCCATGATCATATCAAATCTGACCCTTCATGATCATATCAACCACTGATTGAAAAAACACTGATAATCCACAACTGAAATCACCTTCACTGATGCAATACTGAGTCCTACCTTGAATTAATAACTTTGCTTTGTCTTATGATACAAAGAGTGTCAAAGTGCCACTAAATGATACAAAGGATGTCATGAACCATTGTCCATTTGATTATCATGTGTTAAAACAACTTTGTAACTTGTCCATCTGAGACAACCTGTTCTGAGACAAAATGAAGCACCTTGTTGAATGTTTGTTAGGTGTTAAGCTCACTGCCATTTTACCTCCTTGTCATGTGATTCAAACAAGAACCTTGCCCTGATTTGAAACTACTTGCATACTATGTAGTGAATGTCACTGATGAACTAAGCAGAGAATGCCACTGATGAATCATGACATTGTGAAGACCAACTCAACTAATCAAGACATATAAACTGATCCATCACATAAAAACTCCAAATTGATACTCAAATGATCAACCGTGCTTTACCAAATGATCAACCAATACAACATCATACCAATAGACCAAGATAGCTCACCATGAAGTATGAGTCATAAGCCTGTGGACTGATGAAGCATGACACACAAAATGAACATTATGAACAACATCCTGATACTGATCTAAACAAGAACAATAAACAACTATCTCCTCCTAATGTCCTGCAATAACTTTGTAACATCAACAGAGCACACTTTTGGCATCAATGACAACCTGTCACCATCAATCTCCCCCTTTGTCATTGATGGCAAAACTTTACGATCCAATTTATCTTTCTCCCCCTTTTTGACATCTGATGACAAAGACTATTATCTCCCCCTTATCATCCTTCATACCAACCAAGAATTGAAATACCACTTAAGACACTGATTATTTTTGCAATTTGCTCTGAGCTCTTTCCATGTTCATCTGCATATTGAACAACCATAAAAACCTGAGACCAACAAGACATCAAACAATCATGTAAGGCATTTCAAACCAAGCACCAAACCACTGTTACAAGCTGCCCATAGACTGCACTATACCACTTCTAATCACAACACATATTTGTAGATGAAGATGAAACACTGACATCAATAAGATCCTCTAATTACTTCCTTTAACAAACTCCTGAAACAACACTTTTTGACCTGAAATAGCAAATCTCCAAGATTTCCCATGTGTTAAAGTTCACAAACAAATCACAGCTCAGAAATACCATTGGTAAATACTGACAAGAATAACCAACATAACTCAGCTTCCTTAAATAGTCCTGAAGCAACATATCAACCTGAAGTATACCATCCATTTACTGACAATCAACCTTCTGAATACTTTTGCAAAGAAATCATAAACATATCAATACTCTTTGATAAACAGATTTGCAAGCAAAAATCATGAAGACTCCTCATAACACAGTTCCCAACTCAATATGACATGATGACCACTTTTGATAAGACCTTTTCAAATCTCCCATGATAGTGACAACTCAATCCTCTGATTAACTCCCCCTGAGAACAACTCCAACTTCAACAAAAAATGTTATAGCATGATCATAACAATTATAATCACATTGAATTATGAACATTTTGAAGGCATAAATTCTTGTTAACCTTTGAACAAGTAATGATTTATAGTGATAACAATCCTGAAACCAACATAAGACCAACCTTGCTGAACATTATCATCTAATACCAATCTATTCTTACACACCCCTTTTGACATGAAAAAGAATGAAGATCATCTGGAAAGAATGAAGATTATCATGCTGTTCTTGCTCATCCTTTTACAACACACTATTAAAACTGATATATACATAACCACATCTGAAACATACTGTAATCAATAAGAATTAAAGCCTCTTGACTCTCAAATACAAATCAGCCAACCAATTAATATTGCACAACCTTCACCATCAAGCTCTTCCTGTAACACCACTTTGCAAAACCAAATCCAGGTGAGAGTTCCTTGACAACATCTTAACAGAAGCATCATGACAACTTAATCATGTAAGTATCAAACAATATACAAATAGGATCAATGTCACAACATCATCAAACTCTTTGTGCAGAGAGCTTTTGAACAGTTTATGATCCACTAAACATGTTACTGATAATGAACACCTAACATACACTGAAACTCAAAAACATCATAAACTTCATTTCAAACATTTCAGGCAAGCATGACAAACAAAACAAGATCAACTTATCTCCTCCTGTAACTTCTTGGTGATAAAAAATAGAACAAGAACAACTCCCCCTCACATTATGCTATCTGTTATGCAACAGATGAAATGACTTGTGCAAGATGCACAAGCTTAGTATTTGACTTCTCTTGACTATGTTTCTGCTTCCAAATCTTAATAGGCTCTTTCTTCCTCCAAACCTTTTCTGTCTTTTTCTTTTCCCAACCTTTCAAATTAGGTGGAGCTCTCCTGCAACTGTGTGCTTTATGACCAAGAGAGTTGCAATTATAACAAATTATGTTGTAATCAAAATCAATTGACTGATAATACCTTTGAGCACTCATATTAAGCTTCCATGAAGGATCATACACTCTGTTCATTTTGCAGTTTCTTTGAATATGACCAACATTATTGCACTTGTAACATACAAGGTTAGTATTCCTTTTGCAATCAACTGCTTTATGCCCAAAATGATTACAAGTATAACAATAACCATTAAATGAATAGTTATACCTGTACATGTAAGCTTGTCTTATAGATGTAGGTTTTCTGAAATTTCTTCTTTGATTGTGCACAAATTCATCCCTCATTTTCTGTTTAGCTTCACTCTTCCTTTTTCCTTCTATGACAACATGACTTAAATTAATTTTCCTTCTAGGAGTCTCTCTAGCTTTGGAACATTCCCCTTCTTCAGTACTCTTTTCAAACAACAGATTCTTGTGCAACTTAGAGGAAGCCTTTTCTAACTCCTTTCTGAAAGAGACTATTTCTGATTCTAGTTTTAGATTCTCAATCCTTCTAACTTCAAGGTTAGATATTGAAACATCTGCTATCCTCTTAGCTTCTTCAATTTCTGTCTTTAATCTAGCAATTAGTTTGTCAGAATCATCAATATATGTCTTTAAAGTTATAATTTGACATTTGGCCTCTTCAAGATCTGTAGATACAATTTCAAGTTTTGAAAGTACATTATCTTTAGATTCTCTTTCTTGCTGCAACTGCATCATTAATTTATTGTTCTCTTTCTTATAATTCTTGAGCTCACTCAAAGCATATATGAGCTCTCCTTCCAAATCAATCTCACAATCTTGTTCATTATAATCCTGATCATCATCACTTGTGATGCTAGCTTCTTCTAAATTTGATTGGGATTGAACTTCAACTCCTTCATTTGAAAGTCTCTTTTCATTGCTACTTTCTTCACACACCAGAGTGTCCCCTTCTTTATCATTATCTTGATAAATTCTTTTCAATCTCCTCCACATATCCTGAGCTGTAACACAATCCATAACTTTACAAATAACATCATTAGACAGAGCAGATAATATATCCTTCTTTGCAATATCATTACATTCAAGAGCTTCTTTGTTATTTGAAGAATTACAATTCTCAACTGACATTAAAACATCATATCCTAAGGAGGATAAATACACTTGCATTCTAACATACCAAACTGAAAAATTTGAACCATCAAACTCACCTTTTCTTCTAAGATAATATTAAACTCAACATGGAGAGCATCTTTATCAACATCTAGATTTGATATGAATGATGTCTTTTGTGTCTTTTGATCAGAATGATTCTTAACATTTCTCATGTTCTTATTTCTCCTGCACTTACCCATTGAACTCCACACACAGGACCTACCCAAGCTGATTAAGCTGCAAGAGGGAAACTTGGCTCTGATACCAATTATAGGAGTACAATCAACACTGAGAGGGGGGGTGAATCAGTGTTGTGTGAATTCTCAAATCTTTTTACACACTTTAACTTTCAGAGCACAAGGAGAGAAAGATAGCATTGTTTTGTCAAATACATATGCAAATGATTGTGAATACAGAAAGAGAACAAAACTTCATAAGTAAATCATACACACACAGAGAAGATTATGACACAAGAATTGCATGAGTGGAAAACCCTCCAGGGGTAGAAAAACCACTCTGAACTGCCTCACTAGCACAAAGAAGCCTCACTGGCTACAATATGTGTCTCACTGACAAATGTTAAGGTCTCACTGACCTATAAGCCTCACTGGCATACTGTGCCTCACTGGCATAGACAATTTTCCATCATAAAATTTTGTGTGCAAGAATTTGATTGCTATTCAATCTAATTTGCACCATTATGCAACCTATTTTTCATCATACACCCTTATACCTCCTATTTGATTTTCAAATCAAGACCATACAAAACAATTCCTTTTACACATCTTTACAACACTCTTATCTCTGCAAATTTGATTCACTTGATGCATATTCACCTGCATTTTATCTTCATGGTTCAATCTTTATCTTCATGGTTCAATCTGTAAGTTTATTGCTTGATGTCCTCATACTGTGTTTGATCCATTCCTACACAAACATAATCTCACATATAATAAACTGAAAATATCTTCAATACTCCATATTGATCCACATCATCACACACACTAATCAATCCACCTGTAAAGCCATTATATACAAGATAATCATTTACATCCCCTCTGCAAACAAAACATTTCACCTTCTCTCTATAAATCAAAAACCTTTTATTTGCAATTATAAAAACATCAAGAAGTCCAAACACCAATCCATCTGCAAGAAGAAAATTTTTTTTTCATATTCTTCTGTGCCTATTCAAATCTAAAAAAATAATGTCAAATCCCATTTAAAACTTTTGATCTTCCATCTTCAAAAATTGATTGCTTTATCATCATCTCTAAATTTCATCTTCTCTGTATTTGATGTTCCTCTTCTCTGAAAAATTTGTTAATCTTCTCTTTCAATGCCCTGAAAAAAAAAATGTCTTCCATCTCTTCATCAAATTTCTTTCAATCTGAAAAACCAATGACCTTTCATATCCTTCAAAAATTTACCAATTTTTCTTTAAAAAATCTCAAATTTTTTTTGATGTTTTATCTCTTTACTTCCTATATCCTCAAAAATCTCTTCATAAAGATTTTTCTCATTTAGAAAAAAACAATAAAAATCTCCTTATAAAAAAAACTCCTTACATTTATGACATAAGGGACCGACCAAAAAAAATTTAAAAGGAAATTACTAAGTTTTTAAAAAGAAACTTTTTATCTTTGGTTCGGGCTTCAAAACTTTCTAAACTCCTCACAAATTTTGAAGGAAGATAAATAGTATTTTGCTTAATGCATCGGGCTTCTCTTAACCTTTTGGCTGTGATAGTTTTAAATTCAAAAAACACTGAAAGCCCGCCCATTTAGAAGACTTGCTCCATCGGTGATAATAAAGTTTCTAACTTTAAAAACAAAAACTTGGCTTTTGAATGCATCGCGAGGCCCTTCACAATATAAAGCATTTTCAATGCTTTCTAAACTCAAAAGAACTTAAGTAAATCGTGCTCCACATATCTCAAACAATAGACTTTGATTTTTTTTAGCGCCCAAAAACCTTGTGTTTAGACCACTTCATATGGTGAGAGAAAGAGAGGTCCGATAACCATAGTGACTTAAAAAGACTTCAACAGGTAATATTTAATTTATAAACCTGCTATATTAAGTCACCCATATTTTGAAACATAAAGTGCATTCTTAAAAAAATAGGTTAAGGTAAATAATAAACACTGATTTCTAAGTATTGAAGAATAGTTTTAGAGAGTCTAACCCTCCATGATCATATCAAAGCTGACCCTTCATGATCATATCAACCACTGATTGAAAAAACACTGATAATCCACAACTGAAATCACCTTCACTGATGCAATACTGAGTCCTACCTTGAATTAATAACTCTGCTTTGTCTTATGATACAAAGAGTGTCAAAGTGCCACTAAATGATACAAAGGAAGTCATGAACCATTGTCCATTTGATTATCATGTGTTAAAACAACTTTGTAACTTGTCCATCTGAGACAACCTGTTCTGAGACAAAATGAAGCACCTTGTTGAATGTTTGTTAGGTGTTAAGCTCACTGCCATTTTACCTCCTTGTCATGTGATTCAAACAAGAACCTTGCCCTGATTTGAAACTACTTGCATACTATGTAGTGAATTTCACTGATGAACTAAGTAGAGAATGCCACTGATGAATCATGACATTGTGAAGACCAACTCAACTAATCAAGACATATAAACTGATCCATCACATAAAAACTCCAAATTGATACTCAAATGATCAACCATGCTTTACCAAATGATCAACCAATACAACATCATACCAATAGACCAAGATAGCTCACCATGAAGTATGAGTCATAAGCCTGTGGACTGATGAAGCATGACACACAAAATGAACATTATGAACAACATCCTGATACTGATCTAAACAAGAACAATAAACAACTATCTCCTCCTAATGTCCTGCAATAACTTTGTAACATCAACAGAGCACACTTTTGGCATCAATGACAACCTGTCACCATCAGTTTGGAGGTGATTGGACCTAAAGAATATGACCAACATATGCAAAATAGCTTACATAATGGGTATGTGCATGGAAATGGAGAGAGAGAGGGGGAGATGTATATATATATATAGAGAGAGAGAGAGGGGGGGGATATTGAGAGATATAGATAGAAAGGGAGAGATAGAGAGATAGAAAGAGATTGGAAGATAGAGAGAGATAGATAGATAGCAATAGAGAGAAAGAGAGGGAGATGTTAATAGAGATAGGGAGAGAGATTGAGAGGTAGAGGGATGATAGAGAGAGGGAGATAAGGGAGAGATACCTAGAGATAGAGGTTTAGGATTGCTCAGGTTTAGGGTGTAGGGGTTATGGGTTAGGGATTAGGGGCATTATTTATGGTTGAGGGATTTAGAGAGAGAGATTTCTTTTGACATGCAACTGTAAACTGTGAATAATGCCCCTAAACCCTAAACCCGAGCAACCCTAGAAACCTCTAAACCTTAAATAATGCCCCTAAACCCTGAACCCTAACCCCTAACCCCTAAACCATAAACCCTAAATAATGCCCCTAACCCCTAACCCATAAACCCTAAACCTGAGAAACCCAAACCCCAAACCCCTAAACCCTAAACACTAAACCCAAGCAACCCTAAACCTCTATCTCCCTATCTCTATCATTCCTCTACCTCTCAATCTCTCTCCCTATGTCTTTGGCCTTGTCCCTTTCCATATCCCTATCTCTCCCTATGTCTTTGGCCATGTCCCTCACTCTCTATATCTCCCTATTGGTCCCCTCTCTCTAAACACTAAACCCTAAACCTCTAAACCTTAACCCCTAAACCAGAAACCCTAAATAATGCCCCTAAACCTTAACCCCTAAACCCTAAATCAAATCAACTCTAAACATCTATCTCCCTATCTCTATCATCCCTCTACCTCTTAATCTCTCTCGCTATGTCCCTGGCCATCTGCCTCACTCTCTATCTCCCTATCTCTCTCCTCGCCTCTATATCTCCCTATCATTCCTCTCTCTCTATAAACCCTAAACCCTAAACCTCTAAACCTAAACCACTAACCCCTAAACAATAAACCCTAAGAACTAAATAATGCCCTAAACCCTAACACCTAACCCCTAAACCTGAGAAACCCTAAACCCCTAAACCCTAAATAATTCACCTAAACCCTAAACTTGAGCAATGCTAGACTCATAAACCCTAAACAATGCTCCTAAACCCTGACCCCTAACCCCAAGGAACTCTCTCTCTCTCTCTCCCAAAACCCCAAAACCCTAAATAATGCCTCCTTGTGGATTACTTTCCTATCGTAATACACCAAGCCTTGAATACCCTAAACCCTACACCCTTAACCCTAAACCCTACACCCTAAACCCTAAACCCTAAATCCTAAACCCTAAACCTTGAACCATAAACCCTAAACTCTCTATTAAAGCTTATAACAATTCTATGTAAACATGCTTTTCAGATTCTGACATGCATTTGTTGTAACAAGTTGGTCTTCAAGGTTGGAGGTGAAGTGAAAAGTTCTAAGATATGCATAGTTGTATATCCCATAATCTTGTTTGGATCTAATGTGGCATGTATTGAGCATGAATCCACTTCAAGAATAAGTAGTATCTTTTACTACGTATGGATACATCTAGATGCTATTCAAGGCTTGGTACATACACACATGCTAATGACTAAATACATATAAGGATGTCCAAGGAGAACATTTTAGACCTCCATTGGCACCACATCATGGACTCTCTCCTCTTGAAAAGAATAAATAGCATATATGATAAGTAGCCCTAGTGAGTAATACATATATATACCTTGGGTGTTGCATGTGCTAAACCATCCTAGTAAATGTAGTGATGTAGATGAACCATGGAACTGGTAGCTTGAATCTCTCAATAGTCCGTGAAGAGATTAGATTCTTTATGCTTCTATCATTAATCATGAAGTCTATTTGTTTCCCTTTCACCCACATTTGTGAATGGAATAGTTGCTCTGCTTAAACTTCCTTAGGTATGAAGGTTATTACTGCTACAATGTTGACTGGGATGTTGGGATATGTATCAATTGAATTTCATCTAAGGGTTTGATGTATCATCATATATACTAGATACTTAAACCTTCATGAGTGGTCTTGTTTTAGCATGAAACTTAGTGTTGGGATCATGTTGCAGCTCTTATGTAGGTATCACACCACTTAGTTATCTTTGACATGGTTTACTCTTATTTGAAGGTCTAGTGTCTTTGTGTTGGTTGATTCCTATTTGAACTTCTACTTGAACTACTTCCCAATGGTTATGTATTGTGCATAGAAATAAGATTCTCCTATCACCTTAGCCTTGATCATCTTTAGTCATGAAACATGAAAGGAGAGATTTTGGGTAGGCTATCAAAATTTATATAGAATTATGATAATATATATATTTTATTTATATATAATTTTACTTATACTAAGGCATATCATAGTATTTTAAGGGTACCTTTAAATAGATAACTATCATTAAAAAATTGCTTGACCTGTAAGGTCGACTGTTAAATTTAAGCCCTTCTTAGGATCCCATTCTGGTTGCAGGCATTTTTTTTAAAAAAAAATACTTTCAATAAACAGGATCCCGTTCTAAATGGGATCCCATTTCTTGGTCCGAGGTTCAGGATCCCGCTAAGAAACGGGATCTCGTCCTCGATTTTAGGTTCAAGATCCTGATCCATAACAGGATCCCATTTTGTAGAAATGGGATCCTATTTTTGTTTACCGGATTTCAAAAAGTTTTCTAACTTTGAAACTTCCACCTTAAGTGGAGTCATTTTTGTGCATGCACCTGCTTCTTTGAGTTGCAACCTCAACAAATAAATTTGGTGGAATGATCCCCTAAAGTCTTTTGACTGTGTCTTATGTGTTCTTTAACCTTAACAGAGCATAACTACATTTAAGAGAAAAGAACAAAATTCAAGTGGATTGTTGGAACTTGTGCATACTAATCTATGTGGTCCTGCTAGAATTAGGAGTGTGCAAGGATATAGATATTTTATGTTGATGATTTATGATTACTCCCGGATGATGTGGGTAACCTTCGTGAAAGAAAAATCAGAAGCTCTCGACAAATTTAAGGTGTTCAAGGTTATGGTGGAGAATGAGATTGGCATGAAGATAAAGTGTCTAAGATCTGATAGAGGTGGAGAGTTTACCTCCAGTGAGTTTGATTCATTCTGTGAAAAGCAAGGGATAAAAAGATAGTTATTTGCTCTTAGAACTCCTCAACAAAATGGAGTTGTGGAGGGAAAGAATCGGACCATTCAAGAAGCTGCCAGGACCATGATGATGGAAGCAAATGGTCCACAAGTCTATTGGAGAGAAGCTCTGAGTATTGCTATCTACACTCTTAATCGGGTGAAGATCAAAGGCAATTCTGGTAAGACACCTTATGAACTATGGTTTGGTCATCCTCATACCTTGAAGTATTTCAGAGTTTTTGTTAGTAAATGCTATATCAAAAGAGATGAGGACCTTGGCAAGTTTGATGCAAGAAGCGATGAAGAAATATATCTGGGTTACTCTACTCAATCCAAAGCATACCGATGCTTTAACAAGAGATTGAAAAAGATTGTTGAAAGTACTAATGTCAGAGTTGATGAAAGCAAGGAGAAACCCTCTAGGCCTTGCAGATATGATTTAGATGATCAAGATGAAAGTCAAAATCAAGGAAGGCAAGTTCAAACCCAGACTCAGATCCAGATTGATCTGAAAAATCTAATGACTCAAGAGGATAGTGTTGGAATTAGTCCAGACAACTGAGAGGGGGGGTAAATCAGTTGTATCACAAATTTAACCTTTTCTTCTTTCAACCTTCTTTATCAACTTGCAATCAGATTAATGATGTAAACACTAAAGCATGAATCAACAATACATGAGCAGAAACAAATTGAACACACATAACACCAGGATTTTTACATGGAAACCTAGTTAAGGGAAAACCATAGTGGGGGTTAACCCACAAGATTTGTACCTTGTTAAAAGTACTTAAATGAAATGAAAAGGCACTTGTCTTAGGGCCCATTTCCCATAGCTCACTATTCAGAGAGGCTCACTGCCTATAGAAATTTATGTTTGATACAAAAATCATGAACTGATAAATAACATCTTCTTCATGTCTGGTTTAGTCCCATTAAAAGCTTAATTAACTTCTACTCTACCCCTAAGCACTTCTCTATTATTTCTTCATCCTTTGCTATCCTTGTTCTTTTGCCTCTTCTCTTCTCTACTTTGCTTCTAAACCTTTCTTAGGATTTGAACATTTTCACACAAGGATACTTTTTCGCAACTCATCTATACGCCTTTATATCCTTCATCAACCTTGGAATAAACATCAAGGTTAGCATTACAAACATATGACTTAATGTGAATCACTATGCTATCAAACAAATATAACAGGCACTCAAATCTTCCTTGATCAACACGCCACGCTTCATAGAATTGCTCTTGGATCATCCGTAACACACTTGAATCATCCGGTCAGGAAAGATTGGGAAGAACAACATCACCAAGGAAGAAATCTTCAACAATGAGCTCAATCTCCAATGTGGACCTTTAACACCATAGTCACACGATTCAAAGACCTCCATAAGTACATTGAATTCAACAAAAACATTTGCACCCCTCCAAGTTATCAGAATCACTTGCATCTTCATCCAGAACGTCAAGAACACTATCTGCCATGACTGTCACACTAGAAAGATTGCTTGCGAACCTCCAAACCACGAACCACAAGAGTTGATGATACACATTAACTTCCCAATGATGCCTCTAGATCCGTAGATCATAATATTTTAATGCGGAGCAATTTGGACCAATTTACTGTCACTATGTCTCTTCTAATCACATCAAAACCTGATTCTACTCAGATGGCCATAGCTTCTTCAAATCTTCATGTGGACCTCTCAAATCCTAACTGGAGCTATTTCAAACAATCCTCTATACTATTGTATGGTCCGTATCTATTGATCTTTATTAATTTTCTCAATATCCTTAGCATTCCAGTCTTCTAGACAGGCAACAAAATAGGATACAGTTGACACCAATGGCAACAAGAATATGTTGACATTAATGAAAACACCGATTAGGCATATATTTGCAACAATTTCCCCCTTTGTCATTGATGGCAACATATTATGTGAAAAAATGATTCAACCATCAAGACAAGAACTTCTCCCCCTTTCTCTTATCACTTCTGCAACCACTATCTTCACTGCTCCCCCTTTCATCAACAACAAGTTTTTCACATGACTTCTCTCCCCCTCTAACATCAATAGCAAAGGGCACATATTTGTAGTCTTTTCTCTTTCTTTTTGTATCAGACCAAACTCAAAAATTGCATGCAAACTACTCCTCCTAAGTAGTGCCTCCTTAACATCAATCTGGATCACAAGATATGACTGTGAATTCCACCAGACTGATGCACTCTAGTGCATCTTAATTCTGATCAGGATGGGTAATAAACCCTAGCTTTTCTCTGAGATACTCAAAAGTATCCTTAGGAGAGGCTTAGTGAAGATATCCACAATTTGATCCTTTGAAGAAACAAACTCCAATCTGACCTCATTCTCATTAACCTTCTCTCTCAAAAAGTGAAACTTGATTGATATGTGCTTTGTCTTTGAATGCAACACCAGATTTTTTGAAATGCTTATTGCACTTGAATTATCATAGAAGATTGTGGTAGGATACTCAAACACAATTCTAATATCCTTCAGCATTTGCTTCATCCACAAAACTTAAGTATAATTGTTTGTTGCTGCTATATACTCTACCTCTACTGTAGATAGATATATTGCCTCTTACTTTTTGTCCAGCCAAGAAACCAATCTTCTTCCCAAGAAGAATGCACCACCACTAGTGTTTTTTCTGTCATCCACATCTCCTGCTCAATCAGCATCTATATATGCATGAAGAGTGAAGTCATTATCCTTTGGATACCATAATCTATAATCAAGTGTCCCTTTGAGATATCTAAAAATTCTCTTGACTACTACAACATTGGATTCTCTAGGATCATCTTGAAATCTAGCAACAAGTCCAACTGCATTCATGATATCAAGTCTAGTCTGAGTTAGATAAAGTAGTCCTCCAATCATCGATCTATACCTTTTCTGATCTGCCTTAGGTGAATCATCATCTTTACTCAACTTGCATCCGGTTACCATAGGAGTACTTAATGGTTTTGAATCCTCCATTCCAAACTTTTTCAACAATTCTCACATACATAGATTGAGATATGAAGATACCTTTATCTGACTGAGTGATTTTCAGACCTAAGAAGAAATTCATTTCACCAAACATGGACATCTCAAATTCACTTTGCATCTGATCAACAAATGTTTTGCACATACTCTCATTTCCACCAAAAATGATATCATCAACAAATACCTCAACAATTAGAATGTGTTCATGATCAATCTTGAAGTAAAGATTTCTATCAGTAGTACCTTTGTTATATCCTAGCTTTAGCAGATACTTATCTAATCTTGCATACCGGGCCCTTGGGGCTTTTTTGAGTCCATACAATGCTTTCCTCAACCTACAAACCATATCTCTCTGATCAGACAACTGAAATCCTTCCGATTGCTCAATGCAGACTTCTTCTAATTCTTTGTTTAGGAATGTTGACTTGACATCCATCTGATAGACCGTGAAATCTTTATAAGTAGCAAATGCAAGAAATAGTCTAACTACCTCTATTCTTGCCACTAGAGCAAAAGTTTCTTCAAAATCAATTCCTTCCAATTGAGAATATCCTTTGCATAGCAACCTTGCTTTGTTTCTTACAACTTCACCATCTTCATTTAGTTTATTCTGGAAGACCCATTTAGTTCCAATCACATTTTTGTTCCCAGGTCTAGAAACAAGATCCCAAGTGTGATTCTTTTCAATTAGCATTAATTCTTCTTTCATTGCTTTTACCCAATTTTCATCTTTGTAGGCTTCACTTACTGATTTTGGTTCAATCTTTGAAATCAGACAAATCTCTTCTTGATCTTCAACAATTCTTCTCCTAGTTCAAACACCTTTATTTCTATCCCCTATGATTTGATCTTCAAGATGATTCATCCTTACATACCTGGGAGTTTTGGCATTTGCTTGGACTTCTGTTTCTTGAGCTTGTTCCTCAAATTTTGCACTATCCTCTTGAGTTACTAGATTTTCTGGATCAATCTAGATTGAATTCTGGGTCTGAACATGCCTTCCTTGGCTTTGTCTTTCATCTTGATCTTCTAAATCATATTTGCAAAAATCAGAATGCCCTTTTTTCTCTCATCAACTCTAACATTTGCACTTTCAACAATCTTTTTCAATCTTTTGTTAATATGCCTTGCTTTGAATAGAGTAACCCAAAAATATTCCTTCATCACTTCTTGCTTCAAATTACCTAGATCCTCATCTCTTTTCATATAGCATTTGCTACCAAAAACTCTAAAATATCTCACAGTAGGAGGATGACCAAACCATTGTTCATAAGGAGTCTTACCAGAATTGCCTTTGATCTGCACCCGATTAAGAGTGTAGACAACAGTATTCATAGCTTCTCTCCAATAGACTTGAGGAACATTTGTTTCCATCATCATGATCCTGGTAGCTTCTTGAATGGTCCAATTTTTTCTTTCCACAACTCCATTTTACTGAGGAGTCCTAGGAGCAGATAACTATCTTTTTATTCCATGCTTTTCATAGAATGTATCAAACTCACTGGAGGTAAATTCTCCACCTCTGTCAGATCTCAGACACTTTATCTTCACACCAATCTCATTCTCCACCATAACCTTGAACACCTTGAATTTGTCAAGAGCTTTTGATTTTTCTTTTAGGAAGGTTACCCACATCATTTGGGAGTAATCATCAATGAGCAACATAAAATATTTGTCTTCTTGCACACTCTTAATTCTAGTAAGACCACATAAATCAGTATGCACAAGTTCCAACTGTCCACTTGAAAATTATTCTTTACATTTGAATGAAATTTTCTTCTATTTACCCAATTGACATTCTCTACACATGCTATTAGGTTTCACAAGTTTTGGAAGATCTCTTATAGCCTGAGTAGAACTTATCTTGACAATGTTATCAAAGTTCACATGACACATTCTCCTATGCCATAACCAACTTTGATCTATTTGAGCAATCAAACAACTTTTTCCAGAACTACTTAAATGAAAGATGTTACCTCTAGTTTGAGTACCAGATGCAATTTCAATTCCAGAGCTTTCCAAGATTCAGCAATTTCCATCCTTGAATCGGAGATCATAACCCTTGTCAACCAACTGTCCAACACTGAGAAGATTGTGCTTCAATCTTTCCACATACAGAATATCATTTGTGTTATTCTTACCATCAAAAGAGATGGATCCTCTGCCACGGATTCTACCAGCTGAGTTGTCTTCAAATTTCACAAACCCACCTTCATATTTTTCAAAACTTACAAACTTACTTTTGTCACCAGTCATATGATGAGAACATCCACTACCAATCATGTTGTTATATAGAGCCTAATCAGACTCGGAGGTTATATTTACCCCACTTTTATCGGCGCAGTTTCCCCCCAAATTCCTACGGGGTTTGGGGGCAGCGCCCCCAAGACGGGGTCAAGGGGCAGCGCCCCTTGCGGGGTCCAGGGGCAACACCCCTGGTGTGTTCCCTGTCGCGATACAAGGTGAGGTCGAGGGCAGCGCCCCCGAAACCTTACACAGTTTTTTTATTATTTCATAATGCACCGGGAGTTAATTTTTCATTGACCGACATAAGAAAACCCTATTTTTGTAACCGACAAAAAGCTTGATAAAAAGCGGCTAAGGGTTAGGGTTTTGGTATTGTATTGTAGCATTTTGCAGTGGTATTGAGTTGCAGGGATTGCTGATTGTAATCGTTTGATTTACTGGATAATAATATTGGACTCTCTGTTTGGTGGATGTAGCCCGAGTTTGGGTGAACCACGTTAAAACTTGTCTCTCGTTGTTATTATTTCTATGTATTTCCATTTCTCTATTTAATTTTATTGCATTCAATTGATATCTTCTGCCGGCTAACCCTAACAAGTGGTATCAAAGCAGGTTGTGTTCGATTATCGTCTACAGGAAAGTCTCACGGTTGAGTGGGAGCAATGGCGGACGAGGGTAAAATGAAGGTTGATAAATTCAATGGGTAGAACTATCAGTTATGGAAGATGCAGATGGAGGATTACCTGCATCAAAAAGATTTATGGAGGCCGTTGGAAGGAGTAGCCAAGAAACCGGCAACAATGTCTGATGAGGATTGGAATCTTCTTGACAAAAAGGCACTAGGAACCATTTGGTTGTGCCTGGCACCGTCGGTGGCATTCAATATAATGGAAGCGAAGACATCAGATGGTCTGATGAAAGCTTTGGCTAAATTGTATGAAAAACCCTCAGCCTCAAATAAGGTATTTCTCATGAAGCAGTTGTTTAATTTGAAAATGGTTGAAGGTGGATCTGTGACAGGTCATTTAAATGAATTTAATACGATTGTCAATCAATTGACTTCTGTAAATGTAAAATTTGATGAAGAAGTTAGAGCTCTCTTGATATTATGTTCATTGCCTGAAAGCTGGGATAGTTTGGTAATGGCAGTTAGTAACTCTGTTTCTGGTTCAAATACCCTAAAATTTGATGATGTTTTTGGTGTTATTCTGAGTGAGGAAATTCGTAAGAAAAGCTCAGGTGGATCCAAATTAGGCAGTGTTTTGAATGTAGAAAGCAGGGGCAGATCAAAGGAAAGAGGAAAAGGTTCTGGAGGTGATGGGAAGTCACGAGAAAAATCAAAGGACAAAAGATCCCAAACCAGAGGACAGAAGGATTGCTGGTACTGTGGAAAACCAGGTCATTTGAAGAAAGATTGCTGGTCTCGGAAGAACAAAGAAGGAGACAAACAAGAAGGCAATAAGGAAGCAAATGTGGTAAGTAATAAATCTGAAAATGATGCTTTGATTCTTTCCCTAGATATTGCTGATGATTCATGGGTTTTAGATTCGAGGGCCTCATTTCATGCTACGCCCCATAGAAGTTATTTTCTTGATTATGTCCAAGGGGATTTTGGGCTGGTTTATTTGAGAGATAACGAACCCTGTCAGATTGTTGGAAATGGAAGAATCAAGATTAAGTTGCAGAATGGAAATCATTGGCTACTACAAGAGGTAAGGCATGTTCCAAGGCTCAGTAGGAATTTAATTTCAGCAGGGCAGCTAATTGAACAAGGTTGCACTGTTACATTTACTGATAAAAATTAGAAGGTTTCAAAAGGTGCCTTAGTAGTAGCAAAAGGTGTGAAAGTAGGCACCTTATATCTTTGTACAGGTCATACTGTTCCTTCTACTTTAGTTGTTACAGAGAAAAAATAAACAAGTTCAGGAACAATTGCTACAAGTTTGTAGGAAGAGACTGGAAAAGTTGCTGCATGTTCTGAGACAACACTGTGGCATAACAAACTTGGGCATATGAGTGAAAAAGGTATGAAGGTACTTCATTCTAAGAAAGTTTTACCAGGTCTGAAATGTATTAATATGGATTTCTGTGAAAGTTGTGTGTATGGAAAATAAAAGAGAGTCAGTTTTCTCAAGGATGGGAAGCAAAAGAAAAATGAAAAATTGAAGCTTGTGCATACAGATGTATGGGGACCAGCTTAGGTATCTTCTCTCGGTGGCTCTCGGTATTATGTTACATTCATAGATGATGCAACTAGGAAGTTCTGGATTTATTTCCTTAGACATAAATCTGATGTATTTGAAACATTTAAGAAATGGAGAAGCTTGGTTGAGAATGAGACGGGTAAAAGATTAAAATGTCTCAGATCTGATAATGGTGGTGAGTATTGCAGCAAAGAATTTGAAGATTATTGTTCCTTTAATGGAATTCGTAGGCAGAAAACGGTTCCAGGGACTCCACAGGAAAATAGAGTGGCTGAACGCATGAATAGGACAATAATGGAGCATGTAAGGACCATGAGATTGCATGCTGGGCTGCCTTTAAACATGTGGGCAGAGGCTGTCAACACTGCTATATATTTAATTAACAGAGGTCCTTCAGTTCCTTTGGGCTGTGGTATTCCAGAGGAAGCATGGACAGGCAAGAAGGTGAGTTATTCTTTTCTGAAAACCTTCAGCTGTGAAGCATTTGCACATATAGATTCTAAAAATAGAACCAAGCTGGATGCAAAATCAAAAAGCGGATAAGGGTTAGGGTTTTGGTATTGTATTGTAGCATTTTGCAGCGGTATTGAGTTACAGGGATTGCTGATTGTAATCAATTTGATTTACTAGATAATAATATTGGACTCTCTATTTGGTGGATGTAGCCCGAGTTTGGGTGAACCACGTTAAAACTTATCTCTTGTTGTTATTATTTCTATGTATTTCCATTTCTCTGTTTATTTTTTTTGCATTTAATTGATATCTTTTGCCGGGTAACCCTAACAAATCACCCATTCATCCTTTTCAACAACTTGAGCAGCCAAGGCACTTTCCACATTTGCACAGCTAGCAAATTCAGTAGACACCAGATCTTCTTCTTTGATAGCAATGAACACCCAATCACCTCCAGTGGAACCTCCATGATTAGATTCATCATCTGTGAATCTTCCAACTTCTTAGACGTAGTAACATTTTTTCTGACCTTTACATTTGTTAGGATTTGGTTTTGAAAACCTCTCCAGACATCTTGAGGCAAAATGACCAATCTTATTACAAGAAAAATATTTGAATGACAACTTTCCTTCATACTTACCAGATCCCCTTGGCATTCTTTTGGCAATAAGAGCTTCAAGATCTGCAGTCTCAATTTCATCATCTTCAAGATCCTTCCTTGCCTTCACAAATCTGTTTGATCTTCCTGAAGAACTTTCACCTAGATCATATCTTTGTTTTCCATACACTGTTCTTAAATTTAGATTTAGAGTTAAGAAGAGAATCACCAAACTCACTCATTTCAAATGTTGAATATTTACCAACCAACAGATCCCTTGTAATAGTTGTCACAGTCCTGATTTCTTCAATGGCAGTAGCTTTATGTTTGTAGGCTGGAGGTAAGGGTCTAAGCACTTTGGCAACAATATCTGATTCATCCAATACTCCACCAACACACCTTATACAATTCACAAGTTCATTCACTTTTAGCATGTATGAGGTAATATTTTCATCTTCACTCATCCTTAAGATTTCATAGCTATCCTTCAGGCTTTGTATCTTGGCACATTTGACATATTCATCACCCTCATGCAGGGTTTTCAACTTCTCCTAGATTTCATACGCAGTCTTCAATTCTAGTACATTTGTCATTTCTGTATCAGACAAGGCACTCAACAAGTCTTCTTTAGCTCGGATGTTATTTTTAACTTCTTTGATTTCATCTGGAGTTGTAGGACCTTTTTCCATAATCTTATACTCATTCTCAGTTACTGACTAGTAAGCATCACCCATACATTGCAAATGACACTGCATGTGCATCTTCTACAGAGTGTAATTTGTTCCATCAAATCTTAGAATGTCCTTCTTGTAAGTCGACATTCTAGATCTCCTCAAGTGGTCAAGCTTCTTTCAGAGGAACCTTGCTCTGATACCAATTGTTGGAATTAGTCTAGACAACTGAGAGGGGGGTGAATCAGTTGTCTCACAAATTTAACCTTTTCTTCTTTCAACCTTCTTTATCAACTTGCAATCAGATTAATGATGTAAACATTAAAGCATGAATCAACAATACATGAGCAGAAACAAATTAAACACACACAACACCAAGATTTTTACGTGGAAACCCGGTTAAGGGAAAACCATGGTGGGGGTTAACCCACAAGATGTGTACCCTATTAAAAGTATTTAAATGAAATGAAAAGGCACTTGCCTTAGGGCTCACTGCTTAGAGCTCACTGTTCAAAGAGGCTCACTACCTACAGAAATTTATGTTTGATACAAAAATCATGAACTGATAAATAGCATCTTCTTCATGCCTGGTTCAGTCCCATTGAAATCTTAATTAACTTATGCTCTGCCCCCAAACACTTCTTTATTGTTTCTTCATCCTTTTCTGTCCTTGTTCTTTTGCTTCTGCTCTTCTCTACTCTACTTCTAAACCTTTCTTAGGATTTGAACATTTTCACACAAGGATACTTTTTCGCAACTCATCTATACACCTTTATATCCTTCATCAACCTTGGAATAAACATCAAGGTCGGCATTACAAACATCTGACTTAATGCAAATTACTATGCTATTAGCCAAACATAACTAGGACTCAAATCTTCCCTAATCAACATGCCATGCTTCATAGAATTTCTCTTAGATCATCCGCAACATGCTTGAATCATCCGGTCGGCCAAGACTGGGAAGAACAATAACATCAAGGAAGAAATCTTCAACAATGAGCTTAATCTCCAATGTGGACCTTCAACACCATAGTCACACGATTCAGAGACCTCCATAAGCACATTAAATTCAACAAAAACATCTGCACTCCTCCAAGTTATCAGAATCACTTGCATCTTCATCCAGAACCTCAAGAACACTATCTTCTATGACTATCACACTAAAAGGATTGCTTGCAGACCTCCAAACCACAAACCACAAGAGTTGATGATACACACTGACTTCCCTATGATGTCTCTAGATCTACAAATCATAATATTTCAATGCGGAGCAATCTGAACCAATTTACTGTCACTCTGTCTCTTCTGATCACAACAAAACCTTGTTTTACTCAGATGGCCATAACTTCTTCAAATCTTCAGGCGGACCTCTCAAATCTTAACTAGAGATACTTCAAATAATCCTATATACTTCGTATGGTCCACATCCATTGATCTTCATTAATTTTCTCAATATCCTCGGCATTCTAGTCTTCTAAATAGACAACAAAATAAGATACAGTTGACACCAATGGCAACAAGAATATGTTGATATCAATGACAACACTGGTTAGGCACATATTTGCAACAGATAGTGTAGATGTTGAGGAATGAGCTCAAGAAATAGAGGTTCAAGCAAGTCCCAAAACTCTCAGGTATGTAAGGCTGAATCATCCAAAAGATCAGATCATAGGAGATAGAAACAAAGGTGTTTGAACTAGGAGAAGAATTGCTGAAGATCAAGAGGATATTTGTTTGATTTCAAAGATTGAACTAAAATTAGCAAGTAAATCTTGCAATGATGAAAATTAGGTAAAAGAAATGGAAGAAGAATTAATGCAAATTGAAAAGAATCACACTTGGGATCTTGTTCCTAGACTTGAAGACAAAAATGTGATTGGAACTAAATGGGTCTTTCGGAATAAACTAAATGAAGATGGTGAAGTTGTAACAAACAAAGCAAGGTTGGTATGCAAAGGATATTCTCAAGTAGAAGGAATTGACTTTGAAGAAACTTTTGCTCTAGTGGAAAGAATAGAAGCAGTTAGATTATTTCTTGCATTTGCTGCTTATAAAGATTTCAAGGTATATCAGATAGATGTCAAGTCAGCATTCCTAAATAGAGAATTAGATGAAGAAATCTACATTGAGCAACTGGAAGGATTTCAATTGTCTGATCAAAGAGATATGGTCTGTAGATTAAGGAAAGCATTGTATGGACTCAAACAAGCCCCAGAGCCTGGTATGCAAGATTAGATAAATAGCTACTAAAATTAGGTTTTAGCAAAGGCACTATTGATAGTAATCTTTACTTCAAAATTGATCATGAGCACATCCTAATTGTTGAGGTATTTGTTGATGATATCATTTTTGGTGGAAATGAGAGTATGTGCAAAATATTTACTAATTAGATGCAAAGTGAATTTGAGATGTCAATGTTTGGTCAAATGAATTTCTTCTTAGGTCTACAAATCATTCAGTCAAATAAATGTATCTTCATATCTCAATCTAAGTATGTGAGAGAATTGTTGAAAAAGTTTGGAATGGAAGATTCAAAGTCAGTGGGTACACCTATGGTAACCGGATGCAAGTTGAGTAAAGATGATGTCTCTTCTAAGGAAAATCAGTAAAGGTATAGATCAATGATTGGAGGACTGTTCTATCTGACTTAGACTAGACCTAATATCATGAATGTAGTTGGACTTGCTAGATTTCAAGCTGATCCTAGAGAATCCCATGTGGTAGCAGTCAAGAGAATTTTCAAATATCTCAAAGGGACACTTGATTATGGCTTGTGGTATCCAAAGGACAATGACTTCACTCTTCATGCATATATAGATGCTAATTGGGTGGGAGATGTGGATGACATGAAAAGTACTAGTGGTGGTGCATTCTTCTTGGGAAGGAGATTGGTTTCTTGGATGAGCAAAAAGTAAGAGGCAATATCTCTATCTACTACAGAGGTAGAGTACATAGCACCAGCAAGTAATTGCACTCAAGTTTTGTGTATGAAACAAATGTTGAAGGATATCAGAAATGTGTTTGAGAAGCCTTTTACAATCTTTAGTGATAATTCAAGTGCAATAAACATCTCCAAGAATCTGGTGTTGTATTCAAAGACAAAGCACATATCCATCAAGTTTCATTTCTTGAGAGAGAAGGTAAATGAGAATGAAGTCAGATTGGAGTTTGTTTCTTCAAAAAATCAAATTGTGGATATATTAACCAAGCCTCTATCTAAAGATACTTTTGAGTATCTCAGAGATAAGTTAGGGGTTATTACCCCTCCTGATCAGAACTAAGATGCACTAGGGTGCATCAGTTCGGTGGAATTCATAGTCACATCTTGTGATCCGGATTGATGTTAAGGAGATACAACTCAGGGGGAGTAGTCAGTATGCAAATTTTTGGAGATCAGTTTAGAACAAAGGGGGAGAAAAGATTGCAAATATGTGCCCTTTGCCATTGATGTCAAAGGGGGAGAGAAATCATGTGAAAAACTAGTTGCTAATGAAAGGGGAAGCAGTGAAGAAAGTAGTTGCGGAAGTGATAAGAGAAAGGGGGAGAAGTTCTTGTCTTGATGGTTGAACCAGATTTTCAAATCATATGTTGCCATTAATGACAAAGGGAGAGATTGTTGCAAATATGTGCCTAAGTAGTGTTGTCATTGATGTCAACATATACTTATTGCATTGGTGTCAACTGTATCCTATTTTGTTGCCTAGTTAGAAGACTGGAATGTTGAGGATATTGAGAAAATTAATAAAGATCAATGTATGTAGACCATATGGCTATGTAGAGGATTGTCTGAAGTAGCTCCAGTTAAGATTTGAGAGGTCCACATGAAGATATGAAGAAGTTGTGGCCATCTGAGTAGAACCAAGATTTGCAGTGTTCAGAAGAAATAAAGTGATAAGAAATGGGTTTGGATTGCTCCGCAAATGAAAAATTATGATTTGCAAATCTAGAGGCATGTTTGGGAAGTTAGTGTGTATCCTCAACTCAAGTGGTTAGTGGTTTGGAGGTTCGCAAGCAATCTTTCTTGTTTGATAGTCATGGCAGACAGTGTTCTTGAGGTTTCGGATGAAGATGCAAATGATTCCAATGAGTTGGAGTAGTACAAATGTTCTTGTTGAATTCACTATGCTTGTGGAGGTCTCTAGATCATGTGACTGCTATGTTGGAGGTTTACATTGAAGATTGAGCTCGTTGGTGAGGATTTCCTTCTTGGTGTTGTTATTCTTCCCAATCTGGCCGACTTGATGATTCAAGCGTGCTGTGGATGATCTAAGAGCATTTTTGTAGAGTGAGGTGTGTTGTTAAGAAAGATTCAAGTCTCAGCTATGTTTGGTTGACAATATAGTGATCTGCGTTAAGTCAAGCTAACTTTGATGTTCATTCCAAAGTTTATGAAGCATATAAATATTTGTGGATGAGTTGTGGAATGTTGTCCTTGTGTGAAAATGATAAAATCCTAAGAGAGGTACAAAAGCAGAGAAGAGAAGAAGAGGAGCAAAGGAACAAGAGTAGTAAAGGATGAAGATACAGAGAAGAAGTGTTTGGGGGACAGAGCAAAAATTTGTGAGCTTTTAAAGGGACTGAATCAAGCATGAAGAAGATGCTATTTCGTAGTTCATTATCTCTATGTTAAACATAAATTCTTGTAGGCAGTGAGCTCTGGGTAGTGTGCCCAAAGGCATGTGCCTTCTCTTTTCTTCTAAGTACTTTTAACAGGGTACGAATCTTGTGGGTTAACCCCCATTGTGGTTTTCCCTTAACTAGGTTTAGACGTTAAAAATTATGGTGTTATGTGTATTCATTTTGTTTCTACTCATGTGTTGATGATTCATGCTTTAATATTTACTTCATTAATCTATTTGTAAGTGGTAAAGAAGAAGTAATTCCTACAAGTGTTAAAGTTTTGGGACAACTGATTCACCTCCCCTCTCAGTTGTCTAGCCAAATTCTAACAATTGGTATCAGAGCCGGTTCCTCTAAAAGAAGCTTGATCACTTGAGGAGATCCGAGATGTCGACATACAAGAAGGATAGTCACATATTTGATGGAACAAACTACACCCTTTGGAAAATTTGGATGGAGTGTCATTTACAATGCATGGGCAAACAGTATTGGTCGATAACCAACAATAAGTATGTGCCTCTGCAAAATGGTCCTACAACAATAGATCAAATCAAAGATGCTAAAAATAATATTTGGGCTAAAGCAGCGTTGTTGAGTACCCTGACTGATACAGAAATGACAAATGTCTTTGAAATGAAAACTACTCATGAAATCTGGAAGAAGTTGGAAAATCTTTATGAATGTGATGAATATGTCAAATGTGCCAAGTTACAAAGTGTGAGAGGAAGATATGAAAATTTGAGGATGTGTGAAGATGATAACATCACTTCCTACATGCAGAAGATAAATTAACTTGTGTGTGGTATCAGGTGTGCTGGTGGAACTTTGGAAGAATCAAAGATTGTTGCAAAAGTTCTCAAATCCTTACTTGAATCATACAAACATAAGGTTTCTACTATAGAGGAGATCAGGACTATCTCAAACGTTACAAGAGATTAGTTGGTTGGCAAAATTTTAGTATTTGAATGGAGTGAGTTTGGTGATTCTCTTCCTAAATCAGAATCTGCATTCAAGGCCAGTGTTTATGGAAACCAAAGATTTGATCTAGGTGAAAGTTCTTCAAGAAGATCAACCAGATTTGAAAAAGCAATAAAGGAACTTGAAGAAGATGAATCTGGGCTTGAACAACTTGAAGCCCTTATTACAAAAAGATTACCAAGAGGTACAGGTAAGTATGAAGGAAGTTGCCTTTCAAATGTTTTTCTTGCAATAAGATTGGCCATTTTACTTCAAGATGTCTGGAGAGGGTTTCAAAACCTAACCCTAACAGACCTAGGGGACAAAAGAAATGCTACTATGTCTAAGAAGCTGAAGGAGTCACAAATGATGAATATGATAAAGGAAGTAGCTTTGAAAATGATTGGCTATTCATTGCTATCAAAGAAGAAGATCCGGTGTCTATTGAATCTACTAGATGTGTGAATGTGGAAAGTGTTTTAGCTGCTCATATTGAACAAAAGGATGAATGGGTGATTGACAGTGGATGTTCCCATCATATGATCGGTGATAAAAGCAAGTTTGTTAGTTTGGAAAGATATGAAAGTGGAATTGTGAAGTTTAGAGACAACTCAGCTGGTAGAATACATGGCAAAAGATCCATATCTTTTGATGGTAAGAATAGCACTAATGATGTTTTGTATGTGGAAGGATTGGAGCACAATCTTCTTAGTGTTGGATAGTTGGTTGACAAGGGTTATGATCTTCAATTCAAGGATGGAAAATGTAGAATCTTGGAAAGCTCTGAAACTAACATTGCATCTAGTACTCAGACTAGAGGTAACATCTTTCATTTAAGTAGTTCTGGTAAGAGTTGCTTAATTGCTCAGATTGATTAGAGTTGGCTATGGCATAGGAGAATGTGTCATGTGAATTTTGATAACATTGTCAAGATAAGTTCTACTTAGGTTGTGAGAGATCTTCCAAAAATTGTAAAACCTATTGATAGCATGTGTAGAGAATGTCAGTTGGGTAAATAGAGGAGAACTACATTTAAGAATAAAGAACAAAATTCAAGTGGATTGTTGGAACTTGTGCATACTGATCTATGTTGTACTGCTAGAATTAGGAGTGTTCAAGGAGACATATATTTTATGTTGCTGATTGACGATTACTCCCGGATGATGTGGGTAACCTTCTTGAAAGAAAAATTAGAAGCTCTTGACAAATTAAAGGTGTTCATGGTTATGGTGGAGAATGAGATTGGTGTGAAGATAAAGTGTCTGAGATCTGATAAAGGTGGAGAGTTTACCTTTGGTGAGTTTGATTCATTCTATGAAAAGCAAGGGATAAAAAGATAGTTATCTGCTCCTAGAACTCCTCAGCATAATGGAGTTGTGGAGAGAAAGAACCAGACCATTCAAGAAGCTACTAGGACCATGATGATAGAAGCAAATGTTCCACAAGTCTATTGGAGAGAAGCTGTGAGTATTGTTGTATACACTCTTAATCGGGTGCAGATCAAAGGCAATTCTAGTAAGACACCTTCTGAACTATGGTTTGGTCATTCTCCTACCATGAAGTATTTTAGAGTTTTTGGTAGTAAATGCTATATCAAAAGAGATGAGGACCTTGGTAAGTTTGATGCAAGAAGCGATGAAGGAATATTTTTGGGTTACTCTACTCAAAGCAAGACATACCGATGCTTTAACAAGAGATTGAAAAAGATTGTTGAAAGTACTAATGTCAGAGTTGATGAAAGCAAGGAGAAACCCTCCAGGTCTTGTAGATATGATTCAGATGATCAAGATGAAAGTCAAAATCAAGGCAGGCAAGTTCAAACCCAGACTCAAATCTAGATTGATCTAGAAAATCAAGTGACTCAAGAGGATAGTGTAGATGTTAAGGAACAAGCTCAAGAAATAGAGTTTCAAGCAAGTCCCAAAACTCCCAGGTATGTAAGGCTGAATCATCCTGAAGATCATATCATAGGAGATAGAAACAAAGGTGTTCGAACATGTGAGGCATGTTGTTTAAGAAAGATTCAATTCTCAGCTATGTTTGGCTGACAGTATAGTGATCCGCGTTAAGTCAAGCTGACCTTGATGTTCATTCCATGGTTGATGAAGCATATAAATATTTGTGGATGAGTTGTGGAATGTTGTCCTTGTGTGAAAATGATAATATCCTAAGAGAGGTACAGAAGCAGAGTAGAGAAGAAGATGAGTAGAGGAACAAGAGCAATAAAGGATGAAGATATAGTGAAGAAGTGTTTGGGGGACAGAGCAGAAATTTGTGAGCTTTCAAAGGGACTAAATTAGGCATGAAGAAGATGCTATTTCTCAGTTCATTATCTCTGTGTTAAACATAAATTCTTGTAGGTAGTGAGCCTCTTTTTAGTAGTAAGCTCTAGGCAGTGCGCCCGAAGGCATGTGCCTTCTCTTTTCTTCTAAGTTCTTTTAACAGGTACAAATCTTGTGGGTTAACCCCCACCGTGGTTTTTCCTTAACTGGGTTTCCACGTTAAAAATTCTGGTGTTATGTATATTCATTTTGTTTTTGCTCACGTGTTGATGATTCATGCTTTAATGTTTACATCATTAATCTATTTGTAAGTGGTAAAGAAGAAGTAATTGTTGCAAGTGTTAAAGTTTTTGGACAACCGATTCACCCCCCCTCCCTCTCAGTTGTCTAGCCTAATTCTAACAATACATCAATATGTGGAGTCTTAGAATAATTTAAAAATTGGGAGATAGAAAAAAACCTTAAGAAATTTTGGTGGAGCAAGAAAAAAAAAAATGGAGGAATTTAGAATGAAGTGTACCACTACTCAGACAAAATCAGAGTTAGAGATTAATAACATGAAGGAACAAACAATTTAATGTGAATACAATATATCAGTTTCTCCTAAGATGACCTACCTCCACCAAGGCATGGAAGCTTAATTTAGAAAACCTTGAAAATCAAATCATGTAACCCTTGACCTCATATGATGCCATGAAGGATTTGGATGGTAACATTAGAGTAAAGATTAAAGCCCTACATAATCAATACCAACAGGTACAAAAATAAAGAGAGTTTGAAGGCTCGAATGAAGAGACTAAGGGAAGTAGTCAATTTATAGTTGGATAACTTAATAGGGCTTCTATTTGATGCAAAGCAATTATAGATTCCTTAGATATTCTAAATTCCAGTACTATAGGAGAAACTATAATAGTGAAAATAAATGGGCATAACCATCTACTGAAATAGGCTATTGTCCAATGGGATAATACATATACTTAAGTAAGAGGGATTTGCAAAAACATATTCCATCTATTCTTTTCTAATCCCCTAAATATTGAAAAGCATCTTGTCTCCTTTTTAGAATATTTTTCTCCTTCTACCTCCTTTTGCAGGGTAGCTACTTCTTATCGCACCTTACACACTATCAATGAAGTGGGGATATTACTCCAACACTTCCTACCAGTATGAAGATGTCCTTGGGGAGAAGTGAACCATGGTCTCCAACATGAGAACCAAGCATTTCTGCCAATTGACAACAACCTCTTTGACATTTACATAATACTTTTTACTAAAATGGATAAAATAATTTACCTTTTATGCATTTTAATAAATATGAATCCCTTCATTTATCCACTGATATTATGGATATTGTTCTCTTTCATTTCTATGTTATGTTAATCCTTTTTCCCTAGTTGACTCTTTTATGTGGTCCCTCGTTTTATGTTCCAACCCTCTCTTCCCTCTTCTATTTAGTGGGTAAGGGTCTACATTCTAACCTTATATTTCACCCTTTCTTTTTGATAATAAATCACAAAGTGTAATCCAAAACATTAATGCAAAAAAATACAATTAAAATTCAAAAACATTCTTATTTATTATTATGGAGTACAGAAATATTATATCTCTTTTAGATATTTTTCGGGAAAGAAATATATCACAAATCTAAGCTTCTTGAAAGACTCAAGATCAAGCTTGTAAAGAAAATTGAAGACCTTGTTTTTTTTATCCTCCTCTTTTATTCTACCCATCGTAAATAGTTGACATGTTGTCATGTCGACTTTTACAAAAATTTCAACCCTTGTAGATTGAATTGTAAAAAATGACGAGTCGGTTAAATTTTGACCTGCTGACTATTTTACAACGTGCAACTCATTAAGCTTTTTCCTTTTGTTCATATCTGCGCCCATCTCTGGAGCCATAAAACCAAGCATATTCCATCGGGTTGGCTTCTCTTTGCTGAGATACGTCATTAAATCTGCCTAGGATTATATCAATCAGTCCTCTTTACGTTTGTCCTATCTACATCTTGAGTTGGCATCTGCAATGCGTCCATACCTATGGATCCTCTTAGACACCTCTTAGGCAAAATCCACTGGTCGCGAATTCCAATGTGAGATGAAACAAAAGACGAATTTTGTAGCACTAGCCAACAAGCATCACCCTTCCTTTCACCCCCGCCAGCTTGTTCACAGAGTTTCTTCATCGTTCCGATGTCTCAGTCAATCCCACCACTGCTCCTCTAGATGAGTCCATTCTCTCCAAACCTGTGTCTAATCTTATTGTGGTCAGTTCCCTCTCCCATCACTTTGGTTGTGCTCGTATCTGTACAATCCTCCAGCTCCTGACCAGTTTCCAGACCCCTCTTTATTGTCCAATCCTACAGACTAAAAGATTCTTCCACTTCGTGACCATGTCTTCTCTCAAATTTCTTTGGCCGAAGTAACTTAGGTTCTCGTGATCCGACTAGCCCAAAAAATATTCTTCTGATCAGATCACCATTAGCTGCTCCCATGTGTTGGATAATTTTTCAGCTCTTTCATCTCTTCTGGATCCTCCCTCAGCATCTTTTGGAACTCAATCTAAATATATAGGAGGTGGGGACTCGCCTTCTTTTGCTTGAGTGCACTTTACTTGAATATCATCCATTTCAATGGTCAAACAATCAATAGGGATTTTACACATCATTCACAACAAAAAGTGGTAAATATTTGTCCTATTTTTATTGGTCAAAATTGACTTTTGACTGTTAAAATTAATGAACCCAATAATTCGACACCCTAAATGCGGCTCTATCTAACAAGCTAATGTAGGAGTCACCTACGCATGTTGATCGTCCTCAAGTTACATAGTTCAATGGTCACACCCATTCTTTTCCTAGTATGGGCTCCCCTCTTCCTAGTTCGCAATGTCTTTTTTCCATGTTGGTTCTTATATTAATTCTGATTTGAAGACTAAGTCTCATCAATCGGTAAACCTTAAACATTGGGTACATTGTAAAATAAAATAGCTTCGTTTGCGTTCTTGAGAAATTACTTTGGCGTTGGGCAGGTTCTAGGTCAGTCAGTATGCTTCTAATGCTTTAATTTGTTATCACATGCCTTATTGAGTCATTTCTGGATTAGATCGTTCATTGGAGGTCATTCTATGTTTGGGTTGAGCATCACGAATTCTTTATTTTACATTAAGAATTTTGATGGTTTCTATCTTTTATCAGGCATATGATTTTGGTTCACTTGCTTAGCGTGATATTTCCGAGAGTTCAGCACTGTGTAGGGTGGTTTGAGTCCTTGTTCATACTTCTACCACATGCCTTTTGGAAGTGTTATATTTGTTTGACTTTGGATATATGATTTTTTTGGTTGGTAGTTAGAATGTATTTCAAACTTTTTTTTTTTTTTTTTTTTTGGGTCTAGTTTTTGTCTTTGCCAAAAGTGTATTTCAAAGTTTGTTTCTAAGAGTTATGCTGAATTTATCAGTTTGCAAATCTTTCTTTTTTCCGAATAAGTTGGGTTTTTTTCTCTTTATCTTCTCTTTTCAGAAAAATTTGCTTTTGGCAAACCTTTTCAGCTGGTTCTCAAGTTCGCGAACCTACCGATTCACACTGAAAGGCTTCTCTTTCTTATTATTTTAGGCATAATTTCTAGTTCACGAACTCATAAGTTCACTGAAAATGCACTTTAATGCTTGAATAAATAATGTGCTTTGGAAAATCTTCTAGTTTGCAAACTTTCAAAGGCACCGAAAGAGGTTCCTAGGTTCTGGGTTTTGCCAAAACACTGAAAATGTACTATAAAGTTGAGCAAAGGAATGTGTTTTGGTAAATCTTTAAGTTTGTGAACCTTCAAAAGCACCAAAAATGAAAATATAAGTTCACGAGTTCTAAGTTTCACCAAAATACTAAAATGAAAATAGAAGAGGTTCACGAGTTCTAAGATTCATCAAAATGTCAAAAATAAGAAAGAGAGGTGGTTTGCGAGTTCTAAGTTTTCCCAAAACATTGAAAGTGAAAAAGATAAGTGGTTCATAAGTTCTAAGTTTCATCAAAATGCTGAAAATGTTCCTTTCAACGGATTCTTAAGTTCACGAACTCCACTCTTCATCAATAAATGAGGTTGGAATTTCATCTTTCCTTGTGCACACGTCAAAATAGAGAAGTAATGGTAGGAAGCTTGCCAATATTATGCTATGGGTTTTATTAGAGTGAATAATTTATCTATTCACTATAGCTTAAGTGTACTTAGGTTGATGAGGTTAGACAACATCTTGTCTAATTGGATGTGCAACATTTTAAAGGTTAGAGGTTACCTAGTTGTTTGATAAACCTCATTTGCATACCTTTTGAGGTTAGAAGACTTTCCATGTCACCTCAAAAGGCACTTTCTAGTCATCCAACACTTGTCACACAAGGTTGTTGGTTTGCACATTCTAAGTGATCCAAAGGTTGACACCTTATAGAACACTTGTCTACTTGTTTGTGCCACATCATAGGGCACTTGTCAATCCATGTGTAAGGTGGATTGCCTCTTCCATGCCTATATAATGAGACATTCTCATGTAAATTTGTAAGTGAGACTAATATAATTTTATGCTCAATTAGGTTCATCAATATCATCGATTTCTTATCTTGTATTTGTTGATTTCCATATTGTGAGAGTGTAGATCAAGTGGTAGAGTATCCTTGGCTATTCCAATAGGTTTGGCTTATCTTAACAAGTAGCGATAAAAAAGAGATATACTAAAAGCCACAGGGAATGTGTTCAGAAATGACTCGCCTACAGTACATATGTAGATGAATGACACAAAAAGATGAAGGATGGAGATCTAAGGAAAAACAAGGATGAATAAAAAATGATAGTGATAAGCATCAAATTTTACTAGGATTCAGAATGAATGGATTTAATGATAGATCTTGATGTTTCCTTTTTAAATTAATTTCACAATAAAGAATTTGATGCTCATTTTGCTTGTTTGCAAGTCTAGGATGCTGGAGACACAATGGATGTGTGCTAAGGCAATAAGAAGACATCGTGATCCTAGAGGATTCAATCTTATACAAGTTGTACAAAATCATTTGCACTTGATGAACAAAGAGTTGTCGCTTCCTAGGAAGAAATAATGAAATGTTCATCAAGCTAAAGTTGAGTGTCTTTTATAGGATGTCCAAATAGGACTTATCCTACCCATGGAGTAAACATGTAATTTGTAAATTCAAATTTGAATTAGGTCCTACCCTATTTAGGAGGAATCCTAAACTTGAAATTTGGCCGACTTGGCCATGGAGTGAAATGAAAAAATCACCTCTATAAAAGGAGGAATGTCATTTCATTTTGAAGAGGAGGGAGGAATAAAGAGATTTTCCCAAGAAGGCTATCACTTTATAATTTTGACAAGGCATGTTCAAGGATGAACTGTAACATATTTGTAGTGTGGGAATCCAGCTAGCATATTTAATCTACCAATTTTATTGTCAATTAATAGTAAACATCTGGTCTTCTCTATGTTCTTTCCATTTGGTGGTAATGTATTTGAATTTCCACCTGTACTTGGTGTATCTTGGTGAGATAAAATCCTAATTGTTATATCTTAATATGAGATTGAGGAATAAAGTTTGATTACTGCGCATGTAATATGGTGTTTTCATACTTTTCATTCCAATTTCTTAGTAATTCCTTATACTCTTATATCTGGAACATACATATGATTGTGTGAAATATTGACCTTTGCATTCAGCTTCTTTTAAATCTTAGTAGATTTACTAAGTAAAGTGGATCAAATATAGAGGTTGTCCATTACTTTTATGTTTTTTTCTTTCAAACCCTAACCCTCATTTTGTATTTTCTTCAATATTAGGATAGTTTAGGATTAGATTTAGGAGTTTTGAGCTTAATGATAACACTTGTCTACACATTGACTTCATTTATTTAGTACAAGATTATATTTACCATCACAAGCTCCTTGAACAAACACTCACATAGACCACTTAGTTTCTCCAACATTGCTATGACCTAGCCAATAGGGACCTTGGAGGAAACTAATCTCTTAAATTAGTCACCTTTTTAGGAGAAGTAGAGTGTTTTCATTCTACTTGAGTTGATGTGCAAAAACAGCCATCAACAATTGGTTGAACAGGTTGGATTGAAAAGTCAAAATCAATCATGGTTGAAATTTTTGAAAATAGTCGACATGACAACATACCAATTTTTTTTACGTGGGGTAGTAATACCTATGCCTCAAACCTCTCCTTGTCCTCCTACCAGTTCTAATGGTCGCTCAACTTATGTCAACCTCCCACAATCCCTTTTTCCTCTTAGAACCAACAATTCTTTTAAAAATTTTATTGGTTATTAGGAAACCAAACTTGTAGTTAACCTTTCACATATCCACATTGATACATTGAACTTTAACTTTCTTGAAAAGGGCATGGGATTTGGAATCATCCCTCTCTCTATTTTTTGGTTAGACGTCTTAATTGAAGTAGAGAATCTGGTCAGATGTCTATGCAAGGATTTGGTTAAGGAGATTAAATATGATCACAAAATAGTCTTAAGGCATGTTAAACCCTTTAAATGTAATATTATTTTAGTTGAGAATTTTCCTTTTAAGAGATTAGTAAGTAATAAAGATATTGTCATAGTCAAGGCTAATAAGGGAGATGTCATTGTTATTATGAATATGCAAAATTATGTCTCCAAGGTGATTTCCCACTTATCTAATAGTAAGAGTTATGAATCTTGAACCTACATATCTATTTCTTAGATCAAGAAAAATGTCAAAATTGCTATTGCCCAATCATTGTTCGATGACCTCACCAAGAAATGACTCATAAAGTGATCACCCTTACATTTATGTCACACCAAAAATTCACAATGTTGGTATACCTCTTTAGCCTATTGTTGAAACCATGGACTCCCCAACATACAAGCTAGCTAGCTACCTAGCTAAGATGATCTCTCCACTAATGGGAAAATCTAATTCTATCATTAAGGACTCTATCAATTTTTATGAGTTAATCAAGGATAAAAGGTAGAAGATGGAAACATTTTGGTTACCTTTGATGCGGTTTTCCTATTCACCAAAGTTCTAGTCATGACTCCATTGAAATAATTAGATGCAAGACCAATGAAGAGTTTGCTCCCTTGGTAAATTCTAAAATCAAGGAATCTAGCATATCTAATCATAGTCATCCTAGTGCATGTGGATTAGGTATCAATCATTCTAGAATTCAAGTGCATGTTTGAAACTTGTTGTTTATCATAGTATTTTCAAAAAGAATCATCTTGATAGAAAAAACTCTAAGGGTGTAATAAAGGGTATCACTATCTAGCAGTATGTTTTTCAATAAATTCATAGGCTAGAATCCAAAGATCATCATAGGTAAGGTTTGTAGGAACAAAACAAGCTTGTAGCAATGAACTAGATTAGGAATTGTAATGGTGATCCAAAATAGAACACAAAAGAATATTTTAATTCTTATTCATACACATTACCATTCGACACATTTCAATATTCTAAGGTGCATCAATTTCACTTTCTTCATTATTCAACATACAATCTTTAATCATAAAACTAAGTATTTTCATTTCTTATTTATCACTATTTGTAAGGTGATTATGCTTACTATCTCATATTGTTGGTCCATTCTATTCCACTTTATCTATATTCCACATTCAATCCTTAAAAATTTGTCTATAATTATATTTATTTACCTAAGTAACCTAAAGCACTAAATTAGAAATAAATTGTAACTAAACTACACCACTCTAAAGGGCATTTAAGGAAGAGCGCTAAGCTTGAGATTAATGTAAAATTCTAGCCCTTCACTAAGGCTATGGTGTAGGGCAGATGACCTAGTAGCCACTCACCCTAACTTCATGCATCTTAAGCTCCTAAATGGTACATCGGATTTCGACGATTTTTTTTGGGTTTCTTCGTATGTGACTTAAGAGCTTAAAGCTATTGTTTGGGGTTGTGGGTATCAACAGTGTAGTCTAATCAGCTACATCTCAACTGAGTTGTCAAAAAGCACCCAAAAAAATAGTTGGACCAAAACATGTGCACCAAGGCACCTATTACCAATCGCCTTACTATTGCCTTATATGTCACCATATGATTGGTTGTTTCTTTGATGTGACATGTGAAATGTATTATTACATATGTATTGGTTCCTTATTAAATTTTTTGTAATATTTGTATACATGTATTGGTTTTTTTCATAGATTTAATTAGGGATAAAGTGTGCCATAATGGACGACTATTGATACATGGATAGCTACTAAGTCCTCTCCCCTAATGTGGAAATGAATCCGTTTTATGATGAGCACGCTGAAATCCATTACTAAGTAGGCTTTGAAGATGCTTTCTTTTTCAATCGCACAATTGACGGTTATCTTTTGCATTGGGATGACCCAAATTAAGTTTCGCCGAAGTGAGGAGGTTTGATTTCTTCTCATCTTTTTCACTTGGATTGTCCACAAAAATCTCATACCGTTGGAGTTACCAATGTACATAAGGTCCAAACCCATCGATATTTACCGACTGGCGTAAAGAGCCGGCACCTAAAATATAAATCTGCGAGATTTGACGTGCCGACCTCATCTGAAGCAGCCAATCAACTAATCTGCTCTGCTAAACGCGCTGATTTAGATCCTCATGACTCACTTCTGCTGAGTTTCGGTGTACTTACTGATTACAATGTAGTGATGTGTGATTACCGCAGCTCTGCCCACCAAGGCCTGTGACTCATAACTACTTTAATTGGAACGTTTATTTCTGTCTCTATTCCACCAGGTAAAGTATATCATTTCTTCCCTTCAAATTAAGTTTAAAATTGTTTCAAATGTAACCCTGCTATCTCGATCGAGTATATTTGAACTTGTTTTGATATAGCGTATTTTGATATGCAAGTAAATTCATATCGACAGAAGAAGGTTTGCAATATCGACATAATTTTTAACTGTTTACCAACCATGCATATGTCAATAAAAGGTATTTAAATGCTTTGTTGTTTCACATCTACTAGTTGAATTCTGGGATCCGTAAAGCAGATGATTTAATCCAGAATTATTTTATTTACTTTTAAGAGTTATTTTAAAGTTTTTGTTTTTGTTTTAAATATATGTTGGCTGTGTTTTAGTTTGTACATACAGGGTCATAATGTGAGATTCTTGATGTCACTATAGAATGCCTCTTGACACAACAAACCACTATACACATAAATTTTTTATTCCTTTTTTTATAAGGGTAAGATGACTTACCTATAATCTTGTGGATAAGAGGTTTCTAAATGTAGCTAAGCTTGAAACCATTATTTAGAATACATTCAAAACTAAAACAAAGATAAGGTTTCAAGCTTAGCAACATTTAGATTATGGTTATAGCCTTGGAAATTAAACCATTATTTTTGAAACAATCAAATATGTTATAGTCAAGGAGTGTTGAAACGTGTGTGCAACATTCTACATTCAAATTTTACAAAACTAGTTAATTGTTGTACAAATCCAATATACATACATTTAAGTTTTTTATTAATAATATTCTAGTTAAAAATGCATATAGAATGCAAGATAGTGGATATCCATAGGTGCCAAGTAGTGTGTCCATCAGATCTATAATGTTTCTCTTCTTAAAATTTATCACCATCTTTGCATATTTGGGTGCCAAGTTGTGTGTCAATCAGATCTATAATGTTTCTCTTCTTAAAATTTATCACCATCTTTGCATGTTTGTAAGGACCTGCTTGATCCAAACTCAAATTTTAAAAAATTTTACTTTATTAACAAGTTCTTATGAGATATATCAAGACTTTCATTGAGTACTCAGGAAAAATTTCGGCCAAAATGACCATATGTTCAAAATGGAACATTCTTAAGCCAACCCGGGCTCTTCTATCCTTTGAGCAAATAGGTTCATACGGAACTAGGTTAAACAGACCTTATCGCTACCTGATTCGGGTAGAACAAACAGTGGCCAAAAGGCCTAGTGGGTCAAACGGACCAATACTCTATCCAATCCGGGATACATAAACATAACAACCTAAAGGGCTAAAGAGGATAGGAATCATTATGCTCTGGCTAGAGATTTCTGACTCCCTCAGAACCAATACAGGTTCATGAGTCACTTCTTGGGGACCACAGTCTGCCCAGACACTGTACTGAGGATGTCGAGTGGGGAACACATAACATCAACTTGTACTCACCTTAGTTTACGGCAACACCGGGTATAAGTAATCCACCCCGGGGATTCTTCTGAGTACTAGCAGAGTTCTTAAGTTACCTAGTTAACCTTTAAACTAGAGATCGAGATTATGAAGTTGATTATTATAGAGTTACCCTATATCTAAGGGACTTGAGTACTAGGGGCATCCTTCACCATCCAGACTGCCTACATACCCTGTATCCACGGGATCAAGGCCCTCTATGGATGTGATCTACACAACGACTGTGAACATGTAGTTCTGTCTTGCACTATGTTTTATGTAACTATGGTTGGTACACAGTTCTTCGCCAACTGCCCATTCACTCAAGTGATACAAAGACGGAATGCCTAAGAAACTAGTATTACAAACACACCTCCTGGGAGTGTTTGGCATTTAAGTTTTCAAGTGTGAATAATTTACCTATCACGCATATTTCTCCGATGAGGTCTTCCCGTTGATCGTCCTACAACAATTATTGATAGTCTCACCTTTTTCTTTTTCTTAATCTTTTTAGTCAAGTATCCAAGGAGATTTTCCCTTCCTGTGGATTTAACTTAGAGATGTTTCTTATTACTCCTCGACGATTTAGAGGGATGGTGCCCAGACGTCGTTGTTGCAGCTATGTTAGGCGTGAGGTACTTGGTTCAACGCGACGGCAGTACCCGTAAACATGACCCAGAGGTACCGTACATACCAAACATTGCGAATGTTTGAGTTTGGACATTTAATTACAAGGTTTACCTTGCTAATAGAAAAACTTTATCTATATCAAAATAAATAAAAAGATAAAGGGAACATGCTTGATAAATTTGTTTATGCAAATTGAATAGGCCTAGAAATGATACAATTACTGCCATTAATTCATAATTGTACATGCATAATTAGAAAATATATTTTATCAATAATGCACATAAGGATGCAGTTTTAAGAGAAACAAGGGAATCTTATTTTATCATGTAAGTAAAGAATTGATACAATTCCTTGCATAATCATTACTTGTTTAGTGATTTCTTGTTTTAGGAATGTTGAGTATCTAATTGATTGACATTAACATGGTTCACATTATCCTTTATATACAATGATTCATTCATATGATATATCCACCAAGAATTTTAATGAAAGTTCAAATGTGAAAAGGAAAGAACTCAATCATTAGTCCAAGATTTTCGTTCTTGGCCTATTATCAAGATCTTTTCTTAAAGTATTCTCCTAGGTTCATATATTATTCAAGTCCATTTATAATTAAGAACCAATGTTTTAAACTCACCCTGACGGAACTTAATAAATTTATGATTCCAATGCATTTGAGTATCATGTAAATTATCTATATTAACTACCTAAACATTTTTCAATAATAGTATTTGAGCACATCATAGATGCTATTTTAGTTTCCTGAGATGCACTTCAGATTCAATCGGCTTCCTACCATGATTTTGTTAACACTTAGAACCGTATGCCATTTCCTACGAACCTGGCAGGGATGAAGTCAAATTTAAAAACATTGATTACCATTTCCCCTGCCTATGCCAATTGGGAACTTTAGAACAAAGTATATGGACATTCTTCGCACAATCAATAGGGAAATCCAGTCAGGTATTATAATTGGAAATGCTCTGGAAGGTACGTATGCAGAATGTGGAAGCCTAAACAAGGCAAGTGAACTGTTTGATAAAATGACTCAAGGCTATGTGCCATGCTAGCATGGTCACACCAAATGGAAATTGCTGAAAATCTTATAGAAACTTTCAAACACATGTAATCGGCTAACCAAAAGCTAATTTCCACCACCGATGGAAACATTCATCCTGTCTGCGCCTATGTGGAGCTTTAGAACAGGGCATTGACATACATCAGAGAGTAAAGAAAAAGTGAATTTCATTGGATGTTATAATTGCCAATGCCCCGGTAAACATGCCTACAAAATGTGGAAGCGCATACAAGGCATGTGAATCTGTTTCAGAAAATGAAATGATTGTAGCACATGCACAAAATGGATTTGTTGAAAAGGCATTAGAAACTTTCAAGCAAATGAAATTTGGTAGCCAGAGTCACAACTTTTGCCAATGTCCTCACTGCTTGTGCACAAACTGCATAACTGAAGGGGAATTTGGGAGATATTACAGTTGGAAATGTTCTGGTAGACATGTATGCAAAAATGATTGTGCATAGACAAGGCCACGTCAACTGTTTGACAAAATCCCTCAAGAAATCTTGTCTTAAGGCCTGTGCTAATGTCCTCTTGCCAGTGCCTACATGGGAGCTTTAGAACAGGGCAATAGATATGCACGACCCTCACCAGCATCCCCTCTATCTGTGAGAAAATAGAAGCTTGGAACAGGGTAAGGATTTCCAATAGACATAAAGGAAGGGAATTTGTTAAGGATTATAGTTGGAATTTCTCTGGTAGACAAATATGTAATAAGGAAGCATAGGAAAGGCATGTGAACCATTTGACAGAATGCCTCAAATGGATGTCATCTTATGGAATGCATGATCGCAGAATTGTACAAAATGGAGTCATTGAAAGGGCTTTAGAAACTTTCAGGCAAATGTAATCGGCAAAGGTAAAGTCAAATTCTACAGCCATTACTAGCGTTCTCCTGCCTGGTTAGTGTGGGAGTTTTGGAACAGGGTATGGATTTCTAACAAAGCATAATTAAAAAATGAATTTTGGTCAGATGTATAGTTGAAATTGCCCTCGTAGAAATGTATACAAAACGTGGAAGAATCGACAAGGTATGTGAACTGTTGACAAAATGTCATCTTGTGGAATGCAACGATTGCAGGTTAATGGTCTGGTGCTATACAATCTATAATTTGATTGAACCATAGTATCACTATTTGAAATTGACTCAGCAAGCCAAGTATAAAATGAATTCAAATTGAAATTAAAACTTATGCAAAAATTCATAAATCTAGGTTAGTTAAACACTGCAAACAACAAACATTAATGTCAACAAATCATCTGAACAAAAATTTCAAGGAAAAGAACAAAACTATGGAGAGAAGTGCTCTTACAGTTTACTCTAGTACTCCAAACCAGAGATCAGTGCCTTTCTTCCTCACAATTCTAGGCAATTTATAGAAAAATCCATCCTCCACTCTTTTTTTTTTAATGATAATGCATCCTCCACTCTCTTTTTTAATGATAATGCATCCTCCACTCTTTTTTTTTAATGATAATGCATCCTCCACTCTGTTTTTTTTTAATGATAATGCATCCTCCACTCTTTAGTGGATTTGCAAATCTTATCCTCAATTTTTTAAAGTGTAATCCATTGTTAAATTGTTTATTATTTGTATTTTTAAATGAATATACATTTTATGTTTAGTTTTCAAATTTAGAATTCAAAAATTGAGTTGTGACATCCTTCTCCCCTAAATTTATGCATCATCCCGATGCATGTTAGAAATAAGATCAAAACATATACATATAAATCCATATCATAATATCTACTTTTAAAGTCCATATTTTAAAAATAGTTTAACAAAGATAAAGATAACAAGGTGTATTATTTGAGCATAACTATCTGTATCAACATCATTGTCCTTAAGCAAGATTTGAAGTTTGTCGAGTTAATAAATAACTAAAGTTTATTCAAAATAAGTGCGGATAGAGCTGTTGCATTTCAACTGTGTCTTCCCATGTAGCATTCTCAGGTGAGTACTGGTCCCACTCGACTTTAGATTTGTCCACTGTCCTGTTGCGGAGCTGGAATTGGCGCCTCTCGATGATTCTGCATGGCTCTATTGTTATTGTACCTAGGTCTTCCACCTGCAGGGCATTCCAATTAAGAATATGCTTAGGGTCAGATATATACATTTTTAACAAGGATACATGGAACACGTCATGAATGTAGCTCAGTGCTAGAGGTAAGGCCAAGCAGTAAGCTACAGGATTTATTTCCTCAAGTACTTCAAAAGGCCCGACATAGCGAGGAGCTAGCTTTGACTTCCTTCCAAAAGAGATGGAACTTTTATGAGGCCGGACTCTTAGGAACACCTTTTCACCAATTTGAAATCTTCTGGGTGTCCTATTCTTATCTGCATAACTTTTCTGGTGGTCCGAGGCTTCCTTCAACCTCTGTCGAATAAGTTGCACTTGGTTGTCCATATCTTTCAACATTTCAGGGCCAACCAAGATCCTATCTTCTAGTTTATCCCAACTTAATGGTGTTCGACAAGGTCTCCCATAGAGAGCTTCAAAGGGTACCATACCTATTGCTGCTTGGAAAGAATTGTTATAGGCAAACTCAACTAATGGCAAATATTCCTCCCATTAGGTCTGTTGATCCATGTAATACATATGAAGGAGGTCTTCTAGAATTTGGTTGGTTCTTTCTATTTGTCCATCTGTCTCTGGATGATAAGCTGTGCTAAAATTCAACTGTGTTCCTAAGGCAGCCTGCAATGTGGACCAGAATCTAGAAGTGAACTTCGCGTCTCTATCAGAGATTATTTTCTCAGGAATTCCATGCAACCTAAAAATCTCCTTTATGGACCTTTTTGCTACTGTAGGTGCATCATCTGTTAGGTTTTTTGGTATGAAGTGGGCAACCTTAGTGAGTTTATCCACTACCACCAAAATGCAATTGTGCCTATGAGATGTCATTGGTAGCCCTTGGACAAAATCCATACTTATGACTTGCCATTTATAGAAAGGTACATCATGTGGATAAAGAAGTCCTACTGGGTGCACATGTTCCACCTTAACCCTTTGACATTCTAGGCATCTAGTAACTGTGTCTACAACATCCTTCTTCATTCCTAGCCAAAAATATATTCTTTTGAGGTCTGAATACATCTTATTCACTCTTGGATGTCCTGAATATGGAGCCTTATGTGCCTCTGTTAAGATCATACCCCTTAGTTCTGCATTATCAGGAACATATATTCTTCCATGGTGCCTCATTAGTCCATCATAATCAAAAGCATAATCGAAATACTTAGGTTCCACAGAGATATTAGCTAGAGATGTCTTAACCTAAGCGTACCATGGGTCATGTTTCTACTCGAAGAGTATTTGTCGCTTTAGGTCTATGTGCAAGTTGGATATGGCCATTATGTGTCTCCTCCTGTTGAGAGCATCGGCCACCCTGTTTTCTTTCCCCTTGATATATTCAATCTCAAAATCATACTCACTTAGGAACTCTAACCACCTTCTTTGTCTTACATTCAAATGAGGTTGAGTGAAGATATATTTTAGTCCTTGATGGTCTGTTTTAAGCTCAAATGGTTTTCCCAACAAGAAATGTCTCCATTTTTGCAAGGAATGAACTATAGCTGCAAGTTCAAGGTCATGGGGGGCATAATTGACTTCATGGATTTTTAGTTTCCATGATTCATAAGCCACTACTCCTTCCCCTTTGAAAAGAACTCCTCCTAGTGCTTCTATGGATGCATTTGTTACTACTGTGAAGTTACCATTAGGGTCAGGCACTTTTAGAATTGGAGGTGACATTAGCCTTTCCTTCAGTACTTGAAATGCCTTATCACACTGCTCAGTCCAAATGAACTTGTTATTCTTCTTTTGCAAGGATGTGATTGGATTGACTATCCTTGAAAAGTCTTTCACAAACCTTCTGTAGTACCCTGCCAATCCCATAAAACTTCTTACTTCAGTCACATTTGTAGGGATAGGCCATTTAGTGATAGCTTTTACTTTATCAGGATCTACCGCTATACCCTCGGCTGAAATGATATGCCCTAAATAGTGAACCCTCTTTTCAAAGAAGGAGCATTTGGATAACTTCCCAAACAACTTATGCTTCCGCAACCTTTGTAGGACTGCTTGTAGATGGGCTAAGTGTTCCTCTTCATCCTTGGAATATATTAAAATGTCATCCAGAAATTCATGGAACACACTATTCATTAGATTCATAAAGGTAGCTGGAGCATTTGTTAGCCCAAATGGAACTACAGTGAATTCATAGTGTCCATACTTAGTCCTAAATGCTGTCTTTGGGATGTCCTCTTCTTTTATCCTTAATTGGTGATAGCCCGAGCGGAGGTCAATTTTGGAGAACACTGAGGCTCCTCTTATTTAATCAAATAGATCATCAATACGAGGCAAGGGATACCTATTCCTCACAGTGGCCTTATTCAACATTCTATAGTCAATGCACAACCTTAGTGTCCCATCCTTCTTCTTTACAAATATGACTGGTGCTCTCCAAGGTGATACACTAGGCCTTATCAACCCTTTCTCTAGCAATTCTTGCAACTATATTTTCAACTCTTGGAGTTCTGTGGTGTTCATCCTATATGGGGCTTTGGATATAGGTGCAGTTCTAGGAAGTATATCGATTGAAAAATCAAATTCCCTTTTAGGAGGTAATCCAGGTAGCTCTTCAAGAAACACATCCTTGTAGTCCTAAAGGAATGAACTATTTAAGGTAGGGACTTCTTTCTAGATTCTCTCTTCTCATCTAAAGATAATAAGAATACCTGATTTCCTCATTTTTGTCTTGCCTTCTTAAGTTGCATAGCAGAAATGGTACCCACTGATATAGGTTTGTAAATTCCTTGGATCCTAACTCTACACCCCTTATCATCTACACACTCCACCACTTTGTTATAGCAATCTATGTTAGCCTTATGACTCATTAGCCAACTTATTCTGATTATGACATCATAGGCTCCTAGGGGTGCAACATATAAGTCAGCTTTAGTTTCTAATTCAGGAAACTTAATGAGGGCTCCTCTTATGTACTTGTTCACTTTTAGTATAGCCTTGTCCCCATACTAAACCATCCATGATGATTCCATATTCTTAGTTTGCAAAGACATTTTTCTTACCAATTCTGAGGAAATAAAATTCTCAGAGGAACCAGTATCTATCAAAATAGTTATAGGTTTACCAAAAAGCATACCTCTTGTCTCCATAGGTACATTTTGATGACGAGTTTGTTGATATCTGACGACAGCATGTATTTGGTGTTGCCGAGGTTACTGTGGTTGATTGTACCCATTCCTTTTTGAACAATCCCTTGCATAATGATTGCCTCTACACATAAAGCATCCACCAGGGGGTCCATTAGAAATTTGGGGTGGTACATTTTCATCATTCCTCCTGACATTAATATTGTAATTGTTCTTATGATCCTGATTACCAACAAATTCTATTCTACCCCAGTCTCTCCTCTTGTTCTTCTGAGCTCCTTTGTTGTCCTTATTGTCTAGTTTCCTTTTGAAGACAAATTGTTTGTCCTGAAAGTTTTGCTTTGCCACCGATAGTGCCTGTAATTGAGTGCCTTCTCCAAGACGTGATTCATGTTCTCAAGGGCAAACATATCCACTTCTGCCCCAATATCAGTATTCAACCCCAAAAGAAACTTCCTTGCCTGAGACCTTTCATCCTTTTGATAGATAGGAAAATATTTCAGTAGTTTCGTAAATCTATCCCAATATTCTTGGACTGTGAGATTTCCTTGTCTAAGATTCAGAAACTCAATCATCTTTTCATCATAAAATAGTTGTGGAAGCCATCTCTCACGGAAGTGGCTCACAAACTACCTCCAAGTCAGGTTTTCTTTTGAATAATAATATTGTTCTTTTATGTTTATCCACCAACTAGCAGCTTCTCCTTCTAACTGATAGGCTCCCCAAGTTGCCTTGATGTTTTTTGAGTAGTTTCTTAGTTCAAAATATTTCTCCATTTTGATTAGCCATCCTTCTGCAAAATCCCCCACATGTTTACTGTCAAATTTAGGAGGAGTTATCTTCTTGAGGTCTTGTGAGATATCTAGAGTGGTAATTTCCTATCGAGGCCTAGGAACCTCTAGCTCATTAATTGTTTGAGCAATGTGTACTTTCGTACCTTGATGTTCACCTTCAGGTTCCAGAATGTTTTCTATAGTCCCATGTCTAGTCTTCAAGTCTTGTACAGTTTTCTCAAGGTTTTCCAACTTTTCTCTTTGTTCTATCAACAACTGAATAATTGCTTCTATACCCGCATTTGGGTTTCCAACTGGTTCTTGGTTTACAACTGGTTCTTGGTTGACTGGTTCCTCTCCATGCAAATCTCGCAAATTTTAGGTTCTCGCCATTTAATTCTGAAACAAGGAGAGAGGTGATTTACCACTTGCTACAATTTTTGGTTTACAACATGCAAATTGACTATAATTAAATCTATCACAATTCTTATCTTGAATACTAATTATTATCAATTTTGAGTTTGTAGGCCTGTAGGCCGAGTGTTTGAACCATGCTCTAATACCACATGTAAGGACCCGCTTGATCCAAACTCAAATTTTCAAAAAATTTACTTTATTAACAAGTTCTTATGAGATATATCAAGAATTTCATTGAGTACTCAGGAAAAACTTCAACCAAAACGGCCATATGTTCAAAACGGAACATTCTTAAGCCAACCCAGGCTCTTCTATCCTTTGGGCAAATAGGTTCATATGGAACCAGGTCAAACGGACCTTATCGCTACCTAATTCAAGTAGAACAAACAATGGCCAAAAGGCCTAGTGGGTCAAATGGACCAATACTCTATCCAATCTGGGATACATAAACATAACAGCCTAATGGGCTAAAGAGGACAAGAATCATTATGCTCTAGCTAGAGACTTCTGACTCCCTCGGGACCAATACAGGTTCATGAGTCACTTCCTAGGGACCACAGTCTGCCCAGACATTGTACTGAGGATGTCGACCAGGGAACACATAACATCAACTTGTACTCACCTCAGTTTACGGTAACGTCGGGTACAAGTAATCCACCCTAGGGATTCTTCTGAGTACTAGGAGAGTTCTTAAGTTACCTAGTTAACCTTTAAACTAGACATCAAGATTATGAAGTTGATTATTATAGAGTTACCCTATATCTAAGGGACCTGAGTATAGGGGTCATCCTTTGCCGTCCAGACTGCCTACATACCCTATATCCATGGGATCAAGGCCCTCTACGGATGTGATCTACACGATGAATGTGAACATGTAGTTCTGTCTTGCACTATGTTTTATGTAACTATGGTTGGTACACAATTCTTCGCAAACTACCCATTCACTCAAGTGATATAGAGACGGAATTCCTAAGAAACTAGTATTGCAAACACAGCTCCTGGGAGTGTTTGGCATTTAAGTTTTCAAGTGTGAATAATTTACCTATCACGCATATTTCCCCGATGAGGTCTTCCCGTTGATCGTCTTACAACAATTTTTGATAGTCTCACCTTTTTTTTTCTTAATCCTTTTAGTCAGGTATCCGAGGAGATTTTCCCTTCCTGTGGATTTAACTTAGACATGTTTCTTATTACACCCTGACTATTTAGAGGGACAATGCCCAGATGTCATTGTTGCAGCTATGTTAGGCGCGAGGTACTTGGTTCAATGCGACGGAAGTACCCGTAAACATGACCCAGAGGTACCGTAAATACCGAACACTGCGAATCTTTGAGTTTGGATGTTTAATTACAAGGTTTACCTTGCTAATGGAAAAACTTTATCTATATCAAAATAAATAAAAAGATAAAGGGAACATGCTTGATAAATTTGTTTATGCAAATTGAATAGGCCTAGAAATGATACAATTACTGCCATTAATTCATAATTGTACATGCATAATTAGAAAAGATATTTTATCAATAATGCACATAAGGATGCAGTTTTAAGAGAAACAAGGGAATCTTATTTTATCATGTAAGTAAAGAATTGATACAATTCCTTGCATAATCATTGCTTGTTTAGTGAGTTCTTGTTTTAGGAATGTTGAGTATCCAATTGATTGACATTAACATGGTTCACATTATCCTTTATATACAATGATTCATTCATATGATATATCCACCAAGAATTTTAATGAAAGTTCAAATGTGAAAAGGAAAGAACTCAATCATTAGTCCAAGATTTTCATTCTTGGCATATTATCAAGATCTTTTCTTAAAGTATTCTCCTAGGTTCATATATTATTCAAGTCCATTTATAATTAAGAACCAATGTTTTAAACTCACCCTGACGGAACTTAATAAATTTATGATTCCAATGCATTTGAGTATCATGCAAATTATCTTTATTAACTACCATAATAGTATTTGAGCACATCATAGATGCTCTTTTAGTTTCCTGAGATGCACTTCAGATTCAACCGGCTTCCTACCATGATTTTGTTAACACTTAGAACTGTATGCCATTTCCTGCGAACCTGGCAGGGATGAAGTCAAATTTAAAAACATTGATTACCATTTCCCCTGCCTACACCAATTGGGAACTTTAGAACAAAGTATATGGACATTCTTCGCACAATCAATAGGGAAATCCAGTCAGGTATTATAATTGGAAATGCTCTGAAAGGCACATATACAGAATGTGGAAGCCTAGACAAGGCAAGTGAACTGTTTGATAAAATGACTCAAGGCTATGTGCCATGCTAGCAGGGTCACACCAAATGGCAATTATTGAAAAGCTTATAGAAACTTTCAAACACATGTAATTGGCTAACCAATAGCTAATTTCCACCACTGATGGAAACATTCATCCTGTCTACGCCTATGTGGAGCTTTAGAATAGGGCATTGACATACATCAGAGAGTAAAGAAAAAGTGAATTTCATTGGATGTTATAATTGCCAATGCCCCAATAAACATGCCTACAAAATGTGGAAGTGCATACAAGGCGTGTGAATCTGTTTCAGAAAATGAAATGATTGTAGCACATGCACAAAATGGATTTGTTGAAAAGGCATTAGAAACTTTCAAGCAAATGAAATTTGGTAGCCAGAGTCACAACTTTTGCCAATGTCCTCACTGCCTATGCACAAACCGCATAATCGAAGGGGAATTTGGCAGATATTATAGTTGGAAATGTTCTAGTAGACATGTATGCAAAAATGATTGTGCACAGACAAGGCCACGTCAACTATTTGACAAAATCCCTCAAGAAATCTTGTCTCAAGGCCTGTGCTAACATCCTCCTACTGGTGCCTACATGGGAGGTTTAAAACAGGGCAATAGATATGCACGACCCTTGCTAGCATCCCCTCTGTCTATGAGAAAATGGAAGCTTGGAACAGGGTAAGGATTTCCAACAGACATAAAGGAAGGGAATTTGTCAAGGATTATAGTTGGAATTTCTCTAGTAGACAAATATGCAATGAGGAAGCACAAGAAAGGCATGCGAATCGTTTGACAGAATGCCTCAAATGGATGTCATCTTATGGAATGCATGATCGCAGAATTGCACAAAATGGAGTCATTGAAAGGGCTTTAGAAACTTTCAGGCAAATGCAATCGGCAAAGGTAAAGTCAAATTCTACAGCCGTTACTAGAGTTCTCCTGCCTGGTTAGCATGGGAGTTTTGGAGCAGGGTATGGATTTCTAACAAAGCATAATTAAAAAATGAATTTTGGTCAGATGTATCGTTGAAATTGCCCTCATAGAAATGTATACAAAACGTGGAAGAATTGACAAGGTATGTGAATTGTTGACAAAATGTCATCTTGTGGAATGCAACGATTGTAGGTTAATGGTCTGGTGCTATACAATCTATAATTTGATTGAACCATAGTATCACTATTTGAAATTGACTCAGCAAGCCAAGTATAAAATGAATTCAAATTGAAATTAAAACTTATGCAAAAATTCATAAATCTAGGTTAGTTAAATACTACAAACAACAAGCATTAATGTCAACAAATCATCTGAACAAAAATTTCAAGGAAAAGAACAAAACTATGGAGAGAAGTGCTCTTACAGTTTACTCCAGTACTCCAAACTAGAGATCAGTGCCTTTCTTCCTCACAATTCTAGGCAATTTATAGAAAAATCCATCCTCCACTCTTTTTTTTTAATGATAATGCATCCTCCACTCTTTTTTTTAATGATAATGCATCCTCCACTCTTTTTTTTTTAATGATAATGCATCCTCCACTCTTTTTTTTAATGATAATGCATCCTCCACTCTTTTTTTTTTAATGATAATGCATCCTCCACTCTATTTTTTTTAATGATAATGCATCCTCCACTCTTTAGTGGATTTGCAAATCTTATCCTCAATTTTTTTTTAAGTGTAATCCATTGTTAAATTGTTTATTATTTGTATTTTTAAATGAATATACATTTTATGTTTAGTTTTCAAATTTAGAATTCAAAAATTGAGTTGTGACAATATTGTTATCATAAAAATGTATCACATTAAATAATCAATGACTTTATATCATCAATTGTTTGTGTGAAGAATTTGAGGGTACATAAGCAACCAATATGTTGAAGTTAACTATTATTGAAATCCTTTCTAAAAATATTGAAGTATTAATATCATCTCATGCTTCTCTCCTACCATGCACCAAGATCTATAAACATTAAACACTCTCACTTATTTGAAATATCTTCTTAAAGGATGATATTCGTATCTAGTGCACTGTGAGTACAAGATTCATATCTTACTATACCAAATGTCTTAGATTTATAAATCATGTTTTCTTGAACAAGAGCCCTATTACAATCATCATCAATAAAAGATACCTAAGTGTTTTTCTAATACATATTTCAAAATAGGGTTCCAATGCTTGCAAGTAGAACTTTAGAATTTCACTATGCATCGACACATATGGATTAATTACCCTTTCAACTATCTTATAAGATCTAGGAGTAAAGAATCAAATTGACTCATTCATCCTTTTCTTTATTGTTTTGAGTTCCAATACAGTCTCTCTTGGTCTAAATATTCTCAAATTGTTTTAGAAAGGAAGTCTCTAACTCTACCAAATAATGAATAGAATTTTCTACAAGGTGTTTATACCACTCTTGTGACTCTCCTTTTAAAGAATAATAAAAGATTGTATAAATAGCATCCTAGTGCATTTTTCTTACCATGAGGGAAAAAGGTATTGAGCCACCTAAAAATATCCTCTAGAATCTCAAAAACATCCCTTGATATACTTATCAAGACACAACACAACCATGGCTCTACCATTCAAAGGAACTTACCTCAAATTTAATTATCAACCTAGAACATTGTAAGACCATTACATTCAACTTTTAGTTTCCATCTAGCCCTCCTTCTATAACTAATCTATCGATGTGTATATCGACACACTAACTCAACTAGGGCATGAATATTCTTTAGCTCTTCTGGAAGGAGTCAAAATCTCCCCAATACCTATTGTACTATATCTTGGCTATGCTATGATAACCTATCTCAGGGTAAGGCATTTTTTGTTTCAACTTAGGGACTATAGTGGAAAATAAGATAAAAGTAGTACAAAGTCTTATTGCTATTGAACATAAATCAATAAAATGAGACTGAACAAATATTTTTTATTGATTTAGTACAAAATCCATTGTATTCATATATCTTTTTTATATCAATTTAGCAATGAAACATACTTGCAACCAAAAGAATTCAACTTTTCAAAATAGATCACAAGTTGAATCTTAGTCTAAATGCTAATTCTAACCCTAAGTTTTCTCCTAACTCTTAATAAATTTGTAAGGATTCTAAAAGGTAATGGAAATTGAGAAAGATTCTAAATGTGCATTCTTTATGTCAATATTAAATTTGATTTTGTTGAGTAGATAAGTCCAATGGTACCAATCTTTCTTTATTGGTATACATTCAGCTTGGAACACTAGAAGATGTAATTGTGTAATTGAAACTCAACCATGAAGAAAAATGCATATAACCACTATATTCATACCCATAGTGGATACACAAATATTTATAGCATTCAATTCAAAGGATATCTCATCAACCACTCAATATAATTTCTAGAATACATAGGTGATATATTAAAAGAAGGTCAAAATAGTATAGCTCGAGTCCAAAAGGCTGGTGAAAATAGAAATAAAGATAAGAAAGTTCTCAAAATTGTGTATAAAAAAATAACATCCAATACTTTACAATGTTTGTTTTCTAGTCTTTAATAGACTCTCATCCAAAAAGATAATAATCTTTTTCACCTAATAGGTGGTTACAATTACTCAAATTTACTACACACTTTCAAGGAAACAAAAGGCCTAAGTCTAATGCAAATACTTGATGAATTCAAAATAAAATTTGAATTACGTAAACTTGTGTGGCTATCGTTTCTATTGAATGTGCCTTTATATCATAAACCATAATTATAGTTTTGTTTAGGTTAGTTTAAGTGGACAAATAACTCTGTCATGTTCATAATGATGGTTAAGTTGATTTAAATAGACAAATTTAATTACTTTTTTTTATTTTAACTCATACTTTAATATCTTTCAACTTGTAATATCATAAATTTCATCATTAAAATTTTCATATTATTTTAAAATGGATGAAAGATTAATAATTAAAAAAAATTAAAAATTAAAATTAAATCTAGTAACTAAAATCTTTATTGAATTGATTAAAATTTCCATATTATTTTAAAATGGATGAAAGATTGATAATAATAAAAATTTAAAAATTAAAATTAAATCTAGTAACTAAAATCTTTATTGAATTAATGGCCATAATTAAATAAATAAAAATTACACAAAATTTCTTTCAAAAAAATATTTTGAAAATAATTAAATTACTTTAATTAAAAGAAAATGTAATATAAAGATATTAATAAAAAATACTAATGTTTATACTTATTATATCATTATTTTAGTTGTATAAAGTACCTAAACTAAATAGATAAATAGTTAATATAGTAGAAATAATAACGAGAATACAATACATAGAAATTAGGCTTGAATAACAGCCTCTTGATCTCAATACATGATATTAGTCGTATCGTAAGGAAGGGGCAAAAAACGTTTTTTACAGAAGCAGAGGCAGCAAAATAAGGAAGATGGTAGTTATTCTTTATAGGAGATAGACATATCGAATGCAGTGGAAGTAGATCTGGAATGGTTGGAAAAGGCTACGTTGACAGGAAGGATCATTGGAAAGCACAAATCAGGGGAAGAAATCTGCAATTGGATGCATAACAATTGACAGTACCCACATGCGGTGAAATTCCTTGCCATGGGGTTTTTACGATTATATTCCTCAATCTGCACGATAGAGAGAGTTATTTCGAATGGTGTTTGGATGGTAGGAGATTTGATATTATGTCTTCAAAGAAGATATGCTCTTTTCAACCCTATCGAATGTAAACTGTGTGAAATCCTATATGGATGAGACTATACAATCTTCCCATTGAATTTTGGTTAGAAGAATGTCTGACAAAAATTGGGAACTCTTTGGGAATGACTATGGAAGTTGATACAAATTTGTTGGAAAAGAACTCATATCTTGATGGAAGAATAAAATTGGCAGTAATTAAGCAGATCCCGAAGGAGATTAAGATACTCTCTAAGATGGGCATATGGAAGCAAGGAATCGAAGTAGAGGAAAATAATTTCTTTTTCTCTATTTGCAGAATGCGAAATCATGGTTCTGATAATTGAAGGTGCCCCAGCCCAACGGAACATAGATCTGGACAGAAAAGAATCAAGGGCCAAAACCTATTTCAGAAAATGGTGATATGAAAGATGCAATAAAGGGGTTTAGGATCGGGGTATCCCTTTGGCAATTGGGGAAGGGAATCCCTTAGGTTCCTTGATAGTTTTGAAGAATCAAAGCCAAAGTGAAATTAAAAGATAGGTGGAGAAGGTTAATTCCATTCCACCAACCAAATTAGTGGATGAGATAGAAAGAGATGGGCCCATATGTCATGTGAATCATATGAGTGGAAGGCCTTCAGCAGAACAATCATTGGATCAAATTCTATATCCTTTGAATAGTGCCTTGATCAGGCCTACTATTGACTCACAAAGTCAAGAAGATTCTGACTGGATTAGTGAGGAGGATCGGATAGATGATGAATTTGGTTCAGTTGTTCCATGTTCGATTGATCAAAAGGAAGAAGATAGGAAATCCAATAGACAAAGATAGGAAAGGGATGTGATAAAAGAAGGCCAGACAACCATCAGTAAATTTCTTCTGAACACTAAGGGAGGAAGCCCCTCCCTTAGGAATCAATGAAGATCATGAGTTGGAATGTTAGGGGCTTAAATACCCCTAACAAATGATGCATAGTTAAGAGCCTTGGAGTAGAAGTTGCGTTGATACAAGAAACTACATTACCAAAAGAGGAGAGTTAGAATTTTGGAAAATATTGTTTTAGATGGGATAGTTGGTTTGTGCAGGCAAGAGGTGCTTCAGGAGGGATTGGTGTTATTTGGAAGCTACTTTGGATGAAAATGGAGGTACTGGAAGAAAATCCCAATTGGTTAGCAATGAAAGTAATAGGATTTCAAATCAATACCCCCATTCTATTGGTCAATGTCTATGGGCAAACAAAAAAAGAAGAAAAGAAAAAGGTATGGGATGAAATCTCAAATTTAAAGATGATTTATGGATTTTGAGTAGGGATTTTGACACTATTTTATCCACAAAAGAAAATAGAGGGGGATTTGTTTACATCAACCCAAGTCAAAAGGACTTCCAAATCTTTGTAGATAATAACAATCTTATAGGTATCCCTCTAAAAAATGGAGAATTTACATGGAGAAATAGAAAGAAAGGGTTTCACAATATAGAAAAGAGACTTGATAGGTTCGTGGTGTCCCCCAATTGGTTATTGCTCTTTGTCACCTTCAAATCCATCATTTTCCTATACTCGGGATCAAACCACTTTCTAGTAGCTTTTATCCTATTAGAGGAATTCCCACCACTATGGCACCCTTTCAAATTCAAAAAAATGTGGTTGAGGAGTTGATACATTGAGAGACCTAATGAAATCTTGGTGGAAGGAGGCATAGGTACAGAAAGGATTTAAGATGTTCAAGATTTCCAAAAAAATCATTATGATAAAAGAGAAACTAAAAGAATGGAATGTGTAAAATTTCTATTCTCTCTGGTATGAATTGTTATCTCTATCTTCCTTCTTATATAGACTACTTTCTTTGTTCTGCTCCACATATGATCTTTCTCCTCTGGAATATGTTATGCCTCTTTTAAATTTTCCTCCTCTACCTCTCTGTCTCTACTCATGCTTCTTATTCATAATTCAACTTATTTTCAACTTTCAGGGCAAACTAATAAGCTTCTTCTATTGTTGTCATCCTTACCAAATTGAGTTCTTCTTGAATATTCAGCCTCAATCCATTTATGTATCTTGCCACTTTCTCCTTGCTTGCTTCACAATGTTCATTCCTTATGATTATCTTATGAAATTCTTTAGTATACTCCTTCATAAATTTCTCCTTTTGTTTCAGGTTCTACAATCTCTTCAACAATTCCAACTCATAGTCAGCAGGTCTAAACTGATTCTTCAATTTTGTCACCATCCTATCTTATTGTATGATCTTTTCTTTTCATCTCCTATTTCTACCCAATTGAACCTTTTTCCACCAAATAGCAACATGTCCTTTCAATTTAGTCTTTGCAAATCTTACTTTCTCCAGATCTTCAATTTCCTCATATTCAAAATATTTCTCCAAATCATTTATCCAATCAATCGATTCCTCCGGATTCAAATTTCTGGTATAGTTTGGTACTTCCACTCTATGTCTCTTACCAATCTTAGAAATAGATTTCAACATCTTCAATTGATCTGATTCTTATTCTTCTTCTAGGGTTTCTTCATTTTGATCTACAGATTGAAATTCTTTATCATCACTTTCAACATCATGTCTAGGTTTTAGTCCTCTTCTTCTATCTTCTTCTACAACATCTAATCTAACTCTCATTGTCCTCATTATCTCAACCATTTCTTGCATTCTTCCAGCAACATTGGCCATAATAGGCATCCTCCTCATCGACATCTCTTCCTAGGATTCGGTGCAACTACTTCAATTCAATGATCTAACTACAAGGTGACAACTGCCTCACAATCAGTGCTCTATTGACAAACAGAAGTAGACTACCTTAGGTCGGTGATCTATTCACAACAAGATCTTACAGAATGCCTTCACTTCCCAAAGGATTCAAAACTACACTCTAATACCACTTGGTGTAGTCATGGTCGAAGGGTTCATAGAATGAACTGTCCAAACCATGCAACTAGAGTAAACACAACGGAAAAAACACAGATATAGAATGCATTGGAAGATTCAAATACTCAATATCATATATTCAGAATGCTTATATGCTGGCAACATGCAGGCTACAATCAAAGGTCTCAGAAGCCTATTTTCCATGTTACAATAGATATGCAAGATATGCCATTGAAGTGCCCTCTAGAAAGAAAACTAACTTCTAAACTATCATAGAACTACTAACTGATGAACTTCTAAACTAGCTACTTTCCTATGCATCTAGGACATGATTATATGTCATCTTCAAGCTCATAAAATCCTCCGCGTTGGCCAAAGAAAGGTTACAAACTCCAATGAAGGAATGTAACGTGTAGAAACAAGTAGGTCGGCCTTCAATTCTCTGGTAATGCTCCACAAATGCATAAGTCAAGGTGTAGACCTCAAGGAAGATCTATCTAATCCTTATGTGCCATGAATGATGTGTCATTAGGCTCCACAAGTCACGAAAGTGCTTCGTAAACCTTCTCCTTCAACTGACTGTTTGTATGCTCTACTCTGTGAGAATTGATGATCTTCTAATAGCAATAACTCTTAGCAGACAAATCTAAATGACCTAAAATTTGGATATGATGTAGATGATGATGTGTTAATGCTAAGTCCTACTCTAGAGCTTTGATATGAAGATGTGGTGAAATGTAGTACAAAATGTTGAAACTGCAAATGATTGAACTAAACTCAAAAATGAAAGAAAATAAATGAATGCAAATATTTTTTGTTGATGCAAGATTTCTCTGCAACCTGGGATGCTCCTACATCAGTTGTTTCTAGCATTGACTATCTAATTAGACCCTCAAGTTAGGCTACATCAATTGGTATCAGATCGAATCAACGTTGTGTTAGAAGAAGAACCCTAAGGACTTTGTTGTGGGTGTGTAAGAGGACAAAGAGACCCGCAATTACATAGGGTTATGGACATGGTGCAAAGAAGGCGTGGATGAAGAGGACCACGGAATGTTGACCATGAGGTATTTAGGGAAATTATGAGAGGCCTCAAAGCTAGATTAGGAACGAGGTTGGAGGCAATAGAAATGACATAGTGAAGAGGAATCCTTGTAATGGATGTCAGCGATTATGAGGCTAAAGATGAAGCATCAAAATTTGATATGGTAGATGATCATAGAGATGAAGTGAAATGGAGATTTTTGAGAGCAATGGCTAGGTTTTGCAGAAAGCATAAGTTGGATCCCCCTAATTTCAATGGCAATCTAAATCAGGAAAAATTGGTGGACTGCATATCAGAAATGGAGAAGTACATTAACTTGGATTCAATTGAGCACCCAAAAAGGGTGATGTATGTTGGTACAAAGTTGAAAGGACAAGCTTCCTTATGGTGGGAGCATGTGCAAATCGAAAGACAGTCAAGAGGCAAAGAGAAAATCAAATCATGGGAAAGAATGGTGACAAAGTTGAAGGAAATTTTTTTGCCTACAGATTATCAACTCAACTTATTCAAGAGGCTGCAAAATTTGAAGCAAAGAGAGAAGAATGTGCAAGAGTACACCGAGGAGTTCTATAGGTTGAGCATCCAGGCAGGTATGTAGATGATGATGCAGAAAAAGTATCAAGGTATTAAATGGTCTTCATAATTCAATTCAAGATGAAATGAGCATGCTTCGGGTAACTAGTGTAGAAGAGGCATACCAATATGCCTTGAAAGCGGAAGAGAAACTTGTAAGAAAACAACAACATAATTCCCATGGTAGAGGTAGACTTTTGAGAGGAAGAGGACAAAATAGTAGTGGTAGAGGTTACCAAAACAAGCAAGATGAAGCAAGTACATCTCACATGGGTGTGAAAAAAAACAAGGAAAGAGGAGAATCTTCTAGGGGAAGAGGAGATTATTCTCATGGTAGAGGATACTTTGGAAGAGGTAGAGGAAGAGAGTTCGGAGGTACATGCTTTCAATGTGGAGAGACGGGTCATATAGGGCATTTAAATACCTAAAAATACAACAAAATAATGTCAAAGGGAAGGAAGTAAGAGTTCATGTAGCACATGCTAAAAGTGAAAGTGTGGTTGCACCAAATTATGGAAAGGGGCCCGAAGATGGAGAGTCTCTCATGCTACGAAGGGTTTTGTTAAATCCCAAAAAGGAGAAAATGGAACCAATACAAAGAAGAAATTTGTTTAGAACAAGGTGCAATATGGGTGGCAAGTGTTGCAAAGTCATAGTGGACAGCCATAGTACGAATAACATCATATTTGAAGAGATGGTGGAGAAGCTGAATTTGAAAAGATTGAAACATCCTAGCCCATAACAAGTTTCATGGTTGTAAAAGGATCATAGTTTGATGATACATGAGCAATGCCTTGTGATTTTTCAAATTGGAAAATATATGGATGAAATAATATGTGATGTGATGCCAATGGATACATGCCATCTACTTTTGGGAAGGCCTTGGCAATTTGATAGAAGAGTTGTTCATGATGGATGGACAAACACATAACAAATCAAGAAAGATGGAAATGAGTACACACTAAATTCGATAAAAAATAGGGAAGAAGAAATGGAAAACAACTCCAAGGTTTGTTTTGTTTCCGATAAATAGTTTTTGAAAGACTTGAAGGGAGGAGGAACATGTTTTGCATTGTTCCAAAGCTTGCAACCGTTGGGATAGTGAAAGAAAATGAAGAAATATCAATGTAAGTTCAATTTGTTTTGGAAGAATATGATGACATATTGATGAAGGAGCTACTTGATGGATTGCCACAAATGAGGAGCATAATCCATTGTATGGATTTAATTCCTGGTGCAAGTTTGCCCAACCAATCACCATATAGAATGACACCTATGGAGAATGTAGAAATAAATAGGCAAGTACAAGAGTTGTTGGATAAGGGGCTAATTAGGGAGAGTTTGAGTCCATGTGTTGTTCCAGTAGTGTTGACACCAAAGAAGGATGGTGAATGGCAGATGTGTACGGACTCAAGAGCCATCAACAAGATAACTATCAAGTATTAATTTCCCTTGCTGTGAATGGATGATATGATGGATTGTTTGAGTGGAGCCAAGTACTTCACCAAAATTGACTTGAAGAGTGGGTACACACAAATCTAGATAAGAGAGGGGAATGAGTGGAAGACCGCCTTCAAAACAAAGGATGGATTGTATGAATGGATGGTGATGTTGTTCAGTTTGACAAATGTGCTAAGTACCTTCATGAGGTTGATGAACGAAGTGTTGAAACCATAACTTGGTAAGTTTGTCATTGTGTATTTGGATGATATTTTGGTCTTTAGCAAAACAAAAGAAGAGCATTTGTAGCATGTTAGGGTAGTTTCTCTTACAAGGGTTCCATTTTTTGTTCCTTGTTATTCTTCCTATCCCTATTTTGTGTTTCTTTTCCTTGCCATTTGAAGACTTTTGTTCTTTTGTGCTTTGAATAGAAACAAGAGCATGTGAATTTGTAGACTTCATAGTACCCATCTACATGATCTTAGCCTACTCCTTAGACAGTGAGGCAGAAAAATCATCAAGTGATGGCATAATCCATGTAGCTTCAAGAGCATCCTTAGTAGCATGAAATGTAGAAGAAAAAATGAAATAATTATGACCAAGTTTTGAAAGAATGGAAAGAATCAAATGAGAGTCATATTTCTCAATATCACACTATTTAAATTGCAATCTAAATGATTTGAGCTTGGTGAAGAAGTCTTGGATGGTGTCAAATTTAGTAGGATTCAAACTAATGAGCTCACTCTCCAACTGATAACCTCTCAAAGGATTATGATTTCCAAACAAAGCCTCCAATATAGTCTAGATCTGATTAGGTAATGTGGTAGAGATAATGTGAAAGTGAAGATCAAAAGAAACTAACATGCATAATGTTCCATAGGCTTCATCACACTTGTTATACCATTCTAATTTTTTTTCAATAAGTAATGGTTCACTTTCTATACCCATAGTGATTTGATATAATCTTAGTCATCTCAAGTAGATCTTCATTTTGGATTTCCACTCATAATAGTCGTATGGAGTAAGAGAGGACCTAAAATTTGATCATGATGTAGAAAACAAGTAGTATAGAAAAGAGAAAAAATTAGTGTAACCCCTTTATAACTTAAACAATCAAACCCCCCTAAGCAAGAAAAAATAGCAACTTATATGCAGTTTTCCTAAAATACAAACAAAAGTATAAAATCTAACATTAAACTAAAAAAAAAATTACATGGTACAAAATCTAGAAAAACTAAGTGGATGGCTGCAAAGTTTTTACAAATACCTAAATCCAACGCCTATAAGAAGCTAAAAAAGGCATTCTATGGGTGAAAGTTATGCTTCCTAAAATAATTGTTCCCTTATGGATGAAAAAACAAATCCATTCTAGTGGCACAATGGTGTGTTCCTTGTGTGAGTGAGGTGATGCTGGCTAGAAGGGGTCACACAACTTGGAGGACAACTTGGGTGGAGCAGTGATAGTGATATGGTGGATATCTTGTGTTTGGAAAATAATCAATTATGATGCCCAACAAAGGTGATGAATCATGCCACTCATGTTGGCATGACTATTAGTAGGCTTAGTATCCGTTAGGCTAGTTTTTACCAAGGGTTGTGCCTTGTGTGACCACGTACTTGTCTATTCATTCTGTAGACTACTAACATAGGCAGGGCTTATGCCATGCCCTACAGATGATGTCTACTAATGAAGGTTGTACAATCAACCTAATCAAATCACCCAAACAAAAAAATGCACCTTTATGATGTCACAATGATGTAGACATAAGAATATGCAGGCCCCAAATATTTTGTTTATGCCTATTGATGGTGGAAACTATTCAAAAAATATACAACTAGTACAAACTATATTCTATGGATCCATATAGATATGTATGGACTATATAGATTCATACAACTGATATTTTTGGTGAAACCCTAAAAATGCCAAATCTAAAACTTATCCAAACCCTACTGAGTTTACTATTGATTCATAGATTTTTGGTCCTTTTGAACTCAATGTTGAGATCTATTTCTCTCCAAGATACACTATGTGAAAACTCTTATCTAGAAACTACAAAAAATGAGAATGAGATGACATATCTAAATCACTAATACAATGTAAGAAACCACAACTTGGTTCACAAGAGCCAAGGATCACCTGCAACACCAATAACCTTCCACAAAAGAGAGAAGCAATGATTATGCAATATTTGCCAAAGAATGATATAATGTAACCTTGATTATGAGCATATGATACATTATGTATAATGAGGGAACTCTTGTATATATAAGAAAGGGTGAGACATAGGATAAACTAAGATGATGACATGTGTCTTAATCAAATGACATAAGACATAAAAAAGTAAATGTCCTAAGTAGACTAGTGTAAAAGGTTCCCAAAAGAAAATTAGATAGGTAGAAAACCTTGTTCATAAAAACAAAGATGTTTACTCCATACATCTCTTAAAATTGTTTTTCAAATAAAGTCTCCAAATCTTAAAACATGAGATTTGGGATTTTGGCTAAAAATTCCTATATAATCACACAAATAATATACAAACAAAAGTGAATGGAATAAAATTATATGCCAAAGACAGAAAATATTAAAATTAAGCTATTTTTAAAATCCTCTTATCATTCTTTTTTTTATTATATTGTATCACCCAATTTAATCCATTGATACAAAAATTCAATACATAATTGTTCAAAAAATATTATATAATAATATCACTTTATTTTTATTCTTTTAAATATAATAATTTAATAGAAAAAACATAAAAGATCTTAAATAGTCCCACATCATACTAGTTCTTGCATGAGATGAACAAATGTACCACTAGCAATCGAACCTATTATAAAATGGACACACTAATACATATTTGCAATGAGTGTCCTATGTAAGTAAACATGAAATCTGAAAGAAACACAACTTCACATCCATTGAGCATGTTTGAATTCCAAACCCAAGGTGCCTATTAGAATCTAATCGAACAATGTTTTCATCTCAACTAGCATAAACTTAGCTCAAGGTCAAAGTTTGTATATATTCTACTTCATGTGTACTCTCATGTTTGAAATTTAATCTCATGACACATTCCTAGACCCAAGAATGTGAATAGGTCATGATTAGTCTAATTATCATTTTTTAAAGTTAAGAAACTAAAATCTAGTGTTCAATGTGTTTCATGGCATCTTGCAAACTTGAAGTTGTATGAAATTATGTCTATGAAGTACCCCACATTTTGTAATATGAAGTGTTTGGCATCTGAAGTGCTTAATGGAACCCAACATCCTTAAGTATTCTAACTAATCAAGAGTTTCACATTGGAGGTCAATGTCTTTCAATTCTAGACCTAGATGCATGGATACATCACTTTTAACTTGATTCTCATGTCTAACAATGTTAAATCTATAAGTGACCTTACTACACCCTAAACTCACCTTTATTATTTACTTCAATTTATTTTAAAGTCTACATCTAAGGATTAAACATGTCTAGAAGTCTAAACCCAAGTGGTTTATAGACCAAGCATCACTGTCAATTCTGATTAACTTGCATGACTACATCCTACCCAACTTCAAGGATTCTATATCAACATTTGGGCTCAATCCAGTATTCAATGTAAGTGGGTAGTAGCTACATGTAGAAACTATGGGGAAAACAATTACTAGAAAGAAAAGGAAAACAAAAAAAATAATTCTACCGACTTACCAATTGGTATTTACATTTAATGTGGAGATGTAAGAAATATCATTTCTCCAAGAAAGCCCAAACCATAAGGCAATTTCTAATTATGTATTTTGAGCCATGGAGAGCAAGGGGCTCATCAAGTCTCCCAAATTTTGCAAGAGCAACTTAAGCCAAATCAGAGATGGGTTTCCAAGTTAAATTATCCTAGGTATCTAGGCCAATTCTTCAAGGCTCTCCATAAAAGAGGAGGTCCCCTCAAAATGGAGCAACACTCTATTAATTTAATATATGTGTTGGGGCCTCACAATCCAAGCCTATCCTATGAGGTGGTGCTCAGGGGGTGGGATGTGCCACCCCTTTCCACATTATTTTGTATACATATTTTTTTAATCGAAAAGCACTGATAGAGGGGGCAGCTCCCAATATATTCATCAGCAAAGGAAAACATTACAGAACTTCATGCATCATGAGCATCATTCAAAGGCTCACTGAAGTTGATGAGCTGATAGCAGATCCCTGTTATTACTAATAAAGGCCCCAAAATCACTCAGATCTCTCTTTTTTATTCCCTCTCTATACAGTTGCAAGGCCTTCTTAGCCACCCCACCCCTATTTATAAGCGTTACATTAAAAAAGCCAGCAGCCAGCAAGGAAGCTAGCAACCGGAACATCTAGATTGTTTTCCATTTCATACTTTACAAAGTCAACATAGTCAGGTGCAACCAACTGATGCACATAAGAGCACCCATATGTAAACCTCCCCATTCCCTGAATCACATTTGTCACAAACTACTCCAGCACAACACCATCGTGTACATGGTCATTCACCCAACAGGAGTGCCCCACCACCTTGGTAACAACCTCACGATTTGCACTAGGTGGCACATTGAAGAGTCTGCCAGCTTGACTCTCTAAAGACTCCTCCAACTCTTGTTCCTCCTCATGTTGCACATCCAGCTCCCTCTTACCCTCGGCCACAATGACCCGCATGGCACTCGCACACTCCACCCCAAAGATGAATTTGACCGCCATTGCTTAGAAAAATAGCAGAGGCATCCTTAAATAAACATTCCTTTTCCGCCAAGCCCAACCACCTTGGGAGTAGGAGTTCAACACAAGCCTCTTGAAGGCTATTGTTTGATGCACACCCTGTGATCTTAATCAGAGTTACAAGTTGTAGTCCATGGCTATCTCATGATAATGCATTTCTCCCAAGAGAAGCCACAAAGGCAGGTTGCAATACGGTCCTATAGCCTAATCCTCTATAGATTGCTCCTATCTTGAAGTACCATCCTATCCAAAGATGGCCATGTCGAGGACAAGTTAGAGATTATTTCTTCTGTTGTGTCATCAATTGCTGCGTTGGCAAGGTAGTCTGTAGCCTTATTAGCTTCGCGGTAAATGCGATTGATTGAAAATAAATCGAGTCTTTCCAAACTCCTCCTTATCAGTTCTATCCACCCTTGCAGTTTCTATCTTTTTATGGATTGCACTTTAATGGTGTTCACACCTAAGTTACCAGAAACGCGACGGATTGCTGGTGTTTCCGTTTCGGACGGCCGAAACGCCGTTGCCAACGGGAAACGCCGTTTCTACGTTGCTGTTCTGTGAACCTTCATTTTTTTCTGATTTGCAATTGAAAGTGATTTTTATTAAAATTTTAAAGACTTTTTATAATATTGTTTATTTCCATTTGCAATTGAAAGTGATTTTTATTAAAATATTAAGGACTTTTTATAATATTGTTTACTTACTAGTATATTTATATTATTCTTATGGAATAAATGATTTTTATTAAAAGTGTGTGGATTTTTATAATATTGCTTTTTTATTATGATATTGTTTATTTATTAGGAAAAGTAGCTTTGTTTTTTCAAAACAAATTTTATTAAAAAATAGATGTATAGTTTTTATAACGTTTAATTATTGTTAAAAAATAAATGTGTGATTTAAAAACTAAGTTTAAAAAACATAAATGCCTAGATTTTAGACTGTTTAATTATTATGGAAAGTAATTTTATGTTTTTTAAAAAGATAAATGTGTGATGTTTTTTTTATAAAACAAATTTCATAAAAATATATATTTATAAAGATGTAGTTTTTGTTTTTTTTCCTAGTTTTATTCTCAATGTTTTACTTTATAATAAATCTAAAATTTTGAAAAAATATATATATCTAAAATCCGTTTCTTTTACGCAACCTCTAAATATCCCGTTTCTCGTTGCTGTTGTCGTTGCGGTTTCCGTTTCTCGTTTATGTTACGTTGTTTTTGTATGTGATATTAATATTTTGGTGGGATTATGTTGTGAATTCAAAGCTTCTGCATCTATGTCTTGAGCCTTGTCCAATAACCTTAGAGAAACCTTTACCTATGGTTATATTGTTAAGTACCTTGCACTTTTGTTTTTACTCATCATTGACTTACTATAGCTGGTGGAAAGTTAATTTAAATCATGCACTTTTTTCTTGTCTTAATTGCTTACCACTTTGGCTTATGTTGCTTACTACTCTCCTATTATTGCTACCATAAGTTTTATGTGCATTGAGTTATAGGGTGATATATAGGAGGTGTTGGAAGATTTGATAGGTCAAAATTTCAACCATGATGATGAGATGAAGGACATCGATTCTTTGAAGAATTACCTCAAGCATATCCTTGTCAATGTTCTAGAACAATCTCCCTATGCATTCAATGCTAATTCCATGGATAAGCTAATGGAGGTCAAGGCTACTCTCAAGACTTATGAAAAGAATACAACTAGAAGGAAAGAAAAATATAATTATTTTCTCACGGTTTATGAGACAAAATTTTAGGTACTCCTTTGTACAAGAACGAAATATGAACGCGATGATTCCAACCCTCATTGCTTTGATGAATTACAAGATAAAGGAAGTTGAAAAGGATAAAATAATCATTGAAAACATTTCTACTGAAAAGGAATTGAAGTAAAGGCATCTATTTTATATTTTAATTTTAATTATAAAATTATGTCTTTTGAATTAGGCATTAAGTTTCCTAGAGACTTGCGTAATGTAATGTATTTAATTTTTTATAAAGTGGCCATGTGAAGACAAGATGTCTTGGAAATTGTGCCAATTTTGTGTAGCATGGGATTTGTGATTGTTATAGAAGTATGGAGGAGGTATTCTTGCCACCCAAATGCCACAAAACATTAATGCTTTGTAAATTGTCACCATTGGAACTAGATTGTTCTTGGACGTTAAAACTAATACTTACCATGTTGTCTTTTTCTATAAAAGGTAGTTCATTTTCTTTGATTAGGGTTCAAAATCATTGAGACTTGAAGATATTTCTAAATAAAAGTATTTTATGTAGTGTTTTTCCTTCATGGTTTGCAAACAAGTTAGATGAATGAATGTTCCTTTGATTATGCATGTTGAATGAGTATTTGATAGATTTTATGTGTTCATACCATTAGTAGTTTGGTGATGGTAGATTGCTTTGTGTGGAACTAGCCTAAGCACCTTTTATTCAATTTATGGAGATTCTCGTTATTCTATTCCAATATCTAGGTGTTTGATAGAGATCTACTTCATATTTTGAGAATCTCCATTGAAGATTTTATCATTCTTGTCAAGCTATGAATCATTTGGTTAAGCAAGGATTGGTTTTATATTCATATATGTCTATTTATTCAATATGGCATGACATTGGAAGCTCAATTTTTTAGGTCTTTTTGAAAACCGTTTTTATTCCTCCCCTATCTTTTGATCTTTTTTCTATAAAAGTGGTTAGATTGGAAATAGATTTAGTATAGAACTTAAAACATCATAACAATTGAATATTTGATGATTAAAAAGTATTGTTTCTAGCATTATATTTTTAGATCTCAAATTAAGGAAGCAACCTCTTAGGGTTAGGGTTTTGTGCAATTCTCAAAATCTTTAGATTTAACCCATAGCAATAGATTCTAGTAGACTAGGATTTTTTTAGGACCCTTGTTTGTAACAACAATTTCACATCGAACATTAGGTTACCCTACAATAGCTAAGACTTGGCTATAAAGACCTTAGGGATAATCAATTTCCATTTGGGAGTTGATTTATTTTAGGAGAGGTGGGATATCTAGTGTTCCATATACAGTTGGTGAATGTGTTAGAACACCCGTCAACAACTTCTAATTCTATTTTTTTTTGTTGTGAGCCATGTTTTAAAAGATGTTGGAGTTAGTCCATGCATTTTATAAATATGTAACACTAATGACTCTTTTGGATATTTTTGCAAGAAACACTTGGTGTATATTTTTAGGTAATAAAAATGAGTGAAATAATTAAAATGATATTAATTGCTGAAAAGTTATTTTTGGTTTCTTAAAATGTTTTAATAAAGAACCTTAATGGGCTATGGCTTAATATTTCTGCATAAAATTTTGTCAAACTTATGGAGGTCAAAAAATGATAAAATTTTTAAAGGCAAGAGAAGCTTTCTTACACTCTTCGAGTGATTTCACCTTTTCTTCTATTATTTTGTAGGTTACCTTGACAATGGAGATACCCAAGTGTAAATTCTATAGTCAACTTTCAATGGTGGCAAAGTTATATTATATAAACCTAATATGGCGCATATGGGTAAAAGCACAAACTTGTGTCACTTTTTTGGCCAATAGTATAGTACGAATCGAGCCATTTTCATCCGAGTCAGACTCGGGTGAGTTTGTTTCGCCTGAAAGCATGTGGCGCGTACATGATGCATACATGGCTTGTACAGACGGTTAAGGTTTCATTTGGGTGAATATGTTGCCATTTGCCACCTTCCAGCAATAGTTCGCCACCTTCCTCAGCATACCAGGTAACACTTGAAACTCCCCATTTACATGCAATTGAATGTTATATATGTGTGTGTGTGTGTGTGTATTGCTGAATATATATATTGTTGTATATATGTATTGGAGGATATATATATATAAAATTCTCGACTGTATGTGCTCAATAACATACAACATATATATAAGTGTATATGTTGTATATATATATATTGCAGTACATATATATTGTATCTATATGTTAGGATTTTAATGTAATTTCTATATATATATGCACTGTAAATGCTGTATATGCACTATATATACTCTATATATATGCACTATATATGTTGTATATATAAAAGGAAGATGTTGTAAATGTTGTATATGAGTTGTATATGTTGTATATGTGTATATGGACTGTATATGTTGTATATGCATTGTATATATGCATTATATATGATGTATATATAAAAGAAAGATGGTGTATATGTTGTATATGAGCTGTATATGCTATATAATATGAGCTGTATATATATGTGTGTATATGTTGTATATATTTATATATGTGTATATGCACTGTATATTTGTATATGCCACACATGGATTTCATTCATTGAAAAAGCTTTAGAAATATTCAAGTTGCAATATATATAGAGCATATACAGTGCATATACAACATATACAATGTATATACAACATATATAGTGCATATACAACATATACAGTGCATGTATACAATGCATATACAACATATACAGTGCATATAAAGCATATACAGTGCATACACACACATACACACACACATATACAACTCATATACAACATATACAGTATCTACAACATCTTTTTATGAATTCTTAAAGGAACTACTTTTGAAACAAATGTGGTAAATTATGTCATTCTTTTGATATTTTGGTGTAATAAGACAATTCAATTTCATTCTAGCAATTTAAACTTCAAGATTACACTATTCCAAAATATACATTATTTCAAATCAATCAAAATCATCTTGATAGTCTACAAATCAAATCAATCTAAATTAATGAATAATGGGAAAGATATAACATGATATAATAGGACCTCCATAGATAACTTGATTCATGAACATATAGTAAAATTGCAAATGTAAATTAGGTATGGATGTGTCATAAGATGTGAAGGATACAATTATGTCAAAATTTGGAACAAATGAATGTATCTACATAGTAAATGATACCTTTGTAAAGTTTGATCTAAGATAAGATAAGTTATGATATGATAGGATAATGCTCATGTAACTGAGGTAATGTGGGATAATGATGAAAATGCTTCGTAGCCATGAAAATGCTCCTAGAATTCTCAAGTAAATGAAACCATATGTTTATGTTTAAAACACTGTTCTTGTATTCATAAATATATTTTTAGCTATGGTTGTTAATATTTTTTTTAATAAAGAGCGTAAAAACATTATTGATTCAAGAAAGTAGTACAAAGCCAGAAATTACATTCCCCCCATCAGGGGTCACAAGCTAGCAATAGAGACATCAAGCAACACCCAAAACACATCTCATATCTTCCATAACCAAGTCCTCAAGCTCCCAAGAAAGGCCCTCAAGGAGACAGCTCCAGTCATCCACTTTCCAATTTCCCATTCGTTCAAAAGCCCATTTAGCCAAACTATTAGACACCTTATTCCACTCCCTAGGGATATGGGTGAAGGTGATAGAATCCAGGACCTTACCCAGAGAGATAATTTGTCTAACCACCCTAGCCAGCTACCAATTTACATCCTCCAACTGCTGCTTATTCAGCAAATCTACCACAATCTGAGAATCTGACTCACAAATTATCCTTCTCCATCCAAGGGCACAAGCCCTTTTCGAAGGCAAGAGAATAGCCAATAGCTCCATGAAATTATTAGAGTGTTGGCCACGATACTCTGAGAAGAACACAACCACTCTTGAACAATCCCTACTAATGCATCTGACACCAACATGACCCAGATTCCCTCTAGAGGAACCATCAATATTGATCTTCAGAACCTCCAAAGGTGGAGGTATCCAATGACCATCTCTTTGAACCTTCCCTCTAGCAACTCGACCCAAACCAGGCCCAGTCCCCCCTTGGCACAAATAAAAAGCCCTAGACTCTGAATAATTCCCATATCTCTAGTGTCCACAGGGGCCGAGAGATCACACCTAGCCACCAAAGTCTCATGAAGACCTCGCGAGATCCTCATCCAAACTTGCCACACATGAAGTTTCTTATCTAGGAAAATCCTGCGATTATGCTCTGGTGAAATATGCCAAATGATGAAGCTGGGACCAATTGTCCAAGTAGTGTGGAGGAAGGAAGTCTTGGCTGGAGAACTCCCCAGACTACTCTAGAAGTCCTTTAAAGACGAGTCATGCCTACATGGCTACCTCCAGACTTCCCACCAGAAATGCCAGATCACCCTAACAAAAGGGCATTAGAAGAAGAGATAAGAAATGTTCTCATCACTATTAGAGTACATTACACACACAGAGGGGCCCTAAAATCCTCACTTCCAAATATTCTCCCAAGTTAGGCATCTATTATAAATCATCAACCAAGAAAAGAAATTGCACTTGGGCCAAGAGAATTTATTCTAGATCTGCTTCCACTAAGGGACCTCTGTGCACCCAAACATGTGCTCATCCAGAACTTGATAACTAGAGGCAATAGTGAATTTGCCTTTCTAGCCACCTCCCCAAGCCAGAACATCCCTCTCCAATAACGAGTTACAAACCCTACTAGCCAAGATGCTGACCAGCTCCTGACGGTCCTCCACTGATCCCCTAGGTGGCCACTCTTGCAGGTCCTTCCACCTATACATCATAGCCCAACCCAAAACCTAAGGGGATTTAAAATCCATCACATAAGTCCAACCAAATTCTAAAAAATTCCTACATAGGTCTTGCAAGTGAGGGTGTGTAGACATAATAGGAGGATGCCCATTCCAAGAATCAAACCAAAAGAGAGCCTTTGAACCCCTATTGCAAATCCAAAATAATCCTTGTTTAATCAAGTTGGCTCCCCTCTTGAGGATATTCCAAACCATAGATCCCTTACCCATTAGGTTGTATCTGGGCACATCCACGCAATCCACATCCCCAAGGTATTTTGTGATATGTTGTAGAGTCTGATCAGTCTCTAAGTGGGAGATTGTTGTTATATTGAGCCTAATTAGACTCAGAGGTTAGATTTTCTCCACTTTTATCAATGTGATTTCCCCCCAAATTATTTAATGGCAGTTTGAGGACAGTACCCCTGACACTCTCCCTATTATGATACAGGGCAGGGTCGAGGGGCAACGTCCCCGTGGGGGCTCGAGGGCAGCACCCTTGAAACCTCAAATGACTTTTATTGTTTTAAAAAGGCATCGGGAGTTATTTTTCTATTGGCTAACATAAAAAAAGCCCTATTTTATAACTGACATAAGTCTTGATAAAAATGACTAAGGGTTAGGGTTTCCGTGGATATTGTATTGTAGCATTTGTAGTAGTATTGAGTTGCAAGGATTGCTAGTTGTAATCAGTTTGATTTGCTAGATAATAATATTGGACTCTCTGTTGGTGGATGTAGCCTGAGTTTGGGTGAACCACGTTAAAATTGTCTCTCGCTATTATTATTTCTGTGTATTTTTCATTCCTCTGTTTAATCTTTATTTGCATTTAATTGATATCTTCTGCATGCAATTCCTAACAAGTGGTATCAGAGCGGGTTGTGTTCGATTATCATCTGTAGGAAGGTCTCACGGTTGAGTGGGAGTCTCACAGTTAAGTGGGAGCAATGGCAGACGAGGGTAAATTGAAGGTAGATAAATTCAATGGACATAACTATCAATTATGGAAGATGCAGATGGAGGATTATCTCTATCAAAAGGATTTATGGAGGTCGTTGGAAGGAATAGCCAAGAAACTGACAATAATGTCTGATGAGGATTAGGAACTTCTAGACATAAAGGCATTGGGAACCATTCAGTTGTGCCTGGCACCATATGTGACATTCAATATAATAGAAGCGAAGACAACAAATGGTCTAATGAAATCTTTGGCTAAATTGTATGAAAAAACCCTAGCCTCAAATAAGGTATTTCTCATGAAGCATTTGTTTAATCTAAAAATGATTGAAGGTGGATTTGTGACATATCATTTAAATAAGTTTAATATGATTATCAGTCAGTTAACCTCTGTAAAAGTAAGTTTTGATGAAGAGGTAAGGGCTCTCTTGATATTATGTTCTTTACCAGAAAGCTGGAATAGCTTGTTAATGACTGTAAGTAATTTTGTCTCTGGTTTAAATACTTTGAAATTTGATGATGTTGTTGGTGTTATCCTTAGCGAAGAAATATGACAGAAAAGCTCAGGAGGGTCCACATCAGGTAGTGTTTTGAATGCAGAAAGTAGGGGCAGAACAAAGGAGAGAGGAAAAGGTTCTAGAGGTCATGGGAAGTCACAAGGAAAATCAAAGGACAAAAGGTCCTAATCTAGAGGACAGAAAGATTGCTGGTACTATGGGAAACCAGGTCATCTAAAGAAAGATTGCTGGTCTCGGAAGAATAAAGAAAGAGACAAACAAGAAGGCAATAAGGAGGCAAATGTGGTAAGTAATAAATCTGAAAATGATGTTTTGATTCTTTCCCTAGATAATGCTAATGATTCATGGGTTTTAGATTCAGGGGCCTCATTTCATGCTACGCCTCATAGAAGTTATTTTCTTAATTATGTCCAAGGGGATTTTGGGCTGGTTTATTTGGGAGATAACGAACCCTGTCAGATTGTTGGAAAGGGAAGAATTAAGATTAAGTTGTAGAATGGGAATCATTGGCTACTACAAGAGGTAAGGCACATTCTAAGGCTGAGTAGGAATTTAATTTCAACAGGACAACTAGATGATCAAGGTTGCATTGTTACATTTACTAATAAAAATTGGAAGGTTACAAGAGGTGCCTTAATAGTAGCAAAAGGTGTGAAAGTAGGCACCTTATATCTTTGTATAGGTCATACTATTCCTTCTACTTTAGTTGTTGCAGAGAAAAATAAACAGGTTCAGGAATAGTTGCTACGGGTTCGCAGGAAGAGACTAAAACAGTTGTTGTCGGTTCTGAGACAACACTATGGCATAATAGATTTGAGCATATGAATGAAAAAGGTATGAAGGTACTTCATTCTAAGAAAGTTTTACCAGGTTTGAAATATATTAATATGGATTTCTGTGAAAGTTGTGTATGGAAAACAAAAGAGAGTTAGTTTTCTCAAGGATGGGAAGCAAAAGAAATATGAAAAATTAGAGCTTGTGCATACAGATGTATGAGGACCAGCTCAGGTATCTTCTCTCAGTGGCTCTCAATATTATGTTACATTCATAGATGATACAACTAGGAAGGTTTGGATTTATTTCCTTAGGCAGAAATCTGATGTATTTGAAACATTTAAGAAATGGAGAAGTTTGGTTGAGAATGAGATGGGTAAAAAATTAAAATGTCTTAGATCTGATAATGGTGGTGAGTATTGCGGCAAAGAATTTGAGGATTAGTGTTCCTTTAATGGAATTCGTAGGCAAAAAATGGTTCCAGGGACTCCATAAGAAAATGGAGTGGCTGAGTGCATGAATAGGACAATAATGGAGCATGAGATTACATGCTAGGATGCCTTTAAACATGTGGGTAGAGGCTGTCAATACCATTGTATATTTAATTAATAGAGGTCCTTCAGTTCCTTTGGTTTGTGGTATTCCAAAGGAAGCATGGACAGGTAAGAAAGTGATTTATTCGTTTCTCAAAACCTTTGGATGTGAAGCATTTGCACATGTAGATTCTAAAAATAGAACCAAGTTGGATGCAAAATAAAAAAGGTGTATCTTCATTGGATATGGCATTGATGAATTTGGTTATAAGCTTTGGGATGTTGAAAATTTGAAAATTGTGAGAAGCAGGGATGTTGTATTCAATGAGAAGGTGTTGTACAAAGATCAATTGTAGAAACATGAGAAGAAAAAAAGGGATTATGTGGTGCTGGATGATACTCCAAATAGTGATGTTCCAGTGGTTCCTCATGCTCTACAACAACAACAAGAAATACCACAAACTCTTGTGAATGTTAGACTGTCAACAAGGCTAAATAAACCTCCTGAAAGGTTTTCTCCCTCTTTGTATTCTATTTTGTTAACAAATGCTAGTGAACCAAAAGGGTATGATGAAGCTATGTAGGCGAAAACAAAGGTTTAGTGGGAGCTTGCAATGAAAGAAGAAATGGACTCCTTGCTAAAAAATCAAACTTGGGAATTATGTAAGTTGCTTGCAGGTAAAAAGGCTTTACCAAACAAATGGGGTTATAGGTTGAAAGAGGAAGATGGAGGTAAGAATAGATTTAAAGCCAGGTTAGTTGTAAAAGGATTTGCATAGAAAAAAGGTATTGATTTTGATGAGATTTTTTCTCCAGTTGTTAAGATGACTTCTATTCATACTATTTTAAGTATTGTGGCTACTGAAGATTTTCATTTGGAATAGGTAGATGTGAAAAATGCCTTTCTCCATGGTGATTTGGAGGAGGAGATATCTATGGAACAACCACAGGGTTTTGAGGTCAAAGGTAAGGAGAAATTGGTGTGTAGATTGAAGAAGAGTTTATATGGCTTGAAACAAGCACCTCGATAATGGTATTATCAAAACTGAATATGGTTTACAATACGTTTGCAATGCAAGGTCTCAAGAGTCTTCAACACTTATATCTAGAGACAATCTGGTAGCATAACAGTACCTGTCAATCACATAATACATCTCCTCTCCAAAGAACCTGTTTATATAACAAATACAAGGCAAAAATAGGTCCACATTGAGATGGGTGTCCAACATGGCCACATGGCCCAAAACCCATGCCTATGGACACTTGTCCAACTTTGTAGGATGCCTCTGACACTTGTCAAGTCACCCCATCCAAAGAAGGTCACCTATTTCCAAAATGGGCTATGACAGATGCTCTTAGAACTCTTACAACCATCATAGAATATGTCATAGCTATCATAACTTATAGCTGTAAGAGAATCTGTCTTACACAGGCTATAAATAGCATATTCTCTTACAACATGTCATAGTCCACTTTGGGGTGCCCAAAGATGCTTCATGACACATGTCCATACCTGTCATAGGATCTTCTATTTCTGACTCTTACATGTCATAACTTCGTCATAGGAATCTGTCATAACCATTTCAGTCAATATTCCCTTATACACATTCCAAGATGCTGACACATGGCAAAATATTCTTACCACTAAGTGGGATGCCTATCTCCTCATGTGAGGACAAAATTACATGTGGTCATATGCCATGTAGGATGACACATCACTGTGCTAACTCCCACAATATGACAACATAGGATTTGTATCCAAATTATACAATAGGCAATAACTAAATAAAATGAAATAATACAAGGAATTACCAAGGTTGATACACCTTAATTCCCAACATTCTCCCACTTGTCAAACACCTTGTAAGAGCCAATAGAAATAATAGGATTTAACTGCTATAGGCCGAGAGGCCCATAGACTCCAAACACCATCTGAACTTCTCTGTGCCCACTAGCTTCATCAATGCATCTGCAACATTCTTCAAGGTATCTACCTTCTCCAAATTTAGCTTCCCATCCTCTACCATGTCTCGTACAAAGTGAAACTATACATCAATATGCTTTGTTCTGGCATAGAAAGTTGGATTCTTCACAAGGCAATCGTACTCTGACTATCACAACAAATTGTAATCTGTCCTACATCAACACCAATATCTAAACACAATCTCTTAACCTAGATGGCTTCCTTACAAGGATGAGTTGCTGCCATATACTTAGCTTCTGTCATGGACAAAGCAACCATAGGTTGTTGCTTACTCATCCAACTAATAGAACCACCAAACATGTTAAACATATAAGCACTGGTGGATCTCCTACTGTCAATGTCACCCGCCGAATCAGAATCCACAAATCCATGAATACAAATAGAATGCGGAGGTCCTATAATATTACCATGATAACATACGGAATACTCAGAACTACCCCTCAAATAGATGAACACTCTCTTAACTGCATCCCAATGTACCCATCCAGGATTAGCCATAAATCAACTAAGGACTCCCACTGCTTGGGCAATAACTGGCCTTCTGCAGACTATATCATACATCAAAATGCCAACATCACTAGCATAAGGTACTCTGCTCATGTCCTCCACCTCACTAGGAGATTTTGGACAATCATTAACAGACAACTTTGTCCCCAATGAAATAGGAACACACAATGGTCTACAATCTGCCATGCTGAACCTATCCAACAAGGTCTTCACATACTTACTCTGACTTAACCAAAGTTTTCTATTAGCTCTGTCTCTTCTCATTTCCATTCCTAGAATGTACTTGGATGCCCCTAAATCTTTCATTTCAAACTATGCTATCTTCACATCCATCTGCTCACCTTTAAGTCATAAGCTGCTGCAAGAGATAACAGGAACCGAATAGATGTTAGCTTAGCAATGCGAGAGAAAATTTCACCATAATGAATTCCCTCCACTTGTGAATACCCCTTCGCAACGAATCTAGCTTTGTAGTTTTCAACACTACCATATGTACTGAATTTCTTCTTGAACACCTATTTATATCCAACAAGTTTCCATCCTTTAGGCAAAGGCACCAAGTCCCATGTTTTATTCTTTTCCAAAGAAGCTATCTCATCTTCCATGGCCTCCTTCTAGGAACCTACATCTTTCATGCCCATAGCCTCTGTCACAGTTCTAGGCTCATCAGTGTTAGTAAGCAAGGCAAAAGCACAACTAGAATCAAGTAATGAATAACCAAACCTATCAGGTAGCTTCCTTGTTCATGTGGACCTCCTCAATGGATGAGGTTGAGGTTCTGCTTCTTCTTCTGAGCTTTCAGAGCTGCTAGAGCTCTCCTCATCATTAGGTCTCATAGGGTCTATCAGTTCAGTCTTCTCAAGGGTAGAAGGAAACTGAACCACATCCTCTTTTTTTTCTATCTGTTCTGGATGTAAAACAACAGAAGAAGGTGTTAGCTCTATGAAGATAACACTTCTGCTATACAACACTTTTTCAGCCACAGGATCTCAAAGCTTGTATCCTTTCATACTGACACAATAGCCAATGAAAATACACTTACCAACCTTGTTCTCCAATTTAGACCATGTCTCCCTAGGCACATGTGCATATGCCTCACAACCAAAAACATGAAGATGTCTAACTGAAGGCTTCTTACCAGACCACACCTCCATAAGTGTCTTACCAACAAGAGCTGATGTAGGAGATCTATTTACCAGATAGCAAGCAGAGGCTACAACTTCAGCCCAAAACTTTTGTTCAAGGCTTTCTCCACTAAGCATACTCCTAGCCTTCTCCATCATTGTCTGGTTCATCCTCTCTACAACTCCATTTTGCTGCGGGGTGTATGGAGTTGTCTTATGTCTTTCAATCCCTTTCTCTTTACAGAACTTATTGAACTCTACCGAATAAAACTCACCACCGTTATTAGTTCTCAAACACTTAATCTTTTACTAGTCTAATTTTCAACAAAACCTTTAAACTCTTTAAACTGACTAAAGACTTCAGTCTTTCTTCTGATAAAATAAACCCATGTCCTTCTACTGTAATCATCTATGAAAGATACAAAATATATAGATTTAGAGATCAAAGGAACATTAACATGACCAAACACATCAGAATGAATAAGATCCAATACACCAAAAGACTTGTGAGAACTAGAGTAAAACTGAACACGGCTTTTCTTTCCATATACACAATGTTCGCAAAAGTTGAACTTGAGATTACAATCATTTAACCCCTCAATGAAGTTTTTATTTTTTAGGGTTCTAAGACCCTTCTTACCAATGTGGCCATATCTCATATGCCATAACATTGTCTTTTTGGTAGGAAGTTTGCCTTCCAAAGCATGTGCACTACCATCAGAAAGTGTTACAACAGATTTCTTCATTGCATGTTTAGATGGTGGGGATGAAGTGACTGCATCTATTTTCTTCGAGTCAGAAGAACTATTGCACTGTGAAGTGCATGTCTCCAGCTAAAATAGAGTACCTCTCCGAGTACCCTTCGCAAGCACCATAGATCCTCTAGTCATCTTGCATCCATCCTTCGAAAAGACAACCTACATAGCTGCATCATTCAACATACTTATAGAAAGTAGGTTTCGTGCCAAGCCTGGGATGTGCATAACCCCAGTGATCCCCTTCACTCATCTATCAACAAATTAAATAGAGAATCTTCCACAACCAATAATCTTTAGATGAGAATTGTCACCCAGGTACACTCTTCCACCATCAAACTCTTCATACTTTGTGAACCAGCTTCGATGCGAGGTCATGTAGAATGATGCACCAGAATCAATCAACCACACATCATTAGATGCATGGGTGGCCAGGGCTATGATGAAAGCATCACCATCATCTTGAGACTTGTCAGAATCTAAATTTGGGGCATTCTTCTTCTTCTTTTTCTTTTCCTCCTTGCATTCCTTTCGAAAATACCTAGATTTACCATAGTTCCAACAGAGAGCCTTGGAATTTCTAGGAGATTTAGATCTCCCACGAGATTTGGATCTACCCTTATCAACTTTCTTGTCCTTCTTTTTCCCTTTCTCCTTGGGTCTTTCGTGAACTGCAAGAGCCTCTTTGTCTGCCTCAAAAGACTTTCTCCGCATCTCTTCAGATAACAGCGAACTTACCACTTCATCCATTATGAAAGTGGATGTGGTGCTCCTAATAGCCATTACAAGGTGATCCCACGAGTACCGCAAAGAACAAAGTAAGGGCATGCATCGATCCTCCTCCATCTTCACACCAACTGATGTCAATTGTACAATCAACATGTTAAAGGAATTTAGGTGATCCACAATAGATCCTCCATCCTCCATCTGCAAAGAATACAACTTCTTTCTCAGAAAAAGTTTGTTGACCAGGGATTTGGCCTGATAAACCTCACCCAACTTCTTCCAAAGGTCTTTTGTTCTCTTCTCCTCATGGACATTTACCAGGACATAATCAGCTAAACTGAGTCTAATGAGACCCTTAGCCTTCTGATCTTTGAGATCCCAATCAGATTGTCCCATTGTGGCTAGTTTTACACCAGATGTAGTTTCCCATAGATCACAATCAACAAGTAGGTCTGCCATCTTGAGTTTCCACAACTCAAAATTAGTGCCATTAAATTTCTGTACCTCTAATCTTCCAGATGTGGTTGCCATCTCCTTCCTGCAATAAGATACAAAATACTTTGTACAAAGCTCCCACTCAACCTAAGATTAGATCAAAAAACCCCTACCCAAGAACTAGGACCAAAGGTGATCAAGCTCTGATACCAACTGAAAGGAAGCTAGGTGTGCATAAATCTTTTCCTACACTAATCTAATGAGGGGAGGAGAGTGCAAATTCAATTTTATCTTTACAATTACAGATTATGTTAACTCACTAATAGAGATATTTCAGCAAACACATACATAAGAATGTGAGATAGAAGAAGAGAGTCACAAGATATATGTGGGGAAAACCCTTATCAGGTGAAAAACCCCACACTCTAAAACCTACACAATGTATTATCAAAACTGAATATGGTTTACAATACACTTGCAATGCAAGCTCTCAGGAGTCTTCGACACTCATATCTAGAGACAATCCGGTAGCATAACAGTACCTGTCAATCACATAATACATCTCCTCTCCAAAGCACCTATTTATATAACAAATACAGGGCAAAAATGGCTCCACATTGAGATGGGCATCCAACGTGGCCTCATGGCCCAAAACCCATGCCTATGGACACTTGTCCAACTCTGTAGGATGCTTCTAACACTTGTCAAGTCACCCCATCCCAAGAAGGTCGCCTATTTCTAAAATGGGCTATGACAGATGCTCGTAGGACTCTTACAACCGTCATAGATTATGTCATAGCTTACATAACTTATAGCTGTAAGAGAATCTGTCTTACACAGGCTATAAATAGCATATTCTCTTACAACATGTCATAGTCCACCTTGGGGCGCCCAAAGATGCCTTTTTCAAAGATGCTTCACGACACATGTCCATACTTGTCATAAGATCTTCTATTTCTGACTCTTACATGTCATAACTTCGTCATAGGAATCTGTCATAACTGGTTTGGTCAATATTCCCCTATACACATTCCAAGATGTCGACACATGGCAAAATATTCCTACCACTAAGTAGGAAGCCTATCTCCTCATTTGAGGATAAAATTACATGTGGTCATATGCCATGTAGGATGACACATCACCATGCCAACTCCCACAATATGACAACATAGGATTTGCATCCAAATTATATAATAGGCAATAAATAAATAAATACAATGAAATAATACAAGGAATTACCAAGGTTGAGACACCTTAATTCCCAACAATATGAAGGCAAAATTGGTGATTTTATTGAGAAAATAGGTGTTCTTACATCAATAATAGGTATGAACCATCTTGTATTGCTTGAAAAATGTAGTACAATTTTTTTTTAGTATTGAAATATGACAAAACTAAGTTACAATATTTTTTCTGCCTCTAGAACCAGCAAAAATTGAACGAACTCCTCCAAAACCTATCCTAGGGTCCCTATATCTCATCCCTAAACATAGGAGAGCTTATAGGAGATGCTTTTGACAAAATTTCAATGCTCAAAAGTTGGTTAACCTACTTTAGATGCCCAAGAAGAGTCATAGTTTTCATTCCTTCCTTGAGACTAGGCCTTTGACTTCTACATGCTCCTACAATCTTACCTTAGCTACCCAAGAAGCTCCTAAATGTTTGGAAGGTTTGAAACTGCTCCTTGAAATGCTCCAACTGCTATCTTAGTCATCTAGATACTCAAAGAACTCCTCAAACTACCTCAACCCTCTCATGAATAACCTCAACTCCACTTTTCTAACATATAGGACATGTGCCCCTACTGTTGGGTTGAAACATGACTCCTTAGGGGTGTGTAAGGCAATAAATCTACTCTTTTTAGGCTCTAAACTGCTCCAAACTTCTAATTTATATCCTCAAGCTTCTCTCTTTCTATTATAGTTCATGTTAGGAGTCTTTGGCATCAAATTTTAGGCTTAAAATGCTCTTGTATTTAGTAAAAGTCTTCAAATATGATTAAGGAAAAACCATTTTCTCATTTCTACCTTGGTTGAAATAAAAACTATGTATTTCAACCTTCATCTATTTTGTATGGTTATTCAGGTGTTACAATGTCTTTGTACCTTTAGATGCATGTTGATGAGCATATAGCATCTTATCAGTGTTTCTCCAGTATCTTGCCAATGTTTGCACAATACTTGTCAATGTCTCTTCATGTACTCTTGCATAATCAATGACTTTGTTCCTTCTTTCATATCCACTATCTTATACCTTTACTGTCCTTGAAGGTTGGCATAATGCTTCTTTAGATATCTATCCTTCATATTCTTTTAAGCTTGAGATCTCTGTAACAATCCTCTAATAAACATTGTTTTTTCATTGTCTAGTATGTTTTATCCATCATACACACTAATATCCACTTCAAACTTTGTAGGGTATAGTCAAACAAACCTTAGATTACTACCAAAGTCTTTAATGTTCTTGACAGTGGTTAAAACTAATTGTGTTTTCATTGATATCTCAAACATGCTTAGGCTTTTGAAAAGAAAACTCACTCTACCTCTACTAGCTTCTTAGAGTCCTAGTTCTATCTTGAGACTTAAGAACATCATCCTTCATGCTCTACCAAGACTTGTATTTGCATGTATAATCCCTTTCATTGTCCTCATAGGTATCTTTGTCACTACCAACTATCTTGTGGAAAATTGTGTACATCCCTTATACCTTGCAGGGGGTCTTTGATGATCCTCCAATGTTGGGCTAGAGAAGTTAGGGCCTTAAAAAAGGAGTAATTGAAGAATCCCTTGATATTTGTGTGGTTTTTGTGCATTGCATCCTTGATTTGGAGAAAACCTTTCATTGTATAGAAGACTCTTAAGAGAGCACTATTCCAATACATATTTATGTGTCTCTCTAAACTACATCTCTACCCTTTATGCCACTATGTCTTGTGACTTTGTCACTATATCATTCCAACTAACCCATTTATGGTAATCTTGAAGGTGTTCATTCAAGTTTGTGCCTCTTCTAACAAACCTTATATGATCCTCTTGTATATTTTTCCCACAGTCCTGGCAGTGTCTACAAGTCTTTGTATATTGTCCACTATTAGTAGCATCTTTGCATACTATCTTTTGGAACAGTAAACTACTCCTTATGCATCTATTCCTTCATGTAATGTGGCCATTGTTTGATGAAGACATCACAAAATCCCATTCATAGGTCTACAAAATCTCATGCATAGGTCTACATGTAAGATTTTCAAAGGTTTATCTTGTTTAACAATCCAAAGATCTTGTCATGATTGTCTCAGAGCCTACATGAATATATCAACTTTTAGATCTCTTTTTGTTTGTGTAGGTCTCTCCAAACAAGGTTAAAAATTAATGTGAACTCTCTGTGGTAGTGTGAGGTCTTCCTTGAATGTCTATAACTTAACAAAGGGTTCTCTCTTTCCATCAAATACCTTGTGAACCTTTTAGATTTCCATCACTATCATGTGACTCTCATAGCCTTCATCTTCACTATTGCAAGATCACTATCAATATAAAGGTAACTGTCAATGCATGATTTTTGTTCACCATTCTCTTCTATATGTTCATTTTCTTTGTAACATCTCACAGTGTCTTTAGTAGGATCAACAATATCTTCATAAAGTTTGATAATGTCTAAACGATGCCATATTGACCTTCAATGTTCCCTCTATAGTTGGGTCTATTCTTTTGAAACCTTCTCCATACATATTCACAGACCTTTATAGGACTCCAATGTTTGTTTATAAGTTATAGTCTATAATGCTTGATTCTTTTTCTTTGATAGTCCTTCCAATAAAACCACATGTGTGAAAGTAAGGCTAAATGACTTTGAAACTCAAGAAAGCCTCACAAAACTAACTACAGGGTTATCTCAAAGGAATACATAACTTCATATCTTAAACTGAGTTCTTTACTATTTTGACAAACCTTTTAGAAGGTATCTCCTTATCCATGTAGCATGTCCAGGGTTATTCAGTATGCCTAATCATTTTTCACTCTTTTTTTTAACTCTGCTCACTACCTAAACATATACCATTATTATATCACTGCTTTTCCTCTTTTCTTGACAAATATCTGTGTACCCAAAACTCTGCTGATAGAAGATCCATCTTTGCATCACAGGGTTCTTTAATACTCTCTTCTTATTGTGAAGTAGGGTTTGAGGGCCTCACAGAGATATGACAAAGTACTATTATCCTCGATTTAGTTATCCAATGTTGCCTCTATTTTTTCAAAATTCTCTGTGATCACTATCAAGATTTTGGATACTTTAACAAAGTATAATTGTTACATTGGAAAATTCCCCCTAGGACTTTTTCCCTCCTAAGTTTAGCTCTTGGGTCCTTTAGAAAGCATTTTTATTATCTTGCATATTCATGTTGACTCCCGATGAGAAAACCCCTAAGTTTTATGGCAAATAGGACCTAGGGGGTGCTATTGAGATGACTCTTGATTGAAATAGGGAGGGAGGACTTGGGTACCCGCGCCCTAGTCCTATCCTATTTTAGGTAGGGCCTAAATTCAAGTGTCAGTTATATCACTATTGATTAGGTTCTATGCTGACACCTCAAGTTTGAATTATGAAATTCTTAGCGAGAGTGTGTTTAGTTGCATATATAAGCATGTTTAGGGATTCATTTGTAAACTAGAAGATGATTATAAACTTTTGGCACACTTATGATTTGAATGAATTTAAAGTATTCATTGTTGTAGAGCAGATTTGTCTTATTCTTATGTTTGTTGTGCAGATTTGGCTTCATCTTTTCATGTGCTGAAGAATCTCCATATATGTGAGATCTACACCTCTAAGGTGACATTTATTTGTGTTTTCAATCATTTATCATTTGTATTTTGCCTCTATCCCATAGGGATACACACACATTATCTGACAATAGTGTTCGAAAGACTTGAATGTCTCTTCGAGGCTTGACTGAGGCAAGCCTCTAAACATAACAACCCCAACCCCCTTTTTTGTGATTACAGGTTACAGGTTGCGGAAGCGAAAGAAGTGGAGTTGTAGGCAAGCAGAATAGGGTGTCAAAAGTGTAGAGGAAAGAAAAAAAGTAGGACCTGGACTAAGGCACCTACTCATTAGTCCTCTAGATCCTAGAACAATGAAATCTTTGGAAGAGCAGAAACAAGTTGTAGATAACCTTCACAGATCCTGAGAAAAACTGGTACATTAGACTTGGGCTCCCTCTCATTAGTCCTCGACTATTTTGCATCTAAAATCCCGAAATCTGGTATGTATCTAATTGTCATTTGATATCTTTGTGTGCGAGCACTTGTCATGATTTATCTGTTTGTTTACGATTTTATGAAATTAGGGTTTTGAGCATAATTAGACTTTAATCAATTAATTAGTTAGAAAATTCCAAGTTTCCTTTTCATTCTAAATGACACTAAATCTGTAGCAGAGCCCTCTTTCAAGAGATTGTGGCTTCACTCGGTTTATGTTCTTGAATGTAAGGTGTGAAACAAGGATTTAACCTCGAAACTAAAATACCCTCCTTTTCATCCTAAACATTTTGGTGAACCCGTGTTTTTAATGAATTTTGTACCTTTTTGAGTGTTGTACTTTAGATTTACATTCATTTCATTCATCACATTCTTATTTCATTTTAAAATTCACAAAATAATTGAAAAAATTGAAAAAATTGGCACTTTTGGCTTGCATTTTCAAATAATTTTAATTAAATGGCATTGAATTTCATTTAATTTCTGCTATTTTATTTTAATTTCTGATATTTTCATTAGATCTGATTTAAATTAAATAAATTCATCATTCATCATTCATTTTCATTTCATTTTCATGCTTAATTTGTTAAAAAATTGCTTGAAATTGTGCATTTTTCATAAAAACCTAGTTTTGCATTAGCTAGAGTTTGTAGTTAAAATCTTGTTTTCATATTTTACTACTATTTTAAACTCTCATTTAGGTCCAATTTCTAACTGTAGTGTTTCATCATAGTGCCTTTCTTGCAAAATTTCATGTGTAGGGTTTAAAAATCTTGCATTTTCACTAGATTTTGGCTTATTTTGCACACGAAATTACATTATAAGCATGTTGTGAAGGATATTGTTTCATTATTTGACTGATATATAGCTTATTATTTGTTTCCCCTCAAAAATTTATTCACAACACCTCTTCTTTTACTCATTTGCATTGAAAAAAGTGGAAAAATCAATCATTTTAGGTCATATTCATACATAGTTTTGCACTTGCTCCTTGTATAAATTTTGAAAACCTTTTGAAATCTGATTTTACATTTATTTAAAAGTATATACACATGGATTCTAATCACAAAAATAATACTAGGCTCCCTTCTAGGCCTTATATGAGAAGAAAGGTCCCTGAACTAGAAATTGTGTTTACAACTCATGATAGAACAATTGGAGAAACTTGTTACCAATTTTTCACCTATAGCTCAAATTGGCAAAGCTGATTCATTAAGTTCATTTTGAAATAAAAAGTTTTTAACATTTGTCTTCTATGTTAGTTTGCATAGTTTAGAGTGCTTGAAAAGAAAAGGGTTCAGTTGTATCATTGTTATGCCAAAAAGGAAGAAATTTAGTTTATCATTCAGAATATTCATCAGTGATAGAAATTATTTCATGTGATATTACAATGATCATTCATTTTACAAGTGAGATACAACAATTGAATAAGTATTGCATTGAATGAAAGCAAGAGAGATCAAGTGTCCCATACAAGCCATGGGAGTAGCTGAACCAATACATTAGAGAGAATATACTATGCATCTGAATAGAAAGTAAAGAAATGAAGCAAAGAGGACAAGGCATATCTATCATTACCTGTTTGTTGGAGAATCTTTAGTTGGTCTTCATTGCAGGCAGCTCCTTGCTCTTGACCCTTTAATGAATCTGTAAAGATGGAGAGAGAGAGATAATTAAAGCTCTAGATATGATTTTTCCTATATACTTCATCAAGCAGAGGCATAATACATTGTCTATGATGTACTGAATCAGATAAATAAATCATCCATGTGCAAGAGAGACTAAAAATGAAACAATCATTGAGCTTCACTGTTTTATCTAACAAGTTTGTTTCCTGTGCAGGTAGAGGTGAAATCATGTTGCTGATCTAAAGATATCATAGCATGTGGTGCAAAGTGGGCTCCCACAAGGGTTGAGCCCAGCGTGCTGCCCCTGAATTTTAGGAGGGAATAATTCATATTCATTGTGCTCAAATAGAACCTATTCAACTAAAGGAGTACTACATCAAGTCAGTGCATTGAACTCTTTTCAAGACTGCCCAATGATCTGAGTAAGAGGCATTATCGCATCATGGTTACATTCATTGTCTATCTCATTATCATTTATCATGCGTTCAAGATGCTCAGAAGCTCAATAGTCTAATCTCATCATGCAGCCTTTCAGATGAGGAAATATTTCAAATAAAGGATATGATGGAATACAACCTTCATTAATAAAGGTACTCACGTGTTAAAGGACAACACTCTTGTGCTGATAAAAGAATGACATCCAGTGCCAACATGATAGATACATCATAACATATTCATCAAAATACTCTTCCCATGGTCCTTGCACATTAAGAGATAGTGAGAAGTATGTTGTTCACAAGAGGAATCAGATGAAGTAGTCTCCAAGTGTGCATTGCAATGTACAACAAGTGACAAAACACATGACTCATTCAAATCATCATCAAAGAAGCAATTGGACAATAGTACATCAGGTATTTATCATTTGATGAAGTATGAAGTTATAATTCAATGCATGAATAGCCATAAAAGATCCAAAATCAGTCATCATCACGACTGTCATATCAGTCATAATATACTGTGTGAATGCCATAGTCATAATTTACAAGTGCAGCTATAGGAGGTAGCACATGAAGATTAGTCAAATGGACATATTGTTTCAGCCATAGGGATAGTAGCATTTGTAAAAGAAAGTGTTAGAGTATAGTTTAAGCTATGAAAGAAATGCCATACTCAAAGATGTATGCACTATACAGAATGAAATGAAGAGGCTATATACGATATATGTGAGAACACATTTGGTGCAAATTCATAAAGTGCAATGAGCTTATCTATCACAGTGACAAGTGTATACATGTTTATATCAGTTCGGAAATTGCAAGAGAAGAGTTTATACAGTATTTTCAATGTCATGTTCATCTACAAGAGATGCAAAAGGAGATGATATATGTTAACAATACACGATGCATTTGATATAGTAAAGAAAGATGTCTACATGAGGTGTAAATAAGAGTACAGTTGCAAGAGAAATGGTCATGCCATCATAAGGATAGGGCAGCTATAAATCAGTCATGAATAGATATGTTAGATGGACCAAAGTTGTATATAAGTTTTGCACTTGTTTCTTCATGAAGCAAGCTTAGAATCAAAGCCTATATCAAATCTGTATGAGGCCAAGACAAAGTACCAGTAATTCCATTTAAAATGTGTTCTTGTAGCGACAACCAAGTTTTATTTTCTTTATAATATCATTTCAAATTGTCAAAAAAAGAGAAACTTCAGATACAGAGGAAGGTAGAGGGTTCAAGCCTGTGGAGCTTTGTTTACAAACTCAAAAATTTTGAGCATGACAAATATGGCCACGGCCCATGACAAAAGTATTATACAGGTGTGCTATATTAAAATGATGAAACCCTAGGTTCTATTCATGGTGAACTTGTATGTAGAAAACCCTTGTTTTATTGCAGATCCAGAATGAAATATGATTGTAAATTAATGCTAGTAGGAAGGTTTTATATTGTCTTTGCAGAGTAAAAGAGAATAGTGCATTTATTTCCAGTTTCCTAGGCTTGTGATGAGTATATGTCAAGGAGAAACAAGCAATCATAAAGAGTTTGAAGGCAGAGCTTACCTTCTTTTTGCTTTGGAGAGGAGACATGTGCACAGGGCCATGGGTTTTCACCCATTTTTTCTTTTATATTACCTTCAAATAAACTTAGATCAATCATCCATGGTGGACCCGCACAGAGGAAAGATACATGGCAATAAAGACACAAAGTTATGTATTAGAAAACTTCATGGCCACAGCCTAAGATCATAAACTAGTGTTGAAATGCAAAGAATATGGTTTAATATTGACAGAGAAATGATTACCTTGCATTTTCTGTAGAGAATCTCCAATAATTTTTTCAGAAAGTATAGAGAATTGAAGGTTTTCCCCCTTCAAACCCTAACCTCCATGGCGACACAGACAGAGCCTTTTCAATGAAAGAGCCAAAGTGAAATGAGCTCGGAATGTTAGGGCTTGGGTTGTTTTGTGTTAGGGTTTTCATTGAAGCCCTAGTTCGATAGTGTTTTTGTCACATCAAATTAATTTTTCAAATCTTTGGCTAATACCCTTAGGGGTATTATGTCCCTTTTGACATGTTTCATGCCTAGGTTATATGCCTTAAGACCTCGATGGCCCCTTTTCTATTTGAAGGTAAGTACATAATAATGACAACTATGCCTTAAGATTTTCGTAGATCGAGTGGTGGACACATCCTAGATGCTTTTATTTTATCAAACTATTCAATGGGGCCTTTCACATTTTTATGATTTTTATAGAAAATCAAGATGCCAAATGAAATATATTATACTTAGCAAGATAAGCTTATAAGCCTTGTATTGTTTTTGCAAAGAATCAAATCAAGACAAATCAGGAGATAAAACTGCAAGATCTATTGTAAAACATTATTAAAGCAACACTTTTATAAATTACTTTAATAGTTGTCATTAAATGCAGTTAAAGCAGAGTGAATATAGATCAAATCTTTCTTTTCTAGATTTGTTTTCTTCTGGGTGAAATTGAGGAAAATTGGGCAAAATGGAGCTTTTATTGATCAGGTAAAGCCTGATTTTGAGGAAATTTTGGTGGGACCACTTGGGATAGCATTTTGGCAAATTTTACATCCAGTTTGGGGGCATTTTGGGCACATTTTTTAAGGCCTTTTTATGGATCTCAAAAATAACTTGGAAGGTTTCTTTTGGAGAGTTTTTTGCAAAGTTTTTTCTTTTTCCATCTTGGAAATATTGGAGGTATATATAGGAGGAAAAACTTAGTTTTTTCTCAGTTCAGAATATTGTTTCTTCCTCTCTTGTTCACCTGCAGAGAGTTTTGTAAATATTTTTGTACTCAGATTTCATACTCCTTCAGTTTTAATAAAGCAGTACAATATTCCAATCTTATATTTTGTCTCATATTTGTAGTATTGATTTGATGTTTCACTATGATCATAAAAATTAGATCCTTTGTGATGTCTCAGTTTTGTGAATTTGTGTGCAGAAGTCTCATGTAATGCAGGTTGTATGTTGAGTTTAATTTCAAAACCTTCATACAAATCATTTATGTGTTGCATGTTTCAAGTAAGACTGTGAAAGTAAAGGTCTTAAGAAATTGATTTTGAGTAAAAGCATCAAAATAAGTAAAGTTCTTGTGTATCATCATCAGGTTTAAAATTTCATTTTTAGTCAACCTTCTATCCTTTTCCCTAAAAAATTCTTTTAGATTAGGTGAAGCTACAAGGAGAACCAACTCGCTCTAGAGGTTCACTCCAAGTTTTAGGCAACCCACAGGCCTAGGAGTGTTCGCATGTGTCAATAGGTAGCTAAGTTGATAGCTTAGCATTTAGGTGCATACTTTGTTGATAACAAAACTAAAGGACCTCTTTATATCACTGTAAAGATAATAGAAAATCTAGTGGATGGAACACTTGTAGATCCTAATTGCATGACTAATGTGGTAACAGAGGAATTCCTTTATTCACATGGTTTGGTACAATATTTCTATGATCCTTCTGACATAATGATTAAGACACATAATTAAACCTTTATAAACACTTCTGTGAAGATATATTTATTGGCCACAATATTTGACATATCCATAGAACAATTATTTTATGTGGTCCCTCTATCCAACCTTTTTCGCATAAAATTAGGATACCCATGGTTAAAGGCTATGAAAGTTGTCCCTTCAATGATTCATAACTATGTAAAATTCCCTTTGAATGGACAAGTGATTACTATTCCTTGCAATAGATATTAACCTTTGTTTACAAAACAACATTTTAACCTTGATTACTTTTGGCAACAATCTGATGACGAACCAAAGCTATGAACATATTTTAACTTCTTGGAATATAGAAAATACAAAGCAAAGCTATTACATCGAGTGGCCAATCCTCCTTTACAAGAAATAGTAAAAGATGAACAACCCAAATTAGAAGAAATTTCTAGAGCAAAAGGAAAAGGACCCTATGCTGAGGTTCCTCCCCCACCATCCTTACAAGGATCAGGAGTGAGTCACTGAGAGAAAAGCATTTCATCAAGACAAATAAGATTTTAACATGGCGCTTCCCTCTCTAACATACAAAAGCCTATAGAACAACATGAAAAAACTTTTGAACATATAAGCAACAAGACAAGAAGAAATAGACAATCAAGAGAAAGAAGGAGAAGAAGACAAGCTTTTACCCAACAAAATGAGCATCAACAAGAAAACATTCCACCTAACATTGAATCAAACCAAGAAGAGCTTAAGACTCAACAACCTGAAAACAAGAGCAAAAGTTGGGCTATGGTACCCTATGTACCTATTTCCTCTAAAATCTGAGATTGGGAGGAAGATGATTTGATTGTTGATAATCTATAGCATGAGCCTGCCTTCAAGTAAATATTTATAACCCTTTACCTTCATGTTGTGTTTCCCCTGTGATGTGTTATGTGTTGTTTAGGCCTCCTATGATGACCCTTGAAACTCTTGTATGGTCAAGGATACCAAGAGACTACCTCTATTGTGACCCTTCTTCTCTTTGTATCATCATTCTTCTATATTTCCTCTCCTCTATTTTCTTTGTTGTGTGTTGTGTTGTTATATGGAGCCTAATCAGACTTGGAGGTTAAATTTACCCCACTTTTATTAGTGCGGTTTCCCCCCAAATTCCTACGAGGTCAAGGGGCAGGGCCCCTTGCAGGGGTTTGGGGGCAGCGCCCCCAAGACGGGGTCAAGGGGCAGCTCCCCTTAGGGAGTCCAGGGGCAGTGCCCCTTGCGGGCTCCTTGTCATGATACAGGGCGGGGTTGAGGGGTAGCGCCCCTATGGGGGCTCGGGGGCAATGCCCCCAAAATCTCACATGGTTTTTTTATTATTTTATAAATGCACTGGGAGTTATTTTCATTGGCAGCACCCCCAAAACCTCACATGGTTTTTTATTATTTTATTAAGGCGTCAAGAGTTATTTTTTCATTAACCGACATAAAAAACCCTATTTTGTAATCGACAAAAGTTGTGATAAAAATGGCTAAGGGTTAAGGTTTCTCTTGATATTGTATTGTAGCATTTGCAACGGTATTAAGTTGCAGGGATTGCTGGTTGTAATCAGTTTTGATTTACTGGATAATAATATTGGATTCTTTGTTAGTGGATGTAGCTCGAGTTTAGGTGAACCACGTTAAAATTTGTCTCTCACTATTATTATTTCTATGTATTTTCATTCCTCTATTTAATCTTCATTTGCATTTAATTGATATCTTCTTCCAGCTAACCCTAACATGTTGTGTCCTAGGGACATATTGTTACGGTTGATGGCTTGGGGGGACCTTCCTATATGATGACCCTAGGGCACTTTTTTCTCCTCTCTCGATTTATTGTTTACCTTCCTCTAGTGGTTCTATCAAGTGGCGGATGAGAAAAAAATAATTCTGATAAGGACCAAGTGTCCCTTCAGCAAGTAAGAAAGAATGGACCTAGTCCATACATGACAATGGGGTTGATATATATTATCCAACACTTGGCTAGTAGAATCACTCTGTGTCATATTTTGATGTTGTCTTATAGTACTAACAAACAATAACAATACATCTTCTTTGTACACTTTGTTTATCTTTGAATCTTGCCTTGGTTACACTCAGTTTTGAGATTTTTGCGGTATAGCCACCCGGTTATAATCGGATTCTAAACCCGTAGTATAGCCTCGAATCTTTATGTGAATGATGTACATGCATTACTTTTAATTATATGATGTGGTTATTATATTATAGAAAGATTTCTAATCTCTTTTCTTGTAGGAAATTATGTGTTGGTGGGAACATTCAGCGATCGTAAAGTACATGTCACCTTTGGGGGCATGGGCTTTGCAAGAGCTTTTGTTCCCTTGTGTGTTTTCTCTCTACCTTAATGTGCTTGATATTGTTACATAATATCAACCACCATAAGGTGGGGGCATATATAAGGTAAGTTGTTTGATGATTTTGGTACTAATGAAGCATGTTTGTAAGCCGTCTGTGGAGGTGGGGTGTTGTATCTCCGTGCGAGAGCACGTCTTTATTTTATATTGCAATCATTAAGCCCTCTGTAGAGGTGGGATATCATGCATATCCTTTTATTTTAATCCCTCTATGGAGGTGGGGATGGTGTATCTCTTGAGGTAGTGCACATTCTTTTTATTTTAAAAAGTCCTCCGAGCAAGCAAGGTTGGTGTATCCTCCCTTAAGCATGTCTTTGGCGGTTGTTATGGTGAATCCTAGCCGTCAGGTGTGCCTATAATGTGCCTGAGATGGTGGTGAACCTACTAATAGGTTCCTTCCATCTCCTTTTTTCCATGTTTTCTCCGTGTCTTCCATGTGTGTGTGTATGGCGTGTTTGTTCCCAAGTATAGTCCAAAGAGCATGGCAAAATGCCCCTCCTATACTTTGGAGTTTCTATGGCATGTTTATTCTCAAGCATAGTCTAAAGCTATGTGGAAATGAGTTCCTCCTTGCACTTTGATATTTTGTATTATGTGTCTGTTGCCCCATATGTAGTCCAAAGAGCGTGGTGAAATGCCCCTCCTACATTTTGGGTGGTGTGTTGCATTTTTACTTTTCATGTACTTGCATTTGCATCCATCCATGAGAAAATGAAAAAGAAATAATCACTGCATTCACCATATTCACTATGTTTTGTATGTCTTCAATATCGTCTTCTATGTGTTTTACATGACTGTTACTATCTTCTCCAAATTTTATGTGCCTATTACTATCTAGGTCATCCCAAAATAATGGGTTACACTTTTTGGCCAAACTTGACATTGAAATCACCATTTTGAGTTAAATCATCTCTTTCTGACACCTATAGCCTCTAAACCATTAGGAATTTGAAGATGAGGTGAACTAGTGATTTTGGAGATTTTATTTGTAGATTATAAATATATATTTTTAAAAAAATTGGGAGTTAAATTGTAAAAATTTTTGCATCTCCTTAGATAACTAGTTTTTAATAGTAAACAACAGTTTTTTAAAGTGATGTGTATTCTGTAGCACATAACTTTATTTCTACAAAGGATAAAATTTTAATTCTTTTGAATTTAGATTGGTAATACCAATATATAGGGCATGCATTTGGTTTCATAATGTTTTGTTGAATATATATTTTTTTAATTAAATTTTGATGTCAAACCAATTATAATTTAGACATAGGCATATTCCGTAAAACATAACTTTTTCTGTATTTATCAAATTTTTTTTTTCTTTTGTTGAAACAAAGACATCAATACCTAGGGTATATATATTTTTCAAAATTTTTTTTCACTAATTTACTAATTTTCCATGTGTGTACAACAGAGAACTTGATGTTTGGTGAAAAACCTACATTCACAAGAAATAAAAAATAAATATAATAATCAAACTAAATATATTTAAAATTATACTTTTTGGGAAGCTTATAATAAGGACTACATACTTACAAAATATAAATTTTAAATGAAATCATTTGATCCCTCAAAAGGTGAATCAAAAGTGAGTTTTTATCAGCATTTTGATAGGTGTAGAGGAGACTCCATTATAGGTATGGTTTAAAATTAGTGGGGTTCTATCCAAGGGGGTTTGAATCTGAGGGGGTTTGATCAAACCCTCTTCAATTAAAATCATTTAAATGGAACATTTCAAGGCTTAAATCATTATATTTTCTAAAAATATGTGATTTCAGCAAAAATCAGAATGTCCTAGAAAGTGTAACCCATTTTTGTGGCAGCACCCATCTTCGTTGTGTTTGGCGTGTCTTCTCTAATGTCTACCAAAGATTGGGGGCTAGAAATAGTTCTCCATCTTCATGTATGCATTAGCTCTAAATGCCTGGTGTGTTTGTTGTGTTTGCTGACCATACTTTAATGCATGTATGAGCCTCACGTTCATGCATACATTAAAATGGTAGCTAAATGTTACGTCAGAAAATGTCCCCCTAGGACTTTTTCCCTCCTAAGTTTAGCTCCCAGGTCCTTTAGAAAGCATTTTCATCATTTTGCATATTCATGTTGACTCCCGATGAGAAATCCCCTAAGTTTTATGGCAAATAAGACCTAGGGAGTGCTATTGAGATGACTCTTGACTAAAATAGGGAGGGAGAACTTGGGCACCCGCGGCCTAGTCTTGCCCTATTTTAGGTAGGACCTAAATTAAAGTGTCAATTATATGATTGTTAATTAGGTTCTATGCCGACACCTCAAGTTTGAATTATGAAATTCTTAGCTGGAGTGTGTTTAGTTGTATATATAAGCATGTTTATGGATTCATTTGTAAACTAGAAGATGATTATGAACTTTTGGCACACTTATCATTTGAGAGCATTCAATGTATTCATTGTTGCAAAGAAGATTTGTCCTGTTATTGTGTTTGTTGTGCAGATTTGGCTTCATCTTTTAATGTGTTGAAGAATCTTCATCTATGTGAGATCTACACCTCCAAGGTGACATTTATTTGTGTTTTCAATCATTTATCATTTGGATTTTAACTCTATCCCATAGGGATACACAATCTTTATCTAACAACGGTGTTTAGAAGACTTGAATGTCTCTCTAGGGCTTGACTGAGGCAAGCCTCTAAACACCACAACCCCCAACACCCTTTTTTGTGATTGCAGGTTACAGGTTGCAAAAGCGAAAGAAGTGGAGTTGTAGGGAAGCAGAACAAAGTGTTGAAAGTGCAGAGGAAAGAAGAAAAGTAGGACCTGGACTAGGGCACCCACTCATTAGTCCTTCAGATCCCAGAATAGTGAAATCTCTAGAACAACAGAAACAAGTTGCAAATAACCTTCACAGATCCCGACAAAAAATGGTACATTAGACTTGGGTGCCCACTCATTAGTCCCTGACTGTTTCATATCTGAAATTCCAAAATATGGTAGGTATCTAATTGTCATTTGATATCTCTATGTGCGAGCACTTTTCGTGATTTATCTATTTGTTTATGATTTTATGAAATTAGGGTTTTGAGCATAATTGGACTTTAATCAATCAATTAGTTAGCAAATTCCAAGTTTCCTCTTCATTCTAAAGGACATTAAATCTATAGTAGAACCCTCTTGCAAGAGATTATGGCTTCACTTGATTTATGTCCTTGAATGTAAGGTGTGAAAGGAGGATTTAACCTTGAAACTAAAACACCCTCCTTTTCCTCCTAGACAATAACAACCTTGTCTTCACATTTGGCTCGGTCTCCATACCTATCACTATATTCAACCTCATGAAGACCTCTACAATCTTGTTTTCTTTGAACTAATCTTCCATGAAATACACAGGCTCTTTATCCTAATTTGAAAGCTTCTTCACTCTAGCCCTTTCTTCATTGTCTTTATGCATTGTTCTTCTTCTTTGAAATGTGTCATGCACAAGAAAAAGCTACCTCCATGAGTTCTTTCCTGCAACCAAACCTGAAAAACCCTAGAGGAGATGTGACAATGCAAAAGATGAGACTCAAAACTATGCAAAACTAACCCTAGAACTGACCAGATGACCTAACTTGACCCCAAACCTAAAAAAGACAAGCTAAAAAATGGTCTTGGTTCAAAATGACCTTCCCTCCATGCATGTACAAGAATATTTGGAGATAATAAGGTTTATTGAACATGGAATTTCATTAATACTTTAACCTTTGACCTAGAATAACATGCATGCTACGTGGAGGAATGATTATTTTGGAATCCAGATAAGGTGACTTTTGGTAATTTAATGTTTAGAAACAATTCAAAACCTCATCTATGACCATTTAAATAGTATTAAGGCAATATTTGATAGTTTAGAGTTTACAAGGCATTTTAGATTCCTCCAAAACCCTTTTAAACTTATAAAACATACTACATCACCTTATACCTTTTTATGTTTGTGTGAGAAGACAACCTCTATGACAAATAACAACAACTATGACCAAGACTTGACCTCCATCATACCTATTGTAGTAGGAAGAACAAATTGGTAACACTTTTGGTGACTTCTACTCGAGTTTTTCCTGCTAAAACATGAGAGACCAGCTGCCTTGCACATTCCATTAGGTTATAGAGTCACTGAAATCTAAAAACAACTCAAAACACACCTGAAAACAATGTTGTTCATACCTTCAAAACAACAAGAAACAAACTAAACTACTAAAACAACACAACAAAACAATCCTCTATTAGGAGAAACTAGTATGTATTCAGATTTGGAGGAAAGGAAAAGGACTAAAATAATGTGCTACAACACTTATTTGACACACCAAAACTCTCCTATTATGTACAAAGTCTGGTTATTACCTCAAAAATAGTGTTTGAGGTGAATCCCATTAACTGGGATTAGTAGTTCTTCTCCATCTAGATTGAATAGTTGGAAATCGTTGTGTTGTTTACACTCAAAAACTATGTATTGTCCACTCGAAAATGAGTCAAACTTGGAGTGTTTCCCAGGTCTTCTCTTTAATTCATCCCACTTGAGGATAATATCACCTTTTTTGAAGACTCTAGGGTCTACTCGCTTGTCGAAAGACCTCTTTACTTGTGCTTGGTGTAGCTCCATTGTCTTCATGACCTTGTCTCTAACTTCTCCCAATTCTACCAGATGTGCCAACCTTATTGCCATTGTATTTTCTTCTAACATTTCAAGTTGATTAACCAAATCAAGAGTTGGAAGCTCTATTGAGATGGGCGGCCTTACTTCCTTACCATAAACCGACAAGTAAGGTGAGTTGACAATTGACCTTTTAGGAGTGATTCTATCAGCCCATAGAGCTGATTTCAATTTTGTATGCCATGCTCTTTTGTTATCCTCAATGGTCCTCTTGATGATTTAGATTAGTTTATTGTTTGTGGACTCAAGTAGTCCATTGCCTTGAGGATAATAGTTTGAAGAAATGTTAAAAAAGATACCATTCTTTACAACCCACTCACTTATCTAAGTTCCCACAAAAGATAATGTATTATCAAAAATGATGGAATCAGGAACACTAAATATGACAACTCCATCTTTCTCCCCCTTACAATTTCAAAAATGACCCCAATGAGTCTCCATTGTCCTATCCACAATCCATAACATACATCTTCATTTTCTTGTTCTACTACTACATCTCTTTCTTTCTTTGCTTCACTCTCACTATCAACACCTTCATGTGTTCTACCCCTTCTTCCATCATCATTTAAGTTAGTCACTTGAGCTTCTACTCTACTTATGGTTTCCAACACTTCATCCATCTAACATGTATTCTTTCTTTCTACTATTGCAATCATTTCCTTTCTTCTTCTTCTTCTTCTTCATGACATCTTGTTGTCATATTTCTTATATTTGCTTCTATAACTCTTCTATCTACAACCCTTTCTTTCGTAGGGATAAACACCCACACTTCATTCTCTACATGAACCACCACCTTTGTTGGACTCTTTCCAACCTCACACCAAGGATGATGCATTCCTTTTCCTAGATATGTAGCCTACTTTAGTACCAATTTGATGTTGCAACATCTAATCAAAAACCTCCTTGGATATCTTGAGCGCCAAAACTAGGCTAATTAAATTCCTACCATTCTAGAAATGGGCTTCTCTCTCCAAAATCCCACTCAAATCATTGATTTGAGCACCCAAAATAAATCACCTCCCTCTAAGAAATGATAAAAAAAAGTTTAAAACTACAAAACCCCTATACATCTAGGTCAGGCATTTGTGCAGGTGGGTGAAGAGAAATATGATTTCAAAAAATAACCAACAATAGAAATTTAAAATTTGAATTTAGGGTTATAGCTTGTCTACTTATATACAATGCCCCTTCATGAAATGTTGATGTAACATTTTTAATAATTTTTTTGTATAGCGGTCATAATAATCATATTATACATAAACCCTTACACAAGCAATTTGTACTCACATATAGTTGAAGATATGTTTGAAAATGGTGCTTCCATCTTTCATAAATTTAATGGCCTCAATCTTTGTGATGATCCTTCTCAAAAAGATAAATCAATAATTAATAATTATAAGACATTTGAAGGAGAATTAACATATAAAAAACCCATGTAATCAATGGAATAAACTTATATGGTGAAACAATCAAAATTCTTAGTAAATTGAATTAAATTAACCATTTTTTTGAATTGAAACTCCTTTGAATTTATTGATGTGAAATGGAGAGAAATAAATTATATACTCCATTTCTTTTGTGTATATATAACTAGAATTCATGGTTTATAGAAGAACCCAAGAATTCTTGGTGAACAATGTAAATGAGTGTAACATAATTCACTAGGTATTAGGAAAAATACTAGGAATGCTTAGTGAACCATTAGAAAGGATGATACACATGTACAATACTATAATTGCAATAATTTATGATAGCATAGAATGACTTAAGGGTGGAAATTTTAATTTATTCCCAAAGCAAATTTTATCTATAGAGTGGTAAGATTGGAAAATATATTGGGATATTAGCATACACATCCCATTGTCCATTTCACTCATATTTGCACCTTTTTTCTATAATTATCATATATTTTAAATTTACTTAGTATTGTTGAACCTTCATTTGCACTTACTTTTATATATTTGCTTCTTACTTTGATATTATTATTTTACCATAAAGTTCATTTTAAGGTGAAAACAAAAATTTGAATTTTTTTTACATCTCCATCCATATGGTATGTCTATGTTTTTGATATTAGCAAGCTGCAAATGAGGGTGTAAATTCCTATTACAAAAGCCCCAGGGGCAGAAAAACAAGTCAGGGTCCACAAACAACACAAAATCAACAAACTAATAATAGATAGTCATAATAGAACATAAAGAGAACCAAAACCAGAAACAACAACAAAAGAAAGAGCTACTTGAACAAATCATTTGACTCATCTTTTAGGAACTCTAGAAGTTCCTCCTTGCTCATAGTCTTCACATCTTTGTCAACAGAGTCATGTTGGTCATCCTACAGATTAGTAAAAGTAGCAGCCGTCAGGTGAATCACCTTCAGGCACACAGTTGCCAACACATTGACCTTAGTCTCCATAGCAAGAAGCCTCGACTTGACCTCAATTAACTCCTACCTAAGATGATTGTTGGAATCACCATCCCTAGCGCTATCCACCTCTTTCTGTGGGGTTTCCAGAATCTCCACATCCTCCTAATATGTTTTATAGTAGGAGTTGTTCATTGACTCAAAGTGACTAGCCCCTCTTGCTCCTAGTCCGGAGTCGACTTCACCACCTTAATCTCAATTTCTTCCTTCGAGTCCTCACGGTCGGATGCTAAAGAATAATCCACAGTCTTTAAAGCAAGGGTCTTTCCACCAGCTAGTCTACTAGATCTACGGATGCTAGGTCTCCTGAAAGTACACCCTTTACCCTTAGCTACAACCTTCACTTCAATCATGACATCCTCCCCCTACTCTTGGGGCTTGTCCTGCCCCTTATCTACAATCGGCTCTACATTTTCACACCCCCATCACTTTTTTTCCTTTTCTTTTTACTACCTTTCTGAATAGAAGGTTGTTCTTCCAGACCTTTACATTTTTTGCTCCCAGAAGGTGAAGAACAATTCTTCAACCTATAGAGCCCCTTGGTTGCAGCCTGATGGACTTGTCCTTAGGACCCAGTGACACCCCCGAGGTTGAGTCAGTCGGGCCCAACCCAGAAGGGTTAACTTTGTGGGACACCAGAGGGGTTCAGGCTCCTCTTTTCTTCTAGGGTCAGGGTTCTAGGTTTCCAATAGGATTAAGGGAGGGCCCAAGATTACTCAGAGGATCTTTGCCAACAAGGCTAGAATCTTTGTTTTTACTAGGACCACCAAACTTAACACTTAGTGGTATATTATCCTCGAAGTCTTCCTCCTTGTTATCCTCAATAAGGCAAGCTTTAATCAGATTTGTAGGGTAGATAGAAAGGTGAAAATGGTAGAACCAAATTATTAAACCTTGGTGTAAAGGGATAGCCACCACCATGGGGTTTCCCTCCCTGGTTCTCTTAGTGGACTTGACAGAAGACTCTAAAAAGGAGAGAAAATAGAAAGGAAAATTCACTAAGACCTTTTATCTAAAATGATTAAGGAGAGTGAAGTGGTAGTGGTAGTAGCACCTATATCAACCCTTGAGGGTGATGAATTCATGATAAGGTAACGAATGCGGTCTCAAGGATTGACCAAGCTCTCCCATTTGAAATTGCCTTGCATTCTGACAAGCTTCTCCCCTTCACAGAAGAACTTATTGATACCCTTCAGATCCTACACCTTTGTCTATTTTTTTAACCTATTGCCCTTGTGACTTAGGCTCATGGCTTTAGCTATGGATTTCTTAGAAACTTCAAATTAAACCCCACCCACATGAACCTTGCGATCTTCATCCCAAGACATAGCAAATTATACAGAGTGGTTTTCATCGAAGCCATTCAAACACTCCAGGAATGGTGTAATCCCACCTTCGTAATAGATCCTCCAAACCATGGAGTTGACTTTAACCTCAGCATAAGAGAATGACTCAATTCTCACTTTATCTCCACCCATGGCTCTGCACTTCTGAAACTAGCAAAGTGAAATACAGTCAAGAAGCTTAGGTAAATGCAAATTCTCTCTAAACTGTCTAGAATAAATGATCTGTCGATCATTATAGTTTCTACACTCGAGGTTACTCAAAATCCCATATTTATCCTTCATATCCCCTTTCATGTTCGATCCATTATTTCCATCATAATAAAACTCGTGTGAACTTTCAAAAACTAGAAGAGACATCAAAATGTGAAATGACTCATTGTGCCAACTAGGAAAAGATTGGGGGACTCGTTAAGTTGTCTCTTGCTTGTGTGGAACTCCCTAATCCAATCAGAGAAGGCATACAATATCATCATCATGATGACTTAGATATTTTCACACCACCCCCTATAATAATGGTTGAACGTGAAGACACATCAAAGGAAATAGAGGGGGAATATCCTGACCATAAAAATTTAAAAGATGGGCCTCCTTCTGGATATTATTTCTAATGTTGAGAGGGAAATGGCTCCACCAACATCTAGTAGGGTATAGATTATTCCCTATATTAGCCAAGGCATTTGCAAATTGGTTACCCTCCCTGTATATATGATCGACCTCCAATCCTTCAAAGCTTAGAAGTAGAGTTTTTACATCCTAGATGATGTCATCAATCTACCATCCAGCCCTGGCTTTGCCTTTAATAACATCCATAATTAATTTGGAATCACCTTCAATGACAAGGTTTTTGACTCTAATGGTGAGGGCAACCTTAAGACCCTAGAGAAGTGCCATGGCTTCAACAACATTATTAGTGTTTTCACCAAGACCTCTAGCATAAGACACTATAAATTCTCCCTTGACTGATCTAAGAACTCCCTCATCACTAGCCAAACCTGGGTTCCCTTTAGCAGCCCCATCAAAGTTGAGCTTAGTCCAACTAGAAGTGGGGGACCCACTTGGTTTTTTCCCTATCTCTTCCTTTGGAATCATCCATTCTACAAATATTAGCTAGAATATTCCACTGGCTTATAATATTAGCTTCAAGATTAGTGGGAGGAAGTTTAGCAGCTTCTAGAGTGATGTTTGAGAGGTTCTCCTGTACAAGTTTGGCAATCATACAAAAAACCTCCTTAGGAGAATTATTCTTATCCCTAAACAACCTATTATTCTGTTCTTTCTAGAGACCCCAAGCCATGATGGGGGGTACCTGGGTCTAGATTTCTTTGCATATGGGATGTATGATTTCCATGACCTTAAAAAGGCAAGGAGATCAGCATTCATGCTCCATGAGGTAGGCCTAAGTTTTGCGTGGCAAGACTCCAAACCTGCCAAGAAAAGTCACAATGCAACAATAGGTGCGGCACCATTTCCTCATCCTTCATACATAGAGCACACCTATTGGGGATTTAAAATAATCTCAATCAAAGATTATCAATAGTTAATATTTTGTTTGGCATAACAAGCCACCATAAATGGTTAACTTTGGGAATGAGATTGTGGTTCTAGACTTTCCTGCACAAGTTGTAGTCCCCATTCTGATCCATAAAAAAGTTATAGGTAGATTTAATTGTAAAAATCCTAGTTTTATCCATATCCCATAACAATTTATCCTTTCGAGGGAATATGGGGATCTTGCAATCTCTAAGGGAGAGTTACACCTCTTCAGCAATCTGTTTGAGTTCATTCTGGTCTTGATAGCAATCTGACAGTTGTTTCCATCCACTTCTGCTAGGGAGGAGATTGTTGGCAATATAGTCAAGAGACACTGCTGATTGGGTAATGTTGTCATTGATGGAAACAAGCCAAACAGAGCATGGTGTAGCTAAGGATGATTAGAAACTCAACTTGGAATAACTTGCATACAAGTTTCTGGTCTGGACACAAAAGACTAAGGCAGAATGGGTAAGTACTGATAACACAGAGTACGTAGCAGAGACTCAAGTGGTATTCCTCCAAAGTTGATGGTCAAGGTATGTAGTTTTGTTATGTTATTCAGGATTGTTTAGAGATACTATGTTCAAGATAACAAGTCCTGATGACTTCTGAAAGACAAGTTGTGATTGGCTTAAGTCTGGGTGAACATAATTAAGCCAGGAATAGTGTAGAGTGCATGAGTATTCTGGTACACATTTCTCCACAAGTGATTGTATTAATATGTGGTTTTGAGGTAGTATGGATAGGTTTTAGAAGCATACAATTGATGAGTTATAAAGTTTGAAGTGATCCAAAAGATTGTGTACAAAACTCAAAGTTTTGGTAGATGGTTTGCCAGTACTTCACCAAGGCAAAAGAGTCAGTTCTGAGTTTTGCATTTCACCACATAAGGACATCATGACCTATGGTTGGTAAGATATAATATGTGAGGTATGAGGAATGGTTGATGTGATTATTTGAGTCTCATTTGGTCCGCAGTAAGAATTTTGGTGTGATAGTTGATTAGGTCAAGCATGTTCTCAAGAGACAAGCCGACAGGCAGTTAGATCCATATGCAGAGAAGATATATTGTTTAACTAATAAATCTAAGTGGTTGTATGATTGGTGCCGACCTATATGAAGATCATTATATGTTTGGTTTGGTCCGCATTACTGTTTGTACACTTGATCAAGTCGATAAGGTAGAATACATTATATAGATGCTTCATATCTGGCTTGCTGACTTGATTATTATTTAAATCTTGTTGTGGATATAAATACTTGATGGATTGCAATGTAAAGTGTAGTTAAGTGTGTGAATTAAAAGTGTAAAGGATTATGAGTAGAGTGCAGAGCAGTGAAAGAAAAAATAGTACATGTAGTCGAGTTGAGAAGTAGGGAAGAATAAATGAAGACCTTTGAATCTGTATATTGAGCCTTCAATGGCACTGTGATCCAACATATATGGTAGATTCATCTACTACAGTTCATCTTCTGGTAGTGAGCCAATCCTTCTTCTATCTTCTTTTCTCTTGGCAGTGAGTCTTTGTGCAGTGAGCACTTCTTCATAGGGCAATGAGTCCTGGGCAGTGAGCCCTAGGGTAGTGAGACTTCTTGTAACTCAGTATTGAGCTATCATAATATATTGTGAGCTAACACTCACCGTGGTTTTTGCCTCTTTGGGTTTTCCACATAAAAATCCTGGTGTCTATGTGTTATGTCTTTATGGTTGCTGTTCTTATGCTTGTTTTGATTTCATGTTATTAATTTTGGAAATTAGATTAATAAACAAGTTAACAAGTGGTTTTGCAGAATACTAATTCACCCCCCCCTCTAAATATTCCTTACTTTCAACAATTGGTATCAGAGCAAGGTTCCTTGGAAGAAGCCTAACAGCTTGAGGAAGATCTGGGAAAGTTCACTTATGGCAACCAGGATATTTGGAAACTTCTCAAACAATGTTGATCTGGAAGTAGCTCTTATTGATCTTGAAAAATCTGAAGCAGAAATTAGGGATCTGAAGGATAACATACAAGAAACTGATGAATGTATTTTAAAGCTTAAAGAACGAATCAAGAAATTCAAAGAAAAATACAGAGATGTTAGTGAACAATTGATATCAACAAATAAAACTCTGGATGATTTGAAACTGGAAGTTATAGAAAAAGCTAAAGCAGAAGATGATCTAAATCTAATGGTAAAAGGAAAGATAGAAGAATGTGCCAATCTGGAAAAAGAATTTGTAAGCCTGAAAACAGATAGTTTGGAAAAAGCTAAGAGCTATGAAGAAAATTTCAAGATAAGTTCTGCAAAACTTGATGAGATGATTGCTAGTCAAAAGAGTTCTGATGACAAGCAAGGTTTGGGATTTCAGAAAGGAGAAAGTTCTAAATCAGACCAAGAAAACACTATGCTAAAACAAAACAAAGGGAACCAATTCAGAAATCAAAGAAGAAGACCTAGAAGACCTCTGGTTAGAAAGCCAAATGCTCAAAGGTACCCATCTTTCAATGGTCATTGTTTTAATTGAAATAAGTTTGGTCATAAAGCTACTTAGTGTAGGAGTAGAATAAATCAGAATATTCCATCATTCTCTGGTTAATGTTTCAATTACAAGAAAATTGGTGATAGGTCAAATGAATGCAGAAGTTTGGTAAGAAATGGTTCTTACAATGCAACGAATACTCAATCATTCAATGGAAAGTATTTTGCATGCAATAGATTTGGACATATAGCTAATCAATGCAGATCAAATCCAATCAATAGAGGGAATCAAGAAGAAAGGAATGTGGTATACGATAATTGCAACAAGTTTGGACATGTTGCAAGATTCTAAAAAAGCAAGAATGTGAAAAGAAACAACTATGTTGAAGAAAGGAAAATAGAGTAGAGGAATGATAAGGGAAATGAAAAAGTTGATTTGGTTGAAATCAAGAAGGAAATGAGCAAGGTTTGGATTAAGAAAGATGCTGACAATATCAAGGATGGATCCGCACTAGCCTCTGGTGCATATACTTCCTCCGAGAAGTAAATTGGGAGCTCTGGCTTAGGGGGAGCTATTTTGAAAATCTAAAGCCCCCAGCCATAAAGTTAGTGCTGGAATCTAGCACTAAGGTATGTTGTGAAGAACTCTACGACAAAGCCTCTAAAAGAAATTTTGGTAGAGAAAGATCTAATGCGGAGTATTGCGGAGCAATTTGGATTGACTATGGTTGTCAGAGAAGTGTTTGGTAGCTTTTTGAAAGACCAATTTATGATGATTAAGTTAAGGCTTCAAGGGGTTAAAAGGCTTGGATTCGTAAAAGATTAATCACTTTGCATTCAAACTATCAAGTGTCTAATTTTAGTTGAAGCAAAAAATCCAAGCAACTCAGAGTTTTCAAAAATGATTCAAATCAAATCAACCTCAGGTGAAAGAAACTCTATTTTAGTAGAAAATGTATTTACAGCTTGAAAACCCCTATGTGCAGTCTAAAATATTTTAGAAAATGTTTACTCCCCAATTAATTGAGATTTCGAAAAAGGCTCGCCCCAAGTTCAAGAAACATTTCCTCAAACCATCGAAAAATGATTCTGTAGTAGCATTCTCAATTACTCCTCATGGAATTATGCATTTGGAAGATATTAGGGCATACATTCATACCAACCTAGAGGAATACGATCACATGAATCTTGCAAAATTATACTTAGATGAACTAACTACTATTGATGTTGAGTTGAAGAATGAATATAAAGTTCTGGGAGAAAAGAAATTGGACACCTGGTTGGATTTTCTTGTGATCTCAAATGATACATGGGTTAGGTTCATTCTCAATAGGATTCATGATGAGTATTTGTGGCTCGATGAACCATATATGATAACCAAAGAAGCTATCAAAGTTGTAATTGATATGAGTTCCTCCAGAAGGATCCCAGGCAAAAATGAAATAAAGAACAATTTAGTAATGCAACTAATAGGGGCCAAATTTGATAAGAAAGCTCTCACAGTAAATGATATCAAGGATTCAGCCATCATATTTGCATCTGTGATCATTGGATACAAATTATATATTTTCCACTCAAAAATTTTTGTGTCTGTACCAGTTATATACACATCTTATGACATGATCAAAAATAGTTTAGACTATAACCTATGTGAATTGCTCTAGAGTGAATTGCTGGAGAACTTGAAGAGAACAAAAGAGGCAAATTATCCCTTCAATTATGGAACCTTGGTCACCTATCTACTCTTCTACTTCTTAAGAGAGCTACCCGGTTTGGGAAGCATTGTCTATTTTGATCACACACCAGTGGCAACTCAAATAAGAAATCACCTATAGAGTTTGGGAAATATCGATAGACAGAATGGAATTTTATGGGAATATTTTATGGACTTTCAAAAGAAAATGTTATGTAGGGTCTGGATACCTGAAAAGGTAGTGATGAAATGCGAAAATGACATTGTATTCATGGTGAAAAAAGACAAATGCTTCATGAAAGATGTGGAACCAAGGACTGTATGGGTTCCTCCATTAGGGTATGAAGTTGTAGAAGATATCTTGACTAAATTAGCTGATAAGCTACTGAAGAAACCAAAAGATCTTAAAGAAAATAGGTTTGGGACATTCAAAGAATTATCTTTGGAATATGAGCACTTAGAGAAAACGGCAAATGAACAACCAAGTGAAGAAAAATCCAAAGTGGAAGAATCAAGACCCTTAATTGCTCCGGTGGAAGGGAAATCAATCACTCCAGAAAGAAAAGATGAGAAAGTTGAAAAGGAAGAACATGCATCTAGCCTTAAGAAAAGAACAAGGACTTCATCCATTACTAAAGCCTCTACCCAAGTAGAAAAAGAAATAGAAGAAAAGAAAAGAAAGAAAGTTACACATAGTGAAGAACATGCGACAAGAGACATTGCTGCAGACCAAATTTCAATTGAATATGCTAGAATGTTTTTGGAAAAACAACTAGGAGTACAGATTTTAGATTCGCCCAAGATTCTACAAGGACCATTAAATTTAGCTTCTATGTCTCCGGTGGAGAAATTCTCACTAGCATCAATAGTGTAAGCTAAGGCTCAGGAAGAAATGCTAGAAACTTTCATACATGACAATGAACTTGTTGATGAGACATTTGATATTCTAGAGAAGTTGATGCCCTTATACCAGAAAGATACATTTGTGTTATCAACTGCTCATCCCAAAAGTCTAATAAACTCTGTAAGTACCCATTTTGAATCCTTTGAAAAGTCTACTGACATTAAGGTTAAAAATGAGTATGAAGACAAAAGATTAGCAGTTTCAAAAACCAAGTTAGATAGTGATAAAATTCCTGTTAGAAAGCAGTATTAAGAATATGAAAAATGTGATCAAGGAATCATGTGATATGTACAAATTCTATTTTTCATGGCCTAAAACTACTAAGGAAATAGATGAGAAAGTCAAAAGCATGGAGCTTCAACTTACAAATATTTCTGAGACCTTTGATCCAACAGTGGACTCAATCAACAACACAAAAACACAAGTTGAAAATATTCAGAACAACATAAGTAGTACGCTTAGCAAACAGGAAGAAACTAAAAACAAAATGTGTCTACTAAGAAGGATATTAAGCCTAAAAATTGAGATCATGATGAATATTGCAGCAAAAGCATAGATAGATTCACAAATTGATACACCTACTGATGTGCAAAAGGCAGAAAAATTAGTCTTTTTGAAAAATGGTCACATCCAAATTTTGGAAGGAGATAAGAAATGATGGGATGAAGACATCACACAATTAAATATTGTGTAAAAGGATATTCTTTCACTGAAAACTAATTGAGTTGAAGATTGTATGTGTACATATGCGGTAGAGTATAATTTTTTTTGTAGTTTTGACATAATTTTGATATTTGTACATATACCCTTTGCCATTGATGTCAAAGGAGGAGAAGAAGACCAGTGAAAAATGGGAAAACACCTTAGTGGGAGAAGAATTATAGAGTAAGGGGGAGCAGATACATATTTTTCACTAAGTGTTGCCATCAATGCCAAAGGGGGAGATTATTGGCAACATAGTCAAGAGACACTGCTGATTGGGTAATGTTGTCATTGATGGCAACAAGGAAAATAGAGCATGATGGACCTAAGGATGATTGGGAACTCAACTTGGAACAACCTACATACAAGGTTCTGGTCCGGACACAAAAGACTAAGGTAGAATGGCTAAGTACTGATAACACTGAGTTAGTAATAGAGACTCAACTGGTATTCCTCTGCAGTTGATGGTCAAGGTATGCGGTTTAGTTATGTTATTTAGGATTGCTTAGAGATACTATGTTCAAGATTACAAGTCCTGATGACTTCTGGAAGACAAGTTGTGATTGGCTTAAGTCTGAGTGAACACAGTTAAGTTAGGAATAGTGCAGAGTGCATGAGTATTTTGGTATGCATTTCTCCGCAAGTGATTGTATTAGTATGCGGTTTTGAGGTAGTATGGATAGGTGTTAGAAGACTACAATTGATGAGTTACAGAGTTTGAAGTGATCTAGAATGTTGTCTACAAAATTCCAAGTTTCGGCAGTAGTACTTCACCAAGGTAGAAGAGTCAGTTCTGAGTTTGGCATTTCACCACATAAGGACATCATGACCTATGGTTTGTAAGATATGATTTGTGAGGTATGAGGAATGGTTGATGTGATTCTTTGAGTCTCATTTGGTCTGCAATAAGAATTTTGGTGTGACAGTTGATTAGGTCAAGCATATTCTAAAGAGATAAGCTGATAGGCAGTTAGATCCATATGTGGAAAAGATTTATTGTTTGAATAATAAATCTAAGTGGTTGTATGATTGGTGCTGACCTACATAAAGATCATTATATGTTTGGTTTGGTCCACATTACTATTTGTATACTTGATCAAGCTGACAAGGTAGAATACATTATATACATGCTTCATATCTGGCTTGCCGACCTGATTATTATTTGAATCTTGTTGCGGATATAAATACTTAATGGATTACAATGTAAAATGTAGTGAAGTGTGTGAATTAAAAGTGTGAAGGTTTATGAGTAGAGTACAGAGTAGAGAAAGAAAAATAGAGTACATGTAGTTGAGTTGAGAAGCAGGGAAGAATGGATGAAGACCTTTGAATCTGTATATTAAGCCTTCAATGGAACTGTGATCCAGCATATGGTAGATGCATCTATAGTAGTTCATCTTCTGGAAGTGAGCCAATCCTTCTTCTATCTTCTTTTCTCTTGGGAGTGAGCCTTTGTACAGTGAGCACTTCTTCATAGGCAGTGAACCTTCTTGTAATTCGGTATTGAGCTATCATAATATATTGTGAGCTAACACTCACTGTGGTTTTTCCCTCTTTGGGTTTTCCATGTAAAAATCCTAGTGTCTATGTGTTATGTCTTTATGGTTTTTGTTCTTATGCTTGTTTTGCTTTCATGTTATTAATTTTGGAAATTGGATTAATAAACAAGTTAACAAGTGGTTTTGTGGAATACCGATTCACCCCCCCTCTCAATATTCCTTAAGTTCAACAATAATCAGTAGCCAATCTCCCAAAGAAAGTAACAACCTTTTTAACCAATCCTTGGACATTCTAGATCCTACTTAGAGGAGGCCCTTTAAGCCAACTATCTTCCCAAAATCTAATAGTTCTTTCATCTCGCAATCTCCACTTGATACCCTGCAACAGTAAGGTTCTACATTTTAACACATTGTTCTAAATAATAGAACCCCGGGGTAACCCTATGGAATGCAGAAAGTCTTCCTTGTTTAGATTGGCTAAGTACTTGGCTCTCATGATATTTCCCCATTCCTTGTTCTCACTTAATTAATTCCACCCAATCTTGGCATGGAGAGCCTTATTAATCAAATTTATTTTTCTAATTCCCAAGCCCCTAGAAGTTTGGGTCTACACACTTTATCCCAACTGACCAGGGCCATCCTTTTTTTATCCTCCATCATAGTGAAAAGGAAGTTACTCTAGATTCTCTCAAACTTCTCTACTATATATTTAGGGATTTTAAAAAGGGATAGGAAGTAGACAAGGATACCTTGGAGAGAAGCCTTTAAGAGTTGATATTTACCTACTTAGCTTAGAAGCTTGCCTTTCCAACCAGCCAATTTCTTTTGAATCCTTTCCAAGATGGAATTCCAGTAAGCAGGAGTTACCTCTTTAATAGCTAAGGGAAGTCCCAAGTAAGTGCCTGTGAGCTCACCACTAGATCAACGAAGAATCCCCATAATTTTCTTCTAAAGGTCCAAAGGAGAATTGAAGAAATACACCAAGATTTTGTCGTAGTTTATACCCAAACTAGAAGAATCAGCATAATCCTTTAGCACATTTTTCCATTTCCTAGCCTCAACCACTGAAGAAGCCCCAAAAAGGATAGTGTCATCCACAAACTGATGTATGGCGGTCGAGTTTGTTATTGAAGCATGTTTAATACCCTTCATCTCTTGGGTACTCAGCAAATTTAGGAAACTTCTACCAAGGACCTTAGTCATGAGAATGAAAAGGTAGGGATATAACAGGTCACCTTTCCTTAGACCCCTTCCCATACTAAAGAAGCCTCTGGGACCCCATTAATGAGGACTGAATATCTGACAGAGGTAACACACATTTTGATCATTTGTAAAGTTCTTTCTTGGAATCCCATTTGCACCAAGACTTTGAAAAGGAATTCCCAAGCCACCCTATCATAATCTTTTGAGATTTCAAGTTTAAAAACCATCCATGGCAATTTATTTCTATCCATAGAGTGTAAGAATTCATGGGTAGTATTGGCAGTGTATCCAGGATTTTCCTACCTGGTGTAACGTCGAAAAATGTCCCCTTGGGGGCTTTTCCCTCATAATGTTTAGCTCCTAGGTCTTTAGTGTGCATTTAGGACATCTTACTTCACATTTTTGCATCATGATGGAATGAGACCTAGGTTTCATGACAAGTTGGACCTAGGAGGACCCCTTGAGCTTAACCCTGCCCAAAATAGGGGGGGAGGACTTGGGCACCCGTGCCCTAGTCCTGCCCTATTTTGGTTTAGGCCCAAATTTCTAGTGTCGATTTGTGACTGTTATTTGGTCCCTAGGCCGACACAGTCAGTTTGAATTTATGAAATCTTGGCAGGGAGAGCTTGTAGTTGCATATAAAAGCATGATTAGGCATTCATTTAGAAACTAGATGATTACTAGCAAGTAATTGTCCTCTCAAGGTGATTCAAGGCTTTCATAGTGTTCCTAGAGCAGACTTGTGTTATTTGTGTGTTTGTATTCATAGATTTAAGCATCCATTGTCTCATGGAATGAAGAGCATCTTCCTCCCATGAGATCTTCAATACAAGGTGATATCATTGTACTTTCAATCATTATTTCATTAGATTTTTGCCTCTGCCTCACAAGGACACGCACTCTCTATCTGACAAAGGTGTTTAGAAGACTTAAGTGTCCTTTTGGGGCTTGACTGAGGCAAGCTACTAAACACCACAACCCCCTCCCAAAGTTTTCATGATTGTAGGTTATAGGTTGAAGAGCTGGACGAAGTGAAGTTGCAGGAAGGCATCTTGAAGTGTCAGAATTACAGAATAGGAACAAAAATAGCACCCTGAACTTAGGTGCCTACTCATTAGTCCTCCAACTTTTGTGATGGGAAAATCTCTAGAACAACAAGAAAGAGTTGCAGACTAAGTTTCAGGATCTTCAAAGAAAACATGGCCTTGGACTTGGGCGCCCAATCTTGTGTCCCTGACTTTTCTGCCTCAGATCCCTGAAAACAAGTACTCTGTGATTTGATATTTTACATTCCTTTGTTAGAGCATTTTCTGTAATTATTCCATTTATTATCATTTTCATGAAATTAGGGTTTTAATGTTTAATTGAGCATAGGAGAAAGAAAATTGGCAATTAAACACCCTAATCCAAGTTTCCCTACATCTCACGTTTTTGCATTTTTCATATAGATCACTAAATTGCATCAATTCTTTCTAAATTTACTTAATTCATGATTTTTGCATCATATATGATATAGAATATAGAAAAATACAAAAATTTAATAATTTGCATTGCATTTTCATCATAAATTTGCTAGGCTTTTGTAGAAATTTTGACAATTTTCGTATAACCTAGTAATTCCAAAATCTACGGTTAGTAGGCAAAATCTTCTTTCATATTTTTCTACTGATTTTATAGGCTCATTCAAATTATAATTTGTCTGTAGTCTTGTATTTTAGTGTAAATTTGCATTTAGATTTAAAATATTTGCATTTTTGCATAGAAAATTTCAACAAAAACTAGCAACTTTCATGCACTTTCATTAGATTTGCATTGGAATTTTGCATCTTAGAGCTTGGAAATCATTTTCAGGTCTGAGTACATTTAATTTTCATCATAAATCAGACTTAAAAACATTCACATAGCTTTTTGTGTCAAGAACTCAAACCTAGGGTTTCAAAAACATTGATTTTCATCAAATTTGGCCTTATTGACTCTCTAAACTTACACCATAGGCGTGTTGTGAAGGGTATTTTTGCATTAATTGGTTTTTATCATGGTAACTCATTTCTTCCCATCCTAAAAAACTTCACAACACCTTTTTATTGGCCTCTTGCATTGAAAATTTGAAGAAAAACTACACATTTTGACTATTTTTGCCCTAGGGTTTGACCTAGTTTGCACTCCAAGCATGTTGTGATCAATTTTATGGATTGAGGTGACTGATATAATTTATTTTATTTGCTTCACCTCCTAAAATTCATTACAACACCCCATTTTCTAGGTCTTGGAATTGAAAAACTGTGAAAAATACCCTATTTTTGCTGTATTTTCACTAGGGTTTGACCTTAAGTGGCACCAAAAGTGTATTGTGTTTGGTATTTTGACATTAAGTGGTTTTTATTATTGATTTTTTTTTTCCATCATCATTTTCCTCACAACACCCTTTGTTATGCTTTTTTGTATTGAGTTTTGGTGAAAAAAGTGCCCATTTTGACATATTTTCACTATATTTTGACTTGGTATTATCTTGGATTTACATAAAGCGTGTGTTGTGAAGGATCCTATTGATTTTTTGGACTGATGTCAGACATATAATTTTCTTCCCTTGACTAAAATCCTTACAACACCCTTTGTCTCATTCATTTGCATTGAAAAAGTACAAACAAAATCAATCATTTAGGTGACTCTTTGCATATAGTTTTGCATTTGTCTTTTGCATACTTTTGGATAAGTTTTTAAAATATGATTTTGCATTGATGTTACAATACATTTCATTATGGAATCTTTATCTCATTTCTCTTTTGCATCTTTACATGCATATATCAAAAACTTTGAGAGTTTCTATAAATTTCTTAACATGAACCCTCATGTGCTCACTTATTTACAAGCTATGTATCACAAGGATATATTTAAATACTCTTCACTTGAAATCCTTGACTATGTATCTGATTTTGACAATTTCACCTCTCTCATGAATACATACCCTTGGGTAGTAGAAGAGTTTATGAAACACATTAAGAATGATGAGAGTGAAAGTTCTCTTAATGCTTTGGATTTAATAGCTAAAATATATGATGATGACATAGAAAATGATTCCTCCTATGAGGATATACTGGCACAAGAGGATGAAATCATTGACACATTCTTAAACATTACCCTACCCTCTTTGGAAAATGAAACATTAGTGGATAAAGGGCTCCCTCTCAAGAAGGATTCTTCACGAGTAGAGAAAGACTATTCACCTAATGATCGTTTGATACATGAGACCTCTATGGATAATCCATTAGACCTTCCACATTTGATTAAAAACTCAAGAACCTTCGATGAGAAGAGTATGGATATCTCTAGTCTGACTAATGATACAGTACCTTCCTCTCATCCCATTGCTCTCCCTGGCCAAGATGCAGCATTAGTGGATGAGAAAAGGTCTGTCACATTAAATCCTTTAGGGATGGATGTTGGATGCAGCCAAGAGGGAAGCAGTGTTAATTCAATATGGATCAATAAAATTTGTAGAAATATTCCTAAGATGATTGTCTGAGGGGCACCAAGTGCACCCTCTTGCTTAAAGCCGGTGATTACTGTTCAAGGTAGATCCCCGGATCACATCTATGAATATGCAAAGCAAATTGCTCCAAGAAATCAGGGTGTACAAAATGTGATTGCTCATACATATAACACCCACAATACCAAGCAAAGTAAGAAAGCACCGCAAGTGCCTATCTCTCTTCCATGTTCTCAACCTATTCTCCCTCCACCACCTCGCCTTACTCATAAAAGTGGTAAAGAGTATGATCTGGTCAAATAGCTTCGTGCTACTCTGGCTAAGATCTCTCTTTGGGATTTAATACAAACATCACCTACATATCATGGAATGCTCCAAGAAGCTTTACAAAAGGTAATTGTGTCACCTACTACAAATCCTAATGATGTAGCAGCCGTATTGGATAGTATGCATGTGACAAAAATAGATATTCTCTTTCAACCACATGAGTTACCATCAGTCAAAGTTCAAAACCAATATGATCCTCTAGTTATCTTCATCACAATGAATAAAACAATGGTTAAGAGAGTTATGATTGATAATGGATCAGCTCTTAATTTTTGTGGCATTGACTTGTTGGATAAGATTAAAGCTGACACATCACAAATCAAACTAGACAGCATTAGTATTCGTGGCTTTGATAATGTTGGACGACAAACCATGGGCACTATAGCTCTACCTATATAGGTAGGATCTGTGATTGTACCTACCCTGATTCATGTCATGCCTTGTTCTTTATCTTACAACATGATTCTTGGTAGACCCTGGATCCATGCATTGGGGACATTCCCTTCCACATTGCATCATTCAATCAAATTTATATTCAAAGATAAACTTCACACTATTCATGCTGATCCTAAACCAGATAGTTGTTTACATATTGAAAAGCAAAAACCAATTTACAATCATATGAGCTTAAATAGTTTACAAGGTGATTTATCCATGCCTCTACCAACAAATAATGTTATGCAAGACTCTAGAACATCGAATGCACTCTTTGGTGATGATTGGGGCCCATTGGATTTTAATCCTTGCAGTATAGGAGAATATAAAATTAATAGCCTTGACACATCAAAAGTAGCATCAATCTCACCTAAGAAATCTTTTGAAGCACCAAAGAAACCTAAAGTCCCCTTGGTAGAAAATAAAAACAATACTCTCACTTATACCACAAATTACGACACCTATGAGGCTTCACCATCTTCTAAGGAAATGACATCTCTTTATGGTCAAGGATTTAAAATCCTTTATAACAATTATGAATATGAAGGTAAGGGATGTGGTGTAAATCAACAAGGAATTTGAGTACCTATAGAATCCGCTTCAACACATTACTCAAGCGGCATTGGATATAATCCTTTTAAAGAAAAGAAAGCCTCCCATCATCCCACACTTAATGTTAATTCAACAAGATCAAAACAACTTGACAAATATCCCAAACATGTATATTCTTAACGATGGTACTGATGAGTTGTCACTGTACCTCATCATTTAATCTATTTTCAGATGTCAAAGAACCAGGGCTGTGTCCATGGCTGTCTGCAACTAGGGATTCTAAGTGACCAGTTTATAGCTAATCCTAAAGCTTAAAAGAATGACTAATCTATCTGCTTGTTGAATAAATGTAATGAATGCTGTAAAACAGAATAAAACAAGAAATGTACTCAAAGCAAAGAACAATAACATGCATCTATCTACTAAAACAGGAAATACTTTCATAAAAGAAAACTTGAAATAATAAAACAGAGATACTAGCCTCCTGCCTAATTGGTGAGAGTGGGCCCTTGCTCCGCACCTTTGAGGCTGAAGGCTATTGCAGGAAATCAGCACAAGAGATGATCTAAACTAAATTCAGTCCAATTCATTCACTTCTATATTCATGAAAATGTATGGCTATAACAGAATTGAAATCTCTGAAAATCAGAATAATTTTATCATTGTTGTTCTATTACTGTTTCTGAAAGTATATATAAAAAGAGTGATGATATATCACTGAACTTATCTATCAGTCTTTCTAGGAGATGACACCATCTCTTATTTGTACTTAACTGTCAAACTTATGAAAGATCATCATGCAAGAAAGATAGACTTGAGTGGAACAGAAGTCCACTCAGAGGTCTAAGTTTAGATCTTAATACACTTGGGCATCAAAGCCCTGAAAATTAGTTTAATTCATAGCTCATGCAAAATCTTTGGAAAGATAAAACTTCAGTAGTTTAACTGATAGTTGACCCTTCACCACTCAGGTGATGATTTGAGTGAAGTGCGGGGGTATTAGGATTGCTGCTGAAGTGTCTGATTGGCGGCTCTGACTGGAACATGGTCTGTTCTCAGGAGGCTCCGGAGATCACTGTTCCTGTCTGCAGCTTCAGAGATATTCCAGGCATTCGCAGAGCTCTGGAGATATTCCAGACACTCGTAGAGCTCCGGAGAGTCATTCCCCAAATCTTCAAACTCTAGGTGTCACTGTTCTTTTCCATGGTCTCCAGAGATCATTGAAGATGATCTCCGGAGATGCACAAAACTGTTGTTTCTGATATTTACACCTGCAGATTCAAAAAGGAAGAGAAATTTTGCATTTTTTCCATTAATCCCATGCACATTAGTCACCTAATCAGAAATTCTAATATCAAGTAATCTATCTTAATTAATCACAAAATAGAACAATCTTGCTTAACTAATTTGAGTGCAGACACAAGGAAGATGACTGAATAGGGGAAAAAGAGAGGCAAAAAGGGTGTATTTTATGAGTGCAATTTGACACTCATCATCCCCCCCATACCTAAGGTTTGGCAGGTCCTCCTGCCTTTCACATTCTAGATTTGTTTAGACAAAGCAATCTGTCAGTCAGACTATACTCCTGGAGATAGATTGACCAAGTAGTTCTATTGGTGTTACCATTCCCTCTGTACTTATCAACTTGCTTCATCCAATCTTGCAGTTTTTCATCTTCCAGCTATTCTGTCCACATGGGGAGTGGTTCAATTATCAGAGGAGGTCTGAACTACCTACCTATCCATTCCTGTTTATGCTTATCCATCAGTTTGGATATCATCTTTGCCTTCCTCATGAATAGTCTCAAGTTTGCAGGGGTGACCACCTCTCTAAGTTTTTTCTCTGAGGTTAAAATACTCCATCTTTTCTTTGCTACAACAAGGACAGGATTTGCTAAGTTAATCATAAAAAGTCCAAAGTCAATGGAGCATTCCTGCAAATTCTTCAAATATAATGGCAATATGCTGGTTGCACTTGCAGGATGATAGATGATGGATCTAAATTGGGTCTGGAAAGCAAAAGGATTGGGACATTCTTTTCTGAGGAGGAGCTCTGTTTTTGAATCCTTTTGAAGATGAGCTTCCATTCTTTCATCCCAAATCTGGTGGTTCCTCATGAGAGACATGAATGCCCTAAGCTGGCATTCTCCCACAAAGTGATTAATCATGAAGGCTATATCATTAATGCAGAACCCATGTAAGTACAGTTCATATAGGAAGATTTTGTCTTCATCGTTGCTTCTAGTGTAAGCAGTCATGAAACCTTCTGCTGTTTCTGTATCCTCATTCATGTCAGATAAGACTAAGGAAAGTTTCCTTTGCAGTATCCTTTCTTGTAGGAACATTGCATAGTTGGCACTTGGAGGTCTGCAAGATAGAATTTTTGAGAGGGAGGCCATTTGAATGATTTTGCTCTCCAAAGTTGCTATCCTTTCTGCTCTGGCAGTAACTGCCCTTTGTAATTGCAACATTGGCTTGGAGGCTTCAAATTCTCTACACCTTTCCTCCCAATGAAATAGGGCTTTAGGAATGTCTATGGGGATTGGACCCACATAGGCATCTGTTTGAACTTCCTGTTCACTGGTTGCCCTTAGGCCAGATAGTTCTTGAATATATTCTTCTTGGTCATCTAGTCTGTTGTTGGCCCAAGTTAATTGTTTATCCTGGCTCTGTACTTTTTCAATTAGTGCTGCTATTACTATGAGGCCATTGTCTCTGGCCATGGTGAGCTTAGAAACCTTTTGTGCTGCTTCTTTTTCTTTTTCTTCCATCACTTTTGCTGCCTCACCTTTCTGTGTTTCCAACTCTGCCTCCTTCTCCTGGATGATTCTATCTTTGTTTCGGAGGTCTGTTTGGATTTCTGCAATAGTTTGCTTCAGTTCCATCTCCATTTCCACCTTGACCTTCTTGAGGTCAGTAATAATTAAATTCTTTCCCCAGAGCATCCTTTTTAAATTCTCAATTTCTTCCATTAATTGTTGCTCTATTGAGACCTCTATATCTTCTTGGTCAGAGGGATGTGATAGAGTTTCTGCCTCTGTTTCTGTGGCTGGTGGCTGATTATCAAGATTATCCATGGCCACCTACCCTGCTTCTCCCAATGTATCTGTGTGCCCTGTTTCTCCTTCTGTATCTGTGTGCCCTATTTCTCCTTCTGCAATGCCCCTGTCCTGAGGATCCTCTGCTGCTGCTAGCACAACTAAAGGTCCTACTTTGTCCTCATATGTGCTCAATTCTAGGAGTGCCTTAGCGAGCAGTGCAGTATCCTTCTTAGCCTGTGAGAGCTACCTCTTTCTTTTGCTTCTTCGGAGCACAGGTGGAACTGGTGCCTCCGGAGCAGGTCTTCCTTCCTTAGAGTCTAAGGAGATAGTAACAGTTGGTAAGCTTCCTGTCTCCGGAGCACATGGTGGTGTTGAGACTGGACTCGACTCCATATGAACAGATGGTGCAGAAGAATGTTCCTTTTGTTTCCTCTTTCAGACCAGAGGTACCTCATCGGAGTCATGGAATGGCTCTTCAACCCACCATCTCCCTTCAATTCCCTGCCCTGCTTTTTCCTCTGTTAATTCCCTAGGCCTAGATCCCTCAGGTGAAGTCATTTGTCGCCTGACTGAACGAGTCATATATAGAGGCCGTGTAGGAGGAGGCTCTACAATTTGTTTGCCTTTTCTTTTCTTATTAGGAACAGGGGCTGCAAATGATGTAGCTTCCTGTGAGGGTGATGTCCTTTTGTGAGAAGCTGTGGAGGAGGCTGTAGGCTCAGTTTCTTCATCATGGTGAGAGGGAGAACTCTCATCCTCTGTTTGTGGTATCTCTAGTGCTCTGACCTAAGGGTTATGCTCAAGAAAATTCTGTAATAGTTCGTCCCCATTGGCCTGTGATAAGAAATGATGCTTGACTATCAAGAAGATGAGGCCATGATGTTTCATGGGGCCGTTACCCTGCTGGTATTTTTCTGCAGTTGCCCTGATGGCAGAATAGAGGAAATTGGAGATATTTATGTTATATTTGGGGTGCCTATTTCCATGTCTAAGAAAGATGAGCATTTTCATTATGGGACCTAAGACTATGGAGAATTGGCCATCACAGGTAAAGTATTTCATTAGCCAGGTAGCAACAGTTGCCCAAGGGTTTGGGAGAGTGGACCTCAAAATTCCTTTGACCTCATTCTTATTCATATGCAATTGAATGGCAGGCTCACCACGAATAGAAAAATTTCTAATTAAATCTATATACAAGGTTTTCAGGTGGTGGAACCTCTCACCTTGTTCGGGGAGTCTGGAGATGTGGCTGATAATTGTGGAGGAGAGACTGATTTGGTTCCCTCTCATAGTGGTCTGGTCGTCTCTTAAATTCCTAAGGAATTCGTCCACAATGTCCTCCTGAAACCCCTCGAACTTGTCTAGGAAATCAAACCATCCAGCAGTCCTTAAAATATTTGCTACAGCTACATCCTTTAGAAGACCCACAGTACTTTCTGGCTCAGACTTTTTCTTGACCCCCATTGCTGAATTGATGGCAGCTTTTGGGTTTAATTCTTTTCTTCTGTGATCTGCAGTCTATCTGTCTCTCTAATTTCTATGGGCTCCGGAGTACTATTCAAATTACTCTGTAGGCTCCGGAGAGTTGTTCAACTTATTCTATAGGCTCTGGAGAGTTGTTCAATTTATCTTATGCTTCAGTCTATTCCAGAGGTTTGAATGAGGGATGCAATTGTTTTCAGGCTGGGTTTATCCAGATGGGTTAAGGAACCAAAGCAGCCATAATTGTAACGGACTGACAGGGCGCTCCAGAGGTAAGGTGGCATTAATGCACAGATGGCGGCATGTGTGGAGGTGAGAAAGGAAATGACGGCGGAGGAACGTGTCATCACGGCAGCACCCAAATTAGAAAGATAGGACAGTTACTAATTAATGAATAATTAAAAACAGATTTACCTAGATCAGTTTAAATGATGAGGCAATCGTACACGGGAGAAATGCTGCACCACCTTGAAAACTGCACGCGTCGTGGCATTTAAGCGGCGGACGATATGACATCCGCTTCCTACTTGCACATGACCTGCAATCATTGCACTGAGTGGCACTAAAATCCATGCCCATGGGTGATGTCAGCGCCGGCTTGTGGATACTCCTGCAATTATTAGCATTCTAATTTATAATTATGTTGTGCGATTAAGTAGAAGATGAGTCATGATGACCTCATCATAGGAGTTGTCTACTTTACCACCTGGCGAGGTAGGTCCCGCCCTTATTATGGAAACTGTCAGTGTTATTAACAGAGCGCCGGAGGTGCTCCTAATTGGGAAGCGCCGGAGGTGCTCCTAATTGGAAAGCGCCGGAGATGCTCCTTATTGGAAAGCGCCGGAGATGCATTAGCCAATTTCTGGCAACCGATCATGTCCGGAGCTCAATTATTACAACTGTCCTGGAGAAGGGAACCGCCATTTTACTAGTTTTCAACTCCCTTGGTCGAGAAAGACAGCCATTTGCTAGTTTTCCATCTTTCTCAAATTTTTTTTTTTTGGAAGGCCACCATTGCTGGTTTTCAACCTTCTTTTTTTTTGTGTTTTTTTTTTTAATTCCAACACCGTGACATAGGAGGTATCCCCTGTATCAAAACACAGATCATCAAGAAACTCTTCTTTAGTAGACGGTCTTTTGTAGAGCTTTATCCGGTGACCATTTACTAAAAATGTGTTTGTACTTCCATTAATTGGTTATAATGATACAGTTCCATTTTCAAACACTTCTTTTATTTGATAAGGACCCAGCCAGTGAGTTTGTAATTTCCCTTTGAATTCTGTGAATTTAGAATCATAGAGAAGAACCCAATCTCCTTGTTGAAATGTCCTCCTCTTGATATGTTGGTCATGCCATTGTTTCCTTTGGTACTGAATCAGTTCTGTTTGCTGAATGGCCTCTGTCCGAATCTCATCCAACTCGTTAACCTGAAGAATTCTGTTCTGCTGAATTGTAGAAAGTGGCAGCCCAACATCCAATACAGTTTTAAGTGTCTAGAGTTCAAATTCAATAGATAGTATAGGCTTTTTCCCATAAACCAATTCATATGGTGAAAACTTTGTTGTGGATTTCCAAGTGGTGTTGTAAGCCTAAACTGCTTCAGGTAGTCTATTAGCCCAATCCTTTCTGTTCATTGCCACTATCCTTGTTAGGATATTTTCAAGTTCTCTGTTAGTTACTTCTACCTGCCCATTTGCTTGAGGATGGTAAGGTGAAGTTTTTCTATGCTTGACTTGGTACAAGTCTATGAATGCCTTGATTACCTGTGAAGTAAATTGAGGTCCTCTGTCTGAAACTATTGATTTTGGGGCTCCAAATCTCATGAAAATCCTATTGTAAAGGAAATCAGCAACTTTTTCTTCTCTTGCAAACTGCAATGCTTGAACCTCAGCCCACTTAGTAACATAGTCTGTGCATACTAGGATATACTCCTTCCCTGATGATGGCGGTGAAATTGGTCCCACAAAGTCTAGACCCCATTGCTCAAATGGTTCCATCATGACTTGAGGATGTAGCAGCATTTCCTGGGTAAAGGTGGGCTGCCCCATCCTTTGGCACTGGTCACAGTGCTGCACATACCTCTTTGTGTCTTTATGAAGAGAAGGCCAGTAGTTACCAGCTCCAAGGATCTTGTGGACTGTCCTGTGGAAAGAGTAGTGGCCACCAGATGGTTCATCATGACATGCTCTCAACACATCAAAAGTCTCCTCAGCCTTCAAACACTTGTGTAGAATGAAATCAGGACCACATTTAAATAGTAAACCATTCAACCATTTGTAGGATAAATTTTCTTTAAGCAAACATTTTCTTTGTTTTGAAGTAAAATGGGATGGATACAAGCCTGTAGCTAACAAATTAGCTATGTCAGCAAACCAAGGTGCAGTAGTGGATATGGCAAAAAGATGTTCATCTGGAAATTTGTCCTCCACTGGTTGATCTTCTCCTCCTATATGCAATCTTGACAGAAAATCAGCAACCAAATTAAACTTTCCTAGGTTATCAACTATGGTAATATCAAATTCTTGCAATAGCAATAACCACCTGATGATCCTTGCACCTACTACTGGTTTATTCATTAGGTACTTGATGGCTGCATGATCAGTGTGCACAAATATTTTATATCTAGTAATATAATGTTTGAATTTGTTTATAGCATAGATAACTGCCAAGAATTCTTTCTCAGTGGTTGTATAATTTCTTTCTGCAGAGGTAAGGTTTTTGCTAATGTAATAAATAGCGTGCATACTCTCTCCTTCCTCTTTTTGTCCTAAAACGGCCCCAATGGATTCATTTGAAGCATCAGTTTGTATGTGGAATGGTAAAGTCCAATTAGGTCCCCTTAAAACTGGTGTCACAGTAAGCTTCTCCTTCAAAGTTTCAAATGCTGATTGACAATCTGCTATCCAGAGAAATTTTGCTTCCTTGTTAAGCAGGGTAAATAGGGGGGCAGCTATTCTGCTAAAATTTTCTATGAACCTCCTATAGTAGCCTGCATGACCTAGAAAACTCCTGACATCAGTCTGATTTTTGGGTGAAGGCAACTGTGTGATTACTTCTATCTTGTTCTGATCCACTCTGATCCCTTTTTCTAAAATATGGTGTCCCAAAACAATTCCTTCTTCCACCATCATAAAACATTTCTCATGGCTAAGGGACAGTCGAGTTTTATCACAACATTTTAGTACTTTCCCAAGGTTTGTGAGAGCTTCCTCGAAGTTATTCCCATACACTGTAAAGTCATCCATGTAGACTTCCATGCATTCATTAGCCAATTCAGCAAAAATAGCTAGGACCAGTCTCTAAAATGTAGCTGGGGCATTGCACAGCCCAAAAGGAAGAACTTTGTAAGCAAAGGTTCCCCAAGAGCATGTGAAGGTGATTTTGTCTTGGTCCTCAGGTGCTACTTGAATTTGATTATACCCACTGAATCCATCTAAAAAAGAAAAATACTTTCTCCCAGCAAGGTTGTCCAGAACTTGGTCAATAAATGGTAAGGGAAAGTAGTCCTTTTTTGTGGCCTTGTTGAGTTCCCTATAATCAATACACACCCGCCATTTCCCATTCTTTTTAGGCACAATGACAAGGGGTGAGACCCATTGACTGTTTGAGATTGGATATATGAACCCTGCCTGGAGTAATTTTTCTATTTCAGTTTTGACAATGTCCTTTAAGGCAGGATTCAATCTTCTTTGTGGTTGTCTGACATGTTTAATATCCTTAGTGTAGATGTGATGGGTACAGATTTCAAGAGGTATGCCTTTCATATCTTGGTATTCCCAGGCAAAAGGTGTTGAGTGGGAAACCAAAAGCTGAATGAGTTTTTCTTCCTGATTTGCTGTTAACCGAGTATTTATATTAAGTGTTTTCCCTGGCAGAATCATGACCTGTTTTATAATTTGATCCATGGATGTGGTGGGTCCATACATTGGTGTCATGGCATTGAGAGGACAAGAATGTGGGAGTAACATGTGGAAGGTGGCTAAGTCCCTGTAAAAGGTTTCCCCACAAGGAATAATGTTGGCAAGGGTACAATGAGAAGAAACAAGAAGTTCTCTCTGAGGATCTTGGGCGAGTTCCATCACATCTTTATTGATTAGGATGTGAGTGAAGTCTTCCATTGTATCATAGTATACTTCTTCTCCTAATTCTCCCAAATGTTCCCTAATGGTTACCATAGCCAATGAGGTACTGTTGTCCATGTTATCTGGTTCATCCACCCATACTCTTCCTATGTAATGCACTGATGGTTTAGCTGGAGGATACAGAGATATTTTCTTTAAATCTATCCCATTAGAAATAACCATATCTCCAGTTTGACAATCAATAGATGCTGCTGCAGTAGCTAGCCATGGCCTTCCTAAAATTAGCGGATAAGCATTTCTCTAGTTTCTAGGTTCCAGTATTAATAAATCCACTGGGAATTCCCATGAATCTATCACAACAGGTACATCAGTGATCACTCCCTTTGGAATAGCTACTGACTGATCAGTAAGTTGAAGAATTGTAGTCATGGATTGGATACCTAACAGAGCTAACTTGTCCATTGTATGAACTGTCATCACATTAATTGCTGCTCCTAAGTCAACCAGAACATTTGAAATTTCCACCCTCGAGATGAAAACAGTTATGACAGGGTTCCCAGGGTCTCCATATTTTGGGAGGAGAATTTCTCCCATCAATAGATCCATTACTTTTCCTTCCACCTATATTGTGGAGGGAAGACTTTTCTTTCTGCCCTGTGTTTTGATGCAATACTGTTTGATAAATTGATTTAGTTCCGGTACATCTCTAATGGCCTGGAGGAGAGGAATTTCAATGTTTAGCTGCTTGAGTTCTTGTAAAAGTTCTGATTCCTGATTGGGTTAGATTTGTTTTTGTAAAACCTTTCTCTGGGGAGCATTTTGTTTAAGTCGTTATGGGTAGGGTGCTAGTTTTTCCATCTTCGGAGCATCTCCGAAGCTCTTATCAGAATTGTGTTCAAGATTGTTCTCTGGAGCTGGCTTTTTAGGAGTAACTCTGGAGTTGTCTGTGGTTGATTTTTCTAGCACTTTTTCGTTAGTAATCTCCTCTGGGGGTTGATTGGATGAATTTTCAGGTTCCTCATCATTGGTTATTTCAACTATAGTTGGAGGAGAAGGTCTTGGGAATGCTTTCCCAGAACGCAGCTAGAGATTATTTGAATATATGGCATTAACTCTAGTCAGATTTTCCTGATCTGTCATATAGATAGCTGCTCCTTGTTTATTTCGTGGGTTTGGTATAGGCTGAGCTGGTAAAGGTGGTTGACTAATTGGTTCATTTTGTGTTTGACCCTGTGTGTTGGAGGATCCAGTTAGTAAAGCCTCCTGTTGAGGTTGGAAACGTCTAGGTTGTCCTTGGTATTGCTGATGGTATCCCTGTTGAGGACCCCATTGAGGTTGCATGCCTTGTGACCCAAACTGTGGTGGCCATTGTTGATTTCCCCAAGGCTGGTTTTGCTAGTTTTGGTTTTGCCAATTTTGGTTTTGCTAATCTTGCTGTCCCTAAGGAGGATTATTTTGAGGGCCATACCAAGCTGGATTCCACTGATTATTTCCTCAATTAGTAGGACCCCCGTAAGAAGATTGGCTTGGGTACTAATTATAAGGGAAATTTTCACCTTGTTTTTGTCCCACATAGTTCAACTCCTCCTCTATCACAACATTCTTTTTACTCAATCTTTTCAAGGCTGGAAGTTGACTACACTGACTGGTAGGATGTTCCCTATCACAGATTTGACAGATCTCTTATTTGTCCAAGGGACATTCTCTCAACAGGTGTTTGTTTCTACACCTAGGACAATAAATGGAAAGCGGTTCAGTTGCTCTACTTTGATCAGTTGTCCTAGTTTTTGCTTGAATCCCATCCAAAGTGGTATTTAGTTGGACCAGAATATCTATTTTTAGATTTGCAATTTCCTCCATCAACTGTCCTATCTCATTCTTCCCTTTAAAATTTTTGGATGACCTTACTCCATCTTGAGTTCTGGAATAATCCCTGTAGAGTTCCTCTATGTTAGGTATTTACATTTTGTTAATGTTCCCTTTTCCCATTAGGTCCAGTGCTTGTTTTGATTCTTTATCCAATCCTTTTATAAATAGAGTTCTGGCCAAGGAGTGATCCACTGGATTGCCATACCTTCTCAAGGCAAAATTAAACCTATCCACATAGTCCTCTAAGGATTCTTCCTCCCCCTGCCTAATCTTAAACAGTTCTTCATTTTTAGTACTGGCTCTGCAATAATCTTGGTATTTTTCCAAAAACTCTGTTTCCATTTGATCCCAAGAACAGATAGAACCCTGGGGTAAACCCATAAACCATCTCATCACAGAATCTTTTAGGGTTGAAGGGAACAGTTTAAGTTTCTGGTTATCTAATCCATAATCATAGGTTTGGCAGACTACTTTGAATTCAAACAAGAACTGATCTGGATCCTCAGAGGAAAGTCCTCTGAAATTTGGCAGATGTGCTGGTGAGATATTCTTCATGGGAGCATTGTCTCCAGTAGCCAAAACAATAGGATAAGAGAAGGTTCTTGGGGCCTGATTTTCCTCTTCCCCATGATTGTCATTTTCCATGTTTAATACTAGTTCTTCTTCCTGAGGTTCTAGGAAAGTAGGTTCTACCAAAGGATCTGCCTCAACTTTGTGTTGTAATTCCTGGATAAAATTGGCAAGTGGAATATTTGTAGGATCTAAGGGATTGTTGTTTTGAAGTATAGTTTCCAAATTAAGATCTAGGTTTCCTTCTTCAACAAGATTTTGTACCACCTCACTACTTTCCCCTATGGCGTGTTGTTGGGGTGTCTGCTTAATATATCTTCCTTTGAGATCTCTAGCTCTAACCATACAGATCTATTCTAAAAACTGTTTTTAACTCAGTGTCCCTAATTAACACAACTAGTCTCCGGCAACGACGCCAAAAATGATGAGTTGTCACTGTACCTCATCGTTTAATCTATTTTCAGATGTCAAAGAACCAGGGCTGTGTCCATGGCTATCTGCAACTAGGGATTCTAAGTGACCAGTTTATAGCTAATCCTAAAGCTTAAAAGAATGACTAATCTATCTGCTTGTTGAATAAATGTAATGAATGCTGTAAAATAGAATAAAACAGGAAATGTACTTAAAGTAAAGAACAATAACATGCATCTATCTACTAAAATAGGAAATACTTTCATAAAAGAAAACTTGAAATAATAAAACAGAGATACTAGCCTCCTGCCTAATTGGTGAGAGTGGGCCCTTGCTCCGCACCTTTGAGGCTGAAGGCTATTGCAGGAAATCAGCACAAGAGATGATCTAAACTAAATTCAGTCCAATTCATTCACTTCTATATTCATGAAAATATATGGCTATAACAGAACTGAAATCTCTGAAAATCAGAATAATTTTATCATTATTGTTCTATTACTATTTCTGAAAGTATATATAAAAAGAGTGATGATATATCACTGAACTTATCTATCAGTCTTTCTAGGAGATGACACCATCTCTTATTTGTACTTAACTATCAAACTTATGAAAGATCATCATGCAAGAAAGATAGACTTGAGTGGAACAGAAGTCCACTCAGAGGTCTAAGTTTAGATCTTAATACACTTGGGCATCAAAGCCCTGAAAATTAGTTTAATTCATAGCTCATGCAAAATCTTTGGAAAGATAAAACTTCAGCAGTTTAACTGATAGTTGACCCTTCACCACTCAGGTGATGATTTGAGTGAAGTACGGGGGTATTAGGATTGCTGCTGAAGTGTCTGATTGGCGGCTCTGACTGGAACATGCTCTGTTCTCAGGAGGCTCCGGAGATCACTGTTCCTGTCTGCAGCTCTGGAGATATTCCAGGCATTCGCAGAGCTCCAGAGATATTCTAGACACTTGCAGAGCTCCGGAGAGTCATTCCCCAAATCTTCAAACTCCAGGTGTCACTGTTCTTTGCCATAGTCTCCGGAGATCATTGAAGATGATCTCCGGAGATGCACAAAACTGCTGTTTCTGATATTTACACCTACGGATTAAAAAAGGAAGAGAAATTCTGCATTTTTTCCATTAATCCCACGCACATTAGTCACCTAATCAGAAATTCTAATCTCAAGTAATCTATCTTAATTAATCACAAAATAGAACAATCTTGCTTAACTAATTTGAGTGCAGACACAAGGAAGATGACTGAATAGGGGAAAAAGAGAGGCAAAAAGGGTGTATTTTATGAGTGCAATTTGACACTCATCAGGTACCCTAGCAGGTAAGTATCTCTAACTCTTTATCTCTCTCATGATGTGCTTCCCCCATGATGTGTTATGTGTTATTTAGGCCTCCTGGGATGACCTTGAATTCTCCCATAAGGTCAGGGATACCAAGAGACCACCTCTGTTGTGACCTTCTATTTGTATCATCATTATTCTATATTGCCTCTCTCTCTGATTTCATTATTGTGTGTTGTGTCTTATGGACATAGCGTCGTGGTTGGTGACCTAGGGGTACCCTCCTACATGACTATCCCTAAGACACTTGTTTCTCCTCTCTTATTTTTTATTTCCCTTCCTCTAGTGTTTCCACCTAGCGAGCAGATGACGAAAAACATTTACACTGATGTGGACCTAGTATCCTTTTTGAGAGCAATCAAAAAATGGACTTATTTCCTAATATGATGATGGGGTTGTATATTTTATCCGACTCTTGGCTAATGGAAGCACTCGTGCTTTCTACATAGTGATTTTGATGGTATTCTATCTCATTTACAAATCATAACAATACTGTTGCTTTGTGCACTTTGTCTACCTTGAATCTTGCATACCTCAAATTTCATATGAATTAATGATTGTTGTTTATCATGATGTTGTAGACACTAACATGTTTCTTATAGGGATGTGTTTGTGAGAAAATTTGGTGATCATGAAGTACATGTCATTTCCAGGGGGCATGGGCTTTGTGAGAGCTTGTGTTCCCTTGTGTGTTTTCTTCCTACCTTAACATGATTGATATCGATACCTAATATCAACCACCTTACGATGGGGGCATATATAAGGTAATCTATCTGCTGTAGATATTAGCAATGTGCTTGTCCTTAGATACAGTTTAAAGACTGGCTCGATGAGTGCTTCCTACATCTTGAGTCCATTTCAAATCAATCACTCAATCATGTAAGCCCTCTACGGAGGAAGAATATTGCATATATCCTTTTTATCTTAAGCCCTCTATGGAGGCGGGGATGGTGTATTTCTCAGAGCAGATGGCATCATCATGTCATTTTCAAAAGTCCTCTGTAGAGGCGGGGAGTGGTTCTGAGACTAACTCAACCTTTAAGCATGTTTTTGGTGATTGTTGTGGTGAAGCCCAATCGTTGGTGTGTGCCTATAATGTGCTTGAGATGGTGATGAGCCTAGAAATAGGGAACACTCCATCGCTTGTTTGCCGTGTTTTCTCCATGTCTTCAAGTGTGTGTGTTTGTTACCTCATATGCAGTCTAAAGACCAGTACCTTAGATTGTGCTTCCTACATTTTGGGAGGTTTTGCATGTCTTGCATGTGTGTTGCCCCATATATACAAAGACCTGCACGATGAGTGCATCATGTATTATGGGAGGTTGTTTACTTTCTAGTATCTGCATTTCATATATATGAGGAAAAGAAAAGAAAAGAAATCATGTCTATCTTCCATGCATTAATATGTCTTCTATGCATTGACTGTATTCTCCATGTTTTGCATGACTGTAACTATCTTCTCCATGTTTTGTGTGCATGTTACTATCTTCTATGTGATCGGCATGTCTTCTCCATGCTTGGCGTGTTTGCTATGTTTGTGACCATACTTTAATGCATGTATTGGCCTCGCGTTTATACATACATTAAAGTGGGGGCTAAATGTAATGTCAAAAAATGTCCCCTTGGGGGCTTTTCCCTCATAAGCTTTAGCTCCTAGGTCTTTAGTGTGCATTTAGGACATCTTACTTCATATTTTGGCATCCTGATGGAATGAGACCTAGGTTTCATTACAAGTTGGACCTAGGAGGACCCCTTGAGCTTAACCCTACCCAAAATAGTGGGGGAGGACTTGGGTGCTCGCGCCCTAGTCCTACCCTATTTTTGGTTGGGCCCAAATTTCTAGTGTTGGTTTGTGACTGTTATTTGTTCCCTAGGACGACACGGTAAGTTTGAATTTACGAAATTTTGGTAGGAGATCTTGTAGTTGCATATAAAAGCATGATTAGGCATTCATTGAGAAACTAGATGATTACTAGCAAGCAATTGTACTCTCAAGGTGATTCAAGGCTTTCATAGTGTTCCTAGAGTAGACTTGTGTTGTTTGTGTGTTTGTATTTGTAGATTTGAGCATCCATTGCCTCATGGAATGAAGAGCATCTTCCTCCCATGAGATCTTCACTACAAGGTGATATCATTGTGCTCTTAATCATTGTTTCATTGGATTTTTGCCTCAACCTCATAAGGGCTTGCACTCTCTATCTAACAAAGGTGTTTGGAAGACTTTAAGTGTCCTTCTAGGGCTTGACTGAGGCAAGCTCCTAAACACCACAACCCCCTCCCAAAGTTATGATGATTGCAGGTTACAGGTTGAAGAGCCAGATGAAGTGAAGTTCCAGGAAGGCATCTTGAAGTCTCGAAATTGTAGAGTAGGAAGAAAAATAGTACCCTAGACTTGGGTGCTTGCTCATTAGTCCTCCAACTTCCATGACAAGAAAATCTCCAGAACAACAAGAAAGAGATACAGACCAAGTTTCTAGATCTTCAAAGAAAACAGGGCCTTGGACTTGGGCGCCCGCTCCTGTATCCCTAACTTTTCCGCCTCGAATCCATGAAAATAGGTACTCTATGATTTGACATTTACATTCCTTCTGTTTACTGTCATTTTCATGAAATTAGGGTTTTAATGGTTAATTGAGTATAGGAGAAAGAAAATTGGCAATTAAACACCCTAATCCAAGTTTCCCTACATCTCACAGTGACCTAGGGTATGATAGTGCATTGCCACTCCACCCTAGTTCCTTGAATGTTAAGGGTGAAAGGAGGATTCAAACATCTAACAACACTAAATTAAAAAAATCCCAAATTTTACCCTAAACACCTTGTACAATCCCCTTTTGGCTATTGCTAATTAACTTGTCAAGGATAGGGTGCAATCTGAAGACTAAAATCTTGGAGAATATCTTATGAATAGTGTTATGGAGACTAATGGGCCTGAAGTCTCCCATACTCATGAGGTCTAGTTTCTTAGGCACCAGTGCTATGAAAGTGTGATTAAGTTGCTTAAGAAGATTTCATGTCCTAAAGAAGTCCATAACAACCTCAGTAACATCTTTTCCCACAATATCCCAATACTCTTAAAACAAAGTTGGGGGAAACCATTAGGTCCTAGGGCCTTATATGCACACATAGAGAATAGACTAGTATGGACTCCCTCCTCTATCACTGGTTTAACAAGCTGAGCATTGTCCTCCTCATTAAGATGAGTGGGAATGATGTCAATTAGCTCCTGCTTAATCATATAGTCTTGGGTAGCCAAAAAGTTTTAAAAATAGGAACCAACCACCTGTCCCACTTGGATACCTGACTCCACCATAGCACCATTACGATCAATTAGTTTAACAATGTTATTTCTTTTCTTGTGTCTCATAGAAGATTGGTGGAAAAAGGTGGTGTTTCTATCTCCCTCCCTAAGCCACCGCACCCTAGATTTCTATTTCCAATTGGTTTCCTCTTTCTTTAGGGTTGCCTTCCATTCCTTCCTCAAGGATTCCTCAATCTAAGCCATTTCATCAGATAGGTCTCCCTCAACCATTGCTTTTGAATGTCAGCCAGGTTAGCAAAGATCCTTTTTTTGTTGTCAAAGATATTCCCAAAGGTGTACTTGTTCTAACCTTTGACTTTATTTTTAACAATAAAAATCTTCTAGTCCAATCTAAACATAGGAGTTCCCTAAATAGGACTTCTCCATGAACTAGCCAACTAATCCCTAAATTCAGGATGTTGGGTCCACATGATTTCAAATCTGAAGGGGAACAAGCCTTTGACTTCCTTATCTCTCCAAGATAGAAGTAGAGGATTATGATATGAGGTCATCCTTGGAATGGCCTCAAGAGTGTAAGTATTGGACTCTATCCAATCTCACTTGAATCAATCTCCCTCCTTTTCTTTGATTGGACCATGTGAAATGCCACCCTTGGATGTTAAGATCCATGAGACCTTCTCTATTGAGAAAATATGCCAAATCAGCCATGTTGTCAGTGTAGTCCAATATACCACCAATTTTTTTTAGGGATAGAGACGGGTATTGAAGTCCCTAGCCAACATCTAGCAGTCCTTTCTATCTTTCTCAATGAGAGTAGAGAGGTGTTCCTACAACTCCCTTCTAGAATTCCTCTTATTGGGGGAATAGATATTGACAAGATTCCAAGAACTGTTATGAGATTCCATTCTAAAAATTAGGTTGTTTTTACAATTAGCAATTAGAGTCCCTTTAATAGTCTTACTATTCCACATTGTAACGATACCCCCAAAAGCCCCTGATGCATCACTAATGTATTAGTCAGCACTGGGCCATACACACTTAGCAATGGTTTGGGAGCCTTCAGTCTTCATTTTAACGTCATGTAATAGTAGAATATCAACTTTGTTATCATAAATACAACTCTTGAACAGGAACTACTTGTGTTGGCTATTTAGCCCCCTGATGTTCCAAGAAAGGATTTCCATTTGTGTGGGACTTTCTTGGAGCTAATCTCCAAGGTCCTCTACCTTCCCATGGCTATATCCTTATTGGCAACTTTCTTTCTAGTTTCCCTTTGGATAGGTCTACCAGTTTTGGAATCTACCCCTACATCAACAATCTTCTTTCCTTGACCCCTGTTTTTCTTCTTGGCATTGGTCCAACCTTCTGAACCTGTATCCTTATTTTTTTTGTTAGATCCTGCCCCAAGGGTTAAGCTAAGGGATTTGTTAATTGGGGGAAGGGAACCCCTATATTTTTTTGTTATTTCCTTCAATTTTGAGTTGGCTACCAATCCTTTTAAATATGGAGCCACTATCATTGTTCCCAATTGGATTTACCACACTCTCTTCTGGAGCTTTTGTGTTGGGGATTGTCTCCTGATGGATCTCTCCCTCTTCAATTCCATTACCCTATAGGGGGGTCTTAACCTCCACTTGTGAACAAGAATGTTCCATCTAACCAAACTCCAATGTGTCAGTCCCTAGCTTCTGACCTCTAGGGGTAGAAATATCTTGATCTTTCTCAGCATCCCTAGAGAGGATGCTTTCATTTTCCTCCTCCTTGTCCTCACCCTTCTACTTCTGAGGGGTGCTGATAATGTTCAGTATATCCTGCTTAAAGGGGTAATCCTCCTCAACCCCATTAGTTTGGTTTTCCAACACTATAGGCCCTATTTTGACTTTGCACTGAGTTACCAGGTGGCCCTTTTTGTTGCAGTTTTGGTAAAAAATAGTGGATTTCTCATATTATATAGGTTGAATCCATTAGCCAAATTTGGATTCCAAAGTAATAGATTTAGAGAGAGTTTTGTTAATATCAACACTCACACAAAAGTGAGAAAACACTAACCTGGATTTATTTTTGGTAGTGTTGTCGAGAGCAACGAAGTGGCCAAAGGTGTTGGCTATCCAGATGAAAACTTCCTCATCCCAATACTCTAATGGGAGGCCTAGGAGTCTAACCCAGTCTAGAGCAGTTTTGTTAAGATCAACAGAGGCATCAAAGCCTAACCTCCATTTGCAGAGAGAGGCTTCTCTAACTGTGAACCTTAAGAGAAACATCCCTCCAGCCATAGCACTAACAGTAACACTACCTTTCACCTTCCATTTGGTAGCAACCCATCTCCTGACCAAATCAATATTAGGTTTGAAAGAGAAGAACTTGCCCACTAGAGTATTCTCCATTGAGGAGACTATTCTCTTCTTGGTGATATTCAAGAGTTTAAGTGCAGAGCGTTCCTCTATTTCTAGAAATTAAGGGATAGTCCTCAAAAGCTTGTGGTCATCCCCCAAGAGGGCATTTTTCCATGCTTTGGAAATTGATGCCTTGTCCTGAGTCACGGGATCAGAAGAACCACCCGATGCTTTCCCAAGTTTAACATGTACTGAAGGGGAGAGGAGGGGGGAGGGGGTCCCCCTGAGTCCCCTACTGCGATATCCAAATTAAAAAAAAATCAAGAGTAGGAAAATTGTTGTAGAAAGCGCGTGCAATTTGTTGTCATGGTATGTCTATTAATAATATCCTCATTTTCATATTGAGGAAATAATTCACTAGATTAATGGTGGAAATGCTAGTGTATAAAATTTTTATAACTTGATTGACTATATAGTTCTCTATTAAGTTCTAATATATAATTGTTGCAACTTGCTTTAGTAGATAGTTCTATATTAGTTATAATATATAAGTGTTGCAACTTGCTTGGGTTAATAGTTCTCCAATTATTTTATATTTCTCTCAATGATCTCTTAATCTTTGTGAGAAGACAAAATAAAATCTTTTCATTTAAAAATACCAAATATAAATAGATGATAGGAATGGTTAAATCAAAAGTATAGGCTTCATTGGTACAAGTAATTTTAAAAAAAAATTCATTCTAGAGGCTCATATACATGTTGTAACTAAGCAAATAAGAGATAAGGAAGAAGGCTCATGAATTTCAATTTGATTTCTTTGGTGTATTTTCTTCATCTAATTGATTAGAAGGTCAATGTTGGTTTTTCCCATATTTTGTTTGACCTTTTTCTAAAGATGTAAATAATGAATGAATAAAAATAGAATATAGAGCCATAAAGGCAAAGTTGTCATTTATTAAAATTTTTAGTAGGCACAAAGACAATTAATGACAAATGTATAGATCTCATATTAGGAGTTGAATCAAAACCTGAGTTTCACTAGGTATACTCAGTTGAATTAGAGTATGCAACTAGTTTATTTGGAATCTAAAGAGGTTGCCACTTAGTGAAAATGAAATATTTCAAAACACTGTTAACTTGTAAATTAGTTGTAAAAAATAAGTATACATACAAAGATATAAATAATACTTGTTGACTAGTTTTTGAAGAAAAATTTGTTGTTATCTAGTTTATTATTTGATTAAGTCTTTAAGCAAAATGCATTCACTATATGTCTTAATAGGATATGACTCCAAGGATTGTCAAATAGGATAAGAACAGTCACAGAGGAGATTGCGTAAGTTATCTATATCAAAGTGGTGAGAGAGTTTATCCCATGCATCTATGAGGCATCCAAGGATCGTATATTTATATTGTTCTAATAAATCATCAAATATTTGGTCTCTTACAAAGTCTAAGAATTGTAGTGAATATTATTGTTGAAATGTGGGATTGGTTGTTTCAACATATTTTGGTTGGTTAGCAAGACTTCTTGTTTTCTATGGGTTGGTGATGTTGGTATTTGTTGGTTGGGGTCAAAACTTGTTCCATTTGGGTTCTTATCATTAGGGTCCATGTTCTTACATGCTTGAGATCAAGCGATGAGGAGCATGAAAGGTCAACGTATGATGACATGGGTGTTGTCGGTTTGGTTTGAACTTGAGTTGGATTTTATTTTGGATGAAGTAATATGGTTTGGTGATGGATGGCCAAGGGTTGTTAAGAGAATGGGTAGAAATATACTAAGCACAAGACCTTTCAAATGATGGGGGATTATGGATGAGTTTAACTTTCCATACTTGAGATAGACTTAGTTGTCAAGTGAGAGGTTGAAATGCATTAAACCAAATGTGTCATATTAATACAAACAATTTATTTTAAAATAGGGGTTAATTTGATTTAGGATGATTGATTGTTGATTATTCACTTAAGATAGGCAAGTTCCTAAGCAAATGTGAATTAAGGAGTGGTATCTAAGGTCTTGAGTAAAGATTATACCTATGGTTGATTGATTGAATTGGGGTGGATTGGGATTGACTAATGATGGGTTTTATTAAAGATAAATGAGGTGATTAGTGAGGTAAATTATTCAAAATCAAATGAAAGGATTTGATTTATAATGGATTAATGATAATATGTCATTATGCAAACGTCAAATTAGATATGGGATGACAAATTGATGTGTGTTATGGTGAAATGAAGGTGAAATTTAATTTTTTTGTCAAGTTATAATATAGGTGCTAAAAAAATCTACAAGTGCTTGATTAGAATAGACACATAGGGTTTGTGAATGGGTGTGCTTGAGTGTTATGTAGGAGTGCTAGTCTATGATGAAGGTGCTAATGTATGACTATTGATAAGGTGTTGGTAAATAAATTTATCATTGTGATTATATCTCCAAAATTGCTTTTATTTGCATGAAAAGCAATGATAATCATACCAACAATTGGAGATATTTCTATTGAGTTAGCGATCTTCCTCTATGTTTGAGAGGGGAAACTCCCTTATATGATAAAATCTGAGGTTTTTGTGGTATTATAATTAGAAATACCAAAAGGTAAAAGGGAAAAATATTTTAATCAAATTTGTAAAGTAAAAATATTTGAAATGCTTATGTTTTTGGTAACTTGTGAATATTTGGTTATTGTTATCACTAAGTTATAAGTAATTAAATTTCATAAATCTAACTATAAGAACCTTAGATAACATTAGTGTAAATAAAATATGGTCTCATAAGGAAAATTAATTTGTTCAAGTTAAAAATGCATAAATGTACAACAATAGTCCATAAAATATTGAAATTAGTAAAGTCCATGAAACAATATATAAAATCCATGAAAATATTGAAACATATATATAGATCTAGTCCACATGTGAAATACTGAAATATAGAAACATGTACATACAGAGTCCATGAAATACTGAAACATATATAGATCTAGTCCATGAAATACTAAAATATTGAAACATGAATAAAGAGTATGTATGCAAAATGTATTGAAACATAAATAGAGTCCATGAAATGTGCTAAGACATGAAATGTACTAAGTGACATATATATGTCTAACTCCTATCATCCCTATCATCAAGAGACCTCTTCACTCCACGCAGACTAGGGAACAAGAGAAAGAAACTTCAAATTAGATTTAAAATGTTTAAAAATGATAATTTAATTCATTTTAATTTATAAAATCATAAAAAATACCATATCAAGTTGCTCATCTCATTTGATGACTTGCTATGCATGCTTTGCTACATGACCTATCTCCTGCTATAGAAGAAAAAAATTTAACACATGTCAACATATATTCTATTGAAATGTACTTTAATTTTACAATGTATATTATAATTGAATTTAAATATAATCTAAATTTTAAATTATAGGTACATATGAGGCTACTCATCTCCTCTGTTGTCTTGCTCTGCATATGTTGTTGTAGGTGGTATGGCAACAATAGGATGAAATGTGTCACTAACAAGGTCCTACAAGGTCATTTATAAAACACGTGTACAAATTAGGTTAAAACATATATATTCACTTGTGTACCCAATTTTTGTTTTAATCTATTTAAAAGACCAACATACCTACACATAGATAATTTTTTCAATAACCTGAAATGTAGCAGACTCTTGAAATTGACTTGGATCATGCAAGTGTGCTGCAATACCCATCCTCATTGTTGTGTCAACCTACATAGACATATATTTTTAATATAAGTACATGCACATTTGATATAAGTTAGATTTCTTCCCTAAACCAACATAAACATTTAACACATGCTCAGGACTAAAATTACAAATTAAAATCAAGTTAAAATTATTTAATATATATTAAAAAAATCAATTAAAATACACCAAATGGGTGGCTAACAGAAATAGGTGTCGATGCAAAATAAAATCGATCAAAAGAACTCATTGTGACTGTGGCCATCATCTACACCAAACAATTTGATTGTTAAAATATTACAATTTAATTTATCTATATGTTCATTAAAAATATGTACTTCAAATTGTTATAAATTCAACATGTCTACCTATATATACCTGTGTCGAATGATCAGTGGGGTGATCCTCAGCAATTAGAAAATTAACAAATGAACCAATATCATCAGATGATCCACATGCAACTGAAGTGGGTGTTGCCTGATCAGGTCCATAACATAACTAATTACAACTCATACACATATGAGGCATCGACACATGTGGAGCGTTACTAGGACCAACTCTACCATCAGCTCCTCCATGGTCTCACCCACTAGCTTCAGCTACCATCTTAGAAGTTTGCTCATCAAAGCTAGCTAAGAGCGCACATAATGCTCCTAGTGACAACATCATTAAGGTCAGACTCATAAGTAGGGAGATGTTTGTTATTCTAGGCCACAATTTGAGCTATTGCAATGTCTACAACAATAACTTCAATGGCAGGGCCTTTTAAGGTAATGATATGTTGGATTTAGGATAGACAACTGAGAGGGGGGGTGAATCAGTTGTCCAAAACTTGCTTACAATTCAAACACTTAAATCTACTTTGTTATTTAATAGCATATCAATTAATCACTCATGAAAGCATAAAGCATAAACACCAAAGTAGATACACATCAACACATGAGACACCAAGATTTTGATGTGGAAAACCCAGTCAAGGGAAAAACCATAGGGTGATTAACCCAAGGATTATTCTCTGTTAGAAGAATAAGAAAAATAGATGGCACATGCTAATTAGGGCTCACTGCTTGAGCACACTGCTCACAAGAGGCACACTACCTACAAGAGACACACTGTCTACAAAGTAACAAGTATCACAAACTTGAACTGGAGATTGACATCTTTACCATGCCTGGATCAGTTCCATTTAAGCCCAAAAACTCCTGCTCTACCTTTTTCTCTACTTCTTTGCTATGCCACACTCATCTGCACACTCCACACCTTGGAATGACTTCACAATCCTTTATTTATACAAGGCATCGACTTAGGAACACTCATCTAAGTCAGCAAACACTTTTAGATCATCCGGAAGACGTGTAATACATCCAGTCGACCTGTCTCAGGAAGAACACCAACATCTGGTGGTTTTTACATCAAATCCAAACTCTAAATTCAATACGGACCGCCAATAAGAGTTGTACATGATCCAAGGATCACCAAAACCTTCTTGAGTCACCAAGAACATCCGCACTTTATCAGCTTACTAGAATTCTTCTCTTCTTCATCCGGAACTTCAAGAACACAGTCTGTCATCACTGTCACAATGAAAAAGGTGCTTCCGGACCTCCAAACCATGAACAAATATAGTTGTCACTTCACATGGACTTCTTCAACACTCCCTCCAATCCGCATAATGAGATAATGCAATTCTGGATCTCACCGGACCAATCTGTGATAATCTGTCACCACTGAACATCTGCTGGAACTGGTTCTACTAGAGCAGTCATAACTTCTTCAGATCATTATGTGGACCTCTGAAAACTTGACTGGATCATATCAAGACTATATCTGCAAACCCTTTAAAATGCATCCTCTGGTCTTCAACTTATCTTGGACTTTTACCTTAATGTCATCATTGTTCTTCACTGTTCCTGATTGAGACTAATTTTCTCAATATCCTCAACACACAGCTCATCCAATCCTTCTCATTAATGCAATATGAGCATGTTGACATCAATGACAACACTGGTTATCCTCATCCTTGCAACAATCTCCCCCTTTGTCATTGATGGCAACATATGATGTGAAAAACCATCAAGACAAGAACTTCTCCTTTCTGTCATAGCTCCCCCTATCAACAACAACTCTTCACATGTCTTCTCTTTCTTTACTGCTCCCCCTTTAATCATCAACCACTTGTTTTTCACATGTCTTCTCTCCCCCTTTGACATCAATGGCAAAGGGCTCATACTTGCAACTTTAACACATCAGAATCATACTAGCTACTCCCACTAAGTAGCAGCTCCCCATCACCAATCTGGATCACAAGATATGACTATGATATCCACCGGACCGATGCACATTAGTGCATCCTAGTTCATCACCGGAGGGGCAATAACCCCTAACTTCTCCCGGAGATAATCAAAAGATTCCTTGGGAAGAGGTTTAGTAAAGATATCTGCAATCTGATCCTTTGAGGGCATAAACTCCAATCTAACTTCATCCTTCACTTGCTCTCTCAAAAAGTAAAACTTGATAGATATATGTTTAGTCTTAGAATGCAACACCGGATTCTTAGAAATATTTATTGCACTGGAATTATCACAAAAAATTGTGATAGGCTCCTCATACTCTACTTTAATATCTCTTAGCATCTGCTTCATCCATAAAACTTGAGTGCAACTACCTGCTACTACAATGTATTCTGCTTCAGTTATAGACAAAGATATTGCCTCTTGTTTCTTGCTTAGCCAAGAAACCAATCTCTTTCCTAAAAAGAAGGCTCCACCATTGGTACTCTTCTGGTCATCCACATCTCCTGCCCAATCTACATCTATATATGCATGAAGAGAGAAATCATGATCTTTAAGATACCACAAACCATACTCAGCTATCCCTCTTAGATATCCAAAAATTCTCTTGATTGCCATGACATGAGATTCTCTAGGATCAACCTGGAATCTAGCCACAAGACCAACAGCCTGCATTATATCTGGTCTAGTTTGAGTGAGATACAACAATCCTCCAATCATTGATCTATACTTTGTCTGGTCTACTTTAGGAGAGTCATCATCTTTACTCAACTTACATTCGGTTGCCATGGGAGTATTCATTAGCTTTGAATCTTCCATCCCAAATTTCCTCAACAATTCTTTCACATATTTGGTCTGAAAAATAAAGATTCCTTTCTTTGATTGAGAGATTTGCAGACCCAAGAAGAAATTCATTTCACCAAGCATTGACATCTCAAATTCACTTTTCATTTGATTTGCAAAAGTTTTACACATACTATCTCTTCCTCCAAAGATGATATCATCAACAAATACTTCAACAATCAAGATGTTTTCATGGTCAATTTTGAAATATAAGTTACTGTTAGCAGTACCTTTGTTGAAACCAATCTTCAAAAGATGTTTGTCCAATCTTTCATACCATGCTTTTGGGGCTTGCTTTAGTCCATACATTGCCTTCTTTAATTTACAGACCATATCACTATCCTCAGATAATTGAAATCCATCCGGTTGTTCAATGTACACTTCTTCTTCTAAGTCACCATTTAGAAAGGCAGATTTGACATCCATCTAATACACCTTGAAATCCTTGAAGGCAGCAAATGCAAGAAATAATCTGACTGCTTCAATTCTTGCCACCGAAGCAAAGGTTTCTTCAAAATCAATTCCTTCTATTTGAGAGTAGCCTTTACAGACCAATTTGGCTTTATTTCTGATTACTTCACCAACTTCATTTAGTTTGTTCTGGAAGACCCATTTGGTTCCAATCACATTCTTGTTTCTAAGTCTAGGAACAAGATCCCAAGTGTGATTTTTCTCAATTTGCATCAACTCTTCCTCCATTGCTTTGGTCCAGTTTTCATCATTGCAAGCTTCATTTATTGTCATAGGTTTAATCTTTAAAATCAGATAATATTCATCTAAATTTTGAGCAATTTTCCTTCTAGTTTGCGCACCTTTACTTTTTGTCACCTATGATCTGATCTTCAGAGTGGTTCAGTCTTACATACCTTGGAACTTTGGGAGTTTCTTGCACTTCTATTTCTTGATCAAACTCATTCAGACCTATCTCTTCTTCCTGATTTACCAGATTAGTCTGAATCTGACTTTCAGAAGAAGATTGAGCTCCTTGAAATAGAACACCATTCTGATCATCTTCATCATATTCATAAAACCTTGAGGCTTTCTCAATTCCTTCATCAACCTTCACATTTGTACTTTCTATCATCTTTCTCAGTCTCTTATTGTAACACTGGTATGCTTTGCTTTGAGTGGAGTAACCTAAGAGAATTCCTTCATCACTTCTAGCATCAAACTTTCCTAGATCTTCATCTCTTTTAATGTAGCATTTGCTACCAAATACTCTGAAATATCTCACAGTAGGAGTGATGCCAAACCAAAGTTCATAAGGAGTCTTACCGGTACTGCTTCTGATTTGAACTCAATTGAGAGTATAGACTGCAGTGCTGACAGCTTCTCACCAAAACATTTGGGGAACATTTGCTTCCATCATCATTATCCTGGATGCTTCCTGGATGGTCTAGTTCTTTCTCTCTACTACTCCATTCTGCTATGGAGTCCTAGGAGCAGACAACTATCTCTTTATACCATGCTTCTCACAAAAATCTATGAATTCACTAGATGTGAATTCACCACCTCTATCAAACCTCAGACATTTTAGTTTTAATCCAGTTTGATTCTCTACCATAGCCTTGAAGATTTTGAACTTCTCAAAAGCTTCTGATTTCTCTTTCAGAAAGGTAACCCACATCATCCAGGAATGGTCATCAATCAGTAACATGAAGTATCTATCACCTTCCATACTCTTGATTCTTGTCGGACCACATAGATTAGTATGAACTAATTCCAATAATCCGGTAGAGGACTGATCCTTGCTTTTGAATGAGACTCTACTCTGTTCACCTAGGTGACATTCTTTGCACAAACTATTTGTAGTTTTTACCAATTTTGGAAGATCTCTTATAGCTTGAGTATTGCTTATCTTCATGATGTTGTCAAAATTTATATGACACATCCTTCTATGCCATAACCAACTTTGATCAACTTGAACAAATAGACAACTTTTATTAGTACCAACTAGATGAAAGATATTACCTTTTGTTTGAGTACTGGATGCAATCTCAGTTCTGGAGCTTTCAAAGATCTTGCATTTTCCATTCTTGAACCGGAGATCATAACCTTTGTCCACCAATTGTCCAACACTTAGAATATTGTGCTTCAATCCTTCAACATACAGTACATTACTGATTTTGTTCTTTCCATCAAAAGAAATAGTTCCCCTACCTCTAATTCTACCAACAGAATTGTCACCAAACTTTACCATTCCTCCTTCATATCTTTCCAAATCTAAGAACTTGTTCTTGTCACCTGTCATATGGTGAGAGCATCCACTATCAATAACCCAATCATCCTTTTCTTCAACTTGGGCAGCCAAAGCTCTTTCTACAACCTTATGATTGACAGATTCAGAGGACATTGGATCTTCTTCCTTGATGGCAATAAACACCCATTCATTTATGGATTTGTTTCCTATCTCTGATTCATCATTTGTTACTCCTTCATTATCATCTTCTTCATGAACATAATAGCAATTCTTTTGGAACCTTTGTCTGTTAGAGTTTGGCCTTGTAAATCTTTCCGGACATCTTGAAGCAAAATGACCAATCTTATTGTAGTTAAAGCACTTAAAGGGTAATTTTTCTTCATACTTACCGGATCTTCTTGGCAGTCTCTTTGCAATGAGGGCTTCAAGTTGAGCTATTTCTACTTCTTGCACTTCCATGTCTTTTCTTGCTTGATCATACCACGACAGTTTCCTTGAAGAGTTTTCTCCCAGATCAAATCTTTGTTTACCTTTCACAGAGGCACTAGCTTTGAATGTAGATTCAGTCTTGGGGAGATCATCTCCAAACTTGGTCATTTCAAATGCAGCTAGTTTGCTAGCCAATTGGTCTCTTGTGACAGTTGTATGGGCTCTGAATTCATCAATGGCAGCAACCTTGATTTTGTAGGCAGCAGGAAGGGATCTGAGAATTTTGCCAACAATCTCATTTTCATCCAAGACTCCACCAGCATTCCTAATTCCACACACCAGCTCATTTACTCTTGGCATAAAGGTAGTAATATTTTCATCATCTCTCATCTTCAGTCTTTCAAATTTCCCTTTTAGGCTCTGCAACCTTGCACACTTAACATACTGGTCTCCTTCATGCAAGAGTTCTAGTTTGTTCCAAATCTCAAAAGAAGTTGGTAGGTCAATAACATTTGAGAGTTCTAAGTCAGATAATGTGCTTAGAAGAGCCTCTCTAGTCTGCAGATTATTTTCAGCATCTGTGAGTTCATTTAGGGTTGTCAGACCACCCTGTGGAGGAACATATGCTCTTGTGACCATGGACTAGTATGCTATTCCCATACACTGTAAGTGACATTTCATGCGACCTTTCCAGAGTGTAAAGTTAGTTCCATCAAACTTCAGACTATCCTTCTTGTAGGACAACATCCTGGATCTCCTCAAGCGGTTAAGCTCCTTCTAGAGGAACTTGGCTCTGATACCAATTGTTGGATTCAAGACAGATAACTGAGAGGGGGGGTGAATCAGTTGTCCAAAAATTGCTTACAATTCAAACACTTAAATCCACTTTGTTATTTAATAGCATATCAATTAATCACTTATGAAAGCATAAAGCATAAACACCAAAGTAGATACACATCAACACATGAGACACCAAGATTTTGACGTGGAAAACCTGGTCAAGGGAAAAACCACGGGGTGATTAACCCAAGGATTATTCTCTATTAGAAGAATAAGAAAAATAGATGGCACATGCTAATTAGGGCTCACTACCTGAGCACACTGCTCACAAGAGGCACACTGCCTACAAGAGACACACTGTCTACAAAGTAATAAGTATCACAAACTTGAACTAGAGATTGACATGTTTACCGTGCCTAGATCAGTTCCATTTAAGCCCAAAAACTCCTGCTCTACCTTTCGCTCTTCTTCTTCCATATGCCACACTCATCTGGACACTCCACACCTTGGAATGACTTCACAATCCTTTATTTATACAAGGCATTGACTTATGAACACTCATCTAAGTCGGCAAACACTTTTAGATCATCTGGAAGACATGTATTACATCCGGTCAGCCTGTCTCAGGAAGAACACCAACATCTGGTGGTTTTTACATCAAATCCAAACTCTAAATTCAATGCGGACCGCCAATAAGAGTTGTACACGATCCAAGGATCACCAAAACCTTTCCTGAGTCACCAAGAACATCTGCACTTTATTAGCTTATTAGAGTTCTTCTCTTCTTCATCCAGAACTTCAAGAACATAGTTTGTCATCACTGTCACAATGAAAAAGGTGCTTCCAGACCTCCAAACCATGAACAAATCTAGTTGTCACTTCACATGGACTTCTTCAACACTCCCTCCAATCTGCATAATGAGATAATTCAATTCCAGATCTCACCGGACCAATCTGTGATACTCTGTCACCATTGAACATCTACTGGAACTGGTTCTACTAGAGCAGTCATAACTTCTTCAGATTGTTATGCAGACCTCTAAAAACTTGACTGGATCATATCAAGACTCATATCTACAAACCTTTTAAACTGCATCCTCTGGTCTTCAACTTATCTTGGACTTTTACCTTAATGCCATCATTATTCTTCACTGTTCCTGATTGAGACTAATTTTCTCAATATCCTCAGCACATAGCTCATCCAATCCTTCTCATTAATGCAATATGAGTATGTTGACATCAATGACAACACTAGTTATCCTCATACTTGCAACATGATAGCCATTGTTACCCCTTGACATACCCATCTCCAAGGCGACATATTTTCAAGATCTTCAAGAAACGATAATCATACCAACAATTGGAGAGATTGCTATTGAATTACAATCTTTCTCTACATTTGAGAGGGGTAGCTCCATCGTAAGATAAAATTTAAGGTATTTGTGGCATTTTAACTAGAAATATCGAAAGGTAAAAGGGAAAAACTAAAAAAGAGATTTACAAAAACCCTACATAAAAACACACAAATATAAACTCAGATTTCATAGATTTACACAAACATAAAGAGGATTCATCACACAATTAGAATAGACATTCCCAGATTCATATGATGAACAAAAACAATAATAAGTACAATGTTGTAACAACAATGGAAGAATGACATGCCAAACCGACACATTGTGTGAAAAACTATATTAATACATTCAAATCAAGACACTGAGATTCTATTATACTTCTTCACATCGACTTCACGATTATAATTTTAATTGACAACAAATAATATTTTACAAAGACAAAAGTTATAAAGATTACTACAAGTTTGACATACAAAAAATCAGTAGTAACACAAAAAGACACAAAACACACAATCTAAATACTTTCTTTATTGTTTCTTTGAAGTTCCACCATTCCAAAAAAAAAAAAAAAACCCTTCTATCAAAATGAAAAAGCTAAAAAGCCCTCTATCTTCACTCAGTTCTGCTGAAAATAGAAAAAGAACTAGTACTGCTAAACCTCATTACTTGTGAACACATAGCCATTATAGATTCCTAGCCCATTACTAACTTGTAACCGATTCATAACTACTTTCTTTTAAACATTTAAAATATTACTGAGTCTTTTTTAATGAGCATGTATTTTCAACTCATATAAAAAAACACTTTACAAACATTAATAAAATTGATTTTATAAAAATAACAAGTTTACTCCCCGTGCAAATTCAACGGTCATTTGGTTGCCAAGATATTACGTCGAACATTTCGCGTGTAAATGTCACAAATGAAGATTTCTAGATTGATTTGCTTCTCAGTGTCATCTGGCAATTTTTCTTCAACTCTTCATTCTTAAGAGAATCGAAAATAACTATTTCCTCTAGTCTGTTCAACAGCTTTGTCCTGAAGTGCTCTTCTCTCTTCTTTTACTACCTGATCTCTTGCATCTTGCATATAGATGTGTGTCTGGAGTGTCCTGTAAATAATAAGAGATATAGAACACCATCCACCTAATGTAAAAAGTAAAATCCATTCCCATGATCTATTAGCATCCAGTATAACAACCACCATTGGAGGTCTTTCGCTCATGGATCTAAAGGCTTACCAATTGAGTAAACAATGAAACCAATATCCCTGAGCTTCTCTACGTCTACAATGTTATGCCCATAAAAAATGCATGTAGGTTTTTGCATATTATCATAGACCTTCTGATAGTTCACACTTTTGAATTCATCCTATTTTGTTAAAATGTACACTCCATGAGCATCCTTTGTAGCTTCATATGTGTCCTAAACAACACTAACTTGCTTGATAGCTAAAGGACTCGTTGGTTGCAAAGTAATAGGATAATCTTCATGGATAGATCCCTCTAAATTTGACCTTCGATTACTTGGGGATCATAAATTCTAATGTTTTCTCTGTCTCCAAGAAGTCCCTTGCTTGAGTATCACCAGTATCCTTCTTCGATGCAAAACCAAGAATGGAAAGCTTCTTTCCTGAAACTATATTGAACATTGAGGAAACTACATGGTTCACAAATCCTGCTTTCTGATAGTCATTAATATTAATAACTTGTTTCCAGTAGTTTGCCACCCGCGAAAATTCATTGCACTCACAGATGTAAATCAAGTTCAAGATATTTTTCTTGAATCATTATCCACCAAAACTGACACTAGTATTCAAGAACTTTGGATCATTCCTTGAATGTTTGCTAACAGCATAAGCATCTTCAATAACATTCGCAATCATTCGAGCAGCACTCTTCCAATAGGCTAGATCTGCAGGCTCTGCAACCCCAAGTGCTTTGGACTTTGTTGGTGTATTTGACTGAAACAAAGATAATGTCTGCCTCCACGACATGTTTTTCTAGATCAGTACTGAGAAACAGGTTTATACCTCTGCGGCTTTCGAGAACATGATTAAGTAGGGAGATGTTCATTATTCCAGGCCGCAATTCGAGCTACTGAGATGTCTACAACAACAACTTCAATGGCAGGGCGTTTTAAGGTAATGATAGCCATTGTTAGGCCCATTGTTAGCTCCAAGGCGGCAGATTTTCACCATCTTCACCTGCTACTATGAAATTCCAATCAAAAAACACAAATTCTGACTAATCTTCGGCCGCTAGGCTTAAACATCACACTAAGCTTTGACTTGCTTAGGTGGTTGGTGGCCCCTTCTCTTATTAATACATTAACAAAACAGATCAAGAGAAATGGCCCACCAGCCACCTAAGCAAGTCAAAGCTTAGTGTGTGCTGTTTAAACCCAAGGATCTTCAACTCTTCCCGAGCAAATAAAACCCTATTCTAAAGCTTTCATTCTTCAGCACAGCGAGGAGTGAAATTAAAAGGATTGTAGAATCCGTTTCTACACCTGCCAATTTCACTTGCTTTGCCACCTGCGTCATGGTGGCCCTAAAATCATTGAGGTATTCTATCTAACATTGTACGTTCCTTGTCCATGCTCCCACGCTTGCATAAATGTCTTATTAAATCATTTGCAAATAGAATATCTGAGAAAAATTCCCTTTTCATTACGCTTTGATGGATGATCATACTCTTTTCCAAAGCTCTGATTCTGGCACAGGCCGAGAGGACATGATAGTAAAGATTGTGAAGTGCAGTTTTACTCCTGAAAATTGCATTTAACTGAAGGTTTTTAATGCCTATTCAAGAAACCCGTTTTGCAAATATCCTGCAACAATGGCTTTCTATAATACATTTATTTGAGGCGTTTTAACTAACAGTTCTCGTTCCTTGTCTATGCTTTCACATTTTTCACATATGTCTACTAGATCATTTGCAAATATGATATTCGTCAAAAATCACCCTCCGATTATGCTTTTGATGAATGCCCATACCCTATTCCTCGGCTATGTTCACTTGCTTCGCTTATGCTCCCATGTTTTGCAGGATGCTGATCAAAATCTGGATTCCATGATGTTTCAATGAACGCCAACCCTGCATATTGTGTTTGCTTGAGACATCCATTATGTGGTCATATCCTGCAATCATGGCGGCTTGGAGAGGTTTAGGTCTTTTCCATCACACCCATTCTTCAGAGGAAGGAAGAAGACGAAGGAGATAGCCCTAACAGAAACAGTGGCGCAAATAGATGGTATGGACGAGGAAACCATAATCCAACAGTTTATAATTTGCTGACAGATATTAAAGATTGCTATGATAACAACAATGAATTCTTTAAGAAAACCAGAATTTTCTCTGGTGGCGAAATTGAAAGCGGAAAAAGTGTTTAAAACGGTCATACATTACCAGCGAGTTAGCGAATTGATTGGCTACTTCTTCAATGCTATGATGCTTCAACTCCATGATCTTTACCAAAAGAAACATAGGAATCTGGTTTTCTAAAACGAAAATGTCCTGCGTGATGCTTGCTCTAAATATATTATCATTCCTCGAATAAAGAATTCTATAGTAAAACACGCGTCCATAATAAATATTTTAGCCAGCTGTAAATGAGATATGCCTTTGAAGTATTCATCATTGTTATAATAGCAATCTTTAATATCGGTCAGCAAATTATTAAGGTGTTGGATTATGGTGTCCTCGTCCATACCCTTTATTTGGACCACTATTTCCGTTAGGGCTATCTCCTTCATCTTCTGTCCTTCCTGTGAACAATGGGTGTGATGGAAAAGACCTAAACCTATAAAGCTAGGAACATAGGCCGTACGATCACTAAAAATGCAAACAGAAGAAGACAAATTTTTCTCATGAAAATGTAGAAGTTCTCTGATGCGAGAAGCCATGGGTGCTGAGAAGATTAGAAAATGAGAATATAGAGGCTGATTCTAAGATTAGAAAATGAGAATATAGAGTTTGAGTATTATTTACATATAATAAAATGGATCTAGAGAATGGCAGAGCAAATTAATAGGTGCGAGGAAGGTGAATTATCATTTACATATAATAAAACGGATCAAGAGAATGGCCCGTGACTCGTCTAGTCGTTTCATTTTTCATGTGCTTTTTGAATCGGTTTCTTAGGTTTCTTTTTTTATTTTTGCCTGTTTTCTCGTTTCAATTCTCTTGTGCTTTTTGAGTCGTTTCGTAGGTTTCTGTTTAAATACATTATTCCTTTCAACTAAGCCATGAAAAAACAGTTTTAATTTTTGAGTCGTTTCGTAAGTTTCTCTTTAAATACGTTATTCCTTTCAACTAATCAATCGAAATATAGTTTTATTGATTATTTATAATTTAATGAGAAAATAGTTGAGTAATGTTATAGGTATTTTGGTTTAGTATTTTAATTATTGAGAATATAGACTTCAATAAATATTGCTGCAGTGTATATAGAAATTATTGGAAAGGAGAAATTAATTTCTATTGGTGTTCAGTTAAATATGTTTTTGTTAATGTCGTTGGTAAAAGAAATTCTTGTCTTTAGTAATGTAGATTTAAATTAAGTGTTTTTAATTTTTTAGATAATTATTTAAAAAAATAAAAAAACTTATATAAATATACATTTAGATTTTTTATGTTTTTATTATCTATTAGTCCAACAAAGCTTCCTATTGGAAAAAAAAAATTGTTTTCCTGAAAATTAGTTTTGTCAAAATAATTATTAATGTTGCTTTCATAATTTCATTTAATTATAATTGCTTAACCTTCTAACTTTAGAATAAATCTAAAAATAAAATAAAATTTTATTTATGTTCATTAATTAAAATAATATTAATCTAATTAATACACCTAGAGCTAGGTTTCATATAAATCCAAGTTAAAATTCACTCTAATGTTACTTGTTTTTATATTTCAATTTTTATGGAAAGAGGGATTGAAATTAAATAATTAAAATAAAACTTGATAGGTTAATTGTTTATAGAATATTAAAAGTCTATTTCAAGGTAAAGTGTAATACATAAAATTAATTATTAGTTACAAATGAAAAATAAGGATTCTATATCCAATTGTAGAAACTTAGACTAAATATCATTTGTATGACCATGAGAATGTATAGTGCAAAATAGAGATAAAATCTATAAAACCTTTAAAACAAAAACATGAAATACACATCAACAACAACCAAGACAATACTAGGAAATAACAAAATAATAGCATAATATTAGTAATCAAAACTAAAATGAAATGATAAGGAGGATTGATGAGTATAAAACCATTGAATGAAGTGCTAGACGCAAAGAAATGGCTCATAAAATCACTTATTTATGGTATAGAGAGGATGCAGGTGATTGCATATGAATTTGTCAAACTATTTTAATCTTTTGACCTTTATGAGTAGCCAAAAAAAAAATTTATTTGGAATGTGTGTCCTCTTATCTTAAGTGCATTTAAGACTAAGAACAAGAACATAAATGCTTACAAGAATAATAGTTAGTGTATCTACTACTATTGTCGTGTACAAAGGAGAATAAAAGATGTATTGTTCAGACATGCTAAGAAAGCAACTCAAGATCACTACAAGAAACAAAATAGTGTTTTGTTGTTGTTAGCTATCAAGACAAAGAGGTAATAAACATGCACATGCTTGAAAAATTAGAAAAGATATCTTGAGAAAATGCATATATAAAAGTATGAAAGGAGCTTGATCAAAGTAGAACTAAGATGATATCACCTCATTCCAAATGCTCATCAAGAGAATGTTCCAAAAATAGTGAGAGAAAGGTTTCTTTTGCTCAAGAAAGATGATTCTTCAAGTACAACACTTATCTATGGATGAATAATTTCATACAACTTACAAGATCAAGAGTTTCTATAGCAAAGGATAGAAGAAAAATAAGGGATCACACACAAAAATACTCACATAAAAATTGAACTATCAACAAGAGTGTTGTATATTGCAAAATAGTATCACAATATGAGAGCTCTTCTTTTTGATACAATGGTGTAGAAAGCACCCATACTATATTAAAATTGGAAGAGCTCAATATACATGAAATAACTAGGCTATGACCTACAGATCCAAAAATTATAGTTGTGGGGCCCTAACAAGCTGTTGCATATACCATCTAATATCTGCTAACATAAACTAACCAAAAACCAACCATCTGGAAGTAGCAATCATTTGGAGGAGTCACATTTCTCAGTGGGAAGAGGCTTAGTAGCTAGCTGAGCAACTGGACTTGGTGGGGTCATACCCAGTGGATGTGGTGCTAGATTTGGATCACATAGTCAAAGAAAATGGATGGCTCTATATAATTCCATATCTTTAGTGTTTGTCATAGGTGGAAGTTGGAAGTAGTGGGCTTCTAACATGCCATTCAATGTGCTAGAACATCCATTTCTTAGCCTTTTTTGCATCACATGGTACACATGACATAACCAAAAAGGAGCAAAGTAGCTCAATTAAGAAGAGGCCACCCACTAGAGCTTCTCCCACCTACAAATAATACTCTTCCAAGACACACTTCCACCTCTATGTGTTTATAAGGTACTCGTGAATGTAACCAAAGCTAATTGATTCCATGAAATCTATCTCTTGCACTATATCCATTGTGTTTGATAGTAGAATCATGGTGACCTCAGAAATCCTTAGAACCTGGGAAGAGGCTCTAAGTAGTTGTTCCCCAATGATGGTCTTGAAGTTGAATTCAACATGAGGGTAGCCAATATCAATTAAATTTAATGATCTACAATGCATGATGAGCTGTTTCCAAAAAAGACTCCTTGGGTAGCAAGCAATGTCTCTATTTCTTGAGTGATTCAACAATAAACATAAAAATCTTGGTCATATTTTCTTTTTGGAAACTCTACTTCATCAAATTTATTGAATCAAGTCTTTTTACAACCCTACAAGCGACTCTTCCCAAAGTCTCTCTTCTTCATATTGAACTTTATTACATTCTAACTATAAATATTTCCTTCTAAAGGTATCTATAAACTTGTCCCCAACCATAAATTCCCTTTGTCTTCTTGTCTCATTAGCCATCTCCTTGTATGTTTTATTCATCTTAGATGCAATTGACTCTCTATTTTTTAACTTACTTCTTTTGTGTTCCATGAATTCTTCTACCTTTTCACTTTCCTTTTTTCCTTTATAATGTACCCTAACTCAGATACATTTCATGATTTGTCACCCAATAGAATCTAAAATGGTGTCTTTTATTTACTCTAGTTTAGTAAATTATTAAATGCAAAATTTGCTTGTGGCAGAACCATATCCTAATTTTCTACCTTTTCTCTGACTAGCCACCTCAACAAGTTACCTAAATTCTTATTCAAAAATTCTATTTGTCCATCATATTATGGGTAACATGTTAAACTACACTTTAAATCTATCTTCATTTTTTCAATAGTTTCTTTCAAAAGTACCCAATTTTTTTTGTATCCCTAACTAAAACTATACTATTTGGCAAACCATGCAATCTCACAACTTCTTCAAAAAATAAGTTAGCTATATGTAAGTTACAAAAATGCTCTTTTCATATGGAATGAAATATTCCATCTTAGAAAACCTATTAATATCTACAAATATTGAATCATACCCTCTTTTTGTTCCTCCAAAACTAAATACAAGCTACATACTTATGTCTTCCCAAGGTCTCTCTTGTATTAGCCATGACCAATACAAACCAACCTTTTTACTATCCGCTTCTCAATTTGATAAGTCTTCCAACCTTGAATAAATTGACTTACATCCTCATAGAGATACAACAAAAAAATAGTTTTCTCATTGATGCAACTAGCTTGTCTATCCTAAAATGTCTAACTAAACTACTACAATGCTTCTCCTTCATTATATTTTCTCTAATGGAGCCTCTTAGTATATACAATTGGTTTCCCTTAAACAACATCCCATTATGGATGAAGTAATCTAACAACATACTTCTATCCATGCTTACTTAACTCATTACATGCCTTCCATGCCTCTAAAAAATTAGGATCACACTTATACAAATGATTTATCTCTTCAAGACCAACTACTTATACCTTATATTTGTCATCAATTTTGTCTCCTACTCAAGAAATCATCAAACTTATTTGACTTCCCACTTCTATGTTTCGATACAAAAGTATAACTTTGCATAAATTCAACATAATGCATGTCTTTGGTTTAACTTACCTTGACTATTCAAATATTGCAATGCTTAATGGTGGATTTATAGCACAAACTCCTTCGACAACAAGTAATGTCTCCATTTCTTCAATGCTTAGATTATAACATAAAATTCCAATTCATAGACTAAATATCTTCTCCTCACATCATTTAATTTCTCACTGAAATAGGCCACTAGTCTTCCTTCTTAACTTTGTACCACTTAAATTGCATCTCCACTTGTCTCAAAACCAATCTAAAATATATTGTTGAGATCTAGTAAAGCTAGCATTGGTTGTTTTTTCACCTTCTTTAGCAACACAAATCTCCTATATGCTCCTATCATCCACCTAAATTCCTTCTTATCTACCCTTGTTCTTTCAATTAGTGGTACATAAATAACCCTAAAATTTCTAATAAATTTCCTATAAAAACTTTCCAACCCATATAAATAGCTTACCTCTTCAACACTTGTTGTTGTACCACAATTGATCTCACTTTCTCTAGATCAATATTCAAACCTTCAGTTAAGATTACAAATCCTAGGTATACCAACTTCTTCATGAAATTATATTTCTTTAAATTAATCAATGACTTATCCTCTCTCAATCTTTGTAACACTAGAATAATATGCTCTAGATGTTCTTCCTTAGCCTTACTATAAATTAGAATATCATCCAAGTTAATAATCACAAAATTACACAAAAAATTCTTCAATACCTCATTCATTAGTCTCATAGATGTACTTGGCACATTAATCAACCCAAAAGACATAGCCAAACACTTATGCATTCCTTCATTAATCTTACATGCTGTCTTCCACTCATCTCCTTATTTGATTCTAATTTAATGGTAGTTTCTTTATAAGTTAATCTTGGTAAAGTACCTTACTCCACTCAAATTGTCCATTATATCATCCATCCTTGGTAATGAGAATATGTACCTATAGTGTCCAAAATCGCATATGGGTGTGTGTAAGAAGTTGAGTCCACATTTTTGCCAAAAAGTGGAAGTGTTTTCCCTGATTTTTAGAATTTGTCACATTTGACCTAAAAATTTAAAGCACTTAAAGATTGAATCTTTAAAAAAGTTAGTAATATGAAATGTAGTACTTAGACTCTAGTTTTCAAATATGTAATTTATTCTAATACCTAGATGATAAAAATTGATTTTCAATAGGCATGTCTAAAAACCACTGTTTAAAAGTCACTTTTTTTACCATACCATACATGTGTACGTCAACCATATTTTGACCTAAATAATTGTATTTTTCTAAATCCTTTTGGGAAAAGATCTGTAACACACTGAAGATTGTTGATGATATTTTTTTGTAATTTTTTTGAATATTTTTTAATTAGTTTTTATTGGTCGTAATTGTTGTTTTGAAAATCCCTCGTGTATGTCACGCATAAGATGACCTAAACTTATCATTTTTTGATCTTTTTATCAAATTTAAAAGAATTGTCTAAAGATTGTTGACGTATAATTTAGTTTTCAAAAAAATATTTTAATAAAAAATTATTAAAATAATAAGAAAACCTAATATTTCAAGTTTATGGACCAATTTCATCAAAAATTATTTAAAAAATAGAAAAAATAACCAAATTGTAAAAAAATAATTACATATTTAGAATCTACGTAATCTCCTCTATAATTGTTTTTAATTTCATCAAAAAATTATGTAAGAAATGTATTCAGACATATGTCCAAAGTCACTCTTTTCTAGTGACACTGACATGACCTTCAAGTTACATGTCAAAATAGGTCCAAAGCCAAGGGTTGGGTTCCCAAGCCTTTTCTTGACCCAAAACCCATAGCAGAAACCATGTCTAGATTTCAAATTTCAAGAAACTAGATCCTGTTTCCTAAATGGGATCCTGTTTTCATTTTTATTAATTCCAACAATGCAAAATAAAATGGGATCCCATTTAGGATAGGGATCCTGTAGAAAATAGGATCTTGTATCCTAAATAGGATCCCATTTCATAAATGGGGTCCCAATTGGTTTTTGACCATTTTTTTAAATTTACTGATAAAAAATTATTGTCAAGTCTGTAACTTGACATCTTACATGACTCTATATGGCCGAAAGTGACATTTTTTGCAATTTTTATCAAATCTTGTCTTCTACATGCTCTTAATCTTGCAGTTTCATTTGAACTTTGGAAGAAGGAAACATTGGGACAATTTTGGAGTGGAATTGTGTTCATTTTCTATTCATTTGATGGAGGAATAAAAAAGAGACTTTTACTATTGAAATTTATTTGTACTTCAGAATTTTGTAATCATGGGATCACATCGTCATCAAGCAAATAGGGAGAAGGAGGAAAAATGACAAAGAGATAGAAGAATGAGGATTCGAGCAATGAATAATGTTGAAGCATCCGATTCCATGACTATTGAATATAAAAACATTGAAGAGACCATGGATGTAGATGATGTAAATTTGCAAGAGGTGAATGTGGAAGATAATTTGATTATAGAAACTAATCTTGGTATGTCTTTAAGTCCACCTTTGAATGCTATGGAGAATGTGAAAATAGGCATGAATCCAAGTATGTCTTTAAATCCACCTTTGAATGATATGGAAAATGTGATTATAGATGATCTTCATATTCATCATTTAAAAGAAGCTAGATATAACAATGTTGAGATCGATTTAATTCATAGACAAGTTGTAGAAATGGATATTGAAAGTGAAATCCCTTCTGTTGGTCAAAATGAAAATCCTTTTGTTGTTGAAAGTGAAAATCCTTGTGTTCAAGGTGAAAATGAAAATCCTTTTGTTGTTGAAAATGAAAATCCCTGTGTTGTTGAAAACAAAAATATTTTTTTTAAAAATTGAAAGTACTATTTTGGATAATCTTCTTGGTAAGATTTCTTGGAGACAAATAAGAACATATGCCAATAGATTATACAAACAATTTTTTTTATCAAAAATACTATCATTTCAATATCAATTCATGATGCAATTGATAAGAATGTGAAAAACAAGAAAAGAAATGAAAAAGTTAGGCATTTTTGTGAAATCAAAAAGAAAAGATGAATCACATAAACATGCTATATGTACTGTTGCTAGTGCTATTGAGTCTATTGGAAAGCAGAGTCAATCTAAAGATAAGAATGTGGCATGACAAGCTATAACAACTACTATAGTTAATAAAACAACTTTGGATAAAAGAATATTAAGCAACATTAGTGCAATTCTAAACATACATCCTAAAACATTGGTAAGAGTGGAAAAGAGAAGACAAAGTACAGAAAATATTCCAATCAACCAATGTTGGAGTTTTAGTGGTTGACTCCCAAGGTCTGACATGAAATTAAATATTGAAGTCAAATCTTTGGTTGAAAAATATTGGCATGATAATACTAGGATATCATCTAACACTAGAGATGTTTTGAAATTAAGAGTTGGGTCCAAAACTCACGATCCTCATCCAAAACACCTATTAGACACAACTCAAACCGAATTTTATAGAAATTTTTTAGATGATTCAGTGTTATCTGAAAATATTAACATAAGCGAAAGATCATTTTAAAAATGTAAACCTTGGTATGTCAAAATTAATAAGTAAGAAATCTTTTGTTGTTGTAAAATGCATGTGCAATTTCATTATTAATATGAATTTTTTTATATATACATTGTACTTTACATACTAACATGATTATGCAGGAGTGTGGTATTAATATGCCACCTGAAACAATCAAGAAGTTTAAAGCAAGTTTGTTTTATGAAAGATCTAATGGGCATTCATTTTATTTAAGTTCATGTATTTCTTGACAATGCACTAGTTGTGGCAATCTTTCATTCTTGGGAGTTTGTATGCATGAAAGTGTTGAAAATGATATTGGACAACAATTAGTGGATGTTAAAAGATTTACGAATGTTGAGTATTCTTTAAATGATGGAAAATTTGGAAAGCATTGTGATTTAAGAGTAAGATTTACCAAAATATGTCAAACACTCTCAACATGCTCAATGCCTTGATGGACAATTTCGCACATGTAGAAACACATTTCCTATTGGAGTTATACTATCAGTGGTTGATTTTGTAGAAAACTATACTCTTGCTTCACAAGAGGAAATCCAATCATAGTATTACAATTCAGTGCAAGTGGCTATGTTTGTTCATATTGTATATAGGCATAAAGATGATAGTATAGAGGATGATAGAAATTTTTTGAGGGAATATCATTTCTATTTGAGTGGAAATTGGTTACACTTGTCAGAGTATGTTCAATATCGTTTCAATATATTTTATACAAATTTAAGAGAAAGAGGAATCCAGATGAGAGAACATCTCATATGGTTAGATAATTGTATGGGATAGTTCAAGAATGCTCAAATGTTTTATTAGTTAAGTAGGGTTCACAAGGAAAGTAATGTCCAACATATGTGGAGTTTTTTTGAAGCTTGTCATGGTAAAGGAGAACATGATGGAGTTGGTCCCTATGTTAAAAGAATTCTTGCTAGAGAGCACTTGAAATTTTAGGGTGTACTAAAATTGATAGATGCACGTGCGATTGTGGATTGGTGCAATACAAAATTATCTAAAAGATCAAGAAAGTACTCAATAGTTCAATGATTCTTTTGGTTGGTTAAAGAAGAAAACACTCTACATAGAATTGATTATGAGACAGTTAGTAGATGTACTAAATGGCATTTATTTAAGAGTTTGAATGCAATCACATGGGCTATATGGACAAGGGAGCTTGCATGTTTTTGTCAGTTTTGTATTTCAGGAGATTGGGAAGCATGTGAGAATACAGAATGGGTTGAAGAGTGGAAGCAAAGATCATTGACACCTACACAAACACACGATCAATATGGTACAACAATTGAAGACAATGATGATGTGTTTGCATTGAATAACTATGACCGTGTTTCATACCTTGTACAAGAAGGTAATTCAATTCAATTTATTTCATTTTATTTCACTTTATTACTATTTTGTAATATATTTAATTATAAATGGATGCATGTATGTAGAAATTGGTCAAATTATATGTCACACAAGTTATTGAATTAAATTTGTTTGCAAGACATGTGTATGATGTTGTTGCACCCGAGGAGAATGAAGAGGAAACAAAATATTGGTTGGCTCGATGTGTGGAGTCTGAACATCAGTTAATAACACCTTGAGAAGATGATGATGCCTTTCATTATCTAACAGGTTTGGTGGTGGTTGTTGGCACTAGGCTATGAATATACCTAACAAGGAAAAATGGTTTGCTTGCATTTGAAGATTATGAAACACATAAGAAGATTATACACTACTCACATTTGGTGGTGGCAAAAAATATAAAACTAGTGAGGTATCGTGGAAGACTTGCTAATAAAGAGCTATGGAAAATTTCTATGGAAGAGCATGAGATAATCATAGATGCATTGCAAAAAAGAGAGGATGTAGATGGTATAATGGAATAAATTTTTAGGCATGTATATAGTTGTATATATTTAAATGATAGTTAACATAGTTGTATTAAGTCATCCCCTTAGTTCCCCTTAAGCCATCCTCTTACCTACCCTTAATCAATTTCCTATAAATATAGAACTATTTTTCTCACATGACACATAATTTTCTCCCCTTACACTACCTCTCTTACATCCCCTTAAGTCATCGTCTAAAATCCCCTTAATCCATTCTCTTACCTCCCCTTACATTCATTATTTTTGCAGGTCCCCTGCAAGTCTAGAGATCCTACATGATTATATCGATGAACATTTCTATATTATTTCATTCTCATTTGACCTTCTATAAATTATTCTCTTTATCTTAAAATTTGTATCAACTCATGTATATATAGTTTATTTACTTACATTCATTATTTTGCAAGTGTACCCTACATGAAGATTTTGCATGATTGTCACTACATGTTTTGACCATACAAATTTGTTAGATCAAATTTGTAGTCTTCAACTTAAAGTGAATGCATTAGGTAATTGTATATAGACTCATATCTTTCATATTGTGTGTTATTTAGTTACATATTGCATCAATGTTTTGTGTTTTTGATATATTATTTCATTCTCATTTCACCTTCTATAGCATTCCCTTTATCTTAAAATTTGTGTTGACCCATGTAGTTTATGCTTATATACATAGAACTTTAAAATTTATTTATTGTCATTTCGTATCCCTAAGCCATCATCACATTCATCACATACTTTGAGAAAAAAAAGACAATGCAGATTCAACCTACAACATGGAATACTTGTAAATACAGGTAAGTGTATATATATAATTTTATATAAATTTAAATACATGTTTTGATGATATATTGATATTTCTTATATACATAGTTAAAATTGATTTACTGTCATTTTGATATCAGGTGGTTGAATAGGCTACATTTTGATGATCTACCATGAGTTTTGGATTTCCTTGAGATGGCATATCCACATTTTGTAAATATTGTTTTGAGTTGGCATATATGCCAAATTTGTATATGTACATACACAATTACTCTACACTTATATATATAAAAATCAATATTTGATATATTTTGTTCATTGTGTGCATGTTTTCCTACTTTGAAACTTATTAAAATTTGAATGTATAATCAATTTGTCATGAATATTACTAATAAATTTGGTTACCTTGCATAACTTAACCAAATTTATATTTATTCTAATTAATTATATCAATTGTGATTGAACATGAGACATACTTTGAATTCTTTGATCCCCTTGCGAAATCCTATTAAGACTAATTAAGCCATCCTACGAGGACCCCTTAAACCATCATTTCTCATAATTACTTTGTCATGTATATTACTGTTAAATTTGCTTGCCTTGCACAACTTCACTAAATTTATATATATATTAATTAATTATAACAATTGTGATTAAACATGAGACATACATTGAATTCTTTGATCCCCTTAAGACATCCTATCAAGACCCCTTAAACCATCATGTATCATAATCACTTTGTCATGTATATTACTATTAAATTTGGTTGCCTTGCGCAACTTCACCAAATTTATATATATTCTAATTAATTATATCAATTGTGATTGAACATGAGATATACTTTGAATTCTTTGATCCCCTAAAGACGTCCTATTATGACCCCTTAAGCCATAATTTCTATAATCACTTTGTCATGTATATTACTGTTAAATTTGGTTGCCTTGGGCAACTTCACCAAATATATATATATATATATATATATATATATATATATATATATATATATAATTAATTATATCAATTGTGATTGAACATGAGACATACTTTGAATTCTTTGGTCTCCTTAAGACATCCTATTAGGACCCCTTAATCAATCCTATAAGGACATCTTAAGCCATCATCTCATATAATCACTTTTTCATGTATATTAATGTTAAATTTGGTTGCCTTGGGCAACTTCACCAAATTTATATATATTCTAATTAATTATATCAATTGTGATTGAACATGAGACATACTTTGAATTCTTTGATCCCCTTAACACATCCTATTAGGACCCCTTAAGTCATCCTATGAGGACCCCTTAAGCCATCATTTCTCATAATCACTTTGTCGTGTATATTACTGTTTAATCTGGTTGCCTCGCATAACTTCACGAAATTTATATATATTCTAATTAATTATATAAATTTTGATTCAACATGAGACATACTTTGAATTCTTTGATCCCGTTAAGATATCCTATTAAGACCCCTTAAGACATCCTATTTAGACCCCTTAAGCCATCATTTCTCCTAAGACCCCTTAATTCATATAATCCTAATTAATCATATCAATTGTGATTGAACATGAGACATACTTTGAATTCTTTGATCCCCTTCAGAAAATTTTGAATTATTGTATATTGTTGATTTTCATGATCTTGAATAGCATCAAAAGTAATACATGTATAGAATCAAAAGTAATAATATATAACATGTGCTTCACATTTGTATAATTCCCTATTCCTATTCTAATACTATCGAATGTTTTGACTACATGAATCAAAATTGTAAAGTAAAAATATTTGAAATGCTTATGTTTTTTCCTAACTTGTGAATATTTTATTATTGTTATCACTAAGTTATAAGTAATTAAATTTCATAAATATAACTATAAGAACCTTAGATAACATTAGTATAAATAAAATATGGTCTCAGAAGGAAAATTAATATGTTCAAGTAAAAAATTCATAAATGTACAACAATAGTTGATAAAATACTGAAATTAATAGATTCCATGAAACAATATATATAGTCCATGAAACAATATATAAAGTCCATGAAAATATTGAAACATATATATAGATCTAGTCCACATGTGAAATACTGAAATACAGAAACATGTACATACAGAGTCCATGAAATACTGAATTATTAAAACATGTATAAAGAGTATGTATGCAACATGTATTAAAACATATATAGAGTCCATGGAATGTACTAAAACATGAAATGTACTCAAACATATATGTGTGTGTGTGTGTGTGTGTGTGTGTGTGTGACTCCTATCATCCCTATAATCAAGATACCTATTCACTCCACGTGGACTAGGATGATCTGAATTAGTCTAAACAAGAAAAAGAAACTTGAAATCAGATTTAAAATGTTTAAAAATGATAATTTAATTCATTTTAATTTATAAAATCATAAAAAATATGATATTAGGCTGCTCATCTCCTCTAACGACCTACTCTGCATGCTCTGTTACATGACCTATCTCACGCTATAGAAGCAAAAGAATTCAACACATGTCAACATATATTCTATTGAAATATACTTTAATTTTACAATGTACATTATAATTGACTTTAAATATAATCTAAATTTTAAATTATACTATATGAGGTTGCTCATCTCCTCTGTATTCCTGCTCTGTATGTGTTGTTGTAGGTGGTATGGCATTAGCAAGACGAAACATGTCACTAACAAGGTCCTATTAGGTCATTTATAAAACACATGTACAAATTAGGTTAAAAGATATATATTCACTTGTGTACCCAATTTTTGTTTTAATCTATTGAAAAGACCTACATACGTTCACATAGAAAATTTTTTCAACAACCTAAAATGCAATAGACTCCTGAAATTGACTTGGATAATCTAGGTGTGTTGCAATACCCATCCTCATTATTGTGTCAACCTACATAGACATATTTTTAATATAAGTACATGCACATTTGATATAGTGAATTCAAAATAAAAAATCTAAGTATAGTTTTTTAAAATAGTATACATACAAGTGGCTCATGTGAGATGTCCGATAATGGAGGAGCACTCAACACACCCTCTAGAGGATCCAATGTGGAAGTCAGATTACTTCGCTAAACCAACATAAATATTTAACACATTTTCAGGACTGAATTATAAATTAAAATCAAGTTAAAATTCTTTAATATATATTTAAAAAATCAATCAAAATACCCCAAATGGGTGGTTAACATGAATAGGTATCGATGTAAAACAAAATCAATCAAAAGAACTCCTTGTGCCTATGGCCATCATCTACACCAAACAATTTGATGGTTAAAATATTAGAATTTAATTGATCTATATGTTCATTAAAAACACATACCTAAAATTGTTATAAATTCAACATGTGTACATATATATATACCCGTGTCGAATGATCAGTGGGGTGATCCAAGCAACAATTATAAAATCAACAAATGGACCAATATCATTAGATGCTCCACATGTAGCTAAAGTGGGTGCTACCTAATCAGGTCCATAACATAACTAATTACAACTCATACACATATGAGGCATCAACACATGTGGAGTGGTACTAGGACTAGTTCCACCATCAGCTCCTCCACAGTTTCCCCCACTAGCCCCAGCTACCATTTCAAAAGTCTGCTCATCGAGGCTAGCCGGGAGTGCACTTAATGCTCCTAGTGCAGATACCGCCGCATGATGCTGGATGGGTGCAGGAATGACAGCAAAAGGAGGGTCGACAAGAGGTTGAGCAGGTATGGGTCATTGGGATCAACCTATGCCCCTAACCTCTATTGTGGCATGCTTCCACCAACACCCTAGAATGATCTAAAATGAAAATAATTGGGTTTCCTATTCATCAAAAACTCTGCATATAATTTTCTCAAAAAGTATAGAGGAACCTCACAATTTGCATGAGGTGGATAATCAAATACCATCCACAACTGATCCCAAAAATTGGCAGACATCTCTGCATGTCTACACCACCTAATTGATATCCTTTTCTTGTCTAGGGGAATTGGTTCATTGGTGATGGGGTGCCTAAAATATTGAGCTAAATGGGCTTTTGTGATTTTCAAATCTAGTATATCCCTATAAGAGAGGCCATCAGAATAAAACTAGTGCCTCTCCTCTCTCCATAATCTAAACCTCTCTATGTTAGAATCAATGGACCTAATAGAATCTACAACATTTTGCATCAAGTGAGGTGGCATAAATTGTTCATTTCTAATGGCATTGATTTTTTCTTCAATGGAACTGATATTTTCATTAATTCTAGCTCACAAGCAAGCCTCATCAGATCCAAGTGGGGGTGGAGGTGGAGGTCGCTCAGGGTGTTTAGGTGATGGGGGTGGAGGAGGTGCATTGAGGAAATCCTCAAAATCAAACTAAATATCCATGATATAAAAACTATGAACCTGCATATACATAGATATACAAACAAACTTACAAAATTAACTTTCAAGAATCTATATATATATATATATATATATATATATTAAAAAAACTAGATATTATACATGTTGAGAAATTTTACAAGAAATAAATAAATTAAACATACATGACTACATTTAAAAGAAAAATTAGGATCTTCATACACATACATACATCATTCAACTTAAGCATACCTACAAATTTTAAAATTTAAGAGATTCTAACTATGTAATTTTAATACATGTACATACTAAAAAAATATACTAAAAACATACAGAAAAAAGGGTAAATTTCTAACAAAATGTGTAAGGCTCATTTATGTCTAAGGAATACAAAATTTTGTGGCTTGATACATACTTTAAAGTGTTTACAAGGAATAGTAAAGTTTCCTCTTAAATCCTATTTTACTAAATCCCCTTAATCCACATGTCATATTTCCTAGGTCCATAAACCATCCTAATGGAATGATTATGTCCATAGTTGACCAACTTTAATATATATATCTTTAACAAGTTTATAAAAACCTCAAGCATCTAACATTATACAAATTGATCAAATGTGAATGATCGATTTGAATATTTTTAGTAGCTTGATGGGATTAATGAGTAGATTTCAAGTTGTACCATCTATATCCTCTTACGATGAGCCTTAAGCAATTTTCTTTAATCCCCTAAACCCTAAACCCTAAACCCTAAACCCTGAAACCTAAAACCTAAGCCCTAAACCTCAAACCCTTAACTGTAAACCCTAAACCCTTAACCCTATTTATCCTTAACCCTTAACCCTTAACCCTTAACCCTAAACCCTTAACCCTGAACTCTTAACCCTAAACCCTTAACCCTTAACCCTAAACCCTTAAACCTAAAACCTAAACCCTAAACCCTAAATTGTAAAACCTAAACCTTTAACCCTAAACACTAAACCCTAAAAACCTAACCCTAAACCCTAAACCATTAATCCTATTTACCCTTAAACCTAAACCCTTAATTCTTAACCCAAAACCTAAACCCTAAAGCCTAAACCCTATTTACCCTTAAACATAAACCCTAAATCCTTAACCCTAAATCTCCTTAATCCATGTCATCTTTCCTACGTCCATAAACCATTCTAATGGAATGATTTTATATCTTTTAAAATTATGTAAAAGCTTCAAGCATCTAACATTATATAAATTGATCAAATGTGAATTATCAGTTTGACTATTATTAGTGGCTTAAGGAGTTTAATGAGTAGATTTCAAGTTGTAGGTCATCTACATCCTCTTAGATCATCCCTTGACAATGAGTAGATTTCACGAGGATTAGTACTATTATTAGTGGCTTAAGGGGATTTTATGATCATCCCTTGACAATGAGATGTGGTTTTTCTATCTTTGAAAAACAAATAATTTTTAATGTGATGTAAAATCTAGTTTTGTAGGGCCACATTTTGATGGACTACTGTTGCAGGTTAATTATTGGTTGTTTCAACTCCCTACCTATAATTAATTGATAGTACACTTTTCATTTTACATATACTATTTTTTAAAATGTATTTATGAGGTAATTAATAACATATGATGGCCTCCTATTGTTAATAACTAACTATAAACTTACCATTTTGATGAGATATTATTGATTTCTATTCATTTATGTCTAAGGAATATAAAACATTGTGGGTTGATATAAAATGAGTAGATTTCAAGTTGTACCATCTACACCCTCTTAGGAAAGGTCTTAATTGATTTTCATAAATCCCTTTAATCCACATGTCATCTTTCCTAGGTCCATTAACCTAAACCCTAAACCCTAAACTTTAAACCCTTAATTGTTAACCCTAAATCCTAAACACTAAACCCTAAATCCTTAACCCTAAATCCTAAACACTAAACCCTAAAACCTAAACCCTTAACTCTAAACCCTTAACACTTAACCCTTAACCATAGACCCTAAACCATAAACCCTAAACCCTAAACCCTTAACCCTTAACACTAAACCCTAAACCTTAAACCCTAAATCCTTAACCATCTACATCCTCTTAGGCCAGGCCTTAAGTAATTTTCTTAAATCCCCTTAATCCATGTCATCTTTTCTAGGTCCATAAACCATGCTAATGGAATGATTTTGTCTTAAGTTGGCCACCTTTAATATATATATCTTTAACAAGTTTGTAAAAAATTCAAGCATCTAACATTACAAAAATTGATCAAATGTGAATGATCAGTTTGACTATTATTAGTGGCTTAAGGAGATTAATGAGTAAATTTCAAGTTATATGTCATCTACATCCTCTTAGATCATCCCTTGACAATGAGATGTGGTTTGTCTACCTGTGAAAAACAAATAATTGTTAATGTCAATGTGAAATCTAGTTTTCTAGGGCCACATTTTGATGAACTATTGTTGTAGGTTAATTATTGGTTGTTTCAACCCCCTACCTTTATTTAATTGATAGTATACATTTCATTTTACGTATCCTATTTTTAAAATGTATTTAGGAAGTAATTAATAACATATGATGGCATCCTATTGTTAATTAATAACTATAAACTTACCATTTTGATGAGATATTAGTGTTTTCTACTCATTTATGTCTAACACATATAAAATTTTATGGCTTGATATAAAATCAGTAGATTTCAAGTTGTACCATCGACATCCTCTTAGGACAGGCCTTTAGCAATTTTCTTAAATCCCCTTAATCCACATACAATCTTTCCTAGGTCCATGAACCCTGACCCTTAAACCCTAAACCCTTAACCCTTAACCCTAATCCCTAAACCCTAAACCCTAGACCCTAGACCCTAGACCCTAAACCCTTAACCCTTAACCCTAAACCCTAAACCCTAAACCCTTAACCCTTAACCCTAAAATGTAAACCCTAAACATTTAACCCAAAACCTTTAACCCTTAACCCTAAACCCTAAACCCTAAACCCAAACTCCTTAACTATCTACATCCTCTTAGGATGAGCCTTATGCAATTTTATTAAATCCCCTTTGTATGTTAGGGTAAAATTGCAAATTAGGGCAATTGAATAAACAGCAATGATAAAAACCCTAGCAATGCACAATGAAGCACAAGACAACATGAAAATCAAAATAACAAATATAAATGCAAACCGATCTCCATGCTATGCTCGATTTATCTCCATTGCTCTTCTCCACCTCGCATGAGCATGCAAGATTTTGAAGGATTATTGTTGGAGGAATGTTGGATGCTCACTTCTGTAGCATAACATTAAGATGAAGATGATATGAGGATGATAGTTGAAGGATGCAAAGGCTCTAATGATATTTTGACAGAATAATCAATGCCTGCTAATGGCTTATGAGGGGTTTGATTTATAGGAAAGGCTTGGTTTAAATGGATGGTTGAGATTAAAAGCTAAATGATTGATGTGGACGGCTAGGATTGATTAGTTATCCCACTCTTCAAGGGAGTTGTAGTCATTTGACAAGTGTCAAGGAGAATAGGGCTCATGTGTGCTTGTGTACATAAAAAGTACTACATATAAAAGATATTAAATAAAATGCTGTAGTACCACTTATTTTTTTAAATGAAAGAGGCACACATGTCGGCTAAATGATAAGATAAATTAATTAAATAAATAAATTTTATTTAATTAATTGGAAAGTCAACTTATAATGAAATGTGAGAACTTAATTCAAATAAAATATTTGAATTAGTTGGTATATGAGTTGGATATTAATTAAATAAATAAAATTTATTTAATTAATTGGATAGTGGGATTAGGATATGATGTGGAAATTAATTAAATAAATAAAATTTATTTAATTAATTGGCTAAGTGGGATAAGGATGGGATTTTGGACAAAATGCTACATGATGTCTAAGTGATGTTTTTGACAAGGTGTTGCTAGACATGAACAAAGTTGGGACAAATTTGGGTGTCTACATTTTGCCCCTCTTTGAGATGATGTTCGAGATGATGAGCTTTGTATCGAGTAACATCATTTCAAAGAAGCTATGGTATGGATAGAGGATAGGATGATGATGATGATGATGATGATGATGATGCCCCCTCAAGAGGTTAGGCAGGTTGGACAAACACGGGTAGGCTCTCGAAATGAAATGGATTGGCTATAGAATAAAGATAAGGGGATAGATAGAAGAAATGGAAATGTGTTATGCTACAATGAATGTGAGCAACCATAATGTTTGATATAGCACTTGACGTTATGCACCAAGGTATAAGGACCAGGGTGACGATGTGTCTCGTGCCCCAGCGTAATACAACCTTGTCTAGATACAAGATATGAATATTAGCTGGAATGGTATTGAGATGATGCAAATGCAAGATAAAATGATAACACACACAAGCAAGCAAGCAAGCATGCGCAAATGATTCAAAAACAAACAAGGTATTGCCCCTGTCAAGCTGTAAACCAATGATTGATTGTTTGATTGATGATAGTTGACAGTGTTGTCATTGCGGGGAAAGCTATATCCCTAGATTAACACAGGGTTGTTTGCTAAGTTGGTTGGCTAGTTGGCTAATTGATTTGGCTTACAACAAGGCTAGGATCAAGACCATTGATTGCGATTGGATAACTTGGCTTGATTGATTAACTTGATTGGTATGGATTAAGGATGATTTGCATTTGGATCATTGCTTGGAATGATTTGATTGGATGATTAAAGGATGAAGATTGATGAAGGATAGATTGATTTGATGAAATGTTGATGATGGGATGATATGTGGTGGATTGAGCTGCCTTTGATTTGCTGGAGTGGTTGGATTTGGTTTGATTGGAGTTGATGTGATTGAGTTGATTTGCTTTGGTGTTGATGTTGATGATTGATAGGATTTGTTTTGATAGTTGGCTTGATGTGCTTTGGTTTTGATCTTTGCTATTGTTGGGTTGATTGTTTTGATGATTGGATTGTTTTGAATGATGATAGTGATGGTGTGATGATTAGAGTGTTCACTCAATCTAAGCATAAGAAAGTGTTCTCAGTATGCTCAAAGGATGTAAAACAAACAAGGTATTGCCCTTGTCAAGTCATAAACCAATGATTGATTGTTTGATTGTTTTGATAGATAGTGTTGTCATTGTGGGGAAAGCTATATCCCTAGATCAACACAAAGATGTGGGAACGCTATATCCCATTGATGATGATTGATGATTGTTTGATTTGGTTCATGAAAAGATTAGGATCAAAACCCATTGATTTGATTGGATAATGTTCCTTAATTGATTAGCTTGCTTGATATGGATTAATGTGACTTGAATTTAAGATCATTGCTTAGATTGATTAGATTGATATGATTGGAAGAAGTGATTGATTGAAATGGGTGAATGAATGTTATTGATAAGAAGAATTGATGGTGATGATGATGATTGAATGTTGATGGAGTTGATTGTTTTGGATGAGGCTATTGGTTTTATTGCTTGGATTTTTCATTGGATATTTAATTTTTTTGAAGTTTTTGACATATTTGATTTTTTTGGATTTTTTGACAATGTTTTGGGATGTCAATGGATTTACAATTTGGGTAGCCTTTGTGCTAGATACCAATGACAAGGGAGAAAACCAAGTCTAGGGGCAAAGGATGGATAAAAGGATGGATGATAATGGATAAGATGAAAGGCTGATGAGAGTTGGATGGATAGAAGAGAGGATAGGCCATATAAGGGATGGATGCTCGCCTCATGATAAACGGATAGGTAGGCTATAGTAGAAAGCTCATGATAAATAGATGGCGATAAGCTATAAGATGGAAAGCTCATGATAAGGGTACGCCATAGTGGATGGATCATAAAGGGAGCTAGGATGTGATCTCCAAAGGCTATGTTGCATAGGAAGAATAACTTGCCCCATTCTAGGTGGTAATGCTTAGGATTTTTACATGACAAAGTTCATGACCAAGGGATGACATGATAGATTGGTTTGAATAAGATGGCTTATGATAGGTGGATAATGATAGGATTGTTTGGAAAGAAGGTATGTCAAAAAATATCTAAACATGTTTCAAAAATTTTGCCCTATGTCTTCATCAAGATCAAAAGGAGGAGGATGGATAAATGGGTTCAATAGGATAAGCATGTTTATGTAATGGCTAAGGATGGTAGGATGGTATATGATATAATGGGATAGTTTGGAAATGGATAGGTTGGATGAGACAATGTGCCCCCAAGTGTAAGTGACATAGAAGATCAACCTACACATGACGTCTGTTTGCCAGGTTTTCATCATGGTACTTATCCAAGGCGCCTGTTTACCAGGTTTTCACCGTTGGACGAAGGGCTTTCTCTTTACTTTTTTGATTTTTTTTTTTGCTTTTTTGCTTTTTAGATGGGATGACAATTACTCATGGTGCCTGTTTGCCAAGTTTTCACCATGGTAATGGATAGGAGGGACTCAAGTGGCTAGTGCTATGAAGGTTGATAGTGTCCCTTTAGAGATTGATGATGTCCTCGCATGGACCATGTCATTATGCTCATAGATGTTGATAAGGGATTGCGTGGATGGGAGATAGATTAGGTAGATAATGGATTATAATGTGGAATTATGAAAGGTTCATGCAAGGATAGATAGATGGGAATAGTGGATTATGATGTGGATTAAATTGGCTTATGGAATGAAGATGGATGAAAAGTTTATGCCAAAGCATGGACCATAGGGTTAGCATGGGGGAAATATGTAGGATAATGGATGGAAGATGGGGAGATGGAGGTATGTGGGAATGTTTTGGAATGGAAGGGAACCAAGACCAATGGTTGCACACACTGTGATAAACATTGAAGCTTTTGGTGAGATGGTGGTGTAGGAAGCAATGGAGATGTTTGATTAGGAGATGGTTGATGAAGTGATTTAGGAACCCACATAGATTTGGTATTTTTAGTTCTTTTGCTTTGCTTGTGGGATGTTGAAGGGAATGGAAGTTTTCGATGGAAATAGGCTCTTGGATGGATATAGGTGATTGGGATTCTTGAGAGGTGAATAAGGATGCCTCATTTGACTTGTTAGCTATTTGCTTAGGAACCCAAACCATTGTGCTTTTGGGCTTTGCATTTGGAGGTAAGGGTTTAGATGGCTGATTAGATGTGGATGAGGATGCCTCATTCGCTTTGCTAGCTATTTGCTTAGGAACCCAAACCATTTTGCTTTTGGGCTTTACTTTTGAAGGTATGGGTTTGGATGGTTGTTTAGATCAACTTTGCTTTGAGTTTGATTCTTCATGTCCTAAGGTATGAAGACTTTTAGGATTTTTAGCTTTATAGGTAGAGGCATCAAAAAATTTTCTTTCAAATCCCATGGGGTGGGTGGAGTGGATGGAATGATTAGAAGCTTTATGCTTAAACAATGTGTGCATTTGTTGGCCATGATTATGGATGTAAGGATACTTATGAATGATAGGTATGTTAGGTGTTGGAAGCAATGGTGGTAAGGTGGATGGAGGGATATTGGGAGTTGGTAAAAGTGGAGGCAAAGTGGATGGTGGAAGATGTATGGTCACATGCTTTTGACATTTATAGGATGATGGAGGTGGAATGGAAACACATGTTTTCGGTAGATGATGGGGGGTGCGATGGAAAGTAGTAGATTTAGGATACATGAAGGGATTACCAACATCTTGGCCTTGTTTACCTTGGGATGTGTATCCAAGGCCATATGAGCATGGAGGGATCTTAACATAGTTTGGCTCCAAAATACCTTGTTTATAAAGGCCTAGACCTTTTCCTTGGTAGTTCATGTTTTGGAGGATGCGATTGACTATGGGACTAGATGTGTTTTGGGAACTAAACTTGAGTTCTTTATTAGATGGAGAAGATGAAATGGAGGACAAAGGTTGTTGTTGTCCTAAGGAAGAACATTCTTGGAGGAAGGTGGTAAGACCACTAGGACATGATGGTGGACTTGAAATGGGATCGATGGTAGATGTGGAGGGAGGATCATTAGCATTGTGTTCACTAAGACCCAAGTTATTTGTTTGATCTTCTATGCTTATGTGTTCTTGAGAGGCACATGTCTCATTATGACAAGTGGATGTTTGCTCATTATGGATAGGGCTAGATGGCAGATGACTAGGAGCAATGTGGATATCTTGCTCATGGATAGATATAGGACTATGGATAGGATCAAGGTGCTCATGGATAGCTTCTTCATAGGTATCAACTTGATCATAAAGAAGGTAAATGTTATGGATGGGTTGCATGAAAGTGTTTTGATCTTGAGTTGGACTAGGGCTTAATGTTTCCACATGCTTAGGATTATGCTCTTGACATACCTCTTGGGTTGCTTGAATAGAATTGGAAGGCTCTTGGATAGGCTCTTGGGCAACAACATGAGAACATGATAACTCTTGACTTGGATTAATGATAGAAGGTTCACAAATAGGCTTGATGGCTTGTAAGTCACATGGTGGGCTTGAAGGGCTAGGTATGCTAATGGAAGGCTCTTGGATAGGCTCAAGGATAGGTGTTTGGCATGGGGATATATGATTGGACATGACCTTTGGAAGTTCTTTGGTAGGCTCATGAATTGGTGTTTGACATGGAGATAGTTTATTCCTTGCTAGTAGCCAAGGGATCACATCCTTCGCAAGTGTATGTGTGGATGGGCAATATAATGGATGGATGATAATAGTAGATGGTGTTGTAGGCTTATGATTAGGATTAGGTTGAGGGCTAATTGGATTGGGTGGATTAGGATTTGGACTAGATGGGGGTGACACATGGGATTGGGATGATGTGGCATATTTTCCCATTATAGGTAGGTACACCTTGTAAACAATTGGGACAAATATTGGGCATTGATTTGTATCATGCCCTTTGGTCCTATGGTATGCACAATAATCATGTTCATCATATGGACTTTCTTCACATGGGTTGATGGGGGGAAGTTCAATGAGTTTGGCTTCAAGCATCCTTTGTAAAACTATCTCAGCCGCCTCCTTTGGTGAAGGATTAGAATGACATGGTGATGAAGGTAATGAAGGGCTTGGTGATTTGGAAGGTTGATGGACCAATGGACTAGGAGTAGGATCAAATGGTGGTGTTGGGATAGGACTAGTTGGCTCATGTGTTGGCATGGGATTGGATGATGAAGGCCACTGTAGATTGGTATCTCCTTTGTCAAAGGTAATTAAGTCTTGCATAGGATAACTTGGGCTCATTTGGTTTATGTACAAGGGACCACTTGGACTTGGATGTTGTTCTTGTAAAATCACTTGATTGCCTTGTAGATGGGCTTGGTAGTGCATAGGAATGGTGACATGAGGGATTGGATAAGCTTGATGTGGATGTTCATAGGTTGATGTGGCATTGACTTGGTGGATAGGTGGATTAAGTTGATAGGAAGTGGATGGATATGACATGTGGCTATAAGGTGGATTAGGTTGGTATGGAGTGGCTAAGGATTGATGTACTTGTCGATCTTGACTAGTGGCTAAAAGGTGTTGAACTTGGGCTATGAAGTGTTGCAGTTGAGGTGATTGGCTTACGTGGGGTTGAGATTTTTGGATGAAGAATTGTAATATTTCAATGGCATCTTGATTTAGGGGTTGTGATCCTTGATAAAGATTTTGGAGGAATCTTTGGAATTTGATTTCTAGGTCCTCTAGTGTAGACATGTTGTCACCAAGTGTTTGTCTTAAGTCCTTTTAGCAAGTACTTGTTTAGGGATTTGGATGATGATGTGGATTGTTTGGATGACTTGGCTATGTTTGGGATGAATGTGATTGGGTTTGAATGTTATTAGAAGAATGTGTAGGATGACTTGTCTTTATATGTTTGGGTGTTTAGAGCTTGATGTGGCAATATTCAAACAAATGATTATGCATATACACACATGAATCACTCACGCAAGACACATAAGCAAGTGGTTAGTTTGGAAGAATGTGATGTTGGTTAAGCAAGCACGTGAAGACACTTCAACAAGTCCTATTCAAGGCAAGGCCACTATCACAAGGAGGTTCTAGTGAAAATCCGGGGGACCGGCACCCCACGAGCATCCAGCAAGCCACTTAAGACTTTAACTAACCCTACTAGGAGTTTTAATAAACACAAAGGTACACCTCCTTTCGAGTTAGCACTGTATGGTGAGCGCTAATACCAGTTAGACTTGGCTTTCGCCTTATCCTCTAATTTTTATAGCGGACCGGATGAAAGTACCGCTTGAGGTCGTTCCCTTGGGGTGGATACCAAGGCAGGCCTCTCTAAGGCTTAACAAAAGCAACACAAGTAAATTTTTTTGATCTCCAAGTTCGTGTTGGGACACGAGGAGAGAGCATACACATTTACTTGGTCACACTCGCATGGGGTTCATTAACCTTAGAAATTCAATGTGTGGAAGACAATGCAAGCACTTGTTTGTTTTAAAACTCAAATCCAAATGTGATGAAAGACAATGGTTTGTTTTAGCCCAATTTTTTGATGTGAATTTGCAAACAATTGTTCATTTTATGCCCAAAATCCAAATGTGTTTGCAAACAATGATTAGAAGATGGGAAATGAAATGATTGCACCTGGTTGATTCGCTATCCAAATTGCTGTAGATGTTGATGCCAATGCTACTCCAGCTCCTTATGATCACCTACAACATAAAAAAAATGATATTATAATGCAGGCATAAAAAATAGGCTCATCAGGCAAGGAAAATTATAATTTTAGATGCATAGCCGAATTAGATTTGATTGTTTCGATATATTTTTGGTTCGAAAATTAAAAAATCAAAGAAGAGACTGCCATTAATTTTCAGAGAGCTTTTCGAAAATGTAAAGAAATCAAAAAAATTCCTTGTTTTACGCCTAGAAATGCGGATTTATGGAAACGGTACAATTGGCAAAGCTCTAATTTTTTCGCACTATAAACGACCTCTAAATTAAATCTGCAAAACATAGACCCCATTAGAATTTCAAGAGCTTTCCAGAAATATAAAAATTTCTAAAAAATTCACTGATGTGCACCCAGAATTACGATTTTATGAAAAAACATAAAAACGTGATAAATCTCGCAAAAATCACGATAAACCAAAAACTTTTCTGCTGTAGCTTCCTTATATTATGGACAAACTTCTATTAAAATCTTGTAGAAAAATTCATAGCCGTTTGGAAGATATGATAAAATCTTTAAAACCTAGGGTTTTGTCCAAAAAGTAGCAGATCTGCAACAAAAAGTTAATTAAACCTGCAAAACTCAACAATGGGGGTTAGATGAATGCAAATTTTTACTACAAAAACCTGCAAAAAAGATCAAACGAAGTGAGTCCCACCGGGCGTGCCAAATGTATGTTAGGGTAAAATTGCAAATTAGGGCAATTGAATAAACAGCAATGATAAAAACCCTAGCAATGCACAATGAAGCACAAGACAACATGAAAATCAAAATAACAAATATAAAAGCAAACTGATCTCCATGCTATGCTCGATTTATCTCCATTGCTCTTCTCCACCTCGCATGAGCATGCAAGATTTTGAAGGATTATTGTTGGAGGAATGTTGGATGCTCACTTCTGATATTTTGACAGAATAATGGTACTTGAAGCTCAATGCCTGCTAATGGCTTATGAGGGGTTTGATTTATAGGAAAGGCTTGGTTTAAATGGATGGTTGAGATTAAAAGCTAAATGATTGATGTGGACGGCTAGGATTGATTAGTTATCCCACTCTTCAAGGGAGTTGTAGTCATTTGACAAGTGTTAAGGAGAATAGGGCTTATGTGTGCTTGTGTACATAAAAAGTACTACATATAAAAGATATTAAATAAAAGGTTGTAGTACCACTTATTTTTTTAAATGAAAGAGGCACACATGTCGGCTAAATGATAAGATAAATTAAATAAATAAATAAATTTTATTTAATTAATTGGAAAGTCAGCTTATAATGAAATGTGAGAACTTAATTCAAATAAAATATTTGAATTAGTTGGTATATGAGTTGGATATTAATTAAATAAATAAAATTTATTTAATTAATTGGATAGTGGGATTAGGATATGATGTGGAAATTAATTAAATAAATAAAATTTATTTAATTAATTGGCTAAGTGGGATAAGGATGGGATTTTGGACAAAATGCTACATGATGTCTAAGTGATGTTTTTGACAAGGTGTTGCTAGACATGAACAAAGTTGGGACAAATTTGGGTGTCTACACCCTTAACCCATTTCATCTTTCCTAGGTCCATCAACCATGCTAATGGAATGATTTTGCATTAAGTTAACCAAGTTTAATATATATCTTTAACACTTGTTTGTAAAAACTTCAAGCATCTAACATTATACAAATTGATCAAATGTGAATAATCAATTTAACTATTATTCTAGTGGACTAAGGGGGTTAATGAGTAGATTTAATGTTGTAGGTCATCTACATGATCTTGGATCATCCCTTGACAATGACTAGATTTCAAGGGGATTAGTGCTATTATTAGTGGCTTAAGGGGATTTTATGATCATCCCTTGACAATGAGATGTGGTTTGTCTACCTTTGAAAAACAAATAATTGTTAATGTCAATGTGAAATTGAGTTTTGTAGGGCCACATTTTGATGAACTATTGTTGTAGGTTAATTATTGGTTGTTTCAACCCCCTACCTTTAATTAATCTATAGTACACTTTTCATTTTACATATCCTATTTTAAAAAATGTATATAAGAGGTAATTAATAACATATGATGGGCTTGTATTGTTAATTAATAACTATAAACTTACCATTTTTATGAGATATTATGGATTTCTATTGATACTTGTGTATGGACTCCTATTGATAAATTTTATAGAAAGATTTAAAAAAATTGATACTTCTTCCTTAATATCTATAGCCATTTAAAGAACTATTCTAAATTATTCTCTACTTACATGCACTACCAATTTTAAGGCCTCCTTAGTATCCTTTTAAATTCCTACTCAAGTTATCTATGAGATAAATTATATGATGAGAATTAAATTTATAGATATGGCCTAAGAATTAAATCACTCTAATCAAATTGTGGATTTTTCAAAGAGGATAGCTATATTTTGAATGTTTGCTCTTAGTCAAAGTCATTTATTTATTTGAGGATAGATATATTTTGAATGTTTTCTCTTAGTCAAAGTTATTAATATCTAGTATTATTTTGTTAGTTGTTACATATTTAGGATGAATGTTTCCTTATCTAGTAACTACAATTATAGTTAGAAATATATTCGAGTCTAAGAAGATATGATTCCTAGAGTGCATGCAACTTTTATAAATACATTATAGTTGCTCATTTAGGATGAAATTTGGTTAGCCATGCATTGAAATTTTATTTCTATAATTCAAATTGAACCACATGGATATATTGCATTAATGAGATGGAATAAAATATCTCACATGAGCATTAAACATGTAAATTTCTAGGTAAACTTAATCCCCTTAAGCGATTTGAGGAGGATAAACTCAATGAACAATCATATTTTATGAGGTATCAAATGCTCCATTATCAATATGATTGAATGCTAACATATTCCTAGATCATGGTTTCTATAAATTTTATTCTTCTATGTTGGGTCTAATGTGTGATCCTAATGATATGGACTAGGTATATGTAGGGAACGATAAGATTATGGCAATGTGTGATTCTAATTTTATATTTTAATGTGAAACTAAGTAATTAGTCTATAGGATTAACTAATTTGTATCTTATTCATAATTCAACATGTCTAGAAACCTCATAGGGATTATGATTATAAAAAAGGAATATATACTAGCACTTGCACCTAAAGGAGGTTAAAGGATTACATCAATAGAAAACTATATATGTGCATGTTAATATGTTAGAGAGTAGGTGTTTGTGCATGCGTACATATGGATTCCATGTGCTGCAAATTCTAATTGTATGTGGCTAGATTAAACAATTAATAATAAGTGCTAAATAATGCAATGAAAAAAACACAGACAAATCTAGATTTTATTCTCAAATAAATTAAGTATTATCTAATTTTGAAATATTTGCATGTATATATTTAAAACATAAAACAATTTGCAAATGAAAAAAACTAGTTTTTCTCGATACCATTAAACGATAACAAAAACTTGTTTTTCGGTTTGCAAGCGTGACTGAATCTCATTTTAGGGTTCATATATTTATTTGAAGGGTAAATATTTTTGTTTCAATTTAGTTTAGGGTTTTTTTTGGTGTCTAGGGTAATTGTTTTTAGTTGCAATTGAATATAGGGTTTATATAGTTTTTCAAGAAGATTCAATCCAAATTTAAAACCTAATTTACAAAAATACAAATTAAAAAATATAGAAAATGAAAAAAATGGAAAAAATATCTGACCTGGACTTTTGGATGGCTAGAAATAGTTCTCTACAACCCAAGATCCCATTGTGGTTCTTCTTTGGTTATCATTAAAAATGAGCTTGCAGGCCTTTTTTCAAAAATTAAATAGTTTTTCGAAACGGGATCCTGTTTCATGGTCCTAGGCTCAGGATCCCGCTATGGAATGGGATCATGTTTTGAATTTAGGTTCAAGATCCCAGTCCATAATGGGATCCCATTTTTTTTTCTTGATTCTGAGTTTTTGCCTATGTCTGAAACTTCCACGACAAGTGGACTCAACTTCATGCTTTTACCCATACCTTGTAATTTCACATTATGTATTGAACTCACTTTAGTGTCCATTCCCATAGCATGTTCTAGGACCACTTGGACTCAACCTTGGCCTATTTCCCTTTAACTAAATTTTTCCAAGAATCAATAGTAGAGCATTATTCTCATGGCCCTCCTTGACACACATGCCAAATTTGACCAATTTTCCCTAGGATGGTAATGTGACACACATACATCTGTGTGAGGCACTAGCATCCCATTCTATAAACTTCTTTCAAACAACCATTATTCTTGCATTTCACTACCTTCAAACACTCCTTGAAAAATGTAATGTCCCACTCTTGCTCCTAGTTTGGAGTCAACTTCACCACCTTAATCTCAATTTCCTCCTTCAGGTCCTTAGGGTCGGATGTAGAAGAATAATCCATGATCTTTAAAATAGGGGTCTTCCAACCAGCCAATCTACTAGATCTACGGATGCTAGGTCTCCTAATAGTACACCCTTTTCCCTCAGCTACAACCTTCACTTCAGTCATGACATCCTCCCCCTACATTTGGGGCTTGTCCTACTCCTTATTTGCAGTCAAGTCTGCATTTTTCACACCCCCATCACCTTTTTTGCTTTTCCTTTTACCACCTTTCCCAGTAGAAGGTTGTTCTTCCAAACCTTTACACTTTTTCCCCCAAAGGCGAAGGTTAGTTCTTCAACGCGTAGAGCCCCTTGGCCATAGCCTTATGGGCTTGATTTTGGGACCCAGCGGCACCCCTTGAGGTCAAGTTAGCCAGGCCCTTCCCAGAAGGGTTAACTTTGTGGGACACCAGAGGAGTTTAGGCTCCTTTTTTCTTGTGGGGTTGGATTTTTGGGTTTCTAGTAGGGTTAAGGGAGGGTCTAGGATTACTCAGAGGATCTTTGCCAATAGGGCTAGAAGCTTTGTTTTTACTAGGGTTGCCGAACTTAACACTTAATGGTATATTATCCTTGGAGTCTTCCTCCTTGTTATCCTCAATAAGGCAGGCTTTAATAAGCTTTATAGGGTAGCGAGCAAGGTAAAAATGGTAGAATCAAAGGATTAAACCTTGGTACAAAGAGACAACCACCACCGCGGGGTTTCCCTCCCTGGTTTTCTTAGTTAACTTGACATAAGACTCTAAAGAGGAGAACAAATAGAAAGGAAAATTCACTAAGATCTTGTGTCTAAAATGATTAAGGAGAGTGAAGTGGTAGTGGTAGTAGCACCTATATTGACCCTTGAGGGTGATGAATTTTATGATACGATAAGAGATGCGGTCCCAAGGATTGACCAGGCTCTTCCATTCGAAACTACTTTACATTCTTATAAGCTTCTCCCCTTCTTGGAAGAACTTCTTCATACCCTCCAGATCCTGCACCTTTGTCTATTTTTTTAACTTGTTTCCCTTGTGACTTAGGCCCGTGGCTTTAGCTATGGATTCCTTAGAAACATCAAATTGAACCCCACCCACACGAACCTTGCGGTCTTCATCCTAAGACATAGTAGATTGTACAAAGAGGCTTTTGTCAAAGCCATTCAAACACTATAGGAATGACATAATCCCACCTTCATAATAGATGCTCCATACCATGGAGTCAACTTTAAACTTAGCACAAGAGGATGGCTCAGTTCTCACTTTATCTCCACCCATGGCTCTGCACTTCTCAAACCAGCAAAGGAAAATACAGTCAAGAAGCTTAGTTAAATGCAAATCCTCTCCAAACTATCTAGAATAAATGATCTATTGATCATTATAGTTTCTACACTTGAGGTTACTCCATATCCCATATTTGTCCTTTGTATCCCCTTTCACGTTTGATCCATTATTGCCATCATAATAAAACATGTCTGAACTTTCAAAAACCAGAAGAGCAATCGAAATGTGAAATGACTCATTGTGCCAACTAGATAAAATCTCAGGGGACTCGCTGAGTTGTCTCTTGCTTGCATGGAACTCACTGATCCAGTAGGAGAAGTCATACAATATCACCATCATGATGACCTAGATCTTTTCATGCCACCCCTTATAGTGATGGTTGAATGTGAAGGCACAAGAAAGGAAATAGAGGGCAAATATCCTGGGCATAAAAATTTCAAAGATGGGCCTCCTAGATATTATTTCTAATGTTGAGAGGAAGATTTAAGAGGCTTCTCCAACATCTAGTAGGGTATACATTATTTCCTATATTAGCCAAGGTATTTGCAATTTGGTTACCCTCCCTATATACATGATTGACCTCCAATCCTTCAAAGCCTAGTGTAGACACCTAAAATTGGCTTTCTCTACAAACCAGTTTCCCGTACCTTTACACCAATTCATCCTCCCTATTAATTAAATAAATTCATCTTATTTAATTGATTTATCCCTAACCATCTGCCTATCCCTTGTGATCAATTAATTCCCTTAATTTATCACTAGACATTATAACACTATCCTCATCAATCAAATAAATATTTCTAATATTTATTTAGTTGATTTTCTCCATTTCCCTAATCCTTTTTAATTAGATAAATCATTCTTATCTAATTAATCTATCCTACTGATCAATCTACCTTAGCCTACCTATCCCCTAGGCCTAGGTTAATTAAGCTAAATACCTAATTAACCTTGCTTAGCCCATCCTCCCACACACCTTTGAATAAAAATCAATCTTTTATTCAAAGGGTCAAATCCTCCTTACCCCTCATTTATCACCCTCTTACACATGTAAGAGTACATCTTCACATCTCCACATAAGGGTGAATTTTTAATTCACACTCTCCCATGAGTTGAATTAAAAATTCACTTGTCATGTCCACTCTTCCCAAAAGTGAATCTTTAATTCATTTTTGTCCTCCACACCTTTCCCCATGTGAATTTAAAATTCACAAATATTGAGAGCCCTCCAATCCATTGACCAAATCTTAACCCTTGATCTCCCTCATCCACTCTCCTTGTGATACTTGTCACAAGGCTACAAACCTAATCTAAACCCTAACTCTCATTCATTTCTAGCCCTTGATCTCAACTTGTGATCCTCACCCTCCATCCTCTTGTCAAGAAATCTATAAATGAGACCCTCACCCAAGCCATTGGAGGAGGGACTTCTTTTTGTATCCAACCTCTATCAAAATCTCTCCACAGTCTCCTCATCATACTACCATAATGTCAAAATCATGCCTCATCCCCATCTCCATCTCCATCTAAGTCCAAATCCCTCATCTACATTGTGTTGTATGCATTGAGCAATCCACATCTACATCAAATTGGGTAAAATTTGAGGAGCTATCAGGTGCAACTCCTTCCCGCTATCTTGCATTTGTGGGTCAAGTGAAGGTATAATCATTTGTGTTTGCATTTGATTTCTATTTTCTACTTTCATTTTAGATTCATAGATCACATTGGCACTCTTGATCTTGGATCTAATCGTCGCTTTTTGCAAGTTTGTTGTCAAAATCTTCATTTTCTAACCCTAGTTTTTGTGAAGTTTGCAAGTTTTGGGGGTGAGTTGTTGTAGGTTGCATCTTGGGTAGAAACTAACTTCACTGTTGTGATTAGAAGGTTGTTTCTGAGTTTTTTGACAGTAAATTTGACTATGTTTGGTGACTAAAATTTTTGAAAATTTTTGAAATTTTTTTAGGGCCACAAGCATACCGTACGGATCCGTACTATACGGATCTCTACTGTATGGATCCGTACTGTATGGATCCGTGACCCCCTGCTGTGCTAAGTTGTGCATTGTCTGTTTTCTATAATCACTGGCTTTCTGTGTCGAAGGTCATTTGTTTTGCAGGTAATGTTATATGTTTGCAGGGTTGAAAGATTCAAAACCTGCCACCACTCTACACTCCTTCCACCACCCAATCGTCATCACCTACGAATCGGTCATTGCCTTCCATTGCAACTATCGACCACTCTTCAAACTTCCTGAAACCCTAAGGTCTCCACTCATAAACTTCATCACCGCTTGTCTCTGTCTTAATTGCCACCATTCACGGCTTGATTTCCTCCTCATCCGCAACCAAAGTCATGATCTCTGCTCTTTTTTCCGTAGTTGCTGCCCATTGAAACCCTGTCAATAGATCCTATTGCCATAGTCTTCCGCTTGTCTTGTTGAGGATTCCCTAGTCGATGACAACAAACTGTCAAAAAAACCCTAATCCCATAGCTTCCCCCTACCAGGGATCTTTGTTGTCACCATTTCTATCATTTTCACCGCTTGGCTTAACCCATATCTTGATCGCTATTTAAAGCCTTTGTGCCTTCGACCACTATTTAGAATATAGTCGACACTAAATTCATAGTCGAAACCCAAGCATCCCGTCCACCATTTCTTCTGAGATCTTTGACCTCCGTCAATCTCCATTTATCAACAGTTGCCACCATCGCTAGTTTTAAACTCTCCCGACTGTCTTAGTTGACACCACCTTTGCAATCAACTGCCCAAGATCCTTAAGCTATCAGACATAAGTCTTAAACTTGCACATAGGAGTTTGACACTTGACCATATGCATTTTTTTTTCCAGCCTTTGATCTAGGCGTGAAATACAGGCCGTTGATCCTAGGTTTTGTTTTCTTTAAACGGTGGCTAAGCAATGGGCACACGGTCCTCTTGGTGACTGAATAAATACAATAATACCATGTCATGAATATGAAGAGTCTACAATGTGAAACCTACATTGCACTGATGTGGGAGACGACGTACGGGGATTGCATTTAAGTCTATAGCAAGTCCAAACTCCTCGGTCATGTCCATCTGTTCACACGTCATCCCATAAATCATACGGCTCACCAATGGAATTTGTGATACCCAAATAGAGCCAGTTGATGGCTGTGAAATGATAGACTAACTAAGACTCTAATATATAAATATATTTTTGACCGAGTGGGCCAAGGGGGAGGGGGTTATAGGCCCCTTTAAAAATTCTTTTTTATTCTTTGTTGGATCTAGCCCCTGGTCATATTAGTGACCAGGGGCCTATTTCGCTTCTAACTACTGGGAAACACTTAACTGTCAGTGCCCAATAGTTTCATGTGACCAGAATCTTTGCTAACAGTTAGCGGCTTACTCAGACTGCCAGGTGACCTCTTGTGTCTTCCTACCTACTAAAATAGGCTATTTTTTTCAAACTCACACAACTTTTGTATACGGAGTCAAAAATTTGCAAACAAGGACTTGCCTTAAAGATGACGAGGTGAACTACATAGTTGTGAGGAAATTTTCAGGTGACTGTACCATTTTATAGCATTTTTTTTCACAGTCAAAGTCAACCATGCATGAAAACTTCAAATGCTCATATATTTTGCATTTTTGATCGAATTTTTGCAAATTTTTTTTGAAATCGCATAGAATTTCCTGAAGAATCTGTTCATATACTTAATTTTTCTGTGTCAGTTCTTTTTTCATCAAATTTTATCATATTATTGATTTTCACATAACAATCTCCTATGCTAGTCTACTTTCTTCGTTTTCGATTTTGTGACTTGCAGGTGATCATTCGAGGCTGGAACAACATCAGGATCAGCATATACAACAGCTTGAACAACAAAATAATCAGGTTCATTCATTCTATTTCTCATTTCTTCATAATCATTGTTTGCAAACACACTTCAATTTGGGACATAAGATGAATCATTGTTTGCATACACATTTCAATTTGGGCTTCTAAAATGAACATTGCTTGATCACACATCATTGAAATTGGGCATAAAATCAACCAGTGTCTTCAATCACATCTTGAAATTGGGCTAAAAAGAACCATTGATTGACGTGTCTTTCACACATTTCTTTTTTCTAAGGGTCAATTAACCAAGGGCGAGTGTGAATCAAGTGTGCGTGTGTATGCTATCTCCTCGCACTGCAAGGTGATCTTGGAGATCAAAAACACCTCACTTGATTTGAAGGTTGATAGGATGGGGATTAGAGGATGGGGGATTTGTATGGGGAAATGGTTGTTGATATAAGGTTTGGATTTAGGAGATAAGGTGTGATAGATTGGTGTTCCCTTGATCAAAGTTATCATGACAAAGGTTGGGGGATGGATAAGTTGGAGGTATTGATTGATTGGATAAGTATGATGGCATGGATGTGTAAGGGGATGAAGATTGATATGAGGGAAAAGGTTGATATGATGAAGGTTGGTATGATGGAAGTTGGTATGAGGTTGATGGTGTGGATATGTAGGATGTGGAAGGTTGATATGATGGAAGTTGGTAGGAGATTGATGGTGTGAATATGTAGGATGTTTGTTGATATGATGGTTGAAATAATGAAGATTGATATGATGTGGATGGGGATGATGTGTAGGGTGTTTGTTGATATGATGAAGGTTGGTATGACGTTTGGGATTCCCAAATGATGAGGTGTGCTAAGGGCATATCTATAATGTCATTTTTGCATTTTTCCTTAGCATTAGGATCCATGTTCTCATAGACTTTTCTAAGTCTTTGTAATTGTTGCATTGCTTCATAAGGATCCATGTTGTTGGAGATGTATGGGATGATGGGGGATGATGGATGATTGCAATGTTGGGGATCAAATTTTAAAACCTTAGGTTGATTCAATTTGCTTCAAAGTATGGATGATTGTCTATACTTAAGGTGGACTAATGACACTTAAGTAATAGAATTAATTTGGTTGATGTGATTGGATGATCAATTAAGGTCTTGATTTTTTGATTGGGTTGATTTGGATTGGAGTTTGATAGCGATATTGGAGGACTTGGATGTTGATTGGGATCGATGTTGATGTGATGTGAGGATGACTTGGATATGATTGGGGTTTGATATGGAATGATTAGGGATGATTAGGATAATGATTGGGATGATGTTGATAGGATGAGGATGAAGGATGGAGATGTGACTAGGATGTGCTTAGGGATGATTGGGATTGAGGTTGATTTGATAAGGATTGAAATAATGATGTCGATTGGATAATGATTTGGATATAATGATGATGATTTGATGATGTAGAGTGACAAGGATGTGATTAGGATTGATTTAGGATGACTTGGATGTGATTAGGAATGAAGTGGCTAAAAATGGATGATTAGGATGAACGTGATTGGATTTGAATGTGTTGGAAGAATGAGTTGAATGACTTGTCTTTATGTGTTTGTTGTTTAGCTTGATTTGGCAATATTTAATCAAATGATCACACATGTACAAACATGATCCACTCACACAAGACACATAAGCAATTTTGGATTTTGAAAATGAAATGTAATGATGATTAAACAAGCACACGTGGAAGACACATCAACATGCCCTAATGTCTAGTTTGATGGGGTATGGCCAATTAGGTCTTGGGCAATATTTACACGAGGTTGACTAGGAATTGAAATTGAAATCATGTCACACAGCCGATAGAAGGGGGTTACCCACCCTTCACCTTCACTTCCCAAAGGTAGAAAGTTCTTTGGGGCTTAGCCAAGAGTGACAAGATTTTGATTTCAATGAGGGTGTTCCCTTGTCATTGGTATCTAGAACAAAGGCTATCCAAACAAAATCCAATGCAACCATCTCATAATAAACCATTCCTTTTCCAAAATCATGAAAATCCAAAAAATCAAAAAATCATGAAAATAAAAAAAATCAAAAAATCAAAAATCCAAAAAAAAAATTAGAAAATCCAAAAACAATACAAAATTAGAAAATCCAAAAACAATACAAAATCAGAAAATCCAAAAACAATACAAAAACAATAAAAAATCCAAAAACAATATAAAAATCCAAAAATCCAAAAAATTCAAAATTTCCACAAAATCCCAAAAACAATTATCATCCTCAAAATCACCCAAATCATCCAACACATCATCATCTTCCAACATCATCACATCTATCTTCAATGAGCTTACACTAGATCCAAGAATCGCATCACCTATCGAAGCATCATCCCTTAATCAAAAATCATCAACTATCAAATCAGCATCAACCACAACTTGTCACCATCATATCTTGAGCCAATCTTACAACATCAACTAAACATGATCCAATCATCAATTGATTCCTACCTTAGGATATATCATTCCTACGATAGTTAGAATCTATCCTATCATCATCCATCTTGGCAAGAGATACAATGGCTACTTATTTGGTTCGTTGGTCTTTTCATTTTTGATTTTTGATCTTTTGTCCTATTCGAAGATCACATCAAAGCTACCTTGATCTCACTATATCATGGTATGTGGTGAAAACATCTAGAATGGGGCATAGTCTTGCTTTGTATGCAGTGCTTGTGGTTTGATTTCATTACTCCAAGCTAGTATTCATATCTTGTGGATCACAGGGTCGGTTCTAGCATATTGATCTCCTTGTGCATATAAGGTTCATCATACCTTTTGTGTACTAAGGACTTATGCTATGAGTCCCCTTCCCTCATCTAGACAAGGTTGTACTATCTTGGGCATGCATGAGATCATCCCTTTGTCTGCATGTCTAGTCCATGCAAATGTTGGATAAACATCATCACCTTGGTCTTCTATACCTTGGTGAAAATATCCACTTTGCTATATCAAACCTAGGATTGCTCTAAATCATTTTCAACACAATGATCATCTACCAATCAATCTCCCAACATCATCATTCTTTCATCTCACCCCTTATCCTCTAACCACTTCTAGCAATCTATTCCATCCATTTCGAGAGTACAACCGTGTTCTTGCAACCCGCCTATCCTCTCGAGGGGGCATCACCCTTACCAATTATCCCCAAACCTTACCCTATTCTTCTAAGCCAAAATCTTTTTTTTTCTATCCAATCCAACTCTATGTTTTAACTTCTTTGAAATGATGTTACTTAGCTGCAACACCATCTCAAAGAGGGGCAAATGTAGACACCTAAAATTGGCTTGCTCTACAAACCAATTTCTCGTACCTTTACACCACTTCATCCCCCTATTAATTAAATAAATTCATCTTATTTAATTGATTTATCCCTAACCATCTGCCTATCCCTTGTGATCAATTAATTCCCTTAATTTATCACTAGACATGTTATCACCCAGATTTGCACCCTTTGCATGCAGCTGTGAAACCTCATGCAACCTAGAATAACATTGGAATGATCTCAAAGTGTTGGACCTTGTGTTTTGAGATCAAACCTCAAGAGAAGGCTGGTTCCTCGCTCTAGCCTACTACTGAGAGTAGTGATACTAAACCTAGTGCTAAACAACTTGCAGGGGAAAGAGTTAGAAGGAAAACTGAAAAGGGAGAAAGGTGATACACCAGATTTAGTGAGCGATGGTGGTCATGGTGTGGACACAATAATGATTCTTTCGATGCTAAGGGAGATTCACATAGACTTAAGACTAGTTGAGGCTTTGGTATGAAAATTAAACCTACCGAGGAGCCATTTTACCCACAGAACAGATTACAACTTCAAATAAAACACACAAACCCATACATAAGAGAGGTGAGAAATCAATGTCTATTAATCATGAAGGCCCAGAAAACCATTATAATACAAAAATATTTCATAGCAAGGGTATACCAACATAGCTAATTGCATTCATTAGTGGATAAAAGGAAGACAGCGGAGGCCAGATTCAGGCATAGTGAGTCACATTCCCATATCCTTGCAATTACACTAAGAGGTCTGACTAAGAAATAAAAATTGGCAGCATAACAACTTCAAAAATACCATCCCCTCTCAAAAGAGTTTTACATGTCTTATATAAGCCAGACTCCTGCCAGAAGGGTGAGGAGTCACTGAATCATAGAACCAAGGCCATAAATGCCAAAAGTAGGAAAGTATGGGCAGAGGCATGGTGAAGGGACATGGACCATGCCATCGCCAGGAGAAAACATGGAAGACGGTAGCCATGACTTGAGATAAGACAGGGGGTGGAGAAGCAACCTCCAGAGTCACTGTCCAACACATAGAAATTTGGTCCTGCAAGACAAAGAGCCCATACACCATGAATGCACCTACAGAACTTCACCAACCCGAGCCACTGTGCGGAGAAAAACCCCTTCAAAACTTCAAGGCGGCCGTTGAAACATCCAATCGGCTCGAACATGCAAAGCCAGATCTGAAAAATGGAAAACTGGAAAATCCCCCCAAAAACCTGTCCAAATGAAAGAGGAGGCAAAAATATGTACTTTTGCTTCTACAGCATGTCAAAATTCATGGAAATGGGGAAGATATAGGCGGTCAAAGATCTGGTCAACTGCCTATATATATTGCTTCTGCATCTGTGTATATATCGACCTTTGAAAATACCTCGGATCCTGTCTTTGCATGTTCAGAAAACCTTGTATGTATCTCTACCTTTTGGCACCAAAAGGCCTCTGCAATCGCTTTCAGAAAATACATTTGAAACTGCCTTGTATATGCAAGAGCCTTTGTATATGCACTCGCCACTGCCATGTGGCACCTTCTGATTTGCCGTTGAACTGAAATTGGGACCCACTGCTGAAGAACTGCACCCTCCATTGGCCTTCGGAAAGACCAAAGAACAAGCTGTCGATGCATCATGTCTGGCCAAAAAACCTCTTGCATATCAGCTTGTATATGCAAAGATACAAGCAAATATACAAACAGACTAGTACATACAATCCTGCATTTTGCCCTTTGTAATTGCGACTTGTATATGCATACAATCGCCCTTGTATGTGCGGGTCCCATCAGTTGAAAATCCTTGTATCTGCCAACATACAAGTCGTGGACCCCAAAAACCATTAACTGCATTTGACTGCTCTGTTAGGTCTGGCTTGTATCTCCACTCCTTGTATATTTCTTTGTATGTCACAATGTACAAATGGCCTCATACATACAAACCACGGACCCGAAACTGCATCAGCCAGAAATGATATTCATTTGGAATCTGACTTGTATATCACCAATGTATATTCACTTTGTATATGCATGATATACAATCCATTGTTCATCTGGTCCTTTGTATGTCGAAACATACAATCCTCCTTGTATTTGTGCAGGCCCCATCTCTTGTATGCTCTACCTTTACACTGTAGCAAATGTATATCGGCACTTTGTAGGTCAAATATGCAAACACAATTATTCAAATCCTCTCTTATATAAATAGGGAATCTCGACAGAATATGCCCGCGATGTATATTTTCCATTGTATATTTCCTCTTGTATGTGTGAACATACAAAAGAATATGCAAGCCCCCTGACATGCAAGCGCAGAATATTCTGAGGAATCTTCAAAGTATATGCCTTGTACATTTAGTGAATGTATATTTGCTTGTATGTCGAAAATACAAAGGCAAATATACAAACCTCCATGAACATACAAATAGGGAATCTTTGAGGACTATGCGATGAATGCACATTATACCTTGTATGTTCACTTGCATCTTTCCACGTATATCGGCGATATACAAATTGGGAATATTCTGGGGGAACCTGCGAAAGATTCCCTAAATGTATATTCACCTTTGGAGCCTAATATACATTCAAAAAATACATATGACCTATTTTTTTGATCATATTCTAAGGCCGATAGGGATTTGCAAGCCCGTCAAATGAACATTTGAACTGTATGTTGACCAAAACTTTGACCATGAATAACTTCTTTGTTTGGTCGAATTTTAGGGTGGTGTAAAAAGAAAACCTGCCTATTTTTTCAAGCTCTTTCCAATGGTAAGGTTTTTCTTAGGCAAGGTTCTCTAGGAAATTTGACACTTTGGCTTTATAGGGACCTCTCCAAATGATTTTTTAAGGAAAAAACTAGGTTGGCCATTTTGATCTGGGTAGAGGAAAATGGGATAACATTTTTGGTGACCTCTATGGGGTGTTTGCCTGCTAAACAAAGGATTAGTGGCCTTGTATTCATTGGGCATGTAGTCAAAAGAAAACTGGAAGTGCCTTGGCAAACATCTTGACCTCAGAAACCTAGCATGACAGCAATGGAGGACACAGGAAGACTAGGGGCAAAAAAAATGCTGAGAGCAACCCACCAACTATGCTAGGCAGCACTTAGGGAAAGAAAAAGACGTCTAAACTATTGTGCAACAACACTTATTGAAAGCATAGAGACCTAATCTACTAATTTACAGAGCACTCATACCTCAAAGCACCTCTTCAGGTGTATCCCATTGACTGGGATAGGCAGATTTTGTCCATCCATATTTGACAACTGAAATGCATTTTGCTCCTTGCATTCAGCAATGAGAAATGGGCCACTCCACATGTTATCAAATTTGGAGTGTTTTCCTGGCCTGCTTTTTAATTCATCCCATTTGAGCACCATATCACCTTCCCTGAAACTTCTGGGGATAGCCTTCTTATCAAAAATTCCCTTGGTCTGAAACTGATGATACTCCATATCCTTCTTAGCCTTATCTCTTATCTCTTCAAGCTCCATGAGCTAAGCATATCTGATAGCCATGGGGTCTTCCTCTTCAAACATCTCCAGCTGGTTCATAATGTCAAGAGCTGGTAGCTCTTCAGATATAGGCAACCTTGCCTCTTTTCCATAAACAACCATGTATGGAGAGTTCCCAATGGACCTCTTAGGAATTATTCTATCTGCCCATAAAGCAGATCTTAAATTAGTATGCCAGGTCCTCTAGCTGTCTGCCATTGTTCTTTGGATGATCCTTATGAGGTTTTTATTTGTGGTCTCAGCTAGGCCATTACCCTGAGGGTAATAATTTGATGAAGTGCCCAAGTATATCCCATTCCTCACAGCCCAGTTAGTTATTTTTAATCCCACAAAAGCCAAGGCATTGTCTGAGATGATTAAATCCAATACCCCAAATCTAGCTACGAGATCACTATAAAATTTCAAGACATCACTCTCATTGGATTCTTTTAGGGCTACTACCTCAATCCACCTTGTGAAGTAATCAGTTGCTGTAAGCACCCATCTGTGGCCTGCACTGGACGGTGGATTGATGGGGCCTGTTGGTGCTTAAATTGACTGTTAGTTAATTTAGCAATTTTTATGCAAGCACCTTCCCAAAAAATCCAAAAAATTTCCTAAGTGTTGGCCATCCTCAGCATTTTTCAACAGCAGCATCATATTTTCTCCGAGGTGGTCAGCATCATCATGATTTTCTATCGACCAGATTTGTCATCAGGATCATCTTATTTCAATATCGGGTGATATTTGGATATCATCCCGATCCTGCAATAGAGCTACAGTGCACCCTGATGTTCTTTGAGTTAAGGGTTTCATCATCATCATCATCATCCAGTCTACAGTGCATCATGATCTTTTGTATGGGGGGTGATATTCTGAAATATCGGGTTATCTTTCTAATATCACCCCGGCGCCTATATGGCGATGACGTCATCCAGCTATGAGAGTTGCGTGGTATGCAGACGGGTGATGTGACATCATCAGGATATGGTGATGACATCATCAGGATTTTTGAAGGCATCGACAGGAAATTGCATATCGGCATAGGTTTGAGATGCTGGGCCGATGGTGGACGTCTTGCCGAAGAGGGTGAGGTTGTTGAAAGACCATCGGGGTGACTTGTGTTGTCGGCAAAGGATCTTTTGTGCTTGCCGATGGCTTTGGTCATACCGATGGTGAGATGTGGAGTTCGTAGTCGGCGAGACAACTGAGGTCAGCGAGAGTTTTTTGGGGTGAGCCGATGGTAGAAGTTTGGCCGATGGGTTTTTGGAGAGAAAGGCATGTGTCGAGCGTGGCAAAAGCGCTCGACACCTATTGAGCTTGTGGCCATGTTTTTGAACTACTGAAGGAGTCTCCGCACCGTGCATGTGGGATTAATGTTCCTGCATAACTTGAACCTTCAGTAAAATGCATTTTGGCAGGAAATTCCTTTTTGAGTGCAGCGACGGTTTCCAGGTAGGCCGCGGATGGTTGAGCCATAAATGGCGACTATAGCAGAGGTATGGGTGATGGTACAAATGGTGAAGCTTTCTAATTATGAATGAAGACTTCCAGATGGTAGCACAGGGCTCGAGGCCTCCCTTGTCTGCTGCAGCAATAACTTCTGAGCGCCATTTTTTCTGATACTGCGTATCTGGCGGGATTTTTGGTCAACTATGTAATTAATGTTGGGAACCTTCCTTACTGTATATAGCAGGTTGTGTTGCTCATTTGAAGGTTGTTGAAGGCCTGAGGCATTTTGGTGTAAATAATGAAGAACAGGGCATGATCTTGGCTGTTTTATCCCATTTTGGAGTTTATGAGTTGCAACATGAATGTATTTTGCACATATTTTTAGTTTCATTGTTAATGTTATATGAAAAATGCTTATTGCATGTGTCTATCTGCTTGTCTCCATTTGTTGCATGTTATTCTCTTTCTTTTGAATCTGGTTGCATGTCAGTAGGGATATCTGTAAGTAGAGGCAGTTAGGTACCCATTCTTGGGTGATGTTTGTAAGGCAAGCATTAGTCCAACCCCCTGAAACTTGAGTGAAAGTTGCAAACCATCTGTTGTATATGTCTAGTTGACTCCTTGCCCAATGGATAGGCACCAGTCTGCTCCTGGATTAGTAGTTATGAGCCAAAACCCCTTGTCTTGCATCCCGGACATTATGTCCACCCATTTCATCACTTCCACCTATTAGTTGTAGGATTAGGAGTAGGAAAACCCCATGCATGCTCTCATACCCGACCAGACATATATGTCTAAGAACGTTGCCCACCTTGTGATCTATCATACAGATCTTGGTCCATACAATTGAGTATTCTGCCTGTTGTTGTCAAGTTAGATCTTTCTATCTTTGAGCTAGTCAAGGTTATATCTTGAGTTATAGGGACACCCCCCTTGGTGCGGCAGAACCAAAAGTGAAGAGGAGGAGCTCATGCAACCTCCTATATTAGTTGGCTGAATCTGCATGTGCATAGGAACTTGCAAACCCTGATGCTGATTCAGAAGAAAAACCAACAAAATGACGACTCTGCTGGGGAGTTGATTTAAAAAGAATAATATTTGTGACCCATTCGAGTCACCAACAAAATGATGCTCTGCTGGTGGAATGAAACTGGAAAAGTAGCTTTCAGCTATTGAAAATTTTGTCCTCTCTGGAGAGGTGGCGACTCTGCAAAAGATCTAAATGCACATGAAAGATGGATGTATGTGATGTGACAAAAATGTGTTGTTCATATTTCTGCATCTGTATGAGAAAGGGTACCTTGTTCCTTCCCCTTTATATATTTACTATTTTGCTATATAGGTTAGATGCCAGGGGAGGTTACAGGTCTTAGGCAGAGAAAGGATGTCTAAGAGTAAGTTTTTTATGAATCCAAGTATGAATTATCCTGTACTCAGTGGTGAAATGTTGGAGAACAGAATAGAAGAGATAAAAAATAGGTTGATATTCTTAGAGGCTGAGCAGGCCCGGTTAAAAAGCAATAACCCTGTTATGTCTGCCAGTCAGAAAGCTAAACCTCTTCTCAGCCCTTTTGATCCTTTGTATGACCAACTGGATTTGTCATGGGTTGATTATAAAGTAGAAACTATGCCTGCTAGGATATACTGTCAGATGTCTAGATTTGGTGGTCATAGTGTATGTGATGGGAATGCACATATCCAAAATTTTCACAGTTTCATGGGAAAACATTCATTTAGAGATGAGGATATGTGGTTGAAGTTTTTTGTTAGGTCCTTTGATGCAAAAGCAAAAGACTGGTATTTGAGCTTTCCAAAGAGATTCTTTGCCTGTTGGGATGAGCTTACTGACTGTTTCAAAAAGGAATTTGCAAAAGAACCTGCTGATCTTGTTGCAGAATTGATGAAAATCAGAAAATAAGATAAAGAGCTATGTATTGATTTCAGTCATAGGTTTGCAGTAGCCCTTTCACAGATCCCAGAAGTCTTCAAACCTGATATTTCAGCCTGTGTTGGCATATTCTTTGAAGCTTTTGAGGAGGGCTCTAGTGCAATACTGAGGGATTTCAAGGTGACAAGTATGCAAGTGGCATAAAAGTTCGCAGAAAATATAGAAAAATTTAGAAATGGGTACCTGCTGATATCCCTCTCCCCAGGCCTTGGTGTGAATAATAGTTGTGAAGCTGTAAATGACCAAGAAATTAAGGCATCATGTGAAGATGAAAAGATGAATATTGAAGGTGCCAGTGAAAGGACTAATGAGGATTCCCATTGCAATGATGAGGCATCTGACCATGAAAACAATAACGAGGTTGTGGACAGCAATGAGCAACTTTTTGAATGGACCTGTGGAGATAATTGTGAGTATTGTGCTCAAGATAGAGAAGAAATAAGCATACAGGCTGATACTCCTCCACAGAGGGAATCCATTGGTGATGAAGATGCATGATTTGCTGCCCATGAACAAATGGCATACTATGATGAAACTGATGCACCTGGGTCACCCATTTATGACACATATGGTGATGAGGATCTGTCTGAGTATGGTGAGGATCTTGACACTGTTTTTGACTTGGATTCTGTTTCTCATCCTGATGAAAGAGAGACCAACATACATCAGGTAAGTGATTGTAAAAATGTGCCTGATTTGAAACAGGTGCCGGAGCCTGATCTTTTCCAGCTTGGTGTACCAGATGGTTGTGTACATGATGTACACAATTGTGATTTTGAAAGCTTTTCTTTTGATGTGCCACCATATACAATGAGCTCTATTTTTCCTAGCTGTGTGGTGGACTTTGAGTGTTTTCAGTTTTCAGTCCAGCTAGGAAATCATTTTGCAATGCATAGTGATGATAACATGTGTTCTATGCCATATGGGTATGCATTGCCTGATACATTCTGCATCCACTTGTTGCTGGATGCTGAAGGTTGTCTGCATAGGGGTGACAATGACAAGCCAAATCAGAGGGTTGAATATGCAGATGACAAGGTTTGTTTGTGGGTGGATCTTTGCAGTATCTCCAAGCTTGACCCACTGCATGCAGATGAAAACAAGATATTTGACAAAGGGAGATACATGTTTTTCCTTTTCTTGGTGGCCTTAGGCCATCAAGTGTGTTTGGTGATGCAGGTTAGTGCAGTATTTGACTCTGTGCCCAATGGATAAGGGACTGGTCTGCATCCCAGAGTTCTAGGGTTCTCGCTACAGTCTTGCACCTGCACGTCCCCTGACAGAGCCACTGTTGGTGCCTGAATTGACTATCAGTTAATTTAGCAATTTTCATGCAGGCACCTTCCCAAAAAATCCAAAAAATTTCTTAAGTGTTGGCCCTCCTTAGCATTTTTCAATAGCAGCATCATATTTTCTCTGAGGTGGTCAGCATCATCATGATTTTCTGTCGACCAGATTTGTCATCAGGATCATCTTATTTCAATATCAGGTGATATTTGGATATCATCGCGATCCTGTAGTAGAGCTACAGTGCATCTTGATGTTCTTTGAGTTAAGGGGTTCATCATCATCATCATCCGGTCTACAGTGCATCATGATCTTTTGTATGGGGGGTGATATTCTGAAATATCAGGTTATCTTTCTAATATCACCTCGGCGCCTACATGGTGATGACATCATCCGGATATGAGAGTTGCACGGTATGCAGATGGGTGATGGTGACATCATCAGGATATGGTGATGATGTCATTAGGATTTTTGAAGGCATCAACAGGAAATTGCATATCGGCATAGGTTTCAGATGCTGGGCCGATGGTGGTCATTTTGCCGAAGAGGGTGAGGTTGTTGAAGGACCATCGGGGCGACTTGTGTTGTCGGCAAAGGATCTTTTGTGCTTACCGATGGTAAGATGTGGAGTTCACGGTCGGTGAGACAACTAAGGTCGGCGAGAGATTTTTGGGGTGAGCCGATGGTAGAAGTTTGGCTGATGGGTTTTTGGAGAGAAAGGCATGTGTCAAGCGCGGTAAAAGCGCTCGACACCTATTGAGCTTGTGGCCATGTTTTTGAACTGCTGAAGGAGTCTCCGCACTGTGCATGTGGGATTAATGTTCCTGCATAACTTGAACCTTCAGTAAAACATGTTTTGGCAGGAAATTCTTTTTTGAGTGCAGCGACGGTTTCCAGGTAGGCCGTGGGTGGTTGAGCCATAAATGGCAACTGTAGCAGAGGTATGGGCGATGGTACAAATGGTGAAGCTGTCTAATTATGAATGAAGACTTCCAGATGGTAGCACAGGGCTTGAGGCCTCCCTTGTCTGCTGCAGCAATAACTTCTGAGCGCCATTTTTTCTGATACTGTGTATCTGGCAGGATTTTTGGTCAACTATGTAATTAATGTTGGGAACCTTCCTTGCTATATATAGCAGGTTGTGTTGCTCATTTGAAGGTTATTGAAGGCCTGAGGCATTTTGGTGTAAATAATGAAGAACAGGGCATGATCTTGGCTGTTTTATCCCATTTTGGAGTTTATGAGTTGCAACATAAATGTATTTTGCACATATTTTCAGTTTCAGTGTTAATGTTATATGAAAAATGCTTATTGCATGTGTCTATCTGCTTGTCTCCATTTGCTGCATGTTATTCTTTTTTTTTTAATATGGTTGCATGTCAGCAGGGATATCTGTAAGTAGAGGCAGTTAGGTACCCATTCTTGGGTGATGTTTGTAAGGCAAGCATCAGTCCAACCCCCTGAAACTTGAGTGAAAGTTGCAAACCATCTGTTGTATACGTCTAGTTGACTCCTTGCCCAATGGATAGGCACCAGTCTGCTCCTGGATCAGTAGTTATGAGCCAAAACCCCTTGTCTTGCATCCCGGACATTATGTCCGCCCATTTCATCACTTCCACCTGTTAGTTGTAGGATTAGGAGTAGGAAAACCCCATGCATGCTCTCATACCCGACCAGACATATATGTCCAAGAACGTTGCCCACCTTGTGATCTATCATACAGATCTTGGTCCATACAATTGAGTATTCTGCCTGTTGTTGTCAAGTTAGATCTTTCTATCTTTGAGCTAGTCAAGGTTATATCTTGAGTTATAGGGACACCCCCCTTGGTGTGGCAGAACCAGAAGTGAAGGGGAGGAGCTCACGCAACCTCCTGTATTAGTTGGCTGAATCTGCATGTGCATAGGAACTGGCAAACCCTGATGCTAATTCAGAAGAAAAACCAATAGGGCCTATGAAATCGATACCCCACCTCATGAAGGGTTGCTCTACTTGAATTGGTTGTAGGGGTAGAGCTGGCAGCCGTGATTTGCCTGCGAAAAAGGCACACTTCACACATTTTCTAGCCCATGAGTGGGCATCCTTGAATAAGCTGGGCCAATAATATCCAGCTCTCATAATCTTTCAGGTAGTAGTCTTTGGGGCAAAATGACCCCTTGCTGTTCCATCATGGAACTCCCGCAGCACTTTGTCAGTTAGAGTTTCATCAATGTATCTTAGCAATACAGCATTAAAATCCTTTTGGAAAAGGATGCCATTGATTAAGACGTATGGGATAGACTGTAATCTAAAGTACCTTCTCTTGGCTCTATCTAACCCTACTGGACATTCACCAGTCTGCAAAAAATGGATCATATTACTAACCCAACTAGTGCAAGCAACTGCTGCTTCAGCCTGTTGCTCATCTTCTACGGCTAGGAACGCCACTTCTTCCTTGCTTGCTCCATTCTTAGGACTACTAGCAAGCTATTTGTTGAGTCCTCTTCCTCGAACGAGCTTGGTTATTTTGATGTCAATGTCATACTCCATGACTCTAGTAATCCAACTAGCTCTTCTCTCATTGACATCTTTGCTCAATAGAAAGTCCTTCACGCTAGGGTGAGCGACCATTAGATGTATCTTATTATTGGAAATAAGATGCCTGAATTTCTTGAGGCTCCTCACTACTACAAGGATGTGCTTCTCAATGAAGTTGTATCTCTTGTTCATATTCTTCTAAGCCCTAGCTGAAAAAAGTGATTGGCTGTTCAAAACCCTCACTCTGCTGCTGCACCAGAATTGCAGAAATGGTGTCCAGGCCGCCATAAGCATATAAAATGAAATCCATGGAAAAATCAGGATTCACCAGAGTTGGTGTAGCTGAAAGTGCCTCTTTTATGGATTCGAAGCTTAGCTTGGCCTCTTTCGTCCAACTGAAAGCTGCATTCTTTTTTAACATGGATGTCAAAGGTTTTAGAAGATTTGCAATGTCAGGTATAAAACTTCGCAAAAAATTCTGCCAATGAAACTTTGAAGTCCCTTCTTATGGCTAGGTAAGGGCAATTCCAAAATAGCTTTTACCCTTTCTGTGTCAATGGTAATGCCCTCTTTTGACACAATGTGCCCTAAGAGCTTGCCCTCATACACAACAAAAATGCACTTTTTGGGATTGAGAGATATCCCAAACTCTCTGTATCTCTCAAACACTTGCCTCAAATGGGATAAATGTTCAGACACATTCTTGGAGAAGACTATGATGTCATCTAGGTACACCAACACTAACTTATAAAGCAAACCCTTGAAAGCCATGTCCATGGCTCTCTGAAATGTTGAGCCAGCATTTGACATGCCAAAAGGCATTCTCTTGTAGGCCATGGTGCCCCATTTGGTAGTAAAAGCAGTTTTATATCAATCCTCCTCCTTAACCAACACTTGATTGTAACCAGAAAATCCATCAAGCAAGGAGAATCTCTTTGAGCCAGCCACTACCTACAGAATTTGCTCCATTGAAGGCAATGGGTAGTGGTCCTTTAGGGAGGCTCTGTTTAGATCTCTGAAATCAACACACAGTCTGATCTCCCCATTCTTCTTTCTGACAGGGATAAGGTTAGAGACCCAAGAAGTATGTTTGATCAGGAAAATGATCTTTCCCTCAATCAGCTTAGTCAGTTCTTTAATCATCAGGGGCTCTAGCTTTGGATTTAGGGGTCTTTTCTTTTGCCTTACAGGTTTTGCCCCTGGCTCTAATTCTATGGTATGCTGGGCAATGTGAGGGTCAAATCCTTTTAGGTCTGAATAATCCCAGGAAAACACATCTTCAAACTCATGGCACAGAGCAATGAAAGCTCTTCTATCTTTAGCTGAGCAGATTTTACCAATTTTAAGGAGCCTACCCTTAAAAAATTTCCAGCTCCTCATAATGCTCTTCTTTTATCTGCATGCCGGTCTTGGTCTTCTTCATCTGATCATCAGTGCTAAAGATAGACTCCAATGTTACCAGTCCCTTGGATAGCTTGTGTGTTCTTAGCTAAACAATTTGATTGTTGCCATACTGTTGTCTGAGCTTATCTTGGTTCACCACAGACAACTCATCCTCTTCTAACAAAAAATGTAGGATTTGCTCATCACTTTCGAAAAACCTGCCAATGAATATCATTGTCAGGGATAGAGGGTCTATCCACTATTTTTACATGAGACTGCACCTTCTCCCTTCAAACATCACTGGGAAATGTCAAACTGAGCCCCCAATTGTAGCTACCTATCTGCATGGTAATTCTAATTTCTGGGGATAGATATCAGGTTGAACGCGTCAAACTCTTCAATCATGTCCCCATACCCTATGCTTATAGCATTTCAAAGTATCATTTTTTGTAGCATACAATCCTCTCACCTGGTTTACAATGAGTTTTGCTATAACCAAACACCTGTAAATAGCCAATCTTCCTCTTTCTTGCCCACTACAATCCCTGGATTAATCCCTCATATTCAGTAGTGTTATTGGTGCACAAAAAGGCAAAACGAAAGGCAGAACAATACCTATCACCAAGAGGAGACACCAACATGGCACCGCCACCAGACCCATTCCTACTTCTAGAGCCATCAAAGTACATTTTCCATATCTGATCATGCTCCTATATCTGCGGCTCTGGGCCCCTTACAAGGCTCAGAATCTCTGATTCTAGCTCATGCAGTATGTACACTCCCATACCAGTCTCTTGAATATGTGCCTTAGGATCATCTACAACATTTTCTGAGGCCCACTCCCTTAACAGTATTTCTGGTATACTTTCAGCCTACAGTTGCTAAGCAACAACAAGCTCAAGATCATAAGAGATAATGCAATTTGCATTAACGACACTTGGTGTGTAGGGCTCTATGTGGTGGTTTGAAAGCAACTCAAATTTCAAGGTTACTTTGGTACCATATATGGTCCTAAAAAACATGTGGGACTAGTCCGAGGATAAATATCCTCCTATCTTTGCTGTGAACTCCCTTGACAAACACATGGCAAAATGGGGAGGTAGGTCTATGATGAACACTTCCTGAGTGATGGAAACGTTTGGACAGGTATGTAGGGTGAGGCTTAGGTCCTTTATGACACCTATAGTGTTGACAGCTGTGCCATCTAGCTAGAGCACACCCTTAGTTAGGGTTTGGTAGTTCAGTCCTAATTGGTCTGCAATATGTTTTGGCATAATAGAACTACTTGCACCACTATCCACCATGCAATTGTGCACAAGCTTATCTCCTATTATTAACAACACATAGAATGGAAGTGGTTTGACAGTCTTGCCTGGCTGGTTACTGCTGTCCGGAGGTGAATTGGTAAGGATAGTTCTAGTTGGGCCAATGGTAGCATCGTTTGACAATTTGAAACCAGTCAAAGCTATCTGCAATATGTCTTTTTAGCCTAGAATTGCCAAGGAATCCCACATGGACATTGTCACATTTGCCTTTTTCATATTCTCAATAATATTGAAAGGTGCGGCAACACTTACCTTCTGATGTGGCTTGGCAACAGTAGTATTAGCTTGTAAATGAGGTTGCTCCCTGGTAGTTGCTTGAGTATTTCTTTGTAAAACATGAGGAAATTGGGATGTAGGAGGATCATCAAGTCCTTTTTCTGTACTTGTTGTCTAATTCATTTTGTAACTTCTCCTTTTGGCTCTTGTGTTTGCTGCAACTGGAGTGTAGTCTCTATTCATGCCACAAAACTCATTTTCTTGCCAATTCATGAAGGCAGTATCATGCTAGGGTTGTTCTATCTGCTGAACTATCCCCTCATTAGATGTGCCTAGCTGCAAGACTACAACATTTTGTACTATCAGAGCTTGATTTATGGCTTCATTTGGACACATTGCTTGACTGTGTGGATGACTGCTTGGAGAGCACCATTCATACTCAGATGCTAAGTTGTTCTGAATAGGGACAATGTCACTAACGACACTGGTGGATGTAGGATTGTAAGGATGGAAAGGCCGCTGATTAATGTTCTACCTAGCCCCTTGATAATTGTTCTAGTAAGGTGGTCTATTGGCTTGCCAAGGTTGGTTTTGTCCCTGATAAGGTTGACTTTGCCCTTGGCTATGTGGTTGATATGGCTGTCTATTCTAGAATTGCTGCCTCTTCATATTTGTCAGTTCGTTACCAAAAGATTATAATAATCCCTTAATCTCTTGTAGCTTAGAGGACTAATTTTGAGTAGCACTTTCTGACCTATTTGGCTACAAATTAGCTGCTGGTAATGTTGGCATACCAGGTATAATAGATATTGGAGGCACATATGTTGGGTAAGGTGACTGAATTGCGGGGAAAATTGGCAAAGGAGGTCTAGGAGCAATCTTGCCAGCTTGAATGAGGCTGTTTTCAGCCCTAATAGCTATGGTATAAGCTTGTGGTAGGGAGAATCCTCCCATGGATTGAATCATGCAGAGATGTCACTATTTAATGCTCTAAAAAAAAATAGAAATGTGTGGTCAGCTGTAGGCCTTACCATTGATGGGATTTTGTCCCATGTCTTTTGGAAACGGTGGTTGAAGTCTGGCATTACTTTGTGAGGGGCTCTCTTGATTGTGGACAACTGCTCCATCAGCGACAGATGGTTTGATTTGTCCTCGAAGAAATTGCACAATTCTTCCCCCAAGCGATCCCAGGAATCTATGGAATTCACCTACAGACTTCTGAACCACTGCAGGGCCTTGCCTTTCAAGGATGCTGCAAGTAGCCTAATTGATACATTTTCTTCTGTCACATGATGGATAGCGCACAGGTTTGCGATGTCCTTGATATGCTCAGCTGGAGTGGTCTGATCTTCACCATGAAAGAACGGTAGACTCTTCAGGGCAGCGACAGGGATATCATCATGCTAAGCTAGATTCAACGGGCTGCCTTGGTTGAAAGCCACAAAAGGCTGATTTCTAGCCATAGGAATCATGGTGAGTGAAGACCTTGAGGTAGTGTGAGCTCCAACAATAGGGGGAGTTGACTTGGCTCTCCTAGACTGCGCATGAGTCTTCTTGTGTTTTTTAGCTGCTACTCCACTTCTCTTGGGTGGGGATAATTGTAGATACTCGAAAGGTGAAGCACTGCTTCTTGTAGGTATTCTTCTCATAAGCAGAGATACACTGATTCTACTAGACCAAAGTTGGAGTCGCTAGATATGCAAAGTTTCAACCTCTTACAGGTCTAAAAATTACTGGCTGCACATCAAAACCAATAACCAAAATGTATTACTCCGAACTCAGAATTCTCAATTCTTTGTCCCATCGGGTGTGCCAGAAACTGTTATCACCTAGATTTGCACCCTTTGCATGCAGCTGTGAAACCTCATGCAACCTAGAATAACATTGGAAGGATCTCAAAGTGTGGGACCTTGCATTTTGAGATTAGACCTCCAGAGAAGGCTGGTTCCTCACTCTAAGCCTATTACTGAGAGTAGTGATACTAAACCTAGTGCTAAACAACTTGCAGGGGAAAGAGTTAGAGGGAAAACTAAAAAGGGAGAAAGGTGATACACCAGATTTAGTGAGCGATGGTGGTCATGGTGTGGACACAACAATGATTCTTTCGATGCTAAGGGAGATTCACATAGACTTAAGACTAGTTGAGGCTTTGGTATGAAAATTAAACCTGCAGAGGAGCCATTTTACCCACAAAACAGATTACAACTTCAAATAAAACACATAAAACCAGACATAAGAGAGGTGAGAAATCAACGTCTATTAATCATGAAGGCCCAGAAAACCATTACAATATAGAAATATTTCATAGCAGGGGTATACCAACATAGCTAATTGCATTCATTGGTGGATAAAAGGAAGACATCGGAGGCCAGATTTAGGCATATAGAGTCACATTCCCATATCCTTGCAATTACACTAAGAGGTCTGATTAAGAAATAAAAATTGGCAGCATAACAACCCCAAAAATACCATCCCCTCTCAAAAGAGTTTTACATGTCTTATATAAGCCAGACTCCTGCCAGAAGGGCGAGGAGTCACTGAATCACAGAACCAAGGCCATAAATGCCAGAAGTAGGAAAGTATGGGTAGAGGCATGGTGAAGGACATGGAGCATGCCGTCGCTAGGAGAAACCGTGGAAGATGGCAGCCATGACGCAAGATAGGACAGGGGTGGAGAAGCAACCTCTAGAGTTGCCGTCCAACACATAGAAATTTGGTCCTGCAAAACAAAGAGCCCATATGCCATGAATGCACATGCAGAACTTCACTAACCTGAGCCACTGTACGGAGAAAAACCCCTTCAAAAATTCAAGGCGGCCGCTGAAATGTCCAATCAGCCCGAACATGCAAAGCCAGATCTGAAAAATGGAAAACTAGAAAATCCCCCCAAAAACCTACCCAAATGAAAGAGGAGGTAAAAATATGTACTTTTGCCTCCTACAGCATGTCGAAAGTCACTGAAATAGGGAAGATATAAGCGGTCAAAGATCTGGTCAACTACCTGTATATATTGCTTCTGCATTTGTGTATAATCAACCTCTGAAAATACCTCAGATCCTATCTTTGCATGTTCAGAAAACCTTGTATGTATCTCTGCCTTTTGGTGCCAAAAGGCCTCTGTAATCACTTTCAGAAAATGCATTTAAAATTGCCTTGTATATGCAAGAGCCTTTGTATATGCACTCACCACTACCATGTGGCACCTTCTGATTTGCCGTTGAACTGAAACTGGGACCCACTATTGAAGAACTACACCCTCCATCAGCCTTCGGAAAGACCCAAGAACAAGCTGCCAATGCATCATGTCTGGCCGAAAAACTTTGCATATCGGCTTGTATATGCAAAGATACAAGCAAATATACAAACAAACTAGTACATACAATCTTGCATTTTGCCCTTTGTAATCATGACTTGTATATGCATACAATCACCCTTGTATGTGTAGGTCCCATCAGTTGAAAATCCTTGTATCTGCCAGCATACAAGTCGCGGACCCCAAAATCCATTAACTACATTTGACTGCTTTGTCAGGTCTGGCTTGTATCTCCACTCCTTGTATATTTCTTTGTATGTCGCAATGTACAAATGGCCTCATACATACAAACCGCGGACCCGAAACTGAATCAGCCAGAAATGATATTCATTTGGAATCTGGCTTGTATATCACCAATGTATATTCACTTTGTATATGCATGATATACAATCCACTGTTCATCTGGTCCTTTGTATGTCGAAACATACAATCCTCCTTGTATGTGCGCGAGCCCCATCTCTTGTATGCTCTGCCTTTGCACTGTAGCAAATGTATATCGGCACTTTGTATGTGAAATATGCAAACCCAATTATTCAAATCCTCTCTCATACAAATAGGGAATCTCGATGGAATATGCCCGCGATGTATATTTTCCATTGTATATTTCCTCTTGTATGTGCGAACATACAAAAGAATATACAAGCCTCCTGACATGCAAGCACCGAATATTCTGAGGAAGCTTCAAAGTATATGCCTTGTACATTTAGTGAATGTATATTTACTTGTATGTCAAAAATACAAAGGCAAATATACAAACCTCCATGAACATACAAATGGGGAATCTTTAAGGAATATGCGATGAATGCACATTATACCTTGTATGTTCACTTGAATCTTTCCATGTATATCGCCGATATACAAATCAGGAATATTCCCAGGGAACCTGCGAAAGATTTCCTAAATGTATATTCACCTTTGGAGCTCGATATATATTCAGAAAATGCATATAACCTAATTTTTTCATCATTTTCTAAGGCCAATAGGGATTTGCAAGCTCGCCAAATGAACATTTGAACTGTATGTTGACCAAAACTTTGACCATGAATAACTTCTTTGCTTGGTCAAATTTCAGGGTGGTGTAAAAAGCAAACCTGCCTTTTTTTCAAGCTCTTTCCAATGGTAAGGTTTTTTTTAGGCAAGGTTCTCTGGGAAATTTGGTACTTTGGCTTTATAGGGACATCTCCAAAGGATTTTTTAAGGAAAAAACTAGGTTGACCATTTGGCTCGGGGCAGAGGAAAATGGGATAACAAGACATTACAACACTATCCTCATCAATGAAATAAATGTTTCTAATATTTATTTAGTTGATTTTCTCCATTTCCCTAATCCTTGTTAGTTAGATAAATCATTCTTATCAAATTAATCTATCCTGCTGATCAATCTACCTTAGCCTACCTATCCCCTAGGCCTAGGTTAATTAAGCTAAATACCTAATTAACCTTGCTTAGCCCATCCTCCCACACACCTTTGAATAAAAATCAATCTTTTATTCAAAGGGTCAAATCCCCCTTACCCCTCATTTATCACCCTCTTACACATGTAAGAGTACATCTTCACATCTCCACATAAGGGTGAATTTTTAATTCACACTCTCCCATGAGTTGAATTAAAAATTCACTTGTCATGTCCACTCTTCCCAAAAATGAATCTTTAATTCATTTTTGTCCTCCACACCTTTCCCCATGTGAATTTAAAATTCACAAATATTGAGAGCCCTCCAATCTATTGACCAAATCATAACCCTTGATCTCCCTCATCCAATCTCATTGTGACACTTGTCACAAGGCTATGAACCCAATCCAGACCCTAACTCTCATTCATTTCTAGCCCTTGATCTCAACTTGTGATCCTCACCCTCCATCCTCTTGTCAAGAAATCTATAAATGAGACCCTCACCCAAGCCATTGGAGGAGGGACTTCTTCTTGCATCCAACCTCTGCCAAAATCTCTCCATAGTCTCCTCATCATACTACCATAATGTCAAAATCATGCCTCATCCCCATCTCCATCTCCATCCAAGTCCAAATCCCTCATCTACATTGTGTTGTATGCATTGAGCAATCCACATCTACATCAAATTGGGTAAAATCTGAGGAGCTATCAGGTGCAACTCCTTCCCTCTATCTTGGATTTGTGGGTCAAGTGAAGGTATAATCATTTGTGTATGCATTTGATTTCTATTTTCTACTTTCATTTTAGATTCATAGATCACACCTAGAACTAGAGTTTTAACATGATGTCATCAACCTTCCATCCAACCCTAGTTCTACCTTTAATAGCATCATCAATTAATTTGGAATCACCTTCAATGACAACATTTTTGACTCCAATGGTGAGGGAAACATTAAGATCCCAGAGAAGGGCCATGGCTTCAGCAACATCATTAGTGTTTCCACCAAGCCCTCCAGCATAAGCCACTACAAATTCTCCCTTGGCCAATCTGAGAACTCCCCCACCACTAGCCAAACTTGGGTTTCCTTTAGAAGCCTCATCAAAGTTGAGCTTACTCTAACCAAGTCCAACTAGAACCAGGGGGACCCACTTGGTGTTTGCCCTAGCTCTTCTTTTAAAATCATCTATTCTAAAAATGTTAGCTAGAATACTCCACTAGCTTATAATACTGGCTTGAAGATTAGTGGGAGGAAGTTTAGTATCTTTTAGAGTGTTGTTTGTGAGGTTCTCCTATACAAGTTTAGTATTCATACAAAAACCCTCCTTAGGGGATTTATTCTTATCCTTGAATAACCTATTATTCTGTTCATTTGCAGAGACCCCAAGCTAGGATGGGGGGACCTAGACCAAGATTTCTTTACATATGGGATGTATGAAAGGGGATATCTAAGACCTTAAAAAAATAAGGAGATCATCATTCATGCTCCATGATGCCCCCAAGTTTTTCATGGCAAGACTCCAAACGTCCCAAGAAAAGTCACAATGCAACCATAGGTGGGGAACCATTTCCTCATCCTTCATACATAGAGTAGACCTATTGGGGATTTGAAATATTCGCAACCAAAGATTATCAATAGTTAATATTTTGTTCTACATAACAAGCCACCAGAAATGGTTAACTTTGGGAATGAGATTGTGGTTCTAGACTTTCCTCCAAAATTTGCGGTTCCCATTTTGATCCATAAAAAGGTTATGGAGATATTTGACTATAAAAATCCCAATTTTATCCATAGCCCATAACAATTTATCTTTCTGAGGGAATATGGGGATCCTACAATCTCTAAGGGAGAGTTGTACCTCTTCAGCTATTTGTTTGAGTTCATTCTGATCTTGATAGTAGTATGACAACTTTTTCCATCTACTTTTGCTAGGGAGGAGATAATCAGTAGCCAATCTCCCAAGGAAAGTAACAGCCTTGTTAACTAATCCTTGGACATTCTAGATCCTACTTAAAGGAGGCTTTTTAAGCCAACTATCTTCCCAAAATATGATAGTTCTTCCATCTCCCAATCTCCACTCGATACCCAACAACAATAAGGTTCTGTATTTTAACACATTGTTCCAAATAATAAAACCCTAGGGTAACCCTATGGAATGTAGAAAGTCTTCTTGGTTCAAACTGGCTAAGTACTTGGCTCTTATGATATTGCCCCATTCATTGTTCTCACTTAAGAAATTTCACCCAATCTTGGCATGGAGAGCCTTACTAATCAGATTTATTTTTCTAATTTCCAAGCCCCCCAAAAGTTTGGGTCTACACACTTTATCCCAACTAACTAGGGCTATCTTTTTTTATCCTCCATCCCAGTCCAGAGGAAGTTCATCTGGAATCTCTCAAATTTATCCACTATATATTTAGGGATTTTAAAGAGGGACGGGGTGTAGATGGGGATACCTTGGAGAGAAGCCTTTAAGAGTTGATATTTATCTGCTTGGTTTAGAATCTTGCCTTTCCACCTAGCCAATTTCTTTTGAATCCTTTCCAAGATAGAACTCCAGTAAGCAAGAGTTACCTCTTTAATAGCTAAGGGGATTCCCAAGTAAGTGTCTGGGACCTCACCACTAGAACAACCAAGAATCCCCATAATTTTTTGCTGAAGATCCAAATGAGTATTGAAGAAATACACCAAGTTTTTTTCGTAGTTTACACACTGACCAGAAGACTCAACATAATCCTTTAGCACTTTTTTCCATTTCCTGGCCTCAACTACTGAAGTAGACCCAAAAAGGATAGTGTCATCCACAAAATGTTGTATGGAAGCTGAATCTGTTGTTGAAGTAGGTTTAATACCATTGATCTCCTGGGTAGTCAATAAATTTAAGAAACTTCTATTATGGACCTCAGCCATGAGAATGAAAAGGTAGAGAAATAATGGGTCACCTTGCCTTAGATGCCTTCTCGCACTAAAGAACCCCCTAGGGACCTCATTAATGAGGACATAATATCTTACAGAGGTAACACACATTTTGATCAGTTGCGAAGTTCTTTCTTGGAATCCCATCTGCACCAAGACTTTGAAAAGGAACTCCTAGGCCACCCTATCATAATCTTTTGAGATGTCAAGTTTAAAAACCATCCCTGGCAAATTATTTCTATCCATAGAGTGTAAGAATTCATGAGTAGTAATGGCAGCATCCAAGATTTTCCTACCTAGTACAAGCCCCTTCTAGCTATTATTGATTAACTTGTCAAGGATAGGCTACAATCTAAAGACTAAGCTCTTGGAGAATATCTTATAAATAATGTTACAAAGACTAATGGGCCTGAAGTCTCCCAGACTCATGGGGTCTAGTTTCTTAGGCACCAAATCTATGAAAGTGTGATTAAGTTCCTTAAGAAGCTTTCCTATCCTAAAGAAGTCCATAGCAGCCTCAGTAACATCCTTCCCCACAATATCCCAATACTCTTGAAAAAATGTTGGGGGGAAATAATTAGGTCCCAGGGCCTTATATGCACCCATATAGAATAGAATAGTATGGACTTTCTCCTCTATCACTGGTTTAACAAGATGAGCATTGTCCTCCTCATTAAGATAAGTGGGAATGATGTCAACTAGCTCCTGCTTAATCCTGCAGTCTTGGGCAGCCAAAAAGTTTTGAAAATTGGAAGCAACCACCTAGCCCACTTGGATATATGACTCCATCATAGCCCCATTACCATTTGTTAGATTAACAATGTTATTTCTTTTCCTGTGTCTCATAGCAGATTGATGGAAGAAGGTGGTGTTTCTATCTCCCTCCCTAAGATAATGCACCCTAGATTTATGTTTCCAATAGATTTCCTCTTTCTTTAGGGTTTCCTTCCATTCCTTCCTCAAGGATTCCTCAATCTAAGCCATTTCATTAGATAGGTCTCCCTCAACCATCTGCCTCTGAATGTCAACCAAGTTTTTTTACTGTCAAAGATATTCCCAAAGGTTTACTTGTTCCAACCTTTGACTTTGTCTTTAACAATAAACAACTTTTGGGCAAATCTAAACATGGGAGTTCCCTAAATAGGACTTCTCTGCCAACTAGCCAACTGATCCCTGAAGTTAGGCTGTTGGGTCCACATGATTTCAAATCTAAAGGGGAATGGGATTTTGACATCCTTATCTCTCCAAGATAGAAGTAGATGATTATGATCTGAGGTCATCCTTCGAAGGGCCTCCAGAGTGTCAGTATTGGTGTATTCCCAACAAGAGAAAACCATGACTCTATTCAATCTCACTTGAATCAAACTCCCTCCTTTTCTTTGATTGGACCATGTGAAACATTTCCATTCGATGTCAAGATATATTAGACCTTCTTTATTGAGAAAATCTACCAAATCAACCATGTTGTCAGTGTAGTCCAATATACCACCAATTTTTCTGAGGGATAAAGAGGGGTATTAAAGTCCCCAACCAACATTCAACAACCCTTTCTATCTTTCTCAATGAGAGTAGAGAGGTGGTCCCACAACTCCCTTCTAGAATTCCTCTAATTGGGGGCATAGATATTTACATGATTTCAATAATTGTTATGAGACTTCATTCTTACAATTAGTCTATTTTTACATTTAGCAATTAGACTCCCTTTAATAGTCTTACTATTCCACATAGTAACAATACATCTTGAAGCTCCTGATGCATCACTAATGTAATAGTCATCATTGGGAAATACACACTTAGCAATGGTTTGGAAGCCTTCAACCTTGATTTTAACTTCCTGTAATAGTAGAATATCAACTTTGTTATCAGAAATGTAGCTCTTGACCAGGAACTGCTTGTCAAGGCTATTCAGCCCCCCGATGTTCCAAGAAAGGATTCTCATTTGTTTGGGACTTTCTTGGAGTGAATCTCCAAGGTCATCTTCCTTTCCATGGCTATATCCTTATTGACAACTTTCTTTCTGGTTTCCCTTTGGGTAGGTCTACCAGTTTTAGAATCTACCCCTACACCAATAGTCTTCTTTCCTTGACCCCTACTTTTTTTCTTGGTTGTGGTCTAGCCTTTTGAATCTGTATCTTTATTTTTTTTGTTGGATTCTACCCCAGGATTTAAGATAAGGTCTTTGTTACCTGGGGAAGGGAACCCCTATAGTTTGCTATTATTTCTTTCAATTTTGAGTGGACTACCAATCGTTTTAACTATGGAGCCACTATCATTGTTCCCAATTGGCTTTACCATACTCTCTTCTAGAGCTTCCATGTTGGGGACTACCTACTGATGGATCTCTCCCTCTTCCATTCCATTATTCTATAGGGGGGTCTTAACCTCTGCTCGTGAGAAAGAATGTTCCATCTGACCAAACTCCAATAGGTCAGTCCCTAGCTTCTAACCTCTAGGGGTAGAAATATCTTGATCTTTCTCAACATCCATAGAGGGGACGGTTTCATTTTCCTCCTCCCTATCATCATCCTTCTACTTCTAAGGGGTGCTGATAATGTTTAGTAAATCCTCCTTAAAGGGGTAATCCTCCTCAACCCCATTAGTTTGGTTTTCCAAGACTGTAGGGCCTTTTTTGGCTTTGCACCGAGTTACTAGGTGGCCCTTTTTGTTGCAGTTTGGGTAAAAACTAGTGGAGTTTTCATATTGTATAGGTTGAATCCATTGGCAAAATTTGGATTCCAAAGTAATAGAGTTAGGGAGATTTTTGTTAATATCAACACTCACACAAAAGAAAACAAACACTAACCTGGATTTATTTTTGGTAGTGTTGTCAAGAGAAATGAAGTGGCCAAAGATGTTGGCTACCCAGACTAGAACAGTTATATTAAGATCAACAGTAGCATGAAATCCTGACCTCTATTTGTAGAGAGAGGCTATGCTTTCCATATATTCTGGGTCTCCTAGCTAAGATAGCTGATAGGTCTTCTCTAGTTGTTAATCTAAAGAGAAACATCCCTTTAGCCATAACACTAACAGTAATGTTGCCTTTCACCTTCCATTTGGCAGTAACCCATCTCCTCACCAGATCGATATAAGGTCTAAAAGAGATGAACTTGCCCACCAGAGCGCGCTCCATTGAGGAGACTATTCTTTGTTACCTGGGGAAGGGAACCCCTATAGTTTGCTATTATTTCCTTCAATTTTGAGTGGACTACCAATCGTTTTAACTATGGAGCCACTATCATTGTTCCCAATTGGCTTTACCATACTCTCTTCTAGATTGTCCATGTTGGGGACTACCTACTGATGGATCTCTCCCTTTTCCATTCCATTATTCTATAGGGGGGTCTTAACCTTTGCTCGTGAGAAAGAATGTTCCATCTGACCAAACTCCAATAGGTCAGTCCCTAGCTTCTAACCTCTAGGGGTAGAAATATCTTGATCTTTCTCAACATCCCTAGAGGGGACGCTTTCATTTTCCTCCTCCCTATCATCATCCTTCTGCTTCTAAGGGGTGTTGATAATGTTTAGTAAATCCTCCTTAAAGGGGTAATCCTCCTCAACCCCATTAGTTTGGTTTTCCAAGACTGTAGGGCCTTTTTTGGCTTTGCACTAAGTTACTAGGTGGCCCTTTTTGTTATAGTTTGGGTAAAAACTAGTGGAGTTTTCATATTGTATAGGTTGAATCCATTAGCAAAATTTGGATTCCAAAGTAATAGAGTTAGGGAGATTTTTATTAATATCAACACTCACACAAAAGAAAACAAACACTAACCTAGATTTATTTTTGGTAGTGTTGTCAAGAGAAATGAAGTGGCCAAAGATGTTGGCTACTCAGACTAGAATAGTTATATTAAGATCAATAGTAGCATGAAATCTTGACCTCTATTTGTAGAGAGAGGCTATGCTTTCCATATATTCTGGGTCTCCTAGCTAAGATAGCTGATAGGTCTTCTCTAGCTGTTAATCTGAAGAGAAACATCCCTTTAGCCATAACACTAATAGTAATGCTACCTTTCACCTTCCATTTGGCAGCAACCCATCTCCTGACCAGATCAATATAAGGTCTAAAAGAGACAAACTTGCCCACCAAAGCATGCTCCATTGAGGTGACTATTCTCTCCATGGTGATATCTAGGACATTAAGCATAGAGCCTTCCTGCATTTCCAGAAATTAAGGGACAGTCCCCAGAAGCTCGCGGTCATCCCCCAAGAGGGCATTTTCCCATGCTTTTGGAAACTGATGCATTGTCTTGAGTCACAGGAATAGAAGATCCACCTGATGCTTTCCTAGGGCTGACCCATACCAATGGGGAGAGGAGCAGGGACATGGGGTCCCCCGGGTCCCCTGCTGCCATGTCCAAATTAAAAAAAAACTCATGAGTGGTGTTGATGGTGTTTTTAACACACAACAACACAAGTATGATTGCTGGTATCACACCTATCTTGAAAAAGGTATCCTATCCAAGATAGGACTGCCCCAAGGATAATACAACTAGGTCTTAGCTTGCTTGGAATAATTTCAGTGGAATGTAGCAGCTATGCCAACAAGGGGTCTTACATATAATGATAGGATTTGTATGATATGACAATAACATAGGTGTAGAAACCCTATGTGATGCAGACTATGAAGTTTGAAATTTTCTAGCAGATAATCAATGTAATGTTGCTCAAACCCTAAATCTATTAGCTATTTGTAAATAAAATGCAAAAGGAAAGGGGAGAGAGAAGGGATAAGAGATCCTATAGACAATTGCAAAAATGATCAATAACCAAATAGACAGATTACCAACAATAAATAAATCTCCACTTAACTAGGCAACCCACAATGCCATAGAGATTGTGCAAAATTATAAGGAAATGTAATAATTTTCAAATTGTAGAGGGTTCATAAAAAATGAAACCATACAACCAAACTTATCTCATAAAGTATGCCCAGACTAACCATGCACAATGACATACAATCAGCAAACCATTAATGGTATGGACAAGAAATCCACCAAATATCTAAAGAATTAATTACTAATGCAATTGAATGCAAACTAACTTCATATTGACATGAACCATGAAAACCAAAATGAGACAACATAGAAACACAAATTCTCAGCAACATACAAAACTTGCTTTGTATTGACTGTATTTTGGCAGAGTCTCAGTAATTCATTATCAAATCTTACTTACAAATGAGAGAAACGGATGACCCTTTTATAGACAAGGCACCATACTGAGTTTTTCAATGGATGGTGGAGATTAACTCAACACCAACGGTCTAGATTACATGGCATTTAATGAGATACATCAGTTTGTTGTATTTTTAGATTTGCATTTGTCCTTCAAGAAAAAAGACAAAATACAGCTTGCAAATATATTGAATCTAGACAAAATGGATACCCATTTGGTTCTATATGAGGAAAAGCTAATTTTCAAGGCCTAATAAAGCCAAAATAGAGTCACATGACACTTGAGCTGATGTGGATTCATGAGATTCCAAGTGTTGACTAGATCAAGAGGAGTATGTGGCACATTTTTGGTGAAGATGTATCCAACTAGATGCTTTCTAGATTATCATTGCATGACTGGACTGTTGAAATAAGTATAGGTAGTCGTAAACATGTCTTATGCATTGAACTAGATCTATAGGAACAATAGTGATGTAGGTCTGATCTTTAGTGTTTTCCAGCCCCTAGGGCTCATCTCCATCATCTTGGACATCATATTGACTTCCTCTTGCATGTGGAATAGCAATTTGGTTGGTAGAATGTCGATTTTGCATTTATGGGTTAGCAGGGTATCTCCGTGTGTTCACCTTCCAAGATAGCTCCAACAGAGTCATGTGTCTTCTAAGACCTCAAATTCACAATGCAAAGCATCAATTTCATCATAAACAATCATTTTCCATCAAATCAAATCATAATACATCCATTTGCAATCATAGACCAGTCAAGAACAACTCATTGTTAATGTTGCTTCCTTATAGTCCACTTCACAGATCTAGTGATTTTTGCATGATTTTCTAAGTTTTTTACCATTTTCAAGTACCCATTTGACCAATATGATGATCTGGGAAGTTTTTATGGTCATTTGAATCCATTTGGGGACTTTTATTTCATGTTTATATAGCCTTTTTTGTAAAAAGCAAGATTTTTTGGGTCACTGACTTTTCATGTGCAGTAGCATTAATTATCGTAAAACATGCTCAAAATCCTCACACACTTGCTAAAAATATTCATCATGATTTGACAAATAGTTGTGCTATTCAAATCCACTAAGAAAATCCAATTTGTACTTTGAAAAAAATAATTTTTTAGGCCAAAAATGTCAAAACCACTGATTTCTAGGGTCACTGACTAAAAGTCGATGGAGGTCAAATTTAACATAGGTCGGAGAAGGAAGTTCCTAGCACAAAATGGTTTTGGTACTGATTTGAGGTTTGACTAACCTTAGCATGGATTTCAAGGTCTGCTGACAAAAGTCGGTGCATCACATTTTCCATGCAAGTCCGAGAAGTTTGTTTTTAGCGCTAGCACTAGTTTTGGGTCTGACTGACTTTATGCTAGTTCGAGGGAAGTCGGTCGGAGATGATTTTAATGCAGAAGTCAGTGGGAAATGAGTTTAGTGCTAGTCGGTAGAAGGTCATTTTAGCACAAGTCAGTGAAGGTTGTTTTTAGCGCAGGTTGGTAGGTGCTCTTTTTAGTGCCATGCAGTGAAGGGGGTTTTTAGCATAAAGTGCAGTAGACGCTATTTTTGGCACTAGATTTTGACAGTCCTAGGGGCAAGGTATATTTAAAAGTATATTTTTTATTCTTTAAATATTTTTAAATATACCTTTCAGGATGTTTGAGATAGGTTCCAAATCCATAGGATTTGATATGCAGATTCTAGATTTTTGGGGTTCCACTAGATTTTAGACAGCCAAATCAGGGCTTTAGGACCATGCGACAGGATGAAAGTATATGAACCCCTTAGTGAAATCTTATGGAATTTGGCATGATTTTGCAACTCTAAGACTTGGAAACTAGGAATTTCAACATGACACATCCTGCAGTAGCAATTTCAATGGCAATATCCAGTGACAGGATTTTGGAGCAGAATACAGTAACACATAATTTTAGTGTAGAAGGAAACAAATGGCTATCTTTTAAGCACAAGACCACTAAAGACACATCCAAATCAATCTAGCAATACATCAAATGACTCCAAACACGTGAAATACTCAAATCCTCTACTCTAAGTACAAATTCACCTTCTCATCATTATAAGTAACAAAGGTTGAGACTTCAAGCCAAAGCAAAAGAGGGGGTCTCCATTTGATAAAATGGGGCATGTGTGTAAGGCACAACAAATGGCGACTCTACTAGGGAAATGGTCCAAAGCATTTCAAAGATAAATGTAAGTTTCAAACCTAGAATCTCTATGTTTCCCACATGCCAAACAGGACAACATGATACCTTATCATAGAATAAAAATTTAACAATAGGGTGCAACCATCCATATCTTGAAAACCTAAGTGTGTGCAATTGCATTAATTCCCATCCCTAGGCAACTAATCTCATCTAAGATCCTTTACATTAAGCTACGTGATTAGTACACACCTCATGAACTACCTAGACATTGTTAAGCTACCAGCAAGCATCTATAGCCCCGACGAGTTTGTCTCAAAATTCCACTCAAGCAAAGCGCTACTACTGGTCAAGCGTTGATAGCCTCGGTAGAGTTTACTTGATTGTCCATCTAACTGGGTTATAGTGTGTGATTGTGATTTTCTGGTTTTCTTTTCTTTTCATAATTTCTTGATATTGTCATTAAGCTCAAATTTGGTAGAGTACAATGTAGTATGGCTACCCTTGTAACACATGCTTTTTGAAGGCACAAGTTACATTGATAACTCAACTAGCTGGGTGTGGACTACCGATGGCGGCAAAGGTGGAATTTAGATTTTTCACTTAATGTAAGATCACCAAGACTTACTTAGATACTTCAGGATTATTTAAGAGAGTAAGAGATATATGGCTAGAAAATACTTCAAGTGCACTGACTAACGACTCATTTCCCATGAAGAGACATCATACCATCCAAGTATAACCATGGTACCCATAGGAAGACCCAAATAGAAAACTTTATCTTCTCAAAGAAATATTCTAGATTACTCACCCAACAAAGGACCACTTGTAACATCAGAAAATGTCCCCTTGGGAGCTTTTCTCTCAAAAGGTTTAGCTCTTGGGTCTTTAGTGTGCATTTAGGACATATTACTTCATATTTCAACATCCTGATGGAATAAACCCTGGGTTTTATGGCAAATGGGAACTAGGGGGACCCCTTGAACCTAACCCTATCTAAAATAGGGGGAGGACTTGGGTGCCCGCACCCTAGTCTTGCCCTATTTTGGGTGAGGCCCAAATTTTTAGTGTTGGTTTATGACCGTTATTTGGTCCCTAGGCCGACACGGTAAGTTTGAATTATGAAATTCTTAGTGGGAATGTTTGTAGTTGCATATATAACCATGTTTAGGCATTAATTTATAAACTAGATTATTACTAGAAAGCTATTGTGTTCTAAAGGTGATTCAAGGCTTTCATTGTGTTGCAAGAGTAGATTTGTGTTGTCTATGTGTTTGTATTTGCAGGTTTAAGAAATCATCTCCTCATGGCATGAAGAGCTTCTTCCTCCCATAAGATCTTCACTACAAGGTGCTATCATTTGTGTTTGTAAGCATTTATCATTTGATTTTTGCCTCTACCTCCCAAGGGCATGCACTCTCTATCTGACAATGATGTTCAGAAGACTTGAATGTCACTCTGGGGCTTGACTGAGGCAACCCTCTAAACACAACTCCCTCCCAAAGTTTTCATGATTGTAGGTTATAGGTTCAAGTTGTAGACAAAGTGAAGTTGTAGGAGGGTACAATAGAGTAAAAATTGTAGATTAGAGAAGAAGATAGCTCCCTGGACTAGGACGCCCACTCATTAGTCCTCAAAGTTCCGCAATGGGAAAATCTCTAGTACAACAGATACAAGTTACAGACTAAGTTTCCAGATCTCGACAAAAAGAAGGGCCTTGGACTTGGGTTCCCACTCTTTAGTCCCTGACTTTTCCACCTCCAAACCCTGAAACCAGGTGCACAGCTATTTGTTATTTCACATCTTCTTGTAGCAACATTTTTTGTAATTCCTCTGTTTACTGACGTATTTGTATAATTAGGGTTTTAAGCCATAATTGATCATAAGAGAAGATAATTTGTAATTAAATCATAAAAATCCAAGTTTCCCTACATCTCAATAGTGACCTAGGGTATGATAGTACATTGCAACTCGACCCTAGGTCCTTGAATGTAAGGGTGAAAGGAGGATACACACACAAAACTACCAAAAACTAAACATCCAAATTTTACCCTTTTCATTTTGGTGAACCCATGTTATTAGACTTATTTGCATCTTGTTGACTTTTTTGCTTTAGATTTGCATTGATTTTCATTCATTCATATAGTCATTCATCTTATTTTATTGGAAAACATACAAAAAAATTAAAAAATTTGAAAAATTTGAAAAAAATTACATGCTATGGTTTGCATGTTCCATTAATTACATTCAATTTCATCAAATTTCTGATTTTTTAATTAGATCTGATTTAAATTACATAAAATTAGAAAAATTTAATAACTTGCATTGCATTTTCATCATAAAATTGCTAGGGTTTTGTTGAAAATTATGAATTTTGCATATAGCCTAGTAATTCCAAAATCTACGATTTGTAGGTAAAATCTTGTTTCATATTTTTATAATAATTTTAGAGACTCATTCAAAATTTCATTTGTCTGTAGTTTTGCATTTTAGTACAAATTTGTATTGATATTTCAAAAATTTACATTTTGCATAGAAAAAGTTCAACAAAAACTAGCACTTTCATTGATTTTTCACTAGATTTGCACTTGCATTTTGCATGTTTGATCTTGGAAATCATTTCTAGATCTGAGTGAATTTAATTTTCATCATACATCAGGTTACAAAACATTCATATAACATTTTACATCAAGATCTAAAACCTAGGGCTTGAAAAACATTGATTTTCACTAGATTTGGCCTTATCGACTCTCTAAATTTGCACTATAAGCATGTTGTGAAAGGTATTTTTGCACTAATTGGTTATTATTAGGGTAATAATTTTCTTTCCCTCCTAAAAATATTCACAACACCTTTTTATCGGACTCTTGTATTGAAAATTTGGTGAAAAACTACACATTTTTGCTATTTTTGCCCTAGGGTTTGGCATAGTTTTCACTCCAAGCATGTTGTGACAAATTTTATGGATTGATGTGACTAATATAATTTCTATTACTTTATGGAACTCCTAAAATTCATTACAAAACCCCTTTTATTAGGTCTTGGAATTGAAAAATTGTGAAAAAATTACCTATTTTTGCTATATTTTCACTAGGATTTGATCTTGAGTGGCACTATAAGTGTGTTGTGACAGATATTTTGGAATTAAGTGGTTTTTATTACTGATATAATTTTCTCTCCATCATCATTTTCCTCACAACACCCTTTGTCGTGCCCTTTTGCATTGAGATTTGGTGAAAATCGCATATTTTAGCATATTTTCACTATATGTTGGACTTGTCGTCATCCTAGATTTGCATGAGTCTAATAACTCACTGCCCTAAAAGAAAAATTCTTTTAAGAAGAAGCATAAGACACATGGGATCTAGTTCTCTTGAATAAGTTGGCACATTGAACACCTTCTTTACAAAAGGAGAGACACAAATGTTACAAGATATTACACATATCACAAGTGCAATGGAAGAGAAAAATTTTCATGATGTTGATGATACTATTGAGATGGCACAATATGTATTCAATGAGAAAATAAATACACTTGATAAAGACCTAGCTGAATTCCAAGACTATGTGGAAACTGAGAGGATAGCTAAAGAAGTTGTACATATGATTCACCATGTAAGAGAATTGATAAAAGAGGGACAAGATGGTGTTAATGCAATCCGTGGTTTAGCACATATTGTACAAACTAATATCATGCAGTGACTGAATGTGTAAAAGTGATAAATAACACTTTGTCACTATCTCATACACAAGTATCATCACCTATACCGACTACGAGAATATCCACTTTTACATCAACAATCTTAACAATTGATGTGAATGCTTGTAGTAATGCTACCACTGGTATTGGAGTGTCTGATGACACTAATTACAAATTTGTGGGATTTGATTATCAAAATTTGGTTTCTAAGGGGACTTCTTCTATGAATAATTATTCTCAACCACCTATCTATTCCACTTATTTCCAGCCACCTATAACCTATTCGCAACCATCTTCCACCTAGCATCATGTCCAACCACCATTGACATATTCTTAGCCTTTGCCTATCACATCTCAAGCTCAATCACCTCTTCACTTTGGTTCCAATTCCTCACAACAAACTACATCTCCCAATGATGCCATCCTAAACCAACTATTACAGGGCATGAATGTTTTACAACAAAAGGTAAAAAATTTGACAAATTCTTCTCAGCGTAATATACAAACATATAATGCCCGTAATCTCCTTTCCTATGTAATCTTGAGAACTCCTATGCCTATGAGGTTTGAGACTCCTCTCTTTGAAAAATATGGTGGAAAAGGTGATCCTAATACTCATGTGGCAGCATTCACAACTATGTGTAGTGATTTTTATTTTGAAGCGGACTTGTTGGAAAAATGTTTCCCGCGATCTCTCAAAGATACTGCTTTAGAATGGTTTTGCTCTTTACCTCTGAATTCAATACACTCCTTTTCACAATTGATTGATCAATTTCTACAACATTTTCAAGAAAACATCGGACCCCAAGTCTCCTTAATTGACTTGGTTCACTGCAAGTAAGGTCGGAAAGAGAAGTTAACTGAGTTTATTAGTTGGTATCAAGATTTATATACACAACTTCAATATCAGATGAAAGATGAGGATGTTCAAAAGGTGTTTCTCACTAATCTACAACCTACCAACCATGATAAGATCATATTGATGAAGTATAATACCTTTCAACATTTATGCACCGCCCTTCATGATTACAAACTTTCATCTAGTCAGTATGAAAACCAAAGCTCATCAGCTCAAGTTAGTCAATCCATGGCTAGATCATCACAAAACAAGTTTAAGAGGAATAATAATAATAGGAGTTTCATCAAGATTAATGGACCAAAGACAAATAACTTTTCTAATGTGTCTGCTATCACTAATCCAAAGAAAGCATCATATTAACCAAGGAAGTTTACTTTGATATCTGACTCTTATCATTCTATCATGAATCAAGCTTTGAGTAACAACATTCTAAAGCTTCCCCTGATCAAGCCTATGGATCTTAGTAGAGCACAAGGACCTTACTTTGATCCTAATTCCTTTTGTCATTTTCATCAGACACAAGGACATGATACTAATGATGTATGTGTCTTAAACATGAGATACAAGACCTCATTGATTCGAATATCATACAAGTATCAGGTGTGAATGATAACGAAAATAAGTTAGTTGCTCCACTGAATCAAAATTTACAAATATTTACTAATCCATTCCCTAAACATATTGATACCAATATGTTGGAAGAAGGTTTAGTGGAAGTAGATGATGATGATTATTTAGACTATGATAATATCATGGGTATGATTGAAGTGGATAAGAAGCAAGTGGATAATCCACCTTGTCCATGAAGAAAGAGAATTTATGCTGAGGTTCCTCCTCTGTTACCCTTATATGGATCGGGAGATAACCAAAATGCATTAGAAAAACAAGTAGAACAACTAATACAGACGAGTGAGAAGGTACATGATAACTCCTGTTACTGTGTTAGAAAGATTCAACAACAAAAACTCACTAAAAATTGGAAAAGATTAAGATGATTGTCAGTAGTTGGAAATAATAGTTATTCTCCCCCTCATAAGCAACAAAAAATCTCACTTCAACAAGGAATTACGAAACAAGCATCATATGATAATAAACAAGACTTTCATAAGAACCACTCAAATTTTGCACTCAACATGATTGAGTACCTCTCTAGGAGGTTTACAAGTTCCAAAATCTGATATGAAGATCTTACAGGTAAGTATCTCTAACCCTTTATCTCTCTCATGACGTACTTCTCTCATGATGTGTTATGTGTTGTTTAGGCCTCCTGGGATAACCCTTGACACGCTTTTAAGGTCAGGGATACAAAGAGATCACCTCTATTGTGACATTCTATTTGTATCATCATTCTTCTATATTGTCTCTCTCTCTCTAATTTCATTGTTGTGTGTTGTGTCTTACGGACATAGCATTGTGGTTGGTGACTTGGGGGCACCCTCCTACATGATTATCTAAGACACTTGTTTGTCCTCTCTTATTTATTGTTTCCCTTCCTCTAGTGTTTCTATCTAGCGAGCGGATGATGGAAAACATTTATACTGATGTGGACCTAGCGTCCCTTTAGCAAGAAATAAAAAATTGGACTTAGTTCCTAATATGAAGATGGGGTTGTATATCTTACGGTTGTATATCTTATCCAACGCTTGGCTAGTAGAAGCACTCATGCTTTCTGCATAGTGATTTTGATGGTGTTCTGTCTTATTTATAAATAATAACAATACGGCTGCTCTATGCACTTTGTCTATCTTGAATCTTGCATGCCTCAGATTGTATATGCATTATCATGATTGTGTAGACACTAACATGTTTCTTGTAGGGATGTGTTTGTGGGAACATTTGGTGATCATAAAGTACATGTCCCCTCTTGGGGGCATGGGCTTTGTGAAAGTCTATGTTCCCTTGTGTGTTTTCTTCCTACCTTAATGTGCTTGATATCGATGCATGATATCAACCACCTTAAGGTGGGGGCATATATAAGGTAAGCTATCTATTATAGATGTTAGCAATGTGCTTGTCCTCAGGTGTAGTTTAAACACTTGTGCGATGAGTACATCTTACACTTTGAGTTTGGTTGCAATCAATAAATCAATCATTTAATCCCTCTGCGGAGGAGGGATATCATGTATATCCTTTTTATCTTAAGCCCTCTATGGAGGTGGGGGTGGTGTATTTCTCAGGGTAGATTACATCATCCTATCATTTTCAAAATCTCCTCATCAGGAGGTAGGGAGTGGTTCTGTGACTAACTCAACCCTTAAGTATGTCTTCAATGATTGTTGTGGTGAAGCCCAATCATCAGTGTGTGCTTGTAATGTGCTTGAGATGGTGTTGAATCTAGAAATAGGAACACTCGATCACTCATCTGCCATGTTTTCTCCGTGTCTTCAAAATGTGTGTGTTGGCATTCTTACTTTGTTTGGCATGTCTGTTGCCCCATATGCAATTTAAAGACCTATGCAATGAGTACATCTTGCATTTTGGGGGGTTTTACATGTATTGTGTCTATGTTGCCCTATAAATGCAGTTTAAAGACCTGTGCGATGAGTACATCCTGCATTATGGGAGGTTTGTTTACTTTCCTGTGCTTGCATCTGCATTTCATATATATGAGAAAAAGAAAAGAAAATAAATCATTCCTGTCTTCTATGCATTAATGTGTCTTCTATGCATCCAGTGTATTAACCATGTTTTGTGTGACTATAATTGTCTTCTCCATGTTTTGCGTGCTTGTCATTATCTTCAATGTGTCTGGCATGTCTTCTCCGTGCTTGGCGTGTTTGTTGTGTTTGTTAACCATACTTTAATGCATGTATTGGCCTCACATTTATACATACATTAAAGTGAGGGCTAAATGTAACGTCAAAAAAGTCCCCTTGGGGGCTTTTCTCTGAAAAGGTTTAGCTCCCGGGTCTTTAGTGTGGATTTAGGACATCTTACTTCATATTTCAACATCCTGATGGAATGAACCCTGGGTTTTATGGTAAATGGGACCTAGGGGGATCCCTTGAACCTAACCCTATCCAAATTAGGGGGGAGGACTTGAGCGCCTGTGCCCTACTCCTACCCTATTTTGGGTCAGGCCCAAATTTCTAGTGTCAGTTTATGACCGTTATTTGGTCCCTAGGCTTACATGGTAAGTTTGAATTATGAAATTCTTGGCGGGAATGTTAGCAGTTGCATATATAAGCATGTTTAGGTATTTATTTGTAAACTAGATGATTACTAGCAAGCTATTGTGTTATAAAGGTGATTCAAGGCTTTCATTGTGTTGCAAGAGCAGATTTGTGTTGTCTATGTGTTTGTATTTGCAAGTTTGAGCAATCATCTGCTCATGGCATGAAGAGCTTCTTCCTACCATGATATCTTCACTACAAGGTGATATCATTTGTGTTTGTAAGCATTTATCATTTGGTTTTTGTCTCTACCTCCCAAGGGCATGCACTCTCTATCTGACAATGGTGTTTAAAAAATTTGAATGTCTCTCTGGGACTTGATTGAGGTAAGCCTCTAAACACCACAACCTCCTCCCAAAGTTTTCATGATTGCAGGTTACAGGTTGGTGTTGCAGACAAAGTGAAGTTGTAGGAGGGTACAATAGTGTCTCAGAATTGTAGATCAGATAAGAAGACAACTCCCTGGACTATGGTGCCCGCTCATTAGTCCTCGAAGTTCCGCAATGGGAAAATCTCTAGTACAATAGATATAGGTTATAGACTGAGTTTCCAGATCTCAAAAAAAAGTAGGGCCTTGTGTTGTTATATGGAGCCTAATTAGACTCAGAGATTAAATTTACCCCACTTTTATCGATGCGGTTTCCCCCCAAATTATTTAATGGGGTCAAGGGGTAGCACCCCTTGTAGGGTTTTGGGGGAGTGCCCCCAAGACCGGGTCAAGGGACAGCACCCCTTGCGGGGTCCACGGGCAGCACTGGGAGTTGTTTTTCTATTGGCCGACATAAAAAACCTTATTTTTGTAACTGACATAAGAATTGATAAAAGTGGCTAAGGGTTAGGGTTTCTATTGATGTATTGTAACATTTTGTAGTGGTATTGAGTTGCAAGGATTGTAGGTTGTAATCGATTTGATTTAATAGATAATAATATTGGACTCTCTATTGGTGGATGTAGCCCAAGTTTGGGTGAACACATTAAAACTTGTCTCTCATTGTTATTATTTCTATGTATTTTCATTCCTCTATTTAATCTTGATTTGCATTTAATTGATATCTTCTACCAGCTAACTCTATCACCTTGGACTTGGGCACCCACTCTTTAGTCCCTGACTTTTTTGCCTCTGAACCTTGAAAATAGGGGCACAGTTATTTGTTATTTCACATCTTGTAGCAGCATTTTCTGTAATTCCTCTATTTACTGTCGTATTTACATAATTAGGATTTTAAGGCATAATTGAGCATAAGAGAAGATAATTGGCAATCAAATCATAAAAATCTAAGTTTCCCTACATCTCAATAGTGACCTAGTGTATGATAGTACATTGCAACTCGACCCTAGGTCCTTGAATGTAAGGGCGAAAGGAGGATACACACACAAAACTACCAAAAACTAAACATCCAAATTTTACCCTTTACACCACTTATAGGTCTGCATGACTACCACCACATTTAAGAAATGAAGAACCCCAACAAAACAAGCACAAGAAGCAAAAGCAAAGCAAGCAAAGGAAACTAACCTAAACAAAGAAAACTACTCTAACCAAAGCAAACAAAAGCAACAACCAACAACTAAGGAAAAGCAGCAATAGAAAGCAGAAATTAAACTGAAAAAACAAATAACTAACTAAAACCTAACTAGAAACAAGCCAAACTATTTACAAAAGCTTTGGGTGACAAGTATTTACACTCTCTTGTGACTTATTCCTTATGACATGCAGAAGTAACAAGGTGTAGGTCAGTGTCCCAAGTCTAGAAAATTCATCTTTGTATTCTAAAAAGTAGGGTGAGGGTTGGCTAGGTTCATGTTCGGGGTTCTGGTCACATACAATCAGCAGTTGGACAAATTCATTAGGGCCATGATCAATCCAAATGCAAGTTGTCTTACATAAATCACCATAATCAAATTGATAACTACCAAAACCAAGTGAAAAAGGGGGAGATACAACCTAATTTGCAGTACCATCAGTCAGGCATGTAAGTTCATCACCTTGTTGCATTGCACCAAATACCTTCTCATCTTCAGGGGGTCTCAGTTCATGATGGGTCATATCATGTGCATTAGATACCTCTAGATTGTTAAATGCTGCAACAACTTCCTAAGCAAATAGAAAGTCTAGACAACTTTCTTAAGAATGTGGATCATATGGATGAATTATGCATGAATCAGTCAAGGCAAAGTCTGTCATATGCAGTGAATTCTTATGCAGCAACATGTTCTTGCTCATTGTTGATATCAACTCAATGACATGAGCAAGTGATTGACATGAAAATGCTTCCAAACCATCACTTTGCATGAATGTCTGATTTTCATTCTCAGATTGCATACTATTGCTCTCATATGTCAGTAGCATGCTAGCATCAGCCATGTGGAGATCTTCTTTATCACAAGTATGAATAGGATCAGCATGAGGAACATACGAGATACTTGAATTTACTTCATCAAAATCAGTCTCATGTTCTAAAAATATTTTCTCTGTATCAGTCAAGAAACTTCCTATTTCAGCTGGTGTTTGGTATTGGACTGCAAGTTCATAGTCTGTAGCAGCCATAAAATCTCTTGTGTCCTTTATGATTGGATCCTTAATGTCAATGTCACCTTGTAATGATGTATCATCCAGATTTTGTCCATTGGACTCAACTAAAAATTCTGTGGGAGTAACTGCAACAAATGTATTGGGCTGATATGATTGATCTTTGTGATGCATTGTGTTGATATACTTGGGAGCTTGATCGCTTTTCATCAAGCAATCTAATTGTGGCTCAAGTGTGTCAACTAGAACAATTTTATGCATTGTTGTCCATGACTATTCTTCATTTGGACTGATTTCTTCTTGTTCTTGCACACATATGATCTGATCTATCTATTGTTTAAACTCAGAATTATCAGCCACCTACAAGGAACTATTGTTCTGTACCTTTGTAGCAGCAAATTAAGTCCTAGGACTTGATGTCTATGAAACATTTGATTGCTGATATGCATCTTCAGCATGATTATTCATGAAATCCAATTTATCATCTATCTTGTCCACATCTTCAGTAGAAGAAATATAACTATGTTTATTGTTCTATTCATTGTCCCATGACTACAAACTAAGTTTTAACCAAGATGGGATAGCATATTCTTCTAATTTTTCTGACCGATAGAGAGATTTTAACCAATCATGAGTCTCATATTCATTAATTGGGTGATTGGTAGACCATATGTATTCCCTGCCTTTATCATCTGGACATGTATTTTGATGAGCTTCTGCAGTCTCAACTCCTTGTATACTCTCAACTGGGACATGATTGTAGTAATGTGTATTTGTTTGTACTGTAGCTCCTCACATGGTTTTGCTCTAAATATGTCTGTCCTGCATATATCCCACTTCTGGCTCATATATTTCAAAGATATGAAGTAGTCCCTTCAGATGCAAATCCAACCTTTGGAGGAAGGTTAAGCAGTCAATCTTGTCGTGCATCTCTCCAGGATGCACAGTGCAGAGTTGTGGTGAACTAAAATCAAGCAAGGTAAATGGAGGATACGTCACCCTGATTTGCCTATCTAACACTTCTTTGAAAAGTGGGATATCAACATTGAAATTATCTTCATGATATGACTGTTGTGACATTGTTCTGAAGAATGATAGAGTCTCATGACTGAAACCCTTATGCATATCCATTGGATCAGAATTTTCTATACATTCATTTCATTTTAGCATGTGCAGTGAACCAATAAAACTGAAAGCCTACATAAAATCTTTGTCTAGGCCCTCCTTCTAGTGCCAATTCTGTTGATGGTGTTTTTAGCATACAACAATGCATGTGTGATTGCTAGCATCACACATCTCTTGAAAAAGGTATCCTATCCAAGATAGGATTGCCACAAGGATAATACAGCTAGGTCTTAGCTTGCTTGGAATAACTTCAGTGGAATGTACCAGCTATGCCAACAAGGGATCTTAGATATAATGATAGGGTTTGTATGATATGACAACAATATAAGAGTAGAAAGCCTATGTGATGTAGACTATGAAGATTGCAATTCTCCAATAAATAATCAATGTAATGCTGGTCAAACCCTAAATCTATCAACTATTTGTAAATAAAATGCAAAAGGAAAGGGGAGAGAGAAGGGATAAGAGATCCTATAGACAATTGCAAAAATGATCAATAACCAGATAGACAGATTCCCAACAATAAACAAATCTTTGCTTAACTAGGTAGCCCACAATGCCACAGAGATTGTGCAATCTTCTAAGGAAATGCAATAATTTTAAAATTATAGAGGGTTCATCAAACACCCAATCCCTGGCGCATCTGAATGAAACCGTAAAATCCAACTTATCTTATAAAGTATGCCCAGACTAACCATGCACAATGACATACAATCAGCAAGCCATTAATGGTATGGACATGAAATCCATCAAATATTTGAAGAATTAATCACTAATGCAACTGAATGTAAAGTAATTTTAGATTAACATGAACCATGAAAACCAAAATGAGACAACATAGAAACACAAATTCCAAGCAACCTGCAAAACTTGCCTTGTATTGACTATATTTTGGCAGTCTCAAAAATTCATTACCAAATCTTTCTTATAAATGAGAGAAAAGGATGGCACTTTTATAGACAAGGCACCATACCGAGTTTTTCAATGCACGATGGAGATTAACTCAACACCAACAGTCTAGATTACATGACATTTAATGAGATACATCAGTTTGTTGTATTTTTGGATTTGCCTTTGTCCTTTAGGAAAAAGACAAAATATAGCTTGCGAATACATTGAATCTAGACAAAATGGATAACCATTTGGTTGTATATGATGAAAAACCAATTTTCAAGGCCTAATAGAGCAAAAATAGACTCACATGACACTTGAAAACTTGAGTTGATATGGATTCATCAAATTCCAAGTGCTGACTAGATCAAGAGGAGTATGTGACATATTTTTGGAGAAGGTGTATCCAACTGGATGCTTGTCGGATCATCATTACATGACTAGATTGCTGGAATAAGTATAGGCAGCTGTAAACATGTCTTGTGCATTGAACTGGGTCTATAGGAACAACAGTGATGTAGGTCTGATCTTTAATTTTTTCCAGCCCCTAGGGCTCATCTCCATCATTTTGGACATCATATTGAATTCCTCTTGCATGTGCAATAACAATTTGGTTGGTAGAATGTCGATTTACATTTCTGGGTTAGCAAAATATCTCCATATGTTCACCTTCCAAGACAGCTCCAACCGAGTCCTATGTCCTCCAAGACCTGCAATTCACAATGCAAAGCATCAATTTTATTATAAACAATAATTTTTCACCAAATTGGATCAAAATACATCCATTTGCAACCATAGATCAATCAGGAACAACTCATTGTCAATGTTGCTTCCCTATAGTTCACTTCACAAATCCATTGATTTTTGCATGATTTTATGAGTTTTTACCATTTTTGAGTATCCATTTGGCCAATATGATGATCTAAAAAGTTTTTGTGGTCATTTGAATCCATTTGGGGACTTTTATTTCATGTTTTTATAGCCTTTTTTGTAAAAAGTAGGATTTTTGGGGGTCACTGACTTTTCATGTGTAGTAGTATTAATTGTCATAAAACATGCTCAAAATCCTCACAAAATTGCTAAAAATGTTCATCATGATGTGACAAATAGTTGTGCAATTCAAATCCATGAAGAAAATCTAATTTGCACTTTGAAATAATCAAAATTTTAGGCCAAAAATGTCAAAAGCGCTAATTTCTAGGGTCACTAACTAAAAGTCAGTGGAGTTCAAATTTAGCGCAGGTTGAAGAGGGAAGTTTCTAGAGCAAAATGGTTTCAGCGTTGATTTGAGGTCCTACTATCCTTAGCATGGATTTCAGGGTTGTAATGGTTAAAATTTGTGTTCGTTTTAGTTTAATGTTTGAATCCTCCTTTCACCAATTACATTCAAGGACCTTTGGATCGAGTGGCAGAGCACTATTAGGTCCTTGGTCACTTACAAATGTAGGGAATCTTGGATTAGGGTGTTTGATTACCAATTTTCTTCTCTTATGCCTAATTATCCATCAAAACCCTAATTATGCAAATACGACAGTAAACAGATGAATTACAAAAAATGCTTCTACATAAAGATGTAAAATGACAAATAACAGTACACCTATTTTTGGGGTTTCAAGGCAGAAAAGTCGGGGACAAAGGAGCGGGCACCCAAGTCCAAGGTCCTGCTTTTTGTCGAGATCTAGAAACTCAGTCTCCAACTTATTCCTGCTGTTCTGGAGATTTTCCTATTGCGGAACTTTGAGGACTAATGAGCAGGCACCCTAGTCCAGGGTACTCTTTTCTTCTTTGATCTACAATTGTGACACTTCAATATGTTGTCCTGCAACTTTACTTTGTCTGCATCATCAACCTGTAACCTGCAACCATGAAAACTTTGGGAGGGGGTTGTGGTGTTTAGAAGCTTGTAGTGAAGATCTCACGAGAGGAAGAAGGTCTTCATTCCATGAGGAAATGGATGCTCAAATCTACAAACACAAACACAAACAACACAAATATGCTCTTGCAACACAATGAAAGCCTTGAATCACAAGTTGATAGCTAGTTGTAATCTAATTGCAATCTAGTTTCTAAATGAATGCCTAAACATGCTTTTATAGGCAACTATAAACATTCTTGCCAAGATTTCATAAATTCAAACTTACAGTGTCGGCCTAAGGACCAAATAACGGTCATAAACCGACACTTAAAATTTAGGCCTGACCCAAAATAGGGCAGGACTAGGGCATGGGCGCCCAAGTCCTCCCCCCTATTTTGGGTAGGGTTAAGCTCAAGGGGTCCCCCTAGGCCCTATTTGTCATGATACCTAGGGTTCATTCCATCGGGATGCCAAATTATGATGTAAGATGTCTTAAATGCACACTAAAGACCTGTGAGCTAAACCTTATGAGGGAAAAGCCCCCAAGGGTATATTTTTTGATGTTACATTTAGCCCCCACTTTAATGTATGTATAAATGTGAGGCCAATACATGCATTAAAGTATGGTCACAAACACAACAAACACGCCAAGCACGGAGAAGACACAACAATCATATAGAAGACAGTAATAGGCACACAAAACACAGAGATGATAGTAAATGCATGGAAGACACATTAATGCATGGAAGATAGACATGATTCTTTTCTTTTCTTTTTCTCATATATATGAAATGTAGATGTAAGTACTGGAAAGTAAACAAACCTCCCATAATGCAAGAAGCAGTCATTGTGCTGGTCTTTAAACTGCATATATGGGGCAACACACACACAAGACACGTAAAACCTCCCAAAATATAGGAAGCACTCATCGGGTTAGTCTTTAGAGTACATATGGGGCAACAAACATGCCAAAGAAAGCAAGCACGCCAAACACACACACTTGAAGACATGGAGAAAACATGATAGACAAGCAATGGAGTGTTCCTATTTCTAGGTTCATCACCATCTCAGGCACATTATAGGCACACACTAATGATTGGGCTTTCACCAGAACAATCGCCACTAACAATGATAGTTGAGTTAGTCACAAAACTGCTCTCCACCTCCGTAGAGGACTTTTGAAAATGACAGGATGATGCAGTCTGCTCTGAGAAATACACCATCCCCACCTCCGTAGAGGGCTTAAAATAAAAATGATATACGTGATATCCTGCCTCCGCAAAGGGCTCAAATGATTGATTGATTGATTGCAAACAAACTTAGGATGCAGAAAGCACTCATCATGCTAGTCTTTAAATTGCATCTGAGGACAAGTACATTGCTAACATCTACAATAGACATCTTACCTTATATATGTCCCCACCTTAAGGTGGTTGATATCGGGTATCGATATCAACCACATTAAGCTAGGAAGAAAACACACAAGGGAAAACAAGCTCTCGCAAAGCCCATGCCCTCTCTGAGGTGACATGTATTTTACGATCGCTAAATGTTCCCACAAACACATCCTTGTAAGAAACATGTTAGTGTCTAAAACATCATGATAAACAACAACATCAATGCATATGATTAATTGGTACACAAAGCACCAAGGTTATACAATGAATTTCTTAGTTCGAGGATAACCATGGGGCTATATCATGAAGCTCTCTGAATTGAGTACCACCAAGGTTAGATTCAAAGACAAACTGTAGTGCCCCTCCATTCTCACTTTGGATGAGAAGGTGGTCGGGCTAAGGAGCATGAAGAAGAAGGTAAAATACTTAGAATACTTAAGGTATTATAGACATGTTGATGGTGGAAATACTGTTATGATGTAGTTGATGACACTCATTGATGTTTATTATGATGACACTGTTGATACTTTATGATTAGTACATTATGCTTATGTTGTGATCAGTTATAGGTTAATTGATTATGTAGATTAGTTTTACTACGTGATTAATGCGATTATTTCTCTATGTGTTATCTGATTGTTTATTTACTAATGAATTTGTTTAATGTGGATACTTGTAATGTGTTTTGTAAAGGGATAGTGTAGTATTACTCATAATGAGTACCCTACTATGCTGTGATTCCCTATCACTATGTGCCTGCTTGGACGATTATATGTATGTATTTGACACTTTTGTTTGCTGCAGGTTGCAGGTACCAGGCATTGACTCCACCTGAATTGGTAGGTCTGAGCGTGCCTTCATACCAATGGAGGTTTTTGAATGGAGATAACATATGATCCCCTAGCCTAGCCATCATCCTTGAAGAGGATGAGTATCTAGTTGTGTACCCTGTCAATGTTGTCGGTTTGGTCATGATAGTCAGTCATTATTGTGGTGATCTTGTTTTTTGATCTTGCATAGTAGTCAGGTATGGTTTGACTGTTGAGTTATTTTGTTGGTATTGTTTTGGTTATTGTTGCCTTAAAATAAAATAATTAGTTATGAAGCATTTTTGTTAAATAAATAAATATATAAATGTCCTTATGTAAATTTGGTTAATGAAAAATATATTATTCTAGAAGTTAAGTTAATAAATAATAATAATAGTAATAGTAATAAATGTAATTGCAACTAGAGATAAATAAATAAATAATATTTATGTGTTACCATAAAATATATTTATCTTGGTTTGGTTGTAAAATGTTTAAAATAGCAAACTGTAAGATATTATTCATGCAAGAGTTATTGCCTCTTGTGGGGGGAAATCTTCTAGAAGATTTTAGGGGATTTCTTTCGCTAAAAATAGGGAGTTTTGGGGCTGTATTTAGGGGGGAGATTTCTCTCTCATAAGGATCTTGAGCAGATGAAACTTTTGGGAGGGAAACTGGTTTGTGGCTACCGCAGTTGAACCTAGCATCGAATCTTCAGCCCAGTCAAGCAAGTGAAATTAGGTTCCTTTGGTTCTAATTTCTGGCTTATTTTTTCGTTGAAGTAAATGTTTGATTTATAATTTTCCTGTTGATAGTAATTTGCTTGAGAGGTTAGAATCCTTGTTATTAGATCCAATTGTGCATGTCTGTATCATTGCATCTCTGGGAATCACCGATTGATGTGACTGTCTATCTCTCGCCCATTTCATCTATGTTTTTACAGTCTATTTCATTAGCCATAACTTTCATTTTACAAACTGGGTTCCTCTAAATTTTTTATATATGGTGGCCAACCTAGTTACCTAAATCATAGCCAAAAATCATCCATACCTAGTTTGTCGTTTTGGAGATATGAATGTTTTGTGACTGTCTACCTCTCAGCCCTTTCGTCCCTATTTTAGCAGTCTCTTGCGTTAGCCATAACTTTAGTTTTACGAACTGGGTTCCTCTAAATTTTTGATATATGGTGCACAACCCAGTTATCTAAATCATATCCAAAACTCCTCCATATCAAGTTTGTCATTTTGGATATAAGAATGTTTTTTGACTGTCTAATTCTCGGCCATTTCGTCTCTGTTTTAGCAGTCTGTTGTGTTAGCCATAACGTTAGTTTTAGAAACTGGGTTTCTCTAAGTTTCTGATATATGGTGTATGATCTAGTTGTCTAAATCATATCTAAAAATGGCCCATACCCAGTTTGTCAGTTTGGATATATGAATATTTTGTGACCGTCTACCTTTCACCCATTTCATCTCTATTAAAACAGCTAGTTGCGTCACCAATAACTCTATATTTTCAAATTGGGTTTCTTTGAAATTTTTATATAAGATTCAACTCTTACCTATGAAAACTATATCCAAAAGAGTTAGCATTACCCAGTTTGTCAATTCAGAGATATGTATCAATTAGTGACAGACATTCCTATGTCATCTTGATTGTTATTATTAAATCTACAAATCCAATCTATGCATATCCTTTAATCATTCCATACCATAATTTGACATCTCTTTGAGGCAATTTGCTGAACAATTAATGTAATTTGTTGGAGCTCTCATTTTTGCAGACATGTCTACTAGAGCATTTCCTTTTCAAAGTCTCTTATCATTATCAAAGCATTCTATATCTATATTCTTTTTGATATAGTATCTATTTTTGCATATCTTAATCGATCATATTAGTATGTTTCTTTCTTAGTGGTTTATTTTAGTGCTTTCCAGTTTAAAATTGTTCAATGGTGATATGTTGAGTTAATTTTAAATATGGTCTTGCTTGAAATTCCATTTTTAGTTATTAGCGTCAAGTAGTAATGATGTAATTGGTTTATTATATTATTCTTTGGTTCTGAGTCATATTGTTTTAATGGAGTGCAATAATTATTTTAATCCTTATTTTTTTCCATATCGAGAAATGGATGTAGTAATAGTGGTATTGTGTTTCAATTTGCCTGACTCTAGAGGCTTGTGTACCTTGAACTTTCAATGGCTTTGAGTACTTTCATTCTAGAGAGAGAACGCTAGTTTTTGTTTCATTAAATTTGGACTTTTGCATGCCTCAGGTTATTTTGGCTTGTTATAAGTGTTGGAGGTATGTCATGTGGGTCCTTGTATAGTACTTGTTTGGGTTGGGCCAACTAAGTGCAAGAAGGGGAGTGGCTTCTAATGTGGGGCCATTGCCCAAAGTGGCTGTCTGGGTAACCCATTGGAAGTGTTTAACAAGTGACAATCTAATAATTGACTAGCGGGAAAGGGTAGACTTCACATTAATCAAAATAAGGAAGACTGCATGTGTGACCTATGGGGCTAGCACCTAAAGAGAGGTTGTCAGGGTAACCATAGATGGGGGTCGTCGTCTAGAGAGAGACAGTTAGGGTAATCCATGTAGAGCCATGCGATGACACTTCTTCCTACTGAACTCTAGCTTGCCCTATTCTATTTCCTCTGGATGTTGATTGTTGTGTTCAGTGTTGTCCGCATGTGAAACCTATGGTATTTCTGTCTTCTGTTAGTCCTCCTTTTGCTACTTGTGTCAAGGAACTTCATTGTTATCTCCTAGCTTGAGGGGTGGACCTCAGGGTTCCACAGGTAGGGTAGAAGAGATTAATCCATTAGTTTTCCTTGATCGTCCTGATTCGTGATCACTACAGAAGTGTTCCAGTTCCAGATTGTATTACATCCTCAGAGCTGTGCTATACTTCAAGAATTATATAATCTTGTTGTATATTGTAAACCGAAGTAATCGGTCATGAATCTTGTAATCATGTAATCGTGTTTTTGAACTTTTGTAACTGTTCATATTTGTAAATGGGTAATGTAATCTTCTTTTGTATCATGAGGTTTACTACTTGTGTTGTTCTAAATTATGGTTATCTGATGCAGTTATGTTTCCCTAGAGGTGTTAGTTGATCATCTTATTTTAATGCTTAAAATAGTGTTAATTCTATCTAGTGTAAATGCATTTACTTGCTTTAAAAAATATATATATTTCTATAATTTTAGTACCTGTTAGCCTAACTCTCTAGGGTTGCATGACGGGGCATCACATTTGGTATCAGAGCTAGGTTACAACACTGAGACCTCTGGATTATTTTTATTGCTCTAGGATAAGTGAGTTTTCTCTTGTGGTGAGTTGGTAATGGTACCTTTCACCGGTGTGCATTAGTATGACATTAGAAGGTTGATAAGTTTAAAGACTTGTCCTTCGATTATGTCTTGTTTACTTATTTGTTCTCTCTTCCTCTTCTCTGATAATGTGATGATTTATTTGACATTATGTCTTCCCTGAATGTTAGTGCTTCTTGTTTTGTTGAGGCTTTGAGTTTCTCTTGTGGTCACTAGTGCATTATAAGAAAGAAGAATGGTTACTGTTAGTGCATGTAATTAAGTGTTAGAGTGATTTAATCATTTGGTGAGCCATGTGGTTATGTGATGTTGTCATGTGCAGGGTATCTTAACGTGGTTGTTGATAACCTGACATCTATTTCCTAGTTGGTCATGACTGCTTGTGGAAGATTTATTGTAGTTTATGAAAGTTATCATTGTATATGCCTATGTAAGAACTTTGTGCATGAGATCAAACGGGAGCTTGTGTTGGGCCTATGAGATCATGAATGTGATAATGTAAGTCAATTATAGTTTTTAATTATTCTTGTGTATGACATCATACATTTCCTTTGTAAGTATTTTCTTGCATAAATAATTGCATATTTTCATAGCTTAGTAAAAAGAAATTGTACTATATTAAAAATAGAAGTTGTTTGTATATAAGTAGCGACTATGTTGCCTTAAATCTTTGTATAAAAGTTGCTTAAATAAGAGTATGTAGTTAACTAAATCGTTTGAGTGTTGGTGTACATTCTCTAACACATTTTGGACATTGTGTCCTTGAGTGTTGTGTAGCAGATACTCCCTTTTTGTGGCTAAAATTAGTCACACCGTGATGTGGATTTGTTTTGTAATTTGGTTGTTTTGGAATTTTTGACAGTTGTTTCATATGTTGTTGGGGGTTAACAATGAATTTTCTTTCTTTGAACTTTCTTATGACAATAGTGGTCACCGAACCCCTTTTCTTTTTACTTGATTTATTGGAAATTGCCTGCACTCTGTGACTTAAAGTTAGATTTGATTATTTTCCCACTTGAGTTTGCATTTATTTTCAAAATCTCTTGGCCCCATTTTGTGTTAAGTGATGTTTCTATCATGTTCATTTTGAACCTCTGATAGTATGTTCAAGGGAGGACTCCGTGGAGGATTGTACTTTGTATGTTGGTAATAGTCAAAATCATAGTGGAAATAGTTATGAGATGTATTCTCCCAGATTATATGTGAATGCAATTCTCTAAATTGTATGAAATTTTCAAAATATGGTGATTAGGTATGAGTAGATCACACGATATGCCCTAAAGGTAAAGAATTGATGTTCTTCTTGTCTTTATTGAATGATTGTGCTTGTTTTATGAACAACTGCGTAATATGGATGCATATGTTGGCAATAGAAAGTTGCAATACTAATATGTTATGTTTCCACCCTAGTCTGTGACGTCCAGGAGGAAGTCAAGTTTTAGGGGGGGAGGATGTAGTGCCCCTCCATTCTCAATTTGGATGAGAAGGTGGTCGGGCTAAGGAGCATGAAGAAGAAGGTAAAATACTCGGAATACTTAGGGTATGATAGACATGTTGATGGTAGGCTTACTATTATGATGTAGTTGATGACACTCATTGATGTTTATTATGATGACACTGTTGATACTTTATGATTAGTACATTATGCTTATGTTGTGATCAGTTATAGGTTAATTGATTATGTAGATTAGTTTTACTACGTGATTAATATGATTATTTGTCTGTGTTATCTAGCTATTTATTTACTAATGAATTTGTTTAATGTGGATACTTGTGATGTGTTTTGTGAAGGGACAGTGTAGTATTACTCATAATGAGTACCCTACTACGTTGCGATTCCCTATCACTATGTGTATGATTAGATGATTATATGTATGTATTCAACACTTTTGTTTACTGCAGGTTACAGGTACCAGGCATCGACTCCACCTGAATTGGCAGATCTGAGCGTGCCTTCATACAAATGGAAGTTGATGAATGGAGATGACATATGGTCCCCAAGCCTAGCCATCATCCTTGAAGAGGATGAGTATCCAGTTGTGTACCCTATCAGTGTTGTCGGTTTGGTCATGATAGTCAGTCATTGTTGTGGTGGTCATGTTTTTCAATCTTGCATAGTAGTTAGGTATGGTTTGACAATTGGGTTATTTTGTTGGTATTGTTTTGGTTATTGTTGCCTTAAAATAAAATAATTAGTTATGAAGCATTTTTGTTAAATAAATAAATATATAAATGTCATGTAAATTTAGTTTATGAAAAATATATTATTCTAGAAGTTAAGTTAATAAATAATAATAATAATAGTAATAAATGTAATTGCAACTAGAGATAAATAAATAAATAATATTTATGTGTTACCATAAAATATATTTATCTTGGTTTGGTTGTAAAATGTTTAAAATAGCAAACTGTAAGATATTGTTCATGCAAGAGTTATTGCCTCTTGTACAAGGAAATCTTCTGGAAGATTTTAGGGGATTCTTTTGCTAAAAATAGGGAGTTTTTGGGTTGTATTTAGGGGGGAGATTTTTCTTTCAGAAGGATCTTAAGCAGATGGAACTTTTGGGAGGGAGACTGGTTTGTGGCTTCAGTAGTTGAACCCAGAATCGAATCTTCACCCTAGTCAAGCAAACGAAATCAGGTTCCTTTGGTTCTAATTTCTATCTCATTTTTCTATTGAAGCAAATGTTTGATTTATAATTTTTCCTGTTAATGGTAATTTACTTCAGAGGTTAGAAGCCTTGTTATCAGATCTAATTGTGCACGTCTATATCAATGCATTTATGGGAATCACCGATTAATGTGACTATCTATCTCTCGCCCATTTCATCTCTATTTTTACAGTCTATTACGTTAGCCATAACTTTCATTTTACAAACTAAGTTGCAATAAATTTTTGATATATGGTGGACGACCTAGTTACCTAAATCCTATCCAAAAATTATCCATAGCCAGTTTGTCGTTTTGGAGATATGAATGTTTTGTGACTGTCTACCTTTCAGCCCTTTCGTCTCTATTTTAGCAATCTCTTGCATTAGCCATAAATTTAGTTTTACGAACTGGGTTCCTCTAAATTTTTGATATATGGTGCACGACCTAGTTACCTAAATCATATCCAAGACTCGTCCATACTGAGTTTGTCATTTTGTATATATGAATATTTTTTGACTGTCTACCTCTTAGCCATTTCATTTATGTTTTAGTAGTCTGTTACGTTAGCCATAACTTTAGTTTTAGGAACTGGGTTCCTCTACGTTTTTAATATATAGTGCATGACCTAGCTGTCTAAATCATATCCAAAAATTGTCCATACCTAGTTTGTCAGTTTGGAGATATGAATATTTTTTGACTATCTACCTTTCACCCATTTCATCTCTATTAAAACAGTTAGTTGTGTCACCAATAACTCTATATTTTCAAATTGGGTTTCTTTGAAATTTTTATATAAGATTCATCTCTTACCTATGAAAACTATATCCAAAAGAGATAGCATTACCCAGTTTGTCAATTTAGAGATATGTATCAATTAGTGACAGACATTCCTATGCCATCTTGATTGTTGTTATTAAATCTACAAATCCATTCTATGCATATCCTTTAATCATTGAATTCCATAATTTAACATCTCTTTGAGGCAATTTGCTAAACAGTTAATGCACTTTGTCTAAGCTCTCACTTTTGCATACATGTCCACTAGAGAATTTCCTTTTCGAAGTCTCTTATCATTATGAAAACATTTTATATGTATATTCTTTCTGATATAATATCTGTTCTTGCATATCTTAATCAATCATATTAGTATGTTTCTTTCTTAGTGGTTTATTTTAGTGCTTTCTGGTTTAAAATTGTTCAATGGTGATATGTTGAGTTAATTTTAAATATGGTCTTGCTTTAAATTCCATTGTTAGTTATTAGCGTCAAGTAGTAATGATGTAATTGGTTTATTATATTATTCTTTGGTTTTGAGTCATATTGTTCTAACAAAATGTAATAGTCATTTTAATCCTCATTTTTTTCCATATCAGGAAATGGATGTAGTAATAGTGATATTCTATTTCAATTTACCCGACTCTAGAGGCTTGTCTACCTTGAACTTTTGATGGCTTTGAGTACTTGCATTCTAGAGAGAGAACGCTGGTTTTTGTTTCATTAAATTTGGACTTTTGCATGCCTCAGGTTATTTTGGCTTGTTATAAGTGTTGGAGGTATGTCATGCATGTCCTTGTATAGTACTTGTTTGGGTTGGGTCACCTGAGTGCAAGAACGGGAGTGGCTTCTGATGTGGGGCCGGTGCCCAAAGTGGCTGTCTGGGTAACCCATTGGAAGTGTTTAACAAGTGTAAATATAATAATTGACTAGGGGGAAAGGGTAGACTTCGCATTAATCAAAATAAGGAAGACCGCATGTGTGACCTATGGGGCTGGCACCTAGAGAGAGGCTATCAGGGTAAGCAAAGATGTGGGCCAATGTCTAGAGAGAGACATTCAGGATAACCCATGTAGAGCCATGCAATGACACTTCTTCCTATTGCACTCCAGCTTACCCTATTATATTGTCTCTGGATGTTGATTGTTTTGTTCAGTGTTGTCCGCATGTGAAACCTATGGTATTTATGTCTTCTGTTAGTCCTCCTATCCTTGCTTGTGTTGGGGAACCTCATTGTTATCTCATAGCTCGGGGGGTGGACCTCAGGTTTCCACAAGGTCAGGTGGAAGAGCTTAATCCATTGGTTTTCCTTGATCGTCCTAATTCGTGATCATTGCAGAAGTGTTCCAGTTCTAGATTGTATTGCATCCTCAGAGCTGTGCTATACTTCTAGAATTGTATAATCTTGTTGTATATTGTAAACCGATGTAATCGGTCATGAATCTTGTAATCATGTAATCTTGTTTTTGAACTTTTGTAACTATTCATATATGTAAATGGGTAATGTAATCTTCTTCTTTTGTATCATGAGGTTTATTACTTGTGTTGTTATAAATTATGGTTATCTAATGTAGTTATGTTTCCCTAGAGGTGTTAGTTGATCATCTTATTTTAATGCTTAAAATAGTGTTAATTCTATCTAGTGTAAATGTACTTACTTGCTTCAAAAAAATATATATTTCTATAATTTTAGTACCTATTAGCCTAACTCTCTAGGGTTGCATGACGGGGCATCACACAAACAAAGGTGTATAGAGCAATAGTATTGTTAAGGTTTGTAAATGAGATAGCATACCATCAAAATCACTACATAGAAAGCACGGAGTGCTTCTACTAGCCAAGCGTCAGAAAATTTATTACAACCCCATCATCATATTAGGAACTAAGTCCATTTTTTTATTGCTCTCGAAAGGGACACTAGGTCCACATTAGTATAAATGTTTTTCGTTATCCGCCTGCTAGATAGAAACATTAGAGGAAAGGAAACAATAAATAAGAGAGGAGAAACAAGTGTCTTAGGGGTAGTCACGTAGTATGGTGCCCCCAAGTCACAAACCGCAATGCTATGTCTATAAGACACAATACACAATGATGAAATTAGAGTGAGGGAATGTAGAAGAATGATGATACAAATATAAGAAGGTCACAACAGAGGTTGTCTCCTAGTATCCCAGACCTTATGGGAGAATTAGGAGTCATCATAGGAGGCCTAAACAACACATAACACATCACGGGGGAAGCACATCATGAGAGAGATAAAGGGTTAGAGATACTTACCTGTAGGACCCTGCTAGGCTAGAGGGCATCATCAAGCAAATGATCATCATCCTCCCACTCCCTAATCTTAGTGGAAAGTGGGACATAAGGCAACATAGCCCAATTATTGTCTTTCTCATCATGTTGTTCATTGTTAGAATCATCTTTGTTTGGTTGAATGTTAGGATCAATGTTTTCTTGTTGAGATGTAAGGTTTATAGCATAAGCTTGTCTTCTTCTTCTTCTTTCTCTTGCTTTTCTATTTTATTTTCTTTTACCACTTATTTCTTGTAAGATAAGGCTTTTCTCTTTCATAGTTTGTGCAATTTAGCAGATAAAGCACTAGGATCAAACATCATTTGTCATGGTGGAATATTTCGTTGTCAACAATGATGTCCTGATCCTTGTAAGGACTTCAGGGGAGGAACCTCAACATAGGGATCTTGTCCTCTAGGTCTAAGGTTCTCTTCACATGCGGGTTGTTTTTTTTGTCATCTCTTGCATAGAAGGATTGAGCATTGGGTGTACAAGTTTTGCCTTGTAGTTTCTATAGCTCAAAAAGGTAAAGTTTGTTCATGGCTCCGGTTCCTTTTCAGTTTTATCCCAAAAATAATCCAATGTAAGGTGCTATTGTGTACTTAAATGCTTGTATGTATTTCAAGGAATAACATGTACTTGTCTGTTCAAAGGAAATTTTACACATTTATAGATAGTTGAAGGGACGACTTTCATATCCTTTAACCAAGGGATTCCAATTTTGATTTCAAAGGTATCAGAAGTAGGGGTAACATCAAACCATTGTTCAACATGTTTCTCAAATATAGTTACCAACAATGATATCTTACCCAAAGGTTTTTCAAAGGTTCCCTTATGTGTTTTGATCATCATGTTTGAAGGGTCATAAGAACCTTGCATTAATTGATGTGCAAAGAGGAACTCTTCAGTGACAACATTAGTCATGCAATTAGGATCAATAAGAGTTCCATCCACAGGGTTTCCCATTAATTTCACAGTGATGTAAAGAGGTCCTTCAATGTCTCCAATTGTTCTATCATGAGGTGTAAACACAATTTCAGGTTTAGGGGCCTTTCTTTTCATGTAATACCTAGGAGGGAACCTATTTTTGTTATTGTGATTAGAGGCCATGTTTATGTGCTCAAATCAATGTAAAATCAAGTATGTCAAAGACAAGTGCAAAACTATATGCGAAAATGGCCTTAAATGTTTAATTTTTTGTAGTTTTTCAATGCAAATGAATGAAAGAAAAGGGTGTTGTAAGGATTTTGATCAAGGGCAGGAAATTATATGTCTTATATAAATCCAAAATAGCAATAGGATCCTTTACAACACACTCTTGATGCAGATCTAAGATGATGATAAGTCAAAATATAGTGAAAATATGTCAATATATACAATTTTTTCACCAAATCTCAATGCAAAATAGCATGGTAAATGGTGTTGTGAGGAAAATTATGATGAAAATAAAATTATATCAGTAATAACAGACAATTAATGTCAAAATATCCATCACAACATGCCTTTAGTGCCACTTAAGGTCAAAGCCTAGTGAAAATATAGCAAAAATAGGTGATTTTTCATCATTTTTCAACTCCAATACCTAGAAAAAGGGTTGTTGTAATGAATTTTAGGAGGTGTAGAAAATAAAATATCAAATTTATTACAACATGCTTGGAGTGCAAACTAGGCCAAACCCTAGGGCAAAAATAACAAAAATGTGTAGTTTTTCACCAAATTTTTGATGTAAAAGTCCAATTGAAAGGTGTTGTGAAGAATTTTAGGAGAGGGAAGTAGATAATTACTCTTATAAAAACTAATTAATGAAAAAATTCCCTTCACAACATGCCTATGGTGCAAATTTAAAGAGTCGATAAGGCCAAATCTAGTGAAAATTGAGGTTTTTGAAGCCCTAGGTTTGAGATCTTTACACAAAATGCTATATGAATGTTTTGAAATATGATTTATGATGGAAATGAAATATAATTAGATCTTAAAATGAATTCCATACCCTAGGATGTAAAATTCAAGTGCAAATCTAATGAAAATGCGTGAAAATTGCTAGTTTTTTGTTGAAATTTTCTATGCAAAAATGCAAATTTACACTAAAATGCAAGACTACAGCCAAATGAAAGTTTGAATGAGTCTCTAAAATCAGTAGAAAAATTTGAAAGAAGATTTTTCCTACTAACCCTAGATTTTTGGAATTACTAGGTTATATGAAAATTGTCAAAATTTCTACAAAGCCCTAGCAATTGTATGATGAAAATGCAACGTAAATTATTGAATTTTTGTATTTTTATGTAGTTTATATCAGATCTGATGAAAAAATCATAAATTAGGAAGAATTAGAGTGAATTGATGCAAAATAGTAACCTATATGAAAATGCGATTTAGGGTTACGAAGTTTTTTCAAAATTTTCAAATTTTTTGAAATTTTTTCAATGCAATAAGATGAATAACTATATGAATGAATGAAATCAAAGAAAATATGAATAGAAACACTTAGCAAGGTGTAATCAATTCCAAAAACATGGTTTCACCAAAATGTAAAGGTTAAAATTTGGATTCGTTTTAGTTTAGTGTTTGAATCCTCATTTCACCAATTACATTCAAGGACCTTCGAATCGAGTGGCAGAGCACTATCAAGTCCTTGGTCACTTACAAATGTAGGGAAGATTGGATTAGGGTGTTTGATTACTAATTTTCCTTCTCTTATGCCTAATTATCCATCAAAACCCTAATTATGCAAATACAACAATAAACAGATGAATTACAGAAAATGCTTCTGCAGAAAGATGTAAAATGACAAATAACAGTGCACCTATTTTTGGGGTTTTGAAGTGGAAAATTTGGGGACAAAGGAGAGGGCACCCAAGTCTAAGGTCCTACTTTTTGTTGGGATCTGGAAACTCAATCTGTAACTTGTTCCTATTGTTCCAGAGATTTTCCTGTTGCGAAACTTTGAGGACTAATGAGTGGGTGCCCTAGTCCAGGGTACTCTTTTCTTCTCTGATCTTCAATTTTGACACTTCAATATGTCCTCCTGCAACTTTACTTTGTCTGCATCATCAACCTATAACCTACAACCATGAAAACTTTGGGACGGGGTTGTGGTGTTTCAGAGCTTGTATAGTAAAGATCTCCCGAGGAAGAAGCTCTTCATTCCATGAGGAAATGGATGCTTAAATCTACAAACACAAACACATAGACAACACAACTCTACTCTTGCAACATAATGAAAGCCTTGAACCAGAATCTAATAGCTAGTTGTAATCTAATTGCAATCTAGTTTCTAACTGAATGCCTAAATATGCTTGTATATGCAACTACAAATATTCCCGCCAAGATTTTGTAAATTCAAACTTACCATGTCGGCCTAAGGACCAAATAATGATCATAAATTGACATTTAAAATTTGGGCCTGACCCAAAATAGGGCAGGACTAGGGCACGGGTGCCCAAGTCCTATTGTGATGTTTACAACACGCCCCATGTTACTTCTTAGCAAAATGAGGACCCATGCCGTGGCTTTGTTTTTTTTGCTTGTGTGTCTTGTTCTACTTGGTGGTAAAGGGAAAAGAGGGTGAAAATTGCAAACTTTGCTAAAAATAGAGGAAAAATTACATTTCAGTACTAGGTCATAATATGGTTGGATTCCTTGTGAAAAATGAGCTAGGGTTGCTTTTTGAACCATCTTAAAATTTGCCATATTTTGCAAGTTATGAGCATTTTGGTAAAATGTACAAGGGAAGGGTTTGCTGTTGCATATACAAGGCTCATTGCATACAAGTTTGCTTGTATGCAAACTCCTTTGTATATTGCTTTCATATGCAAAGTCATTTGTATGTGCAGGAGGTCGATTGTGTGTCATTTTATCGTATATGTGTTTGGTAGAGTTTATGCATACATACAAGGTGGACCCAAAATAGTTTTAGGGTTAGAATGAATGAATGTTTAAAGTCCATTGCATGTATCTCACATTTGTATGTTTGGCAGGTCGAGATATACAACATACTTATACAAGGGTCAGAACAGAAGATTTATTAAAACAATGTTAAATCATTGTACATTTCGGGCTTGTATATTTATACATACAAGGCAAATGTGTATTTGGCTTTGTACGTGGCGTGGAATTCAAAGGTTATAAACTAGGGTTAATTTGTTGTATATCCGCAGGCTTTCTTGGACATACAATGTGAGTATACATTGGGCGGACCCGATGGGCTTATTAAAAAAAGTTAAGTCTTTGTATATTTTGTGCTTTGTATGTCCCGACATACAAAGCCGATATGCAATGACTTATACAAGTCATGGACCCGAGGAATTATTTAAATAAGGTTGAATGATTGTATGTTTTGGGACATACAAAGTAAAAGATACAAGGGCTATATACATCACGGACTTAAAAAGTTTCTTAAATAATGATAAGTCAATGTATATTTCGTGCAATTTATATATCAAACATACATTGCGATATACAACAGTTTATACAAGATGAAACTCAAACAAGTTTAAAATACGATTAATACAATGTGTTACATCCGAATTGTATATCAGGGGTGACATACAATGCTTTATACATTGCTTTATATATGGAGAAACTAAGGGTTTATTAAATACGGTTAAACTATTGTATATTTTGTGCGTTATATGTTGAGGACATACAAGGCCCATATGCATGGCACATATGCATGCGTCGAAACTCAAGGAAGTTTAAAACTGGTTGAAAGCTTGTATCACCCGAATGCATTTTAGAAGATACAAATGGTTTATACATTGTAGGGTACAAAAAAGGAAAGTGGTAGTCAGTATAACTTTAACATTGGCGGAGCTTGGTTTGGTTTTTCTTGACTGTTGTGTGTTTCACCGATGGTTGATATACATGCTAGAAGTATACATTTGCAGATGTGAAGGAAAAGTTAAGAATAGAAATTTCTTTGTATGTTTTAGTACTGGTATGTTCACAAGATACATGCCGATATATACAAAGAACATGTACATGAGAATTAAGCAAGGAGAAGGCGGGAAAACAAAGTGATGGAATTTTGAGCTAATTTAGGGCCAAATGCATGTCCTATGGTCAAAGATGGTTGACCCGACTGGTTTTAACACTGTATATGCATTTGACCCACATTTTTTCACCGATTTAGGGCCCGATTTCTGCAATCACACAGTCACGACTAGATTTAATAATTGTTTATCTTCCTGCAGGTTTATTAGGTGAAATGGTACTTATTGCTGGTCTATTTTTGCAGGTTTGCAATTAAGGAGGGAGCTAAGGCTTGATGGCGATGATGTCATGGAAAGGAGATCCGATCTCAGGAGCAGAGGAAGGTAAGGATGAAGGGCGAGAAAGTCAAGGTCTTCATTGATGAAGACAAAATGCAGCTGAAAACATTATTGTAGCAGACAGTAGGAGTTATTATTGAGCTGCTAGGGTTTCCAGAAGGGCATATTTTGCCCAGATTTGATGTATGCTCAGAGATATTTTTTTGGGAAATTGGTTCTCCACCATTTAATGCTGTAATTGGAGGTTTGAACCATTGTTTAACTAGGGCTTTTGAGCTGTATTGAGGATAGTCAGGTCTATATATTGTGCCTCTTTACACTGTAATATTGGAACACAGGGATTTTTAGAATAGAGGGACCTTTTAGTTTAGAAGTAGAAGGAGGTCACTTGTGTCTACAACAAGGAGCGTGTGGAACATCCTACCTCCTTACTGTATCTGTAAAGTTTGTAAGTTTTTCTGTAATTTGATTAATGAAGCTAAGAGTCATTCAGACATTGTAAACCTTATATGATTGTCTGTTTGTAATACAATTGAATTTGGAATTCTACATCTATCTTCTGAGTGTTTTCTTTCTCTTCATTGTGTTTTAAACATTTTCTCTTAGAGCTTGCAATCTTAGGTGTATGTTTATGAAAATGCTCAGAACTTACATTTAAGGTTTTTGTCTGTGGATTTGATCAGATTGTTGTATGATTTACAAAGTGCATAACAGAACAATTAGATCCTTTGGTAGAATGACAATGTTTAGATTAGATCTTTCTAACTTTTCCCAACCCATCTAAAAATACTTAGCTTAAAATGCAAAAATTTAAAGGAATTTTGTCTCATATTTGAAAAGCATGAACAACAGAGTTTGAAAATAGACAATTTTCATAATATTAAAGAGGAGAAAGCTTGCGATAATATAAATCATTTAAAGCTTTATAGCACAATAATACTTTTATGCAAAAGAATGAACAAAATGCTGATTTTTATGATCTTTTGCATAGTTTGAGTCTATTAACCAACAAGAAACCCTAAATCACGTAAGGCCCCTTGAACATTACAGCGTCACATCAACCAACTGAATTTGCCCAACAAGTCAAGACCTGACCATATTAAACTTAGGATTAAGCGAATCTTAATTGATTTCTTCATATCTTTCAAGTCAGTTAGGTTCATTTTATGTGAATTTTAACTATTGTTATGACTATCTCAAAACAATCATCAACAGTTCTCTTGGTGCTAGAAGGAGGGCCCAACTTGAATTAGGGTTTTCTTCAAGTAGAGTTGTCTAATAACAGCGATAGAGTTTCTAGATCTAGATCCAGTTCCAGGGACATATTTGTGCAATTACCTAATATAAGGTGAAGAGTCCTTTGATTTGGGCCCCTAAAATAACTCACCCAGGAGGCTCATCTAACACACCCCCTGGATCACCTTATACTATCCATAATATTGTGAGTCCTGACATTTCTTCATTCAGATCTTTAAATCTTGGTTCAAGTACTCCTAGAGGTCCTAGTCCTCCCTGAAATCCTAATCCTCGAAGGAATCCAGGTATTCCTATAGGCTCAGGTCAAGCACAGGTACTAGCAATGGCTTATTTTAATGTCCATTCTCCCATAGCGTTCCCTAATTATCATGAGATGCCCAAAAATCTAGAAAAGATATGTCCCAAATACTAGTTGCACCAGGATCTAGAAGACCACATTAGAATATTCAAGGAGGCATGCTTTAGGGCCAGATTAGAACACGAGGACGTTGTATGTAGATTGTTCCCCTACACCTTCAATGAACAAGCCTCTAATTGGTATGTAAACTTACCCAATGGCTATATTTCTTCTTGGGCACTTATGGAAGAAGCATTTCTATCTAGATTTAGAGGACCCATTGATCCTTGCATCTTATATCATAAATTGGCTACCATAAAAAGAGGAGAGAGAGAGCTGATTGATAATTTTAATGACAGATTTCAAAAGGCCTATTCTAGGTTGGTAGACCCTTACACCGTGGATGATGATACCTTGTTAGCTATGTACTATGCAGCCTTGGATCCTTTAACTGCCATATTTGTCAAAAGAAAGCCTGATATAGATTCAATATCCAAAGCCTATTAAGAGGCAGCCTCAGTAAACCAAGAGATGAGGCATACAACTTATAGTCCATTTGTTAGTGGAGGAAATTTTGGGGTGCAAAATCAGGCACAACCTTGGAATGGAGTCCCTATGCATCAAACTCCATTATTAAATCCAGTTCCTACATACACACCTATGTATAGTCCTACCCCAATCCAAGCCATAACTCCTTACACGGGTAACACTGCTAATAACAGTCAAAATAATAGTCAGCCTTTCTTCCAACCTCCTAGAGATACAACTGTGGCAAAAGCACAAGAAGAAAGGGAAGAAATCAAAGAGATCACTGCACATTTGAAAAGATTGACCACCGAAGTGACACAGCTAAGAAATGAGAATCTTTATGGAAGAGGCAACCAGGGATTCAATCAAAATCATAATTATAACCAAGGCCAAAATCAAAACTATAATTCAGATCAAAATCAACACTACAATTAGAACTACAATCAGAGCCATAATCAAAATAACAGCCAAGGCCAATGTTCAAATCAGAGCCAAAAACTATAATCAGCATCAAGGTCATAACCAGGGGCAACCAATACAAAACAGAGGGCCAGTGATAGACAATAGGGCCTGGGGTAACAGTAACAAAAATCAGAATCAGCCTAGGCCACCCAAAACATGGAACATTGGACCAAACAATGGTACTATAGCTTCTCCTTTTGAGAATATAGATAATCATGATGCAAAACAAACAGCTGGCATCCAAATGGCCAATACATCACTAAAAAATTGGTGTAGATTTCACAATACCAATGCCCATGCTGAGCTTGAATGTCCACAGTTCCATTTAGCAGCCAGCATTTTTAATATAGATGTGTAGCCTCCTACATCTAAATTTCTCATTCCCAAGGGTAATGAGGTAGTACCCTCAGGGTATGATACAACTTTAGTTTTAGAAACCTTTACCTTTGCAACTACAGAAGAGAAAGAAGATCAACTGTTAGAGGATGAACCATACTTTTGTGAAAATCTTTATCCTGAATCAGCCTTTGTGTTAAATGCTTTTCAATTTCCCTTTGAAACTAAAATGAAGTATTGACTGAAACAGAAGAGGTGTAGGCCTTTCAACAGGCAAATAAAAACCACACCTACAATTTAAGGAACAACACTAGGCCAGGAAGACTTTTCACCACTTCCATTCCTCCTAACAACTTCAATACACCCCCAGATTAGAATGCTAGCAACAATCCCACCATACTCAAAGCTAATCATCATACAAATAGTGGAACAATAGTACAAAAGGTCCAAACAAGTAAAATTGAAACCCTAGAGACAACAAGATTAATGAGTTACTTGTCAGAGGAAATAAAGAAAATTAAGGTCAGTATACCTCTGAATGAATTATTGAAAATGCCAGGGATCAGAAATGCTTTTATAAAATCTCTAGATACATCCATGACAGATGAGGTTGCTGCTGATATAGCTGTTCCTAATAGAGATTCACCGCCTAAAGAGAAAAGTAAGAAAGTTAGCCACCCTTCCAATACAAATATAGTAATGTATGCTGATAAGAAGGATGCTCCGCCTTTCTTGTTAACTGTTAGATTGTGTGGGAAGAACATACACAATTGCATGGTAGACTCTGGTGCATCAGCCAACATGATGCCCTTAGGGATATGTAAAACTCTAGGACTGACTCCCACCAAATCTGCCAAGGTTGTCACATAGTTAGATAAAACTAAGGTTAATGTGATAGGAGAATTGATGAACATTTAGATGCAATTAGCTTCAGACCCTAGAGTAAGCCAATTCATTGACATTCAAATAGTGGATATACCCATGAATTATGGAATGTTGCTGAGTAGGGATTGGTCCAAGACATTAAACGGATATATGGCCACTGATTTTTCACATATGTGGCTACCTTGGAGAGGTATCCCAAACTAGATTAGAATAGAGGCAGAACCCAGGATGAAACATATGATAAGAGAGTATAATCGAACGAATGAAATATTATATGCTGCTGTTGAACCTGGTGTTTATAGGATTACTAACAATGGGGTACAAATTGAAGAGATCATGATGTTAAACTTTAGAGAAAGACATGTCAGCAAGGAGACAACATTATTCATTGAGTCTGATGGAAATTCTTCGGATGAAGAAAACAGTGCAGTGAACAAATTTGGTCATGCCATTAGACAAGAGGTGGAAGAGTACATTAAACAAAACCTACCAGTCGAATGTAAACTGTATAAGGACAGATGTAGAGTTCACGATAGGCCACATTCTGAGGAGAGTTGTGGAATGTACAAAGACATCATTGAATATGAATACAAAAAATGCACGAAGAGGATAGAACTGCAAGAGGGAAATATGAATCTTGATCAACCACAGAGATACTTTCAAAGTAAGGTAGATGCTCTGATTTCAGATTTAGGAGAGGGAATAAAAGACAAGGGTAGTTGTCTTTCTAATTTGCAAGATGAAAATACACATACACAAGTTGATCAAACAGAAATACCCATGAATAAAGAGACCAGCACCTCACAAGTGATAGAAGAGACAAAGCATGCCAAGGTAAAAGGTCAGAAAAGTAAAGATGGCATGTGGACACTAAAATGTGATGGGTCCAAATCAAAACAGGGTGTGGGTGCAGGTGTTGAACTCATAGATCCTCAGGGTAAACCATATCTAGCAGCATATAGACTGCAGTTTTCCTGTACTAACAATATTGCTGAATATGAAGCCTTAATTTTTGGACTTGTCATGGCCATCAAGAAAAAGGTGAAAATGATTAAGGTATTTTCAGATTCTGAGCTAGTGGTCAGACAAGTAAGGAAACTATATGCTTGCAATTACAAGAAAATGATTTGTTATAGACATAGGGTATGGGGTTTGATAGATTCATTTGATGCTTTCAACATAGAGCATATCTCTAGAGAATTGAACCACAGGCCAGATGCTCTAGCAGTTGCTGCTAGCACATTAGAACCCTTGACACTGTCAGGTTTGAGACGATTTACTGTTCAATTAGTTAATGTTCCCAGTATCTCAGACAATGTTACACACTTTCAAGTATTTGGAGGGGATCAGCAAATTATTGATTTTTTGATGTGCAATGAGCTATTTGAGACTCAAATCATTGATGAACAAGAAAGGCCTAAGATAATATGGGATGAAGAGGATATAATCAACTTGAAAAGTAACTTCTTACCCAAAGGAGTAATAGAGTTAGAGTAGATCTTTGACTTTGATGGAGTAGTAAAATAGAAAGACTTACCTAAAATAGAGGGAGGAAAGTGTGATCCGTATAACTTAGGAATAGAGCAAAATCCACAGAATGTACAAATTGGAAAGGCCTGTTCTGAGAAGATTAGAAAAGAAATTATAGATGCTCTGAAAGATTACAAACATGTAATAGCATGGATGTATGAAGACTTGAAAATATATGATATGTCCATCATAACTCACGTGATACCTTTGAGACCAGAGGTGAAACCATTTAGGCAGAAACAAAGGCCTGTGAACGCCATTCTAGAGCCTTTAATCTTTGAAGAAGTAAAGAGGTTATTGTTTGCCAGAATAATTTTCCTAGTCAGACATTCAGCTTCAGTAGCTAACCTAGTACCATTGAGGAAGAAAAATGGAGACAGTAGGTTATGCATAGACTTTAAAAATTTGAACAAAGCATCTGAAAAGGATAATTATCCTCTGCCTCCAATAGACGAAGTACTGCAAGCAGTAAACAGGGCAAAGATGATGTCTTTTTTAGATGGTTTCTTGGGCTATAACCAGGTTTTAATTGATAGAGATGAAAGATTAAAAACCACCTTCACTTGTAAATGGGGAAATTATGCATATAGAAGAATGCCTTTTGGTCTGATCAATGCAGGTGCCACTTTTCAGAGAGCCATGGGTATTGCATTCCGTGGGTTATTAGGTAAGTGCATTGTTGTATATATGGACGATTTGATTGTGTATTCCAAGGATGCATCCAATCATGTTGAAGATCTTAGGAAAATACTTAAGCGATGTGAGAGGTATATAATTTCTCTTAACCCTAAGAAATGTTCATTTGGAGTAACTAAAGGTAAATTACTAGGGCATGTCATTTCTGAAGATGGAATATCTATTGACCCAGATAGAATAGAATCAATAAAAAATTTGCAAATATTAAATAGTAGGAAAGAGTTGAAATCATTTTTTGGTAAAATTAACTTTGTTCAGAAGTTCATCACAGCTTTTACAGAAATAGTGCAACCGTTGAATGCCATGTTGAAAAAAGATGCGCAAATGGAGTGGACGCCTGTGGCTAGAGCTGCATTCGAGGACATCAAACGGGCCATTTCTGATGCCCCTGTACTGATGAGCCTGGATTACACAAAGCCATTTTATATATACTCCTTTGCACCCTCCCATTCAGTTGCGGCTGCCTTAACACAGAAGGGTGCAAACAATGAGGAAAAACCCATTGCATTTATGAGCGCACCGTTGAAGGACGCACAACTGAGATATCTGGATACCGAAAGACAAGTATTCGCACTAATGAAGGCCGTGAAGAAATTTAGACACTATATCTTGTGCAGCCAGGTCAAAGCCATAGTGCCAGACACAACAGTAAAGATGCTGCTGATGCAGAATGAACCTGGAGAAAAGAGGGCCAAATGGATCACCACGCTGCATGAGTTTGACATGGAAATCATTCCCATGAAGCTGGTCAGAGGGTAGGCATTGGTGTGAACAATAGTGAACACAGGCCCAGATTTGATAAAATAGTAGTATGTACTGACTTCCTAGGATGCATCAGACTGGTATGGTGAGTTAAACACTTTTCTGATATCTGGAAAATACCCTAATAGGATGAAAGCTTCTCATAGGAGAGCTTTAAAGATTAAAGCACAAAAATATATGGTGCAAGGAGGTCTTCTGTTCAGGAAGAACCATGATGGAATTTATCTGTGATGTCTAAATAGAGCTGAAGCAGATAAAGTGTTAATAGAACTACATGACAAGTACGGAACTGGCCATGGTTCCCATCTAGCTACAACACATAGAATATTGAGGGCAGGCTATTACTGGCCCACGATGTTCAAAGATACAGAGAGTCACATCAAGAGTTGCCACACCTATCAAAATGCAGCAGATAAGGGAAGAAATCAGGCCAATCCATTATAGCCTGTGATTGAATCAAGACCATTTGCACAATGGGGCCTAGATTTCATTAGAGTCATCAATCCTCCATCTTCTCCAAGACACAAGTTCATACTAATGGTGACTAACTACTATACAAGGTGGACTGAGGCCACATGTTGCGAATTCTCCATGACCGAGGTAGTTATCAGGTTTCTTGAAGAGAACATCACCACCAGGTTTGGAACTCCCTATTCATTGGTATGTGATAACGGCCCTGCTTTCTCTTCTTTGAAGTTTTCTAAATGGGCATTTGAATATGGGATTGTTTTAAAGTTTTCTTCAACTTATTGTTTTAAAGTTTTCTTCAAATTATTATCCTCAAGGTAATGGATTAGCTGAATCTATGAACAAAATTTTGTTAGACATAATCAAGAAGCTAATTGCAAAGAGTCCTAGAGAGTGGAATACCTTGTTAAAGTATGCATTGTGGGTAGATAGGACCAAGTTTAAAACAACTTTAGGCAGTGCACCTTATCATTTAGTTTATGGGACTGATCCCATACTTCCAATAAATCTAAGAATACCAGTCTGGAAGTTTTCCAATGAGTATTTAGGCTTTGATAATCATAGGGAAGCCAGAATAGTACAAATGCTACAACTAGATGAGAAAAGAGGTCAAGCCATCGAGAAATTAGCCAAACACCAAGCAATAGTTAAGAGGTGGTTTGATAAGAAGGCAAGAGTCAAAACATTTAGGATATCAGACTTAGTGCTGTGCTGGGATAAAGCACATGAAAAGAAGGGGAGTCATGGAAAATTTGACAAGCTATGGTTAGGTCCATTGCAGGTCTCAGAAATAATAGGAGACAACACATTTAGACTCAAGACCTTGACTGGGGAAGATGTGCCATTACTAGTTAATGGCCAACATTTGAAACACTACTTCCAGGCTTGAGGTAAAGGGTAGATTTTTTTTTTTTGTGTAATATAGTGTAAGTAGTGTACAATTTTCTTTTGCTATTTTCTTTTTTCTGTTTGCTGTTGTGGGTTGGTTGTTTGTACATTTTTATTTTTTGTTCTTTTTGTTTTGTTGTTTTTGTTTCTATTTTTGCTGTTTGTACAGTTTGTTGGTTTGGTTGTTTGTTGTCTCCTCAGTAGGGATCTTTGTTTTTCTTTAGAATATTAAGGAGCAAGCCAACAACCATTGAAAACAGTATAAAATTTAGAATATTCAGGTTAACCATTTACAATCTATGCATAACATGTTGTGAATGTCATGAATGTAGAAAGTTGTTTTTCTTCTGAAATTTCATATTCAATAAAGATTGATTGAGAATTCAAGGGTGGTTTCTCATGATGACACACCTAAAATCCTTGGGTTTGTTGAACTTACCAGTGTAGTTATTAGGTGAAAAATCTGAGGTCACCCTTGCTACCATTACAATTCTCAGCTTAATTTTAGCAAGTGTTCATTCCTTGCATCATGAAGTTATGACTGCAATATCTTATAAAACCTTTTTCAAATATCAATAAAATAAAAAATATATATATAAATAAATAAAGAGGATTATACTGAAAATCTAGATTAAGCCATCTAAGTAACTCTACTGGGGCTATGAACACTCACTGGCAATGGGGCTCTAATTAGGAGAATTGTAACGATAACCTTGTCGTGGCTATAGACGCTCGCTGGTAGCAAGGCTCTATCCAGTCGGCTATGAGGGAATATCCTCAACTACGTAGGCCAATATTAGTCTCTAGTTTGTTCAACCAATCTTGAAGATGAGGATAATTAATCACATGCACACACCTAAACTGAAAGTAAACATTCATGCACCCTTATTGAATACCTTAGGTCTCAAGTTGAATAATGATTTGCAAGAAGGATAGTTGGAAGTTATGGATTTATTTCATTTAGTTTTCTCGATTGATTTGAATTTAATTGTTTTGTTTGGTTGCTAGTTGTTGTGATGTTCACAACACAGCCCATTTTACTCCTTAGCAAAATGAGGACCCCTACTGTGGCTTTGTTTTTTTGCTTGTGTGTCTTGTTCTGCTTGGTGGTAAAGGGAAAAGAGGGTGAAAATTGTAAACTTTGCTAAAAATAGAGGAAAAATTACATTTCAGTACTAGGGCATAATATGGTTGGATTCCTTGTGAAAAATGAGCTAGGGTTGCTTTTTGAACCATCTTAAAATTTGCCATATTTTACAAGTTATGAGCATTTTGGTAAAATGTACAAGGGAAGGGTTTGTTGTTGCATATACATTGTCTTTTTTATATCAGGTTGCATATACAAGGCTCTTTGCATACAAGTTCACTTGTATGCAAACTCCTTTGTATATTGCTTTCATATGCAAAGTCATTTGTATGTGCAAGAGGTCGATTGTGTGTCATTTTTCCTTATATGCGTTTGGTAGAGTTTATGCATACATACAAGGTGGACCCGAAATAGTTTTAGGGTTAGAATGAATGAATGTTTAATGTCCATTGCATGTATCTCACATTTGTATGTTTGGCAGGTCAAGACATACAACACACTTATACAAGGGCCGGAACCGAAGATTTATTAAAACAATGTTAAATCGTTGTACATTTCGGGCTTGTATATTTATACATACAAGGCAAATGTGCATTTGTCTTTGTACGTGATGTGGAATTCAAAGGTTATAAACCAGGGTTAATTTGTTGTATATCCACGGGCTTGCTTGGACATACAATGCGAGTATACATTGGGTGGACCCGATGGGCTTATTAAAAAGAGTTAAGTCTTTGTATATTTTGTGCTTTGTATGTCTCGACATATTAAACCGATATGCAATGAATTATACAAGTCGCGGACCCGAGGAATTATTTAAATAAGGTTGAATGATTGTATGTTTTGGGACATACAAAGCAAAAGATACAAGGGCTATATACATCGCGGACTTAAAAAGTTTTTTAAACAATCATAAGTCAATGTATGTTTCGCACAATTTATATATCAAACATACATTGTGATGTACAACAGTTTATACAAGCCGAAACTCAAACAAGTTTAAAGTATGATTAATACAATGCGTTGCGTCCAAATTGTATATCAGGGGTGACATACAACACTTTATACATTGCTTTATACATGGCAAAATTGAGGGTTTATTAAATGTAGTTAAACTATTGTATATTTTGTGCGTTATATGTTGAGGACATACAAGGCCCATATGCATGGCACATATGCATGCATCAGAACTCAAGGAAGTTTAAAACTGGTTGAAATCTTGTATCACCCGAATGCATTTTAGAAGACACAAATGATTTATACATTGCAGGGTACAAAAAAGGAAAGTGGTAGTCAGTATAACTTTAACATTGGTGGAGCTTGGTTTAGTTTTTCCCAACTGTTGTGTGTTTCGCCGATGGTTGATATACATGCGGGAAGTATACATTTGCGGATGCGAAGGAAAAGTTAAGAATAGAAATTTCTTTGTATGTTTTGGTACTGGTATGTTCACAAGATACATGCCGATATATACAAAGAACATGTACATGAGAATTAAGCAAGGAGAAGGCGGGAAAACAAAGTGATGGAATTTTGAAGCCGATTTAGGGCCAAATGCATGTCCTTTGGTCAACAATGATTGACCCGACTGGTTTTAACTTTGTATATGCATTTGACCACATTTTTTCACCGATTTAGGGCCCAATTTCTGTAGTCACACAGTCACAACTGGATTTAATAATTGTTTATCTTCCTGCAGGTTTATTAGGTGAAATGGTACTTATTGCTGGTCTGTTTTTGCAGGTTTGTAGTTGAGGAGGGAGCTGAGGCTTGATGGCGATGACGTCATGGAAAGGAGATCTGATCTCAGGAGCAGAGGAAGGTAAGGATGAAGGGTGAGAAAGTCAAGGTCTTCATTGATGAAGACAAAATGCAACTGAAAACATTATTGCAGTAGATAGCAGGAGTTATTATTGAGCTGCTAGGGTTTCCAAAAGGGCATATTTCACCCAGATTTGATGTATGCTCAGAGATATTTTTTTGGGAAACTGGTTCTCCACCATTTAATGCTGTAACTGGAGGTTTGAACCATTGTTTAACTAGGGCTTTTGAGTTGTATTGAGGATAGTTAGGTCTATATGTTGTGCCTCTTTGTACTGTAATATTGGAACACAGGGATTTTTAGAATAGAGGGACCTTTTAGTTTAGAAGTAGAAGGAGGTCACCTGTGTCTGCAACAAGGAGCGTGTGGAACATCCTGCCTCCTTGCTATATCTGTAAAGCTTGTAAGTTTTTCTATAATTTGATCAATGAAGCTAAGAGTCATTCAGACATTGTAAACCTTATATGATTGTCTGTTTCTAATACAATTGAATCTAGAATTTTGCATCTATCTTCTGAGTGTTTTCTTGCTCTTCATTGTGTTTTAAACATTTTCTCTTAGAGCTTGCAATCTTAGGTGTATGTTTGTGAAAATGCTCAGAATTTACATTTAAGGTTTTTGTTTGTGGATTTGATCAGATTGCTGTATGATTTACAAAGTGCATAATAGAACAATTAGATCCTTTGGTAGAATGAACAATGTTTAGATTAGATCTTTCTAACTTTTCCCAACCCATCTAAAAATACTTAGCTTAAAACGTAGAAATTTAAAGGAAATTTGTCTCATATTTGAAAATCATGAGCAACAGAGTTTAAAAGTAGACAGTTTTCATAATATTAAAGAGGAGAAAGCTTGCAATAATATAAATCATTTAAAGCTTTACAGCACAGTAATACTTTTATGCAAAAGAATGAACAAAATTCTGATTTTTATGATCTTTTGCATAGTTTGAGTCTAGTAAACCAACAAGAAACCCTAAATCATGTAAGGCCCCTTGAACATTACAGATTCACATCAACCAACTGAATTTGCCCAACAGGTTAAGACCTAACCATATTAAACTTGGGATTAAGTAAATCTTAATCGATTTCTTCATATCTTTCAAGTCAATTAGGTTCATTTTATGTGAATTTTAACTATTGTTATGACTATCTCAAAACAATCATCAACAAGTCCTCCCCCCTATTTTGGGTAGGGTTAAGCTCAAGGGGTCCCCCTAGGCCCCATTTTTCATGATACCTAGGGTTCATTCCATCGGGATGCCAAATTATGATGTAAGATGTCCTAAATGCACACTAAAGTCCTGGGAGCAAAACCTTATGAGGGATAAGCCCCCAAGGGGACATTTTCTGATGTTACAGGGGTGTATCGACAAAAGTTGGTGCATCACATTTTCTGTGCAAGTCTGAGAAGTCTATTTTTAGCGCTAGCGCTAGTTTTGCAATTGACTAACTTTATGCTAGTTCGAGGGAAGTCGGTTGGAGATGATTTTAATGCAAAAGTCATTGGGAAATGATTTTAGTGCTAGTCGATAGAAGGTCATTTTAGTGCAAGTCAGTGCAGGTTATTTTTAGTGTAAGTCAATAGGTGCTCTTTTCAGCGCCAGGCTGTGAAGTGGGTTTTTAGCGCAAAGTGTAGTAGAGACTATTTTTGGCACTAGATTTTGATAGTACCAGAGGCAAGGTATATTTAAAAATATATAAGTATAAATTTAATTACTTATACTTTAAAAGTATATTTAAGTATAAATTTAATGACTTATACTTTAAATATTTTTAAACATACCTTTCCAGATGCTTGAGATAGGTTCCAAATCCATAGGATTTGATATGTAGATTCTAGATTTTTGGGGTTCCACCAGATTTCAGACTTAGCCATTTTTTAGGGTTTCAAACTTAGCCAAATCAGGGCTTCAGGACCATGCGACAAGATGAAAGTATATGAACCCCTTAGTGAAATCTTCTGGAATTTGGCATGATTTTACAACCTTAAGACCTGGAAACTAGGAATTTCAACATGACACATCTTGTAGTAGCAATTTCAAGGGAAATATCCAGTGACAGGATTTTGGAGCATAATGCGGTAACACCCAATTTCAGTGTAGAAGGCAACAAATGGCTATCTTTTAAGTGCAAGACCACTCAAGACACCTCCAAATCAATCATGCAAGACATCAAATGACTCCAAACATGTGAAATACTCAAATCCGGAACAAGTCCTACACTCTAAGCACAAATTCACCTTCTCATCATCATAAGTAACAAAGGTTGAGACTTCAAGCCAAAGCAAAAGAGGGGGTCTCCATTTGATAAAATGGGGCATGTGTGCAAGGCACAACAAGTAAGAAAATTGTTGCAAAGAAAATGTGCAATTTGTTGTCATGATATGTCTATGTTAATAATATCCCCACTTTCATATTGAGGCAATAATTCCACCAGATTAATGGTGTAAATGCTAGTATATAAAACTTTTATAACTTGATTGACTAGATAGTTCTCTATTAAGTTCTAATATATGCGTGTTACAACTTGCTTGAGTAGATAGTTCTAAATTAGTTATAATATATAAGTGTTGCAACTTGCTTGGGTTAAAAGTTCTCCAATTGTTTTATATTTTTCTCAAAGATCTCTTAATCTTTGTGAAAAGACAAAAACAAAATCATTTCATTTAAAAATACTAAATATAAATAGATGATAGGAATGGTTAAATCAAAAGTATAGGCCTCATTGGTACAAGTAATTTCACAAAAAAAAAATAACTTTCATTCTAGAGGCTCATATACATGTTGTACCTAAGCAAATAAGAGATAAGGAAGAAGGCTCATGAATTTCAATTTGATTTCTTTGGTCTATTTTCTTTATACAATCGATTAAAAGGTCAATGTTGGTTTTTCACATATTGTGTTTGACCTTTTTCTAAAGATGTAAATAATGAATGAATGAAAATAGAATATAGAGCCAAAAAGGCAAAGTTGTCATTTAGGAAAATTTTGAGTAGGCATAAAGACAATTAAGGACAAATGTATAGATCTCATATTAGGAGTTGAATAAAAACTTGAGTTTCACTAGGTATACTCAGTTGAATTAGAGTATGCAACTGGTTTATTTGGAATCTAAAGAGGTTTCCACTTAGTGAAAATGAAATATTTCAAAACACTGTTAACGTGCAAATTAGTTGTCAAAAATAAGTATACATACAAAGATATAAATAATACTTGTTGACCAATTTTTGAAGTAAGAAAAAATTGTTGTTAGCTAGTTTGTTATTTGATTAATTCTTTAACCAAAATGCATTCACTATATGTCTTAATAGAATACGACTCCAAGGATCATAAAATAGGATGAGCCCACTCTCAGAGGAGATTGCTTAGGTTATCTATATAAAAGTGGTGAGGGAGTTTAGCCCATGCATCCATGAGGCATCCAAGGATCATATATTTATATTGTTTTAAGAAATCATCAAGTCTTTGATATGTTAGGAAGTCTAATCTTAATCATAGTGAATATTATTGTTGAAATGTGGGATTGGTTGTTTCACCATATTTTGGTTGGTTAATAAGACTTATTATTTTTCTATGGGTTGGTGATGTTGGTATTTGTTGATTGGGTCCAATACTTGTTCCATTTGGGTTTTTATCATTAGGGTCCATATTCTTATGTGCTTGAGATCAAGTGATGGGGAGCATGAACAATCAACGTATGATGACATGGGTGTTGTAGGTTTGGTTTGAACTTGACTTGGATTTAATTTTGGATGAAGTAATATGGTTTGGTGATGGATGGTCAAGGGGGGTTAAGAGAATGGGTAGAAATAGACTAAGCACAAGACCATTCAAATGATGGGGCATTATGGATGAGTTTAACTTGCCATACTTGAGATGGACTAAGTTGTCAAGTGATAGGTTGAAATGGATTAAACCAAATGTGTCCTACTTAAGACATACAATTTATTTAAATAGGGGTTACTTTGATCTAGGATGATTGGTTGTTGATTATTCACTTAAGATAGACAATTTCCTAAGAAAATGTGAATTAAGGAGTGGTATCAAAGGTCTTGAGTAAAGATTATACCTATGGTTGATTGATTGAACTGGGGTAGATTGGGATTGACTAATGATGGGTTTTATTAAAGATAAATGAGGTGATTAGTGAGGTAAATTATTCAAAATCAAATGAAAGGATTTGATTTCTTATAGATTAATTATAATATGACATTATGTCAATGCCAAATCAGATATGGGATGACAAATTGAAGTGTGTTATGGTGAAATGAAGGTGAAATTTAGAATTTTTGTCAAGTTATAATATAGGTGCTAAAAAAATCTACAAGTGCTTGTTTAGAATAGACACATGGTGTTTGTGAATGGGTGTGCTTAAGTGTGCTGTAGGAGTGCTAGTCTACAATGGAGGTGCTAATGTATGACTATTTACAAGTTGTTGGTAAACAAATTTATCATTGTGATTATATCTCCAAAATTGCTTTTCTTTGCATGAAAAGCAATGATAATCATACCAACAGTTTGAGAGATTTCTATTCAGTTAGCAATCCATCCTCTATGTTTGAGAGTGACAGCTTCCTCGTATGATAAAATTTGAGGTTTTTGTCATATTTTAACCAAAAATACCAAATTGTAAAAGGGAAAAATATTTTAATCAAATTTGTAAAGTAAAAATATTTGAAACGCTTATATTTTTGCTAACTTGCAAATATTTTGTTATTGTTATCACTAATTTATATGTAATTAAATTTCATAAATCTAACTATAAGAACCTTAGATAACATCAGTGTAAATAAAATATGGTCTCATAAGGAAAATTAATTTGTTCAAGTTAAAAATGCATAAATGTACATGTGTAAATGTACAACACTAGTCCATAAAATACTGAAATTAATAAAGTCCATGAAACAATATATATAGTCCATGAAACAATATATAAAGTCCATGAAAATACTGAAACATATATATAGATCTAGTCCACATGTGAAATACTGAAATACAGAAACATGTACATACAGAGTCCATGAAATACTGAAACATATATAGATCTAGTCCATGAAATATTGAAATATTGAAACGTGTATAAAGAGTATGTATGCAATATGTACTGAAACATATATAGAGTCCATGGAATGTACTAAAACATGAAATGTACTAAAACATATATATGTCTAGAACTCCTATCATCCCTATAATCAAGAGACCTCTTCACTCCATGCAGACTAGGATGATCTGAATCAGTCTAAACAAGACAAGGAAAATTGAAATCAGATCTAAAATGTTTAAAAATGATAATTTAATTGATTTTAAATTATAAAATCATAAAAAATATCCTATCATGCTGCTCATCTCCTCTAAAGACCTGCTCTGCATGCTCTACTACATGACCTGTCTCATGCTATAGAAGACAAAGAATTTAACACATGTCAACATATATTCTATTGAAATGTACTTTAATCTCACAATGTATATTAGAATTGACTTTAAATATAATTTAAATTTTAAATTTACCATATGATGTTGCTCATCTGCTCTGTCATCCTGCTACGCATGTGTTGTAGTAGGTGGTATGGCATCAGCAAGACGAAATGTGTCACTAACAAGGTCCTAAAAGGTCATTTATAAAACACATGTGTACAAATTAGGTTAAAACATTATTATTCACTTGTGTACCCAATTTTAGTTTTAATCTATCTAAAAGACCTACATACGTACACAGATAATTTTTTCAACAACCTAAAATTTAGCAGACTCCTGAAATTAACTTGGATCATCTAGGTGTGCTGCAATACACATCCTCATTGTTGTGTCAACATACATACACATATATTTTTAATATAAGTACATGCACATTTGATATAGTGAATTCAAAATATAAAAATCTAAGTATAGTTATTTAAAATAGTATACATACAACTGGCTCATGTGAGATGCTTGACAATGGATGAGCGCTTGGCACGCCCTCTGGAGGATCCGATGTGGAAGTCATATTACTTGCTTGAACCAGCATAAATATTTAACACATGTTCAAAACTAAATTATAAATTAAAATCAAGTTAAAATTATTTAATATATATTTAAAAAATTAATCAAAATACCCCAAATGGGTGGCTGACATGAATAGGTGTCGAAGCAAAACAAAATCTATCAAAAGAACTTGTTGCTCCTGTGGCCATCATCTACACCAAACAATTTGATTGTTAAAATATTACAATTTAATTAATTTATATGTTCATTAAAAACACGTACTTAAAATTGTTATAAATTCAACAAGTTTACCTATACATATAGCTATGTCGAATGATTAGTGGGGTGATCCTTGTCAATTAGAATATCAACAAATGAACCAATATCATCAGATGCTCCACATACAGCTAAAGTGGGTGTTGCATGATCAGGTCCTAAACATAATTGATTGCAACTCATACACATATAAGGCATTGACACATGCGGAGTGGTATTAGGACCAGCTCCACCATCATCTCCTCCATGGTCTCACCCACTAGCCCCAACTACCATCTCAGAAGTCTACTCATCGAGGCTAGATGAGAGTGCACTTAATGTTCCTAGTACGGATACCTTTGCACGATTCTGGATGGGTGTAGGAATGGTAGCAAAAGGAGGGTTGACAAGAGGTTGAGTAGGCATGGGTCATTAGGGATCAACCCATGCCCCTAACATCTATTGTGGAATGTTGCCACCAACACCCTAGAACAATTTGAAATCAAAATAATTGGGTTTCCTATTCATCACAAACTCTGCGTATAATTTTCTCAAAAAGTATAGAGGAACCTCACAATTTGGATGAGTTGGATAATCAAATACCATCCACCACTAATCCTAAAAATTGGTAGACATCTCGGCATGTCTACACCACCTAATTGATATTCTTTTCATGTTTTGGGGAATTGGTTCATTGGTGATGGGGTACCTAAAATATTGAGCTAAATGAGCTTTTGTAATTTTCAAATCTAGGATATCCCTATAAGAGAGGCCATCAGAATAAAACTAGCACCTCTCCTCTCTCCATAATCTATACCTATCTAAGTTAGAATAAATGGACCTAATACAATCTACAACATTTTTCATCAAAGATGTAAAATGCATCAAGTGAGGTGGCATAAATTGTTCATTTTGAATGGCATTGATTTTTTCTTTGATGGAATTGGTATTTTCATTAATTCTAGCTCGCAAGAGAGCCTCATTAGATCCAGGTGGAGGTGGGGGTGGAGGTGGGAGATTCTGAGGTTGAAATGGAGGTCACTCAGGGTGTTCAAGTGATGGGGGTGGAGGTGGAGCATTGAGCAAATCCTCAAAATCAAACTGAATATTGATGATATAAAAACTATGGACCTACATATACATAAATATTAAACAAACTTACAAAACTAACTTTCAAGAATCTATATATATAAATTATAAATAAACATATTGAAAAAACTAGATATTATACATGTTGAGAAATTTTACAAGAAATATTTAAATTAAACGTACATGACTATATTTAAAAGAAAAATTGGGATTTACATACACATACATACATCATTCAACTTGATCATATATACAAATTTCAAAATTTAAGAGATTCCAACTATGTAATTTTAATACATGTACATACTAAAAAATAAACTAAAAACATACACAAAAAGGGTAAATTTCCAACAAAATGTGTAAGGCTCATTTATGTCTAAGGCATATAAAATTTTGTGTGTTGATACATACTTTAAAGAGTTTACAAGGAATAGTGAAGTTTACCCTTAAATCCTATTTTATTAAATCCCCTCAATCCACATGTCATCTTTCCTAGGTCCATAAACCATGCTAATGGAATTATTTTGTCCATAGTTGACCAAGTTTAATGAGTAGATATTAAGTTGTACCATCTACATCCTCTTAGGATGGACCTTAAGCAATTTTCTTAAATCCCCTAAACCCTAAACCCTTAAACCTAAACCCTAAACCCTTAACCCTTAACCCCAAACCCTAAACCCTTAACCTTAAACCCTTAACCCTTAACCCTATTTATCCTAAACCCTAAACTGTAAACCCAAAACCCTAAATCATAAACCCTAAATGCTTAAATCTAAACCCTTAACCCTTAACCCTAAACCCTAAAACATTAACCCTAAACCCTATTTACCCTTAACCCTTAACTCTAAATCCTAAACCCTAAACCCTAAACTCTAAACCCTTAACCCTTAACCCTAAACCCTGAACCCCATTTACCCTTAACCTTAAACCCTAAGCCCAAACCATAAACCCTAATCTCTAAACCTTAAACCTTAAATCCTTAACAATCTACATCCTCTTAGGATGAGCCTGAAGTGATTTTCTTAAATACCCTTAATCCATGTCATCTTTTCTAGGTCCGTAAACCATGATAATGGAATGATTGTGTTATGTTGACCAAGTTTTATATATATATATATATATATATATATATATCTTTAAAAACTTTGTAAAGACTTCAAGCATCTAACATTATATAAATTGATCAAATTTGAATGATCAATTTGACTATTATTAGTGGCTTAAGGGGATTAATGATTATATTTCAAGATGTAGGTCATCGACATCCTCTTAGATCATCCCATGACAATGAGTAGATTTCAAGGGGATTAGTGTTATTATTATCAGCTTAAGGGGATTTTATGATCATCCCTTGATAATGAGATGTGGTTTGTCTACCTTTGAAAAATAAATAATTTTTAATGTGATGTGAAATCTAGTTTTTTAGGGACACATTTTGAAGAACTATTGTTGTAGGTCAATTATTGGTTGTTTCAACCGCCTACCTATAATTAATTGATAGTACACTTTTCATTTTAGATATCCTATTTTGTAAAATATATTTAGGAGGTAATTAATAACATATGATGGCCTCCTATTTTTAATTAATAACTATAAATTTACCATTTTGATGAGATATTATTTATTTCTATTCATTTATGTCTAAGGAATATAAAACTTTGTGGCTTGATATAAAATGAGTAGATTTCAAGTTGTACCATGTACATCCTCTTAGGATAGGCCTTAAGCAATTTTATTAAATCCCCTTAATCCACATGTCATATTTCCTAGGTCCATAAACCCTAAACCCTAAACCCTTAACCCTTAAACCTAAAACCTAAAATCTAAACCCTAAACACTTAACCATTAACTCTAAAGCCTAAAACATAAACATTTAACCCTAAACCCTTAACCCTTAATCCTAAACCCTAAACCCTAAAACCTAAACCCTAAACCCTTAACCCTAACCCTAAACCCCAAACCCTAAACCTCTAACCCTAACCCCTGAACCCTAAACCCTAAACCTTAAACCCTTAACCCTAAACCCTAGACCCTTAACCCTAAACCCTAAATCCTTAAACGTTTACATCCTTTTAGGATGGGTCTTAAGAAATTTTCTTAAATCCCCTTAATCCATGTCATCTTTCCTAGGTTCATAAACCATGCTAATGGAATGGATTTGTCTTAAGTTCGCCAAGTTATTTATATATATATCAAGTATGTAAAAACTTCAAGCATCTAACATTATACAAATTGATCAAATGTGAATGATGTGTTTGACTATTATTAGTGGATTAAGGAGATTAATGAGTATATTTCAAGTTCTAGGTCATCTACATCCTCTTAGATCATCCCTTGACAATGAGTAGATTTCAAGAAAATTAGTGCTATTATTATTGGCTTAAGGGGATTTTATGATCATCCCTTGACAATGAGATGTGGTTTTGTCTACCTCTAAAAAACAAATAATTGTTTTTGATTATATAAGTCAGAAAAAACTAGGGGCCGAACCCTTACATTAAGACAAAAGGAGACCCCAGAGGCTTAAGAACAAAAGAGCCTCAAAACCACTATAGCATAACCCACATAAATAGCATAAACAACATGAACAACCTATAGACAGCAGATAGAAAGTAGCAGAAAATAGACATCATAACAAGAAATAGAACTAAGGAGAAACATTCTCCCATCCTTTAGCTAGAAATTCAATAATTTCATCCATCCTTTTGAATTTCTCCTCCTTATCATCATCAGCATTAGTCCCAAGAACCTGCAATAGAGAAAGATTAAGCAACACCTTACGACGGAGCACACTGCTTATGAGCTCTCCCATAGAAGAAACATTATGCTCCAGCTCCTCCACATGACCCCTGAGGATAGCAATATCATGTCTGTGGTCATCACCTTCCGTAGTCTCATCACCGACCTCCTCCACAATCATCCTTTCCCCTTCACCAACATTGTCCTCAGGATCACTGACAACACCTCCTGAAACATCAACCTGTTTACTTTCATTCTTACCCTCTACATCTTTAGAGATCTCTTGAACCTTGAAGTCTTTAGCATTCAATTGATCATCCCCCTGAGTGGAGGCATCAGAAGCACTTTTTGAGTAATCAATCAGTTTATCTTTCAGCACAGGCTTACCAGCTATCCTACCTGACCTCCTAACCCTAGAAGAGAAACCCTCCTTTTCTTTAGCAGACAGCTTAGCTTTATTTTTACTGTCAGTGCCCACAGGGTCAATACTCATATTTTTAGGGGGGCCCACAATGTCCCCCACAAAATCCTCCTCCAACTCCTTGATTTTCCTCTTCTTGCTTTTCACACTCCCTTTAGAAGCTAGAGTATGAGTAACGATTACCATGGTAGTCTCCTCAGTGGATAGAGGAAAAGAAACCCATTTCAGTTTATGAGAAGCAGGGGAAGGGCAAGGTTCTTCAGAAACGACATTATCATCAGGGTTGGCAGAAACCTCACCACTATGGGTCTGGATAGGCTTAGGTAGCTCCAAAGCAAGATGAAAATTATACAAACAAAGAATAAGACCTTGGTGCAAAGGAATGATTTTCTTGGAAGGTTTCTTATCTATCTTTGCTTTAGCCTTGAAGACCGAATGTTCAAGAGACGAAAACAAATAGAAAGGGAAATTGATATGAGCATTGCACCTAAAATGATTAAGCAAAGGGAGGTGGTAATTGTAAAACCTAGTAAACTGACCCTCCAAAGTGAAGTATTTAATGAGGAGGAAGCACATTTCATCCCATAGCTCTGGCAACTTGGTCCGTTCAAACCCTCCCTGGTAGGGAACAAGCTCTTCTCCTTCCCTCAAAAATAACTTCTGGTTAGAATGATCCACCACTTTCACCTTCCTTTGCAACTTAGCCCCGTTAGTAGACATACTAGTTGCCATAGCAATTACTTTCTCAGAGATCTCGAACCCAATTCTCCCAATAGTAACTCTACGATTTTGCCAGGACTAGGCAAATTGCACAGACAGATTCTCGTCAAATCCATTAAGGCATTCTAGAAAAGGGTTGATTCCACCTTCCTTGCAGTAGTACCAAACCACAACATTATCCTTGAATTCGTAGCAGGAAATAGGCTCCGTACGAATCCTATCTCCTCCCATTTTAGTCTTCCTTGCAATAACACAGAACACCCAAAGCCAGGAATTTGCAAAGTAATTGTGAAAGGTAAAGGTGACAGCTTGATAAGGAATAATGATAATGAGACTACATGAATTATCATTAATCAGGAACGCCTTTCTAAAAATCAATTAGAGCCTGCCCTTCCCATGCTCGAGCATAATAATCATAAATTCCTTATGATTATCAAATAAGCAACTCGCCTTAACACAAGGGAGTAATAATGCTAAGATGACATTGAACAAAGAAGTACAAAATAACCCGTACTTTGAGATACACATCAGCAGCACCCAAAAAAGTCAATGGAATAGGCTGTCACTCTTTGCATGATGAGTCATCCTTAACAAGTCAACTCTTTTTGAATCATATCCCTTATGTTTATAGGGATGTTTTTAAATTTGCACCATCGCCAATTTGAAAATTACTGGCCATAATCAGCAATGCATCAGCAACCCTGTTCCCCTCTCGATATATATGAGAGGTTTCAACTCTAGAGATCTGCTGCAGAAGGATTTGGATATCAACTATAATGTTTTTGAGTTTCCACCCACAAGTTGACACTTTAGTAACTGCATCAATGTGAAATATTGTTTTGTAGGGTCACATTTTGATGAGCTATTGTTGTAGGTTAATTATTGGTTGTTTCAACCCCTACCTATAATTAATTGATAGTACACTATTCATTTTACATATTCTATTTTTTAAAATGTATTTAGGAGTTAATTAATAACATATGATGACATCTTACTATTAATTAATAACTATAAACTTACCGTTTTGATGAGATTATTGACTTTTACTCATTTATGTGCAAGGCATATAAAATTTTGTGGCTTGATATAAAATGAGTAGATTTCAAGTTGTACCATCTACATCCTCTTAAAATAGGCCTTAAGCAATTTTATTAAATCCCCTTAATCCACATGTCATCTTTCCTACATCCATAAACCCTAAACCCTAAACTCTAAATGCTAAACCCTAAACCCTTAAGCCTTAAGCCTGAACCCTCAACCCTAAACCCTAAACCCTTAACCCTTAACCCTTAACCCTTAACCCTTAACCCATAACTCTAAATTGTAAACCCTAAACCCTAATTCCTAATCCCTAAACCCTACACTTAAAACCTAAATCCTATACCCTAAACCATAAACCCTAAACCCTAAATCCTTGACCATCTACATCCTCTTAGGATGGGCCTTAAACAATTTTCTTAAATCCCCTTAATCCATGTCATCCTTCCTAGGTCCATAAACCATGCTAATGGAATGATTTTGTCTTAAGTTGGCCAAGTTTAATATATATATTTGTAACAAGTTTGTAAAAACTTCTAGTATCTAAAATTATACAAATTGATCAAATGTGAATGATCAATTTGACTATTCTTAGTGTCCTAAGGGGATTAATGAGTAGATTTCAAGTTGTAGGTCATCTACATGCTCTTAGATAATCCATTGACAATGAGTAGATTTTAAGGGAATTAGTGCTATTATTAGTGGCCTAAGGGGATTTTATGATCATCCCTTGACAATGAGATGTGGTTTGTCTACCTTTGAAATACAAATAATTGTTAATGTCAATGTGAAATCTAGTTTTGTTGGGCCACACTTCAATGAACTATTGTTGTAGGTTAATTATTGGTTGTTTCAACCCCCTACCTATAATTAATTGATAGTACACTTTTCATTGTACATATCCTATTTTTTAAAATGTATATAGGAGGTAATTGACAACATATCATGGCCTCCTATTGTTAATTAATAACCATAAACTTACCATTTTTATGAGATATTATTGATTTCTATTGATACTTGTGTATGGACTCCTATTGATAAAGTTTATAGAAAGATTTAAAAAAATTGATACTTCTTCCTTAATATCTATATCCATTTAAAGAATTACTCTAAATGATTCTCTGTTTACATGCACTACAAAATTTAAAGCCTCCTTAGTATCCTTTTAAATTCCTACTCAATTTATCTATGAGATAAATTATATGATGAGAATTAAATTTATAGATATATGCCCTAAGAATTAAATTGCTCAAACCAAATTGTGGATTTTTCAAAGAGGATAGCTATATTTTGAATGTTCACTCTTAGTCAAAATCATTTATTTATTTTAGGATAGCTATATTTTGAGTGTTTGTTGTTAGCCAAAGTTATTAATATCTAGTATTATTTCATTGGTTGTTGCATATTTAGGGTGAATGTTTCCTTATCCAGTAATTACAATTATAGGTAGAAAAATATTCAAGTCTAAAAGATATGATTCATAGAGAAGATGCAACTTTTATAAATACATTATAGTTGCTCATTTACTATGAAATTTGGTTAGCCATGGATTGACATTTTATTTCTATAATTCAAATTGAACCACATGGATATATTGCATTAATGACATGGAATAAAATATCTTACATGAACATTAAATATATAAATTTCTAGATAAACGTAATCCCCTTAAGCCATTTGAGGAGGATAAACTCAATGAACAATCATTTTTTAGGGGGGAGTATTAGGTGCTCCATTATCAATATGATTGAATGCTAACATATTCCTAGATCATGGTTTCTATCAATATTATTCTTCTATCTTGGATCTAATGTGTGATCCTAATGATATGGACTAGGTATATGTCGGAACGATAAGATTATGGCAATGTGTGAAATCTTCTAATTTTATATTTTAATCTGAAACTAAGTAATTAGTCTATAGGTTTGACTAATTTGTATCTTATTCGTAATTCAACATATCTAGAAACCTCATAGGGATTATGATTATAAAAAAAGAATATTTACTAGCACTTGCACCTAAAGGAGGTTCAAGGATTACATTGATAGAAAACTATATATATACATGTTAATATGTTAGAGAGTAGGTGTTTGTGCATGGGTACATATGGATGCCATATGCTGCAAATTCTAATTATATGTGGCTAGATTAAACATTTAATAATAAGTGCTAAATAATGCAATGAAATAAACTTAGACAAATCTAGATTTTTTTGTCAAAGAAATTAAGTGTTATCTAATTTTGAAATATTTGCATGTGCAGATTTAAAACATAAAACAATTTGTAAATGAAAAAAAATATTTTTTTGCTTTACCATTAAACAGTAACAAAAACTTGTTTTTCAGTTTGTAGGCTTGATTGAATCTCATTTTAGAGTTCATATTTTTATTTGAAGGGTAAATATTTTTTTTTGAATTCTATTTAGGGTCATTTTTTTGTGTCTAGGGTAATTCTTTTTAGTTTCAATTGAATGTAGGGTTTATAAGTTTTGCAGGAAGATTCAAACCAAATGTAAAACCTAATTTACAAAAATACAAAAAATAAACTTAAAATACAAATTACAAAATATAGAAAATAGAAAAAAGGGGAAAAAATAACTAACCTAGACTTTGGGATGGTCGAAAATAGTGCTTTGCAACTCAGGATCCCATTCTGGTTCTCCTTTGGCTATCATTGAAAATGAGCTCGCATGCCTTTTTTCAAATATTAAAATGTTTTCTGAAATAGGATCCCACTACGGAATAGGATCCTCTTTTGAATTTAGGCTCAAGATCTTGATCCATAATAGGATCATGTTTTATAAATGATGGGATCCCATTTTGTTTTTCCTGATTATGAGCTTTTGGCTAAGTCTGAAACTTCCACGAGAAGTGGACTCAACTTCATGCTTTTACACATACCTTGATATTTCACATTATGTCTTGAACTCACTTTAGTGTCCGTTCTAGTAGCATGTTATGGGACCACTTGGACTCAACCTTGGCCTAGTTCCCTTTAACTTAAATTTTCCAAGAATCCATAGTAGAACATTATTCTCATGGCACTCCTTGACACACAGGCCCAATTTGACCAATTTACCCTAGTATGGTAATGTGACACACATACATCTATGTGAATGACTAGCATCCCATTCTATAAACTTCTTTGAAACAAACATTTTTCTTGCATGTCACTACCTTGAAACACTCCTTGAAAAATGTAATGTCCCCATGGACATGCTCTGCTATCTTTAGCTTACCCTAACCAAATATAAAATGAGAACAATAAAAGTCTTGTTTTGACAAATTATAGGATCTTCCTTCTCACTCTCTTTCTTCGTCTTTAGCTCTATAACTTTCATTTTGACTACTTCCCCAAATTCTCATTATTATTGTGTAAGTCTACAGGTTTATAAAAAGAACAACTTTCACTATAGAAGCTTATGCTTCTCCTAAGGATTCATCTAATTATTCTTCTACAAATCATTGAAGGTATTTTTAGTAGGAAGTATGAAACAAATTTTGTTATAAATGAAGGTAAACAACTAAAAGTAGAAATATGATCTCAACAATATATAGGCATTCAAGTGTATAATCGAATGGAAATTGTAATAGAAATAAAAATATAACACTTAGAAACAACATATTAAATAGTTGAACACATAATAGAGTATGTACATGGAGAAAACCCTTTCGAGTAAAAAAATCCACCAAGAAGAGATGCGCAATCTTGTATTAATTGGTAAATAAGAGAATATAATTCAATATCACTTCCAATCTCTCCTTTAGTCTTCAATCAGGCAGCATTCTAGTAGCACTTGTATACAATTCTAACTCACAATGAAAATACACTTATAAAGCACCAAATTTATAGGAAAATATAAAACCTCCAAAATATGGTGTCACCTTCTTGGGAATCTCACCTGCATGCCCAGAATAACCTCTTATAGATTTATTATAGTTTTCATCAGGCATCTTCCATGCATGGGTGCCTAGGGACAAAAATAGGTTCTTCCATGCAATACTTGTTGTCATAAACCGTCATAGAATATCTCACATCTTATGATAGGTGTAAGTGTGTCATAGATGCTCTTACAACTTCTAACACATGTCATAATAACCTCAAAATAGTAAATCCTTAATATGGGCACCTAGATTCTCCAAATCCTCCATTTAAGTTATTACCATGATGTAGTAAAATAGTAAATGTAATAATATAATTACCAGTCCTGTAATAAATAATTAGTACTATTGGTGAAACTCAACATCCTTTATGGGTGAATTATAAATAATAATAAGGAATACATGAATGTGAAATTTAAAAGGCTAATGTCACCTTAATTCCAATATTCTCCCAGTTGACATCACACATTGTAAATACACCAATAGGAAAACATAAAACAACTAAGCACTAGGAACAAAGCTCATGGCCTCCCTGCACCACATAAACTTTTTTGTGCTCACAGGTTTAGTAAGAGAATCTGCAACATTATCTTGAGTGTCTACCTTCTTTAGCTCAATATGTCCATTTGCAACCATTTCTCAAAGAAAGTGATATTGAACATCAACATGTTTTGTCCGAGCATGATACATATGATTCTTGGCCAAACAAATAGCACTCTGGCTATCATAACCAATCTGAATGGTCTTGCAATCAAAACCAATACCTATATACAATCTCTATAACCAAACTACCTCCTTAGAGACATGTGTAGTTCTCATATACTCAGCTTCGATGGTGGAAAAAATACCCCATGGGCTGCCTCTTTCTCATCCAACTCATAGCTCCTCTAAACAAAGTAAACATATAGCCACTAGTGGACTTTCGACTATCCAAGTCACTTACCTAATCTACATCAACAAATCCATATATGTCCAAGGTATTATCAACATTGTCAGTACTAGAATAAACCAAATAGTAATCAATGGTACCTCACAATATCTAAACACCCTCTTCATATAATTTAATTGTTGTCTACCAGGGTTAGACATAAACCTACTCAAAACTCCCACTACTTGGGAAATATCTAGTCTAGTCCACATCATTACATACATTAAACTTCCTACAATACTAGCATATGGAATATTAGACATGTCCTTTAAATCATCCTCATTCTTAGGACACATATTGAAAGAAGGTTTAGTTGCAAAAGGTAAAGGAATTGTAACTAGATTGCAATCTTCCATGCTAAATCTCTACAAAATAAGTTTCACATACTTACTTTGGAATAACCAAAGCTTTATGTTACCTCTATCCCTTTTGATCTCCATCCCTAGAATATACCTAGATGTCCAAGATTCTTCAAATCGAGTCCACCTAGAAGTTGATCTTTCAACTCACTGATCATACCCTTAATACTGCTGAAAAATAAAATATCATCCACATAAAAGGCAATAATTAGAATAGAATCATTAGTACATCTAATATAAACAAAGTGATCTTCCTCACTTCTAACAAAACCCAATTTCAAAACAAATGAATCGATCTCCTAGTACCACATTCTGGGAGATTGTTTTAAACCATAAAGAGATCTTTTCAAGTTGCATACCCAATGTTTTTTCCCTTTTACCTCAAAACCTATAGGTTGTTGCATGCAAATTTCTTCCTCAATGTCTCCATGAAAGAAAGAAGTTTTAACATCCATTTGCTCAATTTCATAGTCATAAGCTATAGAAATAGATAAAATAAATCTCATAAAAGATAATTTAGTAACACACTTGAGAATATTTCATCAAAATCAACTCCCTCTCTCTAGGAGTAGCCCTTTGCTACCGGTCTAGCCTTGTACTTTGTTAATGAACCATCTCCACCAAACTTCTTCTTGAAGAGCCATTTACAATCGATGGCCTTTCTTCCTTTGGGAAAATGTACAAGTTCCTAGGTGTCACAAGAGTCTAAATCCATCATCTCCTCTTGCATTTCTAGTTTCTAAGACTCACTATCATTTGTAAGTATAGCTTCCTTGTAGGATCCAGGCTCATCGTCAGTAATTACTAAAACAAAAATACAACAAAAATATGGTGGGATTTACCTATCAACTAGATTCTATTGTTTTGTGGATCTTCTGAGAATAGGAGTAAGGGGCTCTTCTTCTTCTTGAGCTTGCTCAACTTCTTCTTAGTTACCTTGCCTAACCTCATAAATTTTCTCAGTAACTAAACCCTCTTCTTGTTCTCTTCATTCTCCTCATCCTCAAATACATCTTTGTTCTTCCTTGGGTGCATCTTCCTGCTTAATTTCAAAGTGCACCTTCTTTTCCTTATTTTTTTCCCTTGTCTATCTAGGATTTGAAATAACTCTAAGTTCCCTGAAAATAACATCTCTAGAATAGATATGCTTATGGGTTAGTTGATTCTAAATCATGTATCCTTTAACAAAATCACCATATCCAATGAAAATACACTTTTTAGCTTCTAGATCCAACTTAGATCATTTTTCTTTAGGAACATGAACATAAGCCTCATAGCCAAATACTCTTAAAAGTGAAGCAGGAGGTTTCTTACCTATCCACATCTCATAAGATGTTGTTTCAAGAGACTTGTAAGGAGATCTATTCAACAATTAACAAGTACTCACAACTTCTACCCAAAAACATTTGTCCAACTGTGAACCACTCAACATACTTATGGATCTTTCCATGATTGTTTGATTCATCCTTTGTGCCACTTAATTTTGTTGTGGAGTATACAGAGTAGTTTTCTATCTAATAATTCCTCCATGCTTACAAAATTCATTAAATTACTTAAAATAGTAGTCTCCTCCATTATCCAATGTCAAAATCTTTATTTCACAATCTAATTGATCTTCAACTATGTCCTTAAATTCCTTAAACTTACCGAAACCTTTAGATTTGTGTTGCATAAAATATAACTAGGTAAATATTAAGACATCATCAATGAAGGACACAAAATATCTATATTTTCCAATTGAGTTAACATCCACAGGACCAAATACATCCAAATCAATAAGTTTGAATTTATTCTTAGATTTGTAACCCCTTGAAGGAAATGGATTTCTCTTATGTTTTCCAAACAAACAAAGTTCATAGAGATCCAAACTCTCATCAGAATAAGATAAATTATCTAAAAAAAATTTATTCAAAATGGTTTTTAAACTAGTCTCACTTATCTGACCCAATCTGCAATGTCACAACATACAAGTATTTTTATTACTTTTAGTTACATTGGTGGAACTAAAAATAGTAGTGGCTTCTAGCATAAATAGGTTTCCCTTCCTTTTCCCTCTTTCTATCTCCAAAATTCCTCTTACCAATCTACAATCATGCTTATCAAATGTTACATGCATTCCAACATCATTCAACTTAAAAACCAAAATCAAATTTCTAGCTAAACCTGGAATATGCAAGACACTAGGGAGAGTTTCTATCCTCCCATAATGAAAACACAACTAAATCATACCCCTTTAGATAATAGGATATGAACTATTATCACTCAGGTAGACATTTCCTCCATTATACTTCTCATATGTGGAAAACTACTCCTTATGAGGAGTCATATGATAGGAGCATCCTGAATTAATAAGCCACTATTCATTAGATATAACATTACATGAGGAAATCAAAACTTCATCACCTGAATCCAAGGACTTCTCTATAAAGGAATCAAACTATTTCATTTTATTCTAACATTCCTTCTTCACATGCCCCCTCTTTTTACAGTTCTAGCACTTCACTCTATTCTTTTCCCTAGAAGTCTTAGTTCTACCCTTGGAATTGGCCTTAGGTCCATCTCCCTTAAATCATGTTTCCTTTAACCTTCCCCTAACATTCATAACATCTTTCAAACTTCCTGCAATGGTCTTCTTCCTCATCTCCTCTAATAGCAAAGTAGAAAAAACATTGTCCATCTTTGGAGCATCTGAAAGGTTAGCACTAAAAGCTAGAATCATGTTCTCCCATGACCTAGGCAAAGAGTAAAGCATCATGATACATTTATCTTTCTCATCAATCTTAACATCAACAATAGCTAAATGACTCAAAATCAAATTGAAAACATTCAAATTCTCAACTATCAAATGACCCTCCTTCATCTTAAGAGAAAACAATTTCCTTTTAAAATATAACTTATTTACCAAACTCTTTGCTTGGTATATGTCACCTAACCATTTCCATAAATAATATGTGGTGCCATCTCCAACAATAGAGTCTACAAGATATAATCAGATTGTACCCCATGCCTTTTTATCTAGTCTATCACACTCATCTAGATTGACATCATCAGGTTTCTTCTTTTTTTCTATAGCCAACCATTGGTTTCTTTCTTCAAGCAAATCCTCCATTTTCATATTCCATAACTCATAGCCCATACCAATGAACTTCTCTATGTCCAAATGGGTGTTTGTTGTAGCCATGATTTCAATACTAAATCTACAAAACAAATGCAACCAAAACTTCCAGTACAACTCTAAAAACCTTCACACTCCCAACCAAGAGTTAGAATTGGCCAGGCTATGAAACAAAATGTTAGAAATGAAGGTAAACAAGTACAAATAGAAATTTAATATCAACAATATGTATGCATGTAAGTGTATAGTCAAATGGACATTGCAATAGAAATGAAACTATAACCCATCCAATATCCCAAGGTAAAAATACAAAAAAATAAAAATAAAATAAAAAATCCCAAAACAAAAGAAAAATAAGAAAAACTAAGTGCAATAAAGACATCCAATGGTGAAAATCACTTCGGTGACACCTTGGATAAGTACCATGGTGAAAGCCTATTTTAGGCGCCATGCATAGTGGTTGATCCTGCCATCTAATAAGTCCTCGCATCCATCACATCACTCCATATCTCCTCCATCCCTTGGCTTGGAATCCTAAAAACATTCAATATCCCCCATCACTTCATCATGCCTACCCGATGCAAATTTCTAAGTTAATGGATTCTCGTTTGCCCTCCCTATATAGCATAAAAATCTAAAAATCTAAAAAAATTGTAAAATCTAAACAATCCAAAAGCATTAGAAAATCCTAAAAAACCCTAGAAAATTTTAAAAAATATATAAAATCTCAAAAACAATCCCAATCATCATCTCAGTCATACAACTCATCTAATGCATCATCATCCAATCATCCAACATATCATCCACCCCAAACCATCTCAAAATCATCACTACAAACTAGAACTACATATTCATCACCACCTACATCTTGATGTGCATTGATCCCGTGGACATAAGGTATGTAGGAAGTCTAGAATACAAAGGAAGTATCCAGTACAAAGGTACAAATGATCCACCTATCCAACCCATTTGGATGGCCCCTATTCCCTAAGCTTACTAAATACAAAATTAGTACACTTGCTAAGCATACTCCTAAAAACATCATATCTCACACAAAAATCATCAATCAACTAACCATCCATAATCATGACATATGGCCTACTATCTTTTTGCCCATCTTTCAACCTATGTCCTAATCATCCAACTTATTCTTTCCTTAATTGATATATCATTCCTACAATAGGCATAATCCATCATCTTAACAAATTAATATTTATCTTGCCAAGAGATATAATAGTTGTTTATATAGTTCATTGGTCTTTTTGGTCTTTTGTCCCATTCCAAAGCTACCTTGATCTCACTATATCATGGTATGTGGTGGAGAACACCTAGAATGGGGCATGGTCATTGTTTTGTATGTTGTGCTTGTGGGTTGGTCTCATTTCTCCAAGTTTGGTATTCATATCTTGAAGATGTAGGGTCGGTTCTAGCATATTCTTCCCCTTTTGCATCTAAGGTTAATCATACCTTTTATGTACTAAGGACTTATGCTATGAGTCCCTTCCCTCATCTAGGAAGGATTATACTACCTTGGGCATGCATGGGATCATCCTATTGTTTACGGGTCTAGTCCATGCAAAGATGGATATATATGATCGCCTCGGACCTTTATACCTTGGTGAAAATATCCCCTTTCGGTATAATAAATCTAGGAATGCTCTCAAAAATATCAACACAATAACCTATCCCAACCCATCTACCCACATTCCCCAACCATCAAAATCACCATCTAGGATTTGTATTTAATGATGAACATGATCTAACCAATTCAATCCCACTTCACAATCACCCTAACAAACCTTCCCAGGCTATCACTCCACCCACCTAGACAAAACCCCTCTAACAATGTGGCATCTAGTGACCTAGTAGTCACCATCCCAAACATCCCTAATCCCATCCCAAACATCCCTAAACTCATCCCAAACATCCCCTAAGCTATCCTAGCCATTTCCCAAGCCTTTCCTAACTATCTCTCGAGGTTCTAAGCACCACAATGTATCATGAAAAAATATCCATACCATCCTATCATTACCATACCATTACATTAACCATGGCATTTTCATTATCCATTTGCATAATATATTTTTATTAATCTAAGCATATATTTTGCATTTTTGTTATCCATTTGCATTATGTTGGTGTATAACTCATATAGTTTACACTAACTTAATCATGCCTAGGCTATTCCCACATGTTCTTTGACTTTGTCTAAAGTAGTTGGTCATTTCAGAGATGTGTCATTCCAATGGACACCTCACCACTATTGTCATCGTTGGTTGTTCTATTCATATGGGTTGTAAGTCACTACCTATCCTTATTTTGTAGAGAGTTGGGTATCCAACTTCTATTTATATCTTCTCATTTGTTAATGCATTTGTTTGTTTTCACTTGCAAACTCATGCTTGTTGTATCTCCATGATCTTCGCAGTTTCTACATGGTATCAGAGCTAATGTGGTTATCTTTAAGTCATCTTGCTCACCATGTGAATTGCATCCATTAACGTTGAGTTTGCATCTCTGTGAGATTTCGTTTACATTTGGTTTTGTTATCATTTAACAATTATTCATGTGTGCTCATTGTGTGTTTGAATTTCCCACAGAGGGCATTTTTTTGAACGTCACAATAAGGCCATCCATTAGACTATATTTACAACTCTGAGGTGGCTCATCTCTGCACTAACGCCTTAGAAGAGGCCATGCATATAGGAGGAGGAATTGAAGCCATTCATAGGCATTTTTTTTCTTTGTTTTGTGCCTCACAAGAGGCTGATCCTCGTGTTATACGATGCCCTCTAGTGGCGACCTTGGCAACACCTTGGCATCAGCACATTGATAGCCCCTTGCCCTTGATGATATCTCTCACAGGAATCACCTGCATTTCTCTTTGCCAACTTCTCTTAATAGTGGCCATATCAGCCCTTGTTGGCATCATTCGACGGCCTTCACAGTGACCATTTTGTATAGTCTCTTAGCTCCCTTGATGCTCATGCCTGAGTTGGAGGACTCTACATCCATGCCTCTGCACACGTCCCTCCACATGAACCCCAGTACATCTAATATAGTTTGAATCTTGGTGGGAAAAGTGGCACATAAAGCAATGTTTCTTGACTATGTCTTTGAAGCAACGACTGTCAAAATAAAGGAAGCGAATTGTGTCACTATTCACATGACATAAGAAACTCAATGGGGTGAGTTTAGCAAATAAAAAAGGGGGGGCTCAATTTTTTATGTATTAGCCCATGGTCATATGGGTCAATAAGCTCCTGGTCGCAATCTACCAACGGGGGCTAAAGTTTTGCCTCTCTACAAGTTTTTTTCTCTTAAAAATTTTATGTAAAATTTTTTCCAAGCACATTGGAAAAATCTTTTAGAAGGTGTACTTTTTTTATGAATGCAAAATTTTTAAAAGGCCATAACTTTTGCAGAACAACTCAAAATTGAGTCATTCTTTTTGCAAAAGTGGTTCTTTTTTTGTACTTGATCCAAATAACCTGATATCACACTACAATTATAAAGTGCCCGATAAGGCTATTTTAGGGTGACTCAACACACTTCTTCTTATCATTTGCACAATTTGAAAGGGAAAAACAAACTATGGGGGCAACTCAATCAAAGATGTAATATGATGTCAATGCATTAAACTATAAAGTGCCATTTTAAGGGGGGTATCAAGGAAGAGTGCTCAAAAACACTCAAACTAAAGTGCCATCTTAACTTTAAAAACTAAGCATTAAGAAGTCTTCAACACTCAAAAGGGTAAAAAAAGGGGTAATACAATGCCACCATAAAAAATAGAACTTAGTAGATGGGTTCGTAGTTCAATTGTGGCTGATCACATGTCACCTTTCATTGAATTATTTGTGAGAATTCAATCTTGTAATACTTACAAAATACTAACAGATGGTGTCTATCATGATGTTCTTGGCAAAGGGATTGTAAAATTGGGAAATGCTTTTTTACATAATGTATATTACATTCTTGATTTATTCAAAAATTACCTCTTAGTGTATGCACTCACAGATTATGAGAAGATAGTTGAGTTCACGGCATCATCAGCCCTCATTCGAGAATCCAAAGATCAAAAACTTGTTGCAGTAGGCAAAGTTTGTCACTTTGACTGCACCTTCATCTTTTCACATTTTACATCTAGTGAAGAAGACAATAAATATGTAACTTCATATCTAATTTTCAACTCACAGCTCAGCTCAGTTGGTTCCATATAGCAAGATTGATTGAACTCCACTAGCATCTTTGTTTCTATATACACTCATGAAGTGTCATGTAATTGAAAGTGTAAAGGGAACTGGGAAGTTGTACTGACACTTATTTATAAAGTGCCATGAGAGGGTTGTAATAATCACAAATTGAATCGCACAGATTCTTATCTCATTCGTATGTGTGCTCAATGCACATCCTTGTCTTTAGTTGTTCAAAATATCTCTTGGACCTACATCCCGGTCTTCATCCCTTGATCATTACCAACTTCAATTAGTTTACAACTTTGACATGCTTCAAGAGTTCTTCATATCTACTTTGGAATCAGCATCATCATCTTCTAAGGGGGATATCTAAGCCTTTCTCTTTGTTATCTCTCTTTTTGGAGGAAAGTTTTTTCCCAATGGGTTTTCTTTCTTTCTCCACTTTTTGATAGATGCAATTGTACATGGGTACCTAATCAGGCACATAGCTGGGACCCAACTTTCATAAACTCACCTAAGCTATGCTTAAGGGGGGGTGTTGGTGTATAACTCCTATAGTTTACACTAACTTAATCATAGTTAGGTGATTCCCACATGTTCTTTGACTTTGTCTAAAGTAGTCAGTCATTTGGGAGATGTGTCATTCCAATGGACACCTCACCGCTATTGTCATGGGTAGTTGCACTATTCATATGGGTTGTAAGTTACCACCTATCTTTGTTTTGTGGAGAGTCAGGTATCTAACTTCTCCTATTTATATCTTCTCATTTGATAATACATTTGTTCATTTCACTTGCAATCTCGTGCTTGTTGTATCTCCATGATCTTGACAGTTTCTACACATTATATATGTTTATTAATCTAAGCATATATTTTCCATTTGCATAATATATTTATTAATCTAAGCATATATTTTGCATTTCCATTATCCATTTGCATAATATATGTTTATTAATCTAAGCATATATTTTCCATTTCATTATCCATTTGCATAATATATGTTTATTAATCTGAGCATATATTTTCCATTTCATTATCCATTTGCATAATATATGTTTATTAATCTGAGCATATATTTATCCATGTGCATAAGTAATCCAACCATATTCTGATAACATACATACATCTAAGCATACATCTATCCATAATCATCACATACAGAAATAAACATATAATCCTTAGCATTGCATCATAATCCATAACATCATCACATCCATAAAACCATAAAATAGTCATTTAAATCATGATAATCATACATCCATACATACATAATCCATCCATAATCATATAGAAACATACATCAATGCATCCATAACCATAATCATACTCATCATTATAATCCTCATCACAACATCCATACATCTATCATACATAAGGAAAAATCATAAACCATAACCATAAATGCATCGACATCATATATATCATTACCAAATATCATCAGACATGTATCACTCAAAATATACATTTTAGATAATCTCATAATACCAAAATATATCAAAATACATCAAATACCTAAAGGCATAAAAAGGCATATCATGAACTAGGAGCAGATGAACCCCTAGTAGAGTCAGTAGGAGAACTTGGAGGAGATCTATGTGGTCAAGGTGGGGGTGGCCCTATAGGCTGCTACTACCGAGACGACTGTTGTTGTTGAGTTGGTGGCTACTTTTGAGATGGCTACTACATAGACTACTAATACTATCTAGATCTCTCTAAACCTGATACCCTAAATAGGTTGTGCTGGCTATAGCTAGGCACCCTCTACCCTTGGATAATTATCGTGTAGTAGGCTCTATAATAGTGCTTTGCTCTAGCCAATTGCTCTGCTAAATGTTGATGCACCTTCTCTAGTTGTTCCTATGTTGTGGTGTAGTCACTTCACATCCATGCCATATCAGTGCTATCTATGACATCGTGCATCTGTGTCACCTGCTACTGTAGCTGATCCACTTGTGCCTTAGCGTATTATGCCCTAGTCTCAGCCATCTACAATAAGAATTTAATACCCTATCACCGTACTATTGCAAGTATGAGTAGTAAGTGTTGTCATTGATGTCAACACCTAAGGTCAACATCTAAGGAAGTCATTTGGATAAGTTTGAGTTAGTGTTTGAGATTGCAGAATTGTTCTATCCACCAGAACAGTGTTGTGTTTTTCTGTACATATCCTATAGATTGAATATCTTTACCTACAATTTGGAAGTTATGTTAAGGGATGTCTATGGTTGCTATGTTTCAAGTTTGAGCATTCGATGTGAAGATTTGAGTGATTTTTGTTCACCAGAGTAAAAACTATTTTTTCTGAGTATTCAATGGTGACAGGGAGAATGTATTCTGCTCCGCATTTCTCTGCATTCAAGTTTTATGGTTTCCAATTCTAGAACTAAGTTTGGGATGATTTTATGTGCCTACAGTTGTAATGGTTCATTATTTGGTGCTCTGGAAGAGATCTTTCCTTTATGAAAGAGGTTAACAGTAATGTTTAAGTGGTTCAGTTTGAAGAATCTTCTACATAGAGTGTTTAGGGGTTGTGTAGAAGTTCTTGGTGATTGTAACGTGCTTGTGGATGTCTCTAGATCGTGTTCCTACTTTTTGATTGGTCCGCAAAGTGTAATTTGGATCACGGCTAAAGCATGTTCCTAAAGGTCTTAGTGTTAACATTAGTCTTAGCCGACCTGGTTGTTTTCACTACTTGCGGTTATGCTTTGGAGATTGTGGAAGTGTGTTATTGCATGGGAGATTGCATTTGAGTCCCATCTAAGGAGTGGTGTGGTTTGTATTCATTCTTTTCCTCCACCAATCTATTTAGGTCCAATCCTATTCTAATGTATGTATGTATGCCAACCTTGGAGATTGTTCCAATATTGATGATTGTAATGCCGACCTTGATGTACATTCCAAAGTTGATGAATTGTATAAATACATGTAACAAAATTATGATGATGTGATGATGAGAAGATAAGAGTGTTTGTGTAAAGAAGGCAGAAAAGAAGAAGAATCAGTGTGCTTCAATGGAACTGAACCTTGGCATGATGTAGATGCTATTATCTCAATTCACCAACTTGGCAGTGAGCCACCTCTTTTGGCAGTGAGCCTCTTTATTTTGCAGTGAGCATTTTGGCAGTGAGCCCTAAGGAAGTGAGCCTTCGACAGTGAGCCTTGTGGTAAATTTTGATAACTCATTTATATTTTGAGCTAACACTCACCATGGTTTTTACCTTATTGGCTTTTCCACGTAAAAATTTGGTATCTCATGTGTTGAATGTGCGAATGTGTTTAAGTTTCTGATTATATGTTTTCATGGTTAAATCATAATTAAGTTGTTAATATGTTGATCTTTGAAAGAAGTTAAGTTTTTGCTACAACTGATTCATCCCGCCTCTCAATTTTCTTGTGCATTTCAACAATTGGTATTAAAGTGAGGGTTCCTTAGAAGAAATCCTAACAACTTAAGGTAGATCCATGATGACAAACAAGGAGTCTCTACAGTTTGATGGAACAGACTATGCTCTCTGGAAGGTATGAATGAAAAGTCATCTTATCTCTCTTGGTAATAGTGTTTGGAAGATGGAAAAAACAAAGTATACTCTTCCTCCAAATGATCCGTCATCCGAAGATGAAGTCAAATAATATGAGTTAAATGGAAGGGTTAGAGATGCTCTATTAAATGCTTTATCTAACACTGAGTTAGTGAAAGTTATCTAGATCTGGAAACTACTCATGAGATCTAGGAAAAGTTGAAAATTTTATATGAAGGAAATGTTTCTGTAAAGAGTGCCGAATTACAGAACCTGAAGGTGAGGTATGAAGCCCTGAAGATGAGTGATGATGAAAATATAACAATCTACATACAAAAAGTTGATGAAATTGTCAATGTAATCAAAGGTCTAGGATGAACTATTGATGAGAATGAGGTTGTATTGAAGATTCTTAGGTCATTGTCTAAATCCTATAGTCACAAGGTGTCAACAATTGAAGAAGTTATGAGTTGGAACAAGATTACAAAGTATTAATTGCTTGAGAAGCTTACTGCTTTTGAGATGAGAGAGTTTGGCGATTCCCTGTCAAAGACTGAGACTACTTTCAAAGCCAACACTTCAGAAAAACTTCAAGATCTCAGAAGTATGTTGTGGAATCTGATGATGACCTTGATGAGATTGAAGCCAACTTTATGGAAAGAATGCAAAGAGGTGCCAGTAAGTTCAAAGGTAAATTACCATTCAAATGCTTTTCTTGTGGTAAGATTGGTTACTATGCCTCCAGGTGTCCAGAAAGAATTGAGAGAGGTAAGAATAAATTTGAAAGTAGACCTAGGATCATAAAGAAATGCTAATATGTTAGAGAGGATGATGATGGTGGTGTGAGAGATGATGAGTCTAATGATACTAGTGCAAATGAAAGTTTTTTTATTGCTATCAAGGAAGAGCCTATGTCTACTAATCCTGCTAACTATGTGAAGCAAGAAAAACTAGTGGAAGAAAGTGCTTTGTCTGTCTAGGTTGAGAAGGATAAGGATGAATGGATCATTGACAGTGGATGTTCACATCACATGACTAGTGACAAAAGTAAGTTTGTAAGTCTAGAAAATTATGATGGAGGACTGGTTAGGTTTGGAGATAATGTAGCTAGTAAGATTTGTGGAAAAGGGTCTATTTCTTTTGATGAAAAGCATAATATAGATGATGTTCTTGTTGGCAAGAGACACTGTGTGGCTTCATGAGTGTTGTCATTGCTAGCAACAAAGTCCATCCCACACATCCACAGGACATGGTATGTCTATACCGAAAGTCAGATTAAAGAGTATCTTGGTCTGGTGAGCAAGAATAGAGCATGCAACAAGGTCCGACAATCAGGTCTGGATCTCTCAGAGGAAGTATCTTAGTAAAGTGTAGACTTGGGGAAGTCAAGAGGAGTACCATGACTAATACATTCCAAGGATTGAGCCTTTGGTGATGAAAGAGTGAAGAGATATGAGCACCTAAGTATTGGGTTCCTGTTTGGCAGAGTAGACTAAGGAAAAACTGACCAACAGAGCATCAGACCTTAATCCGGATGAGACAGTGATGGTAATCAAGTTTCTCAAGGGATCATTCATGATTGGCCAACATAATTGATGACTTCTATAAGCATCTCCTTGATACGCATCACTTGGTAAGCAAGGATTCAGCCGACAGACCAGAGTTTGGGAAAATATTGAGTATTCCAGATGTCGACTAGAAAGATGTTGAAATCCTTTGTGCGGATATATATACCAGATGGATTTTGATGAGAAGATATGTATGGTGTGTTGAATAAGTATGAAGAAAAGTAGAGAGTGGTGTGGAAGTAGTAATACAAGTCTGGTATGTGACAGGACAACAGCACCAAAGAAGACGAAGAATGAAGTGCAGTAGATCAATGTATTGAGCCTAACCGGAATTGAACCTCAGCATATGTGGATGCTTCTCATGAGTTCAAGTATCTTGTTACTTTCTTTGTACCTTGTAGATAGTGAGTCTCTTGTAGGCAGTGAGCCTCTTGTGAGCAGTGTGCTCAGGTAGTGAGCCCTAATTGGCAAGTGCCATTTTGTAATTCTATTCTTTTAATAGAGAATACAATCTTGGGTTAGTCACCCTGTGGTTTTTCCCTTAATAGGGTTTTCCACGTCAAAATCATTGTGTTATGTGTATTGATTTTGTTTCTGCTTTCATGGTTATGGATGCTTATTTGTTTTGATGCTGCACTAGTTATTAAAGAAGAACAAAAAGTTAAATTAATTAAGATAACTGATTCACCCCCACTCTCAGTTATCAACAATTGGTATCAAAGCTAACTTCCTCTAGACAGAGCCTAATAGCTTAAGGAAGATCTAGGAATCTCAATGGATATGTATGGTATGAGGGAACAACTTCATTCTACTCTAGATGATCTTGATCAATCTCACTCTGAAGTCAATGAGCTGAGGGAAAGACCTAAACAAGCTGATGATTTCATAAATGAACTCAAAGAAAAACTAAGTATCTCAATGAAGAAAAGAAAGGAACTTCTTCAACAATTAGCAAGTCAAAATGAAGCCAATGATACTAATGAAGATCTAAATGAGAAAACCAAGTTATGCGAGAAGTTATCAAAAGAGGTCATTATGGTAAGACATGAAATGGAATCAGGAGTTACAAAATTCACCCAAGAAATTGAAGAGAAAAGAAAAAGTGAAGATAATCTAAAACAATCTCTCAAGGAGAAGTCAGAAGACTACCACAAAATGGATAGAATAATCAGGCACCTGGAATCTGATCTTGAAGAAGCTAGAGACAATGAAGAACAACTTGAGAATCAGATAGACACTCTTAAAAGGGATCTTCAAACAACAAATGAATACAAAGAGAAATTCAAGATAAGCTCTGCTCAACTTGAAGTTCTTCTTGAAAGCCAAAAGAGGGTAGATGACAAGCAAGGCTTGGGGTATGAGAAAGGGGAAAGCTCTGGATCCAATTAGAAGAACTCTGGATCAGGAAATCCAAGGAACAAGCCTAGAAGACCTCCGGTAAGGCAACCAAATGCTCAAAGATATCCATCCTTCAATGGATACTACCACAATTGCAATAACTTTGGTCATAAAGCAAATCAGTGTAGAAGAAGAATGAATCAGACTAATTCATCCTTCTCTAGACAGTGTTTTAACTACAAAAGGTATGGTCACAAATCTCAAGAATGTAGAAATATGCAAATAAACAATTCATTCAATGGTAGATGCTTTGCATGCAATAGAATGGGACATATGGCTAATCAATGCAAATAAAGAGGATATCAGTCAAATATGCAAAGAAATGTTGTTTTCTACAATTGCAATAAATCTAGTCATATTGCCAAATTTTACAGAAGTAAGAATCAGGATAAAAGGGGTCCGGTACATCATAATCAAAATCAAGACAAAGGAAAAGGAAAAGTGAATGTGGATGAAATTCAAAGGGAGATGAACAAGATTTGGGTAAAGAGAAGTACTGAAAATGTTGGGGATGGATCCGCACTAGAAACTGGTGCTGATATTCCTTCCAGAAACTAAATAGATGAGCTCTGGCTCAGGGGGAGTCTCAAGGAAAACATTTTCCCCCAGCCAGTTAATTGGTGCCTAAATTTGGCACATGGAATGCTGCGGATTAAAGGGTTCTCATAGAAATATCTAGAGAAGCCTTGGTAAAGATATGGAAGATCTACAAGAAGATTTGAAGAGTCTAATCTTCCAAGATTGATCTAGTTTGACAGTTTTCTGGTAAAACCAGGATTTTCACAATTTGATCCGGTGTGATTCTAAACTGAAACATCTTGATCTACGGATAAAGGGGATGATTTGAGGAGAGCAGAGACATTGAAATTCATCACTAAAAATAGCTCTAAGTACATCTCAATGATATAGAAAAATCTCTTTCATGATAAGGCAACCAGAATAACTTAAGTTGTGCATTTATTACAAAATGAAATTAGGGTTTGCTCAGAGATAAAAGGGTTCATTTTCTCGTCATTTGCACATTTGCATTAGTGAAAAAGATAAGAAGAGCTCTGTAAACAAGTTTGTTTCATCTCTCTCAAGGATCAATCATAGAATTCAAGTCAACTGACGATCTTTTTGGCTCTTTTCGTGAACCCTAGAGGCATAAAAAGGTACTTTTCGCTCTTGTAAATCTCTCTCTGAATCTGTTGAAAGATGGCTACTCCAAATGTTGTCAAAATCACTGATAGGCTGCGCCCTAAGTTTAAGAAACACCCATATAAATCTCTAGAAGTAGATCCTTTAGGCGCTTTCTCTAGCATTCCGCATGGGGTTTTGCATGTTGAAGACGTTAGGGCATACATTCATGCAAATATTGAGGAATTCAGGGAATCCAAGCTGATGGATATATATCATAAGCAGCTAATAGATGAATCATTTGAACTCAAACCTCAGTACAAAGCCATATGGGACAAACATTTTAGACAGTACATTCATTTCCCCTATTTTGCAGAAGATGAATGGGTCTAGTATATTCTGAGCAAAGTGCATGACAACTTCATATGGTTGATGAGGCCATTTAAGATCACAAAGGATGCCATTAGGGCGGTGACTGGATTGCACTCATCCGGTGGGTTACCTACTCTCAAATCAGTCAAAAAACAAACTGTGAGTGGGGCTACTGGATCTAAATTTGATAAAAGAGTAATGAAAATTAAGGATATCATAGATCCGGATATCAAGTTTGCCTCCATGATAATTGGCTACAAGATATATCACTCCAGCAAAGAGAATTCTGTATCCAGAACATCAATTTACATTGCTTATGAAATGTTAAGAAAGAATGTTGACTATGATCTTTGTGAGCTCATTCTGAACCAACTTTTGGAGAATCTACAGAAGATAAAGAAGGATACGAAGAATTCTTTCAAATATGGTGGCTTGATACTCTGTCTATTCTTTTACTACATGAATGAGCTACCCAGATCTAGTGGTTGGGTATGGCAAAATGACAGACCAGTTGCCATTCAAATCAGAGATTACTTGCATTGGGCTTGGTGATGCCATGGCACAAAACACAGCACTATGGGGTTACTTAAAAAACTTCCAAAGCATGATGCAGGCCAGAGAAAGAATCCCTCTATCTCTAGTTGAAAAATACAAGGAGACAGTGTGCTTTATGATAGACATTGATCAGTGTCTGATGGAGGCAGTAGAGGCAAGGATAGTTTGGATTATGCCAATGGGGTATGAGGTGGATGATAAAATTCTGGAACTACATGTCCAACACCTACTAAGTCAGCCCAAGGACCCTAATGCAGAAAGGTTTGGAACCTTTCAAGAGTTAAGTGTAAAATTTCATGTTGAACTAAGACAGCCTGAGATCAAGAGAAAAGTGAGAAGGGAAGTAGAAGAATTCGCCAAGAGGCATGGAATATCAAAGGAGGCACTTAATGCCAATAGGGAGAAGATGGAAAGGGTAGAAAAAGAAAGACAAGAAATAGAAAAAGAAAGTGCTCCGATGCAAGCCCCCTCCCAGACCAAATCTTCCAAAAGCTCTGTAGCTGCCACCCCTAAGAGCCAAAAGGCATCAAAACTGAAAGCCCATACATCCAGAAAGGGAGAAAAGAGAACAAAGAAAAAGGCAACAAGGTCCTATACAAGTTAGAAGGATGATGAAGAGATAGAATCTGATGAGGAGATCAAGAAAATGAAAAAGAAAAAGAAAACTTCTATGGAATCATCTACCAGCAAGAACAAGGAGGAAGAGAAGGTAGAGGAATTTGTTGAAAAGCCTACTCTTTGCATTGATGATATCATCAAATCAGTCACTGTGGATGGGAACCTGAAACCAATGACTGAATTCTATGATGAATACAATGAAGCTGACCAGAAGATCCTACAAGATGCTACAGTCAGGTATCTTAATATTTATAACAAAGCATTCATTGAAATCATATCTCTGATTCCCAAAAGCTTAGAGAAGGAAATTGAAATAAGAAAGAACAATGCCATGGAAAAAGACCTAGAAATTTGGGAGCAAATAGCTATTCAGCTCTATCCGTCCATCACTCCAAAATAAATGAACATTATCTTCAAGGATTGCAATGATGAGTTCCGGAGCAAAGTAAGAATGAATCAACTTATGCTTGGAGAGACAGACAAAGTGGCAAAAGAAACTACAGAAATCCTCTAGAATGCCCTTATGAAATTCAATCTCCGTGTTATAGAGGACATAGATGATGAACCTACTGAGAAAAATGTAGAAGATCCAAAGGAGATAAGTGACGAAAGAACTATGGATCTGGATTCCTCTACTCCGGAAGAGGAAGTCCATAAAGAAGTAAATATCTCTCATCCGGATTCCCCAGCAAACTCTGGACCTAAAGGAGAAGAAAGAATAGAGGAGAAAATAAGTCAAGAAGAAGAGGTAAAGGGAAGAGAAGAAGATCAAACAAAGAAGACTCCAGGAGACAGTTCTGAGGCTGAAGAAGGGAAGAAAACTCTATCTCTAGCAAGAGACACTACAGAAGAAGTCAAAGACTTTCAGACAAAAGAAATGATGGAATTAGATGAACCGGAGCTATTTCAAGGACCATTCAACTTTGATTCCCTCTCCCCGGTTCAAACAATGAAGATAGAATCCTTTGCTCAAGGAAAGGCAAAAGAAAAACTTCTAAAGTCTCACATGGAAGACTGTGAGCTGATAGAAATTGCATCCAGTGTATTGGAGAAGATCATGCCATACTTCAAGAAGGATCTTTCAGCCTCCTCATCCGGTAATCTAAAATCTCTTGTAAATTCTGTTAATACACATTTTGATTCCATAGAGAAGTCAGCTAAAGCAAAGGTCCAGAAGGAGTTTTTGGATAAGAGATTCTCTGAAGTTCAAGGGCTAATAACAAATGATAGGAGAAATTTGGATATTGGAATAAAGAGCCTAGAGAATTCTCTTAAAGATGGTGGAGATCTATACAAATTTTGTCTACCTTAGTCTACCGTAACAGCAGACATCACCAAGAAGGTGGAAGAACAAGAGAGCAAACTATCAAGTTTATCTCAAAGTTTTGATCCTCTCACCTCTTCCTTATTAAATCAAGAGTGTCAGACTATTGCAGTCATAAATGAAATAGAGAAGCTTGAGAAGGAGAAGAAAAATAGAATAAGGAGGTTAAGTGAACTTAGAGGGATAATTATCCCTAAATTAGAGGCCATGCATGAGGCCCTAACTGATGCTCAGACCATAGCCCGAATCAGTGATCTGACAGATCTAAAGAGGGCAGAGGCTTTTACATTCCTGTTGAGTGGTCACATCTCAATTGTAGATAGGATGAAGCAAAGTTGGGCAACAGAATTTATCCAGTTGAAGATAACTTTTGTAGATATACTTCAGTATATGTAAGTATAACATGTATACATACTTATGCAGCTAAGTATAGTTGGACTTTTGGGAATTTTGGTGTACGGATTCTACCCTTTGCCATTGATGTCAAATGGGGAGTGAGTAGCAGTGAAAAATGTGGAATCTAGCTAAGGGGGAGCTCCAGAAAAATGTACATTAGAACAAATCATCAGCCAAGGGGGAGTGTAGTGTGACACTTAGTCATTTTTCACTAAGTGTTGCCATCAATACCAAAGGGGGAGATTGTTGGCAAGAGACACTGTGTGGCTTCATGAGTGTTGTCATTGATGACAACAAAGTCCATCCCACACATCTATAGGACATTATATGTCTATATCAGAAGTCAGATTGAAGAGTATCTTGGTCCAGTGAGCAAGAACAGAGCATGCAGCAAGGTCCAACAATCAGGTCCGGATCTCTTAGAGGAAGTATCTCAGTAAAGTGCAGACTTGGGGAAGTCAAGAGGATTACCATGACTAATACATTTTAGGGATTGAGCCTCTGGTGATGAAAGAGTGAAGAGATATGAGCACCTAAGTATTGGGTTCTTGTTTGGCAGAGTCGGCTGAGGAAGAACTGACCGGTAGAGCATTAGACCTTAATCCGGATGAGACAGTGATGGTAATCAAGTTTCTCAAGGGATCATTCATGATTGGCTGACATGATTGATGACTTCTATAAGAATCTCCTTGATATGTATCACTTGGTAAGCAAGGATTCAGCTGACATACCAGAGTTTGGGAAAATATTGAGTATTCCAGATGCCGACTAGAAAGATGTTGAAATCCTTTGTGCGGATATATATGCCAGATGGATTTCAATGAGAAGGTATGTATGGTGTGTTGAATAAGTGTGAAGAAAAGTAGAGAGCAGTGTGGAAGCAGTAATACAGGTCCGGTATGTGACAGGATAGCAGCACCAAAGAAGAGGAAGAATGAAATGTAGTAGATCAGTGTATTGAGCCTAACCGGAACTGAACCTCAGCATATGTGGATGCTTCTCATCAGTTCAAGTATCTTGTTACTTTATTTGTACCTTGTAGACAATGAGTCTCTTGTAGGCAGTGAGCCTCTTGTGAGCAATGTGCTCGGGCAATGAGCCCTAATTGGCAAGTGCCATTTTGTACTTCTATTCTTTTAATAGAGAATACAATCTTGGGTTAGTCACCCTATGGTTTTTCCCTTAATAGGGTTTTCCACATCAAAATCATTTTGTTATGTGTATTGATTTTGTTTCTGTTTTCATGGTTATGGATGCTTATTTGTTTTGATGCTGCACTAGTTATTAAAGAAGAACAGAAAGTTAAATTAATTAAGATAATTGATTCACCCCCCCTCTCAGTTATGAACATTTCTATATGTGAAGGGTTTAAAGCATAATATTTTGAGTGTTTGTCAGGTGTGGGATAAATGGTATGATATGAGATTCAAGGATAATGGAACTAATTACTATTGTTTGTTAGCTCAGATAGATGAGAGTTGGTTGTGGCATAGAAGGATGTGTCATCAATTTTGAAAACTTGGTGAAGATAAGTTCAGTACAAGCTGTGAGAGATTTTCCTAAGCTTGTGAAGCTTTCTAACACTATGTGCAAGGAATGTTAATTGGGGAAACAAACAAGGACAAGTTTCAAGAGTAAAGAATAATTCTCGGCTGGATTGCTTAAGTTGGTGCATACAAATTTGTGTGGTCCTACAAGAACAAGAAGTTTTCAAGGAGATAGGTACTTCATGTTACTTATTGATGATTATTCTAGAATGACTTGCGTCACTTTCTAAAAAGATAAATCAAAATCCATAGACAAGTTCAAAGATTTCAAGGAGATGGTTGAGAATGAATTGGGGTTGAGGATCAAATGTTTAAGGTCTAATAGAGGAGGTGAGTTTACATCTAATGATTTCAATACTTTCTATGAAGAACATGGGATAAAGAAATAGTTGTCTGCTCCTAGGACTCCTTAGCAGAATGGAGTTGTTGAAAGAAAGAATAGGATAGTTCAAGAGGCTGCTAGGTCAATGATGATAGAGACAAACCTACTGAAAGTATATTGGAGAGAAGCTATACATACTAATATCTACATTTAGAATATAATTCATGTCAAAGGTAATGGGACTAAAACTCCTTATGAATTGTGGTATAGAAGAGTTCCTACAATGAAATATTTCAAAGCTTTTGGAAGCAAACATTATATCAAAAGAGAAGAAGAGTTAGGAAAGTTTGATGCTAGATGTGATGAAGGAATTTTCCCTAGATACTCTACTAAAAGTAAAGCCTACTGGTGCTACAATAAGAGATTGAGAAATATCATTGAGAGTGCTAATGTGAAGGTTGATGAAGATAGGGACATAATATCAAATCTAAGAGGCTATGAATTAGATGAACCTATTGCTACAGTAAATGAAGAAAAAGTTGAACAACAAGATAGCCAAGATGAAGAAGAAAATGCTCTTAAGACTCCCAAGTATGTAAGGATTAATCATTCTAAAGATCAAATTATTGGTGACAAGAGAAAAGGGGTATTGACAAGGAAAAGAGCTACAAAAGAACAGGTGAACTACTTTTTACTTTCACAGATTGAACCTAAAATTGTTAGTAAAGCCTGCAAAGATGAAAGTTGGGTAAAAGATATGAAAGAAGAGATAATACAGATAGAAAAGAATCAAACTTGGGAATTGGTCACTAGACCTACTGATAAGAATGTGATTGGAATTAAATGGGTATTCAGAAACAAGATGAATGAAAGTGGTGAAGTGATAAGAAACAAAGTAAGACTGGTATACAAAGAATACTCTCAGGTTGAAGGCATATATTTTGAGGAGACTTATGCTCTTTTGGAAAGGATTGAAGCTATAAGAATATTTTTGGCATTTACAGCACACAAAGATTTCAAGGTGTACCAGATGCATGTAAAGTTTGTTTCAAGTATGTGCCTACCGGTGTTGTCATTGGTGTCAACTATGCTCTTTTTTTTATGCTTTCTTGTAATGAGTTACATGCTTTGTATTTGCATATGTAAGTATTGGAAATCCTAATATTGAAAATATTTAAAAAACTTGCTCCTTCGATAGAAACAATATGTTGTAGAATATCTTTATCTACAGAAGAACAGTCCAACAGATTGCTCTGTATTTTTTGTAGAATAAATATCTTTATCTGTGGATTGGAAGTTATTTAGAGGCTTGTCTAAAGATGTTATGTTGCAAGTTTGAGCCTCCAATATGAAGATTTGAGTGAGTTATGTTCACCAAAATGGAAACAACTTCTTCTACATATTTGGTGGTGACAAAAAGAATGTATTATGCTCCGCATTCCTCTGCATTGAAGTATTTTGATCTATGATTCTAGAGTTAAGTCTAAGATAATGTTATGTGCCTTCAACTTTAATGGTTCATGATTTGGTGGTCCACAAGTGATCTTTTCCTTATGACAGTAGCTAACAGTATCGATTATGAGCTCCAATTTGAAGAATCTTTTGACAAAGTGATTATAGGTTGTTCAGTTGTTCCTGATGATTTCAATGTTCTTTTGGATGTCTCCTGATCGTGTTCCTACCTTTGGATTGGTCTGCAAAGAGAAATTTGGATCAGAGATAAAGAATGTTTCTGAAAGTCTTAATGTGAACACCAATCTTGGCCGACTTGGTTGCTTTCACTAATTGTGGAGATACATTAAAGATTGTAGTAGTGTGTTGTGATGTGGAAGATTGTATTTGAGTCCCAGCTAAGGTGTAGTGTGATCCACATACACCTTTACAAATTTCCCTTAGCTAATTTTTGTATTAGGTCCAGACATATTTCTATGTATGTTTGTAAATTCTGACCTTGGAGTTTGTTCCAATAGTTGATCAATGTAATGCCGGCCTTGGTGTACATTCCAAGGTTGATGAGTTGTATCAAAACATGTAATGTAGTTGTGAAAAAGGCATCAATATGTGAAAATGAAGAGATAAGTACGAAGGTGTAAAAGAGTAGAGCAAAGGAGGTATACTGCACTTCAATGGAATTGAACCTAAACATGGATTAGATGCTATCAAATTAGTTCACCAATCTTGGCAGTGAGCCAACCCTTGATAGTGAGCCAACCCTTGACAATGAGCTAACCCTTGGCAGTGAGCCTAAACATTTACAGTAAGCATATTGGGAAGTGAGCCCTAAGGCAGTGAGCCTCTGGTTTTCAATATTGTTATAACTTATATATTTCTGTGGGCTAACACCCACTGTAGTTTTTTCCTTATAGGGATTTCCACTTATAAAAGATGGTGTCCCATGTGTTGATTGTATTGTTATGTTAAGTTTTTTAGTTCATGCTTTCATTGTTAAATTTGAATGACAGTAATCGAGTGTTTGATGAGTTAATGTTCATAAGAGGTTAAAGTTTTGGAGACAACTGATTCACCCCCCCCCTCTCTTAGTTGTCTGGTGCATTTCAACAATTGGTATCAAAGAAGGTTACTTGGAAGAAATCCTAACAACTTGAGGAAGATTCTGGATGTCTTTTAAGAAGGAAGCTCCATAGTTTGATGGGACAAATAATGCTCTATGGAAGGTGTGAATGAAAATCCATCTCCTTTGTCTTGGTTATAAAGTGTGGAAAGTTATAGAAACAAAATACACCATGCCTCCAAATGGTTTGACAACTGAAGAAGAAATCAAAGAATATGAGTTGAATATAAAATTTAGAGATACCCTATTAAGTGCTTTGAATGACACTGAGTTGATAAAAGCCATGGATCTAGAATATGAAAATGAAGTTTGGGAAAAGTTGAAAAATATATATCAAGGAGATGATTCTATAAAAGAAGCCAAGTTGTAGGGTCTAAAAGCGAAATATGAGGGTTTAAAGATGAACGAAGATGAAAACATAACAGCCTTCATGCAAAAGGTTGATGAACTTGTCAATGTAATAAAAGGTATGGGAGGAACTATTGGTGAGAAGAAAGTTGTGATGAAAATTCTTAGGTAACTACCAAAATCCTACAGTCACAAGGTAGCTGCAATTGAAGAACTAATGACTGTAAAAACTGTCGACAAAGATCAATTACTTGAAAATCTTATAGCCTTTGAGATGAGAGAATTTGGTGATGCTCTGCCAAAAGTTGAGACTGCTTTCAAAGCTAGTACTTCTGAAAAGATCTCGAGAGATGAAAGATACAAAGTGGAGCCTATTGATTACTTTGATGAAATTGAAGCTAACTTTGTTGACAGATTGCAAAGGGGTTCTGGTAAGTTCAAAGGCAAATTACCTTTCAAATGTTTTTCTTGTGGTAAAGTTGGTCATTATGCTTCTAGATGTCTTGAAAGAATTGAAAGGAATAGAAAATGATTTGAGAACAGGCCTAGAGCTCCAAAGAAATGCTACTATGTTAGGGATCTTGATGATGAAGGTGTGACTAATGATGAATCTGATGATGCTCTAGTACTAGTACAAATGAATGCTTGTTTATTACTATTAAAGAAGAACATGTATATATTAATCCTGCTAGCTGCGTGAAAAAAGAAAAACTAGTGGAAGAAAGTGCTTTGGCTATTTAGGTTGAGAAAGATAAGGATGAAGAGATTATTGATAGTGGATGCTCACATCACATGACTGGTGACTAAAGTAAGTTTGTGAGTTTTGAAAAGTATGATGGAGGATTGGTTAGGTTCGGAGATAATACAGATGGTAAGATTTGTGGAAAAGGGTCTATCTCATTTGATGAAAAGCACAATACTAATAATGTCCTATATGTGAAGGGTTTGAAGCATAATATTTTGAGTTTTGGTTAGATGTGTGACAAAGGTTATGATCTGAGATTCAAATAAAATGGGTGCAAGATCATGGAAAGCTTCGAAATAGTGATTGCTACTAGTAAGAAGACCAGAGGTAACAATTACCAATTAAGAGGAACTAATTATTACTATTTACAGGCCTTGACATATGAGAGTTGGTTGTGGCATAGAAGGATGTGTCATATCAATTTTGACAATTTGGTGAAGATAAGTTCTACACAGGCTATAAGAGATTTGCCTAGACTTGTAAAGCCACCAAACACCACTTGCAAGGAGTGTCAATTTGGGAAACAAACAAAAACAAGTTTCAAAAGCAAAGAACAATTCTCTGCTAGATTGCTAGAGCTCATACATACAGACTTGTGTGGTCCTACAAGAACAAAAAGTCTGCAAGGTGATAGGTATTTTATGTTGCTTATTGATGACTATTCTAGAATGACTTGGGTCACTTTCCTAAAAGAAAAATCTAAAGCTCTAGACAAGTTCAAAGTTTTCAAGACAATGGTTGAAAATGAGTTAGAGTTGAGAATCAAATGCTTAAGGTCTGATAGAGGGGGTGAGAGTACATCAAATGATTTCAATATTTTTTGTGAAGAACAAGGGATAAAGAGACAATTATCTGCACCTAGGAGTCCTTAGCAAAATGGAGTTGTTGAAAGAAAAAATAGGACAATTCAAGAAGCTACCAGGACTATGTTAAAGGAAGCTGACCTAGTGAAAGTATACTAGAGAGAAGCCATACATACTATTCTATACATCCTAAATAGAGTTCAAGTGAAAGGTAACAGTTCTAAAACTCCTTTTGAATTATGGTATGGAAGGATTCCCATAGTGAAGTATTTCAATGTTTTTGGAAGCAAATGTTATATCAGAAGAGATGAAGAACTAGGCAAGTTTGATGCTAGATGTGATGAAGGAATTTTTCTTAGTTACTATACTAAGAGTAAGGGTTACCGGTGCTACAATAAGAGACTTAATAAGATTATTGAGAGTGCTAATGTGAAGGAAGATGAAGGAAAGGAAATAATATCATATCTAAGTTGCTATGAGCCAAATGAACATGTGATTATAGCAAATGAAGAAAAATTTGAGCAAGAAGACAGTTAGGATGAAGAAGAAGCTCCGAAAAATGTTGTTAAGACTCCCAGGTATGCAACCTAGATTAATCATTGTGAAGATCAGATTATAGGAGACAAAAACAAAGATGTGCTAAAAAGAAAAAGAGCTACAGTAGAACAAGTGAATTACTGTTTGTTTTTAAAAGTTGAACCAAAAACTGTGAATGAAGCTTGCAATGATGAAAATTGGGTAAAATTCATGGAAGAAGAACTGATGTAGATTGAGAAGAATCAAATTTGGGAATTGGTTCCTAGACCTACTGATAAGAATGCCATTGGAACTAAATTGGTTTTCAAAAACAAACTGAATGAAAATGGAGAAGTTGTAATAAACAAAGTAAGATTGGTATGCAAAGGATGCTCTCAAGTTGAAGGAATAGATTTTGAAGAGACCTATGCTCCTGTGGCAAGAATTGAAGCAATCAAAATGGTTTTGGCATTCAAAACATTCAAAGACTTCAAAGTGTATCAGATGGATGTTAAGTTTGTATTCTTGAATGGTGAATTGGAAGAAGAGGTCTACATTGAGCAACCGAAAGGATTTCAATTATCAAAACAAGGTGATATGGTTTGTAGATTGAAGAAGGCCTTGTATGGACTGAAACAAGCACCCAAAGCTTGGTATGCATGGTTAGATAAATATTTGTTGCAATTAAGGTTCACTAAAGGTATTACAGATAGCAATCTATTTTTCAAAATCAATGATAATCAGATATTGATTGTTGTAGTCTTTGTTGATGATATTATCTTTGGAGGCAATGAAGCTATGTGCATCAAGTTTGTAGGTAAAATGTAAAAATGAGCTTGAGATGTCTATGTTTGGTGAAATGAATTTCTTTCTACATCTACAAATTAATCAATTAGATAAAGGAATCTTCATATCTCAGTCTAAGTATGTGAAAGAGTTGTTGAAGAAGTTTGGGATGGAAGACTCTAAATCGGTATGTACTCCCATGGTGGCTGGCTACAAGTTGAGTAAAACTGATGAATCATCCAAGACTGATAAATAAAGTATAGATCCATGATTGGAGGATTGCTTTATCTAATTCAAACCAGACCTGATATTATGCATGCAGTTTGTCTTGTTGCAAGATTTCAAGTAAATCCTAGAGTCACATGTGATGGTAGTAAAGAGAATTTTGAGGTATTTAAAAGGCACATTGGATCATGGCTTATGGTATCCAAAGGATAATGATTTCACTCTCAGTACTTATATAGATGCTGATTAGGCCAGAGATGTTGATGACAGAAAGAGTACAAGTGGAGGCACTTTCTTTTTGGTTAATAGATTGGTTTCATGGCTAAGCAAGAAGCAAGATTCAATCTCTTTGTGAACTGTAGAAGCAGATTATATTGTAACATCATGTTGTTGTACTCAAGTGTTATGGATGAAGCAGACATTGAAGGACATAGGAGTTGTGTATGAAGATCTAGTGGGAATCTTTTGTGATAATACAAGTGCTATAAACATATCAATGAATCTAGTGATGCACTCAAGAAAAAAGCATATATCTATAAGGTATCACTTTCTGAGAGAAAAAGTAATAGAGAATGAAGTAAAATTGGAATATATGTCCACAAAGGATCAGATTACTGATATTTTCACTAAGCCTCTTCTTAAGGATACTTTTGAGTATCTCAAAGAAAAGTTAGGGGTCATTACCCCTCCTGGTCTAAACTAAGATGCATAGGAATGCATCAGTGTAGAAGTGTTCGAAGTCTCATTCTTTGATCTAGATTGATGTTTTGAGAGCTACCTCTCAGGGGGAGTAGCTAGATGTTACTAGTATAAGTTCCTGATAAAGAAAGTATTGATAACAGAGAAAGTTTGGTTGGATCAGAGCAACATAATGCAAGTATGTGCCCTTTGCCATTGATGTCAAAGGGGGAGAGAAATCATGTGAAAAACTTAAAGAAGAGAGAGTGTAGATGTGTAAAGTGAAAGGGAAAGAATCTTCTCATGATGGTCCTTACAGTTTTCACATCATATGTTGCCATCAATGACAAAGGGGGAGATTGTTGCAAGTATGTGCCTAACTAGTATTGTCATTGATGTCAACATATCAATGTTGTCATTGGTGTCAACTGTGCTCTTGTTTTAATGCTTTCTTGTACTGAGTTAGATGCTTTGTATTTGCCTATGTAAGTGTTGGAAATCCTAATATTGAGGATATTGAGAAAATTTTCTCCTCCAGTAGAAATAGTATGTTGTAGAATATCTTTGTCTATAGAAGAACAATCCAACATATTGCTCCACATTTCCTGTAGAATAAATATCTTTATGTGTAGATTGGAAGTTATTTAGAGGCTTGTCTGAAGATGCTATGTTCCAAGTTTGAGCCTCTGGTAAGACGATTTGAGTGAGTTATGCTCACTTGAATGGAAACAACTTCTTCTGCATATTTGGTGGTGACAAGGAGAATGTATTATGCTTTGCATTCCTCTGCATTGAAGTATTTTGATCTTTGGTTCTAGAGTTAAGTCTGAGATGATGTTATGTGTCTTTAACATTAATGGTTCATGATTTAGTGGTCTGAAAGTAATCTTTTCCTAATGACAGTAGCTGACAGTATTGTTTATGAGCTCCGGTTTGAAGAATTCTTTTGAGAGAGTGGTTAGAGGCTGTGTGGTTGTTCCTAATGATTTCAATATGCTTGTGTATGTCTTCTGATCGTGTTCCTACCTTTGGATTGGTCTGCAAAGATAAATTTGGATCATAGATAAAGACTGTTCTTGAAAGTCTTAATGTGAACACTAGTCCTGGCTGACTTGGTTGCTTTCACAAATTGCGGAGATTAATTGAAGATTGTAGGAGCATGTTGTGACATGGAATATTGTATTTGAGTCCCATCTAAGGCATAGTGTGATCCACATATACCTTTACATCTTTCCCTTAGCTAATTTTTGTATTAGGTCTAGACCTATTTCTATGTATGTTTGTAAATGCCGACCTTGGAGTTTGTTCCAATGGTTGATGAATGTAATTCCGACCTTGATGTACATTCCAAGGTTTATGAGTTGTATAAAAACATGTAATGTAGTTGCAAAAAAGGCATCGATGTGTGAAAATGAAGAGATAAGTGTGAAGGTGTAAAAGAGTAGAGAAGAGGAGATATATTGTGCTTCATTGGAACTGAACCCAGACATGGAGTAGATGTTATCAAATCAGTTCACCAATCTTGGCAGTGAGCCAACCCTTAGTAGTGAGCCACCCCTTGGCAGTGAGTCGATCATGGAAGTGAGCCTAAACATTTGCAGTGAGCATATTGGGAAGTGAGCCCTAAGGTATTGAGACTCTAGTTTTTGGTATTGTTATAACTTACATATTTCTATGGGCTAACACCCACTGTGGTTTTTTCCTTATAGGGTTTTCAACGTAAAAAATCTGGTGTCTCATGTGTTGATTGTATTGTTGTGTTAAGTTTTTCACTTCATGCTTTCATTGTTAAATTCAAATGATAGTAATTAAGTGTTTGATGAGTTAATGTTAATAAGAGGTTAAAGTTTTGGAGACAAGTGATTCATCCACCCTCGGTTGTCTGACGTATTTCAAAAAAGTCTACATTCTTGAATGGAGAGCTGGAAGAAGAGGTTTACATAGAACAACCAGAAAGATTTCAGTCACCAGACCAAGGTGACATGGTGTGCAGATTGAAGAAAGCATTGTGTGGACTAAAGAAAGCTCCTAGAGCCTAGTATGCAAGGTTGGACAATTATCTATTGCAATTAGGGTTTAGTAAAGGTACTGCAGACAACAATCTCTATTTCAAAATTAATGATGATCAAATTTTGATTGTTGTAGTCTTTGTTGATGATATTTTTTTGGAGGTAATGAAGGTATATGTAAGAGATTTGTCGAGGAAATGCAAAAGGAGTTTTAGATGTCTATGTTTGGTGAAATGAATTTCTTTCTAAGACTACAAATTACTCAATCAGAGAAAAGAATTTTTATTTCTTAGTCCAAGTATGTGAAAGAGTTGTTGAAGAAATTTATAATGGAGGATTCTAAGCCGGTATGTACCCTTATGGTAACTAGTTGCAAGTTGAGCAAGAATGATGAGTCACCTAAGACTAATCAGAAAAAGTATAGGTCAATGATTGGAGAATTACTTTATCTAACCTATACTAGACCAGATATAATGCATGTAGTTTGTCTTGTGGCAAGATTTCAAGAAGATCCTAGAGTGTCATGTGATGGCAGTTAAGAGGATCATGAGGTACTTAAAAGACACTCCAGACTATGGATTGTGGTATCCTAAAGGTACTAATTTTACTCTTAGTGCTTATACAGATGCAAATTGGGCTAGAGATGTTGATGACAGAAAAAGTTCAAGTGGAGGTGCTTTATTCTTGGGTAACAAGTTGGTATCATGGTTGAGCAAGAAGCAAGATTTAGTTTCTTTGTCTACTAGAGAAGCAGAGTATATTACTGCAGCATGTTTTTGTATTCAAGTGCTATGGATGAATCAAACATTGAAGGACATAAGATTTGTGTATGAAGAACTAATTTTAATCTTTTGTGACAATACAAGTGCTATAAACATTTCAAAGAATCCAGTGATGCACTCAAGAACAAAGAATATATCAATAAGGTATCATGTTCTGAGAGAAAAGGTAATAGAGAATGGAGTAAAGATGGAATATATGTGTCTATAAAGGATCAAATTGTAAATATTTTCACAAAGCCACTGCCTAAGGATACTTTTGAGTATCTTAGGGAAAAGCTAGGGGTTCTCACCCCTCCTACTCTAAACTAAGAAGCATAAGAAATGCATCAATCTAGTGGTTCTCAAAGTCTCATTTCTACATTTGGATTGATGTTTTAGAGCCTACCTCTCTGGGGAAACAGGCAGATGTTGTTGATATGAGTTCTATATAAAGAGAAGTAAGTGTTCTAGTATTACTGACAGGGGGAGTAGTGTAGTGATAGAATGATCTCAGTTAAGCATTGATAATTTAAAAAGGTCTGGCACCCTTTGTTATTAATGTCAAAGGGGGAGAGAAGTGCATGTGAAAAAATTAAGGAGAAAGTTGCAGCCAGAGAAAGCATAAAGTAAGGGGAAGCAAAGAAGCAAAGCAAGTTAGTTTGTCTTCATGGTTTTTCACATCATGTGTTGCCATCAATGACAAAGGGGGAGATTGTTGCAAGTATGACTAGTAAGTGTTGTCATTGATGTCAACACCTAAGGTCAACATCTAAGGAAGTCATTTTGATAAGTTTGAGTAAGTGTTTGAGATTGTAGAATTGTTCTATCCACTAGAACAATGTAGTGTTTTACTTCGCATATCCTATTGATTGAATATCTTTACCTGTGGTTTGGAACTTATGTTAAGGGATGTCTATAGTTGTTATGTTTTAGTTTTGAGCCTTCGATATGAAGATTTGAGTGAGTTATGTTCACGAGAGTAAAAACTATTTTTAGGGTATTCAATGGTGACAGGGAGAATGTATTCTGCTCCACATTTCTCTGCATTTTCTAGAACTAATTTTAATGGTTTGCAATTCTAGAACTAAGTTTGGGATGTTGTTATGTGCCTAGAGTTGTAATGGTTCATGATTTGGTGCTTCACAAGTTATCTTTCCTTTATGACAGAGGTTAATAGTAATGTTTAAGTGGCCCAGTTTGAACAATCTTTTACATAGAGTGTTTGGGGGTTGTGCAGAAGTTCTTGGTGATTGTAACATGCTTGTGGATGTCTCTAGATCATGTTCCTACTTTTTGATTGGTTCACAAAGTTTAATTTGGATTGTGGCTAAAGCATGTTCATAAAGGTCTTAGTGTTAACATCAGTCTTGGCCGACCTGGTTGTTTTCACTACTTGCGGTTATGCTTTGGAGATTGTGGAAGCATGTTATTACATGGGAGATTGCATTTGAGTCCCAGCTAAGGAGTGGTGTGGTCCACATTCATTCTTTTCCTCCACAAATCTATTTAGGTCCAGACCTATTCTAATGTACGTATGTATGTCGACCTTGGAGATTGTTCCAATATTTATGATTGTAATGCCGACCTTGATGTATATTCCAAAGTTGATGAATTGTATAAATACATGTAATAAAGTTATGATGATGTGATGATGAGAAGATAAGGGTGTTTATTTAAAGAAGGCAAAAAAGAAGAAGAATCAGTGTGCTTTAATGGAACTGAACCCTGGCATGATGTAGATGCTATTATGTCAGTTCACCAACTTGGCAGTGAGCCACCTCTTTTGGCAGTGAGCCTCTTTCTTTGAAATGAGCATTTTGGCAGTGAGCCCTAAGACAGTGAGCCTTGTTTTAAATTTTGATATTTCATGTATATTGTGAGCTAACACTCACCATGGTTTTTCCCTTATTGGGTTATCCACGTAAAAAAATTGTGTCTCATGTGTCTCATGTGCAAATGTGTTTAAGTTTCTGATTATATACTTTCATGGTTAAATCATAATTAAGTGGTCAATGTGTTGATGTTTGAAAGAAGTTAAGTTTTTTCTATAATTGATTCACCCCCCTCTCAGTTGTCTTATGCATTTCAATAGGTACTATCTCAACATATCTCTCAGCTACCCCTTGTGCTAGCTATGCTTGCATCTAGCTATAGAGGTGGCCTATCTATGTCTGCAAAATATGAATATGTAGATTTTCATCCCTGCCACTCAACCCATCCAAAAGGACCTATATGCCCTATAAAGTCTACAGCTGTGCCAGAGCATTGTCTCACTTTGCTATCATCATGGCAAAATATTGTTGTTGTTTCACCACTTAGTCCTCTAGACTAGCCACCTAGGCATGCAACATCACCGCATCCTCCTCATCTTCTCCCTATGGCCATGTCCGCCGATGGTCAGAATTTTTAGTACGATTAGGACCTTTACTTGATGGTCTTGCTCTTGATGGTACCACATTTGATGTCCTGACACTTCAAGTGCCTACCTGTACTGGTACATGTCCTATAGGTGCTTGAGTACCTAGCACATAACCCATCTGACCCTGTCCCCCAGGTACCTAGACCTGAAGAATATGTCTTGCTGGTACCTAGGGCACAACCTATGCATGGTGCTGGGGAACTTGCCCCACCTACACCTAAACTTGAGGGCCCTATCCAATAGGTACCTACCCCACCTAGCCCTTTCCTCCCACTACCTACCCTGTAGCTACCACTGCCAACACATCTATCCCACCTCCCTCTTCAATGGGCATGTCCTCCATAACATACTTGACCTCCTCCTCATTCCTCTCCTCTCTCTCCTCCTCCTCATCCCTCTCCTCTCACTTGGTGCCACCATAAATCGTAAGCTGGGGTTTTTCCCACATCTGCTATCTAGCTACCCCAGTCCCACTGCACTGTCTACAGTGCCACACAATCTAGCAAAGCCACCTGCAGTGACAATTATGTAGGCCACGCTAGTATATCTGTAGGTCCTTGTGCATATATCACCATCACCTATGGTAGGTCCTACACTAGACCAAACTGATGCATCACCCATGACAAAATATACTGCTCAATAGTGTGCTCTCCTCACTCCATCATATATCGAGGCTAGAATGTATACAACATATGTATGTGATCATTTAACCACATCTCAATACCTATATATGGTCTCTAGATGATCGCATCCATCTCATCTATATTTCACCATTAGTACCTCAGCTACCCCATATGTGTGTATTGAACAAGTGCCTTGTACAAAAATACATAGGCCTCAAACTATGCTCTATGGTAAGCACTTATGGGCTTCGTAATCCTTATGTGCTCCCACACCCACACATGGAGCAGTGTCACACCTGCCCCCAAACATCCAAATGAGAGACTACCAGATGCATCTCATGATACAACTAGGCTAGCAAACATGGACCCCATGAAAACACTGTCCCCTGAGTGATCATTACCTCGATCACTCTCCTCTGTCAATTGAAAAATCTTGTGACCACTAATCTAGCATCAATATGCCCCCAATCAACTCACAAACATATAGTATAAACTGCCCAAACCCAGCCACCTAAGTCGGCACATATCTCATCTCCCATCGATCCCTGGTGTACATTGGACAAGATGGTACAAATATTTTTATCCAAAGAATCAACTCAAGAGACCACATCATAAATCACCCTCCCTCCTCATATGGGGATCCTAAGGATCCTCTGGATACATCCTCTAGGGTGATCGTAATCTCACCCATAGGCAATAAAAAGGATCATGTCTCACTCCTCCACCTCTCCACTAGGGTTGTCATCATGGCCCTATGTGCCCATATCCAGAGCATCTCAAAAAGAGTCTACACAAACCTTCTCAAACATTCCTTCCTCTAAAATATATGTTTTCTTTCTGTTGCAAACAGGCAGATACTGAACTTAGCATCACTTGCAAACACTCAACACACAGACTTAAGATAGAACTTTTAAAAACCAACTTGTGATGCACTTCAATACCTAAAATTGAAAATTAACAAACATACAAATAATCTAAACACATCCTCCAAACATCAAACACAAAAAGATCTCAGAAGTTTATCTGCAACCTGTTCCTGTTGTCTCAAAGATTCTTCCATTGCAGGATCCGAAGGACTAATGAGTGGGCCCCTAAGTTTAGGTCCCTATTTTCAGCTCTGATCTACATTTCCAACACTCTACAACCCTTCTCTACAAATCCCCTTTTCCTGCTTCTTCAACCTATAACTTGCAATCATGGGAAAAAGGGGAGGGGGTTGTGGTGTTTAGAGGCTTGCCCTAGTCAAGCCCTGGAGAGACATTCAAGTCTTCCTAACACTGTTGTTAGATAGAGAGTGTGTGTCCTTGGATGACAAAGACAAAAACCAAATGATAAATGCTTCAAAACGCAAATGATATCACCTTGTAGTGAAGATGTCATGGAAGGAAGAAGCTCTTCATGCCATGAGGAGATGGATGCTCAAATATGTAAATACAAACACAAAAAATAACACAATATCTACTCTTGCCACACCATGAATGCTTTGAATCACCTTTAGAATGCCAATGCTCATCTATTAATCCTCTAGTTTACAAATGAATGCCTAAACATGCTTATATATGCAACTACAAACATTCCCACCAAGAATTTTGGAATTGAAACTTACCGTGTCGGCATATGACCTAAATAACAGTCACAAGTCCACACTTAAAAATTGGACATGACCTAAAATAGGGCAGGACTAGAGCCCGGGCGCCCAAGTCCTCCCCCCTATTTTAGATAGGGTATGTCTCAAGTGGTCCCCCTAGGTCCTATTTTCTATGACACTTAGGGGTTTTCTCATCGAGATGCCAAAATATGATGCAAGATGTCCTAAATGCAGATTAAAGACCTGAGAGCTAAACCTTAAGAGGGAAAAGCCCCCAAGGGGACATTTTTTGATGTTACACTAACAATATCATCTGCAAAAAGTGTCAAGTAGATAAAATTGCAAGAAGAAGTTTATAGGATGAAGAATAATCCTCAACTGAACTGCTAGAATTGGTTCATATAAACCTCTATGCTCCCACAAGAATAAGAGGTCTTCATGATGACAGGTATTTTATGTTCTTTGTTGATGATTATTCTAAAATGATTTGGGTGAGTTTTCTTAAAGAAAGGTCAGAAGCTCTAGATGCATTTAAAGCTTTCAAAATAATGGTTGAAGATGAATTGGCAATGAAAATCAAATGTTTAAAGACTGAGAAAGGAGAAGAGTTCACCTATGACAAATTCAATGTGTTCTATGAGACTCATGGGATAAAAAGATAGCTATATAGAGAGAGAATGGAGTGATGGAAACAATAAATAGAACAGTTCAAGAAGCTACTAAGACAATGATTCAGGAAGCTGACCTACTGGAAGTCTATTGGAAAGAAGCTATACTTATTGTTGTATACACCCTGAATAGAATTCATGTCAAAAGAAATGATACAAAAACTCCTTATGAATTATGGTATGGAAAAATTCCCACAATAAAATATTTCAAAGTTTTTGGGAGCAAATGCTATATCAGAAGAGAAGAAGAACTACACAAATGTGATGCTAAGTTTGATGAAGGGATTTTCCTTGGATACTCTATTAAGAGCAAGGCTTTCCGATGCTACAACATGAGAGTGAAAAAGATCATTGAGAGTGCAAATGTTAATGTTGAAGAAGATTAGACTGAAGAAAAGGAAATGTAGACCAAAGGACACACATCTACTGAAAAACAAACAAATTGGTGTTTATTTACCAATATTGAATCTAAATCAGTGATAGAAGCCTGCAGTACTATGAAAATCTCTAAAGACGAATGTCTGTCTACTAACAATGAAAGATCCAAGATTATTTCTGAGAGATCTGAAGAAGAAAATATGGAGTTGAAAGAAAAGTTAACAAAATCAAATGAATACATCACAAAGTTAAGAAAAAAAATTAAGGAGCTCAAGCAAAGACTTAAGAAAACAATGAAGAATTAAGGTTAGCTAATGAAGAAAAAGTAAAAGTTGAGGAATGTCTAAAAGAAAAAACTAAAGACTACATGAAACTTGAAGAAGAAGTTGTGGATCTAAAACCTAATCTGAAACATTCGTGGGTTGAATGAGACAAACTCAGTGTGAGTGCTGCCAGATTTGATAGGCTAATGGCTATGGAAAGTCAAGAAAATCATGATGATGAAGAGGATGTGGTATCTGAGGTAAGTGAAATCTCCAAAGCAAGTTAAGAAGAGAATGTTGAAGTCAAAAAGGATAAAGGAAAAAAATCAAAATCAAAGGAACAAACCAAGAAGACCACTAGTCAAGCAAGAAAATGCTCAAAGGTATCTATCTTTCAATGGCTATTGTTTTAAATACAATAAGTTTGGTCATAGGGCTGCTCAGTGTAGGAGCAGAATGAATCAAAATAATCCATCTTTCTCTAGTCAATGTTTTAGTTGCAAAAGAATTGGTCACATGACAAATGAATGTAGAGGTGTATGAGAAATGGTTTCAACAATGTAAGGAACACTTAATCCTTTAATGGAAAATTCTTTGCATGCAATAGATTCAGGTATATGGCTAACCAATGCAGATCAAGAAATCAAGGATAGATGAATATTGTGTGTTACAATTGCAACAAACCTAGACATATGGAAAAATTTTGTAGAAGCAAGAATGTGAAAAGAAACTACTATGTAGGAGAGAAGAAAACAATGCAAACAGGAAATAAAGGAAAGAGTAAAGTTGATCCGGTTGAAATCAAGAAACAGATGGGCAAAATCTAGATCAAGAGAGATGTGATTGAAGTCAAGAATGGGTTTGCACCAACCTCTGGTGCAAATACTTTCTTCGGGAAGTAAATTGGGTGCTTTGGCATAGGGGGAGATTTAATGAAAAATCTCTCCTTCCCTGCCAAAGGATTGGTACTGGTGCCTTAGCATGAAAAGACAAGGTCAAGAATTAGCAACAAAGGTATAAATCAAGATAGAGTTTGTGATTGTGAAGGATAAAGGATGAGTTGTGCAAAAGAAAAAGTCTACAAATTACTCAATCAAATAAAGGAATATTCATTTATCAGAGTTGTTGAAGAAGTTTGAGATGGAGGACTCTAAACCATTTGTCTGTTGGAAAGATTCTGAGAAGATCCTAGAGTGTCACATGTGATGGCAGTCAAGAAAATCTTAAGGTACTTGAAAGGCACATCAAATCATGGTTTATGGTATCGAAAAGATAATGATTTCACTCTCAGTACTTATACAAATGCAGATTGGGTCGGAGATGTTGATGACAGGAAAAGTGTAAGTGGAGGTGTTTTCTTCTTGGGTAATAGATTAGTTTCATAGTTGAGAAAGAAGCAATATTCAATCTCTTTATCTACTGCAGAAGAAGAGTATATTGCAGCATCTTGTTGTTGCACTCAAGGGATATGGATGAAGCAGACATTGAAGGACATAAGATCCAATTGCAATGTTTTGTGACAATACAAGTGTTATAAACATTTAAAATAATCCAGTGATGCACTTAGGAACAAAACATATATCTATAAGGTATCACTTTTTGAGAGAAAAGGTGACAGAGAATAAAGCAAAGATGGAATATGTATCTACAAAGGATCAAATTGCAAATATTTTCACTAAGCGTCTGCCTAGGATACTTTTGAGTATCTTAGAGAAAAGTTAGGGATTATTACCCCTCCTGCTTTGAACTAAGATGCATAGGAATGCATCAATCCAGTGGTGCCTAGAACCTCATTCACTGATCTGGACTAATGTTTTGAGAGCTACCTCTCAGGGGGACTAGCTAGATGTTACTGATATGAGTTCTTAATAACAAGCAGTAAATATTGATAACAAAAAATTTTTAGTTTGATCAAAGCAGCAGAGTACAAGTATGTGCCCTTCACCATTGATGTCAAAGGGGGAGAGAAATCATGTGAAAAACTCAGGGGGAGGAGAGTGCAGATGTATAAAGAGAAGGGGGGAGAATTTTTTCTTGATGGTCTTTACAATTTTTCACATCATATGTTGCCATCAATGACAAAGGGAGAGATTGTTAAAAGTATGTGCCTAACCGGTGTTGTCATTGATGTCAACATATCAATGTTGTCATTGGTGTCAGCTGTGCTCTTGTTTTGATGCTTGTTTATTTGCCTATGCAATGTGTAAGTGATCCTGATATGGAGTTTCCAAGTGCTTTTGAGAAAATTTGCTCCTCCAGTGGAAACAATGCATAGAAATGTATATTTGTCTGTAGCAGAACAATCCAGTAGTTTTCTTTGCATTTCTTGTAGAATGAATATCTTTATCTATGGATTGGAATTTATTTAGAGGCATGTATGAAGATGCTATGTTCCATGTTTGAGCCTCTGGTATGAAGATTTGAGAGAGTTATGTTCACCATAGCAAGAACTATTTTTTTTGTGCATTCAGTGGTGACATGGAGAAAGTATTTTTGTCCGCATTTCTCTGCATTAAAGTATTATGGTCTGCGGTTCTAGAGTTAAGTCTAAAATGATTATAGGTGCATTCAAATCTAATTGTTGGTGATTTGGTGGTCCTTAAGAGATCTTTTCTTTATAACAGTGACCGACAGTGTTGTTTAAGTGCTCTGGTTTGAATAATCTTTTTGACAAAGTCATTAGAGGTTGTGCGGATGTTCTTGGTGATTACAATATGCTTATGGATGTCTCTTGATTGTGTTCCCACCTTTGGATTGGTCTACAAAGAGAAATTTGGCTCATGGATGAAGATTGCTCTTAGAATACTTAGTGTTAACACAAGTCTTGGCTGACTTCATTTTTTTCATCACTTGTAGAGATACATCAAAGATTGTGGAAGCATTTTGTGGTGTGAAAGATTGCATTTGAGTCCCAACTAAGGCATAGCTGATCCACATACATATTTACCTTAGAAAATTTAGTTTAGGTCTAGACCTATTTCTATGTATGTTTGTAATGCCGACCTTGGAGATTGTTCCAATGGTTGATGAATGTAACGCCAAACTTGATATACATTCCAAGGTTGATGAATTATATAAAAACATGTAATGTAGTTGTGAAAAAGATGTCCTTTTTGTGAAAATGCAAAGAAAAGTGTGAAGGTGTAAGAAGACTAGAGCAGAGGAGTCATACTGAGCTTCAATGGAATTGAACCCAGGCATGATGTAGATGCTATCAAATAAGTTTACCAACTCTTGGTAGTGAGCCACTCCTTAGCAGTGAATCAATCTTGGCAGTGAGCCCTAACTTTTGCAGTGAGCATTTTGGGTAGTGAGCCCTAAGATAGTGAGCCTCTATTTTTCAGTGTTTTATAACATATTTATCTTTGTGGGCTAACACCCACCATGGTTTTTCCCTTAATAGGGTTTTCCATGTAAAAATGTGGTGTCTCATGTGTTGATTATCTTGTTGTGTTGAAGCTTCTTGTTTCATGCTTTCATGATTAATCTAAATAATAGTAAACAAGTGTTTGATATGTTAATGTTCATAAGTGGCTAAAGTTTTTGAGATAACTGATTCACCCCCCTTCTTAGTTGTCTGGTGCATTTCAACAAGAGCCACTATTATAGATCAAAAAAATACTCTTCTTGATAAGCTTCATCCCTCTTTTGAGAGTATCCCAAATCATGGATCCCTTCCCCTCCAAGATGCAATGAGGTACACCCAAGCTATCTACTCCCCTGAGGTATTTGTGAGTGAGAATTCTTTCACAGTCCTAATCCTAGTACGTACACCACATCTAGTACAATTTGGCAAATAAAATCTGACCAATCAACCCAACTAGCCTCAGCCCAAGACCACCCTCCTACTTCGGTCTACAAACCGAATCCTACCTGACCAAGCTCCATTTTGAAGAGATGAGAGTATGACACCACAGAAATTGGTGAGAGAGAGCATCAAATTCTTTAACAAAACTAGAAGGGGCAACCTACACAAAACATCTGTAAATAGGAAGATCTTGCACACCAACTTTAGAAGGATTACCTGTCTTATAGTAGAAAGCCATCTACTGGTCCAATGACTAACTTTTATGTGAAACTTATCTAGGATCTCCTACCAAAACTTCCTACATTGGGATCCAACACCAAGGGGGATCCCAAGTTAAACTAGAGGAAGAGAGGTAATTTGAAACCTAAGAATCTGAGCAATCCTGGTCATAATCAATCGAGGAGTATTGAAGAAGAAAATAGAGGACTTAGCCTTGTTGATCTATTGCCTCTAGGCAACCAAATATGTATCCAAAGTTCTCCTAAAATGACTACTTCATTGATTCTAGCCACACCCATTAAGGCAGTATCGTCCACAAACTGAAGGTGAGAATAAGGGGGCAAACTGTTGCCCCAACTCCAGCCTTGAATCAACCCTTGTCAAACTTGAGATTTAATGAAAATACCCACCCCTTCAGCCATAATAATGAACAAATAAGGAGACAAAGGATCCCCTTGTCGAATGCCCCTAGAGGTGTTGAACAACTTAGATGGTTTCCCATTAATAAGAATAGAGAAGGAGGAAGAGGTAACACAGCTCATGACCCAATTGACCCAGTCACCAGTAAAACTGAAAGCTAGAAGGACTTTCTGTAAAAATGCCCATTTGACTCTATCATAAGCTTTAGCCATATCAATCTTGATGAGCATGGCCTTTTCCTTAGATATCACCATAGAATGAATAGCCTCAATGATAATCACAATCTCATCAAGAATCTATCTACCAGCAAAAAATCCTCCCTGCTCATCAGAAATCAATGATGTGAGGCACGACTTGAGTCTTTCCACAATCAATTTAGTGATAATTTTATAAACCACATTGTAAAGAGCAAGGGGTTTGAACTGATCCAAACTATGTGCATCATCTTTTTTGGGGATAAGAACTAGAAAAGTAGCATTTATGGCCCTTAACATCTATTTATTTCCTTGTGACTCTTGCACCACCTCCAAAAGGTCCAATTTGATAGTATTCCAAAACTCCTGAAAGAATTCAATAGGAAATCCATTGGGGTCTTGGGCTTTACCTTTCTTCATATGAAAAACAACATCCTCCAGTTCTTGCAGCAAGATGGGCTAAATGAGAGCCTCATTCATCTCATGGGAAACCAAAGAGGGGATACAATCTAAGATAGAGATTTCATCCTCACTAGTAGGGTAAGTCTTGAGTAAATAGAGCCGAGAAATCCTGAGAGGCCTCCTGTCCAATTTCTCCCATAGAGAAGACTTGAAAACCTTCCAAGGACACAAGAGAGGTAATGTGATTACCATTTCTTCTAGCTTTGACAGAATTATGAAAAAAAGTTGTGTTCCAATCTCCTTCCTGGAGCCAGTTAATAGGAGATTTCTGCTTCCAAAAAATCTCTTCTCGAAGGTCCCATCCCTCCAAATACTTAACCATCTGAGTCTCCTCTCTACTCAAATCCAAAGTAAGCCATTGATCCTGAATCAAATGAATAATAGCATCTAGCCACACTTGAGTCACCCTTCTTTTAAAGTGGAGGTTCCCAAAGCATTTCTTATTCCATTTATTGAGCTTATACTTCACATATTGCAATCTCTTAACAAAAGAATACATATCCCTACCATGAACAAGTTTCCCTTCACTCCACCAATCATTCATTAAGTCCTGGAGAGAGTGGTCAAATAACCACATAAGATAAAACTTAAAATTAGGGTTCTTCAAAGCTCTGAAAGCAACCGCTAAAAGTTTGATTGGCCAATGATCAAACCTATCCAATCATAGATCTCTGAGCTAGTTGTCCATCTATCCCCCATCCAAAAAAAAGAGACAAGAAATCTATCGAGTCTCTCTAAGATCACTTCTTCTCCACTTCTTGTATTGTTCCAAGTGAATATACCATTATGAGGCATCACATCAATAACTTGTAAGAGATCAATACTATCCCTAAGAAGGATAGCAAAAGCATCTAGCCTGGTAATACATCCTCTTTTCTCCTCCAAGATACAAATCGCATTAAAGTCATTGGTCATAATCCAAGGGAGGAAGGGCACTAGAGATCACACATATCTAATGTGATCCCAAAGTAGTGATTTTCCTAGGAGATCAGTAGGAGCATAAACATTAGAAAAAGATAGATTTCACCATAATCTACACTGGTAGCAACAAAAGAGATAGAATAGTGGCTCGAGATCCACCGAAGAGGGACCACCTTCCTAGGATCCCAAAAACAATCCACTTCACCTGAACTACCATGGGCCCCAACCCACTAACAAGAGCCTCTAGGCCAAATTATAGGAGCTCTGATCAATATACCATCCACTGTCACTTTAGTTACCTGAATAAAGACAATATTAGGAAAATGGATACAAATTAGATCACGAATAGCCTTTTGTCTAGGGATGCTATTCATACCCCTAACATTCCAAGATATGACTATCATTTATGAGAGTGGGAGAAATGGCAGTCAATGGTCTTCACTGACCCAGATTCCACCAAAGTATCTCCAATTAAGTTCACCTTCTCCTAGTCTTTCTTGCACCCCACATTCGAAGGCTTCTCTGGAGGCCCCTTTTTAAGTGCTTTTGGCTGCAGACCCAATGTATGGGGAGTCCCCCTATTATTGCTAGACTCTAAAGCCTCTTTTGTTGTAGGGGAGGTCGGAGCAACCAACCCCACACCCTCTTTTAGTGCCAAAATCCTACTTGGTTCTGACACCTCTGGGTTCTGACAAGGTAAATATGTATCCATCTACCCAGCCTATTGATCCTCCATAGACAAGATCTGATCAACAGATCCTTTGTCCTCTGACAAGGCTTCATCCAATAGCCTAGCATATGAGGGCATCATGACTAGGATTCCCTCCTCCTGAACCAAGGTATCCAAAACATCAAATTTATTGACATTCTCATCATTTTGCAAGTCCTTCAGAGGTCTCTCCTAATCTCTCCCCTTATTTTGTGGCTTAACAGGAATAAATCCCTCCTTATCAGCTCCCCTTTTAGGTATAGGAGCCTTCCCTTTATCCTTCGTAGGGGCAAGGTGTTGGATTCAGGATAGACAACTGAGAGGGGGGGTGAATCAGTTGTCCAAAACTTGCTTAAATCCAATTTGTTATTTAATAGCATATCAATTAATCACTCATGAAAGCATAAAGCATAAACACCAGAGCAAATACACATCAACACATGAGACACCAAGATTTTGATGTGGAAAACCCAGTCAAGGGAAAAACCACGGGGTGATTAACCCAAGGATTATTCTCTGTTAGAAGAATAAGAAAAATAGATGGCACATGCCAATTAGGGCTCACTGCCCAAGCACACTACTCACAAGAGGCACACTACCTACAAGAGACACACTGTCTACAAAGTAACAAGTATCACAAACTTGAACTAGAGATTGACATCTTTACCATGCCTAGATTAGTTCCATTTAAGCGCAAAAACTCTTGCTCTACCTTTCATTCTTCTTCTTCACTATGCCACACTCATCCACACACTTCACACTATGGAATGACTTCACAATCCTTTATTTATACAAGGCATCGACTTAGGAACATCATCTAAGTTGGCAAACACTTTTAGATCATCTGAAAGACGTGTAATACATCTGGTCGGCCTGTCTTAGGAAGAACACCAACATCCGGTGGTTTTTACATCAAATCCAAACTCTAACTTCAATGCGGAGCACTAATAAGAATTGTACACGATCCAAGGATCACCAAAACCTTTCCTGAGTCACCTAGAACATCCACACTTTATCAGCTTATTGGAATTCTTCTCTTCTTCATCTAAAACTGCAAGAACATAATCTATCATCACTGTCACAATGAAAAAGGTGCTTTCAAACCTCCAAACCTTGAACAAATCTAATTGACACTTCACACGGACTTCTTCAACACTCCCTCCAATCCGCAGAATGAGATAATGCAATTCTGGAGCTCACCGGACCAATCTGTGACACTTTGTCACCACTGAACATCTGCCAAAACTGGTTCTACTAGAGTAGTCATAACTTCTTCAGATCATTATGCAGACCTCTGAAAACTTGACTGGATGATCTCAAGACTCATATCTACAAACCCTTTAAACCACATCCTCTTATCTTCATCTTATTTTGGACTTTTACCTTAATGTCATCACTGTTCTTCACTGTTCCTGATTGAGACTAATTTCCTTAATATCCTCAGCACACAGCTCATCCAATCCTTCTCATTAATGCAATATGAGTATGTTGACATCAATGACAACACTGGTTATCCTCATACTTGCAACAATCTCCCCCTTTGTCATTGATGGCAACATATGATGTGAAAAACCATCAAGACAAGAACTTCTCCTTTCTGTCACAGCTCCCCCTATCAGTAGCAACTCTTCACATGTCTTCTCTTTCTTTATTGCTCCCCCTTTGATCATCAACCACTTGTTTTTCACATGTCTTCTCTCCCCCTTTGACATCAATGGCAAAGGGCTCATACTTGTAACTTTAACACATCAGAATCATACCAGCTGCTCCCCCTGAGTAGCATCTCCCCATCACCAATCTAGATCATAAGATATGACTATGATATCCACCGGACTAATGCACATCAGTGCATCCTAGTTCATCACTGGAGGGGCAATAACCCCTAACTTCTCTTGGAGATACTCAAAAGATTCCTTGGGAAGAGGTTTAGTAAAGATATCTGCAATCTGATCCTTTGAGGGCACAAACTCCAATCTAACTTCATCCTTGTTCACTTGTTCTCGCAAAAAGTGAAATTTGATAGATATATGCTTAGTCTTAGAATGCAACACTGGATTTTTAGAAATATTTATTGCACTTGAATTATCATAGAAAATTGTGATAGGCTCCTCATACTCTACATTAATATCTCTTAGCATCAGCTTCATCCATAAAACTTGAGTGCAACTACCTACTGCTGCAATGTATTCTGCTTCAGTTGTAGATAGAGATATTGCTTCTTGTTTCTTGCTTAGCCAAGAAACCAATCTCTTTCCCAAAAGAATGCTCCACCACTGGTACTCTTCCGGTCACTCACATCTACTGCCCAATCTACATCTGTATATGCATGAAGAGAGAAATCATGATCTCTAGGATACCACAACCCATACTCCACTGTTCCTCTTAGATATCTAAAAATCTTCTTGATTGCTATGACATGAGATTCTCTGGGATCAACCTGGAATCTAGCCACAAGACCAACAACCTGCATTATATATGGTCTAGTTTGAGTGAGATACAACAATCCTCCAATCATTGATCTATACTTTGTCTGGTCTACTTTAGGAGAGTCATCATCTTTACTCAATTTACATCCGGTTGCCATGGGAGTATTCATTAGCTTTGAATTTTCCATCCCAAATTTCCTCAACAATTCTTTCACATATTTGGTCTGTGAAATAAAGATTCCTTTCATTGATTGAGAAATTTGCAGACCCAAGAAGAAATTCATTTCACCAAGCATTGACATCTCAAACTTACTTTTCATTTGATTTGCAAAGGTTTTACACATACTGTCTCTTCCTCCAAAAATGATATCATCAACAAATACTTCAACAATCAAGATGTTTTCATGGTTAATTTTGAAATATAAATTACTGTCAGCAGTACCTTTGTTGAAACCAATCTTCAAAAGATGTTTGTCCAATCTTTCATACCATGCTCTTGAGGCTTGCTTTAGTCCATATAGTGCCTTCTTTAATTTGCAAACCATATCACTATCCTCAGATAATTGAAATCCATCCGGTTGTTCAATGTACACTTCTTCTTCTAAGTCACCATTTAGGAAGGCAGATTTGACATCCATCTGATACACCTTGAAATCCTTGAAGGTAGAAAATGCAAGAAATAATCTGACTACTTCAATTCTTGCCACTGGAGCAAAGGTTTCTTCAAAATCAATTCCTTCTATTTGAGAGTAGCCTTTGCAGACCAATCTCGCTTTATTTCTGATTACTTCACCAACTTCAGTTAGTTTGTTCTGGAAGACCCATTTAGTTCCAATCACATTCTTGTTTCTAGGTCTGGGAACAAGATCCCAAGTGTGATTTTTCTCAATTTGCATCAATTCTTCCTCCATTGCTTTGGTCCAGTTTTCATCATTGCAGGCTTCATTTATTGTCTTAGGTTCAATCTTTGAAATCAGACAATATTCATCTGAATTTTGAGCAATTTTCCTTCTAGTTTGCACACCTTTGCTTTTGTCACCTATAATCTAATCTTCAGAGTGGCTCAGTCTTACATACCTTGGAACTTTGGGAGTTTCTTGCACTTCTGTTTCTTGATCAGGCTCATTCAGACCTATCTCTTCTTCCTGATTTACCGAATCAGTCTGAATCTGACTTTCAGAAGAGGATTGAGCTCCTTGAACGACAACACCATTCTGATCATCTTCATCATATTCATAAAACCTTGAGGGTTTCTCAATTCCTTCATCAACCTTGATGTACTTTCTATCATCTTTCTCAGTCTCTTATTGTAACACCGGTATGCTTTGCTTTGAGTGGAGTAACCCAAGAAAATTCCTTCATCACTTCTAGCATCAAACTTTCCTAGATCTTCATCTCTTTTAATGTAACAATTGCTACCAAATACTCTGAAATATCTCACAGTAGGAGTGATGCCAAACTAAAGTTCATAAGGAGTCTTACCGATATTGCTTCTGATTTGAACTCGATTGAGAGTATAGACTGCAGTGCTGATAGCTTCTCTCCAAAACATCTGGGGAGCATTTGCTTCCATCATCATTGTCCTGGATGGTCTGGTTCTTTCTCTCTACTACTCCATTCCGCTATGGAGTCCTAAGAGCAGACAACTGTCTCTTTATACCATGCTTCTCACAAAAATCTATGAATTCACCAGATGTCAGACATTTCAGTTTTAATTTGGTTTGATTCTCTACCATAGCCTTGAATATTTTGAACTTCTCAAAAGTTTCTGATTTCTCTTTCAGAAAGGTAACCCACATCATTTGGGAATGGTCATCAATTAGTAACATGAAATATCTATCACCTTGCATACTCTTGATTCTTGTCAGACCACATAGATCAGTATGAACTAATTCCAATAATCCGGTAGAGGACTGATCCTTGCTTTTGAATGAGACTCTACTCTGTTTACCTAGCTGACATTCTTTGCACAAACTATTTGTAGGTTTTACCAATTTTGGAAGATCTCTTATAGCCTGAGTATTGCTTATCTTGATGATGTTATCAAAATTTACATGACACATCCTTCTATGCCATAACCAACTCTGATCAACTTGAACAAACAGACAACTCTTATTAGTACCAACTAGATGAAAGACATTACCTTTTGTTTGAGTACCAGATGCAATCTTAGTTCTGGAGCTTTCAAAGATCCTGCATTTTCCATTCTTGAACTAGAGATCATAACATTTGTCCACCAACTATCCAACACTGAGAAGATTGTACTTCAATCCTTCAACATACAGTACATTACCAATTTTGTTCTTTCCATAAAAAGAAATAGTTCCCCTACCTCTGATTCTACCAGTAGAATTATCACCAAACTTTACCATTCCTCCTTCATACCTTTCCAAATCTAAGAACTTGTTCTTGTCACCTGTCATATGGTGAGAGCATCCACTGTCACTAACCCAATCATCCTTTTCTTCAACTTGGGCAGCCAAAGCTCTTTCTACAACCTTATGATTGAGAGATTCAGAGGACATTAGATCTTCTTCCTTGATGGCAATAAACACCCATTCATTTCTGGATTTGATTCCTATCTCTGATTCATCATCTGTTACTCCTTCATTATCATCTTCTTCATGAACATAGTAACAATTCTTTTGGAACCTTTGTCTGTTAGAATTTGACCTTGTAAATTTTTTCGGACATCTTGAGGCAAAATGACCAATCTTATTGCAGTTGAAGCACTTAAAGTGTAATTTTCCTTCATACTTACCAGATCCTCTTGGCAGTCTCTTTGCAATGAGGGCTTCAAGTTGAGCTGTTTCTACTTCTTCCACTTCCATGTCTTTTCTTGCTTGATCATACCATGACAGTTTCCTTGAAGAGTTTTCTCCCGGATCAAATCTTTGTTTACCTTTCATAGAGGCATTGGCTTTGAATGCAGATTCAATCTTGGGGGGATCATCTCCAAACTTGGTCATTTCAAATGCAGCCAATTTGCTAGCCAATTGATCTCTTGTGATAGTTGTATGGGCTCTGAATTCATCAATGGCAGCAACCTTGATTTTGTAAGCAGCAGGAAGGGATCTGAGAATTTTTCCAACAATCTCATTTTCATCTAAGACTCCACCGGCATTCCTAATTCCACACACCATCTCATTTACTCTTGGCATAAAGGTAGTAATATTTTCATCATCTCTCATCTTCAGTCTTTCAAATTTCCCTTTTAGACTCTGCAACCTTGCACACTTAACATACTGGTCTCCTTCATACAAGAGTTCTAGTTTGTTCCAAATCTCAAAAGTAGTTTGTAAGTCAATAACATTTGAGAGCTCTGAGTCAGATAATGTGCTTAGAAGAGCCTCTCTGGTCTACAAATTATTTTCAGCATCTGTGAGTTCATGTAGGGTTGTCGGACCACCCTGTGGAGGAACATATGCTTTTGTGACCATGAACCAGTATGCTATTCCCATACACTACAAGTGACATTTCATGCGACCTTTCCAGAGTGTAATTTTGGTTCCATCAAACTTTGAACTATCCTTCTTGTAGGATAACATCCTGGTTCTCCTCAAGCGGTTAAGCTCCTTCTAGAGGAACTTGGCTCTGATACCAATTGTTGGATTCAGGATAGACAACTGAGAGGGGGGTATAAATCAGTTGTCCAAAACTTGCTTACAATTCAAACACTTAAATCCACTTTGTTATTTAATAGCATATCAATTAATCACTCATGAAAGCATAAAGCATAAACACCATAGAAGATACACATCAACACATGAGACACCAAGATTTTGACGTGGAAAACCTGGTCAAGGGAAAAACCACGGGGTGATTAACCCAAGGATTATTCTCTGTTAGAAGAATAAGAAAAATAGATGGAACATGCCAATTAAGGCTCACTGCCTGAGCACACTACTCACAAGAGGCACACTGCCTACAAGAGACACACTGTCTACAAAGTAACAAGTATTACAAACTTGAACTAGAGATTGACATCTTTACCATGCCTGGATCAATTCCATTTAAGCCCAAAAACTCCTGCTCTGCCTTTCGCTCTTCTTCTTCGCTATGCCACACTCATCCGCACACTTCACATGATGGAATGAATTCACAATCCTTTATTTATACAAGGCATCAACTTAGGAACACTCATCTAAGTCGGCAAACAATTTTATATCATCCGGAAGATGTGTAATACATCTGGTCGGCCTGTCTTAGGAAGAACACCAACATCCGGTGGTTTTTACATCAAATCCAAACTCTAACTTCAATGCGGACCGCCAATAAGAATTGTACATGATTCAAGTATCACAAAAACCTTTCCTGAGTCACCAAGATCATCTGCACTTTATCAGCTTACTAGAATTCTTCTCTTCTTCATCCGGAACTTCAAGAACACAGTCTGTCATTACTGTCACAATGAAAAAGGTGCTTCCAGACCTCCAAACCATGAACAAATCTAGTTGACACTTCACACAGACTTCTTCAACACTCCCTCCAATCCGTAGAATGAGATAATGCAATTCCAGAGCTCACCGGACCAATCTGTGACATTCTGTCACCACTGAACATCTACCAGAACCAGTTCTACTAGAGCAGTCATAACTTCTTCAGATCATTATACGGACCTCTAAAAACTTGACTGGATGATCTCAAGACTCATATCTACAAACCCTTTAAACCGTATCCTCTTATCTTCATCTTATCTTGGACTTTTACCTTAATGTCATCACTGTTCTTCATTGTTCCTGATTGAGACTAATTTCCTCAATATCCTTAGCACACAGCTCATCCAATCCTTCTCATTAATGCAATATGAGTATGTTGACATCAATGACAACATTGGTTATCCTCATACTTGCAACACAAGGTTGGAAGAAGTGTTGTCTTCAGTAGTTGTCAGATTAGCCCTAGGGCATTTCCTTTGTAAATGATCATACTCATGGCAAATTCAACATCTGAATGACAACATTTCATAGTCTAGCTATTGGATCCAAGAAGACAATCCAAGACATATTTCCACAGAATCTTGCAAAGGGTTAGTTAAATCAATCTCAACATAGATTCAAGCATAAGATATTACTTTACTACCTTGAGTTTGCATAGCATATCCAAGTAGTTTGCCAAGTAGCAGGGCAATCAAATGAAGAATGTCGCTCCTCCAGAAATCCAACAGAATCCTTGGAAGATGGACCCAAACTGGGACCCTCAAGGGAAGCTCCTCAATAGAGTTGAAGCCCACATGTGATGCCCCGACATGCAACCCTAGAGTGCTAGACTAACAAGTGACAATATTACAGAATTTTTTTTTTGAAACAAGGAAATGCATTTTACATTAAATATAACTGCACTAATAACAACATTAAATGAAATGAATAGCTAACACATCTAGGGAACATAACTACATCAGATAAAATTAAAACCATACAAGTGATATGTATCTCAATGCAATAGAGGAAACATACATTATACATTAACAGAGATGAGTAATTACAAATTTCAATACAGGATTACAAGACCAATTACATCGGTTTATAGATAATACAATTATGAATGTATACAACAACTTGAAGGTGAATAGCAACTTTGGAACTGGAAACACTTCTGCACTGATCTCGAAACAAATATCCAAAAGAACCAATGGATAGCTCTTCCTCCCAACCATGTGGAACCCTAAGGTCCACCCCACCAAGCTAGGAGATAACAATGAGGTTCCACTAGGTCAAAGTTACAACCATGGACACAATCACAAGATCCAGACTCCATGCAGATGAACAGGATAACAATACTACACAGACATGATAGTACTTGCCAAAACAAGACAAATCAAAACATCAAGCTAAGTTTAACCATGAAGACAAGACTGCACCTCAAAGATAACATCAAAAGATAAAGAGGAAGTAACTGGATTGCATAAGGAGAGTGTCATCGTATGGTCCTAGCATGGGTTACCCAGGCTGTCTCTCACTAGAAGCCGGCCCCCATCTATGGTTACCTTGGCAGCCTCTCTCTAGGCACCGACCCTATAGGGTGAGACATGCGGAGCTGACATGTCCTCTCATGAAGACAAGGAGGTTGGCCTTGCCAACTAGGACTTCTCATCCCATCCTTAACCTGTGAGAGCACTCAAGGCATGGGTGAGGTATCTTACTTATCTTGTTGAGTGATTTACTACCCCCACCTTCCTATTAAGTTATTAAGTTATCATTTGCTTACAACTTCCATGGGGTTACCCAGGTGGCCACTCTGGCACCGACCTCACCATGAAAGCCACTCTCCTAGCAATCTCAGATGAATCATCCCAAAACCAAAATATACAAGGACAAGGGTTACAATAGATTCCGATCCAATACATATGCCATTCACTTGAGCACAACAATATAAGTCCCATTGTCCCCCTCAAACTCAACAATACATCATGAAATAGTATGACACAAGTATCAAGCTGTATAGCAAATGGTTAGGCCTCTGAAGTTGGTAATTGAATTCTTTACTAGGTTACAACAACACCTTTCCTGATAGGGAAACTAGATTTCAATGAACAGGACAATAATATAAGATCAACAAGGGATAAGGAGAAAGAAAAATAACTCAATACCATCCTTAATACAAGTTGATAAAATAAACAATTTTGTCCCAAGGACGACTTCACACTAAATCCGGAGAAGGTTTGGGAAATAAATTCATTTCAATAAAAAGGTAAATACAATATTACAACTCATACCCAAAATATCCTTACTTCCTTGCATTAATGACAAAAAGAACTCCAAACCTTACAAGCCACAAAACCTACTCAAGAAGAATACTAGTTGCACATTGAAAGGACAATGATTTTAAGAGACTATAATAACTTAATTTTAATCATTACGAAAAGAGGTGATTTAAATCTAGTCAACAACTCCTTCAAAGAGACAAATATAACCAACTACGATTCCACATGTAAGATCTTAAAGTTCTAATTCTATCCTACTCTATAATACTTAACCAATTGATCATTTAAAGCACCATACCCCTAGTTTGATTAAACAAGACAAAATTCAATCTGTTTAAATTCCTACATTCAACAAACAAGCTTAATGAGAACATATCTATACTAACATTATATAAGATAACTTTCATTTTCTAACAACTATTATTGATTTAACAATAAGCATCTCTATCAACATTACTTCACTTACTGACTATTTTAACATGGTTTAAATGAAAAATTTCAAGAATTTTCTACTCACTTCAAGGTCTAAATAATGATTATTCCAAACCCTATTTATTCTATTCCCAAAAAGAAAACTAGGATAACAACACTGCAAAGAAATATCACATTTATTAACTTTAAACATTAGATTTATAAGTCCTTAAATTAATTTTATTCCTAGCAACCTATCAAGTCATACAAGCTCTCTACCACCTAAGTTAGTTAATCAAATAACAAATGCATTAAAGATATCAGGGCCTACCATATAGTTATACTAAAGAATTCATTAAGCACGAAAACATATCTATCTAGCCTGCCTTTCCAAAAATAACTAAGGATCTCCTTTCTAAAAAAATAGAGTCGTTTAAAAGAAGGATAAATTTTATTGAATTAAATCCAGATCTAAAAACCTCTTAACCATGATAATCAATTTTCCTACGAGGCTTATATATAAACAAAAAACATTAAATTAGGCACAAGGCATATGATTCTTATGGCTTTTGGCCCTACCACGAATAGCTCTAAGGTAATTCTAGAGACACCAACTACAAATCCCTCAAGACTAATTCAACCATATGGAACCCGATGGAGAGGTTGTTGACATCCACAATCTAACTGGAGTACAGAAGCATAAATGCGTATGAGCCGACTAGAGCTAACCGACGCCAAAGAAGAATGATAAATTAACATTATAAACTCTAAACTTTAAGGTTCGACAAACGTTACGAAGACCAGTCATTACTATCTAAAAAGACTCAACACACTGCTGACTCTGGTGAAACGAAGACCAGTCACACCATTGATGGGATTAGCATCTACCGACTGAGTTGATGTGGACTCCCCATTTGCACACACAGAGGCTGCAGATCTAAAATAGAATAAGGGAGTTTCTAAGGCAACAATTCGGCCAATAACCAAAACATATAACTCAACCTTCACAGCGACCAAGGCAAGCAACAAGTTATAGCGATGGACGTTGCACCAGAATAGGCTCAAAAGAAGACTAGAGGCACGACAGGTGCATGTTCAAAGGAGGCCACTACCATGAGCAAAAGAGGATAGGTTTAGCTTGCCAACCTCAGCCGATGGAAAGAATGAGCCACAGAGGGAGAGAGCCATGTCGAGACTAGGGTGAAGCCATGTCGAGACTAGGGTGAACTTGGTAGAAAACAACAAAGAGATAATAACATATTTTGGCAGCGACACCATACATAATGAACATCAGGTCTACAATACCGGAGGTCAACGGTGAGGGCAACTAGCCAAGGGGATTCCATCGAAGCTGTAGGTTCTCCACACACTAGCTTTAACAGGGGTCACAAAGGAGCTTAACTACCTCCCTCAAAGAGAACAGCAGAAATACCCGAGGGCCATGATTATTACAAGATGCACATCAAAAAAACCAACATGGAAGTGGCACAACAACTTCATGGGAAAATAGTACAAGTAAATAAGATTTTGATGACAAGAAAACAGGAACCCACATGCTCAAAATGAACTACAGGGAAAAAATCTATAGTTAAATCCATCTAAGGGAGAGATTTAGAGTTGCAGAGATGATTTGTAGGCTAAAAGTTTTGCCAAGTCTTCCATAAGAGAAACCAACAAGAAGTAAGAAGTTTACAAAGGTGACAAGGGTGAATTACAGATCGAATTCATGCCAGAACAACTAGACAACAAAGAAATCTAATTCCTCAGAGCATAATAGAGACAAAAATAAAAAAATTTACAAGACATACCCGTAATATTCACGCTCCAAAAATTGAATCCTCCTTCAAAACTTCTCCTCCTTCCTCTGAAACAATCCTCTGAATCATGCCTTCCAAAAATTTCCCCCAGAACAAAAATAACCTCAGTCATAAATACCCTCTCACACCAAATTCTCTACCGTGAATCCTCTTGACTAGAATTTTTAAATTTTTACTATTTCCGGAGATTCCCAACTCTGGAATCATAAATGAGCTCTAACCGCCTTTTTATTAATCCCCAGAAAAAAAACAATACTTAACTATGAATATTAATGAGTTAAAATAAACTTTGACCCACAAATAAAATTTAAAACCATAAGAATAGTCACTTGATTTTGCATTATAATTTATTTTAAATAGCTTCCTCCAAGAATATTCCAATTTTACGGCACAACAAAGTACTAAAATATTTGACAATAAAATATTATAATATTATAGATCATTTACGCAAACAAGAATACACATAGGCTAACCTAACAATGACTTGATAATAAATTTACAAACCACATGACGACCACCAAATAGAAGGTTGAACTGACCTAGGGGATAAACCTCATGTTATCTCCATCAACATTATCCATGGTGTAAGGCTTGCTCAGACCTGCTAAGTCAGGTGGAGTCGAGGCCCGGTACCTGCAACCTGCATAAGAACAATAGGTTGTATACGATCAACTGCATAAATATCAACACACACAGAGTCAAAGAATCATGGTGTAGTAGGGTGCTTTTACTGAGTAATACTACCCCATCCCTACTTTGAAACCAAACTATAACCATTTACATTTAAAATTAGATACATAAAACATGATAATATTAAACCATCACTAAACATGTCCATCTCATCATAACTGGAAAAACAAAAATGTCATCATAAACTCATACCACATGTCAGAACTAAATCAGTCGAACATAATCTATTGCAATTAAAATAAGCATAAACCATAGGCTCAATAACTCAAATGTCTCAGAACTGTCTGGATGCAAAGGAAAAACTAACAACTGTCTCAGATCAAACAAAGAGTAATGTAAAACTAACAGCTATCACAAGCCAAAAATGAGGGGGCATTACATCCTCCTGCCCTAGAGTCAGGCTTGCCCTGGGAAGCCTGCAAACAAGTAAGGGTATAACTCTCTCATCATGGAAGCATCCTCCCAAGTAGCAGAAGTCTCGTCATTAGGATCCCACTGGACCCTGACTTGCTCCACGTCTACGCCCCTGAGAGCAAGTCTCCTGTGCTATAGAATGCCTACAGGCTCCAATGCCAGTTGCCCGTCCTCTACCTGTAGAGCAGTCCAATCAAGAACATGAGAAATATCTGGATAATCAGGTCTAAGTACAAAAACATGAAACACATCATGGATGCGTGAAAGACTGGTCGGCAAAGCAAGATGATAAGTAACAGGACCAATCCTCTCCAACACCTCAAAAGGTCCAACAAAGTGTGGTGCTAGGTTAGATCCCTTTCCATAATGGATCAGACTCTTATGCATTCGCACACACAAGAACACTCGATCTCCAACTGAAAACTGACGATCGATCCTATGAGCATTTGCATACTTCTTCTGTCTGTCCTGTGCTACCACCAAATGCTCTCCAATCCTCTCGACCTACTATTCCAAATCTCTAAGCATATCTGGACCAAGAAGAACTCTATCCTTGAGATGATCACAACTCAGAGGGGTCCTACAAGGGTGACCATACAAAGCCTGAAATGGAGACATGCCGATAGAACTATGATATCCATTATTATAAGCAAACTCCACCAGGTATAGGTAATCTTCTCAACAGCTCTGCCGATCCATCACATACATCCTAAGCATATCCTCAAGAACCTGATTAACCCTCTTGGTCTTTCCATCAGTCTCAGGATGGTAGGTTGAACTAAATTTTAGCTATGTCCCCAAGGCATGCTCCAGAGAAGTCCAAAGAGTGGAAGTGAACACCAGCTCCCTATCGGAGATGATCCTATGAGGAATCCCATGAAGTCTGACAATGTCCTCCATGAACACTCTGGCTACCGTAGTCACATTGTAAGAATAACATACAAGAGAGAAATGAGCTACCTTCGTCAACCTATCCACAGTGACCATAATAATATCATGTTGACGAGAGGATACTAGAAAACCAACAATGAAGTATATCAAAATGATGTCCCACTTCCACTCTGGAATCAAATGAGGGTGCAAAAGACATGAATGGTGATGATGCTCCACCTTCACCCTCTGACACTCAAGACACCTTGACACAAAATTAGCAATATCCCGCTTCATACCAGTCTAAAAGTACAGCTGACGCAAATCTGCATTCATCTTCTTGACACCCGGATGAGCAAAATAAGGTGCCCAATGCGCCTCTGACAACACTAGGGAATGAAGACCCTCAAAAATAGGAACATAGATACGACCCAAATGTCATAAAAGGCCATCTGACTCAAGAGAATAACTAGAGAATCTACCCTCTAAAGGTCTACCAGAGTCAATCTTAGATCTCACCTCCTAGCACCAACTGTTGGTAGGAAGTACTGCGAGAATCTTACCTCTCAAATCAACTGTGAGAGACACCGCTGAGATCTCATGTCTCCGACGACTAAGAGCATCTTCTACCATATTCTCTTTGCCCTAAATATACTTGACCTCAAATTCATACTTGTACAAGAACTCCATCCAATGCCTCTGCCTTGCATTCAAGTTTGGCTGCGTGAAAATATACTACAAGATACGATGATCACTATGCAACTCAAACTGATGCCCTAAGAGAAAATGCCTCCACCTCACCAAGGCATGCACAACTGCGGCTAACTCCAGATCATGAGTGGGATAGTTCAATTCATGATCCTTGAGTTTATGAGACTCATAGGTAATCACGCGACCATCCTGCATCAGAACTGCTCCTAAACCCTCCAAAGATGCATCTGTACAAACAACAAAGTCCCTAGTAGGATCAAGAACTGCTAAAATAGGTGTACTTGTCAACTACTCCTTAAGGGTTTGACAAGCTTCCTAACACTGCTCTGACCAAACAAACTTCTTCCCTTTCCTCTGAAGAGAAGTAATAGGATGAGCAATCCTCGAAAACCCCATAACAAAATGGTGATAGTAGCTTGCCAAACCCATAAAACTGCGGACCTCAGAAACTTTAGTAGGTGCAGGCTAATCCATAATAGCTTGGATCTTCGAAGGATCCACTGCAATACCCTCTCCATAGATGACATGACCCAAATACTTCACCTCCATCTGAATGAATTCACATTTTGACAAATTAGAATAAAGTTGATTTTCTCTCAGACACTAGAACACCTAATGCAATTGCTCCTCATGCTCCTCCATGGTCCTCGAATAGATCAATATATCATCTAGAAACACAAGGAAAAACCTATCAAGATAAGTGCGAAAAACACCATTCATTAGGCTCATGAAAACTAAAGGTGCATTTGTCAACCCAAATGGTACTACTATGAACTCATAATGCCCATAATGGGTACGAAATGCAATTTTGTGAATATCTGCCTCAAAAATCTGCAACTGATGATATCCTGACTTAAGGTGAATTTTAGAGAACACCTTGGCTCCCTTAATCTAATCAAACAAATCATCGATCCGAGGAAAGGGGTATCTATTCCTCACTGTCACCTTATTGAGCTGTCGATAATTGATACACAACCGCAAAGATCCATCCTTCTTTTTCACAAAGATCACAGGTGCTCCCCAAGGAGAGACACTAGGTCAACTTAATCCCTTGGCTAACAACTCCTCCAGCTACAGTCAGAGATCCTTAAGCTCCTGAGTGGTCATCCTGTGTGGAGCTCGTGAGATGGACTTTGCGCTAGGAATAAGATCAATCCTAAAGTCGATGTCATGCTTAGGTGGCATCCCTGGAATCTCAGAAGGAAAAACATCAACATACTCCCTCAATAGAGGATGATCGTCAAGAGATGCCTCTTAACTCTCCTCCATCTCCAAGTCACTAACAGAAACTGCAAAAAGATGACATCCCTGACACATGTATCTCTTAAGCTGCATAGCGAAAATCATACGTAGGGAAATAGGTCTCTGAACCCCTACAACCTCCACCTCTACACCAGAATCATCCACACATCTAATAGACTTATGCCGATAATCGATCACAGCCCGATGGGCCTCTAACCAATCTATCCCCAAAATTATATCATATGAACCAAGGGGTAGGATGTGAAGGTCTACCATAGTAGATAAAGAGCCAATCCCCAACTCACACCTGGGAACTAGAGACTCAACTGCAATCTTAGCCCTAGAAGCTAACTCAGCCTGCTACTTATCATCCTACTTTATTTCCACTAAGCCACAATGCTCCACAAGACAAGGAGATATGAACGAATCAGATGCACCGGAATAAAAAAGAATAGAAAAACCAATACCTCGCATGAAACTAGAAGTCTCCACCACAGTGCCTTGATGCTCTGCCTGACGATTATCCACCGCTGGAAAGACTGTGCGATCTACTTGCATCACCAACCATTGGCTCTGAAGCCACCGATCGATGTCCAAACCCTAAAGTAATCCTCTGAGGACACTGTCTAGCAATATGGCCCTGTTGGCCACAAGAGAAGCACATGGTGCCTCTATCAAAACTACCACCACCCTAAAAAGCACTAGACTACTGGAAACTACCTCTACTCACTATAGACTATATACTTTGAGCTGGCTAATCAAAGCGATTACGCTTATTACACTGCCACGACCAGTCTTTCTTAGACTAAAATCTATTACCTTGCTGAGGCTAATAATTCTTTAGTTTGGCCTGAGAGTGCTGCTGCCGTCCACCCTTTAAGGGTGCATGAGATCCTGAAGCCTGAGTATGTCCACCTCGCAAACAAAAACCTAAAGAAGGTGCACTGCCAATATGCACACCTGTATGCCCACCGAGTGCCAAAGACAAATTCTCCTCCACTAACTGGGCTTTCTCTATTGCTACCTCCATAGACTTAGGTTTGAATACAAGAACCCCTCTACTGATCCAGACATTCAGGCACATGATAAAATGCTGCACCAACATAGACTCGTCATCTCTGATACCCACATACTACTTGAGCTCATAGAATCTATGCTCATACTGCTCAACTGACATAGCCATCTACCTCAGCTAATGGAACTCATCTACACGATGCTCCTTCCAATGATCAGATAGAAAACAGGCTCTGAATCTCTCAAAGAACAACTCCCAAGACACAGTACTAATGTCCAAATCTATCTTCTGCTCCTCTAACCACCACCGAATCGAAGCAAACCATCGGAGATGCAAAATAGCACATCTGGCTTTGGTGTTGCTGCCATAAGGATGCATGGCAAAACACCTGCCTAAATCCAATAACCAAGTCTCTACCTCTAGACCTCTACTAGCTCCATCAAATATGGGAGGGTGTGCCCTCAGAAGATCTCTCATATGGCTGGCTAGTGTGGCCTCCTGCTCAGCTATCAACTCTCTATGCCTGGGTGATCTCTCTCTTTCCTGAGGCTCTGGCAAGTCTACCTCCTAACCCAATCTAGGCTGCGCACCCTCCTGTCTAAGACCTAATTGGGCAAGAGCCTCCTCAAGTAACTATTGTAATAGGGCTCCCTCAGGATGGCCCTGACCCTCCATATTCTGACCCCTGCCTTCATGGGCACTCTCCTGAGGAGAACTGGGAGGAGGTGTACCGCCACCACCTCTCCCATGACCCCTACCTCTGCCACAACCTCGACCCTAGGCATCTACCTACAACACCAAAAGATGATTTATTACACACAAAAAGGAAAACAATAGTTAATCTAAAGAGTTTAAGCACTAGGTCACATAATGGACTCAATTATTACTAGAGTACCCATTGTTTAAAGTTGGCTCTGATACCAAATGCAATGCCCCACCATGCAACCCTAGAGTGCTAGACTAACAAGTGACAATATTACAGAAATATTTTTTTTTGAAACAAGGAAATGCATTTTACATTAAATATAACTGCACTAATAACAACATTAAATGAAATGAACAACTAACACATCTAGGGAACATAACTGCATTAGATAAAATTAAAACCATACAAGTGATCTGTATCTCAATGCAACAGAGGAAACATACATTATACATTAACAGAGATGAGTAGTTACAAATTTCAATACAAGATTACAAGACTGATTACATTGGTTTATAGATAATACAATTATGAATGTATACAACTTGAAGGTGAAGAGCAACTCTAGAACTGGAAACACTTATGCACTGATCTTGAAACAAATATCCAAAAGAACCAATGGATAGCTCTGCCTCCCAACCATGTAGAACCCTGAGGTCCACCCCACTGAGCTAGGAGATAACAATGAGGTTCCACTAGGTCAAGGTTACAACCATGGACACAATCACAAGATCCAGACTCCATGTAGATGAGCAGGATAACAAGACTGCACAAACATGATAGTACTTGCCAAAACAAGATAAATCAAAACATCAAGCTAGGTTCAACCATGAAGACAAGACTACACTCTAGAGATAACAACAAAAGATAAAGAGGAAGTAATTGGACTGTGTAAGGAGAGTGTCATCACATAGTCCTAGCATGGGTTACCCGGGCTATCTCTCACTAGAAGCTGACCCCCATCTATGGTTACCCTGGTAGTCTCTCTCTAGGCACCAACCCCATAGGGTGACACATGCGGAGCTGATATGTCCTCTCATGAAGACAAGGAGGTCGGCCTTGCCAACCAGGCCTTCTCATCACATCCTTAGCCTGCAAGAGCGCTCAAGGAATGGGTGAGGTATCTTACTTATCTTGTTAAGTGATTTACTACCCCCACCCTTCTATTATGTTATTAAGTTATCATTTGCTTACAACTTCCATGGGATTACCCAGGTGGCCACTCTGGCACCGACCCCACCATGAAAGCCACTCTCCTAGCAATCTCAGACCCATCATCCCAAAACCAAAATATGCAAGGACAAGGGTTACAATAGATTTTGATCCAATACATATGCCATTCACTTGACTACAACAATATAAGTCCCATTGTCCCCCTCAAACTCAAATAATACATCAAGAAATAGTATGACACAAGTATCAAGCTATATACCAAACGGTTAGGCCTCTGAAGTTGGTAATTGAATTCTTTACTAGGTTATAACAACACCTTTCCCAATAGGGAAACTAGATTTCAACGACTAGGACAATAATATAAGATCAATAAGGGATAAGGAGAAAGAAAAATAACTCAATACCATCCTTAATACAAGTTGATAAAATAAACAATTTTGTCCCAAGGATGACTTCACACTAAATTCGGATAAGATTTACAAAATAAATTCATTTCAATAAAAAGGTAAATACAATATTACAACTCATACCCAAAATATCATTACTTCCTTGCATTAATGATAGAAAGAACTCCAAACCTTACAAGCCACAAAACCTACTCAAGAAGAATACTAGTTGCACATTGAAATGACAACAATTTTAAGAGACTATAATAACTTAATTTTAATCATTATGAAAAGAGGTGATTTAAATCTAGTCAACAACTCCTTCAAATAGACAAATATAACCAACTGCGATTCCACATGTATGATCTTAAAGTTCTAATTCTATCCTACTCTATAATACTTAACAAATTGATCATTTAAAGCACCATACCCTTGGTTTGATTAAAAAAGACAAAATTCAATATGTTTAAATTCCTACTTTCAATAAACAAGATTAATGAGAAAATATCTATACTAACATTATATAGGATAACTTTCATTTTCTAACAACTATTATTGATTTAACAATAAGCATCTCTATCAACATTACTTCACCTACCGACTATTCTAACATGGTTTAAATGAAAAATTTCAATAATTTTCTACTCACTTCAAGGTCTAAATAACAATTATTCCAAACCCTATTCATTCTATTCCCAAAAAGAAAACTAGGATAACAACACTGCAAAGAAATATTGCATTTATTAACCTTAAACATTAGATTTATAAGTCCTTAAATTAATTTTATTCCTAGCAACCTATCAAGTCATACAAGCTCTCCGCCACCTAACTTAGTTAATCAAATAACAAATGCATTAAAGATATAAGGACCTACCATATAGTTATACTAAAGAATTCATTAAGCACAAAAATATATCTATCTAGCCTGCCTTTCTAAAAGTAACTAAGGATCTCCTTTCTAAAAAAATAGAGTCATTTAAAAGAAGAAGGATAAATTTTATTGAATTAAATCCAAATCTCAAAACCTCTTAACCACGATAATCAATTTTCCTACAAGGCTTATATATAAAAAAAAAACATTAAATTATGCACAAGGCATACGATGCTTATGGCTTTTGGCCCTAGCACAAATTTCTCTAAGGTAATTCTAGAGACACCGACTACAAATCCCTCAAGACTAATTCAACCATATGGAACCCGATGGAGAGGTCGCTGACGCCCATAGTCTAACTGGAGCATAGAAGCATAAATGCCTATGAACTGACTAGAGCCAACTGACGCAAAAGAAAAATGATAACTTAACATTATAAACTCTAAACTGTAAGGTTTGACAAAGGTTACAAAGACTAGTCATTACTATCTAAAAAGACTCAACACACTGCCGACTCTGGCGAAGCAAAGACTAGTCACACCGTTGATAGGATTAGCACCTACCGACTGAGTTGCTGTGGACTCTCCGTTTGCACACACAGAGACCGCAGATCTAAAATAGAATAAGGAAGTTTCTAAGGCAACAATTTAACCGCTAACCAAAACATATAACTCAACCTTCACAGCGACCAAGGAAAGCAATAAGTTATAGCGATGGGCATTGCACCAGAATAGGCTCAAAAGAAGACTAGAGGCATGACAGGTGCAGGTTCAAAGGAGGCCACTACCATGAGCAAAAGAGGACAGGGTTAGCTTGCCAACCTCAGCCAATGGAAAGAATGGGCCACAGAGGGAGAGAGACACGTCGAGGCTAGGGTGAACTTGGTAGCAAACAATAGAGAGATAATAACATATTTTGGCAGCGACACCATACAGAATGAACATTAGGTCGACAGTACCAGAGGTCGACGGTGAGGGCAACTAGCCAAGGGGATTCCATCGAAGCTGCAAGTTCTCCATGCACTAGCTTTAACAAGGGTCACAAAGGAGCTTAACTACCTCCCTCAAAGAGAATAGAAAAAATACTTGAGGGCCATGATTATGACAAGATGCACATTAGAAAAACCAACAGGCAAGTGGCACAATGACTTGGTGGGAAAACAGTAAGTAAATAAGATTTTGACGACAAGAAAATAGGAACCCACATGCTCAAAATGAACTACAAAGTGAAAATTTATAGTTAAATCCATCTGAGGGAGAGATTTAGAATTGCAGAGATGATTTGCAAGCTAAAAGTTTTGCCAAGTCTTCCATAAGAGAAACCAACAAGAAGTAAGAAGTTTACAAAGGTGACAAGGGTGAATTACAGATAGAATTCATGCCAGAACAACTAGACAACAAAGAAATCTAATTCCTCAGAGCATAATAGAGATAAAAATATAGAAATTTACAAGACATACCCGTACTATTCAAGCTCCAAAAATTGAATCCTCCTTCAGAACTTCTCCTCCTTCCTCCAAAACAATCCTCTGAGTCATGCCTTCCAAAAAATTCCCCCAAAACAAAAATAACCTCAGTCATAAATACCCTCTCACACCAAATCCTCTCCCGTGAATCCTCTTCACTAAAATTTTTAAATTTTTACTATTCCCATAGATTCCCCACTCTGGAATCATAAATGACCTCTAACCGCCTTTTTATTAATCCCCAGAAAAAAGAAAAAAAAAACAATACTTAACTATGAATATTAATGAGTTAAAATAAAATTTGACCCACAAATAAAATTTACAACCATAAGAATAGTCACTTGATTTGGCATTGTAATTTATTTTAAATAGCTTCCTCCAAGAATATTCTAATTTTACGACACAACAAAGTACTAAAATATTTGACAATAAAACATTTTAATATTATAGATCATTTATGTAAACAAGAATACACATAGGCTGACCTAACAATGACTCGACAATAAATTTACAAACCATGTGATGACCACCAAAAAAAAGGTTGAACCGACCTAGGGGATAAACCTCATGTTATCTCCATCAACATTATCCATGGTGTAGGGCCCACTCAGACCTGCTAAATTAGGTGGAGTCGAGGCCTGGTACCTGCAACCTGCATAAAAACAATAGGTTGTATACGATCAACTACATAAATATCAACACACAAAGAGTCAGAGAATCACGGCGTAGTAGGGTGCTTGAATAGAGTAATACTACCCCGTCCCTGCTCTGAAACCAAACTATAACCATTTACATTTAAAATCAGATACATAAAACATGATAATATTAAACCATCACTAAACATGTCCATCTCATCATAACTGGAAAAACAACAATGTCATCATAAACTCATACCACATGTCAGAACTAAATCAGTCGAACATAATCTATCATGATCAAAATAAGCATAAACCATAAGCTCAATAACTCAAATGTCTCAGAACTATTTGGATGCAAACGAAAAACTAATAACTGTCTCAGATCAAACAAAGAGTAATGTAAAACTAATAGTTATCACAAGCCAAAAATGAGGGGGCATATCCAACCGGTTTGCCAAGTAGCAGGGCAATCAAATAAAGAATGTCTCTCCTCCAGAACTCCTATGAAATCCTTGGAAGATGGACCCAAACTGGGACCCTCAAGGGAAGCTCCTCAACAGAGTTGAACCCCACATGCTAGGGTTTGATAAAAATCCCAACCTAGTTGTAAAAATATGGACCCCCTTCAAATGCCTTATTTCTGTCTGCCATGCACGAGAAAACAACTAGAAGGTAATTTTTGGCCACAAACAATATCTCCATATCTCCTTCAGGGTTCCAAACCTGGCGCATCCATAATTCTAGAGTTGGCAGCAAAAGTTGAAGTCCCATAAATTTGCAAATAAGAGCATGATTGCTCTAGTCTAAAATATCCTTAGTTAGCATTTCTGGCTTAATCACCAAGACTAGATGATCTTGACATCTCTCTAAACAACCATTCACTTTTTTAATTTTGGGTATGCCCCTCGAGGAAAAGGACTCATCTCTAGATGGAGTTTTCTCAATAGGCTCCTTAGTCATTGCATGCCCAGAAGAAGATGGATCTGAGAGATCCATTGCCCCAAAGGTCCCCCCACAAGGGAAAGCACCAAGCTCTGCCATGTCAAACCCCACACCCAGCAAACCACTCAAAATTGGAGGGAAGTAACAAATCCCTCAGCGCCAAACCTCAAAGACCACCTCCCCCAAACCCCAAACCCATATTAATATAATATTTATATTAATATGATTTTTTTTCCTTTGTTGTATATATATTAATTATAATATCATTTATTATAACATAGTAAAATGAAATATTCATATATTTTTTATAAATATTAAATATTGTTAGAGAGATCAGCCAAGATCAACAAGCGAGAACTAAGATAAACTTCCACAAAGCATAAGCACATAAAAGCCAAAATGTATAATCAAGAGATTACATCAATAGTTGATGAAAATGTACAAAGAGCCTTGCTTATGTAGGCAAGAAGAAAGAAGTGAGAAGGAAAGAACCAACTATGACTAACCCTCAAGGTGATCAACACATGTGTGCATATGTGGAGGGTGATGGACAAATGTCTCCAACCTTCGATAAGGTGAGGAGAGAATATCTCCAACCTCTAATGAGGTGGAATGTCAAAATTACTAACCTCATGTGTGTGCATGTTGTGAGACAAAAAAGTGAGTAACCTCATAAAGTGAACTTAACCTTTAATGTCAAGGTTAAGTTAGACTTAGCCACTAAGTGTGACTTAAGCCTAGGTGTGGGTTAGGATAAACCCTACACACTAACAAATTACATTTATATATTTTAATCCAAATATTAATTTATTATATTGCCTAATATTCATCATGAGTAATGTGGGTTAGTGACCTTATGTGAAGATGAATAAAACATACCAATTAATAGTGTTAGAAGAAGTGCAATCATCATAAATCAGATTGCTAGGATAAACATTACAAATAAATATTCTAAAAGCAACAAGTATATCACTATGGATGAGTGATGGTGGATCATCATCATATGTGAGTGAAGGTATGATGTGTATCTATATCATATGTTCATAGGTTTAAAATGAGAGAAAAATTATCATTATACACACTATCAAGTATAAAAAGAAGTTAATGCATTCAAAGAACATGAATCTATGGAGACAATATAACAACACATATAAGAGATGCATCATTAAAAGTTGTAATCATTTAATGCATAGTGAAGGAGGTAAAACTATATTTTCTATGGCCCTCCTACAAGGTGTACCATAATGTATATCCTCACTAGTTATGTACTCACAACTATCACAATCTATATGATCATCATTATGTTCATGCATAAATTACATAAGTGTATCTGATAGGTATGGATGAGCACTAATCAACTCCATGAAGGAAAGAAAATATAAGAAATGATAAAATGTCACCTTCATAGAAGACATATCCCTAGCCTTAACACAACATGTCATAAGAATATCCATTATTGAAGTCTTGTAAAATAACTAAAAGAGAGATTTTATTTTCCACTCCAATATCAAGCATTTAATTGTGATATTTATATGATTATTTATGTTTTCCTTCATTGTATATATATTAATTATAATATTATAATTACAATGAAGAAAAATTAAATATTGATATTACACAACATAATATATTACTTTTTCTTTTGTGCCTCGTAAACTTTTTTCACGTGACCGGTGACACTAGCACGACACGCCCTCCGGTACCACGGGGACGGGGGAGATTAGACCTCATGACCATCTTTACTGCAATGGAATTACTTAGCGAATCGAGCCAGGGCCCCCGCCTTCACAACATAATATATTACTATTTAGATTATTAAAAATATATTAATATTTAAAACATATACACAAATATATATCAATATTTCATTTTACTATAATATAGCATAAATATAAATATATTATAATGATAATTCCATTTCTTTATATCATCAATAATTTAATATAAATATTATCATTAATATATTATGAATTATATTATTCTATTGATATTTAAAATAAGAATTTTATAATTAATATATACAAATATATCAATATTTAAATCACTATAATGTTTCAATATTTAATATTTATTTAATAATAAAATGTATATTAATTCATATTTAATATATTTTTTAATATTCTTATGTGCATTAATATATTTTTTTGTTATTAAAGTGCAAAAAAAATTACTATAATATAACATAAATATAAATACATTATAAATTTGTATAATAAATAATTTAATATAAATTTTATTAGTAATCATATATAATGAATAGTGAATGGGGTTGTGCTTGAATGGCAAAGACCATAAGGTTCTCACGATGGAGATCCAAGTTCAAAACCCCAAGTAACATGTGGCTTCTAAGTTGATTAAGTTCGTTAAGTGGATGTGTTGATGGGGAGGAGGTCCCCCTTGTGACTTTGAATGCTTACAGAACAAAAAAATTAAAAAATCCTGTTGTAGGAAAGAAGGTCATGAGGTCCAGTCTCCCTCGTCCCCGTGGTACCAGAGGGCGTGTCGAGAACTACAGTTTATATGGGGGCTACCTAGTCCTGCAGTCTATATATATATATATATTGTTAATATTAATATTACACAATAAAATATATTAATATTTAGATCACATCTAAAAATTAATTTATTTTATTATGTAATATTCATATTAATATATATCAATATTTCACATATAAGGGTACATATTTAAAATACCAAAAATAATAAAATTTATTATAACAAGTAAATGAAATATTCATATATATAATCAAACCTAAATGTTTCTATCTTCATGTATTAGAAAAATTAATCAACACTCAAACAGAGAAATCCAACATGAACTTCAAAATGTTGATATGCCACAATACTTTTATGCATTCAATATACTATAAATTAATAGTGTAATATTCATATTAATATATATCAATATTTCACAGATAAGGGCACTAGGCTAAAAACCAAAGTACATATTAAAAATATCAAGATTATAATTACAATGAAAGAAAATAATAAAATTTATTATAACAGAGTAAATGAAATTATAATGAAACCCAAATGTTTTAAGGTTTATGTAGTAGAAAAATTAATCAGCACTCAAATTGAGAATAATATCAATATTATAATTACAATAAAAAAAAATAATAAAATCTATTATAAAAGAGTAAATGAAATATTCATATATATAATCAAGCCCAAATGTTTTTGTTTTTAGGTTTATGTAATAGAAAAAATAATCAGCACTCAAACTGCGATGCAAGTGAATACTCTCCCTTGCAAATCTGCAACACAATACTCAAACAAGCCTATGCAAGAAGGCTGAAAATAAAATATTACACTAGAAATATCAAGAGAAATCCACAACCTGTATTTAATTGAATCCAAAATTGTATTATAAGATTAGGAATATTATGAGCTTCTGAGAATTACACATCCAACACCTACAAAAATAAGTTTCTCCACCTCTGGACTTCTTCCCCAACATCTGGCTCTATATCAATTTTCTTCTTCCCAGCTCCAAGAAAAACCCATCACTTATTCCTCTCACTGCTCCCTCATTTTTTAAAATTTTCTAAAACGGTTTATGCGTTTCGTGCCTCTCCTTCCCAGATTTTAGAACATTTTGAATTTTTTTTATTTTGATAAGAAATGAGAAAGTTATGCCCATTTTATCGAGACTGAGTTTCATAATTACGACCCAGACATGCAACAACATGCAAAGCTTGTGGCCCACATGGTTTCATTACAATTTCCCATGGTTTCACTAAAACCATCAACTGGAACCACCTCTTGGAAATCCACACCCTTCTTGGAGGTTGCAATTTTAGAAATAAAAATAGGAGTTGTTGACCCACTTATGACAGAATCTTCCACTAAATCAGCCCCACCAAAATACAAATTAATGCATATCTCCAAGTGGATGCCTAGGAAAGTTTCTCCCCACTAATGGAGGAATTTAAAAATCACTGGGGTATTTTTCTTTAAAATTACATTTATTAATATACCCCAAGAAAATACATTTGTTGAAAATTTAAATATTATTTCCCAAGCCCATAAACATTATTGAAAATAAACCAAATTAAAATAACAATATTTTTTAGACACCCAAGGTAAGAAGTTTATGAGAATACACTCACAAATATGGAGTTGAATGGTAGGAGCATCCTTTCAAATTGCAACCAATCTACAACGACTCCATCACTGATATATCTGCACAGAAATGCTATCTCTTTTTCCTCTTTTTCTAGCATCTTTGTGAAACAAGCTTCACTTTCCTTGAACAAATCTAAAATTTATTCTTCTCTCCTCTCGTGGTTTTGTATCCGCCACATACTTTCCTCCACCAAATTCTCTCTACTCTCCTCTTGTTTGTGGGATCCAACCCACCACAAACCAACCACCTCCACCAAAATCCACCTGCATCATCCTCCACAATCCTTACAAACAAATATGCAGCATCTACAACATACTTCTGTTCTCTATTCCTCTTTTCTTCTACCATTTTATCTAAAAACAAAATATCATCATCAAAAAATAAATTTACCTCAGCTTCAACATCAATTTCCGCTATGACATCTTTCACATCCTCATCAACTTCAACTTTTTGTTCTTTACCCTTCGCTACTATGACAATCTTTTACATCCATTCTTCTTTTGTCACCAACATTTGTGCTAACAAATCATCTTCTTCTCCATGCTCTACTGCTACAGCCTCTTTGTATTCTATCACTTCATCTTCAGCCTCTTCCTTCTCGTTGTCCACCTCTTTATCTTCAACCACTGATGTATATAAATTTTCATCTTCCTCATCATGCTTGACCAATTTATCACACCGCTAGACTTCCAATCGATCCAATCTCATGTTTATATCAACCACCATTGCTAAAATCTTCTTCTTTTCATATTACCCCATCCATACCATTGGATGGGCTTCTTCCCCACCAATATCCCCATCTTACTCACTACTGTAATCTCATCTTCAATCTACAAAACAAATTCTTTCACGGATTCAAGCTCTTCCACTGCTCAAGACTCCTCTCTACCTGCAACAGCCCTCACACAAGATTCTCCTCTATCACTTCACTCTCCTGTAGGTCTTGGTGGATCCTCTACATGCTCAATACCTCCATCTCTGATACCATCTGATGCAAGTGAATACTATCCCTTGCAAATCTGCAACAAAATATTCAAACAAGCCTATGCAAGAAGGCTGAAAATAAAATATTGCAACATAAATATGAAGAGAAATCTACAAATTTTATTTTATTGAATTTGAATTTACATTACAAGATTAGGAAGCTTATGATCTTCTAAGAATTAAACATCCAACACCTGTAACAATAATTTTTTCCACCTCTGGACTCCTTCCCCAATATCTGGGTCTATATCAATTTTCTTCTTCTGAGCTCCAAGAAAAACCCATCACTTATTCCTCTCACCACTCCCTCATTTTTTAGAATTTTCTAAAATGGTTTCTAGGTTTTGTGCCTCTTCTTCTTAGATTTCCATAACATTTTGAATTTTTTAATTTTGACAAGAAATGTGAAATTTATGCCCATTTTACCAAGACTGGGTTTCATAATTACGAACCAGACATGCAACAACATGCAAAGCTTGTGGCCAACATGGTTTCATTACAATTTCCCATGGTTTCACTAAAACCATCAACTGGAACCACCTCTTCGACATCCACACCCTTCTTGGAGGTTACGATTTTGGAAATAAAAATAGGATTTGTTGAACCACTTATGACTAAATCTTCCACTAAATCAGCCCCACCAAAATATAAATTAATGCATGTCTCCAAATGGTTGCCTAGGAAAGTTTCTCTCCACTAATGGAGGAATTTACAAATTACTGGGGTATTTTTCTTTAAAATTACATTTATTAATATACCCCAAGAAAATACATTTGTTGAAAATTTCAATATTATTTCCCAAGCCCATAAACCTTATTGAAAATAAACCAAATTAAAATAACAATATTTTTGGTGATGCAATATTGCCATTGACTGTGGATTCTCCTGCATCAGATCCCTGGGGTAAGAATTTTGTGAGCATACACTCACAAATATGGAGTTGAATAGTAGGACCATCCTTTAAGATTACAAGCAATTTGCAGCCAACTCCATCGCTGATATATGTGCACAAAAATACTATCTTTTTTTCCTCTTTTTCCAGCATCTTGTTGAAACAATCTTCACTTTCCTCAAACAAATCTATACTTAATTCTCCTCTCTTCTCATGGTTTTGTATCCACCACATACCTTTCTCCTCCACTAAATGCTCTCTACTCTCCTCTCCTTTGTGGGATCCAACCCACCACAAACCAACCACCTCCACCAAAATCCACCTGCATCATCCTCCACAATCTCTACAAACAAATATGTAGTATCTACAACATACTTTTGTTCTCTACTCCTCTCTTCTTCTACCATTTTATTTGAAAACAAAATATCATCATCATAAAACAAATTTACCTCATTTGCAACATCAATTTCTGCTGTGACATCTTTCACATCCTCATCAACTTCAACTTTTTGTTCTTTACCCTTCACTTCTATGGTAATATTTTCCATCCATTCTTCTTTTGTTGCCAACATTTGTGCTAACAAATCATCATCTTGACCACGCTCTACTATTGCAACCTCTTTGTATTCTATCACTGCATCTTCATCCTCTTCCTTCTCGTTGTCCACCTCTTTATCTTCAACCACTACTACACATAACTTTTCATCTTTCTCATCGTGCTTGACCAATTTATCACACTGCTAGACTTCCAATCGATCCAATCTCATGTTTATATCAGCCACCATTGCTAAAATCTTCCTCTCTTCATATTACCTCCATGCATCCCATAGGACGGGATTCTTCCTCATCAATATCCCCATCTCACTCATTGCTGCAATCTCATCTTCGATCTACAAAACAAATTCTTTTGCGGTTCAAGCACTTCCACTGCTCAAGACTCCTCTCTACCTACAAAAGCCCTCACATGAGCTTCTCCTCTACCGCGTCACTCTCCCATAGGTCTTGGTGAATCCTCTCCATGCTCAAGACCTCAGTCTCTGATACCACCAAATGCAAGTGAATACTCTCCCTTGCAAATCTACAACATAATACTCAAACAATCCTATGCAAGAAGGCTGAAAATAAAATATTACAACAAAATTATAAAGAGAAATCTTCAACTTGTGTTTTATTGAATCTAAAATTACATTACAAGATTAGGAAGCTTATGAGCTTCTAAGAATTACACATCAAACACCTACAACAATAATTTTCTCCACCTCTAGACTCCTTCCCCAACATCTTGGTCTATATCAATTTTCTTCTTCCTAGCTCCAAGAAATAGCCCTCACTTATTCCTCTCGCTAATCCCTCATTTTTTGGAATTTTTTAAAATGGTTTTAAATTGTTTTTGTTTGATAAGAAATGAGAAAGTTATGCTCATTTTATTGAGATTAGGTTTCATAATTATGACCCAGACATGCAATAACATACAAAGCATGTGGCCCACATGGTTTCATTACAATTTCCCATTGTTTCACTAAAACCATCAACTAGAACCACCTCTTGAAAATTCACAGCCTTCTTGGAGGTTACAATTTTGGAAATAAAGGCCAATGGAGTGGTCTTGAACTTCATGTTTAAGACACATACATCTTTGAGTGTCATGTCCAATGGAGTGGTGAAATTGATAAAAGGCCTTCGTATCAAAGGAATATGATTGCATCTTACTTGGATTAAGAGGTCTAACATGTGGAAGCTTGATGAGATTGCTTTGTAAAAGTTGTGTCATAATAGCATAGAGAGATTATGTTAAGAGTGTGAAGTTTCTTATTTTTTTTTCAACTTGTAAGAGGTGGGGGTAGGATATGATGCTACCACCACATGCTTTCTTATGTTATTTGCTGAAATTTCATTTATCTTGATGAATTTATTATTTTTGTCTTTTGAAAGAATGATTATGAGAGGCTTCATATTGACCAACTGGAGTTGATGAGGGATTATACTCATACTGACTAACCAAAAGTTGGTAATCACGAAGAGCCATGCAAAGATGAGTGAATGAATCACATCGCATCAACAATTTCTTATCACAGATGTGAGGTTGTAAGCTTCCTATAAATATTCTTTGCACATCAGCATCTAGAATAGAATATTGTATTTGTGAGAAGAGGGCTTGATAATGGCCCATAAAATTTGTTATTTCCTCTTTGATTCCTTTTTTGCAATGAACCAAGTCTATTAAAGTGACTTGAGGTCCAATGTTCACTTGAAAATGATCAAGTAACTTCTTAACTAATTGTGAGAAAGAAGTTATAGAATTAGGAGTTAGCGAGAAAAACCAATCCAAGGTTGTGACTTTGATTGACCTAGGAAAGAGTTTTTCCATGATCACAAACTCAAAGAAGAAATCACTACACATTGTGGTAAAGGTTGCCACATGGTTGTTAGGGTCTCCCTTCCCATTATATTTCTCAAAGTGAGGGGTATCAAATTTCTTGGGCATCAGAATTGTTAGGATGGAATAGGACAAAGGGCTATAGATATAATGTGTTGTTATAGTAGGTTTAGGTGGACTATTGCTCATGTTAGCCAATTGTTCTTGGATGGAGCTCATATTTTGCAATAATTGGTTTATGATATGATCAGAAGCTGAATCAGGTAGAGATTGGAATGAATTGGAAGGACTAGGTGATGGTTTATGAGTAGCCTTTTAGAATGTGATAGGAGGTTTAGATGTAGGTGGAGTCACATTAAGTGTGTAACCATATGGAATTGTACTATAATGGTGAACAAGATTCCCAGTGGATAACCCAACACATGTGGTGTAGTTAGCACTATTACTTGGCTATGTAGTAGTGATGAGAATTGTAGAAGTATAATTAGGAATAGGGAGTGTAGGTATGAGAGTGTAGGAATAGGGAGTGTAGGTATGGGTGTAGAAGTATAATTAATTGAATAGCCAAAGACTATTTATTCAATTAATTAATATTCTTCCTATAGTTTAGTTCCTTAGGTAAATAAATACAAATATTTACTTACCTAATCCCATCTCACATCACCAAATATTAAATAAACTTCAATATATATTTAATTCACTCATTTGTCTCAACTTTGGTTGTGTTGACTAAATCAAATCAATTGCCATTATTAGTCATTTACACATGCATAACCATGATTAATCAAGGCATTATGTACTCAAGTCACCATGTAGGTAACTTATCATTTAACATTTAAATGAATGATACTTGGAGGCATGGGGAAGATTTGTGCTACCTTCAATGGAATCACTTTTTTATCCTCGTCATCCAATCCTTTCAATGCACAATCTCAACCCTTGATTCTTCTTGAATCAAAGGAATCCCTTTAGACACCTCTCATTCCTTAACACTTGGAATCCTCTCATGCCTCTAATCCTCTCAGGAAACAAGAGCCTTGGATCTCCTAAATTGATCCTAGGCCTCCATTACTTCCTCCAAAAATCTATTAATTGAGCTTCTTGCAAGTCATTTTTCATAACTCTTGAATGCACTGGTGGAGAGTAGAGAAGATAGCTATTCAATGGACATGAGGTAAATCTAGAATAGACATGGAGAGGTTTGACAATGAGAATGATATTGGAGGTGAACAACTTTAATTTAGAGTAATGAGGACAAAATTAAACCAATCAAGTGAGGGATTTCATATTTTCAAAGAGATAACAAGTTATAAAAGGAGAATTAAACTAAATAGTATTAATCTCAGTTCAATACACTAGATCATTTGCAAAAAAACGTGTTACCAATAGGATCAAATCAGATCAAAGATGTAAATTCCCATGGTTACAAAAAATTAAATGTAACATCAATTATGTAACTGGCTGTTAATTCTAGTCATAGTCCAACATTTTTCTGCTTTCCTTATAAGAGAACTGGTAGCATTGTAATAAGGGGATTCTGGGATTTGGATACAAACTATCCAAACATTTGGGAAATAGCTTTCTGTAGAAGCAGGTGATTAAATTTTTGGTTGCAAGGGCATATTTTTCTTTGTAAGTGAATAAATTTATAAATGTCATTGTTTCTTTCCAGATTAAGTTATGTGAAAAACATTGCATGTGTGTCACTAGTAGAAATATGGCAAATAAATGACCAGGTGACTAAAACTTTTAGTCATGTGACCAAAATTTTATGCAACACAACTATAAATGACTAAATAAATGACTAATTTGGTCATCAGTTGAAATGACTAAATAAATGACCAAATAAATGACTAAATAAATGACTAATTTGGTCATCGGGCAAAAAACACAACTAAATAATTGCTCAGACAAATAAAAATTACTAAACAAATGACTAAATAAATGACTATTACTCCTCTATTCTTTTTTTCTTTCCAATTTGATCGTAATCCATGAATTGAAAGACAATACAAGGCAAGGCAATAAATGTCCACTTAGACCAAAGGAATAAAGGGAGAGAAAGGATTGAACAAAGGGTTAAGAAGAAAAAAGACAAATCATACAATAGGAAATATACAAAAAAAATTAAAAATAAGACAAGAAACTAGACAAACTGGATAGATACAAATAAATTAAAGACAAAATTATTAATTATAAAACTTTTAAATATACTATAATATTGATAAATTATTGAATTTTGCAAGTCCGGTATGCACAAGTATAATGTAAGTTAAATTAATTTAAATTATATAATTTAATAACTTAAGTTGTATAATTTATAACTTATATAACAAAGTAATTATATAATTTAATAATATTTGATATTATTTAAATATTATAATAATGAATAATTATATTGTAATATAATTTCATAATTTTATAATTAAAATTATAATATAAGTTTTTTCCTTGTTGTGCATGAGTTTAGTTCACTTTAGTTTTAGAGGGAATTAATGGAGGGAATGTTGGTTTATGTATTTTGAACAAAAAGGTGAAACCTGTGAAGAAGTAAATCATGGGTTTAGTAGGAGAAGATTGTTCAGGCTAAGCACGAGAAGGGTTGTTGGTTCATCTTAGTTTCATACCTAGACAGGTGAAGACTTGTGGTGTTGGCATGGGTGCATCAGAGTAGGATGCAGGGAATCTGTGTGGTCTTGGATCTAGGTACTTGTAGGGAAGTCCAAGTAGGATTGGCCTAGTGTGCAATTTTGGTTTAGGTTTGCATTGTGAGGACTTGGAGGATTGAAGATAAAGGAGTAAGTAGTTGAATAGGAGAAGATTGTTCATGGCCGTAGTTCTTTGAGTTTGGAAATAGTTTTGAGATCATCGTGTGAATGAAGAAAGGAGGGAATTTTTGGATTTCCAACTATAGATGGCAGATTTCAAAGGAGCAACAATAATAATGAGATAACAAATGGTTTTATGAAGTAGAGGTAGGGTTTTTCACATACCTCTATTCTTCTCTTAGCCTGCTCTAAAGTTTTGTATCTTTGAAAGCTTGGTGCTCTGTCATTAGTGACTGTTCTATCTCTTTCAATGACTATATGAAGAGGTCTCATGGTTCTTTATTGATAAAGTTCTACTTTTTCCATTCATGATTTATACTTAGAATACCTTGGTAAGAAGGAATTTGATGGTCTTCAACCTATGACTTAGACACTGCCCTTGTGTGTGTCATTCGACCTTTGAAAGATGATTGTATTTTCAAAATGACTGTCACAAAATAGAGAATGGAAGCTTATTGTTGAGAATGCAAGAGTATTCCATGATTTGTTTCATTCCTTAAATCTTCTCTTCATTGTATTTACTATCTCTTACTACAATCTTGATAGTAACCTTTGTCATGAAAACCTTCTTCATCACTTCATACATGAACTAATCTTTGTTGTCCTATCACAAACTTGTCTACAGATTCCTTAATACAAAGATATCATTGATGATGACTGTCCTTTGTATGCAAAAATATGTAATAGTCACATTCCCTTTGTCCATCTATTGCTATGACTATCATATAGGCTATTATCTTAATTTTCATAAACTTGGAGATTCTATTCATAGAATTTTGACTGTAAAAAATCCTCTCTGTTACTTTGTTATTGATATATGACATAGTTTTCACATAATTCACATTTGGATGCAAAAAGACTATCAATATTCCACTATCTTTTCTCTACTGTTGTAGCCCACTTTGGTGACTATGATTAGGGAATCTCTTTAAATGGATAGTGATCTCCTCTTTTTTGTTGTGGTGTTGTGCAAATTACTATTTTTGATGACTGATTTCACTTTCAGTTTGATGACATGATTATCATCACTTTCAAAGGCACTTGTGTTACTGTTATAGCATCTATATAATGACTATCTTTGCCTGATAAAATCTTCAAGGATCAGTTAACTAATTAGGTAAGGGTTTGTATTTTGACAAAAGTGTTTGGCTTCATAGATTTTTTACTTTTATCTTTTCAATGCTACTACAGACAGTAATATCTACCCCCTCCTTTGCAATCAAAGGCATGACTGTATTCTCTATGTTGTTTTTCCTATTGTCATGATTGTCATTTGAAATGGTTGACATCTTGAGTCCTTTATTTGGTGACTTTGCCTGTGATTTTGGCAAGTGATTTGCTGCTATGAATACTTCATCACAATAGTTATTTAATTAGGGTTTTAAAGTATAATCTTGATAATTCTTTTAGTATTTCTTCTAAATGCTATTTATCTTTTGGTTTACATAGCTTTTCTATATTTCTAAGTCAAACAACTTGTAAAATGTATAATTGTCTGCATGGGAATGAAATTGAATTGTTGTTGATGCTTGTTATTCTCATGGACATGTATTGAAGCACTTACTCTATATGATGCATGTACCTGAAAAAATGTTTTAGGTGCATATAAGTGTAGCAACTACATTCATGGGTGATAAAGCTTGTTTGGAGAGGACTCAAGGAGACTTTTGAAAAGGCGGGCAAGGAATTGAGAGCTTGTTGGAATGAATTTGAAGTCGGTGAGGCCCTCTGCAGTAAAGTTGAATTGGGGATGCACTCTGCAGCAAATTCAAAGGTAATTCAAAACCCTCATTGTCAAAAGTGAACTAATATTTTCATGATATTTGGGGAAGTTACTTGTGGGCGTTCCCCAGGAGATATTTTCATGATTGAAGCTTGAAAACTCAAAATAAAATGTTATCTTCAGTATTTGTGAAGTTGATCCTTAACTGATGCTTGAACTCAAATAAAACCACACCTCTACTCTACATGATCTCCCTGCATGATGACTAGCCCAAACTGAAGGAAAGGTTATCCTAGCTGGACCATATGCATGATTAAAGATTACCTTTTAAGATTTTATATTTAAAGGCCTTTTAGGCATAGGATAGCTTATTATACTAAATTAATACTGGAATGCACAATATTACAGATGGACCAACGTTGAAGGTTGACTATGGATCAATATCATGCATATGATGAGAGAGTAAGCAAGGAGAGGGAAATGGAAAAATATCCATGTCCATGTAATGACTGTCTTGGTGGAAAGGTGAAAAAAAGAAATGTGATTTATCGACATATGATAAGATATGGGCATAGTGGTATAAGCCCATGGGCTTACAATCATTATGAAGATATGATAGAATTGCATACTGTGAGAGATGAAGAGGAAACAAACATAGATTAAGTGGTACCAAACATAGATGAAGAGGCATACATGTTAGACGAAGGGTTTGAAGTTGAAATAATGTTGAATGAGGGTCTAAACGATGATTGGGCTAAGTCAATGGAGGATGCTTTAAAGCATGTGTATGCTAATTGGAAGTTAAGTCATTTCATAACAATCCTTCAAATTCTTAACTTGCAAGTGGTGCATGGTTGGAAAAATGAGAGTTTACATCAATTCTTGGCATTATTAAGTTCGTTGTTACCAGCTGACTCCACATTGCCAACAAAACAAAGTCAATGTAAAAAGTAGATCAGTAAGATCAGCTTGGGGTATGAAAACATCCACACATGTGTTAATGGTTGTGTATTATTTCACAAAAATCTTGCAAGTGAGAGTGAATGTCCGAAATGTCATGAAGCAAGGTATAGACAAGGGTTAAAATTAGTTGTGGTTCCTAGAAAGGTTATTCACCACTTTCTGATAATCCCATGATTACTCTGAATGTATAGGTGCAGAGACATTGTTGAACTTATGCAGTGGCATGCCCAAAAAAAGAGCAGTGATGGAAAATGACATGTGTCTGATTCTAAGACGTGGATGGAATTTGATAATAGATGGCCTAATTTTTCTCAAGATCCTTGTAATATAATGTTGGATTTTGGCTCTAGATGGGGTGAACCCATTCTCAGATCAAAGTACTAAATGGTTAACTTGGCCAGTGTTTTTAATAAATTATAACTTGCCTCCATGGTTAGCAACTAAACCATTTCTCTTAATGCTATCATTGATTATACTAGGAAAGAAAAGTGTGACTTCATATATAATAGATGCCTATCTAGAGTGATTAAATGATGAGCTAATGGAATTGTGGAAAGAAATTGAAGCAATTCAATCTTTAAGTGATGGTCATTCAATCAAATTCACTTTAAGAGCTTCCTTATCGGTTACAATTCATGATCTCCCAGCATATGGTACATTGTCTGGTCTCACTATTCATAGATACCATGGCTGTCTTGCCTGCAACTTTAAGGATTTTTCAAGGCACTCAAAAATTTTACGTACGTGTATTTATTGTGGACATCGTGCTTACCTTAAAGTGGGTCATCCATATTGTCAACAAAAAACACATTTTAATGGTCAAGAAGAGAATTGTTAAGCACCTTTGCTAATAATGAGTGATTACATTATAGAGAATGGACAAAAAAGAATGTCATTTATTGAAAATGGTGGGATTTCTGGTAGTATGATCCATGTAATGAAAGTGGTGTAAAATGGTTGTGCATATTCGATAAGTTGCCATACTTTAAGGATATAGCCATTATGCATATTGTTGACTTTATGCATACTGAGAAAAATATAGCCTATGCTATTATAGAAACTCTTTTTGGCACTTTTGATACTATTTCATCACATGAAGACTTTTTAGAACTAAAGATTTGTCAAAATCTTTGGGCTAAAAAATATGATGATGCAAAATGAGAAAGCCCAGTGCTCCTTATGTCTAGACAAAGTAACAAAGTGCACAATTCTTACAGTTGATGTCTTAGACTCACTTTCTCACTGGATATGTAAGTAGTACTATCATAAGCCGAACAGACATTAATAGCTTAAGAGGCCTAAAGACCCATGACTATCATGTTATAATCAAGAATATTTTACCTATTGTGGTAAATATATCAGTTTTGCAAAGGGGCCAAGATTGGCAATTATAAGGTTGGGCCTAATATTAAAGAGAATGAGTTCACATGTATTAGATCCTTCAAACTTTGATAGTTTGAGGGAGGAGGTTGTGGAAGTCCTTTGTCTATTGGAACAGGAATTTCCAGCAACAATCTTTAACATTTCTATGCATCTGTTGATACATCTAGAATATGAACTAGAGCATTGTGGTCCAACAACAACAAGATGGATGTATCCTATAGAACAATATATGAAGGTTTTGAAAAAAAGTGTTCATACTAGGGAAAAACTAGAAGGCAACATGTCTAAGGTATATTCAATGCAAGAGGCCATTGGATTCTGTACAGAATATATGAAGGTTTTTAAAAATGTCAATCAACATGTATGGGTGATGATGAAGATGAGAGAGTTGCAGGTGAAGTATTAGAAGGCAATGGATGTTTCTTCAAGATATCACATCAAGAAAGAAGTGTGATACATGCCTTTATTCTTTAAAACACATCTTCATTCGATAAGTGGCAAATGTTAAAAAAATTTACACAATTATTTATTTACACATTTATATTATTAATCTTACTCAATTGCATTTACACATTTATATTATTAATCTTACTATTCGCACATTAATATTCTATGTAGAAAATATGAAGAAGAGAATCAAAGTTGGATGTAACATCAACTTCAAAAGCACAGACGTCTTGATTTGGTTGGAGGTGATTCTTTTCCAAAATTTGAAGAATGGATTGCTAATGCAGTTTGTGATACAAAAGAAGAAGTTCAAGATATAACAACAGAGGAAAATGAGCTTTCACAACCTCCACATTTATGGGCTATGCATTTTAGTGGAATGTGGGCCTATGGAAGCCATTTAAGAGTGAAGGAAAAAGACAGGAAAGACAAATTGTGATTATGTTGTAAGTGTTGAATTTCTTCACGAAACTGGGAAGAAATTCTATGCTGGATTCATCTAAGAAATTACGCAAGTGGATTTTGGTGAAAAAAGTCCTATATTATTGAAATGTAAGTGGATCTGACCATCCGTAGTACATTTTGATGAGTATGAATTTGTACGTGCAAATACAGGACAATTTTTATCAGAGAGGGATGGGCCCTATGTTTTCCTTTTCAAATTAACCAATCATTTCTAATTGATGATGTAAGAAGCCCAGTATGGTTGTATGTCATTCAAATAGAGTCTCATTTGAAACAAAAATTCCTAGAAGTTGTTGATATAATGGCTGATGGGAAATATGTTAATTTACAAGAAAGATTCGAAGAAGTGGATGAAGATGATGATGGAATGTTTGGAGAAGATATTTTGACTACCAAAAAAGAGATTGGGAGAGAGAATGTATTGCATGACACAGATGAGGATGAGGAAGAAAATCAAGTAGATGCAAACACGAGTGATCAAGATTCTAATCATGTTGGCAATGCAGATGATTAGTGATGAGCCCCATTTTATGAACTTTTATTTAAGACTTGTATGTTGTTTTAAGCCTCTTTTTTATGTTTTAAGGACATGGACCTTGTTACTAATACCTATTTCAAAGCAAGAAGATAAGAAAGAGCATTAGTGTATAGGAATTTCTTCCACTTTGGGTTTTTCAAGGTAATCTCTTGTGTTGAGCTCTTCTTTTTGTTGTTTTTCTAGTTCTTGTCTTGTTACAGGTCATGCATATAACTAGCTATATTTGTACTAAAAATAAATTACTCATTTTTAAAGCACATATTGACTGTTTTTGTTTACTTACATTTTTGTGTTTAGAATTTCTGCAGAATTATATAAGTAGAAATAATGAGGATTATATAAGTAGAAATAATGATGATTCACACTATCATAAAGGCAATTAGTTTCTTCTCAAATAAAAGGATAAATAAATAGAGTTTCCTTTGGGTTTCAATCTATGTGCCACATTTACTTACTAAATTTTTGTTCCTCCATATGATGCTTCTTATATGCTCTCATCCTATGTCATGTCACTTGTCATAGACTGTCTCCTCTAATTTCTAAGAATGCATCTTATATGCTCTGTGAATGTATTTCATATGGGGACTATCCTTATATACTGTATCATTCAAATGAAAATGAAATCCTTATATACTATGGCTGCATTTGTTTATATGCTGTAGTTGACTTAAAATAATGGCTTTGTTTATATTCCACTCTTGTTCTACTTATTCAAGTTGTTGATTTATATATTATTGTTTATTTGGACTTCAAGAAATGAGGAAAAAGACTTTGAGGTGGCACAATTTAGATGATAGTGATCATATTGTTGAAGTTCCACTGACAGATTATGAGTGCTTTTGTAGAGAACGTGTGGCAAAGAATAGAGAATATTTATCACATCTTGGTTTGATAAACAAGCAAGTTGTAAATCCACTAAGTAGTATATTATTTCTTTAATTGTGTTTATGAAATTTTATAGGCAAGAGGCTTATGTATATAAGACATAATATGATATTTTTTTGTTTTATAGGAAAGAAAAAGAGTGCAAAGAAAATGTAGAGAGAAAACAAAAGGAAAGTAAAGAAAAAGTGCCACCAACTCGTAGAAGCCAACGCATTTGGGATTCAAGTACAAATGCAGTTGGTGAAAAGAATAGTTGTGATGATGTGCATCCTGATATAAATCATAGTGATGTGCAGCCTGATATAGCACATGGTAATGTGCAATGTCGTGATGATCTCTTAGCACAGAGTGTAAGAGAGATTATTGAAAACAATGAGATGAAAGGAACAGTAAGTCTGCAAACAATTTATTTAAGATTAAAGGATGTGTTTGAAGTGAAATCTACAGAGACCGATATTGATCTACCTACTCATGACACACATACTCATGATATGCCTGATGTGGCCAAGGATGATGAAGTTTTGGTTAATGAAAGTCATGAAGAGAGACCACTTGCATTTGATGTGTTTGCTATAACTTTTGATGGAACTAGTGGATCAACCAAAAATATTGGTGGTGGTTTAATAGAAGATGTGCCTGCTTTTGTCAAAAGAAAAAGATTGAGTCAAGATTTATATAGATCTATAGAGAGGAATGCAAAAGAAAGAAAATTAGAAGGCAAGAAGCTATTCTTGGTTGAGGTATCGAGAGATGGTGAGCCCATTGGGAAAAATGTTGCAAGGTGGGCCTCTGAGTTGGGTGTAATATGTAGGGCCCATTTGGATATTTGCAAATCAAATTTTACAGATGAAGATCCACGGAGTGTTGAAAATGTTACACAAAAAATGGAAAATGCTTTTGAGACTACTGGTGGACAAATCTCTAGAAGATATTACAAGGAAAAGATGAGACTTTTGACGAACAATTTTAGACACAATTGTAGAAAAATAATCTTGGAGGGAAAAGAGAGGTTAGAATCCACTCTATCTCCCAAATAGTGGGAGGCATTGAAACAAAATGTGCGTTTTGAAGAATCTCTGATAAAGAGTTATAAAGGAAAGAGGGCAAGAGATAATGTGATAGCTGGATATACATTTGGTTGAGGTAGGTTGCAGGCCAAAATGGACAAACTTGGAGTAAATGGCTTTTTGGTTCAATTTACGTTGGTTATTTATTTCAAATTTTTATTGAACTGACTATATGTTGATATTGACATTGTATTTTAGGTGGAAAATAGAAATAGAGAACCAGGTGTGGAAGATATGCTCAATTAGATGGAAGCACTAGATCCTAGTAAATCTAAAAGTAGTATGAAGTGGAAATCTAGTTCATCAACAGGGATTTCGCAGCCATCTATTAGATGCCCAGTAAGAGCCTCTGTAGATCATATCAACTCAAATGAAGGGTTCCAACATATAATGAGTTTCTTTCACGGTCTCACTAAGAAAGTGTCACACTTGGCTTCCTCTGTTAATCCTATAATTTCTCCATGGAATGACCATAATATTATGGATGCAGATGAGGTAAGAGGCTCTATTACACTATCCTTTCATTTCATGTGCTTGTTATTGGGTAAACTTGTACCATGTTTTTGTTATACTTCCTTGTGATTGTATTTTTTGGATACTTCAATAGTTATCATAGCTCTTGGATTCTGTTTGAAAGAAACCAACCAATTATACTTTACTTTAAAGGATTTTAACTCAAGATTGAGACCAATAAATGTAAATCATTTAGTAGGAATTAAATCAACTTCTAGTAAAAACCAATTAAAAGCATCCACACAATGATAGTAAATGTGCCTTGATAAATCTCAGGGATTTAAATAACTAAAAACAACCAAAATGGAGACTGTTAAGTAACTTATAAACTAAATTATTAACAGAAAATTAGAACGCCACAAGAATATCCATGAATTTATCCATCCTTGCCCATTATAATTTCAAAATATCATATGAAAGCAATGTCTTGGTATTGAAGTATAACTGGAGAGAATAATGTCCTGAATATATATATATATATATGATAGGTAGCTAGAGATTGACAATAAAACATAAAGAATAACAAAACAGATCATCACACATACATCACAATAAGATAACACATGCAATTACCTGGTAGCGGCCTTAGTTTCCCTTATAAATATAAGAAGCAAACAAGCTACAGGTCTGAATAGACAACCCTTTTCATGAGTAGCATCATTTGGTAACTAAAGCATAATTAAGAAAGAAACATTAAGGACACCATCGATTAACAAAGATCTGGATCTATTAGTCAATGTAGAGTACTCATGACTGCTAGCTTGGCAAGGTACTCCTCTCCATGTTGCAGAAGTTGCTAAATGCAATGTGCCCACTCTGATCACAAAATATGTGAAAATTGATTCTTATTTTCTTGACCCCTCTCACCCTATTCTGGATATAAACAGGTTCACCTTGGCAATATGATCAATATATTCTTGGGACACAAAAGTATCTGTGGAAATTATATCTTGCATGGCAAATTCCAACTTAAAGATTTTATCCAGATTTCTATGTGTGTTCTCTATCACCATGTCTTCATCATTAATCTGCTCTAGGGCTGTGAGTAATAACTGGGCCAATTCTTCTTTCCACATATTAATATCACGTATATTGCCCTCATTGTTAAAGAAAGTAGGAAATGCCACATCTCCATGTAAGTCAAAATCACTGATATCATCTGTCAATATAACATCAAACCTTTCATGTTTGATGATCAATGCATTACAATCCTTAATTGGGTGCTCATCCCTGTTTTCTTTGGTTCTTAGTTCTTCTTTCTTTTCAAGCATTCTGTGATGCAATCTTTTATGATCTTGATAAGAACTATGGGTTCTTTTGAGTAAGTTCCATATTTCATCACCATGCTTCATCATCTCCTCAAATTTTCTCTTTATCAATTCATAAGCCATTTGGTACTTGACAACTCTTATGTCACTTTATAGCTTATCACTTATATTCTGAAACTTCTCAGCCTTTAGTTTCCAATAATTGGCATCAACTATAGCCTCCATCATTATTTTATTTGGTTCTTGAAAAGGCGGCTGAGAACTAGATGATGACAGCAATTTGTCATTATTGGTGGCTAGCTCCTATCTTAACATGGCATTCTGTTTCTTGTATGTATTATGATCCTTCATCAATCTCTCAATTTTGGCTTTTGTGAACCTTGCAACATTAACATTTAGGTCAGCAGTTTCCATGGGATCAGTGTCCTCAATCCTTTGTATCAAAAGGTGACCAAATGCTTTGTTTGGATTCTCAATGATTTGTGGTCTTTTATTAGGAGGGTACAATGCCCATATCAGCAGTGTTCTCTTGTTGGGATCATATCCTAATCCTCTTCTAATCTCATCTAATGCCTCCATGTTGAGTTGCAACTTCTTGCCCTGATGTGAACTATTTAAAGTATCAAATACAATGGCTAAGGCCATATCCCATCTAGGAACCAATACTACACCTTCTTCTTACAGTAATGTCCTCCCCCTTTCTAGAGTCATATTCTCCAATTCTTTGTCAATCTCCTTTTGAAGCTCCAGTAATACTTCATCCCATATCTCAGGAGTAATAACTTTCATCTTTTCTCTAGCTTGTTTTTCCTTGTACTCGTACAAAAAGGCCTTAAATTTAGGTGTTTTAATAAAATCATTATCTAACATGAATTTTCTATTGGCTAGTTGCCTTATGTCTCCTGACAAGTCATCTGGTACTTCCATGGTAATAGCCTCTCTGTCCATAAGAGGTTCATACCCCTTGATTATAGGGTCATATCTCTGCACTCGCTCCTCAAATTCTTCCTCTTCTTCTACAATATTTGTGTCTATAGAGAAATTCATTTCTGGTGCGGGCTGAGGTGACAGATGGCTCAGGGGAGTTTCATACTCAGCTTGAGTTTCTTTAATTTGTTTTCCTTTTTTATCAAACACATGAGGGGGAACATTCATGATCAGCTCTGATGCATGTGTAATCATCATATCCAATCTTTCAATGGGGTCATCAATATCTTGGAAAGCTCTGGTGTATGTGGGGTTTTTATCTACCCTCCATGCCTCAGCTAGTATTGCCTTATTGTATAAACTTATCCTTTCCACTGATGTGTTTTCATCACAATTCCTGATTAAATCATTATCAACAAATAAAACATGTTGATATCCTTTCAACTTTTGTTTTGCTTTCACATTGTTTATAAAATGCTCTGGATCAAAACTTTCTCTAGCATTTCCAAGAGGTAATCCGAATTGTTCTAACTTTTTTTCAACCAATTGATAACCTTCATCAGAAAGAATTGTGAAATCTCCAAAGCACAGAGTTTCAGGCATGAATGACTATTTGTTATGACTCTTAAGGTGCATGAAATCTGAGCAAGCCAATTGCCTAACAATTTCTAAGTATGCAACCCTATCTAGACATGTCTTTGGTAGGAATAAAGGTTGTCCTTCATATCCAAACACTCTTATCATAACTATGCAGTCATTAAAAACATACCATTGACCCCAATTGTGACTGAACTTTCCTTCCTCATGTTTATCCTTTGGCCTTAGAAATCTCTATATTTCTATTGACAAGTTGTGATTACATGGACGACCTAGCTTTTTGTCTAGAGGTTTCACAAAAAACTCCTCAAAATATAAGAACTGAGACCTATCGCATATGCTATCCCAGATAGAAGTCCACATTTGCATAGGTTTTATATTTCCCCGGTTGTCTAGGTCTCTTACTCTTATACATTTATCCCACATGCACATATTTTGTCCTTCATACAATACCATATGCATAAACAGGGAATAATGCCTGAACTTATTCCCTCCATTCTTTAGAGATGTTAGCTCATTGTGTAGGCTATTTGCTAGTTATTCAGTACAATCAAAATATCATGCATCATGACTTTATATATCTGTAGTTAGAACCATAAGTGCAATCTCCATGAACATAGAAGCTTCGACAGCAAGTATTTGACAAACAAAGTAATATGTACATTTAAAATAATCTTCAAATAATATAATCGAATAGGGTGAATCCTCAACCCTTGAAAATACCCTAAGCTTGTTGTTTTCATCATGAGTCCTATGCAGGGGTAATTTCCATCTTTTATAATTGTTGCTCATATTACAGTACTCAGTCAATAAATCCCTGATTCTAAATTTTTCATCCAGGCTTGAATCCAATTGAAACACTGTTGCAATTTAATCTCTGGTAATGGGAAAGAAACTAGACCCGTCATCCAACTCAACCAAGAAAGTTTGAGGGTTTTACTTTTTTGCAAAGAGTATTAACATATGGACATTTATGAACACATTTGGCAGTATCAATTTACCCAAATTTAGCCTCCAAGGATTCGAGACAGGCTTTTGCCTGTGCATCTTTCTATAATGATAGACATAGAGATCATATCCTCTAACTAGAGTCCAAATATCCCCTATCTATTTGTATAAATCATCTAATTTTTCAGCGTGTGGGTTTAGTTGAGCATTCCTTCTAGATTTTTGTCCCAACCAAGGGGCATTGATCTAATGAATCTTGGTTCAAATTCCTATCTCTGGTTTTTTTCCTTTTACTTTTAGGGTTTTGAACTATTTCTTCCATGTTCTATTATTATGGAAGGAGCTCAATTCTATGAATGTGAATGCGAAACAATATGTATAAGCCAGTCAAAAGTACTTACTTGATCAATCGTTCTAGTTCTGAATTACTATCCCATTATGCCCTGCTATCTCTCCTTACAATACCCTCAAGAATTGCATTCAATAAACTTAACTCTAGTGTAATTAATGGTGCTTCACTATATTTTTCACATCATCAGAGGGACATTTAATTATTTGAATAGAGGTCATTGGATTGCCACCATTATGTCTTGTCACTATGTCTTGGGATTGTGCGTTTTGCAATCTCATTTACTTCACTATTATTTTTGTTTGAGACTTCAGTGTAACCCCAAATGGTGTCACATCGATAACATAAGTCTCTTCGATCAAGAAATCCCATTGATATTTAGTTGTTCTTCAAACGTCTCTTGTTTTTATTTCATCACCTTTTCGAAGAGACTAAGAACCCCTCTCTTCGATACAGTAGAGTCACTTTGAAATATCTTAATACTCTTCATACTGTCTATTTATCGGTGAGACTCCATTTATTGTTGAGACTATAAACAGTGTCACCCTGACATCCCAAACTCCCTTTGCGAATTATTTTTGATATTTTTCATTTGATCAAGATGACACATTTTGGTGTCATGCCAATATGCCTTGTATGTTCGATGTGTTTGGGGTATTGGTAAGACTACCAAGTGACTCTTACCGACATCCCTTGTCAAGATGTCATCCTTTTATGCCTTCAGGCCATCGAAGAGACTCATTATTGAATCTCCCTGACATAGTATCATCTTTTCGATATTAGTTATAAATTTGGAAGCATAATGATTATGAATACAATATTTTATGGTGAAGGTGAAGGAATTTAGGATTAACGATATGAATGGAAAGGTGGTTTTTTTCAATCTTATTGGGATTATTGCGGTAAATGGCAAAACTTTAGGGTTTTGAAATTTTGATCCAACAGAATGAACCTACCCTCAACGTGCAATACTACAATTCTAGCCATTATAACCTTTGCACTGATGCTTTACATAAATGTGTTATCATGAATTATCTCACTATTCTACTTACAGAACCAAAAGAAATGTGCAATACTACAATTTACCAGGTTCTATTTCAAACCATTTTTCTTGAGTATTCACTTTATTATTGTTGTCCTTGTCATGTTTATGACATGCTCCTATGTTGCATTATGTCATTTAACTCTATCATTCTAGACAGTCACTTTTAGTATGTCTTAGTAAAGCTCTTAATCACTGATCCTAAAGTCAAGTCTGTTATATCTGCTTTGTTGATGTCATTCCAGGGGTTCTTGGTCACTATCTAATGGTTTTGATAGTGCCTTTATCTCTTCTCTTTGTTTGGTGAAACCCTACTAGCTGTTGCATCTCTTTATCTTCTCCTATACCTTCCATGCTATGGACTATCCTAAGACAGAGATATGGACTATCATCTTACAACTTTTATTGTCTCCTTTATCATATGAAGGACTGGGACTATCCCTTCTTGTTGAAAATCTTATGCTCATGACTATAAGAATCCTCCTATAAACTGGAATCTATTGCTTACAATAATGGAAGAATCTCACAGCATACCTTGACTTAGTCATTTAATAGTGGAAGAAAAATGTTAATTTGAATAAAAATTTATAGTTTTTGTATTCTTTACATGACTTATATTAATTTTTACATGATGATTAAACCACATGTAGAGAAATTATATGAAAGAAGAACAAAAAGAAAAAGGCCCTATCAATAGAGCTCTCTACAAAGCTGCACAACTTGAGGACAATGATGATAGTGATTATGATGAAGGGGTAAATCATAAAACACACAACAATAGAAATGGAATATAGAAAATAAAATATTTATTTATTGATTTGGACAACTTATTACATTATAGAAGCTCAATTACAATCAGAGGAATAACCCTCCACAGGCTGCAACACATTACGACCTCCTATCACAAGACTCTGGAATCATCTACCTTCTGTAAGCCCAAATTGGCTAGGGTTTCTATTTTCCCTTCCTATTCTTGACTCTACACTTTCCCCCGTAACTCCACTACTACCTAGGGTTCCCAAAAATGGTTATTAATAACCTTTTTTGGTGGCCAACAACCCAATTTCAAAATTTACATCTCCCTCCAAAAATAGGTCAACTTTCGGGAGCCATAACTTTTGATCTGGGTGTCCGATTGATGAACTATTTTATGCACCAGAAAGCTCACGGAGTGCGCTATGTGTTAAGAACCAACTCTGTTAGTTCTAGCCATTTTTGGGCTCGTATAGGGCTGTTTAGTGCCTCAAACCTGAGTTTGAATAATTTTCAGGAAACAAAAACTTTAATATCTTTCAGCTCGCAAATGATCTTTGCATGATTCCTTCACCAAAGGCCTTATTTTTCAGTTATGAATCTTCTTGTAAATATTCACTTCATTCTGTGCCCAAATGCAAACTTTCTAAAAATACCAGGTTGCTATTTTTAGCAGTTTGGAAAAACTAAAAGTTCTACATCATTATTCAAGCTATTATGGAACCAGAACCACAAATTTTGAAAAGAAATGGAAAGAAAATCAACAATTTTGAAAGACAATTTTTTTAGGTGATGCATGATTTCTCTTACACCACTAAATGCTCCTGCATCAGACACCCAAGGTATTTGAGAAGCGACCCTGTCACATCTCAGGTGTTTGTGTGAGGAAAACCCAAATGGTGAACCTCTGCCTTAGACAACCAAGAAGAATCTTCAACATGCCTTCATTTCCATTTCACCAGATATTCTTCATATTGCCTATTCTGACTACTTCTTCCCACATGGCTATCCAAGATCTCTTCTATCTCCTCTATTGTAGATGCCGGAATACTCCACTGTTCCTCTTTTGGTCCATCCTCTATTCCACCTTCATGATATTCTGTTTAATCAGCAATGTTGAACACATGGGAAATATTGATCCCACTTGGTAGCTCTACCTCATATGCATTTCCTGAATCATGTTTCTTTAAAATTCTGCATTGTCCAAATTTCTTCATTTTCAGCTTATTGTATGTTCCAATTGGGAACCTTTCTTTTCTCAAGTGAACCATGACTTCAACTCCTACCTAGAATTCCTTATATCTCCTCTTCTGATCTACCTTAGCCTTATAATGAATATTCATCTTATTAATGTGCTTTCTCACCTCTTCATGCAAATTCTTCAAATGTTCTGCAAAGTCTTCGACTTTAACACTTGTCTTTTCTCCTTTATCTAGCTTCCGTAACTCAGAAGTATTTCTTGGGCTATTGCCATATACAATCCAGAATGGTGATTTACCAGTACTCCTATTGACAGAATTATTGTAAGCAATTTTTTCATGTGGTAAAATCAAATCCCATCCCTTGGGCTTATCTCGTATTAAGCATCGTATCAGGTTACCCAAACTCTTATTCACCACTTCTGTCTATCCATCAGTCTGTGGATGGTGTGCAGAACTGAACTTCAAATCTGTCTTCAACTTCTTCCACAATGTCCTCCAGAAATAACCAACAAACTTGGTATCTCGATCTAAAACTATGCTCTTAGGTAGACCATGTAGTCTCACCACTTCCTTGAAAAATAACTCTGCAATATGAACAACATCATTAGTCTTCTTACAAGGAACAAAATGTGAAATCTTTGAGAATCTATCCACCACCACAGAAATGGAATCATGTCCTCTCTGTGTCCTTGGTAAACCAAGAACAAAATCCATACTAATATCATCCCATGGCTTCTTGGGTACAGGTAATGGCTGATATAGACCTATATTCTAACTTGCTCCTTTCACCATCTGACATACTCTACAACTCTACAACAATTTCCTCACATCCTACTGCAATTGTGGCCAATAATAGTTTTCACCAACAATAGCAATGGTCTTATCTCAACCAAAATGGCTGGCTAATCCTCCACTATGCTTCTCCTTAATCAGGGTTTCTCTCATAGAACTCCTCATAATGCACAGCTGACTTCCTCTAAACAGCATGCCATCTTTGATTATGAAATCTAACCATTTTGTCCTATCTAAAGTAACAGGTTCCAAACAAGCTTCCGAAGCCTCTGTAAAATCTAGATCTTTTGGATACAAACTCTTGAGCTCATCGAACCCAAAAACCTCTATCTTCATTTCTATCAACAAATTTTGCCTTCTGCTCAAGGCATCTGCAAATCTGTTGGACTTCCCACTCCTGTGCTTTAAAACACAAGTATAACTCTGCAAAAACTCAACCCATTTTAAATGCCTTTGGTTCAACTAACTGAAAGTTGATAATCACAAAGAGATGTGTAAAGATGAGTGAATGAATCATAATGCATCAACAATATCTTATCATAGATGTGAGCTTGTAAGTTTCCTATAAATATTCTTTGAACATCAACATCTAGAATAGAGTATTGGATTTGTGAGAAGAGGGCTTGATAACAGCCCATAAAATCTGTTATTTCCTCTTTCATTCCTATTTTGCAATGAACCAAGTCTATTAAAGAGACTTGAGGTCCAATGTTCACTTGAAAATGATCAAGTAACTTGTTAACTAATTATGACGAAGAAGTTATAGAATTAGGAGTTAGTGAGCAAAACCAATCCAAGGTTATGTCTTTAAGTGACCTAGGAAAGAGTTTTACCAAGATCACATCCTCAAAGAAGAAATCACCACATATTGTGGTAAAGTTTGCCACATGGTTGTTAGGGTCTCCCTTCCCATTATATTTCTCAAAGCAAGGGGTATCAAATTTCTTGGGGATCGGGGTTCTTAGGATGGAATAGGACAAAGGGCTATAGATATAATGTGTTGTTATACTAGGTTTAGGTGGAATATTGCTCATGTTAGCCAATTGTTGTTGGATGGAGGTCATATTTTGCAACAATTGGTTTATGACAAGATCAGAAGATGAATCAGGAAGAGATTGGAATGAATTGGAAGGACTAGGTGATGGTGTACGAGTTGCCTTTTGGAATGTGATAGGAGATTTAGATATAGGTGGTCACATTAAGTGTGTAACTATATGGAATGGTACTATAATGGTGAAAAAGATTCCCAGTGTATAACCCAACACACGTGGCAGCACTATTACTTGTCTATGTAGTAGTGGTGAGAATTGTAGAAGTATAAGTAGGAATAGGGAGTGTAGGTATGGGAGTGTAGAAGTATAAGTAGGAATAGGGAGTGTAGGTATGGGTGTAGAAGTATAATTAATTGAATAGTCAAAGACTATTTATTTAGTTAATTAATATTCTTCCTATAGTTCAACCTTAGGTAAATAAATACAAATATTTACTTACCTAAACCCATCTCACATCACCAAAAATTAAATAAATTTAAATATATATTTAATTCGCCCATTTTGTTCAATTTTAATTGTGTTGACTCAATCAAATCAATTGCCATTATTAATCATTTACACATGCATAACCATGATTAATCAAGGCATTATGTACTCAAGTCACCATGTAGGTAACTTATCATTCTACATTTAAATGAGTGGTACTTGGAGGCATGGGGAATATTTGTGCTACCTTCAAAGGATATCACTTTTTTATCCTTCCAATGCACAATCTTAACCCTTGATTCTTATTGAATCGAGGGAATCCATTTGGCCACCTCTCATTTCTTGACACTTGGAAGCCTCTCATGCCTCCAATCCTCTCAAGAAACAAGAGCCCTGGATCTCTCAAATTGTTCCTAGCCCTCCATTGCTTCCTCAAAAAAGTATATTAATTCAGCTTCTTCCAAGCCATTTTGCATAACTCTTGAATGCTTTTTTTTTTCTTTTTCACTCAGAGACACACCAACCTATTAACCCTATAGGGGATGAGTAGGTCAAACTCTAGGCCATGCCTCCAGAGGCCCCACACCCAAGGCATAGATATATTAACCTCCTCCCACAACTACATTCTCACATTCAATTTGTCCTTTTTAGTGTTAAGAATGAGGATATTCATCAATGGTTTCATTGGACTCCATACTTTGGTATTAACATTCATAATTACTATGTATTTAGTTGAGGTAATGGTTTCATAGCATATTTTCTAGTTTCTAGTTTTAGTTAGATAATGTTCATTGAGTGCCTTATGACCTACTTAACAATTCTAATTATACTAAAACTTATATGAATGGAAAACCCTATTAAGTTTTAATCACCATTATTGATATTCATTGGACTCTTTAACATTCTTAATTTAAGCCTCAATGTTGATATTTATTAGACTCTACACTTTGGTAGAAACATTCATAAATATTGTCTATTTAGTTGAGGTAATGGTTTCATAGAAAATTTTATAGTTTCTAGTTGTCATATCACTTGCTTAAGAATTTCAATTTATCATATCTCGATATTAAGGCATTATTTAAATTAAATATTCAAACATCATGACATAGAAGTTGCTTTCACCAGATATATTTAATAAACATATATAATATTATTAATATGTAATCATATTAATTAATATTATTTTATGAATATTTTTATATAATTAAAATACAATATATTTATTATATTATCAATTTAAGTATTATTATATAATATAATAATGCTTTTAAATATAATATTATATAATTTATAATATATAAATATAAATATTATTAATTATAAATATATGTAAATACAAATAATAAATATCATTATCACAATGATATATGATATAAATACAAATATTGTTAATATAGGTACAATATCAATCAGTCTGTTATGAATGATTTTCTTAAGGCAACGATCAGTTATAGTCTTGCAAACTAAATTAAATAATATAACCAAAGGTGAAAAGGTACAATCATTGACCCCTTAAAAAATATAAAGGTAAGGCATCTCATCATTGAAGAGGGATGGGGAGAAGAAGATTCAAATCTGCTTAGGTAGATATAAAGGAGATTTAAGAATTAGGGAGGAGATATATTTAGATCTAATAAAATAGGAGGAAAAATTAGACATACACTAGCCATTCTCTGAAGAATAACAACAGTGAGATATATGCAGTTGGATAAAGGATATATACAAACTTGACAAAGGATATAGACGGTTTGGACAAGGGAGATATCAGATTGGATGAAGGATATATGCAAGATTTGACAAAGGATAAATATAGATCTAAAAGGAGAAGTATACGCTGATCCTATGGAGAAGATATAAATGGCACATATTCAAGAGACTACTAGAAGGAAGATAGACATAGAACATAAATATCATTGAAGGGACATCGATCCGTCCAAAGGAAGATACATCCTGCATATTGATTTCATATATATAATTACAAATGATGTCCGAAATATGACCATTCGATTAGAAATGTGAGATTCATCCCTCACGTGCTTGATCCTTTGGTTCTATTCTTCCATACAAGGAGAGCCAATCAACAATACACAACAAAGAATACATAACTACAAATACAAAGGTATATTTTATATCTTCATCAATTAGTAGCACAAATCGATTTCAATATGGACAATGGAATAGTTATTATGACCAATAAAGGCTATGATCATGCTCTTGTTTCAAAATCAGTTACTTGTCTTAATGTGATTAGTGAAAGTAATAATTGTTAAGTAGAAATTATAGATAGTTTGTGGAAATAATACTATTAGAAAGGATAGATTATACTCACAGAATGAGAATATGAATGGTATTATGAATATGATGCATGATCATTATTGAGAAGGTGTATTTAATGTATGATTAGTGTAAAGAACATCTTGAAGAGATGTGAAAGGCTAACATGTGATAGAAAACGCAATCATACGTATGGACTACTGAATTGAGAAATAGACCTCCTTGTTAATCCATCACACGACATAAGGGAGTCTAACGGTTAGGCAATTGGCCAAGGTATAATAAGGCTTGAGTTGATAAGACTCTAATCCTCCAAGGTAAGTGAAGAGTGCTTGTCCTAAAGGACTGAAGAGTACTCAACCGAGATAGGTCCATATCTCAATTAGTGTAGAGTTCTAATCTGAGGTAAGTGGAGATAGGTCCTTGTCTCAATTAGTGTAGAGTGCTAATTTGAGGCAAGTGGAGAAAGGCCCTTGTTCCAATTGGTGTAGAGTGCCAATATGGGCAAGTGGAAATGGCCCTTGTCTCCAATTGGTGTAGAGTGCCAATATGGGACAAGTGGATAGGCCTTTGACTCTAGTTGGTGAAGATTGCCATTTTAGATCAAAGGAAAGGACAATGGACCTATGGCAAGATTGTGCCTAAGGAACCCTCTCTTGTAGGGTGAATGATTGGATTAACATGTTGGCCCAAGTATAGTCTCTTCCGAAAGGAAATTATGATCTTGTATAGTGAAATTGAGAAAGGAATAATGCATATAAGTTATGATTATAAGGTGTGATTTTATATAAATCTGATTTACATAATGAGATAAGAAGGATTGAATTCTAATGTACTCTTTTACAAGTTGAAATTGTTTGAAAGGTTGCAAATTTTTTGACTTGCTAGAAGGGGACATTACAAGTGGTATCAGAGCAGTCATACTGCCATCCTGTGAATGATAAGCATTTATTATTAATTGATTATGATTAGAATATATGTTGTTAACATCCGTGATTGCATGAGTTAAATATTCACGCAAAGGTAACATTATATTTGTATTAATTATTATTAATGATGATTCTTATATAATGACTTCATTAGGGAATTGATCTTTAAAGATACTAACATCTCTGTCTAGGAATTTAGCTTCACACCTTCCAACTAAAATTTTTAAGAAGTTTCCAATGTATTTTTATTTTTTCCTTTAATATGAGATCAATAACAATCATGTTTTAAACTTAAAACCTTTTAGTCTCAATAATAAACAAAAACAAAAGAAATCTAATACATTAGTTTCTAAATAAGAACAAATGCAAAATATAGCCAATGCAAGTAGAAGACCTACAATGTGTGTAAGGAACATAGAGGAGTAGCAAAGGAAAGTTCACATCATATATTTGATAAAAACATAAATAATGAGATTTGACATATAACCGTTCAACATCTCCAATTTTCTGAACATATGATTTTTGTTCCAATTCATTCCATGGTCTTTATGGTTAGCTCTTCAAAATTTAGGTCTTTATGATTTGCAAGAAAGAAAACATCCCCCAAAATACACATGATTGTTGTTTTTACATGAACCTCCTAACACTTTTTAATGGTGTGAACACCAAGGCAACGACATTTATATTAGTCCCAAAAGTAGAGACATAAGGAAGGCCAAAGAAACTTTATGACCATTGGCAATGTTCTATCAAATTGTGCATGGAGCAAACTAGGAAAAGCCAATAGATTGCTACAAATTCCTCACTACCAAAATTATGCAAGAATGCTGCAAAATAATGGATTTTAGATAGTGGTGCTAATGAATCTGAAACAAGACAGTAGATATCACTATTCAGTACTAACGTAAAGTTCAATGACTTCATCCAATCATTAGTGGACCATATAAAAATAAATCTTAATCCTCTAGAATTGACATACAAAGGTGAAAATTTTATTCTTCTCTAGGAACTTGATTGCTATCAAGACAAGCAAAATGCCTTCTATCAATCTCGAGGCAAGTCCAATTGTGCTTCTATGTAGAACCAAGTTTACGAACAAATCCAACAGACATGCGAGAATATTTTCAAAGATCACAATGAAAAAAAAAACCAATTTGACTAGATCACATGGTGTAACCTTATCCAAGATAAGGTTTGTGACAACGGGTGGAGATGGGAACACTCATTTTTCCCTGTAAATTTATACAAATTTTTTTAAAATAATTAAAAATTAAATTAAAGTAAACAAAAAATAAAAAAAATATGAATAGACTATCAGAGTCATTTTGATATTTCAATTTTTACAAAAATTAATTTCGTACTAATGGTTGTCACTTAGTTAAAAAGACATTTACAGTTTGTTGTTTGTATTTTAGATTTTAAGGAAAAAAAATTGGACAAATTGTTTATAATTTTATTTAATAATTGTTTTAGTCAAATACAAATTTTCTTTCTTCAAACATTCATACAATTTAGTAATATACTTGGTTAATAGTAATTATTTTTTAATCATTTTCTATTTGGTCTTTTTATGATACATGTTAGTAATATAATTTTTCTTAAAAAAATTGTGAATTAAAATATTTGTTTTTTATTTAAATAGAAATTATTATAATAATATCAATCAAAATAATTTCATATTCTTAATTCTTTATAGAATTGATTAAAATTTGTTTGATATTAATTTTGTGAAATTTTAAATTATATAAATTTATATTTAAAATTTTGTTAGCAATGATTTATTTCTATTCTATTAAATTATAATGATTGTCTATTTCACCAAAAAAAAAAAATATACCCAAATTAAATATTTATTTCTCTAAATTTTCATATTGATTTTTCTTTTTATAAAAACATAAAAATCTAATATACAACACTACGAAACTCATTATATTTGTTCAATTTAAATAACTTAAATATTTATTTGATTAAAAAATGGTAAATTTATAAAATTTTAATAAAAGTACATAATAATATTATTCTTAAACTATTTCTAATAATATTATTGTAAAGTAATTTTTACAAAAACTTTAATAAAATCATTCAATAAGATTATTGTAATATTATTTTACAAAGAACTCTGTACATATAAAAAAATTAAAAATAAATGATTGCTAGGTCTTAGGTACTGTATGGCTCTTATTTATTTAACTAGTATATATTTTTTATATTGGATAAAGCAAATTAGAAAAAAAAACATATTCAATGAACTGTAAGAACAACTACAATAGAAATAAGGCAGAACAACAATCAGATGTTAACCAAGCATTTGGCAGCTACTGCTCTACTAGAAATGAGGTTTGATGATCCGTCTCAGGAAGGTTCTTCAACTTCAACCATAGCCACATTAGCATATCCTTCAACAACAGGCTCAAAAGAATAGTTAGCTTAAAGCTACCTTTTGCTGTCCTGTGACACAAGTTTTTCTCATTTTGTCTACTATTTGTCTTGGAATCTTTTTTTTGAAAAACAAAGATTAGAAAAAAGGCTAAAAATAATAGTTATAACAGCAACCAACAACAACTACAAATTAACAAAATGCACTAAGCAGCAACCATGAGACCCCAAAAGCCAATAGACCATCAAATTGTCTAAAGATGGAGCACCAACAAAATAGAACATAGCCAACAAGAGCCAAAAATTAGAATAGAAAAAGGAGATTGTCCAACAACCACATTGTAAGAGACAAACATCCATCCATCCACCCTTGATAAACCAAAATCAGCACAATCTCTTGAATCTACTACATTTGTTGAACCCATTCTGAAATAATCTTCAAATTAACTTCCCATCTTTGTAGCTGAGATTTCAAACAACTGGCTTGATTAGCAAGGTCCTTATTGACATTAAGTTGTTCCTTGATAGCAGAGGTCAGAATGGACACTTGGAGAGATAAATCTACACAAATCACTTGTATTCCAATCTGCAAGGGAAAGAATGTATGCGAAAGTGCAGCCAAGCATCAAAACTTCTAGATGTGATTAATGAGAATAATATGGCAAGTGTTAGAGATCACATTGTGAGAATTGGAACAATCGAGGAGGGTTGATTCCCAGGACTAGGTAAAATGGAATATGGCGGGCAATGTGATCATGAGGGAAGACCAAAGAGATCTAACATGTAAGCAAAACCAGAAACTATGCAGGATGGACTCAACCTTGCCATAGAAGGGGCAAGATGGAGTAGGATGCAAGAATTTAAGGTGTTTCCCAATTGGAAGCTTAGCATGGGGGAGTTTCCAAGCAATGAGTTAGGAGAGCGAGTCAGCTTTGGACTGCCATATCTGAAAACTAAGTTTATTCCATTTAGCCCTACTAAATTTACTCCTCCAAATGATGTTAAGATGGCAAGCAAGGGGTAGACTAGGCAGCAACTATTTGTAGATTATCTTGAGAGGGAAATTTTGAATGTTGCAGCCATTGGGCCATCTCTAATCTTTAATGAAGTTAAAATGACAACAAGTGGACAGGAAGATTGAATGATTAGCTGGTACATTTTTTTGGATTTCAAGCACAACTAGTTTGTCACTAGAGCTAAGGTTAGAACAAATTTTAAGGTGATGCCAAGGTCTTATATTTAAATGTGGTGTTGTAAATCAATTAAAAATAAATGCCTTAAAAGATATCTCTTGGGCTACTCTAATCTTACATTTATTGAAATATAATTATACTAGTTTGCATCCCATTTCTAAATTATAATCCAGAAATCAAACCTATATAATGTCAAATAAAATCAACATATAAAGCTATCTTCAATTGTACAATCTTTTATCTAAATCGAAATCATTACAAATTAAATTTGATAATTTCTTTAAATCTAAATTATCATAAGAAATATATAATATAGAGGCTGTTATTTCTCTACACTAACCTGCTAAAACAAGAGCTGCATGACAGCCTAGTTCATGATAAATGTTGGTAGGATGGATTTCAAAAATTGACAGGGCAAAACAAGTACTGAAAAAGACAGGGTTATGATGAGAGAACTTTGGCTCACCTCAAACATATAATAATTGTTTCAGTGAGCGCCTGAGGTGTTTAAGTGACAAGAACAGTCATTTTGACCTGAAAGTGGGTGAATTACTCGGGCTTTTAAATACTGCATGCAAGTATTAAACTAACTCTATTTTCTTAGCTCCTAGTTCTTAGGATTGTTAGTTCTTTAATGCAAACTTGTCTGCACTGCTTTCAACTCCTGCCATCTCATAACAGGCATCACTGAATGAATATGTACATTGTGGAGGATTTTTTGAACCTTGGAAGATTATTACAAGGCAACAAAATCAACAACTAAGAAAAGAAACAATAATGATCTATGTATAGAATTATTTTATCAAGGAAGTCAAATTATCTCTGATGAGCTTCTATCTTCAAATAACATAACATTTAAAGTGAGTTGTAACCTTCCATTTATAGATAGCTGCCACTTACAGAAAATAGAAAGCATAACCATGGCCATTATCTTCAAACAACAGAACATTTAAAGTGAGTTGTAACCTTCCAATTATAGTGAGCTGCCACTTACAGTTACTGGAAAGCATAACCATAGCCATTAACTTCAAAACCAAGTTCCTTCCCGCAGGTACAGAAGGTCATTGTTGTGTTCATCAAACAATGCTATTGCAACCACAGTGTATGCTAATTGTTGATGAAAATAAGTTCCCTGAGATATCCATAAAGACTGTGGTCAGTGAGCAAATTATAGTAAAATTATACACCTTGAGAGTATGAAAACAAATAGCATAAGGCTCTCTTGAGAGAATGATAAATTATTGCAAGCAAAAAGAACTTGGTTTCCCTTAGTAAAGCATAAAAGTGGGAACTTTTTACCCCCAAAAGAAAAACAATTTTATTTAAGTATGTCATTTTTGCACTAATGGTGATTGTCGTAGCAACTTTAGAACCCAACCACAAATGGAACAGCATAAAAAGACTCTCTACATGCTCAGTAGATAATGTTGCACCACAAAATAAAGGAACCTTTGCATACCCGTATTGGTTGAGCCATCAATTCTCTCCATCCAGATAAAAGCCAAGCCCAAAAATGCAAAAATAAGAAAAAACATGTAAGAAATTTAACTGACAAAGGTTAGGATAGGCTTTTAGTTTTTAATTTCTCCAACTTTTTCCTTTGATAGACCGAGGAAATTATTGTTAGACAATAGGAAAAATAGAAAAAAACTTCAAAATTATGAAACTCACAAACATTGGAAAAACTATTTAATGTCCCCTTTTGTACAGCTCTTGATGCAAGAAAATAACAATCGATGATTGCAATAGTCAGGAACTAATAACTGATCTTAAGCTAAAGGATTGCTCCTATAAACATTATATGTGATATGTTCTGAATATCAAACTATATACAATCACTGCTTACTATAAAGCATTAAACGGGACAATTTTGAATACAAATTCACATAATTGGATATTTAATAAAAAGTATCTAAAGCACCTACAATTCAACTTTCTAACAACCTTGAATCCTAGTTTCAACTGCTATCCCTATTGTCTTAGATCTTCAAATGAAATATATTCAAAACACTTCAAGATATAAGCCATCAGAAAGAGATAACTCTGTTGTGTGCACGAGGAAGGAAAAAAATAGGGAAACAAAACATAACGATGGCATAGAAAAAGATGATAAGGTTGTATCATCCCGCTACGTAACCCTAAAGGGTAAGAGCCAAAAGGGGACAAGATAATTTTTTTTTTCTGACATAAGTAAACAACATACACAGATTCAGCTATCAATTCGATAGATTGATACCATTCATTTTAAACACCACAACAAATGTCCTAAAAAACAAAGCATAACCACAAGTGGAACCGATAATCACACCGGAATCCATAAAGCAATAAAGGAACATCACATTTCTTCTCATTAAATACAATGCTTACAACTTCTCTTCTAAGAGAGTTCATTTACATAACTGCATATACAATTACAATGATATATTCCAAAATATGATACAAGTACATAACATAGTCTTGAGTATGATACAAAGACTGAATAGGTACAATAACTGAATGAAGTGATGGAGAGAGAGATCATCTCAAACTGGTGCTCCAAACCCTATTCGCCAGCCCCCAATGGTGGTGGCAACGCCTCCCAACCATGTGGACTCCTAAGAGACCACTCCACCATGCTCGGAGATAGTCACAAGGCCCCAATGGATGAACAACAACAAGGGGATACAAGATGGCCAACACACACATCAGACATAGAGCAGGCATGGAGAATAGTACTTACAATCAGAGTCATAATATAGGTGTACTCATCTAAGTCATAAGTCGGGTACTACTCACGACTCCTAAAGTGCTATATACTAGAGTGTAATCATATGGAGTGTCATCATATGTGCTCGAAGGGATGGCACACACGGGACCAAATACCTCTTATACAGACGAGGAGACTCAATCGTGCCCAAATCCACACCCCGCAGACGGATAGGCCTTTTCATTGCATCCTTAGCCTTTACAAGTGCTCAAGGCCATGCACGAGGTTTAATTATCTTATTAGTGCTTTTACCCTAATGTTTTAGTTTTAGTTATCACTTATTAATGTAACTCTGCTACTAGTTCCCCTGGCAGCCACTTGCAGGCCCCGGGCCCTTAGAGAGCCACTCCAACAGACCACTCTAATGCCTAGACCATGTTCATCTCGTTTGACTAAATGAGGAATCCGAAAAGAATAAAACACTGGTGTAGAAATTACAAATAGACGAATGTGGTCTACAAGACAAAAGCTTCCATAGGCAGTGTAGTGTTATTGAAAATAGCCCTATGCTAGTTAGATCAGTTGTATAATAACTCCAGTGACCCCAATTTAGTCACGATTAGCAAAGGTATGAATGGATAAAAATAAGAATAAGCACAACAAATGGCATTCCAAGCCTTCTCACAGACTAATATTACATACAAACTACCATAATTAACATAACAAAATAAAATCTTACAAAGACTTACAAAATGGAAACCTTAATTTTCCCTCCTACAGTAGTTCCCTTGTATCCTTGGGTTGCGGATTTTTCCCAAATAGGGTTTATGTGACCAATTTTAATACATAACACATGTAGATGTTGTAGTTGCAAGTGTCTGGTATACATGTGTGCAAAGAGCTGAAGCATGGACAAGGCATGATTTGTTTGGTAGTATGCCTCAAGAATGCGATCACATGGACTGTAGAAATTTCAGGGTATGAACATAATGGATTTGTTGAAAAGTCTATGGAAACTTTGAAACAAATGCTATTGGTAGGCTTAAAGCCCATTTTCCTAACCTTTGCCAGTACCCACGCAGCCTGCGCCAAGATGGGGTAGTAGAGACAAAGCACGTGAGCTGTTTGACAAATGACTCAAGAAATGTGGTCTCGGGCAATTCCATGGTTGCAGGACGTGCACAAAATGGATTTGTAGAAAACGCTTTAGAAACCTTCAAGCAAAGCAACTGACAACTGTAAATCTAGACTCCATGACCTTGGCCAACATCCTCACTACTTGTGCCAAAGTGGGAGCGATGGAATAGGGTATGGATATCCATTAAGGCATAGTGGAAAGAGTTTTCTGTCAGATAATACAATTGGAAATGCTTTGGTAGACCTGTAAGTAACCGTGGAGGCCTAGACAAGGCATGTGATCCTTAAAGAATAACATAAACTAACATAATCTTGTAATGAAATGAATTCTACCATATATTCCTATCTTGCAGTGAAAGGGTTTCAGTTTTCCTGAGCTTACTGAAGTATGTAGCAAGTAGACTTTTTTTTTACTAGAAAAAAATAGTGATCAGAGTTAAATACCTCTTTACCACTCACACTCCCCTTCCTTAGCTGGCAGATCGTTCCCCCTACACTGCAGTGCACCTTCTCTTGCAATCTGATGTGCTTGCCTGAGAGATTTGCTTTTCATTTTCCCTCCGCTCCTCTTTTTTTTGGTTTTTTTATTTCTTTCTACCTCTTTTTGTTTTTAAGAGCCTTTGCCCATCCTCCGTTGACTCGCCCTTGATCAAATATTTTCTTGGATCCTTATCCTATCTCTGTCGGTCACCCACTCCATGGGTATTTCCTGCTCTCACAATAACTCTCTCCCTGTAGTCATTCCCTGCAAGCCTTCAATTCTCCACCTAGAATAGATATTTTCTTTCCACCTCATAAGCCACGAATACATTTTCCTTTTGCATTAAACTTTCCACCAACCATGAGCATTGTTACATCCTACCACCTAGGACTAGGGTTACTCTTGGAAGCCTGCAAACACTAAGATGCATCCAAAGCACATAGTATACTAAGAAACTTGATATAATCAAAGGGAGACAAGGAGAAAAGTCTCAACAAATGGACTGACAAACTACACATGACCATAAGGTAATCTAGATGGTAAGACCACAACATGGGAACAGTACACTAACCAGGTGTAGAGGGCTAGGGTAGGGTATGGGGAATAGGGAATAGGGCTTGTGACTATCTCCAGTAACCACCATCGGGGATAATAAGAGTACGCTTAGGCCTATGAATCCAGGTAGAGTCGATACTCAGTACCTGCAACACTCCAAGCACACGTCAAGGTACCTGTGCATATATATATATCATATAGCCGAAGCAACAACAATCATGTAAGCATGAAATCCATCATAAGTAATAATAATGTCCACATCATAATAGTATCGAGATTGCACATCACTAGTGCCAATACAAAATAATAACAAGATGTGTAATCCAAAATAAAGTATACAATCATCCAAGTCCATCAAGATAAGAAAAACATAAGATGAACATAGGGGTCATTACATCCCCTAGAAATCTGCAAAAAGATATGGATAAAGGTCTCTCATCCTCATCGCATCTTCCCAAGATGCTGAGGACTCACCATCAGGATCCCATTGGACCCTTACCTACTCTATGTCCCAACCCCTGAGGGTCAACCTCTGATGCTAAAGGATGCGTACGGGTTCCAAAGAAAGTTGCCCGTTTGCCTCAACCTACAAAGCAATCCAATCAAGAACATGGGTCACATTAGAAATATACTGTCTAAGAACTAAAACATGGAACACATCATGGATGCGTGATAGACTCGGTGGTAATGCAAGGCGATAGGCAACAGGACCAATCCTCTCAAGGATCTCAAAAGGTCCAACAAAATGAGGTGCCGGCTTCAAGCCTTTCCCATAATGGATGGGGCTCTTCCGCGGATGAACTCTCAAAAACACACGGTAACCTACTGAGAAGTGGCGATCCAACCTACGGGCATCGGCATACTTCCTCTGTCGATCCTGAGCTATAGCCAAATGCTCTCTGATCCGCACTACCTGCTGCTCCATATCCTGAAGCATCTCTGGACCCAAAAGAACTCAGTCCTCTAAGCGATCCCAACTCAACAGAGTGTGACATGGCCTACCATACAAGGCCTGGAAGGGAGACATACTGAGAGAACTGTGATACCCATTGTTATAAGCATACTCCACTAGGTACAAATAGTCTTCCCAATGAGATTGTTGATCCATAACATACATCCGAAGCATATCCTCTAAGACTTGATTAACCCACTCCATTTGTCCGTCAGTCTCGGGATGGTATGTAGAGTTGAAATTAAGCTGAGCTCCCAAAGCATGCTAAAGAGAAGTCCACAAAGTTGAAGTGAACACTAGATCACAATCAGAAATGATCCTACAAGGAATACCATGCAGACGCACAATATCCTCCATAAACACTCGAGCTATAGACGCTATAGTGTAGGAAGATCTCATGGGTGAGAAGTGTACCACCTTGGACAACTTGTCCACTGTGACCATAATAGCATCATGACGATGCGAAGACATAGGTAGCCCCACTATGAAATCCAGAGATATCATATCCCACTTCCATCCAGGGATGGAATGAGGCTACAACAATCTTGTTGGGTGCTGATGCTCTGCCTTCACTCGTTGACACTCAAGACACCAAGCCACAAAATCAGCAATATCTTGTCACAAACCTGCCCAATAATATAATTATCGAAGATCTGCATGCATCTTTGTGACACCCAGATGAGCTGAATAGGGTGCACAATGGGCTTCTGACAAAACCAAGGAACGAAGATCAGTAGAATTCATAACATAAATATGACCAAGATGTCGCAAAAGTCCATCAAGCTCGAGAGAGAACCCTACAAACCTGCCCTCAAGGACTCTCCTAGACTCAATCTCTGCTCTCACCTCCTGATACCAAGTATCACTAGGAAGTGACTCCAAAATAAGGCTCCGTAAATCCACTCCAAGAGATAAAACTGAAATCTCATGTCTCCTCCTACTCAAGGCATCCGCAACAACATTCTCCTTACCCTGAATGTAGTGAACTTTGAAGTCATACTCATAGAGGAACTCCATCCAACAACGTTGCCGAGCATTCAAATTCAGCTGAGTGAAGATATACTGTAAACTGCAATGATCACTATGCAACACAAACCGATGTCCCAAAAGGAAATGTCTCCAATGTACAAGCGCATGGACGACAACCGCTAACTCCAAATCGTGGGTGGGGTAGTTCAGCTCATGATCCTTGAGCTTACGGGACTCATATGCAATCACTTGTACCTCTTGCATGAGAACTGCCCCCACACCCTCCAATGAAGCATCGGTGCACACTACAAAATCACCTGTAGGATTTGGCACTACTAGGATAGGTGCACTAGTTAGCCGCTCCTTAAGAGCTTGAAATGCTGACTCACACTGATCTGACCACACAAACTTCTTCCCTTTCCGCTGAAGAGAACTGATGGGATGGGCTACCCAAGAGAAATCTCTCACAAATTAGCGATAGTAACCCGCCAATCCCATTCATTAGTGCTGGCCAATCCACAATCGCCTAAATCTTAGAAGGATCCACCAAGATACCTTCTCCTAAGATGATGTGACCCAAATATCTCACCTCAGTCTGGAAGAACTCACACTTGGCCAAATTGCCAAACAACTGATTATCCCGCAAGCACTGCAACACTTGCCGCAAATGGCCTTCATGCTCCTCCATAGTCCTTGAATAAATCAAAATATCATCAAGGAACACGATAACAAACTGATCAAGATAGGTGCGAAACACCCTGTTGTGACCAAATCACACATCACCCCATTAGGAATAGGGACCCCCCCCTTTTTTTTTGAGCTCTGTGCTTTCAATGAGATTTCAATGAGATTTTGATGATGACCTGACTCATCTTCCTCTGCCGATACGGTAATAATTTCCTCTTGTATGATCTTTGTTTCATGATTAGGAGGCAGATGAACTTGCAATAATGAAGAATCTTGATCAAATCCCATCTAGATAATGAATGTCGAGATCAATCCTGAAGAATGTTTGAGACCCTGAAAAGACTAAGCCTGGAGCCTGAAATCCTGAAAATCCTGAAAAATGGCTAAGTCTGAAATCTGGTGAATCCTCCAAATTCTATATTTTGCATCTTAAATCCGGTGGATTCGGGGCCTATCTCAAACATCCTGAAAGGTATATTGAAAAATATTTAAACTTATACTTAAATATATTTTTCAATATACCTTTACTTGCGTAATCCTGAAAAATGCCTGACAATTCCAGAGAATTCAAAAGACTGATCTAGTGCGACTGGATGTCCAAGTGGCGCAAAATCACGAAGAAAAAGGCGCTTGAGCATGAGGATTTCAATCAATGATCTGATGCGCCCATCTAAAACCTTGATCTAATGCGAAAAGTATGAGGATTTCGATCCTTAAATATATTTTTCAATATACCTTTACTCGCGTAATCCTAAAAAATGCTTGACAATTCCAGAGAATTCAAAAGACTGATCTAGTGCAACTGGCTGTACAAGTGGCGCAAAATCTTGGCACAAAATCACGAAGGAAAAAGTGCTTGAGCATGAGGATTTCAATCAATGATCTGATGCGCCCATCTAAAACCTTGATCTAATGCGAAAAGTATGAGGATTTCGATCAATGATCTACTGTGCCCAAACCAAAAATATCATTTTGAAGGAAAAAATGAAGATTTCAATACCTTGAACTAGTGCGAAAATGAAAGGACAAGTCTTGGAACCAATCTTGGAGCAAATTAAAAATGATAAGTGTCAGAGGATTTGAAAAGCTCAACCAATGCGCTAGGAAGAAGGATGGATCCCAAAATCTAAAATTTTTTGAAGAGAAACTTGAGGATTTCAATCCCTCAACTGATGCGCCACCAAGAAGGAAGAGGGAGTCTTGAGGGTTTTGACTTGAGAAGGATCTAGTTCGAAGAGGATTTCAAAAGCTCAATTGATGTGCCAAAACTTGAGGATTTTTATCCTTCAACTGATGTGCCAATGGACAACTCAAACATTCAACACAAGTGTTAGAACCACTTCACCAAATATGAAACTAGAGGATTTCAATCCCTGATCTAATGCGCCTATCCAGTCAAGTCTCCAAGGCCAAGTCTAGAGGACTTCTAAAAAGCTCATCTAATGCGACCTCATGAGGGGAAACTCCAGAGATTCCAAAAGGTTGATCTAATGCGCCCAAGTAGTTTCAAGGTGAAGTTTGAAGGATCCTTATCCAAAGCGCAATCTAGAGGATTCTCCATGCTTGATCCAATGCGCCCTACAAGGAGGAAGGTGGACATCCAAGGTTAAGCCTTCAAGATTTAAGTTCAGAAGATTTTAAAGTCTTATCTCATGCGCCAACTTCATGAATACCTCTAAGTTTTCAAGCTTCCAACAAGGTGATCCAATGCGCCTACAACAAGGTTATCCAAAGCGCCTACTCCAAGGTCATCCAATGCGCAACATAAGGAAGAGTGGGATTTGTTTCTAGAGGATTTTCCAAGGTCATCTAATGCGCCAACACCATGCATGATCTACTTTAAGGTAAAGGCCATCTAATATACCAAAGTTTTGTAGATTTCAACCTAGTGAAGTGATGCGCCACTTCCAAGACCTGTTATCAAAGTGCTCAACAAGAAGAAATCAAAAGTGGCATCTAGTGCGCCATACATGAAGAGAGAATAAAGTTTCATTTTTGAAGATCTCTAACTACCCATCTAGTGCGCCACACCAAAGGGGAGAATAAAGTTTGATTTTGAAGACTTCAAGTTACCTATCCATTGCGCCATACATGAGAAGAACTCAAACTACCTATCCAATGCGCCAAAATCTAGAGGATTTCAATCCTTCAACCAATGCGCCACTCCCTTAAGCAAGTGAAAACTAAGTGCAAACTAAACTAATGTTGAAAGGACCTTCAATACTTCATCCAATGCGAAATGTTGAGAGGAATCAAAAAACTTCATCCACACATGTCAAATGCTAGAAGGATTTTAATCCTTGATCCAATGCGCTTGAGGGAGAAGGTAATTGCAATCTACAAGGAGATCATCAAGACCCCATCCAATGCACCAATCAAAGGAAGTTATAAACATTTAATGATTTTTACCTTGAAAAATGTGGAAATTGCATTTATTAAATAAAGATCAAACAAAATTAAATGTTTTGCACTATATTAAAGAAGTCGGCCTAGGAAAGAGGTAAAGTTTTAAAGCAAATTATATATATATACCTCATCTCCTTTTCATTTTTATCATTTTCAAAGAGCAGAATTACTTCGCAAGAGCAGATTTGTCTCCAAGGAGCAGCAACAAGAAGGTTTTATAGAAGTACAAATTTGATTTTGTCAATACAAGCAAGTGTTGGATCAAATTTCAAGGTATCAAATTCAAAGCAGCTTATCAAGATTATGGCAATGACTTCTAAAGAGCAACAAGCGAAGATCCGGATGGATGCCAAGGGGAAGATTCCCGAATCAAAGCTCGTCTCAAGGTGGACAAATGTAGGAGATACGAATATAGGCAACAGCAGCTTAGAAGATATCAAGTCAGTCCTTGAGGAACCTAACGGAGGTAGTCTTGCTTGAGCCATCATGAGGAGTGGAGCCATTGACGCTGCTTGTTTTCCGCCAGCTTTGCTGTGTCCAGAGATGATCATCGAATGTGTCAAGAAACATGATGCAGATACAAGGCAAATTATAGCCAAAGATGGAACAATATTAGCCTATTTGCAAAAAGAAGCAGTTGAAGAGACTTTCAACATTCCAACTAGGGAGAGGATGATCAGCATCTCGATACAACAAGGGGCAACTAGTTGATAAAATTGAAGTAGATATGTCCAAAATAAGGAGTGTTCTTCTAAGAACAGAGAATCATATATACACTGCTTTGACAACAATATGTAATCCTTATGGAAATGTTACTATTGAAAACATGAAGGAACAAGTTAAAGCATTCTACTTTCAGTATGATGGACTTGATGAGGGTCAGCTGGATAGTATATTCACACTTGCATATCGTCTTGGAGAAAATAAGTCTTGGGTAAACGAATGGGAGAAGACACTTGGCGTCTATGAGTCAGATGTGGCAGTGGCAGAAGGATCCATTAATGCGGCGACAAGTGTACCAATGGAGGATATTGTTCAAATTATGTATAGATTCATTGTATCTCATAGTACTACTACATAAAAGGCACATGATGTGGCTTCCTTATCTTCTTGGAAAGCGTGCCTTTGTTCCCTCCTTCATAGCTTCTTTCATTTAATAAAGGAGAGTTTGTTACAACTACTTGTGATGTGGCTTGATCTGGTTCGCTGATTCGGCCGATCGATCTTGACCCTTCTTTCTTTTGAGGTCTATAAAAGGGCTCTCATTGCTCTCATTTGAAGAGGTTGGAAATTCTGAAATTGTTGTAAGAGCTCTCTGAAATTATAAAAGATTCATTGTTTGGTGATTCTATTTATGTTTCTGGGTGTTGCATGGTTTCAATTTTCAAACAAACATTAAGTTAAGTTACAAGTTTTCTTTGAGTTTAAGTTAGTTAATGAAAGGTTGCTTTATTGCTTTGTGGTGAAGTCTATAAGTTCATACCATTTGTAGTCTACGGCTTGTGGATTGCAGTGCATGGTTAGTCTGAACAGTTGAACATCAATTTGATCTTTATGCTTGTTGAATCTTTCATGAGCATAATTGATTTAAACATCTTGTACACCTTTGAAGATTGCACCTATCTTGTGTAGTTGTTTTATCTTGGCGAAACAGGATCTGGTTCGATTTCACTTCAAGTAGTAAACATCCTTGCATTTAGGATTAGATTAGTGTTTCTAAACCCTACATCTTTTTCCCTTTTTTTTTATCATTCAGTTAGGATTAGAACCCAAGAACCTCCATTGCTAAATCATACGCATCAATTGCAGTACTTAGATTCTCTAGTATTCACTTCCATAGTCCTTGAAAAGACAAGTTACTTGAACAATTGTGTAAGTCCCTTTGTGTGTAAACAGCAAAATCATACTTAAATCGCTGAGCTGTCTCTTATCGAAAACATCATAAGGAACCTTGGAGTCATCTCGTTTGATCACCTAGTTCAGCATCTGAGAGGCTTTGCTCAAGAGGGAGTCAGATACTCAGTATTTTACTCTAATTGTTGATTTGTTGAAAAATAATCATCAACAAATTTGGTGCTAGAAGGAGGGCCGTTAACAAGTTGTTTCAGATTAAGGAAGAACATCCTGGAGTGAATTGGTTCGTTTTCGCCAGAAAGGCACCAAAGAATTCTAAGGTCTGCACCAGGAGCATCCAAGGAGTTTTCTGAGTTGGGGTTCCCTTCAAAGTTGAAGAAAGGAAAGAAAAGGACTTCATCCGGCCAAGGATCTCCAAGTGGGGGTGATATTTCAAATTTATTTCAAACTCCACCTCCGAAGAATCAGAATCAGGGAGTTGTTCAACCGAGCAACGTCCAAGTAACCACCATAGGCACTCCACTTCAGCAAGGAGCTACTCAAGCAGGTCCAGGACAACCCAACATTCCAATGGCAGCACCAGTACAAGCTTGGCCCCTGGGAAATGTCTCACCCCTTGGAACTTTTACAGACTACCACAATATGCCCAAAAATCCCGAACACTTCTGTTCGAAATTTCATGTCAACGATCCAAGCAGGACAGCTGAAGAGCATATTAAGATCTTTGAAGGTACTCTAGTCAATCGAAGGATCAATGATCAAGATGTAGCATGCCGACTATTTCCATACTCTCTCGAAGGAGATGCTACTTTTTGGTATGTCAACCTACCGGCTAGGTCTATTACTACTTGGGAACAGATGAAAACTGCTTTCCTGGAGAAGTTCAAGATTCCCATCATTCCTGCAGAACTCTATAAGCATTTCATCGAAGTCAGAAGACAGGAACATGAGCCTATTGCCTCTTTTAATCACAGGTTCCATAAAGCATATTCTAGACTACAAGCTCCATATGATATCACTCAAGAAATGGCGAAGGAGATTTATTATGCTACATTGGATCGCCTTACTTCTATGTTTGTGAAAAGAGCAACAACCCCGCCTACCACTTTGACAGGAGCATATGCTGAAGCCGTTAAGGTGAACACAGATTTGGGTATGAACACTCATGGGCCACTTAATCACATAGGGCATGTGGCAATGCCAAATCAAATTCAGGGGATCAATCATGCATTGGCTCAACATACACCTGTAATGAATCCAGTTCCTATTTCTACTCCTACTAATCAATTAGTCTTGCATCCAGGAGTGCTGATTTCACAAGTTGCACCTGAAAAGCCAGTGTATCTGCAAGGATCATCATCTTCTGCAAAGGCTCAGGAGGAAAAGGATGAAATGAAAGAGCTAATTGATCAGGTGAAGAAATTGTCTATTGAAGTTACACATTTGCGAAATCAGAATAACTATTTGCAAAAGAATTTCCAAGGCAATTAGGAAGGATACCAAGGAAACTAGGGCGGTAATCAAGGATACAACCCAGGATATAATCACGGATACAACCAAGGCTTTAGAGGAAATAATCAAGGCTTTCAACGGTAGAATAGAACCTGGAACACTGCACCGAACAATGGCACTGTCCCTTCACCACTTGACAACCCACCAGCTTCTGACCCAAAACCAGCAGAGAAAGTCTTTTTAGCAGAAGCTGCATTGTCCACTTGGTGCAGGTTGCACAACACCAATCAGCATTCAGAACTTCAGTGTCCCGAATTTAAGATAGCTGCTGACATCTTTCAGCAAGAGATGCATAGTACACAGGTACCAAAGAATCCTCCAGTCACCGGGTATGAAATTGTGCCCACGCAGAGGTATGATCAAGCTTTGATGATTGAAGATTTTACTTTTCCACCTCCGATGGAATATGACATGTCAGAATATAATGGAAGATTCCCACCAGCCTCTGCAAATGGGCCGGTTGATGATACATACTATCCTCCGCCATTCAAGGGTAATTCCCAGACTCAAGAAGCAGATGAAGTTCAGGCCTTTCAGCAATCTACCGGCAATGCACCACAAAGGGTTTATCAGCGGAATTACCGGGCACAAGATCCTATTACTACATCAACTCCTCCTTATAACTTGCACACTCCGCCAAATCCAAATGCAAGTAACAATCCAAGCTATCCAAGGGATGTGCCCGAATACAGACAGCGAAATCCAACTCAGAACATTGTCCCAGCACAAGAGGCTCAGCAACAGAATGTTTCTTCAAGGATCGATCCCACCAAAAAGGAAGTTCCTAAGGATGATTTAAAGAGGTTGAGTCAATGTGTTGTCGAAGAACTCAAGAAGATCAAGATCAACTTACCACTGACAGAATTGATTTGAGTACCTGAAATAAAGGAAGCCTTTTTAAGAGGTGTCGATGATACCATCACAAAGGGTGGAAATCAAAGTGCGCAAATTCCCACAGGATCATCAGGTCCATCCACTTCAAATGCAACAAGAGCATATGCGGGTCAAAATGCAAATCCAACTCAAATGAGGTCACCTCACCCACAAGGTCAGACGAATGCTATTTTCATTGCACAGGATTCATCCAATATGACAGACGGCAAGTCAGTTATAATAAAGGAAGAGCCTGCAGAGGATAATAATGCACCAAAGATTCAAAGTTCACAAGTCAATCCAGATCCAGCAAATGACCGATATAGTGCCCCTAAGAAGAAATCAGTAGTCTTTTACCAAGGAAGGGATGAACAACCCCCGTTCTTGATATCAGTTAGAATGTTTGGCAAACTGTTACATAATTGTCTAATGGATTCAAGAGCCTCAAGCAACATGATGCCTTTGGGTATTTGCAAGAAACTTGGTCTCATCCCAAAGCAGACAAATAAGAAAGTTACTCAATTAGATAAGACCGAAGTTCCAGTTATTGGAGAGCTACACAATATTCACATGCAGTTGGCAGCTGATCCCAGGATTCAGCATTACATTGACATTTCAGTAGTAGACATACCTGAAGGGTACGGGATGCTGCTTAGCAGAGATTGGTTGAAGAAGCTCAATGGGTATGTCTCCACCGACTTTTCGCACATGTGGCTATCATGGAAAGGATTGCCGAATCAAATCAGGATAGATAGCACTCCATGTCTGAAATTGATGATTACTGAATATGGTGAAGACAATGAGATCCTTTTTGTATAGACAGACTTAGGTGTTTACAAGCCTAAGGTGGAAGAGATTTTAATGTTGCATAATTCAACGGAGGTCCTCATAGAAAGTGATCACAGCACATCATCAGATGAAGAAGGGGAAGGCATGTTTGAAAACTTCTGAAACTTTGTGATGAAACATGTGAAACAAGGTGTAGAATTGGGAAGTCATGCATCTGTTCACGATCTATTGCTACCTAATTGGTGCAGGATACACAATGCTTTCCATTCTGAGTTCTCCTGCTCTATGTGCGTAGTAGCCTTGGAACAAGTCAAGAAAAGGATTCCAGAGGCCATGGGCTTGGAAATTTTGAGTATGATGAAATTAAAAGAACCTGTTCGGGATACGGTCATTACAGATGAAGCAAGCACTTCGACATCAGCAACAAAACATACCCAAATTGAACCTGTAGAAGCAAATCAAGATATTGATGTGTCACATCCAGGAGATAATCAAGTATGGACTTTAAGATTTGATGGATCAAAATCCAAGCAAGGATCTGGAGTTGGCTTTGAATTGATCAGTCCGCTGGGAGAAGCTTATCTATCAGCCTTACGATTACAGTTTCCGTGCACAAATAATGTTACTGAATATGAAGCTCTTGTACATGGGTTGCTCTTGGCCATTCATGTGTTTGGCGATTCAGAAATAGTTGTCAGACAGGTTAGGAAATAGTATGTGTGCCATGACAAGAGGCTAAAGAAATATAGAAACTGGGTATGGGATTTGATTGAATACTTCGATGTGTTTAACATCAAGTCTATTTACAGGTCAACAAATCAAGTAGCTAATGTACTAGCACAAGCCGCAAGTTCTCTTGAGCCATTAGCTATGGAGGGATTAAAGAAGTTCACAGTGGAACTGACATCAGTACCATCAGTACCAGATAATATCACAAAGTTTCAAGTGTTTGATGATGACAAACATATACTAGATTTCTTGACCAATTCAGGTATCTTCACCACCCAGGTCATTGACGAAAGTGAAGTTGAAGCTGAGTTTGATCCAGATGGGATCATGAATCTGAAGGATAATACCATCCCAAAAGGTATGATTGAGTTAGAGAGACTCTTTGATTCAGATAAGTTGGGCACTCCTCCCCACCGCAACGAAGATGGAAATAAGTGTGAAGCAGTCAATCTGGGAACTGATGAAGATGTAAAAAATGTATTCATAGGGAAAGTTTGCACACCAGAAGAAAGAGAAAACATTCTCAATAGCATGAGAGAATTTCACGATGTTATCACTTGGGGGTATGATGACTTGAAGACATATGATACGTCCATCATCACGCATACTATCCCTCTCAAGCCGGGAAGCAGACCCTTCCGACAGAGGCAGAGGCCGGTTAATCCTTTACTAGAGCCACTTATTTATCAAGAAGTAAAGAAGCTGCTACAGGCAAAGATCATATTTCCAATCAGGCACTCGATGTGGGTCGCCAATTTGGTTCCAGTTAGAAAAAAGAATGGAGAAATAAGGTTGTGTGTTGATTTCAGGAATCTGAACAAAGCATCAGAAAAGGATAATTATCCTTTGCCTTCACTGGACGAAGTGCTTCAAATTGTAAATGGTTCGCAAATGATGTCTTTTCTGGATGGATATTCAGGGTATAACCAGGTCATGGTTGAAGAAGAAGATCGATTAAAGATCACTTTCACTACCAAATGGGGTACATACGCATACAGAAGGATTCCTTTTGGCTTAATCAATGCAGGAGCCACTTTCTAGCGAGCTATGGATATTGCCTTCAGAGATATTATTGGAAAATGCATTATCATCTATATGGATGACCTTACAGTGTTCTCAAAAGTCAGAGTAGATCATGTAGAGCATTTAAGGAGAGTTTTTGAATCTTGCAGAACATATGGAATTTCCTTAAATCCAAAGAAGTGCATCTTCGGGGTGACAGAAGGAAAGCTCCTGGGCCATGTAATATTAGAACACGGCATCTCTATTGATCCCGATCAGATAGAGGCCATTAAAAGAGTCAACATGCCTGCTAGTAAAAAGGAATTAAAGTCTTTCTTCGGGAAGATTAACTTCGTCAGGAAGTTTATTACTGGATTCGCAAAAATTATTAAGCCATTGAATGATATGTTAAAGAAGGATGCGAAAGTTGAATGGACTCCTCAAGCAAAGAGAGCATTTGAAGAAATCAAGCAAGCAGTTGCTAGGGCTCCTATCCTCATCAGTCCAAACTATTTGAAGCCATTTTATTTATATTCTTTTGCATCTGATCACACCTGTGCAGGAATTTTGACCCAGAGAATAGATGAAAAAGATGAACACCTTGTTGCATTTATGAGTGCCCCTTTTAAGGATGCTGAGCTGAGATATCCCGCAGTGGAAAAACAGGCCTATGCTCTAATAAAGGCTATCAAGAAATTTCAGCACTATATCCTGTGGAGTAGAGTGTATGCTATAGTTCCAGATGCCGCAGTTAAGACACTACTGATGCAAAATGAACTAGGTGAACGAAGAGGCAAGTGGGTCACCACTATCCAAGAATATGACATCGAAATTCAACCAATGAAGTTGGTTAGAGGACAAGCACTGACCCAGACTATAGTAGTCGAAGGACCTGGATTAGTTCAGCAAGCTTATGTACTTGAAGCAGTATCACCAGATGAGTGGTACGATGATATTGTCTATTACTTGTTATCTCAGAAATGTTCGGATCATATGAGCCCAACGCAGAGGAGAGCATTGAGATACAGAAGCAAACACTTCATGTTGCAAGGATCAGTTTTATTCAGACATAATCATGAAGGTATCTACCTGAGGTGTGTTGGTAGGAGCGAAGCCAAAAGCATTATGGAACAATTTCATGACAAGTTTGGAACTTGCCACGGTGGTGAGCTGGCAACGGCAAATCAGATATTAAGGGCAAGGTATTATTGGCCAAAATTGTTTCAAGATGCGCATCAACACATCAAAACTTGCCACATTTGTCAGATAGCAGCTTCAAGAGAACGAAACCCAGCCATGCCTTTGCAGCCAGTTGTTGAATTCAGGCCTTTTGCTAAGTGGGGATTAGATTTTATTGGCATGATAAACCCACCGTCTTCTGCACAGCATAAATATATCCTGACTATGACAGACTATTGCACCAGATGGACAGAAGCCCATGCTTTGAAGTTCTGTACCTCTGAAGTAGTGATCAAGTTTCTAGAGGAGAACATAATTACTAGATTTGGTTGTCCCAACGCCCTTGTATGCGACAATGGTCCTGCATTTTCATCACTCAGATTTTCTAATTGGGCCTTTGAATATGGAATAACCCTGAAATTTTCATCAAACTATTACCCACAGGGTAATGGCCTGGCTGAATCCACAAATAAGAACCTTTTGAACGCAATCAAGAAACTACTGGATAAGAATCCAAGAGATTGGCATACACAGCTGAAGTTTGCTCTTTGGGCAGACAGAACTCGAGTCAAGTCTTCTCTGGGCACTTCTCCATATCACCTGGTTTATGGGCAGGATCCCATCTTCCCAATACAATTGAGTATTCCAACCTTGCAGTTCATGCAAGACTATTTAGACGAAGATGAACAAGTACAAACAAGATTATCACAGCTCCTGCATCTGGAAGAGAAGCGAGATATTGCCTTAGATAAGTTTATGAAGCATCAAGGAGTGGTCAAGCGTTGGTTTGATCGTCAGGCGAGAGTGAAAGCCTTCAGAATTTCTGATCTGGTTTTGTATTGGGACAAGGCACATGAACGACGAGGTGATCATGACAAGTTTGATTATCTCTGGAAGGGCCCATATCAGATTGCTGAGATCCTTGGAGAGAACGCTTTCAAGTTGAAGACTTTGACCGGAGAAGATGTTCCACTGCCTGTCAATGGGCAGTTCCTGAAGCACTACTTCTAGCCATGAATTCCCCAAGGGGCTGGTTTGTACATAGTTAGAGTAGGATTTTTTTCTTTCAGTTGTTTTGGTTTTCTTAGATTAGATTTGCTTGTCTTGATGTCATTTGACTGAAGAATTTCTTGCTTTCATAGTTTAGTTGTTTTGTTTTTTGCTTTTGGTTTAGAGTAGTTGTTTTGAGGGTTTTAATTCTTGACAAGGTGGTGTGTATCTAAAGACATTTGGTATACTTTCACTAGAATATGTTAGCTCATTTCCTAAACATTTATTCATGAAACTCTTAGGATTGATAGATTGTTGTTTTCAATTGTTGACAAAGCAAACTCTGAGCTTGACTGGGACACTAATCATATATTGTGTCTTGACACCATTATCTTCTGAACATAATATTTTAGAATGCCAAATCTAATTTTATGAATTCTTATTTGTTCCTTTGAGAAACTTAAGTCATGATTTATGGATTTCCCGTGGATTCCATCACTAGTATCAGATAGCGTGACTGCTTGTTCTTAGGAGATGAATAGCTGTTCGGTATTGACTGAAGTATTTTGAGGTTTCTTACACATCTTAATGATCCCGAAGTTCCTAGGAAAGCCTTTGTAAGCCTGAATCAAGTGAAAATCCCAAGGTAATTCATGATTTCGATTCCATTCCATAATAAGTATTTTGCATACTTCTATCTCCATCATCCCATTTACCACATCTCACACTACAATAAAATCTTCCATCCGTTTCATTTCAATGCAATAAAACCTCCATCCACGTTGCATTCTTTATCCAATAATGAACTCGAGTCTGGTGTCTGAATCATTTATATGATCCTGTGTTCATTATACTCCAGAAAGATAAAAGTTGAAGTCAAAATCAAGCACTTGGAGTATTTCCATGTCGATCTCCTTTTCAAATGACCTTATCCAATGTATACAGGTCAAAGTCAAGGTGTTGGTATTCCTACTCCATTCCATCTAAAATCTGTCGTTTTCTTATTCCATTCATTACATGTATCCATTTCGCCTTCAAAATCTCAAAATCTCATAACTTTCCATACCTTTATCCCTTACCCATCTCCTAATCATGATTGATGAATGTGAGTGTCGTCTGAATTAGAAGCTTGCACTTCCTTCCGCCCATCCCCCATATTTCCATAAAATAAATACTTGGATGCTTTTACCTATCAACCCAAGAGATTCCTGAAGATCCAAAGATCTCTATGCCTCATGATACAAATGCCAGAAATCCTAAACCAGGCATGTTCAAAAGATATTTCCTGCTGTACTTTCGAGTCAAGAAATGCTTGAGAAATGAAGTTCTGGGTAATTATAGCCGACTCCAAAGAGGCTACCACATCCAATCCATCCATTCATTCCATTACTATTTCTGTTCCATCCCCAAATTATTTCATCCCACGAACCAAAATCAAAAGGACATTCTAAGTTCGTGAAGGTCATGAAGTTGTCATTCTTAATTTCCAAATCACCATTTCCCGTTCCCTATATACATTCCCCTTTCCACTTGCGAGCTTTGAAGTTTAGGTTGATACAAACAAACGTTGATCGTGATTTCATTCCATTTCATTTTACTTATTCACCGTCCATGTTTATTTCCTGCTATTCAGCATATCTTGCCATTCATCTGGTTTATGGTTGAATATGCTTTCATACATCCGTTTTATAATCCACTTCATAATTCGCCATCATCCAATTCCGTTCCCTTCACCCCATCATTTCCTACCAACATTTGTAAGTATTACAACTTGACATGGTTGTGTGTGGATCATCGCGTCATACGCAGAATCAGACTCTGGAGTTCTTATCATTCGTTACCTCGGTGAAAACCTGGCAAACAGGCACCGTGTGTAATGGTCATCATTCAAAAAACCAAAAAAAAAATGAAAAATGAAAAAAAAAATGAAAAAAGGAAAAATAGTAAACAGAAAAATTTCGTTCACTGGTGAAAACCCGGCAAACGGGCGCCATGAATAAGTATCTTGGCGAAAACCTGGTAAACAGGTGTCATGATAGAGACACATTGTCTCATTGCATTTTCATTATCATTCCATCACCACTCCATTTGATATCATTTACTTGTCATTGCATATTATCATTCACCTATTTCATCCATGTATATATCTATCTGTCCGTCGTTCATGAATTTACCTAGCTTGAGACAGGTTAGCTTAAACGATCCTGGTTTCTAAGGGATGGGAATGAACTTAAGTGCTTGCACTTCAAACTTCAGATATGGATAGTCGTGCTGGCGATTGATTTTGATTCTTTGATCAAGTAGTTATGTTTATTTGATCTAGTGTGTGGGTGTACATGGAAATATTGAAACTTGACATTTGTTTATCTTTAGAACATTTGAGAAATTGTTTTAATCGCAATCAATCTTTAATCACACATCAGGAGATGTAGTGTCCTGATCCAATTTATGATTCCTTTCCCTTTTAAGCTCGTTTTTGCATAGTTTACGATTGAGGATGATGATTTAATATTCTTTGAGTGGGCTTTGCATCTTTGTTTTAGAAATGTTCAGGAACATTCCTCTAGTGGAGTCGCCAGATGTTGTGACCAAATCACACATCACCCCATTAGGAATATGGACCCCTCTTTTTTTTTTTGAGCTCTGTGCTTTCAATGAGTTTTCAATGAGATTTTGATGATGACCTGACTCGTCTTCCTCTGCCGATACGGTAATAATTTCCTCTTGTATGATCTTTGTTTCATGATTAGGAGGCAGATGAACTTGCAATAATGAAGAATCTTGATCACATCCCATCTAGATAATGAATGTCGAGATCAATCCTAAAGAATGTTTGAGACCCTGAAAAGACTAAGCCTGGAGCCTAAAATCCTGAAAATCCTGAAAAATGGCTAAGTCTGAAATCTGGTGAATCCTCCAAATTCTATATTTTGCATCTTAAATCCGGTGGATTCGGGGCCTATCTCAAACATCCTGAAAGGTCTATTGAAAAATATTTAAAGTATAAGAAATTCATTTCTTATACTTAAATATATTTTTCAATATACCTTTACTCGTGTAATCCTGAAAAATGCCTGACAATTCCAGAGAATTCAAAAGACTGATACCTTTACTCGCATAATCCTGAAAAATGCCTGACAATTCCAGAGAATTCAAAAGACTGATCTACTGCGACTGGATGTCCAAGTGGCGCAAAATCTTGGCGCAAAATCACGAAGAAAAAGGTGCTTGAGCATGAGGATTTCAATCAATGATCTGATGCGCCCATCTAAAACCTTGATCTAATGCGAAAAGTATGAGGATTTCGATCCTTAAATATATTTTTCAATATACCTTTACTCGTGTAATCCTGAAAAATGCCTGACAATTCCAGAGAATTCAAAAGACTGATCTAGTGTGACTGGATGTCCAAGTGGTGCAAAATCACGAAGAAAAAGGCACTTGAGCATGAGGATTTCAATCAATGATCTGATGCACCCATCTAAAACCTTGATCTAATGCGAAAAGTATGAGGATTTCGATCAATGATCTACTGCGCCCAACCCAAAAATATCATTTTGAAGGAAAAAATGAAGATTTCAATACCTTGAACTAGTGTGAAAATGAAAGGACAAGTCTTGGAACCAATCTTGGAGCAAATTAAAAATGATAAGTGTCAGAGGATTTGAAAAGCTCAACCAATGCGCTAGGAAGAAGGATGGATCCCAAAATCTAAAATTTTTTGAAGAGAAACTTGAGGATTTCAATCCCTCAACTGATGCGCCACCAAGAAGGAAGAGGGAGTCTTGAGGGTTTTGACTTGAGAAGGATCTAGTTCAAAGAGGATTTCAAAAGCTCAACTGATGCACCAAAACTTGAGGATTTTTATCCTTCAACTGATGCGCCAATGGACAACTCAAACATTCAACACAAGTGTTAGAACCACTTCACCAAATATGAAACCAGAGGATTTCAATCCCTGATCTAATGCGCCTATCCAGTCAAGTCTCCAAGGCCAAGTCTAGAGGACTTCTAAAAAGCTCATCTAATGCAACCTCATGAGGGGAAACTCCAGAGATTCCAAAAGGTTGATCTAATGTGCCCAAGTAGTTTCAAGGTGAAGTTTGAAGGATCCTTATCCAAAGCGCAATCTAGAGGATTCTCCATGCTTGATCCAATGCGTCCTACAAGGAGGAAGGTGGACATCCAAGGTTAAGCCTTCAAGATTTAAGTTCATAAGATTTTAAAGTCTTATCTCATGCGCCAACTTCATGAATACCTCTAAGTTTTCAAGCTTCCAACAAGGTGATCCAATGCGCCTACAACAATGTTATCCAAAGCGCCTACTCCAACGTCATCCAATGCGCAACATAAGGAAGAGTGGGATTTGTTTCTAGAGGATTTTCCAAGGTCATCTAATGTGCCAACACCATGCATGATCTACTTTAAGGTAAAGGCCATCTAATATACCAAAGTTTTGAAGATTTCAACCTAGTGAAGTGATGCGCCACTTCCAAGACCCGTTATCAAAGTGCTCAACAAGAAGAAATCAAAAGTGGCATCTAGTGCACCATACATGAAGAGAGAATAAAGTTTCATTTTTGAAGATCTCTAACTACCCATCTAGTGCGCCACACCAAAGGGGAGAATAAAGTTTGATTTTGAAGACTTCAAGTTACCTATCCATTGCGCCATACATGAGAAGAACTCAAACCACCTATCCAATGCGCCAAAATCTAGAGGATTTCAATCCTTCAACCAATACGCCACTCCCTTAAGCAAGTGAAAACTAAGTGCAAACTAAACCAATGTTGAAAGGACCTTCAATACTTCATCCAATGCGAAATGTTGAGAGGAATCAAAAAACTTCATCCACACATGTCAAATGCTAGAAGGATTTTAATCCTTGATCCAATGCGCTTGAGGGAGAAGGTAATTGCAATCTACAAGGAGATCATCAAGACCCCATCCAATGCGCCAATCAAAGGAAGTTATAAACATTTAATGATTTTTACCTTGAAAAATGTGGAAATTGCATTTATTAAATAAAGATCAAACAAAATTAAATGTTTTACACTATATTAAAGAAGTCGGCCTAGGTAAGAGGTAAAGTTTTAAAGCAAATTATATATATATACCTCATCTCCTTTTCATTTTTATCATTTTCAAAGAGCAGAATTACTTCGCAAGAGCAGATTTGTCTCCAAGGAGCAGCAACAAGAAGGTTTTATAGAAGTACAAATTTGATTTTGTCAATACAAGCAAGTGTTGGATCAAATTTCAAGGTATCAAATTCAAAGCAGCTTATCAAGATTATGGCAATGACTTCTAAAGAGTGACAAGCGAAGATCCGGATGGATGCCAAGGGGAAGATTCCTGAATCAAAGCTCGTCTCAAGGTGGACAAATGTAGGAGATACGAATATGGGCAATAGCAGCTTAGAAGATATCAAGTCAGTCCTTGAGGAACCTAACGGAGGTAGTCTTGCTCGAGCCATCATGAGGAGTGGAGCCATTGAAGCTGCTTGTTTTCCGCCAGCTTTGCCGTGTCTAGAGATGATCATCGAATGTGTCAAGAAATATGATGCAGATACAAGGCAAATTATAGCCAAAGATGGAACAATATTAGCCTATTTGCAAAAAGAAGCAGTTGAAGAGACTTTCAACATTCCAACTAGGGAGAGGATGATCAGCATCTCAATACAACAAGGGGCAACTAGTTGATAAAATTGAAGTAGATATGTCCAGAATAAGGAGTGTTCTTCTAAGAACAGAGAATCATATATACACTGCTTTGACAACAATATGTAATCCTTATGGAAATGTTACTATTGAAAACATGAAGCAACAAGTTAAAGCATTCTACTTTCAGTATGATGGACTTGATGAGGGTCAACTGGATAGTATATTCACACTTGCATATCGTCTTGGAGAAAATAAGTCTTGGATAAACGACTGGGAGAAGACACTTGGCGTCTATGAGTCAGATGTAGCAGTGGCAGAAGGATCCATTAATGCGGCGACAAGTGTACCAATGGAGGATATTGTTCAAATTGTGTCTAGATTCATTGTATCTCATAGTACTACTACATAAAAGGCACATGATGTGGCTTCCTTATCTTCTTGGAAAGCGTGCCTTTGTTCCCTCCTTCATAGCTTCTTTCATTTAATAAAGTGAGCCTCCTTCATTTAATAAAGGAGAGTTTGTTACAACTACTTGTGATGTGGCTTGATCTGGTCCGCTGATTCGGCCGATCGATCTTGACCCTTCTTTCCTTTGAGGTCTATAAAAGGGCTCTCATTGCTCTCATTTGAAGAGGTTGGAAATTCTGAAATTGTTGTAAGAGCTCTCTGAAATTATAAAAGATTCATTGTTTGGTGATTCTATTTATGTTTCTAGGTGTTGCATGGTTTCAATTTTCAAACAAACATTAAGTTAAGTTACAAGTTTTCTTTGAGTTTAAGTTAGTTAATGAAAGGTTGCTTTATTGCTTTGTGGTGAAGTCTATAAGTTCATACCATTTGTAGTCTACGGCTTGTGGATTGCAGTGCATGGTTAGTCTGAACAGTTGAACGTCAATTTGATCTTTATGCTTGTTGAATCTTTCATGAGCATAATTGATTTAAACATCTTGTACACCTTTGAAGATTGCACCTATCTTGTGTAGTTGTTTTATCTTGGTGAAATAGGATCTGGTTCGATTTCACTTCAAGTAGTAAACATCCTTGCATTTAGGATTAGATTAGTGTTTCTAAACCCTACATCTTTTTCCCTTTTTTTTTATCATTCAGTTAGGATTAGAACCCAAGAACCTCCATTGCTAAATCATACGCATCAATTGCAGTACTTAGATTCTCTAGTATTCACTTCCATAGTCCTTGAAACAACAAGTTACTTGAACAATTGTGTAAGTCCCTTTGTGTGTAAACAACAAAATCATACTTAAATCGCTGAGCTGTCTCTTACCGAAAACATCATAAGGAACCTTGGAGTCATCTCGTTTGATCACCTAGTTCAGCATCCAAGAAGCTTTGCTCAAGAGGGAGTCAGATACTCAGTATTTTACTCTAATTGTTGACTTGTTGAAAAACAATCATCAACACACCCCATTCATCAAACTCATGAAAACTGATGGAGCATTGGTCAACCCGAAAGGGACAACCGTGAACTCATAATGCCCATAGCATGTACGAAATGCTATTCAATGAATGTCTGCCTCATGAATGTGAAGCTGATGGTATCCTGACTTTAGATCTATCTTGGAGAACACCTTGGCTCCCCTCATTTGATCGAACAAATCATCTATTCGAGGCAACGGGTATCGATTCTTCACTGTCACTTTGTTCAACAGGCGATAATCAATGCACAAGTGAAGAGATCCATCCTTCTTCTTCACGAAGATGACAGGTGCAACCCAAGGGGATACACGAGGGCAAATGAAACCCTTCTCCAATAAATCCTCTAACTGTAACTGCAACTCACCTAACTCTTGAGTAGTCATGCGATACGATGCATGAGAAATAGGCTCTGCACTAGGAATGAGATCGATATGGAAGTCTATGTCGTGCTTAGGCGGCATACTTGGAATATCACTCAGAAAGACATCTGCAAACTCTTGAAGAATAGGATGATCATCAAGAGATACCTCATAAATCCCACCCCCAACAAGATCACTAACTAAAATAGCAAACATTTGACAACCTTTCCGCATGGCACACTTCAGTTGCATAGCTGAAATCACATGGAGAGAAATGGGTCTCTGAACCCCAACATCATCAACACACTAAACTGATTTATGCCAACAATCTATACTGGCTAGGTGGGTCTCCAACCAATCCATGCCTAAAACAATCCCGTAGGACCCCAAAGGCAACACACGAAGATCCACTGTGGTAGTGAAGGTGCCCAAATCCAACACACAACCACGAACAAGGGCGTCTACAGCCACCTTGGATCCAGTCGCTAACTCAACCTGCCAACCAACATCTTGCCTTGCCACCATGAGTCCACAATGCTCCACGAGAGAAGGAGAAATGAAAGAATCTGAAGCTATTGAATCAAACAAGATAGATGTGGTAATCCCACATAATACACTTGAATACTCGACTACGGTGCCCTGATGCTCAGCTTGATGGTTATTAACCGTCGCAAAAACTCTATGTGATCTGCCAGCCTCACCTACTATAGGTTCTGAAGTAGCCTATCTCTGACTACCTCCAGCCACTGATCTCTGAGGACACTGAGCAACTATATGACCATGCTGCCCACAAGCATAACAACCACCCTTGCCAAAACCTTAGCCTGAAAATGGTGCACGTGACTACTGGGATCCACCACCCCTAGAACTCTGCTGAGCACTCTAAAAACTCTGTGATGGACCACTTTGTTGCCTACTCTGAGAGTGATGACGTGAACGATGTCTAGCAAACAGAGCACCAGGGCTCTGGCCACTTTGTTGAGACTGAGCAGGCCTATGCCTCTGTCGCTGACCATGTCTAGGAGGTGCAGTATGTGATCTAGATGGTCCAGCTCCCTGAGACTGTGTACCCCGAGCAATTGATCCTAAAGGAGGGGCACTACGAATCTGAACACCTTCCTGACCACCAAAACCTCTAGTCAAATTCTCCTCTATCAACCTCGCCTTCTCCACGACAACCTCTAAGGTCTTCAGTTCAAACACACGGACACCACCACTAATACGGGCATTCAAGCCCTTGATGAAATGCTGTACTAACATCAGCTCATCATCAGAAATGATAGCATATTGCTTCAGCTCAAAGAAGCGGTGCTCATACTGATCTACTGTCATAGTCAACTGACGAAGTTCATGGAACTCATCAACACATCTCTGTCGATAGAAGTCTAAAAGAAATCATGCACGAAACCTCTCTAAGAATAGTCCCCATGACACGGAAGCAATGTCTAGGTGAAGTTTCTGCTCCTCTACTCTCCACCATGTAGATGCAAAACCTCTAAGATGCATAATGGCACATCGAGCTCTAGTATTGCTACTATAAGGATGCATAGCAAAGCATCGATCGAGATCGATCAACCAAGTCTTTGCCTCGATACCTGTACCAGAACCATCAAAAGTAGGGGGATGAGCCATAAGAAGATCCCTCATGTGACCTGCAATAACACTGTCTCCATCCACCCTATCCCTCACAACAACTACTCTCTAATGATCTGGACTACGAGAATGCTCACGCTCAGCTCCAGCATCCTGACCATCCTGACGAGAAGGGTGTGACTCTGCCTCATGAGATACCTCCTGACGAGGTCCTAATCGGTCCAAAATCTGCTGTAAAATAGCTAAAACATGAGCACCCCCAAGCCCTTCGTCTTGATTCTCAATATGCGGTTCCTCTTGACGCTCACCCTGATTGGCCTAATTGCCCTGATTACCTTGATTACCCTGATTGGCATCATGTCAGGTGCTACATCAAAGAATAGTGGCTATACCTCTAATTCTACCTCTGGCTCTACCCCTAGGAGGAATCCTAAAGGAACAAAGAACACATCAAAATTGATCATCACAAAGATGACCTAATCACCATACTAAGGCATGAAAGCATAACAACATGACTATAGAACAATATAACAAGCTCACGCCACACACGCCAAACACAGCAAAACATAGAAGGCTCAAGTACGCCAGAGCTCCTAGTGTGTGAACATGGGCTCTGATACCAGATGTAACATCCCGCTATGTAACCCCGAAGTGTAAGAGCCAAAAGGGGACAAGATAATTTTTTTTTTTGACATAAGTAAACAACATACACAGATTCAACTATCAATTCGATAGATTGATACCATTCATTTTAAACACCACAACAAATGTTCCTAATCCCATCTGATAAAAACATGAATCCATAAGCATAAAATATAGGTGGATCCGATACCCACACCGGAATCCATAAAGCAATAAAGGAACATCACATTTCTTCTCATTAAATACAATGATTACAACTTCTCTTCTAAGAGAGTTCATTTACATAACTACATATACAATTACAATGATATATTCCAAAATATGATACAAGTACATAACATAGTCCTGAGTATGATACAAAGACTGAATAGGTACAATAACTGAATGAAGTCATGGAGAGAGAGATCATCTCAAACTGGTGCTCCAAAACCTATTCGCTAGTCCCCAATGGTGGTGGCAACGCCTCCCAACCATGTGAACTCCTAAGAGACCACCCCACCATCCTTGGAGATAGTCACAAGGTCTAAATGGATGAACAACAACAAGGGGATACAAGATGGCCAACACACACATCAAACACAGAGCAGGCATGGAGAATAGTACTTACAATTAGAGTCATAATATAGGTGTACTCATCTAAGTCATAAGTCGGGTACTACTCACGACTCCTAAGTTGCTATATACTAGAGTGTAATCATATGGAGTGTCATCATATGTGCTCGAAGGGATGGCACACACGGGACCAAGTACCTCTCACACAGATGAGGAGACTCAATTGTGCCCAAATCCACGCCCTGCAGATAGATGACTCAACGCCCCGCAGACGGATAGGCCTTCTTGTTGCATCTTTAGCCTTTACAAATGCTCAAAGCCATGCACGAGGTTTAATTATCTTATTAGTGTTTTTACCCCAATGTTTTAGTTTTAGTTATCACTTATTAATGTAACTCTGCTACTAGTTCCCCTGGCAGCCACTTGCGGGCCCTGGGCCTGTAGAGAGCCACTCCAACAGACCACTCTAATGCCTAGACCTTGTTCATCTCGTTTGACTAAACGAGGAATCTGAAAAGAATAAAACACTGGTGTAGAAATTACAAATAGAGGAATATGGTCTACAAGACAAAAGCTTCCATAGGCAGTGTAGTGTTATTGAAAATAGCCCTATCCCAGTTAGATCAGTTGTATAATAACTTCAGTGACCCCAATTTAGTCACGATTAGCAAAGGTATGAATGGATAAAAATAAGAATAAGCACGACAAATGGCATTCCAAGCCTTCTCACAGACTAATATTACATACAGACTACCATATTTAACATAACAAAATAAAATCTTACAAAGACTTACAAAATGGAAACCTTAATTTTCCCTCCTACAGTAGTTCCCTCATATCCTTGGGTTGCGGATTTTTCCCAAATAGGGTTTATGTGACCAATTTTAATACATAACACATGTAGATGTTGTAGCTGCAAGTGTCCGGTATACATGTGTGCAAAGAGTTGAAGCATGGACAAGGCATGATCTGTTTGGCAGTATGCCTCAAGAATGCGGTCACATGGACTGCAGAAATTTCAGGGTATGAACATAATGGATTTGTTGAAAAGTCTATGGAAACTTTGAAGCAAATGCTATTGGTAGGCTTAAAGCCCAATTTCCTAACCTTTTCCAGTACGCATGCAGCCTGCGCCAGGATGGGGCAGCAGAGACAAAGCACGTGAGCTGTTTGACAAATGACTCAAGAAATGTGGTCTCAGGCAATTCCATGGTTGCAGGACGTGCACAAAATGGATTTGTAGAAAAGGCTTTAGAAACCTTCAAGCAAAGCAACTGACAGCTGTAAAGCCAGACTCCATGACCTTGGTCAGCATCCTCACTACTCGTGCCAAAGTGGGAGCGATGGAATACGGTATGGATATCCATTAAGGCATAGTGGAAAGAGTTTTCTGTCAGATAATACAGTTGGAAATGCTTTGGTAGACTTGTAAGCAACCGTGGAGGGCTAGACAAGGCACGTGATCCTTAAAGAATAACATAAACTAACATAATCTTGTAATGAAATGAATTCTACCATATATTCCTAGCTTGCAGTGAAAGGGGTTCGGTTTTCCTGAGCTTACTGAAGTATGCAGCAATCAGAGTTTTTTTTTTTTTTTACTGGAAAAAAACAGTGATCGGAGGTAAATACCTCTTTACCACTCGCACTCCCCTTCCTCAGCTGGCAGATCGTTCCCCCCTACACTGCAGCGCACCTCCTCTTGCAATCTGATGTGCTTGCCTAAGAGATTTGCTTTTCATTTTCCCTCCGCTCCTCTTTTTGTTTGGTTTTTTTATTTCTTTCTTTGTTTTTAAGAGGCTCTGCCCATCCTCCGTTGACTCCCCCTCGATCAGATATTTTCTTGGATCCTTATCCTATCTCTGTTGGTCACCCACTCCGTGGGTATTTCCTGCTTTCACAATAACTCTCTCCCTGCAGTCATTCCCTGCAAGCCTTCAATTCTCCACCTAGAATAAATATTTTCTTTCCACCTCATAAGCCACGAAGACATTTTCTTTTTGCATTAAACTTTCCACCAACCGTGAGCGTTGTTACAAAGGTACAGAGATGAAGAGGAAAGTTGAAATTGACAAAGAAGAAGCTAGACATATGTGTGCAAAATGTGGAAGCATAGACAAGGCAGTGAACTGTTTAATAGAATGCCTGAAAAAAATCCGGTCTCATGCAATTCCATCATTGCAAGATATGCACAAATTGGATTTTTTTAATTCCTTGCAAACTTTCAAGCAAATGCACTTGGCAGGTGTAAAGCCAAATATCACAACTTTTGCCAGCATCCTATCTGCCTGTGCCAAAATGGGAGCTTTGAAACAGGGTATGGACATCTATCAAAAAATAAAGGGGGATTGTTGTTACATTTTATAGTTGCAACTGCCCTGGTAGACATGTATGCAAAATGTGGAAACATAGACAAGGCACGTGATCTGTTTGACAGAATACCTCAAAGCATAAAGGATAGAGAAATTCTATAATGTCAATTTTTTTTGTTCCTATTGTTTCTAAAAGCTCTGTATATTGGTTCTAATTCTCTGTTTTGCATTCCAAAGATAAGCTGGGAAGCAATGTTATTTACTGTTCTAGAAAAAGAGTTTTATAAAGCTACAGAAATTAAGCCACTCTACCACCAAAGATAAAAATGTTTCTCCTTCACTTGCTCCACTACCTTCTCTGGTACATCTGCAGTCCCTTACGCACTTTTTTATGGGATTTCCTGTGATATGGATATATCTTTGGTATCAACTGCTGTTTCTACTAATGGCTGAGATGGGGTTTGAGTTAGCGCATCACCATTACATTCCATAACAGGCTCACTAATACTAGGTTGTTCTTTTGCAGGTTGCACAAAACACTAATACTAGGGTGCCTGTGTTTCCTTTTTCTTCCATTCCCTTCTTTCTTGCTTGCCCCCACGACTCTTTTCTTCCAAATCAAGAATTCCTTCTTCCTCACGCACTTGTTTCATGATTCTAATCTCATCTTCCTCACACACTTGACTCAATCTCCTCTGACCATGGTATGAATATGGATGGTCAACTGAAATGAATGGGTAAAAGAAGTCCCATGTCGAAGTTCCAGGCGGAGAGAAAGGTGGCAGGGGGTAATTTGGGTGGTTGTATAATGAGGCCACAGACGATTGGTAGGGTGTCAAGTGGGTGTTAAAAATCCATCCATCCCAAATTGATGAACGGTGGAATATGAATATGGATATGATTCCAATCTCACCCTCTATTGAGAAGCTGGTCTTTCCTAAAAAAGAGGGGAAAATACGCCTCCTGATCTCGAATGATTCACCACAGTTGTGGGCAAAGAACCAGTTCCGGCAGGACTCAGCCTATGGTAGAGAAAATTTTTCAGGCAGAGAGCCGGAATTGGTCTCAATCAAGGGTTGTGGATGTGAATAATATGGAATAACACAATGTCATTTCATCCCCTTCAATTACAAATCTATGAGCACTGCCAACATTTTTAAGGCATATACATAAACTACATGTTCTGCAAATTGATACATGTGTTCTACTGCTTGTTTTATAAGCAACCTCCTCTCATTGTAATTATAGTAGACTTAAATGTGCAGACTGGCAGGGGAAATGCATTTGTTCAAACCTGGCAATGTAAAATAACCATTATTAAAAGCAATCAAGCAAATTATATATTATAGTTATATTGAGTATTATTGTATAGAGAATTAAATATAATTATAATTATCTATAAAATTATAATGTGAAAGTATATGCTTATACTTTTTATATATTTATTCTTTTATATATATTTATTTTTCTTAATTGTTAAAATTAATTAAAATTATCTAAAAGTAAATAAATTTATATTTGTCAAGTGGGGTGTGGTTAAGTGGTTGGGCCACTCAATTCTCTTGATGGAAACAATAGTTTAAATCTTCTCAAAGATAGCTTAATGTTGATTGGTGTGCTAAACAAATATCATAGCGCTTGTTTCACATGTGTTTTGCAGTGAGGAAATGCTGAAGGATGTGGAATGAAGGCAGTCAAATGGTGCTGGTTGTGCAACAGGTTGTTCCTGAGAGCAATAGGTCCATTGATTTCTTGTACAAGAGTTTATGCCAAAGATGTGGAATGAAGGCAGCCAGATGGTGTTGGTTGTGCAACAGATTGTTTGTGGGAGCAGTAGGTCCATTGATTTCATATACAAGAGTTTAGACCCTTTAAAAAAATTCATTTCTATTGAGATAAAAAAAATCTTATATCCATAATAAAAAAAAAATTTAAATCAAAACAATCTTAAAAAAACTGTGGAAACGAAATAAAAATCACCTCTAAACATGATAACTTGTCCTTTCATTTTGTTTTCTATTAAATATAGAAACTACTAGGTAGACTACAATTTTTGTTGAAGCCCAACGAAAAACTCATTACAATATTAGTAAAGGAATGCAAGGATAACCTAACTTATAGAATACCACTTACTTTTAAAAAGCTGTCGACACATCAGGCATACCATTTGATGACATATCCAATGATACGAAACAAAAACAGTAGACATAATCCAATGATAACAAACCGAAACAGTAGACAGGTAAACCACAGTTTCCACTTGTTGGATGAGCTGCTACAGTGTTCTATCACCTGACTCCACACAATCTCAAATGGACCACAGCTTTCACTTATTTCATTGGAGAAGTTATTAAACATTGCATCTAATTCTTCATTGCTCTTTGTGCTGTTAATGATTTGCGGTTTCGTAAGCAGAGCAACAGATTTACTCTTCGAGCGAATTATGCGCTTCATAAAAAATATTAAATTACCAATTATGTTATCTGATCCTACTGCAAAAGCTATCATGTTCCAGAAGAGTGATTCTATTTCTTCAACAAGACAAATTTGAGGAAGGTAAACTACAGCTGACCCGAACCATCCTTTCTTAAACCGAACTTGTCCATCTTTGCTGGGCTTGAATCTAATTAAAAATTCATGTACAATATCGCCATCTTTATCCACAACTGTAGACATAAAATCCGTCCAGTCATTTATAATATCCATGTATGTAACGGTATCGCTATCATCTGTAGGGATATTAGAGGGCCGTAAGAAAGTCGCATAGGTTTTGTTTAACAGATGCAACAGATGGCATGCACCTTCTTTAATATTTGCTTCGATTTCCGCTTGAAAATTCCTCAATTCAATGGGCTTCAAAGAGAAGGGTAGCATTTTAACCTGTCGACGGCTACACAGAAGGTCAACCAATACTTCATGAGGGTTCATAAACTCCAGTTCAAGTATCCTCAATAGTATAAATAAAGGAATCTGGTTTTCCAACTTGAAAATGTCACTCATTATCTCCTTATCAATGTTGGGATCTAAAAACCAACAATAACGCGATCTGAAAAATTCTAGAATAAAACAAGAGGCCATAGCAAAATTCGATGCCAGTATTTCCTTAGAGAGATTATCGGTGTTATCTCCGTAACACTCTCTAATTTCAGGGTCAAATGCCTCAATCTCTTCCACCAAATTGTTGGTAGTGATACTTAGCCTTTTAGCCGTAGTGCGTAATGCTGTCACCTTACTCTCCCACAATTCAGACAATCTCGGATGCATGTCGAGATGATAAATTCCTAATCTCACAATCTTAGGATTATATGTTTCTTGTTGGAGATCCCTTAATTTTTGAGGAACTTTAAATACTGGATGAATTCCTAATCCCACAGACTTAGGATCAGATGTGATTCCACATTCAATATCTATCATTACTTCTCCACCTTTGACTATACTGCGGCTGCCCTTTTCTGTTTGAGACATTTCTACCAAGTTATGAAATTCACCTAAAATCCACATGAAAAAGAAAAATGAATTAGAAATGAATTCAAAATTTGTAGGACAGTTATGGCGTAATATTCTTTTTCTAAATATACCATTAAAATTTGAAAGTAGAACACAAACAAATCACAACATTTGAAAGAAAATATATCAAAAGAGCAAAAGCCCGCAAATCTCAAAACGCAGAAGACATCATCAGTATTTGCTTTAAAAACTTATGATTTAATCGCTCCACTGTAAATTTATTGACATAACAAGAAACAAATAAAACGAAAAAGACTCATATCTGCTTGAAATAACCGAAAATTTTAGAAGAGAGAACTTTCACTTACCAGACAACCCTCTCCCCCTCTCCCCAAAAAATCAGAAATCAGAAAAAATACTACCGTCTACAAATCCTTACGCTCTCTTTCAACCTTCACCTGAACCGCTGAATCAGAAACCACCCCCAAAACAAAATCACCATCTACAAATCATTTCGCCCTCTTTCAACCTTTGCCTAATAATCCTTCCTTCCTTGGCTTCTTTTGCCACAATAAAGAAACCCACAGCATTGGAAGGGTTTTTTAATATAAAAAGAAACGCATTTTTCTGTTTTTTTTGGGCCGACGGATCATGTTTTTTGGGAGTGGGATGGAACCTTCTCACGTCCAAATCTTCAAAGTCATCATTCGCTATCCAATTTTAAACCTCTCTAAGCCTAATTTTGAGTAAATATTTGTGTGTTTATTGTTTGTAACCTACTCGCACTTGATTTATGTCATTATTGTGTCTTAATTATTTTTTCAGTACCTGCCTTGGCAGTACTATTGCTATGAGATTTTATTAGTAATGAGATTTTATTAGTGATTAGTCTCTCTACAGTACACCAATTAAAATAGACTAGTAAAAGCACCAAAGGTGCTATCAAATGGCCGCTAGGCATAAATATTTATAGGCCTTTTGTTAAATAGTATATATTTACATTCTGATATGTACATTGTAATTATTTTTTATATGTTTTGGTCATTTTGATACGCTCAATGTAACTATTCTTTGTAATATATCATCATGATTTGATTAGATGATCCTTTTAATTCTAAAGCATAATTTTAAAAGGATGAAATCAAATATTTACAATTCAACTCTCTTATTTACAAGACTTTTTGAAGTATAGGCCTTATAAATGTGTTTAATGAATGTTGTTAAAAATCTTAGATGAACTCTGCAATATAGATTTATGATACCATTCTTCAATCCTTTAGAATTTGAGATATCCTAATTATTTCCTTAAGCCTAATTCTAACCCTAAACCTAATTTTAACCCTAACCCTAATTCTAACCATAAACCTAACCTTAATTCTAATTGTAATTCCAACCCTATTAATAAACCTATTCTTACCCTAACTCTAACCCTAACCCTACCCCTAATTCTAACCTTAACCCTAAATCTAATTCTAACCCTAACCATAATCCTAATCCTATCCCTAATTCTAATTCTAACTCTAACCTTAATTCTAACCCTAACCCCTATTATAACCCTAAATTTAACCATAATTCTAACGTTAATACTAACTATAACTCTTACCCTAATTTAACCTTGATCCTAATTATAGACCTAACCTAATCGTAACCCTAATTTAAACTCTATTTCTAATCCTAACCCTTAAACTACATAGAATTAGGGTTAGGGTTCGGGTTAGAATTAGGATAATGAAGGACTAACTTGAAACTATTTGAAGAGGATCTCTTGATGGAAAATTTTGAAGCAATGTTGCACGTACATAGCAACAATAAGGGGATTTTCAATTATATTTATGTTTCTCCACTTGTATGCATCCCTTGAGTTTGATGGGGCTTGTATTGTTATTAGTCGATAGAGATTAGGCCATTTTTTATCAGTTGCGCTCAAAGTTATTCAAAAGTTAGGGCAACCCAATTATGTTATCATATCAAGCAATTTATTCCTACATGTGTGCCAATAAGCCCTAGTTCCTCTTAGTTGAGATACATAACACATCACATGCTCAGGTAGATAATTGGTAAGAAAATCTCTTAAATATTTTTGCAAATACATAATTGTCACATGTACATCATCATCTACATTTTTTACAACTAGTGCAATTGTTGCCCAACTCTACTATCACAATATCAAATTTAATAGTAAATACTAAAAATCTAGGATGTCGTGCAAACCTATTATCATAATACCTCATTAGATGTAATGCATATTGATGTATAGACACTTTTTATGCATGGTTGTAACAATTTTGCTTCACTAGTGGGAAATAGAGTAGGAAATGCCATATCAAACAACCCTCTATGGTGTATTCATTAATTGGTGATAGACTAATATGGGGCCAACCAATCATGGCAATTGATTTTTTACCATTATTTTGAACAAAACTCTTCACTTATTCCATTTCTCATTATATGTTCTACCAAATATAGCTACAAAAGATGAAGGTAGATGTTGAGGTTCATCTTCTCATCCATCAACTAAACCATCATCACATGCAGTTGATATGTTGATATCCACAAACCATAATCTTTCAGAGACATCCATCCTTTCTTTTCATAGTGCCATGATTGAGTTTTCATCAAGTTCTACATCTTTGTAGTCTTTATCATATTTATTAATTGTGTTTCTACGTTGACGTGTAGAAAATACACTATTGTCAATAACCACATCAAGAATAGTAGATACAATATTTTCTTGATTCAATTCATCAAACTCCACCCTAATTTAGTCATCTAAAAATCATCAAAGAAGATAAAGTAGAATAATTGTTGTCTAAAAATAAGCAGTTATAACAATCTCATGGATTTAATAATTTAAGATATTTTGATGATTTTTTGATTTATTTATTTTTCATTTAAGCAATGTATCTTTATATAACACTATAGTTATTTCAAAACAATGCATACAATAATTTTATATCATACTCAATATAGTCTAAAGAATTCTCATTTGATGATTGTGTAACTTGCATATTTTAGCTACTTCAAATTATCGCGTGTGTGTGTGTGTGTTCAAATGACTTTGAATCCTATCAGCACCATTTAAGTTATATATATTAAGTTCCAATTATGTAATATATGTATTATTGATAAAAAGACACCACCCAATGGAGGACCATTTAATATTTCAATTTAAGTAGTAGGACGACCACATTACCTCAATAAAAAAATATCAATTCATCACAACCCATCACATGTTATACAAAACATAATAATTTGGATGTTCTCATCTAATGTTTACTTAGAGACAATGATCGTTCTTGATCTTCTTCATTTTTCCTATTGTTAACATAACTTGCATTTTGTAGTTTAGAGTATCAATCAAATGATAATTTGGTGGTGATATTTTCAATGAGTTGAGAGATTTAACTTGCAAGGTTGCAATGTTAGAGAGTTCAATATCCTATTGAAGTTATGGTAGATCATCCATCTTTTGTTTGGATACAAACAATAAGTTCTAAACCATTACATCTAAACAAAAAACATGTATCATTTTATGGCCTTCAATCTAACAACATCTAGCATTAAATTAATTACAACCATCATCTCTTAAACCTTTTTGGCTACATGATAGTAAAACACAACTAAAGATTAAATAGCTAAGTTGGGTTCTAGAATGTTTCATTAGTTCAAATAGATTGATAACATCCTTGCAAAAGCCATTTTAGGCATATCCTACAATATATATTTATGAATATATCTTTGCCCAACTTGTTGAATCTATTTTAGACATATCCTACAATTGCATGTAACTTTTAGATGTGTTGTTTTGTAATTGATCTCTTCATCGTATCAGACATCTGATCATAAAAGTACTCTTCCAATCCTACTTGTGCAATTATGTTTGACATGCCAAGGAGAATGCATTGTGGCAGTAACCAAAAACTGCTCAATGGAATTGTTTCATTGGGAAAGTCTCCTACAATATAATCTTTTGCCACCTGAAGCCTTTTCATTTCTATCAGTGTTGTAATTACCATTGATAGAAGGGAAGAAAATATACTAATACCTATTCTCTGAAACAAGGTTATACCATGCTCAATACCAGTTATTTGTTTAGAAAGTAGAAAAAAATGTGATCATATAGAGGATCAATACAATAATAGACAAGGCAATAAAGCCTTGCAAGCTTGCTACAAAGATCTCAAAGCTTGAGCCAATCTTCTTATACATCATGCTTCCCTACTTTATAAAAAATGTTGGTGATTGTGCAAAGATTACTCCATTCATCAAACAAGCCACCCAAATGAGAAACAACCTTAGAAAAAATTTCAGCTCTTCAACTTATGTGACTGTGCAAAGTCTCTAGTTGATTCCTTCTTTGTGCTCATAGTCTGAATCAATCATCACTATTGCTTTGTCTAGAAACCTGAGAAACAAATATTATAAATTACTGACCAAATTTATGCATTCATGAGTGGCAATCTTCAGAAGAAAGAAAAGAATTATATTAATGACTATGAATGGCCAAAGTAGAATATGGGACTCAAAAAGTACAAGTAGTTAATAAGGGAGTGCAAAAAAGGGCTGACACAATGTGGAAGCTAAAATAAAATAAAATGAGGACTAATAACATGCTTTTTCACAATCAAGCAATTGGTGTGAAGCTATATAATTAATCAAATATATGCAAGACTAAAACCATCCTTTTACACAAACGTTTTGTTTGAACTACAAAATTAGATGCATATGAAGAGGTAGAGAGGGCTTGCCTCAACTGCTTTGTAAGCAAAAGTTGTCTTCTTACTTCAACCTTCAAACCATCTTCTTGAACTGCATAAAGTGTTTCTTCCTTTAAAGGAAGAGAGACATTCCACTTATGAATCACAACAATGAAAACTCTGATAATCTGAGTCAGTGGACTAGCATTAGGTATTTTATGGCGGTAAAACTTTGTTCCCCAAAAGAAAATGTAGAGTGCTATTGCCATGGTTACTATTGGGATGCCAAATCCTAGACCCCAACTGACATTTTCTTGAATATAAATGAGCACAAAAGCAAATAAAACCACACCACTGCATATACCAAAATACCACCAATTGAAGAATGAAGCCTTATACTTCCTTTCTTCCTGATCTCTATCACTGAAGAGGTTTGCACCAAATTCTTCCAAATAAGTTTGTAACCTCCTAGACCTAGAGCAAACACCATCGTGGAAAATTATAGTCTTGCTTATTTAAATCTATGATCTCACACGGAGCTGTAGTTTTTTCTCGTATATAATACTTTCAAAGACCAGCTATTACTTAAAGAATAAAACAAAAGTACCTATTGTAAATTGTTAATCTCACGTGCTTAAGGAATTCAAAATTCAAGTATAAAAACTCTATCTAATACAATAATCTAAAGATTTACGCCCCTTGATCTTCATCTCTGCCTTCAGTCTTCTCAAGCTCAAATTTTCCAGGTATGGGAGCCACATCAAATCCCTTTGCCAGCATCTCTGCAACAACCTGTGTAGCATCATAATATAATTGTAACAACCCCCCTTGTCTTGCTACGTTGGCATTGAAGTTGGTATTTTTTTTTAATGCAAAAAATATCTCATGGGGCAATGTATAGAGAGAGATAATGCTAGTGAAATATCTCTGAGGGGTAGATGATGAGGAGGCGGTCTCTAGGAGGAGGCAACACGTTTTGGGGAGGATGGAACCATTAAATGCAAAAGAAAATATCTGATTAACAGGGAGTCAACGGAGGATGGGCAGAGGCTCTTGAAAACAAAAAAAAGAGAGGGTTTGAGAACAAGAAGAAAAGTAGAGAGAGAACGAGAGATTTAGGGGGAATATTAGAGTAGCTTCTCTTGCAAGTTCCCATCTCTCAACACTGGAGCCAGCTGGTTATGATTTGCAGTCCACACTACAGATTAGCTGGATGGGGTCGTCCACATGTAGAAACTTGTTTCGAATGGCTATTCTAGAGACTTCCTGAAGGGCTGAGGGTGTGAGGCATGTTAGGGCCAAGCATATGCATATTAGTTTTACTCCTTGCCAACATAGCTGTGTATTCTTGATGCTTTGACAAAGCTGATGCCGCCCACCAGAATTCTTCAATCCAGAGTGATCTACTGACTCAAATGACATATTTACTTCAAAATTCTCATTTGCACCAAAAACAAATGCTCAGTAACTTCTATCACAATTAGTTGAGTAACATGTAATACAGAAAAACCCCTTCACATGCAACATTAATCTTTCTTCCCCCCAAAAGAGCTCTAACTAGAGATGCAATGCAACATATTTGCAGTTAGATTTGCACTTACCGATTCCAGACCCCCCAATAAATGCGACCATTAAAGCTCCTAATAACGTATTTTTGGACACCTCAACTAATACCACCACCACTACTAAACTAAAAACTTTAAAAATCTCATTTAATTTAAAATATGCATAAGACAAATGAAACACCAACTACCCATGTGCCATATTCTAATTTTAGTTGTGGCTTGACAGATTTTTAACAATTTTTTTTTAAATTTTGGAGCAAAAAAAAAAGGTGTAGGACTACCAAAATTTGGCAGTTACAAGATGTGTGCACATATAGAATGGCCTATTGGCCAAAATATTTTTTTTTTTATGTTGAACAAATTTTAATTTTCGTAAGTGTACATGAGAAACTTTAAATAAAAATTATTCCAAAAATCATTTATCTCTGATATTTTGGTGAAATAGTATTTTTATTGGAAATGGTTGACAAAAGCCATGGAAAATACAAAAAAACAACTGACAAAATCTCAAAGGGCATACTATAGATATATTTGTTTGGTTAGCACAAAAAAACACTGACAAAATCTCCAAAAGGCATACTAAAGATATATTTGTTTGGTTAGCATACACTAGAATTAAGTTTGCATTGGAGAATGTTAGAAAATGTGAATTTTAGTCTAATATTGTCAATTCTTAGTCTGTTTTTCATTTATTATAACATTTTACTACTTTCTAGATAAATAGCTAAACTATCAAGTTGCGAATTTAGAGAGATATCTATTTTGCAATCCAATATCTCACGTCCCTTTGTAGATTTCATTCAATTTATATTGTGTAATACTCATATTAATATAATATTGATATTAATATGATTATTTATGTATTTGGTTTTCTTTGTAGTATGGGTACTATTTTGCTATTGTTTTGTTGATTCTTATATGCATGTAAAGGGTTTTAGGATCCCTTCAAAACCTATTTTACCTCTTTTTAATAAAAAAACAATGAAATTACATAAAATAGGTAAACTATGAAATACGGAATTTGGAGACATTTCTTGTTTTGCACTCCAATATCTCACTTTTTAAAAAATTTAATTCAATTTATGTTTTGTAATATTCATATTAATATGATTATCAAATTTTATTCATTATATATATTAATAATTAAATGCATATTAATTCATACATAATATATTTTTTGATATTCTTATGTACATTTAAAGGGTCTTAGGATCCCTTCAAAACCTATATTATGAATTTTTAATAAAAAATAATGAAATTAGCTAAAGTAAACTATCGAGTAGGGAATTTAGAGAGATATCTTGTTTTGCACTCCAATATCTCACATTACTTTGTAGATTTAATTCAATTTACGTTGTGTAATATTCATATTAATATATTTTTTTAAAAAAAGTGGTAAAAATTATTCCAAATAAAGTAGAGAGTACAAACCAAAGGCCAAAGGCCCAATAAAGGACAACATCCAACCACCACCTAGAAGTTCTGAAGGGAACCCCGCAGAAAGAACAACTACATAACCTTGTCCTCCATAATTAACTTTTGCAAAGTTGTTGAATACTCTAGGGGCAAGAGCCCCCAATCATCCACATCCCACCCATCTAGGTTCTTAGAAGCCCATTTGGCTAGATAGTCTGCCACTATATTCCACTAATGAGGAATGTGACAAAAAGAAATAAAATCCAAAGAGGAACACAAATTCAAGATCTACTTAGCCACCAAACCAGCTAAGTGCCAATTAGCTCCATCTAATTTTTGCTCATTCAGCATATCCACAACAATCTTTGAATTAGATTCACAGATGATCTGATTCCAATAAAGTTAACACCCTCTCTCCAAAGCCTAAAGAATAGCTAGGGCCTCCATAAGGTTATTAGAGTATCGCCCCCTATAAATAGAGAAGAGAAAAATAATACATCCATCACTACCTCAACCAATGCCTCCAATTCCCACTAGCCCAGGATTCCCCCTGGAAGAGCCATTAGTGTTGACTTTCAAAACTCCCATGGGAGGAGGATGCCAATGCCCATCCCTATGGATCTTCTGCTTCATCTTTGTCAATCTACTACCTGTAGAGACACTCGACCCATTGTCCACCAAACTAAAATTCCTAGTAGCAATCAGATCACTAGTATCCACTGTCTCAGAAAAGGTCATATTTTGTTGAAATAGTCTTCTGAAGCCTATTGACAATCTTTTGCCACAAGTGAACCCCCTTCGTTTTTGAGCCTCGAAAGATCTTGTGATTCCTTTCTAGCCAAAGGTTCCAAATAGGAAAACTGGGACCCACATACCAGACAATTTGGAGAAAAGAGGTCTTAGTAGGGGGTGACCTAAATTGTCCCAGAACTCAACTAAAGAAGTGGCATGGATGCAAGTATTGTTCCATGCCCCCCACCAAAGGTGCCATATCTTCCTCGAATAAGGGCATAGAAAGAAGAGATGTGAAGTACATTCTTCACTCTTATTACAAAGAATACAGATATAAGGGCCCCGGAAGCCTCTCTTTCACAAATTCTCCTAGGTGAGGCACTTATTTTGGGCCACCAGCTAAAGGAAGAAATTACACTTAGGCCAGGAGAAATGATTCCACACTTGCTTCTACCAAGGAACTCTCCCCTGACCATGTAGTTGCCTATCCAAGTCTAGATATCCTAAAGAAATAGAAAATTGGCCTTTTAGATCGGGGCCCCAAGCCAAAGTATCTCTCCCTTGAAGAGAACCATAAAGTCTACCCGCAAAGATTCGTGCAAGCTTCTGACAATCTTCCACAGTACCACCCAACAGCCATTCATGAGGGTCCTTGCAATAAGTTAACTCCAACTACCCCTTAACCTCAATGGTCTTAAAATTCTCCATCGTCCTCCAGCTAGCCTCAGTCAGAAGGTCACAAAGGGGCTGAAGATGATGAAAATTTGAGGTGATCGAGGGATGCCCATCCCAAGCATCATACCAAAAAAGAGCATTAGAGTTGTTGCAAGTATGTGCCTAATCAGTGTTGTCATTGATGTCAACATATTAGTATTGTCATTGGTGTCAATTGTGCTCTTATTTTTATGCTTTTTTATTTGCTTATGTAATGTGTAAGTGATCCTGATACTGTGTTTCTAAGTACTTTTGAGAAAATTTTCTTCTCTGGTGGAAATAGTGCATAGAAAAGTATCTTTGTCTACAGCAGAACAGTCTAGTAGTTTGCTCCACATTTCTTGTATAGTGAATATCTTTGTCTATGGATTGGAAGTTATTTAGAGGCATGTCTAAAGACCTGATGTTCCAATTTTGAGCGTCTGGTATGAAGATTTGAGAGAGTTATGTTCGCTAGAGTAAGAACTATTTTTTCTGTGCATTCAGTGGTGACAGGGAGAAAGTATTTTGCTCCACATTTCTCCGCATTAAAGTGTTATGGTCTGTAGTTCTAGAGTTAAGTTGAAAATGATCATAGACACCTTCAACTCCAATGGTTCATAATTTGGTGGTCTGCAAGCGATATTTTCTTTATAACAGTGGTTGACAGTGTTCTTTAAGTGCTCCGGTTTGAAGAATCTTCCTGACAAAGTGATTAGAGGTTGTGCAGATGTTCTTGGTGATTACAATGTGCTTATGGATGTCTCGTGATCGTGTTCCCACCTTTGGATTGGTCCATAAAGAGAAATTTGTATCATGGATGAAGATTGCTTTTAGAAGACTTAGTGCTAACACCAGTCTTGGCTGACTTGGTTATTTTCATCACTTACAGAGATACATTGAAGATTGTGGAAGCATGTTGTGGCATGGAAGATTGTATTTGAGTCCAAACTAAGGCATAACTGATCTACATACATCTTTACCTTAGAAAATTTAGTTTAGGTCTAGACCTATTTCTATGTATGTTTGTAATGCCGACCTCATAGATTGTTCCAAGGGTTGATGAATGTAATGCCGACCTTGATGTACATTCCAAGGTTGATGAGTTGTATAAAAACATGTAATGTAGTTGTTAAAAGTATGTCTTTGTGTGAAAATGTAAAGATAAGTGTGAAGGCGTAAGAAGAGCAAAGTAGAGGAGTTGTACTAAGCTTCAATGGAACTAAACCCAGGCATGATGTAGATGCTATCAAATCAGTTCACCAACTCTTGGCAATGAGCCGATCTTGGTAGTGAGCCCTAACTTTTACATTGAGCATTTTGGGCAGTGACCCTCTATTTTTAAGTATTGCCATAACATATTTATCTTTGTGGGCTAACACCCACTATGGTTTTTCCCTTATAGGGTTTTCCATGTGAAAATTTAGTGTCTCATGTGTGATTATCTTGTTGTGTTGAAGTTTCTTGTTTGATGCTTTCATGATTAATCTAAATAATAGTAAACAAGTGTTTGATGTGTTAATATTCATAAGTGGTGAAAGTTTTGGATACAACTGATTCACCCCCCCTCTTAGTTGTCTTGTGCATTTCAACAATTGGTATCATAGCTAGGTTCCTTAGAAGAAGGCCTAACATCTTGAGGAAGATCTAAGATGGCACACAAGGATGAATTGTCTTTCAATTGTTTCATATGTGGTGAAACAGGTCACTATGCATCTAGATGTCCCAAAAGAAAATTGAGAAATAATGTTGAATAAGATAAAGACAGGGTGTCCAAGAGAACATATTATGATGTCAAAATTGATGAAGACAATGACTGCTCTTTAACTAATTATGATGATGAAGAATATCTTTATCTAGAGGGAAGTACTAATAGTGAAGATATGTCTCAAGAAAAGAACTATTGGATTATTGATAGTAGATTCTCAAATCACATGACTGGTGAAAAAAGTAAGCTTATTAATCTTGAAAAATATGATGAAGGATTAATTAGTTTTGAAGATGACTGTACTGGTAAGTTATGAAGAAAAGGGTCAATCAGTCTTGATGAAAAACAACATACTAATGATGTTCCTTATGTTGAAAGCTTAAAGAAAAAAATCTCAAGTATTGCATAGTTCTACAAAGGATACAGTCTCATATTTCAGAATGATGCTTTTGAAATCAAAGATAATTTAGGAACTATAATAGCTGGTGGAAAAAGGACAAAAGAAAATCTGTATCATCTCACAGAAGGTAACTTTATTTGCTACATGGTTCAAAACAATGACAGTTGTCTTTGGCATAGGAAGTTATGTCATATCAATCTTCATGATCTAGTAAGGTTAAGCTCAACTCAAGTTGTGAAATATCTGCCAGAAACTATACATTCTAACCGTTTAGCGTAAAATTAGGATAGGGTTTGATTTGATGGTTTATGTGTATCCTCCTTTCACCCTAAAGCATTCAAGGACCTTAGGTCGAGTAAGACTCTACTATCAGGCGCTTGGTCACTTAGAATTTTAGAAAAATTAGATTTATGTGGTTTGATTTCTTGATTATACCCAATTATGCTTAAAACCCTATTTATGCAAATACGGAAGTAAATGGATGAATACCAGAAAATGCTGCTACAAAAAGATGTAAAATAATAGACAAATGTGTACCAGTTTCTGAAGTTTGAGAAGAGTAATAGTCAGCGACTAATGAGCGGGTGTCCTAGTCCAATGCCATGCTTTTTGTTGGGATCTAGGAACTTTATCTACAACTTGTTCCTATTGTCTTAGAGATTCTTCCATTGCAGGATCCAGAGGACTAATGAGCAGGTTCCTGAGTCCAGGTCCATGTTTTCAGCTCTGATCTACAATTCTGACACTCTGCAACCCTTCTCTGCAACTCCCCATTTCCTACTTCCTACAATCATGGGAAAATGGGGAGGGGTTGTGGTGTTTATAGGGTTGCCTTAGTCTAGCCCTGGAGAGACATTCAACTCTTTCGAACACCGTTGTCAGATAGAGAGTGCATGTCCTTGGAGGACAGAGGCAAAAACCAAATGATAAATTCTTGGAAACACAAATGATATCACCTTGTAGTGTAGATCTCATGGAAGGAAGAATCTCTTCATGCCATGAGGATATGGATTCTCAAATCTGCAAATATAAACACAAAAACAACACAATATCTACTCTTACCACACCATGAATGCTTTGAATCACCTTTACAATGCCAATGTTCATCTAGTAATCATTTAGTTTACAAATGAATGCCTAAACATGCTTATAAATGCAACTACAAACATTCTCGCCAATAATTTAGTAATTGAAACTTACTGTGTCACCATAGGACCTAAATAACAGTTACAAGCTGACACTTAAAAATTTGGCCTAACCTAAAATAAGGTAGGACTAGGGTGCGGATGCCCAAGTCTTCCCCCTATTTTAGGTAGATTCTCTCTCAAGTGGTCCCCCTAAGTCCTATTTACCATGACACTTAGGGGTTTTTTCATCGGATGCCAAAATATGATGCAAGATGTCCTAAATGTAGAGTAAAGACCTGGGAGCTAAACCTTAAAAGGGAAAAACCCCCAAGGGGACATTTTTCAATTTTACATTTAGCCCCCACTTTAATGTATGTATAAACACAAGGCCAATACATGCATTAAAGTACAATAAACAAACATGACAAACACACCTAGCACAGAGAAGACACGCCAATACAAAGAAGATAGTAATAGGCATGCAAAACATGGAGAAGACAGTTACAGTCATGCAAAATATAGAGAATACAACATTGAAGACACACAAAACATAGTGAATACAGTGAATGCAAAGAAGACAGTGATGATTTTTCTTTTTTTTTTTCTTTTTCTTTTTCTTTTTCTCATATATGAAATGCAAATGCAAGTACAAGAAAGTAAACACACCACCCATAATGCACAAGGGAATCATCACCACCGGTCTTTAAGACTGCATATGGGGCAACACACACACACACAATACAAGCCAAACAAATCAAATATGCCACACAAATTCCAAAGCATAGGAGGGAATCATCACCATTGGTATTTAAACTATCCTTGGGAACAAACACACAATACACACACACTTTGAAGACACAGAGAAAACACAATAGACAAGTGATGGAGTGTTCCTATTTCTAGGCTCATCACCATCTTAGGCACATTACAGGCACACATCGACGATTATGCTTCACCACAACAGTCGCTAAAGACATGCTTAAGGGTTGAGTTAGTCATAGAACTGCTCCCTGCCTCTGCAGAGGACTTTTGTAAATGACATGAGATGAACTTCCATCGAGAAATACACCATCTCCGCCTCTGTAGAGGGCTTAAGATGGTTGATTATTGATTGATTGCAAACAAAAATTAGAGTGTAGGAGGGACTCATTACTACCAGTCTTTAAGATTGCACCTGAGGATAAGCACATTACTAACATCTACAACAGATAGCTAGGACAAGCACATTACTAACATCTACAACATATAGATAGGTGGTTGATATTAGGTATTGATATCAAGCATGTTAAGGTAGGAACAAAACACACAAGGGAACATAGACTCTCGCAAAGCCCATGCCCCTCGGAGGTGACATGTACTTTACAATCTCTAAATGTTCCCATAAACACATCCTTGCACAAGAAATAACTTAATGTCTACATAATCATGATAAACAACATCAATGCATATGATCAATCACACAAAGAGCCAAGGTTATACTAGGAATTCAGAGATTGAGGATAACTGTGGGGCTATATAACAAAAATCTCAGAACTGAGTGTCACCAAGGTGAGATTCAAAGACAAACAAAGTGCACAGAGCAGTAGTATTGTTATGTTTTGTAAGTGAGATAAAACATCATCAAAATCACTACGTAGAAAGCACAGAGTGCTTCTACTAGCCAAGTGTCGGATAATATATTACAACCCCATTGTCATATTAGGAACTAAGTCCAATTTTTTATTTCTCTCTAAAGGGACACTAGGTCCACATCAGTATAATATGTTTTTCATCATCTGCCAACTAGATGGAAACACTAGAGGAAGGGAGACAATAAAGCAAGAGAGGAGAATTAAGTGTCTTAGGGACAATCACGTAGGAGGGTTCCCCTAATTCAACAACCGCAACATTGTGTCTGTAAGACACAACACACAATAATGAAATTAGAGGAGAAGCAATATAGAAGATTGATGATATAAATAGAAGTAGGTCACAATAGAGGAGGTCTCCTGGTATCCTGAACCTTACAAGAGAATTAAGGGTCATCCCAGGAGGCCTAAACAACACATAACACATCACAGGGGAAACACATCATGAGAGATAAAGGGTTAGAAATACTTACCTAATTCATAGCAATGTTAAGAACATACGTATCTAGGAGGAGGCCACTCTTGGGAGCAACTATAATAATTGCTACAACGAGTGTGGCCTATCGGCTCAAGATATCTCACAAGTTGATTTGGTCCTATTGAAATTGTATTAACATTGAGTTTAGGACAACTAGAGGCTTTGGTGGGTTTCAAAGACCGGTATCCAATATCGGCTGTGTAGTGAATTCCAACAACTTGTAAAGGTACTTTGATTCCTTATTGATTTACACTGCAACCATTACCTACATAGTCGTTCTTTTTGTACAAAATTTAAAATCCACGACCATATAGAGAGTCCAGTTCCATAGAAGAAGGTGAAGCCTCATAGGAATCATCATTTGTAGTGTAAACGAGAGTATTATCTTTATTTTCTACCAAGGAGACATTACATTTCTCAAATGTTTCGAAAGACCTCTTAGATGAGATTGATGCAAATTTGGATGTGCCAGAGTTATTAATTTTATAGTCCCCATTAAAGGAGGGAGTAAAATCTAATGAGCCCCAATCATCACCAACAAGTCCGTTCAATGGTTTAGAGTCTTGCACAATAATAGCCGTGGAAAGAGGAATTGATGGATCACCTCGCAAATTGTTTAAGCTCATATGATTGTAAACTAGTTTTGGCCTTTCAGTATGTAAACAGTTATCTGGTTCAGGATTGACATGAATAGTGTATATCTTATTTTTGAATATGAATTTGATTGAACAATGTAGCGTAGAGGGAACTGCTCCCAATGCATGTATCCAAAGTCTACAAAGAATCATGTTGTAAGATAGAGAACAAGGCATGACATGAATGAGGGTAGGCATAATCACAAATCCTACTTGTATAGGTAGAGTTATAGTGCCCATGGATTGTCATCCAACATTATCAAAGCCATGAATGCTAATGCTATCTGGTTTGATTTGTGATATGTCAACCTTGATTTTGTGTAGTAGGTCAATGCTACAAATATTAAGAGTTGATCCATTGTCAATCATAACTCATTTTACAAACATTTTATTTATTGTGACAGATTATAAGTGGATCATATTGGTTTTGAACTTTGATTGATGGTAATTCATGTGATTGAAGGAGAATATCTATTTTTGTCGCATGCATACAATCTAATAGAGCTACTACATCATTCAACTTAACAACAAGTGGTACAATCACCTTTTGTAAAGCTTATTGGAGCATTCCATGGCATGTAGGTGATGTTTGTATTAAATCCCAAAGAGGGATCTTAGCTTGAGTAGCATGGAGCTGTTCAAAAAGAACATACTCTTGACCACTTTTATTAGTAAGATGACATGGCGGAGGGAGCATAGGTTGAGAACATGGAAGAGAGAAAGGCACATGCGGTGTTTTCTTACCTTTCTTGTTATTATGGGTGTTGTATGTGTGAGAAATCATATTGTGGTGTGGTTGTTGTAACACATTTTAAATACCTTGACTCAGTTGAGCAATTCATTGTGCATATTTGTAGATGTACTAGGGTGCACTAGGTGCCTATCCGACAACCATTTTAGGAATATTGCTACAAAGTCTATTAATGAATATTAAATTAAAATTGTGTCCCTCTTGATTGCATCCAATGTCCATTCCTAAAGGATTTAATGTGAGAGACCTTTTCTTGTCCACTAATGCTACATCTTGGTCAGGGAGAGCAATGGGATGAGAGGAAGGTACAACATTGCTAGGAAGGTTAGGTGTTATATCATTAATAGGGTTATCCATACTCTTCTCATCTAAGGTTATTGGACTTTCAACTATAGGAGAAGTAGGATAATCTATGGAATCATCATCATCATATTCTTTAGCTATTGAGTTCAAAGTATTAGTAGAAAAAGGATTTTCACTCTCATCTTTCTCATGAGTATCCCTAGAGATGAATTTAGTTAAATTTTCTAATATCAAAGGATCTGATCCTATGAGTAATGTGAAGCTATTAAAATCATGTGTATAATGAATAAATTGCATCTCATATGTAGAACATATAGAAGCATCAATACTACTTACATAAGCTATGTGCTCTAGAACATGAGGATTCTCATTAGTGAAATTAGAGAGATTTTCAAAATCTAGGATATATTCATGCAAAGGTACCAAAGATGAATAACATGAGGATTAAATAATTAAATATCTTGTGACATCAATGTAAACTCATATTTTAAAAGCTTTTCAAAAGGCATGCAAAAGACAAGTGCAACACTATGTATGAAAATGACCTAAAATGATTGATTTTTTCAACTTTTTCAATGCAAATAAGTGAAAGAAAAGGTGTTATAAGTAATTTTATCAAGAGAAGAAAATAATATGTCTAATATCAGTCTAATAAATAAATAATATCCTTAACAACACACCGTTGATGCAAATCTAGAGTAATTATAAGTCAAAGCCTAGTCAAAATACACTAAAATGTGCGATTTTTTGCCAAATTTTCAATACAAGAGCCCAATAAAAAGGTGTTGTGAATATTTTTAGGAGGAGAAAAAGATAAAAACCTTGATAATAGACAATTAGTGCAAAAATATTCTTCACAACACTCCTATGGTGCAAATCTAGAGAGTTCATAAGGCCAAATCTAGTGAAAATCAAGTTTTTTCAAGACCTAGGTATGAAATCTTAATGAAAAATGCTATATGAATGTATCAAGATCTGATTTATGATGAAAGTTAATTCTAATCAGATCTGAAAATGATTTTCCAATCCTGCATTGTAAAATGCAAGTGCAAATCTAATGAAAAATCAATGAAAATGCTAGGTTTTGTTGAAATTTTCTATGTAAAAATGCAAATTTTTGAAATCTAAATGTAAATTTACACTACAATGCAACACTATAGACAAATTTAAATTTAAATTAGTGTTCTAATATCAGTAGAAAAATCTCAAACAATATTTTACATACAAACCCTAGTTTTTGAAATTACTAGGTTATATGAAAAATTCAAAATTTCTAACAAAACCCTAGCAATTTTATGATGAAAATGTAATGCAAGTGATTGAATTTTTTTAATTTTCTGCAATTTATCTTAGATATAATGTAAAAATCATAAATTTAATGAAATTCAAATTGATTGATGAAAATTATATGAAAATGCAAAGCCTAGAATATAATTTTTTTCAAATTTTTTCATTTTTTTTGTAATTTTTTATATTCAATAAAATGAATGATGATATGAATGAATAAAATGACTACAAATATGAATAAATAAATCATCAAGGTGCCAACAAGTTCAACAACACGGGTTCACCAAAATGTTTAGGGTAAAATTAGGATATGGTTTGATTTGACAGTTTATGTGTATCTAATAGGGTAAACTATGGACGTAGAAAACCTATCTTGTTTGAAACACTTCAAGGCCTATGTCATACCCCAAGTCTCCCTACCAATTCAAGTGCTCTCAGACATTTTCTACCCAAAATGCCTAATTCAAACTAATCAGTCTAATACAGAGGTGAAGAGCCTACTAGTCTGTTGTTCTCAATACAGACACTACTTTCTTGGTGTGGGGTATTCTTCTTTGTCCTCACTATTTCCAAGATTCTCAATTCCCAAGGTGTATAGCCTTCTTGAGCCCGTTATTAGCCCTCCTCTCTGGGTCTAGGGTTCTAATTGCTTGGTACTCAATTCCTCCTATATTGTTTTCACCCCTACCTTTTCTTAGATTGCAACTTGCACACCTAGCCGGGCTATGGTAAAGCTCGCCTAGGACAAATTCCTATTGTCTCTCATTGACAATCTAACCATTTCCACAAAAGGAAAAACAAGAATTAAGATCTCTACTTGATGGCCCTCCATGACTGTACAGAGGAATTGTAGGGACATCAAGACAAAGACATTTTGTACAAACAGAAACAAAATAACAGAAATAAAATTAACTATTGTACTTCAGATCGAATTATGCAAGAATTCTACAGAAATACTCAAATAGATCAAACCATCAATATTTTTATTTTAAGAGTTCTCCTTTTTACATTCAATGTCTACTCTCCAAACTTCTAACCTTCCAACCTTTCAACGTTCCAACTTTCAACTGACTCACAAAGCAAAAACTATTTTTATATTGTTCATCTTTTTCTATTATCAGACAATTAGATGTTCTTTACTAACTATTTTGTGTTCTCCTTGTGGCCAGCTTTTGTTTTTGTATATTCATACAATCCTCACGCACATAGCATTGAACCATCAGCAAAAGACATTACTATCGTCGGCACTTCTAAACTTCCTTGTCGGTGAGATGTCAAATGTCAGCGGGACTTTATTCCTCTTTCCTGATACACCGATGTGCTTCCACTTTGTATATATAAGATTTGACTCCCTACCACCGGTTCTCCTCACCACCACTGTCGGTTACCACTCTATTGAACCAAATGAACCCGTTGAACCTCCAACATGAGGTTCAATGGTTCAACACCAGGCTTCTCCATCAGACATCGCTCTTTTGAACCATAATGAACCCATTGAACCTCTAGAATGAGGTTCAACGGTTCAACACTAGGCTCATACATCGGTCCCATTTATTCATCGGTCCCGCTCCTTCCCTCAGAAAATCAAAAAGGACTTCACACCAAAAATGCAAAAATATATACATAGGCGCCAAACTCTTGGTGCTCCTACACCAGTATCCTTCTTTCACTCTAAAGCATTCAAGGACCTTAGGTCAAGTAAGACTCTAATATCAAGCCCTTGGTCATAAAGAATCTTGGGAAAATTGGATTTGTGTGGTTTGATTGCTTGATTATATGCAATTATGCTTAAAATTGTAATTATGCAAATATAGAAGCAAACAGATGAATACCAGAAATGTTGCTATAGAAAGATATAGAATAATAGACAAATTAAGTGTACTAGTTTCCAATGTTCAGGAAGCAAAATAGTCAGGGACTAATGAGTGGGTACCCTAGTCTACTGCCATGCTTTTTGTCGAGATCTAGGAACTTTATCTACAACCTGTTCCTGTTGTCTCAAAGATTCTTCCATTGCAGGATCCGGAGGATTAATGAGTGGGCACTCGAGTCTAGGTCCCTATTTTCAGCTCTGATCTACATTTCCAACACTCTGCAACCCTTCTCTACAAATCACCTTTTCCTGCTTCTTCAACCTATAACCTGCAATCACGAGAAAAAGGGGAGGGGGTTGTGGTGTTTAGAGGCTTTCCCTAGTCAAGCCCTGGAGAGACATTCAAGTCTTCCTAGCACTGTTGTTAGATAGAGAGTGTGTGTCCTTGGATGACAGAGACAAAAACCAAAGGATAAATGCTTCAAAATGCAAATGATATCACCTTGTAGTGAAGATGTCATGGAAGGAAGAAGCTCTTCATGCCATGAGGAGATGGATGTCAAATATGTAAATACAAACACAAAAATAACACAATATCTACTCTTGCCACACCATGAATGCTTTGAATCACCTTTAGAATGCCAATGCTCATCTAGAAATCCTCTAGTTTACAAATGAATGCCTAAACATGCTTATATATGCAACTACAAACATTCCCACCAAGAAATTTGGAATTGAAACTTACCATGTCGGCATATGACCTAAATAACAGTCACAAGCCCACACTTAAAAATTGGACATGACCTAAAATAGGGCTGGACTAGAGCCCGGGCGCCCAAGTCCTCCCCCCTATTTTAGATAGGGTCTATCTCAAGTGGTCCCCCTAGGTCCTATTTTCTATGACACTTAGGGGTTTTCTCATCGAGATGCCAAAATATGATGCAAGATGTCCTAAATGCAGATTAAAGACCCAGGAGCTAAACCTTAAGAGGGAAAATCCCCCAAGGGGACATTTTTTGATGTTACACTAACACTATCATCTACAAAGAGTGTCAACTGAAGAATAGTCCTCAACTAAACTGCTAGAATTGGTTCATATAAACCTCTATGCTCCCACAAGAGTAAGAGGTCTTCATGATGACAGGTATTTTATGTTCTTTGTTGATGATTATTCTAAAATGAATTGGGTGAGTTTTCTTAAAGAAAGGTTAGAAGCTCTAGATGCATTTAAAGCTTTCAAGACAATGGTTGAAGATGAATTGAAAATGAAAATCAAATGTTTAAAGATTGACAAAGGAGAAGAGTTCACCTCTGATAAATTCAATGTGTTCTGTGAGACTCATGGGATAAAAAGACAGCTATATAGAGAGAGAATGGAATGATGGAAACAGTAAACAGAACAGTTCAAGAAGCTGCTAAGACAATGATTAAAGAAGCTAACCTACTGGAAGTATATTGGAAAGAAGCTATCCTTACTGTTGTATACACTCTGAATAGAATTCATGTCAAAAGAAATGATACAAAAACTCCTTATGAATTATGGTATGGAAAAATTCCCACAATAAATTATTTCAAAGTTTTTGGGAGTAAATGCTATATCAGAAGAGAAGAAGAACTAGGCAAATGTGATGCTAAGTGTGATGAAGGGATTTTCCTTGGATACTCTATTAAGAGCAAGGCTTACCGATTCTACAACAAGAGACTGAAAAAGATCATTGAGAGTACAAATGTTAAGGTTGAAGAAGATGAGACTGAAGAAAAGGAAATGTAGACCAAAGGACACACATCTGCTGAAAAACAACCAAATTGGTGTTTAATTACCAATATTGAATCTAAATTAGTGATAGAAGCCTACAGTACCATGAAAATCTCTAAAGAAAAATACATGTCTACTAACAGTGAAAGATCCAAGATTGTTTCTGAGAGATCTGAAGAAGAAAATATGGACTTGAAAGAAAATTTAACAAAATCAAATGAATACATCATTGAGTCAAGAAAGAAAATTAAGGAGCTCAAGCAAAGACTTAAAGAAAATAATGAAGAAAAAGTAAAAGTTGAGGAATGTCTAAAAGGAAAAACTAAAGACTACATGAAACTTGAAGAAGAAGTTGTGGATCTAAAAACTAATTTGAAACATTCATGGGTTGAATGAGACAAACATAGTGTGAGTGCTGCCAGATTTGATAGGCTAATGGCTATGGAAAGTCAAGAAAATCATGATGATAAAGAGGATGTGATATTTGAGGTAAGTGAAATCTCTAGAGAAAGTCAAGAAGAGAATGTTGAAGTCAAAAAGGACAAAGGAAAAAAATCAAAATCAAAGGAACAAACCAAGAAGACCACTAGTCAAGAAACCAAATGCTCAAAGGTATCTATCTTTCAATGGCTATTGTTTTAAATACAATAAGTTTGGTCATAGGGCTGCTCAGTGTAGGAGAAGAATGAATCAAAATAATCCATCTTTCTCTAGTCAATGTTTCAATTGCAAAAGAATTGGTCACATGACAAATGAATGTAGAAGTGTATGAGGAATGGTTTCAACAATGTAAGGAACACTTAATCCTTCAATGGAAAGTTATTTGCATGCAATAGATTTGGGTATATGGCTAACCAATGCAGATCAAGAAATCAAGGATAGATGAATACTGTGTGTTACAATTGCAACAAACCTAGACATATGGAAAAATTCTGTAGAAGCAAGAATGTGAAAAGAAACTACTATGCAGGAGAGAAGAAAACAACGCAAAGAGGAAATAAAGGAAAGAGTAAAGTTGATCCGGTTGAAATCAAGAAAGAGATGGGCAAAATCTGGATCAAGAGAGATATGATTGAAGTCAAGGATGGGTTTGCACTAGCCTCTGGTGCAAATACTTTCTTTGGGAAGTAAATTGGGTGCTTTGGCACAGGAGGATTTTTAATGAAAAATCTCTCCTCCCCTACCAAAGGATTGGTACTGGTGCCTTAGCATGAAAAAACAAGGTCAAGAATTAGCAACAAAGGTATAAATCAGGACAAAGTTTGTGATTGTGAAGGATAAAGGATGAGTTGTGCAAAAGAAAAAGTCTACAAATTACTCAATCAAATAAATGAATATTCATTTATCAAAGTTGTTGAAGAAGTTTGGGATGGAGGACTCTAAACCGTTTTTCTGTTGGCAAGATTCTGAGAAGATCCTAGAGTGTCACATGTGATGGCAGTCAAGAAAATCTTAAGGTACTTGAAAGGCACATCAAATCATGGCTTATGATATCCAAAAGATATTGATTTCACTCTCAGTGCTTATATAGACGCAGATTGGGTCAGAGATGTTGATGACAGGAAAAGTGCAAGTCGAGGTGTTTTCTTCTTGGGTAATAGATTAGTTTCATAGTTGAGAAAGAAGCAATATTCAATCTCTTTATCTACTATAGAAGAAGAGTATATTGCAGCCGCTTGTTGTTTCTCTCAAGGGTTATGGATGAAGTAGACATTGAAGGACATAAGATCCAATTGCAATCTTTTGTGACAATACAAGTGTTATAAACATTTCAAAGAATCCAATGATGCATTCAGGAACAAAACATATATATATATATATATATATATATATATATATATATATATATATATATATATATATATATATAAGGTATCACTTTTTGAGAGAAAAGGTGAAAGAGAATAAAGTAAAGATGGAATATGTATCTACAAAGGATTAGATTGCAGATATTTCACTAAGCGTCTGCCTAGGATACTTTTGAGTATCTCAGAGAAAAGTTAGGGATTATTACCCCTCCTGCTCTGAACTAAGATGCATAGGAATGCATCAATCTAGTGGTGCCGAGAACCTCATTCACTAATCTGGATTGATGTTTTGAGAGCTACCTCTTAGGGGGACTAGCTAGATGTTACTAATATGAGTTCTTAATAACAAGCAGTAAATATTGATAACAAAGAAATTTTAGTTTGATCAAAGTAGCAGTGCAAGTATGTGCCCTTTGCCATTGATGTCAAAGGGGGAGAGAAATCATGTGAAAAACTCAGGGGGAGGAGAGTGTAGATGTATAAAGAGAAGGGGGGAGAATTTTGTCTTGATGGTATTTACAATTTTTCACATCATATGTTGCCATCAATGACAAAGGGAGAGATTGTTGAAAGTATGTGCCTGACCGGTGTTGTCATTGATGTCAACATATCAATGTTGTCATTCGTGTAAGCTATGCTCTTGTTTTGATGCTTTCTTATTTGCCTATGCAATGTGTAAGTGATCCTGATATTGAGTTTCCAAGTGCTTTTGAGAAAATTTTCTCCTCCAATGGAAACAGTGCATAGAAATGTATATTTGTTTGCAGCAGAACAATCTAGTAGTTTTCTCCACATTTCTTGTAGAATGAATATCTTTGTCTATGGATTGGAAGTTATTTAGAGGTATGTTCGAAGATGCTATGTTCCATGTTTGAGCCTCTAGTATGAAGATTTGAGAGAGTTATGTTCACCATAGTAAGAACTACTTTTTCTGTGCATTCAGTGGTGACATGGAGAAAGTATTTTGGTTTGCATTTCTCTGCATTAAAGTATTATGGTCTACAGTTCTAGAGTTAATTCTAAAATGATGATAGGTGCATTCAAATCCAATGGATGATGATTTGGTGGTCTACAAGCGATCTTTTCTTTATAATAGTGACCGACAATGTTGTTTAAGTGCTCTGGTTTGAATAATCTTTTTGACAAAGTGATTAGAGGTTGTGCAGATGTTCTTGGTGATTACAATATGCTTATGGATGTCTCCTGATTGTGTTCCCACCTTTGGATCATGGATGAAGATTGCTCTTAGAGACTTAGTGTTAACACCAGTCTTGGCTGATTTCATTTTTTTCATCACTTGCAGAGATACATCAAAGATTGTGGAAGCATGTTGTGGTGTGAAAGATTGCATTTGAGTCCCGGCTAAGGCATAGCTGATCCGCATACATCTTTACCTTAGCAAATTTAGTTTAGGTCTAGACCTATTTCTATGTATGTTTGTAATGCCGACCTCATAGATTGTTCCAAGGGTTGATGAATGTAATGCCAACCTTGATGTACATTCCAAGGTTGATGAGTTGTATAAAAACATGTAATGTAGTTGTGAAAAAGATGTCCTTTTGTGAAAATATGAAGAAAAGTGCAAAGGTGTAAGAAGAGCAGAGCAGAGGAGTCATACTGAGCTTCAATAGAACTGAACCCAGGCATGATGTAGATGCTATCAAATAAGTTCACCAACTCTTGGTAGTGAGCCACCCCTTAGCAGTGAATCAATCTTGGCAGTGAGCCCTAACTTTTCCAGTGAGCATTTTGGGTAGTGAGCCCTAAGACAGTGAGCCTCTATTTTTTAGTATTTTATAACATATTTATCTTTGTGAGCTAACACCCACCATGGTTTTTCCCTTAATAGGGTTTTCCATGTAAAAATGTGGTGTCTCAGTTGATTATCTTGTTGTGTTGAAACTTCTTGTTTCATGCTTTCATGATTAATCTAAATAATAGTAAACAAGTGTTTGATATGTTAATGTTCATAAGTGGCTAAAATTTTTGAGATAACTGATTTACTCCCCTTCTCAGGTGTCTGGTGCATTTCAATAAGAGCCACTATTATAGATCCAAAAAATACTCTTCTTGATAAGCTTCACCACACTTTTGAGAGTATCCCAAATCATGGATCCCTTCCCCTCCAAGATGGAATGAGGTACATCCAAGCTATCTACTCCCCTGAGGTATTTATGAGTGAGAATTCTTTCACAATCCTAATCCTAGTACGTACACCACGTCTAGTACAATTTGGCAAATAAAATCTGACCAATCAACCCAACTAGCCTCAGCCCAAGACCACCCTCCTACTTTAGTCTACAGACCGAATCCCACCTAACCAAGCTCCATTTTGAAGAGATGAGAGTACAACACCACAGAAATTGGTGAGAGAGAGCATCAAATTCTTTAACAAAACTAGAAGGGGCAACCTGTACAAAACATCTGTAAATAGGAAGATCTTGCACCATCGACTTCAGAAGGATTACCTGTCTTATAGTAGAAAGCCATCTACTAGTCCAATGACTGATTTTCATGAGAAACTTATCCAAGATCTTCCTACATTAGGATCCAACACCAAGGGGGATCCCAAGTTACACTAGAGGAAGAGAGCCAATTTGAAACCTAAGAATCTGAGCAATCTTGGTCAGAATCAATCAAGGAGTATTGAAGAAGAAAATAGAGGACTTAGCCTTGCTGATCTTTTGCCTCTAGGCAATGAAATATGTATCCAAAGTTCTCCTAAAATGACTACTTCATTGATTCTAGCCACACCCAGTAAGGTAGTATTGTCCACAAACTGAAGGTGAGAATAAGGGGGCAAACTGTTACCCCAACTCCAACCTTGAATCAACCCTTGTCAAACTTGAGATTTAATGAATCTACCCATCCCTTCAGCCATAATAATGAACAAATAAGGAGACAAAGGATCCCCTTCTTAAATGCCCCTAGAGGTGTTGAACAACTTAGATGGTTCCCCATTAATAAGAACAGAGGAGGAAGAGGTAACATAGCTCATGACCCAATTGACCCAGTCATGACTAAAACTGAAAACTAGAAGAACTTTATGTAAAAATGCCCATTTGACTCTATCATAAGCTTTAGCCATATCAATCTTGATGAACATGGCCTTTTCCTTAGATATCACCATAGAATGAATAGCCTCAACGATAATCACAATCTCATCAAGAATCTATCTACCAGCAAAAAAATCCTCCCTGCTCATCAGAAATCAACGATGTGAGGCATGGCTTGAGTCTTTCCGCAATACATTTAGTGATAATTTTATAAACCACATTGTAAAGAGAAAGGGGTTTGAACTGATCCAAACTATGTGCATCATCTTTTTTGGGGATAAGAACTAGAAAAGTAGCATTCATGGCCCTTAACATCTATTTATTTCCTTATGACTCCTGCACCACCTCCAAAAGGTCCAATTTGATAGTATTCCAAAACTCCTAAAAGAATTTAATAGGAAATCCATTGGGGTCCTGGGATTTACCTTTCTTCATATGAAAAACAACATCCTCCAATTCTTGCAACAAGATGGGCTAAATGAGAGCCTCATTCATCTCATGGGAAACCAAAGAGGGGATACAATCTAGGATAAGATTTCATCCTCACTAGCAGGGTAAGTCTTGAATAAATAGAGCTGAGAAATACTGAGAGGCCTCGCGTGCAATTTCTCCCATAGACAAGACTTGAAAACCTTCCAAGGACACAAGAGAGGTAATGTGATTACCATTTCTTCTAGCTTTGACAGAATTATGAAAAATAGTTGTGTTCTAATGTCCTTCCTGAAGCCAGTCAATACAAGATTTCTTCTTCTAGAAAATCTCTTCTTGAAGGTCCCATCCCTCCAAATCCTTAACCATTTGAGTCTCCTCTCTACTCAGATCCAAAGTAAGCCATTAATCCTGAATCAAATGAATAATAGCATCTAGCGGCGCTTGAGTCGCCCTTCTTTTAAAGTGGAGGTTCCCAAAGCATTGCTTATTCCATTTATTGAGCTTATACTTCACATATTGCAATCTCTTAACAAAAGAATACATATCCCTACCATAAACAAGTTTCCCTTCACACCACCAATCATTCATTAAGTCTTGGAGAGAGTGGTCAAATAACCACATAAGCTAAAACTTAAAAGTAGGGTTCTTCAAAGCTCTGAAAGCAACTGCTAAAAGTTTGATTGGCCAATGATCAAAACCTCTCCAATCATTGATCTCTGAGCTAGTTGTCCATCTATCCCCCATCCAAAAAAAAGAGACAAGAAATCTATCGAGTCTCTCTGAGATCGCTTCTTCTCCACTTCTTGTATTGTTCCAAGTGAATATACCATTATGAGGCATCACATCAATAACCTGTAAGAGATTAATACTATCCCTAAGAAGGATAGCAGAAGCATCTAACCTACCAATACATCCTCTTTTCTCCTCCAAGCTGCAAATCGCATTAAAGTCATTGGTCGTAATCCAAGGAAGGAAGGGCACCAGAGATCACACATATCTAATGTGATCCCAAAGTAGTGATTTTCCTAAGAGATCAGTAGGAGCATAAACATTAGAAAAAAGATAGATTTCACCTGAATCTACACTAGTAGCAACCAAAGAGATAGAATAGCGGCTCGAGATCCACCGGAGAGGGACCACCTTCCTAAGATCCCAAAAACAAGCCACTTCACCTAAACTACCATGGGCCCCAACCCACTGACAAGAGCCTCTAGGCTAAATTCTAGGAGCTCTAATCAATATACCATCCACTGTCACTTTAGTTTCCTGAATAAAGACAATATTAGGAAAATGGGTACAAATTAGATCATGAATAGCCTTTTGTCTAGGGATGATATTCATACCCCTAACATTCAAAGATATGACTATAATTTATGAGAGTGGGAGAAATGGTAGTCAATGGTCTTCACTGACCCAGATTCCACCAAAGTATCTCCAATTAACTTCACCTTCTCATAGTCTTTCTTGTGTCCCACCTTTGAAGGCTTCTCCGGAGGCCCCTTTTTAAGTGGTTTTGGCTGTAGAGCCAATGTATGAGGAGTCCCCCTATTATTTCCAGACTCCAAAGCCTCTTTTGTTGTAGGGGAGGTCGGAGCAACCAACCCCACACCCTCTTTCAGTGCCAAAATCCTACTTGGTTCTGACACCTCTGGGTTCTGACAAGGTAAATATGTATCCATCTACCCATCCTATTGATCCTCCATAGACAACATCTGATCAACAGATCCTTTGTCCTTTGACAAGGCTTCATACAATAGCCTAACATCCAAGGGCATCACAACTGGGATTCCCTCCTCCTGAACCAAGGTATCCAAAACATCAAATTTATTGACATTCTCATCATTTTACATGTCCTTCAGAGGTATCTTCTGACCTCTCCCCTTATTTTGTGGCTTAACAGGAATAAATCCCTCCTTATTAGGTCCCCTTTTAGGTATAGGAACCTTCCCTTTATTGTTCTCAGGGGCAAGGTTGGAAGGAGCCTTGGCTTTAGTAGTTGTTGGATTAGCCCTGGGGCATTTCCTTTATAAATGATCATACTCATGGCAAATTCGACATCTGAATGACAACATTTCATAGTCTAGCTATTGGATCCAGGAAGATGATCCAAGACATATTTCCACAGAATCTAGAAAAGGGTTATTTAAATCAATCTCAACATAGATTCAAGCATAAGATATTACTTTACTGCCCTGAGTTTGCATAGCATATCCAACCGATTTGCCAAGTAGCAGGGCAATCAAATGAAGAATGTCACTCCTCCAGAACTCCAACGGAATCCTTGGAAGATGGACCCAAATTGGGATCCTCAAGGGAAGCTCCTCAATAGAGTTGAACCCCACATGGGATGCCCTGCCATGCAACCCTAGAGTGCTAGACTAACAAGTGACATTATTACAGAATTTTTTTTTGAAACAAGGAAATGCATTTTACATTAAATATAACTGCACTAATAACAACATTAAATGAAATGAACAACTAACACATCTAGGGAACATAATTGCATCAGATAAAATAAAACCATACAAGTGATCTGTATCTCAATGCAACAGAGGAAACATACATTATACATTAACAGAAATGAGTAATTACAAATTTCAATACAAGATTACAAAACTGATTACATTGGTTTATAGATAATACAATTATGAATGTATACAACAACTTCAAGGTGAAGAGCAACTCTGGAATTGGAAACACTTCTGCATTGATATCGAAACAAATATCTAAAAGAACCAATGGATAGCTCTGCCTCCCAACCATGTGGAACCCTGAGGTCCACCCCACCGAGCTAGGAGATAACAGTGAGGTTCCACTAGGTCAAGGTTACAACCATGGACACAATCACAAGATCCAGACTCCATGCAGATGAACAGGATAACAAGACTGCACAGACATGACAGTACTTGCCAAAAAAAGACAAATCAAAACATCAAGCTAAGTTCAACCATCAAGACAAGAACTTCTCCATATTGTCACAACTCCCCCTATCAGCAACAACCATTCACACGTCTTCTCTTCCTTTACTGCTCCCCCTTTCATTAGCAACCACTTGTTTTACACATGTCTTCTCTCCCCTTTTGACATCAATGGCAAAGGGCACATACTTGGATTACTTCAGAACCATATCAGCTACTCCCCCTGAGTAGCAGCTTCCCAAACATCAATCTGGATCACAAGATATGACTGTGATATCCATCAGACTGATGCACATCAGTGCACCTTAGTTCATCACCGGAGGGGTAATAACCCCTAACGTCTCCCTGAGATACTCAAAAGAGTCCTTAGGTAGAGGTTTGGTAAAGATATCTACAATTTGATCCTTGGAAGGCACAAACTCCAATCTAACTTCATTCTTGTTCACTTGCTCTTTCAAAAAGTGAAACTTGATGGATATATGTTTAGTCTTTGAATACAACACTGGATTCTTAGATATGTTTATTGCACTTAAATTATCACAGAAGATTGTGATAGGGTCCTCATACTCTACTCTCATGTCTCTTAACATTTGCTTCATCCACAAAACTTGAGTGCAACTACTTGCTACTGCAATATATTCTTCTTCTGCGCTGGACAGAGATATTGCATCTTATTTCTTGCTCAGCCAAGAAACCAATCTCTTCCCCAAAAAGAATGCTCCACCACTGGTACTCTTCCGGTCATCCACATCTCTTTCCCAATCCGCATTAGTATATGCATGAAGAGAGAAATTATGATCTGTAGGATACCACAACCCATACTCAACTGTCCCTTTCAGATATCTGAAAATTCTTTTGATTGCCATGACATGAGATTCTCTAGGGTCAACTTGGAATCTAGCAACAAGACCAACAACATTCATAATGTCAGGTCTAGTTTGAGTGAGATACAATAATCCTCCAATCATTGATTTGTACTTTTTCTGATTAGTCTTAGGAGAGTCATCATCTTTTCTCAATTTGCATCTAGTTGCCATGGGAGTATTCATTGGTTTTGAGTCTTTTATCCCAAATTTCTTCAACAATTCTTTCACATATTTGGTCTGAGAAATGAAGATTCCTTTCTTTGTTTGAGTGATTTGCAGACCCAAGAAGAAATTCATTTCTCCAAACATGGACATCTCAAATTCACTTTTCATTTGATTTGCAAAGGTTTTGCACATATTATCTCTTCCTCCAAAAATGATATCATCAACAAACATCTCAACAATCAAGATATTTTCATGATCAATTTTGAAATACAAATTACTGTCAGCAGTACCTTTGTTGAAACCAATCTTGAAAAGATGCTTATCCAATCTTTCATACCAGGCTCTTGGGGCTTGCTTTAGTCCACATAGTGCTTTCTTCAACTTGTAGACCATATCACCATGATCAGACAATTGAAATCCATTCAGTTGCTCAATGCATACTTCTTCTTCCAAGTCACCATTCAGGAAGGTAGATTTGACATCCATCTGATATACTTTGAAATCCTTGAAGGCAGTAAAAGCAAGAAATAATCTAACTGCTTCAATTCTTGCCACTGGAGCAAAAGTTTCTTCAAAATCAACTCCTTCTACTTGGGAATAACCCTTGCAGACCAATCTTGCTTTGTTTCTGACTACTTCACCATCTTCATTCAGTTTGTTCTAGAAGACCCATTTGGTTCCAATCACATTCTTGTTTTTAGGTCTGGGAATAAGATCCCAAGTGTGATTTTTCTCAATTTGCATTAGCTCTTCCTCCATTGCTTTAGTCCAGTTTTCATCATTGCAAGCTTCATTCACTATCTTAGGTTCAATCTTTGAAATTAGACAATACTCTTCTAATTTTTGAGCAATCCTTTTTCTTGTTTGTACACCTTTGCTTTGTCACCTATAATTTGATCTTTAGAGTGATTCAGTATTACATACCTAGGAACTTTGGGAGTTTCTTGCACTTCTGAATCTTGAACAAGTTCATTCAAACTTATCTCTTCTTCTTGATTTATCGGATCAGTTTGAATCTGAATTTTAGAGGGAGCTTGGACTCCTTGGATCAAAACATCATTCTGATCATCTTCATCACATTCATAAAACCTTGAGGGTTTTTCAATCCCTTCATCAACTTTCACATTTGTGCTTTCTATAATCTTCCTCAATCTCTTGTTATAACACCGGTATGCTTTGCTTTAAGTAGAATAACCCAAGAAAATTCCTTCATCACTTCTAGCATCAAATTTGCCTAGATCTTCATCTCTCTTAATGTAACATTTGCTATGAAAAACTCTAGAATATCTCACAGTGGGAGTGATGCCAAACCAAAGTTCATGAGTCTTACCGTTATTGCTTCTGATTTGTACTCAATTGAGATTATATACTGCAATGCTTACAACTTCTCTCCAATAGATCTGAGGAATATTTGCTTCCATCATCATGGTTCTAGATGCTTCCTAGATGGTCTGGTTCTTTTTCTCCACTACTCCGTTCTGCTGTGGAGTCCTAGGAGCAGACAACTATCTTTTTATTCCATGTTTCTCACAGAATTCTATGAAATCACCGGATGTGAATTCTCCACCTCTATCAGACCTCAGACATTTTAATTTTAATCCAGTTTCATTCTCTACCATAGCTTTGAATATTTTGAATTTCTCAAGAGCTTCTGATTTCTCTTTCAGAAAAGTCAGCCACATCATTTGGGAGTAGTCATCAATCAATAGCATGAAGTATCTATAACCTTGCACACTTCTGATTCTTGCCAGACCACACAAATCAGTATGAACTAGATCCAATAATCTGGTAGAAGATTGTTCCTTTCTTTTGAATGAGACTTTGCTTTGTTTACCCAACTGACGTTCCTTGCACAAACTATTGGTAGGTTTTACCAATCTTGGAAGATCTCTTATAGCCTGAATATTGCTTATCTTGATGATATTATCAAAATTCACATGACACATTCTCCTATGCCACAACCAACTCTGATCAATTTAAACAAATAAGTAACTTTTACCAGTACCAACCAAGTGGAAGATGTTACCTTTAGTTTTAGTACCAGATGCAATCTCTGTTCCAGAACTTTCAAAGATCTTGCATTTTCCATTTTTGAATCAGAGATCATAGCCTTTGTCCACCAACTGTCCAACACTAAGAAGATTTTTCTTCAGGCCTTGAACATACAGTACATTACTGGTTTTGTTCTTCCATCAAAATAAATAGTTCCTCTACCCTTGATTCTGCCAGTAGAATTATCACCAAATTTTACCACTCCTCCTTCATACCTTTCCAACTCTATGAATTTATTTTTTTCACTTGTCATATGGTGAGAGCATCCACTGTCAATGACCCAATCATCCTTTTCCTCAACTTGGGCAGCCAGAGCTCTTTCTACAATTTTATGATTGACAGATTCAGAGGGCATTGGATCTTCTTCCTTGATGACAATGAACACCCAGTCACTTTCAGATTTGTTTCCTGTCTCTGTTTCATCATCTGTTACTCCTTCATTATCATCATCTTCATGAACATAGTAACAATTCTTCTGGAACCTTGATCTGTTAGGATTTGGCCTAGAGAATCTTTCCGAACACCTTGAGGCAAAATGACCAATCTTGTTGTAGTTAAAACATTTGAAAGGCAATTTCCCTTCATACTTACCAGATCCTCTTGGCAGCCTTTTAGCAATAAGGGCTTCAAGTTGAGCAATTTTTGTTTCATCTTCTTCCAGGTCTTTTCTTGCTTTCTCATACCATGACAATTTCTTTGAAGAGTTCTCTCCTGGATCAAACTTTTATTTTCCTTTAACAGAAGCACTAGCCTTGAATGTAGATTTAGTCTTGGGGGGGCATCTCCAAACGCAGCCAATTCAAACGCAGCCAATTTACCCACCAATTGATCTCTTGTGATACCTGAAATAGATCTAAATTATTCAATAGCAGCAACCTTGTATTTGTAAGAATTAGGAAGGGATCTAAGAATTTTTCCAACAATCTCATCTTAATCCAAGACTCCACCAACACATCTAATGCCACAAACAAGCTCATTTACTCTTGGCATAAATGTAGTGATATTTTCATCTTTTCTCATCTTCAGATTTTCAAATTTTCCTTTCAGACTCTGTAGCTTGGCACATTTAACATACTTGTCTCCTTCATGCAGAAGTTCCATTTTTTCTCAAATCTCAAAAGTAGTTTGTAGGTCAACAACATTTGTCATCTCTGAGTCAAACAAGGCACTTAAAAGAGCTTCTTTAGTCTGCAGATTGTTTTCAGCATCTGTGATTTCATCTACTGATTTTGGCCCACCCTGTGGAGGAGTATACTTCTTTGAGGCCATGGTCCAATACTGTGTTCCCATACATTGCAAGTGACATTGCATGTGACTTTTCCAAAGAGTAAAATTTGTTCCATCAAACCTTGGACTATCCTTCTTGTAGGATGACATTTTGGATCTCCTCAAGTGGTTAAGCTCTTTTAGAGGAAATTAGCTCTGATACCAATTGTTAGATTTCAGGCAAACAACTGAGAGGGGGTGGGGTGAATCAGTTGTCCAAAACTTTCTTCCAATTAAACACTTAAATCCACTTTGTAATTCAGCAGCATAATAATAAATCAATCATGGAAACATAATGCATTAAATCAAGAGCTAAAACACATTAACACACGAGACACCAAGATTTTGATGTGGAAAACCCATTTAAGGGAAAAACCACGGGGTGATTAACCCAAGATTGTATTCTCTATTAGAAGAATAGAAAGAACAAAATGGCACATGCCAATTAGGGCTCACTACCCAAGCACACTGCTCACAAGAGGCCCACTACCTACAAGAGACACACTGTCTACAGAATAATAAGTATCACATACTTGAACTGAAGAATAGCATCTTCACCATGCTTGAGTTAGTTCTATTTAAGCCCAATACTTCTACTCTGCCTTTCGCTCCTCTTCTCTCTACAACACTCTTATCCCACAAGACACACTTTAAAATGACTTTACAACTCCTTATTTATACAAGACATCGACTTAGGAATTATCATCCAAGTCAGCATACATTACAGAGCAAGTACATAAATACAACATGACTTATTACAAAAGACTTCACATGGATCAACACACTATCGGCCACACAAATCTGAGACTTCAATCTTTTTCTAGGAACATGCCAATCTTCACATAACATCTTGAAGATCATCCACAAGATGTGTAACTCATTCAGTTGGCGTATCTTGAAAAGAACACCATCATCCAGAGGTTATTCTTCAATCACGAGCTCAAACTTCAATGCAGAAAACCAACACAAACTGGACACAATCCAAAGACATCCGCAGGCTTTCCTGAATCATCAAGAACATCCATACTACATCTGCTTCCTGAAATCCTTCTCTCCTTCATCTGGAACCTCAAGAATACAGTCTGTCAACACTGTCCTAATGGAAGAGATGCTTGCGGACCTCCAGACCATGATCCAATTGAGTTGTCAATTCATAGTGGCCTATTAAACACTTCACCAAATCCACATAGTAAGATATTGCTTTTCTGAATCTCACTGGACCTATCTGTGTCACTTTATCACGTTTGAACACCTGCCAGAACTGGTTTTACTTAAGCAGTCATAAATTCTTCAGATCTTCATGCGGACCTCTAAAATCTATACTAGAGCATCTGAAGACACTTATCTACAAACCCTTTGAAGCGTATCCTCTGATCTACATCTTATCTAGGATCTTTGGCTCACTGTCTTCACTATTCTTCTCTGTTCCTGATTAGGACTAATTTTCTCAATATCCTCAGCACACAGTTCATCCACTCCTTGTCATCAATGCAATAGGAGTATATTGACATCAATGATAACACCAGTTAGGCTAATACTTGCAACACAACCATGAAGACAAGACTGCACTCCAGAGATAACAACAAATGATAAAGAGGAAGTAACTGGACTGCGTAAGGAGAGTGTCATCACATGGTTCTAGCATGGGTTACCCAGGCTATCTCTCACTAGAAGCCAGCCCCCATCTATGGTTGTCCTGGCAGCCTCTCTCTAGGCACTGGCCCCATAGGGTGACACATACTCAGCCAACATGTCCTCTCATGAAGACAAGGAGGTCAGCCTTGCCAACAAAGCCTTCTCATCACATCCTTAGCCCATGAGAGCGTTCAAGGCATGGGTGACGTATCTCACTTATCTTGTTAAGTGATTTACTACCCCCACCCTCCTATTAAGTTATTAAGTTATCATTTTCTTATAACTTCCATGGGGTTACCCAGGCGGCCACTCTGGCACCAGCCCCACCATGAAAGCCACTCTCCTAGCAATCTCAGACCAATCATCCCAAAACAAAAATACGCAAGGATAAGGGTCACAATAGATTCTGATCCAATACATATGTCATTCACTTGACCACATCAATATAAGTCCCATTGTCCCCCTCAAACTCAAACAATACATCATGAAACAATATGACACAAGTATCAAGCTGTCTACCAAATGGTTAGGCCTCTGAAGTTGGTAATTGAATTCTTTACTAGGTTACAACAACACCTTTCTCGATAGGGAAACTAGATTTCAACGACCATGACAATAATATAAGATCAACAAGGGATAAGGAGAAAGAAAAATAACTCAATACCATCCTTAATACAAGTTCATAAAATAAACAATTTTGTCCCAAGGATGACTTCACACTAAATCCGGATAAGGTTTGTGAAATAAATTCATTTCAATAAAAAGGTAAATACAATATTACAACTCATACCCAAAATATCCTTACTTCCTTGCATTAATGACAAAAAGAACTCCAAATCTTACAAGCCACAAAACCTACTCAAGAAGAATACTAGTTGCACATTGAAATGACAACGATTTTAAGAGACTATAATAACTTAATTTTAATCATTATGAAAAGAGGTGATTTAAATCTAGTCAACAACTCCTTCAAACAGATAAATATAACCAACTACGATTCCACACATAATATCTTAAAGTTCTAATTCTATCCTACTCTATAATACTTAACAAATTGATCATTTAAAGCACCATACCCCTAGTTTGATTAAACAAGACAAAATTCAATATGTTTAAATTCCTACTTTCAATAAACAAGCTTAATGAGAAAATATCTATACTAACATTATATAAGATAACTTTCATTTTCTAACAACTATTATTGTTTTAACAATAAGCATCTCTATCAACATTACTTCACCTACCGACTATTCTAACATGTTTCAAATGAAAGATTTCAATAGTTTTCTACTCACTTCAAGGTCTAAATAATGATTATTCCAAACCCTATTTATTCTATTCCCAAAAAGAAAACTAGGATAACAACACTGCAAAGAAATATCACATTTATTAACCTTAAACATTAGATTTATAAGTCCTTAAATTAATTTTATTCCTAGCAACCTATCAACTCATACAAGCTCTCCACCACCTAACATAGTTAATCAAATAACAAATGCATTAAAAATATAAGGGCCTACCATATAGTTATACTAAATAATTCATTAAGCATGAAAACATAACTATCTAGCCCACCTTTCTAAAAGTAACTAAGGATCTCCTTTCTAAAAAAATAGAGTTGTTTAAAAGAACAAGGATAAATTTTATTGAATTAAATCAAAATCTCAAAACCTCTTAACCACGATAATCAATTTTTCTATGAGGCTTATATATAAACAAAAAACATTAAATTAGGCACAAGGCATACGATGCTTATGGCTTTTGGCCCTACCACAAATTCCTCTAAGGTAATTCTAGAGACACCGATTACAAATCCCTCAAGACTAATTCAACCATATGGAACCTGATGGAGAGGTCACTAATGCCCCCATTCTAACTGGAGCATGGAAGCATAAATGCCTATGAGCCGACTAGAGCCAACCGACGCCAAAGAAGAATGATACCTTAACATTATAAACTCTAAACTCTAAGGTTCGTCAAAGGTTACAAAGACTAGTCATTACTATCTAAAAAGACTCAACACACTGCCGACTCTGGTGAAGTGAAGACCAGTCACACAATTGATAGGATTAGCACCTGCCGACTGAGTTGTTGTGGACTCCTCGTTTGCACACACAGAGACTGCAGATCTAAAATAGAATAAGGAAGTTTCTAAGGCAACAATTCAGCCACTAACCAAAACATATAACTCAACCTTCACAACAACCAAGGCAAGCAACAAGTTATAGCAATGGGCATTGCACTGGAATAGTCTCAAAAGAAGACTAGAGGCACGACAGGTGTAGGTTCAAAGGAGGCCACTACCGTGAGCAAAAGAGGACATGTTTAGCTTGGCAACCTCAGCTGATGGAAAGAATGGGCCATAGAGGGAGAGAGACATGTCGAGACTAGGGTGAACTTGGTAGCAAACAATAGAGAGATAATAACATATTTTGGTAGTGACACCATACAGAATGAACATCAGGTCTACAGTGCCAGAGGTCAACAGTGAGGGTAACTAGCCAAAGGGGATTCCATCAAAGCTGCAAGTTCTCCACGCACTAGCTTTAACAAGGGTCACAAAGGAGCTTAACTACCTCCCTCAAAGAGAACAATAGAAATACCTGAGGGCCATGATTATTACAAGATGCACATCAAAAAAACCAACATGCAAGTGGCACAACAACTTGGTGGGAAAACAGTAAGTAAATAAGATTTTGATGACAAGAAAATAGGAACCCACATGCTCAAAATGAACTATAGGGTGAAAATCTATAGTTAAATCCATCTGAGGGAGAGATTTAGAGTTGTAGAGATGATTTGCAGGCTAAAAGTTTTGCCAAGTCTTCCATAAGAGCAACCAACAAGAAGTAAGAAGTTTACAAAGGTGACAAGGGTGAATTACAGATCGAATTCATGCCAGAACAACTAGACAACAAAGAAATCTAATTCCTCAGAGCATAATAGAGACAAAAATACACAAATTTACAAGACATACCCATACTATTCAAGCTCCAAAAATTGAATTCTCCTTCAAAACTTCTTCTCCTTCCTCTGAAACAATCCTTTGAATCATGCCTTCCAAAAAATTCCCCCAGAACAAAAATAACCTCAGTCAAAAATACCCTCTCACACCAAATCCTCTCCCGTGAATCCTCTTCACTAGAATTTTTAAATTTTTACTATTCTCAGATATTCCCCACTCTGGAATCATAAATGACCTCTAACTGCCTTTTTATTAATCCCAAGAAAAAAAAACAATACTTAACTATGGATATTAATGAGTTAAAATAAACTTTGACCCACAAATAAAATTTAAAACCATAAGAATAGTCACTTGATTTTGCATTATAATTTATTTTAAATAGCTTCCTCCAAGAATATTCCAATTTTATGACACAACAAAGTACTAAAATATTTGACAATAAAACATTATAATATTATATATCATTTACGCAAACAAGAATACACATAGGCTGACCAAACAATGACTCGACAATAAATTTACAAACCACATGATGACCACCAAACAGAAGGTTGAACTGACCTAGGGGATAAACCTCATGTTATCTCCATCAACATTATCCATGGTGTAATGCCCACTCAGACCTACTAAGTCAGGTGGAGTTGAGGCCTGATACCTGCAACCTGCATAAGAACAATAGGTTGTATACGATCAACTACATAAATATTAACACACACAGAGTCAGAGAATCATGGCGTAGTAGGGTGCCTGAACTGAGTATTACTACCCCATCCTTGCTCTGAAACCAAACTATAACCATTTACATTTAAAATTAGATACATAAAACATGATAATATTAAACCATCACTAAACATGTCCATCTCATCATAACTGGAGAAACAACAATGTCATCATAAATTCATACCACATGTCAGAACTAAATCAGTTGAACATAATCTATCACGATCAAAATAAGCATAAACCATAGGCTCAATAACTCAAATGTCTCAGAACTATCTGGATGTAAAGGAAAAAATAACAACTGTCTCAGATCTAACAAAGTGTAATGTAAAACTAATAGCTATCACAAGCCAAGAATGAGGGGGCATTACATCCTCCCACCCTAGAGTCAGGCTTACTCCCAGAAGCCTAGAAACAAGTAAGGGTATAACTCTCTCATCCTGGAAGCATCCTCCCAGGTAGCAGAAGTCTCATCATTAGGATCCCACTGGACCCTGACCTGCTCTACGTCTCTGCCCCTAAGAACAAGTCTCTTGTGCTATACAATGCCTACGGGCTCCAATGCCAGCTGCCTATCCTCTACATGTAGAGTAGTCCAATCAAGAACATGAGCAATATCTGGATAATAAGGGCTAAGTATAGAAACATGGAACACATCATGGATGCGTGAAAGACTAGGTGGAAAAGCAAGATGATAAGCAATAGGATCGATCCTCTCCAACACCTCAAAAGGTCCAACAGAGCGTTGTGCTAGCTTAGAGCCCTTTCCATAATAGATCAGACTCTTATGCGGTTGTACACACAAGAACACTCGATCTCCAACTAAAAACTGATGATCGATCCTATGAGCATCTGCATACTTCTTCTGTCTGTCCTGTGCTGCCACCAAATGCTCTCTAATCCTCTTGACCTACTACTCCAAATCTCTAAGCATATCTAGACCAATAAGAACTCTATCCTCGAGATGATCCCAACTTAGAGGGGTCCTACACGGGTGACCATACAAAGCCTGAAATGGAGACATGCCGATAGAACTGTGATATCCATTATTATAAGCAAACTCCACCAGGTACATGTAATCCTCCCAATGGCTCTACTAATCCATCACATACATCCTAAGCATATCCTTGAGAACTTGATTAACCCTCTCGGTCTGTCCATCAGTCTTAGGATGGTAGGCTGAACTAAAGTTTAGTTGTGTCCCCAAGGCATACTGCAAAGAAGTCCAAAGAGTAGAAGTGAACACTAGATCCCTATCAGAGATGATCCTACGAGGAATCCCATGAAGTCTGATGATGTCCTCCATGAACACTCTGGCTACCATAGTCACATTGTAAGAAGAACGGACAGGAGAGAAATGAGCTATCTTCGTCAACCTATCCACAGTGACCATAATAGCATCGTGTCGATGAGAGGATAGTGGCAAACCAACAGTGAAGTCTATCGAAATGATGTCCCACTTCCACTCTAGAATCAAATGAGGGTGCAAAAGAACTGCAGGGTGATGATGCTCCACCTTCACCCTTTGACACTCAAGACACCTCGACACAAAATTAGCAATATCCCGCTTCATGCCACTCCAAAAGTATAGCTGATGCAGATCTGCATGCATCTTCTTGACACTCGGATAAGCAGAATAATGTGCCCGATGCGCCTTTGACAATACTATGGTATGAAGATCCTCAAAACTAGGAATAGAGATATGACCCAAATGTCGCAAAAAGCCATCTGACTTAAGAGAGTAACCAGAAAATCATCCCTCTAAAGGTCTACTAGACTCAATCTCAGATCTCACCTCCTAGCACCAACTGTCTATAGGAAGTGCTGTGAGAATCTAACCTCTCAAATCAACTATGAGAGAGACCACTAAGATCTCATGTCTCTGATGACTAAGAGCATTTGCTACCACATTCTCTTTGCCGTGAATATACTTGACCTCAAAGTCATACTCACACAAGAACTCCATCCAACACCTCTGCCTTGCATTAAAGTTTGGCTGCATGAAAATATACTGCAAGCTACGATGATCACTATGCAGCTCAAACTGATGCCCTAAGAGAAAATGCATCCACCTCACCAAGGCATGCACAACTGCGGCTAACTCCAGATCATGAGTGGGATAGTTCAATTCATGATCCTTGAGTTTACGAGACTCAGGCAATCACGTGACCATCGTACATTAGAACTACTCCTAAACCCTCCAAAGATGCATCTGTACAAACAACAAAATCCATGGTAGGATCAGGAGCTGCTAAAATAGGTGCACTGGTCAACTGCTCCTTATGGGTCTAAAAATTTGCATGACATTGCTCTGATCAAACAAATTTCTTCCCTTTCCTTTGAAGAGAAGGAATAGGATGAGCAATCCTTGAAAACCCCATAACAAAATGGCGATAGGAGCCTGCCAAACCCATAAAACTGTAGACCTCAGAAACATTAGTAGGTGCAGGCCAATCCATAATAGCTTGGATCTTCGAAGGATCCACCGCAATACCATCTCCAGAGATGACATGACCCAAATACTTCACCTCCATCTGAAATAATTCACATTTTGACAAATTAGCATAAAGCTAATTTTCTCTTAGACATTGCAACACCTAACGCAATTGCTCCTCATGGTCCTCCATGGTCCTCGAATAGATCAATATATCATCTAGAAACACAAGGAAAAACCTGTCGAGATAAGTGTGAAAAACACCATTCATTAGGCTCATGAAAACTGAAGGTGCATTCATCAACCCGAATGGTACTACTATGAACTCATAATGCCCATAACAGGTATGAAATGCCATTTTGTGAATATCTGCCTCAAAAATATGCAACTAATGATATCTTGACTTAAGGTAAATTTTAGAGAACACCTTGGCTCCCTTAATCTGATCAAACAAATCATCGATCCAAGGCAAGGGGTATCTATTCCTCACTATCACCTTATTGAGCTGTCAATAATCGATACACAGTTGTAGAGATCCATCCTTCTTTTTCACAAAGATCACAGGTGCTCCCCAAGGAGAGACACTAGGTCAAATGAATCCCTTGGCTAACAAGTCCTCCAACTATAGTCAGAGCTCCTTAATCTCCTAAGTGGTCATCCTGTATGGAGCTCGTGACATGGGCTCTGCACTGCGAACAAGATCAATCCTGAAGTTAATGTCACACTTAGGTGGCATCCCCAGAATCTCAGAAGGAAAAACATCAACATACTCCCTCAACAGAGAATGATTGTCAAGAGATGCCTCTTGACTCTCCTCCATCTCCAAGTCACTAACAGAAACTACAAAAAGCTGACATCCCTGATGCATGCATCTCTTAAGCTGCATAGCAGAAATCATACATAGGGAAATAGGTCTCTGAACCCCTACAACCTCCACCTCTACACCAGAATCATCCACACATCTAATAGACTTATGTCGACAATAGATCATAGCCTGATGGGCCTCTAACCAATCCATCCCCAAAACTATATCATATGAACCAAGGGGTAGGATGCGAAGGTCTACCATAGTAGATAGAGAGCCAATCCCCAACTCACACCCAGGAACTAGAGACTTAACTGCAATCTTAGCCCCGGAAGCTAACTCAACCTGCCACTTATCATCCTGCTTTGTTGCCACTAAACCACAACACTCCAAAAGAGAAGGAGATATGAACGAATCAGATGCACCAAAATCAAAAAGAACAGAAAAACCAATACCTCGCATGAAACTAGAAGTCTCCACCATGGTGCCCTGATGCTCTGCTTGACGGTTATCCACCACTAGAAAGACTCTGTATGATCTGCCTGCATCACCAACCATTGGTTCTGAAGCTTCCGGTCGATGTCGAAACCCTAAAGTACTCCTCTGAGGACATTGTCTAGCAATATGGCCCTGTTGGCCACAAGAGAAGCACTCGATACCTCTACCAAAACCACCGCCACCCTAAAAAGCACTAGACTGTTGGAAACTACCTCTGCTCACTGCAGACTGCGTACTCTTAGCTGGCTGATCAAAGCGATTGCACTTATTACGCTGCCACGACCGGTCTTTCTTAGACTGAAATCTATTACCTTGCTAAGGCTAATAATTCTTCAGTTTGGCCTGAGAGTGCTGCTGCTGTCCACCCTTTGAGGGTGCATGAGATCCTGAAGCCTGAGTATGTCCACCTCGCAAACCAAAACCTGAAGAAGGTGCACTACAAATATGCACACCTGTATGCCCACCAAGTGCCCAAGCTAAATTCTCCTCCACTAATCGGGCTTTCTCTACTGCTACCTCCATAGACTTAGGTTCAAATACACGAACTCTCCACTGATCCAGGCATTCAGGCACATAATAAAATGTTGCACCAACATAGACTCTCCATCTTCGATACCTGCATACTTCTTGAGCTCATAGAATCTACACTCATACTGCTCAACTGACATGGCCATCTACCTCAGCTCATGGAACTCATCTGCACGACGCTGCCTCAAATGATTAGATAGAAAATGGGCTCTGAATCTCTCCAAGAACAACTCCCAAGACATAGTGCTAATGTCTAAATGCAGCTTCTACTCCTCTAACCACCACCATGTCGAAGCTAACCCTCAGAGATGCAAAATAGCACATCTGGCTTTAGTGTTGCTGCCATAAGGATGCATGGTGAAACACCTACCTAAATCCAATAACCAAGTCTCTGCCTCTAGACCTCTACCAGCTCCATCAAAGATGGGAGGGCGTGCCCTCAGAAGATCTCTCATATGGGTAGCTAGTGTGGCCTCCTGCTCAACTGTCAACTTTGTATGCCTAGGTGATCTCTCTCTTTCCCAAGGCTTCGGCTTGTCTACCTACTGTCTAGGACCTAATCAGGCAAGAGCCTCCTCAAGTAACTGTCGTAACTAGGCTCCCTCAGGATAGCCCCGACCCTCCATATTCTGACCTCGACCTTCATGGGCACTCTCATGAGAAGAACTAGGAGAAGGTGTACCGCCACCACCTCTCCCATGACCCCTACCTCTACCACTACCTCAATCCCTACCTCTAGGCATCTACCTACAACACCAAAAGATGATTTATTACACACAAAAAGAAAAACAACAGTTAATCTACAGAGTTTAAGCACTAGGCCACATACTAGGCTCAATTACAACCAGAGTACCCAGTGTTTAAACTTGGCTCTGATACCAAATGTAATGCCCCACCATGCAACCCTAGAGTGCTAGACTAACAAGTGACAATATTACAGAAATATATTTTTTTTTGAAACAAGGAAATGCATTTTACATTAAATATAACTGCACTAATAACAACATTAAATAAAATGAATAGCTAACACATCTAGGGAACATAACTGCATTAGATAAAATTAAAACCATACAAGTGATCTATATCTCAATGTAACAGAGGAAACATACATTATACATTAACAGAGATGAGTAATTACAAATTTCAATACAAGATTACAAGACTAATTACATCGGTTTACAGATAATACAATTATGAATGTATACAACAACTTGAAGGTGAAGTGCAACTCTGGAACTGGAAACACTTCTACACTGATCTCGAAACAAATATCCAAAAGAACCAATGGATGCTCTGCCTCCCAACCATGTGGAACCCTAAGGTGCACCCCACCAAGCTAGGATATAACAATGAGGTTCCACTAGGTCAAGGTTACAACCACGGACACAATCACAAGATCCAGACTCCATGTAGATGAATAGGATAACAAGACTGCATAGACATGACAGTACTTACCAAAACAAGACAAATCAAAACATCAAGCTAAGTTAAACCATGAAGACAAGACTGCACTCTAGAGATAACAACAAAAGATAAAGAGGAAGTAACTAGACTACGTAGGGAGAGTGTCATCACATGGTCCTAGCATGGGTTACCTAGACTATCTCTCACTAGAAGTCAGCCCCCATCTATGGTTACCCTAGCAGCCTCTCTCTAGGCAACAATACCATAGGTTGACACATGCGGAGCCGACATGTCCTCTAATGAAGACAAGGAGGTCAGCCTTACCAACCAGACCTTCTCATCCCATCCTTAGCCTATGAGAGTGCTCAAGGCATGGGTGAGGTAACTTATTTATCTTGTTAAGTGATTTACTAACCCCACCCTCCTATTAAGTTATTAAGTTATCATTTGCTTACAACTTCTACGGGGTTACCCAAGCGACCACTCTAGCACCAGCCACACCATGAAAGCCACTCTCCTAGCAATCTCAGACTAATCATCCCAAAACCAAAATATGCAAGGACAAGGGTTACAATAGATTCTGACCCAATACATATGCCATTCACTTGACCACAACAATATAAGTCTCACTGTCCCCCTCAAACTCAAACAATACATCATGAAAAAGTATGACACAAGTATCAAGCTGTATACCAAATGGTTAGGCCTCTGAAGTTGGTAATTGAATTCTTTACTAGGTTACAACAACACCTTTCCCGATAGGGAAACTAGATTTCAATGACCATGACAATAATATAAGCTCAACAAGGGATAAGGAGAAAGAAACACAACTCAATACCATCCTTCATACAAGTTGATAAAATAAACAATTTTGTCCCAAGGACGACTTCACACTAAATCCGGATAAGGTTTGTGAAATAAAATCATTTCAATAAAAAGATAAATACAATATTACAACTCATACCCAAAATATCCTTACTTCCTTGCATTAATGAAAGAAAGAACTCCAAACCTTACAAGCCACAAAACCTACTCAAGAAGAATACTAGTTGCACATTGAAATGACAACAATTTTAAGAGACTATAATAACTTAATTTTAATCATTATGAAAAGAGGTGATTTAAATCTAGTCAACAACTCCGTTAAACAGACAAATATAACCAACTACGATTCCACACGTAAGATCTTAAAGTTCTAATTCTATCCTACTCTATAATACTTAACAAATTGATCATTTAAAGCACCATACCCCTAGTTTGATTAAACAAGACAAAATTCAATATGTTTAAATTCCTGCTTTCAATAAACAAGCTTAATGAGAAAATATCTATACTAACATTATATAAGATAAGTTTCATTTTCTAACAACTATTATTGATTTAACAATAAGCATCTCTATCAACATTACTTCACCTACTAACTATTCTAACATGGTTTAAATGAAAGATTTCAATAATTTTCTACTCACTTCAAGGTCTAAATAACAATTATTCCAAACCCTATTTATTCTATTCCCAAAAAGAAAACTAGGATAACAACATTGCAAAGAAATATCACATTTATTAACCTTAAACATTAGATTTATAAGTCCTAAAATTAATTTTATTCCTAGAAACCTATGAAGTCATACAAGCTCTCCGCCACCTAACTTAGTTAATCAAATAACAAATGCATTAAAGATATAAGGGCCTACCATATAGTTATACTAAAGAATTCATTAAGCACAAAAACATATCTATCTAGTCTACCTTTCTAAAAGTAACTAAGGATCTCCTTTCTAAAAAAATTGAGTCGTTTAAAAGACCAAGGATAAATTTTATTGAATTAAATCCAAATCTCAAAACCTCTTAACCACGATAATCAATTTTTCTATGAGGCTTATATATAAACAAAAAACATTAAATTAGGCACAAGGCATACGATGCTTATGGTTTTGGACCTACCACGAATTGCTCTAAGGTAATTCTAGAGACACTGACTACAAATCCCTCAAGACTAATTTGACCATATGGAACCTAATGGAGAGGTCACTGACACCCACAATCTAACTCGAGCATGGAAGCATAAATGCCTATGAGCCGACTAGAGCCAACCGACGCCAAAGAAGAATGATAACTTAACATTATAAACTCTAAACTCTAAGGTTCGACAAAGGTTATGAAGACTAGTCATTACTATCTAAAAAGACTCAACACACTGCCAACTCTAGCGAAGTGAAGACCAGTCACACCATTGATAGGATTAGCACCTGCCGACTGAGTTGCCGTGGACTCCCCATTCACTCATATAGAGACTGCAGATCTAAAATAGAATAAGGAAGTTTCTAACACAACAATTCGGCCACTAACCAAAATATATAACTCAACCTTCGTAGCGACCAAGCCAAGCAACAAGTTATAGTGATGGGCATTTCACTAGAATAGGCCCAAAAGAAGACTAGAGGCATGACAGGTGCAGGTTCAAAGGAGGTCACTATCATGAGCAAAAGAGGATATAGGTTTAGCTTGCCAACCTCAGCCGATGGAAAGAATGGGCCACAAAGGGATAGAGACACGTCGAGACTAGGGTGAACTTGGTAGCAAACATCAGAGAGATAATAACATATTTTGGCAACAACACCATATAGAATGAACATTAGGTCTACAGTACTAGAGGTCGACGGTGAGGGCAACTAGCCAAGGTGATTCCATCGAAGCTGCAGGTTCTCCATGTACTAGCTTTAACAAGGGTCACAAAGGAGCTTAACTACCTCCCTTAAAGAGAATAGCAGAAATACTCGAGGGCCATGATTATTACAAGATGCACATCAAAAAAACCAACATGCAAGTGGCACAACAACTTGGTGGGAAAATAGTAAGTAAATAAGATTTTGACGACAAGAAAACAAGAACCCACATGCTCAAAATGAACTACAGGGCAAAAATCTATAGTTAAATCCATCTGAGGGAGAGATTTAGAGTTGTAGAGATGATTTACAGGCTAAACTTTTTTCTAATTCTTCCATAAGAGCAACCAACAAGAAGTAAGAAGTTTACAAAGGTGATAAGGGTGAATTACAAATCAAATTCATGCTAGAACAACTAGACAACAAAGAAATTTAATTCCTCAGAGCATAATAGAGACAAAAATATAGAAATTTACAAGACATACCCATACTATTCATGCTCCAAAAATCAAATCCTCCTTCAGAACTTCTCCTCCTTTCTCCGTAACAATCCTTTGAATCATGCCTTCCAAAAAATTCCCCCAGAACAAAAATAACCTCAGTCATAAATACCCTCTCACACCAAATCCTCTCCCGTGAATCCTCTTCACTAGAATTTTTAAATTTTTACTTTTCCCAGAGATTCCCCACTCTAGAATCATAAATCACCTCTAACTGCCTTTTTATTAATCCCCCCCAAAAAAATACAATACTTAGCTATGAATATTAATGAGTTAAAATAAACTTTGACCCACAAATAAAATTTACAACCATAAGAATAGTCACTTGATTTTGCATTATAATTTATTTTAAATAGCTTCCTCCAAGAATATTCCAATTTTATGACACAACAAAGTACTAAAATATTTGACAATAAAACATTATAATATTATAGATCATTTATGCAAACAAGAATACACATAGGCTGACCTAACAATGAGTCGACAATAAATTTACAAACCACATGACGACCACCAAACAAAAGGCTAAACCGACCTAGGGGATAAACCTCATGTTATCTCCATCAACATTATCCATGGTGTAGGGCCTGCTCAGACCTGTTAAGTCAGGTGGAGTCGAGGCCCAGTACCTACAACCTTAATAAGAATAATAGGTTGTATACGATCAACTACATAAATATCAACACACATAGAGTCAAAGAATCACGGCGTAGTAGGGTGCTCGAACCAAGTAATACTACCCCGTCCTTGCTCTAAAACTAAACTATAACCATTTACATTTGAAATCATATACATAAAACGTGATAATATTAAACCATCACTAAACATGTCCATCTCATCATAACTGGAAAAACAACAATGTCATCATAAACTCATACCACATGTCAGAACTAAATTAGTCAAACATAATCTATCACAATCAAAATAAGCATAAACTATAGGCTCAATAACTCAAATGTCTCAGAACTGTCTGGATGCAAAGGAAAAACTAACAATTATCTCAGATCAAACAAAGAGTAATGTAAAACTAACAGCTATCACAAGGCAAAAATGAGGGGACATATCCAACCGGTTTGCCAAGTAGCAGGGAAATCAAATGAAGAATGTCACTCCTCCATAACTCCAACGGAATCCTTGGAAGATGGACCCAAACCGGGACCCTCAAGGGAAGCTCTTCAATAGAGTTGAACCCCACAAGCTAGGGTTTGATAAAAATCCCAACCTAGTTGTAAAAATATGGACCCCCTTCAAAGGCCTTATTTCTATTCACCATGCATGAGAAAACAACTAGAAAGTAATTTTTGGCCGCCAACAATATCTCCATATCTCCTTCAGGGTTCCAAACTTGGCGCATCCATAATTCTAGAGTTGGCAGCAAAAGTTGAAGTCCCATAAATTTGCGAATAAGAGCATGATTGCTCCAGTCTGAAATATCCTTAGATACCATTTCTGCTTAATCACCAAGACTAGATGATCTTGACATCTCTCTAAACAACCATTCACTTTTTTAATTTCGGGTATGCCCCTCGAGGAAAAGGACTCATCTCTAGATGGAGCTTTCTTAAAAGGCTCCGTAGTCATTGCATGCCTAGAAGAAGATGGATCTGAGAGATCCATTGCCCCAAAGGTCCCCCCACAACGGAAAGCACCAAGCTCTGCCATGTCAAACCCCACACCCAACAAACCACTCAAAATTGGAGGGAAGTAACAAATCCCTCAGCGCCAAACCTCAAAGACTACCTCCCCTAAACCCCAAACCCATATTAATATAATATTGATATTAATAAAAATTTTTATTTTTTCCTTCATTGTATATATATATATTAATTATAATATCAATTATTATAACATAGTAAAATGAAATATTGATATATTTTTTATAAATATTAAATATTGTTAGAGAGATCAGCCATGATCAACAAGTGAGAACTAAGATAAACTTCCACAAAGCATAAGCACATAAAAGCCAAAATGTATAATCAAGAGATTACATCAAGAGTTGATGAAAATGTGCAAATAGCCTTGCTTATGTATGCAAAGAGAAAGAAGTGAGAAGGAAAGAACGAACTACGACTAACCCTCAAGGTGATCAACACATGTGTGCATATGTCAAGGGTGATGGACAAATGTCTCCAACCTTCGATAAGGTGAGGAGAGAATATCTCCAACCTCTAATGAGGTGGAATGTCAAAATTACTAACCTCATGTGTGCATATGTTGTGAGACAAAAAAGTGAGTAACCTCATAAAGTGAACTTAACCTTTAATGTCGAGGTTAAGTTAGACTTAGCCACTAAGTGTGACTTAAGCCTAGGTGTGGGTTAGGATAAACCCTACACACTAACAAATTATATTTATATATTTTAATCCAAATATTAATTTATTATATTACCTAATATTCATCATGAGTAATGTGGGTTAGTGACCTCATGTGAAGATGAATAAAACATACCTATTACTAGTGTTAGAAGAAGTGCAATCATCATAAATCTCATTGCTAGGATAAACATTACAAATAAATATTCTAAAAGTAACAATTATATCACTATGGATGAGTGAAGGTGGATCATCATCATTAGTGAGTGAAGGTATGATGTGTATCTATATCATATGTTCATAGGTTTAAAATGAGAGAAAAATTATCATTATACACACTATCAAGTATAAAAGAAGTTAATGCATTCAAAGAACATGAATCTATGGAGACAATATAACGTGACATATAAGAGATGCATCATTAAAAGTTGTAATTATTTAATGCATACATGAAGGAGGTAAAACTATATTTTCTATGGCCCTCCTACAAGGTGTACCATAATGTATATGCTCACTAGTTATGTACTCACAACTATCACAATCTATATTATTATCATTATGTTCATGCATAAATTACATAAGTGTATCTGATAGGTATGGATGAGCACTAATCAACTCCATGAAGGAAGGAAAAGATAAGAAATGATAAAATGTCACCTTCATAGAAGACATATCCCTAGCCTTAACATAACATGTCATAAGAATATCCATTATTGAAGTGTTGTAAAATAACTGAAAGAGAGAGAGGTTTTATTTTCCACTCCAATATCTAGCATTTATTTGTGATATTTATATGATTATTTATGTTTTCCTTCATTGTATATATATTAATTATAATATTATAATTACAATGCAGAAAAATTAAAATTAAATATTGATATTACACAACATAATATATTACTTTTTTTTTGTTCCTGGTAAACTTTTTTTCACGTGACCAGTGACACTGGCATGACACGCTCTCTGGTACCACGAGGACGGGGGAGACTGGACCTCGTGACCATCTTTACCGCAATGGAATTACTTAGCCAATCAAACCAAGGCCCCCGCCCTACACAACATAATATATTACTATTTAGATTATAAAAAATATATTAATATTTAAAACATATACACAAATATATATCAATATTTCATTTTACTATAATATAGCATAAATATAAATATATTATAATGATAATTCCATTTCTTTATATCATCAATAATTTAATATAAATATTATCATTAATATATTATGAATTATATTATTCTATTGATATTTAAAATAAGAATTTTATAATTAATATATACAAATATATCAATATTTAAATCACTATAATGTTTCAATATTTAATATTTATTTAATAATATATATTAATTCATATTTAATATATTTTTTAATATTCTTATGTGCATTAATATATTTTTTTGTTATTAAAGTGCAAAAAAATTTACTATAATATAACATAAATATAAATACATTATAAATTTGTATAATAAATAATTTAATATAAATTTTATTAGTAATCATATATAATGAATAGTGAATGGGGTTGTGCTTGAATGGCAAAGACCATAAGGTTCTCACGATGGAGATCCAAGTTCAAAACCCCAAGTAACATGTGGTACCAGAGGCCATGTCGAGAACTACAGTTTATAGGGGGGCTACCCACTCCTGCAGTCTATATATATATTATTAATATAAATATTACACAATAAAATGTATTAATATATAGATCACATCTAAAAATTAATTTATTTTATTATGTAATATTCATATTTCATAATAAAATTTATTATAACAAGTAAATGAAATATTCATATATATATTCAAACCCAAATGTTTTTATCCTTATGTAGTAGAAAAATTAATAAACACTCAAACTGAGAAATCCAACATGAACTTCAAAATGTTGATATGCCACAATACTTTTATGCATTCAATATACTATAAATTAATAGCGTAATATTCATATTAATATATATCAATATTTCACAGATAAGGGTACCAGGCTAAAAACTAGAGTACATATTTAAAATATCAATATTATAATTACAATGAAAGAAAATAATAAAATTTATTGTAATAGAGTAAATGAAATTATAATCAAACCCAAATGTTTTAAGGTTTATGTAGTAGAAAAATTAATCAGCACTCAAATTGAGAATAATATCAATATTATAATTACAATGAAAAAATAATAATAAAATCTATTATAAAAGAGTAAATGAAATATTCATATATATAATCAAGCCCAAATGTTTTTGTTTTTAGGTTTATGTAATAGAAAAAATAATCAGCACTCAAACTGCGATGCAAGTGAATGCTCTCCCTTGCAAATCTGCAACACAATACTCAAACAAGCCTATGCAAGAAGGCTGAAAATAAAATATTACAACAAAAATATGAAGAGAAATCCACAACTTGTATTTTATTGAATCCAAAATTGTATTATAAGATTAGGAATATTATGAGCTTCTGAGAATTACACATCCAACACCTACAAAAATAAGTTTCTCCACCTCTGGACTTCTTCCCCAACATCTAGGTCTATATCAATTTTCTTCTTCCCAGCTCCAATAAAAACCCATCAAGTATTCCTCTCACTGCTCCCTCATTTTTTAGAATTTTCTAAAACGGTTTATGTGTTTCGTGCCTCTCCTTCCCAGATTTTTAGAACATTTTGAATTTTTTTTTATTTTGATAAGAAATGAGAAAGTTTTGCCCATTTTACCAAGACTGGGTTTCATAATTACAACCCAGACATGCAACAACATGCAAAGCTTGTCGCCCACATGGTTTCATTACAATTTCCCATGTTTTCACTAAAACAATCAACTAGAACCACCTCTTCAAAATCCACACCCTTCTTGAAGGTTATAATTTTGGAAATAAAAATAGGAGTTGTTGACCCACTTATGACAAAATCTTTCACTAAATTAGCCCCACCAAAATACAAATTAATGCATATCTCCAAGTGGATGCCTAGGAAAGTTTCTCCCCACTAATGGGGGAATTTAAAAATTATTGGGGTATTTTTATTCAAAATTACATTTATTAATATACCCCAAGAAAATACATTTGTTGAAAATTTAAATATTATTTCCCAAGCCCATAAACCTTATTGAAAATAAACCAAATTAAAATAACAATATTTTTGGTGATGCAATATTGCCATTGACTATAGATGCTCCTGCATTAGATAGCCAGGGAAAGAGTTTTGTGAGTATACACTCACAAATATTGAGTTGAATAGTAGGACCATCCTTTAAGATTACAAGCAATCTGCAACCAACTCCATCACTGATATATGTGCACAAAAATGCTATCTCTTTTTCCTCTTTTTCCAGCATCTTGTTGAAACAAGCTTCACTTTCTTCAAACAAATCTATACTTCATTCTCCTCTCTTCTCATGGTTTTGTATCCACCACATACCTTTCTCCTCCACTAAATGCTCTCTACTCTCCTCTCCTTTGTGGGATCCAACCCACCACAAACCAACCACCTCCACCAAAATCTACCTGCATCATCCTCAACAATCTCTACAAACAAATATGCAGCATCTACAACATACTTTTGTTCTCTATTACTCTCTTCTTCTACCATTTTATCTGAAAACAAAATATCATCATCATAAAACAAATTAACTTCATTTGCAACATCAATTTTTGCTGCGACATCTTTCACATCCTCGTCAACTTCAACTTTTTGTTCTTTACCCTTCGCTGCTATGACAATCTTTTCCATCCATTCTTCTTCTATTGCCAAAATTTGTGCTAACAAATCATCATCTTCACCACGCTCTAATACTGCAACCTCTTTGTATTCTTGGTGCAGGAGCACCAAGGGCTTGGAGCCCATGTATATACTTTCACATTTTTGGTGTGATGTTTTTGATTTTCAAATAGGAAGGAGCGGGAACATGCATTTTATGTATATCCATCTTTTGTATGTCAAACAGTGTATCTATCATTTGTATATCGGAAGGGTGTATGTCTCAAATGTATGTTGCATTGTCAATATACATTGGTATAGATGCAAGTAGTAACCGGCTGTATCAGTCGAAAGGGAAGAAGATACAAACGATTATTGGTGATAGCATGTTAAACAATGTATATGCAAAGATGAATGTATTGGCATAAGAAGACAGAAGTCTGGTCGAAGGCAGAGTTAGTGTGAAGTACGTCGGCATGAGATGCATATCAGGAGATTGAGATAATGTTAGGCTGATGATATAAATCACAACGATGAACAAGATGCGACGAACAAGATGTAGACAATGCATATCGGGATGAGTTTGTATATCGGAGAATAAAGGAAAAGTTACACCAACAGTATAAGTCTGAATGATGAGTTTTATCCATCGAAGAGAAGTTATATATCAGTGAAAGAAATTATGTAGTGGTTGATAAGGTAGGTCAAGCTAATAAGAAAGGAGAGAATCATTTTGGTGAGAAAACAGAGATATCTTGCCGATGATAAGGTAAATGCACATTTCGATATTGTATGATAAAAATGAATGTATCGATAGAAAGCATGTCGATTGAGAAAGTATGATTAGTGAGCGAAGAACCTATTTTGTCGATGATAACCGAACAGATAGAAAACCCTAACTGTTCGATAACAGCAAAAGGACGAAGAGTATAAGAACTGGTTTTTGGCTTTGTAAATCATTTTTAGAATATTGGAAAAAGTTGAAGGATAGACATTGAATGTAAAAGAAAGAACTCTAATAATAAGAAACATTGACAGTTTGAATCTGTTCAAGCATTTCCTATAGAATTCTTGCATAACTCATTCTATAGAGTAGTCAGCTTTATTTTTGTTCTTTTGTTTCTATTTGTACAAAATGTCTCTGTCTTGATGTCCCTGCATTTTCCCTGTACATTCATGGAGGGCCATCAAGAAGAGATCTTCTTCCTTTTGTTTCTGTTTGTGTTAGTGGTTGGATTGTCAATGAGAGACAATAGGAACTTGTCCTAGGCAAGCTCTTCTATAGCCTGGCTAGGTATGCAAGTTACAGTCTAAAAAGGCAAGGGTGAAAAATAGAGTAGGAAGAATTGAGCACCAAGCAATCAGAACCCTGGACCTAGAGAGGACGGTTGATAATAGGCTCAAGAAGGCTATAAGCCTTAGGAATTGGGAATCTTGGAAGCAGTGAGGACAAAGAAGAATACCTCACACCAAGAAAGCAGTGTCTATATCGGGAACAACAGACAAATAGGTCTTTCACCTCTGTAATAGATTGCGTAGGTTGAATTAGGCATTTTGGGGTAGAAAATGTCTATGAGCACTTGAATTGGTAGGGAGACTTGGGGTATGGCATAGGTCTTGAAGCGTTGTGTCAAGATAGGTTTTCTAAACCCATAGGCCTTCCCATCAAATTGGTATCAGAGCCAAGTTAAAGATTTGGGCTATTCTTCGATTAGAAAAGAAGAAGTTGTATGTCATCACCGAGTTCGAGTGAGTCTATAGGTTCATCCAAGAAGATGGTGACTAATGCAGAATTGGCAAAGAAGGTTGATGAACAAGAAGAGGAGAATAGGCTCCTATAGGAAAGATTGGCAGAAATGGATAGTAATCTGGGTGTAATGATGGAAAAGATTGAAGAAGTCAGTCAGAAGATTAAAAATTTTGAAGGTAAGGAAAAAGGTGTGTCTATAGAAGATGAAGAGCCCACACCTGATCCTAAGATGGAAGAAGAACCTTTCTTGAAGGCCTTGAAAGCCATGAGTGGTAAGTCATTGGAAGAAGTTCCTCTTTTTAGTGGAAAGATGGAACCTGATTTGGTTATGGAATGGATAGAAGGTATAGAAAATCACTTTGAATGTGATGGAGTGACTAAAGCACAAAAGGTGAAGGTGGCTAAATCAAGACTCAGAGGATCTGCTTTGACATGGTGGAAATTTGTTCAAACAGAAAGAGAAAAAGGAGTTAAGAAACCTATAGCTACTTGGAAAGGTATGGTGGCTAAAGTCAAGGAAGTCTACATGCCTGGAGATTATGAATTCCAGTTGCACAAGAAACAACAAAATTTGAGACAAAGAGAATTAGATGTCAATGCATACACTAAGGAGTTTCAAAAATTATCCCTGAGGTCTAAGGTGATGGAAAATGAAAATGTAAAAGTGGCAAGATATCTCAATGGTTTGAGGTGGAGTATTCAAGAGGAAATCAACTTATTCAACCCTACAATAGTGCATCAAAGCTATCAACTAGCACTCAAGGTAGAGGAGAAGAGCAAGAAGAAACAAGAGTCAAGTAGCAGATCAAGAGGAAGAGGTAGAGATAGCAGAGGAAGAGGAAGTTATGGTGGTAGGAACACTGATCAAAGGTCCCAAGGAGAATCCAAACTCACAGAGTAGAGTGGAGAGACTAGTAGTAGAGGAAACTACCGAGGAAGGGGATCTAGTAGAGGAAGATCAGGAGGATCAGGAAGAGGATCCTACTTTGCCACTATGAAATGCTACAATTGTGGTCAATTAGGCCATCCAGCATACAAGTGTCCTGATAAGGGCACATCTTCTTCTCAAGGAGTTGATAAAAGAAATCATTATGTACAAGATGATGCTTCAACCAGCAAATCACCTAAAGTTAGTCTAGCCTCAGAAGTGGGAGAGAACATCATGGTAAGGAGAACTTTGATCAAAGAACCGGTGAAAGCTGAACCAAGCCAAAGGAGAGCACTATTTAGAACTAGATGCAAGATTATGAATAAGGTATGTCAAGTAATCATAGACTCAGGGTCTACTGATAACATAGTGTTAGATGAAGCAGTTAGAAAACTAAATTTGCAAAGAATACCTCATTCAAATCCATATAGAGTCACATGGTTAAATAAAGGTTAGCATGTGATAGTCAATGAGCAAACTTGGGTAGAGTTTGGTATAGGTGGATACAAAGACAAGGTACTCTGTGATATCCTACCCATGGATGCATGTCATCTCTTATTGGGCAAACCATGGCAGTATGACCGAAAAGCCATACATGATGGTGAGAAGAATGCATATTCCTTTCAAAAAGATGGTGTCACCTATAAAATTTAGTCATTGGAAGATGAAGACACAAATAAGACTAAAATCCCTAATGTCTTAATTGTGAGTGGTAAAGAGTTTTTGAACACTCTTAAGGAGGATGGCATTGGTTATGCTATCATAGTGAAACCTAAGGAGTAGCAAAAAGATAAAAAGGTAGTGGTCCCAAAAGAGATACAGACTATACTGGAACAGTATAAGGACATAATTAGTGAGGGAACACCAGCAACACTACCTCCACAAAGAACTATTAGCCATCAGATAGATCTAATTCTAGGAGCATCACTGCCTAACAAAGCTCCTTATAAAATGACTCCAGAACAACATAAGGAGATAGCCAGACAAGTACAAGAATTGATTGATCAGGGATTGATTAGGAAAAGCATAAGTCCTTGTATAGTGCCTACAGTGTTGGCACCAAAGAAAGGAGGGACATGGAGACTATGCACAGACTCCAGAGATATCAATAAGATCACCATAAGGTACAGATTTCCAATTCCCAGAATTGAAGATCTTATGGACTATTTAGGAGGGGCTAAATACTTCACCAAGATAGACCTGAAAAGTGGTTATCACCAGATCAGAATCAAGGAAGGTGATGAGTGGAAAATAGCCTTCCAAACCACAGAAGGACTGTATGAATGACTTGTTATGCCATTTGGTCTATCGAATGCTCCCAGCACATTCATGAGGCTCATGAATGAAGTCCTCAAAGACTATATGGGTAAATTTGTAGTTGTTTACCCAGATGATATCTTAATTTTTAGTCAAACTAAAGAAGAGTATCTTGAACATGTAAATACTGTTTTGAAAAAGTTACATGATGAACAACTAACCATAAATTTGGAGAAGTGTGACTTCATGAAGCAGGAATTAGTATACCTTGGTTTTGTGTTGTCCAAAGGAGAATTGAAGATGGACAAGTCAAAGGTAGAAGCCATATTGAATTGGCCTACTCCCAGAGCAGCAACTAAGGTGAGAAGTTTTCATGGCTTAGCTCAGTTTTATAGGAAATTCATAAAGAATTTTAGTGCTATTTGTGCACCCATGCTTGATATAATCAAAGGTGGGACAAAACCAAAGTTTCAATGGACACAATCAGCTAATAAGAGTTTTTAAATATTGAAGAAAGAAGTAGCCACATAGCCAGTGTTAGTGCTACCTAGTTTTGATAAGTTATTCACTTTAGAATGTGATGCTAGCCATATTGCAGTAGGTGCAGTACTCAGCCAAGAGAATAGACCAGTAGCCTTTTTTAGTGAGAGGCTAAATGAAGCAAAGAGCAAATACTCTTCATATGACTTGGAGCTCTACGCTCTAGTCCAGGCACTTAGAAAATGGAGGCATTATCTCCTACCTAAGGAATTTGTTGTATATACAGACAATCAAGCTTTGAGTTTTCTGAACTCATTAGATAGATTTAGCAAGATGAGTCATTTCATTCCCTGTAAGGTGACTCATGATGCAAGTCATATAGCTCATTTGTTTTTCAAAGAGGTCATAAGGATTCATGGACTTCCAGCAAGCATCATGTCTGATAGAGATGCTAAGTTCATGGTACATTTCTAGAAAACTCTATGGCAAAGGTTAGGAACAAACCTGTCTTTTGGATCAGCATATCAGCCACAGACAGATGGCCAAATAGAAGTGGTGAACAGGACATTGGGTAACCTGTTAAGGTGTTTGACAAAAGAATATGGAAAGAGTCAGGATCAGGTCATTTATCAGGCAGAATTTGTCTATAATGATAGTGTGAATAGGACTACTGGCAAAAGTCCATTTGAGATAATATATGGAATGCACCCTTGAGGTGTATGTGAACTCCAACATCTTGGAGACATGGAATATAGAAGTGGTCATGCAGAGGATTTTGCACAATCTATGAAGGAGATTCATGACCAAGTCAAGAAGACACTGATGGAAAATACCCAGAAAATCAAAGATAGGGTAGATGCGTACAGGAAGGATGTTTAGTTTGAAGTTGGTGATTTAGTCATGGTTCATTTGAACAAAGCTAAATTGCAGAAAGGGATGCCAACTAAACTGTAGATGAGATGGATTGGTCCTTGCAAAATTCTGAACAAGTATGGCAACAATGCCTATAGGATTGATTTGCCAGCAGATTTGGCAATTTCACCAGTGTTCAATGTTCAAGACCTAGTACATTATAAAGGTCCTCATTTAGCATCAGGTGGATCTAGTTCAGAAACTACACAGATAGTGAGTGATGTAACCTTGCCACCTACACTCAAACCACAGGCTGAGAGAATTCTGGCTTCTTGAGTGCAGAAATAGACTAGACATGGTGTGTATATGGAGCATCTGATCAAATGGAGATAGTTTCCTGAAGCAAAGGCTACCTGGATTGCAGAGTCCGAGTTCAAGAAGCAGAGCATTGATTTTGCCTTATTGTCACCGGAGGTGACTTGACTTTTTCCGCGCAGGGGGTGTATGGTGCAGGAGCACCAAGGGCTTGGAGCCCATGTATATACTTTCACATTTTTGATGTGATGTTTTTGATTTTCAAATAGGAAGGAGCGGGAACATGCATTTTATGTATATCCATCTTTTGTATGTCAAAGAGTGTATCCGTCATTGTATATCGGAAGGGTGTATGTCTCAAATGTATGTTGCATTGTCAATATACATTGGTGTAGATGCAAGTAGTAACCGGCTGTATCAGTCGAAAGGGAAGGAGATACAAAGGATTACCGGTGATAGCATGTTAAACAATGTATATGCAAAGATGAATGTATCGGCATAAGAAGACAGAAGTCTGGCCGAAAGCAGAGTTAGTGTGAAGCACGTCAGTGTGAGATCCATATCGAGAGATTGAGATAATGTTAGGCTGATGATATAAATCACAATGACGAACATGATGCGATGAACAAGATGTAGACAATGCATATCAGGATGAGTTTGTATATCAGAGAACAAAGGAAAAGTTACACCTACAGTATAAGTCTGAATGATGATTTTTATCCATCGAAGAGAAGTTATATATCGGTGAAAGAAATTATGTAGTGGCTGATAAGGCAGGTCAAGCTGATAAGAAAGGAGAGGATCATTTTGGTGAGAAAATAGAGATATCTTGCCGATGATAAGGTAAATGCACATTTCGATATTGTATGATAAAAATGAATGTACTAGGAAAGTATGATCGGTGAGTGAAGAACCTGTTTCGCCGATGATAACCGAACAGATAGAAAACCCTAACTGTCTGATAACAGCAAAAGGACGAAGAGTATAAGAACTAGTTTTTGGTGTTGTAAATCATTTTTAGAATATTGGAAAAAGTTGAAGGATAGACATTGAATGTAAAAGAAAGAACTCTGATAATAAGAAACATTGACAGTTTGAATCTATTCAAACATTTCCTATAGAATTCTTGCATAACTCGTTCTATAGAGTAGTCAGCTTTATTTTTGTTCTTTTGTTTCTGTTTGTACAAAATGTCTCTGTCTTGATGTCCTTGCATTTTCCCTATACGTTCATGGAGGGCCATCAAGCAGAGATCTTCTTCCTTTTGTTTCTATTTGTGTTAGTGGTTGGATTGTCATTGAGAGACAATAGGAACTTGTCCTAGGTGAGCTCTGCTATAGCCTGGCTAGGTACGCAAGTTGCAGTCTAAAAAGGCAGGGGTGAAAAATAGAGTAGGAAGAATTGAGCACCAAGCAATCAGAACCCTGGACCCAGAGAGGAGGGTTGATAACGGGCTCAAGAAGGCTATAAGCCTTAGGAATTGGGAATCTTGGAAGTAGTGAGGACAAAGAAGAATACCTCACACCAAGAAAGTAGTGTCTATATCGGGAACAACAGACAAATAGGTCTTTCACCTCTGTAATAGATTGCTTAGGTTGAATTAGGCATTTTGGGGTAGAAAATGTCTATGAGCACTTGAATTGGTAGGGAGACTTGGGTTATGACATAGGTCTTGAAGCGTTGTGTCAAGATAGGTTTTCCAAACCCATAGGCCTTCCCATCAATTCTATCACTGCATCTTCATCCTCTTCCTTCTCATTGTCCACCTCTTTATCTTCAACCACTACTACACATAACTTTTCATCTTCCTCATCATTCTTGACCAATTTATCATGCTGCTAGACTTCCAATCAATCCAATCTCATGTTTATATCAGCCACCATTGCTAAAATATTCCTCTCTTCATATTACCTCCATGCATCTCATAGGACGGGCTTCTTCCTCATCAATATCCCCATCTCACTCATTGCTGCAATCTCATCTTCAATCTACAAAACAAATTCTTTTGCGGCTTCAAGCTCTTCCACTGCTCAGGACTCCTCTTTACCTGCAACATCCCTCACATGAGCTTCTCCTCTCCCGCTTCACTCTCCCACAGGTCTTGGTGAATCCTCTCCATGCTCAAGACCTTGGTCTCTGATACCATCTGATGCAAGTGAATACTCTCCCTTGCAAATCTACAACATAATACTCAAAAAATCCTATGCAAGAAGGTTGAAAATAAAATATTACAAAAAAATTATGAAGAGAAATCTACAACTTGTATTTTATTGAATCTAAAATTACATTAAAAGATTAGGAAGCTTATGAGCTTCTAAGAATTACACATCAAACACCTACAACAATAATTTTCTACACCTCTGGACTCCTTCCCCAACATCTTGGTCTATATCAATTTTCTTCTTCCCAGCTCCAAGAAATACCCCTCACTTATTCCTCTCACTAATCCATCATTTTTGGAATTTTTTAAAATGGTTTCTGGGTTTTGTGCCTCTCCTTCCTGGATTTCTAGAATAATTTAAATTGTTTTTGTTTGATAAGAAATGAGAAAGTTTTGCTCATTTTATTGAGACTGGGTTTCATAATTACGACCCAGACATGCAATAACATGCAAAGCTTGTGGCCCACATGGTTTCATTACAATTTCCCATGGTTTCACTAAAACCATTAACTAGAACCACCTATTGAAAATCCACACCCTTCTTGGAGGTTACAATTTTGGAAATAAAGGACAATGGAGTGGTCTTGAACTTCATGTTTAAGACACATACATCCTTGAGTGTCCTGGCCAATGGAGTGGTGAAATTGATAAAAGGCCTTCGCATCAAAGGAATATGATTGCATCTTACTTGGATTGAGAGGTCTAACATGTGGAAGCTTGATGAAATTTCTTTGCAAAAGTTGTGTCATAATAGCGTAGAGAGATTCTGTTAACAGTGTGAAGTTTCTTGTTTTTGTTTTCAACTTGTAAGAGGTGGGGGCAGGATATGATGCTACCACCACATGCTTTATTATGTTATTTTTTGAAATTCCATTTATCTTGATGAATTTTTTATTTTGTCTTTTGAAAGAATGATTATGAGAGGCTTCGGATTTACCAACTGGAGCCGATGAGGGATTATACTCATACTGACTAACCAAAAGTTGGTAATCACAAAGAGCCATGCAAAGAGGAGTGAATGAATCACATCGCATCAACAATATCTTATCACAGTTGTGAGGTTGTAAGCTTCCTATAAATATTCTTTGCACATTAGCATCTGCAATAGAATATTGGATTTGTGAGAAAAGGGCTTGATAGTGGCCCATAAAATTTGTTATTTCCTCTTTGATTCCTTTTTTGCAATGAACCAAGTCTATTAAAGTGACTTGAGGTCCAATGTTCACTTGAAAATGATCAAGTAACTTCTTAACTAATTGTGAGAAAGAAGTTATAGAATTAGGAGTTAGCGAGAAAAACCAATCCAAGGTTGTGACTTTGATTGACCTAGGAAAGAGTTTTTCCAAGATCACAAACTCAAAGAAGAAATCACTACACATTGTGGTAAAGGTGGCCACATGGTTCTTAGGGTCTCCCTTCCCATTATATTTCTCAAAGTGAGGGGTATCAAATTTCTTGGGCATCAGAATTCTTAGGATGGAATAGGACAAAGGGCTATAGATATAATGTGTTGTTATAGTAGGTTTAGGTGGACTATTGTTCATGTTATCCAATTGTTCTTGGATGGAGGTCATATTTTCCAATAATTGGTTTATGATAGGATCAGAAGCTAAATTAGGTAGAGATTGGAATGAATTAGAAGGACTAGGTGATGGTTTATGAGTAGCCTTTTGGAATGTGATAGGAGGTTTAGATGTAGGTGGAGTCACATTAAGTGTGTAACTATATGGAATTGTACTATGATGGTGAACAAGATTCCCAGTGGATAACCCAACACATGTGGTGTAGTTAGCACTATTACTTGGCTATGTAGTAGTGATGAGAATTGTAGAAGTATAATTAGGAATAGGTAGTGTAGGTATGAGAGTGTAGGAATAGGGAGTGTAGGTATGGGTGTAGAAGTATAATTAACTAAATAGCCAAAGACTATTTATTCAATTAATTAATATTCTTCCTATAGTTCAGTTCCTTAGGTAAATAAATACAAATATTTCCTTACCTAAGCCCATCTCACATCTCCAAATATTAAATAAACTTCAATCTATATTTAATTCACTCATTTTTCTCAACTTTGATTGTGTTGACTAAATCAAATCAATTGCCATTATTAGTCATTTACACATGCATAACCATGATTAATCAAGGCATCATGCACTCAATTCACCATGTAGGTAACTTGTCATTCAACATTTAAATGAATAGTACTTGGAGGCATGGGGAAGATTTGTGCTACCTTCAATGGAATCACTTTTTTATCCTCGCCATCCAATCCTTTCAATGCACAATCTCAACCCTTGATTCTTCTTGAATCAAAGGAATCCCTTTAGACACCTCTCATTTCTTAACACTTTGAATCCTCTCATGCCTCTAATCCTCTCAAGAAACAAGAGCCTTGGATCTCCCAAATTGATCCTAGGCTTCCATTGCTTCCTCAAAAAATCTATTAGTTGAGCTTCTTGCAAGCCATTTTTCATAACTCTTGAATGCACTGGTGGAGAGTAGAGCAGATAGCTATTCAATGGACATGAGGCAAAGCTAGAATAGACATGGAGAGGTTTGACAATGAGAATGATATTGGAGGTGAACAACTTTAATTTAGAGTCATGAGGACAAAATTAAACCAATCAAGTGAGGGATTTCATGATTTTCAAAGACATAACAAGTTATAAAAGGAGAATTAAACTAAATAGTATTAATCTCAGTTCAATACACTAGATGATTTGCAAAAAAACATGTTACCAATAGGATCGAATCAGATCAAATATGCAAATTCTCATGGTTACAAAAAATTAAATGTAAAATCAATTATGTAACTAGCTGTTAATTCTAGTCATAGTCTGACATTTTTCTGCTTTTCTTATAAGAGAACTGGTAGCATTGTAATAAGCGGATTCTGGGATTTGGATACAAGCTATCCAGACATTTGGGAAATAGCTTTCTGTAGAAGCAGGTGATTGAATTTTTGGTTGTAGGGGCATATTTTTCTTTATAAGTGAATAAATTTCTAAATGTCATTGTTTCTTTCCAAATTAAGTTATGTGAAAAACATTGCATGTGTGTCACTACTAGAAATATGGCAAATAAATGACCAAGTGACTAAAACTTTTAGTCATGTGACCAAAATTTTATGCAACACAACTATAAATGACTAATTTGGTCATCAGTTGAAATGACTAAATAAATGACTAATTTGGTCATCGGGCAAAAAACACAACTAAATAATTAGTCAGACAAATAAAAATTACTAAACAAATGACTATTACTCTTCTATTCTTTTTTTCTTTCCAATTTGAGCATAATCTATGAATTGAAAGACAATACAAGGCAAGGCAATAAATGTCCGCTTAGACCAAAGGAATAAAGGGAGAGAAAGGATTGAACAAAGGGTTAAGAAGAAAAAAGACAAATCATACAATAGGAAATATACAAAAAAAAATTAAAATAAGACAAGAAAATAGACAAACTGGATAGATACAAATAAATTAAAGACAAAATTATTAATTATAAAACTTTTAAATATACTATAATATTGATAAATTATTTAATTTTACAAGTCCAGTATGCACAAGTATAATTTAATTTAAATTAATTTAAATTATATAATTTAATAACTTAAGTTGTATAATTTATAACTTATATAACAAAGTAATTATATAATTTAAGTTAGATATAATTTAATAATATTTGATATTATTTAAATATTATAATAATGAATAATTATATTGTAATATAATTTCATAATTTTATAATTAAAATTATAATATAAGTTTTTTCCTTGTTGTGCATGAGTTTAGTTTAGTTTAGTTTTGGAGGGAATTAATGGAGGGAATGTGGGTTTATGTATTTTGAACAAAAAAGTGAAACTTGTGAAGAAGCAAATCATGGGTTGAGCAGGAGAAGATTGTTCAGGATAAGCACAAGAAGGGTTGTTGGTTCATCTTAGTTTCACACCTAGACAGGTGAAGACTTGTGGTGTCGGCATGGGTGCATCAGAGTAGGATGCAAGGAATTTGTGTGGTCTTGGATCTAGGTACTTGTAGCGAAGTCCGAGTGGGATTGGCCTAGTGTGCAATTTTGGTTTAGGGTTGCATTGTCAGGACATGGAGTATTGAAGATAAAGGAGTAAGTAGTTAAACAAGAGAAGATTGTTCATGGCCGCAGTTCTTTGAGTTTGGAAATAGTTTTGAGATCATTGTGTGAATGAAGAAAGGAGGGAATTTTTGGATTTCCAACTATAGATGGCAGATATCAAAGGAGCAACAATAATAATGAGATAACAAATGGTTTTATGAAGTAGAGGCAGGGTTTTTCACATACCTCTATTCTTCTCTTAGCCTGCTCTAAAGTTTTGTATCTTTGAAATCTTAGCGCTCTATCATTAGTGACTATTCTATCTCTTTCAATGACTGTATGAAGAGGTCTCATGACCTTCTTTATTGATAAAGTTCTACTTTTTCAATTCATGATTTACACTTAGAATACCTTGGTATGATGGAATTTGATGGTCTTCAACCTGTGACTTAGACACTGCCCTTGTGTGTGTCATTTGACCTTCGAAAGATGATTGTATTTTCAAAATGACTGTCAAAAAATAGAGAATGAAAGCTTATTGTTGAGAATGCAAGAGTATTCCATGATTTGTTTCATTCCTTAAATCTTCTTTTCACTGTCTTTACTATCTCTTACTACTATCTTGACAATAACCTTTGCCATGAAAACCTTCTTCATCACTTCATACATGAACTGATCTTTGTTGTCCTATCACAAACTTGTCTACAAATTCATTAATACAAAGATATCATTGATGATGACTATCCTTTGTATGCAAAAATTTGTCATAGTCACATTCCCTTTGTCCATCTACTGCGATGACTATCATATAGGTTATTAGCTTAATTTTCATAAACTTGAAGATTCTATTCATAGAATTTTGACTGTAAAAAATCCTCTATGTTACTTTTGTTATTGATATATGACATAGTTTTCACATAATTCACATTTGGATGCAAAAAGACTGTCAATATTCCACTATCTTTCTCTACTGTTGTAGCCCACTTTGGTGACTGTGATTAGGGAATCTCTTTGAATGGATAGTGATCTCTTTTCTCTTGTGGTGTTGTGCAAATTACTATTTTTTATGACTGATTTCACTTTCAGTTTGATGACATGATTGTCATCACTTTCAAAGGCACTTGTGTCACTATTATAGCATCTATATAATGACTATCTTTGCCTGATAAAATCTTCAAGGATCAGTTAACTAATTAGGTAAGGGTTTGTATTTTGAAAAAAGTGTTTGGCTTCATGGATTTTGTATTTTCATCTTTTTAATGCTACTACAAACAGTAATATCTACCCCCTCCTTTTCAATCAAAGGCATGACTATATTCTCTATGTTGTTTTTCCTATTGTCATGATTGTCATTTGACATGGTTGACATCTTGAGTCCTTTATTTGGTGACTTTGCCTATGATTTTGGCAAGTGATTTGCTTCTATGAATACTTCATTACAATAGTAATTAAATTGGGGTTTTAAAGTATAATCTTGATAATTTTTTTAGTATTTCTTCTAAATGCTATTTATCTATTGGTTTACATAGCTTGTCTATATTTCTAAGTCAAACAACTTGTAAATATATAATTGTCAACATGCGATGAAATTGAATTGTTGTTGATGTTTTTTATTCTCATGGACATGTATTGAAGCACTTACTCTATATGACGAGTGTACCTGAAAAAATGTTTTAGGTGCATATAAGTGTAGCAGCTACTTGCATGGGTGATAAAGCTTATTTGGAGAGGACTCAAGGAGACTTTTGAAAAGGCGGGCAAGGAATTCAGAGCTTGTTGTAATGAATTTGAAGTCGGTGATGCCCTCTGCAACAAAGTTGAATTTGGGGATGCACTTTACAGCAAATTCAAAGGTAATTCAAAACCCTCATTGTCAAAAGTGAACTAATATTTTCATGATATTTGGGGAAGTTACTTGTGGGCATCCCCTAGGAGATATTTTCATGATTGAAGCTTGAAAACTCAAAAGAAAATGTTATCTTTAGTATTTGTGAAGTTAATCCTTAACTGATGCTTGAACTCAAATAAAACCACACCTCTACTCTGCATGATCTCCCTGCATGACTAGCCCAAACTGAAGGAAAGGTTATCCTAGCTAGACCATATGCATGATTAAAGGTTACCTTTTAAGATTTTATATTTAAAGGCCTTTTAGGCGTAGGATAGCTTATTATACTAAATTAATACTGGAATGCACAATATTACAGATGGACCAACATTGAAGGTTGACTATGGATCAATATCATGCATATGATGAGAGACTAGCCAATGAGAGGGAAATGGAAAAATATCCATGTCCATGTAATGACTGTCTTGGTAGAAAAGTGAAAAAAACAAATGTGATTTATTGACATATGATAAGATATGGGAATAGTGGTATAAGACCGTGGGCTTACAATTATTATGAAGATATGATAGAATTGCAAACTATGAGAGATGAAGAGGCAACAAACATAGATGAAGAGGCATAAATGTTAGACGAAGGGTTTGAAGTTGAAAGAATGTTGAATGAGGGTCTAAACGATGATTGAGCTAAGTCAATGGAGGATGCTTTAAAGCCTGTGTATGCTAATTTCAAGTGAAGTCATTTGACAACAATCCTTCAAATTCATAACTTGCAAGTGGTGCATGGTTGGACAAATGAGAATGTACATCAATTCTTGGCATTATTAAGTTCGTTGTTACCAACTGACTCCACATTGCCAACAAAATGAATTCAATGCAAAAAGAAGATCAGTAAGATCAGCTTGGGGTATGAAAACATCCACACATGCGTTTATGGTTGTGTATTATTTCACAAAAATCTTGCAAGTGAGAGTGAATGTCTGAAATGTCATGAAGCAAGGTATAGACAAGGGTTAAAATCAGTTGTGGTTCCTAGAAAGGTTCTTCACCACTTTCTGATAATCCCATGATTACTCTGAATGTATAGGTGCAGAGACATTGCTAAACTTATGTAGTGGCATGTCAAAAAAAGAGCATTGATGGAAAATGACATGTGTTTGATTCTAAGATGTGGATGGAATTTGATAATAGATGGCCTGATTTTTCTCAAGATCCTCGTAATATAAGGTTGGGTTTTGGCTATAGATGGGGTGAACCCATTCTCAGATCAAAGTACTGAATGGTTAACTTGGCCAGTGTTTTTAATAAATTATAACTTGCCTCCATGTTTAGCAACTAAACCATTTTTCTTAATGCTATCATTGATTATACCAGGAAAGAAAAGTGTGACTTCATATATAATAGATGCCTATCTAGAGCCATTATATGATGAGCTAATGTAATTGTGGAAAGGAATTGAAGCAATTCAATCTTTAAGTGATGGTCATTCAATCAAATTCACTTTAAGAGCTTCCTTATTGGTTACGATTCATGATCTTCTAGCATATGGTACATTGTCTGGTCTCACTACTCATGGATATCATGGTTGTCTTGCTTGCAACTTTAAGGATTTTGCAAGGCACTCAAGAATTTTACGTAAGTGTATTTATTGTGGACATCGTGCTTACCTTAAAGTGGGTCATCCATATCGTTGACAAAAAACACGTTTTAATGGTCAAGAAGAGAATTGTTAAGCACCTTTGCTAATAACGGGTGATTACATTATTGAGAATGGACAAAAAAGAATGTCACTTATTGAAAATGATGGGATTGCTGGTAGTAGATATGATCCATGTAATGAAAGTGGTGTAAAATGGTTGTGCATATTCTATAAGTTGCCATACTTTAAGGATATAGCCATTAGACATACTGTTGACTTTATGCATATTGAGAAAAATATAGCCTATGCTATTATAGAAACTCTTTTTAGTGCTTTTGATACTATTTCATCATGTGAAGACTTTTGAGAACTAAAGATTTGTTGAAATCTTTGGGCTGAAAAATATGATGATGCAAAATATAGAAAACCCAGTGCTCCTTATGTCTGGACAAAGGAACAACGTGCACAATTCTTATAGTTGATGTCTCAGACTCTCTTTCCCACTAGATATGTAAGTAGTACTATCATAAGCCAATATGACATTAATAGCTTAAGAGGCCTAAAGACCCATGACTATCATGTTATAATCAAGAATAATTTACCTATTGTGGTAAATATATTAGGTTTGGCAAAGGGGCCAAGATTGGAAATTATAAGGTTGGGCCTAATATTAAAGAGAATGAGTTCACATGTATTAGATCCTTCAAACTTTGATAGTTTGAGGGAGGAGGTTGTGGAAGTCCTTTGTCTATTGGAATAGGAATTTCTAGCAACAATCTTTAACATTTCTATGCATCTTTTGATACATCTAGAATATGAACTAGAACATTGTGGTCCAGTAAGAACAAGATGGATGTATCCTATAGAACGATATATGAAGGTTTTGAAAAAAAATTGTTCATACTAGGGCAAAACTAGAAGGCAACATGTCTGAGGGATATTCAATGGAAGAGGCCATTGGATTTTGTACAAAATATATGAAGGATTTTAAAAATGTCAATCGACATGTATGGGATGATGATGAAGATGAGAGAGTTGCAGGTGAAGTATTAGAAGGCAATGGATGTTGCTTCAAGATATCACATCAAGAAAGAAGTGTGATACATGCCTTTATTCTTCAAAACACATCTTCATTCGATAAGTGGCACATGCTAAAAAAATTTGCACAATTATTTATTTACACATTTATATTATTAATCTTACTCAATTGCATTTACATATTTATTTTATTAATCTTACTATTTGCACATTAATATTCTATGTAGAAAATATGAAGAAGAGAATCAAAGTTGGATGTAACATCAACTTCAAAAGCGCAGACATCATGATTTGGTTGGAGGTGATTCTTTTCCAAAATTTGAAGAATGGATTGCTAATGCAGTTTGTGATACAAATGAAGAAGTTCAAGATATAACAACAGAGGAAAGTGCGCTTTCACAACCTCCACATTTATGGGCTATGCATTTTAGTGGAATGTTGGCATATGGTAGCCATTTAACAGTGGAGGAAAAATACAAAGGAAAGACAAATTGTGATTGTGTTGTAAGTGTTGAATTTCTTCATGAAACTAAGAAGAAATTCTATGCTGGATTCATCAAAGAAATTACTCAAGTGGATTTTGGTGAAAACAGTCCTATATTATTGAAATGTAAGTGGATTTGACCATTTGTAGTACATTTTGATGAGTATGGATTTGTACGTGCAAATACAGGACAATTTTTATGAGAGAGGGATGAGCCCTATGTTTTCCCTTTTCAAATTAACCAATCATTTCTAATTGATGATGTAAGAAGCCCATGATGGTCGTATGTTATTCAAATAGAGTCTCATTCGAAACAAAAATTCCTAGAAGTTGTTGATATAATCCCTGATGGGAAATATGTTAATTTACAAGAAAGATTTGAAGAAGTGGATGAAGATGATGATGGAATGTTTGGAGAAGATATTTTGACTACCAATGAAGAGATTGGGAGAGAGAATGTATTGCATGACACAGATGAGGATGAGGAAGAAAATCAAGTAGATGCAGACACGAGTGATCAGGATTCAGATCTTGTTGGCAATGCAGATGATTAGTGATGAGCCCCATTTTATGAACTTTTATTTAAGACTTGTATGTTGTTTTAAGACTCTATTTTATGTTTTAAGGACATGGACCTTGTTACTACTACTTATTTCAAAGAAGAAAGATAAGAAATGGCATTAGTGTACAGGAATTTCTTCCACTTTGGGTTTTTCAAGGTAATTCTTGTGTTGAGCTCTTCTTTTTGTTGTTTTTCTAGTTCTTGTCTTATTACAGGTCATGCATATAACTAGCTATATTTGTATTAAAAATAAATTACTCATTTTTAAAGCACATATTGATTGTTTTTGTTTACTTACATTTGTGTGTTTAGAATTTCTACAGAATTATATAAGTAGAAATAATGAGGATTTTATAAGTAGAAATAATGAGGATTATATAAGTAGAAATAATCATGATTCACACTATCAAAAAGGTAATTAGTTTCTTCTCAAATAGAAGGATAAAGAAATAGAGTTTCCTTTGGTTTCAAGCTATGTGCCACATTTACTTACTGAATTTTTGCTCCTCCATATAATGCATCTTATATGCTATCATCCTATGTCATGTCACTTGTCATAGACTGTCTCCTCTAATTTCTAAGAATGCATCTTATATGCTCTGTGAATGTATTTCATATGGGGACCGTCCTTATATACTATATCATTTAAATGAAAATGAAATCCTTATATACTATGGCCGCATTTTTTTATATGTTCTAGTTGACTGAAAATAATGGCTTTGTTTATATTCCACTCTTGTTCTACTTATTCAAGTTGTTGATTTATATATTATTGTTTATTTGGAGTTCAGGAAATGTGGAAAAAGACTTTGAGGTGGCACAATTTAGATGATAGTGATCATATTGCTGAAGTTCCACTGACAGATTATGAGTGCTTTTGTAGAGGACATGTGGCAAAGAATAGGGAATATTTATCACATCTTGGTTTGACAAACAAGCAAGTTGTAAATCCACTAAGTAGTGTATTATTTCTTTAATTGTGTTTATGAAATTTTATAGGCAAAAGGTTTATGTATATAAGACATAATATGATTTTTTTTGTTTTATAGGAAAGAAAAAGAGCGCAAAGAAAATGTAGAGAGAAAACAAAAGGAAAGTAAAGATACAGTGCCGCCAACTCATAGAAGCCAATGCATTTGGCATTCAAGTACAAATGTAGTTGGTGAAAAGAATAGTTGTGATGATGTGCATCCTGATATAACACATAGTGATGTGTAGCTTGATATAGCACATGGTAATGTGCAATGTCGTGATGATCTCTTAGCACAGAGTGTAAGAGAGATTATTGAAAATAATGAGATCAAAGGAACAGTAAGTCTACAAACAATTTATTCAAGATTAAAGGATGTGTTTGAAGTGAAATCTACAGAGACCGGTATTGATCTACCTACTTATGACACACATACTCATGACACGCCTGATGTGGCCAAGGATGATGAAGTTCTAGTTAATGAAAGTCATGAAGAGAGACCACTTGCATCTGATGTGTCTGTTATAACTTTTGATGGAACTAGTGGATCAACCAAAAATATTGGTGGTGGTTTAATAGAAGATGTGCATGCTTTTGTCAAAAGAAAAAGATTGAGTCATGATTTATATAGATCTACAGAGAGGAATGCAAAAGAAAGAAAATTAGAAGGCAAGAAGCTATTCTTGGTTGAGGTATTGAGAGATGGTGAAAACATTGGGAAAAATGCTGCAAGGTGGGCCTCTGAGTTGGGTGTAATATGTAGGGCCCATTTGGATATTTGCAAATCAAATTTTGTTGATCAAGATCCATGAAGTGTGGAAAATGTTATACAAAAAATGGAAAATGCTTTTGAGACTACTGGTTGACAAATCTCTAGAAGATATTACAAGAAAAAGATGAGACTTTTGATGAACAATTTTATACACAATTGTAGAAAAATAATCTTGGAGGGAAAAGAGAGGTTAGAATCCACTCTATCTCCCAAACAGTGGGAGCCATTGAAACAAAATATGCGTTCTAAAGAATCTTTGATAAAAAGTTATAAAGGAAAGAGGGCAAGAGATAATGTGACAACTGGATATACATTTGGCCGAGGTGGGTTGCAGGCCCAAATGGACAAACTTGGAGTACGTGTATGGATTTTTGGTTCAATTTACGTTGGTTATTTATTTCAAATTTTTATTGAATTGACTATATGTTGATATTGACATTGTATTTTAGGTGGAAAATAGTAATAGAGAAGCAGGTGTGGAAGGTATGCTCAATTATATGGAAGCATTAGATCCTAGTAAATCTAAAAGTAGTATGAAGTGGAAATCTAGTTCATCAATAGAGATTTCACAGCCATCTGTCAGATGCCCAGTAAGAGCCTATGTAGATCATGTCAACTCAAATGAAGGGTTCCAACATATAATGAGTTGCTTTCATGGTCTCATTGAGAAAGTGTCACACTTGGCTTCCTCTATTAAGCCTATAATTTCTGCATGGAATGACCATAATATTATGGATGCAGATGAGGTAAGAGGCTCTATTACACTATCCTTTCATTTCATGTGCTTGTTATTAGGTAAACTTGTACCATGTTTTTGTTATACTTCCTTGTGATTGCATTTTTTGGATACTTCAATAGTTATCATAGCTCTTGGATTCTGTTTGAAGGAAACCAACCAATTATACTTTACTTTAAAGGATTTTAACTCAAGATTGAGGCCAATAAATGTATATCATTTAGTAGGAATTAAATCAACTTCTAGTAAAAACCAATTAAAAGCATCCACACAATGACAGCAAATGTGCCTTGATAAATCTCAGGGATTTAAATAGCTAAAAACAACCAAGATGGAGACAGTTAAGTAACTTATAAACTTAATTATTAACAGAAAATCAGAACGCCACAGGAATATCCATGAATTTATCCATCCTTGCCCATTATAATTTCAAAATATCATATGAAAGCAATGTCTTGGTATTGAAGTATAACTGGACAGAATAATGTCCTGAATATATATATACATATATATACATATATATACATATATACATAGATATATACATAGATATATACATAGATATATACATATATATATATATACATATATATATATATACATATATATACATATATACATATTCACATATATACATATATACATATATACATATATATATACATATACATATATATATATACATATATACATATATATATACATAAACATATATATATACATATACATATATATATACATACATAAACATATACATATATATATATATACATATATATACATACATATATATACATACATATATATATATCAATGAACTGACTTGATATATATATATATATTTATTTATTTCAATTTACTTGGTTATTTATTTCAAATTTTTATTTTTATTTACGTTGGTTATGTAAGTCAAAATCACTGATATCATCTCTCAATACATCATCAAACCTTTCATGTTTGATGATCAATGCATTGCAATCTTTAATTGCTTGCTCATCCCTGTTTTCTTTGGTTCTTAGTTCTTCTTTCTTTTCAAGCATTTTGTGATGCAATCTTTTATGATCTTGATAAGAACTATGGGTTCTTTTGTGTAAATTCCATATTTGGTCACCATGCTTCATCATCTCCTCAAATTTTCTCTTTATCAATTCATGAGCCATTTGGTACTTGACAACTCTTATGTCACTTTATAGCTTATCACTTGTCTTCTGAAACTTCTCAGCCTTTATTTTTCAATAATTGGCATCGGCTATAGCCTCCATCATTATTTTATCTGGTTCTTGAAAAGGTGGCCGAGAACTAGATGATGACAACAATCTGTCATTATTGGTGGCTAGCTCTTGTCTTAACATGGCATTCTCTTTCTTGAATGTATTATTATCCTTGATCAATCTCTCAATTTTGGCTTTTTGTGATCCTTGCAACATTAACATTTAGGTTAGCAGTTTCCATGGGATTAGTGTCCTCAACCCTCTGTATCAAAAGGTGACCAAATGCTTTGTTTGGATTCTCAATGATTTGTGGTCTTTTATTAGGAGGCTATAATGCCCATATCAACAGTGTTCTCTTGTCAGGATCATATCCTGATCCTCTTCTAATCTCATCTAATGCCTCCATGTTGAGTTGCAACTTCTTGTCTTGACTTGAACTATTTAAAGTATCAAATACAATGGCTAAGGCCATATCCCATCTACGAACCAATAGTACACCTTCTTCTTGCAGTAATGTCCTCCCCCTTTCTAGAGTCATATTCTCCAATTCTTTGTCAATCTCCTTTTGAAGCTCCAATAATACTTCATCCCATATCTCAGGAGTAATAACTTTCATCTTTTCTCTAGCTTGTTTGTCCTTGTACTCATACAAAAAGGCCTTAAATTCAGGTGTTTTAGTAAAATCATTATCTAAAATGAATTTGCTATTGGCTAGTTGCCTTATGTCTCCTGACAAGTCATCTGGTGCTTCCATGGTAATAGCCTCTCTGTCCATAGGAGGTTCATACCGCTTGATTATAGGGTCATATCTCTGCACTCACTCCTCAAATTCTTCCTCTTCTTATACAATATTTGTGTCTATAGAGAAACTCATTTCTAGTGTTGGCCGAGGTGACAGACGGCTCAGGGGAGTTTCATACTTAGCTTGAGTTTCTTTAATTTTTTTTCCTTTTTTATCAAACACATGAGGGGGCACATTCATGATCAACTTTGATGCATGTGTAATCATCATATCCAATCTTTCAATGGGGTCATTAATATCTTGAAAAGCTCTGGTGTATGTGGGGTTTTTATCTAACCTCCAAGTCTCAGCTAGCATTGCCTTATTGTATAAACTTCTCCTTTCCACTGTTATGTTTTCATCACAATTCCTGATTAAATCATTATCAATGAATAAAACATGTTGATATCCTTTCAACTTTTGTTTTTCTTTCACACTATTTATAAAATGCTCTGGATCAAAACTTTCTCTAGCATTTCCAAGAGGTAATCTGAATTGTTTTAACTTTTTGTCAACCAATTGATAACCTTTATCAGAAAGAATTGTGAAATGTCCAAAGCATAGAGTTCCTAGCATGAATGACTATTTTTTATGTCTCTTAAGGTGCATGAAATCTGAGCAAGCCAATTGACTAACAATTTCTAAATATGCAACCCTATCTAGACATGTCTTTGGTAGGAAGAAAGGTTGTCCTTCATATCCAAACACTCTTATCATAGTGTAGTCATTAAAAAATACCATTCACCCCAATTGTGACTGAACTTTCCCTCCTCATGTTTATCCTTTGGCCTTAGAAATCTCTATATTTCTATTGACAAGTTGTGATTACATGGATGACCTAGCTTTTTGTAGAAAGGTTTCACAAAAAACTCCTCAAAATATAAGAAATGAGACCTATCACATATGATATCCCATATAGAAGTCCACATTTGCATAGGTTTTATATTTCCCTAGTTGCCCAGGTCTCTTACTCTTATACATTTATCCCACAGGCACATATTTTCTCCTTCATACAATACCATATGCATAAACAGGGAATAATGCCTGAACTTATTCCCTACATTCTTTAGAGATGTTAGCTCATTGTGTAGGCTATTTGCTAGATATTTAGTACAATCAAAATATCATACATCATGACTTTATATATCTGCAGTTAGAACCATAGGTGCAATCTCCATGAACATAGAAGCTTCGACACCAAGTATTTGACAAATAGAGTAATATGTACATTTAAAATAATCTTCAAATAATTCAATTGAATAGGGTGGATCCTCAACCCTTGAAAATACCCTAACCTTGTTGTTTTCATCACGAGGCCTATGCAAGGGTAATTTCCATCTTTTATAACTATTTCTCATATTACAGTACTCAGTCAATAAATCCCTGATTCTAAATTTTCATCTAGGTTTGAATCCAATTGAAACACTGTTGCAACATAATCTCTTGTAATGGGAAAGAAACTAGACCCGTCATCCAACTCAACCAAGCAAGTTTGAGGGTTTTACTTTTTTGCAAAGAGTTTTAACATATGGACATTTATGAACACATTTGGCACTATCAATTTACCCAAATTTAGCCTCCAAGGATTCAAGATAGGCTTATGCATGTGCATCTTTCTATAATGATAGACATAGAGATCATATCATCTAACTGGAGTCCAAATATCCCCTATCTGTTTGTATCAATCATCTAAATTTTTAGCGTGTGGGTTTAGTTGAGCATTCCTTCTAGATTTTTGTCCCAACCAAGGGGCATTGATCTAATGAATCTTGGTTCAAATTCCTATCTCCGGTTTTTTTCCTTTTACTTTTAGGGTTTTGAACTGTTTCTTCCATGTTCTATTATTATGCAAGGATCTCAATTCTATGAATGTGAATGCGAAACAATATGTATAAGCCAGTCAGAAGTACTTACTTGATCAATCGTTCTAGTTCTGAATTACTATCCTACTATGCCCTGCTATCTCTCCTTACAATACCCTCAAGAATTGCATTCAATAAACTTAACTCTGGTGTAATTAATGGTGCTTCACTATATTTTTCACATCATCAGAGGGACATTTAATTATTTGAATAGAGGTCATTGGATCGCCACCATTATGTCTTATCACTATGTCTTGGGATGGTGTGTTTTGCAATCTCATTTACTTCACTATTATGTTTGTTCGAGACTTCAGTGTGACCCCAAATGGTGTCACACTGATAACATAAGTCTCTTCGATCAAGAAGTCCCATCAATATTTAGTTGTTCTTCAGGCGTCTCTTGTTTTTATTTCATCACCTTTTTGAAGAGACTAAGAACCCCTCTCTTTGATATAGTAGAGAGATTTTGAAATGTTTTAATACTCTTCATACTGTCTATTTATCGGTGAGACTCCATTTATTGGAGAGACTATAAACAGTGTCACCCTAACATCCCAAACTCCCTTTGCGAATTATTTTTGATATTTTTCATTTGATCGGCGTGACACATTTTGGTGTCACGCCGATATGCCTTATCTGTTCGATGTGTTTGGGGTATCGGTAAGATTGCCAATTGAATCTTACCAACATCCCTTGTCTCTTTGATCCTTTTATCGGTGAGACTCCATTTATCAATGAGACTCTAAACAGTGTCACTCTGACATCCTAAACTTCCTTTCCTAATTATTTTTGATATTTTTTGTTTGATCAGCATGACACATTTTGGTGTCATGCTGATATGCCTTGTTTGTTTGATGTGTTTGGGGTATCGGTAAGACTGCCAAGTGACTCTTACCGACATCCCTTGTCAAGATTTCATCCTTTTATGCCTTCAGACCATTGAAGAGACTGGTTATTGAATCTCCCTGACATAGTATCATCTTTCCGATATTAGTTATAACTTTGGAAGCATAATGATTATGAATACAATATTTTATGGTGAAGGTGAAGGAATTTAGGATTAACAATATGAATGGAAAGGTGGTTTTTTTCAAGCTTATTGGAATTATGAAAGGAAATGGCAAAACTTTAGGGTTTTGAAATTTTGATCCAACAAAATGAACCTACCCTCAACGTGCAATACTACAATTCTAGCCATTATAACCTTAGCACTGATGCTTTACATAAATTTGTTATCATTAATTATCTCACTGTTCTACTTATATAACCAAAAGAAATGTGCAATACTGCAATTTACCAGGTTCTACTTAAAATAATTTTTCTTGAGTATTCACTTTATTATTGTTGTCCTTGTCATGTTTATGACATGCTCCTATGCTGCATTATGTCATTTAACTCTATCATTCTAGATAGTCACTTTTAGTATGTCTTAGTAAAGCTCTTAATCACTTATCCTAAAGTCAAGGCTATTATATCTGCTTTGTTGATGTCATTCCAGGGGTTCTTGGTCACTATCTAATGGTTTTGATAATGCCTTTATCTCTTCTCTTTGTTTGGTGAAACCGTACTAGTTGTTGCATCTCTTTATCTTCTCCTATACCTTCCATGTTATGGACTGTCCTAAGACAGAGATATGGACTGCCATCTTACAACTTTTACTATCTTCCTTATCATATGAAGGACTTGGACTATCCCTTCTTATTGAAAATCTAATGCTCATGACTATAAGAATCCTCCTATAAACTGGAATCTATTGCTTACAATAATGGAAGAATCTCACAACATACCTTGACTTAGTCATTTAAGAGTGGAAGAAAAATGTTAATTTGAATAAAAATTTATAGTTTTTGTATTTTTTACATGACGTATATTAATTTTTGCATGACGATTAAACCACATGTAGAGAAATTATATGAAAGCAGAACAAAAAGAAAAAGGCCCTATCAATAGAGCTCTCTACAAAGCTGCACAACTTGAGGACAATAATGATAGTGATTATGATGAAGGGGTAAATCATAAAACACACAACAACAGAAATGGAATACAAAAAATAGAATATTTATTTATTGATTTGGACAACTTATTACATTACAGAAGCTCAATTACAATTAGAGGAATAACCCACCACAGGCTACAACACATTACAACTTCCTATCACAAGACTCTGGAATCATCTGCCTTCTGTAAGCCCAAATCAGCTAGGGTTTCTATTTTCCCTGCCTATTCTTGAGTCTACACTTTCACCCTTAACTCCACTACTACCTAGGGTTCCCAAAAAATGGTTATTAATAACCTTTTTGGTGGCCAACAACCTAATTTCAAATTTTGCATCTCCCTCCAAAAATAGGTCAACTTTCGGGAGCCATAAATTTTGATATGGGTGTTCGATTGACGAATTGTTTTATGCATCAAAAAGCTCACGAAGTGTGCTATGTGCTAAGAACCATCTCTATCAGTTCTATCCAATTTTGGGCCCATACGGGGCTATTTATTGCCTTAAACCTGAGTTTGAAAATTTTTTAGGAAATAAAAACTTTAATATCTTTCAGCTCACAAATGATCTTTGTGTGATTCCTTCGTCAAAGGTCTTATTTTTCAGTTATGAATCTTCTTGTCAATTTTCACTTCATTCTGTGCCCAAATGCAAACTTTCTAAAAATAGCAGGTTGCTATTTTTAGCAGTTTGGAAAAACTAAAAGTTCTACATCATTATTCAAGCTATTACGGAACCAAAACCACAAATTTTGAAAAGAAATGGAAAGAAAATCAACAATTTTGAAACACATCTTTTTTTTTGGGTGATGCAAGATTGCCCTTACACCACTGAATGCTCCTGCATCAAACACCCTGGTATTTGAGAAGTGACCCTGTCACGTCTCAGGTGTTTGTGTGAGGAAAACCCAAATGGTGAACCTCTACCTTAGACAACCAAGAAGAATCTTCAACAAGCCTTCCTTTCCATTTCACTAGATATTCTTCATATTGCCTATTCTGAGTACTTCTTCCCACACGGCTATCCAAGATCTCTTCTATCTCCTCTGTTGAAGTAGATGCCAAAATACTCCACTATTCTTCTGTTGGTCCATCCTCTGTTCCACCTTCATGATATTCTGTTAAATCAGCAATGTTGAACACAGGGGAAATATTGATCCCACTTGGTAGCTCTACCTCATATGCATTTCCTAAATCATGTTTCTTCAAAATTTTGCATTGTCCAACTTTCTTCATTTTCAGCTTATTGTATGTTCCAATTGGGAACCTTTCTTTTCTCAAGTGAACCATGACTTCATCTGCTATCTAGAATTCCTTATATCTCCTCTTCTGATCTGCCTTAGCCTTGTAATGAATATTCATCTTATTAATGTGCTTTCTCACCTCTTCATGCAAATTCTTCAAATGTTCTGCAAAGTCTTCAGCTTCAACACTTGTCTTTTCTCCTTTATCTAGCTTCCTTAACTCAAAAGCATTTCTTGGGCTATTGCCATATACAATCTAGAATGGTGATTTACCAGTACTCTTATTGACAGAATTGAACTGTAAGAAAATTTTTCCTGTGGTAAAATCAAATCCCATCCCTTGGGCTTATCTCCTACTAAGCATCATAGCAGGTTACCCAAACTCCTATTCACCACTTCTATCTGTCCATCAGTTTGTGGATGGTGTGCAGAACTGAACTTCAAATCTATCTTCAACTTCTTCCACAATGTCCTCTAGAAATAACCAACAAACTTGGTATCTCGATCTAAAACTATGCTCTTAGGTAGACCATGTAGTCTCACCACTTCCTTGAAAAATAGCTCTGTAATATGAACAACATCATTAGTCTTCTTACAAGGAATAAAATGTGAAATCTTTGAGAATCTATCCACCACCACAAAAATGTAATCATGTCCTCTTTGTGTCCTTGGTAAACCAAGAACAAAATCCATACTAATATCATCCCATGGCTTCTCAAGTACAGGTAATGGTTTATATAAACCTGTATTCTGATTTGCTCCTTTCACCATCTGACATACTCTACAACTCTGCACAAATTTCCTCACATCCTACTACAACTGTTGCCAATAATAGTTTTCACCAACAATAGCAATGGTCTTATCTTGACCAAAGTGTCTGGCCAATCGTCCACTATGCTTCTCCTTAACCATGGTTTCTCTCATAGAATTCCTTGAAATGTACAACTAACTTCCTCTAAACAGCATGCCATCTTCGATTATGAAATCCAACCATTTTGTCATGTCTAAAGTAACAGGTTCCAAACAAGCTTTCCAAGCCTCTGCAAAATCTAGATCTTTTGGATACAAACTCTTAAGCTCATCGAACCCAACAATCTCTATCTTCATTTTTATCAACAAATTTTGCCTTCTGCTCAAGGCATCTACAAATCTATTGGACTTCCCACTCCTATGCTTCAAAACAAAAGCATAACTCTGCAAAAACACAACCTATTTTAAATGCCTTTGGTTCAACTAACCGAAAGTTGATAATCGCAAAGAGATGTGTAAAGATGAGTGAATTAATTATATTGCATCAACAATATCTTATCATAGATGTGAGCTTGTAAGTTTGCTATAAATATTCTTTGAACATCAACATCTAGAATAGAATATTGGATTTGTGAGAAGAGGGCTTGATAACAGCTCATAAAATCTATTATTTCCTCTTTCATTCCTATTTTGCAATGAACCAAGTCTATTAAAGAGACTTGAGGTCCAATCTTCACTTGAAAATGATCAAGGAACTTGTTAACTAATTGTGACAAAGAAGTTATAGAATTAGAAGTTAGTGAGCAAAACCAATCCAAGGTTATGTCTTTAAGTGACCTAGGAAAGAGTTTTGCCAAGATCACATCCTCTAAGAAGAAATCACTACACATTGTGGTAAAGGTTACCACATGGTTGTTAGGGTCTCCCTTCCCATTATATTTCTCAAAGTGAGGGGTATCAAATTTCTTGGGCATTGGGGTTCTTAGGATGGAATAGGACAGAGGGCTATAGATATAATGTGTTGTTATACTAGGTTTAGGTGGAATATTGCTCATGTTAGCCAATTGTTGTTGGATGGAGGTCATATTTTACAATAATTGGTTTATGACAGGATCAAAAGATGAATTGGGAAGATATTGGAATGAATTGGAATGACTAGGTGACAGTGTATGAGTTGCCTTTTGGAATGTGATAGGAGATTTAGATATAGGTGGAGTCACATTAAGTGTGTAACTATATGGAACGGTACTATAATGGCAAAAATGATTCCCAGTGTATAACCCAACATGTGGTAGCACTATTACTTGGCTATGTAGTAGTGGTGAGAATTGTAGAAGTATAAGAAAGAATAGGGAGTGTAGGTATGGGAGTGTAGAAGTATAAGGAGGAATAGGGAGTGTAGGTATGGGTGTAGAAGTATAATTAATTGAATAGTCAAAGACTATTTATTTAGTTAATTAATATTCCTCCTATAGTTCAACCTTAGGTAAATAAATACAAATATTTACTTACCTAAACCCATCTCACATCACCAAAAATTAAATAAATTTAAATATATATTTAATTCGCCCATTTTGTTCAATTTTAATTGTGTTGACTCAATCAAATCAATTGCCATTATTAATCATTTACACATGCATAACCATGATTAATCAAGGCATTATGTACTCAAGTCACTATGTAGGTAACTTATCATTCTACATTTAAATGAGTGGTACTTGGAGGCATGGGGAAGATTTGTACTACCTTCAAAGGATATCACTTTTTTATCCTTGCCATCCAATCCTTCCAATACACAATCTCAACCCTTGATTCTTCTTGAATCGAGGGAATCCATTTGGCCACCTCTCATTTCTTGACACTTGGAAGCCTCTCATGCCTCCAATCCTCTCAAGAAACAAGAGCCCTAGATCTCCCAAATTGTTCCTAGCCCTCCATTGCTTCCTCCAAAAATATATTAATTGAGCTTCTTCCAAGCCATTTTGCATAACTCTTGAATGCTTTTTTTTTCTTTTTCACTCAGAGACACACCAACCTATTAACCCTATAGGGGATGAGTAGGTCAAACTCTAGGCCATGCCTCTAGAGGCCCCACACCCAGGGCATAGATATATTAACCTCCTCCAACAACTACATTCTCACATTCAAAATGTCCTTTTTAGTGTTAAGAATGAGGATATTCATCAATGGTTTCATTGGACTCCATACTTTGGTAGTAACATTCATAATTACTATGTATTTAGTTGAGGTAATGGTTTCATAGCATATTTTCTAGTTTCTAGTTTTAGTTAGATAATGTTCATTGAGTACCTTATGACCTACTTAACAATTCTGATTATACTAAAACTTATATGAATGGAAAACCCTATTAAGTTTTAATCACCATTATTGATATTCATTGGACTCTTTAACATTCATAATTTAAGCCTTAATGTTGATATTCATTAGACTCTACACTTTGGTAGAAACATTCATAAATATTGTCTATTTAGTTGAGGTAATGGTTTCATAGAAAATTTTATAGTTTCTAGTTGTAAGTAGAACTTTTTCATTGAATGCCTTATCACTTGCTTAAGAATTTCAATTTTGATATCCCGATATTAAGGCATTGTTTAAATTAAAGATTTAAACATCATGACATAGAAGTCGCTTTCACTAGATATATTTAATAAATATATATAATATTATTAATATGTAATCATATTAATTAATATTATTTTATGAATATTTTTATATAATTAAAATACAATATATTTATTGTATTATCAATTTACGTATTATTATATAATATAATAATACTATTAAATATAATATTATATAATTTATAATATATAAATATAAATATTATTAATTATAAATATATGATATAAATAGAAATATTGTTAATATAGGTATAATATTAAATTGAATGTTATTATATTATAATGTTCATATAATTTGGTCGATAGGCCATTCTATGTGTGCACACATCTTGTAACTGCCATATTTTGGTAGTCTATTTTTTGGGTAGTCCTTCAGCTTTTTTTTCCTCCAAAATTTAAAAAAAATTAAAATTGTTAAAATTCTCACTCCAAAATTTTAAAAAATAAAATTGTTAAAAATCTGTCAATCCACAACTAAAATTAGACCTATAAATATAACCGGCTGTAACCGCTGCTTCTTGTCTTTTGTTTTTTCTTTTGATGACCTTTCATCTTCCTTCGTGGGTCATCTTCTTTATGCTCTTTCTTTGGAGATTGACGGCAGATGATAATATATACTGGTGACGCACAGAGTTGCTGAAACGATGTTCTGTAACAGATTTAAATTTTCTCTAGTCTGAGCTAATCTGATATCCGAATTGGGTTTTGTTTTTGCAATTGTCTGCCATGGCGCAAATCCAAAATTCTCATTCTGCAAGGGTCCTTGGTTTGAAGGAAGCTTCTTTAATAGGGTTGATAATTTGGGCAGGAGATTTGAGGATGTGGGTAGTAATGGGCCACCTCACAAGAGAAGGAGGGAGGCCTATTTTTGTAACCCCTGTTCTGTTCTTCCTTTATGAAAGCCTCTGCATGCCTTCTTTGTCGGAAGATAGGGCACCTGCAAACGTCATGGTTTCTTCTTCCACATCCGCATCCTCCTTCACTGCATTCGTAAAGTTCTGTTTGAACATAGCCTCCACTCTCACCGTCACCTGCATATGTGTAAATCCCCCATCGAATTCTACAGCATTCAAACAAACCAAAAAAACAAAATACAGAGGCCCAAGTCATCTGGCAACTCTGGCAACCTTTGATATGACTCCGAGCACACCAAGAGAAACCTAGGCGGCATTCAAATCGGGATCTCCTTCCCTCAGCGTAACAATTCTTGCGTATCCCTGGCGTTGAGTAGCAGGAACCACCAAGCAGAGGGACACAACATATTCGTGGAGGGCTCCTTCTTTGCCCCAGAGAGAGCTCCCATGTGACCCGGTGCTTAGGAGCCCGCCCAGACTGATGCCCTCCAGACGCCGCTGCCGCGTTAATAATTTCCCCCAACCTGACCCTACTGTCAGCCGTTACGGTGAGCGTATCTCTGTCCACCACAATCTCCTTGTTATAATTCCGAATGCTGATGACAATTCCGGTGTCGTCGCCGGAACCAGGACAGACTAATTTGGGAATGGTGTGAGAGAATCCCGTGACAACCTTCATCTTTAATTTGTTCTGAGCGCCGTAGGAAACCGGGTGTAGAATCTCATCTTCTGAAGTAGGGAAGAAAGCAGTGGAGGCGTTGCAGGGGATAATAATAGTAATAGGTTTAGGGTTGGTGAAGAGGAGACGAGTTGCAGCGAAGGATATGATTCTGATTGTTATTATATAAGGGAGGCCATTGAGAGATTGTCACCTTCAAGAAGAGATGGGATTGATTTTCAAAAGGAGAGTTTTCTCAGATGTTCTGATGTGGCTTTTCTTCAAACATTGGGCGCGCGCTTGCAGCTGTAAGTTTTTTCATTTTTTACCTTGAAATTCCTTCTTTTTTTCCTGGGAATATTATGTACTTAAACTAATTATTAACGATCACTGTAAAAATTTCTAAAAGAAAATCTTTATAGAATATTATGTACTTAAATTATCTATCAATGATCAGGGCAAATTTTTCTTGAATTTTTCATTTTACTTTGCAGTAGTATACGTATGAAGTCTAGATTTTTTAAACTGTAGTTTTCTGTGAATTGAATGGCATAATTGGCCCTCGGTCAGGATTTGAATGATTGTTAAGATGATGCCAGTAACTACATTGTAACACTTAAAACTTTGTTATTTTGAGGTCTATGTAAAACCCCATTTTTGTTCCATTTGTTTAGAATGTTGATTATTGGTGATCTTTTATTTTCATTTAAAAAGAAAGTTTCTTCGGTATAATTTTGAGCTGGTGACTATTAGGGCTCCAGAAATAGCCCATAAATTTTGACTTTTAAGGTGTTTGTGCCCCCCTTTTTTGGTTCGATTTGTCCAGGCTGCAGGGTGTTGAGTATCATTGATTCTTTTATGTATTTTTTTTAATTATGTGATGGTGAGGCTCAGGCTCCAGAAATTATTCACCCCTTTAAAGATGGCTGAGTTCAAAAACTGATGGGAAAGAAATTTATTGACACGGGGTGCTCATCGGTTGGCATAGGTTAGATCTTTAAAAAAAAAGTATCCTCATCACTCATCAATTCCATATGTAAGTCTTACTTATAAGAAGTTTCCATGATTTTATATGTGGGAAAATATATCATCAAATAAGCTTCTCAACTATCTTACCACAACACATTGATTCTGCTATATTTTAGACAATATATCATCAAGTGAGCTTCTCATGTATCAAGTTTCTTGTTTTAGGTAAACTATGAAATGCAAATTTCCTAATATCACGCTAGCAGAATGACTTCTTGATGATGAAAGACATAAATTTTGCAACAATACTCATATATTTGGGAACTATAGAGCTCACATTGAGTTGCTTTGGTGGATAAAGCGGTTCCATCAGTGATTAGCTGAAAGAGCTATACATATTTATGCATATGAAGTAATCAATAACACCTCTAAGTATTGTGAATTCTATTAGTGATAAAAGGTATAATTGAGAAGTATTTATCATATTGTATTTTGAGGATAACTCTAATAATATCTATTGCTTTGCAAGGTTATAGACTCCATGCATTTTCATACAATGGCAATTGTGCCTTTGGATGTAATTATAATTCTATGTTTGTGTCAATGTATTTTATCCAACTCATATCTTATTTAGTTTAATTGTTTGTTTTAATCCCTAAAAATAAAGATCCTCTTAAGAACAAAACTTGTGAATGGTGGAGAGCAAAATCTTTTCTAGAATTTCTTGGGTGGTCATTTGTGAATAGACTCACGTCATTACAATTCATTTTTGCTACAAATTTAGTTGTTTCTTTCAATGTAATTATAATCCTATGTTTGTGTGGATGCATTTAGTCCAACTCATATGGTAGATGTTTATGTGAGGAATGTGTTATTTCTCCTCATAATGATGTGGATGAGGATGTGAATTATTGTAAATGGATTGGTCATTATTCCTTGCCTTACATATAGACAATTATCGACACTAATTAGAACTACTTGAAACGTTGAATACAAACAATGTGTAATAGTAATTGTGTCCATGTTTATAGTAATTGTCTTCATTCTCTACCTTGAGATCATTATTTTATCCCTTTGGTGGGGTGTAGGATTATATAGATCAACTAAGATGCAAGTTAGTACACTCTACAGAGTGAATGTGAAAATTCACACACACACATAATAAGATATCAAATCTAAGTGAAAGGTAAAATACAAACATACTTCATATAAAGTGAATGCCAAAGTTAGTTCAAACACTCACACACACAAAAAGTGAATGTTAAATTTCAAGCACACACTTCACACACACAAAAAGTGAATGTTAAATTTCAAGCACACACTTCACACACACAAAAGTAAACATAATTCACCATACCAATTTTCAATTCACACTAAGTGAATGTGAAATTTCAAACTTACCTAAATACACAACTAGTAAATAGATCTAATATGTGAATGGCAAAGGTAGTTCACTCACATTTCACAAAAAAAATTATGAATCCACAATTAACTCAAAAAAATTAAGGGAATGTCAAAGTTCAAACATATGCATAAGCAAAGTGGATGCCAATACACAAACAATAAGTGGCTCAAATCCAACTGAATGTCAAACGTAGTTCACACACACACACAAAGTGTGCGAAATTTAGTTCATACACATTTCATACACACAAAGTGAAATCTAGACTTTTTTGTAAGTTTTTTTAATAGACATTTCATACACACAAAGTGAAACCTAGACTTTTTGTAAGTTTTTTTATAACAAAGCTTCATTAAAACTCCACATCTTAAGTGAAATACACATGAACCATACACACAAAGTGAATTTCAAACATATTTCATACACACAAAGTGAATTTCAAAGCTTAATTAAAACTCTTTAGTTCATACACATTTCATACACACAAAGTGAATGTCAAAAGCACACTCAAATAATAAATGGATGTCAAAATTCAAATGCACACTTCACACAAATAATAAATGGATGCCATGACACTAAACAAACTAAACTCCAAAATTCAAATAAATAAGTGGATGCCAAAGTTCAAACACACATATAAAGTGAATTCCAAAAGTTCAAACAATAAGTGCATACAAAGTAATGCCTAAAGTTCAAACACATTTCAAACAAACAAAAAGGGGATGCCAAACTGAAACACACTAAACAAACAAAATTTGAAGACACTTCAAACAAATAATCAATGAATGTCAAAATTTAAGTACACACACAAAGTAAATGCCAAAGCACAAACACACACTTCATACAAACAATAAATGCAAAAAAAGTGAATTCAATTTTAAACATACAAAAAAAATGAATTCAATTTTAAACATACAAAGTGAAACAAATATAAGTCAATGCCAAAGTTCAAACCCATACTTCACACAAATAATAAGTATATCAAATTAAAGTGAATGCCAAAGTTGCACTCCACACAAATTCCAAATGAAACACATTAAATAAACATGTATAAAATACAACTTACAAATAGTATAATACTAATTATGACAATGTTAATAGATTGCATTGTGGTTGAATGGGAGGTTGAATGGGAGGTCATAGTTCTCATTGTTTCTTTATGAATTAGTTCTCTAATGGTTCATTCACAATTCAGTTCATGTGGTTATTCATTTAATACCATTCCATTATTTTTATTTACAAAAAAAAATAAATTTCTTATAGTATTTATAGCCTTGTACTTTCCAATAAAAAATATAAATATAAACTATCTAACAACAGGCCTATAAATATTTGTGCCTATCGGACATTCAATAGCATCTTTGGTGCTCTTACTAGTTATATATATATACTATATATAAATATTATTATAAAATAATCCTCAATGAGTATTGATGTAGCCAGTAGTGAGTTTGGCACTCATGAAAAATAGTGAACCTTATTTAAGACTAGTGATTCATATTTTTAATGAATCGCTGCCCTCAAACAATCATCCACACTAGGCAACAATATTGGTTAGAGGTTAATAAGGACAACAATATCAATTAGTATGTTATGAATGATTTTCTTAAGGCAATGATCAGTTATAGTCTTGCAAACTAAATTAAATAATATAACCAAAGGTGAAAAGGTACAATTATTGACCCCTTAAAAAATATAAAGGTAAGGCATCTCATCATCGAAGAGGGATGGGGAGAAGAAGATTCAAATCTGCTTAGGTAGATATAAGGGAGATTTAAGAATTAGGGAGGAGATATATTGAGATCTAATAAAATAGGAGGAAAAATTAGACATACACTAGCCATTCGCTAAAGAAAAACAATAGTGAGATATATGTAGTTGGATAAAGGATATATGTAGACTTGACAAAGGATATAGATGGTTTGGACAAAAGAGATATCAGATTGGATGAAGGATATATGCAAGATTTGACAAAGGATAAATACAGATTTAAAAGGAGAAGTATATGCTGATCCTATGGAGAAGATCTAAATGGCACATATTGAAGAGACTACTAGAAGGGAGATACACATAGAACATAAATATCATTCAAGGGACGTTGATCCGTCCAAAGGAAGATAAATCCTGCATACTGATTGCACATATATATTTACAAATGATGTCCCAAATATGACCATTCGGTTAGAAATGTGAGATTCATCCCTTGCGTGCTTGATCCTTTAGTTCTATTCTTCCATACAAGGAGAGCCAATTAGCAATACACAACAAAGAATACATAACTGCAAATACAAAGGTATATTTTATATCTTCATCAATTAGTAGCACAAATTGATTTCAATATGGACAATGGAATAGTTATTATGACCAATAAAGGCTATGATCATGCTCTTGTTTCAAATTAGTTACTTGTCTTAATGTGATTAGTGATAGTAATAATTGTTAAGTAGAAATTATAGAGAGTTTGTGGAAAGAATACTATTAGAAAGGATAGATTATACTCATAGAATGAGAATATGAATGGTATTATGAATATGATGCATGATCATTATTGAGAAGGTGTATTTAATGTATGATTAGTGTAAAGAACATCTTGAAGAGCTGTGAAAGGCTAACATGTAATAGAGAATGTAATCATACATATGGACTACCGGATTGATAAATAGACCTCCTTGTTAATCCATCACACCACATAAGGGAGTCTAAGGGTTAGGCAATTGGCCAAGGTATAATAAGGCTTGAGTTGATAAGACTCTAACCCTCCAAGGTAAGTGAAGAGTGCTTGTCCTAAAGGAGTGAAGAGTACTCAACCGAGATAGGCCCATATCTTAATTAGTGTAGAGTGCTAATCTGAGGTAAGTGGAGATAGGCCCTTATCTCAATTAGTGTAGAGTTCTAATATGAGGTAAGTGGAGATAGGCCCTTGTCTCAATTAGTGTAGAGTGCTAATTTGAGGCAAGTGGAGAAAGGCCCTTGTTCCAATTAGTGTAGAGTACCAATATGGGCAAGTGGAAATGGCCCTTGTCTCCAATTGGTGTAGAGTGCCAATATGGGACAAGTGGATAGGCCTTTGACTCTAGTTGGTGAAGATTGCCATTTTAGATCAAAGGAAAGAACAATGGACCTATGGCAAGATTGTGCCCATGGAACCCTCTCTTGTAGTGTGAATGATTGGATTAATATGTTGGCCCAAGTATAGCCTCTTCCGAAAGGAAATTATGATCATATATAGTGAAATTGAGAAAGGAATAATGCATATAAGTTATGATTATAAGGCATGATTCTATATAAATCTGATTTATATAATGAGATAAGAAGGATTGAATTCTAATGTACTCTTTTACAAGCTGAAATTATTTGAAAGGTTGAGAAAATTTTGACTTGCTAGAAGGGGACATTACAAGTGGTATCAAAGCAGTCATCCTGCCATCTTGTGAATGATAAGTAGTCATCCTACATCCAATTGGAGGTAGGAGGCACTGAAGGTAGGAGGATCTTTTGTCATCACAAGATAGCTTCTCGCTCAGGGGTGATTCATTGCATGACAAGCATTAGTATTAAGTTTGTGCCCCTTCATGGAGCGAAGGGGGATTTGTAGTTGTTGATAGCGCTTGGGAGCTCTTGATAGAGCTTGGCAGTTCTTGGTTGTGGATTTTGGAGTTGGTCTCGATCCACAAATGAAGGTGTGTTACTATGGATTTTGGAGTTAGTCCCAATCTGCAGTTGGTTGGTGTTTGTACTATGAATAGTTGAGTGAGTCTCGATTCATAGTCGAGGTTGGTGATTTGTATTGTGAATAGTTGAGTGAGTCTTGATTCATAGTTAAGGTTGATGATTTGTTTGTGAATAGTTGAGTGTGTCTTGATTCTAGAGGTTTAACAGTTAGGAGATTCACTAGTGAGTTCAGTTTGGTGTTTCCTGGGTGAGTGAGGAGAATTGGTTGATAACTGAATAAGTCTCGATCTATCCAAGTTTCCTGAAGGGTTGTTGTGATCAACTCTTGTAGTGTTCCACCTTTTGTTCAAATTGATGTAATAAGGAGGGGAATGTTGGATGTAAACCTTTAAGGAGGGGTGTTAGAATATTAAGGATTTACATTTATAATAAAATCACTTTGTGACTTATAAATTAGTTGTTAGTTTAATAATAAAATAAGATCTAGTTTATAGTTAATAATAAAATAATATTTAGTTTTATTCTCTTAAAGTGTTAGTTCGAGAAGTCATCACCAGGAAATATTAATATCATTTTTGTAGTATTCCTCTCCAATGATGTAATATATTCAGTCAGATTACCATTTTCAATACATTTAAGTGTGATTTTTATAAATGCAACAATAATATAAAATGTTGCTTGGAGTAATCTCATGCGAATATTCTATTAGTGGTTCCTTCTTTTACATGATACATATGTAAAAAACATAACTATTTAAATCCCTCTCTCATGTAGTAGTTTGGTTGATTGTGTTGAGGTGGATTTTTCTTTTGTGACAATTGTTGGATATATTACAATATATTTGGGGTGTTGCATTTGATAACCACCATATAGTGTAACTTGTTTTTAGTAAATAATATTTTATTTTAAAAAATTAAATTCCCCGTTATGAATTAATGTGTTATTATATTACCTAACGCCTTTAGTTATAAACATCAAAAATATATTTCTTCTCATTTTTTATTATCTTGGTAGATATCATTCATTTTCCCAAAGAAAATATAATTTTCTTCTCTCCAATATTCTTTTGGAGGACAACTTGTTTTTGTATCATATGATTGTTCTAAACACTATCTAAAAACTACAACCACTATCTAAAAATCTATATTAAAAATAATACCTCAACATTACCAAAAAAAATTAAGCTCTTTAGTTTCTTCTATGATTTTATATTTTGTTAATCATATCAAATATTTCAGTTCTATGTTCTTATTACGCCAAGAGTGTTCTACATTCACAGCATGGGTGGAGTTGAAGAGTTGAAAGATTCCACAATTCCATGTAATTTTATAAGATTCCAATAGAGAATCATAATGAAATGCCACAATGTGACACCACTCTCAGATGCTTTTTCTATTTTAAATCAAAATGCAAATATTCTAGATGTGAGTAATTTATAAGATGCTTGTATTATTTTAAATCAAAATGCAAATATTATATATGCAAGTAATTTATAAATGTGAAGAATAAGAAATATATTTAAATGGAAAATGAAACACTTGCATTCTAGCTGCCAGTAATTTATAAAAACAAAATTAAAATCAAAAACTAAAAAAAAAAATTAAAGATATATCTCAGCGTACTGTAGATATATTTTTTTAAATATAAATATACTAGTTTATATGGTCAGTTCTAAGTATTAAATTCTTACTTTCCTTCTTCATTTTACTCTACTTATATTCTATATATTTATTTTCATTAACCACTATTTAGTGGAAACAGTTTTTTGAGAGATGTTGTTTTTCTTTGTTCATTGAGTCATTGATGCCTATTTTGATTAAAATGTATGGTCAAAAGAAAATATTGATGAAATAATCATACACTATTGATTAATATACATAATTTTTAAATCAAACTCTTTAACATTTATGTTCAAGTTTTTAATCTAACATGTACCCACCATTAAACCCTATTAAATTAAAAACTTCAATAAAATAACATTTAAATTCATTCATCCAATCAAACTTTTTAATAATTAAAATTTTTAAATTATATTATAAGAAATGTAAATGTTTTCATTTTATCAACTTCGTTCATCTTAGAAGGAATCATAATCAGCTTTGCGGTTCTCCTGTAAATGAAGGTGTCAAACTCAGTCATGGGACACTCAATATTAAAGAGAGATCCTAGTGTTATGTGGCTTTATTATGTTTTATTGTTGTCTGTTGACTTGTACTTTTCTTTTTATAGTAAAAAAGGAAAACTTCAAATTTTCAAATTAAATTTGTAACAGATAATTTAAAAGAAATATATAATATATTAAAATATCAGAAATATACTACAATTTCTACACAGCCTTTTTTTTTTCAAAATCATTTTGAAACGTTAAAATGTAAAATAACACTGAAATTTCTGAACTACTCATTTCCGAAAACATCCATTTAAAAAATGAAATGGCAAAATCTACAAGATTGGTACTCTCACAAACTTTTCGAAAAATTGTATATTTTGTTTTCGTATCAAAGTATGTTTATTCTACAGTTCTAAAATATCATCCAAATAAAAGTATGTGACCTATTACAGTTTTTATAAATAAAGAGTTTCATTTTTTTAAGTAATGGCTTAGGACTCCCATAAGGATTGTGACAAGCAACATTAGACAACGGAAAGTGAAGACATATTTGTAAACCTTCGAAATCCATCGATTCAGGGAGGACTTACAGTGTTCATCAAGCTGATTAATCAGCTCCTCATATCGCCCAGGATCATTAGTGACATCCTCACAGAGTGTGGAAATTATATCAGAAAAATTCAAACCAGTCCATGCTTTCCCGTGAATGATTTCCCCTTTCCTGAAAAGACATTCATTGTCTGTGTTAACTATGCACCTCATTAGAAACATCAAGTCACAGATGAATTTGTTTTGATTTCCCGTGCCTGAAAAAATCATCAAATTCCTGAGGAATGGTTCTATGCCTTTATCTAGATTGATATTTGGTAGATAAAGACTACTTGATAGTAGCCATCTCTTTTCAAATCGAACTTCATTCATGCTTCCTTTAAAATTTATTCTATAGTCATGTAACTTCTCTAAATGATAATGAGGCAAATTTCGAGCCCTTAACCCAACTCGTGAGTAGAGCTGGGGACTTGGTGATAGAAAATGTGCAATGCTCTTGTTTAACAAATCCAAGAGGTGATGGCATTTATGTCTTTCTTGTTCCTCTAGAAGTGCCTTCTTTAAGAAAGAGATTATTTCTTCCGGCGGCCGAATTGCAAACGGTAGAAGAGTGTCAAATGGTGGATACTTGCTCAGCATCTCAGCAAACTTAGTGGCTGCTTCTCCAGGGCTTGTCCAGTTCAACTCCATTATCTTTAACAAAAGAAATAAAGGAATCTGATTTTCTAACATGAAAATATCCATCGTCATCACCATCGTCGATATGTCATCATTTCTAAAAGAACCGGTAAAGAACTCTATAATAAAGCATGCATCCATAGCAAACTTTTCAGCCAACTTTGAAGAATGGACATCTGTGAAGAAATTATGGCTATTCTCGTAGCACTCTTTGATGCAATTCAGCAATTCAAGAACGGTTTGGATTAAACCTCCGTCGTTCATACCATCGAACGTTGCCACTTGCCACTTGATTAATGCTTCCCTCTTCATCTCTTGCACTTCCTCCAAAGAACGGGCGTGATGAAAAAGGCCTAAACCAATAAGCCTAGGAACATATTTGTTAGAAGTTTTAAATATGCAAATAGCTGGAGATGAATTTTGCTTCCAATAATATCGAACTCGGTGCTGGAGATCGAAATCAATCTGTTTAAAATCTGAGTCTCCAGAAGCCATTGAGGAAAACTGATTCAACAGAAAATTAAAAGACACCATGAGAATACGAACATAATAAAACACGCATTAGTTGGAAAAGTATTTGAACATAATAAAACGTACCAAATAGCAAGTTGAACAAGTTGAATAATGAGAAACACAGAGCAAAATTTATTAACAGTTGACATTTTTTTTAATCTCATTCACATTAAAAAAATATAAATAATTGTCATATTGTCCTACAAGAACAAGGTATCCATCTCGGCATCTGAGTACTCCCACTTGAGTAACCTACATTTAGCATATAAAAAGTACAAAGGTATCCAGTTTCATGCATAACGCTTTGTGATTGATCTTCAATACAATAATTACCCTAAAAACAAGTAAAAGACATTTAAAAAATTAATAATTTATAATAATAAAAAATTAAATATACAACAGTCAAAGATAATGTCAACTAGGCTCGTCATTTGACTCCCAAGAATATGCTAAAACTATAGCACACTGTACAGACTCGGCGTAAAGCCCAAATACTACAAACAATCCAAAAATTAGCACAAGATCTTTTCTCATTGAAGAATATGTATTTATAACTGACTAGATAAATGTTAGATACCTTCTGCTGATGACACTTTCTAAAATCCAATGCTGCAGGGTACAAATTAAATCTTCAAGCATTTACTCGCTTAGTCGTACAACAAACGATAAAACTTGATCTTTAGGTATAGACACAGAATTTTTAATTAGATTGGAGCTCCATGCAAGAACACGGAAAATTCCCTTCATCACATGCACAATTTCCTACAAGCACCTAACTCTTTCATTAGTTTTTAATTTCAATTAATGGTGGAATGGTAGCCCATGGTTTTGCTTATTAACAACATGACAAAAGCACTGTTCATGTTCTTCATTGTCACCAACAATACTTCCTCTGCAAGGAACATAGTTCCATTAGACTGGTTTTACCTCTAGACATAGCTACTATGTTGTTGAATATACTATTCATGCATGCAATCACCTTATTCAGCCTAAGAATGCAACTAAAACTTGACTACTTGACATTTGCATTGTTCTGCTACTTCCCTGGCACATAAGCTATACCACCAAGGCAGTAATCGCTTGTTGTATTTACTTGTGGGCACAAACATATGACTAAATTGTTTAAATTCACTCTATAGCTCAACAACCAAGTATACAACACTAGGCCTACCACCTCTGTCAATTCATACTCGTGGTGCTGAATGATTCACTACTGCACATTTAGACCCACATCAAAATTTTGTTGATTGGTCTTTCACCAATAAAAATGTTTTATCATGATGACCACATGTCCAAACATATTCCTTTAAGAACACCACATAAGAAAAAAAATCAAATAGAGAAACACATACAAGCACCCTAGGCTTCTGTCATTCCACCAAGCCAATAGAAACAAGACATCACTCAATTCATCACCAGTACAATGATTTCAAATATACAGGTTTCCCTGAAAAGATTGAATGGGCCCACCACCATATGCACTGTACAAACACATGGCACATGACCATTCACCCACACAACATGTGGACCCTTTTAAATATTTGCTCATTGGTCCTCCAAACCAATAATGATTCTTTGCACATTTGTCATGTGTCCATCAATATCCTTTGAATCAATTGCCTTATTGTCGTTGACCATTAGAACACCACCACATGATCTTTTCTAATTCCCCAAGGCTCTTATTATTCAGTTCCCATGAAAATAAAAATCACCATATGGCAAGCCTTGAGAGACCCTAGAATTGAAACCAACAATAGATTATTGTTGGGGAAGGTGTTGGATGCCTTACATAAAATATTTAATATTTTTTAAACTTGTCCATTTTGAAATGAGACATCTTACATCAATATTTTCCTAGCAAGTTATTATATATAAAATTGGGAAAATGCATTTAATATATGTCGGGAGGTTATATGAAGAGACGCCATCACTAGCACAAGAATTAAATTAAGGTCCATATAAGTTTTTCCTTGGAGGTTGTAATGATTCTTAGTGCTAGAGTCAAACTTAGGCAATGTATGTGCACCAAGATGGAGAACCAAAAGTGGTCATAAATGGCTCATTGATCTTGAACACGTTACCCAAGCCATAATGCACGGCCATTATTTCTTTAGTAAAAACAAAGAAAATGCCATCTTTTTTAAATTTATAATGCATGTGCATTATAACAAGAACATCTTTTGTTTAAAATTGCTTTGAAATTCCACACTTAGGCTTGGATTTGGCTAGTTAGGCCTAAGTGTAAGTTGCCCAAAGATGTGTTTTCAAGAAAACATAGAAAAACAACTAAATCTCAAGCATGCTTTCCAACAGTTTACATGTTTTTCAATGTTTCGATCTAAAAAAATGACAAGATGACTTCAAGTTTTTTATTAGCTTTCTAACCAAGTAATTTTTTGTAAAATCTGAAAACATTAAGGTTCCCATTTTCAATTTCTTTTGCTAGTGTCTTTTTTTTTTTACCAAAAACCTACGTATAGTATTTTGGGTGTCATTTCTATCTGCTAATATAAATTTGAAACATATTCTATTTTTAGATTCTAGACTCTATTCTATTCACATTAAAAAAATGACTCAATTATTTATTAAAAAAATTTAGAGGGGACCACTTTTAAATTTTCATTTTTCAAGATGTGTCCACTTTCAAAATTCATGAAAAAATCATATATTCATTAAAAATTAATTAAAAAATTAGGCATAAACTACATGATGTTAGCTAATTTTCTACTGAGACGATTTGTGAAATACTTAAAAAAAAATTAACATTTTAGAGGGAGAACACTAGAGGCTATGTTATATTTTTCTAACAAAAATAGGAGCACTTTGTGATCCCCTTATTTGAACCTCTTAATCTCCACCATTTTTTTGAAAAATAATAGTTTAGAAACTAGATTCTAAGCATCACGAATCTGGGTCTTGCCATATCTTCAAATTTTGAGCATAACTATCTTTATTTTTTCATCCATGGTCACTTTTTATTGATTTAAAAAAAGCATGGCCACTTTTGAGCCTTTTTTGCTCCTCCATTTCAATGCACAGACCTAGTGTCAACCTTAAAAATATCACTTGGGTGCATTGATTAGAAAACTTAGTTTTCTTGTTAATCCTTGTCTATATTTAGAGTGCTTGGGATGAGATTTTCATGTGTTGGAGTAGCTAGAAGGTAGGGTTATGCTATTAAATTTCCTCCAATTTCAAAGAATGGAAGGGCATTTTTGGCTTTCTATTAATTTTTTTTATCAATGGGCTCGTATCTTTTACAAATTAAATCTCTTTTGGGTACAAAGAAATGAAAAACACTTTAAGATAAAAGAAAAAAAAACTAGAGATCAAAAAAGGTCATGCAAAGGTTGTGGAGTTGATCTTTTGGCAACCTAGAGGCTCTTGAACATTCCCTAAATGCATATTGTGGATTCATGATGTTTTGATCTATGGGTTTTGGATTTGTGGTATTTCACCTTTTGAATAGTGAATCCTTATCCTTAGAATTTGTAGGTGTTTTAGATGTCTTAACGAATTCCAATATCCATGGATGGCTTTAGCATTTATGGTTTTGCATGTTTACAATTAATTAAAATATGTGAGCTATGGATGTTAGATTGTAATCCCTAAGGGTTTTCTAAATGGGGACAATTTTAGATATATTATGGTTTCTTGTTGGGTTCTTGAATAAGTGAAAATTCCAAGTTGTGATTTTTTTGGCATATTGGATTTGAAGGCTTTTAGATCTAATGTTCATGTGCTATCGGAAGAATCTACATGATGCCTTATTTTTGTTGTTGTAAATGGAAAGTTGGATTTGCATGTTTTTAGGACTACATTGTTGTGGTGAACCATTCAAGGTGTATTGGTTTGTTCAATTTGTGACATTTGTGGCTATAAATTCTTTTCTTTGAGGATGAGCTCTAGCCATGCTTTTTGTTACTTATGAAGGTGACATGTCTACCAGTTTTTTATTGGTGTTGTGTTTGTAGCTACATGTTGCATGGAAAAAGTTTGAGTAGTAATTCTTTTTAGTTTGGATTTTGACCATTTTGGTGCATTGGCATGTTGTGCTCAAGGGATGCCTTATGCTATCATTTTCACACTATATTGGAAGGCATGAAAAATTTGGAATTTTATGTTGGAAATCAAGGAGACGAGAAGTAGTCATGGGAAGGACTCAGGCTATTTTCCCCATGATTCTTCAAACAAGGAGGAAGATTTTTCTCAAAGGTTATCTCAAGCCAATGATCCCTTGTAGGGTGGAGATTTGGTGCAGGAGCACCTTCTCTGTAGTGTAGGGCCATATTTTCTTTTATTGTTTCATAAGGCTCTTAAGCCATTTTATGTTGTAATAAGGGTCAATTTGGTCCCATTGATGTAATTAGGCAAGGAAAACATGTGGTTTTGTTTGTTTGAGGAGTAAGACCAATGGCTAACTGATTTGAATATCAGTTTGCATGGTTGGAGGGAAATAATTGTTGTCCCTACATCTTTCTTTTGAGAAGAGTTGTATGTAACACAGGGGTGTGGGTAATGCAACGAAGATTTGATGAATGAATAACAAGAGTTTTCTGGGTGTGATAGATATACTGGTTTCTCTGTGTGTTCTTTGTATTTGATATCTCTGTTAAGATAGTGTGCATCCATGCCTTAATCTAGATGTTATCTGGTAATTCTTAGTGTTCCCGTAGTGTGCAGACGGTGTAATATTAGTATTTCCACAAAGATTGGTTTGTAACCTAGGGGTTAGGGTTTGATTCATAAATGAAGACCCTTTCCTCTGTCCACTAAAGTCCTATGTAAAATTGGTGTGATGGGGGAAAGATATTTAGGTTTGTTGTTTTCTACATTCTCACCCAAGAATCTAGAGAGCACGACCGGATTTGACTAGACATCTCCATGTGGCTAGGTGGGAAATCAATGAGAAGTGATCATGTGTTATTTGGAATCAGATTGCTTTAAGAGGTTGAAGGCTTGACTCAGGAATCGGTCAAATCCATTGTTCTGTTGAAGGGTTTTTTTTAGTATCGAGTTGTCACAGAGTATCTTGAAGACCATCGGCGTAACACGGAGCGTTGGGATAACTTTGTGAAGTCCCCCTGATTCCTAGTGTCTAACCGATGGGTGGACATCGGTGACAAAGGGACCGTATCTTGCCAAAGACTGGTATGGTGTCGGAGACACATACAGTTGCATGTTTGAAAAACCTATTGAGACAGTGGACCCCATGCATTGCAAGGTGAAATGTATGCATCGGCATGACCGGAGGCATCGAGCTGAGGAAATTATACTGGGCTGATGGTAGAAGGTTTCACCGACCGGTGTGACAATCGCAAAGTATCACCGATGAAGACTATCAGCGTAAAGAACATCGTCGGGAGGGATTTGGAAGTCTCAACAAAAGGTAGGGTCTCACCGATGGACAGCCTATCAGAGAGAAAGTTCAAGAGTCCCACCAACGGAGGAGAGATAGTTGATTGGGGTGAGTTGTGGCTTCGGTGAATGAGAAGAAAGCCATACCGATAAGAAGTGTCTCGCCGACAGTCCATGCTCATCAGAGTGAGGTGAGTCATCGGTAGACAAGACCAGAGTCTGAGCAAAGAGGGAAGTCTTCCCGACGCGGGTGATTAACTGTTGAGGTTAAGTCATTGGAAGTCGCAATCATCGGGAGGAGTAAAGCGATTGGCTAGAAAAGAAAAGGGGAATCTGATAGTGATATGTTTGGCCGATAGAGGAGTCATCGCCAAGACATAAATCAGTTCTAGCCGATCACAGTTGTTGATCCTTTCGCTACACACTCTGCATCAAATTGGTATCAGAGCCAATATTCTGAATCAAAGCCGTGTATGTCAAACGAAGAGCTGGAGATAGAGACAGAGGCTAGCATAATGCCTCCCAAGTCGATGAGCAAAGCAGCCATCCAAAAGATGGTAGAAGAGATGCTCAAAGAGAGACTGAAGGAAGAAAGATCCAAAGAGAAGAATGGAAGCACTTCTAAGTTAGAGGAGGACGAAGAAGGAGAAATAGGAGAGAATCCTCAAGGAGAAGGTATGTCTACTGATCAAAAGGCATTCCTGAATGCACTCAAGGGTCATGGAGATAGTGGTGATCCGAAAATGGATGTTCCCACGTTTAATGGGAAACTGGATGGAGATACTCTTGTGGACTGGATTGAAGCCATAAGCAATTACTTTGACTTCAAGGAGTACAGTGACAGTAAGAAGGTCAAATTTGCAAAAACCAGACTGAGAGGTTCTGCATTGGTTTGGTGGAACTACAACCAATGTGAAAGGGAGAAGGTTGGAAAGAGTCTAATCACCAAATGGAGTAGAATGGTGGCCATGCTGAGAACCAAGTTTTTGCCATGTGACTATGATTTGCAGACCATTAGAAAGTTTAATCATCTTAGGCAGAAAGATATGGATGTGGCTACATACACTAAAGAATTACATAGATTGAGTATGAGAGCCAATCACAGGGATGAGGAGAAAGAGATGGTGGCTAGATATCTTGATGGTCTAAGATATAATATACAAGAAGAATTTAGTATGGTGGTTCCCAAGATTGTAGATGAATGTTTTTAGTTAGCCTCTAGGGTAGAGGATAAACTGAAAAGGAGAGGTGATCAAAATAATAGAGGAAGAGGGTGCAGAAACAACAGAGGAAGAGGTAATTTTGGTAGAGGACAGCCAAACAAAGGTGAAAGTTCAAGTCAGCAAGAATCATGTTCTGATATAGAACAGAAAGGTGGTGGTTTCAGAGGTTGGAGAAGACCTAATGGTAGAGGCAGAGGTGGTGGTACAGGCAAAGGATCTAGAGTCTTCACTGGAAGATGCTACAACTGCAATCAAGTAGGCCATACTGCAAGAAGTGCCCTGAGAAGGCATCTAGCTCTCATGATGGTGGGAGAAGGAACCAACTATTGTAGGATGATGATTGTCAGAGTGTAAACTCACCAATTAGTATTGCTACACCAGTACTTGAAGGAGAGAGCATGATGATTAAGAGAACCCTAGTGAAGATGCCATTGAAGCAGGAGCCTCCAAAAAGGAAGAATCTCTTCAGAACCTAAGGAGTAGCATATGGTACGCTCTGTAAAATCATTGTTGATTCAGGTTCTACTGAAAATGTAGTGCCTGCTGAAATGGTAGAAAAATGTAAACTAAAAAGATTGCCCCATATTAATCCTCATAAAATATCTTGGTTGAATAAGAATCAGAACTATATGGTGGAAGAACAAACTTGGGTAGAGTTTGAACTAGGTGATTATAGGGATAAGGTGCTATGTGAAATTATTCCTATGGATGCTTATCACCTTCTTCATGGATGACCTTGGTAGTATGATGTGAAGGCACAACATGATGGTTAAAAGAACATATAAATGATCACCAAAAATGGTAAGAAGTTTCAGATGGATCCCTTACCGGAGTAGGTTGGAGATAAGAGCAGTGACAGTAGTGTCATGTTAGTTAGTCGCAAGGAATTCCTACAACTCCTAAAGGAGGAGGATACCCAAGGGTATGCCCTGATGATGAAGCCTGGAGATGTATCAAGTCAGCAAGGCAAGAAGCAGCAGGAGATTCCATTGGAAGTGCAACAATTATTGGATAGATACCAAGGTCTTGTGGTAGAGGATACACCTGATTCTTTACCACCTATGAGGGACATAAGTCATCAGATTGACTTGATTACTGGAGCCACATTACCCAACAAGGCTGCCTACAAGTTGACACCACAGCAGAATGAAGAGGTAGGTAGACAGATTCAAGAACTCTTGGAGAAAGGTTTGATTAGGAAAAGTCTCAGTCCATGTGCAGTCCCTAGTGTACTTGCTCCTAAGAAGGATGGAAAGTGGAGATTATGTACAGACTCAAGGGTTATTAATAAGATCACCATAAGGTATAGATTTCCTATACCATGAATTGAAGATCTGTTGGACTATCTTGGTGGTTCATGCTACTATTCCAAGATTGATTTGAAATCTAGTTATCACCAAATCAGAATAAGGCAGGGAGATGAGTGGAAGACTACTTTCAAGACTAACGAGGGTCTTTATGAATGGCTTGTTATGCCATTTGGTCTTAGCAATACTCCAAGTACATTTATGCACTTGATGAATGAGGTATTAGTTGAATTCATTGGTAAATTTGTTATTGTTTATCTTGATGACATATTAATCTTCAGCAGGACAAAAGAAGAGCATATGAGGCATGTTAGCCAGGTGTTAGAGAAGCTACATGAGCACAAGTTGATGATCAACTTAGACAAGAGTGAGTTCATGAAAATAGAACTTGTATACCTTGGATTTGTGATTTCTAATGGCTGTTTGAAAATGGATCCCTCTAAGGTTGAGGCTATTCTGAATTGGCCTACTCCTAAGACAGTTGGAGAAGTAAGAAGTTTCCATGGATTGGCAACTTTTTATAGGAAGTTTATCAGAGGTTTTAGTCACATTAGTGCTCCCATCCTCAACACCATCAAGGGTGGAGTCAAATGTAGATTCCAATGGACAAAGGAAGCCGATGTTGGCCTTGAGTTGTTCAAAACAAAGGTAGCTGAGTTACCTACTTTAGTACTTCCTAATTTTGATAAGGTGTTTGTTGTTGAGTGTGATGCAAGTAAGCAAGCTATTGGTGCTATCCTTAGCCAAGAAGGACATCTAGTTACATTCTTCTCAGAGAAGCTGAATGAAGCCAAACAGAGGTATTCTACCTATGACCTAGAGCTCTATGCAATGGTGCAAGCTCTAAAAAAATGGAGACATTATTTACTGCCAAAAGAGTTCATTGTTTTCACTAACAACCATGCTCTTAGTTTCTTAAATAGTCAAGAAAAAATGAAGCATAGACATGCTAAGTGGGTGGAACAGTTACAAGTTTATACCTTCACAATTAAGCACAAAAGGGTATTTCTAATAAAGTGGTTGATGCTTTAAGTAGGAGGTTGCTCATTGTTCAGGAAATTCAGTTAGAAAGCATGGGTATTGACTGTTTGAAGGGATTGTATAAAGAGGATTCAGACTTCAAAGAGGCTTATGATGTTTGTGTGAACTTGGCTAACACTTTCCATGGTGCATATTCAGATTTTATATTACAGGAAGGACTTTTGTTTAAGGGCAATTTGTTGTGTATGCCTAAGTGTTCCATGAGGGACAATATCATTAAGGAAAAGCATAATGGTTCTTTGGGAGGACATTTTGGCTTAGACAAAACACTGGAACAAGTTACAAGGTTCTATTTCTGGCCAAAGGTGCAATCTGATGTGAGAAGGTATATTGCTAGTTATGCAATTTGTCAAAGGGCCAAGGGTGTGTCTTCAAATGCAGGACTATACCAGCCCCTTCCTATCCCCAACAGGCCTTGGGAAAGTATAAGTATGGATTTTGTACTTGGGTTACCTAGAACAGTCAGAGGGGTGGATAGTGTGTTTGTTATTGTTGATAGATTTAGCAAGATGGCTCATTTTGTGCCATGTAAATGCACAAATGATGCATCTCATATTGCAGGTCTATTTTTTAGAGAGGTAGTAAGAATACATGGTTTACCATTGTCAATTGTAATAGACAGGGATTCAAAGTTTGTAGGTCACTTCTGGAGGACCTTGTGGAGAAAGTTGGGCACATAGTTGTCCTTTTCATCTGCCTACCATCCACAAACTGATGGTCAGACTGAAGTAGTTAATAGGTCCCTTGGAAACCTTCTATGATGCCTTACAAAACAGCATGGTTTGGCATGGGATTTAGTTATCAATCAGGCTGAATATGCCTACAATGAATCAGTGAACAGGAGTACTGGTAAAAGTCCTTTTGAGGTAGTTTATGGTTTTCACCCAAGGGGGCCACTTGAATTGAAGGATCTCCAAGGATGGGATAAAAGGAGTGCACTTGGTGAAGATTTTGCTACTTCCATGAAAACAATCCATGATCAAGTCAAGTTGCAATTGGAAAAAATAGTCACAAAGTACAAAGAAAGGGCAGATTTGAAGAAAAGAGAGGTGCAGTTCAAAGTTGGAGATTTAGTTATGGCATATCTAAGGAAAGAAAGGTTACCAAAAGGACAGCCAACTAAACTCCTGATGAAGAAGATTGGGCTATGCAAAGTGTTGATGACTGTTTTGATGCAATCATAACAATAAGTCAAAATTCACATGACATGAACTGTAACTATACTTGAAAGACAAGAAGGAATCATTTGGTGATTCAACTAATCCCAAGTCTACAATGGTTCGGTTGGTCAAGTTCAGTTGGTCAATGTGAAGCTGTAATGTTCAAGGGGCCTTACGTAGTTTAGGTTTGTTTTGTGGTTTACTGGCCTAAGAATATGCAAAAGGGTCATGAGGTATGTCAATGCTTTTCATTCCTTTGCATAAGAGTGATACTGGGCTGCAAGTTTCAGAGGGTTTTCTTAGATTTTTTGCAGCTTCCTTCTTCATGTACTTATGAAAACTGTCTACTTAGACTCTGTTATCATGCTTCTTCAAATTTGAGACAATTTCCTTTGGATTTCTACGTTTTCAGCTAGATATTTCAGATGGGTTGGGAAAAGTTAGAGAGATCTAATCTACACTTCATCTAATCTACAGAAGGATCTAATTGTTTCTGTTATCCACTATGTAAATACCACAGTAATCTGATCAAATCCACAGTAAAAACCTTAAATGTAAGTCCTGAGCATTTTCACAAACATACATTTAAAATTGCAAGCTCTCAAAGAAGATATTTCAAAACACAAAGAAGAGCAGGAGAACACTCAGAAAATAGATGCAGAACTCCAGATTCTATTGTATTAGAAACGAATAGCCATACATGATTTACAATGTAAGAATGACTCTTAGTTTCATTGATCATACTACAGAGAACTTACAAGCTTTACAGATACAGTAAGGTAGCCAGACATTCCACGCGCACCTTACTGCAGACAAACAGGCGACCTCCTTCTACTCTAAACTATGCTAAGCTAACTTGCTGTATTTTCCTAGAATCTCTGTTGTGTAGCCCCTGTTGTAAAGTATTACAGTGTAGAGAGGCACAATATATAACATTCTGATTGTCCTCACTACAGCAAAAAAACTTAACTGAACCCCTGGTTCAAACCTCTAGTTACAGCAATAAATGCAGGTGAACCAGTTCTCAAAAATATCTCAGAGCTGTGGTCAAATCTGGGCGAAATATTGCCCCTTCTGAGAAGTTCCAGCAGCTGGGCAATAACTTCTGTCTGTCTTTTGCAATAATATCTTCAGCTGCGACCTTCCTCTTCACTTGAATGGCTTTGACTTTTGCATTTCATCTCTATCTTCTTGCTCCTGAGATCTGATCTTCTGCCTCCATGAGGTCACTGTATTGACTTTCCAGCTGCTTCCTCAACTGCAAGCCTGCAAGACAAGACCAGCAATAAGTTTCACATTTATCACAAAAAACAGCAGGAAACTAGAATAAGCGTTTAAATCCAAGTGACTGCGCAAGATCGCGGAAATCAGATCCAAAATCCGCTCAAAACGCGTGAAAAATGCGCCCAAGCTGCTCAAAATTGATGGGTCAACCATCGCTGACTGAAAAAATGTCAGAGGCGCCAAAAAAAAACACTTCAAAACTCCACCGCTTCATTTCCCGCCCATCGGCATGATATTCGCAGTCGGTGCGTAAAAAAAAACAGGTTAGTCGATATACCTCATCATCATGATATTTCAGAAAATATGATGCTTTCCCTCCTGAAGGTTCAGATGAACGTCATCATGATAATTGACTCCTGCATATGGAGAAACGAACAACAACATCATCATCATATTTGAAGGAGAATAGGAGGATGCGACTAAAATCATGCTGCCGAGGAAAGGAAGATGATGGTGACGTCATCATGATATTCGGGCTTCATTGAAATGCTAACGATGACGTCATCATCATGTTCGGTTAAGATCAGGGGGATAATTGCAATATCGGGTTACCTGAGGAACATGATCAGGATGATGAAGTGAATATGACCCTTTCGCGGCCAAGGTAACCCTCTCGAGAAAATCAGCATGATGAAGATCATCATCATATTTGGGGCGTATGTCGAACTGGGAAAAGGACGTCATCATCATGATAATCGGGAACCGGATCGTGCCTGGAAAATATATCCTGCTCGAAGGAAAAATGATGATGATGATGATCAGGATATTTACTTTGTCGAACACAGAAGAAGACATCATCATCATATTCGCGAGACGGATCGGGTCTTAGAAAATATCCTGCTGAAAGAAAGAAAATGATGATGATGATCAGGATATTTACCTCTTCGTTATTCAGATCGGGATGACGTCATCGTCATATCCGGAGCCTTCGCTAAACTTGAAACATGACGTCATCATGATATTTCGCCAACCGGATCATGTTTGAGAAAAATCCTGCCGAAAGGAAAATATGATGATCATGAGCATGATCAGGATAAAAATATGATGATGATGATGCTCCTGCGAATATCAGGTTTGACCAAGACTTTGACCGTGCATAACTTTCACATATGGTCGAATTTTCAAGTGAAGTAAAAGGCAAACCTGCATGAAATTTCAAGCTCTTTCAAAATATGAGGTCACAGAAACAAAATATGAACTTTGACAAACAGACCTCATGATGATGACCTACCCTATGCAATATCATGATGATGATGCACCTGACCTTCATTTTTACCAGACCGCCAGGAAGCAGAAAAAACACAAGCAGAAGCAAAAAGCAAGACATCAGCAGGGGTCCTCGTTTTGCTAAGGAGCAAAATGGGGCGTGTTGTGAACATCACAACAACTAGCAACCAAAACAAAACAATTAAATTCAGAGTGTTCAAGGAAACTAGATGTAATGAACTCATAACTTCCAACTATCTTTTCCTGCAAATTACTATTCAGCTTGAGACTCAAAGTGTTCAATAAAGATGCATGAATTTCCATTTTCAGTTTAGTTGTGTGCATGTGATTAATTATCCTCATCTTGAAGATCGGTTGAACAAACCAGTGACTGACATTAGCCTACGTAGGTGAGGATATTCCCTCATAGCCGACCGGATAGAGCCTTGCTGCCAGCGAGCGTCCATAGCCCCGGCAAGGTTATCGTTACAATTCTCCTAAGTAGAGCCCCACTGCCAGCGAGCGTCTATAGCCCCGGTAGAGTTACTTAGATGGCTTAATCTGGATTTTCAGTATAATCCGCTTTATTTATTTATTTATTTATTTTTTTGTTTTCTAATTTTGAAAGATCTCATAAGGTATAGCAATTTGTAACTTCATGATGATGCAAGGAGTGGACACTTGCTGAAATTAAGCTGAGAATTGTAATGGTAGCAAGGGTGACCTCTGATTTTTCACCTAATATCTACACTGGTAGGTTCAACAAACCCAAGGATTTTAGGTGTGTCATCGTGAGAAACCTGCTTCGAATTCTTAATCACATTTATTGAATACAAAACTTCAGAAGATGAACAACTCTCTACATTCATGACAGTGACAAGTTATGTGTAAATTGCAAATGGTTAACCTGAATATCCTAAATTATATACTGTTTTGAATGGTTGCTAGTTCTGCTCCCTAATACTCTACAGTAAAATAAAGATCCCTGCTGAGGAGACAACAAACAGACCAAGCAAACAGGCTGTACAAACAACACAGCAAAAGAAAAAACTGTACAAAACTGTACAAACAGACAGAAACAAAAAAGCAAAAAAAACAAGCTATACAAACAACCAACCAAAAGGAAAAAACAGCAAAAGAAGACCACAAAAAGAAGAACAACTAACAACTACCCCATCAGACTATATACCAGCCTCTCCAAGGCAAACTGAAACCCAGGAAAAAAGACCCAAGAACACCCCTACTTGCATATTTCTTTAGGTTGTGCAGGAGTAACAGGGTACTGGTGATGGTTCTCATCCTAGCAGATTTATCTTTGAATTCTAAAAAAAAATCTGATATTCTAGATTCATTGTGTTTATCAGAATAGCTCTTAACTAGTAACTGAGGCTGCTCATCAGGTTTATGATTAATCCATATGCATGTCTTATCTCTTGAATTCCCATAATCAAAATAGCATTTATCATTGTTTACTAAGGAAAGGAAAGAGACAACCTGATGTGCCTTTAGCTCTGTGGAACACACTTGTTTATTAGTAGCTGGCTCTTCATCCAGCTCTGCATTTTCATTGCCCAGCTCTATGTCTAGTCCTTTTTCAAGTTGAAAGATGAATGACTCTAGATGTATCATTTCTTCATCTTCATCCAGCTTTGTTCCTTCATTCTGGATGTTCAGTTTATCCTCAAATTTAGCACATCTCTCAATGTTCTCATTAGTTTCCTGCACATCAGCACTTAAGTAAGTATCTTCATCATCATAATCTGACATACAGAAATTAATCATTTCTAAATCACTTGAGAGTAAAGGTGGGATGACATCTTTTGATTGATAGGAATACTCCCCTGTTTTACTTTCAACATGGTGCTGGGGCGATGTCTGATTATGCACAGCAGCTACATGATCCTCTGTATCCTCTTCTTTCAAGATTTGTTCGTCAGATGACTCACAGTTATCGTCCAGTGTGGAGTCTGCTTCTATTAACCTGCAACGATCATCACATGATTCCTGGAGAGAGATCTTATTATCCTTTATTCCTAGCATTGGTTCCATCGTTGTATCCTCTACACATTTAATGACCGCCGCTGCTGCATCCTTCTGTCGCTCAATAATCTCCTCAATTCCTTGCCAACTTTCAGCCTTATACACATATTGGACTAGGAAATTGTATGTAACGCACTCTTCCACCTCTTGTCTAATGTCATGACCAAATCTGTCTATTGCATTGTTTTCCTCATCTGAAGAATTTCCGTCAGACTTAATGAATAGTGCTGTTCTATTGCTGACACACTTCTTTCTACTGTTTAACATCATGATCTCTTCAATCTGCATCCCATTGTTGGTAACTCTATAGACACCTGGCTCAACAACAGCATATAAGATTTCATTAGTTCGATTATACTCTGTTATCATATGTTTCATTCTGGGCTCTGCCTTTATTCTGATCTGGTTTGGGATGCCTCTCCATGGTAACCACATGTGTGAAAAGTCAGTAGCCATATACCCGTTTAATGTCTTGGACCAATCCCTACTCAGCAACATTCCATAATTTACGGGTATATCCACTACTTGGATGTCAATGATTTGGCTCACCCTAGGGTCTGAAGCTAACTGCACCTGTATGTTCATGAGTTCTCCTATCACACTAACCTCGGTCTTATCTAATTGTGTGACAACCTTGGCAGATTTGGTGGGAGTCAGCCCGAGAGTTTTACATATTCCTAAGGGCATTACGTTGGCTGAAGCACCAGAATCTACCATGCAATTGTGTATATTCTTCCCACACAACCTAACAGTTAACAAGAAAGGTTGAGTATCCCTCTTATCCGCATGTATTACTACATTTGTGTTGGAAGGCTGCTCAACTTTCTTACCTTTCTCCTTAGGTGGTGAATCACTACTAGGAACAGTTATGTCAGCAGACATCATGTTTGTTATGGATGTATCCAGGGATTTTAAAAAAGCATTTCTGATCCCTGGGGTCTTCAATAATTCATTTAGAGGTATGCTGACCTTCATTTTCTTTATTTCCTCTGACAAGTAATTCATTAGTCTTGTTGTCTCTACTGCTTCTGTCTTACTTGTTTGATCCTTTTGCACTGCTGTTCCGTTATTTGTGTGCTGACTAGCTTTAAGTATGGCAGGATTGTTGCTAGCATTCTGATCTGGGGGTGTATTGATGTTATTCGGAGGAGTGGAAGTGGTGAAAGGTCCTCCCGGCCTAGGGTTGTTCCTCAAATGGTAGGTGTGGCTTTTATTTGTCTGTTGAAAGGCCTGCACCTCCTCTGTTTCATTTAATATCTCGTTTTCAGATTCAAAAGGAAACTGAAAAGCATTTAACACAAAGGCTGATTCGGGATAAAGACTTTCACAATAGTATGGTTCATCCTCTAGCAATTCATCCTCCCTCTCTTCTGCAGTTGCAAAGGTAAACGTTTCTAAGACTAATGCTGTGTCATATTCTGAGGGTACTACCTCATTACCCTTAGGAATGAGAAATTCTGAGGTAGGAGGCTGTACATCTACGTTGAAGATACTAGCTGCCAAGTGGAACTGTGGACAGTCATGCTCAGCATGGGCATTAGTATTGTGAAATCTGCACCAATTTTTGGGTGCTGTATTGGCCATTTGTATGTTAGTTATTTGTTTTGCACCATGATTATCCGTATTCTCGAAAGGAGAAGCCAGAGTACCGTTGTTGGGCCCAGTGTTCCATGTCTTGGGTGGCCTAGGTTGATTCTGGTTCTTGTTATTATTGCCCCAGGTCCTATTATCTATCACTGGCCCCCTATTTTGCATTGGTTGCCCCTGACTGGGGCCTTGATGCTGATTGTAGTTTTGGTTCTGATTGTACTGCTGGTTCTGGTTGAGACTATAATTCTGATTTTGGCCTTGGTTGTGACCTTGAGGTGGATTGTAGTTTTGGTTGCTTCTGCCATAGAGATTCTCATTTCTTAGCTGTGTCACTTCGGTTGTTAATCTCTTCAGATGTGCAGTAATTTCTTTGATGTCTTCCCTATCATCTTGTGCTTTTGCCACAGTTACATCCCTAGGAAGTTGGAAGAAAGGCTGACCATTATTTTGACTGTTATTGGAAGTACTAGCCGTGTAAGGAGTTATAGCCTGGATTGGAGTAGGATTATACACAGGTGTGTAAGAAGGAACTGGATTTATTAGTGGAGCAGGCTGCACAGGGACTCCATTCCATGGGTGTGCCTGATTCTGTACCCCAAAATTTCCTCCAAATGGACTGTAAGCTGTATGTCTCATTTCTTGGTTCACTGAGGCTGCCTCTTTATAGGCTTTGGATACTGAATCTATGTCAGGTTTCCTTTTGACAAACATGGCAGTTAAAGGATCCAAAGCAGCATAGTACATAGCCAACAAGGGAGCATCAGCTATGGTATAAGGGGCTGCTAACCTAGAATAGGCCTTTTGGAATCTGTCATTGAAATTATCAATTAACTCTCCCTCACCTCGTTTTATAGCAGCCAACTTATGATACAAAGCACAAGGGTCAATGGGTCCTCTAAATCTTGACAGAAATGCTTCTTCCATAAGTGCCCAGGAAGAAATGTAACTATTGGGTAAGTTTACATACCAGCTAGAGGCCTGCTCATTAAAGGTGTAAGGAAACAACCTACACACAACATCCTCGTGCTCTAACATAGCCCTAAAACATGCTTCCTTAAATATTCTAATATGATCTTCTGGGTCTTGATGCAACTGGTATTTGGGACATATCTTTTCTGGATTTTTTGGCATGTCATGATAATCATTGAAGAATATGGGAGAATTGACATCGAAATAAGCCATTGCAGGTGTTTGAGCTTGACTTGAACTTGCAGAAATACCTGGATTGATTGGTGGATTAGGATTTAGAGGAGGATTGAGACCTCCAGAAGGGCCTGAACCAAGATTTAAAGATCTGAACAGTGATCTATCAGGACTTATAATACTACGGATGTTAAAAGGTGACCCAGGAGGTGTTCCAGATGAACTTCCTGCTTGCGATATCTTTGGATTCCAGATTAAAGGGCTTTTACTTCGCCTTGTATCAGGTAGTTGCACAAAGATATCTCCTGAACTGGACCTAGACCTAGTCACTCTGTTACTGTCGTTAGCCAGTTTGAAATGAAACCTAACTCAGGCAGGCCCTCCTTCTAGCGCCAGAAAACTGTTGATGACTGTTTTGATGCAATCATAACAATAAGTCAAAATTCACATGACATGAACTGTAACTATACTTGAAAGACAAGAAGGAATCATTTGGTGATTCAACTAATCCCAAGTCTACAATGGTTCAGTTGGTCAAGTTCAGTTGGTCAATGTGAAGCTGTAATGTTCAAGGGGCCTTACGTAGTTTAGGTTTGTTTTGTGGTTTACTGGCCTAAGAATATGCAAAAGGGTCATGAGGTATGTCAATGCTTTTCATTCCTTTGCATAAGAGTGATACTGGGCTGCAAGTTTCAGAGGGTTTTCTTAGATTTTTTGCAGCTTCCTTCTTCATGTACTTATGAAAACTGTCTACTTAGACTCTGTTATCATGCTTCTTCAAATTTGAGACAATTTCCTTTGGATTTCTACGTTTTCAGCTAGATATTTCAGATGGGTTGGGAAAAGTTAGAGAGATCTAATCTACACTTCATCTAATCTACAGAAGGATCTAATTGTTTCTGTTATCCACTATGTAAATACCACAGTAATCTGATCAAATCCACAGTAAAAACCTTAAATGTAAGTCCTGAGCATTTTCACAAACATACATTTAAAATTGCAAGCTCTCAAAGAAGATATTTCAAAACACAAAGAAGAGCAGGAGAACACTCAGAAAATAGATGCAAAACTCCAGATTCTATTGTATTAGAAACGAATAGCCATACATGATTTACAATGTAAGAATGACTCTTAGTTTCATTGATCATACTACAGAGAACTTACAAGCTTTACAGATACAGTAAGGCAGCCAGACATTCCACGCGCACCTTACTGCAGACAAACAGGCGACCTCCTTCTACTCTAAACTATGCTAAGCTAACTTGCTGTATTTTCCTAGAATCTCTGTTGTGTAGCCCCTGTTGTAAAGTATTACAGTGTAGAGAGGCACAATATATAACATTCTGATTGTCCTCACTACAGCAAAAAAACTTAACTGAACCCCTGGTTCAAACCTCTAGTTACAGCAATAAATGCAGGTGAACCAGTTCTCAAAAATATCTCAGAGCTGTGGTCAAATCTGGGCGAAATATTGCCCCTTCTGAGAAGTTCCAGCAGCTGGGCAATAACTTCTGTCTGTCTTTTGCAATAATATCTTCAGCTGCGACCTTCCTCTTCACTTGAATGGCTTTGACTTTTGCATTTCATCTCTATCTTCTTGCTCCTGAGATCTGATCTTCTGCCTCCATGAGGTCACTGTATTGACTTTCCAGCTGCTTCCTCAACTGCAAGCCTGCAAGACAAGACCAGCAATAAGTTTCACATTTATCACAAAAAATAGCAGGAAACTAGAATAAGCGTTTAAATCCAAGTGACTGCGCAAGATCGCGGAAATCAGATCCAAAATCCGCTCAAAACGCGTGAAAAATGCGCCCAAGCTGCTCAAAATTGATGGGTCAACCATCGCTGACTGAAAAAATGTCAGAGGCGCCAAAAAAAAACACTTCAAAACTCCACCGCTTCATTTCCCGCCCATCGGCATGATATTCGCAGTCGGTGCGTAAAAAAAAATAGGTTAGTCGATATACCTCATCATCATGATATTTCAGAAAATATGATGCTTTCCCTCCTGAAGGTTCAGATGAACGTCATCATGATAATTGACTCCTGCATATGGAGAAACGAACAACAACATCATCATCATATTTGAAGGAGAATAGGAGGATGCGACTAAAATCATGCTGCCGAGGAAAGGAAGATGATGGTGACGTCATCATGATATTCGGGCTTCATTGAAATGCTAACGATGACGTCATCATCATGTTCGGTTAAGATCAGGGGGATAATTGCAATATCGGGTTACCTGAGGAACATGATCAGGATGATGAAGTGAATATGACCCTTTCGCGGCCAAGGTAACCCTCTCGAGAAAATCAGCATGATGAAGATCATCATCATATTTGGGGCGTATGTCGAACTGGGAAAAGGACGTCATCATCATGATAATCGGGAACCGGATCGTGCCTGGAAAATATATCCTGCTCGAAGGAAAAATGATGATGATGATGATCAGGATATTTACTTTGTCGAACACAGAAGAAGACATCATCATCATATTCGCGAGACGGATCGGGTCTTAGAAAATATCCTGCTGAAAGAAAGAAAATGATGATGATGATCAGGATATTTACCTCTTCGTTATTCAGATCGGGATGACGTCATCGTCATATCCGGAGCCTTCGCTAAACTTGAAACATGACGTCATCATGATATTTCGCCAACCGGATCATGTTTGAGAAAAATCCTGCCGAAAGGAAAATATGATGATCATGAGCATGATCAGGATAAAAATATGATGATGATGATGCTCCTGCGAATATCAGGTTTGACCAAGACTTTGACCGTGCATAACTTTCACATATGGTCGAATTTTCAAGTGAAGTAAAAGGCAAACCTGCATGAAATTTCAAGCTCTTTCAAAATATGAGGTCACAGAAACAAAATATGAACTTTGACAAACAGACCTCATGATGATGACCTACCCTATGCAATATCATGATGATGATGCACCTGACCTTCATTTTTACCAGACCGCCAGGAAGCAGAAAAAACACAAGCAGAAGCAAAAAGCAAGACATCAGCAGGGGTCCTCGTTTTGCTAAGGAGCAAAATGGGGCGTGTTGTGAACATCACAACACAAAGTAGTGCACAAATTCGGTCCAAATGCATATGAGATTGAGTTGCCATCTGGTCTTGGTATCTCTCCTATTTTTAATGTTTGTGATCTATATCCTTTTAGACCTCCATTGCATGGTGATAGTGGATCAGATGTGGTGGATGCAGATGCTGATTGGATCAAGGATTTGCCTCCAAGTAAGCCTTTACAGTTGGAATGCATTTTGGATTCCAAAACTGTCAAGAAGACAAGAAAGGGTGTGTACAAAGACTACTTGGTCAAGTGGCAGGATCTTCCTAATTCAGAGGCAACCTGGATGAGTGAAGCAGATATTCTGAAGCATGGGAAAACACTTCAGCAGTTAGCAACTTAAGGGACTTGAGTTTTCCTGTAGGGGGAGTATGGTGCAGGAGCACCTTCTCTGTAGTGCAGGGCCATATTTTCTTTTATTGTTTCATAAGGCTCTTAAGCCATTTCATGTTGTAATAAGGGTCAATTCAGTCCCATTGATGTAATTAGGCAAGGAAAACATGTGCTTTTGTTTGTTTGAGGAGTAAGACTAATAGATAACTGATTTGAATATTAGTTTGCACGGTTGGAGGGAAATAACTGTTGTCCCTACATCTTTCTTTTGAGAAGAGTTGTATGTAACACAGGGGTGTGGGTAATGCAATGAAGATTTGATGAATGAATAACAAGAGTTTTCTGGGTGTGATAGATATACTGGTTTCTCTGTGTGTTCTTTGTATTTGATATCTCTGTTAAGATAGTGTGCATCCATGCCCTAATCTAGATGTTATCTGGTAATTCTTAGTGTTCCCGTAGTGTGCAGACGGTCTAATATTAGTATTTCCACAGAGACTAGTTTGTAACCTAGGGGTTAGGGTTTGATTCATAAATGAAGACCCTCTCCTCTGTCCACTAAAGTCCTGTGTAGAATCAGTGTGATGGGGGAAAGATATTTAAGTTTGTTGTTTTCTACATTCTCACCTAGGAATCCAGAGAGCTCGACCGGATTCGACTAGACATCTCCATGTGGCTAGTCAGGAAATCGATGAGAAGTGATCAAGTGTTATTTGGGATTAGATTGCTTTAAGAGGTTGAAGGCTTGACTCAGGAATCGGTCAAATCCATTATTCTATCAAAGGGTTTTTTTTTAGTATCAGGTCATCACAGAGTATCTTGAAGACCATCGGCATAACACGGAGTGTTAGGATAACTTTGTGAAGTCCCCCTGATTCCTTGTGTCTAACTGATGGGTGGACATCAGTGACAAAGGGCCTGCATCTTGCCGAAAATTGGTATGGTGTCAGAGACACATACAATCGCATGTTTGAAAAACCTATTGAGACGGTGGACCCCACGCATTGCAAGGTGAAATGTATGCATCGGCGTGACCGGAGGCATCGGGCTGAGGAAATTATACTAGGCCGACGGTAGAAGGTTTCACTGACCGGTGTAACTGTTGTGATGTTCACAACACGCCCCATTTTGCTCCTTAGCAAAATGAGGACCCCTGCTGATGTCTTGCTTTTTTGCTTCTGCTTGTGTTTTTTCTGCTTTCTGGCGGTCTGGTAAAAATGAAGGTCAGGTGCATCATCATCATGATATTGCAAAAGGTAGGTCATCATCATGAGGTCTGTTTGTCAAAGTTCATGTTTTGTTTCTGTGACCTCATATTTTGAAAGAGCTTGAAATTTTATGCAGGTTTGCCTTTTACTTCACTTGAAAATTTGTCCATATGTGAAAGTTATGCACGGTCAAAGTTTTGGTCAAACCTGATATTCGCAGGAGGATCATCATTTTATTTTTTATTCTAAGTCATGTTGACAGCATCATCATGATCTTCGCATTATGCAACCTCATGATATCTTTTAGGAAGGTCATATTATAAACTCAGTTTTGTTGAAGAGCATCATCATCATCATATTTGAACCCCCCCCCCCCCCCCCCCCCCGGATAATATCCTGAGGTTCGAATATCATGATGACATCAACTTTAAGTCAAGGTAAGTTACCCCGTCGAGCGGTCTTTGTATCGCGAGCATCATCATGATATCCTTGCATCGCCTGATCTTTAAATATCATGCTGATAGTCTAAGATCACCCTGACTTAGCAAAATCACCTTCGGCATATTTGCATGTGCATGCTATAAACCTATCGCAAGGTCATCATGATATTTGCTGGACTTCGAAATATGATGATGACGGCTTCTTGATCCTCATCCTGATCTTTCACGGGTCATATTCGCTGAATTCGCTAAGTGCTGGAAACATCATCATCATGATAATTCGAAGGAGGATCATCATCTTCATATCCTCCTGATATCCGTTTGATGAAACATCATGATGATCAGCCTATCTATTAAGAAGTGGTCGATATTACATTTCTCAACAGCATCATCATATTTTGTAGTATCACCCTGGCCCGAATATCATGATGACCTTAACTCACCCTTATGCTTCAAAGACCATTTATCATGATGACGTCATCATGATAAATCGATGAGGAGGGTCATCATCATCATTTTTTATCCTGTCCTGTTAACAACATCATCATCATGATCTTGTTTGTGCGCCCGATATTTTGCCAAGTCCTCCTGCCGATGAAATACAACCTTTTGCAAGTATCCTGATGATCCTCATCATGATCATATGTTCCCTTCGGCAGGATATTTTTCAAACATCATCCGGTTGGCGAATTATCATGATGACGTCATGTTTCAAGTTTAACGAAGGCTCCAATTATCATGATGACGTCATCCCGATCTGATAAACGAAGAAGTAAATATCCTGATGATCATCATCATCATCTTTTTTCCTTCAAACAGGATATTTTTTCAAGCACGATCCGTTTGTCGAAATATCATGATGACGTCCTATTCCAAGTTCGACATACGCCCCAAATATGATGATCATCTTCATCATGCTGATTTTTTTTCGACAGGGTTGCCTTGACCGCGAGAGGATCATATTCACTTCATCATCCTGATCATGCCCTTCAGGTAACCCGATATTGCAACTATCCCCCTAATCTTAACCAAATATGACGATGACGTCATCCTTAGCATTTCAATGAAGCCCGAATATCATGATGACGTCACCATCATCTTCCTTTCCTGGGCAGCATGATTATATTCGCATCCTCCTATTCCTCTTCAACATGATGATGATGATGTTGTTGTTCTTTTCCCCGAATATGCAGAAGCGAATCATCATGATGACATTCATCTGGACCTTCAGGAGGGAATGCTATTTCCAGAATATCATGATGATGAGGTATATCGACTAACCTGTTTTTTGACGCACCGACAGGGATGATCATGCCGATGGGTGGGAAATGAAGCGGTGGAGTTTTAAAGTGTTTTTTTTGGCGCCTCTGACATTTTTTCAGTCAGCGATGGTTGACCCATCAATTTTGAGCAGCTTGGGCGCATTTTTGACGCGTTTTGAGCGGATTTTGGATCTGATTTCCGCGATTTTGCGCGGTCACCTGTATTTAAACGCTTATTCTATTTTCATGCTATTTTTGTGATAAATGTGAAACTTATTGCTTGTCTTGTCTTGCAGGCTTGCAGTTGAGGAAGCAGCTGAAAAGTCAATACAGTGACCTCATGGAGGCAGAAGATCTGATCTCAGGAGCAAGAAGATGGAGATGAAATGCAAAAGTCAAAGCCATTCAAGTGAAGAGGAAGGTCGCAGCTGGAGGTATTTCTGCAAAAGATAAACAGAAGTTATTGCCCAGCTGCTGGAACTTCTCAGAAGGGGCAATATTTCGCCCAGATTTGACCACAGCTCAGAGATATTTTTGAGAACTGGTTCACCTGCATTTATTGCTGTAACTAAAGGTTTGAACCAGGGGTTCAGTTAGGTTTTTTTGCTGTAGTGAGGACAATCAGAATGTTATATATTGTGCCTCTCTGCACTGTAATACTTTACAACAGGGGCTACACAACAGAGATTCTAGGAAAATACAGCAAGATAGCTTAGCATAGTTTAGAAGTAGAAGAAGGAGGTCACCTGTTTGTCTGCAGTAAGGTGCGCGTGGAATGTCTGGCTGCCTTACTGTATCTGTAAAGCTTGTAAGTTCTCTGTAGTATGATCAATGAAACTAAGAGTCATTCTTACATTGTAAATCATGTATGGCTATTCGTTTCTAATGCAATAGAATCTGGAGTTCTGCATCTATCTTCTGAGTGTTCTCCTGCTCTTCTTTGTGTTTTGAAATATCTTCTTTGAGAGCTTGCAATTTTAAATGTATGTTTGTGAAAATGCTCAGGACTTACATTTAAGGTTTTTACTGTGGATTTGATCAGATTACTGTGGTATTTACATAGTGGATAACAGAAACAATTAGATCCTTCTGTAGATTAGATGAAGTGTAGATTAGATCTCTCTAACTTTTCCCAACCCATCTGAAATATTTAGCTGAACACGCAGAAATCTAAAGGAAATTGTCTCAAATCTGAAGAAGCATGCATAACAGAGTCTAAGTAGACAGTTTTCATAAGTACATCAAGAAGAAAGCTGCAAAAATCCAAGAAAACCCTCTGAAACTTGCAGCCCAGTAGCACCTTTATGCAAAGGAATGAAGAGTATTGACATATCTCATGACCTCTTTGCATATTCTTAGGCCAGTAAACCACAGAACAAACCTAAACTACGTAAGGCCCCTTGAACATTACAGCTTCACATTGACCAACTGAACTTGACCAACCGAACCATTGTAGACTTGGGATTAGTTGAATCACCAAATGATTCCTTCTTGTCTTTCAAGTATAGTTACAGTTCATGTCATGTGAATTTTAACTTATTGTTATGATTGCATCAAAACAGTCATCAACAGTAACAATCGTGAAGTATCACCGATGAAGAGTATCAGCGTAAAGAACATCGTCAGGAGGAGACTTGGAAGTCTCAACGAAAGGTAGGGTCTCGCCGACGGACATCCTATCGGAGAGAAAGTTTGAGAGTCCCACCGACAGAGGAGAGGTAGTTGATCAGCGTGAGTTGTGGCTTTAACAAACGAGAAGAAAGCCACGCTGATAAGAAGTGTCTCGCCGATGGTCCATGCTCATCGGAGTGAGGTGAGTCATCGGTAGACAAGACCGGAGTCTGAGTGAAGAGGGAAGTCTTCCCGATGTGGGTGATTAACTGTTGAGGTTAAGTCATTGGAAGTCGCGGTCATCAGGAGGAGTAAAGCGATCGGCTAGAAAAGAAAAGGGGAATCTGATAGTGATATGTTTGGCCGATAGAGGAGTCATCACCAAGACATAAATCAGGTCTGGCTGATCACAATTGTTGATCCTTTCACTGCACACTCTGCATCAAGATTCAAAGTTGGTGCCAATGTTTTGCCTCAAGATACACTAGCATGACACCTTCAAGGGCATGTACTCTAAGTGATATAGATGAAAGAGAAGAGATATAGCCCATCCAAGACCTCTTGGAGAGTTTTAGATTGCATATTTAGATTTTTCCTAAAAAATGTTTAATTTAAGAAATATGGCATTTAATTTTGAGTCTCTATGTCAAAGTTATGGCTCCCAAAGTTTTCAATATGAGATGCGTAAGTTAGTTGTCACCTAGGCAACCCTTTTAAGGTTGGGGATACCCCTAGTTGTCACCATAGTGACACTTCAATTTCTAGGGAGATATCAAAACATAGCCATGATGATGTGTCATAGTTTTATGAAGACGAGACAAGAAGGTATCATCTTGGTGATAGTTGAAGTGTTACTTGGAATCAGATTTTTTAAGGATTCGCCACAATGATACATCAAGTCACTTGGAATATTTCTTTGAGCCATTGCTAGTTTGAGACATTAGTGTATGTTCTCAAATATTTTGAGCACATGAATTGTTTTTCCATGGGAAGCTTTACATCACCTTTTTGTGAGTTTTGATAGTTAAAATAGTTCAATGTAGAATTTTGGTTGCCATGCATGTGTGTTACTATTCATGCTGGGACCCTTCCAAGGTATCTTATTTGAACGTCGAGAATCTCCTTAGAGACTTTCTTTAGACTTCCAATGATGGGCATCAAGGCTTCCATCATATTGCTTGGGATTTATGTTGCCTCTCTTGGGAGCCTAGAGGGCTTGGATTGATTTCCATTCACTGACAAGGCATTTCTAATGGAGTCAGGTTGTCATTGATGTCAAAAAGGTATTGATGGTTCGGAGTTGTTGCTTCATGATAGGATATGTGTCTTCACTAAGTTGTTTCTTGTTTAGAGATGGTTTTGAGAATGTTTTAAGGATGCAGAGGGATGCAGACTGTTTCAGGATATCTTCTGAATGAATATTTGATATCAATATGGTTTTGAATTGGTGCCTTCATACATTAGGAATTGTCATATGATCATATGAAGCTTCAGGATCTCATGTAGACTTCATATTGTTTATAACTCGTTCATACTTGTTTATGTTAATCATTTCAAGAAGTTCAAGCATTGTCAATGCAAGATGTTCAAAGAAGATATCAGGACATAAGTTTGTCATGATTTCATCCAAAGAGGTTACATAATATAGATATACGTGCTCTCATGCCATAAGTTATAATCAGGATTGAGTTGAAGTTTTTAGAGCCATCACTTGGATAACTCATAAGGTGTTTTGTTATGCCTCTTAATAATCATTGTGAAGTTTTTCTTCAAGATGTTTATAACTTGCCTCAAGACAAGGTTGTTGGTAATATACTATTGTTGATGTGCCTCAAGGTTGACACAGGTTGATAAGGTAATATTCTCAGTGATGAGTATTCATTCAAAATGAACAGTGAGTTTCTTGTATTATGACATTCTTATATCATTTAGTGGCACTTTGACACTCTTTGTGTCATGAGACAAAGCAGAGTTAATAATTCAAGGTTGAGATGTGTTTTCAGGACTCAGTATTGCATCAGAGAAAGTAAGTTTCAGTTGTGGATTTTCAGTAATCTTTAATCAGTGGTTGATATGATAATGAAGGGTCGGACTTGATATGATCAAGGAGGATTAGACTCTAATATTTTGAAATCAATGTTTATTATTTATCTTAGCCCATTTGGCACTTTATGTTTTAAATTATAGGGAACTTAGTATAGCAGGTTTATAACTTAAAAATTGCCTGTTGAAGTCCTTTTGGGTCATTGTGGTGACCGGTCCCTTCCCTCCTCCTCACCGATGGCACAAGTTTTATATTGTATTTGTTGGCGGCAAGAAAAAGCAAACCAGCGGTGGTAAGGTTTTTAAGCACTGATGATTTCTATTAAAAGAAACATTCTTTAAAAGAATGTTATTTTTTGAAGCCCGATTTCTTTTGGTTTAAAAAGCATGGAGTGTTAAATAAGTTTTTTAAGTGCTTTTTTTGTTTTATTCGAAAGGGGAGATAAGGATGTTAGAACAAGCTATATTAGTAGCTTTGTTAAAAATAAAAAAAAACTTTGTATTTAAATTGCTCCTTTTATGTCATATGTTTATGACATTTATAGGCCACCGAATATTTTTGGAGATGATAAGTTTTTTTTTAAATTAGAAACTTCAAATCTTTTACCTCCTAAATTGTTGACTCCTTGAGATCTCATCTAGTAAAGTGATTTTTTGAGATTTTTTATGAGGAGTTATTTTGAGATGGAAGATTTATTTCTATTCTTGATATTTGAATACAAATAAGGTGTTTTTTTCTTTTGAAAGTCAGATTGGATAAAGAGTTTGAATGTAGGAATTTGCAGAGAAGGAGATGAAAATGAAAAGACTAAATATTCAAAGAGATTTTATTTTTCTCCTACAGGTCCTGATTGAAACGTTAGAGGATATGAAGAGTCATTTTGCAGGTTGTTGAATATTGAAAAAGTTTTAAGGGAGAAGGAATTTCAATGATCTTGCCAATCATGTTGCAGAGAAGAAAATATACATATGTATATATGATTTTATTTTTGCAGAGATTGAAGGGTTTTGTACAAAGAGGATAATGAAAATTTGGTTTAAAAAATTTGCAGATTAAAGGGTTTTGTGATTAGAGAGAATGTGAAAGGTCTTTAAATTTGTATATAATGAAGTTTCAGGTATATTGGTTAATGTATGAGTTGTGTAGATCAATGATGAACTGACAGGATCAAATACACATATAGAGATTGACATGATTATCAGAAAGATAATATGCAATTAATTGCATCAGGTGAATTGGTATGCAGTGATAATTAGGTAAATTAGATGATTCAAGGATAAAATGTCAGAGGATTGAAATGATAAAATATATGTTGCAGATGAGTTGATTTGAATGGTGCAAATCAGATTGAGTAGCAATCACTTCTTGCACATGAGATTTTTAGTTCTGATTTATTGAGAAATGCCAGTGAGGCACAATAGTATGCCAGTGAGGCTTGTAGGTTGGTAAGACCATTTGTCAGTGAGGCTTGTAAAGATATTTTCAAGGTTAAGCCAGTAAGGCAGATTTGGAGTTGTTTTTCTACCCCAGGAGGGTTTTCCACTCGTGCAATTCATGTGTCTTGATTCATATTGACCTTCTCTCTATGGTTGTATGTTTTACTCATGAGTTTTTTATTTTTCATTCTCAATTATATGCATATGTGTTTAACAAATCAATAATAGCTTTCTCTCCTTGTGTTCTGAAAGTTAAAGTTTATGAAAAGATTTGAAAATCTACACAACACTGATTCACCCCCCCCCCTCAGTGTTGTCCAGGACTCCTACAATTGGTATCAGAGCAAGGTTCCCTGTTTGAAGTCTAATAGGCTCGGGTTGTTTCTAGTAGTGGAGTTCAATGGGTAAGTGCAGGAGAATTAAGAACATGAGAAATGTTAAGATTCTTTCTGGTCAAAAGACACAAAAGAAATTATCCATATCAAATCTAGATGTTGATATAAAGTCAGTTGATAAAGATGTTCTCCAAGTTGAATCTGATACTATCTTAGATAAAAAAAATTCAGATGTTCCTCAGTTTGATGGTTCAAATTTTTTAGTTTGGTATGTTAGAATGCAAGTGTATTTATCCTCCTTAGGATATGATGTTTTAATGTCAGTTGAGAATGGCAATTCTTCAAATAACAAAGAGGCTCTTAAATGCAATCATATAGCCAAGAAAGTTATTTTATTTGGTTTATCTAATGATATATCTTGTAAGGTCGTGCAGTGTGAAACAACTCAGGATATCTGGAAAGAACTGATAAGAATTTACCAAGGTAATGATAAAGAAGAAGACAATTTGGTGTCTAATGAAAATGATCATGAAAGACAACTTTCAAATGAAGGGATTAAAGTTCAAACCCAATCAGATTTAGAAGATGATAGCATCACAAGTAATGGTGATCAAGGATATGATGAAGAAGATTGTGAGATTGATATGGAAGGAGAGCTTATATATGCTCTGAGTGAGCTCAAGAAGTATAAGAGAGAGAATCAGAAACTAAATTTGCTCTTGCAACAAGAAAGAGAATCTAAAGTCAATGCACTTTCTAAACTTGAAATTGTATCTATAGATCTTGAAGAGGCCGGATGTCAGATTATTGGTTTGAAGACATATATTGATGATTCAGACAAATTAATTGCTAGATTGAAGATAGAAATTGAAGAAGCTAAGAGGATAGCTGATGTCTCAATTTCTGACCTTGAAGTTTCAAGGATTGAGAATCTAAAACTGGAAGGTGAAATTATCAATCTGAGAAAAGAGTATGATGGTCTTAAGGCTTTATCTAAGAAGTATAAGGAGTTTGAAGAAAGTACAAGCAAGCTACATGAGATGCTTGGTAAACAAAAACTATATGGAGACACTACTAGACTTGGTTCTGAAGAAGGAGAATGTTCAAAAGCTAGAGAGACTCCTAGAAGGAAAATTGATTTAAGTCATCATGTTGTTGCCACAGAAGGTAAAAGGAAGAGTGAAGATGAACAGAAAACTAGAGATGAATTTGTACTCAATCAAAGAAGGAATTTTAGAAAACCTATTGTTAGACAAGCATACATGTACAGGTATAATAATTCTTTTAATGGTTATTGTTATGCTTGTAATCAATTTGGACACAAAGCAATTGTTTGCAGAAGGAATACTGACATTATTTGTTACAAGTGTAATAATGTTGGACACACACAAAGAAATTGCAAAGTGCATAGAAGGTATGATCCTTCATGGAAGTTTAATATGAGTACTCAAAGGTACTATCATTCATTTGATTATGATTTTGACATAATTTGTTATAATTGCAACACTCTTGGACACAAAGCATAGAGTTGCAAAATGTATGCTTCACCTGATTTGAAAAAGTTGAAATGGAAAGAAAAAGTTTGGAGGAAGAAAGCACCTGTGAAAATTTGGAAGTAGAAAGAAAGTAAAGAGAAGCCAGAATTTAAGCTTGTGCATCTTGCACAAGTCATTTCATCTGTTGCTTAACATAGCATGAAGTAAGGGGGAGGTATCAAATGTTCTATCAGTTGACCCCAAGAAATTTCAGGAAGAAGATCATTTGAATGATGATCTTGTCTAATGAATTCTATGATGATATTGCTAGCTAAGTTGATCTTCTATATGTGTCAGTGTTTTAGGAAGAATTTGTTAATGCAGTTGGTTTGTTGGTATACAAAATTGATGGGCTGATTTGAATATTGGATATTGGGTATATTCAAGAAGTTATCTTCAGATGTTTGCTTATGTTGGTTAAGGTGGCTGAAAATGAAAAATTCAATTCATAGCATTTATCTCTGCATTTGATTTGTGCAAAAAGAACTTGTTAATGCAGATTGATTTATGTGTGCTCAAGGATGTCAAGTCATATGGAAGTGTTCTTGATGTGATAATCTGATATGATTCTTTGATGGTTCTCATCATTAATATGTTTTAGGGAGGACTGAGTTGTTACTATCATGGATGTCTTGGCAAGGTCTTCTCAATGACATGGTCATCATGGTATCATGAATTGTGAGTTTTGTGATAAGTAGTCTTCATGTTGTTATCATCAGAATTTTACAATGTCATAGATGTTGAAGTGATTATGATATCTCTGCATGGAATTCAATTTTATATGAGTCATGCCACATGAGTCAATTTTTATGCCTTCATAATCATACTTCAAATTTGTGTTCATGATTGAAGTGATTCCTTCAATCACATGTGATGTCATCAGGAGTGTGTAGTCTTCATCTTCATAAGTGATTTTGTTACAAGAAGTGCTATTGTATAGAATATGGTATAGTCATTGGGTAAGTTATAACAGTGGTTTGATGCTTTGGTTGGTGTGCCTTACATCATGTTGCTTTCAGGTCCTATGCTTCATAATTTCTTATTACTCACAAGTTGAAAAGTTGTACAGTATGCAGATGTGCAAGAACAGAGCTTTCAGAATAACAACACATTGTAAATATGATTAGTGCCTTAAATTTTCAGAGGCTAGTGATATCAAAGGTTTGAGTAAATGATGTTTCAATTTCTTGGTTGGTATGAAAGATAACAAGGTCAGTGATAGTGTTTGTGATCCAAGAAATATCTAAACAGTTGATTGATATCTTTCTCATGATTTATGTGAGTTATTTTTTTCAGGGGGAGATAATAGTCTTTGTCATCAGATGTCAAAAAGGGGGAGAATGAAAAATTGCATCAGGTGGTTTTGCCATCAATGACAAAGGGGGAGATTGATGGAGTCAGGTTGTCATTGATGTCAAAAAGGTATTGATGGTTCGGAGTTGTTGCTTCATGATAGGATGTGTGTCTTCACTAAGTTGTTTCTTGTTTAGAGATGGTTTTGAGAATGTTTTAAGGATGCAGAGGGATGCAAAGTGTTTCAGGATATCTTTTGAATGAATATTTGATATCAATATGGTTTTGAATTGGTGCCTTCATACATTAGGAATTGCCATATGATCATATGAAGCTTCAGGATCTCATGTAGACTTCATATTGTTTATAACTGGTTCATACTTGTTTATGTTAATCATTTCAAGAAGTTCAAGCATTGTCGATGCAGGATGTTCAAAGAAGATATCAGGACATAAGTTTGTCATGATTTCATCCAAAGAGGTTACATAATATAGATATACGTGCTCTCATGCCATAAGTTATAATCAGGATTGAGTTGAAGTTTTTAGAGCCATCACTTGGATAACTCATAAGGTGTTTTGTTATGCCTCTTAATAATCAGTGTGAAGTTTTTCTTCAAGATGTTTATAATTTGCCTCAAGACAAGGTTGTTGGTAATATATTGTTGTTGATGTGCCTCAAGGTTGACACAGGTTGATAAGGTAATATTCTCAGTGATGAGTATTCATTCAAAATGAACAGTGAGTTTCTTGTATTATGACATTCTCTGTATCATTTAGTGGCACTTTGACACTCTTTGTGTCATGAGACAAAGCAGAGTTAATAATTCAAGGTTGAGATGTGTTTTTAGGACTCAGTATTGCATCAGAGAAAGTAAGTTTTAGTTGTGGATTTTCAGTAATCTTTAATCAGTGGTTGATATGATAATGAAGGGTCGGACTTGATATGATCAAGGAGGATTAGACTCTAATATTTTGAAATCAATGTTTATTATTTATCTTAGCCCATTTTGCACTTTATGTTTTAAATTATAGGGAACGTAGTATAGCAGGTTTATAACTTAAAAATTACCTGTTGAAGGCCTTTTAGGCCATTGTGGTGACCAGTCCCTTCCCTCCTCCTCACCGATGGCACAAGTTTTATATTGTATTTGTTGGCGGTAAGAAAAAGCAAACCGGTGGTGGTAAGGTTTTTGAGCACCGATGATTTCTATTAAAAGAAACATTCTTTATAAGAATGTTATTTTTTGAAGCCCGATTTCTTTTGGTTTAAAAAGCAGGGAGTGTTAAATAAGTTTTTTAAGTGCTTTTTTTGTTTTATTTGAAAGGGGAGATAAGGATGTTAGAACAAGCTATATTATTAGCTTTGTTAAGAATAAAAAAAACTTTGTATTTAAATTGCTCCTTTTATGTCATATGTTTATGACATTTATAGGCCACCAAATATTTTTGGAGATGATAAGTTTTTTTTAAAATTAGAAACTTAAAATCTTTTACCTCCTAAATTGTTGACTCCTTGAGATCTAATCTAGTAAAGTGATTTTTTGAGATTTTTTATGAGGAGTTATTTTGAGATGGAAGATTTATTTCTATTCTTGAGATTTGGATACAAATAAGGTGTTTTTTTTCTTTTGAAAGGCAGATTGGATAAAGAGTTTGAATGCAGGAATTTGCAGAGAAGGAGATGAAAATGAAAAGACTAAATATTCAAAGAGATTTTATTTTTCTCCTACAGGTCCTGATTGAAATGTTAGAGGATATGAAGAGTCATTTTGCAGGTTGTTGAATATTGAAAAAGTTTTAAGGGAGAAGGAATTTCAATGATCTTGCCAATCATGTTGCAGAGAAGAAAATATATATATGTATATATGATTTTATTTTTGCAGAGATTGAAGGGTTTTGTACAAAGAGGATAATGAAAATTTGGTTGAAAAAATTTGTAGATTGAAGGGTTTTGTGATTAGAGAGAATGTGAAAGGTCATTAAATTTGTATATAATGAAGTTTCAGGTATATTGGTTAATGTATGAGTTGTGTAGATCAATGATGAACTGACGGGATCAAATACACATATAGAGATTGACAAGATTATCAGAAAGATAATATGCAATTAATTGCATCAGGTGAATTGGTATGCAGTGATAATCAGGTAAATTAGTGATTCAAGAATAAAATGTCAGAGGATTGAAATGATAAAATATATGTTGCAGATGAGTTGATTTGAATGGTGCAAATCAGATTGAGCAGCAATCACTTCTTGCACATGAGATTTTTAGTTCTGATTTATTGAGAAATGCCAGTGAGGCACAATAGTATGCCAGTGAGGCTTGTAGGTCGGTAAGACCATTTGTCAGTGAGACACTTACATTAGCCAGTGAGGCTTGTAAAGATATTTTCAAGGTTAAGTCAGTAAGGTAGATTTGGAGTGGTTTTTCTACCCCAGGAGGGTTTTCCACTCGTGCAATTCTTGTGTCTTGATTCATATTGACCTTCTCTCTGTGGTTGTATGTTTTACTCATGAGTTTTTTGTTTTTCATTCTCAATTATATGCATATGTGTTTAACAAATCAATAATAGCTTTCTCTCCTTGTGTTCTAAAAGTTAAAGTTTATGAAAAGATTTGAAAATCTACACAACACTAATTCACCCCCCCTCTCAGTGTTGTTCGGGACTCCTACAATTTCCTTGTATGCTAAATGGATCATTAGGGCTCTTCAAGGTAATGAAGCTTGGAAAATTCTTGTTTTCCATTATATTGGTTTTGGTACTCCTTCAAGCCATCTAGTCTAGAAAGGTTTGGATTTAGGAACCCTCCTCACTATAAGGGAATCTATCTCCTTTCAAGGCACTCTTGTTATCAAAAGAATTTGGAAAGCTTGGGAATCCCTCAAGCCCTGGCTTCTCTAGGCTAGAGATAACATTCGTAATGGATTATCTATTAAAAATAATCTATATGGTGGTCCCTTGTTCTCAACACTCAAGGAAGAGTGCTCGATATGTTTCCTTGGATTCATTCTTTCAAGTTCTTCAAATGAGGGCTATGGTTCTTACCCAATTTTATTCATTGGGTCACCAAGAATATTTTTCATGGCCTAAATTTAAGCTCAAGTTTAGTTTTTCAAATCAAGACTAGGAGAATTTTCAGTCTGCCATTGATTCTCATCCCTCTTAGATGATTCATAAAATAGGGGTGAGATCTCTCAAACTCTCATGGAAGGATTGGAAATGGTATCCAAACACTCATTTTCGAAGCTACAGGTTGTGTAAATGCTATTCTTGGATTTCTCCACACTTGCATATGGAAGATCAGCTCAATCACCACTGGAAACTTCAGCCTTCTCCAGGGACCTTACATAAAAGGTTTCAATGCATTTGGTTTTCGGTGTTGTAGCCCAAATTGGTTCATTTTGCCTTGTGTCTATTGTACCAGGGCCTCCCTTTGGGGACTCATCTTGTTAACATGGGTATAAGCAACCCCCATTGCCCATTCTATGGGTATATTGAGTCTCTCAAACACCACATTTAGTTTTGTTCATGAGATTAGGAAGCCTAGAATTACATCCATGACTTCTTCAAGCCTTTTAGACCTACACCTTTTTAATGGCACATAGTTTTTCTTGGGGACTAGCCATGTATGATCTTTAGTAAAGGGACATAAAGGCAACTCAAAGAACCAAGAAGAAGCCAATGCCAAATTGGGTGTCAACAAAGGCTCTAGTTGGGGAAATGCAACCTTGCAAGTACATCAGGGATCCAAAATAGATCTTTGAGAGAGAAGGAAAGGCCCAGATAAAATATGAATAATAAAACCAAGCATGCAAATGAATATTATAGACAAAAAAACATGCTAAGATAAAGAAAAAAAAAGCATGCAACTGAATATTCATAGAAAACAAAGCATGTCAAGATAAATAAAAATAAAAGACTAATGTAGATTAAGAATATACATGACCAACAAAACACATGCAACCAAGTAATGGAGGCATGGCTAGCAAGTCTAGTATACATATGGATTTGTGTGCATCACAAGGAAAATCAAGTTGCAGGATAACTTTGGTAAAGATTTTATGGTTCAAGGAAAAAATACTATTAGAAAACATTAAACTAGTACATCTCTTAATAAAAGAAACACCCTAGGAGTTGTTATTTCTTTCTCTAATGTTCTAGAAACACTACCAAATTGAAAATGAAAATACTCACACTTACATCCATGAGCCAACTACTACTGAAGAAGCAATAATATAATTAAACCTATTTTGCTTGGCATAAATCAAAGCCATCACTATACACCAAATATGAATAATGCAACCCCCCATTATCATAATCATATTTTTCATTCAAGCCTCTTCCATATTATTCATCATTAGATAGGCCAAAAAACTTGTTCCAATACACAAGAAAACAAAATGCTTTATACTCCATTATTTTAACATTATCCTAGCATCTAACCTCTTTAGAATAGTAAAAACCAAACTTGAAATCCTCATAATCACATGATTTGGAGAAGCATACATGTCTGAACAATTAATGTGTACATAAAGTATCCTTAGGTAGATATAGATAAAAACTCTTCTTAGGTAGATCTAGATAAAAACTCTTCTTAGGTGGTGTACCCTTGTAAATAATCTCATTTAATTATTTGCTTCCTTTGATCAAATAGAACTATTCTCTCATTTTAAGTCTCCTTATGCTTTCATTCAATCTCCTTGATCTTGGGAGGCTATCTCCATAGCCAAAGCATACATGACATCGGACCTTGTGTGATTGCTTCTTCTTATCTATTTGGGTGATCTAGATTGGAAATCTTGTATTTTCTTAAAATATTAAGAATGATCTTCTTTTGCATTGAATGATAACATAGACAATAATAGTTTCAAGGGGATTCATCTTTGTGGCTTTCTATTGTAATTTTATTATGGATCTTGATATAGTAAATCTAAACACCATTAATTCTATCACTTTTTCTGTTTGTTGTGTCTAAATAAAAATATGAAGCCAAATTATAGAGGATTGAAGAAAGGGTTTTATCTTGGGCATCTAGAAGGCTTGAAAAATGTATGGTTGATTGTCAAATTGTCTAAATCAAACAACTTTTACCAAAGCCATATGATAAAATTCACCTCCTCTATTTTACAAATCATACAAAAAAGAATATATCATGTGTAGTAGGTAGAAATCCCCCTATGCAAGCATTAGCACTATGTAATTGATGGTACAATTAGAAAAGTATTTTTATCTATAGTTACAAATATTAGATTTTTTTTATTATTAGGCAAGGGAGTACATAGGGTACCCCTATACCTACACCCCCATGAAACATACCATAGGAAAGAGGCCCTATGCCCCCTCTACTGATAACTATTGCTAGATGGTGGCCTTTAATGTCTGCTACTAGTTGCACAACTATGGTAGTCCACAACATCCACTACAAAACACTATTGTAGAAAAATTTTCCTAAAACTTGCATATTGTACATGAATGTGGATTTCTACTTATATACAAGTAGTTTTGATTTTTTAAATAGTGCTTTTAAACAATAAACACTATTTTAGGTGAATCTAATGCTAGTATTAAAGCATATTCCAAGGAATTTGACTATATTCATGTGGCTAGAGAATAATCAATTTGCTGACATGAACATTGCATCAGTATGACATAAACTTGTTCATCCTCCATGTTGGTGCTCAAACATGAAGCTCCATAAATCCTAAATACCAATATCAAAACATAAGGCCAAGGATATGTGGACAGAGGTAATGGACAAGACTTATTCTCAAAGTGGCATGAGTGGACCAATTATTGTGATTGGGTAAACTCACCTTCAACTTTGGGCTCTATAATGCCAACAATGTGTTCCTTGAGATCTCAAAAATAAGATAATTAAAGAGAAATAACAATTTAAACTCTAAGCCTTTAAGCAGCTATACCCAATATCCTATGAACCCCAAGATTTATCACCAAGTTCATGTCATCATTGGATATATACTAGCTTACAATAACTATAATAAATAGATGATAATATCACTCTTACCAATACCAAAAGATATAATAGCTCTACTATATTGTTCCCTAGTAGATGACTACACTTAATATTACATACACATAGGTAAGAGGAAAAACTCACCAACATGATTCTATAATGATATTCTAGTTTAGGACCACACAAGATATGATAATTTACAATATTAAATCATCCTAGTATGGTGGTACCTAACCTACTCTTACAACTAAAAAGAGAAAGATGACTAAAATAAAAAATGTTTGGCCCCTCACTAATAAAACTGGTGTCTACTTCATTAGGTAATAGAGTCATAACTAAGAAAAAGGTTGGAGAATATGTTTGTAAATATATTATGGAATTGATCTGGCATATGCATATGAACTCAAGAGATAAGGAAATTTGTGAATAGACATTTTGAATTACCCATTAAAACTGAGCAACACCCCACATGCAACAAAAAGAAGATGATTGCAAAAGATTTAGCAATGATTTCAAATTCCTATCAACATTAATCAAATTTTGGTACAATCATGCCATAAAATGTGGTAAGTGCGAGACAACAACTCAATTCGAAGCCCCTCTTGATATATTATAGCCTATAAATGGAGACAACCATTTTCAAGAAAATACTTACTAGACTACCCCTTATATATATATATATATATATATATATATATATATATATATATATATATATATATATATATATATATATATATATATATATATATATATATATATATATATATATATATATATATATATATTCAATCGATTTTTTCTACTTGAATGAGAAATCTAGGAGTAGTGAAGACAATTTTCTAGTCACCTATGCCCTTGCACCATTGTCACATAGATTTGTACTTGGATCCATGTGCTCTACATAAAAAATGAATTCTTTTATACACAAATCATTTCCATGTGGGATCCAAAAGTATTATGAGGCATATAGGAGTCATCTTCCATATAACTACATCCTTTGTAGGCCATTAATGGTGGTCGTGGATCATGAAGGATAGTTGTTGAGGTAGGTGAATTTTTTTGGAAAAGTTGTGAGAATTCAACATGGACCAGATATGGGATGGAGGTTACCAAGTGAATTTGGCAACCTTGCATAGATACCCTGTGGAATTGAAGATGCGAACTGAACATTTGGAAGCAAGGGAAATGTGTGAAGGAAATTTGGAAGTCAATCAAGTTTCTAAAAGGAAGAAAATGACTAATTTGGTGATCCGAGGAGATGTGGGATTTGATTGTGGAAGTAGAGAACATGATGGTATATGGTGTGAGAAGAAAGATATCTTAAACTCCATAGAAAGTTTACATATAGGAAAGAATGGAAGATATTTAGGTGTAGGAAAAACATGTAGGATTGGAGGTAGGAAGTGGATGTGTCAAATGCAAGAAGTATGGAAGTTTGGTGATATCTTATATTTAACAAATTGTCAGGAATGTAGGAAAGGAAGAGGGAATAAAAGGTGGAAATGTCTAGACAAAGAGGGAAATTTTGTAAATCAGGTTTGAAGAGAATATGAAGAAATGTAGAAAAAGAGCAAAGATTAGGAGGTTAGAAGAAAATAGATGAAGTTCAAAGGGACTCCAAAAGCCTAGAAAAGCGATAAAAAGTAAAGGGGGATGAAGGGATAAAATTTATAGAAATGTAGAAAGAGATGGGAGGACTAGATTTGGGACAAAAAGTTGGAAGTTTGATTGTTCAACAAGATTCTATAAATTGGAAGAAATGAAGGAGCTGAAATATGTGAAGGGATGGATGAAATTTATAGGATTTTAAGTAGAATATGAGGTTAGGACTAGAAGCAAAATGAAGGAAGGATGTTTCGTGGTTTGGTAATGTCCCAAAAATGAGTCAAAAATATATAGGGAAAGAAATGAGATTTAGTGGTGAAATTATCTAGTTCTCCATGGTAGTTCTACAAATAGAATGAAAAGTGGAATGGAGAAATGTAGAGAAGAGATGGGGTTGGAAGCTGTAAGGTGAGAGGAAGAAAAGTAGTCTATTAGAAGTCAACAAAAAACAAGGTGGAGGAAACATGGAGGTGAATAATGAAAAAGATGTGATAATGTAGAAGGGGATAGGAGGATCAGATGTGGGAACATCAAGGTTAAAGGCTTGATAGTTTAGTGGGATCTTGCAAACTGAAAGAAATAGGTAGAATGAGAAATACTAAAGGCCCAATAAGATTTGTGGGACTTTTTATGTAGGAAAGGAGGTGAGGATCAGATTGGAGATGTAGAGGAAATGTTTGATAGTCCACTAACACTTTGCAACTTTGTAGAAAAGATAAAAAATGACTTAAAACTCCCAACATTAAAAATTTTCTTGAATTTTTGGAAAACTCAACATATGATAGGAACATGGGAAGGCAATGCACAAATCCAAGATAAAAACTAACCAAGAGAAGGCCCATTGAAGGAAATATTAAATCAATTATTATTAATGGGTAAGACACTTCTTACAAGGCAAAAAAGGGGCACAATAAATGGGAAATCTTCATATTTTAGGGCAAGTGGCAATGCTCACAACTTGACACTTGAATTTGAGAGTCCTTGTTCTAGGTCATATTGGCTCCCCTTTTTGAGAATTTTTTATATTTGTGCTATTTTTTTTTGAGAGATTCATAGTGACGAATATGGTTTCTAATTTTGATATCTAGAGTTTCTTGAAATTGTAGATTCTTATAGGTGGGTAAGTGCATAGAAATGGGGGATAAAGGGGGGATAAAGTGGCCATTTTGTTTTGCTGAAATCAACTAACGCTGAACTTGGATGCATAATTCAAGATGTATACATTCAAAATTTGAAGTTATGATAAGAAGAATAATTGTAGTCATCTAAATATAGTTTTTAAATACTAAACATTTTTAAAAATAGTTAAGGTTAAGGGGGTGAAATGTTGAGTGCACATAAAAGTGTTCCTATTTTTATCACTAAAATATATCATTGTGTCTCGTGTGCACCCCCCTATTTTTTTGCTACATTAGGTATTTTTAAAAACCATTAAGTAGAAATATCACCATGAGTGAGTACTATAAGTTGTAAATTTTTATTGAATACTTTTTCTGTGATTTTTTGAAGTGGATGCATCTTGAAAATGTAGTTTTTTTTTTTTAATGTCTATATAATGAAGTCTAGAAGACTCATATATTTTGTTTTTTAAATTTGGATGAGTGGATAACAAGTTATAAAAAAATCAATGCATATGTACGAGAGGAATATCATGACACTCTTCAAACAAAATAAAAATAAATACCTTAACTTATTCAAGATATTAAAAAAATTGTATGGCTAGAAAACTAAGAAGTAGCTCTTTATTTTGGTGGTGGTTTTGTAAAAAAAATTTCAAAACATGTAATCCTACTAAGGTTGAAGTTTGAATTCTCGTTGTTTTATGTTGAATGCATGAATTTAGTAGCCATAAGAGATGTCCAACACTTAGGCTTGGAAATCCAATCCTAAGTGGGTGGGATCATAAAAAATCTGAATTTAAGGTTTATAAAAAATGAGTATGCATTAAAACACATATAAGTTATGTTTTTCATAATGTGAACACATTTTTCTAAAAATATCAAGGTTGGCCACTAATTTGTCCCCCATTTCCATGCACTTACCTAGGTGATGCTAAGTAGTTCTAATTTGGCAACTTTTGAGGCTCCATTTGAGCTAATATAGTAACATATTTGGGTGTAATTTTTTTAGTGCAATTTTGTTGTGTACATATAATTCGTGTAGTTTTATTATCATATTCGTTATCAAAATTATACTTTTAAATTTGTGGCCTATTTTGACATTTCTAATGTATTGAGATCAAGACCACCCTCTAATTTGGCAGGTGGTAACTATAATCAAACTAAGTAGAAAGTGCAGGTCATCATAAATTTCTAGAGGTCTCATGATTGAGTGATTTTTGGGGGTAATCTAGTGTATCACTTTTCCAAGTTTGGTCTCCATTTGACTCATTTGAGGAATCTATCATAGTGAATAATGGGTTGCTCAATTCATGTTTTGTCATCACCTTCAAAAAATGGAACTATATGTCTTGGAAAGATAGAATCCTAAAATATCTCATGTAGAGCTTCATCTCCTATCCCATCCCAATGGACTTGTTCTTGAACTAAGTACTCACCAATGGAAACAAGTATGGGTTACCAAGAATGATCATGTCCTTGGATTGATTGGTTGTAGTTTTGGTGGTAACACTATGCGTGACATATCAAATCTTGTGTTCCCTCATATTGTTTGGGCTAGAATTTAAGAGATGCATGTAGACTCAAATGAAGCTCCATTCCTAGATGATCACATTGTGGGCTATCTTGCACCCTTAATGATTGTGGTAATCTACCATATGTGGATGATACAATAGTAGTATTTTCGTATGATGAAGATCTTGAACATTTTGATGATATATAGAGTTCCCTTCACATTCCTTCTCCTCCTAAAGAGACTTTTATTGGTTCTTCAACTTATATGACTTCTAATACAGAATCAAAAAGTTCATCTTGTTTATCTATGAGTCAACATATTGAGGTTGATGACTCTTTCATTCCAACATCAATGCTCATGCTCAAACATCTTGTGTGGACACACCATCATGAGATAAGAAATGCATTTGAATGACATGCACTAAGATCTTATCTGGATATTATACTTTTTTAGAGTTTAGTGTTGCTTTGGATGGGGCTTCCTAGGATTTAGTGTTCTAGGAGGATATTGATCATCTTCTAGATACAATTTCTTAGGTGATTACTTGATAAACATATTGGGTTTTCTTTTTCAGTCCCATCTTGTAGATTTCAATAACACCCTTGAGGATAACCATATCCTCTCTGATGATAGTTCTATCATAGCTATTGTCTTGTCATCTCTAGATCTTGTTCTAAATCTATTTCCAAAAGGTTCTAGATTGTCACTTTCTTGAGTTAGGATTGGGATTCTGGATTTGATTGGGCACCTCTTAGCACCAACATGCCAACATTTGAGTATATTCTAGAGACATCATACATTATTATCTCTCTTCCCATGCATTCATTTTTAAGGTGGGATGATATCATATATAAACCTTTGTTTCGGTTTCTTCTTGAGGGGAGAAATGTTCTTTAGTGAGCATGGGTTATCTTTAGCATTTAGTGTTAAGAATCTACCATTGATGCAAGAGACTACACTTTGGAGGGAGGCTACATGGTATTTCTTTTTTTCATCTTTTTGAGGAGAGTCTTGTCTTATGAGTTTTCTCCTTCTCATCTTTTGAGGGACATCATTTTGTACAATGGTGCCAAATACAGATACACAAATTCCTACTGACCTAATCTATAATTATGGGAGGGTTTTGTTGCATATTTATTTTCTTATATTTAGTTAATTACTTTGTTGAAAATTTCCACCTAAGATAGGATAAGCCTACTTAGATCGGTATTTGTAGTGTATGAAATTTAGTTTATTGAAGAAAAGCATGTGTTTCCTTACCAAATGATCTCAATAACTATACTAGAACCAACTAGCTCTCCTAAATGAAATTAATAAATTTCTATTATAATATAAGGGTAGATATTTACTAGGAGCACCTATGTGTTTTACCCTTGACAAAAATGTTTTTTCAAATCAAGCTAAAACACTATGCTAATCAATAGAAATTAAATTTTACAAAATATAGAACTTCAAATTTAATTGGAAATGAATATAAATGTAGATAGGAGGTCAAGAGGAACCTATGATAGTAATTTGGAGCTCACTGGTTATAATTCTTAGAGTCAATTTTCCTCTATTCAAAATTGGCATCTTAATGTTTGACGATTGTTGATTAGTTATACATATTAAATAGAGCTAGAGACGTAGACCGCTTTAGAAGATTTTAGGTCCTCAAACTAATGCAAGGTAAAAATTAGAAAATTGTGAAATTTTATTACTTGAATGATGTGGAGTCAGAGCATTGACGCGAGTGATGTGGAGTCAAAGAGCATTGACGCGAGTGTATGTTGGCTTGCTTTCAAACCTCACAAGTTTGATATGGAATTTGATAACTACTACGCATATATGTCATGGAATGCTTTGCGCACACCCCTCAAAGGCCCAAAAATCATAATGTATAGAAAGAATAACGCATCACAATCACTTGTTTTGTGCTTCAACATGTTCTCAAAACTTTTAAATTGTCTATTGACTACCAAACCTCACCCTTTTGCATATTAACTAAATCTTCAAGTCCTATTAACCTTGCAAAACTCATATACTTTCATGTGTCTTCAACACCTTGGGAATGGATACTTCAATTCCCATGCAAGTGGTTAAGAGATAATATTTAATTATTATTTTCCTTGACTCTTGAAATATTAGTTGTAACGACATTAAAAGGGGTATTACAAGATGATAGTGGTAGTTACAAATTTATTTGAATCCATTTATTACAGTTTCCCCACACTAATGAAGAAATTCTAACAAGGCAGTCAATGTTCTAATGTTCTAAGAATAAATTCTTTAACACTGCATCAAATGCGCATCAATTAAAATTTCAAATAGTGAAAACAAAAAACAATCAAAGTGACAATTTACACCTTCAAATCAATTTTCCATTCCTTCAAAAAACTTACAAGAAAACCTTTACAAATTGTTCCAATAATAGTTGTATGAAATTCTATCACTATATTTACTAAGTTATTAATATTCTATCTTGTACCTATCTTTATACTACTCAGCTAAAGTCTAATCTCCAAGAAAAGAATCCTTGCCTCACACAAGGATGAGCCCAGCATTTGATGTGATTGCTTCATGGTAATAATAATATTTATGTAAATTATGTATACGTGCAAAATTTCTATTTCCGTACGTTACAAATAGTACGAATCATTCTAAGCTTTCATTTTCTTTGAATGCTCAGAGTCATCTTTGTTATCGCAGGAGATCTTCTCCTCTGTGCTGGAATTTCAATGAAGACAAGAGAACGTTTTCATCTATTTTTAAAAGTCCCTGTTTTATGTAGACCCCCGTCATACGTTCCAGTCTTTGAACCGGTCATACGTTCCAGTCTTTGAGGCGAAAAGTTAGATGAGCGGATACCCAGACCAAAAAAATATTCAGAAATTGGATTATAGACAGAAAATAATAGGAAAAGCTCTGGTCGACATGTTATGCAAAAAGCGAAGGTGTTAAAGGGTGCATGGACTGTTAATAGAATGCAAGCTTGCTGTAAATACACAAGAAAAAGGAGGACACTGTTGAAGCGGCTTAAGAAACCTTTAAGCAAAACAATTGACAGACGTAAAGCCCAATTCCACAACCTTTGCAAGCGTGCTCTCTACCAGTGCCAAATTTGAAGCTTTGGAGCAGGTAAGGTCATCTAACAATCATCATGGAACGCAATTTATGACATATATTATATGTGGAAAAGCTCTGATCCACATGCAAACAAAATTTTGAAGCAAACACAGGCCCAAGATCATCCAGCTTACGCCAATGATTTATTCTTTAAAACAAATAAGGAAAAAGGTAGACACAGATCTAAGAGTGAAGTCTTTATAGTTTTAAAATAATCAGAGAGCATGCTTAGTAGAATACGTAGATATTATAAAATATGAAAACTCATGCAGTTCCTTACCTGTAAAAAAAATGCGTCTCTTTCTGCTCACTGAGTATATTTCCCTTCTTCCAGTATCTGCGCACCCACCTTAATCCTTCTTTGTTGGTTTTTTCCCTTTCAGAAATCTCCTTTCCTTATTTCTCTTAATCCTTCTTTGTTGGCTTTTTCCCTTTCAGAAATCTCCTTTCCTTATTTCTCTTAATCCTTCTTTGTTGGCTTTTTCCCTTTCAGAAATCTCCTTCCCTTATTTCTCTCTTAGTTCCTATTTTTAAAGCCATAATTTCTCCAGAAATTTTTCCTTATTTCTCTCCTAGTTCCTATTGAACAGGCTCGTGTCTCTCCCCCTCAAAAGGGAAAAAGCAATTAATTTCCATTGATAACTGAAAAGAAATAAATTCTCCTTTTAAACAGATTTATTAATTTTATTATTTCCAAAAAAATATTACACAGCTCATCAACTAATTTCTTAGTTAACTAAAAGGAATAAAATATATATTGATATTTATTTGAACACAAAATATCTTAATCTATAAATTATATTATTATGGTTATAAAATGAAAAGGATTAGATTATCTTCTATAAGTTTAATCTACTAATAATTTCCCCTTCTTTACCTCAGTCCCTCTTCCCTTCTCTATCTCTCTCCTCTGTACCATCCTGCTCCCTCTCTTGTCATTCCTTCCCTCTACCATAGACCCTTTCACCTTGCCCTCCTTTCTTTGCTTCCCACCCTCCTCTTAGTTTTACCGAATTGTTCCTTCTTGTTATCTCGCCTCCCTTGCCTTGTTTTTGCTTTGTTCTTGTGATCGATATTCTAGGCCTGTCTCCTTCTTTAGCCCCCTTTGCACCCTCTTTTACACACACACACACTTAGACTTAGCCTTTGCCCTTTATTGTGTTGTGCTAGGTCCTTCCTATTTTTGCCATATCCCCTTGTTTAGTGTGGTTTCGCCCCCTTTCTTCCCTTTTTTCTTTGGTTCCTGATACACACTCTTATTTTTTCATTCACTGATGTACATATTGTATGTGTGTAGGTATATGTTTATACATACACATATATATGTATGTATACTTTCTGTTTATATATAAATTTATTAATTTCTTGATGTTTGTATCTTTGCATGAGTTATTTTTTTCCGTTCTTGTAGTTTTGTTGTGATTGTTTTTTCTTGTATTCTTTTACCATTCCCCTTATTTATTTGTGTAGTTCTTTTTTATTTTTGGGTTTTTTGTTTATTTTATATATATATATATATATATATATATATATATATATATATATATATATATATATATATATATATATATATATATATATATATATATATTAGTGCTTTTAGTCTTTGTTAAGACTCATTTTTCTTCTCTTTACGATGGTTTGTTCCTCTCTTCACCCATGTTCTTGTGCTCGTTTCCTCTTTTGTAACAACCCTTTCTGTTGGCGGTGAGAGTTGAACATGAGTGGATGTTAGTTTATTGTTATATTATTTTATTTCATTTCTTCCCAATGCCATATGATAGCTTGAGGGAGGTTGGTATAGAGTAAATGCTGCAAAATATCTGGAGGGCTAGTGCAAATTCATGGAGGAGGATGGAGGATGCCATAGGGTAGGTCGCCCTCCTTTTGCCTGGTCAATGCCTGAATGTTAAAGGCTGGAGAAAAATATCAGTGGGTCAGATGAAAAGAGGATAGAGGATTTATGAAGGGGGATCACTTGAAAAGAGGGACTCCAACCCCATTTCATGGCTCTGCTCACATTTGTGTTTTTCAAAGCTTGAGACCATGAAGGCCCATGAATACCACTGCAACAATGGATGAATGAAGGGGATTGGCTCACACCTACATGGGGATTGGAATGCATTCCTTCTCCAAAGGAGACACCTTCTCATATGGTTTGTGGCTGCCCTCATTCCTTTTGCAGTTGTTCATGCATACTTCTAGCATGACTAAATAGTCTACAAACCAGATGCTCCAATTGACAATTATTCACTTCAAACTGTAAACAACAAATCCAATCCTATTCCCGCATCATTGGAGCAATATGTACAGCCAAACAACAATTTTAACAGAAATGGAGGAACTCTGGATGATGATAACAACATTAGGTGAACTACGGATAATCATAACAACACTTTAAACAGTGGAGATGGTGAATGTGATTTATCAATTGAACAGTGGATCCTGACTCCTTTAGGGCCCTTCTATACAAATAAAACTTGTCAGGCTATTCAAGAACATCAAAACTGTATGAAACATGGATGCCTAGATACTGATTATCTACACTACAAATGGAGACCTGATAGTTGTGAGCTTCCACGATTTAATGGAACTAGATTCCTTAATCTTGGATGTAGGAATTAAAAAAAAGAGAGTGAATCGCTTGACAAAAAAGGGGACTCTGTTTTGGAGGAAGAAAACAATGTGTGGGGCGGTTTCATAGAGAGGAGGAAGTCGTTGTGTTTTGGGAAGTGTGACCAGGAGAGGTAGGTCCGTCAGTTATTTGTTTTTCTAGCACAAAAACTAAAATATGTTTGCTGCAATTTTGTTTACCATAGACCCAAATTAAAAACCGTCATTATTTTTTGAATATACCTAAATTTATTTCATTGCAAGATATTTTCATGGCCCTCTCCTTGAATTTATTTTATTTTATATGTAGACTGTTTTCTTAATTCGTCTGATAGCAGGTGTTTAAAAAAAAGGATTATTTGTTTCTGATTTATAATTTTTAGAAAAATAAATAGAGAGGGTTCGATTTGTAGAGAATTCAATGAGTGCATCCATGAAAATAAAAAATGGGACGTCTCCATAGAGATTGCAGAGATCTAAGTCCCATGTAACCCTTTTGGTATACGATGACTTCTCAAATAGATTTTAATTGCAGCTCTTCTTAAGAAATTGAATGCCTTTTTGTGCGGGTCATTATGGTCATTTTATTTCTACTAAATAAACAGTCTTGTAGAAAATGTCCTCTTGAATTAAAGAATGTTATGACACTAAAATACCTTAGTTATATCAATCTACTTATGTGCATTGAAAATTGGTCACAAAATCTCTTATTAAGAAAATCTATCATGCAACCCAAGAATTTAAGAAAGTTTAATTTTACCCTTAAACCAATGATGAGGATGGGTTTTAAATCTAAGTTAGAGATGGTTGATAAAGGATCCGTACGCCATGGGCATTATATATTTAGAGGATTGATATGCTTGAAAGCAATGGATAGCACCCTATTTTTAGGTGATTTTACTATTACTAGTAATTGGAATTTCCTTCGTTTGAATGCTAAGATATAATCGAGAGATGATTATAATATTATCATTATGTTTTAAAGATTGAGTTTGTGGTTAGCATCCTTGGGGACTAATGAGTAAACATTAGTACTCAGGAAAAATATATTAATTAATTAAATTTACTAGATTGATTGCCAGTTAAGGACTTGCCCTCTAAAATTGCTTATCCATTACGTTGAATGTTGAGAGATCATGGTGAGATGATAGGACATTCTTAACCTATAGGCATTAATTGTCGTTGTATACATAGTAAAATCTTATAGATCTACTAAGAGTTGAAATGTAGTGTACTTAGTACATTTTATCTGTTACTTGAGAGTCTAGGATATTGAGTCCTCATGCATGGCCTTGAGTGCTTGTAAAGGCTAAAGATGCACACAAGAAGGCATATATGTCTGCGGGGCATTGATTCGGGCACATTTGAGTCTCCTCATCGGTATGAGTAGTGTACTTGATTCCGTGTGGTGCCATCCCTTCGAGCACGCATGATGACACTCCATCTGATTTACACCCTAGTGTCTTGTACCTTGTAACTTCGTGAGTAGCACCCGACATTTCATTTGATGAGCATCTCTATGTTATGACTTTGGTTTTGTGCATTTTCTTCCATGTTTGCTCCGTGATTGATGTGAGTGTTGGCCATCATGCATACCCTTGCTTTGTTACTCCTATCTGGGACTTGTGACTACCTCCGAGCATAGTGGGGTGGTCTCTTATGAGTCCACATGGTTGGGAAGCATTGCCACCACCATTGGAGACCAATGAACATGTTATTGGAGCACCAGTTAGAGATGTTCTCTCTCTCCATTATTTTATCAGTTGATGTGCTCCTTCAGTTGTTGTATCATATTCATGCCTATGTCATTGTTCTTGTATATTCCTTTATGTAAATTTTGTACTCTTGTGAGAGATGATGTAAATTATAGTAATGAGAAGAAATGTGATGTTGTTTCTTATTTGACTTATAGATTCCAGTGTGGGTATCGAATCTACTTGTACTATGATGAATATGGGTTTAGGTTTATAATTGGATAAGGGATTTAGAAACATTTGAATTAGTGTCTAAAATGAACGTAGTTTTTTTAATGTTTCCTTTGGAGAGTGAATTAGTCCTCTCCTTTGGGTTGTACATTTGGCCATATTTAGCCATGAATGTTGTCAATCTATCGAATCGACAATCGTATCATGTGTATGTTATCTATTTATGTAAAAAAAAAAATATCTTGTCCTGTTTTGGCCCTTACCCTTCGGGATCATGAGGCAGGATGTTACATCTGGTATTAGAGCCCATGTTTACACACTAGGAGCTCTGGCATACTTGAGCCTTCTATGTTTTTCTGTGTTTGGCGTATGTGGCATGATCATGTTATATTGTTTTTTATAGTCTTGATTGCTTTCATGCCTTGGCATGGCATTAGTAGGTTCAGTTACAATCCCATTCTTAGAAATCATGGAGGAAATAGCCTCCTTGGCCTTACCTTACTCAATGGGACTAGAGTGTTGACCTTGGTTGAGAGTCTCCCATGGTTAAGAGTGATCACTCTCCCATGTAATAAGACGAGGGTAGGAATGTTCTGGCTTATGTGTTTGTGGGTTGAAGGTAACTTGGGTTTCCTAATTACCCTCACTTGGATATGCTCTTCTTGTGCCTTCCTTTATGTTGCTAGTGAATGAAATGACCCAAATTGGTCATGAATTGCTCTTTTAATTCCTTCTTGTATTATAGATGTAAAGGATGATAGGATGTAGCTGTTTGCGGATGTGGATAGATTAGTTTGATTGCTCCATGCTCTCTTATAAGTGTTGGATGATTGCTGATTTTTCTTATAACATCTTAATGTTCTTGAGTTACTACAATTTATCATCCTTGATAACATATTGAAGTCATTGGAATACTAATGGTGCCTTAAACTTCCCCTCAGTAGAATTTACATGTTTGTATGATGAATATTGGATGGCATGTAATGTCTTGACTTGAGATGAAATCTATCTTTCTCTCCTCTTCTTAGTTGTCAATAGTTAACAAGATGTTAGAATAATGGCATATGGGTTTAATTAGCACGTGAAAGTTGCAATAAGTAAAAGAATTAGTGAAGAATAACTTATGTTTGTTATGGTTATGCAATTGAAACTGATTACATGTTTATGAGTAACTCCTTATTTAATGAGTTTACATGAGAACGATAATTATTTGTGGATATATCTTGTTGATGAAATTTGATCTCCTCAATTGCATTGTGGTTTTAATGAGATCATATAAGTGAACACTTGTAATTTAATGCAAACTGAAAATAGTGAATGCTAAGGTAATAAGAATATTGCATATCTTGCTTTGAGTGAGCAATTGAATGCCATTGACATAGCCAATTTTACTTATGCTTATATGTATGGATGTGAATGTTGAGAAATGACTAGGGTTCCTCTACCAAATTCCTTTAATTATGTTGCTAGTTCTTATTTTCTTCTAAAGGAATGGTATTATTGTGACTTGTGATATCATGTCGCATTATGTGTTATTATGAGATGTATATCATTATGTGAATATAGAAGAATGCAATGATGATAGTGATGATACTATACATGCTCATGTATTATTGCATTATGTTGAAAGCATTGCCAGTGCATCTATGATGTTATGGGTAAATGAGTTGCCCTTGTGAAAAGAGAAAATTGGTATGGATGTTTGGGAGTACTTATTCTTGGGTAAAGTTGTATATTTTGCATCATGTTGCATAGTCATATGTGGGATATTGTTATGCCTAGGTAAGAGAAATCACGATTGTATTCCCCGTGTTGTGAACATCCATTGATGTATTCCTATTGAGTATTTTGATTAACCAGTGCTTGAGATGTGTGCCCATGGGATGGTGGTACTGCATACCCATCCATGGAGGATATGTATGGATTATGTCTATGGGAGAAAACTATACCATCTATGTGTTTTCTATTGTCACCCTATCGACTGCCAACCCGAGGGTTGTTGATAGGTCAATATGTGGAGGGGTAGTACCAGCAACAAAGTTCCTTGGGAGGGAATTGCATGGCATATGTATAATGGTGGCGCGAAATGATGACAATCATTTCAACCTCATGGGAAAGTACTCACTACTTCCCCTTATTTATGGACCAGATACTTGGTTCATACAGTGTTAGCCTAATCTGCACAGTTATTGAGGATGACATTATTTTATGATATGAGCACTTGGGACAGCTATGATCTTACCCTAATGTGATTGTTTTAGATATGATGCCACCCCCCCAATTGGTGTTCCAACATAGTGTTGGTGAGGATGTTGTGTCGGTGATGGTAGAGAGATGAGCTCGAGGACATGATACCATGTACATAGATGCATGAAGGAGAAGTATATATACATGTTATGTTCCTACTTGTACAGCGTGGAGTGAGTGCTAGCACAGAGTAGAGGGTTCACTCAAGATTGCCTTGATTCTGATTGGTTGGCATGTGAGTGGAATCTAGCCATGTGCACCTGTGACTTGGTGTGTTGCCGCACGTGCTTTCTCCATGGGTACACACTATGCGGGATGTTCCTATGAGTAGGACATTGCCATGGGGTATATGGCCATTGCGTGCTTTCTCTGCTTGGCCTATACCATGCACAGTTGTGTCGCATGAGGTATGTGACTTGGGAGTTCTGGCACAATAGCTTTCCATGTGAGGGTTGCATGAGTTGGTCGTACCCATATGAAGGACTATGGAGATAGTCACACTTGTTTTCCGCCTTCCTCGTATGGTGACTAGTGATAGTCACGTAGTGTTGTGATATGTATATTTCAAAGATTTTGAATCTTCTTTTCAGTTATTGGTGACTTTTATTTTTCTTGTGTGGACTAGCACTTTACTTTATCTTGCTTGTATTGGTTTAGCCACGGATTATGATTTTCTTTGGCATGTAACTCGTGGTTACATTTGATTTGTTGTTTAAACTATACACATTTTTCTTATTTTACTATTGGAATTGAGATTTATTCTTCATTATTTATATTCTTGTTGGCTAAGCTAATTGACTTTTTTATCTTTGAATACTAGTCTTGTGTTGTGGTGTGATTCCTCATTGGGTATGGTGAGATCCACTCGTTTGAGTGTATACGAGGAAGTAGACATAGGGAAACCCTTGAGGATGGGAGTATGTGTGAGCTATTCTAAGCTCTAATTCACTACCTTTCTATTGTTGGACTATCTTTTGGAGGCTAAAACCCTTACACAAACAAGAGATATGTCATTGTGGCTTGTATGGAAGGGCTCACTAGGTGGGTCAATGCCATCAAGACACATGGATTTGGATATTGGATATGGTTATTAGTTATGGACTCATGGATATGTTGGATTTGGATGGTACTACGATATCCACATGAACCTTGGTGTAGCCTTGTGATGTGAATAAGTATGTATGTATATGTAGGTGGTACAATTGTCATGTATGTAGTTGCATATTAAAATATGGAAGAGAACAAAATTTGCATCATTATGCCTTAAAAAGTGACAAACTATTGCATTATATGTAAAGAGATGTCATGCATGTTATGAAATCAGAGTTTGAAATTATGTATATGTGTGTATGTGTGCTCCATTTTATAAATAGCTGCATATGAAAGTTAGAGAATTGAAATTTTTATGTCTTGAAAGTGCATTTTGCTGTAAATTATGAGAAAAATGTGTGGTTTATGCTAGAATTACATGGTTATATGTTTATATATTGTTATCAATGCTTTCAGATGATCATGGACAGGAAAGGGATGATGTAGTAACACTCATATCTAAGAGGCTTACTATGTCATGACCCTCTTCCTAATGACCATTGATGCTTCAGCTATTATACGATATATGTACATGTTCTTTAACGTTTGCTTGGAGTGTTGCATGTACTATGTATCAACTCCGCCTGGATTCACAAGCCCGAGCATACTCGTATTCCCCGATGGTGTTTACTGGAGATAGTCAAAGGCCCTATTCCCTACCCTAGCCACTGTACCCTACTAGTGCAATGTTCATGTGTTGTTGTCCTATCATTTGAACCTTACTTAACAGTAATGTCCGGATTGACCCTTTATGGTCATGTGTAGTTTGCCAATGCGGTGGTTGAGGCTTTTCTCCTTGGTTTCTATTGATTGTTCAATGTGGCTTCCTTGGCATCATTCTTTATTTTGATTACAGAAAATTATTTTATGCTAATGTATATTTTGTAGGAAATTACTGCCTTGCCTATTCCTTGCCCATGTACTGGGACTAATTGCATGTAATTGTGCATGTGATAACCTAATTTTTTTAATAATTGCATTGAGTTTCATTGACTAGTGTGTGCTTTGGCTGCATCTTAGCATTTGCAGGCTTCTAGGAGTAAGCCTAGTGCTAGGAGGGTAGGATGTAACAACCCTCCCTATTGGTGGTGAAAGTTGAACGTGAGTGGATGTGAACTTCTTGTTATATTATTTTATTTCATTTCTTCCCCATGCCATATAATGGCTTGAGCAGAGTTGGTGTAGAGTAAATGCTCCAAAATATCTGGAGGGCTAGTGTGAATTTACGGAGGATGGAGGATGCCATAGGGTAGGTTTCCCTCCTTTTGCTGGTCAATGCCTGAATGTTAAAGGTTGGAGAAAAATATCTACACGGGTAGATGAAAAGATGATGGAGGATTTATGAAGGGGCATTTCTAGAAAAGAGGGACTGTAACCCAATTTTAGGGCTCTTCTCACATTTGTGTTTTTTGAATCTTGAGACCATGAAGGCCCATGAACACCACTGCAACAATGGAGGAATGAAAGGAATTGGCTCACACCCACATGGGGATTGGAGTGCATTCCTTCTGTAAAGGAGATATCTTCTCATATGGTTTGTGGGTACCCTCATTCCTTTTGCAGTTGTTCATGCATACTTCTATCATGACCAAACAATCTACGAACTAGACAATCCAATTGAGGATTCTTCACATCACACTACAAACAGCAGATCCAATCATGTTCCCACGTCATTGAAGCAATATACATAACCAAACAATAGTTTTAACGCTATTGGAGGAACATTAGATGATGATAACAACATTGGGGGCACTATGGATGATCATAATAGCACTTTAAATAGTGGAGATGGTGAATGCGATTTATCAATTGGATAGTGGATCCCGAATCATTAAGGGCTGTTCTATACAAATGAAACTTGCCGGGCTATTCAAGAACATCAAAACTGCATGAAACATGGATGCCTAGATACTGATTATCTACACTAGAAATGGAGACTTGATAGTTGTGAGCTTCCAACATTTAATGCAACTAGATTCCTTAATCTTGGATGTAGGAATTAAAAAAAAAAAAGAGTGAATCGCTTGAAAAAAAAGGGGACTCTGTTTTGGAGGAAGAAAACCAAGTGTGGGGCAGTTGTTGTTGGGAGTATTAAGCCTTAGCTAAGGGTGCATAGAGGGGAGGAAGTTATTTTGTTTGGGGGAGTGTGACTAGGAGAGGTAGGTTCATCAGTTATTTGTTTTTCTAGCACAAAAACTAAAATATGTTTTGTTGCAATTTTGTTGACCACAGACCCAAATTGAAAACCATTGCTATTTTTTTAAATATGCCTAAATTTATTTCATTGCATGATATTTTCATGGCTCTTCTCCTTGAATTTATTTTATTTTATATGCAGACTATTTCCATAATTCGTCTTATAGCAAGGGTTTAAAAAAAAGATTATTTGTTTCTGATTTATAATTTTTAGAAAAAGAAACAAAGAGGGTTTGATTTGTAGAGAATTCAATAAGTGCAGCCATAAAAATAAAAATTAGGACGTCTCCATAGATATTACAGAGATCTAAGTCCCATGTAACCCTTTTGTTATACGATGACTTCTCAGATAGATTTTAATTGTAGCTCTTATTAAGAAATTGAATGCCTTTCTATGCGGTTCATTATAGTCATTTTATTTTTACTAAATCATACAGTCTTGTGGAAAACATCCTCTTGAATTAAATAATGTTATGACACTAAAATACCTTAGTTGTGTCAATCTACTTATGTGCATTGAAAATTGGTCACAAAATCTCTTATTAAGAAAATATTTCACGTAACTCAAGAATTTAAGGAAGTTTATTTTTACCCTTAAACCAATGATGAGGATGGGTTTTAAATCTAAGTTAGAGGTGATTGATAAAGGATCTATACGTCATGCACATTATATGTTTAGAGGATTGATATGCTCAAAAGCAATGGATAGCACCCTATTTTTAGGTGATTTTACTATTAGTAGTAATTGGAATTTCCTTTGTTTAAATGCTAAGATATAATCGGGAGATGATTATGACATTATCATTATGTTTTAAAGAAATGAATTTGTGGTTAACATCCTTGGGGACTAATTAGTAAACATTAGTACTTGGGAATAATATATTAATTAATTAAATTTACTAGATTGATTGTCAGTTAAGGACATGCCCTCTAAAATTGTTTATCCATGACGTTGAATGTTGAGATATCATGGTGAGATGATAGGACATTCTTAACCTATAGGTATTAATTGTCATTGTATACATAGTAAAATCTATTAGATCTACTAAGAGTTGAGATGTAGTGTACTTATTACATTTTGTCTATTACTTGAGAGTCTAGGATATTAAGTCTTTGTGCATGGCCTTGAGTGATTGTAAAGGCTAAGGATGCACATGAGAAGGCATATCCATCTACGGGGTGTCGCGTTATCCATCTACTGGGTGTTTATTTGGGCATGTTTGAGTCTCCTCATCAGTAGGAGTAGTGTACTTGATTCTGTGTGGTGCCGTCCCTTTGAGCACGCATGATGACACTCCATCTGATTTACACCCGAGTGTCTTGTACCTTGTACTCATGAGTTCCACCTGAAATTTCATTTGATGAGCATCCTTATGTTATGAATTTGGCTTTGTGCATTATTTTCTATGTCTGCTTCGTGATTGATGTGAGTGTTGGCCATCATGTATACCCTTACTTTATTACTCCTATCTGGGCCTTGTGTCTACCTCCGAGCATGGTGGGTGGTCTCTTATGAGTCCACATGGTTGGAAGGTGTTGCCACTGCCATTGGGAACTAGTGAATAGGTTATTGGAGCCCCAGTTGGAGATGTTTTCTCTCTCTCTCTATTACTTTATCAGGTTATGTACTCCTTTAGTTATTGTATCATATTCATGGCTACACCATTGTTCTTGTATATACCTTTATGTAAATTTTGTACTCTCTTGCGAGAGATGATGTAAATTATAGTAATGAGAAGAAATGTGATGTTTCTTATCTGACTTATGGATTCCGGTGTGGGTATTGGATCCACTTGTACTATGATGATTATGGGTTTAGGTTTATAATTGGATAAGGGGTTTAGGAACATTTTAATTGGTGTTTAAAATAAACGTAGTTTTTACAATGTTTCCTCTGGAGAGTGAATTAGTCATCTCCTTTGGGTTGTCCATTCAGCCATACTTGGCCTTGAATGTTGTCAATCTATCAAATCGGCAACAGTATCATGTGTATGTTATCTATTTATGTAAAAAGAAAATGATCTTGTCCTCTTTTGGCCCTTACCCTTCAGGGTCGTGGGGCGGGATGTTACATCTTTTTTTGACTTGTTTTTGTTAGGGCTTTAGAGGGGTGTTGTTCTTTTTCCTTCTTCATTTGGGTTTGTTTGATTTTGTCTTGCTAGTTAGGTTGCCTAATTTGTGTTTCTCACCCTCATCGATTTGTATATTTTTCATTTGTAATCCTTTTGTGGTAGTCTTAATTTTCCTCGGTCTCTTCTTTTTTTTTCTTGGGTTCCCTATAGGTGGTCCTTTCTTCCTTATATATTTTATTTTCTTTTGTTGTGTCCTACTATATATATATATATATATATATATATATATATACATACATATATATATTAATATATATTAATGTATTAATATATATACGTATATATTGAGCTATTTTTCCCATGTGGCTATATTTTCTTGGTAAATACTCTTTTATTCTTTCTTTTGTTTTTTATGTCCTCTAGCTTTGTTACTATTGTCTCTTCTCCCTAGAGACTTCTTGCATCCTGCACAATCTTTCACCCTCATTTTTAATCAGATTGGGTCTGCAATTTTATCATTTTCATTCTCTTCTCTTTCTCTTTTTCCCCTGATGATGGATCACGGATTGTGATCCAAAATATTGAGAGAAAAATCCTGATCACTATCAAACCTAGAAGCACTCAATCACAACACTATGGATTGTGGAAAATTAATGAATTCCATCAAAATAGTTAGTCATCATTAATGATAATTATCTTTCATAAAATATTTGCAATTCACAACAATTTAAAATAATCAAATATTGTACCCAAACATAGCATAATGCCTCATGTCAAAATAATTAAATACTTGAAAGTATCAAATAATTAAGTATTGTTAAATGGGTTGTGACATTCTTTCCCTCTAGGAAGAGTCATTGCCTTGATGTCTAACTAAAGAACTCAAAGTAAATAAATAGATCATCAAAATAGATGTGTCCCAAGTAACATTTTTTTTCATAATATTGATTCTATTGAGCCTTGTACTAGACCAATTTTTTTATTTTGTAACTTAATTTTGTGCTCTTCAAGGATTCACATGGTTTCTACCCAAACCACTCCTAGATCACCAACCTATAAAGCCTACCAATAAAAAATGTGAGAAGCATCACGATGATATGGTTTAAGAAAGGAAACATGAAACACATTGTGGATTCGATCAAGAGTAAGTGGTAGAGCAAGTCTATGGGTAACTGGGTTGATTACTTTCAAGACTTCAAATGACTCCACATAACTAGGTGCAAACTTGACTGACTTGTTAACAGAAATAGAACTCTTTTAGGGTTTGACCCTTATAAAAACCTTATCTACTACAACAAACTATCTCTGAATCTTGTTCTTGTCTACATTTCTTTTCTATCTATCATAAGCTTCCTTTAATATCCACTTAATCACTCTCGGTGCCTAAATAAGGAGCACTATGTGCCTCCTCTAGAATTGTAGTCCTTAATGTACCTTGATTAGGAATATGCATCCTTCCATTAAATATTAACAATCAATCTATCTCAAACTTATATCAATCAAAGTTGTGATTGGTAGGGTAATTCTCAAGGGCTAACTTAACCAATAAATAATGTGCATCTTCTTGCAATTGACCGAGTATAGGTACTACCTAAAGGTAGGTTGAATTGTTGTTATAATAGAAAGATGCATTCACTTGCTAAGGGCATTGTTGTTCGATTTTTCTTTCCTTTGATAAAATCAATATCAAAATCATAGTCACTTATAAATTCTAACCATCACCTTTATTGAGCACTCAAGTTTGGTTGCATGAATATGTACTTGAATCCTAAATTGTCTATCTTGAGATCAAAAGGTTTCCCTAATAGAAAAATTGTCTCCACATCTAGAAAGCATGCACAATCGCTAGAAGAATTATAAGTATGGATCTGTTTTGGGCTTGAGCATGATGAAGAGGTGAACACTTACATCCTTGCATGATTCTTTCATACACACATACATACCTCATCAATTGGGCGAACCGCACTTAAGGGTAAGAAGTAGAAAATTGACTAAGGCACTCACAGTGCACATCTCAAGGAAGAATCAACTGAATTGGTCTACACTTCTCCAAAAAGAAGGATTTAATCTTGCAGTTCTAAAGATAATTTCCACTATGTATTTACATGATATATTCATGTTTTCATCTCCTCAATACTTTATCTTGAGAAGTTACAAGGGACAGTGTATTGACCATCATCTCGATAGAGTAGTGTAGTAATAAGGATATAATGGAATGCTCCGCATTCCTTTGGAAGAGATCTATTTGTCATGTGGTTCTAAAGAATAACTAAGATATATATGAGGCATGTTGTAATGAAACGTCAGGTGGTTTGGTGGTCCACAGAGATAGTACTTAAGAAACATAAGCAATATAGTCTGTTTTGGAGCCTATATACATAAGTTAAGTTCTACATAAGTTGAAAACATGTATAGATCTATCACTTGAGCATATGTCAAGGTATTATATGGTCTTTAAGGTACATAGGGTATGATCTACATGTAGATAATTCTCATTTTCTGGTACCACACTAAAGTATCGTGTCTGCAAGTAAAGTTCTAAGTACAACTGTCCTCCAGAACCCTGATTATCCAAGTAATCTTTTGAATACCTCCGAAAACATTAGATAAAGGTGTGTAGATTTCATATGTAGCATATATTGATGTCCAAGTTCATTCACAAGTGGTTTTAAGTCTTTCATTTCACCACAACATCATCTCTTGAGATGCAAAGTCGACTACAAGGTCTAAAAAACTCTGTCTTCTAAAGAGAGGCATGTTTCTTGTCTCATCGATGTAAAATTTGATGTTATACTTCTTTAGAAAGGTATATTTATATTGTTGAGATCATACATGAATGAATCCTTGGTCCACATTAAGTTTTTATTTTCTCCCTTATTGCATGAAGATGAACAATTAGTAGTATGGAATAGTTTGAGCCGACTGGTTATGTATCTGACATGTGCGGAGGATCCTGATCAATTCCCTTAACTCTGGAAAGTAGGAAAATATATTTCTTGATATCCCTTATGAACCTCTAAGGTCCACAACAATTTTTTCCTATTATATTATGTATGGATGCTGACTTGTGAAGAGCTACACGTTTCATTTAGTGTTGATTGTGTTCCAACCTAATTAGTGTTTTGAAGTGATGCGGAGGATATGTATAGAGGTTAAATTTCATTTTAAATTAAACAATGTGAATATGAGAATAAATTAGATGTGTTCTGTTGGACAGAAAAGTAGACTACATTACTAGCATAAATAAGATGTGTTCTGTTGGGACTAGAAATTTTTTTCACATTTTCTAGCTTCCATTAGTTTATACAACCACTATGTAACTCTATGAACAAAAAAAATTGCCACAATTTGTGTGATAAGATCCATATTGAGACCTGTGTTAACGTATAATCCCAATTCCTTCATTCTGGTAGATAAAAACCTTAGATTAATCAATTTCAGCAAGACCCTAGTCATATTTTCCCAATCCATGAATCATATGTCTATACAAAACACATTTTGTCCATAATTGGGAAGAGACAAATGAAGTCTTATCGATGAGAATTCAAAAACAACACAAGTTGAAGTATTGACAGAAGTAGAGGTCGGAATAAAATTTCCAAAACATACTAATAGCAGAGGTCATACCGATAGACTTTTTCGGATGGATAAGCACTTGGTCTCATCAATGGAGTTAAATACAATTGCATCGGGAAGAAGTATATGATTAGGAAAGACCATAGAAATCTCTCCAATATCATAGATCATTTCGATGGTGAAAGCCAAGGAAATATTTTCAATAAAAGCCTTACCAAAGAACAAAATGACAATTGAAAAGTATGTATATCAGGAAGACTAGCGTCATCAGAGCACAAGGTTTAAGTCTTGCTGACTTTGTAAGTCACAGAGATCATAAAAGACCTTCAGAGAGAGTCATACAGATGTATAAAACAACAAATAGAACTCATTATTATAAGCAGACAGATCAGAATGAAGACCTTATGTCCCATCAAGTTCATTAGTCATGGTCATGAATAGTTTTCGGTAAGAGACACCCACTTTCATTTTGATAAAGTAAATTCCATGATTCTATCAGATAAACTCAAAATGTAAGAACCACATGATAGCCTAATAGCGATGGTTCCAGTCAAGCTGATGACAATGTAAACACTCGCTCATGTGTTAGGTAAACCTTATAATGTCTTCCCAAAGCATTAGAAATCAAAGAAAAAGAGGCTAAGCCTATCTATAGGAGGATTAAAGGGTCTTCCCAACAATGATATACTATATCAAAAGGACATTTGGTTGGTCACAATAATTGAGTTATAAAACATATAAGTAAAATTGCATCAGATGAAGCATATAGATTGACATAAAGTTAAGGAAGTCTCCCCGACAATGAAAGTTGTGTCGATTTGACATTTCAAATTTTGAAAAACTGGCCACATTAATTCACAGGAGAAGACATTAATGGAGACTAGAAATAAAATCCCCTGTAAAAACATTCCAAATCAAAGCAATTGAAACCAGAGGAGATTTTCTAAGGCACAACAAAAAGCGTGGGGATAAAACAAAGCACAAAAGGATTCAACAATCTCTGCAACCATAGGTAAGCACATAAACTCCTCTGTAATTGAAAAATTGAAGTCCATCTCTGCTATTCCTAGTAGGGTTAGAATGGAGACACCCACAAAAATGAAAGTTAGAAAACAACAAGGGGAAACAAGTGAAGCTAAGAAACAGAAAAATGAGGAGGGGAAAGAAGAAAATGTGAAAGAGCGAAAGCTAAACTAGGACCTCATAGATCAATTACCTGGTTCAGGTCCTAAGACGAGAAGGTCCGCACATCTTAGGGATGATATAGAGAAATTAGAAGATAAATGTAAACACATTGGCAATATATGGACACCCATCTAAGGGTACAAATTGTTTAAGTTTCATTGTAATAGAAGAATTAGGAGTGCACCTATTTGCAACCTGTGGAACTTCAATTTGGGGAAACTGGTTGTGCCAGATGTGTTTATGAACATAGATCTCCTAAAACCCTTGGCCACCTATTACAATCAAAATCTTCAAGCTATTTGCAACCCGCATGGCGAACCTTTTATACACTTGTCAAAAAATGCAATATGTGAAGTATTTAATCTAGATGACCTGTGTAATGAACCCATAATACATGAGGACTTGGAAAAGGAATATTGGAGGATGGATACCACATACAAAGGGTGGAGACTCCCACTTCACGGGCCTAGGGTAGAAGGGTGCACAGTGCCCCTTGAGGGCAATGATGGACCTCCATTTCATGTGGATTTGTTTGAACCATATATGAAATACAACTACTATTCAATTAGCGAGGTCTTAGGATCAGAGGTTTCTGAATTCATGACAATTGGACCAATGGTGATAGCAACTGATATACAATGTCATAATGCCAGGCCTTTTCATTATGCTACATATGTCTTCAAGGAGATTGATTCTGGGTTAATGGCTATTAAAAACAACTCCCCCACACTACACTTCAAACATTACTCATTGCTTATGTACATGATACTATATTATGGTTAGGAAATTGGGATGTGGCTAGAAGAGTTGATGATCACACAATTGGACAAGAAGGGACAACCATTACCCATGCAATTATGGACTAGTGTGTGGGATAATAGATTTGTAAATTCCAATTATATTTACTTTGAGGAATATTTTGTAAAAACTTTGTAAAGATTCTTTAGCCAGCCTTGTGATATTCCTTGTCTGATGAAATTAAGAGATTTCTGAGGCCAAAAGACTTCAATGGGCCTCCAACTATAACACACAACTGGGGAGACTAGTATTGTTTCCTTGCCTCTACCATGAATCAAGTCTATGGCTTTGAGGACACACAATTTTTCTACCAAGACTGTTCCAGACAGGATAGCATATTTGGAGATTGTCAGACAAATGGACTACTCCAATGTGATGAATCTAAGTGCATATGATAAACAATTGTTTATGCCAAGCACATTGTGTTTTGGAGATTTCACCATAGTGTCAAGAGATGGGTATGATCTCGTTCGGGATAAATTGCTACATTACAACATGAAATGTATAGAGTAGAGGAAAGGTTTTGATCCTAAAGATTTTATAGATTATGCAAGGAAGAAGCATAATCTCAGTGGATATGCACACATACCTTATCCACATGATGATGTAATAAGAAATATGGAGGGAGTAGAGGTTGAATTAGTCATTGACATATATAATAGAGAGATAGATCATAGGAGGAAGGAATACAGGAAGTGGAACTACTATCCTCTGGTGGTGAAGAATTGTTAGATGAAGATGAACCCCATGTACAAACTGATAGAATTCCCAAATGTAGAATTGAATACCAACCTCCTAGCATGGAACATGAGGTTGAAGAACAAGTTGATACAGATGCCAGATAGTTGGCATATGATTCATTTATTTCTGATAACCAATTTATTCATTCTCCAGAGTTTAAGTCCTTTTTGTACAAATACAAAGGAAAAGAAGTTAGGGAATCCATTGAAAATGTCACACCTGATAATGAAAAATAATTGTTAAGTGTACTAAATACAATTGTGGATAATGAGATGAGAAGTATGACCCCTGATAAAGGTAGATAGCTACTAAGAGAAACTGGTGTGATGATATTTCCAGGATTGGATATGAATTTAGCATTGGTATTTGATAGTTTCTTACATAATATTGATGACATATATAAGCTTACTCTAGAAGGAGTAACAAAATTATACATGGGAAAAAAATATAACAATGATGAAAACTCACTTATGATCTAGGCTTTGTATACACGTCACAAAATAATTTCAGTCACTGATACTGAAAAAGCATTCGGGCATGTTATCAGATTGAATGTGGGAGAAACAAATCCCATAATCACTGCTGATATTGGGATTAATGTGGCAAAATTAAACAAGGCCCAAATCCAGATGTTGATCAAAGAAAGAGACATGTATAAGTTGAGTTGTGAGAGAATGACAAAGGAGAATGATTTATTGAAAGATACAGTCAAAGGTGATTTTGAAGGATCTGTTGGTTATTTTTCCCGAATCGGCAGTGGGTTTTCCAGTTCCAATGCACAGGCAGATTTAGCCAACAGATACGGGAGGTTGCGTGAGCTGCGTCCCCTTCACTTCTGGTTCTACCGCACCAAGGGGTGTATCCCTATAGCTAAATATGTAACATTTGACTCACCCAATGACACAAAGATATAGCTTTACAACAACAGGAAGAATACTCTCATGTATGGACCAAGATTTGAGTGATAAATCACAAGTTTGGCAACACTCTTGGACATGTTTGTCTAGTTCAAGCTGAGAGCATGCAGGGGTTCCTAATCCTACTCCTACAACTAACAAGATGGAAAAATGGAATGATTAGTTTTATGGATTAGATGCAAGACAGGGGGTTTTGGATCATAACTACTTCACAAGGGTAGACCGGTGCCTATCCCAGGGCAAGGAGTCAACTAGACATATACACAAGAACGGATTGCATTTTGGATTAGAGTTTCAAGGGGTTAGATTGATGCTTGCCTTACAAATATCACCCAATGATGGGTATTTCACTACCTCTACTTCCAGATATCCCAGTTGACATACAATCTCCTCCATACTCGACCTAAAACAATTTAATCCACTCCTTGAATGGAAGTCTAAAGATCAAGCATGCAATACATAAATCTATATTCTAGAATTTGAGGAACCCTTAGCAACCAAATTCAGAAGAAGAAATGCATGCAACATGTGGAGAGGGACAGCTAGATACATGCCATAAGCATTTTTCATATAAAACAACACTGAAACTGAAAATGTATGCAATGTACATTCAAGATGCAACTCATAAGCTCCACAGAGATACAACAACCAGGAAAATGCTCTATTTTTCGTTATTCACACAAAAAATTGCCCAAGTCTTCAACAACCCAAATGAGAAACACAGTCTGCCTTTTATACCAATACTGTGTACTCAGCAAAATTAATTACAATGCAAATCAAAAATCCACCAAATACAATGCATGAGAAATGGCGCTCAGAAACAATAAATACAACAGAGAGACAAAGAGGAATGAGCAGGTGAACTTGGGATTTGCATCGCCGCCCAGGGATTTTCTTCATCAATCAGGTGGTTGACCTGTCAACCCCATCGATCATCCTCTACAAGTCCACCATTATTGCCTCACCTACCCACAAGCCCCTTTGAAATGTAGTACGAATGCATCTGCTACTTTCCCGCTCAAAAATGATTGCAAATACATAGGAAAAAACCTTCGCTGCGGGCTCAAAACACCTTTGAAAAGTCGTAAACCAATAAAAATGTGCCACGTAGGCACCTCATGCTTCTATCGCTGACTTCTCCTTTCCTCCATTTTGCCTTTTCACCCTTGTATATGCAAAAACATATGCATATACAATCGCTCTTTAAATCTTTTTATATGCAGGATGTAAATACACGCAACTGCTCAATATACAAGGTAGATCCCAAGCTATCATAGAGCAAATTGGAATTATCAATCAGGTCCACCTTGCATCTTCCTTCTTGCATCTTTCCTTGTATATGCGCATATACAATCAACTTATACATACAAGGCGTGGATTTCAAATTTTTATGAAGCATGCTGAAGTAGCTTTGAAATCCAACTTGTACCTAACCTTTGTATATCGGCACACATACAAGCATCCAATATACATGTCGCAGATGCCAGTGCTTTATCTGCCAACTTTGACTTTTCCTTTGGGTCTGGAATGTATATGTTTCATTGCACCTGTCACTTTGTATATGCAAAAGCATGTACAAGCACCTTATATACAAGTCAGAGCTCAAATATTTATTCATTGCATTTCATTCCTCCATCGTATCCGGGTTATATCTCTTCACTTGTATGTTCGAACATACAATCACTTTATACAAGTGGCGAGCCCCACCATACATATCTCTGCCTCACTACTGTAGCAAATGCATCTACGCCCTTGTATATTTTTCAATACATATCTATATGTAAGCTGGTATACAAAGTGGGAATATTCCTGGGAATCTGTGAAAGATTCCCCCTCTGTATATGCACATTCTAAGCCCGATATGCATTCAGAAATGCATCTAACTCATTTTTTCAAAGGGTGATGGAGTTTTCTGACCCACCAATGCATATTTTGCCTGCATGTATATACAAACACCCTTGTATATACAAAAACACCTGCACCTTAACTAATTTTGGCATTCTTTCAATTGTAGAGGCCAAAAGTGTTAGAATTTTTGGATTCTTGGGAAGGGGCCTGCATATTTAAATTGTTAAAACCTGATTGCTTATGCAAGCACCACTAGCAGCTCTAGCTTAAAACCCTAAACATAAATGATTACCAACACAGGCTCTGTCTGGGGATGCATGCCTCTTGTAGGCATGGCGAGAACCTTAGAATCTCTAATTTCGTAGATTGGACCTTATCCATTGGGCAACAGAGTCGAAGCAATGCACCAACCTGCACACAAAACACATTTATTAAAAATCACTTGGTGGCCTAGGGCCACCAAAAAGGAAAAACCAAACTTTTCCTTTATCAAACACCCAGTTTTCTTTTGATTTCTTCAAATGAAGCCTGAAAACTTTTAACTGTCTGCAGCACCCAGTATTGCAATTATTTGTGATACTGCTTATTTCTTTTTCATTGACAAATCTACAACCAGCTTCATCAGCATACATTATTATGAATTGTAGAATGTCATCATCATAAGAGTCACTGATGTTGCTCGGGAAAATGTCAAACTCACATGAAACAAATGAATCCACATCAGAATTTTGCCCTCCTTCAAAAAATAAGAGCTCCTTTGTATCAAACATGCAATATTCAGGCACAAGCAACATCTCATAATCAAATTTGTCTTTATAATCATTCAGATATTCATCATCATTGTGTTCAGTAATTCTATCATTTATGTCCACCTGGAACATCTCAAAAGAAGGTAGAAATAAATCAGAATGCAGCCCTACACTGAAAGCTTCATAGTCACCCCTGCAACCAGTACTATCCCCAACTATATGAGCACACACATCTGTAACTTGTCCATCCACCTCTGAATAGTGACCCTGTTGTTCCTCTTCACCAATGCCCTGATAATCAAAAATAAATTTCTCAACCTCTGCACTGTGAAGGTGGTCAGAATCTTCAAGGAAACACTCATATTTAGCATCCATATATATTTCATCATCTGAAAGGCTCACATATGCATCTGAATGCTGATAATCACCAATGTATTCACTGCGATCCCTTGAAACTGTATCTCCTATATTTAGAGTGAAGCTCTACATATCCACCTCATATAAGCATTCAGGAATATTTGGGATATGCCTATCACTGCAAGACACAACTTCATGTATATCTTTTGTTTGGTCAGTAGAAGGACATTTTGTGTCTACAGGCTTCTCTTCTAGAGGCTGATAACAGTCTTCATTTTCATCATTACAAAATGTGCCTACATATTCTACAACATTTTCTTCATACATCACATCATGGCTGCACACATTATTTTGGAATATATTTCCCTCTGCAAAATCATCCTTTAATGAACATTGTGGAAAAGTAGAAATACATTCACTTTGATAACTGTTTTGACAACTTGCAGCCATGAAACCTACTGGCATTCCATATTTCTCATTGTTTTCAATATCCATAGCAAATTGGTAGGCCTGGGGAAGTGTGGATGGTTCTTTATCTCTTAATAAATAACTCATTTCTTCATTGAATGTAGCCAAATAAATTGCTAAGCATAATGCATTATTAGGTCTCATATATTCAAGGATCTGCTTGAGCAACTTAATAAATCAAAGATTAAAAGCTGGAACCAGTTCCTCATCTTCCTTTTGGATATTCATGAAATGTATGATCAATGAGGCTAAATCAAATCTTTCACCAAACTGCTCTAGGAATGCAATTTCTAAATTTACCCATGAAGAAACTGAACACACAGGCAGGTCTGAAAACCAAACCCTAACATCATCTTCTAATGACTAAACAAAGAGTCTCATTACTACATCTTCATCTTCTATCTCATAATCTTTTATTAAATTACAAAATTTTTGTAGATGTTTGTTTGCCGATTCAGAATCTGATCCACTATATTTTGGCAAACATTTTCTAATTTTATTTGGAATAGCATTTGGGTAACCACATATTCCTTTAAAATTTAGGGCTTTATATCTCTTAATAAAAAATGGTCTTCTTTCAGGACACAACCAGGATTGCTGTTCTAACTCATCATTTTTGAAAAGATGGAATACCTGGAAATATGTTGCAGCTTTGATAGGTTCAATCAATAGAGTCGCCACCTCTCATAGAGAGGACAAAATATCAACAAGGCATTTGTATTTTCTAGATTCACCATGCCAGCAGAGCACCACATCGTCATTTTTTTATCTTGCTGCAACAACTCCACTGGAAACTAGATTTTCCAGCCCTCCAATCACTTGACTCTCTGTTTCTCCCCAGCATAGTCTCCAAATTTGTTGGTTATTTTTTCTATATCGGTAGTGGGTTTGCCAGTTCCAATGCACAGGTAGATTTGGCCAACAGATATGGGAGGTTGTGTGAGCTACCTCCACTTCACTTCTGGTTCTGCCACACCAAGGGGGGTATCCCTATAGCTAAAGATGTAACATTTGACTCAACCAATAACACAAAGATATAGCTTTACAATAATAGGCAGAATACTCTCATGTATGGACCAAGATTTGAGTGATAAATCACAAGTTTGGCAACACTCTTGGACATGTTTGTCTGGTTCAGGCTGAGAGCATGCAGGGGTTCCTAATCCTACTCCTACAACTAACAGGATGGAAAAATGGAATGATTGGTTTGATGGATCGGATGCAAGATAGGGGGTTTTGGATCATAACTACTTCACAAGGGCAGACTGGTGCCTATCCCAGGGCAAGGAGTCAACTAGACTTATACACAAGAATGGATTGCATTTTGGATTAGAGTTTCAAGGGGTTAGATTGATTCTTGCCTTACAAACATCACCCAAGGATGGGTATTTAACTGCCTCTACTTCTAGATATCCCAGTTGACATACAATCTCCTCCATACTCAACCTAAAACAATTTAATCCACTCCTTGAATGGAAGTCTAAAGATCAAGATGCAATACATAAATCTGTATTCTAGAATTTGAGGAACCCTTAGCAACCAAATTCAGAAGAAGAAATGCATGCAACAAGTGGAGAGGGATAGCTAGATACATGCCATAAGCATTTTTCATATAAAACAACACTAAAACTAAAAATGTATGCAATGTACATTCAAGTTGCAACCCATAAACTCCACTTCGTTATTCACACAAAAAATTGCCCAAGTCTTCAACAACCCAAATGGAAACACAGTCTACCTTTTATAATAAGACTGTGTACTCAGTAAAATTAATTACAAGGCAAATCAAAAATCCACCAGCTACAATGCATGAGAAATGGCACTCAGAAATAGTAAATGCAGCAAAGAGACAAAGAGGAATAAGCAGGTGAACTCAGGATTTGCACCACTACCCAAGGATTTTATTCATCAATCGAGTGGTTGACTGTCAACCCCATTGATCATCCTCTGCAAGTTCGCCATTATTGCCTCACCTACCCATAGGCCCCTTTGAAATGTAGCAGCAGATACATCTGTTGCTTTCCCGCTCAAAAATGATTGCAAATACACAGGAAAAAACCTTCGTTGCGGGTTCAAAACACCTTTGAAAAGTCGGGAACCAATAAAAATGTGCCATGTAGGCACCTCATGCTTCTATTGCTGACTTCTCCTTTCCTTCATTTTGCCTTTTCGCCCTCGTATATGCAAAAACATATGCAAATACAATCGCTCTTTAAATCTTTGTATATGCAGGATGCATATACATGCAACTGCTCAATATACAAGGCAGACCCCAAGCTGTCATAGAGCAAATTGGAATTTTCAATCGAGTCCGCCTTGCATCTTCATTCTTGCATATTTCCTTATATATGCGCATATACAATCAACTTATATATACAAGGCGCGGATTTCAAATTTTCATGAAGCATGTTGAAGTAGCTTTGAAATCTAGCTTGTACCGAACCTTTGTATATCGGCACACATACAAGCATCCAATATACATGCCGCAGATGCCAGTGCTTTATCTGCCAACTTTGACTTTTCCTTTGGGTCTGGAATGTATATGTTTCATTGCACCTATCGCTTTGTATATGCAAAAGCATGTACAAGCACCTTATATACAAGTCAGAGCTCAAATATTTATTCATTACATTTCATTCCTCCATCGTATCCGGGTTATATCTCTTCACTTGTATGTTCGAACATACAATCACTTTATACAAGTGGCGGGCCCCACCACACGTATCTCCGCCTCGCCACTGTAGCAAATGCATCTGCGCCTTTGTATATTTTTCAATGCATATCTATATGCAACCCGATATACAAAGCAAGAATATTCCTGGGAATCTGTGAAAGATTCTCTCTTTGTATATGCACATTCTAAGCCCGATATGCATTCAGAAATGCATCTAACTCATTTTTTCAAAGGGCGATAGAGTTTTCTAACCCGCCAATGCATATTTTTCCTGCATGTATATACAAACACCCTTGTATATACAAAAACACCTACACCTTAACTAATTTTGGCATTTTTTCAACTGCAGAGGCCAAAAGTGTTAGAATTTTTGGATTCTTGGGAAGAGGCCTACATATTTAAATGCTTAAAACCTGATTGCTTATGCAAGCACCACCAGTGGCTCTGGCTTAAAACCCTAAACATAAATGATTACCAATAGGATCAACTAAGAGATTAATGCAAGGAGAGAGCCCACAGAATACTGAACCACCCTCATATGATCAAATGGCTCAGATCCAAATTAACACACTTGCTATAGTACTACAGAGCAGGCATACTCATATGATGCATTGGATGAATAAATTTTGGGATGTTTACTATGAGAATCATAAAGTTATCCAAGAGCATGAAAGATTGAATAAAAGACTCCAAGAGAAGCTCCATGGGATACAAAATAAAGATACCCCTGATAGTGCAGGCATCTCCAAAGCCAAAGAGCTGATCAAACAACATTAAAAATATCATGACAAGCTTCATGCTGATGCAAAGGAATATATTGATGCCTCCAAGATGGATGTACCTGTGTTATTCAGAAATAAAAAAGAGTTGAAAAGCAAAGATGAATGGGCTAAAGAATGACAAGTGATATTACAGGAGGCTCTAGAGACTATCAAAGATAAAGATTCGGCATCCTGGGAGGCCTGCAAGCATTTGGAGAGGATGGTTTCGATAGAGGTAGTCACAAGGAATGCCATAGAATTTGTTGATACTCATATGAGCCAAATGTATTTAGATCATATTGCTCAGATCTGCCTGTGGCTCAGTAGAGCTTAGTGTTAATCATCCTTGATTATTGTTAAGTTAATTTTGTTAACTCTCAAAAGACACTATGAAGAGATATGTCCTCTTCACAACTATTGCTATAAAATCTGAACTTATGATGGTCTGAAGGATCATCAGTAGTAAGACATCTTTCTCTCTTATTCAAAAAGACTTTATATGAAGCATTGGTAATAAGATAGATTGCCATCTCTTATCCATTTGAAAAACTTATATCATATATGTTTATTTTTGAAGAAGTATAATGGAGAAGAATACTTTGATATGGTGATTTATTCCTAGTGTTCAACAGTTGTGTTAGTTTTCATGATTACATGTTATTGTGTTGTCTCCAAAGTGGTTTTCCCTTATTATTCAAATTTATACACATTTGTCATAACACATTTGCTGTTACTATGTGATGTTGTGGCTGGGTTGTGCTTGGGTGAATTAAATTTGTTTCAAGTAATTTGACTTAATTGGTTTCATAAGAATAAAACTTTTTTTAAGATAATTGTACTGATTGGTTTCCCTCAAGTCAAGAATTTAATACTCTTCCATTATATCACAGTAATATGGGAGAATAACACTAGGATTAATAATAAGAGTACTGTAACTAGAAAACTTGCACGTCTACATAAGGTGCTGACATTCAAAAGTGGCCAACTGTTAGAGTTAAGCTACGAGATAAATCCACCTATCATATACATTTGTTTCCTCTAACTAATCCACTGACTCCAATAGCCCAATAGGGTAGGCACTGGTCATTCCAAATTCATTCTAGAAATTCTACATAGTTTTATTCAAGCATTCATATCTAAGACCTTAACATTAGGAGTAAGAACAGTTATCTCTTAAGATACTTCACACCTATTTTCCACCATGAAGGATATTAAAAATCTGCATTAGTTGTGAAAGGTATACCCACCTAGGTCTAGCAAAACCTAAAGTGAAGAAGGTATTCTCCTTGTGCCTATTAGCCAGAAGCGTGAAGAGAGCTTGGAAACCTCTTAGAGTGTAAAAACCTATGTTTTTGAGACCTAACAGAATTGGCAACTCTACTAGGGAGTAAGCCCACTTTAAACCTCATCTTTCCATCATAGAGTTATTCCAAAGCATCATAACATATTTAAGACTTTGCTGGGAAGAACTGCAAGAATTTTCCTACAAAAAGGTAGGTGGTGACTCTAAAATCTTATGATTTATGAAATAAATATCATATCAGAAAAGATAGATGATAGACATCAGAGGTATACTATATCATCAAACATGAATGGAAGGAGATCTATGCATGAAGAAAGCCCCAAGAAAAACAATGTTAGATTCGCATACAAGTAGGGACCTCCTTGAGGAAAGAACAATACAAATAAGGGTGAAGCAGCACCCAAACAACCTGAAGATAGTATAAAAACATCAGAACAACCTTTTATAGTATTCAACTCTCCAGTAACCAAGAGATTGAAATACATTTGGAGTGGCAAAGATAGCATCTTAGGAGGAGACAACAGATGATACAAGAAATCCATGAGATAAACCAACAAATGGTGCAATTAAATATCTAGACAACAAAACCTCTAAAATATGTCCCTCCACATAAACAAAGTAATAATACTAGTTTGCATGGGATATCTCAGAATACAATTGCTCCGATTACTTCAAAAATGCCTCCTAATACAAGGGGTAATTCAAGGCAGTATGCTCAATATAGTATGCCATCATAGAGACCCCAACCCCTAAATACTGGCAGTGTTCCCCAATATCACCCACCACTAGGTCATCATGGCATCCCACAACATCAATAGCATATACCACCCCAACATAGACCACCTCAGAATGTACACCCTCAACAACACATACAACAACATGCTTACCATCAGCCTCCATATGGATATCAATATTACCCCAATCCACCACCTATGAATATGTCTCCACAAAATCTCATGAGTGTATGTAGACAATTTGATTTAACAAGATATAAATTATATCCACACCCTATAGATAACAACTGGAGAAATATGGTCCCCAAATTCATTGGAAATAATGCAATATCAGTTGAAGATCATATTAGAAACTTTAATGCCTTTGTACAAGACATTGGTATAGAACATGAGGACATAAAAATGAGATTATGCATGATGTCTCTAACTGAAGACGTAAGGGATTGGTTTAATAATTTACCAGATACCTCAATTTATTCTATAACAGATTTCCATGACCAGTTCAAAGAATAGTATGGAAATTAGTATGCCCTTGAATTTGCTCTATATGAGCTAATAAGCATCCAAAAATACTAGAATGAGTCAATATATGACTTCAATCAGAGGTTCTCCAAACTACATAATAAAATACCACATGCATCCAAATTGACTAATTCAACAGCTATGAGTATTTATCTAAAAGCTTTTGATCCAAAACTAGGTATGAACTTAGGAATAAGGCTCCCACAACCTTGATAGAGGCACAAAAGGTAGCTATAAGTATTGAAAATAATAAGAAGGCTGTAGGGATGACTAGCAAAAGGGATAATCTCAGAATGCCTCAATGATCTAATAACCCCCAAAATAAGCAAGAACACCAGTATATAAATCAAAGACCAAGGTTGCATGACATGCCCTATAATACAAATTGGAAGGATGGGAGACTTGTGGAGAATAACATAAGGCAAAATTATGGCAAGGATACTCCTGACCCTCTAAAAAGAAATGGGGCACACATGGTAGAATATAATCCATGGTTCTTGGTATGTAATTTGCCCCATTCACATGAATATTGTACAGTGGCCCAATCAGTACAGCAAGAAGAAATATCTTATGGCTATGAAAGAGACATCCATACCATAAATATGTTGGAAATTACACCTTACCAGATAGATGAAGAGTATTCCTCTGCAGAAGAAGATGGGTATGAGTATGATGTAGGGAACCAAAAATATAATGTTAATATGGGAAGACAAGAAGTCTTCTCTGATTAGGAGGACACCTATAGGGGAAGTACTTATAATCCTCATAAGCCACCACATCGTCAATGGAGAAAACCTACTAAAGAAGAAAGGAGAGCTCTTACAATGGCTACGGTGGCACAGGCCAAGAACAGTTATAGTCTAAGAAATAGGATAGTCAATGCAGATCAAGTAGCACCTAGGATTGTCTTTATAAGAGATCAAAATTATAATAAAAATAACATGAAATCCTCACGTAAAGAACTAGGAAAGACTAAGTAAAACAAGACAAAGGATAAAATGCCAGTTGAAGAAAACAAACATATAAAAATAGAAAGGAATGATCAAACAATAACTCCCTTATTTGACATTGCCCAATTAATATCTCAGGTAAAGATATCAGTACCACTCCTTGAAATGATGAAGGTAGACAAATACAAAAATACAGTGGTCAAAACAATTTCAGATATACCAAATCAAGAACAACATAAATCTAGAGGTAAAATAAACAATGTCCAACAAGAGACTATTAAAATTCCTAAGGTATGCCGAGGTGATACTCTGAAAAAAATCTCTCACAACTAGATCCTTTCTACAACACTTTGTTGATAAAAATAGACTAGTAAGAAATTGCATGATTGACTTAGGCGCAACAATGAATATTATGCCAGCAATAGTTACGAAGGAGCTGGGAATGTGGGTTGATACTACATATGGCAAGTGTTATGAAATGGACAATAGTTCCATTCTAGTTGTGGGCATTATGAAGGATGTAGAGATAAACCTTGCTGCCTAGCCTGAAGCAACATATTGTTTAGTGTGAAAATTGATAGTTTGTTTACTAGGGTAAATACTACCATTTCCCACCGCTAAACATAAGGGAGGTGACAAGGATCAAGCTTGGAATAAGATTCTAATCACTTTACCTCCCTTTTATACTCGCATGGTTGTAGAACCTAAGGCCATAATCAAGATTTTATCAAGTGTTGTACTTTCAACCAAGAAAAACCCTAATTATGCCTCAAATAAACAATATGCGGAAACTGGTAAAGTATCTCATAAAATTGATCACAAAAGTACAAAGGAGGGGTTTCAAAGACACAGTAACTAAATTTTGAGGGCTACCTGGACTAGGGCACCCGCTCCAATGTTCTTCAAATTTTCAAATAGAAAAAACTTGTACACAAGGTGTCTGGGACTGTAAAATGGCTTCCAGATCTTGGAGGAAACACTTAGTTGGACTAGGGCGCCTGCTCCAATGTCCCACAAGTCTCAAAATCCAAGAATCTAAAAGTTTGTTGTGACTGTACCCATAATATCCTTCTTCCTATAGCTTCTTTTCGACGGAACCTGTGAAACATGATCCGCACATACAAAAGAAGGAAATTGTTAGCTATATAGGAGCTTGCCTCAGTCAAGCCACGTCTTTGGTATTCCTACCTCAACAATAGCCAAAAGAAAAGATTTGCAGAAGTGTGTGCAAACCTAACAATGTGTGTATGCAGAAAAATCAAACCCTAGATGTCTCAATCAAGGGAAGATCAACAACTTGCTTTGCATCAATAAACACATACAACTTCACCTCAAGGAGAGGAGATAAATGAAGACTTGCATGAACAAGAAGGTGAATCAACAATCTCCACGGAGGATCTCCAGGCTTGCTATTGGAGGCTTCAACCCTTCTCCTGATCATGCAAAGGGTGTACATGTTAGATTTAGGGCAGACAACTGAGAGGGGGGTGAATTAGTTGTGCAAAACTTTCTTCCAATTTAAACTCTTAACTCCACATTGTCATTTAATATTATAACAATAAATCAATCATGAAAGCACAATGCAACAAATCAAGAGAAGAAACACATCAACACATGAGACACCAAGATTTTGACGTGGTAAACCCGGTTAAGGGAAAAACCACAGGGTGATTAACCCAAGATTGTATTCTCTGTTAGAAGAATAGAAAGAACAAAATGGCACATACCAATTAGGGCTCACTACCTAAGCACACTGCTCACAAGAGGCTCACTACCTACAATAGACTCACTGTCTACAAAATAATACGTACCATATACTTAAACTGGAGAATAGCATCTTCACCATGCCTGAATCAGTTCCATTTAAGCCCAACACTTCTGCTCTGCCTTTCACTCTCCTCTTCACTACCACACACTCATCTCAATAAGGACACCTTTGAAATGACTTTTCAATCCCTTATTTATACAAGACATCAACTTAGGAATGATAATCTAAGTCGGCAAACATCAACAAGAACATCAGCAGGATGTGTAACTCATCCGGTCAGCGAATCTCAAGAAGAACACCATCATCTGGAAGTTATTCTTCAATTGTGAGCTCCAACTCCAATGCGGACCACTAACATGAGCTGGACACAATCCATAGACCTTCACAAGGATGCCTGAATCACCAAGAACATCTGCACTTCATCTGCATACTGAAATCCTTCTCTCTTTCATCCGGAACCTCAAGAACACAATCTGTCACCACTGTCACCAAAGAATGGATACTTCTGAACCTTCAAATGATGAACCAATCAAGTTGACACTTCACAAGGACTTCCTCAACACTCCCTCAAATCCACAGAATAGGAAACTATACTTCTGGATCTCACTGGACCTGTCTGTATCACTCTTTCACCTCTGAACACCTACCGGAACCGGATTTACTTGAGTGGCCACAACTTCTTCATATCTTCATGCGGACCTCTGAAATCTCTACTGGACCACCTTATGACACATATCTACAAACCCTTTAATCCACATCCTCTGATCCTCTTCCTATCTTGGACTGTTACCTTGTTGTCATCACTGTTCTTCACTATTCCTGATTGAGACTAATTTTCTCAATATCCTCAGCACACAACTCATCCAATCCTTAGCATTAATGCAACATGAGTATGTTGACATAAATGACAACACCAGTTAGGCCCATACTTGCAACAATCTCCCCCTTTGTCATTAATGGCAGCATATGATGTGAAAAATTGTTTTAACCATCAAGACAAGAACTTCTCATTACTGTTACAACTCCCCCTATTAGCAACAACCATTCACATGTCTTCTCTACCTTTACTGCTCCCCCTTTGATCAGCAACCACTTGTTTTTCACATGTCTTCTCTCCCCCTTTGACATTAATGGCAAAGGGCACATACTTGCAATTTCACCACTTCAGAATCATACCTACTGCTCCCCCTGAGTAGCAGCTCCCCATCATCAATCCAGACCATAAGATATGATTGTAATATCCACCGGACTGATGCACATCAGTGCACCTTAGTTCATCATTGGAGGGGCAATAACCCCTAACTTCTCCCTGAGATACTCAAAAGAGTCCTTAGGTAGAGGTTTAGTAAATATGTCTGCAATCTGATCCTTGGAAGGCACAAACTCCAATCTGACTTCATTCTTGTTCACTTGCTCTCTCAAAAATTGAAACTTGATGGATATGTGTTTAGTCTTTGAATGCATCACCGGATTCTTAGAGATATTTATTGTACTTTAATTATCATAGAAGCTTGTGATAGGTTCCTCATACTCCACTTTAATATCTCTTAGCATCTCCTTCATCCACAAAACTTGAGTGCAACTGCCTACTGCTACAATATATTCTGCTTCAGTTGTAGACAGAGATATTGCATCTTGTTTCTTGCTTAGCCAAGAAACCAATCTCTTCCCCAAAAAAAGTGCTCCACCACTAGTACTCTTCTGGTCATCCACATCTCCTACCCAATCAGCATCTATATAAGCATGAAGAGAGAAATCATGATCTCTAGGATACCATAGACCATACTCAACTATCCCTTTTAGATATCTAAAAATCCTCTTGATTGCCATGACATGAGATTCTCTAGGATCATCTTGGAATCTAGCAACAAGACCAATAGCCTGCATAATGTTTGGTCTAGTTTGAGTGAGATATAACAATCATCCAATCATTGACCTGTACTTTGTCTAATCAGCCTTTGCAGAGTCATTATCTTTTCTCAACTTACATCTGATTGCCATGGGAGTATTCATTGGTTTAGAGTCTTCCATCCCAAATTTCTTCAACAATTCTTTCACATATTTGGTCTGAGAAATGAAGATTCCTTTCTTTGTTTGGGTGATTTGCAGACCCAAGAAGAAATTCATTTCACCAAGCATGGACATCTCAAACTCACTTTTCATTTGATTTGCAAAAGTTTTACACATACTATCTCTTCCTCCAAAAATGATATCATCAACAAACACTTCAACAATCAAGATGTTTTCATGATCAATTTTGAAATACAAATTACTGTCAGCAGTACCTTTGGTGAAACCAATCTTCAAGAGATGTTTATCCAATCGTTCATACCAGGTTCTTGGGGCTTGCTTCAGTCCATACAATGCCTTCTTCAACTTGCAGACCATATCACCATGATCAGACAATTGGAATCCATCTGGTTGCTCAATGTACACTTCTTTTTCCAAGTCACCATTCAGGAAGGCAGACTTGACATCCATCTGATATACTTTGAAATCCTTGAAAGAAGCAAAGGTAAGAAATAATTTGACTGCTTCAGTTCTTGCCACCAGAGAAAAAGTTTCTTCAAAATCAACTCCTTCTATTTGAGAGTAACCCTTGCAGAACAATCTAGCTTTATTTTTTATTACTTCACCAACTTCATTCAATTTGTTCCAGAAGACCCATTTTGTTCCAATCACATTCTTATTTCTAGGTCTAGGAACAAGATCCCAAGTGAGATTTTTCTCAATTTGCATCAGCTCTTCCTCCATTGCTTTAGTCCAGTTTTCATCATTACAAGCTTCATTCACTGTCTAGGGGTTTTGGGAAATTCTTATACTTTTGATTCTTGATCAGGTTCATTGAAACTCATCTCTTCTTCCTAATTTACCAGATTAGTTTGAATCTGACTGATAGAGGAGGCTTAGGCTCCTTGAGTCAGAACACCATTCTGATCATCTTCATCATATTCATAAAACATTGAGGGTTTCTCAATTCCCTCATCAACCTTCACATTTGTACTTTCTATCATCTTTTTCAGTCTCTTGTTATAACACCGGTATGCTTTGCTTTGAGTAGAGTAACCCAAGAATATCCCTTCATCACTTCTAGCATCAAACTTTCCTAGATCTTCATCTCTTTTAATGTAACATTTGCTACCAAAAACTCTGAAATACCTTATAGTAGGAGTGATGCCAAACCAAAGTTCATAAGGAGTCTTACCGGTATTGCTTCTGATTTGAACTCAATTGAGAGTATAGATTGTAGTGCTGACAGCTTCTCTCCAATAGATCCGAGGAACATATGCTTCCATCATCATGGTCCTAGAAGCTTCCTGGATGGTCTAGTTCTTTCTCTCCACTACTCCATTTTGTCGTGGAGTCCTAGGAGCAGACAACTGTCTCTTTATTCCATGTTTCTCACAGAACTCCATGAACTCACCGGATGTGAATTCTCCACCTCTATCAGACCTCAGACATTTCAATTTTAATCCGATTTCATTTTCTACCATAGCTTTGAATATTTTGAATTTCTCAAGAGCCTCTGATTTCTCTTTTAGAAATGTTACCCACATCATCCGGGAATAGTCATCAATTAGTAACATGAAGTATCTATCACCTTGCATACTTCTAATTCTTGCCAGACCACAAAGATCAGTATGAACTAAGTCCAATAATCTAGAAGAAGATAGTTCCTTACTTTTGAATGTGACTCTGCTCAGTTTACCCAACTAACACTCTTTGCACAAGCTATTAGTAGGTTTCACCAATTTTGGAAGATCTATTACAACCTAAGTATTGCTTATCTTGATGATATTATCAAAATTCACATGACACATCCTTCTATGCCATAACCAACTCTGATCAATTTAAACAAATAAGCAACTTTTACCAATACCAACCAAGTGAAAGATATTACATTTAGTTTGAGTACCGAATGCAATTTATGTTCCAGAACTTTCAAAGATCTTGCATTTTCCATTCTTGAATTGAAGATCATAGCCTTTGTCCACCAACTTTCCAACACTGAGAAGATTGTGCTTCAAACCTTCAACATATAGTACATTACTGGTTTTGTTCCTTCCATCAAAAGAAATAGTTCCTCTTCCTCTGATTCTACCAGTAGAATTATCACCAAACTTTACCACTCCTCCTTCATACCTTTCCAAATCTATGAATTTGTTTTTGTCACTTGTCATATGGTGAGAGCATCCACTGTCAATGACCTAGTCATCCTTTTCTTCAACTTGGGCAGCTAGAGCTCTTTCTACAACTTTATGATTGACAGATATAGAGGATATTGGTTCTTCTTCCTTGATGGCAATAAACACCCATTCACTTCCAGATTTGTTTCCTATCTCTAATTCATCATCTGTTACTCCTTCATTATCATCTTCTTCATGAACATAGTAACAATTCTTTTGGAACCTTGATCTGTTAGGATTTGACCTTAAAAATCTTTCCGGACATCTTGAGGCAAAATGACCAATCTTATTGTAGTTAAAACACTTAAAAGGCAATTTTCCTTCATACTTATCGGATCCTCTTGGCAGCCTTTTTGCAATAAGGGCTTCAAGTTGAGCAGTTTCAACTTCTTCTTCTTCCAGATCTTTTCTTTCTTTTTCATACCATGATAGTTTCCTTGATGAATTCTCTCCCAGATCAAACCTTTGTTTACCTTTTACAGAGGCACTGGCTTTGAATGCAGATTCAGTCTTGGGGGGATCATCTCCAAACTCGGTCATTTCAAATGCAGCCAATTTGCCAGCCAATTGATCTCTTGTGAAAGTTGTACGGGCTCTAAATTCTTCAATGGTAGCAACCTTGATCTTATAAGAGGCAGGAAGGGATCTGAAAATTTTGCCAACAATCTTATTTCATCCAAGACTCCACCAATATTTCTAATTCCACAAACAAGCTCATTTACTCTTGGCATAAAAGTAGTGATATTTTCATCTTCTCTCATCTTCAGATTTTCAAATTTTCCTTTCAGACTTTGTAACCTTGCACATTTAACATACTTGTCTCCTTCATGCAAAACTTCTAGTTTTTCACAAATCTCAAAAGCAATTGGTAGGTCAATGATATTTGAGAGCTCTGAATCAGATAATGCACTTAGAAGAGCCTCTATAGTCTGCAAATTGTTTTTAGCATTTGTGATTTTGTTTAGGGTTTTCAGACCACCCTGTTGAGGTGTATATTGTGTTTTAGCTATGGTCCCATATGCCATTCCCATACATTGCAAGTGACATTTCATGCGACCTTTCCAAAGATTAAAATTGGTTCCATCAAACTTCAGACTATCCTTCTTGTAAGACGACATCCTGGATCTCCTTAAGTGGTTGAGCTCCTTTTAGAGGAACTTGGCTCTGATACCAATTGTTAGATTTAGGACAGACAACTGAGAGGGGGGGTGAATCAGTTGTGCAAAACTTTCTTCCAATTTAAACTCTTAACTCCACATTGTCATTTAATAGTATAATAGTAAATCAATCATGAAAGTGCAATGCAACAAATCAAGAGCAGAAACACATCAACACATGAGACACCAAGATTTTGATGTGGAAAACTTGGTTAAGGGAAAAACCACAGGGTAATTAACCCAAGATTGTATTCTCTGTTAGAAGAACAAAAAGAACAAAATGACACATGCCAATTAGGGCTCACTACCCGAGCACACTGCTCACAAGAGGCTCACTGCCTACAATAGACTCACTGTCTACAAAAGAATAAGTACCACATACTTGAACTAGAGAATAGCATCTTCACCATGCCTGAATCAGTTCCATTTAAGCCCAACACTTCTGCTCTGCCTTTCGCTCTCCTCTTCACTACCACACACTCATCTCAACAAGGACACCTTTGAAATGACTTCACAATCCCTTATTTATACAAGACATCAACTTAGGAATGATCATCTAAGTCAGCAAACATCAACAAGAACATCCGCAGGATGTGTAACTCATCCGGTCGACCAATCTCAAGAAGAACACCATCATCCAGAAGTTATTCTTCAATTGCGAGCTCCAACTCCAATGCGGACCACTAACATGAGATGGACACAATCCAAATACCTTCACAAGGATGCCTGACTCACCAAGAACATCCGCACTTCATCTGCATATTGAAATCCTTCTCTTTCATCCAGAACCTCAAGAACACAGTCTGTCACCACTGTCACCAAAGAATGGATACCTTCGGACCTTCAAACCATGAACCAATTGAGTTGACACTTCACAAGGACTTCCTCAACACTCCCTCAAATCTGTAGAAGAGGAAACTATACTTCCAGATCTCACCGGACCTGTCTGTGTCACTCTGTCACCTCTGAACACCTATCGGAACCAGTTTTACTTGAGTGGCCACAACTTCTTCATATCTTCATGTGGACCTTTGAAATCTCTACTAGACCACATTACGACACATATCTACAAACCCTTTAATCCACATCCTCTGATCATCTTCCTATCTTGGACTGTTACCTTGTTGTCATCACTGTTCTTCACTATTCCTGATTGAGACTAATTTTCTCAATATCCTCAGCACATAGCTCATCCAATCCTTATCATTAATGCAACAGGAGTATGTTCACATCAATGAAAACACTAGTTAGACCCATACTTGCAATAGTACAAACCCCAGGAAGAGCAAGATAGACTCAAGATCATGATTCCTAATCTTCATCCATAGTCTTGAAGATAGAAAATAAAGAATACTTCAAATAGTTTCAAAAAGTTGTTGGTCCTCAATGGCAATTGTAGGAAATTTTTGGCATCCATCTTGCATAAGAATTGTGTGCGATGAAATGAATTGCAAATGTCTTTTTATATCTAGCTTTAGGGAATTTAAATTTTGAAATAACATCTCGATATCATGCGAAAATGGAGAATTTGAAAACAAAATCCTGAGGCACTCAACAGGAATTGACACCCTACCAAAATTCAAAATCCTGTGAAACCAGGGAGGACTAGGGCGCGGGTTCCTGAGTCCAAGCCCCCAATTTTAGCTTGGATCTACATTTTTGGGGGTCTAAGGGACCCTATTCTCAAATCTCTTTCCAGTTTCTATCAATCAGTTACCTCAAAAAGTGAGTAAATTATTCATAGACTAAGTCAATTAGGGTTTGAGGTAGGCTGAAAAAGAAAAGGTTGGGAGGTCACCAAGAGTGAGGAGCTAAACCGAGGGAAATTGTACCATTCCATATAGGAGGACAATTTTCAATGTTACATTTAGCCCCCACTTTAGTGTCCATATGACACTACATGCATATGCAACTAAAGGAAAGTAAATACATCAATCATGAAAAGGATACCCAAAAGGATACTGTAGAGGAAACTAAAGTGTTGTCATTGAGAAGGAAGAAGCCCACAAGTCTGCAATTCTGCAAGACCACAAAGTTAGGAGCTGCAACCTACAAAGGAACACTTGTTAGAGAAAATCATAAATCAAATCAACATGCAACCACCACCAATGAGTCAGTGTCAAAAACACTAAGGGGGTTGAGTGATGGAACATGGCGAGGGAGAAAATCAAGGGAGATATATGCGCCCCCTTGTTTCTACTTGCTTAGTCTAAGAGTAGAAACAAGGAGATATCCACGCGTCGATTTCAAGGGAAATGTGTTGTTAGGGTTATTTGAAGGAACAATGCTCAATACAACACATTGGGTAAGAACAAGAGTGGAACCAAGATTCCAATGTGACAGACGGCACTAGAATCAGAGTTTGACAGCTCATGAAAAGGGGTCCAGAGTGAAAGAATGCACTTTTGAACCTAGTTAGGGACAGAATTTCTCACTCACTTACTTTATGTAAAATGGAGTTGTCACTTACCACTTAACTCATTCTTGTTTCTTGTTATTACAGATGGAGAGAGAAGGAGAAAATGACCATGCCAAGTCGAGATCCTTACCATCCACCGTGACTAGAGATGCTCTGAGCCCAAGTGGTGGAGAGACACTTCGAGGCTGACGTAGGGTCCTAATTCCATCCTTTTGTCATCTTTCATCATGTTTTACTTTTTACATTTATCAATGTCTGTGCCACAGAGGGAAGGTGGACAGGGTGCCCAAATAGTGGCACCTTTGTCCACCTAGGGTACCAGAGTCTCTCTAGAGTGTCCTAGTCCCACAGGAGTGCCAGTGTCCCTCTGGGGTGCCCTAGTCTTCCTAGGGTGCCCTGGTCCATAGAGGACATAGGCCCTAGGAACATGCACTCTATTCAGTTCTTGATATCTTATTTTGGTTTCTAGTGGGGATTCTAATACTCTTGCTTGCTTTCTGATCTGTAGGATGTCCCTGAGATATGTGAGCACACAGGTGGTCATCTGATGGCGCTGCTATGAGAGTGTGCTAGCACTTTGACAACTGCAAAGAGAAAGCACTTACAGACTATGGGCCTATGGTGGGTGTTTGAGATGTCCACAATCAGATTCCATTGTGTGATGTTGATGACATTGATGGAGAGATGGGATGCAGATACATCCACATTCCATTTACTAACTGGTGAGATTACCATCACACTGGAGGATGTATTTAGGATCCTTCGACTGCCGATCTGAGGAGAGATAGTTAGGGTTATTGGACATCACTCAGAGGAGTATACCCAAGAGAGTTAGTTATACTGCTTGGTTCACACTATTTCTCATGCAGAGCGAGGACATATTCAGCTCCGTTTACTAGAGAAAGGATACAGAGACATTCCCTTACTATAGAGGATCATGATTATCATATTTGCACTAGCCATCGTACTAGATGGATGAGTCACTCACCTTCATGGGGGTCTCGTTCACACTATCAGAGCAATGGAGGAGCATTAGACTATCTACACATGGGGGTGTAGTATGCTTGCGCACCTATATCATGACCTGGGGTGATATGTCCACTATGAGATGCAGAGTCTGATGGTCTATACATTGTTATAGGTTTGGGCCTTTGAGCACATCAGGTGCACACGACCGATGGGTTATCCTATAGAAGTAGCGTTCACACATCCGCGCATCTATGCCTACCCACTAGTTAGGTATTGGGGGCCATGACAATTTGTTATACTGGAGTGTAGTATTTGACATATTATATCCTAGTGACACCATCTGGAGACCGTATCATGGCTACATCATATGACCTGGTGAGTAGAGGCAGTTAGCTTGGATGCAGAAGAATTGGCTGATGGCCGATCACCTCGATCATCCTGTATCTTGGTTCTACTTTGACAGGGTGGTACAATAGTTCACACAGGTACAGGATATTCCTACAGTTCGTCTGAGCTACGCACGTACAACTCAGAGTGTAGTTAGAGCCAACACTATCTGACATTTGACTATAGCAAACATACCACTTAGCGTCGACGAGGGTCCTAAGGATGTAGAGCCAGCATCAGATGTAGATGATGTCAGGTGTACCCAAGCATATCTGACCTGGTGGCACACCATACAACCTACACCTATCTTTCCACCCGGGCACCCTACAGGAGATGCCTGACCTTGGCTAGGTCACTAGTGAGACAGGGGTGGAGGACGACGTCATCGACTTTGCAGGATACTATGATCTTGAGGATGATATGGAGGAGGACGAGGATAAGTCTGAGGAGGTCCCATCATAATACATCTTTAGAGGAGACTGGGCTAAGACCACAGTCTAGGGCTCGTGGTCCTATTCCTACAGACAATATAATGCCCAATCAGACAGAGCAAGGGGAGAGTAGTAGGCCTATGCCCCCAGCCGCAGATTAGATAGCAAAGCTCATCACACCGTCAACCACCTGAGATCCATCCTGGCAAGATGGAGATCTAGGTAGGTTTGGTTTATTAGTTTTAAGCTTTGGATATTTTCTTATTTATGTTTTTTTATATGGGAGTCTAACATCTATCTCACTCTCTATCTTGCAGTTGGGACAGATGCATGGTGAGACTTTGTGAGTCACGTCATAGGAGACATGTTACCGACAGATGCTTCAACATAGCAGGTGGAGGCAGATCATATGCCACGATCATCCGCTAGGTGGCATACTGAGTTATTTATGTCTATCGCTAGATACAGGACTACTACAAAGGCCATGCTGGAGCAGTTTACACGAGAGAGAGAGAGAGAGGAGTTTTGATAGAGAGCTAAGTGCGCTAAGGCTGAGCTCAGGGCACAGTGAGAGCAGACAATAGCAGTTCCTACATCAGGAGAAGAGCCAGCTATCAGTGAGTTCTTTCTGTGGGAGGTCCAGTAGGTAAGAGCTAACAGAGACAATACTCGACTTGAGAGAGACTGATACCAAAGGATATACTAGGAGGCACATGAGCAGATGATAGAGATGAGAGGAGAGATCAAGGGGGTATGATCATGAAGTGTCTCTATGAGTCATTCACAATCTGTAGCCACACATGGTCAGGCTTCTATCACTCGCACACCATGAAGGCCTAAGGGTACTAGTTATCGAGTCTCAGTTATGTGATTCCTAGACTTTAGGCACTATGACATCCCATTTTGTTTCGAGAGATAGTCAATTCAGATGTATACATGAAACTGAGATATATATATATGATGTTTACTTCTTTTTATCTATGTGTAATGGTTTTTGATCTATCACATGTGATTTTTGTAAAAATGCAACTAGTGATGATGTCTAAATGCTATAATTAATGCTATTATGATATACTAACAATTCTAAAAAAGAACATGTTGTAACAAACACAATGATTGATTATTTTACACATAACTTTAACTTTCTTGCTATATTTAGTTAATACAAAGGTGATCTAAGCAATGACTACTTAAACACGATGCAATAATGACTAACTGAGGAAAGATATAATGCAAAATGAATTAAGACAAAATAGTAATATCTTGTCAAAATTGAAGCTAATCTATGTGCTAAATTCACTTAGGAACATTTAGCACTAGATCTTTAAGCATAAAATCTTTTGAGGTGCACTGTATTAATAGGTTCTTTGAGTGGCGTACCTTGCTCATCGGCTAATTTATACACTTTGGATCCAAAGGTCTCAGTAATTATATACAGTCCAAGCTAATTAGGGCTGAACTTACCTTGCTCACTAGGCGGTGCATTTATATTGTGTTGATTTTCATAAAAAACCAAGTCCCCAACATTAAACGAACATTGTATGACTTGCGCATTATAGGCCCGTTGTATTCCTTTTTGATAAGGCTTGAGTTGTTCAAGAGTGTTAATGCATCTTTCATCAAGCATATCAAGTTCTTGTAACCTTTTCTCTCATTCTATTCATCATCCATGATGTCTCTTACGGAAATTCACAAGGAAGGAATTCCTAACTCCAAGGGCATTATCGCGTCTGTGCCATAGACAAGATTATACGATGTGTTACCCATAGCTATTTGAATACTTGTTCTGTAAGCCCATAAGGAATAGGATAATTGTGTATGCCAATCATTTTTATGTTTATTAATAGTTTTCCTTAGAATCTATCCAATAACCTTGTTTGAAGCTTCTGCTTGGCCGTTGGAGTGAGGGTAATAAGGCGTAGAGAAGTGATGTTGTGTATGATATTTTTTGAGGACCTTTCTCACATCCTTGTTCTCAAATGGTGTACCATTGTTCGAAATCAAGGAGGAATGTATTCCAAATTCAGAAATTATGTTATCTTGTATAAATCGACAGATTACATCAGCGGTCGTGGATCGCAAAGGGACTACTTCAACCCATTTTTTGAAATAATTAGTAGCCGTAATGATAAATGTATGTCCTTGAGAGGAGGGTGGGGAAATTTTACCAACGAGATCCAAGCACCAGATAGAAAATGGCCAAGGTGACACCTGGGCATGAAGCTCTTGAGCAGGAGCATGGATGAGGTGTTTATGTTGTTAACATTGCAGGCATCTCTTGACATAAGTGAAGGAATCTTGTTCCATATGCTTCCAATAGTAACCCACACGTAACAATTTTTGCACCAACGATTTTCCACCAAAATGCCCTCCATAAGCACCAGAGTGAGCTTCTTCTAAAGCTATCAAAATTTCTGCATTACTTAAACATCATAATAAAACACCATTATAACTTTGTCAATACAAGACATTCGATAATATCATGTATCGTGCTGGTAGTTTGCATAAACGGAGTTGGGCATTCTTAGATGTCAAGTCCAAAATGGTTCCATCACATAGATAGTTGAATATGTAGGAGAACCATTCATCAATGATTGTATTACCACAGAGTTCTAAATTCGTAACTATAGGGATTTCAATTATCAGAGTCTTTAGATTATGAATAACGAAGGTAGATTCCTGAGGAGAAGCATAAGGGGATATGAGAGAAGCAGTGCTCGCCACTGCATCCGCATGTCGGTTATCTTTCCTGGGAATGGTGTCAATTGTATATGATTTGAATTGTTTTAAAAGGGATAATGCAAACTCTCGATACTAAGATAACTTATCATGTTTAATTTGATACAATCCTGTTATTTTTTTAACAATTAACTAAGAATTGCCGTATATTGTAATGTTCTTGATGTTAAGAGCCAAGGCTTCACGAAGTCCAGCAATAAGGGCTTCATATTCAACTACATTATTTGTGCATAAGAAATCTAAGTAGTAAGATAAGGGGATCAACTTACCAAAGGTAGGTATTAATATAACACCAGCCCTGGAGTCCATTTGACATTTTGATCCCTTGAAGTACAACTCCCATTTTTCCTCTGCGGAGATTGTTAAAATCTATTCATCAGGAAAAGCATTGACATTTTGTATGAAAAAGGGCAAGGGAGCTTCAGCTAACCGATCAGTGATCACTTTCCCTTTAATTGCTTTCTGTGAAATGAACTTAAATTTGAATTATGTTAACAACATAACCCATTTAGCAAGACAACCTAATAAATCTGTTCTTGCAAAGAGATGTTTCAAAGGGTCAAATTTCACCATGACATGCACTTCAGCATCTAAGAGGTAATGTCTAAGATTTTGAGTGGCAAACACTAAAGCTAGGTAATGCTTCTCTATGACTATGTATCACACTTCAGAGTTGACCAAAGTATGACTGATGTAATAGACAACGCATTCTTTGCCTTCAATATATGTAGTACTAACAAAGCTCCTATGGCATTGTTGGATGCTGAAATGTATAACAGAAATGGTTTATCCGAAACAACAGGTTGTAAAATAGGTGAATTAACTAAGTAATCCTTTAGATCATTGAAATCTTTTTGATAGTCAGAACTCCATTGGAAGCGAGAATCTTTCTTTAGTAGTTGTGTAAAGGGGCAAGTCCTATCCGTCAGTTGTGAAACAAATCAGCGAATGGCCTATATCTTTCCCTGCAAACTATGTAGTTAAGATATGTTCTTAGCTATTAGCATGTTAACAATTGCATCTATCTTTTTTGTGTCAACTTCTATACCTTGATTTGAAATGATAAATCCAAGTAACTTTCCACTATCTACACCAAAAACACACTTTTGGGGATTTGATCGCATATTATATTTTTGTATGCACTCAAATAATTGTTGAAGATTTGTAACATGATCCTTACAATGGATAGAATTTTCTAGGATGTCGTCAACATAATCTTCTAGAATATTGTGCATGTAGTCATGAAATATAAGAGTCATCGCATGTTGGTATGTAGCTCCTACATTCTTAAGTCCAAACAGCATGACTACCCAACAAAATGTACCCCAAGGTGTTATAAAGGTTGTTTTGTATTGATTGAGAGGATTTATAAGGATTTGATTATATCCTAAAAATCCATCCATAAAAGATAACAACTCATGTCCGTCTATGGAATCAACAATCATATCGATATTAGGAAGCGGAAAATTATCTTTCAAAGATGCCAAATTTAAATCTTAGAAATCTGTGCACATTCTTATATGACCATTAGGTTTAGTAATGGCGACAATATTCAGGATCCACAGAGAGTAATCGATAGGTCGAATAAAGCCATCTTGTAAGAGTTTTTCTATTTCAGCTTTAACAAGCAAAGCAATCTTAGGATTCATCTTGTGAATTTTTTGTTTGAAAGGTTTAACATATGGCTTCAACACAATATTATGCGTTACAATCTGAGGATCTATACCAGGCATGTCTGAGTAATTCCAAGCAAACAATTCTAAGAATTCTTTCCACAATTTAGTCATTTCTTTTTTTTCTTCCGCATTTAAACAGTCACCAATAGGGATAACTTTTTCAGGATTATCCTTATCCATAACAACATCAATAGTCTTTCCATTAAGGAGAGTACTATGGTTAGGGGGATTTTAGGATTGTAATTGTTCTTCATGTTCTTCATTATGCTCTACTGTAGCAATTATTGTGCTAGTAGTCTTTCCAAAATGTGCATCATTATTTAAACAATAAGGTAGGCCATGTTTGTGGTGATAATGAGGAATGCCATCATAGGCACCTAAGAATTCCATTATCGCTTCATCCATCATAAACATTTCTAATGTAAGTGATCCTAGAGGACAATTGGTGTCAATCATCTTAGGGAATATCAAACTAAGTGTTGATATTGTATTCACATTTAGAGTAGGGCATTTGTAGGCTTTGGATTCCTTAAAAGGATTATATCCAATACTACTTAAGTAATGTTGCAAAGCAGATTCTATAGGGACTTTGATTCCTTGTTGATTTATGTCACAACCATTACCTACATAGTCACAATTTTTATAAAGGATTCAAAATCATCTGCCATAGAGAGACCATTTCTTTAGATGAAGGAGGAGCTTCATAAATCTCATAATCAGTAGTATAACTTAGAGTATTGTCTTTATTTATCTCCAAAGAAGTCTTATGTTTATCCTTCAAAGCATGTGATGTGATCGATGCAATATTTGTTGTTTCAGGGACGAGGTTGTTAAGTTTATATTCTCCTGTGGAGGAAGATGCAAAAGCTAACGAACCCTAGTTGTCACCAATAAATGCATTCAATTGTTTGAGCTCTTGCATAACATTCTTAGATACAAGAGGAGATGACAATTCAACTTTTAGATTGTTTAAAATCTTAGGACCAACAACATGCATATGTACTTCCATTTGCAGACAATTGTCAGGTTCAGGATCCAAATGGATAGTATGCAATTTTCCTTTAAATATAAACTTAATCAAATGGTGTAAAGTAGAAGGAACTGGTCCTAATGCTTGTATCCACAGTCTACCTACAATCATGTTGTAAGATAGAGAATAAGGCATTACAAGAATCAAGGTAGGCACCATCATAGGTCCAACTTGTATAGGTAAAGTTATAGTGCCCATAGATTGTCATCCAACATTATCAAAACCATGGATACTTAATGATTTTGGTTTGATAGCAGATATATCAACTTTAACCTTGCGTAATAAATCAATACCACAAACATTAAGGGTTAACCCATTATCAATCATAACTCTCTTAACCAATGTTTTGTTGATTGTAATAAAGATAACCAAAGGATCATACTACTTCTTAAAATCGAGAGATGGTAACTCATTTTGTAGAAACAAAATATTTGTTTTCGTTGCGTGCATAGAATCTATTAAAGTGGCAACATCATTTGGTTTAATAGAAGGAGGAACAATCACCTTTTGTAAAGCTTCTTATAGCATTCCGTGGTAAGTAGGTGAAGTTTGTATAAGTTCCCAAAGAGATATCTTTGCAGGAGTAGCGTGAAGCTGCTCTACAAGATCATAGTCTTTACCACCTTTATATGTTAAACAAGGTACTTGAGGAAGCATAGGTTGAGAAACTGGTAAAGATATCGAAACATTCGTTTGTTTTGTACATTGCTTATTATTCTGAGTGTTATATGCATGAGCAACCACATTATGATTAGTTTGTGAGTCTTATTTCACTATTTGTTTTGCATAATCATAAATGTGATCCGGAGATTGAGAAGAGGATTAAAGACCTTTAACAACAAGCACAGGTTTAGAAGGTGGTTGGACCACATTTGCACATAGAGTGACCATAATTTTTGGTTTTTCAATCTCTTCTTTATGTTTAGGAATGCAAATCACATTTACAAATCTTTGAAATAGTGACGGCTTAGAGACCATAGTGGAATGTTCAATCGAGATAAAGTCCTCAAGGGCTTCATCTAAAATATCAAAGTCATCGTGACTAAATCACTCATCATAAGCATGAAAATCTTGTAAAAAATAATCTGACACTCTAACATGCTCTATTTAATCCAAGATTTAAATGCACAATGATGGCCTTTGCAAATGAAATACAATATCCAACAATAATGATAATTTCCAACTCTTTTAGTGAAATGATAAAGAATGTAATCACAATCTAACATATGCACATTTCACTAAAGGGGTTTTCCAATCCAACTATGCTTTAGAACAACAAATTGTTTCAAATCTGAAGTTTAACAGCATATAAATTCTTTAAAGCTCAGGTTCAACAAAATAATTAGTGTGAAAATTGATAGTTTGTTTATTAGGGTAAATACTACCATTTCCCAATGCTAAACATAAGGGAGGTGACAAGGATCGAGCTTGGAATAAGATTCTAATCACTTTGCCTCCATTTTATGCTTGTGTGGTTGTAGAACCTAAGGTCCTAATCAAGATTTTATCAAGTGTTGTACTTTCAACCAAGCAAAACCCTAATTATGCCTCAAATAAATAATATACAGAAACTAGTAAAGTATCTGATAAAATTGATGACAAAAGTGTAGAGGAGGGGTTTCAGAAACACAATACCAGGATTTTAAGGGCTACTTGGACTAGGGCACCCACTCTAATGTCCTACAAATTTATGAATAGAAAAACCTTCTACACATGGTGTTTGGGACTGTAAAATGGCTTCCAGATCTCAGAGGAAACACCTGGTTGGACTACAGCACCCACTCCAATGTCCCGCAAGTCTCAGAATCTAAAAATCTAAAAGTCTGTCATGACTGTACCTGCAATATCCTTCTTCCTATAGCTTCTTTTAGCCAGAACCTACGAAACACGATCTGCACATACAAAAGAAGGAAATTGTTGTGGCTATATAGGAGCTTGCCTCAGTCAAGCCATGTCTTTGGTATTCCTACCTCAACAATAGCCAAAGGAAAAGATTTGTAGAAGTGTGTGCAAACCTAACAATGTGTGTATGAAGAAAAATCAAACCCTAAATGTCTCAATCAAGGGAAGATCAACAACTTGCTTTTCATAAATAAACACATACAACTTCACCTCAAAGAGAGGAAATAAAGGAAGACTTGCATGAACAAGAAGGTGAATCAACAAGGTCCGCGATGGATCTCCAGGCTTGCTGTTGGAGGCTTTAACCCTTCTCCTGATCATGCAAAGGGTGTACAAACCATAGGAAGAGCAAGATAGACTCAAGATCTTGATTCCTAATCTTCGTCCATAGTCTCCAAGATAGAAAATAAAGAATACTTCGAATAGCTTCAACAAGTTGTTGGTCTTCAATGGTAATTGTAGCAGAGTTTTAGCATCAAGCTTGCATAAGAATTGTGTGTGATGAAATGAATTGCAAATGTCTTTTTATATCTAGCTTTAGGGAATTCAAATTTTGAAATAACATCTCAATATCATGCGAAAACCAAGAATTTGAAAACATAATCCCAAGGCACTCGGCGGGAACCGACACCCTACCAAAATTCAAAATCCTGTGAAACCGGGGAGGACTAGGGCACGTGCGCCCAAGTCTAAGCCCCCAATTTCAGCTCAGATTTGCATTTTTGGGGGTCCAAGGGACCCTATTCTTAAATCTCTTTCTGGGTTCTATCAATTAGTTACCTCAAAAAGTGAATGAACTGCTCCTAGACTAAGTCAATCAGGGTTTTGGGCAGGCTGAAAAAGAAAAGGTTGGGAGGTCACCAAGAGTGAGGAGCTAAACTGAGGGAAATTGTACCATTCCATATAGGAGGACAATTTCCAACATTACACATATATTGTTGACATCACTATGGTTGATATCCCACCATATTATTGGATGCTATTATCAAGACAATGTGCTGCAATGGTAGGAGTTAATGTTTAGTTAGATCTATCTTATGCCACTATACTAGTGGGAGAAAAGGAAATTAAGTTGTGTAGAGAACTAAGGTATGAAAGCATCATTGAGCGATTTCATCAAAACCAAATAAACTTATTTTGTGATACAAACCTTGGTGCATTCAAAGTTGAGAAAAGCGAGCTGGTATTACAGAACATTGATCCAATACATCTAGAAGCCTAAAAAGATAAATGTAATGTATGGAAGATGTATTTTGATGGTGTGTGTAGCAAGGTTGGTAATGGAGCAGGAGTATTATTTATATCACCGATTGGTAAGACCTTCAAGTACTCACTCCTGTTGACATTTGAATGTACTAATAACATAGCAGAATATGAGGCTCTAGTCATTGGCCTGAACATTGCCATAAAGCCTAAAATAAAATGTCTTACTATATATGGGGATTCTAAATTAGTTACATCTCAGGTTAGAGGGAAGTATTCATCTAAGAACAAAAGGTTGAAGCAATATAGAAATGTTGTATGGGATGATGTTGAGTTATTTGATGCCTTCTCAATTAACTGGATAGACAGGTCAAAAAATATAATGGCAGATTTCCTAGCAAACATCGCATTGAAGAGATGATATCACACTGGCAGGGATTACTGAAGTAGAATTCAAAACTAGACCAGTGATTCCAGACAATATCCATAATTGGCAAGTCTTTAATCATGACATAGATCTAATCAAATTCTTAGACTGTGTCAATCAGTATGAAGCCCAAGAAATTGATTTTAATGCATTTGTGGAGGAAGTAGATGAAAAAGAAACTCTCTTTGGTCAAGAGATAGTTCAGTTAAAAACAAATAAAATACCAAAGGGTCTCATAGCATTAGAGAGAGTATTTGATGAGAATGACCGATTCAAGGCAAAGAGCATACCCATAGTACAAAATGATCTTGAATAAATAAATCTAGGAACACAAGTAACCCCAAATAATGTGTATATTGGGAAGAAACTGAATCCCAAAATTAGGAGCATGCTCATTGATTTACTCAGAAAGTATAGACACGTATTTGCATGGTCCTACGATGAATTGGAAGCATACTAAGAAGATCTTTTCCAACATGAGATAGCATTAAAGTCAGATGAAAAACCATTCAGATAAAAATAGAGACCTATCATTCCCATATTGGCCCCTAAGATGCTTGAGGAACTAACAAAACTAAGGGATGGAGCTATTATCAAACCTATTAGACATTCCTCTTGGGTTTTAAACTTGGTGCCTATCAGGAAGAAAAATGGGGATATTAGACTATGTGTGGACTTTAGAAATTTGAATAAATCTCAACTTATGGATAATTACCCCCTTCCTAACATGGAAGTAATATTGTAAAAAGTCACAGGTTGTGAACTATTGTCCATGATGGATGGTTTCTCGAGATACAACTAGGTAAAGGTCAAGGAATCTGAACAATTCCAAACTACCTTTACTACACCTTGGGGGACATATGTTTATGTAAGAATGCCTTTGGGCTCACAAACATTGGAGCCACATTCTAAAGGGCAATGGATGTGGCTTTTTCTAGTGTAATTAATGAAATTATGGCGGTTTATCAAGACAACTTGATAGCATATTCTAAGAAAGCTGAGGAGTATTGTACAAACTTAGAGAAAATTTTTATTAGAGCCTTGGAATATGGGATCTCGTTGAATCCTAAAAAGTTCCATTTCGCTGTAACAGAGGGCAATTTGTTTGGCCACATAGTTTCAAAAGATGGAATAAGAATAGATCCTGAAAAAGTGGAAGCCATTGACCAGATTCCCATCCCTAAAACTGTGAAGACTATACAATCTTTCTTTGGCCAAATCAACTTTGTCAGGAGGTTCACTCCAAATTTTGCTGAAATAGTAAAACCTATTTCCAAGATGTTAAAGAAGGGTGAATAGGTGGAATGTTAAAGAAGGGTGAATAGGTGGAATGGACAGAGGATACTATTGAAGCTTTTAGATCTATTAAAAATGGAATCAAAGAGGCTCCTATACTAAAATCCCCTGAATTTGACAAACCATTTCAGATATTCTCTTTTGAATCATACCACACAGTAGCTGCAGTAATGTTGCAAAAGAACACTGAAGGATTTGAACAGCCAATTTCATTCTTTAGCAAGTCACTTCAGGTGGCAAAGCCAATGAAATATTTTTGGCAAGAGTCTTACCGAAGAACAAAATGATGATTGAAAAGTATGTATATCAGGAAGACTAGCATCATCGGAGCACAAGGCTTAAGTCTTGTTGACTTTGTAAGTCACGACGATCAAAAAAGACCTTCAGAGAGAGTCATACCAATGTATAAAACAACAAATAGAGCTCATCAATATAAGCAGACAGATCGGAGTGAAGACCTTATGTCCCACCGAGTTCATTAGTCATGGTGATGAATGGTTTTCGGTAAGAGACACCCAATTTCATTCTGATAAAGTAAATAGAATGATTCTATTGGTGAAACTCAAAATGTTGAAACCACATGATAGCCTTATAGCAATGGTTCTAGTCAAGATGATGACAATGCAAACACTCACTCCTGCGTCAGGTAAACCTTACAATGTCTTCCCGTAGCATTAGAAATCAAAGCAAAAGAGGCTAAGTCTATCTGTAGGAGGATTAAAGGGTCTTCTCAATAGTGATATACTATATCAAAAGGAGATCTGGTTGGTCATAGAGATTGAGTTATAAAACATATAAGAAAAATGGCACCAGATGAAGCATACAGATCAGCATAAAGTTAAGGAAGTTTCCCCAACAATGAACGTTTTGTCAATTTGACATTTCAAATTTTGAAAAACTGGCCACATTAATTTATAGGAGAAGACATTAATAGTGACTAGAAATAAAATCCCCTATAAAAAAATTCCAAATCAAAGCAATTGAAACCAGAGGAGATTTTTTGAGGCACAGTGAAAAGCGCGGGGATAAAACAAAGCACAAAAGGATTCAACAATATCTGCAACCATAGGTAAGCACATAAAATCCTCTATGATTGACAAATTGAAGTCTATCTCTGTTATTCCTTGTAGGGTTAGAATGGAGACACCCACAAAAATGAAAGCTAGAAAATAATAAGGGGAAATAAGTAAAGCTAAGAAATAGACAAATGAGAAGGGGCAAGAAGAAAAATTGAAAGAACGAAAGCTAAACCAGGACCTCATAGATCAGTTACCTAGTTCAGGTCCTAAGGTGAGAAGGTCCGCACAACTTAGGGATGATATAGAGAAATTAGAAGATAAATGTAAGCACATTGGCAATATATGGACACCCATCCAAGGGTACGAATTGTTTAAGTTTCATTATAATAGAAGAATTAGGAGTGCACCTGTTTGCAACCCGTGGAACTTCAATTTGGGGAAATTGGTTGTGCCAAATGTGTTTATGAACATAGATCTCCTGAAACTCTTGGCCACCTATTACAATCAAAATCTTCAAGCTATATGCAATCCACAAGGTGAACCTTTTGTACACTTCTCAAAAAATGCAATATGTGAAGTATTTAATCTAGATGACCTGTGCAATGAACCCATAATACATGACGACTTGGAAATGGAATATTGGAGGATGGATACCACATACAAAGGGTTGAGACTCCCACTTCACAGGCCTAGGGTAGAAGGATGCACAGTGCCCCTTGAGGACAATGATGGACCTCCATTTCATGTGGATTTGTTTGAACCATATACTAAATACACCCACTATTCGATTGGCCAGGTCTTAGGATCAGAGGTTTCTGAATTCATGACAATTGGACCAATGGTGATAGTAGCTGATATACAATGTCATAATGCCAGGCCTTTTGATTATGCTGCATATGTCTTCAAGGAGATTGATTATGGGTTAATGGCTATTAAAAACAACTCCCCCACACTGCACTTCAAACATTACTCATTGCTTATGCACATGATACTATATTATGGTTAGGAAATTGGGATGTGGCCAGAAGAGTTGAGGATCACACAATTGGACGAGAAAGGACAACTATTACCTGTGTAATTATAGCCTAGTGTGTGGGATAGCAGATTTGCAAATTTTGATTATATTTACTTTAAGGAATATTTTGTAAAAACTTTGTACAAATTCTTTAGCCACCCTTGTGATTATTCCTTGTCTAATGAAATTAAGAGATTTGTAAGGCCAAAAGACTTCAATTGGCCTCCAACTATGACACATAATTGGGGAGACTAGTATTGTTTCCTTGACTCTACCATGATTTGAGTCTATGGCTTTCAGGACACAACTTTTTTTCTACCCAAGACTGTTCCAGAAAGGATAGCATATTTGGAGATTGTGAGAGAAATGGACTACTCCAATGTGACAAATCTAAGTGCTTATGATAAACAATCATTTATGCAAAGCACATTGTGTTTTGGAGATTTCACCATAGTGTCAAGAGATGGGTATGATCTCATTCGAGATAAATTACTACATTAGAACATGAAATGTATAGAACACAGGAAGGGGTTTGATCCCAAAGGTTTTATAGATTATACAAGGAAGAAGCATAATCTTAGTGGGTATGCACACACACCTTATCCGCATGATGATATCATAAGAAATATGGAGGGAGTAGAGGTTGAATTAGCCATTGACAAATATAACAGAGAGATAGATCAGAGGAGGAAGGAAATACAGGAAGTGGAACTGTTGTCCTCTGGTGGTGAAGAATCGTCAGATGAAGATGAAGCCCATGCACAAACTAATAGAATTCCTAAATGCAAAATTGAATACCAGCCTCCTAGGAGGGAACATGAGGTTGAAGAGTAAGTTGATATAGATACCAGATAGTTGGCATATGATTCATTTATTTTTGATGACCAATTTATTTATTCTCTAGAGTTTAAGTCCTTTTTGTACAAATACAAAGGAAAAGAAGTCAGGGAAACTGTTGAAAATGTCACACCTGATAATGAAAAACAATTGTTAAGTGTACTAAAGACAACTTTAGATAATGAGATGAGAAGTATGACCCCTGATAAAGGTAGACAGCTACTAAGAGAAGCTGGTGTGATGATATTTCTAGGATTGGATATGAATTTTGCATTGGTGTTTGATAGTTTCTTACATAATATTGATGATAAATATAAGCTTACTCCAGAAGGAGTTATAGAAGTATACATGGGAACAAAATATAACAATGATGAAAACTCACTTATGATCTAGGCTTTGTATGTTCCTCACAAAAAGATTTTAGTCATTGATACTAAAAAAGCATTCGAGCATGTTATGACATTGAAGGTGGGAGAAATAGATCCCATAATCCCTGCTGATATTGGGATTAATGTGGCAAAGTTAAACAAGGCTGAAATCTAGATGTTGATCAAATAAAGAGACATGTATAATTTGAGTAATGAGAGAATGACAAAGGAGAATGATGTCTTGAAAGATATAGTGAAAGGTGCTTTTGAAGGATCAACTAAGAGATTAACCCAAGGAGAGAGCCCATAGAGTACTGAACCACCCTCATATGATTAGATGGCTCAGATCCAAATTAACACACTTGCTACAGTAGTATAGAGTAGGTATATTGAGATGATGCATTGGATGAATAAATTTTGGGATGTTTACTCTGAGAATCATAAAGTTATCCAAGAGAATGAGAGATTGAATAACAGGCTCCAATAGAAGCTCCATGGGATACAAAATAAATATACCCCTGACAGTGTAGGCATCTCCAGAGCCAAAGATCTGATTAAGCAACATAAGAAATATCATGACAAGCTTCATGATGATGCAAAGGAGTATATTGATGCTTCCAAGATGGGTGTACCTATGTTATTTAGAAATGAAAAAGAGTTGAAAAGAAAATATGAATGGGCTAAAGAATGCCAGGTAATATTATAGGATGGTCTAGAGACTATCAAAGATAAAGACTCAGCATCCTGGGAGGGCTGTAAACATTTCGAGAGGATGATTTCGATAGAGGTAGTCACAAGGAATTACATAGAATTTGTTGATACTAATCTGAGCCAAAAGTATTTAGATCATATTGCTTAGATCTACCTGTGGCTCAGTAGAGCTTAGTGTTAATCATATTTGATTATTGTTATGTTCATTTTATTAACTCTCAAAAGATACTATGAAGAGACATGTCCTCTTCACAACTATTGCTATGAGAGCTGAACTTATGATCATCTAAAGGATCATCAGTAGTAAGAAATCTTTCTCTCTTTTTCAAAAAGACTTTATATGAAGCATTGGTAATAAGATAGATTGCCATCTCTTATCCATTTCAAAAACTTATATCATATATGTTTATTTTCTGAAGAAGTATAATGGAGCAGAATACTTTCATATGGTGATTTATTCCCAGTGTTAAATAGTTATGTTAGTTTTCATGATTACATGTTATTGTGTTGTCTCCAAAGTGGTTTTCCATTATTATTCAAATTTATACACATTTGTCAGAACACATTTGTTGTTACTGTGTGATGTTGTAGCTGGGTCCTACTTGAGTGAATTAAATTCCTTTCAAGTAATTTGACTTAATTGGTTTCATAAGATTAAAACTTTTTTTAAGCTAATTATCCTGATTGGTTTCCCTCAAGTCAAGAATTAAATATCCTTCCATTATATCACAGTAATCTGGGAGAATAACACTAGGATTAATAAGAAGAGCATTGTAACTAGCAAACTTGCACATCTACATAAGGTGCTGACATTCAAAAGTGTCCAACTATTAGAGTTAAGCTAGGAGATAAATCCACCTATCATATACATCTATTTCCACTAACCAATCCACTAACTCCAATAGCCCAATAGGGTAGGCACTGGTCATTCCAAATTCATTCTAGAACTTCTACATAGTTTTATTCAATTATTCATATCTAAGACCTTAACATTAGGAGTAAGAACAGTTATCTCTTAAGCTACTTCACACCTATTTGCCACCATGAAGGATATTAAAAATCTGCATTAGTTGTGAAAGGTATACCCACCTAGGTCTAGAAGAACCTAAAGTGAAGATGGTATTATCCTTGTGCCTGTTAGCCAAAAACGTGAAGAGATCTTGGCAACCTCTTAAGGTGTAAAAACCTGCATTTTTGAGACCTAACATGTTCCTTGTAGCAATCCAAGTATACTTTACTTCTATAAATCCTATTGCATTGAGTAGAACACTTAGGGAGTAGTAGTTTCCTTGGGTTATAGCACTAAATCAAAGTTATAATCCTTTAACTATTAATTAGGGAGTAGTAGCTTCCTTGGGTTGTGGCCCTAAAACATTGTTGTAATACTTTTTCTACGAGCATAATATATAATGAGCTAATCCTCACCGTGGTTTTTCCCTGTTTTAGGGGTTTCCACGTAAAAAGACTAGTGTTATGTGTTGATTATTGAATTGCATGTTTTCCCTTATGTTCTCAAAGTTGTTTAGATTTATCCACAAATGTTTGGTTAAAGTTTTCAAGTGTGCTCATTCACCCCCCTCTTAGCACCCTATCATGTTCAACAATTAGTATTAGAGCCAAGTACCTTTGAAAATCTTAACCACTGAGGTATATCCTCCACTTGAACACATGGAATCTGAAGTGATGGACAATGATATATTTACCCCATAACTAGATCTAGAAACAATGGAACTTGATGATTGCAGCTTTGAGCCTAATGAGTGTGAAATAGGTTTTGAAATACTCAAGTTAGCCCTTAATGATATTGAGGAAGAAAAAGAGATAAAATTTGAATATGAAGATATGCTTGAAAAAGCAAAGGAGACAATTGACAAATTAAAGACAAAAGCCAAAGAATCTAAAGAAGAAATTGGCAAACTAAAATCTCTGATAGGAGGAGATAAAGGAGGTGACAAGATCAAGGAGGCTGAATACATGATCTCAAATTTAAAGGTCATGGTTGAAGAAGAAAAAAGGATTGAGGATTGCTTAAATATCAAGCTCAATTAGCAATCAGCTAAATGTTCAAAACTTGAGGAAGAAGTTGTCTATCTAAGGAAAGAACTAGAAAAGGTAAAAAAAACATATTAACAAGGGACTAAAACTAAAAGGAGGAACTGATATTCTTGATGAAATAATAAGCTATCAAAAGATAGCAAAAGAAAAAATAGGTCTTGGTTTTGAAAAAGGAAAAAGTCCTATGATCCATGCCTCTACAAACTTATATGATAAGTTTCATTCAGGAGGAAAGTTTGAAACTAAGAAGGAAGACACCTACACTGAAGATCCTAAGAAATAATTACTGAGTTACTAGAGAAGATGAATTCACTCCTAGCTAATGATAAAGGAAGAATGTGAAGAAGAATTTCAAAAATCCTCAACCTACAAGGCAACCATCTCACATTAAGTATTTTCAAGGCTTCAATGGAAATTGTTTTACTTGCAATAAGTTTGGTCACAAAACTATGGATTGTAGAAACAAGATTAATAAAAATACTTTAATATGGTACACTTGTAATAAAGTTGTTCATAAAGTTGTTGAATGTAGAAATAAGATAAGCCAAAACTCTATTTGGTGTTATGCATGCAATAAGATCGGGCAAATTAGTGCAGAAGTAAAATGCCAAGGTATAATAGGGATAATCCTCAATCCTTTAGTGGATACTGTTATACTTGTAATAAGTTTGGACACAAAGCAGATAGCTATAGATGATGAGCAAGAATAAATGGAAATGCTCAGTAAACAGAGTGCAACTATCATGAGTGCAATCAAACAAGGCACTCTAATAACAATTGTGAGACCCATTGATGTTGCTCAGTAAAGGGTGGAAATGAAAAAAAGTATGGAAGAAGAAGGAAGTATGTGATATTTCTAGACCTTTGCCTAGTGTAGGTGGATCCTCTAGTAATTAAAAGGTAAAATAATGGGTCAGGGGAAGTTACAACAGTGAAATTTTCAAACCCATGAATAGGTAAGATGTTGAGTTCTCAGCATATTGATTACTACTAGCATGAGAATGATAAGATAAAGGATTAAAGGAGTTTGATGAAAATTATGGACAAAAATCTTTAAATATAGAAGATTGTGGAAGACTTTAGGGTTTATAGTGATCAGGACTTTTACCAAGAGGTTACATGGACTTAGGGGGAGTTGTTTATGAAAATTGATCATCTCCTCTTCATTATGATGAAAGCATCTAACATGTAGATGAACTTAACAAAAATTCTGGAGCAATTGAATGATGTGTGGAGCATTATTGAAGGTTTATAAGGTTCTGCATATGAAAAGGGCAAATTAGGTTAAAGAAGAGGATGCAATTAATGAAGAGGAGAACTATTTGGTGAAATGGCTATATAGGCGAATGCCTGATCATTTTTTATCACATTTGATCAAGGACAAAAGATTTGAAGAGCTAAAGGAGAATTGAAGGAACTCAGAAATTCAACAAAGCAAGCCCTATCACTAGGTATTCTTCAGTTCCTCTAGTTAAAATCCTAGTTTGTAAAACTATTAAGATGGTTACATCCTTTGCTCCTCAGTTGATCAATATTACTGACAAACTCCAACAAAAATTCAAGAAACACACATATAAGGCAATGGAGCATTATCTAATGTTCCTGCCTTTATGGTATACATGGAAGATGTTAGGACATATATTCATGCAAAACTTGAGGAAATTGATCATGGAAAATTTGAAACCCTAAGGCATGAACTATTAGATGATGATACACACTACAAACCCAAATATGCCAATATTGAAGCAAAACATTTGGATGTTTGGAAAGATCTTCTAGTTTTCCACGATGAACATGAATGGGTTAGGTATATCCTCAGTAGAATTCATAATAAATTCATATACCTTGACAAACCTCATCAAATAACTAAAGAAGCTATTGGAGTTGTAATAGGATTATGCTCCACTGGATCCATAACACAATTGAAATCTATTAAAAATGAAAAGATCAATGAATTATCTGGTGGCTTGACAATTGATGACATTATTGATCCCAGTGTGAGATATGTGACAATGGGAATTGCATACAAAGTGTACTACTCCAACAGAGAGGGATCTACAACTACTACAACCATATATACCACCTATTAGATGGCTAATGAGGGTAAGGATTTTGATCTATGTGAAGTAATGAAGGATCAATAGTTAGAGAATCTGAGAAGAACAAAGGAGGTAGGGTACAACTTTAAGTATGGTTCATTGATCTTTTTTCTGGCATTCTACTTCATGAATGAGTTACTAGGATTTAAAGGAAATATATGGAAACAAGATAGGCTAGTGGAAGCACAAATCAAATAATACATAAGAAAATTTTACTCACAAATCTATAAGACTATCTTCTAGGGTTTCTTCAAAAAATTTCAAACTGAAATGCATAAAAGGGAAAAAATCTCTTCTGATTTGGTCAAGAAATACAAGGATGACATAACATTTCTTGTGGATAAAGATTGTTTCAATATGGTAGTAGTTGAGCCCAGGACTTATTGGATTCCCAACCTTCCATATGAAGTACCTAATGATGAATTTAAGGCCTATGTTGGGATTTTGTTAAGTCTACCTAAGGACTGTAAAGGTGAAAGATTTGGAACTAGTAAAGAATTTTAGGATAAAATATGCAAGAAAAGAGCTAAAGAAGAAGTAGAAAAGAACAAAGAAAAGTTATTTAAGAAGGTTGGTATTCCACCCAGAGGTTTCACTGCTCAAGAAACTATAGAAAATGTTGTGGCTCACACTTCTGAGCATCCCACACAAAGAAGATCAGGTAGAGTTACTTCTCAATCTAATGCTAGCATACCAAAACCCTCTTTCTCTACTAAATAGTCACAAGTTTCTAAAGATCAAGCAACAATAAAATCCAAGGGTGTGAAACCAAAGAAGAAGGAAATCATTAAAGAAGATATTAAGAGTGATAAAGAGGAAGAGATAATTTCAAAGAAAGAGGAAAAGGAAAAGAAGAAAAAGGAACCAAGGATCAAGGTAAAAGACAAAAGGAATAAGAAACAAGATGTAGAGACAAGTGAAGAAGAAGAAATTAAGGTTGTTGAAAGAAAGAAGAAAAGAACTAGAGAAGAAGTTGAAAAGAAATAGAAATCAAAGGAGAAAGGTAAGAATAAGACAAAGAAAACAAAGAAGATCCCTTAAGAAACACTTGAATATGAACCCTTGCAGCTTGAGGCCACCATCAATGCTATTATAGAGCATAATGTATTGAAGAAGTTGCAAAAATCCATCATGAGATACCCACTAATAGTAAATCTATAATTGAAAAGGCTATAATCATGTACATGATGGGTTTTAATGTTACCTTAAATGAGATCGTTGATCAACTCCCATCAAGCCTACAAAGAAACTCAGTAATCAGAGAAATGAGGCTATTGTAACAAAAGAAAAAATGAGAAGACAAGCATTAGAAAAGGTTGGTCCATGCATCTCTCATCAAGAAAGAGTCGAATTAGCCCAAAAAAGGCACACAAATTTAGAACAAAACATAGAATTAGTATTCTAATGGGTAGAGACAAAGTAGAGAGAAAGAATGGAGAAAGAGACTGAAGAAAAGACTACCAAAATATTTGAGGAAATGAAGAAAAATAAAATAACTATAGAAGAACAAGTAATTAATGAGAATGTTGTTTCCTCTAAAAATATAGGAGCATTAGTCATAGGGGTACAGGATTTACCCCCTTCAGATATTCTTGCAAAGCAAAGTTCTTTAACTCTAGAGACTGCTAAAGCACAAAATTTTGAGGGTCATGATAAGGATAGTGTTGCACCTCCTTCAAAGAACACAGGAAATGTGGAAATGAGAAGAGAAGATACCCCTAAGGAAATTCAAGAAGAAAAGGGAAAGAGTGATCAGGAACAAGTGGAGGAAAAGGAGGGAGAAAATGAAGAAAGAAAGCAATCAATAGGTATAAATGATATAGATCAAAATGCATCAAAGAAAATGTCTCCCAAAGACCTATTAAAGGCATGAAGTTATAGTTTCAACCTATGGTCATCCCTCAACTACTACAGGTTCCAACCAATGAAGGACAAATAGACTTAGCAAGCATCTTCTCTTTTCACAAATTGTATCTTGGAGATATATAACATGCAACTACTAAGAAAGAGTTCCTACAGGAAAATTTGAAGAAAACTATTGGAGTAGAAGACATAGTAAAGTTTATTCAGGAAGGGTTACCACATGTAACCATTGACCTCTCTCTACTTGCTGAGTAAAATATCAAGTTACTAATGGACTCTTTCAAGGATCACTCTTCCCACCTAAATAAAATGTAGAAAAAGAGGCAACAAAAAGAATTAATGAAAAAATAATGGCAGAGATGATTGACAAGTTTGCTAAATCACATAACAAGCTTAAGGAAAATATGAAGAAATTTAAATCTTGTATTGAGGAGGCCACAACCTTATATCTATTTTGCCTAAATTGTCCAAACTCCACAAAGAAGATTAAAGCTTAGATGGACTCTATTGTTTTACATATCTCTAAGCTGGCCAAAGTCTATGATTTGTCAAAGGACAAGATGGCTGCAACAAGGGCACAAGTGAAAAAATTGCATGTACAATTATCTCAACTATAGGATCAAAAAGAAAACATAAAGAAGCAAATTGGTCAATTGAAAGAGGCAGTGAATTTGAGACTGGCCTCAATGTCCGGTTTGTTATGAGAAGCAGAAAAAGCAAATCAAAAGATAAAGACTCCAAGCAGCTTAGAGGAAGCTGAAGAAGTTTACAAGGAATGTGAATGTCAAAACTACATGATTGCCTTAGAATGTGTTATCTAGACCACAATTGTTCAACAAGTCAAGGTAATCTATAAAGCCATCATACCATCCAAATGAGTTGTTAGATAAAACAATTTTGTTGTATATAATATTGCAGAGACATTGGATAGATTGGAAGTACCATTTGGTTTTCAAGGGTACAATTTTGTAACTAAATAACACATTCAAGGGAGCATTATTTAGATATCCTTTTGTAAGGGGAGTATATGTAGTTTTTGAATTGATAGAAATGTTATCAATCCCTTTGTCCTTGATGTTAAAGGGGAAGAGAGAAACATATGTCTAAGGTGGAGTATATGTTGCCATCAATGACAAAGGGGGAGATTTTTGGAAATATGTGTTGTCAATTATGTCATCATATTATACATTGATGTCAACATAACAGATGGAAATGCATAGACAAATTTTTACAGAGGAAGTGTCAGTTTGGTCAAGGTAAACCAGTCTGGGAGAAGAGAAAAAGTCTAAGTATAGATCAAGTTTGGGCTTGAACATGATGTGGAGGTGAACACTTACATCCTTACATGATTCCTACATACACACATACATACCTCATCAGTTGTGAGTAGAAAATTGACTAAGGCACTCACAATGCAGATCTCAAGGCAGAATCAACTTGAATTGGTCTACATTTCTTCGCAAAGAAAGATTTGATCTTGTGGTTCTAATGATAACTTTTGGTATGTATTGACATGATATATCCAAGTTTTTAGCTCCTTGTATCTTCAACTTGAGAAGTTACAAGGGACAGTGTATCGGCCACCATCAAGACAGAGCAGTGTAGTAATAAGGAGATAATGGAATGCACTGCATTCCTCTGGAAGAGATTTGTTTGTCATGAGGTTCTAAAGCATAACTAAGATATATATGATACATTTTATAATGAAGCCTCATGTGCTCTGGTGGTCCATAGAGATAGTACTTAAGCAATAGAAGCAATACAGTCTATTCTAGAGCCTGATACACAAGTTATGTTCTACAGAAGTTGAAAACATGTATGGATCTATCACTTGAGCATATGTAGAGGTATTATATGGTCTAAAGTACATTAGGCATGATTCGCATGCAAATAATTCTTAATTTTTGGTACTGCATCAAAGTATCATGTATGCAAGTAAAGTCCTAAGTTGAACTGTCTGCTCCTAATTATCCAAGTCATCTTTTGAATACCTCTAGAAACATTAGATAAAGGTGTGCAGATCTGGTACATAGCATATATTGATGTCCAAGTTCATTCACAAAGGGTTTTAAGTATTTTATTTCACTACAACATCATATTTTGAGATGTGAAGTAGACTACAAGGTCCGAAAAACTCTGTCTTCTAAAGACAGGCATGTTTCTTGTCCTGCAGATGTAAAATTTGATGTTATACTTCTTTAGTAAGGTATATAGATGTTGTTGAGCTAATACATGAATGAATCCTTGGTCCACATAATGTTTTTGGTTTCTCCCCTATTGTATGAAGATGGACATTTAGTAGTATCAAACAATTTGAGCCAACTGGTTATGTATCTAACATGTGCAGAGGATCATCATCAGTTCCCTCAACTTTGGAAGGTATTAAAAGATATGTTTTGATCTCCCTTATGAACCTATAAGGTCCACAAAAAGTTTTTCCTATCATATTATGTATGGATGCCAATGTGTGAATAGATACACTTATCATCCAGTGTTGATTGTGCCCTGAGCTATTTAGTGTTTTGAAGTGATGTGAAGGATATATATAGAGGATAAATTTTATTTGAAAAGCAACAATGCAAATGTGAGAATAACAGAGAAAAATGCAAGAAATGAAGCGTGTGGAATTAATTTTAAGATATGTATTGAACAAAAAAGTAGACTGCATTACCAGTATAAATAGGATGTGTTCCTTGTAGCAGTCCAAGTATACTTTACTTGTGTAAATCCCATTGCAGTGAGAAGAAGACTTGGGTAGTAGTAAATTCAATGTGTTATAGCCCTAAATCAAAGTTGTGATTGTTGTAAGCATTAATTAGGGAGTAGTAGCTTCCCTGGGTTGTAGCCCTAAAACAATGTTCTAATACATTTGTTGTTAGCATAATATATTATGAGCTAATCCTCACCATGGGTTTTCCCTGTTTTAGGGTTTTCCATGTAAAAATAATGGTGTTATGTGTTGATTCTTGAATGGCATGTTTTCCCTTATGTTCTCAAAGTTATTCAGATTTATCTGCAAATGTTTGGTTAAAGTTTTTAAGTATGTTGATTCACCCCCCTTCTCAGTGCCGTATTGTGTTCAATAGGTATGTGGTATGTTCTCTCAACATTTGGAGGAACAAACTCACCACGTTGTGTTGAGCACTCCTTGGTATGAGCTTAATTGTTCATCAATTTACTTCGAATTGGAGAGATGAGTGTAAATTCTTTTTAACCTTAGCAATTACTTCTTCTTCTGAACTTTCAAAGCTGCTAGACCTCTCCTCATGATCAGGTCTCACAAGGTCTATCAATTCATTCTTCTCAGGGGTAGAAGGAAACTAAACCACATCCTCTTTCTTTTTTATTTCTTCTCATTGTAGAACAATGGAAGAAGGTGTTAGCTCTCTGAAAATAACACTTCTACTATAGAACACTTTTTTAGGCACAAGATTCTAAAGCTTGTATCCTTTCACATCGACACCATAGCCAATGAAAATACACTTAACAACCTTGTTCTCTAATTTTGACCTTTTCTCCCTAGGCACATGTGCATATGCCTCACAACCAAAAACATGAAGATGTCTAACTAAAGGCTTCTTACCATACCACACCTCCATAGGTGTCTTACCAACAAGAGGTGATGTAGGGGACATGTTTACTAGGTAGCAAGCAGTGGCTACAGCTTTAGACCAAAATTTTTGTTCAAGGCTTGATCCACTAACCATACTCCTAGCCTTCTCTATCAGTGTCATGTTCATCCTCTCTACAACTCCATTTTTCTGAGGGGTGTATGGAGTTGTCTTATGTCTTTCAATCCCTTACTCTTTATAGAACTTATCTCAAACTTTGCTGAATAAAACTCACTACCATTATCAGTCTTCAAACACTTAATCTTTTTACTAGTCTAATTATCAACAAAAGCTTTAAACTCTTTGAACCAACTAAAGACTTCAGACTTGCTTCTACAAAAATAAATCCATGTCCTACTATAATCATCTATGAAAGATACAAAATATATAGATTTGGAAATCAAAGGAACACTAACAAGACCAAACACATCAGAATAAATAAGGTCCAACACACCAGAAGACTTGTGAGAACTAGAGTAAAACTAAACACAGTTTTGCTTTCCATATATACAATGTTGACAAAAGTTAAAAACGAGATTACAATCATTTAACCCCTCAATGAGGTTTATATTTTTCAGTGTTCTAAGACCCTTCTCACCAATGTGGCCAAATCTCTTATTCCATAACATTGTCCTTTAAGAAGGAAGCTTAACTTCCAAAGCATGAGCATCCTTGGGTACCCAAAATGCACTACCATCATAATTTGATACAACACATTTCTTCACTACTAGTTCAAATGGTGGGGATGAAGTGACTACAATTCTTTTCTTCGAGTCAGAAGAACTATTGCACTGTGAAGTGCATGCCTCTAGCTAAAACATAGTACCTCCCTGACTACCTGTTGATGATGATTATTAGTCATAACAATATGCATAAAAAGTTACACAACAAACCTTTATTGCTTTGAAAAGTATGATCAATTTGGAACAAATTGATGACTCCATGTCTCCTTGGATTAGGTTATGATTGTCTGATGTTACTCGGAGGTTGATGTGAAATGTTGTTTTCCATTTAAGGGATCTTACACTATCCTATTTTATGAATTGATGTATGTATATTTGATTTTGTACCTTTTTCCTGTAAAATCTCTCCACAATTAAAATTAATCCTACTGTATCTGACCGATGATGAAGATATTTATAAGTTTGATCAATTCTTCTAATCATCAACTATTATGAACTTATCTATACTTCTGCACTATGTATTTATCTAAATGATGTGCATACAAGTTGATATTTGCATGATTACCCTTAATATTTATATGTATTTGCATGATATTTATCATTCTTAACATGCTTTTACTCAAATATGCTCTATGTATTAATGTTTTTGTGGGATATAGTCATATTTCATGTCATTTGCTTTAGATTATCTATTATTTGCAATTATAGAAATGATCATAATGAAATTAAGGCAAATTGAAAGAATGCTTTCTAAATTTAATGCACCTTCATCTATTGATTCACATACAATCCATATACTTTCATGAAGAGAAGAAACCAAACCATAATTTCGCCAGGATATTCCACAGCTAGGTATGGTTGATGCTAACTTCAAAGGAACAAAGAATGAAAACAAAACATGCAAACTAATAAGTACTCCAAGGGACGCAACTAATCAATGCATATATCCAAGATTCATCCACTGATTACTCAAGATTTATGATTATCTATAATCAAAACAGCTTCTCTTTCATTAGCTATGCAAAAGACATGTACATTCACAATGTGCTTTGAAATTAGTCCTAATAATTTCAGTAATCTAACTTCAATTAAGTTTCTAATAATCTACAATGTGCCCTCCATCTCCTTTTATAGGATAAAGAGAGGAGGCGATTATACTGATCCAATGATCAAGATTTGTCTATCTAAATCTATGGTCAATATTTCTTTTGACTTTGTCAAAACATGTCAACATGGCATAAGTTCCTAGCTGGAAACCATCTGGTGGAGTTTGATCACTTTGTCTTGCTATGCATGTGACCTTGTCATCATGCATCTCTACTTACTCTACTTCTTCTTTAGCTCCATCATCATTCTTCTTCATCTTCAACGTCTTCATCATCATCATCAACATCATCAGCTCTTGGATCATGTCTATATTCACATAGATTATGCTTCTGATAGAATCATAGGCTTGTACTATTTCTTCAATTTGCCCTCCATCTTAAACTATGGCCTTTACTATAGCATGCTTGTGAGAATGAAATTGTGCCTGAAGAGCATTCCATTTATTCTTTATGCTATTCAATGTCTCATTGTATGTCTCTACCTTAGCTTTCATCCTCATGGCCTTATTGATCACATCCTCTATCAAATAATGAAGAGGATCCTCTACTGCCTATTTGAAATTATTGTGGAAGGCTTGGATTGCAAAATCAGTATCTTGATTTTCTACCTTTCCTTCTATTTTATCCTCTAAAGCTTCTAGGTTATTTATTTCCTCTACCATGAGATGATGCAGCTTAACACTTATGTCCCAAAGCTTACTACTACATCTTTTCAAGACATCACATTCGAATTAGGTGTCTTCATACCAAATGCTTAGCAACTATGCAGTATTACTATCCAGTACTTTATTATCCATAAGTATCTTCATGTCTATCCTCCTTATTTCACTTAAGGCACCCAGATGTTTTTCCAACTTAAAAGACCTTCTCCCCACCTCATTTTGTATCTTATCCACTTTTCTCTTCAGAGCACCAAGTGAATTCCAATTTGAAAGGGAGGTTTTAACTACTTTATTTGCTTCAAAAACAAAAGAAAGAAACCAAGTATCCACCAGTTGTGCCTTATGCTTCATGAGATCCAATCCAATTATCTCATCTTGAGATATGATAGTCAATCGGGTGTCTGTACTAAGCGGTGTATGCTTAGGGTCAATTAACCCTTTTATAAATGAATGTAACTAAGCAATATGTTCCTTATGATGTTTATTCTTATCCTTCTCCTTCTTTATCCTCTTCAATAAACAATCAATGCTATCATTGGCCTCTTGGCCCTCTTGTTCTTTCGTTGCAAAACCTAATTGGTTATCTGGAAGTCTTCAATATCTATTTCCCCTTTAGCCTTATCCACCATTGGTAGGGCAACTTGGGATGTTCTCCTTCCTGTAGTAGGGTCTCTTCTAATTGTAGACGCCGGTCTAGCTTTTCTTTTAGGCTTCATCATACTTGCTGAAAATAATGCAAAAACATCAAATTCCTTGACCTCACTAATTTGTTGTGGGTTTATTTCATACTGCAACCAATAAGGTACATTAGTACTAGGTCCTTGCTGATTAGTTTTCTCAATGTGAGTGTCCTAAGACTCTATATTATGCTCCTTCCTTGGCAAAGAAGTCTCCTTCCTTTGTTCTTCCCTTAGTGGAGAATTCTCTTTCTTTTGTTCTTCCTCATGCACTTTATCATGAGGGATCTCTTATTGAGGTATCTCCTACTGAGCATGAACTTCTTGGTATGTAAGGGGTCCTTGTGATTTTGGAGCTTCAGGTGGTGCAACAATATTCTAGTCATCTGCATTTTGTTGAAGTTGATCCTTAGGAGGATCCTGAACGTTATGATCATGCACATTCTATTTAAGGTGATCCTCAGGAGGAGGCTAGATATTCTGATCTACTTTGTCGCTATGCTCCCCTTGACCATCTTAATTCACATTTTCTCCTTCCTTCTACTGACCATTTTTTGTTTGAAGGATTTTTCCTGCATCTTTTGATGTATTTCCCTCTGCAGGATCCTAAATTTTCTCTACTTCCTTTTCACTTGTTTTCTCTTCTGCACTAGATTTTTATCCTTATCCTCATTCTTAGCAGGCATTTCTTTATCCTGATCTTCATTCATGGTAGGCATCCCCTTATCCCCCTCCATATGTACATGAATTTCCACCTTTTCTTGCTCTGGGGGTGGATCATTACCTTTATCTTGATCATGGTCACCTTGGTATGCGAGATCAATTACTGTAGGGTGTGTAACCTAAGCAACCAAGTTGGTTAATCCAATTTGTTGGGCTATCACCTATGGGCTTTCTTCATCAATTTCTTCTATTTCTTCATCATCTTGATGAATTTACTTTGGTATCAAGGGAGTTCTATGAGGGGTCATTCTTGTATTTGCAACCAAAGCTTCTATCCTCTGAGCAGACACTTCATTAACTAGCTCATCATCTGACAAATAGACTATATCTCCAAGTGGAAGAGGTGATTCCCTCCCTTCACTCTGCATTTCTTCCCTTTGTTTATTTGCCTTTTCAGTTTTAAATTGCATAATCTTAGGAATAGGAACTTCATGTTGCAAGTGTTTTAAAACACCATAGCCACCAACTCCCCTTAATAGTAAAGGATCTATGTCTACCATTCCGCTCGTTATAGTCTTCTACTTTTTCCTGTGGTGGTTGAGATGATGGAGGTGGCTGGGGTGGTTTTGCAACCTTTCTCTTTTTCCTTGTGATCAATAGATCAATATCCAAGGGTTTGTCATCTTCCTCTTTAATGGCAGCAGGAGCAGGCTTTGTGACAACTTTCTTTTGTTCAGGGTGTGCATCAGATGAAGTTCCTACAGCTGATGTGGCTACTTGATGATCACCACCCCATATGCTTGGGGATTCTTCTTACTCCTTAGCCTCTTCTTATCTTTAGGTGGCTTTCTTTATCCATTGGATTGCCTCTTCAATGTGAGGAAATCATCATATTCCTCCTCAAACAACTCCTACCTTTTCTTCTTACTGTCTATGGTAAGGGCTACACCCTTATCTCTTAGCTTCTTAATCACAACATCTACCCATTCCTAAGTCTTTTTCATGACCTTCAACATTGTTTAGTTTAATGAGACCACCTTTGGATGGCTCAAGTCAAGTGTTGATATGGTATCATTATATACTTTATTTTTCTCATACTCCTGAGACATTATCTTTCTATCATCCTTATGTAGCTGAACCAGCACTAATATGCAATCAAAAGTACATATTTATTTTAGGGTGAGCCTTTATCAATCTCTTCTCCTCACCTCTGCCTCATCGTCACAATCAGCCCAATAGTCCTCAAGGTGCTTCTAATGAATGGTCTTTTCTAGCAATATTTGCATTCTACCATATGGATCATAAGACCTAGCTAATTCAAAGGGTTGTAGGTGCATCAAGTTCAGTCCTCCAATTACATCTTTTATACTTTCTCTATCTGGACACATGTACAAGCCAATCATGACTGGAAATATGATCTATGGAATCTTTCCCTGTCCAATGTGAGCTTCTACCGAAGGTAATATTTGTCTAACAAATTCCATCAAGATGACTTTATCATTTGGGTACCTGGTAGCATAAGAGGTTGCCCTGTAAAGCCTTCTATCCTCATTTATGAGAATGTGGGGAATTGGATAAACCAAGACCCATGTTTATATATCTCTTCTGCTCACCTCTACCTCATCATCACAATCAGCCCAATAGTCCTCAAGGTGCTTCTAATGAATGGTCTTTTCCAGCAATATTTACATTCTACCATATGGATTATAAGACCTAGCTAATTCAAAGGGTTGTAGGTGCATCAGGTTCAGTCCTCCAATTACATCTTTTATACTTTCTCTATCTGGACACATGTACAAGCCAATCATGACTGGAAATATGATCTATGGAATCTTTCCCTATCCAATGTGAGCTTCTACCGAAGGTAATATTTGTCTAACAAATTCCATTAGGATGACTTTATCATTTGGGTACCTAGGCAGCATAAGAGGTTGCCCTGTAAAGGCTTCTATCCTCATTTATGAGAATGTGGGGAATTGGATAAACCAAGACCCATGTTTATATATAACTGCTTGGGCCTCCACACTTATCCTCTTTGTCCTGTCGTCTTCCATAGTTCTAACTAGATATATGGAGAAAGAGTCATTTACTAACTTGTAATTATCAAGAGCTTCTCTCATTTTCAGTTGTGGGTAGTATTCCCATATATTCGTGTCTCTTAGGTTTCTTCCCAATCTTCCTACTGTTTACAGTCCATTGAAAGTTCCTCTGAAAGCATAGGCATATAGAACATAAGAGGTCATATGGAACATGTTGATGTTCCCTCCCAGCCTGGTCATCCCTTCATCTAAGCTATCACTTATAATCTTGGCCCACAGGGTTATATCATCAGAATATTCTATCATCTACACTATACCATACATATAGTTCTCAAATGACCTAGCGTTCGGTCTCCCTATCATTCTGGAGAGTATGACCATCATTTATTGGTACTCTGCAGTAAAATCAAATTTAAAAAGGTGCACAGGTAATTTGGCAGCGGCCTTATACGTGATTTTCTTAGATCTCCACTAGTACATGACCCTTCTAGCTACCTTTTCATTGCTCTTATATTCTTTCTATAATTTTCTTAAACTCAGACAAACCACATCATTTCCCTTAGGCAAATTGAATGCCGCTGAGATGCCTGTGATGGAAAAATCTGCATATACCCTACCATGTTTCTCCACTTTCCTAGTTTCTAGATTATAATTCCTAGCACATTCTATCACCAACCTTGTAGCTTCCATGGCATATGGGAATCCTTTGGCATTCCACATTCTTGAATTGACTATACTCATGAGGAGAGGGCTATCAGCTATCTAGTGTCCATGCATCAAGATTTGTGTGCCCTTGATGTGTGTCATTAATTATTTCATATTTGAATACTGCACCTTCTAGTTGCAAGAACACGGGCTTTAAGAATTTAGTTTCTAATCTATTGCTCTAAATGGCCATGGTGTCCTGTAATAAAAATAGACATGTCTTACCCTAACATGCCTTATGCAACAGTGATTTCATGATCTCATGCACCTCATGGTGATAATTCTATTACTTTATTCCATCTTATACAATCATCATGCTAATTAACTCTATAAAACTACTTTTACCTCATGATTTTACCATAAACAAAAAAAAAAGGGTTTTGAGTTACATACCTGACAATCACTTTCCTTCCTTATTGTAGGGGTGATATCCTTTTGAATGTGATTATTCTGCAATTACTGTTCTATTCTGTTTGGATGTGGGTCAGGTTTTGTTCATAAGTTACAGTAAGGGTTTAATCGCTCAAAACTCTATAACTTATATTTAATTGCATGGTAAATTCAAAATGATCCCCCAAATGTACCTTTTAACCGTTTGATATGTCAAATTAGGGTGCATTTAATGTCATTTGGGTCATGGCCATTGATTATTATATGATATTGTTGACAAGTGGCGCATAAGTATTTGAATTTTAGAAGGCTCCACTACCGTTGGGATCTCATTTAATGTAGAGGGTGATATTTGAAAACATCAACATATTCAAAAAATATGACTGATATTCAGAACATGACAGTGATGCCATCACGAAGATGGTCAACTATTGACCGATGATCAAGGTCAGATCATTATACCATTGTCAACAATTGGGACAATATATTGTATCAGCATGATATAGATGATGTGCCACGTGGCACTATTTGATTGATTATCAAGAATCACTATATCACAGGTCATAAAGGTTGATATGAGGGATATTAAGAAATATCTGGATCTTTAAAACTTACGAAATATCCACTTATTTGTGAAAATAAAGATGACATGATTGCATATATGAGTCTTTAGAATTACTCGGAAGAATGATGTTATTGTCATATTTATTAAGATCGAGATATTTTGAAATATGACCTTCTTAGGTTTAGATCATGATAGTGACGTCATCAGGAAATCATGACCAGTTTGTATTGCATATTGAGAAATATGATGGATGTTTAGAAACGTGACCTTTTGGGTATCGGGTATACTAGTGACATCATCATGAAGTGAAGTTCTTTTATAGCTCGAGCCAAGATGACGTCAGGGTCATATTTTGTGAAGGGTGATATTTGGGACATCCAAATATTTGGAAATGTGACCTTTGAAAATATGCCTAAGGCATTGACGGGTAGATATTCTCTTGCACTTTACTTCAACGTTTTACAAATTAATGAATATGTGAGTATTGGGTGATCTTCCTATTTTGGGGTCATCTGATACATATGACTAACATTTAACAAATATGACCCTGCGAGAAATGTCAAGTTTGACCAATCCTTTGACTTAGCATAACTTTTGATCCTTAAAGAATATCAAGGTGATCCAAAAGGAAAACGTACTTTAGAATTTTGCACTCTTTAAGATTATGAGGCTTATGGAGGCAAATTTTGACTTTGGCATTTAGCCTTGATATACAGGATGCACATGCATGTGCAAGGGTGATATACTTAACTAATTTTTGCCAAACCGCCTAAAGGAAGGGAAAAAAACAAGCAGAAGAAAAAAGGTTGGGTCCCTATTTTGCTAAGGCAAAATGGGGTGTGTTGTGTAACCACACAACAACTTGCCACCAAAGAAAACAACCAAATTCAAATGATTCAAGTGATGAAGACACATTAAAATATAGCATTCTGACTTTCCCTAAGTATAAGTATTATGAACTTGTGAATGATATCATGTTCACTAGTGCAACAAAGCAGACAAGGGATCAAGTGTGTGCATATGATTAATAGTCCTCATCTTGAAAGTAAGTTGAAAACAATAGTAACTAATGTTAAGATACATATTTGGGTTCATCCCTCATAGCCAACCAAGATAGAATCTTGTTGCCAGTAGGCGTCTATAGCCCAGACAAGGTTATCTTTACAATTCCCCTAAGTAGAGCCCCACTACCAACAAGCATCTGTAGCCACGGTAGAGTTACTTAGATGGCCTAACTTTTATCCTTTTGGATTTTCAATATTCATCTCTTTTTTTTGTATATATGTGTAGATTCATAAGATATCATCATGTAAGCTAAATATGGAAGGTGTGGTCACTTGCTGCTTTAGGTTGGGAATTGTAATGGTAGAAAGGATGACCCTTTGGATTTTTCACTTAACACCTATACTAATGTTTTCAACAAACCCAAGGCTATTAGGTGAGACAAAATCTCCTTAATCAAAAATGGCATTACTGATGAAAAGGGCACCATATACCTGATCAGGGATACTTCTCAGGGTGAGTCACAATCTATATAAGAACTTGTTCTCATCACTTGAATCCTAACAATTTTGTTGTTTTCTTAGGGTGATAAGGTGCATCATTCTAACCTGAGCAAAACACAACTCAACAAGAAGAAAACAAGAAAACACACAAAGCAAAAACTGTACAAACAACTATACAACATGTACATTATGATACAAATGGCTTACATGACCCTGTTTAAGACTGAAAGTAATGTTTGAGGAACTGTCCATTAATTGGTGATGGAACATCCTCACCAGTTAGGGTCTTATGTCTATAAGTACTATATCCTAGGACCTCTGAAATTTGAAAAGGACCTATCCAGAGTTTATCAAATTTTCAATGGTCACCTTTCTTTCCATGTGCTTTGTCCCATGTGAGGACTAAATCTGAAATCCTAAAAGATTTTATTCTAGCTCTTTTATCAAACCAACGTTTGACAGTAGCTTGATGTTTAACAAACTGGTCAATTGCTCTATCTCTTTTTTCCTCTAGGTGCATAAGAAGAAGTAATCTAACTTCTTGTTTATTATCTATACCTAGATATTCTTGTGAAAATTGCAATGTAGGGATCTTTAGATTAACAGGGAGGATAGGATCCACCCCATACACCAATTATTAAGGAGAATTTCCTAAGGCAACCTTCATTCTAGTTTTGTCTACCCATAAGGCATACTTCAGTAGGGTATTCCACTCCCTGGGGTTCTTCTCTATCAGTTTCTTTATGATATTCAGTAAGTTTTTATTTGTTGATTCTTCTAATCCATTTCCTTGGGCATAATAATTCAAAAAGAATTTCAAAACAATTCCATGATCAAAAGCCCAACTAGATAACTTTATTGATGCAAAGGCAGGTCCATTATTACATACTAAAGCATATGGAACTCCATACCTTGTCACTATATTGTTTTCCAAGAATTGGATCACATCTTCTGCATTGCATGTTTTTCTTCTGATTGCTTCAGTCCACCTAGTGCAATAATCAGTGATTGTTAATACATACCATAGATGGCCTAAAGATGATGGAGGATTGATTAGTCCTATGAAGTCCATCTCCCATTGAGAAAATAGGCGCATCTCCATTATTGGCTGCAAGGGTTGAGCAGCATATCTTTCTCGGTTAGCAACAACCTGACAAGTATGACAATATTTAATATGTTCAGCAGTATCTCTAAAAATAGTAGGCCAATAAAATCTTTCCCTTAGGATAGCATGTGCAGTGGCTAAGTGAGATCCATGTGCAGTTCCAAACTTATCATGCAACTCAGCCAAAACTTTATTAGCTTCTTGTTTCTCCAGGCATCTAAGATATATTCCTTCATAATTTCTCTTGAAAAGGATTCCTCCGTTGATCATATGTTTTTGTGATTTTATTCTAAAGGCCCTCCTTTGAGATGCCTGCATCTTTGACAAAATCTCCCAATAATTAGGACATGCCTGATACCTAAGTACTATTCTTTGTCTTCTTTGGTATCTATCACATATTGCTGACTCACCAAATTGGGATCAGTCTCAGAAATCATTTGGCTCAAGGCTTGTCCTCTTACCAGCTTCATGGGCATTATTTCCATATCATATTCTTGGAGAACTATTATCCACTTAGCTCTTTTTTCACCAGGCTCACTCTGCATCAGGAGCATTTTCATTGTTGCATCTGGTACTACAACAATTATCTTACTTCTCAGAATGTAGTGTCTAAATTTCTTGAGTGCTCTAACTAAAGCAAGAGCTTGCCTCACAACATTTATATATTTGAGCTCTACATCCTTGAATGGGCAACTCATGAAGACTATAGGTTTTTCTTCTTTGGCTTCATTCCTCTGTGTCAATACAGTTGCACATGTGTGTTCTGAAGCAAATGAACAGATGTAAAAATCTCTTGTGTAATCAGGACTGATTAGAATAGGTGCATCTAATATGGCCCTTTTAATGTCTTCAAATGCAGCTCATGCTTCAGTAGTCCACTCGATCTTAGCATCTTTCTTCAACATTGCATTAAGTGGTCTAAAAATCTCTACAAATCTAGTGATAAACTTCCTAACAAAGTTGATTTTACCAAAATATGATTTGAGTTCCTTCTTGCTTCCAGGAAGTTGCAACTTCATGATAGATTCTACCCTAGCAAAGTTAATGGTGATCGCATTTTTTGATATCAGGTGACCTAGTAACTTACTAGTGGTCACCCCAAATATACACTTCTTTGGATTAAGTGAGATACCATAATCTTCACATTTTTTGAGTACATTTCTAAGGTCTTCTATATGTTCTCCTCTTTTCTTTTAAAATATGGTTAGGTCATCCATGTATATGACTATGTATTTGCCAACTAAGCCTCTAAATGCTATGTCCATCGCATGTTGGAATGTGGCTCTAGTATTAATCAAATCAAAAGACATACGTCTATAAGCAAATATCCCCCACTTGGTGGTGAATGCAGTCTTCAATCTATCTATTTTGTCTACCATCACTTGGTTATACCCTGAGAAACCATCCAGGAAAGACATCATCTAATCTCCATTCACTATTTATAAAATCTCATCCAATGAAGGAAAGGGATAATTGTCCTTCTCAAAAGCTCTATTCAGATTTCTAAAATCTACACATAGGCAAATATCCCCATTCTTCTTCCTTACAGGGACCAAATTGGCTAACCAAGTTGAATGCCTGACTGCAAATATGATTCTGGCATTAAGCAACTTTTTAACTTGTTCAAAGATGATGGATTCTAATAAAGCATTAACAGGTCTTTGCTTTTGTCTGAAAGGCTTGGCATTTGGTTTCAATGGTATAGTATGAGTGATAATTGAGGTATCATAAGTCTTCAACTCATCATAGGTCTAGGAAATAACATGGATATAATCCTTCAATGCATGTGTTATCCCTGCCTTTTCCTCTTTAGTGGAAACTTTACCAATCAGGACATTCTTTACATCTTCCTTTTGTCTTATATTGATTGGTAAGTACTCTCCCCCATCAGTCTTTGGGAGATCTTTCTGTTTCAACATATGTGTAGATCAAATGCTCTCTCTAATTCTATCATGCCTTTGGGAATCCTATTGCTAGGTAGATCCATGATCTCTTCTTCTTCCCATGTATGATCTTCTACATTCCTTTCATCTATGATCTAAGCATCAAATACATCTCTATTTGTTATGAAATCTAGAATATGTTGGTCGTCATCAAATACTTGGAGATTGGTGACATTATCTAGTATGGAGGGCACTGATACTAGTTCAACTAAAAATCTCTTTAAACTAGAAAGGTACAATGGCTCCAATGTACTAGCAGCCTATGCCAAAGCATCTACTCTATGATTCTATTTTATAGGCACATGGATGATATTGAATGCATCAAACTCTTCTTTTAAGTCCCACACCCTATGTCTGTAGTTAGACAATTTCTTATAGCTAGAAGAGTATATGCTTCTCACTTATCTTAGCACCAATTCTGAATCTCCATAAACATGCAGAATTTTCACTCTTTTCCTTAGAGCAAACAATAACCCATGAATTAAAGCCTCATAGTCTTTCACATTGTTAGTGCATGGGAATTGTAGTCTCTATGATGCTAAGTAGGACTTCCCTGATGGATCAATTAGATCTATCCCTACTCCAACTCCATGTTTTGACTTTGATCCATCAAACCTGAGGATCCATGGTTCATCTTTTGTCAAAGGCTTATTAGGACTTTCTCTTTTCCTTTTAGCTCTAACAAATGTGCCGCCTAATATCCATTTCAACTTCTATGATCCACTCTTCATCAATTCTTGTGGATGATTTAAACTTGATATTTTTCCCTTTTTGACATCAGTGGGGTCAACACTATCAGTGTCTACTAGTATTTCAATCTCTTCCCTTTTATCTTTGAGCATGCTTCTATTGTCAGATAATTGATTCTTGGAATAAAGTATCTCTTGCTTATTCAACATATGTAAGCACAATGAGCATGTGGTCTCTGAATGTGGTGCTTTATGCAGTTTGTACCATCCATCTATTAAGGCATGATGTGGAGGAGTCCCTTGTAACATGAGCCTCTGAATCTGCTTTGCTAAAAACTCTTCGAACTTTGTCAAATTGCTCTCTTTATCCTCGTCAGATAACTCATAATCTGAGTCAATCAAATAGTCAATTCTCGAGGTAATGTTATTTTCATTTCTAGGACCACTCCTAACATACATAAGGATTTCATCTGAATTATGGGAGTGACTTTCATCTTGATATGTATCTCCTTCTATTCCTGCAGATGACAAACAAGAAACAACATCATCATAACTACAAACACTTCTTACCTCGGCTGAAGAAGATTTCATCTCGCTACAAGCTTGTTCTAGATCCATCATATCCAGGCAAGTATCATAGGTTTTCTCTGAATGTGCTTTATCATGTAACCTGCACTAACCTTCAATCAAAATATCCTTATTTGATATGTTCAATATTTTACAACATTGTATTTGTCTAGATAATTATAAACCAAAGTCTTTGAAATGATCAATTTCATCACTACTATCCAAAGTATAATCAGACTCTAAAATCATTCTACTATCCTGATGAACCTCTTCATGGATATGTGTATCATACATGAAAATTTCTTCTATCCTGACTATTTGGGGTCTAATGGTGTAAATTCCTGGTTTAACATCCATGTATAGTATCTCATTGGCTTTGTTATACTCGGTGATCATGTGTTTCATTCTAGGTTCAGCTTCTATCCTGATCTGATTAGGAATCCCCTTCCATGGTAACCACATGTGGCTAAAATGTGTAGACATGTAACCATTAAGTGTTTTTGACTAGTCCCTACTAAGTAACATTCCATAAGTGTCAGGGATATCAACCACTTGGATGTCAATGTAATATTGAATCCTTGGATCTGATGCTAACTGCATGTGGATATTTGTTAACTCTCCTACTACACTTACTTTTGACTTATCTAGCTATGTCACCTTCTTGAGTGATTTGGCTGGATGTAACCCTAAAGCATTACAGATAGACAGTGGCATCACATTGGTAGATGCACCTGATTCCACCAAGCAATTGTGTAAGTTTTTACCGAACATCCTCAATGTGAGTAGGAATGGATGTGATTCAACCTTTTCTTTATAAAGGGTCATATGCGAAGTGTTAATAGCTTGAACAGTAGCTAGGACCTTATGTTTTACAATATTCTATTTAGATACATGGTCCTTATTCAAAACGTGACTGGGATTACATCCCTGATTATCTTCTTTTGGTACAGGTTCATCTAAGGACCTCATGAAAGCTTTCTTGATGGTTGAAGTCTTAAGTAGCTCAAACAACGACAAACTAATTTAAACTCTTTTCATCCCCTCTGCTAAGTAATTGACTAATTTGTCTGATTTAGGAGGCTAATTATTAACCTTTGTCGTTATGTTTTGAGGTGTCAAATATTGAGCATTAACCTTGGGTGGACCAGGATTATTACTAGCTTTTGGATCAGGGTGAGTGTTGAATTTATTAGGAGGCAAAGATGTGGTCAAAGGTATAGAAGGTCTATTATAATTATTTCTGAGATTGTAGTTATGCATACCTTGATATTGTTGTTGATAAGCATGAATTTCTTCACGTTCTACTGATGGTTCATTTTCATCTTCAAATGGAAACACAAAATCTATTTCGAATGCCATGGCTGACTCCTCACACACTAATGTATAATTCTCATGAGCTAAGGCTATCTAGTGATGAGGATGATTAACAAAACTTTCCAATACAAGGGCAGAGTCATAACTGCAAGGAACAATCTCATTCCCTCCAATAAAAGGAGGATCACTCGTGGTGTTGGACACTTCATCCTAAAAGATAGATGCTGCTATTTTATCTGAGGACAATCCAGCTCAGCATGTGCATTGGTGTTGTGTATCATACACTAGTTTGTAAGAGCTGCTTCTACCAGATTAACCCTAGTAGTCTGTTTTCATTCACTAGGAGGCTGATTATCCAAGGGTGATTATCCAAGGGTGATGGCAAAGATCCATTGTTTGGCCTAGTATTCCATACTCTAGGTTGCCTAGGTGTATTATTGTTATTACCTTAGTTACTATTATAATTCATGTCATTATTGTATCCCCTATCAGGATATCCTGATCTATCATTGTTATATCCTCTGTTTTGGTTTGGCTATGAATAAAAATTTAGACCTCTTAGGTGTGTAATTTATGTGGTCAATTCCCTCAGTTGTGCAAATATCTTCCTTCTCTTCTTGAACCTTGGCCACTACATTTTATGACTAAGGTTTAAAGAAAGAAGAGCCATTAGTGTTATTCTGTCCTACATCCTGAGATGTTTGAGTATGTCCAAGGTATTGTATCACCTAACCATTTCCATTTGGAGGGGGCATAATACTCAGAGGATGTACCTGTAATGAACCAGGCATTATGGTAGGGGGCATCATGACTCCATTGGTCTGCTGTTGAGCAAGATATGTATGATATGCAGGATATGCTATGCTAGGTGTTGTAACAGGAATCAGTTGCCGATTTACTTTTACAGCTTCCTCAATAGATTGTGTTAGAGATGTAATCTCAGGATGTGTTCTCCTTATGAACATGGAAGTTAGGGGATCTAGAGCTGAGTAATATATACTATGTGTCACCTCATCAGCTATACTATATGGAGCTGTTAGTTTAGAATACATCTTTTGAAATCTGGCGTTGAAACTTGCAATAGGTTCCCCTTCAAATCTCTTAATTGTGGAAAAGAGGTGATAAGTCATGGAAGGATCTATAGGTGTCTTGAATCTATCCCTAAGGCTTTCTCCAAGGCATCCCATGAACCAATTGAGGCTTGAGCAAGGATAATATACCAACTGTATGCTTCCTCTCCCAAGGAGTATAGAAATAGTCTACATACAACATCCTAAGGCTCAATCCTTGTTCTAAAACAAGCTTCCTTAAATGTCCTGACATGATTCTCTGCATCCTGATATGTATGATATTTAGGTCAAATCTTATCAGGATTCTTAGGAAAATGATGATATACAGTGAAGGCTAGGGGTGAATTATTAGCAAAGAATGACATTGTGACTGGCACTTGATGCACTTGAGGTGTAACTGGTGATCTTAGAGGTGTCTAAGGTATGACTGGAGATACATGAGGTGTTATAGTATGTCTTAATGGAGATGCCAATGCTCCTGAATCAGGGGTATGGTGAATATCTATCATGCTCACATTTCCCATGCGGTCACAACATGCAACACACATGTCATGTCCACATTTGTCATGTGGTCATGACACGAAATATCAAAAAAATTCCACACATCCCTAGAAACCCCCTCACACACATTAGCGTGCTCAGTGGAAATATGCATAAGGCATAAACATGTCAATCAATCTTGGGGTAATGTGATCACATGCGTAATCCCATGCATGATGATCGCTGACTAAGTGAGTCAATGCGATGCGAGGAGCATCGCCATTAGGGTTCGGATTGATTGATCGAAACCCTAAGTTTTCCTAAGTGAGTGACGGGATTTTGACACGAGTCGAAATCAAAACCCTAATTCTAGAGAATTAAAAGAACAAATAACTTAATCAAACCAACTAGTTTACGGAAACATAAAAATATTACTCAACACAAGGTTTAAATTGCCTAAGAAAATTAACCCTAATTCTTAGAAAAATCTGGCAGCATAATGCCTCTAGGGCATGTATATGAATTATTCTAATTAAGAAATCATGCTCAAGAGTTCACTAAACTCACTAAAGTTGTTTAATTAAAAACAAATAATTATGCTAGGGAGAAATAATTGTTGCACTAGGGTTCTCTAATTAATTAACTAGATTAAAAATTAAATTAATATTCTACTTTGATTAAATCCAAACATACAATTAAATTAATAAAGTCAACCTTGCTATAATACTATTGCATTAAAAAATTCACAAGTTACAATATTTAAAATTAAATCCCCAAAGGTCTAATAATTCACTAAACTGCTAACCTAACCCTTGAATAATTAAAATAAAAACACTACACACTAAAACCAACATTAACCTAATAAACCCCCAAAATAAAATTAAAATAATTTACCCAAGAAAATTAAAATGCTCAAAAACATTTAAATCTTTTCCCACCTAAAAGTTATAATACAAATAATTCCAATGAGGTAAAATACAAACAATTATCCTAAGAAAAATAAAGTGCACCCATATCCCACAATAAAAATTAAAATTAAATTTCCACCTCAATAAAAGAACTAATTTAAAATCCTAAATAAAAGAAAAGAAAATAAATTCCCTTACAAACCCTAAAAGCTCGCAATTTCAAAACAATTTGCTTAAGAAGGGAAAGACAAAAACCCTAACCCTATCTCATTGTTTTCTCTATTGTTTTCTTTTCTATTTTCCCTCCTCTCACACATTCTTGTTTTCTCATTTTTTTTCTTGCTGTTCACAAGGGTTGACAGCCATGGCCACAGAGGTATATACATTTAATATATACATATTATTTTTTAAAGCCCCTTATATATATATAAAATAAATTTATTTAGGTCTAATAAAAGAAAATAATAGAGGCAATTACGTATGTGTGTGTGTATATACATAATAAAATTTCTATAATAAAAATACTACAGGATTGAGAGCTGGGCTAACGACCATATCAGAAGAACATCAGACAAGGTTGTCGCAATTGTTAGACGGCATGGGGGAAGATGAGGCCGATGGATAGGGTCTATTAGACCCCGCACACCAATGCCTGCTACAGATTGTGGGGGGGTTTAACCTCCCCCCAAACTTTTGTTAAAAAAAAAAACTATGGCGGCTGGTGGTGGGGGGTTTAAATCCCCACCACTACCCATTAATTCCTGTTGAAGCTAGCGACGGTGTGGGGCATAACACAGACCACTTAATTTTTATTTTTTTCTTTGAAAAAACATTTCATTCAGTCATTAACAGGATTAAGTCTATTTGAAATATATATATATACATTCCTCACTAAATATTGCATAGATTTAAATGTTTCTCTATATTTGTCTATTCTCTTTTTTTTTGTAACTAAATTTAATGATATCAATAGTATATATATATATATATATCACATAAATGAGAAATGTTTTAAAAGCATATGTTTCCATTGCAATCTCTTTTTTTCTCAACTCATAATAAAAACCAGCAATTTTGTACATTTTTGCAACTTCAAAAAAAAGTATAACACAAAAGTAAAATCATTTAGAACAATACATTTGAAGAGATTATTTCCCCCTTTACATTTTTTCAACTACAAATAGGCCATTGATGGCCATGGCTCACAAGTAGCCCAAAACAACAATGAGGCATAACTTTCAAATGGAGTTCGTCCAAGCTCCATTACCAACAATAACACTTACAAGAAAATACAACAAGAGAGGGAAAACCAAGCCACAAAACTACTCTTCTCCCTACCATAGACTCACTAATGAGTCTCCCCCGAGCTTGGAGGTCATCCACACACAAGGTTTAACATTCCACAACACAACAAGAAACAAGCCAACAAAACATGAAGAACACCCATAGGTTTAACACAACACAAAACTCATAAAAATGAGTTTGAAGGGGTAGGGGAGTGGACATCACTCAACTCAAGAGGCCACTCCAAAATCTTAAAACTCAACACAAGAAAGGCCTCAAGCCCAAAATAATTACTCCAAGAAACACATATATTCCACCATTTCACTCATGCCATACAAAATACTCATACTCATAAGCTTGCCCTCAAGGCCAAAATACCAACACTAGGAGGGTGACCTCGAGGAGGTTCACTCCTCCCCCACCCCACACATGTTGAGCATCTTCTCCAAATGGAGAGGATCTTACAAACACCATCAGAACTCCACAATAACAAAATACAAAACACACACAAAACAAACAGACAAGTAAAGTAAATACATAAGGAAAGGCTTCAAGCCTTGAATCCTACCTTAAAAATCCCAACAAAGGTATGTAGTTGAAGTAGAGCCTTCCAACTCCACCTCCAAGTCCTTCATCCAAATGTGCCTCCAAAAACCATCTAACACCACCCAAAAATTTAAAAAAATGGAAAATGTAATGAAATCAACAACCCTCTCCCTCTCTTCAGGAGGGATTAAAATAGGCTCTCTTCATGAGCCTTGAGGAATGAGAAGGTGACACATGTCACCTTCTCCTTCCTCGTCACATCCACTTGCAAGCTTCATGGAATGTGGGGGTGACACATGTCACCCTCCCATTCCACCAAGTCTTGTCCCCTCCACTTGTGCTCTCTCACATGTGTGAGTACAAGGTGGAGCCCAAAAAGGATGAGGGTACGACTTGTGTCCCTATCATATCCTCCCATGAAAGCCCACAAAACCCCAAGATACTCTCACAAATATGAGAGGGCCTTGGAGTTGGGTCCTCCACAAATAGGGGTCTTGAAGATTCCCCAAGCATTTAATGCAAGGTACCCCATAGCCTTGGAATGAGGTGTGGATAAGGTTGAAGGTTTGACCCAACCTTCCACTCCTCCCCAAACTTCCATTTTCGTCACTTCACTTCAGGGTGAAGTTTAAGTGACCATATGGGAGTTATCCTAGGGTTAGATAAGATCAAATGGTTCCTAGACCCTAGGGGTACAACCTAGAGTCACTTTTAACCCAATTTGAGCACCTTAGGATGTATAAAATCACATGAAAAGGGGGTCACAAAAATTAAAACAAAAATAAAGTCAAATAAACATTACACATTCACAACACTATAAGAAAATCAACTGAAAATAGGAAGACCTAGCCCAAAAGACACCATACACAAACATTATGAAAATTCATCATGCATTACACAGTTGATCTTGGTTCCTCTTGGAACTAGATCAATTCAACACGGGATTCACAAAATGTGTGGGATAATCTCCAATTTTCTGTGGCTTGGGAAAATCACCTGCACACTTAAACAAAAGATTAATCCAACATGCATATCATAGCTGAAGAAAGGAAAAGCATACACTCGCACCATCACATAATCAATTAAAAAATCATAAACATCATAAAGATTACATCATAATTAGATTCATAATTTTCATTTCTATAATCCATCACAAGATAAAAATTGCATAGTAAATCCATAACATAATCTCACAACTGGTATTTCTAATAGAATCAGGATGCTTATCACAAGTCTAATCATCATTAGTAAATAAAAATCAAGATCAAGTGTCATCATAACATACTAATCATAACTAACCAAAATAAAGAAATATAGTCTAGAAGGTCTGCATATTGGGATTAACAGTCCCCAACTATCTAAAATGTCTGCAACAGTAATGCGAAATGAGAAAAAATAAGGGAGTGAAATAATAGGCCTCACATCCTCCCCCCTAAGACTAAACTTCCTCCTATAAGTCATCAAAGAGGTGAGGATAAAGTGTCCTCAATCTAGCTGCATCCTCTCATGTCATCGTGACCTCATCATACATGTCCCACTAAACCCTTACCTGGTCCAGTTCTCAGCCTTGAAGGCCCATCATTTGACGAGCCAACATACAAATTGGCTACAAAGCTAGCTACCCATATGCCTCTACTTGTAGAGCACTCCAATCCAATACATGAGATAAATCAGATATGTAACACCACAAAATAGATACATGAAAAACATCATGGATGCATGGTAGGCTAGGTGGCAAGGCTAGATGGTAGGCTATGGGTCCTATCTGCTCCAAGATCTCAAAAGGCCCAATAAAATGTGGTGCGAGCTTAGAGCCCTTTTCATAATGGATTGGACTCTTGTGTGGCCACACTCTCAAGAATACTCTATCCCTAACTGAGAAGCTTTGGTCTAATATCTTAGCATCGGCATACTTCTTCTGTCGATCATGCACCTCCTAAAGTCTCTATCTAATCAAGGTTACCTACTGCTCCATATCCTACACCAACTTAGGCCCTATCGTAACCCTGTCCTCTATACAGTCCCAACTCAACAGTGTCCTGCAAGATCTGTCATACAAGGCCTAAAAAGGAGGCATACCCAACGAGCTGTGATGCCCATTATTTTAGGCAAACTAAATGAGATACAAGTACTCCTCCCATCTAGTCTAGTGATCCATAACATACATACGGAGCATGTCCTCTAATACGTGATTCACCCTCTCCATCTGACCACCTGTCTCAGGGTGATAAGCTGAATTGAAGTTGCGCTGTGTGCCCAACGCCTACTGTAATGCCCTCCAAAAGGATGATGTGAACACGGAGTCTTTGTCAGAAATGATGCGGCAAGGTACTCCATGTTATCTAACAATCTCATCCAAGAATACTCTCTCCACTGATGGTATATTGTATGTCTTGCATACAGGTGATAAATGCGCCACCTTTGTCAACTTGTCAACCGTCACCATGATGGCATCATGGCGGAAAGATGACATAGGAAGACCAACAATGAAATCCATGGAAATGGTGTCCCATTTCCACTCAGGTATCTCATGAGGGTATAAAAGACCTGTTGGATGTTAATGCTTGGCCCTGACCCTCTAGCACTTAAGGCATCGAGCAACATACTCTGTAATATCTGCTCTCATACCTGCCCAATGGTACAACTGTCACAAGTCAGCATGCATCTTTTGTTTAGGGTAAAATTGGATTTTGTTAATCTTTTGTTGTTTAGTTATTAAAATCTGCCTCTCCACTAAGCATTAAAGGGTTTAAGGTTGAGTGGCGAGCACTACCATACCATAGTCACTTTCAGATGTAGGGAAATTTTGATTAGGTAATTAATTATCTTTTTTTCCTTCTCCTATGCTCAATTGACAATTAAAACCCTAATTATCCAAATACGACAACAAATTATTGAATTACAGAAAACGCTCTTGTAGACGGGAGTAAAATACTGAATTACAAAATACTTATTTTTGGGGTTCCGAAGTGGAACAGTCAAGGATACTAGAGCGGGTGCCTAAGTCCAAGGTACCTACTTTTTTGGGGAATCTAGACCTCCTTCAGACATTGATCAACCCTATAACTTTTGTTTTCTGAAATCTATTTGTAGAAGACACTGGAGTGAGAGCCCTAGTCCTAGAAGTGCTCCTTTGTTTGAATTTTCTTCAGATCTCAAATCCCTAATGCCTTCCAAGCCTTCCTGCAACTCCATGTTTCCCGGATGCGACACATGTAACCTACAATCACAAGAGTTGGTTTGGGGGTTGTGGTGTTTAGAGGTTTTCCTCAGTCAAACCCTGGAGGACACTTAAGTCTCTGAACACCATTGTCAAATAAAGAGGGCATGCCCTTGTGAGGCAGAGGCCAAAAACTAAAGGAATCAATGATAAAAACACAATGATATGTCACCTTGTAGTGAAGCTCTCATGGAGGAAGATGCTCTTCATGCCATGAGGAGATTGATGCTCAAATCTACAAATATCAACACATAAAACATACAAGTCTACTCTTACAACACAATAGAAAGCCTTAAATCACCTTGAGAATGCTTAGAGTTCATAATGATCATCTAATTGAAATCTCGTTTACAAATGAATCCCTACACATGCTTATATATGCATCTGCAAGTACTCCCACCAAGATATTTGAAATTCAAACTTACTGTGTTGGCAACGGGACGTAATAACAGTCACTAACCGACACCTAGAAATTGGGGCTGCCCCAAAATAGGGCAGGACTAGGGCACTACTCCTAAACCCCGCAAGGGGCTCCGCCCCTTGACCCCGTCTTGGGGCACTGCCCCCAAACCCTCGTTAATTATTCAAGGGGGAAATCGCAGCTGCCAAAGTCACCAAAATTTATCCTGTTGTATGTACATAAGGTGCCGACTATGCCAACTCAACATGGGATAAATAAATACAACATTAGAAATTTGCAAAGGTTGAGACACCTTAATTCCCAACAGTATAGACAATAGATAGATTGATTGATTGCAAACAAACTCAGGATGCAGGAAGTACTCATCGTACTAGCCTACACCTAACGATAAGCACATTGCTAACATCCATAACAGACAACTTACCTTATATGCCCCCACCTTAAGGTGGTTTATATCATGCATCAATATCAAGCACATTAAGGTAGGAAGAAAACACACAAGGGAACACCAACTTTCGCAAAGCCCATGCCCCCCGGAGGTGACATGTACTTTATGATCGCCAAATATTCCCATAAACACATCCCTACAAGAAACATGTTAGTGTCTACAACATCATGATAAAAAACAACATCAATGCATATGATTAACCAAACAAAGAGACAAGGTTATACAATGAATTCAAAGTTCGAGGATAACCGTGGGGCTATGTCATGAAGCTCTCCGAATCGAGTACTGCCAAGGCCAGATTCAAAGGAAAACAAAGGTGCATAGAGAAGTAGTATTGTTAAGGTTTGTTAATGTGATAGAAACATCATCAAATTCACTATGTGGAAAGCACAAGTGCTTCCACTAGCCAAGCGTCAGATAAGATATACAATGCCATCGTCATATTAGGAACTAAGCCTATTTTTTGATTGCTCTCGAAAGGGACACTAGGTCCGCATTAGTATAAATGTTTTTCGTCATCTGCCTACTAGATGGAAACACTAGAGGAAGGGAAACAATAAATAAGAGAGGAGAAACAAGTGTCTTAGGGACAATCATGTAGGAGGGTGCCCCCAAGTCACCAACCATGATGCTATGTCCGCAAGACACAAAACACAACAATGAAATCAGAAAGAGGTAATTTAGAAGAATGATGATACAAATAGAAGAAGGTCACAACAGAGGTGGTCTCCTGGTATCCCAAACCTTACAGGAGAATCTAAGGTCATCCCAAGAGGCATAAACAACACATAACACATCATGGGGGAAGCATGTCATGAGAGAGAAAGGGTTAGAGATACTTACCTATAGGGCCCCTATCGAGCTAGAGATTGTCTATAAGCAAATCATCGTCGTCATCTTCCCACTCCCTAATGATGGTGGATAGTGGGACATATGGTACCATAGCTAAATTCATATCTTGTTCATCATGTTGCTCATTATAAATGATTGTCTTTGTTTGTTTGAATGTTAGGATCAATGTTTTCTCATTGAGATGCAAGGTAAGCTCGTCGCCTTCTCTTCCTCCCTTTTGCAAGTTTACGTTGGTGTGCTTTACGACTTAGTTTTTGTAAAATAGGACTTTGCTCTTTCATGGATTTTTTTGTTGTAGAGGAGGAAGTACCAAGATCAAAGTTCATTTGTCTATGTGGAATGTTTTCTTGTTGAAGCGTACTATCATACTTATTCTCTATCCTCTTAGTGATGTCCAAATGACTTGAATATTCAAACAAAGGAGGGAAATTAAAGGTCTTGTCTTCCTTAGTGAAATCCAAGGTGTGTGAACAATCAACTAAAGGAAGAAGGTTGGTGGGAGGATCCATAGATGTAGGAATTTGATTATTGTTAAATGAATGCTTATTTTCCACCCACGGAATGTTCTTTGTTAAAGGGAGCTCTTCATTCATAAATGCTTCATCTTGGCCAGGGAGAGCAGTGGAATTACTAAAGCTATCCCTAGTCTTCTCATTTAAGTATTTAGTTATAGGGGAAGTAGGATAACCTATGGGATTATCATCAGCCTTTTCTTTGCTACTCATGAAGAAGAACTCAGTTAAGCTTTCTAATATCGTAGGATATTCACTCATGAGGGTTAGAAATTGGTTAAAATTAAGGTTTTTGATAAATACATGCAAATATACCATTGAAAAATGACATGAAGGTGCCATTTAAATGTAAGATCAGATTTTGAAAATCCTTTTCAACTTTATGCAAAATTCAAGTTAAAACTATATGCAAAAAATGATCTTAAAATGCTTGATTTTTTGTACTTTTTCAATGTAATTGAATGAAACAAAGGGTGTTGTAAGGATTTTGATTAAGGGAAGCAAGTTTTATGTCTATTATCTGTCCAAGACAGCAATAAATCACTCTCAACACACTCTTGATGCAAATCTAAGATAATGCCAAGTCGATTATAGTGAAAATATGTCAAAATAGGCACTTTTTTCACCAAAATTCAATGCAAGAGAGCATAACAAAGGGTGTTGTGAGGAAAATGATGATAGAAATCAAATAATATCAGAAATAATATCCATGTGGTGCTGAAATATCCAACACAACATGCTTTTTGTGCCACTTAAGGTAAAACCCTAGTGAAAATATAGCAAAAATAGGCTATTTTTCACAGTTTTTCAACTCCAAGACCTAGAAAATGAGGTGTTGTAAGGAATTTTAGGAGGGATGAAAAATAATATAGATAATATCAGTCACTAAAATCTATAAAACTGATCACAACACACTTGGAGTGCAAACTAGATCAAACCCTAGGGCAAAAATAGCCAAAAAGTGTAGTTTTTCACCAAATTTTCACTACAAGAGCCCGTTTAAAGGGTGTTGTGAATATTTTTATGAGGGGAATAAAATTATTACCCTGATAACAGAAAATTAATGTGAAAATATCTTTCACAATGCACTTATAATGCAAGTTTGGAGAGTCGATAAGGCTAATTTTAGCGAAAATTGTCATTTTTTAAGCCCTAGGTTTGAAAGTTTGGGACAAAAATCTATTTTAATGTTTTAAGGTCTGATATATGATGGGAATTAAATAATATCAGATCTGAAAATTATTTTCAAGGTTAAACATGCAAAATGCCCATGCAAATTTAATGAAAATGCACCAAAATTGCCAGTTTTTGTTGAAATTTTCAATGTAAAAATGCAAATAATTTAAATTTAAATGCAAATTCAAACTAAAATGTAAGACTACAGACAAATACAAATTTCAATGAGCCTCTAAAATCAGTAGAAATATCTGATGAAATATTTTTCCTACCAACCCTAGATTTTGGAATTACTAGGTTATATAAAAATTGTCAAAATTTCCACAAAACCCTAGCAATTAAATGATGAAAATGCAAAGAAAGATTTTGAATTTTTATATTTTTCTGTATTTTATATCAGATTTGATGTAAAAATTATGAATTAGGAAAATTTAGGAAGAATTAATGCAATTTAGTAAGCCTAACAATGCAATTTTTTTGTATTTTTCCAGTTTTTCAAGTTTTTTGAAATTTTCTCAATGCAATAAAGTAAATGCCTATATGCATGAATGAAATCACACAAAATATTTAGACAAACACTCAGAAAGTTGTAATTTAAGTCCAATAACATGGGTTCACCAAAATGTTTAGGGTAAAATTGGATTTTGTTAATCTTTTGTTATTTAGACGTTCAAATCTGCCTCTCCACTGAACATTGAAGGGTCTAGGGTCAAGTGGTGAGCACTATCATACCCTAGACTCACTTTTAGATGTAGGGAAATTTGGATTAGGGAATTGATTATCAATTTTTCCTTCTCCTATGCTTAATTGACCATTAAAACCCTAATTATGCAAATACGACAACAAATTAATGAATTACAGAAAAAGCTGTTGCCAATGAGAGTAAAATACTGAATTACAGAATACCTATTTTCAGGGTTCCAAAGTGAAATAGTTGAGGACACTGGAGTAGGCACCCAAGTCCAAGGTACCTTCTTTTTCAAGGAATCTGGACCTCCTTCAGACACTGATCAGCCCTATAACTTCTATTTTCTAAAATCTATCTATGGAGGACACTAGAGCGAGGACCCTAGTCCTGGAAGTGCTCCTTTATCTAACTTTTCTTTGGACCCTGAATCCCTGATGCCTTACAAGCCTTCCTGCAACTCCACTTTTCCTGGATGCGAAACCTGTAACCTACAATCACAAGACTTCGTTTGGGGGTTGTGGTGTTTAGAGGTTTGCCTCAGTCAAACCCCATAGGACACTTAAGTCTTTGAACACTGTTCTCTGATAAAGAGGGCATGCCCTTGTGAGGAAAAGGCCAAAAACCAAAGGCATCAATGATAAAAACATAATGATATGTCATCTTATAGTGAAGCTCTCATGGAGGAAGATGCTCTTCATGCCATGAGGAGATTAATGCTTAAATCTGTAAATATCAACACATAAAACATACAAGTCTACTCTTACAGCATAATAGAAAGCCTTCAATCACCTTGAGAATTCCTAGAGTTCACAATGAGCAACTAATTGAAATCTCATTTACAAATGAATGCCTACACATGCTTATATATGCATCTACAAGCACTCCCACCAAGATATTTGAAATTCAAACTTACTGTGTCAGCAACGAGACCTAATAATGGTCACTAACCGACACCTAGAAATTGGGGCTGCCCCAAAATAGGGCAGTACTAGGGTGCAAGCGCCCAAGTCCTCCCCCCTATTTTGGGTAGGGTAGAGCTTAGGGGTCCTTCTAGGTCCCATTTGTCATGTTGCCTAGATCTCATTTGATCAGGATGCTAAAATATGAACTAAGATGTCCTAAATTACACAAAAGACCTGGGAGCTAAACCTTATGAGGGAAAATCCCCCAAGGGGACATTTTCTGACGTTACATCTTCTTCACCCCCGGGTGTACTGTATAAGGTGTGCTGTGAGCGTCTGAAAGAACTAATCCATGTAGGTTGCCCACACGGGGGTACATAGATGCGCTTTCAATGTCTTAGTAGCCCATTTGCCTCAAGGGAATATCCTACAAACTTGCCCACAAGGGCCGTCTGGGACTGGATCTCCTACTGCATCTCAAGAAACCACTCATCCTCAGGCAGACGCTATAAGATGTGCCCTCTCAACTCCACACTCAATGTCAAATTCAGGATCTCGTGGCACCTCTGACTCAATGTGTTAACAACCACGTTCTCCTTCCCTTTGATGTAGTGGACATCAAAGTTGTACTCACATAGAAACTCCATCCAACGTTGTTGGTGGGCGTTCAAATTTAGATGTGTGAATATGTACTGAAGACTGTGGTGATCTGAATGAAGCTCAAATCAATGACCTAGTAGAAAGTGTCACAACAAACCAAAGCATGAACCACTATTGTGAGCTCTAAATCATGAGTGGGGTAGTTCATCTCATGGGTCTTGAGCTTTTGTGACTCATACGTGATCGCTCTACTACCCTGCATAAGCACGTATCCCAAACCCTCAAGTGCTGCATCAATACAAACCATAAAATCCACTGTTGGATCAGGAACCGCTAAGATGGGAGCATTGGTAAGATGCTCCTTGAGGACCCCAAAGGCCCTCTCACACTGCTCAATCCAAGTGAAGCTCTTCCCTTTTCACTGAAGGGAAGTGATGGGGTGCGCTATCCTAGGAAAGCCCTCTACGAATCTACAGTAATAATTGGCTAACCCCATGAAACTCCTAACCTCTGTCACACTGATGGATGCTAGCTAATCCCTAATAGCCCTAATCTTTGATGGATCTATGGAGATACCATTGCCAGATAGGATGTACCCCAAATACTGCACCTCAGATCTGAAAAATGCACATTTTACCAAGTTACCAAAAAGTTGTTGCTCTCTCAAGCACTACGAAACCTAATGAAAGTGCTCCTCATGATCCTCCTTAGTTCGTGAGTAGATCAAAATATCATCAAGGAAAATGATCACGAACTGATCCAAGTAAGTGTGGAACACCCCGTTCATGAGACTCATGAACATTGCAAGGGTGTTCATCAAGCTGAAGGGTACCATAGTGAACTCATAGTGGCCATATCAAGTCTGGAAGACAGTCTTATGGATGTCCACCTCTGTGATGCGTGACTGATGATAACTGGACTTTAGGTCTATCTTAGAGAACACTCTGGTTCCCTGCATCTGGTCAAAGAGATCATCAATCCTAGGAAGAGGATAATAGTTTTTCACTCTCACCTTATTAAGTTGCCTATAATCCATACACAGATGAAGAGACCCATCCTTCTTCTTCATGAAGATGATCGGTGCACCCCAAAATGAAATGCTAGGCCAGATGTGTCCCTTCTCAAGCAACCCCTCTAACTGTAACTTGAGCTCTATGAGCTCATGTGTCATCATCCTATAGGGTCTGTGAGACACTGGCTTGACACCTGGCACTAGATCGATGTGGAAGTCAACCTCACTGTGGGGTGGTATACTTGGTAACTCTAGTGGAAAGTCATTGTCAAACTCCCTCAAGATAGGATGCTCATCTAATAACACCTTTAGCTCATCCTCTGATCGGTCGCTAACAATGATGGCAAACATCTGACATCCCTTCTGCATGCAGTGCTTAAGGTACTAAGCGGATATCATATGAACTACCATGGGATTCTGAATTCCCACTATCTCAACTAACGTGCCATGATAATCTAAGTAACTAATCACCTTTCAGTAATAATCAAGCTTGGCTCTATGAGCCACAAGCCAATCCATGCCTAAAACTACAACATAGGATCCTAAGTGCATAACCCTAAGGGGGCATACTCTAGTGAAGGCCCCCAAAGACAACTCACAATCCTGAACCAAAGCATCTACTACAATCTTGGCCCCAGTGGCCAACTCAACCTCCCATGTATCGCCCTGCCTAGAGGCCACTAGCCTGCAATGCTCCACTAATGATTGAGATATAAAAGAATCAGTAGCACTAGAGTCAAATAAAATAGGAATGGGGACATCCCTAATCATACCTACTGTCTCGATCACTGAGGCCTAGAAGTTGGCCTGGCAGTTATCAACTGCTACAAACATACGGTGGGATCTACCCACATCTCCAATTGTCTACTCTGATCCTCCTACATGAGGCTGTCCTCTTGCTGTAAAGCTCTTTGGGCACTCTCTGGCTAAATGTCCTACCCCACCACAAACATAGCATGGGCCCTGAGCCTGTACCTATCTAGACTATGTCCTACTACTCTGCTGATGTCTAGTTTGACCCGTGGATCCCTAAGAACCTCTATATGACTACTGTGATCTAGCGGGCCCTGTAGATGGTCCCTACTGTTGTTGATCCTTACACTGGCCCTGTTACTACCAACCACAATTATGTCCTCCCTGTGCCTTTTGCTGATACTTTTGTTGTTGTTGTGGGGGTCTAGGAGGTAACAGTGCAAAACTAAATCCTCCTCTTTGTGGTGGTGGTGGTCGATAAAAAGTCTGCTACTACTACTGACCATGATCCTGAAACTGGGGACATGAACTCTGACCTCGTCCCTGAATCTCCTCTATAGTGTATGCCTTCTCAGCAGCCTTCGTCAAGGTCTAGGGGTCTGCCATGTGTACTGGTCTTGATATCCCATGATTTAAACCCCTAATAAATTTGTGAACTACAAGTTTTTCATCATGGAGGTACTCTGCATACTGTGAGAACTCAATAAATCTACTTTCATATTGTGCTACAGTAGAACCTCACTGCTTCAATTCATGGAACTCGTTAATCCAATCCTCCCTGTAGTGGTCTGATAGATAATGCGCATTAAAACGATCAATGAAGGTGTCCCATGTAAGAGTGTCCAATGATAGGCGACGCTCACACTCCTTAGTGCCCCACCATGTCGTCGCTGCGTCTCTCAATAGATGAACTACCATACGTGCCTTTGTGTTTCTCCCATAAGGACATAACACAACACACCTATCTAAATTGATAAGCCAAGCCCCAACCTCGGCTCCCTCTATGGTCCCTATGAAGGTGGGTGGATTTAGCCTAAGTAAGTCTTTGATGGGGTCTCCTCAGTCTCTATGTCCTCTGATAGGCTCATCCACACCCTCTCGCCATCCATGATCATAAGGTCTGTGATAAACCTGCTCTATGCTCACAGCCTCCTCTCACCTCGCATGATGTGGAGGGCTCTTGCTACGAGATCTGTAAGCTGAATCAACCTCCTCCACTGTGGTGTCAGGTATCTCTACATAAGGCTCTACACATGGCACCTCTTGCAGCTCGATGCGGGGCTCAACATGTGGCTCTGCAAATGACTCAACACGCGTCTCCTCATGTGGTTCCTCTCATACACTGCCCATAATGCTTGTAAGATCTAGGGCCCTATATCAGGAGCTGGTGGTGGCTGCGGTGCCTACTGCTCTGGTAGAGCTGGTGGTCCATGATCCTCTACTGAAGACTCATTTTGTATCTCTATGGACATTGTCGCACATGAGCGTGCTCGCCTAGTTCAGGGAGGCAACCTACAAGAATAAGGTATTCACAAATCAATCAAAAATGCAGAATAAGTAATGTGTCCAAACAAGCCAAATGTTTAAACCTGGCTCTGATACCAAATGTCATGCCCACATTTCCCATGCAATCACAACACAACACACGTGTCATGTCCACAGTTGTCATGTGGTCATGACATGAAATATTAAAAAATTTCCATGCATCCCTAGAAACCCCCTCGCATGCGTCAGCATGTTCGATGGCAATACGCATAAGGCATAAACATGGCAATCAATCTCAGGGTAATGTGATCACATGCGCAATCCCCTGTGTGATGATAGTTGACTAAGGGGGTCAATGTGACGCAAGGAGCGTCGCCATTAGGGTTAGGATCGATTGATTGAAACCCTAAGTTTTCCTAAGTGAGTGACGGGATTTCGACACGAGTCAAAATCAAAACTCTAATTCTAGAGCATTAAAAGAATAAATAACAACTTAATCAAAACAACTAGTTTGTGGAAACATAAAAATATTACTCAACACAAGTTTTAAATCACCTAAGAAACTTAACCCTAATTATCAGAAAAATTTGATAGTATAACGCCTTTAGGGCATGCATAGGAATTATTCTAATTAAGAAATCACCCTCAAGAGTTCACTAAACTCACTAAAGTTATTTAATTAAAAACAAATAATTACGCTAGGGAGAAATAATTGTTGCACTAGGGTTCTCTAATTAATTAACTCGATTAAAAATTAAATTAATATTCTTCTTCAATTAAATCCAATCATACAAATAAATTAATAAAGCCGACCTTGCTATAATACTATTCCATTAATAAATTCACAAGTTACAATGTTTAAAATTAAATCCCCCAAGGTCTAATAATTCACTAAACTGTTAACCTAACCCTTGAATAATTAAAAATAACAACATTAACCTAATACACCCCCAAAATAAAATTAAAATAATTTACCCAAGAAAAATAAAATGCTCAAAAATATTTAAATCTTTTCCCACCTAAAAGTTATAATACAAATAATTCCAATGAGGTAAAATATAAACAATTATCCTAAGAAAAATAAAGTGCACCCATATCCCACAATAAAAATTAAAATTGAATTTCCACCTCCACAAAAGAATTGATTTAAATTCCTAAATAAAAGAGAAGAAAATAAATTCCCTCACAAGCCCTAAAAGCTCCCAATTTAAAAACAATTTCCTTAAGAAGGGAAAGACAAAAACACTAACCCTATCTCATTGTTTTCTGTATTGTTTTATTTTCTATTTTCCCTCCTCTTACACATTATTGTTTTGTCATTTTTTTGTTGCATGACACAACAGTGGATAGCCATGGAAGGGATTCCATGGATGTATATACATTTAATATATACGTATTATTTTTTTAAAGCCCCTTTATATATATATATTAAATTTATTTAGGTCTCATAAAAGAAAATAACAGAGGCAACTGTGTATGTGTGTGTATATATATATATATATATTATTTATTTACATAATAAAATTTCTATAAGAAATATACTGCAGGATTGAGACCTGGGCCAACGACCATATCAGAAGAACGTCAGACAAGGCCAACGCAACTTTTAGATAGCGTGGGGGAAGGCAAGGTCGATGGATGGGGTCTATTAGACACTGCCCACTGGTGGCTGCTACAAACTATGGAGGTGTTTAACCTCCCCCCAATCTTTTGTAAAAAAAAACTGTCACCCGGTGGTGGGGGGTTTGAATCCCCAGCAACACCAATTAATTCCTACCGAAGCTTCCCATGGTGTGGTGCATAACACATACCACTTACTTTTTATTCTTTTCTTTCAAAAAAAATTTCATTCAGTCATTAACAACATTATATATATATATATTGACCACATAAATGAGAAACATTTTAAAAGCATATGTTTCCATTGCAATCTCTATTTTTTTTCAACTCATAATAAAAACTAGCAATTTTGTACATTTTTGCAACTTAAAAAAAAGTATAACACAAAAGTAACATCATTTAGAACAACACATTTGAAGAGATTATTTCCCCCTTTACATTTTTCCAACTACAAATAGGTTATTGATGGCCATGACTCACAGGTAGCCCAAAACAACAATGAGGCATAACTTTCAAATGCACTTCCTCAAAGATCCATTACCAACAATAACACCTACAAGAAAATACAACAAGGGAGGGAAAACCAAGCCACAAAACCGCTCTCTTCCCAACCATAGACTCACTAATGAGTCTCCCCCGATCTTGGAGGTCATCTACACATATGGTTTAACATTCCACAACACAACAAGAAACAAGCCAATAAAACATGAAGAACACCCATAGGTTTAACACAACACAAAACTCAAAAAAATGAGTTTGAAGGCGTAGGGGAGTGGACATCACTCAACTCAAGAGGCCACCCCAAAATCTCAAAACTCAACACAAGCAAGGCCTCAAGCCCAAAATAATTACTCCAAGAAACACATATATTCAACCATGGCACTCATACCATATAAAATACTCATACTCATAAGCTTGCTCTCAAGTCTAAAATACCAACACTAGGAGGGTGACCTCAAGGAGATTCACTCCTCCCCTAGCCCACACATGTTGAGCATCTTCTCCAAATGGAGAGGCTATTACAAACACCCTCAAAACCCCACAATAACAAAATACAAAACACACACAAAACAAACACACAAGTCAAGTAAATACATAAGGAAAGGCTTCAAGCCTTGAATCCTACCTTAAAAATCCCAACAAAGATATGTAGTTGAAGTAGAGCCTTCCAACTCCACCTCCAAGTCCTTCCTCCAAATATGCCTCCAAAAACCCTCTAACTCCCCCTAGAAATTCAAACAAAATAGAAAATGTAATGAAATCAACAACCCTCTCCCTCTCTTGAAGAGGGATTAAAATAGGCTCTCTTCATGAGTCTTGATGAATGAGAAGGTGACACATGTCACCTTCTCCTTCCTCCTCACATCCACTTGCAATCTTCATAGAATGTGGAGGTGACACATGTCACCCTACCATTCCACCAAGTCTTGCCCCCTCCACTTGTGCTCTCTCACACATGTGTGAGAGCAAGGTGGAGCCAAAAAAGGATGAGGGTACGACTTGTGTCCCTATCCTCCCATGAAGTTAGGTCCTCCACAATTAGAGGTCTTGAAGACTGCCCAAGCCTTTAATGCAAGGTATCCCATAGCCTTGGAATGAGGTGTGGATAAGGTTGAAGGTTTGACCCAACCTTCCACTCATCTCAAAACTTCCATTTTCGTCACTTGACTTCAGTGTGAAGTTTAAGTGACCATATGGGAGTTATCCTAGGGTTAGACAAGCTCAAATGGGCCCTAGACCCTAGTGGTACAACTCAGGGTCACTTTTAACCCAATTTGAGCACCTTATGATGTATAAAATCACATGAAAAGGGGTTACAAAAATTAAAACAAAAATAAAGCAAATAAATATTACACATTCACAACAATATAATAAAATCAACTTAAAATAGGTAGACCTAGCCCAAAAGACACCATACACAAACATTACGAAAATTCATAATGCATTAGACAGTTGATCTTGGTTCCTCTTGAAACTAGATCAGTTCAACACAGGATTCACAACATGTGTGGGATGATCTCTGATTTTCCATGGCTTGGGAAAATCACCTGCGCACTTAAACAAAAGATTAATTCAACATGCATATCATAGCTGAAGCAAGGAAAAGCATACACTCACACCATCGCCTAATCAATTAAAATATCATAATCATCATAAAGATCACATCATAATTAGATTCATAATTTGCATTTCTATAATCCATCACAACATAAAAATCGAATAGTAAATTCATAACATAATCTCACAACTGGTATCTCTAATAGAATCAAAATGCATATCACAAGTCTAATCATCATCAGTAAATAAAAACAAGGATCTAGTCTCATTGCAACATACTAAGCATAACTAACCAAAATAAAGAAATATAGTCTAGATGGTCAGCATATCAGGATCAACAGTCCCCAACTGTTTAAAATATCTCTAACAGTAATGTGAAACGAGTAAAAAAAAGGGAGTGAAATAATAGGCCTCACAATATCTATGGTATAAGGTCTTAGTCCACGAATAGGTAATTCTTCCAAGAGTCCAACGAATCTAGACCTGGTATTAGGCCTGTGAGCCAGGATTCCAGCAACTTATGACAAGATATGGATATTCAACTAAATCCTTTACAAAGATTGGAAGAAATGACCTTCCAAAGATGATATTTATTATTAGCATTTAGATTTATGCAATATTTGCATCAAACATGGAAATACAAACAAGGGTTGAACTTCTGATCACATATGTTAGAATATCTGGTGATACAAGTAGGTCACCACCGGGAATCCGCTGGAAAACTTAAACAATGACTCAATCCTCAATATTTCAAAGATTTGATTGCAAAGCATCTAGTATTTATGCTCTATCTTGAGATATTTATGATCAATAATCTTGAAATAACATGAAACTGGTAAATCTTTACACAAGCAATCAAAGCATGAGCAATTTTGGTGAGCTTTTAGAAGATTACCTCATATAAGCATAGGAATTCCATGGATGAGACTAATTCACTCGACAGGAAGGAGATGGCCCTCCTTCTAGTGCCAATTTATGTTGATGATGATTTTTAGTCATAACAACATGCATAAAAATTTGTACAACAAATCTTTATTGTCTTGAAAAGTACGATCAATTTGCAACAAATTGATGACTCCATGTCTCCATGGATCAAGTCATGATTGTCTAATGTTACTCAAAGGTTGATGAGAAATGTTGTTTTCTATTTAAGGGACCTTACACTATCCTGTTTTGTGAATTGATGTCTGTATATTTGATTTTGTACCCGTTTCTTGTAAAATCTCTCCACAACTGAAATTAATCCTACTGTATCTAACAGATGATGAAGATATTTATAAGTTTGATCAATTCTTCCAATCAACTATTATGAACTTATCTATACTTTTACACTATGTATTTATCTAAATAATGTGCCTACAAGTTGATATTTGCATGATTACCCTTGATATTTATATGTATTTGCATGATATTTATCATTCTTAACATCATTTTACTCAAATATGCTCTATATATTCAATTATTTGTGGGATATAGGCATATTTCATGTCATTTTCTTTAGATTATCTATTATTTGCAATTATAGAAATTATCATAATTAAATTAAGGAAAAATGAAAGAATGCTTTCTAAATTTAATGAACCTTCAGTGATTGATTCATATACAATCCATATACTTTTATGAAGAGAAGAAACCAAAATATAAATTCACCAAGATATTCCATAGCTAGGTATGGTTGATGCTAACTTCAAATGAACAAAGAATGAAAACAACACATGCAAACTGATAAGCACTCCAAGAGACGTAGCTAATCAATGCATATATCTAGGATTCATCCACTGATTACTCAAGATTTATGATTATCTATAATCAAAACAAATTCTCTTTCATTTGGTATGTAAAAGACATGTACATTCATAATGAGCTTCAAAATTAGTCCTGACCACTTCAGCAATCTAACTTCAATTAAGTTTCTAATAATCTACAATGTGTACTCCATCTCCTTTTCTAGGATAAAGAGAGGAGGTAGTTATACTAATCCAACAATCAAGATTTATCTATCTAAATCTATGGTCAATATTTCTTTTGACTTTGTCAAAACATGTCAACATGGTACAGGTTACTACTTGGCAACCATCTGATGGAATTTGATCACTTTGTCTTGCTATGCATGTGACCTTGTCATCATGCATCTCTACTTACTCTGCTTCTTCTCTAGTGCCATCATCAACTTCTTCATCTTCAATGTCTTCATCATCATCATCAACATCATCAGCTCCAGGATCACATCTTATATTCACACTGATTATCCTTCTGACAGATTCATAGGCTTGTACTATTTCTTCAATCTACCCTCCATCTTGAACTCTGGCCTTTACTACATCATGCTTGTGAGAATGAAACTGTGCCTAAAGAGGATTCCATTTGTTCTTTCTCCTATTCAATGTCTCATTGTATGTCTCTACCTTATATTTTATCCTCATGGCCTTATTGATCACATCTTCTGTCAAATGATGAAGAGGATCCTATGTTGCCTGTTTGAAATTGTTGTGGAAGGCTTGGACTACAAAATTGGTATCCTGATTTTCTACCTTTCATTCTATTTTATCCTCCAAAGCTTCCGGGGTATTTATTTGCTCTGCCATGAGATGATGCAGCTTAACAGTTATGTTCCTGAGCTTTCTAATGCATCTTTTCAAGACATCACATTTAAATCGGGTGTCTTCATACCGAGTGCTTAGCAACTATGTAGTATTACTATCCAGTACTTTATTATCCATAAGTATCTTCATGTCTATCCTCATTATTTCACTTAAGGCACCCTGATGTTTTTCCAACTTAAAAGACCTTCTCCCCACCTCATTTTGCAGCTTATCCACTTTACTCTTCAGAGCACCAAGTGAATTCCAATTTGAAAGGGAGATTTTAACTACTTTCTCTACTTCAAAAACAAATTAAACAAACCAATTATCCACCAGCTGTGCCTTATGCTTCTTGGCCCTCTTGTTCTTCCATTGCAAAACCTAAATCAATATTGGTTATCTGGAAGTCTTCAATATCTATTTCCCATTTAGCCTTATCTGCCATTGGAAGGGTAACTTGGGCTATTCTCCTTCCTATAGTAGGGTCTCTTCTAATTGCAGACATCGGTCTTGTTGGGAATTAAGGTGTCTCAACCTTGGTAATTCCATACATTATTAATGTTTGTATTTATTATTTAACTTCCTATGTTGTAAATATTTATAAATTCCATATTGTCATATTGTGGGATGTGGCACGGTGATGTGTCAATCCTACATGGATTATGACAACTTGTAATTTTTTCCTCACATGAGGAGATAGGCATCCCACTTTGTGGTAGGATCATTTTTCCATGTGTCAAGATCTTTCACATTGTGTAAAGGAATGTTTGACTGAAACAGTTATGACGGATTTATGACATGTAAGAGTCAGAAATAGAAGGTTGTAAGACAGGTGAAGACATGTGTCACAAAGCATCTTTGGAAAAGGCATATTTGGGCGTCCCAAGGTGGACTATGCCATTTTGTAAGAGAATATACTATTTATAGCCTGTGTATGACAGATTCTCTTACAACTTTAAGTTGTAACCGCTATGACAAATTCTATGACGGTCGTAAGTGTCGTAAGAGCATCTATCATAGCCCATTTTGGAAATAGGTGACCTCTTTGGGATGGGAGCTATGGACAAGTGTCAGGCACATTCTACAATGTTGACCAAGTGTCCTTAGGTGTGTGTTTTGGGCCATGAGGCCAAGTTGGACACCCATTCCAAGATAGGTCCAATATTGCCTTGTATAGTCTATATAAATAGGTTCTTGGAGAGGGAGTTGTATCATAGGTTTTATAGGTACTGTTATGCTGCCAGATTGAATCTAGACATGAATGGCAAAGACCATTGAATCTCGCATTGCAAGTGTATTGTAAACATATTTTAGATTTGTTAATACATTGTGCAGGTTTCTGAGTGTGGGGTTTTTCACCCGATAAGGGTTTTCCCCACTGTAAATCTTTGTCTCTCTTCTTCAGTCTTCTTTCTAGTTCATGTCTATTACTATAATAGCTCATTTATGTGTTTCATAGTGCTGTAGTTGTAAGGATTAATTTGAATTTGCATATCTCTCTCCTCGTTAGAATAGTGTAGGAAGCGATTTTTGCACACCTAGCTTCCTTTCAGTTGGTATCAGAGCCTAGCCAGTTTTGGCCAGTTTTGGTCTTAGCTATTGGGTAGGAGTTTTTTGAGCTGATCTTAAGTTGAGTGGGAGTCTGTAAAGAGTATTTTGAATTCTATTGCAACAAGGAGATGGCAAGCACAACTGGAAAATTTGAAGTGGAGAAATTCAATGGCACTAATTTCAAGTTGTGGAAGCTCAAGATGGAAGACATGCTTGTAGACCGAGACCTTTGGGAAAGTGTTAATAGAACCAAATTAGCTAGAATATCACATGATGAGTGGGATCTCAAGGATCAGAAGGCTAAGGGTCTCATAAGACTTAGTCTTGCTAATTCTGTGTTGTTAAATGTCCATGAAGAGAAAACTGCAACCTTGTTGTGGAAGAATTTGGGAGATGTGTATCAAGCAAAATCCCTAGTTAATAAATTTTTTCTAAGAAAGAAGTTGTATTCTCTTCAAATGGAGGATGGAGGATCCGTTGCTGAACATATGAATTCTTTTAACATGTTGTTTGTACAATTGACATGTATTGGTGTGAAGATGGAGGAGGAGGATCGGTGTATGACCCTGCTTTGCTCTTTGCTGGACTTGTGGGATCACCTTGTCATGGCTATTAGAAGCACCACATCCACATTCAAAATGGATGAAGTGGTTTATTCATTGTTATCTGAAGAGATGCAGAGAAAGTCTTTTGATGTAGCCAAATAGGCTCTTGAGGTTCGTAGAAGACCTAAGGAGAAAGGGAAAAAGGACAAGAAAACTGAGAAGGGTAGATCCAAATCCCATGGGAGATCCAAATCTCCTAGAAAGTCTAAGGCTATCTATTGGAACTGTAGTAAATCTAGGCATTTCCAAAAGGAATTTAAAGAGGAGAAGAAGAAGAAGAAGAAGAAAGCTCCCAATTCAGATTCTAACAAATCACAAGATGATGGTGATGCTTTCATCACAGCCCTGGCAACCCATGCATCTGATGATGTGTGGCTGATTGACTCTAGTGCATCATTAAACATGACCTCGCATCGAGACTGGTTCGCTAGGTATGAGGAGTTCGATGGTGGAAAGGTGTATCTGGGTGACGACTCTCATCTGAAGATTGTTGGTCATGGAAGAGTCTCTATCCAATTCCCTGATGGTTGAGTGAAGGGGATCTCTGGGTTATGCACATCCTAGGATTAGTATGGAACCTACTTTCTATAAGTAGTTTGAATGATGCAAGTGTGCAGGTTGTCTTTTTGAAAGAAGGATGCAAGATGACTAGAGGAGCTATGGTGCTTGCTAAGGGTACTAGGAGAGGTAGTATGTTTCAGATGGAGGCATGCATTTCACAATGCAATAGTTCTTCTGACTCGAGGAAGAGGGCAGCCGTCACTTCATCCCCACCATCTAAATGAGCAGTTACAAGATCTATTGTTTCTAGTTCTGATGTTTGTAATCATGCCTTGGAAGTTAAACTTCCTGCTAAAAAGACAATGTTATGGCACAGGAGATTTGGCCACATTGGTGAGAAGGGTCTGCATACCCTTAAAAATAAAAAGCTAGTTAGACGATTGTAATCTTGAGTTCAACTTTTGCGAACGTTGCATTTATGGAAAACAAAACCATGTTTAGTTTTATTCGAGTTCTCACGAGTCTTCTGGTGTGTTGGACCTTGTTCATTCTGATGTATTTGGTCCTGTTAATGTTCCTTCATTATCAAAATCTATATATTTTGTATCTTTCATAGATGATTATAGTAGAAGGACATGGATTTATTTTCTCAGAAGAAAATCTAAAGTCTATAGTAAGTTTAAGGAGGTTAAGGCCTTTGCTGAAAATCAGACTGGTAAGAAGATTAAGTGTTTGAGAACTGACAACGGTCATGAGTTTTGTTCTACAGAATTTGATAAATATTGCAAGAAACTTGGGATTGAAAGACATAAGACAACTCCATACACCCTGCAGCAAAATGGAGTTGCAGAGAGGATGAACAGGACACTAATGGAGAAGGCTAGGAGTATGCTTAGTGGAGCTAGCCTAGAACAAAAGTTTTGGGCTGAAGTTGTTGCCACTGCCTGCTATCTTGTTAATAGATCTCCTACATCAGCTCTTGTTGGAAAGACACCCATGGAGGTGTGGTCTAGTAGAAGGCCTTCAATAAGGCATCTTCATGTTTTTGGTTGTGAGGCATATGCACATGTGCCTAGGGAGAAGCAATCAAAATTGGAGAACAAGGTTGTTAAGTGTATCTTCATTGGCTATGGTGTCAGTGTGAAAGGATACAAGCTTTGGGACCCTGTGGCTTAAAAAGTGTTGTATAATAGAAGTGTCATCTTCAAAGAGCTTACACCTTCTTCCATTGCTTTATAGCCAAAGGAAAAAGAAAAGAAAGAGGATGTTGGTCAATTTCCTGCTACCCCTGAGAATACTAAACAGAAAGATAATGTTGGACCTGATGATGAGGAGAGCTCTAGCAACTCTGAAAGCTCAAAAGAAGAAGCTAAACCTCAACCTCAGCCCTTGAGGAGGTCTACACAGATAAGAAAGCAACCTGAAAGGTTTGGTTTTACATTGCTTGATTCTAGTTGTGCTTATGCTTTGATCACTAACAGTGATGAACCTAGAACTGTGTCAAAAGCTTTGGCTATGAAAGATGCAGGTTCCTGGAAGGAGCCCATGGAGGAAGAGATGGCTTCTTTAGAAAAGAATCAAACTTTGGACTTGGTACCTTTGCCTCCTGGATAGAAACCCGTTGGATACAAATGGGTGTTCAAGAAGAAAATTAGTGCAGATGGCAGTGTTGAGAAGTATAAGGCCAGACTGGTTGTAAAGGGGTATTCACAAGTGGATGGTATAGATTATGGTGAGATCTTCTCTCCCATTGTAAATCTAACATCCATTCGATTCTGTTGTCTCTCATAGTAGCTTATGACTTAGAGGTAGAATAAGTGGGTGTGAAGATGACTTTCCTTCATGGTGATTTGGAGGAAGAAATCTACATGTCACAGCCAGAGCATTACATGGTGAAAGGTAAAGAAATTTAGTTTGCAAGTTAAAGAAGTCTTTGTATGGTTTGAAGCAATCCCCTAGGAGATGGTACTTGAAGTTTGATGCCTTTGTGTTGTCAGTTGGATTTGTGAGATCGAAATCGGATCACTGTGTGTACTTTAAGTTTGATGGTGATCATATTCTCATTGTTGCATTGTATGTTGATGATATGTTGCTCATTAGGAAGGGTAAGAATATGATTTGTGATTTCAAATCTCAGTTGTAAGGACGGTTTGAAATGAAAGATTTAGGGGCAGCTAGGTACATTCTAGGAATGGAAATTAGAAGAGACATAACCAATAGAAATCTTTGTTTAAGCCAGAGTAAGTATGTGAAGACTGTGTTGGATAGGTTTAGCATGGCAGATTGTAGACCATTGTGTGTTCCTGTTTCTTTGGGGATAAAGTTATCTATTGATGATTGTCTAAAATCTCCTAGTGAGGTGGAGGACATGAGCAGAGTACCTTATGCTAGTGTTGTTGGCAGTTTGATGTATGCTATGGTCTGCACAAGACTAGACATTGCCCAAGCAGTAGGAGTCCTTAGTTGATTTATGGCTAATCCTGGATGGGTTCATTTGGATGCAGTTAAGTGAGTGTTCAAATATTTGAGGGGCACTTCCAAGTATTCCATATGCTATCATGGTAATGTTACAGGACCTCCACATTCCATTGACATTCATGGATTTGTGGACTCAGATTGGGCAAGTGACATTGACAGCAAGAGATCCACCAGTGCTTATGTGTTTACATTGTTTGGTGGTGCTATTAGTTGGATGAGTAAGCGACAACCTATGGTTGCTTTGTCCATGATAGAAGCTGAGTATATGGTAGCAACTCATGCTTGTAAGGAAACCATTTGGCTTAAGAGATTGTGTTCAGATATTGGTGTTGATGCAGGTCAGATCATGATCAATTGTGACAGTCAAAGTGCAATTTTCCTTACGAAGAATCTAACTTTCCATGCTAGAACAAAGCACATTGATGTTTAGTTTCACTTCATGTGAGACATGGTTGAGGATGGAAAGGTAAATTTGGAGAGGGTAGATACTTTGAATAATGTTGCAGATGCATTGACGAAGCCAATGAGCACAGAGAAGTTTAGATGGTGTTCGGAGTCTATGGACATCTTAGCCTACAGCAGTTAAATCCTACTATTCTATTGGCTCTTACAAGGTGTTTGACAAGTGGGAGAATGTTGGGAATAAACGTGTCTCAACCTTGGTAATTCCTTACATTATTAATGTTTGTATTTATTATTTAATTGCCTATGTTGTAAATATTTGTAAATTCCATATTGTCATATTGTGGGATGTGGCATAGTGATGTGTCAATCCTACATGGAATATGACAACTTGTAATTTTGTCCTCACATGAGGAGATAGGCATCCCACTTTATGGTAGGATCATTTTTCCATGTGTCAACATCTTCCATGTTGTGTAAGGGAATGTTTGACCAAAATGGTTATGACAGATTCCTACGATGGATTTATGACATGTAAGAGTCAAAAATAGAAGGTTGTAAGATAGGTGAAGACATGTGTCATGAAGCATCTTTGGAAAAGGCATATTTAGATGCCCCAAGGTGGACTATGACATGGTGTAAGAGAATATGCTATTTATAGCCTATGTATGATAGATTCTCTTACAGCTGTAAGTTGTAACTGCTATGACAGATTCTATGACGGTCGTAAGTGTCGTAACAACATCTGTCATAGCCCATTTTAGAAATAGGCAACCTCTTTGGGATGGAAGCCATGGACAAGTGTCAGGCACATTCTACAATGTTGACCAAGTGTCCTTATGCATGGGTTTTGGGCCATGAGGCTAAGTTGGACACCCATTCCAAGATAGGTCCAATATTGCCTTGTATAGTCTATATAAACAGGTGCTTGGAGAGGGAGTTATATCACAAGTTTTACAGGTACTGTTATGCTGCCAGATTGACTCCAGACATGAATGTCAAAGACCATTGAAGCTTGCATTGCAAGTGTATTATAAACATATTTCAGATTTGTTAATACATTGTGCAGGTTTCTGAGTGTGGGGTTTTTCACCAAATAAGGGTTTTCCCCACCATAAATCTTTGTCTCTCTTCTTCTGTCTTCTTTTTGGTTCATGTGTATTGATGTAATATCTCATTTATGCATTTCATATTGCTGTAGTTGTAAGGATTAATTTGAATTTGCATATCCCTTTCCTCATTAGATTAGTGTAGGAAGCGATTTCCACACACCTAGCTTCCTTTCAGGTCTAGCCTTTCTTTTAGGCTTCATCATACTTGATGAAAACAATGGAAAAACATCAAATCCCTAACCTCACTAATTTTTTGTGGGTTTATTTCCTTCTGCAACCAATAAGGTGTTGCAAGTATGGGCCTAAGCAGTGTTGTCATTGATGTCAACATACTTCTGTTGCATTGATGATAAGGATTGGATGAACTATGTGCTGAGGATATTGAGAAAATTAGTCTCAATCAGGAACAGTGAAGAATAGTGATGACAGTAAGGTAAAAGTCCAAGATAGGATGAGGATCAGAGAATGCATATTAAAGGGTTTGTAGATATGTTTCTTAAGGTGCTTCAGTAGAGATTTCAGAGGTCCACATGAAGAACTGAAGAAGTTGTTGACGTTCAAGTAAAACTCGTTTAGGCAGGTGTTTAGTGGTGACAGAATGATACAGACAAGTCCAGTGTGATCTGGAATAGTATTGTCCTATTCTACAGATTTGAGGGAGTGTTGAGGAAGTCCTTGTGAAGTGTTAACTAGTTTGGTTCATGGTTGAATGTCCGGAAGCATCCATTCCTTTGTGACAGTGGTGACAGACTGTGTTCTTGAGGTTCCAGATGAGGGAGAGAAGGATTTCAGTATGCACATGAAGTGTGGATGTTCTTGGTGATTCAGGCAACCTTGTGAAGGTCTTTGATCATGTCCAGCTAGTGTTGGTGGTCCGCATTGGAGTTGGAGCATGCTATTGAAAAATAACCTCCGGATGATGGTGTTCTTCCTGAGACTGGCCGACCGGATGACTTACACATCTTGCAGATGTTCTTGTAGATGTTTGCCGACTTAGATGATTATTCCTAAGTTGATGTCTTGTATAAATAAGGGGTTGCGAAGTCATTTCAAAGTTGTCCTAGTGGAGATGAGTGTGTGGTAGCAAGGAGGAGAGCGAAAGGTAGAGCATAAATATTGGGCTTAAATGGAACTGACTCAAGCATGATGAAGATGCTATTTTCCAGTTCAAGTATGTGATACTTATTCTTTTGTAGACAATGTGTCTCTTGTAGGCAGTGAGCCTCTTGTGAGCATTGTGCTCGAGTAGTGAGCCCTAATTGGCATGTGCCATTTTGTTCTTTTTATTCTTCTAACAGAGAATACAATCTTGGGTTAATCACCCTGTGGTTTTTCCTTTTAACCAGGTTCTCCATGTCAAAATCTTGTTGTCTTATGTGTTGATGTGTTTCTACTCTTATTTAAATGCATTATGTTTCATGATTGATATACAGCTAATCACTAAGAGGATTTAAGTGTGTAATTGGGAGAAAGTTTTGGACAACTGATTCATCTGCCCCTCTCAGTTGTGTGCCTTAAGTCTAACATAAGGCACATTAGCACTAGGTCCTTACTAATCAGTTTGCTCAATGCAAGCATCCTGGGACTCTGTATTATGCTCCTTCCTTGGTGAAGAAGTCACCTTCCTTTGTTCTTCCCTTAGTGGAGAATACTCTTTCTTTTGTTCTTCCTCATGCACTTTATCATGAGGGATCTCTTGTTGAGGTATCTCCTTCTAAGCATGAACTTCTTGGCATGTAAGGGGTCCTTGTGATGCTGGAGCTTTAGGTGCTACAGTAGTATTCTAGTCATGTGCATTTTGTTGAAATTAATCCTTAACAAGATCCTAAACATTATGATCATGCACATTCTGTTGAATGTGATCCTCAGGAGGAGGCTGGATATTTTGATCTACTTTGTCTGTATGCTCCCCTTGACCATCCTATTTGAGATTTTATCCTTCCTTCTGATAACCATTTTTTGGTTGAAGGCTCCGTCCTGCATCTTTTGATGTATTTCCCTCCACATGATCCTGAATTTTCTCTACTTCCTTTTTACTTGTTTTCTCTTGTGGCACTAGATGTTTATCCTTATCCTCATTCTTGGTAGGCATTTCTTTATCCTAATCTTCATTCTTGGTAGGCATCCCCTTATACCCCTCCGTATGTACATGAATTTCCACCTTTTCTTTCTCCGGGGGTGAATCATTGCCTTTATCCTTATCATGGTCACCTTGGTATGCCAGATCAATTATTGCAGGGTGTGTGATCAGATCAACCAAGTTGGTTAATCCAATTTGTTGGGCTATCACCTCTGGGCTTTCTTCTTCAATTTCTTCTATTTCTTCATCATCTTGATGAATTTCCTTTGGTATCAAGGGAGTATTGCGAGGGGCCATTCTTGTGTTTGCAACCAAAGCTTCCATCCTTTGAGTAGACACTTCATTAACTAGCTCATCATCTGACAAATAGACTATATCTCCAAGTGGAAGAGGTGATTCCCTCCCTTCACTCTATATTTCTTCCCTTTGTTCATCTGCCTTTTTAGTTTTAAATTGCATAATCTCAGGAATAGGAACTTCATGTTGTAAGTGTTTTAAAACACCATAGCCACCAGCTCCTCTTAATAGTAAATGATCTATGTCTACCATTCCTCTCATGACAGTCTTCTACTTTTTCTGTCGTGGTTGAGATGATGGAGGTGGCTGAGGTGGTGTTGCAACCTTTCTATTTTTCCTTGTGATCAAGAGATCACTATCCAAGGGTTTGTCTTGTTCCTCTCCAATGGCAATAGGAGCATGCTTTGTGACAACTTTCTTTTATTTGGTGGGTGCATCAGATGAAATTCCTACAGTTGAAATGGATGCATCATCTCATTTTGGTTGTGGCGACCTAATGATCACTACCCCATATGCTTGGGGATTCTTCTCACTCCTTAGCCTCTTCTTATCTTCAGGTGGCTTTCTTTCTCCATTGGATTACCTCTTCAATGTGAGGAAATCATCATATTCCTCCTTAGACAACTCCTACCTTTTCTTCTTTCTGTCTATGGTAAGGGCTACACCCTTCTCTCTTAGCTTCTTAATCTCAGCATCTACCCATTCCTAAGTCTATTTCATGACCTTCAACATTATTTGGTTTAAGGAGACCACCTCTAGCTGCCTCAAGTCAGGTGCTGATATGGTATCATTATATACTTTATTTTTCTCATACTCCTAAGACATTATATTTCCATCATCCTTATGTAGCTAAACTGACGCTAATATGCAATCTAAAGTACATATTTGTTTCAGGGTGAGCCTTGGGTAATCTCTTCTCCTCACCTCTGCCTCATCATCACAATCAGCCCAATAGTCCTCAAGGTGCTTCTAATGAATGGTCTTTTCCAGTAATATTTGCTTTCTGCCATATGGATCATAAGACCTAGCTAATTCAAAGGGCTGTAGGTGCATCAGGTTCATTCCTCCAATTGCATCTTTAATACTTTCTCTATCTGGACACATGCACTAGCTAATCATGAATGGAAATATAATATGTGGAATCTTTCCCCATATAATGTGATCTTCTACCGAAGGTAATATTTGTCTAACAAATTCCATCAGGATGACTTTATCATTTGGGTACCTGGGCAGCAAAAGAGGTTGCCCTATAAAGCCTTCTATCCTCATATATGAGAATGTGGGGAATTAGATAAACCAAGACCCATGTTTATATATAACTACTTGGGCCTCCACACTTATCCTCTTTGTCTATTCCTCTTCCATGGTTCTAACCAGATGCATGGAGAAAGAGTCATTTACTAACTTGTAATTATCAAGAGCTTTTCTCCTTTTCAGTTGTGGGTAGTATTCCCATATATTCATGTCTCTTGGTTTGCTTCTCAATCTTCGTACTTTTTGCAGTCCATTGAAAGTTCCTCTGAAAACACAGGCATATACAACATAAGAGGTCATATGCAACATGTTGATGTTCCCTCCCAACCTGGTCATCCCTTCATCTAAGCTATTGCTTATAATCTTGGACCACAGGGGTATATCATCAAAATATTCTATCATCCACATTATACCATACATCTAGTTCTCAAATGACCCAGCATTCAGTCTCCCTATCATTCTGGAGAGCATGACCATCATGTATTGGTACTCTGCTGTAAAATTGAATTTAAAAAGGTACATAGGTAATTTGGCGGCGGCCTTATACGTTCTTTTCTTGGATCTCCACTGGTACATGACCCTTCTAGCTGCCTTTTCATTCCTCTTATATTCTTTCTCTAATTTGCTTAAACTCAGATAAACCACATCATTTCCCTTAGGCAAATTGAATGCCGCTGAGATGCCTACGATGGAGAAATCCGCATATACCCTACCATGTTTCTCCACTTTCCTAGTTTTTGGATTATAATTCCTGGCACATTCTATCACCAGCTTTGTAGCTTCCATGGCATATGGGAATCATCCAGCATTCCACATTCTCAAATTGACTATACTCATGAGGAGAGGGCTATCAACTCCCCTATCCAGTCTTGTCATCCATGCATCAAGATTTGTGTGCCCTTGATGTGTGTCATTGATTATTCTGTATTTGAATACTGCCCCTTTTGGTTGCAAGAACATGGGCTTTAAGAATTCAGTTTATGATCTGTCCCTCCAAATGGCCATGGTGTCATGTAATAAAAATAGACATGTCTTATCCTAACATGCCGCATACAATAGTGATTTGGTGATCTCATGCACATCATGGTGATAATTCTATTACTTTATTCCATCTTATGCAATCATCATGCTAATTAACTCTGTAAAACTACTTTTACCTCATGATTTTACCATAAACGACAATACTAGGGTTTTCAGTTACATACCTGATAATCGCTTTCCTTCCTTACTATAGGGGTGATATCCTTTTGAATGTGATTGTGCTGCAATTATCCGTTCATAAGTTGCATTAAGGGTTTAATCACTCAGAACTCTATAAATTGTATTTAATTGCATGGTAAATTTAAAATGATCCCCCAAAATTACCTTTTAACCATTGATATGTCGAATTAGGGTGCATTTAATGTCATTTGGCTCATGTCCATTGATTATTATATGATATTAGCATATGTTGATAAGTGGCACGTAAGTATTCGAATTTTAGAAGGCTCCACCTACCATTGGGATCTCATTTAATGTGGAGGGTGATATTCAAAAATTTTAGGATATTCAAATAATATGACTGATATTCAGAACATGATGGTGATGTCATCACGAAGATGGTCAACTGTTGACCAATGATCAAGGTCGGGTCATTATACCATTGTCAACAATTGGAACAATATATTGTATCAACATGATCTGGATGATGTGCCATGTGGCACCATTTGATTGATTATCAAGAATCACTGCATCGTGGATCATAAAGGTTGATATGAGGGATATTAAGAAATATTCAGATCTTTAAAACTTACAAAATATCCACTTATTTGTGAAAATAAAGATGACATCATCACATATATGAGGTTTTAGAATTGCTCAGAAGAATGATGTCATCGACATATTTGTTAAGATCAGGATATTTCAAAATATGACCTTCTTAGGTTTAGGTCATGATAGTGACGTCATCAGGAAATCATGACTGGTTTGTATTGAATTAGGGTGGCGTCATCGTCATATTAAGAAATATGATAGATGTTTAGAAATGTGACCTTTTGGGTATTGGGTATACTAGTGACGTCATTAGGAAATCATGACCGGTTTGTATTGAATTAGGGTGATGTCATCGTCATATTGAGAAATATGACAAATGTTTAGAAACGTGACCTTTTGGGTATTGGGTATACTAGTGACATCATCATGAAGTTAAGTTCTTTTATAGGTTGAGCCAAGATGATGTCAGGGTCATATTTCGCAAAGGGTGATATTTGGGAACATCTGGATATTTGGAAATGTGACCTTCAAAAATATGCCTAAGGCTTTAACAGGCAGATATTCTCTTGCACCTTACTTCAACATTTTGCATATTAATGAATATGTGGGTATTGGGTGATCTTCCTATTTTAGGGTCATCTAACGGATATGACTAACATTTAACAAATATGACCATGCAAGAAATATCACGTTTGACCAATCCTTTGACTTAGCATAACTTTTGATCCTTAAAGAATATCAAGGTGATCCAAAAGACAAACTTACTTAAAATTTTGCACTCTTTAAGATTTTGAGGCTTATGGAGGCAAATTTTTACTTTGACATTTGGCATTCATATACAAGATGCACATGCATGTGCAAGGGTGATATACTTAACTAATTTTTGCCAAACCACCCAAAGCAAGGGAAAAAAGCAAGCAAAAGCAAAAAGGTTGGGTCCCTGTTTTGCTAAGGCAAAATGGGGTGTGTTGTGTAACACAAGATTACAATCATTATAATCATTCCTCAAACACTTAATCTTTTTACTAGTCTAATTCTCAACAAAAGCTTTAAACTCTTTGAACCAGCTAAAGACTTCAGACTTGCTTCTGAGAAAATAAATCCATGTCCTTCTACTGTAATCATCTATGAAAGATATAAAATATAAAGATTTGGAAATTGAAGGAACACTAACAAGACCAAACACATCAGAATGAATAAGGTCCAACACACCAAAAGACTTGTGAGAACTAGAGTAAAACTAAACACAGTTTTTCTTTCCATAGATACAATGTTGGCAAAAGTCAAATGCAAGATTACAATCATTTAACCCCTCAACGATTTTTTTATTTTTTAGTGTTCTAAGACCCTTCTCACCAATGTGGCCAAATCTCTTATTCCATAACATTGTCCTTTCAGCAGGAAGCTTAACTTCCAAAGTATGGCCACCCTTGGGTACCCAAAATGCACTACCATCAGAATTTGATACAATAGATTTCTTCACTGCTGGTTCAGATGGTGGGGATGAAGTGACTACAGCTCTTTTCTTTGAGTCATAAGAACTATTGCACTATGAAGTACATGCCTCTAGCTGAAATAGAGTACCTCTCCGAGTACCCTTTGCAAGCACCGTGGATGCTCTAGTAATCTTGTATCCATCCTTCGAAAAGACAACCTACACACCTACATCATTCAACTTACTTACTGAAAGCGGGTTCCGTGTCAAGCCTAGGATGTGCATAACCCTAGAGATCCCCTTCACTCATCCATTAGGTACACTCTTCCACCATCAAACTCTTCATACTTCACGAACTAGCTTTGATGCGAGGTCATGTGAAATGATGCACTAGAATCAATCAACCACACATCATCAAATGCATGGGTGGCCAAGGCTATAATGAAGGCATCACCATCATCTTGTGACTTGTTCAAATCTGAGTTTGAGACATTCTTCTTCTTCTCTCTTTTCCTCTTTGCATTCCTTTCAGAAATACCTAGTTTTTCCACAATTCTGACAGAGAGCCTTGGACTTTCTAGGAGATTTGGATCTCCCACAAGATTTGGATCTACCCAAGTTCTCAGCTTTCTTATCCTTCTTCTTCCCTTTCTCCTTGGGTGCTCCATTTTTAAAGTGGATGTGGTGCTCCCAATAGCCATAACAAGATGATCCCATGAGTCTGACAAAGAACAAAGCAAGGTCATACAATGATCCTCCTCCTCCATCTTCACACCAATGGAAGTCAACTGTGCAACTAACATGTTGAAAACATTCAGGTGATCTGGAATAGATCCTCCATCCTCAGAGAATACAACTTCTTTAGATTAGAAAAAGCTTGTTCACCAAGAATTTGGCCTGATAAACATCTCCCAGCTTCTTCCAAAGATCTTTCATGGTCTTCTCCTCATGGACATTTAACACCTGACAGACTTAGCTAGATTGATTCTTATAAGACCCTTAGCCTGCCGATCTTTGAGATCCCAATCAACTTGTGCCATTACAATTGGTTTTACACTAGAAACAGTTTCCCATAGGTCTCGATCAACGAGCATGTCTTCCATCTTAAGTTTCCATAACTCAAATTTTGTGCCATTAAACCACTCCACCTCTAATCTTCTAGATGTGCCTGCCATCTCCTTCCTACAACAAGATATAGAATACTCTGCATAGACTCGTACTTAACCTAAGATTAGCTTAAAAAACCCCTACCCAACAACTAGAACCAAAACTGGCCAGGCTCTGATACCAACTAAAAGGAAGCTAGGTGTGCGGAAATCGCTTCCTACACTAATCTAAAGAGGAGAGATGAGTGCAAATTCTTGTTAACCTTTACAATTATAGTGTTACTAACCCAATAACGAAGATATTGCAGCAATACAGAACACAAGAATGTAAGACAGAAGAGAGAGTGACAAGATATAATGTGGGGAAAACCCTTACAAGTGAAAAATCCCACACTCCAAAACCTGCACAATGTATTATCAAAACAACAAGGTTTACAACACACTTGCAATGCAAGTCTTTACAGATGTCTTCAACACTCATATCTAGAGACAAATTGGCAGCATAACAGTACCTGTCAATCACATAATACATCTCCGCTCAAAGCACCTGCTTAAATAGAAGTTTATAAGGAAAAAATGAAGTTTCCTTGAGATGGGCATCCAACTTGGCCTCATGGCCCAAAACCCACGCCAAGAGACACTTGTCCAACACTACAGCATGGTCATGAAACTTTTCATATTACCCCATCCCAAAATGGTTGCCTATTCCAAAGTTGGGTAATGATAGATGCTCTTATGCATCTTACGATCGTCATAGAATCAATCATACTGACAATACTTACAGTTGTAAGAGAATCTATCATAACTACCTAAAAATAGCATATTATGTTATAACATGTCATAACCCTCCTTGGGGTACCCAAAGATGCCTTCTTCCAAGATGCCTTGTGACACATGACTTCACCTATCATAGAACATTCCATTTACGACTCTTACGCATCATAGAATCTACAATAGGAATCTGTCATAACCGTTTTGGTCAAGATTAACTTACACACTAGTAAAGATGCTGACACATGGTAGAAAACCTCTACCACCAAAGGGGACACCTATCTCCACATGGAGTGAGTTGACCATCCTAGTCATCTTACAAGTGGAGTGACAACTCATCGTGCCACTTCACACTAAATGACAAAATAGGATGTGCAACAAAATTACAACATAGGCTAAATAAATAAATACATTACAATAAATAAATGCAAGGAATTACCAAGGTTGAGACACCTTAATTCCCAACAAAGAGAGGGAGTAGGATGGTATAGAGGGGAGAGACAGAGAAGGGAAGAGGGACCGCGGTCAAGAAGAGGAAATTATTAGTAGATTAAACTTATAGAAGATAATCGAATCCTTTTCATTTTATGAGGATAACAATATAATTTATAGATTAAGATATTTTGTGTTCAAATAAATATCAATATATATTTTACTAGGAAATTAGTTGATGAGTTGTCTAATATTTTTTGGAAATAATAAAATTAATAAGTTTGTTTAAAAGGAGAATTTATTTCTTTTTAGTTATCAATGGAAATTAATTGCTTTTTCCTCTGGGGGGAGAGAGGCATGACCCTGTTAAATTTCTAGAGAAATTATGGCTTTCAAAATAGGAACTAGGAGAGAAATAAGGGAAGGAGATTTCTAAAAGGGCAAAAGCCAAAAGAGAAGGATTATGGTGGGTACACAGATACTAGAAGAAGGGAAATATACTCGGTGACCATAAAGAGACGCATATTTTTTACAGGTAAGTAAGGAACTGCATAAGCTTTCATATTTTATAATATCTATGTATTCTACTAAGCATGCTCTCTGATTATTTTAAAACTATAAAGACTTCACTCTTAGATCAGTGTCTACCTTTTTCCTTATTTATTTTAAAGAATAAATCTTTAGCATAAGCTAGATGATCTTGGGTCTATGTTTGCTTCAAAATTTTGCTTGCATGTGGATCAGAGCTTTTCCACATATAATATGTGTCATAAATTGCCTTCAATGATGATTGTTAGATGACCTTACCTGCTCCAAAGCTTCAAATTTGGCACTGGTAGAGAGGATGCTTACAAAGGTTGTAGAATTGGGCTCTGTCAATTTTTTTGCTTAAAGGTTTCTTAAGCTACTTCAATAGTGTCCTCCTTTTTCTTGTGTATTTACAAGTTTGCATTCTGTTAATAGTCCATGCACCATTTAACACCTTCTCTTTTTGCATAACATGTTGACCAAAGCTTTTCCTATTCTTTTCTGTCTATAATCCACTTTCTATTATGTTTTGATGGATGTCCATCTTGTTGATGTTTTGTAGCTTCAGGAGGTTATAAAGGGCAGAGATTTAATGAAATGTATTTCATTATGAAAAAGAACAATCTACATATAAGACAAAGTGGCATCGATTGGAACAATCATGTCTCTTAAAATCCAATCGGGTATATATGGTAGTCAATCCACCATCCAAAGACACATATCAAATCATAAACAATTCCATTCAGCGTTGAATAAAGTACCTCCTCATCAACGAACATAAAGAAGTATTCATTATCATTTACAAACCATCCTTAGCAAGAGCGACTAAAATTATGAGTTGTTCCATAGCCATCATATCTAATCTGGAAATTAACATGGTATCAGAGAAGGTTTAGGAAAATCTGATCAAATTTGGCTTTAATAGAAGATGTGTGGAGACACGAAGGCCAACAGCCAACAGAATGTGAGAATGTATTCAGAGTTGTGGAGATGGAGCTGAACTTCATCTACGATTCCTTGTTCACCAAGTCTAGTAGCATAGCCTTCACTCTAATTGGAGCACTCATGCGGCTTTTAAGCATCTCTCTCTTCAAAACTGTTGGCTTTCTGATATTCAGTGGACTAATAGATAAACAATTCAAAGTGGTGCAATGGATGGTCTCCTTTGTTTTAAATTTCCATATCGCTTCTCGTGGAGGTTTATCAATTCTGCAGAATTATGGCATCGAACTAGACTATGGTGTGGTTAATTTGTGCTAATATCCCAGAGAACTGACAAGGCTGCATTAAGTGGCACACCTTCAAGCTCAAGCTTATACAGAGAACTATGTGTTTGGTCTAGAAGGTTTGGAAGTGGCTTGGAAATCAGTACTAGAAGAATGTAATTCAGCAATACAATGTGATAGATACTTGCTTAGAGAGTAACTCTTCTTGGATATGGAAGGTGGCTAGTAAATATCTGAATAGTTTTATTGTATTATGGTACATCAGAGTAAGGTACACCAAGGGAGTGGTTATGCAGGATGATCTCAAGCACCATATATTTTACAAGCTACAAGAGATATGCTCATCAGACAAAGATATTACTTCTTGAAGAAATAAAGCTTACGCCTTTGAGGAGTGTTTACCCAAATAAATTTAGTGGGCTTCCAAATTGGACATAGAGGATCTCATTCTCACATGGCATATAGCTACCACAATTTGCAAGGAACACAGGGCACATAATTCTGGGACATTTGAGGAGAACCAGGATGAAAATGTGTGTTTGATGACGACGTTGTCTAGGTACTATGGTTATCTTCTGGTGTCTTGGCCAAATCTTTTGCCTCTCCATCCTAACATTGCAAGGAAGGGGCAAATGAAATGAATTTGTTGAGCTTGTAAATAAAAATTGGGGGCACGTAAATGCCACAGAATGGAGCGTCTATGTAAATGAAGATCAAAACTAGAACCTTCATGCAAGAAGGGTATATTTGTGGGATATAGTGAATCTTCAAAGGCTTGCATAATATTTATTCCAGGGAAGAAACAGATTGAGATTAGCAGGGATGTCTCCTTCAAGGAAGAACTAGCCTTCAGAACATCTAAAGGATCTTACATGGAGATAGATAATGAGGAGTAGGAGACTTCACAGGATATGGATTTTGATCATACTCCTAACATTCTGGGGGAGTTCAACGCACCAGCTAAGGCTATTGATCCAGTTGATACTATAGAACCAACTGATGGACCTAGAGATATTGTTGTAGTTCAGAAAAGGCCTTTATGGGCTTGACAGACCATACAAGAGGTGGAAAAATATGCAGATCCTCAAAGAACTTTTAGGGAAAGCAAGAGACCTTAGAAGTTCTCAGATTAAGTGGTATTTATGAGTCACATCATTAATTCTAAACCTTCCAGTTTTGAGGAGGCATCTAACCAGTAGGTATGGAGAGATACAATGACAGAAGAGTATCAATCCATCATTAAAAATGATGTATGGGATGTTGTTCTGAGACCTGAAGGGAAGTCAGTAGTGACTTCCAAATGGCTCTACAAAATCAAACATGCAACTGATGGCAGCATTGAGAAACACAAAGCTAGATTCGTGGCAAGAGGATTCTCTCAGAAGGAGGGAATAGATTATGAGGAGACATTTTCTCCCATTGCTTGATACACCTACATTAGGATGATTATTGCTATTTCCTCTACAAAGGGTTGGAAGTTACATCAAATGGATGTAAAGACTACATTTCTTAATGGTGTGATTCAGAAAGAAGTGCATATTGAGTAGCCAGATGGTTTTGTGATTCATGGGAAGGAGTCTTATGTATGCAGATTGAAGAAGGCCTTGTACAGTCTTAAACAAGCACCTCGTGCATGGTATGAATGGATTGATAGTTACTTGATGAGTTTGGGTTTCTCCAAGAATGATGCAGATTCTAACCTTTGTTTCAAGATAGTTGATGGTGAGGTCTTGATCTTGGTCCTTTATGTTGATGATCTATTTCTCACTGGAGAAGAGAACCTCGTTGATAAATGTAAGAAAGAGTTAACCTCCAAGTTTGAGATGAAGGACCTTGGCCTTAAGAATTACTTCCTCAGACTGGAAGTATGGCAAAGACCTAAAGAGATCCTTCTAAGTCAAGGGAAATACACTATAGATATACTGAGAAGATTTGGGATGATGGATTGTAAGTCCATGTCTACACCTATAGAGACAAATTTGAAGAAGTTGAGTAACTCAGCATCGGATTTAGACTTGGTAGATCTCACCATCTATAGACAATTGGTCGGATCATTGATGTTCCTAGTCAACACCAAACCAGACATTTGTTATGCAGTGAGTGCTCTCATCTAGTTCATGTGTGAGTCAAGACAAATACATCTAGTTATAGAAAAACATATACTGAGATAGTTACGTGGTACTATGGGATATGACCTGAGGTATACTTCCAATGGGAATCTAAGATTACAAGGCTATTATGATTCTCACTAGTCGGGGAGTGTATCTGACAGGAAGAGCACCTCTGGATGTTGCTTTAGTTTGGGATCTGCCATGATTTCTTGGTGTAGTAGGAAGCAGACCTCTGTGGCACTAAGTATAGCAGAGGCTGAATATATTATAGCATGTGTAGCAGCCCATGAAGCAGTACGGCTTCGAAAGCTCCTTGTTGGATTGTTTGGTCAGATGGTAGAGCCAACATTAATTCACTGTGATAACCAAAACTATGTAAAGCTCTCAGTAAATCCTATATTTCATGATAGGACGGCTGATATCCTCACCAAGCCTCTTTCCATAGTAAAGTTCGCATACTTTCGAGACATGCTTGGTGTGGTGGAGTATGACGCTCTTGCAAAGAGGGAGTCATAACATCATTGAGAGCCCTTGTATTTTATATTTCTTTGAGATGGAGAAATATGAGGTGAAAGCCCTTGTATTGTATATTTCTGTGAGACAGAGAAATATGAGGTGAAAGCCCTTGTATCGCATATTTCTCTGAGACGGAGAAATATGAGGTGAAAGCCCTTGTAACGTATATTTCTCTGAGATGGAGAAATATGAGGTGAAAGCCCTTGTAACGTATATTTCTCTAAGACGGAGAAATATGAGGTGAAATCCCTTGTAACGTATATTTCTCTGAGACAGAGAAATATGAGGTGAAATCCCTTCTAAGCTATATTTCTCTGAGATGGAGAAATATGAGGTGAAAGCCCTTATAATGTATATTTCTCTGAGATGGAGAAATATGAGGTGAAAGCCCTTGTAACGTACATTTCTCTGAGATGGAGAAATATGACATCTCTGAGACTGAGTTGTGCTTCCCACAATTGGATGTAGCCATTGTGGAAGTCATGCTGAGAGAGTCCATGATGAAGAAGTGCTTGTTGATAAGAATACCTCCCTAGCTAAGAGGGAGTGTTGATGTTTTGTAGCTTCAGGAGGTTATAAAGGGCGGAGTTTAATGAAACACATTTCATTTTGAAAAAGAACAATCTGTATATAAGACAAAGTGGCATCGATTGGAACAGTCATGTCTCTTAAAATCCAATCGGGTATATATGGTAGTCAATCCACCATCCAAAGACACATATCAAATCAAAAACAATTCCATTCAGCATTGAAGAAAATACCTCCTCATCAACGAACATAAAGAAGTATTCATTATCATTTACAAACCATCCTCAGCAAGAGCGACTGAAATTCTGAATTGTTCCATAGCCATCATATCTGATCTAGAAATTAACACATCTCTGTTCCTAAGCTCCTAATTCGACAATGGTGGAGAGGACACTGGCAAAGGATTATAAATATGGCTTTAGCCTGCCAATTGCATTTGCTTGAAAGTTTAAATCTTTTTAGCAAATCCATTTTGTGTTTATCCTGCATTCAATGCACGTGCCTTGTCTGTGCTTCCACATTATGCATGCATGTCGACCAGTTTCTCCTACCGTTTATCTGATTAAATCCTTTTCAGTTAAGCCTAAGGGATGTCCATACGCTGGCAAAGGTCGTGGAATTTGGCTTAACCTCTAATAACTGTTTTTTCACAGAAACCTACAAAACCGGCATCTCTTTAACAAAATCAACGGCACTGTAACAATAAAGTCTTAAATTTATTAAAGTTAATAGTAACTAATTTGGCAACCTTTATTCCATTTTAGCAATCAATGGAAAAATACCAAATACTCCACTCTTATAAAGATGAAAGATTTTAGCCCGTACTTTTCGCCTGCCCTGTTAAATGCTGATCTTCTGTAGAGATCTGAAGAATGAGTTTGAATATTTTTTTGGTCTGGGTATCGGCTCAACTAACTTGTCGCCTCAAAGACTGGAACCTACGACCGGGGTCTACATAAAATAGAGACTTTTAAAAATAGATGAAAACGTTCTCTTGTCTTCATTGAAATTCCTGCACAGAGGAGAAGGTCTCCTGCGATAACAACGATGACTCTGAGCATTCAAAGAAAAAAAAAAGCTTAGAAATGATTCGTACTACTTGTAACATATAGAAATACAAATTTTGCACGTATACATAATTTACATAAATATTATAATTACCATGAAGCAATCACATCAAATGCTGGGCTCATCTTTGTGTGAGACAAGGATGCTTTTCTTGGAGATTAGACTTTATCTGAGTAGTATAAAGATAGGTACAAGATAGAATATTAATAACTTACTATATATAGTGATAGAATTCCATACAACTATTATTGGAACAATTTGTAAAGGTTTCCTTGTATGTTTTTTGAAGGAATGGAAAATTGATTTGAAGGCTAAATTGTCACTTTGATTGTTTTTTGCTTTCACTATTTGGAATTTTAATTGATGCGCATTTGACACAGTGTTAAAGAATTTATTCTTAGAACATTAGAACATTGATTGCCTTGTTATAATTTCTTCATTAGTATGGGGAAACTGTAATAAATGGATTCAAATAAATTTGTAACTACCATTATCATCTTGTAATACCCCTTTTTAATGTCATTACAACTAATATTCCAAGAGTCGAGAAAAATAATAATTAAATATTATCTCTTAACCACTTGCATGGGAATTGAAGTATCCATTCCCAATGTGTTGGAGACACATGAAAGTATATGAGTTTTGCAAGGTTAATAGGACTTGAAGATTTAGTTAATATGCAAAAGGGTGAGGTTTGGTAGTCAATAGACAATTTGAAAGTTTTGACAACATGTTGAAGCACAAAACAAGTTATTGTGATGCCTTATTCTTTCTATACATTATAATTTTTGGATCTTTGAGGAGTGTGCACAAAGCATTCCATGACATATATGCGTAGTAGTTATCAAATTCCATATCAAACTTGTGAGGTTTGAAAGCAAGCCAACATACACTCGCATCAATGCTCTTTGACTCCACATCATTCAAGTAATAAAATTTCGCAATTTTATAGTTTTTACCTTGAATTAGTTTAAGGACCTAAAATCTTCTAAAGGGATCTATGTCTCTAGCTCTATTTAATATGTATAATTAATCAACAATCATCCAACATTAAGATGCCAATTTTAAATAGAGGAAAATTGACTCTAAGAATTATAACCAATGAGCTCCAAATTACTATCATAGGTTCCTCTTGACCTCCTATCTACATTTATATTCATTTCCAATTAAATTTGAAGTTCTATATTTTGTAAACTTCAATTTCTATCAATAAGCATAGTGTTTTAGCTTGATTCAAAAAAATATTTGTTTCAAGGGTAAAACACATAGGTGCACCTAGTAAATATGTACCCTTATATTATAATAGCAATTTATTAATTTCATTTAGGAGAGCTAGTTGGTTCTAGTATAGTTATTGAGATCATTTGGTAAGGAAACACATGCTTTTCTTCAATAAACTAAATTTCATACACTACAAATACCTATCTAATTAGGCTTATCCTATCTTAGATGGAAATTTGAAACAAAGTAATTAACTTAACATAAGAAAATAAATATGCAACAACACCCTCCCATAATTACAGCTGAGGTCAATAGGTATTTGTGTATCCGTGTTTGGCACTATTGTACAAAATGATGTCCCTCAAAAGATGAAAAGGAGAAAAGTCATAAGACAAGACTCCCCTCAAAAAGAAGAAAAAAACAAATACCATGTAGCCTCCATCCAAAGTGTAGTCTCTTGCATCAGTGGTACATTCTTAACACTAAATGGTAAAGATAACCCATGATCACTAAAGAAAATTTCTCCCCTCAAGAAGAAACATAAACAAAGGTTTATATATTATATCATCCCACCTTAAAAAGGAATACATGGGAAGAGAGATAAGAATGTATGATGTCTCTAGAATATACTCAAATGTTGGCATTTTGGTGCTAAGAGGTGCCCAACCAAATGGACAGAATTCCAATTCTAACTCAAGAAAGTGACAATCTAGAACCTTTTGAAAATAGATTTAGAACAAGATCTAGAGATGACAAGACAATAGCTATGATGGAACTATCATCAAAGAGGATACGGTTATCCTCAAGGGTGTTATTGAAATCTACAGGATGGGACTAAAAAAGAAAACTGAATATGTTTATCAAGTAATCACCCAAGAAGTTGTATCTGGAAGATGATCAATATCCTCCTAGAACGCTAAATCCTAGGAAGCCCCATCCAAAGCAACACTAAACTCTAAAAAAGTATAATATCCAGATAAGATCATAGTGCATGTCATTCAAATGCATTGCTTATCCCATGATGGTGTGTCCACACAAGATGTTTGAGCATGGACATTGATGTTGGAATGAAAGAGTCATCAACCTCAATATGTTGACTCATAGATAAATAAGATGAACCTTTTGATTCTATAGTAGAAGTCATAGAGGTTGAACAATCAATAAAAGTCTCTTTAGGAGGAGAAGGAATGTGAAGGAAAGTCTATATATCATCAAAATGTTCAAGATCTTCATCATAAGAAATTTCTACTATTGTATCATCCACATATGGTAGATTACCACAATCATTAAGGGTACAAGATAGCCCATAATGCGATCATCTAGGAATGGAGCTTCATTTGAGCCTACATGCATCTCTCAAATTCTAGTCCAAAGATTATGAGGAAACTCAAGATTTGATATGTCACGCATAGTGTTACTACCAAAACTACAACCAGTCAATCCAAGGACATGATCATTCTTGGTAGCCCATACTTGTTTCCATTGGTGAGTACTTAGTTCAAGAACAAGTCCATGGGGATGGGATAGGATATGAAGCTTATATGAGATGTTTTAGGATCCTATCTTTCCAAGACATATAGTTCCATTTTTTGAAGGTGATGACAAAACATGAATTGAGCAACCCATTATTCACTATGATAGATTCCTCAAATGAGTCAAATGGAGACCAAACTAGGAAAAGTGATACAGTAGATTGCCCCCAAAAATCACTCAATCATGAGACCCCTAGAAAATTATGATGAGGCACTTTCTACTTAGTTTGATTATAGTTACCACCTGCCAAATTAGTGATGTGGTCTTGATCTCAATACATTAGAAATGTCAAAATAGGCCACAAATTTATAAGTATAATTTTGATAAAGAATATGATAATAAAACTACACCAATTATAAGTACACAAAAAATATGCACTAAAAAAATTACACACAAATATGTTACTATATTAGCTCAAATGGAGCCTCAAAAGTTGCCAAATGAGAACTACTTAGCATCATCTAGGTAAGTGCATGGAAATGAGGGACAAATTAGTGGGCAACCTTGATATTTTTAGAAAAATGTGTTCACATTATGAAAAACATAACTTATACGTGTTTTAATGCATACTCATTTTTAATAAACCTTAAATTCAAATTTTTTATGATCCCACCCATTTAGGTTTGGATTTCCAAGCCTAAGTGTTGGACATCTCTTATGGCTCCTAAATTCTTGCATTCAACATAAAACAACTCGAATTCAAACTTCAACCTCACTAGGATTACATGTTTTGAAAAAAATTTACAAAACCACCACCAAAATAAATAGCTACTTCTTATTTTTCTAGCCATACAATTTTTTTAATAATTTGAATAAGTTAAGGTATTTATTTTTATTTTCATTGAATAGTGTCCTGATATTCCTCTAGTACATATGTATTGATTTTTTTTATAACTTGTTATCCACTCATCCAAATTTAAAAAACAAAATATATGATTCTTCCAGACTTCATTCTATACACATTAAAAAAAAACTACATTTTCAATTAGTTTTGTGCAATTTATGTGATGTGCACTCTTAGTTGTAATTTTTAAGATACATCCACTTCAAAAAATCACAAAAAAATTATGCAATAAAAATATACAACTTGTAGTACTCACTCATGGTGATATTTCTACCAAATAGTTTTTAAATATACCTAATGTAGAAAAAAAAAGGGAGTGCATACGAGACACAATGTTATATTTTAGTGATAAAAATAAGAACACTTTTCTGTGCACTCAACATTTCACCCCCTTAATCTTAACTATTTTTAAAAATATTTAGTATTTTAGAAAATATATTTAGATGACTACAATTATTGTTCTTATCATAACTTCAAATTTTGAGTGTACACATCTTGAATTATGCATCCAAGTTCATCTTTAATTGATTTTAGAAAAACAAAATGGTCACTTTTGACCCCCTTTATCCCCCATTTACATGCACTTACCCACCTATAAGAATCTACAATTTCAAGAAACTCTAGACATCAAAATTAGAAACCATATTCATCACTATGAATCTCTAAAAAAATAGCAAAAGTATAAAAATTTCTCAAAAAAGGGAGCCAATATGACCTAGAACAAGGACTCTCAAATTCAAGTGCCAAGGTGTGAGCATTGCCACTTGCCCTAAAATATGAAGATTTCCCATTTATTGTGCCCCTTTTTTGCCTTGTAAGAAGTGTCTTACCCATTAATAATAACTAATTTAAGATTTCTCTTGGTCAGTTTTTTATCTTGGAGTTGTGCATTACCTTCCCATGTTCCTGTCATATGTTGAGGTTTCCAAAAATTTAAGAAAATTTTAAATATTGGGAGTTTTAAGTCATTTTTATCTTTTCTACAAAGTTGCAAATTTTTACTAGACCATCGAACATTTCCCCTACATCTCCCATGTAATCCTCACCTCCTTTCCTACATAAAAGGTCCCACAAATCTTATTGGGCCTTTAGTCTTTCTCATTCTACCTATTTCTTCCGGTTTGCAAGATCCCACTAAACTATCAAGCCTTTAACCTTGATGTTCCCATATCCGATCCTGCTATCCTCTTCTACATTATCACATATCTTTTTTTATTATTCACCTCCATATTTCCTCCACCTTGTTTTTTTTTTTTACTTCTAATAGACTACTTTTCTTACTCTCACCTTCCAACTTCTAGGCCCCATCTCTTCCCTGCATTTCTCCATTCCACTTTTCATCCTATTTGTAGAACTACCATGGAGAACTAGATAATTTCACCACTAAATCTCATTCCTTTCCCTATATATTTTTGACTCATTTTTGGGACATTACCAAACCACCAAACATCCTTCCTTCATTTTGCATCTAGTCCTAACCTCATATTATACTTAAAATCATATAGATTTCATCCATCCCTTCACATATTTCAATTCCCTCATTTCTTCCAATTTATAGAGTCTTGTTAAACAATCAAACTTCCAACTTTGTGTCCCAAAATCTAGTCCTCCCATCCCTTTCTACATTTCTATAAATTTTATCCCTTCATTACCCTTCATTTTTTCTCTCTTTTCTAGACTTTTGGAGTCCCTTTGAACTTCATCTATTTTCTTTTAACCTCCTAATCTTTGCTCTTTTTCTACATTTCTTCATCTTCCCTTCAAACCTGATCTACAAAATTTCCCTATTTGACTAGACGTTTCCACCTTTGGTTCCCTCTTCCTTTCCTACATTCCTGACAATGCGCTAAATATAAGATGTAACTAAACTTCCATACTTCTTGCATTTGACACATCCACTTCCTACCTCCAATCCTAAATGTTTTTCCTACACCTTCATATCTTCCACTCTCTCCTATATGTAAACTTTCTATGGACTTTAAGATATGTTTCTTCTCACCCCACATCCCATCATGTTCTCTAGTTCCACAATCAAATCCCACATCTTCTTCGATTACCAAATCATTCATTTTCTTCCTTTTAGAAACTCGATTGACTTCCAAATTTCCTTCACACATTTCCCTTTCTTCCAAATGTTTAGTTCCCACCTTCAATTCCATAAGGTATCTATGCAAGGTTGCCAAATTCACTTTGTAACCTCCATCCCATATCTAGTCCATGTTGAATTCTCACAACTTTTCCAAAAATCTTCACCCACCTCAACAACTATCCTGCATGATCCAAGACCACCATTAATGGCCTACAAAGGATGTAGTTATATGGAAGATGACTCCTATATGCCTCATAATACTTTAAGATCCAACATGGAAATAATTTGTGTATAAAAGAATTCATTTTTTATATAGATCACATGGCTCCAAGTACAAATCTATGTGACAATGGTGCAAGGGCATAGGTGGTTGGTCATTAAGCTAATTTTTTTATTGTAAGTGTCTCAAGTAGGTTCTAGGGTATCAAACAATGAATGTCTAGCTTTGTAAATGATGAACCATGTTTATAAATTAGGGGAAGGGGTAGTCTAGTAAACATTTTCTTAAAAATGGTTGTCTCCATTTATAGGCTATAATATCTAAAGAGGGGCTTTCAATTGAGTTGTTGTCTCTCACTTACCACATTTTATGGCATGATTGTACCAAAATTTGATTAATGTTGATAGGAATTTGAAATCATTGCAAAATCGTTTGCAATCATCTTCTTTTGTTGCATGTGGGGTGTTGCTCAGTTTTAATGGGTAATTCAAAATGTCTATCACAAGTTTCCTTATCTCTTGAGTTCATATGCATATGCAAGATCAATTCCATAATATATTTACAAACATATTCTCCAACCTTTTTCTTAGTTGTGACTCTATTGCCTAATGAAGTAGACACTAGTTTTATTGGTGAGGGGCCAAACATATTTTATTTTAATCATTTTTCTCTTGTTAGTTATCAGAGTAGGTTAGGTACCACCATACTAGGATGATTTAATATTGTAAATTATCTTATCTTGTGTGGTCCTAAACTAAAATATCATTAGAGAATCATGTTGGTGTGTTTTTCCTCTTACCTATGTGTATGTAATGTTAAGTGGAGTCATCTACTAGGGAACAATATAGTAGAGCTATATTATATCTTTTGGTATTGGTAAGAGTGATATAATCATCTATTTATTATAGGTATTGTAGGCTAGTATATATCCAATGATGACATGTACTTAGTGATAAATCTTGGGGTTCATAGCATATTGGGTATAGCTGCTTAAAGGATTAGAGTTTAAATTGTTATTTCTCTTTAATTATCTTATTTTTGAGATCTCAAGGAACACATTGTTGGCATTGTAGAGCCCAAAGTTGAAGGTGAGTTTAGCCAATCACAATAATTGGTCCACTCATGCCACTTTGAAAATAAGTCTTGCCCATTACCTATATCCACATATCCTTGGCCTTAGGTTTGATATTGGTATTTAGGATTTATGGAGCTTCATGTGTTTTAGGACCAACATGGAGGATGAACAAGTTTATGTCATACTGACGCAATGTTTATGTCAGGAAATTGATTATTCTCTAGCCACAGGAATATACTCAAATTCCTTGGAATATGCTCTAATACCAACATTAGATTCACCTAAAAAAAGGGTCTATTGTTTAAAACCACTATTTAAAAAATTAAAACTACTTGTCTATATGTAGAAATCCACTTTCATGTACAATATGCAAGTCTTAGGAAAAATTTTCTACAATAGTGTTTTGCAGTGGATGTAATGGACTACCATAGTTATGCAACTAGTAGCAGACATTAAAAGCCACCATCTAGCAATAGTTATCTGTAGAGGGGGCATAGGGCCTCTTTCCTATGGTATGTTTCATGGGGGTGTAGGTATAGGGGTACCCTATGTACTCCCTTTCTTAATAATAAAAAATCTAATATTTTTAACTATAGATAAAAATACTTTTCTAATTGTACCATCAATTGCATAGTGCTAATGCTTGCATAGGGAGATTTCTACCTAGTACACATGATATATTCTTTTTGGTATGATTTGTAAAATAGAGGAGGTGAATTTTATCATATGGCTTTGGTAAAAGTTGTTTGATTTAGAGAATTTGACAATCAACCTTACATTTTTCAAGCCTTCTAGATGCCCAACATAAAACCCTTCCTTCAATCCTTTGTAATTTGGCTTCATATTTTTATTCACACACAACAAACAGAAAAAGCGATAGAATTAATGGTGCTTAGATTTACTCTATCAAGATCCAAAATAAAATTACAATAGAAAGCCACAAAGATGAATCCCCTCGAAACTATTATTGTCTAGGTTATCATTCAATGCAAGAGAAGAGCATTCTTAGTATTTTAAGAAAATACAAGATTTCCAATCTAGATCTCCCAAATAGATAACAAGAAGCAATCACACAAGGTCCGACGTCATGTAACCTTTGGCTATGGAGATAGCCTCGCAAGATCAAAGAGATTGAATGAAAGCATAAGGAGACTTAAAATGAGATACTAGTTCTATTTGATCAAAGGAAGCAAATAATTAAATTAAATTATTTACAAGAGTACATGTGTTGGGTATATATAGGATACACCACCTAAGAAGAGTTTTTATCTACATCTACCCAAGGATACTTTATGTACATATTAATTGTTCATACATGTATGCTTCTCCAAATCATATGATTATGAGGATTCCAATTTTAGTTTTTACTGTTCTAAAGAGGTTAGATACTAGGATAATGTTAAAATAATGGAGTGTAGAGCATTTTGTTTTCTTGTGTACTGCAACAAGTTTTTTGGCCTATCTAATGATGAATAATATGGAAGACACTTGAATGAAAAATATGATTATGATAATGGGGGTTGCATTATTCATATTTGGTGTATAGTGATCACTTTGATTTATGCCAAGGGAAATAGATTCAATTATATTATTGCTTCTTCAGTAGTAGTTGGCTTATGGATGTAAGTGTGAGTAGTTTCATTTTTCAATTTGGTAGTGTTTCTAGAACATTAGAGAAAGAAATAACAACTCCTAGGGTGTTTCTTTTAATTAAGGGATGTACTAGTTTCATGTTTTCTAATAGTATTTTTTCCTTGAGCCATAAAATCTTGACCAAAGTTATCCTGCAACTTGATTTTTCTTGTGATGCACACAAATTCATATGTATACTAGACTTTCTAGCCATGCCTCCATTACTTGGTTGCATGTATTTTGTTGGTCATGTATATTCTTAGTCTATATTGATCTTTTATTTTCATTTATCTTGGAATGCTTTGTTTTCTATGAATATTCATTTGCATGCTTTTTTTTTTCTTTATCTTAGCATGTTTTTTGGTCTATACTATTCATTTTGCATGCTTGGTTTTATTATCCATATTTTATCTTGGCCTTTCATTATCTCTCAAAGATCTATTTTGGATCCATGATGCACTTGCAAGGTTTTATGTCCCCAACTAGATCCTTTGTTGACACCCAATTTGGCATTAGCTTCTTTTTGGTTCTTTGAATTGCCTTTATGTTGCTTTATTAACAATTGATTTGAGAAATGTTTCTAGGGCCTCATCTTTTTTCCTCTATTGAGCTTTGTATTCATGCACATGTGTTTCACTTTTACACACCTACAATTTTTTTGATATTTCATTCAATGTCGAGCTCCTAGTTCTCTAATGGTGGCTTATTTAATGCCTTAGTCCTTTTTTTTTTTTTGCATTCTTTATTTCCAATTAATTATTGACTTATATATGTGGTTACCACTTACTTAGGTGATGCTTCATGTTTATATGGAGTGATTGAAATCCTGACAAGTTCTTAGAGGTCCTAATTCCACATTAGTTTAGTTCTCACATCTGCCAGAGATGAATTGTGTTACTTGGAAGTCAAACAAATCCAAGCATAACTTTTTTCATGATTTAGTGCAAGCCTTGTGTATACCTCTCAAGCTTAGAAATTAGGTTATTTGAGCTAGGAATACATTGGTAGGCTTAAAATATAAATCAAGTTTATTTTACTTTCTTACCATGTTTCGATCCATTTTAGTAAGAGTTTCATAGTCGAAATGGGTTGGTGTCCGATGAACCTAAAGAGTTTTTTATGATAGTATTTATAGAGATTTTAGTTTCAAAGTTTAGATATTATTTCTTCTCCTAGATATGAAAAATAATAATATGTACCAAACATGATTGAATTAAGATTTTATGTCTATTTCTTCGGGTTGAAATTTATTTTATTTTGTGACCAAGAGGTTTGGAGTTAGTGGACATAGATTATTTATTTGATGGCTTATATTATGTTTTTTATTCTAGGAATTATTGGCTTTGGGATTAGGCTCTTCTAAGGCTTTCCATGTGGTGTTTCTAATTAGCATTCGCAGTGAATGCTAAGAAAGTAATGTAATTAGGAAATACCATGTTGTGTTGTTTTATTGGTCCATGATGATAAGGCAATTGATTTAAATGATCTATAGATGGACACTTAGAAAATACAAAAATAATATTTATTGGTCTAGAGAACTAATGAGAAAATATCTAAAGGGGCTGACATGTCATGTGGGTGAATGGTCATATGCCATGTGTTCAAGTTGCTTGGCTCATTTGGTATTTTTAGGGAAAATGTGTGTTATTTCAATTCTTTGTCGGAATGATAGAATGAGTGACATGTCTTGTTCCTATTGAAATTGTAGTATGATAGAATTCTAAGGTCCTCATATGCATCTCTCCATTTGACTATTATTCCTATCATATTTTTCTTAAAATAATATTTCAGTACATGTGGTCAATGTAATAAGATATTTTTATTAGATGAAGACCAATCAATAGAGTTTGATGTGGGTCTACATGTGAATCAATGAATCATTGAGTGCTAAGTGGGTATGACTTGGAAAATTTGGTAGGCCTAGTGTTGTATGCCTAGAGGGAATATACTATCATTTTAAAGGCCTTTCAGTAAACATAAATGGATATGTGCCTAATGGCTATTGTAATGGTAGATTATTGTAACTAAAGGATCACAACTTAATTAGCCACATTAAACCTCAACCATTGACGTCTTTATTATCAACTAGGTCCATAGACCTACATTCTCACTTTAAACAATTTAATCATATATTTGTACTCGTAGCTAAATGCAAGAAGCAAAGTAAGAGAACAATGTAAATGATAAGTAGATAGGTTGGAGTATTTTATTGGTATAATCAAGCTTGATAAGCTGATTATAAGCATGAGTGATCCAGTTAATGACATAGAATGTATATGTAGAGGAAAAACTAGTCTTATGGAAATGTATTTTGTATAGAGGAAATATTGCTAGTGAAAATGAAGATGGGATAAAAATCATTATTGCTTGTTTCCAGACAATGGAGGAAAACCCTTATTCCTAGGAAAAAAAATCTTGTTTTAGGGTGAGATGGGAAATGCGCAAGAAAATTATCCAAAATAATGATTACCAAGAGAGCTCAGGAAGAAGAAAGGAAGCACCATACACTCACTCTAGAGGTTCAGTGTTGTATAAAAATCTTCTCAATAATAGAAGTATGCATAGCATTGATAAGGTAACAAATGGGTAAACAACAAAATTCTTTTAGTTGGGAAAAAGAATATAATAAGTTGCACAAAGAGAAACTGTAACTAGATCAAGATAAACTTTTCCACACTAGAACAACAACCTAAAACTGACAAATGTCACTACTAGATAAAATAGGCTAGGCAAAGGGGAGACACAAAGTACACAACTTCGAATGGGGAAATAAGCCTTTCTACAAAAAGGATATTAGAAAAAGACTAGGAGACTAAAGAAAACAATAAAGGAGGCCACATAAGAGGAAGTTCATTCTAACATCTTGTCCCAAACAGTCAGCAAGAAAACCCCAAAACCCACAAAGGGCATAAGATCTCTATGTACAAATTGTGGAACTCAAATCATCCGCATTAATTGGCATATTTTGGAAATATTTCATTCCCAATCTATTTTGATTTAATGGATAGAAAAAAATTAGCTTGATATCGAAGAGTTAGTCACTCTAGAAGAAGGTCTTTTTATAGTTAAATTCCATGAAAAAGAAGATAGGGACATTGTTTTTCAAAAAGATGCATGGTTCCTAAATGGAGCATGGCTTTACTACCAACCTTTTCAAACCAATTTTAGTGTAGTAAAAGGAGAAATCTCCTTCACCCCTTTCTAGGTTTATCTCAAAAAACTTTCCCTAGAATACATGGATCCTAATATTTTTAAATTGATAGGTGACTCAATAGGCATGTTCCAATTGAATGGCAACAATACATTATAGAATACAGTTGAAAGCATAAGGATGTGCAATTTAGTGGAATTCAAGGGGGGTTTTCTTGAGTTTTCAGGACTACAAACCTTAGAAAAAATTTAGGTACAATAATTATTTTATGAGGGGCCAAAGCTAAGATGATGAAATTGTAAAGGAAATGGGCATATTAAATGTAAAAACTAAAGCATCATAGATGCAAGAGGTGTAAATCCTCATAGAAATTCTCAAGAAAGGGATTCAAGGAAATTACAAGATAAATGAATAGCACCAAACATCAACAATAAGAATCCCATAGAGGCCAACAAGGTGCATCAACCAACTAGAGAAATGCAATACATGTTTATGGTAGATGGGTTACACATATTATTACCCACAAAGTCCCCTGACAGAGACCTAGTAAAATAGTTTGGAACAATTGAAGAAGAAGATGGTGAGGAAGTAGAGAAAATGGCAAATACCCTGAATTCTTTAATTGATGAACCCCTTTTCAAAGTTGGAGGTGAGTTATGTGATGATATTGTAGAAGAGGTATTGCAAGAATATTTATAACCAACATCCACAAAGAGACTAGCAATATCCCAATTAGAAATAGAAGAAAAATAGGGATCTCCACCATAGCTCAAAATAGAAAGGGGCACGTAACAATGCCCAACAAAATAGAAGAGGAAATAGTTGTTGGAATTCAACCTACTCTAGAGAATCCATTAAGGAAGAGGAGAGTGGGTACGTCTCCTTGAGAGCAATGAAAGTCTTATTATGGAATGTGAGGGGCATTAATGCCTCTAATAAAAGTTGCCTAATCAGGCATCAAATAGAAAGTTCAGAAGTGGAAACAAAATTATCCAAGGATCAAGGAGAGTTAATGGAGCCAATGAGAATCAACTATACTGGTTGTTAGTGGAGCTTCCAAGGGTTTGGCAATCTTGCAGAGAAAATAGCTCCCCAAGCTAGAGATAAGATCTTCAAGGGGGAAAACTAGATTATCGACAATTTTTGCAAATGCTTCATAAACTCTGATAGATGGATCATCAATGTGTATGGTCCAAAAGGAACAATAAAAAAGAGTAATCTATGGAAGATTCTTAATACAATGTTAATCTCATTGAAGGATGAAAGGGCGATCCATTGGGGAGATTTCAATGCCATTGCAAAAGAGGATGAAAAAATTGGAGCTTTTATTCCTCCTCTTGAATCCCTAGAAGATTTGAGGGAATTAATATTCTTCCATAATATATTTTACTCTGCCCCTAAGAATGGAAAATGCACATTAACAAATAGAAGGAAAGATTACAACCATATAGAAGAGAGACTACATAGATTTCTACTCACACACAAATGGCTTTTTGAAGCTCAAAACTTCATAAGCAACATGTTTCCTCTATCTAGATCAAATCACTTCCCCATACGTTTGGAGTTCATAGAGGACAACATCAAAATAAGTAGTTCCTTCAAATTTGAAGCAATGTGGTTCAAAGACCCAAGCTTTCTATCACAATTACAAAAGTGGTAGGAATCATCTCCTTTCATTAAATGATAAAGAATGTTCCAACTGGTATAAAGGGTGAAATTCATCAAATACCAAGTGAAGACATTGAACCATAGTCACTTCAAAAACATATTCAAAGAAATGGAAAGAATCAAAAAACAACTATCCATATTATTTGCACATATTGATTATGGGATGAATGCTTAAAGTTATGCAATGGAGAAACATCTTAAAGAAGAACTATAGAAGATATTTCTTAGAGAAGAATTATATCGACAGTGAAAGTCTAGATAAACATGGCTGAAGGAAGGAGATAGAAACTCAAAATTCTTTCATATCTTGGCTAAAGTTGTTGGTGTAATTAAATATTTAATTACACTTTATTAAGTTGACATAGCGCTAATATGTCATATCTTTCTTGACACATTTTTATTTATAATGGTTCATACCTCAAAATAAGAGCCTATGGGTAATGATCCTAAATCTTGCATTAGATTCTCATCGGGTCACATCTCAGTTTGATGGCCATTCATTATGGTTAATGTTCCTAAATCTTCATGGTACTTGTTACTATGGATTAGTTTTAGTCATAGGTTGGCATCGACAATTTCAACTTCTTCAATCTCCTTTCTAAAGTTTGTTCACACTTCTGAGGGGTCATCAGACCTTCTCTCTTCTCCCTCTCTTATGAGGCGCATTCATGATTGTACTTTTGTGATGGATTCATTTCTTGGGTGGCTTAGTGTTAGTCTTTCTTCCATCACATGTTCATGTACTTGTTTTCTTTTCTCTTTTTTGAAGAGAAGTTTTCTCCCACTGGGTTTTTCTCCTTTTCTCTACTTTATGAGAGATTTTTGTTGTACATGGGTACCTAACATGGCCTTGTAGCTGGGATCCATTCTTTCATTAATTGCATGTTTTTCAATTCTCCCTAAGTTACACTTAATGGGGGGTGTTGGTGTAATTAAATATTTAATTACACTTTATTAAGTTGACTTAGGGCTAATTTTTGTCTTAGCTTATTCTTAAGTCATATTAGGGTTTTCTAACTTGCAAATATAAAAGTAAGTTCTCACATGTAATTCATTAATCCAACTCATTCATTGCATCCAATATTGTGCAAATTAATCATCTTTGTTTTTTTTCTTGTAGAAGGTTAATCCTAGGTTTTGTAGGTGATCATGGTGGCTTCAGTCAATTAGTGACTCTCACAAAAGTTAGATGGGCTTCCAACTTCATTCACAATATTAGAACTACTAGTGTCTTATTGATTACAAAGAAAACATATATACAAATGGAAGCCATCAAATATTTCAATGGATTATTAGCTAGTGAGGAGAAATCCATACCAGGTCAAGCCTCATCTATAGTCCTAAACATTCGTAAACTAGTGTTAGATGAGAAACATAAGAGTCTAATAAAGGAATTCACTATGGAGGAAATTCATGGAGCTATATTTTCCATGTAAAGTGTCAAAGTTCTAGGACTAGATGGTTTTACAGGTTCATTTTTTCAAAAATGTTGGAGCTTTGTGGGCAGAGATGTGGTTTGGTAGTGGAAGAAGCTAAGAAACGTAGTAAAAGAGTTGAATACCTCTCTTATATCCCTAATCCAAAAAACTAAAAATTCTTCTTCTTTCAAAGAGTTCAGACCAATATCTCTTTGTAACACCATATACTGAGATCATATTAGAAAAAATCACCATAAGAATTGCAGCCATTATTCCACTAATAATTTAGAAGAACAGGGTGAATTCATGCCAAGGAGTGAGACTTCAATAGGAGCAATTGTAAGACATGAAGTAATTCATTTTATACATGTCCATAAAACACTAGATATGGTAACCAAAGTGGTCATGATCAAATCATATGATAAGGTTAACTAGTAGTTCCTACTTGAAGTCCTTATGAGGTTAGGTTTCTATAAAGAGTGGTGTAAATAGATTCATTCATGTATTTCAGATGTTATATTCTTTGTATCAGTGAATGGATCTACAATCAAAGCTTTCAATTCTAAGCAAGGACTAAGCCAAGGGGATCCCCTATCCCCTTATTTATTCATTCTTATTGCAGAAGCATTGACTTGGGAAATAAAGGTAGAGAATTAGAGAAATAAATTGGAACCCTTCACTCATACATTATTTGTAGATGGCATAATGCTCTTTGGGAAAGCATCATTTATTGAAGCCAAATCTATCATAGATATAATTAGTTCATATGGTGATCTATTAGGGTAGTCCATTAATGCTTCCAAGTCAAAGGTGTATCTCTTTTTAACTCCTTTATCTATGTAAAGAAAGATTGTGAAAATACTAATATTTAAAGTGGAAGCATTACAAGAAAATATCCAGGTAACTCTCTATTGTTATTTCTTGGTATAGGAAAGAGGGAACTATGTAAGCACACTTATACTTGAATCCAAAACAAAATATCCTCTTGGAAAGGCAGATGGCTAACAATGGATGGAAGATTAATAATGGTGAAAGAGGTTCTTACAACCATCCCCACATATATGATGTCAATCTTCAAGATGCAAAAAGATGTTGTGTCAAGTTTAGAAAACTTATGAGGTGTTCCTTATGGTAGGGTAAATCATAAAAGAAAGTAATTACACTTAAATATCTTGGGAAAAGTTATGTAAACCCAAAAAAAATGGGGAGGCAAGTGTCTTAATTATGGAATTACAAAATCTATCTCTTGGAACTAAAATGGCTTGGAATATGTACACCAAACCAAATGCAAAATGGGGAATAATAATGCAGGCCAAATATCTTGATAGTGCGGATAGAGAAAGAAATTTCATAGTATCAAATATTCCTGTAGGATCAAAAATGTGGAATTTTCTAATTCAAGGAATAGAAGTCATCCTTCCACAACTCACATGGATTATCCTCAATGGAGAGAAGGCACTATTCTAGGAGGACTCTTTGAATGTACACCCATCATTATCTTCAAGGAATCACCTAAATGAAGCCAAGGAGTTTCTAAAATAAGAATGGGGAAATAAAGTTGAAAAATATTGGGAAAACATTGAACAATACCTCAATATCAAAGTGAAATGGAAGAGCTTTGAAGGATGCAACTTTCCAAGGAAACAAAGAGAACTATTGTCAAGGATCTCATCACAAAGAGTTATAATATTTTCACAAAACGATGACGAAATAAGCTATGTCACAGCTAAGTCAGGGCATTATACTATAAATCAAGGTTAACAATGCCTTCCAAAATTCATTTAAGAAAAATAGCCATATAAATTATGCTGAAGTGATTCTTTCCTACCAAAAGTACTAGCCTTTGCATGGTTGGCTCTGCACAACAAATTTTGACATGTAAAAGATTACATAAGATAGGAATCTGCCCTACATTCAAATGTGTACTATATGGAGAAGAAGAAGAAGATGTGGACTATCTTCTCCTAAATTGTACATTCAATAATAAATGTTGGAAATGGTTATACAGAAAGCTAAATTGGGAAACAACATTCCCTAAGTCTTGTCTTCAAAATTTTAAAATTTGTCTTGCCCTCTACATAGACTCAACATTTGTATGTATTTCAGAGGTAAGCCCTTTGTTAGTCATTTGGCACATTTAGATGGAACATAATTATATAATTTTTAGAATATCTCCCTCTCCAATTTCTAAGGTGGTGGTAAAATTAGAAAGAACAATTTTGGAAGTGGTTATGTCAAAGATAAATAAGTGCCCAGACCCAAACAACAAATTCACAAGTTGGGACAACAAGCTAGTCAAACAATGGCAGCAGATCCATTGTCCCCCTCTCACAGTTCAATTATAAATAGCACATGTAAGGTGGATAGAGGAAAAGTAAAGTGAATGCCTCCTAAAATCCCTTTCACAATGTTAAACTTTGATGGAGCTTCTCGAGGTAATCCTAGACTATCTGACGCAGGGTGTATAATCGACGACTCCAATGGAAATCTTCTAGGTGTAAAGATGGTCAAACTCCAATAGGGTTCAAATAATGAAGCTAAAGCACTATCACTCCTACATGACCTGGAACTTGCTTAAAACAAAAACTCAGTCAGATTTGGATAGAGGGGGACTCTATGTTAATAATCAACACATTGAAAACTAGAAATGTATCCAATTAAAAATTGAAGTGCATACTCCAACCTATCTGGAGCATTCTAGACACATTGGAATCGTACCGATGTTTCCACTGCTATCATGACGTGAACAAAGATGCTGACTTGTTAGTAAATTTGGCCATAGACCAATGCCAAACTCAGTCTTTGTTTCAGGCTTGCAGAATTATCCTCCCTCCATACAACATTTGATAGATGTGGATACATCTATAATACGTTCTAATACATGGGTTTAAAAGGATTTGTTCCCATAGGTGTGAACAATGGCAAAGCTGAAATTCAGATAATTGCCTACATGACCTCACAATCGACATAAAATGTTTCGTGTCAAATTTAATCTTAGAAGGGACAATGGCCAACAAGGACTTCCACATCACAAAGGGAGTCAAGAGTTCCCGCCACTTCACTCGATGTCAACATCTACCTATCGCTTCTTCTCCAATGGTCCGATCGCAAATATTCTCACCTGAAATATAAGTTAATTAATTTCCATTTATTACTCCTGAAATATAAGTTAATTAATTTCCATTTATTACTTTTAATGTTGTGGTAGGTGTCAATGAAAATGGATATTGATGTACATCAGTAGATCACACGTCTGGGTCCTTCAGTACACTTCCTGACATCAATCTCATATTCCTGTGTGGCATAGTGGGATGAGCCATGTGGAGTATCCGGATGGATCACATCATTTGGGGATGCTTTAATTGTTTCATTTATTTTATGTCACCTTTCATATTATTTCGAGTTAGATCTTCTGCTCATATTAAATCCACCTTGGAGGATATTTTCCCACTTCTATATTTCAATCTCTACTTTGTTCTCTTGTTTTCTATTATTTTTGCAGGTATACCTTCCTGGTAGGGTGCATGGAAAACTGGGTACAAAATATTTGTCTTTCTTCCACCGTTGAAATGGGAACCTATGGAACAGGGTCCCTAAAACATTGAGAAACTTGGACATGTTTTCGACATTGACTGCCGTCCTGTTGAGTTTGTAATAAAAAATATCATTAGAGAACCTTTGTTGAGGGCCGCCTCCTGCGTATTGATGTTCTTTGACGTAGCTTCTATATTCCTTTCGAATATCATGGACTTAGTCCAAGATGCGGATTTTATTGAAATGGTAGGATTTGGATATGTACACAAATACCTAATCACCACTGAGAGGCTAAAGTGCACCTTAGAGGATTACGGCATGATTTCTGGAGATGTGCCAATTGGTGGTTTATTCCCAATTGAGTTGCTTCATTCTTCACAAGCTATGACGTGTTTTCCATGCTATACAAAAGGGACTAAAATCAGGTTGCGAAAATACACTGAACGGTATGCTGGAAGCACATCATTTTCAATTTCTATCTCGTGTAGATTCCAAAACTAGACATATATATGTGCTATTTGATTCTTGAGAATGCATGCCCCTAATCCAATCTGTCCCCCATATCATGGCCCATTTAGTTCTCCCATTCGCCTCTGCACCACCCCTACAAACACATCTCCAAAGAAATCATAGCGCAATCTGCCCCCCCTATCTATGTTCTTTGTAAGTTATTATTTACATGGCTTCATACCATATGCAAGTTCATTTCAAAACTCGTAGCATGTTAGTTTACAAAGGCCATGTATATGAATTGATGCATAAAAAGCTCCATCTGTGTATCGTTCTTTTAATATGTATCTATATACAAACGGGTATTGGAATATAACATACTTATATCATCGCCAATAAGAATTCTCTCTCAATATAGCTTTAGTCTATATGACATATTAAACAAGTATTAAGATAGTTACAACCCACCCATGTGAGTGTATTGCCAATTCTATCTTTCATAATACTAACCCATTCAAACATACATCTTCAAGTTCTCTACATTTTAAGTTCATCTCAAGTTCTCTATATTTTAAGTTCATAGTTGATGCAGACCAGAACTAGGTACCTACAATGGGTAGCCAATTCAAAAAGCCCAATTTCATAAAATAGATAATACACTATAACAATAATATGAGACAATATTCAAATGTTGAAAAAAATACAAATGACATAGGCTAAAACAAACTCATTCTTCAATTCAATCACTTACATGCACATAGGCCCATAACATCAACATGCATATTCAATAATCACTTAGAAACTATAGTTCAGCCGACCCTTCTCTTCTATCATAATCTTGGATAAAAATATGTATTATTTTCAAAAGAAGACTCCCCCTTATTATTTTTATTTTACCCAACTATTTAAATATCATGTCTTCATTCGATGAAATTGTTAGTAAGGATTGATAAGTGTGAATCCACCAAGGATGGGGGTTCATGGTTTGTAACTACCTCTTCATAAATGGGACCCCACACAAGAAATGAAACAATCATGGATCATCTTTGAAAACTATCACCCAGTAGCGAACATTTAGACAGAAAATAGTTTCATTCAACTATGTGTAACAGTAGGTAAGGAATCCGCAAGGATGGGGGCAGCGTCTATCCAGCATTCAGGATGCACCATGCCCATAGACGCTGCCATACCCATAACTATTAGTTCACAATTCATTAACTGCTCGTAACTATTAGTTTGCAATTGATTAACTGCCCGTCTATCTCGAGACAAACTGGATGATTTTCACTGCTTAAATGCGCGTTGTTTGGGTGTTGTTTTTTCCTGGATTTTTGTAATTTATTCTTAGAAACGAACTGCTGTATAAAAGCAGTTTATTTTTAAATCATTTAATAGGCGGGAAAATGATGTGGTTTTTTCTTCTACACAGCATGCAAGTTGCAACCCACGGCCTCAAGGCAATAGATATATCAAAACAACAATCATCTACGATTGGATCAGGATGGATCAGGATGAAAAGAAGAGCATCCTAGCTGGAAAATGATTTTTATATACAACTGAGTTTTTTTAAATAAGTTCTCAGTGTGGGATATTTTTCCAATAGTTTATTTAATTTTCTCAATTTTTTTTCTTCTATTGTTTTTATTTAATTGTTTTTTCATATTTTCTCCCATTTTTTCTCCTTACAATTGTTTGTTTTTTTTTTTTTTTTAAAAGTTTTTTCAATTTCTTTTTTGATTTTTATTTTTTAATTTCTTTTTTAGTTTTTAGTTTTTATTTTTTCAATTTTTTTGTTTTTATTTTTTTATTTTTTATTTCGTTTTTAGTATTTTAATTTTTTTTGTTTCTTTGATTTTCTTTTATTTTTTAATTTTTCCAATTTCTTTTTTATTTTTTATTTTTTATTTTTTTTTTTATTTTTTTTAAATTTTTTCCAATTTTTTTTGGTTCCATAGTTTTTGTGATTTCACTTTTTCTCTCCTTCAACCGTTTTTAATTTCTTTTTTGGTTTTTTTTCTTTGATTTTCTTAAAAAAAAAATTTATTTCTTTTTAGTATTTTAATTTTTTTGGATATTCTTTTTTTTTTTTTCAATAGTTTCTTTGATTTTCTCAATTTTTTTCCTTCAATGGTTTGCATTTTCTTTTTTTTCTTTTTTTTAAAAAATTTTTCCTATTTTTTTTTGGTGATTTTCTATAGCTCTTTCTCCTTCTAAAGTTTCCAATTTCTTTTTTTTCTTTTTCTTTTTTATTTTTTTCAATTTCCTTTGGTTTTTATTTTTTATTTTTTCCAATTTCTTTTTTGATTTTTTTAATTTTTAAAATAAATTTATGTAGAAAAAATGAGTGCTTTCATCCCACCTCACCTCTCGGCGTAATTAATATTAAAGATGAAGTTTTGTTTAATATATGGGTTTGATGTCAGGTTTAAAAAATTAATTATTATATATCTTAATTTATATTTTTTAATATTAAAAATTACTACGACAATTTAAAATATTTATCTTTAAAAAGTAAAACAAAAGAAAACTACCAAAAACTCTATAAAAAACAAAATTATTTTGAAAACATATAATTCAAAAATCATATATTATTGAACCATCTCTATACTTATCCTTTCTCTTCATCAAAATTTTATATCATTAACATGAATGTCTTAGTACTCTAAAATCCTTATCAAAATTGATACTACTTGATTCAAGAATACGTAGTGAAAACAAATCCACAACCAACAAGATTCTAAATAAACATGATATTAAAGGTGTGTATATTATGCCTATAGCAATTGTAATGTTAATATATGCATTAAGTTATGGAACAACTTATTATATTATGAAAAATCATTGAATAGTTGTCTTTTATAAAATATATTGAATATATATATTAAAAATGTGTTTTAAATTTATTATTAATAAAAAGAAATTATTTTGGTTTATTATTTGTTAGAAAAAAAATCAAGGTTAGTTACCGTTATTTTTATTTTTATGGTTTAATACTATTTTATTGATATTTTAATATATTTTATTCATGTTTCTATACTATATAATTTTTTATATTTCTATTAAAAAATATTATAAATATTTAGTGAGAATAAGCCACAAAAATCTATACCTTATATTTTTACATCTTCATTTTTTGTTTTTTATTATTCAAGTAGAAAAGAGGGTCTAGAACCCTATACAAAGTAGCCCCCAAGGCAAAAATTTGTTACTTTCCATATTATTACATAGTTGTAGTAATTGATTTGATTTATTTGACACATAAACTAACTCTTATCCATAACCCTTTAGTGAATAACCATTACAACCTCCCAACTCCCACCAATTCATTTCTCATAACAATTTGCCAACTTCAACTAGGTTACATGTTGTGATCTAATCCATGACATTTAAATTTCACATTTTATGCCAAGAAGGCAACCCTTTTTACTACCATATCAACCCATGTGTCAAAAAAATTGAATTGAGTGACTATGGAAGTATATTCAATGACATCTCCTAGATTATTTTTCTAATTAGGGTAAAGGTAGGGTTTTTGAAAAGGCCCTAACCCTTTTGTAAAAAGTAATAATAATATATCATTAAAGCCCAACTAACATCAAGAAGAAAAAACATGAAGCACATAGCAAAAAGACTACTAAACAATAGTAGAGAAGTAGCACCACAACCAATGAGATGACCACTACAAATAAAGGACAAATAACCCAAGGATGAAGAAAACAAGCCTTATCAAGGGAGTTTGAGGCCAAAACATTCCAAGGAGCATTAAACAATCCCTTCTATCAAAGCCTTAGAGTAAATCATTTAAATGGTCACCATAAATTTATAATCTCTTTACTCAGAATGGAGTGACCCTCTTTATTCCATCACCCTTTTTTATTTATTTATCTTGGATGATTCCACATAACATTGAAAGGGTTAGATAAAATGGTTCTCCCCTAAGCTCCTTCCTTCCTCGTCTTTACTCTCCCTACAAAACTCCTTTAGAAAATCCCTTGAGAGGAGCTGACCCTATTTAATAATCATGGATTGAGAGGATATGATGTGATCTTTCTTCCTCTATACTAAATGCACTCTCCTAATTCTCAGGTGTCTTGCCATAGCATGACTAGATTTGAGGTAGTTATGACAAACCATCAAAAAATCCTCCAAGATAATTTGTTGCACGCAATCACCATCTTGGAGGATAAGGTGATCACTGAAGGGAAAACCTTGTCCACCTCCACAATAGCACATAATCTAGAAAATAGCAGTTGTTTCAATTATTTAGTGACCACATCCACTACCAAAAGTTAGCCAAAAGAAGTTGTAGTGCCTGATAAGATCTCATCCTCCCAATATTCCTATGAGACCATTTTATTTGTCAGAAGGCAATATATGCTACTACTCTTGTCTATTTTATTATCATGTTGATATATTGTATTCTCCTTACTATCACTTATTTGGATCTTGACTCTGGTATCTACATTTTGGATGCATTAATGTTATCTATACATGTATGGCATTTATCGTCTTGTGACATGTTAAGCTATTAATAGGGATATGGACATGTTTTGGTCATATGTTATTCGGTATTTCATATTTGATATCTCATGTAGTGAGTTACTCCATGATGGGATGCTGTGATTTCAGTATTATGTGAGAATTTTAATTTTTCCTTATGAAATTTTTCTCGATTATTCAATATAATATTGTTTTTGATTAATTCAGCTGGAAAAGAGGGTACAAAACTATTTACAAAGTGGCCACACAGGAAAGGCAAAGCAAGCAACAAAACAAGGGTTGCACCCAAAACAAACAAGATAGAAATAGTAGAAAAGAATAGAAACAACTAAGAAACAACAACCAAATGTCAAATAGAACCAGGGGATCTAAACAACACCATGTCCCAAAGGCAAAAAATATAACTCCCTTGACTCTCTGTCATGAAGCAGTAACGAACTTACGGAGTCCTTTCTTCTTTCTATGGACAATAATCCAAGAAAACTCTATGTCAAAATCCTCAAAGTGTGGTGAGAGAAGGGGCCCCTTAGTTGACCCTACATCTAGAGGGTATTCACACACTAAAGATGGCAGTGCAGAAGGAGAATCAGGTCCTAACAACAAAATCGCAGCATAAGGGTCCAACAAGTGGGCTGACGATGCTACAGGAGCTAACAGAGCAAGTTCGATAGGAACAACGATAGCAATAACAATCATAGTCACTAAGGGCACCTTAGCGGGATGGAGAGAACCTACTCTTGAGAGGAGACACTCACCTTGGATGGCTCACCCTCCTAGGAAGAATCATCAGTGAGAGGAGCATTAACGGTCAGATGATCTGGAAGTACATCCTTCCACCAAGTTGCCACACCCTTGCACTGAGACTAAGGTCAACTAGAGACTAAATGACCAATAGAGAAACAATTCTTGCACTGAAAGGGGAGACCCTCATAGTCCAGCAGCTGTGTCCATGGCCTATCCTCCACCAACAAGACCACTTTACCATGGACAGGTTTGGAGATGTCTATATCCACTAATATGTGAGCAACTATAGAATGCCCTATCTTTGAAGTTATAGTATCAACCTTCAAAAAATGCCCTAAAGTATTGCTGATACCTTCATAGCAAGAATCCTCCCAAAACTAGAGAGCGAGATTCAATAGTCATACCCAAATTGGTCTTGTATTCAACATATCAGTGAGGGGATTGAAGGAACGAGACCATGGCTTAATGGATAATGAATGATCCCCCCACAACCAACCCTTGTCCAACACTAAGTCCCTCTCCCCAGAAGAATCAAATGTCGCTATGAAGAACCCCTAGCATAGGGATATAACTCGATTAGTCCAACAACAAGAGGCTTCCAGGATTCCAACACCTAGTTATTAAAGTTTGGGAGAGAGGGCCACAACCCATTGAATCTGTAGATTACTCCATGCCTCAAATAATACTCCTTGTTTTCAGAGACCTTATGGAAACAAACCACCATAGGAGAGGAATGATTACAAGGCAAGGGCCTGGCTCTGGCCTGCAATAAACCTCCAGCAGCAATATCTGGGGCCCTAGAGTTGAGGACAACTCCAGAAAAGGATTTTTGAGGGCGTCCTGAAGCAACAACATTGACCATTGCACCAAAACTAGACACATACTATCCTTGTGGGAATTTTCATTTACTGTAGGGACAGAAGAGTCACCCATCTTAGGGGAGAGTTGTAGGAATACACACAACACTGAGAGGGGGGGTGAATCAGTGTGGTTAACAATTTTAACACTTTTTACACCTTTTGCTTAATTTAATTTCACAATTATAGAATTCTTCAGATAGAACAAAAATTATGTAGAGTATCAACACAAAATTTGACACAAGAAATTTCCCGAGTGGAAAACCCTCCTGGGGTATAAAAACCACTCAACTGCCTCGCTGGCTTAACAAAAATTTTAGATTACAACTGTCTCACTGACATTACAATTTTGCCTCACTAGCATATTGTACTTCTCTGCATGTCTCACTAACATTACAACATCAACAATTTCAATGAAAAGCTCAGGGGGTTTCCCTGTTTCAATAAAGCAACATCTTATTTCTCCTTTTCAAAAACAAACAAAATATATTCTCTGCAATCAAATCAACCTTCAACTGTCATCATCATATCATCTACAATCAATTAATTGCAAAATATCTCATACCTCTGCAAGATAATCCCAAAATCAATTTACAATTTTATCAAACTTCACACTGTAATTCTAAAAAGTTAACCCTCTCTGAAAAATTGTTATCTTTCAACACTTCCACCTTCTCTAAGAAAAATATTGATCCTGATTGAAAACTTCATTCATTTAATGGACCATCACACTTCCAAAATTAAACATATCTCCCTGTCCCAGAAAATGTCTCTTCATTCCTCAAACATACCTGCAATACAAAAAATACATTTCATAACAAAGATCCCACTCTCAAAACTTCTCACAACACCTTTCAAGATCATCTCCCATCTCCTTAAGAACACACCCCTGCAAATTCAAAAAAAAATCACACCATCAAAAATGAACTTTCAAGTTTTTAATTCGGTTCAACTTCCAACCCATTCTTCTTCTTCCCTTCAAAACAAATCACATTCTTGTCAAAAAGAAAAAAAAAACAAAAAACAAACTCTCGTTGATCTGTTTTTTATCTTCTGCACCTTTAGAAACATTCCAAACTTTCACTCTTTCTTTTTCAAGACTTTCTATCTTCAAAGTCTCTTGAACTTCGGTGAAGAAATGGAAACATACATGCCTTTTGTCTTTTTGCATCATAATGCACGTCAAATTTAATTGACTGTCATAACCGTTTCACACTTTTTCAATTTTGAATCTTATCCATCCGATATGGATTTCACTCCACTTACCTTTTCAAACACTGCCGTTGATGCGGAGTTCCCGCCGGGACACCTTCGAGCCACACCCGATGACCGGTAGCCTAGCTGATGGGGCTGGTAACATAGACGATGCACAACCCTTTATATTGTCACCTAAATCCCAACAACCTCCTCGACCGGTCAACATCAGATTAAAACAAAAAGCACTTGACATTTAGATTTTTGTTTTTCACTATAAGTTTGGATTTTTGTAAAGCTTTATACCATGTAATAAACAAGTGTGACAATTTGAACTTTACACCATGTGCTTAACTTGACCACATATGCTGACTACAGAGTCTTTAACCACCATTTATCACTGCTGTGAGTATAGATGAGATACCATATATTTCCCAACATTCTCTTTATACAATTGATAAGTATAAGACATAACATAGGACATAACATATAAATGTCACATCTTTGCTTAGATATAAAAAACTATTCACACCATTTCACTGAAAAACATGTCACTAAAGACTTGAAAACCATGTCACTGAAGACCTGAAAACCATGTCACTGAAAAATCAAATGTCCCTGATTTGAGAGAAGAGACCTCCACCATGTCACTGAAAAACATGTCACTGAAGGACCTGAGATATTACCACCATCATTTTAACTTCAATGAAAACCACCATCATTTTGACATCAATGAAAAGACAATATGCTCAATAGTAATGTGCTACAAAACTCCCCCTTTGTCTTTGACATTGATGGCAAAACCATAACTCATTTCTCCCCCTTTTTGACATAAAATGTCAAAGGCAAAAATCTGTTCTTGTAAGAGCAATCCTCTGCCATAAAATCTATCAATAACACACTTCACTATACATTGATCAAATACACAAAACTGAAAAAAATTCATACAAATATATACAAAACTATACACAAACTATGTACAAATGTAATGAGATTTAGGACATCATAATGATATAGAAAACAACTCCCCCTGAATCCAATATTTCTGTAACTTATTGAAGAGAGACAAGAGACAGAACTCCTAATCTCTGTCTCAGAGTTTCAAATGTCTCCTTTGGCAAAGGCTTTGTGAAGATGTCAGCCAATTTATCACTTGTATGCACATATTCCAAAGCAACTTCATTTTCAATCACCTTTTCCCTTAGAAAATGATATCTGATAGCAATGTGCTTAGTTCTTGAATGCATTATAGGATTTTTTGACATATTGATAGAACTTGTGTTATCACAAAGAATAGACACAGGCTTTTTAACCTCAACCTTAATAACAAGAAGTGATTGTACCATCCAAAGTACTTGTGTACAACATGAAGAAGCAGCAATGTACTTAGCTTTAGCTGTAGATAGAGAAACACAATCTTGTTTCTTACTATGCCATGCAACCAATCTACCACCCAGAAAGAAAGCTGCCCCACTTGTACTTTTTCTGTCATCAGGACATCCAGCCCAATCTACATCTGTATAGGCAAGAAGTGTAAAATCATTGTGTCTAGGATACCATAAACCAAAATCAAGTGTACCCTTAATATATCTAAAGATTCTCTTCACAGCATTCAAATGTGATTGTTTAGGACAAGCTTGAAATCTTGCAACCAAACAAACAACCTGCATAATATCAGGCCTAGAAGCAGTGAGATTAAAAGACTCCCAATCATAGATCTATATAAAGACTATTCTACTTCAGGTGATTCATCATTTTTACTTAGCTTATGCCCTGTCTCCATAGGAGTACCCAAAGGTTTGCAATCATCCATTTGAAATCTCTTTAACATCTCTTTGGCATATTTATTTTGTGAGATAAATATTCCCTTTTCAAGCTGAGATACCTTAAGACCAAGAAAGAAAGACAATTCTCCCAACATAGACATTTCAAATTCTAACTTCATAATGTTAGGAAATGAATGACTCATATCATCATTGTTACTACCAAAAATGATATCATCAACATAAATTTCAACAACCAGAATATCCTCACCTTTGATTAGATAGTACAAATTACTGTCCACACCTCCTTTTGTGAACCCCTGTTCTTGCAGAAACTTATCCAGTCTATAATACCAAGCCCTTGGAGCTTGCTTTAAACCATATAAGGCCTTTTTCAATCTATAAACATGATCTAAATTATCTTTATTCACAAAACCTTCTGGTTGTTCCATGTAAACTTCTTCTTCAAGATCTCCATTTAGAAATGTTGATTTTACATCCATTTGGTAAACTTTGAAATTTTTATAAACTAAAAAAGCTAAAAACATTCTTATAGCTTCTAATCTAGCAACAGGAGCAAATGTTTCTTTAAAGTCAATTCCTTCAATTTGTGAATACCCTTTGCAAACCAATCTAGCTTTGTTTCTAACAACTTTACCTTTATCATCAAGCTTATTCCTAAAAACCCATTTTGATCCAATGACATTCTTACCTTCTGGTCTTGGAACAAGTTCCCATGTTTTGTTCTTTTCTATTTGGCTTAACTCCTCTTCCATGGCTTTAATCCAGGCTTCATCTTTGCTGGCCTCAACATAACTTTTAGGTTCCATTTCAGATATCAAGCATACATGTGCTTGATTATGTGCAGCAGCAAGCTTTCTTCTAGTTACCACACCACTGTCCTTGTCCCCAATGATCAACTCATGAGGATGATCTCTTTGATATGCCTTTGAAGGAGTCTTTGTCTTAACATCAACAGATATTTCAGGATCTTCTTCCTCTTCCTGAATTTCTTCTTCCTTTTGTGAATGATGATCATCTTCCTTGTGATGAATCAACTACATACAGGGCTGCAAATCCTCATCCACCTTAACATTAGTACTTTCAATTATTCTTTTGAGCCTATTGTTAAAACACTTATATGCTTTGCTATGTGTAGAATAACCAAGAAATATGCCTTCATCACATCTAGACTCAAAACCACATAAGCTATCATTATCTTTCTTGATGTAACACTTACTTCCAAAAATTTTTAAGTAACCAACATTAGCTGACTTACCATACCAAAGTTCATAAAGAGTATAATTTGACTTTACCCTTAATTGAACTATGTTTAAAGTATATACAACTATATGAACAGCTTCTCTCTAATAGACATTAGGCAGATTTGCATCATGTAGTAAGGTTCTTGCCATTTCTTTTACAATCCTATTTTTCCTTTCAGCTACTCCATTTTGCTGTGGAGTTCTAGGAGTGGAGAATTGCCTTCTTATCCCATGTTTTTCACAATACTCCTCAAATTCCTTTGAAGTATATTCTCCTCCATTGTCTAACCTTAAACATTTTAGCTTGAAATCAAATTCCTTTTCAACCATCTTCTTGAAGATTTTGAATCTATCAAAAACCTCTGATTTATGCCTTATGAATGTTACCCATGTCATCCTTGAAAAATCATCAATGAAAAGCATAAAATATCTTTCACCTCCCAATGCTTTAGTTCTTGTAGGACCACATAAATCTGAATGCACCAGCTACAGAGGTTTTGATGTGAAATACTCCTTAGGTTTGAAACTGACCTTGGTTTGCTTACCCAGCTGACACTCTTTGCATGTAGTATTACTTGGTTTTGAAATATGAGGCATATTTATGACATTGTGATTCCTGCTGATTCTAACAAGATTGTCAAAATTCACATGACCAAGTCTTCTATGCCACAACTAGCTTTCCTCGATTTGACCCATGAAACAGATATGGCTATCAGCACTTTTAGTTTCAGAGTTATGAAGATTGTAGATGTTACCACTAGTCCTTAGACCTGCTGCAATAACTTTACCTGATTTCTTTTTGATCTCACATCCATGTGCATCAAAAACCACATTAAAACCATTGTCACATATTTGACTAACACTTAACAAGTTGTGCTTTAGTCCCTCTACAAAATACACATCATGTAGTGGTGTTTCATCATCAAGAAGAATCGTACCTTTGCTTTTGATCATAATGCAATCATTATTTCCAAACATAACAGAGCCTTCATTAATGTCTTCAAACTTAACAATTTTTTCTTTGTCTCCTGTCATGTGGTTGGAACAGCCACTGTCAATCACCCACTGTTCCTTCTTTTTGGCATGAAAAGTAGCTTGTGCAATCATAACATCAAGGCTCTTATTGATTACCTTAGGTTTCCAAACAAGCAACTTCTTTTCAGAACTTAAAGAAGATAAACCTAAAACAGTATTCCTTGTAGTTTGCTGCATTTGCAAAGAAGGTCTACAAAATTTGGCAATATGCCCAAAATTTTTACAATTGTGACACTTCAAACTTCTTAAAAACATGAATGGGTTCCTTGGAAATAAATGCATTTCTCTTTTGACTCCAAATCTGCATTCACTGGCTTTATGTCCAAACCTATTGCAACAAAAACAATATCCAGTAAAGTGAGCATTATACCTGAAAGTATCACTCCTGTTGTAGTTTGTTGTCCTTGTGATTGATTTGCCATTTGTACTTGCCTTTTGAAAACATTGTCCCTCTTCAAATCCAAGACTTGATTTATCTTTGAATCCTTTTTGTCTATCAAGAAGATCATCAAGTTTATCACTACTTCTGCACATATCAAGTCTTCTTCTTAGATCAACAATTTCAACTTCAAGTGTATGACATTCCTTGTCCTTATTATTCAACTCTTTGTCTTTATCATCAATAATTCTCTTACTTTCTTCAAGAGAAAGAATTAGATCAGTAATCTATTTCTCATAACAAGTTAATTTATCATTCATGATATCATTTTCCTTTTGAAACTGACTTCTTTGTGCAATGATTTCCTTTTTAAGTTTCTTGACTTGACTTAATGCACACTTCAATTCTCCTTCAAAGTCAATAACGGCTTCACAACTGTTTGATTGTTCCTCACATTTTTCATTTTGAACTTCATTTAGAATAGCCATAAATAAAGTCTGTGCATTTTCATCAAGAAAATCATTTGAATCACTTTCAGTCATATCAACATTTTTGATGAACAAACTTCTTTTCTTTCTAAAATTATTTTTCCTTCTAGAAACAAACTGTTTCTTTTTGAATTGCTTCTTGTATTCATCTTCATCACTGTCTAGGTCTTTGTAAGGACACTAAGCTGCATAGTGTCCAATCTTTCCACACTCAAAACATTTGAATGGAAGCTTACCTTTGTACTTACCAACAGATCCCTTCTTCAACTTGCTTGCAAGAGATATTTCTTGATCATCATCCAATTCTTCTAAATCAGAAATCTCCTTTTCTTTTCTGACTGATTTGAAAGCAGCTTCTTTGCTTAAAGGTATGTCATTACTAATTCTCATCTCATAAGCTGTGAAAGTGCCATGAAGTTCATCAAAGGTAACTTTGCTTAAGTCTCTTTCTTCAACTGCAGACACCTTGGATTCATATTTTGAATTTAAAGTCCTTAAGAATTTTGTAACAACTGTCTTTTCTTCCAGTGTATCACCCAATCCTCTTATAGCATTTACAATTTATTGGACTCTTAGAAGATATTCTACCACTTTCTCATCATCACTCATTCTGAGACTTTCAAATTTGGCTTTGTAGGATTGCAGTTTTGCTTCTTTGATTTTATCATCTCCTTGATAAATATTAGACAATTTGTCCCATATTTCCTTGGCTGTTTTACACTCCATGATTTTGACAAGTATGTCATTGGTAAGACCACAACATAATGCATTTTTTGCCTTAGCATTATTTTCATATACCCTTTTCTCATCAGCTATGCTAGGAGGATTTGTAGCAGTATATGCAATAACAATGGCAGCATACACATCATACCCCAGAGATGACAAATATGACTCCATCCTGAATTTCCAAAAAGCATAGTTAGAACCACCAAACATAGGTGCTTTATAATTTGAGTAACCTTCTTGACTTGCCATGATAAGTATTCTAGAAATATGATCTACCAAGCTGATTAAGCTTTGACACAGTACCAAGCTCTGATACCAATTATAGGAATACACACAACACTGAGAGGGGGGGGTGAATCAGTGTGGTTAACAATTTTAACACTTTTTACACCTTTTGATTAATTTAATTTCACAATTATAGAATTCTTCAGATAGAACAAAAATTATGCAGAGTATCAACACAAAATTTGACACAAGAAATTTCCTGAGTGGAAAACCCTCCTAGGGTATAAAAACCACTCAACTACCCACTAGCTTAACAAAAATTTTAGATTACAACTGTCTCACTGACATTACAATTTTGCCTCACTGGCATATTGTACTTCTCTGCATGTCTCACTGACATTACAACATCAACAATTTCAATGAAAAGCTCAGGGGCTTTCCCTGTTTCAATAAAGCAACATCTTATTTCTCCTTTTCAAAAACAAACAAAAATATATTCTCTGTAATCAAATCAACCTTCAACTATCATCATCATATCATCTACAATCAATCAATTGCAAAATATCTCATACCTCTGCAAGATAATCCCAAAATCAATTTACAATTTTATCAAACTTCACTCTGCAATTCTGAAAAGTTAACCCTCTCTGAAAAATTGTTAACTTTCAACACTTCCACCTTCTCTGAGAAAAATATTGATCCTGATTGAAAACTTCATTCATTTAATGCACCATCACACTTCCAAAATTAAACATATCTACCTATCCCAGAAAATGTCTCTTCATTCATCAAACATACCTGCAATACAAAAAATACATTTCATAACAAAAATCCCACTCTCAAAACTTCTCACAACACCTTTCAAGATCATCTCCCATCTCCTTAAGAACACACCCCTGCAAATTAAAAAAAAAAATCACACCATCAAAAATGAACTTTCATGTTTTTAATTCGGTTCAACTTCCAACCCATTCTTCTTCTTCCCTTCAAAACAAATCACATTCTCGTCAAAAAGAAAAAAAAACAAAAAACAAACTCTCGTTGATCTGTTTTTTATCTTCTGCACCTTTAGAAACATTCCAAACTTTCACTCTTTCTTTTTCAAGACTTTCTATCTTCAAAGTCTCTTGAACTTCGGTGAAGAAATGGAAATATACATGCCTTTTGTCTTTTTGCATCATAATGCACGTCAAATTTAATTGACTATCATAACCGTTTCACACTTTTTCAATTTTGAATCTTATCCATCCGATATGGATTTCGCTCCACTTACCTTTTCAAACACTACCGTTGATGCGGAATTCCCGCTGGGACACCTTCAAGCCACACCCGATGACCGGTAGCCTAGCCGATGGGGCCGGTAACACAGATGATGCACAACCCTTTATATTGTCACATAAATCCCGACAACCTCCTCAACTGGTCAACATCAGATTAAAACAAAAAGCACTTGATGTTTAGATTTTTGTTTTTCACTATAAGTTTGGATTTTTGTAAAGCTTTATACCATGTAATAAACAAGTGTGACAATTTGAACTTTACACCATGTGATTTAACTTTACACCATGTGCTTAACATGACCACATATGCTGACTATAGAGTCTTTAACCACCATTTATCACTACTGTGAGTATAGATGAGATACCATATATGTCCTAACATTCTCTTTATACAATTGATAATTATAGGACATAACATATAAATGTCACATCTTTGCTTAGATATCAAAAACTATTCACACCATTTCACTGAAAAACATGTCACTGAAGACCTGAAAACCATGTCACTGAAAAATCAAATGTCCCTGATCTGAGAGAAGAGACCTCCACCATGCCATTGAAAAACATGTCACTGAAGGACCTGAGATATTACCACCATCATTTTAACTTCAATGAAAACCACCATCATTTTGACATCAATGAAAAGACAATATGCTCAATAGTAATGTGCTACAAGAGTAGCCCATCCCGCCCAACAAACAACCCACTGGGAATAGAAGCACCCAAGGGGACGAAAAGGGAATCTAACACTAAATCCACCCTCCTAGCAACACCCACCCGTCTATCAACATTCAAATCGTGTGTTTCTTGCTTGTCATCAATGGTCTCCATACTATTAAAAATGATGTTTTTATTAAGTATAATATTGGTAATTTTGTAATGTAGACTTGTTATGGATACACCTAATTATATGTGACCTGATATTGATGCATATATTGATGTTATTTATTATTTCTTTGACTATGATATTCGTGATAAACCCTAACATTGGAATGAGTGTGCAGATACTTACTAGCTAGTGGCAATGGGGAAAATACAGGGGACCCTATTGTGTTAAACTAGTAGAGCTAACCAAGTCTATGTGGAGAGATTTAGGTCCTTCATATTGTGAAATGTACTATCATGTGTTGTGTTTTGACCTTGTGTTGTAATATGTGTCATCATATGTCGTGGTTGTTCTTTGTGTTGTATCATGCATTCTTTTGTATTATGTAACCTAAATTAGTTAAATTTCCCTTCAGTCTCTTTTAATGGTGTAAAATAATTTAAAAAGGTACCTTTGTTTCAAAAATAAATCATTGGGACCTAAGACTATGGTCTAGGCACATTTTTGAGGGGAAATTGACAAAAAAAAATTGAAAACCTTTATTTTTACCCTAAAAAAAGTGACAAAAATTGAGCAAGTGATGAGTCAAAAGAAAGTGTGTGTTGTAATGATCCAAGGGTGGATAAGTGGAACTTATTTTTAGGGACAAGTGGTGACATCTCAAAAAGAGAAGTGGAAAAGGGATATTTATTTTTCTTATTTGGAAAAATGGGGTTTTTCTATTTTTACCATGGCTGTAACTTTCTGAGGATCAACTATAATTTCTAGACTTACGTTAGGCTGAAAATTTTTGAATCACCTTGGTTGTATATTCTACACCTTTTGGGTTGTGGTGAAGGTCAAATTGGAGGAAGGGAGATTAATTGTAGATCTGAAACTATCACCTTCAAGTGCTGAGAAAGAAATCAGGTAGACACCAATATGTAAATTATACTAAAACAATGAGATTATATGAGGTTTAAGGTCTATAGTGTTGAGTAATGTTCAGATAATTAGCTGGGAAATAAATTAGTAGTTTGTTAGATGTTGTGAAATTAATTCTTTTATGTTACTATTATGTTATGTTGTATAATGTTGTGACCCTGGAGTCTGCCCTCCTCATTGATGAGAGCACTCCATGTGTGGGGTAGAGGGAGTAGATACCTTGCTGGGAGAAATCTAAACCTGGGTAAGAGTTCCCATAGGAAATAAATGTGTAAGAGTACCCATATGAATTAATAGGTAAGAGTACCCACAGGGAGTTATAATGCATATAGTTGGGTGAAATTATGAATGGAGAGATAAGAAGCACCTGTAAGGAATGGCTGGAAAATAATGATTTATGAATTCTATTCTTCTCCCTATAAGAGATATCCTCTCCCACCCTCTGGTAAGGAATTCATGAGGGATTGCTTCTATGAAAACTAGACTGATAAGCCCCTAGTGTTGTACAATCTATGTTGATGTGGTGTGCAAACTATTGTGTGTTTGTCTATATTTTCTATGTTGTGGAAGAATTTGGATTATTGATGCCCTTTGTTGCATTCTAGGATGTAAATGTCAAGTGTGAACTATCCCTGGTTCCCTTATGTTTTCCCCTAGCTTAGGGGTGGGCAGTTTCTATCCTAGGCTGGGAGGTGAGGTTCCCACTAGTTGTATCCAAGTGTGTCTTTGGTTGCAGGACCTAGCAGGTTAAAAGAAAAAAGCATAAAGGTTAAGGAAGAGCCTACTCAAAAGTATGCAAACTTAAAAGAGGACACTTGATACATTTTAAATGAGAATGAAACCATAGAGATGAATTGTAAGAGTAAGCCTTCAAGAGGAACAAACTTGCATTTGCGGTCTTCCCTAAAGGATAAAATTTCAACAAATATATTCTTCTTACAAAAAAACAAAACCCTAAGCTTACCATAGGTCACACACCTAGGAAAAAAAGAGAAGAAATAGGGGTATGGTATTGGGCACCACTTGGTGAGAGAGGCCACGCTTTCACTATGTAGGATAAGCCTTCTAGGGGCTCGACTCTTGTTAGGCGCCCTTCAAGAAGACAAATTAAGGAGCCATAACTTATTTTAAAAAGGGGGAAGTTTCTAAGAGGAAGAAACCTAAATAGAACCCTGACCTCAGTTAAATATTTTGCATAATACCAAATGGATCTTAGCAGGGTATTGCTTAAAGCTATGTTAAAAGAATATGAGTAGAAATCCCAAAATGAAGAAGGTTAAATGTTAGAAAAAAATGTAGAGATAGAGATGAACTAAGAGATCCTAGGCACCAAAGGATACTTTAGAAGGATGCTTCAGTCATATGCTTGTCTTTGGAGAGCTCATGGCTTCTCAAATCTGGTAGTCCAGCCCTTGTTGGCCACCACCAGAGAAAACAAGAAGATCTACTTAGAAACTCACCTCTGAGCATGATAGCATCAGCTAGGAAGAAAATAGTATGTTTGGAAGCTTAAGAAGCAATTTTACCTGCACCCAAGTGCATCTTTTTGTATTATTGGTGGGCACATAGAAATAAACTTAAATGCCCTCGCTGGATAAGGAATTTATAAAATTAGTCATTAAGGTTACATCTTATCAAAAAAATGGGAATTGCTTCTTTGAATTTGTCATATCCAAAGGATTCTATGGATTAGTTGTATTGGAACAATAAGAGCTCAATACAACAACTTAAAAAAATAATTAGCACACGATCGCAACTTCTAGTGAAATATAATATTCATATCTCCCAACTTGAAAACTATAAATGAATTTACAACCAAATTTCAAAAAAGGGAACTTTCTTTTGAATGCAACCAATACAGGTGAATTTTACTAGCTCTAGTGAATTATTACATGAGCATTAGTGATATTGCCAATTATTATGATTGCTATGATCTTGTAAAACCTAAAATCGTAACATAAAGTTTTTAGCCAACCTAACTACTTTAGGAGTTCACATCATCAATCTCTTCAAAATTGTTTTTGATTAGTTCAGATGGAAAAGAGGGTCCAAAACCCTATACAAAATGGCCCCATGGGCTACAAACTATTAATAAGCTAGGAACAACACATTAACAGCTTAAGAACAATAGACAAAAAATACCTAATCAAAAATAGCAAAAATAATAGAAACAACAAGAAACTACGGACTATCAGTCATCCCATACTTGGCTAGAAATTCCACCATAACTTTATAGCCCCCCAGGCTATTGAGCCCCACTTGCTTGACATTGTCGTCCAAATCCTTGGCAGCCACAAAGATCGACATTGCCTGGTGTAGGTCCTTCGCAGCAAACTTAGTCATCACCTTCCACTTCTTCTGCATTCCTGCCATCTTCTCCTGGAGATGCCTTAGGTCCTCAACAGTCTTAACACACAAAGAGTAGCTTCCCTTTCTTTCTTGTCCTCCAAACACCCTCGCAACTTCACCCACATCCTCAGAATTAGATTTGTTCATAGAGGCAAAGTGGCTAGTCCCCTCCACTTCATGCACCGACTCGTTGGGGGTTTCTTTCCGTCCCTCGTCCATAGTTTCTTTGATAAACTCTGACTCATTAGATATCTCTACCCCATGAGGAGATACAGAAGGTTTACCAATAATATGGGTAGACGAATGAACCCTTGGGTTAGAAGCCTCCTCACCTTCCCCACTACTAACAATCTTAGGCCTAGAATCTAGCTCAACAATTTTCACAGACTTCACCATTGTCACAGCCTCCTTACCCTTTTTAGATTTTTTCTTAGTAGCATCCCCTTCATCCTCAGGCGTCATCGTAGCCACAACATCCTTTCCCCTCTTAGCTTTTTTCTCAGTAGCCATCCCTTTATCCTCAGTCCCCATTCTCTCTTTTTGTCAACCTTTTCCCAGTCACCTGAGTGGCACCTTGCTGGGGTTTCTTATTAGAGGTGACAGGGGTTCAAACAAACAAAGTTCCTTTTTTTAGTCATCTTGTGCAGGTTTGACCTATAACACATTAAATTTTTTTATCATAGTCGACTTTCTTTTTGTGTCCTCATGCTTGTGACAGTATGTTGTCTTGTATATACTCCCTTGTTCTAAATGCGTCCTTCATTGTTTTCCCTTTTTTTTGTCTTTTGGTCTACCTACAAAAAGCTAGTTCTCATTGAGCCATTGCTTTGCACACGTCCCCAACCAGAGCCATTGTGGGGACCTGAAAAAGCCCAGTTCCCAACTTGCATTAATTTTCCCTAAAATCCATCAAAACTCCTACTTTGTTCCTTGGTTTTATAACCCATCATTTATACCTAATTAAAGACCATTTCCATGGGTTCCCCTCATAAAAAAATTTAAGATTTAAATCCTCTGTGCTCCTTGTGTTTTTCCTTGTTTATTTTTCTAAGTGTTAAAGTCCTTCAAAAATTGTTTATGTATTGCCTTGTCGACAGGTTCGTAAGTTTGTAAACCTACCGATTTGCTGACTAAGGTTTGCAAGTTTGTGTTTTTGTTGATTTGTCGATCGATCTAAAAGGCAATACAAGGAGGAAGTTGTCAGGATTTTGTTGGCAAACTTGGTAGTTCACAAACTGGAAGGTTCACCAATTGCCAAATTCACTGATAAAGTAAGGAGAAAAAGATGAAGGGAAAGCGAGGAAGTAGAAAGAAGCTTTGATGAAGGAAATAAATAAAAAATGATGTCTTGTCAAGGAAAAGTTTTTAGTTTGTGAACCTAAAGGTTCACTGACAAAGGGAAAGATGGAAGATGAAAAGAAGACAAAAAGGAAAAAAAGGAATGATAAGGAAGTTGGTGAACTACAAGGTTTACCAACTTCATAGCTTGTCGATAAGGCAAGAATGCTGAAAAAAAAGGACAAAGTGCCAAAGATGGTTGAATAAATGGAAAGATAGTCCAAAGGTTCATAGTAGAAGATTTTTTTCGATAAGGAAAATTTAAATATAAGGCTTAAAGCATGATATAAAAGGATAGTTAAAATATTTTAAAGTTAAGTTTAAGATATATTTAAAAGTGTTGTAAAATCTTTACATACACTTTTGACATGCTTTTTATTATAAACACCCATCTGCTCCCTGGTTGCCATGAATACAAAATTGATTAGGATGTATAGGTCGATGGCAGAGTTTGGTGGAATTGGTTTCTGGAGTAATGATCATTGGTGGGTTAGTTTGTTCCCACCTAGAATGCAGAAGTAAAAAAATGCTATATATACATGATTAAGATATGTTTTGGGTGCGGCCACAATAATGGGTTACACTTTCTGGGACATCCTGATTTTTGCAGAAATCACATATTTTTAGAAAACATAACATGAATTAAGCCTTGAAATGTTCCATTTAAAGGATTTTAATTGAAAAGGGTTTGATCAAACCCCCTTAGACTAAAACCCCCTTGGATAAAACCCTGCTAGTTTTAAACCATACCTATAATGGAGTCTCCTCTACACCCATCAAAATGTAGATAAAAAATCACTTTTGATTTACCTTTTGGGGGATCAAATGAATTCATTTAAAAATTATGTTTTGTAAGTATGTAGTTCTTATTATAAGCTTACCAAAAAGTATAATTTTAAATATATTTGATTTGATTATTATATTTATTTTTAATTTTTTTGAATGTAGGTTTTCAATGAATATCAAGGTCTTTGTTTCACACATGAAAAAATATGAAATTAGAAAAAAAAATTATAAAAAATACATGTTGTCTAGGTATTGATGTCCTTATTCCAACAAAAAAAAATTGAATTCTGATACATACAAAAAAAGTTATGTTGGACAGAATACACCTATGTCCAAATTATAATTGGTTTGACTTCAAAACTTAATTAAAAAATATATATTCAACAAAATATTATGAAACTAAATGTAGCCTCTAGATATCGGTGTTACCAATCTAAATTCAAAAGAATTAGAAATTTATCCTTTGTAGAAAAAAAGTTATGTGCAACAGAATACACATCACTTTAAAAAATGTTGTTTACTATTAAAAACTAGTTATCAAAGGAGACACAAAAAACTTCACAATTCAACTCCAAATTTTTTTAAAAATATATTTAGAATCTATAGCCAAAATATTACAAATCACTAGTTCGCATCATCTTCAAATTCCTAATGGTTTAGCAGCTATAGCTGTCAAAAAGTGAAGATTTAGTTCAAAATGTTGATTTCAATGTCAAGTTTGGCCAAAAAGTGTAACCCATTATTGTGGGATGACCCTTTTACGGGTTGATCACTGATCCAATTGTCTAGTTTGTGAGTACCTTAGGTTAATTTTAGAATTTCAAATCACGTTAGTCTAAGTAGTGAAAGGAGGAATGTATCTAATACAATGTAGGAAAGGATTGTAATGCACATTTTCATGCAGTGGCATGACTCCATGGTAGTGTTGGCAAGAGACACTGTGGCTTCATAAGTGTTGTCATTGATGGCAACAAAGTCTATTCTACACATCCGCAGTACATAATATGCCTATACGGGAAGTTAGAATGAAGATTGTTTTGGTCTGGTGGACAAGAACAAAGTATGCAACATGGTCTGACAATTAGGTCCGGATCTCTCAGATGGTGTAACTCAGTAAGTTACAGAAAATGACAAGTCAAGAAGGGTATCATGACTATTGTATTCTAAAGATTTATCCTCCGGTGATAAAGCATGAAAAAGATATGAGCTTCTGAGTGTTGGGTTCCAGTCAGACAAAGAAAACAGAGGAAGAACAGACTGACAAAGTATTAGATTTCAATCTGGATGTATAAAAGGTGTTGATCAAGCAATTTGTGGCATTATACATTATTGGCTAACATGATTAATGAATTCTATGTCTAAGTTTCTGATGCGCATCATCAACCAAGCAAGGATTTAGCTGACAGAATAGAAACTTGCAAATATCTCAAGTGTTCTTGTTGCTGACTATGAAGTTGTTAGAAATCCTTGATGCGGATATATATACTCAATGGATTCAAGATTGTGGGATATATGTATGAATAAAAAAAGGGTGAAAGAAGATATAGGAAAAAGTGTGAAAACAAATATCTAAATCCAGAATATGACTAAAGAGTGATATTGAGCAGAGGAAGAATGAAATGTGCTAGACCAGTATACAGTGCCTAACCAAAACTGAATTCTTGCATGTATGGATGTTGTTCATCAGTTCAAACACTTTGGTATCATCTGTAAGCATTTGTAGACAATGAGTCTCTTGTAGGCAGTGGGCCTCTTGTGAGTAGTGTGCTCAGGCAGTGAGCCCTAATTGGTAAGTGTCAAATTTGTACTCCTTATTCTTTTATCTTGGGTTAGTCACCTCGTGGTTTTTCGCTTAACAGGGTTTCCACGTAAAAATCCTTTTGTTGTGTGTTAATTTCATTTTCAGTTATTATGATTGCCTTTGATTTCATGTTTTGATATAGCACTAAATGTTAAGATAAGAAAAGAAAGTAAACAGAAGAAAAGATATCAGATAACGGATTCACCACCCCTCTTAGTTATCTGCATTATTTCCAACAATTGGTATCAGAACCAAGTCCCTCAGAAAAAGCCTAACAGATTGAGGAGGACCTAGGAATCTCAATGGATGCATATGGTATGAAAGATGAACTTCAGTTTGCCCTAGATGATCTTGAACAATCTCACTCTGAGGTCAATAATTTGGGACAGCAACTCAAAGAAGCTGATGATTTCATCAATGAGCTAAAAGAAAAACTTAGTAGTTCTATGAAAAAGAGAAAGGAACTACTTTAGAAACTAGAAAGTCAGAATGAAACCAATAATACTGATGAGAATCTGAATGAGAAAACAAAACTATGTGAGAAGCTATCTAAAGAAGTAATTATGATGAGACATGAAATGGAATCAGGGGTTATGAAATTCACCCAAGAAATTGAAGAAAAAAGAAAGACTGAAGATAATCTAAAAAAATCCCTTAAAGAGAAAATAGAGGAGTGCCACAAAATGGACAAAATAATCAGACATCTTGAATCTGATCTTGAGGAAGCTAGATACAATGAAGAACAACTTGAGAACTAGATTGATACTCTCAAACAAGATCTTCAATCTGCAAATGAATACAAAGAAAAATTCAAGATAAGCTCAACCCAACTTGAAGTTCTTGAAAGTCAAAAGAAGGTATATGATAAGCATGGATTGGGATATGAGAAAGGTGAAAGTTTTGGATCCAGTCAAAAGAACTTTGGATGAGGAAATCAAAGAAATAGGCCTAGAAGACCTCTGGTAAGGCAACCAAATGCTCAAATATATTCATCTTTCAATGGATATTGTTTCAATTGCAACATGTTCAGTCATAAAGCAATTCAGTGCATAAACAAAATGAATCAGATCAATCCATCCTTTTTCGGTCAATGTTTCAGTTGCAAAAGGTATAGTCACAAATCTCATGAATGCAGAAATATGCAAATGAACAATTCTTTCAATGGTAGATGCTTTGTATGCAATAGAATTGGACATATGGCTAATGAGTGCAGATCAAGAGGATATCATTCAATTAAGCAAAGAAATGTTATGTGTTACAATTGCAATAGATCTGATCATATAGGAAGATTTTGCAGAAGAAGAAATCAAAATAGAAAAGGTCCGGTGGAACATGATCAGAAACAAGATAAAGGTAAAGGTAAAGTGAATGCAGATGAAGTTCAAAAGGAGATGAGAAAGATTTGGGTAAATAAAAGTACAATAAATATTAGAGATGGATCCGCTCTAAAATCTGGTGCTGATAATCCTTCTGGAAACTAAAAAGTGAGCCCTAGCTCAGGGGGAGTTACAGAGAAAATCATTTTCCCCTAGCCAGTTGGTTAGTGCCTAAATTTGGCACATTGAGTAAACATCTGATGTTGCGGATTAAAGGGTTCCTAGAAAATCCTCCAAAGAACTTTCAGTCAAAATGTGAGAGGTCCGCATGAAATTTCATAGGGTTTATGACCACTTGAGTAGATCCAGTTCCAACAACCATTCAGTATTAACAAAGCAATACAAATTGATCTGGTATGATCTGCAAAAACATAATCTGATCTGCGGATCCAAAAGAAATTCTTTTAGACACCTAGGTGTCATCAACAGACTAAGGTACTAGTCTGAATATCTGCAAGACGATTCATGAAAGCTCACTTGAGAAGCAGGATAACCAGATGACTTAAAGGGTTGTGCATTTATTACAATGACAAATTAGGTTTAGTGGAAGGATAAAAGGGTCTTCACTCACCATTTATCACACTTTGCATTCAAAATAAGGAAGACACAAGAGCTCTGAGAGATCATATAGTTTATTCAAGATTCAAGCTGAAGATCAAATTCAAACTGGAAATTGCTCTGACATCTGCTTCAAACCCTAAGGCGTGAAAAGGTGCTTCCCTTCTGCAAACTCTCTCCAGATTTCCTTACTAGAATGGCTACTCCAATGGTTGTTGATATCTATGAAAGGCCAAGATCAAAATTCAAGAAACACCCTTACAAGTCAGTAGAAGTTGATGCATTGGGTGCGTTTTCCAGTATTCCACACAGTGTATTGCATGTAGAAGATATTAGGGTTTATATCCATGCAAACATCAAAGATTTTGGAGACTCAAAATTGATCAACATCTATCAAAAATAGTTGATAGATGAGAATTTTGAACTCAAACCTGAATTCAAGACCATAAAGGACAAACATTTCGAACATTGCATACATTTTCCATTTTTGTAGAAGATGAATGGGTCCCGTATGTTCTAAGTAGGATGCATGATAATTTTATGTGGCTAATGAAGCCATTCAAGATAACCAAAGATGCCATCAGGGCTATGACAGGACTGCATTCAACTGGTCAGTTACCCGCACTCAAATCTATTAAGAACCAAACAGTAACTGAAGCCATCGGATCCAAATTTGATAATAGAGCAATGACTATAGATGCAATCATGGATCTAGATGTCAAGTTTGCCTCAATGATAATTGGATACAAAATCTAGCACTCAAGTAGGGAAAATTTTGTGTCTGGTACAACAATCTATGCTGAATATTAGATGTTGAAGGAAGATGCAGATTATGATCTGTGTGAGCTTCTACTGAGTCAACTGATGGAAAACCTGCAAAAGATCAAGAAAGATAAGAAAAACTCTTTCAAATATGGCAGTCTAATATTGTGTCTGTTTTTCTACTATATGAATGAGCTGCCTAGATCAAAGGGTTGGGTCTGACAAAATGATAAACCAGTTGTAATTCAAATAAGAGATTACATGTATGGACTTGGTGATGCTCAAGCCCAAGACTCAGCTCTCCGGGGTTACTTCAAGAATTTCCAAAACATGATGCATGCCAGAGAGAGAATACCATAGTCAATAGTCAAAAAATACAAAGACACGGTCTACTTCATGGTTGACACTGATCAATGCCTAATGGAGGTAGTTGAGCCAAGAACAATGTGGATAATGCCCACGGGATATGAGCTCAATGAAAACATTTTGGAGGTACATGTTCAACACCTACTGAGCCAACCTAAAGACCCTGAAGCAAAAAGGTTTGGAACCTTTGAAGAGCTAAGCATACAAATACATGTTGAGTTAAAGCAACCTAAGATGAAGAGAAAAGTAAGAAAGGAAGTTGAAGAAATTGCCAAAAGATTTGGTATATCAAAAAGAGGCAGTAGATGCAAATAGAGAGAAAATAGAGAAGTCAGAAAAAGAAAGACAAGAAGGGAAGAAAGAAAGTGTTCTGGGGCAAGCCTCCTGCCAGACTAGATCCTCTAATAGCTATGCTCCTGACACTTCTAAAAGCTCAAAGACTACCAAACCGGAAGCCAAGTCATCTAGAAAAGGAGAAAAGAGAATAAAGACCAAAGCCACAAGGACATATACGAGCCAAAAGGATGATGAAGAGACAGAATTAGATGAGAAAATCAAGAAAATGAAGAAGAAAAGAATGTCCAGGGAGTTCTTTGATAGCAGAAATGACAAGATAGAGGAATTTGTTGAGAAACCCACTCTATCAATTGAAGACATCATCAAAGGTATCACTGTAGATGGAAACTTGTAGCCAGTGACAAAATTTTATGATGAATACAATGATGTAAATAAGAGAATTCTTGAAGAGGCAACTGTCAGGTATTTGAACATTTACAACAAAGCCTTCATTGAAATAGTTTCATTAATTCCTAAGACCCTAGAAGAAGTACTAGAGCTGAGAAAAGAGAATGCCAAGGTAAAAGACTTGGAGATCCAGGAGCAGATAGTAATACAACTATGTCCTTCTATTACTCCAAAGCAAATGAACATGGTTTTTAAGGACAGTAAAGATGTGTTCCGGAGTAAGGCAAGAATGAATAAGCTCATGCTTGGAGAAACTGATCAGATACCAGATGAAACAAAAGAGATTCTCCAGAATGCCTTGAAGAGATTTAATCTTCCTATTGTAGAGGAAACAAATGAAGAGCCTTCTACCATGGATGTTGAAGGATCAAAAGTAATCACTAAAGAGTTCTCTGACAAGGATGTTGAAGGATTAAAGAAAATAGATGAAGAAAAATTTGAGGACTTAGAGTCCTCTATTCTGGAAGACGAAGTTCTCAAAGCGGTAAACTTTGGTGATGTCACTCCTCTGGATCCCACAGTTGCCAAGACAAATCTTCTAGGCACTGAAGAAGAAGGGGAAGGAAGAAGAGAAGAGAAGAAGAATCAAGAAAAAGAGGATAAGGTAAAAGAAGAAGAACAAGCAAAAAAGGTTGATGATGACTTGTCCAAACTAGTCAGTCCTGATATCTCTAAAGGAAAGAACTCTGAATCACTAGCAATAGACACTGTAGAGATAGTACAATATTTCCTAGACAGAGAAATGATGGAGCTGGACGAACCTGAGTTGATTCAAGGGCCACTGAATTTTGACTCTCCCTGGTTTAGACAATGAAAATAGCATCTTTTGCTCAGGCCAAAGCAAAAGAGAAACTTCTAAAATCACACATGGAGGACAGTGAACTATTGAAACTTGCATCCTGTGTACTAGAGAAAATCATGCCTACATATCAAAAGAATGCATCTGACTCTCCATACGGTAACTTGAAAAACTTAGTTAATTCTGTCAATTCTCACTTTGAATCTCTAGAAAAATAGGTAGAAACTAAGGTCTAGAAAGAGCTCTCTAAAAAAAGGTTTAGTGGGGTACAAGGACTAATTAACAATGACAGATTAACCTTTGACATTGGAATAAATAGCATTGAAAATGCCCTTAGGGATGGAGGAGATATATATAAATTTTGTTTATCTTGGCCTAAATTTTCAGTGGACATTGAAAAGAAGATGAAAGAATAAGAAGAAAACTTGTTAAGCCTATCCCAGAATTTTGATCCTCTTACCATCTCTCTAGTAAACCAAGAATGTCAAGTAGTTGTTATCATAAATGAGATAAAGAAACTGGTTAAGGAGAAGAGGAATTTGATGGATAGAATGGGTGAACTTAGGGGAATAATCCTCCCTAAGTTAGAGGTATTGCATGATGCTTTAACAGATGCTCAAAGTACAGCCCAGACCAGTAATCCAACAGATTTGAAGAGGGCAGAAGCATATGCATTTTTATTAAGTGGACACATCTCCATTTTGGATAGAATGAAGAGGAGTTAGGCCATAGAAATTGTACAGTTAAAGACAACCTTTGCAGATATATTTAAGTATTTGTATGTATAACGTATGATTTGTATATCCATATGCGGCCATGTATATAATAATTTTTGCACAATTTTTGTATATGGATTCCACTGTTTTCCATTGATGTCAAATAGGGAGTCAAGAGCAGTGAAAAATGAGGAATCCAGCAAAGGGGGAGCTCCAATAAAATAGTGCAAAGAAATCAAGCACAAGCAAAGGGGTAGTCACTGCGACACTTAGCCATTATTCACTAAGTGTTGCCATCAATGCCAAAGGGGGAGATTGTTGGCAAGAGACACTGTGTGGCTTCATAAGTGTTGTCATTGATGGCAACCAAGTCTATTCTACACATCTGCAGTACATAATATGCCTATACGGGAAGTTAGAATGAAGATTGTTTTGGTCTGGTGGACAAGAACAGAGTATGCAACTTGGTCTGACAATCAGGTCCAGATCTCTCAGATGGTGTAACTCAGTAAGTTACAGACTTGGACAAGTCAAGAAGGGTATCATGACTATTGTATTCTAGAGATTTATCCTCTGGTGATAAAGCATGAAAAAGATATGACCTTCTGAGTGTTGGGTTCCAGTCAGACAGAGCAAACAGAGGAAGAACAAGCTGACAGAGTATCAGATTTCAATCTGGATGTATAAAATGTGTTGATCAAGCAATTTGTGGCATTATACATTATTGGCCAACATGATTAATGAATTTTATGTTTAAGTTTTTGATGCGCATCATCAACCAAGCAAGGATTTAGTCGATAGAACATAAACTTGCAAATATCTCAAGTGTTCTTGTTGCCGACTATGAAGTTGTTAGAAATCCTTGATACGAATATATATAATCGATGGATTCAAGCTTGTGGGATGTATGTATGAATAAAAAAAGGGTGAAAGAAGATATAGGAAAAAGTGTGAAAACAAAGATCTGAATCTGGAATATGACTAAAGAGTGATATTGAGCAGAGGAAGAATGAAATGTGCTAGATCAGTATACAGTGCCTAACCAGAACTAAATTCTTGCATGCATAGATGTTGTTCATCAGTTCAAACACTTTGGTATCATCTGTAAGCATTTGGAGATAGTGAGTCTCTTGTAGACAGTGGGCGTTTTGTGAGCAGTGTGCTCAGGCAATGAGCCCTAATTGGCAAGTGCCAAATTTGTACTCCTTATTCTTTTAACAGAGAATACAATCTTGGGTTAGTCACCCCATGGTGTTTCCCTTAATAGGGTTTCCACGTAAAAATTCTTGTGTTGTGTGTTAATTTGATTTTCAGTTATTATGATTGTCTTTGCTTTCATGTTTTGATATAGCACTAAATGTTAAGATAAGAAAAGAAAGTAAAAAGAAGAAAAGATATCAGCTAATTGATTCACCCCCCTCTCAGTTATCTACATTGTTTCCAATAGGTAGATTGTGATGATTCAGGGGATTATATGAACCAAGTTATGTATTTTCTCTTACCACACTTGCTAGTATGTTGTAATAGGGATTTGATAATTTATGACAACATTTAAATCAATACAAACTTTGTGATGGGTCATTTCTTTTGTTGCAAGTGGATCGCTGTAATTTTCTTAGGATTAATTAGTATAAAATGTAATTTGAGAAATGTATGTGAATGTGTTTTAGTTTTCTATCGATGCTTGTTAGATCCATTTCCTTCCTCTTTATTTTTTATTACTCTATTGCCTAATGGACTAGGCACAAGTCCACATTGGGGATGGGTCAATCACCATTTTAATCAAACCCTTGTCTTGTTAGTTGTAGAAGTAGGAGTAGGTTTAGTTTAGGGTTTCTCATGTTGTCCATGATTAAGTGTAATAACCAAGAATAAATTTGAAGTGATGCAAAACTATTTTAATCATCGATGAATCATGTACATGCATTCCTGAACTATGTATATTATGTAGGCAAAATTAAGTGGAGTCATCTCAAGTAATGTAATATTGTTATGATTGGGTACAAGTGCATAGTGCAATAATCAGCTTAGTCAATGGCCTGTGTAGCTAGTTTGTCTTGACCTAGCGACATCTTTGGAGGTCAAGTGTACATTGGGTATGGCTGTGAATATTTGCTTATTTTGCATGTGATAGTGTTTGTTTGTTTGTGTTCTATTTCATGCCTCTAGGAATATCCCTCCTAGGCCTAGCTAAGCCTGAAGTGCAAAGGAGTATACCAACTCTTGTTAGTTGGCCAAATTTTCCCTTGACATGTTGATAAACCTTTTTCAATCACCTTGACAACACCCTGGCCTTGGTGATTATGAAATGTTTTAGGGTTTTGGGTTGCAGCTATTTTGGGACTCAACACTATCCATGTTAATGATGTTAATAATATGAAAGAGCCAACGATTGAGGATTATCCCATTATCCAAGAGTTTAGAGTTGTTTTTATAGAGGAACTACCAAGGCCACCACTAAGAAAGGAATTTGATTTCTATATAAATATCTTACATGGAATTGAGCCTTGGTGTCAAGCTCCATATAGAATTACTACAATGGAATTGTATGAGTTAATGTTCTAGCTTCAAGAGTTTCTTGATAAGGTTTTGATAAGCCCAAGTGTTTCACCTTGGGTAGAACCTATAATCTTTCTGGAAAAGAAGGATGACACTCTTTGATTATGCATCAACTATAGAATGCTTAATAAAGCAATAATAAGGAATAGGTACCCATGTCTGAGGATCAATGACCTTTTCTATCAAATGAAAGGAGCACCCCTCTTTTTTAAGATGGACCTCAAATCAGGTTATTATCAATTGAGAATCAAAGAAGAGGATATTTCTAAAATAGCCTTTAGAACTTGCTATGATCACTATGAATTCATATAAGTTCCTTTTGGACTAATGAATGCCCTAGTAGTCTTTATGAATTTGATGAAAAATGTGTTTAAGGATTGTTTGGATGAATTTGTATTAGTCTTTCTAGATGATATTATGATCTATTCAATATCTAAAATGGAACATGAGGAGAATTTAAAGATAGTGTTGCAACATCTGCATGAACATCAAATTTATGTAAAGCTATCCAAGTGTACTTTTTATCAAAGGAAGGTGCACTATCTTGGTCATGTTATTTCAGCTAAAGGTATTTCAGTGGATCTAGATAAGATTAAGGCCATCATAGAGTGGCCAACATCATGGAAATTTTAGGAAGTACATTGCTTTAGGTGACTAGATTTCTATAATTGAAGGTTTCTACAATGTTTTTCAAGTATTGTAAACCATATCCCCTCTCTTCAAAAAAAGGGGAAAATGTTTGGGTGAATAGATAAGTGTGAGAAAGATTTCTAAACCCTAAATAAAATATCACAACTACTCTTATCCTAATTATAGTAGATCCAAATGGTCATTTTTCAGTCATAACTGATGCCTCTAGTTAAGGCTTAGGTTGGGTTCTTATGCAAAATAGGTAGATAGTGGCTTACGAGTCAAAGAAATTGAAACAATATGAGTAGAATTATATACCATGTAATTTGGAGCTAGTAGCGATTGTGCATGCTTTCTAGATGTGGAGATATTTTATATTAGGGAAACCTATTGAGCTCAAGATAGACCATTTAGGATTGAAGTACATATTCACACAAAAAAACATTAATGCTTAACAAAGGTGATGGTTGGAATTTATAAGTGAATATGATTTTGATATCATTTTATCAAAGGAAAGGAAAATTGGGCAGCATATACCCCTATCAAGTGAAGGCATTTTTTTTTAATAACAACAATTCAATGTACCTTTAGGTAGTAGGTACTTAGTCAATTGCAAGAAGATGAGCATTATTTGTTGGTTAAGTTATCCCTTGAGAATGACCCTACCAATCACCACTTATATGGATATAAGTTTGAGTTAGATGGGTTGTTAATATGTAATGGAAGGATGCATGTTCCTAATCAGGATAGATTAAGGACTACGATTCTAGAGGAGGCACATAGTGATCCTTATTTAGGACACCCGAGAGTGAATAAACTTATGGTATATTTGATAGCATTGTATTTCTTTCTTGGACTTAAAAAGGATGTTATAGAGTTTGTGGCAAGGTGCTTAGAGTCCCAATGAATCAAAGAAAAACATGCTTATCTAGTAGGATTTTTGTATCCTCACAATATTCTGGAATACAAATGGCAATTAATAAGTATGGATTTTATCCAAGGTCTGTGAATGTCAAAGAAAAACATGATGTTATTTCGGTAGTTATAGATAAAGTCATGAAGGTAGCCCATTTTATTACTAGAAATCTTTAAAATGGATCATTATATTTGGCTAAGAAGTTTGTTCAAGATATTTTTAGGTTACATGGGGTTCTTGAGGTCCAATCATTTCTGATCATGATGCCAGCATGATGTCAAGGTTTTGGAACACATTGAATGTTTCCTTAGGAAGATGTTTGAATTTTAGCATAGCTTATCACCTACAAAAAGATGGTCAAACAAAGTGGGTAAACCAAATAGTTGAGGACTTTCTTAGAATGCATTCCATGGATCATAAGTACAAGTGGGAAGAATATCTTCCCTTAGTGGAGTTTGTATAAAATAATTCCTTTCAATTCTCTCTACAAATGGAACCTTTTGACACTTTATATGATAGGAAATTCCATACTCCTACCAATTGGGACTGTGTAGATGATAGAGTGATCATTGGTCTTGATATGGTTAGGGAGATGGACATGATCATATTAGAGTGATTAAGTGAATATTAAAGGAATATTTTGATAAATATAAAATCTATGTAGACAAGAACAAGATTCAAAGGTAGTCTATTGTAGGAGATAAGGTTTTTCTAAGGGTCAAACCTCAAAAGAAGTTTTATTTCTTTGGTAAGTCAGCCAAGCTTGCACCTAGATATGTGGGGACATTTGAAGTCTTTAAAGTAATCAACCCAATCTCCCATAGACTTTCTCGACCACCCACTCTCACTTGAATCCACAATATGTTTCATGTTTCATTCATTAAACCATATCATCCTGATGCTTCTCACATTTTTGATTGGTAGGCTTTATAGGTTGAGGATCTAGGAGTTGTTTAGGTAGAACCCATGTGAATCTTTGAAGATTACAAAATTAAGTTGCACAATAGAGAAATGGTTTAGTACAAGATTCAATGGGATTAGTATTCTGACAAAAATGTTACTTGGGAAGATTTTAAAAAAATTTAGTGCTTGTTTCCACATCTATTTTGATAATCTTTTTATTTACTTTTTGAATGCTTTTGTTATACATCAAGAGAATGACTCTTCCTAGAGGGGAAGAATGTCACATACCATTTATTAAGACTTAATTATTTGATACTTTATAAAAAAAAAAAAATTATTTTGATAGGAGACATTGTTTTATGTCTGGGTACAATATTTGATTATTTTAAATCATTGTGAGTTGCAAATATTTTAAGTAGGATAATGTCTTTTATTATTATTGTTAGATTTACAATTGTCATTGATGATGACTAACTACTTTGTTGTTTCAATGATTGCATTAGGAACAATCTAACACTCTCTCATAGAGTAAATATCATTAGTGAGAGGGAGTCTAGCAAGACTTGAAAGTGAATGGGTGTGATGGAATTTCTCATACACACATTGGAAAATATATATTATCTTATAGTTGATTTTCTATTTTATGCTAATGTGTGTACGAATAATTACTATGTGTTTTTTCTTGTGTCTAAATTATAATTAATCTCAACTAGTTGGTGACTAAAAATTAGAAAATGGCACATCGCACTCGCTTCTTAAATTTGCAACCACAATCTTCTCTAGTAGAGAAGTGTAAAGATTAGAAGGGTAATGAAGAACTAGTAGTCACATTGGGGTAAAAGTACAAAGATGTGTCACACTTTTATAAAGGAAACATCCAACACTGATCTAACTTCTAAACTTGAATCACTAGAAAGTGGCATATATGTTTTGAATTTTGAAATGATGTAAACTAATAAAATGTGTATTTTTTAGTATATTTTATGTTTACATTTTTTTGACAAAATTAAAAATATTATTTGAATATATATTTTTTAAAATTAACACTATAATTTAGTTCCTGATAAAATGCTGAAAAATGACGTTACATGAGATGTCAAGCTTTATATAGTAAATTTTCTTTTTTTTCCTTCAATTTTAATCTGTATATTTATAACTTGAAACTTTTGGGCATGGATATATTTTTTTGTAATTTTAATAAATATATATTTTTAAATAAATATTTAAATGTGTGTACTAAACCACGATTGTTTCCAGTCAACGTCAACTTTTATATTAAATATTTATCTAAAATAGAAAACAAATTATACTATCTTAATCTAGATTCTTTTATCTAGGGCATCATATTTTTTTTTAATAATTTTTAGTATTTTTCTTGACATGGTAATCAACCTAATATTTTTGTGCTGATAACCTAATTTTAGTAAAAAATAAAAATAAAATATAAATAGTAATTGAACTATTAATATATTTGGATGGTTGGGTGGGCACCCTTTCCATGTAATCATGGAAGGGTCAAATTCACAGATTGGACATCTGGCAACCTTGGTCATTTTCCTAAAGGTTTCAGTTAATAAGTTGAAGTGCTGCGGTATCTCCCACCTCCCTCTCTAATGAGCTCCCGCACGCTCCAACCTGACCGATGGTTTATTTCTCATTCCCCAGCTGCCATAGGAATGATGGATATGCAGGGTTTCTGTCAGGGAAACCTCTAGATGTTCTTCGCCAACTTTAATATTCTCATAATGCCTCTCTAGATTGGATTGTTTTTTTTTCTTAGTCGAAGGCAGCGTTATGGAGAGAATGGCAGAGGGTTCTAGTTTTATTGTGAGAATTTCTGTCGCTGGCTTGATCTACTTAGGGTTGGTGACTCCTTTACATTTGGAAAGCTCCGTCCATCAGATGGACTTCAAGGGAGCTATTTCAAACCAAAGATTGAAATGAGTTTTACGGCGCCATGAGGGTCTCCTTCTACCAACTGTGAAGATCATTCTAGGAAGAGACTTCCTACTCACTGGGGAATTCTATCGAGTAGACACCCATGTCTTCTCTCAAATTTTGGCTTCAATCTTGGATGCAGGGGTGGCGAATGGAATGGCGAAGGGGATGATGGATAAATTGTTCAAACCTGAGTTTCTTGACAGTCTCAACACCATTTTGAATGTGGTCTTACCAAGGGCAGGTATCCCTCGACCCAAGGACATCTTTGCTCCAAAGGACCCTCTAGAGATTGTTAAATTCTCTCCCCTCATCCTAGACTTGAAGGGAATGGCTTTAGTTGAGCATTGTGAGCATGTGGCGATGGCATTTGGTTGCCTTCAGAAAATGCTAAACGTGGAGGTGGTCGATGGGGATTTTGACTGGTTAGCCAAGCTTCAAACCCTAGCAAGGGAGCTCAGTTTCATATAGTTACAGTTTGCTCTCTGTCCTCTGTTAGTAAGTCTATTAGCTAATATGTTTTTAGTTACAGTAGGTTTTCTCCCTGTTGATCCAAATAGACATAAAAGCAAATTTTGATAGTCAATGGCCCTGTGAGGCCTTTTTGAAGTATCTCTGGAAGTCAGTTCTTGGAAGGATATTTAGGAAAACTGCTTACAGACACCTGCTTGTAATATTTTACTACTAATCAATATAAACCTCTATCTTTACGAATCAAAAAAAAAAAATTGAACTATTAATATAAATATATATTTGAAAACTACACTTATGGATCTACAAAAGGGTCTTTTTACAGTTTTAAAAAAATGTTATTTGTATGAGAAGGAGTTGTTGAAGCATTAAAATTTTCAAATAATTTCATTTTTTTGGTAAATTGGACTCAAAAGTGGTGCTACATATGCATTTTGCCAACAATTTTAGTTTGAAAAGTTGTGGACATATTTAACTTATCTAAAATGAATCTTACTAGATCATATGTTTGACCAAAATTAATTTTTAGTTATAAATACTAAAATTCATTTGTGTTGATAAGTCGGTTGAAAGTGTGACACTCTTGGCTAAGGAATAGACAGATACTGAAATGCTAAAAGTTCATGCAATTATTGGTACATTCATAGGATCAAAATTGACCAGAGATAGCATCGCTATTTGGCCAATGGAGAATTGCGGCAGGAATCATATAATCATGTTTTTACCAAAGGTTTTCTTTACTACTATTTTCCTCAACAAAGAAGACTATGACCATATCCTCCTCAGTGGTAAATGGTGGCTAAACAATTCTCCCCTCTACATCTGGAAATAGGATTTGGCCTTTAATCCAAACAATTTGAATCCTTGCGAAGGTTCATTATGGGTTAGATTATACAACCTTCCAATCAAATACTGGTCTAAGGAATGTTTAACAAAATTTGGCATTGCCCTTGGACTATTTATTGACCTAAATAAAGATATTCTTGAATAGAATTCTTACATCTATACAAGAATTAGGGTGACTACAATAAAGGAGATCCCAAACAAATAACTATTTCTTCAAAAAAGGTGCTTGGATGCAATCCCTTAATGTCGAAGAAAAGACATTTTATTGTCTCAAATGTAAAGAGATGAACCATTCCTTGGAGAATCACATATTATTTTCTTCTCATCCTAGTAGTGAATGGATGCCAAAGAAATATTATAATGCAACTGATAATTTGCAAAAGTAGAATCTAGAAGGGATCATGGCAACTCCAAATCCAGTTGAACCAGAAATTAGATAAATTGAGGGTGTGACCTCCCAAAATGATATTTTAATATGATGTTGAGCTTCTTGAGCACCACACCACTAATCAAATTGCCTCTAGTATACTAAATCCTAATCAAAAGGAAAATAGAAGGAGGAGTAATACTAAGAGGGAAAAACATGTTGAAGTTGTAGCTTTAAGAGGACAAACATCCACAAACAACTATCTGACTACTAAGGAGGAAACGCCACGCTAAGGGGACAATGAGAATCACTACTTGGAACATTAGGGGCTTAAACGCCCCTAACAAGAAATACTTGGTCAAGCACCACAAACAAAACTCAAGTGTAGATATCATCTTATTTGAGGAAACTAAGCTCACCACTGAAGAAAGTATAATTTTTCTCATTGGCTAGAATGGTATATTTGTTTGAAAGCAATTTGTGCCTCTAGAGGAATTGGTATCATTTGGAAACCATAGCGAATTAGAATGGAGAAATGGAAAGAAAATCAATTCTGGATGGTTACTCGTGTGACAAATATTAGTTCAAACATCACTTTCCTTCTACTCAAGATCTACGGTCAAATCAAAATAGAGGACAAGACCAAGGTATGGGATGATATCACAAATTTCATTTATGGTTTCTACTTGGATGTCATTATTTTAGGAGGAGATTTCAATACCACCTTATCCCCCTCTAAAAAATGGGGGACTTCACAAGTGTTTTAGAAACACAGAGACTTCCAAAAGTTTGTTTCTGACAATGGTCTTTTTGACATACCTCCCAAAAATGGGGAGTTCACCTAGACTAATATGAGGAAAGGTTTCACTAACATAGTAGAGCATTTAGATAGATTTATTTTGTCTTTGAATTGGTTGCAACTTCCTTTCTCTACAGAGTCCCTTATTCTCCCACACTCAAGTTCAAATCGCTACCTTGTAGTTTCAAATGAATCCCTCAAGGATCTCATGAGAATTTATTCAAATGAGGATCAAGGGCTGCAAGGATCCAAGATGTTTCTAATAGCAAAAGAAAATATCTATATCAAGAATAGGTTGAAAGAGTGGAACACCCATATTTTTAAGAATATCTTGAAAGAAAAAGAGGATTTGGAGGTCAAATTGGAAGCTCTTAACCAAAAGGTCATTAACACTGGTATGAATGTGGAGGATTTTGGGAAGGATTAAAAACTCATGGATTACCATGCATAACTTTTGCCAAAGAAGAAATATTTTGGAGATTGAAATCATGAGAAACATGGTTGAAGGAAGGGGATCTTAACACAGAAAATTTTCTATAACTCAAAAAATTGTAAAGATCAAAAAATAGAATAATGTCACTTCAAAAAATAGATGATACAACAATTAGTGGACAAAATGAAATCTAATATGGAGTTGTCAACTACTTTCATGATCTCCTTTCTTGTCCTACTACTTTGAACCTCCATGACCTGAGTATGTTTCTTAATCGCATCCCCAACATCATCACTGAAATAGATAACATGTTACTCTCCCTAATTCAGAAAGAGGAGGTTAAAGATACAATACATAAAATGTATCCAAACAAAGCACCTAGTCTAGACGGGTTCCCTACACTCTTTTATTAGGAATTTTGGCACATTATTGAAGAGGACATTTGGGTAACTATTGAGTATCTTAGAAAATAAAAAAATGCTAAAGGACATAAACATGATCTTCATCACCTTGATACCCAAGAAAGAAGATCTCTCCATGTATGTAGACTTCAGGCCTATATCCTTGTGCAACACAATTTAAAAGATTATGGTGAAGGTCATTGCTAATCGACTAAAATTAATTCTACCCAATGTTATTTTGGAAGAATAATGTGGATTCAACTTTGCATTCAATTTCTTTAGCTAATCAAAGTTGCATGATCCTAAAGATGGATGTCAGCAAAGCATAAGACATGGTCAATTGGTGATTCCTAATGTGCATTCTCAAGAAACTTAGCTTCCACCAAGAATGGTTGTTATGGATCTTCAATTGCATTTCAATAGTCCATTATTCCATATTGGTCAATGGCGACAACCTATGTAGTTTCTTTAAACCCACTCAGGGCTTTCACCAAGTAAATCCACTCTCCTCTTTCCTTTTCGTAATCATGGTAGAGGTGTTAGGAAGGGGAATAAAAAATCTTACCAATGATGGCACATGGGTTGGCATCTAGGTTGCAAATAATTTTCTCTATTACTCATCAAAAGTTCGTTAATGATACCATCTTGTATAGAGAATTATGTATGGCATAAGCCAGGGCAATTAAATCCATATTAGATAAATATGTCACTGCTTTAGGGCAAGAAATTAATAGAAATAATTCCAACATTTTATTCTTCAACACAATTCGAAGAGTACAAAGACAAATCACCTCACTGCTTAATTTTAATAGGGCAGAATTGACAAGCAAATATCTCAGAGCCCCTCTCTTCAAAGGTGCGATCAAATGTATCCTGAAAGAAGCTTCCTAGAAAGGATGATGGTTATCTCTTCCAGGTAAAATCTAAATGATCAGGGCCATCGTCTTAGCCATTCCAATCTACCAGCTATCCAACACCCAAATTATGAAGAAGGTAGGTAACATGCTTGAAGGAATCATGAATAAATTCCTTTCAGAAGGATTGAATGACAAAAAGTGCATTCCTCTTATTGGTTGGTAAACTGTATGCAAGGAAAAAGAGTTGGGTTGCCTGAGCATCCAAAAGATTGAAAAGAAAAACATTACTCTTGGGGTGAAACTTCTCTAGAAAATGTATGACAATCCTATCAAAAGATGGTGTTAAATATTAAAAAACAAATAATTGGACTCTAATGATGCCACACAAAATCCTACTAATCCAAACCCTCCTTGTGGCTCCCACATATGGAACTTTATCCAATAGTGTCGGAGTCTCATCTCAAATCACATTTCTTGGGTCGTGAACTGTAGTACCCCTCTGTTTCCACCTTGGTGAGTCAAGGGTTGTATGAGGATGATGATCAAGTTCCAAAGGATGTTGTTGGTAGCATTTAGTGAAATATTCATTCTAAAAATTGTAAGAATTGAACTGTAACTTGTTTGGATTTCACAATCATAGTAGAAAAGGAATAATGCATAGTATATTGATATTTCTTTATTCGACTCAAAGAAAATATCTATGGGTGTTTTACAAATCATCAATGATCTTCTGATCTAAGAGTAATGCTATTTATATAGGCATATAGAGTTTATAGATAACCTACTGAGTTTAGAATAGATTAGTTCTAGTTTGTGCATAGGTAAAAAGAATGCTCGCAAAAGCTGCAGAATCTGATTTCACACTTGACAATAGTCTTGCTTGAAAAAATTTTGGAAGCCTCCTTAGCAAACCAATTTTGAATGTATCTTGCATCCAATGCATTTCATGATATGACTAATCCATGAGGTCATGGCCTGAGATGGTCGACGTGCCTCCCTCAACTTAATCAAATTGCCTCAACTGGGACAAAGTTTCTAGACTGTGATACATGTCGTAGAAATCTATTAAGTTCTATTAATCGATATCTTTGTTCCGAGTAAGATAATGTTAGGTTATTTCAACCTTACCTATTCTCATTCATGCATTATAATTACTTGATTTTTCTTTACTATTACTGATTTAATGACATTTTTTTAGTAAGGCATCCATGGCACTTGATACAATAGACTTTATATAGAAATTTTCTATTCTTAACAAAGAGCTAGCTCGAGTCACTTTAGTTTTTTTTTAGACACTCATAAATGTATATAGAAAACTACCTTATCTATGATTATGCATTCTACATACATATCTATTCGGTCAGTTACAACTATTACTACTATAATTAGATCTATTTCATGCTCATCTGGGGATCATTGCATTTCACAAGATGATGTCTCTCTGAAGCATTTGTAAAATATTCTATGTATTAAACTATCATTTAATAGTGTCAGTTATGCATTAATAATTATGGTTAAAAATAAACTGTCAGAAAATAGTGGGAGGACTGCTTGTTTTTTTATGTTTATGCCTGTCATATAATGGGAGTCAGGAATTCTGATAAGATATGTTCTAGCAACCACAAATTTTGGCTTTGGTTGTATGCCTTAAATAGCCATTTAAAACTTAAATGTAAGAATCTATCGGGGGTGGACTATCAAATTTAGGCCTACTTCACCCAAGTTTTGCGGGGCGAAACTGTAAACTCTCTCACCTCAACGTCATGCTTTTCTTTAGAGAGAGAGGGTGGTAGAAAGGTGGCTTTTAAATAAATAGATATTATTCGTTCGTCTTAAAAAAAAAGGAAAAGAAGGCCAGAGATTGCACCTGGTGGGGGCCGAAGTTAACAAGGGGGATAGAGCCAATAGAGCTTGGAGTTAAAATAGAGCCCTGAGTTAAAATAGACATATACCTAGTTGTTGAGAGAGCAAATGGAACAAGGGGTTTTGGGGATTGAAAATCTGGAATGTGAGACAGGAGGGCTTCTTGGAGTTTGGAACATGCAGAGTCCCACAAGCTCAACCTTTTATGTTTCCATCATTTTCAAAAGACTACTGCATTGATGTATACTGAACTAAAAACAACCATAGATATAGAAGATCCAAACCACACAGACCTTGAACGAGACTCCAAAGAGCCATGTTTTTATTGTAGTTTATGGATAGATAATTTATATCACAAAATCTGGAATGGAAAGTATGCGGGGTGTTTTGTATAGTGATTTCTTCAACAAGCCTACAACATCATGGGATTCGTAGCCAAGCTCTTTACAAGGGGATCTGTTCCTTTATCTCAAATCATAATGGCTCATTGTGGTGTACAAATTGATGATTGGTGGTGCAGAGGTCAGGGCTATCAACAGGTATGAGTTCTCTCTTTAGAATTGTGAGGACCTTGGTGTCCTACCAAATTTTTACATAAGATTACATTAGCATATCTTAAACTTATCTGAGTTGTCTGTTCCATCTAAGAGGTGAATTGCGAAGACTTTTGGTAACTTTGGTAAGGCAACTATTGATCTGAATCGATTGAAATATCTTTATGGCATAATATGAAATTATAGGCTAGGAATGATGTAAGGACAATTTCTCTTGGCAACATTCACACCATTTTCTTTTGGTATCTCATTTATTTCTACGGTGACCTATTCTTGCATGTCAAGATGAGACTTCCATTTAAAAGAGACTACATCAAATCAAATAGAAGTTGGTGCCTTAGAATTCCATTTGAGAGAGGCTACTCTAGTGTGGATTTAAAGTTTCTAATAGAGCGAACCAAGTAGTAATTTGACCATGCGCATTATTTTCTTTAGGTTTTGGAAATGACAACAATCTTTCAAATATATTTTCTTACAAGTTGATGTCATTCAATTGCACAAGACTAAACACAATTTTACTTTAGCTCATTGCCATTGCGTATGTTTTAAACATAGAAATAAACTAGGCATCTTGAGATAACCTTATTTTATTGATGCAATGTTTAGGCTATCCAAGTCAAGTGTATGTGGTAAAGGATTCCATTAGAAAAGGTATTTTCCCTGGGAGTATTCTTCAAATTCATGGTCTCTTAGACTTTAGATACTTCTGAGTGCCTTGTGTTTTGTTTGGGCAAATGACAAAAGAAATACATTTGCAATAACCTAATTATGTGTTGATGTGATTCAAATCTTTTAGTGAATGTTGACAAGTCATGGTGTCTGCTGAATTGTCTCTTAATTCTTGATTTCGTAAGCTATGTGTTAGGATTGGTAGTAAATTGTTATAGTTGATACATTGTCTCTCTAACTCCACCCCGTGTTTGATAATTATATGGTTGGTTTGATATTTAATTATGTGGAAGTAGTTGACTTGTTATCAAAATAAAAGGAAAACACAGCGTTGATAATGTTGACCTTGGAGACTACTCTTAATCATCATCCACATATATAGTCAAGAGTTAAATTGGGTTAATAATAATAGGACAAATATTTACCATTTTTTTTAATTGTGCCTAAGGTATAAAATTGCTTTTGAATGTTGGACAATTAAAATCGATGATATATATAAGTAGAGTGGTTTTTTGGATTGAGTTAAGAATTTAAAATAAGTTCTTGGTATTATCCGTGTTAAATGAGATTAATTGATCCAACTGATTGAGCTTAGCATTGAGGTAATAAAATTGATAATCTATCCAGGCAATGTCTTTCCTAAACCTTTGCAAGTTGGATAGATTAATTGCCTTAGGTGATAGAATCAAGTATTTAAGAACATTATAGAGGATATAGAATTATAGGTTGTTTATTGTTTTGATTGCTTGTATAACATATTTTGGGTTTTGTTTGTTGTTATCTTGTGAGGAATGGATAGTGAGGATAGTATTAAAATACCATCATAAGTTTTCCTTGAAAATTTATTATTGGTAATTTTTGTTGTAGCTTGCACTGAATTTAAGAGTTTTTACTTAAATGATTGGTAGACATTTTATAACTTAACATTGTTTGTGATCCTGTTACTCAAAAGAGTGGATAGAATTTTCTAAGTAGATAAATGTACTTTCCTTGAATTGATGTAGAGAAATGGTTGCATTGGAAAACAAGATTAGAGCGTTATATGTTATTAACTAGAAAGAGGGTCAATTGAATTGTTCCAAATAATAATTTAATTGTTACTAACACAATTTTAGAGATGCATCTAATTGGTTGATTGTTCATAATCATATTCATAGTTTACAAATTATTATAATTAGAATTTGTGGACTATGTTATAAGTATGATTGAAAACTCATTTTGTTAATGATTAAACACTTTATCTTGGAGAAAGGAATTATGATAGTAGCAAGAGTAAGATTGTTCTTGCCAACTATATGCCTTTCTTCATGGTACTAGGTTATAGAACAATAATTAGTTGATTGATGTATTGTATGTGTAAGATTAGTAACATGTCTTATTTGATTATTGATATAACTAACTTGTAGAATGATTAGAGATATTGTATATATAGGAAATAGTATCCTTAAATGAGATTTGCTAGAATACTAGTATAATAGTATCTATAGCAAGAGTATTGTAATGTGGATATCTTCTAATTATAATGTTATAAGTAATCTTGTGAGAACCTTGTATAAAGGAATTAGACCTTAGTTTTCTATCCCCTTCTAATATGGAGTGAATTTATGAATTGTTATATCTAAATCAACCTCATGGTTGCAAGCCAAGTCCCCAACTATGAAGTCTCTGCGCTACACGTACGTAGGCAAGGCCATCATGCCCCCGAGACTTTAGCTCGGCCCCTTAGGGCCTTAGGCTTGTCATTTCATACGATCAATATTTGAAATGTGTAATCTATAACTATGCAAGACTGATGTAAGGAGGTATCTCTCTGGCGGTATTGGTAAAGGTGTATAAATGTATATAAACTCATTGAGACATTTGTATTATACTTTTCATTTTTTTATGAACACTGATATACTCCGATTTTGACTTAAGGTTACTAAAATAAATCTTGTAATATGATATCTTATCATCTTGTTGAGCTCATTATTGATACTTCCTTGGTAGGCATTAATAAATGTGCATGTGTGTATTTATTTGGTGCATTTGGATTTAGTACAATTCATGACTATTAAGTAGATCATGTTAGCAATTAGTAATGAAGTCATGTTGTTGTCCCTAGAGATGTTAGTTAACTAGTGGTTATATTTTCCTATCATTAATTCTATTTTTAAAAAAAAAAAATTCAGCCTTTTTATGGTTTTAGTTGACTTATCTCTAGGGCTACATGGCAGGGCACTACATGAACAATGGCAGAAAAACAAAGTTTTTGACTAATTCTTAGAACAGTTCACCACCACTTGCAAGCATTCCTAGTCTTAGTGAGAATTGGCAAATGATTGAGGAACTCAAGGGGGTCTTTGTCAAAGATGACATTGGTAATAATGATGGCTCTTGGTCTTGGTGCAGTGTAGTGGACATCCCTATTCTGCCATAAGAAAAAATAATCCTTCACGATGAATTAAACAAGAGGAAAGTTTTTGTTAATCAAAAGGAGGATAAAATCATATCGATCGGTTCAAAATTAGAATCTTATTCTACCAAAATCATCTATAAGCTTCAAAACCTCTTGGAAGAACGTGAGGACTGGCCGTCTAGACTTTGCTAGAATAATTGGACATTACGAAAGGTGGGTGCCTTCACATGGACAACCCTTAATAAATGAGTGCTCATAGATGTTAGATTGAAAACTATAGCAATCTCTAGCCCATCCAGGTATGTCCTTTCCAAGGTAGATGAAGAAACAACCAACCACATTTTCCTTTCATGCCTCTTTGCTAACACTTGGTGGGAGTCGCTTCACAACAAATTGGGATGTATAGGCACTCTCCAAAATGACATAAATTCAAATCATTTAAATGTTGGCCACCAGGTTGGAAGTTAGTTTTGGGTGGTCTTTGGGATTCTAGTCCCTCAATGCTACTTTGCCAAATGTGGCGAGAGAGCAATACTAGAATTTTCAATGAGAAAGAACTTAATGAGGATTCAATCATCAAGAAAATTGAGAGAGGAATATGTGAAGAGGTGACTGCAAAAATTTCTACCTCTTCCTTGACACCATTCACTAGTTGAGACATGGAGATGATGAAGAAATGGGATGGCTTAAGGATTCCACAAGCCTTCAAAACCAACACATATCAAAGTAAGGCTTGTAGAAGCAAAATCAAGTGGTTCTTTCTACCCAGTGGAACACTCTGTGGGAATTCGGGCACCTTCGCTATTGGTATTAGCATCAAAGATGATAGGAGAGAAGTGAAATGGGCAGTTTCCAAGAAATTGTAGGTAGGCACTAATAATGAAGTAGAATTCACGACACTGCTCACAGGTTTGCAACTCTACAAAAAAGTGATTTTGACGAATGTAGACATAGAAGCCTGAAGGTGATTCCCTCCAGGGCTTAAATTTGACAGTCCACCTTGCCTGTCAAGGAATTTTTTTCCTACAAATTTAGTCTTCAATATTGCCTATCACGTGACAATTAATTTTTTTAAATGCAAGTCAAAATTTTATATATGAAGTTGGAGCTTTCTCAATTTAAAACCCAAATTGGTGAATGCTTTACTAAGTGAAAAAACCTAGGATAAATAAAATATTTTATAAAAAAAACAAATCTAAGAATTTTTTTTTTTAAAAATAGTAGAAGTTCCTATTAAAAAAATTAAAAATAAAAATAAAAAGCTAGAAATTTAGAATGAATATATTCTATAAAAAATAAATATAATAAAAGTTCCCATTAAAAATTTAAAAATAAATGGAAAAAATATATATTATATAATTTAGAATAAATATATAATTATATTCATAAAAAAACAAATCTAAAAATTTGGGATATATTTTATTAAAAAACAAATCTAAAAAATATATATTTAAAATGAATATATAATTATATTCATAAAAACAAATCTAAAAATTTGGGATGTATTCTATTAAAAAAACAAATCTAAAAGATTTGGTATATATTCAATTAAAAAACAAATCTAAGATATATATATATACATACATATACACTCAGATTTTCATATTGATTGTTTTTTTACAGTTTTAAAAATAAATTACTTGTATATTAATACAGTCAAATATTTATTTTTATTGTATTTTATAGCTAAAATCTTTAAATACAACTATACAACTGTCAAATTTAAGCCCTGATTCCCTCATCTACATCAACTATATCTGAAGTAAAAAAGTATACAACTAGAAGTTACAAAATATTGCAGAATCCATATGGGAGATCTTGGAAGGTATGGAAGACACGTTGATTATTCACTGCTATTGAGAAGGTAAATCTACTACGGATTTCTTGGCAAACAAAGTGTGTGATGAAGTGGAGAATGAAATAGTATTGAACAATATAAACAAATGCGGTCACTGGCCAGCTTAAACATTTTAACACTCTCCCATGAGACTCAACTTGCTCATTTTATGAGATTTGGTAACATCTAATTGATAGAAAAAAGAAATTGTTGTGTGTTTTTTATTAAATTGTTGGTAGATTAGACTTGTAGAAGATAATCTAATTTTATAAGGATAATAATTATTTATATATAATTTATAGATGAAAATATTTTGTATTTAAATAAATATCATTATATATTATTCCATTAAGTTTAGGAAATTAATTGATGAGTTGTCTAATATTTTTTTGGAAATAATAAAATAAATGAATCTTATTCCATTAAGTTTAGGAAATTAATTGATGAGTTGTCTAATATTTTTTTGGAAATAATAAAATAAATGAATCTTTTGGGAAATTTATTTCTTTTCAGTTATCTTAATTGGGAAGGTTAATTTTAGAAAATTGTCAGAGTGCCTGGAAAAGCTGGAGTAATTGGAAATTAATTGTTTTTTCTTTTTTTGGAGGGAACCTGAGCTTGTCGGTTGTAAAAATTTGGGGAGAAAATAGGAACTAAGAGAGAAATGAGGGAAGGAGATTTCTGAAGGAAAAAAACCAACAGAGAGAAGGATTAAGGTGGGTGCACAGAAACTGGAAGAAGGGAAATATAGTCGTAACTCAGTGAGCAGAAAGACGCATATTTTTTACAGGTATGTAACGAACTGCATGAGCTTTGATATTTTATAATATCTATCTATTCTACTCAGCCTACTCTCTGATTATTTTAAAACTATAAAGACTTCAGTCTTAGATCTGTGTCTACCTTTTTCATTATATGTTTTAAAGATTAAATAGTCAGCCTACGCTCTGATTATTTTAAAACTATAAAGACTTCAGTCTTAGATCTGTGTCTACCTTTTTCATTATATGTTTTAAAGATTAAATAGTTGGCGTACGCTGAATGATGTTGCGCCTGTTTTTGCATCCAAGTTTTGCTTGCATGTCGATCAGAGCTTTTCCAACTATAATATCTGTCATGAATCGCCTTCCATGATCCTTGATGGATGACCTTACCTGCTCCAAAGCTTCAAATTTGGCACTCGTAGAGAGGACACTGGCAAAGGTTGTGGAATTGAAGTTTTACGCCTGCCAATTGTTTTGCTGTGTCCTCTTTTTTCTTGTGTATTTACTGCAACCTGACCTTCTATGATAAATAACATCTCCTCGAGGCATTCGGTTTTTGCTAAACATGTCGGGCAGAGCTTTTCTTATTATTTTCTGTCTATAATCCACTTTCCGTTATGTTTTGATGGATGACCAAAACATTAGAATAGGTCTGGACCTAAATAGATTTGCGGAGGAAAAGAACGAATGCGGATCACATGACTCCTAATTAGGCAATGGCAGGGAGGACGCTGGGAAAGAATTATAAATTAGGCAAGTTTCCTTGTCTGTGCTTTCACATTATGCATTATGCATGCAGATCACATTATTTAATAAATCCGTTTCAGATACGCCTGAGGGATGTCAATACGCTGGCAAAGGTCGTGGAATTTGGCTTAACCCCTGCCGATTGCATTGCTTGAAAATTTGTAAGCCTCATCAGCAAACCCGATTCTGTATTTATCCTGCAATCATTGTATTCCATGTGACAACCCTCGAATACAACCCTAGTTACTGTCTATATTACCTAGATTCATCAATCAATAGAACTTCAAGAAACACTAGTTACTGTCTATATTGCTGATTAAACATTAACTTATAATACTGTGAGGTGATGTGAAAAAGAAATAGTGAGGGACTCAGGACCATGTATATAAGGTCGAATTGGCCGGGGTTTAGTGTATTTCTTTTGTATAAATACAGAAAAGTGTCAAGATGTAAAAGGCAATCATCCTTGAATCGTCTTAATGGCAGATATTATCCCTTGTACAGCGAAAACAGAGCTCCTCGCAAATTTTCAAAACGAAGATTTTACAGAAACACCTCTAATAAATGTGTTTTCGCATGAACCTAGAAAACCGGCATCTCTTTAACAAAATCAACGGCACTGCAACAATAAATAGTCTTAAATTTATTAAGGAAAAGTTAATGGTAACTAATTTGGCAACCTTTATTCGCTTTTAGCAACCAGACCAAAATTATCAAATACTCCACTCTTATAAAGACAAACGAAAGATTTTAGCCCGTACTTTTCGCCTTCTCCGTTAAATGCTGATCTTCTATAGAGATCTGAAGAATGAGTTGTTAAACATTTTTTTGGTTTGGGTATCCGCTCAACGAACTTTTCGCCTCAAAGATTGTTCCTTTGATAATTATTGAGATCTTTTGGTAAGAAAACACATGCTTTTCTTCACTGAACTGAATTTCATACACTACAGATACCTATCTAAGTAGGCTTATCCTATTTTAGGTGGAAATTTGGAACAAAGTAATTAACTAAATATAAGAAAATCATTATGCAGCAACACCCTCCCATAATTATAACTTAGGTCAATAGGAAGTTTTGTAGCCATATTTGGCACCCATGTACAAAATGATGCCCCTCAAAAGATGAGAAGGAGAAAACTCATAAGATAATACTCCCCCAAAAAAGGAAAAAAAGAAAGACCATGTAGCCTCCCTCCAAAGTGTAGTCTCTTGTACCAACGGTAGATTCTTAACACTAAATGCTAAAGAGAACCCATGACCACTAAATAACATTTCTCACATCAAGAAGAAACAAACACAAAGGTCTACATATGATATCATCCCACTATAAAAAGCAATATAAGGGAAGAGAGATAGAAATGTATGATGTCTCTAGAATCTACTCAAATTTTCACCTCATGGTGCTAAGAGGTGCCCAATCAAATCCATAATCCCAATCCTAACTCAAGAAAGTGGCAATCTAGAACCTTGTGGAAATACATGTAGAACAAGATCTAGAGATGATGAGAATATACCTATGATGAAACTATCATCAAAGAGGATATGGTTGTCCTCAAGGGTGTTATCCAAATTTACAAGATGGGATTGAAAAAACGAACCTAATATGTTTATCAAGTACTCACCCAAGAAGTTGTATCTGGGAGATGATGAATATCCTCCTACAACACTAAATCCTAGGAAGCCCTATCCAAAGCAACACTAAACTCTAAAAAGGTAGAATAATATGGAGATAAGATCTCAGTGCATGTCATTCAAATACATCGTTCATCCCATGATGGTGTGTCCACACAAGATGTTTGAGCATGAACAATGATGTTGGAATGAAAGAGTTGTCAACCTCAAGATGTTGACTCATAAATAAATAATATAAACCTTTTGATTCTAGATTAGGAGTCATAGAAGTTGAAGAATCAATAAAACTCTCTTTAGGAGGAGAAGGAACACGAAGGGAAGACTAAATATCATCAAGATGTTTGAGCTTTTTATCATAAGAAATTTCAACTATTGTATCATCCACATGGGGTTGATTACCACAATCATTAAGGGGTACAAGATAGCCCATAATGTGATCATCTAGGAATGGAGGTTCATTTGAGTCTACATGCATCTCTCAAATTAGTCCAAAGATTGTAAGGGCAATCAATATTTGATATGTCACACAGAACTTGTTACTACCAAAACTACAACCAATCAATCCTAGGACATGATCATTCTTGGTAGCCCATACTTGTTTCCATTGGTGAGTACCTAGTTCAAGAACAAGTTCATGGAGATGGGACAAGAGATGAAGCTACATGAGATGTTTTAGGGTTCTATCTTTCCAAGACATACAATTTCATTTTTTGAAGGTGATGAAGAAACATGAATTGAGTAACCCATTACTCACTATGATATATTCCTCAAATGAGTCAGATGGAGAAAAAACTAGGAAAAATAATACACTAGATTGCCCCCTAAAATCAATCAATTATGAGACCCCTAGAAAATTATGATGAGACACTTTGTACTTAGTGTGATCATAGTTACCACTTGCCAAATTAGTGATGTGATCTTGATCTCAATACATTACTAATGTCAAAATAGGCCATATATTTAAAAGTATCATTTTGATAAAGAATATGTTAATCCAAATTACAATTATAAGTACACAAAAATATGCACTAAAAAATTACACCCAAATATGTCCATTAGCTCAAATGGAGCCTCAAAAGTTTCTAAAATGAGAACTACTTGGCATCACCTATGAGAATCTATAATTTCAAGAAAATCTAGACATCAAAACTAGAAACCATATTCATCACTATAAATCTCTCAAAAAATTAGTGCAAATATAAAAAATGCTAAAAAAAGGGAGCCAATATGACCCAGAACAAGGCCTCTCAAATTCAATTGTCAAGTTGTGAGCATTGCCACTTGCCCTAAAATATGAAGATTTCCCATTTCTTGTGCCCCTTTGTTGCCTTAGAAGAATTATCTTACCCATTACTAGTAATTGATCTAAGATCTCCTTCAATGGGCCTTCTCTTGGTCAATTTTTATCTCAAAGTTGTGCATTGCCTTCCGATGTTTCTATCATATGTTGAGGTTTCAAAAAATCTAAAAGAACTCTAAATGTTGGGAGTTTTAAGCCATTTTTGGTCTTTTGTACAAAGTTACAGAGATTTAGAGGACTATCAAATATTTCCCCATCATCTCCCATCCGTTCCTCACCTCTTTTCCTACATAAAAGTCCCACAAATCTTATTTTCTTCCAATTTGTGATATCTCACTAAACTATCAAGCCTTTAGCCTTAATGTTCCCATATATGATCATCCTATGTCCTTTTGCATTCTCACATATCTTTTCCCATTTTTCCCCTTCATATTTCCTCCACCTTGTTTTTTTTGGACTTCTAATAGACTACTTTTTTAACTCTCACCTTCCAACTTCCAAACCCCATCTCTTCTTTACATTTTTCCATTCCACTTTTCATCCTATTTGTAGAGCTACTATGGAGAACTAGATAATTTAACCTCTAGATCTCATCCCTTTCCAGGCTATATATATTTTTTGTCCCCTTTTAGGGACATTACCAAGCCACCAAGCATCCTCCCTTCATTCCACATCTAGGACCCTAACCTCCTATCCTACTTAAAATCCTATAGATTTCATCGAGCCCTTCACATATTTCAGATCCCTCATTTCTTCCAATTTGTAGAATCTTGTTGAACAATGAAACTTCCAACTTTGTGTCCTTCAAATATAGTCCTCCATCCCTTTCTACATTTCTACAAATTTTATCCCTTCATTCCCCTTCACTTTTTCTCTCTTTTGTAGACTTTTGGATTCTATCTGAACTTCATTTGATTTCTTCTAGCCTCCTAATCTCTGGTCTTTTCTACATTTCTTCATCTTCCCTTCAAACTTGATTTACATAATTTCCCTCTTGGACTAGACATTTCCAACTTTGGTTCCCCCTTACTTTCATGCTTTCCTCACAATCTCTTTTGTAAGATATCATTGGACTTCCATACTTATTCCATTTGATACATCCACTTGCTACCTCCAATCCTACATGATTTTCTTGCACCTTCATATCTTCCATTCTCTCCTATTTTTTGACTTTCTATGGACTTTAAGATATCTTTCCTATCACACCACATCCCATAATGTTGTCTAGTTCCACAACCAAATCACACACCTCATTGGATCACTAAATCACTCATTTTCTTCCTTTGTAGAAACCCAATTGACTTCTAAATTTCCTTCACACATTTCCCTTGCTTTTAAATGTTTGGTTCCCATCTTCAATTCCAGAAGGTATCTATGCAAGGTTTCCAAATTCACTTAGTAACCTTTGTTCTCATATATGGTCTATGTCGAATTCTCATAACTTTTACAAAAATCTTCACCCATCTCAATAACTCCCCTACATGATCCAAGACCACCATTAATGGCCTCCAATGGATACAGTAATATGGAGGATGACTCCTATACACCTCTTTGATGTAGGACCATTGTCCTCTCGAGTTTTGTTGTTGATTGTTATTTTTTTGTGTTTGGTTTGCAGGTCCTTGCACCCAAATTTTGGATTGAAATAAGAAGTTTAGGGATTTCTCTTTGTGGTGTGTTGACCCTTTGTGGCTTGTAGTCAGATTTCCCACTAAAAAAGGTCAATGTAAAGGTTTGGAACAACAAGCCATGGTGCTAACCTCTCTTGTTAATGAACTAGCAAACATTAAGAACCAATAAGAGTTAGTTAATGACTTTAATGCTAGGTTTACAACTATTGATTCCAACATCCCATATGAATATAGGCCTAAGGAAAGTGTATGTATTTATTTATCTTGTGAGGCCTTTCATCCCAATTTAGTTTTCCTACCACAAGAATTTACACCCACAAGCATAGACCAAGGTTTGGGGTGGGCAAATGTTGTTCAAGCATCATATGATGTGATTCTTACACCCCCAAAACTCATGCATTACCACAGAGAAAAGAAAGAATCAATTAGGTTTTCTTTGCATGGATCTTTTGTTCTCTGTTTTGGACAGTTTTTCATGGGGAACACAAAAAAAGAAACAATTACAAAATTTTGTTGGGGAAAGGAGAGCATCAAAGTGAATATGAATTTGATGGTTGACGAAAGGGGAATAGCTACATGTCAAAGAATAGGGAGATAAAGTAGAATAGTCAATTCCATATTGTAGAATTCATCAATATCCATTGGTTTGAGATGTTTGTGGTTGTGTAAAAAATAAAAATCTTCTCTTACGAACTATAGAACACCCTTGGTGAGGGTTTAAGGAACTAAGGCCTTCAAGAAGGTGAAAGGACATAGTATTGGTATTGATTCATCAATTGTAGTCTTCGTATGAACAAAAAAAATCTTCATTACATTACTACAACCTTGTAAGGAAGACATGAGTTGGATTTTGTTTCCAAACTCCTCAATTGTGTTTACTTTTCACCAAGAAAGATAACAGCTTGAAACCTTTTTGTTTTCTTAAGACTCCACTAATATTCAGATGGGTGCAGACTGTCCTTTCATGTGTTGTTACTTCTCTGTTTCAGCAAAACGTAGTGTTGGTCCTTGTAAATATAGTTTGTTATGCATACATCTCTGCAACTTTTGAGGAAGACTATGAGAGCTTTGGTTCTTGGTAGGCCTTGGCAATTTGACAGGAAAGCCATACATGATGGAAGAAATAATACTTATACTTTCCAGGAGGATCGTAAAAATGTACACTACTACCTTTGAAGGGACAAGCAGTGGACAACAAGAGAAACAACAGTAGCAAGGTCATGTTGGTGAGTGGTAAAGAATTTTTACATGATTTGAAGAAGGAAGAAGTAGGAAATACATTGGTACTCAAGTCTAAGGTTGTACCTACCTTGACTAAATTTGATGACTTACTAAATGAGATATAGGACATCTTAAATGAACAGATGGACATTGTGGTAGTTGATTTACCTAATGAGTTGCCTCCAATGAGGAGCATTAGTCACCATATGGATTTGGTTCAAGGGGCTAGCCTTCCAAACAAGGTTGCAAATAGATTGACTCACAAGGAAAATGAGGAGATTAGGAATCAAGTTGAAGAGTTATTGGAAAAAAGATTGATAAGGGAGAGTCTTAGCCCTTGTACTGTACCAATAATACTGGTACCCAAGAAAGGAGGTGAATGGAGAATGTGTATGGACTCTAGAGCAATTGATAAGACCACTATCTGATATAGGTTTCCTATTCCAAGAATGGGTGATTTAATAGATTGTTTGAGTGGTTCTATGTATTTGTCAAAGATAGATTTGAAAAGTGACTAACATCAGATTAGGATTAGACCTGGGGATGAATGGAAGAAAATATTTGTGACTAATGATGGTCTCTATGAATGGTTTTTTATGCCCTTTGGGCTTACAAATACACCTAGTACTTTTATAAGGCTTATGAATGAAGTCTTCAAACCATTCCTGGCGAAGTTTGTGATGGTGTATTTGGATGATATACTAGTTTTTAGTAGGTCTAAGGAGGAACACCTCCAACACTTAACGCTGGCTATGACATGGTTGCATGAGGAGAAGTTGTTGATCAATCTCAAGAAGTGTACCTTTATGAAGACTAAATTAGTCTATTTGGGTTTTGTAGTATCCAGAGAGGGATTGAAGATGGACAAGGAGAATGTTAAGGTCATTGTTGATTGGCCAACACCTAAGAGTGTTTATGAGGTAAGAAGTTTTCATGGACTTGCTAGTTTGTATAGAAAATTTATTAAAAATTTTAGTTGTATAGTTGTTCCTATACGTAACACTATAAAAGGCCACAAAAAGCAGTTTGAATGTACTCAAGAGGCTGAAAATTGTTTTAGAGTTCTCAAAAAGAAGGTGAATAAACAACCTATACTTGTGTTTCTTGATTTTAACAAAGTCTTTCAATTGGAATGTGATGGTAGTGGCTTAGTAATAGGGGTTGTTCTAAGTCAAGAAGGTAAACTAGTTGCTTATTTTAGTGAAAAACTAAATGATGCTAAGAAGAAATATTCATCTTATGACCTTGAATTTTATTCATTGGTACTATCCTTGAAGAAGTGGAGGCATTACTTGCTTCCCAAGGAGTTTGTTGTTTACATAGATAACCATGCACTCCAATTTATTAAAAACCAACACAAGCTAAATCAAAGGCATGGAAAGTGGAGGGAATACCTTCTAAGATTTAATTTTGTGTTGAAACATAAGAGTGGTCAAGCAAAGAAGGTCAATGATGTGTTAAGTAGAAGAAGTTTATTGTTACAGGAGATTCAAGAAAATAGTATTGGGTTTGAGAGCTTGAAGAAGTTATATGAAACTGATCTAGACTTCAAAGATGCATATGAATCTTGCAAAAATCCTATCAACAAAGATAAAGGACCTTGGATTGATTTTATGTTGCAAGAGGGTTTGTTGTTCAAAGGTAATCAATTGTGCATTCCCAGGGGGTCAACGAGAGAAAATTTCTTGAAGGAGAAGCATTGTGGCAGCTTGGCAAGACATTTTGGATAGGATAAGACTTACCTACAACTGAGCACACACTATTAATGGCATGAATACAAGCTGATGTGAAGGGGTATGTGGAGAGATACATAGAGTATGCTAGCATGCAAAAGGCAATAGTCAAAACACTAGTTTGCACCAACCATTACCTGTGCCACATAGACCATGGGATTCTGTATGGAATTTGTTGTAGGGTTGCCTAGAACTCAAAGAGGCAATGATTCTATTTTCATAGTTGTGGATAGCTTCTAAACAATGGTTCATTTCATTCCTTGCAAGAAGACTAGCGATGCAACACATATAGCTAACTTTAACTTTTCAAGGAAGTGGTGAGATTGCATGGTATACCCAGAAGTATAGTATTTGATTGAGACACTAAGTTTGTGGGTCACTTTTGGAGAACACTTTGGAAGAAGTTGGGCACACATCTTAGTTTTAGTTTAGCTTACCATCCCCAAATAGATGGTTAAACTAAAGTAGTCAACCAAAGTTTGGGTAATATGTTGAGGTGTCTTGTTGGAAACACAATGGGTAACTGGTATATGGCTTTAGCACAGGCTGAGTTTGCATATAATGATTCTCCAAATAGGAGTACAGGTTTGAGCCCATTCTATATTGTCTATGGTATACATCCAAGGGGTGTATTTGAGCTTAGAGATCTTGGTAACTTAGAGAGGAGAAGTGCAAATGGAGAGGACTTTGCCAAAGTTATCCATGACCTTCATGATGAGGTCAAATTGTAGATTGAGGGAAGCAACCAGTAGTACAAATAGTATGCTAATAAGAAGAGAAGGGAAGTACATTTTTAGGTTGGTGATCTTGCTTTGGCTCATCTTAGGAAGGAGAGATTTCTTAAAGGGGAATACAACAAACTAAAAATGAAGAAGATCGGTCCTTGTAAGGTTCTCAAAAAAAATTCATCCAATGCATACGAGATATACCTTCCTCTAGATATGGGTATCTCACCCATCTTCAATGTGACTGATCTCTATCCCTACAAAGGTGTTGAAATGGACAAAATGACAAAAAAAAAGTTGATTCCAAGTTGGGAACAACAAGTGACCAAGCTGGCTCTGATTGATATTGAATGTATCTTTGAGAAGCAGTTGTTAAAGAAGACCCGAGGAAAGGAATATTTCAAGTACTTGGTTAAATGGAAGGATTGTCATTTGGAGGATGCCATTTGGTTATCAGCTACTAAGATCTCCAACTACGGTCATAACATTGATGATCTCATGAGTTGGAGCTCATGATTTTTGTTTTGTCTTCAGGGAAGCCTGATGTAGGAGCATTGGCCCTTAAATTTTGTTGTTCATTGTTATTGTTTTGTGTTTGGTTTGCAGGTCCTTAAACCTAAATTTTGGATCTAAATAAGATGTTTAGGTATTCCTCTTTGTGTTGTGTTGACCCTTTGTGGCTTGTAGTCAGATTTCCCACTAAACAAGGCTAATGTAAAGGTTTGGAACAACAAGCCAAGGTGCTAACATCTCTTATTAATAAACTAGAAAACATTAAGAACCAAGAAGAGTTAGTTAATGACTTTTATTCTAGGTTTAAAACTTTTGTTTCTAACATCCCATATGAATATAGGCCTGACGAAAGTGTATGTATTTATTTATTTTGTGAGGCCTTTCATCCTAGTCCAATTTTACCACCACAAGAATTTACACCCTCGAGTATAGATCAAGGCTTGGGGTGGGAAAATGTTGTTCAAGCATCATATGATGTGATTCTCACACCCCCAAAACACACATATTACTGTGGAGAAAAGAATGAATTAGTTACGTTTCCTTTGGATCGATCTTTTGTTCTTGGTTTGGATAGTTTTTTGTGGGGAAGATAGAAAAAAAGAAATAGTTACAAACTTTTGTTGGGGAAAGGTGAGCATCAAAGGGGGTATGAATTTGATGGTTGATGAGAGGGGAATAGCTACATGTCTAAGAATAGGGAGATAAAGTGAAACAATCAATTCTAGATTGTAGAATTCATCAATATCCATTGGTTTGAGATGTTTGTGGTTGTTTAGAAGATAAAACTCTTCTTTTTAGAATTGTAGGACACCCTTGGTGAGGGTTTAAGGAACTAAGGCCTTCAAGAAGGTGAAAGGACACAGTATTGCTATTGATTTAGCAATTCTAATCTTCAGATGAATGAAATGAAATCTGCATTACATTACTACAACCTTGTAATGAAGAAATGAGTTGGATTTTGTTTGCAAACTCCTCCACTGTGTTTACATTTTCACCAAGAAAGATAACAGTTTGAAACCTTTTTGTTTTCTTAATACTCCATGGATATCTGGATGGGTGCAAACTATCTTTTTCTATGTATTGTTACCTCATTGTTTCAGCAAAATATGGTGTTGTAATATCTCAGGAGAGTCTTTGAATCGAGTTGTTGTCTCTCACTTACCACATTTTTTGGCATGATTGTAACAAAATTTGATTATTATTGATAGACATTTTAAATAATTGCAAAATCTTTTACAATTGTCTTCTTTTGTTGCATGTGGAGTGTTTCTAATTTGTAATGGGTAATTAAGAATTTATATTCACAAGTTTCCTTATCTCTTGAGTTCGTATGCATCTGCAAGATCAATTCCATTATAAATTTAAAAACATAGTCTCCAACATCTTTCTTAGTTGTGACTCTATTGCCCAATGAAGTAGATGCCGATCTTATTAGTGAGGGGACAAAGACATTTTATTTTAATCATCTCTCTCTTGTTAGTTGTAGGAGTATGTTAGGTACCACTATACGAGGATGATTTAATATTTTAAATTATCATATCTTATGTGGTCCTTAACTGGAATATCGTTAGAGAATCATGTTGCTGTGTTTTTCCTCTTACCCATATGTATGCAATATCAATTGGAGTCATCTATTAGGGAACAATATAGTATAGCTATTATATCTTTTGGTATTGGTAAGAGTGAGATTATCTATTTATTAGAGGTCTTGTAGGATAATTTTAGCCAATGATAACATGAACTTACTAGCAAATCTTTGGTTTCATAGCATATTGGATATGGGTTCTTAAAGGCTTAGAGTTCAAATTGTTATTTCTCTTTAATTATCTTATTTTTGAGACCTCAAGGAACACCCCATTGGCCTTATAGAGCCTAAAGCTAAAGGTGAGTTTAGCCAATCACAATAATCAGTCCACTCATGCTATTGTCTGAGCATAAGTCTTACCCATTACCTTTGTCAACATATCCTTGGCCTTAGGTTTTGATCTTGGTGTTTAGGAATTGTGGAGCTTCATGTTTGAGCACCAACATGGAGGATGAACAAGCTTATGTCATCCTAATGCAATGTTCATGTTAGTAGAGTGATTATTCTCTAGCCATAGGAATATACTCAAATTCCATGGAATATGATAATACCACAATTATATTGACGTAAAATAGTATTTATTGTTTAAAACCACTATTTAAAAATTAAAACTACTTGTCTATGTGTATAAATCCACTTTCATGTACAATATGCAACTTTTAGGAAAAAAAATTGCTACAATAGTGTTTTGCAGTGGATGTCATAGACTATCATAGTTGTACAACTAGTAGAGGTCATTAAAGGCCACCATCCAACAATAGTTATTAGTAGGGGGCAAATGGCCTCTTTCCTATGGCATATTACATGGGGGTGTAGCTATAGTGGTATACTATGTACTCCCTTGCCAAATTATAAAAAATCTAATATTTTTTAAATATAGATAAAAAATACTTTTTCTAATTGTACCATCAATTACATAGTGCTATTGCTTGCATAGGGAGATTTCTACCTACTTCACGTGATATATTCTTTTTGGCATGATTTGTAGAATAAAGGAGGTGAATTTTTCTCATATGGCTTTAGTAAAAGCTATTTGATTTAGACAATTTGACAATCAACCTTACATTTTAAAGCTTTCTAGATGCCCAATATAAAACCCTTCCTTCAATCCTCTGTAAATTTGGCATCATATTTTTATTTAGGCTTGTAACAAATGAAAAAAGTTCTAGAATTAATGGTGATTAGATTTACTCTATCAAGCTCCAAATAAACTTGCAATAGAAAGCCATAGATGAATCCCCTAGAATCTATTATTGTCTAGGTTAGCATTCAATGCAAGAGAAGAGCATTCTGAATTTTTTAAGAAAGTACAAGATTCAAAATATAGATATCCATAATAGATAACAAGAAGTAATCCCACAAGGTCGAATTCCATGTTAGCTTTGGCTATGGAGATACCCTCCCAAGATCAATGAGATTCAACGAAAGCATAAAGAGACCCAAAATGAGAGAATACTTCTATTTGATCAAAGGATGCAAATACTTTAATGAGATTATTTACAAGAGTACATGGGGTGGGTATATATAGGATACACCACCTAAGAAGAGTTTTTATCTAGATCTACCTAACAAGACTTTATGTACAAATTAAATGTTCAACCATGTATGCTTCTCCAAATCATGTGACTATAAGGATTTCAAGTTTGGTTGTGATTGTTCTAAAGAGTTTAGATACTAGGATAATGTTAAAAGAATGGATTATAAAGAATTTTTTTTTCTTGTATAATGTTCCTAATTGTCTTTTAGGCATGTTTGTGATCAACAGCCTATTTCCTAAGCTTTCGTAGGCTATTTGGCTTGGTTAGGGAGCTCCTTAATTCTTGGAGAGCACAAGTTCAATTATTTGTGATGTTTCTATATGACATTGAGCTTGGATAGTGTTCAAGATTATGATGATGCTTTCCAAATTTTTCCAGCTTCCTGGATTGCTCTCCAAACTTCTTGGAGAAGCCGTCTATTTTTAGAAAATCTCCTAGAAGGCGTCATTCTTCATTCCAAACCTTATAAAGTATGATAGGATAGTTTATTTTTCCAATTTGATGAAGTTTGTGATTTTCTGTAAAAGCAGGTGATTTAATGTCTAAATGTTAAGTCCAGCTCCGTAGCTTCTAATATTCAAATGTGGTAAAATATAGTATTCTCCAAGGTCACTCTCTAGATACTCTCCAACTTCATTGTTAACTATCTCAATTGTTCTGAATTCTTCCAGATGCTCCTGCATCATATCATTGTATAAACTTGAAAAAAAAATTGGGTAGCATAACATAGTGGCACTAGAGCTAGTTTTCTTGCCAACCTATTGGATTGCTAACCCTTGTCCAGAGTGCATGTCAGAAATTCTAGTTGCATGTCAATTTGAGACTACTCAAATACTTGCATGGCAACTCGAGGGCCTACTAATAGCTACATGTTTGACACTCAAATTGGGCAATAGCTTATTGAGTTCACTCTAGACATAGCTTATTGAAACATCATGCTAGACATGGGTTGTGAGGAATTGATTCTTCAATTGTTTCACCATTTCTTTTCTACGATTAGTAAGTCTCATACAGATTATGTTATAACAGCCATGCAAGCCATTATGGCCTTGATAATTAATGAGGGTGATGAGGTATCTCAACCACTCTTATCTATCTTATTGGCTAACCTAAAGAAGAATGATAGAGAATCCTTATCAGTTGAGAAATTATTAGCTAAAATGGTTTTGGCTCAGTGTGAAGAAAAATTAAGATCCTATTTGTCAAAAAAGAATGAGGATGATTGTAAGAAAATGGACCAAGAAGATAAAGGAGAGTTGATAGTAGAAATTACTAATGTGTTTGATGGGGATGTCAAAACATCAACCCTGGAGCAATTTAGTGGAGTTTATGAGACTCCTATTGTCCTTGAAGATACAAAGAAGAGTGATGAGATTTTAGATGTTGTAGCTTAAATTGCAATGGCAACTGTAGAGGAAGAATGTCAGAGTTCTCCTGTAGAAGTCAAAGAAGTTCAAAAAACTGAAAGAATGGACTTTGCAAGTTCTAAATTTGATGAGGAGTTAGATAATTATGAAGATGCCTTTTCACTAGAAAAAGAAATGAAAATGATTGATATGATGCTAGAAGATAATTCATGAGGAGAGCTTGAGATTTTTTCAGCAGAATGCCTTGTTGAAGACATGAAGAAAGGTGTAGTTGCAGTAGTGGAAGAGTTTGAAGCTGCTGAAACTTTGGGAACAACACTTAATGTTGAGCATCTTCATCATCCTAATGAAGGGAATTCTGATTGTAAGTAAAAATTTCCCATGCAAAGTGAAGAATAGTTTGACTTCTCAGAGAGTTTAGATGAAGAGCATGTTGAAGGGGAGCTTGTTGAAAGCTTTAAATCAGCCCAAAGTGTTGACTCATCGCTTGAGTTTGGAAATGCCATCTCTTTTGATTAAAGCGATTATGAAGAAGATTTCTTAAAAGTAGCTAATTTCAAGAGACATGACACTAAAGACAAGTCAGAAAAATTGTTGTACACAACTAAATTTGAATTAGATTATTTTAAGAATCAGTTGTTAATCATTGAAGATAAGGTTGTGCAAGTCTTAACACACTTCAACGGCACACATAAATTTGTAGAAGATCACATTTGGAAGGACCCAGTTGAGAGGAGATAGAAAGGCATGGAAGGAGTATCTTCACTTGTTGATTTTCACGTAATCAAAGGTGCCTTGGAAACATTGAAAAAATATTTGAATTTTCTTGCTGATAGAGATCATGTCATTAAGTTTGTTGAATGGACCTTTGATGCATTGAAAGGAATAGATGTAGAAGTTGATAAGCTCACATCCGAGCTTAAGTCAACTAAGGCTTCTTTAGAGTGTACCCAAATGGCTCTCTTAGAAGTAGAAAATTAGTTTGATGTTGCACATCAATTAAGGGAATAAGAAAATGTTGAAAGAGCAACTGAAATCAATCTAGTGATTGAAGAGCTTGATTGGATCAAAGAAGATTTTGACTTGGGATAACATCCTAAGTTTGTAGATTTAGAGTTGGGACAATTTGAAGATTGGTTTGAACATGAGGGTGAAAATAACTTCCAATCCTTTGATAATCCCCTCTTAGATATGGAATCTGAATTAACCTTTGACAATTCACTTTTTATGTTGAATGATGAAGCACTACCTGATTCCAGTAACACAGAGGATGATAGTAACAAGATATGGGATCTAGGTGAATTGTACTCATGGGATGTTATGTTGCACAAATAATTCACCTACTTGAAGTTACCATCAGTGGTTGATTTATGGCATGAAGTCAAGGTATTCAATGTTTTGAATTCAACTGCGGCATATTTTCATAATGGAGTTTTGCCTACATTGCATCACCCTTGTATGGTGTTCCAATTTTCATGTTTGAGTTTACCAAGTAGGAAGCACCATCATAAAGTAGAGCTCCATATGCATGATGAGGCTACTTCTTGGTTGAGTATGTAAGCAAGAGTTCATCAATAGGGATTGTTGGAGGATTGTGATGATGGGAAGAATGTTCCATGGAGGATTATGGAATCAAATTTCAGTTCTATTGTTGTTGTCCTGAATCTTAATAGCAATCATATGTTTCCCTTTGCATACTTATGGATTGGAGAGAAATTTTAGCCATGAGTTGGAGTATGTTTCTGATTATGACTTTGGTATATTTTGGTATTAGATGGCCCAAAACTCTTGCTACTTTTAGAAGATTTCAGATTTGTTGTTGTCCCATTTTCAAATTACTAAAATCAGATTTTCAGATGATAATTTCAATTTTTTGCAGCAATGAGATTGTTCTTTTTGTTGTCTTGGGCCCTTTGTGGAAGGTTGACAGAAGGTTTCAGCTAAAAAGAACAAGTGTTTCTACTAACATTGCTTCTTTGGTTTTTGAAAACCAAGTGATTCATGGTTGTTCAGAGTTACTTTCAACTTGTGTACAAGATGGTTTGTGTTCATTCTTGGAGGAACATTTCAGATTTTGCTTCCCAACATTAATTTGAGGTTGAATAAATTATGTTGATGACTTGTTGAAGGATGCTCACTCCTTCACTCTCAGGTTTGATGATGATACAGATGTTTGGGATCCAAAAATTTGTGTGATCGTAGAATGATTCAAAGTATAATGTCGAATGTTAGCTGTGCAGTTTATAGATATATCAGAGTAGTGCAGCAGGAATGGGGTGGAGCATTCTTGAGGTTAATTTGGGATCCAGGTATATTTTTCTAATCATGCAGGTAATTGCTTGAGGACAAGCAATCTTAAGCGGGGAGGACTTGTAATGTTCCCAATTGGCATTTAGCCAAGTTTGTGATCAATAGCCTATTCTTGAGCTTTCGTAGGCTATTTGTCTTGGTTAGGGAGTTCCTTAATTCTTGGAGAGCACAAGTTCAGTTATTTGTGATATTTTTCTATGGCATTGAGCTCGTATAGTGTTCAAGATTATGATGATGTGTTCAATATTATTTTTGGCTTCTTGGATTGCTCTTGAAACTTCTTGGAGAGTTGTCTATTTTTAGAAAATCTCCCAAAAAGGCATCATTCTTCATCCCAAACCTTATGGAGTATTATGGTATAGTTTATTTTTCCGTTTGATGAAGTTTAGGATATTTCGTAAAAGTAGGTGATTTAATGAGCTATTAGTTAATTATTTCACATGTAGAATAATTATTAAGTTCTTTGGCGTAATAGCTCATTGGAATGAGGGAAAACCAATATTTTTAATAGGCACATAAAAGTGAGCACTTGTGTTGGGGATAAAGTGAAATGTTGGAGTTTGAGTGAAAGACTATTTTTCCAAGAAATAATTCATTTTTGTGTGTAACTCCCAAAACTTCCTATTTAAGAGAGTTGATAGCTCATTTTTCTCTTTGTGCTTTCAAGATTATATTCTTATGGTGATGGATTGAACCTATGTGTTCTCCATTCCTTCTTGAGGGCGAAAATCCTCTTGGAGAACATCAATTTCGGTGGTGAAAGATCCACCCTAGCTGGTTCAAGGTGATTTCACAGAGAAATCACATAGAGCGGAAATGGAATTAGATGTTTCTAAGATTTTTTTTGGTTTGGAGTGATTACTTTTTTGTGATGTATTTCAATGTGGGGTTTCAGTTGTTCTTTGGAGTTATCTTTTGAATGTCTAAAGTTTTCCCTACTGGTTGTACCTTACCAAACCGTACATGTGCATGAGAGTGCTCGAGGTTTGTAATGTAAAGTACATACATGCTTGAGGTGATTTTGGATTGATGCTTACCTCATTCTAGCACTCTTTTCTGAGTAGTTTTCAAGAGTCTTTGTTGTAGTTTGGAGTTATTGGGTGATCCGTACCATTGCTGGGCCATACTAAGACATAAGGGTGGTTTGATTTGTAAAGTATTCAACGTTTGCATTGATGGGAATGTGAGATGATAATTTTTTCCATGATGGAATGTCTATTTCAGACCCATCTTTAATGGTTTTCATGCATATTTCACAATAGCTTAGCAGGTCATACTTGTGATAGGGTCATACCAACTTGTACCTGGCCATGTGAATGTATAGGGAGAATTGCCTAGTTTTGAGTAGAGTTTAATCTTCAATTAATGGCATCTAGGATGGAAGAAGAGATGTTTGAAGGAATGAGGATGGAATGTGAAGTGTTGGAGCTATTTATGGGGTTTGTTGATGGCTCCCACCAAGTGCTACAGTATAGTGATTAGCTTCAGTAGTAACAGCAAGTCAGCCAATAGTTGTTTCCTTCATGTTTCCTCTCATGGTATTTGCATAGTGATTCTATGTTCAATCTTGTGGGTTCAATCTTCATTTAATAGAGTTTTTCCTATGGTCTCAATGATTGCAACTGTGACTTATTCATATCAAGGGTATTGATCTTAGTATTGCAGTTTGTTCTTTCATTGTAATGTTTCATTTTGATGCAATCACATTGTAACCCCTAGATGGTTCAACCACCAGTGTGGATAAGATATCTAGTTTCTTTCATGGCTTTCTCGCTGAATAAGTGGATGTGCTGTTCTTTCTTTGCTATTTTCCCACTGAATAAGTGGTGTTTCCCACTAAATAAATCTATGTCGACTGAAGAAGAAAAAGATTGTAATTGGTTTTATTTTGAAAGCATTTGATTGAGCAACTGAAGTACTATATACTCTCACCTCGCCCATATTGAGAACATGGTGATCAGAAAGTGTTGAGGTGTTCTCTTGGTTGCATTGTCATTGTGCTAACATTGTGATATCATTGTACAAACATGAAAAATTTATCGGTTGCATATTACATCTTGTGTGATTGAACAAGTTTTCTAGCCTATGTAATGATGAATAATATGGAAGAGGCTTGATTGATAAATGTGAATATGATTATGGGGGGTTATATTATTCATATTTGGTGTATAATGAGCTCTTTGATTTATAGCAGGGGAAATATGTTCAATTATATTATTGCTTCTTCAGTAGTAGTTTGCTCATGGATGTATGTGTGAGTAGTATCATTTTTCACTTGGGTAGTGTTTAGGACATTAGAGCAAGAAAGAACAACTCCTAAGATGTGTTTTATTAATAGATGTACTAGTTTCACATTTTCTACTAAGATGTTGCTCTTGATCAATATATTTTCTCTACCAAAGTTATCCCGAAATATGATTTTCCTTGTGATGCACACAACTTCATATGTATACTAGACTTTCTAGTCATGTCTTCATTTCTTGGTTTCATGTATTTTATTGGTCATGTATATTCTTAGTTCTATATTGGTCTTTTGTTTTTATTTATCTTGGCATGCTTTGTTGTCTATAAATATTCATTTGCATGCTTGTTTTTCTTTATCTTAGCATGTGTTGTTGTCTATACTATTCATTTGAATGCTTGGTTTTATTATCCATATTTTATCTTGGCCTTTCCTTCTCTCTCAAAGATGTATTTTGGATCCATGTTGCACTTGCAAGGTTGCATGTCCCTAACTAGAGCCTTTGTTGATACCCAATTTGGCATTGGCTTCTTCTTGGATCTTTGAATTGCCTTTATGTCCATTTATTGAAAATTGATTTGAGAAAGGTTTCTAGGGCCCCATCTTTGTGCCTCTACTAAGCTTTGTATTCATGCACATGTGTTGTATTTTTACACACCTACAATTTTTTTGATATTCCATGTCAATGTCAAGTTCCTAGTTCTCTAATGGTGGCTTGTTTATTTCCTTAGTCCTTTATTTTCTTTGTATTCTTTATTTTCAATTAATTATTCACTTCTATAAGTGGTTACCACTAACTTAGGTGATACTTCATGTTTATGGAGTGACTAAAATCCTAACAAACTTAGAGGTCCTAATTCCACATTAGTTTAGTTCTCACATCCACTAGAGATTAATTGTGTTGCTTGGAAGTCCAACAAATCCAAGCATAATTTTTTTCACGATTTAGTGCAAGCCTCATGTCTACCTCTCAAGCTTAGAAAGTAGGCTATTTAAGTTAGGAAGACCCTGATAGACTTAAAATATAAATCAAGTTCATTTTATTTTCTTGCCATGTTTGGATCCATTTTGGTAAGAGTTTTATAGTCCAAATGGGTTGGTGTCCTATGGACCTAAATTGTTTCAGTGGTAGTATTTATAGGGATTTTAGTTTCAAAATTTAGATATTATTTATTCTCCTAGATCTCACAAATCATAATATGTTCCAAGCATGATTAAATTAAGATTTTATGTCTATTTCTTAGGGTTGAAAGCCATTTTATTTGGCGACCAAGAGATTTGGAGTCAGTGGACCTAAATTATTTATGTGATAGCTTATATTATGTTTTTTTTTCTACGCATCGTTGGCTTTGAGTTTAGGGTCTTCGATGGTTTTCCATGTCGTGTTTTTTTATTAGCGTTAGCAGTGAACATTGAGAGCCTATTGGAATTAGGAAAGACCATGTTGTGTTGTTTTATTGGTCTATGATGATAAGGAAATTGATTCAAATGATATAAATAGACACTTGGAAAATGTAAAAATAATATTTATTGGTCTAGAGAACTAATGAGAAAATATCTAAAGGGGTTGACATGTCATGGGGGTGAATGGTCATGTGTCATGTGTTTAAGTAGCACCAATGGTGTTGGGCTCATTTGGCATTTGTAGGGAAAATGTGTTTTATTTTAATTATCTCTAGCAATGCTAGAGTGAGTGATATGTCTTGTTCCTATTGAAATGGTAGTATGATAGAATGCTAAGGTGCTTATATGCATCTCTCCATTTGACTATTATTTCTAACATGGTTTTTTAAAATAATATGCTGGTACATGTGGTCAATGTAATAAAACATTTTTATTAGTCGAAGACCAATTAATAGAGTTTTGATGTGGGTCAACATGTGAAACAATGAATCATTAATTGCCACATGGGCATGACTTGGCAAATTTGGTAGGCCCGTTGTTTAATTCCTAGAGGGAATCCACTATCTTTTCCAAGGCCTTTTAGTAAACATAAATGGACATATGTCTAATAGCTATTGGTATGGTAGAATAATGTAACTAAAGGATCACAACTTTATTAGCCACATTTAAACCCCAACCATTGACCTCCTGGTTATCAATTGGGGCCATTGACGTATATGGTCAATTTAAACAATTTAAACATATATTTGCACTCATAGCTAAATTCAAGAAGCAAAGTAGGAGAACAGTATAAATGATAAGTAGATAGGTTGGAGGATTTTATTGGTATTATCAAGCTTGATAAGGTGATCGAAAGCATGCGTGATCTAGTTAATGACATAGAAGGTATATGTAGAGGCAAAAACAGTCTTATGGAATCTGTACTGTATAGAGGAAATATTGCTAGTGAAAATGAAGACAGGACAAAAATCATTATTGCTTGTTTCTAGACAATGGGGGAAAATCCTCGTTCCTAGGCAGAAAATTTTCGTTTGATGGTGAAAGGGAAATGGGGAAGAAAAATATAAAAAATAACCATTACCAAGAGAGCTCAAGAAGAATAAAGGAAGCAGCATACACTCACTCTGGAGGTTTAGTGTTGTATAAAAATATGCTCAAAGACAGAAGTATGCATAGCTGGCGAAAAGGAAACAAAATGGCTAGACAACAAAATACTTTTAGGTGGGACAGAGAATATAATAAGTGGAACAAAGGGAAACTGCTACCGAATCAAGCAAAACTTTACTGCACTAGAAGTCTAGAACAACAACCCAAAACTGAAAAATGTCACTACTAGACAAAATAGGCTAGGTAAAGGGGATACATGATATTAGAAAAAAGATATTCGAAAAATACTAGGAGACTAAAGAAAACAATAAAGGACGGCACTTAATAAGGATTTCATTCTAGCATCTCGTCCCAAACGGTCACCAAGAAAACCCCAAAATCCACAAAGGGACGAGGATCTCTCTGTCCAAATTGAAGAACTCAAAGCATCTGCATTAATAGGTAAGTTTTAGAAAAAACTCATTCCAAAATCTATTTTGATTTAATAGATAGAACAAAACTATTAGAAAAAACTCATTCCAAAATCTATTTTGATTTAATAGATAGAACAAAACTAGCCTGAAGAAGATTTTTTTATAGTTAAAATCCCAAAAAAGGAAGATAGGGACATTATTTTTCAAAAAAATGCATGGCTCCTAAATGGAGCAAGGCTTTACTACAAACCCTTGCAACTTAATTTTAATGCAGTAAAAGGAGAAATCTCCTTGGCTCTTTTCTAAGTTTGTCTCAAAAACCTTCCCTTAGAATACAAGGATCTTAATATTTTATAATTGGTAGGTGACTCGATAGGCATGTCCCAATTGAATGACAACAATACCTTACAAAATGCAGTTGAAAGCATAAGGATGTGCATTTTATTGGAAGTCACGAGGAGTTTTCCTGAGTTTATAAGAATACAAAGCTCATAAGGAATTTAGGTGCAAGAATTATTTTATGAGGGGACAAAGCTAAGATGTTCAAATTGTAAAAGATATAGGAATGTTAAATGTAAAACCAAAACATCATAGATGCAAGAGACCTGTAAATCCTCAAAGCACTCTCAAGAAAGAGATTCAGGGACATTACAAGACACACAAATAACACCAATCATTACCAATAAGACTCCCATGGAGGCCAACAAAGTGCATTAACGAGTTAGAGAAATGCAAATACATGTTTAAGGTAGATGGGTTACACATATTATTACCCATAGAGTCCTCTAGCAGAGACCTAGAAAAATAGTTTGAAACAGTTTAAGAAGAAGATGGTGAGGAAGTAGAGAAAAAGGTAAATACCCTAAATTCTTTAATTGATGAAGCCCTTTTAAAATTTGGAGGTGAGTTATGTGGTGATATTGTAGAAGAAGTATTGCAAGAATATCTAGAACCAAGGGCCATAGAGAGAATAGGAATATCCAAATCATAAATGGAAGAAAAATAGGGATCTCCACCCGATCTGAAAATATAAAGGGGCGTAGAACAATGTCCAACAAAATAGAAGAGGAAATAGTAGTTGGAATTCAATCTACCCTAGAGAAAACACTGAGGAAGACAAGAGTGGGCAGATCTCCTTGGGTAAAATGGAAGTCCTTTCATGGAATGTTAGGGACATCAATGCCTCTAATAGAAGGTTCCTAATCAAGCATCAAATAGAAAATTCAAAAGTGGATATAGTCTTACAATAAGAAAAAAAATCCAAAAATCAAGGAGAGTTAATTTTCCAAAAATAGAACCAATGGGAATCAACTATAGTGGCTACTAGTGGAGCATCCAACAGTTTGGTTCAATCTTGTGGAGAAAGTAGCTCCCCAAGCTGGAGATAGTCTTTGTAGGGGAAAACTAGATTCTTGACAAATTTTGCAAATGCTTCATAAATCTGATATATGGATTGTCAATGTGTATGGTCCAAAAGGATTAGTACAAAAGAGCAATCTATTGAAGATGCTCAATACAATGTTAATCTCATTGAAGGATGAAAGGGTGATCCTTGGGGGAGATTACAATGGTATTATAAAAGAGGAAGAAAAAATAAGAGGTGTTATTCCTCCTCCCAAATCCCTAGAAGATTTTAGGGAATTAATATTCTTTAATAAATATTTTATTATGTCCCTGTGAATGGTAAATTCACAAGGAAAAATAGAAATAAATATTTCAACCATATAGCAGAGAGACTAGATAGATTTCTCCTCACACACAAATGGTTTTTTGAAACTTAAAAATTCATATGAATTTTTTTTCCTCTTTTTGGATCAGACCACTTCCCCATATGTGCATAGTTCACAGAGGGCAACATCAAAAGAAGTATCTCCTTCAAATTTGAAGCAATGTGGTTTAGAGACCCAATCTTTACATTTTAGTTATAGAAGTGATGGGAATCGTCTCCTTTCATTAAAGGATCAAGAATGTTCTGATTGGTACAAAGGATGAAATTCATCAAATACCAAAATCAAGACATGGAGATATAGCCACTTCAAAAACACATTCAAAGAAAGCGAGAAAATAAAAAAATAGCTATTAATATTATCTACACATATAGATTCTGGGATGAATGCTAAAAGTTATACAGTGGAGAAACATATTAAAGAAGAGCTATAGAAGATACTTCTTAGAGAGAAAATATGTTGGCGGTGAAAGTCTAGAGAAACATGGTTGAAGGAAAGAGATAGAAACAAAGAGATAGAAACAAAACATTCTTTCATATCTTGACTAAAGATAGATAGAATTCCAACTTCATTCATAATTTTAGAATTGTTGATGGCTTATTGATTACAAAGCAAATAGATATACAAAACAAATCCATCAAATATTTCAAGGGACTATTAAGCAACAAGGAGAAAATGATACAAGCTTAAGCCTCCCCTATAGTCCTAGACATTCCTAAGATAGTGTTAGATGATAAAAATAAGAGTCTAATAAAGGAATTCACTATGGAGGAAACTCATGCCTACTATCTTTCCATGTCATTTGATGACAAAGCACTAGGACTAGATGGTTTTCCAGGTTTGTTTTTTCAAAAATGTTGGAACTTTGTGGGTAGAGATGAGGTTTTGGCAGTGGAAGAAGCTAGGAAACATAAGAATTTTCTAAAATATTTGAATGCCTCTCTTATAGCCTTAATCCCAAAAAATAAAAATCCTTCTTCTTTCGAAGAGTTCAAATCAATATCTCTTTGTAACACCATATACAAGATCATATCCAAAGAAATCACCACAAAACTTATAGCCATCATTTCGTTAACAGTTTTTGAAGAACAAGGTGGATTTGTGCTAGGGTGTGAGAGTTTAGGAGCAATTGTAACACATGAATCAATTCATTATATACATGTGCACAAAACACTAGCTATGGTAATCAAACTGTACATGGCCAAAGCATATATGATAAGGTTAACTGGGAGTTCCTACTCAAAGTCCTTATGAGGTTAGGTTTATCTAAAGAGCGGTGTAAATGGATTCATTCATGTATTTTAGGTGTCAAATTCTTAGTATTAGTGAATGGGTCTATAGTCAAAGCTTTCAATTCCAAGCAAGGATTAAGGCAAAGGTATCCCCTATCCCCTTATTTATTCATTCTTATGCCAGAAGCATTAACCTAGGTAATAAATGTAGTGAATCAGAGAAGTAATTTGTAAGGTATACAAATACCATTGATATAGGAACCCTTCACTCATACATTATTTATTGATAACACAATGCTCTTGGGGAAAGCATCATCCATTGAAGCCAAATCTATCAAAGCTATAATCACTTCATATTGTGACCTATCATGATAGTCCATTAATGCTTATAAGTCAAAGGTGTATCTCTTTTTCACTCCTTTATTTGTGCAAAGATAGATTCTAAAAATACTAGGATTTAAAATGGAAGCAATACTAAACAAATATCTAGGTATCCCTCTATTTGTTAATTGTTCATACAAGAAAGAAGGAACTATAAAAGCACACTTATACTTTGATCCAAAATAAAATCTTATCTTGGAAAGGTAGGTAGCTGACAAGGGTTGGAAGATTAATAATGCTGAAAGTAGTTCTTGCAACCATCCCCACATATACATGATGTCAATCCTTGAGATGAAAAAAGGTGTGGTGTTAGGTTTAAAAAATCTTGTGAGGTGTTTCTTATGGCAGAGCAACTCAGAAAAAAAATAATAATTACATATATATCTTGGGAACAATTACATAAACCCAAAACAAATGAGGAAGTAGATGTCTTAAACATGGAATTAAAAAAACTATCTCTTGGAGCTAAAATGGCTTGGAATATGTACACCAAACCAAATGCAAAATGGGTAAGAAAAATGTAGGCCAAATATCTTGATAGTGGGGATAGAAAAATAATTTTCACAAAAGCAAATTTTCCTGCAAGATAAAAAATGTGGAATTTTCTAATTTAAGGAAGAGAAGTCATCCTTCCACAACTCACATTAAGTATCCTTAATGGAGAGAAGGAACTATTCTAGTATGACTCTTGGAATAGACACCCCCCATTATCTTCAAGAAATGACCTAAACGAGGCCAAGGATTTTCTATAATAGGAATGGGGAAATAAAGTTAATAAATACTAGGAAAACATCGACCAAGGCCTCAATATTAAAGTGAAATGAAAGAGCTTTGAAGGATGCAATTTTCCAAGGAAACAAAAAGAACTATTGTCAAGGATCTTATCACAAAGATTTATAATATTTTCACAAAATGATGACGAGATAAGCTAGGTCGCAGCTAATTTAGGGCATTATACTATTAAACAAGGTTAAAATTTCTTTCAAAAGTGATTAAAGAAATATAACTATATAAATTATGCTAGAGTGATGCTTTCCTACCAAAAGTACTAGCCTTTGCATGGCTAGCTTTGCACAACAAAATTCTGATAGATAAAAGATTGGATAAAATGGGAATCTCCCCTAGATTCAAATGTGTGCTATGTGGAGAAGAAGAAGACATAGACCATCTTCTTCTAAATTGTACATTCAATAATAAATGTTGGAAATGGTTATGTAGAAAGCTAAATTGGGAAAATCCATTTCCTATGTCTCTTCTTGAACATTTCAAAAGTTGGCCTACCCTCTACATAGAATCAACATTTGTATGTATCTAAGAGGTACTTGCCCTTGATTAGTCATTTGTCACATTTGGATGGAATATAATTATAGAATTTTTAGAAAATCTCCCTCTCCAATTTCTAAGGTGATGGAAAAATTAGAAAGAGGAATTTTGGAAGTGGTTATGTCAAAGATAAATAAGTGCACAATTTGACAAGTTGGGACAACAACTTGCTCAAACAATGGCAATAGATCTATTCTCACCCCTCTCATGGTTCAATTCTAAATAGTACATGCAAGGTGGACAAAGACAAAGTAAAGTGAATGTCTCCTAAAACCTTTTCACAAAGTTAAATTTTGATGGAGCTTCTCAAGGTAATCCTGGACTATCTTGGGTAGGGTGTATCATCAAGGACTCCATTGACAATCTTCTAGCTACAAAGACGGTCAAATGCCCATATGGTTAAAATAATGAAGCTGAAGCACTAGCACTTCTACATGATCTGGAACTTGATAAGAAACACAAACTTCATTAGATTTGGATAGAGTGGGACTCCATGTTAATAATCAATGCCTTGAGAACTAGAAAGGTATCCAATTAGAAATTGAAGTACATACTCCAACTAATCTAGAGCATCCTAGACACACTGGAATCATACCAATGTTCCCATTGCTATCATGAGATGATTAGAGATGTTAAATTATTAGCAAACTTAGCCATAGACCAATGCCAAACTCTCGATCTTTGATTTAGGATTATAGAATTATCCTCCCTCCCGGACAACATTTGATAGATTTAGATAAATCTATAATAATTTCCATTATAAAGGTATAGAAATATTTTTCCCATAGGTGTGAACAATGGCCAAGGTGAATTTTAGACAATTGCCTACAAGACCTCACAATCGACATAAAATGTTTCATCTCAAATTTAATGTTAGAAGGGATAATAGCCAGCAAGGTCCTTCCACATCACAAAGGGAGTCAAAGTTCCTACCACTTCACCTGATGTCATTAGCTACCTATTGCACCTCCTTCAATCATTTGATCATAGAAAATCTCACCTGAAACAAAAGTTAATTAATTTCCATTTATTACTTTTAATGATGTGGTGGGTCTCTATGCAAATAGATATCACTCTACATCAATAGATCACATGTCTAGGTCCTTTAGTACACTTTTTGACATCAATCTCATAAATTCTTGTGTGGTATAGTGTGATGAGCTTGATGGATTTTAAATCCTAGACACAAATAAAATGCACAAGGTTGCTGCCCTATTTCCCAATCAACTGGGAATACCAAAATAAAGTGCTAAATAACACAAACAGAATGGTTGGAGACACACAATTGTACTTGTAAACTTTTGTTTGTTCTATTAAATCAGAAAAAATAACATTTACAAAATGAATTCTAAACTTGAAACAGAAAACTACTAATAATGAATTTGATTTGCAGTAATCTGGAGTTGCACACACTCTCTACTTCTTCCTATTCATCTAGGGCTGTCTACTTCTCCCTGCACACACCCTGATATTCTCAGAACTGTTGTTCATGCTCAAAAACGTTCTCTACTTCTACTTCTATGATTACTGTCTCTTCCAACTCATAATTTTTCATTCTTCCCTTTTGTCTTTTATATCGCCCAAAAAAATTCCCGCTCAAACTAAAATTCAAACTCACCAACTAGCAATAAAGAAACTGACTAGCAATGAATTGTTTTGGCAGGCCAACAAATGGCATTAACTAACTTGGTCAGCCGCTGCAAGAAAAAGATCTACAGAGATCTCTAACTAAGTTGGTGGAGTTAATGCACATGTTCCAAATTAAAAATCCAACACTTCCCCTTAATCTGGAGTCACATACCTCTTTCATTCTATGTCTCTAGAGCTGTCTGTAGTTGTTTGGAGCTTGTTGACCCATTTTCCTTTGTCTAGAGTTAAATAGCTCACCTTGTATTTTCCTTGAAAATCCTTTAGAAAGTAACCCTACAAGGCTTAAATCATTCAAATACTCATGCTATGCCTTATCAAAAATCCCAAAAATCTTACCTGAATATATTCACCTTGGCCATTGTTCACAAGGCAAAAGTGAGGTCTTGTGAGGTCTTGTAGGCAATTGTCTAAAATATATTCTGCATCCTGGCGAATTTTGACATGCTTCAAAAGGCAAAAGTGCTTATTTTTGCCTCCTCTTTCATCTGGCAGGCTTTTGAGGAGGATATTTTCACTTTCAAAATCTGGATCTGGATTTGCATGCTTTGGCGACTGGACGTTTCAGCGACCATTTTTACATATGCAAATGTAGATATTCATTGCATTTATGGGTGCAGGTTGATGATTCAATAGCTTACATTGAAAACTCAAAATATCTTCCATCTGCCTCTACTCCAAATATTTTTATGCCATGAATTCTTACAGGTGGATTTCCCTTCAGATGCAGATATTTCCCTGATACATCCTATGGGGCGATTTTATTGTAACCGACTTAGGTCAAATAAAAAATGCTATATATGCATTGGAATGAGATGTAAAAAAGGTTAGAATTTTTTTTAGCATTCTATCTTTTTGTTTCCAAACATTTTTTTCCTCTACTGTACCTATGCCTTCTTATTGAATATATGCAAGTTATTTTTACCTCTTTCACTGATTTTTAGTTTAGTGTGAATTTGCATGTGATTGTCTGTGAACATTTTCATTCCTTTCAATCATTTTGTTTCTTACCTCTACTAGAATCATCTAAATCTGTGTATATCTACTTGCTATATCTGGTTGTGGTGTGCATTTTCTCAGTTCTGTGAAGATTCTTTTATTCAACTTGGTGAATCATCCTTTATTTTCAAGTTTTCTTATTCTATTTTTCAAGCATTTCCTCTCCCTCTTCCTCTACAAATTAAGTAGATTTTAGGTGATAACCAGTTAAGGAAGTCGGCCTTCTCCGGAGGTTCTTTCCAAACACAGGTGACCCACAGACCGTGGAAAGATCCCATGTTTCTCCAGATTGCTAAAGTTTTTATAACTGCAACAAGGGTGCAAGTCTGAGAGATAATAGTTTTTTGCATGCCCGGTGGGACCTTACAATTATTTTGTTGGTTATGATATGCTACCAGCATTATCAGTCTTTTAAGAGGCAATTTTCTGCATATCTGGCGACTCATACTGAGGAAAGACAAGTAGATCAGTGCTGCTGTCACACATTTTATGAGAAAAATTCAAACTTAGAGTTCGAGTTCATTTGATTATTTGCAGTTATCTCCACCTAGAAGACATTGTAGAGATGTGGTAAGGACTCCAGTTTCTAAAAGAATACAATCAACTCCACCAAGTTTTAGGCCAGCAGTACCTATAGTTCCTCTACCGGTTCAAGTGAACCTACCTTTAGCTGTTTCAATGGCAAGAAATCAGCCATTTGTGGCTTTTGATGGGGGCAGCCCATTGAATTTGATAGTACATGACAACATACGCATGGCAGCTTTGAAGAGTCTACTCTATTTCACAGGGGAGGATCAGACCACCCCAATCGAGCACATTAGAGACGTAGCTTCTCTATGTGGAGTTCATCATATAACCCAAGAAAATGTAGCCATCAGGCTGCTGGTTGCCTCATTCAAAGAAAAGCATTACAGTGGTTCAGGATTTTACCAGTGCAAACCATAGGAACCTGGGATGATCTAGGCAATAAGTTAAACAAACAATTTCAAGATAAGTCAAATAACTTATCGCTGGTTGAACAAATGACTACAATAAAGAGATCTCCCCAGGAGCAAATGATGGATTTCAACTTCTGATTTCAGAAGACATGGGATAGAATTCCTGCCATGGTAAGGCCTCCATTAGAATATGCATTCTTGTATTTTTTGAAAGCCCTAAATAGTGATATTTCAGTGATGATACAATCATTGGGAGGTACTAGTCTACCTGATGCATATGAAATAGCTATTAGAGTATAAAACAACTTGATTCAGGCTGGGAAAATAGCACCTAGACCACCAATGCCCATTTTCCCCGATATTCAAGCTTCAATGCCTTTGTCAATCCCATCTTTTACCCCTTTACCTACTACTACAGCATTGCCAAGTACTGCCAATTCTGAAAATGCTACTTCGAGGTCATCACAAGAGTTAAGGGAGATTAAAAATAGCCAACAAAAAATAGAGAACATACTAGAAACTTTTGGGAATGAGCTGGTAAACATCAAGAAGCAGCAGTCCTAGAACAGACAGCCTTATCAACAACCCAGCCAAGGGTAGAATCAGCCTTATCAAGGGCAAAATCAGTCATACCAGGCTAATAGGCCACCTTATCAAAGCAATTACCAGGGTACTAGGTAGAGTGTGAACCAGAGGCCTTTCCAGCCTTATAATCTGGCACCTATTAATGTAGTTAGGGACCTTGTCCCTACTCAGAATAACCTTGCAGTTGAGTATGAATGGTGTTTTCCATGCAACCAACCACAGTCAGGTAGCCTGTTCAAATGGAGTGATAAATCAGGCTTTAATGGTGCAAAATGTTGTAATTTCATAGTCAAACACACCTAATGATGGCACTAAACAATAGCGAGAACAGCCTCAGAATGATACTGCCTTCCTAAACTGGTGGGGAGATGAGTTCTATGGCGTAAACAGAGATGATACTTCAGTTGCAGCAAATATGAGAGCTAAAAATAGGGGTTATGAGATAGGTCAAGCAGCGAATAAAGGAAAAGGAGCTGCTGATCCTTCTGCATCCCAGATTCCCCATATTTTGCAAAGCAATACTCAAGCAACTGCCAAGGAACAACCTCATTTGCAAGCTGATATTGCTGCTACAAAGTCACACCAGAAGGTAAATGTTACTCCACCTTTCAATATAATTGAAAATATGAAGAAGATGAATGTGACAATATCTATGTGGGATTCCTTATCGATCCCAGGTCAAAAAGACATGTTACAATCTGCCTTGTCTGATTTAAAAGTGTCAAATGATGCAACTATTGACCCAACTAGGGCTATTCTTACCAATTCATCCAAGGACAACAGTAAACAGCCAAATAAGAGTGCTAAGCCACTTCCATTTTTTGTGTCTTTAATAATTGGAGACAAGTTAGTACATAACTGTATGGTGGATAGTGGTGCAAGTAGTTATGTAATGCCGAAACAGATTGCAGACCAATTAGGATTGAAATACCAACCCCTTGATAAGGGTGTGCTCCAACTAGATGGCATAGCTATTAACACTGTAGGTGTGATGAAAGATCTAGGTCTCACTCTGTATACCTATCCCAATGTTTCCATTTCTCTAGAGGTGTTCATCATAGATTTACCTCCTCATTTTGCTATGTTTGTCAAGAGAGTTCACAACCAAGATAGGAGGATATTTATCCTCAGACTAGTCCCACATGTTCTTTAGGACCAGATATGGCACAAAAGTGACCCTAAAATCTGAATTGCTTTTCAAATATCACATAGAGCCTTATGTCCCAAGTGTTGTTAATACAAATTGCATTATTTCTAATGATCCCAGGTTTGTTGCTGCTCAAGAACTACAAGATGAAAGTATACCAGAGGTGCTGTTAAAGGAGTGGGCCTTGGAAAATATTGTAGATGATCCTGAAGGACACATTCAAGAAACTGGTATGGGGGTTTACATACTGCACGAACCTGAAACAGAAATTCCAAATCTTGTAAAGAATGCAAAACAGAAGATAGAACAGCAAAATAAGGTATGGAAAATGTACTTTGATGGCTCTAGGAATAGGAATGGATCTGGTGGTGATGTAGTACTTGTGTCTCCACAAGGTGACATATATTATTCTGCTTTCCGTTTTGCTTTTTCGTGTACAAATAACACTGCTGAGTATGAAGGGTTGATTCAAGGTTTACAGTGGGCACAAAAGAGGAAAATTGGTTCTTTGCATGTGTACGGGGACAACGAACTCATTGTAAATTAAGTGAGAGGGCTGCATGTTACAAAAAATAATGTTTTGAAATGTTATAAACATAGGGTATGGGATATGATTGAGGAGTTTGATGCTTTCAATCTAGTCTCTGTTCCAAGAAATCAGAACAATCATGCAGATAGGTTAGCTGTAATTGGGGCTCAGTTCGATATCCCCAGTGATATTCAAAAAGAAAAGGTACAGCCTCATGTGAAAATAGTTGATAGGCCCTCTATTCCTGACAATAAAATTCATTGGCAGGTTTTTGAGAGTGATGAGCAGATTCTGCATTTCCTGTTAGAAGAGGATGAGTTTTCTGTGATGAATCAGAACAAAGTCAAACAACAATATGATGATGATCAAATTGTTCAGTTAAGGACTAATAAGCTGCCTAGAGGATTGGTAACCTTAGAATCCATTTTTGGTACTGATGATTAGCTGAAAAAGAGCAATACTGGCATGCAGGTCAAAGTGGAACATTATGAGGAGCTAGAAATTTTCAAGGGTAAGCTTCTCAAAATTGGTAAAATTTGTTCGCCTGAGGATAGGAAAGCTTTCATTGCTCTTTGTCAAGAATTTGAAGATGTGTTTGCTTGGGATTACTCAGACCTAAAAGGATTTGACCCTCATATCACCCAGTATACTATAGAATTAGAGCCAAGTGCAAAACCTATGAGGTAGAAACAAAGACCTTTAAATCCAAAACTAGAGTCCCTGATGGTTAAAGAATTAACCAAGTTGATCAAAGGAAACATCATTTTTCCAATCAAGCATACGTCTTGGGTCTCGAATCTTGTTCCCGTGAAGAAAAAGAATGGAGAGATTAGGCTGTGTGTTGATTTTAGAGACCTTAATAGAGCCTCTCTGAAGGACCACTACCCACTGCCCTCAATGGAGCAAATTCTGCAAGTAGTGGCTGGTTCAGAAAGATTCTCCTTACTTGATGGTTTTTCTGGTTATAATCAAGTATTAGTCAAGGAGGAAGATCAGTTTAAAACTACTTTTACTACCAAATGGGGCACCATGGCCTACAAAAGGATGCCTTTTGGTCTGTCAAATGCTAGCTCTACTTTTCAGAGAGCTATGGATATGGCTTTCAAAGGTTTGCTTTATAAATTGGTACTTGTGTACCTAGATGACATCACAAATTTCTCTAAGGATGCATCTGAACATTTATTTCACTTGAGGCAAGTATTTGAGAGATGTAAATAGTTTGGGATATCTCTCAATCCCAAGAAAAGCATTTTTGTTGTGCATAAAGGCAAGCTTTTAGGACACATTGTGTCAAAAGAGGGAGTTACCATTGATATAGAAAGGGTAAGAGCTATCTTAGAGCTTCCTTTACCCAGTCACAAGAAGGGATTGTAACGTTTTATTGGCAGAATTAATTCTCTGTAGAGATTTATACCTGATATTACAAATTTATTGAAGCCATTGACCTCTATGCTAAAGAAAAATGTAGTTTTCAGTTGGACAAAACAGGGCAAACTCAGCTTTGAGTCCATAAAAAAAGTGTTATCGGCTGTACGAACTCTAGTAAATCCTGATTTCTCCAAAGATTTTATTTTGTATGCTTATGGCAGTGTAGATACAATTTCTGCAATTCTGGTACAACAGCAAAGTGAAGGCTTTGAGCAGCCAATCGCTTTCTTTAGCCAAGGACTGGAGGAGTATGAACAGAGATATAGTTTCATAGAAAAGTATGTCCTTGCAGTGGTAAGAAATCTCAAGAAGTTTAGGCATCTTATTTCTAACAATACGGTACATTTGATGGTTGCTCACCCTAGTGTGAAAGAGTTCCTGTTAGGTAAGGATGTTAATGAGAAAAGGGCTGGTTGGATTACCAAAGTCATGGAATATGATGTAGATATCAAGATAACCAAGCTCATCAAAGGGAGAGGACTCAGCAAACAACTTGCTACTAGTTCTGAAAATGAAATAGATAAGGAAGAGGAGGTGCTTCTGACCATTGGAGATGAACATCAAGATGATACAGAAGCAATTGGAATAGGTTGGGTTAATAATATAACTCAATTTTTGCAAACTGGTGAATGTCCAGTAGGTTTAGATAGAATCAAGAGAAGATATTTTAGACTGCGGTCTATTCCATATGTTTTAATTAATGGTATCCTTTTTAGAAAAGATTTTAATGGTGTGTTGTTAAGATGCATCGACAATAATCAAACTGACAAGGTGCTGCATGAGTTTCATGATGGAATAGTAGGGGGTCATTTTGCCCCAAGGACTACTGCTTGGAAAATAGTGGGAGCTAGATATTACTAGCCCAGCTTATTCAAGGATGCCCATGCATGGGCTAGAAAATGCGTAAAATGTGCCATTTTTGTAGGCAAAGAAAGGCTGCCAGCTTTACCTCTATAGCCAATTCAAGTAGAACAACCCTTCATGAGATGGGGCATTGATTTTATAGGTCCCATTAGCCCACCATCAAGTGCAAGCCACAAATGGGTACTTACAGCAACAAACTATTTCACCAGGTTGACTGAAGCAGTGGCTTTGAAGGAATCCAATGAGAATGTTGTTTTGAACTTTTATCATGATTTGGTATCCAGATTTGGAGTACCTGAGTCAATTATCTCAGACAATGCTTTAGCCTTTGTTGGATTGAAAATAACTGACTGGGCTGTTAAGAATGCAATCTATTTGAACACTTCGTCAAATTATTACCCACAAGGTAATGGTTTGGCTGAATCTACAAATAAAAAGCTCATAAGGATTATCAAGAAATCAATGGAGGACAACCAGAGGACCTGGCACACCAATCTAAAATCTGCTTTATGGGCAGATAGAATAACTTCGAAGAGGTCTATTGGAAACTCCCCATATATGTTAGTTTATGGAAAAGAGGCAAGATTACCTATGTCTGTAGAGCTGCCAGCATTGGATATCGTGAATCAACTGGAGATGTTTGAAGAAGAATACCCCATGGCTCTCAGATATGCTCAACTTATGGAGATTGAAGAGATTAGAGATAAAACTATGAAAGCTATGGAGTATCATCAGCTTTAGACAAAAAAACTTTTGATAGGAAAGCCACTCCCAGAATGTTTAGGGAGGGTGATATGGTACTCAAATGGGATGAGTTGAAAAGCAGGCCAGGGAAGCACTCCAAGTTTGACAGCATGTGGAGTGGCCCATTTATCATTACTGAATGCAAGGAGCACAATGCATTTCAATTATCAAACATGGATGGAGAAAATTTGCCTATCCCAGTCAATGGGATACACTTGAACAGGTGTTTTGAGGTATGAGTTGCCTTGTAAAGCAGTAGATTAGGTTTCTTACTTTTAATAAGTGTTGCTGCACAATAGTTTAGATCCCTTTTTGTTTTCCTAAGTGTTGTCTAGCATAGTTAGATGGGTTGCTTTCAGCATTTTGCTTTGGTTTTGATCTTCCAAGTGTTCTTCATTGCTGTTATACTAAGTTACTAAGGTCAAGATTGTTTGTCAAAGGTATATCTTTAGTCTCTATGTGACTCCATGCCCAATTGATGCTTAAGGCCACTAGTCTAATTGTTTAGCAGGCAAACATCCCATAGCAGTCACCAAAATGTTGACCTATTTTCCTCTGTCTAGAGTTAAATAGCTCACCTTGTATTTTTCTTGAAAATCCTTTAGAAAGTAACCCTACAAGGCTTAAATCCTTCAAATACTCATGCTATGCCTTGTCAAAAATCTCAAAAATCTTGTTTGAAGAATCCTTGTAGAAAACCCAAAAAAACCCAGAAATCTTTTGTCTTCAAGTGCTTTCTATCATAGAGATTTCTTAGTTTTATACTTAGTCATTTTCATATGCATATGCAATTGTATGTTTCGTTGTATGTTCACATTGTATGTTCACATATACAAGAGAATATACAAAGGCAAATGATACAAGAGGCAGAATATACAAAGGAAATGTGCAAAGGCAGAAATACAAAGGGGGAGATACAATTGGTGGGGTCCGCTTTGTATACAAAGGCAATTGTATCTCATATACAAGTCGCATTGTATATGCAATATTCAAGGTAATGATACAAAGGAAATATGCAAAGTCTATACATAAGCAAGAGATACAAATCCTAGGGCCCACCAATTACATGTATATGCGATTGTATCTTTGTACATACAATCGCACATACAAGGGAATATACATTCCTGATATGCAAGTCCCAGACTCGAGAGGAATATGCATTCTGGTCGATAATAGTACAAATGATTGTATGCATCTTTTTGTTTGTATGTTCGCATTTGTATGTTTAAATATACAGAGGCAATATGCAAGGTCATATACAAAGGGCAAGTACAAGTTCAAATGCATGTTTGTATGCAAGTGTTTGCATGCAGTTTTCCTTTATATATTTCGCATTATATATGCGATATACAAAGGTTAGATACAAAGGCAATGTACAAAGTGGACCCAGCTAGAAAATGTAAATTGGTAAACTCAAAGGTGGGGTCCGTAGTTTGTATGTTAAGTGCATTGTATATCCTGATATGCAAGGGGAAGAGATACAAGCTGGACCTGTTGCAAAGTTCCAATATAGTTGATAGTCTCCTTTGAGTTCCGCATTGTATGCATGGTCTATTGTAAATCAGATACAAGCATATAAAAAGGCACATGCAAGGGGATTTTTGGCATGACAATGACCATCGGTGGCTCAACTCGTATTCTTCCCAATAGCCCAATATATATCACAGTCGTATATGTGATATGCATATGTAGATGCAGTTTGACCGCAACTTTGACCGTGAATATATTCCACATCCTGGCAAATTTTGACATGCTTCAAAAGGCAAAAGTGCTTATTTTTGTCTCCTCTTTCATCTAGCGGGCTTTTGAGGAGGATATTTTCACTTTCAAAATTTGGATCTAGATTTGCATGCTTTGGTGACTGGACGTTTCAGCGACCATTTTTGCATATGCAAATGCAGATATTCGTTGCATTTATGGGTGCAGGTTTATGATTGAACAACTTACATTGAAACTCAAAATATCTTCCATCTGCCTCTACTCCAAATATTTTTATGCCATGAATTCTTGTACGTGGATGTCCCTTAGATGCAGATATTTTCCTGATACAACCCATGGGGTGATTTTATTGTAATAGACTTAGGTCAAATAAAAAATGCTATATATGCATTGGAATGAGATGTAAAAAGGTTGGAAATTTTTTTAGCATTTTGTCTTTCTGTTTCCAAACAGAACTTTTCCTCTACTGTAACTATGCCTTCTTATTGAATATATGCAAGTTATTTTTACCTCTTTCACTAATTTTTAGTTTAGTGTGAATCTGCATGTGATTGTCTGTGAACATCTTCATTCCTTTCAATCATTTTGTTTCTTACCCCTACTAGAATCATCTAAATATGTATATATCTACTTGCTATATCTAGTTGTGTTTTGCATTTTCTCAGTTCTGTGAAGATTCTTTTATTCAACTTGGTGAATCACCCTTTATTTTCAAGTTTTCCTGTTCCATCTTTCATTTTAAAAGCATTCCCTCTCCCTTTTCCTCTGCAAAATCAGTAGATTTTAGGTGATAACCAGTTATGGAAGCTGGCCTTCTCCAGAGGTTCTTTCCAAACACAGGTGACCCATAGACTGTGGAAAGATCCCATGTTTCTCCAGATTGCTAAAGTTTTTATAACTGTAGCAAGGGTGCAAGTTTGAGAGATAACAGAGCTATCTGGAGCTTTCTTTCCAAAACTAAAATTTGGAGTTGTCCACAATGCCCAGGCTATCTCCCAGGCATTCAAAACTCTCTTTGGACAATGGTTTGGTAAAAATGTCTAGAAGCTGTTGCTCAGACCTACAAAATTTCATTTTGATTTCACCATTGTAAACTAATTCTCTTTGAAATGATCCCTGATTTCAATGTGCTTGCTTCTTCCATGAAAAAACTAGATTCTTTGTTAAAGAAATTGTTGAAACATTGTCACAAAATATAGTTGTTCCATTCTTTTGTTCTTCCTTCAAATCTTCTAAGATCCTCCTTAGCCAAATAGATTGGTATGCTGCTACATGTACTGCTATATACTCAGCCTCAGCTGTAGATAGGGAAACTATGGGTTGTTTCTTGGAAGTCCATGTAATGACTCTCGATCCCAAGTGAAATACATATCCAGATGTGCTCTTTCTATCATCTACACTCCCTGCCTAATCACTATCCATGCAACCAACCAACCCAAAAAACATTTGTTGTACTATACAAAATACCATATCCTTTGGTTCCATTCACATATCTCAGGATTCTTTTACCTGCTTGCGAATGTGACTCTTTTGGAGTCTCCATAAATCAAGAAATCAAACTTACACCATGCATTATATCAGGTCTAGTTGTTATTAAATACATCAAGCTTCCAACCAAACTCTTATACATGGTCGGATTCACATTGCTGCAACAATCTTCCTTGTTCAACTTTAGACCTATGGCTATTGGTGTGGGGGCAAGCTTACTATCTTGCATCCTAAACCTCTGCAAGATCTCTACTACATACTTTGCTAGAGAGATAAATATACCATCATGCATTTGTTTTACTTCTATGCCTAGAAAACACCTCAAGAGACCTAAGTTTGTCATTTCAAATTCTCTTTTCATGGCCTCTTTAAGATCAACAATGAGGAAATCATCATCTCCTGTAAAAACTAAATCATCAACATACAAGACAACAATTATGATCTTACCATCAGTTGTCTTGATGTAAAGAGTGGACTCACCATCACATTTGCTAAATGCATTATTCAACAAATATGAGTCAATCCTATTGTACCATGCCCGTGGTGCATGCTTTAGCCCATACAGAGCTTTCTCCATTTTGTATACCTTGTTTTCTTGACCCAAAACTTCATAACCAGGTGGTTGCTCCACATACACTCCTCTTTCAACATTATATTCAAGAAGGCAGACTTCACGTCCATTTGATACACCTTCCACTTGTGTTGGCCTGCAATTGCTATGACCACCCGCATGGTTTCCATACTTGCAACTAGATCATATGTCTCATTATAATCTCCCCCAAACTATTGTTTGTACCCCTTGACAACTAATCTTGCCTTATGCCTTTCTATTCTTCCATCACCATTGCTCTTGGTCTTATAGACCCATATCACTCCAATGAGGTGCTTGTTGGGAGGCAAATCAATTATCTCCCATATTATATTCCTCTCTATTGCATCTATCTCCTCATACATGGCTTCACACCACTTCTTTTCTTTCATAGCATCCTCAAAATAAATTGGATCATTATGAGAAAATAATGCAAAATTCATACTTTCATCAAATTCTTCATCATACCTTTCATTTTTGTAGATCTCCTTTAGACTCTTGGTCTTTCTTGGCATTAGGGAGGCAAGAGTGGGGTCTAAACTCTCACTACTCTGTTATGTTGTGCAAACTCTATCTGGAGCTGTCTACAGCTCCCTGTCTATGTCTTGAGTGGTCTGGAGCTATTGGGAACTCTGTGTATAGAGCTCTACGCCTATCTATATTCTGTGTCAGGAGCTCTCTGGAGTTGTCTACAAGGATCCATTGTTGCAAGGTGTGACCCTTGGTCTCCTTGTTCAGCGCTGCGCTGTGGTGGTTTGCGACAAGGGCTTAACTACCTCCCATGCTTGTTAAGTCAAGTGGTTGTATCAGGCATTAAAAGGTCAATCTTTTAGTGCAATGGTAGCTAACAATTGGTATCAGAGCTGAGGTCACAAGTTCAAACCCCGCACTTGTATTGGGGGGATTGTTGCAAGGTGTGACCCTTGGTCTCCTTGTTCAGCGCTGCGCTACGGTGGTTTACAACAAGGGCTTAACCGCCTCCCATGCTTGTTAAGTCAAGTGGTTGTATCGAGCATTAAAAGGTTGATCTTTTGGTGCAACGGTAGCTAACATCCATAACATCATCTTGCTTCACTTCATACTCCTTTTCTCCATCAATCACTATTGTTGGGAGCTGTATAGAGCTGTCAATATCCGTCAAGTCATCCCATCACTCATTCTCTAAGAACTCCACGTCTCTACTAATAACTATTTTCTTGGTGACTAGGTTATATAGCCTTTAGGCTTTGGACTCTTCACTATAGCCCATGAAGATGCACTTCTCACCCTTGTCATCCAACTTTTGCCTCTTCTCTTTTGGCACAAGTGCATATGCCACACACTCGAACACTCTCAAGTGCTCAACCATCCACTTGCATTTCATCCATGCCTCTTATGAAATCTTGTCATGAACTACCTTTGTAGGACTTCTATTTATCAAATATATTGTTGTTACTATAGCTTCACCCCAATATTCATTTGGGAGTCTCTTGGCTTTAAGCATACTTCTTGCCATCTCCACAATGGTTCTATTTTTCCTCTCAGCCACTCCATTTTGCTGCAGAGTATATGTTGTTATTAGGTCCTTCTTAATGCCATGTTACTTTCAAAAATTCACAAACATATTGGAGTTATACTCTCCCCCTTTATCTTACCTTAGGACCTTGATGAAATGTCCACTCTCCTTTTCAGCCTATGTCTTAAACACTTTAAACTTGTCAAATGCTTCAGATTTATGTTGTAAGAAATAAACCCATGTCTTATGGCTATAGTCATCTATGAAGGTCATAAAATATTGGCTCTTACTAAGGATGGAAAAAATGAACTTCGTATCTCGCCATGGAAACATGAGATCCCCGGAGGATGGAACAAATGAAGGATGGAACAAATGAACTTCGTGTCTCGCCATTGAAGGCAGATTCTCAGAGGATGGAAGGAACGAAGGATGCAACAAATGAACTTCGTGTCTCGCCATCGAAGGTAGATTCCCAGAGGATGGAAGAAATGAGGATGGAAGAAATGAACTCCGTATTTCTGATCTCATAGTGACAACTAAACTTCCGTAGAAAAACTAAGAAAATGAACCATGCTCCCAATCCAAAACTGAAAAAACTATAAGTCCTTGGCCAAAATCCCTGACCTTCAGGAATTTGCACTCCAGGGCAAATTTTGTCCTAAGCGCAAAATCCCTGACCTTCAAGAATTTGCACTCCAGGACAAATTTTGTCCTAAGCGCAAAATCCCTGACCTTCAGGAATTTGTGCTCTAGGATAAATTTTGTCCTGAGCGCAAAATCCCTGACCTTCAGGAATTTGCGCTCCAAGACAAATCCCTCCAGTTATCAAACAAAAGACTTCAATCTGTCATGGGATGTTTAAACTCAAAAATTCCTGTAGAACGATGCTCCTCACCCAATCATGAATGCAACTGAACAACTTGATCCAAGACTTGTAGGAGGACGTGCCAGGCAGATTCCAACTCCTTCCGGGAGTTTCAGCTTGAATGAATTCCTGTCCACAGAAAGCAAAATTGCAACCTTCCATCTGAGTAAGATTCCATAGGAGAAAATATTCCAAGACTTAGCTGGATTTTAACAAAAGTTAAGGGATCATGCTAAGGAAGAAAATCCTAAACCTCAAGAAATCCCCGACGTCGCAAAATCCCAGACATCAGGAATTCCCTGACATTGCAAATTCCCCGACATGCCAAATTTCCCGACATTGCAAAATCCCTGACATTCATAAATCCCCGACCACCAACATGGGAGAAAAGGACAAAAAACTAAGTTGGCCAGTGATAAAGTTGGGCAGCTAAATTTGTTTTCCTCTAACCCAGGTTGGCCAAGTGGCAAAGAAGGACAACTTACCTATAAAAGGGGCAGCACCCAAGTCATTTCTAATCATTCCAATTTAAATCCAAAGCAGAAAACTACATTCTAGGAGTAGAAATTCATTCTTCAAGGGCAGAAATTCATTCTCCAGGACAAGTGGAATTCCAGGATGAGTAGGAATCCCCAACTCCCAAGAATCCCCGACCAACTAAAATTCTTCCAGTCCATGCCTAGTAACCCTGGAATGAAGGAAAAGTTAGTCGAGTATGAAGAATGCCAGAGAATGAGGGAAATCCTTTGTTTATTCAGGAATTTATAAGTGAAATTGATCAAAACTTGCAAAATCATTCATGTTTCATTTCATATTGCATTGCATTAAGGGATTTTGTGCATCGTGACTATTCGAGGTTTCCATTGTTTTGCAAGAATCCAAGACGAGGATAAGTTCCATGAGGAGGATGAACAAGGATGATCCGGGGCAAGCAGGATGGATGCAGGGAGTTCAAGCGCCGGAAATGATGACCATTTCAAGGATCCAGAAGTTCTGACAATAAGAAGACTACACATGCATATCGAGGGAAGGGAAGGCAACATCAAAGATTCTAGTTCAGTGACAAGGAGACTTCGTACAAAGGGATAAGGAAGAGCAAGATGTCCTTCCAAAGATTTCAAATGACAGAGAATGCCTACATCAAGGATGGCAGAATGGGAGAAATCACTCCAAGTCTAGTATCAAGGATTCCAGTTCCAGACAAGAGGATCAATCCTTGGAAAACCAAGAGGATACACTTCAAGTTCACCATCCATCAAGAAGAACGGGAATCCACGCCAAGGATGAGGAATTCCAACCCAGGAATCCAGGACAGGAAATCCTATTCCATGACAGGGAATTCCAACTCAGGAAGGAATTCCATTCTAGGACCCTAAGGAAAGTACGCCCCTGCTCAAGAAAGGATTCCTCCACATGAAAATCCTATTCACCCTAGAATCTACGCTTAGGATAAAGGGCTCCAGGACATCATGGAATTTCAGACTAAAGAACAAGAGGAAGTTCTAGACAGATAGGACAATCCTATCCAGGAGTCCTAGACAAGTGGCGACCAGGACAACTGGAAGTTTTCCTTACACATTCTGACGACCAGGACAGGTGGCAATCTCCTACATGAACAACCTGATGACCCCACTTGCTTTTCTAGGGTTTATGACCCAGGGCACATGTTTCAAGGAAATCTGATTTCCTTTTGCCCTAAGATATTTTTGAGAGCCTATATAAACGCTGAGGGATGCTTCATTTTATCTCTCTTTTTCTGATTTTATCATCTTGATGCTCTTAGAGCACCTTAGTAACTAGCTTTTATTTCTGCATTATTCTTCCTAAGCTGAAACTCCAAAGATCAGTCAGATTGTTGTAATACAGACTTCTAAAGCAATAATATATGCATTGAAGAATGGTGTTCATATATTTCTTTGGATTTTTGGCATGGTCTTATTGATTTCTTGGAGCAAATCTGAAAGATATTGAAGTTCTCTCTTATATTTTCTTACTTTCATTAGATAGATGCGATGGAAATGTTCTTGTTGAATGATTGAAGTTGATTTGTTCATACCATTTATGATCTGTGGCTTGCAATTCACTTTGTATGGTTAGTCTGAATGTGATCTATACTTAACTCCGGCGGTTTCTGTATGATTAGTTCCATGTTCCATGACAGGATAGTATGAAAACCTCTACCTCTACCCCAGAAGATTGCACCATCCCTGCCTAGTTGTTGTCTCATGGCAAAGAAGAGGACTGTTTCTAGTTTCATCTTCAACAACAGTCATTTCCATTAATTAGATTCCCAAACCCTTACCTCATCTTTTGCATTTTCTTTTAGATTTTCACTAGGATTAGTTTTCTAGAAGCTTCATTGCCAAATCATCTGCCTAAACCAAAGAGTGGAACCTAGGAATTCCAAGCTGTCCATTTGTGAAAGAGTTCCATTCGCCCACAAGTCTGAGTCCCAAGAGTGTATTCCATGTCTACGGAGTAAGCCCACATAAGTCCCCCTCGTGATTACTAGTGAATCACATCATTCCACTGAGTCTATCCCTATGCATGTCAAGACCTGACACAAAAGGAACCTTGGAGCAGTCTCATTCGATCACGTAGTTAGCATCTGAGAAGCTTTATTCAAGAGAGGATAGGATACTCTATGTTTTATTCTAATGTTGTTGTAGTCACAAAAACCTCCTCAACATAAATTGGCACTAGAAGGAGGGCAAAACAAAGGTATTGTTCCATTCAAAGACATTGATTTCACTAGCACGCCCCTCTCTTCCAACGCTCAACATAAATTGGTGCTAGAAGGAGGGCCATTCAAGGAATTACTCCATTCATTCTGGGCATGAACTACGAATTGTCCTGTTCATTCCAAGGCTGGAAGAAGGATTACCTTATCCACCTCGAGTCATTTCTCCATCAAATGCTCAACAGAAGGAGGGAAAGTTGAATGAGCTCTGAACTGTGAATGCGGAACCAAAGTGAGCTTTCAAGGGAGAACTTGAGATTTGCCAGATCTCATCATATGTGGGAAATACCAAAAAAAAAGTAAAAAATTTAGAAAATAAAAGAAGACATGGATTTCTAAGGACCTTCAAGGCAATTCTATACGGATCATCCTCAAGTTAACCTTTTGCAGCTTTGGTGGACCCTGAATGCACAACTTCACCCTAAGAGCTTGGATGACTTTGCATCACGGAAGGGATGTAGAACCCACGAGACCAAGGGACACGATGAAATGTATTGTCTAACATTTCTATCTAGGATGGAATTAGCAGTGCAAGGGAAAATTCCCTTTTCATAGGTGCATGAGCCAGTTGTTCCTATGAAAGTAGTGCCTGACGTTCTCTTTAATGAAAGGGAGTTCTTCAGGAGTTTCAAGGAAATGATCAAGAAGATATTGATCATTGAGAAAGATTTGCCTGCAGAAGACTTCTTGATTCCAAGAGGATGGTGTAGGATTCATAACACAGCCCATTCAGAACTCACCTGTTCATCTTGTGTGGAAGCTATTCGTCAAGTTAAGAAACAATTGAGGTTGGAAGAGGAATCCAAGACAATATTAAGATTGGACATCTTGTGGAGCAAGTGTCTTCAAGAAATCAATTATCCATCCAAAGGAGAAGACTTTCCCATTCCATCCAATAGTACAGACAGTACAAATGGCTCTGACAATTAAAATACTATTGAGGAGAACAAATTTGCATATCTTCTTCCAAGAAAGAAAGAGCCTGCTGAACGAGAAGTTGGAAAAGTATTAGAAGATGTCCAAACAAATGCAAGTGATGAGCAAGGTGTTGATTCATCCATCAAAAATGAAGGTGACCCCAGTCCATTGCAAGAGGAAGAAATCCTTGACGAACACCCATCCATGCTACAAGAGGTCATCGAGAATGAAATGCAAGAAATTTCAAGCATCCTTGGAGAGGAAGACAACCTGATGGATATGCCGAATGAAAAGGTACCAGCTATTGAGTCCAAGGAAGGAGAACAGTTTGAAGGGGCGCTGGAAGATCTAAGAAGGGAAGTGCCTGAACAACTTTTGCCAAAGTTATTCCAAGATGAATGGATTACTGCAAGAGGAATGATCCATCATCAACTACGACCTCCTGACACACTAATGGAGATTGAACAAATTCCACTGGAAGACAAAGTATCCCAGGTTGTCTCTTTCCCTATCATTAGTTGTGAAAGTTATGAATTTGATTATGGAAATTTAGGAAAAACAACTTGTTTGTGGATTAATCATGGTCCTTTTGAATTGCCACAATTGATAATCCTGCATGAAATTTTGCTTGAATATGAGAAATGTAGTGTGTAAGATGTTTTCTCTGAATTCAAGGATGAATTTGCTAGATTTCAAACAATCACTTACGCATTATTACTCCTATTCATTTTGAGAAATCATGCTAAATCATGTATATATTTAGATCTTTTAAGTCTTGTTCACTCTTTGCTTATGGTTAGATAGGTTTCTTTTCAGTTTGCTTTAGCTTAGGTTTGCTTTCCATAGAGAGGATGTCTCTGAATTTGGTGTATAGCTCGCTTCAATAAGTTGTTTTCCAGGGTTCCCAACCTGTGAAAGGAGGTGTTGAACTTCTAAAACACAATCTGGCACTTCCACCATAAGACTCATTCCTTGGATAAATTGTTCATGAAATTTCTTGAATCTTTAGGATAACTTTTCTTTAGCTTATCTTCTGTTAAGATTGGTACTTAACTCGAGATTAGAATCATACATTACATCTCAACATGAATATCTTTGATTATATGTTTAAAATGCTTAAATCTTTAAATGAACACTTCCTAGTTTTCCTTTGAGAAACTCGTATCAAACAGATGCATTCGCTGTGAGCTCCATCCTTAGTGTTTGGATAACATGTTGCTTGCCCTTGGAAGAGAAATTGACTGTTTAGAATAACTTGAAGTATGTTGAGATCTCATACCTTACACACTAAAGAAATTTGGGAGTCGCTAGGAGAGACTTTGTGATCTTACATTAAGTGAAAAATCCATGGTCCACCTTTGCTGCCATCAAAATTCCACACCCAACTATCTGAGTTATCAACGTAACCTGTGCCGTCAAAAAGCATATGTTACAAGGGTAGCAGTACTGCATTGTACTCTGCCGAATTCTAGCTTAAATGTAATACAGAGGAAAAAGAAAAACAAATATAAAAAGAACGAAGCACTCAATCACACACTATAACTTAGTTAGATGGACAATCGAGCAATCTCTACCGGGGCTATGGATGATCACTGGCAGTGGGGCTCTACTCGAGTGGAATTATGAGACAAACCCGTTGGGGCTATGAATGCTCACTGGCAGCGGGGCAATGTCTAGGTAGTTCAGGAGGTGCGTACTAATCACGTAACTTAATGTGAAGGAACTTTGATGACCCTAGTTTCTTACAGATGGGAATAAACGCAATCGCATACACTGGATCTTTAGGATATGAATGGTTGTACTAACCCTTTGATTTTAAAGCCTCAACCAAGTCTTCATGTTTATCTAACTTAACGTGTGGGTGTGCACAGGGATGTTTGAAGTCATGACTTATGTTTATCATTGAAGCACTTGAAGAACTTTAAAAGAAAATGTTTCTTTAATGCAATAGCAAAGATGGATGTCTTGATATAACCTATGACTCTCTTCTCCTTTTGAGTATATTTCTTAACTGATAGATGGCCTTAAGGAAGTTGTATTGTTGATCTCGAGTTTTGAGTGGACCTTTTATCCTTGGAATGTTTAGGAACATTTGTTCAAAGGTGGCGCTAGATGTTGTGACATTTTCACATATCGCCCCATTGCAAATGGGGACCCCCTCTTTTGCTCGCTTTCGCCATCATTTTTGCTTTGATCTTGTAGTTTCTTGCCCAAATCCATGAAGCTAGGAAAGAATGTCCAAGCAGTTAGCTCACAGGGAACATTAGGAATGCTTGAAATAGTGAATTTCTCCTGAGGATGAATAATACCCTACCTATCATTCCTCAATTAAATCTGGATAGTCCATGGACGGAATCCATCATCCCCGTAGAAGTCCAAATCCTTCGCTCTCAGCATAAGACTCTGTGATGAATAAGGAATCCTGTTCCAAGACTCCAATCCAGAAGTTCCTGTTCCAAGACTCCAGTCCAGAAGTCCCTGTTCCAAGACTCCAGTCCGGAAGTTCCTGTTCCAAGACTCCAGTCCAGAAGTCCCTGTCCAAGTCCCAGTTCCAGGGTCTCTATCCAAAAGTTCCTGTCTGGATTCTTGTCCCGAAGTTCCAATCTAGTATCCTGAATTCAACAAGGCTTGTCATTTCCATGTCAAAATCCATCTTTCCACCTTAGAACCCTCTCCATTCCCGGCATGGAACTCAATTCTAATCTTGTTCCAAGACTCCATGTCCCACTTAAAAAAATCATTCCCAGACTCCAGTCCAAGAATCCAGCCCAGAGGTCCAATCCAGAGTCTAGTTTGGAAGTGCCTATCCCGGAGTCTTGTTCAAGGAATTCCTGCCTGGAATCCTGTTCTAAGTTTTATCCATATTCTTATCTTGACTAGACAAAAAAATTCAACAAGAACTGTCACTCCTTGGAATGATCATCCTTCAGCCATGGAACTCAGTTCCAGGCTCGACAGCTCCAGTCTGGAAGTTCAATCCAGGGGGTATCCTTCAGATCCCAATTCAGCACTCAACCTCATTTCAAAAACCCAGAAGATTCTCAAATCAATAGGATTCTTCAGGAACTTAGGGCAATTTCAGAAAAAAATCAGTATTCAAGAGTATCCCTCCGCAAGGCTAGAAGTGCAATAGGAACATTCCTGGTCACATATTCCAGTACCTACTGGAATATGCGCCCAAGGAGGAAATTTATCCCTGGTCGCATAATCTAGTAGGTACTGGATTATGTGCCCAGGACAATTTTTTGTCTTGGTCGCAAAATCTAGTACCTACTGGATTTTGCGCGCCAGGACTGGAAGTATCCAGTTCTGCCTTCAGTCCTGTCCAGTCAATGCAGTTGCCTTGAAAATCATTCTCTGATTCCTCTGTGGATGTTTGAATCTTGGAATTCACAGTCAAAAGATGGAAGAAACGAACTCCGTATCTCACCATGGAAATCAGATTCCCGAAGGATGGAAGAAACGAGGATGGAAGAAATGAAAGATGGAAGAAACGAAGGATGGAACAACCATGGAAATGAGAGATTCCCGGGGGATGGAAGAAACGAAGGATGGAAGAAACGAACTCTTTATCTCACCTCAAAAATAAGAGATTACTCCGGGATGGAAGAAATGAAGGATGGAAGAAACGAAGGCTCAGTATTTCTGATCTCATGTCGACAACTGAACCTCCGTAAAAACAGCTAACGTATACCTACTGCAAAACTAAAATCCCACTCAAAATTGAAGAAAAGATATTTCCAAGGCCAAAATCCATGAAACTGGACAGGCAAGGTCAAAAGCACAGAATGCTACACATGATGAAATGTGCGCTCCTGGACAAATTTTGTCCTTGGGCGCAAAATCCTTTACCTCTAGAAATGTACGCCCTAGGACAATTTTTGTCCTTGGGCGCAAAATCCTTGACTAGTGGAAATTTGTGCTCCTAGGGAACTTAGCCATTTTTCAGTGTCTTTCTTATACTTTAAATATTTTTCAATATACCTTTCAGGATGTTTGAGATAGGTCTCGAATCCACCAGATTTAACATGCAAAATCTAGAATTTGGAGGATCCACTAGATTTCAGACTTAGTCAAATTTTCAGGATTTCAGGCTACCATACTTAGCCAATTCCAAACAGGGAAGTTACAAAATCATTCAAACAAACTTCGTATCTCGCCTTGGAAATAAGAAATTCTGCAAGGATGGAACAAACGAAGGATGGAACAAACGAACTTCGTATCTCGCCATGGAAACATGAGATCCCCAGAGGATGGAACAAACGAACTTCGTGTCTCGCCATTAAAGGTAGATTCTCAGAGGATGGAAGGAACAAAGGATGGAACAAACGAACTTCGTGTCTCGCCATCGAAGGTAGATTCTCAGAGGATGGAAGAAACGAGGATGGAAAAAATGAACTCCATATTTCTGATCTCATAGTGACAACTAAACTTCCGTAGAAAAGCTAAGAAAATGAACCATGCTTCCAATCCAAAACTAAAAAAACTATAAGTCCTTGGCCAAAATCCTTGACCTTTAAGAATTTGTGCTCCAGGACAAATTTTGTCCTGAGCGCAAAATTCCTGACCTTCAGGAATTTGCGCTCCAGGACAAATTTTTGTCCTGAGCGCAAAATCCCTGACCTTCAGGAATTTGCGCTCCAGGACAAATCCCTCCAGTTATCAAACAGAATACTTCAGTCCGTCATGGGATGTTTGAACTCTGAAATTCCTGCGGAACGATCCTGATGCAAAGCATATGCCCAGCTAAAGCGTGTGAACTAGTTCAAAAACCTCTTTGGAGCCTACAAGACAGCCAAAAGAAACTATATCGGCAAGACTTTTGAATTGTCTCACCGATGTTTACCCACTCTTGCCTATCGGCAAGACAGTCCACCGTCGGTCAAGCTAAAATCTCCTTCACCGATGCATATTTCTCCCCGATGAGCTTTCCATCGGCAGGACCACAGCAATGTCTCACCGAAATATACAAACCCATTGAACCAATGAACAAGTTCAATCCTGAGGTTCAACGGCTAGGTTCAACTGGCAAGTTCAAACTGAAGGTTCAATACCGATACCTTCTTTGTTGGCAACACAAATGTCATTCGCACCGATGACTTCTAACACACATTCTTTGACTTTGAACCCTTGAACCATTGAACCGATGAATCAGTTCAATCCGCAAGTTCAACGGCGAGGTTCAACGCCGAGGTTCAACTGGCGAGATTCGGCCTTCTCCTTCGGTGAGACTTCTAACTGTCGGGTTGAACCATTGGTTCAACGGAGAGGTTCAATGCCAAGGTTCAATGCCGAGGTTCAACTGGCGATTGGAAATACACCCCTTCCTTACTGTCGGCAAGACCTATGTTATCGGCCTAACCTAAGATCCTTCCACCGACACCTCCTTTCTCGCCGATATAACTATTTTGGCCAGACCCCTCTCCACTCTCACCGATCGGTGTGGCCTTCTGCTGTCGGCCCACGAACAATTTCTCAGGCCGATGCTTATACTCACGCCGATGTATATTACATCGACCACACTCCTCCATCGGCAATACAGTTGGAAACTCACACTGATGTCTCCAAAACATACATTTCAGGCTTGAATTGGTCCCTGACCTGGCCAGCAATATACATATAGGTACAATTGATGAACAACACACAAACTCAAATGCTTCCTACAGCATACAAAATAAACTTAAGAACACAGATGCCATTCTTGTAGCAACATTATACACCAAGGAGGACTTTGGAGCGGTCCAGTAATTTTAAACCAAACAAAATTTGAATAAACAAAACTATTTTACAGATCCATTCCACTGATTTCGTAGAAATCCACCAGTGGAATGGATTTATCTAGTTAATTTGACCACAGAGACACAAAACTATATTCTATACAGACTCTACACAGAAGAAATGTATACACAGAATATCTACACTAGATATTTACACAGTATTTAGAATCTGGAAGGAAAATAAATTGCAAAACTTCTATTCCTCCTTGATGTTCAGAAATTTACATTGGACTATTCTGAACCCAGAGCCCAAAACTACCACACCTCCTTCTCCAAAAGGTTTTCCTCTTTTTATCTTTCCTAATGCGAGGGACTGACATTCCCCTCTGTTTCTGGGATTTGATCTTTTCAAAATTATAGGTGGAAACCCTTAATCTATTACAAATGACATCTGTTTTGCATAGGACAGCAGAACTCTTAAAGCTAAGACACCTTGATTATCTTTCCCTTAATCCAAACTGTTAATAAATGTCAAGTTTGGAGTTTACCAACATGAAATGCTAATAGAGAATCTTATATTTTTGAAGATGCTATAAGGTAACATGAAATGTTAAATTAAAATTAGTCTTCTTCTCCTTCCTCTTGTGTATATTGGTCCTGTTGAAGGGGTGCACCTGCACCATACTCCCCGGGAGAAGAGATCTCAAGCCCCTTTGAGATCAGGGTTGGTAGGTCTACACCATGATTGGAAATCTGATTAGCAGTCATCCAAACTACCTCTGAATCTGGTTGTCCTTGCCAGGCCACCAAATACTCCAAGTATTCTTTGTTTCTGGTCTTTTTGAGTACTCGTGAGTCTAAAATGTGGTGCAACTTTGGTGGATCATGCTTCGGAATGTCATCAGCTGCTGCCTGCAATGGTTCCTATTCTACATCTACACTTGGTTTGTATGGAGTCAAATCATAGACATTGAAAATTGGGGACAATCCCAGATCAGGAGGAAGTTGGATCTCATATGCATTCTGTCCACACTTCTTTAAAATTTGACATGGTCCAATCTTTCTCTGCATTAGCTTAGTATACTTACCTTTGGGGAGCCTTTCCTTTTTCAGATTTACCCAGACCAAATCTCCAACTGCAAACTGTAAATCTCTTTTCTTCTGGTCAGCATATGTTTTGTACTTCATGGTAGCCTGTTAGAGTTGGTGCTTGACCTGATCATGTACTTCTTTAATAGCTGAAGCAAAAGCTTCACCATCTGCACTAATAGGTTCTCCTACAGGTAGATCTCTCAGCTCCAGAATACCCCTTGGATGAATTCCATACACTATCTGAAAAGGTGACTTTCCTGTACTTTTATTGATGTTGTCATTATAAGAAAATTCTGCTTGTGGGAGGATATTATCCCATTTCTCTCCATGCTACCTGGTTAAACACCTGAGTAGGTTACCCAATGAACGGTTAACAACTTCAGTCTGCCCATCTGTTTGAGGATGGTAGGCTGATGAGAAAGATAAATTAGTTCCCAACTTTTTCCAAAGAGTTCTCCAGAAGTGGCTTATAAACTTCACATCTCTGTATGATACTATGTTCAATGGTAAACCATGTATTCTCACTTTCTTTGAAAAACAAATCAGCGACATATGAAGCATCATAAGTGGTTTTACATGGCAAGAAATGTGCCATTTTACTGAATCTGTCTACTACCACAAAAACACTATCATATCCTTTCCTTGTCCTAGGCAAACCTAGTACAAAATCCATGCTTATGCTCTCCCATGGCCTAGAAGGAATGGGTAATGGCTGATACAAACCTGCATTTGTGGATCTTCCTTTGGCTTTCTGACATATTGCACATGCTTCCACAAATTTTCTCACATCTGACTGTAACTTAGGCCAATAGTAATGTCTTTTTACCAGATCAAGAGTTTTATCAAGACCAAAATGTCCAGACAGAGCCCCACAATGTTTTTCCTGAATAATATTCAGTCTCATAGAACATCTGGGAATACACAGTTGTCCACCTTTGAAAAGTAATCCATCTTGGATCAGAAATTCAGAAAACTCAACATGATATTTGTCTCCAAAAGAAGTACATACCTTATAGATCTCTCCAAAGTCTTCATCATCTGCATACATTGTCTTCAACGAATCAATCCCAACACTCTCCAATTGGATCTGATTTATGGTCAGTACTCTCCTGCTCAAAGCATCTGCTACTTTGTTCTTAACCCCTTTCTTGTGCTTGAGTGTGAAAGTCAAAGCTTGCAAAGTTTCCACCCATTTCATGTGTCTATGGTTCAGTTTCACTTGACTGTTTAAGAAACTGAGGGCCTGATTATCTGTGAACACTACGAATTCTTTGGGCATCAAGTAATGCCTCCATTTCTTAAGTGACTGGACTAGAGCATACATCTCCAAATCATAGGATGAGTATCTCTTCTTGGCATCATTTAATTTCTCACTGAAGAATGTAATAGGCCTACCTTCTTAGCTAAGTACTGCTCCAATAGCAATATGACTTGCATCACATTCTACTTGAAAAATCTTGCTGAAATCAGGAAATGTAAGAACTAGTTGTTGTGCAATCTTCTTCTTCAACGTTTCAAAAGAATTATCTGCCTCCTTTGTCCATGTAAACTTGCACTTCTGTCCTCCCTTTATAGTGTCAAGCATGGGTGCACAGATATGACTAAATCCCTTTATAAACTTCCTATAAAAGGTTGCTAATCCATGAAAACTTCTAACATCATGCACAGTTTTGGGTGTTGGCCAAGACAGTATGGCACTTACCTTTTCTGGATCCATTCTCAGTTTGTTATGTGAGATAACAAATCCTAAGTAGATGATTTCTTCCTGCAGAAACAGACACTTTGCTAAATTTATCATTAGCTGCTCTTCATGTAACCTTTTGAGAACCAAGTCTATATGGATGAGGTGTTCTTCCCTCAGATTGCTAAAAATCAGGACGTCATCTAGATATACTATGACAAATTTACCTATGAACTCTCTCAAGACCTCATTCATCAATCTCATAAAGGTACTAGGAGCATTGGATAAACCAAAAGGCATGACCTTCCACTCATATAACCCCTCATTTGTCTTGAATGCTATTTTCCACTCATCACCAGGTCTAATCCTAATCTGATGATAACCACTCTTTAAATCTATTTTGGTGAAGTATTTAGCACCTCCTAAACAATCAAGTAAATCTTCTATCCTAGGGATTGGAAACCTGTACCTGATTGTTATCTTGTTGATAGCCCTTGAATCAGTGCAAAGTCTCCAAGTGCCTTCCTTCTTTGGTGCTAGTACAGCCGGTACTGCACATGGGCTTAAACTTTTGCCAATTAGGCCTGTCTGCAACAACCCTTCAATTTGTCTTGCTACCTCTGTATTCTGATCTGGAGTGAGCTTATATGCTACTTTGTTTGGAAGTGTAGATCCTAGGATCAGATCTATACAATGGCTGATTTCTCTTATAGGTGGTAAGGAACTTGGCATCCCATCAGAACTAATGCCTTTGTACTTGTCCAATAGCTCTTGGACAGCTGGTTCTATGGAATTTTGTCTCTTTTCTCCCTTGACTTCTTTCTACTGTTCCTTGTTTACCTTTAGGCAAGGAATTAGAGCATATGTATCTGCTCCTTCTTCTCTTATCTCTTTCATGAATTGTCTTCCTTCTACCATCATCACTTTAACCTCTTTTCCTTTTGTCTCCACCTCTGTCTCCATTAATGGTATCAATTCTATCACCTTACCATACTTGGTAATGGAGTAGGTGTTCCTAACACCATCATGGTATGCTTTTAAATCATACTACCATGGTCTTCCAAACAGGAGATGGCAAGCATCCATCTTGGCAATGTCAAACAATAGCTTATCCTTATATGGGCCAATTTAAAATTCTACCCAAGCCTATTCTTCTACAACTGTTTGCTGACCTTGGGTAAGCCATGAAATTTAATAAGGGCAAGGATGTGGCAGTCTCCTAAGCTTAAGTTTTTCTACCATCTCAATGGATACAAAATTCTTAGTAGATCCAGAGTCAATCAGAACTTTACATACCTTTCCTCCTGCCTTGCAAGTAGTTCTGAAGAGAGACTTCCTTTGTGGAGGTTCTTTTCCAGGTACTTTCATGGTGGCCATTGCTCTCCTAATCATCAAAGATTCTCCATTCTCAGGATACCCATAACTGCTAGGAGCATTCACACTTGGAATAGTGCTTGAGCTTGCTACACTCTGACAATCAGATTCTTGGATTATATTGATCCTCTTTTCTCCTATTGAACTTGTTGCCTTTGCTGGACATCTGCTGGCTATATGGCCTTCTTGGTTGCAATTGTAACATCTGATAGGTCCTCTGCCCTGAGATCTTCCTCTATAAGGTGGTCTTCTGCCCCTAAAGTTTCCCTTTTGATTGTAGCTTCCTCCTTGGTTCTGACTATTATCTCCTCTGCTAGTCTCTTGGTTGGTTTCACTCTGGTATCCAAATCCTCTGCCTCTAAAAGGACTTCTTCCTCCTATCTGCTATCTTCCCCTACCTCTATGATTCTGCTCATGCCTTCTCTTTAGTTTTTCTTCCACTTTGAGTGCTAATTGATAGCACTTTTGAATTGTATCTGGATTATGCAGATTTAAGTCTTCCTAGATGTTAAGTCTCAATCCATTGAGGTATCTTGCTACCTTCTCTTCCTCATCTTCCCTTACCTTTGTTTTTACACACAACTTCATGAATTCTTCTGTGTATGAACTGACATCTAGCTCCTTCTGCTTCAAATTATGTTTTCTCTTATGTAATTGGATATTGTAATCCAAAGGAACATAGGCCTCTTTCACCAATACCATCATTCTCTTCCATGTTGTAACTCTGTTCTTTCCCTCTTTCACCCTGTCATCTTGGATGAAATTCCACCAAGTCAGTGTAGCTCCTTTCATTTTGGACTGAGCCATCTTTACTCGGTGTTCTGGTATCTCTTTTGTCTCAAAGAAATTATTCAAGCAGTCTGTCCACTCCATTACTGAATCAGGTTCCATTTTTCCTGCAAACACAGGCAGGTCTATTTTCACATCCATGGTCCTTCTTTCCATGGACTTGAGAGCATTGAGTAAGGGTCTCTGGTCTACAGGAACCTCTAGCTCTTCCTGCTTTGGGGTCTTCTCTTCATCCCCATCTTCATGTTCACCAGAGTTTTCTTCTCCTTTCTCCACTCTTTCCTTTATCTTCTCTAGTTCTTCCTTTAATGCCTGATTCTGAGCCCTATCAGCTCTACTTTCTACTATTTGCTTCTTCACCAAGGCTGTCAATACAACATTGGTCATTTTTGCTAGAAGAGTGTCTGAGGCTTCTCCTTCCAACATTTTGCTTTCTCCTTCTACTACTAGATGGAACAAATGCCTTCAGAAATGAAATTTACACACTAACCTTTCCCAGAGCTTTCTCTAGCTCTGATACCACCTGATGCAGAGCATATGCCCAGCTAAAGCATGTGAACCAGTTCAAAAACCTCTTTGGAGCCCGCAAGATAGCCAAAAGAAACTATATCAGCAAGACTTTTGAATTGTCTCACTGATGTGTACCCACTCTTGCCTATCAGCAAGACAGTCCACCGTCGGTCAAGCTAAAATCTCCTTCACCGATGCATATTTCTCCCCAATGAGCTTTCCATTGGCAGGACCACAGCAATGTCTCACCGAAATATACAAACCCATTGAACCAATGAACAGGTTCAATCCGGAGGTTCAACGGCTAGGTTCAACCAGCAAGTTCAAACTGAAGGTTCAATACCGATACCTTCTTTGTCGGCAACACAAATGTCATTCGCGCCGATGACTTCTAACACACATTCTTTGACTTTGAACCCTTGAACCATTGAACCAATGAACCGGTTCAATCCACAAGTTCAATGGCGAGGTTCAACGCTGAGGTTCAACTGGCGAGATTCGGCCTTCTCCTTCGATGAGACTTCTAACTATCGGGTTGAACCATTGGTTCAACAGAGAGGTTCAATGCCAAGGTTCAATGCCGAGGTTCAACTGGCGATTGGAAATACACCCCTTCCTTATTGTCGACATGACCTATGTTATCGGCCTAACCTAAGATCCTTCCACCGACGCCTCCTTTCTCGCCGATATAACTATTTCGGCCAGACCCCTCTCCACTCTCACCGATCGGTGTGGCCTTCTGCTGTCGGCCCACGAACAATTTCTCAGGGCGATTCTTATACTCACGCCGATGTATGTTACATCGACCACACTCCTCCGTCGGCAATACAGTTGGAAACTCATGCCGATGTCTCCAAAACATACATTTTAGGCTTGAATTGGTCCCCAACCTAGCCAGCGATATATATGAACAACACACAGACTCAAATGCTTCCTACAGCATACAGAATAAACTTAAGAACACGGATGCCATTCTTGTAGCAACATTATACACTGAGGAGGACTTTGGAGCGGTCCAGTAATTTTAAACCAAACAAAATTTGAACAAACAAAACTATTCTACAGATCCATTCCACTGATTTCGCAGAAATCCACCAGCGGAATGGATTTATCTAGTTAATTTGACCACAGAGACACAAAACTATATTCTATACAGACTCTACATAGAACAAATGTATACACAGAATATCTACACTGGATATTTACATAGTATTTAGAATCTGGAAGGAAAATAAATTGCAAAACTTCTATTCCTCCTTGATGTTCAGAAATTTACATTGGACTATTCCGAACCCAGAACCCAAAACTACCACACCTCCTTCTCCAAAAGGTTTTCCTCTTTTTATCTTTGCTAATGCGAGGGACTGACATTCCCCTCTGTTTCTGGGATTTGATCTTTTCAAAATTATAGGTGGAAACCCTTAATCTATTACAAATGACATCTGTTTTGCATAGGACAGCAGAACTCTTAAAGCTAAGACACCTTGATTATCTTTCCCTTAATCCAAACTGTTAATAAATGTCAAGTTTGGAGTTTACCCACATGAAATGCTAATAGAGAATCTTATATTTTTGAAGATGCTATAAGGTAACATGAAATGTTAAATTAAAATTAGTCGACTTCTCCTTCCTCTTGTGTATATTGGTCCTGTTGAAGGGGTGCACATGCACCAGATCCTCCTCACCCAATCATGAATACAACTGAACAACTTGATCCAGGACCTGTAGGAGGACGTGCCAGGCAGATTCCAACTCCTTTCGAGAGTTTCAGCTTGGATGAATTCTTGTCCACAGAAAGCAAAATTGCAACCTTCCATCTGAGTAAGATTCCATAGGAGAAAATATTCCAAGACTTAGCTAGATTTTAACAAAAGTTCAAGGATCATGCTAAGGAAGAAAATCCTAAACCTCAAGAAATCCCCAACGTCGCAAAATACTAGACATCAGGAATTCCCCGACATTGTAAATTCCCCGACATTGTAAATTCCCCGACATTGCAAATTCCACGACATGCCAAATTCCCCGACATTGCAAAATCCCTGACATTCATAAATCCCCAATCAGCAACATGGGAGAAAAGGACAAAAAACTAAGTCGGCCAGTGATAAAGTTGGGCGGCTAAATTTCTTTTCCTCTAACCTAGGTCCGCCAAGTGGCAAAGAAGGACAACTTACCTATAAAAGGGGCAGCGCCCAAGTCATTTCTAATCATTCCAATTCAAATCCAAAGCAAAAAACTACATTCTAGGAGTAGAAATTCATTCTTCAAGGGCATAAATTCATCCTCCAGGACAAGTGGAATTCCAGGATGAGTAGGAATCCCCGACTCCCAGGAATCCCTGACCAACTGAAATTCCTCCAGTCCATGCCTGGTAACCCTGGAATGAAGGAAAAGTCAGTCGAGTATGAAGAATGCCAGAGAATGAGGGAAATCCTTTGTTTATTCAAGAATTTATAAGTGAAATTGATCAAAACTTGCAAAATCATTCATGTTTCATTTCATAGTGCATTGCATTTAGGGATTTTGTGTATCAGGACTATTTGAGGTTTCCCTTGTTTTGCAAGAATCCAAGACAAGGATAAGTTCCATGAGGAAGATGAACAAGGATGATCCGGGGCAAGCAGGATGGATGCAAGGAGTTCAAGCGCTGGAAATGATGACCATTTGAAGGATCCATGAGTTCTGACAATAAGAAGACTACACATGCATAGCGAGGGAAGGGAAGGCAACATCAAAGATTCTAGTTCGGCGGCAGGGAGACTTCGCACAAAGGGATAAGGAAGATCAAGATGTCCTTCCAAAGATTTCAAATGACAGAGAATGCCTACATCAAGGATGGCGGAATGGGAGAAATCACTCCAAGTCTAGTATCAAGGATTCCAGTTCCAGACAAGAGGATCAATCCTTGGAAAACCAAGAGGATACACTTCAAGTTCACCATCCATCAGGAAGAACGGGAATCGACGCTAAGCATGAGGAATTCCAACCCAGGAATCTAGGACAGGGAATCCTATTCCATGACAAGGAATTCCAACTTAGGAAGGAATTCCATTCCAAGACCCTAAGGAAAGTGCGCCCTTGCTCAAGGAAGGATTCCTCCACATGAAAATCCTATTCACCCTGGAATCTGCGCTCAGGATAAAGGACTCCAGGACATCATAGAATTTTAGACTAAAGAACAGGAGGAAGTTCCAGACAGATAGGACATTCCTATCTAGGAGTCTTAGACAGGTGGCGACCAGGACAGTTGGAAGTTTTCCTTACACATTCTGACGACCAGGACAGGTGGCGGTCTCCTACATGAACAACCTGACGACCCCACTTGCTTTTCTAGGGTTTATGACCCAGGGCACATGTTTCAAGGAAATCTGATTTCCTTTTGCCCTAAGATATTTTTGAGAGCCTATATAAAGGCTGAGGGATGCTTCATTTTATCTCTCTTTCTTTTTCTGATTTTATCATTCTGATGCTCCTAGAGCACCTTAGTAACTAGCTTTTATTTCTGCATTGTTCTTCCTGAGCTGAAACTCCAAAGATCAGTTAGATTGTTGTAATACAGACTTCTAAAGCAATAATATATGCATTGAAGAATGGTGTTCATATATTTCTTTGGAGTTTTGGCATGGTCTTATTGATTTCTTGGAGCAAATCTGAAAGATATTAAAGTTCTCTCTTGTATTTTCTTACTTTCATTAGATAGATGCGATGGAAATGTTCTTGTTGAATGATTGAAGTTGATTTGTTCATACTATTTGTGATCTATGGCTTGCAAATCACTTTGTATGGTTAGTCTGAACGTGATCTATGCTTAACTTTGGTTGTTTCTGTATGATCAGTTCCATGTTCCATGACAGGACAGTATGAAAACCTCTACCTCTACCCCAGAAGATTGTACCATCCCTGCCTAGTTGTTGTCTCATGGCGAAGTAGAGGACTGGTTCCAGTTTTATCTTCAACAGTAGTCATTTCCATTAATTAGATTCCCAAACCCTTACCTCATCTTTTGCATTTTCTTTTAGATTTTCACTAGGATTAGTTTTCTAGAAGCTTCATTGCCAAATCATCCGCCAAAACCAGAGAGTGAATCCTAGGAATTCCAAGCTGTCCATTTGTGAAAGAGTTCCATTCGCCCACAAGTCCGAGTCCCAAGAGTGAATTCTGTGTCTACGAAGGAGTAAGCCCACATAAGTCCCCCTCATGATTACCAGCAAATCACATCATTCCACTGAGTCTATCCCTATGCACGTCAAGACCTGACACAAAAGGAACCTTGGAGCAGTCTCATTCGATCACGTAGTTAGCGTCTGAGAAGCTTTATTCAAGAGAGGATAGGATACTCTGTGTTTTATGCTAATGTTGTTGTAGTCACAAAAACCTCCTCAACAGTTATGTTTTACGGAATAAGCCTATGTCTAAATTATAATTGGTTTGACTTCAAAAATTAATTAAAATATATATATTCAACAAAACATTATGAAACCAAATGTATACACTATATATCGGTGTTACAATCTAAATTAAAAAGAATTAGAATTTTATCCTTTGTAGACAAAAAGTTATGTGCTACGGAATACACATCACTTTTAAAAAATGTTGTTTACTGTTAAGAACTAGTTATCAAAGGAGATGCAAAAAAATTTACAATTTGACTCCAAATTTTTAAAAAATATATATATTTAGAATCTACAAACAAAATCTCACAAATCACTAGTTTGCATCATCTTCAAATTCCTAATGGTTTAGGGACTATAGGTGTCAGAATGTGAAGATTTAGTTCAAAATATTGATTTCAATGTCAAGTTAGGCTAAAAAGTGTAACCCATTATTGTGGGATGACCCTACATCCACTATCTAAAATCCATACCTCATCACTGCCTTGCTCAACAATGTTGCACATGATGAAAGCCTTTAACTGATTACCTTCAGCCACATTTGCACTTTACTTGGACTATCACGTTGTTTTTTTCAGGACTCACTTGCATAATGAACAAACTTATGGCAATAATAAAATTCAACAATGCTCTTGTCAAACCTCTGACTCGAGTTGTTGTTCTTATTGGCTTGTCTGGAGTTGGACTGATAATTGCTTGCTCCCTCTTGGCTGTGTGCTCATCCTGAGCTATCTTCTCCAGCTCTTCCACATCTAGATTTGCCTCTACCTCTGCCTGTTGAGCTTCATCTGGAGATGTTTCTACCTCTCCCCCTACCTCTTGAGTTGGCTTGAGCTTTGAAAGCTTACTCATGGGAAGAATTTGCAGACTTATTTAGGCACTGCTCATGGGTTTGCAGGGAACCCATTAGCTCATCAACGACCAACGTTGAGAGGTCCTTTGCCTGTTCAATGGTAATCACTACTGCATCAAATTTTAAGGGTAGACTTATGAGGATTTCCTCCAATGGCTTCTCCATTCGTCCTCAACTGGTTTATCAAACTAGAGACTCTTGTGTGAAAGTCTGAAATAGACTCATTGTCCTTCATTTGGAGAGTCTCAAAATCTTTTCGAAGCATCTGGAGCTTCACCAATCTAACTTTTATCAGTCTCATTGTAACTGGTTTGGAGGATTTCCCAAGCTTCCTTCGCATAATTAGATGTTGCTATTCTGGGAAAAATGGCCTCTGTCAAAGCTGCTTCAACCAGACTCAATGTTTTTGCATCTTTCCTCCTTGTCTCCTTCAGCTGGGTCTTTTGTTTGTTTGTGAGGGATACAAACATAGCTGGGTCAGTCACATCATTGAACCTGTTGATCACAAGCTCCCACAAATCATTTGCAACCATTATGGTCTTCATTTTCTTTGCCAAAACATCATAGTTTTGTCCATTGAATGGTGGTGGTTGCTGCCAACTCTTACTCTAATCTCCAACTACATGTCTCCAATAAAAACAAACTTTAAACACTAAGAAAAATAAATTCCCAACTCACTCAAGACTTAGGGCCTTCTAGATCTGATACAAATCTGATGGATTTTAAATCCTAGACACAAATAAAATGCATGGGGTTGCTGCCCTATTTCCCAATCAACTGGGAATACCCAAATAAAATGTTGAATAACACAAATAGAATGGTTGGAGAGACACAGTTGTACTTGCAAACTTTTGTTTGTTCTAAACTTGAAACATAACACTACTAATAATGAATTTGATTTGCAGCAATCTCGAGCTACACACACTCTCTACTTCTTCCTATTCGTCTGGGGCTATCTGCTGCTCCCTGCACACACCCTGATATACTCAGAACTAATGTTCATGCTCAAAAACATTATCTGCTGCTAAGGTACTGCTACGATTACTTTTTCTTCCAACTCACAATGTTTCAATCTTCCCTTTTGACTTTTCTATCACCCAAAAAATTTGCCGCTCAAACTGAAATTCAAACTCACCAACCAGCAATAAAGAAACTGACCAGCAATTAATTGTTTTGAAAGGCCAGCAAATGGCATTAACTAACTTGGTCAGTGGCAGCAAGAAAAAGATCTATGGAGATCTCTGACTGAGTTGGTGGAGTTAATGCACATGCTCCAGATCAAAAGTTGGACTATTTAGATGGATCACATCATTTAGGGAAGCTTTAGTTGTTTCATTTGTTTTGTGTCACCTTCCAAATCATTTTGAGTTAGACCTTCTACTCATATTAAATCCACTTTGAATGACATTTTCTCCACTTCTATATTTCAATCTTTACCCTGTTCTCTTGTTTTCTGTTCTTTTTGCAGGTATACTGTCCCGGTAGTGTGTGTAAAACTGGGTAAAAAATCTTCATGTCTTCCTTCAACCCTTGAAATGGGAGCCTATAGAATGGGGTCCCTACAACACCGAGAAAATTGGGCATGTTTTCAACATCGACTGCCCTCATGTCAAGTTTGAAATCAGAAATATCATTAGAGAACCTTTTCTCAAGGCCTCCTCCTGATGTTCTTTTTTGCTGGATCAATGAAGTCGCGAGTTTTAAGTAATTTAATATTCACCTTGTTCAGAATATAAAAAAAGTATTGATGTTCTTTGACGTGGTTTCTATATTAATTTTTAATATCATGGACTTGGTCCAAGATATGGATTTTATTGAAATAGTTGAACTTGGATATGTACACAAATACTTGATCAACACCGAGAGACTAAATTGTGCCCTAGAGGATTGCGACATGGTTTATGGAGATGTGCCAATTGGTGGTTTATTGCCAATTGAGTGGCTTCATTCTTCACTAGTTGTGACATGTGGTTTCCATGCTATAAAAAGGGACTAAAATCAAGTTATGCAAATACACTGAATAGTGCCCTGGAAGCACATCATTTTCAAATCCTTCTCAGGCTAGATTCTAAAACTAGAGATATATATGGTGCTATTGTATTCTTGAGAATGCATGCCCCTGATTAGGCTCCGCGTCCTCCAGCCATGGATCCTCCTTCTCCACCTACTCTATTTGCTGCTCTACCACCTCCAACTAAAACTTACGATTCCTGCCCTGAGTGAAGGTTCATTTAGAAGGATATTTTTTCTTAGTTTTTATATATCCTATAGGCTTACGCATATTTTAACTATAAGCTTTTGTGTGGCAAGATACTTCAAATTTTTGGTTTTCTACAAGTTATCCATTGCTTGCTAAAAATTTTGTATTTTTGAACTCTTTTCTTTTCAATTCAGTATGGGTGTTCTTCACGTTTTTCCAAAAAAAAATTGAAGACATGACAAGTGCCTATGCTATATAGTAAACAAGAAAAAACCAAGTGCTTTAGGGAAAAGGCTACAATTTGATCATTAATTGAAGCCAAAAATTGTTGGAGGAGTTAGGTACTTGTAGGAAGTTGCACATGTGATGAAGATATCGTACAAACTTCCAATCCAATGAAATTTTACATGCCTATACCTAAAGATCAAATTTGACATGCCTATACCTAAAGATCAAATTTGATTGTCTATTGATTGAGAAAATGGTTTCAGATTTCATCCATACCCTACAACATTGGATTGTCTATAGTATTTGGGCCTTAGTTAGAGTCCATATAGGTGTCCTCTAGTTCTAGTATATTATTAAGTGCCAAATGATAAAAGATATTTTTCCAAGTTTTGGATTATCTATAGTATTTGGGCCTTAGTTAGGGTCCATATAGGTGTCCTCTAGTTTTAGTATATTATTAAGTGGCAAATGATCTATGTCTATGTTCTTCATTGTTTATAAATCTAGAGAAGATGCAGTCCATTGAAATCCTCTCCATAGTCAAGGTGTCTCCTTAATTGATTAAGATGTTTCAAGGGATTTTATAGGTATTTGATGTCACATTTATTGACCTATTATTCTTGTCTTTAGTTAGTTGTCACAACAACTATGAAATTTTCTCAAAGTCTTTGGGAAAATATTTTCATAATAATATATGGAATGTCTTTGAGTAATTGTAGATTTTTAAAGTAGACCTAATCGTGTGAAGATTATTGAGTCTATGCATTATACTTGGATGTAAATGTATAATGCTAGTTGTGATTTTAGGATTTACATTAATCTTTACATGTTTCCTCAATATTTGACTTTCTCTCCCAATGAACTAAGACATTTGTACTCATTGTTATTATGAACAATTTCTTATTTAAGACATTGCCTATCTATCTGAGTCCTTAGGTGCTTAAATTATATTAGGTGTCATCTTATTTTTTGATGGACCACAACTTTACAAAATATTCAATATTCCTATGTGCAAGACGTGCAACACTTTTCCCAATAGTATTAGCTTTAATAGCTTAGGATTGAATATGTGTCACTTGATGCTTTTCCCAATAGTATTATCTTTGATCATAGTTTCTAGAAAAGCATCAAGTGACACATATTCAATCTTATCATTATTTATGGTATCATCTATGTAATGTGCCTCTACATTATTTGTATGTTGTGGTATAGATTTTTATATATCTCCAATGTACTATATATAGGTACAACTTTTGGATTTCTATTTTCATTGTTGCCATCCACTTTGATCATGTTATTATTAGTAAGGTATTTTACCTTGTTTTTAAGACCCATATATGATTAACTATAATGAACCTTATGTGAATGACAATTGTAAAAGTCAATACATGTAGTTGTAAGATATTGGATGTAAACACTTGCGTCTCCTTTTCTATTGTACAATTCAAATTGAGGAGCCATGATTCCCATAGGTAGTAGGTATGAAATAACCTCATATGATAAGGGGTGTGACGCTAAGGGTTATATCTAATAGCATCATTATTGTTTTCATTACGCCGAGAGGCATTCCTACATTCACAGCATGAATGGGAGCTAAAAGATTCTGGAATTTCTATGTAAACTTATAAGATTCCAATCTAGAATCTTTATTAAAAACCCAAATAGTCACTCCATAAATTAAAAAAACTAAAAAAAGAAGGTGAAAGGATATCTCTCGGCTACTTTAGATATATATTTTTAAATATAAATATACTAGTTATTTTCCTTCCTTAGATTTGTGAAGTCTTGTACTAGTGCATCCAAGGTGGTTGTAGAGACAAGAAGTGTATTAGGAGTATAAAATATACAAGAGGGATATTAGTACTATGATGTAAGATGTAAGGATATAGCTATGGATGAATTGGGCACATTATTGGAATATTACTCATGGGTAGTGTCAAGGCAAACACCATTAAAGATATCATTGTTGGGAAAATGGGTAGTCGTATTAGGATTTAAGAAAACATTTATTCTTAATAGAAAACTACCATCACAAGTAGCTTGTGGCATAAACAATAATATGGGAACAAATAATCAATCTCAAGTTTTAAAAAATTAGAAAAGCAAATGTAAATCCTAAAGCCAATACAAAGATGGATGAAAGATAGGATATGCAAATATACCCACCACACCATAGAATGAAGATGTATCAATAAAGTATAAAGATGAAAAGATGATCAAATCTAGAAATAAGATGTAATTTTTTCTTAAAAAATGTAGATCTAGAAACCCTAATATTGATGAGAAACAATGGGGGAAATTTGGTCATGTAAGAGTGGACAAGTTCACTAAAATGAAAAGGAAGATAAAATATCCCTAGGTGTAATATAGGCTAATCTAATAAGAACCATACACATAAGCATATATTAATGTACAATAAATAAATCGAAGTGACATGTGTTATAATTGATAGTTAAATACTATCCTAGGGAAGTAAATGCAAAGAGGATATTGGTACTTAGCTCTAGGTATGATGATGATGCATGAATTTATTGTTGACATTGAAATCTACCTAGCTTGGGATTGAAAATAGGTCCTCCTTGTTTTGTACTTGACCTCAAATTTAGACCATTCTATGTATTCTATTGTAGGTCAAATCCATACATGCCAATCAATTTCACATCTATGGATCCTTTGTATAACTCATTTATTTGATCCTACTGGTTGTACACTAGATTGTTTCCTAATTCATTTGATTCATTGTTTTCTTCCTTAGTATTTAAGAATAAGTTTAAAAGGCTACAAGATTCCAAGGCTAAACATTCTCCTAGGTCAACCCCTAGAAAAGATTGACTTTATTATCATGCAAAGTATTGGCTAGAATTAGAAAATCATGCAAATGTCCAAGATGATGCTAAAGTCAATGTTGTTCGTTTTAATGTACCAAAATATAGTGTTACAAGGATTCTCTTTACATGCAAATGATATTTGAATAATGCTTGTGAATATGAATAGATGATCAATGAAAGCAATTGAATGCCTTTAAATACAAAGACATATTAATAAATCATCCAAAGATGTGTTTATTCATTTCTAGGCATGAAAGGAATGGGTGAGAGTCAACCATAATTTCTATTTGAATTTTGGAAAATTAGGGATCAAATCCACAGGTGTGGTCACTTGTAAGAATGACCCAACATATTGAACTAATCAATTATGTGTTGGAATGAATGTTTGTATATAGGAGGTGCAATAAATATGGAATGTATGAGAGAATGTGCATGAATGGATAAGGTATGTATAAATGTATGGGAATGTGTGTGAATGGGGATAGGTGAAGGCTAGCAAAATAAGCCCAACTTGGAGGCAAGATTGTGCCATTTGTTAATATGCAATCATATTAAGCCATCCTCTCAAAATAAACATAAAACTAAATGAAAATTAACAGAGGTATGCAAATTTCATCATTGCTCTTCTCTAGATAACATTAAAACTAATTTTTAAAAATTATTTTAATTAATAAAAAAATTGATATACCTGGAGATAGTCGTATTTAAGATCAATCACATAAAGCTTTAGGTATGAAACTCGATACCACTATAGTTTATACAACAAATGTGGTTACTCAAGTGGGAATACTGAAATGCCGAGATCTCCACGCGAAGGCGAGGGAAAGAGGATAGGAAATGGAAGTATGTTATCTTAATCGACTGCTCCGTCAAACTAGCTGTGTCAAATACATAGATTTTTAATTTATTTTCCCTTGTTTTGTTTATTGGAAGTAAACAATGTTAATTGACTGAGCCATTAAACTAATGCTATGTCAAATTGCATACAATTTTCTTACCGTGGCTTTTCCAATTTGTCGTTTAAAATTCACTTATGATGAGTATGCCGGGAAGCAAAATCAAAACCGAAAAGTCAGGCTATTTTTATTTCACATTTTTTTGTTCTCCTTTATCACAGTATTACTGCTCTTTGCTTTAAAGGCTATTTGGATGGATGAACTGTTTACAGTTGTCCATTTCTAATTCATCTTTCTTTTGTTATGGATTGTAGGTGAAGTCCAAAGTTCTGGTAGAGATGTTTCCAACAGAAAAGTACAGTGGCAATAAAGAAAAGGGCAGTGGCAGTAAAGTTAAAGGTAGAGGTAGAGTAACAATGGGCAGTGGCAGTGAACTCAAAGGTTCGGTCGAATTAAAATATGATGATTGTAATAGAGTGGCAAAAGGAATTTATCCAATATTTAAAGTTCCTAAAACCTTAAGGGATCTCCAACGAGAAACATATGATCCTAAGAGAGTGGGATTGGGAATTTATCATCATGAAATGCATCCTAACTCATCTGAAATGGTGGAGAATAAGGTGAGGGCATTATGCACTACGACTAAAAGGATAAAAGGTATCACTGTTGACAATTTGGTGGCAGAGATTCAGGCATTGGACCTGGACATTAGAAAGTGTTATAGAGACAGCACGGGTAATTTCTCTGAAGAAATATTTGCATGGAATTTTGCTATGGATGCTTGTTTTATTCTAGAATTTTTCAGATCATCATATTGGTTTACAGACCACACTATTGAAAGGGAGATAATGAGCGACATTTTCAAGTTGGAAAACCAGATTCCTTTATTTATACTGCTAAGGATACTCGAACTGGAGTTTCAAACCCGTGAAAAAGCAATCTCTAAGTTGGCTGACATATTGTGTATGCATCCACACATTTCAATTCTTCCCTTCTCCTTGAAGCCCATGGAATTGAGAATCCTTAAAGCAGAACTCGAAGCAAATATTAAAGAAGGTGCATGTCATTTGTTACATCTGTTAAGCAAAGCCATTGAGGCTTTCTTACGGCCCTCTAATATCCCTACAGGTGATTGTATAGGAATGGACACAAATCTGGACACTGTCAATGACCAGACAGATTTTATGTCTGCAATTGTGGATGGAGATGCACATATTTTACAGGAACTTGTAATCAAATTCAAACCCACCAGAGATGGACAAGTTCGGTTTGAAAAGGGATGGTTCGGACAAGCTGTACTTTACCTTCCTCAAATCTATCTTTTTGACGTAACAGAACCACTCCTCTGGAACTTGATAGCTTTTGCAGTCGGATTGGAGAATAACATAATTGGTCATTTTATGTTTTTTGTGAAATGCGTAGTCAGCTCAAACAGTACATCTATTGCTGTGCTTAGGGAAGAGAAAATTATTATCAGCAACAAGAGCAATGAAGAATTAAGTACAATGCTCAATAAGGTCTCCAATAAAATCACTGAAAGCTGTGGTCCGTTTGAGAATGTGTGGAGTCAGGTTAAAAAACACTGTAGCAATCCATCCAACAAGTGGGTTGATCACTCAACCATATGGTTTAGCTGTCTACTTTTTTTATTTACTATCATTGGATTTGTCATCAAATGGTAGGCCTGCTTACTGTTTACGCATCGACAGCTTTTTAGGAACAAGTTAGGTTATCCCTGGATTGAGTTGTTTGGTGGGCTTCAATAAAAATTAGAGTCTACTACATAATTTCTATTCTTAATAGAGACTCGGTGGAGGACAGGCTAGCATGTATGGAAATGAATTTTATACAGTTTTCACAGTTTTCTAAAATTATTTTTGAGTATAGATTTATTTTAATTTGAAATAGTTTTAGTTAGTTTTTGCACTTAGAAAATTAAATAAATATGAATCAATAAATATTATAAAAGTGCGAACTATGTACTCTGTGTATAATTGACGATACCTGAAAGAAATAATTGGAAAAAGGTATTTAAAGGTAGTTTCTTATATAAGAATTGGAAAAAGGGATTTAAAGGCAGTTTTTATATATTTTTAATAAGATGGTGATGAATTAATATTTCTTTTACTTGCACCATATTAGTATAAGTAATGGGATATTCTACAAAATGTATATCGAAGAATTAATGAATTAAAAATTATTAGAATATTAGAAGATAAGTTAGAAATCTTAATTATTAGAGTTTGATATAATGAATGAAATTGAATCTTATTCTACAGAAATTATTAATTTTACAAGGTTTAATGGTGCCCACATATTAGATGAAAATTTTGAATAGTAATGTTGAGTTTGACTACAATATTTGATCCCACTGCAGTTATAATTGAAGCATTTGATGAGTTTGAAGAATTATTATAAATTGATGAGTGATGTATTATCGTTTCATTAATTTTTTCTTTTGATCATGCATTTTAATAAAAAAAAATAGGCACTCATGACTCAATGAACAATGAAACACAACTACTTTTAGGAAGGCTTTTCACTAGATAGAAATACAGATAGAAAGATTAGCTGTGAAAGAATAAATCACAAACAACTTGGATATTGTCTTATTTGTCCTGCTGAATTTCTTTGACAACTTCCTTACAATGAGAAGCTACAATAAATAAAGATTAGTTATAAATGTTTACATGGTTAAGGAATATTAGTAGTCATTTTGTGTCTTTCTTCATGAATGTAGTTTATATTAAATTACAAAATAATAACCTATGCCAATATATCATAATTCTTATAAATATCAAAATAAATTCACATTATAAATATCAAAATAAATTCACATCTGCAAAAATGTTACGCAGCAAACACACTTTGGTAGACTGGAGCTATCTAACAAAACATCTGTTCAAACTAACCATGCTAGAAAGACATAATTAATATATCTGAAAATTAAAAACCTTTTTTAGATTGATTTTTTCAGAGAAAATAATGCAATGCAAGCACTTCAAAATTTTGCTTGATAGTTAACATGATGCTTTCTTGGCAAAGCAAAAAAAAATGCACATTTCAATGGCATGGAAGGAAATTCAACATGTCATAGAACAAAAGCTACAAATATAATCAATCCACTAACACTGTACAACAATCCACTAACACTGAAAGTGTAAAAGTGAAGAAAAATCACCTTCTATGGCCTTTCGATTCTTGGAATGATTGGTTCTTTGGCCAACATAAAAAATAGGAATAGTGTCTTATCTTGCATGGACAACTATATATCAAGAAACAAATGTTTCAGGATTTAACCACCAAATACCTTCCACAAACATTATGTATCATATAATATCATTCCTTGATAATGACTTGAGTAGGTATACAATAATTTCAAAGACATAAATCTCAAAAGCCATTGCACATGTAAATACCCTATATCTCACAGACTATAGCTAATTATTAGGTCTGAAATTGAAACTAATTTTTTTTATTTGACTATTAAGAATTTTTTTTTTTTAAAAATGAAATTTCACTGACGAACATATTTTAAAGAGTGAAGAATGTAGATGATGACATATGATATCAATCTATTGAGCATAAAATTTGAATAAAGACCACATAAAGTTGAATATAACTACATCTGTACAAGTGTACCTCCAAAATACAATAAATATCCAAATGTAATAGAACTTGCAAGTTTCATGTACTTCTAAACTTTATTAGATCCACTTATATTATCTCCAGTACTAGTATTTCTAATTCTATAGATGTTTTTACCAAATTGAAAAATGGAAATGTGAACCCTTTGATCATTAAACAATCTTGTTTTAATTGTAGTGCAACAATGTGCCATAAAATTCAATCTAGGAACCTTGCTAAGAAGCACATCTAGCAAGGCTCCTTCCTTTTCACCCCATATCTTTGATGATATATGTAGATATGGTTTCTTGAGATTTGCAATTGTCGATTCTGATGCCACTTGCACTGGTACCATGTCCTGCAACTCAAAAAAGTGGTTAATTGATTCTTGAAAATTACATGTCCATAAGGTAAAACATAATCTCAAAAAAACAAAAATAGTTTATCTAGACGAGGATGTCTATGATGCTTAGATCTTCAAGTTCTATAAATCTATCTAGAAAACAGCAAAAGGGGTATCTAGGCCTATTCTCAGGGAAAATTTTCTTAATGACTACTTAGTCGAAAGATCTGCAAGCAATGAATCATCTGATGCATCAACTACTTGAAGAAAAACACATGAATTTAGCTCAAATTTGCACAACATGAAACAAACCATTACCTTGAGTTCAACCATTTGGAAATAGTCTATTGCAAGTGATTCTATGATTCAAGATCCTAAATTTAAGTAATTGAGATTTGGTGCACATATATTTAAATTAAATAGATTCACACTCTATAGAAATCTATAGTAAGTCAGATTACCAACATCCCAAAAACAATAGGCCTTCAGAAATAGGAAACTCCCAAAGCTAATGGGTATTTTAAAAGAACCAAAAATCCCTAACATTCAAAACCCTAAGAACCTCACAGGAAAAATAGAAAGCGATAAGGGCTTTTCTCACTTACAATAGAGAGCAATTTTTTCATTACTTTCAAAGCTATATATTTCACACATTATCAATATTCACACTACTCAACACCTTCCCTCCAAAAGAATCATGCTTTTGAAAAAGAAGAAACCCTAAACTCTGAAGAGGAGCAGAGTGTAGTTGTTACAACTCATTTTTTTGAATTTTGAATTTGAAAATTAAATATAGTTTCATTTAAAAATACAAATAATAAACAATTTTCAACAATGGAGTACACTTCTAGAAAAGGACAATAAATGAGGAACCTTCCCTCTCATCCTCAAGTCAAGATCCCAATTTATGAGATGAATCCATTTTCTCCTTAAATTTATTACCATTGGAAAATTTGAGGATACATTGAAGATTTGCAAGTCCTTTTCCACAAGCATTGAATGGCAACTTAGAAAATAGAGAGGAGCATTTAAGATGAAGACTTGACTGAAGACTTGGAGTTTCATCCATGAGGGTCAAGTTTTTCTATAAATTGCTTGAATTTTGAGGAAGGAGACACTCATCTCTAGTTTGGGAGTGCTGGAGAAATCTGTAAGAGTTCTCCTCTCCATCTTTTGTTCTTTTCTTTTGAAGATTTTGGTTCTTAAATTATGTTAGTTCAATTTTAGTTTTAGATTCATTTTGAAATTATGCATTAAGATAAATTGCAATTTGAATTCAATCATGTGAGGATTTGTGAAGATTTTAGGTAACTAATTGTGCTAGGACGGATGCCCATACCCTGTGCCCGTACTCCATGCTACCGATTGTAATTTGCTTGAACGTTTCTAAAGCCTTTGCATCAAATCCTTTTTCTGCATACCCTGCGGTCAGGGACCTTATCAAACAGTTTGTGTGTGCTTCTGCATCCTATATACATGTTTAACAGGGCATTTGCAACTTCTACGTCTGATGAAAATTACCTTTCGCTATGCTTTATGTCTATGACCTATTCCAAAGCCCCACGTAGGCACAGATAGGAAAGGCACAACGTATATCTGCAAATTTCATTTGTTTTCAATTTTAGCGTATCCATTTTGTGCACGTCCTGCAATCATGGTAGGCCCTGAGGCAACATCCCTCTAAGGCAATTTGTCAAACAGCTCACGTGCCTGGTCTGTCCTACCATGTTTTGCATACATGTCCATCAGAGTATTTCCAACTATAATCTCTGACAAAATCCCCTTCCTTTATGCCTGTTGGACGTCCCTACCCTGTTCCAAGCTCCCATTTTCTCACAGACTGGGAGGATTCTGGCAAAGGATGCGGAGTCTGGTTTTTTTTGCACTTACCAATTGCTTTCGCTTGAAAATATTTTCAACATTCGATTTTCTGTCCAATAGTTCACGTGCCCTGTTCGGGCGTCCATGATTTGCATACATGTCTATCTGAGTATTTCCAATAATTATATCTGACAAGGAACCCCCCTTCTACTATGTTCGACGGATGTCCATAACCTGCACAAAAGCTCCCATTTTGGCATAGGTAGGGAGAACAATGGTAAGTCTGGCTTATATTCGCCAGTTGCGTTTTCTTAAAATTTTCTAAGGCCGCTTCAATAAAGCCCAATTAGAACACCCTGCCATCATGGTAATTCAAGAGATCACATTTCTTTGACTCGTTTTGTCAAACAGCTCACTTGCCTTGTCTATGCTTCCACATTCTGCATACGTGCCTGTCAGAGCATTTCCAATTATAATACCTGACAGGATTTCCCTATGGATTGTGCGAAGAATGTCCATATACTTTGTTCTAAAGTTCCCAATTGGCGTAGGCAGAGGAAATGGTAATCAAGGTTTAAAAATTTGACTTCATTCCTGCCAGATTCGTAGGCAATAGCATACAGTTCTATGTGTTCCAAAATCACTGACGAAGCTAGTTAAATATGAAGAAAATGTTTAGGTAGTTAAGATAGATAAGTCACATGATAATTAACTGTATTGAATTTATAAATTTGCCAAGTCTCATCAGGCTAAACTTAAACAAACGGTTTATGAAATTTATCTCAATTTTATTTATCAACTGCAGAGGAAACCAGTCACATAGTTCGGTTTATAATCTATAAGGGTGAGTGTTTAAGAACTCACCAAATACATCAGCTTCATCAAAGCACCGCTCTTCTTCCTGTTAATTAAACAAGTTAGAATCTTTTTTTAATGCCCTCTTTAATCTGTTTAATAGTAGCTATAAACCCCAAATTCAGTTTGCTATATATGTTTGGTCATTGGAGGTTCTTTTCTCCCCTCAGGTGCTCTTGCATTGCCTTTTCTTAATTTTTCATAGTATTATCTATGTAATAAATTTAGGGTTTGGCATTTTCGTTGATATGTTTTAGTAAAACAAAATCTCTGTATCTGATAAAGCATTAGCCATCTATAATATACAGATTTGCAAGCAGCAAATTGGCATAGAGTAAAAAAATAAAAATAGGTTATTAAATATTATGGAGAATAAATGTAGATGTTATAAATTGTTATAAGGATGATAAAGATAAAAAAATGTGATGATGAATATGTGTAATAATTATAAGTTAGAATATTTAAGTAAAATAAGTTAAGGAATAAAGTATTAAACAAATAAAAAAGTATATTAGAAAATAATTGAATAAATATATACAATGAAAGTAAAGATAATTATTGCTGTAAACTATAAAGGTTTACAAGAATTAAAATGATGTGTATTGAAAATGATAGAAAATAGAAATGTGTAATGAGATTAGGTAATATAATTATGCAATAGTGGCACATAAAGTGGGTATTAATTAAATGAGTAAATTATTATTAAAAAAAAAAAAGGTGAAATGGTTTAGTGAATAAAGAAAAATGAAAATTATATAATGAAGATATATTAACATAAAATAAGGTATCAAGTTACACCTAAAATAACCATGTCATTTCCTATTTAGTTTTTGTACACAGTTTAAGAAAATTGCTTAATACATTAGACAAATGACACTATTGTGTGTGAAGTTGGGCTCATTCCCCTAATCTTCACATACCCCCATACAATTATTAGCATCTTATCCATTTCTACATGTCTCCCTATATAGACCATATTCATTGCATCCTCCATGATTAGGCATTCATCACTTGTTCATGCTTAACTATTTCCTCACCTTGGGCCATTATTCTAGATGTGGGATTGATCCATCTCTACAAACCTGACCCCTTGAATTTCTAAAATTCAAAATCATATATGGCCGTATTAAGCTTACCTTGGTTAGTGTAAATCAAAGCCAACATTGTTGCTCATCACCATAAAAATCTTTCAATCAACTATTGTCAGTAATCTACAACATGGAAAATATGAAATGTAAACTATGCTCATGTATTTGATTTTAAAGTCTTAATGCAACTATTGACTAGTTTTTGGGTAACAAGAATGTTTGTCAAATTTTACTCACAGTTTTATTGACAATGGAATTTAAGTATAAATTCATTTAGGAAGTTTAATTTAAACTTCTTGTTAAGAGATCTTTCGTATTTTACAACTTTTTTTGGTTTCAATTTAAAAGTAATGAAAGAACTTGATGTATGACAAAATAAGTTATCTAGATTTACTTGTTGTTTTTATGACAACTAAACCCTTTATTGATAGAATATATTCTCTCTTTATGTTACATAAAATTATGAATTAACAAAATGGATTAAGTATTTTCTCTAAGTAATTTGATCAAGCATCCTTAATGTACTTTACTTCATTATGCCTTAGAGAAGTATCTTTCCTTTAATAAATTTTTTATTAGTTATTATGCAAGATTTTCTTTTCTAATAGCTAGGTAAACCTTGTAAATAAACATCCAAACTCAAACATTCGCAGTGTTCGGTATTTACGGCACCTCTGAGGCATGTTTATGGGTAATACCATCGCGTTGAAACAAGTACCTCGTGCCTAACATAGCTGCAACAAGGACGTCTGGGCACCGTCCTTCTAAATCGTTAGAGAGTAATGAGGAACATGTCTAAGTTAAATCCGCAGGAAGGGAAAATCTCCTCGGATACCTCACTAAAAATATTAACTAAAAAGAAAAGGTGAGACTATCGAAAATAGTTGTAGGATGATCAATGGAAAGACCTAGTCGGGGAAATATGCGTGTTAGGTAAACTATTCACACTTGAAAACCTAAACCTCAAACACTCTCGGAAGGTGTGTTTGCAAAATAGTTCCTTAGGAATTCTGTCCATTGTATCACTTGAGTGGGTGGCAATTGACGAAGAGCTGTGTACCCACTCACAGCTACATTAAACATAGTGCAAGACAGAACTACATGTTCGCATTCGTCGTGTAGATCGCATCCGAAGAGGGCCTTGATCCCGTGGATACAGGGTATGTAGGTAGTCTGGATGGCGAAGGATGCCCCCAGTACTCAGGTCCCTCGAATATAGTATACTCCTTTATAATCAACTTCATAATCTCGATCCCTAGTTTAAAGGTTATCTAGGTAACTTAAGAACTCTTCTAGTACTCAAAAGAATCCTCAGGGTGGATTACTTGTACCCGGCTTTGTCATAAACTGAGGTGAGTACAAGTTGATATTATGTGTTCCCTGGTTGACATCCTCAGTAAAGTGTCTGGGTAGATTGTGGTCCCCAGGAAGTGACTCATGAACCTGTATTGGTCTCGAGGGAGTCAAAAGTCTCTGGCCAGAGCATAATGATTCATGTCCTCTTTAGCCCGTTAGGCTGTCATGTTTACTTATCCCAGATTGGATAAAGTATTGGTTTGTTTGACCCACTAGGTCTTTTGGCCACTGTTTGATCTACCCGTATCAGGTAGCGATAAGGTCCGTTTAACCCAGTTCTGTATGAACCGATTTGCCCAAAGGATAGAAGAGCCCAAGTTGGCTTAAGAATGTTCTATTTTGAACATATTGCTTGTTTTGGCCAACGTTTTTCCTGAGTACTCAAACAAAGTCTTGATATATCTCATAAGAACTTGTTAATAAAGTAAATTTTTTGAAAATTCAAGTTTGGACCAAGCAGGTCCTTACAGTAGTGAAAGGATGTTGTTATCACATTTTTTATGTACTTCACTAAAACTTTGATTTATGTGGCTACTACACAATGGGTGAGAATTGAATCTAAAATTGATGAACATATCACACTATAGTCTTTCACACCCAAAAAAAATTAAATAACTTGAAAAAATTAGTTTCCATTATCCAATTAAACACAAGTTTTCTCTCTCTACAAAGTTCACCAAAGAGCGACAATGGAGAACTCTACTACCTAAGTTGTACCTATTGTACCATCTTCTGCTTCAGTTTTAACACCCAAAGCACTCAATGTATGCTCACATTGAGAGACTGCCTACCAAGAAATTTCATTTTCAAACTCAAGCGGGCATTGAAATAAAACTAGGAGAAAATAAACCCTATGGATACCAGAAAAGCTTCACTTGTAGATAGCCTAAAACACACTTGAGATCTTCCCTCTTCACAATAGGAAGTGTTAAAAGACAATGTTTACTATGAGTTTTGTAATCTATGTGCTAAAATAGAAACCTTCTTGGGTGCATTTTCAAAAACTACGAGCCATTATCTGTATCAAATAGAATGAGAATGAATTAAATTTTAGACAAAAGAATTCCTAGTATACCAATTCTAAGTCCATTACCCTAACATGTCAATTATAACAAAGAACAATCAAACGAAACCTAACACGAGAAAAACCAAATCCCTACAATCTCTAACCAAATTTAGCAAAGGTTTAACATAACCATTCAAAATTGTCTCATGTGAAGCAAGTAGTTTCACATTAAACTAATAGTAAAATAACTAGCATACCTATATTTAAAAAATATATCTAAAGTATGCTCAGAGATATCCTTCTGAGGTGCCTATTCCACCTATGTGAGGTAAATTGATTAAAAATAGGCGCCTCTAGAGAGATATCTCTTGGCATACTTTAGATATATTTTCTAAATACAGGTATGCTAACATCCGTAGAGACAAGCCTAATTATAACTATATTATATAATTATATAAATTATTATAATATAAATTAAATATATTATTATAATATATGTTGGTGTATAACACCTATAGTTTACACTAACTTAATCATAGTTAGGCGAATTCCCACAAGTTCTTTGACTTTGTTTAAGTTGTTGGTGGTTTGGGAGGTGTCAATTGGCTATTCTTAAATATCATCCATTTCAATAGTCAAAGGTTAATTTTGGCCAATAAAAACAGGACAAACATTTACCACTTTTCATTGTGAATGAGATGTAAAATTGCTATTGACTGTTTGACCATTAAAATGGATAATATTTAAGTAGAGTAGTGTCAATCCAATGGACACCTCGTCGCTATTCTCATGGGTAGTTGTACTATTCTTATGGATAGTTACTGGCCACCTATCCCTATATTGTGGAGAGTCAGGTATCCAACTTCTCCTATTTATATCTACCTCATTTGTGAATACAATTGCTCCAATTCAATAATTAGCATTGGCTTATGAATTTCTGGGTTCTCACATGGTATCAGAACTCGTTGCTAGTTCTGTTTGGAGTCAAAGGTGCTAGTTTTATTAATCTGGTTTGTGTTGGTGTTGAATCCGGGTCAAATGACTCTGTGAGAGGCTGAAGCAACAAAATTGTTTGTGCCCTGTTCGCTGCTCTTTGAGCTCTGTTTGTGGCTTAGTCTGAAGTCACCGTACTGCAAGCTAGGCCTGCAACATCGGCATTTTCTATCGTGATCAAAGGAGGCGCTTTGGGCAGACTGTGGCCCTGTTTGCTGTTGCAGACATTAAAACGTCTCTGTACAGGCATTCAAATACCACAATACAGGCGCCTGATCACCTAAAACGGGGCGTGGCTCCAGTTGGATGACGGCCTCAGTCTTAATGGCACCGCAACGTCAATGACAACAATGTTTTGGCCTGCAAGAGCATGTGCGAGGTGTTTGGCAGCCCGCAGTATTGCAACCTCCTGAGACTTCCCCATTTAAGGATCTTTGGGCACCGAGAGCAAACATGGCCCGTTTCACATTGCTTTGGCATAGATTGGGTGATTTTTCCTGAGGTTCTAGGTGACATTTTAAGATTTTATTGGCCGCTCGGCCTTGTTTCTATCTCTGTTCGCTTGGTTTAAAAAAAAAAAACGTTTGCAGAGGCACGTCTTTAGTTGATGTTTGCATCTATCAACTGGTTCGTGGTTTTTGGGTTTCGCTCACACCTCCACGCAGGCCTGTTTGCTTATGTTCACGCTTCCACACAAAGGCTTCACTCACAGAAAATTAAGGCCGCGATGGATTCTTGTTCTTTTTGACTGAACGGCTTGGTTAGAAGGTCGAATGGCCTGCACAAGGGGTGCACATTCTGCCAAAGGCCATATTACTTGGATTGATATGCCTCGTCTGTGGATCACGAAGCCATTTGTTGGAGTCTTTGTTGTCGTAGATGCTTGCAGATGCCGCCATTTCCACTCCTTTCGGGCCCAGCAGAAGACTTTTCTTTGGATAAGGACTTTGTGCCATCGTCCACTTCGCCGACCCAGTTGGCCTTCAAATCTGCCCTCCTTGCATTCTAGGTTTTAGGCCTCTTCTCACGCCTCTAAGCCCTCAAGTCAGGTTCTAATTGCAAAATTGCAGGGTCCTATTTAGGACTCAATTGGCCACTTTGTGAGGCTACTTTTATTCGTAATTAGTTACAGTTAGTTAGTTAGCATTCATAGCATTATTGTTGACTTAACCATAACTAGTTGTTAATCTTTTTTTTAACTATCAAAGGCATTTTTTTTAGTGTTAGACATAGGTAATTATTGTCTAATGCACTAAGAATTTTATAAAGTGCCACAAATTTGAGGGTAATCAAGCAATGGGGTTAGACATGCACTAATTTATAAAGTGCCCCAAAGTAGGGGGAACAAACTGGGGTATCATTGAGTTATTTTCTCTATTTTTCTCTTTCCATACTTCTATCATCTAGATAATTTAATAAGTGTGATCAAATCTAAACTCTAAATACTATAGAATTTTATGTCACGTAAATTAACTTAATGAGGTTGCAACTAAAAGAAGATGGATCGAATGATCCTTCATTGAGAAACAGGTGGATCAAATGATCCTTCAGACATTTTTGAGAGCCTATGGTAAATGATCTATAATCTTTCAACAAATTCTCATCAGTTCATATCTCACATCAAGAATCTATGGTAAATGAACTTGAATCTTGCATCAGATCACATCTCAAATTCAGCTAATGTTCCTGAATACTCATGATACTAGAATCTATGGAGTCATTAGTTGCAGTTCAGCATCGACATCGGTACACAAACAACTTCCAGATTCATGCATTTTTTTTTAACTTAGTAGCAAATAAAGTTTGTAAATAATGCACTCACATAAAGTGTCACACAAAACTGAATGACTGTTTCCACATGGAGGGAGTTTGAGAAATTATTGTACATACACTAAATTATAAAGTGTATTGGGGGGTATATCATCACAACATAGATTTGTGATTCTCACCCATGTGAGTGTGTCTTGTAGCACACCTTGTACATCTCTACATTCTTTGCACACTCTCGATCTCAGTTTATCTGCTCATATTCTCTTAGCATTAAGGGGGGACTATGATGTTATGTTAAGGCTTCTTTCAATGAAGCGGAATCTTTAGAATCTTCTTTTTGGAATACCTCATGAACCTTCTAATCTTGATCTCTTGTATGGGGGATTAATTCAGTGGATCACAGTTTGAGGTTCTAATACTCCTAACCACAGTACTATCTGTATTATTGACTTCATAGAGTTTGGTTGACTTTGTGTACACTAGTTGAGCAGTGTTCATATGTTCACTCATGCAGTATTTTGTATCACAAATCTTGATCTACATCACATGGAGATTCGTTGATTCCAACAGACATTAGTCCATCATCAGTAAGAGTTTACAACTTCGACATGCTTCAGAGTTCTTCATCATGATGTTCCATTCATCAAGGCACATCTTTTCAAAAGGTCTTAAATCCTTCTCCTTTTCTCTCTTTTTGGATGAAAGTTTTTTTCCACAGGGTTTTCTTTCTTTCTCCACTTTTTGAGAGATACATTTTTACATGGGTACCTAATCAGGCGCATAGCTGGGACCCATCCTTCATAAACTCACCTAAGCTATGCTTAATGGGAGGTGTTGGTGTATAACTCCTATAGTTTACACTAACTTAATCATAGTTAGACGAATTCCTACATGTTCTTTGACTTTGTCTAAGTTGTTGGTCGTTTGGGAGATGTTGTTGGCAAGAGACACTATGTGGCTTCATAGGTGTTGTCATTGATGGCAACAAAGACCATCCCATATATCCGCAGAACATGGTGTGTCTATACCGGAAGTCAGATTGAAGAGTATTTTGGTCCAGTGACCAAGAACAGAGCATGTAGTAAGGTCTAACAATCAGGTCCAGATCTCTCAGAGGAAGTATCTCTATATAGTGTGGACTTGGGGAAGTCAAGAGGAGTACCTTGACTGATAGATTCCAAGGATTGAGCCTCCGGTGATGAAAGAGTGAAGAGATATGAGCACCTAAGTATTGTGTTCCAATTCGGCAGAGTAGATTGAGGAAGAACTGACCGGCAGAGCATCAGACCTTAATCCAGATGAGATATTGATGGTGATCAAGGTTCTTAAGATATCATTCATGATTGGCTGACATGATTGATGACCTCTATAACTATCTCTTTGATACGCGTCACTTGGTAAGCAAGGATTCAGCCGACAGACCAGAGTTTGGGAAAATATTGACTATTCCGGATGGTGACTAGAAAGATGATGAAATCCTTGGTGCGGATATATATACCAGATGGATTTCAATGAGAAGGTGTGTGTGGGGTAGTGTGTAGTGCGAAAAAAAGTAGAGAACAGTGTGGAAACAAAGATAGAGGTCCGGTATGTGACAGAACAACACTAAGGTAGAGGAAGAATGAAGTGCAGTAGATCAGTATATTGAGCTCAACCAGAACTAAACCTAAGCACATGTGGATGCTTCTCATCAGTTCAAGTATCTTGTTTCTTTCTATAAACTATTGTAGGCAGTGAGCCTCTTGTGAGCAGTGTGCTCGGGCAGTGAGCCCTAATTGGCAAGTGTCATTTTGTACTATCTTATTCTTTTAACAGAGAATACAATCTTGGGTTAATCACCCCGTGGTTTTTTCCCTTAATAGGGTTTTCCACGTCAAAAATATTGTCATGTGTATTGAGTTTATTTCTGCTTCCATGGTTATGTATGCTGATATGATTTGATACTACTTTAATTGTTAAAGAAGAAAAGAAAGACAATTATTAAGATAACTGATTCACCCCCCCTCTTAGTTATCAATAATTGGTATCAGAGCTAAGTTCCTCCAAACAAAGCCTAACAACTTGAGTAAGATCTAGGAATCTCAATGGATATATATGGTATGAGGAAACAACTTCAGTCTACCCTAGATGATCTTGATCAATCTCATTCTGAAGTCAATACCCTGAAGGAAAGAGTCAAACACGCTGATGACTTCATAAATGAACTCAGAGAAAAATTGAGTATCTCTATGAAAAAGAGAAAGGAACTACTTCAACAATTAGCAAATCAAAGTGAATCCAATGATAATAATGAAGAATTAAATGAGAAAAACAAGTTATGTGAGAAGCTATCAAAATAAGTCATTATGGTGAGACATGAAATGGAATTAGGAGTTATGAAATTTACCCAAGAAATTGAAGAGAAAAAAAAAATTAAAGATAATCTAAATCAATCTCTCAAGGAGAAGTCAGAAGAATGCCACAAAATGGACATAATAATCAGTTATCTGGAATCTGATCTTGAAGATGCTAGAGATAATGAAGAACAACTTGAAAATCAGTTAGATACTCTCAAAAGGGATCTCCAAACAACAAATGAATACAAAAAGAAATTCAAGAAAAGCTCTGCTCAACTGATCAGGAAATCCAAGGAACAGGCCTAGAAGACCTTTGTTAAGGCAACCAAATGCTCAAAGATATCCATCCTTCAATGGATACTGCCACAACTGTAATAACTTCGGTCATAAAGCAAATCAGTGCAGAAAGAGAATAAATTAGACTAATTCAACCTTCTCCAGACAATGTTTCAACTACAAAAGGTATGGTCATATATCTCATGAATGTAGAAATATGCAAATGAACAATTCATTCAATGGTAGATGCTTTGCATGCAATACAATGGGACATATGGCTAATTAATGTAGATCAAGAGGATATCAGTCAAAAATGCAAAGAAATGTTGTTTGCCACAATTGCAATAGATTCGGTCATATTGCCAAATTCTGCAGAAGCAAGAATCAGGATAAAAGGGGTCCGATGCATCATAATCAAACTCAAGACAAAGGAAAAGGAAAAATGAATGCAGATGAAGTTCAAAGGGAGATGAACAAGATTTGGGTAAAGAGAAGCACATAAAATGTTGGGGATGGATCCACACCAGAATCTGGTGCTGATATTCCTTCTGAAAACTAAATATTGAGCTCTGGCTCAGGGGGAGACACAAAGGAAAAATAATTTCTACCAGCCAGTCATTTGGTGCCTGAAATTAGCACATGGTAAGTTGCAGATTAAAGGGTTCTCATAGAAATATCTAAAGAATCCTTGGTAAAGATATGGAAGATCCACAAAAAGATTTGAAGAGTCTAATCTTCCCAGATTGATCCAGTTTAACAGTCTTCCGGTAAAAGCAGGATTTTCTAAGTTTGATCCGGTGTGATTCTAAATTGAAACATCTTGATCTGCGGATAAATGGGATGATCTGAGGAAAGGATAGTCATTGTAATTCATCTCTAACATCAATTCTAAGTGCATCTCAGAGATCCAGATAAGATTTTCTTTCTCAGAACAAAGAAAACAAGGCAACCGGAATGACTTAAGTGGCGTATTTATTGCAATAAGGAATTAGGGTTTACGTAGAAATATAAGGGTTCTCTTATTGAACATTTTCTCATTATACATTCAAGAAGAAGAGAAAAGGAGCTCTGCAACAAAATTGCCTCAAAGATCAACTGCAGAGGTTGATTCATCTAGCAATCCAATCTGACTCATTTTGTGAACCCTAGAAGCGTAAAAGGTATTTTCTGCTCTTCAATATCTCATTCTGAATCTTTGAAAGATGGCTACTCTAAATGTGGTAAAGATCACTGATAGGCCGTGCCCTAAATTCAAGAAACATCCCTATAAATCCCTAGAAGTTGATCCCCTAGGCACCTTTTCAAGCATTCCGCATGGGGTTTTACATGTAGAAGATGTTAGGGCATATATTCATGCAAACATTGAGGAATTTGGGGAATCCAAGTTAATGGATATCTATCACAAATAGTTAATAGATGATTCTTTTGAACTCAAACCCCAGTACAAGGCTATTTGGGACAAGCATTTCGGCCAGTGCATCCATTTCCCCTCTTTTACAAAAGATGAGTGGGTTCGGTATGTTTTGAGTAGAGTGCATGATAACTTCATATGGTTGAATAGACCATTTAAGATCACAAAAGATGCTACTAGGGCAGTAACTGGTTTACACTCATCCAGAAGGTTACCTGTTCTCAAATCTGTCAAAAACCAAACTATAAGTGAAGCCACCAGATCAAAATTTGACAAGAGAGCAATGACAATAGAAGACATCACTGATCCCGATGTCAAGTTTGCCTTCATGATAATTGGTTACAAGATATATCACTCCAGCAGGGAAAATTCAGTACTCGAAACTGTAATTTACACTGCTTATCAGATGTTAAAAGAGAATGTAGATTATGATCTTTGTGAGCTCCTTCTAAACCAACTTTTGGAGAATCTACAGAAAATAAAGAAGGATAAGAAGAATTCTTTCAAATACGGCGGTTTGATACTTTGCCTATTCTTTTACTACATGAATGAGCTACCCGGATCCAATGGGTGGGTATGGAAAAATAACAGACCGGTTGCAATTCAAATCAGAGATTACTTGCATGGGCTTGGTGATGCCAAGGCACAAAACACAACACTATAGGGTTACTTCAAGAACTTTCAGAATATGATGCAAACCAGAGAGAGAATCCCCCAATCTCTAGTTGAAAAGTATAAGGATATAGTATGCTTTATGGTAGAAACTCATCAATGCCTAATGGAGGCAGTAGAGCCAAGGATTGTCTGGATCATGCCAATGGGGTATGAAGTAGATGAGAAAATTGTAGAGCTACATGTTCAACACATGCTAAGCCAACCCAAGGACCCTAAGGCAGAAAGGTTTGGAACCTTTCAAGAACTAAGTGTAAAAATTCATGTTGAACTAAGAAGGGAAGTGGAAGAAGTTGGCAAGAAATATGGAATATCAAAGGAGGCACTTGATGCCCACAGAGAGAAGATGGAAAGGGCAGAGAAAGAGAAGCAAGAAGCAGAAAAAGAAAGTGCTCTAGTAGAAGCCCCCTCCTGGACCAGATCCTCTAAGAGCTTTGCACCTGCCACTTCTAAGAGCTCAAAGGCATCAAAACCGGAAGTAAAATCATCTGGTAAAGGAGAAAAGAGAACAAAGAAAAAGGCTACAAGATCATGCACAAGCCTCAAAGATGATGAAGAAACAGAGATAGACGAGGAAGTAAAGAAAATGAAGAAGAAGAAGAAAACATCTGGTGAACCCTCTATCGGTCAAGGCAAAGAAGAGAAGGCAGAGGAATTTGTTGAAAAGCCTACTCTCCGCATTGATGATATCATCAAATCAGTCACTATGGATGGGAACCTAAAACCAATGACTAAATTCTATGATGAGTATAATGAAGCTGACCAAAAGATCTTACACGAAGCTACAATCAGGTATCTTAACATTTATAATAAAGCATTCATTGAGATTATATCTCTAATTGCCAAAAGCCTAGAGAAGGAACTAGAAATAAGGAAGAACAATGCTAAGGCCAAGGACCTTGAGATCAGGGAACAAATAGTTATTCAGTTCTATCCTTCAATCTCTCCGAAACAAATGAATATGATCTTCAAAGATTACAAGGATGAGTTCCAGAGCAAAGCTAGAATGAATCAGCTTATGTTTGGAGAAACTGACAAAGTAGCAAAAGAAATAGAAGAGATCCTTCGAAATGCATACAAAAGATTCAACATTCCTATCATAGAGGACATAAGTGATGAACCTTCTAATGTTGAAAGACTAAGTGTACCAAAGGAAGATCCTACAGAAAAGATTGCAGAAGAACCAAAGGAGTTAGGTAAGGAGAAGTCCAAGGACCAGGATTCCTCTGTTCCGGAAGAGGAATTCCAAAAGGAAGTAAATATCTCTCATCCAGATTCCCCAGCAGTCTATGGATCTAAAGGAGAAGAAAGAATAGAGGAAAAAGAAGAAGAAGTGAAGGGAAGAGAAGAAGGTAAAACTGAGAAGACCACAAGTGACAGTGCTGAGGCTGCAGAAGGAAAGAAGACTCTGTCTCCGGCAAGAGACACTGCAGAAACTGTTAAAGATTTCTTGACTAAAGAAATGATGGAGATAGATGAACCAGAGCTACTTCAAGGACCATTCAATTTTGACTCTCTCTCCCTGGTTCAAACCATGAAGATAGCATCCTTTGCTCAAGCAAAGGCAAAAGAGAAACCTCTGAAGTCTCACATGGAAGAGTGTGAGCTGATAGAAATTGCATCCAGTGTATTGGAGAAGATCATGCCATCCTTTCAGAAGGATCTCTCGGCCTCCTCATCCAGTAATCTAAAATCTCTTGTGAATTCTGTTAATACACATTTTGATTCCTTAGAGAAGTCAGCTGAAGAAAAGGTCCAGAAGGAGTTTTTGGGAAAAAGATTCTCTAAGATACAAGGATTTATAACCAATGATAGGAGAAATATGGATATTGGGATAAAGGGATTATAAAATGCTCTTAAAGATGGTAGAGAAGTATATAAATTTTGTTTATCCTGGTCTAAAGTAACAAAGGATATTGAGAAGAAAGTGAAAGAACAAGAGGATAAACTATCAAGCTTCTCTCAGAATTTTGATCCTCTCACCATATCCATAATAAAACAGGAATGTCAGACTATTGCAGTCATAAATGAGATAAAGAAGCTTGAGAAGGAGAGGAAGAACACAATAAGTAGGATGGGTGAACTAAGAGGGATGATTATCCCTAAATTAGAGGCCATGCATGAGGCCCTAACTGATGCTCAGAGCACGGCATGGACCAATGATCCAACAAATCTAAAGAGGGCAGAAGCTTTTGCATTCCTATTGAGTGGTCACATCTCAATTTTGGAGAGGATGAAGCAGAGTTGGGCAACAGAATTTGTCCAATTAAAGACAAGTTTTTGCAGATATACTTCAATATATGTAAGTATAGCATATATATACTTATGCAGCTAAGTATAGTTGGATTTTTGGGAATTTTTGGTGTACGGATTCTACCCTTTACCATTGATGTCAAAGGGGGAATGAGTAGCAGTGAAAAATGTGGAATCTAGCTAAGGGGAAGCTTTGAAAAATTATACATTAGAATGGAGCATCAGCCAAGGGGGAGTATAGTGTGACACCTAGTCATTTTTCACTAAGTGTTGCCATCAATGCCAAAGGGGGAGATTGTTGGCAAGAGACACTGTGTGGATTCATGGGTGTTGTCATTGATGGCAACAAAGACCATCCCACACATCGGCAGGACATGGTGTGTCTATACCGGAAGTCAGATTGAAGAGTATTTTGGTCCGGTGACCAAGAACAGAGCATGCAGCAAGGTCTGACAATCAGGTCCGGATCTCTCAGAGGAAGTATCTCTATATAGTGCAGACTTGGGGAAGTCAAGAGGAGTACCTTGACTGATAGATTCTAGGGATTGAGCCTCCGGTGATGAAAGAGTGAAGAGATATGGGCACCTAAGTATTGGGTTCCTGTTTGGCAGAGTAGACTGAGGAAGAACTGACCGATAGAGCATCAGACCTTAATCCGGATGAGATATTGATGGTGATCAAGGTTCTTAAGATATCATTCATGATTGGCCGACATGATTGATGACCTCTATAACTATATCTTTGATACACATTACTTGGTAAGCAAGGATTCAGCCACAGACTAGAGTTTGGGAAAATATTGACTATTCCAGATGCCGACTAGAAAGATGATGAAATCCTTGGTGTGGATATATATACCAGATGGATTTCGATGAGAAGGTGTGCGTGGGGTAGTGTGTAGTGCGAAAAAAAGTAGAGAACAGTGTGGAAATAGAGATAGAGGTTCGGTATGTGACAAAACAGCAGCACTAAGGTAGAGGAAGAATGAAGTGCAGTAGATCAGTATATTGAGCTCAACTGGAACTAAACCTAAGCACATGTGGATGCTTCTCATCAGTTCAAGTATCTTGTTTCCTTCTATAAACTATTGTAGGTAGTGAGCCTCTTGTGAGCAGTGTGCTCGGGCAGTGAACCCTAATTAGCAAGTGCCATTTTGTACTATCTTATTCTTTTAACAGAGAATACAATCTTGGGTTAATCACCCCGTGGTTTTTTCCCTTAACAGGGTTTTCCTCGTCAAAAATATTGTGTCATGTGTATTGAGTTTATTTCTGCTTCCATGGTTATGTATGTTGATATGATTTGATACTGCTTTAATTGTTAAAGAAGAAAAGAAAGATAATTATTAAGATAACTGATTCACCCCCCTCTCAGTTATCAACAGATGTATCATTCCAATGGACACCTCATCACTATTCTCATGGGTAGTTGCACTATTCTTATGGATAGTTAGTCGCCACCTATCCCTATATTGTGGAGAGTCGGGTATCCAACTTCTCCTATTTATATCTATCTCATTTGTGAATACAATTGATCCAATTCAGTAATTAGCATTGGCCTATGAATTTATGGGTTCTCACAATATATTATATAACATAAAATTATAATATAGATTAAATATTTTTGCATAATTATATAAATTAGATTAAATATATTATTATAATATATTATATAATAATTTATAATTATTATATAATTAATTATTGTAATTATAATATATTATAATTAAAAATATATTTTATATTATACTATAATTAGGATTATAATTATGATTAGAAATAGGGTTTGGATCATGGTTAGAATTAGGGTTAGGGTCAAAATTTGGATATGGGTCATAATCACAAGTATGCTTAAAATTAGGGTTAGATTTAGAAAAGGGTTTCGATTAAGCTAAGAACCAAGGTTAGAGTAGAATTAGGGTTAGATTAAGGGTTATGATTGAATTTTGGATTTAGGTCGTAATCACAACTGTGCTTAAAATTAGGGTTAGAATTAGGGGTTATTACTAGAATTAGGGTTTTGATGATGGTTAGAATTAGGGTTTGAGTTAGAATTAGGGTTATGCTTAAAATTAGGGTTACAATAAAGTTCTAATCTAATTAGGGCTATATAAATCTAGTTACATTTAATGTTTTGTTCATGTACCAAATTATGGTTAAGGTTAGGGTTAGGTTTAGAGTTAGGATTTTAATGAAGGTAAGGTTTAGAATTAGGGTTTTGTTTAGGAATTGAGTTAGAGTTGGGATTATAAATAGGGCTAGATATAGCATTAGTCTTATATAACAATGGTAAGTGTGATCTTACAGTTATGGTTAGATTTAGAAATAAGCTTGTAGTCTAAATAATTCCACAATTAGGGTGCATTTGTTTGAAATTAGTAATCTATTTTATAATGTGTTCTGTGAATTTTTCACAATACAATAGCATTTGAGATATACAATTATTTCTATGCCTTATTGTACTATGCTTTGGTCTACTCTATTTTCTCTTCTCTGCTTTACTTTGTTTTCTCTGCCCTACTCTACTCTACTTTGTTGAGTTTCTTCTGCTCTGCTCTGCTCTACTTTGTTTTCTCTGCTTTGTTTTGCTCTACTATGCTCTGTTGTATTGAGTTTTCTCTACTTTTCTCTGCTCTATTCTACTTTTCTCTATTAAGTTTGCTCTACTCTACTCTGTTCTACTTTGTTATGCTCTATTATACTCTACTCTACTCTTATTTGTTCCTCTCTTGTCTTCTATGCTCTAACCCTAATTATAAAAAAGAAAGCAATCAAATCAAATCTAAAAACTAAACAAATTATCAAAACATCATACAAAATAATTCATATAAAATTATCAACACATCATATAAAATATTTGCAATTATGTTTAATCAATAGTTTATTTTCTATGCAATGATTCTAATAAATTATTTATTTATTTATTTATTTATTTAATACTTCTTATTTATTAAATTATTGTCACTTAATATTAATTTTACTTATTTCATTTCTATATATAATATTTACCTATAGCAACCTTATTCGTTAGATTTTGATGCTATAACAATCTAAGAGGTTTAAATAAATGAATAAATAAAATTTAGCCCAAATTAATAATGTTAAATGCAAGAAACTTATAAATTTTAAAACCTATTAATAAAATCTTATATAAATGTTTAATTTAATGTTATTTAAATCCGTAGTCTATTTAATTTAATTTAAAATTAAAATTGATCTTAAATATAAATGATAAAAGAAAAATAATTAAAGCCGATGAGGGTGTGGTTCGGTGGTTATGTCGCTCGGTTGTAGTGGCGGCAACCAGAGTTCAAACCGTCGCTAAACCAACAAGCTCGCAGGCTTTACGCGAGCCAGAGGGTGTGTTGCACCAGCGTCGCCAGTCACATTAAAAAGTTTAAGGCACATTAAAAATAATATATAAATAATTAAAAATTAAAAATAAATAAAAAACACCTAGGATTATATACTAATTTAATTATTACACTTAATAAATTTATAAAAAACATGATCTAAAAAAATAATAAACCAATCTCTTACAAAAAGAACTTCAAATTAACTAAATAATTGAAATAATAAAAGTAAATAATATTCTAAAATTATTTTGAATTTTTTAAATGTGCATGAAAGTAATTAAAACTAAATTTAAATAGCATTTTTCTCAAATATAATGAGACATAAGTGAAGTGACTTGGAAAAAAGTGAGTACTTTTTAAGAAACTACAATGTGATTTTAAATGTCGATGCAAAATAAGATTTTCATTCTCTTCCTCTCATCCTGATGATGGATCATGGAGTGTGATTTGAAACGTCGATGCAAAACAAGATTTTCATTCTCTTCTTCTCATCCTGATGATTGATCATGGAGTGTGATTTGAAACGTCAATGCAAAATAAAGCAATACACAGTTGTCCTAAAAGCTCTACACTCAAAATAAATATAGTTCACTAATTTTTATTCTTAAAATAGCACATAAAAGATAAGATTCCCTTTTGAATTTAGGGCTTAAATTTGATAGTCGGCCTTGCCTATCAGGCAATTTTTTTATGACAATTATCTATTCAATGTTGCCTTTAAAATACTATGACATACCTTACTATAACTAGATTATATAAAAACTAAATATATATATCAGCATAATCCTATATAAATTTTGACATTTTGTCCAAAATCTCTCCTTTCATATGATATAGTCTTTTAAAAATTTTGATTGAATTTTACAGCAAAAATCCCTAAATACAGCTATATAATTGTCAAATTTAAACCTTGCTCTTGATCTTTTCATTTTCTTTTTTAATTTCATTTGGTATTCTTTGTTTTTCTGTTATAGGTTGAATGGGAAGTTGAACTCCATAGAGAAACCATGAGACTACAAAAGCTCTCCTCTCATGCATGCAAATATATATTAGTGACCTTTTATTGTTTGTTTTATTTATTATTGTAAACTCTTCTACACACATTGAAATATCTAATTTGTAATCATCTTTTTGTTTGTTGTTTTTTCTCTGCAAATTTACAAGGTTAGAATAAGGTTTCTCTTTGGATTTGGATACCTACAACAACCTACTGAAGTTTTCAAGCTAAACCCATTTGCATGTGAGGCTACATGCATGTAGGGCTACAGAATGAAATAATAAATCATAATGAAAATATTAATTATTTTTCTTGTTTTAAATTTATTAAAAGATTTCTCTACTATTTCTATGGTACATTTTTTTAACTTCTTGTCTATATATATAAAATAAAGTTACCAATAATCTGAATTAAATAAAACATATGGGCATAATTTGTTTTCAAGGGTATATAGTTCACTAATTTTTATTTAATATAATAACTATAAAATTAAACTTTTTAAAGTTTTCTTCTAAAATAAATAAAATTCTTTTTTTCTAAAAATAATAAATAAAGTTAAACAACATTATATATTTTTTAAAGATTTATACTAATTTATATTCTTCTAATTTGCACATTTAATACAACTTGCCTTGCTAATTTATATTCTTTAGTTTGGAATAAATGTAACATATAACAAATAGATCACTAAATTCACATTACATAAAACAAGGATTCCATAATTAAATAATAAAATTGAATTTTAAAGCACATCTAACAAATAAACCTATTTAAAATCACATCATAATTGTTAAGCCATATCAGTTACCTAAAATATAGGTATATGATTTACATCAGTAAAATAAAATAAAATTTAAGATATATTATTAAATAGCATATAAAAGATAAGATTCCCTCTTGTTCTTTTCATTTGCTTTTTTAATTTCATTTGTTACTGTTTGTTTTTCTATTACAAGTTGAATGGGAAGTTGGACTCCATGGAGAAACCATGAGACTACAGACGCTCTCCTCTCATGCCTACAAATATATATTGGTGAGCTTTTTCTTGTTTGTTTTATTTATTATTTTAAACCCTTTTACACATATTGAAATCTAATTTGTAATCTTCTTTCTGTTTGTTATTTTTTATCTACAAATCTAGAAGGTTAGAATATGGTTTCTCTTTGGATTTGGGTACCTATAGCAACCTACTAAAATTTTCAAGCTAAGCCCATTTGCATGTAGGGCTACAGAATGAAAATATTAATTTTTTTCTTCTTGTTTTAAATTTATTAAAAGATTTCTCTCCTATTTCGATGATACATTTTTATAAGACCGTGCCAAGCTACTTGATTTTCTTCTTCACATCCTCTATATAGTTCAATCTAATCTTCTCCTACAGTGGTTGATGTGGATGGTGATGGATATTTGTGTTGGTGAAAAATTATATTTTTGACTTTTACATAAGTTAATTAGGGAGATTCTTTTTCAATTTTGAGCATTATGACATGTGTCATAGGCTTTCTTTTCTCTTGAGAGCATTGTGACATGTGTCACATGCTTTCTTTCCCCACTTTGTCTATGCTTGGATAGTGGTGATGTATATCCTTTGTGTTTATTTTTGAATAATGCAATGAGAATGTCAAGCACTATTTCACGCATGCATTTGGCTTTTGCAATATTTTCTTGTAGCTCTCTCTTGTAGAAGATTTCCAATAGATGATCTTGGCTCCTGTGAATCCTTGTATGACTCTAACAATTTGGACATTCTTGTGGGCACTTCATTTTGCTTCTTTTATGTTTTAGATCACCATGGAAAGAAGAGGTAAAACTTTAATTATAATATGTAAATAAAAATTTAAGCTTGAAAATACTAAAAAACAATTGAAACAGAACAATGTTGCAGACAGACCTGAGTACAAATGTGGAAATATTCTACTTGCTCACTCTTTTTTTGCTTTTTGCTCTTTTTATTTTATTTTTTGTTTGCACTCCCCTTTAGCACACCCCAAATCTTGCAATTTGATACGCTCACATGATTTAATTTAAAGAGATTATGTTGCGATAATTTTCATATTCTTGAAACATAATAAAGATTTCACTCCATAACTGCCCAAGTTTTTTATTTTTCTATCCATTTGTCTTTCACGAATTTATTTATTTTTTGTTTAATGTGATAAAGATTTCACTCCATAATTGCCCAAGTTTTTCTATTTTTCTATCCATTTGGCTTCCACGAATTTATTTATTTACACATTTTATGAATTTTGTTTACTTGGAATCTAAATCTTAATTGGTTACAGGAATTTGAATCTTTCAGTCCTTTGTTGCCACTATAGGACACCTCTCGACATAACAAGTTTTTCTATTTTTCTATCCATTTGCTTCTATGAATTTATTTATTTACTCATTTTATGAAGTTTTTTTACTTGGGAATCTGAATCTTAATTGGTTATGAGAATCTAAATCTTTCAACCCTTTGTTGCCACTATAGGACCCTCTCAGCATAATTATTAAAAACTCCTAACTAAAATTAGGCATGAAAAAAACTCTTCTAAAATACAACATAAGTAAAATGTTACTCTTCAACATTACCATTTTGTCTCTACAAAGTTTCCTCTGTAACTTTGGTTTGACTTAATTCAAAATAAATAGAGAAAGTGCACAAAGAGAGACATAGAAAAGACATGAATCTTTTGCCAGCAAATAAAAAGAGAAAAAATTCTCTCAACAAAAATACTAAATAGGGAGATAAGAATAAATACACAATATCCCTTTGTCTATTTACAAAAACTAATAGGTTAAAAAATGATAACAAGGGTAGGAATGCAGTTGCAATCCCTGCCTTGCACTATGAGAATTATTTTTGTGTAAACTTGTGTAAAAAAATTTACTATTTATAAGACTGTTGAGTGAAGAAAGATTAAATGCTTTATTCATCCAATGATTTGTAGATACAAAACAATGTATATAAATTCTGGGGGAATTGACAGTTACAACAAACTGAACTGACTGAACAATGTAGTAACCAACAATGTAATACGCTAACATTCCCCCCTTATTACATTGTTCCTACAATAGTACCAAGGGACACCCCCTGAATGCTAACATACTAAAAAAAGATGATTACATAATATGAATACATATTTTATAGAAGATCTTCTCCCAAAGAACTAATCTTGAACCAAGCGGGGCTCCATCATGTTGTCTCGTCTATCCTCGAAAAGGCATAGCTTTGAGCTATGTTCTTGAGCTCTTTAGTCCCAAGCTCTCAAATCACAGAGTCTAGAATTATTTGACAATGAACCCTAAGAGATACGACAAATATCTGACATTATCTAGTGACCGCGAAAGGGTATAATTCTCGATCATATACTCTTTGAAGCTCACTCGACAACAATCCATATTGAGCTCAACACCAAATCCCAAACCTGTCTCCAAAACAAAATCTTTACAAAACATACATTCTTCAAATCCGTCAGCATCAACAAAGAAAATCAAAACAACCAAAACCAAAAAGGCTTCTCATGCAAAGCATCATCTCAAAGCGAGAAGCTGACTTGAGATGATGGAAATCCTCCATCCTCTAATGCTGCCTACCTCCAATATGACCATGTTAGTCCTTACCCTCCAAAGATAGCATCAAAGGAAGTACTACAATCCTTGAAAGCACAATCATTCTTGATCATACAAGATTTATATGAAGCAACCATGTAATATGTGTGGCTATAATGAAAAGCAAAAGATTGGGTGTTGGATTCAACTGATAATACACCCATTACATTAAACACCTTATACCTCCAAAATAAACCCTTACAGTCATAACAACTTATTTAAGTTCAAAAAATCAACTACTTCTCCTTTCAAAAAACACTACATGCCTTTAACACAAAAGAATATCTCCTTTTTAATGTGCCTGATTTAAAAGTAATACCTCTTTACACATCCATTTTCCATGTAGTCACTTTGGCAATACAATCCACTCTTGGCTGAGTTCAAACTCATACAACTTCAATGGTTAACTTGAAAGTTTACCAATACACTGGGAAGCACCTACCTTTATCATTTCACAGAATACATTGTCTCATTCTTTCAAACAAACTACCACACATGTTTCTCTACCAAAAACAACATCAGTAAATAATTCTACATAGCAGAAATATAAGAAGCACAACAAAGTAAAATGCCTGACGCCTAATCAGATCATGACTTAAATTGTATCCTCTCTCTAAGTATGAATGAGGTCAAATTGATATGTATCTGCTATAACAGAAAGTCATGCCTTGCTTTGCATTTCCACAAAGTCACATAGAATTGTTCCTTTCATTCCTGTCTTCTTTCATTCTTCATCATATACCAATCAACATTAGCTACCTTTAATTCATTCACACTTAATTCTTAAACTATAAAGCACTTCTGAAATAAGAATAGATAGATAAAGAAAACCTAAGCATCACCAAACCAAACTACCAATATTATTTCCAAATGTTAACCTTTCATCAAACTTCTATGTAGCTTTTTCCAGTTGAGGCATGTCTACGCCCTGACCAATACATTGAAGTTTGAACTGCTTAATGAAATGACATCGCAAGCTTCAGTAACATCCATTTCAGTCCAAATTTCACAAAGAAATGCACAAATTTTCTCCAAAATTGCTTCAGACCTCAAAGAATTTCCTTCGAATTACAACATTCACGAAACAAACTCTTCTGAGTACCAAAAGTCTTGAAAAATCCCCTCGATCAAATTGTCCTGCAAAGATCTGCAACCCTAAAAATATCATATGGATTCATTCACATCTTCAATGCTTTCTCTTCAAATCGGTTTGCTCGCACCTCTCTCAATTTATGAGAAACATCAAATCGACAATAAAGAGATGATGGGCCTCCTCCAAATGGTGAGTAGTATCGTTCATACCCCAATAGGTGAAGTAAAGTGACTTCAAATACCACGGTCAACAAATGTATTCAAGTGTATTCATGCCTTATAACGTTAGTCTGCAAATTTCAATGCACAGATAGATGCAAAAACTTTCGAATGCCTCACATCGCACAAGACTGCTCTAATACCACATGAAGAAAGAGTAAATGCTTTATTCTGATTTGCAAATACAAAACAATGTATATAAATTCTGAGGGAATTGACAGTTATAATGAGTTGATAGTTATAATGAATTGAACCGACCGAACAATGTAGTAACCTACAATGTAATATGCTAACATTGAGATAGTATAAAAACTATTTTATTGTCTTCTATCCTCAATTATTAGTAATCTATACATGTATAAAAGAACTCTATTCACATGACTTTGTCTTGATAGTGGGACAAGCATTAGACAATGATATTTCATATTATATTCGTCTCTAGTTTATGGGTGCTTGTTTAACGATCCTGCTGCAAAGTTGCATACATAGACAATAATCTAAATACAAAATGGTCAATTTAAGAATGAATGCATTAGTGGGAAATACATATACCCCAAATTATTGGACCAACAAGGCACTGATCATATATATAAATTAAAAATAATTACAAGCAGTATAATTACCCATCCTACAGTGCTATGCCAAACAACAAATAATAGAGTTGATAAATGGGATAAAACATAGTAATATGTAGGTGCACAATGCCATGTCACATAACAAATAATAGAGTTAGCAACTTTGTTATATGCGGTGGCAAGTGGATATAGACCTCATGCTAATTTATTTTCAGGTGGGTCTTTATGAATCAGACAATAAAAAATACATCACTTTAGTTTTTCTCTATGGTATTCCATATGTATATTGCCACACTTTTGCACTTTTCACTATGATCTAAAATAGGATTATGTCATTACAAATGTAGTGTGGGGTCTGCAACAAATATAAAACAAAAAGCACAAACAAATATATGTGGACCAAATTCAATTCAGAAGTATTTTTCCTTCCCAATATTTTTTTGTTCTAGTTTGCCTTGTTCCTTTTATCAAACATAATGATGTGAATCGTGCTTTAATGGGTTTTAATATGCATAGTCAAACAGTTCCACTTGTTCAACCCAAGAACTGTATTGTCGGAACTAGATTGGAGGGTCAAGTGGGTCTAGATTCAGGAAGCGTAGCTATAGCCAAGAAAGCGGGGAAATACATTATATTGATGGTGGAAATGTCACTAAATGGAATTGATTCTGTATCAATGTTCTAGTAGAAATACTTGTATCCATAAAAAACCTTGAGCTTGCCAAGGTGAATATGTAAAGAAATGACTATATTAGTAACACTACTCTTCATTCTTCTTTCCTCCTTCATATTACAATTAATCAAGAGGCTAACAATATGAACACACCACCATTCAAATCATGGTACAACTACATATCATGCCACCTTGTCAATCACATGAGCTCTCTCTAAGCGGTTCACAAAGTCATTTTATCATAACATGAATCTCTATTTTAGCTAAATAGCTATTCATTATTGTAGGGTGCAAGAGCATTCGTATGGTAACTACAAGTGTTGGGTTTGAAGATTTTTTCCTTGATGCTAGAGAGATGGTAGCAATGATGGCTATGGAGGTCGCTGAAGTGGTGGTAAATGCAGGTAAGTAGACCTAGATTTTTCCCTCTATAAAATTTTCAGCTTAAATTCTAAGCATATTTTGAATTCTAGGGATAGGGAGTTGGTAAAGGAGATAAGATCAAATTCTATAGGGATAGTTAGATTTATAACTTTACACTCATAGAGAATGATATATTTAGAAAGATCCTTGTTCCCTCGTCACCCAGTAAAAGTAAGCATTCACAGGGCCTCTACTACATCTCCATTGCCTTCTTGGAGATGGGGAACCAATATCATACATTGGAGATGCCTATTATATGATATAATCTATTATGATTTGGTGGTAACAAATTAAGCTAGATTCATGTAGTTAACATGTTAGAATTCAAATTTTATCAAGGAAAACTAACACATACAAAAGGTGATGGATCCATCTCAGTTAGTTTGACATGAATCAGCAGGTCTTTCAGAATGCTAATAAATGGAGTAGCTCCAATTCCAAGTCTAATCAGAAGCAATGCAACATACTTTTTATAATATTGGACTAGTGCACCATAGGGTCCCGTCTATAGAAAGTTTGGGGAATCTGTTATTGATTACAAAAAAAATAACATACACTTGAATCAACTATTGGACTAATTGATACAACTCTGGGAATTGATCTCATGGACTAACCGTCCCTCAAGGTCTAGGTGAAGGTATTGATTTGGAAAGTTCACTAACAATTGCAAGTTTTGATGTAATGGAAAACCTACATATGGTATCAAAGCCTCATCCGAGGTTCAATTACCCTGAGTTGCATTGGAAGGGAGGTGTTGGACTAATTGCCACACCCTTGGGAATTGATCTCGTCAACTAATCTCCCCTATGGGTGATGACAACCTTGGCAGACACTGATGAAATGAACTCTGTCTAGAGTCTATTATAGTTTGATGATGTTAACAGGACCTAAAACTATCATGCAATACAATTATAGGAAACTAAATCTAGAATGCAACACAGTTTGATGACAATACACAACATTCCAAATGATGGAGGTTCAATTACATAGAACATTCATCCAAAAATCTTCCATTCCATATTTGATTAGATTAACCATGAATAGAGATATTACAATTTGATATTTTGTTAGACTTAACAGTATTTACAAGAGATAGACTTATTGGGCCTCAACGATCAAACCGACCCCTTTTTGACATATGCCTTCTCTATGCTTCGATTCACTTCCTTTGCTCTATGGATTCTAATCTTCTACCCTTCCTTTGTTTCAAACCCTTCCTACCACATCGTGTCCTCCAAAATCCCCCTTATATATTCTCTTGCTATGCCATATTTTCTATCATACCATTGCTTCTCAGCCTTCTATGAATTCTCCCTTTTCTATTCTAAAAAACTAATCAACATAACAGTTGATCGGGGTCATTCCACTAAAACTGTCATCCTCCTCTTGGACTCTAACCATCAACTTCTTGCTTAGTCTCTTTCCCAACTACTCTCCTCAACAGCGACAATAAATAACTCCTTTGTTTGGTGCAACATGAACCAACTGCTCAAGTAACGCAGGATAACTACCTTTTGAAAACCAAAACTGCCTCAATAGACATCATAAACAAACAAAAACATGTAACTAATCTAAAAAAAATTGACTAATCTAAATCAAAATCAATGGGAATATGATGCCCCTACATTAGGCTCCCCAAGTGGGAGAAATTTGAGTTCCATCTCAAATGAGGGTATTACTTTTCCTCTTCTTCCAATTGTGTTGCATTCTTAGCTCTTCATCCTCTCCTTGCTTGTGTTGGTTTGCTATGAGTTTCTTGGTGTGCCTTCTTTTGTGTTCCTCTTTCTTCTTGTATCTTATCCTTCTCATTTCCTTTTCAGCTATAAGAATCCAAGACTCTGTTCCACATTCTTATGTGTCAGTAAAACTATCCATTTCCTCATCTTCTTCATTCCTTTCTTGGTTTGCACCTATACAATCATCATCATTAATATTCATTAGATGAATATCATGAGGCCAATTTGCCTCTTCACTAACTCCCTGTGCTTGATTTATTGTTGATGCCTTCTTCTTCGTTTCTCTTATTAGTTCTATACTTTCTCTTATTCTTTGTCTACCTAAAAGACACTCTTGAACTTCATTCATGCCAATGCCAAGTAACCTCTCTTGCTGATTTTGTTCATTTTGAAGTAGCTGATTTTCAAACATATCTTCCAACAATTTCTCATTCAAATCTTCCTTCACCAACTGGTTTTGTCTTTACTTTGTTCTTGGATATCTTGATTCTTTCTTGAGCTCATCAATGAGTCTTTGATGCCGATTTGAACATGCAAACAATTGTCTTGGAGGATTAAATACCTCTTCTAACCTCCTCAATTCTTCTTTCAATCAATGATTATATATCTCTCCACTTTCTTCTTCAATTCTAGGGATCCTTGTTCTATTCCGTTTTCATTTTCTTCTTTGATGTTGGGCTGCACTTCCTTAAATGTATGAACTGATCTTAGACGTCTAAAATCAATGAGATCTTCTTTGAAATTCTCTGCTTCATTCACACCTAGCATGCTTCTTACTTTAACTTCTCTATGTTTTTGTTCACTAGTCATTGTCATAGGTGTGAAATCTTCCTTCATTCTCTCTTCATTAGGTGCTGAGATCTCTTGAAGATTCCCATCTTCGTATACCAAGTTAGACACTTCTCTTTGCTGCATATTAGTTACCAAAAATACTTGCTTCCATGCCTTATCTCCTCTTTTAAAACTATCATTCATTGACTCAAAAACATCATTATCTAAAACATCCAAATTAACTTCTTACCTTTCACCTTACCTGTGTTCTCCTCAGGATTCTTCTAAGTTTCTCTAGGAAATATTTCATTCTTCTTGGGCTCTTCTTCAGAATTTCCAGCTTGATATCTTGGACTATCTTGTTGCAATATCATATTTTCATCATGTTGGCTCATTTAATCGTGATCTCTTGCTCATTGGACTTGAACTTTCCATCACATCTTATGCTCTCTTGAAGTGTTTCCTCATCACTATGTCTTGCAATACCACCTTTTTCTACCTCTTTTCTACACTTGACCATCAGCACTTGGTTTCGCATAGCTTTGGGCTGATAACTGTTCATTGCTGCACTTGTTCTCCTTATTCCATAGGCTGATTGCTTCTCTAGAACACCTCTTTTATGCTTCCATTCTTGACAATTTGCCCTATGGTTTTGGTTCCCCTTGAACTCCGTCATGTCCTTCATTCTTTGTACCTATTTACTACTAGAAATTTCATCATAAAAAACTTCTTGTTTGGGCCTTGTATGCCTCACCTCAACAGCTAATTTCTTAAGCCAACTTGGGACCTTGTATCCATGATTACTTGCAAGATTTGAGAGAAAAAAATTGCTCTTCTCCCTATCAACCTTTATAACTACATTCTTATTTCCACATATATGATCAAAACCAATATTTTTGCTTCCATTTACCTGTTCAATGGCCTTCTATATGGATTTTCTTTCTTCCTTGACTTCATTGCTTGCAAACTCCTTTTCATGAACCTCCTTTCTTTCTTTTCTAACATTCTCTATGGCATAATGAAATGTTAGTGCATAGTCAACATCTTCACGGTCATGCTAGGAGACTTCAACACCTTCATCATCATCTTCAGGCACTTTGCAATGTACCTCTTCTTCATGGACTGTTGCAAATTGATTCTTCCTTCTTTCACATTTTTGTTTGTCCATGGGTGCTTTACTTGCCCCATCTCTTGCCAAATTCAAGGTCTTATTCTTGACCTTCCTTATAAGGTTTTTCATACCTGCATGCACACACGCAAACACAACATTAGATAATAAAACAAGAGACAAAAATATCTCTATGAGTGCCTTCTTCCTGGACACTCTCCTCTCTCCTTTAATATCTTCTTTAAGTGTTTCTTTTTGCACTTTTTTCCCTCTCCTTTCTTTCTTATTTTCTTTCATGTTCTACACAATGAGAACTTTCTTTACCACTTCATGTGCATGTTTCTCACTTGGCAACTTTACTACCTTTCCATGTTGCTCATTTGGCAACTCTTTACTTTCCAAACCTCTATGGGATTTTCTCTTGTTCTTCTCTTCTCTTATCAAGGCAACCATCCTTTGCCTTCTTCTTCTCTTGACTAGTAGCTCTATAGGCCACTTCAATCTCTTTTTCAATTGCCAACCACATTCTTGGCTTCTATCCTCTAGCCATACCTTCACCAAGAGCTTACACCTCTCTAGATCCATTCTTAACTCAATCACCTCTCTATCCATCTCTGAATCTTTCTTTTCCATTTTTGTCTTCATATTGTCTCTCTTCTTGTGCCCTTCTTCCCTACCATGTTGTTACATCCTTCCGGCTTTCTCTATTCTCAACATCTCAACTCTGCCCTCTACAAATATGTCACCTTGTTTTCTAGTTTTCTTGCTACCTCTCCTTAGGCTTCTTTTCTTTTTTCTCTTTTCTTTTTCTCTTGCCTAGTCCCTTGGTACCCAAATCCTTCTCCTTTCACTTTCACCATATTCTAACTTTCTACTTCTCAGGAGCTAACCTATCTAAACTTCAACACATATACTTATACAAAATCTTGTTAGCTTGGGCAACTTCTACTCCCAATCTTCAGGCTCTGATACCAAAATGATGACAGCCTTGGTAGACACCAACTACAGGAACTCCATCTAGAGTCTATTATAGTTTGACGATGTTAACAGGAACTCAAACTATCATGCAATATAGTGACAGGAAACTAAATTCAGAATGTAACATAGTTTGATGACAATACACAACATTCTAAATGAAAAAGGTTCAATTACATAGAACATTCATCCAAAAATCTTCCATTCCATATTTGATCTGATTAACCATGAATATAGATATTACAATTTGATATTTTGTTAGACTTAATGGTCTTTACAAGAGATAGACTTATTGGGCCTCAATGCTTAGACTGACCCCTTTTTGACATATGTCTTCTCTATGCTTTGATTCACTTCCTCCACTTTGTGGTTTCTAATCTTCTACCCTTCCTCTATTTTGAACCCTTCCTACCACGTCGTCTCCTCCAAAATTCCCCTTATATCTTCTCTTGCTATGCCATATTTCCTATCATACCATCACTCATCCTTCTGTGAATTCTCCCTTTTTTATTCTAAAAAAACCACAACCATAATAGCTGATCAGGATCATTCCACTGAAACCACCATCCTCCTCTTGGACTCTAACCATTGACCTCCTGCTTGGTCTCTTTCCCAAATACTCTCCTTGGTAGAGACAACAAATAACTCCTCTATTTGGGTGCGACAGTAACCAACTACTCAAGTCCCGTAACATAACTACCTTTCCAAAACCAAAACTACCTCAACAGACATCATAAACAAACAAAAATAGGTAACTAATCTAAAACAAAATTTACTAATCTAAATCAAAATCAATGGGAATATGATGCCCCTGCATCACTGGGTCTACGTGAAGATGCTGGTTTGGAAAGTTCACTAACACTTGCAAGTTTTGGTGTAATGTCAAACCTACATCAACATTCATAGATATAGATGATTATATATATGTAATCTAAAGATTTAATTTTGAATAATGGTATGGTAAGAATAAATATCCATGTCTTACCTATGTGCTTGACCAGTACCTTGTATGTGCATATTGGTTGTTGCTAAGTTTGTTTCAGTATATCATTTGACATTTTCAGACAACTTCAATGCCTGCTGAAAATTAGAGTACATTGCAAACAAATAACATTACAGAGTAACAAGTAAACCATTAACAAAGATAGGAAATAGAAAGACGTAGATAAAAAATCATTAGAACAAGGAAAGGAGGAAACCATATGCAACTAATATTTTTATATCAAATACTAAGATATCATTACAAACCTTTGAAAATACTTTTTCCATTTCTTGAGTCCAGTCTTGAGATGTATGAATATGAACAATTAAGTAGTCTTCTTCTGGTGTTGATGTGGTAGAGAAAGGGTTCCTAGAACATGTTATAATTCTAAGAGTTCAGAAGGAGATAAGCAATAACACATGTAAAGACAGACATATCATTCAACTTCAACAGACAAGAATGCATAACTTAGCATATATTTCTTTGTTTTATAATCCGTATATCTGATACCATGAATAATATATTATCATGCTCAGAGAAAATCTCATAAAACAAATGCTTATGGTAGATTCAACAGTTGTTGAAAAGAAGTTATCAATGATCGACCTTTCATACATGCCACTCAAATGATGATATTGACGAACATTGTAGGAAGAGATACATCCTGCTTTGATACTTGAAGCCTGAGGGATTTAACATGTAAAAGGCTAGCACATTTCCAGGGTATATGGAAGCCTATGTTATTGAAGTACCAATCATTTTAAACATTTAGACTACGTTATTTTTTTTATGTGTAGGTATTTTCCCAAGGCTGTGTTGGCAGGGGAGCAGGGGTGGTAAACTACTGTCTAAGAAAACAAATGCTACAACAATGTATGGACAGAAAGAACAAACATAAATAGAGAGAGACAATAAAACAAGTGACAGCAATATATATTATATATTCTCTCTTTCAAAATTACATTCAAAACCTCTTACAAAGCTTATGCAGAGTTACTACTCTATTTTTTTGTTTTGCCCAATCACTGGAGCTACAAACTAAATCAAACCTAAAGCTGCCTGAAGGAACTCCGTAGCTGTCTATGTATCACTGTTGCTGTGGCAACATTTCCTTCTGCTATCTTCTCTCTCTTCTCACTGTGTTGTTCTCTTCTAGAACATTCCTCTTACCTCTGCTACTGTAGGCTCTCACTTACATTTTTGTGTTCAACTCTCTTTCCCTCTCTTTTGTCTCATTTACTCATGCCTAGAAAAATGGGTGCTCAAACTCATTTCAAATTCAAAATGACCTACCGAACTAATTGCTGGCAAGCCAACGGTTGCTGGGGCTGATTTTGGAAATCCCCAAGTCTGACGCGGGGGCAAGGTGCATTTAATTTTCTAACAGAAGATTAAATTCTTCCAACACTCCCCCTTAATCAGAAGTTAGATGTCATTCAACAATTTTCTTTCTAGAACTGATCTCCAGAGTTATACCTTTGCTCTTACCTTTCTGGAGCAGATCTCTGAAGCTGTTTCTATCATTCTGGATCACCTCCAGAGCTCTTTTCTACATCTCCGGAGCACTCTATCTGCATCTCCGGAGCTGACTCCCTGCATCTCCGGAGCACTATTTCTGCATCTTCGGAGCACCTACGGAGCTGCACATACCTTCCAGAGTTGAATCTCTAGAGCTCTGCTATTGTTTTTCTGGATCTGAACATCTAGAGTTGTCCTCTTTCCAGGGCTGCACACCTCCGGAGCTATCAACAATGCCTAGCCTATCCCTTAGGCGTTCAAAAGAATCTTTTGGCAATGCCTTTGTGAAAATGTTAGCGAGCTGCTATTCAGATCTGTAATATTGTAACACAACCTCTCCTCGTTCTACTATCTCCCTTATGAAATGATAACGGATCTCAATGTGCTTTCTTCATCCGTGGAAGACTGGATTCTTTGTCAAGGCTATTGATGAAACATTGTCAAAATGAATAGTTGTACCATCTTCTTGCTGCTCATTCAAGTCTACAAGGATCCTTCTCAACCAAATAGCCTGACATGCTGCTACATTTGCTACAATATACTCAGCTTCTGCTATAGAGAGAGAAACGATGGGCTGCTTCTTGGAAGCCCATGATATCACACAAGAACCCATGTGAAACACATAGCTGGATGTGCTCTTCCAGTCATCTACGTTACCTACTCAATCACTATCTATGAAACCAACCAACTTAAACTCATTAGAAACATCATACAAGATGCGATAACCTGTTGTGCCATTCACATACCTCATGATCCTCTTTCCTGCTTGCCAATGTGTGTCCTTAGGCTTCTCCATGAACCTAGAAATTAGGCTTACAACATACATCAAATCAGGCCTAGTGGCTGTCAAGTACATGAGGCTTCCAACCATGCTCTTGTAGAGGGTTGGGTTTACTTCCTTGTTGCTGTCCTCTTTACTCAATTTCAGACTTGTAGCTATTGGTGTAGGGACATGTTTACTATTCTCCATTTTAAATCTCTTCATAATCTGTTTGGCATAGTTAGTTTCTGAAATAAATAGGCCATGCTCTGTTTGTTTGACCTCAATGCCAAGAAAATACTTTAGCAGACCTAAGTCTGTCATCTCAAACTCATTTTTCATTGCCTCTTTGAAATCAGCAATGAAAAGATCACTATTGCCAGTAAAAATTAGATCATCTACATACAAAACAACAATCAAAATATTACCTTCAACTGCTTTGATGTAAAGAGTGGGCTCACTGCTGCTTTTGATAAATCCATTACTCACTAAATATGAGTCTATTCTGCTATACCATGCGGTAGGTGCTTGTTTCAGTCCATAGAGGGCTTTCCGGAGCCTATACACTTTGTCCTCTTGCCCTGGTAATTCATAGCCAGGTTGCTACTCCACATACACTTCCTCTTTCAGCACTCCGTTCAAGAAGGCTGACTTTACATCCATTTGAAACACCTTCCACTTGTGTTGGGCTGCTATTGCTATGACTGCCCAAACTATTTCCAACCTTGCAACTGCTGCATATGTCTCATCATAATCTCTTCCAGGTTATTGTTTGTACCCTTTGACAACTAGCCTTGTCTTATGTCTTTCAATCTGTCCTTCAGCAGTAGATTTGGTCTTATAGACCCACTTAAATCTAATCACTTATTTACCCTTGGGTAAATTAGTTAGCTGCCATGTGTCATTCCTCTCTATGGCATCCAATTCTTCATCCATGGCTTTACACCATTTCTCTTCTTTCACAGCTTCTTCAAGGTGGATTAGATCACTACAAGAAAATAATGCAAAATCCAAATTCTCATCATCATCAGCATACCTTGTGCTGTCATAAATCTCCTTCACACTCCTTGTCCTCCGTGGCATTAATGATGCAAGTGTGGGATCTAAATTACCTTCAGAGCTGCTGCTATTCTGACCTCCAGAGCTACTACTCTGCTGAACTCTGGAGCTACAGATCTCTGGAGTTGCAGACCTCCAGAGCTACTGATCTCTGGAGTTGTAGACCTCCAGAGCTACTGATCTCTGGAGCTGCTGTGTTGATGTCCACCTCCGAAACTGCTCTGCTGAACACCTCCAGAACTACTGTTCTCTAATGCTCTACGGTAGTTTCTCCTCGAGCTGCTACTCTCTGTAGTTCCTCCAAAGTTGCTGTCCTCCAGAGCTCCTTCATCTTCAAGCGGTATTGTAACTGAGATACCCGTGGTGCTATCCACCATTCCATCCCATGCTTCATTCTCAATCAACTCAACATCCCTACTGATCACAACGTTTTTGGTGATGGGATTATACAGTCTGTAGGCTTTTGACTCTTCACTATAGCCTATGAAGATACATTTTTCACCTTTATCATCAAATTTCTACCTCTTTTCTTTAGGCATGAATGCATATGCCACACACCCGAAGATTCTTAGGTGATCAACACTCCATTTTCTATTTGTCCATGCCTCTTGTGGAATCCTATCACGAACGATGTTTGTAGGACACCTGTTCAATAGGTAAACTGCTGTTGCTACAGCCTCACCCCAATAAACATGTGATAGTCCTTTTGCTTTCAGCATGCTTGCTGCCATCTCTTGAATGGTTCTATTTTTCCTTTCAGCCACTCCATTTTGTTGTGGAGTATACCTAGTTGTAAACTATTTTTGTATGCCTTCATTCCTGCAGAAATTTAGAAATTCCTTAGAGATATACTTTCCCCCTCTATCTGTTCTTAGGGCTTTGATATAGTGGCCACTTTGCTTCTTAACCAAGGCCTTAAACTCCTTAAACTTCTCAAATGCTTCAGATTTATTCTTCAAAAAATAAACCCATATTTTTCTGATGTAATCATCTATGAAGGTCATGAAATATACATTCTCACCTAGTGTGGGGGTCTTCATGGGGCCACATAAATCTGAATGCACCAACTCCAATGGTGCTCTTGCCCTTCTAGAATACCCTGATTGAAAGGGTTGCCTGTGCTACTTTCTTAAAATGTAGGCTTCACATTTTCCAGCGGGCTCTACAATGTTAGGTAGCCCTCTAACCATGACTTTCTTGGACAATAAACTCAAACTAGAAAAACTTAAGTGCCCATACCTCAAATACCACAATTTGGATGTGTCTTTGATGACTGTCCTAAAGGTAGATTGCTGTCCCACTGCTGTGAGCACCAGAGATAGTGTTGGAAACTGTGCCAGAGATAGCGCCAGAGATAGTGCTAGAGATTCTATGTGTATCCTAAGAGGAAACATTTTGTTTCTTATCATCCGCACTGCTGCAATCACTTTCTTACTACCTCTGTCAAATATTGTGCACTCTCCATTTTCCATCAGGATTCTATAACAATTTTGGACCATCTGTCCAATGCTCAATAGGTTATGTTTTATGCCAGAGGCATAATAAACATCCTGGATCTTCCTCCTTTCAACATTCTTGGACTGAATGTTGACTGTACCTTTTCCCATGATGGGAACTTGCTCATTATTTCCCATTTTTATTTTAGTCTTGATGCTGCTATCTATGGAGGCAAAAAAGTTTTTATTTCCACTCATGTGGTTGTTACAACTGCTGTCTAGATACCATACTTCATCATTGCTCCTCTCAGCAAGGTCGCAAACAATAATAACATTTGACTATTTTTCATTTTTAGCCTTGTTCTAGTTTGCTACATTAACATTTTTGCCTCCATGATCACATTGTTTCTTTCTACACTCACTAGCATAATGACCAAACTTATGACAGTAATAGCATTGAACATTGCTTTTGTCATACCTTTGATTAGAACTGTTGTTCTTCTTCTTTTCTTAATGGCTTGGCTTTGAGCTGCTTGCCTCTTCTTGGTTGTTTGAAACTCTTCTTCTAGAATTGCTTCTTCCTCTACCTCTTTGACCTCTACCTCTACTATTTCTTCCTCTTCCCCTACCTCTTGCATTGGTTTGAGACTTGAAGGCTTTCTCAAGGGAAGGAGCTGATCTATTCAACTGCTGCTCATGGCTTTGTAAAGAGCCCATCAACTCATCCACTGTCATCTTGGATACATCTTTAGTCTCTTCAATGGTTATAACAATAGGGTCAAATCTAGAAGGTAGACTCCTTAGGATTTTCTCAACAATCCTTTGTTCATCCATGGTTTCTCCATTTATCCTTAGTTGATTTAGCATGGTAGAAACTCTAGTGTGAAAGTCTGAAATAGACTCACTCTCCTTCATCTATAGGGTCTCAAAATCTCTTCTAAACAATTGGAGTTTGACTGATCTCACTTTATCAGTTCCCTTATAGCTATTCTGCAATATTTCCCATGCATGTTTTGAGTAGTTTGCTGCTGCAATGCGGGGGAAAATAGCCTCTGTCAAGGCTACCTCAATTAGACTGAGAGCTTTTGCATCCTTCATTCTTATTTCCTTCAACTGGTTTCTTTGACCATTAGATAGGGCTGCATAGGCTGCTAGGTCTGTGGTGTCTATGAACCCATTGGTGACCAAATCCCATAGGTCATTAGCAACCAGAATAGTCTTCATCTTCTTAGCCTAAATATCATAGTTCTATCCATCAAATGTAGGTGGCTGCTGCCATCCTTTGCTGTCTCCACCTGCCATGCTTCTCAAATCTAAGAAGGCTGATAATGCCTAGACAAACTAGGGCTTATATGAAACACCCACAAAATTTTTTTAACTGCCTAGAAAAATAGGGCTCTGATACCACTTGTTGGCAGGGGAGCAGGGGTGGTAGACTGCTGTCCAAGAAAACAAATGCTACAGCAATGTATGGACAGCAAGGACAAACATAAATAGAGAGAGACAATAAAACACAAGTGATAGTAATATATATTATATATTCTCTCTTTCAAAATTACATTCAAAACCTCTTACAAAACTTATGCAGAGGTGCTACTCTATTTTTCTGTTTTGCCCAATCACTGGAGCAGCAAACTAAATCAAATCTAGAGCTACCTGAAGGAACTTTGTAGCTATCTGTGCATCACTGTTGCTGCTACAACATTTCCTTCTGCTATCTTCTCTCTCTGCTCTCACTGTGTTGTTCTCTTATGGAACATTCCTCTTACCTCTATTGCTGCAAGCTCTCACTTACATTTTTGTGTTCAACTCTCTTTCCCTCTCTTTTGTCTCATTTACTCATGCCCAAAAAAATGGGTGCTCAAACTTATTTCAAATTCAAAATGACCTACCGAATTAATTGTTGGCAGGCCAACGGTTGTTGGGGCTGATTTTGGAAATCCCCAAGTCTGACGCGGGGGCAGAGTGCATTTAATTTTCTGACGGAAGATTAAATTCTTCCAACAGGCTGAATGCTCGACTTGAAACAATATGTAATGATTCGGTATAATATGTTATGCTTGCATTGAATGCAGTACACATATTATTGTTTAACTTGTAAATTTATAGTACTGTAGAAATGTTTACCTTAAGCGTATTGACTCTATATTGCCTTGCTCTCAAGATTTGCAGTATTTGCTTTTGTATATACAATAGTAATGGTTTGCAGTATCAACTACCAAAAATCTAGAGGTTCGCATTGTTCTCACCGTTTTGTGAGCTCATCCATGGGAAAGGAATGGCATAATGGAATGAACTATGAGAAGTGAGTATACCAGAGAAAATAAATGGTGGGAATACTAAAAAGCATTAAATCCTATTAATCTATGCAAAGGTCATGGAAGCTTGATAATATTTCTTCTAGACCAGTGGGTTGCTAATAGTAATGCCAAAAACATAAGCACCACCATAACCACTCCTATCACCACTTCCACAGTCATAAGAATTTGCACAAATGAAGGCTTTGTGCCTCCAAAACTTTTAGCATCAATATTTCTATTATAGGTTTCTTCATCTGCATCAGCTATTTGAACAAAATCACACCCAAGATGAATCATTGAATGTAATAGTACTCCAATAAATAATCCACCTGCAATTAATTGCAAATATTGTTTAAAAACAAGTGTTGTCAAAATCTCAAATCCATTTGTTCACTTATACAAGCAAGTGCAAGCATAAATATTATGGTACTATACAATGAAAAAGATATTTGATCATCTCCAACATTTTTTATAATCCTTGTGTAAACTCGAGACACCACCCTAGTAACAATACTAATGTGAAAACTTTCTATGTGCACTACTAGGAAAGGGTTTTAAATTCCATCAGATAGGATCTATATATTTCTCATTATAGAATCAAAATTTTGGCCAACTAGTGATACTAGTAGAAATATTTTATTCAAATGGTTTTGTTGACCTATTTTGTCTCTGTCCAAAGCCAAATATTTCACCTTGTATTTTCCTTGAAAATCTTTTAGAAACATAGGTACAAGGTGTAAATTCTTCAAATACTCATGCATACCTTGTCAACAAGTCCCAAAATCTTGCCTGAGGAATCCTTACAAACAACCCAGAAAAACCCAGAAATCTTTTGTTTTCAAGTGCTTTCTATCGCTGGGATTTTCTCATTCTTATGGCTTGTATTTTTATGTATTTTTTGAATGTACATTTGCATATACATTCGCCTTTGTACATACAAGTCAAATATACAAAGGATATATACAAGGCAAATGGTGAAAAAATGAGTTGTATGCATTTTTCAATGCATATCGGGTCTGCATATACATTGGGGAATCTTTCACAGATCCCCGGAATATTCTGCAAATGTATATCAAGATTGATTGTATATCGGGTTTGTATGTTCACACATACAACCCAATATACAATGAAAAACATACAAGGTTGACTTTGACCCATGTGCAAAAGTGGAATGTATGTTGCCAATATACATTTAGAATATACAAAGACAAAGATGCATTTGCTACAGTATCTTGTATTTTTCGCTTTGTATGTTTTCACATGCATTTGCTGATATACAAGTAGATGCAACTGGTGGGGCCCGCGCATATGCAAAGAAGATTGTATGTTTCGACATACAAAGGATCACATGAACAGTGGAATGTATATCGGATTGTATGTTCACACATACAAGGCTGATATACAAGGAAATTTATACAAGCCGGACCCGAATAGAAATTTTAATTTATTCTATGTTGTTCTCGGGTCTGCCTTGTATAAAGGGCAATTGTATATTGCGATATACAAGTTGAAGATACAAAGGATGTATACAAGGCGGATTTGAATTGAAGATCGAATTCAGCATATTTAAGTGTCAAGTCCGCCTTGTATGTATAAGCGTTTTGTATATTTGAACATGCAAAGAAATATACAAAGAAAGGTGATACAAGTCGAACCCGACGGGGCAATCAAATATAGTTAATGATCATTTTGGAGTCCATGACTTATATGTTGCGACATACAAAGGAAAAGAAACAAAGTTAACATACAAATGATGGTGCCTACATACAAAGGTGATTGTATGTATATACAAGTCACAAATTCAAGGCAAATGCATTAGCTACAATGGCTTGTATATTTTTGGCTTGTATATCAGCGACATAAAAACTGATATATAAGCAGTGAACATACAAGGAGGAACATGCAATTTTTAGCGATGGCCTCAAGCTTCATTCCAGTGACGAATCAGTTAGTGCCACATGTCAGATGAGATACAGGGCCGATTCAAAAGGTAAAGGCCCGCATATATGCAGATTCAAAATGCATATACACCGGGCATTTTCAAAAGGGCTGTTTTAAGCACCAAAAGCAGAAAGATATACAGGGGTTTTTCGGCAGGACCTTATACATCGGCGACTCGACTGAAGGTCATCCCAACAGCCTGACATACAAGGCACTTTATACATGCAAAGGCAGTTTCAGAAGTTGATTCAGGTAGTGATATATACACAGATGCAAAGTGATATATACAGGCGGTTGATCGAAACTTTGACCGCCTATATCTCCTCCATCCTAGTGAATTTTGACGTGCTATAAAAGGCAAAGATGCATATTTTGGTCTCCTCTTTCATTTGCTGAGGTTTTTAGAGATTTTTGTCACTTTCCATTTTCAGATCTGGCTTTGCATATTTTGGTCGAGTGGACATTTCAACGACCATTTTTTAGCAGATAGAGATATTCCTTGCATTCATTGCTGCACAATGATGAAGCAACTCACATTGATGGTAACAGATATCCCCCTATCTGCCCGGTTCTAGATTTTGACGCCATAGCTTATGCAGCTGGACGATCATAAATGTAGATATTTTCTATTCCAGCTCATAGAGCGAATTTTGTAACTGCCCTAGGTTGGTTTTGGAATGCTATATATATGCATTCATGAGATGTAAATAAGGTTGGAAACTTTTTGGCATTTTGTCCTTGCTGTTTCCAAACAGAGATTTTCTGTTACTGTACCTTTGCCTTCCTACTAAATATATGTAAGTTATCATACCTCTTTTACTAATTTCCTAAGTTCTGTGTAAATCTGCATATGGTTTTATGTGAATGTTCTGTTCCTCTCAATCATATTGCTTCTTACCTCTACTAGAATCATCTAACTTATGTATACATACTTGCTATATCTAGTTGTGTTGTGTATTTTTCAGTTTTGTGAAAGTTTCTTTAAATCTGTCTAGTGCATCACCCTTTTGTGTTTCAAGTTTTGTTCTTTCATCTTTCATTTTAAAGAATTCCTTCTCCCTTTTCCCCCTAAAATTTAGTAGTTTTAGGTGATAATCAAGCAAGGAAGCTAGCCTTCTCCGGAGGTATGATCTAATTTAGCAAAGTCCCACACTTAGAGATCATTCCCATTGTGTCATTGGAATGCTTGGAATCCTTCTAAGCAGAGTGCAATTTCATGTGACAATAGTTTCTGGCACGCCTGGTGGGACTATACAATTTTATTGCTGGTTTTGATGTGCAGCAAGTGATTTTTAGGCCTATAAGAGGTTAAACCTGCATATCTGGCGACTCACACTGAGGAAGAACAAACATATTAGTTCTGCTGATACTTTTTATGAGAAAGATTCAAACTAGGAGTTCAAGCTCATTTGACTATTTACAGCTATCTCCACCTAGAAGGCAGAGTAGAGCTGTAATAAGAACTCCATTTTCTAAAAGGATATAGTCAACTCCACCAAATTTTAGACCAGTTGCTTCTGTAGTTCCTACAGTAACTCAAGCAAATCTACTCCCAGCTATTCATATGGTAAGAAATCAGCTATTTGTGGCTTTTGATGGGGGCAGCCCTTTAAACTTAACTATACATGATGTTATACCCATGGCAGCTTTGAAGAGTCTGCCTTATTTCACAGGGGAAAATTAGACTACTCATATTGAGCACATTAGAGACATAGCCTCTTTGTGTGGTGTACATCATATAACCCAAGAAAACGTAGCCATCATGCTACTGGCTACTTCATTCAAGGGAAAAGCATTGCAATGGTTCAGGAGTCTACCGGTGCAGACTATTACAACCTGGGATGATCTAGGGGAGAAATTAAACAAACAATTCCAAGACAAATTAGATAAACTGTCATTGGTTGAACAAATGACAACTATAAAGGGAGCTCCTCAGGAGCAAATGATGGATTTTAACTTTAGATTTCAAAGGACATGGGATAGAGTTCCTGCCATGGTAAGACCTCCAGTTGAGTATGCATTCTTGTAATTTTTGAAAGCCCTGAATAGTGATATTTCAGTAATGATTCAATCACTAGGAGGTACTAGTTTACCAGATGCATATGAATTAGCCATTAGGGTAGAGAATAATCTGATTCAGGATGGAAAAATAGCACCTAGACCACCAGTGCCTATCTTTCCTGAAATTCAGGCTTCAATGCCTTTGCCAATCCCATATTTTGCCCCTTTACCTACTGTGGCAGTATTACCTAGTACTGCCAATTCTGAACCTGCTGCCACTAGTTCATCTCAAGAGTTGAAAGAGATCAAAAATAGCCAACAAAAAATAGAGAATATCATGCAGACCTTTGGGAATGAGTTAGTAAACATTAAAAAGTAGCAATCCCAGAGCAGGCAACCTTATCAGCCACAACCTCAAGGGCAAAGTCAGCAGCCATATCAAAGCCAAAATCAGCCTTATCAAGCTAATAGGCCACCTTATCAAGGCAATTATCAGGGTCCCAGGCAGAATGTGAATCAAAGGCCTTTTCAGCCTTATAATCTGTCACCTATTAATGCAGTAAGAGACCTAGTCCCTACTCAAAATAACCTTGCAGCTGAGTATGAGTGGTGCTATCCATGCAATCAGCCACATAGTCAAGAAGCCTGCTCAAATGGGGTTATAAATCAGGCTTTAATGGTGCAAAATGTAGATATCTCACAGCCAAACACACCAAATGATGGAGCTTCTCCACAACAAGAACAATCTCAGAATGATTCTACCTTCATAAATTGGCAAGAAGGTGAGTTATGTGGTATAAATAGCAATAACACCTCAATTGCAGTAAATACAAGAGCCAAGAAGAGGGGTTATGAGATAGACCAAGTAGCAAATAAAGAGAAAGGACTTGCTAGTGCTTCTACATCATGTATTCCCCATATTTTACAAAGAGTTAACCCAGCAGCTACAAGGGAAATGCCTCATTTGCAAGTAGAGGTTGCTGCTACAAAATCAAATCAGAAGGTAAGTGTCATTCCATCTTTCAATATTATTGAAAATATGAAGAAGATGAATGTGACAATGTCTATGTGGGATTCTTTAGCCATCCCAGGCCAAAAAGACATATTGCAATCTACCTTATCTGATTTGAAAGTGTCCAAAGATACAACTGTCAACCCAAATAGGGATGTCCTCACCAATTCATCTCAGGATAATAGCAAACAGCCTAATAAAAGTGCCAAACCACTCCCATTTTATATATCATTGATAATTGGAGACAAATTAGTACATAACTGTATGGTGGATAGTGGTGCAAGAAGTTCTGTGATGCCTAAGCAGATTGCAGACCAATTAGGGCTCAAATACCAGCCTCTTGAGAAGGGTGTACTCCAATTAGATGGCACAGCTGTTAATACTGTAGGTGTGATCAAAGACCTAGGTCTCACTCTGCACACTTGCCCAAATGTTTCCATTTCATAGGAGGTGTTCATCATAGATTTGCCTCCTTATTTTGCTGTGTGCTTATCAAGAGAATTTACAGCCAAGATAAGAGGATATTTATCCTCAGACTGGTCCCACATATTTTTCAAGACCAGATATGGCACCAAAGTAACTTTAAAATTTGAGTTACTTTCAAATCATCACATAGAGCCTTACACACCAAGTGTCATTAATGTAAATTGCATTATTTCCAATGATCCTGAGCTTATTACTGCTCAAGAACTACAAGCTGAAAGCATACCAGAGGTACTCTTAAGGGAGTGGTCCTCAGAAAATGTTGTTGATGACCTTGAGGCACACATCCAAGAAACTGGTATGGGGGCTTACATACTGCATGAGCGTGAAACAACAATACCAAATCTTGTGAAGGATGCAGAGCAGCAAAATGAAGTATGGAAAATGTATTTTGATGGCTCAAGGAGCAGGAATGGATCTGGACGTGGTGCAATGCTAGTGTCACCACAAGGTGAAAAATATTTTTCTTCTTTCCATTTCGCTTTTGCATGTACAAACAACACTGTTGAATATGAAGGATTAATTCACGGTCTGCAGTGGGTAAGGAAGAGGAAAATAGGATGTTTATAGGTGTATGGTGATAGTGAACTCATTATAAATTAGGTAAGAGGACTGCATCTTACAAAGAGTGATGTTCTGAAATGCTACAAACATAAGGTGTGGGATATGATTGAAGAATTTGATGCTTTCAATCTGATCTCTATTCCAAGGAATCAGAACTCCCATGCTGACAGGTTAGCTGCAATTGAGGCTCAGTTTGACATCCCCAGTGATATTCAAAGGGAGAAGGTACAACCTCATGTAAAAATAGTTGATAGGCCCTCTATCCCTGATAATAATATTCATTGGAAAGTTTTTGAAAGTGATGAGCAGATTCTGCATTTCTTGTTAGAAGAAGATGAATTTTCTGTGATGAATCAAGATAAGCTCAAATAGCAATATGGCAATGATCAAATTGTTCAGTTGAGAACAAACAAGTTGCCCAAGGGATTGGTAACCTTGGAATCTATTTTTAGTACAGATGATCAACTGAAGAAAAGCAAGAATAGCATGCAGGTTAAAGAAGAGCATTACGAGGAGCTAGAAATTTTCAAAGGTAAGCTTCTTAAAATTGGTAAAATCTGCTTAGCTGAGGACAAAAGAGCTTTTATTGCCCTCTGTCAAGAGTTTGAAGATGTGTTTTCTTGGGATTACTCACACCTAAAAGGGTTCAACCCTCAGATTGCCTAGCACACCATAGAATTAGAACCAGGTACGAAACCTGTGAGGTAGAAGCAAAGACCTCTAAACCCCAAGCTTGAGCCTCTAATGATTAATGAGTTGACCAAACTGAGTGAGGGGAAAATTATTTTTCCAATCAAGCATACTTCTTGGGTCTCCAACCTTGTCCCTGTGAGAAAAAAGAATGGAGAGATTAGGCTATGTGTCGACTTCAGAGACCTCAATAGAGCCTCCCTAAAGGATCACTACCCATTGTCTTCAATGGAGCAAATTCTGCAAGTAGTGGCTGGCTCTGAAAGATTTTCTTTGCTGGACAGATTTCTGGTTACAACCAGGTGTTAGTCAAGGAGGAGGATCAATTCAAAACTACTTTCACCACTAAGTGGTGCACCATGGCCTACAGAACAATGCCTTTTGGCCTCTCAAATGATGGCTCTACTTTTCAGAGAGCCATGGATATGGCCTTTAAGGGTTTGATGTATAAATTAGTGTTGGTATACCTTGATGACATCATAGTTTTTTCCAAGAACGCAGCTGAACATTTTTCTCATCTAAGGTTAGTATTTGAAAGATGTAAGTAATTCAGGATACCTCTCAACCCCAGGAAGTTCATATTCGTTGTGCACAAAGGCAAGTTGCTAGGGCACATTGTGTCAAAGGAAGGCATTACCATTGACGTTGAAAGAGTAAGGGCTATTCTGGAGCTGCCTTTACCTAGCCACAAAAGTGGACTGTAAAGCTTTATTAGCTGAATCAATTTTCTGCGAAGATTTATCCCTAAAATTGCAAATCTATTGAAGCCTTTGACATCTATGTTAAAGAAGAATACAGTTTTCAGTTGGACGAAGGAGGCCAAACTTAGTTTTGAGTCCATAAAAGGAGCATTGTCAGCTACGCCAACTCTGGTAAACCCTGACTTCTCCAAAGACTTTATCTTATATGCTTATGGCAGCCTACATACCATCTCTGCAATTTTGGTACAGCAGTAGAGTGAGGATTTTGAGCAACCAATCGCTTTCTTTAGCCAGGGGCTGGAGGAGTATGAGCAAAGGCATAACTTTGTCAAAAAACATGTCCTTGTAGTGATAAGGAGCCTCAAGAAGTTCAGACATCTTGTTTCTAATAACAAGATACATCTGATGGTCGCTCACCCCTACGTGAAGGAGTTCCTGTTGAGTAAAGATATTAGTGAGAAAAGGGCTGGTTGGATCACCAAAGTCATGGAGTATGACGTGGAGATCAAGATAACCAAGCTTGTCAAAGGCAGAGGAATCAGTGAGCAATTCGCTACTAGTTTAGAGAATAAAATAGAAAAAGAAGAAGAGGTGCTTCTGACTATTGAAGAAGAGCATCAGAATGATACAGCAGCAATAGGCACCAGTTGGGTTAATGACATGACTAAATTTTTGCAAACTGGTGAATGTCCAGTAGGTCTAGATAGAACTAAAAGAAGATATTTTAGACTGCAATCCATTCCATATGTTTTAATAAATGGCATCCTTTTCAAAAAGGACTTTAATGGTGTATTGTTAAGGTGCATTGATAAAGATCAGACTAACAGGGTGCTACATGAATTTCATGATGGAACAGTAGGGGGTCATTTTGCCCCAAGGACTACTGCTTGGAAAGTAATGAGAGCTGGCTATTACTGGCCTAGCTTATTTAAGGATGCCCATGCATGGGCCAGAAAATGTATAAAGTGTGTCATTTTTGCCGGTAAAGAAAGGCTACCAGCTTTACCTCTGTAGCCAATTCAGGTAGAGCAGCCCTTTATGAGATGGGGCATTGATTTTATATGTCCTATTAGCCCACCATCAAGTGCAGGCTGTGAGGACCGCCCTTTTTACTTCTGTTCTTATGACTATTTACATTACTGTTATTAATACTTTTTATATTTGTGGGATAGTAGTTCCCGGATTTGTCAAACTATTAAACTTTATTATGATTACAGAAAAACTAATTGGGTGATGTTTGGATAAGTTTACATTTCAAAAAAGTTAATTAGGTGATGATGGAAAATTGTAATATGATTTCATTTATGCTAATTAGAACTATGTCATGATAATGCATGTTTTTAAGTTGCTTCGGCTATGATGATTATATGTGAAACTGATCTTGTAATTTAGTGTGCAGGATTTACTAATCAAACCACAGATTTCTGAGATCATTCTGCACCTTGTTATTGTTATTCCCTGTTAAGCTGATCTGGTTCCACGAGGAACCAAGATCACGCTGTGTTTGATGTGATGTTGTAATGTGGTCTTTCATAGGGTCGAGTGGGTTAGGTTACCCTCTTGTAACACTATATTATGATTTGTGTTGTAAAAAGGTTGAATTTGAATTTCTTTCTTTTATTTAAATCTTTGAGGCCTTTTCTTGTGCTTTACCTTGACCATGGATGTCCTGAGTAGGTTAAAGTTGACCCTGGGTTATGCCCCATGGGTCTAGGGCCCCATTTGGCATGGGTAACACTTGAGAAACCTCCATAAGGTCATCTTAACTTCACCCTAAAGTTAAGTGGCGAAAATTGGAGGTATGGGGGGGACATGATGGGTTGTACCAACACCCAACCCATCCCTCTTCATTTCCCAAGGTAAGAGATGACTACAAACCCATCCATTATAGAGGAATTGACTTGAAGTCACCCTCACCATTAGTGAGATTCCCCATGAGTTGTGGGGTCATCCATAAGAAGGAAGGAAGAAGAGGCATGGGTCACCTGTCTTTTCCTCCTTTAACTCCTTTTATTTCTCCCATGCGTAAGAGAAATGACATGAGGAGAGGGATAAGGAGTACTCTAGGGATGAGTGAGTGACATAAGCCAACACTCATCCCTTGGGACATAATAGTGGTTTTGGGAAGAGTGAGGAGGTGACAAGTGTCACCTCCCCATTCCTCTAAACTGAAAGGATTTGGGTTATTTGAATTCCATTTTGGGATGGAGGGGAGTTAGTTGATTTTTTTTTGGAGAGTTTTATTTTTATTGCCAAAATAAGAAAGTTAGCTTTTCGGGGAGAGAGAAAGGAGGAGGGAGTTGGTGGCTAAGGTTGGAAGAGATCTCAGTGGAGCTCTACAATAGCTTCATCCTTGAAGGGCTTTGTAAGGTTGGTTATGATTACCTATCTTTCGTATATCTGAATGTTGTATGAAAAGTGTGTGAAAGATGTTTATTTGTTTGTGTTTTTGATTTGTTTTTGTGGGATCTGTTGTCGGGTTGTTGACAAAGCTTCTCCCACTTGGGAGAAATGCTCATCAAGTTTGGGGTAGGGGAGGAGTGATCCTCCTCGGGTGCATACCTGGTTTCTTCTTTTGGGATGTTGAAAGCCTTGAGGGCATGTATTTATGACTGGATCTTTGGCTCGAGAGTCAAATACAGAATTCCTTGGAAAATTTGTGATCAAACTTGGTTTGAGGCCAAGAGAAATTGTGTTGGTTATATTATCTGTAAGGGTGACACTCTGGAGTCGAGTGTGTCCACTCTCCTGCCCCTTCTAAAACTCACTGTAGTTGAGTTTTCGTGATGTATAATTTACCCACGGGTGGTTGTGTGTTTTGGGTTTGTTGTTGTTCCCTATTGTGAAGTGGATTTCTTGAGTTACCCAGGTGTGAGTATGACCTCCCTAGCTCGAGGGTGACCCTCTTGCGGGTCTACGGTAGGGAGGAGAGCTAGATGAGTGGTGTTTTCTTCTTTGTTTGTCTTTGATACGCAGGTTCCCTCTTGAAGCTTATGGTTGGAATTGGAGGAGTGCTGTATTTAGGGAGAAAGAACTTCATCCTTGCTATAAGAAGAGTTTGGTTCATTGAACTACATCTTGTTTAAGTTCATTTTGGAGGGATTCTCATCCTCTGAAGTTGTATAAATTATTGTTTGGGAAAAGAGAGAAATTCTTCCCTTCAGTGGTGTTTATTAGTTATGAGTTTTGACAGGTATGTATACTTGGAGTATCTATTGTTGAGTAGTGAAATTGTATGTTGATCTTGACAAGAGTGTTAAAGTTTAACTATAGTATTGTTTGGAGGTGTTTGGAGGAAATTATGAATTTTACTAACTTTTAGATATTGTAGTTGTAATTAGTTGTGAGCCAATGCAATTGTAATGATTCTTTCCTTTCTCTACTTGAAGCTAATATGTACTAAATTGAAATTAGCAAATGGAAATTAAGGAAAGAAAATATATATATATATATATATATATATATATATATATATATATAATTATCGATTTTATTAAACTCCTCGTTTAACATTAATTGTATGAAGTCTAATTTCTGTAATTGCTTATATATTTCTTAAGTAGATTGTAAATGGCAGTTTAAGTCATTTCTTACATATAAAATTTTCAATTCTTAAAGAAACGGTAATTGTAAATCGCATTTTGAAAGAATTATAATTTGTTCTCTGTATTTGAAATGTGCAATTATTATATGAATTTGTGAGTACCAGATAAATTAGCTTTAATTGTATTTAATTTTTCTTCGTTTCTTATTTCTCTGTAGTTACAAGATTGAAAGAAATTTATAAATAGGATTGTGGATGGTGGTTAAACAGAGTTATAGTTAATAGCCATATTATTCTACTTCTCTGTATTTTAGCTTTATTATTTTAATTCTCTATATTTATTTTCTCTGTGGAAGAAATAATTCTGAGAATAATAGTTTAATATATATATATATACATATATATATAAATAAATATATATATATATATACATATATATATAAATATATATATATCTCATGATAACTAGAGATTTTATTAAAATGACAGAGAGATTATATTTTAAAAAATAATAAAGAAATAAAATAAAATGAATCACAATTTTATCGCTGTGTATTACACAGCACACAATAAAAAAGAATGTGAAGTGGTGGTGGGAAGGGTTTGAACCTTCCCACCACCCCCGTCGGTGCTTATTGGGTGTGGGGAGGGGCGGAGCCCCCACCCACATCCCACGTAGTGGGATGTGGGTGGGGGCTCCACCCCTCCCCACACCCCCGCCATTACATAATCCCATGGCCACCGCCATCCGTGGTACTCCCCACTCCCCATGACAGGCCTCCACCCCGCGGACAACCTCCTCCCACCAATCCGCCGCTCCGTCTCTGCCTTTCGCGGCTCGGTGCCGCCACAAAACCACCCCTCCGCCTCTGCCACTACGGCCTAACCCATATCCGCCCACTCCACCACCACTGCGGCCACCTCCACCTCTGTCCCTCTACCATGGCTGCCGCAACCTTCCTCCACTGCGACCCCTGCCATGGCCACGCCGCCGCCTCTCCATCCCTCTGCCCTTCACAAAAGGAAACAAAAAAAAAAGGGTTAGGGCTTGCTATTTGGGAAATAAATTAACCAAATAAAATAAGAAATGTTTCCATGGTTTGGATTATTTTATAAAGAGGAGAGCCTCTTATATACAATAACAATGGTATATAATTGTATATATATATATATATAATTATATTATATAAAAAAAAAATAGAAGAATAACAATTGTAATAATAACAATAGTAATAATAGTTAAATAAATTAATAAAATAATCTAACAATAGTAATTAATAATAATAATAGTCTTAATATTACCTAGATAAATATATTTGTATATCTATTTATATATGTATATATACAATCTGTATATATATGTATATAGATACATACATTAATTAATTAGGTGATATAAGTCACCAGAGAGGCCGTTTTCTCTTTACAATAATAAGAGAAAATAAAATTATAATTTAAAGAGAGCATAAAGGAATATACTATAATACTTCGGGAAGAGTTTCTCGGAAGTTTCAACTATCAACGAAATTTTATAACCAGGAAAATGAAGAGGAAAATTACGCGTCACCTTGTTTAAAAGATCACTGGAAATAAAATTAAGAAGCCATCACAGACATTCCATGTGAGGCCATTTTAATCTCAACTGTAGTTAGCAAACGTCCAGAGAAGAAAACCTGCAAGAGAGTAAGAAGAAGAAAAACTAATATTGGAAAACACAGAGGAGAAAATGCGCGGCATTTCCCACCTGGGATAAGAGAACTAAGTAGATGGACCCTTCCACTAAATTTGCTTAGGAACAAGTTTAATTAATACAAACGTAAAGGTGAATCCTAGATCGGAGAAAACTAGGAGACTGAGTCCAGCGAAGTAGTAAACCAGCCTATGTGATCTGGACCAACCGGAAGTTAGGAATAAAGTTAAAAGTAGATACAGTGATAACTCTGATTGACATAGAATATGAAGAAAGGACAAGATAAACATAAAGAAAACGTAGAAACCAAAAGAGAGAGACCGAAATATAAACAAACTAAATTTCAGAGAAATAGTTAAGGTGAGCGCGATAGAAATACAATCAAAATTAAGACCCAGAGAAACGGAAGAGAGGGCAAACGAACTGCCTTGTTGAGAATGCTAAGTTCGAAGGAGGAGTATATTTCAGGAAACAAGAGAGGAGACAGACAATCGTGCTTTGTTGAAAAATGACCCAACAAGAAAGATCAATTGTAAGTTCTTTATGAATAAGGCATCGTGAGAAGTTGTTAATCCGTCAGGGAACCCCATAAGAAGTATAGAATTGCATAATTCCCACTTAAGCCGTGAGGCATTATGCTGTCGAAATCTACCAAGATTTAGGATTGGAAACCCTAAAATTTCAAACCTTGTAGTGACATTAACTGCGTCGAGGAGACCCCCTTGTTGGTCTGCTTGCGTCTGGTTGCACGCAATTGTACTTGTACCCTGCCGACAACTGTAGTGTTTTCTCCTTGAGCGTACACCACCGAGCATGCTTACGCATGTGAGGGGGTTTCTAGGGAAGCGTGAGAAAGTTTTTGATAGTTCGTGTCATAACCACATGACAGATGTGGCTATGACACATGTGACGCGTATTGTGACCACATGGAAAAATGGCATGACACAGGCCACAGGTGGATACTTACAGCTACAGACTATTTCAAAAAGTGGACTGAAGCAGTGGCCTTGAAAGAATCCAATGAGAATGTTGTTTTAGATTTTTGTTGTGATTAAACAATGCTTTGGCCTTTGTAGGATTGAAAACAACTGACTGGGATGTTAAGAATGGGATTTATTTGAATACTTCATCAAATTATTACCCACAGGGTAATGGTTTGGCTAAATCTACAAATAAAAATCTCATAAGGATTATCAAAAGATCAATGGAGGATAACCAGAGGACCTGGCACACCAATCTAAAATTTGCCCTATGGGCAGATAGAATAACTCCTAAAAGGTCTATTGGGAACTCCCCATATTTGCTAGTGTATGGAAAAGAGGCAAGATTGTCTATGTCTATGGAACTACTAGCCCTAGACATTATCAATTAGCTGGTAATGTTTGAAGCAGAGGACCCCATAACTATCAAATATGCTCAACTTCTGGAGCTTGAAGAAATCAGAGACAAGGCTATGAAGACTATGGAGTCTCATCAGTTTCAAACAAAAAAAAATTTTGATAAAAGGGCCACCCCCAAAAAATTTAGAATGGGTGATATGGTACTCAAATGGGATGAATTAAAAAGAAGACCAGGAAAGCATTCCAAGTTTGACAACATATGGAGTGGCCCATTTCTCATTACTAAATGCAAGGTGCACAATGCATTTCAGTTGTCAAAAATGAATGGAGAAAATCTGCTTATCCCAGTCAATGGGATACACTTGAAGAGGTGTTTAGAGGTATGACTTACCTTGTAAAGTAGTAGATTAGATTTCTTTCTTTCAATAAGTGTTGATGCACAATAGTTTGGATCCTTTTGTTTTCCCTAAGTGCTGTCTAGCACAGTTGGAGGGGTTACCTTCAACATTTTTGGCTTGGTCTTCAATGTTCTCCACTGTCAATATGCTGAGTTGCTAAAATCAGGATTCCTTGTCAGGACATATCTTGTCTCTGTATGACTCCATGCCCAATGGACCCTTAAGGCCACTGATCTTATGTTTACTAGGCAAACATCCCATAGAAGTCGCCAAATTGTTGACCTATTTTGCCTCTGTCCAGAGCCAAATATTTCACCTTGTATATTCCTTGAAAATCTTTTAGAAATGTAGGTACAAGGTGTAAATTCTTCAAATACTCATGCATGCCTTGTCAAAAAGTCCCAAAAATCTTATCTGAGGAATCCTTACAAAAAACTCAGAAAAACCCAGAAATCTTTTGTTTTCAAGTGCTTTCTATCGCTGGGTTTTTCTCATTCTTATAGCTTGTATTTGTATGTATTTTTGAATGTACATTTGCATATACATTCACCTTTGTACATACAAGTCAAATATACAAAGGATATATACAAGGCAAATGGTGAAAAAATGAGTTGTATGCATTTTTCAATGCATATCGGGCCTACATATTCATTGGGGAATCTTTCACAGATCCCCAGAATATTCTGCAAATGTATATCAAGATTGATTGTATATCGGGTTTGTATGTTCACACATACAACCCAATATACAATGAAAAACATACAAGGCCGACTTTGATCCATGTGCAATAGTGGAATGTATGTCGCCAATATACATTCGTAATATACAAAGACAAAGATGCATTTGCTACAATGTCTTGTATTTTTCGCTTTGTATGTTTTCACATGCATTCGCTGATAGACAAGTAGATGCAATTAGTGGGGCCCGCACATATGCAAAGAAGATTGTATGTTTCAACATACAAAGGATCGCATGAACAGTGGAATGTATATCAGATTGTATGTTAGCACATACAAGGCCAATATAGAAGGAAATTTATACAACCCGAACCTGAATAGAAATTTCAATTTATTCAATGTTGTTCTCGGGTCCACCTTGTATAAAGGGCGATTGTATATTGCGATACAAGTCGAAGATACAAAGGATGAATACAAGGCAGATTTGAATTGAAGATCAAATTTAGCATATTCAAGTGTCAGGTCTGCCTTGTATGTATAAATGTTTTGTATATTTGAACATGCAAAGAAATATACAAAGAAAGGTGATACACGCTGAACCCGATGGGGCAATCAAATACAGTTAATGATCATTTTGGAGTCCATGACTTGTATGTTGTGACATACAAAGGAAAAGAAACAAAGTTAACATACAAATGGTGGGGCCTACATACAAAGGTGATTGTATGTATATACAAGTTGCAAATTCAAAGCAAATGCATCAACTACAGTGGCTTGTATATTTTCGGCTTGTATATCAGCAACATACAAACTGATATATAAGCAGTGAACATACAAGGAGGAACATGCAGTTTTTAGCGATGGCCCCAAGCTTCATTCCAGTGACGAATCAGTTAGTGCCACGTGTCAAATGAGATATAGGGCTGATTCAAAAGGTAAAGGCCCCCATATATGCAGATTCAAAATGCATATACACCGGGCATTTTCAAAAGGGTTGTTTTAAGTGCCAAAAGTAGAAAGATATACAGGGGTTTTTCGACAGGACCTTATACATCGGCGGCTTGACTAAAGGTCATCCTGACAGCCCGACATACAAGGCACTTTGTACATGCAAAGGTAGTTTCAGAAGCTGATTCAAGTAGCAATATATACACAGATGCAAAGTGATATATATAGGCGGTTGACCGAAAATTTGACCGCCTATATCTCCTCCATCCTGGCGAATTTTGACATGCTGTAAAAGGCAAAGATGCATATTTTGGTCCCCTCTTTTATTTGCTAGGGTTTTCAGAGGTTTTTGTCACTTTCCATTTTTAGATCTGGCTTTGCATATTTTGGTCGAGTGGATGTTTCAATGACCATTTTTTAGCAAATAGAGATATTCCTTGCATTTATTGCTACACAATGATGAAGTAGCTCGCATTCATGGTAATAGATATCCCCCTATCTGCCCAGTTCCAGATTTTGACGCCATAGCTGATGTAGCTGGACGGTCATAAATGTAGATATTTTCTGTTCCAGCTCATAGAGCAAATTTTGTAACCGCCCTAGGTTGGTTTTGGAATGCTATATATATGCATTCATGAGATGTAAATAAGGTTGGAAACTTTTTGGCATTCTATCCTTGTTGTTTCCAAACAGAGCTTTTCTGTTACTGTACCTTTGCCTTCCTACTGAATATATGCAAGTTATCATACCTCTTTTACTGATTTCCTAAGTTCTGTGTAAATCTGCATATGGTTTTCTATGAACGTTCTATTCCTCTCAATCATATTGCTTCTTACCTCTGCTAGAATCATCTAACCTATGTATACATACTTGTTATATCTAGTTGTGTTGTGTATTTTTCAGTTCTATGAAAGTTTCTTTAAATCTTTCTGGTGCATCGCCCTTTTGTGTTTCAAGTTTTGTTCTTTCATCTTTCATTTTAAAGTATTCCTTCTCCCTTTTCCCCCCAAAATTTAGTAGTTTTAGGTGATAATCAGGCAAGGAAGCCAGCCTTCTCTGGAGGTATGATCTCATTTAGCAAAGTCCCACACTTAGAGATCATTCCCATTGTGTCATTGGAATGCTTGGAATCCTTCTAAGCAGGGTGCAATTTCATGTGACAACAGGTTTCTTTGCGTATAATAGTATAGTGCCACTTTACTTAAATATCATCCACTTCAATGGTCAAACAATTAATAGTCATTTTACACCTCACTCACAACAGAAAATAGTAAATATTTGTTTTATTATTATTGGCCAAAATTAACTTTTGACTTTTGAAGTGGATAATATTTAAGAACAGCCATATAGTACATAAACATGAAAGGTTTGACATGCGGCAATGATGATATTTACATTGTAGAACTCGATATTAGCATCAAATAGAATGAAGGTTCCTAGGAATGTTGAACGAAGCCATGTGTTAGTATTTCGACAAACAGAAAGAAGAACAAGTGCCATGTTCAATTTAAGTGTTTCCACAACACCTTTGGCTATGCAGACACAATATCCCAGAACTTCAAAACTAGATCTCTTCTTGTATTGAAAGAACTTCCAAAGGAAGAGGTTGACGAGTGACAAAATCCATATACAAATGATCCATAATATCTGCCAGTGATTCATAACAATGAATTTTGCCTCTCGTTTCATTGAATGAAAAGGGTTTCTTCTTCTAATTGGGAGTGAAAGACTTGATTAGTTGTAATTTTGACATGCATCACTTCTTAAGCCTTTTTCTGCAACCCGAAAAATACTTTCTAGTTGGGAAAGCTGGCCATGAAAGAATCTAGATTAATTGACTGAATTTTAATAGTGGCTTTTTTCTTAGAATATTAAATAAACATCAATAGTACAAGGAGCAAACAAGGTTCCTCTAAATTTAAATTATATGTATCCAAAACCTATATTTGCAAAAAAAAACTATGCACCTCTACACGGTAGACTACTAGATCCAAATTTAAAAATTACATATAAACAAAGAATAGCATCTCAATTCCCCAAAAAGATACTATCCTTGTGTTACCTAAAATTTTGAACCTGGAGAATTTCAAAATTCCAGTACACCCCCAAATTTTGCCATCCCGCCAAATCACAAAAATAATTAATTTTGGAAATCTGTAAGAGATGGTGCGAAATCCTTTTATGAGTTTGATCTTAACCTCATTTTAAGAAATGTAGCCAGTTTTCATGCCAAAATACTTTATCGTTAGAAAGATTTTAAACTTTAGATTTCCCAGGCAGTAATTTGCAAATAAGGTCAATTTTCACATTCTGGTTGCTGAAGCTAAAAAGATTTCTGGGTTTTACTCTAGAACCTTCACACATTCACCCAAAATGGAGCTGTCCTTTGGGAGATATGAAATTTTTTGCCTTTCACCCAAAACATTGTTTCAAGTTTTCAAGTTTAAAATTTTCATGAAGTCAAATTTCCCCCCTTTTTTCAAACATTGTGGAGTTTAATATATTTTTCCAAGATTAAGAAAGTGAATAAACACTCTAATAGTGGAGATAATTTCATTGCCTTCACACGATGAAAGATAGTTTAAAAAGAAAATGACTTTAGTAAGGTCAAATTTTTAAGGCAGCTCCAAATTCTTTTGTTGACTTTATAAATATGGAGCTCCTTGTGGTCAAGTGTTTAATGAGTTCAAGAACTCTCTACATACCCGACTCCTCTAGTCGGTAGTTTAAAGGGCACTGGAACCTTATATTTCACCCACTACACTACTCCCTTATTGGAGATAATCAAGAGTTCTTAAGAGACCCGACCGTTGATTTAGAAATTCTACAAAGTCACCAAATCAGTGAGTCGGGAGTTCTTTGAAGCCCTGAACTCGTAATTGATGGTTCAAAATTTGAAAGGACTCCTGATGCATACTTTGTAGGGAATTGTTAGGGTTTTTGAAACTATATTTTCACCGATGATTAAAATAGGAAAGCATTATAGCTGGTGAGAAGATTACAAATGGATTTTATGGGAAACTCACAGCATGGCGTGGTCTCTTTGGAAATCACCCACGAATCGGCCAGTACTGTGAAACGTTAGCTATGAAGAATAGTGTAAAGGAAATGAGTACACAAATAAGAAGCATGAAGACTTTTTGAAGCAGTAAGATTGTTCAATGCCATTGTACCCGCACTCCCCCCTTGGAAGGAGGTATTTTATCTCACAGAGACACAGAAATGGTCAACAAATGCAACGTACCAAGCATGTCACATGTGCCACACTATACGAGAGCTGAGATTCTTCCTGGTGGATATTTTATATGACCATATGAGAGTGGTGGCTTCATAATTCATATTGTTGATCATCTGCAATGTGGCATATCTAAGAAGAAATACCTTCATGCATTGATGTTTGTAGTTAACCTTGGTAGATGGTACATGGAGAATCCAAAAGCTCTGAGTGACAATGCAACTATTGTGTGTAAGCTAGATTCTAAACCTTTGCCGGCATCCTCCTAGCCCCTGCCAAACTATGAGCTCCTGACGGGTTTGTACTTAAAATTATAGTTAAAAGTGCTCTAGGAGACTAGTATGCAAAATGACAAGGCACGTGAACTGTTTGATAGAATACCTCATGCAATGCAATGATGGCTAGATCCTCACGAAATGGTTTCATTGGAAAGAATCTAAAAACCCCAAGAAGATGCTTCGAAAGATAGAGCAAGGAACCAAAAAGCATATTCTCTGGCCTTACATTTTCTACAGGTGAAACACTCAGGAACATCTAGAGACTATCAGAGACTCAAAGATTGAAGCAATAATGAATCCAGATTGTGTTGGCACTACAGAATAAATGAAGACTAAGCTAGAAAGGGAACTAAATGAATATACTAATATAGGAACATTTGCTATGAAAAACAAAATCAATATTATATTAGGTATTGTAATTAGATCTTCAGCACAAATGTGTATTAGTAAATGGCTCATCAAACTATTTCAAAGAGAGTCTCCTTATCGCGGAGAATCTCTTGCAGAAGCAAACGTTAGTAGTACAAGTTGAACCACTCTTCCTTTGTGTTGTTCGGGGAGAAATAGTGGAGAGGCCGCCTATTGGCTTATGAGGCATTGCTGCAGATCCCAAGTTCAATATAATTGCAACAATTGAATACATTCTCCTCCTATTACAACTCGCAAGAAATTTCAAATAAAGAATTTCCATATCTTTATTTATAGTCTTAAAAGAAGCTAAAGCGGGAGATATAAATAATTTTGGGTTCCTTGTTAAGAAGAACATTTCTGGATATACCAAACAAAGCACAAATCATAGCCGAGTCTCTCATTTTTGCATAAAAAGATGCATGGTGATTTGAATAAGGTGGCATGATTGTGGTATGTCTTGTTAATAATTTCCTTCTTGCAGAGCAAAGGATCGAACTACTAAGTGGACGAGCAAATACATCTAGACTAACCAAAGTCTTCGAATGCACAACTAAAAATGATGATGTAAATGGATCAATGATGACTGTGATGCCGATGATTATAAGGTGATACCATGGTTGGTATAGTGACTGAAAGAACCTGTTCCTGGGCAAGTTGCAGTCCTTGTTTGGTGTTATACTCGAGAGTTGGCATATCAGATATGCCATGAATTTGAGACATTTATCACCTATTTAATAGACTTGAAGGTGGCTGTATTCTATGATGGGGTGAACATTTGGTTAGATCATGTCTCTAAGAAACGTGAGGAGGAGTTTGTGTTAAAGTAACTAGGAGCTTATTGTATTTTCAACACTGGGTCTTTTCTAATGTTGATTTCCAGGTGGCAAAGAAACAAAGTGAAGTTGAAAGGGAAGGTGAAAAGTAATTTTATTGTAACAATTCTATGTGTCCAAAAGGGCTAAATGAAGTTAAAAGGTCACTCTTAAAAGTGACTGGGAAAATTAATTTGAAAACAATTTTCCAAGAGGCAGTTACTTCATGAAAAGATGAAAGAATGAATTGGATTGGGTTATATAGGGACTTCCAAGAAACCGTGAGTGGAAGGATATAAGTTTCATTTCTCCCATTGTTAGGGGATTTTTTTTTGGCGGGCTGTTCGTGAATAGTGGAAGGAAGGGGAGCAGTTTAGTTTTCTTTTCAACACAGTTTTGCTGTACAAGGGTGTTGAGTATGTGAACTCACATTTTGCATTGGAGTAATAAAGGAAATATTTCAAAATCTGTGAATTTATTAATGTTTTCTTTTGATTGCAAATGTCATATGTGTCTTTGTAATCACTTTTCCATGTATTATCTGTTATATCAAATTGTCTATTTATTTATTGCTGGAGTTTTGAATTCAAATTAACTTATATGTTGAAAGGGTTTGTTGTTCATTCTTTTTCTGATTATCGTTCGTGGGTGTGGAATATATGAACTTTGTGTCATTTATTTACATCCATTTTCATTCTAATTTAATTAATCACATCCGTGTCATGGTTATGCGCAGTTGTTAGTTTTTCCTTTTTTGATTTTAGGTTAAAAGCATACTCTATTTTCAGTCCAAATACATCATTTGAAGGTAGCCACCACTTGTAAAATAAGTAGAGAGTCATTGTACATACCAGTGCAATTGACTGAACTATCGGTTTGATTGTCATTTTTGTGGGTAAAAGAATATAGAGTTAGATGACAAATCTATTAACCAACACCTTATATATAGAGAGAGAGAAATATAAAAAAAGAAAAGAATGATTATTGAATTCAAGGGGGTCATTCTGCCACCTAAAATATTCAAATAAATGATATACAAAACCAAAATAAGTCTTACAAAACCAATGAATTTGATACTGCCATTCTTGATACTGTAATTCTTCTACCAGAAGAATATTAGCCTAGAAAACTTCAAATAAAAATGCCTCAACAAAAAGAAGAAATATTCATTGACAATGTACTTTAATAGATTTTTCTTCCAATCTAGATTGCTTGACTAAATGGTTTTATGACCAAGCTAGAATATGAGGCCAAAAGATAATACTAGCATGAGCAATGGACCTATCAGTTAGTGTCATCGAACCTTCATCAAAGTAGTCAATGCAAACAAGGAACCACATATAGATTAAGCAATTTTGTATCTCACTGTCAAGAACCTTTAAAATAGTTTACAGGAAAACCTAGGATTAGAATCTAAAATTATCTCAAGAAAGTAGCCAAAGGAATCCCTAACTAGATTATTCATAATATCTTGAAAGTAGCTTGTCTATTCAGTTCAATACATCTCATACATAGCTCCAAATTACAACATTATCAATTCCCTCTTCTGAAACTATACCAACTATGGATAGGGCCAAATATAAGAAAACTATAGCATAGTGGTGCCAACAGCATAAAAATAGATTGTTAGAACATTCTAGTAATTTCTATTAGATATTGTATGTCAGCCAATGTAAATAAAATAAAAATAAAAAGTGTATGTTGGTCTATTCCAAAAACATATAAATCTCCTCTATAAAAGAGGTTTTTATAAATTGTTTTTGTGTAAGCAATGAAATCCATTTTGTGCAGCAATACTATGTACTATTTTTTTTTGTCTCTGCCCACTCACAGGTGGTATCAGAGCCAGGTTGAAGAGATTGTGAGAAAAAATCATTGTTTGAATACTACCGAGGAAGTTGCCAAGTTATCACAGAAAATAAAGATCACTAGAAAATGAGGTCTTTTGATCATAGTAGAGCTCATTGAAATCGCACAAATTTTATCAAGTAATGTCCCTAGAAATTCCAAAAGGAATAAGCCGCAAAAAATGGATTGTTATAGATCATGAGAAAAAATCATGGTTTGAAAACTACCAAGGAAGTTGCCAAGTTATCACAGAAAATAAAGATCGCTAGAAAATGAGGTCTTTTGATCATAGCAGAGATCATTGAAGTCACACAAGTTTTATCAAGTAATGTCCCTAGAAATTCCAAAAGGAATAAGCCACATAAAATGGATCGTTACATATAAGTAACTGCCAAGTATGAAGTTTGATCAAGTCACAGCCTTGATGTCAATTCGCCCAAGGAGAAGCCACTAGAAGAGGACAAAGAGATCGCATAGGAGTAAGGCCAAGACAAGATTTTAGATCTAGAGGATGTGGATATTATCAAACATCGTAAATGTATGATAAGTCCAATACCCAATGTTATTATTGCAAGAGATTTGGACAGATTGCAAGTGAATGTCGAAAGAAACAAGCACATGTAGGAAAGCAAAATGCAATTTTTCTAAAAGTAGTTCAGGCACATTGTTCATTAAATGCCATGTAGCTTAAAAAAATTCAAGTGATTCTTGCTTTCTAGATAGTGGGTGTAGCAGAAACATGACAAGAAATAGAGAATTGTTTGAAAGCATGGATACTACAGTCAAATCAGAAGTAAAATTGGGCAATAATGATACAGTTGTAATGTCCTCATTTTGGGATTGCCCTTAATCTTGTCTTAGAATTAAGATTTTAATATTGTTAGGGTTATAATGTACCAATTAAATGCTTTAAGCAAGATAAATCCTGATTTAGGTCCTACAATCATGTTAGATAATATTGGAAATATAATTCATATGATCAAAACATACATAATAAATGTCTTATCTATTTAAACCATGTAAGATACATAACTATTTCAAATCTATATAAGCTACACAATACCTATAGTACATGATAGAAGGCCAGTGATAATGCATAGTGGAAGTTTAATCATAATAGGACTTGGATGAGAAACATGATAAGTCTGCCTAAAGCTATCCACACTAAGCCCAAGAGTGGATATGCCACCCCTCTTGGCCCCAAGTGGTAGACACATGGGTGCATCCAACATGGGGTGGGCTACTTAGTCGATAAACTTGTATCTGCTTTCCTTATCCATGCTACCTTCCATCCCTCTTATGATTAAAACTCCTTGAATCCATCCCAACAACCAAACCATGTAGAGATTAAGGAAAAGCTACAATAGGAGGCCCGTAGATTTACTTTTCTATGTTGAAAAGTGCAAGAAAACTAAGAGGGGGGAGGGTGAATCAGTTGTAACCAAAACTTTAAAACCATTAACACATCAACCATTATATCATTGTTATTGTATTTTAACCATGAAAAGCATGAAATCATAATCTTAAACACATTCACACATGATACACCAGATTTTTTATGTGGAAAACCCAATAACAGAAATACCACGGTGAGTACTAGCTCACAATATAATATGTAATAATAATACCAAAAATCAGAGGCTCAATACCTTAGGGATCACTACCCAGATTGCTCACTACAAAAGAAGAGGCTCACTACCAATGGGGTGACTCATTGCCGATGGGTGGCTTAGTGCTAGAGTTGGTGAACTGAGATAGTAGCATCTACACTATGCCAAGGTTTAGTTCCATTGAAGCCCAATAAAAATCCTCTACTCTGCTCTACTCTTTCACTTCACAATTATCATCTTTGCAATTGGATACATTTTCATGACTTCATTATAAGTATTTATACAATTTATCAACCATGGAATGATCATCAAGGTCAACATTGCAATCATCAACGATTGGAACAATCTCCAAGGTTGGCAAACATACATATATTAGAATAGGTCTAGACCTAAATAGATTCATGAAGGAAAAGAATGAATGTGAACAAAACCATGCCTTAGTTGGGACGCAAATTCAATCTTCCATGCAACAACATGCCATCGCAAACTCCAAAGCATAATCACAAGTAGTGAAAACAACCAAGTTGGCTAAAACTGGTGTTAACACTAAAACCTTTAAGAACATGCTTCATGCACGATCTAAATTACACTTTGCGGACTGATCAAAAGGTAGGAACATGATCAAGAGACATCCTCAAGCATGTTATAATCACCAAGAACATCTGTACAACCTCTAAACACTTTATCCACAAGATTCTTCAAACTGGAGCACTTGAACATCACTGTCGGCCACTGCCACAAAGAAAAGATCACTTGTACACCACCAAATCATGAACCATTTGAACAGAAGGCACATAACATCATTACAAACTTAATTCCATAACCACAGACTGTAATACTTAAATGCAGAGAAATGCAGAGTTGAATACATTCTCTTTATCACTACTAAATGCACATAAAAAATAGTTTTTACTCTGGTGAACAAAACTCACTCAAATCTTCACACTGGAGGCTCAAACATGAAGCATAGCATCTATAGAAATCCTTTGACATAACTTCCAATCCATAGACAAGGATATTTAGTATACATAATATGTGGAGCAAAACACTACACTGTACTTATGCAAGCCAAGAAACTCTAAAACTTAGTGCTTCCACTAGGAGAGCAAATTTTCTCAAAAGCACTTGGAAGATCAATATTAGGAACACTTTCTCATTACCTTCAACACTTATATAAGCCAATACAAAGCAACTAACTCAACACAAGCAAGCATCAAAACAAGAGCACATTTGACACCAATGACAACATAGATATGTTGACATCAATGACAACACCGGTAAGCACATACTTGCAACAATCTCCCCCTTTGTCATTGATGGCAACATTGAGTTAAAAAACTGTAAGATCCATCAAGACAAGATTTTGCAATGATTACTTCCTTCTCCTTTCTCTTTACACATCTAAACTCTTTCTGCCCCTAAGTTTTTTCACATAATTTCTCTCCCTCTTTGACATCATTGGAAAAGGGCATCACTTCTCTTCCTCTGCACATACTTGCAAACTACTACGCTGTTCAAACTAGATTTACACTATCAACAATACTACAATACTTACTTCTCTTTATCAAGAACTCAAATCAACAACATATACCTACTCCCCCTGAGAGGTAGCCTTCAAAACATTAATCCAGATCAAAGAATAAGACTTTGGGAACCACTTGACTGATGCACTTCCCATGCATATTAGTTTAGAGTAGGAGGGGCAATAACTCCTAACTTTTCTCTGAGATACTCAAATGTATCCTTAGGTAGAGGATTGGTGAAAATATTTACAATCTGATCCTTGGTAGATACATATTCCATCTTCACTTCATTCTCTGTTACCTTTTCTCACATAAAGTGATACCTTATAGATATATGTTTTGTTCTTGAGTGCATCAAGTTGGATTCTTTGAAATGTTTATAGCACTTGTATTGTCACAAAAGATTGAAATAGGTCCTTCAATGTTTTCTTCATCCAAGGCACTTGAGTGCAACAACATGCTGTAGTAATATATTCTATTTCTACAGTAGACAAAGAGACTAAAGCTTGCTTCTTGCTAAGCCATGAAACCAATCTGTTACCCAAGAGGAAAGCACCTCCACTTGTACTCTTTCTGTCATCAGTATCTCCCACCCAATCTACATCTGTATAAGTACTAAGAGTGAAATCAGTGTCTTTGGGATACCACAATCCACAGTTTGAAGTGCCTTTTAAATACCTCATGATCCTCTTGACTTCCATCACATGTGACTCTTTGGGATCTTCTTGAAATCTTTCCACATGATAGGCTACATGCATTATGTCAGGTCGGGTATGAGTTAGATAAAGAAATCCTCCAATCATAGACCTATACTTTTTCTGATCAGTCTTAGGTGATTCATCATTCTTTCTTATCTTGCAGCCAGTTACCATAGGAGTACATACTAGCTTAGAATTCTCCATTCCAAACTCCTTCAACAATTCTTTCACATACTTGGACAAAAAGATAAAAATTCCTTTTTCTGATTAAGTAATTTGCAGTCCTAAAAAGAAATTCATTTCACCAAACATAGACATCTCAAATTCATTTTGTATTTCCTCTAGAAATCTCTTACACATACCTTCATTGCCTCCAAGGATAATATCATCAACAAAGACTACAACAATCATAATTTGATCATAATTAATTTTGAATTAGAGATTACTGTCTGCAGTACCTTTACTGAACCCTAATTGCAACAAATACTTGTCTAGCCTTGCATACCAGGCTCTAGGGGCTTGCTTGAGTCCATATAGGGCCTTCTTCAATGTGCATACCATGTCACCTTGGTCTAATGACTAAAATCCTCCCGGTTGTTCAATGTAGACCTCTTCTTCCATCTCTCCATTCAAGAATGCTGACTTCACAGCCATCTGTTACAATTTAAAAATCTTTGTTAGTTGCAAATGCCAAAAACATTCTTATTTCCTCAATCCTTTCCACAAGAGAAAAAGTCTCTTCAAAGTCTATACCTTCAACCTGAGAATATCCTTTGCATTCCAATCCTGCTTGGTTTCTTACAAATTCTCCATTTTCATTCATCTTGTTTCTGAAAACCCATTTGGTTCCAATCACATTCTTATCAGCAGGTCTAGGGACCAATTCCCAAGTTTGATTTTTCTCTATCTACATCAGCTCTTCTTCTATGGATTTTATCCAACTTTCATCTTGGTAGGGTTCATTTACATTTTTAGGTTTAATTTGTGAAAGCAAACAATAGTTCACCTGTTCCTCTGTAGCTCTTTTCCATGTCAATACCCCTTTGCTTTTGTCACCAATTATTTGATCTTTCAGAATTATTAATGCTTACATACCTGTGTCTTAATAATACTTTTTGGAGCTTTTTCTTCTTCAACAGGACTGTCCTTTTGTTCCAATTTTTCTTCATTGACTGTAAGAGAAGGTTCATCTAATTCATTGCTATCCAGATCTGATGTTATTTCCCTGTCTTCATCAACTTTCACATTAGCACTCTCAATGAATTTCCTCAATCTTTTATTGTAGCACCAGTAGGTCTTACTCTTAGTAGAGTATCCAAGCAAAATTCCTTCATGCATTCTAGCATCAAACTTTCCTAAATCTTCATCTCTTCTGATATAACATTTGCTTCCAAAAATATTAAAATATTTCACTGTAGGAACTAATCCATACCACAATTCATAAGGAGCTTTATTACCATTACCTTTGACTTGGACTTTATTTTGAATGTAGACAGCAATATGTATATCTTTTCTCCAATACACTTCTAGTAGGATAGCCTCCATCATCATTGACCTAGCAGCCTCTTGAACTATCTTGTTCTTTCTTTCCACAACTTCATTTTGCTGGGGAGTTCTAGGAGTAGATAGATGTCTTTTTATCCCTTGTTCTTCACAAAAGATATTGAATTCATTTGACGTAAACTCAACTCCTCTATCAGACCTTAAACATTTGATCCTCAATTCTAACTCATTTTCAACCAGTGCCTTGAAAACTTCAAACTTGTCTAGAGCTTATGATTTATCCTTTAGAAAAGTAACCCATGTCATTCTAGAATAATCATCAATATGCAACATAAAGTACCTATCTCCTTGCAGAGTTCTTGTTCTTCTAGGACCACACAAATCTATATGCACCAGCTCAAGCAGTCTATCAAAAAATTGTTCCTTACTCTTGAAATTTGTCCATGTTTGTTTGCCCATTTGACATTCCTTGCAAATAGTATTAGCAAGTTTCACAAGCCTAGGTAAATCTCTCATAGCTTGTACAGATCTATCTTCACCAACTTGTCAAAATTAATATGACACATCCTTTTATGCCACAACCAACTTTCATCTATCTAAGCCAACAAACAACAATTGTCAGTTCCCCTCAAGTGATAAACATTACCTTTAGTCTTCTTACCACATGCAATCACTATTCTGGAGCTTTCCATGATTTTGTATCTATTATCCTTGAATCTCATATCATATCCATTTTCACACATCTAACCCACACTTAAGAGATTATGCTTTAAACCCTTCACATATAGAACATCATTTGTATTGTACTTTCCATCAAAATAAATAGATCCTTTTCTACAAATCTTACTAGCTGCATCATCTCCAAACCTAACCAGTCCTCCATCATACTAAATTCCAAACTTACAAACTTACCTTTGTCATTGGTCATGTGATGTGAGCATCTACTGTCAATAATCCATTCATCCTTATCTTTCTCAATGTGAATAGACAAAGCACTCTCTTCCACTAGTTTTTCTTCATTCACACTGCTAGCAGTATTAGTAGATACAGGTTTTCTTTAATAGCAATAAACAAGCATTCATTTGTACTAGTATTAGCATCATCAGACTCACCATCTGTTACACCATCATCATCAAAATCTCTGACATAATAGCATTTTTTCATGACTCTAGGTCTACTTTCAAACTTCTTCTTACCTCTCTCGATTCTCTCCAGACCCCTGGAGGCATAGTGGCCAATCTTACCACAAGAAAAGCATTTGAATGGTAATTTGTCTTTGAACTTACTAGTACCTCTTTGCATTTTATCCACGAAGTTGGCTTCAATCTCATCAAGGTCATCATCAGATTCCATAGCATATTTTTGAGCTCTTGAAGTCTTTTATGAAGTGTTGGCTTTGAAATCAGTCTCAGTCTTCAACAGGGCATCACCAAACTCTCTCATTTCAAAATCTATAAGCTTCCTGAGCAACTGATCCTTTGAAATCTTGTTCACACTCATAACTTCTTCAATTGCTGACACCTTGTGACTATAGGATTTAGGTAAAGACCTAAGAATCTTTAGTACAACTTCAGTTTCATCAATAGTTCCTCCAAGACCTTTGATTCCACTGACAATTTCATCAACCTTTTGCATGTAGATTGCTATGTTATCATCACTCATCTTTAGGGCTTCATACTTCACCTTCAGATTTTGTAATTTTGAACTCTTAACAGAATCATCTCCTTCATATAATTTTTTAAACTTATCCTAAATCTCATGAGCAGTCTCCAATTCCATAACTTTCACCGACTTAGTGTTAGATAAGGCATTTAACAAAGCATCTCTAGCTTTTCCATTTAATTCATACTATTTGACTTCATTTTCATCTGATGGACCATTTGGAGGAAGAGTGTACTTGGTTTTTTCCATTTTCCAAACACCATAACCAAGAGAAATGAGATGACTTTTCACTCATACCTTCCATAGAGCATAATCCATTCCATCAAACTGTGGTGACTCCTTCCTATGTGCCATCTAGGATCTACCTTGAGCTGTTAGGCTCTTTATCGAGGAACCCTCACTCTGATACCAATTGTTGAAAAGCACAAGACAACTAAGAGTGGTGGGTGAATCAATTGTAACCAAAACTTTAAAACCATTAACAAATCAACCACTTAATCACTGTTATTGTATTTTAACCATGAAAAGCATGAAATCAAAAATTTAAACATATTCAACACATGAGACATCAGATTTCTCACATGGAAAACCTAATAAGGAAAAAACCATGTGAGTGTTATCTCACAATATAATATGTAATAAAAATACCAAAAAATAGAGGCTCACTACATTAGGGCTCACTGCCCAGATTGCTCACTACAAAAGAGGAGGCTCACTACCAATGGGATGGCTCACTACTGGTGGGTGCCTAACTGCCAGAGTTGGTGAACTAAGATAGTAGCATCTACACTATGACAAGGTTCAATTCCATTAAAGCACAATAAAACATCCTTTTCTCTACTCTACTCTTTCCCTTCACAATTATCTTTTCATCTTCCCACTTGGATACTTTTTCACAACTTCATTACAAATATTTATACAATTCATCAACATTGGAATGATCATCAAGGTCAGCATTACAATCACCAACCATTGAAATAATCTCCAAGCTCGACAAACATACATATATTAGAATAGGTCTGGACCTAAATTAATTTATAAAGGAAAAGAATGAATGTGAACCAAAAGATTCCTTATTTGGGACTCAAATGAAATCTTCCATGCAGCAACACTCCATCACAAACTCCAAAGCATAATCACAAGTAGTGAAAATAACTATGTCAGCTAAAATTGGTGTTAACACAAAGACCTTTAAGAACACGCTTCATGCATGATCCAGATTACACATTATGGCCCAATCAAAAGGTAGGAACATGATCAAGAGACATCCACAAGAACATTATAATCACCAAGAACATCTGCACAACCTCTAAACACTTTATCCGCAAGATTCATCAAACTGGAGCACTTGAACATCACTATCGGCCACTGTCATAAAGAAAAGATCACTTGCAGACCACCAAATCATGAACCATTTGAACCAAAGGCACATAACATTATTACAAACTTAATTCCAAAATTGCAAACTATAAGACTGAAATGCAGAGAAATGCGGAGTAGAATACATCCTCCATGTCACCACTAAATGCATAGAAAAATAGTTTTTACTCTGGTGAATAGAACTCACTCAAATCTTCACACCAAAGGCTCAAAGTTGAAACATAACATCTAAAAATGTCCTTTAACATAACTTCCAATCTGTAAACAAGGATATTCAATATACAGAATATGCAGAGCAAAACTCTACACTATACTTTTGCAAGCCAAGAAACTTTGCAACACACTATTTCCACTAGGAGATCACATTTTCTCAAAAGCACTTGGAAACTCAATATCATGAACACTTTATCATTATCTTCATCACTTATATAAGACAATACAAAGCCACTAACTCAACACTAGAAAGCATCAAAACAAGAGCATAGTTGACACCAATGACAACATAGAGATGTTGACATCAATGACAACACCGGTAAGCACATACTTGCAAAATTCTAAGCCCAAGGGCGGACACTCACCCCCTTAGCTCCAAGTGGCAGACACATGGCCATCGATCATTGAGTGGGGTACTTAGAAAGGAATCTAGTATCTACTCACCCTATTGGCATTTTCCACTCTCCACATGGTTACTTGATGAGAATTACAAACACTAAATACATATAGAATCATAGAGGTTATACAATCATAAAGATATTATTATACACCATAATCATGATAGAGCATACCACAATATTTATTCAAACATAATACTCCTATATTCTCATAAGCAAATGTATTGACCGTCAATTCTACCCTTGTCTACTGAGTGTAGATGATCTAATTTGATTGATTCAATAATAGAACAATAGAATGATAGAATAATAGAAGAATATGATGATCATATGATAGAAGGATAGAATGATGAATAAGATAATTCATATGATAGAAGAATAGAATGACGAATTGGATAATAATAGAACGATGGAATAATAGAATGATATAATGATAGAAGAATGAATGATATAATGATCAAATATCAGAATGATAGAATAATAGATTAATAGAGTGAGAGGATGATAGAGTTTTAGCACAATAGAATGGCTGCAATAATTAATTCTCTATTGATCTAATTACAGATTTATCTTTGCTAAATATATATATATATATATATATATATATATATATATATATATATATATATATTTCTGCTCTTAATATCTGTTGAAACTTCAATGATGTTTCTTCAATCTCCCCCTCAAAATATGTTTCAAAATGATATCTTATACATCAACGATCCTTATGAAAGGATGCAATCCTTGTTAACAAGATAACTCTTCATAATCATATCTCCTAAAATTGTACCTCTTCATAAACATAATCACAACATATCCTTTTAACAAATTGCACCTTTTGATTACCTTCAACATAAGATCTTTTGTCTTATTTATATTGGTACTTCCTTATAACAGAGTTGACCACCTTGCTAATAATATGTTTATTTTAATTTTTAACTCTCAAAATGGTCGACCATGTAAATTCTTTCCTTAGGCATCAAAACCAAATGAAGGTCGACTAGAAATAAATTAAATTGTAAGTCGGCCAAGTTTGTTATATTTTATTTCCAAGGGGCTACCATATGAAGGTGGTCGACCTAAATACGGGACATTTCAATAGTGGCATTCATGGGTAAAGGTGCAATCGATGTGGTAAAAAAATCATGGTAAGAGGTCTATTCCTGATGTTTACTTTGTACCTAGATTGAAGCATAATCTTATAAGTATTGGTCAACTATTTCAAAAACGTTATAATACCATTTTTGAGAATAATGTTTGCACTATATTTGATATACCTCCTAGTGACATAGTAATTGCAAGGGTGGAAATGACAAAGAATAGGATGTTTCCACTAAGGATGAGGAGTGAAGACATATGAGTTGAAGCAAATTTCAAGGCAACTTGTCAATATCACGCATGGTTATGGCATTTGAGGTATGGTCATCTTAATTTCAAAGGATTTTGGTTGTTGCAAATGAAGAAAATGGTAAAAGGATTACCCCCAATTCAAGAACCAATGAGTTCATGTGATAGTTGTATTTTGGTAAAACAACATAGAGAAAGTTTTCCAAAGGGAGTGTCATATAGAGCATGGGCATATAAATTTATGTGGTCAAATGCAATCACCATCATTAGGGGGGAGCATCTACTTTCTAACTTTCATTGATGATTATACTAGGAATACATGGGTTTATTTTCTTAACTATAAATCTAAAGTATTTGGAAAGTTCAAAGAATTCAAAGCATTGATTGAGAAACAAAGTGGCCTATTCATCAAGGTATTGAGATCTGATAGAGGAGGTGAATACAAATTAAATTAGTTCTTAGACTTTTGCAAGTTCTGGAAGGGATAAAAGAAAAAATTTACTACAAGTTATACACCTCATCAAAATGGTTTCATAGAAAGGAAGAATAGAAAAATAATGGAGATGGCAAGAAACATGTTGAAAGGTAAGAATCTACCTAATGAATATTGGGCTAAAGCAGTAGCTTGTATGGTATACATCCTGAACAGGTGTCCAACAAAGAGTGTGAAAGACAAAATTACTCAACAAGCATGGAGTGGTAACTATCATAGTGTATCACATTTTAGAATTTTCGGTTGTGTTGCATTTGTATTTGTGCAAAAGGAAACAAGAAGCAAGTTGGATGATAGAGGTTAAAAGTCCATCTTTATTGGTTATTGTGAATATTCAAAATCTTATAAGTTGTTTAATCCTATCACCAAAAATGTTAATATAAGTAGAGATGTTGTATTCAAAGAAGAATCTTGGGATGGTAGTATAGATAAATCAATTTTAGATGGTGCAGCAATCATGATGATGAAGAAGAAAAAGTTCAAGGAAATCAAGATAATCAAACTGTTGTGCAAGAAGACCACTCCATCAAGGACTCCACAAATAGAACAAGGTGAATCATCAACTCATTCCTCTTCTAATTTACAAGTATTTATTCTAATCCTACACTTGCATCTTTGAGATCAAGAATTAAAGGTAAGAAGTTTAGAAGGCTGCAAGACATTTATAATCAAGGAGAAGAAATAGATTTGCAATGAAATTTTGCTTTATTTGCTCATGATCCTATATATTCTGATGATGCAATTAAGAAAGAGCATTGGATTAATGAAATTAATGAAGAGATAGAGTCAATATAAAAGAATGACACATGGGAATTAGTTGATTTGCCTAAAGGAAAAGAATGCATAGGTGTTAAATGGGTGTACAAAACTAAGCTTAATACAAATGGAGATGTTGAAAAATATAAGACAAGATTAGTAGCTAAGGGGTTTGTACAACAATATGTAGTTGATTATAATGAAACATTTGCATCTGTAGCAAGACTTGATACAGTAAGAATGGTATTAGCAATCACAACTCAACATGGTTGGAAAGTTTATCAAATGGATGTCAAATCAGCTTTCTTGAATGGATTTCTAGAGGAAGAAGTTTATGTACAACAACCAGAAGGATATGAGGTAAGTGGACATGAAAACAAAGTATACAGATTAACAAATGCACTTTATGGACTCAAGAAAGCACCTAGAGTGTGGTATAGCCGAATAGATGGGTAACATCATAAATTGTGTACACTTTTGTGTAGGCACAATTTCACAATGTCTAGCTCCTCCCTCTAGTGGTCCAAAACCTAGTTTTTTTTAGGTCCACACTTAAATCTCTCTTTTGGCTTTCTTTATAAAATAATTCATAATCCCAATTAAATTTCCATCACAACCCAAAAGAATAACAGAAGATTTGGAGATAGCCCTGCACTAATGAAAAACTTGGATCATGAAATTGCCCCGAGCCTAGGGCGCCTGAGTGCCCTGGTCCCTTCCATGTTTTGGGGGACAATTCTAAGTGACAAGTTAGCCTTAATGTCCCTTAGGCTGACCATAAATATAAATTTGTTTTTTTGCATGCTATGGTGGTGTTTTGATTTGAATTACTCTTTCTATAAGTCTTGAATAAAGGTAAGTGAGTTGAATCATTTTGAAGATAGATTTTTGGAAGCACTCTTGATGTGAACAAGCTCCATTACTATTGCTCTCTATATGCTATTGTGTTATTGTAGGTTTTTGATAAATTGGAGTCTACTTTGCTCTTGGAAATATTTGAATGAAGTCTAGAGTCTATCTCATGAGCTCCTAGGTTGGAATACTTTGCATGATTGAGAGAAGGGTTGGAACCACCAACTTGAGTTTGGCTTGAGTACCCACCAAGGGTATGGTTCAAACACATTCTTTTTCTGTAGACCTTCCATGAATCTTGATCCTCGAGGTGAATTTATTAGTTCTCTTGAGTGATCATCCTTTACATCATCCCTCTCTATTTGCTTGAGTCATATAGGGCTAGGATTTGATATTTATTAGTTAGATCTTGCATGTTACTACTCACACTTAGGATTTTTGAGGATACACAACATCTGGATTTAATCTTAGCTATTCATGAGGTAGGAATACTAAAATAGGGGCTTGACTAAGGAAATCTCCTATATAGCCACAACACGTTTTCCCTTCTTTCTTGTGTGTAGATCTGATGAACATGTTTCAGAAGGTGCTAAGACAGAAGACTCAAGAACTTGGAGGTAGAGACCTAACAAATCTAATAGTTTCTAGAAACCCTAAAGGATGTCCAAGGTGCCTGAGAACCCTGGTCCTATACCTTTCTACCACATGGTATAGGTTCTGATCTATTTTGTATCTTCTGTTGTCCCTTTACCTTCTATGGTTTTATCCTAACAGTCATATGTAGCTTGATTATTGCATAAACTAGGGTTTTGGATCTTGTACCCTAGCTAGATTGGTTGGATTTGGCTGGATAGTCATCTATATGACAAAGGGGCAGAACCCCTATAGTTTAAGCTCTCCCTCAAAGGTAGAAGCTAGGATCGGTTTGTGTCTCAATGCTTTGTAGAAGAGGGTTTGACCTAGTTTGACTCCTAAGGCTAGATCTCTCTTTTCTACATCACATTTTGGTGAACCTGACATACCTTGCACCTTTTGTATCCTTCTTCCTTTCTGAAAAGTTTGTTTTCTATTATAGATCTAATATAAAGTTTAGTTTCTTTGATTACATATGCTAAACCTTTCATTTAAAATCATGATAAGGGTTGTATTTAATCCTTGTTTTTCTTAAAGCCTAGCTAGTCTTAGATCTAGGGTTTAAAGATTATCTTGTGATTTTAGATATTGTTGGTATTATTAGGTTGATCAAAGTGAGCTTAATTGCCATGCCTAATCATACTTTATCCTTAGTACATACTTTTGATATTATCATTTGAAATTGAAAGAATAGGAATGTGCTTTTAGATTGAAAATACCATATGTTCTTGATATTGTTTTCACTTTATGAAATTAGATTTTGGTATTACAATTAAGATTGTTAATCTGTTGTTTAGATCTTATTACAATTGAAATTGAGATACATTCTTTAAATCATACATTTTGCTTTCATTCATACACATTCGTTAAGGGTTTCATTTTATGACAACTCTATCTTGGAAATTGATAAAATTTGAGTATATTTTATCTATCTATTGGATAACATAGTAAAGCTTTGATTTTCATAGTTTAATACATTTCGTATTGATCATAAAGATACTTCATTTCATTCTTGATCGCTATAAAGTTTGAAAAGAAGGAGATACAACTATGTTGGATTTCTTTATTCAAGATTTTAAAGCCTTTGATGTGTCATTTAGTAGCAAAGATTTTGATATGCTAGATGAAGCCTTGGATGACTTTATCTCTACGAAAGCTTCCTCTACAACTTCTTAACCATCTTTATTTCAAAGAATCATCAATACAATTTATGTTTTTGTTTCTCCTAAAGAGCTTGAGAAACCCAAAATTGTTGTGCATCTTTGAAATGATGCTCCTCAATCACCTATTATAATAGAAGGTTCTCTAAAAACACCTAGACCACCTGGTTACATCCTTAATTATGGAAAACAAATCACTGGAAATATGATGAAGGGGGTAAATCACAAAACACACAATAACAGATATTGAACACAACAAATAGAACTTTCTTTTATTGAACTGGGTAACTTATTACATTACAGAAGCTCAATTACAATCAGAGGATGAATCCTCTACTGGCTACAACACATTATAGCTTTCCCAACCTCAAGACTCTAGAATCTTCAGCCTTCTGTAACCCCAAATCAGCTAGCGTTTCTGTTTTCCCACCTATTCTTGACTCTACACTAGCCCACCCTAACTCTACTACTGCCCAGGGTTCCCAAAATAGTCATAAATAGCACTTTTTGGCGGCTTCCAGCTAAATTTTGAATTTTGCAACTCCCTCCAAAAGTAGGTCAACTTTCGGGAAGCATAACTTTTGATCCGGGTGTCCGATTGATAAACCGTTTTAAGCACCGGAAAGCTCGCAATATGAACTATCACGCTGGAAATTCATAAAAGGATTTCCGTCAACTTTTCAGGATGTTATGGAAAGTTTTAGTGCCTCATATCTCGTTCTAAAAATTTTTAGGGGCTTTTCAGAAAACAAAAACTTTAACATCTTTCAGCTCACAAATGATCTTTGTCTGATTCCTTCGCCAAAGGTCTTATATTTCCATTATGTAACTTTCTGGAAGTTTTTGCTTTGTTACATGCCCAAATGCAAACATTCTAAAAATAGCAGGTACACTTTCCTAATTAGGCAGGTTGCTATTTTTAGCAGTTTTAGAAAAATTGAAAGTCCTACATTATTATTTTGGATATTTTGGAACCAAAAACACTAATTATGGAAAGAAATGAAAACAACTACAATGATTTTGAATTAACTTCTTTTTGGGTGATGCAAGATTGCCCTTACACCACTGGATGCTCCTGCATCAGACACCCAGGGTAATTTGAGAAGTGACTCTGTCACGTCTCATGTGTTTGTGTGAGGAAAACCCAAACAGTCAACCTCTACCTTAGACAACCAAGAAGAATCTTCAACAGGCCTTCCTTTCCATTTTACCAGATATTCTTCATATTTCTTGTTCCGAGTACTCCCCACACGGCAATCCAAGATCTCTTCTATCGCCTCCATTGAAGTAGATGCCGGAATACTCCACTGCACTTCTATTGGTCCATCCTCTGTTCCATCTTCATGATATTCTGATAAATCAGCAATGTTGAAAATAGGGGAAATATTGATCCCACTCGGCAGCTCTACCTCATATGCATTTCCTGAATCATGCTTCTTTAGGATTCTGCATGGTCCAAATTTCTTCATTTTCAACTTATTGTATGTTCCAATTGGGAACCTTTCTTTTCTCAAGTGAACCATGATTTCATCTCCTACCTGGAATTCCTTATATCTCCTCTTCTGATCAGCCTTAGCCTTGTACTGAATATTCATTTTATTAATGTGCTTTCTCACCTCTTCATGCAAATTCTTCAGATGTTCTGCAAAGTCTTCAGCTTCAGCACTTGTCTTTGCTCCATTGTCCAGCTTCCTTAACTCAGAAGCATTTCTTAGGCTATTACCATATACAATCTGGAATGGTGATTTACCAATACTCCTATTAACAAAATTGTTGTAAGCAAATTCTGCCTATGGTAAAATCAAATCCCATCCCTTGGGCTTATCTCCTACTAAACATTGTAGCAGGTTACCCAAACTCCTATTCACTACTTCAGTTTGTCCATCAGTCTGTGGATGGTGTGCAAAACTAAACTTCAAATCTGTCTTCAACTTCTTCCACAATGTCCTCTAGAAATAACCAACAAACTTGGTATCTCGATCTGAAACTATGCTCTTTGGTAGACCATGTAGTCTCACCACTTCCCTGAAAAATAACTCTGCAATATGAACAGCATCATTAGTCTTCTTACAAGGAATAAAATGTGCAATCTTTGAGAATCTGTCCACCACCACAAACATAGTATCATGCCCTCTCTATGTCCTCGGTAAACCAAGAACAAAATCCATACTAATATCATCCCATGGCTTCTCTGGTACAGGTAATGGTTGATACAATCCTATATTTTGACTTGTTCCTTTTGCCATTTGATATACTCTGCAACTCTACACAAACTTCCTCACATCCTGCTACAGCTGTGGCCAATAATAATTTTCACCAACAATAGAAATGGTCTTATCTCAACCAAAGTGTCCAGCCAATCCTCCACTATGCTTCTCCTTAATCAAGTTCTCTCTCATGGAACTCCTTGGAATGCACAACTGGTTTCCTCTAAACAACATGCCATCTTGGATTATGAAATCCAACCATTTTGTCCTATCCAAAGTAACAAGCTCCAGACAAGCTTTCCAAGGCTCTGCAAAATCTGGATCTTCAAGATACAAACTTTTGAGCTCATCGAACCCAACAACCTCTATCTTCATTTTTGTCAACAAATTTTGCCTTCTGCTCAAGGCATCTGCAACTCTGTTGAACTTCCCACTCCTGTGCTTCAAAACAAAGGTATAACTCTGCAAAAACTCAACCCATTTTAAGTTCCTTTGGTTCAACTTCCCTTGACTATTAATAGACTGCAAAGCCTGATGATCAGTATACAAAACAAACTCTTTTGGCAACAAATAATGTCTCCATTTCTTCAAAGCCTGAACTATTGCATAAAATTTCTGATCATAAACAGAAAACTTTTTCTTGGCATCATTAAGCTTCTCACTAAAATAGGCAATGGGCTTACCTTCTTGGCTCAAAACAGCGCCTATACCACTACCACTAGCATCACAATCTACTTGAAATACCTTATTGAAATCTGGTAGTGCCAAAATAGGTTGTTCTACGACTTTCTGCTTCAATGTATCAAAGTTCTTGTCTGCTCCTTTAGTCCATCTAAACTCTTTTCTATCCCCTCTCATTGTCTCAGTTAGAGGTGCACAAATGCTACTGAAATTCCTGATAAACTTTCTATAAAAACTTGTCAAACCATGAAAAGATCTTACCTTCATTGCACTCCTTGGCGTAGGCCACTCAATGATAGCCTTTACTTTTTCTGGGTCCATCTTAAGACCTTCCTTTGAGACAACAAATCCCAGGTATACCAACTCTTTCTTTGTAAAACTACATTTCTTCAGATTAATCAACAACTTCTCCTCCCTCAGCTTCTCTAGAACTCTTCTGATATGCATCAGATGCTCATCCCAAGTCTTACTGAAAATCAAAATATCATCCAAATAAACAATAACAAAACTTCCCAAAAATTCTTTTAGTACCTCATTCATGAGCCGCATGAATGTGCTCAATGCATTGGTTAGCCCAAATGGCATGGCTAACCACTCATACAAACCTTTCTTTGTCTTGAAGGCTGTCTTCCATTCAGCCCCTTCTCTGATACGGATCTGGTGATACCCACTCTTCAGGTCAATTTTCGTGAAGTACTTTGCTCCACTCAAACAGTCCATGATGTCATCCATTCTTGGCAATGGAAATCTATACTTGATCATTATCTTATTGATGGCTCGAGAGTCTGTACACATCCTCCATTCTCCATCTTTCTTTGGTGCTAGTACTGTAGGTACTGCACATGGACTTAGGCTCTCCCTTATTAGTCCCTTCCTCAACAACTCCTGAACTTGTCTGTTCAGCTCTTCATTCTCTGCAGGGGTCATTCTGTGGGCTGCCTTGTTTGGCAAACTGGCTCCTGGTATCAAATCCATTTGATGACTTATCTTCCTTACTAGTGGTAAACCTTCTGGTACATTATCAGAGATAATGTCCTAGAACTCTTCCAACATATCTGAAACTTCTGCTGGTACATCTTCACATTTCTCTTGACTAATCTTAGGAATCAATGCAAAGCAATGACGCTCATGCTTCATACCCTCCAAAAACTTTCTACCATCTACCAAGCAAATTTTGGCAGTACTGCATACCTTTTCTTCCACCTCCTTCAAGGGCTTCAACTTATGACGGACTCCAACCTTTGTTAGGGAGTATGTATTTGCACGGCCATCATGGACAACACTCCGATCATACTGCCACGGCCTCCCCAATAACATATGACATGCATCCATCAGTATGATGTCACACAGCACCTCATCATGGTAGTCACCAATCTTGAACTTCACTAAACACTGTTCATTGACCAAAGCTCTATGGTCCTTCTGCATCCATGCAATCCGGTATGGATGTGGATGCTTTCTTTTTGTCAACTTCAACTTGTCAACCATCTCCTCTGAAACAAGATTATTAGTGCTTCCACTATCAATAATATTATCACAACACTTACCTTCACATTTGCACCTTGTGTGGAATAAACTCTTCCTCTGATTGGGTTCTTTCTCCTCATTCAACAAAGTTCTTCTGACAACTAGGGTTTCTTCCCTTTCTGCATCTTCAGAGCGCTTAGACTGTGCATCTTCATCCACATGTGCAACTCATGCATTACCTTTAGGTCTTCTATTCATCCTTCCTTGATGTTGCGGACACTCGTATGCTCGATGCCCTTCTTCTACACATTGGAAACAGGTTCCTCTGAAACCTCCTCTTCCAAGTCCTTGCCCAAGTCTGCCTCTTCCTCTTCCTATTTGCTCACCATTGTTCTGGTCACAAGGGCGGTAGGTATTATCACCTCTCTGATTTCGACTGGTACTAGCTTCTTCACTTTTCTTTACATCTTCATTTCGGCCCCCATAGGGTCTTCCACCACTCCTTCTACCTTGACCTCTTCCCCTTTGCTTGTTGTCAAATCTTTTATTCAGCTTCTCTTCCACCTTCAAGGAAAACTGGTACACATCTTCTATGGTGGTCATTCTGACCAGGCTCAACTCCTCTTGAATACTCTGCCTCAACCCATTAATGTAATAGGCTACCTTCTCCTTGTTGGGCTCTGCATGGCCTATCCTAATAGTGATTTTATAAAACTCTTCTGTATACTCCTTAACAGACTTGTTACCTTGCTTCAGTCCTTGCAGTTTCTTCAGCAACTCCATCTCATAGTCCACAGGAATGAACTGCTTCTTCAGTTTCTCCACCATCTGATCCCATCTGGTAATCTTTGCTTTTCCTCTTCTGTTCCTCTCTAATTGGACCTCCTTCCACCAAATATTGGCGTGGCCTTTCAACTTTGTTTTTGCAAACTTAACCCGATCTGGGTCCTCCACATCTTCATACTCAAAATACTCCTCCATGTCATTGATCCAATCAATAAGCTATTCTGGATTCAAATCTCTAGAATATGTAGAAACTTTGATCCTAGGCCTCTTTCTGATCTTTGAAATGACCCTCAACAACCTTACTTCTGCAACATCTTCAGTAGCTTCTTGTTCTTCCTCAAATAGCTCTTCTTCAACTTCATTTTCACTTTCTTCTCTTGTCCTCGGCTCAAACCCTCTTCGTAGCTCCTCTTGCAATGCATCGATTTGCCTTTGCAGGGCTCTAAAACCCTCTTCCATTAAAGCATTCCTCCCAACACGATTTCTTCGTGGAGGCATCTTGGTCTCCGTAGCAAACCCAGAACCTCAGGTCCTGGTGCAAACTGCCTCACGGTCGGTGATTTGTCTACACACTCAGGAACCCTCACTCTGATACCACTTGATGAAGTGGGTAAATCACAAAACACACAATAACAGATATTGAACACAGTAAATAGAACTTTTTTTTATTGAACTGGGTAACTCATTACATTACAGAAGCTCAATTACAATCAGAGGATGAATCCTCTACTGGCTGCAACACATTACAGTTTTCCCAACCTCAAGACTCTAGAATCTTCAGCCTTCTGTAACCCCAAATCAGCTAGGGTTTCTATTTTCCCACCTATTCTTGACTCTACACTGGCCCCCCTTAACTCTACTACTGCCCAGGGTTCCCAAAATAGTCATAAATAGCACTTTTTGGCGGCTTCCAGCTAAATTTCAAATTTTGCAACTCCCTCCAAAAGTAGGTCAACTTCCGAGAAGCATAACTTTTGATCCGGGTGTCTGATTGACGAACCGTTTTAAGCGCCAGAAAGCTTGCGATGTGAACTATCACACCAGAAATTCACAAATAGATTTCCATCAACTTTTTGGGATGTTATGGAAAGTTTCAGTGCCTCATATCTTGTTCCAAAAATTTTTAGGGGCTTTTCAGAAAACAAAAACTTTAATATCTTTTAGCTCACAAATGATCTTTGCCTGATTCCTTCGCCAAAGGTCTTATATTTCCATTATGTAACTTTCTGGAAGTTTTTGCTTCATTACGTGCCCAAATGCAAACTTTCTAAAAATAACAGGTACACTTTCCTAATTAGGCAGGTCGCTATTTTTAGAAGTTTTGGAAAAACTGAAAGTCCTACATTATTATTCTGGATATTATGGAACCAGAAACACTAATTATGGAAAGAAATGAAAACAACTACAATGATTTTGAATTAACTTCTTTTTGGGTGATGCAAGATTGCCCCTACACCACTGGATGCTCCTGCATCAGACACCCAGGGTAATTTGAGAAGTGACCCTATCACGTCTCATGTGTTTGTGTGAGGAAAACCCAAATAGTCAACCTCTGCCTTATACAACCAAGAAGAATCTTCAACAGGCATTCCTTTCCATTTTACCAAATATTCTTCATATTTCTTGTTCCGAGTACTTCTTCCCACACGGCTATCCAAGATCTCTTCTATCGCCTCCATTGAAGTAGATGCCGGAATACTCCACTGCACTTCTGTTGGTCCATCCTCTATTCCATCTTCATGATATTCTGATAAATCAGCAATGTTGAAAACAAGGGAAATATTGATCCCACTCGGCAGCTCTACCTCATATGCATTTCCTGAATCATGCTTCTTCAGGATTCTGCATGGTCCAAATTTCTTCATTTTCAACTTATTGTATGTTCCAATTGGGAACCTTTCTTTTCTCAAGTGAACCATGATTTCATCTCCTACCTGGAATTCCTTATATCTCCTCTTCTGATCAGCCTTAGCCTTATACTGAATATTCATTTTATTAATGTGCTTTCTCACCTCTTCATGCAAATTCTTCAGATGTTCTGCAAAGTCTTCAGCTTCAGCACTTGTCTTTTCTCCATTGTCCAGCTTCCTTAACTCAGAAGCATTTCTTGGGCTATTACCATATACAATCTGGAATGGTGATTTACCAGTACTCCTATTGACAGAATTGTTGTAAGCAAATTCTGCCTGTGGTAAAATCAAATCCCATCCCTTGGGTTTATCTCCTACTAAACATTGTAGCAAGTTACCCAAACTCCTATTCACTACTTCAGTTTGTCCATCAGTCTGTGGATGGTGTGCAGAACTAAACTTCAAATCTGTCTTCAACTTCTTCGACAATGTCCTCCAGAAATAACCAACAAACTTGGTATCTCGATCTGAAACTATGCTCTTTGGTAGACCATGTAGTCTCACCACTTCCCTAAAAAATAACTTTGCAATATGAACAGCATCATTAGTCTTCTTACAAGGAATAAAATGTGCCATCTTTGAGAATCTGTCCACCACCACAAAAATATAATCATGCCCTCTCTGTGTCCTTGGCAAACCAAGAACAAAATCCATACTAATATCATCCCATGGCTTCTCTGGTACAGGTAATGGTTGATACAATCCTATATTTTGACTTGTTCCTTTTGCCATCTGACATACTCTACAACTCTGCACAAACTTCCTCACATCCTGCTGCAGCTGTGGCCAATAATAATTTTCACCAACAATAGAAATGGTCTTATCTCGACCAAAGTGTCCAGCCAATCCTCCACTATGCTTCTCCTTAATTAGGTTCTCTCTCATGGAACTCCTCGGAATGCACAACTGGTTTCCTCTAAACAACATGCCATCTTGAATTATGAAATCCAACCATTTTGTCATGTCCAAAGTAATAGGCTCCAGACAAGCTTTCCAAGCCTCTGCAAAATCTGGATCTTCAAGATACAAACTTTTGAGCTCATCGAACCCAACAACCTCTATCTTCATTTTTGTCAACAAATTTTGCCTTCTGCTCAAGGCATCTGCAACTTTGTTGGACTTCCCACTCCTGTGCTTCAAAACAAAGGTATAACTCTGCAAAAATGCAACCCATTTTAAGTGCCTTTGGTTCAACTTCCCTTGACTATTAATATACTGCAAATCCTGATGATCAGTATACAAAACAAACTCTTTTGGCAACAAATAATGTCTCCATTTCTTCAAAGCCTGAACTATTGCATAAAATTCCTGATCATAAACAAAATACTTTTTGATGGAATCATTAAGCTTCTCACTAAAATAGGCAATGGGCTTACCTTCTTGGCTTAGAACAGCTCCTATACCACTACCACTAGCATCACAATCTACTTGAAATACCTTATTGAAATCTGGTAGTGCCAAAATAGGTTGTTCTACGACTTTCTACTTCAATGTATCAAAGCTCTTGTCTGCTCCTTTAGTCCATCTAAACTCTTTTCTATCCCCTCTCATTGTCTCAGTTAGAGGTGCACAAATGCTACTGAAATTCCTGATAAACTTTCTGTAAAAACTTGCCAAACCATGAAAAGATCTTACCTCCGTTGCACTCCTTGGCGTAGGCCACTCAATGATAGCTCTTACTTTTTCTGGGTCCATCTTAAGACCTTCCTTTGAGACAACAAATCCCAAGTATACCAACTCTTTCTTTGCAAAACTATATTTCTTCAGATTAATCAGCAACTTCTCCACCCTCAGCTTCTCTAGAACTCTTCTAATATGCATCGGATGCTCATCCCAAGTCTTACTAAAAATCAAAATATCATCCAAATAAACAATAACAAAATTTCCCAAAAATTCTTTTAGTACCTCATTCATGAGCCGCATGAATGTGCTCGGTGCATTGGTTAGCCCAAATGGCATGACTAACCAATCATACAAACCTTCCTTTGTTTTGAAGGCTGTCTTCCATTTATCCCCTTCTCTGATATGGATCTGGTGATACCCACTCTTCAGGTCAATTTTCGTGAAGTACTTTGCTCCACTCAAACAGTCCATGATGTCATCCATTCTTGGCAATGGAAATCTATACTTGATCATTATCTTATTGATGGCTCTAGAGTCTGTACACATCCTCCATTCTCCATCTTTCTTTGGTGCTAGTACTGCAGGTACTGCACATGGACTTAGGCTCTCCCTTATCAGTCCCTTCCTCAACAACTCCTGAACTTGTCTGTTCAGCTCTTCATTCTCTACAGGGGTTATTCTGTGGGCTGCCTTGTTTGGCAAATTGGCTCCTGGTATCAAATCCATTTGATGACTTATCTTCCTTACTGGTGGTGAACCTTCTGGTACATTATCAGAGATAATTTCCTGGAACTCTTCCAACATATCTGAAACTTCTGCTGGTACATCTTCACATTTCTCTTGACTAATCTTAGGAATCAATGCAAAGCAATGACGCTCATGCTTCATACCCTCCAAAAACTTTCTACCATCTACCAAGCAAATTTTGGCAGTACTGCATACCTTTTCTTCCACCTCCTTCAAGGGCTTCAACTTATGACAGACTCCATCCTTTGTTAGGGAGTATGTATTTGCACGGCCATCATGGACAACACTCCGATCATACTGCCACGGCGTCCCTAATAACATATGACATGCATCCATCGGTATGATGTCACACAGCACCTCATCATGGTAGTCACCAATCTTGAACTTCACTCAACACTATTCATTGACTAAAGCTCTATGGTCCTTCTGCAACCATGCAATCCGGTATGGATGTGGATGCTTTCTTCTTGTCAACTTCAACTTGTCAACCATCTCCTCTGAAACAAGATTATCAGTGCTTCCACTGTCAATAATAATATCACAACACTTACCTTCACATTTGCACCTTGTGTGGAATAAACTCTTCCTCTGATTGGGTTCTTTCTCCTCATTCAAAAAAGTTCTTCTGACAACTAGGGTTTCTCCCCTTTCTGCATCTTCAGAGCACTCAGACTGTGCATCTTCATCCACATGTGCAACTCGTGCATTACCTTCAGGTCTTCTATTCATCCTTCCTTAATGTTGCGGACACTCGTATGCTTGATGCCCTTCTTAGCCACATTGGAAACAAGTTCCTCTGAAACATCCTCTTCCAGGTCCTTGCCCAAGTCTACCTCTTCCTCTTCCTCTTTGCTCACCATTGTTCTGGGCACGAGGGCGGTAAGTATTATCACCTCTCTAATTTCGACTAGTACTAGGTTCTTCACTTTTTTTTGCATCTTCATTTCGGCCCCCATAGGGTCTTCCACCACTCCTTCCACCTTGACCTCTTCCCCTTTGCTTGTTGTCAAATCTTTTATTTAGCTTCTCTTCCACCTTCAAGGAAAACTAGTACGCATCTTCTATGGTGGTCATTCTAACTAGGCTCAACTCCTCTTGAATACTCGGCCTCAACCCATTAATGTAAAGGGCTACCTTCTCCTTATTGGGCTCTGCATGGCCTGTCCTAATAGTGATTTTATAAAACTCTTCTGTATACTCCTTAACAGACTTGTTACCTTGCTTCAGTCCTTGTAGTTTCTTTAGCAACTCCATCTCATAGTCCACATGAATGAACTGCTTCTTTAGTTTGTCCACCATCCGATCCCATCTAGTAATCTTTGCTTTTCCTCTTCTGTTCCTCTCTAATTGGACCTCCTTCCACCAAATATTGGCGTGGCCTTTCAACTTTGTTTTTGCAAACTTAACCCAATCTGGGTCCTCCACATCTTCATACTCAAAATACTCCTCCATGTCATTGATCCAATCAATAAGCTGTTCTAGATTCAAATCTCCAGAATATGTAGAAACTTCGATCCTGGGCCTCTTTCCGATCTTTGAAATGACCCTCAACAACCTTACTTCTGCAGCATCTTCGGTAGCTTCTTGTTCTTCCTCAGATAGCTCTTCTTCAACTTCATCTTCACTTTCTTCTCTTGTCCTCAACTCAAACCCTCTTTGTAGCTCCTCTTGCAATGCATCGATTTGCCTTTGTAGGGCTCTAAAACCCTCTTCCATCAAAGCATTCCTCCCAACTTGATTTCTTCATGGAGGCATCTTGGTCTCCGCAGCAAACCCACAACCTCAGGTCCTGGTGCAAACTGCCTCACGGTCAGCGATCTATCTACACACTCAGGAACCCTCACTCTGATACCACTTGATGAAGGGGGTAAATCACAAAACACACAATAATAGATATTGAACATAGCAAATAGAACTTTCTTTTATTGAACTGGGTAACTCATTACATTACAGAAGCTCAATTACAATCAGAGGATGAATCCTCTACTAGTTGCAACACATTACAGCTTTTCCAACCTCAAGACTCTAGAATCTTCAGCCTTCTGTAACCCCAAATCAGCTAGGGTTTATATTTTCCCACCTATTCTTGACTCTACACTAGCCCCCCTTAACTCTACTACTGCCCAGGGTTCCCAAAATAGTCATAAATAGCACTTTTTGGCGGCTTCCAGCTAAATTTCGAATTTTGCAACTCCCTCCAAAAGTAGGTCAACTTCCGGGAAGCATAACTTTTGATCCGGGTGTCTGATTGACGAACCGTTTGAAGCGCCGGAAAGCTCGTGATGTGAACTATCACACCAAAAATTTGTAAATAGATTTCCATCAACTTTTCAGGACATCATGGAAAGTTTTAGTGCCTCATATCTCGTTCCAGAAATTTTCAGGGGCTTTTCAGAAAACAAAAACTTTAATATCTTTCAGCTCACAAATGATCTTTGCCTGATTCCTTCGCCAAAGGTCATATATTTCCATTATGTAACCTTTTGGAAGTTTTTGCTTTGTTACGTGCCCAAATACAAACTTTCTAAAAATAGCAAGTACACTTTCCTAATTAGGCAGGTCGCTATTTTTAGCAGTTTTGGAAAAACTTAAAGTCCTACATTATTATTTTGGATATTATGGAACCAGAAACACTAATTATGGAAGGAAATGAAAACAACTACAATGATTTTGAATTAACTTCTTTTTGGGTGATGTAAGATTGCCCTTACACCACTGGATGCTCCTGCATCAAAATAGTTCTTCTAATCAAAATGTGTCACAACAACCTATTCATCAAGAAGTTGTCCATGCATACAACAATAGAAATAACAAACAAAAGAAATAAATTCAATTTGTTCCTCCTTCTCTGCCTACTTGTCAACCTATTCTTCCTTAAGCACCTTGTCTTCCTACTCATAATGGTGGAGAATATGATCTTGCTAAGCAGCTTTGAGCTACTCTAACAAAGATCTCTCTATGGGAGTTCATACAAACACCACCTACATACAATGAAATGCTCCAAGAAGCTTTACAAAAGGTGATTGTTCCACCTACTATTCAATTGAATGATGTAGCAGCTCTATTAGATTGTATGCATGTGAATAAATTAGATATTATATTTCAACCACATGAGTTACCTCCCATAGAAGTTCAAAACCAAAATGAGCCTCTTATGATATTTATCTGCATTCACAAAAAAAGAATTAGACATACCATGATTGATGGTGGATCAAGTCTTAATGTTTGTGGCATATATTTGTTACATAAAATCAATGCTAATACCTCTCTTATTATCCTAGATAAACTCAAAATTTGTGGCTTTGATAATGTTGGTAGACAAACATTGGGTACCATGACATTGCCTCTTAGGGTTGGTGCTATGACTTTGCCTACCCTTATCCATGTCATGCCTAATCCTCTTTCATATAATCTTTTGCTTGGTAGAGCTTGGATTCATGCCTTGGGAGCAATCCCATCTACCCTTCATTGATCAATAAAGTTTGTTCATAATGACCAGCTCTATACAATTAAAGTTGATTCGACTATAGATAGTTCTTTACAAACTGAAGCTAAAACTAATCAATATTTCAAGTCCTTTTCTCCTCTTTCTAAAATTAATTATTCTCCTCCTGAGGAAATTTTTATATATGAATCCATTTCACCTTCGAATACACTCTTTGGCGATGACTTGGGTTCATTAGACTTTACACCTATCTTTGTAAGGGATTATAAAGTCTCACCATCAAATCTAAAAAGTCCTAAGGTGACTTCAATTTGTACTCCCATATCACCTAAAATATCCTTCAAACATAATGATGATAATACCTATTCTTATACTATCGAATATGAGCCTATGGGTTGCCTCCTTCCTCATCGGAAATAACATCTATCTATGGTTGAGGGTTTCAAATCCCCTCTCAATGTGGATACAATGGTAATGGTTGTGTTACAATGGAGCAAGGTATTAAAGTCCCCTTGGAGACTAATGCACATTACTCTTCGTTTGGACTTTGATATCATCCTTTAGGGCCCACCAAAGCTGCTCTTCATCCTAATCTAAATGTAAATACAACTTCATCATCTTCACTTAAATGCATATATCTGGAAATGATTAATACAAGTTCTCAAGATGTTCCTTTAGATACGTTTTCAATAGATGAAGATTTTGCTAAATCCTTAGGAGCTTATGATCACTTTATGCATTACCATCATGATCGTGGCCTTCCTTATTATTTAAATGTGAAGCATACTATGGAAAGGATGCTAGTTTATATGATGATACGTTGGCATCTCATAAGTCACCTATAGAATCTCTTCATCCTCTTGACATTTAAGACCACGATACTCTCATTAATGATAAGGATGTCCCCAAAAAACTCATTCCTATTGCAAATTGTCTAGACACAGATGGAGAACAAGAAATTACATCTCTTTTACATGAATACCTTGATCTCTTTCATTGGACATACTCTAATATGCCTAGCATTGATCCTCAGGTGGTAACACATAATATTGTTATTCATCTTGATGCTAAAAAGGTTAAACAAAAGATTCGTAAGATGAATCCTACAGTTGCATTATTGGTCAAAGATGAGATAGAGAAGCTTTTACAAGAAGGCTTTATCTGCCCCATTGACTACTCGCCTTGGATCTCGAATATTGTGGCCATCACTAAATCTAACAATCATATTTGAATGTGTAATGATTTTCAAGATTTGAATAAAGTATCTTTGAAGGATGACTTTCCTCTTCCTAATATTGGTATGATCATTGATTCTACCATTGGCCATACGTTACTTTCCTATATGGATGGTTTCTCTAGTTATAATCAAATCTTCATCAATCCTCAAGTTCAATATAAAACAACTTTTATAACACTTTGGAGAACATTTTGTTGGGTTGTCATGCTGTTTGGATTAAAGAATGCTATTGTAACTTATCAGCATGCTATGACACTTATCTTTCATGATTTCATGCATAACATTTTAGAGGATTATGTTGATGATATCCTAGTGAAATCTATCTTTCACCAGGATCATGTCAAAATTCTTTGTCAAATCTTTGAATGCATATGGGAACACAACATATACTTGAATCCTCGTGAATGTGTCTTTGGCATTGATAGCAGTAAACTATTGGGATTCACTATTTCGTAGTGTGGTATTAAAGTAGACATGAAAAAGATTGACGCTATTGTGAACATGCTATCTCCTAAGAATGTTTCACAACTTCATAGATTACAAGGAAAGATTCAGGCTATCCGTTGATTTGTTTCACAACTCATCGATTAGACTCTTCCTTTCACACAATTACTTAAGAAAGAATCTACCTTTAAATGTGATAGTGATTGTCAAAAAGCTTTTGATAATCTCAAAAGATACCTTGCTAATCCACCTATTTTACAACTCGTTGTCTCTAGATGATAATTCATTCTTTACACATCATCACCTCCTTACACTCTCATTTCTTTGTTAGCACAACATGATGACAATGGCAAAGGATGTGTTGTGTATTACATTAGCTGAACTTTGCTTGATTATGAAACACAATACACTATGATAGAAAGGCAATGCCTTGCTCTTGTTTTTGCAACAAAAAAGATAAGGCATTACCTCTTGAATGCTAAGATTAATGTAATTATAATGTTTGATCCTTTAAAGCATCAATTCACCAAAATAGATCTTTTAGGATGCTTAGCAAAGTGGGTTATGTTGTTAATAGAGCTTTACCTGAAATTTGTCTGTCAAAAGGCAATTAAAGGACAAGCGTTGATTGACCACTTAGCAGAATCTTCTTCACCATTCATTTCCCTGAATCAAGAAGCTTTTCTTGATGATCAAATTCTCCTCTTCAAAGTTGAGGATAAATGGAACTTATTCTTTGATGGTTCTAGATGTCGAATTAGCTCTAGTGTTGGTGTTATACTAGTACCTCCTTTAGGTAAGTCAATTCATCTATCTTACCGTCTCAACATTCTATGTACCAAAAACATTGCAGAGTACAAATCCCTTATTACTGGCTTGCATACTGCTTTGTCTCTTAACATCAAACATATCTCAATATTTGGTGTTTCTCAATTGATCATAAGGCAAGTCACTGGATCTTATAAAAAAAAAGCAAGATAAGTTATCTCAATACCAAGACTTGACCTTATCTTTATTGAAGAACTTCTCTTTCACAATTGACATAATTCCACGAAATCAAAATAGACATGCAGATGTAATGGAAAGCATTGCTTCCCTCCTATCCTTCGGTATTTCTAAGGAAGATTATAAATTCAATATCCATAATATAACAATACCTTTGATAATGCCTGAAATTGCCTTTTGTGATAACGTAGAATCAAGAGAATGGTACTCTCATATATTTCAATATTTGTGTGATGGTACCTTCCATGATCAAGCATCTAGAAGTGATTGAGTTCACATATGCAAACTTGTAGCACATTGCATCATCTTATCTAACATTCTATACCATCAAAGCTACGAATGTCATCTCCTTCGCTACCTTAATAGCTCTGAGATCTCGATTTCCCTAGAGGAGGCACATTCAGGTGCCTACAAAGGACATTTTGGTGGGAGATCTCTAGTTCTGAAATTGATTTGTATGGGTTACTATTGGTAGGACATGGAATGAGATTGCTTTGCCTTTTTCAAAAAGTGCCTGCAGTGTCAACAACATAGGAATCTCATTCAAGCTCCTACCTAGGAACTTCGTGCTCAAGTTTCATCTTGGCTATTTTCTGTGTGGGGCTTGGATGTTATAGTAAAGATTTCTCCTCCTTCTTCTCAAGGACACACTTTCATCATTAAAGCTACTAATTAGTTTATAAAGTGGGTCAAAGTGATTCCTCTCTGATCCACGACTACTAAAGTAATCTATTGCTTCATTCAAGACAACATAATCTCTTGATTTGGTATTCCTTCCACTTTGGTTTCTAATAATGGTTCCTCATTTGAGAACAAAGATGTGAAGAAATTTACTAAAAGATATCACATTCAACACCACTTCTCGTCATTGTATTATCCTCAATCAAATGAACAAGAAGAAGCTTCTAGCAAAGTAATTAGACAAATTATTTGAAAATATGTTAACAAACATAAAAAAGATTGGCATACATAATTATCTTATGCATTGTGGGCCTATCAAAAGTGTTCATATACCTACGGGTACTACCCCGTATAACCTTGTGTATGGCGCTGACATGATTATTCCTTTGGAATTAGAAATTCCTTCATTGCAAATTTATCCTAAGGGTATCCTTGATCTGACAACACTCAAAGGGAATTGTGGTATAAATAATTTTAAATGGTTGATGAACAACATATAAATACTCTCAAACATCTTTAAGCTCATAAAAAATCTATGCAACGCTCGTACAATGAATGCGTCATCCATCGTTCATTCAATGTTGGAGACCTTGTACTCTATGAGAATCAATGCAATGTCAATGTGGATCCTTGTGAAAAAGGGAAATTTAGCCTGAATTGGTTAGGACCTTAGATCATCATCGAAGCCTCTAGATCAGGTGCTTATAGACTAGCCTATTAAAGAGCCTATTAATGGTAATCATTTATGTAGATACTATTCTTAAGTTTAAATTTCATTTTGGATGTTGTTTCATTTTAAAGAAAATGTTTGGTAGATAGTAACTGTAAATGTTCTATTTCATTATTTGCTTCTTTCTTGACAAAATATTTAGTTTGTCATGATTCATTTAAAGTAGTTTTCTTAGTTTAGAGAATTGCTTAATTATTAGCATACAAATTGGCAAGACATGTATATAACATATTATGTAATCATTGTAGAATCTAATCTAATTAATGTCACAACATTGTTATTAGATCACAACTAAATTATGTCATCATGGGTGTGTACATATTGTTTAAAATAAAATTCACTTAAGCATACATGGATGTGTATTGTTAAAACATGTATCATTTTAAATCATTGTTGCATTTTTTAAATAATTACACATGGTTATTTACAAATCACTTTAGCATTTAATTAGACATACATACATAAGAATAAAATTTAGATATTTGTTTCATTTACTTTCCAAAGTAGATCACAAATGATATCTAGCAAAACAAAACCATGTACATGAATAAATAATAAAAGTTTTATATACATAAGTCCACCACTACATCAAAATGTGGTGAATCATAACATAAGATAATGAGATGTCATCAATGCATTGGACCATGATTCCCAGATCCCTCAAGACCTGGACATGCCTAAGTGATAGATGCCTAAGTGGTAGATGCCTACCTATGTGAATCTATAGACTGTGAGTGACTCCTAGAGATGCTTTGTGCTTACAGGCTCCTAAATGTGTGTCTCATCTCCCCCACCTCCTCCCTGGCCTCTCAGAGCTCTCATTGGAGTTGATCTCTCTTAACTCATATTCGGTCCACCTTAGCTTATACATAACTCAATAGACCATGCTTAGTACCTGATGTCACCACGACTCTATGTTGATCTACCTACATTTGAAGAATATCCACTCTCTGAATTGCTTGATCTCACTTAGCTACTCACTGATCTCTCTCAATTACTAGCTAATATTTCCCACTCAATCCATCTTGCCTTATATGTTTCTCTTAGCTACACTATGGGATGAAATATCTCTATATACCAACCTACCTCATGTGGTGGTCTGTAACATTCCTACACTAGTTGTTGCATCAACTCAATAGGTACCATCGCCACTATGACCTAAATCACAAAGTCACACCATGCACTTGTTGTCAATCAGGATTATACCACTAGCCAAGTCAAACTTGACTATCCTATTGAAACATGGAAACCCTCCCATATTCTGGGTGATCTATGTCGAGATGGAATCTCTAGAGTGAGCTGGTTCTCCTTGATTTTTCCTAATCTAATGACTTGTCTGAGAAAAGGGATGAGAGAAGTAAATTGAAGTAAATAACTGAAATGAGATTCTAAGGTGATACAAAAATACTAAAAACCTATCAGAGCTTACTCACAAATAGTTTCCTAAACAATAATTCTCACAACCATATCAATGACATACAATTCATCAGTACTTTACATTAAGGTTCAAACAGAACACAAACATGCAATGTGAACTATATGGCAATTTGCATCATTCTCACAATTTCAAGACATAACAAGGACATGCAATATGTCACAATGCAACATCAAATTAAAACTACAATCATGAGACAAATAAGGAAGGAAAATTCTACCATTCTGTATAACTGAAGGAGTAATGAGTACAAAGAATGAATACAACACTCTCAGTATGAGAGGAAGACTCTGATATCTTGAACTCTGATATCTACTCTATCCTATAAAAATGTAACTAGAAGTACTAAAAAAGAAGTATATCTCTAACATATATCCTATAAAAAATCACCTCTCCCTAAAAGCTGGAAAAAAGTTTCTAATAATAGACCTCTAAGTCCATTTTCAAGCTCCTAAGAAAAGCCAAAATAAAAGCTCTCAAAATGTATCCAAACTGTGAAAACAAGGTGCCAAAAAACTCTCTCATGTGGCCCCACAAAAAATCTACTTTAAATCATGCTTTATCTGCTCAGAAACACCTCTATTTTGTCCTTATCTTCTCCAATTCACCCAAATCTAGAAAAAAAGATCATGTTTGCTTTATTCTGTCCTAACTACATAAAATAGCCTTTATTTTAAAGCAATTTATAAATTATTGCTTTAAAACAAAGCTTTACAATAGATTGCAGTTTCAATACATATCTTATCTCAATTTGACTTTTTTACAAAAATAAAACTATTACAAGGCCTTTGGTTTATTCTGCCAAGTATAGTACACTTCTTGGATTTTGATTTTTCCTACAAAAAATCATAAAAATATAATGCATTCTATATATTTTTCAAAAATAAAAAGAATGAAAGCCTCAAAGGCTTATTCTTTACCTGCAAAAATAGCCTAAGGGCATATGACCTAGGCAATGCATGTGTATCATACCCAAAGGGGACTACAAGACTCTAAGGCATGAAATCTATATCCAAAAGTAACCTCCTCCTCCAAGGATCAAAGTGGGCTTTAAGCATCAAACCTAAATATGAAATGAATAAGGGCCTAAAGTTTGATTAGCATTCTAAGTCTTAGACTTATGCATCAAACAATATAAACTTAATACCATGAGGGGTATTAATTTATGCTTCGAAAATGAATAAATGTGACCAAAATTCACCACTTGACTTAGGTCTTTCAAGTGAACCCTAAAACAAAACTCACTTGAAACCCTAGCTTTTTGCATCATTTCATTTTTGTATCTTTGAGAAAATGGACTCTGCTCCAATGCCACCATGGGTAGGGTTTTGACCTCCAACTTCATTTTGCTACATCTCCAAGCATGATTCTTATAGATATCACATATAAAAGAAGGTAAGGCTCTGTCTGATAAATTATATGAATTATAATCCTTTACTTCTTTTCATTTCCTAAGGTGAAAATGGCCTTCGAGCCACGACCTCTGTATATTTTTTGATGAAATTTATGATCATTTCTCCCTGTATAATTCTTTTACTCTTTGAGCCACAAACCATTGATGCATTATCTGATATATGTTTGTGTCTTTTGATTGTATATCTTTTTCTATGTATGAGGCTGCCATTAGAGAGCTTGATTCAAGCTAGTATGAGACCTTCACGTGGGCAAAACCATGACCCATGTGGCATATGGCCTTTGTCAATAGTGAGGTAAGATTTTATTTTTGATTACTATGTCATCCCTTCTTATTCTGGCCCTTCTATCTTTTGATCAAAACTTGTATTTTCACTGTCATTTCCTTCATCTATATTGGAGCTGTCATGATTCATTGGCTCAAACTCTTCTGAGGCTTCATATGAATGAAACACTCGACCATTCTCTGTGTTTCTACATATTTGACAGTCCTCTTTTCTACATACTGGGTATGAAATGAGAACCATGGATGAATAATAAACTTGGGATTTGAAACTTACTCTCTCAGTATGAATATATATGTGAGCACAACTTGTAATTGTATCGTGTTCACTGGAGGCCATGGTCATCATGCTGTAAGATGCTACCCCCAAACATTTTTCAAATTTTAACAATGATATCAGTGTTAGCACTAAATGCATCTACCAACTAAATGCCTAACACTTTCTGATCACCCAGATCCCAGGATGGGTGAGGTGAGAGCATACAGTGATTTCGGCTTACAATGCACAACTTTTGCAATAAATTAAGTACAATTCATCCAATACGGTAGGCATCCAGAAACTGTGGGGATTCACCACTTTCAGTGGGTAACGAACAAAAGAAAGATTACAATGCCATCCACTTGTTCAGTGGGAATACTCCACTCAATCAGTGGGTGATAGAAAAATAAAGGAAGATGTTCTCTCCACACTGGTGGTAATACCATCCAGGAGTTATTATGTGACATGAAGATAAAGAAAGATTACAATGTATCAGCTAAAAATGATAATCAAAATGATTATTGAAAACTGATATCACTCTTCTAATTAATATGCTCACACAAGAAACCTGCATCCACAAGGAATGTTAAGTTGATCACCACTTCCAAGAATGATATTCATATCATAGCTCTACTACAACTTAGAAATTATCATGTCAGACTACCTTCTTAGTATGATGGCTTGCAAATGGAGAGACCCCTAGACTCTAACATACACCATCTGACTTCCTATCAATTCCTAAGAGACTCAACATAGCATTACGTAATGGTTCAATGCATAAAATACTAACATATATCAGAAAATAGTGAAATGGTCCCCAAACTCAGACTTGTACGACACTATATGCTGGTACAGACTGCTACAAGATCAGATTATTCTACCCACATCAGAGATTCATTGGTAATAGCTGAATAGACTCCCAAACAATGGATATTGAATGTATTAAATGACACTATAAACAAGTCTAAACATTGAAAAAAGTAATTATCTCCCCTAAGTGTCGTACGACCTGGAAATGGTACGGCTAATCATTAAAAATTAGACAATGCATTATAACATTCAAAACCACTATGAATAGTGATGCCTAGGATAGACAATGACATTGAAAAAGGATCTAAACCAAAACTTAACTTTAGTATTTTTATTTTTAGATTTCATCCAATGACATGTACGGTAGTCATGAAGATGGTCTGAAATCACAATAATGTAAACACTCAACTGATCCACTTGAAACCACTACCAAATTGATTTGCACTGACCAAATAAAAGATTTTGAGAAGATTATAGACTGCAAACACTAACAAATCACCAATAGCATTAAATTCATCTTAGTCTAGGCTGTATGGGTTGTGCAAGTATGGGCACTCATGGAAAATTCTAAACTGCATCAAAATCCTTCAAACCACTTCCAAAAGTGGCGTTTGGGTAGGCAAATATATATGCAATCAACAAAGGTTGCAAAGACATCACCAAACTTTTTCCACATGCATCGATTCTCATATGCAATGTATGGCCTAAATATGGTACGACACCCACAGAAATCCAATAGCATCACCAAAATCTATGAATCCACTCTTAAATGAGGCACCTAGAGGAAACAAACAAGATGCAAACACCAGAAACTTCATTAATAGCAAATATAATTTTTCATGAACATCACTCCACTACAATAGTTGTACGGCCTGGGATGTACATCCAACTTGTGAAATATTATAATCATCAAAGAAACCCCAAGAATGTTTACAAAATTGCATCAAAACTCATTACAATGAACTCTAAATGAGATACAAAATAAAAACTCATAAAATATGTCATTCCCATAAAGCTCCATGTGATTCTCTAAAGTAGAAACCACCATAATCAGCTAGGGTAGATATCACACTACCGAAACTAATCTTCTTCGAGTGGGTTATTGTCCACAAGAAGGTTGAAATAAGGAAGAACATGTAGGTTCAATCCAATAGAGTAACCATACAAATTCCAAGCATGCTCTCCAAATGAGCTCTCCATCTGCTTATAAAGACACCTAGGAGTTACAAACTCACATTTCTTGAAATTATCTTTTTTTTTCTCCTCAACTTAATAAAAGGCTCATATTCCAAAATGGTGCTCACTTAAATAATAAGTCTAGGAGAAAATAAACTTATGTCATCATCCCACACTTAAGTCACTTTTATAAAATGCAACATTATAACTTAAGTGCACCAAAAATATAAATAACTTGATTAATTATCAACTCTTTCTCAAAGCGTCAAAGTTGATAATTAAATATGTGCTCCACACAACTAGGAATGAAGATAAGTTTCCCCAGGAAGACTAGACTAAAAAAAGGAACATTACAGTCCCCTCTCCTTGAAATTGCTTATCCTCAAGCAATACATGCCATCCAACAAAGAAACCTACATACTAACAAATAATATACCTAGATCCCAAGTTAACCTAAAAAATGTTCCACACCATTTCTGTTGTGCTACTCTAATATATCTGGCAACTGCACAGCTAATACTCTTTAATATACTTTGAAACATTCTACCAATCACTCAACCTTTTGGATCCCAAACCTTTTCTTCATACTTAACCATGAAAGTGAAGGAGTTGGCATCCCCCAACTAGTCATCAATGAAATTCATCCAACCTAAAACCATAGATGGGAACCAAAAACTGAAATGTTCCTCTAAAGAAGAACACAAATAATCTTGAACACAAGCTGAAAGTAACTCCAAACAGCCATGAATCACTTGATTTTCAGCATCCAAGAGAGCAAAATTAGCTGAAACACTTGTCCCTTTCAACTGAAATCTTCTATCACCCATCCAAAAAGAGCTAGAAATAATAAAAATGCAATCTCATGGCTGCAAAAATCAGATATAACTTCATAAAATTCTGATTTCAATAAATTAGTAATGGGAAAACCATCACCAAACTGAAATATTATGAAAACAACAAGAATTTTAGGAAATCTCCAACCAACAGACATCAAAGTCATTACAAAAATTTCTCTCCAATCCATGGAAAAATATGCAATTGACAACTTATGATGGCTGATATGAATAAGGACAACAGCTTAATGGAATAAATTTGACTCCAAAATTATCCATAAAACATTCTCACCAACACCACTATCCTTCACAGCATCTTGAAAATAAACTCCATTATGAAAGTAATTCATCATTGAACTTAATTCATTGTATACCTAAACCTTATGCCCACCTTCAACAACTGATAAAAACTTCCAATTGAAGAAGTTTTGGTGTAAAATAACATTCCGTGAGTGCACCTCACCTGGAACCCATATCCTATTACTATCCTCCTCCATATTGCTATCATTAAATTGATCTTCATCATTCAACACAAATAGAGGATTATCAAAAGCTAACTCTGCTGGCAAGATACACTACTATGTATGTTAGGTGTTGTCATTGATGGCAACTAAATCCATTTTACACATTTGCATTACATCAATGGATCACACCGGAAGTCAGAGTGAAGATTTGTCTAAGTCTAGGTAGTCAGAAATAGAGCATACATTAGGGTCCAGTATCTTGGTCTGGATCTCTCCAGTGGTAAATCACAGTGTGTTGCAGATCTAAGGGAGTGATGAGGATTGTCAGGATTATCTAAATCCAGAAATTTAGCCTACGGTGATGAAGGATTCAAAAGTTATAAGCATCTGAGTATCGGGTTCCAGTTAGTCAGCTCAGTCAGAAGAAGAATAGGCCAACCTAGTATTAGATCTTGGTCCGGATGAAGAAAAATTGTTGGTCAAGCAGTTTGTGATAATCAGTGGTATTAGGCAGCATAATTGATGATTTGAGAGCATAGGTTTTTGGTTCACGTTGTTGATTTTGCATGGATTTAGCCGACAAAGCAGAGTTCTTAATAAATGTTCTAAGTTTTATTGGAGTCGACTGCAGTTGATTACATTTCTTGATGCGGATATATATAGTCGATGGATTCAAGTGTTTTTTCGGTGGTGGCTGCATGGGATGATGGAGTAAGTGTGAAAAGACAGAAAGACGTGCGAAGGTGAAGATCTAAGCTCAAATTATGGCCGAAGAGTAAAACAGGGCAGAGTAAGAATGAAGTGTGTAAGATCAGTATTTTGTGCTTAACAGGAATTGAACTCTCATATTAGTAGATGCTATTCATCATTTCAAACATTCTGTAATCCTCTTGTAATCATTTTTTGTACCTGCAGTGAGCCTCCTATAGGTAGTGAGCCTCTTTGAGCAGTGAGCCTGAAGGCATGTGCCTTCCCCATTTGTAATACTTTTAATAGAGTATAATTTCTTGTGGGCTAACCCCCACCATGGTTTTCCCTTAACCAAGTTTCCACCTAAAAATCTTGGTGTTATGTGTGTTGATTATCTTTTTGCTCTTGTGTTGTTGATTTATGCTTTCATGGTTAAATCATTAATCTGTTAATAAGTGATAAAGAAGATTAATTGTAGAAAATGCTAAAGTTTTGAGAGAACTGATTCACCACCCCCTCTCAGTTGTCTGCATGTATTTCAATAATTGGTATTAGAGAAAGGTTCCTTGGAAGAAGTTTAACAACTTAAGGAAGATTAGGAAAATTGTTGCAATGAGTTCATCCAGGTATTTTGATGGCATGAATGAACAACTTCAGGTGGCTTTAGAAGATCTTGACTAGTCTAGAGTAGAAATCCAAGAACTGAAGGAGGACCTTAAAGTTGCTAAGGATTTCATTGAGATCCTGAAAGGGCAACTAAGCAAATCTAATGAAAAAAGGAGGGAGCTACTTCAGAGGTTAGGAAATTAGATTGAAGACACTGACATGGATGAAGCCTTAAAAGAGAAGTCAAGGGAATGTGAGAAGCTGACAAAAGAAGCTATTGTTCTAAAACATGAGATGGAATTCAGGGTGATGAGATTAACCAAGGAAATTGAGGAAAGAAAGAAAAATGAAGAAAACCTGAATCAGAGTTTGAAAGAAAGAATAGAAGAATGTTATAGATTGGATAGAATAATTAGCCATTTAGAGTTAGATCTACAAGAATCTAGGGAAAATGAAGAAGAACTTGAGAAGAAAATTGTTATTCTTAAACATGACCTAGAAGTTGCAAATGAATACAACGAGAAGTTCAAGATAAGCTCAACTAAACTTGAAGTGCTGCTTGAAAGTCAAAAAATGACTGATGATGAGCATGGTCTTGGGTATGAGAAATGAGAAAGCTCCAAATATTGACAAAGAAATTTTCAATCAAGGAAAAGGAGAAACAGACCTAGAAGACCTCCGGTAAGACAACCTAATGCTCAAGGTGTCCATCTTTCAATTACAATAAAGTTGGTCATAGAGCTACTTAGTGCAAAAGCAGAGTAAATCAAAGTGGTCCATCTTTCTCTGTTCAATTCTTCAAGTGTAAGAGTCATGGTCATAGATCTAATGAATGCAGAAGTATGATAATGAATAACTCTAACAATAGAGGAAATGGAAGTTCTTTCAATGGTGAATGCTTTTCATGTCATAGATTTGGACATATGGATAATCAGTGTAGATCAAGAGGAAATCAATCAAATGGACAAAGAAATGTTGTGCACTTTAATTGTAACGGATCTGGTCACGTTGCTAGATTCTGTAGAAGCAAGAATAATGAAAGAAGAGGTCTAGTAAATAGAAAACTGAATGAGCAGAGACAAGACAAAGGCAAAGGAAATTTTGACATAAAGGATATCTAGAATGAAATGAACAAGACATGGGTAAAAAAGGTATGATGAATAATGGTGATGGGTCTACACTGGAATCCGGTGCTGGTAATTCCTCTGAGAATTGAATTAGGAGCTCTGGATCAGGGGAGCAGCATTGAAACTCAAATTCCCCCAATCATTAAGTGGGTGCCTGAATCTGGCATGATGAATAAAGATAGAAAAGCCAATTGCAGATCTGTTGAAGCAATTTTTGGAAGAAAAGAAGAAAATGTGATTGATTGCGAAGCAATTGAAGATTGACTGTATGCAGAAATAGTGTAACCAGATGTATTAGGGTAGAGCATTTATTACAATGAAAAATTAGGTTTTTCAAAGCATAAAAAGTTCATTCATTCATCATTCAAATCACTTTGCATTCAAAGAAGAGCTAGCAGAAGAACATCTGAGCTGAGATTTGAAGGAGTGGGAGTGCTACCGGCAAATTCAACAATGAACCCTAATTCCATGAAAGAAGAAGGTATTTTTCTTTGAAGCTTAAAAATTGTGATCTTTTGAAATGGCCACTCCTCTTGTTGTGAACATCACTGAGCAACCTAGGCCTAAATTTAAGAAACATCCCTTCAAATCCACCGAAGTTGATCCGATGGGAGCATTTTCTTCCATTCTAAATGGGGTTCTTCACATAGAAGACATTAGGGCATACATTCATGTGCATCTCTGGAAGAGCATAGAAACTATAAGTTCACTGATTTGCTCATGAATCACCTAAAAGGAGATGATCTTGAGCTCAAACCAGAATTCAAAGCCCTAAAAGACAAGAGATTCATACAAGTCATTGAGTTTCCAAGTTTTGTGGAGGACGAATGGGTCTGATATGTTTTGAGTTGTATTCATGATGAATTCCTATGGCTGAATCATCCATTCAAGATCACAAAAGATGCTATAAGGGTAGTTACAAGATTGAATTCCACTGGTACACTACCTCAGCTGAAGGCTGTGAAGAATTAGATAGTTACAGAGGCAACCGGATCAAAATTTGACAAGAGAACCATGACGATCAATGATATAGAAGATCATGGAGTTAGATTCACATCAATCATGATAGGATACAAAATATATTACTCTACCAAAGAGAATTTTGTGTCTAGAACAATAATCTACACTACATACTGGATGGTGAAAGAAGGTGCAGACTATGACCTCTGCGAATTATTGCTGAACCAGTTGATGGAAAATCTAAGCAAGATAAAGAAAGACAAAAGGCAACCATTCAAATTTGGTACGTTAATTATGTGTCTCTTCTTTTATTTCTTAAGTGAGCCTCCTAAAAATGAGAATGTATATTGGTCCAATAACCAACCGGTAGTAGCACAAATCAGAAGTCATTTGAGTAGCTTGGGAAATCTTGATGCACAAAATTCTGCACTATGGGGATTCTTTAAAAAATTCCAGAGTAGAATGTAGGCTAAGGAAAGAATACCTAGGAAAGTGGTTGAAAAGTATAAGGACACCATTGGTTTTATGGTTACTACTGATCAATGTTAGATGGAAGCAGTTGAGCCTAGAATTGTGTGGATCATGCCCATGGGGTATGAAGTGGATACAAATGTATTGGAGTTGTATGCACAACATTTATTGAGCCAGTCTAGGGATCCGGCTGAGGACAGGTTTGGAACTTATGAAGAGATTTCTCAAAGGCTGCATATGGAGTTCAAAGGTCCTAAAATCAAAAGGATTGTGAGAAAGGGAGTAGGACAGCTGGCTGAGCAACTTGGTATCACCAAGGAAGCTATAAGGAAAAATAGAGAAAGGAGAGGGAGAGATGAGAAGAAGAAGCAGGACTAGAAACAAGGAAGTGATCTGGTAGAACCTTCTCCCACATCTAAAGCTACTAGGAGTACTAGTTGAACCTCTGGTGGATCACCCTCTCCCATTGCAGAGAAATCCCAAGTAAAACCTACTAGGAAGGAAAAGAAAAGGATACAGGTGAAGGGTAAAAGGTCATATGTGAGTGTGGAGAACGAGGATGAGGAAGAAACTGATTCTGATATTGAAGTCAAAGAGTTAAAGGCCTCAGGTACAAAAGTAGACAAAGTACCTAAAGTGAAGCACTCTGGAAACACAAGGGATAGAAAGAGGCAAAAGACTGAAACATATGTTGAGAAGCCCACTATTTCTGTGGAAGACATCATCAAATCAGTCACTGTAGATGGGAATTTAAAGCCATTGACTAAATTTTATGATGACTACAGTGATGTTGATAAGAGGGTTTTGGATGAAGCAACAGTTAAATATCTGAATATCTATAATAAGGCTTTAATTTAAACAACCTCTAAAATCCCAAAAAGCCTTGTAGATATTTTAGAATTGAGAAAAGAAAATGCAAAGGTTAAAGAAATTGAGCTTAGGGAGCATGTGCTAATCAAATTGTGCCCTCAAATATCTCCAAATCAAATTAGCATGATATTCAAGGAAGTAAAAAATGACTTCAAAAGGAATATGAGAATGAATAAACTCATGCTTGGTGAGACAAAGATACTTAATAGATTCTTCTGAATGCATTGAAGAAGCATAATCTTCTCATTGTTGAAGAAGAGACTGATGATGGATTTGATACTTCCATCCCAGATATTGAAGAATTGAAGAACAATGAACAGCAAACTGAGAAAGATGACTCCTCTATTCTAGAAATGGAAATATCAAATAAAGAAGATGAAGAGGTGGTAAACGAAGATAATGTTGATACTACTCCTCTAAATCAATCTAATGATGAAAAGGATGCTGCTGAGGATACTCAAAATCCTCTAGAAAAGACTGCAGAAGACTCTACTGGTGTAAGTGAAAATGAGAATGTCCCTGATAATGATGCAAAGAAGGCTAAAGCAGAGAAAGAGAAAGAAACAGATAAGAGGAAGGGAAAAGATGCAAGCCCTAAAGAGCAGAGAACTGAAATATATTATTGGGCAAGAGACATTGCAAAAGTAGTGAAAGAAATTTTGGAGAAGGATAAACTGGTTGTAGAAGAGTTACAAGGTCCAATTAATTTGAACAATCTCTCACCGGTGCAAATGATAAAGTGGGCCTCTCTTGCACAAGCTAAGGCCAGAGAAGATATCCTAAAATCACATATAGAAGATAGTGAGTTGCTTGGTATAGCATCAGGAATTTATCATGCCAACATTTCAAAAATACCTATCTGCGTCCCCCTCCAGTCAGTTAAGAAGTCTGGTAAGTTCTATAAATACTCATTTTGACTCTCTTGAACAGTCTACAAAAGTCAACGTTCAAAATAAATTTAATAGTAAGAGATTTAATGCTTTGAAAGGGATGATTGGCATAGATATAATTGCACTAGATCCAAGTGTAAAGAGTATTCAAAATGCTCTATCTGAAGGTGTAGAGATCTATAAGTTTTTTCTAAATAGATCTAAAGTTGTTGAAAATTTTGAGGAAAAGGTTAAGGATATAGATCTCAAACTATCTAATATTTCTTATTCATACAATCCTTTAAATGAGTCAGTATTATCTAAAGAATGCCAAGCAGTGAGTCTACGGAGTGAATTGAGTGATTTGGGGAGGGAAAAGGAAAAAGTTATGGGTAGATTGGATGAGCTCTAGGGACTAATTTCCCCAAGGATGGAAGGAATGTTTAATGTCTTAACAGAAGCTCAAGTTGCTGCTAAGACAAGTGATCCCACTAACCTACGGAAGGCAAAATTACAAGCATTCCTATTCAGTCGTCACATTTCAGTTTTAAATAGCATGAAGAAGAGTTGGGACAATGAATTGGCATTGTTAAAGAATGTTTTTGGTGATGTGCTCAAACTTATTTGAATAAGTCATAAGAGTTGTCTATATTTATACATTTACATAGAATTTTTGATAAATTTTGGTATGCGGATTCCACCCTTTGCTATTGATGTCAAAGGGGGAGAGGAAGAATAGTGAAAAATGAAGAATTAATCAAAGGGGGAGTTTTGGAAAACATAAGAGTATATAGTAAGGGGGAGCTATTCTAACACTTAGCCATTTTTCACTAAGTGTTGTCATCAATGCCAAAGAGGGAGATTGTTGGAAAGAAACACTACTATGTATGTCAGGTGTTGTCATTGATGGCAACTAAATCTATTTTACACATCCACATTACATCAATAGATCACACCAGAAGTCAGAGTGAAGATTTGTCTAAGTCTAGGTAGTCAGAAATAGAGCATATGATAGGGTCTGGTATCTTGGTCTGGATCTCTTTGGTGGTAAATCACAGTGTGCTGTGGATCTAAGGGAGTGATGAGGATTGTCAGGATTATCTAAATCCAAAAATTTAGCCTCTGGTTATGAAGGATTCAAAAGTTATAAGCATCTAAGTATCAAGTTCCAGTTAGTCAGCTCAGTCAAAAGAAGAACATGCTGACCTAGTATTAGATCTTGGTCTAGATGAAGAAAAAATGTTGGTCAAGTAGTTTGTGATAATCAGTGGTATTGGGAAACATAATTGATGATTTTAGAACACAAGTTTTTGGCCTACATTGTTGATTGTGCATGGATTCAACCGATGGAGTAGAGTTCTTAATAAATGTTCTAAGTTTTATTGGAGCCAACTATAGTTGATTGAATTTCTTGATGCAGATATATATAGCTAATGGATTCAAGTGTTTTATAGGTGGTGGGTGCATGGGATGATGGAGTAAGTGCAAAAAGGATAGAAAGAAGTGCAAAGGTGAAGATCTAAGCTCAGATTATGGCCCAAGAGTAAAACAAGGTAGAATAAGAATGAAGTGTGTAATATCAATATTCTATGCTTAACTGGAACTGAACTCTTGCATTGGTAGATGCTATTCATCAGTTCAAACATTCTGTAATCCTCTTGTAATCATTTCTTGTAGGCAGTGAGCCTCTTTGATCAGTGAGCTATGGGCATGAGCCCAAAGGCATGTGCATTCCCTATTTGTAATACTTTTAATAGAGTATAATTTCTTGTGGGCTAACCCTCACCATGGTTTTGCCTTAACCAGGTTTCCATGTAAAAATCTCAATGTTATGTGTGTTGATTATCTTTCTGCTCTTGTGTTTTTGATTTATGATTTCATGGTTACATCATTAATCTATTAATAAGTGATAAAGAAGATTAATTACAACAAATGCTAAAGTTTTGAGACAACTAATTCACCCCCCCCTCTTAGTTGTCTTCCTATATTTCAACAAACTCAATTTCCATATCAAACAAAGGATTATCAATTGATTGGGAGTTGTTTTCATTTCCATGGTTAGATGGATCTTTGTATTGCTCCAACTTTGTATCTGCATACTTAGGAAGTTGTCCTAAGTTAAAATCTTCTTGAATCGAATCAAGCCCTTCAATCACCAGCTTGATTTCATTTGCCATGACAATATTTTCTTGCTCCCTTAATTGATGTGCAACTTCAAACTAATTTTCAACTTCAAAGAGAGCCCTTTGAGTATACTCCAAAGAAGTCATAGTTGCCTTAAGCTTGAATGTGAGCTTATCAACCTCTACCTCTTTTCTTTTCGATGCATTACTAGTACGATCAACAAACTTAATAACATGATCATGATCAGAAAGAATATTCAAGTAATCTGATTTTAGTGTTTCTAAATCCCCTTTGACAACATGCCAATCATCAAGTGAAGATCCTTCTTCCATACCCTTCTATCTCTTCACAACTTGTGCCTTCCAAAAGTGATCCTCAACAAACTTATGGGTATTGTCCAAATATGTTAAAACTTGTACAATCTTATCGTCTGTGACTAACAATTAATTTTTAAAATCCAAATCAGCAACACACAACAAATTTTCTGTTATATCTTTAAAGGTATGACTCTTGAAATCAGCTGCTTTTAAGTTGTCTTCTTCATGACCATTCAGTCCCACAAAAGTTGTTTCCTCTTCACTGTCGCTTTGATCAAAAATTATGGCAGCTCCATCTTCAAGCATAGAATCATCCTTAAGGTCTGATTTAACATCTTCAACAAACTCCACATCATCATGCTCTACCATTGAGCCTTCAGAAATGACAAATGGTCCTACAGTTTTCATAGGACATTCCCATGTGAAATCAGCATTACCTTCTTTAGGATGATGAAAATGCTCAACATTAAGGGTTGTTCCCCAATTTTCAACAACTTCAATTTCTTTACCATCTGAAATATCTTTATTATTCATGTCTTCAAAAAGGCATTCTGCTAGTAACAACATAGGCTTGCATGAAGAATCACCATCTAATATTTTGTTAATCATTTTCATCTCTACTTAGAGAAAAAAGTAATCTTCAAAATCTTCAAACTCTTCATCAAATCTAGGACTTGCAAAATCTTCTTTCTTTTTTACTGATTTTAGTAGGAGAATTCCAACCTTCAATTTCATCCATTGCCATTGGATTTCCAGCCATCATATTTCAAAATTCATCATACTCTTTTATGTCTTCAAGGTCAACAAGATTCTCACAAGCTTCACTAACTTGCTCCAAAGTAAATGCTTTGTCATCTCCATCAAACACATCAAAAATTTCTTTCCCATTAGCTTGTTCCATCCTCGTGCAATCATCCTCTTCCCACTTTGGCAAATAAGGTCTTCATTTGTCTTCACATTGAGTCAACACCATTTCTACTAATACTTGTTCTATTGATAAGGATTCTTGATCATTCTTTCTTAGATTAGCTAATAAAATAGACAAGAGAGGCTGAGATACCTCATCACTATCATTAGTGATCAGAGACATAATAGCTTGCATGGCTGTTATAACTTGGTCTTCATGAGACATGCTAATAGTAGCAAAGAAATGGTGAAATAGTTACAGAATCATTTCCTCACACTCCATATCTAGCATGATGTTACCAAAACCAAAATTTGCAACAATTCCAAGTATTGCAGCTCTCTTTATAAAGGAAGGACTTTCTATATCAGCCAATCCACTAAAACTTTCAATAATCCTTTGAAACATTTCCTTCATTATGGATTTTCTGTAAGGAACTTCAGGAGCGGTGATTCTTGTGATTTCACATAGACAAAGAGTGACTACAAGTATTACGTCTTCATGAGGATGTTTCGTCAGCTTAGGTTGAACCAAAGCAATCATTAATGGCTTCAAAGCCCACTTCAAATTCCTACACTCTGATTGTCTGATCTTGGTCAAATGACTCTCAACTTCTCCCAACTTGCTGAGGAGTGTATACTTAGCATGTGTAATAGCTCCAATTCATTTCCTAATGCAAATAGCGAGATTCCCGCTATTCCTTTCTGTAAGTAACTAGGTTGGTCATATATGAAAGAATCCTTGAAGTACTTAGAAAGTGGATTTCTGCTCTGATCCTCTCTTGACACAGTCTTCCTCTGAGACAAAGTTGTATCCATACTAACTGGCAAAAATGAATTCATCAAACCACTAAATTGTTTTGACAAGCAAGTAGAACTTTTTAACATGCACTCTACACAAAGCTATCACCCAATAGGTTGGTAGGTAGAAACTAGCTCCGATACCACTATAAGATGCTAGCCCCAATTTTTTTTCAAGTTTTAACAATGATATTAGTGTTAGCATTAAATGCATCTACCAACTAAATGCCTCACACTTTCTGATCATGCAGATCCCAAGATGGGCGAGGTGAGAGCATACAGTGATTTCGGCTTAGAATGCACAACTTTTGCAATAAATTAAGTACAATTCATCCACTATGGTAGGCATCCACAAACTGTGGGGATTCACCACTTTCAGTGGGAAAAGAATAAAAGAAATATTACAATGCCATCCACTTGTTCAGTGGGAATACTCCACTCAATCAATGGGTGATAGAAAAATAAAGGAAGATGTTTTCTCCACACTGGTGGTAATGTCATCCAGGGGTTATTATGTGAGATGCAGATAAAGAAAGATTACAATGTATTAGCTGAAAATGTCAATCAAAATGATTATTGAAAATTGATATCACTCTTCTAATTATATGCTCACACAAGAACCCTGCATCCACAAGGAATGTTAAGTTGATCACCACTTTCAAGAATGACATTCATATCATAGCTCTGCTACAACTCATAAATTGTCATATCAGACTGCCTTCTCAGTATGATGGCTTGCAAATGGAGAGACCCACAGACTCTAACATACACCATCTGACTTCATATCAATTCCTAAGAGACTCAACATAGCATTACTTAATGGTTCAATGCATAAAATACTAACATACATTAGAAAATAGTGAAATAGTCCCCAAACTCAGACTTGTACAACACTGTATACTGGTACGGACTGCTACAAGATCATATTATTCTACCCACATCAGAGATTCATTGGTAATAGTTGAATAGACTCCCAAAACAATGGATATTGAATGCATCAAATGCCACTATAAACAAGTCTAAACATTGAACAAAGTAATTATCTCCCCTGAGTGTCATACGACCTGGAAATGGTATGGTTGATCATTAAAAATTAGACAATGCATTATAACATTCAAAACCACTATGAATAGTGATGCCTAGGATAGACAATGACATTGCAAAAGGATCTAAACCAAAACTTAACTTCAGTATTTTTATTTTTAGATTTCATCCAATGACATGTATGACAGTCATGAAGATGGTCTGAAATCAAAATAATGCAAACACTCAACTGATCCACTTGAAACCACTACCAATCTGATTTCCACTGACCAAATTAAAGATTTTTAGCAAATTATAGACTACAAACACTAACAAATCACCAACAACATTAAATTCATCTTAGTCTAGGTTGTACGGCCTGTGCAAGTATTGGCACTCATGGTCAATTCAAAATTGCATCAAAATCCTTCAAACCACTTCCAAAAGTGGCGTTTGGGTAGGCAAATATGCAAACACCAAAAACTTCATTAACATCATATATAATTTTTCATGAACATCACTCCACTACAGTAGTTGTATGGCCTGGGATGTACTGCCAACTTGAGAAATCTTATAATTATCAAAGAAACCCCAAGAATGTTTACAAAATTGCATCAAAACTCATTACACTAAACTCTAAATGAGATACAAAACAAAAACTCATAAAATATGTCATTCCCATAAAGCTCCATGTGATTCTCTAAAGTAGAAACCACCATAACCAACTAGGGTAGATATCACACTACCGAAACTAATCTTCTTTAAGTGGGTTATCATCCACAAGAAGGTTGAAATAATGAAGAACACACAAGTTCAATCCAACAGAGTAACAATAGAAATTCCAATCGTGCTCTCCAAATGAGCTCTCCATCTGCTTATAAAGACACCTGGTAGTTACAAACTCACATTTCTTGAAATTATCTTCTTTTTTTCTCAACTTAATAAAAGGCTCATATGCCAAAATGGTGCTCACTTCAATAATAAGTCTAGGAGAAAATAAACTTATGTCCTCATCCCACACTTAAGTCACTTTTATAAAATACAACATTATAACTTAAGTGCACCAAAAATATAAATAACTTGATTAATTATCAACTCTTTCTCAAAGCGTCAAAGTTGATAATTAAATATGTGCTCCACACAACTAGGAATGAGGATAAGTGTCCCCAAGAAGACTAGATTGAAAAAAATAACATTACACATGCTCTTATATATGAACTTCTAACAAACTCCTTGGGCTCGAAACCCTCATATGAGCTTGCACAAACCATGTTTCTCTATATGTCTCCTCCATTGGGGCCACAGCTAGGTTTTGCAAATATTTATTCCTAATGAAATTTCATTTGTGTTACCTCTATTTATTTATGCTCTTGGCCACCATGAGACTGGATCATACCCATTTGATACCATGTTGTTTCCTATTCTTACAATCTTCCTTTTACATTCTGCAGAATCATATCAAAACCCCTGTATACCTTAAGACCGCGACTGGGTTAAACCTCCACTCTGTGCATCATTAATTTGTCATTCTAAAAAACAATCATGGCTTGATATGATGAAGAAATCTATGTGGCTGTGTATAAAACCCCATTTGGACTCTTGGAATCTTACAAACAAAAGCATTTCTTTTGCATTTATCATCACAAAAGTGTCCTCTACAGGCCGCAGGCTTTATTGAAGATATCTGAGCATCATTTCTGAATTTGAGATGTTTTACTTTTTGTATATAACACTTCTATTTTGAGATTGAGGTTTTCCCTTCATCTTTTTTAAATATCACTCTAACACTGTTGTTCCTGTTTGAAACCTAAAGCTTCTTGTCTTGTGATCTGAAACTTCTCTATATGCAGAAGAAGATAGTACCACACTCTTTCTCTTCTAGGGATACAAATTTTAATAGTTGCAAACTTGTTACTCTTACTGTATAACAAAGCATTACCTTTCATTTTCTTTCATAGTGTCAAGTTGTTCCATCTGATGACAAAGTCATGGTTGTTCAAAGGACCTATGAACATTGAATTTATGAAAACATAGTGACATTGTGACAGCATATTCTCTTTTGATCATCATTTACAGCTCAAATATAAATGTGCTATTGATGCTATGACTGAATGTGAACTTCTTAACATCATTGACTATATTATGATTAAGTATATTAGATAAAGACATAATGTTCCATATTTGTTATTTCACTTGTCAATGCTACTCCAGTTGGCAACATGTTTATTTATGATAGATTAGCAGTACGATATCAAATACTTTCAGTTGAGCTTATTGTAATCATGACATCATATGTTGGTCTTTGATAGCTGTCTGTCATTGTATTTAGCCTCAATCATGTAGTTATACTCATACCTTTCTGAAACAAGCCTAATAATGTGAAAGAAAACTGTGACAGCTTGTATCTATGTTTACTTTTGATATGCATACACTAGATGTTTCAATCAAATCTGCCTCATTGCATTGACTTTTGGTTATTAATTTAGTATATCATATCAAATGCAAATTCATATACATATACATACCAAACAAATCATTCTAGCTCTTTCACTTTACCAATATGTGATGCAAAGCCAACAGGGAAGCACTTAAAACAAGGTGAAAATACCCAGCAACCCACAAAATTACTCAAATAGCTTCTAAAATATCATTCTCAAGGTCCAAACGAGACCAAAATACACTCTTTCCTTACTATCAGCAAGACCATATGCCATCGGTAAACCTGAAAACCCTTTCGCCGATACACATCGATCATACCAACGAAACCTTCAAACACCTTCGTCGGCAAGACTAGCCTCTATTGGCAATGTTTCCGCATCTCTCTCCGACACCAATACTTACGCTGATGCCTGCTTCTTTGAACATACATTCAAGGATTGACATGCAACCGTAGTATACACAGGAATTGCACCCGATATACGATTGCAATATACACAGAGATTGTATATCGACTCTTCACAACATCCACAACATACAAACCCGATATGCATTTGCAGGATACACATAAACTGATACTCAGATACAAAAGTGATATACACACACATTGTTTCTCTTCCCATACAAATGACAGATACACATAAAATGTCTTCGCCTACAAAAGCGATATATTCATAATTCGCATAAACATGAACCTTATGCCAACAACTTCCTTTGCACTGACTGTAACCGAATAGAATACACCGAAATGATTTCAAATTTAACAGAATAGAAAACTAACTAATAACACAGAGGTCATTCCACTGATTTCAAAGAAATCCACCAGTGGAATGACCCCAAACGATATCCCCTGCGGTTACACCAGAACACAAATTCCTTTTATTTCTTCACAGAATTGATTTACAATCTTTCTGATCTATCTATCTTATCTATGCTCATCTATGCTCAAATCAATCTGAGCTATTCTATTTAACTACATGATAGCGGTAGTACAGACTTGTCTCCAAGCGGCTAGGAGATGTAACTGCCTAACCAACTTAACAACTGTCTAACAAATTATCTAAAAATAGAAAAGCATGGTCAATTCAGACCTTATTGCATTTAATGTCCATTTAGGACTTCATTGAAAACATAAAAACAAACTTTAAGACAGCTAAAGCCTCATGGAGGCCACTGTAGATGGGGTGCTCCTGCACCATACTCCCCAAATTGAAAAAACTCTTGTCCCAAGAGTTATGTGGTCGGCTGCAAACAACTTCATTTTGTCTTCAACCCTAACTTGATGCCTCCACTGTTTCCTCTTTATCCTCCAACTGTGACTCCTATCAATGGAGTTTGACTGACTACCTCCAAATTGCACCTATATCATCCGAAGTCCAATCCTCCCTGCTACACCAACACTCTTGTCCCTCTCTTGACAGACCTTCATGTCCATCTACTGTAGCGAGTGAACTTGTAACTGCTCATCCCAAAATCTTGGTGTAGATTGCCTCCTTCGGTGCTCTATCTACACGATCAGAATCTTCTGAGCTCTAATACCAATTTGATGCAAAGCCAATAGGGAAGCACTTAAAACAAGGTGAAAATACCCAGCAATCCACAAAATTGCTCAAATAGCTTCTAAAATATCCTTCTCAAGGTCCAAACGAGACCAAAATACACTCTTTCCTTACTATCGGCAAGACCATATGCCATCGGTAAACCTAAAAACCCTTCCACCGATACACATCGATCATACCAACAGAACCTTCAAACACCTTCGTTGGTAAGACTAGCCTCTATTGGCAATGTTTCCGCATCTCTCTCCAACACCGATACTTACGCCGATGCCTGCTTCTTTGAACATACATTCAAGGATTGACATACAACTGTAGTATACACAAGAATTACGCCTGATATACGATTGCGATATACACAGAGATTGTATATCGACTCTTTGCAACATCCACAACATACAAACCCGATATGCTTTTGCAGGATACACATAAACTGATACTCAGATACAAAAGCGATATACACACACATTGTTTCTCTTCCCATACAAATGATAGATACACATAAAATGTCTTCGCCTACAAAAGCAATATATTCATAATTCGCATAAACATGAACCTTATGCCGACAAATTCCTTTGTACCGACTGTAACTGAATAGAATACACCGAAATGATTTCGAATTTAACAGAACAAAAAACTAACTAATAACACGGAGGTCATTCCACTGATTTCAAAGAAATCCACCAGTGGAATGACCCCAAATGATATCCCCTGCGGTTACACCAGAACACAAATTCCTTTTATTTTTTCACAGAATTGATTTACAATCTTTCTGATCTATCTATCTCATCTATGCTCATCTATGCTCAAATCAATCTAAGCTACTCTATTTAACTACACAATAGTGGTAGTACAGATTTGTCTCCAAGCAGCTGCGAGATGTAACCGCCTAACCAACTTAACAACTGTCTAACAAATTATCTAAAAATAGCAAAGCATGGTCAATTCAGACCTTATGACATTTAATGTCCATTTAGGACTTCATTGAAAACATAAAAACAAACTTTAAGACAGCTAAAGCCTCATGGAGGCCACTATAGATTGGGTGCTCCTGTACCATAAAGTCAGCGATCTTAGAGCTGAATTTAATGAATTTCACAAGGTAGGATAAGAAATTGAAAGAATATACAACTGGTACAGCCAGGAGCTAGAAATGTTTAGATATCGGGTCAACCATCTCAGAAATCCAGAACCTTCAGAGATCAATCCAACGCTTGAATCATGACTGAACTACCGCAACAAACTGGTAGAAGGAGACAAAATTAATTTGGATGAAGAGCCTTAATATTTTTTTTGAATATTTTGAAATGTAATCCCGTCATTGATGTAAATTACTATATTGGGAGCAACCTGAGAAGCTATTTTGTCTTTATTATGCTTTAAAAATGACCTTTTCTATTAATATATTGAGTTGAGTAGTCAAATTGACTAGATTCAATGTATCTGGGGATTGTTTTTCATCTTTTTCACAAAGGACAGGGTGTAATCTAGGATTTGATATGAGCTGTTAGAAATGCATTTATTGATGTAACCTAGACCGTCGATGTTGAGTTAATCTCCACCGTTCATTAAAAAACTTAGTATGGCTCCTCCTTTATATAAAGGGCTTCCATTTCCACTATTTGTAAGAGAGAATTTGATGCCAGATTGTTGACATTCTACCATTTGAAGTAATACAAAGCAAGTTTCTATAGTGGTTCTAAGAATTTGTGTATTGTGTTCCTTATTTGGTTTTCATGATTCACTTCTTGCTCTCCCATAGTTAGTTGTGCTTTTATAATGTTCATGGTTAGCTGAAAGTATCTGATGAATACTCTAAGTCCATACTTTTAGTTATTTGTTGATGGTAGATAATTATGTAAAGTTAGTCTGGGCTAATCAGTTGTGCTTAAGTTCAATTGTATTTCACAAGTTAAATTTCATCATCTATTGGGTGTTTAATGAATGAATACAATCTGAAAATCTTTTGATTTCCATTGAAGATAGCATCATTTTTTGCAATGCTGTAACATCAATTTTTAGTTTGGTAACTCAGAAAACTAGTTAAATTTTAGAGTGCTTGTCTACTTAAAGTTATCTGAACATTGTGAATGTCACTTAGGATTTCTCTAAAACCCTATCCCCTTTTGCATTTTCTTTTAAAACCATTGTTAGATTAGGATTTCCAATAGCATTTTACATTGTTTAATCAGTTGAAATCGTAAAGGGTTTGTATGTATTTGCTGTTCTAACTTGAAGATCTGTAGATCACATGTAAGACCCCTTGTAGGTACATCTAGAACATTCCAATAGAGAGATTCCAAGCAAGCTAAGAACTAGCTGTAGAAACTTTGAAGTAGTCTTACCTAGGGTAGGATACTTTTCAAGAGAGGTGTGGTCCCAACAATCACACCTGCATTGTTGTGTGCTAAAACACCCATCAATAGAATTGACGCTAGAAGGAGGGCAGAACAAAGAACTATTTCCCTCTATAAAATCAGCAAGTCTGGGGACTAGACAGAGACATACCAGATCCATCTCAGCTGGAGAAGAGTTACTAACTTTGACTGAATTCAAAAGAATAAGGAAAGATCAAGGAGTACCTAGGGCACCAAGAGCTCAGTCATCCCCAAGAAACATAGTTGTAGCCCCTCTCAATCCTCCAACTATGGCCTTCTTCTTGGGAAATAATCAGTCTCCATTCCAGTTCAATGATTACAATGATATGCCCAAAAACCCTAACAAGTTTTGCTCCAAGTTTAGGGTAAATGATCCAGATAGGACTGCAGATGAAAACATCAAGATTTTTGAAAGCAACATGTTTATGCTACAGGTGTAGTATGAAGATGTGGTCTGCCGATTGTTCGCCTACTCTTTACAGAAGGAGGCTTACTATTGGTTTCCAAATCTCCCATTAGCTTCCATATGTTCATGCCGAGCTTTGAAGACGACGTTCTTGGATTTTTTTTAAATGCCCACTACTCCAGCTGATCTGTACAGGTTTTTTGTGGAAATTCGTTGGGGAGAAGGTGAGATGATAAGTTCCTTTAACAATAGGTTTTAAAAGGCCTATAGTTGTTTGTAGGCCCCTTATGCCATAGGTCAGGATGTAGCATTGCCAATTTATTATGCATCTTTGGATAGACTTACCTCTATGTTTGTAAGGAGAGCTAATCTGCCTCCAAATACTCTTGCCCAAGCCTACACTGAGGCTGTCACCGTGAATACTCAGTTAGGGCAAACAGCCACCGGTCCATTGAACCACATGGGCCCTGCAGCCATGCCAAATCAAATACCCATGATTAACCAAGCTCTGGCCAATCATACCCCTATAATAAACCAATTCCTAACCCAGCTAGAACTCAAGCTTTGGTAGTTCATCCAAGAAACCTAGTAGTTGAAATGTCTCCTATACAAATGCCTTTCCTCCAATCTTTAGAAGTAGTGAAGGCAAAGAATGAAAGAGATGACATTAGGGAGTTAGCTGAATAGATGAAGAAGCTCACTGCAGAATTTACTCACCTCAGAAATCAAAAAGCTTATCTTCAGTAGAGGGGTCAAAATTAGAACCAGAACCAGTACCAAAACTAGAATTTTTAGCAACGATCAAATAGGTCTTGGAACATGAGACCCAATAATGGAGGAGTGCCTTCACCACTAGAAAATTAGAGCAATGGCACCTGGCCACTTGGCCGCGTGATGTTGGCAGAGGCAGCTTTGTCTACTTGGTGTAGATTGCACAATACAAATGCTCATTCTAAGCTAGACTGCCCAGAATTTTAGATAGCATCCAGTATCTTCCAGATGGAAATTTAGAATGCTAAAACTTAGTAAAATCTACCAACGGGGTATGAACTTGTTCCTTCACAAAGGTATGATATTGCTCTAGTTCTTGATAGTTATACATTTCCATTTCAAGATGACAATCAACCTGAGGAAGAAGAATATGAAGAGGTCAATTCTTATCAGCAATATAATTAAACCCCATACAACCTGAGAAGTAGTAAACCCAAAGACCCTTTCACCACCTCCATTCCTCTGATTAACTACCAAATCCCACCAGATCCAAAGGCTTCTAATAACCCTGAACCCCCAAAAGCCACACCTCAGCCTGTATATTAGGGGGTTGCTACTAAGAATTCTCAACGATCTGATATCACAAAAATGGGGCAGTATGTCACTGAAGAGCTAAAAAAGATGAAGGTAAGTCTATCTGTTTATGAGTTATTGAAAATACCTGAAGTTAGAACATCTTTTTTTCAAGACATGGGCGTAGGTGTCAAAGTAGATTCTTTACAAAAAGAAACTTTCCATAAGGATAATGCTGATAAAGGAAAAGAAAGGGTGCATGTGACTGATGTTGAGTAGAAAATGATGTTGTATAAGGATAAGAGAGAGAGTCCACCTTTCCTCTTAACACTTAGAATATTTGGAAAAAACCTTCACAACTGTTTGGTAGACTTCAGTGCTTCCACAAATGTAATGCATTTATCAATCTGTAAGGCGTTAGGTCGTACTCTAGCTAAATCCTCCAAGAAAGTAACTCAGTTGAATAAAACTGAGGTAAATGTGATGGGTGAATTGAACAGGATTCACATGCAACTGGCTTCTGATCCGAGGGTGCAGTAGTATATAGACATTCAAGTAGTTGATATCCCAGATCAGTATGGTATGCTCCTCAGTAGGGATTAGTCCAGAACATTGAATGGTTACATGGAAACTATTTTTTCTCATATGTGGTTGCCATGGAAAGGGCTAGAAAACTAGATTTGTATTGAAAGAGAACCTAAGATGAAACATATGATTACGGAATACAACCAGACAAATGATATTCTATTTTTAGAAGTTGATTTGGGTGTCTATCTGCCTCATGTGAGTCAAACAGAGGAGATTATTATGCTAAGTTGCAACAGATTTCCTGGCCCTCCACTTATAGAAAAAATAGAAAGTATAGAAGTATATGTTCAATCAAATTTAGGTAACTCCTTAGAAGAAGATGAACCAGGGATATTTGAAGGATTTTAGGACTTTGTAGCTAAATTTGTAAGTGACCAAACAACTGTATGAAAGCAAGTTCAGATAGAAGAGTTACTACTGCCAAATTGGTGTCGTGTACATGATTCTTCACATTCTGAATTAACATGTCAACTTTGCCAAGAAGTAGTGGAGCAAGTATAGAGACAACTGAAAGTTGATATTATTTCGAAGAAAACTCCAGCTGCTACGAAGAAAGAAGAACCAAAACCTCTGATTAATGAGAAAAGATCACTAAAATGAGATGATAGTAATAAAGATTTCCACCTCTAGACCTTGAGGTTTGATGGATCAAGATGAAGACAAGGGTCCAGAGCAGGTGTTGAGTTGATAAGTCCTACTAGGAATTCATATCTAGCATCACATAGACTACAATTTCCATGCACGAACAATGTAACTGAGTATGAAGCATTTGTACAAGGATTGCTGCTAGCACTCCAGAAGAAAGTTAGAATCCTTCAGGTGTTTGGAGATTCAGAATTAGTTGTAAAACAAGTTAGGAAGTAGTACTCATGTAATGACAAGAGGTTGAACATGTACAAAATATAGTCTGGGATTTGATAGAATGCTTTGATGGTTTTAATATCCAGTTGATTCCCTGAAGGCAAAATCATATTACAGATGCTCTAGCCCAAACAACAAGTATGTTAGAGCCAACATCCATGACAAGACTAAAAAAGTTCATTGTTGAATTTGTTGCCACTCCGTCAGTGCCAGATAAAATCACAAATTTTCAAGTCTTTGAGGACGACCAGCGCATAATCATCTTTCTCACTTCGTTTGATGTTTTCACGGCTCAAATAATAGATGAAGAAGAGATGGAACCTACTGAAATGGATTTAGAAGGAGTCCTTAATCTGAAAAAAAATACAATTCCATGGGGATGGTGGAGTTAGAAAGACTATTCAATTCAGACAAGTTGGGAACTGAGAAGAAAGAAGGAGAATCTCCTGGAGGGCAGTGTGATCCATTTAATTTGGGGACGGAAGAAGATATTAAGAATGTATTTATTGGGAAGGCCAGTACTGAAGAAGAAAGGACATGCATCATTTGTGCATTAAGAGACTACCATGAACTAATAGTGTGGAGCTATGAAGACCTTAAGACATACGACACCTCAATCATTACACATACCATTCCACTAAAGCCAGGGGCAAAGCAATTCAGACAAAGACAAAGGCCAATAAATGCCCTAATAGAGCCTCTAATTTTTAAGGAAGTACAAAAGCTACTATCAGCAAGAATAATATTTCCTGTCAGACATTCCGTGTGGGTAGCAAATTTAGTTCCTGTGCGAAAGGAAAATGGAGAAATCAGACTTTGCTTCGACTTCAAAAATTTGAATCGAGCACCAGAGAAGGATAACTATCCACTTCCTTCATTAGATTAAGTATTACAGATTGTTAATGGATCCCAGATGATGTCTTTCTTGGATGGATATTTAGGATATAACCAGGTGATGATTGATTATGAAGATAGATTGAAGACATCTTTCACATGTAAATGGGCAAAATATGCGTATCACAGAATGTCGTTTGGATTGATAAATGTTGGTGCGACATTCCAAAGAGCAATGGATGTTGCCTTTAAGGGGCTAATTAGGAAATGTATTATTATCTACATGGATGATCTCATGGTGTTTTTGAAAAGGCGAGAAGACCATGTGGCAGACTTAAGGAAAGTATTACAATGATGCAAAGATTACGGTATATCACTCAATCCTAAGAAGTGTATCTTTGGAGTGACTGAAGGAAAGTTGCTAGGGCATGTGATATCTAAATAGGGTATATCTATTAACCCAAACCAAATACAAGCAATACTCAAAATGCCGCCTCCAGCCAACAAAAAGGAACTCAAATCATATTTTGGTAAGACCAAGTTTGTGCGTAAGTTCATTACGGGTTTTGCTGAGATAGTCCAGCCTCTTAATGCCATGTTGAAGAAAGACGCTAAGATGGATTGGACTCCCGTGGCTAGAACTACTTTTGTAGAAATTAAACAAGCCATAGCTAACGCACCTGTACTGGTAAGTCTCGATTATGCATTACCATTTCAAATTTACTCATTTGCATCTGAGCATACTTGCATTGCAATGTTGACATAGAAAAGATTAGTTGATGATGAAAGGCCCATTGCTTTCATGAGTACTCCATTGAAAGATACAGAGTTAAGGTACCCTAGTGTGGAAAAACAAGCCCATGCATTGGTAAAAGTAGTCAAGAAGTTTTGTCACTACATCCTAAGGAGTCAAGTAATTGCCATAGTGTCAGATGTAGCAGTTAAAGTACTATTGATGCAATGTGAATTAGGAGAAAGGAGAGGAAAATGGGTCACCATATTGCAAGAATTTGATATAGATATTCAACCTATGAAGTTGGTAAGAGGTCAAGCACTGACCAGAACAATGGCCGAAGTGGGGCCAGGTTTAGTCTCTCAGCAATACATGTTGGAAGATGTCTCAAAGGATGAATGGTATGGAGATATCATATTTTATCTGCTTAATTAGCATTGTCCCCTGTAGCTAAATTCAGTTCAAAGGAGAGTGCTAAGACTAAAGAGTAACAGTTATATGATAAAGGGGTCAGTTCTTTACAAGAAGAATCATGAGGGGATCTATCTGAGATGTTTAGACAAGACAGAAGTGGACCAGGTGTTAACCAATTTTTATGAGAAATTTGGGATCGTTCATAGATCAACTCATTCAACTACTAATCAGATTCTCCATGTTGGATATTATTGGCCTACCTTGTTCAAAGATGCACATTCACATGTAAGAACTTGCCATATCTATCAGACTGCTGCGCACAGAGAGCAACACGTTGCAATGCCTTTGCAACCAGTTGTGGAGGTACAACCATTTGTTTAGTGGGGCCTTGACTTTATCGGTATGATCAATCTACCCTCCTCTGTAGGCCATAGGTATATTCTGACCGCTACTGATTAATGCACCCGATGGTCTAAGGCAATAGCTTGTAAACAATGCACTACAGAGGTAGTTATTGAATTTGTTGAAAAGCATATTATCACTACGTTTGGATGTCCATTTTCTTTAGTTTGTGATAATGGTCCCACTTTTTCATCATTACATTTTTCTAACTGGACATTTGACTATGGAATTGTTCTAAAGTTCTCATCTAATTACTATCCACAAGGAAATGGGGTAGCTGAATCAATGAACAACAATTTTCTTAAGGTTATTAAGAAACTGTTAGATAAAAACCCTAGGGACTGGCACACACAACTAAAATTTGCCTTATGGGTTGATAGAATCTGACACAAAGCTGCCTTGGGCACATCACCCTATCATTTAGTTTATGGAACTGAGCCTATCTTTCCTATCCACTTGAGGATTCCCATATTGCAATTCATGTAAGACTGTCTTGAAACTGATGATCAATTGTCTTCTTGATTGGCTCAGTTGCTACACCTTGAAGAGAAATGCAACGCTACTATAGAGAACTTTTCCAAACACTAGGGTGTAGTGAAATGATGGTTCAATAAGAGAGCCAAAGTAAAAGCCTTCCGCATTTCTAATTTGATCCTGTATTGGGATAAAGCCCATGAGAAGAAAGGAGAGCATGGTAAGTTTGACAAGCTTTGGTTGAGTCAATATTAGATCTATGAGATCCTTGGTGACAACACATATCAACTCAAGAGCCTTACTGGTGAGGAGCTCCCATTTCCTATTAATGGTCAGTTCCTAAAGCACTACTTCTAGGCTTGAGAGGCAATCATGCCTCCCCTTAGTGTACATAGTTAGGTTGTTTGTTTTCTTTGGTTATAATAGGTTGCTATTAGATTAGGTTTGCTTTCCTACTTTCTCTTTCCGTAGTTTTTTAGATTAGTTGCCCTTTTGGTTTTGCTTTTGTTTGTTGCACCTACTTTTGTGCGAGGTCTTTGTTTCTAAAATGTGGTGGCAATTATGCGAACGTGCAAATGCTTCTTGGTTGGGTAGATGATTTAAAGTCTTTCTTTGAGAAGCTAAGGTTCTGCTTAAGTCTCATTGTGGGTTCCACTGTTATGCTAAGGGGTATGATATATGTTCATGGAAAATGAGTCATTAGGTGGTGCACCTGAAGTATTTTCTAACCATATATCTTTCACACTTTAAATGATCTTGAAGTAGCTAAGCAAGTCTGAGTGATCTCGTGTTAAGTGAAAGGGTTGGATTCCCATTTTACAACCTGCACTATTAATCTAAAAAAGATGGAAGGTGACACTAAGTGTCACTAGCCTATATTTGGTAAAAATAAAAGGTGTTTTTCAACACCAGACCCATTACACTGCATCAAAAGAGATTATCAGTTAAAAATTCTCATAAAAAGTATTATCCAGAAATTATTATCATCAGTTATTATTGCATCAGAAATGCTACTGGAAGAATCATTATTTGCTCCCCTTAAGGCTCATCATATCTCAATATTCAAGCATTCTCTTGGTGGTAGAATGATCACAACTTCATAGCTTGCCGTGAAGGATATTAGATGAACATAGTTGCGAAAGGATGGGAATGAATGCAATTGCACACACTCAGGTTTTCAGGATATGGATGGTTGCACTTGTTAGCAATCTTTGATTCTTTGATAGAATATCATGCTTTTTCATCTAATATCTAGGAAAACAAAGATTTTGGGTTCAAACCAAAAGTTTATCATCAAAATACTCGGGAGTATTTCCTAGCAGAGTCACCATTTGTTGTGCCTCGTACACACACCCCATTTCAAAAAATAGGGACCCCCCTTCTTCAAATTTGGTCTAGAGTGTCAAGTGAATTTTCCCACCTCCTAAGTAGTCTAGTGGTCAGAACACACTTTTGCCATGTTAGAAGTTTGATGTTGAAAATTATTCCAAAAATTTGCTAAGTCAATGTCTTTACATTTCTCCCAGTTGGTCTGATAGTCCTTTTGCACTAAATTTGGTTCTAATCGACCTTTGCACTGAATTGCCCTCCAACTGACCTCTGCGCTATAATCCTTTGTCTTCGACCTTAGTGCTATTTTACTCACCAACTAACTCTTGTGACACTTTTGGCTTGTATGAATTTTTACGCTAAAACCAAACATCTCCTACTTGCGTTGCTTTACCCATCTACCAACCGAGTCGAACGGTGGTGAAATCCCCACCGATCTGAGGAACTCCAAAACCCTGCAAGTACATATGACTAAACCTATTGTCCAGCACTAAAAGTGTCATCCGTTAACCAAGTTTGTCACACCCTAAATCCCTGCCAAGTCAAAGCCTACCAAAAGCAACACAAACCCTAAATCTGCCAATTCCCCGATTGACATTGCGTACGTTCTGGCATTTATGGCGATTTAACCGGAGGAAATAAAAGGGACTTCCCATCATTTTGAAGCTCATTTTTCATTTGAACAAATACTTTGGAGCTCTCAAAGATTTATAACATGATTCCTCTACTCAGCCCGAGGATTCGAACCAATGACCCCTCCCTGCATGTGCACCACGAACTCAACTCACCATAGCAAACCAGGTAGGAGCTCAACTCGCCCTTAGGGTTTCATTTTCTTAAGCACGTTTTTCCTTTTAATGCACACTCATAACTAGAATTAAGTATATAGCTAGGGTTTTGTACTGAACTATTTTCTTTAATTGCAAACCTTAGTTTGAGTTCTTCAGAGGGAATGTAGTTTTCAAGCACCTTAGGCAAAATGAAAAACTTGCCAAACTTAGCAAACTAGGACTAATTTGTGAGAAGAACAAACTTTGGACCCTTTGAACCAATCTTCAAATAGGAAAAACAAAACAAGTTTAGCATTTATGGCATGTCCGACTAACCTCTGAAATCCTAATCCATCTAGTCGGTCAACGGCCGTGAAAACCCACGCCAGAACTTGGAACTCACTTAGCACTTAAAACTTGACCTTCCAACCTCCATGATGTTTGTGGCTTTAACTGACTTAGTCAGTGTGACCCAAAAGCTCTGTAAAGCCCTGAATACTATTTTGTGCTAAAACTACCCTGCGCCGACTTTGCGCTAAAAGACCTCCTCTCTGACTTTGGTTGGATGCCTAGGAAATCCCTGTCGGTTGGCAGAAACTGAAACCTCTGTTGGCAAAAAAAGAATGAGTTTGCAATGAAAGCAACTCTATCCAACTTTGCGCCAGAATGCGCTATCACTGACTTAGTCGGTCGACTTTAAAACCCGTGCAAGGTCCAACAAGGCCTAATCCTGTGCAAAAGTGATAAAACTACCTTGATCATCTTGTGCTAAGTTTTCAAGCGTCAGAATGAACGACTAGTTTAAGTCAGTACTACCCAAAATCTGTACAGGTCCGTTGATCATGAGTCCTACACAAAATGTTGACTGCTCATGAATAATGAAAGATCATCCAATCGGACAGACTTGATTTTCCCGCTGAGGTCAATTGACCTCAGAAGTAGCGCTTTCCTGCCTGTAAGTTGGTTGACCCTAAAATTAGTGCAAATTAAGCAAAATGTTTGTTTTTAAGGAATTTTCAAAAGGGAAGTGTCTAAAATGATGTAATAATGACTGCAAATGATGAATGATGAAGATTTACATGTTTTAAATGAAATTTTTGAAGCATTGAAGTGTTTATTGCATACATTGATATTGAATTGCTTATTGTTGGGCTATGTAATGGATGCAATGATAGTAAAATGTTAGGTTCCTATTCTTTAAAAAAGCATGTTAGTAACTTAGTAGATCTATTGTAGATTCATTGGTTATGACATCATTGAGAGTCTAGTAGTCCATTTGATAATCATAAAACCTTAAACTTAGGAGTTAGTGGAAACCTTTTCAAGGTATCAAACTTATAAGGTCCAGTCTTGCAAATTAGATGACTGCACAAGCTCTCGCCATGAGATACGAGTTCAAAGGAATTCCTCTAGAGACAAAGATTGGTATGGGATGGAAGGACATTGGAGATGTAGAACTTGGTCATATAGACCTTGATGATTTTAGACTCAGGGTATTTGGCCCAAATCCAACCCCTAGACCCAAAACACTAAAGGACAGTGGGATAGCACAAGTTGCTTCCTTCCCTACATCTGTGCAATGTAGAGAGCTAATAGTGGCCTATACAGATGATATGATATCATGACTAGAACTATCCAAACTGCTAGTGGGGATATCTTGACTATATTAAGTCCACCTTCCTTGGCTAAAACTTTCGATATCCCATCATACACAGTAATGACCATGCTAGATAAAGAAGGATCAGAGGCAACTTACAGAAAAGATGTAAATGGATGCAGAAAACAAATGAATGGACAATGGACAAAAAGTAAAAAATCTGCCCTAAGAAAGTTCCCTCAAATACTCTCTAGGAGTAATTTTTATGATGAAATTGGTGATCTTATAACCTTGTTGAGTAGGATATATGGACTGCCCATAGCCTCTACTTTTAAAGAATTGGTGTTTGTGATAATTAGTGAGATATTGAAAGGTACAAAGTTTCATTGGGCACAAGTTTTCAGTGACAACATCCACGAGGCATTTAGTGATTTCAAAGAAAAATAATTCTTTAGATGGACTTCCTATGTTGTCTATGCATTGGCCAGAAGAAACCATTATGCTGGGTTGTCCAAGGTAGGTGAGATTGGAAATGATGAGTAGACCCAGGTCACAATAAATGAATGTTACACATAGCTCACATTGCCTCAGTCTTTGATGCACTTCAAAAGAGTTAACAATGCATTCAAAATGTATATAACAAGGTTATTGCAAGGAAACATAGCCTTGAGAATTTCCACAGAAGAAATGAATGAAATAACCAAGTATGGAAGGTGGTATATCCAATTTGAGAAGTTTACCTATCTGAGGATACAAGGCTTCACTGGGAGAGCATACATACTTCCCAGATACCCTACTGACAAGGTAGTATTTTTAGAGTTGTCCAGGTAGTTGATTACTTGTGTTGAAAAACTTAAGCACTTGCACAGAACCAATGTTCAATTTCCCATTCTGTTGGGCAAAGGTAATTATGCATGCCCTTCATTGGCATCAGCTGAATATTTAAATAAGGAACTTCAGCTTCTCAACCTCCACTACTACAATGCAAGGGATCACTTTGATCCAAATAAGGTGATGGAAAGGTTCATAAGCAAAAATTTGTTCCACAAGATGCACTTGGAAGATTTTTGGTCTTTTTGTATGGATGATTATGATGTTATGAAGAAGGTTCATTCAAGTTTATCTGTATCCTTCATAAGAAAGTTTCATATTATTGCAGTTCTAGATCAGTTGGAAGATGATGATAATCTAATGCACAAAGGATCTTGGGAGGTCCAATATCAACAACATATTCCACTACCTAATTGGGCCAATGCTGAGCAAAGCTCTCTCGAGATTGTCATGAAAGAACCTATCAGATTGAGAAAAGCTTGGGTAACGGGACAAATTGCCACTTTGGAGAGACAAGGAGTGTAGCTTACTTACACTGCACTGGAAGCAGATAAAGAGTCAGGAGGAGAAGAAGATGAGCCGATAGATATCACAGATGAGGTAGAGCCTGCTCAAAGACAGAGGTCTGATAGTGAAGAGCACATACCATTAGTAGAAAAGACTAAGGCATAAAAGATTAAGAAAGCTTCTAAGAAAGATCAGCCTCCCTCATCCAGAACAAGAGATTCTAAGAAATGAGATATGCCAAGTGGCCCAGAAGAAGGTTCCATGTCAAAGAAAGCCAAAGTAAAGAGTGTCAATAAGATTGTAGACACTAACTCTGCAACCAAAGATGATACAAGGTTGCCTGCCTCTCCACCTCCTGTTGCACCTAGTGTTGGTACTGCTGCCACAATTATTCAAGAAAATGTTTCTCCTTACCTTCCACTAGAAAGTGTTGATTCCACTGTTCCTCTTCCACATGTAATAGCCTCCACTACTTCTGATAGCTCTACTTCCTCTATTACTGCACTACCATGTTCTTCCACCCTTTCTACATCTCTTCCTGTGATATCTTCTACTCCACTTTCTACTTCCATTCCACTACCTCCCATTTCTACTATTCTCTCACCTTCTCTGCCTTCTTTCTCAATGCCTTCACCCGTGATCATCTCTTCCACTCTGTCAGCTGTGTTGGCAAATTTAACAATGGTAGAATTATCCTCAGCTATGGTACTGTTGTCTTCACATGTACCTATCTCACAGGCATCCTTTGGCCAAGATTCAACTCCCTTAACTGTGCCATTGCTACCAGGAATTGACAAGGTGTGTCCAGAGTTGGGTTTACAAGAGCCAGAAACAGAAACATCGCCTAAATCAGATAAAGACATATTTGCTGAGGCAAGTAATACAGTTTCAGATGAACCTATGGTTGAGACAAATAGTACTAAGGTAATTGAAATATCTGACAGCCCTCCAGAGAAGGACAAAATAGAGGGAATTCTTAAGACAACTTAGGATAATTTACTTGTGAATTGGAGAAACCTAATAGATGATGGAGGTAAAGAATTGAATAAAGGGGCAGAGCCAAAACAAGGATTACTTAAAGGTCCTACAGAGGTTGACAGTGAAAATGTTGAGGAGTTAAGTAAGTTGCCATCTTTAGCACCTGAGTGGCTATGAAGTAGAGTGGCGTACCCAGAGCCACAAATGGAAATAATGTAGTTAGATTTGAGCGCCATCCTATCATAGGCTTAGAATCTGAAGAAACAAAAGAAAGCAAAGATACAATCAAGGATTTATAACGATGAGGTAGGATCTAGGATTGTTGAAGTCATTTTCCCACCGGCTGAGACAAACAAAGAACAAGTTAGAGCTGAGGATTATGTCATTTCCATGGTTAATCTAGGACCAACCACTTATGCTCAAAGAGTGGATGAATTTAAACGATCAGTCACTTCAATCCTAGAGCAGTTGGACAAGGAAGCAACAAAATGAGGAGCTTCAAGCATGCCTTCAGTTTTTTATCAAACCAGGCGATGTTGGCGAAGAGATAAGGATAGTTCCTACCTTCTTGTCAAGAGATGAAATGGCAAAAACTCGGTGAGTTACAAACCATGTCACAAGGCACCCAGAAGTGGATTGTTAAGGTTTTTGAAAGAGGGTGTGAAACAATCGATGCTGTTGTCAAAGCACATAAGAAGTTAGTTGAACTTCATCAGCTGTGGAAAGATCTGCAGGAAGAATGTGAGTCCTTCAAAGAATATTATTCCCACATGTTTCCCAGAGTCAAGAGTATCAGAGATTTGCCTACACAAACTTTATTGGCTAAAAACATTCTAACTGGTGACAAGTTGTCAAATGTTACTGAGTGGTACCAGCAGCTGAAGCTAAAGAAAGAATTTTTGACAATATTAAACAAGCCTTCATGCCTGCAAGGGAAGAAATTTTGGCATTAATATATGACATAAATGATACACTAAGGGATTGTCTGGTGGAGGCATATAATGATTTTGTGCCTTATGATGTAGATGCATGCAAGGATAAGTTGAATAAAGTTATTTTTGAAGATGTCGAGCTCAACATAGAGGCTAGATTGGATAAAGTCAGATATTTTAGAGCTGAATTTAATGAATTTCACAAGGTAGGCTCAGAAATTGAAAGAATATACAACCGGTATAGCCAAAAGCTAGAAATGTTTAGATATCGGGTCAACCATCTCAAGAATCTAGAGCCTTCAGAGATCAATCCAGTGCTTGAAGCATGGCTAAACTACAGTAACAAGCTGGCAAAAGGAGACAAAATTAATTTGGATGAAGAGCCTTAATATGTTTTTTGAATATTTTGAAATGTAATCCTGTCATTGATGTAAATTTCTATATTGGGAGTAACCTGTGACACTATTTTGTCTTTATTATGCTTTAAAAATGACCTTTTCTATAATATATTGAGTTCGGTAGTAAAATTGACTAGAGTCAATGTATCTGGGGACTATTTTTCACCTTTTTCACAAAGGACAGGGTGTAATCTAGGATTTGATATGAGCTATTAGAAATGCATTTATTGATGTAATCTATACCGTCGGTGTTGAATTAATCTCCACCGTTCATTGAAAAACTCGGTATGGCTTCTCCTCTATATAAGGGGCTGCCATTTCCACTATTTGTAAGAGAGAATTTGATGTCAGATTATTGACATTCTGCCATTTAAAGTAGTACAAAGCAATTTTCTATAGTGGTTCTAAGAATTTGTGTATTATGTTGATTATTTGGTTTTCATGGTTCGCTTCTTGCTCTCCCATAGTTAGTTAGTTGTGCTTTTATAATGTTCATGGTTAGCTGCAAGTATCTGATGAATACTCTAAGTCCATACTTTTAGTTATTTGTTGATGGTAGATAACTGTTCAAAGTTAGTCTGGGTTGATCAGTTGTGCTTAAGTTTAATTGTATTTCACAAGTTAAATTGCGCCGTCTATTGGGTGTTTAATGAATGAATACAATCTAAAAATCATTTGATTTCTATTAAAGATAGCATCATTTTCTATAGTGCTGTAACATCAATTTTCAATTTGATAACTCAGAAAACTAGTTAAAATTTAGAGTGCTTCTCTACTTAAAGTAATCTGAACATTGTGAATGTCACTTAGGATTTCTCTTAAACCCTATCCCCTTTTGCATTTTCTTTTAAAACCATTGTTAGATGAGGATTTCCAACAGCATTTTATATTGTTTTATCAGCTGAAATCATAAAGGGTTTGTATGTATTTGTTGTTCTAACTTGAAGATCTATAGATTGCATGTAAGACCCCTTGTAGGTATAGCTAGAACATTCCAATTGAGAGATTCCAAGCAAGCTAAGACCTAGCTGTAGAAACCTTGAAGTAGTCTTACCTAGGGTAGGATACTTTTCAAGAGACATGTGATCCTAGCAATCACACCTGCGTTGTTGTGTGCTAAAACACCCATCAATAGGTTATTTGTGAGTGAAGATATTCATTTAGATTAAATCTTAGAGTTAGTTTTGCATTTCAATTATTCTCTCTCCCTTTTCTCAGACAAGCCAATAGTTTAGAAAAATCTTAAGGAGAACCAGCTCACTCTAGAGATTCACTCTCGCTGTAGGAAACCCACATCCTGAGAGTGTTTCCATGTGTCAACAAATAGCTAAGTCTTCTATAAGCTTAAGATAGGGTGCATATCTGATTGACAACAACGTTCTCTTCATTTTGATGATCTCCCTTCTAGAGATGTGGCATTAGAGTATGTTGAGGATACTACTTCTACTATAATACATGAAAATTCCATGACTCATCCTATTGATCTTCCTCCTTTGGTTGAATGTTCAAGTACCTTAGATATCACTAAGGTTGTGAAGACCCTTGATATTCCTCCTTTGGTTTCATGTTCAAGCCCCTTGGATATCATTAAAGATATAATCATCAGCAATTTTATTAACATCACTCTACCTTCCATTCATTCCAATGCTCTCCCTTCAAAAGATGATGCACTAGTGAATGAAGAGCCTTCCCTCACATTGAATCCCTTCGGGACAGATGTTGAGCATAATAAAAAGATAACAATGTAAATTCCAGCATCATTAATAGACTTATTCCACCTACTGAGGGGACGATGAATAAGTGTATTAATTTGTAAAATATTCCTAAAATCATTTTGCACGAAGCACCTAATCTACCTCCTCTATCTAAAACTATGATTACAATTCGAGGTGTTCCAAAACCATCTTGACCTCCTGATTACATGTTCAACTTTGCAAAGAAAATTACTCAAAAGAATCAAGGTGTTCAAAATGTGTCACAACAACCTCATTATCATGCAGTTGCTCACACACAACACTTGTAATAACAAGAAAAGTAAGCAAGCACCGAGTGTGCTCACTTCTCTTCCACCTTCTCAACCTTTTCTTCCCCCTCATCATCTTTCTCAACACGTGGGTAGAGAATATGATCTTGTCAAGCAGCTCTGCGCTACTCCAGCTAAGATCTCTCTATGGGATTTAATACAAACATCATCCACATACCATATAATGCTCCAAGAATCTCTACAAAAGGTATAGTTGTTCCACCTTCTGTTAGACCAAATGATGTAGCATCTCTGTTTAGTTGTATGCATGCAAGAACATCATATATATTATTTCAACAACATGAATTACCTCCAATAGAAGTTTAAGACAAATATGAGCCTCTTATGATATTTGTCATCATTAATAAAATGAGGGTAAGATACACTATGATTGATGGTGGATCAGGTCTTAATGGTTGTGGCATAGACTTGTTACATACACTCAATGTTGATACCTTTCTCCTTAAACCAGATAAACTCAATAATCATGGGTTTGATAATGTTGGTAGACAATCATTAGGTATTATCACCTTAAATATTAAGGTTGGACCTGTGACATTTCATACCCTTATCCATGTCATGCCTAATTCTCTCACATATAGTTTTCTTCTTAGTAGATAGTCGATTCATGCCATACGGGCAGTCCCGTCTACCAATCATCAATTAATCAAGTTTATTCATGACAATAATCTCCATATGATTGAAGCTAATACGGTTATGGAATGTTGCTAGCAAATGGAAGTGAGACATCAACTTCTTCTTTCAAAATATCTTAATAATTTGATTCATTCTTTAACAAAAACTAACCCACTACCCTTCGCTGCTAACAACAATGATGGTTAGGATAGTGTCGGTCCTTTGAATGAGTTTTTTGGTGATGATTGGGGTTCATTACAGTTTACACCCACTTTCATGGGGAATATAAAGTCTCACCCTCAAACCATAAAACCTTTAAGGTAAATGAAATTTCTTCAACACATGACCACACTTCTCATTTCAAAAAAATTAATAATGTAGTCTCTCCTCTTCCTTTGGATTTGGAGACGCGTTATGTACTTGGATTCAAAATTATTTCTAAACAAGGACACAATGGAAATGGGTTAAGATGCAAAGAACAAGGAATTTTAAGGAATTCGTGGAACCAACACCACACTTGTCTAAAGTAGGTTTAGGTCTCTGACCTTCTCCTATGTTCTCTCCACAATGTTCAAAATAAAAGGGATTGCTTCCTACTCCACCTATATCTTCTATCCTATCTCAACAAGAGCATATTTTTTTGAGTCTACTCAAAGACTGCTTAATCACTCTACCTAATCTATCATACAAAATGTTGCAACAAAATAATCAATTGTCAATTCATCATTGTGTATATCATCATGTGCTTGGCCATTCCACTAATAGATTTCAAGCCTTGCATGAAAAAATTCAAAAAATTTGAGCCACTTTGGTATAATATTATATGGTTTAATCTATGTGACTCCTTTTTGCAATGCTCAATGTCATACCATGACTACACAAGCTATTGTGTATCATGTATGAAAGCATCACCTTGGTTTTATCATCCCGGGGGAAACCCCTTATGGTGATGTAGCTTTTGAAAACACATATCATTTGGGCATGTGCTTTTAGAAATCTCTCGTGTCTATTTTATACTTCTTCCTTAATCTACCTTAAAGGCAATTGCTCCTTGAAGGAGCAAGCAACCGTTTTAAGGTGTGCGCATATATCATGGTATTCACTTTGTTATGGACCATGTATCTGGTCTCATTTTATTACATTTCAAGTATCCTTAAGTCTTGTATGTTTGGGAGAAGGGTTGTTCCACTAACTAGAGTTTGGTAGTAAGGTCGCTTCACCTTCTTATTCTACAAGGATTTGCTTAAATCCTCTTGCAGGAGGTAGCTTGTGTATTCCCTTGAGTGAAAACACTTTTCTTGATGTGGCTTATGTGTATGATGTGTTTGTACCCTCTTGTTCTTCTCATTTCTAACTAACTCACTCTTAGAATTCTTCTTATTGCATCTTGGGGAATGATGCATGGTGATTGAGGTCTCTTTTGTCATGCTGACTTAGGGTCTTCTGTTATGTGCTTCTTGTGATTGTTGTATGATGCATGTATTCTCCTTGTATATTCTTTTTCTCAATGTATTCTTCACGCCTCATGCATGCGTCACGTGTATTCTCTATGTATTCCTTATGTATGCCTCTTGGGTGCTTTGCATGTATTACATGTATGTTCGATGTGTATTCTATGTATACTTTGTGAATAGTGTGTATACTTTCTGTATTGTGTGTATACATTGTGATTGCTAGAGTGTATGCCTTGTGTATGTACAAATTATGTCATGTGCCTAATGTGTATACAAATCATCATAGACTCCTAGAATCTTAAACTTGGGGGCTTGATCACCCCTCAATTTTGGTGACATTCTATGGTTTCTATGTTGGTTGTGATTGAAATTTGTCCTCTTCATACTTTAGTGTGAGTATTAGTGTAAGATAATTACCACACTAAAGTGGGGGCTAAATTTTATGGAGTAAAATGTTCACTCTTACCATTTTATACCTAGTTTAGCACCCGGGAGGACCTAACACAATTAATTCTTAATCCGAGTGAATCAATCCTGACAAATGGCTTTAGGACTAGACTAAGCACACTTAATGAGGCTTATCCCAAAGTTTTTAGGGATAAAGGACAAGGGCACTCAGCGCCCTAGACGCTCATTGATCCTAGGGCTAATTTGAAGTAATGTTGGCTTAGGACATCTCTAATGCTTCCTCATGTCGGCCTCATTTGCTTTTATTCTATAATAATCAATGAGAATACATATAAAATAAAGTTTATTCATTTGAACATCGAAGCAATCTAGGTGCACTTACATTCTATCTCTATCTCTCTCATGCTCTCTATTATTCTCTAAAGAGCATGTCTCTATGGTGGATTATTGTTGTTGCACTAACTTCTTGTAGGTCTTGTGAAGATCTCTGTACTTCTTTATGATACACCAACTTCTTGAGTCAAGTTGTGATGCCGGATCAAGAAAGCTAGGATTTCCATGTTCATGGTGACTCCTTTCCTTCATGCTTTATTATAGCATTCCATTCTATTTTAATTTTTCTTCTGCCCTCCTAGGGAACACACTCTTTATCTCTTATCATTGCTATTGTGGAGGTGGAAACACCATTAATGGGGCTTGAATTAAAGCTCCTAAATAGCACCAAACTATTTTCCCTTCTTGTTTGTGTGTAGGTTGCATTCAAATGAATTAGATAGCAACAAGTGCCAGGAGATAGGAAGATAAGCAGGATAAGACTTTTTGTTCATCTACTATTCACAAATCTTGATGAATTAGGGTTTCATGTTCTTCCCTAGTTTGGTTGGTTGAATTTGGTTGACACTCCTTTATACAAAAAAGGGACAAAACCCCTGTAGTTTGGCTCTCCTTCAAACATAGAAGCTAAACTCATTTTGTGTTCCAATGTTGATAGAAGAGGGTTTGAGTTAGTTTGGCCTTTTAGGCTGTCTCCCTTTTCTATCTAACAATATTGGTTCAACATGTTTCTGACTTTTATTCTTTCACAATGCTTGTTAGTAGTTTTCCTTTTATGTTTGAGGACTTTAATTTCTTTGTTAATGAGATTTAAAATGATTATACTCCTTAGATATGTCATGATAGTGACTTATCCCTAGGTTCTATTGACATGTCTAGTGATCTTGATTTATATGATGATGTTTCTACACCTAATAGTGTTATATTTTACCTAGTTCATTATATTAATCCATTAAGATCCTTGGACTCTCCTATGAATGACCTAGTGATTCATGATTTATTGATGATTTATATAATGAGGACATTAGTGACACTTTGTTACTTGATGAACATACTTTACCTTCTCATATGATGTTACTATGGGCAATAAGGATTGTAGTTTTTCACAAGTAACTCTTGATAGGGTAATGAATATTATGAATACTCTAATACCTCATGATGTATTATAACCCAATCTTAATAACATAAATATTATTTTAAAGATCCAATGCTTGATGGATTTAGTATAGTTAAAGATACATTCCAACATGTTAAATCATTGTTCCTTGTATATTTTGACTACACAAATTATACCATATTTCTATCAAAAAAATTTATAGATATTTTATTCGTAAAGATTTATAATGGTTTCATATGTATCACACTCTTGTAGTACATTCATTACTCTTTCTTGTGACTTTATTGAATTCTTTACTCATTTCTATAGAATGTGCTTTATATTGATACTAATATCTTAACCCCTAGTGATCATTCATTAGGTCTTCTCAGTTCATCTATGTTCTATAATGATGGTTTGCCTTAAGATACCCATAATGATTCTCCTATAGGAAAATTATACACCACATTATAGAGACCACGTTATGTGCATGATTATCATTTTCTGTTATATACAATCCCACTATCCATCATTAGTCTAGGGTATACTTTAAAATAACCTCCTAAAAATTCTACAGAAATGCTAACAATTCAATTACTAAATAGAACAATATCATAGGAGATTCATTTCATATTTTAAAACATAATTTTAGAGTGGATAGCAATTTTCCCATGTACTAATTTATTACAATTTATATAATACTTTTTTCTATTAATATATAACTTGTATGGTGATTTAACATCTAAATTTCTAATCAATGTATAAATTTTAAATTAATATTATGAAATGGGGTGAGCACATAAAATTAAAAAAGGTAACCTTTGATAAAATAGGGTGACTAGAACCAAAATAGTTATATATATAATAGAACATAGTGGGAAAAACTCCATAGAGGAAAATGAGACATTCAACAAAACAAGGTGAGCTTGAGTACACTTTCTAGGAAGAAAGAATTCACATAGTCCTACCCAAAAAGTTCATATGAGAAGAAGAAGGAAATGAGTTAGAAATAGTCTAAGAGGAAAAAGAAGAAGATATAAAGACTATGGAAAATAACCTAGATTTCTTGGTCAAAGATGCACTTGGGAAAGTGGGAGAAGAATATTGTGATGACATATCTAAATAATATCTTCAAGATGCACTAGATCCCATAGCCATACCTAAACAAAAGAAATAAAAATAGAAATAGGGGAAAATCGGGTAGTTCAACCCCTACTAATAACAAAAGAAGTCAAAAAGTGAAATCAAACAAAAGGGAGGAAGAAATAGTAGTAGGGATTCAAATGACACTAGAAAAAATATAAGGAAGAGGAGAGCATATATGTCTCCTTAGGAGAAACAAAGTTTTTCTCATGGAATGTTAGGGGCATTAATGCCCCTAACAGGAGATGCTTAATAAAGTGTCAAATTTAGAAAGTGTGAATACAGACATTGTTTGTTGCAGGAATCCAAACTATCCTAGGAGAAAGGAGACCAAATCTTCCAGAAAATGGTATAACTGGGAGTTAGCAACAATGAAGCTAAAGGAGCATCAAGTGGTCTAGTAGTGTTATGGAGGTAACAACTCCCAAAATTAGAAGTAATAAAAAGCATAAAATATTGCATCCTAATCAAATTTCCTAATACTCCGGAAACATCATAAATGTGGATTTTCAACATATATGGCCCAACTGGAATTGTTAAAAAAACCAAGCTATGAAAGGTCATAAGACATCTACTTTCAGTCCTCAAGGAAGAGAAATTAATACTAGGGGAGACTTTAATGTGATTACAGATGAGGAAGACAAAATAGGAGGAATCATTATCTCCTTCCAAATCAATAACTTGTACGACTACATTCCTAAAAGTGGTAAGTATACCTAGACAAATTGAAGGAAATAATTCAATCAGATTGTAGAGAGACTAGATAGATTCCTTCTCTCCCACAACTAGCTAAATGTATCTCAAATCCTCTTTCGCACAATATTACCTCGTATAGTCTCATATCACTTCCTCAATGTCTGGAGTTTTTTGAGGACCAAGCCAAAAAGGAAAGATCCTTCAAAATTGAAGCAATCTAGTTTAGAGACCAGAATTTCATACCAGTGCTTCAGAGTTGGTGAGAATTCTCTCCCTTCATAGTTTGTTAAGAAATGTTTCAATTGGTCTAAAAGCTAAAATACAACAGATCTCATATCAAAATTTGGAATCATAACCACTTCAAAAACATCTTCAAGGAGAAAGAGAAATTAGAACTACAGTTGTCAAGCCTCACATCATACATAATCAAATTTGGTATAAATACACAAATCTATGGATTAGAAAAGAATTTAAAGGAGGAGGTATAAGAAATTCAACATAGAGAAGAAATTTATTGGTGTCAAAAGTCTAGAGAAACATGGCTTAAAAAAGGCAAAAAAAATATATAAAAAGTCTTATTTCTACCAAAATCCAAAGGGAATCCAATTACATCTATAACATTTCAGAGGTAGATGGATCACAGTCAACAAATAAAATGGAAATTTAGAAGGAAGCTGAGAACTTTTTCAAAGGAATCCTAGCTAGTGAAGATTCATCTTCACCACTTCAAGCTGATTTTATCCTTCAAAACATTCCTAACCTGATATTAGATGAACAAACCAAATATCTTATGAAGCAATTATCAAAATAATAAATTAGGGTGGTAGTTTTTTCAACTCTACGAGACAAAGAACCAAGTATGGATAGTTTCATAGGTATGTTCTTTCAAAAATGCTTGTACTTTGTGAGTAGAGATGTTACTCTCATGATGGAAGAAGCCACGAAGCACAAAAACATCTTGAAAGAGTTGAACACCTCTTTCATACATCTAGTCCCCAAAATAAAAAACCTAGCTCCTTTGGAGACTTCAGACCAATTTCTCTTTGTAACATTGTTTACAATATTTAATCTCTAAAGCCATCACTAATAGACTCGTAGAGATAATACCCTCCTTAATTTTTGAAGAGAAAGGCGGCTTTCTTCCTGGGTGTGAAACTTTAGAAGGGGCAATTATTTCCCATGAAGTTATATGTTCCATCCATTCCCACAATATTTTAGCTATACTCCAAACCCAACTCAAAATGGGAAAGGATAATGTAGGGTAAATATATAGATAGTTCCAACAAGAATAGATTTTTTACGGTGGCTGACGAGGCTTTAATTTGTTACAATTTCCCTGTTTAAGAATATATTTCTCAAAGCCATTTCCAAACATTATCCATTCTTTATGATTACCTTTAAGTATTGAAAGAACTAAGAATAGTATATAATATATTGATATATGATTGTGTGTGTTAATAATTTTTTATAGAATATGATAGTAGTTTATGTTAGTTATCATAGTTTATGATGTGAAAATACTATATGGAGAAACTAACCCCTATGCAGCAAGGAAGCAACTACCTGTAGCAAAGTTCATTTGCCAAACTGCACAAAGGAAGTGTTCACCTAAAGTTGAGAACATAACAGCCCATAGCCAGAGGAGGAAGTACCTAAATAAAGTGGAAATGGTTTAGCCATAACCCGTTCCACTCATCAATGGTTTCATCATCAACAATTAAGATATCTATGAAGAATAAGAAGGAATTCATGGCATTAGCAGATTGTGGTTCATTATTATTTGATAATGCTCTGTTATATGTGTTCTCATTTATTTTTTTCTTCTTTATAGTGAATAAGAAGAGTTATAGTAGGACTGTGATATTTGAACCATCTTTGTATAATTAGTTTCCTACTTTTGTTTTGCTTAGACAAAGAATAAGTCTTCTTCCCATATTTGTGGGAAGAATTGACATGTGTAGGATAGAAGTTGTTTAGAAGTTCAAATCAATTAGGAGATTCAGATCATATCTCTATATGTGATAGATTCTGCATATGATAGGGATCTAAAGAACATTTCTATCAGTACCTTTTGTTATCAGTTTGTATTACATCTTCTAGATTCAATAAAGAGTGATAGATTCAATCAATGTGTGATTTATACTTAGGATTTGACTTAGATTCTGTGAGGTTACAATCACCTAAGAAAGGGCTACTTGAGGTAACTGTAGTTCTCTTGTTAATTTAGATTATCAATAGTTTTTTAATTATCATGACTTGTTGAATTAAATATTATTAAAAGTGATCACTGATTCGATTTAGATTGTCACCATGGATAGCTAAATATTATTTGTTTACAGCATAGTTGAATAAGTGTTTGTTACTGCTCAACAAAATTACCTACCCATAGCAACTATTATTGATTAGAGTTTATGACATAGGAGCATCCGAGTCCACACACAATCAGCATCACCCAAAAATATTTTAGGTTTTTAGTTTCAGCTTTAGTTTAGTTTTTGTTGTGCTTTGTCTTCTTTTGTGTTGGTTTTGGTCTTTTGCATTAGGAGGAAAATTCATGTTAAATTCGGCCAAGTTAAGAGCATCATCATGTAGATGAGCCAATTGGGTATCTCCAGTTCCAATTTGGTGAAATTTGGTTGAACATTGGCTAATATATAGCTAGTCAGTGATTTCTCTAGTTTGTGAACTACACAGTTTGCCAACCCGACAGTTTGTCGATGCCTCACTTTGTCGATAAAGATTTAAGGGTTAGACTCAAAGTCTTTATGGTTCTTTGATTTGGACAATCACTGACAAGTTGATGGAGTTGAATCTTCATCAAATGTTATGAGGGAGTATCCATGCCCTCTTATTGTTTTTTTGCCTTTTTAGCATTTGGAGAAGGCATCTTTAGCTTCAAAGGAGATATCTTCATCTTTGGATCATGTTCTACATTAAACTCTACTAGATTTTGGATTGTCACTTTCAACAGTTAGGCCTAGGACTCTTGATTTGAATGTGGCACCTTTTGGTATTAACATGGAGACACATGAGACATTTTTAGATACTTAATACATTTATATCTTTCTTCCTTCATATTCCTTTCAAGAATGGGAAGCCATCCTACATACACCTTTGGTTTTGTTTCTTCCTAAGGGGAGGAATATTGTTTGATAATTATGGACCATATTCTACATCCAATTTTGAGCATTAACCATTAGCACAATTGACTACTTGGGGGTAAGGAGCTACATAGTCTCTATTTTCCTCTCTATTTTGGAGGGGACTTTTTCCTTGCATGGGATTCTTTCTTTTGTGGGGGAACTTATGTCTTTTTCACTCTTTTGGGGATGAATTTTGTCCTATTGAGTTTTCTCCTTTATTTATTTTGTAAGAGGTTATTTTATACATGGTACCTAATATGGCTTTGTAGCTAGGACTTATCTTTGCATATTTCCATCCTTTCACATTTTCCTAAGTTATACTTAAGGGGGGTGTTACTGTGAACAAGATATATTATCTAACTAGTTCATTTATTAGCTAGTTATCTACTTGGTTGTTTTCACATTAGGTTAAGTTTACTTAGTGACATTTTACACAAAATCCCACATTGTTTGTGTTTTTAGTCTCTTGAGTGGTATATCATGTATATACTCACCTATACTTCATTTGTAATCACTCATTTTGGATACTTTGCATTCCCTGTTCAATAGAATATAGTTTATTCTTTCAATTCTAGATTTATGTTCTATATTTCCTTAAGTCATTTGCATCCTAGATGGCTTCATAGCTAGATCTTACAATTCTAAAGGAATGAATCATCGTATAATATATCTTAGTCCTCAATATCACCATTCTTTGTAGTTAATACTTTGAGGCCTAGCTAGTATTATCCTAGATATTTTGACTTGAATTTATATTTTGATGTGTGTGTGTATTGGACTTGGTTGATGTTGAGATTATGGACTATGGATATTATTATTATTTTGATTATGGAAATAAATTCTTTATATTCATGTTAGATATTTATTTATTTGTTTAAAATGAAATAATATGTTTATTTAGTAAAATAATGGATTATAAATTGTTAATGGTTGTATGTTTAATTTCTGTAAAATAAGTATTATTATTTGATATTTTAGATTTTGTAATTATTGATGTTGTTGATGTTGGAAATAAAAAGGGTAGATGAATCTATAAAACTATAATTAATACTATTTTCAAAATCACATTCAATGAAGTTTCCTAAATGAATGCAAATGCAGAAATGTAAATATTGAACTACGAAAAACCTAACACAAGCATTCCAAGGAAAAATCACTCCATTGTTTCCTATCATCAAGATCATGGACAACACATTTGATTGCTCTCAGATTTTTTTAGCACAAATGCAATAAGAAGCTATGATGAACGGATGAAAGTTGTATGAAAAATCCTCTCCCCTCACAATGAAAAGAGAGAGGATTTATATAGATTTTTGGGAGAAGAGAAGTTGGGAAAAGTTTCTATTTGCAATGGAAGATCATTTGAAGTTAAGTGATATGGGTTGGGGAAAGTTTCCATTATGAAGAGGAGAGAGAAAATAGAATTGTCAAGGAGAGAGAGAAGAGTGGAAGATGGGTATGGCAAGTTTATTTAATTAATTAAAATAGGATTTTAATTAATTTGTGGCATATATGAATAAATAAATAAATAATAAATATTTATTTAATTATAGGATGAAAAGGTGGATAAAATTAGATAAATATAAATATTTATTTAATTAGGAGGAAGGATTAGGATAAGGATAATTAAATAAATTTAATTATTTATTCAATTTAGAAGAAAGAGCGTAGAGAAATTTTTAGTGTCTATAGATGTTAGAAGTGTTAAAGTTAAATGTTTAATTGCTTCGGCTATAAGTTTCAAAACTTATTGATGTTTCAAAGAGATTTGGTATGTAGAGTGGCCCAGGTTCCTTAAGAATCGGAGACAAAATCCATAATTCTCAATATTGATTTATTTATTTATTTCTTATAATTTTGTAAGGGGGGGTTTGTGTTGAAAGTATGTGATATTTTATGATGTTTATTTGATTTTGTTTTAATTTGTGAGAAGGGAATGTAAAGAGTTGGGTAAAAGATTTTATTTTAAAAAGGAGGAAATGTGAAGAATTTTCCTTATCCTTGGAAAAATAGAAGTGTTGTAGATTTCTTGGGAGTGGTGATCTTTCTTGATTTTTTACTACTGTTGAATGCTTCTAGAACGAAAAAAGAAGAGGATTTTGGGGTGAAAATGAAGGCTTGATCATTTATTATTGGTTAGAAATAGGTTGTGCATCTTTTTGGTGATATTAGTGGGGCTGATCCTAACTTGGACAACCAAGGTAAGATTGAATTATTGTGAAAATTTAGTGTTCTTCATGTTTTTGTGAATGTAGAGTTCAAGGGTTGTGATAATTTTTGTGAAAATCTGTTTTGTCTTGTTTGAATGTAAGTGGGGATTAGGTATGAAAAAGGGAACTACCCTCCATGTCAGATGAGAGTTTCCCTCATGTGGGGTTAAGGAGGGTGTGGAGCCTCTCTTGGGGTTTTGTGGACTATGTGATGGTGTTGTGGGTTGTATGGTGTTGGGAGATATGGAGAATAGCAGTATGATTTGAAGGGGGATTATGGAGTATGAATGGGAGTTAGAGGGATGTATGATTGGTTGGTGATGAAGGGAGGTATTGGTATGGAGTTGTGTGAAAAAGGAAGTTAACATGTTGTTAGGGTTAGTCGGTAGAAGATATCAATTAAATGCAAATAAAGATTAAACAGAGAAATGAAAATACACAAAATTAATAATAGCAAGAGATGAGTTTTAACATGTTCACCTAAACTCAGGCTACATCCACCAAACAAAGAGTCCAATATTATTATCCAGTAAATCAAACCGATTATAACCAGCAATCCCTGCAACTCAATACCATTGCAAATGCTACAATACAATATATCAAAACCCTAACCCTTAACTACTTTTTATCAAGCCTTTTTGTCGATTATAAAAATAGGGTTTTCTTATGTCGGTCACAAAAAATTAGGATTTTTATGTCGGCCCTAAAAAACCCTAGCGAGGATACATGGCTAGTGTACAGTACTTTCCTGATCAGTCGCCACCTACCAACAATCTCCCACTTGGAGACTGATCAGGCTCCACACCAAACAATCTCCCACTTGGAGACTGATCCTGGATGACACCGTTGCGCATGCAACTCCCACTGGAAATAAGCACCCTGGACTCTACTGTTCTATTTTTATGGTTTTTAGTCTAGAAGACCAACCGAAGCTGAAGACGAGCTCAGCTTCTCCCTTGTCACTGCCTTTGTAAACATATCCGCTGGATTATCATCTGTATGTATCTTTTCCAGCCTTAACTGTCCATTATCCAACACCGACCGAATGAAGTGATACCTCAATTGTATGTGTTTGGTCTTTGAATGCAAGGTAGAATTCTTTGCAAGATGTATGGCACTCCGGCTATCCGTAAACAAATAATTGTTAACCTATTGTTTGCTCAATTCTTTCATGAAAGATTGCAGCCATATCATCTCCTTGCTTTCCTCTATTGCAGCTACATATTCTGCCTTGATAGTGGATAAAGAAACCACCTTTTACAACTTAGAAATCTAACTCACCGCTGTTCCACCTATAGTAAAGACATAACCTGTAGTACTCCACCTGGTATCAATATCCCCTGCCAAATTTGAGTCTACATAACCTGCTAAATCAGTATTAGAGCCCCCAAAACATAAGTGTTTATTGAATGTACCTCTCAAATATCAGAGAATCCATTTTACTGCATTCCAATGCTCTAATCCAGGATGACTCATATACCCGCTAACGACTCCTACAGCATAGGCAATATCTGGTCTCGTGCATATCATGGCATACATTAAACTTCCTACAACTGAAGCATATGGTATCTTGGACATTTTTTTTTCCTCCTCTTATGTCTTAAGACACATCTCCTTAGTGAATTTCAAATGACTAGGCAAAGGTGTGCTGACATCTTTTGCGTTCTCCATGTGGAATCTCTGCAACACCTTTTCAACATAAGAAGCTTGAGATAGAGTCAATTTTTTGTTCATCCTATCTCTATAAATTTTCATACCAAGGATTTGTTTTGCTGCCCCCAAATCCTTCATATCAAATGACTGTGCTAACTGTTGTTTTAACTCTCTTATGTGATCCATGTTAGACCCAGCTACAAGCATGTCATCAACATATAAACATAAAATAATGTAGCTGTCATTATCCAACCTCTTAAAATAAACACAATGGTCAGAATTACACCTGCTGTAGCCTTGCTCAGCCATAAAACTATCAAAATACCATTGCCGAGGTGCTTGTTTCAGGCCATACAAACTCTTCTTCAATCTGTACACCTGTTTCTCCTTACCTTTGACCTCAAATCCTTGGGGCTGTGCCATATATATCTCCTCCTCCAAATCACCATGGAGAAAGGTAGTTTTTACATCTAGCTATTCCAAATGCAAATCTTCAGCAACCACAATACTTAAAATAGTACGAATAGAAGTCATCTTGACAACTGGATAAAACATCTCATCAAAATCAATGCCCTTTTTCTGTGTAAATCCTTTTACAACTAACCTGGCCTTAAATCTTTTCTTACCTCCATCTTCCTCTTTCAGCCGGTAAACCCATTTGTTTGATAAAGCCTTTTTACCTGCAGGTAACTTACATAATTCTCAAGTCTAATTTTTTAGCAAGGACTCCATTTCTTCTTTCATAGCAAGCTCCCACTGAACCTATGTATCTACCTACATAGCTTCATTATACCCTTCTGGTTCACCTGCATCTGTTAACAAAATAGAATACAAAGAGGGAGAAAACCTTTCAAGAGGTCTACTTAGCCTTGTTGACCATCTAACATTCACTGGAGTTTGTGGTATTTCTAGTTGTTGTTGCGGAGCATGAGGAACCACTGGAACATCACTATTTGGAGTATCATCCAGCACCACATAATCTTTTTCTTTCTTCTCATGCTGCTGCAACTGATCTTTGTACAACACCTTCTCATTGAATATAACATCCCTGCTTCTCACAATTTTTTAATTTTTAAAATCCCAAAGCCTATAACCAAATTCATCAATGCCATATCCAACAAAGGTACACTTTTTTTATTTTGCATCCAGCTTGGTTCTATTTTTCAGAATCTACATGTGCAAATGCTTCACATCCGAAGATTTTGAGAAAATAATAACTCACCTTCTTACCTGTCCATGCTTCCTCTAGAATACCACAGCCCAAAGGAACTGAAGGACCTCTATTAATTAAATATATAGCAGTGTTGACAGCCTCTGCCCACATGTTTAAAGGGAGCCCAGCATGCAATCTCATGGTCCTTGCACGCTCCATTATTGTCCTATTCATGCGTTGAGCCACTCCATTTTCCTGTGGAGTCCCTATAACCATTTTCTACCTATGAATTCCATTAAAGGAACAATAATCTTCAAATTCTTTGCTGCAATACTCACCGCCATTATCAGATCTGAGACATTTTAATCTTTTACCCGTCTCATTCTCAACCAAGCTTCTCCATTTCTTAAATGTTTCAAATACATCAGATTTTTGCCTAAGGAAATAAATCCATACCTTCCTAGTTGCATCATCTATGAATGTAACATAATATCAAGAGCCACCAAGAGAAGATACCTGAGCCAGTCCCCATACATCGATATGCACAAGTTCCAACTTTTCATTTTTATTTTGCTTTCCATCCTTGAGAAAACTGACTCTTTTATTTTCCATACACACAACTTTCATAGAAATCCATATTAATACATTTCAGACCTGGTAAAACTTTCTTAGAATGAAGTACCTTCATACATTTTTCACTCATATGCCCAAGTCTGTTATGCCACAGTGTTGTTTCAGAACCTACAACAACTTTTCCAATCTCTTCCTACAAACCTGCAGCAACTGTTCCTGAACCTGTTTGTTTTTTTTCTATAATAGCTAAAGTAGAAGGAACAATATGACCTGTACAAAGATATAAGGTGCCTACTTTCACACATTTTGCTACTACTAAGGTACCTTTTGAAACCTTCCAATTTTTATCAGTAAATGTAATAGTGCAACCTTGTTCAGTTAGCTACCTTGCTGAAATTAAATTCCTACTGAGCCTTGGAACATGCCTTACCTCTTGTAGTTGCCAATGATTCCCATTCTACAACTTAATCTTGATTCCTCCCTTTCCAATAATCTGACAGGGTTCGTTATCTCTCAAATAAACCAGCCCAAAATCCCCTTGGACATAATCAAGAAAATAAATTCTATGGGCTGTAGCATGAAATGAGGCCCCTGAATCTAAAACCCATGAATCATCAACATTGTCTAGGGAAAGAATTAAAGCATCATGTTTAGATTTATTGCTTACCATATTTGCCTCCTTATTGCCTTCTTGTTTGTCTCCTTTATTTTTCTGAGACCAACAATCTTTCTTCAAATGATACCACAACCCGCTCTGATACCACTTGTTAGGGTTAGCCGACAGAAGATATCAATTAAAAGCAAATAAAGATTAAACAGAGAAATGGAAATACATAGAATTAATAACAGTGAGAGACAAGTTTTAATGTGGTTCACCCAAACTCGGGCTACATCCACCAAACAGAGAGTCCAATATTATTATCCAGTAAATCAAACTGATTACAACCAACAATCCCTGCAACTCAATACCGTTGCGAATGCTACAATACAATATATCAAAACCCTAACCCTTAGCTACTTTTTATCAAGCCTTTTTGTCGGTTACAAAAATAGGGTTTTCTTATGTCGGTCACAAAAAATTAAGATTTTTTATGTCGGCCCTAAAAAAAATTCTCAGGGGCTGCGCCCCCGAACCCCGATGAGGATACATGGCTAGTGTACAGTACTTTCCTAATCAGTCGCCACCTACCAACACATGTGCACCAAGCGGGAAGTGAATCCCCCTTCTTCCCCTTTACTAAAATTTTGTGTATGGATTCCATGTGTGTGAGTTCAATGTCAATAGATTATTTTCTAGTTTTTGTTTTAATGTTATTTGAAATCAGCAATGGGTTTTGTTTCCCACTCAGGGGTGGACTCGATTTTATCGCTTCTATGGATGGGTGAAGAGTAGAATTGAGCTGCTCTATTTTGGTGATGTAGGTTCTTATAGGCTGATCTAAAAATGTACTATGTTACTGACAAGAATTAGTCATATGAGGTTATTCTTTTATATATATGACTATACCAATCCCTTATTCTGTTGATCTTTTATGTTTATTGTTCATAATTTGTTGATTTGACAGTCTATCCGGTGGAAAAAGAAAGATAATAGTGAATTCAAGTTCATCTCAAGTAATCTTTTGTCTATTTTGTTTTATATGAATAGTTTGATATCTGCATGTGAACAAATCACTTGTAAAATGTGTTTAAATAATAGATGTAGAAAGTTAATGTAAGATCTTATTAATTTCGTAGTTATGTTGATGGATTTTTGTTATACTTTGTTATCGAATTCTTAGAAGAAATAAATCGATTTCATATGATAATAATTATTTTTATGATTGCAAAATCTAATCTGGTATACGTCTGATTACTATAATGATTTAATGGGTATTAAGATTCATGTGTTGCAAATAAATGATGTTTGTATATATTTTAGCAGCGTCGTGATGCTATCAGACATATTAGAGCATATCGCTTTCAGCAACGACTGTTGTATTGAAGTTTATTGAAAAGAAGATTAAGTTTTTTTAAAATTGTATTTGTATCACTATGGGAGCCATGGGAGCCATGGCTCCCACATTTTGGCATGGTCGGCTATGGCTAGCCAAAGACCGCCACAGGCCCGTGCCGATTCTTGGCCATCAAAAACTGTCAAATGCTATTCTTAGAGTATTCACTGTGCAAGTAGTAACCATTCACTATTGGTATCGATAAATTATGATTTTCAATCACTTTTATAATATATATATAATATGAGATGTATAAAATTCATAAGTTCTTTACGCTATGATTTAAAATACTATGAAATGCTATGACAGTATGTTATTCTGTGACTATATATATATAAATATATGTGTGTGTGTGTCTATCTTGTGCTAATAGAAAATCATTGAATTATATTGTCGGCACTGTTATGGCTATAACCAACAAAGTTATATTAGATAATTTTTGATCTATTTAATATTGTCATTATTCTATATCCGTACTCTCCTTAGTTAGAAAAAAATTAGTATAATTTGAATCAAATTGGTAGATCATGTTAAAGTTATTATTGTCTTTTCTTAATTTCACTCAAAGTTGGATTAATATAATATTACTAATATCTGATTGGTAACAACATTCTTTTGTTTCAGTTGTGGCGGCAAGTCTTCAACATTACTAACATATATATATTAGCATCACTATCTTTAAATAAATTTTTGATCAAGAGTGAGTAGATTATTTCTATTTACGTTCTCAATAGTTAATGCAATCCTTTTTTTATAAATTTAATGTATTTAAATAGTTATTTTATGGGTAGGCATTACAAATTATACATTGTACTAAACATACAAATCCATAAGCTTATCAATATGAACATATTTAGATGTAAATATGCCCACCACAATAATAATCTTGTTGGAGATTTATGAGATTCAACTCCTTCATTAGAGGACATATTTCATTATTAAATAATCTATAGTACAACCTTAGACAAACTAACATATCTAGGCATGCATGTTTAAGGACATCCAATACAACTTTATCAAATCTTGTATTGAATGCAAAAATAAATTTACCAATATTTTTTCAAATACTAGAGAGCTCTTCAAATAACCTATTAGTATCAATTTCATCAACATATTGCTCAATAAAAAATTCTCTCAAGTATATCTCATTGAAATAGAATGATCCAAGAAGTTATTATACCAATCCCTAGCACTACCCCTGAAAGACTAAATTTTTTTTTTATACATCTTTAACAAATGTCTCAAAATCATTCATTAAATTTACAAAGGCATATAGATATAAAGTACTAGATGCTAAATCACTACCATTAAATAGAGGAAAATATTTTTTGATGTCATTGGGTAAGGATTTGGGAAATTATGGATACTAGTGAGGTTAATATTTTTATACTTATTAGAAGGAAAGGGAAACCTTTGAGTTTGAGTAGTTTAATCTTGTGAGTGAACATGTTGGGGCTTCAACTATAATAGTTGTTTCTCAAGCATATTAATATTTTCATAGTAATAGTTGGTTCTTAATAGAGATAAGGGAGGCCATTAGAACTATCAACACTAGAAGGGACAATCCCACTTGAATATAATTGGCTATCTAACTCATTGTGATAATATTTATAAAAATCATAGGTTGCAATAGTGTGAGGACTACACCAAGAATAGTCTTTATACCAATAATCCCACCATGATCCCAATTCAAATAAACTCACTATATGGATAAATAATATAACCATACATACATGCATACATACATACATACATACATACATACATAATACATACATGCATACATACATACATACATACAAGTCATGAATGTATAGTGAAAGAAAACTTTATCCATGAAGTGATAAAAATAACAATAATAAGTACCTAAAGAATTTTCTACCTTTGAAATGTGAAAAAAATGATCATGTTTAGAACTTGATAGTAATAATGGATATTCAAGAAACAATCACTAAAGTTTGCAACCTCGTGTAAAGGACAAATCCTTAAAGATGTAAGATATCCTCAAGGGTAGAATATGGTTAGGTTCATTTCACCACTAACAAAGTCTCACCAATCAAATGACACTTGAGATAGTTGAACAATTTTCAATCCATCCCCACCAATGATGTCATTTATGGCAGTGCCATGTACAAGATGTGAACACCATGCATAAGTGGTCTTTAAATAAATCCCTAGTAATAGTACAATCTATTAGCTCTCAAAACTCCATATCCCACAATCCTGGAGGAGCAACTCTAGAACTAGACCTAGTGATATGTGTCAATATGGATAAGTAGGTAAAAATCATGACTAGATTGTGGGCAATTAAGGGTCATGTTAGCAGGAGGCAAAGCAACAACCAAAACCTACTGTAACTCACCACAAGTGAAGTGCAGAGGACAAGGCTGACATATAAGATGATATTTAGGTTGTTCTATAAAGGACACGTCCCTAACCCCGTATACATGTAATAGATTGTATGATAGAAGAACTAAGAAGAGTAGTAGTATGATAGTAGAATAGATAGAAGTATAATAGAGAGAAAAGACTCAAACTTACCTTTTGTATAGAAAATTAATATAAATACATGAATATGGAGATATAATGATATTGAAGGATCAACTATGTGTTTGTGTGTACCAATGATTTATATGTATGATGTATTCCCACTACACTATGATATTTATTAATGGTGTTATCTATTGTTTTGTCACTCTCATGTTTGGGTTATAAATAGACTTAAAGAAGCATCTAAGGCTCAAATCTCTAGATTGTGTCCTAACATTTCTTGCCAACATTTGGTTTTGTTGTCAGGACTCTAGGTGGAATAGTGAAGAACAAATAAAGATAAACAAGTAAAAAAATTGTGGAGCAAAGGAAAAGAATTGGAAAGATATCAAGAATTGTTTTTACCACTAGTAAATTCTCTTAGGATCTACCCTTGTGAGAGGAGGGAGGCACCTAAGGGGATAAAAATGGGAAGGGGGAAGAATCTTAAAACATAAATTAAAAGATGTAATCATTCAAATTAAGCTAACCATGGGATACATAAGGATTAATGAAATACCATACCTCACACATCTATGGGAAAAGGGGATAACAAGAAATTAAGAGAGATTAGTGACACAATAAAAATTGGAATGGAATTAGACATGGAAGAAAGGAGATTGAAACAAAACTAAGAAAGATAGGAAAGATACCACAAAAGGATGGAAAAAGAAGAAGAGATAGGGGGAGAACACAACATGAAGGTTGTGGAAGAAAAGGGAAAAGATGAGCGTGCCAATGAGAGTGTTGCTGAGTGCACCAAGGTGGGTGCAACCAGACAAAAAACAAAACAAATTTGGTGATAGGAGAATAACATGACAAAAGGGTTGTTTTAGAGATAATAGAGAGTGATATATATAAGAATCCAGGAGCAATCACGATACATATTGATAAATCCAAGGAAATGATCAGCAATTCAACAATAGCACCACTTATAACGACTTTAGGAGAACATGGGAAGAAGACTATAATCAAATCCTAACTCTTCTGCAACTATGTAAATCACCATATGTTCATCCTGAATTCACTAACGTCCAAATGAGGATCAATGAACACTGGGAACCAATAGTAAACCCCATAAAAAATCTCCAACCTTTAAATTTAAATAAGAATATCTCAATCATGTAGTAAATCAGAGTGTGATGAGAACGTGATAAAAATGATTAGATGTGGTAACTAACGATATTGATTCCAATAGCAAAAGATGATTAAGGGATTCAATACTAATAACTAATGAAATGTATTAACAAACAGAAGGACATCCCCTACAATGAAACAACAATTTTAAAAGGTACAACTCCCCGATAAGGAGTCACCCCAAGTTCCATATAAATGAAGAAGAATTTCAATGGAAAAACAAAACAAATAAATAGACACACAAAAAGAAAGACAAGAAGAAATCAAAAGGATTTGCAAAGAACTATTAGGGAAGGAATATTTTGACATTAAATTACAAATATATAAAGGTAGAGAAGGAAAACCCTTCCCACAAAGACAAGCTAAGAAACAACAAAATAATACAAAACAAACATACTGCAAGGAGGATAAAACACAAAACCAACAAAAGATAGATTCACCAATCAAACTATTGATGTTTGGGAAAGATACTATAGAAGAAAAAGAACATGTGTTCATATTAGATTCCACATGGTAAAGAAAAAATATAACATGAGATCAGAATAAACTACTTGATTTTGTTAGAAGCCTGAGAAATGAAGCACTAAATTGGTATAGGAAAACATTCCCTAACCACTACCAATCATTGTATGACATCAATAAAGAATTTCTAAACAATTTTGAATCACAAGAGATACCCACTGAGAGAGTAAGAAAAATTTGGGACATGTTCCAGAAAGAGGGAGAGACTATTAAATATTTTGACAAAAGGTTCAAGGAAATCTCCCACAAATTAGAAGAACCATTGACAGAAATGCAAAAAGTCAAATGGTTTATTTCAATATTAAGCCCTAACATCAGGACATCTCTAGATGGAAAATTTTCCAACTCATACTCAAAAGTGGTAACTTTGGCATACAACATAGAGTTACAAACCTGGCAAAATGTAATGGCCTGCTTTATTTGTAAAAAATAATTATTTTCTTAATTGTGTTATTTTTATTAGATTGTGGACTTTCAGAACAAGATGAAAGATGCAGAAGGGGTATTTTGGTTTTGCATGTATTTGTTTTGCACAAATACAAGGAAATGTAAGACATGCATTGAATACCTAGAAAAACTAGAATAGATATAAATAAAATACCACTAACCCAGATAACAGAATATCTAAATATGAATTACAATCACATACCCAAGTCATGCTTTGCAACTTCATAGGGTTGTAGCTGAACCAGCAATATACTCTCATAGATCATCATCGAAACATCATCAAATGATTATACTCCTTCATATTTTCTACCCTAACCCTAGGTGTCTTGGATTGAATGAGTTTAAAGTCCAAAATGAGGTATTTCTATCCAAACAAGGTACGACACCCAGGTACAGCACATACAACCCCTGTGGTATGTTGATGCAATGAAAACACAGCCCAAAAACTGATATAAACTCTTCAACAAACCTCTGTAATCTGGAGCACTGCTAAAGCCAAATAAAAAGGTGAAAACCCCACTCAAGAATATGCACAAACAACCCAAAGGGAGGTATGGCTAGGTCTGCAATTGTACGGCCTATACTAGGCAAGGTACAACCAGCAAAGGATGGTAAAACAATCAAAAAATCACCTCAAAACCTACACATAACTATGGCTGAAAAAACTATATCTTTTGTTGTTCAAAACTGAATGATATCATGATGAAACTCCTAAAAAATGATGTTCTCTGATGCACAAGAGAAGCCTCTATATGAAGCTCCCAGCTACACTCCTGATGTTGTCTCCCAAGCACAAGAAGAGTGACCTTATAGGGGGCTATGTCCCTACAAAACCCTATTTCCATACCCCAAAGCCATGCTTCAGTTTGCTCAATCAAAATATGTTTTTGAAAATGAGAGAGAGCAAAATGAAGTTAAAAAAAATGTCATTATACCCTCTTGCCTCCAACACCCAAAAGAGAGGGAACTATTTTAAATTTGAAATAAACCCCTTGTCCCTCCATGGAGTGCTCACCCCTCCCTAGCACACAACTTTAAGTTATAACTTAAAGTTCAAAAAAGAAACTTACTTTAGTAATTTATAGTAACCATAGCCAATAAAGTAATATAAGTTAAATATTAAATTTAACTTATACTTCAAAATATAATCCCCTGGCTGTTCTTTGAAGTCTAACTGCAAGTGCTAGGTGCTCCAACTGATAGGCTAATAATAGTAAGTTGGCTAACGCCACCTGATACCTCTTGTCCAACTTACTATAAATAGTAAGTCTTGGAATAATGAGCAAGTTAGGTTCCTTGACCATATCTACTAGCCTACGGGAACCCTGGAATAGGCTAATCACACCAACTCTCTAAATGAGCTAAGGAGGGGACATTACAGTCTGCCCTCAAGCAATTACAGTGCTCGATGCTGGAGAATCTGTTCACTTTCCCAAGTAGCATCCTCCTATGGTAAGTCCCACCACTTCACCAAGTACTCTGTGATCACTTTCTACCTGATGGTCCTCTCCTTGAAATTAATCATTGCCTCTAGAACAAGTACCAACTTATCCTCATCATCCAATGGGGGCAACACTACTGAAGGAGTCACATTATGACCAAGTGCCTTCTTGAGGTGAGATACATGAAACACATTGTGCACTCTACTCCCCTCAGGCAACTCCAGCTAATAGGATACCTCACCAACCCTCCTGGTGACTCTGAATGGGCCATAAAAATGTGGTTTCAACTTCTCTACTCCACTCTTCTTGCGAGTGGACTACCTGTATGGCTACAATCTCACATAAACCATGTCACCCACCTCAAACTCTCGCTCTATACGATGTTGATCAGCATATAACTTTTGTTGATTTTGGACATGCTAAATGTTTTCCCTCAAGGATCTCATTATGTCTTGGCTCTCCTACAAGAAGTCCTTAGCCCTGGGCACTCTACAATCACTTAACAACAAATCAATGAAGCTAGGTGCTTCGTATCCATACAATGCCATGAAAAGTGGCATTCTGATGGACATATGGAAAGTGGAGTTGTAGAAAAACTCTCCCAAGTGCAACCATTTTATTCATCCCTTTTGCTTCCCTGAAACATAATTCTCATGAAGGTATCCCTCCACCCCTTTGTTAACTATTTCCATTTGGCCATCTGTTTGGGGGTGGTAACTAGTGCTAGGAGTCAACTCAGTACCACATAGCTTGAACAATTCTTGCCAAAACAAGCTCATGAACTTGATGTCCCCATCACTTATGATATTATTTGGTACCCCATGAAGTCTAAACACCTCCTTGAAGAATAAATATACCACTTGTAACGTTGTATATCATGCTGAAATGGAAAAGAAATGGGCAAATTTGGTCAAATAGTCCACCACAACAAAAATACAATCCTTGTCTTGCACCTTGGGAAGCCTTGTGATGAAATCCATTAAAACACTCTCCCACTTTTGAGTAGGAATGGGTAATGGTTATATCAGACTAGCCATGTATGTGTTGTTAGGGTTCATGCAGATTAGAGCAATAAACACTAACAATTATATGCAGATAAAATAACCCAAATATAACAATGAAGAACAACACAAAAAGATCAACATAGAAATTTAACGTGGTTCACCCAAAATGGGATACATCCATAGAAACTCGGCCATCTAATGATTTTATTATCCAGTGCAAAGATACATTATTAGTGTACAGCATTTGCATGATCAATCACCACATACCAACATACATGTGCTCATTTTTATTTTTTTGGCACACTTGACACTCATGTACATACTTGGTAATGTCTTCCTTCATCCTCTTCCATGAGAATCTCTCATGGATCTGCCTATATGTCTTATAAAACCTAGGGTGACCAGCCATTAGAGTGCAATGAAAAGATTTGAAAATTTTCTCTCTCAACTTTGGTTCAGACACTAACCAAATTCTCTCCTTGTAGAAGATCAAACCATCCTACACATTGTATTTATCACCATCCACTGTACCATCAAGAATGTTATTGGCAAGGTTGTTCTTTGCATAATCAGCCTAAATATTCTCCTTCCAATCTACTGCTATCTTAGTAAAAACACATAAATGGGTCTTGAATATCAAGAATACTAAGAGGGGGGGTGAATCAGTATTCCATAAAACCTTTCATGCACTTTCACTTTTAACCATTTTCCAAAATTAATTAAACAAAAGTACAATATGCAAATGAATAATAACCACAAAGACATAACACATGGACACCAAGATTTTACATGGAAAACCACAAGGTGGGGAAAAACCACAGAGAGGATTAGATCACAGTATATATAGCAATCTTTTAAAAATGATGATGTTCAGGCTTGGTCACTACATGGGCCTAGAACATACTGGCTCACTGCCATGAAGTACAACTAGGTTTAGGAGGCTCACTGCCTCAACTCTGAACCTAGAAAGATTACAATGAGGGTTGTTAAACCCTAATGGTAGCTCACTACCAGACTCACTGCCAAGTACAAGTGGAATTACATAGGAAATTTAAATACTGCAAAAGCATCTATCATTATGCTAGGGTGCAGTCACTTAGCAACCGGATTCTGAGTCCTAAGTCTTCATCATCACTGATCTCCTATCTCTGCTCTGATATTCTCATGCTCACTTCAACCACTACCTCAAAACCAAAATCCATCAATCTTATATATCTGCATCATGATTTGATCCATAATCAAGTTAGCATCCAAAATATGAAACATGTACATTGAAAGATGTAACTTGTCAGCTCAATCCAATGCATTATATGCTATGCGGACCCAAATCCTTGCACAAGTGTGTTCATATAGGTTCATACAAAACATTTTACCACTTAAGACATTGATCCATACAATAGACCTTATCCGCATGAAGATGAAACATGTCTGTCAGCTTCACCCTTGAGAACATACTTGAACAATTCGATTGTCATATCATAACTTGCACTGTGGACCAAATGAGGCCACAAAAATCATATCCAATGTTCATTTCCAACTACTTGAGATACCTTCAGAACCGTGGAGTAAAATACTTTTGCATGTCAAAATGCAGATCATGAAATTGCTCCTCTATCAAAGAGAAATATTATTGAACTGGAATTCGATACTAGAGAGCTTGTGGAATGTGATATGTTAAACTTCAAAGGCTATAATCCTGGATTTAGGTAGTCATGACATGTCTCTTAGTTTCCTCAGAACCATAGAACAAAATATGTACTTGTAGAGGAATGCGAACCATTATATTGTGCCTTGTTCACTGTCTCTGTTCTACCTCTATTCATCCAGACTTAGATATTTCTTCCAAGTGACTTCCAGAGGAAGTCAGGACTTGATCACTAGAATATAACAACATCAAACAATTATGAACATTATACCTGAGCTACATTTCCAGGTCTTCATCTACGGAAGCACACTAATCCACTTACTATCCCTTACTCTATTTCTTGCCCATACTTCATCATTTTTGCCAACCGGATCTGAATTCCAATAAGACCTTTTGGAGTTATGTCTTCTTGTCATGCTGATGAGATCTCTAAGCCTTGTTTCCATCAATGACAACATAAAAGTCTATACTGGAGCAGTGTCTCTTGCCAACAATCTCTCCCTTTGGCATTGATGGCAACACTTAGTGAAAAATACTTGACTGCTCCTTACTATATACACTTCATTCTCCTACTCCCCCTGAGATGTTTATCCATTTTTCACTTATCTTCTTCTCCCCCTTTGACATCAATGGCAAAGGGTGTGTTTTAGAACCAAAAATTTGTCAAGTCTTCAAAATACTTATGTACTTTGCCGCATATTTACAAGTACAATTTTCATCTTTATATTACATGTGTTGGAGAATGTCTTTGAATATGTTCTTGGTCTATACCAACTCACCACCCTAGCCTTTCTTGGCATTATCCAAAATCTGAATGTGTCCACTGAGTATAAAAACTAGAGTTTTTGCCTTTTGTAACTTTGATGGTGTGGCAGTTTGTCCAGCAAGCTATGCTTCAGCCATAAGCTTAGTGATTGAATCCAGTTTGGGTTTGATCAGTCTTCGCAATTGTCCCATTCTACTCTTTATTTGATACCTTTGATTTATTAAATTATTCAAGTCATTTTGGATGTTGATGACTTGAGTTTCTTTGTTGCTGGTTGATTCATGTATCGGATCAAAATTCTTAGAGATATTCATCAGTTTTTCTTCCAATTCCTTGATCTTTTCTTCTGTCTTCTTTGTAACTTCTGGCCATGATAAACAAAATTTATATACATCACTAGCTTCTAGAATAGCACTCTAAATATTCAGTACCCCATTATCTAGTTGAGCCTTATCATGGGCTATCAGCTTTGTCAACTCATCTAACCTTTTCTCATTAAACTATTGTCTAACTTTTGTTTCAATAGATTTTTCAAGAGATTCAATGTGTGTACTTATAGAATGAATTAGTCCCTTGAGTTGACAAGTGGCAGACAGAGAGGTATCCTTCTGGTATGTTGGCACCAACTTTTCCCAAATGCTGGATGCATCATTTATGAGTTCACTATCCTCAATGTGGGACTTCAAAATCTCTTTTCTTGCTTTGTCTTGGGAAACTGAAGCCAACTTAAACATTTGAACATGAGACATTGTGTCCAAGTTTATTGGACCTTGGATTGATTCAGGCTCATCTAGAACTAATTCTTCTTTTTCCAAAAGCCCTTTTATGTTCCTACTCTAGAGGATCAATATCCATGACCTTGTTTGAGTCCTCCTTTTGTTCATCCTATGCCAAATCCTTTTCAATCTGATGCATCGAAGGGGAACTGGTTTGTACAGTTGGTGATTCTTCTTTTGCAGTCTTCTTCTCTCCAACAATATTATCCATTGTTTGATGTTCTAGAGAGGTAGGAGTTTCCTTTTCTTCAGCTATTTGGTCAACTTTATCTGTCTCCTTTTCCATGTTAACTTCTGGAACAAATGTATTATCATTAACATTATTATTTTCATTGTCACATGTGGTGGGAAGATTGTATTTCTTCATATCTTCCAAGATAATTTCCTCTATTTCTTTTACCACTTTATCAATCTCACCCATCATCAATGAATTCATCCTTATTTTTATTTTGAACTTTTCCTTAGTCTCCTTGGAAATCAGGTCTTCTTCTTCCAGAGTAATTTCTGGACAAAATATTGTTAGCACATGTTGTCTTAGCTCAATATCCTTTGCCCTAGCAGCTTCATTTCTAATGTTCAAATTATTGTCTAGACTTCCAGGGAGATTAGAGATGATCTCAATAAGAGCCCTGTTGAAGATGTTTAAGTATTTCACTATGGCTTCTTCTAAGATTCTCTTATCAACATCATTATATTCATCATAGAATTCAATCATGGGCTTCAAGTTTCCATCCACTGTGATAGCTTTCAACACATCTTGAAGAGATATTGTAGCCTTTTCAACATAAGGCTCTTCTACCTTTTGTCTTTAGCTTGATTTGTCCTTTTTGGAGGACTTTCCTGTAGACAGCCTCAGTTTTCATCTTTTTTATCTCCTGATCTGATTTTGTTTCTTCTTCATCCTTTTCTCCCTCACTGACATACAGTCTTCTTCCCTTCATCTTCTTCCTCTTTGTATCTTTGATAGAGGGTTTCTTTGAAGTATTCTCTATGTTTGTTGATGGTATGACACCAAAGGAGGTAGTTGAGCTCCTAGTAGACCTCTGAACTTTTTCAGGCTTGTCTTGTTTCATCTGTGATTCTTCCAGAACTAGTTCACTCTTTTGTTTTTCTTCTCCTACTTTCTCTACTTTTTCCCATACTTCTCTCAGTTGTTCTTTTGTGATGCCCTATTTTGTAGCAATTTCTTCCACCTCTTTTCTGACTTTCCTAGTTATTTCAAGTTTTCTGAATTCAACATGAAGTTTCATAGATAACTCTTCATAGGTTCCAAACCTTTCTTCTCTGTTGTCCTTGGGTTTGCTCAACATGTGTTGAGCATAGCTATCTAATATCTATCCATCCACTTCATATCCCATTGGCATTACCCAGACTATCCTAGGCTCAACAACTTACATTAGGCATTGATCTTTTGTAACCATAAAATAGATAGTATCCTTATACTTCTCAACAATTTTCCTAGAGATTCTTTCTCTTGACTGCATCATGTCTTGGAAATTTGTTAAGTACCCCCAAAGGGCTATTTTTTTCTCATCAATACTTCCAATTCTATTTAGATGATTTCTAATTTGAACAGTTACTAGTTTACTACTTAACCAGATCAAATTCTTCATGTTGGGTAATTCATTCAAGAAATAGAAGAACAGATAGATAACCAACATACCATACTTGAATGGATAGTTCTTGCTTTCCTTTATCTTCTTCAGATTCTCTAGTAGTTGGATTCTCAGTAGCTCGCACAAATCATAATCTACATTCTCTTTAACCATTTGATAGGCAGTGTATATTGCAGTACCAAAAACAAAGTTCTCCTGATTTGAGAAGTAAACCTTGGAACCTATGAACATTGAGGAAAACTTTACTATAGGATCAGTAATATCATTTATTGTCAATGCCCTTTTGTCAAATTGGGCTATGGTGGCATCTGTAACCATTTGATTCTTGACCAACTTCAATAGTGGCATACCTCCGGTGGAATTTAGTCCAGTGACTGTCTGGATTGTATCCTTTGTTATCTTAAAGGGTTGTCCTTTCCCTAACCACATGAACTCATCATGAATCCTGCTCAGCACATATCGGACCCATTCATCCACTACAAATGTAGGAAAATCTACATATTGGATGAATTTCTTCTCTTCCAGGACTTTTTATTCTTCCTTCAGGTAAAATTGATCATCACTTAAATGGTTTTGATATAAGTCTGTGAATCTGCTACCGCCATGCTCATCTAGGGCAACATGGATATATGCCCTAATGTATTCCACATATAGAACTCAGTATGGTATACCCGAGAATGCACCCATTGGATCAAATTTAGTTGCTTTGTGGGGATGTTTCTTGAATTTAGGTCATTGTCACTCAGTAATATCAACAATTTGTACAGTTGCCATTGTAAAGATTCAATAGATTCATAATAAAGGTTCCAATGGAGAATACCTTGATATGTCAAATTAGGGTTTTCTTTGCCTAAATCACTCTAAGTTCTTTGACTCTTTGTTGCGCCTTGAAATCTAGCTTATTTCTCTCTTGAATGTCTGGAAGCTCGAATGTAAAGTAAATGAGAAGACAAATGACTTGCTTTTTATCCTCCACACTTGACTTAATTGTCATAAATGCTTATTTGCAAAAAGCTGCCTAACTTTTATCTGATAGACACAGTTGATCACAATTGCTCCATAATGCACCGCACTGACTCATTTTCTTCCAGATTTTATCCCAAAGGATTTGTCCTATCAGATTCCACCATATATCTCCATGCTGGATTTCAGCACCAACTTTCTGGCTGGGGATTTAGATTTGTTAACATTGGTCCCCCTGAGCCAGAGCTCTCAATTTACTTCTTGGAGCAAGTATCTACACCAGAGACTGGTGCAGATCCATCCTTGACCTTAGTAACATCTTTCTTGATCCAGATCTGACTCATCTCTTTCTTGGTTTCTACGAGATCAATCTTCTTTTTGCCTTTATCTATTCTCTACTCTGTTTTCCCCTTTTTTGTAGGATAGTCTCTTCTTGTATTTCTACTTCTGTAGAACTTTGCAAAGTATCCAGATTTGTTGCAAATGAAGCAAAAAGAAATTTTTGATCCTTGATTTCTTCTGTAACTAGAAATTGGTCTTGATCTGCACTAATTATCCATATGCCCAAATCTATTGCATGCAAAACACTTTCCATTGAAGAATTGACTAATCCTTGAATTGTTTTGATAATTTCTTCACACACATCTACACTCAATTGCTCTATGACCTATTTTCTTATAGTTGAAACATTGACTAGAGAAAAATGGAGTATTTTGATTTATTTTTCTTCTACACTGAGTAGTCTTATGGCCATACTTATTGCATTTGAAACAATAAGCATTGAAAGATGGGTACCTTTGAGAATTTGGTTGTCTGGTCGGAAGTATTTTAGGTCTTCTTCTTTGTTTCCTCACTAGATGCTCTCTGCCTCTTCCTTCTTTAGATCTAACTTGCCCTGAATTTGAACTTTCTCCCTTTTCAAATCCTAAGCCTTGCTTATCATCTGGATACTTTTGACTGCCCAGCAACTCATCAAGTTTTGCAGAGCTTATTTTGAATTTTTCTCTGTAGATGTTGGCTACTTCTAGATCAAATTTTAAGAGCAGAACTTCATTCCCTAGTTTTTCACATTCCTCTGATTTATCCTTCACAACCTGATTCATATATTCCTCATTCCTGGTCTTTTCTTTAATGACCCTAAGAAAATTCTCTGTGGATTCACTTTCTTGTTTTAGTTGCTCAAATAATTATTTCCTTCTTTCCTAAGATTTATTGAACTGCTCTTTTAATTTTAGAATGCAATCATCAGCTTCTTTGATACTCTCCTCTAAACCCTTGATATCAGCCTTAGAGTTGTCAAGATCTTCTAGAGCTACTTCAAATTGCTCATTATTGATGTATACTTGATTTCCAATCTTAATGTTTCTAGGAGGATTTGCTTCAGGATAACTAGGATGCCTTGGTGCTGCCATGAGTGTACCTTTCCAGATCTTCCTCAAGTTATTAGGCTTCTTCCAAGGAACCTTGCTCTGATACCAATTGTTGAATATCAGGAACACTGAGAGGGGGTAGGGGTGAATCAGTGTTCCATAAAACCTTTCATGCACTTTCACTTTTAACCATTTTCCAAAATTAATTAAGCAAAAGCACAATATGCAAATGAATAATAACCACAAAGACATAACACATGGACACCAGGATTTTTACATGGAAAACCCCAAGGTGGGGAAAAACCATGAGAGGATTAGGTCTCAATGTATATTGCAATCTTCTACAAATGATGATGTTCAGGCTTGGTCACTCCACAGGCCTAGAACATACTGGATCACTGCCATGAAGAACAACTAGGTTTAGCAGGCTCACTGCCTCAACTTTGAACCTAGAAATATTACAATGAGGGTTGTTAAACCCTAATGGTAGCTCACTGCTAGACTCATTGCCAAGTACAAGTGGAATTACATAGGAAATTTAAATACTTCAAAAGCATCTATCAGTATGACAGGGTGCAGTCACTTAGCAATTGAATTCTGAGTCTTGAGTCTTCATCATCACTGATCTCCTATCTTTGCTCTGCTATTCTCATTCTCACATCAATCACTACCTCAAAACCACAATCCATCGATCTTATATATCCACATCATGATTTGATCCATAATCAGGTTAGCATCCAAAATATGAAACATGTACATTGAAAGATGTAACTTGTCAGCTCAATCTAATGCATTATATGTTATGAGGACCCAAATCCTTGGACAAGCATGTTCATATAGGTTCATACAAAAAATTTTACCACTTAAGACATTGAAATATACAATATACCTTATCCGTGTGAAGATAAAACATGTATGTCGGCTTCACCCTTGAGAACATACTTGAACAATTTGACTATCATATCACAAATTGCACTATGGACCAAATGGGGCCACAAAAATCATATCTAATGTTCATTTCTAACTACTTGACACACCTTCAGAACCACGGAGTAAAATACTTTTGCATGTCAAAATGTGGATCATGAAATTGTTGCTCTGTCACAAAGAAATACTGTTGAACTAGAAGATGATACTAGAGAGCTTGTGGAATGTGATCTATTGAACTTTAGAGGCTATAATCCTAGATTTAGGTAGTCATGACATGTCTCTTAGTTTCCATAGAACCATAGAACAAAATATCCACTTGCGGAGGAATGCATACCATTATATTGTGCCCTGTTCACTATCTCTGTTGTACCTTTGTTCATCCAGACTTAGATATTTCTTCCAAGTGACTTCCGGAGGAAGTCAAGACTTGACCACTGGAATATAATAACATCAAACAATTATGAACATTATACCTAAGCCACATTTCCAGGTCTTCATCTGTGGAAGTACACTGATCCACTTACTGTCCCTTACTCTATTTCTTGCCCATACTTAATCATTTTTGCCAACCGGATCTGAATTCCAATAAGACCTTTTGGAGTTATGTCTTCTTGTCATGCTGATGAGATCTCTAAGCCTTGTTTCCATCAATGACAACATACAAGTCTATACCGGAGCAGTGTCTCTTGCCAACAATGGGGTCTCCTAGATAGTGCATCAGCCACCACATTTCTTTTTCCCTTGACATATTCAATGTCAAAATCGTATGCTTGAAGTTTGCTAACACATTTCTGCTATCTCTCACTCAAATCCTTATGATTAAGGAAGTATTTCAGACTGATATGATCAATTTTAACAATAAATATGCCCCCAACAAGATATTGTTTGTACTTAGCCAAGGTATGCATTATGGCTAACATTTCTTTATCATATATTGAATAAATTCTCTCACTTCTCTTCAATTTTCTACTCTTAAAAGCAATCAGATATTTTTTTTGCATGAGGACATCCCTTATACCATCACCAGAAGCATCACATTCAAGATCAAATGGCTTGGAAAAATTAGGAAGTGCCAAAACAGGGCAGGAGCTCATCAACTTCTTAAACTAATCAAATGAATTATGTGTTGATTATGACCAAGAGAATGCACCTTTCCTAGTCAAATCAGTAAGTGAGGTATTAACCTATGAAAATCCTTTCACGAACCTTCTATAGAAACTACACAATCTAAAAAATCCCTTAAGCTGTGTCAAATTAGTGGGTGGTGGCCAATCAAGTATTGCCTTGATTTTATCAGGATCCACATGAACTCCATCAGCACTGATTATATGCCCAAGATACAACAACTCTATCATCCCAAACTCACACTTGGACTCTTTATTAAAAAGTGACTCACTCTCAAGAATACCCAACACCTAATCCAAGTGTTTCAAATACTCTTCCCATGATCTACTATAAATAAGGATGTCATCAAAGAAATTAGAACAAACTTACACAACTATTTGCTAAACACCATGTTCATGCATGACTGGAAGGTGGTTGGAGCATTTGTCAAACCAAAGTTCATGACAAGAGACTCAAAATGTCCAAAATGACATCTGAATGTAATCTTCTCCACATCCTCCTCCCCGACTCTAATCTGATGGTATCCCGATCTCAGGTCTATCTTGGAAAAGTATACTGCACCATGCAACTCATCAATCAACTCATCAATGCATGGGATGGTATATCTATTCTTAATTGTTTTCTTATTAAGTGCCATGTAATCCACACACATACACATAGTCTCATCCTTCTTCTTCACCAAGACAACTGAAGAAGCAAATGGGCTCTTGCTTGGCTGAATATGTCCAATCTCCAAGAGCTCCTTTATGGTTTTCTCAATCTCATCTTTGAGTCTCTTGGGATGCCTATAAGGAGTAGTAATCACTGGCTTAGTCGCCTCCTCTAATTCTATCACATGCTCAATGCCTTTGTCAGGAGGCCTACCTAGAGGAAGACTATCAAAAACATTACTTCTTTTGGAAAGAAGCTCCTATATCTCTGGAGGATAATATCTCTTAACCTCCTCTGTAACCATGGGCATAATAACACACTCTACAACCCACTCTACTTGATCATTCTTGAAACTTCTCTCCATTCATTTGAAAGACACCACACGTGGTCCTCCATTTGACAAACCCCTCAAGACCATATTTCTCCCTTCTGATTCAAGAATTTTAGTTCCATGGTCTAAAAATTAAGAGTGATCTCTCCCAAAGAACGTAGCCACAAAATCTCCATAACTACATCTGAGTCTCCAATACTAACCACATAGAAATCCTCCTTAATCTTATAATCCCCAAAATGTGTACTTAACTGTGGGACCATCTTAGTGCAATTGATAGTGAAACCATCAGCTACCATTACCTGGAAACCACTCATCTCTTGAGTTTGAAGGCCTCCACGTGTTGGAAAGAGACACTACTAGGCATGATAGGTGTTGTCATTGATGGCAACTAAGATCATCTCAATCATCCACATAACACAATTTGTTCACATCGGAAGTCAGAATCAGAATGTGTCTAAGTCCAAGAAGTCAGGAACAGAGCAGGTGACAAGGTCCAGTATCTTGGTCCAAATCTATCCAATGGAAATGTATGGTTTGCTACAAATCTGAGGTAATTGGAAGCATTGTCAAGACACTCTAAATCTAGAGTTTCATCCTCCAGAGATGAAGGACTCAAAATATATTAGATTATGAGTTTCAGGTTCCAGTTTGACAAAACAAATAGAAGAAGAATAGGCTGACCTTGTGAATAATCTTATTTCTAGATATATAGAAGTTGTTTATTGGGCAATGTGTGATAATCAGTGATGCTAGCTGACATGATTGATGATTTGTGAAAGCAAGTTTTGATCCACATCTCATATTATGTATGGATCTAGCCGACAAAGCAGAGTACTCTACAAAGTTGTAAATGTTCTGGAAGCCAAATGGTAAAATGATTGTAGATCATTTTACGGATATATATACCCAGTGGAATTGGATGATTTTGGTGTGTGTGTGTGTGTTGTAACTATGGAGTAATTGCAAAAAGAAGCAGAGATCAAAGTTTAAATGCTAGTAGAGTGGTAAGAGGAGGAGAGTAAGGATGAAGTGTATCAAGTCAGTTTTCTATGGTTAATTGGAAATGAACTCCAACATTGATAGATTCCAAATATCAGTTCAAAATTATTGTAACTCTTCTTTCTTGTAGGCAGTGAGCCTTATTTTGAGCAGTGAACTCTGGGCAGTGAGCTTGAATGCATGTGCATTCCCCATTGTAATACTTTTAACAGAGTATAATCCTTGTGGGTTAAACTCCGCTGTGGTTTTTCCCTTAACTGGGTTTCCACATCAAATATCTTGGTGTCAAGTGTACTATTTATGTTTCTACTCATGTGTTATTGATTAATGCTGAAATGTTTACATCATTGATTTGATTATAAGTTGATTAAGATAAATATATTGTTAAATTGTGTGACAACTGATTCAACCCCCCCATCTCAGTTGTCTGGACCTAATTCAACAATTGGTATCAGAGCAAGGTTCCTTAAAAGAAGCTTAACAACTTGAGAAAGATCTTGGAAGGAGTTTTCAATGGGTTCACTTAAAGATCAACTTCAGCTAGCTCTAAAAGATCTTGATCAATCCAAAGTAGAAATATCTAATCTGAAAGATGAAATCAAGGATGTTGATGATACCATTGAAATGTTAAAAGATAAATTAAAGAAGTCTTTGGGAAGGAATAAGTAGCTACTTCTTCAATTATCTAGTTTAACTGAAGAAAATGGCATGAATGAAGCCTTGGAAGAAAAGACAAAGGAGTGTGAGAAGCTGTCAAAAGAAGTTGTTTTAAAAGCTAAGATGGAATCTGGGGAAATGAGGTTTACCAAATAAATTGAGCAAAGAAAGAAGACTGAAGAAGATTTGAATCAAACTCTAAGAGAAAGAACTGATGAATGCTACAGATTGGACAGTATTGCTAATCATCTAAAATTTGATCTACAAGAAAGCAGAGACAATGAAAGAGATCTTAAAAGACAAATTATCATTCTCAGACATGATCTAGAAGTTGCAAATGAATACCAGGAGAAGTTCAAAATAAGTTCAGCTAAACTTGAAGCAATACTTGAGGGTTAGAAAAGGGTTGAAGACAAGCATGGTCTTGGATATGAGAAAGGTGAAAGCTCTGGATCTGGACAAAGAAACTCTCAACTAAGGAATGAGAGAAACAGACCTAGAAGACCTCCAATAAGATAGCCTAATGCTCAAAGGTATCCATCTTTCAATGGAAATTGTTTCAAGTGCAATAAATTTGGTCATAACGCCACTCAATGCAGAAGTAGAGTAAATCAAAATAATCCATCCTTCTCTGGACAATGCTTCAATTGTAAGAGGTATGGTCATAAATCCAATGAATGTAGAAGTATGATAATGAATAACTCATCAAATAGAGGAAATAGGAATTCTTTCAATGGCAAATGATTTGCATGCAATAAATTTGGACATATGGCCAATCAATGCAGATCAAGAGGAAATCAATCAACTGGGCAAAGATATGTTGTGTGCTTCCATTGCAACCGATCCGGTCATTTTGCAAAATTCTGCAGAAGTAGGACTAATGAAAGAAGACGTCTGGTGAATAGAAAACTGGATGAGCAGAGACAAGACAAAGGTAAAAGAAAAATTGAAGAGAATGAGATCCAGAATGAAACAAGTGAGACATGGGTCAAGAAAACAATTGTGAACCATACTGATGGGTCTACACCAGAATCCAGTGTAGATAATTCCTCAGGGAATTAAATTAGGAGCTCTGGCTCAGGCGGAGCTGCAATAAAAATCAAAATCCCCCAGCCAGTAAGTAAGTGCCTGAATCTGGCATAGTGAGAAAAGAGATCTTGGATTGTTTTAGATCATTTGGAAGGATTTCTGAAAGAAAAAAGGTGGATATGGCAAATTGCAGAATAATTCATGAGAAACTGTTCAACAAATAGAGTAACTAGATGTACTAGGGTAGAGCATTTATTACAAAGACAAATTAATCGTTGTGGAGCATTAAAGGGTCATTCATTCCCCAGACAAATCACTTTGCATTAGAAGAAAGCAAGAAGTGAAGGAGTGAATGAAATCTAAGCTGAGAATTCTCAAGAATTGAAGTACGAAGAGGATCCTCAAGCAAAACCCTAACCTGTGGAACAAGGTATTTCTATTTTCTATGAAAACTCTTGGATTCTCAATCTCTGCAAATGGATACACCTTTAGTTGTTGATGTCACTGAAAGGCCCCATCCTAAATTTAAGAAGCATCCTTACAAATCTGTTGAAGTTGAACCGCTAGGCACTTTTTTATGTGTTCCATATGGGGTTTTAAATATTGAAGACATTAGGGCATACATCCACTATAACATGGATGAATTTGGAAACCTGAAACTCTTGGATTTACTCAACAACTACTTAACTGATGATAGCCATAAATTGAAACCAAAATACAAAGCCCTAGAAAGAACACACTTTCTGCAAGTCATTAGGTTTCTGATTATTGATGAAAATGAATGGGTTTGGTATCTATTGATCTGAATACATAATGAGTTCATGTGGCTATTGAAACCATTTAAGATTACAAAGGATGTTATCAAGACTATAACTGGGTTAAATTCCTTCGGCGGATTACCCATGTTGAAAGCCATGAAAAACCAAACAGTGACTGAAGCTACCGGTGCCAAGTTTGACAAAAGGGCAATCACCATCAATGATTTCATAGAACCTAATGTTAAATTTGCCTCCATGGTGATTGGGTACAAGATTTACCATTCAAGCAGGGAAAAATCTATCTCTGGAATGACAATATATGCAGCCTATCAAATAGTAAAGGAGAATGTTGATTATGATCTTTGCGAACTACTACAGAATCAGTTGATTAAGAATATGAACAAAATAAAGAAAGATAGGAAAAATTCCTTCAAATATGGTTCCTTGATTATATGTTTGTTCTTCTATTTTATGAATGAAGTACCTAAAATTCAAGGGGCGCATTGGACAACTGACAGGCCTATAGCATGGCAAATAAGAGATCACCTTCTTAGTCTTAGTGACTCCCAAAAGACTACCATTTGGGGCTACTTCCAAAGTATAATGCAAGTAAGGGAGAGAATCCCTAAAACAATTGTCGAGAAGTATGAAAATGACATATGTTTCATGGTCGGCATAGATCAGTGCTTGAGGGAAGTTGTAGAACTAAGGACAGTTTGGATAATGCCTATGGGTTATGAGGTGGATGAAAGAGTTTTGGATATGTATGCTCAGCATCTTCTGAGCACACCTAAAGATACCTTTGTGGAAAGGTTTAGAACTTACAAGGAACTGAGTCTAAAATTGCATGTGGAACTCAGACAGCTGAAGACCAAGAGGAAAGTATAGAGGCAAGTTGAAAAGTATGCCTAGAGCATTGGCCTAACCAAGGAAGCAATGAAACAAAATAGAGAAAGAATTGAGAAGGCTAAAAAAGAAAAATAGGACAAGAAACAAGAAGATGCTCTAGTGGAACCATCCTTCACCTCAAGGACTACTAGAAGCTCTACTACTACTTTTATTCCTCCTAAAAATGCAAAACCAGAAGTCAGACCATCCGATGAAGCAAGTAAGAGAAAGAAAACAAAAGCCATAAGAACGAGTGTGGGAACAAAAGATGATGAGGAGACAGAGACAAATGAAGAAGTCAAAGAAATAAAATCCAAGAAAGCCAGAACTTTGAAGACTTCTGAAGTCCAGCCTTCTGGAAGCATTAAGACCGGTAAAAAGCAAGTAACTGGTAAGGTCGCTATGACTATTGATGAAATTGTAAAAACAATCACTGTTCATTGAAACTTAAAGCCCATTAGAGTTTACTATGATAATTTTGATCAAGCAAATAAGAAAATTTTGGAAGATGTCATTATCATATACTTGAACAAGTTCAATAGATCCCTATTGGAAATTTTACAAGAACTTCCTAAAGGTTTAAGGTACTAGAAATGAGGAAAGAAACAACCAAGGCTAAAGATCTAGAACTCAGAGAGTATGTCCTTTCTACTTTGTGTCCTGTAATGACTAGAAGAGAAGCAGATGAAATCCTCAGAGAAGTTAAAGAAAAATTTAGAAGCAAGGTTCAGATGAACAAGCTAATGCTTAGTAAAACTGACGAAATTGTAAAAGAAACAAAGGAAATTTTGAGAATGGCCCTAGACAAGAATAAATATTATTTTTTTTAGAGAAACAAGTTGAAGAAGAAGAGATTAATAAGGGAATTGTTGACCGAGGCGTTAATTTACATCCTCTAGAGTTAATCTATGAAGAGACTAATGTTGGATTTGATTCATCAAATCTGAATGTTGGAGAAGTTCAGGAAAAGAACATCACTAAGAAGCAATCTAAGTTTGGTGAAGCCCTCTATTCTAGAAGAGGAACAAGTCATTCAGGAGGACATAGAAATGATAGACAAAATAATTGATGCAGAAGAAACTCTTCCACCTGATCTTTCTGGAAAAGAAGAGGATATTGCTGCTATACAGACCCCTCTGGATCAGATAGTGAGTGGTGAAGATAGAGAAAAGATTTCACCTATAAGTGATATAAGAAATGATAAAGAAGAGGAAGAGAAGGAAGAAAACTAAGAAGACAAAGCAAAATAAGATGGTGCAAATGTTGAAGCACCTAAAACAAATGCTAAAACTTTTGATGAACAAATGAATGATTCAGAAAATGTTGCAAGAGACACTACAGATGTAGTGAAAAGTCTTCTTGAAAAAGAGATGATTGAGCTTGATGAGCCTGAACTACTCCAAAGTCTAACCAATCTATATGCTCTCTCTCCCATTCAATTGATGAAAATAGCATCATTCACCCAAGTAAAGGCTAGACAAAAATTGTTAAAATCCCATATGGAGGATAATGAACTACTGGGGCTTGCAACCAGGATTTTGGAGAAGTTAATGCCTTCCTACCAAAAGAGTCCATCTGTTTCCCCCTCTGGACATCTAAAAAATTTGGTAAGTTTTGTAAATACTCATTTTGAATCCTTTGAAAAATCTGCAGAGGCAAAAGTCTGGAAAGAGTTTCTGTATAAGAAATTTAGTGAAGCACAGAATCTAATAGGAAATGATAGGATGATACTTGGCATTAACATAACGAGTATTCAGAATGCTTTAAATGATGGAAGATATATGTACAAATTCTATCTATCATGGCCTAAAATTAGTGAGGATATTGAGAAGAAGATAAAGGAGCAAGAACAAAAATTGTCAAATCTTTCTCAAATTTTTTATCCTCTAACAGTTTCACCTATAAGTTAGAAATGGCAAGTAATTAGCTTGACAGATGAGATAAAGAGGCTCGGTAAAGAAAAAAGTAACATTATGAAGAGAATCTGTGAGCTTCGGGAATTGATTGTTCCCAAGTTAGAAACCATGTTTAATGCCTTATCAGAAGCTCGGACTGCACTTCAGACAAGTAATCCTTCAGATCTGACAAAGGCAAAAGCATATGCATTTTTACTGAGTGGACACATCTCTATTTTGGATGGAATAAAGGGAACTTGAGCCTCTAAATTTTTGCAATTGAAAAATAGTTTTGCAGATATTCTCAAGTTCGTGTGAATAGAAATTAATGACTAGTTGTACATATGCAGTCCTATATAAAAAAATTTGGAGAATTTTGTCTTGCGGACCCCACCCTTTGGATGGATGTCAAAGGGGGAGTGAAGATCAATGAAAAATGATGAATCTAGCTAAGGAGGAGTACTGAGAAGCAGTGTGAATAATAGTATGGAACACAAGCTAAGGGGGAGCTATTCCAACACTTAGTCATTTTTCACTAAGTGTTGCCATCAATGCCAAAGGGGGAGATTGTTGGCAAGAGACACTACTAAGCATGATAGGTGTTGTCATTGATGGTAACTAAGATCATCCCAATTATCTACATAACACAATTTGTTCACACTGGAAGTCAGAATCAGAATGTGTCTAAGTCTGGGTAGTTAGTAATAAAGCAAGTGACAAGGTCCGGTATCTTAGTCCAGATCTATCTGATGGAAAGGCATGGTTTGCTATGGATCTAAGGTAATTGTAACCATTGTCAAGACACTCTAAATCCATAGTTTTGTCCTCCAGAGATGAAGGACTCAAAATATATTAGCTTCTGAGTATCAGGTTTCAGTTTGACAGAACAAATAGAAGAAGAACAGGCCGACCTTGTGAATAATCTTATTTCTAGATGTATAGAAGTTGTTTATTGGGCAATGTGTGATAATTAGTGATGGTAGCTGACATGATTGATGATTTGTGAATGCAAGTTTTGATCCACATCTCATATTATGTATGGATCTAGCTGATAAAGTAGAGTACTCTACAAAGTTGTAAATGTTCTTGAAGCCGACTGGTAAAATGATTGTAGATCATTTTACAGATATATATACCCAGTGGAATTGGATGATTTTGGTGTGTGTCTGTGTGTGTTGTGACTATGGAGTAATTGTGAAATGAAGCAGAGATCAAAGTTTAAATGCTAGCAGAGCGGTAAGAGGAGGAGAGTAAGGATGAAGTGTATCAAGTCAGTTTTCTATGGTTAACTGGAACTGAACTCCAGCATTCATAGATGCCAAATATCAGTTCAAAATTATTGTACCTCTTCTTTCTTGTAGGTAGTGAGCCTTCTTTTGAGCAGTGAGCTTTGGGTAGTGAGTCTGAATGCATGTGTATTCCCCATTGTAATACTTTTAACATAGGATAATCCTTGTGGGTTAATCCCCACCATGGTTTTTCCCTTAACCAGGTTTCCACGTCAAAAATCTTGGTGTCAAGTGTACTATTTATGTTTCTACTCATGTGTTATTGATTAATACTAAAATGTTTACATCATTGATTTGATTATAAGTTGATTAAGAGAAAGATATTGTTAAATTGTGTGACAACTAATTCACCCCCCTCTTAGTTGTCCAGACCTAATTCAACACTACAAACAACCAAGCCCTGATAAATAAAATTATGAGTAGCTCTGGCATCAATCAAAACTATCATTCACTGCCCCTTAAGTACTCCCCTAATGCAAAGAGACTCATTTTTTTGAAAGCTATGGAGTTGTGCTCGTTTCACATCATTCTCCTCTTCCTTTCGAGTTCCTTTTCACCCTCACAATCTTCATAATCAATTTGCTGGTCTAAAATTTCTGATGCACTTTATACACCAAATTAGTACTCAATTAGGAGTGCCTTCACCTTATCTAAAAATTTATGGCCTTTGGTCAAAGGCTCCTTGCATGTGAAGCATAAACCCTTCCTCCTAAGTTCATTTAAGGTCTCATTGTCAGTCGTGGTATATTATTTTTTTGGTTGTTCTGGTTCTCTGGTTATATGTTTCTTGTCCTTGTCTTTCTTTTGAAGGAAACCTTTTAACTAGGATTTGCATTGTGAAGTGGAAGTATCTATATCTCAAGATTTCTTAATTGCTTCATGAAGATTTGGTGGATTGAATGCCTTGATCCATCCCTTCAAAGGTTCTGACAAACCATCAATGAAGAGTACAATAAGTCTCCTCCCAAAAATATATGTCACCAATATAGATAACTGCTGAAAATCAGCCACATAAGCATCTACTGTCCCCCACTGTTTTGGTTGTACTAGCTCCTTAAAGTGCAACTCTAGATCCTTTTTGTCAAATCTCTTGATTATCCTTTTAGTGAACTTGGCATATGATGTGATTTGTACATGTCCCAATGTGATCATGTTGTGGTGCCACCATTCATGAGCAACTCCATCTAGATACATGGCAGCATATTTTATGGATTCCTCTTTAGGCATAGGATTAAGTGTGAATAAGGTATCAACTTTTTGAACCCATGCATGAGCTGATGTCTTCCTGGAGCCATCAAAGTAAGGGAGACTAAGCTTCCCAAGCTTCCTATGCAATTCATTGTGCTACTCTCTATTGCCTCTATTAGGCATATGCCTCATCCTAACATCCATGTAATCATGGAGAGATATGTCATGCTAAAAATTAGGCCCTACATCTACCCAATCCTATTAGAATTGATCCTGCATTTCAACTAGTGTGAGATTATTCCCTGTTGGTGGTTCAACTCTCAGTGGAAAAATTGGCATAAGAGGCCTCGCTACTGCTGCTCCCCATTGTGGATCCTCTACCTTGGGTGGATTATGGCCATTCCTCAGGTCCCCATTACTCCAGTTATTGACTGCCAATAAGGAAATCGCATCAACCAACTGAGCCATGCACTGATTTGATTGCTCCTGACTTCTAATCAGGGCATCCAAAACAAGTACAGTATGATCTGGTTCTAGATCTCTATTATCCATATTTTCTGAATATGCTAATTTTTGTTCCTCTGTGTTAGAAGGCCAATGTTCCCAAAGTTATTCTCTTTTCCTCTATCTTCCTCGATATATCCTTTCTCTATCACTGATGCTCTTAGAATTTCATTACCCACTAGATGGCAAGAATATTTGAGCTCTGATACCATTGTAATGGGCTACCTTGTTTGTAATTTTTCTTTTTATTTTCTTAATTGTGTTATTTTTATTAGATTGTGGTCTTTCAGAACTAGATGGAAGATGCAGAAGGGGTTTTTTGGTTTTACATGTATTGTTTTTGTACAAATACAAGGAAATATAACACATGCATTGAATATCGAGAAAAACTAGAATAGATATGAGTAAAATACCACTAACCTAGATCATAGAATAGCTAAATATAAATTACAATCACATACCCATGTCATGCTTTGCAACTTCACAGGACTGTTGTAGTTAAACCAGCAATATAGACTCATAGATCATCATCAAAACATCATCAAATGATTATACTCCTTTATATTTGCTATTGCACTGAAATACCTAACCCTAAGCACCTTGGATTGGATGTGTTTGAAGCCCAAAATGAGGTATTTTTGTCCCAACAAGGTACCATGCCCAGGTACAACATGTATGGCCCCTATGGTATGCTGATGCAATGAAAACACAACCCAAAACTGATATAAACTCTTCAATAAACCTCTGTAATCTGTAGTATTACTGAAGCCAAAAAAAAAGTGAAAACCCCACTCAAGAATATGCACAAATATCCCAAAGGGAGGTATAGCTAGATCTGCAATTATACGGCCTATACTAGGCAAGGTACAACCAGCAAAGGATGGTAAAACAATCCACAAATCACCTCAAAACCTGCACATAACTATGGCTGAAAAGACTATATATTCTATTGTTCAAAACATAATTATATCATGATGAAACTCCTAAAAAATGATGTCCTCTGATGTACAAGTGAAGCCTCTATATGAAGCTCCTAGTTACTCTTCTGATGTTGTCTCCCAAGCATGAGAAGAGTGATCTTACAGGAGGCTATGTCCCTGCAAAACCCTATTTCCATATCCCAAAGCCATGCTTCAGTTTTCTCAATCAAAATATGTTTTCACAAATGAGAGAGAGCCAAATGAAAATAAAAAAATATCTTTATACCCTCTTACCTCCAATGCCCAAAAGAGAGGGAACTTTTATTATTTTAAATTTGAAATAAGCCCCTTGTCCCTCCACAGAGTGCTCACCCCTCCCTAGCACACAACTTTAAGTTATAACTTAAAGTTCAAAAAAGAAAGTCACTTTATTAATTGAAAGTAACCATAGCAAATAAAGTATTATAAGTTAAATATTAAATTTACCTTATACTTCAAAATATAATCCCCTGGTTGTTCCTCAAACTCCAACTGCAAGTATTGGGTGCTCCAACAAATAGGCTATTAATAGTAAGTTGGCCAACGCCCCCTGATACCTCATGTCTGACTTACTATAAATAGTAAGTCTTGGAATAACAACCAAGTTAGGTTCCCTAACCATATCTACTAGCCTACGTGAACCCTGGAATCGGTTAATAACACCAACTCTCCAAATGAGCTAAGGAGGGGACATTAAATGGAAAAATGACAAAATTAAGGAAAATATCGAGATAAAAAAAATAAATTAGAACTAGCACAACTAAAACTCAAGAAAGAAATCTTAGAAAGGAAAGAAGTAAGCCCACAAAAGTGTTGGTATAAGGTGCCATTAACCTTGTAAATCCCAATATTGTATTTATTCCATTTATTATATGTAATTTGTAATTATCCATGAGGAGATGTACTAGTTTCACTGGCAGGGGTAATTTCAGAGTCACTGGAGGTTATTAAGGAGTCACATTTACTGTTGGCAAATGTAAAAACTCAAACTAAATCAAGGTAGGCATGCTCCCTTGGAGAATATACTATTTTTGGCATGTATGACCACTATCATAATGTTTGGTAAGTGAATCTATGACAGCTGCAAGTTGTCGTAAGATTCTAAGATTCTATGATGCATATGATGGATATGTTAGTTGTATATTTGCTATTTTTAGCGTAAAGTTCCTATCTTGGAAAGATACTCTTTTGTGGAATCTATGATGGTTATGACACATCATAAGATACTGTAAGAGACCAGATTTAGTCTTGGGCACCCAACCTTTGCATGGTTGTTTTTTGGACAAGTGGAAGGTGCTTGTAAGATGACATTTAATGTTTACAGGTTGGAGAATCTTAGGAGAGAGAAGGTGAATGCCTAGAATGAGTTGGAAAACATTTATATAAGCATTTTCCATATATGTGTTGTTGCATTATAGATTTTAGGTACTCAGGTGCTGCTGGAATGTTGTCAGATTGAAGACTTGTGGAGAGAGTTGTGTAGTTGATGTATTGTACAGATCTTTTACAGATTAATACAAACTTGTGCCTCTTTCCTGGTGGAGTTTTTTACTCGCAATGGTTTTCTCCATGTAAAAACTGTCATTGTGTTGAGTTCTTCATGTTTGACATCTTTTTTGTAGTGGGTTTTAAGTTTTGTTACAATCTCCATTATTAATGCACACTTAAAGATTGCTGAAATTTATTTGAATCAGATTTCCTTTAAAGTAGTTTTTCTTTCATTTCTAAAATTTGGTATCAGAGCCTAGCTAGCTTTGAGTCTTGGGTGGTAGTGTGGAAGTTGTAGCTGTAGTGGGAGATTTGGTTGTGTTTGTTTTGCAGATCTTGTGTTGTTATTATGGCTACATCCACCATTGCATCAACCTCTCAATTTGACATTGAGAAGTTCAACGGAATGGGGTATGAGTTGTGGAAGCTAAAAATGGAAGATTTATTGGAAGAAAGAAACCAGTGGTTGGCTGTCCAAAAAGAGAAGAAACCTAATGATGTCTTTCAAGATGAGTGGGATATATTAGATAAGAAGGCATGGGGAACCATCCATTTGTGTCTTTCAGATTCTGTGCTACTAAATGTCGCAAAGGAAGAGACCATATAAAAATTGTGGAATCGGTTGGGTGATCTAGCAAGCCAAGAGTATGGCAAATAAACTTTATTTAAAAAGGAAGTTGTTTTCTTTGAAAAAGAAAGAGGGTGAGTCGGTTGCAGAGCATTTATATTCTTTTAATTTTTTAATGAGTCATCTCACTTCAGTAGATATTGAAGTTGATGAGGAAGATAAATGTATCTTGCTTCTTTGTTATTTACCTAAATCATGGGAAAATTTCATTTTGGCTATCACTGCTAACCTCACAGATCTGAAGTTGGATACTCTTGTTGCATTTTACTAGCACAGGAATTGAGGAAGAAGAGTTCAGATAGTTCAGGTGATGCTCTCAGTATCAGGGGAAGGTCTAACAAAAGGGGACCAAAAGGAGATCAGAAAGGGGCTAAGGACAAGTCCAAGGGTTGGTCTAAGACTCCTGGTAAAAAGAAAAGAGTTAAGTGTTGGAACTACGATAAAAGGGGACATGTGAAGAAGGAGTGCAGAAACTCTAAGAAACAGTGGGAGAGTGCTTCGGATAAGTCCTCGAATGCAGGTGAAGAAGTTTTACTTTCTGCATGTAATCTTGTTTCTAATGATCACTAGTTGGTTGACTCAAGATGCTCATTTCATATGACCCCACATAAGGAATGGTTCTACACATATGAAGAATATGATGGAGGTAATATCTACCTTGGTGACAACTCTACATATCCGATTGTTGGGAAAGGAAAGGTATTGTTGTGTTTCAGTGATGGGAGGATTAAAACCCTCCCTAGTGTTTTACATGTTCCTGGATTAGCTTGAAATTTTATTTCAATTTCAAAGTTGAATGATTTGGGAATGCATGTGAAATTTGACAAGCATGGTTGCAAATTGGTGAGAGAGAACTTGGTGGTAATGAAAGGGAAGAGATTGGGAAACCTGTTCAAGATTGAAGCCACTACATTTTGTAATGCCTCCTATGTATCTAAGGCTACTACTATAAATACATGTATGTTGTGGCACCATAGATTGGGCCACACAAGTAATAATGTATTGAAAACTATTAAGAATAAAAAATTGTTGGATGGTTTCTCCTATTCTGATGAGCACTTTGATTTCTGTGAGTATTGGTATTTAGTAAACAAAATAGAAAAGTATTTTCTTTAGGAAGCAATAGAGCAAAAGAGAAATTAGAGATTATTCACACGGATGTGTTTGGACCTATGGATTATGAATCTATTGGAAAATATTGATATTTTGTCACCTTCATTGATGATGTATCCAGATATACATGGATTTATTTTATGAAACATAAATCTAAAGTTTTCACTAAGTTTAAGGAATTCAAAGTCTTAGTAGAGAACCAGTTAGGTTTAAAGATAAAAATATTAGGATCTGACAATGGAGGGGAATATTGCTATAAGGAATTTGATGAGTTTTGCAAGCATGCAGGTATAATCAGACAAAAGACAACTTTGTATACACCACAACAAAATGGTGTTGCAGAAATGATGAATAGAACAATCATGGAAAGGACAAGAAGTATGCTTAGTGATGCACAATTGGATAAATGCTTTTGGGCAGAGGCTATGTGTACTGCTTGCTACATGATAAACAGGTCTCCTTGTAAGGCTCTTGATTCGACACCTTATGAAGTGTGGACAGGTGAGAAACCTTCTATTCCACATTTAAGGGTTTTTCATTTGAGGCTTTTGTTCATGTGCCTAAGGAAAAGTGATCTAAGTTGGATCCAAAGGCTGAAAAGTGTACATTCATTGGATATGGTGATAATGTCAAAGGTTATAAGCTTTGGAATCCACTAACCCGCAAGATTATCTTTTCTAGAGATGTTATTTTCAAGGAACTTAGAGCTATTTTTGAACCTAAGTAGCCAAAAGAGAAAGAAGAAAAGGTAAAGAAGGTGCACTTTGATTTAGAGCAGAAAGATGCACCTCAAGGAGAACAGAATGATGGATTGGGGGGTAAAGAAGAAGAAGAAGATTCAAGTAGTTATGATGAAGATGAGTTTGTTGTTACAGAAGAAGTTGTTGCAGATGAACATGTAGAAGAACGAGTAGAGTCTCTTACTCCACCCTTGAGGAGATCCAAAAGACAACGGAATCTAGTTGACAGGTATAGCCCACCAGATTTTTGTTGTGTAAATGTTTTATTGAGTACTAACGATGAACCTAGATCCTACAGGGAAGCTATTTCTATAAATTATAGTGAGTCTTGGCAACTAACCATGTAGGAGGAGATGATGGCTTTAGACTCTTGTAACACCTAGGATCTTGTTCATTTTCCCAAAGGAAGAAAGGCCATAGGTTGTAAGTGGGTCTTCAAGAAGTTTGGAGCAAACAGGTCATTGGAGAAGTAAAAGGCTATACTGGTAGCCAAGGGCTACTCCCAGAGAGAGGGAGTTGATTTTGGTGAGATATTCTCTCCTGATGTTAAATTAACTTCTATTAGATTTATCTTATCCATTGCTACATCTTATGATTGGGAGATTGAGCAAATGGATGTTAAGACTGTGTTTTTGCATGGAGATCTTGAAGAAGAAATTCATATGCAACCGCCTACAGGTTTTGAGATAAAAGAAAAAACATTGGGTTTGTAGGTTAAAGAGGTCTCTTTATGGTCTGAAATAGTCCCCCAAAATGTGGTATCAAAAGTTTGACTCATTTGTTTTGAAATTGGGTTTTATTAGAAGTGAGGAGGATCACTGTGTTTACATTTATTGTGTTGATGATTCTATATTGGTTATTGCTTTGTATGTTGATGACATGTTTTTTCAACAATACTAAGGGTATGATCAGTGAGCTTAAAGCCCAACATTCAGGTGCATTTGAGATGAAGGATTTTGGTGTTGTAAGGTATATTTTGAGAATGGAAATCATGAGGGACAAAGTTAATAGAAAGCTTTGGTTGTCACAAAGTAAGTATGTGAATACTATTTTGCAGAGGTTTAGTTTGCAGGACTGTAACCCAGTTAGAGTTCCTTTACCCATTGGTACTAAGCTTTCATTAGATATGTGTCCAAATATTGAGGATGATTTTGAGGATATCTCTAATGTGCCATATGCTAGTGCTGTAGGGAGTTTGATGTATGCAATGGTTTGCACTAGACTAGATATTGCTCAAGCAGTGGGAGTTTTGAGCAGATTTATGTCTAACCTTGGTAGACAACATTGGAACTATGCGAAGATGGTGTTTAAATATCTTGCAGGTACTCCTAATCATTGTTTGGTTTATTCTGGTACTGATAGTCCTGATAAATCTTTGGACATATAGGGTTCTGTTAATGCAGATTGGGTAGGTGACTTGGATAGTTGAAGGTCCACTAGTGGCTATGTGTTTACTCTGTTTGGAGGTGCAGTGAGTTGGATAAGTAAGAGGCATCCCACAGTTACTTTGTCCACCACAGAAGAAGGGTATATGGCTGCTACTCATGTCTCTAAGGAGGTAGTTTAGATGAGGAGACTGTGTACAGGTATTGATTGCAGGATCATTCAGATTGGTTGTGATACCTAGAGTGCTATCTGTTTGGCCAAGAATCCCATGTATCATGCTCGAACTAAGCATGTCGATGTTCAGTATCACTTTGTTCAAGAGTTCATTGCAAATGGAGAGATTGAGCTGAAGAAGATAGACACTTAGGAAAATGTTGCAGATTCATTGACCAAGCCTGTGAGCACAAAGAAGTTCGTATGGTGCAGAGAGGCCATGGGCCTTGTTTCTAGTGTCTGATTATTTTTCATTTGATTTCCTATGGGTTGATTTACAATGTATAATGTAAAGTGGGAGAATGTTGGGATAAAGTGCCATTAACCTTGTAAATCCCAATATTGTATTTATTCCATTTATTATATATAATTTGTAATTATCCATGAGGAGATGTACAAGTTTCACTGGCAGGGGTAATTTTGGATTCACCGAAGGTTATTACGGAGTGACATTTACTGTTGGCAAATGTAAAAACTCAAAGTAAATGAGGGTAGGCATGGTCCCTTGGATAATATACTATTTTTGGCATGTATGAGAACTGTCATACTATTTGGTAAGTGAATCTATGATAGATGCAAGTTGTCATAACATTCTAAGATTCTATGATGCATTTGACCAATATGTTAGTTGTATATTTGCTATTTTAAGCCCAAGATTCCTATCTTGGAAAGATACTCTTTTGTGGAATCTATGATAGTTATGATGCATCATAAGATGTTGTAAGAGGCTAGATTTAGGTTTGGCCACCCAACCTTTGCATGGTTGTTTTTTGGACAAGTGGAAGGTGCTTGTAAGATGGCATTTAATGTTTACAGGTTGGAGAATCCTAGAAGAGAGAAGGTGAATGCCTAGGATGAGTTGGAAAACATTTCTATAAGTATTTTCCATGTATTTGTTGCTGCATTACATATTTTAGGTACTTAGGTGCTGCTAGAATGTTGTCAGATTGAAGACTTCTGGAGAGAGTTGTGTAGTTGATGTATTGTACAGATCTTTTACAGATTAATACAAACTTGTGCCTCTTTCCTGGTGGAGTTTTTTACCCACAAGGGTTTTCTCCACGTAAACACTTTGTCATTATGTTGAGTTCTTCATGTTTGACATCTTTTCTATAGTGCGTTTTATGTTTTGTTACAATCTCCATTGTTAATGCACACTTAAAGATTGCTGAAATTTATTCGAATCAGATTTCTATTAGAGTAGTGTTGCTTTCATTTCTAACAAAAAGTAGAGACTGGACATATGGTGCTCTTGCTATACAAAATAAGGGCATCTACAAAATGAATGTCTGATGATGAAAGAGGAAAGAAAGGCTGCTACAATGAAGGTAGGTCTGATGACAATGCCAAAATGGAATATAATACACTTTATTGTAGTATTTGCGAAGATTGGGATGACCATGAGATAGAAGATTACCCATCACAGTTGTTTAGGTTAAGGGAAGATGAGGATGACCATGAACCATGGTGTAATACCCACCACAATAATAAAGAAGATAACCATAACATGACCTATGTATAGGGATTAGCAGAGAGACCCTTATATATATGTCCAAAACCATGGATACAATGTCCCTAATTGGGGTAATAAGAGGAATGCTAATACAATTCAAAATACAAACCCAAATTACATGAATAACTATGAGGAAAGAGGCTAGTACAATGGATATAGACGAGGTAGAGACCATTGAAGGAGTAGGAGAAGAAGAATTGATGCAATTTGTTATACATACACGAAATAAGGTCATTTTGTAAATGAGTGTTGGGGGGATAAGAAGAAACAATGCACATTTTTTGGTAGCTCAGACCATGACTTGTTTACTTGTAACAAATCTCAACAATATTTTACAAGCACACCTACCCAATCAAAAAGTGATAAGTTAAAGGGATTCAATCCATAGAAATGAGCATCAATCATAAGGAAAATACCTAAAGATACACCACAAGAAGCCATAAGTTGCCACAAGGAAATTAAGGATGATTCAACCACTACATACATGGAAACAATAGATCAAGAATACTATAAGAATAAGCTAAATTACAAACCAACAAACATAAAGAAGAAGAAAAATAAAACCAAAGATGTTGTAGTTACAAGACAAGGAACTAACACTACAAAACATGGAAACACTGACACTGAGATAGAGGAAGAAGAAGAAGAGTAATAGGATATTTTCTTCCCTAATAAAAACCAACATGAAAGAATTGTTGAAAAATCAAAATAGCTAATAGCTAGAGAGAAATATGAACAACAAAGGTAGACACATTTCTTCTCATAAGAAGAAGTAATGGCACTTAAACAACTGTCACAACTAACGAAGCAACATAACCTAATAGAAAAGTTGAAACAATTATGCAAATACTGGAATAAAGAACAAGGCCGAAAGTCGCAAATTAGAAAAATGGAAAAATATGAAAGGCAATGGAAAACATGACCATTAATGATTAATGCCTACATAAACCATCATAGGATCAAATAGGTTATAGTAGAAATTTTGGGCACAGATGTTAATATGCTACCAAAAATAGATTAGTCTGACAGATGGATCAACAATGCCCACATTAGGAACTTGGAACAAGGTAGATGTCAACATAATGGGAATCAAACAATTGGTAGATTTTGAGATAGTGGCAATGAAAGAACCATTTGATTCCTTCAGTGCACTACTGGGTCTTCAATGGTTTGTCAATGCAAATGGAATTGTGGACTCAAGGAAAGAAGAAATATCCTTTGCAAATGACACTAGATTTATACATATTCCCCTAGGAAGAAACATTGATGAACCATACATAGAGGAAATCAATCAAGACAACTATACAGAGGAAGACTCAAAACAATTATACTCCATAGCAAAACATCCCAAGCATGACCTATTAGAAGAACCAAATTTTGAGGTAGAAATACAAAAAAAATTTGATAACTATAGCGTATATAGTGAGGATGTACTCACAACATGGCTTCAAGATGAACCAGAAACTAAAACCCAAAGAATAGAAGGACTAAGGTCTTTATGCTCAAAATTATAGATGTAACCTTAATGTAAACCACCACATTTAATGATTTTACATGACAAAACACACAACACAATTCAGAACATAAACTAGATAACACATCCCAAATATCATGATGAATTAACCCCATATCAAGAGGAATCTCCCATATAAAACTTCCAAAAATTTTAGAAGTAGGAAACTTGGACAATTACATTACATAAATGGAGAAAAAAATTTGTGATGAACAATCTAGAGTAGATGCGATACAACACACATTAATATGCAATGTCGCAAGCTGGTGGAATACACATAAATATACAATCTATCACTAGCCAGTCTTCAAAATCCTGATAAAAACTAGATACCTACTAGAAGAAGGGGAGTATGAAATTATACCAAAATACCAAGGGAAAATCACACCACAAGAGCACTTAGAGATGTACATATTGGTTTGAAAAGGTAGAAATGAGTACAATACAACATTATACATCCAATTATTCTATTGGACATTATCACCAGTGACATAAACTTGGTACATAAGCCAAGAAAATAGGGAAAAAACAAGAGAATGGAATGAACTACAAGAAGGCTTTATACACATGTTCTCATTCCATAGTACTGATAAACATATCCACACCGTACTCATGAAAACAAATGAAATAATATTCAAAAAAACTAAAGAAGAAGAGAAAATACTGGACCAAAGCCCACTACCGCCAAAGGATTAGGGTATTTAAAAACTAATATAATGGATGGATAATGAAATCAAGCACAATGAATGAAAATGTCATACCGAATGTTAGGTCTCAAAAATGCAGGTTATAAACCTAAGAGGTTGTCAAGCTCTCTTAACGCCTTTGGCTAACGAAACAGGGCTAATATGATTCAAAGCCCCCTTCTCTTTAGGTTCTGCCAAACCTAAGCGGGTATACCTTGATAATTAAAGCAAATTTGTATGACCTCAGTCATCTACTCAAAGTGGCATATGGATGTGAAATAGATGTAAGGCTATGAATTATTCCTACTCCTAATGTTTGAATCTTAATCATGGTCTACCATGAGATCTCCAACCTGAACCCATAAATCTTTTGGAGAAAAATAAAATATCTTCAAATAATTACATTACACAACAAGACAACATGATCACTGGTCATGAGAGATTCAATGATCTTCCTTAGCTTCCGTGGCAATATTTTTCTTTCCTTTGCATAGTCAGACAGGATCAGGTCTCTCAAGGCTACTTCCACCTTCATTCGTTGATCATCAGAGAGTTTTGGCCAAATGTGGCGCGACTCAATAACAACTGTTTTGTCTAGTTTCAACAACATCTTTGCTTTATCATTATTCACATGAAGGGCACTAAGGATCAATATCAGGTGAGAAAATGATGTGTATGAAGAGATATTCTTTAACCAATCATCATAAATGTTGAAGAGAACCATTTGGGGCTCAGTAGCCTTTAGAATCATGTCACCGAACTTTTCAAATTTTAAACAAGCTTCGAATGGAAACTAAATCTCACAATGCAGCTACTTCTTTATTTATCTTCTATTTTGTTGGCTGATCGAGCCACTTCTTCCCTGCCCTCACACTAGTATGGATGACCTTAAAAAATAGTCTCCCTGTCTTTGGGTTGAATAGGAAAATTGCTCCATTGATGGGCTTTGTTGTAAGATTTCCTTTAAAAGTTTTTATGGGTAATGACATGATGTACATTTGTATCATCCACAAACCATAGGATTTGGTTGTTGAATAAGATCTTAAAGGCTTTGAAATAAAAGTTCTTGGCATGGCAGGCTCAGATTTATTAATTCATGACTGCCCTAGCAAAGACATTTCGCTGATTTCTTTATATTGGAGGCAATCAGAATAATGTTTGGTGTAGATGTCATGGGTACTAATGTTGAAACATTACTTTTGTCTGCAATCTCCTCCTTTATATCAATTGAAATAGGACCATTTAGTCTTGGAATGATGTTCTATAGTGCTTCATTTTGGTCTTTTATTAGTGCAGCAATCAATTTTTCATCATGGGAACCTAAAATTTTGCAAAAAATTGAAGGAAATTTTAGGTCCCAACAGTGGCTCTGTCTGGGGATGTATGACCCTTGTAGGCATAGCAAGATCCTAGATCTTTAGAGAGCAAACCGAGTGCTTTGTTCATGTGGCTCCTTAAATATTGTGTATATTATTTTGAAAATTAAATCCAAACTTCAACTAGTGGCCCCCGGTCACCCAAAGGAAAATACCAATACTTCCCTCTATCAAAAATCTGATTCTCATCATGCAATAGAATCACACATCTGAAAACACTATTATCAGGGTGTGTGCAAGAAGTTGAGTCCACTTTTTGGCCAAAAAGTGGAAGTGTTTTCCTTGATTTTCAGAATTTGTCACATTTGACCTAAAATTTTGAAGCACTTAAAGGTGAATCTTGGAAAAAGTCAGTAAATATGAAATGTAGTACTCAGAGTCTAGTTTTCAAATATGTAATTTTTTTTAATACCCAGATGATAGAAATTGATTTTTAATAGGCATTTCTAAAAACCACTATTTAAAATTCACTTTTTTTACTATACCATGCACGTGTACGTCATCGATATTTTGACCTAAATAATCATATTTTTCTAAATCCTTTTGGGAAAAGATTTGTAACTCACTGAAGCACGTTTTCCATTTTTTTTTGTAATTTTTTATTGAATATTTTTTTTTGTTAATTTTGTATCGGCCATTTTTGGTGTTTTAAAAACTCGTCGTGTATGTCATGCATAAGATGACCTAAACTTCTCATTTTTTGAATTTTTTTTTTCAAATTGAAAAGAATTGTCTGAAGTACGTTTTTGTACAAATTTTTTTACAAAAAAAATATTTTAATAAAAAGTTATTAAAATACTAAAAAACCCTGATAATTCAAGTTTATGGACCTGTTTCATCATAAATTAATTGAAAAATAGAAAAAATAATCCAATTGTAAAAAAAATTACATATTCAGAATCTACACTGTCTCATCTATAATGGGTTTTAATTTCGTCACAAAATTCTGCAAAAAAGGCCTTCAGACATATGCCCAAAGTCACTATTTTGTTGTGACATTGACAGGTCCTTCAACTTGCAGGTCAAACCAGGTCCAAAGCCAAGGGTTGGGTTCCCAAGCCTTTTTTTTTCTAACCCAAAACCCATAGCAAAAATTGGGTCAAAAATTCAAATTTTATGAAACGAGATCTCGTTGTTACTATTTTAACCTTTTTTGAAACAAGATCCAGTTTCAAATGTGATCCTATTTTAAAATGGGATCCTATTTCAAAATGGGATCCCATTTCAAAAAGAAAATGAGATCCTACTTTTGGCTCGGGATCCCGAAGCAAAATGGGATCTTGTTTCATAAAAAGTGGGATCTTGTTTTGGATTACCCGATTTTGGGTTTTTTTCTAAGTCTGAAACTTCCACCTTAAGTGGACTCATCTTTGTGCATTTACCATCATTTGCCAGGGCATACCCATTATCAATGATACCATTCACTGTGCTATCACAATCATCACATTTTTTATCGGTCTACATTTTATTATCAGGTATTAGCTTAAGAATTTCAGAGACATGACACATAATCATCATACTTAAAACACAACCATATTGAATGCAACACCCTCCAAGGTTGAACTCAATGTCAAGCTTTACAAAATTTTAATATTTTGAAGTGTCTTCATCAATTTCAGCATTGTCAAGTAAGGACAAGTCTGATATATCAGTTTCATCAAAGGATGCTTCTGTCTGATTTACTTCCAATGTTTCATCATACACCAAATTTGAAAAAATGTGAAACTCATTTTCATATGTACATGCTTCTTCCTCACTAATTTTGTCATCATGGTACTTAGTTGTACATAAGTTTGCCAATTGTTAGTTGCCAAGTGGACTTGTTTCTTTACTTAATTTATTGCTGATGCAAATCTCAGGCATTGTGTTCTCAGCAATTTCTTTGATATTGCAACCCTCTTCCAAAGTGAAGAGTTGATCCTGCATGATTTCATCTTCTTTCATATCTAGAACATCATCATGAAAAACTTTACTTGCACATGTTTCCTCTATTCACAGCATTATTTGATCAGTCTCTTCATATTCGTCATTGATATATTTATTAGATTCCTCATTGATAGCATCCTCATACCTTTTTCTTATCTATGATACCAATCAATTTACCCACCTGGTTTATAGTAATTGGCTTTAGTGATTCATGCCAATAAATTGACGTAGGCTCATATGCTGACATGAATATACCAATGCATAAGGATTCATTGGGCCTGAGATTAAAAGGTATTTGCATATAGATATCCACCATTCTATTGAACAAAGCCCATCCAGATTCTTCTTCATGTCTCCTTAGGTTAAAGAATGCATCTACTTGGGGGGTATGTGATATTTTTTCATTTTGGAACCTTGTCCCCTTTCTTAAAGATGCAAATACTTATCATGTCTAGGATTTTTATTTAGAGTCGCCACCTCTTGTTAAAAGAGGAACAAATTTTATCTTTTCCAGGTCCTTCTTGCTAAGAGTTATATTTTTTTAATTCTTGACTCTATGAATGGATAGGCTAAAACCAAATTTTCTGGAACAATCCCCAGCAGAGTTGCCAATTTTGTTAGGTCTCAAAAATGCAGGTATAAACCTAAGAGGTTGCCAAGCTCTCTTAACGCCTTTGGCTAATGAAACAAGGCTAATATGATTAAAATTCGGGCCCTTCTCTTTATGTTCTGCCAGACCTAGGTGGGTATACCTTGATAGTTAATGCAGATTTGTATGACCTTAGTGATCTACTCACAGTGGCATATGAATGTGAAATAGATGTAAAGCTGTGAATTATTCATACTCCTAATTTTTGAATATTGAATATGTGAATAAGGTTTTGAAATGTTATTTTGTAATGATTAGTGCTTTATCTATTATGGGCAACGGAGTCAGGATATGTATGATAGATGTGTCCTCCCTCTTGGCTTAACTCAAATTATTTGGCACTTTTCAATTGCTTATACCTTGTATAAATGTGCAAGAATATTGGTTATGAGGCTCTTCTTATCAATCCCAATGATATTCTCCCAGCTTACTATAATCAATTGAAAGGATTTTAATTCTGGTGTGAAGGAAACCAACCAAGATGATTTATTTAAAGGGTTTTAACTCCTGGTAGAGACCAATAAACATAAATCACCTAGAAGGACTTAAATCAACTTCTCATAGAAACCAGTTAAATAGATCACATAGAAGCAGCAAATGTGGCCTGATAAATTAAACACATCCTTGATATATTCAATTTAAATAACAAAGGAAATCCATTCTGGAGATAGCATAGATAACACATATGATGAACATTAACAAATAATTGAACACCAAAAATTTGGGACACTAGATTATAATATTCCTTCTTTGTTCAATTGCTTTAAAAATATTTTACAATGTGCATAAGAAGTCTTCATTGTGATATTTTATTTTCTATGTAACCCTAATGCTTGCTCCTACGGCTGTCGATGATGATGTCTGATAATGGTTTTTTATCTCCCATTTATACTTTATATTTTTAGGGTTATGACCCTTCATCCATTCAGTGCAACATTTTGTTATTTTGATTACCTTCAATAATAAAATATTTAATCTAACTTCTTTGCCTTCACATAATAAAGTAATTTTCAATACTTTAATCTTTATTCCATCCTTTGGTTATTTTGATTACCTTCAATAATAAAATACTTAATCTGACTTCTTTGCCTTCACATAATAAAGTAATTTTCAATACTTTAATCTTTATTACATTTCTTGATTATATTTCTATGTGTTTTCACCTTTATTTGACGAACATATTTATTTGGGTGAAAAATGATTAACCCTTCTTGTTTCACTAGGCATCATATGCAAAATATTCATTACGTAAAATAATTACTCATTTGGTTTGCAAATATTTGCTTGGCATTTTACCCACCAAATATTTTCTTTTTGCATTTTGATCTTTTTTCTTAAATCTATTTCACACTCCTGTGAAATATCCATCTGCTTTGCATTTTAATTTTCCTTAATATTTGGTATCATCTTTCTCACCTTCATTTCACTTCTGTGTGAAATCCATTTACCCGAGTATTTTACCAGAAACCACCTCTTGATTTAATCCATTTTTATGAAAGTGTGAAATTTACATTTTATTTCACTATAATCACACTTTATTTTAAATTTTTATTTGCACTTTGGCAATGTGCATTTGAAATTTCACTCTTACCAAAATTTACTTTTCTTTTAATAATGTTCATGCTTCTTTGTTCATTGCTCCATCTAGGTTTTCCAAGAGACCTTCAACACACTCTCTCCGATCCTGGAGCCTCTCTGATATTATTGTTTTTTATACTTTATACCCCTTTACCTCGGCACTATTTATTAATTATAACTTCCAGGCCCACTTCAATAATCTCTCACTGATATAATATTTTCACCTTCCCATAAATTGCATTGTTTATTAATTATAACTTTCGGGCCCACTTCAATAATCTCTCACCCATATAATATTTTCACCTTCAATAAATGCTTTGCATATACTTTTCATGCCTTTTGGAATTTCAGAGGGAGAATCACTCACTCCAATGTTCTAATATGATATTTATTTTGTAGTACTGCGTCATTTTTAGGGTTTATGCCTAGTTTTGTTGCTAGAAATATTAGGGTTTCCTGCTCTTTCTACTCACGGCTTTCCTCCTACTTTCATCCAACTTTTCACTGGCAGTTCCACCTATTCTCATCATTTGCTGAGTTATCTGATTCATGGACATCTCTGTCTCTTTAATCAAAACTATCCACTTTAGGCAACCTATATTTAAGCACATCGGATACTCCTATATCATTCACCACTAATTCCATTCACGGTGATATTGCAGGGTGTGTCAGGACCCCATCGTCTTCAATCAAAACTGAATTAGGCAATTGATTTCCATTTTCTTATGTGATAACTCACTCGTATTAATGATTCCATTAACTGGTTTCATCCCAACTGGATCCTTTTTATGCATATGTTGTAGTTGTTCCATTACATGAAGTGATCTCTTTGAGGTGTTCTACTTGTTATGCTTCCACATTATGCATGAATGTATGTCAAAGTACTTACAGAATTTCATAAAATCTATCTTTCTTTCATGCTTTGATGGATACCATGCATTCTTCTAGAGCTAGCATTCTAGCGTGAACAAGGAGGAATACTAGCAAGGATTATGAATCGTGGCTTTACACCAACTGACTACACTTCCATTTGAAGTTTCTAAAGTTTTTTCAACACATCCATTATGGTATCCTTCACTCGTTGCAATCCATCAGACCACTTTGCCTTAAAAGTATGTCATATAGGATGCAATTCTACAATAATTGAAAATACGTAGGGATTGTAGTGAGCTTGTGTATAGTAGGCAGAGTGTGCAACACCTTCACATGGCACTCCATGTAATACTGTGAGATTGGAATGAGTAGCGGTTGGAGATGGAGTTTAATACTATAAAATAAACTGGTTGTCACACTTTTCTTATTTCTACATCTTGCATACATGTCTACTCTGGTGGTTGTAACTTCAACGTTCATGCCTTGATTGTTTCATGCCATAATCCAAAACTTTCATTTTAATGCTTGTAAATTGATGATTCAGTTACAAGTGATACTTGTCTCATGTAAATATCGGCAGCTTGTATGGGGCATGGAGGTTAGTTAGAGTTGGTGACTGCTCCATATCATTGAGATGGGTTTCTAACTTCACAAGTTATTAAAAATCACAACTTGTATTTTCCTTCATCGTCCATCGGTGTTTAAATAAATTTTAATCACCATACTTTAATCAAAATTTTGAAACTTTTCAATATTTCCTTGCCCCATTTGTGGAATAATAAATCACCGAATATATGTAGAATGCTAGAAATGATAAATGTACTGGGTGTTGCATCTGTTGATTGTATTTTGTTTAGGGGTTTTAACGCCTCATCACCACATCCACTTTGAACAAAAATTGAAATTATGCCACTATCTTTTATTACATTGGGCTCTATCCATATTCCCTGCATCAAAATATGTCACTGTATCTGGAGACAATCACATTCATCCATTCCACCAAAGATGTCCAAATTTAATTGTCTTTGTGGACACTGTTAAGCTGCATGGGGACCTTGTCATAATAAATTTAAGACTATTTGCTGTTGCAGTGCTGTTGATTTTGTTAAAGAAATGCCAGTTTTTTAGGTTTCTGGGAAAACAAATTTATTTGGAAAAATCTTCTTTGGAGAATATTGCGAGGAGCTCTGTTTTTGCTCTGCAAGGGCTAATATCTACCATTAAGATGATTCAAGGATGAATCTTGACACTCTTTTGTATTTATACAAAAGAAATGCACTAAACCCCACCCAATTGGACCTTATATACATGGTCCTGAGTCCCTCACTTTCTTTTTCACATCACCTCACAGTATTATAAGTTAAAGTTTAATCAGAAAATAATAAACCAAACACTGACAGTTGAGTGCAGTAAACATAGGTAATATAGACAGTAACTAGTGTTTTTTGAAGCTGAATCTAGTTTTTGAAACTGGTAAAAGTTTTAGATAATCAGAAGATAAAATTAAAAATTAAAAAGTCCATTAAAATTTTCCATTTTAATAATTCTTATTTACTGAAACTTACTTCTAAATGATAGTTTCTGGATAGACATTTCATAAGTCCATCTCTAGGCACTGAACAAGTTGTAGATAAATGGTGGTGGTCTTGTGATTGAAAAGAAAATAATCAACTTGATTCCATGAATATAAATACTCAAAGAGGCAAGGATATTTGAGGGTCATCACATGGAATACAATGATTGTTGGATAAATACAAAATTGGGTTTGCTGATGAGGCTTAGAAATTTTCAAGCAATTGCATTTGGCAGAAGATAAGCCAAATTCCACGACATTGCTGAAAGGGATTAATCAGAGACAAGGCACATGATCTGTTGACAATTTGCCTGAAGAGAAATCATTTGTTGCCATGCATTGAATGCAGGATAAACACAAAATGGATTTGTTGAAAAGACTTAAAAAATTTTAAGCAAATGCTATTGGCAGGTGTAAAGCCATATTTGTAATTATTTGCCAGTGTCCTCTCTGCCATTGCTTGATTAGGAGCTTAGGAACACAGATGGACATCCATCAAAACATAATAGAAGGTAGATTATAGACACAAATAATAGGAAAAGCAAAGGTGTTAAAGGGTGCATGGACTATTAGTCAAATGCCTCGATGAGATGTTATTTACCACAGAATGCAAGATTACAGTAAATACACAAGAAAAAGGAGGACACAACAAAATAATTGGCATGTGTAAACCCCCAATTCCACAACCTCTGCCAGCGTCCCCTCTAGGTCATAGTTATTTTTATTTGGAGGAAAGTTTGGTACCTTTCTTCTTCATCCATTTTCACCCCAACTAAGGTCAACTGAGTCACCAACATATTGAATGTTTCCAGATGCTTAGAAATTCATCCACCATCTTCCATTCTCAAGGAATACAACTTCTTCCTCAAGACAATTTTATTTACTAAAGATTTAGCTTGGTATATCACACCCAACTTCTTCCAAAGCTTCTTAGAAGTGGATTCTTCATGGACATTTATCAAAATCGAGTCTGCAAGACACAGTCTTATGAGACCTTTAGCTTTTATGTCCATTACATCATATTTTACAGCCAAAGTTGGATCCGTAGGCCTCTGGACATTTTCATCCACTGCATCCCATGGATCCCGATCAATCAACAGATCTTCCATCTTCAACTTCCACATTTCAAAGTTTGTGCCAGAAAATTTTTCAACCTCCATTCTCCCAAATGTACTTGCCATCTAAAAAAGCCTGCAACAAGATCACAAAGTATCCTCTGCACAAGCTCCCACTCAAACCTTGATTAGCACAAAAAACCCAACAACCCACAACTAAAACCAAAGGTAATCTGGCTCTGATACCACTTGTAAGGAAGTTAGAGTAGCAGAAACAACTTCCTACGCCAATCGTGAGGAAAGAAATTATGCAAAACTTTTAAAACTGATCTAACAATTGCAGAAAATCTAGAAGCACATTTAAAAACATGAAATAAACAAAGAAACACAAAACACCAGATATACGTGGGGAAAATCCTTTTGGGTGAAAAACCCCACACTCTAAAATCCTGCTCAATGTATTTTAAATCAAATACCAAGATTACATACACTTACAAAGCAAATTTATTACAGGAGTATCACCAATAAAAAACTCTGGAAGAATTTCGGCAGCATTTTGACGGCATAACAATACCTACAAACTCACACTATGCAAACTACTCCTCAAGCCTCCAATTTATAGACTTCTGGCTATACAAGAAACCATCTGTGGTTTTACAAAACCATGTGTGAAGCTTCTCAGCCAAGATTCCAATATAAAAATAAGCTCTCACGTCTAAAATGAAAACCCCTTTTTTTGACCCTTACAGATGTCATAGAATCTATCATAATATGCCTAAAAATAGGCCTTCCATAATATACTATCATGTGGGCATCTTTTGACACCTAAAAAATTAATTTTCAAAGCACCGACAATGCTAACAGCTATAGGAAAATATTAAATAAAAATAACTATAACGGGAAATGTGCAGCAAGGTTGAGACACCTTGTTTCCCAACATTCTCCCACTTGTTGAATACCTTGCAAGGGCAAGGGGAATAACATCATCATGGATCAACTGTTAGGGGCCAAAAGGCCCATAGACTCAAAACACCACCTAAATTTTGTTGTGCTCATGGGCTTAGTTAATGCGTCTGCAACATTCACCACAGTCTCTACCTTTTCCAGCTTCACCCTGCCATCCTCGACCATATCTCTCACGAGTGATACTAAAAATCAATGTGTTTGGTCCTGGCATGAAAAGTTAAGTTCTTCGCAAGCCAAATTGCACTCTGACTGTCACAATAAACTGTAACTTCACCATGTTTCAATCCAATATCTGAACACAAATGCTTCAACCAAATGGCTTCTTTACAGGCATGAGTAGCTGCCGTGTACTCTACCTCAGTAGTGGACAAAGTGACCATACCATGTCACTTGCTCATCCAATTGATTGCAACACCATTAAGAGTAAACACATATGCACTGGTGGACCTTCTGCTATCGACATCACCAGCCCAGTCTGAATCCACAAAACTGTGAATACTCAAGGAATGTTGGGAAACGAGGTGTCTCAACCTTGATGCACATTTCCCGTTATAGTTATTTTTATTTAATATTTTCCTACTGCTGTTATGCATTGTCAGTGCTTTGAAAATTAGTTTTTTAGGTGTCAAAAGATGCCCACATGATAGTATATTATGGAAGGCTTATTTTTAGGCATATTGTGACAGATTCTATGACATCTATAAGGGTCAAAAATAGGGATTTTCATTTTGGACGTGAGATCTTATTTTTTGAATGGAATCTTGGCTGAGAAGCTTCGCACATGGTTTTGTAAAACCACAGATGGTTTCTTGTATAGCTAGAAGTCTATAAATTGGAGGCTTGAGGAGTAGTTTGCATAGTGTGAGTTTGCAGGTATTGTTATGCCATTGGAATGCTACCAGAATTCTTCCAGATTTGTTTACTGGTGATACTCATGTAATAAACTTGCTTTACAAGTGTATGTAATCTTGGTATTAGATTTGAAATACATTGAGTAGGCTTTTGGAGTGTGGGGTTTTTCACCCGAAAGGGTTTTCCCCACGTATATCTGGTGTTTTATGTCTCTTTATTTATTTCATGTTTTTAAATGTGCTTCTGGATTTTCTGCAATTGTTAGATCAGTTTTAAAAGTTTTGCATAATTTCTTTCCTCAAGATTGGTGTAGGAAGTTGTTTCCGCTACTTTAACTTCCTTACAAGTGGTATCAGAGCCTGATCACCTTTGGTTTCAGTTGTGGGTTGTTGTGGTTTTTGTGCTAATCAAGGTTTGAGTGGGAGCTTGTGCAGAGGATACTTTGTGATCTTGATGCAGGCTTTTTCAGATGGCGAGCACATCTGGGAGAATGGAGGTTGAAAAATTTGCTGGCACAAACTTTGAAATGTGGAAGTTGAAGATGGAAGATCTATTGATTGATCGGGATCTATGGGATGAGGTGGATAAAAATGTCCAGAGGCCTACGGATCTAGCTTTGGCTGCAAAATATGATATAATGGATAGAAAAGCTAAAGGTCTCATAAGACTATGTCTTGCAGACTTGATTCTGATAAATTTCCATGAAGAATCCACTTCGAAGAAGCTTTGGAAGAAGTTGGGTGAGATGTACCAAGCTAAATCTTTAGTAAATAAAATTTTCTTGAGGAAGAAGTTGTATTCCTTGAGAATGGAAGATGGTGGATGAATTTCTGAGCATCTGGAAACATTCAATATATTGGTGACTTAGTTGACCTCAGTTGGGGTGAAAATGGATGAAGAAGAAAGGTGTCAAACTTTGTTGTGTTCACTGCCAGACTCATGGGATAGCCTAGTCATGGCCATTGGGAGCACTTTAGTCACTCTGAAGATGGAGGATGTTGTTGGTTCTCTACTCTTTGAAGAGATGAGAAGGAAGGGCTCCCTGAATGCCAAAGAGGCTTTGAGTGTTTGAGGAAGACCAAAAGAATGAGGCAAAGATGAGAAGCAGCATGGTTGTTCTAAGTCCGAGAATAAGGGGAGATCAAAATCTCCTGGAAAGTCCAAGGCAATATGCTAGAATTGTGGCAAATCCAGACACTTTTGAAAGGAATGTAAAGAAGAGAAGAAAAAGAAGAAGAAGAAGCAAGATTTTGATTCTAAGTCTGAGAAAGAAGATGGAGATACCTTTATTGCAGCCTTGGCCACTCATGTACGTGATAATACATGGTTGATAGACTCAGGTGCATCTTTCCACATGACTCCTAACAGAAACTGATTTAGTAAGTATGAAAACTATGATGGCGGTAAGGTGTATTTGGGTGATAATTATTTCCTTGACATTGTTGGCCGTGGTAGTATTCATGTGAAATTTTCTAATGGTAGAGTTAGATGATTTGATGGTGTCTTGCATATCCCAGGACTAGAAAGAAATTTATTATCTGTTAGGAAGCTAATAGATGCGGGTGTGCTTGTACAGTTTTCTGAAGCAGGTGTAAAAATGGTGAGAGGTGCTATGTGATAACAAGAGGAAGCAGATTGGGTACATTGTACTAGCTTGATGCATGCACAGTTGAGTGCAATAACACTTCTGATAAAATCAAGCCAGAAACTACTTCATTGAAAAAAGAGATGGTTTCCTCTTCTGCGGATGGTCATGGCTTCTAGGTACCCAAGGGTGCTTTATCTACTGAATCAAAGTTGCCTCCAGAGAAGACCATGTTATGGCACCAGAGACTTGGCCACATTAGAGAGAAGGGTTTGAAAGCCCTGAAAAATAAGAACCTTGGTGAAGGTTTGAATGATTACAATCTAAAGTTTGATTTATGTGAACATTGTATTTATGGAAAATAGAACTGTGATTAGTTTTACTCATCTTCTCATAAGTCTTCATGTATTTTGGATCTAATCCATTCAGATGTATTTGGTCTTGTTGATGTTGCTTCTATTGGTAATTCAATTTATTATGTTACTTTCATTGATGATTTCAGTAGGAGGACATGGGTGTATCTTTTAAAGAGTAAATCTAAAGTTTTCAGTCATTTTAAGGAGTTCAAGGCTTTGGTAGAAATTCAGACTAGAAAGAAAATTAAATGTTTGAGGACTGACAATGGCAGTGAGTATTGTTTTGCACATTTTGATAGATTCTGTACAGATTATGGGATTAAAAGACAAAAGACAACTCTATATTCTCCTTAGTAGAATGGAGTTGCTGAAAGAATGAACAAAACGTTGATGGAGAAGGCTAGGAGCATGTTGAGTGGAGTTGGTCTAGAACAAAAGTTTTGTCCTGAAGCTATTGCCACTGCTTGTTATTTGATAAATAGAACTCCTACATCAGCGCTTGTTGATAAAATGTCAATGGAGGTGTGGTCAGGGAAAAAGCCTTCACTTAGACATCTAAGAGTTTTTGGTTGTGAGGCATATGTACATGTGCCTAAGAAGAAGAGAACAAAGTTAGATTCTAAGGCTGTCAAATGTATCTTCATTGGCTACAGCTATGGTGTGAAAGGATACAAGCTTTGGGACCCTATTGTACATAAGGTAATTCATTCCAGAAGTGTTGTTTTTAGAGAAAATAAATCTTCTCTTGTTACTTTTCAGCCAGAACAACATAAAGAAATTGAACAGAAAAATGATGTGATTTAACTTCCTTCTATGCCTAAGGAAGATGAATCGAGGCCCTAAGATAGACAAGAAGTTGAGGAAATCTCATCAAGCTCTGAATTTTCAAAAGAGGGAGAAGAGGAGGAAGAAGTGGAAGAACCTCCACCTCAACTTGTTCAAAGGTCTACAAGGCATAGGCAACCACCTGAAAGGTATGGGTATTCACCTAATGATTGGAAGTCTATATTTGCTTTGAATGCTAATATTGATGAACCGAGATCTGTGCAAGAGGCTTTGGGTATGAATGATGCAGAGTTCTGGAAAGTTACCATGGATGAAGAGATGGTAGCCCTTGAAAGCAATGATACATGGGACCTTGTACCTTTGCCTGAAGGACGTAAACCTATTGGATGTAAATGGGTCTTTAAGAAAAAGATTGGTTCAGATGGAAATGTTGAAAAGTATAAGGCACGGTTAGTTGTGAAGGGATACTCTCGGGTTGAGGGCATTGATTACAATGAGATTTTTTCGCTTGTTGATAAAATGACATCCATTCAATTTTTATTATCTATTGTAGCAGCTTATGACCTAGAGGTTGAACAAATGGATGTGAAAACTACTTTCCTTCATGGTGATTTGGAGGAAGAAATCTATATGACACAGCTAGAGCACTACATGGTAAAAGGTAAAAGCAAGTTGGTTTGTAAACTTTAAAGAAATCTCTCTATGGTCTTAAACAAAGTCCTAGGATGTGGTACCAGAAATTTGATACTTATGTGTTGAGTTTGGGATTTGTGCGGTCTAAATTTGATCACTGTGTATATTTTAAATCTAATGGTGATTGTTTCCTGGTAATTGCTTTATATGTTGATGACATGTTGTTTATTGGGAAAGGCAAAGGTTTGATTGTAGAATTGAAATCTCAGCTCTCTACGAAATTTGAAATGAAAGATCTTGGTGCAGCAAAACACATACTTGGGATGGAGATCAGAAGAGATCATGAGAACAGAAAGCTATGGCTTGGCCAGAGTAAGTATTTTTGTTCAGTTTTGTAAAGGTTTAACATGTAGGATTGTAAACCACTTTGTGTTCCTAGTACATTGGGAACGAAGCTCTCTATTTCACAATGTCTTACATCCCCATTGGAGATGGAAGACATGAGCAGAGTGCCTTACCAGAGTGCAATTGGAAGCTTAATGTGTGTTATGGTCTGTACAAGACCAAACATTGCCCAAGCAATGGGAGTTCTTTCTCGTTATATGTCTAATCCTAGAAGAGTGCATTGGGATGCAGTTAAGAGGGTCTTCAAATATTTGTAGGGTATAGCAAAGTACTCTATTTGTTTTCATGGTACAGGAGGTCATCATTCCTTGAGTATTTGAGGTTTTGTGGATTCAAACTGGGCTAGTGATGTCGATAGCAGAAGGTCCACCAGTGCATATGTGTTTACCCTTAATGATGGTGCAATGAGTTGGATGAGCAAGCGACGGGCTGTGGTCACTTTGTCCACTACTGAGGTAGAGTACATGGTAGCTACTCATGCCTGTAAAGAAGCCATTTGGTTGAAATGTTTGTGTTCAGTTATTGGATTGAAATAGGGTGTAGTTACAGTTTATTGTGACAGTCAAAGTGCAATCTACCTTGCGAAGAACCTAACTTTTCATGCCAGGACCAAACACATTGATGTTCAGTATCACTTCGTGAGAGATATGGTCGAGGATGGCAGGGTGAAGTTGGAAAAGGTAGAGACTGTGGCGAATGTTGCAAATGCATTAACTAAGCCTGTGAGCATAGCAAAATTTAGGTGGTGTTCTGAGTCTATGGGCCTTTTGGCCCCTAGCAGTTGATCCATGATGATGTTATTCCCCTTGTCCTTGCAAGGTATTCGACAACTGGGAGAATGTTGGGAAATGAGTGTCTAAACCTTGTTGCACATTTTCCGTTATAGTTATTTTTATTTAATATTTTCCTATAGATGTTATGCATTGTCGGTGCTTTAAAAATTAGTTTTTTAGGTGTCAAAAGATGCCCACATGATAGTATATTATGGAAGGCCTATTTTTAGGCATATAATGATAGATTCTATGACATCTGTAAGGGTCAAAAATAGGGGTTTTCATTTTAGACGTAAGAGCTTATTTTTAGAGTGGAATCTTGGCTGAGAAGCTTCGTACATGGTTTTGTAAAACCACAGATGGTTTCTTGTATAGCCAAAAGTCTATAAATTGGAGGCTTGAGGAATAGTTTGCATAGTGTGAGTTTGCAGGTATTGTTATGCCATCAGAATGCTGCCAGAATTCTTCCAGAGTTGTTTACTGGTGATACTCCAATAATAAACTTGCTCTGCAAGTGTATGCAATCTTGGTATTGGATTTGAAATACGTTGAGCAGGCTTTTGGAGTGTGGGGTTTTTCACTCGAAAGGGTTTTCCCCACGTATATTTGGTGTTTTGTGTCTCTTTGTTTATTTCATGTTTTTAAATGTGCTTCTAAATTTTCTGTAATTGTTAGATCAATTTTAAAAGTTTTGCGTAATTTCTTTCCTCAAGATTGGCATAGGAAATTGTTTCCACTACTTTCACTTCCTTACATCAAGAAAATGCTAGTGGCAGGCGTAAATCCATATTTATAATTATTTGCCAGCGTCCTCTCTGTCATTGCCTAATTAGGAGCCTATGAACAGAGATGGACATCCATCAAAACATAACAGAAAGTGGATTATAGACACAAAATAATAGGAAAAGTGAAGGTGTTAAAGGGTGCATGGACTATTAGTCAAATGCCTCGATGAGATGTTATTTACCACAGAATGCAAGGTTGCAGTAAATACACAAGAAAAAGGAGGACACAACAAAATAATTGGTAGGTGTAAAACCCTAATTCCACAACCTTTGCCAGCGTCCCCTCTACATTGAAGCTTTGGAGCAGGTAAGGTCATCCATCAAGCATCATGGAAGGCAACTTATGAAGATATTATAGTTGGAAAAGCTTTGATCGACATGTAAGCAAAATTTGAAATAAAAAATAGGCGCAAGATCATTCAGCTTACGCCAATGATTTATTCTTTAAAACATATAAGTATAAAGATAGACACAAATCTAAGAGTGATGTCTTTATAGTTTTAAAATAATGAGAAAGCCGGATGAATAGAATATACAAGTATTATTAAATATCAAAGCTCATGCAATTCCTTACCTGTAAAAAAATGCATCTCTTTCTGTTGACTGAGTATATTTCCCTTCTTCCATTATCTGCACACCCACCTTAATCCTTCTCTTTGGCTTTTTCCTTAAAAAATCTCCTTCCCTCATTTCTCTCCTAGTTCTTATTTATAAAGCCACCAATTTCTTCCCAAATTCTTACAACCGACAAGCTCAGGTTACCTCGCTTCCCCCCAAATAAAAAAAGCCAATTAATTTCCAATTACTCCACCTTGTCCACTCTTTGACATATTTCTTGTCACGACCTAATAGCTCTTTATCTCTCTATTTAAAATAAATATTATATTTAATTTGAAATAAAATGAGTTTTCCCTCCTCATCTTGCACAAGAATTTAATTTTATTTAGGTGGCAAGAAGTTTAAATAAATAAATTAAATAAATAAGAGAAAAGTACATTTATAGAACAACATCTCCCAAAGCAACTTCTCAAGAATCACATGGGAGAATTATTTTCCACAAGAATAAATGACAAATTGGAAGATTGGAAGAGAGACATTTATTACCTAGACTCAATCTTCCACCATGTGCTTAGACTTGACTCCAAAGTCTTCCAATTTTTCCACCATGTGTTTGGAAAACAAGGATTGAAATTTTCTATAAATAGTATGGAAGGTATGAATGGAAGGACACACTTAGAGGTTTTGGGTCTTTGTGCTTAAACTCATCCTTGTGGAAGCTCACGGTGAATAAAAGGGACGAAGACAAAAATTTTCTCACCTTGGAGATTTTGATGAGAGAATGAGGAGATTATGTCATGGTTTACCCATCAAAGCACTCAGAATTTGCCAAGAAGCAAGCGAACATTTAAAAATCATGTGGCTGGTGCGATGATGTACAGGATGCCATGCGAGTGAGAAAGAGAGCATGTATTGATCAGATGCCTTTATCAAGCAACGATATTGATATCAGGTGTGCTGAAATGGATCATTTGTGGCCTAATTTGTTCTTAAATCTAGTTTTTTTTGTTGATGGTTGTTAACAATTTTTAAGTGACTAAATTGGATTGGGAGTGGGTACTCTTATCTTTAGAAGTATCTTCTATACCTGTGTCTTCTACTTATGTGGTTGCTAAAAAATTGTGGCAAGGAGTTCATTCAATAATTGTGCACTAAGAAGGCTAATCTGATTAAGGAGTGAGAATATGTGATCATTTGGGATCTAATATAGGGCCTCACCAAAACCATAAGGAAGATTTGAGTATTCCTAATGCGAGAGCCATTGGCTATTTACAAATGTTTTCTTCATGACATGTTTCTAAAAGATTGCTTTTGATTACGTTTTATATGCAATTTCACAAGTATTTGTTGGATGTTTTACATCAAGCAAGATCCGTTGCTTACATGTTTAATATCATGAAACAAGATGTTTAATTTATCTGCACTCTTTGCAATAATCTATGCTTTGAGAATATCATTAGAAAACATCTCGTATGTTACATCAAAGTAATTGTGATTTTTCTCTCATCTCCAAATTTAGTTCTTGCTAGTCACAAATGATAAGTATTTCACTGTACTCCCTTAGTTCAGTTTGGGTATCATTTTAATTACTAGTATTTATGCTCTGATGGATGTCCCTACTCTATTTCGAAGGCCTCCTTTTTGGCATAGGCAGGGAGGAAGCGGGCAAAGGTTGTATAGAATGGATTTACACCTTCCAATAGGATTTGCATGAAAATTTCTAGAGGAGTTATAAAATGCACTTTGTGCATATCCTGCATCATTACAATGCATAACATGATGTCCCTCCGCAGCATTTTGTCAAACAGTTTGTGTGCCCTTGGCTGTGCTTTCACAATTTGCATATATGTCCACCAGGTAACTTGCAATTACAACATCTGACAAAGATCTCCTTCTGTCATGTTTGATGTAGGCAGATCGTGGAATTTGGCTTTACATCTGCCAATTACATTTGCTTGAAAGTTTCTAAAGTCTCCTCATCAAATCCATTTTGTGCATATCCTGTAATTGTTGCATTCCTGAGGCATTCTATCAAATAGTTCATGTACCTTGTCTATGCTACCACGTTTTGCAGTCATGTCTACAAGAGCATTCACAACTATAATACCTGACAAAAATTTCCCTTTCCATTATGTTGTGATGGATGACCCTACCCTGTTTAGAAGCGCCCATTTTGGCATAGATAGGAGGATGCTGACCAAGGTTGTAGAATTTTGACTTTACCTCTGCCGATTGCATTTGCCTGAAAGTTTCTGAAGACTTTTCAACAAATCCATTTTGTGCATATCTTGCAATCATTATAACCCCATGAGACCATAATTCTTTTAGGCATTCTATCAAATAGTTTGTGTACCTTCCATGTGCTCCCTTATTGTGCATATATGTCTACCAGAGAATTTCCAACTATAATATCTGACAAAATCCCCCTTCCGTTCTGCTTTGATGGATGACCTTACCCTATTCGAAAGCTCCCATTTTGACATACGCAGGGATGGTGCTGGCAAGGGTTACGGAGTCTAGTTTTACACTTGCCTATTGCTTTGCTTGAAGGTTTTTAAAGCCTTTTCAACATGTGATTTTCTGTGTATCCTACAATCATTGCATTTCATGATACCTCATTTCTTTGAGGCATTTTGTCAAATAGTTCACATGCTTTGTACACACTTCTACATTTTGTATACATGTGTGTCGAGGCATTTACAACCACATCTAATGAAATTCATCTTTCCTTCATGCTTTGATGTATGTCCGTGCCCTATTCCAAAGCTCCCATTTTGGCACTAGCTGGGAATAAGATGGCGAATGTGAACTGAAGAGATTGGAGACTTGTTCATTGTGTTTGGTGAAATGCTTCACTTTATGCACTTTTATAGAGGAATAAATCCCCCTCCTTCATTGCTCATGGGCGATTTGCATTTGTTGCACACACAACTTTTTAGAATAAGTGTATTAACATGTATGTCAAGTGTGAAAGTTTGGTTGCACGAAAGAATGAGACGATTATCCGGGCACTATAATACTCTCATATAAAAGCCTATCGGCTAATTAACACCCATAAATTTTACAATTTAAAATTATAAATAATATTTATAAAATTTACATCTTGATAATGATAAAACTAATAAATTTAACTGTTTAATAACAATAATTCCAATCAAAGGCATAGTGATATGGTTGCATTGTGAAGTTGGAGTTTGTTACTTAATGTGCATATTGAGTTGGAAAGTTGGTTGTTGAAGGGATGTCATTAATTTAACAAGTTAAAGAGAGGGGAATAGAGAGGTGTAGGTGAGACATCAATCACGCCATTAATGAAATACCCAATAGATGTCTTCCCTGAATTTCTAAGCAGATTCATCCTGCATGGCTGTATTACTTACACTGCTCTTCATTCTTCTTTCCTCCTATATTGTAGTCAATCACAAGGCTAATGGTATGAACATGCTACCATTCAAACCATCTTTACTTTTGTCTCATTTCAACTTAGTTCACTGATTTTGACCATATTGGATAACGAAAAAGAAATTTCCTTTAAACTTTAAACCACTACAATGATTGTATCCATTAGCTATTTCAAAACACTTAATAATGTTCTTTAAGATCCATTTCATTAATGGTAGTTGATTTTTGAGTTTACATATGAAAAAGTGGATACAACTAATCTCAGTAGCAGTAATTAGGAAATTTACTTGGATGATGTAAAACAAATCAATTTAATTTCTTATAGCATTAGTATCTAAGTATTGTTGTGAATCGCATTAGTTTAAGGGTCAATTACTTCAAAATTAATAAAATATTGTAAGAATTGCATAAATAATTGAGAATTTAATGTATTAGTTAGTATTCATTGAAGGAAATTAAAATGGTCTAAGGATCTTGGTTATAAAGAATCTATTTCTTAAGATTCAATTTTATCCTTGATTTCAAGAGTCGTGACAAGATTTAGTGTGATTTCCTAAAAAGTTTGAGACAATTTATAATTACTTAACTATTGTTATAGTTCAATTTCCTTTATCACGCAAAACTTCTACCTCTTTATGTTACTGAACATTCTTGATTTTTATATATTGAATTTTATTAGTACAATTTTAAATTCCTTCCAAGATAGAAAAGGTTCTCTAAGTATGTTTCTCCTTATGAATTTAAGTCAATTATGAAGTCATAAGATCATAAATATATTCAGGGTTGATCATTCAAGTAGTATACTTAAGAAGTTCAATCATAAAATGATACTTCCAATGATGAGGTCAAAATATTATTGATACAACATACTTACTTGTGCAAGTTTATTAACAATGGAGATTAGGAAGTTTTAAGTGAACATCTTGTTGTGATATCCACCTCATCTTACAACTTGTATTAAGTCCTTATTGGTTTTAATTAAAAGTAAGTTGGTAATGATCGTGTAGGAAATTGTTATTGGTGTATGACAAATTAAGATTTCCTTGTTTTTTTCTAAGACTAAATCTTTACATACAATACTAATAGAATATCTTTCTGGTTATGTTACACATAATTATGAATTGATGAAATTGATTATGTAACTTTTCAAGTACTATTCCTTATGTATAAGAAAAATGATTAAGCATCTTTTGCATTATTTTTTAAAGAAGCATTCTTCCTTTTCAATTTCTTTATTAGTTATTAAGCAAGTTCTCCTTTCAATTTAGTTAGGTAAACTCTTAAATAAATATCAAAAAACTCAAACAAATTGCAGTGTTTGATTTTTACAGTACCTTTGTGCCACATTTATGGGTAATGTCATCACGATGAACCAAGTACCTTGTGCCTAACATAGCTACAACTACTACATCTGGGCACCATCCCTCTAAATCATCAAGGAGTAATAAGGGACATGTCAAAGTTAAATCCGCAGGAAGGGAAAATCTCCTAGGATATCTCATTAAGAAGATTAACTAAAAAAGAAGTATGAGTCTATTGAAATAGTTGTATAGTGATTACTATGTAAATTTGTAAGTATTGAGGCCAGAATGCTCATTTAGAAAACCTTTCAAACTATCAACAGAAAATGGGTTTATTAACGTGCGAGTCTAAAATCGGAGATGACTTGTAAAATGTTAGATAGGGCAACTAGTCCTAATCAGAAAACCCTATCTATCGTGTGCTCTCACCTCATCTTCGTGAATCTTGGTGATCAAGAAGCACTAGGGAATTGGGAATGGACTTAGTCACAAAATTATCTAATTTGCCTTGAGCAAGTAAACTAGATTTCACGAGTAGACACTTGATAGGGATTCCTCCACACTAGGACTAACTGGCAAACACCCCTTTAGGTGTTTGTGGTAGTGAACTAACTTATGTCCCTGTTTCACTGAGTGGGTGGCCGCTGACGAAGAACTGTCTGGGGCAGGGAATAACCTATAAATGGCTGGATACCCACTCACAGTTACATCAAACATAGTGCAAAATAGAACTACATATTCGCATTCCCCATGTACTTGCATCCAAAGGAAGGGGGCCTTGATTTCGTGGATACACGATATGTAGGCAATCTGGAGAAGGATGCCCCTAGTACTCAGGTCCCCTGGATGTAGAGTGTTCTTTTATAGTTTCTATGTAGTGATTTCTAAGTTGTGTTAACATGCGATTGTCCAGTTAGTTTTGTGCAAATGATAAGGATACAGTTGCTAGAGGAAAAGCAGGCTATCAGAAATGAATGCAGGATGTAATGCATGACTTAAGGAATGTGTTGATCTATTGTCCATGCATGTTTTGTTAAATGTACTATTTCTCTTCACTAGGACTAAATTGGTGATCTTTCAGGACTTGATGATTTTAGAAATCTAAACTCAAGTTCGTCTCATCTCTATAACATGCATAGAAAAATTTTACATTTCCCATATCTGTTAGATCAAAATTTTTAATTCCTCGGTATTTTGGATTCAGAGTTTAGTATTATTTTGTTAAGGATGAGTCGGGTCCTTACATTTCTAAAATTAACCTTCCTAATTAAGATAACTAAAAAGAAATAAATTCCCCTTTCCAAAAGATTCATTAATTTTATTATTTCCAAATAAATATTAGACAACTCATTAAGGAATTACCTACTTAACTAAATGGAATAATATATATATATATATATATATATATATATATATATATATATATATATATATATTGATATTTATTTGAACACAAAATATCTTCATCTATAAATTATATATTAATTATTATCCTTATAAAATCAAAAGGATTAGATTATTTTCCAGTTTAATCTACTAATAATTTAATAAAAAACACAACAATTTTTCATGCACACATTTGCACAAATTGTAAAATCAACTATAAGATAAAATATATAGTTATCTATGTACTCTGTGAGAGATTCCATCATGACCATTATATTTCAAGTAGTGTTAGAGTGTTCCTATGGCACTCATTGAAATAATAACAAAGTAGTTAGTCATCATCAATGATAACTGTAAATCTAACAATAATAATAGACATTCTACATAAAATATTTGTAACTCACAATATTTTAAAACAATAAAATATTCTAGCAAAACATATCATAATGTCTCCTATCAAAATAATTAAATTTACTTGAAAGTATCAAATAATTAAGTCTTAATAAATGGGTTGTGACATTCTTCCCTCTAGGAAGAGTCATTGTCTTGATGTCTAACTAAAGAACTCAAAAATTGAATAAATATATCATCAAAATAGATATGGAAACAAGCACTAAATTTTTTCAACATCCTCCCAAGTAATATTTTCATTGAAATATTGATACCTTTGAACCTTGTACTAGACCAATTCTCTCAATTCTCTATTGTGCAAATTAATTTTGTACTCTTCAACGACTCACATGGGTTCTACTTGAACCACTACCAAATCCTCAACTTATAAAGCCTACCAATCAAAAATGTGAGAAGCATTGGGATGATATGGTTTAAAAATGAAACATTAAACACATTATGGATTCAAGTGAGAGTAGGTGGCAGAGAAAGTCTATGGGAAATTGGGTTGATTACTTTCAAGACTTCAAATGTCCCTATTGTTTTATATTAAAAGGGGGATGTTGAGTTTCAAGGTTTTATGAGGAATCCTCCTTTCACACAGAACATACCAAGGGCATATTAACCGAGTTGAACCTCCAATTTGTGTAATAGAATCACCTATCAGGTTGGGATGCCACCTGGGAAGATGTAAAATCTTGGATGTATCAAACAATATCTCAATTTAATGCTTAATTTCACTTAAAAACCTAAATATGTAAAACAGTAAGCAAATTATCATATTATGACAAATCCTTTCAAACTAAGGTGAAGGATAGAGATATTTAACTCACTATTTTTTGAAATCTAGAAAGCAGAAAAGTTGGGGACATGAGGACTAGCACCCAAGCCCAAGGTGTACTTTTTGTCACAGAATCTGGAACTTCTCTCGACACTGATCTATACTATAACTTCTATTTCTACCTCGGGAAAACTAGAGGACACATGGACTAGCACCCTAGTCTAGGAATGTTCACCAGAGTCCTCTACTTATTATATCCTAAATCTTTGATGTCTTCCACTCCCTTTCTGCAACTCCACTCCGTGAAACTCGGTACTTGTAACCTACAATCACAAAGGAGTTTGGGAGGGGGTTGTAGTGTTTAGAGTCTTGCCTTGGTCAAGCCTAGGAGAGACATTCAAGTATACCAAACATCATTGTCAGATAAGAGTGTGTATCCCAGTGGGACAGAGGCAAAAATCCAAATGATAAATGATTGAAAACACAATAGATATCACCTTGAAGTGTAGATCTCATGGAAGGAAGATGCTCTTCATGCCATGAGGAGGTGGATGCCAAATCTGTAAATACAAACACAATAACAATAAAGCACTGCTCTACAACACAATGAATGCCTTGAATCACTTTCACATAAGTCACAAGTTCACAATTGCCATCTAATTTCCATCTAGTGTCCATCTAGTTTGCAAATGAAACCTAATCATGCTTCTATATGCAACTACAAAGATTCCCACTAAGAATTTCATAATTCAAACTTGATATGTCGGCATAGGACCTAAGTAACAGTCATAAAACTAACATTTGAAATTAGGGAAGACCTAAAATAAGGTAGGACTAAGGCGCTAGTGCCCAAGTCCACCCTGCCATTTTTGTTCAAGATTCATCAAAGTGGTACCCCCTAGGTCCTATTTGCCATAAGACTTCAGGGTTTTTTCATCGGGAGTCAAAAATATCACACAAGATGCTCTAATTATAGATTAAGGACCCGAGAGCTAAACCTTAAGAGGTAAAATCCCCCAAGGGGACATTTTCCAACATAACACCTACATATCTAGATGGAAGCTTGGTTCACTTGCCAAAAGAAATAGAACTCTTTTGGGGTTTTACCCTTAGAAAAACCTTATATCCTAACACAAACTACCACTGAATCTTATTTTTGTCTACATATATTTTCTACCTATCAAAATCTTCCTTTAATCTCTGCTTAATCACTATCATATGATCATTCATCTCCCTACGCATATCAAGACCAATGACCACTCTATCATCTACACACTCCTAGTTGATAGTTGTATGGAATTTCCTATCGTATAAGTCCTCAAAGGAGGCCATTCCTAGGGAGAATTGAAAGGAATTATTATATGTAAACTCCACCAAGAGAATATATTCTTCCCACTTGTACTTATTGTTGGCAAGAGTGACAATAGAAGATATCACTAATCTGGATATCAAATTTGCCTCTATGATAATTGGCTATAAAATATATCACTCCAGAAGGGAGAATTCTGTATCCGAAACTACAATATACACTGCATATCAGATGCTAAGGGAAAATGCAGACTATGATCTATGTGAGCTTCTCTTGAGCCAACTGTTAGAAAACTTGCAAAAGATCAAAAAGGACAAGAAAAACCCATTCATGTATGGTGGGCTAATACTGTGTTTATTCTTTTACTATATGAATGAGCTACCCGGATCAAGTGGTTGGGTATGGAAAAATGATAGACCAGTTGCCATACAGATTAGAGATTATATGTATGGGCTTGGTGATGCCAAGGCTCAAAGTATAGCACTCTGGGGATACTTCAAAAACTTCCAAGGCATGATGCAGGCCAGAGAGAGAATCCCCCAATCTCTAGTTGAAAAATACAAGGATACAGTGTGCTTCATGGTAGACACTGATCAATGCCTAATGGAGGCAGTGGAACCCAGAACAGTTTGGATTATGCCAATGGGCTATGAGGCAGATGAGAAAATTCTAGAGCTACATGTTCAACACCTCCTAAGTCAGCCAAAGGACCTTGAGACAGAAAGGGTTGGAACCTTTCAAGATTTAAGTGTAAAAATACATGTTGAATTGAGACAACTAGAGATAAAAAGGAAAGTGAGAAGGGAAGTGGAGGAAATTTCCAAGAAATATGGCATATCAAAGGAGGCGGTTGATGCAAATAGAGAGAAAATAGAAAGAGCTGAGAAAGAGAAGAAAGAAGCAGAAAATGAAAGTGCTCTGGTACAAGCCTCCTCCCAGACCAAATCCTCCAAGAGCTCTACACCTGCCACCTCTAAGAGCTCAAAACCAAGGCTACATGGTCCTATACAAGCCAAAAGGATGATGAAGAAACAGAGACCAATGAGGAAGTTAAGATAATAAGAAAGAAGAAGAAAACATCAGGTGAATCCTCTGCCGGTACAAACAAAGAAGAAGAGGCAGAAGAATTTGTTGAAAGGCCTACTCTCTCCATTGATGATATCATCAAGGCAGTCACTGTGGATGGAAATCTGCAACCAATGACATAATTTTATGATGAGTATAGTGACACAAACAAAAGGATCTTGGAAGAAGCTACAGTTAAGTACCTGAACATTTATAATAAAGCATTCATTGAAATCATCTCTCTAATTCCCAAAAGTTTAGAGAAGGTACTTGAACTCAGAAAAGATAATGCCAAGGAAAAGGATTTGGAGATCTGGGAACAGATAACTATTCATCTCTATCCTTCCATCACTCCAAAATAAATGAACATGATCTTCAAGGAATGCAAGGATGAGTTCAGGAGCAAAGCCAGAATGAACAAACTTATGCTTGGAGAGACAGATTAGGTAGCAAAAGAGACAGAAGACATCCTCTGAAATGCCTTTATGAGATTCAATCTCCCAATTATAGAGGAAATAGATGAAGAACCCTCTACCATGGATGTTGAGGGATTAAGTACTCCAAAAGAAGAATTTTCTGAGAAAAATATAGAAGAGTCCAAAGAGATGGATGAAGAGAAGACTAAGGACTTGGATTCCTCTATTCTAGAAGAGGAAGTCCAAGAAGGAGTAAACATCTCTCTTCCAGATCCCCCAACAGACTCCGGAACTGAAGGAGAAGAAAGAAGAGAAGAGAAAATTAGCCAAGAAGAAGAGGTAAAGGGAAGAAAAGAAGTTCAAACAGAGAAAATCCCAGATGACAGTTCTGAGGTCAGAAAAGGAAAGAAGAATCTATCTCCGGCAAGAGACACTACTGAGGTAGTAAAGAGCTTCTTGAACAAAGAAATGTTAGAGATAGATGAACCGGAATTATTTCAAGGACCACTCAATTTTGACTCCCTTTCTCTGGTCCAGACAATGAAAGTAGCATCTTTTGCTCAAGCTAAAGCAAAAGAGAAGCTTCTGAAGTCTCACATGAAAGACTGTGAGCTAATAGAGATTGCATTCGGTGTGCTAGAGAAAATCATGCCATCCTTCCAAAAGGATTTTTCGGCCTCTTCATCCAGTAATCTAAAATCTCTTATTACTTCTGTTAGCACACATTTTGATTCTTTGGAGAAATAAGTAGAAGAGAAAGTCTGAAAAGAGTTTTTGGGAAAGAGATTCTCCGAAGTGTAGGGACTCATAGCAAATGATAGGAGAAATCTAAATATTGGGATAAAGAGCCTGGAAAATGCTCTTAAAGATGGTGGATAATTATACAAATTTTGTTTATCTTGGTCCACAGTGACAACAAACATTGCAAAGAAAGTGGAAGAACAAGAGGGTAAACTGTCAAGTTTATCTCAGAATTTTGATTCTCTCACCTCATCCATAATGAATCAAGAGTACCAGGCTATTGCCACTATAAATGAGATAAAGAGACTTGAGAAGGAGAAGAAGAATAGAATAAGTAGAATGAGTGAACTTAGAGGGATAATTATCCCTAAGTTAGAGGCCATGCATGAGGCCCTAACTGATGCTTAGACCACAACCCAGACCAGTGATCTGGCACACTTAAAGAGGGCAGAAGCTTTTGCATTTTTGTTGAGTGGCCACATTTCAATTTTTGATAGAATGAAGCAGAGTTGGGCAACAGAAGTTGTACAGTTGAAGACTACCTTTGTGGATATACTTTAGTATATGTAAGTATAACATGTATATATACTTATGCGGCTATGTATAGGTTAGTTTTTGCAAATTTTGGTGTGTGGATTCCACCCTTTTCCATTGATGTCAAAGGGGGAGTGAGGAGTAGTGAAAAATATAGAATCCAGCTAAGGGGGAGCTCTGGTAAAAGTGTACATAAGATAGAGCATCAGCCAAGGGGGAGTTTGCTACGACACTTAGTCATTTTTCACTAAGTGTTGCCATCAATGCCAAGGGGGAGATTGTTGGCAAGAGACATTGTGTGGCTTCATGATTGTTGTCATTGATGGCAACAAAACTTATCCCACACATCCGCAACACATAGTATGTCTATATCGGAAGTCAAATTGAAGAGTATTTTGGTCTGATGAACAAGAACAGAGCATGCTGCAAGGTCTGACAATCAGGTCCGGATCTCTCAGAGGATGTATCTCATAAAAGTGCAAATTTGGGGAAGTCAAGAGGAGTACCATTACTACTACATTCCAGAGATTGAGCCTCCAGTGATGAAAGAGTGAAAAGATATGAGCATCTAAGTGTTGGATTCCTAACAGGCAGAGTAGACTGAGGAAGAACTGACCGATAGAGCATCAAACCTTAATCTGGATGAGAAATTGATGATGGTCAAGCTATTTAAGGAATCATACATGGTTGGCCGACATGATTGATGACTTCTATATCTATGTTTTTGATATGCATCACATATTGAGCATGGATCCAGCCGACAGATCAGTGTTTAGTAAATATCTTGAGTATTCTAGTTGCTGACTACAAAGATGTTGAAATCCTTGGTGTGGATATATATACCAAATGGATTTTAGTATGAAGGTGTGTGTGTGTTGATAAAGTGTGTGAAGAAAGGCAGAGAACAAAGTGGAAGTAGGAATATAAGTCTGGTATGTGACAGAACAGTAGCACTAACTTAGAGGAAGAATGAAGTGCAGTAGATCAATATATTGAGCCTAATCGAAACTAAACCTCAGCATATGTGGATGCCTCTTCTCAATTCAAACACTTGGTTACCTTCCATAAAACATTGTAGACAGTGAGTCTCTTGTAGGCAGTATACCTCTTGTGAGTAGTGTGCTCGGGCAGTGAGCCCTAATTGGCAAGTGCCATTTTGTACTTCTTATTCTTTTAATAAAGAATACAATCTTGGGTTAGTCACCCCGTGATTTTTCCCTTAACAAGGTTTTCCACATCAAAATCATTGTGTTATGTGTGTTGATTTTATTTTTGCTCTCATGGTTATGTATGCTTATATGTTTTGATGCTGCACTAATATTAAAGAAGAAAAGAAAGTTAAGATATTTAAGATAACTGATTCACCCCCCCTCTTAGTTATCTACCTTGTTTCCAACACTTATGATCTATGTAATACATCCAAAGAAAGTCCTAAACTATTTGGTTTACCCCCTTTGCTTGACCATCTATTTGTTAGTGATAAGCTACTGTAAAATTCAATCATATTCCTAAGGTAGCATTCAATGTCCTCCAAAACCTTAACATCATGAAGACATTATGATCAGAAATGATTGCCCCAAGAGCCCCATGTAACTTAAAAATCTCTTGAACAAAGTTCTTAGCCAAAGATAATGATCCATTTGAAAGATTCCTAGGAATAACATGAACTACCTTCGTGAGTTAATCTATAACTACCAAAATAACATGTTTGTTCTTTGACATTCATAGACCTTGGATAAATTTCCTACTTATTACTTGTCATTTGTATTCCAAAATATTGTGAGGATACAAAAGTCCTGCTAGATGAACATTCTTTGCTTTGACTTGCTTGGACTCTAAGAACCTTTCTACAAACTCTATAACATCCATTTTAAGTCCAAGAAAGAAATATAATGATATCAAATCTTCCATAAGTTTATTCACTCTCAGGTGTCCTAAATAGGGAGCACTATGTGCCTCCTCCAGATTCCTAGCCCTTAATCTACCCTGATTAGGAACATGCATCCTTCCATTAGATATTACCAACCCATCTAACTCAAAATTATATCCATCAAAGTGGTAATTGGTAGGGTCATTATCAACGGATAACTTAACCAACAAATAATGCTCATCTTCTTACAATTGATTAAGTACCTACTACCTAAAGGTAGATTAAACTATTGTTATAATAGAAAGATGCCTTCACCTCTAAGGGCATATGCCACCCAATTTTCCTTTCCTTTGATAAAATTAATATTAAAATCATATTCACTTATAAATTCCAACTATCATCTTTATTGAGCATTCAATTTGGGTTGTGTGAATATGTACTTGAATCCTAAATGGTCTATCTTGAGCTCAATAGGTTTCTCTAATAGAAAATGTCTCCATATTTGGAAAGCATGTACAATCATTCATAGCTCCAAATCATGTGGTGCATAATTCTACTCATATTTTTACCTAGATGGAGGGATAATGAGATTGGATGGATTGGGATTATCTAGCACAATATTACCACAATTTTCAAGATTTTATAATGCCACCCAAAAGATCTAAGACTTCATGAAAGCACCAGAGGGATCAAATGAGAGAATAGTTCTATTCTATCAATGAGTGCAAAAGATTGTTACCATGTACATGATATGCCTTTCTTATAAAGGAAAGGATGAGAGATAAGACGTTGTAGTCATGTGACAAGTGTCATATTTCTATGACATGTGACAACTATATGATAAGAGGCCAACTATCAACAACTAGACACAACTAGAAACAACTAGAAACATCTAGTAGACTCACTAAGTCAACTTAACATGTGAATTATCTATGATGTGTGAATATTATTTAACTAATAAATAGTTAAATGATATGAATTATTCACACAAGGGGAAATTAACTAAGAAATGCTGAGCTAGTTAGAAAAAAAACTTGATTCACACCAACAGCCCCCCTTAAGTACAACTTAGGGAGTATTTGACTAAAGAAAAGATGCAATGATGGGTCTCGAATACTATGTCATACTACGTACCCATGTACAACAAATCTCAAGTGGAGAAAAGGAGAAAACCTCACGAGCCAAAACTCCTCTCCAAAAGTGAGAATGCATAAAACAAATGGAATGAAAGATGGGATGAAAGGACTCAAGACCCCCATAGGACTACATACAACACATATTTACAATCAATTAGCCCCCATAGGAGAGAAAGAGTGAGACTATAGGTCCCCCCACAATGAAGTAGCTCATGTGGTGATGGTGAATGCCTGAAGATGAACACTGGAAAGTGTCTTGTACCTATAAACAACATTTCTCCCCTTAGGAAGAAACTAATCCAAAGGCTAATGCATAAGAAACTCCATCTCCAATAAGAGAGATGAGGGAAGAAGTATCATGATGGATGTCTCTGAAAACTTCTCAAATGTCCACATGTCAAAATCAAAGGACGACACTATGCAATGAGGTGTGACCAATCCAAAATCTTATGTAGACTCATGAAGAACAACCTCCAAAGATGAAGTAGATGGGATAATAGTTGTGCTATAACTATCATCAAAGAGGAGAGATATCCCCTCAAGTGTGTCCTCCAAGTCTGTAATATGAGACTCATAAAACATGTTCGATATACCTACCAAGAAAGTATCCTATAAAGCCATGTCTAAAAGACCTAAATTATCCTGATCAACTGAAGTAGAAGAAACCATGTCGATGTCAATGTCAATCTTTGAAGAAGCAGGAGGTGGAGGAGATGATAGCTCAACACTAGTCTCATGAACCAAAGTGGATGAAAGAACACCAAGGTTCAAGTAACAAAACTTCTCGTCGGAAACATTATTCACACTAGGATTGTGAATGTCAGCCAATGGATCTAAATAATCATCAAGAGAGAAACCATTAAGGTGTATAGCTGAGATGCATGATCAACCACACCAGTAGAAATAATATTTGTGCTCTCCAAGTCTCTGATAATAACCAACTCAGGTTTGAAATCCACTATCTTCCCTATACCACTGAGTAATTTGATATATGGAAAGAAAATTATTGGTCAAAGAAGGCACACAAAGTACATCATTGAAAGTACCTTCATCAATATCAATAGTTCTCTTCCCAATTACATTCATATATGTATTATCACCCATCAAGATATGTGGTATATCACACGCCTCAAATGAAGAAAACATATCCTTGGAAGAATCCATATGATGAGAAGCACCTGAATCAAGAAGCCATTTACCTAATGTAGAACATGTACTTGCACAAAGTGCTTTACCTTTATGTTTATGTCCCTTAGCTTTCCTTGCATGACCTGATTCAGAAAAGTTTGGATGTGTAGATGATGGTGTTGAAGAAGAGGATGGACTAGGTGATATGGATGATGGCAAGTTGATATTGTGCTTTTGAATAATGTGAGTCAACTCATCAATTTTCATCTCATAACACTTATGATCATCATGTCCTAGTTTCTTGTAGTATACAAACTTTATTCTCTCCTTAAATGATTCTTCCTTGGGTTAGGATGAGGACTTAGGTTAATTATTTGACTTCTCTACTTGCTCATTGTTCTTGAAATCCTTATTTTTTTGTTTCTTTCCTTTGCTAGTTGAAGCCTTTTGTTCCTTTGTACCTTTATTAGCAAGAAGAGCTTGAGGTCTAGGAGACTTCAATGTGCCCATGTGTACTAACTTAGCTTGCTCCCTAGTGAGTAAAGGCATTTTGAAAGCTTTTCCAAGAGCATCCATAGTAGCATAAAAGGTAGAAACAAAAACTGAATAAGAATGAAGAGCTTCTAGAAGAGACTGTGTTTTTCTTATACCATGGACTGTGGAAATATCATGTCTATAAAAATTGAATAGTCAGGACCAATCTTGGAAAGGATTAAAATAATAAATTGAGTATCCTCTTTCTCAATTCCACATTGTTTGAGATGCAATCTAAGTGACTTTATCTTTGTGAAGAAGTCATGGATGCTTGCAAAGTCGGTTGGATTCAAACCAATTAATTCATTCTCCAATTTGAAACCTCTCATAGTAGCTTGTTTACCAAATAGATTTTCTAAGGTATTCTAGACTTCATTAGGTTGATTACAAGATTCAATATGAAAAAGAAGATCAGGAGAAATAGAAAAGCATAGTGGTCCATAGGCTTGATCACATCTATTGTACCACATTCTCTTTTTTGCAGTTGTTGTTCATTTAGTTTTATACCCATTATTACCCTATGAATTTTAAAAACTCTTAAATGAATCTCCATTTTAGTTTCCCACTCATGATAGTTATATGGTGTGAGTAGAGGAAGTTTATTTTGATTCATGATACAAGAGCACAAAAAAGAATAACACAAGTACAACCCCCATTTTACTCAATCAATGAGACCACCCCCCAGCAAAAAAACGATTGTGGGACTTTATATTTAGTCCAATTACAATTTCCGCAAGCCAAAACAACAAAGTAGTCTTTATTTTGGTACAATGTAAAAGCCAAAAGGGCTAAAACTGAAAGTATGATTTCTAAGAAAAAAAGGATGAAAGTAATAGCGGATCTGGAAAGTAATAGAAAAATTATGCACTTTCAAAAAAAAATCACCAAAAAATGTTACCATATGAGCCAAAACGAAGCCTTTGAAGTTCTAAAAATAGGAATTGTTAAGGTACAGTGATGCAAAACTATAATTTATGAACAATCTAGGCACCAAAACCAAACTCTAATTACACCACTACAAAGCTTGTGAAATTCTAGCCCCAATAAAAAAATTCTCAAAAAAAGAAGCAAAATTGAGCAAGATATGAGCCTTTGAAGTTCGACTGTCATAATGAAAAACTCCATTGGAGAGGGGTGAAAAACCAAAAAAAATTTACTCTACTAAATTTGGTCGAATCTCTGCCAAATGTGGAGGTCTGCCAAATATGGATGGTCACTAGATAACTTAGAACCTTTTCCAAATCTAAAATCTCTACCAAGTATATCTAGAATGCTGTTAAATCTGGCAAGATCTGCTAAATCTGGAGGATGCCCAAAAAAATCAATAATTTTTATGGATCTGGGTTGCAGAAAAAAAATTTTAAGGCCCAAAGCCTGAGCACTAGTGTACCATACAAATCTATTCTTTTTGGTTGGAAGAGATTCTTTTAAAAAACAAAATTTTAATAACGGCCAAAGGCCTATGTAAACAGGTCAAGCCCTCTTATTAGGGTTGCATCCCAGTTGGCCCGTTCGCACCCAAGGGTCTGTAGACCCTAAGGGCTCGTGACCTATGGTAGGCTTGCAGCCTTATTAAAATGTCTACATCCTACAGTAGGGCAACACCCTTATTAAATAGTTTCATTTTTTATTTTTTGTTTTTTGTTTTTTTTAAAGAATACTGTAGAGTGCCACGTACGAGGCTCTACAAGCCTAAGTAGATAGTGCCCTATTGGGTACCCTAAATTTATTGACTTTTTACAAAAAAAAATGAATTTTCAAACTATACAATTTTTTTTTTAATTTTGATTTTGTAGGATACTTGGTGAAATTTTTCTTGCAGGGAATATTCTACAAAATATTTTGTATGGATGGCAAATGAGAGAAAAAATTTCTAATTTCAATGATTTGATAGCTGATCTTGGGGTTTTTTGGCCTCCTATGCATGATGGTAGTAGGGTCATATTTGATCCAAACTACTTTGAAAGATCAGGTCCCTGTTGGATCTAGCAAGCACCTCCCAACTTCAAACCCTCATAGATTTTGCATCCAATGTCTGATCTGGATGAAACAAAAGGTGATCTTGACTATCTCAAACATCCTAAACATAATGGTGTGCTCAGATTTGTAGCAGCATGCTCCAAACTGAACCTGCAATATAAGGCCACAAAAAGGAAAACCTCATAAATCAAGTATTTCCATCAAGTTTTTATGATTCTCCAAGTCATCATTCAATGCAAGAGAAGAGCATACTCAATGATGCAGTCAAGGTAGGAGGGTCCAATGAAGGATTGTATAGCCTTGTAATCTTATTCAAACAACTCCATGATCATAATAGAGATGTAACAACAGCATATAGATAACAACAAAATGAGTGGAAATGCTCATGAATAGATGACAAAAGATATATCCTGGGAAAACCCTCAAAGGAAAAAACCTAGCCTTCAATTATCACTTCATTATATTAAACTCCAAATCTCATTACATATGCCTCTAGGGCTTTATAGATGCTAGGCCACAACCTAGGGTTACAAAAGATTCATACAACACAACATCATGTCTTCTTGCTTCTCCTTCTACTCAATTCTCTGCTCTATATCTTCTTCTGCTCTCTACTCTACTTTCTTCTTCTATTCTGCTACTTCCCCATATCAAGACAATTCATCTTCTTGCTTCCTATCTTCACACACTTGATCTCCACTTCAAACCAATCCTTTCTCCTTCATTTATATCCTCTGCAAGTCTTCATAACATTATCAAGTCGGCCAAAAGTTAATTGTCTCATGAAATGTGTGGAAAAAAATAGGTCGGGCCTAAACACATAGGGTATTGCTCCACAAATGCATTAAACTCAATGCAGATCTTGATGAAGGTTGGATAGGTCCTAAATTACCTTGAATGATGTCCCATTAGGCTCCACAAGTCATGGAATTGCTCCACAAGCCAATTAGACCTCACTGAACACTGACTACTTTGCTTTATGAAAACAAGTAATCTTGTGATAGCAATATCTCTCTAGTCTAACAAACCCAAATGATCTAAATTTTGGATATGATGTAGATGACATGTTATAGAAACAAAATCCATCTTTGCAAGCTCTGATGTGATTATGAAAATGCAATAATCTCCAAGGTCACTCTCCCTAGCACTCTACAACTTAATGTTAACTATCCCAATTGATTTGAATGCTTCTAGATGCTCCTGCATCAGACTCTCATGGTTAATTGAAATGTGAGACTCTTCACTTTGATCAGTATTATGTCAAAATCAATGTGATCCCTTAGGATATGTTCAAAGGTTTGTTCACAAATCACTACACTACCTCATGGTCAATAGTCTGTACAGGTCCTTAATGCAAACTCCCTCAAGTCCTTCTAAGTTTTGCATTCTACTTGCAAGCCTTGCATTGCATCAATGATCAATAGTCTAAGCAAGTCTTCTCTATAACTTGGCTTTAGTTCTTCTTACTTCTAGTGATCTTAGTTTGACGATCTACTTGCAAGCCTTGTATTGCCTCAATGATCAGCAATTTGAGCAAGTCTTCTCCGCAAGTTTCCTCTAGTTCTTCATCTTATGGTGCTCTAGGTTTGGTGGTTTGGCTACAATGTTGCAACTACCTCTCAGTTCAGTGATCTATTGTCAAACTCTTGTAGACTGCCTCAAGATCAATGTCTACTTCAATCTAAGAGTCAAATAATCACATCCTCTGAAACAATCTTTTTCTTCCTTGATTCAGTCAATACATTCTTTAATTCAGTCTGCAACACTTTCTAATCCTTGGTTCTAGAAACAATTCCTTCCACACACACCAAGATCTTTTCGTTTCTGTTATACATATACTTCTCATATACCTTTCTCTACTTTTTTATCTCTATTTCCTTTACTCTGGTGCACAAACTTTCTTCTATGGTAGAATATTTTTTCATTCCTTCTTTCTCTGCAATATGAACTTCCTTTTCCAGTTATGCTTCACACTTGGTCACACAAACTTCCTCTTGCACTAGTTTCTTAGATGATTAGTCTACAATAGAATTCTCCTTAAGATCAAAGTCTCACCATCTTCTAGTTTATCCATTGAACTTGACAATTCAATAGGTTCTTCTTCCTTTGCATAAGTCAGCTCTGCATCATCTACTACTCCTCCGATAGTATCCTCTTGGTGACATTCACTACTTGATTCTTTTCACCTCCAAACTTGAAAATAGGTTCCTCTTCTAGCAAATCCTCTTTTATTCCTCCGGTGTCCTTCATTGTGATAAGAATTGTGACTCCTGTCATCTCTCCCTCTATAGTATGAATTACTATCCATGTTCTACTCCACATAAGGTCTTCTCTCTCTATATATTAGTCCTTCTTTTCCACCAACACATGAATACTTCAATCTATACAACTTTCTGAACATACAAGTAACATATCTCCATTTCGGTCCATCAATCCATCCATAATCCTTCTGTATACAACCTGTCATAGGATTATTCCTCCGCATTTTGTTCCAACATATCTTTTCAAATTGAGTCCTTAATCCACAGAACTTACAAGGGTATAGATTCCAACACAATTCATTTTCATGTCAATGTCTATTACAATAAGAACAATGCATCCTTTCTCTTCCCTTATTTGATTTGTTTGAACTTGTAACAACATCTTTACCTCTGATATATCCAAGTCCTTCATTTCTTGATCTCATTATTAGTTCAATAGGCTTTGTAATTCCTTGCTGATACTTTTCCAATCCTTTTCCTTTATATCCCATTCTTTGCATGATTTTGAAACCAATACCATCACCAACAACTGTAGGTTCAGTTACATTGTGATCTTCAATCTCACTTCCTAAAGAAGTTTTTGCAGCATCCCACAAATCATTAGTATCACAGGGAACATCACAAAGTTTAGGCTTAGATCTTATACTTTCATTTTCTTCCCTACATGCTACAAGTGATTGTTCTAACTGATTAACTTGTTCTTTCAATCTAGATATTTCACTTTTTTGTAGATTGTTATTCCTTTTCAACTCTTCCAATTATTCCTTCAAATCTTTGTTCCTCTTTTCCACCTTCCCAAACAACTTGAATCCTTCTTCCAATTCTTCAAAGGTCTTTTCGACATATTCAAACAACCTTAGCTCTTCTTCTAATTCTACATTCCTCCTCTTTACATTTTCCAATTCTTCTTCAAGAGCATCATATTTGTCTTCTCCTAGTTCTCTTATCCTTTCCATCAACTCAGAGTTATATCATTTAGTTTCACACAATTCTTCTTCTAGAACATCATTCTCATATATTAGGTTTTCATTTTCTTACTTCATCCTTTTTCCAATCTTCCCCATTGAAATAAATTAGATAAACAACTTAAATGTGAAAAGCTTACTCGGATCTTTCTTGCCTTGATCTTTCTTTTGTGATGATTCTTGTTATGCTTTAGGGTTTTACACTCTCTTCCAACACTTTCTATCCTCCCAACATATTTTCAACCTTCCCAACAGATTTACAACCGACTCTAATACCACTTGATGCAGTCATGGTAGGAGGGTCCAATGAAGGATTGTCCAACCTTGTAGCCTTATTAAAACAACTCCATGATCATAACAGAGATGTAACAATAGCATACAAATAATAATAGAAGGAATGGAAATGATCATAAACAGATGACATAAGATATATCCTGGGAAAATCCTCAAAGAGAAAAACCCAGCCTTCAATGATCACTTCATTATATTAAACTCCAAATCTCATTACATATGCCTCTAGGGCTTTACAAATGTTAGACCACAGCCCAAGGTTACAAAAGGTTCATACAACACAATAGCATGTCTTCTTGCTTCTTCTTCTACTCAATTCTCTGTTTTGTATCTTCTTTTGCTCTCTGGTCTACTTTTTGCTTCTATTTTTCTACTTCCCCGGATCAAGACAATTCATCTTCTTGCTTCCTATCTTTGCACGCTTGATCTCCACTTTGAAACAATCCTTTATCCCTCATTTATATCCTTCACAAGTCTTCATAACATTATCAAGTTGGCCAAAAGTTAACTGTCTCATGAAACATGTGGAAACAAATAGGTTGGGCCTAAACACATAGGGCATTGCTCCACAAATGTATAAAACTTCGTGTGTATCTCCATGAAGGTTGAATAGGTCCTAAATTACCTTGAATGATGTCCCATTAGGCTCCACAAGTCATAAAATTTCTCCGCAAGCCAATTAGACCTAACTGAACATTGATTGCTCTGCTTTGTGAAAATAGGTAATCTTCTGATAGCGATATCTCTCCAGAAACGAACACAAATGATCTAAATTTTGGATATGATGTAGATGACATGTTATGGAAACTAAATCCAGCTCTACAAGATTTGATGTGATAATGCGGTAAAATGCGGTATTCTCCAAGGTTGATCTCCCTTGCACTCTACAACTTAATGTTAATTGTCCCAATTGATTTGAATGCTTCCAAATGCTCCTGCATCACTCAACTATCAAGACCCACCATGATTTGCACTCAAGATCTCTGAAAAAATGACTAACATAAAGTGATTCTTCCTATATCTCTAATACCATGTTAGAGTTGGCTATGATTGGAGCTACCCAACATCTAGGACTTCATGAAAGTACAAGAGAGATCAAATGAGAGAATAATTATATTCCATCAATTAATGCAAAAGATTGTTACAATGTACATGATATGCCTTTCTTATAAAGGAAAGGATGAGAGCTAAGATGTTGTAGTCATGTGACAAGTGTCATATTCCTATGACATGTGATAACTATAGGATAAGATACCAACTATAAACAACTAGGTGTTGCAAGTATGGGCCTGACCAGGGTTGTCATTGATGTCAACATACCTATGTTGTCATTAGTGTCAATTGTAATCTTGTTTTGATGATTCCTTGTAATGAGTTAAGTGTTGAAGATAATAAGTATTCCTGATATAGCAGAACAGTCCAATAGATTGCTCCACTTTTCTTATAGAATGAATATCCTTGTCTATAGATTGGAAGTTAATTAGACACATGTCTAAAGATGCTATGTTCTAATTTTGAGCCTATGGTATGAAGATTTGATTTAGTTATGTTCACCAAAGTGAAAACTATTTTTTCTGTATATTTGGTGGTGACAGGGAGAATGTATTATGCTCCGCATTCCTCTGCAATTAAGTATTTCAGTCTACAGCTCTAGAATCAAGTTTGTAATGATGACAAGTTCCTTCAACTCCAATGGTTCATGATTTTGTGGTCCACAAGCGATCTTTTCTTTATGATAGTAGCTGACAATGTTGTTTATGTGCTCTAGTTTGAAGAATCTTCTTGACAGAGTGGTTAGAGATTGTGTGGTTGTTCCTGGTGATTACAATGTGCTTGTGGATGTCTCCTGATTGTGTTCCTACCTTTAGACTGGTCCACAAAGAGAAATTTGGATTATGGACGAAAATTGTTCTTAGAGGACTTAATGCTAACACCAGTCTTGGCCAACTTGGTTGTTTTCACTTCTTGTGGAGATACATCAAAGATGGTGGAAGCGAGTCATGGCATGGAAGATTGCATTTGAGTCCCAGCTAAGGCATAACATGATCTACATACATCTTTCCCTTAGCTGATTTTATTTAGGTCTAGACCTATTCCTATGTATATTTGTAATGTTGACCTTGGAGAATGTTCCAATGGTCGATGAATGCAATGCCAATGTTGATGTACATTCCAAGGTTGGTGAAGTGTATAAAAACATGTAATGAAGTTACGAAAAAGATGTCCTTATACAAAAATGTGAAGATAAGTGCAAAGGTGTAAGAAGAGCAGAGTAGAGGAGTTATACTATGCTTCAATGGAACTGAACCCAGGCATGAAGTAGATTCGATCAAATCAATTCACCAACCCTTGGCAGTGAGCCACCCCTTGGTAATGAGCCGATCTTGGTAATGAGCCCTAACATTTGTAGTGAGCATTCTAAGCAGTGAGCCCTAAGGAAGTGAGCCTCTATTTTTTAGTATTACTATAACATATTTATTTTTGTGGGCTAACACCCACCATGGTTTCTCCCTTATAGGGTTTTCCACATAAAAATCTGGTGTCTCATGTGTTGAATGTGCTATTGTGTTGAGCTTTTGGTTTCATGTTTTCATGGTTAAATCTTAATAACAATAATTGATGTGTTGATGCTCATAAGTCATTAAAGTTTTAGAGACAATTAATTCACCCCCCGCCTCTTAGTTATCTTGTACATTTCAACATTTGGTATCAGAGCCAAGTTCCTTGAAAGTAAGCCTAACGGCTTGAGGATGATCCAGGATGTCTTTTAAGAACGAAGCTCCATAGTTTGATGGGACAAATTATGTTTTATGGAAGGTATGAATGAAAATCCATCTCCTCTATCTTGGTTATAAAGTGTGGAAAGTGACAGACAAAGTATACCATGCCTCAGAATGGTTTAACAACTAAAGATGAAATCAAAGAATATGAGTTGAATATAAAAGCTAGAGATGCTCTGTTAAGTGCCTTGTCTGACACTGAGTTGATAAAAGTCATAGATCTAGATTCTACTAATGAAGTATGGGAAAAGCTAAAAAAACTATATGAAGGAGATAAATCTATAAAAATGGCCAAATTCCAGGGCCTTAAGGCAAAATATGAGGGTTTAAAGATGAGCAAAGATGAAAACATAACAACCTACATGCAAAAATTTGATGAAATTGTCAATGGAATAAAAGGTATGGGAGGAACTATTGATGAGAAGGAAGTTGTGATGAAAATTCTCAAGTCATTACCTAAGTCCTATAGTCACAAGGTAGTTGCTATTGAAGAAGTAATGACTATAAAAGATGTCGGTAAGGATCAATTGCTTCGAAACCTTACATCCTTTGAGATGAGAGAGTTCGGTGATGCTCTACCAAAGGTTGAGACTGCTTTCAAAGCCAGTACTTCAGAGAAGATCCCCAAAGCTAAGAAGTACAAGGTGGAACCTGATGATGAGCTTGATGAAATTGAAGCAAACTTTGTTGGCAGACTACAAAGAGGTTCCAATAAGTTCAAAGGCAAACTACCTTTCAATTTTTTTTACATGTGGTGAGGTTGGTATCTATGCTTCTAGATGTCCTAAGAGAATTGAAAGGAAAAGAAAAAAATTTGAGAATAGACCTAGGGTTCCAAAGAAATGCTACAATGTTATATATCTTGATGATGAAGGTGTGACAGATGATGAATCTGATGATGCTAGTACTAGTGCAAATGAATGCTTGTTTATTACAATTAAAGAAGAACCTGTGTCTACTAATCTTGCTAGTTGTGTGAAGGAAGAAAAACCAGTGAAAGAAAGTGCTTTGGTTGTTCAGGTTGAGAAAGATAAGGATGAATGGATTATTGACAGTGGATGCTCACATCACATGACTGGTGACAAAAGTAAGTTTGTAAGTTTGGAAAAGTATGATGGAGGATTGGTTAGCTTTGGAGATAATGTAGCTAGTAAGATTTGTGGAAAATAATCTATTTCTTTTGATGGAAAGCACAACACTGATAATGTCCTATATGTGAAGGGTTTAAAGCATAATCTTTTTAGTGTTGGTCAGATGTGTGATAAAGGTTATGATATGAGATTCAAAGACAATGGATGCAAGATCATGGAAAGCTCCCTGAACAATGATTGCAACTGGTAAGAAGACCAGAGGTAATATTTACCAATTAAGAGGAACTAATGATTATTGATGTTTATTGGCTTAGACAAATGAGAGTTGGTTGTGGCATAGAAGAATGTGTCATATCAATTTTGACAATTTGGTGAAGATAAGCTCTGCACAGACTGTAAGAGATCTACCTAAACTTGTGAAGCCTGCCAACACCATTTGCAAGGAGTGTCAATTTGGAAAACAAACAAGAACAAGTTTCAAAAGCAAAGAACAATTTCCTACTAGATTGCTAGAGCTAGTACATACTAATTTGTGTGGTCCCACAAGAGCAAGAAGTTTGCAAGGTGACATGTATTTTATGTTTCTTATTGATGATTATTCTAGAATGACTTGGGTTACTTTTCTAAAAGAAAAATATAAAGCTCTAGACAAGCTCAAAGTTTTCAAGGCAATGGTTGAGAATGATTTAGAATTGAGGATTAAATGTTTAAGGTCTAAAAGAGGAGGTGAGTTCACACCAAATGAATTTAATATTTTCTGTGAAGAACAAGGGATAAAGAGACAATTGTCTGCACCTAGGACTCCGCAGCAGGATGGAGTTATTGAAATAAAAAATATGATAGTTCAAGAGGCTATCAGGACTATGTTAAAGGAAGCTGACCTACAGCAAGTATACTGGAGAGAAGCCATACATATTGTTGTGTACATCCTAAATAGAGTTCATGTCAAAGGTAACAGCTCTAAAACTCCTTTTGAATTATGGTATAGAAGAGTTCCTATAGTGAAGTATTTCAAAGTTTCTGGAAGCAAATATTATATCAAAAGAGATGAAGAACTAGGCAAGTTTGATACTAGATGTGATGAAGGAATTTTCTTGGTTACTTTACCAAGAGTAAGGCCTATTGGTGCTACAATAAGAGACTGAAAAATATTGTTGAGAGAGCTAATGTGAAGGTAGATGAAGACAAGAAAATAATATCATATCTGAGTTGCTATGAATCATATGAACTTGTGGCTATAGTGAATGAAGAAAATTTTGAACAAGAAGATAGTTAGGATGAAGAAGAGGCTCCAGAAATTGTTGTTAAGACTCCTAGGTATGTAAGGATTAATCATTCTAAAGATCAGATTATAGGTGATAAAAACAAAGGGGTGTTGACAAGGAAAGGAGTTGTAGAAGAACAAGTGAATTACTATTTTCTTTCAGAACCAAAAACTGTAAATGAAGCTTTCAATGATGAAAATTGGGTAAAATCCATGTAAGAAAAACTGCTGCAGCTAGAGAAGAATCAAACTTGGGAATTGGTTCCTAGACCTGCTAATAAGAATGTCATTGGAACTAAATGGGTTTTTAGGAACAAGCTGAATGAAAATGGAGAAGTTGTAAGAAACAAAGCAAGTCTTGTGGCAAGATTTCAAGAAGATCCTAGAGAGTTGCATGTGATGGTAGTTAAGAGAATCTTGAGGTATTTGAAAGGCGCATCAGATCATGGCTTATGGTTTCCAAAGGATAATGACTTCACTCTAAGTGCTTATATAGATGCAGATTGGGCCGGAGATGTTGATGACAGAAAAAGTACAAGTGGAGGTGCTTTCTTCTTGGGTAATAGATTAGTTTCATGGTTGAGCAAGAAGCAAGATTTAATGTCCTTTTTTATTACAGAAGTAGAGTATATTGCAGCAGCATGTTGTTGCACTCAAGTGTTATGGATGAAGAAGACTTTGAAGGACATAAGAGTTGTGTATGAAGATCCAATTGTAATCTTTTGTTTCAATACAAGTGTTATAAACATTTCAAATAATCCAGTGATGCACTCAAGAACAAAGTGTATATCAATAAGGTATCACTTTTTGAGAGAAAAAGTGACAGAGAATGAGGTAAAGATGGAATATGTGCCCACAAAGGATCAGATTGTAGATATTTTCACTAAGCCTCTGCCTAAGGATACCTTTAAGTGCCTTAGAGAAAAGTTAGGGGTTATTACCCCTCCTGCTCTGAACTAAGATGCATAAGAATGCATCAGTCCAGTGGTGCCTAGAGTCTTAGTCATTGATCTGGATTGATGTTTTGAGAGATACCTCTCGGGGGGAGTAGCTAGATGTTACTAACATAAGTTCCTATTTAAGAGAAGTTTTAGTTTGATCAGAGTAGTAGAGTGCAAGTATGCACCCTTTGCCATTGATGTCAATGGAGGAGAGAAATCATGTGCAAAACTCAAGAGGAGAAAGAGTGTAGATGTATAAAAAGAAAGAGGGAGTATCTTGTCTTGATGCTCTTTAGAATTTTTCACATCATATGTTGCCATCAATGACAAAGGGGGAGATTGTTGCAAGTATGTGCCTAACCAAGGTTGTCATTGATTTCAACATATCTGTGTTGTCATTGGTGTCAATTGTACTCTTGTTTTGATGCTTGCTTGTAATGAGTTAAGTGTTGAAGATAATAAGTATTCTTGATACAACAGAATAGTCCAGTAGCTTGCTCCACATTTCTTAGAGAATGACTATCCTTGTCTATGGATTGGAAGTTAATTAGATACATGTCTAAAGATGCTATGTTCCAAGTTTGAGACTCTGGTATGAAGATTTGGGTGAGTTATCTTCACCAGCATGAAAACTATTTTTTCTATATATTTGGTTGTGACTGGGAGAATGTATTATGCTTTGCATTCCTATGCAATTAAGTATTTTAGTCTGTGGATGTGGAATCAAGATTATAATGATGACAAGTGCCTTCAACTCCAATGGTTCATGATTTGGTGGTTCGTAAGCAATCTTTTCTTTATGACAGTAGCTAACAGTGTTGTTTATGTGCTCCTGTTTGAAAAATCTTCTTGACAGAGTGGTTAGAGATTGTGTGATTGTTCGTGGTGATTACAATGTGCTTATGGATGTCTCCTAATCAAGTTCCTACCTTTGGACTGGTCCACAAAGAGAAATATGGATCGTGGACAAAGATGATTCTTAGAAGACTAAATGTTAACACCAGTTTTGGTTGACTTGGTTGTTTTCACTTCCTGCGGAGATACATCGAAGATTGTGGAAGCAAGTCATGGTGTGGAAGATTGCATTTGAGTCCTAGCTAAGGAATAACATGATCTACGTACATCCTTCCCTTAGCTATACAAGCAACTTGTTTCTATGTATGTATGTAATGTCGACCTTGGAGAATGTTCCTGTTACCAAAATTTCACTTATAGCTCAATTTGGTAGAGCTGAAATAGCTAATTACTTTAAAGGTAAAAGGTACTCTAACAAATTTTTGCTAAATTTAAATCGTTGCATATGATTGCTTTCAAGTGAAATTTAGTTTTTATTATGCAATATTTTACAACAGAAGAAATTACATAAATTTGCATAGTATTGATGTCTTTATTTATTTAACAATGAAACATGATGTCCCACACAAGCCGTGGGAGTAACTGATCATACATTATGAAATGCGACATAAACATAGACTATACAACTAAAGAAAAGTAGAAAAAATAGAAAGATAAAGTATATCCATCATTGCCTGTGGCAAAGTCTTTTGTTGATTTCCTTTGGTTCCCAGCTTCTCTTGTTGCTGATCTTCTGATGAGCCTACATAATGATTGAAAGATTGGGTTAGAGCTCCAGATATAAATCTCATCATATGTCCTATCAACAGAAATATAGCCTATATCTATGATGCATTTGATCAAATATGCAGATTTTACAAACATTCAAGAGCCTTCAGAAGCAGAAGAATTAATGCATCATTGGAAGCTTTCAACTTCATTATTTTGTTAACTTGTTTGTTCATTGTGAAGGTACAGGTTTATTATCACTACATGATTCATCTTGTTTGACATCATAGCATGTGGTGGAAAAAATGGGTTCCCACAAGGGTTGAGCCTAGCATGTTGCCCTCTAGATCTCGGGAGGGGTATGAGATAAGCAAGAGACTTTCAACTTTTCAAATAAAAGCATATTCTATTTGAAGATCAAATTATAAGGTAACTGAGCACACTGTCCATTCATGACAGCCAAGTCAAAGGTGCAATGATTTTGCCCCTTTCACTTTGAAATGGGAATCACAAGTGAGCAATGAGCTCATTCAAGACTAATTAAATAATGTGCAAAACTGAGTAAAAGTGCAACATTGGCATCATGGTTTTATTTCATCTATTGGCTGTCACATCCTTATTTATTGTTGTTTATATCATATGAAATGCATACATTTGAAGTACTACCCATTCAAAAGTGCCTAGGGACAGTCCATAAATGAGATTGAGTTCATAGTCAAATGCCTACAACAACTCAGGGATAAAGACAAGTTACCAAGACCCTTGATAAATCTTTAAACTCTATTGTCAAAAGATATTACATAGTGAAGAACCAATCATAGACTTTCATCTTGAAGCAACAAAATAGATTGAGAATCATTGTAAACTTGCAATCACAATAAGACAGTGAATACAAAGAAGAACAAATGCTTTTGGACAAAAATCAATACACAATGAACAATAGTAATCTTGAGAAGTAGTCATATATGGACTGTATTGGATAGTCCTGCAAGAGGTGACAGTCCAAGCCATGAAATGTGAAGACAATAGAGAACAAAGTTGCAAAATAGTCTTTGTGGTGATAAGGTACAAAGTTGTTATTGAATGTTTAACTATGACAGAGTAAATATCCTGAAACAAATGTCAAGTGTTGAAGGAGCAAACTCATTTTTTAGGACAGTAATGAATAAGTTCAAAGGGTTGTTTTTATGCATTAGGGACAGTCAAAAGGCATGGTTTCATGAAGAAAGTGATTATGCAAGGTGGGGACAACCATCAAAAGATAGAAGAGAAAATAATTTGGAGAAGATTTTTACAAAGTACGAAGCTTTTGGTTGAGTTTCTTTTCATTACAAGATAGTTTGATCATGAGTCACTTGCCAGCATGGTAGGTTATAGTAGTTCTATACATCTATAAAAAGAGTTCCTTCATCATATGGAGATCATGCAAAGATATCACTGTCATCAATATGAGTAGAGGATGTCAAAGTTTGTTCTCAACATGCTTGGAAATCTTCAGAACCATTCTAGATTTATATTCTTCTTGAAGACTAGAGCATACATCATATGACTGTATCAAACAGTTCCTACACAATATAATAGTGAATGTATGAAAGAGTCATATGATAAATTAGTTACCATTGCAAAGGATAATAACAACAAAATGGACTAAGAAGGAATGTCTTAAAGGTAGTTTGATGGAGATTGATTGTCATTGATGTCAAAAAGGAGTTGTGTTGATCATGGTATTATGATGTTGAATTGATGTATTGAGTTGATTGATCATTATCTTCATGGTGAAGTTCATTTGATGTTTCATTAGTAATCATTTATTCAAATTATGACATAAGGATGTCTTTCGGATAAGAGCAGCAAGATGTTCAGTGTTGTTCAAGATAAGAGGTAAGTGACATGGTGATAATGATCACCAAGGTAAGAAGCAAAGGTTAAAAAGGTCTATCATTTAGTTTGTATGATGATATTCACAGATCATCTGCATAAAAATTTCAATTCAGGATTGAAATCTTTTTGTGGTAATTAAGGGTTTCAAAAGGATGGAAAGATAATCCTAAAGTCAAAAATTCTAAATCCTATCTCTCTTGTGAAAATCTAAACATTTGCTTCTAATGTTTAAAGGCGATGGGTTCACTTTTTATTTTAATTCTTTGGTGACTTACTATACTAAGTCACATTCACTAATATTGACCTATTCAAGGGGTCTTGGAACATTCTCCCACCTGCCCTCTCTTATAAGCATGAACACCAAAAAGGAAAATCAAACATTTCGTTCATTTCATGTTTTTTCGAATATATAGAAGGCTATGTCTTAAAAGAAATATGGGTGGTAAATATAAATCAAAAGTTGCTTTTAAAAGTTGAGTGGGCACATGGATGGTTTTTTAAATTTAGAGACTTTTATTACCTCCTATTTTGAAGGCTTCTTGGATGTCATCTTTTATGACAGCAAATAAAGTGCAAATAAAGTGGAGTGTATATGTTTTTTTAAAGAAGATTCTCAAGGGGATTTTGGATAATTTTTAAATGCAGATTTTTGAGGATCTCAAGGAGATTTTTGAGGAGGTTTTTTTTTATGAAGTTTTTTTCTAATTTTAAAACTACAAGTGGGCCTCCCTCTTTCAAAATTCATGCCATTTGAAGATATTAAAAGGAGGATTTTTTTTTTTAAAGAAGGGAGAGATTTTTATGAAGATTTTAATTTTTAAAAAAGTAATTTTTTTTTAGAGGTGGATATTGTGGCATATTTTTTTTGGCAGGTTATGAAGATATTTTTGAAGGCTCTTAAAAATATCAAACATTTTTTATGAAGATTATATTTTTTTGCAGAGAAGATGAAGATTTTTATGTTTGCAGATTGGAGAAGATGAATGGTTTTTGAAGTATATTGAAGATTTTTTTGTGGATGGAGAGAAGATTTTTTTTATATTTTTATATGCAGGATTCAGAGAGGAGAAGAATGTGAATGGATTTTGTTTGAAAATGTTTTATGCAGGGAAGATAAATTGGATTGAAGATTTTTGAGATGAAATTTTTATGAAAGGGAATATGAACAGATTGAAGGCTCTGAAAATATGAAAGTCATTTGTGTGAAGATTTGTTTGAGAGATATGATTTTATTTTTTCTAAATTCTTCATGAATGGAAATGGTTATATAGAGAAGAAATTATCTTTTCTTTCAGGATGGAAATGTTTATGCAAAAGAAGAATGTGAAAGGCCATGAAAGTGTTGCAAGTATGGGTCTAACCGGTGTTGTCATTAATGGCAACATACTCCTGTTGCACTAATGATAAGGATTGGATGAGCTGTGAGCTGAGGATATTGAGAAAATTAGTCTCAATCAGGAACAGTAAAGAACAGTGATGACAGTAAGGTAAAAAGTCCAAGATAGGATGAAGATCAGAGGATGCAGATTAAAGGGTTTGTAGATATGTGTCTTGAGGTGGTCCAATAGAGATTACAGAGGTCCACATGAAAATCTGAAGAAGGTGTGGCGGTTCAAGTAAAACTGGTTTTGGCAGATGTTCAGTGGTGACAGAGTAATACAGATAGGTCTGGTGAGATCCGAAAATGAAAGATCCTACTCTGCAGATTTGAGGGAGTGCTAAGGAAGTCTCTATGGAGTGTTATCTAGATTAGTTCATGGTTTGAAGGTCCAGAAGCATGTATTCTTCTGTGACAGTAATGACAGACTGTGTTCTTGAGGTTCCAGATGAAGAAGAGATGGTTTTCAGTAAATAGATAAAGTGCGGATGTTCTTGGTGAGTCAGGATTCTTGTAAAGATCTTTGGATCGTGTCCATCCCGTATTGGTGGTCCACATTGGAGTTGGAGCCTGCAATTAAAGAATAAGCTCCGAATGATGATGTTCTTCTTGAGATAGGCCGACTGGATGAGTTATCCATCTAGTGGATAATCTTATGAATGTTTGCCGACTTAGATGATCATTCCTAAGTCGATGCCTTGTATAAATAAGGGATTGCAAAGTTAGTTTGATGTTGTCCTTGTGGTGATGAGTGTGGAGTAGCAAGTAGGAGAGCGAAAGGCAGAGCAGAAGTATTGGGCTTAAATGGAACTAATTCAAGCATGGTGAAGATGTTATTCTCCAGTCCATGTATGTGATATTTATTTCCTTGTAGATAGTGTGTCTCTTGTAGGCAGTGAGCCTCTTGTGAGCAGTATGCTCAGGCAGTGAGCCCTAATTGACATGTGCCATTTTATTCTTTCTATTCTTCTAACAAAGAATACAATCTTGGGTTAATCATCCCGTGGTTTTTCCCTTAACTGGATTTTCCACGTCAAAATCTTGGTCTCTTATGTGTTGCTGTGTTTCTGCTCTTGATTTGAATGCATTATAGTTCATGATTAATATACTGCTAATCACTAAAAGGTTTTAAGTGTTTAAATGGAGAAAGTTTTGCACAACTGATTCACCCCACCCCTCTCAGTTGTATGCCCTAAGTCTAACAATTGGTATCAGAGCCAAGTTCCTCTAAAAGGAGCTTAACCGCTTGAGGAGATCCAAGATGTCATCATACAAGAAGGATAGCCCAAAGTTCGATGGAACAAATTTTAATCTATGGAAAGGTCTCATGAAGTGTCACTTGCAATGCATGGGTATGGCATACTGGACCATGGTTACAACACAGTATGTACCTCCACAGGGTGGTCCAAAAGCTGCAAGTGAAATCACAGATGCTGAAAACAATCTACGGACTATAGAAGCTCTTCTAAGCACATTATCTAATTCAGAGCTCTCAAATGTTATTGACCTACCAACTGCTTTTGAGATTTGGAAAAATTGGAACTTTTGCATGAAGGAGACTAGTATGTCAAATGTGCAAGGTTACAGAGTCTGAAAGGGAAATTTGAAAACCTGAAGATGAGAGATGATGAAAATATTACTACTTTTATGCCAAGAATAAATGAGCTTGTTTGTGGAATTAGAAATGCTGGTGGAGTCTTGGATGAAAATGAGATTGTTGGCAAAATTCTCAGATCCCTTCCTGCTTCTTACAAAATCAAGGTTGATGCCATTGATGAATTCAGAGCCCATACAACTATCACAAGAGATTAATTGGCTGGAAAATTGGTTGCATTTGAAATGACAGAGTTTGGAGATGACCCCCCCAAGACTGAATCTGCATTCAAAGCCAGTGCCTCTGTTAAAGGTAAACAAAGGTTTGATTCGAGAGAGAATTCATCAAGGAAACTGTCATGGTATGAAAAAGCAAGAAAAGATTCGGAGGAAGAAGAAGTAGAAACTGCTCAACGAAGCCCTTATTTCAAAGAGGCTGTCAAGAGGATCTGGTAATTATGAAGGAAAATTGCCTTTTAAGTGTTTCAACTGCAATAAGATTGGTCATTTTGCCTCAAAGTGTCTGGAAAGATTTTCAAGGCCAAATCCTAACAGATCAAGGTTCCAAAAGAATTGCTACTATGTTCATGAAGAAGATGATAATGAAGGAGTTACAGATGATGAATCAGAGACAGGAAACAAATCCGGAAGTGATTGTGTGTTTATTGCCATCAAGGAAGAAGAACCAATATCCTCTAAATCTGTCAATCATAAAATTGTAGAAAGAGCACTGGCTGCTCAAATTGAAGAAAAGGATGACTGGGTCATTGACAGTGGTTGCTCTCACCATATGACAGGTGACAAAAATAAGTTCATAGATTTGGAAAGGTATGAAGGAGGAGTGGTAAAATTTGGTGATAATTCTGCTGGTAGAATCAAAGGAAGAGGAACTATTTCTTTTGATGGAAGGAACAAAACCGGTAATGTACTATATGTTGAAGGTTTGAAGCACAATCTTCTCAGTGTTGGATAGTTGGTGGACAAAGGCTATGATCTCCAATTCAAGAATGGAAAATGCAAAATCTTTGAAAGTTCCAGAACAGAGATTGCATCTGGTATCCAAACTAAAGGTAATATCTTCCACTTGGTTGGTACTGGTAAAAGTTGCTTATTTGCTCAAGTTGATCAGAGTTGGTTGTGGCATAGGAGAATGTGTCATGTGAATTTTGATAATATCGTCAAGATAAGCAATACTCAAGCTGTAAGAGATCTTCCAAAATTGGTGAAACCTACAAATAGCTTATGTAAAGAATGTCAGTTGAGCAAGCTGAGCAGAGTCACATTCAAGAGCAAGGAATTGTCTTCTACTGGATTATTGGACTTAGTTCATACTGATCTTTGTGGTCCGGCAAGAACCAGGAGTGTGCAAGGTGATATGTACTTCATGTTGCTAATTGATGACTATTCTCGGATGATGTGGGTAACCTTTCTAAAAGAGAAATCAGAAGCTCTTGAGAAGTTCAAAATATTCAAAGCTATGGTAGAGAATGAAACTGGATTAAAATTGAAATGTCTGAGGTCTGATAGAGGTGGAGAATTCACATCTGGAGAGTTCCTAGAATTCTGTGAGAAGCATGAAATAAAGAGACAGTTGTCTACTCCTAGGACTCCACAGTAGAATGGAGTAGTGGAAAGAAAGAATCAGACCATCCAGGAAGCATCTAGGACCATGATGATGGAAGCAAATGTTCCTCAGATCTATTGGAGAGAAGTTGTCAGCACTGCAGTCTATACTCTCAATCGAGTTCAAATCAGAAGTAATACCGGTAAGACTCCTTATGAACTCTAGTTTGGCATTTCCCCTACTGTAAGGTACTTCAGAGTCTTTGGTAGCAAATGTTACATCAAAAGAGATGAAGATCTAGGAAAGTTTGATGCTAGAAGTGATGAAGGAATCTTCTTGGGTTACTCTACTCAAAGTAAAGCATATCAGTGTTATAACAAGAGACTGAGAAAGATAATAGAAAGTACAAATGTGAAGGTTGATGAGGGAATTGAGAAACCCTCAAGATTTTATGAACATGATGAAGATCAGAATGATGTTCTAATTCAAGGAGCCCAAACCTCTTCTGAAAGTCAGATTCAAACTGATCCGGTAAATCAGGAAGAAGAGTTAAGTTTGAGTGAGCCTGATCAAGAAGCAGAAGTGCAAGAAACTCCCAAAATTCCAAGGTATGTAAAACTGAACCACTCTAAAGATCAGATCATAGGTGACAAAAACAAAGGTGTGCAAACTAGAAGAAAAATTGCTCAAAACTCAGATGAGTATTGTCTGATGTCAAAGATTGAACCTAAGACAATAAATGAAGCTTGCAATGATGAAAACTGACCAAAGAAATGAAGGAAGAGTTGATGCAAATTGAGAAAAATCACACTTGGGATCTTGTTCCCAGACCTAGAAACAAGAATGTGATTGGAACCAAATGGGTCTTCCGAAACAAACTAAATGAAGTTGGTGAAGTAATCAGAAATAAAGTCAGATTGGTCTACAAAGGATATTCTCAAATAGAAGGAGTTGATTTTGAATAAACTTTTGCTCTGGTAGCAAGAATTGAAGTAGTTAGATTATTTCTTGCATTTGATGTCTTCAAAGATTTCAAAGTATATCAGATGGATGTCAAGTATGCCTTCCTAAATGGTGACTTGGAAGAAGAAGTGTACATTGAGCAACCGGATGGATTTCAATTGTCTAATCATGGTAATATGGTCTGCAAGTTGAAGAAAGCACTATATGGAATGAAGCAAGCCCCAAGAGCCTAGTATGAAAGATTGGATAAACACCTTTTGAAGATTGGTTTCAACAAAGGTACTGCTGATAGTAATTTGTATTTCAAAATTGATCATGAAAACATTTTGATTGTTGAAGTATTTGTTGATGATATCATTTTTGGAGGAAGAGATAGTATGTGTAAAACTTTTGCAAATCAGATGAAAAGTGAATTTGAGATGTCCATGCTTGGTGAAATGAATTTCTTCCTGGGTCTACAAATCCCTCAAACAAAGAAAGGAATCTTCATTTCTCAAACCAAATATGTGAAAGAATTGTTGAAGAAATTTGGGATGGAAAACTCAAAAGCAATGAATACTCCCATGGCAACTGGATGTAAATTGAGAAAAGATGATGATTCTCCTAAGGTTGATAAGACAAAGTATAGGTCAATGATTGGAGGGATGTTGTATCTCACTCAAACCAGACCTGACATAATGCAGGTTGTTGGTCTTGTTGCTAGATTTCAGGCTAATCCTAGAGAATCTCATGTCATGGCAATCAAGAGGATTTTTAGATATCTAAAAGGGACAGTTGAGTATGGTCTATGGTATCCTAGAGATCATGATTTCTCTCTTCATGCATATACAGATACTAATTGGGCAGGAGATGTAGATGACCAGAAGACTACCAGTGGTGGAGCATTCTTTTTGGGGAAGAGATTGGTGTCTTGGCTGAGCAAGAAACAAGAGGCAATAGCTCTGTCTACAACTGAAGCAGAATATATTGCAGCAGCAAGTAGTTGCACTCAAGTTTTATGGATGAAGCAGATGCTAAGAGATATCAGAGTGGAGTATGAGAAGCCTATCACAATCTTCTGTGATAATTCAAGTGCAATAAGTATATCCAAGAATCCGTCGTTGCATTCAAAGACTAAGCATATATCTATCAAGTTTCACTTTTTGAGAGAGCAAGTGAACAAGAATGAAGTCAGATTAGAGTTTGTGTCATCCAAGGATTAGATTGCAGATATCTTTACTAAACCTCTGCCTAAGGACTCTTTTGATTATCTCAGGGAGAAGTTAAGGGTTATTGTCCCTCCGGTGATGAACTAAGGTGCACTGATGTGCATCAGTCCAGTGAGTATCACAGTCACATCTTGTGATCCGGATTGATGTTGGGGAGCTACTACTCAGGGGGAGCAGCAGGTATGATTCTGAGATGGTGGATTTGCAAGTATGTGCCCTTTGCCATTGATATCAAAAGGGGAGAGAAGACATGTGAAAAACAAGTGGTTGATAATCAAAGGGGGAGCAGTAAAGGGAGAGAAGACATGTGAATGGTTGTTGCTGATAGGGAGAGTTGTGACAGTAAGGAGAAGTTCTTGTCTTGATGGTTTTTCACATCATATGTTGCCATCAATGACAAAGGGGGAGATTGTTGCAAGTATGGGTCTAACCGGTGTTGTCATTGATGGCAACATACTCCTGTTGCACTAATGATAGGGATTGGATGAGCTATGAGCTGAGGATATTGAGAAAATTAGTCTCAATCAGGAACAATGAAGAATAGTGATGACAGTAAGGTAAAAGTCCAAGATAGGATGAAGATCAGAGGATGTGGATTAAAGGGTTTGTAGATATGTGTCTGTAGGTGGTCTAGTAGAGATTGCAGAGGTCTACATGAAGATCTGAAGAAGGTGTGGTAGTTCAAGTAAAACCGGTTTCGGCAGATGTTCAGTGGTGACAGAGTAATACAGATAGGTCCGGTGAGATCCAGAAATGAAAGATCCTACTCTACGGATTTGAGGGAGTGCTAAGGAAGTCTCTGTGGAGTGTTATCTAGATTAGTTCATGGTTTGAAGGTCCAGAAGCATGTATTCTTCTGCGATAGTAATGACAGACTGTGTTCTTGAGGTTCCAGATGAAGAAGAGATGGTTTTCAGTAAACAGATAAAGTGCGGATGTTCTTGGTGAGTCAGGATTTCTTGTAAAGATCTTTGGATTGTGTCCAACCCATATTGGTGGTCCGCATTAGAGTTGAAGCCCACAATTGAAGAATAACCTCCGGATGAGTTATCCATCTAGCAGATAATCTTATGAATGTTTGCCGACTTAGATGATCATTCCTAAGTCGATGCCTTGTATAAATAAGGGATTGCGAAGTCAGTTTGATGTTGTCATTGTGGTGATGAGTGTGGAGTAGCAAGTAGGAGAGTGAAAGGCAGAGCAGAAGTATTGGGCTTAAATGGAACTGATTCAAGCATGGTGAAGATATTATTCTCCAGTTCATGTATGTGATATTTATTTCCTTGTAGACAGTGTGTCTCTTGTAGGCAGTGAGCCTCTTGTGAGCAGTGTGCTCAGGTAGTGAGCCCTAATTGGCATGTACCATTTTGTTCTTTCTATTCTTCTAACAGAGAATACAATCTTGGGTTAATCACCTCGTGGTTTTTCCCTTAACCAGGTTTTCCACATCAAAATCTTGGTGTCTTATGTGTTGATGTGTTTCTGCTCTTGATTTGAATGCATTATAGTTCATGATTAATATACTGCTAATCACTAAAAGGTTTTAAGTGTTTAAATGGAGAAATTTTTACACAACTGATTCACCCCCCCTCTCAGTTGTATGCCCTAAGTCTAACAGAAAGATCTTTCAAATTTTATATAATGACATTTTAGGTGTATTGATGGTTGGTGTTGTTATTGTGATGTGGACAATCATGCAGTGTTGAAGACATTTTTTGTGAAAATTATGTTGAAGAGAAACTACAGATAAAACATTATGTTTTGTATGTGATGAGAAAAACATAGGTTGAAGATATTATGCAATGTATTTATAGATTGAAACATGCCAAGTATGAAGACACAGGTAATTTTCTTGTGAAGAGATCATGAGATTGATATGCAGAGAGAAACCCTCTGTATTACTTGTGTTATTTTGATGATGGTGATTGCATTTTCCAGTGAGGCTTCATGTGTCAGTGAGGCTTTGTTGGTCAGTGAGACCTCTTTGTAGCTAGTGACGCTTGAATGGTTAGTGAGACCTTGTTGTAACCAGTGAAGTTTGAATAAGCCAATGAGGCAATTTTGAGAGGTTTTTCTACCCTAGGAGGGTTTTCCTCTCATATAATCTTTTGTGTCTTGGTCTCATATCTTATGTGTCTTCGTGTGTTCATATATGATTTGTGCTTAATGTTCTGATTCATGACTTCAATATTATAATTGTGCATATGTGTGTTAACAAATCATTGATGTATTTCTCTCTCTTTATCTTGTACGTCAAAAGGTTTAAAAATTGTAAAGTTTATACAACACTGATTCACCCCCCTCTTAGTGTTGTCCCAACACGGTTAACATAGCATGAAGAGTAGCCAACAATCAATAAAGTAATAGCAGTCCATAGGCATTCTGAAGGGACAATCCTAAAATTCAAAAGCAAGATAGCCATCATTAGACAGTCAACAACATTAATGGAGCTTGGTATAGACAACCTAAGCCATGTGAAGCATTAGCCTCAGAAAGAAAATAATTAAATCAGTTACCATCACAAAGGATAGTCCAGAAAGTAAAGAAACAGTCACCTCTAACAACAATAGCAGTCACTTATTTGAAAAGAATAGGAGAAGTGGACAGTGGTGGGTGAAGAATTGTGACAGTGAATAAGAGAATGCAATCTCAAGAGTAGGAAGGGTTTCATAAGCATGGTGAAGGTGCATAAGCAAAAGCATCATGATAGGTGTCTTCAGGAAATGATGAGAGAAATTCGAGGTTGGTCAATCATATCAAAGCCATGGAGGATGGTAAACTGGAGGACAATGAACACCTTCAAATTAAGCATAGTAAAACCCTAGGCTACATACATAGAAACCCGCAAAAACATCCTAGGCATGATAAGGAGTCTGAGCAGAATGAGAAGAATCCCATTGCAAGCTTTCATAGTTGTGGCTATCAAAGATGTAAGGTCGAGCCAGGGTAGAGGAGCTTCTTTTTCTTTTTCTATCATCATGCACAATAAGTGAAACCCTAGAGGGTCTGAGTAAGAGAAAAAAATTGGGCTTTTTCTTTTATTTCATGTATATCAGAGCAAAAATAACATCACATTTCCACATATCAAAGCAAAATCATCTCCTATTTATGCGGTCTGAATAAAGGGAGATATACCAAGAAAAAAATAAAATTAGAATAAGGAGCTTACCAATGTCAATCAAAAAGGGGAATGACATTCTAAAACAACAAGAAGCCCTTAGGAAAGTTCAAAACCCTCAAAAAAATCCATGGCACGGCGACGCTCTCCCATAGGCAGGAAGTTTCCAGAGTGCAAAATGAAATGACAATGCAAAGTGGACCGCGGGTTTTGTTATTCGGGTTCTTTTACCCTATTTTCACCAACTTCATTGTGGAGGCATTTTTGCCTTTGATTTGAACCCTTTGTACAAAACTAATACCTTGGCATATGTTAAGTTATTCTTTGTGAACTATGCAAAAGCTATATGCAAATTGTTAGTGTATACACTTGAAAATGGCAAAGACAAATTAAATAAATATTTATTATTTATTTAATTCCCATTCTTCTATCATTTAATAAATTCATCAATTTATTTACTTGATTCACGTTCGTCATTAATTGTCCAAATATTAAATAAATATCAATTTATTTAATTAAATCAATTAAACCTATTCTTGTAATGTCATCCTTTAATTAAATAATAATCAAATTATTTAATCACAAATCATCCTATTCCAATGTCAAAAGTCCTCTATTCCACATCATCTAATCTGCCTCACACGTCCACCTCATCATCTTGCACATGTAATTAAATATTTTAATATTTAATTAATCCATTTTCCCTCACCCACATGGCCTATTATTCCTCCAACCATCCCTATTCACATGGATGTGGTCTCTCCATGTCACCATGGTCAAAGGGACACTTTGTGATACTTGTTCCATAGTCCCTAGAATCTTTCCAACCTCCCTACAAACATGATCTCCTTGTTTGACCTTCTCTCTTGGGTCATTGTGAGCTTTGTGACATGTGGACTCATGTCACACCTTTTTCTCCACCATGTCAAGGTGAGAGGATGAGAGGAACCTCCTGAAACAATATAATGAAAAATGCAAAAAATAACAGAAATAGTAGAACATAGAAGGAATTTATTGATCACAGGCCACTTCGAGGGGGCAACCTCCTTTGAGCAAGCTCAATACAATAAACTCGTGGATGCCTTCATTGGCCTCAACATGTACTTATAGACTAAGTCTAATATAAACAACTATTACTCCCCATGAATGTGGGATAATACAATATACTCACGGGATGACTTACAAAGCATATGTGTCCAACAACAATATACTAACAAAGTAAAGAGAAGGGTTAAACACGGGTTCCTAACATCCCCTCCCTCTTAGAAAAGCTTTGTCCTCAAAGCTTAAGATGTGGAAATTATTGCTGAATCTGAAGGAGTGGTTCCCATGTAGCATCCTTTGGTTGCATTCTGTGCCACTGAATTAATACCTCTGTGATGGATCAAGAGAAAAGCTAATGAGTACACCTGTTGAGGATTGCCTCTGGTTCCAAAATGATGGATCCTTCGTTATCCAGTTCTGTTAAAATAGTTTGTGCTCTAATGTTGGTGCCAAGAACTTTCTTTAGACAAGACACATGAAATACTGGATGAACATGGGAAGAAGGAGGAAGCTCCAATTTATAAGCAACTAACCCAATCTTCTTAAGAACCTTATATGGCCCATAGAACTTTGGAGCCAGCTTATGACACCCTTTGAGTTTCAGGGAGGATTGCTTGTATGGCTGTAGACGAAGAAAAACCATATCACCTACTTGAAAAGTGTGCTCAGAATGGTGCCGATCAGCTTGTTTAATTTGATTTCTTGCCATGTGAAGATTGTCCTGCAAAATACGAAGAATCTGATCTCAGATTCAGAGAACCATGTCAACTACTTGAACTAGTGAACTGCTGGGGGTGAAAGGAAGGAGTACTGGTGGTGCCTGACCATAAACTACTTCATATGGAGTCATTTTAGATGCAGTGTGGTAGGAGGTATTGTACCACCATTCAGTGAGAGGGAGCCACTTTGCCCACTGATGCTATTGTTCTAAGGTGAAGCAATGAAGATAAGTTTCCAAACATTTGTTGATAACTTCAATTTGACCATCTGTTTGTGGGTGATACCCTGAAATCATCTTTAGTTTGGTGCCAGTGTGGTGAAATAGTTCTGTCCAAAAATTACTAGTGAAAGTTGCATCATGGTTTGAGACAATGGAAGAAGGGATTCCATGAAGATGGAAGATCTAGTCCATGAAAATCTGTGTGACTGAAGAGGCGGTATAGGGATGGCTGAGGGCACAAAAATGACTATATTTGGAGAGGTGATCAACCACAACCAAGATCACTATCTTCCCTCTAGATTTAGGGAGCCCTTCAATGAAATCCATAGAAATATCTATCCAAATCCGTGTAGGGATGGGCAAGGGTTCAAGCAATCCAAGAAGGAGTGTCGTTTAACCCTTGTTGCGCTGGTAGGTATCACATTCAGCCACCATCTGTTGAATTGCCCTTTTCATTCCCTTCCAAAAGAAGTTACGTCATGCCCACTCATAAGTTTTGAGGAACCCAGAGTGCCCTGCCGATGGAGAAGCATGGAGTTCATAAAAGATAGCCTATGGAAGATCTGTGCTCTGGGGAAGCACCAGATGACCCTTGTATCTTAGAGAAGCACCATCCCAAGAGTAATGAAGTACAACAGAAGGGTTATTGGCCAACTATTGGATGATTTGAGATAATGAAGAGTCATTGACATAGCCTTGTTGGATAGATTCCAACCAGTTTGGAACATGCATAGAAATAGCTGAAAGAGAAGCTTGGTCCTCAAATGTGCGAGAAAGAGCATCCGCCACAATATTGTCCTTACCCTTCTTGTAAGTGATCTCATAGTCATAACCCATGAGTTTGCTAACCCATTTCTGTTGTGCTGGGGAGGAGATCCGTTGTTCCAAGAAATATTTCAGACTCTAGTGATCACTCTTGATGCATAAATGATTCCCTAATAGGTATGCCCACCACTTCTGTACTGCATGCAAAATAGCCATCATTTCCTTCTCATATGTAGAGAATACTAAATTCTTACCTGAAAGGACTTTACTGGTGAATGCAATGGGATGTTCATCTTGAAGGAGAACAGTACCAAGTCCATTGTCATAAGCATAACTCTCAATAGTGAAGGTCTTGGAAAAATCTGGCATACCTAGAATAGGTGTAGTACACATAGCTTGTTTTAGTTTTTCAAATGCACACTGAGCAGCATGTGTCCATGTAAAATCATCCTTTTTCAACAGAGTTATTAATGGAACTACAATCTTCTCTTAATCCTTGACAAACTTATGGTAGTAGCCAGTCAGTCCCAAAAACCCGTGGAGGCTCTTGAGTGTCTGAGGATGCGGCCAATTTTTCATGGCATCTATTTTGGCAAGAACCACTTGAACCCCTTGGGCTGAAACAATATGCCTGAGATACTCCACTTCCTCCTGCCCAAAAACACATTTAGACTATTTTACATAGAGATGATGATCAAAGAGAAGTTACAGTACAAGATCCAAATGTTGGAGATGCTTAGCCCATGTTTTACTATAGATGAGGATATCATCAAAGAAGACCAGAATGAATTTTCGCAAGTAGGGCTGGAATATTTTATTCATCAATGCCTGGAATGTGGAAGGAGCATTAGTGAGGCCAAAGGGCATGACCAAAAACTCAAAGTGGCCATCATGCATGTGGAAAGCCATTTTAGGGATATCATCCTCATGAACCCAAATTTGGTGATACCCAGAACAAAGATCCAACTTGGAGAAAAAATTAGCGCCATGAAGCTCATCAAGAAGCTCATCAACAACAGGAATCGGAAACTTATCCTTGATTGTGATGTGATTAAGTGCTCAGAATTCAATGTAGAGGCGCCATGACCCATCTTTTTTCCAGACAAGAAGAAATAGTGAAGAAAAAGAACTGGTACTAGGGCGAATAATACCTTGCTTCAGTAAGTCCCGAACGAGCATCTCAATCTCTATCTTTTGGTGAAATGGGTAGTGGTAGGGCCTGATGTTGGGAGGACCACTTCTAGGAAGGATCTGAATATGATGGTCCTCTAGTCATGAAGGTGGCAATCCCACTAGTTCAGGAAAGACACATGCATATCTATCCAAAATTCGTTGTAGATCCGATGGAGTAGTGGAGACGACTGATGGTTGCATCTGAATGGAATGGAGCTAAGCGATGACACCATGTGAATTCTTCTTAAGGAGATTTTCCATGCAATGTGAACTGATGATGCTGAGAGACCCTAGTTGTAAGCCCTTTAATGTGTGTTTTTTCCCATTGTCTGAAAACTGCATCTAAAGTTTAGCAAAATCCCATAAGATGGGTCCAAGTGTGCGTAACCATTGAGTGTCCAAAACCACATCACATCTGCCTAAGGGCAAGGCAAACATGTCAGAGTGCAGGTTATAATCTCCAATAGATATACTCACATTGTGACACTTCCCTTTGCAGGTAATGTGCCCCCATTGACAATCATGACTTCAAAGCTGGAGCAAGGATGTACAAAACAATCAACCTGTTTGGTGATCTGAGGGTCAATGAAGTTATGAGTGCTACCAGAATCAATGAGTATTGTAAGAGGGAGATTTTTGAAGTAACCCTTGACCCGCATGGTTGTGGGGTGGTGACTCCTGCTAAAGCATGGAGAGAGATCTTTGGGTGGTCGTCCTGAGAAGGAGGGTCAACAGGCGGTTGTTGAATGTCGACCTAATCATCTACTGTATCCTGAGCATCTTCATAAACTTCAGTTGTAGGCAGAGAATCCACATCCAAGAGATAGAGCTTTTGCTCAACACGACTATGTCCCCGAGTGAATTTCTCATCACAATTATAACAATGCCCTTTTTCTCTACATGCCCACATCTCTGCTTCAGACAAATGCTTGATAGGAGTTGTTCTAGGAGCTGGCATGATTGGAGGTCTATGGGAAACCATATTTTTGAATGGAACAAAAGTGGATTTGGAGCACTGTTGAGCTGTGATCTTGTCCTTCGCTAACTTAGCCAACCCTAGGGCTTCCATCATTGTGCTAGGATAGAATATTTTAACCTCAGATCTGATTGCATCCTTCAGACCACTGACAAAACAACTCCTGAAGAATTCATCAAACAATCCCTCTGTGTGATTGGCCAGTTTCTCAAATTCTGTCTGATATTCTATCACAATACCAATTTGGCAAAGTTTAGTGAGTGCTCTTGTAAAGTCATCAAAAGTACTAGAGCCAAATCGTTACAAAATGAGTTTGCAAAAATCTACCCATTTTGGCTCTTCATGAGCCTTGATGTAGTAACGAAACCATTGAAGGGCTTCATGTTCCAAATGAAAGGATGCAAGTGGGACTTTGTTGACATCAAAAGTATTATGTAGACTGAAATATTGGTCTGCCCAGTATATCCATCCAGTCAGATCATCACCATTGAAGCGAGGAAAATCAAGCTTCAACCTACGAAAATTGCTAGAAGAAGAGAACCCAGTGTCTATAGAACACTCTGGCTACCATCTATTGTTCATGGCTGAATGTTGAAGATTGAGAATGAGAATTTTTTCATCCAGATCTTGGACTTTGGTCTTGAGGGCTGCAAGTTCATCCTCCATGTATTTTGCTCTTGCGCGGGTGACAACCATAACCAGGTTTTTTTTTTCTTTTTTGGGAATGGGTAGAAAAATAGAAACAGAAAAACTTTTAGTAAAGGAAAATTTGGATTTAGAAAAAACTCTGATGGATAATTGGGGTTTGACTAGATTTTGGACACTTTCTGAGGGATAGGGAAGTAGAAAATGGGGATTTCAGAAGCGGGGTGAAAGAATGGGAAAATTTGTCCAAGAGGGACAAAGGAGCAGAAATAGGAAATGAACATTATGGCAAAATTTGAAGGTGATTGGGTGAGAATCGAAGAAGTTATGGGAAACCCTAAAAATAGACAAATGTGGGATTTCTGGCTTCGATAAGTGGAATTTGGGATAGGGTCCTCAAGGAAGGAAATTGCAGAATGGAATTTGAGCGGTTCCAGTGAATTTTCAGAGGAAACAGAGCTAAAGCAAAGAAGATATGGCGAGATCAACGGTTGAGAAGAACTAAGGATCAATGGTTGAGAAGAAATAAGATCAATGGTTGAGAAGAAATAAGAAGATCAATGGTTGAGGAATGTGCGTGAATAAAAAGAGGACAAGTGTTCAACCTCCTTCATGCAATAGGGGAGTTAATAGAATAGATTGAAGAGTTAACAGAATAGACCAATCAGTTAAGTGAATTGATTGGGGAGTTGACTGAATTGACTAATCAGTTAAGTGAATTGATTGATTAGTGAACTCAAATGCCTAATTAGTTAACTAATTTGATTGATGAGTTAACTAATTTACCTAGAGGATAAATAGTACATGTGGGTGAGAGAATATTAGCTAATTAAATATTAAAGTATTTAATTACATGTTTAACATGGTGAGGTGGAAAAGGTGAGGTGGATTTATGGAATTAGGACTTAGGATAGAGGAATTTAGGATTATTTAATTATGTGAGACATTAGAAGAATTTAGGGAAATTAATTAAAGAAATTGATTTTTATTTAATTATGGGATAATGAACCAATCAAATAAACTTAGAATATTTATTTAATTGATAGAAGAAATAAGAATTAAGATAACTATTAAAATATTTACTTAATTTGACATGAGCCAATTTTAGGTGTATACATTTTGCCCCTCTTTGAAGCAATGTGTTTTATCACGTTGTTTCAAAGAATAAAAATTTTTCTAACAATGATACATGCCCCAATTTTCCCCTGGTACAGGTTTAACAACAAGATGCCCCCTCGGGAGATTGGACGAGAAGAAGGCAGAAGGCGTGAGACAGACAATCTCACGATGAAGAAGGTGAAAAATAGGTTAGGTTTGAAGAAAATAGGTGAAGAAAGAGCCAAATGACACGTTGCACAAGATAAAATGATAACACACACACACAAGTAAGTTAGCAAGTATGCACAAATGATACAAGAACAAACAAGGTATTGCCTCTGTCAGGTAGTAAACCAATGATTAATCGATATTGATATACGACAATGTTGTCATGGTGGGGAATGATAGATCCCTAGAGCAACACGAAGGATGGTGTCTGGTTTCAGGAAATGAAACATGTCATGTAAGACACGTGTATTGATCTGATTTCAACAATGTGACATCCTGTATAAGACAATTGATTGATTATAACTGATCGAGTTGGTTTACGACTAGACAAGGATCAAGACCACTAATTGTGATTGGATCATTTGACAAGATTGACTTGACTCGATCGGTATGGATTAAGGATAGAATTGCATTTGGACCATTTCTCATATTGATAGCTAGAACTGTTGACGAGAGATACAAATGATTGATAGAAGAATGAATCGACAGAAGGATTCGCAAGCTTTTATTTGTAAACATTGATACTCTACATAGGAATTTTTATTACATGGGATATGGACATAAATGGATATGATATGGATGTGAAATGATTTTGCCATCTTGATTTTGCAAGTATTTTAAGTGCTTATTTCATCATTGGATGATTTAAAATGCTGTAAGAAAATACAAGCATCTAGGTGTAATTGAACCGAGATGACCTAAGTATTGCTTACATGGATTTTGATTTAGCAAGTTAATACAAGCATCGAGGTATAATTGAATCTAAATGACCTAAGTATTTCTTACATTTCAACAAACAAGGATTGCCCCTTTTCATGTTGAGACCTCTAAAGTCCTCGATGATCTTTTGTTGATCACGTCGTTAGACAAAAGGCATCACATTACTAAAGATTAATCCACAAACAGCAGACAAAGAAAATGATTATGCCCCCATCATAGCATCTCTAGCTTTTGGCATCCTCAAGTAGCATAGGAAGACATAATAACAAAAATCAAGACTCTCTCATTTAGCCTAATCAAACACAAAACCTTTTTGCATTTAGATGTGTTGTTCTTGCCATGATTTAGATAGAATTAGTTTGAGTGCATTAGGTACTTGTTTGCTTTGCATTGGATAGGTTGATGTCTTGCGTCAAGATTTTGTTTTGAAAGCGGGTTTTGCTTGTGCTTGTATGCATGCTGGGTAAAAAGGTTCCACAATCCTTATTGGTGGGATGGACCCTAAAGGACTGACCTAGTGCCTCAAGGGCTCATTACTAAATGGTCTTGCCTACATGATGACGTAGAGGTGACCCTATGATACTGACAACAGATGCTATGCTAGGCTAGCACTGTGGATGGGATACTGGATAAGACCTTAGTTGATAAGTCGACAAGAGAGATAGAGTATCAAGCCATGATAGGTTATCGTTAGGTTGCACAAGGGTGCTTTATTATGGAATAGATATGGATTGGATGAGAAATGATGGTAGGAAGAATGGACACAAGGTGATTGGTTTCCCGAAGATGGAGAAGGTGGTTTATCACAAGTAGCGCTTGTTTACCAAGTTTTCACCAATTGCTTTTATTGGCACGAAAGCTAAAAGTATACATGATGCTTGTTTGTCAAGTTTTCATCATGGTACCTATCCAAGGCACCTGTTTGCCAAGTTTTCACCAAAAGACAATTTTTTTGTTATTTTTTCCAATTTTTCAAAATTTTTTTTTTCAGATTATTATTTTTTTTTAATTTTTTGGTTTTTTTGTATTTTATGCCCCCTTACATTGGGGTCCTCTTAGGTATAGAACCGGTGAAGATGCATACTATTGATTGGGTCGTCAAATAGCTCACCCTCTAATGTTGCCAACTGATATGTCCTCGATCCATAGGCAGCAACGATCACATAAGGCCCAAGCCAGTTGGGTTCAAACTTGCCTTTCTTTTCCTGATCCTGTTGATTGCAGGGATTTTCCTTAAGTACTAGATCTCCAACCTTAAAGACTCTTGGATGGACTCTGTGGTTTTATCTTCATGACATCATTTGTTGATATGCCTTGAGATGATTGAAGGCCTTTTGTCTCTTTTCCTCTAGCAGCTCTAGCTCTTGTAATTTGCAAACTCTATACTCTTCATCAATTATGATACCTTTTAACAACACCCTTAGAGATGGTAACTTGACCTCGATGGGTAAGATGGCTTCTGATCCATAGACAAGGGTGTAAGCGGTAGCACCTGTGGGATTGCATCTACTGGTTCGATAGGCCCACAGAGTGGGATTGAGTTGGATGTACCAATCATGGCCAGCATCGTTGACTGTCTTCTTGAGGAGTTTCAAGATTGTTTTGTTGGATACTTCTGCTTGGCCATTGCCTTGGGGGTAATAGGGTGTGGTGAAACGTTGTTGGATTTTGAATTTGACACAAAACTCTTATACATCCTGGTTCTTGAAAGGTCTTCCGTTACCCGTGATAATGGATGAGGGAATTCTGTATCTATAGATGAGGTAATTGAGGATGAATGAGGAAATCTGTTTACCTATGACGGTGGTGAGTGGAACAGCTTCAATCCACTTGGTAAAGTATTTAATGGTGGTTATTATGAACTTGTGGCCATTGGATGAGGGCAGGTGGATTTTGTCCACAAGGTCGAGTCCCCATTGACAAAAGGGCCAAGGTGTCGTTAAAGGTCTCAGCTCTTGAGCTAGTGCATGTATCAAGTTTCCATGTATCTGGCACTGCTTGCACTTCTTCAAAAATTGATATGAATTTGTTTCCATGTTTGGCCAATAGTATCCCAAACACATGAGTTTCTTAGCTAAAGAAGGACCACTAGAGTGTGTTCCGCAAATCCCTTCGTGCATGTCTCGTAAAGCAATTTGAGATTCTTCTAATTCTAAACAATAGAGTAAAGTACCATCCAGACCACGTCGGTATAGGGTGTCAGCAATAATGGTATAACAAGAGGTTTGGCAGATTAAGGTTCGAAGTTGGTTTGAAGATAAGTTAGGTGGGAGGGTGTTGTCGTTGAGGTAAGTGTAAATCTTACTGTACCAAGGTAAATCAAATCCGACTAATAGGCATATGGAGTGTGTTTTAGGATGATCATAAGCTAGTTATTGAATTGACTCCACCAAGAACTCGTACCGTGACTCATTCTCTGGGATCTCGAGGAGTGAGGCAATGGTTTCCATAGCATTTACCGCTTTGTTTTCAATGCGAGGTATTTGCCTAAAGGAGATGATCACAAAGGACTCTTTAAAGTCATCGACCATGCACTTGTATGGGATAAGCTTCTCATCTTTGGTTTGGTAGTTGTCATTGACTTGGTTGATCTCTAGTTGAGAGTCACCATAGACATGTAGCTCTTTTATTTTCCATTATGTTGCCATTTTGAAACAATACTCACCAATTGAAGCATGTCACAATAGAAATGCTTTTTTTTTTTCTGGAAATGATATGCAATGGCACTGGATAGATGCAATCTATGATTTGTCAGCTGGCAATAGATATTGACCCCAGGTATGTTTGGCTTCCTAAAGGTTTAGGCGATTCACTTGGCTACCAATGTTGTCTAACGGCTTGCATATTGGGGCAGTACCCCTCACTCCATAGTTCAAATAAAACTGATAACCACTTTGCCACAAACAATAGCTCTTGGTTTACCTCATGGATGGGAACTAGTCAATCAGGTAGGGGTCATTGCCCTTTTCGCTGGCAGGTCCTCTCAATGGGCCAGCTACTTCAGGGTTCCTGTGGTACTCATAATGAGTTTTAGTGCTATGCCCAGGCACTTCCCACAATTAAGCGGATAGGGATTATTCCATGATCCAAACCTACAATTGAAATGAACAATACAGATGCAAAGAAAAAAAGAACTACTGCAATAATCACAGTGCCTGGAGGCCACAACAAAAAAAAAATCAGCAGAAATTCCACCCAGTGAGCCCAAGAAAACGCTCTGATACCAGATGAGAGGAACCTCCTATAACAATATAATGAAAAATGCATGAAATAACAGAAATAGCAGAACACAGGAGGAATTTATTGATCGCAGGCCACTTCGAGAGGGCAACCTCCTTTGAGCAAGCTCAATACAATAAACTTGTGGATGCCTTCATTGGCCTCAACACGTACTTATATACTAAGTCCAATCTAAACAACTATTACTCCCCATGAATGTGGGATAAAACAATATACTCATGGGATGTCTTACAAAGCATATGTGTCCAACAGAAATATACTAACAAAGTAAAGAGAAGGGTTAAACACGGGTTCCTAATAGAGGAACATCTTCTCTCTTTCTCTCCCTCATCTCAACCAATTCAATCCTCACCATACACCTGACAAGACCAAGTCTCCACCATTGAGATCTTGACACATGGATTTGCCCCCTCCTTGGCCTATAAAAGGAAGCTCATTCCCTCATTTCAACAACACACAAGCTATAGCAAAGTTACTCTGTAGAAATTCCAGCGTACCTTTGGCAAAGCATCCATATTGTTCATTGCATTTTACATCCATTATCTTCATATCCATACAACCATCGATTCAATCATCCATCCCTCATCCTCACAATAGTTGCATTGTAGGTAATCTTCATTGCATTTTATCCAACTACAACCATTCAAGTATTGTCATCTTCAAACAGCAAAGAAGTGGACACTTATGGGAGCTCTATTCATCAACAAGATCAATACAAGATAGGAGAATAATGGAAGCTTCGAGGTAAATCAATCTTCAAGGTAAAATGTCTTTGTTTATTTGATTTGCATCATATTTCATTGAGATTATTGGATTATTAGTAGTTTAATACTGTTGACAATATTTTCATTAACAACTATTATATTTCTGAGCACTCCTTTTGTGTTTGAGAGCTCGAGCTTCTCCATCATTTTGTATCTGTAGTTTTTGTATAAAAACCCATGTGGGTTTTATCCTGTTGTGAGAAACTCTTCCTATCATCCCTCTGGTTGCGGCTTCAATGGCACAAAATAGGTCATTTTCAGTATGCAGAAGATAATGTAATCACACGTTCTTTAATTCTTGAAAATACAAAAGATAAACCTTTTACTGGGTCGTGGTTGTATATTTACTAGTTCTTTATCATTTTTTGAGTGTTATCAAACCCTAGGGTTTGAACCCTCATTTTCTTCTTCTATATCTAAGAACCCACATAATATATTTGATTTTACTTGCATCTTTCCTCAAAATGAGCCCGAACCATGATAGAAGAATAAAAATCTTGCAAAAGAAAACATTTCTACACTCTAGCTTTCATGTACAATACTTGATGATCACACTCAACCTATGACATGACATTGATTACCTGCAGTCTAGTTCACTATATGTACTTACAAACATATCATGTTCAATGATAATAACTCTTTTCATTTCACTTGGTTGAGGCAATATGCTTCTATGTATAGTATTTCTTAATATGCTACCCCCTGTAGTTGCATCTGTGACATATGAACCTTGGCTGCTATCTTTGTATTTGATCAATAAATTGATATTTCATAGCAATAAAAGAAAAATACTTGTTTCATTATGTACCGATGTCCTATTTTCTTGACAATGATTTTTTTCTCATACAAAATAGTTGTTCTATTGTTGTCCATTACCATGGCTGCACCTTTTATATAGCTGTTCCTTCACCTTATTTGACTGCCTTGGACACGTTCACTGCACTTGTATGGTTATCACCTCATCCTTTGAGCTGATGATCATGGAAGGGTAATGATCTTAAAGTTCATGTACTCACTTGAGGTGACACTCCTTCAGCTGAATGTATTCTAATTGATCAATATGAATAAGTATTCTTGTTTCAATCCCCTTGAGATTCAGGGGCAGCATGCTAGGCTCTACCCTTGTGGGAGGCCACTTTGCACCACATGCTGAAATGTATTCAAACCAACAACATAACTTCTATCCCTGCACAGGAAACAAACATGTTAACTTAAAAAACAGTGAAGTTCAATGATGTTTCATTTCTTCAGGCTCTCTTGCATGTGAATGACTTGATCAACTAATTCTGTACATCACAAGGAATATATTATGTCTCTACATTGATGAGGTACATAGGATAACCATATCTGGAGCTCTAACAAAACTTTTTCTGATCCTACAGATTCTTTTGAAAGGTCTAGAGCAAGAGGGATCAACTAAAATAAGGATCAACCCACCACTTTAGCAGTCAATGATAGATATGCCTATCCTATCTGCTTCATTCATTAGTCTTTTGTAGATGCATAGTATATTTTTTCTGATGTATTTGATTCAGCTATTCCCACGGCTTGTGTGGGACATTTGATTTGTCTTGCTTTCATTCAATGCAATGTTTATTCCATTTGTATATATCTCATTTGTCAAATGAATAATCATTGTAATGTGAAATAAAATAACTTATATCTCTCATGAAAACTATGCAATGCAATGAATGATGAACTGAATCTCTTTCCTTTGTTATAGCAATGATAAAATCAAATCTTTCAAGCACCTCAAACCATGCAAAAACATTATAGAAGAAAATGTTAAAAATCTTTCATCTTAAGATAAAAAATGTATCATCTCTACCAATTTGAGTTGTAGGTGAAAACTGGTAACAAAGACAAGTTCAACCATTTATCCTTGGTGGAACAACTGAGCACTATCAAAAGAGCCCCTCAAGAACAAATGACAGACTTCAACTTTCGTTTCCAAAGGACATGGAATAGGATTCCTACCATGGTAAGACCTTCTGTAGAGAATGTTTTTCTTTATTATTTGAAGGCACTTAATAGTGATATTTATGTTATGGTACAATCTATGGGAGGTAATTCACTACCAGCTGTATTTGATATTGCAATAAGGGCTGAGAATAATCTTATCCAAGCTAGTAAGATAGCACCTAGACCCCCGATGCCCATATTTCTAGAAATGCACCCTTCTATGCCTTTGCAAATACCACCTTTGGCTATTATACCCACTGCCCCTGCATTATCAGTAGCCAATAGCAAGTCTATGGGTCAAGAAAAGACCACTCCTGCCCCATCTTTTGAGTTTCAAGAAATAAAAGGCCTGCTACAAAGTTTTGGTAATGAGTTGGTGAACTTAAAGAGGCAATAAAACCAAAATTACAGACCTCCTCAAGCCCCATACCAGGCTCCTTATCAACCTAACATGCCACAGTATCAATCAAACTTTCAAGGTCAAAGGCAAACTATAAATGTTAGGCCATATCAGCCTTATAATCCTAACACTACAAGTACATCCAGAGAGTTGGTGCCCACACAGAATAACTTAGCACAAGAGCCAGATTGGTGTTTTCCATGGAATTTACCTCATAACCAAGATACTTGCACAAATGGTGTAATCAACCAGGCCCTTATGGTTCAAAATGCTACTGATGTCCAAAGTGCTACTACTGCCCAACAAATTCTGATGGTTGATACAGTTGAGCAAGATTTACACACACATGGGGATTTTCAAGGAGAAGTGTCTCTTGTGAATTTTCAAAGAGAGGATCTCTATGGAATGAATTATGACTCTATAGCATCCAACACACGAGCGAAAAGGAGGGCTATCGATGGTGGACAATAAGTTGATACTAGTTTTTTCTCAAGCTAAGAAAGTGTCAAATAGCAGTCAAGGGGTTGTTGGTCCATCTCATGGACAAAGTAATCATATGCCAGTAAGAAATTAGTCTGCAGCAAATAAAGGATGGCCTAAAGAACCAATGCAATCAGCACCTGTTCAAGGAGAAGTTGTTCCCACAGCTCAAGGCAAGGTAAGTACTACTTTTATCATTCTTGAACATATGAAGAAGGCTAATGTAACTATGTCAATGTGGTACTCATTAGCTATACCTGGCCAAAAAGACCTTCTCTAGTTAGCTCTGTCAAAGTTTAGTGTATTTAGTGAGTTTGCTAATGAACAACCCAAGGTTATACTTGCAAATGATTCCAAGAGTGGTACTGAATAGACAACAAGGGAGTTCAATCCACCCCCTTTCTATGTGTCCTTAATCATTGGAGACCACTTAGTCCATAATTGTATGATAGACTTGGGAGCTAGTAGTTCAGTCATGCCTAAACAAATAGTGGACAAACTTGGGATAGATTATCAGCCACTTGAACAGGGTGTAGTACAATTAGATGGTACTGTTGTCAACACAGTGGGGGTCACTAAGAATTTGAGCATGGCATTGCATACATGCCCAAACTTTTCCATTCTTCAAGATATCTATGTTATTGAGTTACCTCCATATTTTGTCATATGTTTATCTAGAGACTTCACTACCAAAATAGGGGGCACTTGTCTTCGGATTGGTCCCACTTGGTTTTTAGGACTAGATATGGTACAAAGGTCACTATCAAATCAAAACCCATTGTCAAAGACCATATTGAGCCTTATGTACCCACTGCCATAAATGCCAACTGTACTATATTTTTTATCATGATGGCCATCCTGTAGCCAAGGAGTTAGATACCCAAGTTGATAGCATACCTGACATAGTTCTGGATGAGTATAGGCAGCAGAAAATAGTCCAAATAGCCTAGGCAAATAGATGGAAGAGGTTCATTTTGGTGTTTATATGATGCACGAACCTGATGCTTTGTTGCCTAACTTGGTGAAAAGTGATGAACAGCAGTCAAACTAGTAGTCTAATTATGTTTGGAAGTTATTTTTTGACGGTTCAAAGAGCAAGAAAGGTGTTGGTGGAGGTTGTGTGCTTGTGTCTCCTGAAGGTGAGAAGTATTATTCCTCTTTCAGATTTTGTTTTAGTTGCATAAATAATACAACAGAGTACGAATCTTTAATTCATGGTCTTGTGTGGGCAAGGAAGAGGAAAATTAGTTGTCTTCAAGTTTTTGGTGATAGTGAACTTATTGTCAATCAGGTGAGAGGTTTGCATGTCACAAAAAATGATGCATTGAAATTACATAAACATAGAGTATGGGATTTAATAGAAGAATTTGATGCATTCCTAGGAATCAGAATAAGCATGCAGATAGGCTGGTTGTTATAGGTGCACAATATGATATCCCAAATGGAATGAATGATAGTAGTAAACAATAGTATGTGAAGGTTGTTGTTAGGCCTTATATTCCTAATAACCATGTTTTTTGGCAAGTGTTTGAAAGTGATAAGCAGATTATAAATTTCTTGAGAGAAGAAGCTGAGTTTTCAACTAGAAACTAGGAAAGGTTCAAACAGCAGTATGAAGACTAGGTTATATAGCTGAAAACTAACAAATTACCCAAAGGATTCGTCACTTTGGAGTCTATCTTTAATTCAGATGACCAGGTAAGAAAAGAAAAGTCCAACATTCAAATTAATCAAGAACACTATGAGGAGATTGAAATTTTTAAGGGTAAGCTCCTCAAACTAGGCAAGATATGTACTGCAAAAAGGAGGGAAGCTTTCACTTTACTTTGTTAGGAATTTAGTGATATATTTGCATGGCAATATTCTGATTTGAAAGGATTTGATCCAAATCTTGTCCAACATACGATTGAGCTTCAGCCAAATTCCAAGCTAGTATGACAAAAACAGAGACCATTGAATCCTAAGTTAGAGCCACTCATGAGGAAGGAGCTAGATAATTTGATTGAGAGTTGCATAATTTTTCCCATCAAGCATACTTCATGGGTCTCAAACTTAGTTCTTGTAAGAAAAAAGAATGGGGAGATTAGGTTGTGTGTAGACTTTAGAGATTTTAACCAAGCCTCACTCAAAGATCATTACCCTTTACCTTCCATGGAAGAAATTCTTCAAGTAGTCTCAGGTTCAGAAGCTTTCTCCTTACTAGATGCTTTTTCTAGTTATAACCAAATATTAGTCAAAGATGAAGTCCAATATAAAATATCCTTCACCACAAAATGGGGCACCATGGCCTATAAGAAGATGCCTTTCAGTTTATCTAATGCTAGTGCAACATTTCAAAGAGCCATGGATATGGCTTTTCACAATTTAATGTACAAAATAGTGCTGGCATATTTGGATGATATCACAGTTTTTTCCAAAGAAGCAAAAGATCATCTAAGTCATCTAAGGCTTATTTTTGAAAGGTGTAGGGAATTTAGTGTTTATTTGAATCCTAAAAAGTGTGTGTTTGCTATTCATGAAGGGAAATTGTTGGGATATATTGTCTCAAAACATGGTGTTACTATTGATCCTGAGAGAGTAAGTGCTATTTTAGCTCTTCCTTTGCCAACACATAAGAAGGGGCTGCAAAGTTTCCTTGGAAGAATTAACTTTGTTACAAGGTTTATCCCTAATTGTGCTAAGTTTTTGAAGCCTTTAACATCTATGTTGAAGAAGAATTTATCTTTCAGTTGGACAAAGGAAGGTAAGATGAGTTTTGAAGTAATAAAGGACGTGCTAGCCTCAGCTCCTACTCTTTTAAACCCTAATTTTTCTAAAGATTACTTGTTGTATGCATATGGTAATATTGATAGTATCTCAGCCATGTTGGTATAGCAGTGTTGATGGTTTTGAACATCCTATTGCATTTTTAAGTCAAGGGTTAAAATATTATGAGTTGAGGTATACTTTTGTGGAAAAAAATGTACTTGCCATTATTAGAAGTTTGAAGAAATTTAAACATATGCTCTCTAACAATAAAGTTAAGTTGTTGGTTACTCATCCTAGTATCAGGGAATTCTTGCTAAGTAAAGATTTAGGTGAGAAGCAAGCTGGATGGGTTACAAAAGTCATAAAATATGACATAGAAATCAAGGTAACAAAGCTGGTAAGAGGGAAAGGTATGTATGAACAACTAGATCGAGTTGGTGGGGACAATAAAGAAAAGGTAGAAGAGGTTGTCCTAGTTTACCAAGATTATTTCCAAGTAGTTGTACCTAATAATCCTTCAAGCTGGTTACAAGATATGACTTTTTTCCTCTAAACTGGTAGCAAATGAAGTTGTTGTCCTCAATTTTTATGAAGATCTAGTAACAAGATTTGGTACACCTGATTCAATCATTTCAGATAATGCCCTGGCATTTGTGGGCACAAGGATAAGTGGATGGGTTGTTCAAAATAACATGTTCCTTAATACATCTTCAAACTACTATCCTCAGGGGAATGGACTTGCAGAGTCCACCAATAAGAATTTAATCAAGATTATAAAGAGGACCATTGACAATAATCAGAGAGCATGGCATACTAATCTGAAATCGGCTTTATGGGCTAATAGGATCACTCCAAAAAGGTCAATAGGGAATTCTCCTTATATATTGGTTTATGGCAAAGAAGCAAGACTACCTATCTCCAATGATCTTTCAGCTCTTGACTTCATTAATCAGCTAGATATGTTAGAGGAAGAGCCAATGACAGCAAGGTTGGCATAGCTGGGTGAGTTAGAAAAAAAAAAATGAAGTTATGGAAACAATGGAGAGGCACCAAGCATAGGTTAAGAGCTCTATTTACAAAAGAGTGTCTCCTAGAGTTTTCAAGGTGATATTGTTCTGAAATGGGATGAGTTGAAGAGCAGACCTGGAAAACACTCTAAGTTTGATTATTTCTAGAGTGGGCCATACATGATTGTGGAATGTAAGCAACATAATGCTTTTTAGCTGTCCAAGTTGGATGGACAAATGGAATCAATCCCAATTAATGGGATTCACCTCAAACACTATTTCTGAGGTACTTTTGTACATGTTAGGTTAGGGGTTTCTTTTTCAATAAGTGTTGCTGCACATAGTGTAGTTGTTTTTTCCTTTTCCTCCAAGTGCATTTCTGCACAGTTTGTTGGTTTTCCCTAATTTTGGTTAAGTAGAATAAATGGAAGGTATTTTATATTGTTCTGATGAGTTACATCAAGTATGCGAGGCTATCCCCCAAGTATTGTCAAGTTTTTGTTGACTCTATGCCCAATGGATTAGCTCAAGCAACTGGTTAGGATGTTTATTAGGCAAACATATAGCAGATGTCACAAAAAATGTTACCTAATTTACCTTCCAGCTCAATCAGGTAGAGTTAAGGTAGTGTTTGCAAAAAGGAAATAACAGTACACATTGATTTCTATTTAAAAAGTTACATTCATATGCCAAAAGCATTATCATAAATTATTGTTTAGTTTTGCAAATGTATTCAAAAGAAAGATAACATAAAACTTTGCATAGACTGCTATCTTTTATTGATAATCATGAATAAATGATGTCCCACACAAGCCGTGGGAATAAATTTTCCAATGCAGTTATGAAAATAAACTATACATTTGAACGAAAAAGGAAAAGTAAAGGCATATGAAAAGAACAGGGACATGTCATTGCCCAAATGATGAATCCCAGCTTGAACTGTAGCATCCTTGCTTTAGCCCTCCTATTTGCTTGATTCCTAGTTGACCTGCTACTATTTGAACGCCTGCAAGGGATGAGAGAATTTTGTGTTAGAGATCAGGATCCATATTCTTTGCATATACTATACTATATTAACAAATGTTAAAGGAAAATTGGAGTAAAAATGAATAATCAATATATCAATATCAATAATACCCAAAACTCAACAAAAAGGGAAATAATCAAGATCAAATAAACAAAGATGAAAAATCTTTGCAAACCTCAATACTTCATAACTTCCATTGATTACCTATCTCAATCGACCTTGCATGTATAAATAAGGCCCTCAGAGAGTGCGCTTCCTTGCTATTCCAAGATTGTCAATGGAGAATGGCTATGATAGTGCTTTGTAATGAAGATGAGCTTCACAACAATGGTAGTGATATAGTAACAAGTTGATCGCAAGCAAAAGGAATGAGGTGGGTGCCAAAGACGCACTGTAATTCATACAGAGTAACAATACTAAAAGCTTGGATTGTAGAAATAGAAGAATAAGGTTCAATTTATAGACTCGGAAGAGAAGAGATCAACAGTTGAGAAGAAATAAGAAGATCAATGGTTGAGAATGGTTGAGGAATGTGTACGAATAGAAAGAGGACAAGTGTCCAAGATCCTTCATGCAATAGGGGAGTTAACAGAATAGACCAATTAGTTAAGTGAATTGATTGATTAGTGAACTCAAATGACTAATTAGTTAACTGATTTGATTGATCAGTTAAATAATTTGACTGGAGGATAAATACGACATGTGGGTGAGGGAATATTATCTAATTAAATATTAAAATATTTAATTACATGTGCAACATGGTGAGGTGGAAAAGGTGAGGTGGAAAGGTGAGGTGGATTTATGGAATTAGGATTTAGGATAGAGGAATTTAGGATTAATTAAATAATTTAGGATTAATGAAATAATTTAGGATTATTTAATTATGTGAGACATTAGAAGAATTTAGGGAATTTAATTAAATAAATTGATTTTTATTTAATTATGGGATAATGAACCAATCAAATAAACTTAGAATATTTATTTAATTGATAGAAGAAATAAGAATTAAGATAAATATTAAAATATTTACTTAATTCGACATGAGCCAATTTTAGGTGTATACATTTTGCCCCTCTTTGAAGCAATGTGTTTTATCACGTTGTTTCAAAGAATAAGAATTTTTCTAACAATGATACATGCCCCAGTTTACCCCTGGTACAAGTTTAACGACAGGATGCCCCCTCGAGAGATTGGACGAGAAGAAGGTAGAAGACGTGAGACAGACAATCTCATGATGAAGAAGGTGACTAATAGGTTTGGTTTGAAGAAAATGGGTGAAGAAAGAGCCAAATGACACGTGGCACAAGATAAAATGATAACACACAAGCAACATAGCAAGTATGCACAAATGATACAAGAACAAACAAGGTATTGCCTCTGTCAGGCAGTAAACCAATGATTAATCGATATTGATATATGACAGTGTTGTCATGGCGGGGAACGATAGATCCCTAGAGCAACACGAAAGATAGTGTCTGGTTTTAGGAAATGAAACATGTCATGTAAGACGTGTGTATTGGTCTGATTTTGACAATGTGACATCATGTATAAGACAATTGATTGATTATAACTGATTGAGTTGGTTTACAACTAGACAAGGATCAAGACCACTAATTGTGATTGGATCATTTGACAAGATTCACTTGACTCGATCGGTATGGATTAAGAATAGAATTGCATTTGGACCATTGCTCATATTGACAACTAGAACTGTTGACGAGAGATACAAATGATTGATAGAAGAATGACTCAACAAAAGGATTCGCAAGCTTTTATTTGTAAACATTGATACTCTGCATAGGAATTTTTATTGCATGGGATATGGACATAAATGGATACGATATGGATGTGAAATGGTTTTGCCATCTTGATTTTACAAGTATTTGAAGTGTTTATTTCATTATTGGGCGATTTAAAATGTTGTAAGAAAATACAAGCATCTAGGTATAATTGAACCGAGATGACCTGAGTATCGCTTACATGGATTTTGATTTAGCAAGTTAATACAAGCATAGAGGTATAATTGAATCTAGATGACCTGAATATTTCTTGTGTTTCAACTGACAAGGATTGCCCCTTTTCATGTTGAGACCTCTGAAGTCCTCGATGATCTTTTGTTGATCATGTCGTTAGACAAAAGTCGTCACATTACTAAAGATTAATCCACAAACAGCAGACAAAGAAAATGATTATGCCCCCATCATAGCATCTCTAGCTTTTGGCATTCTCAAGTAGCATAGGAAGACATAATAACAAAAATCAAGACTCTTTAAGTTAGCCTGATCAAACACAAAACCTTCTTGCATTTAGATTTGTTGTTCTTTCCATGATTTACATAGAATCAGTTTGAGTGCGTTAGGTACTTTTTGCTTTGCGTTGGATAGGTTGATGTCTTGCATCAAGATTTTTGTTTTGAAAGCCAGTTTTGCTTGTCCTTGTATGCATGTTGGGTAAAAGGTTTCATAATCCTTATTGGTGGGATGGACCCTAAAGGACTGACCTAGTGCCTCAGGGGGTCATTGCTAAATGGCCTTGCCTACGTGATGACGTAGAGGCAACGTATTTCAGGGGTGACCCTATGATACTGACTACAGACGCTATGCTAGGCTGGCACTGTGGATGGGATACTGGATAAGACCTTAGTTGATAAGGAAACAAGAGAGATAGAGTATCAAGCCATGATAGGTTATCGTTAGGTTGCACAAGGGTGCTTTATTATGGAATAGATATGGATCGGATGAGAAATGATGGTAGGAAGAATGGACACAAGGTGATTGGTTTCCTGAAGATGGAGAAGGCGGTTTATCACAAGTAGCGCTTGTTTACCAAGTTTTCACCACTTGCTTTTATTGGCATGAAAGCTAAAAGTATACATGATGCCTGTTTGTCAGGTTTTCATCATGGTACCTATCCAAGGCGCCTGTTTGCCAGGTTTTCACTAAAGGACAATTTTTTTGTTGTTTTTTCCAGTTTTTTAATTTTTATTTTATTTTTTTCTTATTTTTTTATTTTTTTGATTTTTTGATTTTTTTTGTATTTTATGTCCCCCTAACATTAGGGTCCTCTTAGGTATAGAACCGGAGAAGATGCATACTCTTGATTGAGTGGTCAAATAGGTCACCCTCTGATGTTACCAATTGATATGCCCCCGATCCATAGGCAGCAATGATCAGATAATGCCCAAGCCAGTTGGGTTCAAACTTGCCTTTATTTTCCCAAACTTGTTGATTGCGGGGATTTTCCTTAAGTACTAGATCTCCAACTTTAAAGACTCTTGGATGGACTCTGTGGTTGTAGCTTCATGACATCATTTGCTGATATGCCTTGAGATGATTGAAGGCCTTTTGTCTCTTTTCCTCTAGTAGCTCTAGCTCTTGTAATCTGGAAACTCTATACTCTTCATCAGTTATGAGACCTTTTAACGACACCCTTAGAGATGGTAACTTGACCTCGATGGGCAAGATGCCTTCTGATCCATAGACAAGGGCATAAGCGATAGCACCTGTGGGAGTGCGTATACTAGTTCGATAGGCCCATAGAGCGGGATTGAGTTGGATGTGCCAATCATGGCCAGCATCGTTGAATGTCTTCTTGAGGAGTTTCAAGATTGTTTTGTTGGATGCTTCTGCTTGGCTGTTGCCTTGGGGGTACTAGGGTGTGGAGAAATGGTTTTGGATTTTGAATCTAACACAATGCTCTTATACATCCTGGTTCTTGAAAGGTCTTCCATTATCCGTGATAATGAATGAGGGAATTCTGTATCTGCAGATGAGGTAATTGAGGATGAATGAGGAAATATGTTTACCTGTGACAGTGGTGAGTACAACAGCTTCAATCCACTTGGTAAAGTATTCAGTGGCGGTTATTATGAACTTGTGGTCGTTGGATGATGGCGGGTGGATTTTGTCCATAAGGTCGAGTCCCCATTGACAAAAGGGCCAAGGTGTCGTTAAAGGTCTCAACTCTTGAGCTGGTGCATGTATCAGGTTTCCAAGTATCTAGCACTGCTTGCACTTCTTCACAAACTGATATGAATCTATTTCCATGTTCGGCCAATAGTATCCCAAACGCATGAGTTTCTTAGCTAAGGAAGGACCGCTAGAGTGTGTTCCGCACATCCTTTTGTGCACATCTCGTAAAGCGGTTTGAGATTCTTCTCTTTCTAAATAACGAAGTAAAGTACCATCCAGACCATGTCAATATAGGGTGTCAGCAATAATGGTATAATGAGAGGTTTGGTGGATGAAGGTTTGACGTTGGTTTGAAGATAAGTCAGGTGGGAGGGTGTTGTCCTTGAGGTAAGTGTAAATCTTATCGTACCAAGGTGAATCAATTCTGACTAATAGGCATATGGAGTGTGTTTTAGGATGATCATAAGCTAGTTGCTTAATTGACTCCACCAAGAACTCGTATTGTGACTCATTCTCTAGGATCTCAAGGAGCGAGGCAATGGTTTCCATGGAATTTACCGCTTTGTTTTCAATGCGAGGTATCTGCTCAAAGGAGATGATCACAAAGTACTCTTTAAAGTCATCAACCATGCGCTTGTATGGGATAAGCTTCTCATCTTTAGTTTGGTAGTCATCATTGACTTGGTTGATCACCAGTTGAGAGTCACCATAGACATGTAGCTCTTTTATTTTCCATTATGTTGTCATTTTAAGACCAATGACCAAGGCCTCATACTCTGCTATATTGTTTGTGCATGGGAATAACAGACGATAAGACTTAGGTATGGTGTCGCCATGAGGAGTGACCAACAAGATTCCTTCCCCCGATCCATGGTTTATATAGGAGCCATCAAAGTAGAGCTTCCATGAGTGTGTTGTGATATTGAATAAGGATTTGTCTAGAAACTCAAATGTCATTGGTGTGGTATCCTGTAATGTTGCTTCTGCTAACTGATCAGCAATGATTTGTCCCTTGAGAGCCTTTATGTCTACATACTTAATGTCATATTCACTTAGGAGCATTACCCACTTGGCTAGGTGACCTGTTAGAGCTGCTTTGCTTAATAGGTATTTCAGTGGATCTATCTTTGCAATAAGCTTGACTAGATGTGCTAGCATGTAATGTCATAGTTTTTGGGAAGCACAAACCACAGCAAGACACTATCTTTCTATTTGAGAGTATTGCAGTTCATAGCCCACCAATGTACGACTGATGTAGTAGATAGCTCTTTCTTTCCCTTCGTAATCTTGTTGTGCTAGGAGGGCCCCAAGAGCTGTTGGTGTAGCAGATATGTAAAGTAACAACGGCTTTCCTTGGATAGGAGGCATCAAGATAAGTGGGTTCATAAGATATTCCTTCAGTTTGCCAAATGCCTCTTCGCATTTCTCATCCCACCTAAATGGAATGTTCTTATGTAGGAGATGACTGAAAGGTTGACACTTGTCTGCCAGTTGTGATATGAACCGATGGATTGCTTGCAACTTGCCCTGTAGAGACAGTAGTTGAGTGATATTCTTTGGTGGTGGTATTTCCATGATGGCCTTGACTTTGGCAGGATCCACTTCGATCCCATTTGCTGATACAATGAAGCCTAAGAGCTTGCCCGAGGTGACTCCAAACACACATTTCTTTGGGTTCAACCTGACTTTGAATTGTTCTAGTCTCTAAAAGACCTTTTCTAACACATCCAGGTGTGATTCGCTTATGAGTGACTTTGCAAGGATATCATCTACATAGTCCTCCATTGTGACATGCATCATATCATGGAAGATAGTGGTCATAGCACATTGATATGTGGCTCCTGCGTTCTTTAGCCCAAATGGCATGACATTCTAGAAGAAAGTGCCCCACAGACAAGTGAAAGTTGTCTTATTTTGGTCTTCTAGTGCTATCCTAATTTGATTGTATCCCAAGAAGCCATCCATGAGAGATAACATGGTATGCCCAGCTGTTAAGTCGACTATGATATCTATATTTGGCAACGAAAAGTCATCCTTGCGGCAAGCTTTGTTTAGATCTCATAAATCATTGGATAATCTAACTCGACCATCAGGTTTGGATACTGGCACTATGTCGGAGACCTACTCTGGATAGTCTATTGCTCTGATGAATCCTACATCCAGTAGTTTCTTGAGTTCTTCCTTCACTAGTAGTACAATGTGTGGATGCATCTTTCTAAGTTTCTATTTGGCTGGTTTCACTCCCGAGTCTAGTGGAAAATGATGTAGAATCAAATCTGGATCCAATCCTAGCACATCTGCATATGACCAAGCAAAGTTGACTTGCTTTTTCTTGAAGAATGGTACAAACTTAGTCTTTTCTGATGGAGTTAGAGACTTAGCAAAGTGAATGATCTTAGGTTGTTCCTCTGTTCCAATGTTAACAAGTTCTGTAGGTTCCACAACAATTTGAGACTTCTCCTGGTGCATGTCATCAAGGAGAGTGTCAAGCCTTCCATCATCAGGTGCCATAGTTGGGTTTTCACCATCGGATGTGTCCTTTCTTTTTACTATTTTGGGATCTAATACTACCGCAGAGCGATTTTCACCATCAGATCTAGTTTTTATTTTGATATTTTTGTGACTGGAAGGCTTGGTACCCTCTCCGAAATAAGCCACGGTGTTGAGCTCAATGGCGAAGCCAGCTTTATGATCTCTTGTAGGTAGGTGGTCCCTAAGTTCTATGTAGTCAATGTAGGCATCATCGTTTTGGAACATGTCTAGTTGTGGGGTTCCTTGTAGATCCCAGTCGATAAGTTCAGGATGCACAAGGGGCAGGGAGTCGGAGGATAGATCTGATTCATTGATAGTTTGAATGGATATGTGAGGGGTATTGGTAGGGATAGGGTCTGGGATGGTACTTTGCTCCAAATTTTTTATTGTGATAGAACTTGAACCTTCCTTGAAAGTCATATTCTCAGGAATTGGTGAATCACACTCTAATGGTCTATGCATTAGTGTTTGTCCCTCACAGTAGGGCTATAAGTTTGAATGGTGTCAACTTCCTTGTCATCATAGGAGTGCTCTGTTAGCTCATCCCACTCATATTCATTGGAATCTGTGTCACTGTCCTCGTGAAGGTTATGGATCATTTCCACAAGACAAGCATTTGCTTTTGCTTTGCCCTTGTCTTGTATCCTAGACCTTTTGTATTTCTTGCCAATGAGGATGAGGAAGGTTGAATTAGTTCTATTATTCCTTCTTTTCTTAGACCAATGGGACCTTGTCCTTCATAACCCATTATGTGTAAGATAGACTCACCTTGCCCATACATTTCTGTTGGGAGCTTAGGTGGTTCTTGTTGTGTGTTCTCTTCTTCTTCTATGTAGAGCCATTGTAAGATATCTCTTTCCTCTGTTTCATCTGATAGGGACCCCCATTTTACAAAGGGAGCTATAGGAGGTGTAGGAGGAGCGGATGGCATTGGAAAATGTTTGGGTCACCCAAAGGATCTAGGAGATAGAGGCATTTTGGCTAAGTTGAGGCTGTGCTCGATGGAGTATTCCCCTACTCCTATTTTTTGATGGTAATTTTCTGCTCTTTGGGCTTGGATGAGGAAGCTTCAGAGGTAGAATCATGCTATGGGGTAGGGGATGTAGAAGCTCTATTGTTGGGTATGATGTAATCAAGCTTTGAGTGGACAGAGTTGCAATGTTGGAAGGGGTCAAGATCACCCTGGATGGTGACTTGTTTGCCGTTATGAGGGAATTTTATGCATTGGTGGTAGGTAGAAGGCATAGCTTTCATGGCATGAATCCATGGTATACCTAGGAGAATGTTATAGGCTAGCTCAATGTCTAGGACTTGGTAAACAACATCCTTTATCACCGGTCCCACTTGTATTGGTAATACCACTGTTCCTTTAGTAGTTCTTTCCTCTTTGTCATAAGCTTTCATAGTGATCTTTTTCCTTGGATCCACCTCATTTTTCAAAGAACCCCAATGTAAGGACTAGCTTGAGTGTGCAAATATTTAAACCGGCTCCCCCATCAATGAGGACTCTTTTGATGCGGTGCTTATGGATGAAAGAAATGATATGCAAGGGTGTGTTATGAGGCTCAGATACTGAGAGGTCATCTTGTTCGGTGAACGATATTGTACTAGAGGAGGTTAGATTTCCTACCATGAATTGAAACTTCTCTTGGGCCAAGTTTGTGGGCACAGTCGTTTCCACTAGGGCTTTATCAAGAATCTCTTTGTGGGAAGGAGACAGACGCAACAACTCTAAGATAGATATGTGGACTAGAGTTTTTTGTAGTTGGTCTATGACACTATACTGATGGGAGTTGGACAGGGAAGGTGACAACCTTGGAGGGAGGGTGTTCAATGTGACCTTACCACTACGGGTGATGATGCTGCAATAAGTTGTGTTGGGTCCTGATTGTTGTTTGGGCGTGACCACATTGATTTGTGGGATGTTCTCTGATATGCAGTTGATGGTATAATCAAATAGCACACTTGTATAGTTAGCATTATTATTCTCATTATTCTAATTTTGCCTGTTGCGGTTGTTATTGTTGTTGCTATTGTTGTTGTCGTACGGCATGTCGTGGTTGAGAAGCGGATCCTTGTATGCCACATGCGTCTCGTTAGAGGTATGTTGTTGAGCACCTACTTGATTTTGGTCAAGTATGTCTTGAATGACATGTTTGAGATGGATACAATTGTTGGTTGTATGGCTTCTTCCCCTATGATACTCACAGAAATCAGTGTCCTTCCAATAGTGAGGTTTTATTTGAGGTTCATAGTCGCTAGTTGGTGGAAGAGTGATCTCATTGTTGGCCAATAGCTTTCTTAATGTAGACTCTTGGGACTCTCCCAGCGGTGTGAACTTTCACCTAGGGTTAGAGTTGAACCATGGTTTTGACTCCCGAGAGAATGTTTTGTTGGGCATAGCATTGCTTGCCTCTCCTTTGAGTATGAATATTGGTTGTTGTTTGGGAGCTGCCACTTTGGCATTAACCACTCCATCATTGATGACATTTTTATTCTTTGTCCAAAATTTTGACTTGTCCATAGTGTAGTTAGAGTTAGGGGTGTCTTTGTACAACTTTATTTGCCCCTTAGCGATCATAGCTTTTTCAATAAATAATCCCATCTCAATGACCTTTGAAAATGAGGTAAGGCATTGAATTTGGATTTGGTAGCTTAGATCAAAGTTAAGGTTGTTGACAAACATCTCCATCAATTGCTTCTCTGGTATGTCATATGAGCATTTTCTCGCGAGTTGTCTCCATCTTTGTAAGAAGGAGACGAAGGATTTGCCACTCTTTTGCTTTGTATTGCATAGGTCGAGCATGGAGACTTCGTGTTCAATGTTATACAAGAAGTGTGTGACGAACTTGTTTACTAACTCATCAAAAGTTTTGATACCTGGAAGAAGTCGTGAGAACCACTCCATGGCTTGACTACCTAGAGATCTAGGGAATAGTCTCATTGAGAAAGTTTCATTGTGAGCTACTTCCATGCACGCGGTGATAAATTCCCCAATGTGATCTCTTGGGTGTCCTTTCCCTTTATATTTGTCAAACTTAGGAACTTCGAACCGAAAGGGGAAGGGCACCATGTTCAAACTTTTGTCAAAGGGGTATGGTGTGATGTCTTCCAAGGAGTAAGTTTTAGTGTTCATTCCTATTTTGAGATCTATCATTTGTTGTGTTAGGCCCTCAATTTGTTTCCTCATTTCTTCCATAGGTATGTTCAGGTCTATGACTTTCTTTCCTTTATCCTCCCCGGTGTGGTTTTCATGATTTTCCTCTACGATCTCTTTCAGTTTATTGAGATTGAAGTCAGTGGGGAGTTTAAGCCCTAGATTTGTGAGATGAATAAAGTACTTTTGAGCGTCCTCGTGGAGCACTTTTTCTAGTAAGCGTTGAAATTTCTGATCTTGGAGGGTTCCTTGGTACTCTTCATGAGAGATTTCCTCATCACTATCATGAGGGGTGACAATGCAGTTGGATGATCCAGCCATTTCAAGTTGTTTTTTGTATTGAGATCTAGTTAAAACCATGCAAGGTGATGTGGGAAGCGGTGGGATGAAACTAGAGACTTTGGTAAGGTGTTGGTGGAGATTGCTAAGAGGATACTTGTGACAAGATTTGAACAACGGACTCTTTTGATCAATGATTCCAAGTAAGACAGCTAACACAAGATGATAGCGACAATTAAGGGTACTCGATACCTGTTTTATTGTGTAGAGACTAGTCGTGCACCAAGACCACTAGAAAAATTATGTGACCTACTAGGATTACTTGAATCTAAAATGATCTAAAAAAGTTCTTGCACTAATCTAATATAGAATACTTTGAGTTTGCTTTAGGGAGACCTGGTAGAAGGTGGATGAGATGACCGACAAAAGAGAGGGTTTGATGCGAAATGGCTGGGAAAGAAACTGCAAGGTAAAATCTGATCTCAAATTTTGGAATTAGGCTAAAATGGGTATCCAGAAAGGTGAATAAATTTTTCTCCAAATGTGTGGAAATACTCGCTATCACAGATGCACAAAAATAGATGCACAACAGCAGAGGATCTAAGCGCAGAAATTCAATACAAATGCGCAGTACTGGTAAAAAGAAGATGCGTAGTAATAGGTGATAAAAGTGCAGAAAGTCAATACAGAAGTGCAACAGGTTGGTTTAAATGCGTAGCTTTGCAGGACAGATGCGCAGCTCTTGTTTTTCTACTTGCTTTTGCAATTTTTGGCACCTTTTTTTCTATTTTTTGGTTTCTTGGTTACAAGATGGTCTTTTTGATCTGATTTTCTTAATTATGGCAAGAAGACACAGCAAACACAAAAAATGTTTTCATGGTTTTTGATATTTTTTTTTGTAATTTTTTTGGACTCTTTTTGACAAGAAAAGCAAGTACAAATCCTAGGCTGGTTGGGACAATATAAACTGAATTCTCCCTATTTCTAGGTGAGGCATCTTCAGGAGGTAATAATCACCCTTCCCTACACCGGCTTATAGGGTTTTTTGCCTACTAAAAATAAATGATGATTAATAAGTGCAACTATTCGAGTGGTTATACATGCGGCAGCACTACTCTCCATTATGGAGTCTCCCAACTTGCAAGGGTTGCGCCTTGGAGGGTTTTGGGGGAGGTTGTTTGTTGGTATAACCCAAATTCACTCATTGTTTGAAGCTTTCACTCCAAACACAATTTATTTATAGTGGCTTGGTAGAGCTTGACTTTAGCTTGTTACCACTTAAGGTCATTCCCCAAGGACAGACGGATATCCAAGGGCATGCCTCTCTAAAGATTAAACACATGCAAAAATGATATGTTTGGCATTTTGGTCACCCAAGATAGGGGAGAGCCTAGGCCTAGTATCATTCCCCAAAAAACATGAAAGACAGTGGTTCTTTTCCCCTAATTAAAATAAAAAAAACTAAATGAGCTATCTACTTGGGCATGCACAAAAATTTGTTAACTTTGAAGTGATAACAAGATAGCAATGGTTCAATTTTACCAAGATAGCAATGTGTCTAACTTTGAAAGATAGCAATATAGCAATGATTCAATGATATGCAAGATAGCAATGATTCAGTTACCACCCTCCTAGTTAAGACTACGTGAGATTTGCATGAACATCCATTTACTTGTCTTTAGAAATCAAAATGTGGGTTAATAAATGCAGCTATATGACTAAACCAGTGCCTAGCCTGCAAATAGATCCAAGAGTATTCCTGCAAAAAAGTGTTAGCGTTAACAAAAACCACAAGAAATACCCTAAAAACCATTGTTTAGAATAGAAGCACAACTTCAGAGCCTAAATGCGCAGGAACAGAGCTCAAAAGCGCATGAGTATAGATGCACTGAGACAGAGGTCAAAAGCGCAGGAATATAGAGTATATGCATAGAATTAGCAGATGCGTCATATCAGAGGTTATATGTGTTGAAACAGAGCCTGTATGCGCCAAAAGTTTCGATGCACCAGAACAGATAGCAGATGCGTGTTAGGATGGGTCAAATGCACATATTCCTCCTGTGTATGGCTTCCTAAAGCACAAAAACTTAGTTTGGGGTTAAATTGGGGCTAGGCCTTACGATGGGTGCCAAAAATGTTAAGGGAAAATTAGAGTAAACATGAATAATCAATATATCAATATCAATAATACCCAAAACTCAACGAAAAGGAAATAATCAAGATCAAACAAACAAAGATGAAAAACCTTTGCAAACCTCAATACTTCATAACTTCTGTTGATTTCCTATCTCAATCGATCTTGCATGTATGAATAAGGCCCTCAGAGAGTGTGCTTCCTTGCTATTCCAAGATTGTCAATGGAGAATGGCTATGATAGTGCTTTGTAATGGAGATGAGCTTCACAACAATGGTAGTGATATGGTAACAAGTTGATCGCAAGCAAAAGGAATGGCATGGGTGCCAAAGGCGCGCTGTAATTCATGCAGAGTAACAATACTAAAAGCTTGGATTGTAGAAATGGAAGAATAAGGTTCAATTTATAGACTCAGAAGAGAAGAGATCAATGGTTGAGAAGAAATAAGAAGATCAACGGTTGAGAATGGTTGAGGAATGTGTGCGAATAGAAATAGGACAAGTGTCCAAGCTCCTTCATGCAATAGGGGAGTTAACAGAATAGATTAAAGAGTTAACAGAATAGACCAATCAATTAAGTGAATTGATTGGGGAGTTGACTGAATTGATTAATCAGTTAAGTGAATTGATTGATTAGTGAACTCAAATGACTAATTAGTTAACTAATTTGATTTACGAGTTAACTAATTTGACTGGAGGATAAATAGGACATGTGGGTGAGGGAATATTAGCTAATTAAATATTAAAATATTTAATTACATGTGCAACATGGTGAGGTGGAAAAGGTGAGGTGGAAAGGTGAGGTGGATTGGTGAAGTGGATTTATGGAATTAAGACTTAGGATAGAGGAATTTAGGATTAATTAAATAATTTAGGATTATTTAATTATGTGAGACATTAGAAGAATTTAGGGAATTTAATTAAATAATTTGATTTTTATTTAATCATGGGATAATGAACAATCAAATAAACTTAGAATATTTATTTAATTGATAGAAGAAATAAGAATTAAGGTAAATATTAAAATATTTACTTAATCTGACATGAGCCAATTTTAGGTGTATATAACAAATATATAGTATACTCTCATAAGGCATTGAAACAAAGTTTGGCAACATCACTTTTATCAAGAAAAGAAGAGGAGTATCATTAGAAGCTTTTTAGCTTCACTATTTTGTCTAACATGTTTGTTCACTGTGCAGGTATAGATAAAATTTTCATTTCTGAACTATCTATGTTTGATATCATAACATGTGGAGTTAAATGGGCTCCCACAAGGGTTGAGCCCAACATGCTACACTCTTAACCTTCTTAAGAGGAATCAAGATATGAAATCATTACATGTATCATGTTGATACAATATCTTATAATCTATATTAGTGAAATGGTTGATATCACTACTATGGATTATAGGATATTGTTAGCTACATGACTGGATAATGAATTAAAGTACAAGAAGCCTTTTCCATGTTGCATATGGACTTTAATATGACAAATTTCATGAGTGAAAAAGTTTTAATACTTTTAAAGTGGTTTTTTCAACTTCAAACTTTTTAACATACCTTATTGTTTCCAAAAGCTCGTACATTAAAAGGAGGGAAGACTTATTTCTTTAGGGTTTTTGAACAATGTTTTTAGGGTTTTCAAACCAATGAGCAAGTTTCCAGCAAATAGTAAAGGGATCTACATATAAGAGTTTCAGAATGACAAACACATAGTGATAAGGTGAACATGAAGGACTGTCTCAAGAGGAAGAAAGACAGTCATTACCTGACTGTTGTAAAAGCAGAGAAAACAGTCCAAAACACTATCACAAAAGGGTAGTGAGCATTCAAGCCAAATGAAGTCCTAGCAAGTGGATATAGCAGTTGCATAAAGACATTTTAGTAGCAAGAAGAAGGAAATAGTCTAGGATAGTTAAAGCCCTTGTCATCCCTAAGAGCAAAAATGCAAGACACCTAGTGCATCTAAAAGTAAGTCAAAAACAAAAAATACAATTTATATTTCCTTTCTAATGTTTGTCAATGAAAGCCAGAGTGTGTAATAATCTTTTCATCTCAGTAAACTCATAAAAATAAGGTTTTTGCAAAACCCTAACCCTAGCTGAGAAAGCTTGAAGATACAGTGTTAAAATTTTCAGGAAATAGTTGAAAATGCAAACAAAACTCATGTTATGAGATACAAAAATGAAATACATTGTTTTAGAGAGAGATGCTTCAAAAATCATGGAGAAATAGAATATAAACTGTATTTTTTGTTCATCTGAAGATACACAGAAAGAAATATCAGATTTTATTCATCTTTTTTCATCATTTCTAGTATAAAAAAGCTTAGAAACACATGGCAGTCAAAGAAAGCAAAAGAAATTTTTGAAGTGACAGAGAGCTTACCTATGTTTTCTCTATCATTTTCCAATAGAAAACGCTACTATAGTTCAAAATACACCAAGGAAACCTCCATGGAAGCAGCAGCAAAACCCTCTGATGGCGGCACACAAAATGGTAGAGCAACAATACAAAAAGTGAAATGTCAAATGAAAGTGTTTCAAATGCTTTTTGTCATTAAGGTTTCAACCCTAATGTTGGCCGATAAGCATAAGGCATTTTTGCCTTTATGTTATGATTTCTTTTCACAAAACTAATACCCTCGATGGCAACATGTATGCCTAGTGATGTAAGCCCATTGTATCACCGTACTCTTTGTGATTTATGAGCTTTGACCTTATAAAATGACCAAAACATAGCTTTTATTGTTGCATTATGGATTAGAATGTAAAACATTAATGCTGAGTGGTGTAAGTATAAACCACTAGGTTAGTGCTATTATAATGCAAGATGAGGACTATTTATGCCATGAGGGTACATTGAGGATATAGTTGGATTTTTATTATTTATGCCAAGCATATAGGGGAAGGTTGAAAGCAGTTACCCAACACATGCATAAAATGTAGGGAAGTTTGACTGATTTTTATGACTTTGGAGAGCATCTAGGGGTAGTTTAGAGTTCCTTAATGATAGGTAAAGTCATGTTTTGACTTTTTCCTCATTTAGGACTCTTTTAGAGTGGGTTTTAGAGGCTATTTTTGGGGCTTTTTGGTTATGCACGACTAAGAGGTTTTAGATCCCTATTTTGGTGCAATTGAGGAATAAGGAGATATAGGGACTAATTTTGTTCAGGATTCAATTAGTTCTCATTCATTTTTGGTTGTATTGTAACATCTTAGGGAGTTCTTTCAGCTAGACATCAGTGTATAACTCATTTTTTGATAGATATAGTATGGATTCCTTTTGAGACCAATGAAGATAAGTTTTGCCTCTTAAACTTTCTATATGGTTGTGTGTGTAAATGATTGATGATAGTATTTGTGAAAGCTCTTTCCTTGTACTTTTGTCTCATTGTTAGCACCTTTTGTGCAAAGATTATTTATATTTTTGTAGGTTATGCTTTGTGTTGTGATGCATGTTATCTAATGTTGTGAAAACCAGTTTTCCTTCTAGGATTAAGCATTACACCTTGTCATAAAATATTTATGTAGAAATACACATGAGTGTTTAGAAATTGTGCATGTCAATTGTGTTCATTGCTCAACTCTGTGTATGTCAAGTAGTTGTATAAGTCTTCACATCATTTTGGTGCATCACCTTAGTTTTAGATCTAATTTTGATGCAATCCTTCTTATCTCTTTTCTCGGTCAAGCATTAGAATACTTTTAGGTGAACATCATAGTGAACCAGCTTATTTATGGAGGTCCACTTTGAGTTTAGGCAACCCACAGGCCTAGGAGTGTTCCCATGTGTCAACAAGAAACTGAGTTAATAGCTTAGCACTTCGGGTGCATACTTTGTTGATAACGGTAACACTATCAATATACCAATGAATCTATTTCATTTTAACTTCATCTATAATTATTTTCCTCAAATTTTTAGATCTTTTCAATAACTCTTCTACTTTAACTAAAACCAAAATGAGACCACATAGAAGTAATTTTTAATCAATAACATGATTAGAACTATAAGTACATTTTCAAATGAAATAGTTCAAGAATTTATACTTTAGAATCTAATACAAATGTATACAATGAATCTCCTATCAAATAAACTTTTAAATTTGTTCATAATGTGTAACCTTATCTTTAATACAAATATTTTAATCTTTTATGTGCAACTTCAACATAAAATATACAAAAGTATTTTTATGTGAATGACATGCCTATCCCATACATGTAGTCACTCATCATTGATTACCATATACTCAAAATATATTCAAAGATGATAGTCATGCATTCTAGACTACATGAATATCCTCTTTTCATATACCAAATACAATTAAATAGAAACAAATACATCAAAACATGTACAAGGTTATTGGGTTGATCAATTCCAATAACGAAGTATAATAAAACAAAGATGGTATAAAACAATCTTACAAGGCAACTCAAGCAACAAAATGTCAACAACTATTACCATCATAAAGTACTTCATAGAGAACATTAGGTTTAATATTTCCTTTAAGTAATTGGTTTAATTGAATATCTTTCTTCATCTTTTCCATACTAATTGATCTCACAACCATCTAAAATTATGACTTTCTAAAATAATTAAAGACACAATTCAAGGTCTTTTGATTGATTTTCTAAACTCAAATCCCCATACTATGTTTAAAAATTCAATATTTTAGAAGAGGGGTTACCAATATTTCTATTCCCTTTGAGCCTTTAAATTATAGTAGATATGATCATGGATTTTCTGTCATCTTGTTCCTTTCCTTGGGGTTATATTTTAATCTTATATAGCAGCTCATAGGAATTCCGATTAAATGTCCATGTGCCTAGGATGTATAAGATGATTAGATTTTTACTTACAACAATGAGCTCAAGAATTTTATTCTGGATATGAATTTTAATAACCTTTGTGTGTTTCTATAACTTCAACAACATAATAAAATTCATGAAAGTTTTCTATAAAATATAAAACATGTTGAAGATCTACACATTACATAAACTACCTCTTTTCCAAATAACTTCTTGAGGAACTTACATATCACAAAAAGGTTTTATTTAATCTAAGAATGGATTGAGTTTAGGATTGGTTCTCCACCTATAAATTCCAACGTGTACTCATGACAGATGTTAAGATAATCATTTTGGTTTCAAATCTTGTAAAAGCATTATTTCATTTCACCTAAACACCACCATATTTTCCAAAGTTTAAGATGTGGAAATGATTCTAGGACCTATGAGTTATGGGCCCACAATGTAACTTACGTTAAACAAGTACTTGGGCTATTATTTCTTTAATGATTATTTTGGATCCATTATTGCTATAAGACTTTTGATGATACTGTTTGTATAAGTTCAACTCAACTATAAAGTTTGTTGATAAAAACATTACTAATGACACACTAAAATGGATATATACATTGAGAGATAATGAAATAACAAATTGATAAGCCAATCAAAGACAATAAGGAATTTACAAATTTCTTTCGTATATATCAATATGAGAGTGCATAGAGGACACGAGTGTGAGCAAAAACCAACTATTTAGAGAGACCATCTGGTTGAAGATTGATTAGTTGAAGTGCCATCTACCCAATGTTGAAAGTATGTGTCTAATCAGTGTTGTCATTGATGTCAACATATCCTTGTTGTCATTGGTGTCAACTGTATCCTATTCTATTACTTGTTTATAAGCTTTATATGTTGAGCATATTAAGAAAATTGGTCTCTCCAAAAGAATCAAGTGAGTTACAGTGAAGTGCAGTGTAGACAGTGAGTTGTATGCCGAAGAACAGTCTAGTAGATTGCTCCGTATTTCTTTCTGCTTGAAGATCTTGGTCTATAGATTGGAAGTTACTTGAAGGGATGTCTAAAGATGCTAAATTCTGAGTTTGAGCCTCTGATGTGAAGATTTGAGAGAGTTGCATTCACCAGAGTAAAACCTACTTTTTATGATTATTCTCTGGTGACAGGGAGAAAGCATTTTGTTCTGCATTCCTCTATAATAAAGTGTTTTACACTGCGGTTCTAGAGAGAAGTCTGGGATGATGATAAGTGCCTACAATTGCAATGGTTCATGTTTTAGTGGTCCAAAAGCTATCTTTCTTTTATGACAGTTGAAGACGGTGAAGTTCATGTGTTTCGGTGTGAAGATTCCTATGGTTAAAGTGTTTAAGGTTTGTACAGTTTCTCCTGATGATTATAACATGCTTGTGGATGCCTCTTGATCATGTTCCTATCTTGACATTGGTTCGTGTTAAGAAATTGAGATTGTGTTTGAAGATTCTTCCCAGATATCGTAGCGTGTAACCAGTCTTAGTTGACTTGGTTAACTACAGTAATTACAGAGATCCCTTGAAGATTATGGAAGCGTGTTGTAGCATGGAAGATCATGTTTGAGTCCCAGCTAAGGAATGGCATGATCCGCATACACTTTTACTTCATTTCCTTTTCATAATGATGTAAAAGGTCAAGACCTATTTTGTAAATGTTTGTAATTTCGACCTTGGAGATTATTCCAATGGTTGATGATTGTCATGCTGACCTTGACGATCATTCCAAGGTTGATGAAGTGTATAAATACTTGTAATTAAGTCATGGAAAAGGTGTCCTTGGTGTGAAGATGGGAAGATAAGGAAAGAGGTACAAAGGCAGAGCAGAGGAGAGGAACTATTGTACTTCAATGTATTAATCTTAGACATGAAGAAAATGTTGATCTTGGCAGTGAGTCACCAAAAGGGTTTAATAACCCTTAGGGTTTAACAACCCTTATTATAATCTTTCTAGGTTTATGGTTGAGGCAGTGAGCCTGCTAGACCTAGTTGTACTTCATGGTAGTGAGCCGGTATGTTTTGGGCCCATGGAGTGACCAAGCCTGAACATCATTTTTCAAAGATTACAATATATTTTGAGAGCTAATCCTCTCCATGGATTTTCCCCACCTTGGGATTTTCCACGTAAAAATCTGGTGTCTCTTGTGCTTAATGTTGCATCTATGTTTGAGTTTCTGATCTCATGCATTCATTGTTAAATCATAATAATTGTGGATGAGTGATTAATGTTTAAGTGTAGAAGTTATTGAGTTTTTGGGACAACTAATTCACCCCCCCCCTCCTCAGTTGTTCGGTGCATATCAACAATTGGTATCAGAGCCAAGTTCCTCTGAATAATGTCTAACAGCTTGAGGAAGATCCAAAATGTCTTATAAGAAGGAAGCACCGTATTTTGATGGGATGAATTATGCTCTTTGGAAGGTACGAATGAAAAGCCATCTTCTTTGTCTTGGTTACAAAGTATGGAAAGCTGCAGAAGTAAAATACACCATGCCTCAAAATGGTTTGACAACTGAAGATGAAATCAAAGAATATGAGATGGATGTCAAAGCAAAATATGCTCTGTTAAGTTTGTTAAATGACTCAGTATAGACAAAATTTGTGGATCTTAAAACTGCAAATGAGGTATGGGAGAAGCTGAAAAATCTATATGAAGGAGATGATTCTGTGAAGGAGGCCAAGATACAAAGTCTAAAAGTGAAATATGAGAGTTTGAAGATGAATGAAGATGAAAACATAACAACCTTTATGCAGAGAGTTGATGAACTTGTTACCAGGATAAAAGGTATGGGGGGAACTCTCAGAGATAAGGAAGTTGTGGTGAAAATTCTCAGATCAGTACCAAAGTCCTATAGTCACAAGGTAGCTGCAACTGAAGAATTTATACAAGTAAAAACTATTGACAAAGATTAGTTACTTAGTAAGCTTACTGCCCTTGAAATGAGAGAGTTTAGTGATGCCCTGCCAAAAGTTGAGACTGCCTTTAAAGCCAATACTTCTGGGAAAACCACCAGATCAGAAAAGTACAAGGTAGAATCTGATGATGAGTTTGATGAAATTGAAGCCAACTTTGTGGATAGACTGCAAAGAGGATCTGGTAAGTTTAAAGGTAAATTAGCTTTTAAACATTTTTCCTATGGTAAAGTAGGTCACTTTGCTTTCAGATGTCTTGAAAGAATTGAAAGAAATAGAAAAAGATATGAGAATAGGCCTAGGATCCAAAACAAATGTTATTATGTTGAAGACTTTGATGATGATGGAGTATCAGATAATGGTGAACCAGATTTAATACTAGTACTTTTGGAAAGGAATGCTTGTTTATTTCTATTAAGGAAGAACCTGTGTCTACTAATCCTACTAGTTGTGTGAAGGAAGAAAAACTAGTGGAAAGTGCTTTGGTTGCTTAGGTCGTTGAAGACAAAGATGAATGGGTTATTGATAGTGGTTGCTCTCACCACATGACTAGTGACAAAAGTAAGTTTGTGAGTTTTGAAAGATATGATGGTGGACTAGTTAGGTTTGGAGATGATGTATAGTTGGTAAGATTTGTGGAAAAAGATCTATTTCTTTTGATGGCAAGCATAATACTGAAGAAGTCTTGTATGTGAAAGGATTAAAGCACAATCTTTTGAGTGTGGGTCAGATGTGTGACAAAGGTTATTATTTAAGCTTCAAAGAAAATGGATGCAAGATCAGAGAAAGCTCTAGAATAGTCGTTGCAGCTGGTAAGAAGACCAGAGGTAATATCTATCACTTGAAAGGAACTGATAACTATTGTTTGTTGGCTCAGATTGATGAAAGTTGGCTATGGCATAGAAGGTTATGTCGCATCAATTTTGATAACATTATGAAGATAAGTACTGCATAGACTGTTAGAGATTTTCCTAAGCTAGTGAAGCCTGCTAATCCTATTTGCAAGGAGTGTCAATTTGGGAAACAAACAAGAACAAGTTTCAAAAGCAAGGACCAATCAGTTGATGGACTACTTGAACTAGTGCATACAAATTTGTGTGGACCTACCAGAGTAAGAAGTTTACAAGGAGGTGGGTATTTCATGCTTCTTATTGATGATTATTCTAGAATGACTTGGGTTACCTTTTTGAAAGAAAAAGCAGAAGCTCTAGATAAGTTCAAGGCATTTAAGGCAATGGTTGAAAATGAGATGGATTTGAAGATCAAATGTTTAAGGTATGATGGAGGAGGAGAGTTTACATCAAATGAATTCAATTTATTTTGTGAAGAACATGGGATAAAGAGACAGTTATCTGCACCTAGAACTCCACAACAAAATGGAGTTGTTGAAAGGAAAAATAGAACAATTCAAGAAGCTGCTAGAACCATGATGAAGGAAGCTGATCTTTAGGAAGTATATTGGAGAGAGGCAATTCACACTGCTGTATATATCCTAAATAGAGTCCAAGTCAAAGGTAACAGTTCTAAGACTCCTTATGAATTGTGGTATGGTAAAGTTCCTACTGTGAAATATCTCAAAGTTTTTGGTAGCAAATGTTATATCAAAAGAGAAGGAGATCTAGCAAGTTTGATGCTAGGTGTGATGAAGGAATCTTCCTTGGTTACTCCAAGAGCAAGGCCTACTGGTGCTAATAAGAGGCTGAATAAGATCATTGAGAGTGCAAATGTCAAAGTCGATGAAAGCAAGAAAAGGTCTCTAGAATCAAGTGGATATGAATTAGATAAACCAGATGTTTCAAAAATGGTACAGTATGAAGATAGCTTAGATGAAGAGGAACAAGCTCCAAAAAGTGCTACCAAGACACCAAGGTATGTGAAACTTAATGATTTTGAAGATCAAATCATAGGAGATAAGAGCAAAGGAATCCTAACCAGAAGAAGAGCTGCAGAAGAACAAGTAAATTTATGTCTGATTCCTAAGATTGAACCTAAGACTGTGAATGAATCTTGCAATGATGAGAATTGGGTAAAGGCTATGAAAGAAGAATTGATGTAGATAGAGAAGAATCAGAATTGGGATCTTGTTCCCAAACCAGCAGATAAAAATGTAATTGGCACCAAGTGGGTTTTCAGAAACAGGATGAATGAGAATGGTGAAGTGGTAAGAAACAAAGCAAGGTTGGTATGCAAAGGATACTCTCAAGTTGAAGGAATAGATTTTGAGGAAACATTTGCACCAGTGTCAAGGATTGAGGCAATAAGAATGTTCTTAGCATTTGCAGCCTACAAAGATTTGAAGGTATATCAAATAGATGTGAAGTCTGCATTCTTGAATGGAGAATTGGAAGAAGTCTATATTGAACAACTGGAAGGATTCCAGTCATCTGATTAGAGTGACATGGTGTACAGATTGAAGAAAGATTTGTATGTACTAAAACAAGCCCCCAGGGCCTGGTATGCAAGATTGGATAAATATATGATACAATTAGGGTTCAACAAGGGTACTACCGATAGAAATCTCTATTTCAAGTCAATGATGAACAAATCCTAATTGTTGCAGTCTTTGTTGATGACATTATCTTTGGAGGCAATGAAGGTATGTGCAAGGTTTTTGCTGAGGAAATGCAGGATGAATTTGAAATGTCAATGTTTGGTGAGATGATTTCTTTTAGGTTTATAAATTAATCAATCAGATAAAGGTATCTTCATTTCTTAGTCTAAGTATGTGAAAGAATTGTTAAAGAAGTTTGGGATGGAGGACTCAAAACTGGTAAGCACTCCCATGATAACTGGTTGTAAGTTGAGCAAAAATGATGAGTCACCTATGGAGGATCAGAAGAGGTATAGATCTATGATTGGATGATTACTTTATCTGACTCAAACTAGACCTAACATAATGCGTGCAGTTTGTCATGTGGCAAGATTTCAAGCAGAACCTAAAGAATCATATGTGATGGCAGTCAAGAGATTACTAAGATATTTAAAAGGCACAATTGTAGATTATGGATTGTGGCATCTAAAAGATAAAGATTTCACTCTCAGTACATACACAGATGCAGATTCGGCCGAAGATATGGATGATAGGAAAAGTACAAGTGGAGGTGCATTCTTCTTGGGAAAAAGGCTAGTATCCTGGTTAAGCAAGAAACAAGACTCAATATCTTTGTCTACTACAGAAGCAGAGTATATTGCAGAAGCATGCAGTTGCACTCAAGTGTTATGGATGAAGCAAACATTGAAGGACATCAGATTTGTGTATGAAGATCCAACTGCAATATTTTGTGACAATACAATTGCCATAAACATATCAAAGAATCCAGTAATGCATTTAAGAACAAAGCATATATCCATAAGATATCACTTTCTGAGAGAAAATGTGACAGAGAATGAAGTCAAGTTGGAGTATGTATCTACAAAAGATTAGATTGCAGACATTTTCACCAAGCCTCTGCCTAAGGATACTTTTGAGTATTTCAGAGAAAAGTTAGGGGTTATCACCACTCCTTCTCTCAACTAAGATGCACAAGAGTGCATCAGTTCAGTGGTGCTCAGAGTTCTACATCAAGATTTGGATTGATGCTTTTAGGGCTACTTCTCAGGGGGAGTAGTCAGAGAGTTCAGAAGAGAGATTGGATCATAGCAGAAGAGTGCAAGTATGTGCCCTTTACCATTGATGTCAAAGAGGGAGAGAATTCATGTGGAAAACTCAGGTAGATAAAGAGTACAGATGTGTAAAGAGATATGGGAAAATCTTGTCTTGATGGTTGTTGCAGTTTTTCACATCATATGTTGCCATCAATGACAAAGGGGAAGATTCTTGCAAGTATGCGTCTAATCAGTGTTGTCATTGATGTCAACATATCCTTGTTGTCATTGGTGTCAACTGTATCCTAAATTCTATTACTTGTTTAGAAGCTTTATATGTTGAGGATATTGAGAAAATTGGCCTCTCCAAAAGAATCAAGTGAGTTACAGTGAAGTACAGTGTAGGCAGTGAGTTGTATGCTGAAGAACAACCTGGTAGATTGCTACATATTTCTTGCTACTTGAAGATCTTGGTCTGTGGATTGGAAGCTACTTGAAGGGATGTCTGAAGATGCTAAATTCTAAGTTTGAGCCTCTGGTGTGAAGATTTGAGAGAGTTGCATTCACCAAAGTAAAACCTGCTTTTTCTAATTATTCTCTAGTGATAGGGAGAAAGTGTTTTGCTCCACATTCCTCTGTAATAAAGTATTTTGCTCTGCAGTTCTAGAGGAAAGTCTAGGATGATGATAAGTGCCTACAATTGCAATGGTTCATGTTTTGGTGGTCCGCAAGCTATCTTTCTTTTATGACAGTTGAAGACAGTGAAGTTCATGTGTTCCAGTGTGAAGATTCCTATGGTTAAAGTGGTTAAGGTTTATACGGTGGCTCCTGATCATGTTCCTATCTTGACATTGGTCCGCATTAATAAATTGAGATCATGTTTGAAGATTCTTCCCATATATCGTAGCATGTAACCAGTCTTAGCCAACTTAGTTAATTCCAATAATTGCGGAGATCCCTTGAAGATTATGGAAGCATGTTGTAGTGTGGAAGATCGTGTTTGAGTCCCAGCTAAGGCATGGAATGATCCGCATACACTTTTACTTCATTTCCTTTGCATAATGTTGTAATAGGTCAAGACCTATTTTGTAAATGTTTGTAATGCCGACCTTGGAGATTGTTCCAATCGTTGATGATTGTAATACCGACCTTGATGATCATTCCAAGGTTGATGAAGTGTATAAATACTTGTAATTGAGTCATGGAAAAGGTGTCCTTGGTGCAAAGACGGGAAGATAAGGAAAGAGGAGCAAAGGCAGAGTAGAGCAGAGGAACTATTGTACTTCAATGTATTAATCTTAGACATAAAGAAAATGTTGATCTTGGCAGTGAGCCGCCAGAAGGGTTTAACAGCCCTCAGGGTTTAACAGCCCTTATTGTAATATTTCTAGGTTTAGGGTTGAGGCAGTGAGCTTGCTAGACCTAGCTGTACTTCATGGCAGTGAGCCAGTATATTTTGGGCGCGTGGAGTGACCAAGTGTGAACATCATTTTTCAAAGATTACAATATATTTTGAGAGCTAATCCTCTTCGTGGTTTTTCCCCACCTTGGGGTTTTCCACATAAAAATTTGGTGTCTCTTGTGTTTAATGTTGCATCTGTGTTTGAGTTTCTGATCTTATGTATTCATTGTCAAATCATAATAATTGTGGATGAGTGATTAATGTTTAAGTGTAGAAGTAATTGAGTTTTTGGGACAACTAATTCACCCCACCCCCTCTCAGTTGTCCAGCGCATATCAACACCCAATCACTTGTCAAGGTATTTTAACTTTATTCAAGATCTCTATGGTAATAATTTTCAAACATACAAGGAAATGCATCATTAGAAAGAAGACAAATAATTAGATGACTTATGTCATCAAAGGAGATAATGAACTCACATCCAAATAAAGGAGACACTATCAAAGTAAAGAATCAAAAAAATTGATGGAGCAAAGAAGTAAAATGAAAGCTATGGAATGAAACAGGAGTCTAATATCAAATAATCAACCTCAATTAAGGTATAAAATCTAAGGCATCCTCTACCATGAAACAACTTGCAATTTAATATGCCAATTAAAATCATCAAGCAACTAGTTGTTTTGATTCCAGGAAACAAATAGAAAAGTGATATTGAAGAATGGTTGTGTAAGAGTTGGCTATGATAGGAGCCACCCAAGTCTAGGACTTCATGAAAGCACAAGAGAGACAATGAGAGAATAATTCTATTCTATCAATGAAAGAAAAATTGTTCATCTTACAATGTACATTAAGAGCCTTGTTTATAAAGGCAAGGATTGGAGCTAAGATGTTGTAGTCATGTGACAAGTTTCTTAAACCTATGATATGAGACAACTATAGCACATGTGTAGGATAAGACAACTATAAGACAACTATCAACAACTAGCAACAACTAGACACAACTAGAAACATTTAGTAGACTCACTAAGTCAACATAACATATGAATTATGTGTGAGAATAATACTTAACTAAAAAATAGTTAAATAATATGAATTATTCTCATAGCAAGGAAAATTAGATAGGAAATATCCCTATTCACACTAACAGGTTGTTCAACAAAACATTAGTGATATTAAAGTAATCATAGGTTCCATTCTTCAATAGATTCTTTATGATGATGTGATTTTAGGTGAGCTCTCCCAACCAGGGTAATTAAATGTAAGCTCTTAATCCCTCATAGTAAAAGAAAAATTGTTGCTTACATCGAGGTAAGTGAGTCACACCCCAACTTTGCTTCTTAGTTCAAAAGAAACTATTGGCGATTAAAGAAAGCACTTGAAATGTGATTTGTCTAATACAACATGATAGATTTCTTTTGTCTCTTCATATTCTAGCATGAAAATTAGGGTTTAGACCACATTGACCAATAAAAACTCAGATGTTTTCTTTTCCAATTTTGAGTTATCATTGGAGGTTAAATTCTAGGGTGTTTTCATCACCTACCACTTACTTAACAACCTAACTTTTTTTAATCATTGATTAAAACCATTCTTGTAGAATGAACCATTTCTATTAGATCTCAAATAAATAAGATCAATCATAAGTGTAAATATCTTTCTATTAATATAGGTTAAAAAAATCACATTATTAGGCTTATCTCTTAAAAGAGTCAAAATTAAAAACAATCAAATACCATTTACCAATCATAAAAAGGAAAAGGAGATCAACATTTGTATCTCCTTACAACAATATTTTTCACTTGTGTTTACATTTATAATCTCCATGATTAATTATACAAGCACCTCACAAGTTTAGATTAATTTCAAGTTGTTCTTTATTGTTAATAGTTGTCATTTCGCAATCAAAATCTATATTGTGTGCCCTCTAGATGTTCAATAGAGGAAGATCAATCACGTCAAAGGAAACTATTGCAACCTTGTTAATTTCATTGTTGATAATGGCTATGCTAAAGAAAATGGTGTAATCAACCTATCAAGCTTTATTGGCCATAGAAAAACCAAAAAGCATCCATTATTTCCAGTTCATACCAAACGTTTATTAGATTCTTTTGCAAGGAGAGTCCACTTTTGAACAAGTGCAAATATTCAAACATGAATGATCTTTGTATGGAAAATGTTTTCTCTTTACAAAGATCACTCAACATGGTTTTCTTGATCATTTTCAACATTATCTTTTCTTTCTATACATGTCCATATTCTCGTTCCAGTTTTAGTTTAGTTTTCAAACATGGGTTGATGGACGTGAGTATAGTACTCAATGCCCCATTTAATAAGGAGATAATTATACACATTCACCATCATTGTAAAGAGATGAACATTGTGGTGTTTCTCTTTCTTGTGTCATGCTCATGACTCATGGTTTTGTTCACTGAGTACTCCCTTTCCTCAACCCCATACCAACATTTATAGTGTGTTAGGTAATCTAGACTAAATAATCCTATAAAATTCATTAGTTACTGTATTGAGACAAAATATGATTCTTATCTATGACATCATGTCCAATGGAGATCTACAACATCTTCTTGAGGGTAGATTACTATATGCCAAAGCTGTTCAAATTTGTATTATTGAAGGGTGGCAATGGTTAATGGATTGAACGTTTTAATATTTGTGTCACTTCATCATTTTGTGCCATGTTACCCAATGGATTTGATTTTATTTTTTAATTTGGCTTACATTCCAACATCATGTTCCATCTTAGGATGTCGACACTTTGTAAGACCACCTCTTTAATAACCAATCGACATACTGATTTCACTCCAGTCGTAAGTTTTAAATCTCATCAATGTTTTCAAAATTCTAAAATGTAGTGTTTATTTATTTCACACAAAACAACAATACCACTTTTGTTTTAAGGATTTACACTCATATTCTTGCCAAATTTTATGCTTGGGATCATAACCTGATCATGAAGCAACCATTAGAACAAACCATATTTCATAAGAATATGCTAGGCAGCTTGTAGTATATTCATTGAGTTCTTTATGGAGAGGATGACTTCGACCCTTCCCTCTAGGAGAGCGACAACAAGAGTGGTTTTATCTCATGATGAGATAAAAGGAAATATGCCTGAGATTGTACAACAACAACACTGCCTTAGGTAGAGAAAAGGAATCCAGTGAAATCTAACTTGCTCGATGATGTCGGGAAAGAAACATACCATATAAGTAACTCTTCATTCAATCTCTTTCTAAAAAGCAATCTGGTAGTAGATCAAATTCCTTAAAGGTAAACAAAAATGACAGGAATGGAATTTACCATGTGTCAGTAGACTATAAAGAAGCATTAATCAACCATTTTTTATGCATGGCAAGTAAAGATACCAAAGGACTCCATATAGTTGATTGGATATCAAGTATACCAATAGTCAAAGATGTCAAAGAAAATGCTAAAACTTCCTTAGAGTTTGTAATTATTAGGCAAAAGATATCAGCAAGCTGATTTTTCTGCCTTTTATTAATCTTGTTGCTGCCGACATATAGGTGTTTGTTAATATGTTTGTTATCTGTGTACAGACTAAAAGTTGTTTAATTTTTCAATGAGAGTTTCTTTGTATGCCTTGACAAAAAAAAATTTCAATTAACATATATATTCATTGCTTAATATGTTTTTCTAATCCCAAAACAACTTACAAATAGACTGAAATAGACTGATAATGTACTTCATTGAGATTTTACATTGCATACCTGAATATTAGAAGGTAGGAATCTTCCACCTTGAAGTCCCATAACTAATCAACATCCTAAGAAGATTTATATGATTATGGATGTCACATATTGTCTTTGTATGCATTTTTTATGTCCTAACTCAATGTGTCGCTACAAAATAAATATTTTGAAGATTTGGTCGCTTTTCATCATGTCCTTCAAAGACAGCCTTTCCAAAATAGGAGGGCATATTATGTATCTCATTAGTTACGAATGGTTGCCTTATAGAAATGTGCCTATACCTATGCAATCCTAGTGCCCTACTTATAAATTATATCATGGCCTCCCATCTAATAACTATCTATCTATATATTTCTATTAGAACATGTAAATACTCACTTTCTTGTATTTGTATTTATATTAGAATATGTAAATACTCACTTTCTTGTATTTGTATTTATACTTTGGATATAACTATTAGGAGGGCATATTATGTAGCTCATTAGTTATGAATAGTTGCCTTATAGAAATGTGCCTCTACCTATGCAATCCTAGTGCTCTACTTATAAATTATCTCATGGCCTCCCATCTAGTAACTATCTATCTATATATTTCTATTAGAATATGTAAATACTCATTTTCTTGTATTTGTATTTATACTCTTTGGATATAACTATATAATAGTCTAAATCAGTATAGGTATCCTATCACCTACCATTCATTAAACTTCAGTGATGTGGTTTCTTGCTACTTAGTTTATGATAGGAAATTATACATAAATTATATGCCAATGAAAGCAATTAATCTTAGGGAAGGAGAGCATTGTTTATGATGTTTCAAAGATTATATCAGATGATGTGATAAGTAGGAGTTTCCAATGTAACATGGACTTTTGTAATGAGGCACCACCTATTTTCATATATATGGAAGACATGATGGACAACACAATTAAAATATGTTTGATAATACATGGTTGGCTCTAATACCAAATGTAACCTCCTTTTCACCCAAGTAATATTCATTTACCCGAAAATTATTCTTCTCTTAACAACTATAAAGTCCTTATATATAATATTTAATGCACTTTAAGGTGAATTATTTTAAATAGAAATAAATTAATCTATTTTCCATATATTGAATAAATGTTAAAACATAGCATTTATGACATTGTAGAGCCAAATATTTTATTAATAAACTTTAATAACATCAATTAGCAACAATAATTTAATAAATACAACATTGGTAACATTTCCTGCAAATATATATATATATATATATAGCCAAATATTTCATTAATAAACTTTAATAACATCAATTTGCAACAATAATTTAATAAATGCAACATTGGTAACATTTCCTATATATATATATATATATATATATATATATATATATATATATATATATATATATATATATATATTGTTAGTGTAGGTTTTTATTTTCCTAGAGGGTTATTTATTTTTCCCTATATTTCTAGGTTTTTCCTACACTTCTATTAATCTCATTTAGGTTAATAAAGCATGTCTTATTAGGTGAGTAGTTGCGAGGTGTCACCTTCCTACATGTGAGCATCCATTAGCTATCTTGGGAAGATACTTTGCTATCTTTAGTCCGATAGATGGTTGCTCCTAATTGGTCGGTGTTGCCACCTCCTCTCTCTTCCTAGTCTATATAAGCATGCTACCTGGCTTGTATTTGGCATCTTTTTGCTTTTGCATCCTCTTAATGCTATTTTGCTTCTAGCATTTGCATTACTCTCTTGGAGACTAACTCTGTGTTGCTATTTTGATTTTGTATCATTTGCATTCATAGTTTTAATATCTATTCTTTGCACTAGTTTTCTGGGTTATTAATCTTTTCAGATTCTAACATGGTATCAGAGCTATTCTATGTGCAAGAGTAGATTTTAGTTTCCATTTTTGAGAGATTCGGGGGTGGCTAATAAATCTTATTAGAGTTTTTTGAAGAACCCAGTATGCTCTTCTCTTGCATCTTCGGATGATCTTGAGAATCAGAAAAGTTTGACAGAAACTTTTTTAATCTCTAGGGTTTGCACATGTGTTTATGAAATCTGGGTGATTACAGCAATTCTAGTTATATTGGCAGCATTTCTGGCTATTCCAACGCGTCCAGGAGGCTTGAGAAAGTCAGATTTGGCTTTCGTTTCACCAAAATCGGAGATCGTCATACACAGTTGCGAAACTGGGGTTTCAATCTCAAATCTGACAACCAGCTTGCATATTTGGTCTTTTGAATCAATATTGCAGGTTCCAGCATCTGATTCAGCCTTTGCATGTCATTTTTTGGTTGTTGGGGTCATTTTTTGTAGCTAAAGGTGTTCTAGTTACACTGGAACAACATCTTCTGTGCATTTGCAAGAAAAACATCTTCTGGGTTTTGTTTGTAGCATAGAAAAACCATCTGGGTATCTTTCTATTTTTGCATGCAGTCTATATATTTTACAGAAATGCGCTTAGAAAGCTACAACAGGACCCCTCTCCGTTGGCAGTTGCAGTTTTGAAGACAGTTTTCAAATGCTCCGTTCTTGCTCATACGGACTCCTTTTCCCACGAATTTTTTTTTATTTTGGCTATTTTTTCGTGCTCTATGCACTAGTGTAGATGTTTTTTGATTTTGATGCCAAAATTTTTTAGAAATTGCAGATTCTTAGTCATGACATTGCACAGTTCTCATTTTGGGAACTTCGGAGGATCATAACTTTCACATACAACCTCGTATCGAGGTGATTCTTTTTTTGAAAGTGCATGATTTTTTGAGTAGATCGTAGTGGTGCTGTTTATTTCTCTGGATATTATGCCAAAGTTGTATTTTCAGCATATGCTCTTCATGAGGATTTTGTAAATGCATTGAAATCAAAACCACTTAGTATTTATTGCTAGTGGTAGTTGTAAACGCACTAATATAAAGTGCCAAATCATATTTTCTCGAGGGGGTTCTTTGATTGAGTGAAAAGGGGGGGTTGTCTTGGTTGGGTTCTCTTCTTTTCAGCACTTCTTCTCTGCATTTCTTCATCATGGATCAAACAAATCTACCCATCCTAACTCCATACAATTACTTTGAGTGGAAATCATGCATGACAATTCACTTAAGGAAAGTTGGATTAAATAGGATAACTATGGGACTTGAAACTAAACTTGCTAAAGATGAAGATAAGCCTAAGTGGTTTAACAAATGTGATGAGGCATATGGAACATTGTGTTTGTCTGTTTCTCCTGATTTGCTCTTTCACATTGAGTCTTTGAATACACCAAATGAAATCTAGACAAAGCTAGAAACACTATTTGGTACACAAGATTCAATGAGGGGTCATATGTTGGAAAATGAACTAATTAGTTTAAGTCCAGGCAATTTCAACACAATCCAAGATTTCTTCACTAAATTGAAATCACTAAGGCTGTAGTTAAAACAATGTGGAATTGAAAAGAAAGATGAACAACTGATTCTTAGTATTCTCTCTAAGCTAAGTTCAGAATATTCTGTGTTTGTTTCTACTTTCTATGCTACTAAGGGTGCACTTGGTACTCAATTCACCATGCCATCTTTAGATGATTTTGCTGTTAATCTCACTCGGGAACAGGACAAGCTAATTCAGATGGGCACTCTTAAGTCCTCTAAGTCACATGCCTTGGCTGCCAACCAAGGCACAAAAGAACAAAAAGGACAAAGTAGTAACAACAATAGTAAGGATAAGAAACAAAAGAATAGCAAGGAGAAGAAGGATCAAATATCGGTTGCTTCAAAAGCAACTAATGAGACCCAATACTCCAAGGGCGACAAGCCTAAGAAAGAGAGGGTCCAATGTGCCTATTGTAAAAGACCCGGTCATGATGAACATAAATGTCTGAAAAAACAAATTGATCACTTGACACACATTCTTGAGAAGAATAATATCAGTGTTCCTGATTCTGTCAAACAGAGTTCTAATGAGGGGTCTAATAAGGCAAAAGAAAATAACAAGGAAAAAGGAAAGGGCAAGGCCCTTGTTGCAGTTGCTTCTTCACCATCCACTTCAGTTCTTGATTCAGGTGCTTCGCACCACATGGCTTCATCTAAGGAAGAACTTGCATCCTTGGAGCTGTGTACTATGCCTTCTATTTTGATGGGTGATAACACTCCTGTTGAGGTGTGTGGGAGAGGGTCTGTTGATGTGGGGGATGGCACATTCCATGATGTTCTTTGTGTGCCCTCATTATCAACTAATCTCCTATCGATATACCAGATCACTCACACAGGTTCAGGCAAGCGGGTTGAGTTCACTCCTGATTCAGTGGAGATTCATGAGTTGCACAGTGGTTCTACAGTTGCAGTTGGGAGAGTAGATCATCAGTCATGGCTCTATCTATTTTCTCACTTTGTTCTTGATCCTCCTTCGACTATTTTGCTCACTCATTCTAATGATGTGAGTAGATTATGGCATGAGCGGTTTGGCCATCTTAACTTCTGCTACTTGCAGCAGCTCAACCAGCAGAGCATGGTCACAGGGTTGCCTTCAGTTCAGTTTTCAGGTGGTGTTTGCCAAGGTTGCATTCTTGGTAAGCATCCTAAGGAAAAGTTTGACAAAGGTAAGGCATGGAGAGCTTCACAGATACTGGAGTTAGTTCACAGTGATTTGGCTGGTCCATTTCAGCATCCTTCTTTCAGCAGGGCTAGATATGTCCTCACATTCATTGATGACTTTTCTTGAAATACTTGGGTGTACTTTCTCAAACAGAAGTCAGAGGTATTTGATCATTTTCAGGACTTCAAGACTTTTGTAGAGAAGCAATCTAGGAAAGCCATCAAAGTTTTGCGCACTGACAATGGTGGTGAGTATGTCAACCATCGGTTTGAGAGGTTTTGCACTTCAGAGGGGATTGATTTGTAGCATTCAGTTCCATACAATCCTTAGCAGAACGGTGTTGCAAAATGGAAGAATAGGTCCTTGAAGGAAATGGCAAACTGCATGATTCACTCCAGATCTCTTGCACCACAGTATTGGGTAGAGGCCATTAACTGTGCTTGTTATATCTAGAACCGTGTTCCTCACCGAGCCTTGAAGGGAGTCACTCCTTTTGAAGCTTGGAGCGATCAGAAACCATCAGTTAAGCACTTTCGAGTTTTTGGTTCTCCTGCATGGGCCCACATTCCTACAGAGAAACGCAAGGCCTTGGATCCGCAGAGTAGACCTTGCATATTTGTAGGTTATCCTGATGGTGTGAAGGGTTATCGGTTGCTCAACCCTACTGCACATGAGTTGTTCATTGAGAGGAGTGTTCAGTTTGAGGAGCGCTCTTCGAGCTCACTTTCTATCACTTCTCCAACTCCTACTTTGACATTGGAGTCACTTGGGATACATGACAGATCTTCTGATGAGTCAGATTCACCTGAGCAGTCTTCTACCTCCACTTCTGATGCAGAGAGCGATTCAGAGGACTCACCACCTTCCTCTCCTAGTCATCATTCAGAGGTTGATGATTCTCCTCCAGATTCTCCATCTTTCGGTCCACTTTAGGCTAGACAGACCTTGCAGTCTACAGGTGATTGGGTTGGGGATCTATCAGACACTAGGCGGACTCGTTCACAATTCCAGGATGCTCCACATGTTTTCATTGCTACTACCTCAAATCCACAGTCTTTTCATGAGGCTTCTGGTATTCCTGAGTGGGATACAGCTATACAGGAGGAGTATAGTTCCTTGATGAGGAACCACACTTGGGATCTTGTCCCTCTTCCTAAGGGAAGAAAACTTGTTCGATGTAAGTGGATCTATCAGACAAAATTTGCAGCAGATGGGTTAGTTGACAAGCATAAGGCTCGCTTGGTCGCCAAAGGATTCTCCCAGGTTCCTGGGATTGACTACTCTGAGACTTTTGCGCCAGTTGCCCGAATGAATTCCATCCGACTTGTTCTTGCCATTGCTGCAGCTAATCGTTGGGAAGTACACCAGATGGATGTGAAGAGTGCTTTTCTTCACGGTGACCTTCAGGAGGAGATCTACATGGAGCAGCCACAGAGGTTCCTTCAGGATTCTTCACTTGTGTGCCTTCTTCGGAAGTCTCTCTATGGCCTCAAACAGGCTCCTCGGGCCTAGTATGCCAAGATGGATTCCTTCCTTCTATCAGTTGGCTTCACTCGGTGCCATTCTGATCCCAATGTCTACATTCTACAGCAGGATGATTCACTCCTATTTCTGGTTCTGTATGTTGACTTGCTGATCATAGGGAGTTCTTCATCCACCATTGGGGCTGTCAAAACTGCCCTTCATGATAGGTTTTTGATGACTAACTTAGGCTTGTTGCATTACTTTCTCGGGATTGAGATCTACCAGTCTTCTTCCAGGATCACCATCACACAATCCAAGTATGCTCTAGATTTGCTCTCGAGGTTTCATATGGCTGACTATAAGCCTGCTCCAACTCCCTTTCTTTCTGGAGTTAAACTTGAGGCTCAGTGTTCTTCTCCACTTGTTGATGGCACTTTGTACCGACAGCTTGTTGGGAGTCTCATTTATCTGACTCATACAAGACCTGACATTTCATATGCTGTAGGCATGGTTTCACAATTCATGCAGGAGCCTCATGAGCTGCACTGGAAAGTAGCCAAGCGGATCCTTCACTACATTCAGGGTTCTCACAGTTTTGGGATTCACTATGCAGTGGGTATTGAGCTTGACTTGGTGGGTTACACAGATTTAGATTGGGCGGGCGATTCTCAAGATCGCAAGTCTACTTTAGGTTACAGCTTCTCACTTGGTTCAGGTCCTGTTTGTTGGTCGAGCAAGAAGCAATCTGCTATTGCTCTATCTTCTACTGAGGCCGAGTATCGAGGGGCTGTGAATGCCTCTACTGAGGCCATTTGGCTTCAGAATCTTCTCACTGAGTTTGGCATCCAGATCAGATGACCATCAGTCATATTTTGTGACAACCTGAGTGCTATTCAAATCTCACGAAATCCGGTCCATCATCAACGGACCAAACACATAGAGGTTCACATGCACTACATCCGGGAGCTCATCCATGGCCACGTCATCGACCTTCGCTACTGTCTGACTTCCGAGCAGGTTGCTGATATCTTCACCAAACCCTTCACTGAGAGAAAGTTTGTTCATTTGCGCGCTTTGCTGGGGGTGTGGGATGCTTCATCTTCTGGGGGGCTTCTTCCTTTCACTCGGAGTCCTAACTCTCTCTACTTTTGGGGGGGTCTCTTTTCTCTCTCTTTTGGGGGGGAATTCTATGTACATGGGTACCTCATCAGTCTTGATTTGTCGGGACCCATTTCTACATCCACCTAAGCTTCGCTTATGGGGGGTGTTAGTGTAGGTTTTTATTTTCCTAGAGGGTTATTTATTTTTCCCTATATTCCTACGTTTTTCCTACACTTCTATTAATCTCGCTTAGGTTAATAAAGCATGTCTTATTAGGTGAGTGGTTGCGAGGTGTCACCTTCCTACATGTGAGCATCCATTAGCTATCTTGGGAAGATAATTTGCTATCTTTAGTCCGATAGATGGTTGCTCCTCATTGGTCGGTGTTGCCACCTCCTCTCTCTTCCTAGTCTATATAAGCATGCTACCTGGCTTGTATTTGGCATCTTTTTGCTTTTGCATCCTCTTAATGCTATTTTGCTTCTAGCATTTGCATTACTCTCTTGGAGATTAACTCTGTGTTGCTATTTTGATTTCATATCATTTGCATTCATAGTTTTAATATCTATTCTTTGCACTAGTTTTCTGGGTTATTAATCTTTTCAGATTCTAACATATATAACTTACCTGTGAAGCACTGAGATGTTGTTATACAACACTAGGAGGAATAATCACAGGTCCTGACTATTCTCGACAAAGAAGCATCCCTAGAGGAACTGGTTCCTACACAAAACAACCATGTCTCACGGCATAAAACAAACACATCCCTATCTAGGACACTCTCGAATGTACGTTGTACCCCAAGTTGGACACACTTTGTACCCCTTCTACAAATGCTCAATGCCCAGCCAATGACCCTAATCCGCACTCCTTTGTGCCCCTGATTCCTGTATACTTTCCCATATACTTTCATGTATATTTTCCTTGTCTTTCTTTCCTTATCTTCCATGAGTGTTCTCTATCTTCTTCAATGAGTGATGCTTTGCTCCTTATTCCAAGTCTCATACAAATGCCTTATATAACCTTTTAAGGAGTGGTTTCTAAACCATCACACCCTTTCACAAAAGTTGTCATTAACAATTAGTTAATAAACTTAATAATTCCTCCCTTTTAAAAGGGGTTTTCATAATTATACTTTATTTATCTCTATTTTAACCAAAGGATCATAATATCCTTTATTTTTCCATCTCCCTTTTAACTATAAAGGGTAAATAAACTTTATCCTCTTATAATTTCAAAGTCTCATTCATAAAATATCCTTCTTTTCTATTTTGGGGAAAAAGTCCCATAATTGAAGTGGTTAAGTTCTATCAATACTATCAAAAACCTCTTCTAACAAAAATAGTTGACATTTCATAAAGGTCTCATATCAGATTCTTCCATATTGCTTCTTCTTTCTTGGTCACTTAGACCTTTTGTTAGGGTTAGCCGGTAGAAGATATCAATTAAATACAAATAAAGATTAAACAGAGGAATGGAAATACATAGAAATAATAACAGTGAGAGATAAGTTTTAACGTGGTTCACACAAACTTGGGCTACATCCACCAAATAGAGAGTCCAATATTATTATCCAGTAAATCAAACCGATTACAACTAACAATCCATGTAACTCAATACCGCTGCAAATGCTACAATACAATATCAACAGAAACCCTAACTGTTAGCTGCTTTTATCAAGCCTTATGTCAGTTACAAAAATAGAGTTTTTTTTGTCAGCTAATAGAAAAAATAACTCTCGACGCCTTTATAAAATAATAGGCAATTTTTGCTTCAGGGGCGCTGCCCCCAGCAACCCCCGCTAAGGGCGTTGCCCCCAAACCCCCACTATGGGCTCCACCCCCGAGCCCCGCAGGAGGGGCTCTGCCCCCTACACTCCCCTGTAAATTAATTTGGGGGGAAACCGCGCTGATAAAAGTGGGAAAAATTTAACCTCTGAGTCTGATTGGGCTCCATCTAACAACAATCTCCCACTTGGAGACTGATTAGACTCCACACCATATCATCTCCCACTTGGAGACTGATCATAACACCGCTGACCCTGTAGCTCCCACTGGAAATAAACACCCTGGACTCTGTTGTTCTATTTTTGTTGTTTTCAGACTAAAAGACCAACCAAAACTGAAGAGGAGCTCAGCTTCTCCCTTGTCACTGCCTTTGTAAACATATCTGCTGGATTTTCATCTATATGTATCTTTTCCAGCCGTAACTATCCATCATCCAACACCGACCGAATAAAGTGATACCTCAACTGTATGTGTTTGGTCTTTGAATGCAAGGCAAAATTCTTTACAAGATGTATGGCACTCTGGTTGTCCATAAACAAATAACTGTTAATCTGTTGTTTGCCCAATTCTTCCATGAAAGATTGTAGCCATATCATCTCCTTGCTTGCCTCTACTGCAACTCCATATTATGCCTCTGTGGTGGATAGAGCAACCACTTTTTGAACCCATGAGATCCAACTCACTGTTGTCCCACCTACAGTAAAGACATAACCTGTAGTGCTCCGCCAAGTATCAATATCTCCTACCAAATCTGAGTCTACATAACCTACTAAATCTGTATTAGAGCCCCCAAAACATAAGTGTTTATTGGATGCACCTCTCAAATATCTGAGAATCTATTTTACTGCATTGCAATGCTCCAATCCAAGATGACTCATATACTTGCTTACGACTCCTACAACATGTGCAATATCCTATCTCATGCATACCATGGCATACATTAAACTTCCTACAGCTGAAACATATGGTACCTTAGACATTTTGTCTTCCTCCTCTTGTGTCTTTGGACACATCTCCTTAGTAAATTTTAAATGACTAAGCAAAGGTGTGCTTACAGTTTTTACATTTTTCATATGAAATCTCTGCAACACCTTTTCAACATAATCAACCTAAGATAGAGTCAATTTTATGTTCTTCCTATCTCTGTAAATTTTCATACCAAGGATTTGTTTTGCTGCCCCCAAATCCTTCATAGCAAATGACTGTATTAACTATTGTTTTAACTCTCTTATGTGATCCATGTTAGACCCCGCTACAAGCATGTCATCAACATATAAACATAAAATAATGTAGCTATCATTATCCAACCTCTTAAAATAAACACAATGGTTAGAATTACACTGGGTAGCCTTGCTCAGCCATAAAACTATCAAATTTTAAGTACCATTGCCGAGATGCTTGTTTTAGGCCATACAAACTCTTCTTCAATCTGCACACCAGTTTCTCCTTACCTTTGACCTCAAATCCTTGGGGTTGTTTCATATATATCTCCTCCAAATCGCCATGGAGAAAGGCAGTTTTCACATCTAATTGTTCCAAATGCAAATCTTCAGCAGCCACAATACTTAAAACAGTACGAATAGAAGTCATCTTAACAACCGGAGAAAAAATCTCATCAAAATCAATGCCCTTTTATGTGCAAATCCTTTTCCAACTAACCTGGATTTAAATATTTTCTTACCTCCATGTTCTTCTTTTAGACTATAAACCCATTTGTTTGGTAAAGCCTTTTTACCTGCAGGTAACTTACATAATTCCCAAGTCTAATTTTTCAGAAAGGAGTCCATTTCTTCTTTGATTGCAAGCTCCCACTGAACCTGTGTATCCACCTGCATAGCTTCATCATACCCTTCTGGTTCACCAGCATCTGTTAACAAAATAGAATACAAAGAGGGAGAAAACCTTTTAGGAGGTCTACTTAGCTTTATTGACCATCTAACATTCACTGGATTTTGTGGTATTTCTTGTTGTTGTTACGAAGCATGAGGAACCACTAGAACATCACTATTTGGAGTATCATCTAGCACCACATAATCCTTTTCTTTCTTCTCATGCTGCTGCAACTGATCTTTGTACAACACCTTCTCATTGAATATAACATCCCTGCTTCTCACAATTTTCTGATTTTCAAAATCCCAAAGCCTATAACCAAATTCATCAACGCCATATCCAACAAAAGTACATTTTTTTGATTTTGCATCTAGCTTGGTTCTATTTTCATAATCTACATGTGCAAAGGCTTCACATCCAAAGGTTTTGAGAAAAGAATAACTCACCTTCTTACATGTCTATGCTTCCTCTGGAATACCACAGCCCAAAGGAACTGAAGGACCTCTATTAATTAAATATATAGTGGTGTTGCCAGCCTCTGCCCACATGTTTAAAGGCAGCCTAACATGCAATCTCATGGTCCTTGCACACTCCATTATTGTCCTATTCATGCATTCAGCCACTCCATTTTCCTGTGGAGTCCTTGGAACCATTTTTTGCCTATGAATTCCATTAAAAGAACAATGATCCTCAAATTTTTTGCTGCAATACTCACCACCATTATCAGATCTGAGACATTTTAATCTTTTACCCATCTCATTCTCAACCAAGCTTCTCCATTTCTTAAATGTTTCAAATACATCAGATTTCTGCCTAAGGAAATAAATCTAAACCTTCCTAGTTGCATCATCTATGAATGTAACATAATACCGAGAGCCACCAAGAGGAGATACCTGAGCCAATCCCCATACAGCTGTATACACAAGCTCCAACTTTTCATCTTTCTTTTGCTTCCCATCCTTGAGAAAATTGACTCTCTTTCGTTTTCTATACACACAACTTTCACAGAAATCCATAGTAATACATTTCAAACCTAGAGAAACTTTCTTAGAATGAAGTACCTTCATACCTTTTTCACTCATATGCCCAAGTCTGTTATGCCACAGTGTTGTCTTAGAACCTGCAACAATTGTTTCAGTCTCTTCCTATGAACCTACAGCAACTATTCCTAAACTTGTTTATTTTTTCTCTGTAACAGTTAAAGTAGAAGGAACAGTATAACCTGTACAAAGATATAAGGTGCCTACTTTCACACCTTTTGCTACTATTAAGGCACCCTTTGAAACCTTCCAATTTTTATCAGTAAATATAACAATGTAACCTTCTTCAACTAGCTGCCCTACTGAAATTAAATTCCTACTGAACTTTGGAATGTGCCTTACCTCTTGTAGTAGCCAATGATTCCCATTCTGCAACTTAATCTTAATTCTTCCATTTCCAACAATCTGACAGGGTTCGTTATCTCCCAAATAAACCAGCCCAAAATCTCCTTGGACATAATAAAAAAAATAACTTCTATGGGGTGTAGCATGAAATGAGGCCCCTGAATCTAAAACCCATGAATCATCAACATTATCTAGGGAAATAATCAAAGCAACATCTTCAGATTTATTACTTACCACATTTGATGTTAGGGTTAGTCGACATAAGATATCAATTAAATGTAAATAAAGATTAAACAGAGGAATGAAAATATATAGAAATAATAATAGCGAGAGACAAGTTTTAACGTGGTTCACCCAAACTCGGGCTACATCCACCAACAAAGAGTCCAATATTATTATCCAGTAAATCAAACCGATTACAACCAGCAATCCCTGCAACTCAATACCGCTACAAATGCTACAATACAATATCAACGGAAACCCTAACCCTTAGCCGCTTTTATCAAGCCTTATGTTAGTTACAAAAATAAGGTGTTTTTATATCGCCCAATGAAAAAATAACTCCTGGTGCCTTTATAAAATAATAAAAAACCATGTGAGGTTTCGGGGGCATTGCCCCGAGCCCCCACGGGGGCACTGCCCCTCGACCCCACCCTGTATCACGATAGGGAGCGCACCGGGGGTGCTGTCCCTGGACCCCGCAGGAGGTGCTACTCCAAAACCCCCGCAAGGGGTGCTGCCCCTTGACTCCGTAGGAATTTTGGGGGGAAACTACGCTAATAAAAGTGGGGTAAATTTAACCTTCGAGTCTGATGAGGCTCCATATAACAACAATCTCCCACTTTTGAGACTGATCAGACTCCACACCATATCATCTCCCACTTGGAGACTTATCATAATACCGTTGACCCTGTAGCTCCCACTGGAAACAAGCACCCTAGACTCTATTGTTCTGTGTTTGTTGTTTTCAGTCTTGAAGACCAACTAAAGCTGAAGAGGAGCTCAGCTTCTCCCTTGTCACTACCTTTGTAAACATATCCACTGGATTTTTATCTATATGTATCTTTTCCAGCCTTAACTATCCATCATCCAACACTGACCGAATGAAGTGATACCTCAACTGTATGTGATTGGTCTTTGAATGCAAGGCAGAATTCTTTATAAGATGTATGGTACTCTGACTATCTGTAAACAAATAACTATTAGCCTATTGTTTGCCCAATTCTTCCATGAAAGATTGCAGCCATATCATCTCCTTGCTTGTCTTTGTTATAGCTACATACTTTGCCTCCATGGTGGATAAAGCAACCACCTTTTGCAACCGTGAGATCTAACTCACTATTGTCCCACCTATAGTAAAGATATAACCTGTAGTACTCCGCCTGATATCAATATCCCCTGCCAAATCTGAGTCTACATAACCTACTAAATCAGTATTAGAGTCCCCAAAACATAAGTGTTTATTGGATGTACCTCTCAAATATCTGAGAATCTATTTTACTGCATTTCAATGCTCCAATCCAGGATGACTCATATACCTTCTTACGACTCCTACAGTATGTGCAATATCCAGTCTCATGCATACCATGGCATACATTAAACTTCCTATAGCTGAAGCATATGGTACCTTGGACATTTTTTCTTCCTCCTCTGGTGTCTTAGAACACATCTCCTTAGTCAATTTCAAATGACTAGGCAAAAGTGGGCTGACAACTTTTGCATTATCCATATGGAATATCTGCAACACCTTTTCAACATAATCAGCCTGAGATGGAGTCAATTTTCTATTCTTCCTATTTCTACAAATTTTCATACCAATGATTTGTTTTTCTATCCCTAAATCCTTCATAGCAAATGACTGTGCTAACTATTGTTTTAACTCTCTTATGTGATCCATGTTAGACCCAGCTACAAGTATGTCATCAACATATAAACATAAAATAATGTAGCTATCATTATCCAACCTCTTAAAATAAACACAATAGTTAGAATTACACCGGCTGTAGCCTTGCTCAGCCATAAAACTATCAAATTTTAAATACCATTGTCGAGGTGTTTGTTTTAGGCCATACAAACTCTTCTTCAATCTGCACACCAATTTCTCTTTACTTGTGACCTCAAATCCTTGGGGTTGTTCCATGTATATGTCCTCCTCCAAATCACCATGTAGAAAGACAGTTTTCACATCTAGTTGTTCCAAATGCAAATCTTCAGCAGCCACAATACTTAAAACAGTACAAATAGAAGTCATCTTAACAATCGGAGAAAAAATTTCATCAAAATCAATGTCTTTTTTCTATGCAAATCCTTTTACAACTAACCTGGCTTTAAATATTTTCTTACCTCCATCTTCCTCTTTCAGCCGATAAACCCATTTGTTTAGCAAAGCCTTTTTACCTGCAGGCAACTTACATAATTCCCAAGTCTGATTTTTCAAAAAAGAGTCCATTTCTTCTTTCATTGGAAGCTCCCACTGAACCTATGTATCCACCTGCATAGCTTCGTCATACCCTTCTGGTTCACCAGCATCTATTAACAAAATAGAATACAAAGAGGGAGAGAACCTTTCAGGAGGTCTACTTAGCCTTGTTGATTGTCTAACATTCACTGGAGTTTGTGGTATTTCTGGTTGTTGTTGCGGAGCATGAGGAACCACTGGAACATCACTATTTGGAGTATCATCTAGCACCACATAATCATTTTCTTTCTTCTCATGCTGCTGCAACTGATCTTTGTACAACACCTTCTCATTGAATACAACATCCCTGCTTCTCACAATTTTCTGATTTTCAAAATCCCAAAGCTTATAACCAAATTTATCAATGCCATATCCAAAGAAAGTACATTTTTTTGATTTTACATCCAGCTTGGTTCTATTTTCAGAATCTACATGTGCAAATGCTTCACATCCAAAGGTTTTGAGAAAAGAATAACTCACCTTCTTACCTGTCCATGCTTCCTCTGAAATACCACAACCCAAAGGAACTGAAGGACCTCTATTAATTAAATATACAGCGGTGTTGACAGCCTCTGCCCACGTATTTAAAGGCAGCCCAACATGCAATCTCATGGTCCTTGCATGCTCCATTATTGTCATATTCATGCGCTCAGCCATCCCATTTTCTTATGGAGTCTCTGAAACTATTTTCTACCTACGAATTTCATTAAAGGAACAATAATCCTCAAAGTCTTTGTTGCAATACTCACCACCATTATCAGATCTAAGACATTTAATATTTTACCCGTCTCATTCTCAACCAAGCTTCTCCATTTCTTAAATGTTTCAAATACATCAAATTTCTGCCTAAGGAAATAAATCCATACCTTCCTAGTTGCATCATCTATGAATGTAACATAATATCAAGAGCCACCGAGAGAAGATACCTGAGCTGGTCCCCATACATCTGTATGCACAAGCTCCAACTTTTCATCTTTCTTTTGCTTCTCATCCTTGAGAAAACTGACTCTCTTTTGTTTGCCATACACACAACTTTCACAAAAATCCATATTAATACATTTTAGACCTGGTAAAAATTTCTTAGAATGAAGTACCTTCATACCTTTTTCACTCATATGCCCAAGTCTGTTATGCCACAGTATTGTCTCAGAACCTGCAGCAACTATTTTAGTCTCTTCCTGCGAACCTGCAGCAACTGTTCCTGACCCTGTTTGTTTTCTCTCTGCAACAGCTAAAGTAGAAGGAACAGTATGACCTGTACAAAGATATAAGGTGCCTACTTTCACACATTTTGCTATTATTAAGGCACCTTTTGAAACCTCCCAGTTTTTATCAGTAAATGTAACAATGCAACCTTCTTTAGCTAGCTGCCCTGCTAAAATTAAGTTCTTATTGAGCTTTGGAACGTGCCTTACCTCTTGTAGTAGCCAATGATTCCCATTCTACAACTTAATCTTAATTCTTCCCTTTCCAACAATCTGACAGGCTTCGTTATCTCCCAAATAAACCAGCCCAAAATCCCCTTGGACATAATCAAGAAAATAACTTTTATGGGGTGTAGCATGAAATGAGGCCCCTGAATCTAAAACCCATGAATCATCAGCATTATCTAGGGAAAGAATCAAAGCATCATCTTTAGATTTATTACTTACCACATTTGTCTCCTTATTACCTTCTTGTTTGTCTCCTTTATTCTTCCGAGACTAGCAATCTTTCTTCAGATGACACGGTTTCCCACAGTACCAGCAATCCTTCTGTCCTCTGGATTCGGATCTCTTGTCCTTTGATTTTCCTCGTGACTTCCCATGACCTGCAAAACCTTTTCCTCTCTCCTTTGATCTGCCCCTGCTTTCTGCATTCAAAACACTACCTGATGTGGACACTCCTAAGCTTTTCCATTGAATTTCCTTGCTAAGGATAACACCAACAACATCATCAAATTTTAAAGTGTTTGAACCTGAGATAGAGTTACTTACAACAATTACCAAGCTATTCCATCTTTCTAGCAAAGAACATAAAACTAAGAGAGCCCTCACCTCTTCATCAAATTTCACTTTTATAGAAGTTAACTAATTGACAATCATATTAAACTCATTTAAATGATCTATCACAGATCCACCTTCAATCGTATTTAGATTAAACAAACGCTTCATGAGAAATACCTTATTTAAAGCTGAGGGTTTTTCATACAATTTAGCCAAAGCTTTTATCAATTTACTTGTTGTCTTCGCTTCTGTTATATTAAATGTCACAGATGGTACCAGGCACAACCGAATGGTTCCCAGAGCCTTTCTATCCAGAAGTTCCCAATCCTCATCTGTCATTCCTGTCAGTTTCTTGGATACTCCTTCCAACGGCCTCCATAAATCCTTCTAATAGAGGTAATCCTCCATCTTCATCTTGCATAATTGATAGTTATGTCCATTAAATTTATCAACCTTCAATTTACCCTCATCTGCCATTGCTCCCACTCAACCATGAGACTCCCACTCAACCGTGAGACCTTGCAAATGATAATTGAACACAACCCGCTCTGATACCACTTGTTAGGGTTAGCTGATAGAAGATATCAATTAAATACAAATAAAGATTAAGCAGAGGAATGAAAATACACAGAAATAATAACAACGAGAGACAAGTTTTAACGTGGTTCACCCAAACTTGGGCTACATCCACCAATAGAGAGTCCAATATTATTATCTAGTAAATCAAACCAATTACAACTAGCAATCCATGCAACTCAATACCACTGCAAATGCTACAATACAATATCAACGGAAACCCTAAGCCTTGGCCGTTTTTATCAAGCCTTATGTCGGTTACAAAATTAGGGTTTTTTTATGTCAGCCAATAAAAAATAACTCCCCAAACCCCCGCAAGGGGCACTGCCCCCAAACCCCGTAAGAATTTGGGGGGGAAACCGCGCTGATAAAAGTGGGGTAAATTTAACCTCCGAGTCTAATTAGGCTCCATATAACAACATTTGCCTCCTTATTGCCTTCTTGTTTGTCTCCTTCTTTATTCTTCTGAAACTAGCAATCTTTCTTTAGATGACCTAGTTTCCCACAGTACCAGCAATCCTTTTGTCCTCTGGATTGGGATCTCTTGTCTTTTGATTTTCCTCGTGACTTCTCATGACCTCCAAAACTTTTTCCTCTCTTATTTGATCTACCCCTACTTTCTGCATTCAAAACATTGCCTAATGTGGATCCACCTGAGCTTTTCCCATGAATTTTCTCACTCAGAATAACACCAACATCATCAAATTTCAGGGTATTTGAACCAGAAATAGAGTTACTAACCGCCATTACCAAACTATTCCAGTTTTCAGGCAAAGAACATAATATAAGGAGAGCTATAACTTCTTCATTAAATTTTACATTTACAGAAGTCAATTGACTGGTAATTGTATTAAATTCATTTAAATGATCTGTCACAGATCCACCTTCAATCATTTTCAGATTAAACAAACGCTTCATGAGAAATACCTTATTTGAGGCTGAGGGTTTTTCATACAATTTAGCCAAATCTTTCATTAGACCATATGTTGTCTTTACTTCTATTATATTGAATGCCACCGATGGTGCTAGGCACAACCGAATGGTTCCCAATGCCTTTCTGTCCAAAAGATTCTAATCCTCATCAGTCATTGTTGCCAGTTTCTTGGCTACTCCTTCCAACGGCCTCCATAAATCCTTCTGATAGAAATAATCCTCCATCTGCATCTTCCATAACTGATAGTTCTGCCCATTGACTTTGTCTGCCTTCAATTTACCCGCATCCACCATTTCTCCCACTCAACCGTGAGACTTTCCTGTAGATGATAATCGAACACAACCCGCTCTGATACCACTTGTTAGGGTTAGTCGGCAGAAGATATCAATTAAATGCAAATAAAGATTAAACAGAGGAATGGAAATACACAGAAATAATAACAGCGAGAGACAAGTTTTAACGTGGTTCACCCAAACTCAGGCTACATCCATCAAACAGAGAGTCTAATATTATTATCCAGTAAATCAAACCGAATACAACCAGCAATCCCTGTAACTCAATACTGTTGCAAATGCTACAATACAATATCAACAGAAACCCTAACCCTTAGCCGCTTTTATCAAGCCTTATGTCAGTTACAAAAATAGGGTTTTTTATGTCGGCTAATAGAAAAAATAACTCCCTACGCCTTTATAAAATAATAGGCAATTTTTGCTTCGGGGGCGCTACCCCCAGCAACCCCAGACCCCCACCGTGGGCTCCACCCCTGGGCCCCCGCCGGGGAGATAAGCCCCTCAGGCCCCACAAGAGGGGCTCTACCCCCTGCACTCCCTCGTAAATTAATTTGGGGGGAAACTACGCTGATAAAAGTGGGGAAAATTTAACCTTCGAGTCTGATTAGGCTCCATATAACAACACCTTTGCACCTATCTCTTTCTCCTTTTTCTTAATTTTCTCATACATATTCCTAGCTTCTTATATAAATTTTAACTCATCTAAAGTTAATTGTTTGAATCATGATTTAACTTGATATAGGAGCATCCCTGGTTCAAGAGCAATCTCGTATCAACCAAAACATTTGCATTTCAGTTTGCTTCTTTTCATTTTCCAGTTCAGTTTAGTCAGTAACAGTTTCTGTATTTTGGTCCACATTCTACCACAATTTCATTTTAGACCTTGCAAAGTTGGACTTGGCATCTAAACACTTTCATGCACATCATATCCAAAATTTAGAGCATTTGGATCAGGTACCGGAAAGATATCGCTATCATAAGATCGATTGTTTTCTTATAACAGAGCATCCTGACAGTCTCAGATAATCAGCTAAAGGAGAAGACTTGCGGAGCTAAATGACACATCATTCAATGTTGTTTGGATTGTGGCCAACCTTCCCTGAGATCCACACACCATTTCATTCATTTGTGGAGGAGTTCTACTCAATTAGGTTTGAGCTATCCATGTACACATGTTACAGCTCTTCATTGCAGTTTGTGACCTTCCTTTGCTGACGCGAAGGAATATCTTATGTTTCGAAGATATATAAATTGATGTAATCGATGCCTAGGAAAGTAGTTGATCATTATTTCATAGTTGGATAGTTTGAATTCTTTGCGAAGGAGCTTCAAAGCTATATCTTGTACATATTATGTAACTGTGAAATCGGGCCTGTGAGCCCTAATTGTAAGCCCGCATGTTGACGGTCAATTTGTATTTGAATTCTATGATATACTAAATGATTGAATCTACATTTGCTTCATATATTTGAGTTGTTTTTGTTGTGTTTACTCTAGCTGCACAACTGAGATAGTTCACTTTGTGGAGCTTCCTAACCGTATGGACTGCACCAAGTGGTATCAGAGCGAAGTTTGAATCTTTGGGAGAGAAATTAAACAAAATTGGCGAAGGAATTCTATAAGATCTTGTTGTGAATAGATCTCTGAATTCGAGGCAGGTTACTTGTGTTGTCTTGATTGATCACCGATTGTGATGCAGTTGTCACCTTGTAGCTCGATCACTAAATTTGAGGCAGTTACACTTAATCCTAGGAAGAAATGCCACCGAGGAGAATCCTTGATGTTGGTACTATGGATGGGAGAATGGATGAGATGATGGAGATGATGAAAACAATGTGAGTTCGACTAGATACTATTGAAGAAGATCAGAGAAGAGGACTTACACCTCGACCTAATGTTGAAAGTGATTATGATGAAGAATTTCAATCCATTGATCAAAATGAAGTAACCCTACGACATGAAGAAGAAGAATCAGATCAAGTCAAGATGTTGTGAGCTATTTCAAACATTGGGAAAAGACCTAGAGTTGATGTACCAAACTATACTGGCAATTTGAACCCTAAGGAGCTAATTGATTGGATAAATGACCTAGAAGAATACTTTGAGTATGAAGAATTGAAGATCTAGAGAAGGTGAAATTTGCAAAGACAAAGTTAAAGGACATGCTGCTATATGGTGGAAATAAGTCCAGTCAGATAGAAATAGAAGAGGAAAATAAAAGATTACAAAGTGGGACAGAATGGCGACAAAATTGAAGAATCAATTTATACCTTTTGACTATGAGTTTGAACTATTGAAGAGATTGCAAAACCTGAGACAAAAGGAGAAATCTATGAAGGAGTACACTAAATAATTTCATAAGATGATCATAAGGATAGGACATGGTGAAGCAAGAAAGGAGAAAGTGGATAGATACATCAATGGATTGAGATTGAACATTCAAGAAGAATTGAGTTTGGTGAGGATGACAACATTGGAAGAAGCATATCAGTTTGCCTTGAAGGTTGAAGAAAAGTTGAACAAGAGGCACGATCAGAGATAGAGAGGTAGACGAGGTAAATTTCAGAGAGGTAGAACATTTCCCAGAGGAAAGAGATCATATGCGGAGAAGAATAGACAAGAGAACACATTACAAAAGGAGGACAGAGATAACAATCCATACCAGAGTGAAGGATACATAAGAGAAGGAAGAGGACCTGATAGTAGAACATTCAAAGGAACCTATTTTAAATGTGGAGGTGAAGGACATAGAGCATTTGAATGTAATCAAGGGAGTACAGGCAAGAGGACAGAGAACAATGGAAGAGCAACCTATGTGGAAGGACCTGTTGGATCACCTAGTCTAGTTGGTAAACCTAAGAAAGGAGAATCACTTGTCATGAGGAGAGCACTATTTCAAATAGATACAAATGAGGAACCAATGCAGAGGAAAACCTTGTTCATAAAAATATGCAAATCAGGAGGTAAATGTTGTAAAGTTGTAATTGATAGCGGTAGTTTGGATAACTTAGTTTCAGAGGAGATGGTGACTAAACTAAAGTTGGAAAGACTGAAACACCCTAATCCATATCAGATAGCATGGATTTAGGATGATCATGAGGTACTAGTGAGTGAACAATTTTTGGTGAAATTTTATATTGGATTTTATCATGATGAAGTATTGTGTGATATTATGCCTATGGATGTTTGTCATATTTTGTTGGGTAGACCATGGCAGTATGATAGAAAAGCTATACATGATGGAAGAAAGAATACATACACTATAATATCAAATGGGAAGAAAATTACCTTGATTCCTTTGGAAGATGATCCTAAGAGTGAAGTATGTGTGAATGCTAGAATCTATTTGTCTAGATGGAAGAAAATTCTTGGATGGTTTGAGACATGAGAATATATGTTATGCTTTGATCCCTAAGTGGACTGAAAATCTAAAAATTGAAGAATCACAACCGGAGGAGATAATTTAGTTGGTGACAAAGTATGAAGACATCATATCATATAATATACTTGAAGGATTGCCACCAATCAGAAGTATCAGTCATCACATAGATCTTATACCTGGAGCTAGTTTGCCTAATAAAGCAACACACAGAATGACACCGACAGAGAATGAAGAATTGAATAGACAGATACATGAGTTGCTGAGGAAGGGTTTGATTAGATAAAGTTTGAGTCTTTGTGCAGTACTTGCAGTACTAGCACCAAAGAAGGATGGAGAATGGAGAATGTGTATAGACTCTAGACTAGTAAAAAAGATCACAATTAAGTATAGATTTCCTTTACCTAGGATGGATGATATTATGGATTGTTTGAGTGGAGTAAAATATTTTACAAAGAGTTGAAGAGTGGATACCATCAGATTAGAATCAGAGAAGGAGATGAATGGAAGACTGCTTTTAAGACAAATGAAGGATTATATAAGTGGTCAGTGATGCCTTTTAGATTGACAAATACACCGAGTACTTTCATGAGGTTGATGAATGAAGTCTTGAAGAAATTCTTGGGTAAGTTTGTTATTGTATATTTGGATGATATTTTAATTTTTAGTAAAAAAAAAGAAGAACATTTGTGGCACCTGAGACAAGTATTGCAAAGACTGAGAGAAGAGAAATTTCTTATAAACATCAAGAAGTGTAATTTCATGAAGGAAGAGTTGGTATACCTGGGATTTGTGATTTATATGGAAGGATTGAAGATGGACCCTAAGAAAGTGAGAGCAATTGTTGAGTGGCCTACACCAGAGAGAATTGGAGAAGTCAGATCATTTCATGGATTAGCTAGTTTCTACCAGAAGTTTATCAAAAATTTTAGTTCAGTATGTAACCCTATGACAGAGACAATGAGAGGTGATAGAAAAAACTTTAAGTGGACATCAGGAGTAGATAAAGATTTGAATTGTTGAAGCAGAAAGTGACAGAGCAACCTGTGTTAGCATTATCATATTTCAATAAGGTATTTCAAGTAGATTGTGATGCAAGTGGGAATGCAATAGGAACAGTATTAAGTCAAGAAGGTAGACTTGTAACATATTTTAGTGAGAAGTTAAATGATGCAGGGAGAAGATATTCAGTTTATGATCAGGAGTTCTATACCATAATTCTATGCCTAACGAGTTTGTGTTGTATTCAAATCATCAAGCTTTGAAATATTTGAACAGTCAAGAAAACTTGAATCAGACACATATGAGATGGGTAGAGTTCATGAAGAGTTATACTTTTGTGTTGAAGCATAGGAGTGGGAAATAAAACAAAGTTGCAAATGCACTGAGTAGAAGGAACTTGCTGATAGAGATGAGAGTTGAAGTGTTAGGATTTGAGGAGTTGAAGAACATGTATGAAGAAGATCTTGATTTTGCAGAACCTTGGAAAGCATGTAAGGAACCTATTGTGACAAATAGGAGTAAGTGGTTAGATTATTTCATTCAGGAAGATATGTTGTTCAAAGGAAATCAGTTGTGTATACCTAAGAGTTCAATGAGAGACAATTTGATCAAAGAGAAACATAGTGGTGGATTGGCAAGACATTTTGGCATTGATAAGACAATGGCTTTGGTAAGTGAAAACAACTTTTGGACTCAGATACATAATGATGTTAGGAAATTTTGTCCAAAGTTGTAGAGTTTGTCAAGTTGCAAAAGGAAGTAGTAAGAATACTGGTTTGTACAAATCTTTGACAGTACTGGAGAGACCATGGGAAGACATAAGTATGGATTTCATAATAGGATTGCCGAAGACACAAAGAGGACATGATTCAATATTTGTAGTGGTGGATAGATTTTCAAAGATGACACATTTCATACCTTGTAAGGGGTGCTGCCACAATAATGGGTTACACTTTCTGGGACATCCTGATATTTGCTAAAATCACATGTTTTTAGAAAATATAATGATTTAAGCCTTGAAAGGTTCCATTTAAAGGATTTTAATTCAAGAGGGTTTGATCAAACCCCCTTAGATTCAAACCCCTTTGGATAGAACCCTGCTAGTTTTAAACCATACCGATAATGAAATCTCCTCTACACCTATCAAAATACTGATAAAAAACCACTTTTGATTTACCTTTTGGGGGATCAAATGAATTCATTTAAAATTTATGTTTTGTAAATATGTAGTCCTTATTGTAAGCTTTCCAAAAAGCATAATTTTAAATATATTTAATTTAATCATTATATTTATTTTTTATTTCTTGTGAATGTTGTTTTTTCAATGAACATCAAGGTATTTGTTTCACATATGAAAAATAGGAAAATAGAGAAAAAAATTCTAAAAAATATCTATGCCCTAGGTATTGATGTCCTTGTTTCAAAAAAAATTTGAATTTCGATACATATAGAAAAAGTTATGTTTTACAGAATATGCCTATGTCTAAATTATAATTGGTTTGACTTCAAAACTTAATTAAAAAAAATATTCAACAAAATATTATAAAACCAAATGCATGCCCTAGATATCAGTGTTACCAATCTAAATTCAAAAGAATCAGAAATTTATCCTTTGTAGAAAAAAAGTTATGTGCTATAGAATACACATCACTTTTAAAAAATGTTGTTTACTATTAAAAACTAGTTATCAAAGGAGACACAAAAAATATTATAATTTAACTCTAATTTTAATATATATATATATATATATATATATATATATATATAATCTACAGACAAAATCTCACAAATCACTAGTTCACATCATGTTCAAATTCCTAATGGTTTATCGGCTATAGGTGTTAGAAAGTGAAGATTTAATTCAAAATGTACATTTCAATGTCAAGTTTGGCCAAAAAGTGTAACCCATTATTGTGGGATGATACTAAGAAGACAAATGATACAGTTCATGTAGCTGACCTATTTTTCAAGGAGATTGTGAGATTGCATGGATTACCTAAGAGCATAATTTCAGACAGAGATACAAGATTTGTCAGATACTTTTGGAAGAGACTTTGGATGAAGATGAAGACAGATTTGAAGTTTAGTTCAGCATTTCACCCATAGACCGATGGATAGACAGAGGTAGTGAATAAGAGTTTGGGAAACTCGTTGATATCTTTGGTTGGAGAGAAGGTAAGAAATTAGGATTTGATTCTATCACAAGTATAGTTTGCATATAATAATTCAATGAATAGGAGTACCAAAAGAACACCATTTAAGATTGTGATAGGAACTAACCCTAGAGGAGTTGCAAAATTGAGAGATATCAGTATGGAAGAGAAGAGGAGTGCAGAAGCAAAAGAATTTGTAGGACACATGGAGACAGTGCATAATCAAGTTAAGAAGCATTTGGAGGAGATGAACAGTAAGTATAAGGAGAAAGCAGATGAGAAGAGAAGACAGAATTTTTAGTTGGAGATGAAGTGATGGTCTACTTGAGAAAAGAAAGATTTCCAGTTGGGACTTATAACAAGTTGAAGATCCAGAACTTTGGACCATGTAGGATACTTAGAAAGTTTGATTTAGGAAATGCATATGAAGTGGAATTACTAGAGACATTGGGTGTATCACTTATTTTCAACATTGCAGATCTACATCAGTATCATGAAGTAGAGTTCAGTGACAAAATGGAAGAAGACTTGAAGAAGCAATTACCACAATAAACATCAGAGTAGATTGAAGACATTTTGGATAGTAGAGTTGGACACATCACCAGAGGAAGACAATACAAAGAATATCTTGTGAATTGGAAAGGTAGACCGGAAAAAGACTCATCTTGGATTTCTCAGGCTGAGGTGGATCGTCTTGGTTTTCCTCCAACCCTAGCAAAGTGAGGGACTCACTTTTTCAATAACCTCGTATGTTTGATGCAAGAGCATCCCTGGTTCTAGAGCAATCTTGCATCAACCAAAATCATTTGCATTTCAATTTGTTTCTTTTCATTTTCTAGTTCAATTCAGTCAGTTCAGTCAATAGAAATTTCTGTATTTTGGTCCACATTGTACCGTAGTTTCATTTCAGACCTTGCGGAGTTGGACTTAGCATCTAGACACATTCATGAAAATCATATCCAAAATTCAGAGCATTTGGATCAGGTACCAGAAAGATATTGCTATCAAAAGATCAATTATTTTCTCATAATAGAGCATCCTGACAGCCTCAGACAATCAGCTAAGGGGGAAGACTTGCGGAGTATTTCATGACTTGTGGAGCTAAATGACACATCATTCAATGTTGTTTGGATTGTGGCTAATCTTCCCTGATATCCGCACATCATTTCATCCATTTGCGGAGGAGTTCTACTCAATTAGGTATGACCTATCCGTGTACACATGTTACAGCTCTTCATTGGAGTTTGTCACCTTCCTTGGCCAATGCGAAGGAATCTTATGTTCTAGAGATGATATAAATTGATGTAATAGATACCTAGGAAAGTAGTTGATCATTAGTTCATAGTTGGATAGTTTGAATTCTTTGCGAAGGAGATTCAAAGCTATATCTTGTGCATATTATGTAACTATGAAATCAGGCCTGTGAGCCCTAATTGTAAGCTCACATGTTGCCAGCCAATTTGTATTTGAATTCTATTATATACCGAATGACTAAATCTGCATTTGCTTCATCTCTTTGAGTTATTTCTATTGTGTTTACCCTAGTTGCACAGCCTGGATAGTTCACTTTGTGGACCCTCCTAACTATGACTGCACCACAACTATCCTACCATATGCTTGATATTTGCAAATATTTTTAATAGTTTCTTTGTTCACATCACCTATGAAGGTACTAAAAGAGATAGATTGAGTATCATTTAATGATTATATAGATGTATCAACAATAGACATCATATAAGATGTCAAATATTTTACCGATTTTGTCAAGGGTTTGTTTGTTTTCTTTTCTTTCTCTATTCTTTCAACTGAAACCTAGTAACTGACACTTAAAAATTGTGAATATCACTCTCATGAGTGGACAGGACAAGATCTACTTGAGAAATATTAAAATTGGCCTCCATCATGTCTTCTTCATTCTTATCTATGATGGGCTTAGTAATTTCAACACATATTAGATTCCTGAGGAAAAGTCAATCATTAACGTTGAAGTTGTCATAGCCTTCTTGGGTTATGGAGACATTTGTGGTGGTTTTTTTTATATAATCAAATCATGGTGCAATTACTTGTGTAGTTTTTTCTTTTCTTCTTGATCAATTGTTGCAACCAAGGTGAGGGGGAATTATGAGAAACTACTTGAGAACCTAAAGGAGATAGTGGAACAATAGGAGGAGGATGTGGTGGTGATGTAGCAAGAGAAATGGGAGGAGATGGGGGTGAAGTAAAAGAGAGAATGGGTTGTTGTGAATCATGAATTAGGGAAGTAGAAACTAGAACATCGGGATTATCTCGAACATTTTGTGTAGTTATATCAAATAGTCTTTCTATTTCTATCTTCTTTCTTGGTGATTGATCACCACCACCATAAGTACATTTCACAATTTGTCTTTTATTTGAATCTTCACCATCCCCTCCTCTAGATATGTATGCTTTTGATCTGGTAGTCTACATTACTATAAATTCTTGGGATGAAGAATCTTATCCTTACTTACTGGACTCTATTTATTTCTTTTAGAAGCTTCCCCTTTGGTGGGTTGTTTTGTAGCAATAAATTTAATATTATTTTTCTCAAGCCATTTTGTATTTCTATTAGTAAAAATTTTGTCCTTTCACGAATGTCTGACTTCTTTATCTATTTAGTTAATTAGAGGTAGTGTTTGTGCTTGAGTTTAAAAATAAAAAACTAAACCAATCATGTCTAAACCATCATCTTTAATGCCTTTTGTAACACATTGTGAGTTGAAAGTTTTGACCTATTGTAAGGTTAACCTCATCCAATCCCTTCTTCTAACCTCAATATCATTTGTGCAATCTTCCTAGAAATCCTCAAGTTAAGGTACATGGTGATACGTTAGTCCAAGGCTTAAATTATCTTTGACATAATTTTTGTCGTCAAAAGGGAATCTTTCACTATAGAAATATTAATCATTTTTTAGAAACTACTCTCATTACTTTGACCATCTAGAGAGGTTTTACAAACATAATAGCTAAAGCCAATGGGAAAGGGAATTTTGTCCTTTTCTCTGCATCATTTATTAATTTCCCCTATTTTTCTATAGACTTTGATTAATACCATCTTTTCATTCACATACCAAGGAAATTTGTAAGAGAGATTTTCAAAACCCCCACCATTGATATATGTAAATCTTTGAAAAATAACTTTCACATCTCATAAAAAGGGTTGTTTCTTTAGGTGATATCCTCATTTCAACATTTCCATCCAATTCTTTCAGAGTTAGAATTGTGAATGCATCGTTCACACTTTGAAGGTTTTTATTGCTAAATTCTAATTACAAATGGGGATAATGGTCTTAAATCTATATTGTTTCACTATATACCCCTTCAATTTCTATTCTAGTCCATGGCTTCGTACTTGCAATTTCATAAAATAAATAAGAGGACATATGGAAATTATTTCTTTGATCTGAAGTTTATCAATTTCTAATGTAAATTATCACTTAGAATTTATTATAATCAATGTGTTGGTCCCCATAGAAAATGACTACAATAAATTAACACATCTAGAAAAAAAAAGAACCAGTTTCTTCATGACCCATTACTTTATTGAGTAGAGTGATCATATCAGATATATCATTATTGAAATGGGACCTTTAGAGATTTTTTTGGTAACTGTGATTTCCCTTTCTTAGGCACTACCAACCATGCACGTGCTCTGGAATTCAAGCAAGTCTCCTTTCTCTCCTAGAAAAATTGACCTTCGATCTATAATTTACTTATCTCAACAAATTCTTCTCTTGGTGGCAACCTGAAAGTAATACTGAGTGAAGGACCATCTAATTTTCCAACCAACCTATCATCCATAGTCTTGATGTCACGAATGTTAGGTTTATAATGTTTAGGACATGCTAAAACAAGATTAGTGCATTGAATAGAAATTGGAAAGCATGCAAGATGAGCTAGACCACTTTCAAAGGTTACTTGTACCATAGGACTTCTTGAGTCATTTTGCATCCTATTCCAAAAATATTGCAAGATGATGTGTCCTAGTTTAGAATCACAAACCTCTTAGAGACTATTCTTCAATACTGACATGTGCTCGTACCCTTAATTTTCAAATCTCATTTTAGGTTGTTTTTATAATATATAGAGTATGTGGGATAGGGTTTCTATCTATTTTTGGTAAACCAAGAACGAAGGTAGTTTATGTTCTTGTAGGTTATGGTAGATATGTACAATTTTCATGAAGCATGTAGGGATTCAAGGTTATTTTGGCATTAAGGTTTGTAGATATATGTGACACTAAAGATTGTGGGATGTTACAAGGTTAAATGCATACATAAATCTAAATTCATGTAATCTCAAAGACAAGGGAGATAAAACCAAAGAAATTTGAGTGCAAATGGAAGAGAGCTTACCTATGTATGTATTTTGAGTGTTTTGCACAAAAAAGTTGGTTTTTGGTATCACAAAAATCTTGAGTGAAAGGATGGGATTTTTTGAGATATAGAGCTCATAGGGATTTCCTTGAAATACTGTCAATCTTGTGTTAAAAAATAAACATGTAACGTTACTATATAACCTTTCGTCCACTATAATTTGTTAGAGATTTTAGCGATTCTTGAAACTATATTGGCTTTCTACGAGGTTTTAAGAACTTTGTCAAGTGTCAACAAGGTTGTAAGAACCTTATCGGGTGCCAACATACTATTTAGAGCTTTCTGTGATGTTAAATGCAAAGATCTTTCATTGGCCTTTTCATTCTTATCATGAACTTGTATAGTTGTGAAAATATTGTCAAATACTAACAAGGTTTTTAGAACTCCTTGAATAGCCAAAGTAAGATAATAGTAAGTGAAGTTCAAATTGTAGGTTTCCCTCTACTTGTATCAAGTACCCAAGGGGTTGCGAGTGTTGCAAGTATGTGCCTAATTGGTGTTGTCATTGATGTCAACATATCTTTGTTGTCATTAGTGTCAACTGTGTCATATTCTATTACTTGTTTAGAAGCCTTATGTGTTGAGGATATTGAGAAAATTGGCCTCTCCGGAAGAATCAAGTGAGTTACAGTGGAGTGTAGTATAGATAGTGAGTTGTATGCTCCGCATTTCCTTCTGCTTATAAATCTGGGTCCGCGGATTGGAAGTTGTTCAAAGGGATGTCTGAAGATGCTAAATCCTAAGTTTGAGCCTTCGGTGTCAAGTTGTGAAAAAGTTGCATTCACCAGAATAAAGCCTGCTCATTCTAATTATTCTTTGGTGACAGGGAGAAAGTATTATGCTCCGCATTCCTCCGCAATAAAGTATTTTGCTCTACGGTTCTAGAGGGAAGTCTGGGATGATGATAAGTGCCTACAATTGTAGTGGCTCATGTGTTGGTGGTCTACAAGCTATCTTTCTTTTATGACAGTCAAAGACAGTGAAGTTCATGTGTTCCGGTGAAGAAGATCCTATTGTTAAAATGGCTAAGGTTTGTGCGGTTGCTCTTGGTGATTATAACATGCTTGTGGATGCCTCCTAATCATGTTCCTATCTTGATATTGGTCCATGTTAAGGAATTGAGATCGTGTTTGAAGATTGTTCCCAGATAGTGTAACGTGTAACCAGTCTTGGCCGACTTGGTTAATTCCAGTAATTGTGGAGATCCCTTGAAGATTGTGGAAGAGTGTTGTGGCATGGAAGATCATGTTTGAGTCCCAGCTAAGCCGTGGCATGATCCACACACATCTTTACTTCTTTTCCTTTGCATAATGTTGTAACAGTTCAAGACCTATTTTGTAAATGTTTGTAATGCTGACCTTGGAGATTGTTCCAATGGTTGATGATTGTGATGTCGACCTTGATGATCATTCCAAGGTTGTTGAAGTGTATAAATACTTGTAGTCGAGTCGTGGAAAGTTATCCTTGAACAAAGACGGGAAGATAATAAGAAAGGTCTGAAAGGCAGAGCAAAGAAGAGGCAGAGAAGAGTAGAGGCAAAATAGAATAGAGAACACGTAGGTGTGATCAGAATATGCGAATAACAGAGCAGTGACACAAGTCAGTGAGTATGAAGAGTTGGGATTCAGAATTCAGCTATTAAATGACTGCACCTGGCATAGTGGTAGATGCTTAAGCAGTATTCAATTTTCATGTGCAACCTGATTGGAAGCAAGCTTTCGCCATCAAGGCAGTGAGCCGGCAGTAATCCTTCAACAGGGCTTAGTAGCCCTCAGGGTTTAACAACCCTTATTGTAATCTTTCTAGGTTTAGGGTTGAGGCAGTGAGCCTGCTAAACGTAGTTGAACTTCATGGCAGTGAGCCAGTATGTTAGGCTTGCGGAGTGACCAAGCTTAAACATCATTTTGTAAAGATTGCAAATATTTATGAGAGCTAATCCTCTCCATGGGTTTTCTCATTTTGGGTTTTTCACGTAAAATATTGGTGTTATGTGTCATGCTTTTGTGGATGTTGTTCATTTGTATATTATGCTTCTATTTGATTAATCCTTTGAAATGGTTAAAGGTAAAAGTGCAAGAAAAAGTTTATAGAACACTTATTCACCCCCCCCCCCTCTCAGTGTTCCTGACAATCAACAACGAGAACATTGTCAATTACTGACAAGGTTTCAAAAACCTTGTTTAATGCCGATATGGTTGTGACAACTGCTCAATTGGATACCAAAGTTTTGACTTAGCTCCAAATTCCACAAAAGGTGACAAAGCATTCCTTCAAAAAAGTAACAAGTGTTCATCAAATTTTGAAATAAAAATTGACTTCCTTTTGACATATTCACACTAAAGTTTGGCCACTAAGGAAAAAAAATTAAATAAAGGGGGGTTTCAAAAAATGAGGATAGCACCTACCCTATAACTTGGTCCATTCTAGTCAATTTCTTGTTGATGTGTCTTGCCTCCTTGCCCTGAAACAATCTCCCCTTCTTTAGCATCAAATATCTACACTAGAGGAATGCAACTATTGATTTGAGATCAAATAGCAAAGTCAATGCATATATAAATTAAAACACATATGGTTCCAGCACCATGCCTACATCCAATAAGAATACTATGTTGATGTCAACCATGTGCACGCAAATGAAGAAAGGAATAGATGACTCAATGGATGCTAGGAAATCTAGGGTGTTTGGCCTACCATATTTTATTATAGCTCAAAGATATTTGAGTATCATTAGTCATGCAACATCACAATTTTATCCTATATTTCTTGGAATCTTGAGAACAAAAGAGCATTCAACACCACCTAGGAACTCCAAGGGACGCATGCTTAAAAAGCATTAAATGATAAATGAGATTTGCTAAATAGAACATGTCATTACTTAATGGTCCATTAGTAAATGCATTGAATATGATCATAGGTTGATTCTTTATCACTTAATATCATTTATTTTCATAATTTTAGATCTCATATCCAAGTGGAACACACCTATAAGATATATAAAGTTCAATCACTTGGACCAATAGAAAATGATTTTGTGCATAACAAAAATAGTAATAATCCAACTCTCGCTAATGAGCCCACCAAATTTTTGTGACCAATGAAATAACCTACCATAACTACATATGGCACTATGAATTAAGGATCTAATGGCTTGCAAGAACTCGCTAAAGTTTATCCAATAGCTCATGAAAAGTAGGAGCAACATTGAGCATAGACACATAAAAGACTCCTATGGGCCACATAATCAAAGCTGAGGTACCTAAATTGATGGCCAAGATCTATACAAAAATGCTTTTAAATAAATTTAATAATGTATACTCATTGCAGGCTACATGGAGTAGGAGGTGACTAGGAGAATATTACTCCTAGAAAACTATCACGGTGTTAGGAACACATGTTTAACCCTTCTCTTTACTTTGTTAGTATATTTATGTTGGACGCATCTGCTTTGTAAATCGTCCCGTGAGTATATTGTATTATCCCACATTTATGGGGAGTAATAGTTGTTTATATTAGACTTAGTATATAAGTACGTGTTGAGGCTAAGGAAGGCATCCATGAGTTTATTGTATTGAGCTTGCTCAAAGGAGGTTGCCCCCTCGAAGTGGCCTGCGATTAATAAATTCCTTCTGTGTTCTGTTATTTCTGTTATTTCATGCATTTTTCATTATATTGTTGCAGAAGGTTCCTCTCATATAGTATCAAAGCGCTTTCTTGGGCTTGCTGAGTGGAATTTTTGCCAAATTTATTTCGCAGTGGCCTCCAAGCACTATGATTATTACAGTAGTTCTTTTTTCTTTGCATCTGTATTGTTCATTTCAATTACAGGTTCAGATCAAGGAATAATCCATATCCGCTTAACTATGGGAAGTATCTGGGCATAGCCCTAAAACTCATTATGAGGAGTACCACAGGAACCCCAAAGTAGCTGGTCCATTGAGAGGACCTGCCAGCGAAAAGGGCAACAGCCCCTACCTGATTGACTAGTTCCCATCTGTGAGGTAAACCAAGAGCTATCGTTTGTGTCAAAGCGGTTATCAATTTTACCAGAGCCGTGGAGTGAGGGGTACTACCCCAATACGCAAGCTGTTAGACAGCATTGGTAGCTGAGTGAATCCCATGAACCTTTAGGAAGCCGAACATACCTGGGGTCCATATCTATTGCCAGCTGATAAATCACAGATTGCATCTATCCAGAGCCATTCCAAATCATTTTCATACCAAAAAAATAAGTAAAAAAAAATCTTTTTTTTTGCCATATCTTCCTGGCTTTAGCTCCATTTCTCCTAAAAATTCATTGGAACCCCTGAAATTCCATTCTGCATATTTCCTTCCTTGAGGACCCTATTCCAAATTCCACTTATTGAAGCCAGAAATCTCACATTTGTCTATTTTTAGGGTTTGCCATAACTTCTTTGATTCTCACCCAATCGCCTTCAAATTTTGCCACAGTGTTCATTTCCTATTTCTGCTCCTTTGTCCCTCTTGGATAAATTTTCCCATTCTTTCACCCTGCTTCTGAAATCCCCATTTTCTGCTTCTCTATCCCTCAGAAAGTGTCCAAAACCTAGTCAAACCCCAATTACCCATCAGAGTTTTTCCCAAATCCAAATTTTCCTTTACTAAAAAAGTTTTTGTTTTTGTTTTTCTACCCATTCCCAAAAAAAAAATCATGGTTATGGTTGTCACCCGCGTAGGAGGAAAAAACATGGAGGATGAACTTGTAGCCCTCAAGACCAAACTCAAAGATCTTGATGGAAAAATTCTCGGCCTCAATCTTCAGCATTTAGCCATGAACAATAGACGGTAGCCAAAGTCTTCTGCAAACACTGGGTTCTCTTCTTCCAGCAATTTTCGTGGGCCGAAACTTGATTTTCCTCGCTTCAATGGTGATGATCCGACTAGATGGATATATCAGGCAGAACAATATTTTAGTCTGCATAATACTTTTGATGTCAACAAAGTCCCACTTGCATCCTTTCATTTGGAACAGGAAGCCCTTCAATGGTTCTGTTGGTACATCAAGGCTCATGAAGAGCCAAAATGGACAAATTTTTGCAAACTCATTTTGCAATGATTTGGCCCTAGTGCTTTTGATGACTTCACAGGAGCACTCACTAAACTTCGCCAAACTGGCATTGTGAGGGAATATCAGACAGCATTTGAGAAACTGGCCAATCACACAGAGGGATTGTCTGATGATTTCTTCAGGAGTTGTTTTGTCAGTGGTCTGAAGGATGCAATTCAATCTGAGGTTAAAATGTTTCGTCCCAGCACAATGATGGAAGCCCTAGGGTTGGCTAAGTTGGCGGAGGACAAGATCACAGCTCAATAGTGCTCCAAATCCACTCTTGTTCCATTCAGAAATATGGTTTCCCAAAGACCTCCAATCACTCCAGCTCCTAGAACTACTCCTATCAAGCATTTGTCTGAAGCAGAGATGTGGGCACATAGAGAAAAAGGGCTTTGTTATAATTGTGATGAGAAATTCACTCGAGGACATAGATGTGTTGAGTAAAAGCTCTATCTCTTGGATGTGGATTCTCCACCTGCACCTGAAGTTTATGAAGATGCTCAGGATACAGTAGATAATCAGGTCGACATTCAGCAGCCGCCTGTTAACCCTCCTCAGGAAGACCACCTAGAGATCTCTCTCCATGCTTTAGCAGGAGTCACCACCCCACAAACCATGCTGATTGTTTTGTCCATCCTTGCTCTAGCTTTGAAGTCGTGATTTCCAATGGGGGCACATTACCTTGCAAAGGGAAGTGTCGCAATGTGCGTATCTCTATTGGAGATTATAACCTGCGCTCCGACATGTTTGCCTTGCCTTTAGGAAGATGTGATGTGGTTTTGGGCGCTCAATGGTTACGCACACTTGGACCCATCTTATGGGATTTTGCTGAACTTTGGATGCAGTTTTCAGACAATGGAAAAAAACACACATTGAAGGGCTTATAACCAGGGTCTCTCAGCATTATCAGTTCACATCACATGGAAAGCCTCCTTAAGAAGAATTCACATGGTGTCCTCACTCAGCGCCATTCCATTCAGATGCAACCATCAGCGGTCTCCACTAGTCCTTCGGATCTACAACGAATTTTGGATAGATATACCTATGTCTTTGCTGAACCAGTGGGATTGCCACCTTCACGACCAGAGGACCATCGTATTCAGCTCCTTCCTGGAAGCATTCCTCCCAACATCAGGCCCTACCGCTACCTATTTCACCAAAAGACAGAGATTGAGATGCTCGTTCGGGACTTACTGAAGCAAGGTATTATTCACCCTAGTACCAGTTCCTTTTCTTCACCAGTTCTTCTTGTCCGAAAAAAAGATGGGCCATGGCACCTCTGCATTGACTTCTGAGCACTTAATCACATCACAATCAAGGATAAGTTTCTGATTCCTATTGTTGATGAGTTTCATGGGGCTCATTTTTTCTCCAAGTTGGATCTTTGTTCTGGGTATCACCAAATTCGGGTTCATGAGGATGATATCCCTAAAACGGCTTTCTGCACGCACGACGGCCACTATGGGTTTTTGGTCATGCCCATAGCCTCACTAATGTTCCTTCCACATTCCAGGCATTGATGAATAAAATATTCTAGCCCTACTTACGGAAATTCATTCTAGTCTTCTTTGATGATATCCTCATCTATAGTAAAACATGGGTTGAGCATCTCTAGCATCTGGATCTTGTACTGCAACTTCTCTCTGATCATCATCTATGTGCAAAACAGTCTAAATGTGTTTTTAGGCAGGAGGAAGTGGAGTATCTCGGGCATATTGTTTCAGCCCAAGGGGTTCAAGTGGATCCTGCCAAAATAGATGCCATGAAAAATTGGCCGCATCCTCAGACACTCAAGAGCCTCCGTGATTTTTTACGACTGACTGGCTACTACTGCAAGTTTGTCAAGGATTACGGGAAGATTGCAGCTCCATTAACAGCTCTGTTGAAAAAGGATGCTTTTACATGGACACATGCTGTTGAGTGTGCATTTGAAAAACTGAAACAAGCTATGTGAACTACACCTGTTCTAGCTATGCCAGATTTTTCCAAGACCTTCACTATTGAGAGTGATGCTTGTGGCAATGGAATTGGTGTTCTCCTTCAAGATGAACATCTCATTGCGTTCACCAGCAAAGCCCTTTTAGGTAAGAATTTAGTACTCTCTACATATGAGAAGGAAATGATGGTTATTTTGCATGTAGTACAAAAGTGGCGGCCATACCTATTAGGGAATCATTTCTGCATTAAGATTGATCACCAGAGTCTGAAATATTTCCTAGAACAACGGGTCTCCTCCCCAGCACAACAGAAATAGGTTAGCAAACTCATGGGTTATGACTACGAGATCACTTACAAGAAGGGTAAGGACAATATTGTGGCGGATGCTCTTTCTCGCACAATTGATGACCAAACTTCTCTTTCAGCTATTTCTATGCCTGTTCCAAATTGGTTGGAATCTGTCCAACAGGGCTATGTCAATGACTCTTCATTGTCTCAAATCATCCAAAAGTTGGCCAATAACCCTTCTGTTGTATCGCATTACTCTTGGGATGGTGCTTCTCTGAGATATAAGGGTCATCTGGTGCTTCCCCAGAGCACAGATCTTCAACAAGCTGTCTTCTATGAACTCCATGCTTCTCCATCGACAGGGCACTCTGGGTTCCTCAAAACTTATGAGCGAGCACGGCGTAACTTCTTTTGGAATGGAATGAAAAGGACAATTCAACAGATGGTGGTTGAATGTGATACCTGCCAACGCAACAAGGGTGAAATGACACTCCTTCCTAGATTGCTTGAATCCTTGCCCATCCCTACACGAATTTGGACAAATATTTCTATGGATTTCATTGAGGGGCTCCCTAAATCTAGAGGGAAGACAGTGATCTTGGTTGTGGTTGATTGCCTCTCCAAATATAGTCATTTTTGTCCCCTCAGCCATCCCTATATCACCTCCTCAGTCGCACAGATTTTCATGGACCAGATCTTCCATCTTCATGGAATCCCTTCTTCCATTGTCTCAGATCAGGATGCAACTTTCACCAGTCATTTTTGGACAGAACTCTTTCGCTACACTAGCACCAAACTGAAGATGAGTTCAGGGTATCACCCACAAACAGAGGGTCAAACTGAAGTTATCAACAAATGTTTGGAAACTTATCTTCGTTGTTTCACCTCAGAACAACATCAAAGGGCAAAGTGGCTCCCTCTCTTTAAATGGTGGTACAATACCTCCTACCACACTACATCTAAAATGACTCCATATGAAGTAGTCTATGGTCAGGCACTGCCAGTGTTCCTTCCATACACCCCCAGTAGTTCACCAGTTCACGCAGTTGACACAGTTCTTCGAACCCAAGATCAGATTCTTCGCATTTTGCAGGACAATCTTCACATAGCAAGAAATCGAATGAAACAAGTCGATCAGCACCGTTCTGAGCACACTTTTCAAGTAGGTGATATGGTTTTTCTTCATCTACAGTCATACAAGCAATCCTCCTTGAAACTCAAAGGGCATCATAAGCTAGCTCCAAAGTTCTATGGGCCATATAAGGTTCTTCAGAGGATTGGGTCAATTGCTTATAAATTGGAGATTCCCCCTTCTTTTCGCGTTCATCCAGTATTTCACGTCTCTTGTCTAAAGAAAGTTCTTGGCACCAACATCAAAGTACAAACTGTTTTACCAGAACTGGATAATGAAGGATCCATCATTTTGGAGCCGGAGGCAATCCTCGACAGGCACACTCGTTAGCTTCACTCTCGATCCATCACAAAGGTATTAATTCAGTGGCACGGAATGCAACTAGTGGATGCTACATGGGAACCACTCCTTCAGATTCAGCAACAATTTCCACATCTTAAGCTTTGAGGACTAAACTTTTCTAAGAGGCAGGGGATGTTAGGAACCCGTGTTTAACTCTTCTCTTTACTTTGTTAGTATATTGTTGTTGGACGCATATGCTTTGTAAGTCGTCCCATGAGTATATTGTATTATCCCACATTCATAGGGAGTAATAGTTGTTTAGATTAGACTTAGTATATAAGTACGTGTTGAAGCCAAGTAAGGCATCCACGAGTTTATTGTATTGAGCTTGCTCAAAGGAGGTTGCCCCCTCGAAGTGGCCTGCGATCAATAAATTCCTTATGTGTTCTGCTATTTCTGTTATTTCGTGTTTTTTTCATTATATTGTTACAGGAGGTTCCTCTCACACAGGCTCGTAAAACTAGTTGCTAGTCACTAACATAATAGAAATCACTCACTTAGGACATAAGTCACTAGCCACACAAGTCAATGAATGATCATAAAATGACAAGATGGGAGTTACGTAGAGGTTGAAAACTATGAACCAAACCATCATTTAAGGACCTTGAATCTAGACATAAAGTTAAGAAATTTTAACACAATGGCAAGGTAGAAAAACACCAAGATATATGTATAGAAATCAACAAATGGAAATAATGGAGTTCACTAAATCATCTTAATTAAATTATTATTGACGAAGTCACTAGGGTAGTAAAAGGACACAAAAGGTTGTTGCAATGTTTAAAACCAATAAGGGTAATGCTTGATGGATAAGGAAAGGAAAGGTAAAGCTAAGTGTAGGGAAAGAGAAAATAAAAAGGGAGTAGATAAGGGAAATGAGAAAGAATTATGTTGGGGTTGTGGAGACATAAAGGAGACATGGGGTGTTAGGATGAGCAAAATAAAAGTTGGTAATGGAAAAGGTTGTTAGTGAAAGGGGTCTAGAGAAGGTTAGAAAGTAGAATAGGAAGAAAAATTGTTGTTGAGATAAGGAGATGTTGATATTAAAGAATGTGTTGAATAAGATGTCTTAAAGCTCAAAAATGTTAAGAAAAGAAATTATTTTCGAAACTAATGTATTTTTTGGTTTTTATGAGAAAAATTAGAAATAAAGCAACTAAATACACTTATCAACATAACATTTATAAGTTGGCTCACAATGGTGAGTAAATTCTTTAAAATCAAATAAATTCGATCTGAATTTTTGAAAGGAAAAGGTCCAAATCTACAACTATAAACATGACCTAGATCAAGTTTGCACCTATGGATTTAGTCCAAGGTGGTGAATAGTTTGTCTAGGGATCAAGAATATAAATATGGGGGTCATTAATTAAAGGGATTGAGATATAGGCTGTAATGAGACAATGTCACACATAATTATGTCATTTGTAAGTAGATTATTTCAATTACAACATCCTAATCAAAGAGGAAATAAAATATAAGGAAAAGGGGCACAATATGCAAATTTTCACCATTAAAGATGTATAGGATCCTCCATTATAAGGCCCGTGAAAGATTAAAAAATCTATTTGCAAACGCTAAATTAATTCATCTCCATGAACTCATGGTTGAGCAAAAAAGTAGAGATAAACTTACAATTTTTTTTTTATATTGGCCCAACTTCCCATCCCTTATTCTAAACCGTGAATCTCTTTCTTGTCTTACCTCTAATAGCTATTAAGATATATTAATAGAATTGGACCATCCATGTCTAATATTTTTGGATATATTCATTTTTTTCTAATATTAAATACCCCATTATGAACTAATGTGCTAGCATATTACTTATCTAATGATGTCTTTAATTATAAACATCATAAATATATTTCTTCTTAATTTTCCGTCTTACGATTATTATAACCACTATCTAAAAACCCCATTAAAAATTTACAAGTGAAAAACATAGAACTAAGCTCTTTTGTTTCTTTTATAATTATATATTTTGTTATTTATATCAAATATTTTAATTCTTTATTCTTATCTATATTGCCCATCCTTTTTTAGATTAAGAACATTGAACACATATTTCATAGAATGTTAGTTTTCTTCTTATTTTTACTCCTCTATCTTTATTTATGTATTGACTTCTTCATTGACTTTTTCGTTGGACGTTAGTTATATTATATGTATACTTATTTTCCTTGAACACTATTTAGTGAAACTCTTGTGAAAGTTGCTCATCAATTTTACAATAATTCTATCAACTAACCAACTAAATTTTTAATCTAATCATAATAGAATCAAATATTAGAATCAAACTCTTAACATTTTTATACAAGTTTTACATCCATCATGTGCTCATCATTAAACTTACTAAATTAATACTTTCCATAAATAAAAATTTAAATCCATTTACTAATCAAACTCGAGTGATTAAAATTTCCTAGTGCTTTTCAAATAATTCAATGTCTTAATAATTTTATCTAATTAATTCTTTAATAGATGATAGACATTACACAATATTTTTTTTTCTATTTTCTCATAACATATCTCTTCAATTATGCACAACCACATCACACTTCCTTTTATATTTATTGATTCATACATATTTTCTTTTTCAAATGCAAAAATTAACAGAGTATTAAAACTTCAAATAAACTTATATTTGAAAATATAGACAGTAAGGAGCCCACCATCTGGTTGCTAGGTCAAGATATTTCGGGAAGCCACTATATTTCAGACAGTCGCCTTTTAGTTAGGACTCCACCGCAGCATTTCAGCCATTCACCTTTGAACCTGCTGTATTACAGCCCGCCATAACCTCAAACCGTAGAACAGTAACAGATTAACTGCCCAAAACAAAACAAAGTTTTTGTAAACCCATCCATAGATAGCAAACAAAAACGCTAGACAAAATACAAGGATAGCACTCTGAAACAGTGTTTCAGGCAGCTGTATTTCAAGTGGGATTAGCTGTATTTCACCGGATCCTACTGTATTTCAGCCAACCGCCTTCTAGCCAACTGTATTTTAGCCTGCCATAATCTAAAACCATGGAACAGTGACAGATTAACTGCCAAAACCGAAACCAAAACAGAATGTGTTCTAACCCATCCAGAGATAGCAAACAAAAACACTAGACAGAATCCAATGACAGCAAACCGAAACGCTAGACCGGTAAACCATAGCATCCACTTGTTGATTGGGTTGCTATAGTGTTCTCTTGCCTGACGAGACACACTCTCAAATGGACCACATCTTTTACTTACTACATTGAAGAGGTTAAGGAGCATTGTCTCTAATTCTTTGTCTTCCTTTTTGCTGATAATAATTTCTGCTTTCTTAAGCACAGCAACAGATATATTTTTATTGTTTGAGCAGATTAAACATTTCAAGAAAGACATAAAATGACCAATTATGTTCTCTGACCCGGCTGCAAAAGCTATTAAGTTCCAGAAGAGTGGTTCTGTTTCTTCAGAAAGATAGACTTGAGGAAGGTAAAGTACACCTGATCCGAACCATCCCTTTTTAAACCGAACTTGTCCATCTTTGCTAGGTTTGAATCTGATTAGAAACTCCTGTACAATATCCACGTCTCTATTCACAACTGCAGACATAAAATCTGTCCAGTCATTTACAATATCTTCATCTGTATCCATACCTATATCACCTGTAGAGATATTAGAAGGCTGTAAGAAAGTCTCAATGATTTTGCTTAACAGATGCAACAGATGGCATGGTTCTTTTTCAATATTTGCTTTGAGTTCCATTTGAAGGATTCCTGATTCCATGGGCTTCAAGCAGAAGGGAAGAATTGAAAATTGGGGATGCATACACAAAATGTCAGCCAAACTAGAGATTGCATTTTCACGGGTGTCAAACTCTAGTTCGAGTATCTTCAACAGTACAAATAAAGGAATCTGGTTCTCCAACTTGAAAATGTCGGTCACTATCTCCCTCTGAATAGTGTGATCTGAACGGCAGTATAACAATCTGAAAAATTCTAGAATAAAACAAGCATCCATGGCAAAATTCCAAGCGAGTTTTTTTTTAGATAAATTACCCGTGCTTTCTTCATAGCAATTTCTAATTTGTTGGTCCAACTTCTCAATCGCTGTCACAAAACTATCGACAGTGTTATCTTTTAGCCTTTTAGCTGTAATGCATAATGCCTTAACCTTTTCTTTCCCCTTTCCAGACGAGAACACCTTTTCTTCCCCCTCTCCAGACGAGTACAGACTCAATTTGTGATGATAAATTCCTAATCCTACTCTCTTAGGATCATATGCTTCTTCTCGGAGATACCTTAAATCTTGAGGAACTCTACTTAGGGAAGAATTTTTCCTACCAAAGTCCTGTACGGCTTCATCGAAAGCCTGTTTTCTATCCATATGATGCTGCCGAGCTGTAGAAGTGAAAGAATTGCCAGCTCCATCGGACGCTGTGTGGAAGTGGAAGAATCTGCCAGCTCCATCGGACGCTCTGTGGATTCTTCCAGCTCCATCGGACGCGCTGTGGAAGTGGAAGAATCTGCCATTGAATTAGAGAAAGAATAAAAGAAATCAATCACTGATCTGACAATTTTCCAATGACGTGAATTGTAAATGAAAAGAGACAGACCAATTGCTCAATTGAGAGAAACAAATCGAACGGGCAGGGGAAAAGAAAACGTTGTAAGACTTTTCCTACCAAAGTCTTGCACGGCTTCGTCGAAAGCCTGTTCTGTATCCCTATGATGCTGCCGAGCTGTGGAAGTGGAAGAATCTGCCAGCTCCATCTGACGCGCTGTGGAAGTGGAAGAATTTCGCATTGAATTAGAAAAAGAATGAAAGAAATCAATCACTGAAGTGAAAATTTTCCAATGACTTGAATTGTAAATGAAAAGAGACAGGCCAATCGCTCAATTGACAGAAACAAATCGAACGTGCAGGGGAAAAGAATACGTTGTAAGTGTTAATATATCTAATTATCCTACCAATGTCTTGTTCGGCTTCATCGATTTCAACTGGATATTTGGCTACCCCGAGCATTTCTTTAATCCCCAGTCTCTCAACGTCATTCACTATGTCCCTCAACAGCCATTCATCGCTAAACATTTACAACCAGAACAAACACGATGAAACAGACATCTATGAAATCTGAAGCATGCAAATGATTTGGTGAATGAGGGGTAAAATATTCGAATACTCACTCATTATCACTGCTGAGCTCGTAGCCAGAGAGATAGGACACTCTGTTGAGTGCCAATTTCCACTCCTTCAACTTCTCTGCGGAATGCCTGCGCTTCTCTTCGTGTTGGGAAAACGCACAAGCATAGACTCCTTTCCCTTGAGCCACCCATCGGAGATCACTGGGCTTAACACGATAGAACACAGGAATAATACGTGTGCCAGTTTTGAGCACAAAGGATAGCTCGGCCAGACACCAGGGAGATTCCGCATACCTCTCTGAAAAAATAGCAATATGAAGTGAGGCACTGAGCATTGCCTCCTGTATTTTCACTGGGATGTAATCGCCCAACTCCAGCTCTTCCACACCTAGAAAAACCCGCAATCCAACCGCACGAAGCTTGTGATAGATAGTGCTGGCTAAGTTGTTTTCAGTACCACGACGATTTATAAACACATCGTATGGAATTGGACTCTTCATCATTAGTGTTGAGGATGATGGAGATACTTGCGGCACAAGTTCATCGAAAGCGTTTTCTGCCTCCTCCTGATGCTGCCGAGCTGTGGAAGTGGAAGAATTCCCCATTGAATTAGAAATCAATCACTGAACTGACACAATTTTCCAATGACTTGAATTGTAAATGAAAAGAGACAGACCAATCGCTCAATTGAGAGAAACAAATCGAATGGGTACGGGAAAAGAAAACGTTGTAAGTGTTAAAATATCGTATTATCCTACCAAAGTCTTGCACGGCTTCATCGATTCCAATTGGATATTTGGCTACCCCGAACGGTTCTTTAATCCTCGGTCTCTTCAAAACTTGATTCACCATGTTCTTCAACAGCATCCCTTCATCGCTAAACATTTACAAGCAAAACAAATACGATGAAACAGACATCTATGGTAGAAGGGTAGAAGAAAATCTGAAGCATGTAAATGATTTGATCAATGAGAGTGGTAAAATATTCGAATACTTACTCATTATCACTGTTGAGCATGTAGCCATAGAAATAGGACACTCTTTGGAGTGCCGTTTTCCAGTCCTCCAGCTTATCTGAGGAATACCTGCTCATATTTTTGTGTTGGGAAAACGCAGAAGCATAGATTCCTTTCCCTTCAGCCACCTTTCGGATATCAGTGGGCTGAACATGATAGAACACAGGAATAATAGGTGTGCCAGTTTTGAGCATAAACGATAGCTCGGCGAGACACAAGGAAGATTGCGCATAATTTTCTGAAAAAATAGCAATTATAAGTGAAGCACTGCTCATTGCCTCCTTTATTTCCATTGGTATGGAATCGCCCAACTCCAGCTCTTCAACATCTAGAAAAGCCGGCAATCCAATCAGATCAAGTGTGTGATAGATAGTCCTGGCTAATTTGTGTTTACTAGTATCACAACCACGATGATTTATAAACACATTGTAAGGAATTGGACTCTTCTTCATTAATCTTGAGGATGATGGAGATACTTGCGGCACAATTTCATCGAAAGCCTTTTCTGTCTCCCTCTGATCCTGCCGAGCTGTGGAAGTGGAAGAACCTGACAGCTCCATCAGACGCTGCAGATCTGTGGAGGTAGAAGAATTTCCCATTGAATTAGAAAAAGAATGAAAGAAATCAATCACTGAACTGACTTGAACTGTAAATGAAAAGAGACAGACCAATCGCTCAATTGAGAGAAACAAATCTAATGGGCAGGGGGAAAGAATACGTTGTAAGCGTTAAAATAACTAATTGAAGGCCAATATTTATTGAAAGGAAGAATACTAAAAACGCGTGGGATGAATCGCTGATCGTTTTTGGACGAAACCGGTTGCAAATATAAGCATTTTTCACGTCTACAAAGAAATCCTTTTGAAACAAGTACCAAAAATTTTTAATCTTTCAAATTCTCCTAAGAAATCAAAATGATAAGCTTGTAGAAGTTGTAGAAATCAAAATGAAAATGATGAGTTATGATGCTTCTAACTATAGTGACTCACATTTATTTGAAAATAAATGATATTTTGACTTTTTTTACCTATCATAAATAATATGGATACATGCATGATGACCATAAATATAAATATTGGTACGTGCTTACCTTTTCCCATTTCTTCCTAAGTTGTGAAAATAAAAAAGAAAATATATATGGATAATTATAAGAAACCTTAAAATTTTAATTGATATATTTATTAAAAAAATAAAAATACTTAATGTGAAAATACTGACTCAATTCCATTTACCTGCTTTATCAGAATAGACCGGCTTTGATATAGGACGATAGGTTGAAATCTGCATCGGAGTCTCTATGGCAGTGGTCAACAAGAGATCTGGATAAAGCTCTCTTATTCTGCTCCGAGCACTGCTTAAAGCTTTAGAGTTCACCTAAGTTTTTATAAACCTGCAACATAAAAATAAAAGCCTCATCATAGGTTCTATGTTTATTTCAATCATTTAACTAATTTAAATAACAGAAATAGTACAACATTGCACTGAAACCGTACATAAACAAGCTGGAAGTAATTGTTGTGACCTGAAAACTTCTTAGACTGTAATTGACAGGCGCAGGTTATTGATCCTTTCACTATCACTTGAATGGCATTTCTGAATTTTTCCTCCTCTTGTGGGATCATGTGCTTTAATCTTCTAAGATGCTCAGCAAGATTAATCATATAACCTAAGAGTTCTAAACAGTTATTTTGATTTTCTGACATTTTATCTATTTCGAATAGCAAATACGCTATCATCGATAACCCTGCCACAATCCGTTGTGTTTCTCCTAGTTGTTCAAGCAATTCCATGGCAACTTTTGTCGCTTCATCCAAATCTTCCTGTAAAGGAAAGAAAAGTGAAACGTGAACACTCCTTTCAAATGAAGAAGTACAAATAAAACAGGCCTAATAGAGAATCTTAAATTAGCAATTAGTTGTTGGAAACATACGTTTCCTTTCACCACATCTTATTGGATAGAATTAAATATTGGAGGAAAAAGAGTGGAATAATAAAACAAGCCATAGTAAAAAAACAGAGCAACATCTGTAAGAAGAAGAAATTATAACAGAACTTTCTATGGAATAATGTATTTTCATCAATATAGCTTATTTTTATGTGTTAAATTTTAGTTATATTCATCTTTTGCATTGCAATTAAAAAAAATTCTAACAAAATACAGGAACATTTTATAAAAAAACGAAAACAGAGCACATACACCTTACATTTCCTACATTAGTTAAGATAAAGCTTAAACAGCTAAATGATTTATTATTAGAGTTATCAAAACCCCAAATAATAAACACTTGTTGGCTGTTTAACTGTCCACTGTTAACTTTTTTAGCATTAATTGCATTGTGTATGATATTTATCCTCTTCTTGATAATGGATCACCCAGTATGATCTCAAATGTCAAGGCAAAAAAACTTTACACAAATTTTTCCAGAAAAAATTGTATTCATTAAATGAACTGTGGAAATATCATGTCTTTAATTGCAATGTCATCAATTTCAACAGTTTCAAGAGACTTACAGAGTTAATTTTCTCCAGCTGCTTATTCAAAAAACTTAGGAATTTGGAGCCGCTCTTTCTAAAGGTCGTCAACTTGCTTCCCACTTCATATTTATTTTGAGTTACTTGAGAAGATGTGCTGGCATTCTCAAGCTGATTAGACTGCAAATGATAACAACAAACACAGGCTAAAGACTATTTTAATGTACGGAAAGTGAAAGGTGAGTTTCATTTGAATCTAGTAAATGGTGAGAGTTTATACTGACCTTTTTCGTTCCGAGGAGTTCCTTCAGCCTACGGATTAAATCATCAATGTCCGGCGTCTCGACCTCATCATGCCCAACTGTTGGTGTTGGAGGTGGCGATAGCTCGTGAATGGTTGAAACTTGATCGCCGCACCCCACTTCTGGGGATACTTCAGTTGCAGGTGGAAATAATTCATTCACTGGCTCCAGAATGTTAGAAGCAGTTATTTCTTCCACATCCATGGCGTATTCAAAGATAATAATGTTAAGACAAGGCTCAGATAAGAGAACGGACGATGCTGATCTAGGAAGATTCAAGGCTGCAACAGGGGAAATTAGAAAAATGTCTAATGAAAATTGACAGGCAGAGCAGCAAAAGAGAAGCTGAACTTAAGTACTCAAATAACTCTATTGTATTCAAAGACCAATAAAAATAAAAATAGGACAAATAATCTACCAAATTTTGTTGCCATTGAAAATAGATGATATTTAAGTAAAGCAAGAAAATAGATGATATTTAAGTAAAGCAAACAACAACCAGTCAATAAATTTATTTAAATTTGCTAATTGAATTTAAGGGCTTTGGATTCTTTCATTTAAATTTGCTAATTGAATTTAAGAGCTTTGGATTCTTTCATACAGCCTGTCTTTGACGCGACATATAAGTAGAACAACAATGAAAATAAAGTGCGAGAATTGAGATGGCTGGAAGGGAGACTACAATCATTTTTTTAATTTTTGGTCGATGTATCTTTCGTGGAAATCTAACGTTCAAAAATGCCAAAAGGTTCGCTTTTGAGGAAAATAAAGTGGGCATGTAAGCCATACTTCTAGAAAGTGGTTTGTACACACTTGATTGTTCGTGGGAAGTTTCATCTCTATTTAAAACCTTTTATTTTTTTAAGTTTTGTTTGTATATTAAATTGGTTTGTATTGAGTGATGGTAGTGGGAAGTTTCCTTTGTCTTATTAAATTGGTTTTTGTTTATCTTTGGTTTGTATTGAGTAATTGAATAGTGGGAAGTTGGTTTGTTTTATTAAATTGGTTTGTACTTAGTGATTTGGTAATGGGAAGTTTGTTTGTCTTATTAAACTCGTGTGTACTTAGTGATTTGGTAGTGGGAAGTTCCATATATATATATATATATATATATATATATATATATATATATATATAAGCATTCTCTTCAAAAAAGAATATTTTTTTAATAATTTAAGTGTGAAATGTATAAAGAAAAATGTTTTATTTTAATTTATTTAAAATAAATAATTTAACAATAAATAAAATTGATGAATAAGTGTTTATATTATTTACATAAAACGAGTATCTTACATATACTTACAAAAACATGAGGGGTGGAAGAACATCCTAAATTCCAAATGAAGCTAGCCCGAACTATCAAAACAAAGTTAACAAGAGCTATACCATTAAGAGGTGGAGTCGGGTCACGATCATTTAGTTTTCCCCATACATCAACGAGGTCCAAGTTATTAGAAATAGGCTCCCAACTAATAATCACACCCTCTTCATTTTCTTCCTCTATAAGGAGCGAAGTATCACAAACAAGAAAAATGTTCAAAGCAAGGTGAAGGAACTTGCCAAAATCTGACCATCTAGAAGCCCCTCAATCATGAGGCTGAAGAAGAGGCTAAAAGTGCACATGAGGGTTGAGACCAGCCACGAGAAGATCAATCCCCGACTCTTCTTGATGGGGGTTGGGAAGCACATTACTAATAATCATGACCTCGCCACGCAATTTGACTACATCCACGTTAACATCCACAAGGAGAAGAATGACCCTTACTGGAGGCCAAAGTCGATAGAACTGTAGAAACCATACACGAGGCATTACCCTAGTGATCTAAAAGCACCTATAGATGTGCCCCCTCAAGTGCAGCTTTGTTAGCTTGCATTTGAATCTACATGAGAACATTGGAACAAACCATAACCTTTGTAAAGAAACAAGAAGTGGATATCAACAGGAACAACAAGTGGACATACAAATTTCTATTTTTCCAAATGCTAAAAAGAATTTCCACCCTAAAAGCATGCCAAATCTGGTGAATTTAGAAAGAATTCTAAGCCAATCTCCTAATAAAACCATATGCCATGAGAACGGCTGCATCCCAAAAGGCTTGAAAAAATCATGAATCCAATTCCAAGCTTCTTGAGCTTTGGGACAAAACTAGAAAAGTTGTTTGAGTCTCCTATTTTCCACAAAATGGACAATGAGGATTGACAAGTCTCAAATGAGTTAATTTGGTACTAATAGGAAGGCCCTTTTAAAGAATGCATCGAGCAAAATGGGTAAGCATTGGTTCAAAAATAGCCAACCAAATAGTCTAAAATCTACATTGCCAAGAGCCCAGAGAAAACCAAAGAAGCCATATGTGGTTCAATTTAGACACCATGTGAAGATGCAAAGAAATCCAAGCATAAACCTTATGGGGTCTATAGTTGCAAAATGGTGTGTCTGGGTACCATTTACAATCTTTCCACCAAGGTTTTATACTTCTAACCCCAATTTTATGAAGCATATTAGGGGGGGACTAAATCAATAATTATCTAGTAAGTCTCTAAATCCTGGTTGAAAAGTCTATATTTCAATTTGGCCTCAAACAAAGAAAGAAAAATATTAGTAGTCTTCGAAAAAAAGATCAAGTAAAGTCTTGATTCCCCAGTTGTAGAATTTCAAAGCATGAACCCTTGGTGCCTTAGCAAGTAGAGGGTCTTGAAAAGAAAGAATAAGAGACCACCAAATAGATTTTTGATTAATAGATAACTCCTTATATAAGTCATTGCCATCCCATATGAGTCACGATTTGATGGCCTCTCAAGCTTTTCATATGCTTTTAATAACAAAAATGTCATGTATTTGAACACGTTCCTTTATCATAAGAATAGGATGAAGACCAGGATCCTTCCAAGTGTGACGCCCATAAAACACTAGTAGAAATGCAATGTCTAGTCAACACCTTCCACGATTCATTTCCTTTAAGGAGTATGATTATCCATTTAGCACATATAATGCTAATCCTTAGTGTTGGATCAAAATCAACCCTAGGCCTCCAGAATCATGAGGGAAGCAACATAACTCCCAATCCACACAACGGAATCCTCTAACTTAGTATCAAAGGAGGCCCATAAAAATCCTAATGGATTTTTTCAGCCTTCAAGTAGGAAGCTTTGAAAGGAACTCGACAATAAGAATAATAGACATTCATAACAACTAAAATTTTTGAACACAACTAGAATTTTCCTACCAAAGAAAAGGCTTAGTAATCCAATAGGTTAATTTATAGAAATAAAAGCTTGCCACAAAGTAGAAGGAGAGGCCTAAAAGGAAAAAGGAATGCCAAGGAATTTGGAAATTTTCGCATGGTTTGTCCATTTCTAACCATAAGGATTTAACCAGTTAGTCTTAGTTGATATAGATTATCAGTAACATTAAGTTTTTTACCATTGAATACTCAACCTAGAAGTGTGTAATAGATAGTGTTGGCTAATTTGTGTTTAGTAGTATCACAACCACAATGATTTATAAACATATCATATAGAATTGGCCTCTTCTTCATTAATGTTGAGGATGACGGAGATACTTGTGGCACAATTTCATCAAAAGCCTTTTCTATCTCCCTCTAATGTTGCCAAGTTGTGGAAGTAGAAGAACCTGCCAGCTCCATCAGACGCTGCAGACCTGTGGAAGTAGAAGAATTTCTCCTTGAAATAGAAAAAGAATGAAAGAAATCAATCACTAAACTAACACAATTTTCCAATGACTTGAATTGTAAATGAAAAGAGACAAACCAATCGCTCAATTGAGAGAAACAAATCGAATGGGCAGGGGAAAAGAATACGTTGTAAGTGTTAAAACATCTAATGTTGGAAATAATCCACACCCAAACCGATGATGGGTTGGCCATAGAGGGGCCAGTAGCTCAATTGATAGAGCACTCTAGCAACAAATGGAAGGTCCTAGGTTCGAGTCCTAGCTGGTCCATATGAGAAACAACTCAACAATTGGTATCAGAGCCAGGCTAGGAGCCCCAAGCATCTGCAATGTGGCTTAAGGGGGGGTGTTGGAAGTAAGCCACACCCAAACCGACAATGGGCTAGCCACAGAGAGGCCAATAGCTCAATTGGTAGAGCACTCCAGCAATAATGGAAGATCCTAGGTTCAAGTCCTAGCTGGTCCATATGAGCAACAACTCAACAATTGGTATTAGAGCCAGGCTACAAGCCCCAAGCACCTGCAGCATGGCTTAAGGGGGGGTGTTGGAAGTAAGCCACACCCAGACCGATAATGGGCTAGCCACAGAGAGGCCAGTAGCTCAATTGGTAGAGCACTCTAGCAGCAATGGAAGGTCAAAGCCAGGCTAGGAGCCCCAAGCACCTCAAGTGTGGCTTAAGGGGGGTTGTTGGAAATAATCCACACCTAAACCGATATAAGCAGCAATTCAACATCCAATTGGAAGGCCAATATTTATTCAAAAGAAGAATACTACAAAAATGTGTGGGATGAATCGCTGATCGTTTTTGGACGAAACCGATTGCAAATATAAGCATTTTTCACATCTACAAAGATATCCTTTTGAAACAAGTACCAAAAAAAAATTATCTTTCAAATTCTCCTAAGAAATCAAAATGATAAGCTTGAAATATCTAAACTCATGAATAAAGAATCTCTTCTAACCTTTAATAACTATTGTGAAAGTAGTGAATAATTACGAACAAATTACATGATGTGCATGATTTACCATTTTGAGTGCGTATGGGTGATTGGGAAATTGATATGATTTCAAGATTGGTGCTTGTTCTAGGATAACAAAGTCAATATGGTTCATAAGGTTTTGCAATGAAGCTTTCACAAATTGAAAATCAATTTATCTTGTTAAAGATATCAATGTCTAAACACTAATATTGATTTTACAATGATGGCAAACACTATACAAGTCGGTCTTGATTATCCATTTGGATAATAAATGACCATATCACCTAGCATGAAAGATTTGCTCTATTTTCTTGAAATAGATACTAACACACACAACAATACATAATAGCAAATGCATCATAAGAAAAGCAATAAATCCTTGATTTTATTAATTCTCAATTGTCACTTACAAAACACAAGTGGAGATAAAATGTATAACAGTTTGCCTTTTATAATTCAAATCAATTGATGAGAATACATCATAAAAACATTCACAAACCAAAATCTCCTCTCCTAAACACAAACTACAGACAATAAAAGTTACATCCCAAGTATTTTCCCACCAACCCTTTGCAAAAGGATCACATCCCTTTCATCAGACAAGGGAGCCTCTTACAATCCTCTAGATGAATGACACTTACTACAAACAATAATTTGTTGGTAAGGTGCAAGGCACGTGAGCAATTACATATGTCCTTTTAAACAGCTTAAACAAACCATGTCTTGTTTGAAATTGCATGATGACTGGGTGTAAACAGTGTTGGCACCTACAAAATTTATATTCCCATTGTCCCATTTTTGCCCCCAAAACATCCAAAGCCATGTGCAAATTTCTTAGCAAATGTCTCCATTGGATAGAGAATTGAATTCTGAACAACTTTGCCTTTTGAATCATCTCAAAATTCCTTGAAATGAAGAAGTTATGCTTGGTCAAAGTTTGGCTTTTGTATTTTTGCCTTGGCCAAAAGTGGTTTTTTCCCTATTTTCCATTTTTTGCCTCTGGTTGGCAAATCAGCCTTTTCCCAAACTTACTAACTTTTCAGAAGTTTGGCAATTTGTCGATGCCGACAAGGCAATGGCATGGCATGTAGGCTAAACAAGGAAGAAAGGAGTGGCGAAGTCAAAGAGACGAAGGAAAAAGTCTTTGTCGACGAAGTTGGAGGTTCATGAACCTACAAGTTCGCTGACTGAAGATTCGCCCGATGGCTAGTTTGTCGATAGAAGGAAATGACTAAGGCATGAAGTTGATTCTACACAAGGCCAATTTGTCGATAAGGCAAATGGTGATAAAAGACTAAGGCAAGGGAGAAAGTATGCTTGTCGGGGAATCGACGAAAGGCCGAACTAACGAAGTAGTTCAGATTTGTGGCAGTTCGCCGATATGGTTTTAAAATTTGGGAATTTGTTAATAAAGGTGTTGATTCAGCATGTGTTCCTTTTGCCAACAAGGCAAATAAAGGTAATATTTTGCAAAGGCATAGAGAGTTTAGCACAGGGCATTTTCGCCGATAAAGAGAAGGTTCGGCAAAAGGAAAATTTGCCGATATAAGGCAAAAGGGCATCTAATGGCCTAGTTCTGAGAGTGTGAAATCGCCGAAAAGGCAATAAAGGTAAAGTTCGGCAAAATGGTTTCTTGACGATAAGAGCAAAAAGGACAAAGTGGCTCAAGTTTATGAATGTTGACATTTGTCGATAAAGCATGGAAAAGGCACCAAAGGGAGAAGTTTGCAAAAGTTGACTTTTGCAGATAAGGCAAGTAATGAAGGTAAAAGGATGAGTTCTTGTTTTGCCAATTTTTCCGATAGAAATGTGGCCCACAAAGGAATAGGTTCGGCAAGTTTCACTTTTGCCAACAAAGGTGAACAAAGAGAAGGCAAAGGGAAAAATGAAGATAGTTTGGCAAATACCAGATTTGTCGATAAAGGGGGGGAAATGACCTAGTTCTGAAATAAACAAATTCACCGACAAAGTGCAACAATAGAGGCAAGAAAAGGTGCAAATAGAGGCGAGTCCATGCTAGGAAGAAGTCACAGATAGGGCAAAATCAGAATAAAAGTCAATGTATGGCATGAATTTGTTGCGGTCATTGTGGGTACTTTGCTGGTGGTTGATACAACGAATGCTGTAAATGTGCGGGTACTCATTCTAGCGGTGGATGGTGTGTCTCAATACCCACATCTTCTGCAGTCCTCTCAAGGACGCAAGTCAGTTTATAGGGCGCGGACGCCCAAGATATCCGCTGATCTTTCTAACAAAAGCATGGGCTTCCTTATGTTTCACTGATTCTTCTGACTGTGGTCGTGGGCTTACATTTAATGCAGCATGGGTTGCTTGTTGACCAATCTTTCCAATGCCCATGACCAAGTGGCTATATATGCACGATTCTGTAACATTTTCTGGGTTGGTCTTTGAGCCAATTGTCTGGTCTAGGAAAGCCTAAGGAGTTTCTCTGGCATCAACACACGATCTATCTAGTTTGTTAGTGAAGGGATTTACTCATCATAGAGTAGGAAGGTTGTATAATGCATATTTAAATATATTGGTTTGTCTCCAAGGGAGTTTGTTTTGATTTTAGTAAATATATAATCGCAGTTGTATATTTTCCCTTGCCACAGTTGCTAATATGATTGTAACAGAGGTTTGGAGGTGTGTGATAGCATCTAAGTTAATACAAGGCTTTGTATTTGTCATTTCTTTGTTGCATATGAATCATTGCAGTTTTCTTTTGGATCATTAAATATGACCATTGTATGAAGATCTATCTAAAAGTCATATATGCATATGTATGCCTAGTTCTATTGATCCTTTGTTGTGTATTTCCTTTCCTCCTTGCATTCTATGACTCGGTTGCCCAATGGAATAGGCATCGATCCATATTAGAGAGGGACCAAACACTCTTTATAAATCAAACAAATCCTTCACCTGTGGTTCAAGGTAAAAAACCATCTTTCCTATGCATGTACATTCGCACAGTTGAATCAGCTTAATATAGAGGCATGTTCAGCGGGTTTGTATTGACCTAGTGACAGCTTTGGGGTCAAGTGTACATTGGGTATAGTTGTGTATGTTTATTTGTATTTCATTCCATGCCTCTAGGAATATACCTCCTAGGTTTGGCTGATCTTGAAGTGCAGAGGAGTTTACCCACTCCTGTAGTTGGCTAAAATCCCCCTCAACTTGTTGATAAGCCTCTTCCTATCACCATGATGATAATCCCTGGCCTAGGTGATTTAGGAATGTTTTAGAGTTTTGGGCTGAAGTTATTTTGGGAACCAACAAACAGCTTGGTAGTTGTGGGGAGAGCTCATGAATTATTCTTCACCCGCTAAAGCTGAGTTGGTAGCACCTGCTCGCTGTGAAGATGGGGATGAAGATGTCATGTGTGTTTCACCCATTCCTTTGACTCTATGAATAGCGTCCCAAACAGCTACCTACTTTTGGACCACCCAAATGTGATATCCTCCCATTGCAATGTATCAATATGGAGGGGACGAGCTAGAAAGGTGCGGCCCTACCTACACATCAAATTAGGCCAACAACTATTGGCCATTGGAAACTAGGGGCCCCCTTTATCCCCAACTGAGTAGCTACATGCAGTCGGACCAGTTAAACAACAATGCCCACTCATCAAATTCCAGCTAGTGGAAGGTGAAATTAATGAAGCAAAATGGCTGGCACAAAGATAGTTTTCTTCATTTCCCTAACCCTCCCATTCCCAAGGAGATAATCTATGTTCTATTCTTGAAAACACAAAGTTGTAGCCAGTAGAACAAAGATAGACTCACTTTGAGAATGGAGAATACAATAGTCATGATGGAAGAGAAAAACATGCTTAAAAACATAAAAGGAAAAAAGTATAATATGACTTGTAAAAACATCTATTTCCTTTATAGCCAAAAAGAGAACTATGGGTAGATTTCTGAAGCCTATTGTTTCTCAACAACTGCAATTATTACTCTTTTCATCACCTAAGAAACCGCACACTTAACCTTATCTGATCATCCTCTTGAAAACCTCAACACAACCCAAAATAGAAAAAGGAGGCAGGAGTCTTCATAACTAATCAGGCATTTCTGCAATTAATCTGTCTTCTGCTCAAAAAACTGTCATGCATCTTTTTGTTGCTGTCAATGGCTTGAATGGAAGCAGAACATACCTTTTAAAAGATTTGGAAGCAATTGTCCCTCTGCAGATATCACATCAAAATATTTGCTGAAACATTGAAAAGCTGCCCAAAAAGTTTGATGACATCATACCAAAACATTTAAGAAAAAGATATCTAATTCATTCCTCCTATCAATATAGAACATAGTGAGAACACAAATCCTTTTTGTAAATAAGTACAAAATCTCGGCATAGCTTATGACTTCACAAGCTGACTCACCCTCTGTACCTTGCAAGCCACAAGTCAAACACATCTTGTGAAGGCCATTTGATTTCAAAAATAGTTGATATTTTATTCAAACGAGAGTTGTATCTTGCATCGAGAGTCACTTCGATGTCCTTGACAAAACCATCCAAATCATACTCACTTTATCAATTTATCAGTATTATCATTCATGAGTATTGAATTTGGTTCATTTTCTACCAAAAATGATGAACCCAAAGATGCCAAAACACCATTAAAATCTAGCTTCCATTTATCAAATGGCTTGATTTCTCCATCATCAAGAATTTTAGGCATGAGGACTTTCTCCAATGCCTCAAATGAATTCAATTTACTCTTGAAAAGAACTTCAAATTTAGACTGTTGAGTGGAAACATCAATCAACAATCCCATCACTTCTATGATGCCTACTAACTATGTAGGTGCATTGGGGTTAGACTTCACTTGTTCCATTACTTCTTCTAATGCTACAAACCTAGACGCCCATGTGCTTGATGCCTCTTTCAACCTCCCTACATTATGCAGGTAATTGGCAAATGCAATTTTCAAATTATTGTATCCAATTTCCTGAGAACTCCTATTAATCTATACCCCAGTATGTCATCAATGAAATTTATCAATTTATTTCTTCCTTCCTCCTTAGTTGTTCTCTCTGCTTCTTTGGTTTGTTTCAATACTTTCTTAAGATCCTTTACCTGATCCTTGAGGTTTTTTATCCTTAGAGATAGTTCACCTTGCCCTTAATTGAAGTATCCATTGAAGATGACTTAGGGGTGACAGGCTCTGATGAAATACTCTATGGGGGAGAAATTGATGGTACAACCCTGTTATATTCTTGAAGCAACTTCAAACACTTCTCAATTAATAGATCATAATCAGCCTTTAACTTCTTTCTTGTTACTTCACTGAATAATGTTGTGTCGACTACCAATGATGTTGCCAAAGGGGCAAATGTGTCTGCAACCCTTCTAAACACAATTTCTAGCAAGCTCATTTATGTTCCTGGCAACCTAAGGCTTTTGAGTTTCAGAGGCAACTGCCCATATTGCCAAGGTTTCATACTTGGTACTGAATCATCCAAAATGTTGGTCATGAGCTTGCTCTTCAGATGTCAAGACATCCTGATCACCATCCTGCCTCCTTATAGTATCCATAGCAATAGCAGAGGCAATATCCCATCCAAGTAACAAGAAACATCCACTTTCTTCTACAATTCTTCTCCCTTCCTCAAGAGTGATCTTGTTGACCTGAAAGTCAACTTCTTGATGTACCTTTTGAGTTATCTCATGCACTTCCTCTTATGTGCCTTCTCCCCTTTTCTTATATTATTTCCTAACGAACAATTCCATTTTGTTTTTAACCAATAAATCTTTAAACTCATTTGATTTAACAAAATAATTATCACTCAAGAATTCAGTACATGCAAGTGCTCTCACATTATTAACCGTTGCATCCCCTACCCTTAAATCAACCATCATCTTATCATATGGAGAATCTTCAATCACTGCTCTTTGGGGAGAGGGAATTACCTGATTTACTCCATCAGGGTCAGGTGCATTTTCCCTACTTCTGATTCTGCATAATCAACAAGGGGTGGAATGTAACCCTGTGCTCTAGATTCCTCCATGCTTTAGGGGCATAGTGGCTTAACTTCCTGCCCAACTAATTTAGGCTCTTCTCTAACTAGTGCCACAGGTTGTGCAACTACTTTCGGAGCAAGAGGAGCAACATTATCCAACATAGATTGGATTCTAATGATTAGATCAGTTATATTCTTGAATGCTCCTAGATATGTGGGGTCTAACTTCTTTTTGATTCTCTCCCTTGAGGATTTTCTTCAAGTCAACCCTCCTCTTACAGATATCTTCATCAGAAACACAATTTTTGATAAGATCTCTAGAGCAATCAACCTAATGATGGTAATTAGGCCTTCCCACCCCTACTCTGGTTTAATCAATGAGGTGCTCAGGGTCAAAGTCTCTCTGCTTATCAACAGCCATCTTGTAAGCCTCCAATCTAGGGGCCAATAACTCCAACCCCTCTCTAGTTGTTATAAGGAAATCAGACAAAACAAGGGATGCCGATAGAAGTGCTCTTTTCATATGATATCTAAAGTGAAAATTTTCCACCTCATTCAATTGCAACATTATCTCCATGAAGGCAATCTTATCTAGTACACTCCTCGGTAGGATATGAGGTTGGACTGGAGAACCATACACTCTGATAACTCTGGAGTTTTAATGGAGATACCAATCTCCTGAATTATGATCAATTTCTAATTTAGGTGCCCACACAGATGGTCTTAGGAATCTCATAACTCTCTCAGAGAGTCGAGTTGATCTTTGATAGCCCAAATTTCTCATGACCACATGTACAAAATACTCTTCAAAAATCACATAATTTGATGTAGGACAGTGCATATCCCAAATGTGAGTCCATGCCTGGACAGTTGATGGAGAACCATCTTGCTCATTGAAATTCAACCTCAATGCAGGACCCCAGATATCCCTTCCACTATATAATATGAGGTGACCGAGCAGGGAGTATCATTTAAAACTTACTATCCTATCATCTCCTTTTATTCTAACCATGTCCCTCATGATTCCATTAGCAATATACTTGGCATAATCAAATTTCCTGTTCAGACTTAAATATTGAACATTAACAGCTATCATCATCAAACTAATTGGACTCTGTACCTTAATATCCATGGCCAGGACCTGGTAGAGGGCATAGTAAGTTTGTTTGAAATACCCTAGAAAGATACCCACATCAAAAGGTGCTTCCTCATTCTGAGGGATTTTGGCCAGTTTGTTATCCTACCCCTTTCTGCTATGCTTCGGGATCTAGACTACCTTATAACCACTCCTATCCCTGTTATAATCTTTGCACAATGAGTCTAAGTCAATGATTGTGTTTACAATAGGGTCCAATTTGAAGACCTCATAGATATAATCCCTATCTAGCCTAAAGAGGTAACCACCACTTTTATTTAGTATTGCCATAGTTTTGGGGTCATACATGTTGGTAATAGCCCTGACCATTTCCACGTTAACAAAGACATTTGGCACCACTAGTTTTCCCAAATCTAGTGTCCAAATACAAGTCATGGACCTTCGATCATTCCACTTGTTATAGCAATAACAGAATAATGACTAGCCTTGGGGATACATGGTCGCATCCCCTGGGCATGCTTCGCTCTCTTTGAGGAGCCTGGAAGTTTTCTCATAATGTCTTTGTCCAATTTCCTTTTTCTTTTCCTGAGTTGTGACCTTGAATGACTCATTTTAGGGTTTTTATGGTAGGGCTAGGGCTTACAGAATTACAATTTAGGAATTAAAAATGACCAAGAATTCTTAAAAATAGTTTCAGCAATTCCTAATTTGTGTTTTAGAATTAAAGAAAAGCCCTTTTCAAAAATAAGCAAGGCGAAATTCACTTACCCATTCTCTACTTTTGAAAACCCTAGCCTCTACAAGTCGCACCTCCTCAGAATTTCTTTAGTAGCTCAGATTATCTCTTTCTCCGCAATAGTTCTTCTCGCAAATGAGGAATTCAATTGATACTCATTATGTGTCATGTTTGAATGGTAGAAAACCATCATGTCTACACTAAAAGCTCAAATGAGGGAGGCCATCATGTCACCTATTAATCATTCCTTATTTTTACTATGGACCATTGATTCTTTCGAGAATAAATTTGACCAATTCAGCTTGCACGTCATCACTCAAATTATTTGAAACCAACAAGTGTAACAGCGCTGCAAAAAATATTTGCGGGGCCAATGAGAAATTGCCACCTGTAGGGCACAAATGAGTCACCGTGGGGGGGTTCCCACTTATAACTGAGCCCTTTTGGAAAAGCCACGGTGTAAAACTTACGTGCAGTGATGACACGTGGCAATTGGGCGCATCGTCACAATTTCATACTGGGGATGCTTTTGTAAACCACGACACAAAGGAAGTTTGCGCGACAAGTAAAAACCTCCACGTAGCAGCCAAGTTTCCTATTTTGTAAGGGGCGCATAGACATGCGATGATGCCACTTGTCAAAATCTCGCAATAGGCAGACTTTTGACAAGTGGGAGCATCCACAAACTAGGATACCAAGAAGCCTCTGCGATACCAATGGAAGGAAACACTTTTACAAGCGCAAAGGGTCCACGTGGATGCAAATCGCACACTCGCAGTTTTGAAGGGGCACACAGTTAGAAAACATGAAGTGAAGGACAAATGCGATGCAATAATATTACACCACATAGCAATGACGAGGATGGCGATGGGGACAACAGGCATGGGCACGAGCACGGGACGGAAACAAAATAGAAGATTAAAATATGCCCCTCATAGGCTCAACCAATTATAGAGGCAAAAGGGTCGGAAGACATGATCCAAGAGAAAAGAGAGACGTAACTTAAAAGCTTGGAAACGGGATGGAACAGTTAACCGAGGAATATAACAATAAAGCACACAACAAACCTAAAAAGGACCTAGGGTTTATCATGCCAAAGGATAAAACCCTAATGTCCAAAGGCACCCAAAACCCTAAAAATTTAGCAAGTCCTAATAGTGGCTCTTGATCGGGGATGCACAATCCAATGGAAAGTGGCGAGGATTCAAAAAACTCTAGGATGTAGATCAACACACACATGAACAAACAACAATTTGCCATGGGTAACAAACACTACACAAGACACAAACACAAACAAACCCTAAACTACTGAGCATGGAAGAAATGAGTTGAAGCTCAAGAGAAAGAATGTTTCAAGAACTGTCCATGCACAGGCAATTCTTGATACTCTCCTACTAGACTCTTGAGGAAATAAGAATTCTCCCCATGGGTATTCAGTATTGTATATGGACCTAACCGTAGGGAGTCAAATTTCCCATGTTTCCCTTTGCCCTAAGATCTTGCATTCCACCCTAGTACTGAATCCCCACATTCGAACTTTGTCTTTTGCCTTCTTGTCAAATAAATATTTGACCTTATGCTGCATCTTTGTATTAACAATCCAGGTTTTCTCCTATTCTCATCCTGCTCTATCAATTGATTCATCATGCAAACCATTGCATCACTAACATCTTCAAAATACTCTTGATTGAACTTATATACTGGTATCGATTTGTTTACATGCATGGCTGCACTCATTCCATACACAAGTTCATACGGGAACTTCTAGTGGACTTCTTGGTCACCCTATCTACCCATAAGCCTAACCTGAGTTTTGAATCCCAAGACTTCTTGTTCTTCACCAACATTCTCTTCACAATTTTCATCAAGCTTTTGTTGTTGGATTCTGCGTGATCATTTCCTTGAGGGTGGTATGGTGAAGAATGGGATAAACTTATCCCATAATCATTGCAAAGATCCAAAAATTATGTAGATCTAAAACACATAGCATTATTAGTAATTAACTTGTTAGGTACACCAAACCTTGTAACTATGTGTTCCATAACAAAATTTATGACCACTTTGCTAGTTGCCTATTTAGTTGGGATTGCTTCAATCCATTTAGTAAAGTAATCGATGGCCACTAATATCCACTTGAAACCTCCACTAGATTTCTCTGCAATTTCACCAATGAAATCAATTCCCCACTGCTGAAATGATGCCTCAACAATTTGTGGGTTTAGAGGTAAAGCTCTTGATCCCTTTAATTTGCCAAAAAACCTCTGGCATGAGTCATAACTTTTTACCAATCTATGAGAATCAACAAACAATGTGGGTCACCAATACCCTGCTCTAAGAATTCTATGGGCAGTTGTCTTAGCCATGAAATGTCCCCCATAATCTTCACTATGCATCTCATTCATAACCTTAAGAGCTTTAGTTTCATTCAGACATCTTAAGAGGATACCATCTCTATTTTTCCAGTATAATTCATGTTCAGTGATGATATGCCTTAATGCTTGCAACTTCAATGTCCTCTTCTAGTTATCATCTAAGTTCTCAGGGCACTGCAAGTAATATAAGTAGAATATAACGTCCTTGTAACAGCGTTAATCCTCAAGATTGCACTTATTCAACAAGGGTACATTAGTCAAGCAATTTACCTAAACTACTTCTAGATTAGTATTAGCCATGATTTTAGCTAATCCCTGGCCTCTAACCAACTTAGTAATCTGGATGTCAATGTTGAATTCTTGGATCTTGTTTATCCATCTACATCTTCTGCCAGTGACTTCTTGCTGCACAAAAATATCCTTGACTGCAGCATTTGGGACATAGGCCACAATTTTTGCCCCAAGCAGGTATGGTCTAAACTTCTTTACTACCTTCAGTAGTGCATATGCTTGCTTTTCAACAGCATCATACTTTAACTCAGCTGCCTGTAATTACTTTCTAAAAAATGAGATCGGTTGCTCAAAGCCATCACCATTTTTCTGTAACAGAACCGCAACAATGGTGTGAAAAGAAGCAAATGAAGAAAGTTAGAAAGGATTGGCAAAATCAGGAGAGGCCAACACCAGAGCCTACTTAATTGCCTCTTTGATATTTTGAAAAGCCTCAACTGCTTCATTTCCCCATGTTAGACTTTGTCCTTTCTTTAGCATCTCAGAAATAGACTTAGTTTTCTCAACAAAATTAGGACAAACTTGCAGAGAAAATTTATTTACCCAAAAAAGGATTGAATTCCCTCCACAGTTTTAGGTTGTGGAATTTTCTCAATTGCAGCAACCCTTCAGGATCAATCTTACCTCCATCCTTTGAAACAATGTGACCCAACAACTTACCCTCAGTTACCCCAAATACACAGTTTTTAGGGTTAAGGGAAATCCCATAGTCTAAGCTCCTTTTGAAGATCTACTCTAAGTGATTGCAATGATCTTCCTTTTTAGAGAAAGTTGTCAGATCATCCTGATACACGACCATGATGACATTGATTAAATCAGAAAAACACCACATCCATGGCCCTCTGAAAAGTGGCCCCTGCATTTGTCAATCCAAATGGCATCCTAATGAAAACATAGGTACCCCAAGGAGTAGTGAAAGAAATCTTGTACTTCTCTGATTCCTTTACCATCATCTGGTTGTACCCTGAGAAACCATCCATCGTCGATAACAACTCACACCCTATTACTTTTTGCAGCATAACTTCCATGTTTGGCAAGAGATAGTTATCATCCAATGATGAAACATTAAGGTTCCTAAAATCAACACATGGTCTTATGTCTCCATTTTTCTTCCTGACATGCACCAAATTGGATGCCCATGTAGAATACCTGATTGGTTTATTAATTCCTCCTTCATTAAGCTTGGCCAACTCTTGTTGCATTTTTGGCGTCAAAGTAGGATTTATGGGCCTTTGCTTCTACCTGAATGGTTTAGCATTAGGCTTCAAAGGAATTTCATGCTAAAATAGGTCTTCTCTATAGGCTTTAAGATCATCATAGGACTAGGTAAAAACTCTCTTATACTTTCGTAGCAAGGAGATAAGCATGATTCTGATTTTGGGACTTAACCTCTAACCTATGTAAACTTTTCTTGGTTGGGCTTTAGTCCCCAGATTAACTTCCTCCAAGTCATTTTCATGAACCGGAACAAGCTTAGTAGCATGGCCATCAGTCCCATCAAACACTCTTTCCAAAGCAACAATTCCCCTTGGAATTTTATTTGTCTTTAATTGAATAACCTCAGTCCCAAAAATAGCATCCTTTCCATCAATAGTTTCAACAAAGTTCTAGAAATCTATTTCTTGACCGTGGTACTCATCAACACAATTCATAAATTTATATTAAATTTATAAGCACCAACCTACGAATCCTTCAATGAGTGATAATGTGTTTCCACTAGATCTATGTAGATGCTCCTTTTCTCACAAATCTGATCTCAACATATAAATCTTATCTTCACAAATCAAATTTACTCACATACATTGTTCTTCCTTTACAAAACAATATACATTTTTATTCCATCAATCTGATCCAACTTATGCACCAATTCATTTCACAAATTTGATTACAATCATGCACAATCTTCCTTCAACATATGATCACAAATATGGCTGTCTTCATTAAAATTTTCTGCTCTCTAATAATGTATCATTTGTTCTTCTTTCACCATATCAACATCCCCTTCATTTATTTAATATAACTCTGATTTGCACTTCATTTTTCTACCTTGATCTTCTTTTAGATTTGCTCTTCACATTAGACATATTTCATTTAATTCTTACCTTCAACACATGCCTTCATTTAGTATTTATATGTTCTTTATGGATATATGTGATTGTTCACAAAAGACATAACTTCTCAATGATACATACCTCCTCAAGATAAATCGCTGCCTTAAAAAACTTAATCACTCACACTAACAACATGCTTCATCTTAATGTTGATCTCTGCCCGAGGGAAGTCGCTTCACATATAAACCGTTGACTTTGAAAACTTCTAAAAAAAAAATTATTTCCTTAACAAATCACAACACATGCAATATGAATCATTGCCCTTTAATAACCAATAGTCATCGCTCCTTAACAAGTAGTTTGTCTTTACTTACAAATGAAATTATATCACTTTTCAATGTTATTTGTATATCCTCCTTTATCAACTGCTTACTTTTGACTGTCTTTCTCATAAAATCATAGCACATCTTCATACTCAAAATCGCATCATTAAAACTTTGTTTTATTCACAAGTCATAGCATATTTTGTCTTCCTCTCATATCTTGTCTTATGCATAACATCGTTGGTATTTTCTTTTGTTAACAGCTCCATTAAATATTATATTTGTCTTCATTTGGAATACCTTTTGTGTGGTCGGCCACCTTAAGGAATAAATTAATATCAAAAAATAAATTAATTAAATTATTAATAAATATATGATTTTACAAATGTTTTGTTTATTAAATTAATTTATATTAAATATAAAAAATGAATGGAAAATATTATATCTATAAGATTATCTTTTTAATTATTTAAGTATTCTTGTTGGATGACTTAGGGATTTACAAATAGTGTAAGATAATTCTATTCTCTCTTGAATAAAGTTTCTCAAAGGCTAAGCTATGTGATCCACTAAGACAACCTCAAGGTTCCTTATTCGTGATTGCAGTGGATAAACTCAGTGAATACATGTGATCTTGCTCGTAATCACAAAGGGACTTACGCAGACTTCTTCTTACTTCATTCGGCTTATTTCTCCTTTCAGTGTGGATGATGTATGTGCTATATCTCAATAATAAAGAAAAGGAAAAAGATGAGGGTTTAGAGAAACTAATCTAAGGTCAATGAGGCAATGATGATGCATGAATAGACAAACTCCTTAATCAACCTAACTCCACTTTGCCAAGAATACCTACAACTACATGGAGTTGGTGCAATCTCCTAAGGTTAGCGAATGGTTTTCAAATCATGAAAGCTCATATAAGCACCCATTGGACGGCGCAACTCAAACAAACATTCACAATCGAACTTAAACAAATTGTGATGAAGCTCAAACTAGCTTTACACAACACTCCACTAGCGATGAATGTCAAAAGCACGAGCTAGGAGTTGATCAAATATCCAACACATATATGCATTACATCAATGAACAATTACTCTACTTCTAATCTACTTAGAAACATCTCTCCATTTCATCAAGATACAAGAAACCATGTTATTTCACAAAACAACACTTTGCACCAAACTCCAATGTCTTTGCATTAATCTTGAGAAATATTTACAACAATCTTCAAGTAATCTCAGAGAATTTTGAGAGTCTCTTCCTACTCTACTGCTCTATTTTCCTACCACTAGCTACTAACTTTACAAATGAGGTAACAAGACCTTTATATAGAGTTTCAGAATTACAATGAAAGGCCTAGATTAATTCAAGGAGCCAAGGGCCTAAATCATGCCATCTCAGCAATTAGTTACAACAACTTGATATTTTTAGCACATCAAAAAGGCAATGAAGGCACGTTTTCCAAAAAGATAAGGATGAAATGGAATCTTTAGAGCATCTTCCACATGGGCGTCCTCTTTGGCTTCTTGCTTGTTGAATGATGTGGCAAACTATGATTGGTAAAGATGATAAGAATGCCATGTAAGTGCACCTCAGCAACTCTTATGGATTCCAACAGTTAATTCAATTTGCTTTTAGGCATATTCCCAAATTGCATCATCTGTGTGATGTCTTCGAATGTGATTGCTTCGAACTTGAACGTTTGGGAATGTATCCTTGTTGATCTTGGCTTGTGTCTTTTGCAAGTCAGAGGTATATGATACATGTTGCTCATTTGCCTAACTTTGTGGTACTTTCTTCTCTTGGTAGGATGTAGATCTTCTTTGGATGATTCCTCATGGAGAGTAGTGTAGAGATGATGATGCTTCCTTCATGACTCGAAGTAGGAGACTTTTCTCGGAAACTTGTAGTTTGACGAGGAACTTGAAGTGATGGATGAATGTCCTTTCTTGATACGGATGATGAAGTGTTCCGACATGATGATCTTTAAGTGTTCCCTTGGCATAGTAGCATGATGTCTTTTCCTTGCAGTGACTGCCTCTTTACTTCACTCCCTGAATGACTTCCTAACCTCATCAATGCTCTTGCAACACAAAGAGAGCAATATATTAAACCATTGATTAATCTTTAATTTCATAGCATATAGCAATCATTGCTAAGCATTTTCAAGCATATTTAACATGTTACAAGTTTAGGCGCTGATTTTGGTTTGCAGAGGCAGAAAAGTGCACCTAAGTCACCTTAGTGCAAATTGATGGATTTTAACCCTTGTGGATGCTTGGAGTTGCTTGTTTTTGACAAAGTAAAGTTTTTTCAACCTTGAATCATGCCTTTTTACTTGAGGCGCCAGTTTAGGGTTGTAGACGTGGCAATATGCGCCCAGCTTCTTAAGCTTGCCTTTTGGGATTTTAATGATTTCAAACACTTGTTTTTGCTTCCAGGAGGACACTTCATCACTAGGCGCCAACTCTTTATGGCTTTAAACACTACGCTTCCAAGTTTCAAGAGGACCCCCCACCACGAGGCGTTAGATCTCATAGTTTCCAGTACTTTACTTTCAAGGTGCCAAAATTGGTATGTAGAGATAGGATAGTGCGCCTAAACTTAAATGGATGTTTAGTTCATTTTTTTTATGCCTTCCAATCATTGTGCATGTTCAAAGAGAGGTCCCGATACTTAGCTATCTTCAAAGTTGATTGATGAATCCCCCTTTAATGCTAGGCGCTAGAATAGGTTTGAAGAAGAGAAGTGCACCTCACCTTGAGTGAGTGAATTTGCTCAACTTAATGATTTCAAGCCACCATACTGATGCTTAAAAGACTTCCTGCTTCACGATGACATCAAACTTCATGGTTTTATGCCTCTTTTTGCAAGGCGCATTTTAATGATTCTTCAAGTATGGATTTGCGCCTTGACTTGGATAGGTGCATACTTCAAATTCTATGGATCCAAGTCATTGTGTATGTTCATGAGGAGTTCCAGCGATGCAAGTATCCTCTAAAATCATAGATTCAATCATGTTTTTGCCTAGGCACAAAAGTAGGGTTGCACAGAGGTAAAAGTGCGCCTAGGTTCAAGATGAGTCCTTTTGTGTGCTTAATCAACTTTGGAAGCTTCAGGAAAGTTAAACCTCATAAGGCGCAATCTTCTTATGAATTCAGTGATTCTTCTTCCAAGGCGCCAAAAGTAGACTCAGCAGGAGCAAATTTGCACCCAACCTTGAGATGTATATTCTGTGAACTTAATGAATCATATGAACTGAAGGAACGTGATACTTCTTAAGGTGCCCATCTTCTATAGGTTCAGACATTGATTTCATGTCAAGGCGCCAATTTAGGATTTTATGGATGTAGAATTGCGCCTAAACTTGGATGAGGGTGCACTTCAAGTTTTATCAATCTAACCCATTGTATAAACTCCAGGAGAAGTCTTAACACTCAAAACTTAGGAATCAATCATATTTTGACTTAGGCACAAGATTGGACTTCTCTAGAGGTAAAAGTGCGCCTAGCTTAGGTGAATGAATTTTGACTCAGGCAATTGTAAGTGTCTTTGGGAAGTCTAACTCTTCAAGGCGTGAATCTCTCTACAACTTAGAACATTTTCCTCTCAAGGCGCAAAACAAGGTCTTTGAATGATGTCTTGTCCTCCACCCATCTTAAGCGCACTTTGATAGTTGATCAAGAGCAAAATTGCACCTAACACTATTGTGCCATCTTCCTGCAAATTTCCTAAGTCTAAACCACTTTGAGGGTCAAAACAATCAATCTCATGTAGGGCACCTTGGTTTAAGGTTGTCACTTGTCGTGATTTTACCTAAGTCTAGAATTCCCCACTCACTTAGAGTCATGCAACTTACCCCGTCATTACCACTAACTTCATCATGAAACAAAACTTAAGACATCATCTAAAACTCAATGCAAAGCATTGGAGCTCAAAAAAAGGGGGTCCCCATTTGCAATGACATTTGCAATGGGGCGATGTGTGATTAGGTCACAACAGGGACATGACAACTTCTTCCATAGGGAGTATTTGTACAATGTTACCCTATCTCAAGGGTTTATTCTATTTCTAGATATATTGGATATTAAGGCATCTTGGCCCACAAACATCTATTATGTTGTGTGAGATCTATCTTCGACATTATATTATTTCCATTATTATATGTGTGGATCTTATCAAACTGTGTCAAAGCTACAATTTGTTCAAAGGTGAAGCCAAACCATAATTTTCAAGATTCATCTATATCTTCCAAATGGCTGTGAATTTTCTGCAATTTTTTAAAGAAATTGGAGGATCATATAAGGAGGCTACAAACCAAAAATCAAAGGTTTATCATCAATATTGAGTGATTTATTCCAATTTTATGACTTTTCATATATTTGTTTTCTAAGCCACAAATCAAAATAATTTTTTGATATTTTTACACTTCCAAAAATTTCATCAAAATTCATGAGGGGTCTATTAATTTCATTTTTTAATTTGAGGCCAACTACAACTAGATTTGGTAGAATGGTAATCTATTTAAAGCATTTTTCTTAAACCCTAGTTGCAATTAAGATTTTTAAATTTGATGGAAGTGGAGATGCATTAGAATGATGAAACCAATATAAGAGAGCTAATAGTTGGAAATTAGGTTTTGCTCTCTTTTTGAAAGGTGAAGCTAGTCAATGGTATATGCCCATTACGTAAGAGATGGTCTTTCAAGTAACTAGACCAAGCTTTCTTAGATGGATGGGCACCAAAATAAAAGCTAGGAGAAGAGGATCCAAGTACATGCACATTAGCCCTAAGGAAGAAAGATTCAATCCTTCAATTTCATGGTTGTATTCAAAATTCAAAGGTTATTGTTCTATAAACCCTAGAAGCAAGTATAACTTAATCAACATGGAATTAACCAAAAAGCTACAAGTACAAGCAAAGAAAATCAAGGAAAGTTAAATAGCGGGTATGGATATTCAAATTTTTTAAGCTTGGACAAATATATATTGCATTCAAACTTTCATGCTTTGCATATGAATGGATTGGATATTGTTCTTGGTTATCCTTGGTTAGAATCTTTGGGAACAATAAACATCAATGTGCAAATGAAGCTTATGAAGCTTTGGTATAGAAGGAAAAAAGTTGCATTACAGGATATTACACATAATGAAGTCCAAAGGAAAGTCAAGGAAGAGCAAGTTCAACAATCTACTGAAGATTACCCCAATGAATCAGAGGACAAACAAGAGGATCAAGATGTAGAGAAAAAAGAGAAGACAAGTAAATCTCTTCATGAACCAACAAAACAAGTGGGAAAATGGTGAAGAATTAGAGAAAGTTATAGACATATAAAATGCTGCAATATATAGGCCTTCACATAATTGTGAGAGACAAGAATCATCAAGGCATGATAATACATGGAACCAACAATCCAATCACTGTGGACCTACATGGAATCAAAGGAGCAACTACACTTCTTTCTCCATTGCTTCCTCTATTCCTCCATCACCACCCACTTCTATACCTTGCACTTTGCCTACACTTCACACTAATTCTCCATTTAATCCTCCCATAGAAATACCTCTTCCATATCTATCTTTCTTTTTACTTCTCCTTGCTTTGACCATGATCTTCTAGCTCAAGTCATCAATACCCTATTCTTTCTTCTTTTACCACTACCACCCCAACTTTACATTCTAATTATCTTCCTACTTCCATTCCACCAACTTCTATACCTATAGATCTTATACATCACACTTCAACATCTTTTGCTCCTATTGAATTGCCCCATACCACAACCATCTTAGGAGGTTATCCAACTCCATTCATAGAAGCCTTCTACCTTTTCTCCACTTATAGACCACCATTATTCTTCATCTTCTCATATAGATGACACTTCATTAGATATTTCTCCTAGCACTATCATTGCTTGTACCCATGATGCTACACCACCAATTGACACACAACTTGTCATCTATATACCTATTATAGTCTAAAGCTTCCCTACTCCCTATATAATTATTCTTCTTCTTCAACTTATGGGCCTCCACCAATATCCTTTTGGGATCTTGTTCATCCCTCTCCTTTGATTAATGAAGCCCTTAACAATGCCCTGAACACATACATGTTCATCCTAATAGTCCACCAAAGAAAACCACATCCATCTTTGCATCTCTTACTCCTAATGACATTGACATCATTTTTCCCACATCTAAGTTCTCTCCTATTGGGCCCCAAAACCGCACGTCCAAAATCCTAAAGTGTATCTTCACCTTCTAGGCCAAGGGTGTCATCAATAAGGTGAGAAAGTGACTCATCAACGAACTGAGAATGGTTGAGGGCCAATTGATAGGAGTGGATGATCTCTTCACTTTGAGCTCAGCTAAACTCAGAAGGGTGTCCCAAGAGGTATCCTTTAATAGAAACTTAAAATAATCAGAATGAACTTTAATTGCAACAAGGGCAGTTGTATCCAATGAATTCTTGACACCTATGGTTGTCACTAAGCCAAGACAAACCACCTATATATGAAACCTTTACTTGAGCTGATGGAAAGCATCCTTACATAAAAGCAAGATGTAGGTATGCACTTAGGATTCACTGGGATGAATACTTTGAAGGCTTCCTAATGATATTCCCTCGTTATAATGTAGAATCACAACAATGCATACAAGCTAGAACCTGTTCCTACAATATTAATGAAAGATTTGTTCGTTAAAGAGTGTGTTTGATCACCACTTCCAAGGCTGGTGCCTATCCAATGGGTAATAGAGTTCATTTAATAAAGGAAAACAATGAAGCAAAACAAATGAGAGTAGACTCGAGCATAAATGCATCAAACATGAAATCCCAGATATAAACATGCTTAGCAATCCATAATTATGTTGCATAAATCCATATGTAATCCAAAAATGACCATTACAAGGATAGTAATGTTCTAAAATGTTGTCACATTTATCAAATCCAATATTACAATCATACCATTAAATTTGGCAAGAGGAAACCCTAGCTGCAACTTTGCGATTTCCCTGAAAATACACCCACAATCATGGAGACGTCAATATATCGATATTTTTTACGATGTTTCAATCTTCATATATGCTACAAGCTCATTGTTGTCTTGAAGAACTAGATTTGCAACCTTTGAAACCCTGGAAAAATCTTCCTTTTTTACACTTGCAGGTATATGGGAAGCAAGAATGACCAACCCTATGCAATGAGAAGAGAACTGGTACTTATATCTGTTGGTCGCATGCCCTAATCCGCACATGGGAAACTCTGAGCGTCGGGAACTTTGAATTCACCAACCGCCATGAATGCAAGGAAGAAGAAAACCCACGAAATCCACAAGTTTTACCAACCACCATTTGAGAAATGCATATGGAATCACGCCCAAGAAAGATTGAATGCATCTGGGCGGGAAAATGGCCTTTGAAAAGTTGCAAGGGTCGAATTGGATCATTAATGGCATTTCCACTAGTCGGTGAATTTCGGTGTGTTTATGAACTTTCTCAGGGTTTCTAGGTTTCGGGGAATCTTGAAACCTTGAAACAATTGATCAAGTTCCAATGTTCAGAAGAAGTCCAAAGTTCCGTGAAGGAGAAAGAAGTGCCTCAAAATAATCGGAGGGGTCTGAGGTCCGAGAGGGATCATGGACCAAGGAATAGGGGATGCAGAAGTTCAGGAGCCAAGAGGACATAGGTGTCAAGAATCAGGGGAATGGCCAGAGGTCCAGGGGGGACGTGGAACTATAGAGTAAAAAGAACAAAAATTGAGGTTCCGGAGGAACTTGGAACCTCAGGACAAGAACAGGATATGGGGTTCGGGAAGGATTGGGAGTCGAGAACGAGGAGCGCGAAGGTCTGGAACTGGGGTCCAAGGAGGTTCAAGGACCAATAGCACAGAAAAGGCTAGGAACTGGGGTCCGAGGAGGATCAGGGACTGAGGACAGGAGTTCTGGAGGAACTTGGAACTTCAGAATCAAAGAACGAAGGGAGAAAAAAGCCAAAAGCCAAGGTTTCGAGGAACCAAGAAACACGAGTGTTGATGTTTGTTTTTGGACAAGTCAACAATTAGAGTGAAATACAAAGTATCCGACTCCCTCTTGAGCAAAGCCTCTCGAATGCTAAACTAGGTGATCAAACAAGATGACTCCAAGGTTCCTTTCTGATGATTTTGGTAAGAGACAGCTCAGTGACTAAGTATGATTTTGCTGTTAACACACAAAGGGACTTACGCAATTGTTCAAGTAAATTTGTTTCAATGATTACGGAAGTGAATACTGGAGAGTCTAAGTACTACAACTGATGGCGTATGATTTGGCAATTGATGTTCTTGGTTCTAATTCTAACTCAATAGATAAAAAAAAGGACAAAAGGCATAGAGTTTAGAAACACTAATCGAATCCTAAATGCAAGGATGATTACTGCTCAAGGTGAAACCAAACCAGATCCTGCTTGGCCAAGATGGACAACTACACAAGATAGGTGCAATCTTCTAGGGTGTACAAGATGTTTAAATCACTTATGCTCATGAAAGTTTCAACAAACATAAAGATCAAATTGATGTCCAATTTTGTTCAGACTAACCATGCACTGCAATTTGCAAACCACAAATTACAAATGGTATGAACTTATAGATTTCACCATAAAGCAATAAAGAAACCTTCCATTAACTAATATAAACTTAAAGAAAACTTATAACTTAATATTCGCTTGAAAATCTAAACCATGCAACACTCAGAAACACAAATAGAATCACCAAGGCAATGAATCTTTTATTATCTCCAAGAGCTCTTGCAACAATTTCAGAAATTTTCAACCGTACAAATGAGAGCAACAAGAGCCCTTTTATAGACTTCAAAATGAATGAAGGGTCAAGATCGATCGGCCAAGCAAGCGGACCAGATCAAGCCACATCACAAGTAGTTGTAACAAACTTCTCTTTATTAAATAAAAGAGATCAACTTTATTAAATGAAGGAGACTAACAAGAGGTTATCTTTATTAAATGAGGGAGGCTATGAAGAAAAGAACAAAGGCACGCCTCGCAAGAAGATAAGAATGATATATCATTATCTTATGAAGAATCCCCATGCGAATATCCATCACTAGAAGCTTGGCATTCAATGAACTTGGACACTATTTGCTTAACTTCCTCCACAGGTACACTTGGCGCATTCTGAATGGTTCTTTCGGCTTCAAGTACATCAATTGAATAAGGGCCAAGTGTCCTTTCCCAATCAGTTATTCTTGCTTTGTTGTCGCCAAGGTGGACAGCAAGTGAAAAGATACTATCAAGTCTTTCATCTGTAACATCATTTTCCTGAAAATAGAAAACTTGAACGTGTTCTTTCAGATTCTCAAGGGTCATCTCCCCAAAAGGATTGCAGATCTTCATCAAAGAGGCATGTATTGCATCCTAAATCCTTTGAAGCACACTTCTAATTCTTGACATATCTATCTCTATTTTATCCAGCAACTGTCCTTTGATGCGAAGGCTAAAATACCAGGAGGAAAAGTTATATGTTCTACCTTCTTCAATGACGTCAGCATGTAACAACTCATCCACTGATGTTTCCATCAAGCCCTTCAAGTGTGGTAGATATTGATTCTTGAAGTCTTTGAATTCAACACAAGCTGTCATTAGTGCAAGTACCCTCTCTTTAAGGCTAGTAATCTTATCATTTACTTGCATAATATCTCTCAGATGTCTGAATGTAGTCTCCTTTGACCTTTTCATCCAATCCTTCATTCTGTGAGATGAAGACTTCAATTCTTCTAGGTGTTCAACTGTTTCAGGAGGAAGGAGAGATGGGGGTGTAGCAACCCTTTCCTGCTGATGAATAGGATGCACCAAATGCTGAATGTACTGCTCCAAGGCACGACATCTTTGCTCAGCCTTGATTCTGCCTTCTGTTTCTTGCCTTATGATAGCTCGAGCATTGTCAATCGAATCCTGAAGCTCTTCTTCAACTTGCATTCCAGTCAAAGGACCCAGATTAATTGTATTGATGTCATAGTCATTAGGAGTTACATCCTCTATGTTCTTTTCAAGCCTAGGAACTGCTACATGTACTTTCCTTACACGTGTTTCATCTTTAGTGATCTTGGAAAGGATATTTGCCTTCTTTTTCGGTTTCTCCTTCGACATGTCCAATAGTAACTCATCTACTGGAAGGGGAGGACAGCTCTCAAGTTCACAATTCTCTCTGATTCTTTCCTGTAACCATTTTGGAAGTGATGAAAGGTCTTGCTGTTGTTGTAATTGTCTTCCTTGTACAGGTAATGACTCCTCTTCAGCATCATCCTTATCCTCGGTATTAGCTTCATCGATGATCTCAGTATCATGCGGGCTAGAAGGTACTTCTTCCATTAGAGCTTCTGGAACTACATTCTCAGCAGGAATCACTAAGTCTTGATTCAGTGGGATGTCACCTGGCTGTCTAGAAGAAGCAGTCTCAATACTTATCCTTTTCTTCTTTCTACTGGATTCTCCTTGAACAATCTCAAGCTGTTTTCTTTTCTTTCCCTGTCCTGAATCTTTCTCACTTCCTTTGCTTCGTGAATCTTTACTAGGTGCTTTATGTTGTTCTTGCTGATCCACTTCTCCCATCTTAATATAAGTGAGTCTCTTACCTTCATCCAACAAGGCTTGTACTTGTTTGTCTATTTGCTCTTCAGTGATAGCAATAACAAGCCTTATCAATCCTTCGTCATCGACCTTTTCTCTATCTGCCCAATTAACTTCATAAGGCAAATTGCGGATCTTATCATATTCATCTCCAAGAAGAGCTCTATCACCTTCTAACTGATCGAAAATTCTTAGTACCTTTGTAGCTCTTATCAGGTCCCATTTCAATCTTGAACACTTTTGCATCCTGATGTCATCATCATCTATAGCATCAGCCCAGTGATCCTCTAATTGTTCTTTATGCTTGTAAGAAGAATAAGACTGCTTAATGGCTCCATGTGGATCAAAGTTTTCCCTCCTCGAATCATGTGGATGCAAATGATAAGCCTGAAGCTCAACTTCTGAATGTTCAGCTGCCTATAATGATGGACAAGAATAGTACCTACCTAGCTGAAGAGGACACTGAACTCCTGCTTTCTTCCTTGCTTTCTGCATCTTATGAAACTCTAACAGTTGTCTGGAAACCTCTAGCAACACCATCCTGTTTGAAGGATATCTAGGCAGTCTATATGGGAATGATGTAAATCCTTGAATCCTGATGTAGGTGAACTTATCATACTGGATGTAGTACCTTCCATACTATTTGATGAAGTTCCTGGCAGCACCTGTTAGTCTCCGATGCAGTTCACCTCTCAACTTCCTCACTATGAACATGGCGAAAGCATCATTGAATCTCTTGTAGTGATTGATGTTTTTCAGGTGGAGCTGAGGATAACACTGATTGGAGAGAATCTGTCCCAGCTTTGTACCTACTTGCCCTTTAGCTGTTAGTCCTTTGTAGACTACATTTCTTGCCAATATATACACAAGGTATGAAGTCATGAAGAAAGACTTCGTTTCATCAAAGTTTTCCAACTGTTCATCCAGGCAGTGGCTTATAAGGCCAGCCCAGTCAATCATCTTGCTCTTTGTAAACATATGATCAAAATAAGTGTACATCCATCCCTCGAAAGTAGATGATTGTGGCCTACCTGTTACTCGATTCAGGAACATGATTAAGTCACTTATCTCTTGCTTGAAGTCAGCTTTGTGATACTTGGGGTCTTCTGAGTTGTATATCTTCATCGAAGAATCATTCATCCACTTCTTCCTGATTTCTTGCATGTAGACCTTTGAGTTGCCTTCGAACGTCATCTGAGCAGTTGTAGGGCATATGAAGACTCCTTTCGCCTTCGGGATGTTGAAGATCTCTTGAATAGCTTCCCTCTGCAAGTAAGCAAGAACAGTTCCATCCTTTGCTATAATCTGTCTTTTCTCTTTGTCATAGTGCTGAACACACTCTAACACTAGCTCGGCGCTTGGCAAGGCAGGTGGAAAGCAAGCTGCTTGTATAATCCCGCTCTTCGCGATGGCTTTGATATCTTCATTCCTGGTGATCGCAAGCAAGAAGTCTTTCACTTCCTCCAAGTTGACGTGTCCCATGTTGGTGTCGCCGACATCTTTCCACTGCGTTTCCAGCTTGGACTCCGGTATGTTGGACTTGGCATCCATCTTGATAAGTACTTGTCTTTCTTTGGCCGTCATTCCCATCTATCTGCAAGACTAGACTTGAATAAGTGGATTGAAATAGTAGATCACTATTATCATGTTATCATGTCTTAATTCAATTTTTTAAGTATTCTAAGTCATTTTCATTGAAGCATTATCAGATTTCTGAATATAAATTTGCAAATTTAAACAAATACAAGGTAATTTTATAAAGGAGAAGTGACCAAAACGTACCTTGTACCCAATTTCTGCCTTAGCAAATACAAATTTCTGCAAAAAATCAGTATAAAATGGCAGAATTTAGAAACAAATCAGCCTTCTTCAACTCAGATCTGCCTAGCAATTCTGCCTTTTCTTCAAAAAACTTCACTTCACTAAAGAAAAAACTGCTCCTTATGAAGAATTCACTGCCTCCTTTACAAAAATTCGCTGCTCCTTAGGTAAATTTGCTGCTCCTTTACAAAAATTCGCTGCTCCTTAGGTAAATTCGCTACTCCTTAGGTAAATTCGCTGCTCCTTAGTTGTGATTTGTAAAAGGAATGATGAAAATGCAAGAGAGCGCTCATGTTTATATAGGGATATTTGTCTTTATTTAATATTGGCGGCTGGGTAAGGTCGGCCTACTAGGCATTAATTATTTGCAAATTCAAAATTTAAAAATTGTTTAAGCGCCAAAGTGAGTAGGCTCCCATATGGAGGGCGCTAATTGTGGAAGTTTAAATGCATGTGGGCACCTAAACTCATGTTCTCACATACTTTTCAAGATCATTATCAACTTACCTAGAAGGAGTGTTGGTGAAGCCGTGGAATCGTCTTAGGAGATCACTGGCATCATGTTCAAAGGAAGTATCATCACACTTGGAAGGATTTCAAAGATCTTGAAGAACTATTATATCATCAAGCAAAGGCAATTCACCATTCAACTTCCTCATCTCTACTAGGCGCTAGTGTTTTGATAGTGTTTAGAGATCATACATACCAATAGGCGCCAAAATAACAAGTCCTAGAGAGGGCGCTCTTGAATGTAAACTCATGCATATATTAGCGCCCAAGCTAATTCAATCTTTTCACTTCTTCAAGGCGCTAGAGTGGACAATTGCATTTACCTAAAGTCTTTAACTCCTCCTGAGGGCGCCAAAATAAGTAGTTATAACTAGAGAGAGCGCTCCACACTTCAAATGCGCCTTTCAATACTTTCAAACTCCCCAGGGTCCATCGCACTTATCAAGTTTGTCACTTGCAAAGGAGCGCCTAATCTCTTCTAGGCTCTTTGACATCTGAATGCCAACTTCACATTAGGTGCTCCAAGATTCAACTCACTCCCTTTCTTCACCTTATACAAGGCCTCCTTCACCTAGGCGCAAATTCATTTGTTCCTTTCTAAGGCACCAAAATGCGCCAGAATGGGTTTACATATGCAAAACACCTGAATCAACACAAGGCGCCAAAATCTTCTATCATGGGCGTTAAAACACTTCAAGGAACTCCATCCTCTGTCGCCAATCTACTTCGAGGTGCTCATCTTCAAAAGCTCCAACACTTCATTCTCTTAAGCGTTCAACTCAGTCATGGCGAAATTTGATAGGCTTCCATCTTCATCAAGGCGCAGAAGTCTTTGATCAATAATAGGTGCTCATATGTCATTGACCTCAATACTTCAAGGTACTCAATACCCCTCAGGGCGCACATTCATTCATTAAGGCACTTATGTCTTAGTCCTAAGACCTTCAAAGTTGATCAAGGTGCTCAAGCACTTCCAAGGCGCTCAAACTTCTTGCTAAAACATGTCTAAGGTGCTCTATCTCTTTCTAGGCGCTATACTTGAGTTTTCCATCAGTAATCCCCTAGGCGCTCAAGGACTTCAGGGTGCCAATACACCAAGGCGGTAATTCACTTGATCATAGGCGCAAAGCATACCATTTCCAATCTCCTAAAGCGCCAATATCTCCTCAGGGCACATTTCATCCCAGGGCGCTCCATCTCACTCCATCTTAGGCGCAAAAAACCTTCTCAATTCATATCAAGGCGCTAACACTTCATTTTCATGCCTTAGGCGCTCAAACATTCTTCAAAATGCCAGAATGAACTCCATATGCAAGGTGCCATTTTGGTGATCATTTGGATATGTGAAGGGCGCCTATCAATTCTAGTCAAGGCGCCAAAATTGGCATGAACCTAGGCAAACATCTACTCTTGTTTTCAGAAGGCTACTCCATCAAATAGCTTCAAGACGTCAATCCATTCACTTAGGCGCTTCTTAAGGTGCTTAGAACTTTCTTAAGTGGTAAGATGCACCTAGAGTCTTAAATGTCCACATGAAGGGCGCCAATTGTGGTGGTTTAAGTATATATGGGCGCCCATCTTATAATCTTCTGACAACCTCTATCTTTCACCAAGGCACAGGAATCTTCTATCAACTAGGCGCCTAAACTGACCTGCACCTGGAAGGCGCTCACACATGTTCCCTAACTCTTCAAATCCTAGGCGCCAATAAAGAGGCATTCAGTGATCAAGAAGGGCGCTTTAGGTGTTAGGCGCCAATTTCAATAGTTTTCAATCAGGGCGCTAAACTCATAGTTTCAACTTCACCCCTTGGGAGCTCCTTTTAAGGTTAAATGGAGATGGGAGAGGCTCTTGGACACTGGATGCAAAATTCAAGGCAACTCTCCAAAACAAGGATCTCAAACCATACTAGGGCGCTCCAACCAAGACTTACTTCAAGATGTTATAATTTCCTAAGTGTTGACATTATCTCAACCCAAAAGGCGCTCATTCATCACTCAAGGCGCTCATCTGCAACTCCTTGAACTCATTTAAACTAGGCGCCAGAATTCCTTCATCCAATCAAGGCGCATATCCTAGTTTGGGCGTTCCAGCATGTCATTCTAGGCGCTCACTGAATACTCTTTCTCAAAGGCGCCAGAATCTCTTCATCCAATCACCTAGGCTCCAACATTCACTTCAAGGTTCCAAACTTCCTGGTAGCTACTCCAATCAGGGCGCTCATCTTCAAGGAATTCAATCATTCAAAGATGCAGAGATAGGACTTCTGATGCTCTAGGAGTACTTCCGTCTTCGGGCGCTAGCTTAGGTTTTTGTAACTCTCCAAGGAGCTCATTGAGGTGGCATGAAGATGCTAAAGCATCACCTAGGCGCTCACATATGGAGACTTCAATCTTTAAGGTGTTCAATTGTTAAAGGCGCTAAAACCCCTCTTTAACTCAAGACTCTGACAGGAAGATCCACTGCAAGACACTTTAAGTTCAAGGCGCTACCACTCATTACTTATTACTCAAGGCGCATTTTATGATCAAACAAGGTATCAAGGCACTCACATATGGTTCTAGGTGCACAGTTATCTCTGGACTGCTCAAGGCGCTCCTCAAGACACTTACTCTCAACTCAAACCTTCCTTTCACTGCAAAAGGGCGTCTAAACTTCAGTTATCGAGTGATATCGTCTGGATGCTCTCCCCGTGATGTCTTAGCACACCTACTCATAATGAGTCTTTCCGAACAATCTCATCCTACGCAGTTTGATCATTCAGGACCCTGACAACCTGGAAACGAGACCGCATAAATAATGCAAAGCAACTGAGCTTAAAAAAGAGGGGGTCCCCAGTCCGATGGGGTGATGTGTGATTTGGTCACAACAACGAGGACAATGGAACTAGGTACAAAGGTTCTAAGGACCTCTAGGGACCCGAAAAGGAAAAGGAAAAAGTGGGGAACTCAGACTTTCAGGGTTTCAAAAAATCGAGGAACCTGAGGACATAGGGACAAGGTTCCAAGGTTCAAGGAAAACTCGAAAACCAAAAAGTAGAGAACGCTGAGTTCTAGGGAAACTTGGAAGTCCTGCACCAAAGGCAAAGCACGGGACTTCGAGGTTCCAGGGAACTTTGGAACTTGCTGACAAGGTTCCAAGGTTCTATGGAACCCCAAGAACCTGAAATCCCGGGAAAGGGCAAAAATGCACGAAAAGGGCCTGACACTTAGAAAAATTTAAGGATCATGATGTTGACATCACCCCTACGACCACAGGGACCTTTTTTAAACAAACAAACCACCAAAGTCCAAGGTTCGAGAGTATCCAGGGACCAAACGAACCAACAGGCTAGGGCAGGGAAACTTCCCAAGTCCAAAACATCCCAATGTCCTGGCAAAACCCAAGAACCCGAGAAGGCCAAAAACGACTAAGGAAACCCCCAGACTTGGATTTTTTGGGATTTTTGCAAGGGAACGGATCAAATAAGGCACAAGGAGGACACCACAAGGGGGGAGAGAGGGCACACACAAAGATTTTGAAAAACTTCTTAAAACTTGGTGCTATAAAATTAGGGTCCCAACACCTCCTCCATTCATGATTCATGAAAATGTTTCTTTACTCATCATTGTGGGATATCATAACACTAGCATCAAACACACCTTTGTTGACAATAGATTGGGCTTCAACATTTGTGCCATTCAATTCTCATGCAAAATCCTCATTGGCTCTACTTCTTTGAACATGATAAACATCTCTTAGGGACTAATAATGTTCATCAAAATTTATTTAAAACCATTATTATTCCTATTACTATTGGCCCTATGAGCAATAGCGAGAGCAACAAACTGAGGCCCGAATGAGTAAGTCATGTATGAACAATACAAAAATTTGTTTTGCCCAATCAACAAAGGCCCAAGGGTATTTGTTGCTTTGAATACAAATATAAATAATAAATATACCATTGGGATTGACAACAATAACGAAATCACGCTTGGGGATGGATTTGCAATGAGGAATGACCAACTTGAGCTCAACGTTGCTACAAATCATCATCCCACTTGGTATCATTCTCATACTCGAACCTCCAAGCTATTGTCCTCTACTCACTTTAGACAAACAATAATCACCCCAATACACCAAATACTCTTGGACTACCACTCCCCAAACCGTAGCACTTGCCTATTGCATGTAATGCTTGTATGCCATAAGCAATCGTGGCCCTCACGATAGTGTCTGTGTACCAACAAAGGCAACTGTGAAGCGCTTGGGGTTTGCTTGAATTAAATACCAATAATGTTGCAATTCCTCAATTTCATCACCAACGAAGACCTCAATAACACACGACTTACAAACCCCTCTTTTTTTCTTTTTTAATATTTGAAACCCATGACTGAAAAACCCAAGGGACAAGAAAAGAAATCTGGCGTGAGACATATTTTTTTCTAAAAATACATGCAACTTAGTTATTTTAATTGTATTCAATTTGAATCGGGCCTTAAATATGTGTGAAAGTTGCTTATGATGCCCTATATACATTGCTACAACAATCAATTATCTAATATAGTTGTGGTTTTGCGGCAAAAGGGATTTGAATATTAGAAATCGACTTTAACTCCCTTGTTTTTGTTTGGTGTTTGGAAAGACGAACCATTCATTGCCCCTGATTCTCTTAGACTGGAGAACTTTAACACCATTGAATTTGCACCAAATTTTGAAGTTCTGTTAAAGGCGGTATCTTTATCCATCTCTTTTTTTGCAATTGACCCATAATAGATCCTAGTTACTCATCCCCAAATCAATAACATAAAGGGCATTGAAATAGTAGATGTTACATTGTGTGTTGAAACCTTGTAGTAGCTCAAAATGCAAATAAATTTATGCTTGTGTGGAACTTTACCCCAAAATAAAGACACAAGCAGGCCAAATTTTCCACTGAACAATAACTTGATAATGATAAATGTATAGGGCCTATCCCCAAAATATTGTTTCAAATACCAAACCCGAGTGCTGCCACAATAGTGTGTCCCACTTATGGGACATCATGATTTTTGTCTAAAATCACATATTTTTTAGAAAAAAATATGATTTAAGCCTCTCAAGGGGTTCCATCTAAAAGAGTTTAATTGAAGGGGGTTAGCTAAAACCCCCTTGGGTTCCATCTAAAAAAGTTTAATTGAAGGGGGTTAGATAAAACCCCCTTAGATCAAACGCCCTTAGTCTTAAATCAAACCCTTGATGGAGTCTCCTCCGCACCTATCAAAATGCTGACAAAAAACCAATTTTGCTTCACCTTTTGGGGTATCAAATGAAATCATTTAAAAATTTTATTTTGTAAGTATGTAGCCCTTAGTAGAAGCTTTCCAAAAAATATGATATTAAATATATTTCATTCGATTATATTTATTTTTTATTTTCCAATGAACATAGGTTTTTCACCAAACATCAAAGTCTCTATTCCACACGTAGAAAAATTAAAAAATAGAGAAAAAAAATCTAAAAATATCTGCACACTAGGTATTGATCTCCTTGTTTGAACAAAAAAAGAAGTTAATTTGGATACATACAGAAAAAGTTATGTTGTATGGTACAAACCTAGGTCTGAATTATAATTAATCACTTTAAAAATAAATTAAAAAAATGCAACAAAAAATTATGAAAAAATATTTGTGCACTATATATTGGTGTTACAAATCTATGTTTTTATAATTTTTTCCTTTCTTTATAAAAAGTTTTGTATAGTATAAATGACACTTTTTAAAAATATTGTTAATTATAAAAAAATAAGTTATTAAAAGTTACATTAAAAAAACTCACAAATTATTTCTTAAAACTTTTTTAAAAATACATTTAGAATCTACACACAAAATATCAAAAAACACTAGTTCACATCATCTTCAAATTTGTAACTGATTAGTTGCTATAGGTGTCGAAAAGTGAAATTTTGGTTTAAAATGTTGATTTCAATGTCCCACTTTGGCCAAAAAGTGGGACACAGTATTGTGGGCTGACTCAACCACAAGTTCTTTCAATCCCCAAGAGGTTCATTCAATCAACATACCAGAAAGCACATGGTAGCACACATTGATTAAGTGTAGCTATAAGAAAGCACATCATGTAAAGAGAACATAGTTATTTAAGTTCTGGAATTTGCAAATGCTCAACATCAGGTTGGAAGGATTCAATATCTATGGTAAGTGTGCCAAAATTATGTGGAAGAGCAGCATGTTAGTTAATGCAGTGTTTTGAATTGTTTATAACTGTGAATCAAGTAAATAAATTCTATTTTTCCAAAATCTAAAAAGTTTGATGTTATATCCCCTATGTTCCACGGCGTTTCGGGGACGAGGACGGGTGGATGGCAAGGGATGCGTTTTGGGGACGACAGTCCGAGGGCCAATTTTTCTATACATATATATTTCAAAGTATCAATATGAAATAGAGATATCATCAATCATGAAATAGAGATATCAAAGTAACTTCTACTGCAGCAATCTTTAATCCATGTAAATACCCCCACATTTGTTACAGAAGGTAACTGATCCTTTCTTTATTAAAGAATTTGTTGTATTTACAAGGATGAGCAGAAGCTCAATATATAGAGTACAAAGTCTAAAAATAGACGACAGGCTGTAAAAGATTACAGCTAAGAAAGGCATAAAACAAGAGATGAAAAAGCGACCATTAGATAAAGCAAACGCTAGTTTTAATACCCTCCCATAATGGTCGATCTGTCAACTAGACCAAGATGCTCCCGAAATTTGACAAACTTATCTGGAGACAAAGATTTGGTAAAAATATCTGCAGTCTGGTCTTCTATAGGAACATACTTCAAGACAACAGAGCCGTCTTCAACGAGCTGACGAATGAAGTGACAATGAAGATCAACATGTTTTGTCCTTTCATGAAAGACAGGATTTTTGGCAAGTTTCAATACCCTTTGATTGTCACAATACAATGGTGAAGCCCCGGTAGGAGATATTTGCATGTCGGAAAGCATTCGGCGAAGCCAAACTGCTTCACAAGCTGCTTTAACAGCTCCTCGATATTCAGCTTCTGTCGAGGAGAGAGCCACTGCCTACTGCTTCTTGCTAGTCCATGTGATGGCACCTGTTCCTAAACTGAAAACATACCCAGAAGTAGACTTTCGGTCATCAATCGATCCGGCCCAATCGGAATCGGTAAAACCAATTAGCTGAGGATCAGTACATTGGCCATATAGAATGCCAAAGTCAGAAGTACCTTGCACATATCTCAACACACGCTTGGCGGAAACCCAATGTTCAGCTTTAGGAGCTATCATGAAATGAGAAATGTAGCTGACTGCAAAGCTAAGATCAGGTCGAATAGCAGTAAGATAGATGAGACTGCCCACTAATTGCCTAAAGGCAGATTCATTCTCGATAGGAGAATCGGAAGTAGCTAAGAGTTTCAGCCCTTTTTCCATGGGAGTAGAGACATGTTTGCAGTCTGCCATCCGGAACTTTTCCAACAAACCGCGTGCATACTTTGACTAAGAGATGAAGATGCGGTCAGAATGTTGCCAAACCTCAATACCAAGGAGTCCCAAATTGGTCATGTCAAAAGTCTGACTGAGATCGTGTTTGATCCCTTGAATCAACTGCTCAGAGCTGCCTGTGATAATGAGATCATCGACATAGATGACAATGTAAAGACTATCATCAGCATATTGTTGGACATACAGATTGAAGTCTGAGGGGCTTCTTTGAAAACCACGATCCACGAGGTACTTATCAATCTTGATGTACCATGCCCTTGGAGCTTGCTTGAGGCCATAAAGAGCTTTTACCAATTTACATACTTGGTGTTCTTTGCCTGCAACCTTGAACCCAGGAGGTTGCATCATGTAGACTTCTTCCTGTAAATCGCCGTTGAGGAAGGCGCTCTTAACATCCATCTAATGAACTTTCCACCCAAATTGGGCTGCCAAAGCAAGAACAAGCCTAATGGTGCTCATTTTTGCTGTAGGAGCAAAAGCCTCCTCATAATCAACACCTTCTTTTTGAGAATAACCTTTAGCGACCAATCTAGCCTTATATTTATCAAGAGTCCCATCGGCTTTGTACTTGACTTCGTAAACCCATTTGCAGCCAACAGGTTTCTTCCCAGGAGGGAGATCAGACAAAACCCAAGTATTGTTCTTTAGAAGACTCTGATGCTCAGCATCCATACCCTGTTCCCACTCCGGTACACCTTGAGCCTCAGAATAAGTTTGAGGCTCAGAAATGCTGTAATGGTTGGCCATAAGGGCAAAATTGACCGAGTTTGACTGCTTGCTCTTCTTCCAAGCAGATCTTCCTTCAAGGAGTTCATTATCATGAAGGTCACCAATGGTTTTGGCCCACCATTTCGGCTGGAGAGCAGAGGAACCAATATCTGGAAGAGGGACAGCGGAATCGTCATCTGAAGGAGTCAAAACAAGATCAGGAGGATCCAGAATATCCTGAGTTGAGGCAAGTGGAGATCCAGGCTGAGATGCTGGCAGAACAGTAGAAGCCCTCCCATCAGATGAAGCTAGAGGAATGCAAACACCTGAATCTGAATCCGTCAAAGGCTGATCCTCAAGAGGAATAGATGGAGTTGATAGAAGAAAGGGCCCAGTAGTCTCATCAACGACTACATCACGACTGAATATAAGACGGTCAGTATCTATATCAATTAGTCTGTAAGTCTTATGATTTTCACTATACCCTGTGAACATGAGTTTCTGACTTTTGGAATCCAGCTTAGTGCGCTTGGCATCGGGAATCCAAACATGAGCAGTGGAGCCAAAAAAATTTAGATGGGTGACGTGAGGCTGACGTCTAGACCAGGCTTCCTCAGGAGTCATTTTTCTCACCGCATAGGTGGGAGATCTGTTCAGAAGATAGACAGCAGTGTAGACTGCTTCAGCCCAGGACTTCTTAGGAACACTTCGATGTTCGAGCATAGAACATGCCATCTCTGTAATAGTGCGACTATGACGCTCAACAACACCATTTTGCTGGGGTGTGTAAGGAGTAGTATGCTGACGTTTGATGCCATGTGTAGCACAGAAATGGGTGAAGTTAGAGGAACAAAATTTCCCCCCATTATCAGACCGAAGAGAGACAATTGGACACCCTGACTCTTCTTCCACCAAGGCTTTGAACTGCTGAAAAGTGCTGAGCACATCGGATTTTCTTTTTAGGAAATATACCCACATCTTTCTGCTGAAGTCATCAACAAAAAGTAGAAAATATCTGCACCCAGTGACTGAAGAAGTGTTCATTGGCCCACATACATCAGCGTGAACCAACTGCAAAACCTTGGATGCTCTCCATTTATCACCGTCAGAAAATGGAGTCCTATGTTGTTTTCCAGCTTGACATGCATCACAGATGCCAGGAAGTTGAGTCTAAATTTTCAGAAGACCACCAACCAGATTCTCCCTAGCTAACTGAGAGAGATAGTGCATGTTGAGATGCCCATACCGTTGATGCCAGAGTTTACTGATGGAAGTGTTCCTGGCAACCATAGCTCACTCTAGAGAATCACCAGAATTCATGAGTCTATAGAGACCATGATCCTCAAGAGCCTGAGCAACAGTGATGCGGGTCTCACAATTGACTATCCGGCATGAGTGCATACTAAATACAACATCCAAATGGGGTGAGTGTCGCATGATTTGACTGATAGAGAGAAGGTTTAGCTCCATGCCAGGTACAAAGTAAACATCAAGAAAAATCACATTTCTCCTTCCAGACTGTATCTGAACAGTGCCTTTGCCAGCAATAGCATATTCTTCGCCTCCTCCAAAAATGACAGAATCTTTGAATGGTGTGTACTCCGTGAACCAGTCTCACCGATGTGTAAAGTGACGAGAGGCACCTGAGTCAATGTACCTGTTGTGACCAAATCACACATCACCCCATCAGACTAGGGACCCCCCCCTTTTTTGAGCTCGGATGTTTTGTGCAGGAAGTCGTTATGTGTCATTTTGGCTAAGGTATTCTGGGGCAGTGTATATGTTGGGAAGGAGATGATCGTTTGGATGGTTTTGAATGCTTTGTCTCTCCTTGTTTAAACTAAGCATCACGTCAATAGGAAGGCATGCGCTTTTGAGAAGAGTCTATAGGGGGGAACTTGGTGAGGTGAGAATGCGCCTTGTTTTGATGACTTCCCGGAGTGACTTGGAGCGCCTTTACAGAGACATAGATAGGTGATTGAGGTGAGGTGATTTGAGTGCCTTTGAGGACTGTGAGCGCCTAGGCCTCTTTCTGTGCCTTGAAGGTGAGTGTGTTTAGAGCAACCCAAATGAGCGCCCAAGCTACTTTTTGCGCCTTTGAGGAGATTGTAGTGCTTTGAAGAGTAAGTGCTTTAAAGAGTTCAAGAGTCCATTCTGGCGCCTAGGAGACTCAGAGTGATATGATTGGAGTTGCTTTTTGCGCCCAGTGGAGACAAATATGTTTTAGCGCCTTGGATACTTCAAATTAGGTGTTTTGAGCGCCTTGGATGACAACTTTTGGCGCTTAGTCTAGAGTGGGGTTATAAACATGAGTTTTGGCGCCTATGAGAGGAAACTAGCAAAGGGCGCCCAAACGTGGAGCAGATGAGCACCTAGAAGATGATTTGCGCCTTGGAGGTAGAGTGAGGACTCCTTGATGGAGAGAGTCTAAGAGTTCAAGAGTCCATTCTGGCACCTAGTTTAAATGAGTCCAAGGAGTTGCAGATGAGCGCCTAGTTTGAAACCATCTAGTTAAGCGCCTAGGAGAAAGTAATGCACCTTGAGAAGGTTGTTTAAAAGACAAAAAAGGACTTAAAAAAAAGCGCCTTTGAAGGGTCTGGCACCTAGAATGGATTTGTGCGCCTTATGATGAAGCGCGCCTTGGTGAGGTGAGAGCCAGATGAGCGCCTTGAGCTAGAAATGCGCCTAGGTCTTTCAGGAGCAATGAGACTAGAAGGAGAATTGGAGGCTTGAAAGTAAAACTTGTGCCTTGGAAGGATAAGAAGTATTTTGGCGCCTTGGGGTTGAAGTTGATCTAGATCATAAGGAATAAGCGCCCAGGCTTTGTGGAGCGCCTTAGCTACACCAGAGGAGGAGTTTGAGCGCCTTCAGTCAAATTGCATCTAGGAGGATTGAAGGTGAAGGTTTGAGTTGGTACTGCAAAACAAAATGAGATGAACCTGGTGGTGTTTGAAGGCTAATGCGCCTCTTGAAAGATGGATTAGCGCCTTGAACATATCAATACACCTTTGCACCTAGATTGTAAGATGTGAAATGGCGCCTAGGATTAAAGTGCGCCTTGAGGCGCCCAAAGAAACTAAGGCCATCAGAAAATGCGCCCAGATGGAGAAGCAAACGTACTGAGGAGTAAGTGCCCTAAGGAGTAAGCGCCTTCACAAGGAGTTAGTGTTGAAATGAGCGCCTCAGATACATTCTACGCCTAAAGGTTACAGAAGGTTTTAGCGCCTAGTAGAGGAGGATGAAAGGAACTAGTTTAAGCGCCTTGAAAAGATAAATGCGCCTTGAACTATCACAGAAGGAATGGTAATCTCTCTAAGTTGAAGGTGCCTTGGATAAAATTGTGCCTTATTACTATAAGCGCCCAAATGTATTAAAATTTTCACTTAGAGCGCCCTCCATGAAGAAGCTCACCTATTTTGGCGCCAAAAAAGGAGAAATTTAAATTTTAAAAATTGCAAAACTAATACACTAGGCCGACCTACTAGCTAGCCGTCCTCATTTAATAAAGAAGAAAATGCCTATTTAAAGGTGAGCGCTCTTCCTCTTCCTCATTCATTTGCAAATTGTTAAGGAGAAGGAGCAGCGAATCTTCACTAAGGAGCAGCAAATCTTCACAAAGAGGAGCGAAATTCATCAAGGGGGGCAGCGAATTTCCTTGAAAGAGGCATCAATTCATCTTAGGAGCAGAAATCTGCAAAGGGAAAGTCCTTTTTTTTTAGGCAGATCTGAGTTGTAGAAGGCTGATCTGTTCTAAATTCTGCCATTTCATACTGATTCTTTTGCATTAAATTCCAGAAAATTGTATTTCTAAGGCAGAAAATTGAGTAAGAGGTATGTATGATCACTTTTACTTTATTTAATTTCCTTGTACTTGTTTAATTTTGCAAATTTATATTCAGAAAATCAGGTAATGCTTCTATAAAATGACTTAGGAAATCTCTTTGTATTTGAAAGACTGAATTAAAACATGATAACATGATAATAATGATCTAGAAGACTCATAGAATCTATCGTTTCAATCTACTTACTCGAGTCTAGTCTTGCAGATAGATGGGAATGACGGCCAAAGAAAGACAAGTACTTATCAAGATGGATGCCAAGTCTAGCATACCGGAGTCCAAGCTAGAAACGCAGTTGAAGGATGTCGGCGACACCAACATGGGACACGTCAACTTGGATGAAGTGAGAGACTTCTTGCTCGCGATCACCAGGAACGAAGACATCAAAGCCATCGCGAAGAGCGGGATTGTACAAGCGGCTTGCTTTCCATCTGCCTTGCCAAGTACCGAGCTCGTGTTGGAATGTGTTCAACACTACGACAAGGAGAAAAGACAAATCATAGCCAAAGATGGAACTGTTCTTGCTTACCTGCAGAGGGAGGCTATCCAAGAGATCTTTAACATCCCAAAGGCGAAAGGAGTCTTCATATGCCCTACAACAGCTCAGAAGACGTTCGAAGGCAATTCAAAGGTCTACATGCAAGAGATCGGGAAGAAGTGGATGAATGATTCGTCGATGAAGATATACAATTCAAAAGACCCCAAGTATCACAAAGCTGACTTCAAGCAGGAAATAAGTTACTTGATCATGTTTCTGAATCGGGTAACAGGTAGGCCACAATCATCTACTTTCGAAGGATGGAATACACGCTTCTTTGATGGAGATCTGCAATCCTTTTGGGGAGATGACCTTTGAGAATCTGAAAGAACAAGTCCAAGTTTTCTATTTTCAGGAAAATGATATTACAGATGAGAGACTTGATAGTATATTCTCACTTGCTGTCCACCTTGGCAACAACAAAGCAAGAATAAATGATTGGGAAAGGACACTTGGCCTTTATTCAGTTGATGTGCTTGAAGCTGAAGGAACCATTCAAAATGTGCCAAGTGTACCTGTAGAAGAAGTCAAGCGAATAGTGTCTAAGTTTATTGAATGCCAAGCTTCTAGTGATGGATATTCACATGGGGATTCTTCATGAGATAATGATATATTATTTTTATCTTCTTGCGAGGCATGCCTTTGTTCCTTTCTTTATGGCCTCCGTCATTTAATAAAGATAGCATCTTTTATTTAATATAGCCAGCCTCCTGTATTTAATAAAGTTGATCTCTTTCATTTAAGAAAGAGAAGTTTGTTATAACTACTTGTGATGTGGCTTGATCTGGTCCGCTGACTTCGCCGATCAATCTTGACCCTTCATTCTTTTGAGGTCTATAAAAGAGCTCTTGTTGCTCTCATTTGTACGATTGGAAATTCTAGAATTGTTGCAAGAGCTCTCTGAGATAATAAAAGATTCATTGCCTTGGTGATTCTATTTGTGTTTCCGAGTGTTGCATGGTTTCAATTTTCAAGCGAATATTAAATTAGACTAAGTTTCTCTTTAAGTTTATGTTAGTTGATGAAAGGTTTCTTTATTGCTTTTTGGTGAAATCTATAAGTTCATACCATTTGCAGTTTGTGGCTCGTAGATTGCAGTGCATGGTTAGCCTGAACAATTGAACATCAATTTGATCTTTATGCTTGTTGAGTCTTTCATGAGCATAACTGATTTAAACATCTTGTATACCCCAGAAGATTGCACCTATCTTGTGTAGTTGTTTGTCTTGGCGAAGCAGGATTTGGTTGGATTTCACCTAAGCAGTAAATCTCCTTACATCTAGGGTTAGTTTAGTGTTTCTGAACCTTATATCTTTTGCCTTTTGTTTATTCATTCAAGTAGAATTAGGATCCAGAACATCCATTGTTAAATCATACGCCATCAGTTGCAGTACCTAGATCCTCTAGTGTCCACTTCCGTAGTCTTTGAAACAATAAGTCAACTTGAACAATTGTGTAAGTCCCTTTGTAGGTTAACAGTAAAATCATACTTAGTCGCTGAGCTTTCTCTTTTCAAAATCATCAGAAGGAACCTTGGAGTCATCTTGTTTGATCACCTAGTTCAGCATTCGAGAGACTTTGCTCAAGAGGGAGTCAGATACTTAGTATCTCACTCTAATTGTTGAGTTGTCCAAAAACAATCATCAACAGTACCAAGCAGAGGTTTTCACATGATCTGCAGGGCGCTTGGCCATAAAAGCGTAGCCCGTAGATTTCATCAGTTCAGGGTGCATGACAGAAGACGTCGTTGGAAGATATTTTGAGACAAAAAAAAGATATCGAAGAATAGACAATAGCCAGACGGCAAAAATCTCAAACCATGGAAACTAACTCGACAATCCAAACACGAATTTTGAGATGAAAATAAAAAATTTCTTCATACCTGCTGATGAGTCGAGGCAGATTTTTCAGGAGATGTGATTTGACAGAAGAAAAAGAAATCTGCGCTTCGAAATGATGATATGTGAAAGTGCTCAAAGTATTTCAAACTGCCAATTATATAAAATGAATGCCCCAGAACTGCAAAACTCAAATAACAATCGCAACCCTCAGGAGGAAGAAAAACGCGACCAACAGAGAAATGGCTCAGGACCCGTACGTCGTACGAATGTACGAATAGGCGAAGGAGGGAACCTACTATGATACCATGTTACAGAAGGTAACTGATCCTTTCTTTATTAAAGAATTCGTTGTATTTACAAGGATGAGCAGAAGCTCAATATATAGAGTACAAAGTGTAAAAATAGACGACAGGTTGTAAAAGATTACAGCTAAGAAAGGCATAAAACAAGAGATGAAAAAGCGACCATTAGATAAAACAAACGTAGTTTTAATAACATTACTGTTGGTTTTCATTCTATTGACTATAGATCAATTACATAGGATATAAATAAGAATGAGTTTGTTTGTGAATGGAATTACACTTTACAAAAATGTGCATTTCCTCATCCTTGACTTACAAATGCAAGTATTGGTAAATAAAACACCTAATTTCCAATCAACCAAATAGTTTAAAAACTGTAAATTTTGTTCTAAAGTTCCAAAATAGCTCACAAAATAGTTGACTATTTCTGATCATGCAAAACTGAAAATGTTTGGCAGTAAGACCACAAACTTCCTTTATGCTAGTTGACTAACTGCAGTTGATTAATTACCCTAAAAACCACCTAAAAGGCTAAATCAATAATGAAGTTGTCCACAACATAACCTATCAGAATCACTCACATTCTCATTAAAATACACTTGAAATGCAACTTGCAGCTATGACCCAGGTGGCAGTTCAGGACATAATTTGACAGAATATATCAAAAACTAGCAGGTCACCTTGCCACGACCATAACTTTGTGACTATTAGCTCTAAATGACCCCTTTTAAAAATTGTGGGAAACCTTAGGACGAATATAACATGATGAATGGATCGAGGGTACACGTGGTTTAACAATTCCAAGCACAACCGTAATCTGGGTTTTTTTATTGATTTTAGACGTCGGGGACATCTGGCCATCCCTAGGACAGTCGAGGGACGTTTGAGACATCCTCAACCATCCCGGGGACGGCCAGGCATCCCCTATTTCTTTACGCCATCCCCGATACAAATCTGTTGTTTCTGAAACATTTCCCCTATATCCTAGTTTGTTGGGGACATCAAGGGGACGTCCCCTGTCGTCCCCTGCCGTCTCAAAAACGTCACAAGGGACATGGACGGGGTTGGAAGAGCAGGGGACGCGTCCCCATGTACCCTTGTTAATGTCCCTTTTTCCCAACAAAATATAATTTTATTATTATTAATTAAAATTATTTTTAAACACTAAATTAATATAATAAACTAATGCATAAAATAAAATAAATATAAAATATAAAATTCAATTCAATTCAATTTGGGTGCCAAAATTGGGTCCTATTGTGACCAAATCACACATCACCCCATTGCAAATGGGGACCCCCTTTTTTTTTGAGCTCTGATGCTTTGCATTTAGTTTTGGATGATGTCTTAGGTTGGTTGCATGATGAAGTCAGTGGTTTATTTGAGTTCACAGTCTAGTTTCTAATTCAAGAGTCATTTGCTTTCGTTCTGAGACCAATCCTGATGTATGTTTGAGATCCTAAAAATGACTAAGTCTAGTAGCCTGATATCCTGAAAATCCTAAAAATTTGACTGAGTCTGAAATCTGGTGGATCCTCCAAATTCTATAATCTACATGTTAAATCCGGTGGATTCGAGACCTATCTCAAACATCCTGAAAGGATTATTGAAAAATATTTAAAGTATAAATCTTCCAACTTATACTTAAATATATTTTTCAATATACCTTGCCCTGAGGAACCCTAAAAATGGCTAAGTACTGAAGAAGGGCGCAAAATCTTGATCCAGTGCCCCAAAATATGAAGGGAGCGCAAAATCTTGGTCTATTGCGCCACTTTCAACCGGAGCACAAAATGATGATCCCTTGCACCCTAAGCAATGCGCCATAACCGATGCGCCATCATTTAAAGGTGATTTTACTTGAGTTTTTGGCATCTTTTAGGAAGAAATTAAGATCCTCAACCAAAGCGACCTATCTAGTGCGCCAATTTTGATGAGTTTCGTGAAGTTTCTTTCAAGTAATTTTAAGAGGATTCAAAATGTGGAACTAATGCGCCCTATCTAGTGCGCTCATTTGATGAGAGTTAGGCCAAGATCAAGAAGCAATCTAAACCTTCAGCCAATGCGCCACCTTATGGAGGAAGTCAGACTCGACTTCAATGACATCTTTTCATCAGGATTCAAAATGTTCAACCGGTGTGCCATGATCGAGGAAGTTTAACTTAAGTTTCTCGGCCTTCTTTTAAAGAGGATTCATAATCATGAAGCAATGCGCCAAGATGGATAAGTTGGATGCAAGTATCAAAATGCAGATTTCATGAAGTTTTAAGATGAGATCAATTCCTTCAACTAATGCGCCAGCCTTAGAGAAGAGTTTTATTTGAGTGTGATATTGTTTATCAAGGAGATATCAGAAGTCTCATTTGCTACACCATTTTGACGAAGGTAGGGTAAAGTTTGAATGATATTTTAAGAGGGGAACAAGGTCATGAACCAATGCGCTTGATCCAATGCGACAAGACTAAGGGGGGAGCAAAATTGTCATCTAATGCGCCTTTATCAATGTGCCCAAGTTGGAGGAAGTTGGTTTAGAGCGAAAGTTTTGTGAAGTTTTAATGAAGGATCCTAGACTCTCAACTGCTGCCCCTAATCTCATGCGCCACCTTGGTAAATATCTAATGAAGATCTAAAACACTTAACCAATGAGCCACCTCAGTGAATGTTAAAGGGAGATTGAAATTGCTATCTGCTGCGCCAAGAGTAAGAAGGTTTAAGTTTATGTTTTTTGAACATTTCAAGAAGATCAAAATGCTCATCCATGAAAATGAGGAATTAAAACACCCAACTGAAGCACCCTCATCTAGGAATCAACAATAAGAATTTAAGGTGAAATTTTAAGGAAGATCCTAATTCCTCATCTGCTGCGCCAAAGGAGAAGGAAGATTTGGTCTTAAAGTTTGAAAATAAGAAGCCCTCAAAACATGGAACTAATGCGCTATATCCATTGCGCCATTGTGGAGAGCTAGATAGAATGGATTTTGAGGCGATGATGGGAGAAAGGTCAAAATGTGGATCTCTTGCCCTTTAACCAATGCAACCACCTCAGGGTGAGGACGAATGCAAGTTTTAAGCCTCTTTTTAAGAAGCATTCAACATGTTGATCTCATGTGCCTTAAGCAATGTGCCATGTTTAGTAAGGAGAAAATGGAGGTTTTAAAGAGTCTCAATAAGAGATTGAAATGCCCAACTCAAGCGCTCCAACCAATGCACCATGTATGATGATGGATTTATATTAAGTGAAAACGGATGATTTTAAGGAAGATCAAGATGATGATGTAGTGAGCCTCAACTAGTGCGCCTTAAGTGAAGCAAATTCAACCCAACTCCAAAATCCACATCTATTGCGCTAACATCAAGAGGATTTGAAACATCTATCTAGCGCGCCCAAACAAGGAGAATCAAAACACTCAACCAAGGCGCCAATATCAAGAGGATCCAAAATTGCCAACCACTGCACCTAGGTTAGAGGAGTCAATTTTGGTTATTAAAATGCAATTTATATGCGATGGATAAAATTTTGATCTTATGCGCCATGGTTTAACTCATTGCTTGAAGTCATTGAAATATCAAAAGTGAAGTCAATTTGATGAGGAAGGATATTTAAAACATGCTGCTTATATGCTATGAAATACAATGTTATCAATTGTTTGATATGATTGTTTTCTCTGTTTTGCATGAGTGTGGATGGAGCTAAAGAATCACCTTCATTCAAGGAAGTCAACAAGTTGCCATCTTGGAGAAGACATCATGTAGTTGCTCCAAGTGATCACTTCAAGTTCATCATGTTGGAACACTTCATCATTTGCATCATCAAGCAAGGACATCCATCCATAACTTCGAGACTCTTCAATCTTCAAGTCCAAGAGAGATCTCCTACTCCATGTTATCAATGAAGAAAGCATTATTCACACTACTCTACATGAAGAAGCATCAAAGAAAAAGAAGATCAACTTACACCCTACAAGAAGAAATAACAAAGTCATGCAAATGAGTAACATCTATCATACACAGTTTACAAGAAGATGAACAAGGCAAGATCAACAAAGTATTCCCAAACATACAAGTTCATTCAAAGCAATCATATTGAAGACATTACAAGATGGTACAATTTGGGAATATGCCCACAAAATAAATTGAATAAACAGTTGGAATCCATGAGAGTTGCTAAGATGGCACCTACGTGGCATGTACATCATCATCAAGCCAATCATAGTTTGCCACATCATTCAACAAGTAAGAAGACAGAGAGGACGTCTATGTGGAAGATGCTCTAAAAGATTCCATCTTATCTTATCTTCTTGGAAAACGTGCCTTTATTGCCTATCTTATGTACTAAAAATAGCAATTTGTTGTAACAAACTGCCTTGTTGGCATGATCTGAGCCCTTGGTTATCTGGATTGATCTAAGCCTTTCATTGTAAATCTGGACTTCTATATAAACGATGTGTTGCCTCATTTGTAAATTCATTATATAGATCATTAAAGATTAGATTGTAGACAAGTAGGAGTAGAGTAGAAGAGACTCTTGAAATTCTCTGAGAGTACTTGAAGTTGTTGTAAATATTTCTCAAGATTAATGCAATGACATTGGAACTCATTTGGTGTTAAGTGTTGTCTTGTGGAATGACATGGTTTCTTGTATCTTGATGAAATGGAGAGATGTTTCAAAGTAGATTAGAAGTAGATTAGAAGCTCATTGATGTAATGTTTGTTGTATTGAATATTTGATCAACTCCTAGCTCATGCTTTTAACATTCATCACTGGTGGAGTGTTGCGTAAAGCTAGTTTGAGCCTCATCATTTGCTTAAGTTCGATTGTGAACGCTTGCGTCGTTCAATGGGTGTTTATATGAGCCTTCATGATTTGAAAACCATTCGCGTACCTTAAGAGATTGTACCAACTTCATGTAGTTGTAGGCATCCTTGGCAAAGTGGAGTTAGGTTAATTAAGGAGTTTTTCTATTCATGCATCATCATTACTTCATTGACCTTAGATTAGTTTCCCTAAACCCTATCTTTTTCCTTTTTTATTATTGAGACATTGTATATACTTCATCCACACTAAAGGAGAGATAAGTTGAATGAATGAAGAAAAATTCAGCGTAAGTCCCTTTGTGATCATTAGCAAGATCACATGTAATCACTGAGTTCATCCACTATGAATTATAAGAAAAGGAACCTTGGAGTTGTCTCGATTGATCACACCATTTAGCATTCGAGAGGCTTTATTCAAGAGAGAGTTGGATACTCAGTATTTTACTCTATTGTTGACTTGTCTAAAAACAATCATCAACAGGTCCTACGGGGATGATATATCTACAAGCTCATTGAAATGATTATGATTATGAATTATGTGGCATTTTCATCTGATTTTTCTAGTTTGAGATTTGCACAAGGATGCAAACCCTTGTCACAAATCATTTGAGGTAAGGACGAAACCCCGGACCTCTTCCAAGATTTTCATCTCAAGATTTGCACTTGAGCCTAAGTCCATTGAATTCAATTTAAGGCGCCATTAAGAAGGGACTAGCAACAAATCAAATCTAGTAGGCGCACAAGGCCATTCACACACACAGAAACCAATTCAATTCAGGTGAAGGCGTCATTAAGGAGAGATCAGCAGTCAACTCCATTAGACAAAGCACAGGATCAAACGCGCAAGGGAATACTTTGGAGAAAGGTGAATCGACATAGATCTTATCAACTTCTACACTCATCAGGGCAATACTTTGGAGAAAGGCAAATTGATATAGATCTTATCAACTTCTACACTCACCCACCTGGAGCTGCAGGATAAATCCGCGACCATACGTGCATAGACCATAATGGAGTTGAGGGATAATTGGCGAATCACACAGGCATGCACACCATTTGTTGGGCAAGTCTAATCGCTTCATTAAGATGCCTCCCTACACCCAGGCATGACAGACCAATGATTTGAGTACTGAGCTGAAGAAATCAAGCTAAGTGAATATAGAAGGTTGAGGACGAGGCATGGCAAGGTCTTCCCTTTAATGTAGAACTGTTATTTCTTACATTCTGAGTCCTTGGACAGATCGACAAGCACCTGAAACTTGCAGGTCAGTTTATATATGGATATATATTCAGAATATGTAAGTGAAATCACAGATGTAAATTGTACTGAGCTGAAGAAATCAAGCTAAGTGAATATAGAAGGTTGAGGACGAGGCAAGGCAAGGTCTTCCCTTTAATGTAGAACTGTCATTTCTTACATTCTGAGTCCTTGGACAGATTGACAAGCACCTGAAACTTGCAGGTCAGTTTATAAATGGATATATATTCAGAATATGTAAGTGAAATCATAGATGTAAATTGTTATTCTGGCCATATACAGTGACTGCAGACTTGAACATCTGATGGTAGTAATTATTTGTGCCAAATATCAGTGTTGGACATATTCATTGCTTGCAGATTTGAATCTCTGTTTGTTAGTTCATTAGTGCGAACTGTTAAATGCTGGTGGAATATATTGACTACAGATCTGAATATCTCTATGTTTTCCATTTAATTCTATATCTATGGTGATGGTCTGATTTTGGGGGTATCAATCCAATTGTACAAGGTTTGTTTAATACATTCAAGATTGACAGAGATCTGAATTTTTAACTAAGCAATTGATTTTGTGCAACTGATCATTATGAGTGCTAAAACAATTTTGAAATAAGGATGGATGTGCTGTCAGCAGACTGAAACCAGTAAATAAGTCTAACAGGGTGAAAATCTCACAAGGGATATTTCATTTGACTCACAAATTTTAATCAGTGTTTAATTCACTTTATCAAATGAATTAAAATTTACACGTTTATTAAAACAAGTAGTTATTTGGGCTTAGAAGATTGTTGAAAAATAATTGAACTCAAAGTTCTTGCTACCTTAATGGAAAAGAACCCCCACAAAACATTATCCGCAAACCTTAAATTGCATAAAGCTATTTAAAGACAAAGAACTAAACAAGAAACATTCAAACATGCTACCAATGGATCAAAAACTCCTAATGCTACATAATATGTTTCACATCAAGACAACCAATAACTAGCACTTGCAACTTCAGGGCTGCAAGGGATTCACCGATAGGAAGTTCAAAAGAACTTAAGGAGATTGGGATCAATCATTGGATCCTTCATGCTAATATTTAAAATGATAAAGAGTAGAACAAAGCTACTATGAAAAACTCATGTGGTCAATGATTTAACATAACATATAAATCAGTCAAAAGGGCACAACTTTCAATAGGGAAGGTAAATGTAACCATTAACTTCTAAGTACCAAGATATGGCCTTTTGGTCCTTCAAAGTGTCCTACCACCGCCTGAATCACCAAAAGAGTTCAATCTCCTGATTTACATAACATAAAAAAGATTTTCAAATTTTTAAAAATAACATCCTAAAATAACCAAACATGTAAGGTGCAGATTCATTCCACACAGCTTGGAGTGCATAAACTTGGAGTGCATAATCACCATAGCATACAATAGGCAACAGGAAATTTGAGCCTCTTTAGGCCATACGTTTAAGATGAAATTCACTATAAACAAAACACTCTTAAATACAAAATATATATATTTCTCAAATATTTGTGTTTATAGATAAAATTTATTTAAATTTTAGGGTTCTCAAAGACAAGACAAGTGAAATAATTCTTTAATAAATTAATATTACGGTTTAAACTTAGTGATTAGCTGGAGGGAGCCACCACATACTGCAATTATTTTAGATGCCATATCCTGCTGCTAAAGGCATGTCCATGGACCGAAAACAAAACAACATGTGAAGCAAAAAGAAGAAATGCATCACATAGAAAGGCTCCACAATGTCAATGTCAATTCGAAACCCATTAAAAGGCTTTGCCAAAAAACAAGACAGACTTAAATGTCTAAATTTAGAGTATAATGGCGCTTTTAGTCTTCTAAATCTCTCCTTACCGCTGCGAATTCTCGCATCTTCTTGCTGTTTGGATTTCGGTATTGTCCTGTAAGGCAAGCAATACAAAATGTAATGGAAACCCAAAAAAACAACCCAGCAACCCTTAAAAAAAAAAGAATAGAGAAAATGACTCAATAGTCCACAAACTGGCGGTGCCTGCGAACAAGCCCTTGTTATCATGGCCACACCCGATTGCCACATTTTGAACTATTGTGTTGCCGAATGTGAGCATCTCCGTAGCAAATCTCCCGGTGGAATGAGACCCGTCTCCATAAGCTACCTCATACACACACCCGCGGCTGTTGCAGCCGGACTCCTCTAGCTCACTGCATATAGTGGAACCGCACGAAATGGAGGTGAAGGAAGCTTTGCGTGGTTGGCACTACACCCACACCACGTCGCTGGCCGTGTCCATCATGTCGAACATCATATCGCCTCTGAAATCCTCAATCTTGGCCTTGCGCTCTATTCTTGTTTCTTTCTCCTTCCCCTTCAACTTCCTCTCTACCCGCCTATTGAGCACCTTCACCAAGATTACTTCCATTACTGCCAATACATTGAGTAGTTGAAGCGATCCTCAATGGCTCCAGTGATGAGCAAGCCATAGCTTTCAGGACCTTTTGTACTCCTTTCGAATTCCAGAAAATGCGGGTAGAAAAATGTTTTACAGTCAATGCCCATATAGAATTTATAGATTTTGATAAAAGATAATTTTCAAAATCAAATCAGATCAGATAGGGAAGATTTACTGCATTTACTGCGAAATCAAATTAGATAGGGAAGATTTACTGCATTTTCTGAGAATCATATCTACCGAGACATTTACTGCGAACTCGGTTTATTGCATTTAGATTTACTGCATTTACGGCGTGAGACAATTCCGAGCACTATGATGCTCACAACTAAAAGCCTATCGGCTAAATAGGAAAAGTTAAACCTTTAAATCCTGAAGATGTTTGTGTGAGGAAATCCACTACTTAATATGGCTTTAGGGTCTAAACTCTAAACAAAATCTACTGCTTTCTCATTTTCTTGAATTTCATGCTATGTTTTCTAGAAATTTCCCCATTTTAGTAATTCTCAATTTATTAAATAACATGTTTTAGTTTCTCATTGCAACATGATAGTTTCACAAACAAAAGCTCAAGACTAATCAATACCAAGTGCTAGTCGGCTAGATACTTTTATCAAGCTTGTTGCTCTTGCCTCTTAAATTCTCCTTTTCCTGCTCTGTTTGCCTCAATTATTGGCACACAAATTCTACTAAAATTTCTAATGAACTTTTTATAAGAATCCATGAGAACTTCTTGCCTCTAAAATATTTTCAAATGTAGGTGAATCAACAATTGCTTTCACCTTTTCTAGATCCATCTTAAAACCATGTACTAAGATTTCAAATCTCAAGTATAACAATTCTTTCTTCACGGAACTACACTTCTTGACATTGATCAACAAATTCTCCTCTCAATCTTCTACAATACTAATCTAATATGTTCTAGGTGTTCTTCCTTAGTCTTATTAAAAATATAAATATCATCTAAACAAACAATCAAAAACTTACCTAAAAATGGCTTCAATACCTCATTCATCAATCCAATAAATGTACTCGGTGCATTAGTCAACCCAAAAGTCATAACCAACCACTCATATAATCCTTCTTTTGTCTTGAATATTGTCTTCCATATCTTCTTCTCTTATTCTAATCTAATAATAACTACTCTTCAAATCTATCTTGTTAAAGTACTTCACTCCAATCAAACAATACATCAAATCATTTATCCTTGGTAATGGGAATATACACTTAATCGTGATCTTTTTTTTTTTTTAATTTTGAATTTTTATACATTCCCTACTCATCCTCTTTCTTCAGTGCTAGTACTATTGATACTGCACATGAACTCGAACTTTCTCTGATGAAACCTTTTTTCAATAATCCTTGCACTTGTCTATTCAACTCTTTATTTTCTTCTAGTGTCATTCTATGTGCAACAAAATTTCGCAAACTTGCTCTTAGAATGAAATCTATATAATGACAAATACTCTTCAATCGCGGTGATCCATTTCGCATATTATTTGATATTATGTTTCTGTATCCTGATAATGTAGTGTAATTATTGCACTTCAATTCAAAACTTTTGTACTCTAAAATAAATATAGTTTTTGTGCTCACAGTGGATATGTTTTTTTTCAAGTGGGAGAAGCCTTGAAAGTACACGCATACTATAAGCATGCTGATAAAAAAGGGTTATTACGAGGTTTGAAACCTTGTGGAGATGGACTTTGAAGACAACAGTATGCATTTTAGTCTAAGCATGAAGCTCATGAAAAGGAAGCCAACTTGAGAGGGAGATTGATGGATTTAAAAACATCATCACTCAGAGGTGCTTGGTGCAGCAATACGAATAAACTATAAGCAACAAGAACCTGCACATAGTGTTGATTAATTTCTTACTCTAACATTCTGAAAATGGTTTGATAGAATCTTATATGTTGTCAAGGAAATCTTTTAGGGCCTTTCAACCATTTCAATCAGTAGTTCTCATAAGAGTTGAAATGAAATAGTAAAATCAGCATGATCGGTTGATAGTTGAGTGTGACAAATATAGGGGCTACTGCCTTGTCTACATAAGGAATGAATAAAGGCACAGGTCAGCAGCTATAGTTGATGTAGAAGGAGAAAAGTCTAGTGTGGCCATCCAGACTCTGACATGGCACCCAATAAGGATATATCAAATTTCATGTCATAGTGTGGCACAGACCCAGGAATGTAAACAACAACATGAAAAAGTTAATACTTATATCTACAGAAGGTTTAAGAATCCAATTTGACAAGAAATATCATTGTCAGCATGGAATTGCACAACCAATACAAAAGAGCAGCTAGGAAATGAATGTGAGGATTCTGCATAACAATATATAGAATTATGTAGGCATTCGCAAATCTAAGAGTAGCCTAGAGATTCATTTTTTCAGTGTGGCATTGCATATATATCATGTGTGTAAGCTAATGTTCAATGCCTGCGTAACATATGTAGAAAAGAATCTAGCATGATATGGAATAACTCAAACCTTGGCAGAGCTTCTTAAATTGCGGGTAGCTATAGAAAAGTAGCATCGAATATGCAAGGGCATAGCCAAAGGCAACATAAAATCCAACACACATATATAGGAACCAACTTGGTATGTTAAGAGCTTGAGTGGTATTTTAGAATGGCATCAGATTAATAGGGGCTGTGAGGAATTTTAGAGGCATGCCAAACATATGTGCAAGATAAAAATCTAACATGGCAATCCTCTTTATATACCCTACACAATGATGAATAGCAGTGCATAATGTTTGAATTTGAAAGTCTCACAGTTTCATTTGAAGGCTGTGTGCAAGTTCCACATGCCGGTAAAGAGGCATAAATAAAGCTAATGTACAGGTGGAAAGGAAGCCAACGTGATGCAAAAGCCAGCGCAAGCCATATGAAACATGGCATTGAATATTTGAATGGCGTGGCAAATTCAAATTTGGTGCAGATATGTATGACGGCGAGCAAGGAAAATCTAAGAAAGTGGCCAATGTAGTTGGACATCCAAAGTGGCATCTAAATTTAAATATACAACCAAGCATTTGGTAAAACCAGATGGCAGTTGAAGAGTTGCATGGCAGTAAGATAGCCAGCATGGAGAAATAACGGCAGTGTCCAACAAAGAGAAAGGCTATCAAAAGATACCAAACAACCACCACTAGATTGAATAACATCGAACGATTGTCAAAAGAGTAAGAATGGATCTTACATTGTGTCAGACAAACTCTCTGAGCAACCTACAATCTTTCATTTGTGAATTCAACATCTCTTGATGTAAAGTCCCCTTCCTGTAATTCCCCTAAATCTTGCCCTAGAATCACAAGTTTAATATAATTAGGGTTACAACTTACCAATTGAATACTTTAAGCAAGATAATTCCTGGTTTAGGTCCTGCAATCAAGTTAGACAATATTGGAAATATAATTCATATGATCAAAACATATATAATTAATGTCTTATCTATTTAACACATAACTATTTCCATATTATATAAACTACACAATATCTATAATGCATAAGGGAAGTTTTAATCATAGTAGGATTTGGATGAAAAACATGATAGGTCCGCCCAAAGCTATCCATGCTAAGCCCAAGAGCACATATACCATCCCACTTGGCCCCAAGTGGCAGCCACATAGAAAGCCCATAGAGAGTGGCGTACTTAGAGGATACACTTGTATTTTCTTTCCCTATCCATGCTGTCTTATCCATCCCTCCTATGATTGAAAACTCCTTGAATCCATCCCACAGCCAATCCATGTGGAGATTGGGAAAAAAGCTACCATAGGAGGCCCGTAGATTCCTCTTTCTAAGCCCAAGGGCATTCACTTACCCCCTGGCCCCAGTGGGAGCCACACAGAAAGCCCACATGGAGTGGCGTACTTAGAGAGTAATCTAGTATCTGCTCACCCTACTGGCATTTTTTCCCTCCTCCTTATGATTGCTTGATGAGAATTACAAACACAAAATATATCTAGATTCGTAGAGATTATACAACAACAACTATATCATTAAACACAATAATCATGATAGAGCATACCACAATGCTTGCTAAAATATAAGACTGTTATATTTATAAGCAAATGTATTGACTGCTGATTATGCCCTTCGTCTGCTGAGTGCAGATATAATTCTGAATGTGTTCCTGATTCCTTTCTTCTTTTTATTCTGCTCCTACTCAGAAATATATTCCTTTTTATATCCTTTTCAGATGTATATCCTATCTTTACAATCACCTCTTATATATACTTTTCATATGTTGATGAATAGATACGTCCCTTCCAAAGGATGATGACTTCTCATGAATTGCAGCCCTTTTCTTTGTCTTCTACCACATACGCACCTCTTGTTAGTATGTAATCGTTGTCTATTAGTAATCACTGCTCTTTATAGCAAATCATACTTTTTGATTTTGTCTTATTCACTTATCTTTGTCTTATTCACAAAATCGTTGGATATCACTTGTTAACTGCTCCATGCCTATTTAAATATGATGCTTGTATTCCATTCGTAGCACACTTTGTTATTAACAAATTGCTCCACTTCAAATAATGATCACCGCTCATTTAATATTGATTGCTGCTTATTTAATATACATCACTGTCCTTAAACTCAGTCGCATCCCATTCACATCACAAATCCTCTATTAAATCTGCCTCACACTATAAGTTATATTACCTAGTGTTCGCATCACATCATAAGTCATATTGTATATTTCAAACTCGTTCCACATTTCTCCCTATTTGTATCTCCTTACTCATATTTTAAATAAGACATTATCTTATATGTGAGTGCTGCCATAAGGAGTCAACCATAGGGGGAGGGGACATGATAGTCCACCTCACCTAAGATTGCTTGTCCTCAAGCAATCACAACTAGGACACTCCTAAAGTAATCAATCTTCCTTGAAGAATGGTTGTTATTATACTACTAACAAGGTTAATTCTATCATCTAAAGTATGAGGACAATTACTCGTTCCACATTTCTCCCTATTTGTATCTCCTTACTCATATTTTAAATAAGACATTGTCTTATATGTGAGTGCTGCCATAAGGAGTCGGCCATAGGGGGAGGGGACATGATAGTCCACCTCGCCCAAGATTGCTTGTCCTCAAGTAATCACAACTAGGACACTCCTAAAGTAATCAATCTTCCTTGAAGAATGGTTGTTAGTATACTACTAACAAGGTTAATTCTATCGTCTAAAGTATGAGGACAATTTATTGTCTTATGTACCACTATCTCAACAACAAAACCAAGAGTTGGGAATTGATACAATTTGTCATTTAAGACAAGTTTTCTCTCATTTCATTACCTCAAGTATCCTAGGCTATGATATAAATTCTTCATTACCCTCGGTAGAAATCCAAAATGATAGAAAATGTTGTATCCTTCATCATGATGGAGAATGTGAGTGTTGTGAGTATCAAGATCTTACTCCTTGTGCACACCCACTTTTGCATTTGTGTAAAGGATCTAGATGTTTGAGTGACAAATTCCCTTAGATAAAGTATGTTTGATTTTGTGTAAACATTCAAACAAGGTTTGAGGCAAGTTTGTTTCTAATAAGGGTGTAATATAAAATAGCTTATAGGGTTTTTGTAACACTTAACCTAGTCAACATTTGTCCTACCCATAGGTAGTTAATTACATGTTATAACCTTCTAAGTATATATTTCCTAGACAATACTTAAGTACAAGTTCATTGGATTGATCAAGTCTAGGACTTAAATTTATAGGTTTACCCTAATATCCAATTCTTGTCCCAACTTCCAAATCAATTGGAGGTTATTACTCTTCTTTGACATATCCCCATGTTTGGTACAAAATTTATTTTCATATCTTGGGAAAGTATTGTTTTATTTTACCTAATTCATTTAAACAACATCAATTTATCCCAAAGTTTGAAAGGTGACAATGATCCTAGGATTTGTGGGTTATGGACCCGTAATGTAACTTAGCATAAACTTATGTCACAAATTTGGTATAACTTGATGTGTATCAAATTTATCTAAAGTACTTATGTGCCTAATACTGATGTCTTTGATCTTTAATCATGAATGAAGAGTTACTCTAATCAAGAAAAAGAACTTAGGAGAAGAAGACCCTTGGATTAAATGATCTACTCTAGATATTACATATAGAAGTGAATTTGGTCCACAGACAAAGTTCACTAGATCAATTTTATAGGTTACAAGGTAGATCATATGTGGTATGGACTGGACTGCATTGTTGTTGTTTCATTGAATGTGGAATAGATCACTTGATTGTACATTTGATCTTGTTCCAAAGGAAGGGAACAATTTATTCTCAATTATGTTCCTCCTCCATGAAGCTTGACAAATATGTCTTACGATAGATTTCCAACATTTCCTTTAAGATCTCTCAAGAGTCCAAATTTGTAGGTTCATAAAGAATTGAGTTGTCTTCATTACATTCTCTCAAAATGTTGTTTTGGCTATTAAGAGATTAACCATCCTAGGTTAAGATGATACCTCAGTGCACCTAAATCTCAAAGTTTGAAAGATAATCTTAATCCATCTTTGTATCTTTAGGTATGCTTAAGTTTTCGTGACAACTAGTGATGGCAATGTGAGTTTCTATTTGAGAATTGAAAGTTGAGTTATATCGTTAGATTTTATCCTTAACTATGTTGAGTTGTTATGATTGTTCCCTCCTTGGGAATCTTTTTGGATATTTTGATTGCTTGATTTCTTGAAGGATAGGTGAGTGATGATTGCTTATTAAATGTCAATGAGTTTATTTATCCTTATATCCATTTGGGGGAGTCGACACCCTTCCTAGTTAATGATTGAGAATAACACTTTACTTCCAAGTTGATTGATAGGTTTCTTTCCTATTGATAACTTTTTCACAAGGAAGTGATTTCCCTTTTATAATTCCTTGTTGAGGGGGTCATCGTCTTTCACATTTGAAGGGTCACAACTTTTCACATTTGGAATCACATCACTATTCTTGAGAACCTAATTTAATTCGCTTGAAAAATCACTTAAGGTTATATTCTCAGTTGAATTCTTCAATGATGTTTTGGATGTCTTTCTTAAAATTGCTCTCACTTTTATATCTCAAGTTTGAGGGAGTCACACTTTTTCACTTCAACAGTTACAACTCTTCATTATTGCATTTGGGGACTACTAATAATTTAATTTTAAATAAGTTAATTTGTTAGTGCTTCTCAACCCAAGAAGCGTTTGACAAATAAAGCTTTGATAGATTTGGCATTTTCATAATTAAGCATAAAGTAATCTTAAACACACATGGAGTAAACTTATTGAAGAAACATCAAACATGAAACTGTTGCAAGGTGTGGCCCTTGGTCTCCTTGTTCAGCGCTGCGCTTTGGTGGTTTGTGACAAGGGCTTAACCGCCTCCCGTGCTTGTTAAGTCAAGTGGTTGTATCGGGCAGTAACAGGTCGATCTTTTGGTGCAACGGCAACTAATAGTTGGTATCAAAGCCAAGGTCACGGGTTCAAACCCCGCACTTGCGCTGGGGGGGTTGTTGCAAGGTGTGGCCCTTGGTCTCCTTGTTCAGCGTTATGCTGCGGTGGTTTGTGACAAGGGCTTAACCGCCTCCCGTGCTTGTTAAGTCAAGTGGTTGTATCAGGCATTAACAGGTCGATCTTTTGGTGCAATGGCAACTAACAGAAACAACACATAGATATATGTAATACATGAAGCATACACATAAATACACGTGATACACATGAAGAGACCTAGTGTCTCAAGTTATTGCTTGGAACCTCTTTCGATATATGGGTCGTCGGCCAAACTCAAGTTATCGGGTAGACTTACTATATCGGCTGACCTTAGTAATGTCAATCCGAAGTCATGTGTCACACCGATGGATGTATCCTATCGGTGTGAGTCTGGTGATCGGAGAGACGTTGGAGACTTTGTCCGATGGTTGATGTCTCAGCGATGACCTTTTTCCTATCGGTGTGAGAACTATTGTCGGCTAAGCACTCTAATGTTACTCCGATGTTATCCGTCATACCGATGATGTTTGGCATTGATGTGAGAACTGCTATCGGCGGGAGTTCGAAGTCCTTGGCCGATGTATGATGTCTCACCGATGGAGCTTGGCGAAGCTTTGGGCGTCGGCAAGAGGATGTTCATCGGTGAAACTTAAAGTTCTCGGGCCAATGAACGGTGGTCACTCCGATGAAGGTTTTTTGTAGGTGTCGGCGAGACAAGGTCCATCAGAATAAGTGTTGATTGCTTCACCGATAGTGATGGTTACCCCGATGAGCCTTTAACTTGTTATCGTCGGCAACAAAATTGCCGATGATAGTCTTATAGTTGGTTGGCGGTTATAAACTGAAGTGTCCTCTGCGACTTGATACATGTGGGACTAAAGGTCTCGCTAGAATGCGAACAATTGTGATGGTTGGCAAGTAACTACGATGAATCAGTTGGTTTGATTGGTTAGGCCAGAAGTTGAGAAACGGTTTTTCTACTCTTGGAATCACATATAGAAATCTGATGATGTAGTCTGAAGTAGTAATTGATGATGAGATTCGAATACTTAGTTCATTCTGTAAATGTACAGTAAGGTAATGAACGGTGTATGTTTTGAGAATCGATACTAGAGCAAGAAGCTGGTATCTTTATTGTAAATGAATTTTTACTGTAATAAAGGTTGTTCTCTTGTGATGGTGGGTTTTTTACTCGAAAGAGTTTTCCCACGTAAATTTGGTGTCATACTCTGTATTTTGTTTGTCTATTTGGTTTCTCTCGTGTACTCATCTGAGTTATTTAGATTTAAAAGTTACTTGTTTGCACTGTCCCCTTGGAATTAGCATTTGGGAAGCTGTTTTCCGCACCTTTGCTTTCCTTACAACACAAAGTATACACGTAAGACGCGAAGCATGAAGCATACACATAAATACATATAATACACAAAGTATACACATAAATGAAGCATGAAGCATACATGTAATACACGAAGTATACGCATAAATGAAGCATGAAGCATACACGTAATACACGAAATATACACATAAATGAAGCATGAAGCATACACATAAATACACAATACATGAAGTATACGCATAAATACACGTAATACACAAAGTATGCATATGAATACACATAAGTCATGAAGTATACACATGAATACACATAAGTCACGAAATATACATATGAATACATGTAAGTCACAAAGTATACATGTGAAAGGCACACACCTATAGAAATGCATTATTGGCCTACTTAAGAGGAAGGCTCAATAATTAATCCTAATTAAATGATGGTTGAAGTAGGTTTGTCCCGCATGCTGGCAGGATTAAGGCTCTGATACCATTTGTAAAGTCCCCTTCCTGTAATTCCCCTAAATCTTGCCCTAGAATCACAAGTTTAATATAATTAGGGTTATAACTTACCAATTGAATACTTTAAGCAAGATAATTCATGGTTTAGGTCCTGCAATCAGGTTAGACAAAATTGGAAATATAATCCATATGATCAAAACATATATAATTAATGTCTTATCTATTTAATACATAACTATTTCCATATTATACAAACTAAACAATATCTATAATGCATAAGGGAAGTTTTAATCATAGTAGGATTTGGATGAAAAACATGATAGGTCCACCCGAAGCTATCCATGCTAAGCCCAAGAGCAGATATACCATCCCTCTTGGCCCCAAGTGGCAGCCACACAGAAAGCCCACATGCAGTGGTGTACTTAGTGGATACACTTGTATATGCTTTCCCTATCCATGGTGTCTTACCCATCCCTCTTATGACTGAAAACCCCTTGAATCCATCCCACAGCCAATCCATGTGGAGATTGGGGAAAAAGCTACCATAGAAGGCCCGTAGATTCCTCTTTCTAAGCCCAAGGGCAGTCACTTACCCCCTGGTCCCAGTGGCAGCCACACAGAAAGCCCACATGGAGTGGCATACTTAGAGAGTAATCTAGTATCTGCTCACCCTACTGGCATTTTTCCCCTCCTGCTTATGATTGCTTGATGAGAATTACAAACACAAAATATATCTAGATTCATAGAGATTATACAACAACAACTACATCATTAAACACAATAATCATGATAGAGCATACCACAATGCTTGCTAAAATATAAGACTGCTATATTTATAAACAAATGTATTCACTGCTGAATCTACCCTTCGTCTACTGAGTGCAGATATAATTCTGAATGTGTTCCTGATTCCTTTCTTCTTTTTATTCTGCTCCTACTCAGAAATATATTCCTTTTTATATCCTTTTCAAATGTATATCCTATCTTTACAATCACCTCTTATATATACTTCCATATGTTGATGAATAGATACATCCCTTCCAAAGGATGATGACTTCTCATGAATCGCAGCCCTTTTCTTTGTCTTCTACCACATACGCACCTCTTGTTAGTATGTAATCGTTGTCTATTAGTAATCACTGCTCTTTATAGCAAATTGCACTTTTTGATTTTGTCTTATTCACTTATCTTTGTCTTATTCACAAAATCATTGGATATCACTTGTTAACTGCTCCATGCCTATTTAAATATGATGCTTGTATTCCATTCGTAGCACGCTTTGTTATTAACAAATTGTTCCACTTCAAATAATGATCACCGCTCATTTAATATTGATTGATGCTTATTTAATATACAGCACTGTCCTTAAACTCAATCGCATCCCATTCACATCACAAATCCTCTATTAAATCTGCCTCACACTATAAGTTATATTACCTATCGTTTGCATCACAAGTCATATTGTATATTTCAAACTCGTTCCACATTTCTCCCTATTCGTATCTACTTACTCATATTTTAAAAAAGACATATTGTCTTATATGTGAGTACTGCCATAAGGAGTCGGCCATAGGAGGAGGGGGCATGAAACTTGAAAATTCTAATGAAAAAATTACAGTTCATTTCATTGGCTGGAGAAATAGTGAAGTGGTAGAAGTGGGCCCACATTTTCATATGTATAGGAAAATATATAAATAAGGTTTCACAGGAGCTCTAGACAGTTCTTCTGCCAGCGCTTAATTTACTATACGATGCCGCTCCAGCAACCTACTAAGGGAGAAAACAAGAAGGATGAAATCAAGCACCTTCGATTTAATTTTTATTTTATTTTTAAACTAAATAGATGCTTAAGCTAAAGAAATGGCACAGCTGATGTTTTTACCTTCCAAATGTATCAATCACATTCTGCACCACAAAACTACCCAAACTAACAAATCCATTACAACAAGATCAAGCAACAGCATTTTATTTTCTTTCTTCACATTAATTGTGAGCAAATGGTATAAAGTTTTCAGGGCAGCAAAAACAGAGTAGACCTGAGGATGCCATTAAGAAAAATATTTACCCTTTTATTTCTAGTAAAATGCAACTTGAAATTCTAGACAGGCGTTTTATAAAGCACCAAAATTCTTTATTTGAATCTTTGAGAGACAAATGACAGATTGATGCACCAAAAACTGGAGATGCATACCCCAGGCAGGGTTAAATTTTTAGGAGACGTGGAGGCAAGTCGAAGATGGGAATGCATGTTGGAGAGATCTCTTGCAGGCAGTGTATGTTCCACAACTCTTCTTGCCACTTCAATGGATGTCTCTTGCTAAAACAAATAAAAAAAGAAAAAAAAAAGTATATAAGCCAAATGGTCGAAAGACCCAACTTAAGGTCTTAGACGCTCTGTACAGACATAACCCCTTCTCTGATTTCAAAAATGGCAGCCACATCCCTCTAGCCTTGCCCACATCTTCTAGCAACTATGGTTCAACATTATCCAGCTCATTTTCAGGTTTTTGAGATGAAAATTGAGCCCTGTTGGGTACACACTCTGTGTTAACAGAGTAATTTTAATGCAGACCAAAAGCAAGGCAAAACTCGAAGGAAGCTCAGAGTGACTTTTGACCCAAATTTATAAAAACACCCCTCTCAAAGGGCTTCTAAGTCAAATGGTATTTTAGGCTTGCAGAGCACTCCACGAATCCCCAGTAGATTTTATTGTTTACTAATTTATGAAGAAAAATAGATCCCATAAAGGTAATAGTTACAAAACTGGAGTTCAAGCAGAAAAGAGGGATAGCATAGAATAAGGACTAGTTGCAGGCCAACATTAAGATTCAATAAAGATAAATTTTAGGTACTAAATTCTACTAATGTCCCTCATCTATTTTAATAAGAATGGTGGAAACATTTGGATGTGGCCCGCTCCTACCTGAAAAACCCCTATGACATACTCAGGATATCCACGAATCTTCAATATTGAGCTGCAAAATAACTCCCAGAGATTCTTGTGGAGGCAGAGCATAAGGAGTTACCAATTTCAGAGGCAATTTCTTTTATAATGGATGGATAACTAAATTAATCACATCAGACTTTAAAGTTTAAAACACCTAAACAGAATTCATATCAAAATGGGTGTCCCTCAAATCCCTTTGAGGTAGCACTTTCTATTCCAAAAGACACAAAAAGAAACAAAATTGGCCCTATACCTATTTTATTTTCAAATTGAGATCAAACATTTGACTCAGAGGCACTACATAGATATCTGTACAATCAATATTCGCCAAGGACATTCCCTGGACTCTTTCAACTAAAACAATCTAATAACTGAAAACATACCCTAAAATTTTGGGGTGAAAATTTGATACAAAAACTAAAATCATCCGTTAGAAGCAACGGCAATATAGAAAAGACTGCTTAAAGAATCAAGATATGGAAAACTCAAGATGAAATCGACAAAGGGCAGAGATGAAAATTATTGAAAATAGTAAGGGATTTGGAAGACGCTCTATGTACCTCATTGGCAATTAGATTCACAATTGTTGACATGATCTTCAAAATTGGTAGCCTCTAATGCAGAGGGGAGCTCAGCCAACTTCTGGCGAATGGGATTCTTTTTCAGCAGCAAATATAAATATGTTGTTTAGTAACAAAATATCGAAAACTCAAGCTGAAATCAACAGAGGGAAATATTTAGAAGACACCTACCTCATTGGCAATTAATTTCACATTTGTTAACTCCTCATCTGGAAGCCTCTGATGCAGAAGGGAGCTCAGCGAATTTCTCGCTGAGATTCTCTTTCAGCTGCAAATAAATATATGAATGGTATTGTTTAGTAAGAAAATATGGAAAACTAAAATGACATCAACAAAGGGCACTGTTTATACCGGCTAAGATCGAAGTGTAGCTTATCTCCTTTTTGTCTTCAGAATTTCATCAATAAGTTAACCGATTACGAGAGAAGGGGCAAGAGACTACTGAAGAGCCTCCCCTTTAAGAACGATTGGTAACCGTAAGAGTGAAAAACGCAACTCCGAGGAAAGCATGTTAAAAGGTCCCCCAAAAGCAGCCGGAAGACAAGTCGTGTCACGTGTGCTCCAAAGGCTGCCTCGAGGCTTCCTCACTTTACTTTTTTTTCTTTCTTTTCTTTTCTTTTTTTTTTTAACTAACATATAGGAGAGAGGGCCCCATAGAAGGTCGAGCTTTTATATCTGGTATAGGAGTTGATCAAAGTGGGGCTAGCAGTTATTTTTTATTGGTCCAATTAATATTAAAAATATTTCTAAAAAGAGCACAAATAGGCACCAATCAATGTACACATCATTTTTTTTTTTCATATGTATTTTATTAATCATATCAAGTGGCATACACAAATGAATTACAAAGATTTGCAAAACATAAATGCAAGTGACATGATTTGTACACATAAACAGGTGAATCCAACATAAAACAAAATGATAATATATAAAGTTCATATTAAAAATCACACAGTACTTTCTTCCAAGAGGACAAGCAGCGATCAACCACTACAGAGTACTTTTTTCATTTACAAAAAACATTTTTAAACATTAACATTAACAAGTGTCCCATCAAATATCAAGTTGCATCCCAGAATAGTTTCATATTTTCCAAAGTTGGAGTCCCAAATAAAAACAACAAATGCCCAAGTGTCACATCCAACAAGTTCATCCACTCCATAACTCCTCCTGAAGTGCACTCCATCAACTCAAATATGACCAACTACTAGTCCCTTCAATAAAATACCTGCAAAATCAACACACTTGAAGGTGTAAGGCTCATTAAACAAGTCGTCAAAACAAGACGACATAAATTTATTACCCTAGCCCAAACAAGCATTCAACCAAATCAATCAACTCTTTCATTTAATGAGACACAATCAAAGGGTTAAGGCTCCCCAATCAAGTCGTTAAGAAAACATGACAGAATTCAAAGACTTAAAACCAAATAAGCATTCTACCAAATCAATCACCTCTCAAATTTAGTATCAAATTCAAATTTATAGGCATCCATCAAATCATTCAAATGAATCGATCCACACAAAACTATTTGAACCAATCAAATGAGAGTGCATAGATCACTAGCATTTCGTTCCTGATATTCTTACATAAACCCCATTTTTTCTAGTTCAATTTTCCAACATACCATACAAAAAACCCTGAAGGGTTCAAATTGGACACTACTATAAACATTACTATAAGTTCACAGTAAATGCCTATCCTTATGAATGTTAAATGTATGTTGTTTTTGCTTCCCATGTATGTTGTTTTGGTTTAAATTGTATGCTTTTTTTTTGTTTAAACTGTATGTTGTTTTGATTTAAATGTATGTTGTTTTAATTTTAAACTATATTGTTGTTTTGGTTTAAAGTGTTTTAGTTTAAAATATATGTTGTTTAATGCGAGCGTGTGGGAAATAAAGGTGGCGTTATGCTCACAAAATGTTGTTTGGTTTAAAATGTATGTTGTTTAATGCGAGAGTGTGGGAAATAAAGGTGGCGCTATGCTCACAAAATATTAAGGAGGAGATCTATGAAGTATTACACCGTAATAATTATTATATACACATAAGTTCTTTACACCTTCAAAGTATGTCATTATAGAACTATTGCATATTGTAAGCTTATGACAAGATTAAGTCTTAGAATAACTCCATTTTAGTGGCATGAAAGGCGAACTATTTGTTAGTAGGGCCCAGAATGCATGTTTGTTAGTGGTGAATTGTTTTGCATTATATATTGCTTCGGCTAAAATGCATCTACAATAGATTGTTTCAATTGAGTCATCCTACTCTCAATCATTTGCCTCTCAGCCTCCTATCCTTCTTTGTTTAGCTTTTCTAAAGGATAGATTAAAGATGTTTGCCTAGCTAGCACTAATTACTTCTATAAATATCCTCTGACTTCTACCTGAACAGTTGAAATGGAAACAACCATCTATGTAATCACAAAGGCACTACCATCAGCAAAGAACAAAACACTCTAACAAGCTTCCCTACAACTACCTGGACATTCTAACAAAACACTACATTCACTTTCAGATGTTGTCATAGTTTATTCATATAGTGGTATTCACTTTTAGAATGTCCTTTTATAAACATAGTCCTTTGTAAATATAGTGTTTTGTTATTCATGTAGTGTTCTTAAATTCTACAGGCATTGGATATTCACTTTTAGATGTTATGATACCTTAGCCTTTTTTAACAACTACCTACTTAGCATGATTATTTATGTGCATAAAAGTCAAATCAAGTTGTGCAGCAGGGTTGTTAAGAGTTGTTATTCCACAGTATTCAAACAAGGGTAACCATAACAATTACATTCTGTAGGAATTAAATTATAAAACTTTGAACATCTAAATGTCAAATTGTAAACATCACATTACCAATCTTTCAACATCTAAATGTCAAACTGTAAAATCAAACATAGAACATCACAAATCTTATGTTCAGAGCATCACTGTGAACTCTCCGACTGAACTTACAAAATCAAGTTACAGACTGCAATTACAGAGATGAAGAAAATGGTATGACAAATGTTGTATTGTTTGTGAAATATATTATTAAATTGTTGCTCTTCATTGTTAACTTGCTGCTGAGAGTTTATACTGTCAGCCTCACTACATGCATGCCCGAGTAAACATAATTTCTCTACTTGTCACGTACAAGCCCAAGTAGAACATGATAGTTAGGTTGCACCACCCTGTAGGCCTCTCTCCTAATCAACACAGGTTGGTGGGATGTCCAGTTCAATGCTTTAGGCTCTTTATTTATTTAACTTTGTACTAAAAAGATTCAAAAGATTCTAGATTTTAAAATGGGTGTTCAAATGTGTTTGTTCTGATGTGCAGATGAAGAACAAAGCTCAAATGCAAACCCGTTGTGGCACCAAGAGACTAAAGACAACCATGCCTCCATAAAAAAGAGGAGTTGGATTCCCGCGAATGAAGACACTCATGTTGCTAATAAGAGCAGTCATCAACCAGCTAAGCCAATTATTCAAGTCAATGCAGCTGCTAGAAGAAAGAAGGCTTCAATTCATCAGGAGTGGACGAAAGAGGATATGGAATCAACACTAAAAGATGTGGAGGATAATGTCATGTCGACAAGGAGTGTAGCAAAAAAGTGGGGAATCCCTACCACAACGCTCAACAACTAGTTAGGCAGTTTAACATGAACATAAAAAAGGCCCTCCTATAACTTGATAGTAGTTGAAGAGGGTTTAAGAGTGGAATGGTGTAAAGAGATGGTTGCAATGGGCCATGGGCTAGAGATTATTAATCTCAAAGCAGAAGTCACGCAAATTTGCCAAACATGACCAAACCCATTTAAGGATGGGATACCAAGTGAATCATGGTGGACTATATTTAAAAGGTGTCATCCTAAATTGACATTGAGGACAGCAGAAGGCCTTGATAGAGGTAGAGCTCTAAACCTTAGGTCTATAGTTTGTTGCATTCTACGAGACATTGTCCAAAGCGTATGAAGCCAACCCATATGGACCACATAGAATTTGGAATTGTGACGAAACTGAAATTTAGGTAGGTAGAAATGGAGCCATGCAGGTGTTGGCCAAAGAGGTAGCAGAAGTGTTTCATACATCATTTTGAAGAGCAGGGAATGGATAACAATTTTGTGATGTGTTAATGTTGTCGGACAAAGCATGTACCGGGGTTCTATCTTTTCAAAGGTAAAAAGGAACTTAAAAATTACATTACTAGTTGTGAACTAGGTGCCATGGCTACTCAATTCCATGCTTGGATGATTAAAGAGATGTTTATAAATTGATGCATCATTTTGCACGATCAGTTCTAGGTGGTGTATTGTCAACAAATAGGCACTTGCTGATATTTGATGGCCATGGAAACCATGTAATTGTGACAACCATCCAAGAATCTAGGTCTTTGGGTATTGATTTCCTAACACTACTAGCACAAACCTCACGTAAATTAGAACCATTGGATGCGAGTGTATTTTTAGCATTTAAATCATACTTCAAATCAAAAAGAGCAGTGTGGATGGCAAGGTTTCTAAACATAGAAATAAAAAGAGTAGAATTGGCAGAATTGGGCAGCAAGTCATTTCATAAAGCACTCACTATTTCAAACATCAAAACTAGATTTAAAAGAATATGTATATGGCCCCTCAATCCAGATGCTCTAATGGAGGACATGCACACCAATGACACTTTTCAGTTCAACATGCATTATGATGCTCTGCAGTGCAAAACATCCTTAGTCTTTCTGGGGTTAATGTTGCACAAGTGGAAGTTGCCAACACATTGCTATTAGGCCTTGCAGATGTTGATTTACATCCTACAATAATAGACATAGTGGGAGAGGAAACTATGCAGGATTCAAATCAAAGCACTTTTCATGATTCACCTAAACCTACGGTGGGGGGTCAACTGCTTGTTGACATGGCTGAAAGTCAACAAGAACAAAGCCTAGATGGACTTAGCCCTATGTCTCATCCAAGCCAACCATCATGGTTGGTGGAGGGAGCCATAAATTTGGGAATTAATTTGTATCCCCAATAAGAAGGAAACACATTTTCTTCACCTCTCCACTGCCCACGTTGAATGTACCTAAAATGGAATATTACAATAATGAGTGTGGAGAAGCTGATGGTGGAGATATTACAGATTTGAGCCAGGATACTGAGGCAATTTGCAATGAAGCTGAACATACCATTCATGGAGATTCCAGCCAATCATTGGGTTCCCAATACAATTCACGCATCAACAAGTTCCTTAAACTACCCATTCACATTGTGAAGGAAAGACCTAGGACTATAGAGGATGGTGGAATTCGGTTGAGCCGACTGTCCCAACTATTAACAACAGACAACTACATGAACACTTTACTGCAACAAGAGCAAAGGAAGAAAGAAATTGAGGATATGAAACTCAAAAGAGACAACAAATTGAGGATAGAAAGGTAGCTTATGTTGTTGCAAGAGAATTGAAGGATCAAGCCAAATTAAATAGAGATGTTGCATGATTGTAAGCAAGAGAACAACAAAAAGTTTTACAAAGGTAGGAAAAGGAGCAAAAAAAGGAGAAAGAGAGGATTCAAAGGGAGCAAGATAGAAAGGAAAGAGAGCTTGAAGTGGCAAGGAAGAATCTAGAGAGACAAAGGTGTTTAAGCAACCCTCTAAATCCTTTGCCAGAAAATCATGCATTATTTAGGGAGATGATGAACATTCGTGTCCTTATCTATCCTATAACTCTAACCCCGTCCCATGTGAGCAGCACTCAACTTCTAACTCTAACCCCATCCCATGTGAGCAGCACCCCACTTCCAACTATAATCCCAACCCATGTGAGTAGCACTCAATTTCCAATTCTAACCCCATCCCATGTGAGCAGTACTCAATTTCCAACTCTAACCCCATCCCATTCAAGCAACACTCTAACTCCACCACCAAGGGAGGAGAACATGGCTAGGATTAATTTGTCAAGTAGCTAGGCAACAACAAGCTATGTCACATTGAGTCCACTTGTTTTTCCACCATGATTTGAATGAGATTGGGAGCAACCAATCATTGTACACAAACAAGTTTGAAATTGCAGCCTAGGGAGGCATTTTTTTGCATTTTATACAACCACCATTTTTATTTTGGCTTATATTAATGAAAGAGGATTTCAGATCTATGTTTGGCATATGTCAATTATATGCATTTTTTAAATATCCAATGGTCAACATAAAACTTGTTTGAGTATAATCATATGTTGAGGGCATGATAGTGGTGCAACCTAACTTTCAAGGTCAACATGGGCTTCACATTCTTTACTATTTTAGATGAGATTTCTTCATTTTAATCATACACATTTATACTCAAACATGTGTGCAATGAGGTGGACACCCTAAATATTTCATTTGGAGGTGTGAACCGTGTTTTTGCCATGTGGACGACGTGTGCTTTTGGCTAGAGCAAAATTCCAAGCATTTTTAAATGTTGACCGATGACCGGCCATAAGGAACCTCGGTGGCGGTATGTTACATCGTGGATGGTGCTCAGCATGCCATGTGGCATGTGAGCATAGTGCCACCTTTATTTCTCACACTCACGTATTAAGACTACACTTTTGGCTCATTCAATTTCATGTTGACGCATATACTACTCTGAAGTCTATTAGTATATAGATTTGTCACTAAACTCTATCTTCTCACACCCACATATAATGACAAACATACTAACAGTTGAGTTCATTTGCAATTGTATTTGCAATGTCTCTCTGCATTTTTTACAAGGAGAAGCTACCTTTGAAAGATCTGAAATGAATGAATAAAGGGATATGCTTTTAACCATAAAGCGGAAAGGTGGTGCTTTTAACCAAAAATTAGAAAAGGCATTCAACTCAAAGAATACTTAAATAAAAGAGGAGCACAAAGACTCCCTTCAACAACATTCACCACTTTAATAATGTTCAATGATATAATCATCACTAGAATTCTTAACCAAAAGAGAAATAATTCACAACAATGAGCTTTAAATAAAGATTTCCAATTCTTCCAATATAAAACTATAATTCAAAGAGCCGACACATTCAACATAAGAAGAATGTTACATACATCCACTGTAACACAAAGTTCACAATATTTGTCTGCAACTCTTCAAACTTCATTCATATATTGAAAAAAATGAAATAAAGTAAATAGAAAAAGTGACCATTCAACAACACAAAGTTTGCCAAAAGATCCTACTAACATTGACAAGCCCCACATACATAGCCTTTTCTTAAGAGAAACTATCTTTAAAATAACATATAACGGCTTCTTGAAATTAAGTCGATTAAAACATAATTAAAGATTTACATTTTTATGGAACCAAGTTTCAAAGCTTTAAAAGAAAGAGCATAAAACAAAGAAATATCCATCATGTGGCAGCATCACAACCTTCCCCCTGAACCACTTCATCTCCCTTCTCTTGTTCCTCAACACCTGACAAATCCACCTATGGCCTCATCATCACCTTGTAACTCCTAAACCTAGAAATTATTGGAGTATGAATCTTCCCACTTGGGCTAAGAGTGATGTGTATTCAAATTTTCAACATATTGATTACTCTTTCTACATCCACCATCCTCTTGTTGACATCATCGATCTCATTTATGAAATTCTCGAGATATAGTACCATGTGACCAAGCTTTTCCAAAGAAGTGTCATTTATGTTATCAAAACCAGTCAATTCTTGACTGAGCATCTTTTTGAAACCTTGTTTAACTTCTTTCACATCGAGCAAATTCTCTCTGCTATCATCAAGGATTTCAACCTCCAAGATCATACAATTATTTTTAATGGCCACCTTGTCACCATGATATTGATTCAAAATATTTCTTATTTCACCTATAAACTATTTGAACACAAATAATTTCCACTCAAAAGCATCCATCCAAGAGATTGAATTGTTCTCCTCAATTTTGTTCAAAAACTATTCAGCCACCAATATGCTGGTATCTATTTTTTTCATCTCCTGCACCTCCTTAGATACTTTTAGCAGATCACTCTCATACTTTTTGAAAGCATGTAACTCTACAATTAGCTCCTTTCTTTTGTTGGGGATATACGTATACAATTTCATTGCTTCCTCAATATACAATAAACTATTAATAGTGACCTTTTCAATCCATTGTTCAGTGGCTTTAGCCATATTTTGGTATTTCTTAATTTGTTGTAACATTTTGCCCGATCTACTCCAGCAATAGGAACACCTAGAGCCATGTCAGGAGGCTAAGAGGTAGCATTTACAATTGACTGAATAAATGAGGTCAAAGCATTCACCTGGGTTTGCAATCTCACATTTTCTTATTTTTTTGCTTTAACTCTCTTAGCCAACATTCTAACTGAAAACTTAGCATGGTATATATATCATTCTACAGTGGGGGGGACCCATATCTACTTTGCTCATATTGAAATTAGCTTCTGGAACACTACGTTGAATCTTTATCTCCAATAGGGTCAACAATTTCAAGAATTTGGTTCCCAAAAGAAGAATCCATCACTACCCTTGACATCCTTTTAGCCTTTTTAGGCTGAGGGCTAGTTTGTAGTAGTTTATGTATAGTATCCACATTTACATCCATCATAGGGATGTATCTCTTCTTCATTTCCACTGCTTTCTTAATCCACGAAGGAGATGGTAACACTGCGTTGTTACTGTTGACATTCAAGGTAGTATTTTTTTGTTGGTTTATGGTGCTAATTGAAGGAACTTCATTGGAAATAAGGGAAACTAGAATATCAAACAAAGTACAAAGGTAAGGTAAAGTTGTTGAAGTTCACTCAATGACTTAAGTCACTCAACTTCCTCCAAGAGATTTACAAAGGTGTTTGTGTTTACAAGCCTACACAAGGCTAATCTGGGAATCAACTTAGCCTAGGGTCACCTTTTGATGTCATCCACTCAGACTACTCAACACTCACTTTGGGGAGTCACATCTCAACCCAACTTAGAAGCACAACCCACCTTCAAGAGCTCAACACCTACTACCAATACCTATACCAACATGAACAACAACATCCATTAGCATACACTTACCTATGACATGCATGGAACTAGGTCACTGACCAAGAAACTAACATTCCACTCCTAACAAAACAATGGACAGCAAATCTCTATATGACTGTCTTTTGACAATGCCAAGAAAGCTTATTCCTTGTAGTTATTATGAACAACTAAATTGCATTAACTCCTCTATCACCAAGGATCTTTACACCAAACCCAACATATACCTACCAAGGACAGGAGATCACTGACACAGTACATACTACTGTACTTACTCTGACAGAGACAATGACTGTCATAGAGAAACAACATTTCAAGAATGTTTAACCTTGTAGTATATGGGAAAAGATAAACCAATCCTAACTCTTATAGACTCCAAATGACACTTACCTTTGAATACACACTCCAAATACTTGTATTAAATGTATACCATTCATCAAACTTGTAGACCGTACTGTACCACCACGTGCAGGAACAGCAAACTGTATTTCTGTCAGCAACTGCTATTTTTCTTCTAAAAGACAATCTAGCTTGAGATTATGGGAAAGATGTGTATCAAGGATCCCTTGCCTAGATTAGTAGGGCTCTTGTATAGGTCTACCTTCTTCCAAAACATAGAGATCAACCACCATTTGATCAATCTATGACTGTTCTTGCACTTTCCTGTCTTCTGCCTTTTCAAAACTAACTAGTCACTGTCTTTTTGACTAGATAGCAGCATACCAACCACCATGGAGGAAGGAGAACCACCATACAAACATCAAAAACATAAAAACTACTTTGTCTTCCTCCATCCCACCAAGAAATGGGCGACCACCTTCAGAGGACAGGGAAGAATGTAGCATTTTGTCCAAACCCTAGCTGTGGAGGGTTAAAAAAATAGTTTGCAAACAATGGAATCAAACAAAGCAATGAAAATGTTTCAAAAGCTCTAAGTGAATGTAAATGAAAGGTGATTCAACCTACAACAACATTTCCCAGACCATAGATCTCCTGCTGTCAGTACCAGGCCGTACAAGAAGGTTGTTTCAACAAAAAAATAGAAAAATACAGTTTTTTTCCTTAAAAGACTCCTCCTCTCCATTCATATATGGCATGTTTATACAAACTAAAGTTTATAGGAAGTTTCCCAACGTTTCCACTTCCTATTCTATCCATACAACTGCCCATGAAGGCAGTAAATCGATGGAAAAATAGCTTTTCTTAAAAAAACTCCAAGTTTTTAAAAGAGAACTCCTAGAAAATAGGTCTTATCAAACACTCTAGTGGACTAGTCAAATAAAATGGACTAAGTCCTTATTACAAAGTATGAAAATGGCTTTCAAAGCCTTAGGGATAACCAAAATAACATGAAGACAAATAAATAGCCAACAAAATGACTAAACTAGGGAGCTCCTGCACCATTTTTGAAAGCATGTAACTCTACAATTAGCTCCTTTCTTTTGTTGGGGATATACGCATACAATTTCATTGCTTCCTCAATATACAATAAACAATTAATAGTGACCTTTTCAATCCATTGTTCAGTGGCTTTGGCCATATTTTGGTATTTCTTAATTTGTTGTAACATTTTGCCCAATCTACTCTAGTGATAGGAACACCTAGAGCCATGTCAGGAGGTTGAGAGGTAGCATTTACAATTGACTAAATAAATGAGGTCAAAGCATTCACCTGGGTTTGCAATCTCACATTTTCTTGTTTTTTTACTTTAACTCTCTTAGCCAACATTCTAACTGAAAACTTAGCATGGTATATATATCATTCTACAGTGGGGGGGACCCATATCTACTTTGCTCATATTGAAATTAGCTTCTGGAACACTACGTTGAATCTTTATTCTAATAGGGTCAACAATTTCAAGAATTTGGTTCCCAAAAGAAGAATCCATCACTACCCTTGACATCCTTTTAGCCTTTTTAGGCTAAGGGCTAGTTTGTAGCAGTTTATCTATAGTATCCACATTTACATCCATCATAGGGATGTATCTCTTCTTCATTTCCACTGCTTTCTTAATCCACGAAGGAGATGGTAACACTGCGTTGTTACTGTTGACATTCAAGGTAGTATTTTTTTGTTGGTTTATTGTGCTAATTGAAGGAACTTCATTGGAAATAGGGGAAACTAGAATATCAAACAAAGTACGAAAAGCACTATCTTCACCAAGCAACTAAAAATAGAAGAATCGTTACCTGGAATAGGAGATACAGGAGAGGTAACATGGTCCGCTTGGGGTTGTTATAGAGCATCCAAGTCCTTTTATACTTCTAACCCTTTAATCTCGGATCACTATCCTATTCACATATAATTTTTTAATTTTTGACTCTTCTCAGGGTCTTCTCCATCACCACCTTGTTGTGAATTAACCCTAGACCTGGTTATGTCCACACTAGCTGAAGTTCTTTGATGTTCAATGGTATTGGGAGATCCCTGTTCCCTTGTTGCAGGTTCTTTTTGAGAAGATACAATACATTCATGAAATGTTCCTTTAAGCCACCTCCCAGTCTTATTTAGGACAACAGAAGATTGATCCTTTATGTTAGTGACTTCCTTTTTCCTACCACTGAATGCATGGTAATGGCTTAGCAGCAACAACAAGATACTATCAATGATATCAAAATTATCATCTACTCCATCAAGAATTTCTAGTGGTAAATTAAAGGCATGTTTTTGGTCAAGAGTTAATCGCATCCACTCCCTTCTCTGTACCTCTCTTTCATTAACACAGTCTTCCAATAATCCTCGAGATGACGCTGGTGTTCATACTATAAATTCCCTGCTTACAAATTTATCTTAACAAAATTTTACTATCAAAGAATGGTCTACCAGAAAGAGGATGAAAATTATACTTAGAAAGAATTTTCTCCACATTCTTTCCATTGTCATTAGTCTTGCATGTGAAAAATGTTAGAGACATAGGGAAATAATAACCCTTCTTTTTCATGTTGTGATACTTTCTATTCACAGAGGCCATTTGCCTACAAACTTCCAAGAAAATGATAAAATCACTGGCAAATCTGGGCAATTTTAAAGGGGCATTTTCAAACCCACCAACTTTGAGATAAGTGAATCTATCAAACTGGATGTAGAAGCTTCCAAACCTCATGATCAATTTTGTAGCCTCGAGAGATATCCTTATCTCTGGGTTACCTTCAATCCTTCTTACATTGAACATTAAAAAGGCATCATTAACATGTCATAAATCCTTATTACCTATTTCTTTTTGCAATTGTGGAAAGTATTCATACACAGGTGTGCCTAGAGTCAAAGAACTATGAGTTTTCAAACCTGGCCATACCACCTCCTTACTAACTTACTCATAGAATAAATAGGAACACGTATAAAAAGAATTCTCCTAATGAAAAATGTCCAGTTGATCATTAAGATGATCACTTATTAACTTTGCTCAATCCACATATTGAGATTCACTACACACAATTAGAATAAATTGGCACATCCATTTTTCAAAGGAATTAGATTTATCATTTCCAACCATCTAATGTAGCACCGTAATCATGTCAGATATATCATCTTTGAAATGTGCCCTCTTTAAATTAAATGACAATTGGGGTTTCCCTTTCTTTTCATTTTTAAGGCAAGTCTTTGCGATGGAGGTCAAACACCAATCCTTCATGTTCAGGAAATAATTCCAACCCATTTTAATAAAAAATTCTACAAATTCATCCCTCTCAGGAAACCTCAAAGCATGGGTGATAGTCTCAGCGTTAATATTTACTATTACAAAGCCATTATATGCCCGGATTTCTTTAGACTCGGGGTGATAATTCTTAGCACAATGAGGACTAGGTCTGGGCAAGACATAGCTGGTGGGAAACCTCCAGCACAAGCTAACCCACTTGTGAAGGTTTTCTTTGCCAACAACGACCTAGGGTTTTGTTCCATCCTATTCCAGAAATCCTTTAAATCAATATGTCCCAATTTAGTATCCCTCACATTTGCTAGACCATTCTCATTAATGGAGGCCACCAAGAAACCCTAGTATTTGTATTCCATCTTCGCAAGCTTAAGAAACCAATAAATATATTCATCTGATATTACCAAGGGTGCCAAACACACTCCCAAGACAATTGGGAAAAAGGAGCACTTTGAATTCATGAAATTGGAATGATTTTCCCACTACTTTGACTGAACAATTTCAAATTTATAGTAGAATAAAGCAAGTGAAGAAAATTTACAATTGGCTGACCTGTATGGAAGAAGCCTGCGTACTATGTTGAGAGTCATCACTACGCCAAAACACTCGGAAGTAGAATGCCAATATTATGAAAGAACGAAATGTTTGTAAGGATGGAAACTCTTGTAAATGTTCTATAATAAATTTCTTTGAATAGAGCATCATGTGTGGCAATACGCTTCATAAATGAGTCACAACAATCCATTAATGAGATATGTGTAATTTGAGTGTTTCAAAATAATTCCCATTTAATGTGAAGATACGAGTGCCTCTTTTGCCGTGCATGGCAATAAATGTCAGATTTGCTCAAGATACGCAAACTAGGTGATCGAACAGGGGATCAGTGGATTTTGAAACACATGAACACCCAAGGCTAAGCTAATCAGAAATCAAAATGTTTAAGAAACTTGCGACTTGCTGATTGGAAGTGACTTGACTTCGAGAATGTAAGGTAAGACTGATGGGGAAGACTAAGTTCACATTTGGGGTTACATCAACTAATCAGTGAGTTTTAGAAAAGTCAAACTCACTGATGGAAGCTATGAAAAGTTTGGAGATGCCTATTGCAAAGGGCAAAAGTTCCAAAATGCTGCGAACTTTTTAAGGGCTAAGAAAACAAGTGAGTTAGGAAGAAAATATAAAGTGCTAACATGAAAAATGGAAAATTTAAAAATGGAGGTAACAATAGGCTCTGATTGGGAACAAGGACTAAAAGGACGTAGATAATCTAGGGCAAAATAGCATGAGGTCTTATTTAATGGGCAATAGAGTCACCCGGGACACACTCAAAACAAATACACAGGAAAATAGAACAAAAGACTATATACAAGAAGGTTGGGAAGACATTACCAATTGTATAATTTCAGGTCTTGCCTATTATAGGCAAGAGGCATAGGAGTACCATCTGAGTATGCCAATAAGAATGTATTTTTGCCAATTACCTGTCTGATTATGAAAGGTCCTCTACACAATGAGTCCAATTTCTTGTGTGCTCCTTTAGGTTCTCTCCACCTATCCCAGAGTAGAATAGTATCTCCAACTACAAATTTACTTTGCTTAGCCCTTTTATCAGAAACTTTCTTCACTCTTTCTTGATGTCAGGTTATATGATTTGTCACCTCATCTCTCTTTTCTCTTATCTTGGTTAAGTGCATAATTCTCTTTTCTAGCGCAAATTGAAAATGTTCTTCAATGGCCCTTTGTAGGTTCAAGGCTGACATTTATTCCAAAGGAATGGGTAGAGTGCTTTCAATTCCATATACCAATTTGAATGGAGACATACCAATAGCTCTTTATGGAGTAATTCGATCAGCCCACAATAATTCATTAAGACTTTTATGCCAACCTCCTTCACTGTCATCTACTAACTTCTTGATAATGGAGATCAAAGTCTTGTTACTAGATTCAGCTTGTCCATTACCTTGTGTGCAATAATATGAAGAATGGGCAGGACTGATACCATAGTCATAACAAAATAAAGAGAATTTAGTAGAAGAAAAACTAGAGGCATTATCTGTAACAATCTTAGGTATGCCAAACCTGACCAATATGTTCTCTTTAACAAAATTACACAACTTCTGAAGTAGTATGCTTTACAGGGATAGCCTCCACCCATTTGGTAAAATAGTTAGTGGCACTTAAGATGTGTGTATGACCAACACTAGAATTCAGATTTATGGGTCCTATAAAGTCCAAGCCCCATTGTTGGAAAGGTTCATCAATAATCACAGGTCTCAAAGGCAGTGCTACTAACTGAGGTCTGCTAGTAAATCTTAGACATTTCTCACATTTTGAAACCCATTCATAAGTGTCTTTGAACATACTCGGCCAATAAAAACATTTCCTTAGAATCTTAAAAGTTGTGATAGATGTAGAAAAATGCCCTCCACAAGCTTCATTATGGAATGTTTATAAGAGTTTCTTTTGTTGTTCTTTATCGACACACTTTAAGAAAGTACCATCTATAGACACTTGAAAATGTCTCGACCCTGCAAGCCACTTTCCTACATCAACCACATTACCAATTACCCCTTTCACCAATTAATTAAATAAAAATCAAAGTATTTAATTAATTAACCCTAGACCATCCCTAACCATCTACTCTTAACCATTTACCCCTAATTCATCCTTAGCAATGAACTAGTTCAATTAAATAATCACTAGACCTTACAACTTCATTCATTATTAATTAAATAAATATTCTAAATATTTATTTAGTTAATTTCTCCATCTCCTAATCCTGATTAATTAAATAAAACATGTTTATTTAATTAATTTACCCTAGCCTACAGCCTAAACCTAGCCTAATTGAATAAATACCAATTATTTAATTAGCTACCCTAGCCTACATTACCCCTAAACTTATAGCAATTAAATAAATCATTATTTAATTAATCTTATCCCCTGATTAACCCACTCACTAATTTTCTACAGCCACATTAATTAAGCTAAATCACTTAATTAAGTGGGTCAAACCTTGCTTAACACCTCCCAAACCCTTTGAATAAAAAGTATTTTTTTATTCAAATGGATCACATGACCCTTCCACCTCACCTTTCCTCTTTCATGTTAGAGCTCTTTTTTTATGTAAAGAGCTCACACATGTGTTTGCCAAATGCACACATGTGATCACATGTCATCCCATTCACCAATAAAATGGAATTTTTAATTCCAACACTTCTCAATGAAATTAATTTTTTATTTCCTCGTGTGTCTTAATCCTAATTAATGCCAAGCCTTCCCAAGGTGAATTTAAAATTCACTTTTAATCACAACCCTCCAATATTGTTGATGAAATCTAAGCCCTCCATCTCATCCTCTCATCTCCACCATTGGATTTGAAATTTCAATCCTAGCCATTGATCTCATTTCCCCTCCAATTTGCCTATAAATACAAACCTCTCCAATCCATTTTCATATCCAAGTTTGAAGTATGTTTATTATGCCAAATTCCCTCCTCATCTCATCTCCTCATAGCCTTATTATGCCAAAATTATGTTCAATTTGAGAGCAATCCACATATAATCACTCTATTTGGGTAAAGTTAGGAGGACTTTGGGTGCATTTCTCCTTAACCTTATCAAGGAGTGAGGGAGATTTCAAGGACTTGTGAAGGTATAATGCTTCATTTTTAGCTTTCCTTTCATGTTTTTGTGTCCTTTAAATCTCTTTCATCTCCATCTGGCATGCTCAGTGGGACCCCTATCCCTGAACTAACATTTTTGTGAGTGTTTTTTGGAAGATTTTGACATTGCAGGTCAGATTAGTGCACTTTGTTCTCGTAGTCGCGCATTATGTTCATGGTTCAACACTCTCAGAGTCTATTTCAATGCTATCAACAACCCTTTTAGTGCCATTTGTTGCTCTATCAGTGCCATTTGCTACTATTTTAGCACCATTTACACCTATTTTTAGCGCCTTTTCATGTGGTAGAAGGAAAAAAACTTGTCTCAAAATCAAATTTTAACATTTGATTCTTCACTATTTGTTGTCTGCAGGGTTGTCTTCTAATTTCACAGGGTTTTTAAGTCTTAGGTAGCTAAAATATCATTTTGTCTAACACATTTTAGGAAAATACCTAGGCTTAGTGTTTATCTTACATATCTTACATCTTTTGCTCTATTTTAGGTTGAAAATTATTGTGTAATCCTTTAGACTAACCTTGTATGTCCTCTAACACCTTGCTTGACCATTTGGAAGAAAAAAGAATCTTTATTTTTTTGCAGTTCATTTATATTATATTGATTTAGCACCTTCAGCACCCAGAACCGCGCAGTTAGTTTTAGTGACAAATGACAAACATGTATAAAACTGCTTTTCCCCTATTTCAACGCAATTTGAGTTTGTTTTAGTATAATTTGTGTCCATTTCAACGTAATTTGAGTCCATCGTAGTGCTTTAAGTGTCTGTTTTAGTACTTTTAGGTTCTGTTGTAGCACTTTTGTCTTTATTTTAGTGCAAATAGTGTCTATTTTAGCACCATTTGCTCTCTATTTAGCGCAATATGTCTGTCTGTTAGTGCCTTTATCCTCTGAATTGGTGCCATTTTTTTCTAAAAAACTTTACCGACTTTTGTAGGGATCTAACTTATTTGTGTAGGTACTAAAAACATTTTTCCAAGACTGGCTTATCAAACTACTAACTTCTTTGGTGCAGATTCACTTGTCAAAGTGTGTTTTTATCACTAGTTGTAGTTGCACTAAAGTTAGAATAGTGAGAAATTTATCTTGTTTGCTTTGTCTCGTTTGCTTGTAGATGTATGCTCTCCCCTCGCACCTTAGGGTGATCTAGAGGATCAAAAGTCTACTTGCAAACTTTCTTTACTTTTAAGTGTTATCCCAAAGGGGTTATCCTTTCTGCGTATGCTCTCCCCTCGCACTAATATGATCTTGGGTGATCAAAAGCAAGGGGTAATTTCTTCTTAGGTGACCTACTAGGGGATTTCATCACCCTAAGGGACAACCTCAACTACGTGTACTAGTGAGGTATATCAAAAGGGGAGAAGGAAACATGTACCCCAATCTAGTTGCATAGTTATGGGACAAACTTGGGGCCCTGGGTAATTCCAAACACAAGGTGAAGTGGCTTGCCACATCCCTTCAATGGGTTAGTGTTCACGGTTTGTGCCTCACATACCTTGTGTATATAGAGGACTCCCTAGAAGCTTTTAAAATCCTAGCATAAGACCTTTTAGCCGTCACATCCTCGGTGCATCGCTACAATAGGAGGAGAAGAGCCCATGCTATTACCTCCATTATCTTGAGTTGGGATAAACCTTAGGCAAGACATTTCATCTCTAAGGTAAGAGGTGTAAGGTGGTCCATGACCTTGCATTCTCTATCCAACCAAGCAATGGTAGATGGTATCAAGGGTGTGGAAGTCACCATTTTCTAAAAGTGGAGATTGAAACTACACCTGAGTGGGTTCGTTGGATGTGAGACTCCCACTTTACTAATTTCTAGGATGTTCATGTGAATTTTGTGTCTTCTTTGTCGAAACCTGTACAAGCCAACAATCAAAGTCCACCTTTTGAAGTCAGTCCATTGTGTATTCTTGCTTGACTAATTGCTTTCCAAGAACCTTGGAATCCAAAAAATCCAAACTTTCCCACAAAAATCAATCCATTTCAACCTTTAAATAGACAAACAACACCTTTAATTCTCTTTTTGGCGTCATTGGAATCCCTACTAGCACCTTCCACTGGACTGTTAGCACCAACATATCTTCTATTAGCTCCTTCAGATCATACCTTAGTGCATATTGTTCTTCTGTTAGTGCCTTTGGGACATCTCTTAGCATCATTTATCTTCATGCCCAAACATCATTAATTGGCCTATAGTTGATCTTCCTAGCAACATTTGATCCTTCTTGTGATGTGGCAACATTCCAAAAACCATCCCAAAATCGTCCACCTAAGTCCATCCTTTGTCAAATTTCCATCATCCCATTTGACCTTAGAGAAAAACATTTTAATTTTCACTTTAGACCTTTGACCTCATTCCATCCATTCCAATTCCAAATCAACCATTATCCAAACCTTTCACTTCAATTCCATCCAGATGCAAATTTATAACATCATCCAAACCTTAGTCCAACCCAAATCCAAATCACCTCAACCTTAATCCAATCATTCAAACCAAATCAAATCATTATCCAAATAGCAACCAACTTTATCCAAATCAAAACAAATCAATATCCCAAAAAATCATCTCTAAAATCAAGTTTGTGCAAATCTAAATCTAGATCTCATCCTTCATCCTCTAATTTATAGAAAGCTTAAGCATTTGTCTACCTTAAGTTCTTTTATAAATTAGCCATATCAAACTTAGGACAAATTGGCTTAGGAGCCTAGACTACTCCTAAGTTAGTGAATTCTAAGGTTCCCATTTTTTTTGGAGGTCTTGTCTACCCCAGGTAAAACAATCCCCTTCCCCTTTTTGCTTAAGTGTCTTAGTCTACCTCAAGTAAAGAGAGGAAAATTTATTTGAAATCCACAAGATCTAGATTTGTTTTTAGCCCTCTTTTGGTTTGATTATCCATATCAAAAATCATCAAAAATTATCCAAAGTATCCCTCACATCAATCCAAAATCATTGTCCAAAGTATCTAAAATATCTCTCCCTCATCATTATCAAAAGTATCCAAAGTATCCTTCAATAATCCAAAGTATCCCCCAATTAGTCATCCAAAATCATCATCTAAATCTATCCAAAGTATCCCTTAAACATTCATCCAAAATCACCCATCAAAGAATCATCCAAAATCCTTCCAATCATCCATCCATCTTTGGTTCAAACCTTTTGAAAATCAATCTCTAAGGTCATAAATTTCATATACCTTGTTGGTAAGAGACACTGCTTCGCATAATAGGTGTTGTCATTTATGGCAACTAAGACCATTCCACTCATCCGCATAACACAATTTGTTCATACCGGAAGTCAGAATCAAAATTTATCTAAGTCCGGGTAGTTAGGAACAGAGCAGGCGACAGGGTCCGGTATCTTGGTCCAAATATCTCTGGTGTAAAGTCATAATTTTCTATAGATTTGAGGGAGTCACAAGCATTGTCAGAATAATCTAAACCTAGAGTTTTGGCCTCCAGTGATAAAGGATTCAAAAGTTATTAGCTTTTGAGTATCGGGTCAACAATTTGACAGAGCAATCAGAAGAAGAACAAGCTAACCTTGTAAATGATCTTGGTTCTAGAGGTATGGAAGTTGTTGATTGGGCAAGTAGTGATGACCAGTGATAGTGGCTGACCCAATTGATGATTTGTGAGTGCAAGTTTTGGTCCCCGTCTCAAGTTATGCATGGATCTAGCCGACAGAGCAAAGTATTTAATAAAGTTCCAAGTGTTCTTGAAGCCGACTGGAAAATAATTAAAGATCAGGATGCAGATATATATAGCTGATGGATATGGATGATTTTGGTGTGTGTTGTTGTGGCTATGGTGTAATTGCAAAAAGAGCAAAGATCAAAAGTTCAGATGCTAGCAGAGCAGTAAGAGGAGTAGAGTAAGGATGAAGTGTGTCAAGTCAGTTTTCTATGCTTAACTGGAACTGAACTCCAGTATTGATAGATGCTAAATAGCAGTTCAAATTTATTGTAATTCTCTTCCTATAGGTAGTAAACCTTTCTTTGAACAGTGAGCTCTAGGAAGTGAGCCCGAATGCATGTGCATTCCCCATTGTAATACTTTTAACAGAGTATAATCTTTATGGGTTAACCCCCACCCTGGTTTTTCCCTTAACTGGGTTTCCACATCAAAAATCTTGGTGTCAAGTGTGTTATTTATGTTTCTACTCATGTGTTATTGATTAATGCTGAAATGTTTATATCATGGATTTGATTATAAGTTGTAAAGGAATACTAAAGGTAGAAATTTTTAAATTGTGTGACAACTGATTCACCCCCCCTCTCAGTTGTCCGAACCTAATCCAACAATTGGTATCAAAGCAAGGTTCCTTTGAAAAAGTTTAACAGCTTAAGGAAGATCTGGGAAGGTAGTAAAAATGGATGAATATAACCTTCAAGGGCAACTTAATCTCGCCCTAGATGATCTTGAGCAGTCCAAGGCAGAAGTCTAAGAGCTGCAAGATAACCTCAAAAAGGCTGAATACTTCATTGAGATTTTAAAAGAAAAATTGAGCAAATCCAATGCAAAAGGAAAGGAGCAACCTCTTCAACTGGGAAATCATTATGAAGACAAGGCCCTGAAAGAGAAGACAAAGGAATGTGAAAAGTTATCTAAAGAAGTTGTTGTCCTAAAACATGAGATGGAAATTGTGATGAGACTAACCAAGGAAATTGAAGATAGGAACAAAGCTGAAGAAGAGATGAATCAAAATCTGAAAGAGAGAATTGAAGAATGTTGCAGATTAGATGGAATAGCTGGTCTCCTAGAATCTAATCTATAAGAAAGAAGAAACAATGAGAGAGAACTTGAGTGACATATTATCACTCTCAGACATGACCTAGAAATTGCAAATGAGTATAAGGAGAAGTTCAAGATAATCTCAGCTAAACTTGAAGCACTAATTGAAGGTCATAAAAAGGATGATGACAAGCATGATCTTGGATATGAGAAAGGTGAAACCTCCGGATCCGGACAAAGAAACTTTCAACCAAGGAATAGGAGAAATAGAACTAGAAAACCTCCGGTAAGACAACCTAATGCTCAAAGATATCCATCATTCAATGGAAATTGTTTCAATTGCAATAAATTTGGTCATAGAGCTACTCAGTGTAGAAGAGTAAATCAAATTGATCTATCCTTCTTTGGTCAATGATTCAAGTGTAAGAGGTATGGTCATAGATCAAATGAATGTAGAAGTATGATAATGAGTAATGCTAACAATAGAGGAATTAGCAATTCTTTCAATGGTTACTATTTTGTTTGCAATGGGTTTGGACACATGGCTAATCAATGCAAATCAAGAGGAAATTGAGTTTATAAAAAAAGAAATGTTGTGTGCTTAAACTGCAATAAATCAGGTCATATTGCAAGATTCTACACAAATAGGAACAATGGAAGAAGAGGTCTGGTAAACAGAAAATTGGATGAGCATAAGCAAGACAGAGGCAAAAGAAAAATTGATGTGAATGAGGTATGGAGTGAAATGAACAAGACTTGGGTAAAGAAAGATACAATAAACAATAGTGATGGGTCCACACTGGAATCTGGTGCTGACAATTCCTCCAAGAATTAAGTCAGGAGCTCTAGCTCAGGGGGAGCTACATTAAACATCAAATTACCCCTGTCAATAAGTGGGTGCCTGAATCTAGCACAATAAAAGAAGATATTTTGAATTGGTTCAGAACCTTTGGAAGGATTTCTACAAGAAAAGATGTTGATATGAAAACTTGCGGAGTGATTCATGAAGAACTATAAAAAACAGAGTAACCGGATAAAGTTAGGGCAACACATTTATTACAATGCCAAATTAGGTTTTGCAAAAGATAAAAGATCACTTGGTCACACATTTGAATCACTTTGCATTCGGAGGAAATAAGAAGAAAAACATTCGAGCTGAAAATCCAGACACTAAAGCATAAAGAGCGAATTCAACCGGCAATTGATCAACCCTAACCCTGCGGAAGAAAAAGGTACTTCTCTGTAAAGCTTTGAATCTAAAATTTTTTGAGATGGCTACTCCTCATGTTGTTGACATTACTGAAAGGCTTCAAGCCAAATTTAAGAAGCATCCTCACAAATCAATAGAATTCGACCCGTTAGGTGCTTTTTCAAGTGTTCTGCATGGTGTGCTGCATGTTGAAGACATTAGGGTTTATATTCATGCAAGCATAGATGAATTTGGAGATTCAAGGTATGTAGACTTGTTTGAGAAACAACTAAGGGATGAAAATCATGAACTTAAACCCAAGTATAAGGCGCTACAGGATAAACACTTTATTCAGATTATGGGGTTTCCAACATTTGATGAGGATGAATGGGTCCGATATGTTTTGATTCGGATGCATGATGAATTCATTCGGTTGTTAAAACCATTTAAGATTACCAAGGATGCTATAGAATTGTAACCGGGTTAAACTCAACCGGTGGATTACCCATGTTGAAAGCTGTGAAAAACTAGACAGTGACTGATGCAACCGGTGCCAAGTTTGACATAAGGGCAATGACCATCAATGATATTATAGAACCGGATGTCAAATTCGCCTCCATGGTGATTGGGTATAAGTTTTACCACTCGAGTAGAGAAAATTTTGTTTCCGGAATAACCATATATGCTGCATACAAGATGCTAAAAGAAAATACTGATTATGACTTGTGTGAATTACTACAGATTCAACTGATTGAAAATTTAAACAAAATCAAGAAAGATAAGAAAAACACTTTCAAGTATGGTACATTGGTTCTATGTCTATTCTTTTACTTTATGAATGAGGTACCTGGGGTAAAAGGTGTGCACTGGACTAAGGATGAGCCAGTTGCCATTTAGATCATAGATCATCTTCGCAGCATTGGTGATTTCAAAGCTCAGAAAATTGCAATATGGGGTTACTTCAAGAATTTTCAGAGTATGATGCACTTAAGGGAAAGAATCCCTAAATCAATTGTTGAGAAGTACAAAAATGAAATATGCTTCATGGTTGACATTGATCAATGTCTAATGGAAGCAGTGGAACCCATAACTGCTTAGATCATGCCCATGGGGTATGAAGTGGATGAAAAAATCTTGAATATGTATGCTCAACATCTTCTAAGCAAGCCTAAAGACACAACAGTTGAAAGATTTGGAACTTATGAGGAGCTGATTTTAAAATTGCATACTGAGCTCAGAGAACCTGAAACCAATAGGAAAGTAAGAAAAGAAGTTGAGTAGTTGGCTAAAAATCTGGGCCTAACTAAGGAGGCTGTGAGGAAATTTAGAGAAAGAACTAAAAAGGCTGAGAAAGAGAAACAAGATAAGAAATAAACAAGTGCTCCAGTGGAACTCTCTTCCACTTCAAGAACTACTAGGAGCTCTGTTGCTACCCATGTTCCTCCCAAGACTACAAAACTAGAAGCAAAATCATTTGGAAAAGGGAGAAAAGGAAGAAAACAAAAGCATCCCGGACCTATGAAAGCACAAGAGAAGAAGAAGAAGATACAAATTTTGACATTGAAATCAAGGAAATAAAAGCCACATGCACAAAAGTGGCCAAGATATCCAAGGAGATACCCTCTAGAAGAAAAAGGGAAAGCAAGAGGCAAAAGACAGAGGAATATGTAGAGAATCCTACCCTTTCAGTAGAAGACATCATTAAATTAGTAATTGTGGATGGAAACTTGGCTCCAATGACAAAATTCTATGATGACTATAGTGATGTTGACAAAAGAGTACTTGAGGAAGCAACGATAAGATATTTGAATATCTACAACAAGGCTCTTATTGAGATATGTTCACTAATACCAAAAAGCCTTGAGAAAATTTTGGAAATGAGAAAAGACAATGCAAAAAGCAAGGATCTTGAGATCCGAGAACAAATATGAATACAATTATGCCCCTAAATTACTCTGAAGAAAATGAACTTGATATTCAAAGAAGCCAAGGATGAGTTTCGAAGCAAGAAATGAATGAATAAGCTTATGCTAGGGGAAACAGACAAGATTGCAGAGGAAACCAAAGAGATTCTTCGGTGTGCTTTGAAAAAGCATAATCTTCCTATTGTCGAGGAGGTAAATGTAGAGATTGAGTCCTCAAACATGGATGTTGAAGGATTAAAAGGAAATAAGCAACAGACTGAAACTCTAGACTCCTCTTTTTTGGAAGAGGAAGTGCAAAATGAAGAAGAGGAAGTACTAATAGAAGAAGCAAATGTTGGCCATGATCCTCCAAATCCTCCTGCCATTGATGACTCTGGAAAGGGTCAAGAGAAAGAAGAAGAAAAGGAGAAAGAGAAGGAAGAGGAAGAGGCAGAGGGAAAACAAGATCTAGCAGAAGGAGATGGTGCTAATGAACCAAAGCAAAATAGTCTAGTTGCTGCCACTGACAAAGCACAAGGGAAGGAATCTGAAATAGCAAGTGTGGCAAGAGACACTACAAGTGTATTACAAAGTTTTCTCAGCAAGGAGATGCTAGAGTTAGACAGAACTAATACAAGGACCAATCAAATATGACACACTCTCTCTCTAGATCAAATACGGAAGATATCATCATTCACTCAAGCCAAGGCACGGGAGAAATTACTAAAGTCTCACATAGAAGATAGTGAGTTGATAAGCCAAGCATCCAGAGCACTGGAGAAGATCATACCCACATATCATAAAAATACATCTGATTCTCCTTCTAGTAATTTGAAAAATCTTGTGCATTTTGTAAATACAAATTTTGAGTCCTTTGAGAAGTCATCTGAAATAAAGGTCCGAAAAGAATTTTTGGATAAGAGGTTTAGTGGACTAAAAGGTCTTATAGATAATGATAGAAAAACACTCGACATTGGTATAAAGAGTATTGAAAATGCTCTTAAGGATGGTGGTGATGTATATAAGTTTTGTTTATCATGGTCTAAAATAATAAAGGATATTGAGAAAAAGATAAAGGAGCAGGAGAAAAAGCTGATAGACCTATCTCAAAGTTTTGATCCTTTAACAGTATCTCTGGTGAGCCAAGAATGTCAAGCAATTAGCCTAACAAATGAAATAAAGAAACTTATCAAGAAAAAGAAGAACATTATGGAAAGAATGGGTGAGCTCTGGGGATTGATTACCCCTAATTTGGAAATAATGTTTAATACTTTGTCAGAGGCCCAAAGTACTGCCCGAACAAGAGATCCCTCAGATCAAAGGAAAGTAGAAGCATATGCAATTCTGCTAAGTGGACACATTTAAATTTTGGATAGTATGAAGAGAAGTTGGGACACCAAATTTGTACAGTTAAAGAGTATTTTCGTAGATATCCTTAAGTATATGTAAATATAACATATGGATTGTTTGTACATATGCGGCCATATATACAAAGTTTTTACATCATTAGTGATTGCGGATCCCACCCTTTGCCATGATGTCAAAGGGGGAGTGAAGAGCAGTGAAAAATGAGAAATCTAGCAAAGGGGGAGCACCAAAAAATAGTGTGAACAACAGTATGAAGCACAAGTAAAGGGGGAGTTATTCTGACACTTAGTCATTTTTCACTAAGTGTTGCCATTAATGCCAAAGGAGGGGATTGTTGGCAAGAGACACTGCTTCGCATAATAGGTGTTGTCATTGATGGCAACTTAGACCATTCCACTCATCCGCATAACACAATTTGTTCATACCGAAAGTCAAAATTAGAATTTATCTAAGTCTGGGTAGTCAGTAACAGAGCAGGCAACAGGGTCAGGTATCTTGGTCTGGATCTCTCTGGTGGAAAGTCATAATTTGCTGCGGATCTGAGGGAGTCATAAGCATTGTCAGAATAATCTAAATCTAGATTTTTGGCCTCCGGTGATAAAGAATTCAAAAGTTATTAGCTTCTGAGTATCGGGTCAACAATTTGATAGAGTAATCAGAAGAAGAATAGGCTGACATTGTAAATGATCTAGGTTCTGGAGGTATGGAAGTTGTTGATTGGGCAAGTAGTGATGACTAGTGATAGTGGCTGACCTAATTGTTGATTTGTGAGTGTAAGTTTTGTTCTACGTCTCAAGTTATGCATGGATCTAGCTGACAGAGCAGAGTATTTAATAAAGTTCCAAGTGTTCTTGAAGTCGACTGGAAAGTAATTAAAGATCAGGATGCGAATATATATAGCTGATGGATATGGATAATTTTGGTGTGTGTTGTTACGACTATGGTGTAATTGCGAAAATAGCAGAGATCAAAAGTTTAGATGCTAGCAGAGCAGTAAGAGGAGCAAAGTAAGGATGAAGTGTGTCAAGTCAGTTTTCTATGCTTAACCGGAACTAAACTCCAGCATTGATAGATGCTAAATATCAATTCAAATTTATTGTGGTTCTCTTCCTGTAGGCAGTGAGCCTTCCTTTGAGCAGTGAGCCCGAATGCATGTGCATTCCCCATTGTAATACTTTTAACAAAGTATAATCTTTGTGGGTTAACCCCCACCGTGGTTTTTCCCTTAACCAAGTTTCCACGTCAAAAATCTTGGTGTCAAGTGTGTTAATTATGTTTCTGCTCATGTGTTGTTGATTAATGCTGAAATGTTTATATCATTGATTTGATTATAAGTTGTAAAGGAAGACTGAAGGTAGAAAAGTTTAAATTGTGTGACAACTGATTCACCCCCCAGTTGTCCAGACCTAATCCAACATACCTTACCATCACCAAATCAAAAAAATCCATAAATTTTCATTGCATGCCATAAACAAGGTCCTAACCTAGGAAAAACAAGGAAATGGACTCAAATAGGCCATGGGGAATGCTCCTTATTTATCAAAATAGTGTTCCAATAATCCAACAAACATTCTTTGACAACAATGCTATGATAAACCCTTGGGAAACCCAACAAATACAACCACCATCTAACACCAACAACGACTATCAAGATGTAATAGACTTTATGCAAGACACCGATTTAATGGATTTATTAGTCCACATCCTAAAATCAGACCCTAATAAATACCTAGAGTTCTTGATCCAAAATGGTGCTATGGCACCTAACCCATCTTCCACATCCCAACCATCCTCTTCAAACAATGTCCCTAATACCTCACAACCTTCATCATCTAACACCGTCATATCAACATCAATCCCCACCTCCACATCGACCATATCTACATCAACTATAGCTACATTGACCCCCCAAATCACCCTCGACATACCCAACAACACAACATACACCAACTCTTCTACAAGCGTTCCATAATTTGATGTAAACACTATCGCCTTCATGACACAACTCTTTTCACAACCACCACAAAACACACTCAACAACCCTTGCAATAATCCACAAACATCCAAATTCACTTTCCAACAACCTCCAATTTCACAACCCCCTACTCACAACCACCCATAACATCTTTCGCACAAAACACCACCCAAACATTCCAACAAAATCAAAACACCCAACAACAAATCCCGCAACACATCCTCCAACAAATTATAGTCTACCAACAACAACAACAGACACAAACTCCACCCAAACAACAATTGCCTAACTTTCTCCAACATCTCATTCAACAACAATCCAACGTACCACAACCACCCTCCCAAGATTTGTTATCCATTGTTAAAAAATTAATCCAAAAAGTTGAGGACATACAACATGGCATAAAAGAAAACAATATTCATTTGAATATATTTTCCCATATCCATTTGATCGCACCATCCCCATGCCTCCTTTCCCTAAAAATTTTGAGATACCAAAATTTCTCAAATACAAAGGGAAAGGGGACCCTAGGGGACACCTTAGGGAATTTTACATCACTTGCTTGGAAGTCTCCTATGACAATACATAACTCACGAAACTCTTCCCCCGAAGCTTAGGAGGACAAGCTACCAAATGGTTTGTTCACCTTCGCCTTGGTATCAAAACATTCCATGAACTTTTAGAGAAATTTGTCAACCACTTCTCATATAACTTCAAACACGAAGTGTCTATGACAAACCTTTGCAACACTAAACAATGAAATAGGGAATCCTTTGCCTCCTTCCTACAATGATGGAGAAGCCTAGCAAGCAAAATCTCATGACCCATCCCTGAAAGATAATTGGTCACTATGTTTGTGGCCAACCTTAACCAAGAGATGGGATTCCACCTACAAATTCAACGCGCATCTACCTTTGAAGAGGTTATAAACAAAGGAACCACAATCGAAAGAGCACTCATAGCTAAGGGGGCTATAAAAATTTACTATCAAAACAATGACAACAAAAACAATAGCAACAAGGTCAATAGAAACAATAAAAACAACAACAACAACACCAACATGAACAACCAATCACATGAAAAACCCTGCTTTTGGGGCAAGAGCAAAAACACCCTTAATGATGGTGTCACTGATGCTAAGAATGTCCAAAATGTACAAACCACCACACCGTCAAACCCATCTACAAGCAATAATAACGTTAGCATTCCAAAAGGTCCACTAAGACAATCCAACATACCAAAACGAAGATTCACACCTTTGGGTGAACCCATTGAAAACATCTTGAGAAATCTTTTGAAGGCCGACCTCATCCAATTATCCACCATTCGACCATATGATGACAACCAATTTAAACCTTCTTGGTTTAATTAAAATGCTTATTGTGAATACCATAGGGTGAAAAGACACAAAACATCTGATTGCATGAGGTTGAAGAATTGTATCCAAGACCTTGTGGATCATGGCGATATAACCATTGATGAACCACCTAAATGATCGCCTAATGAAAACTTAGGGGCCTACAAGAATCCACTTCTCGATCACAACAAAAGCAAAGCCTCCTCATCCAATCAAGCCTATAATGTCATCCCTTTACCCTCTTCTTTTGATTCCATTGTGGGTCATATAGAAGAATATCATAACCAAGAAGCTACCATCACCATAAGAGCTAAAACCCCTAATTGTGTTGTCACTACTCATTGCAGTCATATATCTATTCAAGGAGCCCAACTGCTGATGATCAACCTACCACATCTGCACCCACAATCCACCCACCCACCAACAAGTACAACCTCCTCAAACATCTTGGAAAAACACCTGCCGAAATCTCAATCCTAGAATTAATTTGTACATCACCTCTCCACAAGGAAGTCCTTGACAAAGCTTTGATGGAGACTCAGGTTCCCAATGACTTGAATGTTAATCAATTCCAAGCTATGGTGGGAAACCTTTCATCACCACATCATCTCACCTTCTTTGAGCAAGATCTTCCCACCACTAGAACACCTCACAATGAAGCCCTCCACATTGAAGTCTGCATACATAAACATACCATAAAATGAGTCTTAATAGATGGTGGCTCCGGCCTAAATATTTGCACCCTCAAATTAATAAAACAATTGGGATATTCCAATGTGGTTGTCAATTCAAGTGAGATCATAACAATGAAAGGATATGATGACATTGAAAGGTTATCCAAAGGGACAATAAAGCTTCCTATCCAAGTTGGATAGAAGATTTTGGAGACCAAATGCCAAGTGCTTGATCTTGATCTCCCATATAACATCCTCCTTGGTCACCCATGGATCCATGCAATGCAAGTCGTTCCATCCACATTTCACCAATGCCTTAAGTTCCCATATAATGGTATAGAGGTTAAAATCTATGCCAATCCTCATCCATTCCAATATTGCACTTTCTTGGAAGGACATGACAAAACCTTCTTCCCTTATAACAATGCCATCAAACCATCCACTTTCAAATCACTACCATCCACCTCGTACATCGATCCCTCCAATATCACATCCACCTCCTCACCATCACCCATCCCTGAGATCAAGATCAAAGCAAGTGACCTAGGATGTGGAGAGTATGACCTACACGGTGCATTTTGTGTGGGGAAACTTCCACCATCCCCAAAACATTCGGGGCACCTAAGACAAATGAAGTCTCCACGGTGATCATCAAATGCAAACCATCTCTAATCTTTGAGAGAAGACACCTCATGGAACAAGATGTCCTTGAAGACGTGTCATCATGGTTATACAAAGATGAAGATGAAGAACAACAAACTCCTGTCCTACCTATCGAAAAGTATGGCAAGGGTCTAGATATCGTCAAGAACATGGGCTATAAAGGACAAGGTAGTATAAGCCTACATGAACAAGGCATTCTTGAGCCAATTCAAGCTACAAAGAACCCCCATCATCAAGGATTAGGGTATGGGAAACAAGAGTCCCTCCTATGGAAATTACATATATCTTGAGTGAGGTTGAGAAAGCTTTTCCCGTTATCGAACACACTAACGAAGATGACTATCAAGACTCTTTTGAGTAATTCACTAGATCATTCGAATCCTCCATATGCACCATCTATAGCCTATCAACCATGACATCAACATCCAACAACCTTCCACTCATCTATCCCCAACATATTGACTACAACCAACAAGGACCTCCTATCTTAGATGTCACACAAAATGATGAAGTAATAACCGAATTGATGGGAGTTAGAGACCATTTACCCATTGGAGATCACAAAGGTGGCTACATCATGGAACTAAACACATTTGCATACTTTGAATGACATCCATATCTCTAAGTCACAAAAACATAAAAATGAAGAAGACATCCCCTAGTGAAAACCACTCTATGACACTTTTGGATGATGAAAAAATTGAAATAAAGGATGTATCTCCTAGTGAAAACCTCCCCAAGATGCTAGAAGATGAGAGAATGGACCTCCCCAAAGTCCCAGATCTATATCAAGAAACATCACTGATCCTAGTAGAGGGATCACAAGAAATGAACCTTGGTACCAAGGAATCACCAAAGATCAATTTTCAGGCCACTTCCCTCACATTAGCCGAACAAGAGGCCTTCTTGGCTTCTTCAAACAATGAAGTCAAAACTTTGCATGGACCTACGCCAATATGTCAATATTAGATCCAACACTAGTGGTCCATCAAAATCAAAATCAAAAGCAAAAGCTAAGAAAAATGAATCCTCAAGTAGCACTAATTGTCAAAGATGAGCTTAAAAAGCTCCTGGACGTGGGATTCATCTGCCCTATTGATTATCTAGAATGGGTGTCAAACATTGTGCCCATAGCTAGTCACTGGGGGCATCCACATGTGCACAAATTTTAGGGATCTCAACAAAGCATGTTCTAAGGATGACTTTGTTTTGCCAAACATCGACATCATCATCAATTTAACAGTTGACCATAAAATGTTTTCACGCATGGATGGATTTTATGGGTACAATCAAATCAGGATAGTTGAAGAGGACAAACACAAAACAATATTCATTTGTCCATGGGGAACCTACTACTGGGTGGTTATGCCATTTGGATTGAAGAACGCAAGAGCTACCTATCAAAGAGCTATGACCATGATCTTCCATGACCTATTCCACAACATCGTGGAAGACTATGTAGATGACCTACTGGGAAAATAAAAATATAAGGGATGAACATTTACAGGTGCTAGATAAGATCTTTGACCGATTAGAACAATACAAAGTGTGTCTAAATCCTAAGAAATGTATCTTTGGAGTAACCTTAAGGAATCTCCTTCACTACATTGTATCAAGATGAGGCATAAAATTGGATCCTGCAAAAGTAAAAGCAATACTCGAAATGCCTCCACCAAGGAACCTGAAATAGATACATAGCCTTCGAGGAAAACTCCAATCAATCAGACGCTTCATAGCTCAACTAGCCAACAAGTGCCAACTATTTCAACATATCCTCTATAAAGACATGGCATTCATATGGGATGAAATTTGTCAAAAGGCCTTTGACCAATTGAAGGAATATCTCACTACACCTGATTCTCATTCCACCAAAGCAAGGACAATGCCTATTACTCTACATCTCGACAACAAAAATAGCAATAGGAGATTTGTTAGCATAGCACAATGATCAAGGAAAAGAAAAAGCTATCTACTATATCAAGCGTACCATAGTGGCGTATGAGCTCAACTACACACCCATTAAACGAGCATGCCTTACAATCATCTTCACATCTCAAAATTGATCCACTAAAGTACTTGTTATCATGATCAGTTCTCACAGGACGTATGGATAAGTGGGTAATGATCCTTAGTGAGTTTGATATTGGGTACATAGAATGAAAGGCCATTAAAGGACAAGTCATTGCTGATTAGCTAGCAGACGCACCAATCCCAACAAAGTATCCACTCCTCTCCAAATTTCCAGATGATTCCATCCTTGCAGTAACACCACCATCAGAATGGAAGATGTATTTTGATGGATCCTACACACACCGTGGCTTAGGGGTAGGAATCATGTTTGTCACTCCTCAAGGCGATTAAATCATGAAATCCTACAAAATCACATTTCCCTGTACAAATAATGTAGTAGATATGAGGCCCTTATCATGGGGATTCCCATGGCCATCCAATGGAAATTTGAGAAGCTCAGGGTCTACAGTGACTTCCAATTGGTTATTCATGTTGCAAGTATGTGCTATGTGCTAATCAGTGTTATGCTTGTGTTGTCATTGGTGTCAACTGTGTCTTTTGATGTTGATGTTGTTGTTTGATTAAGTTGTTGTGTTAAAGTGATATGAATGCCTTGTAGAGGTGTTGATCATGTTAGTAGATTGTTCCTATTTCTGAGTTTCCAAGTGCTTTTGAGAAAATTTGATTAATACTAAAAATAATGTGTTGAAGAGTCTTCTAGCTTACGGAATACTGTTCAAGTTTTTGCTCCACATTTCTTCTATGTTAGGGATCTGAGTGTGTAGTTTGGATATGTTGTCAATAAGTGTTTGAAGATGCTAAATCCATAATTTGGTGCTCTAGATTGCTTTACAGTGAAAGTTATGTTCACCAATTTTTGAACAGTATTTGATAGTGTTTCTGAATTGTGCAGAGGTGTCTGGGAGATAGTATTTTGCTCTGCACTCCTCCACAGAAAGGTTTTAGGTGCTACGGTTCTAGATATGTGTTCATAAGGATCTTACCTATCTTCATCCAAAAGGTTTGTGATTTGGTTCTCCAGAAAGCAATCTATTGTGTGGCAGAGTTCGACAGTGTTGTTGTGTTTAGGTGAAAGTTGTTGTGCTTAGATGAAAGCTGTTGTGGATGAAATTGTTGGTTTCTAGGTGACTTCAAGATGTTTGTGGATGTTTCTAGATTGTGTTAAATCCTCATGTATGGTCCATAAGTTATGGTTGTGACCTTGAAAGCATGTGATCAAGAATTCCTTATGTTTACACTATTTGGCCAACCTTGAATGTTTTCGCTGATTGAGGAGTTGATTTGGTGATTATGTGAGTGTTGTGTAGTGTGCTTAGATAGGTTTGGGTCCAATCTAAGGCATAGAGTTGCTTTCCTTCATTCCTTTGTGTCATGGAATGTTTAGGTCCAAACCTAATTAAATTACTATGTGTTTGCTGACTTTGTAGATTTTTTCAAGGATTGGAGATTATGTTGTCAACCTTGAAGATTGTTTCAAGGGTAATGATGGTATAAATAAGTGTTAAGAAGTCATGGATTCATGTGGGAATGGGGGATATGATGTTGTGATGTAAATTTGATAAGGGTAGCGAGGGATTTCATGTGTTAGGCTACCGAATGCAGTGAGCAAAGGGTGTCTACAATTTTCGGTGATGCTGCAAACATGTTGTGTATGTTGTGATGTATAATGAGATTCATGAACTAAAATCCATGCATAGGTTAGATGCAACTATATCAGTTCAAAGCATAGCAATGAGCCATTCTTCTCTACTTTCTTTCTTTCTCAGTGGGCAGTGAGTCCACTTGGATAGTGATTCCCTTCAGCGAGCATTCTCTCTATGGCAGTGAGCCTTTGTAATTTGGTATTGTTACTACATTATATTGTGAGCTAATCCTCACCATGGTTTTTCCCTTTTAGGGTTTTCCACATAAAAATTTGGTGTTCTCTTGTGCATGGTGTTGATATGTTTAATTTTCTATTATCTGCTTTTCATGTTTGAACTTCATAATAGATGTGGATGCGATTATGTTTATGAGGGTTTGAAGTTTTTAATACAGCTGATTCAACCCCCCTCTTAGTTGTCTTTTGCCTTCAATAATTAGTATCAGAGTGAAGTTCCTTTGAAGAAATCTTAACAACTTGAGGTAGATCTAGGATGGCGCACAAGAAAGATACTACCTTGTTTGATGGATCAAACTATGCACTCTGGAAGGTAAGGATGAAAGCCTATCTAATTTCTCTCGGTTATGAAGTCATGAAATGCGTCAAGTCTAATTACACTGAACCTAAGGATGGTATAAATTCTGAAGATGAAATCAAAGCCACTGAAATGGATGGTAAGGCAAAACATGCTCTCTTAAGTGGACTTACTAATTATGAGTTGGTGAAAGTTGTGAATTTGAAAACTGCTAATGAGATTTAGAAAAAGGTTGGAAAGTGTTTATGAAGGAGATGAGAAGGTTAATAGGCTAAAATGTAGAATTTGAAGCTCACTTATGAGACCATGTGTATGTCTGAAGATGAAAACATTACAAGCTACTTATAGAAGGTGGATGAAGTTGTCAATGGCATCAATTGTCTTGGTAAAAATATAGATGATCAAGAAGTAATATTGAAGGTACTTAGAACTTTTCCTAAAGCTTACAGTCATAAGGTTTCTGTTATTGAAGAACTACAAAACTTAAGTAAATTTACCAAAGATCAGTTGCTTGGCACACTAACTGCTTTTGAAATAAGAGAGTTCAGAACATCTAGTGGAACTGCAAAAGATGAGACTGCTTTTAAAGTTGGTAAAATGGGATAGACAATTGAATTAGAACTGGAACACTTTGATGAAGTGGAAGCTAACTTTGTGAGAAGGATGAAAAAGGGTACTAGTAAGTTCGGTGGTAAGTTGCCTTTTAAATGTTTCAGCTATGGAAAAATAGGTCATTATGCTTCAAGGTGTCCAGATAGATCGCTATGAATTAAGAATAAAGAAAACAAAGGAAGGATGCTCAAGAAAAATTACAATGCAAACATTTCTGATGATGAATCCAATTTTAAGGATGATAATGATGATGAATGTTTAGTTATTGCCATAAGAGATGAAACTAGTTCTACTAACTCTGGAAGTTGTGTGAAGGAAAAGAATTCAGAAGCATGTACTAACCCTAAAAGCACTGTAATATCTATTTTTCATGCTAGGAGTGAAAAAGATGTCTAGGTAATTGATAGTGGATGCTCAAATCATATGATAGGTGATAAGAGTAAGTTTATTAAACTTGAAAATTTTGATGGTGGAGTAGTTAGGTTTGGTGGTGATGATGCTGCTAAGATTTGTGGAAAAGGTTCAATTAGTTTTGATGGAAATCATAACATTGATGATGTTCTTTATGTCAAAGGTTTAAAGCATAGTCTCTTGAGTGTTGGACAAATGTGTAGCAAGGGTTACAATCTTATGTTTCAGGATGATGGATGTGAGATCAGGAAAATCTCTGGAATAGTAATTGCTGTTGGAAAGAAGACAGGTTGAAATATATATTATCTCAAAGGTGGTGTTAGTTATTTCCTTATGACTCAGATCAGTGAGAGTTGGTCGTGGCATAGGAGATTATGTCACACCAATTTTGATAGCCTGGTGAGGATAAGTTTAGTTTAAGCTGTGAGAGATCTATTAAAGTTAACAAAGCCTATTACTGTTGTCTATAAGGAATGTCAGTTTGGAAAGCTAACAAGAAGAAGCTTCAAAGAAAGGATTAGTCATCTATCGGACTGTTGGAGTTAGTGCATACATACCTATGTGGTCCTACCAGTGTAAGGAGTTTTCAAGGTGATAGGTATTTCATGTTATTTATTGATGCTTGCTCTAGAATGACTTGGGTTACTTTTCTTAAGGAAAAATCATAAGACCTAGAAAAGTTTGAATATTTTAAAGCAATGGTTGAGAATGAATTGGATATGAAAATTAAATGTTTGAGGTCTGACAGGGGTAGAGAGTTTACTTCTAATGAGTTTAACATGTTTTGTGAGAATCATGAGATAAAGAGGCATCTATCTGCTCCTAGAACTCCTCAACAGAATGGAGTGGTTGAAAGGAAGAACATGACTATTCAAGAAGCTGAAAGGACAATGATAAAGGAAGAAAACCTACCAAAAGTCTACTGGAGAGAAGCAATTCATACTGTTGTCTACATACAGAACATAGTACAGATGAAAGCAGATGACACAAAGACTCCCTATGAGCTATGGTATGGAAGGATTCCCATTGCTAAATATTTCAAAGTTTTTGGAAGCACATGTTATATAAAAAGAGATGAAGAACTAGGAAAGTTTGATGCAAGATGTGATGAAAGTATTTTCCTTGGATACTCTAACAAAAGCAAGGCTTACCGTTGCTATAATAAGAGGCTAAGAAAGATTGTTGAAAGTGCTAATGTTAAGGTTGATGAAGATATACAAAAGTTTTTAGAGATCAATGCATATGAATCAGATGAATCTTCTCATGGAGAAAAAAGAAGAAAGTAAAGAAAAAGTAGTACAGGTTGAAGAAGAAGAAGCTTCAGAAAAAGTTCTTAAAACTCCTAAATATGTGCAGAGGCATCACACTGAAGATCAGATCATTGGTGATAAGAGCAAAGGTGTATTCACAAGAAGCAAAGCTGATGAAGAACATGTAAATCTATATTTACTTTCCAAAGTTGAACCTAAAATAATGGTTGAGGCATGCAAGGATGAGTATTGGATTAAGGCTATGGAAGAAGAACTAATGCAGATTGAGAAGAATCAAACTTGGGAACTTGTCCCAAGACCAGAGAATAAGAATGTGATTTGAACTAAATGGATATACAGAACAAGTTGAATGAGAATGGAGATGTGGTAAGGAACAAGGCAAGACTTGTATGTAAGGGGTACTCATAAGTGGAAGGAATAGACTATGAGGAAACTTTTGCCCCAGTGGCAAGAATGGAGGCTATTAGGTTGTTTCTGGCTTATGCAACACATAAGGATTTCAAAGTATATCAAATGGATGTGAAGTCTAGTTTTATGAATGGTGGGTTGGAAGAGGAAGTATACATAGAGCAACCAGATTGATTTCAATTGTCAGACAAACCATATATGGTATGCATATTGAAGAAGGCATTGTATGGACTAAAGCAAGCTCCCAGAGCTTGGTATGCAAGGTTAGACAGGTATTTGTTGTAGCAGGGATTCAGTAAAAGGTTTGCAAACAGTAATTTGTATATCACGGTAAGCAATGATCAAATCCTGATTATTGAGGTCTATGTGGATGACATAATCTTTAGTGGAAATGAAGGTATGTGTAAGTACTTTACAAATGAAATGCAAAAAGAATTTGAGATGTCAATGTGTGGAGAGATGAACTTCTTCCTTAGGCTGCAAATTAATCAGACAGATAAGGGCATTTTCATTTCACAATCAAAGTATGTCAAGGAATTATTAAAGAAGTTTGGAATGGAAGATTCTAAACCAGTTTGTACCCCCATGAAAATTGGTTGCAAGTTGAGCAAGAATGATGAATCCCCTAAGGTTGATCAGAGCAAATATAGATCCATGATTGGAGGACTGCTATACCTAATTGCTACCAGACCATCTAGCATGCATGCAATCTGCCATGTGGCAATATTTCAAGAAGATCCTAGAGAGTCACATGTCACGGTAGTGAAGAGGATATTTAGGTATTTGAAGGGCAATCTAGATCATGGTTTGTGGTATCCTAAAAATAATGACTTTACCCTAAGTGCCTACATAGATGTAGATTGGGTTGGATGTGTAGATGAAAGGAAAAGTACAAGTGGTGGTGTATTCTTTCTTGGAGATAGAGTTGTTTCGTGGCTAATTAATAAGCAAGATTCAATGTCCTTATCTACTACATAGGTAGAGTACATTACAATTGCATCCTATTGTACACAAGTGTTATGGATGAGACAAACCTTGAAGGATATCAAAGTTGAGTATGATGATCCAATTCCTATCTTTTGTGATAATACCAGTGCTATTAACATTTCAAAAAATCCGGTGATGCATTCAAGCACAAAGTATATTTCAATTAGGTATCACTTTCTAAGAGAAAAGGTTGCAGAGAATAAAGTGAAGCTGGAGTATGTGCCTACAAAGGATTAGGTTGCTGACATATTCACTAAGGTTTTTCCTAAGGATACATTTGAGTATCTCTGGGAGAAGTTAGGGGTTATTGCCCCTCCCTCTTTGAACTAGATGCATTAGGAAATGCATCAGTTAAGTGGATTTCAAGATTCACTCTTTTCTGGACTGATGTTGGAGGCTACCTCTCAGGGGGAGTAGGTAGTGGCATTGATGATTGTTGTAGTTAGGCGGAGTAAGAGTTGGTATAGGTTGGTGTGTACTCCTAAGGGGGAGTATTCAAAGTAGTTGAGAAATAATGCAAGTATGTGCAATATCATAATCAGGGGGAGAGAGCTTGAAAAAAGTGTATCACCCTTTGCCATTGATGTCAAAGGGGGAGAGAGTTCATGTGAAAAACAAAGGGAGAGAAAAAGAGTAAGATGTATAAAAGAAAGGGGGAGAGTGATGCTGGTACAAAGTTATGTCATGATGGTTTTTCACATCACATGTTGCCATCAATGACAATGGGGGAGATTGTTGCAAGTATGTGCTATGTGTTTATCAGTGTTGTCATTGATGCCAACATGTTTGTGTTGTCATTGATGCCAACATGTTTGTGTTGTCATTGATTCCAACATGTTTGTGTTGTCATTGATTCCAACATGTTTGTGTTGTCATTGATGTCAACTGTGTCTTCTGATGTTGATGTTGTTGTTTGATTAAGTTGTTGTGTCAAAGTGATCTAAATGCCTTGTAGAGTTGTTGATGATGTTAGTAGATTATTCCTGTTGTTGAGTTTCCAAGTGCTTTTGAGAAAATTTGATTAATATTGGAAACAGTGTGTTGAAGAGTCTTCTGGCTTACAGAATATTGTTTGAGTTTTTACTCCACATTTCTTCTATGTTGGAGATCTAAGTGTGCAGTTTGGATATGTTATCAAGAAGTGTTTGAAGATACTAAATCAATAATTTGGTGCTCTGGATTGTTGTACATTGAAAGTTATGTTCACCAATTTGAGAACAATATTTGATAATGTTTCTGAATTGTGCAGAGGTGTCTGGGAGAAAGTATTTTGCTTTGCACTCCTCCGCAGAAAGGTTTTAGGTGTTGCAGTTCTAGATATGTGTTCATAAGGATCTTACCTATCTTCCATCCAAAAAGTTTGTGATTTGGTGCTTCGAAAAGCAATCTATTGTGTGGTAGAGTCCAACGGTGTTGTTGTGTTTAGGTGAAATTTGTGCTCAGGTGAAAGCTATTGTGGCTAAATTTGTTGGTTTCTAGGTGACTTCAAGATATTCATGGATTTTTCTAGATTATGTTAACACCTAGTGTATGGTCTGCAAGTTATGGTTGTGATCATGAAAGCATGTGTTCAAGAATTCCTTATGTTTACACTGTTTGGCTGACCTTGAAAGTTTGCGTTGATTGAGGAGTTGATTTGGTGATTATGTGAGTGTTGTGTAGTGTGCCTGGATAGATTTGAGTCTGATCTAACACATAGAATGGATTTCCTTTACTCCTTTGTGCCATAGAATGTTTAGGTCTAGACCTAATTCAAATATTGTGTGTTTGCTAACTTTGGAGATTGTTTCAAGGATTGGAGATTGTGTTGTCAACCTTGAAGATTGTTTCAAGGGTAATGATGGTATAAATAAGTGTCAAGAAGTCATGGATTCCTATGCAAATGGGGAATATGATGTTGTGATGAGAATTTGATCAAGGCAGCAAGGGATTTCATGTGTTAGGCTACCAAATGTAGTGAGCAAAAGGTGTCTACAATTTTCGGTGATGTTGCGAAGGTGTTGTGTATGTTGTGATGTATAATGAGCTTCACTGGAACTGAACTCTATGCATAGGTTAGATGCAACTATATCAGTTCAAAGCATGGCAGTGAGCCATTCTTCTCTTCTTTCTTTCTTTCTTAGTGGGCAGTGAGTCCACTTGGATAGTGAGTCCCTTGCAATGAGCATTCTCTCTATGGTAGTGAGCCTTTGTAATTCAATATTATTACTACATTATATTGTGAGCTAATCCTCACTGTGGTTTTTCCGTTTTAGGGTTTTCCATGTAAAAATATGGTGTTCTCTTGTGCATGGTGTTGATGTGTTTAAGTTTCTATTATATGCTTTTCATGTTTGAATTTCTTAATAGATTAAGGGTTTAAGTAAACTGATGTGGATGTGATTATGTTTATGAGGGTTTGAAGTTTTTCATACAATTGATTCACCCCCCCTCTCAGTTGTCTTGTGCCTTCAACAATTGGTATCAGAGCAAAGTTCATTTGAAGAAACCTTAACAACTTGAGGTAGATTTGGGATGGCACACAAAAAGGATATTGCCTTGTTTGATGGATTAGACTATGCACTCTAGAAGGTAAGGATGGAAGCCTATCTATTTCTCTCAGTTATGAAGTTGTGAAATGCATCAAGTCTAATTACACTAAACCTAAGGATGGTATAAATTCTGAAGAGCTACAGGTGCCAGCTTATGATGTTCACAATTTGAATTAGTATGTGACATTGTTGGTCCCTTATCCCCATGGTATCAAGATATTTACCAATATCTCCATGAAAACTTCATCCCACCTAACCTATAATCTAACCAACACTGATCATTCATTTGCTTAACCTCTCACTTCACCCTCATCGGTGGCACATTATACTGAAAGACTCTTGATGGTACCCTTCTAAGGTGTCTTGATTCTCGAGAAGCTAAAACAACCTTACAAGAGGTACATGAAAGTATCTGTGTGACACACTCTAGTGGACCTACCCTTGCCAAGAAGATTCTTAGAACAAGATACTACTGGCTGACCATAGAGAATGATGCACACTAGTTTGTAAAGAAATGCCTTCCTTGTCAGCAACATAGAGATCTCATTCATGCTCCATCACAAGAATTGCAACCTATCACGACTTTGTGGACCTTTTCACAATGGGGGCTTGACCTCATTAGAAAAATTCACTTGCCATTATCTAATGGACACAAGTTCATTACCACCACTACCGAATATTTCAGTAAGTGGGTAGAATCCATTCCATTCACTTTCACCACTGGTATCCAAATTGCCAAATTCATCCTCCACTACATCATATGCCATTATGGAATCCCCCTCACCATCATCACTAACAATGGGAAACCATTTAAGAATTAATAAGTATGCACCCTTTGTCAAAAGTTCCATATCCAACATCACTTCTCCACTCCATATTACCCTCAAGGTAACAGTCAAGCCAAAGCTTCAAACAAAACCATCCTAAGAATTAATAGTGAATGAAGCCGGTCGTGACTAGCACCTACAACTTAACCTTGCCATTTGGTCCTATCGCACAAGCATTCATACCCCCACATGAGCCACACCATATTCCTTGGTGTTTGGTTCTGAAGCCATCCTCCCCATTGAGGTCAACCTCCCCTCTCTTAGAATTTCATTGCAAAATCTTATTGATGAGGTGGAGTATTGGGTTGCAGGCCTAAATGAGCTAGAACTCCTAGATGAGAAGTGCCTCAACGCTCTTAACCACATACAAGCTTATGAAAATTGCCTTTGCAGAAGAGATAAGAAGAAAATCAAGACCTGCCAATTTGAGATAGGTGATCTATTTCTTATGGAAAATCAGAGAAATTTACAAGAACACCACAAGAAAGGCAAGTTTGAACCTAATTAGTTGGTACCCTATGTGATAACAACTAGCTATGGATCATAAGCCTATCATCTAGCAACACCTGAGGGGCAGCCTCTAGATGAGCTGATGAATATCATGCACCTGAAAAAGTTCTATGCATGACCCATCCAATATTCCAATCAACAAATCCAAAAAAATAAAAATATCAGGAAAAATTAAGTATAGTAAAGTCGTCAAATGGTGAAAACCACCTTGGTGGTGCCTTGGATAAGTACCATGGTGAAAACCTCTCTCAAGCACCATGTGTAGTGGCCAATTCCACCATCTAATGAGTCCTCACCTTCACTAAATCACTCCACATCACTTCCATCCCATGGCTTGGAATTATTAAACATTCATCATCACCCATCCCACCCTTTATCCTCCACCCAAGGCAGATTCCTAAATAAGTGGATCCTTGTATGCTTTCTTTGTACATTAGAAAATAAAAAAATCCAAAAACATTACAAAATCTAAAACCCAAAAAAAATTAGAAAATTTAAAAAACCCAAAAAAATCAAAATATCCACAAAATCTCATAAAACATTAGAAAATATAAAATCCCAAAAACAAATAATCAAAACACTCTTCCATCCTACATCCTACATCTAACCCATTCCGAAACATCCCACATCATCATCACATTTATTAGAACTACATATCATCACCACCTGAATCTTAATGTGCCTTGATCCCGTGGATACAGGGTATGTAGGCAGTCTGGACTATGAAGGAAGTATACAATACTTAGGTACAGAAGATGCACGCATCCAATTAGCTTGGATGGTCCCTATCCCCTATGCTTAAACTAGATCCAAATGCAATACATGTTGGTTCTTTTTCTTGCATTCCCTCAACTCTAATGCATCAACCACCACACTATCAAGACACAAGGATTAGATGAATCCTGACAGAGGGAAGAGACATATGGTCAAATTGAGGGTGAAGAAAAGCCAATGAACAGGAAGTTCAATAAACCTCCTCTACACTTTGAGCCTTACCAAGTTTAGGAGGGTAGTCCCAAAGATCTCCAGACAATTTCGAAAGCAGATAAACAATGAGGGAGATCTCAATTTAAGGCAATTAGGTTAAAATGGTGGCAACATATGATAAACTGGTTTATAATCCTTGTAAATGTACTCATTGACAATCTCTTACAACACCATTAACCTAGAAAATACAATATGCACAAATCCTCTAAAGATTTACATCAGCTACAGGTTTCACATGAGGTTTAACAAGATCTAGAATACTGGACTTCATGCATAAGGGTAGGGCAGAAATAACTTATAAATAATCTATAGAAATGAATTTAGATTTATCATTTTGAGTGTGGTTTCTGACCTTGCAGTAGACAAAAAGAAAGATCAGTGCCTATCAAGGGCTACAGAGTCATATGTGATGCATTTGAAATAACTGCACTCAAACATATCTTGATGATCATTTGAACCATTATCACCTTATGATAATGTGACCTACAAAAGCCTAAAATGAAATCATACTTGGCAATCCATTTGAAAATATAACATCCCCATCATTCTCAAACAAGAACTTACACGACTCCTTAAGCAACAAGCAAACCTGAGATGAATTCAAAGCAACAAATGTGCATGATGAATATATTAATCCTTGATTAAAAACTTTCAAAGAACATTATATTTCATACTGGAGACAATTTCATTGTAGTGTGATTTTCGTATACGTAAAAATCAAAATACAGTAAGTGCAACCATGAATGGCTTACAAACATAGACCTTCACCTATAACAAACTACAATCTCTACCGTGTAATGAGCTTTTTAATTCCTTAGAACCCTTTCAAATGATGCAGAGATTACAATTTAAGAAACATAGAAGAAGATGAAAAAACCCTAAAATCAATTGAGGCATGACACCTGGTACATCTGAGCCCCTTGATTTTGCAATTGAATTCACATGAGGAATATGCCTTAGGATCTTTTAATTTCCCTCATTTATTTTTACTTTGTAAATCCTATGCACAATTTTACCCTACTAATAAAATTTACTTACTCAACTGCAATTTCACTTGGCAAGTAAAAATTTTACCCCCAAGCAGTTTCCCCATTTTACTGGTAAGTAGAAAATGCATTTCCCAAGCATTTTACTCTCCTACATTTCCAATGATATATGCATGATATTTTTATTTATTGTTGTCCCATTTTTGTTGTTGCTGGGTTGTTTGAAACTATGCTAGAAGCATTAAATTTATTACAGAGGCACTCGGAGCCATGGTTGGACATTTTTGACAATGGAGAGGCATTTTTCAATGATACAAGCCACTCTACATATGTTGGAGGCATGAGAAACAATGGAGCCATGTTTTTATAGTTGCTGCCACATTTTTCTCACTGCTGGGTAGTTTAAAACACTCTAAACATCTTTGAAAATGCACTCTAGTTATGAGAAATGTCTCAGGCATTATTCTGGAAGTGAAAATACTCATCTACAACTATAAAAGGCCTCAAATCAATGCCACAAACCTGAAAAACGTGATCAAAAAACCCTTTGCACTACTCTGCAACCATTCTGACATTCAACACATCTATTTGAGCATTTAAAAACTTTGTCTGCGGAATGGTAGAATTCTCATTTAAGCTTATAATGAAGCTTTAACAAAGCTTTTCCCTTTAATTTTTTACTTTGGCAAATATAATAAAACATTTAAATGTTTCTTGAAAACTTTTCACACTTAGGTACATTGAATGAGCGCCTAATATTTTCCATCCGTGGAATGGCAAAAATAGATTTAAAAAGCTTAATAAATCTTAATAAAGTTTTACCTTTCAGAAATTAACCTTTGCAAAGATTAAAATATTTAAAATGTCTTCTGCACTTTCGCAGCTCACCCTTTTTCCTTCCGCAGAATGGCAGAAAAAAATTAAAAAGCTTATATTAAATCTTTCACTTAAATTTTTACCTTGGAAAAGACATTTAAAATATTTTTATAAAACCTTTTGTACTTCCACAAGCGCTCACTTTTACCATCTGCGAAATGGCAGAAAAGAAAAGATAAAGCTTAATAAAATAAAACATTTAATGTGCACTTACCTTTTTTCCTCCGCGAAATGGCGGAAAACGAATTAAAAGTTTATAATAAATCTTTAACAAAGCTTTACCCCTTTAATTTTTGCATTGTAGAACAATTAAAACATTTAAAATGCCACTTGGAAGCATTCTGCCATTCCACACTCCCAATGTGTGCTTACCTTTTTTCCTTTGCAGAATGGCGGAAAATGAATTAAAAGTTTATAATAAAGCTTTAACAAAAAGCATTTATTAAACCTTGCATACCAATTTTTAACTTTCCCTCAATAATTAAACATTAAAATGTTTTAAGAGTTGGAAAAGTTAAAACGTAGCCTTTGGAAAAATTTAATTTCTTTGCCAACCAAACGACGCAATAACACCACCGGCACACGGGATGTCTGAAGACCATGAAAATTTGTGGGAGACCATTATCAATTATTTAAAATATGTGTTTGTCTCCAGAACCATGAAATTCAACACTTTTTCGTGATGCCTTTCTAGCTCGCTGGCAGTCGCAAACGCATTAAAAACACGTCAAAACTCGCCCGAGGACCATGAAACTGGATGACCTTACTAACATATGTCTTAGAAAAATTTCTACCAAATGGATTTGCATGACAATGACCAGGATGTAAAATTTTAATCGTCAAAGTTGGGGTCTCAAGTAGATGCGATAGGAATCACACTTGGCCCTTATCGCCAATTTAAAGGTAAATAGGCACTTCAAATTTGCCAAATTTGAAAGTGCCAACAATGGCTCATGTTCAGGGACACATGCCTTTTGCATGCATGGCGAGAATCCAGACTTCTCCAGAACATAGACCAGGTGCTTAATCCATTGGGTGACTCTGAAAACTACTCCAACTTGCAAAGCTCTAACTCACAATTTTCAAACATTATTTGGTGGCCCCCTGGGCCCCCAAAAAATAAAAAACCAAAACCTTCCTCTATCAAATATCTTGTTCTCAGATGGCTGCCCCAAACCAAATCTAAAAATATTATCATAATCCACCTGATTATTGAAATGGATGCTTATGTTTCTCACAAAACTCTTGAACTTGCCATTGTCAAAGTGTCTTGTGTTTTTTCTGATCTTTACAATCAGGCCCTAACTGAAGTATCTCTCCATATGTCATGCAAACAACACATTTATCCATCATACCATGCCAGACAATGCAGTGACTTGCATCCACAAAGTCAATACCCTGCACCAATAAAATTTTATCACGCTGGATTGAAAACTAAAAATGCTCATAATCCATTGGATAAATGGCATTACAAAATTTGACCTTATCCTTTATTGTCAGATCAAACCTAAAAACTTCATGTGTCTTATTTTTGATGAACACATTTGTATACACTTGCTCTGGTTTGTTAAAATCATGATTCAATCCTAGGTTTGAAAAGCTATACAGACAAATATCATAAAGATATGATATACCAACTAAACCATGATCTAAATTTTATTCCACACTTTGCAAGCATTCATTAGGTGCACCAAACAAAAAATGCTCACACTTAGGCTCATTTTTTATCTAATCCATATGACATATGTATCTACCTACATTTGAGTAATGTAACTCATCTACATCACTTGGTGTTTCAATGTTGTGCAAAGGAGACTGAGTTGTCTCAACAACATTTTCATCACTAGTCGTTTCATGATTCTCACAAGAACATGCATCTCCAACCATGTTTACATTTTCACTGAATCCCTAAACCCTAAGCTGCTAGCTTGTGTTATTATCACACGTGTCAAACATTTTCTCCATCTTAGGAATGAGAATATAACTTGATTCGTCTTGCAAACCATCATACAACTCAACACAAAATGCTTCAAAAGAAGGAACAAACAATTCAAATCATTCATCTATTTTTAATTCCTCATCTAAATCTGTCATAGCAAGGTTACAAACTTTATGAGTAACCTTGTCTTCCCTTTTCTCAACTTGAGGATCTAAAACTTTCCCAGCGTCAATATATTCAAAAACATCATGTGGTTGCACATCAAACACAAAGTTGTCATAGGAACACTACTGTAAACTATGCAAACAACTTTCAAGTGTATGAAAAGATAAGCATTGATACACATGTGTCTCGTGCAACTGCAATACATTATATCGGTGAGGACACTCATCTAAGCATATTAACTTAGCCATATCACCACTTGCTCCAGTGTCTTGTAAATGCAACTTATCTGCATCATCATCATCCCAAAATTGCACAAATGCACACATTTCTGGTTCAGTGACATAATCTAATTCAACTTTAAAATCATCACTCACATCCATGTACACAACTTCACAAGAAGGCTCACACAAGTATGAAAATATCCCATCATGAAGATCAACATATGAACTCTTCAAAACTTGACCACTTCTACAATGAACTTCATATTCAACCTTGGTTTCCATCATATCAACATGAAGCTCTAATTTTTCATCTTTCACTGAACATCCTCTAATTTTTCCACACACATGTCTGAAATTTCTGTCATATCAACATAATTAGAGATGACATGGTGAGAAGGCTCTTCAAGTTCCATAATACTATTAACTAGGAATGGTGATATTCTATCATTCACATATTCATCATAATGCATAACATCATCATCTAAGAGTGAACTCATGTTATCAACATCTTGCATGCTAATGTTATCTTCATCTAGAAAAAAATTTCCAACTCTACTTCATTTAAGCCACTGTGACCAGCAGAATAACAATCAGCATGATCAACTTCATGAGTTGAATATGTATGAACATGCCTAATGATATCATGATCATTATTGACAAAGCTCTCAACACTGGTAAGATTGTGAATAGGATTACATGGTTATTGCACACTCAATGATGAATATATTATCTCATTAACACTCATTACATTGAACATATCATCAGAATCATTTATAATAGAAGGCTACAATTGAACTTCTTTTGTGATATAATCATTGGGGCAGCTAGTAGTTCCATTAGCTAGTGTAGTATGACAAATATTTGAAAATGCCTTTACCTCTTCACCAGTTGTGTCATGACAAGATATTATTTTGATGCATTTATATTATTTCATTATGTAGTGCACTTAGGCTTCCATGAATACAATTTTCAGGTATATACACCACATTATTTGGCCGCTCATAAACATTTCCCATATTAGTATGAGATTTAACTTCACTTTGAAACATGTTCTTTTCACTCAAATATATTGCATCATTGTTTGACTCATACCTAGAAATAGGATTAATGTGATCAGCACCCTGAAGTTTGTCATTCTTATCATCATGAATCTTAGCATTCTCTACAATGTCTATCCAATCAAGAACTAGAGAACAATTACTTGGCTTCAACCTTTGAGGTAATAAACTCGGACCTGGCCCATACACTTCACAAAACAAATCAATGCATACAGACTCTTAAGGCTTGAAACCAACAGGGATTTCCATATAGGTGTCCAAGATTTTGGAAAATAAAGAATATCCTAATTCTCCCTCATGTCTCCTTGTGTCAAAGAGAGCTTGAACAAAGACCATAGGATCACTAATGCATGCAAATTATTGACAATTTGTTTGGGGCTCTATGTAATCAACATTATGGACTGATGTATAAGCTGGGAAAATAGGGATGTAATTGCTCTGACAGTCATTTTTAATTTTTGATTTACACTTCACATCAGCATTGGGTGCTTTAAGACAACAAATACTTGTAGACAAATAGACCTTGGGCTTTCCATACTCCCAGTTGTTTTCAATGTCCATGGCACTCTCAAAAGCCTGATGCAAAGTTGTAAGATCTTTATTTCTCAACTGGGAACTCATCTTCTTGTCAAAACCTCCCAGGTAAACAACCAAACTCATTGAATCATTTGGCCTCATAGCCTCAGGAATATCCCTTAATGAATTTGCAAATCTCAGGTTAAATGCTGGAACTAGCTCATCCTCTTCTTTCTTAATGTTCATAAACTTCTTGTCACTGAATTTGTATTGACACTCTCACCAAACTGCTCCATGGAAACTTCTTTGAGCTCATCCCAATAATTGGTTGAGCATGTTGGTAAAAAAGAGAAGCAATCTCTTGCTTCATTATTAAGGACTGAGCAAAAAACTTCACGACAACATCTTCAAAATCTATATCGTAGTGTCCTATTACATCAATGAAATCCTGCAAATGCTTACTTGCTGATTTAGATTTACTACCACTGAACTTTGGTATTTTATCTTGGATTTCATGTGGTATATGATTTAGAAAACCATATACATTGCTGAAATTTATAGCTCCATATCTTTTAATAATGAAACTTCTTTGATAACATAGGTGGGGCTTCATACTGTGCATTATTACATTCGAATCCACATAGGGATGCATAGGTTAATGACACAATTTCCTATGCCTTTACAAACTTTTTTCATATCAACTTTGTAGTTACACATTGAAAACTCAATTTCCTTTTACAACATGATCTTAAGCTTTTTTACAATGCAAATTTCTATCTCAGCTTGCCTAAGATCTTCTAAATGAGTTTCTTAAAAAATATGCATACTTCATTTCATAATACAGGCTGCAATCTAGTAATACAAAAGTATGCAAGCCTATCACTACTTTTTTTCCTTTCTCTTAGTGCTTAATCTTCACTTACTAAGGAACCATAATATTCTCAAGGCTTTTCATGAACTACCTTCAAACATAGAACAATCCTTCATGGAGACAGGAACATGCAAAATACTTGGAAGTGTATTATAGCTACTGCAAATCTTCTTCTTTACTGGAAACTTATGAGTGTTTGAAATATTCTTCATGCATTTATCAGGTTCTTTCTCACAGAGTCACCACCTCTTTTCACAGAGGACTGAACTTTAAACAACACAAAGCCCTTTTAAAGCTTACTTTCATTCTAGTTTTCTCCAACAACAGAGCCACATACAATCTTCCTCACATACACAGTCGGTTTTCCCTTTGATCAACCGGTTCAAAAGTAAGTAGAGTCACCACCCTCTAAAGGGAATGATAATACATTTTACATATACTAACTATAAATACCCATGAAAAAATACTGGACACATCCCCAGTAGAGTCGCCAATTTGTTGGTTCTTTTCTTGCATTCCCTCAACTCTAAGGCATCAATCACCATACTATCAAGACACAAGGATCAACTAAATCCTGATAGAGGGAAGAAACATATGGTCAATTTAAGGGTGAATAAAAGCCAATGAACATGAAGTTCAATAAACCTCCTCTACACTTTGATCCTTGCCAAGATCATGAGGGTATTCCCAAGGATCTTTGAACAATTTGGAAAGAAGATAAACAACAAGGGAGATCTCAATTTAAGGCAATTAGGTTAAAATGGTGCTAACATATGATAAACTAGTTTATAATCCTTGTAAATACACTCATTGATAGTCTCTTACAACACCATTAACCTAGAAAATACAATATGCACAAATCCTATGAAAATTTGCATCAACTACAGGTTTCACATGAGGTTTAACAAGATCTAGAATATTGGACTTCATGCATAAGGGTAAGGCAGAAATAACTTATAAATAATTCATAGTAATGGATTTGGATTTATCATTTTGAATGTGGCTTTTGAGGTTGGAGTAGACAAAAAGAAAGATCGGTGCCTATCAAGGGCTATAGAGTCATATGTGATGCATTTTAAATAACTGCACTCAAACATATCTTGATGATTATTTGAACCATTATCACCTTATGATAATGTGACCTGCAAAAGCCTAAAATGAAATCATACGGCGATCCATCCCCACCATTCTCAAACAAGCATTTACACCACTCGTTAAGCAACAAGCAAACCTGAAAAAAATTCAATGCAGCAAATGTGCATGATGAATTTATTAATCCTTGATTAAAAACTTTCAAAGAACATTACATTTCATACTAGAGACAATTAGTTTGATTTTCGTATATGTAAAAATCAAAATACAGTAAGTTCAACCATGAATGGCTTGCAGACATAGACCTGCACCTATAACAAACTACAATCTCTACCCTATACAGAGATTTTTCAATGCTCATAACCCTTTTAAATGATGCAGAGATTACAATTTAAGAAACATAGAAGAAGATGAAAAAACCCTAAAATCAACTGAGACATGACACCTGGCACATCTAAGCCCCTTGATTCTGCAACTGAATTGGCATGAGGAATATGCCTTAGGATCTTTTAATTTCCCTCATTTGTTTTTACTTTGCAATTCTCATGCACAATTTTACCCTGCTGGTAAAATTTACTTACTCAACTGCAATTTCACTTAGCAGGTATAATTTTTACCCCCAAGCAGTTTCCCCATCTTACTAGTCAGTAGAAAATGCATTTCCCAAGCATTTTACTCTCCCACATTTCCAATGATATATGCATGATATTTTTATTTATTATTGTCCCATTTTTACTATTGTTGGGTTGTTTGAAACCATGCTAGAAGCATTAAATTTATTGTGGAGGCACTCAGAGTCATGGTTGGATGTTTTTGATAATGGAGAGGCATTTTCCAATGATGCAAGCCACTCTACATATGTTGGAGGCATGAGAAACAATGGAGCCATGTTTTTACAGTTGCTGCCACATTTTTCTCACTGCTAGGTAGTTTAAAACACTCCAAACATCTCTGAAAATGCAGTCTGGTTATGAGAAATGTCTCAGGCATTGTTCTGGAAGTGAAAATGCTCATCTACAACTGTAAAAGGCCTCAAATCAATGCCACAAACCTAAAAAATGTGGTCAAAAAGCCCTTTGCACTGCTATGCAACCATTCTGCCATTCTGTACATCTGTTTGAGCGATTAAAAACTCTGTCTGGGAAATAGTAGAATTCTCATTTGAGCTTATAATAAAGCTTTAACAAAGCTTTTTCCCTTTAATTTTTTACTTTGGCAAATATAATAAAACATTTAAATGTTTCTTGGAAACTTTTCGCACTTCGACATAGAGAATGAGCGCTTAATATTTTCCATCCGTGGAATGGCAGAAATAGATTTAAAAAGCTTAATAAATCTTAATAAAGTTTTACTTTTCAGAAATTAACCTTTGTAAAGATTAAAATATTTAAAATATTTTTCGCACTTATGCAGCTCATCGTTTTTCCTTCCGCGGAATGGCAGAAAAAAATTAAAAGGTTATATTTAATCTTTCACCTAAATTTTTACCTTGGCAAAGACACTAAAAACATTTAAAATATTTTTATAAAACCTTCCATACTTCCACAAGTGCTCACTTTTACCATCTACAGATTGATGGAAAAGAAAAGAAAAATCTTAATAAAATAAAACATTTAATGTGCACTTACCTTTTTTCCTCTGTGAAATGGCGGAAAATGAATTAAAAGTTTATAATAAATCTTTAACAAAGGTTTACCCCTTTAATTTTTACATTGTCAAACAAATAAAACATTTAAAATGCCACTTGGAAGCATTCTGCCATTCCACACTCCCAATGTGTGCTTACATATTTTCCTCTACGGAATGGCGGAAAAGGAATTAAAATTTTATAATAAAGCTTTAACAAAATCTTGTATTAAAGCTTACATAACAATTTTTAACTTTCCCTCAATAATTAAACATTAAAATGTTTTAAGAGCTAGAAAAGTTAAAACATTAGCCTTTGGAAAAATTTGATTTCTCCACCAACCAAATGACGCAAAAAACCACTAACACACGGGATGTCCGAAGACCATGAAAATTTGTGGGAGACCATAATCAATTATTTAAAACATGGGTTTGTCGCCAGAACCATGAAATTCAATACTTTTTTGCGATGCCTTTCTAGCTCGCTGGTAGTCGCAAACACATTTAAAACACGTCAAAACTCATCCGAGGACCACGAAATTGGATGATCTTACTAACATATATCTCAAAAAAATTTCTACCAAATGGATTTGCATGACAATAACTAGGATGTAAAATTTTAATCGTCAAAGTTGGGGTCTCAAGTAGATGCGATAGGAATCACACTTGGCCCCTACCACTAAATTAAAGGTAAATAGGCAATTTAAATTAAAAAAAAATTGAAGGTGCCAATAGTGGCTCATGATCGGGGACACATGCCTCTTGCACGCATGGTGAGAATCCAGACTTCTCCAGAACATAGACTAGGTGCTTACTCCATTGAGTGACTCTAAAAACTACTCCAACTTGCAAAGCTCTAACTCACAATTTTCAAACATTATTTGGTGGCCCCCTGGGCCCCCAGAAAATAAAAAACCAAAACCTTCCTCTATCAAATACCTTGTTCTCAGATGACTACCCCAAACCAAATCTTGAAATATTATCATAATCCACCTGGTTAGTGATATGGATGCTTATGTTTCTCACAAAACTCTTGAACTTGCCATTGTCAAAGTGTCTTGTGTTCTTCTAATCTTTACAATCAGGATCTAACTGAAGTATCTCTCCATATATCATGCAAACAACACATTTATCCATCATACCATGCGAGACAATCTAGTGACTTGCATCCACAAAGTAATTACCCTTTTTGATAGGTGAAAAATGAATATGCAAACATAAACAAAGACAATTGAAACCAATGCAATTTATCTCCTTTGCATAAACGAAATACCCACACCGATCGAGTGATCCACAAAGTAATTACCCTGTGTGATTGGTGAAAAACGAATATGCAAACATAAACAAAGACAATTGAAACCAATACAATTTACCTCCTTTGCATAAACGAAATACCCACACCGATCGAGCGAATTGAAATGCACCCTCTTCCAATTGATTACTCTTTGCTTGTGATGTGGATTTCTCTATAACTATAACACAAATATGATCTCCCAAGAATGAATACGACAACATAAGTTTACTTGAACGAGAAATCCCCAAAAATTGAGAAAGAGGCTTCTTTTTATAGACTTGTGAGATATCAGATCTACAGTTGAAGATGATCAGAAAGATCAATGCATGAGGAAGGTTGAGAGAATGTGCGCGAATTAGAAGAGGACAAGTGTCCCGCCCCTCTCATGCATCAAGGGAGTTAACCGAATAGATTGAGGAGTTGACTGAGATGATTGATCAGTTAAGTGAATTGATTGATCAATGAACTAAATTGATTGCTTAGTTGACTGAGATAATTGATTAGTTAACTCGATTGACTAATTAGTTAACTAATTTGATTGATGAGTTAACTAATTTGATTAATGAGTCAACTCTTTTGATTGATCTACTAACTGATTCTGATTGGAGGAATTTATGGTGGGTGAGGATAAATGGGAAATTAAATAATTTATTTATTTAATTTCATGTGCACATGGGATAATTGAATTAAATATTAATTTTAAATCAATTTGGAGGAAATAGATTATTTAAATAAATAATTTGGATTTATTTATTTAATTTGGAGGGAAATTGATTTAATTAAATAATCAGAATTATTTAATCAAATAAAGAGGAATAAATTAAATTAATTAAACAATTGGAATTATTTAATTAATGTGGAAGATAAAGTTGAATTAATTAAATAAATGGAATTATTTAATCAATATAGAGGAATAAATTGAATTAATTAAACAATTGGAATTATTTAATTAATGTGGAAGATAAAATTGAATTAATTAAATAAATGGAATTATTTAATCAATATAGAGGAATAAATTGAATTAATTAAAAAATTGGAATTATTTAATTAATGTGGAAGATAAAATTGAATTAATTAAATGATTGGAATTATTTAATCAATATAGAGGAATAAATTGATAGATGAACTTAATCAAATAATTAAGAATTATTTAATCAAAGTGAAGTATGGTAGGTGTATGCATGATCTGGAAATAGGTCAATTTCAGGTGTCTACATTTTGCCCCTCTTTGAGATGGTGTTGCAAAGTAACATCATTTCAAAGAAGATTAAAACATAGTGCAGGTTGGATAGAAGAACAATATGATTGGATTAGAAATGATGATACCCCAGTTGGGTAGAAGTACCTAATAGATTAATTAATAGGTTGAAGGATGCCCCCTCGAGAGGACATATGAATTGGAAGAATATGGGTGTGCTCGCAAAATGAATGGATATGAAGAAAATAAGGAGATAGAAGATGGAGAACAAAATAGAGAAAAAAATGAGAAGAGAAAAGGATGGATGAATTATGATGGACAAATGATTAACACATGATTGATAATCAAAGATAAGGATAGAATAAATGATTGAATGGGAGAAGTTACACTAACATGTATAATAGAGCAGTCCTTTATTTTGATAAAGCATAAGGATATTATGTACCAAGGTATAAGAACCAGGGTGACTATGTATCCAATGCATAAGACAGTTGACTCTGCAAACAAACGGTTTGAGTTTATTACTACTAGGTATAATAGAACCTTGTCAAATAAGTGAATGGAAAATAGTATTAGTGTAGAATAGTCTTAATACAAAGAAGGTCTTTGTAGAGCCTTAGATGTAAAAGATATTGATATGTAAGATGCTAATCCCATCACTCACAATATAGATGTTAGACCTAATAGGAGAATAAATCATCCCTCAAACATAGCATATGAAAGCAATGACTATGCCCCAGTTTACACAGTATTGCCACATACCAAGATATAGAAAGATCAAGGTAGCTTTGATAGTGTATTTTAAAAGGGGCAAAAGATAAATCAAAAAGCAAAATTAAACAACCGATAAAACCAATAGACAACCAACATGTTTTCTTTCCAAAGAGGGTATTCCAGAAAGATTTAAGGCCTTATTGTAGGAAAGATCTATCCATTAAAGGCTTTGGATCCAAGATGTATGGATATACCTAGATATAGGCAAATGGAATGTGGTGAAGTATTGCTATTTTAGGAGCAGTCCTTTCTGTTTCAGATTTTATAAGCACTTTTAAAAGTCCATAAGGATGCGCAGTTCATTTTTTCTTAAGTTAGTCATGTCTAGGTGGTAGATGGATAGGATGGATTGTGGTAAATGGATTAAGTTACAAAGATGAATTTCTTATGGCCTTGAGATGGAGGATGGGGTGAATCATATGTGCCTGAGTATTGGATACTTTCTTCATATTTTAGACTACCTACATACCCTGTATCCACGGGATCAAGGCACATTACGATGATGATGATGATGATAATATGTAGTTTTGGGTAGTGTGATGAGATGGATGAAAGGTGACGAGAATGGTTATGTGAAATTTTGACATCTTATGTACCTGAGTACTAGATACTTACTTCATATTCCAGACTGCCTACATACCAGTATCCATGGGATCAAGATACATTAAGACTGAGATGAGATGATGATATGTAGTTCTCGGTAATGTGATGAGATGGGGAAATGTGATGAGAATGGTTAGGTGAATATATGACATCTTATGTACCTGAGTACTAGATACTTCCTTCGTATTCAAATTGCCTACATACCCGTATCCATAGGATCAAGGTACCTTAATATTGAGATGAGATGATGATATATAGTTCAAGGTGGGGTAATGAATGTGTCAATAGATGAGGTGTTATGAAAGTGAGATTAAATAATGATAAGTGTTGATGGATAGTCCTGGTGAATGATGATGGATGAAAGGTGATGGGAATGGTTAGGTGAAAATTTGACATCTTATGTACCTGAGTACTGGATACTTCCTTTGCATCCCAGATTGCCTACATACCCATATCCACGGGATCAAGATATATTAAGACTGAGATGAGATGATGATATGTAGTTCTAGGTAAGTCTACAAGGGTAGATCACTTGAAAGTGTTAGAGCAGATATTTGATCGGCTAGAGCAATATCAACTAAGGCTAAATCCAAAGAAGTGTGTCTTTGGTGTAACATCAGGTAAGCTACTGGGATATATTATATCAAGATGAGGCATTAAGGTCAACCTCGCAAAGGTCAAAGCTATGTTAAAATGTCTCCTCTGAAGAACCTCAAACAACTAAGAAGTCTTCAGGGAAAGCTACAATCCATCAGGGGGTTCATTTCACAACTGGCAAATAAATGTCAACCCTTTTCGCACTTACTCTACAAGGATGTCTCATTCAAATGGGACAATAAGTGCCAAGTTGTATTTGAATAGCTAAAAGCTTATCTTGAATCACCACCTGTGTTGATACCTCCAGTAACAGGGAAACCTCTATTGCTTTACATCTCCACTACCTGAGCAGCCTTGGGGGCACTTCTTGAACAAAATGATGACTCAGGTAAAGAACAAGCCATTTACTACATCAGTCGCACTCTAGTAGGATATGAGCTCAACTACACCCCTATGGAAAGAGCCTGTTTAGCAGTAGTGTTTTCTTCCTAAAAGTTGCGGCACTATATGTTGAACTAGCATACAAAGCTGATATCCAAGGTTGATCCTTTGATATACTTGCTTTCAAAGCAACTCTTAAAGGACGCCTAGCAAAATGGGTAATGATCCTCATTGAGTTTGACATCGAATATGTGGACCGAAAGGCTATTAAAGGGCAAGTAATTGCAGACCAACTAGCTGAGGCACCATTAGCAGATACACACCCCATGCTATTAGAGTTTCCAGATGAAGGGATCTTTAACCTCTCTACACCAGTGGAGTGGAAACTATACTTTGATGGATCATACACTCAGCATGGTTTTGGAGCAGGGATTCTCTTCATCAACCCACAAGGTGATTGTATCCCTAAATCATATCGGCTTGCTTTCCTATGCAACAATAACATAGCTGAGTATGAAGCATTGTTAACTGGTCTCCAAATGGCTATCAAGTGGAACATCAAATAGCTTCAGGTCTACAGAGATTCTCAACTTGTTATTCGCCAAGTCATAGACGAATATCAAACTAAGGATGACAAGTTGATGCCCTACAAGAAAATGGCTGACAACTATAAACAACATTTTTGTAGGCTTTCCTTTGATCAGATCCCAAGAGTTAACAATAAGGTTGTTGATGCAATGGTGACTATTGGGTCTCTTCTAGACATGTCGACCAACATACAGAATTGTGAGTTCTTGGTAGAACAGCTATTGATACCATCTGTTGATATTCCACAAACCAAAATCATCTATGAGCTTATTGGTCCCAAATCAATGTGGTATCAGGATATATATGACTACCTCCATAATAACACCCTCCCATCTAATCTAACATCAACCCAAAAGAAAACCTTCATCTACCGAGCCTCCAATTTCACTATCTTAGGAGATACATTGTACCGATGGAGTCTCGATGGTATCCTCCTAAGATGTTTAAGCTCAGAAGAAGTTGAAACTACATTAAGAGATATATATGAGGGTATTTGTAAAGCACATTCCACCAGTCCCAACCTAGTGAAGAAGTTGCTTAGAACATGATATTTCAGAACCATGCTGAGTGTATGATCCTTAAAAGTATAGTTTCCACTCAACTGGTGTAGAGAGGTTAAAGATCCCTTCATCTGGAAACTCTGATAGCATGGGGTGTGTATCTCTTAATGGTGCCTCAGCTAGTTGGTCTGCGATTACCTGCCCTTTGATAGCCTTTCGGTCCATATATTCGATGTCAAACTCAGTGAGGATCATTACCCATTTTGCTAAGCATCCTGTAAGAGTTGCTTTGGAAAGCAAGTATTTCAAAGGATCGACCTTGGATATAAGCTTTGTATGTTGGTTCAATATATAGTGCAACAACTTTTGGGAAGCAAACACTATTACTAAATAGGGTCTTTCCATAGGGGTATAGTTGAGCTCATATCCTACTAAAGTGCAACTGATGTAGTAAATGGCCTTTTCTTTACCTGAGTCATTATTTTGTGCAAGAAGTGCCCCAAGTCTATTGATATAGTGGAGATGTAAAGCAATAGAGGTTTCCCTGTTACTAGAGGTATCAACACAGGTGGTGAAGCAAGATAAGCTTTTAGCTGTTCAAATAAAACTTGGCACTTATTGTCCCATTTGAATGAGACATCCTTGCGGAGTAAGTGCAAAAGGGTTGAAATTTATCCACAAGTTGTGAAATGAACCGCCTGATGGACTGTAGCTTTCCCTGAAGACTTCTTAGCTATTTGAGGTTCTTCGAAGGAGACATTTCAACAATAGCTTTAACCTTTGCGGGGTTGACCTCAATGCCTCGTCTTGATACAATATATCCCAGTAGCTTACTTGATGTTACACAAAAGACACACTTCTTTGGATTTAGCCTTAGTTGATATTGCTCTAGCCGATCAAATATCTACTCTAACACTTTCAAGTGATCTTCCATTGTAGACTTACCTAGGAGGTCATCAACATAATCTTCCATAATGGTATGAAACAAATCATGAAAGATTACCATCATCACTCTTTGGTAAGTAGCGCCATCATTTTTGAGGCCAAAAGGCATGACCTACCAACAGTAGTTTCCCTAAGGACATGTGAAAACCATTTTATCTTGGTCTTCAGGTGCGATCATGATTTGGTTGTAGCCAGAAAAACCATTGATGAGGGAAAGCATTTCATGGCCTGCTATTAAGTCCACGATGATGTCAATGCTGGGTAATGGGAAATTGTCCTTGGGACAAGCTTTATTCAAGTCTCTGAAGTCTTTACAAATGCGAATGCCCCCATTCAGCTTAGAAACAGGTACCGAATTTGAAACCCACTTTGTATAATCCACAAGACATATGAATTTGGCATCAAGTAGCTTTTCAAGCTCAACTTTGACTAATAGAGCAATCTGTGGGTGCCTCTTGCGCAATTTTTGCTTGACTAGTTTAGCTCCTGGTAAAATTGATAGATGATGGACTACTAATGGAGGATCTAATCCTGGCATCTCCACATAAGTCCATGCAAAGTTAATTTCCCTTTTCTGAAAGAATTTTGTGAACTCCTTATGTTCCTGTTGAGACAAAGAAGCTTCTAAGAATGTAACCTTGGGGTTTTGGACCGTGCCAAGATTCATTTCCTCATATTTCTCCACCAATAAAGAAGACTTCCCCTGATATTTCGATGGTGGGGGAAGGTCAAATCTTTCATCCTCGGGCACCTTAGAGATGTTTTCACCATTGGATGCATCCTTTCTTTTTACTATTTTGAGATCAGAAGGTGCCTCGAAGAGGTTTTCACCTAAGGATCGGTTTATTTTATTCATATTTTTGTGATTGAAATATTTGGCATTCTCCCTAAAATATACGATAGGAGAGAGATCCATGACAAAATCTGCTTTATGGTCGCCTTGGGGTATACCATCTCGAAGTCCCAAAAATTCTGCAAGTGCTTCATCATTTTGAAAAGTGTCTAGGATAGGAGGCCCTTGTTGGTCCCAATCAATTAGGTCTAGACATACAAGGGAAACAGTTTGTGTTTTGGTTGTAGAGGTAAGGGATACGGATGAGGTCATGAAGATAGAGGATTCCTAAAATAAATCAGTGAGGTGAAGATGGGAATCGTTATGGTATAATCCATAGATGTCTCTTCCACAGGCCAAGCCCTAGCTACTTCATTGAGTATAAACTGGATATCTAGGGAGCTGGTGATGCAGAGGTTAAGAACAACTTAACTTCATACTAGGCAAAGTTCAACTACACCAATGAGCCCAAAAACAAGGATCTTCATGGAAAAGTGGGAACAACAGTTAAAGTTCTTGAATTCTTCTTAGAAATGGTGTTTGGACATGTATTAGATCCCATCCCATCCATTGGCAAAGGTGGATCAAACTTCAAACTACTAGTTCCTTCACAAACCCCAAGAAAGGCTAGTAGCCTACAAACGGAGAATAGTCCCAATAAATTTCTATATAAACATCCAAATGCAAATCTTAGACATGTATTAGATACCCATTATGCCTCCCCACAACATACTCCAGAATGGGTATAGGTTACTTTGGAAAATGTGCTCTAAAAATGGACTGGTAATTCTGCTACAAGGGTTCAAACTCAGAAATTTCACTGTGAAATGCCATGAACAATCATTCATAACTTCTACAAAAATGAAAATGAAGTTGATCGCTTCAGTCAGATTGTAGATAACATAGGTACAGACATTTTACCCAAGTTACATAAAGATCTAATGGTGGAAACAAAAGTTATGGCATTTTTCCCAAAACGGGTTACCCTAAATCAGGGTTTTGACAATTTTTACTAAAAATGCAATATCTACCACAAATCAAAACAAAAATTCATGAGACCAACTGCAAATGGAAGGTGATTGAATGCACTTTCATTTGAAATAAAAAATAAGTATTCTTCTGCCCATATTGGGCCATACCATGCAAGAATACAGTGATTTTCTGTAGGAAAACACAGAAAACAGTGTCTTTTGACATTCCATTCACAAATCTCCAATCACCTTCGAGTTTCTAAAGGTTACAAGGCCTTTTTAAAGGCATAAGAACTTGTCTTTTCAGTTACCACTTCCTTCCAACAAATTGGAACAAGGTGACCCTTCACCTTCCTCATTTTACAACTTTAGGAAAGACAACTTTGCCTATTTTGCAAATGGAGATAACATTTGAACATTTAACACTCCTAATGACATAACAATAACTTGTTTAACCTTATACAATGTTAAAGCATTACAATTTAATCAAAATCAAAAATTTGTCTAGGACAACTTTGATTTGCCAAGGTGCTCCTGCACCAACATGCTAAAGCAATCCTCAAGAGCATGGTATGAAAGGTTTGATGGGTTGTTATAGGATAAAGGATATCTTTACTTCTCAATTTTTATAGGATAAAGGACATCTTTAGTTGTGTTTAATAAAGTCACAACTACTAGTCCTAAGATTTAAAAATTATTGGACCTTCAATCCATAAATACTATCACAGCTATTGGAATATGCTCAACAATTGGGTACTCTCCCCTAGTGGTGATAGCATTTGTGGATTTAAGGTCGAATATTTTTAAAAGCTGAGCATTAGTAGTTGTGACTTTAAGGTTGTTAGTGTTGACTAAAAGTACTTATAATTAAATGCAATGTGCTCTTTAAATCTAAAAAGCAACCAATCATGCAATGCCACATCAACTTACCAACAAAACATGACTTAATGAACACTTATTGGTCCACCTTTTTTTGAGTCTTTTTGGACACCTCAACAAAAAGCATGTTGATGTGGCATTATTTTTTATAATGCAGACATGAAACCTTAGTTATATGCAAGGGCCTTGCCAAGAAAGTTGATCTAAAATTTTTGGAGTGATTCAAAATTGCCACATATGATTTTGAAAGGTGTGAAGTAGGGATTTTTTTTAAATCTAGAATTTTAGTATGCTTTTTAGGGTTTTACTATGGTTTTTAGGGTTTTAGTTTGGTTTTAGGGTTTTAGTTTATTTGCAAGATTTAAATTTTAAATAAATTTACATGTCTAAATAAATTTATTAAACAAAAACTCTACATTTATATTTTATCACATTTTTATTCAGAAAAAAACATAAAAAAGATTTTAAAACATACCTGGGTTGGGCGTGGGTGATGAGAAGTCAGCTGGCAACTTTGTGGGGTCACACGGCTCTAGGTGGAACTCTTTCTAGCAACTCAAATTTAGGCAAAAATGACTTTTCACTTTTTTTTTTAATTTTTTTTTTTAAAGTTTCACTTAGAACTGTATCACCTAGTAAGCTATCGGTCAAAATGTTTCTACCTGGAAACCCCTATCCACGTTTGTGCCACATATGCACCATGTGGTTTTGAGTGGAACTTCCTTGGGCAAGTACCTACCAACTAGAAACCTTATGCTTAGAACTATTTAGTTGGTCAAAAAGGTGACACGATAATTTATTATTTACCTAGTTAGAAATGATGTACATATTCTTGTTGTCAATTTTGAGTTAGAAATAATGCAAATTCTAATGTTTTATGGCTACAAAGATCTATTTTTTCCAAATAAGACTACAACGTTGGAAGGAGAGACTTTCAAAAGGGAAGTGACTCTACACTGTCGGAAGAATAGACTCAGGAAAGGAAAGTGAATTTATAGCATTGGAAGGATAGACTATGAAAAGGAAGGAGAGACTTCAAGAAGGGAAGTGCTCCAAAATATAGTGGTGCCAAAATTTTTGTATCAAAAACTACTCCAAAAGGGTCTCGACAAAAAGAATAAATTTATATTTTGACCACTTGTTCTCCTGATTAATAGTGATAAAATTTATTTGCAAATATGGTCCATAAATGGTTTGAAAGAGTCCTGCATGTAAAAACTCATGTTGGTAGTTAACTTTAGTAGTTTCTTTAATTTCTTTGTTATTGTTTACAAACTAAACTCTATGTCATTTATGATTTTTAGTTGAAAGACTTTAAAGTAGCAGTAATGCATGAACCACACTAGACTAGATTTTAGTCATGACCTTAGCATCAAGGATATATAGCATTGTACTTTTCATTTAATAAACATATGGAGAAGATATACAATTTTCTGGTGATAAATAAAAATATCTAGTTCTGCATTTGTTCCCAATCTAAAAATTTTGTGTTATTGAAATTTGAAGTTCTAAAAGTTTAAACTATCAAGTGATCTTCGAATAGGAGAATCTATCTATAGATAAGTGTATTTTTTAATGTTCTATAAATTCCATGTTAGGTTCTATTAATGTTATCATAAAATCTTATGTTTCTGTTATGTGTTAGTAACTAGTCTTTAACCTGCAGGTTCTGTTGTTTTGTTTAATTTTGTGTATTATTCTACTATTTAGTGGATTTATATTGTGCCAAGAAAAGGTATTTCAATTCACTCTTGAAATATTGTTCATTACAATAGTTTTGAAAGATAACAATATAATTGCTTCCTTAGAATTAAGTGGTCTAGAAATTATGTTTCATTACCGTATATATTTTTGAATGTTAAATATTTTCATAATTAGGTTTCAAATGATTTCATAGTTTAGTTTCTACTAATTTCATAGATTAGAAGTTTTAAATGCTTTTATAGATTAAGACTTTATTTTTGTATAAGCATATTTTTATTCAAAAAGGCCTAAAAATTATCATTAAATTGAGGTATTTAACTTCCTTTTGCAAATAGCCATCAGACACCACCTTGGTTGACAAAATTGATAATGAGTTATAGTGCAAGGTTTAATGATGAATTGTCAGCTAAAACTTTGTTTCTATCATCTAGATGGAGATCTTTTTACTTTTCTTATTGTTTAGGAGGCATGGGAAAATGAACCCCCAGAAAGGTGAAATAGATGGTTCTAGGAAAATTATAGCATTTTTAACTTCAAAAATAAAATAAATTTGAAATTTATGTACTAACTTTTTTATTGGTTGGGCCCTTATTTCTACAACATCAATATATTTCTTTGCACTCAAACTATCTGACCATCCAACGTCCTTCACTAAGTGCATAACATGGTTTGGTCTAGATTTTGACACAATTTTATTGTGATGATTATTCAATCCATACCATCATCTCCTAGAGCAAAACTCTCTATGGCACCTCAAATCCTCATGGTCATTGCAGACTTCCAGTAGTTTTTCCACCTATACAAATAGTAGCTTTTTACAACTAATGCAATATGTGAACACACAGTTCTACTAATACCAAAATAGTGACCGCCAAGATGATTTTGTAGGTAGAACAAACAACAACCATTCAATCTCTATAAAAGTAGCAACTTTTATCCAAAAAAAATAGTATTTTCACCTAGTGCAATATCCATTTATGCATTATAAACTACAAATTGAAACACCACACATTCACCCCTATTCTATCTCTCTTATGGTCGATAACTTCTCTAATACCATGTTGAAATCAAGAGCATAAAACTGAGATTATTAAGCCATGAATACACAAATATATAACACAAAATATATATAAATATTATATGATTGTTTACTTGGGATTTCTTCTCTCATTCGATTGGATTTTATAGTACATTACATTGGCTTATAAAGCCATTATTTTGTTATATAAAACCAACTAACCTTACCTAAGAGAAAGTAACTTCCTAAAACTAACAATCTAACTAATTTATTATTAACTATTATAAACTAACGTTTATTTATTTTCTTATTTAACCTATACTAGGATGTAATAAATCTCCAACAATCTAATCCAAAAGATGAAGCAAGCACCACATAATAATGACAATCTTTGATTTGACAATAGATGCTATACATCTTGAGATATGTGTGTGCAAGCATTGGATCAAGAAAGCCATCCCAATGGAGGACATTGCAAGAGGTAGAAAACACAATGACAATTGACTTGTAAAATATACACAACACAAGAGGATTTTATTCACAACCACATTGGGCAACCATATATATAATTGTTAAAATATATCAATAGTTTAGTTACAAGCATTGCATGTACAAACTGGCATAGAACCAACAAGTATTATCAACGAATGACCTATTTACAATGGAAGCAAATTATGAACAAGTAGAGGTTTCCAGGATGTTTGTAAAATAAGTTAATCAATACTACATATTAGCCATATAGTATGCAAGTGCATGTAATTTCTCAGTCAATCCACTTCCTCTGAAGAATTGATCATAGTAGATCTCTTTAAACCAAAGGTACAACCAAATGAAATTTTATCACACATAGTTTTGAAGTCATCCACAACATCTTGGAACTCTTGAATCTCACCCTCCTCTAATAATCATCCAAGAAGAGACATATTCCTAGCACGATCAAGAATCCTAGAACAAGACTGGGACAATGCAAAGGAAAACTCATAGTCCCAATGTTGCAGTCACATCAAGTATGACATTAACCACTAACCCACTAAGGAGTAGGCTCCTCACACTCCCATTTGAGCTATTTCTTGAGACTTCAACAACCTCAAAAGGACATCGAAGTGCTGCCATTTCCCAAGCCTTGTATCTCAAAACTAAATTCCAAAACAAGAAAGAACACTTTAGACTCATTTTGCATACAATGTATCTTAATAAGCTCTTCCAAAAGGTTGTTCTTAAATATCATCCACTTCAATAGTCAAAAGTCAATTTTGGCCAATAAAAACAAGACAAATATTTAACACTTCTTGTTGTGGATGAAATGTAAAATTTATATTGACTATTTGACCATTGAAGTGGATTATGTTTAAGTAGAGTGATTCCAAAGAGTGGACAAGGAAGAATTATTTAACAAATTCTAATCACCCATACAACATAAGCACCACTAGAACAAGTAATAAATGTAACAACATAGGCATACAATAATGCAAATAGAACCAATACAAAAAAAACAATATTATATTGAAAACAAACTCATTAAGATGTGAAAGGCCAAAACTAAAATTTAACCAAAAAAGAAGCCAACAATTTACCACTTATTAGTAAAGATGAGGTACAATAATTAACATTTGTCGGTTATTATTTCTTTAATTTTTTGGTGCAAAGGTCTAAATTTTTTTTTTGATATCTTCCACAATCCAAAGTATTAGATATAAACATTTTAGAAAAAATATTGAGTGTAGTTTTGGTATATCCATACAACTAAATACAATTTTGTATAGGTAATAAATATCTCACACATTCACAATTTACAATATTAAAACCAAACTTGTGACAGTCCATAATATTAAAAATAAACTTGTGGGTGTTCAAATCTAATCATTAAAACTATTTTTGACATAGATTCATTATACTTTACACATTTTGTTCCACAAGTTCATTTCTAAATTCTCCCAAGTAAAAATGTTTTCTAATATATTGATATCTTAGCATACCTAAACTATGTTTTTTACCAAGGAGTTCTTTTCTAGTTTATTGATTTCTTAGAATACTAACTAAGATTATATTTATAATTATTTCAGATATAAAAAAAATATTATAAAAAGATTGCAACGTTAAAAAGTGAAATTAAAGTTGGGAGCAGTTGACATATCTATTTAAAAAGTGAATTTAAAGTGTCAATTGTCTGCAAGAGTTTAAAGTATGATATTTTGCATGTTTGACATTGTGAACACTAGCTCGTTGAAGGGATGTGACAAGCCACTTCACCTTGTGTCTAGAATTACCCAGGGCCCCAAGGTTGTCCCGATAACTATGTGACTAGATTGGGGTACAAGTTTCCTTCTTCCCTCTTTGATATACCCCACTAGTACACGTGGTTGAGGTCATCCCTTGGGATGATGAAATCCCCAAGCATGCCTCTTACTTGAATAAATTACCCCTTGCTTTTGATCACCCAAGATCGCATTAGACGTGAGAGGAGAGCATACGCAAAAAGGATAACCCCTTTGAGATAACACTTAAAAGCAAAAAAAGTTTGCAAGTAGACTTTTGATCCTCAAGATCACCCTAAGGTGTGAGGGGAGAGCATACGTCTACAAGAAAATGAGACAAAGCAAACAAGATAAATTTCCCACTACTCTAACTTTAGTGCAACTACAACTAGTGATAAAAACACACTTTGACAAGCGAATCTGCACCAAAGAAGTTAGTAGTTTGATAAATCAATCTTGGAAAAAAAAATTTAGTAACTGCACCAATAAGTTAGACCCCTGCAAAAGATAGTAATTTTTTTCAAAAAAATCGTGCTAATATAGAGGCTAAAGATGCTAACGGACAGACAGACTGTGTTGAACAAAGAGAAAATGGTGCTAAAATAGACACTATCTATGCTAAAACAGAGATAAAAAGCACTATAATAGAACCTAAAAGTGCTAAAATAGACACTAAAAGCACTACGATAGACTCAAATAACGCTGAAATAGACACAAATTGTACTAAAACAGACACAAATTTATGCTGAAATAGACACAAATTACACTAAAACAGACTCAAACTATGCTGAAATAGGGGAAAAATAGTTTTATACATATATATCATCTGTCATTAAAACTAACTGTGCAGTTCTAGGTGCTGAAGGTGCTAAATCAACAGAATATGAATGACCTGCACAAAAATAGAGATTATTTTTTCTTCCAAATGGTCAAACAAGGTGTTAGAGGACCTACAAGGTTATTTTAAAGGATTACACAACAGTTTTCAACCTAAAATAGAGCAAAAGATGTAAGATATGTAAGATAAACACTAAGCCTAGGTGTTTTCCCAAAATGTGTTAGAAAAAATGATATTTCAGCAACCTAAGACTTAGAAACTCTAGGTAATCAGAAAACAACAACCCTACAAACAACAAATAGTGAAGAATCAAATGTTAAAAAGTAATTTTGAGACAAGTATTTTTGCTTTTGCCACATGAAAAGGTGCTAAAATAGGCGTAAATGGTGCTAAAACAATAGTAGATGCACTGACAAAGCAGTAGATGGTGCTAAAAGGGCTACTGATAGCACTAAAATAGACTCTGAGAGCATTGAACCATGAGCAGAAGGTGCGATTGCGAGAACAAAGTGCGCTAATTTGACCTGCAACGTCAAAATCTTCCCAAAAACACACAAAAATGTTATTTCAGGGACATAGGTCCCATAGAGTGTGCCAAGTGAAGATGAAAGAGATTAAAAGGACACAAAAACATGAAAGGAAAGCTAAAAATAAAGCATTATACCTTCACAAGTCCTTGAAATCTCCCTCACTCCTTGGTAAGGTTGACAAGAAATGCACCCAAAGTCCTCCTAGCTTTACCCAAATAGAGTGATTGTATGTGGATTGCTCTCAAATTGAACACAATTTTGGCATAATAAGGCTAGAGGAGATGAGATGAGGAGGGATTTTGTCATAACAAACTTAATTCAAACTTGGATGTGGAAATGGATTGGAGAGGCTTGTATTTATAGGCAAATTGGAGGGGAAATGAGATCAATGGCTAGGATTGAAAGTTCAAATCCAATGGTGGAGATGAGAGGATGAGATGGAGGGCTTAGATTTCATCAACAATATTGGAGGGTTGTGATTAAAAGTGAATTTTAAATTCACCTTGGGAAGGCTTAGCATTAATTAGGATTAAGACACATGAGGAAATAAAAAATTAATTTCCTTGGGAGGTGTTGGAATTAAAAATTCAATTTTATTGGTGAATGGGACGACATGTGATCACATGTGTGCATTTGGAAAATACATGTGTGATATCTTTGCATAAAAAGGAGCTCTAACATGAAAGAGGAAAGGTGAGGTGGAAGGGTCATGTGACCCCTTTGAATAAAAAAATACTTTTTATTCAAAGGGTGTGGGAGAAGGTGCTAAACGAGGTTTGACCCACATAATTAAGTGATTTAACTTAATTAATGTGGTTGTAGAAAATTAGTGAGTGGGTTAATTAGGGGTTAAAATTAACTAAATAATGATTTATTTAATTACTCTAGGTTTAGAGGTCATGTAGGCTAGGGTAGCTAATTAAATAATTGGTATTTATTCAATTAGGCTAGGTTTAGGCTGTAGGCTAGGGTAGATTAATTAAATAAACATGTTTTATTTAATTAATCAGGATTAGGAGACGGAGTAATTAACTAAATAAATATTTAGAATATTTATTTAATTAATGATGAATAAAGTTGTAAGGTCTAGTGATAAATTAATTGAATTAATTCATTACCAAGGATGAATTACGGGTAAATGGCTAAGGGTAGATGGTTAAGGATGGTCTAGGGTTAATTAATTAAATAATTTGTTTTTTATTTAATTAATTTGTGAAAGGGGTAATTGGTAATGTGGTTGATGCGGGAAAGTGGCTTGTGGGGTTGAGACATTTTCAGGTGTCTACATTTTGCACCTCTTTGATGTGGCATCGTGACAAAGTAGGGAATGGAGTTAGGTCAAATAATTTTTCCCTAGCTAATGGAAAGGAGTGGAAATGGATGAGGGATGCCCCCTTGAGAGGTCATGTGAAAAAAGTATTTTTTTGGGTGAACTCTTGAAAAGGAGGGAGCAGTAGTGAAAAAGGGATTCAGGTTGGAAAATGGCATTGATAGAAGAAGAAATAGAGGAAAACGGATAAGATTTGTGGTATGGGGAGAAGAAACGGTGAATTAGGGCTAACATGGAACTTATAGATAGGCAAAAGTGGGCCCAACATGCCACATTTGTACACCTAGGATGACTAGATGAGAGAGAGCATAGTGAAAGCGATGGCGCAACCTACGTTCCCACGACAACAACACTGATCTGAGTGCATACAGAAGTACTGACGGATGGATGAGGCAGGTGCATGGGTATGTCACCTAACCTAACTTTGTGATTTTCAAGATTCAAATTAGTTTTAAGGTCAAAAAAGGGTAGGTTAGGGGTTTAGTGCTATCACAGAGCCACGTAGTGTCATAGGTTCTAACGCATTAGTGCCTTAGGGTAGATTAGCGTCAGAAGGCCAAGGGGGTAGAAAGGAGTTTTAGCACTATTTATTAGCAGATTAGCGCTATTAGGTGGATTAGCATTGGGGTTTTAAGGGGTTTAGCATGATCATTTGGATTAGTGCCAAACCTTGGGATTAGCGCAATGATCTCGATTAGCGCATAGGGTAGGTAGATTAGTGCCATCAATTGGTTTAGCACCAAATTTTAGGCATTTTGGGTCAACTAGGTGGATTATGCCTTGAGTTAAGGGGTTAGAGCTATAGGGCTAGGAAATAGCACAATCCACTTGATTAGCACCTTTGGTCTGAGGATTAGTGCCTTTGGCTAGAATGGCGCCTTTGGTAGAAGGATTAGCGCTTTTGTCTAGTTTATCTCTAAGGGCTAATGGTTTAGCACCATGGCATTGTTTCATAGAAGGGGGGTTAACTTGTGTGGTTTTTTGAACACAGGTTGACCTGATGATAATTTAGTCGCAAGAGTGATGGGCTCCATCAGTGGTAGCATTGAGGGATAGGCTTACATCAGCGGAACGGTTGTGCTTGCACAGGATTGGATTGAGCTATGTGTTAGATATGCCTCAGTTGAGGGCACATAGATCTATGATGACAGATCTAGTGGAGATATGGCAGAGTGAGACATGCATGTTCCTATTGCCGATGGGTGAGATGACCATCACCCTGGAGGATGTCTGGAGGATCCTCAAGATCCCTATAGTGGGTGAGCAGGTTGTTTATGATACCGCTTTAGGAGTAGTAGAATTGGATTAGGCATTTGCGCTAGGGCAACCGACATAGACCTAGGATGGATGGGAGATGTGGTGGGTTGTCACTTGGGTGAGAGGTGTTAGCCATTATGTACTATATGTGTGTGGGCTAATCGGAGGGATTCTGATGCTAGATCGGTGCTCATGGGGGTTTCTAGTTGGTTGGGGTAGGTGATTGAACAGATGGTGATCGAAGACATTGTGTACACATGGGGGCCATGTCTATTGACCCAGTTATACCATGAGATGCACCTGGTGGTGTATAGAGATGGAGCCAACCTTGGTTACAAGGTTACACTATTACATGTATGGGTGTGGGAGCACATAGCTATCATAAGGCCCATATGTCCTCATGTCAGGCCACAGTTCCATCCATGGGTGATGGCATACAGGGGTACTCTCTAGCATCAGCAGTTGGGGGTATGCAGTTTTGGAGACAACAGCTAGGGGTATGCAGTTTTGGAGACGACAGCTGGACGAGGTGACGATGGTGTTGTGGTGGTCGTATATAGGCCGTGAGTCGTGGATTGATGATGATACCCACATTCCATACACTCAACAGCCTCAATACCTCATAGGGAGGACAGAGCACATCATAGATCGGTACATCCCTTCTTAGGTGTTACGGTAGGTTGGTATACATCAGGATCTTCCACAGATCACTGTTATTTTTGCACGAGTGTGAGTGGATCAGTTGTTATGGCTTCCTGAGCTAGATCCATAGTTGACACTGCTAGATTGGGTGGCATTACATGTAGTGACATGGGAATGAGGGAGTATAGTGGTGGATGTAGGGAGCACCCTAGTTTATGATGCATGGTGGGCGTAGGCGATGCCTGTGCATTTGACTATTCCATATGGGGAGCTAGGTGTGTTTGATATGGAGGAGGAGGTCGAGGAGGAGGAGGGGGAGGGGGATGGATACAAGAGAGACAGAGGAGATGATGGGGGAGATGGTATTGGTATGCTATCTATTGTGGCAGTAGGGGTGGCAGGTTCTTCAGCCGCATGGCCGTCAGGTGCAGTGCCTGATCCATCTACTTCTGGGAAATGCAGAGTCTGTTAGAGGATAGGAGATGAGGAGAAGGATAGGGATACACCAAGGATTCAGGTGGAGAGCGTGGAGGGCTAGGTTTGCTGACAACAGAAAGAGTTAGACATAGTACATGCGGAATGAGATAGTGCTTGCACTGAGGTTTAGAGGTTGCAGGGCTTGCTGGATGGGGGGTTGATGGGGATGGGTAGTAGATGTAGGTTCTATAGGCATAGATTGGGTAGATGTAGGGACAACTATAGGCTTAGATTGTACAGTTGCAGGCCCAGGTTGTGCAGTGGTAGGGACAGGCTTAGAGTTATCAACACAAGCGAGATGAGGCACGTCAAGCCATGGGTACAAAGTTAAGAGACATGTTGAGAAGGATTCAGCAGCATGCTTATGAGTCAGAGAGAGACACATAGAACTATCACTCTTTACGAGCATATGGTTCCTGCAGTGTAGCGCAAGAGCTACAGGAGTTGTTATGGGGTTTTTGCATCTCATAGATTAGGGCGATCTCAGCCCTCAGTCCAGTAGTCATCTCAGCAATAGCCCTCTCAGTAGTCATCTCAACAACCACCTCAGCGGCAACCGATGGGGCCACCTCCTGCATAGCCTATAGGTTCTACAGCACCCCAGAAGTCTCCTTCTAGTTCTCCTACTCCTTTTGTACAAGAGAGCTTAGCTCATGGCTCTCGAGCTTGTGTATGCCTTCAGGCTTTTGTATGTATTTTGGCCCTATGGGCATTTTGTATCATGACCATTATGTACTGGATTATTGACATTTATACGAGATGATGATTTTTTGCTGGCAATTATATGGATTTGTTATGATGTTTGTGAATGCACTTATGTTTATGATTATAGGTATATATGGATGTATCTATGATGTGATGTTATGGTTATGATCATGCACTATGGATGTTTTCATGTTTATGATGTTTTGATATATGTTTATGGATGTTACAATGATTTGATTTATGTATAGATGTATGGATGTATGATTTTAGGATTTTATGGTTTATAATGATGTATGCATATGGATTATAGATGATATAATAATGTGATGCTATGATGATGTGTATGTGATGGTTATGGGTAATGGATTTTATGCATTATGTTTATGATGGTCTATGGTGATGATATGGAATATGTAATGGTTAATGGATATATATTATGAATGTAATGGATAATGAAAATGGAAAATATATGCTCAGATAAACATATATTATGAATGGAGAAATGAAATGGACATGAAAATATATGCTTAGATTAATAAACATATATTATTAATGGATAAATGAAATGCAAATGGAAATATATGCTTAGATTAATAAACATATATTATGGATGGATAAATGAAACGCAAATGGAAATATATGGTTATGTTAATAAAAATATATTATGGATGGATAAATGCAATGGAATATATATGCTTAGATTAATAAACATATATTATGAATGGATAAATGAAATGCAAATGGATGATGATAGATGGTATGATTATGATGTGGTTTATGATAATGTTGTGTATGCGGGAGGATGTTGGTCATGATACATGTGATGCTTAGAGCCATGGTGAGAATTTTGGGGAGGATTGGATACAGGCTTAGTGGATGGTTAGGAATGGGTTGGGATAAGTTAGAGATGGTGTATCTTCAGTCACTTGAGCCACATTGTTATAGAGCCACTTTTGGTTGGGTGGAATTGGATAGGATTGCTTATGGGATAGGATGGGATTGAATAGATTAGGATTTGGTATGGTAGGATGGTTAGGATTTGGTAAGAATTTGTTAGGATGGGGGGATGGGTTGGGTCTTTTCCTTTATTAATGCCAAACCAAGGTGACATGATTTTGATAATAATAACATGGTTTAGTGGATGGGGGATGAGGGTAGATCAAGGATAACGGGTTGGGATGAGTATTGTGTTGATATTTTGAGAGCAATCCTAGGTTTATTATAGAAAAGAGGATATTTTCACCAAGGTATGAAGGACCAAGATGATGATGTATATCCATCCTTTGCATGGACTAGACCTACAAACAATAGGATGATCCCATGCATGCCCAAGATAGTACAACCTTGTCTAGATGAGGGAAGGGGACTCATAACATAAGTCCTTAGTACATAAAATGTATGATGAACCTTAGATGCAAAAGTAAAATCAATATGCTAGAACCAACCCTACATGTCACAAGATATGAATACTAAATTGGAGTAATGAGACCAACCCACAAGCACAACATACAAAAGCAATGACCATGCCCCATTCTAGGTGCTTTGCCACATACCATGATATAGTAAGATCAATGTAGTTTTGAAATGATCCCTGGAATGAGACAAAAGATAAAATCAATAATCAAGAAGGCCTAATTGGCCAAACAAATATCCATTGTATCTCTTGCCAAGATAGGTGTGTATTAGATTGATTCTGCCTATTGTAGGAATGATATATCTATTAAGGCAGGGATCGATTGGATGATTAGGATAAAGTCGAAAGATGGGCAAAAAGATATAGGCAAGAAGTTGTGGTTCAAGTTGATTTGATGATTGATAACTTTTGCATGAAAAGATGATGCTTTTGATAGTATGCTTAGAGAGTGTATTGTTGGTACCTTAAAATTTGGCAAATTTGAAATGTCTATTTACCTTCCGCATCTACTTGAGACCTTGACTTTGACAATTAAAATTTTACATCCTGGTCACCGTCATATAAATCTGTTTGGTAGAAAGTTTTTTAGGACATATGTTAGTAAGTTTGTCCAGTTTTGTGGTCCTCGAGCGAGTTTTGATGTGTTTTTAATGCGTTTGTGACTGCCAGCAAGCTAGAAAGACGTCTCGAAAAAGTGTTGAATTTCATGGTTATGGCGACAAACCCATGTTTTAAATAATTGATTATGGTCTCCCACAAATTTTCATGGTCTTTAGACACCCCGTGTGCCGGTGGTGTTATTGCATTGTTTTGGTTGGCGGAGAAATCAAAATTTTCCAAAGGCTAATGTTTTAACTTTTCCAGCTCTTAAAACAATTTTATGTTTAATTAATGAGGGAAAGTTAAAAATTGGTATGTAAGGTTTAATACAAGCTTTTGTTAAAGCTTTATTATAAACTTTTAATTCCTTTTTCGCCATTCCATGGAGGAAAAAAGGTAAGCACACATTGGGAGTGTAGAATGGTGGAATGCTTCCAAGAGGCATTTTAAATGTTTTAATTGTTAGGCAATGTAAAAATTAAAGGGGTAAAGCTTTGTTATAAACTTTTAATTCCTTTTCCACCATTCCGCGAAGGAAAAAAGGTAAGCACACATTGGGAGTGCGGAATGGCGAAATGCTTCCAAGTGGCATTTTAAATGTTTTATTTTATTAAGCTTTATCTTTTCTTTTCTGCCATTCCATAGATGGTAAAAGTGAGCACTTGCAAAAGTAAGGAAGTTTTTATAAAAACATTTTAAATGTTTTTAATGTCTTTGCTAAGGTAAAAATTTAAGTGAAAGCTTTAATATAAGCTTTTTAATTTTTTTCTGCCATTCTGCAGAAGGAAAAAGGGTGACCTATGGAAGTGTAGAAGACATTTTAAATATTTTAATCTTTGCAAAGGTTAATTTCTAAAAGGTAAAACTTTATTAAGCTTTTTAAATCTATTTCTGCAATTCCATGGATGGAAAATATTAAGCGCTCATTCTCTGTGTCAAAGTGTGACAAGTTTCCAAGAAACATTTAAATGTTTTATTATATTTGCCAAAGTAAAAAATCAAAGAGAAAAAGCTTTGTTAAAGATTTATTATAAGCTCAAATGAGAATTCTACCATTCCGTAGACAGAGTTTTTAAACGCTCAAACAGATGTGTGGAATGGCAGAATGGTTGTAGAGCAGTGTAAAGGGCTTTTTGATCACATTTTTTAGGTTTGTGGCATTGATTTGAGGCCTTTTACAATTGTAGATGAGCATTTTCACTTCTAGAACAATGCCCGAGACATTTCTCATAACCAGAGTGCATTTTCAAAGATGTTTGGAGTGTTTTAAACTACCCAGCAGTGAGAAAAATGTGGCAGCAACTGTAAAAACATGGCTCCATTGTTTCTCATGCCTCCAACATATGTAGAGTTGCTTGCATCATAGGAAAATGCCTCTCCATTGTCAAAAACGTCCGACCATGACTCTGAGTGCCTCCGCAATAAATTTATACTTCTAGCATGGTTTCAAACAACCCAGCAACAACAAAAATGGGACAACAATAAATAAAAATATCATGCATATATCATTGGAAATGTGGAAGAGTAAAATGCTTGGGAAATGCATTTTCTACTTACCAATAAAATGGAGAAACTACTTGGGGGTGAAAATTTTACCTACCAAGTGAAATTGCAGTTGAGTAAGTAAATTTTACCAGCACGGTAAAATTGTGCATGGGATTTGCAAAGTAAAAACAAATGAGGGAAATTAAAATATCCTAAGGCATATTCCTCATGTGAATTTAGTTGCAGAGTCAAGGGGCTTAGATCTACCAGGTGTCATGTCTCAGTTGATTTTAGGGTTTTTTCATCTTCTTCTTTGTTTCTTAAATTTTAATCTTTGCATCATATGAAATAGTTTTGAGGATTGAAAAATCTCTGTACAAGCTAGAGATTGTATTTTGTTATAGGTGAAGGTCTATGTCTGTAAGCCATTCATGGTTGCACTTACTGTATTTTGATTTTTACATATATGAAAATCACACTACAATGAAATTGTCTCCAGTATGAAATGTAATGTTCTTTGAAAGTTTTTAATCAAGGATCAACAAATTCATCATGCACATTTGTTGCATTGAATTCTTTTCAGGTTTGCTTGTTGCTTAAGGAGTGGTGTGAATGCTTGTTTGAGAATGATGGGGATGGATCGTCATATGATTTTATTTTAGGCTTTTGCAGGTCACATTATCATAAGGTGATAATGGTTCAAATGATTATCAAGATATGTTTGAGTGTAGTTATTTCAAATGCATCAGATATGACTCTGTAGCCCTTGATAGGCACCGATCTTTCTTTTTGTCTACTCTAACCTCAAAAGCCGCATTCAAAATGATAAATCCAAATCCATTACTATGAATTATTTATAAGTGTAGATACCCAAAAATGTCCACTTGTCGCAATGTTACATCACTTACACATCTTATAGCATTTTTGCCCTAGGCACCCCATATCATCGCCATCCTAATACTTCCTCTATTAAATTAAATAAATATAACATTATTTAATTTAACCACATCCTCCATATCATTAAATAAATAAATCTTATTTATTTATTTATTCCCCTCTCTTCTATGATTAAATAAATAATTATTATTTATTTAATCAATCATGCCACTTAACTAATTAAAATTTTATTTTAATTAATTAAAGTCACTTACCATTTCTATCTCTCAAACCTTCTTGAGTTATCTCTTCCACCTTCCAATTTCTTCTCCACTCATTTCTCTCAGTTTCTATTTATCACTTGAGTGAACTCACCAACTTTCCATTTCCTCTCCCAAGTTGCACAATGCAACTTTCCAATTCAATTGTCACTTGCAAAATGGAAACTTTATCCTTCCACTTTTTCATTCTTGCCTATAAATTGATCCATTTTCATGCCATTTGCATGGATGAAATCTTCTAAGCACCGTCACTCTGCCAAATTGTTCCCTTATCCATTAATCTTCCATCATCAATCTATCTTCCTCTCATCCATCAAATCTCCTATCATGGTTATGCTGTGAACGTGAAGCAATCAACAAAATAAAACAAGGAATCTAATGACCCAGGTGAAATTGTTTCAATTTGCATGTCTTTTAGTTTGTTTTGGGTTTTGATTTCTTGAGTGTTGGGTTAAGTCTATCTTATTTGCTTGATCTGGTAAATTTCCACCCTACATAAAATGGTGCACTAGGTAGGGACCCAATCATTAGTTTTTCGCAGGTTTTTGCTTCAAAAATTTGCTTTTGCCTAACCCTTGTTTGTGAGTTTTTGCAAGAATCTGCTATAGGTGATCTCTAGGCCTAAAACATACATCATGGTTGCATCTAGAAGGGCCAAGAGGTGCAGAAAAACATATAATTTGACCATTTTTGCTGCAAGTCAAATTTAAACAAGTGTTTGTAGGGTGATGAACAGTGTTTCCGGCGGTGAACAGTGCTTTCTGGTGATGAACAGTGTTTCTAGCAATGAACAGTACTTTCCGGTGATGAACAATACTTTCGACAATAAACAATACTTCCGGTGATGAATAGTGTTTCCAACTGTGAACAGTGCTTTTCAGCAATGAACAGTGTTTTCGGTAATGAACAGTGTTTTCGATGTGAATAGTACTTCCGTTCATGAATAGTGTTTCTGGAAATGAATAGTATTTCCTGTGTGAACAATACTTCCGGCCATTAATAGTGTTTTCAGGCCATGAACAGTGTTTTCAAGCCGTGAATAGTGTTTTTTAAAATAGTTTTCTTTTTTAAAACTACCATAACTTTTGCATATCATATCGGATTTTTGCATTTTTATAGACATTGGAAAGTTGACTTTGCAAACTTTGCAGTGTCATCAATATCTTCAGGTAATTCTACCATTTATGTAGGTAATTTTGTTGTCAAAGTTCAGCCTTCTTTCAAACTTAAAATGCACATAACTGGGGCAAAACACATCCAAATTTAACGATTTTTTTAAAAAAAATTGTATAGAATCATCTAAACTTTTTATTTTTGCTGTCTATTTGGCTATATCAGATCATCATTTGCAAGTTTTTATCTGATCATATCTTTGGCACCTAACCATTTATATGCGCAGCTTGTCCAACACGCTTGTCAAAGAAAGGAGCAAACAAACTACTGATCTATCTTCTGCAGGTTCGAGCGGTCAAAGAACAATCTTTTATCACTCGAGTAGGCACACTTTAGTTTGGTGCTCTAAAATTAACACTATCTACTTTGTGTCTACTTTTCATTTCTTTGCTTACCTGTTGCGTCTGATTGTTACCCGATTTGGCAATGAAAGTATCCTCTCCCCTTGCCTAACCAACGGATCTGGGGTGCACAAGAAATCATTGCCAACTCTAGAGGGTCTGCCTTCCCATTGTGAGAAGGGATACGACCCAAGTGGAAACAGGTCAAAGCTAGATCATTCCAATCTACTATATAAATAATGCGTTGTCACAAATGATGGGTGTTGTTCTGCTATACCGACAGCCAACCTCCCCTAAAAGCCCATAGAACGTAACCTCTTTGGGCTAGGAGACTCCATAATAGAGAGTAGCGTTGCCGCATGTATAGCCACCCAAATAGAAATCTGAACTAAAAATCATGTTTTAGAAGCCAAAATCCCCTATCTATTGGTATAGGAGGAAACTCTGATAGCCATCCCACATTTTCGTGTCTTATGGCAGAGATAGCAAGGTATCACAAGGTTTGTGAGCCTTGTGGACCTAGAACTTGGTGTGCCTGAGAAGTGAGTGCACTATAAGGGGGAGCTCATGCCCCAAGTTCTTGGAGCTATACACCATAAGTAGGTACGGCTGGGTAAAACCAAGTGGGAACCCAAGAGATATTGTCCTTGCCTAGCCTAGGTTGTTACAATGTTTATGTGTGGCTTGTGTATGAGTGTTTTACATGTTGTTTGCTTGCTATAAAATTGCCAGAAAAGCTGTTAAAACCAAAATCCCTGTCACAAAACAATCCCATCCTAACACACATCCTAAGCCACATCATTCTCATCCTCGAATCCTAATCATCCTAGCCAAGTCATCATTCTAATTTCATCCTAATCACTTCATCCTAGTCATTACCCAATCAACTTCATCCATTTCATATCCAAATCACATCTTATTCATCCCACATCCTCATACCGTAATCTACCACTTCTAAACATGGACATGACATTCCCAAGTAAGACCTATGAGAATGATCCTTATGGTACCCTAAGAATGCTTGATACCCTTAAGTGGCTATATAGAAAGGAACCAGTCCCTATGCCACCACAACACCAACAATTCCTACAACATCAAGCCATAAGCCAATACCAACAATCCCAAATCCAATCATCACATCAACCCTATCCATCCACCTATCATGTTACCTCCGCACCAACCTATCCCATTTCTTCTAATATCAACCCTTATCCATATCACTCCACTCCTCAACAACCATTATCTTGTGTGATCCCTCCACCACAACACCATCACAACTTCTAACACATTCAACCACAATCCTATGTGCCACTTTGTCATCAAACCCATTCACAAGACTATCAATGGCCCCCACAACATAAACATGCAAGTCTAAATGATCCTTTGTACATAAACCAAGTATCCTTAATTCTGCCTATGCTACAAGACTTAAGAGTCCTTGATGAGGGAGATGCCAACCTAGAGCAAGCATCTTATGAGCATCCTCCATCACCATCCGATCACATGCAAACACATGAGTCAACTAGTCCTCTCCCAACACCTTCATGTCAACCTTCTAATCCATCAAGCCCTCCACTAAAGGATCCCTTAGAGATGACCCTACAACAATTGGTCCAAGAAAAATTGATTGAGTTGCCACCAATAATACCCTTTGAAGAAATTTACTTTAAACCCCATTGGTATAAAGATGATGAATATTGTGCATACCATAGGTGTAAGGGCCATCTCATATCCACTTGTACACAATTTAAAATATTGATCAAGAACCTAGAAAATTGTGGTAAGATTGGGTTAGATAAAACCAATCCATCTAATCCCCTTATCCTTCCATCTAGCCCAAGTCCTAGCCCATCTAATCCCATTATCCACCTCACAAGCCCTAATCCAATTAGCCTTCTACCTAATCCCAATCATTAGACTTCAACTTCCATCACCCCTCCACCTACAAAGGATGTGATTCAAGGACTACTAGCAAGGAATAAACAATCCCCATGTCAGTCAACCATCGATGATCTTACCAAAGAAACTTTGAATGCCATGTCCACTTCTTTAATCCCACCATGTGGTTCGCAACCCCTTGAGCATATTGAAAATTTTCTTCCCATGAACTCATTGCCCTCTCATGTTGTTGACCAAGAACTTAGCCAAGAGTTATCCCCATCTATTCAAGTAACCCAAGAGGTATGTCAAGAACATTATCCTAAGCATGTGGAAACATCGATCCTTCATTCAAATCAAGATCAAATCCTTCCTATTCACCCCATCCATAACATTTATCTTTTCCATGATCAAGATGAAATTATCTACGAAGAAGCTATCGATGAGCACCTTGATCATACCCACATTCCTATATCCCTCCATGAACAAGATATCCAAATTGCTCCTATCCATCCTTCATCTAGCCCTAATGCACAAGCTTCCACCTCCCATGATGAGACATGTGCCTCCAACATAAGCATAGAAGATCAAACATATACCTTGGATCCTAATGCACATAATAAAGATCCTAATGATCGTCCATCACCCACTATTGACCCTATTTCAAAGCCATCACATCTTATTAGTCTTACCACATTCATTCATGAGTGTTCCTCATTAGAACACCAGCAACCATTGATGCAGAGCATGTAGGGAAGCATTAGATACACCGATATGCTCATACTATTGGCGTGACCCCTTCTCATTGGTGAAGCTTTCAACAGTTCTCCCGACGGCTCTTCTCACACCGATGTCTGCACATACATTACTTGACTTCACTGTTCCGGTTCTTTCTACCATTATTACTAGTCATTCCTTGCATATTTCGAAATGCACATTCAATCATGCAACAATGATATACATTTGACAGATACACACAAACTGATACTCAGATACAAAAGCGATATACACACACATTGTTCCTGACATACTTTTGCAGTATATGCACAAACTGTTTCACATACAACTGACGTATACTCATAGAATGCATATGTAATGAAATTTCACAAGTTTTTCAAGCTGATATACTTATCTCCAAACTTCACCTTCGGCCAATGCACCGAGGCACTAACCCTCATGCATCCATTACTTTGCATGATTCATACAAAATGTCTTTGCATACATTTGTGATATATTCACAATTTGCATAAACATGAACCTTATACCGACAACTTCCTTTGCACCGACTGTAACCGAAAAAAAACACACAGAAACAATTTAAAATTTAACAGAACAGAAAACTAACTAATAACACGGAGGTCATTCCACTGGTTTCAAAGAAATCCACCAGTGGAATGACTCCTAACGATATCCCTGTAGTTAGACCAGAAACTAAAAATCTTTCTATTCCTTCTATTTCAGAATATACATACAGTTTTTTCTCAACTCCCCCTAAATCTGATTGTCTACTACTCTTATAAATACAGACTTTAGCTATTTTAAAGACACCTATCAGGATAGTTACACACGTGGTGGAAGGTGAACCACCAACAACCATCGATTACAATACCAAATAGTTTAGTTACATTCTTTTAATCCTTCTTGACACATATACTGTCTTTCAATATGGCTCGAAGGCCTTTACAAACATAACATTTTTGGATATAACATAAAATGTAAGAAAATCTTAAGATTTTCAAGGTGCTCCTGCACCATACAACTAACCAACAAAATTTTCAAGTCCCATGGAAATGTACCTGAAAAAAAACAAAAACCTTTTTTTGTATCTCTTCTTGGCTTCAACGTCTGTCTCTTCAGCTTCAGACTTCAAATCTGTACATCAGTGACCAACCAACCAACAAAATCAAACTACCATCTTCAGCTCCTTCTACTCCCATCAATGGAGTACTCTTCAAGCTGCAACATCAAGTGCTTCTTCAGTCAGGTATCCATCTCTCTCACTGCTTCACAACACCAATTCACCAAACCATTCATCTCACCCAACAGCAGATCCTGGTGATGCACCTACCACTCTCTCCTCAGTGGTTTCTCTCTGCACCCTTATCTAGCCTAATCTCCATTAGAGAATGGTCATGACAGACCTCATCTTGTCTGCCCACACACACACAACCTCAGAAAACATCCTTCTGTAGCTAGATGGACCAAGCACCTGCAACCAAACAACTTAGCAAACAAATAATGGTCACCAACACATTCTTCAGTTCTTCACCTGCCTTCTCAGTGACATGAAACAAATCCACATCTTCAGATACACAACACTCCCCCCAGAGCTTTTGCTAGCTCTGATACCAATTTGATGCAGAGCATGCAGGGAAGCATTAGATACATCGATATGCTCCTACTGTCGGCGTGACCCCTTCTCATCGATGAAGCTTTCATCAGTTCTCCCGACGGCTCTTCTCACACCGATGTCTGCACATACATTACTTGACTTCGCTGTTCTGATTCTTTCTACCATTATTACTAGTCATTCCTTACATATTACGAAATGCACATTCAATCATGCAACAATGATATACATTTGACAGATACACACAAACTGATACTCAGATACAAAAGTGATATACACACACATTGTTCCTGACATACTTTTGTAGTATATGCACAAACTGTTTCACATACAACTGACCGATACTCATAGAATGCATATGTAATGAAATCTCACAAGTTTTTCAAGCTGATATACTTATCTCCAAACTTCACCTTTGGCCGATGCACCGAGGCACTAACCCTCATGCATCCATTACTTTGCATGATTCATACAAAATGTCTTCGCATACATTTGTGATATATTCACAATTTGCATAAACATGAACCTTCTACCGATAACTTCCTTTGCATCGACTGTAACCAAAAAAATACACAGAAACGATTTAAAATTTAACAGAACAAAAAACTAACTAATAACATGGAGGTCATTCCACTGGTTTCAAAGAAATCCACCAGTGGAATGACTCCTAATGATATCCCCATAGTTAGACCAGAAACTAAAAATCTTTCTATTCCTTCTATTTCAGAATATACATACAGTTTTTTCTCAACTCCCCCTAAATCTGACTGTCTACTACTCTTATAAATACAGACTTTAGCTATTTTAAAGACACCTATTAGGACAGTTACACACGTGGTGGAAGGTGAACCACCAACAACCACCGATTACAATACCAAATAGTTTGGTTACATTCTTTTAATCCTTCTTGACACGTATACTGTCTTTCAATATGACTCGAAGGCCTTTACAAACATAACATTTTTGATATAACATAAAATGTAAGAAAATCTTCAGATTTTCGAGGTGCTCCTGCACCATACAACCAACCAAAAAAATTTTCAAGTCCCTTGGAAATGTACCTGGAAAAAAAACAAAAACCTTTTTCTGCATCTCTTCTTGGCTTCAACGTCTATCTCTTCAGCTTCAGACTTCAAATCTACACATCAATGACCAACCAACCAACAAAATCAAACTACCATCTTCAGCTCCTTCTACTCCCATCAATGGAGTACTCTTTAGGCTGCAACATCAAGTGCTTCTTCAGTCAGGTATCCATCTCTCTCACTGCTTCACAACACTAATTCACCAAACCATTCATCTCACCCAACAGCAGATCCTGGTGATGCACCTACCACTCTCTCCTCAGTGGTTTCTCTCTGCACCCTTATCTAGCCTAATCTCCATTAGAGAATGGTCATGACAGACCTCATCTTGTTTGCCCACACACACACAACCTCAGAAAACATCCTTCTACAGCTAGATGGACCAAGCACCTGCAACCAAACAACTTAGCAAACAAATAATGGTCACCAACACATTCTTCAGTTCTTCACCTGCCTTCTCAGTGACAGGAAACAAATCCACATCTTCAGATACACAACACTCCCCCCAGAGCTTTTGCTAACTCTGATACCAATTTGATGTAGAGCATGCAGGGAAGCATTAGATACACCGATATGCTCCTATTGTCAGCGTGACCCCTTCTCATCGGTGAAGCTTTCAACAGTTCTCCCGATGGCTCTTCTCACACCGATGTCTGCACATACATTACTTGACTTCGCTGTTCCAGTTCTTTCTAGCATTATTACCAGTCATTCCTTGCATATTACGAAATACACATTCAATCATGCAACAACGATATACATTTGATGGATACACACAAACTGATACTCAGATACAAAAGTGATATACATACACATTGTTCCTGACATACTTTTGCAGTATATGCACAAACTATTTCACATACAATTGACGTATACTCATAGAATGCATATGTAATGAAATCTCATGAGTTTTTCAAGCTGATATACTTATCTCCAAACTTCAGCTTTGGCCGATGCACCGAGACACTAACCCTCATGCATCCATTACTTTGCATGATTCATACAAAATGTCTTCACATACATTTGTGATATATTCACAATTTGCATAAACATGAACCTTATATCGACAACTTCCTTTGCACCGACTGTAACTGAAAAAAAACACACAGAAACGATTTAAAATTTAACAGAATAGAAAACTAACTAATAACACGGAGGTCATTCCACTGGTTTCAAAGAAATCCACCAGTGGAATGACTCCTAACAATATCCCCGTAGTTAGACCAGAAACTAAAAATCTTTCTATTCCTTCTATTTCAGAATATACATACAGTTTTTTCTCAACTCCCCCTAAATCCGATTGTCTACTACTCTTATAAATACAGACTTTAGCTATTTTAAAGACACCTATCAGGACAGTTACACACGTGGTGGAAGGTGAACCACCAACAACCACCGATTATAATACCAAATAGTTCGGTTACATTCTTTTAATCCTTCTTGACACGTATACTGTCTTTCAATATGGCTCGAAGGCCTTTACAAACATAACATTTTTGGATATAACATAAAATGTAAGAAAATCTTCAGATTTTTGAGGTGCTCCTGTACCATACAACCAACCAACAAAATTTTCAAGTCCCTTGGAAATGTACCTGCAAAAAAAACAAAAACCTTTTTCTGCATCTCTTCTTGGCTTCAACGTCTGTCTCTTCAGCTTCAGACTTCAAATCTGCACATCAGTGACCAACCAACCAACAAAATCAAACTACCATCTTTAGCTCCTTCTACTCCCATCAATGGAGTACTCTTCAGGCTGCAACATCAAGTGCTTCTTCAGTCAGGTATCCATCTCTCTCACTGCTTCACAACACTAATTCACCAAACCATTCATCTCACCCAACAGCAGATCCTGGTGATGCACCTACCACTCTCTCCTCAGTGGTTTCTCTTTGCACCCTTATCTAGCCTAATCTCCATTAGAGAATGGTCATGACAGACCTCATCTTGTCTGTCCACACACACACAACCTCAGAAAACATCCTTCTGCAGCTAGATGGACCAAGCACCTACAACCAAACAACTTAGCAAACAAATAATGGTCACCAACACATTCTTCAGTTCTTCACCTGCCTTCTCAGTGACAGGAAACAAATCCACATCTTCAGATACACAACACTCCCCCCAGAGCGTTTGCTAGCTTTGATACCAATTTGATGCAGAGCATGCAGGGAAGCATTAGATACACCGATATGCTCCTACTGTCGGCGTGACCCCTTCTCATCGATGAAGCTTTCAACAGTTCTCCCGATGGCTCTTCTCACACCGATGTCTGCACATACATTACTTGACTTCGCTGTTCCAGTTCTTTCTACCATTATTACCAGTCATTCCTTGCATATTACGAAATACACATTCAATCATGCAACAACGATATACATTTGATGGATACACACAAACTGATACTCAGATACAAAAGCGATATACACACACATTGTTCTTGACATACTTTTGCAATATATGCACAAACTGTTTCACATACAACTGACATATACTCATAGAATGCATATGTAATGAAATCTCACGAGTTTTTCAAGCTGATATACTTATCTCCAAACTTCACCTTCAGCCGATGCACCGAGGCACTAACCCTCATGTATCCACTACTTTGCATGATTCATACAAAATGTCTTCGCATACATTTGCACTATATTCACAATTTGCATAAACATGAACCTTATACCGACAACTTCCTTTGCACCGACTGTAACAAAAAAAAAACACACAGAAACGATTTAAAATTTAACAGAATAGAAAACTAACTAATAACACGGAGGTCATTCCACTAGTTTCAAAGAAATCCACCAGTGGAATGGCTCCTAACGATATCCCTGTAGTTAGACCAAAAACTAAAAATCTTTCTATTCCTTCTATTTCAGAATATACATACAATTTTTTCTCAACTCCTCCTAAATCTGACTGTCTACTACTCTTATAAATATAGACTTTAGCTATTTTAAAGACACCCATTAGGACAGTTACACACGTGGTGGAAGGTGAACCACCAACAACCACTGATTACAATACCAAATAGTTCGGTTACATTCTTTTAATCCTTCTTGACACGTATACCGTCTTTCAATATGGCTCGAAGGCCTTTACAAACATAACATTTTTGGATATAACATAAAATGTAAGAAAATCTTCAGATTTTTGAGGTGCTCCTACACCAACCATTATCTGCCATCTCACCTTCTACATCCAATAAGGAACTCGTGTCTAGTGTTCCACCTACACCTACTCCTATCGTTGATCGCATACTCCAAAACATGAACTATCAAGGTAAAGGGTTAGGCCTTCTTGAACAAGGTATTTTGGAGCCAATCCATGTTGATATTCCTCTGTGCTCATTTGGCCTTGGATACACACCCCAAGGACAACAATCTAATGATGTTGGTACTTCTGCCATCCCTCCTAAATCCACCACTTCCTATCATAAATTCCATCATACACCTAAAACATATGTTGCCATTCCACCTCCATCCTCTTATAGATGTCAAAAGCATGTGACCATACACCTTCCACCATCCACTTTGCCTCTGTTTCTTCCAACTCTTAATATCCCTCCATTGAATCTACCTCCACTACTTCCAACACCTTATCCACCTATCCATAAGTCCTCCAAAAATCCCAATCATGACCAGAAAATGCACATACTGTCTAAGCATGAAGCTTTCTCTCCTTCCATCTACCCCATGGGATTCAAAAGTAAAAATTTGGATGCCTCTACCAGTGATTCAAAGAAACTTCCATCTCAAAAGCTGCATACACCCACGCACCTCCAGGCAAAAATGAAAAAGGTGTGGGTCCTCAAGCAACAAGCAATTACCTCAAAAGTTGCACAAAAGACACAGATATCCCAGCCCATACCTCCACAGGCAAAGTCAAAAACTAAATGGTATGGGTCCCTAAGCAACGAGCCATCAAGTAAAATGAGGCATCCACCTCTCGCGAATCCCAACCATCTCCTTCCGTCCATTCCATCCAAAAGCAATAAAATCCTCCATCCCACATGAAAAGCAAAAATCATAAAAACACTAAGTCTATGTGGGTCCCTAAAGCACTACAATCACCCATCTCCCAAGCAAACATCACCATTGCTTCCTACGCCACCTTCCCATCAAAAGTTTTAATGTTTATCACGGTGTGTATAGCCATTGGTCGTGGTTCCATTCCATCCCGCAATGATTCCATCGACCTCCATCTGCCCATCCTTTAATTATTATCCTACATATCTTAACCATCATACCCCTATGGTCCATGCTTTTGCATAAGCCTTCCATCCATAAGCCCTACATAATCCACTATCGTTCCCATCATGATCCACTATTGCACCTTCCATAATCCTCCATCTACCTAATCCATCTTTCATGCAATCCCTTACCAACAACTGATGAGCATACTTTGACATGGTCCATTGCGATGACATCCATCTAGCAGGACTACCATGGAACTAGACACTTGAGTCCTTATCCATATCCACCTATCCCATCCAAAAAGTCTATAAAAAAAGGAAAAAAAATGAAAAAAGAGTAAAGAGAAATCCCTTCGTCCAACTGTGAAAACCTAGCAAATAGGCGCCCTGGATAAGTACCATGATGGAAACCTGGCAAACAGGCATCATGTGTAAAATTGATCTTCTATGTCACCTATACTTAGGGGCACCTTGTCTCATCCTCCTATCATTTTCCCACCTATCATTTGCCATCCTATCATATCCTATCTTTTCCTATCTTACCATGTCCTTATCCATCCATGTATACATACTGTTGATGATCGTTTTGATGCAATCATAACAATAAGTTAAAATTCACATGAAATGAACTGAAACTATACTTGAAAGATAAGAAGGAATCATTTGAGATTCAACTAATCCCAAGTCTACAATGGTTCGGTTGGTCAAGTTCAGTTGGTCAATGTGAAGCTGTAATGTTCAAGGGGCCTTACGTAGTTTAGGTTTGTTTGGTGGTTTACTGGACTAAAAAATATGCAAAAAGGTCATGAGATATGTCAATACTTTTCGTTCCTTTGCATAAAAGTGATACTGTGCTGCAAGTTTTAGATGGTTTTCTTGAATTTTTGCAGCTTTCTTCTTTATCTATTTATGAAAACTGTCTACTTATAGCTCTGTTATGCATGCTTCTTCAAATTTGAGACAATTTCCTTTAGATTTCTACGTTTTTAGCTAAATATTTGAGATGGGTTGGGAAAAGTTAGAAAGATCTAATCTATACCTCATTTAATCTACCGAAGGATCTAATTGTTTCTGTTATGCACTATGTAAATACCACAGTAATTTGATCAAATCCACAGTAAAAACCTTAAATGCAAGTCCTGAGCATTTTCACAAACATACATTTAAAATTGCAAGCTCTCAAAGAAAATATTTCAAAACACAAAGAAGAGCAGGAGAACACTCAGAAGATAGATGCAGAACTCCAGATTCTATTGTATTAGAAACGAATAGTCATACATGATTTACAATGTAGGAATGACTCTTAGTTTCATTGATCATACTATAGAGAACTTACAAGCTTTACAGATACAGTAAGGCAGCCAGACATTCCACGCGCACCTTACTGCAGACAAACAGGCGACCTCCTTCTTCTACTTCTAAACTATGCTAACTTGCTGTATGTTCCTAAAAGAAAATCCTGCTGTAGCCACTGTTGTTTTCCTAAAATCCCTGTTGTAAAGTATTACAGTGTAGGGAGGCACAATATAAAGACATTCTGATTGTCCTCACTACAGCAAAAACCTAACTAAACCCCTGGTTCAAACCTCTGGTTACAGCAATAAATACAGGTGAACCAGCTCTTCAAAAAATATCTCTGAGCAGTGTCAAATCTGGGCGAAATATTGCCCCTTCTGAGAAGTTCCGGCAGCTGGGTAATAACTTCTGTTTGTCTGTTGTAGTAATACCTTCAGCTGCAACTCTGTCCTTCACTTGAATGGCCTTGACTTTCTCGCACTTCATCCTTATCTTCCTGCTCCTGAGATCAGATCTCCTTCCTCCATGAGGTCACTGTGTTGACTTTCCAGCTGCTTCCTCAACTGCAAGCCTGCAAGACAAGACAAGCAATAAGTATTACATTTATCACATAAACGGCAGGAAAGTAAAATAATCGTTTAAATCCAGGTGACTGCGCAAAATCGCGGGGATCGGATCCAGAATACTCCTCAAACGCGCCCAAAATGCGTTCAGACTGCTCAAAATTCATCGGGTCAACTATCGCTGACCGGGAAAATGCCACAGGCGCCAAAAAAACACTTTAAAATTCCACCGCCTCATTTCCCGCCCATCGGCATGACTATCACTATCGGTGTGTCAAAAAACATGTTAGCCGACATTCTCTTCATCTGCATGATATTCTGGAAATATGATGCACTCCCTTCCGAAGCTCCAGATGACGTCATCAGGATGTTTCGCTCTTGTATATCGGGGAAAAGAATAACATCATCATCATCTTCGTGTTGAAGGAAAATAGGAGGATGTGAAATATGATCCTGCTGCTGAGGAAAGGAATATGATGGTGACGTCATCGTCATATTCGGGCTTCATAAAAATGCAAAAGATGACGTCATCGTCATATTCGTTAAGATCAGGGGATAAATGCAATATCGGGTCACCTAAGGAGCATGATCAAGATGATGAATGTAATATGACCCTTTTGCGGCCAAGGTAACCCTCTCAAAAGATCAGGATGATGATGATCATCAGGATATTTGGGGCTTCTGTCGAACTTAGAATAAGACGTCATCATCATATTCGTGAACCGGATCGTGCTTTGGAAAATATCCTGCCGAAGGGAAATGTGATGATGATGATCATCAGGATATTTGCTTCTTCGTTTATCAGATCAGGATGACGTCATCATGATATCCGGAGCTTTCGTTAAACTTAGAACATGACGTCATCATGATATTTCGCTAACCGGATCATGTTTTGGAAAATATCCTGCCGAAGGGAAATCAGGATGATGAGGATCATCAGGATATTTTCAAAATGTCTTACTTCATCGGCAGGAGGACTTTACGAAATATCAGGTGGACAAACAAGATCATGATGATCTTGACAATAGGACAGGATAAAAATATGATGATCCTCCTCATCGAATTATCATGATGACGTAATCATCATATTTCATTTTCGGAGCATGAAGATGAGTTGAGGTCATCATCAGGTTTGCGCTAGGGTGATATTTAAAATATGATCATGCTGTTGAGGAATGGAATATCACCCTTCCTCAAAAGATAGGGTGATCATCATGATCATGCAAAAGGAGATCAGGAGGATATGAATATGATGATCCTCTTTATCGAATATCATGATGATGTCTCCATCACTTAGTGAATTTCAGCGAATATGACCCTCTTGTGAAAGATCAGGATGATGATCATGATCATGCAAAAGGAGATCAGGAGGATATGAAGTCGTCATCATCATCTTAGCGAACTTCAGCAAATATCAGGATGATGACCTTCCGATAGGATTTGAACATGTGCATGCAAATATGCCGATGGCGGATTTTCTAAGTCAGGGTGATCTTATAATATCAGCATGATATTATAATATCGGGTGTTGTAAAAATATCATGATGCTCGTTGTCACGAAAGACCGCTCGACGGGGAAAACTTACTATGACTTAAAGTTGACGTCCGGATATTTGAACCTTAGGATATTATCGGGGGGGCGTTTCAAATATGATGATGACGTTCTTCATACAGCAAAACCGAGTTTATAAAATATGACCCTCCTAAAATCATGATGCTCACGATGCGCATAAGGTCTTATGACGGGTAAAACACACTATCACCTAAGATTGACGTCCGGATGTTGCGACTGCATGATTTTTATCGGGTGATAGACTAAGATCATGATGACCTTGACAACATGAAAATATGATGATCACTTGCGATTATCAGGTTTGACCAAAACTTTGACTGCTCATAACTCCCTCATATGGACGAATTTTCGAGTGAAGTAAAAGGCAAACCTGCATGGAATTTCAAGCTCTTTCAAAATATGAGGTCACAGAAACAAAATATGAACTTTGACAAACTAACCTCATGATGATGACCTACCTCATCCAATATCATGATGATGATGCACCTGACCTATTTTTACCAAACCGCCAGAAAGCAGAAAAACACAAGCAGAAGCAAAAAGCAAAACATCAACAGGGGTCCTCGTTTTGCTAAGGAGCAAAATGGGGCATGTTGTGAACATCACAACACATACCTATTGTACTGAGTCCATTTATCCTTCCTCCTTTTGATCTTGATAAAGATTGGGGGAAAAATGTTCAAACATGCTTGGAAAAAACTCTTGATGTACCTTATCCCAACCAATCCATCCTATCGGCATATCATCATCCCATTGTCATTAGCCCAATCCTATCACTATCCTATCGTCCTAAGTGTTGTCATAAAAAATCTTAAGTATTGCACCTAGAATGGGGTATGTTATTTCCTATGCGACATAGTCTTTGAGATCACATCCTAGCTCTCTTATGCATGCATCTGATGTCACCTATCCTCTTATGCAATCATTTTTCATGAATCTTCCTTATCATCCCTTATTGCCCATCCTTTCATCTATCCAATCATACCTACCTCCGTCCTTGCACCTAGACTCAGATCTCCCCTCGTCATTGATATCTAGCGCAAAAGAATGTATAAATTGTAAATCCTTTGACATCCCAAAACATATCAAAAAAATACCAAAAAAATCATAAAACCTCCTAAAAAAAACACAAAAAAATCATAAAATGTCCTAAAAAATCCAAAAAATCATAAAAAGCCCTGAAAAAATCCAAAAAAATCACAAAAATCCCTAGAAAAAATCCATAAAAATCACAAAAAAGCCCTAAAAAAATCCAAACAATCATACAAAACGACATGAAAAAATCCAAAAAATTATAAAAAGTCCTAAAAAAATACCAAAAAAATTATATAATGTCCTGAAAAAATACATAAAAATTAAATATTCCCCCAAAAAATACAAAAAATAAAATAAAATCAAGCAAATAAATCCAATCAATCAACGAAAATCAAATCAATCATTATCTCAACAATAAAACAAAATCAGAACTACATCCCATCTCTATCGTTACGTGCCTTGATCCCGTGGATATGGGTATGTAGGCAGTTTGGTGTGCGAAGGAAGTGCCCAGATTCAGGCACATACGATATTCCTCTTTCTTCTCTCATCATCTTCTTCTATCTTTTATTTCCATCAATTCATCAATCTTTCAAAGAAATTCATCCAACTAATCATTTCTTCAAACCATCAATCTATCACTTCTTCCCATCAATCAATCCAATAAAATCAAATGCAAGTCATCCTTAAACCATTCCAATCAAGTCAATCCATCTTGTCAAATTATCTAATCGCAATCAATGGTCTTGATCCTAGCCTTCTCGTAAACCAAATCAATCATTTAACCAATCAATCCATCATCCTTGTGTTGATCTAGGGATATATCATTCCCCGCCATGACAACACTATCTATCCTCATCATCAGTCAATCAATCAGTAATTAATCTTCGGTTTACAGCTTGACAAGGGCAATACCTTGTTTGTTTTTGGTATCATTTGTGCATGCTTTCTTGCTTGCTTGTGTGTGTGTCTTATCATTTTTGTCTTGCATTTGCATCAGTTTCTTCATAGCTAATATTCATATCTTGTACCTAGACAAGGTTGTATTATGTTGGAGCATGAGACACATCATCACCTTGGTCCTTATACCCTGCTGCATAATGTCTCGTGCTATATCAAACATATGGTTGCTCACTTTTATTGCAGCATAACGTATCCTTCATCTCTTTCCTCCATTTCCTTATCCTTCTTCCTTGACCAATCCATTTCATTTTGAGAGCCTACCCGTGTCTGTCCAACCTACCTATTCTCTCGAGGGGGCATCAACCTATCATTCCATCACCATCATATTTTTCTGTCATCCATTCTTTTTCTTCTATCCATACCTTAGCTTCTTTGAAATGATGTTACTCAACACAAGTCTCATCATCTCGAACATCATCTCAAAGAGGGGCAAAATGTAGACACCCAAAAATGTCCACTTGTCACAACGTTACATCACTTACACATCTTGTAGCATTTTTGCCCTAGGCACCCCATATCGTCACCATCCTAACACTTCCTCTATTAAATTAAATAAATATAACATTTATTTAATTTAACCACATCCTCCATATCATTAAATAAATAAATCTTATTTATTTATTTATTCCCCTCCCTTCTATGATTAAATAAATAATTATTATTTATTTAATCAATCATGCCACTTAATTAATTAAAATTTTATTTTAATTAATTAAAGTCACTTACCATTTCTATCTCTCAAACCTTCTCAAGTTATCTCTTCCACCTTCCAATTTCTTCTCCACTCATTTCTTTCACTTTCTATTTATCTCTTGAGTGAACTCACCAACTTTCCATTTCCTCTCCCAAGTTGCACAATGCAACTTTCCAATTCAATTGTCACTTGCAAAATGGAAAATTTATCCTTCCATTTTCTCATTCTTGCCTATAAATTGATCCATTTTCATGCCATTTGCATGGATGAAATTGTTGCAAATATGTGCCTAAGTGGTGTTGTCATTGATGTCAACATATCCTTGTTGCCATTGGTGTCAACTGCATCCTATTTTGCTGTCTGTATAGAAGACCAGATTGCTGAGGATATTGAGAAAATTATTAACAATCAGTGCATGCAGACCATATAGCTATGTAGAGGATTGTCAGAGGTTGCTCCAGTCAAGATTTGAGAAGTTCGCATCAAGATTTGAAGAAGTTATGGGCATCTGTGTAGAACCAATTTTTGTAGTATTTAGAAAAGACAGTGGGACAACAAGTTGGTCAGGATTGCTCCACAGTGAAATATTATGGTCTGCAGATCTGAAGGCATGTTTGGGAAGTTAGTGTGTATCATCAACTCTAGTGGTTCATGGTTTGGAGGTCCGCAAGCTATTTTTCTAGTTTGACAGTCATGATAGATAGTGTTTACAAATGATTCTGGTAATTTGTCTTGGAGTGAATACTATTGGTGATCTCAGTGTGCTTGTGAAGGTCTCTAGATCATGTGGCTGCTATGTTGGAGGTCCACATTGAAGTTCAATCCAGTTAATTAAATATTTCCTCTTTTAGGTTGATGTTCCTCCTAGTCTTGGCCGACCGGATGTTCCTGGCATGTTGCGGATGATCTAAAGAGCATTTTATGAAGAGTGGCATGGTTGTTGAGGAAGATTCAAGTCTCAGTTGTATTTGGCCAACAGTGAAATGATCAACGTTGAGTTTATCCGACCTTGTTGATCATTCCAAGGTTAATGAAGTATATAAATACTTGTTGAAGAGTCGTGGAATATTAGCCTTGAACAAATGAGTTAAATCCGAAGAAAGGATAAAAAAGCAGAGCAGAGAAGAGAAGCGAAGGAAGCCTAGAGTGAAGAGTTAGTGAAGAAGAATTTGAAGATAGGAGCAGAAGTTTTTGAGCCATCAAAGGGACTGATTCAGGCATGACTGTAGAAGCTATCTCTCAGTTGATTATCATTGTGTAAATCTTAATTTCTTATAGGTAGTGAGCCTTTTCTTGAGCAGTGAACTCTGGGCAGTGTGCCCGAAGGCATGTGCCTTCTATTTTCTTAAGTACTTTTAACAGGGTACGCATTTTGTGGGTTAACCCCCACCATAGTTTTTCCCTTAACCGGGTTTTCCACATCAAAATTCTGGTGTTGTTTGTTCATGTTGTTTATGCTCATGTGTTGATCCATGCTTAAATGTTTTCATCATTAATCTGATTGTAAAGAAGATTTGAAAGTTCATAAAAGGTTAAAGATTAAGGACAACTGATTCACCCCCCCTCTCAGTTGTCCAGACTATTTCCAACAATTGGTATCAGAGTCGGTTCCTCTAAAATAAGCTTAACCGCTTGAGGAGATCTAAGATGTCGACCTACAAGAAGGACAGTCCAAGATTTGATGGAACAAATTACTTTGTTTGGAAGGATCGTATGGAATGCCATTTGCAATGCATGGGTAAATATTATTGGATGATAACCAAGGATGAGTATATTCCTCTGAAGAATCCCTCAATTTTAGATGAAGTAAAACATGTTGAAAACAACCTTCAAGCTAGAGAAGCCTTGTTGAATGCCCTGACTGATTTAGAAGTGACAAATGTCTTTGGTCTAAAAATTGTTCATCAAATCGGGAAAAAGCTAGAGAGTCTCTATGAAGGTGATGAATATATCAAATCTGCCAAGCTTCAAAGTCTGAGAGGAAAATTTGAAAATATGAGGATGAGTGAAGATGAAAACATCACAATCTACATGCAAAAGATAAATGATCTGGTGTGTGGTATCAGGTGTGCCGCTGGAACTTTGGAAGAATCAGAGATTGTGGGAAAAGTGCTTAGGTCTTTGCCTGATTCCTACAAGCATAAGGTTGTTGCTATAGAGGAAATTAGAATAGTTTCAAAAGTTACAAGAGATCAGCTGGTTGGCAAAATTTCAGCTTTTGAATTAACTGAGTTTGGAGATTCTCTTCCTAAGCCTGTTTCAGCATTCAAGGCCAGTGTTCATGGAAAGCAAAGATATGATCCAGGTGAAAGCTCTTCAAGGAAATCAAACAGATTTGCTACGACAAGGAAGGATCTTGAAGATGATGAAATAGAGTCTGTTGAACTTGAAGCCCTTATTGCCAAAAGAATGCCAAGAGGATCCGGTAAGTATGAAGGAAAGTTGTAAAATTGGTTATTTTGACTCAAGGTGTCCGGAGAGGTTTTCAAAACCTAACCCTAACAGATATAGAGATCAGAAGAAATGTTACTATGCCCAAGGAGCTGGTGAAGGAGTCACAGATGATGAATCTGATCATGGAGATGATTGGGTGTTTATTGCTATCAAAGAAGAAGATCTGATGTCTACTGAATCTTCTAGTTGTTCTAATATGAAAAGTGCTTTGGCTACTCAAGTTGTTGAGAAGGATGATTGGGTGATTGATAGTGGATGTTCTTATCATATGAATGGTGATAAAAGTAAGTTTGTAAGCCTTGAAAAATATGATGGTGGATTTGTGAAGTTTGGGGACAACTTAGCTGGTAGAATCTGTGGCAAAGGATCCATCTCTTTTGATGGTAAGAATTACACAAATGATGTTCTGTATGTGGAAGGACTGAAGCATAATCTTCTCAGTGTTGGACAATTGGTTGACAAGGGTTATGATCTTCGATTCAAGGATGGAAAATGCAGAATCTTCGAAAGCTCCGGAACTAAAATTGCATCTGGTACTCAAACTAGAGGTAACATCTTTCATTTAAGTAGCTTCGGTAAAAGTTGCCTGATTGCTCATGTGGATCAGAGTTGGCTTTGGCATAGAAGAATGTGTCATGTGAATTTTGATAACATTGTCAAGATCAGTTCTACTCAAGCTGTAAGAGATCTTCCAAAACTTGTGAAACCCACTGATAGCATGTGCAGAGAATGTCAATTGGGCAAACAAAGCTGAACTTCATTCAAAAGAAAAGAACAATCATCAAGTGGATTGCTCGAACTAGTGCATACTGATCTTTGTTGTCCTGCTAGAATTAGGAGTGTACAAGGAGACAAATATTTCATGTTGTTGATTGATGATTACTCCCGGATGATGTGGGCAACCTTCTTAAGAGAAAAATTAGAAGCTCTGGATAAATTCAAGTCATTCAAGGTCATGGTGGAGAATGATATTGGTGTGAAGATAAAGTGTCTAAGATTTGACAGAGGTGGAGAGTTTACCTCTGGTGAGTTTGATGCATTCTGTGAGAAGCAAGGAAAAAAGAGATAGTTATCTGCTCCTAGGACTCCTTTGCAGAATGGAGTAGTGGAGAGAGAGAACCGGACCATTCAAGAAGATACTAGGACCATGATGATGGAAACAAATGTTCCACAAGTATTTTGGAGAGAAACTGTAAGTACTGTTGTCTACACTCTCAACTGGGTGCAAATCAAAAATAATTCTGGTAAGACACCTTATGAGCTCTGGTTTGGTCATGCTCCTACAGTTAAGTATTTTAGAGTTTTTGGCAGTAAGTGCTATATCAAAAGAGATGAAGATCTAGGCAAATTTGAGGTAAGAAGTGATGAAGGGATATTTCTGGGTTACTCTACCCAAAGTAAGGCATACCAGTGCTTTAACAAAAGACTGAGAAATATTGTTGAAAGTGCAAATGTTAAAGTTGATGAGAGCAAAGAAGGACATTCCAGGTCTTGTGGATATGACTCAGATGATCAAGATGAAAGTCAAAGTCAAATTCAAACTCAAATTGATTCGAAAAATCCAGTAACTCAAGAGGCCAATTGCAAGAGTCAAGGAACAAGTTCAAGAAATTGAAGTTCAAGAAAATCCCAAAACTCCAAGGTATGTAAGATTGAATCGCCCTGAAGATCAGATCATAGGAGATAGAAATGAAGGTGTTAGAACTAGAAGAAGAATTGCTGAAGATAAAGAAGAAAATTGTTTGATTTCAAAAATTGAACCAAAATCTATGAATGAGGCCTGCAATGATGAAAACTAGATGAAAGCAATGGAAGAAGAACCAATGCAAATTAAAAAGAATCACACTTGGGATCTTGTTCCTAGACCTGTAGACAAGAATGTGATTAGAACAAAGTGGGTCTTCCAAAATAAACTAAATGAAGATGGTGAAGTTCTAAGAAATAAAGCAAGGTTGGTATGCAAAGGATATTCTCAAGTAGAGGGAATTGATTTTGAAGAAACTTTTGCTCCGGTAGCAGGATTAGAAGTAGTCAGACTATTTCTTGCATTTGCTACCCATAAAGACTTCAAGGTATATCAGATGGATGTCAAGTCAGCCTTTCTAAATAGAGATTTGGAAGAAGAAGTGTACATTGAGAAACCGGAAGGATTTAAGTTATCTAATCATAAAGACATGGTCTACATACTAAGGAAAGCACTGTATGGACTCAAAACAAGCTCCAATCCTGGTATGCTAGATTGGATAAGTATTTGAAAGCTTGGATACAACAAAGGAACTGCTGATAGTAATCTTTACTTGAAGATTGATCATGAAAACATTCTGATTGTTGAGGTATTTGTTGATGATATCATTTTTGGTGGAAATGAGAGTATGTGCAAAACGTTTGTTGATCAGATGCAGGATGAATTTTAGATGTCTATGTTTGGTGAAATGAATTTCTTCTTAGGTCTGCAAATCAGTCAATCGGATAGAGGTATCTTTATATCTCAATCCAAGTATGTGAGAGAATTGTTAAAAAAATTTGGGATGGAAGATTCAAAGCTAGTAGGTACCCCCATGGTACCTAGATGTAAGTTAAGCAAAGAAGATGATTCCCCTAAGGCAAATCAGAAGAGGTATAGGTCAATGATTGGAGGATTGTTCTATCTGACTCAGACCAGACCTAATATCATGAATGCAGTTGGACTTGTTGCCAGATTTCAAACTGATCCTAAAGAATCTCATGTTGTGGCAGTCAAGAGAATTTTTAGATATCTCAAAGGGACAATTGATTTTGGTTTATGTTATCCAAAGGATAATGACTTCACTCTTCATGCATATATTGATGCTGATTGGGCAGGAGATGTAGATGACAAGAAAAGTACTAGTGGTGGTGCATTCTTCTTGGGAAGAAGATTGGTTTCTTGGTTGAGCAAAAAGCAAGAGGCAATATATATGTCTACTGCAGAAGCAGAGTACATAGCAATAGCAAACAATTGCACTCAAGTTTTATGGATGAAGCAAATGTTGAAGGACATAAAAATTGTGTATGAGGATCCCGTCACAATCTTCTATGACAATTCAAGTGCAATAAGCATCTCTAAGAATCTAATGTTGCACTCAAAGACAAAGCACATATCCATCAAGTTTCATTTCTTGAGAGAAAAAGTAAATGAGAATGAAGTCAATTTGGAATTTGTGTCTTCAAAGGATCAGATTGCAAACATTTTCACCAAACCTCTTCCCAAGGACACTTTTTAATATCACAAAGAGAAGTTAGGGGTTATTACCCCTCCTGATCAGAATTAAGGTGCACTAAGGTGCATTAGTCCAGTGGAACTCACATTCATATCTTGTGATCCAGATTGATGTTAAGGAGGTACTACTCAAAAGGGGGAGTAGTCAGTATGCAAATGTTGGGATTAGTCTGAAGCAAAAAGAAGAGATAGCAAATATGTGCCCTTTGCCATTGATGTCAAAGGGGGAGAGAAGTCATGTGAAAAACTAGTTGCTAATGTAAGGGGGAGCAGTTGCAGAAGTGAGAAGAGAAAGGGGGAGAAGTTCTTGTCATGATGGTTGAATTCAGTTTTTCACATCATATGTTGCCATCAATGACAAAGGGGTAGATTGTTGTAAATATGTGCCTAAGTGGTGTTGTCATTGATGTCAACATATCCTTGTTGCCATTGGTGTCAACTGTATCCTATTTTGTTGTCTATATAGAAGAGAGGATTGTTGAGGATATTGAGAAAATTATTAACAATTAGTACATGCAGACCATATAGTTGTGTAGAGGATTGTGAGAGGTTGCTCCAGTCAAGATTTGAGAAGTCCGCATGAAGATTTGAAGAAGTTATGGGCATATGTGTAGAACTGGTTTTTTGCAGTATTTAGAAAAGACAGTGTGACAACAAGTTGGTCCGGATTGCTCCGCAGTGAAATATTATGGTCTACGGATCTTAAGGCATGTTTGGGAAGTCAGTGTGTATCATAAACTCCAGTGGTTCATGGTTTGGAGGTCCACAAGCTATCTTTCTAGTTTGACAGTCATGATAGATAGTGTTCTTGAGGTTCCGGAGGAAGTTAGAAATGATTCTGGTAATTTGTCTTGGAGTTAATACTATTGGTGATCTCAATGTGGTTGTGAAGGTCTCTAGATCATGTGGCTGCTATGTTGGAGGTCCGCATTGAAGTTTGAGCTAGATAATTAAAGATTTCGTCTTTCAGGTTGATGTTCCTCCCAGTCTTGGCCGACCGGATGTTTCTGGCATGTTGCAGATGATCTAAAGAGCATTTTATGGAGCGTGGTGTGGTTGTTGAAGAAGATTCAAGTCTCAATTGTATTTGGCCGACAGTGAAATGATTCGTGTTGAATTTAGCTGACCTTGTTGATCATTCCAAGGTTAATGAAGTATATAAATACTTGTTGAAGAGTTTGTTGGTGCCTGAATTGACTGTCAGTTTTTGAGCAATTTTTCATGCAGGCACCTTCCCAAAAAATTCAAAAGGTTCTGAGTTTTGGCTCCCCTTCATCTTTCCTGAGGAAGGGGTCATCATGTTTTGTCCATCAGTGAAAGTTTTGTTTTTTTGAGTGCTTCGATTGTGTCTTCGAACTTTCGGTTTGAACCTCGCCGGCGAACCTCAGTGTTGAATCTCACCATTGAACCATCTGTTTGAACCGGTTCAATGGTTCAAAGCTTTATGTTTTTGGTTTCATCGGCGTGATGGCAACTATCGGCATAGGTTTGTGGTCTTGCTCCGACGGTCTAAGTCACACCGACGGAGATAGGAAGCCAAGTTGCCATCGGCGTGACTTTTGTTGTCGGCGAGCATTGCTTTTGGGTTGGCCGATGGTTTTTGTCTTGGCGACGGGTGTTTTTTGCTTGGCCATTGGTGAGACTTGTTTTATCGGCCTAGTCGATGGAAGTTGGCCCGATGGTCTATCTCTAGCCGATGATGGGAAATATGGAGTTTGCGATGGCGTCGGTGAGACTATTGAGGTCAGTCAGAGGAGTTTCAGGTTGGCCGATGGGATTGGTCTGGCCGACAGGGGATTGCGATGGGCTTCATCGGTGTAACACATGAGGTCGGCCAGAGGATTTTTGGATGCTCCGATGGAGGGAGTCACGGCGACGGAGGGTGTGTTTTGTTTGCCATTGGAGAGACTTGATAGATCGGCGAGAGTTTTTTGGGGCAAGCCGATGGCTTAGCTTTGGGCGAGGGCTTGTGTGTCGAGCGCGGCAAAAGTGCTCGACACTTAGTATGTTTGTGGCCATGTTTATAAAATGTTGAAGTGGTCTTCTCACTATGCATGTGGGATTAATCTCCCTACATTATTTTGAACCTGCGAGGAAGCGCTACTTGGCGGGAAGCTCCATTTTGAACAGTGCGATGGTTTCCAAGTAGGCCGCGGGTGGTTGAGCCATCAATGGCGATTGTAGCAGGGGTGTGGGCGACAGTACAAGTGATTAAACTGCCTGATTTTTAGCATGAAGACTTCCAGATGGTGGCACAGGGCTCAAGGCCACCATTGTCTACTTTCTATCTCTGCAGCAATAAATTCTGAGCGCCATTCCTTTGAAGGATCTGTATCTGGTAGATTTTTGTAAAAGCCTTGTAATTAATTGCTGTGGGTACACTTTCTGGTCGATATAAGCAGACTGTGTTACCATTGTTTTGGTTGTTGAAAACTAGACATTTTGGCTCTGTAATAAGATACAACTGGTTTTGGTTCCTCTGTACAACAAAACTTGCGAGTTTATGTATCTCCTATTGTACGTTTGTGCATGAATCCACTGATTTCATGGTCAATTTTATATGAATAATGCTATGTTTGCATGTGTTATGCTGATTCTATCTCCAGTTTTGCATGTATCTTTCTTCTGAGTCCAGGCATTCAAGGAATGTCTGAGATTCTAGAACATAGAATTCCTGTGTTGAATGTTTAATCTTTTAACTTCTGCTCAAGGGGTAGATTAAACTATTTTCAGATTGAATATTGGGAAGGGTATACTGCAATAGGGATGCCATAAGTATAGACAGCTTAACACTCTGTATTGGGAGATATCTGTAAGGCAGATATCATGTATATCCCCCTGAAATCTAGTTTTAGTTGTTCATGCTGATCATTCATAGGTGTATGTCTACCAACTCCAAGCCCTGGATAGGCACCAATCTAGCTCTGTGTTGAGGTTATACACCAGGTCCAGGTTTGCATCCAAACATCAAATCAACTCATTTCATATCTTCCACCTGTTAGTTGTAGGAGTAGGATTAGGAACCCCTTGCATGCTCTCATACCCAACCAGACATCATGTCCAAGAATGTTGCCAACCTTGTGATTTGTTACACAAATCTTGGTCCTTACATGAGAGTATTCTGCCTGTTGCTGTCAAGTTATATCTTTCTGTCATTGAGCTAGTCAAGGTCATACTTTTATCAAATAGGGACACCCCCTTGGTGCGGCAGAACCAGAAGTGAAGGGGAGGAGCTCACGCAACCTCCTGTATTCAGTTGGCTGAATCTGCCTGTGCATTAGAACTGGCAAACCCTAATGTTGATTCAGAAGCAAAAACTAACAAAATGGCGACTCCGCTGGGGAGAGAGAGAGTCAAGTAACCTGAGGGCTGGAAAATCTAGTTTCCAGTGAAGTTGTTGTAGCAAAAAGGAACCATGTGGTGCTCTGCTGGGGTGATGAATCCAAAAAACAAAAGTGCCTTGCTGACATTTTGTCCTCTCTCTGAGAGGTGGCGACTCTGTTGAAAGAACCTATCAATGCTGCAACATATATCCAGGTATTCATCTTTGATTCAAAATGTTGAGTTTAGAACAGCAAGCCTGGTCATGCTCTTAGAGAAGACCATTCTTTATTGAAAGATATAAAGCCCTAAATTTCACAGGGATATATGGTTACCCAAATATTATTCCCAATAAAATTAGAATATGTTTGCCAAAATATAGTGGATCAGATTCTGAATCGGCAAACAAACATCTGCAAAGATTTTGTAATTTAATAGAAGATTATGAGGTAGAGGATGAAGATGTAGTAATGAGACTCTTTGTTCAGTCATTGGAAGATGATGCTAGGATATGGTTTTTAGACCTGCCTGTTTGTTCAGTTTCTTCATGGATAGATTTAGAAGTTGCATTCCTAGGGCAGTTTGGTGAAAGGTTTGATGTGGCCTCATTAATCATACATTTTATGGATATCCAAAGGGAAGATGAGGAGCTGGTTCCAACCTTTAATCTTAGGTTTATTAAATTGCTCAGGCAGATCCCTGAATATATGAGACCTAATAATGCATTGTGCTTGACAATTTATTTGGCTGCATTTGATGAAGAAATGAGTTATCTGTTGAGAGATAAAGAACCAGTCATATTTCACCAGGCTTTCCAATTTGCTATGGACATAGAAAACAATGAGAAATATGGAATGCCAGTAGGTTTCATGGCTGCAAGTTGTCAAAGCAGTTATCAAAGTGAATATATTTCAGCTCTCCCAGTATGTGCATTGAGAAATGATTGTATAGAGGGAAATATATTTCAGAATAATGTGTGCAGCCATGATGTGATGCATGAAGAAAATGTTGTAGAAAATGTAAGCACATCTTGTAATAATGAAAACAATGATTGTTATCAGCCTTTAGAAGACAAGCCTGCAGACACAAGGTGCCCTCCAATTGATCAAATGAGAGACATACATGAAGTTGTGTCTTGCAGCAGTGTGCATATCCCAGTTATGCCTGATTATTTATATGAAGCGGATATGCAGAGCTTCACTCTGAATATAGAAAATATTGATTCAAGGGATGGCAGTGAATATGCTAGTGATTGCCAGCATTCAGATGCATATGTGAGCCTTTCAGATAATGAAATATATTTGGATGCTGATTATGAATGTTTCCTTGAAGATTTTGGCCACCTTCATAGTGCAGAGGTTGAAAACTTTGCTTTTGATTATTAGGGCACTGGTGAAGATAAAAAACAAGGTCACTATTCAGAGGTGGATGGGAAAATTGCAGATGTGTGTGCTCATACAGTTGGGGATAGTGTTGATTGCAGGGGTGACTATGAAGCTTTCAGTGTAGGGCTACATTCTGAGTTATTTCTGCCTTCTCTTGAGACATTTCAGGTGGACATTAATGACAAAACTATCGTGCATGATGATGATGGATATCTGTATGTTCATCAAGATAAATTTGATTATGAGATGTTGCTTGTGCCTGAATATTGCATGTTTGATACAGAGGAGCTCTTATTTTTTGAGGAAGGGCAAAATTCTGATGTGGATTCATTTGTTTCATGTGAGTCTGTTATTTTTCCAAGCAACATCAGTGACTCATATGATGATGACATTCTACAACTGATAATTATATATGCTGATGAAGCTAGCTGTAGATTTGTTGAAGAAAAAAAAATGAGCAGCAGCACAAATAATTGCCAAGGGGCTTGCTGCAGACAATTAAATGCTTTTAGGCTTCATTTGAAGAAATCAAAAGAAAATTAGGTGTTTGACAAAGGAAAAGTCTGGTTTTTCCTTTTTGGTGGCCCTGGGCCACCATGTTTATTTTAAAATAATGTGTTTGGTGATGCAGATTGGTGCAAGTTTGACTCTGTGCCCAATGGATAGGGGATTGGTCTGCATCCTAGAGATCTGGGGTTCTCGCTGTAGTCTTGCACCTGCACGTCCCCAATCAGAGCCACTGTTGGTGCCTGAATTGACTATCAGTTTCCGAGCAATTTTTCATGCAGGCACCTTCCCAAAAAATCCAAAAGGTTCTGAGTTTTGGCTCCCCTTCATCTTTCCTAAGGAAGGGGTCATCATGTTTTGTCCATCAGCAAAAGTTTTGTTTTTTTGAGTGCTCCGATTGTGTCTTCACACTTTCGGTTTGAACCTCGCCGGCGAACCTCAGTGTTGAACCTCGCCATTGAACCATCTGTTTGAACTGGTTCAATGGTTCAAAGCTTTATGTTTTTGGTTTCATCGGCGTGATGGTAGCTATCGGCATAGGTTTGTGGTCTTGCTCCGATGGTCTAAGTCACACCGACGGAGATAGGAAGCCAAGTTGCCATCGGCGTGACTTTTGTTGTCGGCGAGCGTTGCTTTTAGGTTGGCTGATGGTTTTTGTCTTAGTGACGGGTGTTTTTTGCTTGGCCATCGGTGAGACTTGTTTTATCGGCCTAGTCGATGGAAGTTGGCCCGATGGTCTATCTCTGGCCGATGATGGGAAATACGGAGTTTGCGATGGCGTCGGCGAGACTATTGAGGTTGGTCAGAGGAGTTTCAGGTTGGCCGATGGGATTGGTCTGGCCGACAGGGGATTGCGATGGGCTTCATCGGTGTAACACATGAGGTCAGCCAGAGGATTTTTGGATGCTCCGATGGAGGGAGTCACGACAATAGAGGGTGTGTTTTGTTTGCCATCAGAGAGACTTGATAGATCGGCGAGAGTTTTTTGGGGCAAGCCAATGGCTTAGCTTTGGGCGAGGGCTTGTGTGTCGAGCACGGCAAAAGCACTCGACACTTAGTATGTTTGTGGCCATGTTTATAAAACGTTGAAGTGGTCTTCTCACTATGCATGTGGGATTAATCTCCCTACATTATTTTGAACCTGTGAGGAAGTGCTTCTTGGCGGGAAGCTCCATTTTGAACAGTACGACAGTTTCCAAGTAGGCCGCGGGTGGTTGAGCCATCAATGGCGATTGTAGCAGGGGTGTGGGCGATAGTACAAGTGATTAAACTGCCTAATTTTTAGCATGAAGACTTCCAGATGGTGGCACAGGGCTCGAGGCCACCATTATCTACTTTCTATCTCTGCAACAATAAATTCTGAGCACCATTCCTTTGAAGGATCTATATCTGGCAGATTTTTGTAAAAGCCTTGTAATTAATTGCTGTGGGTACACTTTCTGGCCGATATAAGCAGACTGTGTTACCATTGTTTTGGTTGTTGAAAACTAGACATTTTGGCTCTGTAATAAGATACAACTAGTTTTGGTTGCTCTGTACAACAAAACTTGCGAGTTTATGTATCTCCTGTTGTACGTTTGTGCATGAATCCACTGATTTCATGGTCAATTTTATATGAATAATGCTATGTTTGCATGTGTTATACTGATTCTGTCTCTAGTTTTGCATGTATCTTTCTTCTGAGTCCAGGCATTCAAGGAATGTCTGAGATTTTAGAACATAGAATTCCTGTGTTGAATATTTAATCTTTTAACTTCTGCTCAAGGGGTAGATTAAACTATTTTTAGATTGAATATTGGGAAGGGTATACTGCAATAGGGATGCCATAAGTATAGACAGCTTAACACTCTGTATTGGGAGATATCTGTAAGGCAGATATCATGTATATCCCCCTGAAATCCAATTTTAGTTGTTCATGCTGATCATTCACAGGTGTATGTCTACCGACTCCAAGCCCTGGATAGGCACCAATCTAGCTCTGTGTTGAGGTTATACACCAGGTCCAGGTTTGCATCCAAACATCAAATCAACTCATTTCATATCTTCCACCTGTTAGTTGTAGGAGTAGGATTAGGAACCCCCTGCATGCTCTCATACCCAACCAGACATCATGTCCAAGAATGTTTTTAACCTTGTGATTTGTTACACAAATCTTGGTCCTTACATGAGAGTATTCTGCCTGTTGCTGTCAAGTTATATCTTTCTGTCATTGAGCTAGTCAAGGTCATACTTTTATCAAATAGGGACACCCCCCTTGGTGCGGCAGAACCAGAAGTGAAGGGGAGGAGCTCATGCAACCTCCTGTATTCAGTTGGCTGAATCTACCTGTGCATTAGAACTGGCAAACCCTAATGCTGATTCAGAAGCAAAAACCAACAGAGTCGTGGAATATTATCCTTGAAGAAATGAGTTAAATCTGAAGAAAGGATAAAAAAGTAGAGCAGAGAAGAAGAGGAGCGAAGGAAGTCTAGAGTGAAGAGTCAGTGAAGAAGAATTTGAAGATAGGAGTAGAAGTTTCCAATCCATCAAAGGAACTGATTCAGGCATGACTATAGATGCTATCTCTCAGTTCATTATCTATGTGTAAATCTTAATTTATTATAAGCAGTGATCCTTTTCTTGAGCAGTGAACTCTGGGCAGTGCGCCCGAAGCCATGTGCCTTCTATTTTCTTAAGTACTTTTAACAAGGTACGCATTTTGTGGGTTAACCCCCACCATGGTTTTTCCCTTAACCAGGTTTTCCATGTCAAAATTATGGTGTTATGTGTTCATGTTGTTTCTGGTCATGTGTTGATTCATGCTTAAATGTTTTCATCATTAATCTGATTGTAAAGAAGATTTGAAAGTTTAGAAAAGGTTAAAGATTAAGGACAACTGATTCACCCCCCTCTCTCAGTTGTCTGGACTGTTTCCAAAAGAAATCTTCTAAGCACCATCACTCTACCGAATTGTTCCCTCATCCATCAATCTTCCATCATCAATCTATCTTCCTCTTATCCATCAAATCTCCTATCATGGTTATGCTGCAAACATGAAGCAATCAACAAAATAAAACAAGGAATCTGATGACCCAGATGAAATTGTTTCAATTTGCATGTCTTTTAGTTTGTTTTGGGTTTTAATTTCTTGAGTGTTGGGTTGAATCTATCTTATTTGCTTGACCTGGTAAATTTCCACCCTACAACAAGTTATTTTTGCTCTACCCTTATGCATGAAGTTCAGTATTCTAGATCTTGTTAAACCTCATGTGAAACTTGTAGCTGATGCAAATTTTCATAGGATTTGTGCATATTGTATTTTCTAGGTTAATGATGTTGTAAGAGACTTATTGCCCCATTTGAATGAGACATCCTTACGGAGTAAGTGTGAAAAGGGTTGACATTTATCCGCCAATTGTGAAATGAACCACCTGATGGACTGTAGTTTTCCCTGAAGACTTCTTAGTTATTTGAGGTTCTTTAGAGGAGACATTTCAACAATAGCTTTGGCCTTTGCGAGGTCGACCTCAATGCCTCGTATTGATACAATATATCCCAGTAGCTTACCTGATGTTATACCGAAGACACACTTCTTTAGATTTAGCCTTAGTTGATATTGCTCCAGCCGATCAAATATCTGCTCTAACACTTTCAAATTGTTAAGGGAAAATTGGAGTAAACATGAATAATCAATATAATATATCAATAATGCCCAAAACTCAACGAAATACAGAAACAAAGAGATTAACTGAACAATCTCAATCGATCTTGCATGTATGGAATAAGGCCCTCAGAGAGTGCACTTCCTTGCTATGATTCCAAGAATGTCAATTGGGAACGACTATGATAATTATTTTGCAATGAAGAGGAGCTTCACAACAATGATAGTAGTATGGTAACGAGTGTGATCACAAGCAATGAAGGAATTGGTGCCAAAGGCGCACTATAATTCCTATAGAGTAACAATACTTAAAGTTTGGATGAATGAAATGGAGGAATAGGGTTGAGTTTATAGACTTGAGAGAGAAGAGATCAACGGTATAGAAAGAATGAGAAGATCAACGGTATAGAACGGTTGAGGAACGTGTGTGAATAAGAAGAAGACATGTGTCTTGCTCTATTTTGCATGAGAGAGATTAATAAAATAGAAGAATAAGTTAACTGAAGAGATAAATCAATTAAAAGACTAGATCAATCAGTTAAGAGAATAGAACTAGAGAAAAGAAATTGCATGAGGATGAGAAGATATTTTAACTCAATTAAATATTTAGAATATTCAATTGCATGTGCACAAAGAATGAATTATATTTAGAGATAACTCAATTTAGAAGAAATAGACAACTTAAATAAATATTTGATTTATTTAAATTTAGGGAAGATATTATTGGAAGAAACAATTAAATAATTGGTATTATTTAATTTAGAATGAATTTGGAAGAACTAATTAAATAATTGGTTTTATTTAATTTGTTGGAGGAATTAGAAGAATTTAGGAATTTAATTAAATAATTTGATTTTATTTAATTGTTGGGAGAAATTAGAAGAATTTAATTAAATAAATTGATTTTATTTAATTGTTTGGAATAATATGAATCAAATAAATAAATTTGTTTATTTATTTATTGATAGAGGAATTTGATTTAAATAAATATTAAGAATGTTTATTTGGATAGAGTCATCTCATTTTTAGGCGTATACATTTTGCCCCTCTTTGATGCAATGTGTTTTATCACGTTGATTGAAAGAAATCGATTGTTGCATAATGATACATGCCCCAGTTTGCCCCTAGTACAGGTTTAATGACGATAGGATGCCCCCTCGGGAGATTGGATGGGAAGAAGGCAGAAGGCATGAGATGGACAATCTCATGAAGACGAAGGGAAAACTTGGTTAGGATTGAAGAAAATAGGATGCGTTTCAGATAAACAAAAAGAAAACAAGAAGAAACGGGCGCGGGAAGTAGTCATAGTCACCACATAGCTAGATTAGGGTTTGCATGCTATATGTAGGAGCTGGGTCCACAAGACAATTCATTTGCACACTTGGCTTTGTTTGGTTTGCTTCTAAGAGCTTAGGAGAGAATAGAGCATAGAGTAGTCAGCATGAGGATGGATATTCTGCGCGAGGAGCATCGCTTTGAGCGAGTCCGTCGATTCGACCGGCCAGCAGAGGCAGGACCCCCAGTATGTATCTCGAAAACTTTCCCCTAAAGTCAATTTTGATTGCAATAAATGCTAGGAGAAAATTAGGATAGACAAATGCGCTCGATCGCAGTTTGGTGCATCTGGCATGCAAAACTGTGCATCTGTTCAATTTCGGTGCATTTAGGATATAGAATGGTGCATGCATGAGTTTAGTCGGCACATGCATATTTCTGTGGCGCATTTACAGTATGAAACGATGCTTTTGACTGGGCGGCGCATTTATGGTATAGGATGGCGCATGCATGAGATGTTACGGCGCATGCACCAGAAGTGGTGCATTTGACAAGAAATGGTGCATGTATCATCTGTTATGGTGCATATGATATAGATAGGTAGTTTACTTAACAAAATTGACTCGATTGGCATCCTATTTGACATGTCAATCGATAAGCTATCTCTGAGATTGCAAGAATCTAGTCAAGAGATGTAGTGTGTTGTTTTGATCAATTTGATATGTTAAGTTAGTTGATATGTTTCTATAGATATGTTGAGCATAGTACTTGCAGCTTTAGGTTAACACCTTGCTTTGCGTGCTTTGTAGGAGGACATACGAGATACACTTCAGTCAAGGGAGCAGTTCCCCATGCTGATGTTGTAGAGGCATATGTTGACAGAGATGGACCGAGAGGTGCTTGGCGCGATGGGTTTGGACTATGTTTGCTTCATGCCTGAGGTTCGAGCGAACCGCGGGTCACTGACTGCAGCAGTAGAGAGGTTCCACAGTGAGGACAAGACCTTCCACTTCCCTACTAGCGAGATGGTAGTTACATTAGAGGACATATACAGGATTCTTCACTTACCCATTTAGGGAGAGTTCATGGAATATGATCCATAGAGGGACGCAGGACTTGCTGAGTGCAAGTGAGTATTCGATGACCCCGACTAGTCGGACAGGTCATCTCTTGGCAGGATATTCATGACTACTACAACTATTTCCCAAGGATAGTTGCAGGACTGATCGGAGGCATTGTATGCCCTGATAAGAGATCACACGGGTTCCCCATTGGATGGGGTCGGGTCATGGAACAGATGGTTACAGAGGGCACCCGTTATGCTTGGGGTGTCTGCGTCTTAGTGCACCTATACCACGACATGTATCAGGTGGTATACCATAGGGGTGCGAGCCTATCAGCAGGTGTGTCATTGCTGCAATTTTGGCTATGGGAGCACATAGCGATCACTAGACCAATTTGTGTTTTTGATAGACAGAGAGGAGAGCCTTACATTTACGGCTACGCAGGAGTGATTTCCCAGCATAGGTTGGGGAAGCTCAAGTATTGGAGGCATGCTTTGGATGGAGTAGATGTGGTAGTTTGATGACCATATTAAGACTGTTAGCCCTGGGAGGATGAGGCAGATGAGCTGCCATACTGTTACTAGACGCGGTGGCTGATAGGCCATACACGGTTCGTCTTAGAGAGACAAATTGTCAGCCGAGTACGGAGACAGTTTGGGAGGAGACAAGGCATGTCACAGGGGTAGGCTCTATTTGTGAGGACTCACGCTAAGAGGTTCAGATGGGGGCCAGTGGCATTCTATGAAGAGGCAGTGGAAAAGTTTCAACAGACACCATATGTTGCCTGGGATATGAGGAGGGAGATTGTAGATGTTGGGATGACCCTGTATTTTGAGGAGTGGTTCACTGCCCACCCATTTCTGAGATACTCAAGGCCTAGGGAGCTGGTGCCTCATATAGACGAGGAAGATTCAGATGATGAGGGCCAGGTTGGCAGGAGGAGGAGGAGGAGGACAAGGAGGCGACATAGATGGTGAAGGAGGGGGAGATGGTGGAGGTGATGGAGGAGGAGGAGGTGGTGGAGATGGAGACAGACCTAGAGAGAGGAGGAGAATTGGGGAGGGACCTTCCCACGCTTAGCAGGTAGTGCCACCATAGGTCGTACAGCAGACACAGATGCCACCACCTCAGCAGGTGGCACAACAGCAGGCACCCCAGCCACAGGGGCAGGGACAGGCACAGGCATCTTAGGGTCCATCATAGTCAGACATCCATGAAAGGATTGTAGCTATGCTGAGAGGACAGGTTAGGCAGCTACGGGCACAGCTTAGGACTACTGAGGCCCAGCGAGAGACAGACGCAGAGGTTATCTCGGGGCTCACCAGAGAGTAGGATATGGCAGAGGTGCGGATATGAGTTATCCAAGTAGAGTAGGATACAACAGTGTTAGTCCTTGGGAAAGACGCGACTAGTAGCTTTCTGGTTGGGCAGGTGCACCAGGCATAGGCACAACTAGCACAGGCATAGACACAATTGGCGCAGGTGCAGGGTCAGTTAGCGTAGGTGCAGGGTGAGCTTGCTAGAGTGCATGCTCAGACACAGTATTACCGAGGCCTATACCATGGTGCAGTGCCAGTTAGTTAGAGGGCTTTGAGCTACAGGAGCTCATCTATGGCCTCCCAGAGAGCAGGTGGATCGAGCTCAGGAGCTTTCATGATGGGCCCACAGCAGTCTGGGGCCAGCGGAGGAGGGGACTCAGGAGACACTGCTGGTAGCAGCAGTTCACAGTAGCAGGGATAACAGACACTTGCGCAAATTTTGGCTCCGACGTACACTTTTTGATGCTTCAGATAGCTAGATATATATGTACCATTTTTGTATTTTGAGACACATATCACGATCCTTGAGATATATCTTTTGTATATGACATTGACTCAGAGATGGACCACTTGATATTGTACATTTGGACATATTTATGATATTTATATGATCATGTAGTTTATTTGATGCTCTCTATATGTATGAGTTATGATGCATTTCTATTGTATGATCTGATGCACATGTTTATCTAATGCAGATTTAGATGTTTTACTGATGCTATGTGATGCTATATGACCTAATGCAGACTTAGATGTTTTACTTGATATGCTTCTAATGTGTGTGAATGCAAATGGTATCTATATGATTATGCAATTTATGTGATGCACTCATCTATGTTTTTGAGTTTTTCTGTTTGACACTATGTGATGATTGTATATGGATGACCTGATGCACTTTATTATGTATGCAACTAATTTAATCATGTAAATGACTATCTCATGTGATATGATATGCAACTATATGCTATGTTTTTATGATGTCCCAATGTACTCTATCAACACATAAATGATAGAATGATAGATAGAAGATTGATTGAAAGAATGACTCGATAGAAAGATTCACAAACTTCACTTTGTATTGCTACTTTGCATTGTTTGGATCTTTTATTCCATGGGATATGGATGTATGGATGTATAATGGATGCTTTATTTTTGACATCTTGATGGTGCAAGTATTTTGAAGTGCTTATTTCATCATTGGGCAATTTGTTTTCGGTACTTTTTCTGAATGTTGTAAATTAATACCAGCATCTAAGTATAATTGAACCGAGATGACCTGAGTACTGCTTACATGGATTTTGCTTTAGCAAGTTAATACAAGCATCAAGGTATAATTGAACCGAGATGACCTGAGTATTTCTTGCATATCAACAAACAAGGATTGCCCCCATTCATGGTTAGACCTTTGATGTCCTCAATGATCTTTTGTCGATCATGTCATTAGACAAGGCGTCACATTACTAAAGTTTAATCCACAAACAACAAACAAAGAAAATAATTATGCCCCCATCATAGCATCTCTATCTTTTGGCATCCTCGAGTAGCATAGAAAGACATGATAGCAAAAATCAAGACTCTGTATTTTAACCATATTTCCAATCCATAAAACATATTTGCATTTAGATGTGTTTGTTTCTTGCCATAATCTGGGTAAAATTATTTAGAATGCCTTAGGTGTCTGTTTGCTTTGCTTTGGATAGGTTAAATGCCTTGCGTCAAAATTTTTGCTTGAAAGTAGGTTCTACTTGCGCTTGCTTGTTTGGTGAGAAGATTCCACAATCCTTATTGGTGAGACGGACCCTAAGGGACTGACCTAATGCCTTAGGGGCTCATTGCTAAATGGCCTTGCCTACGTGATGATGCAAAGGCAACGTAGTTTGGGGTAAACCCTAACAGACCTAAGACCTAGGCGATAGAAAGTGGTGTGGACTCAGATAGATAGAAGGACTAGACACGGGATGGATGGGACAGTGGAGCCTCGGGGGCACATTTGAGAAATGGCCTTGCCTACATGACAACGCAGAGGCAACGTAGTTCATGGACTTGGACCATGGATGGACTAGAGGATAGACGACAAGATTTGGGATGGACAGGGAAGCCTCAGGGGTGCATTAAAAATGGCCTTGCCTACGTGACGACACAGAGGCAACGTAGTTCATGGACTTGGACCATGGATACTAATGAGAGACACTATGCTAGGCTCACACTGTGGATAGGATATGGGATAAAACCTTGGTTGACAACACAACAAAGAGATAGAGTATCAAGCCATGATAGTTTACTGTCAGGGTTTTATTACGGGACACATATGGATCGAATGGGACACGAGTGAAGGAAGAATGGACACAAGGTGATTGGTTTTCCAAAGATGGAGGAAGCGGTTTATCACAAGTAACACTTGTTTACCAGGTTTTCACCACTTGCTTTTATTTGCACAAAAGCTAGAAAGTATGCATGATGCATGTTTATCGGGTTTTCATCAAAATACCTATCCAAGGCGCCTGTTTGCCAAGTTTTCACCAAAGGACTTTTTTTTTGTACTTTTCTTATTTTTTTTTATTTTTTTGGTATTTTTTGATTTTTTTTGTATTTTATGCCCCTCTTACATTAGGGTTCTCCTAGGTATAGAACCAGCGAAGATGCATGCTATTGATTGGGTCATCGAACAGCTCACCCTCTGATGTTGCTAACTGATATGCCCTCGATCCATAAGCAGCTACGATCACATAAGGCCCAACCCAGTTGGGTTCGAATTTGCCTTTCTTTTCCCGATCCTGTTGATCCGCAGGTTCTCCTTAAGTACTAGATCTCCAACCTTGAATACTCTTGGACGGACTCTATGGTTGTAGCTTCTTGACATCATTTGTTGATAGGCTTTGAGATGGTCAAAGGCTTTTTGTCTCCTTTCCTCTAGCAACTCTAGTTCTTGCAATCTGGAAACTCTGTACTCTTCATCTGTTATGAGACCTTTTAATGACACCCTAAGAGATGGTAACTTGACCTCAATGGGGAGGATGGCTTCTGAGCCATAAACAAGGGCGTAAGGGGTAGCACCTGTGGGAGTGTGTATACTGGTTCTGTAGGCCCACAGAGTGGGATTGAGTTGGATGTTCCAATCACGGCCAGCATCATTGAATGTCTTCTTGAGGAGTTTCAAGATGGTCTTGTTGGATGCTTCTGCTTGGCCGTTGCCTTGGGGGTAATAGGGTGTGGATAAATGATGTTGGATTTTGAATCGGTCACAAAGTTCTTAGACATCCTAGTTTTTGAAGGGTCTTCCGTTATCCATGATAATGGATGAGGGAATTTTGTATCTACAGATGAGGTAATTGAGGATGAATGAGGAGATTTGTTTACCTGTGATGGTGGTGAGGGGAACGACTTCAATCCACTTGGTAAAGTATTCAGTGGTGGTTATTATGAATTTGTGGCCGTTGGATGAGGGTGGATGGATCTTTCCCACAAGGTCAAGTCCCCATTGGCAAAAGGGCCAAGGTGTTGTTAAAGGTCTCAACTCTTGAGCTAGTGCATGTATCATGTTCCCATGTATTTGGCACTGCTTGCACTTCTTCACAAATTGGTATGAATCTGTTTCCATGTTCGGCCAACAATAACCCAAACGCATGAGTTTCTTAGCTAAGGAAGGACTGCTAGAGTGTGTTCCATAGATCCCTTCATGTACGTCTTGTAAGGCGGTTTGGGATTCTTCTCATTCTAAACAACGGAGTAAAATACCATCTAGACCATGTCGGTATAGGGTGTCGGCAATAATGGTATAATGAGAGGTTTGGCATATAAAGGTTCGTTGTTGGTTTGAAGATAAGTTAGGTGGGAGGGTGTTGTCCTTGAGGTAAGTGTAACCTTACCGTACCAAGGTGAATCAGATCCAACTAATAGGCATATGGAATGGGTTTTAGGAAGATCATAAGCTAGTTGCTGAATTGATTCCACTAAGAACTCATACCATGACTCATTCTCTAGAATTTCAAGAAGAGAGGTAATGGTTGCCATGGCATCTGCTACTTTGTTTTCAATCTGAAGTATCTGCTCAAAATAGATGATCACAAAGTACTCCTTAAATTCCTCGACCATCCACTTGTATGGGACAAGCTTCTCATCTTTGGTTTGGTAATCATCATTGACCTGATTGATCACTAGTTGAGAATTTTCGTAGACATGTAGCTCTTTGATTTTTGACTCTGTTGCCATTTCGAGGCCAATGACCAAGGCTTCATATTCTGCTATGTTGTTTGTGCATGGAAATAATAGACGGTAAGACTTCGGTATGGTGTCACCATGAGGAGTTACAAACAAGATTCCTGCCCCCGATCCATGGTTTGTGTAGGACCCATCAAAGTAGAGCTTCCAGGAATGTGTTGATATATTAAATAAGGATTCATCTGGAAACTCAAATTGCATTGGTGTGGTGTCCTATAGTGGTGCATCTGCTAACTGATCAATAATGACTTGTCCTTTGATAGCCTTTTTGTCTACATACTCAATGTCGTATTCACTTAGGAGCATTACCCATTTGGCTAAGCGACTTGTTAGAGCTGCTTTGCTTAGTAGGTATTTTAGTGGATCTATTTTTGCAATAAGTTTGACTGGATGTGCTAGCATGTAATGTCAGAGTTTTTGGGAAGCAAAAACTACCGCAAGACATGATCTTTCTATCTGAGAGTATTGCAATTCATATCCCACCCATGTACAACTGATGTAGTAGATGACTCTTTCTTTATTTTCATAATCTTGTTATGCTAGAAGGGCCCCAAGAGCTGTTGGTGTAGTAGATATGTATAGTAACAATGGTTTCCCTTGGATAGGAGGCATGAGAATGGGTGGATTCATAAGATACTCTTTCAGTTTGTTGAATGCCTCTTCGCATTTCTCATCCCATCTGAATGGAATGTTCTTGTGCAGGAGATGATTGAATGGTTGACACTTGTCTGGCAGTTGTGATATGAATCTACGGATTGCTTGTAACTTGCCCTGTAGAGAGCTTAGTTGAGTAAGAGTCTTGGGTAGTGGCATGTCCATAATAGCCTTTACTTTGGCGAGGTCCACCTCTATTCTATTTGCCGATACAATAAAGCCTAAGAGCTTGCCTGAGGTGACTCCAAACACACATTTCTTTGGGTTCAACCTGACCTTGAATTGCTCGTCTCTAGAAGACTTTCTCTAACACATCCAGGTGTGATTCTCTTGTGAGTGACTTTGTAAGGATATCATCTACATAATCTTCCATTGTTACGTGCATCATATCATGGAATATAGTGGTCATAGCATGTTGATATGTGGCTCCTACGTTCTTTAGCCCAAATGGCATGAGATTCCAGCAGAAGGTGCCCCATTGACAAGTAAAAGCTGTTTTATGCTAGTCTTCTAGTGCTATCCTGATCTGATTATATCCTGAAAAGCCATCCATGAGAGATAACATGGTATGCCCTGTTGTTAAGTCGACTATGATATCTATATTTGGCAATAGAAAATCATCCTTGCGGCAAGCTTTGTTTAGATCTCTAAAGTCATTGCATAGTCTGACTCGGCCATCAGGTTTGGACACTGGTACTATGTTGGAGACCTATTCTAGATAGTCTATAGCTCTGATGAACCCTACATCCAGTAGTTTCTTGAGTTCTTCTTTTACAAGCAGTGCTATGTGTGGATGCATCTTTCTAAGCTTCTGTTTCACTAGTTTCACTCCTGGATCTAATGAAAGATGATGTAGAATCAGGTCTGGATCTAACCCCAACATATCTATGTATGACCAAGCAAAATTGACTTTCTTTCTGTTGAAGAATGGTACAAACTTAATCTTCTGTAGTGGGGTTAGAGACTTAGCAAAGTGAATGATCTTAGGTTGTTCCTCTATTCCAATTTTAACAGGCTCTGTGGGTTCCACAACAATCTGAGACTTCTCCTGGTGCATGTCGTCAGGGAGAGTGTCAAGCCTTCCATCGTCAGGTGCCACAGTTGGGTTTTCACCATCAGATGCATCCTTTCTTTTTACTATGTTGGGATCTGACACTACTACGGAGTAGTTTTCACCGTCAGATCCAGTTTTTATCTTGATATTTTTGTGACTAGAAGGCTTGGTACCCTCTCCGAAATAAGGCACAGTATTAAGTTCAATGACGAAACTAGTTTTATGATATCCTTTAGGTAGGTGGTCCCTAAGTTCCATGTAGTCAATATAGGCATCGTCGTTTTGGAACATATCTAGTTGGGGGGTTCCTCGTAGATCCCAGTCAATAAGCTCAGGATGCATAAGGGGGAGGGGGTCAGAGGATAGATCTGATTCGTTGATAGTTTGAATGGATATACTAGGAGTATTGGTAGGGGGAGTGTTCAGGATGGTACTTTCCTCCAAGTTGTTTATTGAGATAGAACTCAAACCTTCCTCGAAGATCATATTCTCAGGGATAGGCAATTCACACTCTATTGGCCTATGCGGTAGCATTTGTTCCTCACAGTAGGGGCTATAAGCATGAATGGTATCGACCTCTTTGTCATCGTAGGAATGCTCTGTCAGCTCATCCCACTCATATTCATTGGAATCTATGTCACTGTCCTAGACCTTTCGTAGTTCTATCCAATGAGGATGAAGAAGGTTGAATGGGTTCTATGATTCCTTCTTTTCTTAGGCTGATGGGGCCTTGTCCTCCGTAACCCATTCTATGTAGGATAGATTCACCTCACCCATAGATTTCTGTTGGGAGCTTAGGTGGTTCTTGTTGTATGTTTTCTTCTTCTTTAGTGTAAATCCATTATAGGATATCTCTTTCCTCTGTTTCATCTGATAGGGTCCCCCATTTTACAAAGGGAGCTGTGGGAGGTGTAGAGGAGCAGATGGCTTTGGAAAATGCTTGGGTCAACCATAGGATCTAGGAGCTAAAGGCATCTTGGCTAGATTGAGGCTGTGCTCAATGGAGTATTCCCCTACTCCAGTTTCTTTGATGGTAATTTTCTGCTCTTTGGGCTTTGATGAGGAAGCTTCAGAGGTAGAATCATGCTGTGGGGTAGGGGATGTAGATGCTCTGTTGTTGGGTATGATACAATCAGGTTTTGAAAGGATAGAGTTGCAATGCTGAAAGGGGTCAGGATCACCTTGGATGGTGACTTGCTTGCCATTATGAGGGAATTTTATGCATTGGTGATAGGTAGAAGGGACAGCTTTCATGGCATGGATCCATGGTCTACCTAGGAGAATATTATAGGTGAGCTCCCTATCTAGGACTTGGCACACCACATCTTTTATCACTAGTCCCACTTGTATGGGTAATACCATTGTTCCTTTGGTAGTTCTCTCCTCTTCATCATAGGCTTTGATAGTAATCTTCTTTCTTGGATCAACTGCATTTTTAGAGAACCCCAATGTAAGGACTAGCTTCAATGTGCAAATATTTAAACTGGCTCCCCCATCAATGAGAACCCTCTTGATGTAGTGCTTATGGATGAAGGTGACAATGTCCAAAGGGATGTTATGGGGTTGAGACACTAAGAGGTCATCTTGTTCGGTAAATGATATGGTATTTGAGGAGGTCAGATTACCTACCATGGCCTAAAACTTCTCTTGGGCCAAGTTAGTGGGTACAGTGGTTTCCACTAAGGCTTTATCGAGAATCTCCTTATGGGAAGGAGATAGATGCAACGACTCTAAGATAGAAATGTGGGCAGGAGTCTTTTGTAGTTGGTCTTTGACGCTATACTGATGGAAGTTGGACTGAGAAGGTGATGACCTTGGAGGAATGGCATTCAACGTGACCTTACAGCTGCGGGTAATGATACTACAATCAGTTCTGTTGGGTTCTGATTGTTGGTTGGGCGTGACCACATTGATTTGTGGGACATGCTCTGATATGCAATTGATGGTATAATCGAATGGCACACTTGCATAATTGGCATTACTATTCCCATTGTTCTAATTTTGCCTGTTGCAGTTGTTGTTGTTGTCATTGTTGTTATTGTTGTTATACGGCCTATCATGATTGAGAAGTGGATCTTTATAAGCCACATCTATCTCATTATAAGTATGTTGGTGAGCTCCTCCTTGATTTTGATCAAGTGTGTCTCAAATAACATGTTTGAGATGGATACAATTGTTGGTTGTATGCCCTCTTCCTCTATGATACTCACAATAGTCGGTGTCTTTCCAATAGTGAGGTTTGATTTGAGGTTCGTAATCACTTGTTGGCGGTAGAGAGATTTCATTGTTGGCCAATAGCTTCCTTAATGCGGATTCCTGGGACTCACCCAGCGGTGTGAACGTTTACCTTGGATTTGAGTTGAACCATGGTCTTGGCTCCCGAGAGACTGTTTTGTTGGGTGCAACATTTCTTGCCTCTCCTTTGAGAGTGTGTATTGGTTGCTATTTGGGAGCCACCACCTTGGCATCAACTACTCCATCGTTGATGACATTTTTGTTTTTAGTCCAAAACTTTGATTTGTCAGTCATGTAGTTGGAGGTAGGTGTGTCTTTGTATAACTTGATTTGCCCCTTGGCGATCATAGCTTTTTCGATGAATAATCACATTTCAATGACCTTTGAAAATGAAGTAGGGCATTGAATTTGTATTTGATAGCTAAGATCAGAGTTGAGGTTATGGACAAACATCTCCATTTAAGTGCTTCTCTTGTACATCATATGAGCATTTGCTTGCTAGTTGTCTCCATCTTTATAGGAAGGAGGCGAATGATTCGCCACTCTTTTGTTTGGTGTTGCATAAATCAAGCATGGAGACTTCGTGTTCAATATTGTACGAGAAGTGCATGATGAATTTGTTGACTAGCTCATCAAAAGTTTTGATGCCCGGTGGAAGCTGTGAGAACCACTCCATGGCTTGACTACCTAGAGATCTAGGGAATAGTCTCATTATGAGCTACTTCCATGCATGCTACGTTGAATTCCCTAATGTGATCTCTAGGGTCCCCTTTCCCTTTGTACTTGTCAAACTTAGGAACTTCGAATCGATAGGGAAATGGTGTCATGATCAAACTTTTATCAAAGGGATATGATGCAATATCTTCCAAGGAGTAGGTTTTAGTGTTTGTACCCATCTTGAGATCCGTCATTTGTTGCGTTAGACCCTTGATTTGTTTCCTCATTTCTTCCATAGGAGTGCTTGGGTCTATGGCTTTCTTTCCTTTTTCGTGATTATCCTCTACGTTTTCTTGGATTGTGCTTAGATCGAAATCAGCGGGGAGTTTAATTCCAAGATTTGCAAGATGATAAAAATACTTGTGAGGGTCCTCATGGAGCACTTTCTCTAGAAAGTGTTGGAATTTCCGATCTTGGAGGGTTCCTTGATACTCTTCGTGAGAGATTTCCTCATCACTATCATGAGGGGTGACAATATGGTTGGATGATCCAGCCATTTCAAGTTGCCTTTTGTATTGAGATCTAGTAAGAACCATGCAAGGTGACGTGGGATGAGGTGGGATGAAATTAGAGATTTTGGCAAGATGTTGATGGAGACTACTAAGACTAGGATACTTACGACAAGATTTTGACAAGGGACTCTTTCGATCAATGATTCCAAGTAACATGGCCGATACAAGACAGTAGCCACTAGTAAGGGTACTCGATACCTGTCTTACTATGTAGGGACTAGTCGTGCACCAAGACCACTAGCAAAGCTCTATGACTTACTAGGGTTACTTGAATCCACAATGATACAAAAAAAGGGGCATATGCTGATCTGATATGGGATACCTTTGACTTTGGACTAGGAAGACCTGATAGAAGGTGAATGGGATGACCAACAAAAGAGAGATTATGCTATGGAATGGATGAAAAAGTGACTACAAGGTAAGACCTGATCTTGGAACTTGGAACTAGACTGAAATGGGTACCCAAAACTGATGAAATTTTTCTCTCAAAGATTGGAAGTGCTCACTGTCACGCATGCGCTGGAACAGATGCACCGCAAAAACTGGTAAATGCACCACAAGTTGACAAAGAAGCACCACTCTAGTAGATATCAAATGTACCATAACAGGTAGTAAAAGCATTGCAAGTCAATACAGATGCACTGCATGTCGGTACAAATGCACAGCAGAAGAGGACGAATGTGCCCCTCTGGTTTTCTCAGTATTTTTGCAAGTTTTTGGTATTTTTGGTTTGCAAGAAGGTCTTTTTGATCTGATTTTTCTAAAATTATGGCAAGAAGACACAGCAAACACAAAGAATGTTTTTATGGTTTTTTATTTTTTTGTGATTTTTTGACTCTTTTTGGACTAAAAAGAAATCAAGTACAATCCTAGGTTTCAAAGGACAGTATAAAATTGAATTCTCACTATCTCTAGTGAAGCATCTTCGGGAGGTGATAATCGCCCTTCCCTGCATCTGATTATAGGGGTTTTTGGTCGACTAAAACAAGGATGAGTAATAAAGGAAACCGTTCAAGTGGTTATACATGCGGCAACACTACTCTCCATTATGGAGTCTCCCAGCCTGCAAGGGTTGCACCTTGGAGGGTTTTGGGGGAGCTTGGTTGTCGATATAACACAATTGGACTCATTTTTTGGAGCTTTCGCTCCAAACACAATTTATTTATAGTGGCTTGGAAGGGCTTGGCATCTAGCCTGTACCACTTAGGGTCATTCCTACTTGGATGAATGGTATCTAAGAGCAGGCCCCTCTAAAGGAAAAACACATGCTAAAATGACATGTCTGGAATTTTGGTCACCCAAGATAGGGGAGAGCATAGGCCTGGTATCATTCCTAAAACACATAATACAGTGGTTCTTTTCCCCTAGTTAAAATGAGAAAAACTAGATGAGCTATCTACTTGGGCAAGCACAAAAATTTGTTAACTTTGAACTGATAACAAGATAACAATGGTTTAGTTTTACCAAGATAGCAATGATGTGTTCAATTTTATCCCAGATAGCACGAATTGTTAACTTTGAAGTGATGATCGAGATAGCAATGGTTTAGTTTTACCCAAATAGCAATGATGTGTTCAATTTTATCCCAGATAGCACGAGTTGTTAACTTTAAAGTGATAATCAAGATAGCAATGGTTTAGTTGTACCCAAAAGGCAATGATGTGTTCAATTTTATCCAGATAGCAATGAGTTGTTAATTTTGAAAGTTAGCAATATAGCAATGATTCATTGATATGCAAGATAGCAATGATTCAATTACCACCTTCCTAGTTAAAACTATGTGAGATTAGCATGAGCATCCATTTACTTTCCCGTTAGAAATTGAAGTGTGAGTTAACAAGTGCAACTATATGATTCTAAACTAGTACCTAGCCTGCAAAATAGATCAAGAGTGTTCCTGCAAAAGAGACGTCAGCGTTAACAAAAACTTCAAGGAAACCCTAAAAACCACTGCCTAGATCAGATGCACCGTTTTAGAGACTAAATGTGTAGAAATAGAGCTCAGAAATGTGCAGAAATAGAGCTCAGAAGCGCCGTAGTACATATGCGCTAAGACAGAGGTCAAAAGCATAGGAAAATAGTGTATATGCATCGATCTGATAGATGCGTCGCCTCAGAGGATATATACGTCGTAATAGAGTCTGTATGCACTGAAAGGGTATATGCGCCAGAAGAGATAGTAGATGCACCAGATTAGAGACTGTATGCACCGTAACAAATATCAGATGCATGTTAGGATGTGTCAGATGCACTATTTTCTCCTGTGTACGGATTTCTAAAACATAAAAACTCAATTTTTGGGTTAAATTGGGGCTAGGCCCCCATGGTGGGTGCCAAAAATGTTAAAACTGCAGCAATGACACACCTATTGATAGGCTCGCACCCCTATGGTATACCACCTGATGCATGTCATGGTATAGGTGCGCTAAGACGCAGACACCCCAAGCATAACAGGTGCCCTCTGTAACCATCTGCTCCATGACCTGACCCCATCCAATGGGGACCCGTGTGATCTCCTATCGGTGCATACAATGCCTCCGATCAGTCCTGCAACTATCCCTGGGAAATAGTCATAGTAGTCATGAATATCCTGCCAGGACATGACCTGTCTGACCAGCTCGAGGTCATCAAATACTCGCCTACACTCTGCAAGTCTTGCATCCCTCTGTGGATCATACTCCACAAGCTCTCCCTGAATGGGTAAGTGGATAATCATGTATACGTCCTCTAATGTAACAGTCATCTCGCTAGTAGGGAAGTGGAAGGTCCCATCCTCGCTGTGGAACCTCTCTACTACTGCAATCAGCAACCCGCGGTTCACTCAAACCTCAAGCATGAAGCAAACGTAGTCCAAGCCCATCGCACTAAGCGCCTCTCAGTCCATCTCAGTCAACATATGTCTCTGCAACATCGGCATGGGAAACTGCTCCCTCGACTGAAGTATATCTCGTATGTCCTCCTGCAAAACACGCAAAGCAAGGCATCAACCTAAAGCTGCAAGTACTATGCTCAACATATCTATAGAAACATATCAACTAATTTAACATATCAAATTGATCAAAACATCACACTACATCTCTTGACTAGATTCCTACAATCTCAGAGATAGCTTATCAATTGACGTGTCAAACAGGATGCCAATCGAGTCAATTTTGTTAAGTAAACTGCCTATCTATATCATATGCGCCATAACAGATGGTACATGCACCATTTCTTGTCAAATGCGCTGTTTCATGTCAAATGCGCCACTTCTGGTGCATGCGCCGCAACATCTCATGCATGCACCGTCATATACTGTAAATGCACCACCCAGTCAAAAGCGTCGTTTCATACCATAAATGCGCCGCATAAATATGCATGTGCCGTGTAATGTCCCCTTCTAGTAAGTCAAAATTTTCCTTAACATTGTACAAAATTTCAGCTTACAAAAGAGAACATTAATATTCAATTCTTCTTTTCATATTTAGAGTTAATAACTAAGTATCAGACTCATATATTTTCCACTATAGTATTTAAGGCTTATAATCTTTAATTATAATCACATACATTTCATCTCTATACTTATAGTTATGATTCATAGGAAGTTCATACATTTCATATTCATATTCTTTCTCTCATTGTTCCCATGCATAATCTAAAGAGGGTTCTTGGTTAGCCCTATCATTAATCAACCTTGTCTTCCACATGAGCATGGTTTGTTAAGGCGTTAACCATCCCACATGGAGGCCCAAAGGTTTCTCCCAACACCCGGGGTCCTTCACCATTTGGCTCAATGGAACTTCACGCAACACCCGGCATTCTTCATCCCATTGAGATTCACCAACCGTCGGGCACATTTATTATGAGCTCATAATACCATAGGCCCAAGAGCTTCACTCACACCCGAAGTTCTTCGTCTCTTGGCTCAAGGACTTCACACACACCCAATGTTCTTCATCCACTTGAGGGTCACCTAGGTCCAATTATACATCCTTAACTTAACCCCATACTCATGGGTTGATTAAAGTGATTAAGGATGAGGCTTGAACATCCTTTTGATTACATCATGAGTTCATGAGCCACAAATTTATCAATTTGAGATCTTTTCATCTCTATTCTTGTTCTTTTATGGAACCTCAATTTATTCTTATTTATAGCCTCATACTAGGCTTCATTGATAATTCATTTTATGCTTATTTTTGACATATAAATGGTTTCATTGCCTTAGATTCACATTATTATCATATAGTTTATATCATTCATATTTACTTCCAAGCATGAGACAATTAACCAATACCTTATTTCACTACTAATCATAATTCATTTATTTCTGCCATAATTATATTATTCTAACATTATATTTCTCATTCATAATCATGAAATGCTAGTTACCTATTGACATATCTTTATTTATTTAATTTCATTCCTTTCTAAATTCATTATTTACCTTATACAATATATACTGAAATATTACTAACATATATTATACTATATATTTAATTACTTAATGAACAGTGTACCTGTGATAGTTGTAGACTTACCTTAGCTGCCCCCGTGTCTTCCTTGTGATATCTTCTTACTGCATCTTTGATGAATTCTAATGTTGCTTTTTTATTGCCTTTATTAACTTCATAGCTATTTATTTATTTCTTCTTATTACTTCTTTCTTCCTATGATGATTTCCTTCTATCTCGCAACCTTTATTTATTTCCCTTTCAAGGGATATGTTCGAAGAGGTATGTCTCTTATTATTTTTATTACTTTATATTAATTCCCTTTTGTGGTAAAACTAGTTCTAACCATACCTAACTCCGTTATCATAAGATTAAAAGATGTTTATTTATTTTATTTATATTTACATTATATCATTTATATTATAATAAATGATATATGATATATTTTATATTATTTATACTATATCATTTATATCATAATAAATGATATATGATTTATATTATATTATTTGTATTTATACTATAATGTAAGATAATTATAAGAATATTTGTATTTATATTATTAGATATATTTATAATATATTATTTATTAATATGATTGCTGCACTTATAAATATCCTCCTTCCTTACATATTAAGGAGTGATTAATTTGAATAATATATATATATATATAGCACATTATTTATATAATATACTATATATTATATTATATAGTATATTATTTAAAGTATATTATAAATATATATTAAAGTATATTATTTATATAGTATAAATAAATACATTTGTTATTAAGTACTGGGAGCTCTTTTATCTTGTTTTATTCACAAGCATATATCTTGGGATAATATTTTTTTCTTAGTAGACTATTATCTTTATATGTTACTTTGCCTTATTCTAAATTATTTTACTTTCAAGTTTTAATGGATAAGACTCTTCATTAATATTTGTAATATTTATTTTTTATATATAATAATATATCTTATTAATTATTCATATAAATATAATATTATATTAAAGTATTTATATTTATAATATATCTAGTTAATTATATATTTCATATATTTATAATATTTAAATATTTATATTTATAAAATATTAATTATATCAGATTAATAATATTATTTAAATAATACATATTAATAATATATTTTAAATAAATATATTATATATTTTATTTTAACTAAACAATTCAATTATAAATCATTATAGGGACTTGACTACTATTACAATATATATATTCCATAAACTAAATTTGCATAAAGGCATTTCTATTTTAAAAAAATATTTTAATGACTACTAATATTATTTTAATGCCATGATTAACCAATAGCATCAAATGAACAATCCAAACCAAATAACCAAATGTCAAACATACCTGACACAACCAAAGTGAAAACGGAGGGGCACTACATGCCGACTAAACTCATGCATGCGCAGCTTGAGTGTATGCGCCGTTCTATATCCTAAATGCGCTGAAATTGAACAGATGTGCAGTTTTGCATGCCAAATGTGCCAAACTGCGATCCAACGCATTTGTCTATCCTAATTTTCTCCTAACATTTATTGCAATCAAAATTGACTTTAGGGGAAAGTTTTCGAGATACATACCAGCGGTCCTGCCTCTGCTGGCCTATCGAATTCACGGACTCGCTCGAAGCAATGGTCCTTGCGTGGAATGTCCATCCTCGTGCTGACTGTTCTATGCTCTATGCTCTCCTAACCTCTTAGAAGCAACTCAAACAAAGCCAAGTGTGCAAATGAATTGTCTTGTGGACCTAGCTCCTATATATAGCATGCAAACCCTAATCTGGCTATGTGGTGACTACGACTACTTCCCGCACCTATTTCTTCCATTTTTCTTCCCGTTTCTCTGAAACGTATTCTATTTTCTTCAAACCTAACCAAGTTTCCCTTTGTCTTCGTGAGATTGTTTGTCTCTCGTCCTTCTGCCTTCTTCCTGTCCAATCTCCCGAGGGGGCATCTTGTCGTCATAACCTGTACCAGGGGCAAACTGGGGCATGTATCATTATTAGACTATTTATTCTTTGAAGCAACGCCGTAAATTGCATTGCATCAAAGAGGAGCAAAATGTATACGCCTAAAAATGACACGACTCTAGCCAAATAAATATTCTTAATATTTATTTAAGTCAAATTCCTCTATCAATAAATAAATAAACAAATTTATTTATTTGATTCATATTCTTCCAACAATTAAATAAAATCAATTTATTTAATTAAATTCTTAAATTCTTCTAATTCCTCCAATAAATTAAATAATACCAATTATTTAATTAGTTCTTCCAAAATCTTCTAAATTAAATAACTCCAATTATTTAATTGTTTCTTTCAATAATATCTTCTCTAAATTTAAATAAATCAAATATTTATTTAAGTTGTCTATTTCTTCTCAATTGAGTTATCTCTAAATATAATTCAATCCTTGTGCACATGCAATTGAATATTCTAAATATTTAATTGAGCTAAATATCTTCTCATCCTCATGCAATTTCTATTCTCTAGTTCTATTCTCTTAAGTGATTGATCTATTCTTTTAATTGATTAAACTCTTCTTATTTGCGCACGTTCCTCAACCGTTCTATACCGTTGATCTTCATTCTCTCAAGTCTATAAATTGAACCCTCTTCTTCCATTTCATTCATCCAAGCTTTAAGTATTATTCCTTTGCAAGAATTATAGCGCACCTTTGGCACCAATTCCTTCATTGCTTGTGATCACACTCGTTACCATACTACTACCTAGAACTACATATCATCATCTCATCTTAGTATTAATGTATCTTGATCCCATGGATACGAATATGTAGGCAGTCTAGAATACGAAGGAAGTATCCAATACTCAGGTACATAAGATGTCAAATTTTCACGTAACCATTCTCATCACCTTTCATCCATCATCATTCACCAGCACTATCCATCAACACTCTCATCATCCATCCTCACTTTCATAACACCTCATCAATCGACACATTCATTACCCCACTTAGAACTACATATCACCATCTCATCTCAATCTTAAAGTACCTTGATCTTGTGGATACGGCTATGTAAGCAATCTAGAATACGAAGGAAGTATCCAGTACTCAGGTACATAAGATGTCATATTTTCACCTAACTATTCTTATTACATTTCCCCATCTCATCACATTATCTAGAAATACATATCATCATCTCATCTCAGTCTTAATGTATCTTGAACCCGTGGATACGGGTATGTAAGCAGTCTGGAATACGAAAGAAGTATCCAGTACTCAGGTACATAAGATGTCAAATTATCACCTAACCATTCTTATCACCTTTCATCCATCTCATCACACTACCTAGAACTACATATTATCATCATCATCATCATCGTAATGTGCCTTGATCCCGTGGATACAGGGTATGTAGGCAGTCTGGAATACGAAGGAAGTATCTAGTATTCAGGCACATACGATTCACCCCATCCTCCATCTCAAGCCATAATAAATTCATCTTTGTCACTTCATCCATTTACCACAATCCATCCTATCCATCTACCACCTATACATGACTAACTCAAGCAAAAATGAACTATGAATCCTTATGGAAGTTTAAAAGTGCTTATAAAATCTGAAACAAAAAGGACTACTCCTAAAATAGCAATACGTCACCGCATACCATTTGAAATGATGTTACTTTGCAACACCATCTCAAAGAGGGGCAAAATGTAGACACCTACAATTGACATGTTTCTAGATCATGCATACACCTGCCATACTTCACTTTCATTAAATTTTTTTTAATTATTTGATTAAGTTCATCTATCAATTTATTCCTCTATATTGATTAAATAATTCTAATTATTTAATTAATTCAATTTTATCTTCCACATTAATTAAATAATTCATATTGTTTAATTAATTCAATTTATTCCTCTATATTGATTAAATAATTCCATTTATTTAATTAATTCAATTTTATCTTCCACATTAATTAAATAATTCTAATTTTTTAATTAATTCAATTTATTCATCTATATTGATTAAATAATTCCATTTATTTAATTAATTCAATTTTATCTTCCACATTAATTAAATAATTCCAATTGTTTAATTAATTTAATTTGTTCCTCCTTATTTGATTAAATAATTCTAATTATTTAATTAAATCAATTTCCCTCCAAATTAAATAAATAAATCCAAATTATTTATTTAAATAATCTATTTCCTCCAAATTGAATTAAAATTAATATTTAATTCAATTATCCCATGTGCACATGAAATTAAATAAATAAATTATTCAATTTCCCATTTATCCTCACCCACCATAAATTCCTCCAATCTGAATCAATTAATAGATCAATCAAAAGAGTTGACTCATTAATCAAATTAGTTAACTCATCAATCAAATCAGTTAACTAATTAGTCAATCTAGCTAACTAATCAATCAACTCAGTCAACTAAGTAATGAATTTAGTTCACTAATCAATCAATTCACTTAAATGATCAATCATCTCAGTCAACTCCTCAATCTATTATGTTAACTCCCTTGATGCATGAGAGGGGCGGGACACTTGTCCTCTTCTGATTCGTGCACATTCTCTCAACCTTCCTCAACTATTTATCTTTCTGATCATCCTCAACCGTAGATCTGATATCTCACAAGTCTATAAAAAGAAACCTCTTTCTCCATTTTTTGGGATCTCTCGTTCAAGTAAACTTATGCTGTCATATTCATTATTGGGAGATCATATTTGCATTATAGTTATAGAGCAATCCACATCACAAGCAAAGAGTAATCAATTGGAAGAGGGTGCATTTCAATTCACTCGATCGGTGTTGGTATTTCATTTATGCAAAAGAGGTAAATTATATTGGTTTCAAAGCCATGATAGGACATATCGCCTCTCCACATCACTTGGTCTTCACAGGGCAAGATATACCTTTCCAAAATTCATGTCACAATGAAGCCTTACACATCAAAGTATATATCCACCAATGTAGAGTCAAGCGAGTCCTTATAGATGGTGGTGCTGGTCTCAATATCTATTCTTTAAAATTGTTAAAATAATTGGGATATTCTGTTGATGCTATTGATTCAGCCAAAACAGTGACAATCAAGGCATATGATGACACTGAAAGGGAATCTGAGTGATTCATTCATTTACCTATCAAAGTGGGGCCGACCTTAGTGGAAACTTGATGTCGGGTACTAGTTTTTTAACTCCCCTACAACATCATCCTTGGTTGCCCATGGATTCATACTATGTAGACCATACCCTCAACCTATCACCAATGTCTGAAATTCCCCTACCATGGCACGGAAGTTACCATTCCTGGAGATTTGAATCCTTTCAAATTTTGTCACACCATGCAAGGTAGATACCAAAATTCCAACCAAGTACCCAAAAATGAAGTCGCTCATCCTTCATCCTCATATGTTGATCCCACCACCTTATCTACCACACCGCCTATGAAAGCCATACCTGAGGTCAAGGTTCAGTACAAGAATGTAGGGTTTGGAGAGTATGACTTGCAGAACTCTTGTTGTGTAGGGAACTTCCTCTTATCACCAAAGTCTTATGGTAAACCTCCTATGGAAAAAGTAAGCAAGAATAAGGTCATCAAACCTATACCCCCAATAGTCTTTATCCATGAGCACAATCTAGAAGATGAGCATATTGAAGATATATCCTCTTGGCTTTTCCAAGATGAAAAGGAACCAATTATCCTACATGTGGACAAATACAACAATGGCCATCATATTGCAAAGAATATGGGCTATAAAGGACAAGGAGGACTTGGCCTTCATGAGCAAGGAACTACAAAACCCATATCTGTCATGAAAAAACTTCATAAATATGGTTTGGGATTCAGAGAGGGGATATCCAGCTCCCTAGATAACCAATTTATACTCGACAAAGTAGCTAAGGCTTGGCCCGCTAAAGAGACATCTGTGGAGGATACCATTAACCATTCCCATCTTCACCTTAGTGATTTATTTCAAGAATCCTCTATCTTCATGACGTCATCCATATCCCTGACCTCTACAACCAAAACACAAATTGTTTCCCTTGTATATCCAAACCTAATCGATTGGGACCAACAAGGGCATCTTGTCCTAGACACTTTTCAAAACGATGAAGCACTTGTAGAATTCTTGGGACTTTGAGATGGTATACCCCAAGACGACCATAAAGCAAGTTTTGTCATGGATCTCTCTCCTATCACATATTTTGGGGAGAATTCCAAATCTTTCAATCACAAAAATATGAATAAAATAAATCGATCCTTAGGTGAAAACCTCTTTGAGGCACCTTCTGATATTAAAATAGTAAAAAGAAAGGATGCATCAAACGGAGAAAACCTCTCTGAGGCACCTGAGGATGAAAGATTTGACTTTCCCCCACCATTGAAATATCAGGAGAAGTCTTCAATTTTGGTGGAAAAATAAGAGGAAATGAATCTTGGCATGGTCCAAAACCCCAAGGTTACATTCTTAGCAGCTTCTTTGTATCAACAAGAACATAAGGAGTTCAAAAAATTCTTTCAGAAAAGTGAAATTAACTTTGCATGGACTTATGTGGACATGCTAGGATTAGATCCTACATTAGTAGTCCATCATCTATCAATTTTACCATGAGCTAAACCAGTCAAGCAGAAATTGCGCAAGATGCACCCACAGATTGCTCTATTAGTCAAAGTTGAGCTTGAAAAGCTACTTGATGTAAAATTCATACATCCTCTAGATTATACAAACTAGGTTTCAAATCTGGTACCTATTTCTAAGTTGAATGGGGGCATTCACATTTGTGAAGACTTCAGAGACTTGAATAAAGCTTGTCCCAAGGACAATTTCCCATTACCTAGCATCAACATCATCGTGGACTTAATAGCAAGCCACGAAATACTCTCCCTCATGGACAGTTTTTTTGGATACAACCAAATCATGATCGCACCTGAAGACTAAGATAAAATGGCTTTCACATGTCCTTGGGGAAACTATTGTTGGTAGGTCTTGCCTTTTGGCTTCAAAAATGCTGGCGCTACTTACCAAAGAGCGATGACGGTAATCTTTCACGATTTGTTTCATACCATTATGGAAGATTATGTTGATGACCTCCTTGGTAAGTCTACAAGGGTAGATCACTTGAAAGTGTTAGAGCAAATATTTGATTGGCTAGAGCAATATCAACTAAGGCTAAATCCAAAGAAGTGTGACTTTGGTGTAACATCAAGTAAGCTACTGGGATATATTGTATCAAGACGAGGCATTGAGGTCGACCCTACAAAGGTCAAAGCTATTGTTGAAATGTCTCCTCTGAAGAACCTCAAACAACTAAGAAGTCTTCAGGGAAAGCTACAATCCATCAGGCGGTTCATTTCATGACTGGTGGATAAATGTCAATCCTTTTTGCACTTACTCTACAAGGATGTCTCATTCAAATGGGACAATAAGTGCCAAGTTGCATTTGTACAACTAAAAGCTTATCTTGCTTCACCACCTGTGTCGATACCTCCAATAACAGGGAAACCTGTATTGCTTTACATCTCCACTACATCGGCAGCCTTAGGGGCACTTCTTGCACAAAATGATGACTCAGGTAAAGAACATGTCATTTACTACATCAGTCGCACTCTAGTAGGATATGAGCTTAACTATACCCCTATGGAAAGAGCTTGTTTAGGAGTAGTGTTTGCTTCCCAAAAGTTGCAGCACTATATGTTGAACCAGCATACAAAGCTTATATCCAAGGTCGATCCTTTGAAATACTTGCTTTCCAAAGCAACTCTTACAAGACGCCTAGCAAAATGGGTAATGATCTTCACTGAGTTTGACATCGAATATATGGACCGAAAGGCTATCAAAGGGTAGGTAATCGTAGACCAACTAGCTAAGGTACCATTAATAGATACACACCCCATGCTATCAGAGTTTCCAGATGAAGGGATCTTTAACCTCTTTACACCAGTCGAGTGGAAACTATACTTTGACAGATCATACACTCAGCATAGTTCCGAAATATCCTGTTCTAAGCAACTTCTTCGCTAGGTTGGGACTAGTGGAATGTGCTCCATAGATACCCTCGTGTATATCTCTTAAAGTAGTTTTGGCTTCTTCCAAGCTTAAACATCTTAGGAGGATACCATTGAGACTCTGTCGGTACAATGTATCTCCTAAGATAGTGAAACAAGAGGCTCGACAGATGAAGGTTTTCTTTTGTGTTGCTATTAGATCAAATGGGAGGGTGTTATTATGAAGGTAGTCATATATATCCTGATACCACGTCGATTTGGGACCAACAATCTCACAGATGATTTCAGTTTGTGGAATATCAACAGATGGTATGAACAGTTGTTCTACCAAGAACTCATAATTCTGTATGTTGGTCGACATGTCTAGAAGAGACCCAATAGTCACCATTGCATCAGCAACCTTATTGTTAACTCTTGGGATTTGATCAAAGGAAAGACTGCAAAAATGTTGTTTATAGTTGTCGACCATTTTCTTGTAGGGCATCAACTTGTCATCCTTAGTTTGATATTCGTCTATGACTTGGTGAATAAAAAGTTGAGAATCTTCATAGACCTAAAACTGTTTGATGTTCCACTCGATAGCCATTTAGAGACCAGTTAACAATACTTCATACTTGGCTATGTTGTTGTGACATGGGAAACCAAGCTAATATGATTTAGGGATACATCACCTTGTGGGGTGATGAAAAGAATCCCTGCTCCGGAACTATGTTGAGTGTATGATCTATCAAAGTATAGTTTCCACTCGACTGGTGTAGAGAGGTTAAAGATACCTTCATTTGGAAACTCTGATAGCATGGGGTGTGTATCTATTAATGGTGCCTCAACTAGTTGGTCTGCGATTACCTGCCCTTTGATAGCCTTTCAGTCTACATATTCGATGTCAAACTCAGTGAGGATCATTACCCATTTTGCTAGGTGTCCTGTAAGAGTTGCTTTGGAAACTAAGTATATCAAAGGATCCACCTTGGATATAAGCTTTGTATGCTAGTTCAACATATAGTGCCGCAACTTTTGGGAAGCAAAGACTACTGCTAAATAGGCTCTTTCCATAGGGGTATAGTTGAGATCATATCCTACTAGAGTGCGACCGATGTAGTAAATGGCCTGTTCTTTACCCGAGTCATCATTTTGTGCAAGAAGCGCCCCCAAGGCTACTGATGTAGTGGAGATGTAAAGCAATAGAGGTTTCCCTGTTATTGGAGGTATCAACATAAGTGGTGAAGCAAGATAAGCTTTTAGCTGTTCAAATGCAACATGACACTTATTGTCCCATTTGAATGAGACATCCTTGCGGAGTAAGTGTGAAAATGGTTGACATTTTTCCACCAGTTGTGAAATAAACCACTTGATGAACTGTAGCTTTCCCTGAAGACTTCTTAGTTGTTTGAGGTTCTTCGAAGGAGACATTTCAATAATATCTTTGACCTTTGTGGGGTCGACCTCAATGCCTCGTCTTGATACAATATATACTAGTAGCTTACCTGATGTTACACTAAAGACACACTTCTTTGGATTTAGCCTTAGTTGATATTGCTCTAGCCGATCAAATATCTTCTCTAACACTTTCAAGTGAACTACCCTTGTAGACTTACCTAGAACTACATATCATAATCTCATCTTAGTATTAACGTATCTTGATCCTGTGGATACGGGTATGTAGGCATTCTGGAATACGAAGGAAGTATTCAGTACTCAGGTACATAAGATGTCAAATTTTCACCTAACCATTCTCATCACCTTTCATCCATCATCATTCACTAGCACTATCCATCAACACTCTCGTCATCCATCCTCACTTTCATAACACCTCGTTAATCGACACATTCATTACCCCATCTAGAACTACATATCATCATCTCATCTCAATCATAAGGTACCTTGATCATGTGGATACTAGTATGTAGGTAGTCTGGAATACGAAGGAAGTATCTAGTACTCAGGTACATAAGATGTCATATTTTCACCTAACCATTCTCATCACATTTCCCCATCTCATCACATTACCTAGAAATACATATCATCATTGGATCTCAGTCTTAATGTATATTGATCCCGTGGATATGGGTATGTAGGCAGTCTGGAATACGAAAGAAGTATATAGTGCTCAGGTACATAAGATACCAATTTTTCACCTAACCATTCTCATCACCTTTCATCCATGTCATCACACTACCCAAAACTACATATCATCATCATCATCATCGTAATGTGCCTTAATCCCGTGGATATAGGGTATGTAGGTAGTTTAGAATATGAAGGAAGTATCCAGTACTCAGGCACATACAATTCACCCCATCCTCCATCTCAAGCCATAATAAATTCATCTTTGTCACTTCATCCATTTACCACAATCCATCCTATCCATCTACCACCTAGACATGACTAACTCAAGCAAAAATGAACTACGCATCCTTATGGAAGTTTAAAAGTGCTTATAAAATCTGAAACAGAAAGGACTACTCCTAAAATAGCAATACGTCACCGCATACCATTTGCCTATATCTAGGTATATCCATACATCTTGGATCCAAAGCCTTCAACGGATACATCTTTCCTATGATAAGGCCTCAAATTTTTCTGGTATACCCTCTTCGACAAGAAAACATGTTAGTTGTCTATTGGTTTTATTAGTTGTTTAATTTCTCTTTTTGATTTATCTTTTGTCCCTTTTAAAATACAATGTCAAAGCTACCTTGATCTTTCTATATCTTGGTATGTGGCAATACTGTATAAACTGGAGCATAGTCATTGCTTTCGTATGTTGTGTTTGAGGGATGATTTATTCTCCTATTAGGTATAATATCTATCTTGTGTGTGATGGGATTAGCATCTTGCATATCAATATCTTTTACATCTAAGGCTCTATAAAGACCTTCTTTGTATTAAGACTATTCTACGCTAAGACTATTTTCCATTCACTTATTTGACAAGGTTCTTGTAATGCCCCGCTATGAACACCTTAGAGAACAACATATCTATGCTATGCAAAGCAGGATAATTTTTTTTATATGAATAAGATAACAAAGTAATGTTAACACATCTATATACATCATTTGAACTAACGACTTGTCCTCTAAGATTTCATGGTTGCATTACTTGCCAAATTAATTAACATAATTCAACATACATTATTAACTAACATTAGTAGATCATTCTAAATCTATAGCAATAAATGAATAAACATATACATCTCCATATCATAACATCAGATGAATAATCGACATGATCAGGATTACATATGAATGTACAAATTCCTATACACAAGAGTAATTCATTACATTGATTATATTATCACCTTTCTGAATACATACATTATGAATCGATTGTCACACAAGGCTAGACAATGAGTATGCGTAATCATCTTTCGCAAACTGGTACAAGATCTAATATCTAATGCACAAGATACATCCTCCTCACCCACAAACATCGGCAAGGGAAAAACCAATGGAAATAAAAGCTCTTCCACCCGACCATGTGGAACCCTAGGGTCCACCCCCCGAGCTAGGAGATAACACAAGATCCCACACTCACAGATAGTAAGGAGAACAATAGACTAACACAAGCAGTAGGGTTATACATGACACCAATTATCAAACTGTCCACAATAAACATCACTGACATACTTAACTGCACTTCCAGAGGCACTTACGCAATTGAGGGAGGAAATACAACTAGGGAGTACTAGACTGCAATAGGGAGGAGTGTCATCACATGGATTGATATGGGTTGTCCTGGTGGACTTCACTAGGCCCCGACTCCCATCTTTGGGTTGTCTTGGCAGCCTCTCCTGATCCCCGGTCCCCATACAAACTCATGCAGAATCAACATACCTTTCATGGGGACAAGGTAGTTGCTTACCATTCCAGGCCTTCTCATCTCATCTCAAGCCTAAATGAGCATTTGAGCCATGAGTGAGGCATACATTATCTTGATTAATGTGAATTCTACCCATTCCCCTATTTCATTATTAATGTTATCACTAGATTAAGAAACCCTTCAATGGGTTGTCCTGGACACTACTATGGGTTCCGGCCCCCATTGAGAGCCACTCCCCCTACTTTGCAACTAGTAAACCCTACACTGGGCAAGGCATTGACCATCTTGCACATCCATCATAACCACAAAATCCATACACCAAACAAGGCATTAATCATCTTTGAATGTTCATCACAATTAAATGAGTTCATGTCAGAATAGGAGACAACATTTTAGGGTTACATATCACAAGGACCATACACACAACTACACCCTTCTTAGCCTCTACAATCCAACTTCCCAATGACACAGAACTTACATCCCACTATAACAAAAGCATGAACATTTAATCCAATAGTCCAGATACATGGTTACTACAGAGAATTTATCATAACAAAGTTATCAATATAAGATTGTAACTTGGTTATTATCCAATCTCAATTTTAGAATAGACCAATTTCATAATTCTATGCACAGTGCAAGTAGATAGTAAACATAAAAGACAATTACCTATATGTAATTATTTCACAATAATCTATTCTTACTTAACACAAAGAGCCAACTTTTATTATAACAGAAAATTAAGAAAATCCTATATTCTAAACATGAGATCCTTCTATGATAACTCTTTCTCTCTTTATTCAAAGATAGCATATAAAAAGATAATTCATAATTAATTAAAATCTAATTAAGATTAACTACTTACTATTCTTACCTATACATGACTCTACTCAATTAAAACATCAACTAAGCCTTAATTTGGAAGTTAAGTCTCTAGAGTTGTATGTTTTTACCATGGTTTTAATTTCTCTGCAACTGGTATATTGTAAATTCTAACTAGAAGAATACATTTCAATTGTCATCTATAAGTAATTTATTCTACGTAAATAATATAACCCTTCCATTTATTCCTAACTGAATCTCATGAACATTTAATGAGAAATCAAAATAAACAAAACATTGTTTAAATGGTATAAGAAACGTTATAACTACTTATTCCTAACAAAGTTTATAATTAGACATAATGTAATTTATTTATTTATTTTAAATGTCCCCAACTCTCAATGACTTATCTATAAGAAGTAATCAATCCACTGACCAATATATTTATTCATCACTAAAAGCTTGATTTAATTGATAACTACACAGTTAAAAATCCTTTCATACTTATGTCCTTATGCTTATGATCTCATAATCCCATTTTCATAGTCATAATAATTTTTATATTCACTTTCATATTCATATTTATATCCATTTTCATATATGTAAGCAGATTTACCTTATTTCTACACTCCTATTTATTCTCATATTATTATACATATTCTGTATGCATACTTATACATAATGAATGTATATATATCAATGATGGTAATATATTCCAATTATTATTATGCTGATATAAGCAGTATTCATTTATTTATATTCATATTATTCATCTACAACATTTATATTACCTAACCTATTAATAAAGGAAAATGCACGTACCTTTTTATGTTGCTTGTCTTGTTGAATCTGCTCACTGGATTCTATTCTCTTTCGCCTATTCTTTAATATTTATATATTATAGTATTTGTTATAATATTAATAATATCTCTATATTATATTATTATATATGCTATTAATATTATTGTATATATATATATTTACTTGAATAATTCCTCCCTATATGTATTTATGATATCTTTCCTACTTATGACTTAGAAATATATATATATATATATATATATATATATATATATAATGTAGATTTAAATATATAAATATAATACGGATTTAATTATATTTATTTATAATGCCGATATTCCTTTTTTTATTTATTTCCCATATATTTATAATACTTCCTCTTAAATTAAATGCAAGCTACTATTTTTCCATACTTTCTGACTTTCATATTTAAAGACTTCTGTTTGCTTACTTTAGACTTCCGTATTTTCTTATATCCTTCTGAACCCCTTTCCTTCCTTGCTGCTGCTATTTATATTATATATGTTCCATTATGCCTCTTACGAAGAATGGTGACTCTTCAAAGAGTCACATACATAATATTAATATCTAATATATATATTATTTAATTAATTAATTCATATTAATAATATATATTATAATAATATTTATATCTATTAATATCTTATGAGTATAATAATAATAATATTTGATATTTATATTCATGTAATATGATAATATATTATATAACTTATTAATATTTAATTATTAATATTTATGTGTAATTAAATATATTGTTTAAATCTTCAATTTAAACAAGGCTTTAATATGGGGACATGACAATATAGTACTGGAAATAAACCCTAATAAAATAGTATATTTTATACCAGCTTTACAGTAAATAAAATGTAGTGTTGGAAATAACCATTATAAAATATAAAATATTGTACCACACTTGTAAATAAAATAGAGTGATGTAAATTTAAAAGATAGTATAAAATATTATTTTATCGCACTTTATTAAACCCTAACAAAATATAATTATAAACAACAATGAAAATATAATAATTTAAATTTCATTGTGTAGAAAACATAAGTAAAAATTAGTGACAATATCTATAAAATATAATGCACTTACCATTCAATTAACTTCTGTTCTTCGGGTCAAAGCCCCCAAATTCTCCAGGTCAAAATTCCCCCTCCCCATTTAATAAATAATGAAGGGAGGGAAGTTATTTTTCCCACTCCCGTACAAAATAAATTTACAACTACCCCAACTAACTACCTACTAACCCTTATTAAAAATAAATAAAATATATGCAACCAACATAATTTAAACATATGCACAATAAATAATTTTACACAAACGGGTAAAACCATTTACCCACACTCACTCACATATTATAATTAATTATATAACCAACTTTATAATATTCTATTTATTTACTATTTTATTATTATTTCTTAATTATAATATTACACTATAATTTTATTTTATTATCAACTAGGATTATATATATTATTTATCAATCCTTTTAATGCATAAGATAACCAAGGCATATTATCAGACAAATTAAACCAAAAGCCAAAACAATTACCTAACCACTAACCAGGGTCAAAAGGCAAAACTTCAAGCAACACTGACTGGCCACTGATAGTACTTGACAAGGTATCAAACTAGGTACTCATCCTCTTCGAGGATGATGGTTAGGGTGGGGGACCAAGTGCTATCTCCGGTCAACTACTTCCATTGGGTGCAAGGCACTCATCCTCTTCAAGGATGATGGTTAGGGTGGGGGACCAAGTGCTATCTCCGGTCAACTACTTCCATTGGGTGCAAGGCACGCTCAAACTTGCCAATTCAGGTGGAGTCGATGCCTGGTACCTGTTCACTCAAACATACAAGTTAGAGCACATGTACATAATAGCCAAAGCACTAGGGAAGGGACTCTAGCAATCATATCTCATACTTGTATGTCACCCATACGTCCAATGGTATGATGCCACCCTTTCCACCTGTCCTAACAACATACTACTGCATCACCTTATCCAAATAAATCTCTGCATAATAACAATATGCATCATGCTCCCAAAAGTATTAATAGAAGCTCTTGTTCCATCCTCATCATCAGGTTCCTTAGCCAAACTACCTGCACATCCAAGGTGAGAATGGAGGGGCGCTACATCCTTCCCCCCTAAAACTTGACTTACTCCTGGAAGTCGCAAACTAGGGTGGAAACATAACACATTAGTACCAACATTAGAATTGATTCATTATATCAAAATAATATACACTAGTTTGCTTATGAAAATAATTTATCTCGAAAGAACATATACTTATATGGTCCATTTCAGACCTATCTTTTTAGCCTTTAATGTTACAATAATAACACAATCAAGACTTGCATTTCAAAAAATGATTCCATAGTACATAAACCACTCAAAATCCTTCAGTTTCTTTCAAAACAAAGAAAACATTGCACCCACTTAATCCTAACTAGCAGAATTTCTCATATCAGAAACATATAAGGTATTCAATTTCAAATGCATTACCATATCATTTTCTTTACCCTTAAATTACAATTCTCTTTCCAATACACTATTAAGAAATCAATACATCAAAATGCTACATTTCCATAAATCACAACATAATTAGACCCACAAAGCACACTAAATATCCATCATTTATAAACAAGACATTCCTCTTTATTCATTTTACAACAATAAATCTCATGACATATTCAACCAAGATCATGATTTTACACCTTTTTGAAGCATGTAAACACAATTCATCATTTTATAAGCACTATATTCACAATTTCACATACATTCTTCACATACACACAATTCACATCACCAGGAATCACATCACAAGGCTACATAGGGGTCCATCTGGACACCAGGAAGCAACATACTAATCCATGAGCCAAGAGCCAAAATCCATCTCACATAATCTATACCTCACATGTAGTGGCTTGATGGTGTTAGGCCACACACACATGGTGAGACCATCCAAACAAGACCACAATGACCTATCTCTTGTTGTATAAGGTAGTTAGCCTCCAAGAGATAGTCATCACACATAGGTGGGTAGTGGGTCCTTGCTGTGTAACAGCCTCACATACCCCCATCCTCAAGGTTCCCTGTGTCTGCTTCCTCGTATACACTCACCAAGTCCACCTCATATGTCCTTGGAGAGGAATCACAATATGACACATGGCCGACATTGAAAACAATAAGGAAAAAAAACTAGTTTAGCCACCAATGTCATAAGAAAGATCAAATAAAAATTTAATTTCAACAATAAAGTAGAAAAATGCGTGCAATTTTAATATTAAGTCAAATGTAACCACGAGGGTTACAACCAAATAGGATCACAAGGTGTGGCTAAACCATCACAATAAAAAAGAAACAAAGTGCCGGCCTTCACAATCAATAGGAAATCATCAATAACCATAAAGAAAATATTCAATCTTCGAAAGTTGTAACGCCCCGCCTTGAACACCTTAGAGAAATACACATTTATGCTACATGAAACAGGAACATTTTTTTTTTTTTAAATGTTCCTGTTTCATGTAGCATAAATGTGTATTTCTCTAAGGTGTTCAAGGCGGGGCATTGGCCTGGCTCTGATACCAGATGTAACGCCCCACCTTGAACACCTTAGAGAAATACACATTTATGCTACATGAAACAGGAACATTTAAAAAAAAAAAATGTTCCTGTTTCATGTAGCATAAATGTGTATTTCTCTAAGGTGTTCAAGGCGGGGTGTTACAAAAGTACACTGTACAACACTATGTGACTAGATACTAGCCACCAAATGAGGAAGGAGGGAACACCGTCAGGCTATAGCAGTAGCCCTCATGTGGTGCGAAGTGAGCACGCCATCCACATGGCTCAAGATGTACTCCTCGGCTACACCCTACATCGCGTCGTCACGCGGCATGGACTAACCAAGTGGCCCACACACTCCTTGGCTGCCCGCATGGAACGTGCACCTCGGCCACATCCCGCATCGTGTCTTAGTGCGGCATGGTCATACGCCAGCCGGAGAAGGCACGTACTGGCCGTATGCTGCATGGTAGTGTGTCTGTGGCTCCGCGGAAGTAGGCACGCGCAGAACACACCCCGCATAGCGATACCTCGTGGAGAAGGCACACACAGGTACTCGCCGTAGCCAGAGGTATACATGGCTAGGACCTACTCATATGCTAACCGACCCAACACTATCGAAAGCAAACATGAGTATCCCTCTACAAGTGTGCGAGGCCCCATTACGCTCATCACACAAGTAGGCTATAACACAATCTCATAGTGCACCTTCACGTGTCTATGCATGTGGCATCGTGTCCTCAAGCCTAGCTCGCTACCAACAGCAACACGGCATCATCACCAGCACTGTGTCAGAACATCAATGGGGGTGTGGCATTGTACCTATCATGTCAGAACATGTGCAGAGACGGAATCATCTTAGCATGGGTAACAAATCTCCCCCACATGCTAGACCTCAAAATATACATGGGGCACATGGTCTCACTTGGGTTACCCACGCAAGTCCTAGACCCCGGTCCCCAAGTGACGACTCATGTCATCACATAGTTCCAGTTGGGTTGTCCATGCAGGTCCTAGACCCCGGCCCCCAACTGATAACTCATGTGGCATATCATACCTTTCGTGAAGACAAGGTAAATGATCATCCAAGAAATACCATCCAAATGCTTAGAAACTGTGGGGTTTAGGCTAACACATATGAATCAAGTACCTTGATCCATCATAAGGGGAAGTAGTGAGTACGTTTCCTTAGGATCGGTTGAGCGAGGGACCACTCTGTGCCATCATAAGCGTACACTGTTCACTCCACCCAAGGAACTTTGTGGCTGCTAATACCCCTTCACAGACCGAGGGACTAGAGAACCAAAAGAAGAGAATCTATGAATCTAACTTTTGGCTACTCTTTTATATATATATTTTCAACCACACAAGGGTTGGCCCTCAATCAGGTAACAAACATACAAACACACGTTGTGGTATAGTTAAACCCACACCAAAATACACTCATTCCCAATGGATGGGTACCCAATATCACCATCTTATGGGCACACAAAGCATGTACGGGGTATTCACAACACTCAACCAATGCACAGTTACTGGTTCCTCACATTTATAGGGGGAAGATTTGCATTTACATACACAATTTTTATTACTACCAAGGATCACATACCAAAAGTACATTTATTTCCATAACCACTATGATTCCCTTTATAAGATCATATCATTTCATATTATCCATAACCCCTTTTCTTTTAAATCATCTTTTCCATATACCACCTAATGCTAAAAGTCACTGTCATGATCATCACGATTACTTAACAATTCCACTTAACAAATTATACACAAGTTCCATATTCACAAAATAACAATAATGATCCTCTACTTAACTCTTACCACTTCATGTAGGTCTTTCCTAAACACAACAACTCTTACTTCATCACAAGCTATTTGAATTCTCATAGAACCAAAGGATTTACATATTTTCAACATGCAAGACATCCAATGCATAAATCTTTTCTATTTATACAGTAGTAAGAAAAGAGAAGGACATTACCTCATGGGTTTTCGGCTACACCTAGCAAACAAGATTTTCAAACACCAAATATAGTCATCATAATTTTCCAGAGAAGATACCTAGTTCTATGCACTAGCATCTTATTTATTCCACAAAAATAGCCCTTTCCCATAAAACATATCACATTATGTAATACAAAACTTAATCACATACATTTACTTCCAAATACATAGATTAAATACCTAGCTACACAAAATAACATCTTATCCTAATGCACCTTTAGTCAAACAAAAGAAATTTACATGCCAACTTAGCTAATTAATCTGAACCTGCACATGCATAAGAGAAGTTACTATAACTAGACATGGGCAACAACATTAACCAGAGATCCCAGTGCTGCAACTTGGCTCTGATACCAGATGTAATGCCCCGCCATGAACACCTTAGAGAACAACATATCTATGCTATGCAAAGCAGGATAATTTTTTTTATATGAATAAGATAACAAAGTAATGTTAACACATCTATACACATCATTTGAACTAACGACTTGTCCTCTAAGATTTCATGGTTGCATTACTTGCCAAATCAATTAACATAATTCAACATACATTATTAACTAACATTAGTAGATCATTCTAAATCTATAGCATTAAATGAATAAACATATACATCTCCATATCATAACATCAGATGAATAATCGACATGATCAGGATTAGATATGAATGTACAAATTCCTATACACAAGAGTAATTCATTACATTGATTACATTATCACCTTTCTGAATACATACATTATGAATCGATTGTCACACAAGGCTAGACCATGAGTATGCATAATCATCTTCCTCAAACTAGTACAAGATCTGATATCTAATGCACAAGATACATCCTCCTCACCCACAAACATCGGCAAGGGAAAAACCAATGGAAATAAAAGCTCTTCCACCCGACCATGTGGAACCCTAAGGTCCACCCCCCGAGCTAGGAGATAACACAAGATCCCACACTCACAGATAGTAAGGAGAACAATGGACTAACACAAGCAGTAGGGTTATACATGACACCAATTATCAAACTGTCCACAATAAACATCACTGACATACTTAACTGCACTTCCAGAGGCACTTACGCAATTGAGGGAGGAAATACAACTAGGGAGTGCTAGACTGCAATAGGGAGGAGTGTCATCACATGGATTGATATGGGTTATCCTGGTGGACTTCACTAGGCCCTGACTCCCATCTTTGGGTTGTCTTGGCAGCCTCTCCTAATCCCCGGTCCCCATACAAACTCATGCAGAATCAACATACCTTTCATGGGGATAAGGTAGTTGATCTTACCATTCCAGGCCTTCTCATCTCATCTCAAGCCTAAATGAGCATTTGAGCCACGAGTGAGGCATACATTATCTTGATTAATGTGAATTCTACCCATTCCCCTATTTCATTATTAATGTTATCACTAGATTAAGAAACCCTTCAATGGGTTGTCCTAGACACTACTATGGGTTCCGGCCCCCATTGAGAGCCACTCCCCCTACTTTGCAACTAGTAAACCCTACACTGGGCAAGGCATTGACCATCTTGCACATCCATCATAACCACATAATCCATACACCAAACAAGGCATTAATCATCTTTGAATGTTCATCACAATTAAATGAGTTCATGTCAGAATAGGAGACAACATTTTAGGGTTACATATCACAAGGACCATACACACAACTACACCCTTCTTAGCCTCTACAATCCAACTTCCCAATGACACAGAACTTACATCCCACTATAACAAAAGCATGAACATTTAATCCAATAGTCCAGATACATGGTTACTACAGAGAATTTATCATAACAAAGTTATCAATATAAGATTGTAACTTGGTTATTATCCAATCTCAATTTTAGAATAGACCAATTTCATAATTCTATGCACAGTGTAAGTAGATAGTAAACATAAAAGACAATTACCTATATGTAATTATTTCACAATAATCTATTCTTACTTAACACAAAGAGCCAACTTTTATTATAACAGAAAATTAAGAAAATCCTATATTCTAAACATGAGATCCTTCTATGATAACTCTTTCTCTCTTTATTCAAAGATAGCATATAAAAAGATAATTCATAATTAATTAAAATCTAATTAAGATTAACTACTTACTATTCTTACCTAGACATGACTCTACTCAATTAAAACATCAACTAAGCCTTAATTTGGAACTTAAGTCTCTAGAGTTGTATGTTTTTACCATGGTTTTAATTTCTCTGCAACTGGTATATTGTAAATTCTAACTAGAAGAATACATTTCAATTGTCATCTATAAGTAATTTATTCTATGTAAAGAATATAACCCTTCCATTTATTCTTAACTGAATCTCATGAACATTTAATGAGAAATCAAAATAAACAAAACATTGTTTAAATGGTATAAGAAACGTTATAACTACTTATTCCTAACAAAGTTTATAATTAGACATAATGTAATTTATTTATTTATTTTAAATGTCCCTAACTCTCAATGACTTATCTATAAGAAGTAATCAATCCACTGACCAATATATTTATTCATCACTAAAAGCTTGATTTAATTGATAAGTACACAGTTAAAAATCCTCTCATACTTATGTCCTTATGCTTATGATCTCATAATCCCATTTTCATATTCATAATAATTTTTATATTCACTTTCATATTCATATTTATATCCATTTTCATATATGTAAGCAGATTTACCTTATTTCTACACTCCTATTTATTCTCATATTATTATACCTATTCTGTATGCATACTTATACATAATGAATGTATATACATCAATGATGGTAATATATTCCAATTATTATTACGCTGATATAAGCAGTATTCATTTATTTATATTCATATTATTCATCTACAACATTTATATTACCTAACCTATTAATAAAGGAAAGTGCACGTACCTTTTTATGCTGCTTGTCTTGTTGAATCTGCTCACTGGATTCTATTCTCTTTCGCCTATTCTTTAATATTTATATATTATAGTATTTGTTATAATATTAATAATATCTCTATATTATATTATTATATATGCTATTAATATTATTGTATATATATATATTTTTTACTTGAATAATTCCTCCCTATATGTATTTATGATATCTTTCCTACTTATGACTTAGAAATATATATATATATATAAATATAATGCAGATTTAAATATATAAATATAATGCGGATTTAATTATATTTATTTATAATGCCGATATTCCTTTTTTTATTTATTTCCCATATATTTATAATACTTCCTCTTAAATTAAATGCAAGCTACTGTTATTCCATACTTTCTGACTTTCATATTTAAAGACTTCTGTTTGCTTACTTTAGACTTCCTTATTTTCTTATATCCCTCTGATCCCCTTTCCTTCCTTGCTGCTGCTATTTATATTATATATGTTCCATTATGCCTCTTACGAAGAATGGTGACTCTTCAAAGAGTCACATACATAATATTAATATCTAATATATATATATATATATTATTTAATTAATTAATTCATATTAATAATATATATTATAATAATATTTATATCTATTAATATCTTATGAGTATAATAATAATAATATTTGATATTTATATTCATGTAATATGATAATATATTATATAACTTATTAATATTTAATTATTAATATTTATGTGTAATTAAATATATTGTTTAAATCTTCAATTTAAACAAGGCTTTAATATGGGGACATGACAATATAGTACTGGAAATAAACCCTAATAAAATAGTATATTTTATACCAGCTTTACAGTAAATAAAATGTAGTGTTGGAAATAACCATTATAAAATATAAAATATTGTACCACACTTGTAAATAAAATAGAGTGATGTAAATTTAAAAGATAGTATAAAATATTATTTTATCGCACTATATTAAATCCTAACAAAATATAATTATAAACAACAATGAAAAGATAATAATTTAAATTTCATTGTGTAGAAAACATAAGTAAAAATTGGTGATAAAATCTATAAAATATAATGCACTTACCATTCAATTAACTTCTGTTCTTCGGGTCTAAAATATTGCAGCCACCTCTTTAAAAAAAAACTCCATGGAAATTTATAATGCACAGTGTTCCCAATAAAGTAATTTCCAAAAAGATTAAAAAGCCCCCAAATTCTCTAGGTCAAAATTCCCCCTCCCCATTTAATAAATAATGAAGGGAGGGAAGTTATTTTTCCCACTCCTATACAAAATAAATTTACAACTACCCCAACTAACTACCTACTAACCCTTATTAAAAATAAATAAAATATATGCAACCAACATAATTTAAACATATACACAATAAATAATTTTAACAAACGGGTAAAACCATTTACCCACACTCACTCACATATTATAATTAATTATATAACCAACTTTATAATATTCTATTTATTTACTATTTTATTATTATTTCTTAATTATAATATTACACTATAATTTTATTTTATTATCAACTAGGATTATATATATTATTTATCAATCCATTTTAATGCATAAGATAACCAAGGCATATTATCAGACAAATTAAACCAAAAGCCAAGACAATTACCTAACCACTAACCAAGGTCAAAAGGCAAAACTTCAAGCAACACTGACTGGCCACTGATAGTACTTGAAAAGGTATCAAACTAGGTACTCATCCTCTTCGAGGATGATGGTTAGGGTGGGGGACCAAGTGCTATCTCCGGTCAACTACTTCCATTGGGTGCAAGGCACGCTCAAACCTGCCAATTCAGGTGGAGTCGATGCCTAGTACCTGTTCACTCAAACATACAAGTTAGAGCACATGTACATAATAGCCAAAGCACTAGGGAAGGGACTCTAGCAATCATATCTCATACTCGTATGTCACCCATACATCCAATGATATGATGCCACCCTTTCCACCTGTCCTAACAACATACTACTGCATCACCTTATCCAAATAAATCTCTGCATAATAACAATATGCATCATGCTCCCAAAAGTATTAACAGAAGCTCTTGTTCCATCCTCATCATCAGGTTCCTTAGCCAAACTACCTGCACATCCAAGGTGAGAATGGAGGGGCGCTACAGTTCTATTATACCTAGTAGTAATAAACTCAAACCGTTTGTTTGCAGAGTCAACTATCTTATGCATTAGATACATGGTCACCCTAGTTCTTATACCTTGGTGCATAATATCCTTATGCTATATCAAAATAAAGGATTGTTCTATTATACATGTTAGCATAACTTCTCCCATTCAATCATTTATTCTATCCTCATCATTTGATTATCAATCATGTGTTAATCATTTGTCCATCATAATTCATCTATCTTTTTCTCTTCTCATTTTTTTCTATATGTTGTTCTTCATCTTCTATCTCCTTATTTTCTTCATATCCATTCATTTCATGAGCACACCCGTATTCTTCCAATTCATCTGTCCTCTCGAGGGGGCATCCTTCAACCTATTAATTAATCTATTAGGTACTTCTACCCAACTGGGGCATCATCATTTCTAATCCAATCTTATTGTTCTTCTCTCCAACCTAGCACTATGTTTTAATCTTCTTTGAAATGATGTTACTTTGTAACACCATCTCAAAGAGGGGCAAAATGTAGACACCTAAAATTGACTTATTTCTAGATCATGCATACACCTACCATACTTCACTTTGATTAAATAATTCTTAATTATTTGATTAAGTTCATCTATCAATTTATTCCTCTACATTGATTAAATAATTCCAATTGTTTAATTAATTCAATTTTATCTTCCACATTAATTAAATAATTCCAATTGTTGAATTAATTCAATTTATTCATCTATATTGATTAAATAATTCCATTTATTTAATAAATTCAATGTTATCTTCCACATTAATTAAATAATTCCAATTGTTTAATTAATTCAATTTATTCCTCTATATTGATTAAATAATTCCATTTATTTAATTAATTCAATTTTATCTTCCACATTAATTAAATAATTCCAATTGTTTAATTAATTTAATTTATTCCTCTTGATTTTATTAAATAATTCTAATTAAATCAATTTCCCTCCAAATTAAATAAATAAATCCAAATCATTTATTTAAATAATCTATTTCCTCCAAATTGAATTAAAATTAATATTTAATTCAATTATCCCATGTGCACATGAAATTAAATAAATTAATTATTTAATTTCACATTTATCCTCACCCACCATAAATTCCTCCAATCAGAATCAGTTAACAAATTAATCAAAAGAGTTGACTCATTAATCAAATTAGTTAACTCATCAATCAAATTAGTTAACTAATTAGTCAATCTAGTTAACTAATCAATCAACTTAGTCAACTAAGCAATCATTTTAGTTCACTGATCAATTAATTACTTAACTGATCAATCATCTCAGTCAACTCCTCAATCTATTATGTTAACTCCCTTGATGCATGAGCGGGGCAGGACACTTGTCCTCTTCTAATTTGTGCACATTCTCTCAACCTTCCTCAACCATTGATCTTTCTGATCATCCTCAACTGTAGATCTGATATCTCACAAGTCTATAAAAAGAAGCCTCTTTCTCCATTTTTGAGGATCTCTCATTCAAGTAGGCTTATGTTGTCGTATTCATTCTTGGGAGATCATATTTGCGTTATAGTTTTAGAGCAATCCACATCACAAGGAAAGAGTAATCAATTGGAAGAGGGTGCATTTCAATTCACTCGATCAGTGTGGGTATTTCGTTTATGCAAAGGAGGTAAATTGTATTGGTTTCAATTGTCTTTGTTTATGTTTGCATATTCGTTTTTCACCTATCACACAGGGTAATGACTTTGTGGATGCAAGTCACTACATTGTCTCGAATGGTATGATGGATAAATGTGTTGTTTGCATGACATATGGGCAGATACTTCAGTTAGAGCCTGATTGTAAAGATCAGAAGAATAGAAGACACTTTGACAATGGTAAGTTCAAGAGTTTTGTTAGAAACATAAGCATAAGCATCCATATCAATAACCAGGTGGATTATGATAATATTTTTAGATTTGGTTTGGGGCACTCATCTGAGAACAAGGTATTTGATAGAGGAAGGTTTTGGTTTTTCATTTTTTGGGGGCCCAGGGGCCACCAAATAATGTTTGAAAATTGGGAGTTAGAGCTTTGCAAGTTGGAGTAGTTTTCAGACCGCCCAATGTAGTAAGCACCTGGTCGATGTTCTGGAGAAGTCTGGATTCTCACCATGCATGCAAGAGGCATGCGTCCCCAAACATGAGCCATTGTTGGCACCTTCAAATTTGTCAAATTTGAAGTGCCTATTTACCTTTAAATTGGCGGCAAGGGCCAAGTGTGATTCCTACCGCATCTACTTGAGACCCCAACTTTGATGATTAAATTTTACATCCTGGTCATTGTCATTCACATCCATTTGGTAGAAATTTTTCTGAGACATATGTTAGTAAGGTCATCCAGTTTCGTGGTCCTCAGGCAAGTTTTGACGTGTTTTTAATGCGTTTGTGACTGTCATCGAGCTAGAAAGGCATCACAAAAAAGTGTTGAATTTCATGGTTCTAGCAACAAACCCATGTTTTAAACAATTGATTATGGTCTCCCACAAATTTTCATGGTCTTTGGACATCCCGTGTGTCGGTGGTGTTATTGTGTCGTTTGGTTGGCGGAGAAATTAAACTTTTCCAAAGGCTAATGTTTTAACTTTTCCAGCTCTTATAACATTTTAATGTTTAATTATTGAGGGAAAGTTAAAAATTGGTATGTAAGGTTTAATACAAGCTTTTGTTAAAGCTTTATTATAAACTTTTAATTCCTTTTCCGCCATTCCTCAAAGGAAAAAAGGTAAGTGCACATTGGGAGTGCGGAATGGCAGAATGCATCGAAGCGACATTTTAAATGTTTTAATTGTTCAACAATGTAAAAATTAAAGGGGTAAACCTTTATTAAATATTTATTATAAACTTTTAATTCATTTCCCACCATTTCGCGGAGGAAAAAAGGTAAGTGCACATTAAATGTTTTATTTTATTAAGCTTTATATTTTCTTTTCCCTCATTCCACGGATGGTAAAAGTGAGCGCTTGCAGAAGTACGGAAGGTTTTATAAAAATATTTTTAAAGTTTTTAATGTTTTTGCCAAGGTAAAAATTTAAGTGAAATATTTAATATAAGCTTTTTAATTTTTTTTCTGCCATTCTGTGGAAGGAAAAAGGGTGAGCTACGGAAGTATGAAAGACATTTTAAATATTTTAATCTTTGCAAAGGTTGATTTCTGAAAGGTAAAACTTTATTAAGATTTTTAAATCTATTTCCACCATTCCACGGATGGAAAATATTAAGCGCTCATTCAATGTGCCGAAGTGTGAAAAGTTTCCAAGAAACATTTAAATGTTTTATTATATTTGCCAAAGTAAAAAATTAAATGGAAAAAGCTTTGTTAAAGCTTTATTATAAGCTCAAATGAGAATTCTACCATTCCGTAGAAAGAGTTTTAAACACTCAAACAAATGTGCAGAATGGGAGAATGGTTGCAGAGCAGTGCAAAGGGCTTTTTGATCACCTTTTTCAGGTTTGTGGGGATTGATTTGAGGCCTTTTATAGTTGTAGATGAGCATTTTCACTTCCAGAACAATGACCGAGACATTTATCATAACTAGAGTGCATTTTCAGAGATATTTGGAGTGTTTTAAACTACCCAGCAATGAGAAAAATGTGGCAACAACTGTAAAAACATGGCTCCATTTTTTCTCATGACTCCAACATATGTAGAGTGGCTTGCACATTATAAAATGCCTCTCCATTGTCAAAAACATCCAGCCATGACTCTGAGTGCCTCCGCAATAAATTTAATGCTTCTAGCATGGTATCAAACAACCCAGCAACAACAAAAATGGGACAACAATAAATAAAAATATCATGCATATATCATTGGAAATGTGGGAGAGTAAAATGCTTGGGAAATGCATTTTCTACTTACCAGTAAAATGGGGAAATTGCATGGGGGTAAAAATTTTACCTGCCAAGTGAAATTGCAGTTGAGTAAGTAAATTTTACCAGTAGGGTAAAATTGTGCACAGGATTTGCAAAGTAAAAACAAATGAGGAGGGAAATTAAAAGATCCTAAGGCATATTCCTCATGCCAATTCAGTTGCAAAATCAAGGGGCTTAGATGTACCAGGTGTCATGTCTCAGTTGATTTTAGGGTTTTTTCATCTTTTTCTATGTTTTTTAAATTGTAATCTATGCATCATTTAAAAGGGTTCTGAGGATTGAAAAAGCTCTATACAGGATAGAGATTGTAGTTTGTTATAGGTGAAGGTCTATGTCTATAAGCCATTCATGGTTGCACTTACTGTATTTTGATTTTTACATATATGAAAATCACACTACAATGAAATTGTCTCCAGTATGAAATGTAATGTTCTTTGAAAGTTTTTAATCAAGGATTAATAAATTCATCATGCACATTCGATGTGCATTCAATTCTTTTCAGGTTTGCTTATTGCTTAAGGAGTGGTGTAAATGTTTGTTTTAGAATGATGGGGATGGATCGTCGTATGATTTCATTTTAGGCTTTTGCAAGTCACATTATCATAATGTGATAATGGTTCAAATAATCATCAAGATATGTTTGAGTGCAGTTATTTAAAATGCATCACATATGACTCTGTAGCCCTTGATAGGCACTGATCTTTCTTTTTGTCTACTCCAACCTCAAAAGCCACATTCAAAATGATAAATCCAAATCCATTACTATGAATTATTTATAAGTTATTTCTGCCCTACCCTTATGCATGAAGTCTAGTATTCTATATCTTGTTAAACCTCATGTGAAACCTGTAGCTGATGCAAATTTTCGTAGGATTTGTGCATATTGTATTTTCTAGGTTAATGGTGTTGTAAGAGACTGTCAATGAGTGAATTTTCAAGGATTATAAACTAGTTTATCATATGTTGGCACCATTTTAACCTAATTGCTTTAAATTGAGATCTCCCTTGTTGTTTATCTTCTTTCCAAATTGTTCAGAGATCCTTGGGAATACCCTCAATATCTTGGCAAGGATCAAAGTGTAGAGGAGGTTCATTGAACTTCATGTTCAATTGCTTTTCTTCACCCTCAATTTGGCCATATGTCTCTTCCCTTTGTTAGGATTTATTTGATCCTTATGTCTTGATAGTATGGTGATTGATGCCTTAGAGTTGAGGGAATGCAAGGAAAGAACCAACAAATTGGTGACTCTATTGGGGATTTGTCAAGATTTGTCTAGTATTTTGTCATGGGTATTTATAGTTAGTATATGTAAAATGTATTATCATTCCCTTTAGAGGGTGGCGACTCTACTTACTTTTGAACCGGTTCATCAAAGGGAAAACTGACTGTGTATGTGAGGAAAATTGTATGTGGCTCTACTATTGGAGAAAACCCAAAATGAAAGTAAGCTTTAAAAGGGCTTTGTCTTGTTTAAAGTTCAGTCCTATGTGAAAAGAGGTGGCAACTTTGTGGGAAAGAACCTGATAAATGCATGAAGAATATTTCAAGCACTAATAAGTTTCCAGTCAAGTAGAAGATTTGCAGCAGCTATAATACACTTCCAAGTATTTTACATGTTCCTGTCTCCATGAAGGATTGTTCTATGTTTGAAGGTAGTTCATGAAAAGCGTTGAGAATATTATGTGTCCTTATTAAGTGAAGATTAAGCACTAAGAGAAAGGAAAAAAAGTAGTGATAGGCTTGCATACTTTTTTATTACTAGATTGCAGCCTGTATTATGAAATGAAGTATGCATATTTTTTAAGAAACTCATTTAGAAGATCTTAGGCAAGCTAAGATAGAAATTTGCATTGTAAAAAGCTTAAGATCATGTTGTAAAAGGAAATTGAGTTTTCAATGTGTAACTACAAAGTTGATATGAAAAAGTTTGTAAAGGCATAGGAAATTGTGTCATCAACCTATGCATCCCTATGTGGATTCAAATGTAATAATGCACAGTATGCAACCCCACCTGTGTTATCAAAGAAGTTTCATTATTAAAAGATATAGAGCTATAAATTTCAGCAATGTATATGGTTTTCCAAATCATATACCACATGAAATCTGAGATAAAATACCAAAGTTCAATGGTAGTAAATATGAATCAACAAGTAAGCATTTGCAGGATTTCATTGATGTAATAGGAGACTACGAGATAGATTTTGAAGATGTTGTCATGAAGTTTTTTGCTCAGTCCTTAAAAAATGAAGCAAAAGATTGCTTATCTTATTTACCAACATGCTCAACTAATTCTTGGGATGAGCTCAAAGAAGTTTTCATGGAGCAGTTTAGTGAGAGGGTCAATACATTTTCAGTGACAGGAAGTTTATGAACATTCAGAAAGAAGAGGATGAGCTAGTTCTAGCATTTAACCTGAGATTTGCAAAGTCATTAAGGGATATTCCTGAGGCTATGAGGCCAAATGATTCAATGAGTTTGGTTGTTTACCTGGGAGCTTTTGACAAGAAGATGAGTTACCAGTTGAGAAACAAAGATCCTACAACTTTGCATCAGGCTTTTGAGAGAACCATGGAAATTGAAAACAACTGGGAGTATGGAATGCCCAAGGTCTATTTGTCTGCAAGTGTTTGCTGTCCTAAAGCACCCAATGCTGATGTGAAGTGTAAATCAGAAATTAAAAATGATTGTCAGAGCAATTACATCCCTGTTGTCCCAGCTTATACATCAGTCCATAATGCTGATCACATAGAGCCCAAAACAAATTGTCAACAATCTGCATGTATTAGTGATCCTATGGTTTTTGTTCAGGCTCTCTTTGACATAAGGAGACATGAGGGAGAATCAGGATATTCTTTATTTTACAAAATCTTGGACACCTATATGGAAATCCCTATTGGTTTCAAGCCTCAAGAGTCTGTATGCATTGATTTATTTTGTGAAGTGTATGGGCCAGGTCTGAGTTTATTACCTCAAAGGTTGACGCTGATCACATTAATTTTTCTCAGGTTCTTGATTGAATAAACATTGTAGAGAATGTTAAGATTCGGGATGATAAGAATGACAAACTTTAGGATGCTGATCACATTAATCCTATTGCTAGGTATGAGTCAAATAATGATGCAATATATTTTAGTGAAAAGAACATGTTTCAAAGTGAAGTTACATCTCATGCTAATATGGGAAATGTTTATGAGAAGCCAAATAATGTGGTGTATATACCTAAAAATTTGTATTTATGGAATTCTAAGTTCACTACATACTTAAAGAATGAAAAATGCATCAAAATAATATCTTGTCATGACACAACTGATGAAAAGGTAAAGGCATTTTCAGATATTTGTCATACTACACCAGGTAATGGAACTACTAGCTACCCCAGTGATAAGATCACAAAAGAAGTTCAATTGTAGACTCGTGTTCTAAATTATCATGATGATATGTTCAATGGAATGAGTGTTAATGAGATAATATATTCATCATTGAGTGTGCAATAACCATGTAATCCTAATCACAATCTTACCAGTGTTAAGAGATTTGTCAATAATGATCATGATATCATTAGGCCTGTTCATACATATTTAACTCATGAAGTTGATCATGCTGATTGTTAATCTGCTGGTCACAATGGCTTAAATGAAGTAGAGTTGGAAAGTTTTATTCTAGATGAAGATAACATTAGCATGCAAGATGTTGATAACATGAGTTCACTCTCAGATGATCATGTTATGCATTATGATGAATATGTGAATGATAGAATATCACCATTCCTGGTTAATAGTATTATGGAACTTGAAGAGACTTCTCATCGTGTCATCTCTAATTGTGTTGATATGATAGAAATTTCAGACATGTGTGTGGAAAAATTAGAGGATGTTCAGTGAAAGATTAAAAATTAGAGCTTCATCTTCATATGATGGAAACCAAGGTCGAATATGAAGTTCACTGCAAAAGTGGTCAAGTTATGAAGAGTTCATATGTTGATCTTCATGATGGGATATTTTCATACTTGTTTGAGCCTTCTTGTGAAGTTGTGTACATGGATGTGAGTGATGATTTTAAAGTTGAATTAGATTATGTCATTGAACCAGAAATGTGTGCATTTGTGTAATTTTGGGATGATGATGATGCAGATAAGTTGTATTTACAAGACACTGGAGCAAGTGGTGATATGGCTGAGCCAATATGCTTAGATGAGTATCCTCACTGGTATAATGTATTGCAGTTGCACAAGACACATGTGTATGAATGCTTCTCTTTTCATACACTTGAAAGTTGTTTGCATAGTTTACATCAATGTTCCTATGACAAATTTGTGTTTCATGCGCAACCACATGATGTTTTTGAATATATTGATGCTGGGAAAGTTTTAGATCCTCAGGTTGAGAAAAGGGAAGACAAAGTTACTCATAAAGTTTGTTGTAATTGTAACCTTGCTATGACAGATTTAGATGAGGATTTAAAAGTAGATGAACAATTTGAATTGTTTGTTCCTTCTTTTGAAGCATTTTATGTTGAGTTGTATGATGGTTGGCAAGATGGATCAAGTTATATTCTCATTCCTGAGATGGATAAAATGTTTGACACATGTGATAATAACACAATCTAGCAGCTTAAGGTTTAGGGATTCAGTGAAAATGTAAACATGGTTGGAGATGCATGTTCTTGTGAGGATCACGACATGACTAGTGATGAAAATGTTGTTGAGACAACTCAGTCTCCTTTGCACAACATTGAAACACCAAGTGATGTAGATGAGTTACATTACTCAAATGTAGGTAGATATATATGTCATATGGATCAGATAAAAAATGAGCCTGAGTATGAGCATTTTTTGTTTGGTACACCTAATGAATGCTTGCAAAGTGTGGAACAAAATTTAGATCATGGTTTAGTTGGTGTATCCTATCTTTATGATATTTGTCTGGATAGCTTTTCAAACCTGGGATTGAATCATGATTTTAACAAACTAGAGTAAGTGTATACAAATGTGTTCATCAAAAATAAGGCGCATGAAGTTTTTAGGTTTGATATGACAATAAAGGATAAGGTCAATGTTTCTAATGCCATTTATCCAATGGATTATGAGCATTTTCAGTTTTCAATCCAGCCTGATAAAATTTTATTGGTGTAGGGCGTAGAAACCTAAAATTGACCTGTTTCTAGATCATGCATACGCCTGCCATACTTCAGTTTGATTAAATAATTCTTAATTATTTGATTAAGTTTATCTATCAATTTATTCCTCTACATTCTTTAAATAATTCCAATTATTTAATTAATTCAATTTTATCTTCCACATTAATCAAATAATTCTAATTGTTTAATTAATTCAATTTATTCCTCTATATTGATTACATAGTTTCATTTATTTAATTAATTCAATTTTATCTTCCACATTAATTAAATAATTCCATTTGTTTAATTAATTTAATTTATTCCTCTATATTGATTAAATAATTCCATTTATTTAATTAATTCAATTGTATCTTCCACATTAATTAAATAATTCCAATTATTTAATTAATTTAATTTATTCCTCTTTATTTGATTAAATAATTGTAATTAAATCAATTTCCCTCCAAGTTAAATAAATAAATCCAAATTATTTATTTAAATAATCTATTTCCTCCAAATTGAATTAAAATAAATATTTAATTCAATTATCCCATGTGCACATGAAATTAAATAAATAAATTATTTAATTTCCCATTTATCCTCACCCACCATAAATTCCTCCAATCAGAATCAGTTAACAGATCAATCAAAAGATTTGACTCATTAATCAAATTAGTTAACTCATCAATCAAATCAGTTACCTAATTAGTCAATCTAGTTAACTAATCAATCAACTCAGTCAACTAAGCAATGAATTTAGTTCACTGATCAATCATCTCAGTCAACTCCTCAATCTATTCTGTTAACTGCCTTGATGCATGAGAGGGGCAGGACACTTGTCCTCTTCTGATTCGCACACATTCTCTCAACCTTCCTCAACCATTGATCTTTCTAATCATCCTCAATCGTAGATCTGATATCTCACAAGTTTATAAAAAGAAGCCTCTTTCTCCATTTTTTGGGATCTCTTGTTCAAGTAAACTTATGTTGTCATATTCATTCTTGGGAGATCATATTTGTGTTCTAGTTATAGAACAATCCACATCACAAGCAAAGAGTAATCAATTGGAAGAGGGTGCATTTCAATTCACTCGATTGGTGTGGGTATTTCATTTATGCAAAGGAGGTCAATTGTATTGGTTTCAATTGTCTTTGTTTATGTTTGCATATTCATTTCTCACCTATCACATTTTGGCATGCCCGGTACTCTAACCCTTGGTCCTGAGCTAATATCAATTGTGTGGAATTTTTAGTTTCATTTCACAGGTTTTTAACTCTTTTTTTATGAGAGATATGAAGATGACTTTTTAAAGGAAGCTTGTTGGGCAAAAATAGACGTCACGGTTTCATTTGGAAGGGTCGAGAGGTGAAGAAAAACATATAATTCGACCTATTTTAGTGCAGTTTTTAGACCTTCCAAGATTCATAAATTTCACAAACAGAGTCTAATTCAGGGGATGTTTTTTTTTTTAAATTGATATTTTTCTGTTCTCTATGCAGTAGTATTATCATTTCAAGGATTTTCTGAGTTTCATTTTTAAGTCCACTCATTGGCCCATCATCAATATGTGATTTCATACACATGCTAATACCTGATTTTATCATTTATTTTTATTTGTTGTTTGTTGTGTTCTAACCTGATTGGTGCAACCTCTTATCATTTGATGAAGAAAATAAAAAACCATTGAGACTACTAATCTGATTTTGGTGCAGGACGTCTGTTGAAGACAATCATTTTTATCACTAAGTCTTAGGACACACATTTCTTTCTTAAGGGATAATGGACATGAATGCAAACATTTCAATTTCTTAAGGGACAATGGACATGAATTCAAACAATTCAATTTCTTAAGGGACAATGGACATGAATGAACACATTTCAATTTCTTAAGGGACAATGGACATGAATGCAAACACTTCAATTTCTTAAGGGACAATTGACAACTACAATCGTGTGTGTGCCTAATCTAGTTGCACCACCTTTTTCTTATAACGGGACAATTGAACACTTGCGTGACGTGCTTGATTTTAATTTCAGTTATCCTTTAGAAAGGGCCTGCTTTTGGATTGTGCTTCATCCAAAAGGGATGACCCTAAGCAGATCTTTCATTCGAACCGCTATATAAATTGGATAAGGCAAAAGTCAAGTCTTAACCAGCATTAGCCTTGCTGTACGGTGCCAAATTGAAAAGAGGCGTACCAACACTTTGTGAAAACAATTTTTGCATTGTGGGTGGTATATGAAACTCTTAGTAGGTTTGGTCAAAGCTTTTAGTAGCTTGTCGCATGCTCGCAAGGCATTGGTCGCCCAAATTTGCTAATAACCTTGTAGTTAGTGTCCACTTGAATCACCTCTGAACGTTGCTTTAATTATCAGTGCAAGGGAAATCGGTATAAACCCCCAAGATTACTCACCATTGACTCCCTTGAGAACAGATAGTATTCCCTTGGCTAGCATAAGCTCTTGTGACCTACTTGTAGCTTTCCGAGGGAAGGGTGAGATATCCCTACCTATCATTTCTCACAAAGATGCAAATGTATGACACCTTTATGGAATGACATTTGGTCGATGGAGAACTAAGTTGTGAGCTGATATTATCACAATGAAACCTTGTCTTTAGGGGTAAAAAGTGCTTTTTTTGTTTACAATTATGTTTAATACATGTGAAAACTTGGGCTTTTAGGAGCCTCAAACATACACACTTTTGTTGAAAACAGTCATTTGTGACTTTTGTCTATTGTGCTTTTCTTGTCAAAAATATCCACAAAATCCAAAAACATAGTATAGACCTTTACTCTTTTAGCCTTTTCATTTTCCAAAAATCCAAAAATCCAAAAACATAGTATAGAACTTTACCTTTTATCCTTTTCTTTTTTTCCAAAAATCTGAAAATCCAAAAACATAGTATAGAACTTTACCTTTTAGCCTTGTTTCATTTGTCCAAAATCCCAAAAAATCCAAAAACATAGAGTTAAATTTTCCTTTGTCAAAAAATCAAAAAATTCAAAAACAAAACAACATCCCCCCAATCTTCATTCACAATCATTTCCCGCACACCATCAACCCCCATCTTCATCCAAAATCAATTCCCAAAACCATCCCCAACATATCAAATCATCCCATCTACCTTGGTTATCAATCCTAAAGTCTTGATCATACAGTCTCCTAGTTTGTCTTCTATCTTATACCTATAAGGCCAATTAGCATCACCCAAACTGGTGAACCAGCCTACCTTAATTCTTTTAAGATAGACCAATTCACTATATCTTGTCTTGTCTCGGAATCAATAGCCTATTTCAGGGAATATAATCAAAATCCCAACATCATCAAAAATATGTTGATCTAGATCTTATACCTTTTAACCAAGCCAATAATTCACCCAAATCATATGCCTACCACTCGATCAAAACAAAACCAACCCATGGAAAACATTCCAAATCCACCGCAAGGTAATCTGTATGAAGGCAATCTGCCACAAGGCAATCCACCGCAAGGTAATCCTGAGGTATCTACCCCTGAAGCACTTATTGATGCATCAAAGTTTACCACGGGCATGGACTCTAACGTCTTTGTTCCTACAGGGTATGCAGTATCTACCTCTTCATCCAAAAATCTCCATCAACAAACACATGGAGAATCCCCCAAATCAGATGATGACCTACAAAATCTTGAGATCTTGGAGAAACTTAGGAAACTTTTGGAATCAAATAGCGATCATTACTTCCATCTACTTGCTCAAAAAGGAGCTAAATTGCCTTACGATTTTGATACTTCTCAAATCCAGGAGAGGGATATCTTTAGCACATCCATGACCATCAGGAGTGGAGGTCATCCATCTTCATTTCCCATGAATCCCCATTACCACCTTCTTTTCCAACTGATGATCTTCCATTCATAAACATGTTTCACAAAACACCAATTGAAACACTCTTAAAGCCATCATACATAGGGGTCCAACACCAATCTCATACATCCAATCAACCATCTTCTTCAATAGCATCTAACCCCTCTCCTAAATCACTAAAACGGCCTTCTTCTAGTCCAAGCAATCCCATTTTTAAATCACAAAAGCCACCTTCCTCAAACATCACAACTTATATCCCAAACAATCCTTCTACTTATCCATCACAACCATCATCTTCTTCTATACCACACAACACCTCTACTAACCCACAACAAACAACTTCATATATTCCCAATAATGCTTGTGTGACTCCTCCACAAGTATCTCACGCTCATGCTTCCACATCCAATGTACCCATTAATCCTTTCCAAAACTACCAACAACCACCATCCAACTTTCAACAATCACCATCTAACTACAACCAACCACCTTCCAACTATCAATCACCCCCATCCAACTATCAACAACCTCCAAACCAAACCTATCAAAAACCACCATCTAATTACCAACAACCTCAAACTCAAAACTACCAACAACCCCCACATCAACTATCACCAACATCCAAACCAAAATTACCAACAACCACCTTCCAATTTTCAACAACCACCATTCAACCATCAACAACCTCCAACTAACTATCAACAACCACCTTCTACTTCCACCAATCAATATCATACACCGCCACCACCACCATCTGGGATGGACCTCACAATCCAAACAATGCAAAAACAAATTTTTGATCTTACACTTGGCGGTGTCAGAAAGACTTTCTCATTCGAGGAAGTTTGTCCTTATCCATTTGATCACACTATCCCAATGCTCCCTTTTCCTAAAAACTTTGAGGTACCTAAATTTGACAAATACAAAGGAAAAGGTGACCCTCAAGCGCATTTACGAGAATTCTACATGGCTTGTTTAGAGGTCGCTCATGACAATACATATCTCTTACGCCTCTTTCCTCGAAGCCTTAGAGGGCAAGCTATGGATTGGTTTTCACGATTACCTCCGGGTATTAAATCCTTAAGTGCTCTTGCCGAGATATTTGTTAACCATTTCTCATTTAACATTGAACAAGAAGTCTCCATGGTAGACTTATGTAACAACAAACAAAGAAATGGAGAAACATTCACCTCGTTCTTGCAATGGTGGAGGAACATGGCCAGTAGATGCCCTTGACAAATACTTGAAAAATAAAAAGTCAACATATTTGTCCAAAACTTGAACCTAGAACATAGCTTTCAGATACAAATGCACTGTGTTAGTTCCTTTGAGGAAGTCATTTCAAAAGGAGCCAACATAGAAAAGGCCCTTATCGCTAAAGGACTGGTGAAAATTTTCATAGAGACAAAAGACAATACTCCTGCATTAAATGACAAGCCCCGCTTTTGGGCTAAAAAAAGCATGTTGTCGAAGATGGTGTTGTGGATGCCAAACACGTCCAAATAGTCCAAACACCTCTTACACTCCAAACACCACAAAAAGGACAATTCCACTCCTTTCAGAGACAATCCAAAACCAGACTTTGAAACCAAACACAGATTCACTCCCTTATGGGAACCCATTGAAAATGTCCTCAATAAATTGATAAAAAATAGTTTAATCATGTTGCCAGAAGCAAGACAATACGAAGAACCAACTTTTAAAGCCGCATGGTATAAGGACAATGAATATTGTGAATTCCATCGCACAAAAGGACACAAAGCATCGGGATGTATGAAACTGAAAACCCTCATCCAAAATCTCATTGATCACAGAGAAGTTGTCATTGATGGTGCTCCTCCACAAAAAGCAAATAAAGACCTTGGTATTTATGATGATCCATTCCCTCCTCATGGAAAAGGAAACAATGCCAACAATAAAGGTAAAGGTGTGAATAACTTGTCAGGGATATATGATTTAGTTGTTGGTCATTTTAGTGACAGTACGGTATCCACAATTACCATCAAAGGGAAAGCTCCTGACTGTGTTGTAACCACCTGTCAAGGTCATGTTAACCTCCGTGGGGCAACTTCAAATAGTCAACCCACTTCAAAGTACAACTTACTCAATCACTTGGGTAAAACGCCATCCCTCATATCCATTCTTGATCTCCTTCACACTTCGCCTGAGCATAGGGACATCCTCAAAAAGGCCCTCAAAGAGTCAACTATCCCCAAAAACATTTACATTGTTCAATTCAAAGCCATGATAGGACATATCGACTCTCCACATTACTTGGTCTTCACAGAGCAAGATATACCTTTCAAAAATTCATGTCATAATGAAGCCTTACACATCAAAGTGTACATCCACCAACATAGGGTCAAGTGAGTCCTTATAGATGGTGGTGCTGGTCTCAATATCTGTTCTTTAAAGCTGTTAAAATAATTGGGATATTCTACTGATGCTATTGATTTGTCTAAAATAATGACAATCAAGGCTTATGATGACACTGAAAGGGAATCTGAGGGAGTCATTCATTTACCTATCAAAGTGGGGCCGGCCTTAGTGGAAACTTGATGTTAGGTACTGGACCTTGAACTCCCCTACAACATCATCCTTGGTCGCCCATGGATTCATACTATGTAGGCTGTACCCTCAACCTATCACCAATGTCTAAAATTCTACTACCATGGCACGGAAGTTACCATTCTTGGAGATCTGAATCCTTTCAAATTCTGCCACACCATGCAAGGTAGATACCAAAAATCCAACCAAGTACCCAAAAACAAAGCCGCTCATCATTCATCCTCATATGTTGATCCCACCACCTTATCTAACACATTGCCTAAGAAATCCATACCTGAGGTCAAGGTTCAGTATAAGAATGTAGGGTTTGGAGAGTATGACTTGCAGAACTCTTGTTCTGTAGGGAACTTGCCCTTATCGCCAAAGTCTTATGGTAAACCTCCTATGGCAAAAGTAAGCAAGAAGAAGGTCATCAAACCTGTACCCCCAACAGTCTTTATCCATGAGCACAATCTAGAAGATAAGCATATTGAAGATATATCCTCTTGGCTTTTCCAAGATGAAAAGGAACCAATTATCCTACCTGTGGACAAATACAACAATGGCCATCGCATTGTAAAGAATATGGGCTATAAAGGAAAAGGAGGACTTGGTCTTCATGAGAAAGGAACTATAGAACCCATATCTATCATGAAGAAACTTAATAAATATGGTTTGGGATTCGAAAAGGGGGTATCTAGCTGGTGCAGGAGCACCTTGACAAATTGATGCTTTCATAGGAATTTGATTGAAATTTGATGATTCAACAATGTAATGAGATAAATTAATTCATTTTTCCTTTTATTAAAGTCACTAAGAGAGGTCTAAGTTCAAATTTGTGTAAATGATGCAAAATTGTAAAGTTGCAAATGATGCAAACTTGGAATATGAAAGGTCATTTTGGTTCTAGGTGTCGATAGGCAGTTAGAAATCAGTTGGAATGTGAGGAGTCATGATGTAATTCCTTTAAAAGCCCTTGTATCCATTTGTGAAGGCAGAGGGGAGAAGGTTGGAGAATGTGGGTTGTTACATTTTGATGTGATATCAATAAAAGATACCCTTGTTTCTGCATTTTTGAATGTTAAACTATTGTTTCAGAGATTGGTACGGATTTGTACTGATTTTATATGACCATAATGTGGTATGGATGGAAAGAGTATTGAGTCTACTTTCTATTTCTTTTTATTTCTATGGCATTTTTATTGAGGGTAGGTCTGCAGAGTTTAATTTTCTAAAAATACAGTCTGAAAATATGCATGGTACGGCCTGGTACAACCTCACATTGATGCATATAATAGATGGATGGAAAGATATGTGTTTCTAGTTTACAATTATTTTGGTTTGGTATAATTTCATTAAGTTTTGTGAGAGATATTGCAATTTTGGTGAGGGCAGGTTTGAACGCTGCCTAGGGTTTGCAGTTTTGGGAAAAAAATCATAACCTTCTCCCCTACCATTGGATCTTCATGAAAATTGGAGGAAAAATATGTATTAATGTTTTATTCAACCTGACCAAAGCAATTGGATTATTTCTTTGATTTTTTAATGTTATTGAGAATAGTTTTGGTCCTCCTACCTCTGCATCATATTGGTATCAGAGCTGGCGAAAGATTTGGGTGGTGTGTATTTGTTTCCTATCACTGAGAAGGCAGGTGAAGAACTGAAGGAAAGATTGTGTTGGTGACCATTATTTGTTTGCTAAGTTGTTTGGTTGTAGGTGCTTGGTCCATCTAGCTACAAAAGGATGTTTTCTGAGGTTGTGTGTGTGGGCAGACAAGATGAGGTCTGTCATGACCATTCTCCAATGGAGATTAGGCTGGATAAGGGTGCAGAGAGAAGCCACTGAGGAGAGAGTGGTAGGATGCATCACCAAGATCTGTTGTTGGGTGAGATGGATGGTTTGGTGAGTTGGTGTGCTAAGGTAGTAGAGAGATGGATACCTGACTGAAGAAGCACTTGAGGTTGCAGCATGAAGAGTACTCCACTGATGGGAGTAGAAGGAGCCTGAAGAAGCTCTAAAATTGATGGTAGTTTGATTTTGTTGGTTGGTTGGTCACTAGCCATTGATGTGAAGATTTGAAGCCTAAAGCTAAAGATGAAGAGACAGACAGAGATGCAAGAAAAGGTAGTTTTGTTTTGCAGATACATTTCCAAGGGACTTGAAAATTTTTGTTGGTTGGTTGTATGGTGCAGGAGCACCTTGACAAATTGATGCTTTCATAGGAATTTGATTGAAATTTGATGATTCAACAATGTAATGAGATAAATTAAGTCATTTTTCCTTTTATTAAAGTCACTAAGAGAGGTCTAAGTTCAAATTTGTGTAAATGATGCAAAATTGTAAAGTTGCAAATGATGCAAACTTGGACTATGAAAGGTCATTTTGGTTCTAGGCGTCGATAGGCAGTTAGAAATCAGTTGGAATGTGAAGAGTCATGATGTAATTCCTTTAAAAGGCCTTGTATCCATTTGTGAAGGCAGAGGGGAGAAGGTTGGAGAATGTGGGTTGTTACATTTTGATGTGATATCAATAAAAGATACCCTTGTTTCTGCATTTCTGAATGTTAAACTGATGTTTCAGAGATTGGTATGGATTTGTATGGATTTTATATGACCAGAATGTGGTATGGATGGAAAGATTATTGAGTCTACTTTCCATTTATTTTTGTTGTATCAAATTTTATTAAGATTTGAATAAGTTATGGCATTTTTATTGAGGGTAGGTCTGCAAAGTTTAATTTTCTGAAAATGCAGTCTAAAAATATGAATGGTACGGCCTGGTACAGCCTCACATTGATGCATATAATAGATGGATGGAAAGATATGTGTTTCTAGTTTACAATTATTTTGGTTTGGTATAATTTCATTAAGTTTTGTGAGAGATATTGCAATTTTGGTGAGGGCAGGTCTGAACGCTGCCTAGGGTTTGCAGTTTTGGGAAAAAAATCATAACCTTCTCCTCTACCATTGGATCTTCATGAAAATTGGAGGAAAAATATGTATTAATGTTCTATTCAACCTGACCAAAGCAATTGGATTATTTATTTGATTTTTTAATGTTATTGAGGATAGTTTTGGTCCTCCTACCTCTGCATCATATGTACAAAGTTTTATTTGACCTAAATATCAATTGCTCCTCTTGTTGTTTAGTTGGGTCTTCTGAAGTAAAAACATGTTGCTCAAACTCTTCTTTAGATTCATCATCTTGAGAATATCTAACTACATTGCCTTTTCATTCTTTACCTCTATTGGCATATATATAACTATTATACTCTCATCAAAGATGACATCTCTTCTTATTTTGACCTCATGTGCAAAAAGGTCATTTAATAGATGTGCCTTTGAATCCAAGTTAAATACCCTATCAATATGCACTTCTTTCTTTCATCATCTAGTTTCTTTCACTTCTGATCATGTATGTGTGCATATGGATCTAATAGCCAAAAATAGTCAAGTGTTCAACACTTGGCTTGTTCCCATGCCAAGATTCATAAGGGGTCTTCTTATGCCATGCAACAATAGGTAATCTATTTTGGAGATATCTTGTTGTAGAGATTGCATCAACACAAAAGGAGTTAGACAACCTAGAAACTATCTTAATCCTGCATCTTATGCTCTCAACAAGAATTTGGTTCCACCTCTTTGCTACATCATTTTGTAGGTGGAGTAAGGGATAGTATACTCTATGTTAGGTTAAGTAGTGAAATCTCATTTTTAGTCATGACTATTTCATAATAATAATTTGGCTTGAGTTAATGTATCATAAATGTATGTATATTCCCTAATACATGTTACATATTCAAATATAGAGGGTATGGTTGTGAAAATATGGAGCAAAGTTGGAGTTTTCATGATAAAGAAAAATATAAATTAAAAATAAAATGTTATGCTTAAATTTATTTGTGTCCATTCTTATTTTTTTATTTGATATAACACATATTTGTATATGAGTAAGATGAGTTGTGACTTCATGCCTAAGACAAATAATTACTAAAACTAGAATCTAACAACCTATACATGCCTTCATATATACACATTTTATTCATATTCATACACCTACTTCTAAAATTAGATAAGGATAATTAGATAGTGAATGTAATTGTATGTAATTTTTTCTTAACGAACTTTATAACAAATGTATACTTGTAAAAAATTTTAAATAGAATAAGACAAAACCCAAAGGATAACTAGAGGTGGATGATTCAAAGAAGAGGAAGTGATAAGAAATTTATGTTTAATTTCAACCAATAATGAAAACCCAAAGCCCAAGAACAATTGGGACAAAGCATCCATGTCTATGACATGAAATTAAGGGCATCTTGCTTTAGATTAAACATTAATACTAGAAATCTTAGTTTAGTGTATAATGGGTATGCCCAAGAGGTCTTAAAGGTGAATTATTAGGTTCTCATGTAAGTGACATATTATGCTCAATGTAGCTCCCCATGGACATGGGTCATATTTGGATTTTTCACGTGAAATAGCTAAGTGAAAGTTGATCACTTTGAGCTTAGGTTCCAAGTGGCATGACTTAAAGATGTATGTCCATGATGTGTAGACCATTTGATCACACTTAAAGTATGATGGTAAAGTAGAACCTAATAGATGTCTTAAATTAAACCTAAATATTAAGAGGTTAATTATACATGACTCTAAAGTTCAAAAAACTTTATTAAGAGGTTAATTAAACCAATTCAATTGACAATGTGTATTTGAATAGTTTTGCTTCTTTTATCTATTCGTGTGCACATGTTAAAAATGTACAAACAAATTTTGAAACTTGGGATTTAGTGGTGGGCAATTGCAAATTTACAATTATTTTTTTCTATAATAGAATGGAGCAAATAGTTAAATGAATTTGTATATGTTTTTTAAAAATTTTAATACTTGTTGTAGGTGATGTTTGTTGTGTAGACTGATCAAGATATTTTGATCAATGTTGTCGATATGTATAGAGTGGACATTTAAATAATATTGATATGATTACTCCAATATGATTATACATGTTACATGTATGTGTATGCATATATACAGGTTTTACATGTTTGCATATATGTTTTTAAATTTTATGTACATATCCACATTTTATGTCTTGATTTTGCATGTAATGTATGGACACAATTTATAACTTGATAAATAAATTATGGACATTATTTACAAAGTTTTGTTAAAATTTAAATGTCTAGATTGAATGTATTTAATTTTTTACTTTTAAATGTTTTTAAATTAAATTAAATTTTCATTTTATAGATTAAATGTATGCAATTTTATTTTTAAATGTAGATTTTCATACACATATTTCATATCATGGATGATTAGGGTTCTGATCACTCAAATCCTAATCCTATTGATATACATGATGCTAGGAGTGATTTGTATGCGAGTACTCTTGATAGACTGAATAATGCTATGACACATTTGGACCAGACCATCCTTAACACACCAAACTTGTCTAATAGAGACAGGTTGGTGCCTATACGAGATGAATTTAGCCATATGATAGAGACTATCAAATCATATAACCCATATGATGAGGTTAGTATTGAGGATTTTTCTATGTCACTCTCTAGTAGTGTTACTGGGACTGTGAAATGGCTAGTAGTTAATAGGGTCATTTCATTAGATATGGTGCATATGATGTTTCCACACTATATTGGGCATGATAGAGTTCGAGGCTATCTTATGACTAGGTGCACAAATCTAGTTGTCCGGCCACTTATTTACCCTAAGTGGTTGGCAACACATCATCAATGGCCTCATAATGATGAGTTGCCATTATATTTTGTAAACAATTATATGCACATGTTCATTTACATGTTTCTATTGATTACATATCTATCTCTAGACATGCTAGATAGGGAAGAGGGAGGTTTTCAGATAAACCTCAATATAGGTGTCCTGATCTACCACCGCCCATTGGTAAGAGGGTATTAGTCGGTCCCAACCTTTTGGTACTTCCCAAAAGGTTGAATCTAGGATTAGCAGTTGAGCCATCACTTACACCATCCAGAAAGGTCTTTTTTTTAGAGTTTAGGTACTATTTCTAAAGGTTGGCCATTTGGTGTTTGACCATGTTAGTAGATACATCTTGTGCCCATGCACCAACATTCCTTTAGTTAATGCCACTTCCAAGAGTTATGATCATTTCATTTGTGCTAACATAGTTTCACCATGTGATGTGGCATAGACTACTGGAGAGGATGCAATTCGTACATTGAGTACATGCCTCACACAAGATCTATTAGATGCATATGAGTTTATCATTGCAGAGTATGGGATCCCTCTTGATGTTGTGGCCACACATGTCAGGCACAATATTGATTGGCGAGCTACACATAGTCAAATAGCCACATAGGACGTAGGGGGAGATCAGGTTACTCCAGGAAGTCACTCTACAACACCTTCACAATAGATTCCACTGCAGGTTGATACTGTTAGTCCACATTTTCCACTAGGATCATTTAATGGACTTCTATTGGATGATGTTGTAATGACCCTTAATTCATAGATGACCTTAGTGGGATTGGGAGGGTCATCCATAGTGCTACACAGGTTGTTGATGAAGAGGTATATATATAATTTTTTGTATTTAATCTAGTGTAAATTTGTTATAAATTATAAAATTTAGTTGTACTCTACAATGTACATAAAATTGATCATGTGTGTTGACTCTTAAAATCAATCCAACATCAGGGCCCGACTAGAGAAGTGGCACTTGACACTTTGCACCAGACACATGATGCAGTTGAGGGACATGAGGTAAAGGTTTTTAGATAAAATTTGAACAAGTACTAGATTTCATATTTTTTTAATATATAATCATAGAGATAATTTTAGGGTGCAAGGATCTACACATGAGTTAGATATTCATAGATAGTTGGGATCTGCACAGGGTTCAAGACAAAGCTCAGGACAAGGCTCAACACATGATTTTAGTCATGGGTTGAGTGAGGCTCAATCCACCCATAGGAGGAATCCAATATATTGTGAGACTATTTGTTTGTTATTTAAATCACATCTATACACTATGTGGCATGTCTTTATATCATGCATACTTACATTTACATGTTTAGTTATAGCTTGTTATGTTTTGTTTGCTATTTGTCATGATCTATACACTATATGTAGCATGTCCAACAATTCTTTATATACCATACATATGCACATTTAGATGTTTCTAGTTATAGAGTTATGCTTCTACAATTGAGTTTTTATTTGATTATATATATATATATATATATATATATATATATATATAGTTTATGTATGTTCCAATATAATTTATGATATATCAAAATATACAAATTGATTTAAAATTAATTTGACATGTACAATTTAAGAAAGTAAAATAGATATTTAAAATTTAAAATTTTCAATTATGCCAAAAATGAAATTTGAATATTGATCAATTTCTTTCAATATAATCTATTAACATGTATATATATGTTATGCTTGTTATATATATATATATATATATATATATATATATATATAAACAATTTAAGAAAGTAAACTAGATATTTGAAATTTAAATTTTTTAACTATGCCAAAAATGAAATTTGAATATTGATCAATTTCTTTCAATATTATCTATTAACATGTATATATATGTTGTGCTTGTTATATATATATATATCTTTTAATATCTTGTAATATATAGTTGAAAATTAAATATCTCTTCATTAATTTGTCCTAATTGAATAATATCATGTCATAAATGTTATTGCCCTTGTTATCTAAATATTTACAATATTAATAGTCCAAGTCAAAACAAAATTTGTAACTTAAATACTCCTCCTTACATAACTTATAACTTCACCAAATAAATAGTATAAATTTTGAATATTAGTATAAAATTGAGAGATGCTAACTAAATATTTTAAGTGGTTAGTTTAATCAATATAAACACACCTTTGTATTTATTATAAATATGGGATACAAGAATGCTATAATTACAAGTGTAAGATACATTAAAAAATTGAAATTAATGCATGAAACTAAAGTGTATTGAGAAAATTTATTGTAATTCAAACTTCTCTTAATCTAATTGTACTAAAAAGTATCTAAGCTAACAGTAAAAACTTACATGATTATATTGTAGAGATTGAAAATTTATATGTTTGTTCTTATATATTTTTATGCTTTTTAATATAAAAATAGTTACTCCCAAGTTGGTTGATAATAGAAATAATAGCATAAATACACTTGGCCACAAGGTAAAAAAAAGTAATGAAAAATAGAATCAATGACTGAACAAATGGCCATAACAGTAAAAAGTATTTATTTGAAGTTTATCTTAATATATAACTTTGATAATATTTGAATGCATTCCTATAATACCATTTAATTAATTCAAAGATCTAAAAGTGAACAAGATGAATCTAGTATACATGATGTATTTAGAGAGTTTTCAAATACACTATGAGATCTAGTTTTACTTGAGTATAGCATGTAAGATCCAAGTGAACATCATCAAAGAGACCAATACAAGTAACACAAAGGAGAGGCATCCAAGTAGTTTGAGGACCCTTGGAAGATGAATTATTTTCGTCCTTCCTTGTTACATGTATAATTTGTTGCTCATAAAGCCCCCCTTTAGGCATGTAAATATGGACAATCTCTTATAAATTGTAGGTTGTGCCACTTGTGCTTCTTTTGGCCTTGTAGATTCTTAAAGTTTTGCTTTATAATACAAGCCTACATATAATTCATTTTGGTGCTAATCATTGTAAGCCCTTTAGAAATTATAAATTATTGCATATTTTCTTTATTTTCTTGCCATTATTCTTCCTTATGAAATTTATAAAAAAAACAAGCAAATAATTCTTACACAAGTATATAGAGGTTCCTTAGTTATGTTTATAAAATTATTTATAGTATAATGACTTAATTCTAATAAAAGCATGTACAAATCTCAAGAAATTGTAACCTCTTCACTATTGTGAACATATTTAATACATTGATGCAACATAAATGACATTGCTTGACATGTAAATCCTTACAAGGATTTGCTAATTAATACAACTAGTCTAGGATCAAAGAGCTTCAATGAAAGCATAAAGAGACCAAAAATTGAGAGAATAAATACATTCTATCTATAAATAGAAATATGTTCTTGATGATAAGAGATACATGTAATTTACATATATTTAACTTAACTCTTGGTACATATCATCTGGATCCTCTCTATCCCTTATTATCTTTAAAATCTTTTCATGGTCTTCAATACTCAACTTCCATTTTTGTTGGATATGTCCTATTTTTCGTAAAGTTTCCAAATTTAACCGTGTTGCTATAACTAAGTGACTATAATGTAGAACCTTTTGTCTTGGCAAATAATCAACAAATATAATACGACTTTTATATCTATCTTCATTTGTTGATAATAAGTACCTTCAACAACAACTAATCTAGTGGGATACTCTTGTCCATCACCATCTATCACAGATTCTATCAACTTGCATTTTGGTCGTGTGAATCTGAGTAGATAGTAATCTACACCTTTGATATTGTTAGGATCTGCAATCACAACAAAGATGTCTCCTACAATAAATGCACAGATTCAAAAGTCAATTCAAACATACTTAGTTACTTAGCTAATTTTAGTAAAATTTAGTTACGTAGACAAAGTCAATTTCACTAAAATAATCAATAAACATGTAAATAAAATTCACTTGCAACAACTAGATCAGATATACTTTTAAAATTAGTTGAATATAAAGGATCATGGAGATCTATATTATCATTATCTTCATAAGGAGACATTGAAACTAATTGTTTCATTTCCCATTCTAAAACATATCCATAAATAATACATTGACATTGTAAAGCATTTACATTGTTCTCAATGCAATCAACACAAAACATGAGTTTTCTCTCATTTGGAATGCAAGTGGCTAGCTATGTCCAATAGTTATCACTTGATGAAGTCTTCTAATACAAACATTTTTTTTACAATTATAAGGATTTGAGCGATCGATATCTACAATCATAGACATTTAAATTTGTATTCAAAACATGTACATGTACTAATCATAAAAAAATGTCTACAAAAATCATGTGCTCTACAAATATTAAAATTTGATATGTTTTAAATACCTTTGACTTCCAAAAAATAGAATTTGGTAGTTATTGCAAATTTTCCTTCACAAGCCCAAAGTATGTCTTGTACCATTCAACAATTTCATTTGCACCATGTATGGTGTTATCGGCAAGCATGTTGGTGAATTGAATACTTCACACATGCACTAGCTCCGCCATGCTCGCCTTTTTTATGTCCACTTTCGAAGAAATTCCACACAAATTTTATACTATTTCTGGCATGTTGTTGACTTAAGCAATAAAATGCTTTTTGAAATTTTAATTGTGCTATAAAGTAAACAAATGAACATTAAAATCATTAGATTAAATAAATGTTATCAATAAATAAATTAAATTGTTTAAAAGTTACAAATAATATAAAATTTGAAAGAAAAAAAACTCAACACTAACCAACACATCCATCTGACCAAATCTAGTGAGTTGAAGCATGTATGCCATGTTGTCTCAATTCATCAAAAACATTCCAAAACAATGGGTTACATAGCATCTATCATGACCAGTATCATCACTGATATAAAAATGAACCTTTTGATGATATTTCATTCATGTGGGCTACTTTGTACACCATACACCCTTGAGATGGTTTAATAGTTTCAATCTAGAAACATAGGAGAAGTTTAAATGTGCCTCATAGCATACTCTTTCTCAAGATGGTTTAACTTAAGTAATAATTTCTAATCACAAGGTTATCTAGGTTTCCACTTTTTTTGGTTCACCCATTTCTTTGGTTTTGTATTACAATAAGACATGAAAAACTCTATTTCCACAAGTAAATCTATATCCATGTTGCATCCTTGTCACTTCAATATCGTAATGATATTAACTCACCAAAATCTCCATTCATAAAAATAGTGATTATATGCTTCCATAAGCAAGGATATATTAATGGGTCTATCATAATCTTCAAGATAGATATTCACTTAAGACTTAATCAATCTTTCTCTTTGATAAGTTTAAGTCTACACTATTATTATTGACCTTAATAAGGAATAGGTTATGCTCTCACAAATAACTTCTTTAGAGTAAAATGATAATACTTATCATTATTAAAAATACTTGTTTAAATCGATAACACTAACTTTATATGTTTCCAAAGATGTCATTTTATTTTAGTTAACTCTAAATAAATGAGTAACTTATCATAGAATATTTTGTTTCATCCTAGAGTAAATTAACAATTCTATCATGATGTGGTTTCACATATGATGTGATATCACCTCTTGGTGTTTTATTAATACCCATATCATATCTTCATTTCTAAGATAAGAGATCAGCTATCACATAATCTTTGATAGATCACAATAATTTTTATACTTATAAACTTGGAAATGAGAACATATCTCTATCTCAACTCCCACAAGTTTACATCTAGGTTAATATTAGAGTCTTCAACAACTTTAATCTCAACTCTTATATACATATGTTATTAAAAAATCTTGTCATCCATAGATAAGAATGTATAATAATATAACCTAAATATAATGTCCTCTGATCTTCTCTAGACCGCTTAAGCATTATTCAACTTCATGTTTCTCATAAAACATAGAACACGAGTTTATCTCTATCCTGTAAGGTCTATAATGATTTCTATGATTATCCAAGGTATCCTTCTACTAAGTTTGAACTTTTAACCTTAATAGGTTTGGGCTTTCACTTAATAATATAAGTATAATAACTCCAACCTCTTGGTCCTTTTAGGTCCATTGACTCTTATTATAGACTACGTTGTGAATTTATATCAAACCTCCTTGATTATAATGATATTGCTATCATAGATGCATATATGATAATATATCACTAACCTTAGATGCTTGTTAGTGATATCAATATCTTTTCGATATCCTCTACAATAAAGAATAACTATCACAAAATCTTATAATAGAAACTATAGAAACACTTGAGATATAGATCCATGGTGCAGGGGCACTTTTAGGTAATATGGTCAAACTTTGATTTTTGTCTTGATTTGATATGTTTGATGTCAATAAGGTCATTTGAGACCATTATATGTCCTTTAGGACCAATTTTGATGTTTTGGTGCAATTTGGTCAAAAAATGCAAAAGGTGCTAAATTGTTGTCAATATTATCAAGGTTGCCATGACAACTTTTTGAAAATGTTGTAAAAGGTAGTTGTGCGTCAGTTGGTGTTGTACAATTGATTGTAGGGGCATAAATAAGTCTTATAAACATGATCCCCAAGGTTGGGGAGAAGTTGGAATGAAAGAAACTTAGTTTTGCACACTTTCTAACTGCATTTTCTTGAAAATAGACTATATTTCATGTTTTGTATGGACTGGTACGATGTGTACAACCCTAAAAATGACTAGGAAAGTTGGAGGGTGATCATACCTTTCAAATGCAACTAGTTTGAGTAATTTTTGTTAAGATTTGTGCATTTTACAACTATTTTTGTGAAAATAGTCATAAACCCTACATAGGGTTTCAATGAACAAATAAAAATGTTTTGACAAGGTTTCCACCATTGAAATTTCATGATATTTGGTGGAAACCTCTGTCATGGTGGTGTTCAAATTCCTACAAAAGTACATCACCATTTGTATGTGTATGAGAGTTCTTGGGGTCTGTGTCAATAATCTGCCTGTGACAATCTTGTAAAGTAGGTTTATTGAAGTCATTGATGGATTCAATAATGGATGTTTGTGAAAGGTGATTAAATTCCTTGTAAGGAAGCAAGAGGGGTGCTAGACCATTCTCTTCATTATTTGATATTAAGCCAAAAAAGTCCTAATTGCAGTGTGTCGGTGACTGGTGTATTGTGACAGTCAAAAGTTGGTTTGGAATTTGTTTGTGAAAACCATAGCAATGTGTTGTAATGGGTTGAATGGGACAAGTTCTCTATGCCCTCTATTGTATTTCTCACTTGTATGTCACTGCTCATAATATTGAGGGTTCAAGAACATAATATGTGTTGTCATTCTCATTGGAACAAGAACCTTGAGTGTAGGCTTAAAAGGTTAGTCAAGTGTTGGCTTGGGCTTGTGTAAGAAATCACAGGAAAGTGTTCAAAGAGATGGTATGTGTTAGAGTACTTTACCAAGTGAAGTGTCCCTTGTTACATGTCATTGTTTAGTGTCTTAAGGATTTCAAGTGATAGCAAAGTATTGCTGTCCCTATGAGGTGAGGACCATTGTTGAAGACTTCCAAGTTAGTCAAAATGATTTATTGATTACCCCCGCTCTGCATCAATCCATCTCTAACTAATCTCACTAGTTTTAGTTGTAAGACTACAACAGATATCTAAATAAGTTTTGGTTCTACATTCTACAGTATAGTTCACAAGTTATGGGTTTACTACAGTGACTACATCATATGCTTGCTCGTATATAAAAGAGTAAAAGACACTATCTACAGACAGGGGTCCATAATAATGATAAACCAAATCTTTTAGGTGAATAGGGTGTCTACCAAAAGACATGTTTGCTAACTATTTATGCAATGAATCCACTGACATAGTGGTGGCTCTCCATCCCCAAAATACTGTGTTTTATTAGAATAACAAAATTTACTATCAGTTTGAAGGCATCAAACCATAGAGAATAGGTATTCATAAAAAAATATCCTATTGTTATACTAAGCTACTTAACATCTATAACTATCTAACATGATTTTGGCTCATGAGTCTATTGCACTTAGAGTGCTACTTCGAATTAAAACAAAAGGATATAACTTTAACCCAACATTCTATAGTTTCATAGCCCCTATTTATCTATTCTCATAATTGGCATGACTCTAAATAAATATTCATAGAATCTTCCATGCAAGATAATAAGAGACAGAATTATTGCAAAGAAATAATGAAATATATGTCTTGGAAGTATGACCTCCTACCTCTTACATTAACTCCTTCCACTCATTGTGAAATAAGCTCACAATTCACACTTGTTAACAGTGCATGCTGAGTACGTTTCCTTGCAAATGATATCATAGTCTGCACCATTATGAATACTTCTTGCTAATGATATCATAGTCCTCACTATGATTGCTCTTTACAAAAGATATCACCGTCCACACCATTCTGAATAATTCTAGGGAAAACTTGCACAGTCCACACTATTATCCAAAATTGATCTTTCTTGTTCGCCCACACTTTAATCCACTCCATAGTAGTTTTATCTCCACACGACTTCTCTGTAATGGTATAGCCTTTTTAAAGTCTTTCCCTCTCCACACCATGGAGTTCTAGGAAGAAAATGTGCCTATTAAAGATTCCACACAAGCACATAGACTAGTGGAGATAATGGTCTTAAAGACCACTCCACAATATGGTTTCAAAGCTCCTCCTTCATCTCTAAATTAGTTAAGGAGTCAAGCCAACATAACCAAGAGAGTGGTTTGCAATAAATTAAGATCTCTATTAAGTATTCTTTAAATCAAATACATAGAAAGAGTCTAAACTTTAAACTATATTTAAATAGATAAAAATATATATAAATATATAAGAAACAACATACTATGTACGCATACAATGTATACTCATGTTGCTTTAAGCATTTGGTGAGATATGAGATTGGGGCTGAGGTGTTCTCCCCCTCTCTCTATCTTGCCAAAATAGACGAAAATAACATGCTATGATCCCAATCGGGTATTCAAATAGTAAAATAGTTTAGCTATTGTCGACTATTTCTAGTTAGTGGTCATATATTGACCTAACTTGATTTTTTTGATAAAACCTATACATAATAGTTTAAATTGACAATTGTCTATTCGAAACCAACTTAAACTATTTAGTCAAATAGAACTTACCAATTGTTAAAAAATGAAGCCAACACTACTCAAACGGAAATCTTATTACAATATGTAAATGATCTCAAATAGTATAATATAAATGAAGATTTCATTTAGAAATTAAATTAGAACATAGGAACAAACACCATAGAAGAATGGCACAATATATAAAGTGGAGAAAACCATTTTGGGTAAAAAACTCCACCAAGAAAAGAGACTGAATTTGTATGATCTTAAAAAACTAAATAACATAATACATGCACTTCTTTCTTCTCTCCAACCTTCACTCCGGTAGCACCTGTGTACAAAAATATTTCATACTAAAAACATTTGCATGGTGATATTCTTATAGAAGTATTTTCTTTCCAATCGAGGCATCCACTTTCTCTCTCATGAGAATCTCCAACATGCAAACAATAAATGCCAACTTACAAGCTCATGCCACTTGTCCAAAATTAGCCATGCAAAGTTGGGTGCCCAAGTCTAAATAAGGTCTTTTATAGCATCTTATGATGCATCATAACCATCATAGATTCCTCTATAAAGTATCTTCCCAATATGGGCACCTAGGGCTAAACATAGCAACTTACACCTATTAAATATCTGTCATATGTCATCATAGTGTCATAGAATCTTATGACAACTTGCAACTGTCATAGATTCTCTTACATGCACTCACCAAACATTATGACGTGTGTCATACATGTTAAAAATAGAAGATTCTCCCAAGGTGGTGCCTACACTCATTTACTCACGATGTTTACAATTGCCAATCATAAATGTCACTCCATAATTACCACTGGTAAGTCTGAAATTACCACTATCAGTGAAACTACCTCATTCCCTTATAGGTAAATACAAATTACAAATAATAAAATGGAATAAATACAATATTAGGATTTACAAGGTTAATGGCACCTTATACCAAAACAAATCACATTGGCGGTTCACTAAAACTATAAAGGCACAAGACTTAAATGGCAACCAATCTGTTCTTTCCATATGTCTATTCTCTTCTCTCCGATGATGCTCTCCCTCTCTTTCTTAGAGGGTAGAAACCTAAACTTGGATATAACTTGCAATCACCAAATTGTATTAGTGTATCATTAGTTAATCCATAAACCTTATGAATAAATAATCATGACATCAAATAATCACATGTCAATTCTAATCATATAAACATAAACTCATGATATCATTGATTTTTCCTAACATTTTCACTAAACGTCAAATCATTAAATCATGCATAATCATCTACTAATTACATGCGAGTAAAAAAGTAAAACATAGTCAGAATTTGGGATGTGACAAGGGAGAATATGTGCCTTGGTCTAGGTAGCTTATCTATGGGATAGTGTGTTGAGTTTGATGTTGTTCTTTCACATTTTCAAATGATAGGAATTAATTCTTAGCTTAGGATGATTGTACAAGGCACTATTAGTACTAGAAATCCATACTTAATTCATATATTGAGACATTCACCCTCTTATGTTGTTCCCCCAGCTTAGTCCCCATTATTGTTGCTTTCTCCAACTAGTGTTGTATCATTCAATATCAATATGTCCACAATCCATGTTGCCCTCCAAATACAATTAAAAGGGATGAACCCACTTGAAGGGCAAGCATTAGTGACATTTCAAGAGAGCAGGTATTTTGTTCAATACATTTTAATTGATGAAATGAAATTCATCGATCCGAGGCTTTATTCTTGTGTTTATATATTTTCGTGTGAAGCATTTCCAATGTGCAACCAAGTTCCCTTTGGAGGTCATTTTGTTATCCTTGTTGGTGATTTTGGTTAATTGCCACCTATCAAGGACATTCCACTTTATGTAGGCAATTTATAAAGGGCAGCCTTATGGTATGCCTTTTAAATGATTGTTATGTTTAATGATATCTTCCATCAAGAAAGCAGTGGCCAGGCATAGATTCAATTTTGATAGCTTTTAACTAATCTTAGAAATGTGAATCCATACATATTTGACTAGGAACTACTTATGTCATGGACTGATACTTTTCTTATACTTGATGACCCTATTTCATTCCACTCCTCCATACATTTGTTTCCAACAAATACCTTGGTTTGTCAACATAAGAAACATATGTTAAGGTCATTGGGGATGCTAATTGCAAGTGTAATGCTGAACAAACAAGGGCGAGACCTAATACAAACCTCAAGGATGATCAGTTACCTTCCATAGTTCTTTTGTACATTGGCCAATGAGATATGCTCACTTCAAATCTATGGGTTGTCATTGGACTTGTCAATGGGGCATTGGGAACTATTATATCTATTGTCTACCTAAATGGTAGCATCCCTCCTGGGCTACTGAACTTCATCATGGTTAGGTTTGATAACTATGCAGGGCCACCTTTGGAATCATGTGACTTGTGCCTTGTGTTAGTTGCTCCCATGACTCATGGTTCTCGCCAGTAGCTCCCCTTCAAGATGGTATGGGCTTTGACCATCCATAAATCCTAGGATCTTACACTTGACAAGCTCACCATAGACATTAGTGTTGCAAGTATGAGGTGAACCAGTGTTGTCATTGATGTCAACATACTCATATTGCATTGACAAGAAGGATTGGATGAGTTGTGTTCTGAGGATATTGAGAAAATTAGCCTCAGTCAGGAACAGTGAAGAACAGTGATGAGAAGAAGGCAAATGTATTGTATAGGTTGAGAACTGGAGGATGCGGATTAAAGGGTTTGTAGATATGTGTCCTAAGATGTTTCAGTTAAGATTTCAGAGGTCCGCATGAAGATCTGAAGAAATTATGGCTGTCTGTGTGGAACCGGTCCCGGCAAGTGTTCAGAGGTGACAGAGGATCACAGAAAGGTCCGGTGAGGTCCGGAATTGTATAATCCTAATCTATGGATTGGAAGGAGTGTTTGGGATGTCATTGTGATGTGTCATCTCAAGTTGTGTATGATTTTGAGGTCCAGAAGTGCCTTTTGCATTGTGACAGTGGTGACAGACTATGTTCTTGAAGTTCCGGATGAGGAAGAGAAGAGATTCCAGTAAGTAGAGAAAGTGCGGATGTACCTGGTCATTCAGGCAGGCTTGTGAAGGTTCTTGGATCATGTTGAGGTTGTGTTGTTGGTCTGCATTGATGGTAGAGCCCGGAATTGAAGATATTCTTCCGGATGAAGTTCTTGTTCCGACTAGCCGACCGGATGAGTTGTTCATCCTGCGAATGTTCTTATGGTGGCCGACCAGATGTGTTATTCATCTTGTGGATACTCTTATGGTTGATTTCCGACTTAGATGATTGTTCCTAAGTCGATGTCTTGTATAAATAAAGGTTTGTGAGTTCATTTCGAAGTGTGGATTGTGTGGATGAGTGGTGTATAGCGAAGAGAAGTGCGAAGGGCAGAGCAGAGACTTTTGGGCTTAAATGGAACTGATCTAGACATGGTAGAGATGTCATTTCTCCAGTTCAAGATTGTGATTCTTATCACTTTGTAGACAGTGTGTCTCCTTGTAGGCAGTGAGCCTCTTTGTGAGCAGTGTGCTCGGGCAGTGAGCCCTAATTGGCATGTGCCATTCATTTTTCTTATTCTTCTAACAGAGAATAATCCTTGGGTTAATCACCCCGTGATTTTTCCCTTAACTGGGTTTTCCACGTCAAAATTTTGGTGTTTAATGTGTTAATGTTTATCTGCTCCTGTGTTTATGCATTATGCTTTCATGGATGGTTAATTGATATACTGTTAACTGACAAAGAAGAATCAAGTATTTAAAGTAGAGAAAGTTTTTTTTACAACTGATTCACCCCCCCTCTCAGTTGTATGCCCTAGATCCAACAATTGGTATCAGAGCCAAGTTCCTCTGAAAGGAACTTAACCGCTTGAGGAGATCCAGGATGTCGTCATACAAGAAGGATAGTCTGAAGTTTGATGGAAACAACTTCACCCTCTGGAAAGGTCGCATGAAATGTCACTTGGAATGTATGGGAAAAGCATACTTGGCCATGGTCTCAAAACCATATGTACCTCCACAAGGTGGTCTGACAACTCTGAATGAAATCACAGATGCTGAAAACAATCTGCGGACCAAGGAAGCTCTGCTAAGTGCATTGAACGACTCAGATCTCTCAAATGTTATTGACCTACCAACTGCATATGAGATCCTGACTAAATTGGAACTTCTGTATGAAGGAGATGAGTTTGTCAAGAGTGCAAGGTTGCAAAGTCTGAAAGGAAAATTTGAAAGATTGAAGATGAGAGATGATGAAAACATCACTACCTTTATGCCAAGAGTGAATGAGCTGGTATGTGGAATTAGAAATGCTGGTGGAACTCTGGATGAAAATGAGATTGTTTGCAAAATCCTCAGATCCCTTCCTACTGCCTACAAAATCAAGGTTGCTGCCATTGATGAATTCAGAGCCCACACAACTGTCACAAGAGAACAATTGGCTGGCAAACTAGCTGCATTTGAAATGACCAAGTTTGGAGATGATCCTCCCAAGACTGAATCTGCTTTCAAAGCCAGTTCCTATGTGAAAGGCAAACAGAGATTTGATCCGGGTGAAAACTCTTCAAGGAAGATGTCATGGTATGATCAAGCAAGAAGAGACATGGAAGAAGAAGAAGCAGAAACAGCTCAACTTGAAGCCCTCATTGCAAAGAGACTACCAAGAGGATCCGGTAAGTATGAAGGAAAACTACCCTTTAAGTGCTTCAACTGCAATAAGATTGGTCATTTTGCTTCAAGATGTCCAGAAAGATCTGCAAGGTCTAATACTAACAGACAAAGGTTTCAAAAGAACTGCTATTATGTTCATGAAGAAGATGACAATGAAGGAGTAACAGATGATGAATAAGAACTAGGAAGCAAATCCAGAAATGAATGGGTGTTTATTGCCATCAAGGAAGAAGATTCAATATCCTTTGAATCTGTCAATCACAAGGTTGTGGAAAGAGCTTTGGCTACTCAAGTGGAAGAAAAGGATGATTGGGTTATTGACAGTGGATGTTCTCACCATATGACTGGTGACAAGAATAAGTTCTTGGATTTGGAAAGGTATGAAGGAGGAATGGTAAAGTTTGGTGACAATTCTGCTAGCAGAATCAGAGGTAAGGGAACTATTTCCTCTGATGGAAAGAGCAAAACAGGTAATGTACTATATGTTGAAGGATTGAAGCACAATCTTCTCAGTGTTGGTCAGTTAGTGGACAAAGGCTATGATCTCCGGTTCAAGAATGGAAAATGCAGAATCTTTACAAGCTCCGGAACTGAAATTGCATCCGGTACTCAAACAAAAGGTAATATCTTTCATCTGGTTGGTTCAAATAAAAGTTGTCTGTTTGTTCAAGTTGATCAGAGTTGGTTATGGAATAGAAGAATGTGTCATGTAAATTTTGATAACATCATCAAGATAAGCAATATTCAGGCTGTAAGAGATCTTCCAAAATTGATGAAACCTACAAATAGTTTGTGCAAAGAATGTCAGCTAGGTAAACAGAGCAGAGTCTCCTTCAAAAGCAAAGATCAGTCCTCTACCGGATTATTGGAACTAGTACATACTGATCTCTGTGGTCCGACAAGGATCAAGAGTTTGCAAGGTGATAGATATTTCATGTTGCTAATTGATGACCATTCCCGGATGATGTGGGTTACCTTCGTAAAGGAGAAATTAGAAGCCTTTGAGAAATTCAAAATCTTCAAAGCTATGGTAGAGAATCAAATCAGATTGAAACTGAAATGTCTAAGGTCTGATAGAGGTGGTGAATTTACATTTGGTGAGTTCATTGACTTTTGTGAGAAGTAGGGTATAAGAAGACAGTTGTCTGCTCCTAGGACTCCATAGCAGAATGGAGTAGTTGAGAGAAAGAACCGGACCATCCAGGAAGCTGCCAGGACAATGATGTTGGAAGCAAATGTTCCTCAAATATTTTGGAAAGAAGCTATCAGCACTGCAGTTTACACTCTCAATCGAGTTCAAATCAGAAACAACACCGGTAAGACCCCTTATGAACTCTAGTTTGGCATCACTCCTACTGTGAAATATTTCAGAGTATTTGGTAGCAAGTGTTATATTAAAAGAGATGAAGATCTAGGAAAGTTTGATGCTAGAAGTGATGAAAGAATTTTCTTGGGTTACTCCACTCAAAGCAAAGCATACCGATGTTACAATAAGAGATTAAGGAAGATGATAGAAAGCACTAATGTGAAAGTTGATGAAGGAATTGAGAAGCCCTCAAGATTTTATGAGTTTGATGAAGATGACCAAGATGGTGTTCAGGTTCAAGGAACTCAATCCTCTCCGGTAAGTCAAAGTTAGCCTGATCTGGTAAATCAGGAAGAAGAGATAGGTCTGAATGAGCCTGATCAAGAAGCAGTAGTGCAGGATACTCCCAAAATTCTAAGGTATGTAATACAGAACCACTCTGAAGATCAAATCATAGGTGACAGAAACAAAAGTGTGCAAACTAGAAGGAATGTTGCTCAAAATCAGGATGAATGTTGTCTGATTTCAAAGATTGAACCTAAAACAATAAAAGAAGCTTGCAATGATGAAAACTGGACCAAAGCAATGAAAGACGAATTGATGCAAATTGAGAAAAATCATACTTGGGATCTTGTTCCCAGACCAAGAGATAAGAATGTGATTGGAACCAAATGGGTCTTCCGGAACAAACTGAATGAAGCTGGTGAAGTAATTAGAAACAAAGCCAGGTTGGTCTGCAAAGGTTACTCTCAAATAGAAGGAATTGATTTTGAAGAAACCTTTGCTCCAGTGGCAAGAATTGAAGTAGTCAGATTATTCCTTGCATTTGTTGCCTTTAAAGACTTCAAGGTATATCAGATGGATGTCAAGTCTGCCTTCCTAAATGGTGATCTGAAAGAAGAAGTTTACATTGAACAACCGGATGGATTTCAATTGTCTGATAATGATGATATGGTCTGCAAGTTGAAGAAAGCTTTGTATGGATTGAAGCAAGCCTCAAGAGCATGGTATGAAAGGTTAGATGAGCATCTTGTGCAGATTGGATTCAACAAAGGTACTGCTGATAGTAACTTATATTTCAAAATTGATCATGAAAACATTTTGATTGTTAAAGTATTTGTGGATGATATCATTTTTGGAGGAAGAGATAGTATGTGCAAAACTTTTGCAAATCAGATGAAAAGTGAGTTTGAAATGTCTATGCTTGGTGAAATGAATTTCTTCTTGGGTCTGCAAATTACTCAAACAAAGAAAGGGATCTTCATTTCTCAGACCAAATATGTAAAAGAATTATTAAGGAAATTTGGTATGGAAGATTCAAAACCAATGAACACTCCTATGGCAACCGGATGTAAGTTGAGCAAAGATGATGACTCTCCAAAGGCAGATCAGACAAAGTATAGATCAATGATTGGTGGATTGTTGTATCTCACTCAGACTAGACCAGATATAATGCAGGTTGTTGGCCTTGTGGCAAGATTCCAGGCTGATCCTAGAGAATCTCATGTTATGGCAATCAAAAGAATTTTTAGGTACTTAAAAGGAACAGTTGAGTATGGTCTATGGTACCCTAGAGATCTAGATTTCTCTCTTCATGCTTACACAGATGTAGATTGGGCAGGAGATGTGGATGACAGGAAGAGCACCAGTGGTGGAGCATTCTTTTTGGGGAAGAGATTGGTTTTCTGGCTAAGCAAGAAATAAGATGCAATATCTCTGTCTACAACTGAAGCAGAATACATTGCAGCAGCAGGTAGTTGCACTCAAATCTTATGGATGAAGCAGATGCTAAGAGACATTAAAGTTGAATATAAGGAGCCTATCACAATCTTCTGTGATAATTCAAGTGCAATTAATATTTCTAAGAATCCGGTATTGCATTCTAAGACTAAGCACATATCTATCAAGTTTCACTTTTTGAGAGAACAAGTGAACAAGGAAGAAGTCAGATTGGAGTATGTTCCTTCCAAGGATCAGATTGCAGATATCTTTACTAAACCTCTTCCCAAGGACTCTTTTGAATATCTCTGGGAGAAGTTAGGGGTCATGGCCCCTCCGTTAATGAACTAGGATGCACTGATGTACATCAGTCCGGTGTATATCACAGTCATATCTTGTGATCCGGATTGATGATGGGGAGCTGCTACTAAGGGGGAGTAGCTGGTATGATTCTGATGTGTTAGAATTGCAAGTATGGGCCCTTTGCCATTGATGTCAAAGGGGGAGAGAAGACATGTGAAAAACAAGTGGCTGATGATCAAAAGGGGAGCAGTAAATGAGGAGAAGACATGTTGCTGATAGGGGGAGATGTGACAGAAAGGAGAAGTTCTTGTCTTGATGGTTTTTCACATCATATGTTGCCATCAAGGACAAAGGGGGAGATTGTTACAAGTATGAGGTGAACCAGTGTTGTCATTGATGTCAACATACTCATATTGCATTGACAAGAAGGATTGGATGAGTTGTGTGCTGAGGATATTGAGAAAATTAGCCTCAATCAGGAACAGTGAAGAACAGTGATGAGAAGAAGGCAAATGTATTGTATAGGTTGAGAACCAAAGGATGTGGATTAAAGGGTTTGTAGATATGTGTCCTGACATGTTTCAATTAAGATTTCAGAGGTCCGCATGAAGATCTGAAGAAATTATGGCTGTCTGTGTGGAACCGGTTCCGGCAAGTGTTCAGAGGTGACAGAGGATCACAGAAAGGTCCGGTGAGGTCTAGAATTGTATAATCCTAATCTACAGATTGGAAGGAGTGTTTGGGATGTCATTGTGATGTTTCATCTCGAGTTGTGTATGATTTTGAGGTCCGGAAGTGCCTTTTGCATTGTGACAGTGGCGACAGACTGTGTTCTTGAAGTTCCGGATGAGGAAGAGAAGAGATTCCAGTAAGTAGAGAAAGTGCGGATGTACTTGGTCATTCAAGTAGGCTTGTGAAGGTTCTTGGATCATGTTGAGGTTGTGTTGTTGGTCCGCATTGATGGTAGAGCCCAGAATTGAAGATATTCTTCCGGATGAAGTTCTTGTTCCGACTAGCCGACAGGATGAGTTGTTCATCCTGCGAATGTTCTTATGGTGGCAGACTGGATGTGTTATTCATCTTGCGGATACTCTTATGGTTGATTTCCGACTTAGATGATTGTTCCTAAGTCAATGTCTTGTATAAATAAAGGTTTGTGAGTTCATTTCGAAGTGTGGATTGTGTGGATGAGTGGTGTATAGCGAAGAGAAGTGCGAAGGGCAGAGCAGAGACTTTTGGGCTTAAATGGAACTGATCTAGACATGGTAGAGATGTCATTTCTCCAGTTCAAGATTGTGATTCTTATCACTTTGTAGATAGTGTGTCTCCTTGTAGGCAGTGAGCCTCTTTGTGAGCAGTGTGCTCGGGCAGTGAGCCCTAATTGGCATGTGCCATTCATTTTTCTTATTCTTCTAACATAGAATAATCCTTGGGTTAATCACCCCGTGGTTTTTCCCTTAACCAGGTTTTCCACGTCAAAATCTTGGTGTTCAATGTGTTAATGTTTATCTACTCCTGTGTTTATGCATTATGCTTTCATGGATGGTTAATTGATATACTGTTAACTAACAAAGAAGAATCAAGTATTTAAAGTAGAGAAAGTTTTTTTTTACAACTGATTCACCCCCCCTCTCAGTTGTATGCCCTAGATCCAACAATTAGTCCTATATAATGTCAAGGTTTTCTCTTCACTATAGTCTCTTATTTGCTACGCTTGATAGATGTGCACATCTTTCCCAACTTTAGCTTCCAGCGATATGTTGACATGCAATACAATGCATATGTATCTCTTAGAAAAAGGGAGAAGGCTTGTCTCGTGGCTTCTAAGGCCTCACTTCCATTGTGCTTGTATCCATTTGTTTTCTCTAAAGTGCTCACCTCCAAATTGTGTACATTTCATTGTTATTGTAACCCTAATACAATATTCATTTTCTCTTACTGTTCTTCTCCACCCAAGAAAACAACACTTAAATTATAGATGTCTATTGGCATGCCCATTACAAATTTCATGTGATTTCTAGTATATTTCTTGTCTTTTATGTCGTAAATCCTTTCTCGACAATACTCTTTTTATTGTTGCATTTATGGTGGAATTGAATATCACATATGTGGTCTTATCATCTTATTTATCCACTTACCTATTTATTTATTGATTTATTCTCTCATGTTGGCTATGTAGTGAAATATTATATTACTTTTCTAAAGAACATCCTCATTGTAAAAGAGGATTACCTTAACACAGGAGTAATGTGGTTAAATGGGGTTTGACTTTAGTTTCCACACCTTCTCTACCTCCTTACCCTTTATCCACCACCCAAATTCCCTTGCCATTCTACCAGTGTACAATGATATCAAATTCTACAAAGATATTTCAAAGGGGCAAGTCATAGAATGATAAGTAATGGATATATTTGCATCATGACATGTTTGCAATTTGAAATCAAATTAGAATGATGTCTCTATCAAATTGAATCGTGACCAAATTCTATAAACTCTTTTAGGGGCATAGTAGGCCACTCAACATATTTTGCAAGGAATGCAACAAGTATTTTTCAATTAGTACAGAAGATTCAACATTCTTTTGATTGCTTGAATGAGTAGCAACTTCAAGGAGAAACATAATCTCCTATTTGTGTAGTTCATGATGTGTTTATGGGATGGGCTTGAGAAAGCATACAAAAGCATAAGATTTCTTCTATTGAGTTCAATGTGTTTGGGTCCTTTGCGGTAAATCTATTGTACTCTATGGCATGTTCTTTGTTTCACAAGGCATTGCAGAGACAAGATAAGGACAATGTTGTGCTTGGATTAGATCTACAACATCCTCACATGTTTCATAGCTAGGAGATAGTTGATGATTTCTTTGATGGAGATTCATTTAATCCCATTTTAAAAGCCCATTTTTGCACAAGCAAAGTTGATGCTGGCAAAGGTTGTGGGATTTCGCTTTCCATCTACCAATTATATTTGGTTGGAAGCTTCTTGATAATGGAGACAAACAATACGCTTGAGCCTTATATTTTTTTGTTAGCCTTGTTTGAAAATAAAAACATATGTTGGTAAAAAACAAAAAATAACCTATGATTCTTGACACGGTGAGGAATCCTTCAACATGGTAGCCTTTCCAATATATGACTTGTCATCCCGATGCTCTAATTCATTCCATCTTGTCTGCTTGATCAGCTTGTGATTTAAAATGCACAATACCATTGCCCATGAACAGTGTATGGACATCCATCAAAACATAAAGAATAAATAAATTTTGTCATCTGTAATAGTAATAATTGGCCTCATAGACATGTATGGAAAACTTTTAAAATGTGCCATAAACACTACGAACTCCCCACACAAATAGCTTTGTAATTTCCTACCTTGTTATTTAAAGATACATTATGTGGTGTGAAGGGCAACAAGATTTAGGGTAGTAGGAGACAACGTTACAGTGGCTGGCACTAAATCTCTCAGAGAATGTGTTACAATGAGACATAAAATCAAATTCTCATGAGAAAGGAATGTCAAGAATATAAGTAAAGATTTTAGTTAGAAATGAAAGTGGACAACTATAAAATGGAAATCTGATTACAATTGTAACTATTAATCTAGTGCAGAACCAAAATGGAGATAGTATGAAATCAACACAAAGAAATAATGGAATAGAAGATCAAACACATAACATAATTTTTACGTGGAGAAACTCTTTTGGGAAAAAACTCCACACAAGAAGAGATGCACCAATCTATATTAACTTCAATAGAGTTTACAATACAACACTATTAATCTCCTCTTCAGTCTTCAATATAGTAGCGCCTATAATACTCTCTCATACATAGTCATAATACAATATCCTCATAAAGGCGTTGCCTTCTGGGGCAAGATAAGCCAACAAAATCTCTATTGTCAAATCTGTGACCTAATGATGAACGGTGCAGATTTACAATGGTAATTTATATATAAAATGTGGCTTCTGGGGGCGTTGCCACACCCCCCACTAGGGGGCCATCCCCCAAGACCCCGTAGGGGGGTACCCCTTGTATACCCTCGAATAACCTACATTTGTCAAGTACCAGGATCAAACATGCAGCTAAAACAAGATCGCTACTTGGCGTATACTTTATCCCTTATGAGTGATTTATAAACAATATTAGGAGTAATTAATTACGTAGGATTTACAATGTTGATGGCACCTTAATCCTAACAATTTCTACCACCATTGTTGTTATTTTTAAGATGTTTTCTTGTGACAATTTCCATTTTGCAAGGGTCAATTTCTAGTTTCCCAACATGAGACAATTTGTCAAGTGGAAGCTCCCAAAATATATAGCCTATCGACTAGGGGAGAAAGCCCCATAATGGAGAGGGGTCCTATACTAGGTATAGGAGTTGACCAAAGTGGGGTCAGTTGTAGAGTAGTATTTACTCAAAAAATATTTTAAATATTCCTAAAACTTGAACTTTATTGCACCAAAAAAGAACAAGTCAGGGTCTAAGCATTGTTCATAGATTATTTATTTATTAATTAGTTTTTATTTAGTCAAAATAGGTGGTTGAGAGATAAGTTATACAAATCTACTTGGTAGTAAAAGCGGCTGACACACACTATACACATACCATGTTGGAAAGATCTGAAACTTATTATCTAATATTAAGCTTATATATTAAAAAGATACACTTTAATTATCCCATCTGCATATGAAGCGACCACCCATAATAAAATATTATTTTTCAAGTAGAAAATCCTAAACAAAATGCATGCCCAAGTGTCCCATCAGACAAACAGATACATCCCATAATAAAATATATTTTTCAAATATAAACTCCTTTCTAAATAAAATTCATGGTCGTGTTCCATCAAATAAGCAGATATGTCCCATATCTCCTCATCAACTAAATTTATTCAAGTGATATTTTCCCAACTACTAGTCACTTCCTCCATGAATATCTGTAGCAAGACACTTGAAGGTGTAAGTCTCACAATTCAAGCCATCAAAACAAGAGGACAAAATTTAAGACTTCAGACCAAACAAGCATTCAACCAAGTCAATCAACTCTCAAACTTATTACCAAATTCAAATTTTTTACATCCATCAAATCCATTCATTCATCTCAAATAAATCGATCCATAGAAATGAATTTGAACCAATCAAATGAAAGTACACAGATCAACAACAATTCCTATCACATATTCCTACAAATACCTCAATTTTTCAAGTTCAATTTTCCTACAGCCTTTACAAAAAATTCCTGTAGAGTTCAAATTGCACGTTGCTATCTACAATACTACAAGTTTACTCTTGTAAATGCTTATCTGTTGTATATGATGTAAATGCTGTAGCTACTATAGTGTAAGTGCTTATATGTCAGTTTTAGTTATTTTCAATTAGATAATTTTTCATTATCTTTAATTATATGTCATTTTTTCTTATATTCAATTAGCTTTTTCCTTATCATGTTATCTATTTTTAGTAACTATTAGTTTTCCATAGTTCATAACAATGAGAGATAATGTTTTGGTTTATTTATTAGGTAAGTTTATAGTTATATAGTAATAAGGTAAAATAAACTTGCTAGAAAACTCATGCCTACTAGAAAACTATCTATTTTTATTTTCTATTAAGTAAATAATTATCATTTATTTCTATTTTTAGATATATTGATAGTCAGAATGAAATACTTTGAATACAAAGTAATAGGAGGTTTTTTAAGGTTCACACGTCCAAAAGAATAATTAAATATCACATTATAAACTACAAACAGTCAAACTGTAACCACTATAAGTTCAGGGTACCTTATCATTTTTTTGTAAACATCAAATTGTCAAACTAAAATTATCAACTTCAATTCAAAAACTAATCTTATGTTCAACCATCACTATGAACTATCAAACTCAAATTACAAACTATTATTTCAATGGTAATGAAAATGGTATAAAAGTTTTATTATTTGTGAAAAATAAGTTGTAAATTTGTTTTCATTATTTGTGATATTAAAACCATTTAAATTAAATATTACTCTTTGTTGTTCACTTGCAATTCAATAATATTAAACTATCAACCTCACTACACGTGTGGTTGAGTAAACAAAATTTATTTCCCTGTCATGTACAAGCCCACATGGAACCTGAAAGTTAGGTTGCACCACTTTACAACCCTCTCTCTTAATCAACATGGATGATTATCTTCAAAGCCACAATAATGGTTGGTAGAATGTCTAGTTGAATGCTTAAGGCTCTTTGTTTTGTTAACTTTCTACTGAAAAGATTCAAAAGATTTCAAATTTCAAAACTGATGTTCAAAGAGGACATGGATTCAACTCTTAAATATGTGGAGGATAATGGGATCTCAACAAGGAGTGTAACAAAGAAATTCAGAATCCGTGCCACCACACTCAACAATTGGTTAGGCGATATAACTTCAACTTTAAAGAAAGGTCCTCTGATAGCCTTGAATGCAAATGAAGAGGCTTTAATTGTTGGATGGTGTAAAGAGATGGTTGTAGTGGATCACGGGATTGATATTATCAATCTCAAGGCAGAAGTTGCACAAATTTACCAAACATGACCCAACCCATTTAAGGATGGGCTACTTGGTACGTCGTGGTGGATGTCAAACTCCATTTTCAACCAATACATTGATGCAAAAAGGGAATGCACACTACTCAATAGACCAACATATCCTATATCAAGCAATCTCCTCGTTATATAACATGTTACATTTACATTGTCAAACCAGGGAATCGTATTCTTCTTGGATGATGCTTGTATTGTGTGTACAGTTAAGGATTCTTGGGTTTTATTCTAGAGGTTGTATAAGGGAACTAAATAAAGCAAATACAATACTATAAGTAAACAGGAATAATGGAAAACAACTAAGTTTATCTAACACAACAGTAATCAAATGATTCTCTGTAACTTCTATGTAAGAGAGTAACTAACAAGTGGTTCAGTCGGTGATCACCTTAACTCAATGGACTTAATAACATAAATTACCAAAGTTGAACTATTTCTCATTACTCATAACAACATACCTCAATCACACACATATAAACATACAATTTATAAACTAAACATATGAACAAAGTGGAGAAACATAGTACCCCAAGTGGTCGGCTTGAGTGGCTTTGATCCTACAAGATCTAGCTAAATCTCTATTGAATCTTTGTAGTCATTAGCAGAACTCAAAAACACATATTCATTTATTGAATGCTAAGAGTAACAATGATACAACAAAATCTGATGCTATATCTCTGTCTAATCTGTATGAAACAAAATCTAATCTAGCTAATCCAAGATCAACATTTTCTATATGAATAAAACTACTGAACAATAAATGTCATAACTGTCCATTATCCCACTACGTAGGAAAAGGACTTTATTATAGAGAAACTAGAAATAGGAAACTAACTAACATAAAGGTGGCATATATAGTACAGTCCTACTGCAACTCTATCTCTCCAATATCCATGAAGAATAATCAATGACTTAGAAATAGAACATAGAACATGATCTAGATTCCTTCATCATTTAATATTGCATCATTCATTGAAGGATAACCATTATAGAGTCATGGATGACTCATCCCAGTCAATTTAGGATCTTCTTCCTTTGGCTGTAGGTACCTGTATCATCTTCAATGGATGTCAACATCTCCTTCGGCTGTGGGTTGTCCAGTGCTCTTCATGATATGAAGCCACACTTTTGTTGCATGAGGAGTTAGTAGACCACATAGTATTTATACATCACTATCACTAAAATTGACATAAAGTACTAACATATTTCATGAACAATCAACCATTCACACATCATTAATTAACAACATATTATATACCATCTCCATGCTCTAGTGTCTTAAGGATAATCATAGACATAATTAATATATATGTCTGGAAATGTCTTTGGGAAATAGGTAATTAAACCAATAAAAACAAGACAAATCATGGTCTCATCAGTGGATTGGTTTTAAAAGGTGTCATCCTAAGATCACATTGAGGACAATGAAAGACCTTGATAGAGACAGAGCACTCAACTTGAGGCTTGTAGTTGTGTCCACATTGTATTTATACATCACTATCACTAAAATCGACATAAAGTACTAACATATTTCGTGAACAATCAACCATTCACACATCATTAATTAACAACATATTATATACCATCTTCATGCTCCAATGTCTTAAGGATAATTGTAGACATAATTAATATATATGTCTGGAAATGTCTTTGGGAAATAGGTAATTAAACCAATAAAAACAAGACAAATCATGGTCTCATCAGTGGATTGGTTTTAAAAGGTGTCATCCTAAGATCACATTGAGGACAACGAAAGACCTTGATAGAGACAGAGAACTCAACTTGAGGCTTGTAGTTGTGTCCACATTGTACACGACATTGTCCAAAGCCTATGATGTCAATCCATATGGTCCCAAAGAATATGGAACTATGATGAAATTGACATTTAGGTAGGGAGAAATGGAGCCATGTGGGTATTAACTAAGAGAGGTAGTCGAAGTGTACCATACATCATACCAAAGAGTAAGGAATGGATTACCATTTTGTGTTGTGTGAATGTTGTTGGATAGAACATACCAAAGTTTTATCTATTTAATGCTAAAAAGCAACTTAAAAATTATATTGTTGGTTGTGAACCAGGTGCTTGCATGGCTACCCAACCCCACACATGGATTACTAAAGAATTATTTATGAACTAATGCATCACTTTGCAACATCAATTTGAGGAGGTTCCTCACCAGCCAATTGACACTTGCTAATTTTTTATGGCCATGGAAGCCATGTTGATGTAATGACAATCCAAGGGGCAAGGTCATTAGGGATCAACTTGCTAACACTACGGGTTCACACTTCACACAAACTACAACCACTCAATGTTAGTGTTTTTTCTGTATTTAAATTATATTTCAAATCTAAAAGAGTAGCATGGTTAGCCAAGTTTCAAAATATTGAAATTAAGAGGGCAAAATTGGCAAAACTTTGTAGCAAGCCATTTAAAAAATATTGATTGTTGCAAACATTACAACAGGATTTAAGAGGATAGGTATATGGCCACATAATCTTGATACACTTATGGAGGACATACTATTGGCAAATGGTTAGCACTCCCCATGGGATCCGTGACATGAACTAACCGCCTCCCGTGGATTCACTAACTCTAGTGCTTGTATCAGAAATTGATAGGTCAACCATTTGGTTTAACAACAATCGTGGGCCAACAATTGGTATCAGAGCGAAAGGTCACAGTTTTGAGTCCCCTTGGGTAACACTGGGGGATTTTTGTTGGCAAATGGTCAATGCTCCCTGTGGGATTCATGACATGGACTAACTTCCTCCCATGAATTCACTATGGCGCTTGTATCAGAAATTGATAGGTCAACCTTTTGGTTTAACAATAATTATGGGCCAAGAATTGGTATTAGAGCTTTGTTGGCAAATGATCAGCGCTCCCCGTGGGATTCATGACATGGACTAACTGCCTCTCATGGATTCACTAACTCTAGTGCTTGTATCAAAAATTGATAGGTCAACCTTTTGGTTTAACGGCAATCGTGGGCCAACAATTGGTATCAAAGCAAAAGTTCACGGGTTCAAATCCCCCCGAGTAACGCTGGGGGAGTTTGTTGGAAAATGGTCAATTCTCACCATGGAATTCATGACATGGACTAATTGCCTCCCTTGGATTCACTAACTCTGGTGCTTGTATCAGAAATTGATAGGTCGACCTTTTGGTTTAACGACAATTGTGGGCCAACACATGCATCCTAGTGAGACATTTTAGTTCAACATACTTAATGATGCTTTTGCGGTGTAGAACATTCTAAGTGTTTTGGGAGTTGATGCTTCACAAGTAGAAGTGGCATATAACTTTTTATCAGGCCTTGCAGTGGGGGAATTACATCTTACTACATCTGAACTAGGTAGAAGAATGCAATAATTCATCTAAAAGTACTTCTTTTGGGGGTCAAGTCTCTATTGAGATAGAAGAAACTCAGCATGAACAAAGGGAATATGGACTTAGTCTTCTATCTCAACCAAGTCAACCATCATGGTTATTGGAGGGAGCCATGAATTTGGGAATTAACTTACATTCCTAGGAAAAAGAAGGCACACTTTCTTTCCCATCTCCAACACCCACATTGAATGTGTATGAAATAGTACATTACTATGTTGATTGTGGAGGTTGGGATGGTGGAGATAATGCTATAGACTTGGGAGAAACTCAAGATAGTGAGACATTTTCCAATGAAGGTCAACATAGCACTCATGCAGAATTGAATCATTCATTGTATTCCCAAATTGACTCAAACATTAGCAAATTTCTTAAACTATCTGTTCACATTGTTAAGGAAAGATCAAGGAATGTAGAGGATAATGGAATTTGATTGAGTCGACAATATCAACTCTTAACAATAGATGATTACATGAATCTTTTGATGTAACAAGAGTAAAGGAAGAAAGAAATTGAATAGTTGAAAGTTAGAAAGAGACAATAAATAGACATAAAGGCAACATGACTTGTTGTAAGAGAATTGAAGGAGCAAGCAAAGTTAGATAGAGACCTTTAATGACAAGAAAGAGAACATAACAAAATATTACAAAGACAAGAAAAGGAACAGAAAAAGGAGCAAGAGAGGATCCATAGGGAACAAGAAAGAAGGAAAAAAGAGGTTGAGTTGGTAAGAAGGGATTTAGAGAGACAAAGGTGTTTAAGCAATTCACTAAACCCTTTACTTGAAAATCATGCATTATTTAGGGATATGATGAACATTTATGTCCCTCACTATTTTTCTACATTAAATTACACAAGTATAACCCCATCTCACGTAAGTAGCACTCTAAGTCTAGCAACAAGGGAGGAGAATATGGTTGGGACAACTTTATCAAGCAGCTAGGCAACACCAATCTCTATCACATCAAGTCCATTGTCTTTTCCCTCGTGGTTTCAGTGAAATTGGGAGCAAGAAATCATTGTACACAAAGAAGTTTGATATTGTAGCCTAGGGAGGCATGTTTTTTACATTTGTATGTCAGTTGTAACTATATCTACTATCATTTCTATATTTTGGATTATATTAATCAAAGGGGATTTCATATAAATTATGTTTACCATTTTTAATGATTTTTTTTTTTGTAAATCCCAAATGCTCAACATAAAAACTTGTTTGAGTACAATCATATGTTGGGGGCATGATAGTGGTGCACCCTAACTTTTGAGGTTGGCGTGGGCTTTATATTCTTTACTATTTGAGAAGGCATTTCTTCATTTCACTCCTAAGTCTAGTTGTAGATGGAAGGTGAGGTTGTCACACCTCACTGAGGCAATGACCCACCTAGTTTTTACTTTTTGTTCTTTTTCTCTTTGATGTGTATTGTTTAGGCCACCTAGTCTACAAATTTTGACTCAGCCATGCATGCAATGAGGTGGATAGGTTAAAATTTTCTTTTTAGAGATTTGCTTCCACATTTAATCTGTGTGCTTCCAAATTTATTTTCAGTGTTGTCCAAGGCATCTATTACATGGAGGATGATGAGAGGTGGATGCATCTATTTTCCAAGCCATTTTCAAGGTTGATCGACGATGAAGTGCAAGGAAGCTCGATGATAATCAAATACTGTCAAAGTAAGTGTTGACCATGCCATGGCGTGAGAGAAAACAACACCATGTTCAACTGAAACATGCTAACATTAATCACTCGTTGCCTCCTACTTATTTCCCACCCCACCACATTAACATTGTTTGCTTCCACATTTTAGTGTATGGGATGGCGCCAGATTTGAAAGTGATGATGCCTTTAATGCTTCAATACCTTGCATTTATCTCGTACCTAAACCCCACTACCGCCCCTCTTCTTCTAGAAAGGTTGTTGCATTTTTCAACAGAACATGTTCACTTAAGCTCTCTATTAGTTCAAACTAGTATGAAGTGTTAGCATTGGCAAGACTTGATTATGCTAAAAAAATTTAGTGTTAAGCTATGTTGCACTTATGCACATATCAATTTGAAATGTATACTACAACATAACTTAACCCAAAATGCATTTGGGAAATCAAGTTTCCCCAATGCTACCACCTCATACTAGCTTAACAAATGTAGTCATGTTCTCTAGCTAAATGTACTCCTTGTTGATAGGTTTATTCATGTTTAACTTCATGTATTTCAAGACATCTATTTGACAACTTATTCATGCTATATTATAGTTATCTTTGACAACTTATTCATGCTAACCCTCCTACAAAAGTATTTTTAGATTAGACATCTATTTGCAATAGTGAGAACAACATTTCAAACCCTATTTCTTGTCATAACATGCATTCCTAGATGCCATAGTTATTTTCTTCCTGTTGACCTATTTTACTTCCTAGCCAAATAACCTAAATCCAAAAATCTCTAAGTGTTTTCCCCTTTAGGAATGCAGAAAAAAAACACCCCAAATTGGGTAAGTCCAAAAATTTGTGTTTTTCCTTGTGTTTTTTAAGTTTTGTAGAGTTTTAGAGTTCTCACCTTCATCCTTCCATCCTAACCGTCTCTGAACTTTGCCCTTTCCTTTGTAAAATACTCTAAGTATAGAAAGCCCTTCAGACTTTGGGAGTCAGACCTTCCTTCTTCATTCTTTTCCTTTTGGAAGGAAAGAGGTGGAAAGCCTGAGCTCTGCTCTTTCTTTTGAAATATGCTAAGTCTTTCGGGGCACCAGACTTTGGACTCTTCCCCTTCCCCTTTCTTTTCCTTTTGGAAAGCAGAATGCGGAAGGTCCGAAGGCCAACTTTCACTAAACTTGTGGGATTAAAGATAAGTGTTTTGGACATTGGGGATTAGACCTTCCCTCTTCTTCTTTCTCACAATTTGTAGAAGATGGAAGTCTCGAGTCCCAAACTCCACCGTAAGCTTCAAAATATTGGCCACATCTTTGGGTTTCCAGGCTTAGATTTTCCTTCTTTCTCCTTCACTGGGAAGGTGAAAGATGGAAAGCCCAAGGCCCAAAGTCCACTAATATTATAATACTCCTTTACAAAGTAGAGCTTAGAGTGCGGCCTTTTCTCATTTCTCCTTATCTCTTGGAAGGCAAAATGCCGAAGGCCTGATCTCTGACGACTTCCACGATCTTCTGAGACAAAGGAAACGAAGCAAAATCAAAGGTTCGCCATGATTAATAATGATGAAATCTTGTTGTTAAAGCAAATTACATGCCAGAAGTGAAGTTCAAACATCTAACTCCTGCTGGAGATTTCTTATTGAGCATTTATTGTGCAAGTGGAGGTTCAAGTGCAAGTTTTCAACACAGATTTTTGAAGATATTTGTTCAACCACTTCAGAAGATATTTTCTACATTTATGGCATTCCCTTTGTAAAATATCCTCTGACAGAGCCCATGGGGGCAAATTTATTGTAATGACTTAGGTCAATGAATGAAATGCTATATATGCATAGATGAAAGATGTAATGACAGTTGGATACAAAGACCTAATTGTGTTCAAACAAGAACTCTCCTCTGCTGTAATCATGCCTTTTGAATAATACATGTTATGTTTTACCTTTTGATGCTTTTATTTTAACTCTATGTAGTCGTAGAATTGGTTATTGTTTGTGAATGTCTAATTCCTTGCAATCCATTCTTTACCTCTATTAAAATCTTCATGATTTGTGTAAGTTTATCAGTTGTACTCATTTATTTGTGCATTTAGCTCTATGAGTGGTTTTTATTCAAACCTGGTGTATCACCTTCTTTTCATTTTTAGTTCATCCTCCTTCCCATTTTCCTCGATGGTGCATAGATTAGGTTTAGTCTTAGCAATAGCTAAATCTCCCATTCAACGAAGGAACCAACCTCTCTCTAGAGATTTGATTTCCCTACAGGGTTGCACACCTGGAAATCATCTCAATGTTTTACTGGATTGTTGGAGCCCCAAACCGCTCCAACATAGGGTACAAATCCTAGTGTGTGAGAAGGAAAAATCAGGTTAGGATGATCAAACAATGCAAATCAAACCTAATCCTACCACCTTCAAAGTATCAATCTAAATGATACAAGAATGCAAACAAATGAAAGAAAAATCACTTAGAGTATTGATGGGCCTTGGTTGGCTTTGTGGATTGCTTCTCAATTACGAACAATCATAAATGCTAAAGCTGCCATGACGATGGATGAAATGCTCAAAATGCTCAATGGATGCTAATGGAGGTATTATGCTTAAGACGATACTTTGGACGCTATATGGTGAGATGATCATATTAAGAATGAGTGGGTGTATATATAGCACTCAATAAAAGTTGATCAACGGTGGAGAAGAAAAGAAAGTTTGAATAGTTGAGATAAATTCATGATCATAGGTGAATGTGCACAAGACAAGTGTCCTTGAAGTTTACATTTATTAAATGATTTTAGTTGAACTTTGTTGGATAAAGATAAGATAGATCCCTTAAAATGGGATGGTTTTCTATTTTTAAGATATGATAACAAGGATAATTGATTTTTAGAACCAATAAATCATTCTTTTCCCTTGGTTTAAGATAGGACCTATCTTGTACACATAGAAGAAAGCGAAATGATAAGATGATGATAAAGAAAAATGCTATTTCTAGAAGATTGGAAGAAAAGTCATAAATTAAATAAATGAATTTATTTAATTTATGCTCATGATGAGAAAATAAATAAATAAAATATGGATTTTATTTATTTATAGAAGAACTAAATTAAATAAATATGTAAATTTATTTAATTTAAGAGAATAGAGAGATAATTAAAAAATTAAAAATTATTTAATTATAGATAGAGGAAAATAGAAGAAAAATAGATAATAAAATAGATGGACAATTAATTAAATAAATATAAATTTATTTAATTAATAGAAGAAATAGATGATTTAAGAGAAAATAGACAAAGTATTCAAATGTGTTAGACAAATGTAGATGATGAATAATGCAATATTTTAATAATGATAACTAGATCAATTTTGGGTGTCTACATTTTGCGCCTATTTGAGACAATGTTTGATAGAACATTATTTCAAAGAAAATGTGATACGATATGCTGCTTTTGAAAAATAGATTTTGCCCAATGAAGCTAGCGGATGATGCCCCCTTGAGATGAAACACTAGGCAATTGGGAAAAGGCTTGGTTGACTCACAAATAGGTGACAAGATGAAGATGAACTAGATTGACATGAAGAAATTAGGGATCAGACGAGGTTAAAAGGGATGGAATAGGAAAAAAAATTAGAGCTTGGCTTAGAAGAAAGGGGATTAGGGTTTGACACTATACAAATAGGTGCAAGAGGGCAATCCTTGTCATTTGCTTCATTTGTGCTTTTTTGGTTTTGAGTTTTAGAGCTCTAAGCTTTGAGTGTTGTGAGACCTTTGAGAGCTTCCAAGATGGTTATTCCACACGTAGATCACCTAGCAGAGTAGGTCAGGACCTTTGGACAACAAGCAGGGGCACCAACACCGTAATGTAGCTAAAATCTGACCAAAAGCATTTAATTTTTATCCCAAAAGCATCATTAATGTGCCCATGTGACCAAATGTGCATGGATTTAGGTGCATGCACAATTAAACGATAGTGCATCATAACTGTCGAAACATGTTGCAATTACACATGATTTCATTGCAATTGGTCAAAATAAGTCGCAATTGGCATTTTTTAGGATAAGTTTAAGGTTTTATGTGCAATTGGCACAAAAACTCACTTTTGAGTGACATGAAGTCGCAATTGGTAAGTCACGTCGCAATTAGGTGACTAGTAGTCGCATATGGTTAATCAAATCGTAATTGCGAGGGGGAAAGTCACTTTTGGTTTTCCTAGTCACAATTGGTCAAAACCAAGGCATACTTAGGATGTTTGCCAATTTTTTCCTTTGTGATGATGATTTTATTAATATCTACAGGTTGTATTGCCGCCATTATTGTCAGAGAGGTACATCCTTCAGACTTGTGGTTGATTCGAGAGATTGACGCTGAGGAGCACCTATTTCTGGACATTATAGGGTTGCATAATGTTGTAGAGCTTACATCGTTGTAGGATCACTATGCTCTGATGACAGCTATGGTCAAGAGATGGTATAGTGAGCATAGTTCCTTTCTATTTCCTATTGGCGAGGCCACCATCACATTAGAGAATGTGCACAGTGTTGGTTGATAGATTTGTCACCTTAATTTATACTCCATTTGCCCATACAGGAGACAAACTAACCAACAGTTGAGTCACTTATACTATTTCTAGTTATAAGCGCTCTCTACTTATTTTACAAGGAGCAACTACCTTCGAATGATTTACAACGAAAGAAAAACAGGGTATGCTTTTAACTAGAAAGTAGGAAAGGCAAACTAACACTCACTCATAACCATGAAATGAATGCGAAAGATGAAAATAAGGTGAATGCAGATAAATGATACAAAGCTCATCCACTCTACACCCATAAGTAATAACAGATGACAAAGATAGCTATATTTCTCTCAACACATACCAACATAACAGGAACAAAATTGAAGATGGATTACGAATTAACATAAGAATAATTACAATCATAGAAGATATTTTAAGACACAAAGTTCCTAAAAGTACTTCTTCATTTCTTCAACATAACAAAACTCAAAGTCTTTGGAAATGCTCCTGTACATAAGCTGAGTTAAGAAAAAGATAACAAAAATTATAAAACTAGACTTCTTCTCCCTTTCCTTGTTCATAGCCAGGCCAAAAAAGGATCCCTCCCCTATTTGGAAGTCTTACATTTATAGTTTTTCAAAAACATATCGTAACTGTCTGTAACGGCCTTTACAGTAACCGCTATCAAGAAAGTGACCTCAAAACGGAAAATAGTTATATTATATCAAAATTGTGGTTATCATTTCTAATTACAAAAAGACTTCATGCATGCAAAACAAGTGGCATTAGACTACGCCAGGTATGGGGGCAATTCCTAATTCTAGGCATATTTCTATAAAAAGATTGTGCAACTCAGCACATTCTTCTTCTTCCTCCAGGACAAAAATTACCCTGTGATATTCAGCATAGCTAGTTTTCTCCTTCCATGCAACTGTGTGCAGTTGAGAAATGATATCAATCTGCTCCTCATTGGGCCAATGTAAATTAGGTTGTAGGACAGGTATACGCTCATCATCCCAAATTTTATTATTCGCAAGAAGTCCCATTCTAAAAGATGACTTGGTCAATAAGCAAGACTGAACTCAGAGAGCACCATCACCTTTCTCTGCGGTCAAGTTTATTTAATTACGCCTGTAGGTAATGATGGTTTTTAAACTTGTTAATACCATGCTACCACCTTGGAAAATTTTGTTACACGTCATTTAAGAGGTAATTAATGCATCATTTATTTGGTAGCTTGGGAAACAGACATCAATATTGAGCTTGCCTTTCGTAACTCCTAAAAAGACATTCTCATTACATGCCACATGAGTAATCAGATGAGTTGGAAATACCTTGAAAACTAAGAAAAGAATCAATCAAACCATATATCAGAATTTATTCAGTAGTACTTTGATGCACATCTTAACTTGACATAGATGTTGCGAAGAGGCAAGCTAGTCGGGAGTCAGGGCAGATTCAGAAACTTAAACCTTAAAGAGAAGTTCACAAATATTGAAAATTCCTGACAAGGAATGAAGTCAGGCGTTGGAGCTCATACAAACTTCTGAACTATTAGAGTGATGTCCAAAAACCTTTCAACAACAAGAGGAGTCGCAAAGTCGGACATTTTATGAACTTTAGAACATGGGTTGGGAAAAATAGGAATTCATGAACATAGAAAATGTCTGACAACACAGGATGAGTTATTGTTAAAGTCTATAAAGTCTTTCAAGTTATATATGATCGTTAGACTTTCATAGGAAAGACTTGAAGAATGCACTAAGGAAAAGATAAGGCCAAACTTCACAAGCATCAAATCATTTCTTATGGACTAAGATTTGAAAGAAAAATTCCCAGGTTTAAATTTAGGGCAACAACAGGCTCTGATTAGGGATGAGGACTGTGAAGGACGAAGCAAGGAACCCAAAATCTCAAGCGTGGACCAGTGCATAAATCCATTGGGTAACAGAGTCAAATAAAATAGGGAGCAAGGAGACTGGACAAACCAAAAATGAGATAGACCAGAAAAAGGAAACTAATACTACCAGCACAACAAAAACTCCTAATATGTACATGGTCAGGAAGACCCCACCTCAGACAGCTTCATGATGGTCATGCAAATCCATTAACTGGCTGGGAGAAATAGATGCTTGTGCGGAATAAAACTTGATGAACGAGGAACTCGCACAGGACTAGCTGCCAAGTTGTGATCACCATGCTCAAACTAATAAGAATGGTATCATATATAAATCTTTTGGATGTAACTTGATGCCCAAGAAGCCATTCTTCATCGTACATTTCTTCAATTTGATGACTCACATCAATATTGCTCAGCACACATGTACCAACTTCTAACTGAATAACACCAGTTGTAACATCATGATGCACCTGATTTGACTAGCCAAGATAAACCAACCCTCGAATCAGACATCCCACACATAAATTCTGATTTGCAACATATACTTCGCCATGTGCCTGTATACAATCAACTTTTTCAGTGGTAGATAGAGAATCATTCAAATCATGGGAAGACCAACCATCATCCATACATGTCTCATGCAAAATAGGAAGTGGATGAGACTGAAAATCTATATTGCAAACCATATTTTCATGTGGCTGAAAATTATCCCCAACTGAAACAATCTCCTCTTTTTTTGTAGGACCAAACTCAGCAATTTCATGACTCACCAAATCATACTCATTTACAACCTGCAAATCAGATATGGCGACCTCTTCTCCACATAGAAATTCATCACTACTTTCATTAAGACACCAATTTGGAATGTACACAACATGAGACTCATCACATTTATCTGTTTGACCACTTTCAGGAAAGCTATTATGGCTACCTTTAACATCATCTTTCACATTTTGTTTAAAAATTTGAGCATCTAAATTTTCAAAATGAGGAGATTCAAATGAAAAGTCATTCTTGACCTCTTCTTACAGCCATACCTCTGTATTATTTGGCTCAAGAAATGTGAAGCCTTCATATTCAACTTGCACGCACTATGAAGAAAAGGTATTCATCACCTTATCCTTATGTTGTGTGGTCTCAAGTTGCTCCTCATCACTTGAAAAAGTGAATAATTCTATTTTTGCAGTAAACAAGGGAGCCAAAATAGTACCATTTGCATAACTTTCTTTACAATTGGTGTCATTGGAGGATTGTTTATCCTCCATATCATATGGGGAGATTACGGGTTCAACATTATCTTCTTCATAATGGAAATAGAAAGCTTCCATTCTTTTATCAGCATGAGGCTTAATCTTTACATTGCTCACCTTTTTTCTACCAAAGTGCTTTGAGTAAAAAATAGAGAGGTTAAAGCATTCAGCAAAAGGAGATTGAATGTTATGGAAACCTATAGGTTGGAAATTTTGTTTGTGTATAATAGGCTTCATCATAGGTTTGCGAATTAGATTATCTACAATCTGGTTCACCTTCCATAGGCCACTTGACATCAAGTCATCTTATATTTTTACAACCTCTTTTTTGGGAATTAAGGTGTCTCAGCCTTTGCAAATTCCTAATGTTGTATTTATTTATCCCATGTTGAGTTGGCATAGTTGGCACCTTGTGTACATGCAGCAGGATAAATTTTGGTGACTTTGGCAACCGCAGTTTCCCCCTTGAAAAATTAACGGGGGTTTGGGGGTAGCGCCCCCAAGACAGGGTCAAGGGGCGGAGCCCCTTGCGGGGTTCGGTTGAGGAGCAATGCCCCCGTGGGGGCTTGGGGGCAACCCCCCTGAAACCTCAAATGACTTTTATTTAATGACAAGTGTTGGTGAGTATCTTTGCACGAGAGAAAGGCATCTTTGGGTGGTCAAGGGAGGTTATAACATGTTGTAAGAGGAATAAGATATTTTTAGTCAATGTATGACAGATTCTCTTACAGCTATAAGTTCTGTCAGTTATGACGGATTCTATGACAGTTGTAAGGTGCATAAGAGCATCTGTCATAGCCTATCTTGGGACAAGGCGCCTAGATTGGGATGGGATGTTGGACAAGTATCCTTAGGCATGGGTTTTGGGGCATGAGTCCAAGATGGACGCCCATCTCTAGAAGGTTCCATATTTGCCTTGTAAACTCTATAAAAACAGGTGCTTGGATGGGAGATATGTAGTTTTTTGTATAGGTACTGTTATGCTGCTGGAATATCTCCAGATTTGACATTCGAAGACTCTTGAAAGAGCATTGGCTCTGAAACTGTATTGTAATATGTTATTGTTTATTGTAATACATTTGAGCTGTGTTTTGGAGTGTGGGGTTTTTCAACCGTAAGGGTTTTCCCCACGTATATCTTGTCTCTCTCTCTCTCTTCTGTCTACTTTCTGTGTGTATGTGTATTGCTGCAATATCTCTGTTATTGTGTTAATAACGCTGTAACTCGAAAGGCTATTTTGAATTTGCATACATCTCTCCTCATTAGATTAGTGTAGGAAGCGATTTCCGCACACCTAGCTTCCTTTCACTCTTGTTGTACAACATTGATATCAACTACTTTACACCGCTTTAATTTAAATTGAACATCCAGATGCAAAGATGAAATAAAATTACAAAGTTGGAGTTGCTCACTTGGTTGAAGAGAAGCTGGAATCTTTTTGAGTAGCCGGTTGAATCTATCCATAAAGTCTCTAATGGATTTGTCTTCTTGCTTTTGAATGTTGAAAAATTGACATAGCAAAGCAGCTTCATTGACAGGACTTTTATATCTTTCTAAGAACTTAGTCTTCAATGAATCCCAATCAGTTATGCATTTTTCTTCTAAATAACAAAACCAATCCGCTGCAGGTCCAACCAAAGATTCCATAAATAGCCTTATAAAAACATTTTCTTCGCTTACCCCTAGAATGCCACATGCGACTGTGAATGCCAAAATATGTTTCTCAACATCTTGAAAGTCTTCTCCACTAAACTTTGGGAAATGATTCCTCAACCTTTCAAGCAATGGTGAATATGTAGGCAAAGAAAGAAGGCCAAAATGATTTCCCCATGGCTGGGGAGAAACTAAAACCATAACACAGTACTTAAATCAACATAGGTCTTCACCGAAATAGAATATTTCTGAGTACATTTCATCAAATAGAGCTGCCAACCTTCGTCCGCAGGGAGGCACCTTTAAATTTCTGGGAAAACAAGCACACCAGTCTTCAATTTTGAAAGTGTTTCCCCAGCAGAGTCACCAAAAATCTGTTGGTTGATAGATTTGTCACCTCAATTTATACTCCATTTGCCCATATGGGAGACAAACTGACCAAGAGTTGAGTCACTTATACTTTTTAGTTATAAGCACTCTCTACTTATTTTACAAGGTGCAACTACCTTCGAATGATTTACAACGAATGAAAAATAGGGTATGCTTTTAACCAAAAAGTAGGAAAGGCAAACTAACACTCACTCATAACCATGAAATGAATGCGAAAGATGAAAATAAGGTGAATTCAGATAAATGATACAAAGCTCATCTACTCTACACCCATAAGTAATAACAGATGATAAAGATAGCTATATTTCTCTCAACACATACCAACATAACAGGAACAAAATTGAAGATGGATTATGAATTAACATAAGAATAATTGCAATCATAGAAGATATTTTAAGACACAAAGTTCCTAAAATTACTTCTTCATTTCTTCAACATAAAAAAACTCAAAGTCTTTGGAAATGCTCCTGTACATAAGCTGAGTTAAGAAAAAGATAACAGAAATATAAACTAGACTTCTTCTCCCTTTCCATGTTCACAGCCAGGCCAAAAAAGGATCCCTCCCCTATTCGGAAGTCTTACATTTAAAGTTTTTCAAAAACATATTATAATTGTTTGTAACGACCTTTAAAGGAACCGCTATCAAGAAAGCAACCTCAAAATGAAAACAGTTACATTATATCAAAATTGTGGTTATCATTTCTAATTACAAAAAGAATTCATGCATGTAAGACAAGTGGCATTAGACTGCCCCAGGTACGGGGGCAATTCCTAATCCCAGGTGTATTTCCATAAAAAGATTGTGCAACTCAGCACGTTCTTCTTCTTCCTTTAGGACGAGAATTACCCTGCGATATTTAGCATAGCTGGTTTTCTCCTTCCATGCAACTATGTGCAGTTGAGAAATGATATCAATCTACTCCTCCTCAGGCTAGTGTAAATCAGGTTGTAGGACAGGTATAGGCTCATCATTCCAAATTTCATTATTCGCAGGAAGTCCCATTCTGAAAGATGACTTGGTCGATAAGCAAGACTGAACTCAGAGAGCACCGTCACCTTTCTTTGCGCTCAAGTTTATTTAATTACGCCAGTAGGTAATGATGGTTTTTAAACTTGTTAATACCATGCTACCACCTTGGCAAATTCTGTTATACATGTCATTTAAGACGTAATTAATGCATCATTGATTTGGTAGCTTGGGAAACAGACATCAAGATTGAGCTCGCATTTTGTAACTCCTAAAAATACATTCTCATTACATGCCACACGAGTAATCAGATGAGCTGGCAATACCTTGAAAATCGGGAAAAGAATCCATCAAACCATATATCAGAATTTATTCAGTAGTACTTTGATGCACATCTTAACTTGACATAGATGCTGCGAAGAGGCAGGCTAGTTGGGAGTCGGGGCAGATTCAGAAACTTGAACTTTAAAGAGAAGTTCACAAATATTGAAAATTCCCGACAAGGAATGAAGTTGGGCGTCAGAGCTCGTGCAAACTTCTGAACTATTAGAGCGATATCCAAAAACCTTTCAAGAACAAGAGGAGTCGCAAAGTCAGACATTTTATAAACTTTAGAACACGGGTCGGGAAATCTAGGATATCATGAACACAGAAAATGTCCGACAACACAGGATCAGTTATTGTTAAAGTCTATAAAGTCTTTCAAGTTATATATTATCATTAGACTTTCATAGGAAAGACTTGAAGAATGCACTAAGGAAAATACAAGGCCAAACTTCACAAGTATCAATCATTTCTTATGGAATAAGATTTGAAAGAAAAATTCCCAGGTTTAAATTTAGGGCAACACATAGGATACTACAGATTCCTATTGATGGGGATCAAGTTGATTATGACACAGAGTAGGGTCCTACTGCATTCTGCCACTTGTTCAGAGTAGCCGATATTATGGATGATGAGCATGAGATACCGATGAGGAGGATCAGGGATGAGTTGTGCAACAGGTTACATAGATTGGTCATAGCTATCATCAGATTCCTAGTTCTTGATCAGAGATCTAGAGGATTGTCTATAGGATGGGGGACAGTTATGGAGGGCCTGTTTATGTATGGTACTAGATATGCTTGGGGTCCATGTGTTCTTGGTCAGGTGTATCGTCACTTACATGATTGTTCTTACTTGGGAGGCTCTAGCATGTCTATGGGAGTCACATTGCTTCATGTATGGGCTTACAAGCATATTGTTGTGACTAGGCCCTTGGGTGTTAGACAGAGGTTGCCTAGGCAGCCTTATGCTCATATCTATGGTGGTGTCACTACTTATCAGGAGTTGAACTCCCTCGTGTACTAGCGGTGATAGTTTGATGAGATAGATCAGTTTATATGGTGACCATGGAGAGACTGCGAGAGCTGGGAGGAGAATCAGAGAGAGTTAGTGTATGCTCGGCAGCCTCGTTATTTGTTTGGGCTCAGTTTGTACATTATTGAGTCATATCTTCCTGGACGTGTTCTCAGACAGTTTGGATTGCCATAGACTGCACTTGTCGATGAGGCCATATATGGTCAGACCAGATGGGATATTTCACACTGGGGATCAGAGATTGTGGTGGAGACAGCACTAGTGGTAGTAGAGGCACTACAGCCAGTAGTGTGGGATTGGGTACTAGGTCCTACTAATCCGGGGACCACAATAGACTACGATGCATATTGGTTGATTACTAGGCCCACTAGGTTGACTATACCTGGAGAGATGGGGGAGGTTGGAGTGTTTAGGCCAAAAAGAGGCAGGATTAGAGGATAGAGGAGGCCACCTCAGGTATACGTGATTGCTCTAATACCAGGGGCATAGGGTGGACAGGTGCCTAGATATGTTTCTATGCCACCATAGTAGCAAGCTATAGGAGGTGGAGATGGTGATGGAGGAGAGGTGGATGGGCTACGGCGACATCTTCAACATGAGATGGGCCAGAGGATCAGGTTGGAGGCCAGGGTTCTAGAGGATAGAGAGGGACAGAGATAGGGCCCTCATGGCTATGAGACAGGCTAGGGCTCAGGTAGAGGCTTATCAGGTTGCATAGGCAGCACAACCAGTACAGGTGGCACAACAAGCACTAGTTCAAGCAGTGGTTGATGATGAGACTGTAGCTAGACTCACTGCTCAAAGAGATTATGCAGTATCTAAAAGGGATGCAGTAATTGCAGCTTTGGGCACAAATCAGGCCAATTTGTTTTTGGTTAGAGAGCTTGCCTGAGTGCAGGGTGAGGTTGGGTCAGCACGAGCTGAGGCTGAGTACTATAGAGGCTTATATTTTGGTGTAGTGCCTGTTGATCAGAGACGGCCCAACTTTCACAGCAGATCAGGCCATTCGAGGAGGATGGGAGATTCACAATCAGTGTCTTTGGTGATGGGGCCTCCAGTATAGAGGGGTACAGGTGGAGTAGGTAGGGACCATAGTGAGGCCTCCTCAAGGAGTGCCACCCATGCCAGACCTAGGACATAGTCTACTTGTATATATATTGTATTATTATGAGGCCTGCGAGCCTAATGTACATTTTGATAAGCTTTTTGTATATCTATGAGACACACATTGTATATTGACCTTTATATATATACATGAGATGGATGTTCATGATGTGTTATGTGTTTATGATTTTTCATGCTATGGATATGGATGTATATATGATTTATGGATGCACATGTTTAATGATTATGTAATGCATATGATGGATGTTTATGTTTATGCATATAATGATAAATAGATGGTAACTTGTGCAATGAAAATATGTCATGATATGTGTTATGCAAATGTGGTGGAAATGATAGGTGATACTATATTATATGTGATAATAATGGATAATGCAAATATTATATGTCTAACACATTTGTTTTGGTAGGATGAGAAGAATGAAGACGATAATGAGATGGAGAAGAAAATCAATAATCAATTCTCATGAGTGTTATTGTGTTATTTTAGGATGGATGGATGGATGGAGACAACTTTAACGAGTGTCACAAAGTTATGAGATTTGCAATCCTTATGTTTGATATAGCATATAGATAATATGCACCAAGGTATAGAAGACTAGGGTGTGATGTATCTAATGCATACAACGTAATACAATCTTGTTTAATGTATGAGGTCAACATGTTGATCCAACATACACAAGATATGAGTATTAGTTGCTTTTCTGAGATGGACTTTTGACTCTGTAAACAAAGGTCTGAACTCACCTCCACTAGACATAATGAAACCTTGTGGGGTTATATGTATGAGAAATAGTCTTAGCATAAAATAGTCTTAGTGCATAGGAGACTATTTAGCTTCTTAAATGCAAAAGATATTACTATGAAAGATGCTAATCCCAACACGTACAAGATACCATTAGGCATAGTAGGAGAATAAGATCATCCCACAAACATAGCATATGAAAGCCAATGACCATGCCCCAGCCTATACTTAATCTCAACATACCAAGATATGATAGATCAAGGCAGTCTTGATTAGGTATAGAAAGGGACAACAGATAAACAAAAGACATAGCCATCATGTTCTTTGCCAAATTTAAATGCTCTTGGATGGATTGGATAGCACCTTGTTGTGAGGAATGATATATCTCGTTGAAGGCTAAAGATGATTATCTTGAGATAGATGCAGCAGGTATTGGCTTTAAGGCATGATGGACAAATAACATTTATCTTAGCCCTTGATTTAGTACACTCTTGAGCTATTGAGTCATGCATAGTTTGCTTCCTGCTTGAGTTAGTTAAACATAAGAAGGCATAAGACAAACAAGATGACAAAGCGGGAAGGGAAGAATGAATCGTTGGTGCTTGTGTCCTAGATACTTTGTATTCCAGACTACCTACATACCCTATATCCAGGGGATCAAAGCACCACACGATGATGATGAGACATGATGAATATGTAGTTCTAGGTGTTTATTGATGATGTGAGAGATGAAGGATAGAAAAAATGAGATGAATGATGAGAAAGATGAACACATGAAATATGAAAGAGAGAGGAGGGGTATCACCTTATGCCTGAATCTGGGTATTTCCTTCATACACCATACTGCTTACATACCCTGTGTCCACAGGATCAAGGCATTAAATGATATAAATAATATGTAGTTCTTGTTTATTATGGGATGGTGATGATGGGGAATGAGTGATGAATATGATTGATGTGATTTGATGCAGTGATGATCGAATTGGATTGGATTATGAATGAATGTGATCTATTGGAAGGAGTGATTTGATGGATTGATTTTATTGCTTGGAGTTTTTGTTAGTTATTTGTTGTTTTTGTATTTTGGGGGAATATTTGATTTTTTTGGATTTTTTGGGAATATTTGATTTTTCTAGATTTTTGGGATGTTTTAAGGTGTCAAAGTATTTACAATGCATTTACAGTTTTGGGGAATGCTACAGAATGTCTGATAATGACGCTCTGAATGTCCACTTCAAAACAAGGTGCAAGTAGGTGCCCCTAGTGCGGGATGGACTTATTACGAAGTGATCATAGGTTAGGTGATAACCTAGATGGTTTAGCATAAGGTGGAATAACATATCGACTCCAATGGTTTCTAACCATGGTAGCATGCAAAGATGGATAGATCTTATTGAGGATAAGCAGTGTTATTATGGGAAAGGTATAGCAGATTATGATGTGGATTATGTAGGATAATTGCAGAATGGGTTATAGAGATAAACAAATACGAAATAGATGGTGGGATCTAACCTTCTACACATAGCACCTGTTTTCCAAGTTTTCACTATGGTACTTATCCAGGGAGCTTGTTTACCAAGTTTGCACCGTAGGATGAATGATTTTTCTTTACTATTTTGATATTTTTTTTGGATAGATACTCTCAGGATTAGGCATAAAATTTCTTGAGATGAACACTATTGATGGGTTCATCCAAGGGAATGCCTTCTGGTGTTGATAATTTATATGCTTCAGATCCATAGACTGCTATGATTATGAATGGTCCAATCCAATTCAATTCAAACTTGCCTTTTTTGTCACAATCCTGTTGATTCTTTTGATTTTCCTTTAGGACAAGGTCGCCTACTTGAAACCTTCTCTCTCTAATTTTCTTGTTATAGCTGCGACGAAGATGATTCTGATATACTTGGAGACGATTTAGGGCTGCTAGATATCTTTCATCAAGTAATTCAAGGTCACTTAATCTAGATTTTTTGTATTCTTCATCAGAGACAATGTGTTGCAAGGAAACTCTCAATGATGGGATCTCGACCTCAATGGGGAGAACGGCTTCAGTTCCATAAACCAAAGAGTAAGGTGTAGCACCAATTGGAGTTCTAACACTAGTTCAGTAAGCCCACAATGCTAGATTAAGCTGTAAGTGCCAATCACAACCAACTTTATTGATTATTTTCTTAAGGATCTTGATGATAGTCTTGTTTGAAGCCTCAGCTTGGCCATTACTTTGAGGGTAGTATGGTGTAGCAAATCTATGTTGGATATGGAACTTATGACACAAAGAATGGACTTCTTAGTTCTTAAATCGATGACCGTTGTCAGTGATTATGGCTTGAGGAACATCGTATTGGTAGATGATATAATGAAGGATAAATTTGGATATCTTCTTACTAGTGATGTATGTCATGGGTATAGCTTCCACCCACTTCATGAAATACTCAGTGGTTGCAATGGTAAACTTGTGACCATTAGAAGATGACAGATGGATTTTCCCTATAAGGTCGAGTCCCCATTGTGAGAATGGCCATGGAGTTATAAGAGGTTGTAGTTCATGCACTTGAGCATGTATAAGATTACCATGTTGTTGACATTGTAGACATCTCTTGGCAAATTGTTATGCATCTTTCTCCATTGTCAGCCAATAGTAACCTGCTCTCGAGAGTTTTTTAGTAAGATTAGGGCTAGTGGAATGCGATCCATAGACACCTTCATGTACCTTGCATAAGGCCGTTTTAGCTTCATTCAAGTTGAGACATCTAAGTAAGATACCATCAAGGCTCTTTCGATATAGGGTATCTCTAATGATAGTGTAGCGAGAGGCTCGACGTATGAATGTTTTGCGTTGGGAGTTTGAGAAGTGGAAAGGGAAGGTTTTGTTGTGAAGGTATTTGTATATATCCTCATACCAAGGTGAATTGGGACCAACAACTTCACATACCAGTTCGGATTGAGATACTTCAAATACTAGGATCAAAAGTTCTACTAGAAACTCATATTTATGTGCATTGCTGGGCATGTCTAGAAGAGAACCAATTGTTGCCATGGCATCTGTTGCTTTGTTATTGATCCTAGGAATCTATTCAAATGTGATCTCAGAAAAGTACTTCTTGAAATCATCGACCATTAGCTTGTAAGGAAGAAGCTTTTCATCCTTTGTTTGATACTCATCTAGGACCTGTTTAATTATGACCTGTGAGTCTCCAAAGACTTGTAGTTGTTTGATTTTCCATTGTACTGCCATGTGCAATCTTGTGATCAATGCTTCATATTTTGTGATGTTATTTGTACAAGGAAAAGCTATCATATATGTTAAATGTATACAATCTCCTTGTGGGGTGATGAACAATATGCCCGCTCCAGATCCATGTTGTGTGAATGAACCATCAAAATATAGTTGCCAAATTGTTGAAGGATGTAAGCTGAATAAATCTTCATCAAGGAATTCTATATGAATTGGATGAATATTTGTTATGTGTGCTTCTTCTAGTTGATCGGCTATTACTTGTTTTTTTATTGCTTTTCAATTAACAAACTCTATGTCGAATTCACTGAGAATCATTACCCATTTGGCTAGTCTTCCTGTGAGCACTGCTTTTGACAATAGATACTTGAGTGGGTCAAAGTTAGATATGAGCTTAGTTCTCTTATTTAACAAATAATGTTGCAACTTTTGGGAAGCGAACACTACTGCCAAACACACTTTTTCCATTGATGAATAGTTAAGCTCATAACCTACCAAGGTTCTGCTGATGTAGTAGATAGCTTGTTCTTTTCCTAGATTATCATGTTGAGCTAGTAAAGCACCTATAGCTGTTGTTGTTGTGGAGATGTATAATAACAATGGTTTATCAAGTACAAGAGGTACCAACACTAGTAGAGTTGCTAGATATTTCTTGATTTGATCAAAAGCTTGTTGGCACTTATCATCCCATTTAAAAGATTCTCCTTTATGGAGTAAATGTTGAAAAGGATGACATTTGTTTCCTAACTGTGCTATAAATCTACGGATGGACTACAACTTACCTTGAAGACTGTGGAGTTGTTTTAGATTGGCTGGAGGAGGCATGTCCATTATGGCTTTGACTTTCTTAGGATCTACCTTGATACCTCTTCTTGATACTATATAGCCCAATAATTTTCCTGATGTTACACCAAACACACATTTCTTTGGATTTAATCGAACTTGATATTTCTCTAATCTGTCAAGGATTTGTTCCAACACTTTCAAGTGATCTTCTTGAGTTTTAGATTTTCCTAGGATATCATCCACATAGTCTTCCATTATGGTATGGAAAAGGTCGTGGAAGATCACTACCATTGCCCATTGATATGTTGCTCTGACATTTTTGAGACCAAATGGCATCACTCTCCAACAATAGGTACCCCATGGGCAGATGAAAGTTGTTTTGTGCTGATCTTTGGGGGTAATTAAAATCGGATTATATCTTGAAAACCCGTCCATTAATGATAGCATTTCATGCCCAGCTGTGAGATCTACAATGATATCAATGTTTGGCAATGGAAAGTCATCTTTTGGACATGCTTTGTTTAGATCTTTGAAGTCTATACAAGGATAGATTCTTCCATCTGGTTTTGATACTGGCACAAGATTTGACACCCACTCAGGATAATCAATGGGTCTTATGAATTTGGCATCTAAAAGTTTATGATTTTCCACCTTGACTAACAAAGCTAGCTGAGGATGCATCTTTTGAAGTTTCTGCTTCACTGGCTTAGCATTTGGATATACTGCTAAGTGATGTACCACAAGTGATGGATCCAATCCCAGCATATCTACATAGGTACATACAAAATTGATTGTGTGTTTCATGAAGAATGTCATGAAATCTGCTTTTTCTTGCTTTGATAATGATGCGGCCACATGTATGATCTTAGGATTCTATTATATTAACTTCTTGAGATTTCTTAATTAACAAAGATGATTGTTCCTGATATTCCCTCAAAAGAAGGTCAAGTCCTCCATCCTTAGGTGCCTCAGAGAGGTTTTCACCATGAGATATGTCCTTTATTTTTACTTTTTCTTGGTCAAGAGGTGCCTTGCGGTTTTCACCTAGAGACCTTTTATTTCCTTTTTTGTTCATTTCACTTTTGCAACTAGAGGCCTTGACACTTCCCCCAAATTCTAATTGAGGTAAGTCCATTTTGTAGCCCACCTTATGATCTCTGAGTGGCAGACCTGTTCTTAGTCCCAAGAATTCTGCTAGAGCTTCATCATTTTGAAATGTATCCAATACGGGTGCCCCCTATTGGTCCCAATCGATGAGATCAGGATATACGAGAGGTAAGTTGGATGATGAGGGTTGGGAAATAGAGGTTGTGAATGAGATCATGAAAATAGATAGGTCATGAAATAGTTCGGTGAGGTGAAGGGAAGAGTCATCGATGGTATCTGGATTAGAAGCGTCTCTTGTGGGAAAAGCCTCATCTACCATGTCGAGAATATATTTGATGTCTTTAGAAGACGAGTCCTCCTATCCATACCCTAGACCTTGCTTATTAAACTTCTTGGTTACAGTGAATGGTTCTATAGGTCCTTTCTCATGTAGTCTTAGACCACCTTGTCCTTTGTATCCCATGTTTTTTATGATGCAGAAACCATTGTTGTAACACTCCACTTCAAGTGTTTTTTGATCATTTTCATCTTAGAAAATCCATGAATCAATGTCTTCGTCATTTAGTAGCCCTGATTTTATACACTATAGGTGGAGCTTTGATAATTGTTTGAGATGATAATACTTTAGATGCTAATGGTTTTCTATATGTCTTTGGGGACAGAGGCAATGTTCTGACATAATAGGATTCTTGCAATTTATACTCACCAAGTCCTTTATCCTTGTACTTGATTTCTATGTTAGAGATGGCTTTGCTTGAGGATGCTTTGTTGAGATCAGTAGGGTCAACATAGGAAGTGGATGGGTATGCTTTGGTGTTGATAGGTATACAATTAGGAATTTGATACTTAGCTTGATATGCTCGACAGAACTCAAAAGGATTGGGATCTATATGAATGGTGATCTCAGCTCCATTATGAGGGAATTTGAGGCATTGATGGTAAGTTGATGGCACAACTTTCATGGCATGAATCCAAGGACAACCAAGGATGATGTTATATGGAAATTCAATGTCAAGAACTTGGCAACGAGTATCTGTAGTGGCTGGACCAACTATGATAGGCAAAGTTATAATCCCTTCTGATTCTCTTTCAGCATCATCATATGATTTGATTATTATGCTTTTTGATGTATCAATTTTATACTCGGGATATCCCAATAATTTTACTAATCTTAAAGAACAAATATTTAGACCCACTCCACCATCTATTAAGATTCGTTTAATGTGGCATTGATTAACAAAGACTTCAATGTGGAGGGATTCATTATGGGATGAACCAAGTGGTGATAAGTGTTTGTCAGAAAAGGTTAAGCGATATGAGGATGCAATACTTGCTACAATGGCTTGAAACTGTGTAGTGTTTATGTTATTAGGCACCAATGATTCTTGCAATGCTTGGTCAAGGATAGCTTTATGTGCGGGGGATATGCGTAGAAATTCTAGAATAGAGATGTGCATGGGAGTTTTGCCTAGGTGATCAAGGATATTATATCCCATAGTCGGTCTTACAATGGGTGGTGCAGCTTGGATCAACACACGACCACAACAAGTGGTAATAACACAATCGGGCTCTTTTGCAGCTTGGATACGAATAGGTTCTTTATCTTTTATAGAGATGGTCGATATACAAGCATGGTCAATGTGGCCAATGATGGATGACTCATATGTGTATTGGACATTTCTCCTCGAAGAGGAGGCACTTGCTTTATCATAAGCAGGAAGCGGATCTTTGAAAGCGTCAAGATCATAGCTTGATGTTTGCTTAGGTTGTTCTAAACTGACTTGGCCTCGATCAATCATGTTTTGAATGAGATGTTTTAGTTTCATGCGTCCAGCGGTGTTATGTCCTTTCACCCTAAGGTATTCACAATATTCATTATCCTTGTACCAATTGGGCTTGAATTGAGGTTCTTCATATGGTTTCACTTCTGGTAAAATAATAGCTCCTGATTGAACAAGTTTCTTCAAAACAACCTCAATAGGCTCTCCCAAAGGAGTGAACTTGCATCTTGGTGGTGGATTTGCTTGGATTTGATCTCTTTGGAGGAATGGTGTGTTTTTGTTTGCAATGCTTTTGTTCACAGCTTGAATATGCACAGGAGCTTTCACAGTTTGGATATGTTTTGGATATACAATGCCATCATTGACGATATTTTTGTTCTTGTTCCAGAAACAAGATTTATCATTTGAAGATTGTGAGTTGTCTTTAAAGATTTTGATCACACCTTTGGCAATTAAGGCTTTCTCAATATTTGTACCCTTGGCAATAAGTTCATCAAACGAAGTGGAACTTTGCAATTGCAGTTGGAATGAAAGTTCTGGATTGAGATTTTAAAGAAAGATATCCACTTGTTGTTTTTTGGGCATTTGCTAAGGAAGTTTGCTATCCATGTTGCTTCATCATTGTAAAAAGGATGCAAATGTCTCACCATTGCATTGTTTGTTTGTGACAAGGTCATTCATGGAGATCTCATTTTTAATGTTGAAAGCAAAGTATGACAAGAAATTTTTAGCCAATTCACTAAAAGTTTTTATCCCCAGAGGAAGATGAGCAAACCATTTGATAGCTTGTCCCCCTAAACTACGAGGGAATAGACGTAAGAGGTATGTGTCATCATAGGCAATGTCTAGACAAGCAACATAGAAAGCTCTAAGATGGTCATGAGGATCTCCTTTTCCTTTGTATTTGTCAAATTGAGGCACTTCAAAATGTGGAGGAAAAGGTGTCATTTGCATTGATCTATCAAATGGATAAGGACATACTTCCTCAAATGAAAATGTTTTCTTGGTGCAACCCAATTGAATATTGTCCACATCTTGTCGTAATTTTAGAAATTGTTCAATAGTAAACATTTGTGAATGTTGTTGTATGTGACTTTGATGGCTTGGATGTGGTATATGGTATTGCGAATTTGGATTTGGGTTATATGGCGGTTGGGTGTTGTAGGATTGGATGTATGTGTTATGCCCTTGGCTACCAGGTGGCAGAGGAACAAACGAATGTGCGAAGGTATTGAAGTTGGATGCAAATGTTGCATGTGATCCATGGGATGGATTGACATAGGTTACTTATGGAGTGGAATTGTGTGGGGCTTGGGAGATGATCAATGGATTTTGGATCACAGGATTTGGGTTAACATAGGATATGTATGAAGCTTAGGATATGGTATGAAGATTTTGGACCTGAGTAGATGGGTTGGTATATGATACATATGTACCAACAAATGGATTAGCTTGTAATGCGGTAGATACATTTGTCAATGGAGGTTGGGATATGAAAGATGGATTGGTAGATGGATTAGCTTGGAACTATGCTTGTGAGACAATGAGCGGATTAACATAAGAAGCTTGGGTATTGGAAGGCTATGATCTAAAGAAAAGTTGGTCAAGTGGAGAAGGATTGGTGTTGGGAGGATTAAGGTCAATGAGGGGAGTATTCGGATTAGTTTGGTGTACCGTTATGGTATTTATGGAGGAAGATGCATTGGATGGTTGGGATGGTTCAACATGCGACACATTGGTAACTGACACTTGCGACACTTGAGGTGTTTGGACTATGGTTGTAGTGCTTTGCATGGCATGGGGCACATTAGCAATAGGCACATTTTGAGTAGAGCCTACAAGTGTTTGTGAAATTGGTGTTGTATTTTGATTTGTGAGTTGAGAAGCTAAATACTCATGCATTTCGGCAATGACAATTGGTTGTATGACAGGTTGTGAGGTGATAGGAGTATGAAATGGAGGAAATTGAGCCAAGGATGATGACACAACCTTAGATGATGTGGTTGTGGGCTTAGTGGACATGGTAGTGATAGTAGCGGGAGTGACATTTGAAGGTGCTTCTTTTTAGATTATGGACAAATCAAAGTCACTTGGCAACAAAGTTTTATCTTTGAGCAAATTCACAAGTATTGTTTATTGATTGGCTTCTATAATCTTGTTGGCTTGTCGCATAGCTTTTGGATCTGGAAGGGACATTTGGTCATCTTCTGAGGAGTCTTCATAGACAAGTGCTTGTTCTTGTGGCCCCATAGTAGAGGATGAAGCTCCTAAAGTGTAACATTTGGGTAAAAAGTGTTACGGGTTATTTCTGGTTGTAAATTATGAGGCATCCTTAAAAGGAGTGTTTTGGAATTGTTGTAAGTTTTTCTCCATGGATTCCTTATGTTGTTTCCTTGTTTGAGGCATTGGATGATGTTGTCCCAGATTGGTGGACTTGTTTCACAAAGTTTGAGACTTTAAAGTTGAATAGGATGATGGTTGATTGTTTGATGTTTAGTTGATGGGTTGCTTGGATTGATTGTTTGCTAGGATGTTTTGGGTTGATAAGTTGATTGTTTGGATTGGATTGGTTGTTGTTTTAATGGATTTGATATGGTCTGATTGGTTGATAGGCTGATTGGATTGCTAATAGATCAGATGCTTGGCTAGTTGGATAGTTGCTCAATTGTTTGATTTGGTTTTGGATAAGAAATACCCCTAGAGATAGACTCTTGAACTCAAGGGATATGTTGTTGTTGGATAGGATATTAAGGATGATGATAATCAAACCTGATAAATTGTTTCACCTATAGGAATTCATTGATTTGATTGAATGATTGATTGGGTTTGCTATTTTGGGAGTCTCAATGGATATGAGTGTTTAAAAGTCCAAAATATATGATGATTTTGGGCTCAATGAAATGACTGTTGTGTAAATTGGATGATGGATGCTTAGAATAAAGCTTACAGACTACAAATAATGCTTAAACAACAACAAAAATGAGGATTTTAGCAGAGGTCTTGGATAACTGTCTATAGATGACCAATTGCGAGGCAAGATAATTCAATTGCGATGGACGATAGCTCAATTACAACCGAGAATAAGCCATCTGCAGAAAACTATGGTTCAATTGCGACTGGGTTTTTGATAGATGCGATGAATTGTGGCTCAATTGCGTCTAGAAATAAACAAATGCATTTGACAAGGATTTTTAAGAAGTAGGATTTGACAGAGACCAATTGCGTACAGATTTTGACCAGATGGATAAATGTGGCTTAATTGTGCATGGTTTACTGTTCAATTACGAGGGTTTACTATTCAATTGCGATTTTCTATTGTTCAATTATGATTTTAGACTGTGTTTGATAGAAAAATGATGGCTATAAGCAAACAATCACTCCAACATTCACAAACATGTACAACCTAGGCTAGGCAAGGACAATGTTTGTTGAGTTCCCACTTGGATTGCGCCAGCCACACTTATTCAAAGCGGATAGCTCCAAAAACTTGGTGGCATGAGCTCCCCCTTACAGTGCACTCACTTCTCAGGCACACCAAGTTCCAAGTCCTTAAGACGTGCAGATCTTAAGATATTTTGCTACCTCTACTAAGAACTATGAGAATGTGGGATGGCTATCAGAGGTCTAATCAGCTATCCTCCTATATCAACAGATAGACAGTTTTTGGCCACTACACAAAGGTTGATAGTATGGGCATCCATTTGGGTGGTTACACATGTGGCGATTCACTCTGTTATGGAGGCTTCCCAGCCTAAAGAGGTTAAGCTCAACAAGATTTTGGGGGAAACATTCATCGGTGTAACACATCAGCACCCGTTGTTTATGACTTTCACCCCAAACACATTTTTATATAGCAGTTTGGAGGAGCTTGGCTTTAGCTTGTTACCGCTTGGGTCATCCCCTTCTCACACCAAGAAGGCAGGCCCTTTAAAGATAATAACAAGTTCTCTTACACCCAAGATCCATTTGATAGGCAAGGTGAGAGGATACTTTTGTCATTAAATTTGGGTTACACACATACACAACAAGTAATAAAAAAAGGATGAAATAAACACGGAGCAAACAAGGTTCCTTTTAAGCACCAAATCCAAATGTTCTTAAATTAGTGAAAAAAATGATATGACTTGGACCGATCGATGCTACAACAAATGGATTGGTAGTTTTAGAGCCTTCTTTCTTTGACAAACAGATAAGATGCTACACAAGAAGATGATTGGATGCTAAAAGAAATCAAGAAGAAATAAGATTTAACCAAATGCGTATCAGAAAAACCAACTGCGACGATCTGGGTTATAGTTGCACATGAAATAAAGCTAGATGTGAAAATTTACCGACCAATTGTGTATGAATTTAAGCCAAATGCGATGACCTATGATTCGATTGCGATCAGATCTGAACAATTGTGCGTGCCCTGCAAAATAGAAACCCTAACTAACCAGATGCAGCCAGAAGAACTAGATGCGACGTTTTGCTCTGTAATTACACTCGAAATATGACCAAATGTGAAAATCTGTAGATCAATTGTGCTCTATTTTCGGCCAATTGCGGTGATTCGTGGTGCAATTGCAATTTTCTACGGAACAATTGCGCTCGGAACCCTACAAAAATCTAACTTCACAAAAATAACTATACAAAAAGATGTTAAATCAAGGACGTGAATCCCACCGGGCATGCCAAAATGTGTGAGCAAGAAAATTCAGGTTAGGATGATCAAACAATACAAATCAAACCTAATCCTACCACCTTCAAATAATCCATCTAAATGATACAAGAATACAAACAAATGAAAGCAAAATCACTTAGAGTATTGATTCCTTGGTTGGATTTGTGGATTGATTCTCAATTGAGAACAATCATAGACACTAAAGTTGCCATGATGGATGAAATGCTCAAAATGCTCAATGGATGCTAATGGAGGTATTATGCTTAAGACAATACTTTGGATGCTATATGGTGAGATGATCATATTGAAAATGAGTGGGTGTATATATAGCACTCAATAAAAGTTGATCAACGGTGGAGAAGAAAAGATAGTTTGAACGGTTGAGATAAATTCATGATCATAGGTGAATGTGCACAAGACAAGTGTCCTTAAAGCTCACATTTATTAAATGATTTTAGTTGGACTTTGTTAGATAAAGATAAAATAGATCCCCTTAAAATAGGATGGTTTTCTATTTTTAAGATATGTTGACAAGGATAATTACTTTTTAGAACCAATTAAATCATTCTTTTCCCTTTGTTTGAGATAGGACCTAACTTGTACACATAGAAGAAAGTGAAATGATAAGATGATGATAGAGAAAAATGCTATTTTTAGAAGATTGGAAGAAAAGTCATAAATTAAATAAATGAATTTATTTAAGTTATGCTCATGATAAGAAAATAAATAAATAAAATATGGATTTTATTTATTTACAGAAGAACTAAATTAAATAAATATGCAAATTATTTAATTTAAGAGAATAGAGAGATAATTAAATAACTAAAAATTATTTAATTATAGATAGAGGAAAATAGAAGAAAAATAGATAATAAAAAAGATGGACAATTAATTAAATAAATATAAATTTATTTAATTAATAGAAGAAACAGATGATTTAAGAGAAAATAGACAAATTATTCAAATGTGTTAGACAAATGCAGATGATGAATAATGCAATATCTTAATAATGATAACTAGGTCAATTTTGAGTGTCTACACCTAGTGACAACAGTTTCTGACACGCTCGATGGGACCTTTTCACATCTAAATCAAGGTTTAAGATGATAATTTGGTGTCTTCTCAGTACTTACAGTTTGGTAGATGTTTGCTTGCACTTGGCGACTCTACAAGTTCATGGTTTTTTATCAGTTCAATCTTTTATGCCTGTGCAAACAAGAGCTTCTTATATTGATATCTTGATAGAGAAGAAATGGATTTTAGTTGATAGGATAACCCATCAGTCTAATCCAGATTGATGAGTCATCATGACAAGAGAATAAGGTTGCCAAGGTATCAATCCTTCAAGAAATACAGTTGTTTTAACATGGTGTTATCTTTTAGGAGTTATAAGTTAGATTGATTATTCAGTTGGTCAGATTTGAAAGAAGGAAAGAGATATATTTTGTATTGAACTGTTATTTCATGTCATGTTTTGAACATACATTCAATATCTATTACTTTATCCTATGCATTGATTGGAAAAAAAAACACATGCATCAAGTGCATAAGATAAATTAACTGATCATGTTTAAAAGAAGTGTTCAAATGTGTCCCACACAAGCCGTGGGAGTAACTAGACTGAGCAATTGTAGACATGCAAGCTATACATCTGAATGATAAAAGAATTAATATGAACACATGATAAAAGTAAACATCCATCATTGCCTGAGAAAGAAGGTTGTTTTGTTGATGTTGGTCTTCAGTCTTCATCTTCAGCTCCTATCATCAGTTGAATCTGCAAAAAAATTGGGGACAATCCTATTAGAGCTCCGGATGTTTAAAGTTATCATATGCTTTTATCAAGCAGATATATCAACTTATCACATCATGCATTTCATATGAAAGATCATATCAGACATGTGTTACAAATCAGAAAAAAAATATGAAGAAGATCAATCAATACCATTAGGTATATTTTTATGCTAACTTGTTTGTTCACTGTGCAGGTATAGGAAAAGTAATGTTGCTGATTTGAAGATAAATAAACATGTGGATTAAATGTGGCCTCCATAAGGGTTGAGCCCAACATGTTTTCTTTTTCATTTGAAAAAGAATATCAGAAAATGATAGGATGCATCATTCAAGCTACATTATGCATCATTTAATCAACTTGCAGAGAAGCTATGTCATCACGACATTCATTACAGTTGATTGAGACAAATTAGATTAATTTAGAATGCCTAAGTCAAGTTGGCAAAGTGCAGAAAATAGAATTACAGCCATAAAAGGTATTTATCTTGTTTACATGATTATCATAATACCTGATTGCTGTCATTTTCATGTCACATTTCACAAAATCAGACTTAAGGAATGACAGAAGTATGAAAATGAAATGAAGAGCAGACTTGTAATTAGATTGAGTATCAGATTAGAAGACATTATCAGCTAATCCCTATATGTAGATGTTCATAATAGAACATAACTCTCAAATGCATTGTTGAATCAAGAGCCATAAAAGATTGAGAGTTATATACATAATGAACATGTGCAAATTAGAAAGAACAAATCATGCATTTAATGTTTAGGGATTAGAAGGATAAAATCAGATAGACCAAGTATAATTATCAAGTACAGGTATGATCAGTTGATCATATCAGGTAAAAACACAAATGCCAATCAAGTTTCTAATGCATATCAGATGGAAAGAAAAGGCTACAGGAGCTTTCATTATTTATGTATATGATATTAAAGTTGAAGGCAAGTCACAAAAAATAAACTGATGCATACCATTGACATATGAGTGTTCACATTGTTATCTGATGATGAAAAGGAGTTACAGAATAATGTTTATAAGAGACAGATTTGTGCACATGAGTGACAGGATACAAACATCAAAGGTAATATCTGATTATAATCAAAGGATAGTGAGCAAAATGTCATGTTGCAGGTGTTCATAATGATCAGGTACAGCCAAAGCATGTAAGACAAAACCAAACAAAGTTTATCATGGAGAGCATCTGACAGGCAGTCATCAATGATATTTGAAATAGATACATCAAGAAAGGAGCATCTGATTGATACAATTTCAAATGAAAGATACATCAAGTACATGTATCATTATCCATGACAAAATGGTAAAAGTATCTACAGGTAGTGAGCAAAGGAGATTAAGACAGTAATACTCTAACTGATACATGCTGCAATTAAGTATTCATTGATCATACTTCATGATGTCTGACTGATACAGTGATGGCAGACATATGCCATGTTCAAAGGAGAAGATAAATGACATACTAAACTTGCTACAGGAGGTTCTAAATGCACAGAAGGATAAAGTATAAAGACACCGTTTCAAGTTTGTAAGTTACAGTCATTACTTACATTATGCAAAGTGTCAATCTGTCAAGAAGAGTGCAAACATATCTGAAGTGATTTTGTGTTAAAAAGTATCTAACAGTTGACCAATTTAGGCCAAAGAAAAGTGAAATGACAAACCAAAATCTATGCTCAAGAAAGTGAAAAAGTATAACAAGCTACAGTTTTTTTTAGAAAAAGTATGCTACAGAAAATGCAAAAATAATGTCAAAATAAATTACAAAGAGCAGCATGATGTTGAACATCTTCTTAATTACCAGCTAATGAAAAATGGATGCCATCAAGACTTGTACAACTTCTTTTGCAGAAAAAAATACATATGTTGCTCAGAGCTATAGAGAATGATATTTATTATCACTTAGGGGTGTTCAGATACAAGAGAGAAAGCTACAGATTTAGAGAAATAAGTCTCAAAGATAACAGATAATAATTCTGTATTGAAAGCCTAGTTCCAATTTTCTGAACAAAGTCTTGTTTCATGCACAGAAATGTAAAAGAGAATGAATATCATGCTTGTTATAGTGGAGTTTATACAGAATACAAACTCTTGAAGAGAGTGTAAAACCCTAACTCATTTCGTGCATACAGAGAAAATGAATCAACACAGTATATTATTATGCCATAGCCATGAGAGGAAGTAAGTTTTTGTACTTGAAATAAGATACCCAAATGTAAAACCAAAACCCTCATTTTCATGAAACCCTAGTTTCATTTTTTGCACACAGTGAAAGAGAATGACAGAGATATATTTTTATAACCTTGTCGTAACAGAAAAAGTGGTTTTTATTGATACCCATATGGATTTTCATAAAACCCTAATATCTTTTTTGCCATTTCTCAAAGAAAATGGGGTTACAATATATCTTTTATCATGGTTGTGCCTGAAGAAGGCAGATATCATCATCACAGTGAAAAACCATAGTTGCAAGTTTGAGACTTTTTCTCAATTTTTGCAAAGAACAGTCAAAAAGCTCAGAATATGTATTTTTTGGTATGACCGTAAGCATGAAATGCATTTGTATGCAATTTTGTTGAAACCCTCATGACAAAACCAAAGAACCTTCAAATTCATGTTAGAAAATCAAGAATATGCTACAGAGAGTAATAGTGGCTGCGGCCATACCAAAGAAAGAATGATGCAAAGATCCTGCAACAAAGGCAGTTTTGAGGACAATTTTGGAGGAAGATCCTGCAACAAACAAAACAGATTTAAGAAAGCACAGAAAACAAAGATCTTTGACATTGTTTGGCTGCTGATATCCAACCCAGCCAGCCTGTACAAAGGCAGATTTGGACGTGGGGCTCTAAGGAGAAGATTGCTTGGCATTCTGGGATCATATTGCATTGTATTTGAGGCATATGGAGTCTTGGATTAGATCAGCATTCATTGTATGAGAGGAACATCAGAAGTAGATTGCATTTGTGGCATTTTCAATGCCAAACCCTAGCTAGTCCATGTACAGCAGTACCTCAAGTTGAAGAAAATAATATGGGTATGCAACTATAATTGGTTTTGGACTATTTTATGAACTGGGTCTTCGATAGTTTGTGCATATCTATTGTAGTTTTTCTGGGTTTTCATTGCATGCTCCGTTTTCATTTTAAACTTGCCTATCTAGCTAGTTCACATATAGTAGAAAATTCCAAAGTGAAGAAAATGATATGGGTATGTAACTATAATTCATTTTGAGCAATATTATGAACTAGGTCTTTGATACTTTGTGCATATCTATTGTAGTTTTTTTGGGTTTTTCGTTACATGCTTGTATTTCATTGTTAAACTGTAAATATCATATGCAAAACCATACACAAAACCCTGAAACAATTAGCAGTGAGAAACGGAAAAAAATTTGGCATAAAAACCTACAAGGACAGTGACCATTACATAGCCCCTATGAGAACTACTGATTGAAATGGTTGGAAGGCCCTCAATATTTTTTATTGACACCATATAAAACTCTATCAAACCATTTTTAGAATGTTAAGTAAGAACTTGTTCAACGCTATGTGCAGGTTCTTGTTGCTTATAGTTTATTCGTATAGCTGCACCAAGCACCTCTGAGTGATGATGTTTTTAAATCCACCAATCTCCCTCTCAAGTCGCTTTCCTTCTCACGAGCTTCATGCTTAGACTAAAATACATATTGTTGTCTTCAAAGTTCATCACCATGAGGTTTCAAACTTTGTAGTAACCCTTTTTCATCAACATGCTTATAGTAGGCTTATACTTTCAAGGCTTCTCCCACTTGAAAAAACAAATCCCATTGAGCACAAAAGCTATATTTACATTAGAGTGCAAAAGTTTTGAATTTAAGTGCAATAAATTACACTACATTGACAGGATATAGAAACATAATATCAAATAATATGTCAAATGAATTACCACCATTGAAGAGTATTAGTCATTATATAGATTTCATTCTAGGAGCTAGTTAGCGAAATATTGTTGCATATAGAATGACACTAGAAGAAAATGACGAGTTGGATAGACAAGTGCAAGGGTTATTGAAAAAAGGTTTGATTAGAGAAAGTGCGAGTCCGTGTGCAGTACCAATAGTACGAGCACTGAAGAAAGGGGGTGAGTAGAGAATGTATAAAAATTTTTTAAAAAAAAAAGATTACAATTAAATGTAATGTCCTCTTCTTAGCCCAGTCAGACAGATGAGGTGATTAGTCTATTCCAAGGTTCCCATAGGCTAATGAGTTGGTTAAGGAGCTTATTTGGGGTTATTTACTAAAACTTACTATTTATACTAAGTTAGACAGGAGGATTACGGGTGGTGTTGACCCGACTTTTTATTTTTAGCCACTGCCAATTGGGCACCTAGCACTTGGTATTTGGTTTCATGTTGGCCACGGAGTTATATGTCGAAGTATTAGTTAAATTAAATATTTAACTAATAATAGTTAAAAGGCTATAGTTACTTTAATTTATTAAAGTGACTATAATATGATGTTATAAGTCATAACTTAAAGTTGTGTGCTAGGATATGGCCCCCCTTCATGAAAGCTCATGGGACTTAAAGAAATAAATTAAAAGAAATAAAAGAATTCCCTCATGGGTGTTGGAAGTCAAGAAATAAAAGGAAGAAATGAGAGTTCATTTGCATCTATTGACTTTGCAAAAAGAAAGAGACTTGGTTGTGAAGCTTGAAGCTTGGCTTTCTTGTTGATCTAGGGTTCTGTTTAGATGAAATCCTCCATAGGATCACTCACTTCGTGTTTGGAAGACAACATCAGGTGGGTTGTGGGAAGTCTCATCCAGGGGCTTCACTTTGAGCTTAATTTTATGCATTTTGGTGAAGATTTCATGAAGATATCATTCAGATTTTTATGAGTAGACCAAGGCAATCATGTCAGAGGCAGTTTGTGAGTTTTACTTAGGATTTTGGCATACTTCTACAGGCTGGCTGCACACCATACAAGCCGTACCAGTTGCAGCTGTGTTAGACATTTTGTAGACAACATTTTTTTCACTTGGAGGTCGATTTGGAAGGGGTTTCTATATACCAGTGGTGCAGATTGGAGGTTCATATCAGAATTGGAGGATTTTATCAGACTTACATTGCTGAAGCAGCCACAAACCTGGCCGTCCAAGTGCAGCAGGAATCATGGGTTTCCTTGAGGCTCAAACGCCTCTCTTTGGGGTTGTTTAAATCTTGTAATAGGGTCACCCAGGACCATAGAACACATGAGTATTCATTGTTTGTGGGAGAACCTTCATTCTTGAGCATTCAGAGGTGATTTCCAACAACCTTGTTGCTGGTCTATATATATCAGATTTGCAAAGTTGTAGAACTCGAAATGGGTATGTTACTGTAATTCGTTGTGAGCAATATTATGAACTGGGTCTTTGATATTTTGTGCATATCTATTGTAGTTTTTCTGGGCTTTCGTTACATGCTTCGTTTTCATTGTAAACCTGCTTATCTAGTTGGTTCACATACAACAGAAGCACAAAGCTAAAGAAAAAGAAGTGGGTATGTAACTATAATTTATTTTGAGCAATATTATGAACTAGGTCTTTGATATTTTGTGCATATCTATTGTAGTTTTTCTGGGTTTTCGTTACACGCTCCATTTTCATTGTAAAACTGCCTATCCAACTAGTTCACATACAACAGAAGCACAAAGCTGAATAAAAAGAAATGGGTATGTAACTATAATTCATTTTGAGCAATATTATGAGCTGGGACTTTGATATTTTGTGCATATCTATTGTAGTTTTTCTAGGTTTTCGTTACATGCTTCGTTTTCATTGTAAACCTGCCTATCTAGCTGGTTCACATACAACAGAAGCACAAAGCTGAAGAAAAAGAAATGGGTATGTAACTACAATTTATCTTGAGCAATATTATGAACTGGGTCTTAGATACTTTGTGCATATCTATTGTAGTTTTTTTGGTTTTTCATTACATGCTTGTTTTTTCATTGTTAAACTGCAAATATCATATGCAAAAACCATACACAAACCCAAAAAAAAATCAGTAGTGAGAAACAAAAAATTAGGCATAAAAACCTACAAGGACGGTGGTCATTACATTAAATGTATATTCCCATTACCAATGATAAATGATTTGATGTATTGTTTGAGTGAAGTGAAGTACTTTAATGAGATATATTTGAAGAGTAGTAATAATTAGATTAGAATACGAGGAGATGTATGGAAGACAATATTCAAGACAAGAGAGGGATTATATGGGTGGTTGGTTATGCCCTTTGGGTTCACTAACGCACCAAACACATTTATTAGATTGATGAATGAAGTATTGAAGCCATCTTTAGGTAAGTTTTTGATTCTTTATTTAGATGATATTTATATTTTTAATAAGACTAAGGAAGAACACCTAGAACATATTAGATTAGTATTGTAGAAGATTGAGAGAAGAGAAATTGTTGATCAATGTCAAGAAGTGTAGTTTCATGAAGAAAGAATTGTTATACTTGAGATTTGAAATATTAGTACATGGTTTTAAGATGGATCTAGAAAAGGTGAAAGCAATTGTTGACTCACCTACACTTGAAAAATTTTAGAGGCAAGAAGTTCTCATGGATTCTTATAAAACGTTCATTAGAAATTTTAGTGGAGTTTGTGTGCCAATAATTGAGACAATAAGAGTAGGAAAATGAGAATTTAAGTGGCAAGAGCAACAAGCTTGATAAAAGAATCTAGCCAATTAGCACTTGTATTGATTAGACTGGATCTTTTTTTTTTGTGAAATGAAAATGTTGAAATGAGAAACTAAAACATGTTATTTATTAAATTGAGAAGTACTAAAACGGGGAAATTTCTAGAAAACATAGTGGGAAATTCAAGAAAATGAGAACGTAGTAGATATTGTTTAGAGTTTAGACCCTAAAGCCAATATAAGTAGTGGGTTTCTTCACATGAACATCTTTAGGCTTTGAAAGTTTAACTTTTCCTATTTATTGGTTGTCTTGATGTGAAACTTATTATGTAGCGTTATGAGATTTTAATCCATTGTTAGCATGTTTGAATGTTTCTTGTTTAGTTATTTGTCTTTAAACAACTTTATGCAATTTAAGGTTTGCAAATAATGTTTTGTGGGGGTTCTGTTTATTAAGATAGCAAGAACTTTGGGTTTAATTATTTTTGAACAACCTTCTAAGCCCAAATGACTACTTGTTTTAATAGATAATAGATAATTGATTTCTTTTTATTGTTGAATACGGCATAAGGGAGCCAAAACTCATCTAAAAATATAAAAAATAATATCAAAACATCTGCTCATATACTGAGGGCCATATTACTATTAACCAGAAAGTTTATACAAAAACTTCTAACTTTAGAAGACTATCTGCTTACAAATTCACAAAATTCTCCACCTATCATACTCTATACATACTGCAAATTGACTAGCTTAATGACTAAAAAACAACTTACAGAAGTCCCTCCTCCACATCCTCTTGCTACCCTTCTACCTCTAGAATTCACTTCGAAGCCTCTGACTCCCCTGCCTTCGACCATTCCTCATCTCCAGCATCATCCAGTCCAACCAGTGCCTTGAGACAGGCTGCGCCTACTCGAGCTTCCTGCCTCTTGCTTTCGCCATCCACTCCCACGGCCCATTATAGGTCGGGAGGATTACCGACCACACCCCTTTCTCCAGGCAGAATCCCATTCTAGGGATAGCCAAATCCAAAACCTCCTTCAAACCTCCCCTCCATTCGGCCTTAACCAGTGCCTGAGCCAAAGCACGGACCGTGTCTTTAGACTCGCCAATTTCCAGCAGAAACCCTATGAACATTGCAGCTATTTTAGTGTTGACACAGTATTTGTGCTCCAAATTCATGAATGTCTCTCTGAAGATCGCCCCAATTGCTTGGAGACCAATTGGGGATGCCATCTTAAAGACCTTTTTAACCTGCTCTTAGAGATAGGCCCCAGAAAGGCCATTTGCCTTTTACCTCCAACCAAAGGCATCATTGATTCCATCCTGCACCAAAAGAGATGAAAAATAGCAAGAAAAAACCACAAAACCATCACCAACAACCTGTCTCTTCTTATCAAGCCTCCATTCAATAATTCACACACCTGTGATTAATTGCTCCATTATTTCTCCAACCTCGCTAGCCATCTCACACGAAAACAGTACATCACCTTGCTTTTGCCAACTTATAAGAGCATGCCGAGCAGGTTAAGGACACAATAAGCTTGTCAATCCGTCTACGTCACTTCATCATCCCTTGTTCTTGTTTGAGAGCTGTCATCAGTACCATCCTTCACACATGACTAAGCGTCATTTTTAAAGAAACCAAAATTTTCCTCCGCGACCTTGAAAATGATTTCTCCTAGGGTCAACACTAAATTAACTTTCCCCTAAATCCTCTTTTAATAACATCCCCAAATTAGGAATTGCCTTTTCCCACTCCTCCAATGAATAACTGACTAGGATTTCTTCCTCCATTTCAAAGGCATGATTTGCCAATCTATCTGCGATCCTGTTAGCCTCCCTGAAAATATGATTTATCTTATAATCTCTAAACTTCTCCAACAAATCTAGCCCTTTGACCAAAGAATTATTCAGTTTCCAATTTGGGGTTTGCTTATTTTGGATTGTGTTTACGATAATCTGGGAGTCCCCTTTACATGAATTTTCCTCACTCCCAGTGTTAGGCCCACTTACAGACCTATGATGAAGGCTTGCATCTTAGCCTCATTATTTGTATGCAACCCTATCTTCCTTGTTGCTGCTCCAAGTAGTTTCCCTTCTTCATTTCTTATCACACAGCCGATAGATGACTATCCAGGATTTCCCTTGGAGGCCCCATCAAAGTTTAGCTTCATCCAGCCCCCTTCCGGGACGCTCCATCTTGCTCTAATCCTGCCCTCCGACGGATGATCCCGATACGCCCCTTGAACGGGGGGGAACAATTAGACCCGGCCATTGATCTCTCATAACCCCATCCCACACCATGAAAGACCTTCCTCTACAATTTTGATTCCTTATCACATTATTGGCCACCTCCACTATTGCCCTTTTTATCTTCTTCCAAAGTAATTCCTTTTCCAATGTCTTATCTTGGAAGATACGTCTGTTTCTCTCCTTCCAAACCTCCCAAATGAGTATAGAGGGACTTATGGTCCAGAGACATGAGAATATTGCTTTTTTATATAAAATCAGCCATGCAATAAAAGTTGCCAAAATATTTTGTGGGAGTGCACTCTTCCACTTCATGTTGTTCATAAGCTTTTTCCAGTTGTACTCTATATACTTACAACTCCTCAAGATATGATCTGTGTTCTCTTCCTCTTCTTTGCAAAGGCAACACCTAAGTGGTCATGCATATCCAAATTTCCTCAACCTGTCACTTGTAAGAATCCTGTTTTGTAAAGTAGACCATGTAAAGGCTCCTGCTTTGGGAAGGCATTGCTTATCCCAAATTAGATGAGTTGGCCAGTCTTCTTTAGCCCTATTCTCTTCCTCTACTATGTAACCACTTTTCACACTATAATTTCCTGACTTACCTCCACACCAAATAACCCCATCTTCCTCTTCCGAAATAGCAACCTTTCTACTTGCTAGTCCCTGCTTTAAAATGTCCTGATTTTGGGGTATATCCAGCTCGTCCAAATCTTTCCACCTCCATTCCTTGAATCCTTCCTGATCATGTGGATAGACATAATCTATGACCTTATCTCCCCAAGTCTGCATTAAAACATTCTTGGCTTCCAGCATCCCTTCAATATCCTTCAAGGTTGCATGCCTGTTCCAGGTATCCTCCCAGAACAGGGCCTTCCTCCCATTCCTTATTTCCTAGGAAATGTGTTTGACAATGAGATTCCTACAATCGACTAGGAAATTCCAGATTGTTGATCCAACTGATGGATTTTTAGTGGTTAGAATCCGAATAGGGTTAGGGGAGTCCAAATATTTGTTCTGGAGAATCCTAGCCCATTTGGACTTGTGGCAGTTTGTACATGCTCCAAACTAGCTTTGCCCCAAGCGCCTTATTAAAAGTAGACCATTTGCGTAGCCCAACCCCTCTGATTGTTTAGGGCAGCAAATTTTATCCTAGGCCACTAAAGGAAATTTTCACCCTTCTACTGCCCTGCTCCAAAAAAAGTTTTTCATACATTTGTTAAGACCTTTTTCAACTTTCCTAGGCATCTTCAAGCACTGCATTGAGAAAACTGAAATTGCCGAGATCACTGACTTAAGCATGAGTATCCTTCCGGCTGAAGAGAGTCGCTTTCCTTTCCATGAGTCCATTTTCAATTTACAATTGGATAGGATATGATCCCACAAATTTGTCTTAATGGCTCCTTGGAATAACGGGGTCCCCAGATATCTTCTGGCAAAATTTTTAATTTTCAGCCCAAGACTGCGAGCTTTTCTCTCTGCTTCCTGATTTCTTTATTGAAAAAATAGATTTCAGATTTGTCCTAGTTTACAAACTGACTTGAAGCTGGAGAATATCTATCCAAAGTTTCTTTTATGACCTTTGTCTCCCTTTTACTTGCTACACCAAATAAAAATGTGTCATCAGCGAAGATGTGTGACAGCTTCTACATTGGGTGCCACTTTTAAGCCCTTCCATCTACTCAATCTTGCTTCCTCTTGTATGTATTTGCCCAGTGCCTCGGCCATGATTATGAAAAGTGACAGAGACAAAGGATCTCCTTGCCTTATACCATTGGTTGTTTTGTGAAACCTTTTGGGCTTCCGTTAACTAGAATCAAGAACCTTGGAGAGGAAATACAACTTTTGATCCACTGAGTCCACTCTTGACAAAAGCCAAATTTTTCCAGAACTACCATTAGGAAGTCTCTATTCACCTAGTCATAGGCTCTTCTAATGTCCAATTTTACAATCATCCTTTCCACTCAACTCCTCTTTATAGTGTGTATGGCTTCATGTGCAATGATGATTCCATCCGAAATCGTCCTTCCAAGTGTAAAACCACTCCGCTCTTCTAAGATAATGAGGGGAAGAAGCTTCTTTAATCTATTTGCCATTGCCTTAGATATGATTTTATAGATTGTATTGCAGAGGGATATAGGTCTGTAATCATCCATTTTCTACTACATTCCTTTTGGGGATTAAAGCAATAAATGTATTATTAAGGGCTTTCAAATCATAGTGGCATTTCTCCTTGTCTCCTTTGTTTCCAAAAGCATATCAGGCCCTATGATGCTCCAAAATTTGTGATAAAAGAAGGCCGAAAGCCCATCAGGCTCTGGAGCTTTGTCAGGTGCTAGTTGGAAAGCCACCCTCTTAATTTCTTCTTCTGTGAATGGCTTATTCAATTCTACATTTCTTTCTTGATCAATTAAACAAGGGATCCTCAACACTTCTTCTTTGACAACAACATCTGTTTGAGCCTCTTTGTTTAGTAGGTTTCTATAATAATCGACTGCAACTTCACTTATCTGATCTGTACTGTTAACCATTATTTCTTCATTGTACTTAATAGCTTGAGATCCTATTCACACTCCTTTTGAGCTTTGTTGTGTTATGAACATATTTGGTGTTTCTGCCCCTTTCCTTAAGCCAACATTCCCTCAACTTTTGCCTCCAAAAGTTTTCTTCCCTAGTCAAAATTTCATCGTATTTTTGCTTTAAGTCTTTTTTCTTAGCAAAACTCTCTTGATCCATACCTTGACTAAGGATTTTTTTCGTTTAGTCCTGACATCTCTGCCTCCAAACTGGATTTTCTTCAAAAATATCCTTAAAACGTGTCTTGTTCCACTCGTTTAGCTGATTCTTCACAAAACCCAACTTCTTCCAGAACTTGAACAATCTCGAACCCATCGCCTTCGGCGCATTTGACCATTTATTGATATTTTCCTCTAATTCAGGGGCTCTTAACCGCATCTTCTCATATTTGAAGGAGCACTCTTGTGGCCTTTCATCTTTGTCGAGTTTGAGTTGCACTGGGTGATGATCTGAGCCCGAGATAAGGAGGAGGAAGGATTCAATAATGCTTGTGGAAGTAGCCCAATTTCCCCCAATTAGAAAGCTGTCAAGTCTCTTTGCAATGTTTGTGAAGCCCAGTCTTCTATTCGTCCATGTATAAAGTCCATTTTTTGGTATTATATCTTCTAGTTGATTTTCACTAATAAAATCTTGGAAGTCTAGTTGCACTTGAGCTTGCAAAGTACTTGTTGGTGATTGTTTTTAGACAAGTCAACAATAGAGTAAAACACTAAGTCTCTCACTCTCTCTTGAATAAAGCTCTCCAAAGGCTAAGCTATGTGACCCAGTGAAGCAACTTCAAGGTTCCTTTTATTATGTTTCACAGGATTAACTCAGTGACTTGATGTGATATTGTTGATTATGACAAAGGGACTTACACAATTGTTCTAACAACTTGATTGTTTCACTTACTAGAGGCGAACACTTTGAATTTCTAAGTACTACAATTCTCAGCGTAAGATATGGCAATGAAGTTCTTAATCCTAATTCCTAACAATGATATACAAAAAAGTGAAAAAGATGAAGGTTTAGGAAACTATTCTAATCCTAGATGCAAGAAACGATTATTGATCCAGTGAAATCAACCAACTCTGCTTTGCCAAGTTAAACAACTACACAAGGTTGATGCAATCTTCTAGGATGATATAAGATGTTCAAATCACTTATGTTTATGAATATTCAACAAACACAAATAATTGAAGTTAAGTTCGCTTTGTTCAGACTAACCATACACTGCAACTTGCAAGCCACAAATCACAAATGGTATGAACATGTAGATTCCACCAAGAAACAATAATAATAACTTCCACCAACTAACATAACACTTTAAAAGAAAACTTAATCTAACTTAACACTCACTTGAAGCAATGAAACCATGCAACACTTTGAAACATAGAGAGAATCACCAAACAATGAATCTTATATTATCTCAAAGAGTCCTTGCAACAGTTTTTAGAGTCTTCCACCTTACAAATGAGAGCAAAATGAGCCCTTATATAGGCTTCAAAATACATGAATGGCCAAGATCGATTGGCAAAGCCAATGGATCAGATGATGCCACCTAAGCAGGCGGTTACAACAAACTTCTATTTTTAGCATATGAAAGAGGGAATAAAGTCACGTTTCCCAAGAAGATAAGGATGACACATTACAAGCCTATGAGGAATCTCCATATGAGTAACCATCACTAGTGTTATGAAATTCAATGAATCTGCACACCACTTGTTTGACTTCATCAAAAGGTACACTTGGCGTATTTCTAGTGGTTCCTTCTGCTTCAAGTACATCAATTGCATAAAGGCCAAGTGTCTTCTCCCAATCAATCATATGAGCCTTGTTGGCGCCAAGGTGGATAGCAAGTGAAAATATGCTATCAAGCCTCTCATCAGAAACATTATCTTCTTGAAAGTAAAATGCTTGGACTTGTTCCTTCGTACTATCAATAGTCATCTCTCCAAAGGGATTGCATATCTGTTGCAAGTATGAGGTGATCCAGTGTTGTCATTGATGTCAACATACTCATATTGCATTGATAAGAAGGATTTGATGAGCTGTGTGCTGAGGATACTGAGAAAATTAGCCTCAGTCAGGAACAGTGAAGAACAGTGATGAGAAGAAGGTAAATGTACTGTATAGGATGAGAACCGGAGGACGCGGATTAAAGGGTTAGTAGATATGAGTCTCAAGATGCTACAGATAAGATTTCAGAGGTCCGCATGAAGATATGAAGGAGTTGTGGCTGCCGGTATAGAACCGGGTCCAGCAAGTATCCGGAGGTGACAGAGGATCACAAAAAGGTCCGGTGAGGTCCGGAATTGTATTACCCTAATCTGCGGATTGGAAGGAGTGTTTAGGATGTCCTTGTGATGTGTCATCCTGATTTGTGTATGATTTGAAGGTCCGGAAGTACCTCTTGCATTATGACAGTGGCGACAGACTGTGTTCTTGAAGTTCCGGATGAGGAAGACAAGAGATCCCAGTAAGCAGAGGAAGTGCGGATGTATCCGGACATTCAGACAGGCTTGTGAAGGTTCTTGGATCATGTTTAGGTTGTGTTGTTGGTCCGCATTGATGGTAGAGCCCGGAATTGAAGTTATTCTTCCGGATAAAGTTCTTGCTCTGTGTAGCCGACCGGATGAGTTGTTCATCCTGCGAATGTTCTTGTGATGGCCGACCAGATGTGTTATTCATCTTGCGGATACTCCTATGGTTTTTTGCCGACTTAGATGTTTGTTCCTAAGTCGATGTCTTGTATAAATAACGGTTTGTGAGTTCATTTCAGTGTGTGGTGTGAGGATGAGTATGGTATAGCGAAGAAACGTGCGAAAGGCAGAGCAGAGATTGTTAGGCTTAATTGGAACTGATCTGGACATGGTAGAGATGTCATTCTCCAGTTCAAGACTGTGATTTTCATCACTTTGTAGACAGTGTGTCTCCTTGTAGGCAGTGGGCCTCTTTGTGAGCAGTGTGCTCGGGCAGTGAGCCCTTATTGGCATGTGCCATTCATTTTTCTTTATTCTTCTAACAGAGAATAATTCTTGGGTTAATCACCCCGTGGTTTTTCCCTTAACCGGGTTTTCCACGTCAAAATCTTGGTGTTCAATGTGTTGATGCTTATCTGCTCTTGAGTTTATGTATTATGCTTCCATGGATGATTATTTGATATGCTGCTAACTAACAACAGTGAGTTAAGTGTTTGAATGAAAAGAAGTTTTTATACAACTGATTCACCCCCCCCCTCTCAGTTGTATGCCCTAGATCCAACAATATCTTCATCAACGATGCATGTATACCATCTTGGATCCTTTGAATCACACTTCTTACTCTTGACATATCTGTTTCAACTCTATCAAGTAACTGTCCTTTATTGCAAAAGCAATAGTACCAGGAAGAGAAATCATATGTTATTCCTTCAATTATCTCAGCATGTATCAACTCATCAACTGAAGTTTCCATCAAACTCTTCAAATGTGGTATATATTGTTCTTTGATGGCCGTAAACTCAGCACAGGCTGTCAACAATGCAAACACTCTTTCCTTAAGATCAGCAACCTTATCATATACTTGCATTATCTCTTCAAGATGTTCATATGTCGTTGCTCTTGACCTCTTCATCCAATCCTTCAACTTATGAGATGAAGATCTCAACTCCTCAAGATGTACAACTGTTTCTAGAGGAAGAATGGGTGGAGGTGTAGAAACTCTTTCCTGTTGACGGATAGGATGTACTAGGTGTTGAATATACTGTTCCAATGCTTGACACCTTTGCTCAGCCTTAATCCTACTTTCGGTTTCCTGTCTTATGATAGCTCGAGCATTATCAACTGAATCTTAAAGTTCTTCCTCTACTTGTGCCCAGTCAACGGACCCAAATCAATTGTGTTGATATCATAATCCTCAGGTACAATGTCTTCTACATTCTTCTCAACTCTTAGAACAACTACATGAACCCTCCTTACACCTGCTTCATCTTTTGTTATCTTTGAAAGAGTGGTTGCTTTCTTCTTCGGTTTTTCAGTAGACATGTCTAGAAGTAACTCTTCAACTGGAATAGGATGATAACTTTCTACTTCACAACTTTCTTTAATTTTGTCCTGTAACCACTCCGGCAATGATGAAAAATAACTTGGCTATTGTACCTGCCTTTCTTGCATGGGCAATGATTCTTCTTCAGCGTCATCTTTGTCTTCAGTGTTAGCTTCATCAATTATTTCATTATCATGCGGACTTGAAGGTACCTCTTCAAATGGAATATCTGGGACTGCATCTTCAACTACATGCACAACTATAACCTAATTCATCGGAGTACCTCCTGGTTGCCTAGATGAAGCAGTTTGAATGCTTATCCTTTTTTTCTTCTGACTTGATTCTCCTTGTGCAGATTCAAGTTGCTTCTTTTTCTTTGCTTGACTTGAATCTCTTTCATTATCTTTACTTTGTGAATCTCTATCAGGTGCACTATGCTGTACTTGTTGCTCAACTTCTCCCATCTTTGTGTAGGTGAGCCTCTTTCCTTCATCTATCAATGCTTGTGTTTGATCTTTAGCATGCTCCTTAGTGATAGCAATGATAGGTTCTATCAACTCTTCATCATATACTCTTTCTCTATCAGCCCAATCAATAGTATATGGCAAATTCCGTACCTTGTTGTATTCATCCTTCGAAAGAGTACTATCATTATCTAGCTGATCAAGAATCCTCAACACTTTTGTAGCTCTTACCAAATCCCATATCAATCTTGAACATTTTTGCATCCTTATATCATCATCATCAATAGCATTTGCCCAATGATCTTCAAGTTGCTCTACATGTTGATAGGTAGGATATGACTGCTTGATAGCTCCATGTGGGTCAACGTGCTCCCTCCTCGAATCATGAAGATGTAGATGATATGCTTGAAGCTCAATCTTAGAATGTTCGGCTGCTTGTAGTGATGGACATGAGTAATATCTACCAAGCTTTAAACAGAATTGAACCCCGGCCTTCTTTCTTGTTCTCTGCATCTTATGGAACTCTAACAACTATCTTGATACTTCCAACAGTACCATCCTATTAGTAGGATAGCTTGGCAATCTATATGGAAAGGATGTGAAGCTCTGAATCTTTATGTAGGTGAACCTATCATATTGAATATAATATCTTCCATATTCCTCAATGAAGGCCCTAGCAGCACCTGTCAATCTCCTATGCAACTCACCTCACAATCTCCTTACTATATACATGGCAAAAGCATCATTGAATCTCTTGTAATGGTTGATACTCTTGAGATGAAGCTGTGTATAACATTGGTGTGATAGGATTTGACCAGATTTTATGCCCACGTCTCCTTTAGATGTCAAGCCCTTTTTGACCACATTCCTTGCCAGTATGTAGACAAGATAGGAAGTCATGAAGAAGGACTTTGACTCATCGAAATTTTCAAATTGCTCATCAAGGCAATGACTTATAAGCCCAACCCAATCAATCATCTTGTTCTTTGTGAAAACATGATTAAGATATGTATACATCCATCCTTCAAAAGTTGATGATTGAGGCTTACCTGTTACTCTATTCAAGAACACGATGAAGTAACTTATCTCCTTCTTGAAATCTGCCTTGTGGAACTTCGGATCTTCGGAGTTGTATATCTTTATTGAAGAATCTATCATCCACTTCTTCCTTACTTCTTGCATATACTACTTGGAATTGGCTTCAAAGGTATGTTGTGCAGTTGTAGGACAAATGAAGACTATCTTTCGGTTCGAGATGTTGAAGATCTCCTGAATAGCCTCTCTTTGTAGATAAGCTAAAACAGTCCCATCTTTAGCCACAATTCGCCTTCTTTATTTATCATAGTGTTGAATGCATTGCAACACCAATTCGGTGCTAGGTAAGGCAGGTGGGAAACACGATGCTTGTATGATTCCATTCTTCGCAATGGCCTTGATGTCTTCATTCCTTGTAATGGCGAGCAAGAAATCCTTTATCTCCTCTAGGTTTGACATGTCCCATGTTAGTATCTCCCACATTCTTCCAACGCGTCTCGAGCTTGGACTCCGGTAAAGTTGACTAGGCATCCATTTTGATCATCACTTGACGCTCATTCGCTATCATTCCCATTTACCTACAAGACAACACCTCTTTTAGAGACTTCAAATGATAAAATTACCCTTATAAGTCTGATTTTTACATGATAAAAGTATAAAAAATCTGAAAATTTGAACAAGTAAATGCAATTTTATAGATGAAATGCAGCTGAAACATACCTTCAAATCAATTTTCAGACTAAACTAAGTGCAGATTTCTGTAATAAATGATAAAATATCAGGTTGCAATGACAAAAATCAGACTTTGTACTTGCAGATCTGCCTTGAAAATTGTTGCTCCAAAAATTCGCTCCTTGAGGTAAATTGCAATGTGAATGATGAAATGAGGGAGGATGCTCCTCCTTATATAGGAGATTTACCTTGGATAATGAGCAGGTCGGCTAGGTAGGTCGGCCAATTTCAAGCATTAAATGCAGTTTTGAAATTTTCAAAAAATTAAAACAAACTCCTTTCATATTTAGGCGCCAAAAGTAGTTGCAAAAGCATAAATTTACGCCTTGTCTAGAAGGCTATTCCTTGTCCAAACTAGGCGCATAGTGATGATAGTTTAAATGTGAATTGGCACCCAAACTTGATGATGCTCAATTTGATGTGTTTGATTCTTGTTGAAAACTTCCATCATCCTTGTTTCTAGGCGCTCATTTGGTGTCTTTTAGGAGTGAAATGGCACCCAACTTGATAAAAGAAACTCTTAGGCACTGATTTGAGTTCAAACAAGAGGGATCTTGCGCCTAGACACAAGGACTCTTTGAATAGCATTTCATGACTTCAAATATCTATTGCTAGGTTAGATTAGGTGACTTCAAATGACTTACATTCCTAGGCGCTTAGAAGTGATTGCTCAAAGGGTGAAATGTGCCTAGAAGACTTAGAAGTTCACATCATATGAAGGCGCCAAAGTGAAGTTGAATAGAGGCAAAAAAAGGTGCCTTATGTCTAGGCCATCTAGGCGCTGATTTTGGTGCATAAGATCATGAAATGGCGCCTTGCCCTCTTGACTCCTCCTTAGCCTTTGTTAACATCTCAAATCACTTTTCAAACTTTCCAATGCTTCTTCTTGTCAAGGTGCCCTTTAGAGGTTACTCAAACAAGAAAGTGCGCCCATACTTATTTGATTTGTTCAAGGCGCTTAAGATGTCCAAAACTTAAAGAAATGGCGCCTAACTCTAAGATGACTTCATCTATTTCCAATGTTCAATTCATGGTGATTGTTTTCAAAGACATCTTCAACTTGATTGATAAGTTGTTTCTTGATGTTGAATTCCTTCACTTACTCCTCCACTCTAGGCGCTTGAGATGGTCAAAATCACAAGGAATGGCGCCTTATATCTTAGACTATTGCTTCCTTCATCTAAGGCGTACTTTGGTGAAGATTTGAACATGATTAGGCACCCAGCTTTAAGATAACTTCCCTTTCACTTTTCTCAGGTTCCAATCATTGCTTCCAAAAGACTTCATCGAGACCAAAAACTCAAAAGTTATAAACCTAGGTTGATCTCCTTCTTAGGCGCTTATATGAGGTTGTTTTGGGTTGAATTGGCGCCTAAGGAAGATGAAGTTTCCTTTCACTCACCTTATCTCCTTTCTACTGTAGTTGATCTCAAAAGACATCATCTTCAACACTTGTAATTGGTTTCATCTAAGGCGTTCATTAAAGGTCATTTTGAAGGCATAGGGTGCCTTAACATAATGAATGCAATCTCCAACTTGAGGCACAATCTGAGATGAAATAGGTTGCAAAGTGCGCCTAGGCTTGACTTAGTATATTTGATGATCACTAGGCTCATTTGGATTAGGCAAAAGACCCTCCTTGAATGACTTAAGCGAGTGTAGTCAAGGCGCCAAAATAAGGTGGTTTGGAAGGCAAAGGGTGCCTAAACTCTTGATGCTCAATTCAATAAGTGAAATCAACTTTTGAAGTCAGATAGACTACCTCCTTGAATGACTTAACTCCGTGCTTCACTATTCTTCTCCATCCCTTTACTAGCCTTAAGGCGCCAAAATGGAGTATCTTTGATGGAAAGTGCGCCTAGGTTGCATGATGTTTAATCTCTCACAAGGCGCAAAAAGTGGTAGGTCTAATGAGAAAAGGCGCCTAGACTTGTAATGCACTTGAAAACACTTCTAAAGTCCTAGTTTCCCAGGGCGCTCAAAATGGTGAAAATGATGAGAATAGGCGCCTAGCTCTTCTTAAGCACTTTCTCTGCAAGTCTTCGCTCATTGAAACAAATTAAGGTCACTCATCACTCTCACGAAAGATTCCTTCCAACTTGACTTAAGGAATGCTCTACATCACCTTAGGAGGCTCAACAACTGGCAAACTCTGAGATAACATTAACAAGAAAGTCTAAAACAACTAACCCTATGAAGAAAATTGGGGGTCCCCATTTGCAATGGGGCGATATGTGATTAGCTCACAATAGTACTTCCCCTTTGTTTCTCCCTTCCGTCTCTAGTCGCATTAAAATCACTATAATGACCACACTAGTTTTTTCAAAAATTGAAATAACCCACCCCCTTCTGTGTTTAAAACTTTAATATGAGCTCTGAATTGGGTTTGTTTTCATTCGATATATATATAAATTGCAAAGTACAAAGAAAGAAAGATACCCAGCTGTAAATATTTGATTTAGAGGTAATTTACATTCATTTTAATCGATACCCATATCATGGAATGCCATAAAATGAGAGTTCTTTACATACCCATGTTGCTGTAGCAAGAGTACAATGCTGGTATTTTACAGATCAGCCCACAAGATGGATAAATCTTCTCCAAACAATATGAAAACAGACCAGAACTCTGGTTCAGCAAGGTATAGCTAGAAAGATGGTATTCGCCCCCTTTGAGGCCCTTACAAAGTCACTCCAAGACCCACGTGGCTGCTGGGCTGGTTGGTATGGCCTGGCAGAACACTGAACAACACTATATGTAGTCTCAACGCCCTCCAAATCCCTCTAAAAGGGTCTGCACACACTCTGCAATGCTGGACGCCAAGGAAAGACCAAAGAACAGTGCCAAAACTGCCTTCAAACACCCTAAACCTCCTCCACCTAGTACGGCTGGCTGCTGAGGATGTACGGCCAGGTTATGAGGATATCGGCACCTTAAATTTGCACCAAACTCACCAACAAAACCTGCAATATAATCTTCATTCTCTTCTAATAATTATGGTGCCAATAATCTATAGATTTCACCTTGAAAATATATCCGCGACAAGCTCTGAATCCACAAACTGAATGAAATTGAAGGCACGATCACAACAATCGGATATGGCTGTCCTCAAGCTCCCATGGGTGATATTCCACACCTGCGAAGAGCTGCTACAAAATGTGGTTTTCGTCACCAAATGCCAATGGTTCATTCAAACCCTCAAGAAACTTGCAGGCCAAACATGAGAAAAATGTATTGTCGTGAATGAATCAAAAAACTTTCATTTTTCCTTTTTATATTTCCCTCATGAAGTCGACCATATGATAGAGGGAAAATATTTCATTTTATAAACTTTATTTCTCTTCCCTTAGGTGCCCAAAATCCATGTGACTTTATTTTTCACTTATTTCACTTTTCCCAAAGTCACCACTGAAATATTATAAAGTCCAAATATTAATTAATAATATCAAATTACGGACTTTAATTTGAAAGCTCAAATGGAGTCTGAATCACCTGTTCTTTAGACCGTTGGAAAGGTCTAATCAAAATGCTCTGCCTCCAATCATGAACTCCCCCGTCTAGAAGAAACCCTAACTTACTAAAAATAGTAAGTTTTTTCCAAAGAGTTTGAAATACACCAAACAAATTGCTAGAGTTCCTATACACCTTGGTTAGCCTACGGGAACCAAGTATAGGCTAACACCCTCTCAGAAAGGGGACATTGCAATCCGCCCTCCCCAAGATTGGTTGCCTCAAGCAATCTTGGATCTAGATGCGACAAGATTTGTTCATTTTTCCATGTTGCATCTTCCAGTGGCAGGTTCTTCCATTTTACCAAGTATTCCCTGATGACCCTCTTCCTTAATGTCCTCTCCCTGGTGTCAATGATGGCCTCAGGTGCTAAAATCAGCTTCCCCTCTTCATCAAGAGGAGGTAACTCTATAGAAGGTATCACATTGTGTCCCAGTGCCTTTTTGAGGCGAGACACATGAAAGACATTATGTACCTTATTCTCTGCCGGCAACTCCAACTCATAAGCCACCTCTCCAATCATCCTGGTGATCTTGAATGGCCCATAATAGTGTGGCTTCAGCTTCTTGGCACCACTCTTCTTAAGAGTGGACTGTCTGTATGGCTGCAGCATAAGATACACCATATACCCCACCTCAAAAGAACTCTCAACCTGATGCTGGTCTGCATACTGCTTCTGTTGGTTTTGCACCCTTTGGATGTTTTCCCTCAAAGACCTCATTATGTCCTGACTGTCCTGTAAGAGGCCTCTAGCCTTAGGTACCCTGCTATTCCCAAACAACAAGTCCAGGAAACTGGGAGCCTCATACTCATAAAGAGCCATAAATGGTGTCATCTGGATGGACATATGGTAAGTGGTGTTATAACAATACTCTCCCAAGTGAAGCCACTTGACCCATGCCTTCTGCTACTTGGCTATGTAATTCCTGAGGTATCCCTCCACCCACTTATTAACTATCTCGGTTTGTCCATCAGTCTGGGGGTGGTAGCTCATGCTAGGGGTGAGCTCTGTCCCTATCAACCTGAAGAGCTCTTGCCAAAAATTGCTAAGGAACCTACTGTCCCTGTTGCTCACAATACTCCTAGGCAACCCATGAAGTCAGAATACCTCTTTGAAAAATAAATCAGCAACCTGAGCTGCTGTATAAGTGGCTGAAATGGCAAAGAAATGGGCAAACTTCGTCAACCTGTCAACCACCACAAAGATGCAGTCCCTGCCTTGGGCTTTCGGCAAACGTGTAATGAAATCCATCGATATACAATCCCATTTCCTCTCGGGAATGGGTAAGGGCTGCAACAATCCACCTGGGAAGGAGTGCTCATATTTGTTCTATTGGCATACTGGACACTCCTGTTGTGATGTAATCACACATCGCCCCATTGCAAATGGGGACCCCCTCTTTTTTTTCTTGCTTTCTGTCCTTGTTTTGCTTTAGGTTTAGTTTTCCTCTGAGCTTGTATGATTTTGATAGTGTTGTGTATGCAAGTCTCAACAGTTTCTTGCCAAGAGGTCTATATGCCTTCATCCTGATGCATGTCACTGAGACCCTGAAAATGACTAAGTCTGATATCCTGAAAATCCTGAAAAAATGACTAAGTCTGAAATCTGGTGGATCCTCAGAAATCTAGAATCTGCATGCTAAATCCTATGGATCTAGGACCTATCTCAAACATCCTGGAAGTATATTGATAAATATTTAAAGTATAAGAAACTCAATATTTGACATATACTTAAACATATTTTCAATATACTTTCATTCGGGAAATCCAAAATTTGACTAAGGCAAGAAATCCAAGGGTACTGTCCAAACCCGCCCAGACTGGGCGGCCTCACAAGGTCCCCTTGGACAGTGTCTTCACCATCAGGGGAGCTTGTCCAGACAACACCTTCAAACCCGCCCAGGGAAAGTTAGAATGTTTTCACAAGTTTTTGCTGACCGAAGGAAGTTAGGGAGTGATGATGGAGTCTAAAACTAAGATTTTGATGAAAATTCCATGCCTCACCTCCAAACCCACCCAGACTGGGCGGCCTTGGCATGAGGTCATGGACTCAGCCTCCTGCACATGCATTTGTCCAGACAGAACCTTCAAATCTGCCCTAGGAAAAAATGGTTAAGTTTAGAAGGTTTTCAAGCTCAAGGCACTGAGAAATGATGAATTTCAAGCAAGGTTGGAAAGTTGGAGGGAAGTTAAGTAGTTTACAAGCAACATTCCATGCATCATCTCCAAATCAAACATTACTTAAACTCCTCCCAACAAGGATGAATTAATTGGAAAGAATGATAAAAGATCACCAAGCCTGATGTCCTGATGTCCTGAAATCCTGAAAATTGGCTAAGTCTGAAATCTGGTGGATCCTCCAAAATCTAGAATTTGCATGTTAAATCATATGGATCCAAGACCCATCTCAAACATCCTGGAAGTATATTGATAAATATTTAAAGTATAAGTCAGATATCAATATCTGACTTATACTTAAACATATTTTCAATATACTTCCATTCAAGACATTTCCGATATGGCGACAAGACTTGCATTCCAAGCACACCTTCTAAACCCTCCCTACCTGGGCGGCCTTGGCATGGGGTCTTGGATTCAAGGTTGTGATCACGCACTTTCTCCAGACTCAGTCTCCAAATCCGCCATAGGAGAGAGGTTGCAAGTTTTCAAGGCCTTTTGAAGGTAAATTCCATGCATCACCTCTCAACCCGCCCATGTTGGGCGGCCTCATGAGGGAGTCATGGACAATACCTCTTGCCACATCAATCCCTCCACACACTACTCTCAAAACCGCCCAGGGTGAAGAACAATGCAATTTGCAAGTTTGTGTGCTAAGTATAGTCAAGATGATATCACAAGGAAAGGAGATAGTCGAGTTTAAGGCATGAAAAGTTTCTAAGTATTGAAAATCCACAACCTACTCTCAAATCCGCCCTACTTGGTTGGCCTAGAGAGGTCAGCTTGGAGTTTTGATGTCAAAGCAATGTAACTACTTTATCTTGACACCCTAACCCATCATGATGCCTCACATCCTAGAGAGAGTTATTCAAAGAGAGGGAAGTTTGAAAATTTGACTAAGTCTTAAGGAAGAAGAAGGGAGACATCTTCATGAGGAGAGGAATGCTCTAAGTGACAAAATCCAGACACCTCTTCCAAACCCGCCCATGCTAGGCGGCCTTGAGCCCTATGCTTGGACAATTTCACCTCCTGCAGAAGACACTCTCCAAACATCAACCCCAAACCCGCTCAAGGAGAAAAGTGATCAAATTTATGAAGTGTTTCAAGTGCAAAGCATTGGGATGTGAGGTAAAAGTTTACAAGTTTGAAGGAGTTAAATAAGTTTCAAGTCAAAATCCAAGGGTCACCTCTAAACCCGCCCTTCCTAGGCGGCCTCAAGAGGTGTTCATGGACTTTGTCATGTCCTACACAATGCACTCTCCACACACAAGCTCTAAGACCGCCCAGGGAAAGTTGGATTATTTTAGGAGGAATTAGCCAGTTGAAAGGTTGGAGAGTGATGATGAAGTCCGGAAGCTAAGTTAATTTTGCAAAGTTGAAGGGAGAAAGCACATTTTAAAGAAAATCCAAGCCTCACCTCCAAACCCGCCCAACATGGGCGGCCTAGAGAGGAGGTCTTGGATTCAATCCATATCCACACGAAACTCTCCACATAGAGCATTCAAACCCGCCCAAGAAGATGAGTGTTATGAAACTTGCAAGTAAATGTCAAGAGAGGTGATCACAATGAAAAATTTCAAGGTTGAATTGCAAGTTGAGGCAAAGCAAGAGCATTTTTTTAGCAAAATCCAAGCAGCACCTCCAAAGCCGCCCTTCCTGAGCAGATTTCATTAAGGTTCATGGACAAGGTCATCAAGTATCTCAAAGTTTGCCTTCTGACTACACACAAACACCTCAAATACCACTAAGTTTTGACGAAGTATAGATAAAGAGTCATCAAATGGAAGGAAGTAACACCCAATGCAGCTTACATCATACATTCCATACACCTCCTTCCAAGCCGCCCTTCCTAGGCAGCCTTGACCACTTCCCTTGGATTATGTCATCTCCTTCACATGAAATACTCCGCCTAGACCCTTGAAATCCGCCCATCCTCTCATGGCTTTCCATTGCATTTAAAGAGGTCAAGTTATCAATGAAACAAGTGTAAAAGGTTTTAGACTATCAAAACTAAACAACAATCATTAAATCATAAAAAATCCAAGCCTACCCTTGAAACCCGCCCTTTCTAGGCAGTTTTCATCATGATAGGTGGATAACATCATCACTTAGTATCCATGATGCATCATTTGAGTCTTAAGGGTGTTGGAGAGAAGGTCTTCATGAGGAGATGAATCAGCTAAGTGAAGCAATCCATACACACTCTCAAGACTATCTTGTTAAGAGACTCACTTTCATTCACCTCTTTCACATCATTCACTCCATACGACATCTTCAAGGCTGCTTAGCTTAGGTGGACTCCACCATGACACAAGGATAAGTCCATCAAACATTTCAGATCTGCCTTCTAACCTCGCCTAAGAATGCATAGAAATGAAACCTTACAAGGAGATAAGAACAAGGAGTCATCATGAGGAAGAAACAAGCATCAAATGAAGGTTAGAGTTAAAAAAATTCCACACACTACTCCCAATCCCGCCCTTGTTGGGCGGTCTTAGACCCTTCACATGGACAATGTCACCTTCCACATGAAATTGTCCACACATACCCTCTAAACCCGCCCATGCTGGGCTCTCATCACATGAAGGCATGGAGAACATTTAAAAACTTCAGTTTCCCTCTTGCTAGGCCGACCTGCCATATAGAGGGGCAAAGTTTGATATTTTAGAAAGTTCAAATCTGCATTTTAAATCAAATACAAATCCAAATTTGCTTCTGATTTACAACAGAGTAGCAAGGAGCAACAGCTTGTCAAGGAGATAAGTCAAAACATTCAAGTTTCTTCAAAAGGTCAAGTCTTCTAAAAATCTGATTTTATTCCTAGAATCTGATTTTGCTAAGGTATGTTGTTTTGAAATTAATTGTTTTAATCCCACATACATAAGGTGGGATGTAATTTGTTGTTGAAAATCCTTTATGTTGAGTCTTAATTTGATGTGTTTCTTCTTGTAGGTGATGGAGGATCCAAAGAGGTGAATGGCGAAAGCTCATACATAAGAAGCTTTGGAAGAGGGAGGAACGTTGCTCAAACTTGTCATCATCACCACACGAAGGAGCTCCTACATCAAGACTTAATATGTTTGGAGGAGGAAGACATCGACGCCATGTGGAGGGGAGCTAGTCTAAGATGATCAAGGTTACAAGTGTAGTTCATCATCAAGAGCATCATCCATTTGAGGTGAAGATCAGTGGAAGGTTGTCACTTCACCACGCATACCTTGAAGGAGGTCATCATCCAGAAGCTCACATATCATGTGCCAGACAAGAAGAACTCCCATCAGGCACTAGTCTACTCCATGAGTCCATGCAACTATCCAGAGGCATGACCCTGCACAAGCACAACAACATCACAAGATGAGAGATGGGCATGATCATCAAAGCGATCCATGAGTTACATCAAGACAACAAGAAGAAAATATTCTAAGTAAAGTGAACATGAAGTGAATCACACTAGTTCATTCAAAGATGTTGAGGTGGCACGTACACATCATCAAGCCAATCGCATTCTACCATGTAAGAGGGCCCACCATAGAGATGCTCCAAAGATGCTTATCACATTGGGAAACGTGCCTTCATTGCCTCTTTCATGTTCTAAAAATAGCAAATTTTGTAACAAACTGCCTTGTTGTCTCGATCTTGGCCGTTGATTGTCAAATCAATCCTGGCCCTTCATGTAATTTATGGAGTCTATAAAAGGTTCATTCTTCTCATTTGTAAGGGAGAAGGGGATATGGGGAATACATAGGAGATTAGAGATTAGAAGTAGAGATCAAGTAGGAGTAGAGTAGAGAGGGAGCTCTTCAAAGTCATGAAGAGAGACATGAGATTGTTGTAATGACACACTTCAAAAGTAATACAAGCTCATTGTTGTTGTTTTGCATGGTGATCTTGTGGCTTTGAAATGTTAGCAAAGTTTCAAGTTCTTGAATATGACGAAGATGTGTTTCCAAGTAGTTTAGATGATAAAGTAGATAGAGTTCATTGATGTAATGGATATATGTAATGATATTTGATGAATTCCCGTTGGTTCATACTTTTGATGGCTTGTCGATAGTAAGTCATCATGTAAAGTTAGCCTGAACCACATCTTGCAAATAGTTTGATTGTTGATGCTCCTTCGAGTTGCGCCAGCTGTGGGTACTTTGGAGTGTGTCAACAATATGAAAATCCTTGGTTTATCCTTTGGAGATCGCACCTATTTCATGTAGTTGTTGCTCGTCATGGCGAAGTGAAATTTGGTTTGTCTATCATAGCATTGTTCATCATGTCATTGTCCTTAGATTAGCTTTTTAAACTCTTGCCTTTTGCCTTTTCTTTTCATAGTTGATCAGAAGTTCCATTTCACAAGGAAAGAGTACATAGTTGAATGAAGTAAGGAGCATATTCAGCATAAGTCCCTTTGTGATTACCAGCAAATCACATCACACCACCGAAGCTATCCGTTGCAAATCACGTACAAGGAACCTTGGAGCGTTCTTGTTTGATCATGTAGTTTAGCATTCAAGACGCTTTATTCAAGAGAGGATAGAGCACTTGGTGTTTTATTCTAATGTTGTTGTTGTCAAGAAAACATCATCAACAACTCCCTCACATACTTTTGTACTTCTGTCTCTTGGCCTTTCCAAGTAAACTTTTCTCTAACCTGCCTATATGTTTTGTAGAATCTTGAATGTCCTTCCATAGGCAAGTCATGGAAAGCTCTCAAGATCTTCTGCTTCATAGCAGAAGCTGGCACCAGAAAGATCCTCCCCTTGTAAATGATCAAGTCATTTACAATAGTGTACCTGTCATCACGGATGGTGCCATCGACAACCCCAGAAGCCCACTTATCCTTTGCATATTTTGCAGTGATCATGTCTCTCCAGTCCTCTGCAATCTCCCCTAAAGCACACAAGTGTCAGCAACTATATTTTCTTCCCCTTGACAAAGACAATGTCAAAGTCATAAGCCTGTAGTTTGTTGACCGACTTCTGCTGCCGATCATTTAGGTCTTTCTAACTAAGGAAATGCTTCAGGCTATTATGATCAGATTTAACAACAAATTTTCCCCCAAGCAGATACTGCCTGAACTTAGCCAATGCATGCATGATGGCTAACATCTCCTTGTTGTAAATGCTATAGCTCCTCTTAGGGCCTCTCAACTTACGACTCTCAAAAGCAATGTGGTGCTTGTCCTGCATTAGCACCGCCCCTATGCCTTCCCCCGAGGCATCACACTGAAGCTCAAATGGCTTCGTAAAGTCTGGAATGGCCAAAATTGGGCAAGTACTCATCACCTCCTTAAATTTGTTGAAGCACTGCTGAGCACTATCTGACCATTCAAAAGCTCCCTTCTGTGTCAAATTGGTAAGGGGGCAGCTTTATGAGAAAATCCCTTCACAAATCTGTGGTAGAATCCACAGAGGCCAAAGAATCCCTTGAGCTAAGAGAGATTCTTGGGTGGTGGCTAGTCTACTATAGCACGGATCTTCTCTAGATCCACTCAAACACCCTTTGCACTGATGATGTGTCCCAGGTATAGCAACTCTGTCATGCCAAACTTGCACTTAAACATTTTGGCATATAGCGACTCCTGCTCAAGTATGCCTAGTACAATATCAAGGTGCCTCAAATGTTCCTCCCAAGTCTTGTTGAATATAAGAATGTCATCAAAGAAAATAAGCACAAACTTTCTCAGCTGTTCTCTAAATACCTTATTCATGCAAGATTGGAATGTGGCAGGTGCATTGGTTAAGCTGAAGGGCATAACTAGAAACTCAAAGTGCCCATAGTGGCACCTAAACACTATCTTCTCCACATCCTCCTCACATACCTGTATCTGATGGTACCCTGACCTCAAGTCTATCTTGGAAAAGAAGCATGCACCGTGCAGCTCGTCAATGAGCTCATCAATCCTAGGGATGGGTTACCTATTCTTGATGGTCTTCTTGTTTAGTTCCGGGTAATCAATGCACATCCTGAGTGTGCCATCCTTCTTCTTCACCAGTACAACAGAAGAAGCAAAGGGACTCTTACTGGGCCTCCATCTCATCCTTGTATCTCTTCGGATGCATGTGGGGAACTGTGATAACTGATTTGGCACCCTGCTCCAACTCTATGATGTGCTCAAAACCTCTGTCTGGAGGTCTGCTTGGAGGTATATCGCTAAACACCTTAGTGTGTTTAGACAGTATAGACTGAATCTTTGGCGGATGCTCCTGTTTTTGCTGCTTAGGTACCTTTGGCATCACCAATATCTTTGCAGCCCACTGTACCTAATCGTGTCGTAGTATCCTCTCCATCCTCCGAATGGATACTGCTCTCAAGCCGCCATCGGACATTCCCTTCAAAATTAGTCTCTGACCATTAACCTCAAACTTCATTTCCATGGTCCTCAAATTGAGAGAGAACTCACCAATCATGTGTAGCCATTTCATCCTGAGAACTATATCCATGTCACCCATTCCGACCACATAATACTCGGCCTGGAACTGATAGTTATTCAACCTGATGGTCAAATTGGGAATCCTCTAGACAAACCCATCTGCAATTCTAACTCTGAATCCATCGAATTCCTCTATTTTGAGTCCCCTGCGTGCCACTAGCCCCTCATCAATGAAGTTGTGAGTGGCTCTTGTATCTAACAAGGTGGTCACTCTTTGTCCCTCCAATACACCCCGTATCCTGAAGGAATCCTCTCTCTAAATGGTAGAGAGATGTGCTATTGGAAACTCCTCATCCTGAACCTCCTGTGCATCTTGTGCCTTCTCTACTGCGTCCTCCCCATCGCTGTCCTAAATGCTCTGAAGTTGTCTCCTCAGCAGAATAATACTCCAACTATTTCACTTGCCCATTCATTAGGCACTTATGGTTAGGATCCCATGGACCCTTGCATTTGAAGCATAGCTTCTTCCCCCTGTATTCGTTCAATGCATCATCATCTAGACGAGGTGCTGGTTTCTTCTGTGGGAATGTGTCTTGATGATGTGAAGGCATCTTGTCTTTTTGTGGAGGAAAGGGTTTTGAGACGAATTGTTTCTGAGGCACTGCAAACTCCATACTCTGTGCCTTCTTTATGGTCTCTTCAAGTGAAGGTGGGTCAAATGCCTTAACCCATCCCCTTAGTGGTTCCATTAGCCCCTCTGTAAATAGGACTATCAATCTCCTCTCTGAAATACTCGGAACCGTGACATTGAGCCTTTGGAACTTAGATATATAAGACTCAAGTGACCCATACTGCTTAAGTTGTGCAAGCTCTCTGAACTGTAACTCAGGGTCCTTGGTATCGAACTGCCTGATGAGTCTGTTAGTGAACTCATCGTAGGTGGTGATAAGGTTGTGGCCAAGTGTAACCAATCTGTGGTACTGCCACTCGTGTGCTAACCCATCCAAGTGTATAGTGGCAAAGTTAAGTGCCTCATCCTCCGGCATCGACTTAAGTGTCAGGTAGTTGTCCAACTTCTGCACCCAAGCTCTGGCTGTGATTTTGCCACTCTCGTTAAACCGATCCATAGGGACTTTTCTCAAGGCATGCTGGTAGTCCCAGTTAGCTCTGTTACCTCTATAATCTCCTCTACCCCCCATAGCTCCCCTCTGTCTCTTCTGGTTCATGTATTGCTCAAATGTCAGCATATCCCTAATATCAGGGGCTAATGTGATGTACTCTGCATGTTGCATCTGAACATCATCTACCATAGAAAGTTGAACCTTTGGTTCCTACTGAATCAATGCCTCCTCTCTATGGGGAAAGGTCAACTATAGTGGTCTAGTGATCGATCCTGGGGTAGTATGGGTGCTATGCACACCGCTCTGCCCTGCATGCCCACCACCCTGTCCTGCATGTCGGCGATGGCCATTGTTTGAACCACTAGTCCCATCCTCGGGTGTGGTATTGTTTTGCACTACTGGAATCCCTTGGTTAAACTTCCCAAGCAACTCAGAGATCATATCAAGCATAATATCAAACTTCCTCTTGTTTTTGTGTTAGGACTCTCTGGCTGTTCTGGTCCTTTGTTTCTGTCTCCCATGTTGCCTGTGATACTATCATTGTCACTCGACGAGTTCCTGTGCATACCCAATACACCTGAGATTTTCTCACCTTCTGGAATCTCAGGTGAGTGCCACTGCTAAGTGTCTCTACCGTAAACAAATGGATGTGTATAAACCATCTTTCAATCACTCATATAAATTGATCAACATAGGCTGACAAGATGCACTAGCTCTAATACCATTGAAATAACCCACCCCCTTATGTGTTTAATATGAACTCTGAATTGGGTTTGTTTTCATTCACCATTTGAAGAGTTTTCTGTGCTTAAGTTGATCCCTGCATGCGTTTTGGTGTTGAGTCCATAACATAACATAGCATGCATATATATATATATATATTGCAAAGTACAAGGAAAGAAAGATACCCAGTTGCAAATATTTGATTTAGAGGCAATTTACATTCATTTTAATCAATACCCATATCATGGAATGCCACAAAATGAGAGTTCTTTACATACTCATGTTGCTGTAGCAAGAGTACAATGTTGGTATTTGACAGATCAGCCCTCAAGATGGATAAATCTTCTCTAAACAATATGAAAATAGACCAGAACTCTGGTTCAGCAAGGTACAGCAATAGAAAGATGGTATTCGCCCCCTTTGAGGCCTTTACAAAGTCACTCCAAGACCCACGTGGCTGTTGGGTTGGCTGGTACGTGTTGATGTGTTTTTTATGCACATGCAAACTCAAAATAAAATACTAAGTATTCTATCCTCTCTTGAACAAAGTCTCTCAAATGCTAAACAATGTGATCAATCGAGACAACACCAAGGTTCCTTATTTGTATTTTGCTATGGATAGACTCAATAGTTGATGTGATTTGTTGAACTTCACAAAGGGACTTACGCTGAATTGACTTCTTTCTCCACTCAAATATGTATTCTCCTTCTTGTGAAGTGGAGCTTACTTCTAACCGGCTATGAAAGAAAATGAAAAAGGATAAGGGTTTTAGAAAACTATTCTAAGGACAATGAAATGATGGATGATGCTTCACTAGACAAACTCCTTGAACCAAGCCTCGCTTCGCGATGAGAGCAACAACTACACGAAGCTAGTGCAATCTTCAAAGGGAAATGAAGGATTTTCAAACTGCAAACATGCATTGAAATACCCACAGCTGGCACAACTTGAATGAACATCCACAATCAAACTAAAACACATGAAGGTTCAGACTAACTTTGCATTGTGAATTGCAAGCCACAAATCACAAAAAGTATGAACGTAAAGGAATTCATCAAATATCTCAACATAAATCCATCATATCAATGAACTTCTATTCTAATTCTATTCTACTTGGAAACATCTCTCCATTACATCCAAGAAATTAGAAACCATGTTAACATTCCGCAACCACACAAAATCACCATGAAACAACCAACAATGAGCTTGTATTGATCTTGGAAGTATTTTTACAACAATTTCAATGTTTCTTCAATGACTTTAAGAAGTCTCCTCTACTCTGCTCGCTATTCTTCCTACTTCTAATATCTATTGTATCCTCCTATATCCTCTTTTACAAATGAGAGAAGTGAGCCTTTTATAGACTCCAAAAATTACATGAACGACCAAGATCGAGACAACAAATTAGTTTGTTACAAAAATTACTATTTTTAGAACATGAGAGAGGCAATGAAGACACATTTCCCAATGTGATAAGAATGAATTAGAATCTTGGAAAAATGATGTGGCGAAATGTGATTGGACTAGTGACATGCACATGCCACCTCAACATCTTGTAGACTGGTTTAATCTTTTCTGTGTTCACACTGCTTGGAATATTTCCCAAATTGTTGGATTTTCAACTATGGAACTTAGCATCTGGAACTTGAAAATTTGGGAATTTTGGATTTCTTCTTGTTGTCTTGATGTAATTCATAGATTTGCTTGATGTACATGCTTATTTCTCATCTTGCAAAATTCTTGTTCTTGTGTAGGCTTCGACACTGGATGATGTAGGAAGTAGAGGATGTTTCATGCGTGAATTCCTTGGAGTAGACTTCATAAGGAATACTTTGTCCTTCTGGCGTATGGAATAGATGACTTTGGAACTTTGCAAATGTAAATGAACTCCTGGAAATGGACTTTTGGATGAAGGTTCCTCTCATGATGCTAGATTCTTGAACATGCAAGATGGAGTGATTTTCTTCGTTTTTGGATGATTGAACTTGCAAGATGATGATGAACTTCTTCCTTTACTACGGCGATGAAATTCTTCTTCGGAAGCAAGATGATGGCGAACTTGATGATGTTTCGATGAAGTATAATGTTCTTCTTCCACTCTGATGGTGACGCCTCCTTTGAATGTAAGGTGAATGAGCTTGATGATTCTTCAATCTTTTGGATGCTCCTCTGGATACCTCGCCTCAGAATGCTTTGATCTTTCCTCTTGATCTCATCCACGTAGATTTGTTCCAAGCTAGTGTCGCTCTCCTTCAACACTCGCCGCTCCTTTAACATATATATCATCAACCTATAAGCAAAATATCTCAAGTTAGTATGTCAACATGATACTTGATATAAAGGGAATTCAATAACCAATTCCGCCTTCCTCATGAATGTGGGATAAAACATCATCATGAATAAAAACTCAATTTCAACACAATTTCATCCAAAATTACTCAAATTGAATGCAAGAAAGCACAAAAATCCTTTACTATTTCTTGCTAAGTCTGATTTTTTTATTTCTGCAAGTCTGATTTATTTCTACATGTCTGCCCCTTTTTCAAGCTCAAACTTAGTGAAGGTGAAGTGATTGTCTGCTTCCTTTGGAGTGCTAGCTTTTTCTTGCAATTTTGCCTTCTCACTTAATGAAGTCTATTCCCTCAATGAAATCACCTCTCTCTTTAGGTGAAATTTGCTTCTCTCTTTGAAAGAACACAAATCAGTTTGTGTGCAAGCTGAAAACAAATTCTAACAGTCATAAGTCATTCAATTTTCTTCGCAAAACGGACTTATGATGGCTAAAGTATTCTTTTTTCTTAGCTGAAAACATTTTCCAACCTTCTTCAATGATTCCATGACCTCAAAAAAGTTCACCATGCTGTTGCTTAAGTCTGTAATTAACAACTTGAAAACTGATTTTGTCCAATTTAGTAGTCTGAAAACGGAACAGCAGCTATAAAAATGAAATCTCTTAGTAATAACAAGAAATATAAGCATTCTAATGGCTGAAAATATTTTTGTTAGAGTTGAAAATCTCTTCCCTAAAATCATCAACTGAAAATTGCTCCATCCTTTAATTGAAATTACTTGCCAATCCTCTTGAAAGTTTATAAATGAAAACATGTGATGGCTGATTGGAATGAGGACAGCAGCATTAAAATTAAATTTTTGTTCCATAATCCTCCATGGAACATGCCTACCATCATCACAAGTCTCCAACAATCCTTGTTGTTGCCCCCTTGCATAGATACTCAACCAAGAATTATCTCCACCATGCTTATATTTTGACATTCTATTTTCCGTGTTGACTCCTTTATAGATAGAAAGATGCTAAACACAACTCCCTAACTCACAACATGAAAGTCTATTCACCAAGAAAGAACAATGCAACTCAAGGCAAGTTCCATCATGAAAGTGTACCCTAACTGGATTTGGAAAATTGCATACCTTGATCCTTTTCCATATCTCCATATAGTTAGGAATGATGATGCCTCCAAGTATCATCTCACTCCATGTGAAATCCTCATCTTCAACCTCATTTACACATTCCTTATCAGGTGGTCTTCCCGTAGGGTTGCCAACCACAAGGTTACCCTCATTCACATGATATGTTTCCCAATCTTCAACAGGCAGAAGTCCACACTCTATCTCATGGCTGAAAACTTCACTTGGATCCCATATCTTGATATTGTCACAAATTGTCACTAAAATCAGGAAATATCTCAGTATCCATCACAAAGAATGGATTGTCAAAAGTTGACTCTGCATACACTTCAAAGAGAGGGTTATCAAAAATTTGAATGTTATCCCTTTCATCTTGCTCAAACCCATTGTGCTGATCCCAATCTGCACATGCAACTTCTGTTTTCTTTGGAAAGACCCCTAAATCAAATTCCTCTTGAAGACCATCAAGCTCATCAATTACTTGTTTGATTTCTTTAGGTCTTTCTTCATTATTTAACTCCCTGGCAAGTTTTGTACTAGCAAGCTGATCCTCTACCCCAAATAGCTCCTCTTGGGTAATTACTAATTTCTAATATGACCTTTGTTGAATTGAGCTCAAGAGTAAGCTCATCAACCTTCCTTTCTTCTTCTTTGTATGCACCAATGGCCTCTTTTGCAATCTTGACAACATAATCACGATGTCTAATCAAATGCAAGTACTCTAATTTCACCATCTCCAAGGAAGCTTTGATAATTTGCAAATTTGAAGAAGTAACTTTACCCTCAATGCCTTTCTGCATGAGGTCTACAAGGATTTTTGTGTGAGCTGTCTAAACTTGTGAGGACTTGAATCTCCTCATTTTTGACTAAGAGTTGATTCTTCAACGCATGAAACTTTCTAGGTCCTTGATCAACCAAGTAACAAAGATCCAAAATTGTTCATTTGCAGGTGCAATATGATCTTCAAAATCAGCCTCCTTACAAATTCTTTGATCAAGTGATATGATAACACTATGCTCAAACTGGGAATCATAAATAGGCACTGATTTAAAATATTCAACATGCTCCCTTTCAACATGCACTTCTACTAAATTCTCTGAGAAGTCAAATTGGTGAATTTCTTGCATGGGAAATTCCCACTCAAGGTCTGAATTGGCATTACTGGAACGAAGTATATGCTCATTACTGGTTGCTGATTTGAAAGCAATAGCGTCCTCAAAATCAGCATACTCTTTTTGAACCATCTTTCTTTCAACCTCCTCTTCAATTTTTGAATTAACTTCGTTGGATTAATCTAAGTAGTTATCAAAGGTTGCCGTCCCATAATTTCTAGCAAGTTCAATCCTATCATTCATGGCTCCAAATCCATCAAAAATATGATTTTGAAGCTCTACCATACATACCTCTTGAATTAAGTCCTTTTCTTCGCCATAGGAAAGTTGTGAATGTTTGTTTTTATCGCATTCAGGCTCAACTTCAGAAATTTTTGTTGTTGTCTTCTTCAAATCAGTAAGCTCTTTCATTATCACACTTTCTCCCTTGGACTCATCATCATCATGTTGTCTCAAATCTGCGCAGTTGCCTTTAGAAGCCTTCATTTCCAATTCCTGACTAGTTGTGTCCTCCTCAAACTACCTTGAGTGTTCTTCCTTTTGAAACTCAGGTTCTTCATATGATTTCCCGTCTTCTCTACTCGAACATTCGTGGTTTGGTTCCCAAGATTCTTTGCATGTGAAGCAAAGATTTTTTTCTTCTGAGCTCATTATTGTTACTGTCTTCTTTCTTAAATTCAGGATCCTTCCACTCATTGTACATTTCTTCAAACATTTCAATTAAAGACTTTTCAATTGTAAACATTTTCCTGTCTTTTAAAACTCTGCTCATCTGCAAAAAACTGAAATGAACATGCAGGTGATGCTAGTGTTGAAACTAATATGCAACGCTAGAAAATCACACAACTGAAGATTTTCTAAGATAAAAGGTTGGCAAGATCGCCATCTTTGATACCACTGTAATGACCACCCTAGTTTTTTCAAAAATATTTCAACTGAAATCAAAGCACAGGCAGTTTCTGATACACTTTATGATCACCCAGATCCCGAGGTGGGCATGGTGAGAGCATATGGTGTTCGAATCACACAACTAGTTGTTGAAATGTAGAGATAGAATGCGAGGCGGCAAGCTGACCAAAGACACACGCAAGGCGGCGAAGTTGACTTGTCAACTACTTATTCAGCGGGACCAGTGTGTTAGATGAAACCTGGCAGAATGTCTAAGGTTGTATCAAGACCAGTCTTTTTTGATTCCTCTTCTCCTTCTGTATATTTTGGATAAAGTTCACCCAGATGACCTTGTTTCTTGCACTTCTGACAAATTGGAGGTGATTTTTCAATCTCTACTTGTTGCCTCCAAATCCTGGTCTCCGATCATATTTCTAGCTCTTGTGGAAGAGTTTTTTTTCCAATCAATTGCAATACAAACCCTAGCATACATCACAAACTCTCCTTTTGTCATTTTCTCATCTATCTTAATAAAGGACCCTAATTTTTCCCCTATTTTGTAAAGATTCTTGGATCCCAATACTTCGTTGGAAGATTGTAGAAACGAATCCACATAGGAGTAATTGAAATCTCGTGCTTCACCGGGTTAAAATTTGGTTCCCAATATTTTTTTTTGATAGTATAACCCTGGTTTATGGGACCAGGGACCCAATCAAAATGGGATAAACCCAAAATTCTGAAAGTATTTGAAGGAGACTAAACACTCTAAATAACTCCCCTAGACTGCCACAACCACATACAACTGACTAGCAGAACTGAAATGAAACCGACCGAAACAAAATCTAACTGACAATATACTATCCCTACCCAGCCCTTAATGCATAAGATTCAGAGAGGGGCAAATTACAACAGCCCAACTCTCATAAACAAACTATCAAAAGAAAACATTATATATCAAAAGTACCTAAACATCTCCATCACCAAACAGGTCCACTCTATCGCTTGCATTGTGACACACACAGGAAAAGGAAGGTCGAGCACACTCTGGAACCGGAACCCCCAATTGGTTTGCAATCCCTTCGACCACCTTTCTAGTTTTCAACACCCTTATCATCACGTCGTGCAAATGACCCAGCACTAGTTCCACGTTCTCTGTATTCTGCTTAGAAGCCTTAATCATGTTCTCATGCATCAAGACATAAGAGGTAGTGATTGAAAGCATAGTAGCAATAATGAGTGACTGGGCCGCACTGAAGACATTCCACCTCCCGCGTGAGCTGCTAGGGTCCAACAATAAATGTGCCACAGTGTTACTCGCATAATATACTTGTTATATTTAGTTATGTTTGGTTGTGATTGGTGAGGTTGTTATCTTCCGATAGTTGTAGTCATTGGCAATGGTTGGCCAATCCAGGCAATCGTCTGCTTCCTTTTTATACTCTTCATCTCATTGTATTGAGGACAGTTCAATTTTGATGTGATTGTATATGCAAATTCTGAGATAATACATATATGAGTTCTACTGTGCATTTGCAATGAGCATATTATTATGATATTTTATTTGCAGTTCATATGTATTTTGTTTACTCTGTACGATCTATTTAGACTCATAGGCAACAAACATTTTGGCGTTGTTGCCTATTCGAAGTCGAGTTGAAGGATGACGAGTTGAATAGTCAGTGACAAGTGAATAGTCAGTGACGAGTGGAGTGGACGATGATTATGGCATCATAATGGGTCAACTGATTCAGTCGAGTGAAGAACCACAACCCATAGAAGAGATAGAAGAGCAACATCATGAAGAAGAAAGTGATGATGAGCGAGAAGAAAATGACTGAGAGGATGATTTGTCACAAGATCTGGTATATCTGTGGAGCGTATCAATGAGACAACACGTAAGAAATGAAGCCCATCGTAGAAACATTCCAGAAGAGATAATCTCAAAAAATCTGGAAGTGAATAGGGAAGTTGATAACCTCCTCACACGTATGCCTAGGCTCTTGGCAAGGAACTTCCGAATCTTGAAAGACCTATGTGAGGAGAGAGAAAGGGAGCAATGTCGGCAACAGATACTACAAAGGTACGAGGAATGTACGAAAAGGGAAGAGGAGTGCGACACTAATCAATGTCGCACACCATACCATTAATGCATACAATTCATGCCCTTATACTCAAATAAGTATAGACGACCAGGAAGCGGTCAGGAAACATCGGAGTACGAAACACGAAGATCATTGAGAATACAAGAACGAAGAGAAAGGAGGTGATTGAAAAGAATCACCGAGGAAATAGAAGGGTTATTACCAGAGAGCAAAATCCCATCGCCAAAAATGAATAGAAGTGTCCGTCGGAGTCGGAGTCGTAGTCAAGAGGAGAAGAGAATTCCTGACGTATGACAAAGCACTAAACCACGACAACATACAAATAAAGAGTGGGAGGAAATAGCAAAACAATTACCACTCCTTGACAAGATAGAAGATCTTGTTGACCAGGCAGGCAACTCAATCGACGAGTGGGAAGAGCAATCATGGCAAGACTCACCCTCAAAGATAAATGAAGACATTACTCGACATGTTGAAGAGTTGAGCATCGGTGAGCGTGAGCCTACAACTCCGAGACTAGAGGAGCACAGGAAAAACCCTATGGGCAACAAGAGCATGATGTTTGCTGAGGAAGGAGGAGTGAAGGACACCTGTGTGGCCGAGAGTGCACGGATAGCACCAGGGTGTACAGGTCAAAACTCTCCGACGACCAAAAACCAAACATTGAAGTTGTGCCAAGGAAAGATGGTGACTCTGCCGGACAGTCTGAGTATGGAGAGGCAAAAGCTACCGAAGTTTCTTGGAAATGGATCGAAGGATCCAGTTAGACACTAAAACTTGTGAAACAATATGGGTAGCCAATGGATAGGACGACAGGTCCTATTGGCTGAGATCATTTCTAGCAACCCTTAGGGGTATAGCTATTGACTGGTGTTGTGACCATTTTACAACATCACCCCATTGCAAATGGGGTCCCCCTTCTTTTGACCTAGCTTGTGGTTTTTTGCTCTGATCCCGCAGTTCCTAGCATGGTTTCAATTTAAGACCAGAGGTGAGGTCCTAGTGAAGTTAGCTCATAGGTGTTCGAAGGTATGAAAGTGAGGGTTTTCTCCTGATTATGTTTGAAGCCCTAAAAGCTTCTCCATGGGCAAAACTGGCCAGTCCTTGGCAGATCCATCTCTCCACCTTGGAACCCTCTCATTCCTGGCATGATGCCCTGTTCTGAACTCCTAAGGTTGTGATCTAGAGGGTTTCCAAGTGGTTAAAGGGGTCTGAAACTCAGTGAAATTTCAAACAATGAACCCAAGAGTCATTCTGAAACCCATGCTCCGGAAGAAGTTTCAAACTGAAGGAATGATTCCCTGAACCAGGATGAATTTGTCCTTGGGCGCAAATTCCTGTAGGGATTGGAATTTGCGCTCTAGAAAGAAAGTTGTCCAGGTCGCAAAATCCAGTACCTACTGGAATTTGCGATATGCATAATAGGGTTCTTGATCAAGTCTGAAAGTGTGCCATCAAGGAAAATTCCCAGCCTGTTTGAAAATTTTGCCTTGGAATCTGGGATTCCCTAAGGGGATAGAAGGTACTTCTCATGTTGGATCCTATTTGGGATGATGAAATCTCTGATCAATGTCAAAAGTCTATCCTTACGAAGAACTGAACAAAAGGATGAAGTCCTTAGTCAAAATCATGAAAACTTGACAAGATCGCAAAATCCAGTTGGAGTAGGAATATGCGCTCTAGAAGTTTTTTCTCCTTGGTCGCAAAATCCTGCACCAGGTGGATTGTACGACCTGGACAGGAGGATTCCTGGAGAGACTGGAAAATGCGACCTTGTATAGGGGAATTCTTAAGGACAGTGTAAATTGCGACTTTCCCTCTGGAGGGTTTCCACGAGAAAAATTTTAGGACTTAGCAAAATTTCAACAAGTGAACTCAAAAATCATTCCTATGCATTAATTTCATGGAATTTTAGTCCCACATGCATAAATTTGTAGTACTTACTTCTCTTGTTGGGAATAAAGTCCCTCGTCCCGCCTTTGCTCTTACTCCTTGAACCTTATACCTTGCATTCTTTCCTTGATTTCACAGGTACATGGCAAGCACCAAGACTGGCTTTTCAAGACAAGCTCAAATGCAGAACGTCCTCAAAGGAACACTTCCGGAGTCCAAGATCGTCTCGAAGTGGGGGAATATTGGAGACACTAACATCAACCCGTTAAGCATGGAGGAAATCCGGAGGTGGATGTATGGAATAGATGGACGTCCTCCATCCCAGCTCACAGCAAAGCTAGTTCGGAATGGAATTGTGTCTACCGCATGTTTCCCACCAACCATTCCTTGTCCTGAGCTGATCGTGGAGTGCTTTATGCACTATGTTCCTGAACGTCGGATGATTGTTGACTGCGACGACGCAGTGATAGCCTACTTCTCCAAGGAGAAGATTGTGGAAGCAGTCAACATTCCTGCCTATAGCCCTATTGAATACACAAGCAAGGAGGAAGCATCCGACATGTTCAAGGTTGATCCATCGACCTGTCTAGGAATTATTAATAATTCATGGATGTCGAAGAAGAGACCTCACCATTTCAAGCTTCCGAAGGGACTCCTCAAATCCGACTTCAAACATGAGCATGGAGACCTGGTCCTCATGCTGAACAGGATCATGGGAAGTCCTCAATCTTTCGCCTTCGAACCATGGATGTTCTACTACATTGAGGAGGTCACCGCCGGAACAAAGACGATAGACTAGGCTCGTATCCTCAACGATAGCATTGATGAACAATTCTGGAGTCTGGAGGATTCGAAGGCATTTTACATGAGTTCCTATGAAATCTACATGTTGGCGAGGAACAATAGATACCGGGGACTGTCATGGAAGGGATGTGTCAGGAATTCCGAAGGACAAGTCTGAGTCTATGACTGTTATCCACATCTTCACCTCCAGAACATAGCTCATTTCAGGAGGTATAATGATGCATTCGCCATGCACATCACAAGAACCCTCCAAGGAGGAACTCACAAAAGGTTGTCTCCCGAGTTCAAGCAGTTGATCAAGACATATAGCTCTTGGTTCATCCAATTTCTGAAGTTCACGTATATCCGGGTACAAGGATTCTCTGCCTACCCATACAGACTGCCGAGATATCCGTCGGACAAGATGGTCCTACTAGAATTAACAAGACAACTCTCAGCATATGATAAGGTTCAGAAGAAGAAGGCCGGGATAGCTTTTCCAATCCAGATGGAGGATGCAGTCGAGGTATGTCCTTCCCTCCAAGCCGCGGAGAGGTCCAACGAGGAACTGTAGTTTTACAACCTGGTGACCCATTCCTCATGGGCAAACTTTGATTCGTTCAATACCACCCGGGTTGCGTGTGGAAGGAAGCATAGGCACAAGGTGCACCTGTAGGATCATTGGGCAAATGTCGAGGATGACTTCGAGATTCGGAGGAGGATGTATTCCCGACTGTCTGTGGACATGATCAGGGCAACCAAAGTCTTTTCAGTTCTGGACCAAGTTAAGGAGGATGGAAAGCAGGTCCAACCGGCCTTCAAACAGGAAAAGGATAAATCCCTTCCACCACTGGTTTGGTCTGATCCCGAGGTCACCCACTTGGATGGGCTGATGTTACCCGTACTGACAAGAACACAGAAGTGGATAAACTAGCAGACCGAGAGACTGCACAAGAAGGGCATCCGTCCGACCTATGATTTGATGGGAGATCTTGAATCTCAATCTTCCGAGGAGGACATGACTGAAGGAACACCCGCAAAGGAACAAGGCATAGGGAGACAAGAAGCAAGAAACAAAATTGTAGAGGATCCACCGGCAAAGAGAATAAAGGCCCAAAAGGAGTCTACCAGGAGGCCTAATCAGGAGGAGTAGAATGCAAGTAGACCTCATTCGGCCAGCACTTCTTCCGTCCAGGAGATTGATCTCTTCTCCGATGACAATATGCAAACAACTAAGGATAAAGGACCCGTGGAGGAGGAGATGATCTCAAATGAGAAAGCTGAGAAGGGAGACAATGAGTCCATGGATTCCGCCTCGGAACGGACTCCCAGCCTGGTTGTAGGAAATCATCCTAACCTTACATCACGAAATCCAGGGCAGGTCTGACTTGAGGACATGCTTCATCACCCTGATCTGGAATTCCTAAACGAGGAGTTCAATTCCAGTGAAGTTCCAATATCCATACCACAAGTGGATCAAGAACCGCAAGGACCGCTGAAAGAAGTTGATCCGTCCACAAGACCCAAGTGGTTGTAGGACAGGTTGAAGAAGCAGCCAGTCAAGAAGAGTGATCCTTCTGCTGAACTTGGGAACTTCCTGGCTAGGATAGGAAAGACAACAAACCCGAAGAAGACGAAAAAGTTCTCCAGAATCACTAGGAATGAATCAGGGTCTCGCCAAGTAGAGATAGTAGTTCTAAGGGTGAATGAGGCAAAAGAAGACATTAGTTCTAAGGATTTTGACGTAGTAACAGTCGATCTTGGACCAACTACAAAAGGACAGGAAATGGAGGAGCTGGAGGATTCCGTTGCCGCCATCAAGGAAAGGTTGAGGAAGGAGGAAGAGAAGAAGAATTCGCTGAAGAGAGAGAATGAGGAATTGAGGCATTACATCCAACATCTCATGGGCCCATTGCAGTCTGCCCAGGGAGTGACAGCCCAACCTGCAAGCATAACCAAGGATTCACTTGCGAAGTTAAAAGTGTTAAGATCGGTTTGTCATGTAGTGAAGGAATGGATGGGGAAGGTCTCGGACAGGGCTCATAAGTTTTTAGAAGATCTCGTCCAGGTGAACGGAAGAGTTGTTGTACTCCTGGACAGGACTCAGGTGATCTTGGAAGTCTATTAGCAATTCACTGTGGTCCGGGAGGAAACCATTCCTAGGCTGAAGGCACTAATGAACACTCCGAAGCAGGACTTGGTGAGGGACAAAGTGATACAAGCTAATGCAGCCTATGATTTCCTCGGTTGGTACTCCGCCTTGGTTATGAAGAGAGACAATCTGGAGAAGATTGAGGGCGACACTACTCAGGCCCATGCCATGTTGAGGGAAATCCAAGACAAAATTCTTGTATCCATGGAGGCCTGGTTCGACCTGGAGGTAGCACCCAATGGAGTCATTGACTTGGAAGAGTTGAAGGACAAGATGCGGAACATTTACTTCAAAGCTGATTATCCTACCCAGGGATTCCATCTTGAGGATGCCTCTTCATTCCTCATCTTCATGAACAGTATCCAGGAGCTAAGGATGGATTGGGGGCATATCCTCGCCGCTTGTGCCACCACCTCGTCAGTCATGGAATTCCGGATGGAGAACTTGCCCAGTATTCCTATGGAGGAGTTAGAAGTTGTCCTGACCAGGTTCCTGGAAGCAGAGACTAAGGAACAGGAGGAAGTTCCAGAGGTACAGGACTGTCTTGTCCAGGAGTCCTAGTCAGCATGGATGCCCACGACAGGTGGCAGTCACCTACTTGCATATTCTGATGACCCCACCTACCACATCTAGGGTTTCTGACTTGGGCACATATTTCAAGGAAATCTGATTTCCTTTTTTACCCTATGTACTTTGCTTGCCTATATAAAGGCAGGGGCGCATCATTTGAAAGGACCTCTTTTCTCTGATATTTTTCATGCTCCTAAAGCAACTTGATAGCTAGTTTTATTTCTGTACTACCTGTTTGAGCTGGAAACTTCAAAGATCAGCAAGATTGTTGTAGACAAACTTTCCAAATCAATAATATAAGCATTATGGATTGGTGTTTATAGAGTTCTTTGGATTTTGGCATGGTTTTCCTGATTTCTTTGAAGCATATCTTAAGTTTCTGAAGTTATTTCATTTCTTCTACTTTTCAAGCTTTCATTAGATAGTGTGATGGAAAATATTGTTGTTGATGAATGATTGAAGCTATTAGTTCATACCATTTGTGATATGTGGCTTGCAAATCACAGTGCATGGTTAGTCTGAACTTGTTCCAAGCTTAACTTCAATTGTTTCTGCATGTTTTAGTTCCATGTTCCATGCCAGAGTAGTATGAAAACCGTCTCCTATACCCCAGAAGATCGCACCATCTCTACATAGTTGTTGCCTCATGACGAAGCAAAAGCGTTGTTCCAGTTTCCATCCTCAGCAATAGTTCTTTCCATCAATTAGTTCCTTGAACCCTAATCTTTATCCCTCTCTTTTCATTTTCTTTTGAATCTGCGTTAGGAGTAGATCATTAAGAGCTTACTGAGAAATCATTCCCTGTCTGCATAGATAAGACCGGTTGACTTAGACTCCTCTGCCACAGACCGAGAAATCCAAGTCTGAAGTGGAAGAATCTGAACCCAGCCTCCAGAACTCACAGTGAAATCCAAATCTTTCCTTCCTTGAGCATAGAAACCACTAAGTTCGACACGTAAGTCCCCCTCGTGATTATCAGCAAATCACATCATTCACAGAGCTTTTCCCATGCCCGTCAAGACCTGACATAAAAGGAACCTTGGAGAAATCTCATTCGATCACGAAGTTTAGCATCTGGGAAGCTTTGTTCAAGAGAGGATAGAACACCCAGTGCTTTATCCTAATGTTTGTTGCAGTCTCGTTGCAGTCACAAAAACCGCATCAACAATTGGTACATTGAACTCGAGGCAAATTTGAAAAGTAGTTGGGATGCATTAAAGAAGGCGTTCCAGGAAGAATTCAAACTCTTGGGGGACGATAATGAAATCATTGCCAAAATTTACAATACAAAACAAGGAAAACACGAAAATGTATGAGCCTATAATCGTAGGCTAAAAGAGCTTCTGGTAAAACTGGAGAAAGAACCTATAGACGGATTGAAGAAACGTTGGTTTATTGAGGGTTTGATTATGTTGCTCAGAAAAAAATGAATATTGTATCGCAGTTGTCGTACACTGAGGCTTACAACCAGGTGATGGACATCGAAAATGAAGATAAGATGTCCACCCGAGGGAAGAAGAGGGATAACGATGATGAAAGCTTGAATGATAGCAACAATGAATCTAAAACTATGCAGGCACTTCGAAAGACATGATAAGGATGATGTAGTTCAAAGGCGAAAAAGAAACTAAAAAAGAAAGCAAAGAACTCTGGTGCACAAAATGTAATAACGAGGGTCATGTCAAGGCAAACTGCCCCAAAAAGATGTTCTATGATATATGTCAAGTAATGGGCCATTCCATTAAAGAGTGCCCATATAACTTGAAAACGAGGAGCACCCAAGTGCTCTTCACACAAGGCGAACAATCTACCCCACCAACTACATCGCTGAAACAAAACAATAAGAATGCATTTCCAGGTGGGTATCAGAACAACCAAAGAGTAGGGAATAACTGATTTAATAACAACAGTGGGGGGAGAAGCCACATACAATATGATGCAAAAGAACGACCAATGATCTAGTGTTGTCAATGTAGTGAATGGGGGCACTTTGCAAGGGAATGCCAGAACAATAACTAGAACAAAGTGAATGCACTATGCAAATGGTGTGGGCTCGGTGACCACAAAGATAATGACTGCCTGAAGCAAAAGGGTACGATTAATTTGATCAACATTGAGGAAAAGGAGGACGAAGAAGTCTTTTTCGTCACTCGAGCACAAGCAAAGAAGGCAAACTATCCGGATCCCCAAACCGAAAAGGAGAGACTCCGTGATGCAAGGAAGTGGAATATGCCATGGAGACAGAACGAAGGTATTCAAATAAAAAGGCAAGCATAGCCACTCCATTGGAGTCCGATAGAAATATTGCAAGTCAGGTGCTGCAAACCACCATTCCAATGAGGATGGCTGATCTCCTGCAAAGTATGCCACAATTAAGAATGGCAATATCTGATGTGGTGGAAGAAAAACCAACCAAGAGTAAGGATGACAAGGATGTTATAATAGAACCACCACCACGCGGCAAGCAAGTTGTCAACCCAAGGCTGTTGGCAATCAATATAGGAAAGAAACCAGCCGTGGTGCATATGGAAATTCTCGGGAGGAACTTGACGAGTACTTTCATCGACAGGGGCTTTGGGGTGAATGTGCTACCTGAGGATACTTGGAAAAATCTTGGGAAACACACCTTGTGGCCACAAAACTTCCAGTCGGTGGGAGCCGACTAGCACAGAATCAAAGCGCTGGGAGTGCTAATGGCTCAAAAGGTAAAGATCAGCACTCAACAATTTTTATTGAATTTTGTAGTCATTACAGCACACAATGCAACATACGATGCATTACTTGGCCGAGGGTGGCTAATAGCTGCCAAGGCTGACCACAACTAGAAGAAAAATACATTTTCAATAGAAAACAAGGGCAAAAAGTTTGTGATTGACCTGAGAACTCAAACCGTCAGGGAAGAAATGGCATCCGACTTTGATTCAGACGGAGGAGAGACATTCGCCGGGGAAGAAAGAGGGCCTATGGAGGCCAATGTTGAGGGGATATTAAAACTACACGAGTTTTTTGAAGACGAGACAAACTCATTCAGTGGGCTTTTCCATTGGCAAATGGAAGAATACGAGGTTTTTCAACCTGAATGCAATATGATTCAAATAAGAGAAATTGAAGAGAGTTCTCAGCCGACGAGTGGAGTACTTGGTAACTCTCGGCCGACGAGTGGAGTACTCGGTAACTGTCGGCCGACGAGTGAAGCACTCAGCAACTCTCCGCTGACAAGCAGAGCACTCGGCAACTTTGGGTCGACGAGTGAAATATTACTGACGATTAAAACACTTGATGGACATAATTCTAAGCCGATGAGTGGAACACTTGACAGAAGGAACTATCACCTGACAAGTGGTCAAACACTTGGCAAGAAAGATTCTCTGTCGACAAGTTACAACCTTGAGGGAGATAACACTTAACCAAGAATAACTCATACCTTAACAACAACATATGAAGAATACAAAGGGGGATATTGAAATAGACAGTACACTAGCACATAAATTTGAACTAGAGAAGGTCATCATCTATGAAGAACCCTCGACGAGGAAAGTAAACCTGAGAGAAGAGAGCAACCTTTAGGTGATTTTGGTAGGAGATGACTGGGATCCAGTACTTAAGGCAACCACATTCAAGATCTTCATGGAATATAAAGACGTATTTGCTTGGACTTACAAGGACTTGAAAGGGAAACATCCAGAACTATGTGTTCATAGAATACCATTGATACCAAGAGCAAGACCAGTGAGAAAAAGACCTTATAGGATGAATACAAATTATGCAACAAAGGTCTAGGAAGAAATAGAAAAGATGCTGGAAGCCGACATAATCTTCAAAGTAGACATGAGTGAATGGGTATCCCTAATTGTCATCTTTCTCAAGAAGGAAGGAGGACAAATTAGGATATGTGTGGACTTTAGGTGCCTAAATGCAGTAACTATCAAGGACCCGTTTCCAATCCCATTCATAGATTCAATTCTGGAAGAAGTGGCCAGACATGAAATTTGTTCACTTATGGATGGTTTCTCCAGCTACAACCAAATCAGCGTAGCTGAAGAGGACAAGTTGAAGATTACGTTTGTGGTAGAAGATGGAAGATGGAGTATATGTCTACAACAAAATGTCGTTTGGGCTGTGCAATGCTCCAGCCACCTTCCAGAGGATCATCCTTCATATTTTTGACAAGATGTCAGTGGGGAATTTTAAGGCCTTGCTTGATGATTGGTCAATCTATAGTGACCAGCAAATCCATTTGAAATCCCTCACTGAATGCATGGAGCGTTGTAGATCGGCAAGGCTAGCACTAAACTCGAAAAAGTGCCGATTAATGGTACCACAGGTCAAACTCCTTGGACAAAGTCTGTAAGGCAGGATTAAACATGGATCTAGATAAAATAAGAGTTATTGTACAAATGGAGGCACCAGGGGATGTGACAGGTGTAAAGTCCTTTCTTGGCCATGTCGATTATTACCGGTGATTCATAAAGAATTTTGCACAAGTTTCCTACCCACTCGACATGCTTCCCAGGAAGAGAGTAACATTCAATTGGTCCGACGAGCAAGAAAAAGCCTTTAACGAATTAAAGACGTGGCTAATTAGCTTGCCTATACTCACCTACTTGAACTGGGACAAGGAATTTCATGTGCATGCGGATGCTTCCAATTTTGCAATCGGAGCCACACTGGCACAAGTCAGGCTGCAAGGACTTGGTCACCTAGTATTCTTTGCGAGTTGATTACTCTCCAGTGCAGAACGTAATTATAGTACAATGGAGAGGGAAGCATTGGGAATGGTATACGCGGTGCAGAAGTTCAGACACTACTTATTGGCAACACCCTTCATCTTCTTCGTAGACCACTAGGCATTGATGTATTTGGTGAATAAGCCAATCATACCAGGTTGCATCAGTAGATGTCTATTACTCCTATAGGAATGTACATTCACAATAGTGGTACGCCTAGGGAAGAGCTACGTAATAGCAGATAAACTCTCCAAGATTAAGTCAGGAGAACCTTTGGAAGGGGTAAATTGTAAGATACCCAACTACACTTAACTAAAAACTTCACTTTACTTGCACTTAACTCTTCAATTACTCAATTTACTTAACATCCTTCATAAAAGATAATAATGACAACTTGCATGAATCAACTTGAAGTTGGGCACTTGTATTATTACTTGATTCAGATCAATACAATTGTCTTATTTCAACAGATGATGCCCTCAATGGCATGAATATACAATCTCATTCAGAGGATTACAAGAAAAGGCCTTGAAGCCTGGATGTATACAATGCTTTCAACTTCTTCACAACTAGCTCTATCTCACTAGTTGATATAGATCACTTCAATTGAGCCTAATGATGTCAACTGGATGTCAACACCTCACAATGCAACAAGGGAGCATCACCTTGTCAGTTGAGGGAGTATCACCCCAACTCTTGAAACTCGCAGGGCTCAAGATCACAAGCATTAAGCTTTGCAGAGAGAAAATTCACCAAAAGATAAGATATCCAAATGAATGAGAGCTCCCCTCCTTTTATAGGCCTTCCAAGGCAATTTAGGCACATTTTCCAAGGAGCATATTCATGAAGAATATTCCTTCTGACATCTCAGTGTGATGTGGCAACCTCACCCAATGCAGTGGAACGGATCCCAATGTCCTTTCGACCAATGAGAGTCGAGTTGGTTACAACTACCTGTCCTTCATCCTAGGCGCCAAGTTAGGGTGTCTGGTACAGGGAAATGCGCCTTGTGTGAGTTCTAGGTGCCAGTTGAGGTTGGAGAAGACAGAAAGTGCGCCTAAGTGTGGAAACCACTAGATAACTCAATCTGAAGTTAGGCGCTTCATTAGCAGATCCTAGTCAAGTGGAGCGCATGACATCTAGCTCCATGTTTGGTGTCAGAATGGACTTAAGTCACTAGGCGCATATCAGAGGGGTAACAAATGGGAAGTGCGCCTAAGGTACTTAGATGATAGACTTTCATGTGTTGTCATTTGGAGTGTCAGAACAACCTTCTTTGATGAGCGCCTTGATTGGGAATCTCAAGCAAACATCTCCTAATCCCTTTCTTAGCTAGGCGCATTCTGAAGGTGAAACAGGCAGGAAGTGCGCCTTGCATGCATGATGGTTTTCTTTGTGAAGTCTTCAAGTCTTGTTGTCTTGGAAGGTAGAATACCTCATCCTGGAGTGAGTGCCTTACTTCACATGTTCAAACTTCATCTTTTAACTCACTCTGTAACTAGGCGCCAGAACTGAGGTCTTCAGTCAGAATGTGCGCCTAGAGCCTTCTAGGCCAATTTCATCCCAGATTGGCAAGGTATGAAGCTTATTGAAGTTGAAAGTGTCTTCACCAATCAATGTGCCACTCATTCAACCTATTGAATCACCTGTTCTTGCTTGGGCGCACATTTGGTCTAGGCATCATGGAATTTGCGCCTAGGCATGGAATCCTCATAGTACTTATCCAATCTTCATCATTAAGCTAGGTGCTCTATTGAAGGAGTTTAGCTAGGTTGAGCGCCCCATCACAAGACCATTATTGAGCGCCAAAAGTAACCTTAATAGTTAGGCGCTCATTGACAGGTTGCCAGAGGAAAAGTGTGCCTAGGCGCACATTGTAGATTGTTTGATCAAGAAGTGGCAGGAGTGAAAACTAGTGCCTAGGTTAACTTAGATAATTTTATGATCCCAAACTCAATTTGATGATGCAATTTATCCTTCCAATCCACTATCTAACCTTAGGCGTACTTTTTAGGTTGATAAATCACAGTCTAGCACCCAGTACCAAGGCGCACTTCTGAGTCTGTGTAGGAGGAAACTAGCGCCTTGCATTGGATTCACCTTCATACATGTGCCGCTCACACTTGTAGTCTTTGCGGTGAAGTAAAACACCATCTCACCAAGCGCCCTGACTACTTGAAGCGATTGGAAGCTACCTTCCCACTTAGGTGCACATCAAGTGAATTTGTCATGGTATTTGTGTCAAGAGTTTACTTGACCCCTTTCCTCAAGGAGTATGCTTGGAATGAGATTTCTGACGGAGAAATCAACTTCTTTAATTAGAGCACCTTCCATATTGAGGGTCATTGAAGCCTATTTTGTCCCTAGGCGCTCACTTGGGAAATTTGATGTGAAATTGGCGCCTAGACTCCAAGAGTCATGCCTTTGGCTTCCAGACTTAGCCACAAAACAATAAGACTGAGTTAGTCAAAAACCAATTCATTCCCTCATCATTTAGAATTAGCCTCCGGGAATGAGAAGTAGGCTAATCCAAGTTCCATTTGGTGTTCAAGCCGGAAATGGGGACATGACATAAATGAAGATTTCCCGGATGCTCACCTATTTCAGATTGCTTCTTTACCACCATGGTATGAGGATATCGGTGAGTATCTATCTACTTCAACATTCGCTAGGGACATGCTGCCAGGAGAAAGGTGCAAGTTAGCTCTAAAAAGTAAAACATTTCAGCTAATAAATGGGCTCTTGTACAAAATTGGACCAGACCACATACTTCGAAGGTGTGTGATGAGTGAAGAGAGGAGTATTACAAGAAGCTCATGAAGGGTTGGCCGGTGGCCATATGGGACCAGATGCCATGATGAAAAAAGTTTGGTTGGTAGGATTATGGTGGCCAACATTGCACACAGATGCTTGAGAGTGGGTGATAGGATGTGATACTTGCCAAAGAGTAGGGAAGCCTTTGAAGTGGGATTATATGCCTCTATTGCTTTCGTAGCCCCAAGAGTTGTTTGAGAGATGGGGACTTGATTTCATAGGGCCGTTGAAAGTCAGCCAACTGCATTGGTGCCGATACATAATAGTGGCAACTGAATACCTTACGAAATGGGCAGAAGCTGGAACCTGCGAGGGCAACACAGTGTTAAGTACTGCCAAGTTCATCTATGAACAAATAGTCACAAGGTATGGAATTCCAATCCAATTAACAATGTGACCGTGGGGGACACTTCGTCAACCACGTAATACGACTTATGACATCGGAGTTTAAAATATTCCACACATTGTCGAGCCCTTACTATCCAAGAGCAAATGGAAAGGCGGAAGCGAAAAATAAAATACTAGTATCTGTTATCCATAAATCATGTGGCATTGAGGGGACAGACTGGGAAGAAAAAATGCCAGTAGTACTATGGGCCTACTAGACAACTTACAAGGTGGCAATGGGGCATACGCCCTTCCAATTGATGTATGGCCAAGAGGCCATAGTACTAGCAGAATACTTGGTTGCCAGTTTACGAATAGTAGTAGAGAATCGATTGGGTGACATAGAAAGCCTAAAGGAGAGGTTATTACAATCGAATAAACTTGATGAACGACGAATCCTGGTTCAGTGGTCGACAGAGGTAATGCAGAAATGATGGAACTACTGGCATGATAAGCATCTCCAGAGAATGACCTTCAGGCCAGGACAATTGGTGTTGAAGTATAGTGGTTGTAACAAGATCAAACTTGGGAAATTCAAGGTGCGTTGGTTAGGACCGTTCCGAGTATGGGAAGTACTGTGAAATGGATCTATAAAGCTTGACAATCTGGATGGTACTCCAATGAAAGACGCAGTAAACGGGTCAAAGTTAAAAAGTTACAAACAAAGACAACAAAGAATATCTATAAACTTCATGGAGTGTAGAAACGAAGGTGAAATGAAGAAGGAAGCTAGTGACAGTTTGAAATATGAACCAGGCAAGTTTGGGTTTGAGGGAGTCGAAGAACGACCTGTGGAGATGGACACAAACAGAAAGATTGATAGAGTGGCTTTTTTGAGCACACACTTGAAATAAAAATAAAAATAAAAATAACTCTTGAAATAAAAATTAAGTAAACTATTATATATATTGAATGCATGTATCTATGTAAAAGATATCGAGAGATATCATTTTTATATTGAATTTGTTACATAGGGTAGCTAGGCGCATCAATATTGATATCTCTTGATGTCTTTTAGATAAATGTATTTAAGATATGTATACTAGTAATCTTTCTTAATTTTATTTTTTTAAAATGGATTTGTACTCTGTGAATAGAATGACACATCACCATTCTTACAAATTAAAGTGTAAATGCTTGGACATTATATTTTTTATTTCATTTTAATATTATGCATATTTATTTGTTTTAACATGATTTGATTGTTTTGTACATATTAGTCTTAATCCAAAAAGAAGGCTTGGAGATAATGATAATAGGAAGCATAAGGTGTCAAATCTAGATGTAAAGTGCAACATATAAGTCTTGACAGAAGTACTCGTATTACAAATTGTTTACAAATAACATGATTTTAAATTTTAATATTAGCTTTGATTGTTTAACCTTTTGTTTTGTTTAGAGGCTTTTTAGGCACTCTCTTCTTTTATTGGATCAGGCTCTTTCTTCAATCCCATTATTTTATATTAATTTCAATCTCAATTTTGTTGAATAATTAATTTATTTAATAAACCGTTTTTTATTTGGAACCCACTCAAAAAAATGCATGAAAGTTGCTACTCTGATTATTAGGTGTCAAGATTCATAGGGAAAGTTTCTCTTTGTTGGCAAATATTTGTTTTAAATTTGTTATGGATTTTGCAGATAAAACAATATTCTGGAAACAAACATCAAACAAGCATAGGAGTGTTAACTGCTATTGAAAAGTTTCATTGGGCTGCGGTGGGCTTCTTAGTGGTGGGTGCAGCTGTAAAAATTGCAGACACCATCGAATATAATGAAGAGTGTTTAAGACTTTTTAAGTCTATGAATGACTTGTCAAAAGTAATCCTCGAACTTCAGAACCTTCCTGATTTAAAGATGAAGTTTGATACTGAATTGAACAAGTCTATAAGCTTAATAGTGGAAGGAGCCATCTTATGTTCACTAAAGGAAAGAGCAGGATCTGAAAGGTGCATAACAATTTTACCTTTGAACAGTTTCTTTCATAGGCATTAATATTTATTTACAGTTATCTTCTTGGTTCTCTAGTATGAGGATTAGCTCTTAAAGCAACCACTATTTTAGTGTTGGGTCTTTTAGACAAAGGCATTCTGTTTGTCTTTGTTGGCTCAACATTGTTTCTTTACACCAGATTGTAATTTTTTCCCATTTGATTGGCTCATGTAAAGAGATGGACAAGAACTTCAACAACTTAGCACGAGTATACTTCATTTACAGTTAACGATCTCTGCTTTGAGAGGCATGCAAAGCAACTGGATAGTTAGTCTGACCTCAAACCAGGATGCAGGTAAAACATCACCAGCCAGTTGTTACTCTTTTGCTAAGAATTACATTGACATATTGTAACATTTTAAATTTTAGTTAATAAAATGTAAAATTATATATTATAATTGAATAGAATATGAGACAATTAAAATAAAAAATCCTTTGATTGTTATTTGTCCAGTCTCCATCCAACGGATTTGAAGGTTACCATTGGTTTTGCGGCTATTCTTAAATATCATCCACTTCAATAGCCAAATGTCAATTTTGGCCAATAAAATTAGGACAAATATTTACCACTTTTTGGTGTGGATGAGGTGTAAAATTACTATCGAGTGTTTGACTATTGAAATGGATGATATCTAAGTAGAGTGTGGTTTTACCCATATTGAGTTAGATCTTTTTCTAAAGATGCAGGGAAAATGAATAAAAATAGAGCATGGAACCACAAACCTAAAGTTGTTATCTGACAAAATTCTAAGTATACATAGAGACAGAATTTAGAGCGCTGAATTTCCTGAAAAGTTCACCATAAAATCTCCTGTTTTTTTCTTTCTTGAATTAAACTGACTGGTTTATTTTGAGTCTAAAGAGGTTGCATGCTTAGTAAAAATGAAATATTACAAAACATGGTTAACTTATAAGTTAGTTGTCAAAAAGACTATACATACAAAGATTCAAATACTTATTCCTGCTGACCAGTTTTTGTAGCGAGGAAAAATGGTGTCAGCTAGTGCGTTGTGGTCAGTCTTAAGTCTTTAACCACAACACGTCCACCATATAAGCTCTTTTTTAAAAAATCCCCTGAATTGCTTGCCTTATATTTTTAAATTGCCAATTTATGTGAGTTATGAACCCTTCTGATTCAGATAAGTCGTGGAGAAATCTCCAAGGATAAATTCTTAATTTTTATTAAAACAAAAAAAATGATTAAATCTTAAAGAACAGTGGGATAATACTGTCCTTTTAGTCCTCGCAGTTGATTGGATTCAAGTAGGACACAAAATATATTTATAAAATCATGATCCACATGGTCACGTTTCCCAATACACAAGGTTCGTTGGATATAATTTTATCCAAGTTTTGTCCAATTTGGATTTAATGTTTATAGTAAGACAAACTTTTTTTATATATATTTAAAAAAAATTGGTAGAATGAAATCACACTTTAAAATGTTTATGTAAGTGGTCAAATTGTTAAGTAACTAATGCAATTTCAAAAAGGAGGCAGGTATCTAGGAGAGAGATTACCCCAACTATTCGCAAGGTCCTTGCCATTGAAGATTGATTTAGTGAATAAATGGGTTGAGGGGTATTAGAGGAACTATGTTTTAGATCGACAATCAACTTCGGTTAAGTGGTTGCATTTGGGAGAATATTGCTACAACAAATGATACCACATGTCCATTGGTATGTTTGCATTTATGGCATTATATAGCTATGATGAATTAACTTCTGTTGATTTAGTGTTCACAGATAATAGAGTACCAATACCTAGTGACTTGGTTAAGCATAGTCAAGACATATTGAGATCACTCAAAGATCATCTATAGCAAGTCTAGAATCAGCAAAAGTTCTATGCAGATCAGTACCACACAGACATTATTTGAGATTGGAAACATGGTTTTTTGAGATTGCAGCCATATAGACAATCTTCCATCAAAAGAGGTAGGGCATAAAAATTTAAACCTCACTTCTATGGACCTTACAAAATCATGAGAAAATTTGGTGAAGTTGGATATGAGTTGAAGTTGTTAGAGAATAACAGGATCCATAATATTTTCCACGTCTTGCCTAAAAAAGATAATTGGACAACATGTCACACTTTCATTGGATTTGCCATCCTTGGATGATGAGGGGAAGCTCATTTTGGTCCCTAATGCTATTATTGATATCAAGGTAAGGAAATTGAGAAACATAAGCATTATAAAGCATCTTGTTTGTTGGAAGAATCTATCTGCAGAAGATGCTACATGGGAAGGACAAAAGATTTTGGAGCATCCAAATTTGCATTGCTTGAGGGCAAAATTTTCTGGGAAGGGCAGGCTTGTAATGTCCCCTTTCTAATAATTTAATTTGGGGACCCAAAAGATTATTCCATAGTTCCCATGGGTTTAGGGAAAGTGACAAGAAAATAATTTCAATTTAATATTTAATCTTTGGTATTTTCTACATTTTTTGTAAATTACATTGTCAGAAGTCTTCGGAGCATTATTGGGGCATAGTTTATTCGAAAATCTATATAACTTCTATTTTTTGATGTTGGTATTTTAGAGATTTTCACCCAATGGGCTAGGAGTTAAGACCTCACCAAGTTGGAACACCTAAAATAAATATTTTTGTACATCGTATTTAATTTTGTAGCTAGTATGTCCATGCCTGGCTGTCCATTTCAACTTCCAATGACGCATGAGATTCTTTATGGGCCTTGTGTAACTCCCACTATTTTTGACATATTCTATGACAAGCTTTAATGGAGGAGTTACTATCTATTTTTAGCTAGGTATCAAATGGAGATTATGACTTATCTTTTGGCTGGGCACTTTAGACGGGAGAATATTAAAATTAATATTAATTATTATTTTATGGAAAAGAGGGGCACTGGAATTTAGGCGCGCAAGTTGGGCCTTCAACATTTATAAAATGCAAGCAGTTTCTTCATTTTAGCATCTCATTTTTATCATATCTAAACTTTGTCGAAATTGTTTGAGCACTCATGTTCATTCATCAACTTGAGGATGAAACCCTTTGGATGTTGAAATTAGAGAATGAAACCCCTTTGGTTTCTTGAGGTAAATCTTACACAGAGGTTGTAATCTGTATTTCAAAGACTGTTTAGATTCTGGTATAGTATTTAGTAGTTTGTTTGCAGGATTTATGAAAGGAGGAGCTCTAGCATACCGAGTTTTGTTTGTAGAGCTGAATATCATTTGTATCATTATTATTTTTTATTTATGACAACATTTTTTTGTACATTCTATCAATATAAATTGGCTCTAGTGTTTTGGTGAAGTTTAGATTTATATGTGCAAATATTGAGTGTTTCGATGACATAGTTTATTGTAAAATCAACATTTTATTACAATCTTTAACATGCAAATTGTATGGAGGTTATTTCAATGCATTTGATGTTATATTTTCTATATATACCTTAGATCTATTTTTATATGCAAAATATTTGATTGCGTCATTACACGTACTTTGGTATAGCATAAGTATTAGCTCTCCCATTATGTATAGCATTTATTAAATTGCCATGGTCTTCCCAACAACAGATGACATACATCCATTGATACAACATCACACAAGACTTCATCATGATATGACATTATGTGGACTTTTACTAAAAAATGTTCTTCCATCAATATCTTATCCCCCTTTTATAATCATCCAATCCTATATGGTCTAGGGTGTTCTAACCTCCTTAGCGTCAACTTGGTAACCATTTCTTCAAATACTAAATTATTAGTACTACCACTGTCAACAACTTTACAACACTTACCTTTTGATTTGCATATTGTGTTGAACAGGTTCTATCTTTGTACCGACTTTTCCTCTTTCTCACATTTCAACAAAGCTCTTCTTACAACAAGTGACTCTCCCTTCTCCGGTTCATTTCAGAAGTACATGACCCATCAACCTCTTCCTCGACATGTGGAACCCTCGCTCTTCCTTCCATCCTCTTGCTAGGGCTCACTTGACTTTGGTGACATTCAAACGCTTGGTGTCCTCTGCACTTGAAACATATACCTTCGAAAGATGTTATATCATTTCTCCCACATCTTCTGTTGCATCTCTAATATCCATCTATTCTATCATTGTGGTAAGAATCTCTGTCTTGCCTCTTCTTGCGGTGAGAATTACTGCCTACCTTGTCATTGTGGTGGGGACTATTTCTTCCTCCTTTGTTATGACTATCTCTCTTAAAATTTCCTAGGTATGATTCCTTGTCACTGCATTGAGCTTTGTCACTCCAGTATCTTCCTTCTCTTCCCTTCTAGTAGTTCTACCAATCTTCAAGTGTTCTATTCAATTTCTTCTCTACGGTTAAAGCCAATTGATATGCCTCCTCCACTATTTGGATATTCCACATGCTCAACTCTTCTTAAATTGATTCCCTAAAACCATTAATATATCTTTCCACTTTCTTTGCTCCATCATGATGTCTTGTTCGAATTGTTAGCTTGTAATACTCCTTAGTGTAGTTCTTCACAGTCATAACCTTCTGCCTCAAGTTATGCAATTCCTTGAACAACTCTAGACAATAAATCGTAGGAATGAACTTGGATTTTAAATTTTTGACCATTCTATCCCATTTTTCAGTTCTAGGTTTACCTTTTTTATTCCATTTCAGCTAAACTTCCTTCTAGCATATGGTAGCATGACCTTTCAACTTAATTTTAACAAATTTTAGCTTATTTGGATTAGCAATATCTTCATACTCAAAGTGCTCTTCTAAATCAGTTATCCAATCTATCAACTATTCAAGATTTAAGCTACCAGAATAATTAGGGATATCTACTCTAGTCTTCTTACCAATGTTTGATATGACTCTCAACATCCCTTCTTTCTTGTCTTCTTTTTTGCTTCTACTTTTCTCAGCAGGGCTTGCATCTTGTTCTTCATCACTCCTTCAAAGGCATCCATTCAAATCTTCTTAGCTTTCAACATATCTTCCATTCTTTTAGTGACATCAACAATACTATGTCCTCTCCTTGGTGGCATCTTGGATCTGGTGTAAACTACTTTGGGTTGGTGATCTATCCACAATCACTCTTGCAAAGTACCTCACAATAGGCGCTCTGTTTACAAGCTTCTCATTGACTACCTCAATTCAACGATCTATTTACTACCAATAGGTCACAAGGATCTTCTACCCAATACTTTCCTACTGGAAGATACCTTCATTTAGTTCTTGCAAAGTACAAAAACATAGTGCACTTGCCTTTCCTGATTTACCTAATTTACATCATGATTCATATACCAAACTCAATCTAAAAGGCTGTTCTAACTAGCTTTCCCTCTTCAAGATTCAAACTTATGCTCTAATACCACTTGATGTAGTCATGGACAGAGAGTCCAAATGAAGGACTATCCAACCATGTAGCGAAATTAGATATGGCCCAGCTTCTTCGGCGCATGGCTCAAGGGAGGATTTTGTCTGAAATCTAAATGCCAGTCAAGTCAAATTTGGATAGTGTTGTTTTTCCTGTGTTATGAGTAGCAAAAAAGGAGGAATGCTTTGTTTTTTCTATTTTTTGTATGTAAGAACAATAGTTCTACTTTAAGCAAAAATATGTATTTTGTTTATCTGTGTAAAGAGAAGCTCAAATACATGATAGCAGTTTTAATATTTTCATAAGATTTGTATTCATTTTTCTAAGTGTGGTCTGTCCCAAAGTTTTTTTATGTATGGTAAAGAATTGAAGCTCTGCTTTTAGTTAAGGAGTAATATTCTCTTTGTTTTTCCTTCATCTGGTATTAGAGTCAAGCAATGACATCTTCTAGCACAAATCTTACAAATCCCCAGATTCCTTAGTTTACTAGCAAGAACTATGAGTATTGGTCAATCGCAATGATGGTTTTGTTCAATTCTCAAGATATATAGGAGGTTGTAGAGAAAGGGTTTACTAAACCCGCAGACGCAACAACATACAATGCACTATCTTAGACAGAGAAGGATTTGCTCAAGGATAATAGGAAAAATGATTCCAAGGCTCTCTTCTACATTCTGGCAATTCATGAGAGCATCTTTCCAAGGGTTGCAGCAACGAAAAAATCAAAGCAAACATGGGACATTCTTAAAATTGCATATCAATCAAAGTTGCATGGACATGGATACGGTATCAGATACAGATACAACCATTTTCCAATGCCCCTAATATAGATATGGCTGGATACATCAAGGATAGATTCGCCCAAGGATAAAAGTGTACACGGTGAGAATAATTCATTGGATCATGTGTCATAAAAGTGTACATAGTGAGAATAATTCATTGGATCATGTGTCATAAAAGTGTACACGGTGGAGGTTAAAGTAAAAGTGTACACAATGAAAGCAATTTGCATTGGAGCATGGGTCATCGATTCATGTTTAGAGGTGAAATTAGCATTGACAAAGTGCCAATGGCTATGTGGTGGATCGATCCAAATGAAAATGGAGTATTCTAAAATGCCAAACGTCCAAGTGATTGCATACGCCCATGATAAAAAGAGGAATTTTATTAAATAAAATATGCTGATGTGTTCGCCCAGCTGCAAGGAGTGAATTTTATTAGTTCTATGAGGGTCAATGGTCTGAGTTCAAGTATGAATTTGCCAAATTGAGGACTGTCACTAGTGCATTACTATTGTTGTTCAGACTAGAAAACCATGCTAGGACATGTGTATACTTAGTGCCTGGGTTGCATCCCTCTATTGCTTGTACATAGCTAGGTTAGATTAAGGTTTTCATTTCATGTTGCGTCTTAGAGTGGATTTGCTCCCTTGAGGTCATTTGGCTCAAGTGTTGTTTGTCCTTAGCTTAGTTTTGCTTTCGTGTTGCTTGCTTGTTGTTGGTTTTTTCCTTAGCTTAGTTGTTGGTTTGTTTTGCTTTCATAGATTAGTTGTTTGCTTTCCTTAGTTGTGGTTTGCTTTGCTTTTCGTAGGTGTTAGTTGCTTAGTTTAGTTGGTTTGTTGTGTCGGGTTTCCTATTTGTAAGAAGGTGATGTTATCTTAAACACACATTCTGTTTTCAATTCGTGATAACATGTTAGTTCATTTCTTAGATATCCATTCGTGAAAGTCTTAAGAGTCTGAAGATGTTTTTCTCTCAATTTATGATCTTGTTAGTCCTTGGTACTTGACTTGGAAGTTAATCATATATTGTGTCTTGACACTGCTATCTTTTGGTTATTATGTTTTAAAATGCTAAATCTGAATTTTATGAATTCTCATGTCTTCTTTTGAGAAACATGGGTCATGGCTGATGGATTTCTCGTGGATTCCATCGCTAGTGTCAAATAGTAGGACTGCTTGTTCTTGGGGGATAAGTCAGTTGTTTAGTATTGCTTGAAGTATTTTGAGATCTTATACCTTACACACTTAAAAAACCCTGAAGTACCTAAAGGAGTCTCTGTGAACTTACATTAAGTGAAAAATCTAAAGGTCCACCTTTGCCGACATTGCAAGTCCACAGCCGCTAGCTGAGTTATCAATGTAACTCGTGCCGTCAAAACGCATGTGTTGCAGGGGTAGTGGTACTGCATTGTACTCTATCACATTTAAGCTTAATGGAATATCAAAGAATGAAGCAAATAAATGCAAAATCACAAATCACACACTATAACTCAGTTAGATGGACAATCGAGTAATCTCTATCGGGGGCTATGGACGCCTGACTGGCAGTGGGGCTCTGCTTGAGTGGAATTGCAAGACAAACCCGTCGAGGCTATAGACGCTCGCTGGTAGCGGGGCAATGTCCAGGTAGTTCATGAGGTGTGTACTAATTAGGTAGCTTAATGTAAAGGAGCTTAGATGATCTTAGTTGCTAAGGGATGGAAATGAACGCATACGCACACACTTGGATCCTTGGAATATGGATGGTCGTGCTTGCAATTGGTTTTGATTCTTTGATCATGTAGTTTTGTTTATTTGGTCTAGTGTGTGGGTGTACATGGAAATGTTGAAACTTGACTTTTGTTTGTCTTTGCAACACTTAAGAAACTGTTTTAATTGAAACCTATCTTTAATCACTCATCAGGAGATGTAGTGGCCTGATCCAATCTATGATTCTTTTCCTTTTGAGTTCGTCGTCTAGCTAGTTGATGAGTAGAGGAGTGTCTGAAGGTTCTGAGTTTGGATTGAGTATTTGTCTTTGAAATGTTTAAGAACATTTATTTGGGTTGACACTAGATGTTGTGACCTAATCACACATCGCCCCATTGCAAAAGGGGGCCCCCTTTTTTTGAGCTCTGATGCTTCGCCTTGAGTCTTGGATAATGTCTTAGATTTATTTCATGATGAAGTCAGTAGTGTTTGAGTCTATAGCTTCATGGTAGAAACCATAATATCTTGATGTTCTGAGATCCTGAAAATGACTAAGTCTAATATCTTGATGTTTTGAGATCCTGAAATTGGCTAAGTTTGAAATCTGGTGGATCCCCCAAATTCTAGAATTTGCATGTTGAATCCCATGGATCCGAGACCTATCTCAAACATCCTGGAAGGTATATTGAAAAATATTTAAAGTTAAACTTATACTTAAATATATTTTTCAATATACCTAACCCTGGGGACTTCCATTTCTTAGGCGCAAATTTGCTCCAAAAAGTTAGGCGCGCTTTCTCACCTCCGCAAACCCAAATATGCGCCTAAGATTGAGGCCCAAATATGTGCCTAAGCTTCAAACTCAAATGTGCACCTAGAAGAGAACAAGCTTCAAAACACTCCAATTTGTGGCGTCTTGAGAGGGATTAACATTTTGATCCTCAACAAGTGCTTAACTTAGGAAATTTTGTGAGAAAGTGACCCTAGAATCCAAGGCGCAAATCTGCCCTTGTAGAGTCACCTATGAGCGCCTTAACATGAAGTGAATGTTTTAAACTATAGAAAATTGTGCCTTGAGAAGTATGACCTTCATGGAGTTTCCAAAGTTGATCAAGTATACTAAATGCATATCATAAACCTAGGCGCAATTTCATGCCCCTACCACCACCTTTGGGCGCCTAAGTAAAATATACTTGATTTCATCAACTTTGAAGAAGCTTGAGTGTTAAGACTCCCTTTTGAGCCTTCCCAATGACTTGAATCATTCAAAACTTGATGTATGCACCTCCTTAAGGTTAGGCACAAATTAGCCGCTGTATAACCTCATTCTGGCGCCTTAGCATGAAAGGAGTGTCTAAACCAATAGGAGATGGCGCCTAGAATTGAAATGAATGACTAAGTCCTTAGAAAGGTGGCGCCTTGAAGAATTAAACCCCCCAAGACACCTTGCAATTGCTTAAAGTCCAAAATTCACTCAAATGAGCTAAGGTGCCATTTTTCATCTCTCACCACCTTGGATGGGCGCCTCAAATGAAGTCACATTAACTCAAATTCACTAAGTAAATCTAGGCGCAAGATCTCCCTTGAACAACCACAGAATGCGCCTTGCTATGAAGGAAGTTTGGAACCACTAAATGTCAAAGAACTAGCTAAAGTGAGTTTAGGCGCACTTTTCCTCGTTTGCACACCTAAATTTGCGCCTTAATTAGAACATGTAAATTGATATCAATACGTGAACACCTTGAAGAAAAGAAGCATTATCCCATTGCTTGAACCATCAAAATGACAAGTATGAAGCTACTAGATCCTAGGCGCACTTTTATACCTCTGCAAACCAAAATGAGCTCCTAGGAGGAAATTGCATAAAATGAAACCATGGATTGAGTGCCTTGCAAGAAAGAACCGTCATAAGTCATCTTCAATTGTTTGAGAGCATAAAATGTCAAATATAAAGCTAAGTTGACCAAGGCGCACTTTAGCCTCTGAAGAAACCTCAATTAGCGTCTCAAGTGAAAAGACATGATTTTACACCATTAAATGAGCGCCTAGATAAGGGGAGTCATCTTAAGACATTCACAATCATTTGGAATCACAAAAATAGCAAATATAAGGTCATTTTAGCTTAGGCGTACTTTTACACCTCTGGAACTCTAAATGTGTGCCTAAATTGGAGAAAGGTTATTCACATATTTTAAGTGACTTCTTTATGTTATAAAGTGATTGATATTGTTTCTTTATGTTGCAGGAATGTTGGTGGAGCTGAAGAAGTCGTCTAAGGAGCAAGCGCCTGGAGTCACCTTCAAGCGAGGAGTGATGTCAAGAGGTAGTCGCTGCGGAGGAAACACCACTTCAAGGGATCACTTCGAGTACACTTCATCAATGGCATCAAGAGAAGATATTCATCCAGCTCTTCAATCTTCAAGTCTCTGAGAAGTCTCTTACTCCATGAAGCATCATCATCATCTATACTACTCTCTACAATGAAGCATCACAGAAGCAACTTATATCCTGCAAGAGAAGAAGAATAACAGAGTTAGACAAATGAGCAACATGTATCATACACATCCGACTTACAAAAGAACAAGGCAAGATCAACAAGGATACATTCCCAAGCATTTAAGTTCAAAGCAATCATGTTCGAAGACATCACACAGATGATGCAATTAGGGAATATGCTGAGGTGGCACCTACGTGGCATATACACATTATCAAGCTAATCACAGTTTGCCACATCATTCAACAAGCAAGAAGCCAAAGAGGACGCCCATGTGGAAGATGCTCTAAAAGATTCTATTTCATCCTTTTCTTCTTGGAAAATGTGCCTTAATTGCCTCTCTTATGTACTAAAAATAGCAAGTTGTTGTAACTACCTGCTAAGATGGCATGATCTAGACTCTTGGTTACTTGAATTGATCCAAGCCATTCATTGTAATTCTGGATTTCTATATAAAGGCCTTGTTGCCTCATTTGTAAGTATGGTAGTTAGAAGTTTGCTAGTAGTAGAGTAGAGTAGAAGAGACTCGAAATTCTCTAAGAGTACTTGAAGATTATTGTACATATTTCTCAAGATTAATGCAAAGACATTGTATCTTGCTTGGTGCTAAGTGTTGTTTTGTGGAATGACATGGTTTCTTGTATCTTGATAGAATGAAGAGATGTTTCTAAGTAGATTAGAAGTAGAGTAGTAGCTCATTGATGAAATGTATGTATGTATTGGATATTTGATCAACTCCTAGCTCATGCTTTTGACATTCATCATTGGTGGAGTGTTGTGTAAAGCTAATCTAAGCTTCATTATAATTTGCTTAAGTTCGATTGTGGATGCTTGTTTGAGCTGCGCCGTCTAATGGGTGCTTATATGAGCTTTCATGATTTGAAAACCTTTCGCTATCCTTAGGAGATTGCACCAACTCCATGTAGTTGTAGGCATCCTTGGCGAAGTGGAGTTAGGTTGATTAAGGAGTTTGTCTATTCATGCATCATCATTCCTTCATTGACCTTAGATTAGTTTCTTTAAACCTTTATCCTTTTCCTTTTCTTTATTATTGGAGCATTGTACATATATCATCCACACTAAAAGGAGAAATAAGCTGAATGAAGCAAGAAGTCTGTGTAAGTCCCTTTGTGATAATCAACAATATCACATCAAGTCACTGAGTTCATCCATCGCGAATCATCAATAAGGAACCTTGAAGTTACCTCATTGGATCACATAGCTTAGCCTTCGAGGAACTTTACTCAAGAGAGAGTGGGATACTTAGTGTTTTACTCTATTGTTGAGTTGTCTAAAAACAATCATCAACACATGGCATATGTGCCCTGCTTCATAAGGATTTCCTCTCGCCCAGGTGTATGTGCCCAACATGAAATTTCTTTACCACCTCTCAAATGCACTCCATATAGAAGAATTTCCTCACCACTTGTCAAAAGTGCCCTCCTCATGAGAATTTCTTCAACCTCCCGCATTTGCGCTTAGCCTTGAGGAATTTCCTTACCTATCCTCAAATGCGCCCTCCCTTGTGAGGCTTCTTCAACATGTGCCAAACACGCCTTAACCTCAAGAAAATTTCCTTGTGCACATGGAAATGCGCCCAGGTCATATTGCAAGAGACGTGTTTCCGTCCAGCAACATCCTGTTGACCCTTGAAAATTCGCCTAGGAATGGATACTTCTCATGCAACAAGAAAGTTCACCTTGGGTCTTGCAAGAATCAGCAAGGAATTCCAAGTCTAACACTTGGTATTCGCGCTTCAACCACAAGAAATTTCTTTACCCATGGCATATGCGCCCAATAGGAAATTTCCTCATACTTTAGCATATGCGCTCCACATTGAAAATTTCTTCACACCATGCTAAATGCGCTCCTCCAGGAAATTTCTCCACTCTTTGGCATATGCGCCCTCCCCTTTCAAATTTCTCCACGCCTCTCCTAATACGCTCAGCTTGAGGGAGGTCGGCTTGCAAAAAATCAGAAAATTTCAAAATTTTAAAAACAAAAAAAATAGGCTCCCAAAGGAGGTCGACCTGCTTGGAAGGACGCCTAGGGTGGTATAAAAGACAAATCAAAACACCATTTTTTAAACACCAATTCAAAAACAAATTTCAAAAAGCATATTGCAGCAGACATAGGGCTGACTACAGCAGAAAACAAACAAATTTGCATCAAAATTCTTCAAGATTAGAAGTGAGTTTTCATAGTATAAGGCTGCAAGTGGTGTTCTTAATTGTCTTTTCTTTTATTTTTAGTGAAATTAGTGGATTTATTCTTGCATATCAAGGTGAAAGATTGTATGTTTAAGTGCATTGTTCTTCTTGCAAATTTCCCACATGCACTAGGCTGTAGGAAACTTTCATGGCATGAGCCTTTGATTTAAAAGAAAAGAATATTATTTTATTATCTAACTTAAAGTGTTTTCACGTGCTAGGCAAATGTCAACGGAGGAGATGAGGGCAAAGGGTAGTGACAACTCAAGAAGAGCTCAAATGAGGAGGGAATTCAAAGGATTGCTGCCGGAGACGAAGATCAGTGGAGGAATTTGACCGATACAAACTTTGGCCACATCAACTTGGAAGAGGTCAAGAAAAGATTGTATGCACCCAACGCTTCGACAATAGCCAAGAGGATGATTCGAAATGGCATAGTTCAAGCCGCATGTTTTCCACCTACAATGCATTGCTCCGAGTTGGTGTTGGAATGTGCTATCCACTATGATCCCAAAGAGAGACAAATAAGAACATCCGAGGGCAAGGTGTTGGCGTATCTTAGAAAGGAAGCAATTGCGGACACCTTTGGCATCCCAATATACCAGCCTACCTTACATGCCACCAAGGAGAAGGGAATAAAGTATTATGAGTCCGAGACCAAAGACTTCAAGAAGATCATCAATGACAGTTGGATGGTGAAACCCAAGTATCATTCCACCAAATTGCCGATGCAGCTTCTCATTTTCGACTTTGTGCTGGAATATGGTGATATGGTTGTGTTCCTGAATAGAATCATTGGTTTACCTCAAGCTTCAACCTTTGAATATTGGATGTTTTATTTCATGGAAGAAATCGCCTCCGGGACCAAGATGATCAATTGGCCGAGATTGATTAGTGACAACCTTGATGAGCAACTGAGGAATGTGCAAACGACCAAGACATTTTATATGACTTCATACCTCATCTACTTGTTGGAAAGGAATGAGAGGTACCCAGGATTGAATTTTAGGGGGACAGTTGGCAACAAGGAGGGGCAAGTTAAGGTCTATGAGTGCTACCCGCAAGTGCATTTGGAAAGCATTGCACACTTCAGGAGGTTGAACGATGCCTTTTCTATGCATATTGTGCGAACACTTCAGGGCTGCACTCACCAACGGTTGTCACAAGAGGCAATGAATTTGATAGGCAAATTCGGTTCGTGGTTCATTTAGTTCCCAAAATTCACTTACCTTCAAATACAAGGTTTTTTGTCATATCCTTTCCGGCTACCAAGGTACCCAACAGATAAAATGGTGTTGTTGGAGGTTACGAGGCAATTATTGGAATATGATAAGATGCAGAAGAAGAAAAAGGTGGAAGTTTATTTTCTGATTGCAGTAGGGAAAAGGGAGTCATGTGCATCATTGCTAGCGGCGGAGAAGTCTTTGGAGGAACTGCAAGCATACAATCTTGTGCTTCATAATTCGACAAGGCCTAATTTCGATAAGCACAAGGTAGACATAGAAGACCATTGGGTGAATGCAGTAGATGATTTTGACATAAGGAAAAGAAGGGCTTCAAGGTTCTCTTTGGAAATGGTTCGATTATCCGAAGTATTTAGTATTCCTAATCAGCTCGAAGATGATGGGAACTGTCTCCTCTTGCCGCTCCATGAGTTAGAACACAAGCCGCTTCCTCCACTCAACCGGTCTGAACAAGAAATTACAAATCACGATGACTTAATTGGAAGGATCATCTTCAATACAAGGACTTGGACAGATCAACGTACAAGAGAATTGAAGAAGCAAAATGTACCCTTGTCATACAATTTGATGGGAGGTGTAAGATCCCAACAGTCCGAAGATGAAACCATAGAGGAGTTGAAGGATAAAGAAAGTGAGCAAGGGAGCCACAATGATAGCTTCGTAAAAGATTTGCAACCTAAGAGGAAAGGGCAACAAGGGAGCTCACAGGACATGCCACCACAAAAGAAGAGCAAGACTTGCACACCTTTAGCCGGTACTTCTTTAGTACATGAAGTTGATTTTTTCACGGGTCAGAATGTGGTATCAATTGCGGGAGATGAAATAAGGAAGAATGACCAAGTAGCTCCCAAGGCACAACATCAAGGGAGCATCGATGAGTCTTTGGAGTCTACCTATCATGCACAGCAAGTGGAGATAGTCCCATCTAGTCCTCCAAAGGGGCCGGAGATGATCATAATTGAGGACAACTTAGAGGACCAGGCCATGGGGCCATAGCCCGAGGAGATTGGCGAAGCGATGTCGCCCATGCGGCAAGAAATGCAAGAACATGAAAGGCCTAGTGGAGACCTATCCTCATTGCCCGAATGGTTGAGGGAAGCTATACATAAGAAACCTGAGGTGGAGATTGAACCTATATTTGGTTCGGAGGATCTCTTGAAGAGAATTGAAGCAAAAGAGGATAAGAAGGCAAAGAAGCTGTCTAAGATCACGAGAGTGGATTCTGGTTCAAGAAAAGTGCAAGTTGCAATTCCAAAGGTGGATAAGTCAGTTGATGAAATCAGCCTTGAGAATTATGAGGTGATGATGTACGACTTGGGCCAAACCACCCAAAAGCAAGAAGTTGAGGAGCTTGAAGGTTAGGTCAGGGTCATTAAGGAGAGGTTGGATCAGGAACAAGAAAAGGACCGATTAAAGAAAGAAAATAAGAATTGAAGGACTACATTCGGCGTTTGATGGATCCTATCCGACAAGAGAAAAGAATTCCTACACCATGCGCCTTATTATCAAATGAGTCAAGTGCAAACCTGGAGGATATGAGAGCAACATTTCAAGCAATAAAGGCGTGGTTAGAAGGTTTTAAGGATAAGGCAAATGAGTTCATTGAGGAGGTGGTACAGGCATACAGGAGAGTTGCCTCACTCCATGAAAGAGTCCAGGCCATTTGCAACACATGCTCCGAGTTTAAGGTTGTCAGGGATGAGACCATGCCCCAACTGAAGATTTTAATGAGACTCCGAGGCAAGCCTTGGAGGACGACCAAGTGATTGAGCCAGGTTCTGTATACAATTTCGCCCTCTGGTATTGTGCTTTGAATGTAAGAGATCGACTTTTGGAAGGAACTGAGGGTAAAGTTGCTCATGCCAAGGGTGTGCTCCATGATACCTATGATAAGGTCATCATATCAGTTGAGAAAATATTTGATTATAAAGGGGATGTAGATGCGGCAGAGTTGAGGGAGAAGATGCACACTCGCTACTTTAGGAGCACTAATGCCGTCTTGAAGGAGCACCTAGAGGACGAGCATACACTTTCTGCCTCCATGGGTGTGTTTTGATCGTTGATGGCAGATTGGGAAGAGACTCTTGCCACTAGCACAAGTGAATTGGTGATCATTGAAGGCACCATCTAGAGTTTGCCAACTGTACCAATGCAGGAAATTGATGAAATAGTGTCTAGATTCGATGCATCTTCTCTAAGGAGGGACTTATAAGAAAGGCATCTTCTAGAGACTTCCTTAGTGGAATCTAGCTGGCTTTTGTACATGTGTCCTCTTCTGGTGTATTTGGCATTTATTATGTGCATTGTTGTCTTATTATGAGCCATTGATCTCTCAATTGAATCCTGGCCATTGATTGTAATTTGGAGGCTATAAAAGCCCTTCTCCTCTCATTTGCACGGGTGAAGACTTTAGAAATTGTTGCCAAAACTCTGCCGAAATAGATTCAAGTTCATTGTTGGGTTCTTTTCATGGTGATCTTGTATTGTTTTGGATTGTTGCATGGTTTCTATAAGTATTCACTCATAGCATAAGTTTAACATAGATTACTTTTCAGCACATTCTTTTTTTATGTTTATGGAAGTGGTTGTTGTTGGTTCATAATTGAAATCCTCCCAAGTTCAAACCATTTGTAATTTGTCGAGGGCAAGTTATAATGCATGGCTATTCTGAACTCCATCTAAGCTTAACTTTGATTATCTTGTGTTTATTCATCTTCATGTTTGTGGATGTGCAAAGTAATTCGAAAACCTTTTGTTCTCCTTAGAAGATTGCATCACTTCTGCGTAGCTGTTGTCTCATGGTGAAGCAGTGTGTGGTTGGGATTTCAATGAACTAATGATAGTTACTTGCATCTAGAATAGAATTTCCTAAACCCTTTCTCTTTTGCCTTTTTTTTTGTACTTTGTTAGGATTAGGAACAGGCACTTCAGCGTCATATCATAATCTATCAAGTGTTGAGCCTTGGAAAAAGCAACATCACCTTGTGACCAAGAGAACAAGTTTCCTGATTGTTGAACATTTGTGTAAGTCCCTTTGTGAGAAACAACAAACATCACAACCTTACCACAAAGCTATCTGAAGTCGCTACATCTAAGAACTAAAGGAAACCTTGGAATTCACTCATCTGATCACTTGGTTTAGCATTTGAGAGATTTTGCTCAAGAGAGGATAGAGTACGTGGGTATTTTATTCTGTGTTGCATGTGCAAGGAAAACACATCAACAAGTAGTAGTATGGGTCTTTTATAGGGCCGTTTGCTGATGCAAGAGGGAATCTTCCATTGTACCCCACTGAGTTGTACTCTGGCATAGGAGGGAATTTGAAATCCTCAAGGATCAGGGCTTGATCATACCTCTATGGTGGGAACAATTTCATATCCCGTTGTGGGCGGAGGAATGCCCTGAGCTTGTCAGCAGCAATCTTGAACTCAGTGCACTGCAACTCTGAATGCTGGTTGGTGTTGTGTAACCTACACCAACCGGATAGTGTTGCTTCTGCTAGGAAAACTTTGTTCGCCGGCCTGTCTGCAGGACTAGGAGGGTTATCCAAGGGAGAAGGGACATTTCCATTGTTCAGAGTTGTATTCCACGTCCTGTTCTGCCTTGGGTATCCTTGGTGGTTCCCCCGGAATCCCAAATTATTTCCTTGATTATTTCCTTGGTGATTCCCTTGATAACCTTGACTTCCTTGGGAATTCCTCTGCATATTTTGCAAGTTATTGCTCTGATTCCTTAGGTGGGTGACTTCTGTGGACAACTTTTTCACTTGGTCAATCAATTCTTTCATCTTGTCTTTCTCCTCCTGAGTTCTTGTGGAAGATGTGCCTTGAAGGTATACTGGCTGTGAAGGCAATGCTTGGGAGATAGGTATTCCGGGGTGAAGCACCAATTGGTTGTTGGGAGCTGGAATGGGATTCATCATTGGGGTGTGATGTGCCAACGCCTGATTTATCCCTTGGATCTGATTCGGCATAGCAGCGTATCCCACATGATTGAGCGGACCGTGTGTATTCATTCCTAGCTCCACATTCACTTTGACACCCTCAGTATATGCTTCTGTCAGAGTGGCTAGAGGATTGGTCTTTCTCTGCACGAACATAGAAGTAAGATGGTCCAATGTTGCATAGTATATTTCTCTGGCCATGTCATCATTTATGTTATATGGGGCCTACAATCTTGAGTAGGCCTTGTGGAACCTATTGTTGAAAGTGCTGATAGGTTCATGCTCTTGTCTCCTTACTATAACAAACTGCTTGTACAACTCCGCTGGACTGATAGGAAACTTGAACTTGTCCAGGAAGGCGTCCTTCAAACCTCCCCAATTGGTGATTGAATTAGCGGGCAAGTTGATATACCAATAAAATGCATCTCCTTCCAAGGAGTACGGAAACAGTCTGCAAGCCACATCCTCATATGTGATCCTTCTGTTCTGCAGCGTATCCTCGAAAATCTTGATATGTTCTTCCGCCGTCCGGTTCACATCATTGATGTGGAACTTGGAATAGAAGTGTTCGGGATTCTTGGGCATATCATTGTAGTTCACGAAGGCCATAAGAGGGGAAACATTCGCTGGAAGCTAGGCCATAGATGCTTGGGGAAGGAGCAAATAAACTACATAGAGGTTTTCCCCAAGGAGAATTTAGAGAGAGAGGGAATCGAGCCTGAGGCGATGATTGATAAGATAGAGTCTGAGAGCAAAGGAGGAGAGATCTTGGAGGGAACCCTTGCTACTCTTTCCCGAGCACCCAAGTACCATTCTTTTAGAGTTCGTGGAGTCTTGCAAGGTCACAAAATGATAGTGTTGATTGATAGTGGGGCCACTCATAATTTCATAGATGCAGATTTGGTTTCTAGGAAAGGTTTGGATATAAAAAAGTTTGATGGGTTTAATGTTATGCTTGTGGATGGCCATATTATTCCTTGTAGGGGGAGAATACAACAACCCAACTTATCTTTGGGAAGGCATCAAGTTAAGGATGATTTCTACATTGTGGGAATAGGCAAAATGGATATGTTCTTGGGCGTGCAATGGTTGCACTCACTTGGAGAATTTACTCAAAACTACTTGTAATGCCTCCTTTTTCCAAGTAATCATCCAACGGAGTCGACTAGCCTACTTATTTCTGTAGGCTAAGTCAAGAATTATAAGGGAATAATTTGATTAATTAAATAATAAATAATCCTAAGTCATTTTTGGGTTATTTATATTTAATTAATTAGTTGGACCTATTTTTATTATAAAAGTGACTTTATAATATTATATTTGAGAAATTATAAAAGTAAGTCACATTTGAAAAAGGAAAAATATAAAATAAAATAAAATAATAAAAGTGAGTCTTCTAGAAGTTACTTCTAGAAAGTTCACTTGTGGCTTTAAAAGGAATTGAAGGCAAAACATTTCATCATTCTTGGCTTGTCATTTGTACTGGAGTTTTTCCTTGTGAGCTGCAACTACAGGTTCATCATATTCCTAGGACAAAAACCCTTGGAATTTTGGTGGATTGGACGAAAACCCAATTCCATCTTAAGGTGGATTCATATCAGAATTCACAATTGAGCTTCATCTAAGTTGCCGATCCGGGTTCAGGTTCGGGTACGGGTACAAGGTTTGGGTATGCGGATACGACAATTTTTTTGGCCCCAGTACAGTACGACAACATATATATATATATATATATATATATATATATATATATATATATATATATACCTCATAACTTGTAATAATGAAAATTCAAAATACTCCTGAATTGAAATTCATAATTCAGTGATTTCAAAGTCATAATATATATATATATTAAATACCTCATAACTTGTAATAATGAAAATTCAAAATACTCATGAATTGAAATTCATAATTCAGTGATTTCAAAGTCATAATTGAATCCAAGTAGCACCATCAAAGCAATAGAAGTCAAGTTCCAATTATGTAATATATGTATTGTTGATTAAAAAAAGCTCCATCTAATGGAGGACTATATAATATTGTAAAGACTATGACAGTATGACCAACCATTAAAGCTATATCCAATTTATTCACATCAAAAACCAATGTTACACTCTATACAAACTATATGTCCTAACAATAAAACACTTGATAAAAAGAATATAGTCATTAATAGCAATTAATGGCACAAACCAATTTTGTGTATATCCTACAAGCATTGCAGTCCATGAAACCATGTTCTTTTGATGTATTTTGTCAAATAGTTCACTTGCCTTATGTATGCTTCCACTGTTCCACATTTTGCATACATATGTACCAAGGCATTTGCAGTTACTATGTCAGACAAAAATCCTCTTTCAATTCTGATTTGATAGATTTTGACACCCTATTCAAAAGCTTCCATTTTTTCATTGGCTTGGAGGATGCTAGAAAAATGTTATGGAGATTGGATTTATACCTCCCAATTGCTTTATTAAACTATAAGAACAAGATTATCCAAAAAAATTAGATGCTATCTCTTTTACATTCCAACTTCATACTTCTTATCAAAAAATCTTATGTGAACATTATTTTGGAATGCCAAAGCATTAAAATGTTCATTTAAAAACTTTATTTCACTTTTAGTCATACTTGGATAAATTTCATTTTTTAGGGCGAAATAGACTCATTTAGGTTTTCTTAAAGTTAAAAGAAACTTAAAAAAATGTTTAAAAAAGTTGATTTTGACACCATTTTGGGCATCCCTCCTCTGGGTTCTCCTAGGTTTTGCTCAGGTTCTTCTAGGGTTTTGCCCAGGCACCCTGGGTTCCCTGTGGGTTCTTTTCAGGTTTTCTTAAAGTTAAAAAAAGGTTATTGTTATTTTTTTTTAAAGTTGATTTTGACACCGTTTTGGGCATCCCTCCCTTGGGTTCTCTTGGGTTTTGCTTGGGTTCTACCCAGGCACCCTGGGTTCTTTGTGGGTACCCGAACCAAACCCATACAGGCATGATGGACATATGAGAACCCGGTAACTTAGAGCTTCATTGATTAGTGCCCTTATTATGGTGTGATGTTTTGATGTTTTTTAGGAGATATTGTGAACTTCAAAGTGATATATTTTTTGCAGGAAGGATTCAAGGCAAATTTGTGAAGTTTTGTGAAACAAATACAAATTTGGTTGTCATGTCCCTATTCCTCATTCCCAGAGGCTAATTCTAAATGATGAGGGAATGAATTGGTTTTGACTAACTCAATTTTATTGTTTTGCAGGATCAAAGTCAGAAACTCAAAAATTGGCTAAGTCTGAGAGCCATTTCATCAATTCAAGTATCAAGTTGTCAAGACATGAGTTTGATTGAGTCAAGAAGTGGCACTACCTTTGGAAACAATGTTATCAATGTCTAGGAGCAACATACATTGCAAATCTTAAAGGAAAACTGGCTAAGTGTAGACTAGGTGCATATTCCACATCAAATCCTCCAAATGTGCGCCTAGATAAGAATGAAGCCTCGGAAGTGAATTTGGGTTTTCCCATCAAGGCGCTCACCGAGGCATGATTGTTTGTTACTCCAAATGCTACAGGAATTGAAGACTTGACAAGATAATCCTGTTGGATCTAGGGCATACAACTGAGAGGGGGGGGGTGAATCAGTTGTATAAAACTTCTCCTCATTCAAACACTTAACTCACTGTTGTTAGTTAGCAGCATATCAAATAATCATCCATGGAAGCATAATACATAAACACAAGGGCAGATAAGCATCAACACATTGAACACCAAGATTTTGACGTGGAAAACCCGGTTAAGGGAAAAACCACGGGGTGATTAACCCAAGAATTATTCTCTGTTAGAAGAATAAGGAAAAATGAATGGCACATGCCAATAAGGGCTCACTGCCCGAGCACACTGCTCACAAAGAGGCCCACTGCCTACAAGGAGACACATTGTCTACAAAGTGATGAAAATCACAGTCTTGAACTGGAGAATGACATCTCTACCATGTCCGGATCAGTTCCAATTAAGCGCAACAATCTCTGCTCTGCCTTTCACACGTTTCTTCGCTATACCATACTCATCCTCACACCCCTTTCTGAAATGAACTCACAACCCGTTATTTATACAAGACATCGACTTAGGAACAAACATCTAAGTCGGCAAACAACCATAGGAGTATCCGCAAGATGAATAACACATCCGGTCGGCCATCACAAGAACATTCGCAGGATGAACATCTCATCCGGTCGGCTACACAAAGCAAGAACTTCATTCGGAAGAATAACTTCAATTCCGGGCTCTACCATCAATGCGGACCAACAACAAAACCTAAACATGATCCAAGAACCTTCACAAACCTGTCTGAATGTCCGGATACATCCGCACTTCCTCTGCTTACTGGGATCTCTTGTCTTCCTCATCCGGAACTTCAAGAACACAGTCTGTCGCCACTGTCATAATGCAAGAGGTACTTTCGGACCTCCAAATCATACACAAATCAGGATGATACATCACAAGGACATCCCAAACACTACTTCCAATCCGCAGATTAGGATAATACAATTCCGGACCTCACCGGACCTTTTTGTGATCCTCTGTCACCTCCGGATACTTGCCGGACCCGGTTCTATACCGGCAGCCACAACTCCTTCAGATCTTCATGCGGACCTCTGAAATCTTAACTGTAGCATCTCAAGACTCATATCTACTAACCCTTTAATCCGCATCCTCCGGTTCTCATCCTATACAGTACATTTACCTTCTTCTCATCACTGTTCTTCACTGTTCCTGACTGAGACTAATTTTCTCAATATCCTCAGCACACAGCTCATCAAATCCTTCTTGTCAATGCAATATGAGTATGTTGACATCAATGACAACACTGGATAACCTCATACTTGCAACAATCTCCCCCTTTGTCATTGATGGCAACATATGATGTGAAAAACCATTAAGACAAAAACTTCAACTTTTCATATGTCTTCTCTTCCTTTACTGCTCCCCCTTTGATCATCAGCCACTTGTTTTTCACATGTCTTCTCTCCCCCTTTGACATCAATGGCAAAGGGCTCATACTTGCAATTCTCATGCATCAGAATCATACCAGCTGCTCCCCCTTAGTTGCAGCTCCCCATTAGTCCGGATCACAAGATATGACTGTGATAGCCACCGGACTGATGCACATCAGTGCATCTTAGTTCATCACCGGAGGGGCCATGACCCCTAACTTCTCCCGGAGATATTCAAAAGAGTCCTTGGGAAGAGGTTTTGTAAAGATATCTGCAATCTGATCCTTGGAGGGAACATACTCCAATCTGACTTCTTCCTTGTTTACTTGTTCTCTCAAAAAGTGAAATTTGATAGATATGTGCTTGGTCTTAGAATGCAATACCGGATTCTTGGAAATATTAATTGCACTTGAATTATCACAGAAAATTGTGATAGGCTCCTCATATTCAACTTTGATGTCTCTTAGCATCTGCTTCATCCATAAGATTTGAGTGCAACTACCTGCTGCTGCAATGTATTCTGCTTCAGTTGTAGACAGAGATATTGCATCTTGTTTCTTGCTTAGCCAAGAAACCAATCTCTTCCCCAAAAAGAATGCTCCACCACTAGTGCTCTTCCGGTCATCCACATCTCCTGCCCAATCTGTATCTGTGTAAGTATGAAGAGAGAAATCCGGATCTCTAGGATACCATAGACCATACTCAACTGTCCCTTTCAAGTATCTAAAAATTCTTTTGATTGCCATAACATGAGATTCTCTAGGATCAGCCTGGAATCTTGCCACAAGACCAACAGCTTGCATTATATCTGGTCTAGTTTGAGTGAGATACAACAATCCACCAATCATTGATCTATACTTTGTCTGATCTGCCTTTGGAGAATCATCATCTTTGCTTAACTTACATCCGGTTGCCATAGGAGTGTTCATAGGCTTTGAGTCCTCCATACCAAATTTCTTTAACAATTCTTTCACATATTTGGTCTGAGAAATGAAGATCCCTTCTTTTGTTTGAGTAATTTGCAGACCCAAGAAGAAATTCATTTCACCAAGCATAGACATTTCAAACTCACTTTTCATCTGATTTGCAAAAGTTTTACACATACTATCTCTTCCTCCAAAAATGATATCATCCACAAATACTTCAACAATCAGAATATTTTCATGATCAATTTTGAAATATAAGTTGCTGTCAGTAGTACCTTTGTTGAATCCAATCTGCACAAGATGCTTATCCAACCTTTCATACCATGCTCTTGGGGCTTGCTTCAATCCATACAAAGCTTTCTTCAACTTGCAGACCATATCATTATTATCAGACAATTGAAATCCATCCGGTTGTTCAATGTAGACTTCTTCTTCCAGATCACCATTTAGGAAGGCAGACTTGACATCCATCTGATATACCTTGAAATCTTTGAAGGCAGCAAATGCAAGAAGTAATCTGACTGCTTCAATTCTTGCTACCGGAGCAAAAGTCTCTTCAAAGTCAATTCCTTCTATTTGAGAGTAGCCTTTGCAGACCAATCTAGCTTTGTTTCTGATTACTTCACCAGCTTCATTTAGTTTGTTCCGGAAGACCCACTTGGTTCCATTTACATTCCTGTCTCTAGGTCTGGGAACAAGATCCCAAGTATGATTTTTCTCAATTTGCATCAGTTCATCTTCCATTGCTTTGGTCCAGTTTTCATCATTGCAGGCTTCATTTATTGTTTTAGGTTCAATCTTTGAAATCAGACAACATTCATTCTGATCTTGAGCAATATTCCTTCTAGTTTGTACACCTTTGCTTCTGTCACCTATGATCTGATCTTCAGAGTGATTCAGTCTTACATACCTTGGAATTTTGGGAGTATCCAGCACTGCTATTTCTTGATCAGGCTCATTCAAACCTATCTCTTCTTCCTGATTTACCGGATCAGGCTGACTCTGTCTCACCGGAGAGGATTGAGGTCCTTGAACACTGTCTTGATCATCTTCATCAAACTCATAAAATCTTGAAGGCTTCTCAATTCCTTCATCAACCTTTACATTGGTGCTTTCTATCATCTTCCTCAATCTCTTATTGTAACACCGGTATGCTTTGCTTTGAGTGGAGTATCCCAAGAAAATTCCTTCATCACTTCTAGCATCAAACTTTCCTAGATCTTCATCTCTTTTAATATAGCACTTGCTACCAAATACTCTGAAATATTTCACAGTAGGAGTGATGCCAAACCAGAGTTCATAGGGGGTCTTACCGGTGTTGTTTCTGATTTGAACTCGATTGAGTGTGTAGACTGCAGTGCTGATAGCTTCTTTCCAAAACATTTGAGGAACATTTGCTTCCAACATCATTGTCCTAGCAGCTTCCTGGATGGTCCGGTTCTTTCTCTCAACTACTCCATTCTGCTGTGGAGTCTTAGGAGCAGACAACTGTCTCCTTATACCCTGTTTCTCACAAAAGTCAATGAATTCACCAGATGTAAATTCACCACCTCTATCAGACCTTAGACACTTTAGTTTCAATCCGGTTTGATTCTCCACCATAGCTTTGAAGATTTTGAACTTCTCAAAGGCTTCTGATTTTTCTTTTAGAAAGGTAACCCACATCATCCGGGAATGATCATCAATTAACAACATGAAATATCTATCACCTTGCAGACTCTTGATTCTTGTCGGACCACATAGATTAGTATGTACTAATTCCAACAATCCGGTAGAAGACTGATCTTTGCTTTTAAAAGAGACTCTGCTTTGTTTGCCTAACTGACATTCTTTACACACACTATTTGTAGGTTTTATCAACTTTGGAAGATCTCTCACAACCTGAGTATTGCTTATTTTGATGATGTTATCAAAATTTACATGACACATTCTTCTATGCCATAACCAACTCTGATCAATTTGAACAAACAAACAACTTTTATTTGAACCAACCAGATGAAAGATGTTACCTCTTGTCTGAGTACCGGATGCAATTTCAGTTCCGGAGCTTGTAAAGATTCTGCATTTTCCATTCTTGAACCGGAGATCATAGCTTTTGTCCACTAACTGACCAACACTGAGAAGATTGTGCTTCAATCCTTCAACATACAGTACATTTCCTGTTTTGCTCTTACCATCAAAGGAAATAGTTCCCCTACCTCTGATTCTGCCAGCAGAATTGTCACCAAACTTTACCATTCCTCCTTCATATCTTTCCAAGTCTAAGAACTTATTCTTGTCACCAGTCATATGGTGAGAACATCCACTGTCAATAACCCAATCATCCTTTTCTTCCACTTGAGCAGCTAAGGCTTTTTCAACAACTTTGTGATTGACAGATTCAGAGAGCATGGAATCTTCTTCCTTGATGGCTATAAACACCCACTCATTTCCGGATTTGTTTCCTGGTTCTGATTCATCATCTGTTACTCCTTCATTGTCATCTTCTTCATGAACATAATAGCAATTCTTTTGAAACCTTTGTCTGTGAGTATTAGATCTTGCAGATCTTTCCGGACATCTTGAGGCAAAATGACCAATCTTATTGCAGTTGAAACACTTAAAGGGTAGTTTTCCTTCATACTTACCGGATCCTCTTGGCAGTCTTTTTGCAATGAGGGCTTCAAGTTGAGCTGTTTCTGCTTCTTCTTCTTCCATGTCTCTTCTTGCTTGATCATACCATGACATTTTCCTTGATGAGTTTTCACCCGGATCAAATCTCTGTTTGCCTTTCACATAGGCACTGGCTTTGAAAGCAGATTCAGTCTTGGGTGGATCATCTCCAAACTCGGTCATTTCAAATGCAGCTAGTTTGCCAGCCAGTTGTTCTCTTGTGACAGTTGTGTGGGCTCTGAATTCATCAATGGCAGCAACTTTGATTTTGTAGGCAGCAGGAAGGGATCTTAGGATTTTGCAGACAATCTCATTTTCATCTAAAGTTCCACCAGCATTTCTGATTCCACATACTAGCTCATTTACTCTTGGCATAAAGGTAGTGATGTTTTCATCATCTCTCATTTTCAATCTTTCAAATTTCCCTTTCAGACTTTGCAACCTTGCACTTTTGACAAACTCATCTCCTTCATACAAAAGTTCCAATTTAGTTAGGATCTCATATGCAGTGGGTAGGTCAATGACATTCGAGAGATCTGAGTCATTCAATGCGCTTAGAAGAGCTTCCTTGGTCCGCAGATTGTTTTCAGCTTCTGTGATTTCATTCAGGGTTGTCGGACCACCTTGTGGAGGTACATATGGTTTTGAAATCATACCTAGGTATGCTTTTCCCATGCATTCCAAGTGACACTTCATGCGACCTTTCCAGAGAGTGAAGTTGGTTCCATCGAACTTCGGACTATCCTTCTTGTATGACGACATCCTGGATCTCCTCAAGCGGTTAAGCTCTTGTCAGAGGAACTTAGCTCTGATACCAATTGTTGGATCTAGGGCATACAACTGAGAGGGGGGGGTGAATCAGTTGTATAAAACTTCTCCTCATTCAAACACTTAACTCACTGTTTTTAGTTAGCAGCATATCAAATAATCATCCATGGAAGCATAATACATAAACACAAGGGCAGATAAGCATCAACACATTGAACACCAAGATTTTGACGTGGAAAACCCGGTTAAGGGAAAAACCACGGGGTGATTAACCCAAGAATTATTCTCTGTTAGAAGAATAAGGAAAAATGAATGGCACATGCCAATAAGGGCTCACTGCCCGAGCACACTGCTCACAAAGAGGCCCACTGCCTACAAGGAGACACACTGTCTACAAAGTGATGAAAATCACAGTCTTGAACTGGAGAATGACATCTCTACCATGTCCAGATCAGTTCCAATTAAGCGCAACAATCTCTGCTCTGCCTTTCGCACGTTTCTTCGCTATACCATACTCATCCTCACACCCCTTTCTGAAATGAACTCACAACCCGTTATTTATACAAGACATCGACTTAGGAACAAACATCTAAGTCGGCAAACAACCATAGGAGTATCCGCAAGATGAATAACACATCCGGTCGGCCATCACAAGAACATTCGCAGGATGAACATCTCATCCGGTCGGCTACACAAAGCAAGAACTTCATCCGGAAGAATAACTTCAATTCCGGGCTCTACCATCAATGCGGACCAACAACAAAACCTAAACATGATCCAAGAACCTTCACAAACCTGTCTGAATGTCCGGATACATCCGCACTTCCTCTGCTTACTGGGGTCTCTTGTCTTCCTCATCCGGAACTTCAAGAACACAGTCTGTCGCCACTGTCATAATGCAAGAGGTACTTCCGGACCTCCAAATCATACACAAATCAGGATGATACATCACAAGGACATCCCAAACACTACTTCCAATCCGCAGATTAGGATAATACAATTCCGGACCTCACCGGACCTTTTTGTGATCCTCTGTCACCTCCGGATACTTGCCGGACCCGGTTCTATACCGGCAGCCACAACTCCTTCAGATCTTCATGCGGACCTCTGAAATCTTAACTGTAGCATCTCAAGACTCATATCTACTAACCCTTTAATCCGCATCCTCCGGTTCTCATCCTATACAGTACATTTACCTTCTTCTCATCACTGTTCTTCACTGTTCCTGACTGAGACTAATTTTCTCAATATCCTCAGCACACAGCTCATCAAATCCTTCTTGTCAATGCAATATGAGTATGTTGACATCAATGACAACACTGGATAACCTCATACTTGCAACAAATCCTTCAAAGTTCTTTGGGCGCAACTTCCTCCTTACAACACCTTAATGTGCGTTTAGTGGTAGCCACTCAGATATGTGCCTAAATGGAGAAGTGGCCTCTAATTTCCTCATTCAATCAAGGCACCCATTTGGAATGATGTTCTAACTCACCTTGATGACTTCAAATGTGAGCATTTGCATGGAGGATGATCATTTCAAGTATAGGCGCAAATTCCTTCTTGTTCAAACCTAAAAGTGCGCCTAACCTAGAAGATGCTTCCAATCCACTTGGATGTGAGGTGTTTGGGAAAGCAGAGATGAAATATTGACTAAAGGAAACAAGGTTAGGTGTTAAAGGAGTAAAAATCATCTTAGGCGCCAAATTGTGATCAAACAACATTGAAGATGCGCCTAAGTAGGTAAATGATCTCCAAACTCCTCAGGAAGCCAGGGCGCTTGGTAAGACAAGTGTTTTGTTTCAAAGACCCCAAGTGTGAGCGCTCTTAAGGAAGATTGGGCAATTCAAGACTAGGCGCCAAATCCATGTCATTTTATCTCAAAAATGCACCTCATTGATAAAATGGACTCCAAACTCTCCAAATCATCTAGGCGCTAGTAGGGATGATGTTCCAAACTTACCTCAATGTCTCCAGAAGTGAGCGCTTGCATGGGAGATGAGCCATTCAAGGGATGGCGCCAATTCACCCTTCCACAGACACCATGTTGTGCCTAAGGAACTTGTCCAAAAGTGCGCCTAAGTAAGAAAAGAGCTTTCAATCTATTCAAGATGAAAGGTGTGTGATAGAAGATGGCTTTTTTGACTCAGATGTGACTTGAGATGGAGATTTTAGCAAGGAAAGACCACATCCTTCCTAAGGCGCCAATCTAGACCCTTTCCTACCCACAAATGCGCCTAAGTGAAGATGAGGACTAAAAACAAGGTTTTAAATACTCTAGATATGGGCTCTCTCTCCAAAGGAGTCAATCCAACACTTAGAAGTTTCATCTGTTACATAAGTTTGTGGAAAAATGTCAAATCCATCTCTAGGCACGAAAACCACTGCAAATCCTCCAAATGTGCGCCTACCATGTAAGGTCATAAGCTGAGCATTCCAAATCATCAAATGATAGAGTATGGATCCAGAGGAGTTCAATTCATAAGGTGGTATCATCCAAGGATGAGGATTCATGACTTAGGCGCACTTCCTGATGAGATCCTCCAAATCTGGCGCCCAAGTCAGAAGAACCCTAAAAACTGCGCCTAAGTGTTTCTAGAAGAGGATAAGGTAGTTACACTACTTGAATTCTCATTGGTCAGAAGGATAGCTTTGGGATTCGTGTCAGAGTCTTTGGGTAAGATTGCCAATTCAGGATGAGTTGTCAAGTGGAATATTCTCCTAAATATGCTTCTTGGAAAACGTGCCTTCATTGCCTTTGGAAGGCCTATAAAAGGAGAAGCTCTCTCATTCATTTGATCATCTTATCTTTTGGCGAAATTTCTCTCTGCAAAGCTTTATGCTTGTGATCTTGAGGCCTGCGAGTTTCAAGTGTTGGGGTGATGCTCCCTCAACTGACAAGGTGATGCTCCCTTGTTGCATTGTGAGGTGTTGACATCCAGTTGACATCATTGGGTTCAATTGAAGTGATCTACATCAACCAGTGAGATAGAGCTAGTTGTTTAGAAGTTGAAAGCATTGTATTCATCTAGGCTTCAAGGCCTTTTCTTGTAATCCTTTGAATAAGATTGTATATTCATGCCATTGTGGGCAATCATCATTGTAATAAGACATTTGCATTGAATTGAATCAAGTAATAATACAAGTGCCCAACTTCAAGTTGATTCATGCAAGTTGCCTTTGTTATCTTTTCATAAGTGATGTTAAGTAGACTAAGTAGTTGAAGAGTTAAGTGCAAGTAAATTGGTCGAAGTAAGAAAATTTTTAGTTAGTACTAATTGGGTATCTTACATTGGTATTTGTAGGGTTTATGGAAGAAGTTTATGGTGATATTCATTGAAGAAGTTATGAATGCTGAATGAAGATTTAATAGAGTTCATTATAAAAACCATAGCGTCTGAATTTATGAAGGTTTTTGGCGGGTTAGGAGGAGTTCGCAGCCCTTTGGAAGGAGATCGCAGCCCTCTAGAAGATGTACGAATTCATTTTGAGGAGACTAAAACCCTAGCGCAGGCATAATTGCAGGTTTGGAGTGATATTTGACATCAATAAAGGCAGCCACATGTTATATGGCAGGTTTGATTCACATCTGGAGGTCCCTAAACCCTAGCACAGCCATAAAGCCATCAATTCACAGCCATTGAGGTACCATTGCTATCATCTATCATCAAATCGCTGCCGTTTAGGAGGAATCGCTGCCTTTGGAGGAGGTTTTATTGAAGACTTTGGAGTCACAACAGTCCACAGTCAACTCAAACATTAATTGCAGCAGTCCAGCAGTCATTCTAAACATTTGTAACAGCTAGCCAACATTCATTTATAGTTTGGCAGTCCATGTATGAAGATAAGTTGGGTATGTTTGATGTAAACAACTATATCATGTATTCAAATCTTCAATTTGAATAGATATTCTGCACTCTATATCTGCTGTTATCATTGATTGCAATATCTATATCAGTCATTTGCATTGTTGTCATATCCATGCAAGAATGTTTGAATTTTTGTTCATTGCAATATATTTATGAAATGAACTGAAATCCATCACAAAATGATCATACAACAAGTGTTTAAACACTACAAACTCAGAAATCAGACATACATCAGATGCCAAGTGTTTGACAAAATGTCAAAACTCTAGAAATCAGAAAATTTAGGGCAGAATTAGACAGGGTTCTTACACTACCAAACAATGGAGTTCAAATTCAAGGTAGATGGGAAGGAGGTAATACTCCAAGGCATTTCGAATGGAGTCCCAAGCATGGTTCAAATGAAAAGATGGAGGTGAGTGTTGGGAAAGCCCAAGCCACTCAATGCATGAAGATAGTCAAGTATCCCCTCCAAGGTAAGATACTCCACTATGATAATGTTTGGTCCATTTTGAATATGTTCACAATGGTGCACTTAAGATTGCCATCATGTAACATACACCCCCGGTATATGTTTTGCTCTGTAGGTTTTTGTGTTTGTTCTGATGGTTTTTGGTTTAGGTTTTCAATGCATGTTTTTGCCTGTATAATTTTTGCAACATTGACATAGAAAATGCAATATATATGGAAAACCCAGAAAAACTAGAATAGATATGAACAAACGGATGAAGACCCAGATTGTATTATAGCAAAATATGAATTACAATGACATACCCAGATGAAAATTTTCAACTTTGTACATATGCTGACGGAGGGTCACAATTTCTACAAATGGACAAGTCTAGCCATTCAAAGTATTACAAATAGATTTCAGACCCTAGGCGACCCCAATGCAAGTGATAGAGTCCTCAAAGTAAGCTGGAGTTATTTCCTAGGGAACCCACATCCAATTTGCTGTAGTATGGCTGGCTGGAAGTTGTAACCAGCTTAAAATCCTCTCCAAAACCCTTCCATTATCTCTGTTTTCCAACAAGTATTTCTACAGAAGATAACTGACCAAGATGGAAGAGAAAACACAATGAAATCTACCTCAAAACTCTACGCAATCTCCTTAGACAGTACGGCCTGCTGCTGCAAGGGTACGGCCTGCTTAAACAATAACTTCAGCTGCTCAAAAACACATCAAAATGCATGAAAATGTCCTTTATAACCCCTTTCACAGCTGCAGCACTAAATTCTATGAAAATATAATCATTCAAGCTCAAAACTTTGTCAAAATATCTTTCGCTGATGCACAACTGCAAACACTGGATGTATTTGCCTCACTAGTATTTGCTAATAGAGGTTTTTCGTCCCCAGAAGTCAAGATCAAATCCTATCTTGCAGAGGTTTTCATCTCAGCAAGATCAGTCCAAACCCTCAAAGCTCTCCAAGCTCCAAGAAACAAGAGAAGAGAATAATAATTCCAAGCATATTACAAATGAGGTACTTTTCCCTCTTTTATAACTCTCTAAGAGGGGTGTTTAACTTTTTGAGGGAAATATTCTTTTAATTTTACTTTTAATATTTCCCAAGGTGAGCGCTCCATAAAAAGACTTAAGTGACTTTTAAATATTTTATTTTATGAGTCACTCTATAATTATTTTATTTTATGAGTCACTCTATAATTAAACGCTAAAGTCCCTTTTAAATATTCCACTTGACTTACAGACTTTAAAATAAATGCCCAAATGATGTCGGAATGTCATGATCTATAGCTCGTCGGAAAGCCCTCGACGAGACGAATCTAACCCCACTCCAAAAATTCCGATCCGACACCAAACCCGAACTTACTAAGAATAGTAACGGCCATAAGGAAACAGGGCCACACAGAGGGTGCCAACTGGATCCACAAACCATCTAATATCTCTGAGCTCAATGCAATGACTGGGAGAGCCAACAGCTGACTGCCAAGTCACCAAAACAATGCCAAACTGACACTTACTAAAAATAGCAGTGTTCCTTGAGGACCAAAGAGAACAAACCCAGAAAAACCCATAAAGATTGTGGACATGCAAGCACTTACTATAAATAGTAAGTACAGACAAGTTGTCCAAAATCTCTCCGAAAAGTGTCAACCAGCTCCACTGGATCGCTTGAACACCCTGGTGACATCGAAATACTCCTCTGATTTTGCTGTCACCAACCCAAAAAGTCAGCTCCAACTGTGCTGCAATTAGACTTGAAAATGGGGACATTACACATCATATGAGGTATTGGCAAAACATGACCTTTGGGGGAAGAATCATCATCTTAGCATGGCTATTTGGAATTTTGGAGACAATTACTATAACACATGGATCATTATGAGTACTATCTTCCGTCTCAAAACTGTTGTTACCTACATTCTCAGCCTTCCCCAACCCCTTGAGGCAGCCACAAAGAAGCAACCGATTTCATGGAAGATGCATCCCCCACCTTTGGTCTTTACTGAGGTCTTTGGGAATGGTGCATAAGGCTTCCAACCCTGATGTCTTTATTTATGAGCAAAGAAAAGCAAGGTGATAGCCATGATAGGATGTTTCAGCTGATTGTATCATTTTTGGGCAGTGTTAGACCAGCAGGCATGTAGGAGATTTCTTGGTCTAAATGAGGTGAGTAGGTGGTGCCACATACAGAGAGCACTAAGTACATACGTCCCAGCATTATTAGCAGTGCCAGAAGTTAAGTTTGAGGTAATATGTGGCTTTTGCAATTACTTATCTGCACTCATACAGTCTGATTGAAACTATTTTTTGAAGAAAACAACGTGGGGTATCACGATCAGAAGTTGTAGATTCCCAGGTAAGCTTCATAACATCAATTTGGAAGAGGTGATTGTACGGGATGCTGAAGCTTACACATATGATGATGAGGTTATTAAAACAGAGGTAGTGAGGAAGCAAGGATTAGTGAGTATTACTACTAAATAGGATAGTTTATTTTTTGTTGAATTTATAGGAGCAGTGCCCAAAAGTATTGAGCATCACCCCACGATACGCCACCTTGGCATGAAGTGGGTAGTGTTCTCGGAGTTATCATTGCTTGTGGATAAGCAATATTTGGAGAGGGAGGATTGCCATTTCCCTCCTCCCCAATACTAGTTAATATTATTATTATTATTAAACAAAAATTAATATCATAATATAATAATATTATTATTAATAAATAAAAATATAAGTATACTAATAAAATTCAAACTTTCAAGGTCAATGCCCATTTAGGACCCTGGGTCCTATTTCAAATCGGTATATATACAAGGTACCTTGGAGCATTTTGGATCATGGATTGTTTTGCTAATTACTGAACTTTTTGAATTTTTGAATGTGTGATAGCTCTCTGGGATGAAAACCCCAAGGGGCTAAGCTAGGTAGGATGCAAACCCTGCCTGTTCTTTGTGAGCAGATTCCATGCCATGGATTTGCATAGTATGGACTTCGATTTCATCATTCTTCAGGCCCGCAAGGAAGGAAGACCGACTTGCCATTCCAATGCCTTGCCCATCAATCTACATTGAACTCAATCACCTGGGAACAATGGTAAGGAAGGGCAAGATTATACAGGAAGGAATCCTGGAAGCAATGCATCTCCAATCCAGCAGTAGGAAGGCAAAATACTTTGATATGTCCATACATATCATCAGATCGTAACTTGTGAGGTGCACAAACATCCATCACTACAGAACCCATCCGTAGAGCAGCAGTTGCAAGTGCTTAAACTAATGAACAGTCCTGAAATGACACCGGTGTCTTCAACACGGTTCTTTGCTCCACTCCAGGCCTAGGATCGTAGAAGACATACGATTTATCCAGAGATTGTGCCCAACAGAGGCTTGAGTATTCATTGAAGGTTGCAGGGTCATTAGCATCCATCGTGCATGAAGAGGACGTGTCCAGCAGAGTAGCGATTCCACCATCAGCATCCTTGGATTATCAGAGATTAGAGTATATCAAGAATCATTGCGGGTGTTAGTGCTGCACCTGGGCATCGCCTTCAGATTCATGTAGAGGTGGCTGCAGTCATTAGATGTTGTAAGTCAATTTATGTAAGAGTTGATGTTTTGGCCCCCGGGATTGAATGTAATAACAATATTTGTAGATATGTTGAAGTGCGAAAAAACTATATTGAACTTTCATTATTGGATTTGTTCGAAGTTTGTTTACACCTATGATTGGGTGAAGTTTTTTTTTTTTTAACAAAAGGTGCGAGGCACCCATACCAAATATATTAGAATAAAAATCCTGAATGTACAGAGGGGTGCCATACTGGGCAGAAAAGGCCATAATGGGCAACAAATGAATGCCAAAAACTGGGAAAACCCAAAGGCTACAACGTGGTCAAAATAGGAACCCCAAGATAGAGCAGTAATTAGTGACCGGCCAGAGAGCAGGAGAAGAATGAAAAACTATTAAAGGCGATATGCAAGAAAATGATCCACAATGTGGGACATCCAAAATGGATATCAAATCACAGGAATATCCACGAATGGGTGTAAGTTTATTACATGGTACTATTAATCTAAATCTTCATATCAGTATATCACTTGACTGCACTTTCGGAATCCGGTCACTATCTGATATGTTAAGAAAATCTCTGGATTGAATGTCAAACTAACGATCAGAGATATTACATAGCTTATGCCATTGCCAATTTTACCTCAACACATAACAAATTCTATGCAAAATTCTAGAGAAAACATACAGTTTATGATGACATTTACAAGTGAATACGAGAAAGGAAACTATCACCATATCACATGTGCAGAAAAAACCATTGCATTCATAAATAAAGTTCGTTAAGCTCAATTTAAGTGTGTATACAAAGAATACCAGTCCAAATATGTTTTTCATCTTCACAAATTATGAAGTTTGAGCTGATGCTACAACTTTTGCCCCACCATTTACATGTGCAAGGGAAGAAGAATGCCTTGTTCCTTCTAATCCTAGCTCCTACAAGCTCTACATTTGCGTTGTGTCCTATTTTATAACTATCTAATGCATCAAAATTTACATTTTTGTTATAATAATGCCTTGAACTAGTGTGCATACTATTTACAGTACTTGCATCCCATGGAAAAATGCCTGGAGAATGTAGGCCGAGCATGAGGGAGGAGGTACTAAGCTGTCAACAAGGCATTAGGTTAAGTAAAAGAAGAAACACAATGTCCATCCCTCTGCTGCACTTTGGATCCCAAAGATACCATGAATCAATAGTGCAATAAGTTTTTTGTTCACTAAACTATTCGTTCCTGGGTTATAGAGCAAATCTCCCTGAATAAGCATGGAGATTGTAGGTTAGGATGGAGAAGAAGTACCAATCTACTAGGAGGTTTGTTGGATTGAGCCAGAGAAATTTTGATCCCATTCTTTGTTCAATTTTGGGGGATCTTCTAAGTATGACATGCCATGCATGCATTAAATTCTCCATCTGCCAAATGGTCCATTTGTGGCCTACAAAATGAACACACCATTAGAATCCTTCGAAACCCAAGATTAAGGACCCAAACCATGTGATCAATAGTTAAATTTTAAGCAAATATGATTTGGGGCATTAAAACATCTAAACAGACACAAATTAGGTCACAGTAGGGATGAACACGTGCCAAATGGCTAGATTTATGCATTTGGTTGGTTGAACAGGGCCTGGGTGGGCAGGAAAACCCTGGATGTTTATGGGGATGTTGTTGCTTTTTGTGCAGGGCGTTAGATTTAACCTAAAGCCAAACAACAAGGGATCAGGAATAAGTAGGGGAAAAACACCAAAGGGAGCCATTGAAGGAGATCTCTGATTCCATATCAATGATGGCACGCAAATAGGACTAAGGTAGCCAAGAAGATAAAACAAAAGGGACCCCTAATTATATGAGAAATTAGGGATGTGTTGCAAACAGCATAAACACTAACTACCTTCCCTATGAAAGTTACCTAGAAATTTATTATTTCTGCACATTCTCCCCTTTTTTAAATTTAAAAGCTGTAGCTAATTCAGACTTTAAAATTTTCTCTGACTTCTTGTGGCTGCAGCTTGTTCGGTGAAGAAATAATTTATTAACATACCTCAATAGATACAGCGATTTTTTTTTCTGACTGCTACAGATTCTTTGGTCAGCGATCTCCTCTTTTGCTAATTCAGACTTTCAAATTTTCTTTGACTTCTTGTGGCTGCAGCTTGTTCAGTGAAGAAATAATTTTTTAACATACCTCAATAGATACAGCGATTTTTTTTCTGACTGCTACAGATTCTTTGGTCAGCGATCTCCTCTTTTGCACTTCTTTTCACAGCTATGGGCTTTGATCACCTCTGTCTTGGCTGCACCTACTCCTGCAATGACAATTTTATCTTTAACAAACCCCCATGAACAGATTCCCTGCAAACAAGATCAATCCAACCGAACCTTGCTCTGATCTTCCATTACACACAGCTTACACCCCATGATCAACCTGCTCTGATACCACTTGTTGGTGGTGGATTATAAATCCACAAGGCACAAAATATGAAACACACAACAAAATACACAGACAGTGAAAACACAAGTTGCTCAAAATAGGAAGGCTACAACATCCATAAACATGCCATTACTTGGTGATCAAAGCAATTGCGGTGATCAAAGCAATTGCTATTGCTTGATGAGAAACTCATTACATGATGCCTCTATTTATAGAGGTCTTTTACCTTTCTAGGCTCTTCCAAAACTTTCTACAACAACCCATTTCCTTCTTTCTAACCTAGAACTCTCTAATCATTCCCTCTTTCTAGACTTTTCTATTTATTATTTGTCTTTTTTTCTTTTTCATTTGATTACAAAATACAAACAATTAATTATGTTTTAGAGAGAAATTAATCACCAACAAAAGTTGAATCCGTTGGAATTTTTTGTGAGAAAAATGTTTTTATATATTTTGATGGAAATAATTTGTCAAGTAATTTAACATCATAGAGTACTGTATAGCTATGTCTCATGTACTAAATAGGAAATATCTAGTTTATTAAAATTTTCTTACAAGATGGTAAATTTATTTAAGTAGAGTCTATTTGAAATGAAATGAAATTATTTTTCTTTAAAATGTAAAACATGGTCAATTGAAAGGGTGCTTCAAACACAGGAAAAATGCCATTTATATCGGGGATTGAAACCTATATTGCTTATTGGTATTCATTAATCTATAATGCCATTTATATTGGGGATTCAAATTCAAATTGTGAACTAAAAAAATTAAATTGTTTGAGAAAATCGATTGCTAAATGTTAATGTTTCTTTGAGTTTGTATTCTAAATTTTAGAACAAATAAATTATAAAACCAATCAATATTTAATAATCCTTTAATTACACAGACTAGTCACTAGCAACACCTTTAATTACACAGACTAATCACTAGCAACACTTTTTATATTTAAGATCAGTTAAATTCAAAGTGTTAATGTATGAAACTAAATACCTTTGTAGATAGTTTATATGCTTAATGTAGATAGTTTATATACTCAAGTGAGAGTACTCGAATGTGAAAGGAAATGAGGGGTGATTGAAAATGTGTTATGTTATTTAGCTGTGCGTCGCAGAGATAAAATATTTCTCTCTTGTTTCTTGACTACAGCTTCTCCACTTTGTCGCTCAAAATTCACTTCACAGGATGAGTTTGAGGGGCAACAAAATCAAAACTGGAAAACCTGGTGTTTTTTTATTGTTAGCCTGAATGTTGGCTATTATGTCCTATCACAAGTTTTCAATTAACACTTAACCATCTCTATCGTCTCCCTGCTATTCTTCACAGCACAAAAAAAAAATTACGCGCACAATCATGTAACAAATAGATGAATAATTGTATCTTGCTCGCCTTTCTCATTTTTCAACTTTCTATTTGGTTTGTTTCATTATTCATATTCTCATGGTGCGATTTTTACTCTGTAGAATCATCCTCAGCACCGATGGCTTCTGGAGACTCATTTTCGGTAACAATTGACGGATCTCAAGGAATTAATGCATCGCGTGAGGAAGTTGATGATGTGGAGCCAAAGGAATTGCTCGAGGAAGTTAATGATGTGATGCCAAATTCATCTCCAGCTATTTGCATTTTTAAAATTGATGAAACTTATGTTCCTCAGCATATTGGTATAGGTCTTTATCATCACGCCGATTCTTCGTCCAGAGTGCAGAACATTAAGCGGCGAGCACTAATCGATACAGTGGCAAAGATACATGGTATGAATGAGACAAAATTAGTAGAAAAGGTTAGAGGTTTGCTGCAACGCATTAAAAATTGCTACGAAGAAAGCGAGCAATACTGCATCAGAGATGACCGTGAGCAGGCAGAAAAATTCGCTATGGATGCATGCTTTATTCTAGAGTTCTTTACTGATGATAAGATAAGAAAGAGGGAAGGAAATGATAATATGATGGAGGACGTTTTCACGTTTCAAAACCAGATTCCTCTATTTATTTTGTTAGATATATTGAAGTTGAAGCATATAACCAGAGCAGCCAATGAAGCAGCAGCCAGTAAAGCAGCAGCCGGGGAGTTTGCCGACGGCCTGATAAAGTACCGACCGTTCCTAACTTTTTTTCCGTTTCACATTTGCCCAGGGGAGAACATTAGCTTGAGCTCTATCTTAAAGGAGGCACTTCTAAAAGAGCAAGAAAGAGATAAATCTCATCATCTTTTGCATCTCTTAAGCAAGAGCATGAAACGTTTTCTATTACCAAATCATCCCAACACAGTAGCTGGGACGACGGCTCCTATAGGATGCCATCATCTTTTGGAGAAATTAGATCATTATATGAAGTTTAAAGCGAGGAACGGAGAAGTTTCATTTGTAAAGATTGTAGAGAAATTATATCATTATATGAAGTTTGAAGCGAGGATCGGAGAAGTTTTGTTTGAAAAGAGATCTTTACGATCAAGTATTTTTTACCTTCCAAAAATTACACTAGATGAAGACGCAATGCCACTCAATAGGAAGTTAATGAAATTTGGAGGGTTATCACGTCGAGACAAATTCTTTTGTGATTTAATGTATTTAATGAACTGCATAGTTAATCCAAGAAACCAGAGTCTTTTCAGAGAAGAGGGAATCATTCAGGGGAATGGTGAGAATTGTTATCAAAATATTTCCACCCTTTGTAATGGAGTCACAAGTGATGCTGGGGGATATATGGAGGTGATTGCTCAGCTTGAAAAACACTGTAAAATTGGCCATAACCGATGGATCCACAATGTTAGTGATTTTTTCTCAAGGCATGCTTCTTTGCTGGTGGCTTCTTTGGGGGTGGTTGTCGCGATTGTTATTGGAGCCATGAATTACACCAAAAAAGAATAGCCTCTTTATTTATAAATATTGTAATAAGTGTGTAATTTATGTTTAGCTTTGTACGCTTAGTTTGGTCCAGTTATAGGATCCAAATATAGAAATTCAAACTTCAATAAGATTGTTACCAAGGTGGCTTAAATCACATTTAAGATGTGATTATATGGATGATTTCTGTTACCAAGGTGGCTTAAATCACATTTAAGATGTGATTATATGGATGATTTCTTTTTATGGTAGAATAAACATACTTAGGTGGCTTAAATCACATTTAAGATGTGATTATATGGATGATTTCTTTTTATGGTAGAATAAACATACTTAGGTGGCTTAAATCACATTTAAGATGTCTTTATTTAGATGATTTCTTTTTATGGTAGAATAAACATATGTGATTATATGGATGATTTCTTTTTACGGTAGAATAAACATACTTAGGTGGTTTAAATCACATTTAAGATGTCTTTATTTAGATGATTACTTTTTATGGTAGAATAAACATATTTAGGTGGCTTAAATCACATATAAGATGGCTTTATTTGGATGATTTCTTTTTATTGTAGAATAAACATATTTTTAATTTTTTTTTCATGTGTAACAGCATGAGAGCACCCATATCCAAATTGTGAGTTTCACAATGTATTAGAAAATGAAGAGTTTGAAATATATATATATATATAAGCAGATATTTGTATATTTAACATTTTATTTTTCTAAACTATTTTAAAAAAATGAGCTGTTGAGAAATTTTTATGTCGATAGGCATTCTAGTCACAATGCAGTGGAGATGAGAGCACTCATTTTCTGTGTAAATACATAGAAAAAAAAAAAAAAAATTAGAATAAATAAAAATAAAAAATAAAAAAGAATTTGGAACCAAAAAAGTGGAGAAAATAAAAAAAATTATGCAACCAAAAAGAAAAATCAAGATATCCATATACTATAGATATATTATTTAAATATAAATATACCAGTATTATAATTTTTCTAGAGTATTTAAATTTTTAATTTAGAAAGGTAAGATTTTTTTTTAAAATTTAAATACAATAGATTTTATTTTAATTTGTACAATAAAATATATAGTTAAGTTCAATTTAAAAATAAATAAATATATGCAATGAATTTTTTAGCTCGTTCATTAGACATTGTGAACATAAATCTAAGTTCAAAATAATAAGTTAGATCAAAATAATATGTTGGATTAAAATCTTTGATTTTTAATATAATTAGAATAATAAATATTTAAATATTTGGATTAACCAACATTTAAATGTTAAATATAAATATTGCAACTTAAATTTTAGATTAAAATTGTATATATATCATTTTAAAATTAATATGTAAATAGTTATAAAAAACAATGAAATATCAAAATTGTAGAGGACAAATGTGTATACTTCATGTTTTATAGTATTTTCTTTATTTTTTAATACACAATTCTGACATTTTGACACACTTGTTATATATATATATATATATATATATATATATATATATATATATATATATATATATATATATATATATATATATATATATATATATATATAAACACAATCGTTTTAAAATTAATATGTAAATAGTTATAAAAAAATAATGAAATATCAAAATTGTAGAGGAAAAACGTGTATACTTCACTGTTTCACTTTTATGTTTTATACTATTTTCTTCATTCTTTTAATACACAATTCTAGCATTTTAGTGAAGTAATCAATGGAGAGTCCAATGAAGAATAGTTTATTTGTGCAGCCCAAATACACAAGTAAAATACTAAATACAATACACAACAATTATCAAATGTAGAAGACAATGAGATGTCACAAGTCAATAACAATATTATTAATTCTCAATAATTAGTATACATGTTGCATACAAATGCTTTGACACAATATCAAAGTTTAGGAATAAAAATGCATGTATGATCATACATGCCTATAGGCTATCTACCCATCACATCAATTAAGAACCTAAAGTGTATGATTAGACATATCACTCCTATGTTTTTTCCCTATTGTAAGGATTTTGTTGTCTTATTTATAAGAATACCTTCCAATGATAAGGTACCACTAACTGAAGCATCACAAATCTTCTTATACGACCTTTCTTAGGACAAACTCAAAGTATTCAAGTTAGTGCAATATTCAACATTTGGTGTAAAACCCAATAGAGCCATTAGTATGTTATAATTTATTGACTAGGAGGATCTGTATGGTGGATGTTGTGTGTGGTGGGATCTATGTATTTAAGGACATTTACATGTTTATTGATCCTTACGAAGTTTACAAATGTCCTTGACTACTATTGCAAATCTTGAACGATCACCCCAGTGTGAGATCTTGGTCTAGGACATGGAAGGTACAACAATATAGGTTGAGGGAGAAAATACCGTTATGGTGAGAATTATCTTCTACAATGGGAGTCAAACAATAAGAAAACCACTAAAAATTTGTAAAATAAACAAGACATGAACTAGAATATTTTTTAGGTAATGCAAGATTGTTCAACCCTTTAGATGTTTCTACATTAGACATTCCAAGTAACAAAATTTTGATCATGGTTTTTAAAATTAAGTGAGGAGTTGTGGTCATCCGAATTGGCCCACTTCACCTTCAAAAATCTAGGAACCATTCTTAGGTCCCCTTCCCTTCCATCGGACTAGATAGCCCTTATATTCTTTGTTCTTAGTTCTTCTATTTAAATGCTCGTTTAGAATTTGCTTTATCTCATCTCTAGATGTCTCAGGAACTTATTGCCTCTAATTTGGGCTTTATGGTGATATTATATCCTTCTCTATATCTTTAGCTCCATGTAAGTCACATAGACCAACCACATTAAACATCGATGAGATATCTAAACCTTCTAGTAATTCAACCTCCTAAGCATTTTTAGAAATCCTTTACAACACTCTACATGGGCCAATCTTCTTTGGCTTCAACTTATTAGATGTTCCTCTAGGGAATCTCTTTTTCCTTAGTTATACCACGACTATCTCACATTTCGATTAACTATTTTCTCTTTTGTACCCATCTCCATTTGCCTTATACTTATTGTTATTTCTCTTCAACTATTTCTTCACCCACACATGCATGTTTTGTTTGCACTGTCAAAAATATTTTGCATTTATGCTAATGCGTTCTCTATAAGGTACTCTCCATAAGTTTGAAACTTTTGGGAGATGTCTTATACATAATCTAAAAAGAAGTCTTGCATATAGGATGATTCATTGAGTTGTTGAATGAAAGTTCTGCTTTTGCCAATAATGCATCACGTTGTGCTAGTTTCTCTCCCATTAATTTTTTAGGAGATTTCTTAAACTCTTGGTAACAATCTTCATTTGACCATAAATCTATGGATGGTTTTTAAAACTATAGTTTAACTTCTACCCAACATTTCCACACTATGTGTTAGAAGTGGATCAAGAAAGTAGTACTGGTGTCTAAGGTGATAACCTATGGAAAGCCATGTATTCTTACAATTTCCTTGAAGAATAGGTCTATACTCCTAGAAGCACTATCCATCTTTTGGTAAGGAATAAAATTTGTCATTCTTGAAAATCTATCAACAACGACAAAGACATAATCCTTACTCCTTTGAGTCAATGGTAGTCCAAGGATGATATCCATGGAATGTTCTTCCCAATGCTTGTCCAGTATTGGTAATGGCTTATGTAACCCTATATTTTGTGCAACACCCATTGTAGTCTAATAACTTTGCATCTTTAAATAAATTTTCTAAAATCATGGTGCAAACCTTGCCAAAAATATCTCTCCTCCAATACACCCAATGTCTTGTCTATACTCAAATGCCCTCCCAACTTCCCACCATGTAGTTCTATGATGAGACTCTCTCATGAAAGATTGTGGTGTGCATAATTTCCTCCTAAACAAATACCCTTTTTGCACAAAGAAATCCTCAAGAGAACCCTTAGCTCCAATTTAGTGTTCCACATAACTCTTCCATGCCTCCATGAAATTTAGATCCATAGCATATACATCATCATCTCCATTCTAACCAACTATATAATCAAGGCATATATGAGCTTATTGGTTGTACTAGCTGCATGCTTGCGAACAAGAGAAAACCCCGCAAGTACTCCACCCACTTCATATGTCTTTGATTAGACTTTACTTGACTATTAATAAAACTTAATTCTTGATAATAAATATATAGAATAAACTTGCTTGGTAAAAATAATGCCTGCATTTATGTAATGCTTGAACAATTACATAAAAATTGTGATCGTACGCTAAGTATTTTTGCTTTTCTTCATTCAATTTCTTACTAGAATATGCATTGTGTATACCTTTTGGACTCAAGAAAACATGAATAGCCTTATTACTAGAGTCACAATCCACTTGAAAGATGAACTCAAAGTCTAGAAGTGCCAATACCAGAGCCTCTGTCATGGTTATGTGCATGGAAATGGGGGGCAAAAAGGGGCTCAAAAGTGGCCACTTTTTGACTAAGATAAATAAAAACTGATCTTTGATAAAAAAAAAAAATTAAAGACACCCATGATCAGAATTTTAAGATGTGATAAGAACAAGATTGGAAGTGCTCATAATCTAGTTTTTAAACTACAATTTTTTTTTTAAAAAAAGTGGAGATTAAGGGGGTCAAATATGAGGAGCACACAAATCATTCCTATTTTTGTTAGAAACATATAATATGACATTAGGTGTGCTCCCCATGAAATGTTGACTTTTATTAAGTATTTCACAAATCTCTTGAGTTCAAAGTGAATTAACATCACGTAGTTTATGCCATATTTTTCTGCTAATTTTTAAATTAATATATGATTTCTTACTAATTTTCAAAGTGGACACATCCTAAAAATAAAAATTGAATGTGTGGCCCCCTTATTTTTGAGAAAACTAATCAAAAATCATATTTTTGAATGTGTATAGAATCATGAATATAATTTAAAAATGTAATTTGTTTTAAATTTAGATGAGCATATAAAAAATGCCACAAAAAATGTTATACATAGGTTTTTTGAGAAAAATGAAGACATTAGAAAAATAAATTGAAGATCAAAACCTTAATGTATTTGAAACGTATAAAAAATACATGGTTAGGAAGGTAAAAGAGAGCTTGACATTATTGTGGCAATTTTCAAAATAATGTCCTAAAATGTATAAACTTGATGGAGAGCATGTTCGATATTTACTTGTTTTTTCATGTTTTATGTAAAACACATCTTTGGGCACCTTACATATAGGCATAGCCCTTTGGCTTGAATATCTACGCCAAATTCAAGCCCAATGGTGGGATTCCAAAGAAACTTCAAATAAAATGTGTTTAAACACGCACGTGTTATAAATTCAAAAAAGAGAGTGATTTATGTGTTTTTAAGACAAATATAATGCACACATTATAACACGCTCATGTTATGGCTCAAGATTTTTGAGCCATCTTGAGCCATAATGCTAGTACATTATAACATTCTTGCATTATGTCATATTTTTCTTCAAAATACTTCTTGACCACTTTTTGGCTACCCATCTTGGTGGACATACCCTCACCTCCTTCAATAGTTCAAATATTTTTCTTGCTATGACTATCCACTCAAATCCATCATTTCACGTGTAATGTGTTAATCGTGTATAAATTTCATTGAAGTTCCTAATTAACTTTTAATAGAAACTTTCCAAGCCACATAAGCTTCTAACCTTTGTGGCACTTGGCAACACTAGGGCCACTCAACAAATTCCCTCACTTTCTTTACATTTATTCTCAAACCATTTTGAGATAGCACAAATCCTAAGTATACTAACTCCTATTACATAAAACTACACTTCTTTAGGTTTATAACACAACTTTTCCTTTCTCAACTATGCTAACATTTGTCCCAAGTGTCTAAGATGCTCTTCCTTAGTCTTTCTAAACACCAAAATATCACCCAAATAAACAACCACAAACTTACCTAAGAAAAGTTTAGAACTGCATTCATTAACCTTAGAGTACTTGGCGTATTGGTCAATCCAAAGGGCATGACCAACCAGTCATATAGTGCATATTTTGTTTTGAAAGTTGTCTTCCACTTATTTCCTTCATGGATTTGTTCTAGTGATAACTGCTCTTGAGGTCAATCTTGGAAAAGTAGCATGCTTTAGACTCAAACAATCTATTAGGTTGTCCATGTGTGGCAATGGAAACATATACAAGTTAATGGTGATCTTATTGATGGAATGAGAGTCTATACACATCCTCTATTATTCTCCCTTCTTTGGTGCAAGTACCTCTGAGGTATAATGCAAGGGATCAGATGATCTTGAATCAAACCTTTTTTCATCAGTTCTTTCAGTTGTCTATTCAATTCATAACTCATATCAAGACTCATTCTATGTAGCACCTTATTAGGCAAGTTTAACCCTAGAATCAAATCCATGTACTGTAAAATGCTTCGCACTAACAACGATCCCACAAATATTCTATTGTACATGACATCTTCAAATTCTTATAGTTACACCTCTACCTCTAGCTCCTTTGAGTAACACAACTCACTTTCCTCTACTAGCACAAGTTTCACTACCAACACAAAGTACTCCTTTGATTCTTCAACCTCTTTTAAGAACTATTTGATGGATACAAGCATTATGCGGCCATTTATGACATCTTCCTTAGTCCTTAGTAGTTTCAACTCAAACTTTCTTTTTGGATTGAGAATCGAGCACAAATTATATTTAAAATAACATACAGTTTTGTTGTTCTCAAAATCAGCTACACTCGTTTTTGTAGACAACCCCTACAAAACTTGTCCGTTTCATAATCTACACTCTAAGTTCGCAAATTGAGACAAGATTCTCTTGGTCTCGTGCAAAGTCTTATGGCATCCTAAACTAGTTTGCGACATTCCCTTGAATCGATTCCTCAAAGTTTGTGCAAATCGATTAAGTTGTAAACTGACCAAAATGTCAATTTTGATCATTTTTGGGTGTTAGTTAAATTTTGAAACTATATATGCAACGACGGCAAAATTCGCCGATTTTGCATATCTTTTTGTTTACTTGTGTATAGTTGGCAAAATTTGCCGCTTTTACATTGTTTTTGTTTTGAACATGTCCGAGCGGCACTTTTCACCACCGTTACGTATTCTCCTTTGAAAGCAAATGCATAAGCGGTGATTTTTACTGCTGTTGCGATTAGCACATGTCATGTTGGCAGAAATTGCCACCTGAGCAAGATCTTCAAGATCTTGAACTTTAGTGGCATTAATGGCCACTCATGTTAAGCATTAAGAGCTTATTCTTAATCTTTTTAATGTGTAAACTCCTTGTTTTTCATCATTTCTTTTCTTCTAAAGCCTCCCAGTCGATTCCTGAATCTCTCAAACCATTCGACCATGTTGCATTTGGATTCAAATAGATTTTGAATCATTGCCATCATGCTTAGGGTTTCAATCTCCCGATAGGTAAGTCATTAAAACCTCTCTAGGGTTTCTTTAAAATGATTATTCAGTAGCTTTGTTGTTTTGAATTTATCATTTAAAATGTTGCATTTTTGTTTAGTATTGTCGATTTTGGTTTGATCTTTTATATTGAATCCTTGTTCTTCAATATGTATTTGTCAACGTCCTTGAATAGGTTGTGAGTTTCAAGGTTTTTCTGTTTGTAAAATAGTGAGTCCAAATGGCAAAAATTGCCGATCAATGCTTGTGCCCTAGATTTTAAGGTGATATGCATCACTGGTGGTTTGACCCAACCAAACATCAAACCCACCTTGTAACATCTGAATCATCGGCGATAATTACCGCTCGATACATGAACCTTCATAACCATTGTAGTGTATTGTCATCGGTGAAATTGACTAATCAAACATGTTCATTATGTTTGTTCCTATGTAGTGACTGAAGTTTACCCCCTGAGTTTTTCCATAAACTTGTGATCGGATGCGAAGACAGCGGAAGTTGCCGCTTTTGCATTTGAAGATGTATCACAAAGCAAGTGCATGGGTGGTGAAATTTGTTGCCCGTACACAAAGAAGACCTTGGAATATCAACTTGTAGTGTCGGCATTATTTTCCACTCGAACCCTTGCAGTATACTCCATCACATGTATTGTCAGTATTTTTTGCCGCTCAAACATCAAACTCACAATTTTCATACCAATCTGCTATGTCGGCATAATTTGCCGCCGATACATAATACTTGCAATTCTCCTGGAACACGTAATAGCGGTAAATTTTGCCGCCGATACACATGTATCTTCAAGCTATTTGCAGGGTCGGCAAAATTTGCCACCCTGGCACTTGCAAATTGTCCTTTACATGCAAGGGCAGAAAATTTTGCCGCCCGTGCATACATTCTCCCAAATTTTTCTACCTCTGGGATATTTTCAATTTTGCTTTTCCAAGCCTACTTTCCTTCTTTTTTTGACTTGCTCGCACTCTAGCCCTTTCAAGAATATCTCCATAGTCGTGATCGTCGACATGCAATTTTCCCAGATTACCAGTATTTCCTCTAATTGCATGATCATGACTTTTTGTTGCAGTTTCTTCTGCAGATCTTCTCTCTTCATCGACATCCTTCTGGTGATAGCTTGTTCAGATCACTGAGTTGTCTCTGAAGAAGTCGAAGGCGATGAAGTATAAATATCAAGGTGTTTTCCCAATCACCTCAGTTACTTCTAATGTCTATGACATTAGGGATACAGAGACTAGCGATGTGGACATGGCTAAATTTGTGGAAAGAACCAAGTCCAATAATCCCATCTCTGTAATGAAGAAGATTATTGACAATAACATCCATTTGGTGTCATCTTTCCCAGTGGTAGCCCATAACATAGATTTTGTTCTTCAGTGTGCTCAGTTTTATAACAGAGATTCTAGGGCAGTGGTGGATGCAACTGGCAATGTGATAATCAGACTAGATCCTAAATTCATTGATAAGGTTTTTATGTGCCCTTCTTCTACAGAAGTGATAAAGCTCGATTTTGTTGAAGCACGGAAAGAGTACAACAAAAATCCTGAGAAGGCAAAGAAGGTAATCAATACTAAATGGCTCAAGACTTCAAGGTCAAACTTGTCCAGGTGCCCACAAAGTTTTCCTAGAAGTGACTTTATAAAAGAAGTTGGTGATCTGATAACTCTTCTCAGCAGGATAAGAGGATTGGCCTCTTCTTCACTTTTTCATGAGTGGATGTACCCTTTCATCAAGGTAATACTCCAAGGCAAACAAGCCATCTTCTGGGGTGAGCAAATCAGCAATGCTCTACATGAGTAATTGACAAAGGTGTCCACTACCTTCAAATTCTACATGACTTCTTACTTGGTGTATATAGCAGCCTCTATGAGAATCTTTCTAGGTCTAACCTCAAAAGGAGATAGGAGGGTAATTCTAGTGTATCAATATTATTATCAATTGACATTGAAGGGTTCTATTCACCATTTCAGGAGAGTAAATGATGCTTTCTTTGTAGTATTCTTGTGTCTTTTTGACCCTCAGCTAGAACAAAGAAGAGTGTCAGATGAAGCTTGGTCGGTGGTAAATGATTTTGGATGCATGTTCTTACAGTTTCCTTCTTTCTCATATCTAAGGGTTGGTTTTTTCCAAGGTCATCCCTATATGTTGCCAAGATTTCCCTCAGACAAACTTGTCTTAATGGAATTATGTAGACAAATGATTGTTGTGCATAATAAACAAATGGAGCTCAAGAAGCTAGGTTTCAGGTTTCCAGTTGAAATTGGTAGGTTTTTAGTATTAGCTGCTGCAAAGGCTAGGGCCATGGAAACTATGATGTAGCTTGTAACTATGAAGCAATTCAAGAGAAGGTCAAAGTTTGACTATAGAGGCATGAAAGACAAAATCAAGAGGAAAACCCAGTTCCATGAACCTATGGTCAAAGAAGTCTGGGTAGATTTGAGGGCAGAAGAAGATGTCTGAAAGTTGGATTATAGCCAGTTATCTCTGGAGCAGATTGAATATCTGGGACTTGCTGATATTCTTAAAGATCTAGTGGATGATGGAGAATTGATCAATGACAGGTATAACACTGAACAGGTTGCTGATTCTCCTCTCCCTCCAATCCAATGGTCTCAAAAAGAGTTGACCTCCTTGAGGAAAAGATTTGAACCCATATTGGCTAACACCAATAACTGGCTAGCAGATAAAGGAATTGTTTTTAAAGAATTCCTTATAGGATCAGAGACTGAGATCCAAGAGCAAACAGGTAAAAAGCTGGAAAACAAGACGAAGAACAAGAGTGATGTTCCCTCTTCTTCCAAGCCACATAAGCCCAGAATCAAATTTGTGACGAAGAAGTCAAAGGCTGTGGAGAAAGAGTCTAAAATAGAAGATATGGAAGTTGAGAAACAAAACACTGAAGAACCAGCCACTGAGGAAATGGAGGTTGAAGACAGACCTACAGATCAACAAGAAGAGGAAGCTTTATCCCCACAGGAGAATGTACAATAGGAAATAGGAGTTTCTTCTCCTTTGCCTGATACACCTATTGCAGTTCCTTTGTCTATTTCCCCTATTGATATTCCCTCTTCTGAATCTCCCTCACCTTCCAAAACAATTTTTGACAATCCTCAAAATACTTTTGAAGATGTTCTTAGCTCCTCAGAGTCTATTCCTAGTTTTTGATATTGGGGATACTTCCATATTTGATCACTTTGTAATGAATACTGAACAAGTTTCTAATGTAAATATAAGAGGTGCCATTTTTACTAACACTCCACCTATTGTTTCCACTACCAATGCAAGTGCAGTTCCGTAGACACCAGCAATGGGAACAGATCCTAATGTGAGTACTTCTGTACTTCCACCGTGGTTGTCAGCTTATACACCAAAAAGGAAGAAACAAGCCATCTCCCCAGATGACTTTGACTTTAGTAAGCTGGTGCCTGCAAAAGCCAAGACCCCAAAAAAGCTAAAGATTCTTTCAAGAATGCTTGGGGACAAGGGACACAAATTTCTGGAGATTGCAAGACCTCCGCAGAATGTAACCATGGAAAATTTTAGTATGAATGATTATTCTATCTCCAGAGTTGAGTTAGGAAAAATAACTCATGAAAGTGCAAAGACTGACATACAGTCAGCCATGGACATTCTGATTCAGAAATTTGACAAAGAGAAAGAAATTAAAGATCATTACAAGGCAATGGTTGAACAGTTGACTGCAGTGGTAAGGAAAATCGCTTTGAATTCAGAAGCAGTGACTCCCGAGGCCTTTTCTGTAGAAGACCCTGTTATCCAGAAAGCAGAAAAGACTCATCTTAAAGGAAGGGTACTTGAAGAATATCTGGAAAGGATGCGCACCCAAGGAATCTCTCTGCTTATAGAGCTATTTGAGAAGACAGACAAGATGGAGAAAATAAGAGCAGAACTTGATGATCTGATCGATGTTATTTCTCAAGATATCGAGGGCATAGAAAAGAATCATGATAAGTGGGTGGAAATGAGAAAGATGAAAATAAGTGCTCTGATATCAATTGGCGTCATTCAATATAGAGATTCATATACTGAAACCAAAGAGGCATTGACATATAGAAGCCGTGTGCTGAAAGATTTGATCAATGACTTGGAAGCTGCAAGGAAACTCAGTGAACAGAGTGAGGTTAGTCTTCTGCATAAATTGGAGGAGTTGCTGTGCAAGCTTGTGTCACAGGATAACTAATTTCTCTCTACAGAAGAGATGGTTTAGGAATTTGAAGATATGTTCTAGAAAGAGTTCGAGGACAAAACATTTTCAATGGCCTCTGTAGACAATATTCTTGACAATCAGTTAACCTTGGATAATCTGAAGACCAAGCTAACTAGTCATGCAAAATCAATCACCACTATCCGAGTTGCCATATTTAGAGCCAGGATGATTTTCAAGAACACGGTTAGTCTAGAAAGTATTGGGATGCAAGCAGCTTTCACCATGTATGATTGCCATATGAAGAAAGACGGCAATACAAGTTGAAACAATCTTTCCCTTAGTTAATTTTCTACTTTTCAGATGTACTTTTGAAAAAGTTTTGGACATATTTACATGTACTTTTTCCATATGTAATTACATGTAAAAATATAGGAAGTCCCAAATCAAAAAGGACTCCTTTGTTGAATAAGTCATTGTTAGTTTTTCTTTTCCTATTTTTGCTCTCAATTCCTCTTATAAATAAAGAGAACCCTCATTGTAATTAACTATCTTTTAGTTATTGAAGCGAAACTCTGCTAAATTGAAGAGCATTTTGAGACTTTGTGTTCAACTTGTAAATCAAATTTTATCAAGTGAATAAGAAAGCAAGTGATCGTTCAATCTTTGTGTTGGAATATCTTGTGGTGTATTGGAAATTGTTCTTATGTCCTTTTCCTAATACTATCTTATCCTTTTGATCAAATTGTAGTGTGAGTGAGAATAATCTGGGAGATGTTCTAAAGTTGATTATGGAGACTTTGTGTTACAACAATTATCTTTAGTTTGTGTTTTTGTGTTTTGAAGTAAAAGCTATTGGAAAGGCTTTGAACTACTATTATCTTTTGTGATCATATATTTTGTCGTAGTTTTCGGTGATGACTTTGGGCTGCACCTCATTCTACTTGGTTCTAAGTTCTAAATTAGTAAAAGAAGCAACGATAAACTTTGTGCTCTCGTGGGTTTCTTGGTTATTCAGTTTGTATCAAGAAAGTGCTATTTCATTTTGTAAACATCATTTCTAAAAAAAGAGAAATAGATGATATGGTCTCACCCCTAGGTTAGTATTTAGTTTAAATAAGTTTGTGATAATTGATAGGGAACCTCCCCTTGCTGAGAGGAGAGATTTATCTCATTACACTGTGGTCGATATAACCATTTTGCCTTCAGTTAGTTGAAAACAAAATATTCACCCAACAGTTTTTGGCGACTCTGCTGGGGAAAGAACGTGCAACTTGAAACCTCACGCTCTAAGTTGAAGCATTTTAGTTCTTTTCCATTGTTTCGAGATTTTTGAAAATTTTGTTGAGTACACTACAATCTGGCAGATTCATGGTATACAAGAAGCAAGAGAGCTCAAGGCATTATTGATCCTGTATTTGAGTTGATGGAGCAAAATAACTTTGGTCTTTTTCCTCCACGACCTCGACTTCAGTGAACTAGGAGTTTTCCTCCTACCAACGCCAGGTCTCCAATACTAGGTAAAGTTTCTAGTTCTAGTACTAGTAGAGTTTTGACTGTTCATGCTCCACAGAGGTTTGTTATCCCACCTTTTAATTAGTGCACCATGGCAGCTCAAGGCCTTTGGGGTAACACTTTTGGTCCTGTGAATTTAACTCCACCATTGCATGAACTTCCTCGTAGTTCGAGGAAGAATTTTCCTAAGTTCTATGGCGATGGGAAAGTCCATCTGGATGAACACATTGCAACTTTCTACATAGCCTAAGGTATAATAGGTGTTGAGTATGAAGATGTAGCAGTAAGACTTTTTGTGGAAACACTACAAGGTGCTACTGCAGACTGGTTTTACCATCTTCAAGCTCATACTATAACCAATTGGAACACTCCCAAGACCAAGTTTGAGGCTAGGTTCAAACCTCCAAAAGATGCACATGCCTTATTGGCTCTGCTGACACAAATGAAGAAATAGCCTCATGAACCCATGTGAGACTTCATCGCGAAGTTCAATAAGCTAAGAAACAAGATTCCTGCAACTGCTCAACTAATGGCGGAGAATCTCAAATGCTTTTTCATTAACACTCAACTTCCTGAGGTAAGTTTTTTGTTGAGATAGGCTGGTCTCGCAGATCTTCCTGTAGCTCAAATTTTGGCTACTGAAGTGGAAGATGATCTTATCCTTGCGGGTAAGATAAGAAGAGATTCTAACAAAAATAAAGGTCCCTCTTCTATTGATAGTTCTTCTACAAGCACCACAGACCCTTTGGTGCAAAAGTTAGCAAATGAATTGCTAGCTCTGAAAAGGCAAATGTCACAAGGTATATCTGTCCCTCCTTCCTATCGGGATATACCAAGGAGAACATTTCCTAACAATTCATATCAAGGTAATGCTACTAAAAATCAAGTGCAACACAATCGTCTTCCACCTACACAGGGGAAGCTTGCCATTGAAGCAAGGCTGGTCAACTCAGCAGTTGGCTATTATGAAGAAGAACATGATCATTCTTTCCAACCTGAGTTGGACCAGGAGAATGATGCTAATCTTTTTACAGAAGGAGAAGAAGAATTAGCTGGCAACTCGACCATTGGCTTTCTGAATTACCAAGATGAAGCTGAAAGAGAAGGAGAAGTGTATGATGGAGCATATGCTATTTTTACTAGGTCCCAAAATCAGCCAAATCAGCAAGTTGATAAGGGAAAGGCAAGAGAAGAACCTCAGCCAGTAATCTCGATTGCTAAATGGGGAACTCCGTTGCCTTTTCAACCAAAGGACCTGGTGGGCAATAAGCAAGTAAGTACATCTAACAATCCTGTATCTTCTACTTCTGTCCCTCAGACCAGTGCTACCCCTAATAAAACTCAAAATGATGGATTTCCTTCCTCTGTCTCTAGTTCATTTAAGCTATTTGATATAATAGATCATGCTAGGAAGACCAAAATCCAAATGTCTGAGGTTGAGTATTTACAAGCTAATCCTGAACAGTTTGATAGGTTAGCTAAATACGTCAAAAACAAGACCGTCCCTATAGGACAAGATTTTCCAAAAGTTGCCCATGATTCCTCAAAGAACAAATCCACTCAAAATAATCTTGTCACTACTCCCCTTGTCACCTCTGGAAAAATAGAACCTTTCTATGTTTCTTTATTGGTAAATGGTCATAAGTTGAGCAATTGCACAATAGATTCTGGAGCCTCTGATAATGTTATGCCTGCCAAAGTCACAAACGCCCTTGGCCTCACCTTAACTAAGACCTTTTGGAGATGTTTCTCAATGGAAAATAAACAAGTACCATTATTGGGTCAAATCAAAGATGCCCAATTTGCATTTGCAGCCTTTCTAGACAAGAGCATTAAGATGACCGTCCTAGTAGCTGATGTTCCAGCTTCTTATGGCATTATGCTCGGGCATAATTTTTGCAAAGATGTAGGTGGGGAATTGAACATGGATCTATCTGAAGCAAGGATACCCGTTAAAGGCGTCATGCAAAAGTTGCTTCCAGAGAAAGAGGCAAAATATATTGTTACCCAAACGGCAAATCCCAAAGCTCAAATTTTGTTTGAATCTTCGGGAATGGGTAATTATTTCCTATCTACTGAAGATATTCCTAGTTCATCAGATGAGAGCTCATCAGGTGAGAGATCAGATAATTTAGATGGAGAATCAGAAGAGTATTCAGAGGAAAGTTCAGGTGAAGGTATAGTAATGCCATATTCTTCCCTCACTGATGAAGAAGAATCTTTTGGTCAAAGAAATTCCAAAAAATCAAATTCTAATGAGGTCTGGTTTTATAATTTGATGGTAGTTGTTCCTCTACCAGTTTTGGAGTCGGAGTTGTTTTGATATCTCCACAAGGTAATATCTTCCCTTTCTCATACAAGTTGCAATTCGACAATACCAACAACACCGTTGAATATGAGTCATTGTTGCTCAGAGTAGAAGCTGCTCATGCTAGAGGTGTTAAAAATTTTCATGCTCAAGGAGATGCCGAATTAGTGGTTTGTCAAGTGAGAAATTTGTATCAAACCAAGAATGAAAGATTGAGACATTATCACAATTGCGTGTGAGATTGCATTGAAAATTTTGATGCTTTCAACATTTTTGTGGTGCCAAAAGAGTTTAATGATCGTGCAGATTCATTAGCCATCTCTGCCACCCTTATGGTTCCCCATAAGGACTTCAAAGGAAACAAGTACATAATTGAGTTGGTCTTCTGACCAAGTGTACCTGATAATGTTGACCATTGGCAGGTGTTCAATGGTGATAACCAAATCATAGCCTTCTTGGAAAAGACAGATAGCTTTGATGATCTCTATTTTGAAGGTAGTGAATCTCCACCACAGGAATACGTTTCCGAAATAGATTCACAAACTAGTGAAGAGTTTCTTCAACTGAAAGGGAATAAGATTCCAAAAGGTTTGGTTTCCCTTGAAAAACTATTTGATAAGCATGACAAATATATCAAGCAGCAACAACAACTGGATTAAAGTTCCTCTATGGAATTTGAGCAAGTAAATTTGAGTTCGGAGGTGGATCCCAAAATGGTCAACATTGGGAAATGTTGCACTGCCGATGAGAAGTTCAAATTCATTACACTCCTTTGCCATTACATTGATGTCATGGCATATTCCTACGATGACCTAAAGTCCTTCAAGCCTAAGGAAATTCAGCATGAAATTCCCCTCAAAGCTGGGTTATTGCCCCACAAGCAGAAACAAAGGCAATACAACCCCAAAATATCAGGTACTATCCTTTCTGAGATTCAAAAGATGTTGAATGCAAGGATAATTTTTCCAATTCATCATTCCACCTAGATCACGAATATAGTTCCTGTAAGGAAGAAGAACGGAGAAATCCATATCTGCGTTGATTTCAGGAATCTCAACCAATCTTCTGTAAAGGATAACTACCTCTTACCCATCATGGATCAAGTGTTGCAAAAAGTAACTGGTTCAGAAATGCTGTCTATGTTAGATGGTTTTTTGGGGTATAATCAAGTGGAGGTCAATGAAGCAAATCAGTATAAAACTGCTTTCACTACACCTTGGGGCACGTTTACATATCGTAGGATGCCTTTTGGTTTGATCAATGCTAGTGCCACATTCCAGAGAGCAATGGACCTTGCCTTCAGAGATGAGATGGGGAAGTTCATTGTGGTGTATCTTGATGACTTGACTATTTTCTCCAAACACCGTCATGATCATGCGTACCATTTACGACAAGTACTGGAATGATGTCGGCAAAATGATATCTCTCTCAACCCTAAGAAATCATTTTTCAGGGTTACAGAAGGTAAACTTCTCAGTCACATTGTATCCCGAGAAGGCACTAAAATTGACTCAGAAAGAGTCAAATTCATTCAAAGTCTTACTCTTCCTGCTAGTAAGACTGCAGTTAATTCTTTCTTTAGAAAGGTGAATTTTCTGCGAAGGTTCATTCCAGAATTCGCAAAGAAAACTCGTCACATTGTCAACATGATGAAGGGTAAAGCTACTTTCCGTTGGAGTGTGGAAGGCAAAGTGGCATTTGAGGATATCAAGAGGGCTATTGCTCATGCTCTAGTCCTTGTTTGTCCTGACTATACCAAAGATTTCGTAGTATACAGCTACGCTTCTGAACATACACTTTCAGCCATTCTTGTTTAGCAGAATGGAGAGGGTGTGGAATCTCCCATATCATTTATGAGTTGTCCTCTCAAAGATCATGAATTGAAATATTTGAATATGGAGAAACATGCTTATGCCGTGGTCAAGGCGGTAAAGCATTTCCGGTTCTATATTCTGAATTCAGATACTGTTGTTCTGGTGCCTGATACAACAGTAAAGTCGATTCTGACTCAACAGGAGTTCGAAACCAAAAGAGGCAATTAGATTGCTAAGATCCAAGAGTTTGATCTTGATATAAAACCTACCAAGCTTGTGCGTGGAAGAGGTTTGTGTCAATTGATCGCTGATAATGTGCCAATGGAGACAGGGGATGAAGAAGAAGTTGAAGATATGCCAACTGTTCTTTTTGTTACTACTACTGATGAGTGGTATTCAAATATTGCTCATTTTCTTACCTATGGTGAGTATCCTTCTCATCTATCTTATAAGGAGAAAAGAACTATCAGATTGAAGGCTGCTACCTATGTCTTATGGGACAATGGTTTGTATAAGAGGAATCTTGATGGAGCATTTCTCTGTTGCATGGATAAAGCGCAACAAAGTAGACTTCTGGAGTCTTTCCACAATTTGGCATGTGGAGGACATTTTTCTGCACCTGTGATGGCTCATAAGATTCTGCGGGCTAGATACTATTGGCCCACACTGTTTCAAGATGCGTATAATTGGGTACGTAGGTGTGAGTTCTGTCAATAGTTCATTGGGAAACCCAAGTTGGCCACATTACCTCTCAAGCCGGTGGTGATTGAAGAACCTTTTCAGCAATGGGGCATTGACTTCATTGGTGTTGTGAACCCACCATCAAGTACAGGACACAACTATGTTCTCACCGTGACAGATTATTTTACCAAGTGCGTGGAAGCCATCCCAGTTAACCATGCTACTTCTGAAGTGGTATGCAATTTCCTTAAGGAAAACATTATTTCCCAGTTTGGAGTTCCAAACACGATTGTAGCAGATAATGCTACTTGTTTCTCTTCCCACGAGATTACTAGCTTTTGCTACAAGCATGGGATCATTCTTTCCCACTCTTCATACTATAATCCGCAAGGAAATGGTCAGGCAGAATCAAATAACAAAAATCTGGTTACTATTATCAGGAAGTTGGTGGAAGAGAATCAGAGAACTTGGCATAAAGCGTTGTTTGATGCTTTATGGGCAGACAGGATTACCCCTAAAAGGGCAATAGGTATGTCACCATTTCAGCTTCTGTATGGTCTGAATGCGGAGATACCAATTACCTTGGAGTTGCCGGCATTGAATTTGGCAAAGGCAGTGGAAGATAGAACTTTTGAAAGTTATATTGACAAAAGGATCATGTACTTAACTAAACTTGAGGAGAAACAAACTATGGTAGTGGATTGTATCGTTGAACATCAAAGTCAGGTAAAGAAACTCTTTGACAAAAAAATAAGGGCTCGTGAGTTTCAGATTGGAGATCAAGTCTTGTTATGGGACAAGAGGAGAGAACCAAAAGGAATGCATGGGAAATTTGATTCCTTGTGGAGAGGTCCATTCACCATTCATCAGTTTTGTGGTGAAAATAGCTTTTTACTGGAGTATCTGGATGGGACACCATTTTTGCTACCTCACAGTGGGCAACATCTGAAACACTTCAATCCTTGAAGTATCAGATAAGTTCATTTGTACATTTGTATTGTTTTGTGTTTTTATTTTTGTGTTTTTGTTTAGTCTTTTGTGTCTTTTTCTTTTGGTAGCTTGACTCTATAGCCCAATGGCATGGATGAAGGCACTTAGAGACTGGATTCTTCTCCCTTCAATCGTTTCAAAGTTTGATCGATGGAAGTTCCCCAGTTAGAGCCAGTTGTTGTTCTCAAAATCAACTACGCTCGTTTTTGTAGACAAACCCCTACAAAACTTGTCTATTTTGTAATCTACACTCTAAGTTCACAAATCGAGACAAGATTCTCTTGGTCTTGTGAGAAGTCATATGGCATCCTAAACTAGTTTGTGACATTCCCTTGAATCAATTCCTCGAAGTTTGTGCAAATCGATTAACTTGTAAACTGACCAAAATGTTAATTTTGATCATTTTTGGGTGTTAGTTAAATTTTGAAACTATATATGCAACAGCGGCAAAATTCACCGATTTTGCATATCTTTTTGTTTACTTGTGTGTAGTCGGCAAAATTTGCCACTTTTACATTGTTTTTGTCTTGAACATGTCTGAGTAGCACTTTTCATCGCCGTTACATATTCTCCTTTGAAAGCAAATGCATAAGCGGTGATTTTTGCTGCTATTACGATTAGCACATGTCATGTCGGCAGAAATTGCCGCCTGAGTAAGATCTTCAAGATCTTGAACTTCAGTGGCATTAATGGCCACTCATGTTAAGCATTAAGAGCTTGTTCTTAATCATTTTAATGTGTAAACTCCTTGTTTTTCATCATTTCTTTTCTTCTAAAGCCTCCCAGTCGATTCCTGAATCTCTCCTCAAACCATTTGACCACGTTGCATTTGGATTCAAATAGATTTCAAATCACCGCCATCATGCTTAGAGTTTCAATCTCCCAATAGGTAAGTCGTTAAAACCTCTCTTTATAGGGTTTCTTTAAAATGATTGTTTAGTAGCTTTGTTGTTTTGAATTTATCATTTAAAATGTTGCGTTTCTGTTTAGTATTGTCAATTTTGGTTTGATCTTTTATATTGAATCCGTGTTCTTCAATATGCATTTGTCAATGTCCTTGAATAGGTTGTGAGTTTCAAGGTTTTTCTGTTTGTAAAATAGTGGGTCCAAACGGCAAAAATTGCCGACCAATGCTTGTGCCCTAGATTTTAAGGTGATATGCATCACCGGTGGTTTGACCCGACCAAACATCAAACCCACCTTATAACATTTGCATCATCGGCTATAATTACTGCTCCATACATGAACCTTCATAACCATTGTAGTGTATTGTCGTCGATGAAACTGACCGATCAAACATGTTCATTATGTTTGTTCCTATGTAGTGACTATGAAGTTTACCGCCTGAGTTGTTCCATAAATTTGTGATAGGATGTGAAGATAGCGGAAGTCACCGCATTTGCATTTGAAGATGTATCAAAAAGCAAGTGCATGGGTGGCAAAATTTTCCGCCCTTAAACAAAGAAGACCTTGGAATATCAACTTGCAGTGTCGGCATTATTTACCGCTCGAACCCTTGCAGTATTCTCGATCACATGTATTATCGACATTTTTTGCTGCTCAAACATCAAACTCGCAATTTTAATACCAATCTGCTATGTCAACATAATTTGTTGCCGATACATAACATTTGCAATTCTCCTGGAACACGTAATAGCGGTAAATTTTGCTGCCGATACACATGTATCTTCAAGCTACTTGCAGGGTCGGTAAAATTTGCTGCCCTGGCACTTGCAAATTATCCCTTACATGCAAGGGCAGAAAAATTTGTCGCTCGTGCATACATTCTCCCAAATTTTTCTAACTCTGGGATATTTTCAATTTTGCTTTTCCAAGCCCACTTTCCTTCATTTTTTGACCTACTCGCACTCTAGCCCTTTCAAGCGTATCTCCATAGTCGTGATCGTCGACATGTAATTTTCCCAGATTACCAGTATTTCCCCTAATTGCATGATCATGACTTTTTGTTGCAGTTTCTTCTGCGGATCTTCTCTCTTCCTCGACATCCTTCTAGTGATAGCTTGTTCAAATGACTGAGTTGTCTCCGAAGAAGTTGAAGGCAATGAAGTATAAATATCAAGGTGTTTTCCCAATCACCTCAGTTACTTCTAATGTCGATGACATTAGGGATACAGAGATTGGCCATGTGGACATGGCTGAATTTGTGGAAAGAACCAAGTCCAATAATCCAAGCTCTGCAATGAAGAAGATTATTGACAGTAACATCCATTTGGTGTCATCTTTCCCAGTGGCAGCCCATAAAATAGATTTTGTTCTTCAGTGTGATCAGTTTTATAACAGAGATACTAGGGCAGTGGTGGATGCAAGTCATATTATGATAATCAGACTAGATCCTGAATTCATTGATAAGGTTTTTATGTGCCCTTCTTCTACAGAAGTGATAAAGCTTGATTTTGCTAAAGCACAGAAAGAGTACGATAAAAATCCTGAGAAGGCAAAGAAGGTAATCAATACTAAATGGCTCAAGACTTCAAGGTTAAATTTGTCCAGGTGACCACGGAGTTTTCCTAGAAGTGACTTTATAGAAGAAGTTGGTGATCTAATAACTCTTCTCAGCAGGATAAGAGGATTGGCCTCTTCTTCACTTTTTCATGAGTGGATGTACCCTTTCATCAAGGTAATACTCCAAGGCAAACAAGCCATCTTCTGGGGTGAGCAAATCAGCAATGTTCTGCATGAGCAATTGACAAAGGTTTCCACTACCTTCAAATTCTACATGACTTCTTACCTGGTGTATATAGTAGCCTTTGTGAGAATCTTTCCAGGTCTAACCTCAAAAGGAGATAGGAGGGTAATTCCAGTGTATCAATATTATTCTCAATTGACATTGAAAGGTTCTATTCACCATTTTAGGAGAGTAAATGATGCTTTCTTTGCAGTATTCTTCTGCCTTTTTGACCCTCAACTAGAACAAAGAAGAGTGTCAGATGAAGCTTGGTCGGTGGTAAATGATTTTAGATACATGTTCTTACAGTTTCCTTCTTTCTCATATCTAAGGGTTGGTTTTTTCTAAGGTCATCCCTATATGTTGCCAAGAGTTTCCTCAGACAAACTTGTCTTAATGGAATTATGTAGACAAATGATTGTCGTGCATAATAAACAAATGGAGCTCAAGAAGCCAGGTTTTAGGTTTCCAGTTGAAATTGGTAGGTTTTCAATATTAACTATTGCAAAGGCTAGGGCCATGGAAATTGAGATGCAGCTTGTAACTATGAAGCAGTTCAAGAGAAGGCCAAAGTTTGATACATGGGTGTGAAAGACAAAATCAAGAGGAAAACCCAGTTCCATGAACCTATGGTCGAAGATGTCTGGGTAGATTTGAGGATAGAAGATGTCTGAATAGCCGGTTATCTCTGGAGTAGATTGAATATCTGGGACTTGCTGATATTCCTGAAGATCTAGTGGATGATGGAGAGTTGATCAATGACAGGTATAACACTGAACATGTTGCTAATTCTCCTCTCCCTCCAATCCAATGGTCTCAAAAAGAGTTGACCTCTCTGAGGAAAAGATTTGAACCCATATTGGCTAACACCAATAACTGGCTAGCAGATAAAGGAATTGTTTTTAAAGAATTCCTTACAGGATCAGAGACTGAGATCCAAGAGCAAACAGGTAAAAAGGTGGAAAATAGGATGAAGAACAAGAGTGATGTTCCCTCTTCTTCCAAGCCACATAAGCCCAGAATCAAATTTGTGACGAAGAAGTCAAAGGCTGTGGAGAAAGAGTCTGAAATAGAAGATATGGAAGTTGAGAAATAGAACACTGAAGAACCAGCCACTGAGGAAATGGAGGTTGAAGACAGATCTACAGATCAACAAGAAGAGGAAGTTTTGTCCCCACAGGAGAATGTACAACAGGAAATAGGAGTTTCTTCGCCTTTGCCTGATACACCTATTACGGTTCCTTTGTCTATTTCCCCTATTGATATTCCCTCTTCTGAATCTCCCTCACCTTCCAAAACAATTCTTGACAATCCTCAAAATACTTTTGAAGATGTTCTTCGCTCCTCAGAGTCTATTCCTAGTTTGTCTTCTTCATCTTTTGATATTGGGGATACTTCCATATTTGATCACTTTGTAATGAATACTGAACAGGTTTCTAATGTAAATATAATAGGTGCAGTTTTTACTATCACTCCACCTATTGTTTCCACTACCAATGCAAGTGTAGTTCCAGAGACACCAGCAATGGGAGCAAATCCTAATGTGAGTACTTCTGTACTGCCACCGTGGTTGTCAGCTTATACACCAAAAAGGAAGAAACAAGCCATCTCCCCAGATGACTTTGACTTTAGTAAGCTGGTGCCTGCAAAAGCCAAGACCCCAAAAAAGCCAAAGATTCTTTCAAGAATGCTTGGGGACAAGGGACACAAATTTCTGGAGATTGCAAAACCTCCGCAGGATGCAACCATTGAAAATTTTAGTATGAATGATTATTCTATCTCCATAGTTGAGTTAGGAAAAATAAGTCATGAAAGTGCAAAGACTGACATGCAGCCAACCATGGACATTCTGATTCAAAAATTTGACAAAGAGAAAGAAATGAAAGATCATTACAAGGCAATGGTTGAATAGTTGACTGCAGTGGTAAGGAAAATCACTTTGAATTCAGAAGTAGTGACTCCCGAGGTCATTTCTGTAGAAGACCCTATTATCCAGAAAGAAGAAAAGACTCATCTTAAAGGAAGGGTACTTGAAGAATATCTGGAAAGGATGCGCACCTGAGGAATCTCTCTGCTTACAGAGCTATCTGAGAAGATAGACAAGATGGAGAAAATAAGAGTAGAACTTGATGATCTGATCGATGTTATTTCTCAAGATATCGAGCGCATAGAAAAGAATCATGATAAGTGGTTGGAAATGAGAAATCTGAAAATAAGCACTCTGATATCAATTGGCGTCATTCCAAATAGAGATTCATATACTGAAACCAAAGAGGCATTGACATATAGAAGCCGTGTGTTGAAAGATTTGATCAATGACCTGGAAGCTGCAAGGAAACTCAGTGAATAGAGTGATGTTAGTCTTCTGCATAAATTGGAGGAGCTGTCGTGCAAGCTTGTGTCATAGGATAACCAATTTCTCTCTGCAGAAGAGATGGTTCAGGAATTTGAAGATATGTTCCAGAAAGAGTTCGAGGACAAAACATTTTCAATGGCCTCTGTAGACAATATTCTTGACAATCAGTTAACCTTGGATAATCTGAAGACCAAGCTAACTAGTCATGCAAAATTAGTCACCATTGTTCAAGATGCCATAGTTAGAGCCAGGATGATATTCAAGAACACGGTTAGTCCAGATAGTAGTGGGATGCAAGTAGCTTTCACCATGTATGATTGCCATATGAAGAAAGACGACAAAACAAGTTGAAACAATTTTTCCCTTAGTTAATTTTCTACTTTTCAAATGTACTTTTGAAACAGTTTTGGACATATTACATGTACTTTTTCCATATGTAATTACATGTAAAAACATAGGAAGTCCCAAATCAAAAAGGACTCCTTTGTTGAATAAGTCATAGTTAGTTTTTCTTTTCCTATTTTTGCTCTCGGTTCCTCTTATAAATAAAGAGGACCCTCATTGTAATTAACTATCTTTTAGTTATTGAAGCGAAACTCTGCCAAATTGAAGAGCATTTTGAGACTATGTTCAAATTGTAAATCAAATTTTATCAAGTGAATAAGAAAGCAAGTGATCTTTCAATCTTTGTGTTGGAATATCTTGTGGTGTATTGGAAATTGTTCTTATGTCATTTTCCTAATACTATATTATCCTTTTGATCAAATTGTAGTGTGAGTGAGAATAATCTGGGAGATGTTCTAAATTTGATTGTGGAGACTTTGTGCTACAACAATTATCTTTAGTTTGTGTTTTGTGTTTTGAAGTAAAATATATTGGAAAGGCTTTGTACTACTATTATCTTTTGTGATCATATATTTTGTCGTAGTTTTCAATGAAGGCTTTGGGATGCACCTCATTCTACTTGGTTCTTAGTTCTAAATTAGTAAAAGAAGCAATGATAGACTTTGTGCTCTCGTGGGTTTCTTGGTTATTCAGTTTGTATCAAGAAAGTGCTATTTCATTTTGTAAACATCATTTCTGCAAAAAGAGAAATAGATGATATGGTCTCACCCCCAAGTTAGTATTTAGTTTAAATAAGTTTGTGATAATTGATCGGGAACCTCCCCTTGCTGAGAGGAGAGATTTATCTCATTACACTGTGGTCGATATAACCATTTTGCCTTCAGTTAGTTGAAGACAAAATATTCATCCAACAAGTTTACATCATTGTGGTTAAGAAGACCACATCAAAATTTATCTTGCTACTTCAGTCAATCCAAAAAAACCAAGTTTTCCCTAATATGTATGAACAATTTTGCCACTTTTCAAAACATTAGTATATACTAGAGAGACATATATAAATAAAATACTTTTATGCAAAATCGGCTTCAAAATGTAATTCTATCCATGTTTCTATTCATTATCACTGCTCTATCTTTTCCTCAACCCCTGCAATAGGTATTGCCATTTCATTTTCACTGCCTCTTTTCGCCACACTAGCATTGTCACCTGATTCCCTGTAATAATCTGCTGCCATTTCTTCATTTCCCATCTCAGCATACTAATAATAGAATCCTTGACTATCATCCAATTTTGTCCCATAGTTCCTTTCCTCTGTTCTAATCTTTTTCAATTCCTACCCTAGTCTTCATTCCAACCTCCTTCCTGATCCTAGATGTGTATCCTATTGTCACTATTGCTGCAAGAATCCATGCTAGGTATAACTCCAATGCTTGGCAAGTTCCTTAATTGTTCAATGCTTATGCTAAATTTTTGACATGTTTTCTCCCAATGTTTGTGTATTTCACTTTTTTCCTTCTCTCTCTGCTTCTATTTATAGTACATATCCTAGAAGTCTGTGTAGACATTGTAGAACCTCTGGTCAAATCTTCTCATGTTCCTTGCACATAAATCTCTCTTTTATGTCCTCTTTATAAAACATAGTACCTGTATCCATTACCTCCTTGAACTTTTCTATAGAGATCTCCATTGCAACCATCACCTATTCAAAGAAATTGTAAGAGGTGAGACTCAAGAAGGTTCCAATGAGTAACCACTCCCTACCATGGAACCTTTCTTCATTCATTTTTTTCCAGATAAACCACAACATTTTAGTAGACATGACAAACCAAAAGGTGTTAGCTTTTATATTAAGACTCTCAATGTAACCACAAATAATTTATTTCCAATTTGTGATCACAGTAGGACTCCACAAGTAAATATTACCCATGAAAAAAGACAATATATTTTTCGCATATAAACAATCAAAGAAGATATGAGGAACAGACTCAAGAATATTACATAACGGGCATAAGGTGTTATCCATACCAATAGACCGTTTGTTTAGGATTAGCAACCATCAAAAATAGGTTTTTTTGGGTTCTATTGTTTTGGACAACAACAATTTGAACGTTTTGGATAGTTCTTTGTGTCCCAAGGTGTCACCCCAAGTTGTGTTGATATACTGGTATACCTCTTGAGATTTGGTAAGCATCTTGTAGATCAACTTAGGTTTCACATTCAAAATATTGGTGCCATCCACCCATAACAACTTTTCAATGTCTTCTACACATATAGGGGAAACCTTCGATTGGAACTTGCACAACAGAGCCTTATTTAGACTAGAAAAAGTTCTATAGTGTTTCTCATTTAGATGAAATTCTTCTTTAATTTGACACCTCCTTTTAGGAGAGTCTTCATCAAAGAGATCTAATAGATTAGTTAACCCATTTTCATTGCACTTCCTAGCAGAGCAACCTTGGAGTAGGGCTAATGGTCTACCTTTGTGTCTAACATTCCACCAGATGGATCTATGACCCCAAATTCTACTGTTATCAAGATTGATTACTTCTCTATCCATTACAAGAACTTTTTCTTGTTCCCAAGCTTTGTAGATACTACCAAAGACTGTAGATCCCCTAGGTTTAGATTTGAAGTCCCCAACAAAGCATCATGAAAGTGTAGCTTTCCCCACCACTTTTTCTTTCTCAGAACAGAGTTCTCAAGATTATTTCTAACCAAGACCTTCCACGGTTCATCTCCTTTTAGGGAATTGATTATCCATTTTGTTGCCAGAGCAACAACCTGAATCCTCAAGTCCTTGAGCCCCAGCCCTCCTAAGTCTCTGCTGAGACAACACCAATCCCACTTGACAAGATGCTTCTTACTTTCCCCCTTTCTATCAGACCACAAAAAACTTCTAATCAACTTATGGATAATGTCAAATTGATAATTAGCAAACAACCATATTACGGAGCAAAAAATTGATTAAGTTGAAAGTATCTTTTGACAGACCCAAGCTCTACTAGCTAAAGAAAGATGCATTATGTTCCAGCTTCTAAGTTTCCTTTCAATTTTAGTGAATAACCAATCCCACATATTCTTTAGGGAAGGGAAAATAGCAAAGGGGATCCCAAGAAATCTAACCTGCTTCATTGGACCTCCCCACTGCGATTTGCTAGGATCAAGCCAAACAAGAGTAGACTAATCCCAAGACAAAAGGATAGACTTGGCAGATGAAATTTTGGCTCATGAGGCTAGACAAAATATATCTAACCTCTTCACCAGCCTTTCCATTTCTTGATTATCAATTTTAGGGAAAAGAGCAGTGTCATCAACAAATTACATACTTAGCAATCTGTCGCCATTAGGCAAGGAGATGCCTTCCAATTTACCTTAAATTAGCTCTATTCTCAAAATATAATGGAGGGCTTCAAAAGCAATCACAAATAGAGAGGGGTCAAGGGGGCAACCTTGTCGAATAGATTTGCCCATTTTGAAAGGAGCAGACAATACCCCATTTATTTCCACTTGAGCTACAGCATCCACAAGCAACATTTGGACCATCTTACAAAAGTGATATGGAAAATCAATAGATTTAATGATTTTAAAGATAAATGACCACTCAACTTGATCATTAGCCTTTTCAAATCAAGGAGGAGGATACCAACATTTTGATTGGTCTCTTTTGCCCACTACAGAGCTTCCCAACTTGTGATAAGATTTTCTAGAGTGTATCTGCCTTTTATGAAACTTGTTTGGGTGGAATTAATAACTTCCGACAGAATACTTCTTACCCTTAGAGCCAAAACTTTAGCAATGATTTTATATGATACATTCAGTAAGGTTATGGGCCTCTAGTTTTTAACTTCTATTTTGTCCCCTTCTTTGGGTAAGAGCTTGATAATACCTTTGTTTATCTCCTCCCCCAAAGTACCAGGGGATTTCCCATTGTTCATCGATCTAATGGCTTCTTCTATTTCATCTTTTGATAATTCTTTGTCTAAGGTCTTCTTCATTTCTTCATTCACCCTTACCTTGCATATTTTATAACATAATTCTTGAGCCTCCAAGCACCCTTGATAGTTATCTTCTGCCTTGAATAGGTTTTCGTAGAAGTTTCTAAATGCTTCTAAAAGTTCCTCTTGTTTCTTTAAATAGCCCCCATTGACAACCACTGTTTCAATATTTTCTTTTATGTTTTTGTATTTTAGGAGATTAAAGAAATATTTTGTGTCTTTATTTGCATTCTCCAACCAATTTAACTTTTCTCTAATTTTGGCCCCCTAGGATTTCCTAATCTAGATTTTCCTTAACCTGTGTTTTACATCTCCCATTTTTTCAATTAAGTGCTCATCATTTGGATTTTCTTGAATTTTTTCTTCTACTTTGAGGAATTCATCTTGGAGCACAACCTCTTCTCTTTTTCGGTCTAGTGAATAATTTTTGCCCACATTTTGGAATACAACTTACAGGAATCTATCAACCTACTCCAATAGAGAGAGGAATCTTTATTTTTATACAGAGACTTGCATATATTTCTCAATGCTTTGATATCATTTAGATAACCTTTATCTTTTAGAAGTTCATAATTAAGCTTAAAAGAGCTGCCTTTTTGTTTTTTTACTTTTTCCCCTTGATTTTCAATTGTTATCACAAATTTTATAGGATGATGGTTAGATAAAGAATTAGGGATTACTCGAACCTTATTCATTTCCTTTTTGTTTTTGATAAAAAAGGTTTCTTTCTCCATGTAGAATCTATCCAATCTACTATAAATTCATCTATTAGCTTTTGGGCAGTTAGTCTAGGTAAACCAAACACCCTTGCTATTCTTCTTTTCACCTTTTAGAGGGTCTATCAGTTTCAATGATTTTTTCAACCTTTGCCAAAAGAATTTTTCATTTCCTTTCCAGTCCATAGAAGTACCTCCCTTTTTATCTTCTATTTGCTCAATCATGTTGAAATCACCTCCAATCACCCAGGGAACTTTGGGCAACGCAGATGTCATCCAGTTACATAACCCAACTCTATTGTAGTATTCATTAGGGGCATAAATTGAGAAGAGCCTAATAACCAACCCCCCAATATCCAATGTAATCCAAATACATATGTTGCAAGGAGAATGTCCTGACTCTTTAAGAAGTTTTTCCTATTTCCAGCTAAGCAGAATGGCATTGCCCCTCTCATGTTTGGTGGTAAAAGCAATTGCATCTCTCCAAACAAATCTTCATATATTCTCCATCATAAAGCCCACAACTTTGACTTCTTGGATCATCAAAATATCCATGTCCTTATTTTTGTTGCAGAAGTCCCTTACCACATATTTTCTATTTGGGGATTCTAATCCTCTATTATTCCAACTATAGCAGTGAATGTTTTTCATCACTAGATGAGTCTAGGAGAAGTTGGGGTTATCCCCCATACGGATGCTATCAAAATATTTGGGAATTAGGTCATCCTTTCCTTTTTTACCTAACTTAACATAGCTATTGGTCCTACTCATGTATTCTTTCTTTTCTTGCCTTCCTCATCTAATTTATTAATTCTTGTAAGTTCTTCCTCCCCTCTCTTCCACTCTATGGGATAAGCTTATCTCCAACAGAGGCAGAATTTTTGTTTAGGATACTTTTCTTGTGGAGATCAAAACCTACACCTCGGGGGTTTGCATCTTTTCTTTTGAGGAATTCAACCTTCAATTTTTCTAGTTTATCCCTCTACGCAACTGCCTCTCTAATCTTGTCCAAAGCCAACTGTTGAGCATTTTTCCTCCTCCTCACATTAATAAAACCATTATCAGAGTTATAGCCTTGCATATTATTAGCTTGGGCCCTATTTTGTTCATCACCAAGAAGTCCAACTTTGGTACCAAGGTTTGGCTGTAATTGGGTTTCCTCAATTTGGGACACAAAGGATGGGCCCTCTTCCATCAAACTTTCACTATCATTTTCTTCCATTGAGAATAGACTCAGACTACCATCTTGAGTACTGTCAAAATTGCCATCATCTTGGTGATCACTGCCCAGTGCCACAAAATCCAGTCCACTACTTTCTGTGTTACTATTAGCTTTAAATTCCACCTCTTTTACATTTGTTGGGTCCTCTCTAGAGTTAGGTTTGCCATCTTTTGCATTTTGAGTCCACATCACCTCAGGGGGGAACCCTAGAGTCACCACCTGAGCCCCCTGAGGGCCTAGTTTCTGGGAAATCATTAACATTTTTTTCTTTAGTTTCAAACCATATGTTATGCTTTTTAACATTTTTGTTTAGGATTGGACAGTCTCTCCTTTGATGTCCATCCATGCAAAGAAAACAGAATTAAGACCTCCAAGCTCTATAATTTCACATTGCACTATTTTATTCTCCCAGTTTATCTCCACTACCTCAGGAATCTATGTTCCTGTATTGAAATCTACAAGAAATCTTGCATCTAAGTGTGGCAGGGTAGCTCAAGTTTCATCAATTTGTAAAATTTTTCCAAAAGGTTTTATAATATGTGGCAAAAAATTCCAAAATTGCACAGTGACATTTTTTTACTAAAACCTATTTGGGAACTGAACAAAACTGAATTTCTTTATGAATAGTGTCTGGTGCCCAACGAAAGGCTTTAAAAAATGCAGGTCCAATGTTCCAAAATTTTTTATCAACAACCCTCTTTTGCATATTGTGATTCTTAAAAAATATTACAAAAATGCCTGTTTGAATCATTCTACAAAAGGAGAAATGTATTCCTAACTTTTTACCCCAAACTGTTATCAACCAGTTATCAAAAAATTTTCTTGACAACAATTTCTCCAGATTAATGCATGTAAAGAATACCACAACATTTCTAAGTCTAGATTCTTCATTTTTTACCGCTTTAATCATGTCTTCATTAGGGCATAAAGAAAATTTCTTAGGCAGGGCGAGGGACTCACCTTGTCCTTGTTCCACATTCTCACCTCTCGCACCACCTTCCTTGGTGACTGAACTATTGTTTCTAAATGTAGACTCAATCGAAAAGCTTGTATTTTCAAGTGAAGCTTCGGCATCTTCGGCGCTTAGAACTTCTCTAAATGTCTTAGCCTGTTCTTTTTGTTTTCCAATGCTACCATATGAATTACATTCCATTGCATAAGAATTGCTGGCAATAAATTCACACCCGAACTAGTACTTTCTTCTCTAACACCCTCACATTAACACACTTGGGTGACACCAGGGTGATATAATGGAGCGGGTGGGGAAAACCAACACTTGTCTTTTGAAAATTCAAAAATCAATCATGACCACACTATATGTGTAGGAAAAAATCAGGTTAAAAGATCAAGCATTACAATCAAAACCCAATCCTACCACCTTTAAGAAATCTATCTAAATGACACAAATGAAAGTAAATCAAGAGCAATGTCACCTAGATTGTATGATTCCTTGGTTTGTAATGTGGATTGCTACTCAATAGTAAACAACCATAGTTGTCGAAGCTGCCATGATGATAGATGATATGCTCAAAGTGCTCAATAGATGTGATATGCATAAGATGATAATGTAGACACTATAACAATGGTGGTGTCGTGATAGGACTAGTAGGCTTATGGATTGGTATTTGGGTGGATGGCGATGGAGGGTACTCATAGGATACACAATCTAGATTGATATCTCCCTTGTCAAAGGTAATTAAGTTGTGTTGCATAGGATAACTTAGACTCACATGTTCTTGTTGTGAAGGCCAATGATAGTCCTTTGAATGGGTTTGATGGTGAGGTGAAATGATGGGATATGTAGATAAAAAGTCTTGGGGTTGGTATGATGTTGAGATCATTTGATCTTGTTGCCATGGTGGACTTGGGCTCATATGTTCTTATTGTAATGTGTGAGGATATGTTGATGTGGCATTGACATGGAAAGATGTGGGATAAGTTGATGTGGCATTGATTTGACATGTGGATGGATTAGGTTGGTATGACACATAGGGTTGAGGTGACATTGGTTGATAGTAAATGGATAGAGGATGATGTGCTTGTTGGGTTTGACAAGTAGATATAAAGTGTTGGGCTTGGGCTATGAGGTGTTGTATTTGAGGTGATTGGCTTGTTTGAAATTGTTGTTGTTGGATGAAGGCTTGTACGAATGATTCGTTGGTAAAGTGCTTGGAGAAGGTCTTGGAATTGGGGTACTAGGTCTTCTAATGTGGCATAGTGTCACACATGTGTTTGAGGATTAAGAACCTTTTGGACTATGATAATGATATGGAATACATTAGGATAGATAAGATGTGATTAGGATCACATTGATTGGATTAGAAAGAGGATGATTAGGATGAAGGTGACTAGGATGATTTGTCTTGACATGATTGGAATGGAATTTTGGAGTAGATAAACTGGAAAAAGTCTATAGATTGCCAATGGCAATACTGTGTTAACCAAAGGTGAGTCAGGATAGCTCAAAAGTGACCCAGAATAACCCAAAGGTGAATGTATACAGATCAAAAAGACACTTTTTGTTGTTCAAGTGCGACTGGGTATGGCTCAAAGATGACGCTCGATAATTCAAAGGCACCTATGTTATGGTCAAAGATAAATTGAAGCTAACCAAATGTGAGCTTTTGTGATTCAAAGGTGACTGACTATGATTCAAAGGTGACTTGCTGTTGTTCAAAGGCAAATTTTTGTGGCAGTGAATTTTTTTTTGCATTTTTTTAACAAGAGAACAAATAGCAAAAGAAAGACACACACACACAAGACACTCACAAACATGTACAATCTAGGCTAGAAAATGATACTACTTGCTAAATCCCTAATTGGATTTCTCCAAATATAGAGACAAAGTGAACAACTAGAGCTATTGGTGACACTGGCTCCCCCTTACATGGCATGGGCACAGCAACTTCTCTTACCCTTCAGATCATATGAACCAAGGGAATTTATGTCTCTACAATGAATAATACATGTAGGGTGGCTTCGGAGGTTTGACCTCTTGCGTCAACAAGTAAAGGGATTTTGGCCTCTAAAACAAATGGTTTCTAGTGAATATTTGGGGGACTGACACGTTACATGCGTCCAACAAGCCACTTACAGCTTTAACTAGCTCTACTAGGAGACTCACATATGCAAGGTATGCCTCCTTTCAAACTAACACTGTACGGTAAGTGTTAATATTGGTTTGGACTTGGCTTTCACCTTATCTTATTTTATATAGCGGACTAAATGAAAGTACCACTTGAGGTCATTCCCTTGGGGTGAGTACCTTTTTTCCCAGCAAGGCAGGCCTCTCTAAAGGTAATAACAACTTGAGGTCAACTGTCACCATGATGGCATCATGATGATGAGCTAACAAAGGTAGACCAATAATGAAATCCATGGAAATGGTATCCCATTTCCACTTTGGTATCTCGTGCGGGTAAAGTAAGCATGCTGGATGCTGATGCTTGACTTTACCCTCTGGCACTCAAGGCAATGAGAAACAAACTCTACAATATCTCTCCTCATACCTACCCAATGGTATAACTATCTCAAATCTGCATGCATCTTCTTCACCCCTAGATGTGTTGCATAAGGTGCTCGATGAGACTCTGATAAAACCAATGATCTAAGATCACCTACAAGGGGAACATAGATGCACTAGCAATGTCAAAGAAGACCATCTATCTCAAGACTATACCCTACAAACTTGCCCACAAGGGCCCTCTGTGACTGCAACTCCTGTTGAACCTCTAGAAACCACTCATCCTCTGGTAGATGTTGCAAAATATGCCCTCTCAAGTCAAAACTCAAGGTCAAGGTCAGGGTCTCGTGGTGCCTCTAACTCAAGGCATCGGCAACCACGTTCTCCTTCCCTTTGATGTAGTACACATCAAAGTCATACTCACATAAAAACTCCATCCAACACCGTTGACGGGCATTTAGATTCGGCTGCATGAAGATGTACTATAGACTATGATGGTCGGAGTGTAACTCAAAGTGACATCCCAAAAGGAAGTGTCTCTAATGAACAAGGGAATGAACTACCGCTGCTAACTCCAAATCATGTGTTGGGTAGTTCAGCTCATGGGTCTTGAGCTTTCACGATTCATATGTGATCGCCTGACCATCTTGCATCAACACTGCTCCTAAACCCTCTAATGATGCATTTGTACACACCATAAAGTCTGTTGTAGGATCCGGTACTGCTAGAATAGGAGCACTAGTAAGATGCTCCTTGAGGACCCCAAAGGCCCTCTCACACTGCTCTGTCCACATGAAGCTCTTCCCTTTTCACTGAAGGGAAGTGATGGGGTGCACTATCTGGGAGAAACCCTCAACAAACCTGCAGTAATAACCTGCTAACCCCATGAAGCTCTGAACCTCTGTGACATTGGTATGCACTGGCTAATCTCTGATAGCTCTAATCTTTGATGGATCTATGGAGATACCATCACCAGATAGAATATGACCCAAATACTGCACCTCTGTCCTAAAGAAGGCACACTTCTCTAGGTTTCCATAAAGTTGTTGCTCCCTCAAACACTGTAGTACCTAGCGAATGTGTTCCTCGTGCTCCTCCTCAGTCCGTGAGTATATCAATATGTCGTCAAGGAATATGATCATAACTGATCAAGATATGTGCGAAACACTCCATTGATGAGACTCATGAATACTACAGGAGCATTCGTCAACCTGAAGGGCACCACGGTGAACGCATAGTGACCATAACAAGTCTTAAATGCAATCTTATGAATATCCACCTCTATAATGCATAACTAGTGGTATCTAGACTTCAAGTCAATCTTAGAGAACACCCTGGCTCGTTGCATTTGATCAAATAAGTCATCAATCCTAGGCAAAGGATAACGATTCTTCACCATCACCTTATTCAACTGCCTAGAGTCCATGCATAGTTGAAGTGACCCATCCTTCTTCATGAAGATGACTAGTGCACCCCATGGAGAGACACTAGGTCAGATGTACCCCTTTGCTAGCAACTCCTCTAGTTGAAGCTTGAGCTCTGTAAGCTCATGCGTGGTCATCCTGTAGGGTGCATGAGACATTGGCTCGGCACCTAGTACAAGGTCTTTATGAAAATTAACCTCTCTGCAAGGTGGCATCCCTGGAAGCTCAGGAGGAAACACATTAGTGAACTCCCTAAGGATGGGGTAATCATCAAGCATAGCCTCAAGCTCATCCTCCAATTTGTCACTCACTGTGATCGCAAACAACTGACATTCCTTCCGCATACAGAGTTTAAGTTGTTTAACATATATTATATGAACTGATGTGGGCTTCTGAATGCCCACTATCTATGTTGTTGTGCCATGATCATTGAGACATCCTATCACTTTACGGTGACAATCTAGATGGCTCTATGAGCTGCAAGCCAATCCATGCCTAACACCACATCGTAAGATGCTAAGGGTATAACCCTCAGATCCACAACTATCATGAAGACACCAAGTGAAATTGAGCAATGTCAGACCACTGCATCTACGGCCAACTTGGCCCTTGTAGCTAACTCAACCTCCCACCTAATGTCCTGCCTAGAGGCCACCAGCCTGCAACGATCCACTAACAATGGAGAAATAAAGGAGTTTGTGGCTCCTGAGTCAAACAATAAAGTAATGGGTATACCCCCAATAGTACTTGGAGTCTCTATGATAGAGGCCTAAAAGTTAGCCTAGCGGTTATCAACCACTGCAAAGACTCGGTGAGATCGACCCATATTTCCAACTATAGCCTCAGAACCACTAGCTCACTGTCCTCCAGCCATGAAACCCTGTGGGCACTCTCTAGCCAAGTGACCAACACCACCACAAACATAGCAAGGTCCTTACATCTGAACCTATGCTGACTGGGTCCTACTAGACTGCTGCACTCCATGTCAAACTGTACTGCCCTGGGATCCTCTAAAGGACCACCGAGATCAAGCGGGTCCTGCAATTAGTGCCTACTGCCTTTGGTCTCTCTGGGGACCCTACGACTTTTGTCCTTGATTAAAACCACCCTGTCCCCTCTGTTGTGGTCGAGACCTATGCTAGTACTACTGTTGCGGAGGTCTAGGTGGTAAAGATGCTGATCTAAATCCACCCTGATTAGGAGGCTGGGGTCTGCGAAAACCCTGATCCTACTGATGACTACAATCTTGAAACTGCGGACGTGACCCCTGACCCTGTCCATGCACCTCCTCTATGATTAATAACTTCTCGGCAACCTCGCTCATAGTCCATGGATCCACCATGTGAATTGGTCTAGCTATGTGAGGATTCAATCCTCTAATGAAACGACTCATGAGTAGCTTCTCGTCCTGAAGATACTCGACATATCATGATAACTCCACAAACTTGCACTCAGACTGTGCAACTATGGAACCTCTCTGTTGTAGGTCATGGAACTCATCAATACGACATTGTCTATAATGCTCTGATAAGTATCGTGCATTGTAGCACTCTAGTAAAGTGTCCCATGATAGAGTGTCCAAAGAGAGGTGGAGCTTATGCTTCTTTGTGCGCCACCAAGTCACTGTCATATCTCACAAAAGATGTACCGCTACTTGTGCCTTCATGTTGCTCCCATAAGGATGCAACACAAAGCACCTATCAAGGCTGATGAGCCAAGCCTCTGTCTCAGTTCCCTTTGATGTACCCACGAAAGTAGGTGGATTAAATCTAAGCAAATCCTGAATCAGGTCTCCGCGGTCTCAGGGACCTCGAATCGGTGCATCCACCTCGTCTCGTGGTACTAAAGGGTCGGGTGGAATGTGCTCCACACCAATGTTGCATGATCCTCATGGTGTGGTAGACTCCTACTGTGCTCCCGATGAGCTGATGCATCATCATTAGCTACTGTGTCAAGTATGTCCACATGTGGTTCGTCCACAACCGGAGGCAATCATACTAATACTGCTTGAAGAACCTGAAGGATATGGGGCCCTAAGTTAGGTACAGATGGTGGTTCCTGATTAGGATTCTCAGGTTGTGGAACAGCCCCAACCCTAGCTCCCCCAAGCCCATTGATGCGTGGGCGCCCTCTCTTGGTTCTAGGTGGCATCCTACATGAAACATGATGTCTAAAATTAAAACAAACAACACAAATGCGGAAAAAGATAATGTACCCTCAATGCATAGTGTTTAAACATGGGCTTTGATACCAAATATCATGCCCACATTTACGATGTGGTTATGACACAATAACCACATGTCATGACCATAATTGCCATGCGGTCATGACATGAATTATCAAAAAAAAATTCCCCGACACCACAAAACTGCCTTGCGTGTAACATGCACGCTTGGTGACACAAGCTCACAACGCAGCTAACACTACAACCAACATTATTCACAATGCCCGAAGGTGGGGAAGTCAGTCAAGTTTGGGTTAATATGATCTCCAATCGTAACCCTACAATGTTAGCCACTAGGGGATTGATGTTGCGAAAGACAATGTTGAGAGGGTTGAATTCTGACACGGAATTCCACCTTGAATAAACCCTAATGTGGTGGGATGATTTTGACTAAAGTTTGAATTCCAACTAAATCACATTAATCACCTAAGGTAAGAATTATTAACTAAACTTAAGTAAAATTGACCCAAAAATAGCCTAGGGAAAATTCGCTAGCATAACGGTATAAAATGGAATAAGAAACCTCTTATAGTGATTTTGGCAGCATAACGCTATCTCATCAGCTATAGGAGGGCACGATTTTGAATTAAAAGTAAAAACACCTACTTAACCCTTTTCTGATTTAAATAAAATTAAATACATAATTTTCCTTTCCCATCTTTTTCGAATTTGAAATATAAATAAATAAATAACATTTCTACTATATACCTAACCAAAAGAATTTTAAAGCATAACTTTATTAAACACCATTGAAAAAGTAAATCAAATGATGAAAAATATAACTTCCATAAAATCTAGATTAATTTTTCAATGAAGTCTCTATCTAGCAATCTTTCAATTAATATTAAACAATAATCAACAATCCTTCACCATAGTCACAACTCAAACCAAGGGTAAATAATTTAAATTAAAAGAATTAAATATAAAGTGCACACCCATAATTTAAAATAACTAATTAAAAGGGATAAATTAAATATGCTCACAAAAGTCCAAAGAGTCAAACCTTTAAGTGTGGGTGCACACACTAATCAGGATTAAAAGAGAGATTTAACTTAATCCTCCCTAATGAAATTAGGGCACCAAGCCCTAGGTAACCCTCTATAAAAGTCTCCAATCCTTCCCATTAGCTCACAAGCAAGATTCTAATAATTGATTTGTTTAGGTACAGGTTTTCAAAAAAAGATGCAAATGGGAAGGTATCTCACCAAGTGGGAGATATCTTCCCAATGAAGAATGCAAACAAGGAAAATAGTTATTATTAGGTTTTTTTATCAATTTCATCTATAGGTTGCTAATAGTTTAACTCATTTCTTTTCCTCAAATTTGTTATGTCTTCTATGTTTAAATTCTACATGCACAGGTTACCATGGTTAAAGTTTAGATTTAAATATAGCCTTCTAATGGTTGATAGCAAGTTTAAATAGGTTAAAAATTGAGTATTCTAAGCTTGTTAAAAATATTGAGCTCTCTGGTTAAAATATTCACTATTGCTATATATATTTTTCTCTCATTAAAACTAGATTTATAATCATTTCTTTGGTGCAACTAGGAAGGTAAACATTTTATTTTCTTCTATACTAGTTTCCAATGCATTTGATTTTCAATAAAATTTATAAGGAAAAAGATAGAGAGAGATTTTATTCATTATCAACAATGGAAGGAGATAAACTTTTTTTTCATTTAATAACTCAAATACAATGTTTACAAATAAAGATAACATTACAACCAAATATAACTTTCACCCTCCAAACTTGAATAAACTCGTTACAACCCAAGCTAGGTATGAGGCATATTAAAGCCCTCATTTACAAAAATACAAAAGCCATTATTCCATAACTTTCTCCCAAGTCAAACTCCTTCAAGCCTCCAAAAAAACCTACAAGATAAACAAGCAAGGTAACCATACCCAGGGGAAGCTCACCTCCCAACCTAGGCCTAAAATAGGCCACCCCCAAGCTAGGAGGCCATTTAACATACCAAGGATCATTTCACAACATAGATACACTCACACCACACAAATTTACACCCAACCCAAGGTTAAATCACAAAACTAATACATCTTAGGGATGGATTTAAAGAGGGTGAGAGAGTGGACTCACTCAACTCAAGGAGACCCACACTCTTAACATATTTTAATCACTTGGCCTCTTGCCATACTTCACTTAACACCAAGAAACAAGGCACTCTTGCCATAACTACAAAAACTTCTCCAACTCCAAAATAAGTCCCTTGGCCATAAAATGAACACCAAAACCAAGAGGGGAACCGAGGAGGTTATCATCCTCTCTCACCCAACACTAGAGTAAACTCTCTCATAAGGAGAGTCACCCAAAAAACCCATAAAACCCTTGCACATAAAACTCAAAATCTACTTAACCATAAAACATATATACACAAAGCAAAGGTAATAAAACAAGGTTCAAAATAGAGTAATACCTCAAGCCTTCAATAATGGAGTGGATGTTTTTGGTGAAGAGCTTCCACAAGCCTCCCAAAAGTCTCCAAGTCCTCTCTCCCAACACAAATGCAAAATTTTCCAAAGAAAATGAAAAAAAGAACCTTTCTCTCATCAAAATGAGGGAGATATAAAGACAAGGCTCACAAACCCTAATGGATGAGAAGGTGACACTTGTCGCCTTCTCCTCCATCCACATAACCCTTCTCTCAACCCCACATGAATGTGGTGGTGACACTTGTCACCACCCCTTTACAGAAGACTACACATTTCCCCACAAGTGCTCTCACACATGTGTGAGAGCATAGGGGAATGTGAGCACACAAGGGAAGCTTCTTATGAATGGGGAGGTGACACTTGTCACCTCCTCATTCATCTAACCTACACTCTTCCCCACAAGTTTTCTCACACATGTGTGAGAGCATGGAGAAGAGGGTCACACATGGGAGAAGCTTCTAAAGCATGAGAAGCATGGGTAACCTTACCCAAGTGGGTGAGGTTGGGGTTAAGTGGGATGTTGACCTCCCAACCACCCACACACTTCCCAAACTCGTCACTTGATGTTAGGGTCAAGTTTGAGTTACCTCACAAGGTCCAAATCAAGTCTAGATAGGTTAGAAATGGTTCTAGACCCTAGGGGTAAGACCTAGGGTCAAAATTTGACCATTAGGAACCCAAAGAAACACATAAAATCACATAAAAGTGGCCTCAAACATTTAGCACTTTAAATTAATACAAACATCAACAAAACATTTATACAACACTTCAAGAGATAAATTGAAAAGAAGGTAAGAAATTTATAAGTCATAAATCATTTACAACATTTATCACATTCTCAAACACATGTGACCTTAGTTCTACTTAGGACTAGGTCGGCTGAACAAGTAATACACATGGTAGTTGTCCGACCTCCAGATTTCCATGGGTATGGAAGAATAACCTGCACACATCAATAGAACATGATATAATAGCAAAAGCAAATGAAATCATGCATTCCAAACACATGATCACAATATAAAACATAAAGATAATCCACTGATAAAATAATGTCTCACAAAACATCCATTACTCATAATGTAAATCAAAATCACATAGATAAGTGATAACATCCATCTCGACAACTAGCTCATATCAAATAACATCAAATGACATCCTAGCATATAACATCATATCATAAATGAGATAATCTAACATGCCATCTAACCAACCATAATGCATCATCCATCTATCTAATCTAGTAAGAGATAAGGTAACAAGGTCCATGTGTGGGATCAACAGTCCCCAAAATACACAAGACTAAGGTAAATCCATCGAATGAGTATCATAAGAAAAATAAAATAGGTGAGGTAAAAGTAGGCCTCATAGTACACATTTCATCTAATGATGTTTTGATGCCAACCTAATCAGTGTTTTGAAGTGATGCAGAGGATATTTATAGAAGATAAATTTCATTTGTAAAGTAATAAGGGAATGTGAACATTGTGTTAGGTCTCAAAAACACAAGTTTTTACACCTTAAGAGGTTGCCAAGCTCTCTTCATGCTTTTGACTATCAGGCACAAGAATAATACCTTCTTCACTTTAGGTTCTGCTAGACCTAGGTGGGTATACCTTTCACATCTAATGCATATTTTTAATATCCTTCACGGTGACAAATAGGTGTGAAGTAGATTAAAAGATAATTGTTTGTACTCCTAATGTTAAGGTCTTAGATATGAATACTTGAATAAAACTATGTAGAATTTCTAGAATGAATTTGGAATGACCAGTGCCTATCCTATTGGGCTATTGGAGTTAGTGGATGGATTAATGGAAACAAATGTATATGATAGGTGAATTTATCTCCTAGCTTAACTCTAACAATTAGGCACTTGGAATGTTTGCACCTTGTACAAACGTGCAGTTATGTAAGTTACAATACTCTTCTTACTAATCCCAATGTTATTCTTCTAGATTACTATGATATTATGGAAGGATATTTAATTCTTGACTTGAGGGAAACCAATCAGGACAATTATATTTAAAATGTTTTAACTAGTTAAGTCAAATTACTTAAAAGGAATTTAATTCACCCAAGCAGAACCCAACCACAACGTCACACAGTAACAACAAATGTGTTCTAACAAATGTGTATAAATTTGAGTAATAAGGGAAAACCACTTTGGAGACAACACACTAACATGTAATCATGAAAACTAACACAACTTTTGAACACTGGAAATAAATCACCATATGAAAGTATTCTTCTCCAGTATACTTCTTCAGAAAATAAGCATATATGATATAAGTTTTTCAAATGGACAAGAGATGGCAATCTATATTCTTACTTATAAAGTCTTGTTAAAACAAGAGAGAAAGATATCTTACTACTGATGATGATGCTTTAGACCATCATATGTTCATCTTTTATAGCAATAGTTGTGAAGAGGACATATCTCTTCATAGTGTCTTTTGGGAGTTAACAAAATTAACATAACAATAAATAAAGATAATTAACACTAAGCTCTACTGAGCCACAGGTAAATCTGAGCAATATGATCTAAATATTTTTGGCTCAGATGTGTTTCAACATACTCTATGGCTTTCCTCGTGACCACCTCTATCGAAACCATCCTCTCCAAATACTTGTAGGCCTCCCTGGATGCTGAGTCTTTATCTTTGATAGTCTCTAGAGCCTCATGTAATATCACTTGGCATTCTTTAGCCCATTCATCTTTGCTTTTCAACTCTTTCTCATTTCTGAATAATGTAGGTACACCCATCTAGGAAGCATCAGTACACTCTTTTGCCTCATCTTGAAGCCTATCATGATATTTATTATGTTGTCTGATCAAATTGTCGACACTGGAGGTGCCTGCACTGTCAAGGGTATCTCTACTTTGTATCTCATTGAGCTTCTCTTGGAGCCTGCTATTTAATCTCTCATGTTCTTGGATAACTTTATGATTCTTAGAGTAGATATCCCAGAATTTATTCATCCAATGCATCAAATGAGTATGCCTGCTCTCTAGTATTGTAGCAAGTGTGTTAATTTTGACCTGAGCTATCTGATCATTCGATGGTGGTTTAACATTCTGTGAGCTCTCTCCTTGGGTTAATCTCTTAGTTGATCCTCTAAAAGCACCTTTGACTGTATCTTTCAGGAAATCATTTTCCTTTGTCATTCTCTCACAACTCAACTTATACATGTCTCTTTCCTTGATCAACATTTGGATTTGGGCCTTATTCAACTTTTCCACATTAATCCCAATATCAGCAATGACTATGGGATCTATTTCTTCTGCCTTCAATGTCATCACATGCCTGAATGCTTTTTCAATATCAATGACTACAATCTTTTTGTGAGGCGGATACAAAGCCCAGATCATAAGTGAGTTTTCATCATTGTTATATTTTGTTCCAATGTACACTTATGTTACCCCTTCTAGAGTAAGCTTATATTTGTCATCAGTATTATGTAAGAAACTATCAAATACCAATGCAGAATTCATATCCAATCCTGGAAATATCATCACACCAGCGTCTCTTAGTAGCTGTCTACCTTTATCAGGGGTCATAATCCTCATCTCATTATCCACAGTTGTCTTTAGTACACTTAACAATTGTTTTTCATTATCAGGTGTGACATTTTCAACAGATTCCCTAACCTCTTTTCCTTTGTATTTGTACAAAAAGGACTTAAACTCTAGAGAATGAATAAATTGGTCATCAGAAATAAATGAATCATATGCCAATTGTCCGGCATCTGTATCAACTAGTTCTTCAACCTCATGTTCCTTGCTAGGAGACTGGTATTCAATTCTGTGTTTGGTAATTCTATCAGTTTGTACACGGGGTTCATCTTCATCTGAGGATTCTTCACCACCAGAGGACAATAGTTCCACTTCTTGTATTTCCTTCCTCCTCTTATCTATCTCTTTGTTATATTTATCAATAGCTAATTCAACCTTTTCTCCCTCCATATTCCTTATAACATCTTCATGTGGATAAGGTATGTGTGCATACCCACTGAGATTCTACTTCTTCCTTGCATAATCTATATAACCTTCAGGATCAAACCCCTTTCTCTATTCTGTACATTCCATGTTGTAATGTAGAGGTCCTACACATCTTTTGATACTATGGTGAAATCCCCAAAACACAATGTGCTTGGCATAAATGATTATTTGTCGTAGGCACTTAGATTCATTACGTTGGAGTAGTCCATTTGTCTGACAATCTCCAAATATGCTATCCTATCTAGAACAGTCTTAGGTAACAAAAAAGGTGTGTCCTCAAAATCATAGACTCTAATCATGGTACAGTCAAGGAAACAATACCAGTCTCCCTAGTTGTGTGTCACAGTTGGAGGCCCATTGAAGTCTTTTGGCCTCAGGAATCTCTTAATTTCATCAGACAAAGAATAATCACATGGGTGGCTAAAGAATCTGTACAAACTCTTTACAAAATGCTCCTCAAAGTAAACATAATTGGAATTAGCAAATCTGTTATCCCACACACTAGTCCATAATTGCATAGGTAATGACTGTCCTTTCTTGTCCAATTGTGTAATCCTCAACTCTTTTGGCCACATCCCAATTTCCTAACCATAATATAGTATCATGTGCATAAGCAATGACTAATGCTTGAAGTGCAGTATGGGAGAGTTGTTTTTAATAGCCATTAACCCAGAGTCAATTTTCTTGAAGACATATGTAGCATAGTCAAAAGGCCTGGCATTATGACATTGTACATCAGCTGCTATCACCATTGGTCCAATTGTCATGAATTCAGAAACTTCTAATCCTAAGACCTGGCGAATCGAATAATAGGTGTACTTCATATATGGTTCAAACAAATCAACGTGAATTGGAGGCCCATCATTGTCCTCAAGGGGCACTGTGCTTCCTTCTAACCTAGGCCTGTGAAGTGGCAGTCTCCACCCTTTGTAGGTGGTATCCATCCTCCAATACTCCTTTTCCAAGTTGGGTCATCCCACAATAATGGGTTACACTTTTTGGCCAAACTTGACATTGAAATCAATATTTTGAACTAAATCTTCACGTTCTGACACATATAGCCGCTAAACCATTAGGAATTTGAAGATGATGTGAACTAGTGATTTGTGAGATTTTGTTTGTAGATTCTAAATATATATTTTTTAAAAAATTGGAGTTAAATTGTAAAAATTTTTGCATCTCCTTTGATAACTAGTTTTTAATAGTAAACATCAATTTTTAAAAGTGATGTGTATTCCGTAGCACATAAATTTTTTTTCTTCAAAGGATAAAATTCTGATTCTTTTTAATTTAGATTGGTAACACTGATATATAGTGTATGCATTTGGTTTTATAATGGTTTATTGAACATATATTTTTTAATTAATTTTTGAAGTCAAACCAATTATAATTTAGACATAGGCGTATTCCGTAACACAGAACGTTTTCTATATGTATCAAAATTCAATTTTTTTTCTTTTGTTAAAACAAGGACATCAATAGCTAGTGCATAGATATTTTTTAGAATTTTTTCTTAGTAATTTACTAATTTTCCATGTGTGTAGAATAGAGAACTTGATGTTTGGTGAAAAACATATATTCACAACAAATAAAAAAATAAATATAATAATCAAATTGAATATATTTAAAATTATATTTTTTGGGAAGCTTATAATAAGGGTTACATACTTACAAAGAATAAATTTTAAATGAATTCATTTGATCCCTCAAAAGATAAATTAAAAGTGGTTTTTTATCAGCATTTTGATAGGTGTAGAGGAGACTCCATTATAGGTATGGTTTAAAAATAGCGGGGTTCTATCCAAGGGGGATTGAATCTAAGGGGGTTTGATCAAACCCTCTTCAATTAAAATCCTTTAAATGGAACCTTTCAAGGCTTAAATCATTATATTTTCTAAAAATATGTGATTTCAACAAAAATCAAGATGTCCCAGAAAGTGTAACCTGTTATATTATGGGTTCATTAAACAAGTCGTCTAAATTAAATACTTCACATATTGCATTTTTTGACAAATGTATAAAAGTCTCACCCTACGGGTTGCATATCACCTTAAGATTCTGATTGTAATGGGTGGCCAAGAGTTTCAGGAGATCTATGTTTACAAATAGATCTGGCACAACCATTTTCCCTAAATTGAAGTTCTAAGGGTTGTAGGCAGGTGCACTCCTAATTCTTCTATTGTAATGAAACTTAAATAATTCATACCCACGGATGGGTGTCCATATATTACCAATGTGTTTACATTTATCTTCTAATTTCTCTATATCAGCCGTAAGCTGTGTGGACCTTCTGGCCTTAGGACCTAAACCGGGTAATTGATCTATGAGGTCCTGATTTAGTTTTTGCTCTTTCACGTTCTCTTCTTGTCCCTTCTCATTTTTATGTTTCTTAGTTTTACTTGTTTCCCCTTGTTTTCTAGCCTTCGTTTTTATGGGTGTCTCCATTCTAACCCTACCCGAAATAACAGAGACGAACTTCAATTTATCAACCGCAGAGGAGTTTATGTGTTTACCTATGGTTGCAGAGATTGTTGAATCCTTTCGTGCTTTGTTTTATCCCCGTGCTTTCGCCATGCCTCCAAAAAATCTCCTCTAGTTTTAATTGCTCTGATTTGGAATGTTTTTACAGGGGATTTTATTCAAGTGTCATTAATGTCTTCTCCTATGAATTAATGTGGCAAGTTTTTCAAAATTTGAAATGTCAAATTGATACAACGTTCATTGTCGGTGAGACTTCCCAAACTTTATGCTGATCTGTAAGCTTCATCTGGTGCCATTTTACTTATATGTTTCATAACTCAATCACTGTGACCAACCAGATGTCCTTTCAATATAGTATATCACTATCGGGAAGACCCTTTAATCCTCCTACCAATAAACTTAACCTTTTTTCCTTTGATTTCTAATGCTTTGGGAAGACATTATAAGGTTTACCCGACGTAGGAGTGAGTGTTTGCATTGTCATCGGCTTGACTAGAACCCTATCATGTGGTTCTGACATTTTGAGTTTCTCTAATAGGATCATTGCATTTACCTTATTGGAATGAAAGTGTGTGTCTCTCACCAAAAACCATTCATCGCCATGACTAATGAACTCGGTGGGACATAAGGACTTTACTCCGATCTGTCTGCTTATACCGATGAGTTCCATTTGTTGTTTTATACATCGGTACAAATCTCTCTAAAGGTTCTTTATGATCGCTGTGACTTACAAAGTTAGCAAGACTTAAACCTTGTGCTCCAACAACGCTAGTCTTCCCAATATACATAATTTTCAATTATCATTTTGTTCTTCAGTAAGATTTTTGCCAAAAATGTTTCCTTGGCTTTCACCATCAGAGTGATTTATGCTATCGAAGAGATTTCTATGGTCTTTCCTAATCATATACTTCTTCTCGATGCAATTATATTTTACTTCATCGATGAGACTAGGTGCTTATCCCTCTAAAAAAATCTATCGGTATGACCTCTGCTATTGGTATATTTTGGAAATTTCATTCCTACCTCTTCTTTTGTCGATACTTCAACTTGTGTTGTTTTTGAATTCTCATTGGTGAGACTTCATTTGTCTCTTCCCAATTATGGAAAAAATGTGTTTTGTATAGACATATGGTTCATGGATCAGGGAAATATGACTAGGGTCTTGCCGAAATTGATTAATCTGAGGTTTTTATCTACCATAATGAAGGAATTGGGATTATTGGTTAATAGAGGTCACAATATGGATCTTGTCACACAAATTGTGGCAATTTATTTTGATGATAGAGTTACATAGTGGCTATATAAACTAATGGAAGCTAGAAAATGTGAAATTTTTTGTAGTCCCAACACATTGCAGAGTAGAGGGCAAGATATGAAGTGTTCAAAATCAGTTTGAGGATATGTGTTGAGCAAGAAAGGCATACTACATTATCAGCATAAGTCAGATATGTTCTTTATAGCAGTCCATACATTTGTACTACCTTTGTAAAACCTATTGTAGTGAGTAAATATTTAGGGAGTAGTATCTTCCTTGGGTGGTAGCCCTAAATCAAAGTTGTAATATAGGGAGTAGTAGCTTCCTTAGGTTGAATCCTTAAAACAAAGTTGTAACATTTTTGCAGTGAACATATTATATTGTGAGCTAACACTCACTGTGGTTTTTCCCTGTCTTAGGGTTTTCCACGTAAAAATACTGGTGTTATGTGTTGATTCTTGTGTTGCATGATTTCCTTTCTATTCTACATGTTATTCAATTTTATTTGTTGATATTGTTGGTAGATGATCAGTGCTCCCCATGGAATTCGTGACATGGACTAACCGCCTCCAATGGATTCATTAACTCTAGTGTTTGTATCAGAAATTGGCAGGTCGACCTTTTGGTTTAATGGTAACCGTGGGCCAACAATTGGTATCAGAGTGAAAAGTCATGGGTTTGAATCCCCATGGGTAACGCTGGGAGGAGTTTGTTGGTAGATGGTCAGTGCTCCCCGTAGGATTCATGACATGGACTTACCGCCTCCCATGGATTCATTAACTCTGGCACTTGTATTAGAAATTGATAGGTCAAACTTTTGGTTTAACGTCAATCGTGGGCCAACAGATATTTGGTTAAGTTTTAGTATGTGCTAATTTACCCCCCTCTTAGCACCTCATTATGTTCAACAAAAATCACTATACATAGCGGTAAAGGTTTCCACATGGTTGTTAGGGTCTCCCTTCCAATTATATTTCTCAAAGCAATGGGTCTCAAACTTCTCAGGCATAGGAGTTTTAAGATGGAATAGGACAAAGGGCTACAGATAAAATGTGTTCTCATATTAGGCTTTAGTGGACTATTACTTGTTAGCCAATTGTTGTTGGATGGAAGTCATATTTTTCAACAATTGGTTTATGACAGGGTTGTTGAATTAATGTCATTGATGTCAAAGGAAAGTGTTCAAGTGCTGTCATTGATGAGTCTAAGGCCAAAATGTTAATCATACTAAGTGATTGAGGTCGACTTACTTGTATTCTAGAGTTTGTTAGAGTTTAAAGTTTCAGCCTTGTTGGTTCCCAAGCCTGCACACATCAAACTCTAAAGATTTGCCACTTCTTATGCTCCAGTTCAATGGAAGACCTGGCCAACAGAGTGGGAGATCGTCTCTTATCTCCCCTTCACTTCAGGTTCTGCCACACCTAGGGGGTATCCCTCATTCACAATCAATAAATATAGCTTTTCATTACTAGGCAGAATGTTCTCATGTATGCACCAAGATTTATGAGATTAACCCCAGACTGGCAATATTCTTGAATTATCTAACTAGTTAAATCTGAGAACATGCATCACCTAAACCTAAAACAAAACAAAATATAAAATGGTTTGCTTCAAATGATTTATCATTAAATTTGATTTTCTTCTAGACCTTTGGGTAAATAAATCCTAGACCGGTGCTTTGTCAAGGGAAATAGAGTCAAAGGGCTACAATGCAAATGTTTCCTTTCTAACATCTAAAACTTCATATTTAGAGGGTTGAAACCATCATCACTGTCTTACACTAATAACCTAGGAAAGAGTATCACCTATGACTCTTCTTCAATGATCCTTTAATACAAAATATTTTCCCCTATATATGATTTAAAGCAGTTTTAATCCATTCCTTGAACAGATGCAACAAATCAAATATATAACATAGCAAATGTATGCAGACAAGCTCAGAAACCCTTGGTAACTTTGCTTGAAAAGAAAACATTCATACTCAAGGAGACAATTACAGATAACACACACAAAAGTGTTTTTCATATATTGCAATATGAATAGAAAACTATCATACAAGAATTTATTCACCTACAGCAGTATTCTCCTCTGAAGTCTAGACTCAACAACCTTCTACCAAAATCTACTTCCCAAATATATGGATAGCTTGTATCCAAAGCCTAGAATAATCCCCACAAAATGGAACATGCTCTCTTATAGAAACAAGAGCATGTTACCCTAAAATTAATTACATCTTGGCAGTTAGGTGAACTTCCACATTGCATGCTACTACCAATGAGCCTCAGGAAATTAAAAATTCACAAAAATGAGGAGAAGACAAAATAAAATAAAATATGGAGCTAAATGACATTAATGTGCTTTTCCCCTTTTCCTTTGTTCACATTTTAATTTGTCGTTGCCGAACATCAACTCTACTTCAAATTTCCGCCTTGTCGCACCGTCGCACAACATATTCGAAGGCCTAGAAACTTCCCCGTGATGCTACAAAATGAGGCTATGGGGCCTCTTCTCTAGCTTCTCGATTGCATCCAACATTAAAGAACATAGAGAGATCATTGCAGTAGTTTCTCAAACCCATTTTTGCCCAATCCATTCATTTTTGGGTCATTTTTCTCTAATGCAAGGGCATTTTGATGGCTATAGGCATCCAAAATTCATCACAAACATGTCTAAAACCTATGCCCAAGAAATTGGAATGGCCAAGGGATGAATTTAAACCATGAATCAGTATTTTAAAGCTCCAAAACACCACCAAAATCTGCCTAGAAGACAAAAACGTGAAAAGCATTCAACCAAAAATGCCTTTGCTCAAATCCTGCCTCAGAAGACTTCATAAATGCCTGCAAGGAGAAGGAAATGCCTTAGTCTTCATTGCAGAGGAGACTGTGGGCCCAAAACTGCCCTAGGATAAAGATTTCACACCATCGCATGGGAGAGGAAGTGCAGGCAAAGCACCCGTGCGATTGTGCGAAATGCCATTGTTTCAACTTTATTTATTTTGCCCTTCATTTTATAATGTATAAACATTAAAATAATGTTTATATTAAGACTTTTATCATCCTATTTTGCTAATTAAAATTTGTGAGTATTTTCTTTTTTAAAAAATTGTATTTGGCAACTTAGGAAAATAACAACCAACCAATTTCTCTTCCTGGGCAAACATCACCTATTTACTGCAAGCACATGGGATATCCAGAAGCCGCAAAAAATTGCATAGAGCCATTATTAATTATTTAGAGCAAACCCATTTCCTCAAAATTTGTATTGCCAAAAGATTTTAGGGAAATCCTTTGTAAACTGGCCTATTGGATGCCTCCGCCGCAACTGGAATGCATTAAAATAATGCATCATATGGTCTCCAATTTTGATAAAACTAGAACCGGAGAAGTTTTAGACCAAAGTGAGAAATGAGTTGCCCTCAAAATTGTGAGATTTGAAATTTTCCGGAACACCAAATCTAGCCCAGTCACTATTAGAAAAGCATTAAATAGCCCATCAAAACTCATCCTGGGAGCACGAAACTAAGCAGGAATGTTACCGTATGTGAAAAAACACTTCCTACCATATGGATTTGTAAGATAACCTCTTAGCTACAAGATTTTAATCAGCAAAGGCGAGCTCTGGGGTAGATTGAGTAGCATGTCAACCTAGCCTCTGTTGTCACATCGATAAGAGATAGGCACTTCAAATTTTCAAAATTTGAGGGTGCCAATAGTGGCTCTTGCTCAGGGATGCATGCCTCTTGCAAACATGGTGAGATTCCAGTTATCTCTGGGATGTAGACCAGGTGCCTACTCCATTGGGCTGCTGAGTAAATGCTCTAGCTTGCATTAAAAATCATACCTTCAATTTTATTTGATGGCCTCAGGCCCCCAAAAATGAAGAATCAAAACCCTCCCCTATCAAATACCTAATTTTCATTTGACTGCATCGGGTCAAATATGAAAATAATAACATAAAATGCCCACAAACCAACCCCGACACTGACATGTTTAACCATATCACTGAGCCTGCCACTATCAACATTAACTATGTCAATCTAAACATTGCATACTAACTGAAATCCACAATCATTTTGACATTTTACCATATCCAGCTCACTGTCACATTCCACTAAATGCTCATCCAACTAAACTAAAAATTGAAAACACTCATAGTCCCTTTGACATTTGGCATCATAAATCTTGAAAACATATTCAGTTTGCATATCAAACGTGAAAATTTCATAAAGAATTTGTTCAAAAGTCTCATCAAGAAGTATATGCCTTGACTCATTAAAGCCAAATTACAGCTCGAAGTGAAAAATTAAACTGAATGGAAGGCTCATGTAAAAACTTGGGGTCATCCTTTGAAATCTGTCCCATGCCAAACAAGCACTCACTTTGTGTGATAAAAAAAAATTGTTCATACATAGGCATATGCTCAAATTGACTGGTATTATATTGACATTCATACTCACTTGAGCCCTGCAAATCAGTCATACTATTACATGCCCCAATGGTTTGGAAATAAGATTTGTCAAAATCCATAGTATCCTTGTCATTATTCAAATAAGGGTTATCACCAGAAACATCATTCTTATCAACATCCCATGTATGCTCAAGAGTAAGCAATTCTTCATAAGCATTATTATCCTATAAATTATCTTGTTCATTTGTGGATGGGGAAACAAATGGACATGTGTCATACTCAGTACCCAAAAGAACATCATCATTGTTGAAGTTTAAGTGAGCAGGGAGCAGAAGCTCATGACCATCTTCATGTACACACCTCTGATATTCCATGGTCAACAAACCTGAAATTCAGTCATTGTTGATTGAACATGTATGTTCCTTTACATCTTCTAATGCTTCTTCCTCTTGATCCCCATAAGAGCTGCAAGCACTACTTATTTGCAAATCAAAATCCACATGGTTGTCATTTCTATAATTAAAATCTGGATATTCAATGGATTCATCATAGCATGTTTCTTGTTCACCAACAAGCAAGCATGTGTCTTCATCAAATTTTACACTATTGCACCCCTCATTGAATGAAAACATGTCCATCTCTACAAAGAAACAAGCATATTCTATCTCATCATTAATTTCATAAGCTAGTGACTTCACATATAGATATGAATCAACACATTTTCCAGTGTTATGCACATCAACATCCTCATAGAAGCATTTATAATCCACAGAAAAATAATCAAGCTCGTTGTCATCCTAATCCTCATCACAAGAAAATTCATCACTGCATAAACTGTGCTCAGAATCTTCAGAAGGAATGCTTAAAATTTCATCTTCAAATTCATGATCACTGATATATTGGTCTGCATATATGTTGCTTGTGTGTTGATTACATTCATTATCCTCATTTACATAAGATAAATCTTGATTTTCTGATATACTCTTCTCAATTATGTGCATCATGATCTAATTTTTCTCAATAGGATAGCTACTATCTACATTTCGAGACACCACACCTCTTGTATAATCACATTGGGCCGATGTATAAACTAGGACAACAAGGGTGTAAGTGCTTTGACATCCATTTTTAATACTGGAATTGCACCTTTCATCAACATTGGGAGCCTTAGGGCAGCAAAAACTTGTAGATAAGTAGCTCTTGAACATTCCATATTTCTAGTTGTTTTCAATTTCCATGGCAATCTGATATGCCTGATGAAGTGTTACAGGCTCCTTATCCCTTAAGAGGTAACTCATTTCTTCATCAAATGCACCTAGGTATACAAATAGGCATAATGAATCATTTGGTCTTATACTTTCCAGAATATCCTTCATTACTTTTGAAAATATGAGGTTGAATGCAAGAACCAATTCATCTTCCCCTCTCTGGATGCCCATAAATTTTTTTATCATTGAACTTGGGTCAATTCTCTCACCAAACTGCTCCATGAACACTGCTTTGAACTCCTCCCAAGAACAAATAGAGCATGCTAGTAAATAAGAGAACCAATCTCTTGCATCTCCTTTTAGAGTCTGAATAAATAGTTTCATGACAACATCCTAAAAATCAAGTTCATAGTCTCCCATTACATCAACAAACTTTTGCAGATGCCTACTTGCTGATTCAGACTTACCACCACTGAACTTTGGTAGATGATTCCTAACTATATCAGAAATAGGGTTCAGATAATTTTGGATACCATTGAAATCCAAAGCTCTATATCTTTCAATAGAGAAGACCCTTTTTTGAGGGTATGATTTTTGTTGTGATGCATAGTGCATTTTGACATACAAATGTGTAGAAAGACAAAAAGAATAACAACCCACATTCAAATATGTCTTCACCAACAACCCATTTCCTTCACAACAACTTTACCCCAGTTCTACCTCTTGAAAAAACCCTAAATCTCCAATAAAATCCTTAACTCACCATCGTAGAAATTCATTTAAGCACGAGAACAATATTCTGTAGAAAGCAGTCACAAATAGATTCTACCCATCTAATTTATCTTTCCTTGGAGATGAAACTAGAGTTAAGGACCAAATACCTAGAAATTATTGCAAACCTCATGATTAGAAACTTTGTAGATTCATGCAATCAACTTGCATAAATAGAAACAATTCTTCAACAATTAATCAAGTTGATTTGCAGAGTCACCACCTCTTCAAAGAGGATAAAATCTCCAAGCAACTGAAAGCTCCTAAAAGATCAAATACTTTTATGTGTTCATTCCACTAGTAGAGCACCATCATTCGCACAAAATATCCAAATATGTTGCAATAATTTCACTTAAAAGTTGGGTTTTCCAGTCTTGAAGTCACTTGACTCTTTCCAAATAGATATGCATCTAATTGATCCTCAGCAGAGTCGCTAGTTCTATTGGTTCCCAAGCCTGCACACATCAAACTCTAAAGATTTGCCACTTCTTATGCTCTGGTTCAATGGAAGACCTGCCCAACAGAGTGGGAGATTGTCTCTTATTTCCCCTTCACTTTAGGCTCTGCCGCACCTAGGGGGTATCCCTCATTCACAATCAATAAATATAGCTTTTCATTACCAGGCAGAATGTTCTCATGTATGTACCAAGATTTATAAGATTAACTCCAAACTGGCAATATTCTTGGATTATCTGAGAACATGCAACACCTAAACCTAAACAAAAAAATATATAAAATGGTTTGCTTCAAATGATTTATCATTAAATTTGGTTTTCTTCTGGACCTTTGGGCAAATAAATCCTAGACTGGTGCTTTGTCAAGGGCAACAAAGTTAAAGGGCTACAATGCAAATGTTTCCTTTCTGACATCTAAAAATTTATATTCAGAGGGTTGAAACCATCATCATTTCCTTATAGTAATAACTCAGGAAAGAGTATCACCTATGCCTCTTCTTCAATGATCCTTTAATACAAAATATTTTCCCCTATATCTAATTTAAAGCAATTTTAATCCATTCCTTGAACAGATGCAACAAATCAAATATATAACATAGCAAATGTATGCAGACAAGCTCAGAAACCCTTGGTAACTTTACTTGAAAAGAAAACATTCATACTCAAGGAGACAGTCACAAACAACACAAACAGAAGTGTTTTTCATAAATTGCAATCTGAATAGAAAACTGTCATATAGGAATTTATTCACCTACAACAACATTCTCCTCTGAAGTCTAGACTCCACAACCTTCTACAAAAATCTACTTCCCAAATATGTGGATAGCTTGTATCCAAAGCCCAGAATAATCCCCACAAAATGGAATAGCATGCTCTCTTATAGAAACAAGAGCATGTTGCCCTAAAAATTAATTACATCCTAGCAATTAGGTGAACTTCCACATTGCAAGCTACTGCCAATGAGCCTCGGGAAATTAAAAATTCACAAAAATGAGGAGAAGAGAAAATAAAATAAAATATGGATCTAAATGACATTAATGTGATTTTCCCCTTTTACTTTGTCCACATTTTAATTTGTTGTTACTGGACATCAACTCCGCTTCAAATCTTCACCTTGTCGTACCATCGCACAACATATTTGAAGGCCTGGAAAATTCCCCATGATGCTGCAAAATGACTCTATGGGGCCTCTTCTCCATCTTCTTGATTGCATCCAACATTAAAGAACATAGAGAGATCATTGCAACAGTTTCTCAAACCCATTTTTGCCCAATCCATTCATTTCTAGTTCGTTTTTCTCTAATGCAGGGGCATTTTGATGGCTACAGGCATCTGAAATTCATCACAAACATGTCTAAAACGTCTACCCAAGCAATAGGAATGGCCAAAGGATGAATTTAAACCATGAATCAGCATTTTAAAGCTCTGAAACACCCCCAAAATCTGCCAAGAAGACAAAAAACGTGAAAAACATTCAACCAGAAATGCCTCTGCTGAAATCCTACCCTAGAAGACTTCATAAATGCCTACAAGGAGAAGGAAATGCCTTAGTCTTCTCTGCAGAGGAGACTGCGGGCCCAAAACTACCCTAAGATAGTGATTTTGCACCATCGCATGGTAGAGGGAGTGTAAGCAAAGCACCCGTGCAATGGTGTGAAATGCCATTGTTTTAATTTTATTTCCTTTTCCCTTCATTTTATAATGCATATACATTAAAATAATGTTTATATTAAGACTTTTATCATCCTATTTTGCCAATTAAAAATTGTGAGTATTTTCTTTTTTTTTTAAATTGCATTTGGCAACTTAGGAAAATGACAACCGACCAATTTCTCTTCCCAGGCAAATGTCGCCTATTTACTGCGGGCATATGGGATCTATGGAAGCCACGAAAATTTTCATAGAGCCATTATTAATTATTTAGAGCAAACCCATTTCCTCAAAATTTGCATCGCTGAAAGATTTTAGGGACTTCCTTTGTAAACTAGCTTGCCGGATGCCTCTACCACAACTGGAATGCATTAAAATAATGCATCTTATTGTCTCTAATTTTGATAAAACTAGAACTAAAGAAGTTTTAGACCAAAGCAAGAAATGGGTCACCCTCAAAATTGTGAGATTTGAAATTTCCCAGAGCACCAAATCCAGCCCAATCACAATCAGAAAAGCATTGAATAGCCCATCAAAACTCAACCTGGGAGCACGAAACTGAGCAGACATGTTGCCATATGTGCCAAAAAACTTCTTACCATATGGATTTGCAAGATAACCTCTGAGCTGCAAGATTTTAATTAGTGAAGGTGGTCTTCGAAGTAGATTGAGCAGCGTGTTGACCTAGCCTATGTCGACATATCGATAAGAGAGACAATTCAAATTTACAAAATTTGAGGGTGCCAATAGGCCTTACTCTTTCTCCCTATCAAGGAAAGAAGGCCTGATAAGGATGGGATGGCTTGATCGCAATGCTCTGATTTATTCTAAGGCAATCGGAGTTTGAAGTTTTGGCCTTACTCCTTCCTGTTGAGGAAAGAAGGAATAATCTCTGATGTCTGAAGCCCAATAATTTTGGCCAAGGGGAAAAGTTGTACATGTGGCATCATTCTGCGGTTCCACTAGAATGTTTTGTCCATTGTATTTTCTCTCCGCAGAATGGAAGAAATCAAAGTTTCTTTTTGTTTCATTCCTAAATGGAAGGCAAAAGAAAAGAAGTCTAAAGTCTGATAAGGAAGGCAAAAGAGAAGAAGTTCGAAGCCCAATAATATTGCCCAAGGGGAAAAGTTGTACACGTGGTATCATTCTGTGGTTCTACCAGAATGTTTTGTCTGTTTGTAATGTGTTTCCGTGGAATGGTGGAAAATGAAGTTTCTTTTTGTTTCATTCCTAAATGGAAGGCAAAAGAAAAGAAGTTTGAAGTTCGATAAGGAAGGAAAAAGAGAAGTCTGAAGCTCGTTAATATTGCCCAAGGGGAAAAGTTGTACATGTGGCATCATTCTGTGGTTCCACTAGAAGGTTTTGTCTGTTTGTAATGTGTTTCTGTAGAATGGTGGAAAATGGAGTTTCTCTTTATTTCATTAAAATATGAAAGGCATAAGAGAAGAAGTCTGAAGCCTGATAAAGAAGGCAAAAGAGAAGAAGTTTGAAGTTCTCTAAAGAAGGCGAAAGACCAAAAGTCTGATGCCTAATCAAGAAGAAGAAAAATAAGAAGCCCGATGCTCGATAGAGTTACAAAGGAAGGATATAACAGGATCAAAGGTAAGCTTATAATGCTTCCATGAAGAAAGGTGGTAGCTCAGAAGCCCAATCTCCGAATGTCAACGAATTTCAATTTGTGTAAAATGAGAAGTTTCAAAGCATGTTTCTCAAGATTCAAATCTCTAAGTGCAATCTATTTAGTTGAGAAAATGACTAGATCAGTTGAAGTTTTATTGGATAGCTACTGTTAGGTGATTAACGTCTTTCTGTTTTTCCCCAGCATGTTACGGTTTTGCAACTTCTTTGTTTCAGACATTCTTCTATTGGTAATTTAGTTTCTTCTCATCAAAGGTTTGTTAAGGATTTGTTGAGAGCTTCTTCTCATCAAAGTGTTTTTCAGAATTCGTTAAGAAATTTCTTCTCACCATAGAGTTTGTTGAGAATCCATTAAGCAATTTCTTCTCATGCAATTGTTAAATAGAGCGTGTTGTGCTGCTTTGTTGTGAAGAGTTCTCTGTGCATATGACAGACAATGATGTTAATGAGAATAATGTAGGTAAACACGCTTTGAGTGTGTATTTTAGAAGAGTGTGTTAGTGAGAACACAGAGAGTTTGGGGGTGTTGCATAAGAGAAGTCTATGTATGAATTGAATAGGTGCATCTAAGGTTTGTAAAGAACCAAATGTCTGCATATTTGAATTTGTAAAGTTTTAGAGGTTGGAGCCTCTGGTGGACTAAGTTGGTGCTTAGTTCAGGGGATTCTAGTCTCCTTAGAGTTAGAGCTCTTAAATAAGAGGTTCAATGACTCCTTAGGGTGGATGCCCTTAAAACATTGTAATCAATGGTTTATTCTGTGAGGCTAGATTAGGAAGATAGATCCTAGCAACATTTTTCTCACCATGGTTTTTCCCATCTTTGGGTTTTCCATGTATATCTGGTGTTCATGTCTGTATGATCTCTTATTGTTCCTTCTTAAGTACTAAAAGTTATTGTGGGTTTGCTTTCTAGAGATTAGAAGTTTTTAAGTATTTTTGATCTATTGTTTCACCCCCCTCTCAGTAGATTATGTGTGTTGTAACAATTGGTATTAGAGCCTTGGTTCCTTGAAGAAGCTTAATAGCTAAAGGTTGATCTGGGAGATCGAACACATGGCTAGTAAAGAAGGATCTCACTCAAACAAAGCACCATTGTTTGATGGAATGAATTATGTGTTCTAGAGTATAAGGATGGAGAATTACCTTATTTCAATAGGTATGATGTATGTCAATCTATACTAGATGGTTATACCGCTCCTTAAACTCCTCCAACAGATTAGGTGGGTAAGAAGGAATGTAAGAATAATGCTAAGGCCAAGAATGCAATTCAATGTGGTTTAGCCAACTCTGAATTTGTCAAAGTAATGCAATGCAAGTCTACCAAAGAAATCTGGGTGAAGCTTCAGAGAATATATGAAGGAGATACAAAGGTGAAACAAGCCAAGCTGCAGAAATTTAAAGGAAGATTTGAAAGCTTGAAAATGAGAGAGGAAGAAAAGATTGTTGATTACCTGCTCAGAGTTGATGAAGTTGTGAATGTTATGATAGGATTAGATGAAGAAGTAAAAGAGCAAGTGATTGTTCATAAGATACTTAGATCTCTACCTTCCAAGTATGATGCTAAAGTCTCTACTATAGAAGAAGTAAAAGAACTTGATAAGATAACTGTCGATGAGCTACATGGTATTTTTACTGCCTATGAAATGAGGCCAACTGGTACTAAGATATCTAAGAGAGAAGCTACATTTAAGGCATCAATGAAAGAAAAGAATGAAGAGCCCGAATCTGAGACATATGTGGAAGAGGCCAATTTTGTAAGAAGACTGAGGAGAGGATCTAGGAAGTATAGAGGTAAGTTACCTTTCAAATGTTTTAACTGTGGAAAGGTTGGTCACTTTGCTGCTAAATGTCCATCTGTAGGAAAAGATAAAAGTGATGAATATGATAGCAAGAAAAGTAACACAAAATTCTATCCAAAGAAGAACTTTCAGAAGAACTATCAGAATAATTTTCAAAAGAACAAAAAGAGGCTTTACATAAAAGGTGACAATGATTCCTCTAAAGAAAACCCCATTTTAGAAGACAACAATGAAGGTAGTTCTGAGGCTGAAGAAAATAAATTCTTGTTTATGACAGTGGAGTCTACTATTAAAGATCAGACCATTACCAATCTGGGTGATAGGAAGAAGGTGAGGTAGACTTGGAAGGAGAGCTAGTATGTGCTTTACAAGAATTGAGAAACTTAGGAATAAAAACTCAAAACTAAAGCTGCAAATTCAAGAAGATATGGTGTCTGAGAAACTTGTAGAATTAGAAGGGTTGATTGTTGATTTGAAAACACAAGTGGAAGAAGCCAAAATAATAGAAGAAGTTACTAAATATGAATTGAAAGTTAAATCAAAAGACTATCTGAAGCTGGAATCTGAAGTGGTATCTCTGAGAAAAGAATTAGAAAAGGCTAAGGATAAGATTGGCCTAAGTCTGAAATTTGATAAGAGCAGTAGCATGCTTGATAAGATGATCAACAATCAGAGATTTCCAAAGAGCATGGATGGCCTAGTATTTGAAGAAGGTTAGCATTCAAAGTCCAGCAATCCTCCTAAAAGGACTAAAGAGAAGAGACAAAAGAAGGAAGATGATGGCTTCCCAAAAGTAAAAGCTCTGAAGGAGAAAGGATTCAAAGGCCCTCCTTTTGCAAGATATTCTAGAATTATTAGGTTTCCTCAATCCTTTTATGGCTATTGTTATTCATGTAATCAATATGGTCATAGTGTTGTTAGTTGTAGAATTATTCCTAGGAGAAGAACTAATTTTACTAGCAAATATTCTTTTGCATGTTAAGAGATTTTAGAGTAGTTTGTTACAAATGCTATAACTATGGTCATATTGCAAAATATTGTAGAACAAATTTTGTAAAATTTAACAAATTAGAAAGAAAGGAGAATGTTCCTCCTAAGAAGGATAATGTATTAGACTCTCCTATCAATAAGGAGATGGCAACTAAGAAAGTCTCAGAGAAGAAGGATGATCAAAAGAAAGAAGCATCTCTGATAGTACAGATGACATTTCATGCCAAGAGACAGAACCCATGGGTGATAGATAGTGGTTGTTCCAGTCACATGACCGGAGATAAAAGTAAGTTTACAAGTCTGCAAGAATTGAATGGAGGCTCAATTAAGTTTGGTGACAACACATCTAAGAAGATATGTGTCCCAATCTTTTGTGCCACAACCAACTTTCACCAATCTATTGCATCAAGCAAGTTTTAACTTGAATCTCCTTGAAATTTTAAAGATTATTTTCTATTCTACTTGCTTCAGCAACTATCTTACTAGAACTTGCTTTCCTGATCTCACAGCCTTTTGCATTAAAGGTCAAATTATATCCATTATCACACATCTGACTTACACTCAATAAATTGTGCTTCAGTCCTTCCACATAGTAGACATTGTGAGTAAGGATTGAAGAGAAGAGACAAAAGAAGGAAGATGATGGCTTACCAAAAGTCAAAGCTATGAAGGAGAAAGGATTTAAAGGCCCTCCTCTTGCAAGACATTGTATCATTATCAAGTTTCCTCAATCCTTTTATGGCTATTGTTATTCATGTAATCAATATGGTCATAGTACTGCTAGTTATAGAATTATTCCTAGGAGAAGAACTAATTTTACTAGAAAATATTCTTTTGCACGTTAGGAGATTTTAGAGTAGTTTGTAACAAATGCAATAAATATGGTCATATTGCAAAATACTGTAGAACAAATTTTGTAAAATCTAACAAATTAGAAAGAAAGGAGGATGTTCCTCCTACGAAGGATAATGTATTAGACTCTCCTATCAATAAGGAGATGGCAACTAAGAAAGTCTAGAAGGAGAAGAAGGATGATCAGAAGAAAGAAGCATCTCTGATAGTACAGATGACATTTCATGCCAAGAGACAGAACCCATGGGTGATAATAGTGGTTGCTCCAGTCACATGACCAGAGATAAAAGTAAGTTTACAAGTTTGCAAGAATTGAATGGAGGCTCAGTTAAGTTTGGTGACAACACATCTAAGAAGATATGTGGTAAAGGAACACTAAGTATTTATGGAAAAGCCAAGACTCACAATGTCTACTATGTGGAAGGACTGAAGCACAATTTGTTGAGTGTAAGTCAGATGTGTGATAATGATATAATTTGACCTTTAATGCAAAAGGTTGTGAGATCAGGAAAGCAAGTTCTAGTAAGATAGTTGCTGAAGCAAGTAGAATAGAAAATAATCTTTACAATTTCAAGGAGATTCAAGTTAAAAGTTGCTTGATGCAACAGATTGATGAAAGTTGGGTGTGGCATAGAAGATTGGGACACATCAATTTTGACAAACTTGTGAAGGTAAGTTCAAAAGAGGTAGTTAGGCACATTCCTAAAATCACCAAGCCAACAAATACTATATGTAAGGAATGTTAGCATGGGAAATAGAAAAGGTCTAGTTTTAAAAAAAAAGAATATTCTACTTCAAAACCTTTGGAGATAGTACATACAGATCTAAGTGATCCAGCCAAAACACAAGGAGTACAAGGTGAGAGATATTTCATTTTGTTAGTTGATGATTTCTCAAGAATGACATGGGTAACCTTTCTTAAGGATAAATCAAAATATTTTGAGAGATTTAAGATGTTTAGGACTATGGTTGAGAAGGAGAGTGGTCTGACAATTAAATGCTTAAGATCAGACAAAGGAGGAGAATTCACCTCCAATTAATTTATGGAATACTGTGAAAGACATGGCATAAAAAGATAATATTTTGCACCTAGAAATCCACAGTAGAATGGAGTTGTGGAAAGGAAAATTAGGATAGAAAAAGAGATGGCAAGAACTATGCTAAATGAGGCAAAGTTACCTGATGTCTGTTGGAGAGATGTAATACACACAACGGTGTATATCTTGAACAAAGTGCAGTTAAGGATAAACACTAATAAGACACCGTATGAATTATGGTATGGAAGATCTACATCTGTCAAATATTTCAAGGTATTTTGTAGCATATGCTACATCAAAAGAGATGAAGATGGCATTGGAAGCCTTGATTCAAGATGTGATGAATGCATTTTTCTAGGATACTCTAGCAGATCCAAAGCATATAAATGTTACAACAAGAGTTTGCACTGAATCGTAGAAAGTGCTAACGTCAAGGTAGCAGAGGATCAGCCACATCTAACACACAACAAGGACAACTGCTCAGAAGAACTAGTTATAATAGAAGAAGAAGATGTGACTACCGAAGAAGAACCTAAAAGGGTAATTAGTTAAACACATGCTCAATTTGTCCAAAAAGAACATCTTGAACAACTGATAATAGGAGACACAGATGAAGGCATTCAAACTAGAAGAGCACTGGCAAAGTCAAATGAACAAGTAAATTTCTCATTATTATCTAAGATTGAACCCAAAACATTTACTGATGCTAGTGAGGATGAAGGATGGATCAATGCAATGGATGAAGAGCTAAATTAGATAGAGAAAAATCAGATAGGAAATGGTTCCAAGACCTACAGATAAGAACATGATAGGCACAAAATGGGTGTTTAAAAATAAACTGAATGAGAATGGAAAAGTTGTGAGGAACAAGGCACAATTGGTTTATAATGGATATGCATAGGTTGAAGGCATAGATTTTGAAGAAACCTTTGCACCTATTGCAAGATTGGAAGCCATTAGGATGTTTTTGGCAGTCTTTGTTTATAAGAATTTCAAAGTTTACCAAATGGATGTCAAATCTACTTTTCCAAATAGAAACCTTAATGAAGAGGTTTACATTGAGCAAGCTGAAGGATTTTAGTTGTCAGAGAAACAAGATTATGTTTGTACACTGAAAAAGGCTTTGTATGGTCTAAATCAGGCCCCTAGGGCTTGGTATTCTAAACTAGATAATTACTTCCAGTAGCAAGGATTTAGAAAAGGATGTTTAGATAGCAACTTGTAGTTCAAATAAGAAGGTGGGCATATTTTGATTATTGTTGTTTATGTCGATGCCATTATTTTTGGTGATAGTAATGACAAGATGAGCAAGGAATTTGCTGATCAAATGTAGAAATAGTTTGAAATGTCCATGCTTGGAGAACTTTCTTTCTTTATTAGTTCACAAATATCACAAAAAGAACAAGATATATTTATATCTCAAACCAAGTATGCAAAGGAGATGCACAATAAGTTCAATATGGAAGACTGTAAGCCTATGAATACCCCCATGATGATAGGGTGCAAGTTGAGCAAGAATGATGAATCACCATATTCAAATAAGACTTTGTATAGATCGATGATAGGTAGCTTTCTATACCTAATTGCATCCAGACCAGATATCATGCAAGTAGTGTGCATGGTGGCTAGATTTCAAGCTACTCCTAAGGAATCACATGTTCAAGCTGTGAAGAGAATCTTCAGATATCTGAAAGGTACTAAGGATTATGGATTATGGTACCCTTGAGATAATGATTTTACCTTGATAGCATATATAGATGTTGATTGGGTGGGAAGTACTGATGACAGGAGAAGCACTAGTGGTGGAGCTTTCTTTCTTGGTGATAGGTTGGTATCTTCGCTTAGCAAGAAACAAGATTTAGTGACATTGTCCACTACTAAAGTAGAATATGTTGCTGCTATTTCATGTTGTACACAAGTTTAATGGATGAAGTAGACACTCAAGGATATAAAGGTAGAGTTTGATGATCCTATTTTCATTCTTTGTGATAATACACGTGTAATTAATATCTCAAAGAATCTTGTGATGCACTCAAGAATGAAGCACATCACCATTAATTATCATTTCTTGAGAGAAAAAGTTGCAGATTAGGAAGTCAAGATGGAGTATGTCCCCACACAAGAACAAATTGCGAACATTTTCACCAAGCCACTTCCCAAGGATACTTTTGAATATCTCAGGCGGCAGTTAGGAGTTATTTCTCCTTCTTTTACTCAAATAGAAGTGTAGCTGCAACATATATTCAGGAAGAACAATTCATGGCATATCATTCATTCCTATTTAGATAGTGGCTACCTCTCAAGGGGAGTTGGTAGGTTAACAACAGACTAATTAATCAGCATTTGAGAAGCTTTGGAGTAGTTGGTTGTAGTTAGGAAAGAGGTTGATTACCTCCCTTTTCCATTGATGTCAAAGGGGGAGAATTAGAGTAAGGGGGAGCAAATGCAGAAGAGATTGAATAGGGGAGCAAATGCAGAAGAGATAGGGTAGCGATTAAAGATAGATTATTCGTAGGTTGCCATCAATGGCAAAGGGGGAGATTGTTAAATTATTGTCATTGATGTCAAAGGAAAGTGTTTAAGTGTTGTCATTGATGCGTCTAAGGCTAAAATGTTAATCAGACTAAGTGACTAAGGTCAATTTACTTGTATTCTAGAGTTTGTCAGAGTTCAGAGTTTCCACCTTACTCTTTCTCCCTATCAAGGAAAGAAGGAAGGCCTGATAAGGATGGCACAATCACAAAGCTCTGATTTATTCTAAGGCAATCAGAGTTTGGAGTTTCGGCCTTACTCCTTCTCCCTGTCAAGGAAAGAAGGAAGAATCCTTGACATCTGAAGCTTGATAATTTTTCCCAAGGGGCAAAATTGTACACGTGGCATCATTTCGCGGTTCCGCTATCCTCCTTGACAGAGATTTTTCCAACTCAACCTATTAATACAATCAAACAATATGCACATTAATATAGAAAACATGAAATATATAACATCACATATGTAATCAATCACTTACTGCTAGTTGATGATCCCTCTCAATCATTTTTTCTCTCTTCGTTCGTAACTAGACGGGTTGGAGTTGTGACCTCATGTGAGAAGCACCAAGAAGCAAAATTGACTAAACATAAATATCAATTATGTACATCAAATGACATGAGATAAAATAAGAAATACAAAATGACATTTACATATTACTGGCTCATACCTCGGTTAAAGGATTTGAAGACAACATGGCTACAACAATGCTTGCCTCTGCTAACTCGTGAAGATGAGGAGTCTCCATATTCAACATTTGAAAATAGAGTTCGAGGTTATTTGACCAAAATAGATACATAACATTATTTAAATGCATAATGATTACAAATGGTTAAATTTACCTCCGTAAAAGTGGTTTTGTGTCTAGGGGACCAAGGAAATCGTGGAGGTGTTGGTGAAGCTCCTTGTTGAAATTATCAAATTGTCACTAAATAAGATTATAATTGATGTATGTACTATATTTATGATTATTGATAAATTGCATACTTGTTGACTTGACCTCCTCTCATAACCCACCACTAGATGGCTAACAGAGGCAGGATGAAGAATCTGACCCTAAAATTTCATTGCTTAAACAATTACATACATTAATTTTGAATTATAATATAGATAGTCATAAAATTAATTACAAATTTCAAATAAGAATATATTGAATCAAGATGAAACTTGTAAAAAATTACCTGGGATTCAATACCAAATGTATGCTGTAAGACATCATCTGTGAGAACAAGATCATCTAATATGGATGTGTCCATCACTGGATGTTGCCCCTACGTCACAACATCTTGGCAAGAGTCTTGCCACGAGTCTGACATCCCATAATCAAATAGGTTACCACATGAACAACATAGATGTTGGGACAAATGATGCATGCTGCTCTCACCCTCATTAGCCTAGGTGAGATCATCTCTATGTTGTGCTAGAGACTATGTGAGAGCACTTAATGAATTCATTGTCTCCACCTCAACACTCTCCTTCAAAGTCAAAAGGAGTGACACATGTGCTAGCCTCATCAAGGGTCTAGGTACATGGTTTTTGTCTCACTATGTCCCCTCTCTATCTTGGGTAGAGTCACCACCTCTGCCTTGGAACTCTCAAATGTCAAAATAATTAGGAATCTTCTTGAGGACAAACTCACAATAGAGTTTCCTCAAGAAATATTGTGGCACCTCATTGTTGTTGCATGGGCGCTCGTCAAACACCATGTACCATCTATCCCAAAAGTTTTGGGATATATCTTCATTTCTACACTAATGAATAGGGAAGAGTTTGCAAGTCTCTTCTAATCTTTGGCCAGTTTTAGGATTGATAAAGTGTAAACATAATGCAGACTTTGTAATTTTTTCATCCTTCAATTATTCACAAGACAACTTTTTTGGCATAGTATTACCGACACCTCTCCTTATAGTCATGACATTCAGTGATTTGGTTTGTCATCAATTCAATGTGAGAAACAATCATCTCTAATGAATTTGCAAGCACCCATCGATCCTACGATCGGTGCTTGCACTTGGACTATTTAACATTTCAATTAGAGTTTGATGTTTTTTTATTTTCTTCTATTTTCCCTAAATAGTTTTCTTGTGTATCTCTTTCATGGTGAGGATGTGAAGGTGGGGGATTTTGAAGGTTTTTGGGATTGTTTTGATCCTCTTTTGTTGGATTTGTGTTTTGTGCTACCTCATTGACTGTAAATTCAACATAAAAACTCAATCAAACATTGGAAAAGTAAAAAATTCTTTTCAAACTCACAAAAATTAAGCAAACCCTACCTTCTTCAACTGTTGCACCCTCTACATTTCCTTCACAATGTCTTTAGGAGTGGGATTAGTGAGGTGGCATGGCTAAAACATCGATTACTCTTAGCACTTGCTCATGCTCTTTGACTAATTTTTTCCTTCCAAAACTGTAGAAATGGCCGCAGAATGAGTTTTGTGTTTTTATTTTGCTTTTTGTAACTTATAACATGAGCGCCTTATAACACACTCGCATTATAGCTTGCATGGGAGAAAAAAACCAAAGTGGTGAATTTTTGGTCCCACAACTTGGTGTATTCACCCTTAGTTTGCTCACAGATAATAAATTTCAAGCTAATCCAGGGATATGCAATACACCATTACTCCTTTTTATTCTACCATCAGGAAATTTGATTTTAACTTTACCATGCCCAACAATATTTAAATGAGAATAATCACCCAAGTACACCTTACCTCCATCAAATTCTTCATATTCAAAAAACCAATCTCTATTAGGGGTCATATGGAAAGATGCACCTGAGTCAATTAACCATGCATCATTACCTACACAAGTGTCCAAAGCTACAATGAATGCATCACCATCTTCCTTCTCAGGCTCAGAATCATAATCAAATTTCTTATTTTTCTTCTTCTTTTCTTCTTTACACTCCTTATGGAAGTGTCCAGGCTTACCACAATTCCAACAAATAACTTTGGACTTTCTTGGAGATTTGGATCTCCCCTTGGACTTGGATTTGTCACACTTCCTCATTCTTCTTTCCTTTTTCTTTAGGTCTTCCACGGACATTTAGACCTTCTTTGGAACTAATGGATACCTTCCTCATCATTTATTTAGAAAGAAAAGAACCCATGGCATATTCAACTTTCAAGATAACATAAGTACTCCCAATCGTCATAACAAGATAATCCCATGAATCAGGCAAAGAACAAAGCATGATCTGACATCTCTCTTCCTCATCCATTTTTACACCAACTAATGCCAATTGATCCACCAATATATTTAATGCTTCTAGGTGGTCTAAAATTCATCCATCCTCTTCCATTCTCAATGAATGCAATTTCTTCCTCAAGAAAATCTTGTTCACTTAAGATTTGGCTTGATATATCTCACCAAGTTTCTTCCACAATTTCTTTGTAGAGGGATCTTCCTAAGCATTGGTTAAAATAGAGTCTATCATGCACAATCTAATTAGACCCTTGGCTTTACGGTCCATAATATCATATTCAGCAACCAAAGTAGCATCTGTGGGCCTTGAAACTTTCTCATAAATAGCATCCGATAGATCTCAATCAATTAACAGATCCTCCATCTTTATCTTCCACATCTCAAAATTTTTACCATAAAATTTTTCTACCTCTATTCTTCCTAATGTGCTTGCCATCTGCAAATCCTTGCAACAAGATCATAAAGTATCTTCCGCACAAGCTCACACTCAAAACTAGATTAGTTTAAAAAACCCAACAAACCACAACTAAAACCAAAGGTGATCAAACTCTGATACCACTTGTAAGGAAGCTAAGGTAGTAGAACAACTTCCTACACTAATCTTGAGGGGAGGGATATGCATAACTTTTTAGATCTTTATAATAGTTACAAAAATAAATGAAAATAACAATCATACCATAACACAATAATTACTTGGGGAAACCCTTTCAAGAGAAAAACCCCACACTTCAAAGCCACCCAATATATTATTCAGAAATCAAGAAGATTAAAATATACTTGTAGAGAAAGCTTTCATAGGAGTATAACTAACCAAATATCTAGGGGCAACTCAACATTTATAAGATTCACTTAGAACCTCCATCTCAAGCCCCTAATATATAGGAGATACAATACAATAAACCGCCAATGATAATTACAAAATCATGAGCCAAAACCACCCAAAAGTGGTGCACAAATTATCACCAATCAAAAATGCCTTATGATGTGCCAAATAACACACCAACACATGTAACTCTCCCCTTTATAGACCTTTTAAGTATCCAACACATTTTCACATTTCCTAAAATGGGAGGCCCAACTTCTAGAGGTCATAACTTTTGATCCAGGTGTCTGATTGATGAATCGTTTGATGCGTAGAAAAGATCGTGAAGAGATCTATCAAGATATAACCATATTTTCTAGTTATGACAACTTTCTAGGTGTTTAGGGACCTCTAAGTGCCTCAAATTTGAGTTTGAATCTTTTTTGAGAGTTCAAAAAATAGAAACTTTAATATGTTGCAATCTAGGAATGATCTTGAGTTGAAACTCACCCAAGATGTTTAGTTGGCAGTTCTGCACCTTTTGGAAAAATTTTGGGTCCATCCAAGGTCAATTGTAGATTTATTAAAAATAGTAAGCCCTAAAAATTTTAGCCCCTTTTGGAAACTTTGAAAGTTATAAACCATCATTCAAGATAAAGGGTATTCAAAAAGACTAAAATTGGGAAGAATAGTAACCTTTTTGTAGTTGCAAGGTTGAGACACCTTTCCTAACACCAAGGACCACTCTTCAAGGTCTAGAAGTTATCTTCCAGAAGAGGGAATGAAAAGAGGAAGAATACCTTAATCATCACCATAATCTACAAAGAACCTTTCAACCTCCATTTCCTCTTAACCCAATTCTTGGTGTTGTCCACATTGGATCTGTTACCCAAAAATTTCCCCACCACAACATTATCTTGTAATGAGGAAGATCTGTCAATCATTGGATCAAGGATGAAGATCTGCCTATCTTGACCCTTTTCACCAAATCCTAAATGTAGAGTGTGGTTTAGGGAATGGATGCCAAAACCAGTGATGTCCCCTGGCACAAAGATCTTGGATGTTGGATTGTAGAATGAAGAGTAGAGATCCCAACCCCTTGGGCTAGCAATGACACATCCCTTAGAAGCACTAACAGAAAGATCCTATAGGGGGCAAGCCACCAGTAAAGCAAGGGCAACCGTCTACTAAAGACCCAACTTGAGACTTCCAGTTTGAGTCAGAAACACCAAGTTCTTGGGGAAAATAGGCCCTACTAAAGGGGATTGTCATGTCCCTATACTAATGATTTATAATCGAATCTATTATGCAGTACTCATTCAAATTGAAGATATGAATGACAATAAAATATTAAAGCAATATTATATAGGGCGGGTGAAAAAGTTTGGGGGGCCAAAAAGTGGCTAGCTTTTTAAAAAAAAGTTTTAGACATAACGCAAGCGCGTAATAACGCACTCATGTTATGGCTTGGTGTTGTCGAGCCCAACACCAAGCCATAACGCACTCGCGTTATAACATGAGCACGTTATTGTCTTCTATATAGAAAAATAATGTTTCATTTCATAATTTGATAGCATTTTACAAGAAACCCACAGCTTGGAGAGAGGATAGAGTGCACTCGCATTATCCAACATCAAATCGTTAGCTATTTATCACCGATTCATTGTCAAAATGCTGCCACAACATCAGGGAAATCGAAGAAGTAAGTTCTATTTTCTTTCTTGTGTGAATTTGTTGCTAAATAGGTAGGTTAAAATAGTTTTTGATGTAAATTTCTTTAATTTACAAGAGTTGATAATGCACCTCCTCCTCCTGCTGAAAATGCACAAAATCCTCCATCGCCTGAACAACAAATACCTACTGAAGAAGAACCCCAACCACAAACACCTCCATTTATTCCTCAATATGCCCCTACAACATAAGAAAATATAATGGGGAAAATTGAAAACAATAAAAAACAAATTGAGGACATAATTGTAAGGTTGAAAGAACCTGCAACTTCAACCGTGCATAGATCCACACTTGCTCAATCCCTTGAACCTATGTTATCAAATGTAGATTCAATTAGCAAGCAAATCATTAGTTGGATAGAAAAGAGGAGAGAATTTAGAGATTATTATGCAGACAAGTTGTCATATGAACAAGTTAAAAATGAACAAATTACAAAAATAGACTTGTGTTCTATTTTCACAAACCCACGAACAAATCAACCTCTACCCCTTACATGCAAGAGGTTCCCTATCCATTAGTACAACAACCAAGTGATAAGGGACAATTTTGCATAGATGTGGTGGATGATTTTTTACCATCCTCCATGCAAAAATAATGAGGCCCCGCAATATTTTTTGAGGAAACTCTACTGCGAGTTTGTAAAAAATAAAGTGCCAAATTATTTTGATATGCGGGAGTTCTAAGGTAGAGGTGGGGTGTCAGCACAAGATAGACCAGGGGCACATGCTGACCCACAAAGACCAATGAGACGGGCACTCACCAGACCCATGAGCATGTTTCTATCCCTTCCATTATGAAGGAGAGTGTTGAGGTCGAGACACTTCAGTCCATTAGTGCCTTGACCCAGAGCATCATATAGCATGCTAGTCCTACAACACAGCATGGGCCGGGGGAGAATTCGAATAGGGTTCCACCCCCTACTTGTCGGGCTTGTGGGTCAGCATGTGGTTATGACCGCACGAATAGTCGTGACGCAGGTGCGCAGGCTACATCTGTAGCTGAGCAGTTGGTGATGACATATGCCCTCCTGAGTGAGGCTTTCAACATTGATACTCAGGTAAATCTTATCAAGTTCATTGAATTTAATTTATTAAATTTCATTTTTGATTAGTTTGATGATTTTAATGAAATTTCAGGGGCATAGTGTTGATGAAGTTTTCAGTGGTACTCCAGCTGCATATTACACTGCATCATCTACTGTCGAGGTATGTAACTAGTAAACAATTATAAATATTACATGTGAATAAAATCATTATATTAATTGTATTCTAATATATGATTTTGGATGTTGAATAGGTTAATATTAGAGATTTCACGGTAACACCTGCCACTGGTGGTGGACTTCAAAGCTTCACGGAGGTAATAAAATAAATAGTTTAATGAATGAATTGTACTTGCTAGATTTTTTTATTTTATATTCATATCATCGGTTATATTTCATTGCACATCTTTCAAACTCAAATCATTACTATACATTGCATAACTAATAACTAGATGTTGATACTTGACAAAATTTCAATTACAATATAGTTATTTGAAAAAATGCCTCAAAGAAATGTGGTCTCATTGAATGTCATGACAAGCAGATACATATACAAGGACATCACCATGAGACCACATTTCTTTGAGGCATCTTTTCAAACAACTCACTGCCTTGTCTATGCTACCACATTTTCCATACATGTCTACCAAAGCTTGTTGATCCACTCCATACTATTCTTCGATAAATTCTCTCTAATAAACTCATCTGATTACCACCAATTAGACCCTAGGACATGACACCATAGAGGGGTATGAGCCTATGACATCTTATATAGCATATGATTGACTCCAACATCATCTAGGTCCCTCCTTTGTTGACTCTAAAATTCCCCATGATGGTAATGTCTTCACCATTTCTCATAGCCCATACCAACTAGTTGTTACCTTAAGACACTTTTCCTTAGATTATATTTTATCAACCCCTTCTGGTCCACCTCAACCTCATACCAATTCCATCTTTCACCTTTACCTATCTTATGCCTCTAAACACATTGCTGCCCAACCCCACAACCTCTTTCTATTACTTCATCTACTCCACTAGCTATGCCCCTATCTTCCCCACCATATATCCACCTATTACTACTTCACCTTCCTCATTGACTTCTATCTCCCCTCTAACACCTATCCAAGATAAAGTAAAAGAAAAAGTGTAGGACCTTTCCCCATCCACTTCTAATAGCAGGCCTAAGAAACTTCCCCAACACTACACCCAACCTACTAACTAACCCATATCTACCCTACCTATTTCTAATATACTGCTACCAGACGTCCTAGACCTAGTTTGCTTCCAACCCACCCCCTGACAAACCTCAAGACAAAGAAAACGATAAGAAATTTTTAAAATAAAGTTTTTCTTCTCCTATATAGTATCTTTCCTCCATCATATTATCCCACAAACTCTTGATATTCGTCCTTCCCTTAAACCCATAAACTTCCCTAATGTCTATGTGATTTCTAGTTTAGGCATTGTCCTATAAACCCACAAACTCTATCTTAGGCATTGTCCTACCTCCACAACTACCAAACAAAAAAAAAATTGAGGACAACCCTACCCAACCCTACCTCCAACCTAAACCTAAACTAACACCTTCACTCCCTCTCTGACTTCGTAAACCTAAAATTTGATGGTACTATGGTCCCTCATTTGTTGACCCTTACACCACACAATAGTCATGAATCTTTGTCTAATTTCCATATATGCATGTGACTTGTGTGCTTTATTGTGTTCCATGTTTAGGTGAATGTGTGTGTATGTTAGGATCCATGACTTGCATCACTATTATAGCTTTCATAATTGAATAATGTTGTTTTATTTTCAGATGATACAGGTTGCGGAGACACCTCTTGATGTTCATAGGGCAATGGAGCAGGGTGTGTCCTCTGCAATTCATATCTCCATGCCTTTGACGGGGGTATGAGGTAGATTAGTAAATTTCAAATTACATTCGTTGTATAGTTGTTTATTTTTGAAAACTCAAATGATTATTGATTTGAACTTTAATTTCTATCTGGATGGTTTCTATAGGACATGACATCACCACAACCTAATCCTGGTACTGAGGCAAATGAGGAGACAAATTTTTGGATAACGGTAAGTGGTTATTTTGTTAAATGTTTCATTTTTTATAATTTAATTTCTATATATTAATGCTTATACTTTTTATTGTAACAGCTACAAATCCATGAATAACTAAATAAGAGGAGCAGCCCTCGGGTTCGTAGTAGACCACCCTCATACGTGTCTCCATCCCCTAGAAGATCAAAGGCTACCAGTGATCTATTCTCTTCACCAGATAGAGTAGAATGACTTTTTATTGTATTCCTTTGTTGTATGCCTATATGGCATTTGTGGACATATATTTTGTATTGCATGTAGTTGACATTGTATGCCTATTTGGTATTCTTGTAAGCCTATATGGCTATTTTGTATATTTGTTATACTTATATCGATAGATATTGATGTATGCCTATATGGATATTTGGTTAATACAAATATTTTTTGTTGATCATTATGTAGTGTAGACCATTTTTTTTATGCCTTTAGGTTTCAAAGTTTAATTGTCAAGGAATCCGTCCCAATTGATGATAAGAGAATTTGAGTTTTGGGTTGAAAGTTTCATTCTCTCAAAACTAGACATGCTCGAGAAAATAGAGAAAGGAAGATTGGTCATGTGTGCTTGTTTTTTTAATGTTTGAATTGTATGTTGTTGTATGTTATTTCTTTTTTGTGTGTGTTCAAATGCGTATTTGAATTGTTATTTTATGTATGTTTGGATACTTGTGTTGTACTAAGATTAAGATTCTTGTAGTATGAGATGCATATAGTTCTACCTTGGGCATGTGTTCTTAGTAAGACATATTCTCACCTAAAGAGAGCTTTCATAATATGGGATGTGATTAGCAATTCATGTGGATTTGGATACGATCTTGGATGTATAGTTCTAAGTCAAACTTGTAGGATTAAAATGACTTGTGGTTACTATCAATGGTCATATTTGGCTTGATCATGTACTTGTATTTATTTGTGTATTAGATGCTAGAAAGGATGTGTTGATGTTAGTTGAGAAATCTATTTCCATGCATTTGAGATGTTTTGGATCCATGAATTTATGTGTATACTTATGTGTTAATAAGGAAATGAATTAAATAAGATAATCACAATTCTACCACACTTTTGAATTATGGATGATGCTTGATCACCTTGATTTATGGATGGGGAGGAAAGGGAGATCCTCATATTATTGGGTTCAACCCCTTCCTCAATCAGCACCAAGACCATAGGATCTTAGAGGATTCATTTGTAGAGTTGAGCTTGGAGCTATTCAAATATTGTTCATGATGTACATTGTAATATGGCCAGTTGTATTTATGGTCGGTGGTTCATGGCTTAGTGTATTCATTATCATTGATGATCTAGTTTTAGTATTTGATCCCTTGTATATCTTGGCTATGTAATGATGTTATCTTCAAGCCTAATAACACAATGACCTAAAGGTGGAAGCAGATGAGGGTTGAACAACATGGTATGACAACATGAAGATGATATTAAGGTTTAAGAGAGTAGCCTAACATAGGTCTATTTCAAGCCTAATAGGGGTCTAAGATTACAGTGATGGAATAATGCATTGAAGGACTAAAACAAACCCTATAGAGACAGTACTAGAGAACGAAGTCAAGGTGAACCAAGATAAAAGAACAAGCAATTCATATATGACTATGTTGACTACTAAAACAAGTATATTAACAACCATAAGATGCATGTTGATATGTGAAGACTATAATAGTTATAGCAAAGGCAATGTGTGAGGATATTGCTGGTACAATGTAGCTCAGACTGTTTTGGCATGTTTGGGTGAAAAACAAGACCATGCCTAGTCTAAACGTACCCATCCTAATGTGTTGGGACAGTCAGTTTGGCCGCACAAGGAGCAAAATAAAATTTACACCCCTTTGCAAATTTACACTACATGCATCTGACCATTTTTGGGGCAACAGAAAAGCTTTCACCATGGACAAACGCCTCAAAGATTAAAAAACCAAGAGAGGTTATTATAGAGGGACCCTACATGATTCCGTAGCCTCAAACGAGATGTTTCTAAGTGACACGGTTTTCAAGTAACAAATAATCAAAGATTGCTATCTTTTTGCACTTTGGACTCTTCAGGGATATCGCTAGTACAATGTAGCTTGGATTGTTTCAGTATGTTTGGGTGTGAAACAGGACCATGTCTAGCCTAAACGTACCCATCTAGATGCATTGGAACTGTCAGTTTGGCCGCATCAGAAGCAAGACGAAAGTTACACCCCTTTGCAACTTTACACTACCTCCTTCTGACAATTTTTGGGGCAGAAGAAAACCTTTCACCATGGGCAAACACCTTAGAGATATAAAAAACTGAGAGAGGTTATTGTAGCAGGACCCTACATGATCATGTTTCCTCAGACATAATGTTTCTAAGTGGCACAGTTTCTGAGTAATAGCTCATCAAACATTGTTGTCTTTTTGTACTTTAGACTCTTCAGGGATATCGCCAGTATAATGTAGCTTGAACTATTTCAATATGTTTGGGTGCAAAATAGGACCATGCCTAGTCTAAACGTACCCATTCAGATGCATTGGAATAGTCAATTTGGTTGCATTAGGAGCAAGACAAAAATAACACCCCTTTGCAACTTTACACTACCTCCTTTTGATGATTTTTGGGCCAGCAGAAAACCCTTCACCACGAGCAAATGTCTCAGAGATATAAAAAATTGAGAGAGATTATTGTAGAGGGACCCTACGTGATCACATTGCCTTAGACAGAATGTTTCTAAGTGACACGGTTTTTGAGTAACAGCTTGTCAAAGATTGCTGCCTTTTTGCACTTTGGACTCTTCAGGGATATCGCCAGTACAATGTAGCTCATACTGTTTTGACATGTTTGAGTGAAAAATAGGACCATACCTAGCCTAAACGTACCCATCTGGACACATTGGAACTGTCAATTTGGTCATATTAGGAGCAGGATGAAAGTTACACCCCTTTGCAACTTTACACTACCTCCTTCTGACAATTTTTGAGGCAACAAAAAACCTTTCACCATCGGCAAATGCCTTAGAGATATAAAAACTGAGAGAGGTTATTGTAGAGGGACCCTATGTGATCACGTTGCCTTAGACAGAATGTTTCTAAGTGACACAATTTCTGAGTAACAGCTCATCAAAGATTGCTACCTTTTTGCAATTTGGACTCTTCAGGGATATCATTGGTACAATATAGCTTGGACTATTTGGCATGTTTGGGTGCAAAATAGGACCATGCCTAGCCTAAACATACCCATTTGGATGCGCTGGAATAGTCAGTTTGGTTGCATCATGAGAAAGACAAAAGTTACACCCCTTTGCAACTTTACACTATCTCCTTCTGACGATTTTTGGGGCAGTAGAAAACCTTTCACCACGAGCAAATGCCTTAGAGATATAAAAAACTAAGAGTGGTTATTGTAGAGGGACCCTATGTGATCACGTTGCCTCAAACAAAATGTTTCTAAGTGACACAGTTTCTGAGTAACATCTCATCAAAGATTGCTACCTTTTTGCACTTTGGACTCTTCAAGGATATCGCTGATACAATGTAGCTCGGACTGTTTCGACATGTTTGGGTACAAAATAGGACCATACCTAGCCTAAATGTACCCATCTAGATGTGTTGGAACAGTCAGTTTAGTCACATCAGGAGTAGGATGAAAGTTACACCCCTTTGCAACTTTACACTACCTCCTTCTGACAATTTTGGGGCAGCAGAAAACCTTTCACCATGGGCAAATGCCTTAGAGATATAAAAAATTGAGAGAAATTATTGTAGAGGGACCCTACATGATTGCATTACATCAAACATAATGTTTCTAAGTGACATGATTTCTAAGTAACAACTCGTCAAAGATTGCTGCCTTTTTGCACTTTGGACTCTTCAGGGATATTGTTGATACAATGTAGCTCAGACTGTTGCGGCATGTTTGGTGCAAAACAAGGCCATGCCTAGCCTAAACGTACCCATATGGATGTGTTGGAACTATCATTTTGGTACATTAGGAGGACACCAAAAATGCAAAAATGCAAAAGTTGCTTTGTGTAACTTGACAACATTGACACTTTTTTGCAACAAGACGCAAAGACTCAAACTGACCCCAAATGACTCAAACTGACTCAAAAACATATGAAATGGTCTTAGAAGACCTTATTACATACAATTGACTCAATCAAAACAAAATTTCACTTTTTGAACCGTCTTGGAGGCATGACAACCTAGGTGCCCCTGTGCCATGAGGACACTGAAGTTGATAAAGTTTTCCTATTAAGAAAAAGAGCTTCCCTTAGCTTCAAGAAACATAAATATTCTATACTGACAAGGCCAACCATATGAAGGTGGAAGCTCATGTGGCCTCACCTAAGAGCTAAGACACATGTATTCTAGTAGATGTAGGACACCTAAGACACCTATTGTATAATATGTATCTAGATTTTATAGACATAGTAGACCTAAGACACCTAGTCTTTATATTTTATCGTAGTCTAGACCTAAGTCACCTAGACACCTAGATTATAATTCTACCTAAGACACCTATTATGGTAGATCTAGTTGACATATAGTACCTACCTAAGACACCTAGATTAAATTATACCTTATTCTAGTCTCTAGACAGGTAGTTGATATATAGTATCTACTCAAAAGACACCTAGATCATTCTAAATTATACCTTATTCTAGTCTCTAGATAGGTCATTGATATATAGTATCTACCTAAGACACCTAGATTAGATTAAATACATTTTTACTAGTCTCTATCTACCTAGTTGATATATAGTATATACCTAAGACACAAGTAGAGACACCTATTATCTAGTTAGAAACCAAGACACCTAGAGACACCTATATTTTATACATTACTCTCAAGATCAACTTCATCTATCACTTAGGTTTAACCCCATGAAGCATAAAATAATGATGTAAAAATGTGTATATGTGTAAAAATGCAATAGCAAATAAAAAAGACAAACCTATGTAAACTTACAAATTAATGTGCATACTTACAACTCAATGTAACATGACTTTACAAAATCAATGTGAATACTTACAAATTAATCCAATGAACTATCTGGGTCTGCTCTACTCTTTATTGTGTCAAGTATTGCCTCATGGTCAGACTCATGTACCTTCCACAAGGTCTTGTTCAAAGGTCTTCCCTGATATTGTATCAAATGAACATTGGATGCTACAACAAGGTTTGAGTAATGAAGAATCTTTCGATGCGTTTCAAAGTCCTGAAACAACCAAACGTTAACACTCTTATGTGGGTACCTTCTAAGCCATGTTCCAGTAACAACCACTGAGCCTATAGGTTATTCAATGTTTTCTCCATCTGTAACTAGGGCCTCCAATTTCTTTTTGGACTCAACACAATGACACAAGTAATAATATGTTCCCTCTTCATTATCTTCATCTACAATAACTGCATATACATGCCCTACATTGATATGTGTAGGAAATTAGATGAGATTAGTCAACATTACAAAAACACTACAAAGTAAGATAACATTAAGAATTTTAAAACTATGCAAATAAATATATTACCTGGTTGAACTAGATTTGATATGTGGTCAAAGTCAACTGATGATTCCATCTTTGTTAGTTCCAGTGTTGTCAGGATTGATACGTGTCAAGTGGGCTAAGATAACTTAACTACCATTCATCAACCCACTTCTTTGACTTGTACTCATCCCAGGCTTGAATTGTACATGAAGAACAAATGCATGACATCTTCTGTGTATGGATACTCCATGAACCTACAATTGAGCTTCTGAAAGAGTGCATCTCACTTGATCTTGTCAGTGTAGAACAGTCCTCATATGGTGTAATGTTAGTATCATCTATTAACCAAAAAATCTATGAACTAAAGACTTACCTTCATTACCTGGACGCATGGAAGCATTACACCATGCATCCAGGTAATGCTCAATCACCACTCAATGATTGATTTTGCATCTATGAACTTTGCATTTTCTTTATACTTTAACTCTTCTCGTGCTATGGCTCTTTTGATACATGCTCTTGCACCATCATGCTCTCCCTTTCCATGCTCGGCCTCACAAAAGTTCCACATATGCGGAACACTTATAAAATTATGCCTCTTGCTCATCCAAAAGAAATTCTACGAGTTCTTGAATTGTGACACACAGTTATCTAACCATATGATATGTTGACTGAACGATATGCCCTTTCTAGCCAAATCATTATAGAACACCTGAAAGCAACCTTGCAAGAACTCCGTAGAATGTGTGCGATCATCACTAATATAGAAATGATACTCCCCTATGACCTTTCTGTCATCCTTTGTACTATCATTCACATGAATGAATGGGATGTGCACACATATAGAAACCTGTGTTGAGTTGTAATATTGTGTTTACACCTCATGTTGTGGATGTAGACTATAATTCTCTGCAAAGTTGATGACTGAAACAATGCTACCAACTGGAAATGTGTCCTTGCATAACTTGAATTGCAAGTCCAACCATCGAGCTCTATGGGCATGTCTTGCATACTCATATACTATGCTATCATGAAATATAGGCATAAACTAATACACTGGAATCTTTTCAATAACCAATTCACACCTTTTTGCTTCTTTACCATCTTTTGTATTGTATGCGATTGTTTTATACTTGCCAAACTCTACTAGTTCATTTCCAACCACATGTGTTCTTTCCATATATTCACATATTGGCATACGTTGCAAGCCACTGCAATGCTCACATGTGCCATCTAAGCATAATTTCTTGTAGAATGTTTGACCTTCCTCTCTTTCACATAAAATTCTTGATATGAAGTCTCTTGAAGTTGTTGGTGGGGCATGCATGCCACAATCTTGCAAAACATTGTTAGTATGCAAATCTAAACATATAGACCGATTAACATCAAAATGGTTAGAAAATTCAATATGTAATCTACAACAAGTAGTGCATGTGTGATTTATCTTGACATAGAAAGGTTTTATCATTTCAAAATATCTTTGACAAATTTTAATTTGAGGATACATCTCTAGAAATTTACCAAACAACTGTGTTTGAGTCATATCCAAAAAATGCTTTAGATGTGGCTCACGATTTTGACTACTGATTCTCCTTCTTACCACATCCCTTCGATTTAGAGATACCCTTGTGTATTTCTTCCAAAATTATTCAATTATTGATCTCAATGCTTCAATAATTGGTTTATCTTTTCGTGGTAGTCTCTCAGAGAACACCTGTAATTCATTGGCATTAGTGTCCTCAATTCTTTAGCGTCTTCCAGAGGCTCTTGATAAAGTTTTCCTATTAATTCTCAATGCTTGACTCGTCTTTCTAATGGGATGAGCTTTCCTCATTTGACTACTTACTATAGTCGATGTAATCACACGCCGTGTTGCATTACTCTCTTTTGTGCATGAGGTGTTACCCACACTCTCATATGCACTCATTAGATTCTTGACAATAGATTTTTCACTTGAAACCTCTGATGTTCTCAACCCAAGAATCTTCATGATGGACCTATACTTTATACTTCACATCATTTCAACGAATAGTTGACATCTTGTGGTCTCATTTAACTTTTCAAAGAATAATCTCCAAATATTATGAGCATATCTTCTACAAGTGCATTTTGGAATCTTACCTTCCATTCGCTGATGTAATCAATAAAATTTGGATAAATGCAAGATAAAACAATACAATTCAAATTACCTTTTATCCAAACTTTATCAAATACCTCGAATGATAAGTGCAAGGATTGATTTGATGTAAATGCTCAGATGTTGATTGCACACAATCGCAACATAAGTTTGATGAGAGATGATGGAAAGCTATTGTGAAAATGGTTCGACAGAGTAAGGATGCTTAAAACTCAAAATGATATCCCAAATGGCTTTGTGAGAAGCCATATTTATAGATAAAGGGTTGATTTTTGATGTGGAGGGAAGAAGATAAGATAAGGATTAGATTTGATTTGATTTTTGCTTTATTAGACAAAAGAGGAAATAAAACGAGATGAGATAGGATTTAGAAAGATAGAAAGCGATTTGATTTTCTGCTTTAAAGGAAATAAATCCTAAAAAGATGAGAGGAATAAATCAATAAATTATCTAATTAAATAAACTAATTAGATATGCATGAGTTGTATTTTTAGAAAGAAAGCAAGATGATTTTATTAAGATTTTATTAATTAAATAAATATTTAATTTATTTAATTAATTTGGATTGTGATGGAAGATGATGTGGATAATTAAACAAATATTTTTATTTAATTATAAGAGAAATAGATAAGTGAGTAATTAAATAATTAAAATTTAATTAGAGAAGATTAAGGGTCATGAATAATTAAATAAATAATTAAAATTTATTTAATTATAGAAGATAGGATGATGGGATTGAAAGGGGATAAAATAAATTAGTCAAATAAATAAAATTTATTTAACTAATTAGGTGATGACCTAGGAATCTAGGGCAAAACATGTTAATGACAAGGTGTTGGATATTTTTAGGTGTCTACATTTTGCCCATCTTTGAGATGATGTTCAAGATGATGAAATTTGTGTTGAGTAACATCATTTCAAAGAAGCTAAGGTATGGGTAGAAGAAAAATATGGTAATGGAAAGATAGGATGAGGATGCCCCCTCGAGAGGATAGGCGGGTTGGACAAACATGAGTAGGCTCTCGACATGGAAGGGATTGGTAAAGGGAGAAATGAATAGAAGAAATGAATGAGGCATTATACTGCAATGAAAGTGAGAAATCATGATGTTTGATATAGCACTAGACATTATGTACCAAGGTATGAGGACCAAGGTGATGATGTGTCTCATGCCCCAGTGTAATACAACCTTGTCTAGACATATGAGGAAGAAAAACTTAGAGCATTAAAGTCCTAACGAACAAAAGGTATGATGTGACCTTAGATGCAAAGGATAATGCAAAAAGCTATTCCAACATACACGAGATATGAATATTAGTTGGAATGATACATATGTGATACAAATGCAAGATAAAAAGATAACACACACACACAAGCAAGCAAGCATGCACAAATGATACAAAAACAAACAAAGTATTGCCCTTGTCAAGCTGTAAGGCAATGATTAATCTTTGATTGATTGATTGATGATAGTGTTGTTATGGTGAGGAATGATATATCCCATTGATGATGATGATTGATTGATTGATTTGGTTTATGACAAGGTTAGGATCAAGACCATTGATGTGATTAGATAATTTGACAAGATTGGTTAACTTGATTGGTATGGATTAAGGATGGACTTGCATTTGGATCTATTGCTTGGATTGAGATTGATTGGAAGAAGTGATGGATTGATGAGGATAGATGATGGAAGACAGAGAAGATGGTAAGGGGATGGAAGAATGAATCACTGGTACTTGTGTACTAGATACTTCCTTTGTATTCCAAACTACCTACATACCCATATCCACGGGATCAAAACACCACACGATGATGATGAGACATGAAGAATATGTAGTTCTAGGTGTTTATTGATGATGTGGGAGATAGATGATGGAAGAAGAAAGTGATGAAGAATGAGGATAAGGATGAGATGAATGATGAGGATAATGAGGGGGGAGATTATCTTGTGCCTGAATCTAGGTACCTTCTTCATACTCTAGATTGCCTACATACTTGTATCCACAGGATCAAGGCACTTAATGATAGAGATGAGATGTAGTTTTGATTTGTGATGATGATGGTGGATAGACTGAGGATGGATTGATTGGGTTATGGATTGATTGGGAGATTGGATTGATTTGATTTTATGATTTGATTGGATTTGATAGGTTTGATTGGATTTGTTTTGATTGGATTGATGTGATTTGAGTGATGTGATTTGTTTTGATGATGATTGATTTTATTGCTTGGATTTTTGTTGGATATTTTATAATTTTTTGGATTTTTTCAGGATAGTTTACGATTTTTTGGTATTTTTTCAAGACATTTTATGATGTTTTGGTATTTTGATATGTTTTGGGATGTCAATGGATTTACAATTTGGGTAGCCTTTGTGCTAGATACCAATGACAAGGGAAGACCAAGTCTATGTGTAAGGATTAAGGTAGGATTGGATTAATGGATGAAATGGATAAAAGGATGGGCGATAGGATAGAAAGCTTATGATAGATGGATGGGTACAAGGATAAGCTATAGTGGATGGGAAGGACGTATGCATAAGAGATCAAGGATGTGATCTCAAAGGCTATGTCGCATAAAAATAGCATGCCCCATTTCGGGTGTAATGCTTAGGATTTGTTCATGACAAGGCTCAGGACGATAGGATAATAAGATGTATTAGTTTGGAAAGGATGGAGTACATCAAGAGATAACCAAAGCATGTTTCAACTTTTTTTCCCCCAATCTTTATCAAGATCAAGATGAGGAAGGGAAGGTGAATGGATGCAATATGATAGGTATGTGTATGTGGATGGATAAGGACATGGTAAGAGAGGATATGATAGGATAGAAAATGATAAGAGAATGAGACAATGTGCCCCTAAGTGTAGGTGATATAGAAGATCAACTTACACATGACGCCTTTTTGCCAGGTTTTTATCATGGTACTTATCCAAGGCACCTGTTTACCAGGTTTTCACCATTAGATGAAGGGATTTCTCTTTACTATTTTTCATTTTTTTTAATTTTTTTTTCATTTTTTAATTTTTTTATGGGAAAATGGGGGATATGGATGGGTGGGACTCAAGTTTCTAGTTCCATAAAAGGTGATAGTGTCCCACTAGAGAATGATTTCATCACAAATGGACCATGTCAAGTCATTATGCTCAAGATGTTGGTAGGGTGATTACATGAAAGTGAGATGGATAAGGTAGATAGCAAATTATGAAGAGGATGATAGTGGATTATGTAGGGGTGAAAGTGGATTATGATGTGGATTGTAATGGACTTATGCAAAAGCATGGACCATAGGAAGGTGATGGGAGAGATATGTAGGATAATGAGTGAATGATGGAGTGATGGAGGTATGGAAAGGAATCATGACCAATGGTTGCACACACCATGTTAAACATGGAAGCTTTTGATTGGATGGTGGTGTAGGAAGCAATGGTGATGTTTGCTTAGGAGATGGGTGGTTTAGGACTTTTGGAACCCATATGGACTTAGTATTTTTCTAATTTTTACTTTTCATGTGGGATGTTTGAAATGTTTGAATGGAATGGCATGTTTGAATGGAGGGGAATGATTGGGATTTTTGAAAGGTGGATGCCTCATTTGACTTGATTGATTTTTGTTTATGGACCCATATCATTTTAGTTTTTGACTTTGCTTTTAGAGGTATGGGCTTGGATGGATTTTTAAATGTACCTTGCTTTGAATTTTTGGATTGATTTCCTAAGGCATTATGACCCTTAGGATTTGTGGCTTTTTGAACGAAAGCATCCAAATGCCCATGTGGCAGATGAAATGAGTGGAAGCTCCTTGTTTATACAATGTGTGCATTTGTTGGTCATGATTAGGATATTTAGGGTATTTATGAATGATTGGGTAAGGGGGTGTTGGTAGCAATGGTGGCAAAGTGGATGGAGGGATATTAGGAGTTGGAAGGAGTGGAGGTAAAGTGGATGGTGGAAGGTGAATGGTCACATGCTTTTGACATTTGTAGGATGAGGGAGGTGGAATGGCAACATATGTTTTAGGAATATGACGGGGTTTATGATGGAAGGAAGTGGATTTAGGAAGTGTGGAGGAAGTACCAACATCGTTAGATTTTGGATAAATGGTAATTTGCATTGTATTGTTTTATACTTGCCGCTTCTTTCTTTACATTCTTAGCTTCTATCTCTTCCTGTGTTGGTTTAATTCTTGATCATTTCCTCAGCATGACGGAGAATTTATCTGTAGCATGATAAAGAGACCAATATTAGTTCCTAATAAATGAATCCATACAAATAACTAAAATACATCTCATTCAACCTTTCATAGTAAATGTACATACAATCACCATGTAGAAGAGTAAATGTCACTCAACCAAAATAGGTACAAAGCATTATTGCACAATGTTATGGCAACCATACAAAGCATTATGGTACAAACTTCACTTCAATCCTATGATGATAAGGTCAAAGGAGAGTCACCTATTGAGGTTACAAGTGAAGAGTACGTGGGAGACATCACACTAGGGCATGCTTTGGATTAGTGTAGAGGGTGAAGAAGGGATATCAAGAGATAATTATTAAATTCAAGGCTCATTAATATGGCAATGCCAAACTCAAGTAGATAATCACATGCATTTTAGAGTCAAATTATTCCAGGCTAAAGACTCATGTTTTTAGGCAATTAAGTTGCATAAGGGTTAGGGTTTGTAGAGAGACTCTTTGGAAGGTATTTGTAATGCTTGAAAAGGTTGGGGCAGACCCAATTTGACATGTTTGGAGTCTTGGTTTGAAGATTGGGAGCCTACAGATCAAAAAACCTGTAGTGATCTATTTGTACAAGCCTAATTAGGCCTCTTGTCAAGTGGGACAATCAATTTTAAGGTCTTGTATTACAAAACAACCACCCTTAAATTTTGGATATGTTTTAAAACTACTAAAAGGGTATCCTAAACAACTTTTAGATTGTGGGTTGGAGTTATTTTCTGCAAGATATACCACAAACACATTGTTTGTTGTCCTACAAGGGAAATAGAAGATTGTGAAGTAATCACTAAGTTGGGACTCTAGAATTTGGAAATTTGATTGTTTCAGTGTTTGTAGAAGTTCTCCACCCTACTCTACATCAGGATGGGTGTTGTAGAAAGATATCCTAGATAAGTTCATCGCATGGAGACATGACTGTCATATTCAGATTCAAATAAGACTGTCACAGCTATGAAGGCAGACATAACAGTCCTAACTATCTAAGACTATCACACCTAGTTCTAGAGATGATGCCAAATAGGGTATGTTGGTCACAATATCACAAACAAACTAATCTACAAGTTTGCAAACTATAAGATGATGGGTTATGCTTCTTTGTTCTCCTTTAGCCTTGTAGCCCTTCTTGAGGTGTCTTTCTTGCATATTTTCTTGCAATGGTCACAGACCCACAAAAGGATCTACTTTCTAGATACCCTTTATCATCCTACACAATATATGAAAAGATTTCATATGATTGTTTCAAACAAAGACATCAAAATAATTGTTCGTAATTTTGCTCTAAGGCCTAATTAGGCCTATTTTCCAAGGCAGCTGTGTGATTTTTACACTCTAGAACTCCAAATTGAGTTTGATTGTTTTCAATCCAACACAAATGAATACATTTTGCAATTATTAATCAGGATCAGCCACTGGGTTGATTGTAATGCAAGTACTTGGCTTAAAACCTTTATTTCTCCTATTTTATGAGCAGAAATATAGCTAGGGTTGATTCAAACTACCCTCTAATGCATACCCTGTTCACAAATTTGCTTGAAAATAATGAAAACACATCTCACAGCATCTCTCCTTTGGTTTTGAAGAATTTTGTATGGTGGAAAGGCTAAAAAAATTTGAATTTCTTATCAAAACCCTAGTGCCCTATTTTTCAGGTTGTTTGGAAACAAACACTTCAATCTCCCTTATATTTTTTTGTCATGGCTTGAGACCACCTACAAATTGAAGAAGACACATCATATTTTGCATTCAAATTTATAGCACGACAAGACAGGGTCATACACGACCGTATTGTCTCTATAAATAGGAAATTGTAGTCTTTTTAGTAGAAAAAATAGGAAAAAGAAAGTTTCTTTTCTTATTTATCACTTCCACCAAGATGTTTGAAGGATTTTTAGGCTTTTAAAACCCTTTTTCCTCCTGAACTTTGATGGTCATCCAATACAATTCAAAATTAGACCTTTGGTCTTCCATATACCATCATTTTTGCAAAACAATATTAGATAAACTAACTCCTAGGACAAACATATATTGAGAATGGTCTTATTAGACATTATTATCCATAAATGAACATGACTACACATCAAACCTACACATCTACCCTATTTACGTGCTTTGACCAAACCTGACTAGGTGCTCCTGCACCATACACCCATAGGAAAAGAATCTCAGGTTCCTCCTGAGATCAACTCTTGAACTGATACTCCATGTTTCTTGATATCCTCTTCAGACATCCATGTTGCATCTTCATTTGGTAGGCCATGCCATTTGACTAAGTGTTCATTGTACACCTTGTGTCTTGTCCTCTTGATCTCCCTTGTGTTGAGTATGCTTTTAAGCTTCATTGGTTGGCTAGGTAGTAGGTCTTTGATCCACTCCTCATTATCAATTGTTGTTGCACCTGCTTCTTCACCTGCAACCACAAATCCTCTAAAAGGATAAAGATCAGCCATATTAAATATTGGTGAGATAGCCACTCCAGGGGGGAGTTCTATCTCATAAGCATTTTGTCCAAACTTGTGGACCACCTTGTAGGGTCCAATCTTCTTCATCAATAGCTTGGTGTATTTTACTTTAGGTAATCTTTCCTTCCTTAGATGAGCAAGTACCATGTCCCCAACCTTGAATTAAATGTCCTTTTTCTTCAAATCTACATGCCTTTTGTACTTTTCTACATTCTTTTGAAGGTTTTCTTTTATTAGCTAATGGATGTCCCTCATTGCCACTATAAAATCTTCCCCATCTGCACTCCTCTTCTCCATTCCTTTCAAATCTCAGAGTTCATGTACCCCCCTTGGACTCATGTCATATACTACTTCAAATGGACTCCTTCCTATGCTCCTATTGATGGAGTCATTGTAAGCATACTCTACCTGTGGAAGAACAATATCCCATTGTTGTCCATGTTCCTTGGTAAGACACCTCAACAAGTTCCCCAAAGACCTATTAACTACTTCAATCTACCCATTTGTTTGTGGATGATAGGCAGAGCTGAAAGTCAAATTTGTTCCCAGCTTTTTCTATAAGGTCCTCCAAAAATGTCCTATGAATTTAGAATCTCTATCTAACATAATGGTTAAGGGAAGTCCATGAATCCTTACAATTTCTTTGAAAAATAGTCCAACAATATGAGATGCATCATTTGTTGTCCTACAAGGAATGAAGTGAGCCATTTTGCTAAATCTGTCCACAACAACATAAACACTGTCATACCCTCTTTGTGTCTTGGGTAAACCCAATACAAAGTCCATGTTGATTGACTCCCATGGTCTGTTAGGCACTAGTAGAGGTTGATAAAGTCCTGCATTAGAACTTGATCCTTTTTCTCTTTGGTACACTACACAAGTCTCTACAAACTTCTTGACATCTACATGCATCCTTGGCCAATGATAGAATCTCTTGACCTATTCTAAAGTCTTATCCAACCCAAAATGTCCACCAAGACTGCCACAATGTTTTTCCCTTATCAAATTTGCTCTCATAGAGCACTTTGGAACACACAACTGAGTGCCCTTAAACAAATGCCCATCTTGCAACACAAAGTCTGAAAATTCACTATGAAAAGAGTTCTAAAATTGATTGTAGATAGTAAAGGCTTCTTTAAAATCATCATCACTACTATACATACCTCTTAGTGCATCTATCCCCACACTTTGCAATTGGATTTCTTGTACCATCATAGACCTTCTACTAAGAGCATCAACAACCTTATTTTCTTGACCCATCTTGTGCTGGATGATGAAGGTATAGGCCTGCAAGTACTCCATCCACTTCATGTGCATATGACTCAACTTATCCTGGTTGTTCAAGAAACTCAATGCATGATTATCTGTGAAGACAATGAATTATTTTGGAAAGAGGTAGTGCCTCCACTTCTTGAGTGACTGTACCATGGCATAGAGTTCTAGGTCGTATGATGAATATTTCTTTTTTATCTCATTGAGTTTTTCACTAAACAAGGCCACTGTGAAAGGAAGCTAGGTCTGCGGAAATCACTTCCTACACTAATCTAATGAGGGGAGAGCTATGTAAATTCAATTTAATCCTAACTATTATAGAAATGTTAAACCATTAACATGAGATTTGTATCAATACACACAGAACTAGAAAGAAGACAGAAGAAGAGAGACAAGATATATAGTGGGGAAAACCCTTATTAGGTGAAAAACCCCACACTCAAAAACCTGCACAATGTATTAACAAAACTAAATATGTTTACAATACACTTGCAATGCAAGATTCAATAGTCTTCGACACTCATCTCTAGAGTCAATCCAGCAGCATAACAGTACTTGTAAAACCTATAATACATCTCCTCGTCCAAGCACCTGCTTATATAGAATATACAAGGCAAAATTGGCTCTATCTTGGGATGAGCATCCAACTTGGCCTCATGGCCCAAAACCCACATCTAGGGACACTTCGTCAACATTGTAGAATGTGTCTGACACTTGTCCATAGCTCCCATACCAAAGAGGTCACCTATTTCCAAAATGGTCTACGACAGCTTCTCTTACGACTCTTACAACCGTCATAAAATCTGTCATAGAAGTTACAACTTACAACTGTAAGAGAATCTATCATACACATGCTATAAATAGCATATTCTCTTACAACATGTCATAGTCCACCTTGCGGCACCCAGAGATGCCTTTTTCAAAGATGCTTCATGACACATGTCTTCACCTGTCTTACAAGATTCTATTTCTGACTCTTACATGTCATAACTTCGTCATAGGAATCCATCATAACTGTTTCGGTTAAACATTCCCTTACACAACATCCAAAATGCTGACACATGGTAAAATACTCCTACTACAAAGTGGGATGCCTATCTCCTCATATGAGGACAAAATTACAAGTTGTCATCTTCCATGTAGGATGATACATCACCGTGCCACATCCCACAAAATGACAATATGGAATTTACAATTAATTTACAACATAGGCAATGAATAAATAAATACAATCATAAATAATGCAAGGAATTACCAAGGTTGAGACACCTTAATTCCCAACATTCTCCCACTTGTTGAACACCTTGTAAGAGCCAATAGAATAACAGGATTTAACTGCTATAGGCTGAGAGGCCTATAGACTCTGAACACCATCTGAACTTCTCTGTGCCCACTAGCTTTGTGAATGCATCTGCAACATTCTTCAAAGTATCTACCTTCTCCAAATTTACCTTCCTATCCTCTACCATGTCCCGTATCAAGTGAAACTATACATCAATATGCTTTGTTCTGGCATGGAAAGTTGGATTCTTCACAAGGCAAATTGCACTCTGACTGTCACAACTGATCATAATTTGACCTGCATCAACACCAATATTTGAACACAATCTCTTAAGCCAAATGGATTCCTTACAAGCATGATTTGCTGCCATATACTTATCTTCTATCATGGACAAAGCAACCACAGGTTGCCGCTTACTCATCCAACTAATAGCACCACCAAGTAGTGTAAACACATAAGCACTAGTGGATCTCCTACTGTTAATGTCACCTACCCAATTTGAATCCACAAATCCACAAATATCAACAGAATGAGGAGGTCCTATAACATTACCATGATAGCATATGGAATACTCAGAAGTACCCCTCAAATATCTGAACACTCGCTTAACTACATCCCAATGTACCCATCCAGAATTAGCCATAAATCGACTAAGGACTCCCACTGCTTGGGCAATGTCTGGCCTTGTGCAGACCATAGCATACATCAAACTACTAACAACACTAGCATAAGGTACTCTGCTTATGTCCTCCACCTCACTAGGAGATTTTGGACAATCCTCAATAGACAACTTTGTCCCCAAAGAAACAGGAACACACAATGGTCTACAATCTGCCATGTTGAACCTATCCAACACAGTCTTCACATACTTACTTTGGCTTAACCAAAGTTTTTTGTTAGTTTTGTCTCTTCTGATTTCTATTCCTAGAATGTACCTGGCTGCTCCTAAATCTTTTATTTCAAACTGTGCTGACAACTGAGATTTAAAATAAGAAATCATATTCTTACCCTTCCCAATGAGCAACATATCATCAACATACAATGCAACAATGAGAATACGATCACCATCAAACTTATAATACACATAGTGATCCGATTTCGATCTCACAAATCTAATTGACAACACAAAGGCATCAAACTTCAAGTACCACCTCCTAGGAGACTACTTTAAACCATACAAAGACTTCTTTAACTTGCAAACCAAATTTTCTTTACCTTTCACCATGTAATGCTTTGGCTGTGACATGTAGATTTCTTCATCCAAATCATCATGAAGGAAAGTTGTCTTCACATCCATCTATTCTACCTCTAAGTCATAAGCTACTGCAAGAGACAACAGGAATCGAATGGATGTCAACTTTGCAATGGAAGAGAATATCTCACCATAATCTATACCCTCCACTTGTCAATACCCCTTCGCAACCAATCTGGCCTTATACTTCTCAACACTGCCATCTGCACCAAATTTCTTCTTGAACACCCATTTGTATCCAATAGGTTTCTATCTAGCAGGTAAAGGCACCAAGTCCCAAGTTTGATTCTTTTCCAAAGAAGTCATTTCATCCTCCATGGCCTCCTTCCAAGAACCTGCATCTTTCATGTCCATAGCCTCTGATATAGTTCTAGGTTCATCATTGTTAGTAAGCAAAGCAAAAGAACAACTAGAATCAAGCAATGCATAACCAAACCTTTCAAGTTACTTTCTTATTCATGTAGACCTCCTCAAGAGCTGAGGTTGAGGTTCAGCTTCTTCATCTGAGCTTTTAGAGCTGCTAGAGCTCTCCTTATCATTAGGGCCAACATTGTCTTTCTATTCAATCTTCTCAGGGGTAGCAGGAAACTGAACAACATCCTCTTTCTTTTCTTTTTCTTCTAGCTGTAAAATAGTGGAAGAAGGTGTAAGCTCTCTAAAGATGACACTTCTTCTATACAACACTTTTTTAGCCATAAGGTCCCAAAGCTTGTATCCTTTCACACCAACACCATAGCCAATGAAGATACACTTAACAACCTTGTTCTCCAATTTTGACCGCTTCTCCCTAGGCACATGTGCATATGCCTCACAATCAAAAACATGAAGATGCCTTATTGAATGCTTTCTACCAGACCGCACCTCCATGGGTGTCTTTCCAACAAGAGTTGATGTAGGAGATCTGTTTACCAGATAGCAACTAGTGGCAACATCTTCAGCCCAAAACTTTTGTTCTAGGCTAGCTCCACTAAGCATACTCCTAGCCTTCTCCATTAGTGTCTTGTTCATCCTCTCTGTAACTCCATTTTTCTATGGGGTGTATGGAGTTGTCTTATGTCTTTCAATCTTAAGTTCCTTGCAATATTTATCAAATTCTATAGAACAGAACTCACCACCATTTTCAGTTCTCAAACATTTAATCTTTTTACTAGTCTAATTTTCAACAAAGGGCTTAAACTCCTTAAACTTACTATAGACTTCAGATTTGCTTCTGAGAAAATAAATCCATGTCCTTCTATTGTAGTCATCTATAAAAGATACAAAGTATACATATTTTGATAATGAAGGAACATTAATAGGACCAAATACATCAGAATGAACAAGGTCCAACACACCAGAAGTCTTATGAGAACTCGAGTAAACCTAAACATGGTTTTGTTTTCCATATATGCAATGTTCGCAAAAAATTGAACTCAAGATTACAATCGTCTAACCCCTCAACGAGGTTTTTATTTTTCAGGGTTCTAAGACCCTTCGCACCAATGTGGCCAAATCTCTTATGCCATAACATTGTCTTTTCAGCAAGAAGCTTAACTTCCAAGGCATGATTACAACCATCAGGACTAGATACAACAGATTTCTTCACTGCTCATTTAGATGGTGGGGATGAAGTGACTGCTTACCTCTTCTTTGAGTCAGAAGAACTATTGCATTATGAAATGCATGCCTCCAACTAAAATAGAGTACCTCTCCTAGTACCCTTAGCAAGTACCATAGCTCCTCTAGTCATCTTGCATCCTTCTTTCAAAAAGACAACCTGTACACCTGCATCATTCAACATACTTACAAAAAGTAGGTTCCGTGTTAAGCCTGGTATTTGCATAACCCCATAGATCCCCTTCACTCGTCCATCAGGGAATCGAATAGAGACTCTTCCTCGACCAATAATCTTCAGATGAGAGTCGTCACCTAGGTACACCTTTCCACCATCGAATTCCTCATACTTAGTAAACTAGTCTCAATGCAAGGTCATGTGGAATGATGCACCAGAATCAATCAGACACACATCATCAGATGCATGGGTTGCTAGGGCTGCGATGAAAGCATCACCATCATCTTGTGACTTGTCAGAATCTGAATCTAGGTTCTTCTTCTTCTTTTTCTTTTTCTCTTTGCATTCCTTTCAAAAATGCCCAATTTTTCCATAGTTCCAATAGAGAGCCTTGGACTTTCTAGGAGATTTAGATCTCCCACAGGATTTGGATCTACCCTTCTCATCTTTCTTGTCCTTCTTTTTCCCTTTCTCCTTGGGTCTTCCACAAACCACAAGAGCCTCTTTGGCTGCCTTAGAAGACTTTCTCCACATCTCTTTAAATTAACAGTGAAGAAACTAATTCATCCATTTTGAATGTAGATGTGGTGCTTCCAATAGTCATGACAAGATGATCCCATGAATCCGGTAGAGAAAAAAGCAGGGTCATACATCAATCGTCCTCCTCTATCTTCACACCAATAGATGTTAATTGTACAACCAGCATGTTAAAAGCATTCATATATTCTGCAACAGATCCTGTGTCCTCCATTCGAAGAGAATACAACTTCTTTCTCAGAAAAAGTTTGTTAACCAAGGATTTGGCTTGATACACACCTCCCAACTTCTTCCAAAGCAAGTTTACAGTAGCCTCCTCATGGACATTTAATAAAACAAAATCAGCAAGACTAAGTCTTATGAGACCCTTATCCTTCCAATCCTTGAGATCCCAATCAACTTGTGACATTGCAGCTAGTTTTGTGCCATTGAGAGTTTCCTAGAGGTTTCAGTCTACAAGCATGTCCTCCATCTTGAGCTTCCACAGCTCAAAATTACTACCATTGAATTTCTCCACCTCTATCCTCCCAGATGTGCTTGCCATCTCCTTGCTGCAATAAGATTCAGAATACTCTACACAAACTCCCACTCAACTTAAGATCAGCTCAAAAAACCCCTACCCAACAACTAGGACCAAAGGTGATCAAGCTCTGATACCAATTAAAAGGAAGCTAGGTGTACAGAAATCGCTTCCTACACTAATCTAATGAGGGGAGAGCTATGTAAATTCAATTCAATCCTAACTATTACAACAATGTTAAACCATTAACATGAGATTTGCAGCAATACACATAGAACCAAAAAGAAGATAGAAGAAGAGAGATAAGCTATACGGTGGGGAAAACCCTTATCAGGTGAAAAACCCCACACTCAGATACCTACACAATGTATTAACAAAAATGAATATGTTTACAATACACTTGCAATGCAAGCTTCAATAGTCTTCGACACTTGTGTCTGGAGTCAATCTGGCAGCATAACAGTACTTGTAAAACCTGTAATACATCTCCTTCTCCAAGCACCTATTTATATAGAATATACAAGGCAAAATTGGTTCTATCTTGGGATGGGTGTCCAACTTGGCCTCATGGCCCAAAACCCATGCCTAGGGACACTTGGACAACATTGTAGAATGTATCTGACACTTGTCCACAGCCCCCATCCCAAAGAGGTCACCTATTTCCAAAATGGGCTATGACAAATGCTCTTATGACTCTTATGACCATCATAGAATCTGTCATAGCAATTACAACTTACAACTGTATGAGAATCTGTCATACACCGGCTATAAATAGCATATTCTCTTACAACATGTCATAGTCCACCTTGGGATGCCCAAAGATGCCTTTTTCAAAGATGCTTCATGACACATGTCTTCACCTATCTTACAAGCTTCTATTTCTGACTCTTACATGTCATAACTTTGTCATAGGAATCCATCATAACCCTTTCAGTCAAACATTCCCTTACACAACATCCAAGATGCCGACACATGGAAAAATACTCCTACCACAAAGTGGGACACCTATCTCCTCATGTGAGGACAAAATTACAAGTTATCTTCCATGTAGGATGACACATCACCGTGCCACATCCCACAAAATGACAATATGGAATTTACAATTAATTTACAACATAGGTAATGAACAAATAAATACAATCATAAATAATGCAAGGAATTACCAAGGTTGAGACACCTTAATTCCCAACACACTGGTCTTCCCTCTTGACTCAAAACTTCCCCAACTGCCAGTCCACTTGCATCACACTCCACTGTAAAGACCTTGTTGAAATCAAGTAGGGCAAGGATAGGTTGTTTAGCCACTCCGCTCTTTAGGTATTGAAAGATTCTTTCATCCTCCTCAGTCCATTAGAACCTCCTCTTTTGTCTCCTTTAATTGTATCAATTATGGGTGAGCATATTTGACTAAAGGTTTTGATAAATTTCCTATAGAAAGTGGCCAGCCCATGAAAACTTTTCACTTCTCCTACTGAGTTTGGAGTTGGCCAATTGAATATGGCTTCAACTTTGGTGGGTTCCATCTTCAAAGTACCCTTGGAGACCACAAAACCAAGGTAGGAAAGTTCTTCTTTCATGAACTCACATTTCTTGAGGTTGATCATCAGCTTCTCCTCATTCAACTTTTTCAACACCATATCCAAGTGATGTAGGTGTTCTCCTTTTGTCTTACTATATACAAGGATATCATCCAAGTATACCACCACAAATCTTCCTATGAACTACCTTAGGACCTCATTCATTAGTCTCATGAATGTACTTGGGGCATTAGAAAACCCAAATGGCATTACTAGCCACTCATACAAACCCTCATTGGTCTTGAAAACTATTTTCCACTCATCTCCTTCCCTTATCCTAATCTGATGATACCCACTTTTCAAGTCAATTTTTGAAAAATAGCATGCACCTGCTAGATTGTCCATCAAGTCCCCCACCGGGGTATAGGGAATCTATATCTGATTGTGATCTTGTTGATTGCCCTTGAATCAATGCATAACCTCCATTTACCATCCTTCTTGGGTGCCAAAATAGTAGTCATAGCACAAGGGCTCAGGCTTTCCCTTATGAGACCTTTGTCCAATAATTCTTAAATCTAATTTCTGACCTCTTCATTCTGCTTAGGTGTCATCTTATAGGCTGCCTTGTTTGGAAAGCTTGAACCAGGGATGAAATCTATGTGGTGACTCACATCTCTTATAGGTGGTAATGCATTAGGAAGCTCCTCCACCCCTATGTCTTCATACTTATCCAACAGGGTCTACACTTTTTTAGGTATCTCTTCTCTATCTACTGTTGTCATAGTTGATGTAGGGTTCCCAATGATGGCATAACCAACATTCTCTTCACTCAAACGCTTCAAGAACTCTTTCTCCTTGTCCACCATCACACTTGGCCCTTCATGAATAGCACTATCATCTTCTGGTATGGGTGTGAGGGTATATGATACCCCATCCTTCTCTATCACATACGTGTTCTTCTCCCCATCATGTCTAGCCTTCCTATCAAACTGCCATGGCCTTCTGAGGAGAATGTGGCATACATCCATAGGGATGATGTCACATAGTAGTTTGTCCTTGTAGACACCAATGTTGAACTCAATCCATGCCTATTCATTCACTAGAACTTGCTAACCCTTATTGAGCCATGAAACCTTGTAGGGTGTTGGGTGAGGATACCTCTTTATTTTTAATTTTTCTATCATTTCCAATGACACAAGATTGTTAGTGGAGCCAAAATCCACTACTACTTTACATACATTTCCCTGTGCTTTGCAAGTTGTCCTGAATTAGGCTTTCCTCTATGGGGGTTCTTTGGTGGTTGGCACTTTGATCAATGTCCTTAACATTAGACATTCTCCTACCTCTAGGACATGTAGGGAAGGTGAGTTCACACTTTCTTTATCCTCCTCTTGCACAATTTGTGTTCTTTCACCACCATGAGAGCTTGCACCTTGTTTATTTGGACACTTCCAACCAGGGTGCCCAAACTGATTAGAGTTGTAACATCTTCTTGAAAAGGTATTGGAACCTCTTCCCTAACTAGCAAACCTTCCTCTGTTATTGGGCCTCCTTCCTCTAAAATTACCTCTACCACTTGACTCATTACTATGTTCTTGTTGATTGTTTGATTCATTTTATTGCTTTTGGGGCTGTCCTTTCCCACCAAAGTTACCTCTGCCTTTGTTATTCTTTCTTCTGCCTCTTCCCTGCTACTCTCATTTCCTTTTGATTTTCTCCTCTACCCTAACTTCCATTTGGAAGCATTCTTCCACTGTTTTAGAAGGGTTGAGGCTGATTTCATCTCTGATGGTTAATCTTAGACCACTTAGGTATCTAGCCACCCTTTCCACCTCATCTTCATTATGACCTGCCATGATGCACAACCTATGAAACTCTTCAGTGTATGCCATCACATCCAACTCCCTTTATTTCAAATTTTGTAACTTCATGAAGGTTTGAATGGCAAAGTCTGCAGGTAAGAATTGGGCCTTCACCTTAGCCACCATCCTATCCCATGAGCTTATCTTAGGCTTGCCTTTCTTGACTCTTTCTTCTTGAATAAAATTCCACCAGGTTAGGGCTGGTCTCTTCAATTTTGTTTTTGCAAATTTCACTTTCTTGTTGTCATCTATATCTTCAAACTCAAAAAAAATATCCAAAGCATCAATCCAAGCCAAAACTTCTTCACTGTCCATATTTGCACCATACATAGGCACTTCAACTTTCATCTTAGGATTGTTGTCACCTTTGATTGCCTTTAGCATCCTGATCATCATCTTCTCTTCAGGGTCCAAGTCCTCATCCTCATCCTAGACTCCCATTGGAGGGTTCTCACCTTCACCCTCATCCTCTTCATCACTTTGGTCATCATTGACCATTCCTCTTCTCTTATACTTTTCCAAGGCTACTATTATGGCTAGGGCTGCTTCCTGAGACTCCTTATAGAGCCTTTCCTTATGGAGCATCTACTCTTTCAACTCCTTTATCTCTTTGGCCATTGCAATAGTCTTTGGAGGCATCTTGCTTATGCCAATTCCTTGTTCACTTTCCCCCTTTCAATCAGAACCTAAGATCTGATACCACTTTGATGCCAAATAGGGTATGTTGGTCACAATATCGCAAACAAACCAATGTGCAAGTTTACAAACTGTAAGATGATGGGTTATGCTTCTTTGTTCTCCTTAAGCCTTGTAGCCCTTCCTGAGGTGTCTTTCTTGCATATTTTCCTACAATGGTCACAAACCCACATAAGGATCCACTTTCTAGATACCCTTTATCATCCTACACAACATATGAAAAGATTTCATATGATTGTTTCAGACAAAGACATCAAAATAATTGCTGGTAATTCTACTCTAAGGCCTAATTAGGCCTATTTTCCAAGGTAGTTATGTGATTTTTACACTCTAGAACTCCAAATTGAGTTTGATTATTTTCAATACATCAAAAATGAATAGAGTTTGCTAATTATTAATCAGGATCAGCCAGTGGTTTGATTGTAATGCAAGTACTTGGCTTAAAGCCCTTATTTCTCCTATTTTATAAGTAGAAATATAGCTAGGGTAGATTCAAACTACCCTCTAATGCATACCCTATTCACAAATTTGCTTGAGAATAGTGAAAACACATCTCACAACATCTCTCCTTCAGTTTTGAAGAATTTTGTATGGTGGAAAGGCTAAAAAAACTCAATTTTTTTATCAAAACCCTAGTACACTATTGTTCAGCCTATTTGGAAACAAATGCTTCAATCTCCCTTATATTTTGTTGTTCTTGAGACCACCTGCAAATCAAAGAAGACACATCATATTTTGCATTCAAATTGATAGCATGATAGGACAGGGTCATACACAACCGTACTGTCTCTATAAACAAAAAATTGCAATCTTTTTAGCAAAAAAAATAGAAAAAAGAAAGTTTCTTTTCTTATTTCTCACTTCCACCAAGATGTTCGAAGGATTTTTAGGATTTTAAACCCTTTTTCCTCTTGAATTTTGATGGTCATCCAATACAATTCAAAATTAGACTTTTGGTCTTGCATATACCATCATTTTTGTAAAACAATATTAGATAAACTAACTCCTAGGATAGACATTTATTGAGAATGGTCTTATTAGACCTTATTACCCACAAATGAACTTGACTACACATCTACCCTATTTACATGCTTTGACCAAGCTTGACCAGGTGCTTCTACACCAAGAGACAACCATTATTGTTGATCACTTCATGCACATGAGAATAACTTTATTTGTAAGGTTCTAAGAGGATTATTTTAGAGATTTTTCAATATAGACAAAAGGTGAAAGTTTGAAGAAGATTGACCAAGTGCTCATAAAGGATTGTCATGCCATAACTGATTTATTCAAAAGGATAGTCATATTCATGAAATTTGGATTGAGTTTGATTTCATTTGAGGTGGTGTGATGGATTTTAATCATGTTCAATAAGTTTCACATACAACTGTCCTAACACTGCAAACCATTGAAACACACATGAAGGAAATCTAAATTGCTGAAATACATAGTGTGCAATTCACAGAGTAGTCCTAGGGATAGCCATCTAGGGTTATTGTGATTAGATAATTATGGAATGATGAAGCCACTATGACATGATGAATTATACGATTCATGAAGACAATGATGGAGATCCATGGAGAAAACCAAGGAGGACAAGATAAGACACCAAATTTGTGAAGTTGCCAATGGCAACAAAATTACCACCTAGCTATCCTTAACTAATCCATGATTGCAAATGGATGTATTTTGGCTTCTATTGACAAAAAGTGACTTATTTATGATGAATATAATGCTCAGAATTGTTTCCTGCATGTCTAAGAAGTTGGAAACAAGTGGACATTAGCTAGAGCTATCTTGGAAACATGAATATTTGGAGACATACCTAGGATTGTCATAAAAATCATTAGACTAATTTGTAATTTAGGGTATTGAATGGTATATAGTTGATCAAGGTAACCACATTCATGTGCTAACAAAGGATAATTAGGAAATTTTGAAATATTGTTGTCATGTGCATACAAATCATCATGAATAGGTGCATAAGGAATGTCCTAGCCTAAGACACTAAAGAGGTCTCCACAACCTCCAACATGAAGAACAATGTAGCATAGCATGAATCATGATTGGATTAAGCCTATTGGAATTTACTTGTATGATCTTGGAACCTATTCATTTGTATTTTAACTTGTCATTATGACAAGATAATAGTATTTCATTATGCTTAAGGGATTGTATATTTATATATTGTAAGGATTTATTCTTGTATAGTTTGACATCACAGTATGTTAAGGTCTGTTTAATTCATTATTACACATAATTATTAAAGAGCCTAATCCCTAATCCCTTGACCCTCAACCCTCAACCCTCAATGCTCAATGTTAAACCCTAATCTGTCAACCCTAAACCCTAATCCATCAGCCCTAAACCCTATCCCTAAACCCTTAACACTATACCTTAAACCCTAATCCCTCAACCCTAAACCCTATCCCTAAACCCTCAACACTATACCTTAAACCCTAAACCCTAATCCCTCAACCCTCAACCCTCAACCCTAATCCCTCAACCCTCAACCCTAATCCCTCATCCCTAAACCCTAAACGCTATACCTATTCCTAAATCCTTAACCCTCGACACTATACCTTAAACCCTAATCCCTTATCCCTAAACCCTAAACCTTATCCCTCAACCCTTAACCCTTAAAACTTAAACCCTAAAACCTATCCCTAAACCCTCGATGCTTGACACTATATCTTAAACCCTAATCCCTTAACCCTCATCCCTAAAGCCTCAACCCTCAATCCTTAAACCTTCAACTCTAAACCCTATCCTTGATCCCTCTACCCTTGACACTCTACGTTAGCCCTAATACCTTGACCATCAACCCTATCCCTAAACCCTCAACCCTCAACTCTCAACATTAAACCCTAATCTGTCAACCCTAAACCCTAATCCCTCAACCCTAAACCCTATCCCTAAACCCAACAAAACTGCTTTGCCTTGTGTTAGGTTGTTAAACCCATCATTGTTGACACTCTTCTCTTAACAAAATAAGAGGAATAAGCATAGAAGATAGAGAATTTGATCTTACTAGTTTGCATATTGGTCGGTTTACATTCTATGACTTCATTTTCATTGAATAAAAATGTTTATCTGATTTGAAATAAGGGGCAGAGTTCACTGTGATGTGCTTTTCTAGATGAGTGAGTCCATAATGTCTAAGGTTCTTCCAAGAATGGCCTGCAATAGAAATAAGTTTTTATTATACCAATCCTCCTGGTAAAGCTACAATTCAAATGCCTGCTTTGAAAGTTGAAATAAATTAAATTAGACTTACAATTTTGATTTTCTTCCATTGCTTCAACATCATTCTTGTTTTCCCCATTAGAAGCCAATTCATTCAGTAACTTACTGCCCATTGGTTGACTTGAACTGCATACTCTGTTAGAAGAAGGGCATCTTTTATCTGTATCAATGTTGGTAGTCATAAGCTGAAGAGCATTGATAGTTTTCACACACCCTGTTCTTTGAAATATCTTAACCTTAAAATATGACTTGGATATGTAATTGAACACAACAAAATCTCCAATCTCTATCCCATGATGATTCACAAAATTTCCCAATCCTACCTAAATTCTAGTTTATTTATGGTACCCCCTAATTGTACATCCCACTCCTGCCCACCTAGGCCTTGCAACACCATATGTTTGTCTGTGTTGTCTATAAACTATGAAACAAATGCAAGAGGAATGCACTGCCATAAACACATTACACAATTAGATTATATAAGTTCTTAACAATGTACAAGAAATAAAAGAATGAAAAATAATGTATAGAGTTACTAGTTTTTTTGTAAAGTCTCCAAGCATAAATTTGAAGGAGGCACACCCATTAAACCAATTCATTTAGCAACTTGTTGCCCATTGATTGACTTGAACTACATACTCTATTAGAACAAGGCCATCTTTTATCTGTATCAATGTTGGTATTCATAAGCTGAAGAGCATTGATATTTTTCACACACCCTGTTCTTTGAAATATCTTAACCTTATAATATGACTTGAATATGCACTTGAACACAACAAAATCTCAAATCTCTAGCCCATGATGATTCACAAAATATTCCCAACCTTGCCTAAATTCTAGTTTATTTATGGTACCCCCTAATTGTACATCCCACTCCTACCCACCTGGGCCTTGCAACACCATATGTTAGTATGTGTTATCTATAAACTGTGAAACAAATGCAAGAGGAATGTGCTGCCATAAACACATTACACAATTAGATTATACAAGTTCTTAATAGTGTACAACAAATAAAAGAATGAAAAATAATGTATAGATTTACCAGTTTTTGTGTAAAGTCTCCAAGCATAACTTTGAAGAAGGAGGCGCACCCATTAAACCAATTCATTCAGCAACTTGTTGCCCATTGGTTGACTTGAACTACACACTCTGTTAGAAGAAAGGCATTTTTTATCTGTATCAATGTTGGTATTCATAAGATGAAGAGCATTGATATTTTTCACACACCCTGTTCTTTGAAATATCTTAACCTTAAAATATGACTTGGATATGTACTTGAACACAACAAAATTTCCAATCTCCAGCCCATGATGATTCACAAAATTTTCCCAACCCTACCTAAATTTTAGTTTATTTATGGTATCCCCTAATTGTACATCCCTAAACCCTAAATCCTAATCCCTTAACCCTAAACCCTAATCCCTAATCCCTGAACCATAAACCCTAATTATAATTTATGGTACCCTAAACCCTAATCCCTTATCCCTAAACCATAAACCCTATCCCTAAATCTGCAACCCTCAACACTTAAACCTTAAATCCTAAACCCTGTCCCTAAACCCTCAACCCTCAACACGATACCTTAAACCCTAATCCCTCAACCCTAAATCTTTAAAGCCTCAACCCTTATCCACCCCTTTCCTCCCCTATGTACCTCACCCCATCTCTCCCCTGTCTCTCAACCCTTAGCCATCTAGGTATCTCTCTTATCCCTAAAGCCTCAACCCTCAACCCTTAAACCTTAAATCCTAAACCCTATCCCTAAACCCTCAAGCCTTGACACTGTACCTTAAACCCTAATACCTTATCCCTAAACCCTAAACCTTTAACCCTAAACCCTATCCCTAATCCCTCTACTCTCAACACTCTACCTTAACCCTAATCCATCGACCATCAACCCTAATCCCTCAACCCTAAACACTATCCCTAAAGCCTCAACCCTAAACCCTAATCCCTTATCCCTAAACTCTAAACCCTATCCCTAAACCCTCAACCCTCAACCCTCAACCTTAAACCTTAATCCCTCAACCATAAACCTTAATCCCTCAACCCTCAACCCTAATCCTTTATCCCTAAACCCTAAACCCTTACATCCATCAACCCTAAACCCTAGATGCTATCCGTATTCCTAAACCCTCAACCCTCAACACTATACCTTAAACCCTAATCCCTTATCCCTAAGCCATCAACCCTAAACCCTAATCCCTCAACCCTAAATCTTCAACCCTAAACCCTATCCCTAATCCCTCTACCCTCAACACTCTACCTTAACCCTAACTCCTTGACCCTCAACCCTAATCCCTCAACCCTAAATGTTATCCCTAAAGCCTCAACCCTAAACCCTAATTCCTCAAGGTCCTATACCCTAATCCCTTATCCCTAAACTCTAAATCCTATCCCTCAACCCTCAACCCTTAAACCATAAACCCTTGACCCTTAAACCCTCAACCCTTATCCACCCCTCTCTTCCCCTATCCGCCTCACCCCCATCTCTACCCTCCTCTACCCTCGACACTATACATACATACATACATATAGGCATACATATATACATACATACATACATGCATGCTTAATAACCTTGAACATAAAACATTCCAAGGGAGACATAATGTGAGAGCGTTATAACGCACTTGTGTTATGTCAAACATGACAATCATCGGGCAAACTTTTACGAAAAAGAAAAAAAGAAAAATAATACATAACACGAGTGCATTATAACGTGCTCGTGTTATATTTTGCTTTGGGAATCCCAAGCCTTAGGCTTGGGATTTGCTTTGGATTTCCAACCCAAAACTTTGGAGTGCCTTCCCAACATCCACAGATGTGTTTTTACAAATTCTATAGGATTTCACATAATTTCGTTCGTGATAACCCTTAGATTTGCACGTGTTTTAAGGTTGAACAAATCAAACACCTAGGTAATGTTAGGCTTTCTCTTAGCTATCTAACGATGTAATTTTTTTCACATTTTGACAATGTTAAGCCTTTCATCTTTAATTTCTTTTGTTTGTGTGTCCATTTTGCGTAAAAACTAGTGTTTCATCTTTTTTTTCATTGTAAATTAACTGTTCATTGAAATTTCAAAAAAATTACATTTTTAGAAACTAGACTCCATTCTACACATTTTAAAAAAATGATTTTCAATTAGTTTTCAAAATTTATAGGGGTAGCACAACCAAAATTCTATTTTTAGGATGTGTCCACTTTGAAAATTAGTAAAAAATCAAATATTCATCAAAAAATTATCAAAAAAATCAGGCATAAACTACATGTTGTTAGCTAATTTCTCACTGAAGCGATTTTAAAAATACCAAAAAAAAAGTTAACCTTTTGAGGGAGCCATAAAACATGCTATGTTATGTTTTTTTGACAGAAACAACACCTATTTCTGTGGCTCCCTCTTTTGAACCCCTTAATCTATACCATTTTTAAAAAAAAATAGTAGTTTAGAAAGTAGACTCGGAGCACTACAAACATTGTTTTGGTTGTATCTCCAAATTTTGAGTGTGACTATGCTCAATTTCTCATCCAAGGCCAGCATTTCCTAATTTCAGGAAAAAAAAAAAAAAGTGACCACTTAAGACCCCTTTTTGGCCCCCCATCTTCTTGCACTTACCCATAAATATAATATATAATATATTTATTTAACATATATTATTAAATATAGATAACAAATATTATTATTAATATAAATATAAATATTACATATTATTATTGTTATATAATAATATAAATATATTTATTTTTAATTAATAGGATATCCTATTATATTTATAAATAATAAATACAAATACAAATATTAATATTAATATTAATAATTTATAATCATTATAATATATTATATACTAATATATAAATAACACTATAAAATAGTATATAAAGGAAAAGACCTAATGAATTTAGAATAATGATGAGGAGCCAAAAAAGAAATAAATATTCTTACTCTTTCAACTTAGGAGAGGATGAGTATATATTTTATGCCTTTCATATAGTTCTATTAGAACTTCCTTCTTATTTCCATCGGCAACAGATTAGACTATCGGCAGCCTTTGGAACTGTTTTCCCAAACACCAAGTTTGCCCAATACCTCCTATCACCGAGACTTCTTCTTCGTTTGGGCCGACAGTTAGTTTAACAGTGACCAGTCCCTCATCGCTACTTGAAAGAGTGCTTTCCCCATGGTATATTGTTCCTTTGATGGACGATGGCCCTCAATATCAACGAGGCTTGACTTCTTTTCACCCCGATGTGACTAAGACAAATTAGCATTTGTCGTCACGGTTTCGGCAAGACAACGCCTATCGGTGGAGCGAAATATTATCAACCCGATACTCTGATATCATCCTCTCTTTGCTATCATTGGAAGTCGATGCCGTCGTTGGAACCTGACTTTGTGACACAGTGATACGCCGCTAGGGTTGTCAACTCTCACATAGTCTGATCTACACTCTACGCCTAGCACATAGAGATGCTAGGGCACGCTATTGTGCACACTCCTCAGTCTGGAACATCTGCCCCATCAAATAGGTAAATGAAAGGAAAAACAAATATAAATATGTACAGACCGATGCCATTCCATTGATTTCTTTGGAAATCCACCAGTGGAATGGTTATCGACTCATCTTCTACAATTTAGACTAAACTATTTCAATTGCAAAGAACAAAAAGCTATTATGAACAGTTAGGAAATATTTACAACATAGATCAAACATAGAAAATGATGGACAGAAGTTATTATTGCTCAGATGATTTCTGAATCACAATCTTCAAATCTAGAGAACCCTCTTATTGGTTGCTCCCCTGTGCTTTTATTAAGCCAGAGTTGGAAAATCAACGATTGCTCAATAGTTAGGGAAGGCCAACTGCCCTGAATCCCAACCAACTCCTGTTGACATTTTCAAATTCTATTAGATACAAAATGTGTCCATTATTTGCCAAATGGAATACAAAAACTTCTAGGTTTTTTAGAAAACAAAACATGAACAAGATGACATGGCCAAATAGGCCTTATTTCAACATAGTAGATTTTACTATGGTGCCCCTGCACCATACTCCCCAGAAGAAAAAAGTCTCAAGTCCTCTTAGAGACCAATTCTTGTACATCTCTACCTTGCTTTAGAATGTCTTCCTCCAACAACCATGTAGCTTCTAAATCTGGAAGCCCTCGCCACTTAACTAGATGTTCAAAGTATGTTTTGTGCCTATTCTTCCTAGCTTCTTTGCTTTCCAAAATGTACTCCATTTTTGGCAGCTCCCTAGAAGGTAAGTGCTTTAGCCAGTCTTCATTTTCTTGGACAGGGTCTTTTGCATTCTCTCCTATATTAGGACTTCTATACAATGTCAAATCAGCAATGTTGAATATGGGTGAAATGGCAATATCATCAGGAAGCTCAATCTTGTAAGCATTTGGACTGTACTTCTCCAGAATTTGATAGGGTCTAATCTTCCTCATCATCAATTTGTTGTGGCCTCCTTTTGGCAACCTATTTTTGTTCAAATGAACCATGACCAATTCACCTACCCGATACTACACATCCCTCCTCCTTTGATCCATGTGAGCCTTCATCTTCTGACTATTCTGGTGTAAAGTATCTTTGACCTATTGGTGTATTTCTTTCATGGTTTCTACAAATGCATCAGCATGACCACTCCTTTTGTCCAACCCCTAGACATCTCTCAATTCAAAAATACCCCTGGGGTGACTGTCATATAAAATTTCAAAGGACTCAAACCTGTGCTCCTGTTTGTCAAGTCATTATAAGCATATTCTACTTGTGGGAGTATCACATCCCAACTGCTGACATGTTCTTTTGTTAAGCATCTAAGGAGATTGCCCAAAGATCTATTGACCACCTTTGTTTGCAGATCAGTCTGAGGATGATAGGCTGAACTTAAAGACAAATTTTTTCCCAATCTTTTCCACAAAGTCCTCCAAAAATGTCCTACAAATTTTCTATCCCTATCAGACACAATGCTCAAGGGTAGCCCATGAATCCTGACAATTTCTTTAAAGAACAAAAATGCAATGTAGCTAGCATCATTAGTGGTCCTGCAAAGAATGAAATGAGCCATCTTGCCGAATCGTTCTACCACTACAAACACACTGTCACAACTTGCCCTTGTTTTGGGTAACCCCATGAAAAAATCCATACTCAAACATTCCCAAGGCTTGTTGGGTATTGGCAAAGGTTGATACAATCCTGCATTGGTCGAGACTCCTTTTGCTCTTTGGCATACTATGCAACTTTCAACAAATTTTTTGATGTCAGACTGCATTCTTGGCCAGAAATAAAATCTCCTTACCAGATCTAAAGTCTTATTCAACCAAAAATGTCCACCCAGTCCACTGCTATGTTTTTCCTTCACAATATTATCCATCATTGAGCATTTAGGGATACACAACTGACATCCTTTGAACAATAGTCCATTCTGTAATGTAAAATCCAAAAACTCACTATGAAAAGTATTAGCAAATTCATTATATACCTTGTAGATTTCTCTGAAATCCTGATCTTCTTCATACAATTCCTTGAGTGACTCAACACCCATGCTTTGCAACTGCACTTCTTAGACTGTCAACACCCTCCTGCTGAGAGCATCTGCCACCTTGTTTGTGACTCCTTTCTTATACTTAATGGTGAAAGTGTATGCTTGCAGACTTTCCACCCATTTCATATGTCTATGGCTGAGTTTGTCTGCCCATTTAGAAAACTGAGAGCATGGTTATCTGTATACACAATAAATTCCTTGGGAAGCAGGTAATGTCTCCATTTTTTCAGAGCTTGTACCATAGCATACAACTCTAAGTCATAAGAGGAGTATTTCCTCTTGGCTTCATTTAACTTTTCACTGAAAAAGGCCACTGGTCTCCCTTCTTGGCTCAACACTGGTCCAATGGCCAACCCACTTGCATCACATTCAATTGTGAAAACCTTATTGAAATCAGGTAACACTAAGACAGGGAATTTAGCAACTTTCTGTTTCAAACTCTCAAAGCTCCTATCTGCTTCTCTTGTCCACACAAACTTCACCTTGGAACCACCCTTGATGGTTTCCAACATAGGTACATAGATGTCACTATAGTTCTTAATGAATTTCCTATAGAATGTGGCCAAACCATGGAAACTCCTTACCTCCTCTGCTATCTTAGGTGTGGGCCAATTCAGATAGCCTCCACCTTTGAAGGATCCATCTTTAGATCACCTTTGGAAATGACAAAACCCAAGTAGATCAACTCTTGTTTCATGAAATCACATTTGTCCAAGTTTATCAATAGCTTTTGGTCTTTCAGCCTCTTATCTCTATATGTTGCAAATGCTCTTCTTTACTTTTACTGAATATCAAAATGTCATCTAGGTATACTTCCACAAACTTACCTATGAAATCCTGCAATACTTCATTCATTAGCCTCATGAAAGTACTAGGAGCATTAGACAGACCAAAAGGCAATACAAGCCATTCATATAACCCTTCATTGGTTTTGAATGTTGTTTTCCATTCATCACCTTCTCGTATCCTTATCTGATGGTACCCACTCTTCAAGTCTATCTTAGAGAAATAGGTAGCACCCCCCAAATAGTCCATTAGGTCTTCAATTCTAGGAATAGGAAACCTATATCTGATGGTTATCCTATTTATTTCCCTAGAATCAGTACACAGTCTCCATTTCCCATCTTTCTTTGGTGCCAAAACAGTGGGGATTGCACATGGACTCAAGCTCTTTCTTATTAACCCTTTGTCTAAAAGTTATTGAACCTGCCTGGCTATCTCCTCATTCTGTTGAGGGGTCATCTTATAGGCTGCCTTGTTGGGAAGTACAGCTCCCAGTATGAGATCAATCTGATGGTTGATATCTCTAATAGGTGGTAGGGAGTCTAGTATATCTGCTGCAATTACTTCCTTATAACTCTCAATTAGTTCTCTAACCTCCCTAGGTCCTACCTCTCTCATATTTTCTCTTTTCTTCTCCTTAGGTTTCACAACCAAAGCAAAACCTACTCCACCTAATTCTTCTAGTGTTTCAAGGAATTCCTTCTCTCCTACCATCACTATACTAGACCCTACCTGCTGTGGGTTTTCCTCAATCAATGATTGTATCCTATAGGTTACTCCATCTTTCTTGAAAGAATACGAATTTTTTTCTCCATCATGGCAAGATTTGGTGTCAAACTGCCATGGTCTGCCTAACAACAGATGACAAGCATCCATTGAAAGGATGTCACATAAGATTTTATCTATATACCCCCCAATACTAAATTCTACCCATGCTTGTTCATTGATGAGTATGTGTTGTCCCTTATTCATCCAACAGACTTTATATGGACTGCTATGGGGTATCCTCTCTAACTTCAACTTATTCACTGCTTCCAAAGATATGATATTATCAGTAGAACCAGAGTCAATAATAACTTTACAAACCTTACCTTAGATCTTGCAGTTGATTCTAAACAAAGCCCTTCCTTGAGACAGTTTAGTTTGCACTGGTTCCTTGAGCAGCTTCCTCTTGATCATCAAATTTTCTCCCATCTCTGATGTTAGGTTCACTTTAGGAGATGTCACACTCCTTGCATCCTCTTGAATCAAAGTGGTTCTCTTCTCACCACCATGAGAAGTTGAGGCCTTCTCTGGACACTTGTATGCCAGGTGCCCTATCTGATTGCAGTTATAACATCTCATATTAGAGAACTTAGATCCTCTACTTGATCCATTTGTCCCACCTCTTCCATTAGGCCTTCTTCCTCAGTAGCCTCCTCTGCTACTTGAGTCTCCAACTTGCTCTTCTTGGCTAGACTCACAACTAGGCCTCTGGTTAGGACTTCTTCCTCCAAAACTGTCTCTACCTCTGAAACTTCTTCCTCCTCTACCTCTATTATTCTACTCACTCTTTCTCTTTATCTTCTCTTCATCCCTTAAGGCCATTTGGAAACACTTGTTCACTGTTTCTGGTGCTAAGATGTTGATCTCATCTTGGATGTTCATCCTTAAGCCATTCAGATACCTTGCCACCTTCTCTGACTCTTCTTCTTGTCTCTTTGATTTGAGACTAAGTTTATGAAACTCTTGTGTGTATGCATTCACATCAAGGTCTCTCTGTCTAAGGTTCTGCAATTTCTTATACATCTGCACATTATAGTCTAGAGGTAAGAATTGTGCCTTGATTTTGGTCTTCATCCTTTCCCATAAGGTTATCATATTATTCCCCTCCTTGACTCTCTCTCCTTGCTCATAATTCCACCATGCAAGAGCAGACCCCTTCAACCTTGCCTTTGCCAACTTAACCCTCCTATCATCAAGGACTTCTTTGTACTCAAAATGATTGTTCAATGCCTCAATCCAATCAATCACCTCTTCAGCTTCCATACTTCCACCATACATAGGTAACCCATCTATGGTGTTCCTATTGACTGACTTCAAAGCATCTACAAATGCCCTCTGGTCTTCTGGTATCTCCTCTATCCTCTTATTGGTTCCATCAATTTCTGTATCTCCTTCATCGTTGTCACTTTCATCTTCCTTGTCTTTGCCTTTGGACTGCTTGAACTCTCCCAACTTGGATTCAAGCATCTCCTCAATCAGCTTCTTAATGGTGTCTTGTGACATACTTTTGGGAGGCATCCTCTCTGCCTCTGTCTCGCTTTCTCTATTTGACATACACTATTCATAGACAGCACCCAAATGCCAACACTCCTACAAATCCTCAATTCAACTTGCCGCCCAAATCTTTTTGGGCTCTAATACCAATATGATGAGGAGCCAAAATAGAAATAAATATTCTTACTCTTTCAACTTAGGATAGGATGGGTAAATATTTTATGTCTTTCATATAGTTCTATTAGAACTTCCTTCTTATTGCCATCGGCAACAGATTAGACTATCGGCGGTCTTTGGAACTGTTTTGCCAAACACCAAGTCTGCCCGATACCTCCTATCGGTGAGACTTCTTCTTCGTTTGGGCTGACGGTTAGTTCAACAATGACCAATCCCTCATCGCTACTCAGAAGAGTGCTTTCTCCATGGTGTATTGTTCCTCCGATGGACGATGGCCCTCAATATCGGTGAGGTTTGACTTCTTTTCACCCCGATGTGACTAAGACAAATTAGCATTTGCCGTCATAGTTTCGGCAAGACAATGCCTATCAGTGGAGCCAAATATTATCAACCCAATACTCTGATAACATCCTCTCTTTGCTATTAGTGGAAGTTGATGTTGTTGTTGGAACCTGACTCTGCGACATAGCGATACGCCGCTAGGGTTGTCAACTCTCACACAGTCTGATCTACACTCTACACCTAACACATAGAGATGCTAGGGCATGCTACTGTGCACACTCCTCAGTCTGGAACATCTGCCCCATCAAATAGGTAAATGAAAGAAAAAACAAATAGAAATATGTACAGACCAATACCATTCCACTAATTTCTTTGTAAATCCACCAATGGAATGGTTATCAACTCATCTTCGACAATTTAGACTAAACTATTTCAATTGCAAAAAATATAAATCTATTATGAACAGTTAGGAAATATTTACGACACAGATCAAACATAGAAAATGATGGACAAAAGTTATTATTGCTTAGATGATTTCCGAATCACAATCTTCGAATCTAGAGAACCCTCTTCTCAGTTGCTCCCCTGTGCTTTTATTAAGCCAGAGTTGGAAGATCAACGGTGCTCAACAGTTAGGGAAGGCCAACTACCTTGAATCACAACCAACTCCTATTGACCTTTTCAGATTCTATTAGATACAAAATGTGTCCATTATTTGCCAAATGGAATACAAAAACTTCTAGGTTTTTTAGAAAACAAAACATGAACAAGATGACATGGCCAAATAGGCCTTATTTCAACATAGTAGATTTTACTATGGTGCCCCTGCACCAAATAAGATGAAAGTATTAAACCAAAGGAGATACATAATAGAAAAAGGTATGATTTTCTTATGCAAGAAATTAATATGATAAGGATAAAATGCAGTAGTGGTTATATTTGACAAAAGGTAACAATTATATATGTAGTGATTGATATCATTCATAAGCCGTCGATATAGGAATAGTAGCAATGATTAACAATGGAAGGTTAAAAAGAATTAATAAGAGGCAATGAATGGTATATGCAACGATCATTAATATGAGGCAGCAATAAGGTATGTCCTTTGAACAGATGTGTCATTTGGTTGAAGATAAATATGGAGTTTGTGGAGAGATGTGGGGGGAATTGATTCAATCATCATTCATTCCATCTGTTGGGTGAATATTTTGTCTTCAACTAATTGAAGGCAAAATGGTTATATCAACCACAGTATGATGAGATTTAATCTCTCCTCTCAGAAAGGGGAGGCTCCCTTCTTATTGCTCACTACAATCAACATGTACTTAACTAGACTTATGTACAATATAAACTAACTTGTGGATGATGCCATATCATCTATTTCTCTTTTTTCAAAAATGATGTTTGACCTTAATCTTTACAATGTATGATAAAATCAAAAACCACTTATTGGAAAAATAATAACCAATATCAAGATTGAATGAACATAAGAATATTTAAAATGATACCAACGTGAAATAAGTAAGAAATTCAAAAAAGCACAAAGCCTTTTGTAATTTCTTTTGCTGACTTGAAGTTAGAAACTGATAGACTAAGATGCAACCCAAAGTCTTCACTAAATGCTATGATAAAATGACACAAACATAAAAGATAGCAAAAACTCAAAGGCTTTCCAATATCTTTTACTCACAAACATAGAATATAAACTCCAAAGGCAATGTTGCAGCACAAAGACTCCAAAATCAGCTTTAGATCACCTCCCAATTTATATGAATTCACACTACTTATTCGATCAATTACATAAGAAAGTGCAAGAGAAAATACATAAGAACATCTCTCATAAACTACAAGTAGATTCCCAAAAAAAGTTTGAATGCTCACTTGCTTTCTTATTATCGATAAAATCTTGATTTACAAACTTGAACACAAATTCTAAAAAATGCTTCGCAATTTTGGCAAAGTTTTTCTTCAATAAATAAAACATAAAAAATTACAAAGAAGCCCCCTTTATTTATAGGGTGAGGCCAAGAGCTAATCTAGGAAAAAGTTTAACTTCTTTGACTCATTCAACAAGAAGAGTCCTTATTAATTTGGGACTTTCCTTTTTTTTACATGTAATTGCATATTGAAAAATTACATGTAAAAATGTCCAAAACTAAAAACAAAGTACATATGAAAACTACAAAAATATACTAAGGCATGCACATCTGAATTAACTTTTCCCCCCATTCTTATTGAGAAATCCTTCATACATGGTGAACACTATTTGCATTTCAAGGCTGTCAAGACCAACAATGTTCTTGGAAATAACTTGGGCTCTGGTTATTGCATCCTTCACTACAATAGTCGCTTTCTCGTGACTTGTCAACTTAGCTTTCAAATTATCTAGAGTCAATTGGTTGTCCAGAAGATTATCCAGAGAAGTGACTGAAAAAGCTTTGTCTTCAAATTCTCTCTTAAACATACTCTTGAACCATTTCCTCAGCTGAAATAAAATGATGGCCATCACCTGTCAATTTACATGGAAGCTCTTCCAACTTGTGTAGAAGATCAACATCACTGTCCACATTGTGCTCCCGAGTACTTTGCAAATCTTTGAGAAAATCTTTCAACACATTACTAGGGTGAATCAATGACTCCTTGGTTTCTACATATGATTCATGATTTGAAAGGATGTCGATTGATACCAAGGTTTTTACCTTCATCTTCTTCATGTCAGTCCATTTGTCTAGAGTTGTATCCAAATATTCAACTTCCGGAGACAAAGTGTCAACCAAGTCATCTAGTTTATTTCTTGCTTTCTCCATTTTATTTTTCTTTTCAATTGTGCTTATTAGGATAAGTTCCCCTTGTGCATGCATTCTCTCAAGATATTCTTCCACTACTTTCCTCTTAGCATGAGTCTTTTCTACCTTTTGGATAATAGGATCCTCCATAGTAATTGCCTCAAGTTCCACAGCTTCAGATGACAAGGTGATCTTTTGTATTAATATAGCTAGTTGCTCAGCTATTGCCTTGTATTGATCCTTCATTTCTCTCTCATGATCAAATTTCATAATCAAAGAATTGAGAGTTGCTTGCACATCAGCCTTAACACTATCATGAGTGATTTTCCCTAGTTCAATCCTAGAGATTGAATAATCACTCATTTTGAAATTCTCAATGGTAGCATCTGGTGGAGGTTGAGCAATTTCTACATACTTATGACCTTTGTCTTCCAGCAGCTGGGAAAGAGTCTTAGGCTTCTTCTGAGTCTTTGCCTTGACAGGTACCAGCTTCTCAAAATTGAAGTCATCTGGAGAGATGGCTTGCTTTTTCCTCTTTGGAGTGTAGGCTGAGAGTCGTGGAGGAAGCATTGATGAGCTAGCATCTAGATTTGAAACCATTACTTGCACAGAATGAATTGCACCCACACTAGTTGTAGTGATTATCGGAGAAGTGTTTGTAAAAATAGCACTTGACACATTAACATTAGCAACATGCTCAGTACCTAAAACAAATTGGTCCAAAATTACTTGATTACCAATGTCATATGAAGGAGAAGACAAACTTGGTAGAGATCTGGAAGAACCAAAAACAACATCAAAATCAGATTTAGGAATATTAAAAAGTGTCCTAGAAGAAGATGGTGTAGAAGAACATGAAGATGGCATGACAATAGGAGTAACTAGAGTACTAGAAACAATAGGCATTGGATCTGAAATAAGCATAGTGGGAAAAGGAGAAGAAGTTTGAGGTTCTTGTGTCAAGTATTTTTTAGAAGACATGATTGGCTCCTCTAACTATTCATGTTTGTCTTCTTTCTCTGCTTCTTGTTCATCCTCCTTTCCCTCTGAAGACCTCTCCTCAGTGTCCATCTCTTCAGCAACAGGCTCTTTAGTTGCCTATTCATCTGTTTCCATTTCTTCTCCACTTGGCTCTTCTTCCGTAACTTTAGCCTTTCCTCCTTTTGATACAAACTTTATCTTAGGCTTAGGAGCCTTAGAAGAGCTAGGTGCATCACTCTTACCTTTGGTTCTTATTTCATCATTTTTGCCCGTTTTCTCTAAAGTATCCTCTTCTGAGCCAGTGACAAAATCCTTCAATTAAATCCATTTGCTTTTCAGCCAAACATTAGTATTTTCCAGGATAGGCTCAAACCTTTTCCTTATTGAAGTCAACTCTTTCTTTAACCATAAAACTATAGGCAAAGGAGAACCGACAACATTTTCATTCACATACTTGGGATTCACGATGTCTTCATCATCTATCATTCCTTCTGGAATATCATCTAGTCCTAAGTCATCAATTTGAATTAGGGTTAACTTGTAGTAATCTAATTTCCTGATCTCTTCCTGAGTCCTCAGATCAGCCCATATATCTTCCATCATTGGTACATGTGACAAAATCTTCCTCTTGATCTTGTCCTTTACTCTCCTAAAGTCAAAATTGTTTCTACTCTTGAAATGTTTCATTGTTACCAATTGCATTTTAGTCTCAACAGCCTTAGCTTTTGCAGAAGTAGCAATGGTTACCTGCCAATCTCTATAGGAAACTTGAAGCCAAGTTTCTTTAACTCCATCTACTTGTTATGCACAACAATCATCTGCTGGCATAACTCCATCAAAACAATTTTTTCACTAGGAAATTTGGGTGACATGTATGGATATCCTTGGAAATAGCCAACCCTCAGATAAGTAAAAGTTGGGAATTGAAGATACAGACAACTGAAACTGTTTACCACCTCCGAAGCTTCATCTGACACTCTCTTCTGCTCTAATTGGGGATCAAAAAGACAAAATAATACTACAAAGAAAGCATTGTTTACCCTTCAGAAGTGATAAATGGATCGCTTTAGAGTCAATCAGGGGTAATACTAATGCCTAGGAATGACTCTTCGATCCCCTTCTGATGTTAACCCTAGAAAACCTCTCATAGAAGCAGCTGCATATACCAAATAAGATGTCATGTAGAATTTAGAAGTTGTTAACACCTTGGTTAATTACTCATGAAGATCATTACTTATCTACTCACCTAAGAAAATATTATATTTACCTTGGGGATGATTTTGATATAAGGATACATCCACTCATGGAAAGTGGAAGAAGAAGGTAGCCCTCTAACCCTACTAAGAAGAGTTATCAAGTCACTAACCTCTTCGACAAAGTCACTCCTTGGGAAACTCTTGGGCCATTTGAAAAGATTAGGCCTAACAGTTTTCAACCATTTAGTGTTTATGATCCCTTTTTCTTTCTCAGTATCTTTGTCATACTCCTTTTGAACAATACTGAAATCAATTTCTGTACAATCCTCTGCATCAGGATGCATGAAGACTTTGTCTATGAACTCTACATCTAACCTCATTATCACATTACCATATGCATCTGCCACTATTCTATTATCCTTGTTATAGAAGTGATCCACTTGAAGAACAAATGTAGTGTTGTGGGCTGCTATAGGAAAAGACACAACCAAATTGATATTACTCTCTATAATCCTTTTCATGCAGTGACTTGGATTTTGTTTCTTTGTCCTTTCTATAAACTCGGCCATATCAACATGAGCAATCTCTGCATCCCATATTTCATCCAAATTAGATGTGATTGATGTTATAGGGAACACACCTTGGTATTTGTACTTCATAGCTTTGGCTTTCTTTGGTGAAGGATCGGTCATTTGAAAGATGAACTTCCTTGATTGAGAAAAAGAACTTGACAGTCTTGCAGAAGAAACTGCAACAATAAAAGGCATGATTTTGTAGTGTTATGGAAAATTTGGCGATTGGGGAAACTACAGTGTTGAAATCATGATCAGCAATACAAGCTTGGTGGGGCTAAAGAGCAATAAAAGTGAGCAACAGGGTGAAAGCGGGCTAAAGTTAACAAATGCAAAAATTCTTCAGAGTTAGAGAATTTTGGGAAGAAAGTGCATGGGCGGCAAAAATTCCTACCTCTGCATGTAGGAGGAATTTCATTTTGTGCAGGTGTGGAAAAAATGCTTGCCCTTGCATATGGAGGATAAAACTTGCCAACATGTTTAAGCGGGCAAAATCAATGATTATACATGTAAGGGGGGTAAAAACTGATAAGCATGTTCGAGCGGGAAAAATAACCGCTCATACATATTGGGATTCTCTTTTACAAAGGGTAAAACTTTATATTACAATATTTGTGTATGGGCAGAGAAAATTGCCGCCGCTACTCTTTGAGGTATGACCATTATCCATGTGTAAGAGACAAAAATACCCGCTCAAGCATGCAACAGTAGGGGTAAAATATTTGTGTGTTAGTGGCAATTTTTGTTGCCTTCGCACTCACAGGATATAAAGCTCTTTGTATGGGTGGCAATATTTTGCCGCTCATACATATGAGCGAAGACTCAAATCTTCTAACAAAGATGGCGAGAAACACCACCTCAATAGGTAACAAGAACACACCTATGAAGGAAAAAGTAAAAAGTCGGCGGGAAACACTGACTATACAAAGAAAAATGCAAAACTATATCAAAACTAAACTTAAAAAAATAACCCTATACGCAGTGAGAGATCATTGACAAACTAATATATAGAAACGATAGGGTTAACACAAGAAAATGCTAGGGTGTTGTAAAATAATAAAGCAATACCAAAACCTAAAATGCAACAATCAAATCCCTAATCATTTACAAATTAAAAACAAAAACAAACGAGAAAATAAGAAAACCCTACTTGGTGAAAATGGTGGAAAAACTGACAGAAAATCTAACTCGAATCCATTCACCAAGATCCGTCTGCACGCATTAGAGATCCTCAAGGAAACGGGTAGGGGCGTGGAGTATACACAGAGGTAGAAAAACACAATAATAAAAAATAAAACTAACAACAAACCATTAAAAATGTCGAAATAAAATAACTTAAGTCAGAATTAATTACAGTTCGTGTGAACTGATAGATGCACTGGCGGTGAAAAATACCTCCTTCACACATACTTAGGAGAACAATATGAACAGGCGGCAATTTTTTCCACCCTTGCATATTACAATGACAATGACATGCATTGGTGGAAAAAAACCACTGGTATTGCATGTCAATAAATTTTTTTCTAACTCCCAAATATATCAAACTTACTTATTTGATTAGTTTATTATTTGACTCATCTTCGCAAACTTCAAGGAACTAAAATGAGAAAATACTCATATGGATCCTCCAAGGTTAGGAGACCACGCATGAGGACAAATAGACTTGCCTCATTTTACGTTCTTAGAGTTGTAGGCTATGAAACAGACAAGTCTCGTAGGTGTCATCTTACAAAATGAGCACATCTAATTTTGAGGACAACAACTAGCTCTAACTGGGGAGCTTCCTTCGATTGTCATTTGAGACAATCAAAGGGAGAAGAACTCTAGTCTCTAAGTGCCTTCATCCATCCAGTGGGTTATAGAGTGAGGTGACACAACAAAAGACACAAAAACACTTAAAATAAAAATACATAAAAACTATACAAATATACATGAACTTATCTGTCGCTTCATTATGAGAAAAGCTTCAGATGTTGCCCATTATGCGGCATCAAGAAAGGTGTCCCATCTTGATACTCTAGAATGAAACTATTTTCACCATATCATTGATGAATGACTAAAGGGCCTCTCCATAGGGAATCAAACTTCTCATGCATTCCTTTCAGCTCTTGTCTCTTGTCCCATAGAAAGACTTGATACCTGACTCTAAAATTCTTAGATTTGGCATTCTTGTTGAATAGCTTCTTCACTTGACTTTGGTGTTCCAAAATGTGATCCACCACTTTGACACATTGTTCCTCAAGTTCAAAAAGGAACATCACGCGCTTGTCAATTGAGCTCTCAAAAGTTTCGTCTTCAATTGCTTTTGCCAACTTCAAAATTGGTAGCTCTAAAGTAATCAGTATTTCAACATTCAATCCATACAATAATTGAAAAGGTGACATACCAATTTCTCTCTTAGGGGTAATGTGGTCTTCCCACAATGCATCAAACAATGCCTTGTGCCAGATTCTCTAATTTTCATCCACTAACTTCCTGATAATGGTAACCAAATTCTTGTTGCTAGACTCATCTTGACCATTTCCTTATAGATAATTGTCGAGTGAGTGAGAAAGAATGATTCCATATTCAAAACAAAAATCAGTTATCTCTTGGGAAGAAAAACAAGTAGCATTATCTACTACTATCTCGTTTGGAACACCAAACCTTGATATTATGTTCTCTTTGAGAAAACTACACACTACCTTAGAAGTAGCTTGCTTTACAGGAATTGCCTCCACCCACTTTGTGAATGTAACATCAGAAAATGTCCCCTTGGGGGCTTTTCCCTCTTTAAGTTTAGCTCTGAGGTCTTTAATGTGCATTTAGGACATTTTACATCATATTTCAACATCCTAATGAGAAAACCCCTAAGTGTCTTGGAAAATAGGACCTAGGGGGTCTAGTTGAGATAGACCCTACCCAAAATAGGGGACAAGGACTTGGGCACACGCGCCCTAGTCCTGCCCTATTTTGGGGTAGTCCTAATTTTTGGGTGTCAGCTTGTGACCATTATTTGGGTCCTATGCCGACACGGTAAGTTTGAATTATGAAATTCTTGGCAGGAGTGTTTGTAGCTGCATATAAAAGCATGTTTAGGCATTCATTTGAAAATTAGATTTCAACTAGATGATTACTAGAAAGATATTGTGTTCTCAAGGTGATTCAAGGCTTTCATTGTGTTGCAAAAGTAGATTTGTGTGGTCTATGTGTTTGTGTTTACAGATTTGAGCATCCATTTCCTCATGGAATGAAGAGCATCTTCCTCCCATGAGATCTTCACTACAAGGTGACATTTTATTGTGTTTGTGATCATTATTTATTTGGTTTTTGCCTCTGCCTCCCTAGGCACACACTCTCTATCTGACAAAGGTGTTTGGAAGACTTAAGTGTCCTTCTGGGGCTTGACTAAGGCAAGCTCCCAAAGACCACAACCCCCTCCCAAAGTTTTATGATTGCAGGTTACAGGTTGATGATGCAGACAAAGTGAAGTTGCAGGAGGGCATGTTGGAGTGTCAGAATTGTAGAACAATAGGAAAAAGGGCACCCTAGACTTGGGTGCCCACTCATTAGTCCTCAAAGTTTTGTGACAGAAAAATCTTTAGTGCAGCAGTAACAGGTTACAGATCTTGTTCGCAGATCCTGACAAAAAGTAGGGCACTGGACTTGGGTGCCTGCTCTTTTTTCCCTGACTTTTCTGCCTCAGAACCCCAAAAACAAGTGCATAATCATCTGTAATTTTACAGCTTTCTGTAGAGGCATTTTTTGTTATTCATCTGTTTACTTCCATTTTTTCATAATTAGGGTTTTGATGGATAAGGGAAGGAAAATTGATAATCAAATACTCTAATCCAAGTTTCCCTACATTTGTAAGTGACCAAGGACCTAATAGTGCTCAGCTAGTCGATGTAAAAGGTGAAAGGAGGATTTAAACACTAAACTAAAACAAATCCAATTTTCACCTAAACATTTTGGTGAACCCATGTTTTTGGACTTAATTGCAACATGTTGAGTGTTTGTCTTCAGATTTGGATTGATTTCATTCATTCATCTAGTCATTCATCTTATTGCATTGAGAAAAATTCAAAAAATTTAAAAAATTTGAAAAAAAAATGCATTTTAGGGTTACTAATTTGCATTAATTCATTCTAATTTTTCCTAATTCAAGATTTTTTCATCAGATCTGATATAAACTACAGAAAAATATAAAAATTCAATAATTTGCATTGCATTTTTATCATATAATTGCTAGGGTTTTGTAGAAATTTTGACAATTTTTATATAGCCTAGTAATTCCAAAATCTAAGGTTAGTAGGAAAACTCCTCTTTCAGATTTTTCTACTAATTTTAGGGACTCATTAAAACTTTCATTTGGTTATAGTCTTGCATTTTAGTGTAAAATTGCATTTAGATTTCAAATATTTGCATTTTTGCATAGAAAATTTCAACAAAAAACTAGCAATTTTCATGCATTTTCATTAAATTTGTACTTGCATTTTGCATCTTAGAGATTGGAATTTATTTTCAGATCTGAGTACACTTCATTTTCATAAGAAATCAGACTTCAAAACATTCATATAGCATTTTGTGTCAAGATCTCAAACCTAGGGCTTGAAAAACATCGATTTTTACTAGATTTGGCCTTATCGACTCTCTAAATTTGCACCATAGGCATGTTGTGAAGAGTATTTTTGCACAAATTAGTTTTTATTAGGGTAATAATTTTATTCCCCTCCAAAAAAGCATCACAACACCCTTTTATCAGGCTCTTGTATTAAAAATTTGGTGAAAAACTACACATTTTTACTATTGTTGCCCTAGGGTTTGGCCTAGTTTGCATTCCAAGTGTGTTGTGAAAACTTTTATGGATTGAGGTGACTTATATCATTACTTTTATTTTCTTCACCTCCTAAAATTCATTACAACACCCCTTTTGCTAGGTCTTGGAGTTGAAAAATCATGAAAAATAACTTATTTTTGCTATATTTTCACTAGGATTTGACCTTAAGTGGCACTGAAAGTGTGTTGTGACAGATATTTTGACATTAAGTGGCTATTATCACTGATATATTTTGTTATCCATCATCATTTTCCTCACAACACCTTTTGTCATGCTCCTTTGTATCGAGATTTGGTGAAAAAATTGCATATTTTGACTTATTGTCATCTTAGATTTGCATCAAGAGTGTGTTGTGAAGGATTTTATTGCTATTTTGGACTGATATCAGACATATAATTTTTTGCCCCTGGTCAAAATCCTTACAACACCTTTTTTTTCATTCATTTACATTGAAAAAGTACAAAAAATCAAGCATTTACAACATAGCTCGCGCCTAAAATTTAAGCATATTGCTGCATGAGTCTAATAACTCACTACCCTAAGAGAAATATTCCTTTAAGAAGAAGCATAAGACACATGGGATCTAGTGCTCTTGAAGTTGGCACATTAAACACTCTCTTTACAAAAGGAGAGACTCAAATATTACAAGATATTACACCCATTACAAGTACAATGGAAGAGAAAACTTTTCATGATGTTGATGACACTATTGAGGCAATATGATATGTATCTGATGAGAAAATAGAAAAATTGGATAAAGAGCTAGCCCAATTTCAATCATTTATGGAAAATGAGAGAATAGCTAAAGAAGTTGTTACTACAATTCATAACGTAAGAGAATTTATAAAAGAGGGATAAGATGGTGTAAATGCAATTCATGGTCTAGCACATATTGTACAAACCAATAATATGCCAATGACCGAATGTGCACAAGTGATAAATAACACTTTATCACCATCTCATACTCAAGTTTCGGCACCTATATAGATAACAGGAATATCTACTTTTACACCAATGATCTTAACAACTGATGCAAATGCTTGTAGTAATGCTACCACTGGTATTCGAGTATCTAATGGCACTAATTACAAAGCTGTGGGATTTGATTATCAGAACTTGGTCCATAATGTGATTGTTCCTATCAATAATTGTTCTCAACCTCCCATCACACATAGTTATTCCCAACCATCTTTCACCTACCAGTATGTCTGACTACCATTGACCTATTCCTAGCCTCCACATATCACATCTCAATTTTAATCACCTCCTCACTTTGGTTCCAATTCCTCACAACAAACCACATCTCCCAATGATGCCATCCTAAATCAACTTTTACAGAGCATGGTTGCTTTACAACAAAAGGTAACAAACTTGACAAATTCTTTGCAGCCTAGTCTACCAACATATCATGCCCGTAATCCCCTTTCGTATGCAATCTTGAGAAATCCTATGCCTGAGACATTTGAGACTCCCCGCTTTGAAAAATATGGTGGAAAAGGTGATCCTAATATTCATGTGGCAGCATTTACAGCTGTGTAGTGATTTCTATTTTGAAGAGGATTTGTTGGAAAAACTTTTCCTGCAATCTCTCAAAGATGTTGCTTTAGAATGGTTTTGCTCTTTGCTCTGAATTCAATACACTCCTTTTCATAGTTGATTGATCAATTTTTACAACATTTTCAAGCAAATATCAAACCCCAAGTCACTCTTATTGACTTGGTTCAATGCAAACAAGGTCTGAAAGAGAATTTGATTGAATTCATTAGTCAATATCAAGGACTTTATGCACAGATTCAATATCAGATGAAAGATGATGATGTTTAGAAGATATTTATTACAAATCTACAACCTAATATTCATGATAAGATCCTCTTGATGAAGTATAACTCCTTTCAACATTTATGCACCACCTGTCGTGATTATCAACTTTCATCTAGTCAGTATGAAAACTAAAACTCATTAGCTCAAGTTGGTCAATCCACGGGTGGATCATCACAAAACAACTTTAAGAGGAATAATAATAATAGGAGCTTCATCAAGTTAATGGACTGAATATGAACAACTGTTCAAATGTTTCAGCTATCACCAATCTGAAGAAAGCATCATATGAACCAAGAAAATTTATTTCAATATCTAAATTTTATCATTCCATTATGAACCAAGCTGAGTAATAACATTCTGAAGCTTTCCCTGATCAAGCCTATTGATCCTAGTAAACAATGACCTTACTTCAATGCTGATGCCTTTTTGTCATTATCATCGAACACAAGGACATGATACTGAACGATGTATGCATCTTAAACATGAGATACATGACCTTACTGATTCAAATGTCATCCAGGTATCAGGTGTGAATGATAATGGAAACAAGTCAGTTGCTCTGTCAAATCAGAACTTGCAAATCTTCATTAATCCTTTCCCTAAGCATACTGAAACCAATATGTTGGAATAGGGTTTAGTGGAAGTAGACGAGGATGATTACTTGGACTATGATAACATCGTAGGAATGATTGAAGTGGATAAGAAACAAGGGGACAATCCATCTCATCAATGAAGAAATGGAATTTATGCTAAGGTTCCTTCTTCGTTATCCTTATATGGATTGTGAGATAATCAAAATGCATCAGAAAAGCAAGAACAACAACCAATACAGATGAGTAAGATGGTACAAGATGATTCCTGTTACCATGCTAGAAAGATTCAACAACAAAAACTCGATAAAAAATAGAAAAGAGTTAGACGACTGTTAGCAATTAGAGAAAATAGTGGTTCCCCTCCTCATAAGCAACAAAAAGTTATATTTACACAAGGAATTACAAAGCAAGTATCATGTGATAATAAACAAAACTCTTATAAGAACCACTCAAATTTTGCACTCAACATGATCGAGCACTTCTCCAAGAGGTTTGCAAGTTCCAAAATCTGATATAAAAATCCTACAGGTAAGTATCTTTAACCCTTTATCTCTCTTGTGATGTACTTCCCCCGTGATGTGTTATGTGTTGTTTAGGCCTCCTGGGATGACCCCTAATTCTCTTGTAAGGTCCAGGGTACCAGGAGACCACCTCTGCTGTGACCTTCTTCTATTTGTATCATCATTCTTCTATATTGCCTCTCTCTGATTTCATTGTTGTGTGTTTGTCTTACGGACATAGCGTTGCGGTTGGTGACTTGGGGGCACCCAGATATGTGACTGTCCCTAAGACACTTGTTTCTCCTCTCTGATTTATTGTTTCCCTTCTTCTAGTGTTTCTATCTAGTGGGCAGATGACAAAAAACATTTATACTGATGCGGACCTAGTGTCCCTTTCGAGAGCAATCAAGAAAATGGACTTAGTTCCTAAAATGACGATGGGGTTGTATATTTTATCCGACGCTTGGCTAGTGGAAGCACTCGTGCTTTCCGTGTATTGACTATGATGATTTTTTTATCTCATTTACAAACCTTAACAATACTACTACTCTAGGCACCTTTGTTTGGCTTTGAATCTAGCCTTGGTGGTACTCGATTCAGAGAGCTTCATGATATAGCCCCACGGTTATCCTCCAACTCCAAATTCATTGTATAACCTTGGCTCTTTGTGTGGTTAATCATATGCATTGATGTTGTTGTTTATCATGATTTTGTAGACACTAACATGTTTTTTGTAGGGATGTGTTTGTGGGAATATTTGGTGATTGTAAAGTACATGTCACCTCCAGGGGGCATGGTCTTTGCGAGATCTTGTGTTCCCTTATGTGTTTTCTTCCTACCTTAATGTGCTTGATATCAATACCTAATATCAACCACCTTATGGTGGGGGCATATATAAGGTAAGTTGTCTGTTGTAGATGTTAGCTATGTGCTTGTCCTCAGATGCAGTTTAAAGACCAGCTCAATGAGTGCTTCCTACATCCTAAGTTTGTTTGCAATCAATCAATCAATCAATCATGTAAGCCCTCTACGGAGGCAGGTTATCGTGTATATCATTTTTATCTTAAGCCATCTATGGAGGCAGGGATGGTGTATTTCTCAGAGCAGATTGCATCATCCTGCCATTTTCAAAAGTCCTCTGTAGAGGCGGGGAGTAGTTTTGTGACTAACTCAACCCTTAAGCGTGTTTTTGGTGATTGTTGTGTTGAAGCCCAATCGTTGGTGTGTGCTCATAATGTACCTGAGATGGTGTTGAACCTAGAAATAGGAACACTCCATCGCTTGTCTGTCATATTTTCTCCGTGTCTTCAAGTGTGTGTGTTTGGCGTGATTTCTTTGTTTGGCATGTCTATTGCCCCATATGCAGTCTAAAGACTAGCTCGATGAGTGCTTCCTACATTTTGGGAGGTTTTGTGTGTCTTGCGTGTGTGTTGCCCTATATATATAGTTTAAAGACCAACGCGATGAGTGCTTCCTGCATTATGGGAGGTTTGTTTACTTTCCAGTACTTGCATCTACATTTTATATATATGAGAAAAAGAAAAGAAAATAAATCATGCATGTCTTCCATGCATTAATGTGTCTTCTATGCATTTGTTGTCTTCTTCGTGTTCTGCATGACTGTAATTGTCTTCTCCATATTTTGCGTGCTTGTTACTGTCTTCTATGTGATTGGCGTGTCTTCTCCGTGCTTGGCGTGTTTGATGTGTTTGTTGGCCGTACTTTAATGCATGTATTGGCCTCGTGTTTATACATACATTAAAGTGGGGGCTAAATGTAACATCAAAAAATGTCCCCTTGGGGGCTTTTTCCTCTTTAGGTTTAGCTCCTAGGTCTTTAGCATGCATTTAGGACATTTTACATCATATTTCAACATCCCAATGAGAAAACCCCTAAGTGTCTTGGCAAATAGGACCTAGGGGCCTACTTGAGATAGACCCTACCCAAAATAGGGGGGGAGGACTTGGGCGCCAATGCCCTAGTCTTGCCCTATTTTGGGGTAGTCCTAATTTTTGGGTGTTGGCTTGTGACCATTATTTGGGTCCTATGCTGACACGGTAAGTTTGAATTACGAAATTTTTGGTGGGAGTGTTTGTAGTTGCATATAAAAGCATGTTTAGGCATTCATTTGAAAACTAGATTTCAACTAGATTATTACTAGCAAGCTATTGTGTTCTCAAGGTGATTCAAGGATTTCATTGTGTTGCAAGAGCAGATTTGTGTGGTCTATGTGTTTGTGTTTGCATATGTGAGCACCAATTTCCTCATGGAATGAAGAGCATCTTCCTCCCATGAGATCTTCACTACAAGGTGACATTTTATTGTGTTTGTGATCATTATTCATTTGGTCTTTGCCTCTGCCTCCCTAGGCACGCACTCTATATCTGACAAAGTTGTTTCAAAGACTTAAGTGTCCTTCTAGGGCTTGACTGAGGCCAGTGATAACTTTAAGGAAACCCCCCTAAAAAAACCTATTAAATCTTAGCAAATCCTAGCTAAGTGCTATAATTTTCTTGGCGACTCTAATAAGAACATGGATCTAGATGATCTTGAGAAGAGATTGAAAGAAGAAGTCTCTACTGCACCAAGAGACACTAAAGAGTTGGTCAAAGAACTTTTGGAGAAAGAGAAACAAGTTATGGGTGAGCCAAAATTTCTACATGGTCCAATAAACTTGGACACAATGTCCCCTGTATGAAAATTTAGATTGGTATCAATTGTGTAGGCAAAGGAAATAGAGGAAATGTTAAAGTCTCACATAGAGGATAGTGAGCTCATTAGCGAGGCATCTAGCATTTTAGAGAAGCTGATGCCAACATACCAGAAGGATACTTCTCTGACATTAGAAAATCAACTCAAAGGACTATTAAACATTGTAAGTAAACATTTTGAATCCTTTGAGAAATCCACAGACATAAAAGTTAGGCAAGAGTTTAATGAAAAAATATTGAATGAGTTGAAGAAAATGATAGATGATGACAAAGCCCAGCTAGATAATAGAATAAAAGGCATTCAAAGTGGCATTAAAGAAGTTGGTGACATATATAAATTTTTCTTATCTTGGTCGGAAGCCACTAAGGAAATAGAAGTGAAGATCAAGGATTTAGAACTGAAACTGATAAATATTTCTAAGTCATTTGATCCAGTGACAGAATCAGTGAGTAGAAAGGAAAGTCAAGTCATCAACCTTCATGATGACTTGAACAATCTAACAAGTGAGAGGGATAAAATAAAAAATAAAATGTGTTAGCTAAGAAGAATAATCTATCCTAAGTTAGATTCTATGTTTACTCTAGCAGTTGAAGCACAAATAGCTTCACAATAAGACACACCCTCTGATCTTCACAAGGCAGAGACTATAGTTTTTCTACTCAGTGGTCATATTCAAATTTTGGACAATGCCAAGAAAAGCTACGATGGTGAGTTGACCCAAATTAAAAACATTTTCAATGACATCCTCCAACACATGTAAAATAAAGTTGAAGATTGTATGTGTATATATGCGATAGAGTATGGCAAATTTTGCAGTTTTGACAATTTTTTACTCTGGAACCTACACCTTTTCCATTGATGTCAAAGGGGGAGAAGAAGATCAATGAAAAATGGGCAAACATCTCAGGGGGAGAGGAAATATAGAGTGTATATAGAAAGGGGGAGCAGTCAAGGCAGTCAAGCATTTTTCACTAAGTGTTGCCATCAATGCCAAAGGGGGAGATTGTTGGCAAAAGACACTGCTAGGTTGAATAATTGAGTGTTCTTGATAAGATAAGTGGAAAAAAAGGTGCCGATCCCAATATAGAACAGCCAAAAAGGTGCACCAAAAAACTATTACAATTTAAGCAAAACCATCATAGTTTAAGTAGATAAAACATAAAGACAAAAAGAAATAGGAAATCACAGACACAACAGATAGATAGTAGACCGGCAACAGACTAGAACCAAGCTTCCAAAGGCTAACTGAACATCTTATCCCAGTCATCCACCATGAACTGGTATAAATCCTGGTACTCTTTCAGATCTTTGTCCTTCATCCCTTGGCCTATAAGCTCAACATCTTGAAGATCTGCCAGAGGGGTGGTAGACCAATGCATCACTTTTGCAAAAAATTTAGCCAAAATGCTAAATTTCTGCTCCAGTTCACTGAGTCTAGCTGAAAGGGCTTCAATTTCTTTGTCTTTACTTTTCTTCTTTCCACCTTTTTTCTTTTTGCATGTTCCTTTTTCTCCTTTTTTGATTTGATGGAGTCCGAACCTTGAGCATTGAACTTGGGGAAATTACTAGGACCCTCATCATCCACCTCCCTATTTTTGTTGTCCTTGTTCACCAAAAATTCTCCCCCCATTTGTTCTATTTCAGCCACCACCATATCCATTTTGTTGTTGCCCTCTGAATCCACACACTGCTGCTCAACATAATCCATCTTATTTTTATCTTCATAAACTTTATCACTGTTGAATAATTGAGTGTTGTCATTGATGGCAACAAGATAAAGAAGACATCACTCTGGAACACAAACTGGATTTGGAAACAAGGCACAAGAGTATTCAAGACCGGAAGGCCAGAATGACTATGGACAACATTCAGAGTAAGGGACAGAAAGTGGATCAGTATGCCTCCACAGATGAAGACTGGCAAATCTAGTTTAGGTATGTTGACTCATAGCCACTTGATGATGATATATTCCAGTGTTCAAGTCATGACTTCCTCTGGAAGTCATTTGAAGAAAATATCTAAGTCTGGATGAACATAAGTAAGACAGGGATAGTATACAGTGCGAAGTAAAATGATCCACATTTCTCCGCAAGTGCATATTTTGTTATGTAGTTTTGAGGTGTTGTAAAAACTTGTATGAAGTGTCTAAATCTAGAGTTGTAAGATCTAAAGTCCACCGAAAAGATAGTTGCAAGATGTTGAGTATCACTACGGTGTTTGACAGAGCTTGATTGTGACAGAGTCTGAGTTCTAATGGTCCACATCTTGTTGCTTAAAGAATATTTTGCTTTGCAGTTTTGAAGGTATGATTGGTGATGTCTGAGGAGTCTTTGATATGATTTTGAGCAAGCCCTGTGGTCCGCATTAAAAGATGTAGTCTGACAGTTAAACTAAACCAGTAGCACTCTCAGTTTGAGGCTGACATGATAGGTTGATTTATGTGCAGTAAGTTCTATTGATTAGAACTTTATCCTAAGTGGTTCTATAATTGGAGCCAAAATATGAGAAGATGTTTCAAATGTTATTTAGGTTTGCTATGTGTTTTGATAAATGGATTTGGTCGACAAGCTACAAGTTTATTAACTATATGCTTCATCTGAGTATGCCGACCTAATATGAAGATCTTAAGTGTTGCAGATATATATGGGATCGAATTCAGTGTTTGGTGTGTGTGATGCGAATGTGAATGTGTGACATCTGAAGTAAAACAACTGTGTAAGGGCAAGAAAAGAGAGATCTTTCTCGTATGTAAAAGCAGAGCGGTGAATCAAAGCAATCAGAGATGAAGAGTTTTGAGTCAATATTTCTATGCTTCATTGGAGTTGTAACCATGCATGTGTAGATGCAATTAGAGTAGTTCAAATTGGCAGTGAGCCATTCTTCTTTCTTCCTTCTTTTTCTAGGTAGTGAGCCTGTTTTGGCAGTGAGCCTTTCTTGCAGTGAGCATTTCTCTGGGCAGTGAGCCCTAAGGTAGTGAGCCTTCTTGTAATCCAGTATTGTGCTATATTAATATATTGTAAGCTAACGCTAACCGTGGTTTTTCCCTTTTAGGGTATTCCACGTAAAAATCTTGGTGTTCATGTGTTATCTCTTTATGATTGATGTTCTATGTTTATTCTTCTTTCATATTATTAAATTTGGAAATTATATAAATAAATTTGTTAAGAAGTGGTTTTGTAGAATATTGATTCACCCCCCTCTAAGTATTCCTTATTATCAACAGATTAAAATTCATCAGCATCACTTTCAACATCATGTCTAGGGTTAAGTCCTCTTCTTCTATCTTCTTCAACAACATCCAATCTAACTTCCATTGTTCTCATCATCTCAATCATCTCATCCATTCTTCCAGTAACATTCGCCATAGCAGGCATCCTCCTCGGTGGCATCTTCCTAGGATTAAGTGTAACTGCCTCAATTCGACAATCTGATTACAAGGTGGTAACTACCTCACATTCAGTGATCAGTTGACAACACAAGTAGACTGCCTCAGGTTAGCAATCTACTCACAACAATCTCTTACATAATGCTTCACTCTCCCAAGGATTTAAGCTTTTCTCTGATGCCACTTGGTGCAGTCATGGTCGAAGGGTTCACAGAATGAACTGTCCAAACCATGAAGCTAGAGTAAACACAACGAAAACAACTCAATTGTAGATTTTAAATGCAACTTCATATATTTCTAGAATATCAAGAATTATAGTATTTAATTGCTAGCAGCATGCGGGCTACAAAACAAGGGTTCACAGGCCTAATTATAGAGTTTCAAGATATGGCATTGAAGCGCCTTATAGAACAAAATTCCACTATCAAAGCTAACTAACTTGATAACTACTGAACTACTTTCCTAGGCATCTATTACATGATTATATATCATTTCCAAGCTCAAGGATTCCTTTGCATCAGCCAAACAAGAGGTTAAAATCTCCCATGAAGGTGTAACGTGTATATCAAATAGGTTAGCCTTAATCAGCTGGTAGTGCTCCATAATTGATGGAAAATTAGTGCGGATCTTAAGGAAGATCAGCTAGGTCCCAAAGTACTTTGAATGATGTTTCATTTAGCTCCACAAGTCACAGAAGTGCTTCGGAAATCTTTTGTCCTCCACTGGTTGTCTATATGCTCTATTCTATGAAACTAGACAATCTTCTGATAGTGATATCTTTCCGCAAACTAATGAAAATAAATTAAATTTTGGATATCATGTAGATGGTGATGTCTAGATGCTAAGTCCTTCTCTACAAGAGCCGATATGACAATGCAGCAAAATGCATTACAAAATGTTGAAACTGCTACTGACTGATTAAACTAAAAAATGAAAGAAAACAAATAAGAATGCAAATATTTTTGGTGATGCAAGATTGCTCTGCAACATGGGATGCTCCTACATCAAAATTTCATTAAATCTCAAGAAATTCACATTTGTGGTACATTTTGGAACTCTCCTAGGTCACAACATTTGCAAATAAGGGTTGATGGTAGATCCCTTCAAAGTAACTTTAAACCTCATATTACCACCACCTAAAACAACATCAAATGTCAAAACTTTCTTAGGTTACACTACATATCACTAGAAGTTTATAAAGGGTTATGCACCAATTGTAGCACCATTAGAAGAATTGCTCAAAAAGAAAAGTGGAAGAAACATTGAATGGAATGAGCAGTGTCAATCTTTTTTTGACATACTAAAGCAGAAAATTATTGAAGCCCCTATCTTAATATTCCCAGATTGGAGCATTCCTTTCCATGTTCATGTAGATGCCTCAGGCAAAGTAGTAGGTACAGTATTAGCTCAACCTAAAGGAACTAAAGATCATAATATAGTCTTTTCTAGTAGGAAATTATCAAAAGATGAGAAAAATTACACTACAACAGAAAGGGAAGTACGTACTAGAAATGGTCTATGCACTGCAAAAATTTAGACACTACCTATTGTCCACACCCTTCACTTTCTTTACTAACCATGAACCCCCAAAATACCTATTAAACAAACCTATCATACAAGGAAGAATATGTAGATGGATACTACTATTCCAAGAATTTGAGTTTAACATCAAAGTAAAATCGGGGAAACAAAACCAAAGCCTTGACTATCTATCAAGAATTGAAAAAGGGAGGAGCATGATAACCATGAAGAAGAACTCCCTGGTACAAACCTGTTTAGGGTCAATGTGATACGAGAAGAACTAAAATACATTGCATATCTATTGGCCACAGGATAATGTCTAGCTGAGACATCTTTGCAAGACATATAAGAGGGAATGATGATATAATCATAAGAGTGGTGTATGAACATGAAGGGGAGGATATTATAAAGGAAGCACATGAAGGAATAGCAGGAGGACATAACTCTGGAGACTTAACAGTAAGAAAAATCAAACTAGCAGGCTTGTGCTGGCCTACCCTGATCTAAGGTACTAAAAGATATGTAAAATATTATGACATTTGTCTGAGAATGGGTAAACCTACCACCATAGATGAAATGCCATTAAGACCGGTATCAACACAACTTAGCTTTGAAAAATGGGCAATCAACTTTATTGGACCCATATATCCTCCAGCCAAACAATCAAAATCAAGATACATCATCACTGGAGTAAAATACCTTACAAAATTAGTAGAATCTATACCTACCAAAGACTATACTAAAAAACAGCCACAAACTTCCTCTATGAGAATATAATCACTAGATTTGGATGTCCACCCAGTATCACAAGTGATTAAGGAAAGCACTTTGTAAATAACATGATTGTGGAGTTACTACAATCCTTTATGATAGTACACAACAAGAGTACACCATATCATCCCCAGGCAAATGGGGCAAGTGAGGCCTTAAACAAGATCATTGGTAAGACAATGACAAAAATGTGTGATGGCAACAAAATAGATTGGGACCTAAAAGTACATGTAGTACTTTCGGCCTACCACACTACTTACAAAAGATCTACAAATTTCACACCCTATGAACTAGTCTATGGCCTAGATGCTACTATACCAATACACTTTATACTTCCTAACATTCATACCGTAAGGACTCTAAAACTAAACATGGAGGAATACTTAACTCAAAGAATTGAGGAATTGGAGAAAATGGATGAAAACAAGCTAGTGACATCCTATATCATGAATCTTGAGAGAAAGTAGCAAAAAACTTCGCATGACCGAAACCTACGAAGGAAAAATTTCAAACAAGGATGCTTGTTACTTTTGTATGACAGTAAGTTTAAGAGATAGGGAAAACTTAAAATTAGATGGTTACAACCATATTACATACATGAAATTGCAAAATCCAAAGTGGTAAGATTGAAAGATATGGAAGGAAAAATCATTGAAGGATACGTTAATAGAGCTCGGTTGAAGCATTATCACAAGTCTTCAAGATGAAAATATGAAATGTGGTGGAATTCAAACATGTAACATACTAATTGTATCATATTATTATTGAATAAAGTAACCGTTAGCATCTTACAACAATAAACAACTAGAAAAGCCCATGAAAAACATAACAGGTAAAAATAATAAATGCAAAAAGCAAGTTTTAGAGCTATTTATACCCTAATCTGACCTAAAATCCTCATTTCCATCCTAACATGTTAATAAAATTGAGCTCTGAGCTACAAAGCAATCAAACCCTAGCTAATAAAGTGTGAGATAGGCAAGATGGATACACTAGTGCTCATCGATGTGATAGAGAAACCAAGACCTAAGCATAAGAAGTGCCCATACAAGGCAATGGAAGTGGACAAAGAAGGAGCTTTTTCTAATGTTCCTGTGGATGTGGTCTACATTGAAGATGTTAGGAAGTACATCCATGCTATAATATAAGAAAAAAACATATAAAGTTTGAGGAGATAAGGGACACATTGCTAGGAGACGAAGGTTACTCTGATGAATACAAGAACATTGCTACCTAGAAATTGGATATATGGAAAGATTAGATTTCAGTTATTCCCATGAGTGGGTAAGGATAATTCTTAGCCGGATCCATGATGAATTCATCTATTTGGATAAACCCTACCGCATAACAAAGGATGCAATCAGAGCAGTGACTGGACTTAGCTCAACAGGGCCAGTACTAGCAATGAAGGCAATCAAGAATGATAAGGTTATTGAGCTGATAGGAGCAAAACCTAATGGGTGGAGCCTCAGTGTAAAGGATATCATAGATTTGAGGGTCCAGAATGCAACGATGGGAATAGCCTACAAAATATACTATGCTAGCAGAGAGGGTTTGAATACCACCACTGTAATACACGTTACATATCAAATGGTGAAAGAAGGAAAATATTTTGACCTCTGTGAAGTGATGAGGGAATGGATGATGGAGAACGTGAAAAGAACAAAGGAGTCAAACTACAATTTTTGGTATGGTACTCTAATTATATTCCTAGTATTCTATTTTCTCAATGAATTACCAGGATTTAAAGGAAAATTTTGGCAACAAAACCTATCAGTTGCTGTGCAAATCAAAAAACACATTAGGATCTATAGTGACACAAGAGCATTTAGCACCATGTAATGGCATTTCTTCAAAACCTTACAGTCAGATATGCAAAATAGAGAAAGACTACCATATGAATTGGTGAAGCAATATATGAATCATATTACTTTCATGGTAGATAAAGATTACACTTGCATGGAGGCAATAGATCCTAGAACCTTCTAGATGCCTAGGTTTCCTTATGAAGTTTCTAAGGTAGAAATAAATGCCTATGTAGAGAATTTACTGAGCAAACCCAAGGATACTACAACAGAAAGATTTGGCACATATAGGGAGGAAATGGATAAATTACATAAGAAGAATGCAGAGGAACATTTGGAGAAGAATAAAGAAAAATTATAGAAACAATGGGATACTGCTCTAGCTCAACTCAAGGTAATCTAGAAAAACATCCTACCTACAAACTAAAGAACATGTCTTGAGGACAAGACATACTTTTAAAAGGGGAGTGATGTTGGCAGAGAACAGGGCATCAAGCAAAACCTACTACAGGTTACCACAAAGGCCATGCGGAGGGTACAACTAACACACAAAGAGGTATTTTGGGAAAGGACACACCTCTATGTAGATATATATGAGATACATACAAAGTAATGTAAAGTAAGAGTGATAGAGAGTAAGAGTGTATGTGAGATTGTGTATAAGACAGAGACTCAAACCTATTGGTATGGATATGTATATACCTATTTAATGAGAAATAAATATAATGGAGATATAAGGATTGTGATCTACCATTGTATATGTGTTATGATGCTATACATTACTTATCTTGTTCCACATATTAGATTTTCTTAATGTTTATTCATTTCTCTCATTATCTGACTGGTGTATAAACTAGACTTACAAAATTGACTGAGGACCAGATCTCCAGACTGGTATCCCTCCCATTTCTTGCCAATAGAAGTCATCCTTCCACAACTCACATGGATTATTGATAATGGAGATAAGGCACTTTTCTAGGAGGACACTTGGAATAGACACCCCTTATTATCTTCAAGAAATGACCAAAACAAGGCCAAGGAGTTTCTATAATAGGAATGGAGAAATAAAGTTAATAAATATTGGGAAAACATTGACCAAGACCTCAATATGAAAGTGAAATGGAAGAGATTTGAAGGATGCAACTTTCCAAGGAAGCAAAAAGAATTATTGTCAAGGATCTTATCACAAAGATTTATAATATTTTCACAAAATGATGATGAGATAAGCTAGGTCATAGCTAAGTCAAGGCATTATAATATTAATCAAGGTTAAAAATGTATTTCAAAAGTGATTAAAGAAAAATAGCTATATAAATTATGCTAGAGTGATGCTTGACTACCAAAAGTACTATCCATTGCATGGCTAGCTTTGCACAACAAAATTCTGATAGGTAAAAGATTGGATAAGATGGAAATCTCCCCTACATTCAAATGTGTACTATGTGGAGAAGAAGAAGATGTAGATCATCTTCTTTTAAATTGTACATTCAGTAATAAATGTTGGAAATGGTAATGCAGAATGCTAAATTAGGAAAATCCATTCCCTGTGCCTCTTCTTGAACATTTCAAAAGTTGGCCTACCCTCTACACAGATTCAACATTTGTATGTATCTAAGAGGTAAGCCCTTCATTAATCATTTGGCACATTTGGATGGAATATAATTATAAAATTTTTAGAAAATCTCCCTCTACAATTTCTAAGGTGATGGAAAAATTAGAAATAGCAATTTTGGAAGTGGTTATGTATAAGATAAATAAGTGCCTAGACCCAAACAAAAAATTAACAAGTCGGGACAACAACCTGCTCAAACAATGGCAAAAAATCCATTCTCCCCCCTCTCATGGTTCAATTCTAAATAGCACATGCAAGGTGGACAAAGGCAAAGTGAATGTCTCCTAAAACCCCGTTCACAAAGTTAAAATTTGATGGAGCTTCTCAAGGCAATCTTGGACTATCTTGGGTAGGGTGTATAATCAAGGACTCCAATGGCAATCTTCTAGCTACAAAGATGGTCAAATTCCCATATGGTTCAAATAATGAAGCTAAAGCACTAGCACTCCTACATGACATGGAACTTGCTAAAAAACACAAACTTCATTAGATTTGGATAGAAGGGGACTTCATGTTAATAATCAATGCCTTGAGAACTAGAAAGGTATCCAATTGGAAATTGAAGTACATACTCTAGCTTATCTGGAGCATTCTAGACACATTGGAATCATACCAATGTTCCCATTGATATCATGAGGTGATCAGAGATGTTGACTTATTAATGAACTTGGCCATAAACCAATTTCAGACTCTCAGTCTTTGATTCAAGTTTGCAAAATTATCCTCCCTTCCTACAACATTTGATAGATTTTGATAAATGTATAATAATTTCTAATATAAGGGTTTAGAAATATTTGTTCCCATAGGTGTGATTCTGGGCTTAAATTTGACAGTCAACCTTGCTTGTCAAGCAATTTTTTTATGACAGTGCCTTTAAAATACTATGACATATTTTAATATAAGTAAATTATATAAAAACCAAATATATATATCGTCATAATCCTATATAAATTTTAACCTTTCATATGATACAGTGACAGCTAAAATGCCTAAATACAGTTATACAACTGTCAAATTTAAGCCCTCCCGTGTAAACAATGGCCAAGGTGAATTTTAGACAATTGCCTACATGACCTCACAATCGACATAAAATGTTTCATGTCAAATTTAATGTTAGAAGGAACAATAGCCAGCAAGGACTTCCACACCACAAATGAGTCAAAGTTTCTGCCACTTCATCTGATGTCATCAGCTACCTATTATCGTCTGACAACAGAAAATCTCACCTGATACAAAAGTCAATTAATTTCCATTTAATACTTTTAATGATGTGGTGGGTCTCCATGCAAATGGATATCACTCTACATTAGTAGATCACACGTCTGGTTCCTTTAGTACACTTTCTGATATCAATCTCATCAATTTTTGTGTGGTATAGCGTGATGAGTTGTGTGGACTATTCGGATGGATCGCATTATTTAGGGAAGCTTTAATTGTTTCATTTATTTTGTGTCACCTTCCAAATCATTTTGAGTTAGACCTTCTACTCATATTAAATCCACCTTGAATGACATTTTCTTCACTTGTATATTTCAATCTCTACTCTGTTCTCTTGTTTTCTATTCTGTTTGTAGGTATACCGTCCTGGTAGTGTGTGTAAAACTAGGTAAAAAATCTTCATGTCTTCCTTCCACCCTTGAAATGGGAACCTATGGAATGAGGTCCCTAAAACACCAAGAAAATTGAGCATGTTTTCAACATCGACTGCCCTAATGTCGAGTTTGTAATCAGAAATATCATCAGAGAACCTTTTCTCAGGGCCTTCTCCTAAGTATTGATGTTCTTTGACATGGTTTCTATATTTATTTTAATATCATGGACTTGGTCCAAGACATGGATTTTATTGAAATGGTAGGATTTGAATATGTACACGAATAATTGATCACCACTGAGAGGCCAAAGTGTGCCCTAGAGGATTACGACATGATTGGTGGTTTATTCCCAATTGAGTTGCTTCATTCTTCATTGGTTGTGACGTGTTTTCCATGCTATACAAAAGGGACTAAAATGAAGTTATGCAAATACACTGAACAGTGCCCTGGAAGCACATCATTTTCAACTTCTACTCAGGCTAGATTCTAAAACTAGAGATATATATTGTGCTATTCGATTCTTCAGAATGCATACCACTGATCAGGCTGCGCGTCCGCCAGCCATGGATCCTCCTCCACCTACTCCGTCTGCTACTCTACCACCTCCAACTGAAACTTACGTTTCCTGCCCTGAGTGAAGGTTCATTTAAAATGGGATGATTTTTCTTAGTTTTTATATATCTTGTAGGTTTACGTGTATTTTAACTATAGGCTTCTGTGTGGCAAGATACTTGTACAAATTTTTGGTTCTCTACAAGTTATCCATTGCTTGCTGAAAATCTTGTATTTTTAAACTCTTTGCTTTTCAATTCAGTATGGGTGTTCTTCACATTTTTCCTCAAAAAAAAATGAAGACAGGACAAGTGCCTATGCTATATAGTAAACAAGAAAAACCAGGTGCTTTAGGGAGAAGGATACCGTTTGAGCATTAATTGAAGCCAAAAATTGTTGGAGTTAGGTACTTGTACGAAGTTGCACATGTGATGAAGAAAAATTTCCACATTCTTGCACAAACTTCCAATTCAATAAAGATTTGCATGCCTATACCTTTTGATTGTCTATTGCATGAATGAGTGAGCAAATGCTTTGAGATTTGATCCATACCCTTAAACATTGGATTTGCAATAAAGTGTCTATCATTAGAAGAGATCTAAGATGATATGTGGTTATAAATACACATTTCTTCCATGATAAAAGATATTTTTCCAAGTTTTGGATTGTCTATAATATTTGGGCCTTAGTTAAAGTTCATATAGGTGTCCTTTAGTTTTAGCATATTATTAAGTGTCAAATGATCTATGTCTATGTTCTTCATTGTTTATAAATTTAGAGAAGATGCAATCCAATGAAATCCTCTCCATAGTCAAGGTGTCTCCTTAATTGATTAAGATGTTTCAAGGGATTGTATAGGTCTTTGATGTCACATTTATTGACCTATTATTCTTGTCTTTAGTTAGTTGTCACAACAACTATGAAATTTTCTCAAAGTCTTTGGGAAAATATTTTCATAACAATACATGGAATGTCTTTGAGTAATTCTAGATTTATAAAGTAGACCTAATTGTGTGAAGATTATTGAGTCTATGCATTATACTTGGATGTGAATGTATAATGCTAGTTGTCATTTTAGGATTTACATTAATGTTTACATGTTTCCTCAAAATTTGACTTTCTCTCCCAATGAACTAAGACATTTGTCCTCATTATTAATATGATCAATTTCTTATTTAAGACATTACCTATCTATCCTCCTTAGGTGCTTAAATTATATTAGGTGTCATCTTATTTTTTGATGGACCACAACTTTACAAAATATACAATATTCCTGTGTGCAAGATGTACATCACTTTTCCCAATAGTATTAGCTTTAATAACTTCCACAAAAGCATGAGTGACACATATTCAATCTTATCATTATTTATGTTATCATCTATATCATGTGCCTCTACATTATTTGTATGGTGTGGAAATATGTAACATACAACCTTATTTTACCCTTAAATTTTAGTTTCCATAGTTTGCCATTTCGTCAAACAGTTGGCATGCAAACTGACTGTTGACTAATTTCTGAGCTTGTTTTGTTTTTTGATGTTTGTTATGATTGAGTTTCAACATAAAACGCATATACCAAATGATAGTACTAAGGACCAACACATTGCAACAATAGACAAACACTTTGCTAATAATTTCAATGCTAAATATAGGACTATTATAACACAATGAAAGTCTCATATAACTTAGAACAGCAAGATAATTTCATTCAAATTAAAGATTTGAATCATTTCATTCCAATGCAGCATACCCAATTTATTCTCCTTTGATATAACAATGAATGAAAGCTCCAATTACAAATAAAGGGACTATTGATAAATAATTATGAACTCTGATATATCAGCGAACTCTTCACATAACAACACCTAGGGTTTGAGTGATTCTATGATTTATTTCTCATTCCTTTGGACAACGATCAATCTTTGACATGCAATGACTTCCTTTATACCTTCAAACTATTTCTTGTATTGTTCACAAATCCTTAGCAGGTACTATAGCGATATTGTAGCAAAACTGTAACATTCACTATAGAAATTACTATAGCATCCACTATAGCGATTATTATAGCTTGTGTCTTTTCCTTCTAAACCCTTCTATAATTTTCTTCTTCTACTGCAAACAAAAAGATCAACTTCCATGCCAAACTGGCAAAAGAGAAACTTCAAAACAAAGCGAAATAATCAACAAGAGGGTACGGCCTACCAATGAGAGGGTATGCCCAACAATGGAATTTAATATTTGAAGTTTGTGCTTTCCAAAATACTACGGATAAACCCTCTTCAATCTGCCCTAAAAATATGTTATGAATTCCTTGGCAAACTTCATAAAAACTGCAACAATAAACTTCAAATGTGATCCATGTATGAAATCACCATTAATCCTCTAGGTTGGGTCTTTCACCAATGAAGAGGATGATCTCTGTGAAGGATTGTGTCTCCACAAAGCCAAAGGAGTGAACTAGGTTCAAACTAACAAAATGTCTTTACCAATTTCCAAAATATCAAGCATAACAAATGAGCCCCAAAAAACCTATTTTATTTGCCCTCCAAAAAACCCACGCTCAAGTTGGGATATTAAAATATTTCATTTAATTAAAACATCCCTTATGTCTCCCATGTGGGTGCCCATCCCTAGGAAGAAACACTTTATTTGATTTTAATACAACTTCTTATGTCTCCCTAGGTGCCTCATAAGTCACTTTATTAAATTAAATAACACTAAATTTAAATCTTTAATTTAACGTTATTTAAATTAATTGTTGGAGACCGTGGTAACTGCCAAGATATCACCATCAAATACATTTACTAACATTACTAAAATAGAAATACTACCAACTGACCAAGTTGGTGTCCCGCCTGTGACTTACTAAAATAGTAAATGCAGACAAAATGCCTGAATCCACCCTAGAAAAGGGCATTATGCAAATCTCAATTAATGGAGCTTAATGCAACACCTATCACCACCAAATAAACTAAATCGAATGGTCACCAAGAATTCTCTAACCCTAACTCATCAGCCCATGGGAACCTGCTGAATAGGCTAATGATCACCAAGTTGAATGCTTAGGGAGGGGACATTAAAGTCAACCCTTCCCAAATTTGCTTGTCCCCAAGCAATTCCAACTCTAGATGTTGTAAAATATGCTCATTCTCCCATATTGCATCCTCTATCGGCAAGTTCTTCCATTTGACTAGAAGTACTCTTTTATGACTCTCTTCCATGGAGTACGTTCTGTATGGTCTATAATAGCTTCTGGAATCAAGATTATATTTCCGTCCTCATCCAAGGGTGGCAACTTTGATGAAGGAACCACATTATGCCTAAGTGTCTTTTTTATCCTAGGCACATGAAACACATTATGCACTCTGGTAGTAGCTGGTAGCTCTAGCTTGTAGGCTACTTCTCCAGTTCTTTCAGAGACTCTAAAAGGACCATAGAACCTGGGTTTTAGCTTTTCTAACCTACTTTTCTTGAGAGTGGACTGTCTATATTGCTAGAGCCTCAAAATATACCATGTTACCCACCTCAAAATTATGCTCTATCCAATGTTGATCAACATATAACTTCTATTGATTTTGTGCCTGGTGTAAGTTCTCCTTCAATGATTTAATAATATCTTGACTCTCCTGCAACAAATCTCTTGCCTTAGGCACTCTACTATCCTCAAAGAGCAAATCAATAAAGTTAGGTGCCTTATACCCATACAATATCATGAATGGTGACATCTTAATAGACATGTGATAGGTAGAATTATAGCAATATTCTCCAAGGTGCATCCATTTCACCCATGCTCTATGCTGTCTTGAAATGTAATTCCTGAGACACCCCTCCACCTATTTGTTCACTAACTCTGTTTGCCCATCTGTATGTGAGTGGTAGCTAGTGTAAGGAGTGATTTCAGTCCCACTCAATCTGAAAAGTTCCTTCCAAAAGAGGCTTAGGAATGTGTTGTCCCTATCACTCAGTATGCTTTTGGACATCTCGTGAAGTATGAAAATCTCCCTAAAAATAAATCAGTCACTTGTGCAGTAGTATATGTTACATAAATAGAAAAAAAATGTGCAAATTTGGTCAACCTATCTACTACAACATTTATACAATCCTTGCCCTATACCTTAGGTAGACAAGTGATAAAGTCCATGGAGATACATTCCCATTTATGATTAGGAACGGGTAAGGGCTGAAGCAAACTAGTTGGATAAGTGTACTCATTTTTATTCTGCTGGCAAGTGGGGCACTCTCTGACATACTTAAGGACTTCATTTTTAAGTCCCTTCCAAGTGAACCTCTCCCTAATTTGCCTCTAGGTCTTGAAGAGCCCCGAGTGACCAACCATAGGCACATCATGAAAAGTCCACAATATCTTCACCTTCATTATGAAGTAGGAACCAAATAGATTCTCTCCTTATAGATGATGAGCTCATTGAGCACCATGTACTTGTCATCATGAATAGTGCCCTCAATGATTCTTATTGCCCAAGAATCCTTAAAATACTCTATTAAAATCAAATCCCTCCAATCAGTAGCAATCTCAACCAAATAACACAAATGAGGCCTCCTGGAAAGTGCATTAGCAACTACATTGCTCTTCCCCTTAACATAGACAATGTCAAAATCATAGGCCTATAGTCTACTCACCCACTTATATTTCCTATCATTGAGATCTTTATGGTTCATAAAGTATTTGATGCTATTGTGATCCATTTTGATGATGAACTTGCCCCCTACCAGATATGGTCTAAACTTGGCCAAAGCATGCATGATGGCCAACATCTCCCTATCATATATAGAGTAGATCTTCTCCACACCTCTCAACTTCCTACTCTCAAAATCTATGTGATGCTTCTCTTGCATCAAAAAATCTCCAATTCCTTCTCCTAAAGCATCACACTGAAACTCAAAAGGTTTGGAGAAATTTAGGATTGCCAACATTGGGCATGTAGACATCAACTGCTTGAAGTGATCAAAACACTTTTGCACTGAATCAGACCACACAAAAGCTCCCTTCTTTGTCAGATCTGTAAGTGGAGCTGCAGTCTGTGAAAATCCCTTAACAAACCTCCTATAAATTTACTACCCAGACCAAAGAATCCTTTAATCTAAGAGAGATTTGTAGGTGTAGGCCATTCAATAACAACCCTAATCTTCTCAGTATCAACTTTCACTCCCTCTATACTAATAATCTGACCAAGATAGAGAATCTATGTCATGCCAAAGTCACACTTGGACTCCTTAGCATATAAGGACTCACTCTCCAAAATTCTCAAAACCTCCTTGAGATGCCTCATATGCTCTTCCCAAGTTCTACTAAAAATTAGGAAATTGTCAAAAAATATTAACACAAATTTCCTTAACTGCTTCTTGAATATCTAATTCATGCAACTCTAGAAATTGCTAGTGGATTAGTCAATCTAAAAGGCATCACCAAGAACTCAAAGTGACCAAAGTAGTGTTGACCCATTTTTTCCTCTGACCAGAGCCAAACAGTCAACCTGGTATTTTCCTTGAAAAGCCTTTGGAAAATGTTGCCTAAAAATGAAAAGTGCCAAATTGCCTAAAAAAACCTTACCATTGGAAAGAGCTTGAAAAAATAGGCAGGTTTGCTTTTTACGTCACCCTGAAATTCGACCAAATAAAGAAGTTATTGATGGTCAAAGTTTTGGTCAACATACAGTTCAAATATACATTTGGCAGGCTTGCAAATCTATATCGGCCTTAGAAAATATGAAAAAAATTGAGTTATATACATTTTCAGATGTATACCGAGCCAAGGAAATGCATATACATTTAGGGAATCTTCCGCAGATTCTCAGAATATTCGCTAAATGTATATCGGGTCTGCATGTATATAGGGGCTTGTATATTCAGATATACAAATGCAGATACAAAGAAATGTGCAATGCAATATACAAGGATGAAAAATGTACATTTACTACAGTGTCGGCAGGACATGCAAGAGGTGGGGCCCGCAAGTTTACAAATGAGATTACATGCAAGAAGGTATGTATATCAGCTTATACATTCCTAGAATATTCTGTAAAGTATTCTTGCTTGTATGTTTGGCCTTTGTATATTTCGCTTGTATATTCAAACATACAAGCTGATATACAACAGCCAAACATACAAATGTGTTTGTATATACCAAGGTACAAAGAGTTTTTGCAAGGTTTAACATACAAGTGCAGCGCTACAATGGAATGTATATCGGGTTTGTATATTCGCATATACAACCCAATATACAATGAAAAATGTACAAGGCCGATGGACATACATGTGCTACAATGATTTGTATATTGGCAGGTTGCTACAATGACTTGTATATTTGCGCTTGTATGTTTGCACATACAAGCGAAATATACAAAGAAAAGATACAAGGAAATATGCAATGGCTGATATAGAGGTGCAAATGTACATTTGCTACAGTGTCGCAGGGAAAACATACAAAAGCTTTTGTATGTCGCTAACATACAAGTGGTAGGGCCCGCATATACAAGGGGAAATTGTATGTATATGCAATTTTTGAAACACAAAGGGATGTACAGGGGCCAATATGCAAAGTGCCATGTATGTGCAAGAGTTACAGAATGAGTTTTTGAATGCCGATTCAGGCACCAAGATGCAGCGATATACACAAAGATGCAAAAGCAATATATACAAGCGATTGACCAAAACTTTGACCGGCTGTATCTCCTCCATTTTGGTGAATTTCGACATGCTGTAAGAGGCAAAGTTGCATATTTTGGTCCCCTCTTTCATTTGGTAGGGTTTTTAGGAGTTTTGTCACTTTTTCAAATTTAGATCTGGAGTTGCATATTTTGGGCGACTGGACGTTTCAGCGACTTCTTGAACGAGATGTAGATAGTTTTTGCATTCATTTCTACAGGTATGGGAGCTGCTCGCATTCATGATCAAAATATCTCCTCACTGATGCGTTGGCTAAAGATTGACGATGAGTAAGCAGCTGCAATAAAGACTCTAAATATCTCCCCATCCGCCCAGTTCCAGATTTCGACACCATAACTGATGCAGCTGGACAGTCATCGATGGAGATCTTTTTCTATGACACCTCATAGGGAAAATTTTGTAACCGACTTGGGAATTTTTGGAATGCTATAAGTATGCATTCGAATGTTGTAAATAGGGTTGGAAATTTTTTGGCATTAAGGCTTTTCTGTTTCCAAACAAAGTTTCCATATACTGTAACCTTTCCTCTCTGTCAAATATATGCAAGTTAATTTTACCTCTTTACTAATTTTTTTGGTTCTGTGTGAATCTGCATATGGTTTGTCTGTGAATGTTAAATTCCTCTCAATCATATTGCTTCTTGCCTCTGCTAGAGTCATCTAAACTATGTATGCCTACTTGCCATATTCTAATTGTATTGTGCATCCTTCAGTTCTATGGAAGTTTCTTTAAATCTGTCTAGTGTATCACCCTTTTATGTTTTCAAGCTTTTACTTGTTTTCATTACAAGCATTCTCTTCCCCTTTTCCCTCAAAATTCAGTAGTTTCAAGTGATAGCTAGACAAGGAAGATGGCCTTCTCCGGAGGTCTGATCTCATTTAGCAAAGTCCCACACTTAGAGATCAGTCCCATGTTACTCCAGTTTGCAGAGGTTTCACAGCTGTATGCAAGGGTGCAAAACTAAGTGATAACAAGTAGCATTTGAAAGATGTCTTCTCTATGTCCTTCTCCCTCACCCTGATTTGATGGTAGCCTGACCTCAAGTCAATCTTTGAAAAATAACAAGCACCATTAGTTCATCTATCAACTCATCAATCCTACGAATGGGATACCTATTTTTTATTATCTCTATATTTAAATCTCAGTAATCAATGCACATCTGTATTGTCCCATCTTTCTTCTTCACCAACACAACTGTTGAAGCAAAAGGGCTCTTGTTGGGTCTAATGTGTCCCATCTCTAGTAACTCCTTAATAGTTTTTCTATCTCATCCTTAAACCTCTTAGGATGTCTTTATGGTATAGTAATTACTAGTTTGGCACCCTCCTCCAACTCTATCACATGCTCTTTCCCTCTATCGAGTGGTACTCCAGGTGGAATACTCCCAAACACCTTGCTATGCTTTGATAGTAGCTTTTGAATATCTAGATGATAATTGTTCTTCTACTGATATGGAACTATAGGCATGATGAGACACTCTACTACCCACTCTACTTGATCATGTCTCATCAAATGCTCCATTGTCTTGAGGGATACTACTCTAGGACCCCCATCTAACATGCCTCTTAGTACTATCTTTTTTCCATTTGAATCAAATTTCATCTCCATAGTATGCAAACTCATAGTGAACTCTCCAAGTGACCTCATCCAATACATGCCAACTCATGTTTCCATATTCTAACTTTCATCCATATAGGGTGGACAACTCATGTTTTCAAGATAAAATATCACATCTTTGTACCATGTGTTGTCAACCAATCTACAATGAGGAGTAGCATCTACCTCTGTTTCATTCACTTCTGCTAATTCAAGATTGGAACTAGCCATTATCTTTACTAAGCCTTCGCCTCTAACCAACTTCATGACCTATATTTTCATGTCATATTCTTGGATTCTATTGATCCACCTGCATCTTTTGCCTAAAGCTTATTGTTGCATAAATATGTCTTTTACTACTGTGTGTGGCACATATGCTATGATCTTGGCACTTGCTAGATAGGATCTAAAATTCTTTGTGGCCTTAACCAATGTATAAGCATGCTTCTCCATTATGGAATATTTCAAGTTAGCATCTTGCAAGGATTTGCTAAATAATACTATTGGTTGCTCAAATCCATCACTATTCTTTTGCAACAATACAGAAGCAACATTATAATATGAAGCAAAAGAGAAAAGTTGGAATGGCTTAGAATAATTTGGGCTTACCAACACTGGTGCATTTTATAGGGCCTCTTTTATGTCAACAAAAGCATTAGCTAGTTCCTTTTCCCATGCAATAGACTACCCCTTCTTGAGCATCTTGGAGATTGTCTTAGTCTTCTCAACAAAGTTGGGAACAAATGACCTTACAAAGTTGATTTGTCCAAAGAAGGATTGGACACCTTTGACTATTTTAGGCTGACGGATAAGTTCAATGGCCTTAACTCTTTTGGGATCAATTCTAACCCCATCCCTTGAGACAATATGTCCCAACAACCTTCCTTCTTCTACACCAAATTAAAATTTCTTAGGATTCAAGGAAATCCCATACTCCAAATATCTGTCAAAAATCAATTACAAATGCTTGCAATGATCTTTCCTATCTTTTGAGAATGTAGTAAGATCATCCTAGTATACAACCATGATCTAATCAATGAGGCCTGAAAAGGCCACATCCATTGATCTTTGAAATATTGATCCTGCATTCTTTAACCCAAATGGCATTCTTAAATAAACATAGGTTCCCCAAGGAGTAGTAAATGTTGTCTTGTACTATCTCCTTGAGCATCACCTAATTGTAGCCTAAGAATCCATCCATCATAGACATCATTTCAGAACCAACAACCCTCTGTAACAAATGATCCCTACTTGGAAGGGGATAATTATCTTTCAGGGATTTTATGTTCAAATTTTTAAAATCTACACACAGTCTAATCTCCCCATTCTCTTTCCTCATTGGGACAAGAATAAACACCCACTCAAAATGTCTGATTGGTTTTATAATACCCCCTCTTTCATCTTCAACAATTTTTTTTGCATCTTGGGAGCTATGGTGGGATTTATAGGCCTTTGTTTTTACCTAAAGAGTTTTGTATCATGCTGAAGAGGAATAGTATGCTGAAATAAATCCTCCCTATAAGCCTCTAGCTCATCATAAGACCATGCAAAACATTTTTTGAAATTTTTTAATAAAGCAATCAACATTTGCTTTTCATGGGTTTTGAGCTGCTTACCAATATACACCATCCTTAGTGCCTGTTGAGTGCCAAAGTTGATACCTTTAACCTTTTCTTCCTCGACTAGTTTTCCTTTTCTTTTCTAGTGGTCTGCATTGTCAAACATTCTATCCAATGCCATTGATCATTTTGGAATGGTGTTTGTCTTCAATTGCACAACCTCACTGCCAAAAAAAGTTTCCTTGACATTAGCAACTTATACCATTGGCTGCAAGTCAATCAATTGGTTGTCAAACTCATCCATAGAATTCAAGAAGCTATAAATCTAACTTCTCTCATTGAAAACTTGCCAGTTGCAGATGTAGGCATGGTTAGAATTTCTACAATGTAATGGGAAAGAGCATTGGAATCACGTCGCAGATCAAACTTTGAACTAGCGACTACCAAGGCATCAACCTTCTCACTTTTACTCCTCTCAATCCATTCAGTGCCAGTGGCATCAAACATCTCCATTGTATCCCAAAAAACATTCTTTTATGCTCTAAGTTTGTTGTCCTTGGCAACAAAGGCATTTCTAATTTGCTACACAACCAATTATGAGTCACCATATATCTTCAAGAACTTGACTCCATGCTTGCAAGAAACATTCAGTCTCAACAACAATGCCTCATATTCATCAATATTGTTAGTGCATTGAAAATTAAGTTTGAAAGACATACTAAACTACTCTCCATATGGCGCTATCATGAGAACAACACCAGCGCCTAAGCCCTCTCTTGAATATGCACCATCAAAATATAGGGTCCATAAATCATCAACATTGTACGTAGGAATAGGGGGAGCCAAAGGTGAAACATCATGACCAGGATCATCCTCATTGTTGTATCCCATGAAATGATCGATATCAGTGTCAAAGAAATTACCATGATCTTCCTAAGCCTTATATCTATCCTCAATGTTTTCATCTTCTACCTTCTTCCCCCTATGCATCTTCACTTCCATGCCCTGGACTGGAATGGTGGCATATGAAAGATCCATTTGGATATGTCCGCATTTAAAGGTTGCCCATTTTCTTGATAATAGCAAACCCCACTTAGCATGGCAGTCTACAACAATTATATCCATCAAGAAGGATTTGTCTGGGCAAGCAGCAAGTTTGACCTCAACATCCTTAACCAAACCTATCACATTAACCTACGTGGAATCCATGGCAAAGCATTTTCTAAAGGACCTGCACACTTTCAGTCCCAATTCATTCATGATCTCTAAGGGCATAATATTGCTAGAAGCACCAGAATCAAGCATATAATTGTGTAACAGCCAACCATTTATGATCAGGGTTGTGTAAAAAGGGTCTACTCCCATCCTATTCTTAACAACAGTTGGTCCTAGATATACTTCTATGGTTTCATCATGGCCTGTGCCCTCGTCATCACTACTAGGAACAACAACATGTTTTTGTGCATCTACAACAGTTGTAAATGATGCTTCCATATCTCTATCTTCAGGGATTCTAAGGAGTTCTCTTATAGGCACAGAAATTTGATTTGGCTAAATACTTGAGCCATGTCAATAGGGATATAATTGGGCAAAGGGCCATCACATGAAAAGATGATATCATTTACACAAGGAATATAAGGTATTACTTGTTTTGGGGAAATATCCATACCTTTTGCCTTTGTCTTCTCCTTGACCTTTTTTGGTTCCTTTTGTATCTGAGGTTGATAATGCTTCTCACCACCTTTTGGGTCATGGACCTTCAGAGAGGATACAATAGCTAGTTGTACTACATGTTCTAAATTTGTTTGCACATACTTCTTGTTGCTAGTGGTTGTGCATAAAGTTTCTTCTTTTCTGACACATTCTTTTTGGAAGTACTGTTGTCTTTCTTCTCCACATTTACCTTTTTCTTTTCTTTGTCACCATCTAATGCAATATGTCGTGGCTCTACAATAGGAAAGTGTTGTATAGGGACTAACCTATTTCTCAGTTGATAACCCCATTGAACCTGTATAATGGCAGCATCAATCAATGCCTTCATATCTTCTTTTCAAGCTTTTGACTACTAGTATTTCTTCTGCATAAGATCCCTCAAGTGTCCAAAATCATGAGCTAGCAGCTAATATCTCTTTGGACCTTCATCATAATCATATTGGAAAGTATGATCATCCTCTTCATAGTTGTCATAATCAACATTATGACCCATCTACTCATAATCCTCTATGTCCAACTGATTTATCTCCTCTTCATAGTACTCAGTAGCACCTTCTTCATTTGGAAATTCTTCATCTCTAGTCATTGAATGACCCATCACATAATTTGTTGGATCATGCAGAAGGAAGCACCCCTAACACCATAGAGAATCATCTTGAAAATTTACTCGATCCTCTCTCAATGAATCAGGAGTGTCCCTTTCCAGTTGTTTAAAACTTACATGTTTGGGGGCAACTTGTCTATCATGCTATTGTGGTCTCTTAGACCAATCAGTATTGTAGGGTCTATTATGCAATCTCTAACCTTCATTGAAATGTGTTGCAACACACTGAGGTGGCAACACTTTATCCTTTCTAGCCACTTTATAAGAAAAATCTTTCACAACCCCCATAAGATTATGCAATTTGTCAGCTTATTGAAAGTTGGCTTATCTGACAAGGATAGTTTTACATCAGACATTTTGATGTGTTTTCCTGAAGCTCTCATATTGCTCTCAATATTGATAGTTGTAGCATATGCCTCTCTTAATGTTTGTGTACTCTTGTGCCTCAAACAATAACCAATTTTTGAGTCAAATGCACCACAATATAAAACTAAACACATAGATCCATTAGGTCTCATGTGAGGAGGTACCTTTCTCATTGTCATGATGAAGCGACTGTTGAAATCAGTGATTGTTTCATTTATTGCTTTCTTCATGGATGATAAACTTGGGGACAATCTTGTCCCCATATTGCAACCTGAATAATCTCATGAACTCCTCCCAAGAGTCAATATTGTTATCAAGGAGAGACTTATACCATTATTTTGCACTCTCTTCCAATGATTGTACAAATAGTTTCATCATAATGTCGTCATCCTTAATTTCATATTCATCAGTGACATTAATAAAATGCCTAAGATATTCCTCACCAGTGACAACATTGTTGCCTTGAAACCTACGAATCGTTCCTCCAATCTCAATTGAAATTGGATTAGGAAAGTCAAGTATGCCAAAGAAATCAATTTGTTTATATCTTTCAGCTCCCAAAGGCTGCCTCTGTGGAGGAAATATTTGTGCTTATCTTCACTAGGCATGCCTAACATTTTGAATGCTACCATGTTGTTGATTATCTTGGCTCTATGGTGGATGATTGTTAATATTCTAATCATGGGCTTGATTTACAACCTATTGTCCCATTTGTTGATGTTAACATTGATGTTGTTGTTGTTGTGGTTTGTACTGTTGATTATGGCCCTACTGCCGATCATGGCCCTTTTGATGTGCATTTAGGTTTCCCTAGACCTATTCGACAAGTTGGGCTTACTTCTGGTCAAGCAAAGCCTGCACCTCTCTTTGTCTATTTCTAATATGATTAAGCAGGTCAAGCTCATCTTGGATGGCTCTCTCTTTCCTCAGTAGTAGGCTACTCATGTTGTCATTTTCCCTCATTAGGAATGTTATCATAGTGACCTCTAAGTAATCCCATGGGAGAATTAGGATGCCTGGCATCTTGATATGGTTCTTCATTATCATTGGGCATCCCAAATGTTCTCAAATGTGGATTATGAGATCTATCTCTACTTCCTTTGCCAATAACATTTTTATTTCTTTTAACATCATACTCATTCCTATTCATTCTTCTATTTGTTCTAAGTATGTTATCTATAGAATCCTCTTAAGTATACTGATATTAGCCTCTGAGGTCAACAAATATATCACTTCTGCAGAGGTAACTACTAGGTCTTGGGTATTCAATGGAGGCATCCCCTAGGATGGTAGTCTTGTCCTCCATCTACTCCTATTTTCTACACTGTATGAGGATTCCTCACACCTAGGCTACTCCTAGTTCCTTCCTCTATGCATTGTAAATCTCTTTTCAGACTATAATTAACTTATGGGTTGTAAAAAAAGAGTTGCCACTCGCTCCACTGGGAAGAAATACTTGAACAAATACTACACTTCAATATTACAACAACTAGAACTAAAATTGATTCAGTGGTTCCTCGACAACGGCACCAAAATGTTGGATCCCAAAATACCAGCAACCCAAAACTCTAAAACATTCCTCATTCACCTAGTCTAGGGATGTCAATCAGGATGATTTGAAAGAGGTTTATCAACAAGTTAAGGGTGATTCTGGCCAACAAATAGGATTGGGTAGACTCATCTACACTTTGAGCTCAACTTAAACTTTGGAGGGATATTTCAAGGGGTACACCTAAGCATGTATTGATTTCAGAACTAGATGAACAACCAAACCTAAATCACTCTCTTAGCCCCAAATTTGTCTTTGAACTAAGAATTGATGGTTGTTATAAGACCCTTGTATAGATAATAAAGGCAATCCTACAAATTGAGGATGTATATGGAACTATTACTCTGTCTAAAGATAGATATATTATTTTATTTTAAATGGTTTGGGTGATCACATGCTACTCAGATCAATGCCTATCCATTGGGTTGCAGAGTTTCACATTTATTAGGTGAAAATAACTTCAAGAAAATGTATGGCTACCAATTTGAATACTCAAATGCAATACAACCAATATCAAATCATGAGAATGTTTAATAATCCAACACCATACAATAATCTTCCATTTGTAATACTGAAATGACTATCTACAATGCTTGAAAATGAATGAATAACTATCACATTCATTCATATCAAATTTTACAATCATACTACTAAATGTAGGAAGAGAAATCCTAACTGCGATTATGATTTCCTAAAAGAACACTTGCAACAATGAAGAAAAAAATATCTACTATAAAATTTATAATGTCTTAATATACATTTCTACTAATTTCCCCTTGAAGAATAGAAACTAAAAATTGCTCTTCCAATAACTACCTTTGGATCTCCATAGTTGCTGAGACGAACTGCCCAAATTGACGAACTCATAATGTATCAAAAACATATGCATATATAAAAATTCAACTCACTGCACTACCCCAAGCATTGCAACCAGTCAACGAGTATACCCATGCTTCATTAAAACTAGCCCATGGCCTTGTCAGGAAATCTACAAGATTGGAAACATCCCCATAACCTGACGAGCCTAAAAATTGATAGAAAGAGATTGCCCACACTCTTTGGGTACTTGGAGCATTAAAGAGGGAATGTTGAATATATGTTTCAATACCTGTAAATCCATTTTTTCCTCCATTTGTGTATAGGAGCATTGAATATTTTTACTATTTAACCACTCTTGGCCTACAAAAAATTAATGTTGAGTACAAATTTACCTGTACAATCCTACAATCATGGCGCAAATTCAGGAAATTGCCATTTTAAAGATTTTAAAATGCTTTAAATGTGTTGTCCAATTTTACTTTTCAGACCCTCTTTGAATCTGGTGATTCCAGAAGAATTCAAAATTCTATCTGATTATCTTCATTTTTACCTTTATCGAGACATTTGAACTCTGATTCTATCTTTCTACACACTAGGCATCTTCTTTTTTACCTCTGTCAGCAAAACGGGTTGGCAAAAAGTTTAGTCGGTGAACTATCAAGTTCATGGACTCATCCTCCCTCTAACAAAGGCTACTTTCCTTTATTTTCCCTTCTTTAATTTGATTTGTCAATGAATGTTTACTTTTTTGAACTAGAGAAATTGTCTTTCTTCCTTCTTCGCCTTGTCTTTCCTTTATCAACCTTATTTTCCTTATCGACAAATCTCCTTCACCACAAACTTGTTTTATCGTTGCCTCCTTCCCTACTTAGCCAATCTCTCTTCTATTGGTGAAATATTCTCAGGGTGAACTTCCTTTCTTTATCTCTTTTATCTTTATCATAAAATTTTCCCTTTTGCGAACCTCTTTTCTTGCTACTTCTTACTTGTCCTTTTCTCTCTACCTTGATCTCCATCTGTCAGCAATTTTCTCCTATGGTGAACTTGGCTATCAGTAAACTTATCAGTTCACAAACCTCCTCTTTTGCCAATGAAAACTTTTTCGATTCTTTCCTTTCTTTTAGAAACATTTTCTTCCTGTGGTCGCCTTGTTGTTGACAAAGTTCCCGTCAGAAAAACTTGTGATCGGCGAACCCTTAAGTTTGTGAATTCAAACTTTCACCAACAAATGCTTGCACTTCTCCTTCTCCTTTTATTCTTTCCTTTCCTTAGAACTACCTTCCACTTGCCTTATAATATTTTTTGCATCCCTTTTGCCTTGGTTAGTGAATCGAGGATACTCCAAATTCATGAACTTGATCAACAAAATCAATAGTTCACAAACTAGTTGATTCACCGACAAATGGCAACAAACTTCAAATTTTCTCTATCTTTCAAACTCTCTTTTCCTTCACCCTTTTTTTCCAACTTATTAGCAAATCATTGAAACTGCAAACCCACAAACCTGAAGGTGTTGAAGGCACAAGACAACTAAGAGGGGGAGTGAATCAGTTGTATCAAAAACTTTAAACCCTCTCAATTAAAATCACATTCACATTCACTTACTTTAAATGTTTATTCTATTATGAAGATTAGACATGAAAATGCAGAATCATAAACATAAACACATGAACACCATACACACATGAAGACTAGATTTTTATGTGGAAAACCTTAAAAGGGAAAAACCACAGTGAGTGTTAGCTCACAATATAATGTAGTAACAATACTGAATTACAAATGGCTCACTGCCAAAGGGCACACTGCCCAAAGGACTCATTGTCCAAATGCTCACTAGTAAAAAGCTCACTGCCAAAAAAGAATTAGGAAGGCTCATTGCCATGAACTAATATAGCTGCATCTGCACATGCAAGGGTTCAATTCCATTGAAGCACAACAATTATCATCTTCACAGTCGCATCATAATTCTACCTCTGATTCACATTCGCATCAAGGATATCATCATTTATGCACACTTCACACTTACACATGAATCCTTCACATTTATTTATACCACCATAAACCTTGAAACATTCACCAAGGTCGGCAAGCCACATTACAAACCTTGAAACAATCTCCAAGGTTGGCAAACATACATAGTTTGAGTTAGGTCTGGACCTAAACATTACGTACCACAAAATAATGAAGGGGAACCAATTTACACCTTAGCTTAGACCTAAATCTATCCAAGCACACTACACAACACTTATATAATCATCAAAACATCTCCTTAATTACCGCATCCATCTAGGTTTGCCAAAACAACATAAACATGAGAGATTCTTGATCACATGCTTCAACGATCCCATTTATAACAATAAAACATTATACAATGCCTTAACATAATCTTAACACATCCATGAACAACATAAATTCACCTAAGAACCAACAAATTAAGGTACAACAAATCTCACTTGAAGACAGTTCACATATTGTTCCTACACAAACATTGTCAAGCTCTGCTACTTAGGAAAACCAACTTCCGAAGATCCAAATCACTTATCCTTTGGAATTAAGAAAGATATGGATCTTATAAATATTCATCTAGAACTGCAAGACCTCAAACCAAACTGCAGAGAAATTGAAGCAAAATACTTTCTCCCAGTCACTTTGCAATCTCTTTCAAGCACAGTCACCAAACTGATGAATATAACTTTCACTCTAGAGCATTCCAAAGCACCAAACTTAGGATTTAGCATCTTCAACTAGTTCTCTAAAACATATCCAAATCTTATCCTCCAGTCTTTGGTACAAAATAAATGCAGAGCAAAAACTCAGATAGTATCCTGTAAGCCAGAATACCTCTTCACAACTTTGTCTTCAATATAAATCAAATTTTCTCAAAAGCACTTGCAAACTCAATATCAGGAAGATATTCTCCCCATATTCAGCACTTATACAAAGCAATACAAAGAAACTAATTCATCACAAGAAAGCAACAAAACAAGAGCATAGTTGACACCAATGACAACACAGACATGTTGACATCAATGACAACACCGATTAGCACATACTTGCAACAATCTCCCTCGTTGTCATTGATGGCAACATATGATGTGAAAAAACATCAAGACAAGATTATGCACTAATCACATTCTCCCCTTTCTCTTTACACATCTAAACTCTTTCTCCCCCTACGTTTTCACATGATCTCTCTCTCCTTTTGGCATCAATGGAAAAGGGCAACACATCTCTTTCACTGTACATACTTGCAATGTTTTGAACATTGAATTAACTCTGTACTCCCCCTAACTACAACATTCATCTCAAACCACTACCTGCTCCCCCTGAGAGGTAGCCTCCAGCATCAGTCCAAAAAGGAATGTATTTTAAGGCACACTAGATTGATGCAACTCCTTATGCATCTAGTTCAAAGGAGGGGTAACAACCCCTAACTTCTCCCAGAGATACACAAATGTATCTTTTGGAAGAGACTTAGTTAATATATCAGCAACTTGATTCTTTGTAGGCACATACTCAAGCTTCACTTCATTCTCTATAACCTTCTCTCTAAAAAAGTGATACTTAATTGAAATCTTCTTTTTCTTTGAATGCATCACTGGATTCTTTGAAATATTTATGGCACTTGTGTTATCACAAAGAATAGGAATTGGCTCATCATACTCAACATTGATATCTTTCAAGGTCTGGTTCATCCACAGCACTTGAGTGTAGCATGATGTTGTAGCAATATATTATGCTTCTGTAGTAGACAAGGAAATTGAATCTTGTTTCTTGCTATGCCAAGACACTGCCCTATCTCCAAGGAAGAATGCACCTCCACTTCCTATCATCAACACATCCTACCCAATCTACATCTATATAGGAACTTAGGGAAAATTCATTATTCTTAGGATACCACATACCATGATCCGAAGTGCCCTACAAATAACTAAATATCCTCTTCACTACCATAACATGTGATTCTCTGGGATCTGATTAAAATCTGGCCACAAGACAGACTGCATGCATGATATCTGGTCTAGTAGCGATTAGATAAAATAGTCCTCCAATCACTGATCTATACTTGCTCTAATCAGCCTTAGGAGATTCATAATTCTTGCTCAAATTACAACCAGTTACCATAGAAATACATACTAGTTTAGAGTCCTCCATTCCAAACTTCTTCAACAACTCCTTAACATACTTGGATTGAGAAATGAAAATACCTTTATCAGTTTAATTGATTTGTAGTCCAAGGAAGAAGTTCATCTCACCACACATAGACAACTCAAACTCTTTTTGTATTTCATTTGCAAACTTCTTACATATCCTTTCATTTCCACCAAATATAATGTCATCAACATAAACCTTAACAATCAGGATTCGATCTTCACTTATCTTGGTGTACAAATTACTATTTGTGGACCCTTTCCTAAATCCTTGCAACGAAAGGTACTTATCCAATCTTGCATACCAAGCTTTGGGAGCTTGCTTCAATCCATACAAAGCCTTCTTCAACTTGCATACCATATCTAGTTTGTCTGATAGTTGGAACCCATCTGGTTGCTCTATGTAGACCTCTTCTTCTAACTCACCATTTAGGAAAGTAGACTTCACATCCATCTGATATATCTTGAAATCTTTATGTGTTGCAAATGCTAAAAATAGTCTGATAGATTCTAGTCTTGCCACCGAAGCAAAGGTCTCTTCATAGTCTATCCCTTCCACTTGTGAGTAGCCTTTACACACAAGTTGTTCCTTCTTTCTTACAACTTCTCCAACTTCATTTAGTTTGTTCCAGAACACCCACTTTGTTCCAATCACATTCTTGTCTATGGGCCTAGGGACAAGTTCCCAAGTCTTGTTCTTCTTAATCTACATCAGTTCCTCTTCCATTGCCTTGACCCAATGCTCATTATTGCATGCTTCAGTTATTTTTTTAGGTTCCACCTTTGAAAGTAAATAGAAATTTACTTGTTCTTCTGCAGCTCTACTTCTTGTCAACACACCTTTCCTTTTGTCACCAATAATATGATCTTCAAAGTGATCTCTTTGCACATACTTGGGGATTTTAAGAGTTCTTTCTGGAGCTTCAGTTTGAACTTCTTCTTCCATAGTAGCTAGAAATTCAACGTAAACTTCTTTGTCTTTGTCTTCTTCAACTTTCTCTCTATCAGTAGATCCATCTGACTCATATCCAATCGGCTCTAAGTTTTTCTAAATGTCTTCATCTACCTTCACATTTGCACTCTCAATAATCTTCCTCAATCTTTTATTGTAGCACCGGTAATCTTTCTCTTAGTAGAGTACCCAAGAAATATACCTTCATGATGCAGAGCTCCAAGAGATTTGGTCAAATTCTTAAAACTCCACAGTCAACTACATAGTTTCCTGTTCTATTTTCTTTTTGTTCATGTTTATGGCAAAATGGGATAGAGGATCCTATCTCTGGAAGAGTTGTCGCAGTAGAGAGCCTAGCATCGCTATGTGCTAGGGCTCAACAAAACAGAGACTGCGAGTTTGGTTGTAGAGGACGTCCTCGATGTAAGATTTGACATTGTTTCAATGAAGATACATTTCCTGTGTATATCCCAATTGTATCAAAGTATATTTTGTGTATATCCTACAATTGTATGTTGAAGACAATCTATGTGTATATCGCAGTAGTATGTGAGTGACATTCTTTGTGTATACTATTAAAGTAGATCAGGTTATACAATTTGTGAGTATATGTCAGTTGTATGACGGGAGCAGTGTATGTGTATACCACAGTTGTATGTGAATACATTCTATGTATATTTGTCAATCGCATATCATGATTGTATATTGCAAAGTACAGTGAGCTAGATGCAAGAAGTGACCGGGCATAATGGTGACATCGAGTAGAAGATACATTGGATGACCGGCTATCATAAGTCAAGAAATGTATATGCAAAGGTGGTAGACAAAAGTGTCGGAGGAGTCCATCGGTGAGATTTTGGCTATCGGAGAAGGAGAGTACAAACAGGCCGATGAACAATGTTTGGATGATAGTTGTGAATATCAAAGTGACTCAAAGCGTCGGGATGAAGCGTAGCGGGGGAGCCGATGGTGTAAAGTGTCACCAATAGTGGATTTCAAGAAGACACAGAAGGTTTATTGCCGACAATGGCATCAAAATGAACAAAGACTCGGAATGATAGATTTCGAAGACTCTGATGAGCATTATCTTGCCGATAAAGTATGTCGGAAGGAAAATAGAGTTCTCTTGCCGATAGAGAGAAACTTTGGCCATAAGGAGGTAGTTGACTATGGAATTTCAAGAATTTGACCAAATCTCTTGGAGCTCTGCATCACTTCATCACATCTAGCATCAAACTTTCCTAACTCTTCATCTCTTCTAATATAACATTTGCTTTCAAAAACTTTGAAATATTTGATAGTAGTTCTTCCGTACCATAGTTCATAAGGTGTCTTTGTTCCTTTTTCTCTGACTTACACTCTATTCAAAATGTAGACAACAATGTCCATTGCTTCCTTCCATATTACTTCTAGTAGGTCTGCATCCTTAATCATTGTTCTAGCAGCTTCTTGAACTATTCTTTTCTTCCTTTCAACCACTCCATTTTCCTGAGTCCGGGCAGTAGACAATTATCTCTTTATTCCATGTTATTCACAAAAAGCATTGAACTCATTTGAATTAAACTCACCACCTTTATCAGATATCAAACACCTGATTTTCAAATCCAACTCATTTTGAACCATAGCTTTGAATGCCTTGAACTTGTCTAGGGCTTCTGATTTTTCTTTAAGAAAACTAATCCAATTCATTTATGAATAATCATCAATAAGGAGCATGAAATACCCGTCACCTTATAGAATTATTGTCCTTGTAGGACCACACAAGTTTGTATGTATCACCTCCAGTAGACTGGTAGAGGATTGTTCTTTGCTCTTGAAAGTAGTCCTTGTCAACTCCCCAAATTGACATTCTTTGCACATAGCATTAACAAGCTTTACAATCTTAGGCAAGTCTCTTACCGCTTGAACTGTGCTTATTCTTACCAAGTTGTCAAAGTTAATGTGACACATTCTCCTATGCGATAGCCAACTTTCATTTGTGTGAACCAACAAACAATAATTATCAGTACCTCTCAATTGATAAACATTGCCATGAGTCTTCTTACCAGTAGAATTACTGTTCCAGAGCTTTTCCTTATCTCACATCCATTGTCCTTAAACACAAGATTGTATCCTTTGTTACACGTCTGCCCAACACTTAGAAGATTATGCCTTAATCGGTTAACATAAAGAACATCATTTGTATTATGCTTGCCATCAAAAGTAATTGATCCTTTTCCACAAATCTTACTAGCTACATCATCACCAAACCTAACTAGTCCCCCATCATATGTTTCCAACTTAACAAACTTACTCTTGTCTCCTGTCATGTGATGAACAACCATTGTCAATGATCCATTCATCTTCCTTCTCAGCATGAAATGCAAAAAACTCTCCTGGACTTGCTTCCTTCACACAACTTGCAAGGTTAGCAAAAACAAGTTCTTCTCTTAGGGCAATAAACAAGCATTCACTAGCATTACCATCTTCAAAATCAGGTTCATCATCAGTTACACCATCTTCATCTCTAACATAATAACTTTTTCTTACCATCTTACCTTTACCTTCATTGTTCTTGTTCTTCAAAGATCTATCGGGGCATCTTGAAGTATAGTAACCAATCTTACCACAACTAAAACATTTGAAAGGTAACTTAACTTTGAACTTTCCACTACCTCTTTACAAAGTTTGCCTCAAGCTCTTCAAAGTCTTCATCATCTGATTCCACAACATACTTATCTGATCTAGTAGTCTTTTCTTCCTTGGCCTTAAAAGTAGTCTTAGTTTTCATAGGGCCATCAATAGTACCAAATTCTCTCATCTTAAAAGAAGTCATTTTACCAAGTAATTGATCTTTTGAAAGCTTACCCATATCAAATAATTCTTCAATTGTAGATACCTTGTGACTATAAGATTTGGGAAGAGTTTTGAGTATCTTATCTACAACATCCTTATCATCTATCTTTCCACCAAGACCCTTGATGCTGTTGAAAACTTCTTCAACCTTCTATAAGTATCTTGTTATGTTCTCATCTTCAGACATCTGCATGGTTTCATATGAGGTCTTCAAGTTCTGCAACTTAGCCTTCTTAACAGATTCATCACCTTCATAGATGCCTTTCAATTTCTCCCAAATCTCATGAGCAGTTTCCAAATCCACAACTTTCACCATTTTAGTGTTAGACAAAGCATTTAATAGAGTATTTTTATCTTTGTGATTAATCTCATAATCCCTAATCTCTTCGTAAAAATGCAAACCATGTTGAGGTATTGTGTATTTAACTTTAACTATCTTCCAGACATTATAGCTAATAGAAATAATATAACTTTGCTTCCGTAAGTTCCAGTAGACATAGTTAAATCCACCAAACTGAGGAATGTCTTTCTTGTGTGCCATTCTAGATCTATCTTAAGCTGTTAAACTCCCTTCCAAAGAACATTGCTCTAATACCAATTGTTGAAGGCACAAGACAACTAAGAGGGGGAAGGGGGTGAATCAGTTGTATCAAAAACTTTAAACCCTCTGAATGAAAATCACATTCACATTCACTTACTTTAAACCCTTATTCTATTATGAAGATTAGACATGAAAATGTAGAATTAGAAACATAAACACATGAACTCCATACACACATGAACACCAAATTTTTTACGTGGAAAACCCTAAAAGGGAAAAACTATGGTGAGTGTTAGCTCACAATATAGTGTAGTAACAATACTAAATTACAAATGGCTCACTACCCAAGGCTCACTATCCAAATGCTTACTGTAAAAGGACTCACTACCAAAAGGGATCAATACCAAAAGGGATTAGGAAGGCTCACTTCCATGAATTGATATAGCTACATCTACACATGTAAGGGTTCAGTTCCATTGAAGCACAACAATCATCATCTTCATAGTCTCATCACAATTTTGCCTCTAATTCACATTTGCATCAAGGATATCATCATTCATGTAGACTTCAAACTTACACATGAATCCTTCACATTTATTTATACCATCATCAACCTTGAAACATTCACCAAGGTTGACAAGCCACATTACAACCCTTGAAACAATCTCCAAGGTTGGAAAACATACATAATTTAAATTAGGTCTGGACCTAAACATCACGTGCCACAAAAGAATGAAGGGGAGCCACTTTACACCCTATCTCAGACCTAAATCTATCCAAGAATGCTACAAAACACTTATACAATCATCAAAACATCTCCTTAATTACCTCATCCATCTAGGTCGACCAAAATAGCATAAACATGAGAGATTCCTGATCACACATTTCCATGATCCCATTCATAACAAGTGAACCTTATACAATGCCATTACATAATCTTAACACATCCACGAACAATATAAATTCACGTAAGAACTGACAAATTTAGGTACAACAAATCTCACCTTAAGACAGTTCATAGATTGTTCTTACACAAAAACTATCAAGCTCTGCTACTTAGGAAACCCACCTTCTAGAGCTCCAAATCACTTATCCTTTGGAATGAAGATATATATGGACCTTATAAACATTCATATAGAACCACAAGACGTCAAACCAAACTATGGAGAAATGCAGAGAAAAATACTTTCTCCCAGTCACTCTGCATTCACTATTAGGCACAGTCTCCAAACTAGTGAACACAATTATCATTGCAAAGCATTTCAGAGCATCAAACTCAAGATTTAGCATCTTCAACTAGTTCTCTAAAACATATCCAAATTGCATCCTCTAGTCTTCGGTACAGAAGAAATGCGGAGCAAAAACTCAGATAGTATCCTGTAAGCCAGAATACCTCTTCACAACTCTGTCTTCAATATAAATTAAATGTTCTCAAAAGCACTTGGAAACTCAATATTAGGAACATATTCTCATCATCTTCAAAACTTATACAAATAAATACAAATCAACTAATTCATCACAAGAAAGCATCAAAACAAGAGCACAGTTGACATCAATGACAACACAGACATGTTGACATCAATGACATCAATGATTAGCACATATTTGCAATAGAAGGTTACTTCAGGAAATTGCCAATTCATGGACAAAGGGCACAAATGAACAAATTTTCCAAGGAAGAAAACATAATGACAAAGGGGGATCCATACATAGAAATTTTTGAAGGAAAGCCACAAAAAATACTTCTCAGATCGAATATAAATGATGGGTTCAAAATGCAAAAGAAAAAAGGTGGTATATTCACCGAATTTGGGGCAAAATATGCATGTTCAAGAGATGGTTTATAGGTCCCAACACTAAAGAAGCATAATTTGGGCCTTGTGTTAAAAATAAAAATTTCACGTTGGTGTCGACCCTGTAGTGTGCAGACATTGGAAATTCAAATTGGGGCTGATCCTTTATAATGATCATGATGGAATTCAAAAGTATTGTTGTCACCATTGGAGAATGTTAATTTGACATTGAAGAATGTTTTTGTTGTGATTAGCTGACATGGAAATTCATTTTCTATAGAAGGATATATAAGAAAGGTTAGTTTGTGCATTTGAGTGTGTGTCCGGGCTTTAAATCGAAACATCTAAATGTGTCTACGAATGTAAGCAAGGAGCAAAACATCTAAAGATATATGTGAGTGTCTGTGTCTGTGAAATACATGCAAACATCAAGAAAACAAGAAAATATAGATATGTGAAGTTGAAGTATGCGAAGTGAATGAATTGAAGATCCTAAGTTCATACAGTTGTGTAATTATTGAATGTTCCTTACTATTGTTTATGTTTTCTGGGTTGGAGCTTTGTTTGTGTGGGGTTTGAAGCCTCCAATAGGTCAGAGTGTGTCAAGGAAAGGTTGGAGCCTTTTTCTGTAAGTGTTGTAGCACTTTAGGGAGTTACTGCATCCTTTGGGTTGTAGCCCATAAAGTTGTATATCAGGAAGTTACTGCTTCAGTACTAGGTTGTAGCTCAATTTGTTTTGAGATTGAAGTCTCTGGTAGGTTGGAGCCTACATATTTTTAAAAAAGATTGCAGTCCTTCTTAGGTTGAAATTCATGTGGGTTGAAGCCTACAAAATATTGTAATTCACTATTTCATTTTTGTGAGGTTGTATTTGGATAGTAGATCCAAGCATCTTGCTCACTGTGGTTTTTCCCTTCTAGGGTTTCCACATAAATCTAGTGTTATGGACTTTTGTGTGGATGTGTGAATTTTCTTGTGCTTGTAGAGTTCTTTCAAATTCTATTTGATGTAGTAGAGATCATGTTAGTGCAATAGAATTGTTTTAAAAAGTGGGATATATTGACTCACACCCCCTCTCTGTATATCTCTATGTTTTAGCAGTGGGTGCCCATCCCTAGGGAGAAACACTTTATTTGATTTTAGCACAACTTCTTATGTCTCCCTAAAGCACCTCATAAGTCACTTTAACAAATTAAATAATGTTAAAGTTAAATCTTTAATTTAACTTTATTTAAATGAATTTCATGGGACCATGGTAACTACCAAGATATCACCGTCAAATACATTCCCAAAATAGAAATATTGCCAACTGACCAAGTTAGTGCCCTGCTTATGACTTACTAAAAATTGTAAATGCAAACAAAATGCTTGAATCCACCCCAAAAAAGGGCATTATGCATATCTCAATTAATGAAGCTCAATGCAACACCTGTCACTACCAAAAAAATTGGATTGAATGGTCACCAAGGGTTCCCGAGCTCTAACTCATTAGCCCATGGGAACCTGCTAAATAGGCTAACGGTCACCAAGTTGAATTCTTAGGGAGGGGACATTACAAAATATATTTGTATACATTTGTATATATCTCCAATGTACTATTTATAGGTACAACTAATGGATTTCTATTTTTATTGTTTCCATCCACTTTGATTATGTTATTATTAGTAAGGTATTGTACCTTGTTTTTAAGACCCATATATGATTATGTATAATGACCCTTATGTCAATAAAATTTGTAAAAGTCAATACATGTAGTTGTAAAAGATTGGATGTAAACACTTGGGTCTCCTTTTCTATTGTACAATTCAAATTGAGGAGTCATGATTTCCATAGGTAATAGGTATGAAATAACCTCATATGATAAAGGGTGTGATGCTAAGGGTTATATCTAATAGCATCCTTATTTTTATCATTATTTTCCTTCCTTAGATCTGTGAATTCTTGTACTAGTGCATCTAAGGTGGTTGTAGAGACAAGAAGTGTATTAGGAGTATAAAAATATAGGAGGGATATTGGGACTATGATGTAAGAGGTAAGGATATAGCTATGGATGAATTGGGCACATTATGGGAATACTACTCATGGGTAGTGTCAATGCAACCACGATTAAATATATCAGTGTTGGTGAAATGGGTAGTCATATTAGGTTTAAGAAAACATTCATTCTTAAAAGAAAACTAGCATCATAAGTATCTTGTGGCATAAACAATAATATGGTAACAAATAATCAATCTCAAGATTTAGAAAATTAGAAAAGCAAAAGTATACTAGGTCTGAAAGGTAGTGTAAAATGTAAACCTAAAGCCAACACAAAGCTGGATGAAAGATAGGATATGTAAATATACACATTGAACCTTAGAATGAAGATGTATCAATCAAGTATAAAGATGAAAAGATGATCAAATCTAGAAATAAGATGTAATTTTTTTAAAAAAGTAGATATAGAAACCCTAATATTGATGAGAAATAATGGGGGAAATTTGGTCATGTAAGAGTGGACAAGCTCACCAAAATGAAAAGGAAGATAAAATTTCCCTGGGTGTAATATAGGCTAATCTAATTAGAACCATACACATAAGCATAAATTAATGTAGAATAAATAAATCAAAGTGACGTGATAATTGATAATTCAATACTATCTTAGGAAAGTAAATGTAAATAGGATATTGGTACTTAGCTCTAGGTATGATGATGATGCCTGTATATGAATTCTAGAAATAAAGAGATGATTACATAGAAGTGGAAAATTGAATAACAAATACAAAGCATGAAAGTGTATTGAAAACCCAACCAATAACATTATCCAAATGAAGCTATACATATACGTGAGGAGGTTGAGTCAATTTAAGAGTCGACTTCAGCACTCCACTCACCAAGTGAAAAAGTATGTTGACATGTGTCTTTGGAGAGTTGTGTCAAACTCTCCAAGTTGACATACAACCCACATAAGTAGGCTTACGACACATGTATTTTACCCATGTGAGGTAAAATAAGACATAGGTAAAATATACACTAACACCCCCCCCCTTAAGTTTAGCTTAAGTGGGTATAAGAAGAGATGGGCCCTAGTGACTAGGCCTAGTGAGGTACCCATGTACAAAGTAATCTCTCATGAAGTGGAGAAAGGTAGAAAACCCTGTGGGAAAAAACTAATCTCCAAAAGAGAAAAGATGCATGAAAATTATACAAGTGAAGAAGTGCTACTTCTTTCACTAAGTACAATATATGATTCCCCCCATAAGAGATAAAATGGTAAAAGGTCTATGAGACCAAAGGATGCATATGTAGATCCGAGAATGCCAAACAATGTTCCTATCTTTGGGAAGAAATGAAACCAATTGAAGATGTAGGATATCTCCCCATTCCAAATAGGAATATGGAGGAAGATGTATGTATGTTCCTAAGTCATGTTGAAGTTGATCCAAGGATGATGATGCCCATTTTGATGTATTTGAAGAATGCTTTGGTGTCCTCATGTCAATGCCAAAGGATGCCATAATCAAATCAGGTGCATGCCTGGGTAAAAGCACGAGGTTGAGTCCACTTCTCGTGGAAGTTTTAGACTTAGGCAAAAATTTGAAATTCGGCAAACCAAAATAGGATCGCATTATGGATCAGGATCTTGAACCTAAAATTTAGAATGGGATCCAGTTACGTAGTGAGATCCTGAACCAAGGTCCAAGAAACAAGATCCCATTTTTCAAAATGGGATCCCATTTTGGGAAAGTATGTATTATTTTAAAAAATTCCTATGAGCTCATTTCTCAGTGACAGGCACAACTTCCAGAATGGGATCCCGAGTAGTAAACACCTATTTCTAGCCATCTCAAACTCTAGTGAGTAAACTTTTCCCCATTTTTCATTTCTTATATTTTATAGTTTGTGTTTCTAGTTTATTTTCTCTATTTTTGTATGTATTAGGTTTTAAATTTGGTTTGAATCTTCTCAAAACTATATAAACCCTGCATTACCCTACAGATAAAAAATAGTTACCCTACACATAAAAAATAACCCTAAACTGAATTGTAAAAAAATAATTAGCCTTAAAATGAAATTCAATGACACTTGCAAACCTATAAATTTATTCTTACTTGTGATGACCTTGAGAGTTTGGAGGATTCGAATGAGTTTGTAAAATTAATCCATTGTAATATAGATTATTATTTTTAAGTCTCAATGGTTCAAACAAATTCATAAAATGGTATTCCATTCAGAGTAATAGGATACATCTAAAATTTTATAATTTAATGGCAATCAACCCCTTAATGATGGTCAATTTCTTAAGGAGGTAGATGAAGGAACATTTTCTAGATATGGGAATGCTTCTAGATATGAATAAGTAGATTACTGGAGTAATAGAAATAATCAACAAAATCAATAGCATCAAAGGACATCTATGTGGCAAGATATGCTAGAGTATAGGGAAAGAATTGAGAAACTTGAGGAGGAATTTAAAATGTGGCCCTACTGTTGATATTCGTCAGACAAGTAAGAGGGGGGGTGAATCAGTTGTCTCAAAAACTTAATCACTTCTACAATTTAAACATTAATCACTTATCCACAATTATTATGATTTAACAATGAATGCATGAAATCAGAAACTTAACCACAGATACAACATCAAACACAAGAGACACCAAATTTTACGTGGAAAACCCCGAGGTGGGGAAAAACCATAGAGATGATTAGCTCTCAATATATATTGCAATCTTAAAATAATGATGCTCAGGCTTGGTCACTCCATGGGCTTAAGCATACTAGCTCACTGCCATGAAGAACAACTAGGTCTAGCAGGCTGACTGCCTCAACCCTAAACCTAGAAGGATTACAATAAGGGTTGTTAAACCCTACTAGCAACTCACTGTCAGGCTCACTTCCATGATCAACACCTTTTTATGTCTATGATTGAAGTACAACAATTCCTTTGCTCTGCTCTGCCTCTAATCTGATTTGCCTCTTCTCTGCTATGCCTTTTGTGTTGTTATATGGAGCCTAATCAGACCCAGAGGTTAAATTTTCCCCACTTTTATCGATGTGGTTTCCCCCCAAATCATTTAATGGGGTCAAGGGGTAGCGCCCCTTGTGAGGGTTTGGGGGCACCACCCCCAAGACAGGGTCAAGGGGCTAATTTTATAAAGGCATCGAGAGTTATTTTTCTATTGGCTGACATAAAAATCCCTATTTTGTAACCGACATAAGTCTTGATAAAAATGCCTAAAGTTTAGGGTTTCCGTTGATATTGTATTGTAGCATTTTGCAACAGTATTGAGTCACAGGGATTAGTGGTTGTAATCAGTTTGATTTACTAGATAATAATATTAGACTCTCAATTGGTGGATGTAGCCTAAGTTTGGGTGAACAATGTTAAAATTGTCTCTCGTTGTTATAATTTCTGTGTATTTTTCATTCCTCTGTTTAATCTTTATTTACATTTAATTGATATCTTGCCATCTAACCCTAACATTTTGGACTTTTCTTATTATCTTTCCATCTTCACTCAAGGACATCTTTTCCATGACTCAACTACAAGTATTTATACACTTTGACAACCTTGGAATGATCATCAAGGTCAGCATTACAATCATCAACCATTGGAACAATCTCCAAGGTCAGTATTATGAACATTTACAAAATAGGTCTTGACCTATTACAACATTATGCAAAGGGGATGAAGTAAAAGTGTACGTAGATCATACCACACCCTAGCTGGGACTCAAACACAATCTTCCATGCTTCATCATGCTTCCACAATCTTCCAGAGATTTTCACAATCACTGGGATTAACAAGGTTGGCCAAAACAGATTACTTAATATGCTATCCGGGAATAATCTTCAAACATCTTCACAATTCTTCCACACGGGCCAATGTAATGATAGGAACATGATTAGGAGGCATCCACAAGCATGTTGTAATCATCAAGAGCAACCGCACAAAACTTAGCCACTTTAACAATAGGATCTTCACACCGAAACACATGAACTTCACTATCTTCAACTATCATAAAAGAAAGATAGCTTGCAGACCACCAGAACATGAACCACTACAATTTTAGGCACTTATCATCATCCTAGACTTCCCTCTAGAACCATAGAGCAAAATATTTTACTGTGAAGAAATGCAGAGAAGAATACTTTCTCCCTATCCCAACTGAACTTATAGAAAAAGCAAGTTTTACTCTAGTGAATGCAACTCTCTCAATTCTTCACACCTGAGGCTCAAACTCATGATTTAGCATCTTCAAACATTCCTTTAATTAACTTCCAATCCATAGACCAAAATCTTTAACCAAAAAGAAATGAAGAGCAATCTACCAGACTGTTCTTCAACATACAACTCACTGTCTATAGTGCACTTCACTGTAACTCACTTGTTTCTTCCAGAGAGGCCAATTTTCTCAATATCCTCAACATACAAAGCATCTAAACAATTAATAGAATAATATATAGTTGATACTAATTACAAAAAAGCTATGTTGACATCAATGAGAACACCGATTAGGCACATACTTGTAACAATCTCCCCTTTGTCATTTATGGCAACATATGATGTGAAAAACTACAACAGCCATCAAGACAAGATTCTCCCCCTTTCTCTTTACACAACTGCACTCTTTCTTTCTACAAGATTCTCCCCCTTTCTCTTTACACATCTGCACTCTTTGTCTATGTAAGTTTTTCACATGACTTCTCTCCCCCTTTGACATCAATGGCAAAGGGCACATACTTGCACTCTTCTACTCTAATCTAATCTCTCTTCTGAGCTCTCTGACTACTCGCCCTAAAAAGTAACCCTAAAAAGCATCAATCTAGATCTCTGAGCACCTCTGAACTAATGCATTTTTGTGCATCTTAGTTTAGAGCAGGAGGGGTGATAACCCCTAACTTTTCTCTAAGATACTCAAAAATATCCTTAGGTAGAGGCTTGGTAAAAATGTCTGCAATCTGATCTTTGGTAGAAACATACTTCAACTTGACTTTATTCTCTGTCACCTTTTCTTTCAGAAAATGATACCTAATGGATATGTGCTTTGTCCTTGAATGCATCACTGTATTCTTTGATATGTTTATAGCACTTGTGTTGTCATAAAAGATTGCAATTAGATCCTCATACACAACTTTGATGTCCTTCAAAGTCTACTTCATCCATAACACTTGAGTGCAATTACATGTTGTTGCAATGTATTTTGCTTCTGTAGTAGACAGGGATATTGAATCTTATTTCTTGCTCAACCAAGATACCAACCTTTTTCCCAAGAAGAATGCACCTCCACTTGTACTTTTTCTGTCATCCACATCTCTGACCCAATCTACATCAATATATGCACTAAGAGTAAAGTCACTATCCTTAGGGTACCACAAACCATAATCCATTGTACCTTTTAAATATCTCAGAATTCTCTTGACTGCCATCACATGTGATTCCTTAGGTTCAGCTTGAAATCTTGCCACAAGACATACTACATGCATTATGTTAGGTCTAGTTTAAGTCAGATAAAGTAATCCTCCAATCATAGATCTGTACCTTTTCTGGTCTTCCATGGGTGAGTTATCATCTTTACTCAACTTACAACCAGTTATCATAGGTGTACAAACTAGTTTAGAGTCTTCTGTCCCAAATTTCTTTAACTATTTTGCATACCTAGACTCAAAAGTGAAGATACCTTTATCTGATTGACTTATTTGCAGACCTAAAAAGAAGTTCATCTCTTTAAACATGGACATTTCAAATTTATTTTGCATTTCTCCAGCAAAAACTAAGCACATACCTTCATTGCCTCCAAAAATAATATCATGAACAAAGACTGCAACAATTAGGATTTGTTCATCATTGATCTTGAAGTAGAGATTGTTATCTCTAGTACCTTTACTGAACCCTATCTATATCAGATACATGTCCGACCATGCATACCATACCCTGAGGGCTTGTTTTAATCTATACAAAGCTTTCTTCAATATGCATACCATGTCACCCTAATCTAATGACTAAAATCCTTCTAATTGTTCAATATAGACTTCTTCTAACTCTCCATTTAAGAAATCAGACTTCACATCCATTTGGTAAACCTTGAAATCTTTGTAGGCTACAAAGGCCAAAAACATCCTTATTCCTTCGATCCTTACCACTGGAGCAAAAGTTCCTTCAAATTCTATTCCTTCAACTTGAGTGTATCCTTTGCATACCAACCTTGCTTTGTTTCTTACCACTTCGTCATTATAATTCATCTTGTTTCTGAAAACCCACTTTGTGCCAATTACATTCTTATATGTTGGTCTGGGAACAAGATCCCAAGTTTGATTCTTCTCTATTTGCATCAATTCCTCTTCCATAGCCTTTTCCCAATTCTCATCTTTGTAAGCCTCATCCATAGTTTTAGGTTCAATCTTGGAAATCAGACATAAATTTACTTGTTCCTCTACAACTTTTCTTCTGGTTAAGATCCCTTTGCTCTTATCTCCTATGATTTGATCTTTAGAATGACTGAGTCTTACATACCTTGGAGTTTTGGTAGCACTTATTGGAGCTTGTTCTTCTTCATCTGAGTTGTCTTCATGTTGCACCACTTCTGAAACATCTAGTTCATATGATTCATATCCACTTGATTCTAAAGACTTTTCCTTACATTCGCCAACTTTAACATTTATACTTTCAATGATCTTATTTCGCCTCTTATTATAGCACCAGTAGGCCTTGCTCTTAGTGAAGTAACCAAGGAAAATTCCTTCATCACATCTAGCATCAAACTTGCCTAAATCTTCTTCTCTTTTGATATAACATTTTCTACCAAAAACTTTGAAATATTTCACAGTAGGAACTTTACCATGCCACAATTCATAAGGAGTCTTAGAACTGTTACCTTTTACTTGGACTTTATTTAGGATATATATAGCGGTGTGAATTGCCTCTCTCCAATATGATTTCAGAAGATCAACTTCCTTCATCATGGTTCTAGCAACTTCTTGAATTGTTCTATTTTTCCTTTCAGCAACTCCATTTTGTTGTGGAGTTCTAGGCACATATAGCTATATCTTTATTCCATGTTCTTCACAAAAGAAATTGAATTCATTTATTGTGAACTCTCCTCATCTATCTGACCTCGAGCATTTGATTTTCAAATCCATCTCATTTTCAACCATTGCCTTAAATGTCTTGAACTTGTCTAGAGCTTCAGCTTTTTCTTTTAAAAAGGTGACCCAAGTCATTCTAGAATAATCATCAATAAGCAACATGAAATACCTGTCTCCTTACAAACTTCTTACTCTGGTAGGTCCACACAAATTTGTATGCACTAGCTCAAGTAGTCCTCCAACTGATTGGTCCTTGCTTTTGAAACTTGTTCTTGTTTGTTTCCCAAATTGACACTCCTTGCAAATAGGATTAGAAAGCTTCACAAGCTTACGTAGATCTCTAACAGCCTGTGCAGTACTTATCTTCATAATGTTATCAAAATTTATGTGACACAACCTTCTATGCCATAACCAACTCTCATCAATATGTGCCAACAAGCAATAGTTATCAGTTCCTTTCAAGTGATAGATATTACCTTTGGTCTTCTTACCAGTTGCAATGATTGTTCCAAAGCTTTCCCTAATCTTGCATCCATTGTCCTTGAAGCTTAAATCATAGCCTTTGTCACACATCTGACCCACACTCAAAATATTGTGCTTTAATCCTTTCACATACAAGACATCTTCAGTATTATGCTTGCCATCAAAAGAAATAGATCATTTTCCACAAATGTTACCAGTTGTATCATCTCCAAACCTAACCAGTCCACCATCATATCTTTCCAAACTCACAAATTTAATTTTGTCATCAATCATGTGGTGAGAGCAACCACTATCAATAACCCATTCATCCTTGTCCTTAATGACCTAAGCAACCAAAGCACTTTCCATTGGTTTTTCTTCCTTCACATATGTGAGGACCACCCTTTTTACTTCTGTTCTTATGACTATTTACATTACTGTTATTGATACTTTTTATATTTGTGGGATAGCAGTTCCCGGATTTGTCAAACTATTGAACTTTATTATGATTACGGAAAAACTAATTGGGTGATGTTTGGATAAGTTTACATTTCAGAAAAGTTAATTAGGTGATGATGGAAAATTGTAATATGAGTTCATTTATGCTAATTAGAACTATGTCATGATAATGCATGTTTTTCAAGTTGCTTCAGCTATGATGATTATATGTGGAAACTGATCTTGTAATTTAGTGTGTAGGACTTACTAATCAAACCACAGATTTCGGAGATCATTCCGCACCTTGTTATTGTTATTCCCTGTTAAGCCGATCTGGTTCCACGAGGAACCAAGATCTTTCTGTGTTTGATGTGATGTTGTATTGTGGTCTTTCGAATGGTCGAGTGGGTTAGGTTACCCTCTTGTAACACCATATTATGAGTTGTGTTGTAAAAAGGTTGAATTTGAATTTCTTTATTTTATTTAAATCTTTGAGGCCTTTTCATGTGCTTTACCTTGACCATGGGTGTCCTAAATGGGTTAAAGTTGACCCTGGGTTATTCCCCATGGGTCCAGGGGCCCATTTGACATGGGTAACCCTTGAGTAACCTCCATCTAGTCATCTTAACTTCCCCCTGAAGTTAAGTGGCGAAAATTGGAGGTATGGGGGGGACATGATGGGTTGTACCAACACCCAACCCATCCCTCTTCAATCCCCAAGGTAAGAGATGACTACAAACCCATCCATTATTGAGGGATTGACTTGAAGTCACCCTCACCATTAGTGAGATTCCCCCATGTGTTGTGGGGTCATCCATGTGAAGGAAGGAAGAAGAGGCATGGGTCACCTGTCTTTTCCTCCTTTAACTTCTTTTATTTCTCCCATGCGTAAGAGAAATGACATGAGGAGAGGGATAAGGAGTACTCTAGGGATGGGTGAGTGACATAAGCCACCAGGACAGAATAGTGGTTTTGGGAAGGGTGAGGAGGTGACAAGTGTCACCTCCCCATTCCTCTAAACTGAAAAGGATTTGGGTTATTTGTTTCCAATTTTTGGGATGAGAGGGAGTTAGTTGAATTTTGGGAGAGTTTTTATTATTATTGCCAAAAATAGGAAAGTTAGCCTGGAGGAGAGGAAAGGAAGAGGGAGTTGGTGGCTAAGGTTGGAAGAGATCTCAGTGGAGCTCTACAACAGTTTCATTCCAGAAGGGCTTTGTAAGGTTGGTTTGATTTTTACCTTTCTTTCGTATATTTGAATGTTGTATGAAAAGTGTGTGAAAGATGTTTATTTGTTTGTGTTTTAGATTTGTTTTCTGTGGGATCTATTGTCGGGTTGTTGACAGAGCTTCTCCCACTTGGGAGAAATGCTCATCAAGTTTGGGGTAGGGGAGGAGTGATCCTCCTCAGGTGCATACCTGGTTTCTTCTTTTGGGATGTTGAAAGCCTTGAGGGCATGTATTTGTGACTGTATCTTTGACTTGAGAGTCAAATACAGATTTCTTGAAAATTTGTGATCAAACTTGGTTTGAGGCCAAGAGAAATTGTGTTGGTTAAATTATCTGTAAGGGTGACACTCTGGAGTCGAGTGTGTCCACTCTCCTGCCCCTTATAAAACTCACTGTAGTTGAGTTTTTGTGTTGTGTAATTTACCCACGGGTGTTTGTGTGCTTTGGGTTTGTTGTTGTTCCCTGTTGTGAAGTGGAATGCTTGAGTTACCCAGGTGTGAGTATGGTCTCCCTAGCTCGGGGGTGACCCTCTTGCGGGTCTACGGAAGGGAGGAGAGCTAGATGAGTGGTGTTTTCTTCTTTGTTTGTCTTTGATACCCAGGTTTCCTCTTGAAGCATATGGTTGGAATTGGAAGAGATCTGTATTTAGGGAGAAAGAACTTCATCCTTGCTATAAGAAGAGTTGGTTCATTGAACTGCATCCTGTTAAGTTCATTATGGAGGGATTTTCTTCCTCTGAATTTGTATAATTTATTGTCTGGGGAAAGAGAGAAATACTCCCCTTCAGTGGTATTTGTCAGTTATGAGTTTCGACATTTATGTATATTTGGAGTAACTGTTGTTAAGTAGTGAAATTGTATGAAGTCTACTTCTCGTATTTGCTTAAACTGTCAAAATGGAAAGTTTGAAGTTAACTTGTAATTGGAAGGAAAAATCTTAATCAAAAGTTTTACTGTCTTAAATCTAAACTTGTTTATGTAATTATAAGAATAGATTTGCTTAACTAGTTGAAAGGACAGTTTTATAGTTCATTGTTATAATGGAAAATACAGTTTTTTTAAATGATCAAGTTTCTTCTTCATAAATAATGGTTTTAGTTATTTTTTAAAGTTTAGAGGAAGTCTATTATGTAATTACTTCTATTTGTCCAAGAGTTGAAATGGACATTTATTTATTACAGAATTAAATTGAGTAAAAATCCATTTCTTTTGTTCTTTGGATTAGCAATTATTTAATTTTATCCTGTTGAGATTAGAATGAAAGAAATTGTAATTATGAGATAATGTGATTGTAAGAAATTGAATCTACTTGATTAAGTTATTCATTCATTTTATCCTTTTTGAGAAAGTTTTGTTCTCTGTTAAAATTTGAGTAAAGGTGAGCTAAAAGTGTATATATATATATATATATATTCTTTATTGAATTTCTTATATGATCATTTTAACAGAACATGAGAAACTGAATATATTGTTTAATTTGAGAAAGTTAAGTGGTATTATGAAAATGAAATATATATATATATATATATTGTTATTTATTTATCATTTAACAGAACATGAGAAATTGAATATATTGTTTAATTTGAGAAAATTAAGTGGTATTATGAAAATGAAATATATATATATAATAATTGTTATTTATTTATCATTAAATAGTAATAAACTCGAATTAAAATTTATGGCAGTCAAAATAAAAAATATTGGAGCGAATTTGAGTTCGCTGTGAGCATCCACAGTTTTAAAAAAAAAAAAACAATGTTTGCCGGTGGGGTTGGAAACCCCACTGCAGTCCCTTGGAGATATATGTGGTGTGGGGAGGGGCAGAGCCCCACCCACACCCCATATCGTGGGATGTGAGTGGGGCTCTGCCCCTCCCCACATCCCCTTGCCTTTGAGACCCCGCGGAGCCCCCTCCAAACGCCGCCTCCGCCGCTATGCGTTGCTCCCGCCGCGCGGCCTTCCTGCCGCCCGAACTCCGCTCGCCACTGTGGCGCCTACCTCTGCCCGCCACAGACCCCTACGCCCTCTCCATTGCCCTCCACTGCTCCCTTCGGCCTCCGCCGTGCCTCCATAACCCCAACCCCGCCGCTGTCTATGCGGCCACCTCCGCCTAAACTCTGCCACCACCCTCCGTTCGCATGGCCTCTATGAGGTCGGTCCGCCGCCGTCCCCTGCCATGGCCACCGCTGCCTCTCATGCCCTCTGCCCAGAACACAAGAAAAAAAAAGAGAGTTAGGTTTTGTGGTTTAATAAACAAAAAAAAAAAGAAACAAATAAAATAAAGAAATGTTTCTATGTTGGATTCTATTTTATAAAGAGGAGAACCTCTTATATACAAACAATGGCATATAGTTGTATATAAATATATATATATATTATTATTATTATTATATATATTATTATATTATATATATATATATATTATTATATTATATAAAAAAAAAAGAATAGAAGAATAACAGTTGAAATAATAAAAATAGTAATAATAGTTAAATAATTTAATAAAATAAACAAACAATTGTAATAATAGTATTAGTACTAATTAATAGTAATAATAACAACAGTAATTATAACGATAAGAGAAATATAATTATATATATATATATAAATGTATCGATACATACATATATTAGTTAATTGATAAGTTTATCGAAGAGGCCATTTGTTTTCTCTTTACAATATAAGAGAAAATAAAATTATAATTAAAAGAGAGCGTAAAGGAATATACTGTAATACTCCGGGAAGAGTTTCTCAGAAGTTTCAACTAACAACGCGATTCAATAACCGGGAAAATGAAGAGGAAAATTACACGTCACCTTGCTTAAAAGATCACTGGAAATAAACTTAAGAAGCCATCACAGACATTCCATGTGAGGCCATTTTAATCTCAACTGTAGTAAACGTCTAGATAAGTAAACATGTAAGAGAGTCAGAAGAAGAAAAACTAACATTGGAAAACACAGAGGAGAAAATGTGCGGCATTTCCCGCATGGGATAAGAGAACTAAGTAGATGGACCCTCCCACTAAATTTGCTTAGGAACAAGTTTAATTAATACAAACGTAGAGGAGAAACCTAGATCGGAGAAAACTAGAAGACTGAGTCCAGCGAAGTAGTAAACCAGTCTATGTGCCTGGACCATCCGGAAGTTAGGATTAAAGTCAATAATAGATACAGTGATAACCCTGATTGATGTAGAATATGAAGAAAGGTCCGGATAAACATAAAGAAAGCATAGAAACCAAAAGAGAGAGAGACCGAAATATAAACAAACTAAATTTTTAGAGAAATAGTTAAGGTGAGCGCGATAGAAATACAATCAAAATTAAGACCCAGAGAAACGGAAGAGAGGGCAAACGAACTGCCTTGTTGAGAATGCTAAGTCAAAGGAGGAGTATATTTCAGGAAACAAGAGAGGAGACAGACAACCGTGCCTTGTTGAAAAATGATTTAATAGGGAGATCACAAGTCAGTTTAGTCGGAACAAGGCGTCGTGGGAAGTTGTTAATCTATCAGTGAACCACGTGAGTAATATAGAGTTGAGTAATTCCCACTTACGTCGTAAGGCGTTATGCTGCCAAATTCTGCCGAGATTTAGGTTTAGGAACCTTGATAATATAAACTTTGTAGTGTCGTTAACGGTGTCGTAGAGACCCCCTTGTTGGTCTGCTTGCGTCTGGTTACACGCAATTGTACTTGTACCCCGCCAACAACTGTAGTGTTTTTGCCTTGAGCGTACACCACCGAGCATGCTTACGCATGCGAGGGGGTTTCTAGTGAAGCGTGAGAAAATTTTTGATATTTCGTGTCATAACCACATGACAGGTGTGGCTATGACACGTGTGATGCGTGTTGTGACCACATGGAAAATGTGGGCATGACATTTGGTATCAGAGCCAAGTTTAAACACTGGGCATATTTTGGGCACGTTATTATTTCGCAACTTTGATTAATTAGTCTCTACCTTGTGTTGAAGGATGCCTCCCCGCCGTGTTCGACGAGCGCGATCACGCCACACAGCGTCTGTCGAGGTGCACAGCGATTCCTCAGCCGAGGGACTGGCACCCGTAGTTACAGCAGCACCACCTGCACCACCTGTACCATAAGCACCAATAGTACCACAGGCACCACCAGTATTGGATGTAGGACCACAGATCTTACAGGCACTGCAGGCTATGTTAGAGAGGTTACCGCCAATGATTCCTGAGCCACGTGTTGAGCCTCGTGTTGATCCGCGAGAGGAGCCATGTAGGGAGCCACGTGCCGAGTCATGTATTGAGCCACTTGAGGAGCCCCGCGTTGATCCATTAGAGGTGCCACGTGTGGAGCCTTTCGTTGAGATCCCCGACACAAGAGTAGAGGAGGTAGGGTCAGCCTCCTGTGCACGGAGCAGGAGTCCTCTGAGACCTTTGAGACGAGATGAGACCCAGAGGGTAGAACAGGTACATCATGGATTGTATGAGGATGGTGTGGAAGAGCTAGTTGTGGGACTTAGAGACAGAGGGGACCCCATCAAAGATCTACTTAGGCTCAACCCACCCACTTTCGCAGGTGCTACAGAGGGAGCTGTGGCTAAGGCTTGGCTGATTAGCTTAGATAGGTGTTTCGCATTGCGACCATATGGAAGCAACACGAATGCACGAGTGGCAGTCCATCTTCTTAGGGATGCAGTAGCTACCTGGTGGCGCACAGAGGAGTGCAAGCACCGACTTTCTGTGGATACACTCACATGGGACATCTTCATAGAGTGCTTTAATGCGCGATATTTGTCAGAACATTACAGACAGCGCAGGATCGATGAGTTCCATGATTTACAGCAGAGGGGACTTACTGTTACTCAGTATGAGAGCTGATTCATTGAGCTTTCTCGTTACGCGGAATACCTCCATGACGAGAAAATCTTAATACACAAATTCATCAGAGGATTGAATCACGGGATAGCAGGACCAGTTCGTATGGCAAATCCCCAGACCATGAGCGAGGTTGTTGAAAAGGCCCTTATATCAGAGGAAATTCAGGGACAAGGGCAGAATTCACGCCCGCAGTATCAGGATCGTAATCCCCAACAACAACAAAACTTTTGAAGGCCTCAAAACTCAACACAGAGAGGAGGATATAACTCTTCATCATTACCTCCTAGGCCTCCACAGCAGCAGCAACATCAGCAAAAATCCAAATTCCAACAGAGGGGTCAGGGAGGACAGAACCGTGGTTGGCAGCAACAGGGTTCACGCAGAGATCAGAGATAGCAGGGTTCATCGGCAGGACCCGCGAGGTCCCAGCAGTCTTACAGAGGCTCACAGGGGTCTACGGGATGGACTGGGCAACAACAGTTGGGCAGAACACAGTCAGGGCAGTTACAGGCTAGAGGACCATGTTATGTGTGTGGTGGGGCAGGGCATCTAGCTAGAGAGTGCCCGCAGGGATTTACAACAGGGGGACAGCCCCGATCAGGAGGATCTGAGCAGACCGTAGGTGACGTGGGCAGATCCCACCACATGTTTGCAGCGGTTGATAACCGCCAGGCTGATTTCCAGGCCTCAGTCATCGAGGCAGCAGGTACGATTGGAGACTTCCCCATCTCTATCCTTTTTGACTCGGGAGCTACTGACTCCTTTTTGTCTATATCGTTAGTGGAGCGTTGCAGGCTGGTGGCTTCTAGGCAAGACATTAGGTGGGAAGTTGAGTTGGCCTCAGCGACTAGGATGTCAGTTGATACCTTGGTTAAAGACTGCAATATCGCATTAGGATCCTTCACTACAACATGTGACCTTAAGATTATGCCATTAGGATCTTACGATGTAGTTCTGGGTATGGATTGGCTTGCGACACATAGAGCCAAGCTTGATTGTTGCCAGAGGATGATTAGCTGTTTAGACGATCATGGTTCGCCGGTTGAGATAGTGGGCATTCAAAAGCCCACGGCTGTTCGTATGATATCCGCTCAGCAGCTTAAGCGCTGTATGCGGAAGGGATGTCAGATGTTTGCCATTATGGTTAGTGATAGAGCAGAAGATGAACCTAAGGCTACTTTAGATGATCACCCTGTCCTTAGAGATTTTGCCGACATTTTTCTGCCAGAATTACCAGGAATGCCACCACGCAGAGAAGTGGACTTCCACATTGACTTAGTGCCGGGTGCAGAACCGATATCCCGTGCACCCTATAGGATGACTACACATGAACTCACTGAACTTAAGCTGCAGTTAGAGGAATTACTTGAGAAGGGGCACATCCGACCTAGCGTTTCACCATGGGGCGCACCGGTTATCTTCATAAAGAAGAAGGATGGGTCTCTTCGATTATGCATGGACTACAGGCAGTTGAACAAGGTGACGATGAAGAACCGTTATCCTCTGCCTAGGATTGACGACCTCTTTGATCAAATGCAGGGAGCCAGAGTGTTCTCCAAAATCAATCTAAAATCTGGGTATCACCAATTGCGCATCACAGAGGCAGATATTCATAAAACTGCTTTTCGAACCAGATATGGCCATTACGAATTCACAGTGGTACCCTTCGGGTTGACGAACGCTCCTGCAGTGTTCATGAGTCTCATGAACGGGGTGTTCCGTACTTACCTAGATCGGTTTGTGATCATATTTCTAGATGACATTTTGATTTATTCACGGACTGAGGAGGAGCATGTGGAGCACTTGCGTCAAGTTTTGCAGTGATTACGAGAGCAGCAGCTTTATGGCAACTTGGCAAAGTGTGCCTTCTTCAGGACAGAGGTGCAGTATTTGGGACACATTTTATCAGGCGATGGCATCTCCGTAGATCCATCTAAAATCAAAGCAATTCAGGAGTGGCCGGCACCCACCAACGTGACAGAGGTCAGAATCTTTATGGGGTTAGTCGGGTATTATCGTCGGTTTGTCGAGGGCTTTTCCAGGATAGCACATCCCATTACTTCCCTTCAGCGAAAAGGGAAGGGTTTCATTTGGACCGAGCAGTGTGAAAAGGCCTTTGGAGTCCTCAAGGAGCGTCTTACCAGTGCTCCTATTTTAGCGGTTCCAGATCCTGCAGAGGAGTTTGTTGTTTGCACAGATGCATCATTAGAGGGTTTGGGAGCCGTGCTTATGCAGGGTGGTAGAGCGATCGCATACGAATCGTAGAAACTGAAGACACATGAGTTAAACTACCCTACTCACGACTTAGAGCTCGCAGCAGTTATTCATGCTTTGGTCCGCTGGAGACACTTCCTCCTAGGTCGATGCTTTGAACTCCATTCAGATCATCATAGTTTGCAGTATATTTTTACACAGCCAAACTTGAACACCCGACAATGGCGTTGGATGGAATTCCTATGCGAATACGACTTCAATGTCCACTACATCAAAGGGAAGGAGAACGTGGTCACTGATGCTTTGAGTCGAAGGCGCCACGAGATCCTGACCCTGACCTTGAAGGTGGACTTGAAAGATCGCATCTTACAGCATCTGCCGGAAGACGAGTGGTTTCTTGAGGTGCAGCAGGCAATACTAAATCAGAAGGCCCTTGAGGGCAAATTTACAGGATATACCCTTGAGTCTGATGGTATGCTTCGCCATCGGGAGCGCATCTATGTACCCCATGCAGGTAATCTTCACACAGTAATCCTATCAGAGGCTCATAGAGCACCATATGCAGCACACCCAGGAGTGAAAAAGATGCATGCTGACTTACGACAGCTTTATCATTGGGCTGGGATGAGGCGTGACATTGCCAATTTTGTTGCTCGTTGCCTAGAATGTCAGAGGGTCAAGGCTGAACATCAGCATCCAGCGGGACTGTTGTACCCTCACGAGATACCTGAATGGAAATGGGACACCATTTCTATGGATTTTATCATTGGTCTACCTATGTCATCACGTCGCCATGATGCTATTATGGTGACAGTTGACAAGCTGACCAAAGTGGCGCATTTTTCACCAATATGCACAACATACAATGCACCATCAGTGGCAAAGGTGTTTCTTGATCAGATTGTTAGACTTCATGGGGTACCTCACCGCATTATATCTGACAAAGACTCCGTATTTACTTCATCGTTCTGGAGAGCCTTACATCAGGCATTGGGCACACAACTCAACTTCAGTTCAGCCTATCATCCGGAAACCGACAGACAAACAGAGAGAGTTAACCAGGTGTTAGAAGACATGCTTCGCATGTATGTGATGGACCATCAGTCTAGATGGGAGGAGTACCTATATCTAGTTGAGTTTGCCTACAATAATGGGCATCACAACTCGTTGGGTATGCCTCCTTTTCAAGCTTTATATGGCAGACCATGCAGAACACCATTAAGTTGGGATCAGATAGAGGACAGAACGGTCATCGGTCTAGAGATAGTTCAGAATATGAAACCGCAGGTCAAACAGATTAGATAGAGACTTCAGGAAGCACAGGACAGGCAGAAGAAGTATGCCGATGCTAAGAGGATAGACCGAAGCTTCTCTGTGGGGGAAAGAGTATTTTTGAGAGTGCGACCGCACAAGAGTCCAATCCATTACGGGAAGGGCTCTAAGCTCGCACCTCGATTTGTAGGACCTTTCGAAATCTTGGAGCGGATAGGACCAGTAGCCTATCGTCTAGCCTTGCCACCTAGCCTGTCACGTATCCACGATGTATTTCATGTCTCAGTTTTACGTCAATATATTTCTGACTTATCTCACGTGTTGGATTGGAGTGCTCTTCAGGTAGAGGCAGATGGACAGCTGGCGTTGGAGCCAATTCGCATATTGGCTCGTCGGACGCTGGCCCTTCGAGGTCAAGAGCTGGACCAGGTTAGAGTCCAGTGGGACCTATACGACGAAGTCACTCCAACATGGGAAGATGCAGAGAGACTGAAGACCCTTTATCCTCACCTTTTTGACGACTTCCAGGAGGAAGTACAGTCTTAGGGGGAGAGGATGTGAGGACCACCCTTTTTACTTCTGTTCTTATGACTATTTACATTACTGTTATTGATACTTTTTATATTTGTGGGATAGCAGTTCCCGGATTTGTCAAACTATTGAACTTTATTATGATTACAGAAAAACTAATTGGGTGATGTTTGGATAAGTTTACATTTCAGAAAAGTTAATTAGGTGATGATGGAAAATTGTAATATGAGTTCATTTATGCTAATTAGAACTATGTCATGATAATGCATGTTTTTCAAGTTGCTTCGGCTATGATGATTATATATGGAAACTGATCTTGTAATTTAGTGTGCAGGACTTACTAATCAAACCACAGATTTTAGAGATCATTCCGCACCTTGTTATTGTTATTCCCTGTTAAGCCGATCTGGTTCCACGAGGAACCAAGATCTTTCTGTGTTTGATGTGATGTTGTATTGTGGTCTTTCGAATGGTCGAGTGGGTTAGGTTACCCTCTTGTTAGACCATATTATGAGTTGTGTTGTAAAAAGGTTGAATTTGAATTTCTTTATTTTATTTAAATCTTTGAGGCCTTTTCATGTGCTTTACCTTGACCATGGGTGTCCTGAATGGGTTAAAGTTGACCCTGGGTTATACCCCATGGGGCCAGGGGCCCATTTGACATGGGTAACCCTTGAGTAACCTCCATCTAGTCATCTTAACTTCCCCCTGAAGTTAAGTGGCGAAAATTGGAGGTATGGGGGGGACATGATGGGTTGTACCAACACCCAACCCATCCCTCTTCAATCCCCAAGGTAAGAGATGACTACAAACCCATCCATTATTGAGTGATTGACTTGAAGTCACCCTCACCATTAGTGAGATTCCCCCATGTGTTGTGGGGTCATCCATGTGAAGGAAGGAAGAAGAGGCATGGGTCACCTGTCTTTTCCTCCTTTGACTCCTTTTATTTCTCCTATGCGTAAGAGAAATGACATGAGGAGAGGGATAAGGAGTACTCTAGGGATGGGTGAGTGACATAAGCCACCAGGACAGAATAGTGGTTTTGGGAAGGTGATGCAACACACAACATACACTCAACAGAATTGTGCCATTAAACATGAGAGACAAAAATTTGGAAGCTGAAACATAACAAAATTTCTATTCCTCAACTCTGCCACTACAATGAGAGAAAACTCTCTTATATCTAAGAAAACAAAAAAAACAAAAAATTACCTTTTTTGGCAGATTTCAACAATTGTCAGATTTTGCCATTTTAGGTAATTTTACAATCATATCTCGAGAATCCAGTTTTTTCCCAAAAAGCTCATAAAGCTAAGGTAGGACGAAAAACCAACTAACATCCTAAATTCGAAACATGAGTTTCGAGTTATTAAAAAAAGCAACTTTTAAAAAACTAGAAAAAAACACTAATTTGCCATTTTGAGGGCCAAGATGAAAGTTTGAAGCCCCGAAAAAGTGCCAAGATGAGGTCCAACCGACTAGGGTGGGTTGGGAAACCACTGGCCACCTCATAACGCATCCACCTGTAAAATTTCGTAGAAAACCCACATCCGAGTCAAAAGTTATGACCTCCGGAAGTCCCTGCATCATTCTCCTCTGGTTGAAAAGAACGCAGCTCCTGCAAGTGAGTGTCTTCAAACTGCTGCCATTTGACGGGATCTAACCTCTGCATTTCCCACTCTGTAATCCATGTGCTATCTATTGGTGGCATTCCTTCCCACTGTACTAAATACTTGTTGTAACGCCCTTGCCGAGTGGAGATAGTGTTCTTATCAAGAATCTGTGCAATCTTTTCCTTCTTCTTATGGGAAATGTGGTTGTGCCATGACACCTCTGGTTGACTATCTTCAGCATCATCCTCACCATGGAATGCATATAAATCAGAAATATTAAACACGGGAGAAATAGCGAGATCATCTGGCAAACTGACCTCATATGCATTATCATTGATCTTCTTCATAATTCTGCAAGGACCAATTTTCTTGTACTTCAACTTGTGATATGTTCTAGTAGGAAACCACTCTTTTCTCAAATATACCATCACTAAGTCACCTTCACTGAATGTCTGATGTCGCCGACTAGGATCCATTGAATTCTTATACCTCTCATTACTGTCCTGCAACTTCTGTCTCACTTCTTGCTGCAACTGTTGAAGGTGTTCTGCAAATGCTTCCCCATCATCACTGACCCGATCTTTCATTGGTAGCTGTACCAAATCTAGAACACCCTGAGGATTCCTGCCATACACAATCTGGAAAGGGGACTTTCCTGTTGATCGGTTAACAGAACTATTATAGGCAAATTCGGCCTGGGGTAATGCCAAATCCCATTGTTTTGGCTTTTCTCCAACAATACACCTCAGCAAATTTCCCAGACTCTGATTAACTACCTCTGTTTGCCCATCTATTTGAGGATGATAGGCACTACTAAACTGTAACTTGGTCCCCATCTTCTTCCATAAAGTCCTCCAGAAATGACTGAGGAATTTGGTATCCCTGTCAGAGGTAATAGTCTTTGGAACACCATGTAGTCTAACAACTTCTGAAAAAAATAACTCTGCTACCCTCGTTGCATCATTAGTCTTCTTACAGGCAATAAAATGAACCATCTTGGAGAACCTATCAACAACTACAAAAATGGAATCATTACCTCGTTGAGTATGTGGAAGTCCCAACACAAAGTCCATGCTCAAATCTGTCCATGGTGCAGCTGGTACTGGTAAGGGCATATACAATCCTGTATTCTGTGAATGTCCCTTAGCCACTTGGCAAATTCTACACCTTGTTACATACTTAGTTATATCCCTTTTCATCTTTGGCCAGTAATATTTATCTTCTATCAAGGCTATTGTCTTGTCCTTGCCAAAATGTCCAGCCAACCCACTACTATGAAATTCTCTGATAATGTTATCCCTCATTGAGCCAGCCAGTATGCATAGTTGTTTTCCTTTAAATAGATACCCATCTTGCATAAAATATTCACCCCTAAAGTGTTCCAAGTTACCAAATATTGGTGTCTTCAATTGTTCCACAATCTCCCAAAAATCATCATCAGACTCATACAAATTTTTGATGGCATCAAAACCAATCACCTCAGCTTCCATTGTGGTCAAAAGTGCAACACGCCTACTTAACGCATCTGCAACCTGATTTTGTTTTCCAGACTTATGCTTCAGCACAAAGTTGTAACCCTGCAAGAAAGAGACCCACTTGGCATGCCTACTATTCAACTTTTTCTGTGTGTTCAAGTACCTCAGTGCAATATGATCTGTAAACAATACAAACTCCTGGGGAACTAGATAATGTCTCCAATGCCTCAATGCTTGGACAATTACATAAAATTCCAAATCATAAGTAGAATAATTCTTTCTCACTGCATTCAGCTTTTCACTAAAGAAAGCTATAGGTTTGCCAGCTTGGCTAAGTACAGCACCTATTCCTACATGGGAGGCATCACATTCTACTTCAAATACTTTATCAAAATTTGGCAATGCAAGTATAGGTGCTTCTGTTACCTTTTTCTTCAAGTACTTAAAGCTCTCCTCAGCATCCTTGGTCCATACAAACTCCCTCCCTTTGGTGCAATCTGTTATAGGAGATACAATACTACTGAAATTGCGAATGAACTTTCGATAGAAAGTGGCCAAGCCATGAAAACTTTGTACCGCTGTGATGCTGCTTGGACTAGGCCATTCTAGGATTGCCCTGACCTTTTCTGGATCCATTCTGACACCATCTTTAGAAATGACAAAGCCTAAAAAAACCAAACTGTCCTGCATGAACCTACACTTTTTCAAATTGGCATAGAGCTTCTCCTTCCTTAACACACCAAAGATGATCCTCAAGTGTTGTAGATGCTCTGCTCTGCTGTTACTAAATACCAAAATATCATCAAAATAAACTACCACAAACTTACCAATGTAAGGGTGTAGTATAGTGTTCATCAATCTCATAAATGTGCTAGGTGCATTTGATAACCCGAATGGCATAACCATCCACTCATATAATCCATCTCCAGTCTTAAAGGCTGTCTTCCACTCATCCCCTTCTCGAATCCGGATTTGGTGGTAGCCACTTCGTAGGTCAATCTTGCTGAAATATTTAGCCCCTGCAAGGACATCCATCATGTCCTCCATACGAGGTATAGGAAACTGATACTTGATGGTAATCTTATTAATTGCTCTGCTATCAGTGCACATCCTCCATGTTCCATCTTTTTTCGGGGTTAACAATGCAGGTACAGCACATGGGCTCATGCTCTATCTCACCACACCTTTACTTAGGAGTTCTGTTACTTGCTTATTCATCTCTGAATGTTGTGTTGGATTCATCCTATAAGCTGCTTGGTTGGGTAGAGTTGCTCCTGGAATCAAATCAATATGATGCTGAATATCTCTCTTTGGCGGTAGACCATCAGGCAATTCATTAGGTAAAACATCAACAAATTCTTTCAATAGCTCGGCTACTTCTGGGGGAACTGAAATGTCTTCCTCTTCACCTTTTTTCACTACTAATGCATAGCAACACCCTGTCACCTTCATTTCTTTAACAAGATCTCTTTCAGACAACATGGTCTCACCTTTTCCTTCATCCTTGAGAGGCAATAAAATCACCTTAGCGCCATCTTTCCAAAAGGTGTATGTGTTTTTCTCTCCATCATGCATAACTTTTCTATCATACTGCCATGGCCTTCCCAATAACACATGACAGGCATCCATTGGGACAACATCACACCATATCTCATCCTGATAGATCTTCCCTATGCTAAACTTAATGAGGCATCTTTTATCAACAGTGACTTCATTTCCCTTTTTAAACCATGCAATGCGATACGGATGAGGATGTTTTTCACAGTGTAAATTCAATTTGTCTACCATTTCTTTAGAAACCATATTTTCACAACTACCTCCATCAACAATGACTTGACATACCTTGCCACCCGAAGTGCATCTGGTTCTAAAAATATTGGTTCGAAGCCATGAACCATCAGAGCTTTTGGCTTGTGTTTTCTCCTTCTCTGGAATCACCATTGCTCTTCTCATCATGAGACTTTCTCCCACATCTGGTGGAACCTCCAGTTCTGTCCCTTCCACTTCATGCTGCATTTGAATCATGTTCACCCTAGGTTGTCCTCCTTGATTTCTTTCTTGCATGTTATAATTGGAGCATTCAAATGCCCTATGACCTTCTTCTCCACATCTGAAACAAGTGAAAGGCCTTCTCTGGTTTTCCCATCCTCTGCCACTACCATAACCTCTACCTCTTTGAAATCCCCTTCCTCGTTCTTGATTCAGAGGATCTTGCTGAGTGTCTACTTGTTTTTCCACACCATGGGATGACTCTCCCCTGCCATAATTTGAACCTCCTCGAAATGGGGTTGATGTACCCCTTCTTCCTCCTCTATTCCTCTGATGATACTGTCTGTTTTGTTTTTCTTCAGCCTTTAGAGCCAATTGGTAAGCCTCTTCCATATTGTTGAGTCGATGCATGCTCAATTCATCTTGAATAGAAAATTTCAGGCCATTCACATATCTAGCAGCCATTTGTGCATCAGTTTCTTGATGCTCTATACGTATAGACAGTGTATAAAACTCATTTGTATAATCTTGCACAGAAGAGAGGTTCTGCTTTAAATTTTGAAACCTACGAAAAAGGGTTTGCGCATAATCTATGGGCAAAAATTTTTCTCTCAACTTCTTCTCCATTTTATTCCATGTCCTGATCTTATCCTTACCTTTCCTTGTTCGTTCCTTTTGAAGATGATCCCACCAAATCATTGCATGACCCTTTAATTTGGTGCATGCAAATTTTACCTTCTTCTCCTCTGTCATGGATTTCCATTCAAAAAATTTTCTCATGCCATTCAACCAGTCTATCAACTCCTCTGGTTTAAGACTACCTGCATAATCTGAAACATCTACCTTGATCCCTTCATTTTTCCCTTCTAAGGCCCTGAGCATCCTCTCTTCAAAACTCATGCCTTCTAATTCTTCTTCTTCATGTTCTGTATCTTGATTTGCACCTCCTTGACCTATCTCTTTATCAGATTCGTCTCCTCCTCTACCCAGTCTTTGGGTTTCCATCCGTGTTGTAAGTTCTGCTATTTGCCTTTGCAGATTTTGCATTTCTCTATGCATCTGGGCAAGACCGCCTCTTCCTCTTCCTCTCCCAGCCATCTTCCTGCTCTGATACCAAATGATGCAACACACAACATACACTCAACAGAATTGTGCCATTAAACATGAGAGACAAAAATTTGGAAGCTGAAACATAACAAAATTTCTATTCCTCAACTCTGCCGCTACAATGAGAGAAAACTCTCTTATATCTAAGAAAACAAAAAAAACAAAAAATTACCTTTTTTGGCAGATTTCAACAATTGTCAGATTTTGCCATTTTAGGTAATTTTACAATCATATCTCGAGAATCCAGTTTTTTCCCAAAAAGCTCATAAAGCTAAGGTAGGATGAAAAACCAACTAACATCCTAAATTCGAAACATGAGTTTCGAGTTATTAAAAAAAGCAACTTTTAAAAAACTAGAAAAAAACACTAATTTGCCATTTTGAGGGCCAAGATGAAAGTTTGAAGCCCAGAAAAAGTGCCAAGATGAGGTCCAACCGACTAGGGTGGGTTGGGAAACCACTGGCCACCTCATAACGCATCCACCTATAAAATTTCGTAGAAAACCCACATCCGAGTCAAAAGTTATGACCTCCGGAAGTCCCTGCATCAGAAGGGTGAGGAGGTGACAAGTGTCACCTCCCCATTCCTCTAAACTGAAAAGGATTTGGGTTATTTGTTTCCAATTTTTGGGATGAGAGGGAGTTAGTTGAATTTTGGGAGAGTTTTTATTATTATTGCCAAAAATAGGAAAGTTAGCTTGGAGGAGAGGAAAGGAAGAGGGAGTTGGTGGCTAAGGTTGGAAGAGATCTCAATGGAGCTCTACAACAGTTTCATTCCAGAAGGGCTTTGTAAGGTTGGTTTGATTTTTACCTTTCTTTCATATATTTGAATGTTGTATGAAAAGTGTGTGAAAGATGTTTATTTATTTGTGTTTTAGATTTGTTTTCTGTGGGATCTGTTGTCGGGTTGTTGACAGAGCTTCTCCCACTTGGGAGAAATGCTCATCAAGTTTGGGGTAGGGGAGGAGTGATCCTCCTTGGGTGCATACCTGGTTTCTTCTTTTGGGATGTTGAAATCCTTGAGGGCATGTATTTGTGACTGTATCTTTGACTTGAGAGTCAAATACAGATTTCTTGAAAATTTGTGATCAAACTTGGTTTGAGGCCAAGAGAAATTGTGTTGGTTAAATTATCTGTAAGGGTGACACTCTGGAGTCGAGTGTGTCCACTCTCCTGCCCCTTATAAAACTCACTGTAGTTGAGTTTTCGTGTTGTGTAATTTACCCACGGGTGTTTGTGTGCTTTGGGTTTGTTGTTGTTCCCTGTTGTGAAGTGGAATGCTTGAGTTACCCAGGTGTGAGTATGGTCTCCCTAGCTCGGGGGTGACCCTCTTGCAGGTCTACGGAAGGGAGGAGAGCTAGATGAGTGGTGTTTTCTTCTTTGTTTGTCTTTGATACGCAGGTTTCCTCTTGAAGCATATGGTTGGAATTGGAAGAGATCTGTATTTAGGGAGAAAGAACTTCATCCTTGCTATAAGAAGAGTTGGTTCATTGAACTACATCCTGTTAAGTTCATTATGGAGGGATTTTCTTCCTCTGAATTTGTATAATTTATTGTCTGGGGAAAGAGAGAAATACTCCCCTTCAGTGGTATTTGTCAGTTATGAGTTTCGACATTTATGTATATTTGGAGTAACTATTGTTAAGTAGTGAAATTGTATGAAGTCTACTTTTCGTATTTGCTTAAACTGTCAAAATGGAAAGTTTGAAGTTAACTTGTAATTGGAAGGAGAAATCTTAATCAAAAGTTTTACTGTCTTAAATCTGAACTTGTTTATGTAATTATAAGAATAGATTTGCTTAACTAGTTGAAAGGACAGTTTTATAGTTCATTGTTATAATGGAAAATACAATTTTTTTAAATGATTAAGTTTCTTCTTCATAAATAATGGTTTCAGTTATTTTGTAAAGTTTAGAGGAAGTTTATTATGTAATTACTTCTGTTTGTCCAAGAGTTGAAATGGACATTTATTTATTACAGAATTAAATTGAGTAAAAATCCATTTCTTTTGTTCTTTGGATTAGTAATTATTTAATTTTATCCTGTTGAGATTAGAATGAAAGAAATTGTAATTATAAGATAATGTGATTGTAAGAAATTGAATCTACTTGATTAAGTTATTCATTCATTTTATCCTTTTTGAGAAAGTTTTGTTCTCTGTTAAAATTTGAGTAAAGGTGAGCTAAAAGTGTGTGTGTATATATATATATATTCTTTATTGAATTTCTTATATGATCATTTTAACAGAACATGAGAAACTGAATATATTGTTTAATTTGAGAAAGTTAAGTGGTATTATGAAAATGAAATATATATATATATATATATATATATATATATATATATATATATATTGTTATTTATTTATCATTTAACAGAACATGAGAAACTGAATATATTGTTTAATTTGAGAAAATTAAGTGGTATTATGAAAATGAAATATATATATATATATAATAATTGTTATTTATTTATCATTAAATAGTAATAAACTCGAATTAAAATTTATGGCAGTCGAAATAAAAAATATGGGAGCGAATTTGAATTCGCTGTGAGCATCCACAGTTTAAAAAAAAAAAAAAACAATGTTTGCCGGTGGGGTTGGAAACCCCACCACAGTCCCTTGGAGATATATGTGGTGTGGGGAGGGGCAGAGCCCCACCCACACCCCATATCGTGGGATGTGAGTGGGGCTCCGCCCCTCCCCACATCCCCTTGCCTTTGAGACCCCGCGGAGCCCCCTCCAAACGCCGCCTCCGCCGCTATGCATTGCTCCCGCCGCGCGGCCTTCCTGCCGCCCGAACTCCGCTCGCCACTGTGGCGCCTACCTCCGCCCGCCACAGACCCCTGCGCCCTCTCCATTGCCCTCCACTGCTCCCTTCGGCCTCCGCCATGCCTCCATAACCCCGACCCCGCCGCTGTCTATGCGGCCACCTCCGCCCAAACTCTGCCACCACCCTCCATTCGCATGGCCTCTATGAGGTTGGTCCACCGCCGTCCCCTGCCATGGCCGCCGCCGCCTCTCATGCCCTCTACCCAGAACACAAGAAAAAAAAAAGAGAGTTAGGTTTTGTGGTTTAATAAACAAAAAAAAAAGAAACAAATAAAATAAAGAAATGTTTCTATGTTGGATTCTATTTTATAAAGAGGAGAACCTCTTATATACAAACAATGGCATATAGTTGTATATATATATATATTATTATATATTATTATATTATTATATTATTATATTATTATATTATATAAAAAAAAAAAGAATAGAAGAATAACAGTTGAAATAATAAAAATAGTAATAATAGTTAAATAATTTAATAAAATAAACAAACAATTGTAATAATAGTATTAGTATTAATTAATAGTAATAATAACAACAGTAATTATAACGATAAGAGAAATATAATTATATATATATATAAATGTATCGATACATACATATATTAATTAATTGATAAGTTTAGCGAAGAGGCCATTTGTTTTCTCTTTACAATATAAGAGAAAATAAAATTATAATTAAAAGAGAGCGTAAAGGAATATACTGTAATACTCCGGGAAGAGTTTCTCGGAAGTTTCAACTAACAATGCGATTCAATAACCGGGAAAATGAAGAGGAAAATTACACGTCACCTTGCTTAAAAGATCACTGGAAATAAACTTAAGAAGCCATCACAGACATTCCATGTGAGGCCATTTTAATCTCAACTGTAGTAAACGTCCAGATAAGTAAACCTGTAAGAGAGTCAGAAGAAGAAAAACTAACATTGGAAAACACAGAGGAGAAAATGTGCGGCATTTCCCGCATGGGATAAGAGAACTAAGTAGATGGACCCTCCCACTAAATTTGCTTAGGAACAAGTTTAATTAATACAAACGTAGAGGAGAAACCTAGATCGGAGAAAACTAGAAGACTGAGTCCAGCGAAGTAGTAAACCAATCTATGTGCCTGGACCATCCAGAAGTTAGGATTAAAGTCAATAATAGATACAGTGATAACCCTGATTGATGTAGAATATGAAGAAAGGTCCGGATAAACATAAAGAAAGCATAGAAACCAAAAGAGAGAGAGACCGAAATATAAACAAACTAAATTTTTAGAGAAATAGTTAAGGTGAGCGCGATAGAAATACAATCAAAATTAAGACCCAGAGAAACGGAAGAGACGGCAAACGAACTACCTTGTTGAGAATGCTAAGTCGAAGGAGGAGTATATTTCAGGAAACAAGAGAGGAGATAGACAACCATGCCTTGTTGAAAAATGATTCAATAGGGAGATCACGAGTCGGTTTAGTCAAAACAAGGCGTCGTGGGAAGTTATTAATCTATCAGTGAACCATGTGAGTAATATAGAGTTGAGTAATTCCCACTTACGCCGTAAGGCGTTATGCTGCCAAATTCTGCCGAGATTTAGGTTTAGGAACCTTGATAATATAAACTTTGTAGCGTCGTTAACGGCGTCATAGAGACCCCCTTGTTGGTCTGCTTGCGTCTGGTTGCACGTAATTGTACTTGTACCCCGCCGACAACTGTAGTGTTTTCGCCTTGAGCGTACACCACCGAGCATGCTTACGCATGCGAGGGGGTTTCTAGTGAAGTGTGAGAAAATTTTTGATATTTCATGTCATAACCACATGACAGGTGTGGCTATGACACGTGTGATGCATGTTGTGACCACATGGAAAATGTGGGCATGACAACATAGCTAGAAGAATTAATAGACATAGGATCTTCCTTAATAGCAATTTTATAAAAAAAGCATTCATTTCCAGAAGTACTAAGATTATCTAGTTCACCATTATCTGATGCTCCATCATCATTAAAATCTTCAACATAATAACACTTCTTTTGGGTCCTAGGCCTAATCTCATATCTTTTTCTATTTCTTTCAATTCTTTCAGCAGATCTGGAAGCAAAATGACCTACTTTACCATAGGAAAAATATTTGAAAGGTAATTTGCCTTTATACTTATTAGATCCTCTTTGCAGTCTGTCCACAAAGTTGGCTTCAATTTCATCAAACTCATCATCAGATTCTACCTTGTGCTTTTCTAATCTGGAAGTTCTTCCAGGAGTACTGGCTTTAAAGGTTGTATCAACTTTCAGCAGAGTGTCACCAAACTCTCTCATTTCAAAGGTAGTAAGCTTACCAAGCAGCTGATCCCTGTCAACTTCTTTTACTTGCATGAATTCTTCAATTGCAGCTATCTTGTGACATTAGGACTTGAGTAGAGATCTAAGAATGTTTATCACAATTCCCTTATTGTTGAGAGTTCCCCCATGGCTTTTATCCCTGTGATAAGTTCATCAACTCTTTGCATAAAGGTTGATACGTTTTCATCTTCATTTATCTTCAAACTTTCATATTTAACTTTCAAACTTTGTAGCTTGGCTTCCTTCATAGAACCATCTCCTTCATATATATTTTTCAACTTTTTCCATACCTCATTTGTAGTTTCAAGATCCACAACTTTCGTTAGTATGGAGTCAGTTAATGAGCTTATCAGAGCATCTTTTGCCTTGACATCCATCTCATATTCTTTGATTTCATCTTCATTCGTCAGACCATTTTGAGGCATGGTGTATTTTGTTTTTGCAACTTTCCATACTTTGTAACCAAGACAAAGAAGATGGATTTTCATCCAACCCTTCCAGAGAGCATAATTCATTCCATCAAAATGTGGTGCTTCCTTCTTGTAAGATATTTTGGATCTTCCTCAAGCTGTTAAACTTTCTTCAGAGGAACTTGGCTTTGATACCAATTGTTGATATGCGCCAGACAACTGAGAGGGGGGCTGAATCAGTTGTCTCAAAAACTTAATCACCTATGTAATTTAAACATTAATCACTTATCCACAATTATTATGATTTAACAAGGAATACATGAAATCAAAAACTTAACCACAGATACAACATCAAACATAAGAGACACCAGATTTTACATGTAAAACCCCAAGGTGGGGAAAAACCATAGAGAGGATTAGCTCTCAATAAATATTGCAATCTTGAAATAATGATGTTCAGGCTTGGTCACTCCACGGGCCTAAACATACTGGCGCACTGCCATGAAGAACAACTAGGTCTAGCAGGTTCACTGCCTCAACCCTAAACCTAGCAAGATTACAATAAGGGTTGTTAAACCCTACTGGAAGCTCACTGCCATGATCAACACCTTTTTTATGTATGTGTTTGACATACAACAATTCCACTGCTCTACTCTGCCTCTACTTTGCTCTGGCTCTTCTCTGCTCTGCCTTTTGGACCTTTTTTATTATCTTTCCATCTTCGCTCAAGGACATATTTTCCATGACTCAACTACAAGTATTTATACATTTCAACAACCTTGGAATGATCATCAAGGTCAATATTACAATCATCAACCATTGGAGCAATCTCCAAGGTCGGTATTACAAATATTTACAAAATAGGTCTTGACCTATTACAACATTATGCAAAGGGGATGAAGTAAAAGTGTATGCAGAATCATGCCACACCTTAGCTAGGACTCAAACATAATCTTCCACACTTCATCATGCTTCCACAATCTTCCAGAGATCTCCACAATCACTAAGATTAACCAGGTCAGCCAAAACTAGTTACTCAATACGCTATCCAGGAATAATCTTCAAATACCTTCACAATTCTTCCATGCGAACCAGTGTAATGATAGTAACATGATTAGGAGGCATCCAAAAGCATGTTGTAATCATCAGGAGCAACCGTACAAAACTTAGCCACTTTAACAATAGGATCTTCACACCAGAACACATGAACTTCACTGTCTTCAACTATCATAAAAGAAAGATAGCTTGCGGACCACCAGAACATGAACCACTACAATTTTAGGCACTTATCATCATCCCAGACTTCCCTTTAGAACCACAGAGTAAAATACTTTACTATGGAGAAATGTGGAGCAGAATAGTTTCTCCCTGTCCCAACTGAACTTACAGAAAAAGCAGGTTTTACTCTAGTGAATGCAACTCTCTCAATTCTTCACACCCGAGGCTCAAACTCATGATTTAGCATCTTCAAACATTCCTTTAATTAACTTCCAATCCACAGACCAAGATCTTTAACCAAAAAGAAATGAAGAGCAATCTACCAGACTGTTCTTCAACATACAACTCACAATCTATAGTGCACTTCACTATAACTCACTTGTTTCTTCCGGAGAGGCCAATTTTCTCAATATCCTCAACATACAAAGCATCTAAACAATTAATAGAATAATATATAGTTGATACTAATGACAAAAAATCTATGTTGACATCAATGAGAACACCGATTAGGCACATACTTGCAACACCTACAACCAATAATTAACCTACAACAATAGTTCATCAAAATCTGGCCCTACAAAACTAGATTTCACATCACATTAATAATTATTTATTTTTCAAAGGTAGACAAACCACATTTCATTGTCAAGGGATGATCATAAAATCCCCTTAAGCCACTAATAATAGCACTAATCCCCTTGAAATCTACTCATTGATCTCCTTAGGCCACTAATAATATTTGAAAATTGATCATTCACATTTGATCAATTTGTATAATGTTAGATTCTTGAAGTTTTTACAAACTTGCTTAAAAAGATAAATATATTAAACTTGGTCAACTTAAGACAAAATCATTCCATTAGCATGGTTTATGGACCTAGGAAAGATGACATGGATTAACGGTTTAGGATTTAGGGTTTAGGGTTTAGGTTTAATTGTTTAGGGTTTAGGGTTTAGGGTTTAGGGTTATGGGTTTAGGGTTTAGATTTATGGGTTTAGGGGTTATGGACCTAGGAAATATGACATATGGATTAAGGGGATTTAAGTAAAATTGCTTAAAGCATGTCCTAAGAGGATACATAGATGGTACAACTTGAAATCTACGCATTTATATCAAGCCACAAAGTTCTATATGTTTTAGACATAAATGAATAGAAATCAATAATATCTCATCAAAATGGTAAGTTTATAGTTATTAATTAACAATAGGAGGCCATCTTTTGTTATTAATTACATCCTAAATACATTTTAAAAACTAGGATATGTAAAATGAAAAGTGTCCTATCAATTAATTATAGGTAGGGGTTGAAACAACCAATAATTAACCTACAACAATAGTTCATCAAAATGTAGCCCTACAAAACTAGATTTCACATCACATTAATAATTATTTGTTTTTCAAAGGTAGACAAACCACATGCCATTGTCAAGGGATTATCATAAAATCCTCTTAAGCCACTAATAATAGCACTAATCCCCTTGAAATATACTCATTGTCAGGGGATGATCTAAGAGGATGTAGATGACCTACAACTTGAAATCTACTCATTAATCCCCTTAAGCCACTAATAATAGTTGAAAATTGATCATTCACATTTGATCAATTTGTATAATGTTAGATGCTTGAATTTTTTACAAACTTGTTTAAAAAGATAAATATATTAAACTTGGTCAACTTAAGACAAAATCATTCCATTAGCATGGTTTATGGACCTAGAAAAGATGACATGGATTAAGGGGATTTAAGAAAATTTCGTAAGGACCGTCCTAAGAGGATGTAGATGGTTAAGGATTTAGGGTTTAGGATTTAGGGTTTAGGGTTAGGGTTTAGGGTTAAGGCTTAAGGCTTAAGGCTTAAGGCTTAAGGGTTTAGGGTTTAGAGTTTACAGTTAAGGGTTTAGGGGTTAGGGTTTAGGGTTTAATTACATCCTAAATACATTTAAAAAAATAGGATATGTAAAATGAAAAGTGTACTATCAATTAATTATAGGTAGGGAGTTGAAACAACCAATAATTAACCTACAACAATAGTTCATCAAAATGTGGCCCTACAAAACTAGATTTCACATCACATTAACAATTATTTATTTTTCAAAGGTAGACAAACCACATGTTATTGTCAAGGGATTATCATAAAATCCCATTAAGCCACTAATAATAGTTCACATTTGATCATTCACATTTGATCAATTTGTATAATGTTAGATGCTTGAAGTCTTTACAAACTTGTTTAAAAAGATAAATATATTTAACTTGGTCAACTTAAGACAAAATCATTCCATTAGCATGGTTTATGGACCTAGGAAAGATGACATCGATTAAGGGGATTTAGAAAAATTGCTTAAGGCCCGTCCTAGGAGGATGTAGATGGTTAAGGATTTAGGGTTTAGGGTTTAGGGTTTAGGGTTAAGAGTTTAGAACTTAGTGTTTAGGGTTTAGGGTTTAAGGTTTAGGGTTTAGGATTAAGGGTTTAGGGTTAAATGTTAAGGGTTAAGGGTTTAGGATTAAGGGTTTAGGGTTTAGGGTTTCATTATGCCCTAAATACATTTTAAAAAATAGGATATGTAAAATGAAAAATGTACTATAAATTAATTATAGGTAGGGATTTGAAATAACCAATAATTAACCTACAACAATAGTTCATCAAAATGTGGCCCTAAAAACTAGATTTCACATCACATTAACAATTATTTGTTTTTCAAAGGTAGACAAACCACATGTCATTGTTAAGGGATGATCATAAAATTCCCTTAAGACATTAATAATAGCACTAATGGACCCTTGAAATCTACTCATTGTCAAGGGATGATCTAAGAGAATGTAGATGACCTACAACGTGAAATCTACTCATTAATCCCGTTAAGCCACTAATAATAGTTGAAAATTGATCATTCACATTTGATCAATTTGTATAATGTTAGATGCTTGAATTTTTTACAAACTTGTTTAAGATATATAAATTAAACTTGGTCAAATATGGACAAAATCATTAGCATGGTGTATGGACCTAGAAAAGATGACATGTGGTTTAAGGGGATTTAATAAAATAGGATTTAAGGGGAAACTTCACTATTCCTTGTAAACACTTTAAAGTATGCATTGAAAGCCACAAAATTTTATATGCCTTAGACATAAATGAGCCTTACCCATTTTGTTAGAAATTTACCTTTTTTATGTACATGATTTTAGATTATTTTTTAGTACATGTACATGTATTAAAATTACACAGAACTATAATCTCTTACATTTTGAAATTTGTATGTATGCTCAAGTTGAATGATGTATGTAAGTGTATGTAGATCCTAATTTTTATTTTAAATGTAGTCATGTACATTTAATTTAAATAGTTCTTGTAATTTCTCAACATGTATAATATCTAGTTTTTGATATGTTTATTTATAATTTATATATAGATTCTTGAAAGTTAATTTTGTACTTGTTTATATATTTATGTATATATGCAGGTTCATAATTTTTATATATCATGGATATTAACTTTGATGTTGAGGATTTCCTCAACTTGCCACCTCTACGATCCCCATCACTTGAACACCATGATCCACCTCCATCTCCACTCCCACCTAGATCTAACGAGGCTCACTTGTGAGCTAGAATTAATGAAAATGTCAGTTCCATAGAAGAAAAAATCAATGCCATTTGAAGTGAACAATTCAAGCCACCTCACATGATGTGTTTTGCATCTCTGATGCAAAATGTTGTAGATTCTATGAGGTCCATTGATGTGGACTTGGATAGTTTTTTATTATGGAGAGAGGAGAGGTGCCAGTTTTATGTTGATGGCCTCTCTTATAGGGAGATCCTGGATTTAAAAATCATAAAAGCTGATTTAGCTCAATATTTTAGGCACCCCATAACCAATGAACTAATTCCATGAAACAAGAAAATAATATCAATTAGGTGGTGTAGACATGCAGCGATGTCTACCAATTTTTGGGATAGGTGGTGGATGGTATTTGATTATCCACCTCATGCTAATTGTGAGGTTCCTTTATATTTTTTGAGAAAATTATATGCAGAGTTTGTGATGAATACAAAACCCAACTATTTTGATTTCAAATCATTCTAGGGTATTGCTGGTGGCATGCCACAATAGAGGTTAGGGGCACGGGTTGATCCCTAATGACTCATACTTGCTCAACCTCTTGTTGACCCTCCTTCTGTTGCCATTCCTACACCCATCCAACATCATGCAGTGGTATCCGTACTAGGAGCATTAAGTGCACTCTTGGCTAGCCTGGATGAGCAAACTTCTATGATGGTAGTTGGGGTTTGAGACTGTGGAGGAGAAAATGGTGGAGTTGGTCCTAGTACCACTCCACATGTGTCAATGCCTCATATGTGTACAAGTTGCAATCAGTTGTGTTGATCAGGCAGTACCCACTTCAGTTGTACATGCACCATTTGATGATATGGGTGAATCATCTGTTGATTTTCTAATTGTTGAGGATCACCCCTCTGATCATTTGACACAAGAATATATATAAGTACACATGTTGAATTTATAACAATTTTAAGCATGTGTTTTTAATGAACATATAGATCAATTAAATTGTAATATTTTAATAATCGAATTGTTTGGCGTAGATTATGGCAATAGGCACAATGAGTTCTTTTGATTAATTTTGTTTTTCATTGACACCTATTCATCTCAGCCACCCATTTGGTGTATTTTGATTGATTTTTTAAACATATTTTAAATAATTTTAATAACTTGATTTTAATTTTTATTCAGTCCTGAACATATACATTAAATATTTATGTTGGTTTAGGGTTCTTCCCCATCGAATCCTCCAGAGGATGTCTCGAGTGCTCCTCCATTGTCGAGCATCTCACATGAGCCATCTGTATGTATACTATTTTAAAAACTATGCTTAGATTTTTGTATTTTGAATTCACTATATCAAACATGCATATACTTATATATATTAAAAATATATGTCTATGTAGGTTGACATAACAATGAAGATGGGTATTACAGCACACCTAGATGATCCAAGTCAATTTCAGGAGTCAGCTGCATTTTGGGTTGTTGAAAAAACTATGTGTACGTACAATATGTAGGTCTTTTAAATAGATTAAAATAAAAATTGGGTACACAAGTGAATATATATGTTTTATCCTAATTTGTACACATGTGCTTTATAAATGACCTTGTAGGAGCTTGTCAGTGACATCTTTCATCTTGCTAATGCCATTCCACCTACAACAACACATGTAGAGCAAGACGACATAGGAGATGAATAGCCTCATACAGTATAATTTAAAATTTAGATTATATTTAAACTCAATTATAATATACATTGCGAACTTAAAGGAAATTTCAATAGAATATATGTTGACATGTGTTAAATTATTTTTCTTCTATAGCATGAGATAGGTCATGTAGTAGAGCATGTAGAGCAGGTTGTCATAGGAGATAAGCAGCCTGATATGGTATTTTTATGATTTTATAAATTAAAATGAATTAAATTATCATTTTTAAACATTTTAAATTTGATTTCAAGCAAATCTTTGTCTTGTTCAAACTAATTCAGATCATCCTAGTCCGCGTGAAGTGAAGAGGTCTCTTGATTATAAGAATGATAGGAGTTAGACATAGATATGTTTTAGTACATTCCATGTGGACTCTATATATATTTCAATACATGTTGCATACATACTATTTATACATGTTTCAATATTTCAGTATTTCATGGACTAGATATATATATGTTTCAGTATTTCATGGACTCTATATGTACATGTTTCTATGTTTCAGTATTTTATGGGCTATTGTTGTACATTTACACATATAGTTAGATTTATGAAATTCAATTACTTGTAGTAGTGATAACAATAATAAAATATTCACAAGTTAGCAAAAACATAAGCATTTCAAATATTGTACTTTACAAATTTAATTCATGTAGTCAAAACATTTGATAGTATTAGAATAGGAATAGGTAATTATACAAATTTAAAGCACATGTTATACATATCATTTCTTTAGATATTATACATGCATTACTTTTGATGCTATTCAAGTTCATGAAAATCAACAATATACAAGAATTAAAAATATGCTTAAGGGGATCAAAGAATTCAAAATTAGCTTAAGGGGATCAAAGGATTCAAAGTATGTCTCATGTGCAATCACAATTGATATAATTAATTAGGATATATAGGAATTAAGGGGTCCTAGGAGAAATGATGGATTAAGGGGTCCTAATAGGATGTCTTAAGGGGATCAAAGAATTCAAAGTATGTCTCATGTTCAATAACAATTGATATAATTAATTAGAATATATATAAATTTCATGAAGTTGCCCAAGGAAAGCAAATTTAATAGTAATATACATGATAAAGTGATTATGAGAAATGATGGCTTAAGGGGTCCTCGTAGGATGTCTTAAGGGGTCCTAATAGGATGTCTTAAGGGGATCAAAGAATTCAAAGTATGTCTCATGTTCAATCACAATTGATATAATTAATTAGAATATATATAAATTTGGTGAAGTTGCCCAAGGTGACCAAATTTAATAGTAATATACATGACAAAGTGATTATGAGAAATGATGGCTTAAGGAGTCCTAATACAATGTCTTAAGGGGTCCTAATAGGATGTCTTAAGGGGATCAATGAATTCAAAGTATGTCTCATGTTCAATCACAATTGATATAATTAATTAGAATATATATAAATTTGGTGAAGTTGACCAAGGAAACCAAATTTAATAGTAATATACATGACAGTAATTATGAGAAATGATGGTTTAAGGGGTCCTCATAGGATGTCTTAAGGGGATCAAAGAATTCAAAGTATGTCTCATGTTCAATCACACTTGATATAGTTAATTAGAATATATAAATTTGGTGAAGTTACCCAAGGCAACCAAATTTAGTAGTAATATACATGACAAATTGATTATACATTTAAATTTTAATAAGTTTCAATGTAGGAAAACATGCACATAACGAACAAAATATATCAAATATTGATTTTTATATATAAAAGTGTAGAGTAATTATGTATGTACATATACAAATTTGGCATATATGCCAACTCAAAACAATATTTACAAAATGTGGCTATGCCATCTCAAGGAAATATAAAACTTGTGGTGGATCATCAAAATGTAGCGTCTTTACGCCACCTAATATCAAAATAACAATAAATCAATTTTAACTATGTATATAAGCAATATTAATATATCATCAAAACATGTATTTAAATTTATATAAAACTATATATATACTTACCTATATTTACAAATATTCCATGTTGTAGGTTGAATCTGCATCCTCTCTTTTTGTCTCAAAGTACATGATCAATGTGACGATGGCTTAAGGATACAAAATGACAATAAATAAATTTTAACTGTGTATATAAACATAAAGTACATGAGTTGATACAAATTTTAAGATAAAGGAAATAATATAGAAGGTGAAATGAGAATGAAAGAATATATCAAAAACACAAAACATTGATGCAATATGTAACTAGATAACATGTGATATGAAAGATATGAGTATATATACAATTACCTAATGTATTCAATTTAAGTTGAAGACTACAAATTTGATCTAACAAATTTGTATGGTCAAAAATTGTAGTGACAATCATGCAAAAATCTACTTGTAGGGTACACTTGCAAAATAATTAATGTAAGTAAATAAACTATATATACATGAGTCAATACAAATTTTAAGATAAAGAGAATAATTAATAGATGGTGAAAGGGATGAATTAAGCGGATGTAAGAGGATGGCTTAAGGGGATCTAAGAGGATGACTTAACGGGATGTAAGTGAGGGGGTATAAGGGGAGAAAATTTATACATACCTGATGTTGTGCCCTGCACACACACCCCATTTTACCAAGTGGAGACCCCATTTTTTCACTTTAGCTTTGAGTCTCAACATTTCTTCCTTATGATGATGAGAGTGAAATTGTGCCTAGAACAAAGGATTTTCTTCAAATTTGAGTATTTCACATGTTTGGAGTCATTTTATGCCTTTTGGGATTGATTTGAAGGAGACTTGAGTGGTCTTGTGCTTAAGAAATAGTCATTTGTTGCCTTTTGTGCTGAAATGGGATGTTACTGCATTTTGCTCAAAAATCCTGTCACTGGATATTGTCCTTGAAACTACTTCTGCAGGATGTGTCATGTTGAAATTCCTAGTTTCCAAGGCTTAGAGTTGCAAAATTATGTCAAATTCCATAAGATTTCACTAAGGGGTTCATATACTTTCATTCTCAACATCAAAATTTGGGAGACCTTTGCATTAAATTGGAGACTATATCAAAATCAAGCATGATTAATTGAGCATTGTTTCTTTTTCTTGACAAACTTTGTTGCAACCAGGAAGAAGAAGAATTATGTGAGGATTCTGGAATATTGGTGGAAAGAGGTATTATGTTTGAGGGAAGAATATGCTCATTGAATATATTCATAGGTGGCGGGAGTGAAAATTGCAATGCATGAGGTGAACAAGGTGTTTCATGAGAAGGAGAAATAATAAGGGGTAAAGGAGAGACATTCAAATGCTCAACATTTTGATGGGTTACTTCAGGACTTGTAGACTTGTTTACTTCAACTATTTCCTGTATGGGAGGCAATGCATTATCCTTCATTTTTGTTTTCCCTCTTTTCTATTTTTCATCATTTTCACAGATGCTCTTAGTACCCTTTCTTCTTGATGGATCTTCTCCATCATCTCCTCCTTGAGTACTCTTATGGGAACCACTTCTTAAAGATGGAGAATGAGAACGAAAAGAGGAAGAAGAAGAATTCGAATGCTTATCTTTTCTACTTGATGATAAAGCATTATTACTTGTCAGTTTAGTAGTTGTTGCCTCAGTAGCCTTTTTCTTTACCCAAGCTTTAGTCCTTTGAATGATATGTGCAGTTCTTGTACCTAAATCTTTGATCTCCTCATTAGCCCAATTGATAGGTGGTAAAGACTGTGTTTCAATTTTATCAAAATAGACAAGATCAATTAATTCTGCTGCCCCAATCAATAAACTAATTTCTTGCACAAATAACATTTATGAAAAGGAACATCCACATTTCAAAATTTGCTACTTTTTCATCTCCCATCGCTCTATGAAGTAGAACAATTGTATTAGAAATATCCTCTATGAAACATGATCTGTGAAGAACTTTAGGCAATTGTGATTTTCCTCCTTTAGGTGTATGTAACCAATGTTTTGCAATGGTGTTGAGACACTGATGTTTTCTTTCGGTGAAGTATTGATGAGCAAGCTTCTTGTCTATGTTCACAAATTGATCTCTGATAGGTAACCTGAAAGCGATACCAATTGAAACACTGTCTAATCTGACAATAAGTTTGTCATCAATGGTTCTAATTTCTCTAGTTTCCAGTTTGTAATGCTTCATACATTCTAGAACCAGATCTGTACATTGGACTGCCACGGGAAAACTAGCTGCTTGGGCTAATCCACTGTCAAACAACTTCTAAGTCATCGGTGATTTCTTCTCTTGTTTCATTGTCTCCCAGAAATCTGTCAAGCTGATGTGCCCCAGAGAGGTATCTGATATTTTTGGAAGTGTGGATTCAAGGACTGAGAGAAACTCAAACCCCTGGTATCTGAATTTCATGATTAAATGTTTGCCACAAGTTTTGAAAACTTCCTATGTTTATTCTCTTTCAAAGTTTTCCGGGCAGTGTTTTAGGAAGTCTCATTTGATAATTTGCAACTTGTTACAATGGATTTCAGAGAGGAATTGAAAAAAAATGCATTATGCAAACAAGAAGGCAGTAGGTGGCCATACCAGGGCATCTGCATGAAGCATAGAATTCTTTTGGAGGTTGCTTACGTGCGTAGTTTCTACATTTCTACATAGGCTTATAGTTTCACATTTTCCATCTATATTTGCCAGCACTTGCAATCATAGGAGGTCTAATAAACAGACTAGTAAGATCAACTGGAGGGCTTAGGAGATCCTTCAGATAGGTAAATCTTCACGAGACAAATTTTGAGCATGTAATGTTCTATAAAAAGCATCTATTGACTGAATTTTAAGGTTTATAGGCAGATAACTCCACAGAGTAGGCAAGAGAGAACACATTTGTCCACAAAGATAAATTCGTGATACTCTTGGACATCAATGATGGAGAAAACTACACAGTGCAATGTCATCTCTAGAGAGAATATGTCACCGGAACAAAACAACATCCTGTCGAATCATGTTTACCACGGATGCTCATGAAATCTAATGTATTAGCCTTTGTCTGTGAACTTTTAATCATTAACCATTTGTCAGCAAACTGAAGGAGCCATATATAACTCAAAAAACTTTCATCATGTTGCCTGCTTCTTTTAAACAGAGAATATTATTATTTGTCAGTTCACTACATTCTTTCTGCTTGCAGCGTTCTGCAAGAGAGAAGATTGCAAAATATGCCCTTCAATTCGCTTGTTGGTTCCTTGTTCATACTAGAGGTGTAGGAGTAAACTCTTTTCCTTCAAACAAGCTTTGAACAATTATTTTTGATTCACTATCATTAGATGGAATCTAGACACGCGAGCTTGTTATTAGCACTTCGCCAGAATCAAAAAAAAGGTTTAAATAATCTGCGACATCTGTGGTGCAAGTATAAGAAGATCGTTGAGAAGAGTTTCTCAACCCATAGCATTCTTTGCACTGTGGAAACATTAAAGGTGTTCAAAAACCTTCTCCTTCACAACAGCAATACCACGGATAGGAAAAGCCATGGGCACCTGTTCAATCATCGATGATATCTCGATGCCAATAAAAGGATCAATGCCAGGTGTTGTAAGTAAGGAGGCGACGGAATAATAGTTGTAGATTAAAGGTTACAAGGAGTGAGCGGGAGCACCACTGGTTGTAGAGATTTGGGCGCAAGTGTTGCGAAATTAGCAATGGATGCAATCGAAAGAGTTTATCTCTCCAACAAAAACCTTTCATGCAGAAAACAAGATATTAACGTCGTTTATTGAATTCTAATGTTTCACATGCAGGTTATCAATTCAGGTGCCTTCCAATCCTTGTGCCTTTATTATAGGCTTCATTTCTGCTGATGTCAACGCTCTTTCTTGGAGTTCTACCAATTTTTAATCCATTCGAGCTTCTCTTTCGGCATATAAATGATAACGTCCCTGATAATAATGTGCCACGACAGCTGAAATGATAACGTTCCTTGACAGCTCTTTGCAAAGAGTTCGCTATTTTACCTTTTTAATGGAACAATTTTCTTTAATTTATCAACTAAGGGGCTCTTCTTTCGGCATGTAACTGTTCACATGAGGTAGAACCCATGAGATAGTTCAACGGCAAACATTTATGGTTGTCGACATTTGATGATTATTGCATGATTGTAGGAAAATGTGTGTGTCCACCTTTTTCTTTATTCCTGTCTGGTAGTTAAAGAAACTGTTGTATTTTTAAAAGTGAAAGTGAATTTCACTTAGCCTTCACTCGAGTACACTTTAAACCTTGGATGGCATTTGAAGGAAAATAATGTGCTCAAAAAGAGGAAAAACAACTTTAATTCTTGGCTGCATGTAAACTTGAGGACACACAACCAGGGCACGTAAAAGTTTATGTAAAAATGGGAAAGCATGGATGTAACCACAAGTGAGTGAAAACTTTATTATCTCCCCGAACCCATGCCATTGGTTAAAACGAAAGTGTACTACTTAGGAAAACTCACAAGTTGTGCATATTTAGCGAAAAGTGGAAATTGGTGCGAGTTTTGCGAGGATCAAAAGCAAATGCAAGATGGACTTAGTGAGAAACAAAAATTAATGCGGACTTAGCCAAAAATGGAAAGTAGACGCAAAATAAAATATTACTAAGCCGTGAAGTTTGCCTTGGCATGAAAATTGCTTTGAAGCTTTAAATGGAGAGAAAATAAGACAAAGGAGAACGCCATGATAACAAATTATCAACATGATTTAAATGTATGCAACACAACCCCAAAAAAATTGAAACAAAAAAGATGACTTAAAGCAGGGAATTAATCTTACAAGAAGATTCAAACTTTGGATAGAAGGATTGGGGGCAAACAGGTTTCTGCATTTACATTGCTACCATATTTTTACAAACCCTATGTTATACATAATTCCCCCTATTGGTACAACTAAACATTCCACTAAAGTTATTCCATGCAAAGCTAAGACCTAGTTGTATTAACCTTGGAGTAGTCTTACCTAGGGTAGGATACTTTTCAAGAGAGGTGAAATACCCTATATTTCATCTGCGTTGTTGTGTGCTAAAAACACCATCAACACTTGAAAATTTATTCCATTATACCATCTACATACTCTCTTTTTTGCAATGCATCTATGATTGTCTCATGCTCTTCCATAGAAATTATCCATAGCTCTTTATTAGCAGGTCTTCCACGATACCTCACTAGTTTTATATTTGTTACCACCACCAAATGAGAGTAGTCTATAACCTTCTTAGGTGTTTCATAATCTTAGAATGCAAGCAAAGCATTCTTCCTTGTTAGGTATTTTCATAGTCAAGTGCCAACAACCACCTCTAAACCTGTTGGATAACAAAAGCCATTATCATCTTCTCGAGGTGCTATTAACTTATGTTTAGTCTCCACACATCAAGGCAACCAATATTAGGTTTCCTCTTCATTATCCTCAAGTGCAACAACATCATACACATTTCCTACAAATGAAATTTAATTCAATAACTTGTGTGACATAATTTGACCAATTTCTACATACATAAATCCACATATAATTAAATATATTATAAAATAGTAATAAAGTGAAATAAAATGAAATAAATTGAATTAAATTACCTTCATATACAAGGTCTGAAACACGTTCATAGTCATCTGATGCAAACAATTGATCATTGTCTTCAATTGTTGTTTCATATAGATCATGTGTTTATGCAAGTGTCAACGATCTTTGCTTCCACTCTTCAATCCATTTTGTATTCTCACATGCTTCCCAATCTCTTGAAATACAAAACTAACAAAAACATGCATGCTTCCTTGTCCATATAGTCCATGTGCTTGTATTTAAACTCTTAAATGAATGTCATTTAGTAGATCCACTGATTGTCTCACAATCAAGTCTAGGTAGGATGTTCTTTTCTTTGTTAGAGTTAGCCGGCAGAAGATATCAATTAAATACAAATAAAAATTAAATAGAGGAATGGAAATACACAGAAATAATAACAACGAGAGACAAGTTTTAACGTGGTTCACCCAAACTCAGGCTAGATCCACCAAACAGAGAGTCCAATATTATTATCTAGTAAATCAAACCAATTACAACCAGCAATCCCTGCAACTCAATACCGCTGCAAATGGTACAATACAATATATATCAAAACCCTAACCCTTAGCCGCTTTTTATCAAGCTTTTTGTCAATTACAAAATAGGGTTGTTTTATGTTGGTCAATGAAAAAATAACTCCCGGTGCCTTTATAAAATAATAAAAAACCATGTGAGGTTTCAGGGGCACTACCCCCGAGCCCCCGTGAGGGCGCTGCCCCTCGACCCTGCCCTATATCATGATAGGGAACGTGCCAAGGGCGCTACCCCTTGACCCCGTCTTGGGGGTGCTGCCCCCAAACCCCCGCAAGGGGCACTGCCCCTTGACCCCGTAGGAATTTTGGGGGGAAACCGTGCCGATAAAAGTGGGATAAATTTAACCTCCAAGTCTGATTAGGCTCCATATAACAACATTCTTCAACCAACCAAAAGAATTATCGAATTGTAGAGTACTTGCTTGATCCTGTAGATAATTTTGTATTGTACCAATCCACAATCACACTTGTATCTTTAGATTTTATTGGATCCTCAAATTTTCATTGCTCTCTAGAAAGAATTCATTTAACACATGCACCAGCTCCATCATGTTCTCCTTTATCATGTCTATCTACAAAAAAACTCCACATATGTTGGACATTATTTTCCATGTGAACCCTACTTAACCAATAAAACATTCAAGCATTCCTGAATTGTCCCATACAATTATCTGACTATATGAGATGTTCTGTCATCTGGATTCCTCTTTCTCTTAAATTTGTATAAAATATATTGAAACAATATTAAACAAACTCTAACGAGTGTACAACCAATTGTCGCTCAAATAGAAATGATATTCCCTCAAAAAAATTCTATCATCCTCTATACTATCATCTCAATGCTTGTATACAATATGAACAAACATAGCCACCTACACTTAATTATAATATTGTGATTGGATTTCCTCTTCTGGAGCAAGAGTATAGTTTTTTACAAAATCAACCACTGATAGTATAGTTCCAACTAGAAATGTGTTTCTACATGTGTGAAATTGGCCATCAACTCATTGAGCATGTTGAGAGTGTTTGACATATTTTGGTACAATGTTACTCTTAAATTCTGATATGAATGCATGTACACTGTTTTTTTTGTGATTAAAGCACAACGCTTTCCTAATTTTCCATCCTTTAGAGAATACTCAACATTCTTAAAACTTTTAACATCCACTAATTGTTGTCCAAAATCATTTTCAACACTTTCCTGCATACAAACTCTTAAGAATGAAAGATTGCCACAACTAGTGCATTGTCCAGAAATACATGAACTTAAATAAAATAAATGCCCATTAAATCTTTCACAAAACAAACCTGCTATAAACTCTTTGATTGTTTCAGGTGGTATATTAATATCACACTCATGCATAATCATGTTAGTATGTAAATTACAACGTATCTATCGAAAAACTTCATAATAATAACAAAATTGTACATACATTTTAAACCAACAAGAGATTCATTGCTTATTAATTTTGACATACCAAGGTTTACATTTTCCAAATGATCTTTGATTTATTGTAATATTTCTAGGTAACATTAAATCATCTAAAATTTTCCTATAAAATTTGGATTGAGTTGTGTCTAATAGGTGTTTTGGATGAGAATCACGAATTTTGGACCCCATTCTTAATTTCAAAACATCTCTAGCATTAGATGATACCCTAGTATTATCATGCCAATATTTTTCAACCAAAGATTTGATTTCAGTATTCAATTTCATGTCAAACCTTGGGAGTTGACTACTAAAACTCTAACATTGGTTGATTGGATCATTTTCTATACTTTCTCTTCTCTTTGCCGCTCTTACCAATGTTTTAGGATGTATGTTTAGAATTCCACTAATGTTTCTTAACATTCTTTTATCCAAAGTTGTTTTATTAACTATAGTAGTTGTTATAGCTCGTCGTGCTACATTATTCTCTTTAGATTGACTCTTCTTTCTAATAGACTCAATGGCACTAGCAGTACATATAGCATGTTTAAGTGATTCATCTTTTCTTTTTGGTTTCACAAAAATGCCTAACTTTTTCATTACTTTTCTCATTTTCCACATTCTCATCAATTGCATCATGAGTTGACATTGAAATGATAGTTTTTTTTGATAAAAAAAATTGTTTGTATAATCTTTTGGCATGCATTCTTATTTGTCTCTAAGAAATCTTACCAGGAAGATTATCCAAAATAGTACTTTTAATTTTTTTTTAAATATTTTCATTTTCAACAACAAAAAGATTTTCATTTTCAACAATAAAAGGATTTTCATTTTCACCTTGAACACGAGGATTTTCATTTTCAACAACAAAAAGATTTTCATTTTGACCAACACAAGGGATCTTTTTTTCAATATTCATTTCTACAACTTGTCTATGAATTAAATCGATCTCAACATTGTTATATCCAACTTCTTTTAAATGATCAATACAAATATCATTTATAATCACATTTTCCATATCATTCAAAAGTGGATTTGAAGAGGTACCTGGATTCATGCCTATTGTCACATTCTCCATAGCCTTGAAAGGCGGAATTAAAGACATACCAAGATTAGTTTCTATAATCAAATTATCTTCTGCATTTACCTCTTGCAAATTTCCATCATCTACATCCATGGTCTCTTCAATGTTTTTATCTTCAATAGTCATGGAATCAGATGCTTCAACATTATTCATTGCTCGAATCCTCATTCTTCTATCTCTTTGTTGTTTTGCCTCCCCTCTATTTTCTTGAATTTGTTCAAGGGTCAATACCTACCTATCTTTTCTCTTTTGACGTTGTTGTGATCCCATGATTACAAAATTTTGAAATACAAATGAATTTCAATAGTAAAAGTCTATTTTCTATTCCTCCATCAAATCAGTAGAAAATGAACACAATTCCACTTCAAAATTGTCCCAATGTTGCCTCCTTCCAAAATTCAAATGAACCTACAAGGTTAAGAGCATGTAGACGACAAGATTTGATAAAAAATTGCAAGAAAAGTCAATGTTAGTTGTACAGATTCGTGTAAAATGCAAGTTGTAGACTTGACGGTACATTTTCATTAGTAAATTAAAAAAAGGTCAAAAATGAATTGGGATCCTATTTTAGGATACAGGATCTTGTTTTCTATGGGATCTTGTATCCTAAACAAGATCCCATTTTGCTTTACATCGCTGGGAATTAATAAAAAAAGCAAATATGATCCCGTTTGTGAAATGGGATCCCGTTCGTGAAACAAGATCCCATTTCATGAAATTTCAAATGTAGGTGTGGGTTCTACTATGGGTTTTAGGTCGATAAAAGGCTTGGGAACCCGAACCTTGGCTTTGGACCTGTTTTGACCTGCAACTTGAAGGTCATGTCAGTGTCACTAGAAAATAGTGACTTTGGACATATGTCTGAAGATATTTTTTACATAATTTTTTCACAAAATTAAAACCCATTATAGATGGGATTATGTAGATTCCAAATATGTAATTTTTTTACAATTTGATTATTTTTTCTATTTTTCAAATATTTTTTTATGAAACTGGTCCATAAACATGAAATATCAGGTTTTCTTATTTTTTTTTTACTTTTTATTAAAATTAATTTTTGAAACAAAAATTATACCTCATCAATCTTCAAATAATTCTTTTCAATTTGAAAAAAATTTCAAAAAATGATAAGTTTAGGTCATCTTATGCATGACATACATGAGGGATTTTCAAAACAACAATTACGACCAATAAAAAATAATTAAAAAATATTCAAAAAAAATTACAAAAAAATATCTTCATCAATCTTTAGTGTGTTATAGATCTTTTCCCAAAAATATTTAGAAAAATATAATTATTTAGGTCAAAATATGGTTGACATACACGTGCATGGTATGGTAAAAAAAAAGTGACTTTTAAACAATGGTTTTTAGACATGCCTATTGAATATCAATTTGTATCATCTGGGTATTAAAAAAAATTACATATTTGGAAACTAGACTCTGAGTACTACATTTCATATTACTAACTTTTTTTAAGATTCAATCTTTAAATGCTTCAAATTTTTATGTCAAATGTGACAAATTATGAAAATCAGGGAAAACACTTCCACTTTTTGGCCAAAAAGTGAACTCAACTTCTTGCACACACCCGCCTAATAGATGAAGATGATGATAATCCAGAACCATGTGTGGACAGATGTAGAGAATGAATATCCAAAGAGGAAAATGGAGATGCAAATTCATCAAAATTGTCATCGAAGAGAAGACTAATGTCCTCAATGTGTGCTTCCCAATCAGCAATGCAGGACTCTACAAATAGATAAGTAATGTCAGCTAGAAATCTGTCCTAAGATCAACAATGCTAGGAAGATTGATATCTTTCTACAAGAAAGTGTTGGAATCTCTCAAAGGAGCGACTCTGAAATATGATGAAGTGACAGGAGGAGGTGGTAGAATATCTGCTAATGTAGGAGGTGTAGAGAGAGGAGAAACAAGCAGGTATGTCTCTGTGTCATCAGTACATTCAAGACTTTCCCAATAAGCAAGTTCCTCTTTAGTGTCATCATCATAGAAAGGATAAACAACATCATCAAGGGAAAGAAGTATGTGTATAGTAGGATTATCTAGGAATGGAGGTTCATTGGGGTCTCCATGCATTTCCCATAGTTTGGTCCAAAGAGCTCTAGGGCAATCAATGTGTGGTAGAAGAACCCACTAAGCATGGTTCATAATAGTTAAACTAATTAATACTACGACATGATTATTCTTATTTTCTCATACAATTTTTTTCCAATATGTACTTGGTTAAGGAATAAGTCCATACAAATGTGGCAATAGTTGAATGCATCAGCAATGTGCCAGGACACCATTGCACCAAGACTGGTAGTTTTCATTTTCCAAAGTAGTGACAGATGGATGACTTGTTATCCCCATTAGTGACTTAGATTATTTACCCTCTTTTGAGCATTATGTTAGTTAATGATTACAAAATGCCTATGTATAATCCCCCCAGAATAATACATGAAAGTGGCACTTTATAAGATTAGTGTGTGGCTAAACCCCTTTGCTTAATTTGTCCCCTCTAAATGTGGCACTTCATAAATTTACTACTTTAGGTCTAAGCAGGTTGATATAATTTGAGCCCTGATACTTAGCCTTTTTACAAAAAAATGTAATTTAAAACTAACAATTTTAAAAGAACCTTAAAGCAATTTTGCCCCAAATATTGAATGACCCCCCTATTTTGTTTTTTTTTTATTATTATTATTATATTGCATGTACTTTTTAGCATAACTAAAAAGACTTTGCAAAATAAAAAACAAAATACATTTTGGATGCCCAAAATTACAAAGCCCTAATTAGGGCAGGGGCAGATTAGGACAAAATGCCCAACAATATGGTAGAGAAATAAAAAAAGGAGAAATGGTGGCCAAAAATGGCTATGGTGGCCAACAAGAGTAGCCAAGCTGAGGGAAGGGGTATTACAAATCAAGCCTTGGATGCCCTTAACACTCCTAGTTCAAACTTGTAGGGGAGTATGGAGCGTTGAGTGACCAAATCCTTCCTCTACATGTCTCACACTGAAAAAATGAGGGTTTCTACCATGTGTCTTTGTCCTCCCTGCTTGGGATTCATCAGATCTGAGGGAAGCATTCTAAACCTTGTATGGGATGGCATCAATGAAGGTGTGCATGTTTGAGGCATCTAGGTTTGTGGCAAGCCCGAACAGACATCAAATAGGCATCAAACAGGGCATGAGACACAAGGGCATCGACCCTGGTCATTGAGTGTATGCCAAGTAGAGGTGTGGGGATGCGCCAGGCAAGGGTGTGAGGATGGCCCCGGGGCGATCCATGCATTGAGTGTGAGAAAAGTCAGTCACCATACATTGTGGTCGTGCATTGAGTGTAAGGAATAGGGGCCCATCGAGCAAGGTTGACCAATAGCTTCTCATAGGTACTAGAATGTTTTTATTCTGAAAGGATCTCCCAGCTTCCATGAGAAAACTCATATTCTTTGATTTCATCTTCAGTTGTCAAACCATTTGCAGGTATGGTGTATTCTATTTTCGTAGCTTTCCACACTTTGTAACCAAGACAAAGGAGATGGCTTTTCATCTGTACCTTCTATAGCGCATAATTTGTCCCATCAAATTGCAGAACCTCCTTTTTAAAAGACATCCTGAATCTTCCTCAAGTTGTTACGCTTTCTTCTGAGTAACCTGCTCTGATACCAATTGTTGAAATACACAGGACAACTATGAGGGGGTGGTGAACAGTTGTCACAAAAACTTAGCTTTATATGAATATCAAACAATCAACTACTTAAATACTGATAATCAAATTTAACCATGAAAGGATAGAACAATAGACTTCATCACAATCACACATTCAACATAGTAGACACCAGATTTTTACGTGGAAAACCCTAGAAGGGAAAAACCATAGTGGGTGTTAGCCGACAGAAATATATATGCTATATCAATACCGAAAAATACAAGCTCACTGCCCAAAATGCTCACTGCAAAGATCGACTCACTACCAGGGGATGGCTCACTGCTAAGGGGTGGCTCCTTGCTAGTAATTTTGAACTGAGATAATAGCATCTACTCCATGTCAAGGTTCAATTCCATTTAAGAGAAATACATTTCCTCTTCTCTACTCTGCCTTTTCTCTTCACACTTATCTTTGCATTTTTTCCCAAGGATATATCTCTCACAATTTCATTACAAGCCTTTATACAATTCATCAACCTTGGAATGTACATCAAGGTCAGCATTACATTCATCAATTGTTGGAGAAATCTCCATGGTCAGCATTACAAACATACATAAAATAGGTTTGGATCTAATACAAATATTTGTTAAGGAAAAGACGTAAAGATATATATAGATCACACCACACCTTACTTGGGACTCAAATGCAATCCTTCACGCCATGACACACTTCTACAATCTTCAATACATCTCTGTAATTAGTGAAATCAACCAAGTCAACCAAGACTGGTGAGAACACTAGGTCTTCTAGGAACATTCTTTATTCATGATCCAACTTTCTCTTTGTGGACCAATCCAAGGGTAGGTACATGATCAGGAGACATCCACAAGCACATTGAAATCATCAAGAGACAATCGCACAACTTCTAACCACTTTGACAAGAAGATTCTTCAAACTGGAGCACATAAACAGCACATCCAACTACTGTCATAAGGAAAAGATCACTTTTAGACCACCAAATCATGAACCATTGAAGTTGAAGGCACTTAACATCATCTTAGACTTAACTCTAGAACCACAGATAAAAATACTTCAATGCGGAGGAAGGCAGAGCATAACACTTTCTCCCTATCACCACCAAACATGCAAGAAAAATAGTTTTCACTCTGGTGAACATAACTCACTCAAATCTTCATACCAAAGGCTCAAACTTGGAATATAACATCTTCAAATAGACTTCTAAGTAACTTTCAATCCATAGACAAAGATATTCATCCTACAAGAAATGCAGAGCAATCTTTTGGATTGTTCTTCTATGTGCAATAAATTGTGTCCATTGCAACTCACTATTTCTATTAGAGGAGCTAATTTTCTCAATATCCTTAACATCAAGATCACAAGAAAGCAACAAAATAAGAGCACAGTTGACATCAATGACAACACATATATGTTGACATCAATGATAACACTGATTAGGCACATACTTGCAACAACTTCCACCCATAGAGGCCACCTATTTTCTTGATAGCAGCATACCCCACTTATGAAGGCAGTCTACAACAATTATATCCATCAAGAAGGATTTGTCTAGTGAAGCAACAAGTTTGACCTCAACATCCTTAACCAGACATATCACATTAACCTCCCTGGAATCCATGGCAAAGCATTTGCCAAAGGACCTAGATACTTTCAGTCCCAATTCATTCATGATCTCCAAGGGCATAACATTGCTAGACGCACCATAATCAAGCATACAATTGTGTAACAACCAACCATTTATGATCAAGGTTGTGTAAAAAGGGTCTACTCCCATCCTATTGTTAACAATAATTGATCCTAGATATAGTTCTATGGTTTCATCATGGCCATCATCACTACTAGGAACAACAACATGTTTTTGTGCATCTACAGCAGTGACAATGATGCTTCCCTATCTCTATATTTAGGGATTCTAAGGAGTTCCCTTATAGGCACAGAAATTTTGATTTGGATAAAGACTTGAGCCATGTCAATAAGGCTATAATTGGGCAAAGGAGCATCACATGAAATGGTAATATCATTTGCAAAAGGAATATAAGGTATTACTTATTTTGAGGATATATCCATACCTTTTTCCTTTGTCTTTTCTTTGACCTTTTTTGGTTCCTTTTGTATCTGAGGTTGATCATGCTTCTCACCACCTTTTGGGTCATGGACCTTTGGAGTGGATACAGTAGCTAGTTGTACTACATGTGCTAAATGTTTTTGCACATACTTCTTTGTTGTTGGTGGTTGTGCAAAAAGTTTCTTCTTTTCTGACACATTCTTTTTGGGAGTATTATTATCTTTCGTCTCCACACTTACATTTTTCTTTTCTTTCTCACCATCTAATACACCATGCCTTGGCTCTACAGCAGGAAAGTGTTGTATAGGGACTAACCTATTTCTCAGTTGATAACCCCATTAAACCTACATAACGATAGCATCTGTCAATGCCTTCATATCTTCTTTTAGGTTTTGATTGCTTGTATTTCTTCTACATAAGATCCCTCAAGTGTCCAAAATCATGAACTAGTAGCTGATATCTCTTTGGACCTTCATCATAATCATAGTGGAAAGTATGATCATCCTCTTCATACCTATCATAATCAACATTTTGACCCATCTACTCATAATCCTCTGTGTCAAATTGATTTATCTCCTTTTCATAGTACTCAATAGCACCTTCATTTGGAAATTCTTCATCTCTGCTCATTGAATGAGCCACTGCACAATTTGTTGGATCATGGGGAAGGAAGCACACCTAGCACCATAGAGACTCATCTTGAAAATTGACTTGATCCTTTCTCAATGGATCAAGAGTGTTCCTTTCAAGTTGTTTGAAACATAAATGCCTGGGGGCAACTTGTCTATCATTTTGTTGTCCTCTATTTGACCAAACAATATTGTAGCATCTATTATGCAATCCCTGACCTTCATTGAAATGTGTTGCAGCACACTGAGGTGGCAACACTTTATCATTTCTAGCCAATTTGTAAGAAAAATCTTTCACAACCGCAATAAGCTTATCCAATTTTTCATTAATAGTGAGGGGCTTATTAAAAGTTGCCTTATCTAGCTGGGATAGTTTTACATCAGACCTTTTGATGTGTTTTCCTAAAGCTCTTAATATTGATAGATGTAGCATATGTCTCTCTTAATGTTTATGGACTCTTGTCCCTCAAACAATAACCAATTTTTGAGTCAAATGCACCATAATATAAAACTATACACATAGATTCATTATGTCTCATATGAGGAGGCACCTTTCTCATTGTCATGATGAAGCGACTATTGAAATTAGTGATTGTTTCATTTATTGCTTTCTTCATGGATGACAAACTTGGGGTCAATCCTATCCCCATATTGCAACTTGAATACTCTCATGAACTCCTCCCAAGAGTCAATATTGTTATCAGGGAGAGATATATACCATTCTTTAGCACTCTCTTCCAATGATTGTACAAATAGGTTCATCATAACATCTTCATCCTCAAATTCATATTATCAGTGACATTAATAAAATGCCTAAGATGTTCCTCACCAGTGACAACATTGTTTCCTTGAAACCTAGGAATATTTCCCCTAATCTATTTGAAATTGGATTAGGAAACTTAGGTATGCCAAAGAAATCAATTTGTTTATATCTTTCAGCTCCCAGATGATACCTCTATGGAGGAAATCTTTGTACTTATCTTCATTGGGCATGCCTAATGTTCTGAATGCTACTATGTTGTTGATTATCCTAGTTCTATGGTGGTCGATTATTAATATTCTAAGCATGGGCTTGATTTACACCCTACTATCACATTTGTTGATGCTGATGTTATTGTTGTTGTTGTTGTGGGTTGTACTACTGATTATGGCCCTACTATTGATCATGGCCCTTCTAATGTGCATTTAGGTTTCCCTGGACCTATTGGGCAAGTTGGGTTTGCTTCTAGTCAAGAAAAGCCTGCACCTCTCTTTATCTATTTTCTGAGATAATTAAGCAGGTCGATCTCATCTTGGATGGCTCTCTCTCTTTCCTTAGTAGTAGGCTTCTCCTATTGTTGTTCTCCCTCCTTAATAATGTTATCACATTGACCTCTAAGTGATCTTGTGGGAGAATTAGGATTCTTGGCATCCTGATATGTCTCTTCATTCTCACCGGGCATCCCAAATGTTCTCAAATGTGGATCATGAGATCTATCTCTACTTCCTCTACCAATAACATTTTCATTTATTCTAACATCATAATGATTCCTATTCATTCTTCTATTTGTTCTAAGTATGTTATCTATAGAATCCTCATAAGTATACTAATATTGGCCTTTAAGGTCAACAAATATATGACTTCTGCCAGAGGTACCTACTGGGTCTTGGGTATTCAATGGAGGCATCCCTCGAGATGGTAGTATTGTCCTCCATCTACTCTTATTTTCTGCACTACTAGAGGATTCTTCATGCCTATGCTACTTCTGGTTCCTTCCTCTTTGCATTGCAAATCTCTTTTCAAACTGTAATTAACTTATGGGTTATAAAAAAGAGGTTCCACTCCCCCCACTGTGAAGAAATACTTGAACAAACACTACACTTCAATGTTGCAACAACCAGAACTAAAATTGATTTAGTCACTCCCCAGCAGTAGTGCTAAAATGTTGGGTCCCAAAATACCAACAACCTGAAACTCTAAAACATTACTAAATTACCTAGGCCAAGGATGTCAATCAAGATGATTTGAAAGAGGTTTATCAACAAGTTAATGGTGATTTTGGCCAACAAACAGGAGTGGGTAGACTCCTCTACACTTTGGGTTCAGCTTAAACTCTAGAGGGATATTTCAAGTGGTACACTTAAACAGGTATTGACTTCAAAACCAAATGAACAACCAAACCTAAATCACTCTCTTAGCCCCAAATTTGTCACTAAACTAAAAATTGTTATATAGCTAATAAAGGCAATCCTACAGATTGAGGATGCATATGGAACTACTACTGTGACTAAAGATAGATATATTATTTTATTTTAAATAGTTTGGGTGATCATAGGCTACTTAGATCAGTGCCTATCCATTGGGTTGCAGAGTTTCATATTTATCAGGTGAAAACAACTTCAAGAAAATATATGGCTGCCAATTTGAATACTCAAATGCAATACAACCAATATCAAATTGTGAGAATGCTTAATAATCCAAAACCATATAGCAATCCTCCATTTGTAATACTAAAATGACCATCTATTGAACATGGATTAAGAATTATCACATTCATTTAAATCAGATTTTACAATCATACTACTAAATGTAGCAAGAGAAATCCTAACTCTGATTAAGATTTCCTGAAAGAACACTTACAACAATGGAGAAAAACATGGATTTAATATAAAAATTACAATGTCTTAACATGTATTTATGCTAATTTCCTCCTTGAAGAAAAAAAACTAAAAATTGCTCTTCCAATAACTACCTAGATAGATCTCTATAGTTGCTGAGATGAACTGTCCAAATTGACAAACCCATAATGCATCAAAAACATATGCATATATAGAAATACAACTCACCACACTACCCCAAGCACTACACCCAGTCAATAAGTATACCAATGCTTCATTAAAACTAGCCCATGGCCTTGTTAGGAAATCTATAAGATTGAAAGCATGTCCATTCCCTGATGAGCCTAAAAATTCACAAAAAGAGATTGCCCACACTCTTTGGTTCCCTAGAGAATTAAAGAGGGAATGTTGAATTTATGTTTCAATACCTAGAAATCCATTTTTTCCTCCATTTGTGTATAGGAGCATTGAATATTTTCACTATTTAACCACATGCATAATCTTGGCCTGCAAAACATTAATGCTAGGTGCAAATTTGCCTACCCAATCCTACAATCATGGTGCAAATTCAGGAAATTGCCCTTTTAAAGCTTTTACAATGCTTTAAATGTGTTGTCCAATTTTCCTTTTTCAGACCCTCTTTGAGTCTTGCTATTCTAGAAGAATTCAAAATTATGTCTAATTATCTTCAATTTTACCTTTATCGAGACATTTAAACTCTAATTCTATCTTTCTACACAATGGGCATCTTCTTTTTTACCTTTTGTCGACAAAACTAGTCGACAAAAAGTTTAGTCGGTGAACTGTCAAGTTTGTGAACTCATCCTCCCTCTAACAAAGGCTACTTTGCTTCATTTTCCCTTCTTTTATTTGCTTTGTCAGCAAATGTTTACTTTTTTCAACTAGAGAAATTGTCTTTCTTCCTTCTTTGCCTTGTCTTTCCTTTATCAACCTTATTTGCCTTATCGGCAAATCTCCTTTGCCACAAACCTATTTTCTCACTGCCTCCTTACCTACTTAGCCAATCTCTCTTCTATCGGTGAAATGTTATGGGGGTGAACTTCCTTTCTTTATCCCTTTTTCCTTTATCAGAAAATTTTCCCTTTCGTGAACCTCTTTTATTGCCGCTTCTTACTTGTCCTTTTCTCTCTACCTTTATCTCCCTCTATCGCAATTTTCTCCTATGGTGAACTTGGCTATCAGGGAACTTATCAATTCACAAACCTCTTTCGCCAATGAAGAATTTTTCGCTTCTTTCTTTTCTTTTAAAAAACTTTTTCTTCTTGCGGTCCCCTTGTTGTCGACCAAGTTTCCGTTAGAAAAATCTATGATTGGCAAACCCTTAAGTTCATGAATTCAACCTTTTGCTGACAAATTCTTGCACTTCTCCTTCTCCTTTTATTCTTTCCTTTCCTTAGAAAGACCTTCCACTTGCCTTACAATATTTTTTGCATCCCTTTTTCCTTGGCTGATGTATCAAGGAAACTCCAAATTCATGAACTTAGTCAACGAAATTGACAATTCACAAACTAGCTGATTCATCGACAAAGGGACACAAACTTTAATTTTTCTCTATCTTTCAAACACTCTCTTTTCCTTCTCTCTTTTTTGCCAACTTATCGGCAAATTAGTGAAATTGCAATCCCACTAACCTGAAGGTTAGTTTGGGAAATTACCAATTCACAGACAAAGCACACAAATAAACAAATTTTCCAAGGAAGAAAACATAATGACAAAGGGGAGCCATACTTAGAAATTTTTGAATGAAACTCATAGAAAATACTTCTCAGATCAGATATAAATGATGGGTTCAAAATTCAAAAGAAAAAAGGTGGTATTTTCACTTAATTTGGGGTAAAATATGCATGTTCAAGAGCTAGTTTATAGGTCCCAACACTAAGGAAGTGTAATTTGGGCCCTGTGTTAAAAATCAAATTTTCATGTTGGTGTTGACCCTGTAGCATGCAGACATTGGAAATTCAAATTGGGGCCGATCCTTTATAATGATCACGTTGGAATTCAAAAATATTGCTGCCAACCTTGGAGAATGTTAATTTGACATTGGAGAATGTTTTTTTTGTGCTCAGCCGACATGGAATTCATTTTCTACAGAAAGATATATAAGAAAGATCAATTTGTGCATTTGAGTGTGTGTGTGTGTGTGAGCATTGAATTGAAACATCTAAATGTGTCTACGAATTTAAGCAAGGAGCAAAATATCTGAAGATATATGTGAGTGTCTATGTCTGTGAAATACATGCAAACATCAAGCAAACAAGAAAATACAGATATGCAAAGTTAAAGTATGCGAATGGAATGAATTGAAGATCATGAGTTCACACAGTTGTGTAAGTATTGAATGTTCCTTGTTATTGTTTCTGTTTGCTGGGTTGGAGCTTTGTTTGTGTGGGGATTGAAGCCTCCAATAGGTTGGAGTGTGTCAAGCAAAGGTTGGAGCCTTATTCTTTAAGTGTTGTAGCACTTTAGGGAGTTGTTGCTTCCTTTGGGTTATAGCCCATAAAGCTGTCTATCAGGAAGTTACTGCTTCAACATTGGGTTGTAGCTTAGTTTGTTTTGAGAATGAAGTCTCTGGTAGGTTGAAGCCAATAGATTTGTAAAAAGGATTGCAATCCTTCTTAGGTTGAAATTCATGTGGGTTAGAGCCTACAAAATATTGTAATTCACTATTTCATTTTTGTGAGGCTGGATTTGGATAGTAGATCCAAGCAGCGTGCTCACCGTGGTTTTTCCCTTCTAGGGTTTCTACCTAAATACAGTGTTATGGACTTTTGTGTGGATGTGTGAATTTTCTTGTGCTTGCATAGTTCTTTCAAATTATGTTTGATGCAGTAGAGATCATGTCAGTGCAATAGAATTGTTTTAAAAAGTGGCATATACTGATTCACACCCCCTCTCAGTATATCTCTGTGTTTTAACAGTGGGCACCCATCCCTAGGAAGAAACACTTTATTTGATTTTAATACTTCTTATGTCTCCTTAGGTGCCTCATAAGTCAATTTATCAAATTAAATAGTGCTAAAGTTAAATCTTTAATTTAACTTTATTTAAATTAATTTCTTGGGACCATGGTAACTACCAAGATATCATCATCAAATACATTCACCAACATTTCCAAAATAGAAATACTGCCAACTGACCAAGTTGATGCCTCGCTTGTGGCTTACTAAAAATAGTAAATGTAGACAAAATGCTTGAATCCACCCCAAAAAAGGGCATTATGCATATCTCAATTAACGAAGCTCAATGCCACACCTGTCACCGTGAAATAAACTGGATTGAACGGTCACTAAGGGTTCCCTAACCCTAACTCATTAGCCCATGAGAACTTGCTAAATAGGCTAACAATCACCAAACTGAATGCTAGGGAGGGGACATTACAAAATATATTTGTATACATTTGTATATATCTCCAATGTACTATTTATAAGTACAACTAATGGATTTCTATTTTTATTGTTGACATCCACTTTGATTATGTTATTATTAGTAAGGTATTGTACCTTGTTTTTAAGACCCATATATGATTAAGTATAATGACCCTTATGTCAATGAAAATTGTAAAAGTCAATACATGTAGCTGTAAAATATTGGATGTAAACACTTGGGTCTCCTTTTCCATTGTACAATTCAATTGAAGAACCATGATTCACATAGTTAATAGGTATGAAATAACCTCATATGATAAGGGGTGTGATGCTAAGGGTTATATGTAATAGCATCCTTATTTTTATCATTAATTTCCTTCCTTAGATTTGTGAATTCTTGTACTAGTGCATCTAAGGTGGTTGTAGAGACAAGAAGTGTATTAGGAGTATTAAAAATATAGGAGGGATATTAGGACTATGATGTAAGAGGTAAGGATATAGCTATGGATGAATTGGGCACATTATGGTCATATTAGTCATGGGTAGTGTCAACACAACCACGATTAAAGATATCATTGTTGGTGAAATGGGAAGTCATATTAGGTTTAAGAAAACTAGCATCATAAGTAGCTTGTGGCATAATCAATCATATGGCAACAAATAATCAATCTCAAGTTTTAGAAAATTAGAAAAGCAAAAGTATATTATGTCTGAAAGGTAGTGTAAAATGTAAACCCAAATCCAACACAAAGATGGATTAAAGATAGAATATGTAGATATACACACTAAACCTTAGAATGAAGATGTATCAATAAAGTATAAAGATGAAAATATGATCAAATCTAGAAATAAGATGTAATTTTTTTTTAAATGTAGATCTAGAAACCTAATATTGATTACAAATAATGGGGGAAATTTGGTCATGTAAGAGTGGACAAGTTCACCAAAATGAAAAGGAAGATAAAATTTCTATGGGTGTAATATAGGATAATCTAATAAGAACCATACACATTAAGCATAAATTAATGTAGAATAAATAAATCAAAGTGATGTGTGATAATTGATAATTAAATACTATCCTAGGAAAGTAAATACAAAGAGGATACTGGTACTTAGCTCTAGGTATGATGATGATGCATGTCTAGGAATTCTAGAAATAAAGAGATGATTAAACAAGAATGGAAAATTGAATAGCAAATACAAAGCATGAAAGTGTATGCAAAACCCAACCAATAACATTATCCAAATGAAACTATACATATAGGTGAGGAGGTTGAGTCAATTTAGGAGTCGAGTTCAGCACTCCAGTCACCAAGTGGAAAAGTATGTTGACATGTGTCTTTAGAGAGTTGTGTCAAACTCTCCAAGTCGACTCACAACCCACATAAGTAGGCTTACAACACATGTATTTTACCCATGTGAGGTAAAATAAGACAGGTAAAATATACACTAACACCCCCCCTTAAGTTTATCTTAGGTGGGTATAAGAAGAGATGGGCCTCGGCAGCTAGACCTAGTGAGGTACCCATGTACAAAGTAATCTCTCATGAAGTGGGGAAAGGTATAAATCCCTTTGGGGAAAAATTACCCTCCAAAAGAGAAAAGATGCATGAAAATTATACAAGTGAAGAAGTACTACTTCTTTCACTAAGTAAAATATATGTTTCCCCCCATAAGAGATAAAATGATAGAATGTCTATGAGACCCCCCATAATATGTGTCCTACTGCAGTGAGGTTGGATAGTCAACAAAGGATGCATATGTAGATCCAAGAACATCAAACAATGTTCCTACCCTTGGGAAGAAATGAAACCAACTGAAGATCTAGGATATCTCCCCATTCCAAATAGGAATATGCAGGAAAATGTATGTATGTTCCAAAATCATATTGAAGCTGATCCAAGGATGATGATGTCCATTTTGATGTCTTTGAAGAATGCTTAGGTGTCCTCATGTCAATGTCGAAGGATGCCATAATCAAATCAGATGCATGCCTAATAGATGAAGATGATGATAATCCAGAACCATGTGTAGACAGATGTAGAGCATGAATATCCGAAGAGGATAATGGAGATGCAACTTCATCAAAACTGTCATCAAAGAGAAGACTAATGTCTTCAATGTGTGCTTGCAAGTCAGCAATGTGGGACTCTACAAACATATAAGTAATGTTAGGTAGAAATTTGTCCTAATCAGCAATGCTAGGAATGTTGATATCCTGCTGCAAGAAAGTGTTGGAAGCTCTTGAAGGAGCGACTCTGAAATATGATAAAGCAATAAGAGGAGGTGGTAGAATATCTACCAATGCAAGAGGTGTAGAGAGAGGAGAAACAAGCAGCTATGTCTCTGTGTCATCAGTACATTCAAGACTTTCCCAATATGCAAGTTCCTCTTCAGTGTCATCGTCAAAGAATGGATCAACAACATTATCAAGGGAAAGAAGTATGTCTATAGTAGGATTATCTAGGAATGGAGGTTCATTGGGGTCTCCATGCATTTCCCATAGTTTGGTCCAAAGAGCTCTAGGGCAATCAATGTGTGATAGAGGAACCCACTAAGTGTGGTTCATAACACTTAAACCAATTAATTCTAAGACATAATTATTCTTATTTTCCCATATAATGTTTTTTTCCAATATGTACTGTGGCAATAGGTGAATCCATCGACAATGTGTCAAGATACCATTGTGTCAGGACTTGTAGTTTTTGTTTTCCAAAGTAGTCACAAATGGATGACTTGTTATCTCCATTAGTGACTTAAATTGTTTACCCCCTTTTGAACTTTATGTTAGTTCAATGATTACAAAATGCCTACATATAATCCCCCTAGAATAATACATGAAAGTGGTACTTTATAAGATTAGTGTGTGGCTAAACTCCTTTGCTTAATCTATCCCCTCTAAATGTGGCACTTTATAAAGTTAGTACTTTAGGTCTAAGTAGGTCGTTATAATTTGAGCCCTAATACTTAGCCTTTTTACAAAAAAATGTAATTTAACACTAACAATTTTAAAAGAATCTTAAAGCAATTTTTCCCCTAATATTGAATGACCCCCTATTTTGTTTTTTGTTATTTTATTATTATTATTATATTGCATGTGGTTTTTAGCATAACTAAAAAATACTTTGCAAAATAAAAACAAAAGACATTTTGGATGCCTAGAATTACAAAGCCTAATTAGGGCAGGGGCATATTAGGACAAAATGCCCAACAATATGGCAGAGAAATAAAAAAGGAGAAATAGCGGGAAAAAATGGCTATGGTGGCTAGGGAGACAGCAAGAGTAGCCAAGCTGAGGGCAGGGGTATTACAAATTGAGCCTCGGATGCCCTTAACACTCCTAGTTCACACTTGTAGGGGAGTATGGAGTGTCGAGTGACCAAATCCTTCCTCCGCAGGTCTCGCACTGAAAAAAATGAGGGTTTCTACCCTGCATCTTTGTCCTCCCTGCTTGGGATTCATCATGTCTAACCTTTGCAGATTGGCTTCCTCTCTGTAGAATAAGTCTACTCCAAGAAGACGACTTCCTTCACCCTGTGAATTGCCAAGACACAAAAAATTAACAATTTCTATGCAAAAATGAAATGATCAATATTATCACCTGTCACTAAGCTCAAACTTACCCTGATACCATATAGGAATTCCAGAAATAAAAAGATGATTAAACTAGAACAAAAAATTGAATAACAAATATAAAGCATGAAATGGTATGCAAAACCCAACCAATAACATTAGCCAAATGACGTTGTACATATATGTTCGTCTTCTGGACCTACACTAAACTAGTTATAAACCAATAAACCATTGAACATGGACATTATTTCAGACCTAGAAACTATTTGCAATTTGTGATCCACTATTAGCAATGGATAATTGTCATTTAAGGAAGACTGATTGAAATTATGGAAGTCAACACAGATACAAATCTCTTCATTTTTCTTCGTAATAGACACAACATTAGCTACCCATGTGGAATGATGAATAGGGTAAATAACTGTCTTTCAAAATTTTATCTATTTCATGGAATATGGTCCTAGCTATTTTTGGGTTGTATTGCCTTTGTTTTTTCTTAAAAGGCAATACATTTGGCTTAAGGGTAATGTGATGTATTTTCCTAGACATTTTTTTTAAATTATCACAGCACCAAGTGAATACATCTTTATACTTGATTAGGAGAGAAATTAGCCTGGCTCTTTCTTGGGGTGAACAACAGTTACATGTGCAAACGAACTTGGGATCTTCTTATGAGCTAATGTTTACTTTATCATACCCTAAGGAGCGAGTTGGCCCTTTTTCTATTTTGTCTATAATATGTTTGTCATTCTAGTCAAATAGATTCTCCAAAGAGACTAAGCCATTCGAAATCTTATTTCCTGTTACCTGTAAAACTTCATGGTCCTTAGAATCTGAAATAGTTTGTGCTAAGTATCCATCAAATGTTGATTCCTTATAGGCTAAATCACTACACTCAAAGTATAGGCTAACAAAACTTCTATCTTTTTTTAAATAAATAATAATTTTCCAATAACTATCAAGGACCTACCAATTTTTTGAGTTGTCTAGAACACTGGGACGGTATATTAGCTTGATTTTGTAAGAATCTTCTAAAATTAGGGTGTGGTATGAGCAAAGAGGAAGAAACAATGAGTTAATCTACTTTAGTATTTCAATCTCTAGGAATGGTTACAACTGAAAAAGTATTGAAATGCTTTATACTATCTTAGATTCTATTTTTGTAATGTTTCAGCATGTCATTTTCAACTTAGAATTGACTTCTTACTTGTTTAACAATTAATTCAATATCTGAAAAAACCTTTAACTTGTTTATTCCTACTTTTTGTGTAGCTTCTAAGCCTAGGAGTAATGCCTCATATTCATCTATATTGTTTGTGTTTTTGAACTGTAGCTTGTAGGCTATTGGGATTTTCCCCTGACCCAAATCAAGAACAACTTCCATCGAACTCCATAACCCAAAATTTAGAAAAAATATATGGGCATATAACCTTTGACTGCTTACTTTCTTCTTTTGAGATCAATGTATAAGTTTCAAGTCCAGTTCTTCATATAGAATTTATGACTTGGGATCTTCAAATTTGAGAACTATGTACCTAGCCTTAGGTTTTAGATTCAAGCACACTTTCCTGTCATTGACTAGAATCAATGCATAAGACCAGTCCATCTGTATTTCACTACCCAAATATTTATAGAAGCTCCTACTCAAAAGCATACCATAGCTGGCAAGAATGTCAACCATTAAGATGGTAAGCTTGAGTCTCTTTTGAGGGTAACTGGTGAGTCCAATATGAGTACCTTTGACTTGGTCAAAAAAAGAAACTTGTTTAGATTCCATACAAAAGAATTTACCTAATGGTTTGGTTAAAGACAAGCCCAATGCTGAGGCAATCTTGAAAGGCATAACATTACCAAAGGCTCCATAATCAATAATACAGTTACTTAATCTATGACCAACTATATACAACAATACATAACATAGATCAGTCTTCTCATTTATAAGAGCACATAAAGGAGATTCACTATCTAGATTCAATGAAGGAGGTTATCTATGGGATGGTTTGGTAGGTCAAAGGTGTTTAAAACATTAGGGGTGCTATTAGCATTTACAAAGGGAACATTTAGATCACCTTTAACATATTATACTAATCTCTCTAATTGTTTTGGATTTGATTTTATATACTCAACTTGAGATATTTGAATCTTAGTCCTCTTATAGTAATCTATAATGTTAAAAGAATCAAAGGAGCTAACAGTAATTTTAGAAAAAGGAGCACGTGACTAAGTACCTGGGTTAGCTTTAGTTGTATCTAGTAAGGTAGAAGATTGAGAAGCTAAAGTATTATTTCTTGTAAGAAGATATCTAAGCAATTTTTTAGAACTTTTATGTCAAGGAAGGTTGGCATCTTTCCTTTCAGGAGTAAGTTCATCTTCATTATCATGTTTCTATTGCTATCTCCAAGTGAAGACATTACAAGATTGGCTATTGATATCAATTAGCACATCTTCTTCATAGTCTAATTCACACTCAAATAAACTTATGGTAGAGTTAGCTTGGGTCTGAAAATTTTCTTCTTCAACTATTTCTCTTGAAGCATTCAATTGCATGTATCTCCTCAACTTAGGGCAGGAAGTGCCATCATGATCCATTGTTAAATTAAAGTCACACATGGCATTGACATGATGATTCCCTATAGGGTGGTGCAATTGCTAACCTTTGTGCCAAGGGAGATAGCTTTCTTGGTCTATTATTGTTTAGAATTTAAGGAATGTATTTCCTCCTCAAAATGTCTTGATATAAAAGTTGTTGAACTTGTGGTAATTGTTTCTTCAAGAATATTAGATCATTTGTCAATTTATGAATCATAGATTAGTTCATGAAGAGGATGCAAATGGGGATGAGTCTTTACCATTTTGTAATTACTTTCTCCACTTTCCTACAGTGAGTAAATCATCTTCTATTTCAATGGTCATTGTTTAAGTAGAAACAAGATCAACCACTCATACCCTTCTCAAATGAACACTTATATTAGGTGGTTGCCCATTTAAAAAGAAACATTTCTTCTTTTCACTTATAGACCTCTTTGTATCATCAATTTTATTTACAATCTTGCTGAATTTAGCAACAAACTCATGCATGGGCTCAGTATTTCCTTTTTGACTTGGGTGAGTTGTGCTAGGAGAGAATGTTTGTCTTTAGCACATGTGAAATTTTCCTCAAAATTCCTCTTAATATCATCCTAGATTGATATAGAACCATTTGTTAAATAAAAACTATTCAATTGTTGCATCAGTTAAAGATTCTACAAACAACCATACAACTCCATCTTCATATTGTACATCTAAAATTGCACATGCAACAAAAATTGCATTAATGTGTTCACTTGTTCTAAATTTTCCATCTCCTCTAAACTTATGCAAGTTCTTCCTTGACCCTTGAGGGAGATCATGAAGTTGAACCCCCAAATTGAGTGGACCATTAGTGGCACCCAAAGGAACTGGTGATTGATGAGCCTTTTTTGAAATATATACTTGCTGAAAGATGACAGTAAGAGGTAGAGTAGTACTGTGTAAGGTGGGAACTTGGAAAATGGATGAAGTATCAGTAGATTTCATAGGAGAAGAGGGTGTGCTTGTTGCCTTGGACTTCCTATGAATACTCAAAGGGTGTAGAGAGAAACTTGATTCTTCCATAAAGTCAAATTTAGGGCCTTTAATACCCTTCATACGATCTCCCCTAGTATACCTCTTGCTAGCTAATTTAAAAATATCACTATTGATTTATTTCGTCTGGCTATATTTGGTTTGGTCTATTTTGTCTTGGTATGGCTACAATCCTTCTTATTAAAACAATTTGTTGTCCTGCAAAGAAATTTATGTGAGCTTGTGTTCTTATATTTTGTCCAATATGTTCTTCATTGTTCAATACTTGGTCAACCTAATGATATTAGCAGTTAGATCTGTGGTGTATCCAAGTAAGGACTCTTAAACTAGTTATAATATACCCTTGTGCTATATCCATCCAATTGATATTGGTTTTGGAAAACTAGAAGGTTGTTTCTGTAGATCATCATGCATGCATAACCTAAAAGCTTTATGTTTGAGGATATTGATAGGGTTATATAATATTATAAAATTTGATCCCCAATAGAGTCATCAAAAATTAGTTTGTAAATAGATTTGTTATTATAAAATTCACTAAAATCAGCTTGACTCACCTAATGGACAATAACAAATACATAAAATTATTGGAGAAATCATTATTTAAATTAATGATTTTCCTCTACATTTGAAGGGAAAGCTTCCTCGCATGGTTGGGTTTTTTTTTTAATTTAGTGTACAAGAAATACAAAATAAGAAAAGAAACACTATAAATTAGATGAACATGAAGCAAATGATGAAACATAATTCTTTGAATTTGTAAAACACAATTAACAACTTGAGCTTTGGAGATTAAAAAGAATAAACTCAATAAAAGTTTTAAACAACCAACTTATGAATGGAAGTACTTATATTGAGATTTATTCTAGATTTAACAAGAAGTTTAATATTTTACACCTGCAATATATTCAAAGTATGAAGAAAAATTATAGGCTAAAAATATGAAAAACATGTAATCAATGGATAGTGATTGAGACACAAAGTTCTGCAATATTCTCTTTATTTCTTAAATCTTTTGGGCACAAAGTTTGTTTGAAAATTTTTATACAAAAAAATATGTGAGTGAAAAGTCCTTTCTTTACAAAGTAGCCTTGTATATAGAGGTTTTCCCTCATAACTAACTAATAACTAGTTTACAACTACTTGAAATTACATTACTTCTTTTAAAACAAAATAAACTTCATATATTTTTAAATTACACAAATAAAGTTCACCTTTTAAGTCATAAAAATGACTTAAGTTATAACTTTGAAAAAGTAACAAGGAATTAGAAAGTAAAGAAGGAAGGATTTCAACTTTGTTGAGCAAAAGATCCACCTAAATTTTGATCTCTTGGAGAACCTCGATGCTAATGGTCGAAGCTACTTCAAAGAAGACATAGCTTTATAGAGTCTGAAGAGTCTGAGTTGTTTAATCATTAGGGTTATGAACTCACTTCTTGGTATAACAATGTTAATTAAATGAAATTTCCATGTTAAATATTTAGTGACCTTTAATTTTATTAAAAGAATTAGGTAACTTTCTGAAGTATCTAGCAAGCAAACAAGAAATGTCACTTAACTTCATAGATTCTAGACTCAAAACCTCTTTATTAAATAATTCATACATGATCATGTTCTAGAAGGTTTTCCTAATAGAATGTACATCTATAAGCTTAATTTCATCATCTTTTAGAATTTTAGATTCAATATCCATGAAATCAACTTGTATCTCAAACTTTATTTGATTACAAGTTTTGATTAATCTTTTGAATTCCATTATCATTTGTTTAAAAATGGGCAACTTCTATTCAATACTCTTGAACCATTGAAGTGGTTAATTTTCATCAATACAATCAAAAACCTCTTCTGAGACAAGAATATTTGAATCAATCTTTGTAATTTCTTAAAGGTCGCAGATCACATTCTATCATATTGCTTATTCTTTCTTGGTCACTTGGACCTCTGCATCTATTTCTTTCTCCTTTTTCTCAATTTTCTCATACATATTCCTAGCATCTATAAATTTTAACTCTAGAGTTAATTGCTCAAACAATGATTCAACTATCCTACCATATGCTTGATATTTGCTAATCTTTTCAATAGTTTCTTTATTCACATCACCTATGAAGGTGCTAGAAGAGCCAGATTGAATAAAATTTGATGATTGTATTGTGAATATCACTCTCATGAGTGGACAAGACAAGATCTACTTGAAAAATATTAAAATTGGCCTCCATCATATCTTCTTAATTCTTATCTATGATGAGCTTAGTAATTTCTACATATTGGATTCTTGTGGGAGAGTCAACCATTAAACTTGAAGTTGTCGTAGCATTCTTGGGCTATGGAGAGATTTGTAGCATTTTTGTTATAGCATCAAATCATGGTGCAATTAATTGTGTAGTTTTTAAATTTTCTTCCAAATCAATTGTTGCAACCAAGGTGAGAGGGAATTAGGAGAAACTACTTGAGAACCAAAAGGAGGGAGATAAATAATAGGAGGATGTGGTGGTGATGTGGCAAGAGAACTAGGAGGAGATGGGAGTGAAGTAAAAGAGGGAATGGGTTATTGTGAATCATGAATTAGGGAAGTAGAAACTAGAACATGTTGTGTGGTTACACAACACACCCCATTTTGCCTTAGCAAAATAGGAACCCAACTTTTTTGGGCTTGTTTCCTTACTTTTTCTGCTTTGGGCAATTTGGTAAAAGTCAACTACTAGATCCTGTGCTAGGATATCACCCTAGGTATGCATGATCCACATAAAGGAAGGCTACATTTCCAAGTCATATTTTGTTGCCACAAACCTCATCAAGTGAAAGAGTGCAAAATTCTAAGTAGGTTTGCCTTTTGTATCACCTTGAAATTCGTCAAAATAAGCAAGTTATGTCCTGTCAAAGTTTGGTCAAACAAGTCCTTAGCGTCATATTTCTCAATATCCTTGATATTCACCAATATCACCCCAACATACACCTTAACATAGAAAAGCTGATATCCGCATATTTGTTAATATGCATCCGTCAAGTTTAAATCCACGAGAACACTTACCCATCAAAACCCCGCACATTTTGCTAAAGGGGTGATATTAAGTAATATCCCTGATCTTACGAATATGACCATGACGTCATCCTTTGAGGGTCATATTATTTAATATCCCTGATATTTGTTAACATGTGGGATAAACTTAGAAATAACGTAAACACTTGACATCCGGATAACTATTAACATCTGTCATATTAGCTAAGATGACTAATCTTCACGAATATGACGATGACATCACCAATATGCCGGACATCCAGAGGGTCATCTTATTCCCAATATCTGTCATATTAACAAACATGAATGATCTTTGTTAATATGATGATGACGTCATCTCGACCCGATACAATGAAGAACCGACATGATGATGATGTCATCACCTTCTGGGGTGATATTTCTTAATATCCCTGACTTTGCGAAATATTGAGTAAGTCCCAATATCCGTCACATTAGCTAAGATCCCTTATCTTCACTAATATGACCCTGACGTCACATGCATTTTGATTCGATATATTAATGAAGGATGTTGACGTCACCCTGATCTTTGGACCCGAGAGTCATATTTTCTTAATATCACCCATATCCACCTTTTAGAGGTAGAACATGTAGAACTTGTGAACCAATGGGTTGATGCCATGTGGCACACTGATTCATTATAACATCACCCTATATTATCCTGATTGTTAAACTAGGGTATGATGACCCGATTTCGGTCATCGATCAACAAAAGTCAAATATGATGATGATGTCATCATTTCTTAGGGTCATATTCGCCAACATGATGGATATTCCTGAATGTGACTTTCCCGCATTAAATGCTACGTTAATGGTGGTTGAATCTTTCAAAATTTCAAATAATAGTGCGCCACCTGTTAACATCTCCAATCTTCATATGTTGATCAACTGATACTGATAGAAGAACATTAATTACGCCCTAATCCGATCACCCTTTCAATTAAAAAACACAGATTAATGCTCATTTCAAATTTACAAAGTGTTAAAGCAAAATTACAAAGCTACAGTGTGATTAAGGTGACATCCCTGTAAATCGTGAAGCCAACAGAATGGAGTGCAGATTCGACGGAATGGTAACAACAAGGTCACGTGATCATCTAGATATCACCGTAATAGTAAAAGAGTACCAATTATCAGGTATGTTACGACAAAACCCTACTCTTGACGTTTATGGTAAATGCACAGGTAAAAAAATGGTTTTACCAGAGTATATGATATGATAATGATGCATGAAATTGAATAAGTATTGAAATATCATGATATCCTAGTATAGCTGAATTACATGAGCACATAGCACGTTAGGGTAAGAAATGCATTTTTTAATTGCAGGATCCAATGGCAGCCTAAAAGAATAGATTAGATACAGAGTTTCTTAAGCCTATGTGCGTACAGCCCAAAGGGGTTATATTCAGATATGGTCAAATCAATGATACGCATCCAGGATACACATATGTGGATGCATGGACAACAAAGTTGATAAAAGGGAGCGGGATGCCCTTGCTCACCAAGATTTACAACTAGGTATGTGGCATGTAGGGGGATTTCCCTATGCCATGGAGGCCACCAAACTCATAATGGAGTGCGCTCGAAACTATAACCCTAACACTAGAAAAGTAGAGAAGCATGACCGAATTTATGTTGATTTCTCAATTGAGAGCATCACTGCGGCCTTCAACTTTCCTAAAGGGCCAAAGGTGGGGTGGGTTAATCTAGAAATGTTACAAAAGTTCAACAACAATGAAAAGGAGTGTAGGAAATAATGTACTCATGGAGAGCAAATGACAACACCTACAAGTCTGTTGCAAAGTTACTGGTACACATGTATAAGTTTGATTTCACACCATAGTTTCAATACATGATGGTCACGCTCTGCAGAATGATAGGGAAACCCAATGCAGGGGCATTTGAGAACTTGATGTATGGTCTAATCAGAATGGTGGCATATACTGATGGCAAACCCCTATGGGCTAAAATAATAAGTGATAACCTAGATGAGGGAATGAGAAATCTAGGTGGAAAGAATAATGCATTCCATATGACCTCCTATGTTGTATATGCATGTGCACTCAGAGGCACATTTGATGGATTACAGACAGTGGGTAGGTTTGGAAATAACCTTAGTGTTGTGAACATTTCAGACCATTACCCACAACTGAGACAAAGAGATTCTCTCCAGCAATATAGGAGAGTAAATGATTCATTTTCTATGCACTTGGTTAGAACCATGGAAGAAGATAGGGCCAAGAGATTGAGCATAGAAGCTCAGGTCGTTATATACAAGCATGGATCTTGGTTTATCCAATTCTCCACATTCTCATATATTAGGATAGAAGGATTCACTGGGCAACCTTTCATGTTGCCGAGATACCCAACAGATAAGGTGATCCTGATGGAGATGGCTAGGAAGATTCTGGCTTCTTTTGAGGCTCATGTTGAAAAGGAAAGATACCAAGTACCTTATTAATTCCAGTCATGATTGGATGGTACATGTGCCTAGATAAGGAAAGCGCCAAAGAAGTAATTGAAGCATTGAAGTTAATGTCTTTCCAGCCCTTTTCCTTGTCTAGACAGTATGATCCCTATGGTAGAATGCAACAATTACTCAAGCAGCCAATGCATCAAATGCATCTTGAAGACTATTGGGCTAACTATGAAGATGAGATGGAAGTAAGAAGAAGAAAATATTAGAGGCTCACACTCAACCAAATCCGCACATTTGATTGCATCCCAGTGCCAACCCAGCTACACAAAGATGATGGAAACATTCTAATCAAAGACAGAATAAAATATAAGGGAAAAGGATACAGTATGCAATTTTCACTATTATAGATGTAAAGGACCATTAATTATAAGACCTATGAAAGATTAAAAGATATATTTAAAAGTCCTAAATTAATTCCTCTCCATGAACTCGTAGTTGAAAAAAACAATAGAGTTAAGTTTACAATTTAGTTTTTATATTCACCCAACTTCCCATCCCTTATTTCAAACCTTGAATCCCTTCCTTGTCTTACCCCTAATAGCTATTAAGATATATTAATAAAATTACACCATCTATGTCCTATATTTTTGGATATATTTATTTATTTATTCTAATATTATATACCCCACTATGAACTAATGTGCTAGCATATTACTTATCTAGTGACACCTTTAATTATAAACATCAAAAATATATTTCTTATTAATTTTTCGTCTCAGTTAATATCATTTACTTGTTTTGTATCATATGATTGTTATAATCACTATCTAAAAAATTCCATTAAAAATATTTCATCAACATTACAAATAAAAAATATTGACCTAAGCTCTTTTATTTCTTTTATAATTATATATTTTGTTATTTATATCAAATATCTTAATTCTATAATCTTATCTATATTGTCCATACTTTCTTAGGTTAATAAGATTGAACACAATTTTTTTTATCAAAATGTTAGTTTTTTTCTTCATTTTTACTCCTCTATCTTCATTTATGTATTCCTTGAACTTTAGTTATATTCTATGTATACTTATTTTCCTTGAACCCTATTTAGTGAATGAGTCATTATTGACTACATTTGATTAAAATGCATGTTTAAGAGAAAAAGTTTATCCTTGCTCACCAATTTACAATAATTCTATTAACTCACCAACTAATATTTCAATTGTAACCACAATAGAATCAAATATTAAAGTCAATCTCTTCGATTAAAATGCATGTTCAAGAGAAAAAGTTTATCCTTGCTCACCAATTTACAATAATTCTATTAACTCACCAACTAATATCTCAATTGTAACCACAATAGAATCAAATATTAAAGTCAATCTCTTCGATTAAAATGCATGCTCAAGAGAAAAAGTTTATCCTTGCTCACCAATTTACAAAAATTCTATTAACTCACCAACTAATATTTCAATTGTAACCGCAATAGAATCAAATATTAAAGTCAATCTCTTCGATTAAAATGCATGCTCAAGAGAAAAAGTTTATCCTTGCTCACCAATTTACAAAAATTCTATTAACTGACCAACTAATTTTTCAATTGTAACCGCAATACAATCAAATCTTAAAGTCAATCTCTTCAATTAAAATGCATGCTCAAGAGAAAAAGTTTATCCATGCTCGCCAATTTACAAAAATTCTATTAATTGACCAACTAATATTTCAATTGTAACCGCAATAGAATCAAATATTAAAGTCAATCTCTTCGATTAAAATGCATGCTCAAGAGAAAAAGTTTATCCTTGCTCGCCAATTTACAAAAATTCTATTAACTCACCAACTAATATTTCAATTGTAACCACAATAGAATCAAATATTAAAGTCAATATCTTCGATTAAAATGCATGCTCGAGAGAAGAAGTTTATCCTTGCTCGCCAATTTACAAAAATTCTATTAACTGACCAACTAATATTTCAATTGTAACCACAATAGAATCAAATATTAAAGTCAATCTCTTCGATTAAAATGCATGCTCGAGAGAAGAAGTTTATCCTTGCTCGCCAATTTACAAAAATTCTATTAACTGACCAACTAATATTTCAATTGTAACCACAATAGAATCAAATATTAAAGTCAATCTCTTCGATTAAAATGCATGCTCGAGAGAAAAAGTTTATCCTTGCTCGCCAATTTACAAAAATTCTATTAACTGACCAACTAATATTTCAATTGTAACCACAATAGAATCAAATATTAAAGTCAATCTCTTCGATTAAAATGCATGCTCGAGAGAAAAAGTTTATCCTTGCTTGCCAATTTACAAAAATTCTATTAACTGACCAACTAATATTTCAATTGTAACCAGAATAGAATCAAATATTAAAGTCAATCTCTTCGATTAAAATGCATGCTTGAGAGAAAAAGTTTATCCTTGCTTGCCAATTTATAAAAATTCTATTAACTGACCAACTAATATTTCAATTGTAACCACAATAGAATCAAAATTAAAGTCAATCTCTTCGATTAAAATGCATGCTCGAGAGAAAAAGTTTATCCTTGCTCGCCAATTTACAAAAATTCTATTAACTGACCAACTAATATTTCAATTGTAACCATAATAGAATCAAATATTAAAGTCAATCTCTTCGATTAAAATGCATGCTCGAGAGAAAAAGTTTATCCTTGCTCGCCAATTTACAATAATTCTATTAACTCACCAACTAATATTTCAATTGTAACCACAACAGAATCAAATATTAAAGTCAATCTCTTCGATTAAAATGCATGCTCAAGAGAAAAAGTTTATCCTTGCTCGCCAATTTACCATAATTCTATTAACTCACCAACTAATATTTCAATTGTAACCACAATAGAATCAAATATTAAAGTCAATCTCTTCGATTAAAATGCATGCTCAATTTATCCTTGCTCACCAATTTACGATAATTCTATTAACTCACCAATTAATATTTCAATTGTAACCACAATAGAATCAAATATTAATGATGAGTAAAAAGGATGAATATGTGTAAAAGGGAAGTAAACAATAATGGAAAAGAATGAGGCCTTAAGCCAAATCAAACATAAAAATGCCACTTATTCATATATTATTACATTTAAAACATTCCACCGAGGTGACTAAAAATGGCATGGGCATGCAAATTCAACCCTCACTATACAATAATGATGAGTAAAAAGGATGAATATATTAAAATATGTGTAAAAGGGAAGTAAACAAAAATGGGAAAGAATGAGGCCATAAGCCAAATCAAACATTAAAAACACCACTTATCCATATATTATTACATTTAAAACATTCCACAGAGGTGACAAAAATGGCATGGGCATGCAAATTTCACTGTCACTATTGTGAAAATATGTGTGAAAGGAAAGTAAACAAAAATGGAAAAGAATGAGGCCATAAGCCAAATCAAACATAAAAAATACCACTTATCCATTTATCATTTAACACATTCCAGAGAGGTGACAAAAATGACATGGGCATGCAAATTTCACCTTCACTATACAATAATGATGAGTAAATATGTGAAAATATGTGTAAAACTGAAATAAACAAAAATGGAAAAGAATGAGTCCATAAGCCAAATCAAACATAAAAAATACCATTTATCCATATATTATCACATTTAAAACATTCCACCGAGGTGACAAAAATGGCATGGGCATGCAAATTTCACCGTCACTACACATTTCAGGCTTGTCCATCCATGGGCATGCAAATTTCACCGTGACCATACATAATGTCCACCAAATCTACACCCAATGACATGTTTTGGTTTATGTGAATGTCCCGAGGGAAGTTTTAAAAAGTTTCAAAACTTCTTGAAAGTGGTTAAACAATTTTACAGAGATTAAATCTGGAGGTCAAAAATTTGCAAAGACTACAAGTGTACAAAAAAAATAATTATAATCTATAATACAGAAAAATTATCATCACTTCTTTGGGGGCGACCGGGTTTGGGAGACTGAAACCTCTACCTTTGAGCAGATGGCCAGAACCGTTTCCAAACTCTTAACGATCTCCGTCATGAAAAGCCATCGGACCCGAGTTTGGACTCTTCCGAGAAGCCACCCGTGGCGTGTGAGAGGTCCGGGAAGGAGAATCTTTCACGCTTGAGTCTTTCATGCAGTTCACCCTCCTATATTTCACGCGGCTGTAGCTATATTTTATCCTGCAATAACCTGAAACCATGGAAAAGTAACAAACTAACTGCCGAAACCGAAACCGAAACCAAAACAGAATGTGTGTTAACCCATCCAAAGATAGCAAACAAAAACACTAGATAGAATCCAATGATAGCAAATCGAAACACTAGACAGGTAAACCATAGCGTCCACTTGTTGATTGGGCTACTATAATGTTGTCTTGCCTGACTCCACACATTCTCAAATGGACCACAGCTTTCACTTATTACATTGGAGAGGTTATTGAACATTGTATATAATTCTTCGTCACTCCTTTTGGTGATAATAATTTCTGCTTTCCTAAGCAGAGCAACAGATTTACTGTTTGAGCAGATTACACATTTCAAGAAAAACATAAAATGACCAATTATGTTCTTTGACCCGGCTGCAATCCTGTACAATATCTGCATCTTTATTCACAACTGCAGACATAAAATCTGTCCAGTCATTTACAATATTTGTATGTGTATCCATACCTGTATCACCTATAGAGATATTAGAGGGCTGTAAGAAAGTCTCAATGCTTTTGCTTAACAGATGCAACAGATGGCATGGTTCTTTTTCAATATTTGCTTTCAGTTCCACTTTAAGGATTCTTGCTTCCATGGGCTTCAAATAGAAGGGAAGAATTGAAAACTAGGGGTGCATACACAGAATGTTAGCCAAACTAGAGATTGCATTTTCACGTGTGTGAAACTCTAGTTTGAGTGTCTTCAACAGTACAAATAAAGGAATCTGGTTCTCCGCTATCTCCCTCTTAATAGTGTGATTTGAACGACAGTATAACAATCTGAAAAATTCTAGAATAAAACAAGCGTCCATAGCAAAATTCCAAGCGAGTATCTTTTTGGAGAAATTATCGATGCTTTCTTCATAGCAATTTCTAATTTGTTGGTCCAACTCCTGAATCGCTGCAACCAAACTGTCGATAGTGATACCTTTTAGCCTTTTAGCTGTAATGCATAATGCCTCACCTTTTCTTTCCCCTTTCCAGACGAGAACACCTTTCCAGACGAGATCATTCTCAATTTGTGATGATAAATTCCTAATCCAACTCTCTTAGGATCATATACTTCTCGGAGAGACCTTAAATCTTGAGGAACTCTACTTATGGAAGAACTTTTCCTACCAAAGTCTTGTACGGCTTCATCGAAAGTCTCTTCTGTATCCATATGATGTTGCTGAGCTGTGGAAGTGGAAGAATCTGCCAGCACCATCTAAACCGCTATGGAAGTGGAAGAATTTCCCATTTAATTAGAAAAAGAATGAAAGAAATCAATCAGTGAACTAACAATTTTCCAATGAAAAAAGACAGACCAATTGCTCAATTGAGAGAAACAAATCAAATGGGCAGGGGAAAAGAAAACGTCGAAGTGCTAAAATATCTAATTAGAAGGCCAATATTTATTCAAAGGAAGAATACTAAAAACGCATGGGATGAATCGTTGATCGTTTTTGGACGAAACCGGTTGCAAATTTAAGCATTTTTCAACGTCTACGAAGATATCCTTTTTTTTCAAGTCCCAAAAATTTTAAATCTTTCAAATTCTCCTAAGAAATCAAAATGACAAGCTTGTAGAAGTTGTAGAAATCAAAATGATAAGTTATAGGGGGTGTTAGTGTGAAAAGGGTCATTCTCTAATTAGTTATCTTCTTGAATCTTTTTTACAATTAGTTATTTAACTTAGAGAATTCATCTTTTTATGTTGGAGTCATAAGATTAAGGTACTTGTCATAATTTTATGTGTCATGGGTTCTTGCCTATATAAGCAAGGTTCTCAGTACTCAATTCAATTCATTAGTAATTTGTTTCTCTCTTTTGTGGAAGGTTATTTGGTTCCTATGAGCCCTTTTAGGGACTTTCACAATAAATTCAACACTAATGATGAAGTTATATATATAGTTTTGTATGACAGATATATGTTGTCAGAATTGTTCCAAACATAGGGTTGATGATCTCCTACAACAAAGAGCCCTTTTAGGGACTTTCACAATAAATCCAACACTTAGGATGAAATTATATATATAGTTTTGTATGATAGATATATGTTGTCAGAATTGTTCCAAACATAGGGTTGAAGATCTCTTACAACAAAGATTCATCTCTATTCTATTGTAAACTTTATATTGCTCTTGTAATCAATGTGCTATTATTGTTTGTTAGATTTTTTCCCATAAAAGAAATCTGAGGATAAATATTGCATTGTGTCATTATTATGTAAACCTTCTAACCTAGTTCCTCTCCTTAAATTGGCCATATTTCTTTCAAGGTTTTAGATATTTGATGTAAATCATAGTCAAATCAATCTCATTTCTTATGTCAAAATATGCATTTAGATTTTAATTATTTTATTTTTATTTTAGTTCCAAATATAAATATAAATATAGATTCAAGTCTTATATTTGCATCAATTACATTAATTAATATTTTAACTTAAATAATTTGAAAATTTAAGTATTTTATTTTTTTTCAATAATCAAATTCATCCTTAAGATGGTAAAATTGAAATAAATGAATAAATGTAAAATCAAAACATCTAATTCTTTGAGGCCAAGGCTAAGTTCTATACAATTTATACCTATTGCCATGCTTAAGACATCCATTTTACATGCTTTACATAGTATATTTTTCTACACGTGGTTATGTAAGAAAAGTCATGATTCAAACCCATGACCTATTTAAATTGTTAGCGCATGCAACAACCAATTATGTTACATGGGCAATGATGCTTCTAACTATAGTGACTCACATTTATTTGAAAATAAATGATATTTTGACTTTTTTTACCTATCATAAATAATATGGATACATGCATGATGACCATAAATATAAATATTGGTACGTGCTTACCTTTTCCCATTTCTTCCTAAGTTGTGAAAATAAAAAAGAAAATATATATGGATAATTATAAGAAACCTTAAAATTTTAATTGATATATTTATTAAAAAAATAAAAATACTTAATGTGAAAATACTGACTCAATTCCATTTACCTGCTTTATCAGAATAGACCGGCTTTGATATAGGACGATAGGTTGAAATCTGCATCGGAGTCTCTATGGCAGTGGTCAACAAGAGATCTGGATAAAGCTCTCTTATTCTGCTCCGAGCACTGCTTAAAGCTTTAGAGTTCACCTAAGTTTTTATAAACCTGCAACATAAAAATAAAAGCCTCATCATAGGTTCTATGTTTATTTCAATCATTTAACTAATTTAAATAACAGAAATAGTACAACATTGCACTGAAACCGTACATAAACAAGCTGGAAGTAATTGTTGTGACCTGAAAAACTTCTTAGACTGTAATTGACAGGGGCAGGTTATTGATCCTTTTAATATCACTTGAATGGCATTTCTGAATTTTTCCTTCTCTTGTGGGATCATGCACTCTAATCTTCTAATATGCTCAGCAAGATCTATCATATAACCTAAGAGTTCTAAACGGTGATTTCAATTTTCTGACATTTTATCTATTTTGAATAGCAAATATGCTATCATCGATAACCCTCCCACAATCCAATGTGTTTCTCCTAGTTGTTGAACCAATTCCATGGCAACTTTTGTCGCTTCATCCAAGTCTTCCTGTAAAGGAAAGAAAAGTAAACGGTGAATACTCCTTTCAAATGAAGAAGTACAAATAAAACAAGGGCTGCGCTGCAGTTCAAGTCCCTGCCAAATGTTGCTGGTCTGATGTAGATAAAATTTTCAAAGTGCAAACGGTTAAGCCTAATGCCCAACTGAGCAGTTCTAGCTTGCTTACAATTAAAATTCCTGGCTAAAAGACTGCTTGCGCCATGCTCAATGTGTGTAGTCACCATTCAAATCGGTGGGCTGGTTGTGCTTGTTTAGCAGAGGGTTCAATTATTTATTTGAGGGTGAATAGCAATGTTTATGGGAGAAATGTGTTCACTTGCCATTGGCAACAACTTAATGGTAAAATGAAGGATGTGGAACTCTTCTTGCAGGAATAATACAAAAATTAACATGCCAAAGAGCTCTGTAGCTACTCTTGTAAACCTATTGATGACTGTGCAGGCATTCAAATTTGCAAGAACACTAATCTAAGTGCTCTTTACAGAAAAGTATTTTGCTTATGTAAAATTTCAACAATTATCATACAAAACAATTATATGAAAGCTCATTACCTTAATATCATAGTTGACTTCCTATGGCAGAAATTGGCCCTGATTCCATTTATAACTGTTGACCAGTACTATGCTCAAATATGATTCCAACCGTACAACATAGGCCTCTGAATTTGGTTCATTATTGACAGAAACAATATGAAAACAACTAAAAACATATAAATCCTTCTTCTCACAACATTGATGTTGGTAACAAGCCATTTCAGTTTGAGACTATTCTCGTTGTTTACCATCCTCAATTAAACTTTTCCTTTGCAATGTTATTACTGCTCATAAGATCAGAGTAATAGGATAGTAAAGACAACGGCCTTCCATCAACTCAAAATTACTAACAGCTTGACAATATTATGACCAAACTTCTCTAAAAGGTTGCATACTGATCCAAGCAACCATCTTGCAATCAACATCCATGACAATATTATGAGATAATATACAATGACTAGCCACTAATTATCGAGAAGTACAGTCAATTTCAATAAAATAAAATAAGCGCATTATTTGAAGGCATAACTAAAGATAGACCGCCAAGCGAGGCAAGTAACTTGTAAAAGTGTTGATGCATTTGTACACCATATGTACCAAAATGACTTGAACATTGAGTACCGACAAATCCAAGAAAAGGAAGAATAGTAATAGAAATGACGGAACAAGGCAATAGCCTCCTAATAAATTTAAAATAAAACATTTCAGCTGTACATATTAGTTTATCAAATATGCTTTTGCAAATTCATGAGTCCAGTGAGACCAAATGAATGGCCTCAAAATTATGAACATGAATAAGAAAATGAGCTTCTAAACAAATAACTTTTAGCATCAGACCAAATGAATGGCCTCAAAATTATGAAATATGAATAAGAAAATGAGCTTCTAAACAAATAACTTTTAGCATTTGGGTTCTGTTTACAACATTGTGGCATTTGTGCAGAGCATTAGACCATAAACCATCATTCAAAAGTAAACCATTCGTCTATTAAACCATAAATGCATATAACAGGTGTTGCTGATCATTATGGACTGTGGAAGCCTCACGGCATTGATTTTCAACTATAATTGTTTTTAGATATCATGAAATTGGATCAACTGTGTGTGGTACTTAATAAGCCGAGTCATTCCTTGAATAATTTGTTCAAACTAAAGTAAACAAAACAAAAGAATTCAATCCCTTTCAAGCAAAGTCATTCCTTTCACTTTGTTCCATAACAAATAAGGAATTCAATGACTTGGCAGCAAAGAAGGTAGGCAATGCATTTTAATACAAATTAATTATTCCACATAGTAACTAAGTTTTTAAAAGAAAAAAACACACCTCGTTTTGAGCCAAAAAAGCGATCCCCATTTTCATTAATCTATTCTGAGTCACAAGTGTATCCTGACGAGCCAACCAAACCAAGCAGTGGTATTAGCTTTAAGCTCTCTAAATCAAATTCAATGGTCAAGTTTGATAATTATAGTCAACCTTAGTGGCTAATGCATATCTTGAATTTACCTAATATCTTCCGTCCTTGTGTGTCCTTAGTGGCTAATGCATATCTTGAATTTACCTTGTATCTTTCGTCCTTGTGTGTGTCCATCTGCTGACATCAGACTCCTAGCATCCCAAGATTTTTCATTGCTTTAACAAGTCAGTAAAGATTTACAATTCCTCACTCTCCAGCCACTTACCCTGCTCTCTTCTAAGTAGTCACAAACCCGTGAGCCTCAATTTACATTCAATTCCTTACCCATTGAAAACAGTTTTCAGCATGCCTAGATTAGAACTCCTTGTAATATTACAAGGAATACAAATTTGAAAGGCAGGTTCTAGGAATCTTAACTGATCAAGGGAATGATCACTAGCAAGTCTAGATGCATCATACAGGGCTTAATTCCTCCTTGATGACTTCAACAATCCTGAAGAAAAAAACATCAGAATCCTTTGGGACTACTTTGACAGAAGTCCCGTTTTGTAATGTCCTCTCAATATGACATCTGATGCTCATGAACCATTACAATTTAATATTGACACAAAGAAACAGATCACTTGAGATCAATAGACAATTGTGTTCACGGTGCAAAAAGATGGCAATGTGTAAAGCCAAGATTTTCTTTATTCCACAGTTTCTTCATTTTACTTCCCTTCCTGAAACATTTATAATCTCAGGTTTTATTTTGCCAATTCGCAAATTAGTTTCCTCTCAGCGGTATACCTTTATATTCCAACTTTTTCCTTTGTCCTAGTCTATAAAACTTTGGAAGAAATAGTCACATTTCAAAGATTAGAAATGCGTAAGACAAGAATCTAAAAGTGCCAAAAGTGTCTTTTATGTATGATTGTAAGAAACTCCCAGTTGTGGGGAAGCAACAAAGAGGTATTTTTTATAAGATTCACAAAAAATTGGAGATAAAAGTAGCTTTCATTACCACAGCAATGGGAAGAACTACAAAAAGACATTTTTTTATACTCATCTCATCCACAGAGCTTGTAATAGTACTAAAAATAGTAAGGTACCTGTTTTTGGATTTATTTTTAAATATGGGAAACAACCATAAAATTTAGGTAATAATTGATAAAGTCATGAAAACTAATTAAAAGCAGCATTTGAAATTTTAATCCCACAGGAAAATTTGAGTTGCACACCAAGAATAAGGTACACCAAAAGCAATCTTCTTGAGCTATGTATCACTATATGAACAGTCAAATTTGCAATCCATATGGTATTTCATGGCTACTAAATCAGACTTTTATATGATAGTTTACATAGGCATGAAAGGTCAATAAGCTCCAAACTGTCCTGTCCAATTTCTTACCAACAATGTGGCAAGGAAATATCACTACACAAATTCAGCCCACGATGCACAAATGTCAAGTTGTGTTTGCTGCTATGCTACTAATATCACTGATTTTTCTAAACCACTACATGTTCTACATAAAATTCCAAATTTAGGATGCCATGCCTTAAAATTTTGAAAATATCGGATAAACATTGTATCTCAGCTAAATTTTGGAGAACAAGAACTCCATGTCTTTGAATCCAATCAATGGGGTTTTTAACATTGACAAGGCCAGGGTGATTCTTCTTGGGGTTAGGTGTGAGATTATTAGTAAAGGACAATTTAACTAATTCTGCGGTTTATATCACAGATAACAGAGAATTTTTGAATTTAAGCACAATACTAATACAATAATTACTTCGTACAAAAACTGAGCACAATTCCTCAGGATGAGAGAATTTGCAGGATTGCCCTCAAGCATTTTCTGATAATACTCCTCAATATTCTCAGATCCCGCGCCATATCCCTCTCCCTCACCGCCTCCGCCGCTACCACCAAGAGAGGTCTCTTTGGGAGTTGAATTTCCATGCCCACCTCCGACATCCGTGAAAGGTTCTATGATATCAATTCCAAGCCCCCGAGCCATGAACATTGGCTTTGCTGACACCATGTCCTGTTCATTTTCAGATATTGCAAGGCCCTTCAAATTACTTTCCCTCATTCACTCGTTTCCAAAGCTAAATTCCTGCATACTTGATTCCAAAGAATCAGCATAATTTTCCAAGCTTTCATCTTGATTGCCTTCTTCGCCCTCTTTATAATACCAGGAAAGAGATGGAATGGATTTCAGCTAAGGCAACTCTTGTGGGCAGACAGCCTCCTAGGCCATGGCTTATTGAAAGAAATGAGATTGAAATCATCAAATAAGTCGCATTGCAAGAATGTATCAGCTGCTATTTTTGCTTGAACAGGGCAGCTTTTGCCGATCAGGCTCTCCAGGTTGCCATCCAATTGAACTCGCCTGACGTTGGACAAGGAATTCACCTCTTTTTCTTCGTCCACAGAGCAGGTGTCATAGCTAGAGTGCAAATGAGTGTGAGAATTGTACTGCGGAAACAAAACCGGTTTGCATTCTCAGTCAAAGTGATCTGCTTTCCCTACATTTTCCCTGTTGTTATCCGAATGAAGGATCAGGGATCCCAGAATTGGTGTTGAGCAAAATTGTTGTCGGAAATTCGAACTCTGCCCCAGAAAAAATACAGGATTTTGCTTACAATTCAAGCAATCTAAGGTTCGGAATGGAGCCTTTGGTTAAAACTGCACAACAGCATGGAAAATATCAGTATATTTTAGGCAAATGTTTAAAGCAAGACAAAATTCAGAGCCAAGAAGCAGATTTTAGCTGAGTGGCAAAGCTTTGGTTCAAACTGAAAAACAAAGCATGCATTACACGGAACACTGCAAAATTTGAACTAACCAGAACCAAGATTATGTCAAGCACACGAAATATTACACAGGATTGTTCCAGAGTCCAAATATTGAAGTTAATGAACAGAAATGGGTCACAAGAAGCAAATAGTAATAGGCTAGTCCAAATATTGAAGTTAAAGAAGCGAAATCAGGGTAAAAGAAGCAAACACTTACAGGTTACGAACAATTACTATATAAGGGAAGCAAATATTATTCAATAAATTAAACAAGGTGACTGAAAATAAGGAAATCTGAAATGCTAAAGAAAACAGAGTACTTCTGACTAGTAACACCAAACAAAGCATGCACCATATGAAGGCTGGAGAAAAAAATGTAAACAGGGCAACAGAATCCTAAACGAACAAATATTTGACCATGCAGCAGATAATTGCAGTAAACAAAGCGAAATACGCCTAACAGAAACCTGCTGCAAAAATTGTAGCAACTACGGGAAAGAATAGGCCACAAATTAAATAAATGAACTAATGAAAGTATAAATCAAGCCGAAGAATGCAAAAATATTATTGTGTGCAAATAGATGAATGCTACAAAAGGTTACCTAAAGATTTGGACATACTTCTGGAAGGCACAAAGTATTCTATGGTAGAATCAAAATCTATGAAAATCAACTCCTCAAAACAACACAGAGACAATGAACCCAGGAAAGCTTCAACTCAAGAAGGCAAGGATGTTAAAGATGATAAATTCCTGGCAGAAATTTCATTACAGGAATATTGCATTCATGGTTTAAGATAGGTTGCATATCACATTTCTCCAGTTCATTCTCGTAGAGAATTTGGTGGTAATTATTGAAAATGCAATAAATTCTCTTCAAACGCATGGTGAAACAAGGAAGCCATGGAATGCTAAGATGACAGAGAATGCAAAAAACTACCATGCCACACATAGATTGTAATGATGGCACTGACATGCTGGGTGATATGCCACCCAATGCTTGTCCTCCTGAAATCTGGAAGGGAAACCTCTTGTAAAGAAAGAGGGGAGCTTTCTCCATCTTTCTGTTGAAAATATGGTTGTTGTGGGTATGGAAGAACCCAACGATATTTCATCCCCTTCAATTAAAAGTCTAAGAGCACAGCCAACATTTTTAGGGAAAGTACATAAGCTACATGTGCTTCTGCAAATTCATACCTGTGTTCTACACTTATCAGTAGCCTCCAAAGAAAATAGATCAAACTGAACCAGAAAACCACTTTCCTCTTAAATGGCGTCGTTCTCTGTGCTGAAGGAGCTGGATGATGTGAACAGCCTGGAGAAGCAGGTAAACGAGGCTCTGCTAAAAACATCTTGGCCCTCTCCATGGCCTTGTACACCTGATTCTTCCCCATCCCCACCCTCCAATCACCAGCCCCCAATGCACTTCTCTGTGCCATCTTATGTGACTCCACGATGCAACATACAATGGGTTAAACAATTAGGGATACTTGAGTTTTTATTCTTTTACTTGTATTGCCCTGTGTGAGACCTAGAAAGCAGTGATGCATTTGGTTAAACAGATCTGAGGTAAGCTGTCCTCTTGCAGATGCTCGGACCTGGATATGGATCTGTATCTACCCATGTTCACCATCCACGCTTGCAGAGACCATTGCAAATATCAGATCTTCAGAAAAGGCATTTTTGCTGTTATTATTTCAATTGCCATGTTAGGCATGTATGCAAAATGTGGAAACATAGACAAGGCACGTGAGCTGCTTTGCAGACTGCCACGCAGCTGTTGCCAACAATAAAACATTAGAAATCAGTTAATCTGTTTGTCCTCTATTCGGTTGGATATGTTTTTTCAGAATTTAAACTAAATGAAAAATAGCTTGCCAATGGGGAAAAAAAGGGGCAACCAATCAAAATTTAACTTTTCTCTATTTTTCATGCACAGAAAATGGAGAGAAAAACAAAACTATAATGAATCAGTTTAATTTTTTTGTTTGCACGAAAACCGATTGAAAAAAATAAGACATGGGTGAAAACAACAGTTACCCTGCCTATGGCAGGGACTAACTAGCCTAATAGAGAATCTTAAAATTAGCTATTAGTTGTTGAAACATACGTTTCCTTTCACCACATCTTATCAGATAGAATTAAATATAGGAGGAAAAAGAGTGGAATAATAAAACAGAGCCATAGTAAAAGAACAGAGCAACAGTTGTAAGAAGAAGAAATTATAACAGAACTTTCTATGAAATAATGTATTTTCATTAATATAGCTTATTTTTATGTATTAATATAGCACATACACTTATATTTCCTATACACTTTACATTTCCTACATTAGTTAAGATAAAGCTTAAACAGCTAAATGATTTATTATTAGAGTTATCAAACCCCAAATAATAAACACGTGTTGACTGTTTAACTGTCCACTGTTTACATTTTAAGCATTAATTGCATTGTGTATTATTTTTATCCTCTTCTTGATGATGGATTAAGAAATGTGATCTCAAATGTCTAGACAAAAAAATTTACGCAATTTTTTCCAGAAAAAATTGTATTCATTAGATGGACTTGGAAATATCATGTCTTTAATTACAATGTATCAATTTCAACAGTTTCAACAGACTTACAGAGTTAATTTTCTCCAGCTGCTTATTCAAAAAATTTAGGAATTTGGAGCCGCTCTTTCTAAAGGTCGTCAACTTGCTTCCCTCTTCATCTATTCTCTGAGTTACTTGAGAAGATGTGCTGGCATTCTCAGGCTGGTTAGACTGCAAATGATAACAATAAACACAGGCTAAAGACTATTTTAATGTACGGAAAGTGAAAGGCGAGTTTCAATTGAATCTAGTAAATGGTGAGAGTTTATACTGACCTTTTTCGTTCGGAGGAGTTCCTTCATCCTACAGATTAAATCATCAATGTCGATTGGATCTTTGAAATCATTATTGAACGCTTTACACCCTTCCCACCTTTTCTAATACAATCTCCACTATTTTTGCCAAATGGTGTCCATAGTCACTGAAACAATTTTAGAACTTGTCATAAACCAGAAGCCCATGTGAATAAATGTACATTAACAAATTTTCAGATCATGTAAATACTTACTCTTTCTCCATGTTGATCACCACGCCAGAAATATCAGAGACTTTATTGAGGGCCTTTATCCAGCTGTCCACCTGTTCAATGGTATACCTGCCCTTGTTTCTATGTTCCTGAAAGGCTTCGGCATATGCTCCTTTGTCAACATAGCTAAGTTCCCAAGGTTGGATGTCATAGAAGATGGGGATAATCTTAGTAGAAGTAGGGTCATCATCAAGCATCCATAACAGCTCATTCAAACACCAAGGGGACTGCGCATATCTTTTGGAGAAAATAGCAACATGAACAGAGGCACTATGAATGGCAGATTGAAATACAGGGGTTAAGGGATCTCCCACATGCAATTCCCGTTCATCGAGAAACACCCTTAATCAATGCGTATCGAGAAACCGATAGATGAGGCTGGCAAGAGTTTTCTTGACATCAGATCCTCTGTGATTAATAAAAACATGGTAAGGTGGAAACACTTCTGGGGATACTTCAGTTGCAAGTGGAAATAATTCCTTCACCGGCTCCAGAATGTCAGAAGCAGTTATTTCTTCCTCATCCATGGCGTATTCAAAGATAATAATGTTAAGACAAGGCTCAGATAAGAGAATGGATCGGGCCTGCAACAATGCTGATCTAGGAAGAATCAAGGCTGCAGCAGGGAAAATTAGAAAAATGTCTAATGAAAATTCACAGGCAGAGCAGCAAAAGAGAAGCTAAACTTAAGGACTCAAATAGCTCTATTATATTCAAAGACCAATAAAACTGGACAAATAATTTACCAATTTTTTATTACGATTGAAAATAGATGATATTTAAATAAAGCAAACAACAACCAGTCAATAAATTTATTTAAATTTGCTAATTGAATTTAAGGGCGTTGGATTCTTTCATAAAGCCTGGCTTTGACGCGACATATAAGTGGAACAACAATTAAAATAAAGTGGGAGAATTGAGATGGCGGGAAGGGAGACTATAATCATTTTTTTTCTTTTTGGTCGATGTAGCTTTCGTGGAAATGTAATGTTCAAAAAAGCCAAAAGGTTGGCTTTTGAGGAAAATAAAGTGGGCATGTAAGCCATACTTCTAGAAAGTGGTTTGTACACACTTTTGTGGAAAGTTTCGTCTCTATTTTCGAGAAAGAATCTATTTTTAACAATTTAAGTGTGAATTGTATATTATTTTTATCCTCTTCTTGATGATGGATTACAGAATGTGATCTCAAATGTCTAGACAAAAAAACTTCACACAATTTTTTATTCATTAAATGGACTTGGAAATATCATGTCTTTAATTACAATGTCATCAATTTCAACAGTTTCAATAGACTTACAGAGCTAATTTTCTCCAGCTGCTCATTCAAAAAAATTAGGAATTTGGAGCCTCTCTTTCTAAAGGTCGTCAACATGCTTCCCTCTTCATCTATTTTCCGAGTTACTTAAGAAGATGTGCTGGCATTCTCAGGCTGGTTAGACTGCAAATGATAACAACAAACACAGGCTAAAGACTATTTTAATGTACGGAAAGTGAAAGGTGAGTTTCAATTGAATCTAGTAAATGGTGAGAGTTTATACCGACCTTTTTCATTCGGAGGAGTTCCTTCATCCTACGGATTAAATCATCAATGTCGATTGGATCTTTCTTTGAAGTCATTATAGAACTCCGGCGTCTCGACCTCATCATGCCCAACTGTTGGTACCCTTCCCACCTTTTCTAATACAATCTCCACTATTTGTGCCAAACGTTCTCCATAGTCACCGAAACAATTTTAGAACTTGTCATAAACTAGAAGCCCATGTGAATAAATGTACATTAACAAATTTTCAGATCATGTAAATACTTACTCTTCCTCCGTGTTGATCACCACGCCAGAAATACAAGAGACTTTATTGAGGGCCCTCATCCAGCTGTCCACCTGTTCAATGGTAACCCTGCCCTTGTTTCTATGTTCCTGAAAGGCTTCGGCATATGCTCCCTTCTCAACATCGCGATGTTCCCAAGGTTCGATGTCATAGAAGATGGGTATAATCTTACTAGAGTGAGAATCAAGCATCCATAACAGCTCATTCAAACACCAAGGGGACTGCGCATATGTTTTGGAGAAAATAGCAATCTGAACAGAGGCACTACAAATAGCAGATTTAATAGCAGGGATTAAGGAAACTCCCACATGCAATTCTTCTGTATCAAGCAACACCCGCAATCCATGCCCATAGAGACCGTGATAAATGAGGCTGGCAAAAGTTTTCTTGACATCAGGTCCTCTGTGATTAATAAAAACATGGTAAGGTGGAAACACTTCTGGGGATACTTCAGTTGCAGGTGGAAATAATTCATTCACCGGCTCCAGAATGTCGGAAGCAGTTATTTCTTCCTCATCCATGGCGTATTCAAAGATAATAATGTTAAGACAAGGCTCAGATAAGAGAACAGATCGGGCCTGCAACGATGCTGATCTAGGAAGAATAAAGGCTGCAACAGGGGAAATTAGAAAAATGTCTAATGAAAATTGACAGGCAGAGCAGCAAAAGAGAAGGATTCAAATAGCTCTATTATATTCAAAAGACCAACAAAAATAGGCCAAATAATTTACCAATTTTTATTACGAATGAAAATAGATGATATTTAAATAAAGCAAACAACAACCAGTCAATAAATTTATTTAAATTTGCTAATTGAATTTAAGGGCTTTGGATTCTTTTATACGGCCTGGCTTTGACGCGACATATAAGTGGAACAACAATAAAATAAAGTGGGAGAATTGAGATGGCGGGAAGGGAGATTACAATCATTTTCTTTTTCTTTTTGGTCGATGTATCTTTCGTGGAAATGTAATGTTCAAAAAAGCCAAAAGGTTGGCTTTTGAGGAAAATAAAGTGGGCATGTAAGCCATACTTCTAGAAAGTGGTTTGTACACACTTTTGTGGAAAGTTTTGTCTCTAATTAAAACCTTTTATTTTTTAAAAGCTTTGTTTGTATATTAAATTGGTTTTGTATTAAGTGATGGTAGTGAGAAGTTTTGTTTGTCTTATTAAATTGGTTTGTATTGAGTGATTTAATAGTGGGAAGTTTGTTTGTTAAATTGGTTTGTATTGAGTGATGATAATGGGAAGTTTCGTTTATCTTATTAAATTGGTTTGTATTGAGTGATTTAATAGAGGGAAGTTTGTTTGTCTTAAATTGGTTTGTATTGAGTGATTTAATAGAGGGAAGTTTGTTTGTCTTATTAAACCGGTTTCTACTTAGTGATTTGGTAGTGGGAAGTTTTGTTTGTCATATATATATATATATATATATATATATATATATATATATATATATATATATATATATAAAGTAAAGCATTATTTTCAAGAAAGAATCTATTTGTAACAATTTAAGTGTGAAATGTATAAAGAAAAATGTTTTATTTTAATTTATTTAAAATAAATAATTTAACAATAATAAAAAATTTGATGAATATGTGTCTTATATTATTTACATAAAACGAGTATCTTACATATACTTTAAAAAATAGGAGGGGTGGAAGAAGTTACATCCTAAGTTCCAAATGAAGTCTAGCCCGAACCACCAAAACAAAGTTGTTAAGTAACAAGAGCTATACCATTAAGAGGTGGAGTCAGGTCACGATCATCTAGTTTTTCCCCATACATCAACGAGGTCCAGGTTATCAAAAATAGGCTCCTAACTAGTAAACAGACCCTCTTCATTTTCTTCCTCTATAAGCAACTAAGTATCACAAACAAAAGAAATGGCCAAAGCAAGGTGAAGGAACTTGCCAAAATCTAACCATCTAGACGCCTAGGAGGGGTCGAAGAAGTTACATCCTAAGTTCCAAATGAAGTCTAGCCCGAACCGCCAAAACAAAGTTGTTAAGTAACAAGAGCTATACCATTAAGAGGTGGAGTCAGGTCACGATCACCTAGTTTTCCCCATACATCAACGAGGTCTAGGTTATCAAAAATAGGCTCCTAACTAGTAATCAGACCCTCTTCATTTTCTTCCTCTATAAGCAACTAAGTATCACAAACAAAAGAAATGGCCAAAGCAAGGAGAAGGAACTTGCCTAAATCTAACCATCTAGACGCCTAGGAGGGATCGAAGAAGATACATCCTAAGTTCCAAATGAAGTCTAGCCCGAACCGCCAAAACAAAGTTGTTATGTAACAAGAGCTATACCATTAAGAGGTGGAGTCGGGTCACGATCATCTAGTTTTCCCCATACATCAACGAGGTCTAAGTTATCAAAAATAGGCTCCCAACTAGTAATCAGACCCTCTTCATTTTCTTCGTCTATAAGCAATTAAGTATCACAAACAAAAGAAATGGCCAAAGCAAGGTGAAGGAACTTGCCAAAATCTGACCATCTAGAAGCCCCCCAATCATGAGGCTAAAGAAGAGGCTAAAAGTGCACATGAGGGTTGAGACCAGCCATGAGAAGATTGCTCCCCTACTCTTCTTGATGGGGGTTGGGAAGCACATTACCAATAATCATGAGCTTGCCAAGCAATTTGACTACATCCATGTCAGCATCCACAAGGTGAAGAATGACCCTTACTAGAGGTTAGAGTCAATAGAACTGTAGAAACCATACACAAGGCATTACCGTAGTGATCTAAAAGCACCTATACATGTACCACCTCAAGTGCAGCTTTGTTAGCTTGCATCTAATCTAAATGAGAACATTGGAACAAATCAGAACCTTACTAAAGAAGCAAGAAGTGGACATCAATAGGAACAACAAGTGGACATAAAAAAAATTATTTTTCCAAATGCTAAAAAGAATTTCGACCCTAAAAGCATGCCAAATCTGGTGAATTTAGAAAGAATTATGAGCCAATCTCCTAATAAAACCATATGCCATGTGAATGGCTCCATCCCAAAAGGCTTGAAAAAGTCATGAATCCAATTCCAAGCTTCCTCGGCTTTAGGACAAAACTAGAAAACTTGTTTGAGAGTCTCCTATTTTCCACAAAATGGACAATGAGGATAGACAAGTCTCAAATGAGTTAATTTGGTACTAATGGGAAGGCCCTTTTAAAGAATGCATCAAGCAAAATGAGTAAGCATTGGTTCAAAAATAGCCAACCGAGAAAACTATAGAAGTCATATGTGGTTCAATTTAGACACCATGTGAAGATGCAAAGAAATCCAAGCATAACCCTTATGGGGTCTATTGTTGCAAAATAGTGTGCCTGGGTACCATTTCTAATCTTTCCACTAAGGTTTTATACTTCTAACCCCAATTTTATGAAGCATATAAGGGAGACTAAATCAATAATTATCTAGTAAGTCTCTAATACTTGGTTGAAAAGTCTATATTTCAATTTGGCCTCAGACAAAGAAAGAAAAATATTAATAGTCTTCAAAAAAAGATCAAGCAAAGTCTCGATTCCCCTATTGTAGAATTTCAAAGCATGGACCCTTGATGCCTTAGCAAGTAGGGGGTCTTGACAATAAAGAATAAGAGACCACCAAATAGTGTTTTGATTAATAGGTAACTCCTTACATAAGTCATAGCCATCCCATATGAGTCATGGTTTGATGGCCTCTCAGGGTTTGCATATGCTTTTAATAACAAAAATGTCATGTATTTGAACATGTTCCTTTATAATAAAAATAGGATGAAGAGCGGGATCCTTCCAAGTGTGATCCATAAAACACTTTAGTAGAAATGCAATGTCTAGTCAACACCTTCCAAGATTCATTTCCTTCAAGGAGTATGATTATCCATTTAGCACATATAATGCTAATGGATCAAAATCAACCCTAGGCCTCCAAAATCATGAGGGAGGCAACATAACTCCCAAACCACACAACAGAATCCTCTTAGTATCAAAGGAGGCCCATAAAAATCCTAATGGATTTTTTTAGCCTTCAAGTAGGAAGCTTTGGAAGGACCCCGACAATAAGAATAATAGACATTCATAACAACTAAAATTTTGGAACACACCTAGAATTTTCCTACCAAAGAAAAGGCTTAATAATCCAATAGGTTAATTTATTGCAATAAAAGCTTGCTACAAGGCAGAAGGAGAGACCTAAAAGGAAAAAGGAATGCCAAGGAATTTGAAAATTTCCCCATGGTTAATTATTCATATCCCTATAATTTACACTCCTAATATCAAAAATTACTACCGTGATAAAATATTTATACTAGCATTAAAAAATACAAAACAAAACAAAACTACTAAAAATTCTATAAAAATATAAACCATCTTACAAGGATATAATTCTCTTTACTTCTCATTTTTCTCATCCAAATTCTATACGATAAATGTAAATGTCTTGGTACTCTAAAATCCTTACCAAATTTGATTCTACATGGTTCAAGAATACTTAATGAAAATAAATCCTCAACCAACAAGATTCCATAAAAACATGATATTAAAGGTATTTATATCATGCCTCTAGCAATTGCAATGTTATTAAGTACACTCAAGTTATGGAATAGCTTATTTTATTATGAACAATCTTTGATTAGTTACTTTTTTAATAAAATATATTTGATTTATTTATCAATAATAAACATAAATATAGATATTATAAATGTATTTCTAATTTATCATTAATTTAAAATAATTATTTGAGTTTATTTGTAAACAAAAATTCAAAGTCGTTATGTTTTTTTTATTTTTATGGCTTGATAGCTACCTTATTGATATTTTAATATATTTTATTCATATTTCTATAAAACAAATATTATAAATATTTACTAAGTATAAGGGATAAAATCTATACCCTACACTTCTACATCTTCATTTTAAGTTACTTTGTATATCTTATGTATGATTTGATCTATTTGGCACGAACACTAACTCTTACCCATAACCTTTTAGTGAAAATTTGGTCTAAAATGTTGATTTCAATGTCCCACTTTGGCCAAAAAGTGGGACACAGTATTGTGGGCTGACCCAACAACAAAGTTCTTTCAATCCCCAAGAGGTCCTTTCAATCAGCATACCAGAAAGCACATGGTAGCACACATTGATTAAGTGTAGGTATAAGAAAGCACATCGTGCAGAGAGAACATAGTTATTTAAGTTCTGGAATTTGCAAATGCTCAACATCAGGTTGGAAGGATTCAATACCAATCGTAAGTGTGCCAAAATTATGTGGAAGAGCAGCATGTTAGTGAATGCAGTGTTTTGAATTGTTTATAACTGTGAATCGAGTATATAAATTCTATTTCTTCAAAATCTAAAAAGTTTGATGTTATGTCCCTCTTTCCCAACGGAATATAAATTTACTTTTATTAATTAAAAATATTTTTAAACACTAAATTAATATAATAAATCTAATGCATAAAATAAAATAAATATAAAATATAAAATTCAATTTGGGCGCCAAAATTGGGTCCTTCGGGGATGATATATCTACAAGCTCATTGAAACGCTTATGATTATGAATTATGTGGCATTTTCATCTGATTTTTCTAGTTTGAGATTTGCACAAGGACGCAAACCCTTGTCACAAATCAATTGAGGTGAGGACGAAACCCTGAACCTCTTCCGAGCATTTCCATCTCAAGATTTGCACTTGAGCCTAACTAAGTCCATTGAATTCAATTGAAGGCGCCATTACAAAGGGACTAGCAATAAATCAAATCTAGTAGGCGCACAAAGCCATTCACACATAGCGAAACCAATTCAATTCAGGTGAAGGTGCCATTAAGGAAAGATCAATAGTGAACACCATTAGACAAAGCACAGGATCAGACGCGCAAGGGAATACTTTGGAGAAAGGTGAATTGACATAGATCTTATCAACTTCTACACTCATCAGGGGAATACTTTGGAGAAAGGCGACTTGATATAGATCTTATCAACTTCTACACTCGGAAGGAAGTAACGAGTTCTAATGGAAGGACCCCACTTTCCTTAGGCAGGGAGTTCAAGAAAGTCTTCTCAGAAGGGAGTTGGTTGGGCTCCTACTGACTAATCGGAATTCAACTAGTTCGTTCAACCGGAAGGTTACCTGGCCACCCAGTAGTCTACTCCCTCGGTCCTGTTGAACTACCTGCTCTCCATCCGGAATGAGATCCTTGTTCTCGTTCGACGAGCTTCCATCCAACGACTAGAGCTTTCCCATGGGTGGGTGGGGGGAGATATGGACCATCCATCCTTGTTTACTTGTTTATTCTAGCTGGCGTTTGGAGCTGGAGGATAAATCCGCGACCATACATGCATACACCATAACAAAGTTGAGGGATAATTGGCGAATCACACAGGCAAGCACACCATTTGTTGGGCAAATCTAATCGCTTCATTAAGATGCCTCCCTACACCCAGGCGTGACAGACCAATGATTTGAGTACTAAGCTGAAGAAATCAAGCTAAGTGAATATAGAAGGTTGCGGGAGGCAAGGCAAGGTCTTCCCTTCAATGTAGAACTGTTATTTCTTACATTCTGAGTCCTTGGACAGATCGACAAGCACCTGAAACTTGCAGGTCAATTTATATATGGATATATATTCAGAATATGTAAGTGAAATCATAGATGAAAATTGTTATTCTGGCCATATACATTGACTGCAGACCTAAACATCTGATGGTGGTGTTGTGACCTAATCACACATCGCCACATTGCAAATGGGGACCCCCCCTTTTTTTGAGCTCTGTTACTTTGCTAAGTCCAGGATGATGTCCTTTGCATGATGAAGTCAGTAGTGTTTGAGTCTTACAGTCCCCTAATGACCTAATCCTGATGTTTGAGACCCTGAAAACGACTAAGTCTGGTAGCCTGAAATCCTGAAATCCTGAAAAATTGGCTAAGTCTGAAATCTGGTGGATCCTCCAAATTCTATAATCTGCATGTTCAATCCGGTGGATCTGAGACCTATCTCAAACATCCTAAAAGGTATATTGAAAAATATTTAAAGTATAAGAAACTTATACTTAAATATATTTTTCAATATACCTTACCTTGGCGACTTACATTTCTCGGCGCAAAATTGCTCTAACAGGATTAGGCGCATTTACTCCACTTGCAAAAGCCCAGATGGCGCCTAAAGGTAGAAACCTAAAGTGGGCCTTGAGCAAGGAAAGGTTCAAATTGAGGCGCCTTGATTGGAATTGAAGTTGGGAGGCTTTAAACACTGGAAATCTAACAAAGGAGTGCTCCCAAAGTCTAGGCGCTAATAATGATTCACATGACCTTCAAAGTGTGCCTTGAGTTAGAAGGTAGTTTAACTTGTCCATTTTGAGCGCCCTGAGAAGATAGGATTTCAAGATTGTTTCTAAAGTGCATTTTCAAGACAAGGCGCATTTATTGCATTTAGGCGCCTTAAGGATAGAATTTATGCACCTTCAGCAAAAGAAGTTTCTATGAAGAGTTCAAATCATTTGAATAACTAGCATAAAGTTGCTAAGACCCTAGGCGCCCTTCTATCCCTCTGTGTACTCAAATGAACGCCTAGGAACTAGATAACTTTGATAAGTGATTTTGGCGCCTAGAACTAAAAGGCATTGTCATTGGCCACCTAGAGGAGATGACGAAATAACCTTATGAAAGTGCCTTTGAAAGAGAATGATGTGAGTAAACCTAGAATCTAAGTGCCTTGTAGTGTCCAAACAACCTTAAGTGGGCACCTAAAGTTCAAAGCGCTTTTTGCTCACCATAGCTACTTCTGATTGGCGCCAATGAAGCCTTGAAGAGAAGATGTTGACTCCTTCAAAATGCGCCTTTGGATGTATAAAATTAGAATGAACTCGTTGGGCGCCTAAGTATGCCAAAATCTACCTCATATTAGCGCCTTGAAGCCTAAGATCATCAAAATTGCGCCTTGGGGGAAGAAGCCTAGAGTCATCTATCTTAGGCGCCCATTTCAATTCATTTCACTTTATAAGAGCGCCTAAAAGTATAACGGTTTGAAAGAGTTATCTAGAGCTTCATGAGGTTAAGCGCATTTCAAGCATTGAAGATAACATTTTTGGCACCTAACAAGGTATGTTAAACTCAACAAGTGCCTCACATCAACTTGGAATCATGAGAATTGAAGTAAACATCTACATAAGGTAAGGCACCATTTCTTACTCAGAGCACCTCACTTTGGCGCCCAAATAACAAGTGCAAGATTACAGGCATGATAAGCACAATTTCTTGTTCTTTTTCATCTAAATTGGGGCTTAGGAGTTTGAAGGCATTGACAAGTAAGCATTCCTATTTTGGGCGCCTTTCACTTGGAAGTCCTTATGTTGATTAAGGCGCCTAGGTGAGGGAAGTCCTCCCAAAACATTCACTTGTTTGATAGCACAAAAAATGACAAGTATAAAGCTTAGATTCACAAGGTGCTATTTCATCTTCATATTAACCCAATAGGCGCCTTGAAGAAAATCACTCAAATCCATATTTAAGAGTTGGCACTTGAAAGATAGAAGTCCTCTAAGACATCCACTACTGTCTAAAGCATGAAAAACGCCAAGTATGAAGTTGTTAATCTTAGGCACCCTTTTGCTCCTCTACAAACTTATATTGGCGCCTAGAGAAATCATCATAAGTTTAACATTTTGAAATGAGCACCCTAAGAGGAAAACTATGTTTGAATCTATCCACATTGAAAGTATTGAGTTTGACAGCATCACAAGGGTATATACAAGTCATTAAATTCATGAAATTTTGAAGTAAGGGGTTACATTAAAGTTAGGCACCCTTTGCCTCCAAAATCACATCATTTTGACGCCTTGGGAGAAATTGTATTGAAAACACCTTTTGAATGAACCTCATAAGGGAGATTGACCTCTTTAAACTATTACAATTGTTTGAAATCATTCAAAGTGATGAATGTGGGACTAACTTATGTTAGGCATTCTTTGCTCCTTTTTTCACCTATATATGTGCCCAGGCTTGATGACAAGTTATTTGCATTTTCTTTCCTTTGTTATGAAGTGGTTGATTATTATCTTGTTTTGTAGGAGCATCAACAAACCTAAGGAGCAAAAGCTTGGGGTCACCTTCAGTTAAGGAGTGAAGCTAAGAAGTTGTCATTGCAAGAAGAAGCATCATCATCATTTACTCTTCAAGATCATCATCAAGTTGCATCATTGAGAGGAGTGTTGGTGAAGTCAAGGAGTCATCAAGAGCAACAAGGAGTCATCAAGAGCAAGTACCTGAGTAGCCTTCAAGTTGCAAAGGAAATACCACTCTAAAAGGTCATATCAAGTTCAACATTCATCATCAAGTTGTATCATGTTCAAAGACATTCATCATACTTCAAGCTTCAAGATTCATCAAGCTTTAAAGTCTCTTTGAGAGGTCATCTACATCAAGATATATCCAAAAGGGTGTTATCATTTACACTCTAAAGGGGCCACTTCAAAGATCATCGTGAAGGATTACTTCATCTTCAATAGCATCATGTCGAAGATACTTCATCTATTCAACTTCAAGTCCCATTGAAACTTCAAGTCCAAGAGAGTCTCCATCAAGATGTATCCAAAGAAGATCATCATGTATCCTGCAAGAAGAAGAAACATCACGAAGTTAATCAAGTGAAGCAACATGTACTCATCCAATTCACAATTCAAGAACAAGGCAAGATCTACAAGATGTATTACTAAACATACAAGTTCAAGCAATCACATCGAATACATCATTACAAGATGATACAATTTGGGAATAAGCTAAGGTGGCACTTATGTGGCAAGTACACATCATCATCCAATCATAATCAGCCACATCATATGACTACATACAGTGTACCAGTTAATAAAAGAAGCTAAAGGGACGCCTATGTGGAAGATGCTTTAAATGATTTCATCTTATCCTTATCACATTGGAAAACGTGCCTTCATTGCCTCTCTATGATGTACTAAAAATAGCAATTGTTATAACTACCTGTTGAGGTGACATGATCTGAGCCCTTGGCTACATGATCAATCTGAGCCATTCATTATAATCTGGACACTATATAAAGGCCTTGTTGCCTCATTTGTAAGATATAGTTTTGTAGGAATAGAATAGGAGAGACTCTCGAAATTCTCTGAGAGGACTTGAAGTTGTTGTAAATATTTCTCAAGATTAATGCAAAGACATTAGAGCATTGTTTGGTGTTAAGTGTTGTCTTGTGAAATAACATGGTTTCCTGTATCTTGATGAAATGGAGGGATGTTTCAAAATAGATTAGAAGTAGATTAGAGCTCTTTGTTGTAATGTATGTTTGTATTAGATATTGATCAACTCCTAGCTCATGCATTTAACATTCATTGCTGATGAAATGTTGTGTAAAGTTAGTCTGAGCTTCATTTGCTTAAGTTCAATTGTGAATGCTTGTTTGAGTTGCGCCGTTAAAAGGGTGCTTGTATGAGCCTTCATGATTTGAAAACCATTCACGTAACCTTAGGAGATTGCACCAACTTAATGTAGTTGTAGGCATCCTTGGCGAAGTGGAGTTAGGTTTATCAAAGAGTTTGTTTGTTCATACATCATCATTACCTCATTGACCTTAGATAATTTCTTTAAACCTTTATCTTTTTTACTTTTTTATCATTGAAATCTTGTACATATGTCATCCACACTAAAAGGAGGAGTTAGCTAAATGAAATAAGAATAAGTCAACATAAGTCCCTTTGTGATTATCAGTAAGATCACATGTAATCACTGAGTTAACCCATCATAAATCATAAATAAGGAACCTTGGAGTTATTTCACTGGATCACGTAGTTCAGCCTTTGAAGAGCTTTATTCAAGAGAGAGTGGGATACTCTAGTGTTTTACTCTATTGTTGACCTGTCTAGAAACAATCATCAACAGGTGGTAATTATTTGTGCAAAATATCAGTGTTGGACATATTCATTGCTTGCAGATTCAAATCTCTATTTGTTAGTTCATTAGTGCGAACTGTTAAATGCTGGTGGAATATATTGACTACAGATCTGAATATCTCTATGTTTTCCATTTAATAAATATCAGTGTTGACATATTCATTGCTTGCAGATTCAAATCTCTATTTGTTAGTTCATTAGTGCGAACTGTTAAATGCTGGTGGAATATATTGACTACAGATCTGAATATCTCTATGTTTTCCATTTAATTCTATATCTATGGTGATGGTCTGAGTTTGGGGGTATCAATCCAATTGTACAAGGATTGTGTAATACATTCAAGATTGAGAGAGATCTGAATTTTTAACTAAGCAATCAATTTTGTGCTAACTGACCATTATGAGTGCTAAAACAATACATTCAAGATTGACAGAGATCTGAATTTTTAACTAAGCAATTGATTTTGTGCTAACTGACCATTATGAGTGCTAAAACAATTTTGAAATAAGGATGGATGTGCTGTCAGCAGACTGAAACCAATAAATAAGTCTAACAGGGTGAAAATCTTACAAGGGATATTTCATTTGACTCGCAAGTTTTAATCAGTGTTTAATTCACTTTATCAAATGAATTAAAATTTACACGTTTATTAAAACAAGTAGTCATTTGGGCTTAGAAGATTGTTGAAAAATAATTAAACTCAAAGTTCTTCCTACCTTAATGGAAAAGAACCCCCACAAAACATTATCTGCAAACCTTAAATTGCATAAAGCTATTTAAAGACAAAGAACTAAACAAGAAACATTCAAACATGCTACCAATGAATCAAAAACTCATAATGCTACATAATATGTTTCACATCAAGACAACCAATAAATAGGAAAAGTTAAACCTTTAAAGCCTGAAGATGTTCGTGTGAGGAAATCTACTACTTAATATGGCTTTAGGGTCTAAACTCTAAACCAAATCTACTGCTGTCTCATTTTCTTGAATTTTCTGCTATGTTTTCTAGAAATTTCCCCATTTTAGTACTTCTCAATTTACTAAATAACATGTTTCAGTTTCTCATTTCAACATGATAGTTTCACAAACAAAAGCTCAAGACTAATCAATACCAAGGACTAATTGGCTAGATACTTTTATCAAGCTTGTTGCTCTTGCCACTTAAATTCTCCTTTTCCTGCTCTTTTTGTCTCAATTATTGGCACACAAATTTCACTAAAATTCCTAATGAACTTTTTATAAGAATCCATGAGAACTTTTTGCCTCTAAAATATTTTCAAATGTAGGTGAATCAACTATTGCTTTCACCTTTTCTGGATCCATCTTAAAACCATGTACTAAGATTTCAAATCTCAAACATAACAATTATTTCTTCACAGAACTACACTTCTTGACATTGATCAACAATTTCTCCTCTCAACCTTCTACAATACTAATCTCATATGTTCTAGGTGTTCTTCCTTATAGTCTTATTAAAAATATAAATGTACTCGATGCATTAGTCAACCTAAAAGTCATAACCAACCACTCATGCAATCCTTCTTTTGTCTTAAATATTGTCTTCCATTCATCTCCTCCTCTTATTCTAATCTAATAATAACTACTCTTCAAATCTATCTTGTTAAAGTACTTCACTCCAATCAATCAATACATCAAATCATTTATCCTTGGTAATGGGAATATATACTTAATTGTGATCATTTTTTATACATTCTCTATGCATCCCCTTTCTTCAGTGATAGTACTATTGGTACTGCACATGAACTCAAACTTTCTCTGATGAAACCTTTTTTCAATAATCCTTGCACTTGTCTATTCAACTCTTTATTTTCTTCTAGTGTCATTCTATGTGCAACAAAATTTGGCAAACTTGCTCTTAGAATGAAATCTATATAATGACTAATACTCTTCAATGGTGGTGATCCATTTGGCATATTATTTGATATTATGTTTCTGTATCCTGTCAATGTAGTGTAATTATTGCACTTCAATTGAAAAATTTTGTACTCTAAAATAAATATAGTTTTTGTGCTCAAAGTGGATATGTTTTTTTCAAGTGGGAGAAGCCTTGAGAGTATACGCCTACTATAAGCATGCTGATAAAAAAGGGTTATTACGAGGTTTGAAACCTTGTGGAGATGAACTTTGAAGACAACAGTATGCATTTTAGTCTAAGCACGAAGCTCATGAGAAGGAAGCCGACTTGAGAGGGAGATTAATGGATTTAAAAACATCATCACTCAGAGGTGCTTGGTGCAGCAATACGAATAAACTATAAGTAACAAGAACCTGCACATAGCGTTGATCAATTTCTTAATCTAACAATCTGAAAATGGTTTGATAGAATCTTATATCGTGTCAAGGAAATTTTTTGAGGGTCTTTCAACCATTTCAATCAGTAGTTCTCATAAGAGTCGAAATTGGATCATTCCAAGCAGCAAATTAAGGGATCTGTTACATCACCAAATACATTGGTTCTGAGCAAAGAACGACCTATGAGTCATTGAAGGAATACCAGCTAATGATTTCACTCAGTCAAGACACATCCTCCTTGCGGGTGAAGAAGAAAAGGCAAGGCCAGACCTGAATGCATCGTCAATAGTCAATATTCCTGGAGCAGATTGAATTCGTCATTTGTGTCTCCAACACCAAATATAACAAGGCAGCGAACATATCCAGTACCCAGTCGCACATCAAGCTACAAGATTGTATTACTTAACACCCAACATTTGCACAAGCAAATCCAGGTATTTGAGGTGCCATTGAAGTCATCCACTGTGGCTGAAACATCCATTCGACCTAGGCGCAAGTTGTAAGCCCTGAGCACTAATAAAGATGGGTATAGAGATCCAAGACGTAGACTGTGGCATGAACATCTTTCTTACCAGGTCTGAATATATTTAGAACACATTAATCTACGGGTTTCAGATCTGTAATTGTCTTGGTTTACTCTATTTTCTGAAATCACTGGTAAAGTTGAATCTATCCTTTCATGAGTTGTCAACCGGCACTGATCAAATGTTTCATAAACAAATTATGTAATCCAATTTATAATTGAAATGCTCAGACTTTATATGCTATTGTTTCAAATGCTCATATGAGTGAGTCTTCCAGTTAAGAACAGCTTTATAATTTAATTCCTGTAGTAGGACTCATACATTTATTCCAACAGTCAGTGATTTGCATCTGGTAGAGATTAGTAAAACATTGTGTGATTCAGAACCAGTGAGAGTTTGCCTAACTCTGAAACTGAGTGCTTATTGATAACATTTCTTACATCTGCACCTGAATTTACATGTTATCATCTTCAGTGGATCTCCATGACAGCAAATAGTGAATTAAAAATTAATAAATTGACTGTGTATACATCTATCAGCAGAAGAAATTACGAAGTCTAAACCCGGGATATTGCAGTGATATCAGAGCTTTGAACCTGCCAGCCTGCATGGTAAAGCAGGCATTTTGGATGCATTCCAGTCAAAGAGACTTGAAGGACTACCAAGGGAAGAGGACATGGGTCTTGTTCAAGAGTTATCGTACAAACTTGAGGCCCCCAAATTTTTTGACCAGTATCAAAGGTTGTCAGATGATATCAAAGCTTGTGTCCCCTTTGATGAGTACTTGTAGGCAGATCCGTTATCCCAATAAAAGAGGCCTATATGACTACATAAGGAGGTCGAGAAAGGAAGAAGAAGAGCAAATATTATGTGTTGAAGATGTGTCAATAATTGCAGATGATGCCCAAGGTAGCATTTTGGATGCATTCCAGTCAAAGAGACTTGAAGGACTACCAAGGGAAGAGGACATGGATCTTGTTCAAGAGTTATCGTACAGACTTGAGGCCCCCAAATTTTTTGACCAGTATCAAAGGTTGCCAGATGATATCAAACCTTGTGTCCCCTTTGATGAGTACTTCTAGGCGGATCCGTTATCCCGATAAAAGAGGCCTATATGACTACATAAGGAGGTCGGGAAAGGAAGAAGAAGCGCATATATTATGTGTTGAAGATGTGTCAATAATTGCAGATGATGCCCAAGGTACATCGACCCAATTTTCAGGTATGGAAGTAATTGAACCATGTAATAATGATTTGCCATGCATGGAAATGATTGGACCATGTGGTGATGATATACAAGATATTAGTCACGCTACGGTGAAGAATGATACCACTAAGATTGACCCTCATAAGAAAGAATTGCAAGTTTATCATGAAAACCCTAATGATATTGGAGAGATGAAGGTTATACCCTATAGATTGGGGCATAAGTATCCCTTTCTTCAAGTCAAGGACATTCACATGTAATTGTGTGGGACCTAAGAGACTATGTATTTGATGGAGCTACTCCCACTATTGGCTGTAGATTTTGAGTCCTTTATATGTGGGTAGAACAATGGCTAAGCTTGACCGTGAGCAAGCGCAAGGTATGCGGTGTTGTGATGTAATCACACATTGCCCCATTGCAAATGGGGACCCCCTCTTTTTTCTTGCTTTCTGTCCTTGTTTTCCTTTAGGTTTAGTTTTGCTCTAAGCTTGTAGGATTTTGATAGTGTTGTGTATCCAAGTCTCAACAATTTCTTGCCAAGAGGACTATATGCCTTCATTCTGATGCATGTCTGAGACCCTAAAAATGACTAAGTCTGATATCCTGAAAATCCTGAAAAAATGACTAAAGTCAGATATCCTGAAAATCCTGAAAAAATGACTAAGTCTAAAATCTGGTGGATCCTCAGAAATCTAGAATATGCATGCTAAATCCTATGGATCCAAGACCTATCTCAAACATCCTGGAAGTATATTGATAAATATTTAAAGTATAAGATATCTGACTTATACTTAAACATATTTTCAATATACTTCCATTCAAGAAATCCAAAATTTGACTAAGGCGAGAAATTCCTCACTCCATGTCCAAACCCGCCCAGACTGGGCGGCCTCACAAGGTCCTCTTGGACAATGTCTTCGCCATCAGGAGAGCTTGTCCAGACAACACCCTCAAACCCGCCCAGGGAAAGTTAGGATATTTTCACGAGTTTTGGCCGATTGAAGGGAGTTGGGAAGTGATGATGGAGTCTAAAACTAAGATTTTGATGAAAATTCCATGCCTCACCTCCAAACCTGCCCAGACTGGGCGGCCTTGGCATGAGGTCATGGACTCAGCCCCCTACACCTACATTTGTCCAGACAGAACCCTCAAATCCGCCCTAGGAGAAAATGGTTAAGTTTAGAAGGTTTTCAAACACAAGGCACTGAGAAATGATGAATTTCAAGCAAGGTTTGCAAATTGGAGGGAAGTTAAGTAGATTACAAGCAACATTCCATGCATCCTCTCCAAACCAAGCATTACTTAAACTACTCCTAACAAGGATGAATAAATCTGGTGGATCCTCCAAAATCTAGAATTTGCATGTTAAATCCTATGGATCCGAGACCCATCTCAAACATCCTGGAAGTATATTGATAAATATTTAAAGTATAAATATTTGACTTAAACATATTTTCAATATACTTCCATTCAGGACATTTCCAATATGGCGACAAGACTTGCATTCCAAGCACACCTAAACCCGCCCTTCTTGGGCGGCCTTGGCATGGGGTCTTGGATTCAAGGTTGTGATCACGCACTTTCTCCATACGCTGCCTCCAAATCCGCCTTAGGGAGAGAATTTTCAAAGTTTAGAAGAGATTTTGAGTGAGTTCAAGACAAAATCCAAGGGTGGTATCCCAACCCGCCCAGCTTGGGCGGCTTCACAGGGTGTTTATGGATGATGTCTCCACCAGGTAACACTCTCCAGACAACAGTCCCAAACCCGCCCAAGGAGAAAAGTGGCTAAGTTTATAAGGTTCTCTAGCATAAAGCATAAGAAGATGATGAAATTCCAATGGAAGCTTGAAGGTTTGAAAGAGTTGAATGAGTTTTAAGTTAAAATCCAAAGGTCACCTCTAAAGCCGCCCTACCTAGGCGGCCTCAAAAGGTCCATGTGGATTATATCACCTGCCACATGAAGCACTCCAAACACTGTCCCTAAAACCGCCCAAAGGTGAAGAATAACACAAATTGCAAAGTTAGTTTGATGAGTATGATCAAGATGACACCACAAGAATGAGATAGTCAAGTTGAAGGAGTAAGAAGTTTCTTAGTAACAAAAATCCAAGACCTACTCTCAAACCCGCCCTACCTGGGCGGCCTAGAGAGGTGAGCTTGGAGTTTTGGTGTCTAAGCATTGCAACTACTCCATCTTGATTCTCTAAACTCACCATGATGCCTCACATCCTAGAGAGAGTCATTCAAGAAGAGGGAAGCTTGAGAAATCACTAAGTCATGAAGATGGAGGGATGAACAATCAAGTGAGGTTGAAATCCCAGCACTACTTACAATCCTGCCCATGCTAGGCGGCCTTGAGCTCTATACTTGGACAACTCCATCTCCTACACATGACACTCTCCAGACACCACCCTCAAACCCACTCAAGGAGAAAACCTACCAAGTTTGCAATATTTTGAGTTGAAGTGCAAGGAGATCATGAAGATTTGATGAAATTTCATAAGTTTGAAGGTATTTCAAAGCAAAGTCCAAAGGTCACCTTCAATCCCACCCTTCCTAGGCGGTTTTCACCATGACAAGTGGACATCATCACCCAACATCCAAGATGTGTCTTTCAACTTCATAAGCATCTCAAGATTTCACTAAGTGTTGGAATTGATAGAAAAACCTTATCAAATGAAGGGAATGAATATCAAATGAGGTTAAAATCCACACCCTACCTTCCAAGCCACCCATGCTAGGCGGCCTTGAGCCCTTCATCTGGATGATGTCGCCTCTTTCACAACACCTTCTCCATGCATAACCTTCAAAACCGCCTTGCACACACCTTTCACCAACATGCATGTATCATCATATCACACACTCCATGCACTCCCTTCTAGTCCGCCCTTCTTCTCAAGATTGTCTACCTCGTGCAAGGAGTTTAAACCATCAAGGAAGCAAGTGAAGATGTCTTATGTTGTCAAAATCAAGTTAAAAAATCACTAAGTTATGAAAATTCTTACACCTCCTCCAATCCCGCCCATGCTAGGCAGCCTTGAGCACTTTGTCTGGACAATATCATGTCATTCACAAGACACACTCTGCCTATCACCTCTAAACCCGCCCTACTTGGGCGGCCTAGACCATGACCCTTGGAATTCACATCACACACTCCTCACTACCCCTCTAAACCCGCCTAGGCACTTAGGCATGGATTTCATGCGAAAGGGTATGTTTTATGCTTAAGATGAATGTAATTTGTTATTGAAAATCCTTTATATCAAGTCTTAATTTGATGTGTTTTTGTAGGTGATGGAGGATCCAAGGAGGTGAATGGCGAGAGCTCATACATGAGAAGTTTGGAAGGCGGAGGAAAGTTGCTCTAGTTTGTCATCATCACCACATGGAGGAGAACTCCTGCATCAATCTCAACTACTTTGAAGACTTCATAGACATCAACGCCACGCATGAGGAGTCATCATCCAGAGTTGTCTACTTCATGTACATCCGTCATATGCAAGTCTACTACAAGAAGTCACGCACAAGACATCTTCCACCTCAACACTCCATGAGTCAATGCAACTATCCAGAGGCATGATCCTGCAAGAACAACATCACAAGATGAGAGATGAGCATGATCATCAAAGCGATCCATGAGTTACATCAAAGACAACAAGAATAAAATATTCTAAGTAAAGTGAACATGAGGTGAACCAGACTAGTTCGTATGAAGATGCTGAAGTGGCACGTACACATATCAAGCCAATCGCATTCTGCCATGTCATTCATTCAAGAGGGCCCACCATAAAGATGCTCCAAAGATGCTTATCACATTGGGAAACATGCCTTCATTGCCTCTTTCATGTTCTGAAAAATAGCAAATTTTGTAACAAACTGCCTTGTTGTCTCAATCTCGGCCGTTGATTGCTAAATTAATCTGAGCCATTCATTGTAATTCTTGAGCTCTATATAAGGCTCACTACTCTCATTTGTAAGGGGACATTATTAGAATTAGAAGAAGATTATTAGGGGGGTCATTAGAGGAAGATCATTAGAGGGGAACAATAGGAGTAGAGTAGAGAGGGAACTCTTCGAAGTCAGGAAGAGAGACATGAGATTGTTGTAATCACACATTTCAAAAGTAATACAAGCTCATTGTTGTTGTTTTGCATGATGATCTTGTGGCTTTGAAATGTTAGCATGGTTTCAAGTTCTTGAATATAACGGAGATGTGTTTCCAAGAAGCTTAGATAGTAAGGTAGATAAAGTTCATTGATGTGATGTATATGCTAAAGATATTTGATGAACTCCTCCTTGGTTCATACTTTTGATGGTTTGTCGCTGGCAAGTCATTGTGCAAAGTTAGCCTGAACTACATTTGCTTAAGTTCGATTGTGCATGCTCGTTCAAACTACACCAATTGTGGGTGTTTGGATGGAGGTTTACAGTATGAAAATCATTGAGTTACATTTGGAGATTGCACCTACTTCGTGTAATTGTTGGTTCTCATGGTGAAGCAAAGTAAGGTTACACAAGGAATTTGTCTATTGTAGCATGTACATTATATTATTGTTCTTAGATTAGAATCCTCTCAACCCTTTCTCTTTTTTTCATTTTCTTATAATCAATTTGAAAAGTTCCATTTCATAAGGAGGAAGTAACTTGTTTGAATAGAGTGATGAATAAATCCTGTGTAAGTCCCTTTGTGTAAACAGCATTATCACATCATACCACTGAGGCTATTTGTTGCAAATCATGTATAAGGAACCTTGGAGCGTTCTTGTTTGATCACGTAGGTTAGCATTCGAGACGCTTTGTTCAAGAGAGGACAGAGCACTTGGTGTTTTATTCTAATGTTGTTGTTGTCAAGAAAACATCATCAACACGGTGATTTATATTTTGGGACTAACATGATGACACATCATCTTGATGCGATCTCACAGGGTTATAAGATGATTGATGAAGGTCTGCAACATGATACGGAGTTGCCCAAAATGGGCCACAAAATTTCCAACTCTTTTGCCTTTTTGGCAACTGCTAACATGAGGTTAGAAAACTCCATGATGATACACACCGACTACATTGAGGTTGGCCAGGACACATTTGAACTCCTTTGCTCCAAGATCGATGAGCTCATTGATGGGTTAGTTTGTAGTGGTGAGAAGGAGACTGTTGGTTTGCTCATGAAAAGTCTAGGAGGGGCCAACATGGACACTGAAGGACGACGGATGCCTTCACCAAGTTGTCACTTCACCACACTTGGGTAACAAATGGAGATAGTTACCTTGGAGTATTTGATGCTAGAAGATGGTAAGCAAGATAGAGGTTATTTTGATATTCAAGATTTTATAACTAAGCATGGTGTGGTGTTTTTGATCCAAGCTACATACAGGATGAGACATTCCATGATGGCCTCACTACTTCTTGCATCATGAAGTCATGTCTACTTACTATCGCATGGAAAGGACACAACATGCCAGGCTCAAAGCCTTGTGACCCATCTACACAAATTGAAGAACTTGTGGGAGCTACAACACTTGTGTCATCTGCTAAGAAAGGGCATGTATTAATGGATGAAAGTGCTGGCATTTCCACAACTGCATTTGGATCGTCTTCGAATTCTGCTCATGGCACTATTGCAGGTTATAAATTCTCCAAAAATCTTTGTTTGGATACATCTAATGTTACAAAATGACAATCATGATACTGTTATGGAAAGCATGCCAAGTGAAAAGTAGACAGTTCTTTCTAGAACAACCTGTAGAAAGTAACAACAATGAAAGTGATGGTGCTGATGGTGGAATGATTTTGCAAGCTAAATCTACTTCTAATGAAGCCCAATCTTCTGAGGCCGAATTACATTCTGAGAATACACTTCCTCCTGTAACTGGCTCTGTTATGGATTATAAGATCTCCAGGGGCATTGATTCCCTTAAAAAAAGTGCAGAGTTGGCTTCTGTAGATGGTGAGGGTGACAAGAGTGTGATTGTCGTCAGAGAGCTTGAAGTTAGGGGTTGTGATTCCATGCAGATTACTGAGGAGAATCCAGCACAAGGTAATAAAGCTGGAATTTCAGTTGATATATCACATATAAAAGCTGAAAGGGCATCTAACAGAGTTGGACTTGTTGGTTCTGCTGACAATATATTGTAGAAGATGCTTACACAACCAATAATTTAGAAACTAGTAGCCCGCACGGGTAACGGAGTTGGCTTGTGACTTGGGATGGCTCCTCAAGCTCATGGGTTCAACTCCCACCCGGACTTACAGGGAGGATAGGCTTGCGGGCTGTTGAGTCCTCCTCTAGGGACTAGTCTCGCCCCCCGCCCCCCCCCCTTCTCGCCTCGCTAGGTTGGGGGTCGCGGGGACACCCTGGGTTAACAAAAAATAAAAATAATAATAATTTAGAATAGCAATGCTAAGGTGAGAAATAATTGTGTGTCCAAGATGTGTTTTCAAACTCAGCAAATGAGGGGAATGAAAAAAATACAGCTCAAGACAGTAACACTGTAATTATAGTTGGTGATGTGTTATATAAAAAATCTGAAAGGGCATTCTAGCAAAGATGGTGTTGTTTTTGCAAAGAAAATACTTGTTAATGGTACAAACACTAACAACAGTGTAAGAACTCACAATGATGAGGCTAGTAGCAGTCCCATTTCTGAAATTGAGCTTTCCAACACTGTAAATGAGGTAAACAAAATTCCACTCAGAAATGCTAGATCATCCGCAGAGTCTGCTGATACTGGGTGTATAGCCAATAGGATCATAAATGGGTATGTGACCTCTAGCTTCTCAGTTGATGCCACAAATGTGGTTACTAAGAAATTGGCTAGTGATGTTAGAGTCGTTGCCAAGGATGTTCCATTGAGTCAAGCTGCACAAAAGGTTGGCATAAGGCATTCTGTTACCGATGAGAGTATGTTTGAAGGCAATCCGACTTATTTATCTAGCAAGAATGGAGATTCATCTGCTAATGCCAATCATAATAATACATTTACTAATGACGTCCATAATATCATTGGACAATCTAGTGAAGGTGCTGCTCCTATCGGAAATATTGAACCTCCTAATGCAAATCTTTTCACTAAAACACATGGCCTTGTTAATACTGATCCAGTCATGAACTCATTGGGTGCTAATATCGGTGAGATGTCCAGAGACAAGTTTCCTTTAATAGTGTCTGGCATCTTTACAGCTGCTATGACAGATGGAGGACTTGAGTCCCATTCAAAGCAAGATGTACTACAAACTTGTGCAGAATATAAGGTTGAAGAAGTTGTAAAACAAAATGCAGTACAAACTGGTGTAGAAGATTCTGGTGGAGAGGGAGTTGTGGGTCAGTAAGTTGGGAAAAGATTTGGAAAGAAGAATTACACAGATCAAGTAGTTGGATATGCATTTGAGGAGAATATTTTGGTTAGCCCGAAGTTGGGAGTTTTGAGTCACAAAAAAGGAGGTATTGAGGATTCTCAACAAATGCTCTTTCGGCAAAAGAGGTTCAGCATCTTGTTCGCAGCTTAAGTGCTTTGTGGCAGGAGGTGCGTCATCTTACGTCTGCACATGAGTTTACATATTATTACCTTCAGTGGATCTCCATGACAGAAAACAGTGAATTAAAGTTTACTAAACTAACTATGTATACATCTATCAGCAGAAGAAATTACAAAGTCTAAACCCGAGATATTACAAGATGAGCATGTATGGCATTGTGAATGGAAGAAGGAATAGAGTCTCCCCTTCTATCTCTTCATGGTCTAGAAATGCCCAGCACTGTCTAGCCTCAAGAAGGTCATACAGTCGTTTGGCAAGGGTGTCTTTGACATCAGGGCCTTGGCAACTGATGAATACATGATATAGTTTAGGAGATGGAATCAATCTTTCCTAAGGAGATGAGGAGGAAGCCATGAATGCAAGACTAGTTTTGCAAAATGCATGAAACTTTCTAAAGCAGAGTAGCCTGGATCTTTCTTAGAGGATGAATGTTATCCCAAAGCTTTACTACTTTCTGGGGCGAAGGGGTGGAGGAAGAATGCCATCTTATTTATGAAATCTATCTCTATTGTTCTTAGGGCAAAAAATGTCCCCTTCTTTGAGAAATTTATTTCAACGTTTAAAAGGAGTGAATGCATTCTTATTCCGCTATTTTCCACGTTGAGCAATAGGAATCTTTTATCCTTTTAGAATCGGATCAAGTTTTCTCGAAATCTTTCGACCTAAATCGAGTTATTCTAATTCGCTATTCTTTTTTTTTTTTTAGCTCGATGTAGACTTACAAAATGGTTATAGCTCGTTTATTTAATTTACATTAACCCTAGATTCTGCCCCTAATTGAATAAATTGATATTTCCTTCCTGGTCAAGCTCCATTATGAAACATATCTTTTTCAGGAGATAAATGTTGAGCTAAGAGCATCTTCGAGTCAAAATGGCGGATGTCATAATCCACAGAACTAATCATGTCGTTCAAGTCGCACGTTGCTTTCTACCACATCGTTTTAGACGAATTCTTATCATAAGATAGATCTTTGATCTGATACAAAATGGATATGTAATTATGAATAGTCATTAACTCAATTTCTACAATACATTTTTCTAATTACATACAATTAATTGTTCTAGTTAGCTAGGTATTCAACGATTCTTTAGCTGCGTACATTACTTCGACAGTAATGGTTTCAATGCCCTTTTGTCGTGCAAATTTTTCAGTATTTCTTTCTACCTTTTCTCTGGCAAAACGGGGGATTTTACTTAATTCTAGTCAACTTTCAGGATTCCAAATTAGGCTTACCTGGATCTTTCTTAGAGGATGAATGTTATCCCAAAGCTTTACCACTTTCTAGGGCGAAGGGGTGGAGGAAGAATGCCATCTTATTTATGAAATCTATCTCTATTGTTCTTAGCGCAAAAAATGTCCCCTTCTTTGAGAAATTTATTTCAACGTTTCAAAGGAGTGAATGCATCCTTATTTGAGAAATTTATCCACCTATTTTAAGGAATTTATTTCACTCCCAACTTAACAAAGTTTTTGGGAAGACACAATTTTAATATCGAAAATGCAAAGAATTGAGTTTTGTTTACTTGAGGAAACAAAGTGTGGGACTCCTAAAAATGAAAATGGAGTTATCTAACTCTCTGCCAACTAGACGAGATTGAGCTTGTAATTATGGCTTTTAATTACCGGTGAAGAATGGCCGCACAACAGATAATAAAATGGCCCTATTTCATTATCTGCCGTTGTGGGGTGCAAGGTCTTTGCAGCTTTCAAAATCTATGATAGGGAGCCACAAAACGGTAGACAAGGGCCACAACAGGGTGTTGTTTCCGTTGTACAACATTTTAAAAAATGCAGATTCTCCATCCACAACAATTGTTCATTGTTGCAGACGGATTGTAGGCTTTAAAAACGCACAATATGGAACTCAGGATGCAGGAAATTAAGAAACAATGATTAAGTGTGGCGACTAACCCTAAATTAGCCCAAAAGAGAATATATTTTATGAAACTTAAAAGCCAAAATAATTAAACTCTGCTTCACTTGGAAATTCAAAAACCACTTTCTGCGTCTAATATACTACGAAATTAAATTTATTTAATTTATAAGAAAATTTCAACAATTTCTTCTTCTTCTTAAATTTTGCTTACCAAGCTTTTCTTTCCAATTCCATCCATTCTATGAGAAAATTGAAGCAATTTTTAATCGAACATTGTGAAACACGTTTCCAACAGCTGCAAATTCAACCACACAAAAATGCTCCACATAAATACCACAGCTGTAACAACAAAAACTATTACATTCCTATCGATATAAAAAAAATCATGTTACCTGATAATTTCACCATTAGATGAAGCTGCTATGAAAAACAATGCCACCAAAATTCGTCCAGGGCAAAGAAAAGCAGATATTAAAACCCTAGCCCTGACCTTGGGCAAACATAAAAGTCAGTACAAATCATTGACAGCATGTAAAATCATTAAACAATAAATTGGGTATTGAAAAAAATTATAAACGATTTATTAAAACCATCCAAAACCTTAGGCATCATTTTTTCTTTCTAAAAATCCACACACCTTTTAATGCCGAAGTCTTCACCAGGAGGCAGGTGTATTGTATCCAAATCCACCTGCGAAAAAATGATGTTAGGGCTTTGCCGCTTGTACCAATCAAGCCCAAAACTTCTTTCATTCATGAATCATCTCTCTACAACTAGCACTTGCACCCTTTGGAGGTTCAAGGGATACGCCGATAAGAAATTTGAAGTAAGAATCAATATTTTAATAACACATAAATTAGAAATTATATGGGCAAGTTTAACCATTAAAAGTATAAACATTTTTTATAGCTTATTATCATAGCACAAGGACGAATACAATATTTATAGACATAATATTCTATGGTCTCTATCAATAATCAAGAATACTTATAGATGTTAACTATGTAAAAAATCACATCCCACTTCTAATGTCACCCATTCACAAAATAAGAATAGATGTGTATTTTTGATTGGTTGATGTAAATAGAGAATTAAATGTTGTTTATAAGTCACTGTGACTACTAAACACTTTTTAATATTTTATTTATATATTTAATCTATAAGGTAAATGATTATACATTATTTATAATTTTATTTGTGAACAGTTGGAAAGATTTTTAGTCCTTGAAGCTAAATTAAATGTTTTGTCAAAACCAAACCCTCAAAGTGGAAAACATTTGGAACATTGAGATTTGAAAAGGCATTATAGTGCTAGGAATTGTCTAACGGGGGAAAACTTTCTAAATTTGTTGGTTTTCCTATCGGCATATTCCTTGAACCTCCTAAGGGTGCAAATGCTAGGAAAATTGTGCAAATGCTAGGAAAATTGTCTCACACTGTATTTTTTAGAGTGGTCGGATACTCTAGGAAAACCGTTGAAAGTAAATAACTTAGGCGGATTCTTTTATTTTTTGTCCCCGCTCCCTTTCAGCTCACCTAAAATCTTGCATGACTAGGAAACACAACCTTCAACCATTATTTAGTTGACTAAAAACAATTCTCAGTCCAATGTAAACTATTTATAGTTGACAGGATTTGTGGATTACAAGAGATTTTCAAGTGGCAAGATTTCAAAGGTTGTATTTGTTACCTCACGAAAATCTTATTGTTCATAGATGCAGATCTAGGTCAAATCTTATTTTAGATTTGTAGAGGTGCATAACACTGCATTTCCACCGCCCAAATTTCCATTGCACATTTTGTGCTTTAAATACAAAGCAACACAAGCATCCCAAAGAATTGAGGCAGCAACAAAGCGTAAAATCGAAAGTGTAGTTGTATTTCTGAGCATTTCATTTGATGATTGCAATAGTCGGATCAACTATTCTGATGCTGCCTTATGCCTTTCGCAGTATGGGATGGGCGTTGGGGCTCTTTTCCCTCACCACCGCTGCAGCAGTCACTTTCTACAGCTATTTCCTCATGTCCAAAGTATTTGATAACTGTGATAAGTAAGGCCATGGACAGATTCACTTCAGAGAGCTCCTAAAATTGAGCTGGCCTTTTGTTTTGGTCATTATGGTCATTTTCTGCTAAATCGCTAGCCATGTGGAAACTGTTGTCTTTCAGTTAAAGAATGTTATGGCACTAAAATACCTTGCATACATCGATATGTGTTGTCTGTGCATTGAAATTTGGTCACAAAATTTGTAATTAAGAATATCTGTCACGCAACAAGGATCTAACAGAACTACTGGAGTAGGGAAAATTAAGATCTCCATTTTGTAAGTCTTTTTTTTTTTTGTTATGTTAAATATGGCAGAGAATATGCAAAATTCAAGTTGTGAAAAGACTTGCAATGCCATCTACCACGCTTTGCATTATGATATCCATGTTTTCCATTGTGAAGCTTGACCAAATTGGGGCCTCTGGAGTTATCAATTTACAATAAAATCAAAAGCTTTTGTCTTCCAAACAATTTTTGTATTTTATATTTATAAATATTCTGTGGTTTTGCTGAGTTATATGCAGTGTCTTAGATACATGTCCCCTACCCTATGTGGTTGTCCCAAATATTTGATATTTATAAACTAAAATGATATTGCAGCAAACATATTTTAGTTTTTGTGCTAAAAAAAACAAAGAATTGAAACCATTACTGCCTTTTTAAATGTTCTGGTGTATCATAGGGTTGGGAGCTGAAAAAGAAGATTTTTTTGGGTCATTCTTTTTATTTTTGGGAAAGAATAGAACTCTTTCCAGTTGACAATTCATTAACTTTAGAAGACTTGCCTATATCGCTGGCCTCAAATTTTATATTTGTGGCATTCAAAATTTACATCAAGAAAGAGAACAGAAATAGACAATAGATTGGGCATTTCCAAATTACATAATACCATTCAACAATGCCTGTTTACTAGAGAATCCATCTACTAGTAGGCATTTAATAATAACCTGAAATTGCAAAATCAATTTGTCTGAGTAGAAGGTCACGGCGGAGAAAATGTAATTGATTGGAATTTTTTGGACTGCTCTATGAACCTTTCTTCGCTTACAGTTCTTTTCTTTCCCAAGTGGGCAACCATTTCTCAAGTAAACTATGGAAGCAATCACACAAGAAGAACTCTAAAGCTCAGGGCATTTTGATTTTGCTCTTTGGCATTTACAGTTGTTAGTTGTTTGGTAAAATTTTAATATCTCTCCCAATCTCTTCATTATAATGGCAAAAAGAAACAAAACATAATGTTGAGACTCGGACTCGGCGAGAACTCAGTAAGCTGTTTTGTGAATCAAACTCAGACTCGGTGGACAAACTCAGCCAAAACTGGACAAAATTCATCAATTAAAAAATATATGAAAAAAAAAAAAAATGTTTTTATTATTTTTTTAAAAACGTCAAATTGATTTTCTGTTTTTTTCAGACTCAGCCAAGTCTACGAATTGAGGCTGTAGACCACGCAGCCTGATTAGGACTCAGATCCGTGAATCCTCCCTCACCAAGACCCGACCATTCTCAACACGCTGATTTATTCCAATATCTTTGGATTTCCGGAAGTATAAATAAAACTAAACTATAAGTGAAAAAATGGTAGGAGATATTCAGCAGCGGAGGATTTTAATGATCTCAAGTCTCTTCTACCCCAATTTTAGCTGAATGAAAATTTACATTTATTATCTCTCCCAATGACTACTGAAACTTGATTACACGATATGGCCAATCATTTCATTACATTGGTACTACACGAAATCATTTCATCTGAAATTAATACCAGCACTTTTCCTCGATTATTTTGATATTATTTCTTGCTTGAAAATGCAGAATGGGATGAAATTTTAATTCAGAATGCTATTTTTAAATCTTTAGGAACAAACTTCAGGGGAAAAAATTATGAAGGGTTTATTTACATTTCATAACCCAAGAAACCTTGGAATGGTCCTTAAATTCACAAAAATGCATAAAGCACTAAACAATGTAAGGGAAAAGAAGGAAAATACCAACAACCCTGAACCCTGTAAATCAATGAGATTTCCAATCAAAACCTAGGTTGAAAAACATGTTGAAGTATCTTATTAACAGTCAATCTAAAATGTTGGACAGAATTGTCTGCCAAAGTCCTCCAGACGGTCATTGCATCTGTGAGCGCGAGGCTAGCGCTTTTCTTCATTAGAATTTCCCCATGGGCTATCTCGACGAGGCACTGGTCTCTCCGCCATTGGATATGTACAAATGAACAAAAATTACTGTCACCCACATGCCATTGATCAAACAGATTTGCTTAGATGTTTAGTGTGATACTGCAGATACAAACAGATTGAATGCTTGTTACTTTGTCATTCTATTGGAGGCTATTTATCCACAACCTTGGCGGTGATCAAAGGCAGTATAGTAAAATCTTGGCTGTGATCAAAGGCAGTATAGTAAACGGCCACCAGCATATGCATTTACTGCAAAGACAGCTATCCTATCTACCAAGGTAATTAAAATCGACCCAGATTTTATGCATCAAAGATATTTTTCCCCGGCATGAGAAAAACGGACAAGGTTTAGAAATTTTCCCAGTGTGAGACAATTTTCCGACAATTCCGAGCACCATCATGCTCACATATAAAAGCTGCTGTGATTTGTTTTTTTACGGCGTGAGACAATTCCGAGGACTATAAAGCTCACATATTTCTGCCGGTGATTTTTTTTTTTTACAGCAGCACTATAATGCTCACATATAAAGCATATCGGCTAATTACAGGTCAAATTATGGCATAAACTATAAACTTATTATCTAAATGAATTGCTAGGAGGAAGAGAGCATGCCCTATTTGTGCATAAAATTGACAGGAAAAAGCAGCCTGCCACCACAAATGAAATGTTACAAAAAGTTCCAAGAACAAGAGGGCATTAGGATGTATTATTGAAAAGTCTAAAAATTTTCAAGGATCTCTGAAAACACCCAGGTAATATACAATAAAAATATACCAGTCCTATTATTCTTTATCACTAAACACAAATAAACTATTTCCTGTTCACTGCGTAAAATTTAGGGCAAGGGATCTAAGGCCGGAAGAGACTGGAAAATTGACCTGGGCGAGTCTGTTCAGCACAAAACACAACAAATACATACAAGAAAGCGTAGATTAATGGCATGTGAATAAAAATGCAAGGAAAACAAAACGATGAAATAAAACACTGTGGCCGTGAAATTTTGGATTAAAAAAGTTAACAGACATTTAGCATTAAAACAGGCAAAGATTCAAACTACTTAAGACATATTATTTAAGTAAAAATAGCGTAAACTTTCACATTTTAAAGCAAAAAACAAATACAGAAAACAACATACTTGTTTGTACTAAGAGCTGAGAGGAAAAGCTTAAAGGTGCGATATGAAGAGCTACCTTATAGAAATGAGGGCAATAAGTGTGACAAAAAGCCTAAATTCCTTCTCCTTCCCTTCCTTTCCAGCAATGAAACCCTAACCCCTGCAAAAACAGGCGTTACTAAAAACTTTTCAAAACAAAATCCGCTACCTTTAAGCAAAAACAGAAATACATGAAACATGTCATTATTTACAGTACTTTCATGGGGCGGGGAAAAGAAATATATTAAGGTTTTGGTAGAACATGTTAGGGTTTTGATTCTTACGCAGTTACGTGCTGAGACTCGAAACTAGTTTCTTATGGTACTGATATTTTTCCGTGCTTAGATTTTAATGAAATTGTAGCAAACAGATTTTAGTTTTTGTGCTAGAAAAACAAAGAACTGATGCAAATACCTCTTTTTTTAAAAAGAAGATTTCCTCCACGGCCTTGGATCGATTCCTCGGAAGGCGACTCTTTTGTTTTCTGTTCGCACTCCCATTCAGCTCATCTCAAATCTTGCAATTTGATATGCTCGCCTGAGTTATTTGCTTTAAACCGTTTTAGCAGATTCTCTGAAAACTGTTTGGAGATAATTTGAGGGTTTTGTCGAACTGCCCTTTGATTAGGGTTTAGCGGAAGTTTTGCCGCTTGTTTTTGTAGGACTTTAGTTAGATATTCGGAACGCTACGAATATATTTACTGATTTATTACGCCGAAGGCGTTCGCTATGACAAAGAGAGGTCTGGCATCGACAATCGACGGCTGAAAACGGGCTAGAAGGGGTGCAAGACGATTGAAGACGTGTTGACCGTTTGATTTCGCAGTCGCCGGTTTTTTCCTCTCCCCGTCCGCCTAAAATGATGTTATCCGAAAAGCCGGAATTTATTTGTTTGTCGTTTTTTCCACCGGATTTATGCACTATCTATTATTACTATAAATCCGCGTTGGCTACGCTGTCCGATGAAACAAATCAGCGGCTAAACACATTTTCATTTCTAATAAAGCTACCAGTTTGGATAATTACGTCCAATAAATTAAAAGATCTCCGGATAAAAGGGCAAGTTGTAATAATATTTAGGCACGGAAAATAAAGCAATTAAAATTTGGTAATGTTAATGAAAACAATATTGTATGTTTGTCTTAATATTATTCAAATATTTCTAAAATAATATTATAAAAGAAAATTATATATAATATATTATATTTTTAAACTTTTAAAATAATATTATATTATAAAATATATATATGATTATTTATTATTGGATATAAATATATAATATGAATTATAAAATATATTTTTAATATAATATTATATTGTATAATGGTAATATTAAAATATATTATATTTTTAATAGTTTTACATATATATAATATAATTATATTTTTAATATAAAAGTCTATATTGTAGTTATGTTTACAATTATATTTTATTCTATATAATATATACAATTTTTAAATATAAATAAAATATACTACATAATTATTATATAAAATATATTTTTAAATATAACACTATTTAAATTAATCTATAAGAAATCTAACATCTCAATTGATTTTACATGGGTTGAAAGAGAGAGGGGTGTGCATGGGAGAGGGCGAGGTATAGAGGGGGGGAGGGGATCTAATCACACCAAGAGTAATCAAATGTCCCCTATTGCTCATACCAACATAGCTACCTAAGACCTAATTTGTGTGCCAAATTCATAGATTTACTTTTTACTTTTTCTCCCTTATAATTATATTGGAGTGACCTATCTTAAGGGATCTATGGTTGAGAAGGCATTGAATGATAATGTGTGTGCATCAATGGTTAAGTAGTTATGGCTAGGCATGGCTTCTTAGGTTGGGTCAATGCACATTGGACACATGGACAAGAGAGTTGATACTATGCTAAGGCATTCGGTTATGACTTCACATTTTAGGTATTGTTCACAAGTGCCTAGAACAAGTAGGCAATGTGTCACCATATCACTAATTGACAAATAAATTATTCCTAGTGGGCAATTTGTATTAAGCCCTAATATTGATTTATGGACTAATAATATAAAAGCTAACTTGTAGAAAGATTGTAGTTAAGAATTTACATTATATAAAATATAGTATATAATAATAAGTATAATTAATATATATTTTTATATACAAAATAGATATAATTAAATAATAGATAAATGATATTATGTAAAAAAACCATTAAAACATACACTATAGTTTAGATGACATTGCAACTTTAACTCTATTTGCTAACAAATGGTATTAAGAATTTATACTTCCACTACCAAATTAAAAAAATGTAATTTACTTTTCACCTTCTACTAAAAGGTAATGGCCATTGAATGTACATTTGGAATATGGAAAAGAAAGAAGGGGCTAGAGAAGTGATAGAAAGAGAGAGATAATGCAATAATTTTATCTCATAAAATCTAAGCAGTGTTTTGAACTAAAACATTCATGAAAGAAACTTTATAACCAAACATTTAAATGCTTTTCATGTAGTAGTATCAACATGCTATTAAAGTGTTAACACACGGGCTACAACATTAGTGGAGTTTCTCAATCTATTGTAAGCTTATTTTGAGGGAATGTATTAAGGTTTACTTTTGGTGGTGGGTTTCTTATTCAAAAGGGTTTTCCCAAGTATATATGTCATCTTATCTTCTCTATCTCCTTCACTTGTTCTTCTATATCTAATTAAGGTTACAAGTTGCATGACTAATAACCCTAGGATTGTAATTGGCAACATACAAGCTTGTAATTAGTCCCATGTTGATTGTGCAAAGAATTTGCTCCATATAATCAAAATAATGTCCATGATTTTTAGTACTTGTCTTTACTAACCTTTTCAATTTGGGGGAAATAAATCAGTCATGGAGACTTTGCAACCAAACATTTAAATGTTTTCGATGTAGTAGCGAGTCAACTATCTTTCATAGATGTAAAAAAGGAAGAAGAGGAAAAATGTATCGCTATGATTTATTCATTATAGGGTATCATATTTCTATTTTGAAGCCTATTTATCTAAAGGGGATCAATATCCTATCTTTATTATCTATAATTGGGGATGCAAAAGTTTCTTTGCATCATTTGGGTATACCACTCAATTATGTTGTATCTACAAAAAAAAAGCTTGTCCTCACAAGAAGGGTGGGAAAAGCACATCAAAAGGGTAAATTGATTAGGGTGGAAGATGTGTAGAATTCATGGAGGAGAGAGAGAGAGGTCTCGAGATCATTCCTATATCATTTGCAAATTAATTTAATTTGAGGTTTTGATTTGATAATAGATGGAATCCATGGCATGTGCACTGTACATCTCTAGATCCATTAACAAACATTGATGATGAAACTCCATCTGATAAGGGACATGCAATGCAAGAAGATAGTCTTAATGAATGGCAAGTCTTGTTAGGACTATACCAAAGCCTACTGTTACAACTAGACATGCTCAACATGATTAGCTAACGTGAGATTGACGAAAACCATAATTGGGAAGAGCCAAGCTTCAATCCACTATTGACAGTGTCTACTATTGATCTGATTAACTCCAACCATCCAACATTTCATGTCCCATATGTTATGAATTAGCCTACCCCAAAAAAGTTATTTATTGAGCAACAAAAAACCCATGACATAATTATGTCACAATCTTCTACCATGGAATAATGAATCATAGCCACCTCTGAAAATCATCATACAGGGAACTATAGGTACCAAAAAGTCACACTTGACAACAAACATCATGTCCACCCTCATGTTAACATCCCTACATGGCCAGTCACCATTGTTGCTACTCACACCAACTGGAGTTGCATCTTTCAACATACATGCATCAACCATTCATTTTTCTTTCCAAATACCAATAAAAGAAATAAGCCCCCTACAAGGGAAAACACTAGCAAAATTCTAGGAAGGCATGTTCAAACACATTGACATCAACTTGCATGAAGCAATCCCTACAATAATCAAATCCCTTTTGGAGCCTATTTAATCATCTTCTTTAGTGACCTATGCCAACTCCCACTAGTCATATGGGGAAACACTCTAGTCAAGCTTCTCCATAATGGTTACATTGAGCACGATATTCCGTCAAATCAGTCAAGACCCAGAAAAAGTTGCTTTTTGTGCTCTTCTCTCAAAAAGAAAAAATGTAGAGCCAAAAATTACATACTGGAAGGTTCCAATGTCATGCTTAGGTTCTTCAATTACCTCTACTAAGCAATCATCTTTTTTATCCTCTATATATTTATTTCTAACAAATTAGTTGGTATCACTACATAATAAACGTATGCTCCAATCTTTGGTAGTGCCAATTGCCAGGTCCAATGTTGAGCAAATTAAGGGGACAAGTCATGCCCAACTCTAGAGGATGAAAAAATTCAAGCTAAGATCCTCTCTCTTATTGACCAAGAAGTTATCCTATGTTATAATTTGTGCATACATGCAAGCCTTGTGAATCATGCACTTGGCTAGGTTAAAGCAATTGCATAGGTTCACTTTGGGATCACAACCAACCACAAAATCTGCCCATTGTTCTACTAATCTGTGGCGGCCGTCGCCAAATCCCCCCAAAATGGAATAGGTCTTAACAATACACAAATCATGAGGTCTAACACTTGAAATGGAAACAATTGACATCGATAACATTGATTATCAAGGGTTGACATTCACGGGTATATCAAGAGCGTGCAACCTAGCAAGTCTTCACATATGCCCTAGCTTCACATTCCAAACATATACACACATGCAACATATGTTTCTCTTAGGAAACAAGATCATGACCAATTAAGGGCTCTATCACATGCAAATAGTTGACCAAAACAAAAGAAAAAAAAGTTTGTCATCTCCATACCTACTTTTACCCACCACTATTCAAAACTAACTTTACTATGAATCATGTCAACATATTTAATCTACTCCATTTCTTCTCCAATGCAAGACAACCAAACATATCTCTACATTTTTCAATCTTCAAATGGATAACATGCATTTACCCTCGACAAAAATGTATGCTTTCTTCTCGAGTATAATAAATGGTCATGCATTATATCACTAATAAATTATTTTCTACATGCTATCTCGATGCACCCATTGCATGCTAAGTTATACCTAGGCCTACCATTACAACTAGATGGGCTCAGCATGCTTAGCTAATTAGGTAGAAACAAGCTTCAATCCACTATTAAAAGTGTTTGCTATTGATTTTATCAACTCCAACTATCAAATTTTTCATGTCCCACATGTTATGAATCAGCCTACCCCAAACAAGTTATCTATTGAGCAACAAAAATCCTATGACATAATTATGTCACAATCTTCTACAAGTTACCAGTGTTGTTTCTTTTACCAACTGGATTTGTAGATTTCAACATACATGCACTAATCATTCATTATACTCTCTGAATACCAATAAAGAAATAAGCCCCCTACAAGGGAAGACAATAGCAACATTCTTGGAAAGCATGTATTTCATTTGATACATTCTATTGGCTAAAATGAGCTTCATCGGTCCAAAATTGTTCCAACACAATGATATCAACTTGCGTGAAGCACTCCCTACCATAATCAAATCCCTTTTGGAGCCTATTCAATCATCCTCTTTGGTGACCTTTGTTAGCTCCCACCAATCAATGGCATTTCCATGTATAATGCACCATCATATGTGGAATCACTCTAGTGAAGCTTCTCCATACTGGTTAAATTATGCGAGATATTTCATCAAATTGGGCAAGACCCAAAACAAGTTTGTTTCCGCACTCTCCTCTCAAATATAATAAATATAGAGCCAACAATTGCAAATTGGAAGGTTCTATTGTCACAATCAAGTTCTTCACCTACCTCTACTGAACAATCATCTTTTTTACCCTCTATACGTTTATTTCCAACAAATTAGTTGGTACCACTACATAATAAATGTACACTCCAATCTTTGGCGATGCCAATTGCCATGTATAATGTTGAGAAAATTAAGGGGACATCATGCCTAATTCCAGAGGATGAACAACTTCAAGCCAAGATCCTCTTATGTATTGGCCAAGAAGTTATTCTATGTTCTAATTCGTGGGTGCAAGCATGCCTTGTGAATCATACAATTGGCTAGGTTAAAGCAATTACATAGGCCCACTTTGGGATCACAACAAACCAAAAAATGTGCCCATTGTTCTACTAAGCCATGGTGGGCATCACCAAATCCCCCTAAAAATGGCATGGGCATAACAATACACAAATCACAAGGTCTATCACTTCAAAGGGAAACAATCGACATCAATGACATTGATTGTCAAGGGTTGACATTCATAACTACATCAAGAGTGTGCAACCTTGCAAGTCTTCGCATATGCCCTAACTTCACATTCTAAATATATGCACACATGAAACAAAGCCCATATGTTGCTCTCATACCTACTTTTACCCACCACTATTCAAAACTAAATTTACTATGAATCATGTCAACATATTTAATCTACTACATTTATTTTCTAATGTAGGATAACAAAACATATTACTACATTCTTTCAATCTTCAAATGATGGATAGAAAATAAGCATTCACCCTTGACAAAAGTGTAAGCTCTCTTCTTGAGTAATAAATGGTCATGCACTATACCACTAATTACTTATTTTGTACATGATATATTGGCATACCCATTGCACGCTAAGGTGCGATTGCTAGTTATATGGTTGTGGAAAAGAGCTTGGCTATAGGAACAATCGACGAGTCTAGAAAATTTCCCGACCTGAAATTTTTTTATGGCATGAGACAAATCCAAGCACTATAATGCTCACATATAAAAGCCTATCAGCTAATTATCTTACTCACTTAGCTTCTCCCTTGCCTATCACATTGATAGATAACATACCTTATGGATTTATTAAAGTGAGTTCGAGAAGGACTTAGAGACAAATAATTGTCGCCCTTTGCGATAATGTGATAATATTATCTTCAGATCTTCCTCAAACATAATTTGAATGCACTACCTAAAATTTTCCCGTATTTTTTTAACGGCGTGAGACAATTCCGAGCACTATAATCCTCACATACAAAAGCCTATCGGCTAATTATATACAAAGGTATCCAATATCATACATAATGCTTTATGTGATTGATCTCAATAATTATTGGTAAAACAGAGTAAAATAGAAAAATAAAAATAAAATAAATATTTTTAAAAAGATTTAAATAAAAAATTAGATATATAATAATTTGAAGATAATTTTTTTCCTATTAATTAAAGCAATCTTTTATATTTTTATATTAGTTATAATTTTTTTTTTTTAATATTCTAATGATGAAATTTGTATACATGTGTGAATTTTTTTCTAATATTGTGTTTGTTTTGAAAGAATGTCTTAATGTAATTACATATCGACAAATAACCACAATCTTGTATGAAGTTGTGCTCATTTCCTTAGCTTTCACGTATCCCCATTCACAAACATTCCTATACGTTTATCCATACCTTATCCATTCATGCACATTCTCTCATACATTACACATTTATTGTAGCTCCTGTATCCTAACATTCATTCCACACACAAACTTTACTGTTTCACTATCTTGGGTTGTTCCCATATGCATAGATTTGAACCATAATTTTCTAAAATTCAAATTCAAACTTTGGTTGACTTTCACTCATTCCTTTTCCACCTAGAGCCAACTAAACTCTTGTTTGTGTCATTTATTAATATATCCTTCTCCTTAAAGGCATCCAATTGTATTCATTAATTAATCACTCCAAAAGAATTATTCAAAAATCATTTGCATGCAAGGAGCATACCAAGAACACTCTATTTTGGTACACTAAAAAGAATTATATTTACTTCAGCATCATCTAGGACATCTACATGATTGTTTGCTTCTTGCCAATCCTTTGCATGATCATAGAGTTAGTGTTAACCAAGGGTTGACCTAGGAGAACATGTACTCTAGTGATCCCATAGCCTTCTAAAGGTATTATTAAATAACAGAGTCGGCAATAAAAAGATTAGATGAATCAAGAAATAATCCAGTACACAACTAGCAAGATAAAATCTACGAGTTACAAGAAGGATCCACAAATGCATAGGTGATCTATACGCACAAATTCGACCCACCATAGAGTGCATACAACATTCTAGATTCGAAGTGAAGTACAAATAGGGAGGACCATTTTCAATTCCAAATTTAGTGGATTTTAGTGTCTACAATAGATTCATGCATTATCTTTGACCTTAGAGCTAAGCACATGTATCCTATTGCTATTTACTTTCCTAGGACAAACATTTAATTTGTTAATTATCACACCCATCACTCTGATTTATTTAATCTACATTGATTAATTCGTATGCATATGCATCTTATTGGATTAGGCTAGTTTAAACCTAGGGAAAGTTTATTTTCCTTTACATTTTGGTGAACCCATTCGCTCTTACATTACCAAGTTTTTCCTAGGGTTTCTCATCAATATCAAGGTTTTTAGATCACATTTTTATCAATTTTACATATTAAATTCCGAGATCTGATCATCCTTTCATCTTTTTGCTTTATTGATATGTCTTCATTATAGGGTAACTTCGTGTGCATATTTACATATCTTATCTTTCACCCAACCTTGTGTTGTCTTTAGGGTTTATATTTTACACTTCTTTTCAAATTTGCTAAATTTTTAATTTTTGTACTTTCATATATGAGATTGATTACGTATTGCCATATTATTGTTTATTCTACGAGCTACTTGTGATCTTGATATCGATTGCTTGTTTCAACAATAATGATATCTTTAATGGTGGTCATGTCGATACTAACTTGGGTGTTATCCTTTTATCCCAACCTATGTCAATAAGAGACAAGAGGGGTACGAGGAGTATGTGAAATAGTTGGGGAGACAAATTGGTCTTATGGTATAGGAGGTAAGGACATAGCTATGGATGGATTTGCCACATTAGAGGAAATGTTGTAAGGATGCATATTACATACAACCCTAAACATTGCATGTCTTTATCTTTTGAGGTTGTTATATATGGGCCAAGGAGTCACGGATCCCACAAGTAATGGATCTATTATCCATGGGATTTGTGGCCCCTCAATTTGAATTGTATAATGCAAAAGGAGACCCAAGTGTTTGCATCCAATCTTTTAAAACTACATTATTGAATTTGCTTATGGTGACAAGATTTTAGCTAAATTGTTTCCACCAACCCTAAAAGATTATGTTATTCAATGGTTTCGTTTATTACCACCAAGTTCCATCAAATGCTTTGGTCTTTCTATATCATTCTTATAGAATTTTCATGTAAACATGGGATCGAAGATTATTGTGAATGTACTAGATGCACCTAAAGAAGCAACACACCCTACATTGATTATGTCCTTAAATTTCAATCTTTGTGTAGCAAAATCAAATACCAATTTAATGATAATAAGTTACTATTCATGTTTCTTGAGGGATTACTTTTGGTAATAAAGGCTAATGTGCACCTACACAGTTTTCCATCTTATGTAGATGTGCACACATTTGAAGAATCTTGAGGTTAAACTTTTAGCATCTAACACATTAAATATGGCTCATCATCTCAATAATTTGTCATGCCCACATTTTCCATGTGGTCGTGACACGAAAAACCACATGTCATGCCCACATTAGCCATGCGGTCATGACATGAAGAACCAATTTTTTTCTCCTGTCCCTAAAACCCCATCACACAAAGGTGAGGAAGGAAAACAAGGTGCAGGATAAGGCATCCATGACACCTTGTTAGGTGAATGCAAACCAAAGGGCACTAACATAAAGCATAAAAACTTACATCAATACAGAAAGAAGTACAATAAAGCAATCCATTCAGATGTAGTTAAGTTAAACCATTATTAAGAAGGTGAGGTACAATTTTGATCAAACTAACATACAAGAACATTATGAGAATTTCAAGACAAAAAGATTAGATTCTATCACTAAAACCTAGCATAGCATCATTACTGAAAGTACGAGGACTTCAACATACAAAAAAAATAATAATGAATAATTAAGGTCATACACAAGAAGTATTTTCCATAAAAAGAAGAGTCTATATATAAATCTAATGGTAATGTAGTACAATTACATCTCGAAAGCTATCTTCTGACATGGAAGAATCATACCCCAATTATAAAATTACAATGGATAATAGTACAATAATATCAAATAACCTACAAGGTGCTCCATTTGCGACTAAAACAACAAGAATACACCATAACGACACTGAACAAAGATCTCACCAAGTCTTCAAGAGATCATCTGAACAAATACTAATGGGGGATGTTACCCACCTCCCTACCATATTACCATCGTTGAGCACAATGGATGTCCATTGCCACTCTAAGCAACCCCCGAGCTACAAAGAGAGGAGATAACAAAACCACTTCCAAGATGGTCAAGCTCACACATAGAGGGTCTCAAACAGAACACCATGTTTAACCACATGAAGTATAACACAAATCACATGCACACCCAACGCATCCCCAATGGGAAAAATCAACAGGACTAAAGGCACTCAAAGGACATCAAACACAAGAAGCACGGATCCAAAGAAATTTTACCATAAGGACACTCATAGCCCAAAACAAGAAGGGGAAAGAAAAGGAAGGTAATGCAAGGAGCATTGATACTTTAATTTCATACATAACCATTTTTTATTCATTAACACTGTCCACTCCATACCGATGCACTCAAGAAAAAGGGGGAAGAAACCCAAGTCACAATATACAAGTACTAAGGTTTGACATAGCAAGGAGGAAAAGATAAATTTCATGCAAATAACAATTTTCCAACATCTAACAAAACCTTATCTACACAACTATATCAAGAAGGTCTCATGTTTGTCCTTTACCAAAAAAATACATCCCTTTTGTTTTCACACAAAATCATTTATATGCAATGAGCTCACATAAAAGAAGATACTTTATAGAACCAAAACATATTTTCCACTATAGTATTAACTCGGTTATGAACAATTATTGTTGACGCAAATCGACATATTGCCCCAAATGTTCTGAGCCTATAAAGAAATATCCTAACAATTTTGTTAATATGCAATAGAATTAAAATGTACTATTGCCGTAACAACCATATAAAATAAGAGAAACAATCACATAAGACATAAACATCATGGTTTGCTAAGGTTGAAACTTAAGAGCTATTGTTATTATTATAATATTGAACCATCTAGGAACCTAATGCTCCCCAAATCGACCCAACTTCTTCACAGTTTACACATGCATAAAAAGGATTTTTCTAGAGGACGCGTCGAATAAAAAAAAGAACACTTCAAAGTTAAATGATTAAAGTTTCCAATTCTGCATCAGTTTCTCCCACGATTTGAACACAATTATAATATATCTATATAGGCTATTAAACTGTGCCCATATCTCTATAATCTATTTAGCATTTTAACTTATATAATTAAATCCCTAAATATGTTTGATTACGGGGCTCACTAAAAAAAAGTCCCACTTTAAGTTGAATCTAATAAAAAAAATGTATTAAATATCTGTTTCATGCTAATAAATAGAGATTATAATAAAGCAAAGATTTGAAATGCATCACTAAAGATTTGAAGGGATTCCCAACATCTAGTTTTTTTTCTCTGGCCTGAGTGACTGGGAGACGACATCTACCAGGGGAAAGTTGAGCCCTATGTGGCTGCCTCTCCCAGACCTATCCTAGACAAAAGAACATTAAACTATATAAAAAAATCTGAAAGTCTACTAAACAAAACATTAAACTTCCTATCCTACATGGTAGGGAAGAATGTTTTGAAATAAAAGCCTCTGTACACGTGAAACTGGGTAGCAGCTTCACGGTACACCAAAGAGGGATTCTTTCTCCCTCAAGGCAAGATCAACGACTATTTTTCTACCTCCGAAGGTAAATTGCAATTACATAGAACAATGTTGAAGGCATAAACAAAAATCAAAGGAAAATACCTTCCATTTCCATGGGCGCCGACACCAGCAATCCTTTTGCTCTCCTTACGTTGTCTATGACCCCAATAACCCTCCCAACTCCTCACCCCTCCTATGCAAAAACCATAAGAAAATCAAGGGAGTTGTGGCAGCGAGAGCCCTCTCCCCCTTTTTTCTGTATTCTTCCTTTCTTTCCCTTTTTCAAACCAGCTGCTCAGATTATTTTTTTAGAACAAACCCTAAATGCCTTTTTGCAAGCGCCCTAATCTCTCTTCCCTAATCCATTTTTTTTCTCTTTCCTAACTCCAAACCAAGTTATTAAAGATAAAGAAAAAGCCCCCTTGCTACAAGATACCATTGACATCTTAAAAGACCACATTTTATTAAAAAAAGATTCTAACCAACTGTCCAAATTATATAGGATTAGATAGAAAATATATCTATAGATGGCTTTTATATAATTTACTTATACTAAGGCATGTTATAGTATTTTAAAGGCACTATTGAGTAGATAACTGTCATAAAAGAAATTGCTTGACAGGCAAGATCGACAGTCAAATTTAGGCCCTGGCCGAAATACATGAACAAGGGAGATTTTAGAAAAAAATTGCCCAAGTGAAAATAGGATTATGATCCTATATATACATATAAAATTTAGGCCCTAGCCGAAATACATGAACAAGGGAGATTTTAGAAAAAAACTGCCTAAGTGAAAATAGGATTATGATCATATATATATAAGCATATTTGGTTTCCATATAAATTACACGTACGAAGATAAGTCAATGTATTTTGAAGGCACCATAGAATAGATAATTGCCATAAAAGAGAAATTGCTTGGCAAGAAGGGTCGACTAACAAAGTTAAGCCTGGCATGCTAACGTAAGAGTATCTCCAAGTTAAATGGAGAACACACATTTCGAAACAACAATTAACTCAACATTAGATTAAACTAATCTAACCATAACATAAATCCAAACTATCTTATAACTTACAAGGAATTTCAACAAGTCATAACATCATCACTAAAATGCAAGGGACATCACACAATGATCGTAACACTAATTCGACCTCACACATAAAGCATGAAGGATATAGGAAAACACTCCTTAACAAGCATAGAAGAAAACCAAGAAGAGAAAACAACTTTAAATCAACTAGACTCATACAAGGAACACATCACGTTACGGGTTATGCACATGACAAGGGTCCACAACATAACGATTTGATTATCGAAACTGAGTGAACTAGGTTGAGAGATTGACCTACCACAAGAACGCAAGTTTCAAAAGCCAAATGATTTATCAAAGGTCAAAGACATAAGGAAAATGTGAATTGTTAGAATTTGTAAACGGATGATAATCCAAAAACTATTGCACAAAAGTTGAAACTATGAAAATGCAAATGCAAATGATTGAAGATCAAAATAACATTACAGAGAGTTAGAATCCAACAAGAGAAATGCAAACACTTCAAAAGGCAAAATAGCAACAAGAGAGCTCAAAAGCATAAAGCCACATGAATGAAAATACCAACTAAGAGAGTGGGTATATAAACTAAGTGAGAGGGAGTAGGTGACAAATACAACCAATAAGGAGAGAACACTAAAAGTATCCAAAAATAGAAAAGTGTAACTTCCATGGAAAATGCTCATAACTCACTCCTCACACTGATACCCACTTTATTAACCTAAGCAAGATTAATTATAAAGTTTAGGATAAATCTATACTAAAAAAATAAAAACCTACACTAACACCCCCCCTCTAAGCATAGCATAGCTTAGGTGGGTGAAAAGATGGGTCCCAATAAATGAAGCCCAATGAGGTACCCATCTACCTACAACTTCCACTCGAGAGAAGTCACCACAATTAATAAGAGAATAACCTCAAGAGAGAAAAGAATTCGCTCAAAGTAGAGAGAGAACAAAAGACTAAGAGGCCCACTAGAAGATGAAACCTCCAACACCCCTAATAAAGCTTATAGCTAAAGAAGGTTTCTACGATGGATTTGGTGAAAGTATCGACAACTTTCTCAAAAGTCAAGCAACAACATAGATCAATGACATGTCCATGAATAAGCTCCTAACTGTAGTACATGTGAACGTCTATGTGCTTGGTTTGTTGATAATGGATTAGGTTCCATGAAATTTATAAATGAAACTCTACTTGTTAAAAAATATGATTGATGGCCATCTAAACTAGATACCAAAGTTAATGAGAATATGCTAAGGCCAAATAGCCTCAATGGCAACATTCAGAGCCCCTTGATACTCGACCTCAATGGAAGATATAGCAATAGCAGATCGTTTCTAACTCGACCAATAAATAGAATCTAAAACAAGAAAGAAGTTGTAACCTAGAGTGGACTAGTAATATTAAGAATCACGTGCCCAATATAAATATATGTAGCCCACCAAGTCAATACCAATGCCCACTACACAGTGAATCCCAAAACTATGAGTACTCTGAATGTAATGGAGAATCCACCTGGCTACCTTCCAATGCAGATCTTGGGGTTGTTGCATAAAAGAAAAGATTGTGCCCAAAACATAGGAAATATTGGTCCTTGTGTGAGTCAAATAAATGAGGCTCCTAATAAACTCTCAATACAAGGTACCATCAACCAAAGGTGAAGAACACTAAGCATCAAGTTTGACTCCAAAAAGAAAGTGAGTCAGACCATGATTGCAATCAGCCATGTAAAACCATGAGAAAAAATCTAGAGCATATTTGAACTGTGTAATGGTGATCCCAAAAACAAACTCACATATCTCAATCTTGAGAAAATAATAAATAAGCCCAAGTCCATCATCAAAAATCTATTATGGAGGGAAGTTTTCCCTACCACAATGGATGAAGAAGGATTCCCTATGATTAATAAATCATTCACATAGATAACTAGAAAAGAGAGAATCAACCTGCTATAGAATGTAGACATTCAAATCCAAATGGCAATGAGAAAACCCAAATCTAAAAAGAAATCTATCTTTGCATACTAAGCCTGACAAGCCTATTTCAAGCCAAAGATAGATTAAACCCCTCTAAAGTATAAAACAACTATGCAATGTAAATTAAACCCATCTAAAGTATAAAACTACTCAAAACAATGGTTGATATACTCAAAACAATAATTGATAAACTCACAACCATTATCTATGCATAAAACCCTAATGGATTTCTCTATCCATTTATTTGCAAAATACTTAAAGTTTTAAAAGTGCTCAAAGACCTTACACTTCTACATGAGAAAGTACACCCAGGTATACCTAAAAAAGTCATCAATGAATGTCAAAACATATTTCCCTACTATAGGAAGGATGTGGAAATGGTCCAGCCAAATCACTTCAAACTAGTTCTCTAGTACTTGTGAAGCTCTCCATGCCTTGCTTTTGTCAAACTACTCTTCATAATGCTTACCAAAAATGTAGCCCTGGCAAACACCATTGGAAAAATGAATAAAGTAAACTTGTAATTGTGCTCTATTAGTTGAGCTGCTACAAGTAGCAATAGTTAAGATGGCCAAACCACTCATGCCATAACTTACTTCATTAGAATGAGTGAGTAGAAAAGTCAAAGAAAGATCAAAAAGAAGTGAAAAAGAGATAAAGTCGAGACTAATGATCAATTGTCCTACAATTGTAGATCCAATATGCATCTCACTAATAACCATTGAACCAAGAGTGAACTCAACCTACTTACCTAAACCTATGTGAGTGATCTAATAAATTAATAGGATATTAGTTAACAATTGGGACACACAAAGAACATATTGAAATGTACCATCCCCCACATCAACATACCCTCTCCCACACACCTCAACAGGCGTGTCATCACCCATCAAAATGGTTGGCATAGAACAAAACTCCAAAGATGTGAATTGATCCTGAGATGAAGCCATGTGATGCAAAGTATCTGAATCAAGAACTCAAGTGGATGGTGGAGAAGCAATTAGTACGAAAGCCTTGCCCTTTCTTTTTCGCTTGCTATTAATTTTTGTCTTAATGGACCCCTCCTGTGAACTATGTTTTATGACTCGAGAACACTAATGTTAGTCTTCTCTAGAATATGTGTCAAGTAAGCGATCTATTACTTTGAACACTTTTGTTCATCATGACCAAGCCTTTTCCAATAAGCACACTTGAACTTTTCTTTCTTAATGTTATAACCTTTCGAAATAGTCTTTAGAGCAACTTTTAAGATAGTGGGTTTCTACTTCTTTTTCTCCTTATTATAGTTGTTTTTATTTTTCTTATCCTTATTGCCCAATCCTTTATGTTATTTTATGTGTTATTTTGTCTTGGTTGGCAATCTGAGCATATGACTTAAAACATTTAAGAGTGCCCATTTGGACAAGCTTATCCTATTCTCTAATGAGAGAGACGACAAAGTCATCTAAAGATGGCATAGTGAACTGAGTTCATAGAGCATTCTTGGTGGCATAAAAAGTAGAAGCAAAGACTGAATAGTTAGAATCAAGTTTAGAGAGAATATTAAGGACCAAATGTTCATCTTCCTTTTTAATTCCACATTATTTTAGTTGCAATCATAGTGATTTCAATTTAGTGAAGAAGTCATGACTAATATCAAAGTTAATTGGGCTCAAACTAATGAGCTTATTCCCCAACTAATGGCCTCTCATAGAATCCTAAGCCCCAAATAGAGTGTCCAATTTGGACCAAAACTCATTGGGAGTATTCAAGGATTCGATATGAAAGACAAGATTGGAAAATACAAACAAACACAATGTACCATAAGCTTCATTATATTTATTAAACTACTTACATTTTTTTTGCAATTAGAGGAGGCTCTACCTCTATACCCATTCCTATTATGTACAATCATTTGCTTCATAAGAAGATAATTATTTTAGATATCCAATCAAAATAATTGTATGGTGTAAAGACAGTCCAACTAAACTTTGATCCATGATGCAAAAAATTAGAGTGCAAAAAAGAAAGCATATGGAAAATAAACAACACAAGTACATCCCCCTTATTACTAATTATTGAAATAACCCCCAACAAAAATGATTTGGCACTCCATAATTAGTGCGAATGCAATCGCAACTAGCAAGGAACACAAAGTGGACTTGATTTCAATGCTTTACAAATGCTCAAAATAGGCTATAATGTTGAAATTACAATTCTAAAATAAAATTAAATAAAACTAACAACACCACTATAAAGTACTCAAAACATCTTGCACTTTCAAGAAATACTGCACCTAAAAGGGTGCCTGTATGTGCCTAAATGAAGCCTTGGAAGTTTCCAAAATGAGAACTATGCAATGTCACTTGTGTTAATCTATAAATTATGGAAAACACATGCATCAAAATCAAGATATACCTACACAACCACAAAGCATTGAAAAATAGACAAAATTAAAAATTACATTTAAAAAAGTCATTATATGCTCAAGTTATGGCCTTCTCAGAATCAAGTTAAAAATCCAAGCTACCTACGAAGAGTGGCTAAAGAGGAGGCAAGAAAATGTAGATATCACACTAACGTAGGTAGTTGGAAAATTAAAAATGCCCCTAAAATATTCTAGATTCCATCTTAATTTCAAAACCATCACTCATTTGTTGCAAAATCGTCACAAAAATTGTCCTTGTATGCTAAAACTACCAGTTTCAAATTTAAAACCACCAAAAATGGGTGGGAAATTGCCTTCTATGTGATTGAGTGGTTTTTCAACCTTGGGGACAAAGCTCATGGGTGGCACCACTTGTGCAAGAGCGAGTAGGGCCCCTCCCAATTTGTGGTGGTGTGGCTTCCCACAATGGTGGAGGGGGTCAATTCACCACTACCACAGTAACATAGGTGCATTGTTTTAATTTTTTTGAACTATCTAATGGTACGATGCTAGGAGGCTCGTATAACCTTCTTGGTAAAAACATATTGCCTCAACTGCTCCTAGTATCGAAACTACGCAAACTTTATATGAAAATAGGAGTTTTTTAGGCTTTCTAGATGCAACAACAAGGTCTGTTTGGCCTAAAAATGCCAAAGAAAAAAATAACATGCCTAATCCAACAATCAAACCCATGTTTACACACTAGCTTCCCAAACTTCAATTTTAGTAAAACAAAAGTTGATCTTGACTTTCTCAAGCCTCCCCAGACTGCTATAGAATAGTTGAAGATGCTGCCAAGATTACTAAAAATTTACGACCAACTAGATTTAAAAAAAAAACACAAATACAAAACCCTAGAGGTTAGAAAATTTTTGTCAAACTTTTCTGATTCTCCAAATCATCCAAAGACACTGGAAAATAACACACTAGGTTTGTAGGAAACCTATATGTAAATTGATTAGCCCCCTTAAATCTCTCAAATCAAAAAACTTAAAAGATCTAACCTTACACCAAATGCTTTGATACCATGTTAGAATATGTATAATAAATGATGACCCAAAAAGCTAGTGCAAGAAATAAAAACCATGAAACTACAAATACAAATGATTGAAAATCAAAATAGCATTATACAGAGAATTTAATAAGAGAAATGCAAATGCTTCAAAAGGCAAAAAAATATTAGGAGCTCAAATGTATGACAATACAAGCTACGAGAGAGTACATATAGACTGAGTGAGAGGGAGGAGATGGCAAATACAATTGATAGGAAGAAAACACCAAAAATATCCAAAAATAAGAAAGTATAACTCTTATAAAAGATGTTGATAACTCACTCCACTCACGCTAATACCAACTTTATTAACCTAAGAAAACTTAATTAAAATTGTAGGAAAACTTATACTAGGAAAATGAAAACCTACAATAACATGAATCAAGTTGCTACCACCTCTACCTTTCCTTCATATAGAAGAAATATACCTAGGAAGTTCACTAAGCTCTAAGCATCCACGGATGGTGTTCTTTAAAGCTTGTAGTTTGATAATTTGATTACACTCCCTCCAATTTATTTATTGGATCTCAACTAACAATTTCCCAAGACATATAATGACCTTGACCATTTTACAATTCTCAAAGTTAAGGTTCATTATACTCTATCATGTATGGGCCTATTTTGGTAAACCATCTTATGGTTTCTTGTTCCTATTTTACTATATATTAAAGGCAAGTGATAATGGATTTATATGGTCTTTTGTAGATACTCTTATGTTGTCTGATTATTGTCAAACTAGAGGGATGAGCAAATTGTATTGATAAATTTATCTCTTCGAGGCTTAATACAAGCTTTGGTCTCTCTGGTGGTGGAGTATTTCCCACAAGGATTTCTCCACATAAATTTGGAGTTACAGTTTGCACTTGTTATATTGTATCGTCATTCTTTCATTGTTAAAGTTTATTGGACTTATAACATGCTTTATTGGATTAGATCTCTGTTGTGAAAATATTTTCATTGTGTCTTTTACTATGTTAATCAATATTTGGTATCAAAGCTACAATTTGATTAGAAGGGAACATCTCTCTTCCAGTGTTGTGAGTTTTTTGTGGTTGTAGTGCAAATATTATTTTAATGGTTTTGTAAATCCATGTGTGGTTAGAGGAACCATGATGAGCACATCATGATCAAATATTAAGAAGTTCAATGGCTTTAGATTTGACCTATGGAAACTAAAAATGAAGGTCTTGGAGGAGAGAGATAAATATAACAACATAGTCCATGAATCTAGATGTCTTAGATGAAGAGTAGAGAAAGCTAGATAAAAAGGCAAGGGGAACCATACACTCATGCCCTGCAGCTTATATCCTTTCGAATGTCTTAGAGGAGGCTACCCCTTTGATATTGTGGAAGATAAGTGAGATCTATCAAATGAAGAATATGTTTAAAAATCCTGGTAATGGGACTATCTAGAAATCCTAGTAAAAGTAGAGCTAAATGGTGGAACTGTGCAAAACAAGGCCATGTAAAGAAGGAATACATGAATAAGAAAAAGTCATTCCAAAGATGCATTGCATGCGCAGAGTAAACCCATAGAAAATGGTGGTAAAAAAACATGGATAAGGAGAGGTCTAAGTTAATGGGACTATCTAGAAATCCTAGTAAAAGTAGAGTTAAATGGTGGAACTATGCAAATCAAGGCCATTTAAAGAAGGAATATAGGGATAAGAAGTCCTTGAAAGATTCCTCTAATGATAAATCCCTTGATGATGAAAACGATGCTTTGATTATTTGTGTTAAGATTGTTAGTGATGACTTGTGTCTTATTGATTTAGGTGCCTCAAATCACACCACCCTTCACAAAGTGTGATTCTCTTCACACAAAACATATGATGGAAATGAGGTGTTCCTTGGTGACAATTTACATAGAGTAATTGGAAAGGGGAATGTAAAACCGCTCATAAATATGTTGCATATTCCAAGATTAATAAAATTTGCTTTTAGTTTTAAAATGAATAATGTTGGGAGAGTAAATTACATTTGATAGGAATGGTTGCACATCAACTAGAGGGGATCTAGTGCTAGCTAAAGGATCCTAATGAGAGACTTTGTTTAAGGTTGATGTATTTGCTTATTGTAACTCAACCTATGTAACTAAAAACTTAGACTCATGTATATTGTGGTACCACAAGTTGGGTCAAATTGGTGAGAAAGGGCTCAAGAACTGAGTTAATAAAAATGTGGTGGATGGTAATCAAACATACATGTAGTTTTTGAATGTGATCTCTTTTGTTTTGTAATGTTGGACTAGATTAATAAAACATTAGCATGTGGGTTTCAAGCCCTCGAAGGAAATGTCATCTATAACTCCAATTTGGATATGCTTGCATGCTCTCCACAAGATTTTTTGTCCCACCATGTCTTTAAAATGATTTCCAAATCCTTGGGATTAATAATTGATATTTATAGGCCTCTCAATAGAAAAGGATATTTAATTTATGTCAAAATTTATGTTTGAGCCTCCCAGTTCCTCTTCCAAAAAGTGTTATAGCTGGAAAAGTGGAATAAATTCAATCTTCAGAGTTTGAAATGGTTTAAGAAATGTTATATCCTTATCACCCTTCAAGTGAAAGTTTGTCATTTAGATATCATGGATGTCATGATTATGGACATTTGATTAGGGAATGTCTTAATCTTCAAGAGAATGCTCAGAAAAAAAGATCCAAGAAGCCTCTACAGAGGATCAAGAAGGTTTTAGCAAACCCAAAAAGAAGCACACGATCAAAAAAAGAACCCTAGCAAAGAAAAGGTCAAGGTGGTACATAAAAACAAATCCTTACAAGATAGAGTGGATAAAATTAAGGAAACTCAATTTTATGAGAGTCGATTAGAGGGCTAATAAGACCTACTAAAAGCTTATAATTTAAAAGGATATCTAGAAAAGCTAGTGGATGAATTAGAAAAAGAAAAGAATATGTCTAAGAGTAAGATCAAGGGCACTTGTACAACCCTCTCTAGTTTCAATATCCATAGTAATGAATGATTTGAGTCTAATTTACATACAAAGATCCAAGATGGAACTAGTCTAAAAGTAGAAGGATCAGATAAAGTAATAGTGCATAGAAAGGAAGAAAAAAAAATATTTTCATTATGCTAAAGTAGGGAGACCAAATAAATAGTCAATTTTACAATCCATGCCTTTAACAAACATAATAGATAGAAATCAATCATAATTAGAAAATAGCTTGGTGAGTACCAAGAAAACTAATGTTGCCCAATGAAGATTCATTTATGGAATATTAAGAGAATAAACTCCCCATCAAAGAAAGGTTGCTCCAAAGATTATTAGAGAAATATTTCTTGAATAATTGTATAATACAACAAAATAAAATTAATTATGATCAAGAAATCTAGAAAATGTCTCTATTTTAAGGCCACTATAGAATCTTGCATATAGAAGCAAACGACTCTATTGGTGGTACAACCTTTATCTAAAATAGGCAAGAAAAAGCTCTAAACAGTAATCTTTGGTTTTCCCTAATTAATAGTTGTGCTAGGGAAAAACTAGGTTTACATGCAAAAATAATAAACTATCAAATCTTAACTACAATAGAAAGCAATCTAGCCTAGATATCTATCGAACAAGCATGCAAAACAACTAAAATCTAATGACTAACTTCTATTGTCCTCCTAAATCTTGCCTTATTTGTTCTCAGATTTGCAGTTTTTTTACAATCTTGAGAAGCTCATGGTTATAGACAACAAGACTTTGGAGGGTTTGCAACTGATTTTAGATGAAAAATGAGCATAAGAGAGCTTAAGGGAGAAAAATGAGAGTGTACGAGGTCACAAGGGGGCAAAATGAGGCTGAAAGAGGTGTTTTATAGAAGAGGGATTTTGAATGGAGGGCTAGGATTTAAAGTTGACTTGGGAGCCAAATCAAGGGTGGAGGATGATTAGGGTTTCCTCACCACAAGAGGACAAAAGTGAAATTAAAATTCACAAATATGATGAGGTGGAGGATGATTAAATTAAATAAACTTGGTTAGTTTATTTAATTCATTTGAGGAAGGGGACATGTGAAAGGGGGTTTTGGAATTTGATTTATTTGTTTGAATAAATCAAGTGAAGGGGACATTAGGGTATGAATGAATAATTAAATAATCAATTGAAATTAATTATTTAATTATAGAAGAAATATGGTCAAGTGGACAAAAGGGATGAAATTGAATTAGTTGACTAATGGAATTTGAAGGGGAAATTTGTCCTGTCATATTTCTGACATGAGGACATTTTTAAGTGTACAATAGTTATGGCCCTCAATATTTATAGAGATAAATAATTAATTGGAATCAAACTAATAAACTTACAAGAGTTGATGAAGAAGAGAAATGGAATGTTATAGGCAACTTTGATGCCAAACTTGACTCCTTTGAAATAAGGAAGATACCCATGTCTTTCTAATAAGGATGACCTCTATTCCTTCATTAGAGATTTGGTCCTCTAGAATATCCAACCAAAAAAGGATGGTTCACTTGGTCCAATAGAAGAAAGGGGAAAGATCTTATCCTAGGTAGGCTTGATTAATATTTTACTTCTACCTCCTAGCTTGACAATAATTTTAATTGAAACTCTAGAGTTTTGATGCAAGGAGGATCTAACCATTTGCCAAACTCCCTAATTACTGATCTAGATAATTTCCCTAGGCAAGCTCCCTTTATATGGGAGAAGATCATGTGACTCACTCGTATTGATTTTAATCAATTAGTCGCCTCTTTTTGGAATAATCATAATGACTTTTATAAAAAAAACCATGTATGCTTTTAGTAAGAAACTAAAAAACTTTAAGCTCAATCTCAAAGAGTGGAATTGATGAGTTTTTAATAATTTGTTCAAGGAAAGGGCTATCCTTGAGGACCTAAGATTAGAAATTCAAACATTGAATCTAGATAATAAAAAATGAAGGCTCTCAAAGAAGAAGAATAGCTCATCTCATCAAATGTTGATGAAATATACCGATGTGAAGAAAATCCATTAGGAATAAAAATCCTAAATAAAATGGTTACATGAGGGAGATAGAAATATTAAGTCCTTTCATCTAACATGCAAATATGGCTCAGATTATGGAATCACATTTTGAAACTCCTACTGGATGATGGTAGTTTCACCGAAGATCCTCATGCTCTCAAAGCCTCTTTGAATTCCCTTTGGGAGAAACTGGGGATTTTATTGGTAAGTAGGAGCTACCTAAAAGACATATAACTTCCTTGATCAACCAATTTGACAATGATTATCTCATGAATGGGATAACTAAAAAGGAAGTCCATTCTACTTTTTTTAATATGGTAGTAGATCATGCTCCTAGCCTTGATGATTTCCCAACTCTCTTCTTACAACATTACTAGGTTCTCCTAAGAGATGAGATTGTGGATGTTGTACAAGAGTCACGGGCATCCAAATCTATTTTAAAAGCCCTTAATTCCACTTTCCTCATACTTATTCTCAAGAAGGGAGCTATTAAGATTGAAGATTCTCCTTTCCAACAAAACTTATCTGAACTGATGGGATCATTTTGCAACTGTTGAATGAGATTCTTTGTAGCAACATCATTCTACCACTCTACTTTGGCTTCTCCAACCCAATCTACTTGTAATATTGAAATGGCGCATAATAATACCTCTTCCTCCTCATCCTTCTTGGATAGTGCATCAGCCACTAAATTCTCCTTCCCTTTCTTATAGACAATCCAAAAGTTATAATCCGACATCTTAGTAACCCATTTTTGTTTCTCTTCAATGGCTACCTATTACATAAAAAAATATTTTAAGCATCTTTATTAACTTTGAATTGTCTACCCATCAAATACGTCCTCTACTATTTCACTGCATCAAGAATAGATAACATTTCCTTCTCATAAATGGGTTTGTGTTAACCCTTACCCTTCAATTAATGACTTTCAAAAGTAATGGGCCTACCTTCCTGCATGAGAATTACTCCTATACCATTCCTAAAGCATGACACTCCAAAATAAAATCCCTGGTGAAAGCTAGAGTGGCTAGAATTGGAGTAGTACACAACCTACTTCAATCTCTTAAATGTTGTATTAGTTATCTCATTCCATTAAAAAACATCATTTCTTCGACAAAGTTGTGAGGGGTTCTACTGTGTGAACATAGTTCTTCACAAATCTTCTACAATACCTAGTGAGTCCAAGGAAATCCCTTAAGTTCTTAATGGTTATAGGAATATACCATCCTGTCATAGCCTTGATTTTTTTAGGATCAACCTTTACTCCTTTGTGTGACAATATGTGACCCAAGTACTCCACGTCTCTAAGACCAAAATCAGTCTTGGAAGGTCTAGCATAAAGTTGGTCTTGTTTGAGAACATATAATGCTTGCTCTACATGGTGAAAATGGCCATCCCATGCCTTGCCATAAATCAATATATCATCAAACAACACTAATACAACTTTCTCAAAAAAGGCCTAAAAATGGAATTCATCAAACTTTGAAATGTAGATGGAGCACTAATAAGACCAAATGGCATCAATAGAAACTCATAATGACCCTCATGAGTCCTAAAAGTTGTCTACAAAATATCTTCTTCCTTAATTCAAATTTGGTGATAACCTGATCTAAGATCAAGTTTTGCAAAAAACATAGCCCCATTCAATTCATCCAGTAAATCATCAATAAATGGAATAGGAAATTTATCTTTGGTTGTGTACTTTTTGAGCTCTATATAGTTTGGACTATGCACCAAGTGTCATCTTTCTTATCCACCATCACCATGGGAGAATAGGCACTTTACCTATGCCCGATAATACCTACCTCTAGCATCTCCTGAACCACGTTCTCAATCTCACTTTTTTGTATATATGGGTACCTATAAGGCCTGATATTGAGTGGTTCGCTCCCTAGGACTAACTGAATGGCAAGATCCTAATCCCTTTTAAAAGGTTGTCCTTTAGGCATATCTTCAAATACTACTAAGTGACGATCTATAATTACCTACAGATCCAATTTGGCAGGGACATTTGACTCATATATTACTAATGAAAATAATTGGCCAACAAATCCATCGACCCCCTTGTTAAACATCTTTTGCATTTGATAAGAGCTTAACATTTGTGGGTACTTTGCACATAACATTCTTAGTTCAACTATCCTGCCCTTTGAGTGAAATCTAATGAATAGTTATTGGAAGTCCATCTCAATTGTCTCTAATGTAATGAGCTACTATATTGACAACACAATATCTGTTGCACCCATGGGAATAGCAAACATTAGGCAATCAAGTCAGTATTCTTTCAATTTAATGTTATGGCATTTTCCCAAGAAACTAATGGTATCCCCATCCATAATTTAGACCTAAAATTCTAAATCAAGATAAATAAAACAATTTAGATGAGTAGCCAACTTCTTGTTGATGAAGTTGTGAATGTTTCTTGATTCTATCAATATTGTTACTCTCTTTTTCTTCAAGAAACCCACAACTTTAAGAGTTTGTGGGGCACTAATTCTAGAAAGTGTGATGAGAAATGGTTGGTTCAGTATCTCCCAATTTCTCATCTATCTCATTGTCACCCTCTAATATTACTTCTTCCTCCTCTTCTTCCCCACTTGGCCCTTTGATGTAGAATAATTTATTTTCAGTACATTTATGCCCTCAAACTATATTTGCTATCACAATTAAAACACAACCCTTTTGCTCTCTTCTCTTCAATTTTTTGTGGAGTTACTAGATAGTAGGCACAGGAAGTGACTATGCAGGAATGTTTCTATCTCTTATGTTTTAACAAAACCTTGCCTTCTATTAGCCATAACTTTTCCTCTACTTGCCTTCCCATAATCATTTCTTAGTACATTGAATACAAACAAAACATATGTATATCATATTTGATGTGGTCTTTTAAGCCCCCTAGGAACAATTCCTTCAAATTTTCATCTACAAATTCTCCACTCTTAAAGACAAAGTTTGGAACTGATGAATATAATCCTTGACCGTATGTGTTTGCTTTAACTTGGTAAGTTAGCTGAAGTAGTTATCCATAAGATTGTCACCATAATGTGTAGTGAGTTCCTCTTGAAAAATAGACCATGTAACAACACAACCCTTCTTTTTCTTCTCTTCACATGGCTAATAACCTAAAACACATTGGTCAAGATCAAAGTATAAGGATGCCATCACAACCTTTATTCAACGAGGAACATGATGAAGATCAAAGAATTGCTCCATTTGGAAAAGCCAATTGGTCAAATCTTTTCCATCAAACTTTCACATATACATCTTTAGTGTGAAGTGCCTACCCATAAAATTATTTGATTGACAATCCATATTGAGATCTGAGTCAAATCCACAAGCATCAGCTCCCTTAAAACCATCATATTTTTCCAAATTCTTATTATTTGAATATGTTCCCTTAGAGTCCATACCACTCATCAGGAAATTAATTTTCCTCGATGATTCATTGATCTCTACCCGAGCATAGTTGTCATCTCCTCCTTTAATGATGAAATATCTTCCTTAAACTTGGTGTTTTCATCCCTCATATCATTAGGACCAATCTCTTCAATTGATGTATCATCCTTGTCTGGAGATTTTCCAGGTGTGAGAAGATTATTTTTGCCTCTTGTGGCAGCCCCTCCATGATGGGAAAAAATAAGTTTACAATAAATCCCACAAAAAAACTCTAAAAGATCTAAAAATTTTACAACTTACTTACACCTAAAGATCTCATCTTTCAAGAAAAAAAAATCTCCAAGAAATTCATTCATTTGCAACTCCCTAAGAGGGAATTTGGTGGAAACACTAATTTTACAATAACTTACTCAATTGTGCTATAAATGACCTCAAGTATGGAATGTATAAAATTCAATACAACCTTCAAAACCCTTTAAAAATCAAGAAAAGTTTTCCAAATTGAGAGAGACATGCACAATATGAAAATAAGTGCTAAATTGAGAGGGAGGTGTATGATAGAAAAATATAATAGGAAATATGCTACAAGCACTTGATAATAATAAGCCACCTCAAGGGGGCAAACCTCCAAAAGTCTCCAAGAAGAACACAATTTGCAATATGATAATAGTAAACTAACCACTAGCTCCTATGTATACCCTACATATGCCTTGGATGTCACTCAGGCTAACTTAGATACCACAATATAACACCTAGGCTGACCTAATTATCTAAATAAGAATAAAATAATGATCATATAACTTCATTAAGAGTTAATGTAGCCACAAACTAACTACTCATAAGAATATAATAATGATCATATAACTTCATTAAGAGTTAATGTAGCCACAAGCTAACTACTCATAACCCTATGCACACAATAGAATTAAGGGTAGCAATTACAAAAAATAGATAAAGGTTGGAAGTAGCATTGGATTGTATATTAATTGTGTGGAAACATTAGAGAACTTGTAGAAGAAGTATGTTCTAGATTGACACAATAAGAGATTATTTATTGAATCATTTTTATTCTAAATAATATAATTGTAAACACCTTTTGGTGATGGGTTTTTCTCCTTGAAGGGTTTCCCATGTAAAATTTGTGTCTCGTGTAATCTTGTAGATATATACTATTCCATATACTTCACTATTTGTCATAAGATAGATTTTACATAGTGGTTAACTACTTTCTAAATACATAATCTTATATTTTCTTCATCCCAATATATAAGTTGATTGTAACAAGGGTTAACATATCCAACAATAAAAGCTTGTACTCTACATTTATAATTTCTAACTCAAGTTTCTACAAGTCTAGATATTGGTAAGTTAATAAGTTAAATGGTTGTAATATAATTTGTCTAATTTCATGCATGTGTACTTTGTGGCTATCATTTTGTAATCTAAGCTTGCATTTAATATGACCTTGTTTAATGTCTTTCATTAGTTCAATATACTCGTTGATTGGGGCAACAAAACAATAGCCTCTGAGGTATCCCAGCATTGTCATTAGTTCAATATGTCTTGATTGTTTGATGTCTTCCATTTTTTTTAATTTGTAAGTTTTAATTCAATTGAGATGTTTGTCTCATTTAAAAGGATACACAAACAAGATTTATGTGGTAGGAGATCCTTTGTGTACAAATTTCTAAGCTTACACTTAATCTGACCTTGTTTGATGTCTTTCATTATCTCAATATACCCATTCACTGAGGCAACAAAACAATAGCCTCTAAGTTATCCTAACATTGTCATTGCTGCTAAGCCATTACCATGCATTCAGTGGTAGGAAAAAGGAAGTCACTAACTTAAAGGATCAATCTTATTTTGTCCTAAATAAGACTGGAAGGTGGCTTAAAGGAAAATTTCATGAATGTATTGTATCTTCTTCTCAAAAAGAACTTGCAACAAGGGAACAAGGATCTCCCAATACCATTGAACATCAAAGAACTTCAGCTAGTGTGGATATAACTAGGTCTAGGGTTAATTCACAACAAGGTGGTGATGGAGAAGACCCTGAGAAGAGTCAAAAATTAAAAAATATATATGAATAGGACAGTGATCTGAGATTAAAGGGGTTAGAAGTAGAAAAGGACTTGGATGCTCCACAACAGCCCCAAGCGGACCATGTTACCTCTCCCGTATCTCCTGTTCTAGGTAACGATTCTTCTATTTTTAGTTGCTTACTGAAGATAGTGCTTTTCGTACTTTGTTTGATATTCCAATTTCCCCTATTTCTAATGAAGTTCCTTCAATCAGCACCATAAACCAACAAAAAAATACTACCTTGAATGTCAACAGTAACAACACAGTGTTACCATCTCCTTTGTGGATTAAGAAAGTAGTGGAAATGAAGAAGATATACATCCCTATGATGGATGTAAATGTGGATACTATAGCTAAACTGCTACAAACTAGCCCTCAGCCTAAAAAGGCTAAAAGGATGTCAAGGGTAGTGATGGATTCTTCTTCTGGGCACCAAATTCTTGAAATTGTTGACCCTATTGGAGATAAAGATTCAATGTAGTGTTACAGAAGCTAATTTCAATATGAGCAAAGTAGATATGGGTCCCCCCACTATAGAATGTATATATACCATGCTAAGTTTTTAGTTAGAATGTTGGCTAAGAGAGTTAAAGCAAAAAAATAAGAAAATGTGAGAATGCAAACCTAGCTGAATGCTTTGACCTCATTTATTCAGTCAATTTTAAATGCTACCTCTCAACCTCCTAACATGGCTCTAGGAGTTCCTATCGCTGGAGTGGATCGGTCAAAATATTACATCAAATTAAGAAATACCAAAATATGGCCAAAGCCACTGAACAATGGATTGAAAATGTCACTATTAATAGTTTATTGTATATTGACGAAGCAATGAAATTGTATGCGTATATCCCCAACAAAAGAAAGGAGCTGATTGTAGAGTTACATGCTTTCAAAAAGTATGAGAGTGATCTGCTAATGATATCTAAGGAGGTGCAAGATATGACAAAAATACATACCAGGATATTGGTGGCTGAAACGTTTTTGAACAAAATTGAGGAGAACGATTCAATCTCTTGGATGGATGCTTTTGAGTGGAAATTATTTGTGTTCAAATAGTTTATAGGTGAAATAAGAAAGATTTTGAATCAATATCATGGTGACAAGGTGGCCATTAAACATAATTGTATGATCTTGGAGGTTGAAATCATTGATGATAGCAGAGAGAATTTGCTCGATGTGAAAGAAGTTAAACAAGGTTTCAAAAAGATGCTCAGCCAAGAATTGACTTGTGTTGATAACATAAATGTCACTTCTTTGGAAAAGCTTGGTCACATTGTACTATATCTCAAGAATTTCACAAATGAGATCGATGATGTCAATAAGAGGATGGTGGATGTAGAAAGAGTAATCATTATGTGGAAAATTTGAATACACATCACTCTTAGCCCAAGTGGGAAAATTCTTACTCCAATAATTTCTAGATTCAGGTGTTACAAGGCGAGGATGAGGCCATAGGTGGATTCATCAGGTGCTGAGGAACAAGAGAAGGGAGATGAAGTGGTTCAGGGGGAAGATCATGATGCTGCCACATGATGGCTATTTCTTTGTTTTATGCTCTTTCTTTTAAAGCTTTGAAACTTGGTTCCATAAAACTGTAAATCTTTAATTATGTTTTAATCGACTTAATTTCAAGAAGTCGTTATATGTTATTTTAAAGATAGTTTCTCTTAAGACAAGGCTATGTATGTGGGGCAAGCTTGTCAATGTTAGTAGGATCTTTTGGCAAACTTTGTGTTGTTGAATGGTCACTTTTTCTATTTACTTTATTTTAGTTATTTCAATATATGAATGAAGTTTAAAGAGTTGCAGACAAATATCGTGAACTTTGTGTTATAGTGGATGTATGTAACATTCTTCTTATGTTGAATGCCTCGGCTCTTTGAATTATAGTTTTATATTGGAAGAATTGGAAATCTTTATTTAAAGCTCATTGTTGTGAATTATTTCTCTTTTGGTTAAGAATTCTAGTGGTGATTATATCATTGAACATTATTAAAGTGGTGAATGTTGTTGAAGGGAGTCTTTGCGCTCCTTTTTATTTAAGTATTCTTTGAGTTGAATGCCTTTTCTACTTTTTGGTTAAAAGCACCACCTTTTTGCTTTATGCTTAAAAGCATATCCCTTTATTCATTCATTTCAAATCTTTCGAAGGTAGCTTCTCCTTGTAAAAAATGCAGAGTCATTGCAAATACAATTGCAAATGAACTCAACTGTTAGGATGTTTATCATTATATGTGGGTGTGAGAAGATAGAGTTTAGTGACAAATCTATATACTAATAGACTTCAGAGTAGTAAATGCGTCAGCATGAAATTGAATGAGCCAAAAGTGTAGTCTTAATACGTGAGAGTGTGAGAAATAAAGGTGGCACTATGCTCACATGCCACATGGCATGTTGAGCACTATCCACGATGTAACATACCGCTGGACCAGGGTTCCTTATGGTTGGTCGTCGGTCAACATTTTAAAATGCTTGGAATTTTGCTTTAGCCAAAAGCACATGTCGTCCACATGGAAAAAACACGGTTCACACCTCGAAATGAAATATTTAGGGTGTCCACCTCATTGCACACATGTTTTAGTATAAATGCGTATTACTAAAATGAAGAAATGTCATCTAAATTAGTAAAGAATGTGAAGCCCATGTTGACCTTGAAAGTTAGGTTGCATCACTATCATGCCCTCAACATATGATTATACTCAAACAAGTTTTATGTTGACCACTGGATATTTAAAAAATGCATATAATTGACATATGCCAAACATAGATCTGAAATCCTCTTTCATTAATATAAGCCAAAATAAAAATGGTGGTTGTACAAAATTCAAAAAAATGCCTCCCTAGGCTACAATTTTAAACTTGTTTGTGTACAATGATTGGTTGCTCCCAATCTAATTCAAATCATGGTGGAAAAACAAGTGGACTCGATGTGACATAGCTTGTTGTTACTTAGTTGCTTGACAAATTAATCCCAGCCATGTTCTCCTCCCTTGGTGTTGGAGTTAGAGTGTTGCTTGAATGGGATGGGGTTAGAGTTGCAAATTGAGTACCACTCACATGGGATGGGGTTAGAATTGGAAATGGAGTGCTACTCACATGGGTTGGGATTAGAGTTGGAAGTGGGGTGCTACTCACATGGGATGGGGTTAGAGTTGGAAGTTAAGTGCTGCTCACATGGGACGGAGTTAGAGTTGTAGGATAGATAAGGACATGAATGTTCATTATCTCCCTAAACAAAGCATGATTTTCTGGCAAAGGATTTAGCAGGTTGCTTAAACACCTTTGTCTCTCTAGATTCTTCCTTGCCACTTCAAGGTCTCTTTCCTTTCTATCTTGCTCCCTTTGAATCCTCTCTTTCTCCTTTTTTTGCTCCTTTTCCTACCTTTGTAAAACTTTTTGTTGTTCTCTTGCTTGCAATCGTGCAACATCTCTATTTAATTTGGCTTGATCCTTCAATTCCCTTGCAACAACATAAGCTACCTTTCTGTCCTCAATTTGTTGTCTCTTTTGAGTTTTATGTCCTCAATTTCTTTCTTCCTTTGCTCTTGTTGCATTAAAGTGTTCATGTAGTTGTTTGTTGTTAATAGTTGGGACTATCAGCTCAATCGAATTCCACCATCCTCTATAGTCCTAGGTCTTTCCTTCACAATGTGAATGGGTAGTTTAAGGAACTTGTTGATGCATGAATTGTACTGGGAACCCAATGATTGGCTAGAATCTGCATGAATGGTATGTTCAACTTCATTGCAAAATGCCTCGGTATCCTGGCTCAAATTTGTAATATCTCCACCATCAGCTTCTCCACACTCATTATTGTAATATTCCATTTTAGGTACATTCAACGTGGGCAGTGGAGAGGTGAAGAAAATGTGTTGCCTTCTTATTGGGGATGCAAATTAATTCCCAAATTCATGGCGCCCTCCACCAACCATGATGGTTGTCTTGGCTGAGACATAAGGCTAAGTCCATCTAGGATTTGTTCCTGTTGACTTTCAGCCATGTCAACAAGCAGTTGACCCCCCATTGTAGGTTTAGTTGAATCATGAAAAGTGCTTTGATTTGAATACTGTATAGTTTCCTCTCCCACTATGTCTATTATTGTAGGATGTAAATTAGCATCTGCAAGGCTTGATAGCAATGTGTTGGCAACTTCCAGTTGTGAAACATTAACCCCAGAAAGACTAAGGATGTTCTGCACTGCAAAGCATCATCATGCATGTTAAACTAAAAAGTGTCGTTGGTGTGCATGTCCTCCATTAGAGCATCTGGATTGAGGGGCCATATACACATTCTTTTAAATCTAGTTGTGACGTTTGAAACAATGAGTGCTTTATGAAATGACTTGCTGCCCAATTCAGCTAATTCTACTCTTTTTATTTCTATGTTTAGAAACCTTGCCATTCACACTGCTCTTTCTGATTTGAAGTATGATTTAAATGCTAAAAATACACTTGCATCGAATGGTTGTAATTTGTGTGAGGTCTGTGCTGGTAGTGTCAGCAAATCAATACCCAAAGACCTAGAATCTTGGATGGTTGTCACAGCTACATGGTTTCCATGACCATCAAATATTAGTAAGTGCCTATTTGTCAATGATACACCACCTAGAACTGATCGTGCAAAATGATGCAACAATTTATAAACATCTCTTTAATCATCCAAGCATGGAATTGAGCAACCATGGCACCCAGTTCACAACTAGTAATGTAATTTTAAGTTGCTTTTTACCTTTGAAAAGATAGAACCCCGGTATACTTTGTCCGACAAAATTAACACATCACAAAATTGTTATCCATTCCCTGCTCTTTGAAATGATGTATGAAACACTTCTGCTACCTCTTTGGCCAACACCTGCATGGCTCCATTTCTACCTACCTGAATTCTAGTTTCATCACAATTCCAAATTCTATGTGGTCCATATGGGTTGGCTTCATACGCTTTGGATAATGTCTCGTAGAATGCAACAAACTACAAACCTAGGGTTTAGAGCTCTACCTCTATCAAAGCCTTCCACTGTCCTCAATGTCAATTTAGGATGACACCTTTTAAATCTAGTCCACCATGATTCGCTTGGCATCCCATCCTTAAATGGTTTTGGTAATGTTTGGCAAATTTGCATGACTTCTACTTTGAGATTAATAATTTCTATCCCATGGCCCATTGCAACCATCTCTTTACACCATTCCACTATTAAACCCTCTTCAACTACTGTCAAGATTGTAGGAGAATCTTTTTTATGTTGATGTTAAATTGCCTAACCAGTTGTTGAGTGTTGTGGTAGGGATTCCCCACTTCTTTGCTACACTCCACATGACATTATCCTACACATCTTTCAGTGTTGATTCCATATCCTCTTTCGTCCACTCGTGATGAATTGAAGCCTTCTTTCTTCTAGCAGCTGCATTGACTTGAATAATTGGCTTAGCTAGTTAAGGACTGTTCTCATTAGCAACTTCAGTGTCTTCATCCGTGGGAATCCAACTCCTCTTTTTTAAGGAGGCATGGTTTTCTTTAGTCTCTTGGTGCCACAACGGGTTTGCATTTGAGCTTTGTTCTTCATTTGCACATCAAAACAAACACATTTGAACACCCATTTTAAAATCTAGAATCTTTTGAATCTTTTTAGTACAAAGTTAAAGAAATAAAGAGCCTAAAGTATTGAACTGGACATGCCACCAACCTGTGTTGATTAGGAGAGAGGCCTACAGGGTGGTGCAACCTAACTATCATGTTCTACTTGGGCTTGTACATGACAGGTAGAGAAATTATGTTTACTCAGGCATGTATGTAGTGAGGCTGACAATATAAACTCTCAGCAGCAAGATAACAATGAAGAGCAACAATTTAATAATATATTTCACAAACAATACAACATTTGTCATACCATTTTCTTCATCTCTGTAATTGTAGTTTGTAGCTTGATTTTGTAAGTTCAGTCGGAGAGTTCACAGTGATGCTTTGAACATAAGATTTGTGATGTTCTATGTTTGATTTTATAGTTTGACATTTAGATGTTGAAAGATTGGTAATGCGATGTTTACAATTTGACATTTAGATGTTAAAAGTTTTATAATTTAATTCCTACAAAATGTAATTGTTATGGTTACCCTTGTTTGAATACTGTAGAATAACAACTCTTAACAACCCTGCTGCACAACTTGATTTGACTTTTATGCAAATAAATAATCATGCTAAGTAGGTAGTTGTTCAAAAAGGCTAAGGTATCATAACATTTGAAAGAGAATATCCAATGCCTGTAGAATTAAAGAACACTACATGAATAACAAAACACTATATTTATAAAGGACTATATTTATAAAAGGACATTCTAAAAGTGAATAACACTATATGAATAAACTATGACAACATCTGAAAGTGAATGCAATGTTTTGTTAGAATGTCCAGGTAGTTGTTCAAAAAGGCTAAGGTATCATAACATCTGAAAGTGAATATCCAATGCCTGTAGAATTAAAGAACACTACATGAATAACAAAACACTATATTTATAAAGGACTATATTTATAAAAGGACATTCTAAAAGTGAATAACACTATATGAATAAACTATGACAACATCTGAAAGTGAATGCAATGTTTTGTTAGAATGTCCAGGTAGTTGTAGTGAAGCTTGCTAGAGTGTTTTGTTCTTGGCTGATGGTAGTGCCTTTATGATTACATAGATGGTTGTTTCCATTTCAACTATTCAGGTAGAAGTCAGAGGATAGTTGCAGCAGTAATTATTGCTAGCTAGGCAAACATCTTTAATTTATCCTTTAGAAAAGCTAAACAAAGAAGGATAGGAGGTTGAGAGGCAAATGATTGAGAGTAGGATGACTCAATTTAAACAATCTATTGTAGATGCATGTTAGCCGAAGCAATATACAATGCAAAACAATTCACCACTAATAAACATGCATTCTGGGCCTTACTAACAAATAGTTCATCTTTCATGCCACTAAAATGGAGTTATTCTAAGACTTAATCTTGTCATAAGCTTACAATATGCAATAGTTGTATAATGACATACTTTGAAGGTGTAAAGAACTAATGTGTATATAATAATTATTACGGTGTAATGCTTCATAGATCTCCTCTTTAATATTTTGTGAGCATAGCGCCACCTTTATTTCCCACACTCTCGCATTAAACAACATACATTTTAAACCAAAACAACAATATAGTTTAAACTAAAACAATATTTTGTGAGCATAACGCCACCTTTATTTCCCACACTCTTGCATTAAACAACATATATTTTAAACTGAAACACTTTAAACCAGAACAATAATATAGTTTAAACTAAAACAACATACATTTAAATCAAAACAACATACAGTTTAAACCAAAAAAACATACAGTTTAAACCAAAACAACATACATGGGAAGCAAAAACAACATACATTTAACATTCATAAGGATAGGCATTTACTGAGAACTTATAGTAATGTTGATAGTAATGTGCAATTTGAATCCTTCAGGACTTTTCTGTATGGTATGTTGGAAAATTGAACTAGAAAAAATGGGGTTTATGTAAGAATATTAGGAACGAAATGTTGGTGATCTATGCACTCTCATTTGATTGGTTCATATAGATTTGTGTGGATCAATTCATTTGAATGATTTGATGGATGTATATAAATTTGAATTCGATATTAAATTTGAGAGGTGATTGATTTGGTAGAATGCTTATTTGGTTTTAAGTCTTTGAATTCTGTCATGTTTTCTTAATGACTTGATTGGTGAGCCTTAAACCTTTGATTGTGTCTCATTAAATGGAAGAGTTGATTGATTTGGTTGAATGCTTGTTTGGGCTGAGGTAATAAATTTATGTCCTCTTGTTTTGACGGCTTGTTTAATGAGCCTTATACCTTCGAGTGTGTTGATTTTGTAGGTATTCTATTGAAGGGACTAGTAGTTGGTCATATTTGAGTTGATGGAGTGCACTTCAGGAGGAATTATGGAGTGGATGGACTTGTTGGATGTGACACTTGGGCATTTTTTTTTTTGGGACTCCAACTTTAGAAAATATGAAGCTATTCTGGGACGCAGATTGATATTTGATGGGACACTTTTTAATGTTAAATGTTTAAAAATGTTTTTTGTAAACCAAAAAAGTACTCTATAGTGGTTGATCACTGCTTGTCCTCTTGGAAGAAAGTACTCTGTGATTTTTAATATAAACTTTATATATTATCATTCTGTCTTATGTTGGATTCACCTGTTTATGTGTACAAATCATGTCACTTGCATTTATGTTTTGCAAATCTTTGTAAATCATTTGTGTATGCCACCTGATATGATTAATAAAATACTTATGAATAAACAAATATGATGTGTACATTGATTGGTGCCTATTTGTGCTCTTTTTAGAAATATTTTTAATATTAATTAGACCAATAAAAAATAACTGCTGGCCCCACTTTGATAAACTCCTATATTAGATATAAAAGCCCGACCTACTATGGGGCCCTCTCCCCTATATGTTAGTTAAAAAAAAACTAAAAAACTAGGGCTTGACACAGTGAGGATGCCTCCAGACAGCTTTGGAGCACACGTGACACGACTTGTCTTCCCGCTGCTTTTGGGGAACCTTTTAACGTGCTTTCCTCAGAGTTGCATCGAATATCCTATTTTTCACTCTTACCAATCGTTCTTAAAGGGGAGGCTCTTCATTAGTCTCTTGCCCCTTCTCTCCAAATCGTTGTCTTCCGTTAGGCCTTCCCAACTTATTGATGAAATTCTGAAGACAAAAAAAGAGATAAACCACACTTCGATCTTAGCTGGTATAAATCGTGCCTTTTGTTGATGTCATTTTAGTTTTCCATATTTTCTTACTAAACAATACCATTCATATATTTATTTGCAGCTGAAAGAGAATCTTAGCGAGAAATTGGCTGAGCTCCCTTCTGCATGAGAGGCTTCCAATATTGCAGACGAGGAGTTAACAAATGTGAAATTAATTGCCAATGAGGTAGGTGTCTTCTAAATATTTCCCTTTGTTGATTTCATCTTGAGTTTTCCATATTTTGTTACTAAACAACATATTTATATTTGCTGTGGAAAAAGAATCCCATTCGTGAGATGTTGGCTGAGCTCCCCTCTGCATTAGAGGCTACCAATTTTGAAAATCAGGTGTCAACAATTGTGAATCTAATTGCCAATGAGTTACATAGAGCGTCTTCTAAAACCCTTACTATTTTCAATAACTTTCGTCTCTGCCCTTTGTCGATTTCATCTTGAGTTTTCCATATCTTGATTCTTTAAGCAGTCTTTTCTATATTGCCGTTGCTTTTAACGGATGATTTTAGTTTTTGTATCAAATTTTCACCCCAAAATTTTAGGGTATGTTTTCAGTCATTAGATTGTTTTAGTTGAAAGAGTCCAGGGAATGTCCTTGGCAAATATTGATCGTACATATATCTATGTGTTCCCCTGAGTCAAATGTTTGATCCCAATTTGAAAATAAAATAGGTATAGGGCCAATTTTGTTCCTTTTTGTGTCTTTTGGAAGAGAAAGTGTGACCGCAAAGGGATTTGAGGGACACCCACTTTGATATGAATTCTGTTTAGGTGTTTTAAACTTTAAAGTCTGATGTGATTAATTTAGTTATCCATCCATAGAATCAAAAATCGCATAAAAATCATGATTTATTGAAAAAATTGTGAATCAAGTTTCCCGATTTTTACCCCCAAAACACTACGATTTTTTGAATAGATTGGTGTCAAATTTGTTTTACTGCTTTTTTTTGGTCAATCTAGGGTTTTAAACAGTCTTAAAAGGGTTCATAAACTGCAATTTTTTTAAAATAAAATCAGTGATCACAATTTTGACATTTTTGGTTTCCGAGCAGTTAAGGCATTTTTGGTTTCCCTGATCGGTGAGTTTTCTATGTTTTTCATTTCCCCCACCGGGCTTCAATGCAGTGCGGATAGTTTAAATAAGGTTTGTTAGAATTAAATATAATGTTCCATTTAATATTTATAAATTATTACTTAGCCGATAAGCTTTTATAGTGCTCGAAAAATTGTCTCACGCCGAGATAAAAATTTTCTGAACTCGTTAGTTGTTCCTATCTTGAACCTTCATATAAGTGCTAGTAATATTAACATTTTTAATAGTTATAAACATTGTTATTAATATTAACATTTTTTATAGTTTGTAAATTATTATTATTATTAATATTGTTAATTTAATAGTTAATAATGTATTATTAAGTTTTATTATAATTTTTTTTAAAAAGATTTTATAATAAATTTTATGTTTATTAAATTTTATAATTAATTGAATTTTATTAGATTTTAATATGAGTTAGAAATCAATTTAATTTTTTAAAGAATAAATTTTATGTTTATTCAATTTTATAATTAGTTTAAAATTATTATTATTTAATTTAATTAGTATTTAAGTTTTAATTAGATTTTAATATGAGTTAATGATGATTTTATTTTTTTAAAGATTTTATAATAAATTTTATATTTATTAAGTTTTATAATTATTAAAATTATTAATATTTAATTTAATTAGTGTTTAAGTTTTATTAGATTTTAAGAGTTATTGATAAATTTAATTTTTTAAAAGATTTTATAATAAATTTTACATTTATTATATTTATATTATTAATATATTCAGAGATGCTGACATAGATTCAGAGTTAGAAGACCATTGTTTGGATGGAAGGACCTTAGGGATGGGTGGCATGGGTTGAAGCCCATGACGACATCCTCTCTTGATGTTTTTGTTGATGTTTTGTATATACTTTCTTCTCATGATGCAGTTAGTTTGTTAGTACTCTTTTGTGCGGATTACACACCCTATTGTAACTTTAGTTTTTGCTGCACCCTGTTGTAACTTTGGTTTTTACTGTCCTATGGCGGTGACAGCTATGTTTTGCTGAGGCTTGGCCTCCTTGTACTGGATTCTCTCAATTTTTAATATAAAAAATATAATATTATTAATACTTAATATTTATAATATTATAATATAATATTTACAATATTATAATATAATATTTACATCATTAATCTGTTATATATGATAATATAATATTTATATTATTAATATATTCTTATATAATATTATTAATATATAATATATAATATATTATTAATGTTTAATATTTATGATATTATAATATATATATATTCTTATATAATATTATTAATATTTATATATAATATATTATAATAATATAATATTATATATTATATTATTAATATTTATTATAATATTTATATATTATATTATTATATTATATTTTTTATATTATATTATTATATTTTTCTATGTTTTTCTGAGATCTAATTTTTTCCAATTTTTTCATGATTTTTTGAAAAAATCTTATACTTTTGGTTTGCTAATTTTATCTCCAAACGATTTTTAAAAATCGTTTGGAGATAAAATCGTGAGATGTTGGCTGAGCTCCCCTCTGCATTAGAGGCTACCAATTTTGAAAATTAGGTGTCAACAATTGTGAATCTAATTGCCAATGAGGTACATAGAGCGTCTTCTAAAACCCTTACTATTTTCAATAATTTTCGTCTCTACGCTTTGTCAATTTCATCTTGAGTTTTCCATATCTTGATTCTTTAAGCAGTCTTTTCTATATTGCCATTGCTTTTAACAGATGATTTTAGTTTTTTAATCAAAATTTTAGTCTTTTCTATATTGCCATTGCTTTTAACGGATGCTTTTAGTTTTTGTATCAAAATTTTAGTCTTTTCTATATTGCCGTTGCTTTTAACGGATGATTTTAGTTTTTGTATCAAATTTTCACCCCAAAATTTTAGGGTATGTTTCCAATCATTAGATTGTTTTAGTTGAAAGAGTCCAGGTAATGTCCTTGGTGAATATTGATCGTACAAATATCTATGTGTGCCCCTGAGTCAAATGTTTGATCCCAATTTGAAAATAAAACAGGTATAGGGCCAATTTTGTTCCTTTTTGTGTCTTTTGGAAGAGAAAGTGTTACCGCAAAGGGATTTGAGGGACACCCATTTTGATATGAATTCTGTTTAGGTGTTTTAAACTTTAAAGTTTGATGTGATTAATTTAGTTATCCATCCCATAGAAGTAAAAATCATGATTTATTGAAAAAATCACAATTTATTGAAAAAATCATGAATCGTCAAGTTTCCCAATTTTTACCCCCAAAACACTATGATTTTTTGAATAAATCGGTGTGAAATTTGTTTTACTACTTTTTTTTGGTCAATCTTAGGGTTTTAAACAGTCTTAGAAGGGTTCAGAAACGACATTTTTTTAAATAAAATCGGTGATCACAGTTTCGACATTTTTGGTTTTCGAGCAGTTTAGGCATTTTTGGTTTCCCTGATCAGTCAGTTTTCTGTGTTTTTCATTTCCCCCACTGGGCTTCAATGCAGTGCACATAGTTTAATTAAGGTTTGTTAGAATTAAATATAATGTTCCATTTAATATTTATAAATTATTACCTAGCCGATAGGCTTTTATAGTGCTCGAAAAATTGTCTCACGTTGAAAAAAAAATTCACACCCGATAATTTTTTTTTGAACTCGTCAGTTGTTCCTATCGGCGTATTCTTTGAACCTTTGTACAAGTGCTAGTAATATTAACATTTTTTATAGTTTGTAAATTATTATTATTATTAATATTGTTAATTTAATACTTAATAATGTATTTTTTTTTTGATTCATCAATGTAAAGTTTGTATTGATCGGGAGGAAATGTGAACACGCAGGTGCCTATAAGCAGTTTACCCGCAATAGCCAAACTGACAAACAACTCCTGAAACCCTTCCTTGGACCTATAGAAGCTTTACAAAATTAGCCATTAGGCTTACCAGACTAAAAGTAACTGTATTATGAGCAAACCTATTGGGGCAGAGCCCACCGAACTAGGGATTTATCCAACCAATGTATCAGAAGAGGCCAAGCTCCATAGCCATGGTGTGGAGCCTGTCTACCCACACCCCTTCCCCGGAGTCCACGTCCTCTTGCAGCATGTTCTGGAGGAAACCATAAGCCTGGAGGACACGATCCTGATGCTCAATCAGTGCCAAGCCTTTCAAATCAAGGATGAGAGGAAGGACCTTCACTACCTCCAGTGGGTCTTTATGTGAGACAATGTCTTTTGGTCGGGGAATACCCACCCTTGGAATGACCGCCTCAAGAATGGAATCGAGGCCCCGGAGGAATTTCGGCTTAAACAATTTTACCATGACCAGTTTTGCCGCCTCAGTAGACACCCCCGCATCCAGAGGCGAACTTAATAATGTATTATTAAGTTTTATTTTAAATATAATTTTTTTAAAGATTTTATAATAAAATTTATGTTTATAAAATTTTATAATTAATTGAAAAGTATTAATATTTAATTTTAATTAGTTTTTATTAGATTTTAATGAGTTAGAGATATATTTAATTTTTTAAAAAGATTTTATAATAAATTTTATGTTTATTCAATTTTATAATTAGTTTAAAATTATTATTATTTAATTTAATTAGTATTTTAGTATTATCATAGTTTCATATTACATATTATACATTGCATGGTTACTTTTCTAATATACATATTCCTATATTATATTTATTATCTCACTAGGTGTGTCATTTTACTATTTTTATACTTATATCTGTCATTCAACAATTATATTTATCTTTATATATATTTAGTATGTTATTCTTTCATTATGTTATTCGTTGCAGTTTATTTTATTTGCACTATTATTACCATATTGATATTTTTATCATATATTCATATTTTCATGATTTTATTGTCTCATATCCAATAATTTTATTATTATTCCTTGGACTTTTATCCACTTTATTATATTAAAACACATCACTGTTTTGCCTATTGAGCTTTATATGTATAACTTCATTCTTAGTAATTATACTTTTACACATTATTGTATTGAAGGCATCATATTTCTTAATGGATATTCTTCATTTCTTGGTATATATGACTTTGATATATTTTACTTTTCTTCTTTGGTCTTTTGTGTCAATACATGTAGTGTATTTATATCTTATACTATTCATATCCCCCCCCTTTTTATACTTCTTGCTATTATATATTACTCACATACATATAAATTCCCTATATATATTTATGTCTTAATATTGTTAATTGTTCATATTTGTGCTTACATGGATTCACATACCACAATTATGCATTAGTTGTGTTTTTATTTTATTTGCCCATCCCCTCTCCTCGTGTTACGGTCCTATCTCACCCCCCCCCTCCTCTCCATTCCCTTTATAAGGTCAGTTCTTACTATCCAAACACACTTTCTCCTCTTCCTGATGATGGATCATTGTGCATGATCCGAAACGTTGAAGCAAAAAACATACACAGTTTAATCCAGAAGCTCTATCTACATTAGTATTTAAGTTTTAATTAGATTTTAATATGAGTTAATGATGATTTTATTTTTTAAAGATTTTATAATAAATTTTATGTTTATTAAGTTTTATAATTATTAAAATTATTAATATTTAATTTAATTAGTGTTTAAGTTTTATTAGATTTTAAGAGTTATTGATAAATTTAATTTTTTAAAAGATTTTATAATAAATTTTACATTTATTAAATTTATAATTAATATAATAATATCATATATTAATAATATAAAATTTTATTATATTTATATTATTAATATATTCTAAGATAATATTATTAATACTTAATATTTATAATATTATAATATAATATTTATAATATTATAATATAATATTTACATCATTAATCTATTATATATGATAATATAATATTTATATTATTAAGATATTCTTATAAAATATTATTAATATATAATATATAATATTTATGATATTATAATATAATATTAATAATATATATATAGATTAATAATATATTCTTATATAATATTATTAATATTTATTATAATATTTATATATAATATATTATAAAAATATAATATTATATATTATATTATTAATATTTATATATTATATTATATTTTCTATATTATTAATATTTATATATTATTTTATTATATTTCTATATTATATTTTTTATATTATATTATTATATTTTTTTAATGTTTTTTTGAGATCTCATTTTTTCACAATTTTTTGAAAAAATCTTATACTTTTGGTTTGCGGATTTTATCTCCATAAAATCGTGAGATATTGGCTGAGCTCCCATCTGCATTAGAGGCTACCAATTTTGAAAATCAGATGTCAATAATTGTGAATCTAATTGCCAATGAGGTACATAGAGCGTCTTCTATAACCCTTTCTATTTTCAATAATTTTTCGTCTCTGCCCTTTGTCGATTTCATCTTGAGTTTTCCATATCTTGATTCTTTAAGCAGTCTTTTCTATATTGCCATTGCTTTTAACGGATGATTTTAGTTTTTGTATCAAATTTTCACCCCAAAAATTTAGGGTATGTTTTCAGTCATTAGAGTGTTTTAGTTGAAAGAGTCCAGGGAATGTCCTTGGCAAATATTGATCATACAGATATCTATGTGTGCCCCTGAGTCAAATGTTTGATCCCAATTTGAAAATAAAATAGGTATAGGGCTAATTTTGTTCCTTTTTGTGTCTTTTGGAAGAGAACGTGTTACCGCAAAGGGATTTGAGGGACACCCATTTTGATATGAATTCTGTTTAGGTGTTTTAAACTTTAAAGTCTGATGTGATTAATTTAGTTATAGAAGCAAAAATCGCATAAAAATCATGATTTATTGAAAAAATCGTGAATTGTCAAGATTCCCAATTTTTACCCCCAAAACACTACGATTTTTTTGAATACATCGGTGTCAAATTTGTTTTACTGCTTTTTTTTGGGTCAATATAGGGTTTTAAACAGTCTTAGAAGGGTTCATAAATTGTAATTTTTTAAAAATAAAATCGGTGATCACGGTTTCGGTATTTTTGGTTTCTGAGCAGTTTAAGCATTTTTGGTTTCCCTAATCGGTGAGTTTTTTTGTGTTTTTCATTTCCCTCACTAGGCTTCAATGTAGTACAGATAGTTTAATTAAGGTTTGTTAGAATTAAATATAATGTTTGATTTAATATTTATAAATTATTACTTAGCCAATAGGCTTTTATAGTGCTCGAAAAATTGTCTCATGCCGAAAAAAAAATTTACACTGATCAAAATTTTCTAAACTCGTTAGTTGTTCCTATCGGCGTATTCCTTGAACCTTACAAGTGCTAGTAATATTAACATTTTTAATAGTTATAAACATTGTTATTAATATTAACATTTTTTATAGTTTATAAACAATTATTATTATTAATATTGTTAGTTTAATAGTTAATAATGTATTATTAAGTTTTATTATAAATTTAATTTTTTTAAAGATTTTATAATAAATTTTATGTTTATTAAATTTTATAATTAATTGAAAAGTATTAATATTTAATTTTAATTAGTTTTTATTAGATTTTAATATGAGTTAGAGATCAATTTAATTTTTTAAAAAGATTTTATAATAAATTTTATGTTTATTCAATTTTATAATTAGTTTAAAATTATTATTATTTAATTTAATTAGTATTTAAGTTTTAATTAGATTTTAATATGAGTTAATGATGATTTTATTTTTTAAAGATTTTATAATAAATTTTATGTTTATTAAGTTTTATATTTATTAAAATTATCAATATTTAATTTAATTAGTGTTTAAATTCTATTAGATTTTAAGAGTTATTGATAAATTTAATTTTTTAAAAGATTTTATAATAAATTTTACAATTATTAAATTTATAATTAATATAATAATATCATATATTAATAATATAAAATTTTATTATATTTATATTTTTAATATATTCTAATATAATATTATTTATACTTAATATTTATAATATTATAATATAATATTTACATCATTAATCTATTATATATGATAATATAATATTTATATTATTAATATATTCTTATATAATATTATTAATATATAATATATATATATTTTTTTGATTCGTAATATCGGTATTATATTGAAAGATATCAAAAGAGGGTACATATCATCAGCCTTCCCATGGCTGGCCTAAGACTGTCAATCTGCCTATACAAACTATTAAACCAGGAAAAAGACCTTGCAGGGTCACATGACTAAATGACAGAGGAGACTAACTTATTCCTATACTATCTATTCGAAGCTCCAGCTATACAAAATGGAGCAGGGGAGGTAGACAGAACTAGATTAATACAGATGCAAGTAAACTGTGAAATTCTTCCATCCAGCCGAGACCGTCAACCACCTTCAGACCCAGAGCCTTTTTGAGGAAGCTTACTACCATGGCCACATGATCTTTCAGTAATAATAGATCAAAACCTCTGATGTCCAGAATGAAGGGATAGAGCTTGATGACAGCGCCAGGGTCTTCAAAGAGATTCCAATCCTTCAGACGCGGGATGGCAGACCCAGGGCTGGCCATCTGCAGTGCTGCCTCTAGATCCCCAAGATGCTCCGCATTGAAGACGCCCTGCATAATGGACTTCACCACTTGTTTGTCCGTCCCCAGTTCGAGCAGCATCGCCAAGACCCAGGAAGAGATATCTGTATCTACCCGATAGCGTTCTCCATTTAATATTTATGATATTATAATATAATATTAATAATATATATATATATATTAATAATATATTCTTATATAATATTATTAATATTTATTATAATCTTTATATATAATATATTATAATAATATAATATTATTAATATTTATTATAATATTTATATATTATATTATATTTTCTATATTATTAATATTTATATATTATATTATTATATTTCTATATTATATTTTTTATATTATATTATTATATTTTTTTATGTTTTTCTAAGATCCGATTTTTTCACAATTTTTTGAAAAAATCTTATACTTTTGGTTTGCCAATTTTATATCTGGGCACCCCACAGAGTCAGCAATAAAAAGATTAGATGAATCAAGAAACAACCTAGTGCACAACTAGCAAGATAAAATCTATGAGTTACGAGAAGGATCCACAAATGCATATGTGATCTATACGCACAAATTTGACCCACCATAGAGTGCATACAACATTCTAGATTCGAAGTGAAGTACAAATAGGGAGGACCATTTTTCAATTCCAAATTTAGTGGATTTTATTTTCTACAATAGATTCATGCATTATCTTTGACCTTAGAGCTAAGCACATATATCCTATTGCTATTTACTTTCCTAGGACAAACATTTAATTTGTTAATTATGTCAACCATCGCTCTGATTTATTTAATCTACATTGATTAATTCTTATGCATATGCATCTTATTGGATTAGGCTAGTTTAAACCTAGGGAAAGTTTATTTTCCTTTACATTTTGGTGAACCCATTCACTCTTACATGACCAAGTTTTCCCTAGGGTTTCTCATCAATATCAAGGTTTTTAGATCACATTTTTATCAATTTTACATATTAAATTCTGAGATTTGATCATCCTTTCATCTTTTTGCTTTATTGATATGTCTTCATTCTAGGGTAACTTCGTGTGCATATTTACATATCTTATCTTTCACCCAACCTTGTGTTGTCTTTAGGGTTAGCATTTTACACTTCTTTTCAAATTTGCTAAAATTTTAATTTTTGTACTTTCAGATATGAGATTGATTACCTTTTGCCATATTATTATTTATTCTACGAGCTACTTGTGATCTTGATATTGATTGCTTGTTTCAACAATAATGATATCTTTAATGGTGGTCATGTCGATACTAACTTGGGTGTTATCCTTTTATCCCAACCTATGACCAACATTTCCTCTAATGTGGCAAATCCATCCATAGCTATGTCCTTACCTCCTACACCATAAGCCCAATTTGTCTTCCCAACTTTTTCACATACTCCTAGTACCCCTCTTGTCTCTTGCACCATTTTGGATGCATTAGTACAAGGATTGGAAAATCAAAAGAAAAAATCAAGGATAACAATAAGGGTGCATATTACATACAACCCTAAACATTGCATGTCTTTATCTTTTGAGGTTGTTATATATGGGCCGAGAAGTCACAGATCCCACAAGTAATGGATCTATTATCCATGGTATTTGTGGCCCTCAATTTGAATTGTATAATGCAAAAGGAGACCCAAGTGTTTGCATCCAATCTTTTAAAACTACATTATTGAATTTGCCTATGGTGACAAGATTTTAGCTAAATTGTTTCCACCAACCCTAAAAGATTATGCTATTCAATGGTTTTGTTTATTACCACCAAGTTCCATCAAATGCTTTGGTCTTTCTATATCATTCTTATAGAATTTTCATGTAAACATGGGATCGAAGATTATTGTGAATGTACTAGATGCACCTAAAGAAGCAACACACCCTACATTGATTATGTCCTTCAATTTCAATCTTTGTGTAGCAAAATCAAATACCAATTTAATGATAATAAGTTACTATTCATGTTTCTTGAGGGATTACTTTTGGTAATAAAGGCTAATGTGCACCTACACAGTTTTCCATCTTATGTAGATGTGCACACATTTGAAGAATCTTGAGGTTAAACTTTTAACATCTAACACATTAAATATGGCTCATCATCTCAATAATTTGTCATGCCCACATTTGCCATGTGGTCATGACATGGAAAACCACATGTCATGCCCACATTAGCCATGCGGTCATGACATGAAGAACCAAATTTTTTCTCATGTCCCTAAAACCCCGTCACACAAAGGCAGGGACGGAAAACAAGGTGCGAGATAAGACATCCATGACACCTTGTCATGTGAACGCAAACCAAAGGGCACTAACATAAAGCGTCAAAACTTACATCAATACAGAAAGAAGTACAATAAAGCAATCCATTCAGATGTAGTTAAGTTAAACCATTATTAAGAAGGTGAGGTACAATTTTGATCATTCTAACATACAAGAACATTATGAGAATTTCAAGACAAAAAGATTAGATTCTATCACTAAAACCTAGCATAGCATCATTACTAAAAGTACGAGGACTTCAACATACAAATAAAACAATAATGCATAATTAAGGTCGTACACAAGAAGTATTTTCCATAAAAAGAAGAGTCTATATATAAATCTAATGGTAATGTAGTACAATTACATCTCGAAAGCTATCTTCTCACATGAAAGAATCATACCCCGATTATAAAATTACAATGGATAATAGTACAATAATATCAAATAACCTACAAGGTGCTCTATCTGTGACTGGAAGAACAAGAATACACCATGACGACACTGAACAAAGATCCCGCCAAGTCTTCAAGAGATCATCTGAACAAAGACCAATGCGAGATGTTACCCACCTCCCTACCATATTGCCATCATCGAGTGCAATGGATGTCCATTGCCACTCTAGGTAACACCCGAGCTAAGAAGACAGGAGATCACAAAACCACTTCCAACATGGTCAAGATCACACATAGAGGATCTCAAACAGAGCACCAAGTTTAACCACATGAAGTATAACACAAATCACATGCACACCCAACGCATCCCCAATGGGAAAAATCAACAGGACTAAAGGCACTCAAAGGACATCATACACAAGAAGCACGGATCCAAAGTAAATTTTACCATAAGGACACTCATAGCCCAAAACAAAAAAGGGGAAAGAAAAGGAAGGTAATTCAAGGAGCAACGATACTTTAATTTCATACATAACCATTTTTTATTCATTAACACTGTCCACTCCATACTGATACACTCAAGAAAAAGGGGGAAGAAACCCAAGTCAAAATTCAAGTCACAATATACGAGTACTAGGGTTTGACATAGCAAGGGGGAAAAGATAAATTTCATGCAAATAACAATTTTCCAACATCTAACAAAACCTTATCTACACAACTATATCGGGAAGGTCTCATGTTTGTCCTTTACCAAAAATATACATACCTTTTATTTTCACGCAAAATCATTCATATGCAATGAGCTCACATAAAAGAAGATACTTTATAGAACCAAAACATATTTTCCACTATAGTATTATCTCAGTTATGAACAATTATTGTTGACGCAAATCGACATATTACCCCACATGTTCTGAGCCTATAAAGAAATATCCTAACAATTTTGTTAATATGCAATAGAATTAAAATGTACTATTGCCATAACAACCATATAAAATAAGAGAAACAATCACATAAGATATAAACATCATGGTTTGCTAAGGTTGAAACTTAAGAGTTATTGTTATTATTATAATATTGAACCATCTAGGAACCCAATGCTCCCCAAATCGACCCAACTTCTTCACAGTTTACACATGCATAAAAAGGATTTTTCTAGAGGATGCGTTGAATAAAAAAAAGAACACTGAAAATTTAAATAATTAAAGTTTCCAATTCTGCATCAGTTTCTCCCACGATTGGAACACAATTATAATATATCTATATAGGCTATTAAATTGTGCCCATATCTCTATAATCTTTTTAGCATTTTAACTTATATAATTAAATCCCTAAATATGTTTGATTACGGGGCTCACTAAAAAAAAGTCCCACTTTAAGTTGAATCTAATAAAAAAAATGTATTAAATAGCTGTTTCATGCTAATAAATAGAGGTTATAATAAAGCAAAGATTTGAAATGCATTAGTGCAGGAGCACCCCATTACTATCAAGAAGCCCCCTATTCTCATTTAATTTATTGTAAGGCCTAGCGCCAATTGTTTTGTTTTGGACAAATGTGTCCCCTAGATGAGATAGTCCCATGTTGTGAGTCGATTTGGCATAGCTGGCAAGAAGTAGTTGTAACTGCATGTTTGTAACTGTCTGGCAGAAAGGTGACAGATCGATTCAGATCCCACCGAGATGTAACTGCCCTAAGAGTCTATATAGTGTGTCATAGACGGAGGATAGTAGACATACAGAGTGTGTATGTATAATTTCTGAAAGAGCAATAAGAATTTTGAGTTTTTGGTTTTGTAAGGGAAATAGACCGAGTTGACCATTCCACTGGTCGAGACCTCGGTCAAGACCAGTGGAATGGGTTTCTGTGTTTGTTTCTTCCTTCGTTCTGTCTTATTTTGATTTTGTATTAGATTAGAAACTTGTGTTGTGTGAACGAGTTGCAGTGAAGGGCAACGATGTCATGGAAGACAGTCAGAACCCATCATGAAGGAAGCCGTTTGAAATGCAGAGAGCCGAGAAGACACCACAGAGTTGAAGTCGAAGACGAGTTCGGGCTCATCGGCATATCGGCCGAATAGAGCCATAAGTCCCGGCAAAGTGTATTAGTCCCAGCGAAGCGAAGGGTGCCAACGACAAGAAGGTTTAAATCATGTCGGGCCATCGTTGGAACCCGGCAGGGAGTTCCAACGATGCGCCGATGGAAGAGTTAGTGATCGCCGTGTTGCATCGGGCTATCGCCCAAACTGGTGGGGTAGTTCCAACGATGGAACGATATAACAGTATAGTTCTATTGACCAAGCATAAGAAATGTCTCAATGACACTAAGCGTGGAAGTCATCATTGTAGTAAGTGTTATGTTCCAATGATAGTGGTAAAGTGGCTCCGTAGTATCGGCCTATCGGCCAAAACAAGTAACGAGTTGTAGTGATGCAACGATAGAGAGGTTCTGTGAGATCGGCCCATCAGCCAAACGTGAAAAGAAGTTGTGACGATCCAGAGATGGGGAAAGCGAAAGGAAAGCAAAGCGGTTAGAAATGAGTTATCGGCCTATCAGCCTAACTCTTGGAGAGGTCTCAACAACCGACCGATAGAGATGGAGTTAGACACATCGGTGAAACAGGTATGAAGTCAGAGAGATATGGAAGTGGAATGCAATAAGGAGGGAAAATGCATTGCCCTTGGCAATATTTCCATACTTTTGAGGGTTTTACACCCTAAGTTTGTGATTATGGGTATTTTCACCCACTGTAATGAATAATTTATTTGATGTCTCTGCATCATGCATCACTAAAGATTTGAAGGGATTCCCAACATCTAGTTTTTTTTCTCTGGCCTGAGTGATTGGGAGACGACGTCTACCAGGGCAAAGTTGAGCCCTATGTGGCTACCTCTCCTAGACCTATCCTAGACAAAAGAACATTAAACTATATAAAAAATCTGAAAGTCTACTAAACAAAACATTAAACTTCCTATCCTACATGGTAGGGAAGAATGTTTTGAAATGAAAGCCTCTGTACACGTGAAACTGGGTAGCAGCTTCACGGTACACTAGAGAGGGGATCTTTCTCCCTCAAGGCAAGATCAATGACTATTTTTCTGCCTCTGAAGGTAAATTGCAATTACATAGAACAATGTTGAAGGCATAAATAAAAATTAAAGGAAAATACCTTCCATTTACATGGGCACCGACACCAGCAACCCTTTTGCTCTCCTTACGTTGTCTATGACCCCGATACCCCTCCCAACTCCTCACCCCTCCTATGCAAAAACCATAAGAAAATTGAGGGAGTCATGGCAGTGAGAGCGTTCTCCCCCTTTTTTCTGTATTCTTCCTTTCTTTCCCTTTTTCAAACTAGCCGCTTAGATTGTTTTTTTAGAACAAACCCTAAACACCTTTTTGCAAGTGCCCCAATCTCTCTTCCCTAATCCATTTTTTTTTTCTCTTTCCTAACTCCAAACCAAGTTATTAAAAATAAAGAAAAAGCCCCCTTGCTGCAAGATACCAATGACATATTAAAAGACCACATTTTATTAAAAAAAAGATTCTAACCAACTATCCAAATTATATAGGATTGGATAGAAAATATATCAATATATGGCTTTTATATAATTTACTTATACTAAGGCATGTTATAGTATTTTAAAGGCACTATTGAGTAGATAACTGTCATAAAAGAAATTGCTTGACAAGCAAGATCGACTGTCAAATTTAGGCCCTAGCCGAGATACATGAACAAGGGAGATTTTAGAAAAAAACTGCCCAAGTGAAAATAGGATTATGATCCTATATATATATATATAAACATATTTGGTTTCCATATAAATTGCACATACGAAGATAAGTCAATGTATTTTAAAGGCACCATAGAATAGATAATTGCCATAAAAGAGAAATTGCTTGGCAAGAAGGGTCGACTAACAAAGTTAAGCCTGGCATGCTAACGTAAGAGTATCTCCAAGTTAAATGGAGAACATGCATTTAAAAACAACAATTAACTCAACATTAGATTAAACTAATCTAACCATAACATAAATCCAAACTATCTTATAACTTACAAGGAATTTCAACAAGTCATAACATCATCACTAAAATGCAAGGGACATCACACAATGATCGTAACGCTAATTTGACCTCACACGTAAAGCATGAAGGATATAGGAAAACACTCCTTAACAAGCATAGAAGAAAACCAAGAAGCGAAAGTGACTTTAAATCAACTATACTCATACAAGGAACACATCACATTACGGGTTATGCACATGACAAGGGTCCACAACATAATGATTTGATTATCGAAACTGAGTGAACTAGGTTGAGAGATTGACCTACCACAAGAACGCAAGTTTTAAAAGCCAAATGATTTATCAAAGGTCAAAGACATAAAGAAAATTTGAATTGTTAGAATTTGTAAACGGATGATAATCCAAAAACTATTGCACAAAAGTTGAAACTATGAAAATGCAAATGCAAATGATTGAAGATCAAAATAACATTACAGAGAGTTAGAATCCAACAAGAGAAATGCAAACACTTCAAAAGGCAAAATAGCATCAAGAGAGCTCAAAAGCATAAAGTTACTTGAATAAATACCATCTAAGAGAGTGAGTATATAAACTAAGTGAGAGGGAGTAGGTGACAAATACAACCAATAAGGAGAGAACACTAAAAGTATCCAAAAATAGAAAAGTGTAACTTCCATGGAAAATGCTCATAACTCACTCCTTACACTGATGCCCACTTTATTAACCTAAGAAAGCTTAATTAAAATGTTTAGGAGAAATCTATACTAAAAAAATAAAAACCTACACTAACACCCCCCTCTAAGCATAGCATAGCTTAGGTGGGTGAAAAGATGGGTCCCAATAAATGAAGCCTAATGAGGTACCCATCTACCTACAACTTCCACTCAAGAGAAGTCACCTCAATTAATAAGAGAATAACCTCAAGAGAGAAAAGAATTTGCTCAAAGTAGAGAGAGAACAAAGGACTAAGAGGCCCACTAGAAGATGAAACCTCCAACACCCCTAATAAAGCTTATAGCTAAAGAAGCTTCTACGATGGATTTGGTCAAAGTATCAACAACTTTGTCAAAAGTCAAGCAACAACATAGATCAATGACATGACCATGAATAATCTCCTAAATGTAGTACATGTGAATGTCTATGTGCTTGGTTCGTTGATAATGGATCAGGTTCCATGAAATTTCTAAATGAAACTCTACTTGTTAGAAAATATGATTGATGGCCATCTAAACTAGATACCAAAGTTAATGAGAATATGCTAAACCCAAATAGCCTAAATGGCAACATTCAGAGCCCCTTGATACTCAACCTCAATGGAAGATATAGCGATAGCAGATCATTTCTAAATCAACCAATATATAGAATCTAAACCAAGAAAGAAGTTGTAACCTAAAGTGGACTTGTAATATTGAGAATCACGTGCCCACTATAAATATGTGTAGCCCACCAAGTCAATACCAATGCCCACTACATAGTGAATCCCAAAACTATGAGTACTTTGAATGTAATGGAGAATCCACTTGGCTACCTTCCAATGCAAATCTCAGGGTTGTTGCATAAAAGAAAAGATTGTGCCCAAAACATAGGAAATATCAGTCCTCGTGTGAGTCAAATGAATGAGGCTCCTAACAAGCTCTCAATACAAGGTACCATCAACCAAAGGTGAAGAACACTAAGCATCAAGTTTGACTCCAAAAAGAAAGTGAGTCAGACCATGATTGCAATCAGCCGTGTAAAACCATGAGAAAAAATCTAGAGCATATTTGAACTGTGTAATGGTGATCCCAAAAACAAACTCAGATATCTTAATCTTGAGAAAATAATAAATAAACCCAAGTCCATCATCAAAAATCTATTATGGAGGGAAGTTTTACCTACCACAATGGATGAAGAAGGACTCCCTATGATTAATAAATCATTCACATAGATAACTAGAAAAGAGAGAATCAACCTGCTATAGAATGTAGACATTCAAATCCAAATGGCAATGAGAAAACCCAAATGTAAAAAGAAATCTATCTTCGCATACTAAGCCTGACAAGCCTGTTTCAAGCCAAAGATAGATTACCTAAGTCTACAAACTAAAGAATAATTATGAAGAAAACATAAGGGTTGCTCCATGTATATCTCCTTCTGAAGGTCTCCATAAAAAGACATGCCACGTCTATCTAGTGTGTAATGCCCCGCAATGAAAACCTTAGAGGACAACACATCTGTGCTATGCAAGCGGAATAATTTTTTTTTTGTATAAGATAACAAAGTAATGTTAAGCCAAACAACACACATCATTAACAACAACTTGTCTTCTAAGGTCCCATGGTTGCATTACTTGATGAATTAATCAACATAATTTAACATACATGGTTAACTGATCAACAACAGTTCATTCCACATCTATTGTACTAGTGAATATACATATACATCTCCATTCATGCCACATAGATAAACAACTTGCTCAAGATTACATGTGCATGATCAAAAGTCTATACATATGGGTACATCAACATGTAGTTTTGATTACTTTTGGAACACATACATTATGAATCAACTGATACATAGGCAAGAACACGAGCATAATAGCTATCTTCAAGTACAAGGTCTGTAGTCAGATGCACAAGGCATATCCTCCACGCTCACGAACAGTGGCAAGGAAAAACCAATGGATAAAGCTCTTCCACCCGACCATGTGGAACCCTGAGGTCCACCCCCCGAGCTAGGAGTTAACATAAGGTCCCCACTATAACATACGGTCAGGTAGACAGTAGGCTATGAGACAACACATGACTCCAACATCACAAGTCACCATCACAAAACAACACAACAGTACTTCCAGAGGCAACACTTAACAAATGGGGAGAGTACAACTAGGGAGTGCTAGGTTGTAGTAAGGAGAGTGTCATCGCATGGTCCTAACATGGGTTACCCTGGTAGTCTCTCTCTAGACACCGGCCCCCATCTATGGTTACCCTGGCCGTCTCTCTCTAGACACTGGCCCCATAGGATGACGCATGCGGAATCAACCTTCCTTTCGTGATGATAAGGAAGTAAATCTACCAATCTCAGCCTTCTCCCCTCATCCTTAGTCTGAACTAGCACTACAGGCATGAGTGAGGGAAAATCTTATTATCTTGTTAGTGTGAAAACTACCCAACCCCTAGATTTATTATTATGTTATCACTGAATTACCAACTCCTAGTGGGTTACCCTGGCTAGCCACTTGGCACCGGACCCCACAGTGGAAGCCACTCCCTTACCTACAACTAGAAAACCCTACTCAACAAGCATAGCAAGACATCACAACAACGAGGGTACAGGAACCATGCAAGGCATTAATCATCTTGCATAACATCATTCCTTATATCAACAGGTATATAACAATGCAAGGCATTAACCCTCCATAACATAATCATAAGGGCAGAACTCCTAGACCCCATAATAACACATATTCATTACAACTCTATGATCTCTATGTCACCCTGTTCCATAACTCACCACAAAACTGGATACCAGACTAATACAATCAGTTGGATAACAATAAATCCACAAGGAAGTGCATTTATCTTTCCCCTTGTCTTTTAGTCCATACATAACTAGGGACGACATACTTTATAGACCAATAGGATCTCAAGACCTCTATCAACACAACATATGAAATCAAGACATCCCAAGATAAGCCTCAGGAACTCTAGCCACATGGGTAGATATGGAATCAAAGACCATATGAACGGGGTTATGCCCCACAGATAGAATTAACACATTACGAGAAATTAGTTATACTTATGATTTAAATCTTACTTTCTTTACAACTAATCCACTAAAGTAGATTGTAATTGACTAAGTGATTACAATAGTATACTAATCATTAAAATTTAGCTTGTCATTTGATTGTATTCGTATTAAGAAATAAATCTATATTTACAATAAGGTAAATATTTATTAAATAATCATTTAATTAAATTTACAAGATGCAAATATCGTTAACGTAACTAAAGTAGACAACTATTGTCAGTGTTACAAATCAAATTGATTAAATGATTATAATATAATTTTAAATTTAATTCATACGGATAAATTTGAGAGTTCCGATCTAATTTATAACCATATATAAAAATAAAAGAAACAATTTTAATCCCATCTACGCAACAATAGTTGCAAATACATATAGATCGAATAACCTTGGTCTAATTGTCATAACATTTATGAGGAATTAACACACGAATGGGTTCTAGTTCAATAAGTCATTATTTTTTTTAAGAGAAGGTGATAGCGTTTAATACTACACTAAATTTCTTTTAACCAGACTATTATTCCACATATCAAGTTTCCATTTATTACAATCTAATATGCCATCTCCCTTAACATGATCCAATTACAAACTAAGTTTAATAAACCTAATAATTTGATCACAAAAATTCCATTAACTTATCTAAACGAGTCACGTGACCAACATATTAGAGATAATAATAATAATAATAATAATAATAATAATATTCCACAAATCACTTGGTAACAATTATTTTTCATCCGAGATCATTAATTAATTAACGTTACCCTTTTAAACACATCTACTAAATTTAAATTATCAAATTAATAAAATTATAAAATTGTGTCAACACAACATAATTATAACAACCACATTCCATGACAGAACAATAATCTAATAAATTTAATCCCGTAATATTTCAAAACTCGACCTAATTGCATCAAGTAATTAGTTATAATATTCAACTTATTATTGAATTGAACTAAATTTTAATACAAATAAAAATCAAGTAAGACTCAAAACCTAACATTATCTCTCAACTTGAACCTCTGTTAAACCTATTTAAATTTATGCATATAGAGCAATATATTTAACATCATACATGGAAAATAATTACAAAGCCTACCAAAATACATAAATTTCGTATCTTCTAATGTTACTCTTCATCACCAAAACCCTAACTACAATTTATTAAGGAACCCTAATTAAAATTTGTTACGGGAAACCCTATTTACTTAGGCCACAATTGGTTGTTGACCCTCTCGAAGAATCCCTAACATGTAATTGACATCCACTACTCCTCTCAATCATAGAGTAATATGTAGAGAGGTAATGGAGGAATGAGACCAGACTGATCTCTTCAAAGGTGTAATCTCTCGGAAAGCAACGAGTGCAGGATATGTACAAGACGGATTTGGTGGGATGACACACTGCAAAGGGACAGCGTCCAAGCATTACCACAGTTGCAAGGTCTAAGGCAACTCTTCCAGATAATATGTTTGGAAATGCTCAGAACATTATGCAGAGGCATTGGCAGAGGGCATACCCATCGGATAGGCGTAGCAATACTGATAACAACGTTAATGGCAAAATGCGAAGCATGATTGCATTGATTGTCAGAGACAATACTTGCATAATGGTGTAATCGGCTCATGGATAAGACCGTAGAGAACTTTGTGCAACGCAAGGCGTTCACTGACGGAATGGAACCAGCTTTAATCATGAGGACTTGCGACAGCATGCCAAAGGATAATAGCGCTACGTTGCTGTTGGTTTATAGGTAGTCACCAAATAATGGCGAAGACAGTAGAAAGCACACCATGAGTGCCAAGATAGGCATTGGGCTTACAATGAATCTTGACATTTTATTTTGTCAAAGCGAATGCAAGGATTCCATGACTGAGTTCGCAAGAAGGAGAATCTAGAAACTTCTAAGCAGCTACGACAGTTAAGAGCACACGACATCGAATGGGATTCTGCCTAAAACGCAAGGTGTTAATCTTGCCAAAATGAGAACTGCCAGGGCGGATAGCTAACAGCCAGTGAGTAAGGCAATACATCTAAGGTTTCACAGTGTCTGACAACCGACCACCCTAAAGTTGCCCCCCCATTATTTCTAATTGCAGACTTAACAATGACATTTCATTGAGCCAAGATTAGAATGTCCACAAGTATATCAACAGATTAGGAGGTAAATCGCGTCCATAGCCAAGAGCCATACTGGAAACTTAAAACAGCATGATCACTCAGCAAGATTCAAAGCAAATATCAACTGGGAAGAATCGATAGGTTGCAGCTAGCATGACGCTTCACAAAGGTGGTAAACGACCCTCTAAAGTGGTTAGCTGTAGGATTCTGTAAGGCAGGAGGTTCTTCCTTCATTACATCACTTCCACAGGTTCGTAGAGTGGGTTTATTGCTAGGCTCGAGGACATTAAAGCGATTTCATTGACAGTAGTTTAAGCATGTGTATCTTTGCATACCTTTTTACATATATATAATTAGACAGGGCCGACATGAGTAATACTCCAGGGTTCAGCGACAACAATCAACAAGAATAAAGTAGAGTTCTGTTTAAACACTAGTCTATGTGCCTTATCAGATGCACAGGACAAAACTAAAGGGTGCAATTTGTTTTGTTTGACAGAGTGTTAGGTAAGGAATTACAAACACAGCAAGAGGTTTCCCACAGAAGGATTTAACTCAGCATTCCAGAATGCAAACAGGGGTAAACAGACAAGCTAGATTTGAGACATTCAATTGTATCTGAAGCACATGGAGGATTGTGATAGGTCTCAAACTAGAGATAGAAGGAATTTAAATACCAATTACTGAATAACTCTCATCAATGAAGGAAAACACAGTAATCCTAGTTCTATTACAATTTCACAAGAATTAAGCATATTTGCAGTGCATACCTGAAATTTTTAAGCTTTTACTAGAGTCTTATTTTCTCTCTGAATCCAATCCCCTTCTCTTCTCTTCCCCAATTCTTTTTCCTCTACACAACCAAGACTCTATCTCCTTGGATAAATGTAGAAGGCCTGCCTCTCCTTCCGACAACCCACTGTCTCAAAACATGGGTCCATTCCTCGGGTGATTGCAAGAGACATGCCTCCTTCCAACATCCCACATTCTCATGAGATTCTTCAATTTCACTTACCAAGGGATTCCACACCTCAAACTTGCAGATGACGGCCAAAAGACATTAATTTTACTCATCTCCAAATATTGAACTCATAAAACCAGGCGACAACCCTAATATTTAATCTTTAGAATATTATCCTTATTACCGTCAATTCATTTAATCAAAATGGTAATTATTTAATCATCTTACTAATAAATCTTGCTTTCTTTTAATTTAATTCACTTACAACTTAGGACTTATTATTTCATTTACTCATTTAATTATTTATAGAGTTTATTTATTTAATTACTATTTTTCACATTAGTTTTACCAATTATCCATAATTAAATCATTTATAATTATTAAACCACACACATAATCCCCTAGCAATGTTTATTTAATTTAAGCTTTAATTTAACCTTATTTAAATGAAATATTAATCATGCATAAATTGACACTTAAATTGGATATACCCTAACTTACAAGGTGATACCTGACCCAAGTGAAGCCACATGATATAATGACAAATGACGACAACAGTCCCACTGACGGTGACGACAGGGTATAACACTGAAACTCATCCTCCTTGAGGATGTTGACTAAATAGGGAACCTCATGTTAACTCAAATCCACAATTCCATTGGCTAGGGCACGCTCAGACCTGGTAATTCAGGTGGAGTTGATGCCCGGTACCTACATCCTGCAACAAACAACAAGGTTGTGCATATATCCATATATAATCATGTAATCATAGACACGATGAATGGAAATCGCAGCGTGGCAGGGTACTCAAACACGAGTAATGCGACACTGTTCTGTTCACGTAAACACATCATTAATTAACTACTTCCATTACCAGTTATACATCATAATCATGATCGAATAACACATTAAACTTAAAATAACATTAATCCATAATCATGTCCATCAAACTGTGAGAGCACAAAGTACAAGTAATCAAGCATCATCCTAACATAGATCCATAATTAGCTAGCATAATATCAAAGTGTCCATCAAGATCAAGGAGAACATAAACCATAACATAGAAGTCCAACCATCTCAAAACTGTAAACATACACTATAAGACTATCATCTAAACCAGCACTGTCATAGGAAACATGAAAATAACATCTATCACAAGCAAAAAGGCGAGGGGCATTACATAGTGAACCTCCAAGAGACGTGTTACAACAATATCAAGTATGAATTTAATGGAATTCATCTTTATAACAAGTAAAAAGGTCTCAGAGTAATCAACACCAAGAACTTGGGAAAAACCCTTTGCAACTAATAATGCCTTATACCTATCCACTTACCCATCTGTTGTGAATTTTGTCTAATAGATCCACTTGCATCAAACAAGTTTCCTTCCCTTGAGAAGGAAAACAAGATCCCAAGCATGGTTCCTAATTAAGGAACTATATTACTCCTACATGACAGCTTCCCACTTAGAAATTTCAAATGCCTCCTAACATGACTAGATCAGAAGCAATGGTAATTAAGACATGTGGAAGTCTTTGAAATTGTGAATGTGTCTACCTAGTGTTTTATGAATCCCCAACCCAATTCCTTGTAGCTGGTAGTGCCTATTGAGCCCAAGGTGGACCTGAAGTCAAAAAATTGAATGCAGAATCATCAACGTCTAAATGACGACTATGAGAGAAAGGAGGTGAATCCTCATCGTCACTCTCAACATTTGAAGTAGAGGAAGAATACTCCTCATCATCAAGAATCTACCTAGGTGGTTCTAAATCCTCAGAAGATCTATCATCTAGCCCAAGTGACTCTAATGTAAATGTAGAAGGATGAGAGGTGTCCATAGTAGAACTTAGAAAGCCCTCCCAAATCAATCACTACTCTCAATGAACAACTCGTGTGTGGTAGGGTGGAGAAATGGATAACCCTTAACACCATCTAGATAACCTACAACTATGCAGTGCCTCCTCAATGAGTCCATTGCCCTATGTTTCTTTGTGGGAATGTTGACCCATATGAAAGAACCAAAAACTCTTAAGTGCTTAACAATTGGTTCTCTATTGCTCCAAGTTTCAAAATAAGTGACTCCCTTCAAGGCTTGATGAGGAACTCAGTTCTCAAGATAACAAGAATAGTTTATGACCTCTACCAAATTTACTGAGGTGTAAGAGATTTGAAGTATATCATGTAATTTTCCATCTCCTTCAAAGACTTGTTCTTTCATTGTGCTACACTATTTTTCTAAGGACTATATGGAACTATGTGATGTAAATTAAACCCCTCTAAAGTATAAAACTACTCAAAACAATGGTTGATATACTCAAAACAATAATTGATAAACTCACAACCATTGTCTATGCATAAAACCCTAATGGATTTCTCTATCCGTTTCTTTGCAAAATACTTAAAGTTTTGAAAGTGCTCAAAGACCTTACGCTTCTACATGAGAAAGTACACCCAAGTATACCTGAAAAAGTCATCAATGAATGTCAAAACATATTTCCCTACTATAGGAAGGATGTGGAAATGGTCTAGCCAAATCACTTCAAACTAGTTCTCTAGTACTTGTGAAGCTCTCCATGCCTTGCTTTTGTCAAACTACTCTTCATAATGCTTACCAAAAATGTAGCCATGGCAAACACCATTAGAAAAATGAATAAGGTAAACTTGTAATTGTGCTCTATTAGTTGAGCTGCTACAAGTAGCAATAGTTAAGATGGCCAAACCACTCATGCCATAACTTACTTCATTAGAATGAGTGAGTAGAAAAATCAAAGAAAGATCAAAAAGAAGTGAAAAAGAGATAAAGTCGAGACTGATGATCAACTGTCCTACAATTGTAGATCCAATATGCATCTCACTAATAACCATTGAACCAAGAGTGAACTCAACCTACTTACCTAAACCTATGTGAGTGATCTAATAAATTAATAGGATATTAGTTAACAATTGGGACACACAAAGGACATATTGAAATGTACCATCCCCCACATCAACATACCCTCTCCCACACACATCAATAGGGGTGTCATCACCCATCAAAATGGTGGGCATAGAACAAAGCTCCAAAGATGTGAACTGATCCTGAGATGAAGCCATGTGATGCAAAGTATCTGAATCAAGAACTCAATTGGATGGTGGAGAAGCAATTAGTACGAAAGCCTTGCCCTTTCTTTTTCGCTTGCTTTTAATTTTTGTCTTAATGAACCCCTCGTGTGAACTGTTTTATGACTCGAGAACACTAATGTTAGTATTCTCTAGAATATGTGTCAAGTGATCGATCTATTTCTTTGAACGCTTTTGTTCATCTTGACCAAGCCTTTTCCAATAAGCACACTTGAACTTTTCTTTCTTAATGTTATAACCTTTCGAAGTAGTCTTTAGAGCAACTTTTAAGATAGTGGGTTTCTAATTATTTTTCTCCTTATTATAGTTGTTTTTATTTTTCTTATCCTTATTGCCCAATCCTTTATGTTATTTTATGTGTTATTTTGTCTTGGTTGGCAATCTGAGCATATGACTTAAAACATTTAAGAGTGCCCATTTGGACAAGCTTATCCTATTCTCTAATGAGAGAGACGACAAAGTCATCTAAAGACGGCATAGTGAACTGAGTTCATAGAGAATTCTTGGTGGCATAAAAAGTAGAAGCAAAGACTGAATAGTTAGAATCAAGTTTAGAGAGAATATTAGGGACCAAATGTTCATCTTCCTATTTAATTCCACATTATTTTAGTAGCAATCTTAGTGATTTCAATTTAGTGAAGAAGTCATGACTAATATCAAAGTTCATTGGGCTCAAACTAATGAGCTCATTCCCCAACTAATGGCCTCTCATAGAATCCTAAGCCCCAAATAGAGTGTCCAATTTGGACCAAAACTCATTGGGAGTATTCAAGGATTCGATATGAAAGACAAGATTGGAAAATACAAACAAACACAATGTACCATAAGCTTCATTATATTTATTAAACTACTTACATTTTTTTTGCAATTAGAGGAGGCTCTACCTCTATATGCATTCCTATTATGTACAATCATTTGCTTCATAAGATGATAATTATTTTAGATATTCTATCAAAATAATTGTATGGTGTAAAGATAGTCTAACTAAACTTTGATCCAAGATACAAAAAATTACAGTACAAAAAAGAAAGCGTATGGAAAAGAAACAACACAAGTACATCCCCCTTATTACTAATTATTGAAATAACCCACAACAAAAATGATTTGGCACTTCATAATTAGTGTGAATGCAATCGCAACTAGCAAGGAACACAAAGTGGACTTGATTTCAATGCTTTACAAATGCTCAAAATAGGCTATAATGTTGAAATTACAATTCTAAAATAAAATTAAATAAAACTAACAACACCACTACAAAGTACTCAAAACATCTTGCACTTTCAAGAAATACTGCACCTAAAAGGGTGCCTGTATGTGCCTAAATGAAGCCTCAGAAGTTTCCAAAATGAGAACTATGCAATGCCACTTGTGTTAATCTATAAATTATGGAAAACACATGCATCAAAATCAAGATATACCTACACAACCACAAAGCGTTGAAAAATAACCAAAATTAAAAATTACATTTAAAAAAGTCATTATATGCTCAAGTTATGGCCTTCTCAGAATCAAGTTAAAAATCCAAACTGCCTACGAAGAGTGGCTAAAGAGGAGGCAAGAAAATGTAGATATCACACTAACGTAAGTAGTTGGAAAATTAAAAATGCCCCTAAAATATTCTAGATTCCATTTTAACTTCAAAACCATCACTCATTTGTTGCAAAATCATCACAAAAATTGTCCTTGTATGCCAAAACTACCGGTTTCAAATTTAAAACCACCAAAATGGGTGGGAAATTGCCTTCTATGTGATTGAGTGGTTTTTCAACCTTGGGGAGAAAACTCATGGGTGGTACCACTTGTGCAAGAGCAAGTAGGGCCCTTCCCAATTTGTGGTGGTATGGCTTCCCACAATGGTGGAGGGGGTCAATCCACCACTGCCACAGTAACATAGGTGCATTGTTTTAATTTTTTTGAACTATCTAATGGTATGATGCTAGGAGGCTCGTATGACCTTCTTGGTAAAAACATATTGCCTCAACTGCTCCTAGTATCAAAACTACGCAAACTTTATATGAAAAATAGGAGTTTTTTAGGCTTTCTAGATGCAACAACAGGGTTTGTTTGGCCTAAAATGCCAAAGAAACAAATAACATGCCTAATCCAACAATCAAACCCATGTTTACACACTAGCTTCCCAAACTTCAATTTTGGTGAAACAAAAGTTGATCTTGACTTTCTCAAGCCTCCCCAGACTGCTATAGAATAGTTGAAGATGCTGCCAAGATTACTGAAAATTTACGACCAACTAGATTTAAAAAAAAGATACAAAACCCTAGAGGTTAGAAAATTTTTGTCAAACTTTTCTGATTCTCCAAATCATCCAAAGACACTAGAAAATAGCACTCTAGGTTTGTAGGAAACCTATATGTAAATTGATTAGCCCCCTTAAATCTCTCAAATACAAAAACTTAAAAGATCTAACCTTACACCAAATGCTTTGATACCATGTTAGAATATGTATAATAAATGATGACCCAAAAAACTAGTGCAAGAAATAAAAACCATGAAACTACAAATACAAATGATCGAAAATCAAAATAGCATTATAGAGAGAATTTAATAAGAGAAATGCAAATGCTTCAAAAGGCAAAAAAATATTAGGAGCTCAAATGTATGACAATACAAGCTACGAGAGAGTACATATAGACTGAGTGCGAGGGAGGTGGTGGCAAATACAATTGATGGGAAGAAAACACCAAAAATATCCAAAAATAAGAAGCTGTAACTCCTATAAAAGATGTCGACAACTCACTCCACTCACGCTAATACCAACTTTATTAACCTAAGAAAACTTAATTAAAATTGTAGGAAAATTTATACTAGGAAAATAAAAATCTACAATAACATGAATCAAGTTGCTACCACCTCTACCTTTCCTTCATATAGAAGAAATATACCTAGGAAGTTCACTAAGCTCTAAGCATCCATGGATGGTGTTCTTTAAAGCTTGTAGTGTGATAATTTGATTACACTCCCTCCAATTTATTTATTGGATCTCAACAAACAATTTCCTAAGACATATAATGACCTTGACCATTTTACAATTCTCAAAGTTAAGGTTCATTATACTCTATCATGTATGGGCCTATTTTGGTAAACTATCTTATGGTTTCTAGTTCCTATTTTACTATATATTGAAGGCAAGTGATAATGGATTTATATGGTCTTTTGTAGATACTCTTATGTTGTTTGATTATTGTCAAACTAGAGGGATGAGCAAATTGTATTGATAAATTTATCTCTTCGAGGCTTAATACAAGATTTGGTCTCTCTGGTGGTGGAGTATTTCCCACAAGGATTTCTCCACATAAATTTGGAGTTACAGTTTGCACTTGTTATATTGTATCGTCATTCTTTCATTGTTAAAGTTTATTGGACTTATAACATGCTTTATTGGATTAGATCTCTGTTGTGAAAATATTTTCATTGTGTCTTTTACTATGTTAATCAATATTTGGTATCAAAGCTACAATTTGATTTAGAAGGGAACATCTCTCTTCCAGTGTTGTGAGTTTTTTGTGGTTGTAGTGCAAATATTATTTTAATGGTTTTGTAAATCCATGTGTGGTTAGAGGAACCATGATGAGCACATCATGATCAAATATTAAGAAATTCAATGGCTTTAGATTTGACCTATGGAAACTAAAAATGAAGGTCTTGGAGGAGAGAGATAAATATAACAACATAGTCCAAGCATCTAGATGTCTTAGATGAAGAGTAGAGAAAGCTAGATAAAAAGGCAAGGGGAACCGTACACTCATGCCCTGTAGATTATATCCTTTCGAATGTCTCAGAGGAGGCTACCCCTTTGATATTGTGGAAGAGAATAAGTGAGATCTATCAAATGAAGAATATGTTTAAAAATCCTGGTAATGGGACTATCTAGAAATCCTAGTAAAAGTAGAGCTAAATGGTGGAACTGTGCAAAACAAGGCCATGTAAAGAAGGAATACATGAATAAGAAAAAGTCATTCCAAAGATGCACTGCATGCGCAAAGTAAACCCATAGAAAATGGTGGTAAAAAAACATGGATAAGGAGAGGTCTAAGTTAATGGGACTATCTAGAAATCCTAGTAAAAGTAGAGTTAAATGGTGGAACTATGCAAATCAAGGCCATTTAAAGAAGGAATATAGGAATAAGAAGTCCTTGAAAGATTCTTCTAATGATAAATCCCTTGATGATGAAAATGATGCTTTGATTATTTGTGTTAAGATTGTTAGTGATGACTCGTGTCTTATTGATTTAGGTGCCTCAAATCACACCACCCTTCACAAAGTGTGATTCTCTTCACACAAAACATATGATGGCAATGAGGTGTTCCTTGGTGACAATTTACATAGAGTAATTGGAAAGGGGAATGTAAAACCCCTCATAAATATGTTGCACATTCCAAGATTAATAAAATTTGCTTTTAGTTTTTAAAATGAATGATGTTGGGAGAGTAAATTTGCTTTAATTTTTAAAATTTGCACATTCCAAGATTAATGAGAGACTTTGTTTAAGCTTGATGTATTTTCTTATTGTATCTCAACCTATGTAACTAAAAACTTAGACTCATGTATATTGTGGTACCACAAGTTGGGTCAAATTAGTGAGAAAGGGCTTAAGAATCGAGTTAATAAAAATATGGTGGATGGTAATCAAATATACATGTAGTTTTTGAACGTGATTGCTTTTGTTTTGTAATGTTGGACTAGATTAATAAAACATTAGCATGTGGGTTTCAAGCCCTCGAAGGAAATGCCATCTATAACTCCAATTTGGATATGCTTGCATGCTCTCCCACAAGATTTTTTGTCCCACCATGTCTTTAAAATGATTTCCAAATCCTTGGGATTAATAATTGATATTTATAGGCCTCTCAATAGAAAAGGACATTTAATTTATGTCAAAATTTATGTTTGAGCCTCCCAGTTCCTCTTCCAAAAAGTGTTATAGCTGGAAAAGTGGAATAAATTCAATCTTCGGAGTTTGAAATGGTTTAAGAAATGTTATATCCTTATCACCCTTCAAGTGAAAGTTTTTCATTTAGATATCATGGATGTCATGATTATGGACATTTGATTAGGGAATGTCTTAATCTTCAAGAGAATGCTCAGGAAAAAAGATCCAAGAAGCCTCTACAAAGGATCAAGAAGGTTTTAGCAAACCCAAAAAGAAGCACACAATCAAAAAAAGAACCCTAGCAAAGAAAAGGTCAAGGTGGTACATAAAAACAAATCCTCACAAGATAGAGTGGATAAAATTAAGGAAACTCAATTTTATGAGAGTCGATTAGAGGGCTAATAAGACCTACTAAAAGCTTATAATTTAAAAGGATATCTAGAAAAGCTAGTGGATGAATTAGAAAAAGAAAAGAATATGTCTAAGAGTAAGATCAAGGGCACTTGTACAACCCTCTCTAGTTTCAATATCCATAGTAATGAATGATTTGAGTCCAATTTACATACAAAGATCCAAGATGGAACTAGTCTAAACGTAGAAGGATCAGATAAAGTAATAGTGCATAGAAAGGAAGAAAAAAAAAGGATTTTCATTATGCTAAAGTAGGGAGACCAAATAAATAGTCAATTTTACAATCCATGCCTTTAACAAACATAATAGATAGAAATCAATCAAAATTAGAAAATAGCTTGGTGAGCACCAAGAAAACTAATGTTGCCCAATGAAGATTCATTTGTGGAATATTAGGAGAATAAACTCCCCATCAAAGAAAGGTTTCTCTGAAGATTATTAGAGAAATATTTCTTGAATAATTGTATAATACAACAAACTAAAATTAATTATGATCAAGAAATCTAGAAAATGTCTCTATTTCAAGCCCACAATAGAATCTTGCATATAGAAGCAAAAGGCTCTATTGGTGGTACAACCTTTATCTAAAATTGGCAAGAAAAAGCTCTAAACAGTAATCTTTGGTTTTCCCTAATTAATAGTTGTGCTAGGGAAAAACTAGGTTTACATGCATAAATAATAAACTATCAAATCCTAACTGCAATAGAAAGTAATCTAGCCTAGAAATCTATCGAACAAGCATGCAAAACAACTAAAATCTAAGCTAACATTGACTAACTTCTATTGTCCTCCTAAATCTTGCCTTATTTGTTCTCAGATTTGCAGATTTTGCACAATCTTGAGAAGCTCATGGTTATAGACAACAAGACTTTGGAGGGTTTGCAATTGATTTTAGATGAAAAATGAGCATAAGAGAGCTTAAGGGAGAAAAATGAGAGTGTAAGAGGTCATAAGGGGGCAAAATGAGGCTGAAAGAGGTGTTTTATAGAAGAGGGATTTTGAATGGAGAGCTAGGAGTTAAAGTTGACTTGGGAGCCAAATCAAGGGTGGAGAATGATTAGGGTTTTCTCACCACAAGAGGACAAAAGTGAAATTAAAATTCACAAATATGATGAGGTGGAGGATGATTAAATTAAATAAACTTGGTTACTTTATTCAATTCATTTGAGGAAGGGGACATGTGAAAGGGGATTTTGGAATTTGATTTATTTGTTTGAATAAATCAAGTGAAGGGGACATTAGGGTATGAACAAATAATTAAATAATCAATTGAAATTAATTATTTAATTATAGAAGAAATATGGTCAAGTGGACAAAAGGGATGAAATTGAATTAGTTGAATAATGGAATTTGAAGGGGAAATTTGTCCTGTCATATTTGTGACATGAGGACATTTTTAAGTGTACAATAGTTATGACCCTCAATATTTATAGAGATAAATAATTAATTGGAATCAAACTAATAAATTTACAAGAGTTGATGAAGAGGAGAAATAGAATGTTATAGGCAACTTCAATGCCAAACATGACTCCTTTGAAATAAGGAAGATACCCATGTCTTTCTAATAAGGATGACCTCTATTCCTTCATTAGAGATTTGGTCCTCTAGAATATCCAACCAAAAAAGGATGGTTCACTTGGTCCAATAGAAGAAAGGGGAAAGATCTTATCCTAGGTAGGCTTGATTAATATTTTACTTCTACCTCTTGGCTGACAATAATTTTAATTGAAACTCTAAAGTTTTGATGCAAGGAGGATCTAACCATTGGCCAAACTCCCTAATTATTGATCTAGATAATTTCCCTAGGAAAGCTCCCTTTATATGGGAGAAGATCATGTGACTCACTCGTACTAATTTTAATTAATTAGTCACCTCTTTTTGGAATAATTATAATGACTTTATAAAAAAACCATGTATGTTTTTAGTAAGAAACTAAAAAACTTTAAGCTCAATCTCAAAGAGTGGAATTGACAAGTTTTTAATAATTTGTTTAAGGAAAGGGCTATCCTTGAGGACCTAAGATTAGAAATTCAAACATTGAATCTAGATTTAAAAAAAAATGAAGGCTCTCAAAGAAGAAGAATAGCTCATCTCATCAAATGTTGATGAAATATACTGATGTGAAGAAAATCCATTAGGAATAAAAATCCTAAATAAAATGGTTACATGAGGGAGATAGAAATATTAAGTCCTTTCATCTAACATGCAAATACGGCCCCGATAATGGAATCACATTTTGAAACTCCAATTGGATGATGGTAGTTTCACCGAAGATCCTCATGCTCTCAAAGCCTCTTTGATTTCCTTTTGAGAGAAACTAGGGATTTTAATTGTAAGTAGGAGATATCTACAAGACATATAACTTCCTTGATCAACCAATTTGACAATGATTATTGCATGAGTGGGATAACTAAAAAGGAAGTCCATTCTAATTTCTTTAATATGGTATTAGATCATGCTCCTAGCCTTGATGATTTCTCAATTCTCTTCTTCCAACATTACTAGGTTCTCCTTAGAGATGAGATTGTGGATGTTGTACAAGAGTCATGGGCATCCAAATCTATTTTAAAAGCCCTTAAATGCCACTTTCCTCATACTTATTCTCAAGAAGGGAGCTATTAAGATTGAAGATTCTCCTTTCCACCAAAACTTATCTGAACTGATGGGATCATTTTGCAACTATTGAATGAGATTCTTTGTAGCAACATCATTCTGCCACTCTACTTTGGCTTCTCCAACCCAATCTACTTGTAATATTGAAATGGCACATAATAATACCTCTTCCTTCTCATCCTTCTTGGATAGTGCATCAGCCACTAAATTCTCCTTCCCTTTCTTATAGACAATCCAAAAGTTATAACCCCACATCTTAGTACCCCATTTTTGTTTCTCTTCAATGGCTACCTATTACATAAAAAATATTTTAAGCCTCTTTATTAACTTTGAATTATCTACCCATCAAATACGTCCTCTACTATTTCACTCCATCAAGAATAGATAACATTTCCTTCTCATAAATGGGTTTGTGTTGACCCTTACCCTTCAATTAATCACTTTCAAAAGCAATGGGCCTACCTTCCTACATGGGAATTGCTCCTATACCATTCCTAAAGCATACACTCCAAAATAAAATCCTTGGTGAAATCTAGACTGGCTAGAATTGGAGTAGTACACATAGCTTACTTCAATCTCTTAAATGTTGTATAGTTAACTCATTCCATTAATAAACATCATTTCTTCAACAAAGTTGTGAGGGGTTCTACTATGTGAACATAGTTCTTCACAAATCTTCTACAATACCTAGTGAGTCCAAGGAAACCCCTTAAGTTCTTAATGGTTATAGGAATATGCCATCTTGTCATAGCCTTGATTTTTTTAGGATCAACCTTTACTCCTTTGTGAGATAATAAGTGACCCAAGTACTCCACCTCTCTGAGACCAAAAGCAGTCTTGGAAGGTCTAGCATAAAGTTGGTCTTGTTTGAGAACATATAATGCTTGCTCTACATGGTGAAAATGGCCATCCCATGCCTTGCTATAAATTAATATATCATCAAAGAACACTAATATAACTTTCTCAAAAATGGCCTAAAAATGGAATTCATCAAACTTTGAAATGTATATGGAGCATTAATAAGACCAAATGGCATCACTAGAAACTCATAATGACCCTCATGATTCCTAAATGTTGTCTACGAAATATCTTCTTCCTTAATTCAAATTTGGTGATAACCTGATCTAAGATCAAGTTTTGCAAAAAACATAGCCCCATTCAATTCATCCAGTAAATCATCAATAAATGGAATAGGAAATTTATCTTTGGTTGTGTACTTTTTGAGCTCTATATAGTCTGGACTATTTACCAAGTGTCATCTTTCTTGTCCACCATCACCATGGGAGAATAGGCACTTTATCTATGCCCGATAATACCTACCTCTAGTATTCTCTGAACCACCTTCTCAATCTCACTTTCTTGTATATATGGGTACCTATAAGGTCTAATATTGAGTGGTTGGCTCCCTAGGACTAACTGAATGGCAAGATCCTAATCCCTTTTCAAAGTTTGTCCTTTAGGCATATCTTCAAATACTACTAAGTGACGATCTGTAATTGCCTACAGATCCAATTTGGTAGGGACATTTGACTCATATTACTAATGAAAATAATTGGCCAACAAATCCATCAGCCCCCTTGTTAAACATCTTTTGCATTTGATAAGAGCTTAACATTTGTGGGTACTTTGCACATAACATTCTTAGTTCAACTATCCTACCCTTTGAGTGAAATCTCATGAATAGTTATTGGAAGTCCATCTCAATTGTCTCCAATGTAATGAGCTACTATATTGACAACACAATATCTGTTGCACCCATGGGAATAGCAAACATTAGGCAATCAAGTCAGTATTCTTTCAATTTAATGTTATGGCATTTTCCCAAGAAACTAATGGTACCCCCATCCATAATTTAGACCTAAAATTCTAAATCAAGATAAATAAAACAATTTAGATGAGTAGCTAACTTCTTGTTGATGAAGTTGTGAATATTTCTTGATTCTATCAATATTGTTACTCTCTTTTTCTTCAAGAAACCTACAACTTTAAGAGTTTGTGGGGCACTAATTCTAGAAAGTGTGATGAGAAATGGTTGGTTCAGTATCTCCCAATTTCTCATCTATCTCATTGTCACCCTCTAATATTACTTCTTCCTCCTCTTCTTCCCCACTTGGCCCTTTGATGTAGAATAATTTATTTTTAGTACATTTATGCCCTTAAACTATATTTACTATCACAATTAAAACACAACCCTTTTGCTCTCTTCTCTTCAATTTTTGTGGAGTTACTAGATATTAGGCACATGAAGTGACTATGCAGGAATGTTTCTATCTCTTATGTTTTTACAAAACCTTGCCTTCTATTAGCCATAACTTTTCCTCTACTTGCCTTGCCATAGTCATTTCTTAGTACATAGAATACAAACAAAACATATGTATATCATATTTGATGTGGTCTTTTAAGCCCCCCGTTAGTGCCTGAACCGGCAAAGGGTTTGCCAGTTCCTATGCACAGGTAGATTCGGCCAACAAATACAGGAGGTTGTGTGAGCTGCCTCCCATTCACTTTTGTTTCTGCCACACCAAGGGGGGTATCCCTATAGCTAAATATTTAACCTTGACTCGCCCAATGATAAAAGATTTAGCTTTACAATAACAGGCAGAATACTCTCATGTTTGGACCAATATTTTCATGATAAATCACAAAGCTGGCACTGTTCTTGGACATATCTAACTGGTTGAGGTATGAGAGTATGCAGGGGTCCTACTCCTACTCTTGCAACTAACAGGTGGGAATTATGAAATGGATTTGTATTAATTTTTTGATGCAAGACAGGGGGTTTAAGATCATAACTACTAATCTAGAAGCAGATCGGTGCCTATCTCAGGGCAAGGAGTCAACTAGATGTATACAAGAGAATGGTTTGCAACTGGCATCCAAGTTTCAAGGGGTTAGAACTAGTATTTGCCTTACAAACACCACCCAAGGATAAGTGTTTAACTGTCTCTACTTACATACATCCCAGCTGACATATAATCTTCTCCATACTCAACCTAAAACAATTTAATCCACTCCTTGAGTGGAAGTTCAAGATTAAGCATGTGATACAAAAATCTATACCCTAGAATTTGAGAAGCCCTTAGCAACCATATTCAAAAGAAGAAAATGCATACAACACATGGAGACAGACAGATAAACACATGGAATAATGCATTTTTCATATAAAATGACAAGAAACTGAACATATATGCAAGGTGTACTCAAATACAACTCATAAACTCCAATAGAGATAAAACAACCAGGAAAATGCTCTGTCTTTCATTATTCTTCCCCCAAAAATGCCCAAGTCTTCAACAACAAATAAATGAGTAACACAGTTTGCCTTTTATAACAAGACTATGTACTCAACAAAAATTACATGGCAATTCAAAATTTCTGCTAGATACACTGCATCTCCAGAATGGCACTCAAAAATATTCAATGCAGCAGAGAGAAGAAAGAGGGAGAGCAAGTGGGATCGGGAACTGCATTGCCGCCCGTAGATTTTCCTCTCAAGATGGTAGGTGGCCCGTCCATGTCTTTGACCATGCTTCTGCAACTTCACCATTAATGCCAACCTACTCGCAATTTTAGAAAATGCAGCAAACTTGCATATTCCATAGTTTTCTCGCCTGAAATGCGGCCACAGATACAAAGAAATCCTTTGCTGCATGAAAGTTTAAAATCGGTCGTCGATCCTCTTCCTATTGCCAAAATCAATGGTGCTAAAACACACTGAAAAGTCACCAATCAATCAGAATGTGCCACGTAGGCACCCTGGGCTTCTATCGCTGACTTTTCTGCCATCCATTTTGCCCCTTTCGCCCTGTATATGCATATACAACTGCCCGCTTTCCTGCCTTTCAAATCCTTTGTATATGCCAATGCATATACATACAACAGTTTAACATACAAGGCGGACCCCAAATCTGTATAGAACAAATCAAAATTCTACTCAGGTCTGGCTTGTATCACCTTTTGCATCTTTCCATTTTGTATATTGCATACATACAATGCAATATACATGCCGCGGATTTCAAATTTTATGAAATAGATTGGGACAGTTTTCAAATTCGGGCCTTGTATCTCTATTTTCTTGTATATTGGCATATACAATGCCATATACATGCAAGCTGCGGAAGCCAGCACTGAATTAGCCAAATTTGACTTTTGAATCAGGTCCAGCTTGTATATTGCTCCATTGTATGTTCACCTTGTATATCACATATACAATGCGAACATACAAGCCAAAACATACATTCATCGGACTTGAGCCTTTATCAATCAGAATGCATGCTCATTTCAGATCTAACTTGTATATTAGGAAAGTATATTTGATTGTATGTGCAAACATACAATCGCAAATATACAAGCGATGGTCCCCAGCTTTGAATCACTTTCCTTTGCATGTTAACTTTGCACATTTCTCCTTGTATATAGCGAATGCACATTGCATATACATTTCGCTTTGTATGTGAGGCGGACCCCACCAAATGTATCTCCTGCTGCTTTGTATGTTGACGAATATACAAGACCCCTTGTATATTTGCACTGTAGTGAATGTATATGCGCCCCCTTTGTACATCTGCAATGTACATTTCCCAATGTATGTCAGACATACATTCACCACTGCATCTGTCTCGATGTACATTGACCCTTGCATGTTTCGCTTTTATGCCGCCAATGTATATTTTCTTTGCATGTCTTCTTTTGTATCTAGCTGTTGTATGTCTGAACATACAACACAAAATATACATGCAACCCGATATACAAGTAGGGAATATTCCCAGAATTTGTGAAAGATTCCTCAATGTATATGCACCTTTTTAAGCCCGATATGCATTGTGAAATGCATATAACTAATTTTTTCACCATTTTTGAAAGCCGATTGAAATTTCTTTGGGCCCGCCAATGCACAATGCACTTGTACATACAAACATACATGTATATACAAAGACATGCATGCAACTAAATTTTTTGCACTTTTCAACTGCAAAGGCCAAAAGACTTAGACATTTTTGGATTTTTTGGGAAGGTGCCTGCATATTTAAATGCTTGAAACCTTAATGTTTATGCAGGAACTAACATTGGCTCTGTCTGGGGACGCATGCCTCTTGCCGGCATGATGAGAACCATAGATCTCTGGGATGCAGACCAGTCCCTTGTCCATTGGGCATAGAGTCAAACACATACCAACCTGCATCACAAAACATATTTAGTTAAAATTTACTTGGTGGCCCCAGGCCACCAAAAAGGAAAAACCAGAATTTTCCTCTGTCAAACACTTGATTTTCTTCTGATCTCACTGGGTCAAGCCTGAAGATGTTGCCTTGACCTGCCCACAAACAAACCCTGTCATTTGCATATTTAAGCATCTCATTTAGCTCGTCTCCGTCAACCTTATGCAAACAACCTTCAGCATCGAGCAACATGTGAATGTTATATTTATCAAACAATGCATATTCATATAACATATAAAGCTTATCATCATCTATACTAGCACTATGCACTATAAAATGATCTCCCAGCTGGACTAAAAACTGAAAGCACTCAAAGTCCACCATAAAGCTGGGAGTATCAGGCCTCATTTTATCATAAGCTGGCATATCAAAGATAAAGCTCTCAAATCCACAATTGTGCACCTCATGCACACAATCATCAGCTGTACCAAACTGGGGAGGATCAAACTTTGGCACATCTTTGCAATAACCTTCATGACATATGTTGATTTTTCTTTCATCAGGATGAAAATCAGAATCCTTATCGATATCAATGCTTAGACTCCCACCATACTCAAACAGATCCACACCATTATATGTATCAAAAGGGGTTGATCCAAGTGTTTCAACTTTATCACAGTATGCCACTGGTTCATGGGTAGCCAAACATGCATTTTCATTACCAATGAATTCCTTGTGTTGAGGAGTATCAGCTTGTGTGTCACAAACAAAACTATAATCAAATAAAGAACAATCATGCTCAGCACTAGCACTTGTTTCAATCTCTAATTGCTCTTCATCATCTCCATGCGTATGAAAAAAAGGCAATGGTTCAAACATGGAATTGCCCCTCTGTTTGCTTATTTCTTCTCTATCCTGTGCACAATACTCACAATCATCTCCACAAACCCACTTAAGCAAGTGTTCATTGCTATCCATAACCTTATCATTGTTTTCAGAACCAGATACCTCAACCTTGAAATGGGAGTCATCATTGATCCTCTCTTTGGCATCCTTCACTTGTGAACAATCCACTTGAGCATTGTTATCAGCAGTATGTTCAAACGTAGCAGCATTGTCAACTTCAATCTTTTCATTTTCACATTTATCTTCAAATGATGCCATGATCACTTGGTCATTTGTAGCCACATAACTGTTATTCACGCCAAAGCCTGTGGACAAGGAATTCTATATGTGCTCACTCCTCATTTTTTTTGTATTTTCTAAAAACTTGTATGCCATTTGCATACTTGTTATCCTGAATTCCCTCAACATTTCATTAGATCCCTTCTCAAAATCTTCAAAGAATATGCCAATGCAGGCTGGAGTATCAGGTTTGAAGTCTTAAGGGATTTGTGAAAGGGCAACTGCAAATCTATGACTGAAATCAATACTGGGCTCTTCATCTTGTCTTCTAATTTTCATTAATCTTGCAACAAGATTAGCAGGTTCTCTTGCAAATTCTTTTCTAAAACAGTCAACAAGTTCATCCCAATAGGCAAAGGATTTCTTTGGAAAGCTCAAATACCAATCTCTATCTCTAGCACCAAAGGATCTAACAAAAAACCTCATCCACACATCATCTCTAAATGAGTATTTCTCCATAAAGCTGTGAAAGTTTTGGATATGTCCACCCCCATCACACACACTGTGTCCACTAAATCTAGGCATCTGATTGTAAACTTGAGCAGGCATACTTTTAACTTGATAATCAACCCATGACAAATCTAGTTGGTCATACCAAGGATCAAAAGGGCTGACAAGAGTTTTAGCATTCTGATTGGCAGACACAACAGGGTTATTACTATTTAACTGAGCCTGCCGAGCCTCTAGGGATATCAACCTATTCTTTATCTCTTCAATTCTTTTACTTAACATTTCATCCCCCTCTTGACTAAGTATGGGTGAATAATACTTGGATTCATAAAAAAATCACTTTCAGACATCTTATGTCTGCCTAAGACCTAAGGCTTCCCCTTGGCATCTAGCTTATGCAATAAAACAACAAATACAAGTGGGAAGAAGCCGTGTACCTTTTCTCATCCAGATACTGAAGTCTTGAATAGAAAATATTTTATCCCAACAACATACATCAACCTTTCATGTGCACTAAAAACTTATTTGCAGAGTTGTCACCTCTCCAAAGAGGATAAAATTTTCAAAAATTGAAAGCTCATCAAAGAACAAATATTTTTCTGAGTTCATTCCACCAGCAGAGCACCACTGTTCACATGAAAGATCCAGATATCAACAATGATTTCACACTATTCGACTCTTTCCCCAGCAGAGTCGCCATCTCTGTTGGTGACTCAGATGGGCACAAATTCACTCTTTCTCTTCACTCCCCAGTGGAGTCGCCATTTTGTTAGTGCTCGAATCGACAAAGGGTTTGCCAGTTCCTATGCACAGGTAGATTCGACCAACAAATACAGGAGGTTGCGTGAGCTGCCTCCCCTTCACTTCTGGTTCTGCCATACCAAGGGGGGTATCCCTATAGCTAAAGATTTAACCTTGACTCGCCCAATGATAAAAGATTTAGCTTTACAATAATAGGCAAAACTCTCATGTTTGGACCAAGATTTTCATGATAAATCACAAGGTTGGCACTGTTCTTGGACATATCTAACTAGTTGAGGTATGAGAGTATGCAGGGGTCCTATTCCTACTCCTACAACTAACAGGTGGGAATTATGAAATGGATTTGTATTAATTTTTGGATGCAAGATAGGGGGTTTTGGATCATAACTACTAATCCAGAAGCAGATCGGTGCCTATCTCAGGGCAAGGAGTCAACTAGATGTATACAAGAGAATGGTTTGCAATTGGCATCCAAGTTTCAAGGGGTTAGAACTGATATTTGCCTTACAAACACCACCCAAGGATAAGTGTTTAACTGTCTCTACTTACATGCATCCCAACTGCATACAATCTTCTCCATACTCAACCTAAAACAATTTAATCCACTCCTTGAATGGAAGTTCAAGATTAAGCATGTGATACAAAAATCTATACCCTAGAATTTGAGAAGCCCTTAGCAACTAGATTCAAAAGAAGAAAATGCATACAACACACGGAGATAGACAGATAAACACATGCAATAATGCATTTTTTATATAAAATGACAAGAAACTGAACATATGTGCAAGGTGCACTCAAATGCAACTCATAAACTCCAACAGAGATAAAACAACCAGGAAAATGCTCTGTCTTTCGTTATTCTTCCCCCAAAAATTCCCAAGTCTTCAACAACAAATAAATGAGTAACACAGTTTGCATTTTATAACAAGACTGTGTAGTTAGCAAAAATTACATGGCAATTCAAAATTTCTGCCAGATACACTGCATCTCTAGAATGGCACTAAAAAATATTCAATGTAGCAAAGAGAAGAAAGAGGGAGAGTAGGTGGGATCGAGAACTGCATCGCCGCATGTAGATTTTCCTCTCAAGATGGTAGGTGGCCCGTCCATGTCTTTGACCATGCTTCTAGAAACTTCACAATTAATGCCAACCTACCCGCAATTTCAGAAAATGTAGCAAATTTGCGTATTCCATAGTTTCCTGCCTGAAATGCGGCCACAAATACAAAGAAATCCTTCACTGCATGAAAGTTTAAAATTGACCGTTGATCCTCTTCCTATTGCCAAAATCAATGGTGCCAAAATATGCTGAAAAGTCACCAATCAATCAGAATGTGCCACGTAGGCACCTTGGGCTTCTATCCCTGACTTTTCTGCCATCCTTTTGCCCCTTTTGCCCTGTATATGCATATTCAAATGCATATACAACTTCCTGCTTTCCTGCCTTTCAAATCCTTTGTATATGCCGATGCATATACATACAACTGTTTAACATACAAGGCGGACCCCAAATATGTATAGAACAAATCAAAATTCTACTCAGGTCCGGCTTGTATCACCTTTTGCATCTTTCCATTTTGTATATTGCATACATACAATGCAATATACATGCTGCAGATTTCAAATTTTATGAAACAGATTGGGACAGTTTTCAAATCTGGGCCTTGTATCTCTATTTTCTTGTATATTGGCATATACAATGCCATATACATGCAAGCCGCGAATGCCAGCGCTGAATTAGCTAAATCTGACTTTTGAATCAGGTTCAGCTTGTATATCGCTCCATTGTATGTTCGCCTTGTATATCGCATATACAATGCGAACATACAAGCCAAAACATACATTCATCAGACTTGAGCCTTTATCAACCGGAATGCATGCTCATTTCAGATCCGACTTGTATATTAGGAAAGTATATTTGATTGTATGTGCAAACATACAATCGCAAATATACAAGCGGTGGGCCCCAGCTTTGAATCACTTTCCTTTGCATGTTAACTTTGCACATTTCTCCTTGTATATAGTGAATGTACATTGCATATACATTCCATTTTGTATGTGAGGCAGACCCCACCAAATGTATCTCCTGCTGCTTTGTATGTTGACGAATATATAAGACCCCTTGTATATTTGCACTGTAGTGAATGTATATGCGCCCCCTTTGTACATATGTAATGTACATTTCCCAATGTATGTCGGACATACATTCACCACTGCATCTGTCTCGATGTACATTGACCCTTGCATGTTTCGCTTGTATGCCGCCAATGTATATTTTCTTTGCATGTCTTCCTTTATATCTAGCCGTTGTATGTCTGAACATACAACACAAAATATACATGCAACCTGATATACAAGTAGGGAATATTCTTGGAATCTGTGAAAGATTCCTCAATGTATATGCACCTTTTTTAAGCCCGATATGCATTGCGAAATGCATATAACTGATTTTTTCACCATTTTTGAAGGCCGATTGAAATTTCTTTGGGCCCGCCAATGCACAATGCACTTGTAAATACAAACATACATGTATATACAAAGACACACGCATGCAACTGAATTTTTTGCACTTTTCAACTGCAAAGGCCAAAAGACTTAGAAATTTTTGGATTTTTTGGGAAGGTGCCTGCATATTTAAATGCTTGAAACCTTAATGTTTATGCAGGCACTAACACCCCCTAGGAACAATTCCTTCAAATTTTCATCTACAAATTCTCCACTCTTAAAGACAAAGTTTGGAACTGATGAATATAATCCTTGACCGTATGTGTTTGCTTTAACTTGGTAAGTTAGCTAAAGTAGTTATCCATAAGATTGTCACCATAATGTGTAGTGAGTTCCTCTTGAAAAATAGACCATGTAACAGCACAACCCTTCTTTTTCTTCTCTTCACATGGCCAGTAACCTAAAACACATTAGTCAAGATCAAAGTATAAGGATGCCATCACAACCTTTATTCGACGAGGAACATGATGAAGATCAAAGAATTGCTCCATTTGGAAAATCCAATTGGTCAAATCTTTGCCATCAAACTTTCACATATACATCTTTAGTGTGAAGTGCCTACCCATAAAATTATTTGATTGACAATCCGTATTGAGATCTGAGTCAAATCCACAAGCATCAGCTCCCTTAAAACCATCATATTTTCCAAATTCTTATTATTTGAATATGTTCCCTTAGAGTCCATACCACTCATTAGGAAATTAATTTTCCTCGATGATTAATTAATCTCTACCCGAGCATAGTTGTCATCTCCTCCTTTAATGATGAAATATCTTCCTTAAGCTTGGTGTTTTCATCCCTCATATCATTAGGACCAATCTTTTCAATTGACGTATCATCCTTGTCTGGAGATTTTCCAGGTGTGAGAAGATTATTTTTGCCTCTTGTGGCAGCCCCTCCATGATGGGAAAAAATAATTTGACAATAAATCCCACAAAAAAAATCCAAAAGATCTAAAACTTTTACTACAACTTACTTACAACTAGAGATCTCATCTTTCAGGAAAAAAATATCTCCAAGAAATTCATTCATTTGCAACTCCCTAAGAGTGAATTTGGTGGAAACACTAATTTTACAATAACTTACTCAATTATGCTATAAATGACCTCATGTCTAGAATGTATAAAATTCAATACAACCTTCAAAACCCTTTAAAAATCAAGAAAAGTTTTCCAAATTGAGAGAGACATGCACAATAGGAAAATAAGCTCTAAATAAATTGAGAGGGAGATGTACGATAGAAAAATATAATAGGAAATATGCTACAAGCACTTGATAATAATAAGCCACCTCAAGGGGGCAAACCTCCAAAAGTCTCCAAGAAGAACACAATTTGCAATATGATAATAGTAAACTAACCACTAGCTCCTATGTATATCCTACATATGCCTTGGATGTCACTCAGGCTAACTTAGATACCACAATATAACACCTAGGATGACCTAATTATCTAAATAAGAATATAATAATGATCATATAACTTCATTAAGAGTTAATGTAACCACAAACTGACTACTCATAAGAATATAATAATGATCATATAACTTCATTAAGAGTTAACGTAGCCACAAGCTAACTACTCATAACCCTATGCACACAATAGAATTAAGGGTAGCAATTACAAAAATTAGATAAAGGTTGGAAGTAGCATTGGATTGTATATTAATTGTGTGGAAACATTAGAGAACTTGTAGAAGAAGTATGTTCTAGATTGACACTATAAGATTCCTAAGATTATATATTGAATCATTTTTATTCTAAATAATATAATTGTAAACACCTTTTGGTGATGGGTTTTTCTCCTTGAAGGGTTTCCCATGTAAAATTTGTGTCTCGTGTAATCTTGTAGATATATACTATTCCATATACTTCACTATTTGTCATAAGATAGATTTTACATAGTGGTTAACTACTTTCTAAATACATAATCTTATATTTTCTTCATCCCAATATATAAGTTGATTGTAACAAGGGTTAACATATCCAACAATAAAAGCTTGTACTCTACATTTATAATTTCTAACTCAAGTTTCTACCAGTCTAGATATTGGTAGTTAATAAGTTAAATGGTTGTAATATAATTTGTCTAATTTCATGCATGTGTACTTTGTGGCTATCATTTTGTAATCTAAGCTTACATTTAATATGAACTTGTTTAATGTCTTTCATTAGTTCAATATACCTGTTGATTGAGGCAACAAAACAATAGCCTCTGAGTTATCCTAGCATTGCCATTAGTTCAATATGTCTTGATTGTTTGATGTCTTCCATTTTTTTTAATTTGTAAATTTTAATTCAATTGAGATGTTTGTCTCATTTAAAAGGACACACAAACAAGATTTATGTGGTAGGAGATCCTTTGTGTACAAATTTCTAAGTTTACATTTAATCTGACCTTGTTTAATGTCTTTCATTAGCTCAATATACCCATTCATTGAGGCAACAAAACAATAGCCTCTAAGTTATCCTAGCATTGTCGTTGCTGCTAAGCCATTACCATGTATTCAGTGGTAGGAAAAAGGAAATCACTGACATAAAGGATCAATCTTGTTTTGTCCTAAATAAGACTGGGAGGTGGCTTAAAGGAAAATTTCATGAATGTATTGTATCTTCTTCTCAAAAAGAACCTGCAACAAGGGAACAAGGATCTCCCAATACCATTGAACATTGAAGAACTTCAGCTAGTGTGGATATAACCAGGTCTAGGGTTAATTCACAACAAGGTAATGATGGAGAAGACCCTGAGAAGAGTCAAAAATTAAAAAATATATGTGAATAGGACAGTGATCTGAGATTAAAAGGGTTAGAAGTAGAAAAGGACTTGGATGCTCTAGAACAACCCCAAGTGGACCATGTTACCTCTCCTGTATCTCCTGTTCTAGGTAACGATTCTTCTATTTTTAGTTGCTTGGTGAAGATAGTGCTTTTTGTACTTTGTTTGATATTCCAATTTCCCCTATTTCCAATGAAGTTCCTTCAATTAGCACCATAAACCAACAAAAAAATACTACCTTGAATATCAACAGTAACAACACGGTGTTACCATCTCCTTTGTGGATTAAGAAAGTAGTGGAAATGAAGAAGAGATACATCCCTATGATGGATGTAAATGTGGATACTATGGCTAAACTGCTACAAACTAGCCCTCAGCCTAAAAAGGATAAAAGGATGTCAAGGGTAGTGATGGATTCTTCTTCTGGGCACCAAATTATTGAAATTGTTGACCCTATTGGAAATAAAGATTCAACATAGTGTTACAAACGCTAATTTCAATATGAGCAAAGTAGATATGGGTCCCCCCCACTATAGAATGATATATATACCATGCTAAGTTTTTAGTTAGAATGTTGGCTAAGAGAGTTAAAGCAAAAAAAACAAAAAAAATGTGAGATTGCAAACCCAGGTGAATGCTTTGACCTCATTTATTCAGTCAATTGTAAATGCTACCTCTCAGCCTCCTGACATGGGTCTAGGTGTTCCTATTGCTGGAGTAGATCGGGCAAAATATTACGTCAAATTAAGAAATACCAAAATATGGCCAAAGCCACTGAACAATGGATTGAAAAGGTCACTATTAATAGTTTATTGTATATTGAGGAAGCAATGAAATTGTATGCGTATATCCCCAACAAAAGAAAGGAGCTGATTGTAGAGTTACATGTTTTCAAAAAGTATGAGAGTGATCTGCTAATGGTATCTAAGGAGGTGCAGGAGATGACAAAAATAAATACCAGCATATTGGTGGCTGAAAAGTTTTTGAAAAAAATTGAGGAGAATGATTCAATCTCTTGGATGTATGCTTTTGAGTGGAAATTATTTGTGTTCAAATAGTTTATAGGTGAAATAAGAAAGATTTTGAATCAATATCATGGTGACAAGGTGGCCATTAAAAATAATTGTATGATCTTGGAGGTTGAAATCCTTGATGATAACAGAGAGAATTTGCTCGATGTGAAAGAAGTTAAACAAGATTTCAAAAAGATGCTTAGTCAAGAATTGACTGGTGTTGATAACATAAATGAGACTTCTTTGGAAAAGCTTGGTCACATGGTACTATATCTCGAGAATTTCATAAATGAGATCGATGATGTCAATAAGAGGATGGTGGATGTAGAAAGAGTAATCAATATGTGGAAAATTTGAATACACATCCCTCTTAGCCCAAGTGGGAAGATTCTTACTCCAATAATTTCTAGGTTCAGGAGTTACAAGGCGAGGATGAGGCCACAGGTGGATTCGTCAGGTGTTAAGGAACAAGAGAAGGGAGATGAAGTGGTTCAGGGGGAAGATCGTGATGCTGCCACATGATAGCTATTTATTTGTTTTATGCTCTTTCTTTTAAAGCTTTGAAACTTGGTTCCATAAAACTGTAAATCTTTAATTATGTTTTAATCGACTTAATTTCAAGAAGCCGTTATATGTTATTTTAAAGATAGTTTCTCTTAAGACAAAGCTATGTATGTGGTGCAAGCTTGTCAATGTTAGTAGGATCTTTTGGCAAACTTTGTGTTGTTGAATGGTCACTTTTTCTATTTACTTTATTTTAGTCATTTCAATATATGAATGAAGTTTGAAGAGTTGCAGAGAAATATCGTGAACTTTGTGTTACAGTGGATGTATGTAACGTTCTTCTTATGTTGAATGCGTCGGCTCTTTGAATTATAGTTTTATATTGGAAGAATTGGAAATCTTTATTTAAAGCTCATTGTTGTGAATTATTTTTCTTTTGGTTAAGAATTCTAATGGTGATTATATCATTGAACATTATTAAAGTGGTGAATGTTGTTGAAGGGAGTCTTTGCACTCCTTTTAAATATTTAAGTATTCTTTGAGTTGAATGCCTTTTCTACTTTTTGGTTAAAAGCACCACCTTTCTGCTTTATGGTTAAAAGCATATCCCTTTATTCATTCATTTCAAATCTTTCGAAGGTAGCTTCTCCTTGTAAAAATTGCAGAGTCATTGCAAATACAATTGCAAATGAACTCAACTGTTAGTATGTTTGTCATTATATGTGGGTGTGAGAAGATAGAGTTTAGTGACAAATCTATATTCTAATAAACTTCAGAGTAGTAAATGCGTCAGCATGAAATTGAATTAGCCAGAAGTGTAGTCTTAATACGTGAGAGTGTGAGAAATAAAGGTGGCAGTATGCTCACATACCACATGGCATGCTGAGCACTATCCACGATGTAACATACTGTTGGACTGAGGTTCCTTATGGTCAGTCGTTAGTCAACATTTAAAAATGCTTGGAATTTTGCTCTAGCCAAAAGCACATGTCATCCACATGGCAAAAACACGGTTCACACCTCCAAATGAAATATTTAGGGTGTCCACCTCATTGCACACATGTTTGAGTATAAATGCGTATGACTAAAATGAAGAAATGTCATCTAAAATAGTAAAGAATGTGAAGCCCATGTTGACCTTGAAAGTTAGGTTGCACCACTATCATGCCCTCAACATATGATTATACTCAAACAAGTTTTATGTTGACCATTGGATATTTAAAAAATGCATATAATTGACATATTCCAAACATAGATCTGAAATCCTCTTTCATTAATATAAGCGAAAATAAAAATGGTGGTTGTACAAAATGCAAAAAAATGCCTCCCTAGGCTGCAATTTCAAACTTGTTTGTGTACAATGATTGGTTGCTCCCAATCTCATTCAAATCATGGTGGAAAAACAAGTGGACTCGACATAGCTTGTTGTTGCCTAGTTGCTTGACAAATTAATCCCAACCATGTTCTCCTCCCTTGGTGGTGGAGTTAGAGTGTTGCTCAAATGGGATGGGGTTAGAGTTGGAAATTGAGTACCACTCACATGGGATGCGGTTAGAATTGGAAATGGAGTGCTACTCACATGGGTTGGGATTAGAGTTGGAAGTGGGGTGCTGCTCACATGGGATGGGGTTAGAGTTGGAAGTTGAGTGCTGGTCACATGGGACGGGGTTAGAGTTGTAGGATAGATAAGGACATGAATGTTCATCATCTCCCTAAGCAATGCATTATTTTCTAGCAAAGGATTTAGTGGGTTGCTTAAACACCTTTGTCTCTCTAGATTCTTCCTTGCCACTTCAAGCTCTCTTTCCTTTCTATCTTGCTCCTTTTGAATCCTCTCTTTCTCCTTTTTCTGTTCATTTTCCTACCTTTGTAAAACTTTTTGTTGTTCTCTTGCTTACAATCATGCAACATCTCTATTTAATTTGGCTTTATCCTTCAATTCCCTTGCAACAACATAAGCTACCTTTCTGTCCTCAATTTGTGGTCTCTTTTGAGTTTTATATCCTCAATTTCTTTCTTCCTTTGCTCTTGTTGCATTAAAGTGTTAATGTAGTTGTCTGTTGTTAATAGTTGGGACTATCGGCTCAATCAAATTCTACCATCCTCTATAGTCCTAGGTCTTTCCTTCACAATGTGAATGGGCAGTTTAAGGAACTTGTTGATGCGTGAATTGTATTGGGAATCCAATGATTGGCTGGAATCTCCATGAATGGTATGTTCAAGTTCATTGCAAACTGCCCCGGTATCCTGGCTCAAATCTATAATATCTCCACCATAAGCTTATCCACACTCATTATTGTAATATTCCATTCTAGGTACATTCAACGTGGGCGGTGGAGAGGTGAAGAAAATGTGTTGCCTTCTTATTGGGGATGTAAATTAATTCCCAAATTCATGGCTCCCTCGACCAAACATGATGGTTGGCTTGGCTGAGACATAAGGCTAAGTCCATCTAGGCTTTGTTCTTATTGACTTTTAGCCATGTCAACAAGGAGTTGACCCCCCACCGTAGGTTTAGGTGAATCATGAAAAGTGCTTTGATTTGAATCCTATATAGTTTCCTCTCCCACTATGTCTATTATTGTAGGATGTAAATCAGCATCTACAAGGCCTGATAGCAATGTGTTGGCAACTTCCACTTGTGAAACATTAATCCTAGAAAGACTAAGGATGTTTTGCACTACAGAGCATCATCATGCATGTTGAACTAAAAAGTGTCGTTGGTGTGCGTGTCCTCCATTAGAGCATCTAGTTTGAGGGGCCTTATACATATTCTTTTAAATCTAGTTGTGATGTTTGAAACAATGAGTGCTTTATGAAATGACTTGCTACCCAATTCTACCAATTCTACTCTTTTTATTTCTATGTTTAGAAACCTTGCCATCCACACTGCTCTTTTTGATTTGAACTATGATTTAAATGCTAAAAATTAACTCGCATCCAATGGTTGTAATTTGTGTGAGGTCTGTGCTGGTAGTGTCAGCAAATCAATACCCAAAGACCTAGATTCTTGGATGGTTGTCACAGCTACATGGTTTCCATGGCCATCAAATATCAGTAAGTGCCTATTTGTCAATGATACACCACCTAGAACTGATCATGCAAAATGATGCAATAATTTATAAACATCTCTTTAATCGTCCAAGCATGGAATTGAGCAGCCATGACACCCAGTTCACAACTAGTAATGTAATTTTTAAGTTGCTTTTTACCTTTGAAAAGATAGAACCCCGATATGCTTTGTTCGACAAAATTAACACATCACAAAATTGTTATCCATTCCTTGCTCTTCGAAATGATGTATGAAACACTTTTGCTACCTCTTTGGCCAACACCTGCATGGCTCCATTTCTACCTACCTGAATTCCAGTTTCATCACAATTCCAAATTCTATGTGGTCCATATGGGTTGGCTTCATACACTTTGGACAATGTCTCGTAGAATGCAACAAACTACAAACCTAAGGTTTAGAGCTCTACCTCTATCAAGGCCTTCCGCTATCCTTAATGTCAATTTAGGATGACACCTTTTAAATCTAGTCCACCATGATTCACTTGGCATCCCATCCTTAAATGGGTTTGGTAATGTTTGGAAAATTTGTGTGACTTTTGCTTTGAGATTAATAATTTCTAGCCCATGGCCCATTGCAACCATCTCTTTACACCATTCCACTATTAAACCCTCTTTAACTACTGTCAAGAATGTAGGAGGACCTTTTTTATGTTGATGTTAAACTACCTAACTAGTTGTTGAGCATTGTGGTAGGGATTCCCCACTTCTTTGCTACACTCCTTGTCGATATGACATTATCCTCCACATCTTTCAGTGTTGATTCCGTATCCTCTTTCATCCACTCCCGATGAATTGAAGCCTTCTTTCTTCTAGTAGCTGCATTGACTTGACTAATTGGCTTAGCTGGTTGAGGACTGCTCTCGTTAGCAACTTGAGTGTCTTCATCTGCGGGAATCCAACTCCTCTTTTTTATGGAGGCATGGTTGTCTTTAGTCTCTTGGTGCCACAACGGGTTTGCATTTGAGCTTTGTTCTTCATCTACACATCAGAACAAACACATTTGAACACCCATTTTAAAATCTGGAATCTTTTGAATCTTTTTAGTACAAAGTTAAAGAAATAAAGAACCTAAAGCATTGAACTAGACATCCTACCAACCTGTGTTGATTAGGAGAGATGCCTACAGGGTGGTGCAACCTAACTATCATGTTCTACTTGGTTTGTACATGACAAGTAGAGAAATTATGTGTACTTAGGCATGCATGTAGTGAAGCTGGCAGTATAAACTCTTAGTAGCAAGATAACAATGAAGAGCAACAATTTAATAATATATTTCACAAACAATACAACATTTGTCATACCATTTTCTTCATCTCTGTAATTGCAGTTTGTAACTTGATTTTGTAAGTTCAGTTGGAGAGTTCACAGTGACGCTCTAAACATAAGATTTGTGATGTTCTATGTTTGATTTTACAGTTTGACATTTAGATGTTGAAAGATTGGTAATGCAATGTTTACAATTTGACATTTAGATTTTCAAAGTTTTATAATTTAATTCCTACAAAATGTAATTGTTATGGTTACCCTTGTTTGAATATTGTAGAATAACAACTCTTAACAACCCTGCTGCACAACTTGATTTGAGTTTTATGCAAATAAATAATCATGCTAAGTAGGTAGTTGTTCAAAAAAGCTAAGGTATCATAACATCTGAAAGTGAATATCCAATGCCTATAGAATTAAAGAACACTACATGAATAACAAAACACTATATTTATAAAGGACTATATTTATAAAAGGACATTCTAAAAGTGAATAACACTATATGAATAAACTATGACAACATCTGAAAGTGAATGCAGTGTTTTGTTCTTGGCTGATGGTAGTGCCTTTGTGATTACATAGATGGTTGTTTCCATTTCAACTATTCAGGTAGACGTCAGAGGATAGTTGTAGAAGTAATTATTGCTAGCTAGGCAAACATCTTTAATTTATCCTTTAGAAAAGCTAAACAAAGAAGGATAGGAGGCTGAGAGGCAAATGATTGAGAGTAGGATGACTCAATTGAAACAATCTATTGTAGATGCATGTTAGCCGAAGCAATATAAAATGCAAAATAGTTCACCACTAATAAACATGCATTCTGGGCCCTACTAACAAATAGTTCATCTTTCATGCCACTAAAATGGAGTTACTCTAAGACTTAATCTTGTCATAAGCTTACAATATGCAATAGTTGTATAATGACATACTTTGAAGGTGTAAATAACTAATGTGTATATAATAATTATTACGGTGTAATGCTTCATAGATCTCCTCCTTAATATTTTGTGAGCATAGCGCCACCTTTATTTCCCACACTCTCGCATTAAACAACATACATTTTAAACCAAAACAACAATATAGTTTAAACCAAAACAACATTTTGTGAGCATAACGCCACCTTTATTTCCCACACTCTCACATTAAACAACATATATTTTAAACTAAAACACTTTAAACCAAAACAATAATATAGTTTAAACCAAAACAACATACATTTAAATCAAAACAACATATAGTTTAAACCAAAAAGACATACAGTTTAAACTAAAACAACATACATGGGAATAAAAACAACATACATTTAACATTCATAAGGATAGGCATTTACTGTGAACTTATAGTAATGTTGATAGTAGTGTGCAATTTGAATCCTTTAGGACTTTTCTATATGGTATGTTGGAAAATTGAACTAGAAAAAAGGGGTTTATGTAAGAATATCAAGAACGAAATGTTGGTGATCTATGCACTCTCATTTGATTGGTTCAAATAGTTTTGTGTGGATCGATTCATTTGAATGATTTGATGGATGTCTATAAATTTGAATTTGATATTAAATTTGAGAGGTGATTGATTTGGTAGAATGTTTATTTGGTTTTAAGTCTTTGAATTCTGTCATGTTTTCTTAACGACTTGATTGGTGAGCCTTAAGCCTTTGATTGTGTCTCATTAAATGGAAGAGTTGATTGATTTGGTTGATTGCTTGTTTGGGCTGGGGTAATAAATTTATGTCCTCTTGTTTTGACGGCTTATTTAATGAGCCTTACACCTTCAAGTGTATTGATTTTGCAGGTATTCTATTGAAGGGACTAGTAGTTGGTCATATTTGAGTTGATGGAGTGCACTTTAGGAGGAATTATGGAGTGGATGGACTTGTTGGATGTGACACTTAGGCATTTGTTGTTTTTATTTGGGACTCCAACTTTGGAAAATATGAAACTATTCTGGGATGCAGCTTGATATTTGATGGGACACTTTTTAATGTTAAATGTTTAAAAATGTTTTTTGTAAACCAAAAAAGTACTTTGTAGTGGTTGATCACTGCTGTCCTCTTGGAAGAAAGCACTGTGTGATTTTTAATATAAACTTTATATATTATCATTCTGTCTTATGTTGGATTCACCTATTTATGTGTACAAATCATGTCACTTGCATTTATGTTTTGCAAATCTTTGTAAATCATTTGTGTATGCCACTTGATATGATTAATAATATACTTATGAATAAACAAATATGATGTGTACATTGATTGGTGCCTATTTGTGCTCTTTTTAGAAATATTTTTAATATTAATTAGACCAATAAAAAATAACTGTTGTTTGATCAACTCCTATACCAGATATAAAAGCCCGACCTACTATGGGGCCCTCTCCGTTAAAAAAAAAAAAAAAAAAAACTAAAAAACTAGGGCTTGACACGGTGAGGAAGCCTCCAGGCAGCCTTTGGAGCACATGTGACATGACTTGTCTTCCCGCTGCTTTTGGGGAACCTTTTAACATGCTTTCCTCGGAGTTGCGTCGAATATCCTATTTTTCACTCTTACCAATCATTCTTAAAGGGGAGGTTCTTCATTAGTCTCTTGCCCCTTCTCTCCAAATCGGTGTCTTCTGTTAGGCCTTCCCAACTTATTGATGAAATTCTGAAGACAAAAAAGGAGATAAGCCACACTTCGATCTTAGCTAGTATAAACTGTGCCTTTTGTTGATGTCATTTTAGTTTTCCATAGTTTCTTACTAAACAATACCATTCATATATTTATTTGCAGCCGAAAGAGAATCTCAGCGAGAAATTGGCTGAGCTCCCTTCTCCATGAGAGGCTTCCAATATTGCAGACGAGGAGTTAACAAATGTGAAATTAATTGCCAATGCGGTAGGTGTCTTCTAAATATTTCCCTTTGTTGATTTCATCTTGAGTTTTCCATATTTTGTTACTAAACAACATATTTATATTTGCCGTGGAAAAAGAATCCCATTCGTGAGGTGTTGGCTGAGCTCCCCTCTGCATTAGAGGCTACCAATTTTGAAAATCAGGAGTCAACAATTGTGAATCTAATTGCCAATGAGGTACATAGAGCGTATTTCCAATGAGGTACATAGAGTGTCTTCTAAAACCCTTACTATTTTCAATAATTTTTGTCTCTGCCCTTTGTCGATTTCATCTTGAGTTTTCCATATCTTGATTCTTTAAGCAATCTTTTCTATATTACTGTTGCTTTTAACGGATGATTTTAGTTTTTGTATCAAATTTTCACCCCAAAATTTTAGGGTATGTTTTCAGTCATTAGATTGTTTTAGTTGAAAGAGTCTAGGGAATGTCCTTGGCAAAAATTGATTGTACAGATATCTATGTGTGCCCCTGAGTCAAATGTTTGATCCCAATTTGAAAATAAAACAGGTATAGGGCCAATTTTGTTCCTTTTTGTGTCTTTTGGAAGAGAAAGTGTTACTGCAAAGGGATTTGAGGGACACCCATTTTGATATGAATTCTATTTAGGTGTTTTAAACTTTAAAGTCTGATGTGATTAATTTAGTTATCCATCGATATAAGCAAAAATCGCATAAAAATCATGATTTATTGAAAAAATCGTGAATCGTCAAGTTTCCCGATTTTTACCCCCAAAATACTACGATTTTTTGAATAAGTCGGTGTCAAATTTGTTTTACTACTTTTTTTGGGTCAATCTAGGGTTTTAAACAGTCTTAGAAGGGTTCAGAAATTGCAATTTTTTAAAAATAAAATCGGTGATCATGGTTTCAGTATTTTGTGTTTTTCATTTCCCCCACCGGGCTTCAATGGAGTGCAGATAGTTTAATTAAGGTTTGCTAGAATTAAATATAATGTTCCGTTTAATATTTATAAATTATTACTTAGCCAATAGGCTTTTATAGTGCTCGAAAAATTGTCTCAGGTCGAAAAAAAATTCACGCCAGATAAAAATTTTCTGAACTCGTTAGTTGTTCCTATCGGCGTATTCCTTGAACCTTCGTACAAGTGCTAGTAATATTAACATTTTTTTATAGTTTGTAAATTATTATTATTATTATTATTATTGTTAATTTAATAGTTAATAATGTATTATTAAGTTTTATTATAAATTTAATTTTTTTAAAGATTTTATAATAAATTTTATAATTAATTGAAAAGTATTAATATTTAATTTTAATTAGTTTTTATTAGATTTTAATATGAGTTAGAGATCAATTTAATTTTTTAAAAAGATTTTATAATAAATTTTATGTTTATTCAATTTTATAATTAATTTAAAATTATTATTATTTAATTTAATTAGTATTTAAGTTTTAATTAGATTTTAATATGAGTTAATAATGATTTTATTTTTTTAAAGATTTTATACTAAATTTTATGTTTATTAAGTTTTATAATTATTAAAATTATTAATATTTAATTTAATTAGTGTTTAAGTTTTAATAGATTTTAAGAGTTACTGATAAATTTAATTTTTTAAAAAATTTTATAATAAATTTTACATTTATTAAATTTATAATTAATATAATAATATCATATATTAATAATATAAAATTTTATTATATTTATATTATTAATATATTCTAATATAATATTATTAATATATTCATTAAAGGTAGATATATTCTTGAGAATCTTATCACGCCTGGGAAGCCATGGATTGGGCTAAATGCTCTCATCAAAACTCTGCTGTTTTGCGTCTTGATTTCGAGAAGGCCTATGACAGGGTTGAGTGGAAGTTTATAATCATGATGCTTCAATCTTTTGGATTTCCTCCTTACTTTTGCAATGCTGTTCAAATTCTTCTCAGTGATGCTTTTGCCCAAATTGAGATTAATGGTTCTTTGTCTGATCCTTTCCCTCTCGGACGATCTATAAGGCAAGGCTGCCTGTTAGCTCCTGCTCTTTTTGTCATTGCTGCTGAAGCTTTATATTATATTCTCAGGGATAATACTCTGTCCCCGGAAGTCAGGGGCCTTTACCTCCCTAACGATGATGAGCTTTTAAATAGCCAATTTGCTGATGATACTGCTCTTTTCTTTGAGCTCTCTAATAACAATTTTTTAAAGTTACAAGCTAAATTAGATTTATTTTGCACCATCTCTGGAGCTCGTATCTCCCAGGCTAAGTCTATTTGTTTGGGCTGGGATGAGCGACCTCCTAGTTGGTTTTCCCATTATAATTATCAATGGGGTGGTCCTAATAAAGTTGTTAAGTATCTTGGTATCCCTTACTCGGTCGATCCTTCTCTTAAGGATATGTGGGATTGGGTTAAGGCTAAGATTATGAATAAGCTTAATAAATGGCACAATAGATCCTTGTCTCTTGCTGGGAGAATTCAAGTTTGCCAAAAGCTTTTGTCCTCTTATAATATTTATTATTCTTCTGCCTGGATGTTCAATAATTATCAAATTCTTGAAATTCAAAAAGCCATTAGATTTTTTCTTTGGTTGGATGGTAAAGGTAATAAAAAATGTCATAGTGTTAATTGGAAATGGTGTCATACGGATAAGACCTTGGGAGGGCTTGGGCTGAAAGATCTTAAGTTACAAGGAATTGCTCTTGCCGCCAAATGGATTTTTCATTCTTTGGAGGGTGACAGTCCTTGGAAAGTGCTGGTTAGACATAACATTGAGAGAGGTTTTCCCAAGAAAGCTAGTTCTTGGAAGAATCTCCCCTTCTGTGACTTGATTGTTGGTAAATTCCCGGTTGTTGTTCAGGGTTCTGCCATATTTAAATCCATTTGGCAGGCCTGGGAACATGTCCGGTTGTATATTACCAATAAGGAATTCCATAATGATAATTATCTCCATGGTGAGAGGTCCATTTGGTGGAACTTGAGCATTAATGATAAACCCCTAGCCCTCTATCAGGGATGCTCTGCTAGGTTCTGGGCTAAGTCTGGTATTACTCAATTTGCTGATATTTTTGAACATAACAGTCTTATTCCTTGGGCTGATCTCAAGTGCAGATTTAACTTACCTGATTCTCACAAGAAGACTTATAATCTGATTATTCTTGCTGCTAAGGATATCCCTGCCACTTGCCATGTTGATTCGCACAGATTCCTTAAGTGCAAGTGGCCGGATGGTATTGTCTTAGATAAGCTTAAAGCTAAGAACATTTATAAAATTATTGATCACAATGGTGATATTCTTGAACATATTAATAAAGTTTGGTATTGTTCCTTTGATGATAATTCTTGGAATAAATTGCTGGATAGTATTTGGAAAAGCCCTGTTGAGCCTAAAATTCAATGTTTTAAGTGGCTGGTTTTACTTGATAGATTACCGATCATAAGTGATTCTCATTCTACTGATGTTTGTAGTATCTGCAGAATGCCTGATTCGGGCAGGCATATCTTATTTGACTATCTTTTTGCTAAAGAAATTTGGAGACTCTTTGGTATTGTTTATCCTATTAATGTTAACATTCTTTAGATGGTTACTAGGTATATTAATGGTATTAGTAAAGATGCAAATTTTTTTTGGAATATTCTCTCTTCTAACATTCTTTGGCAGATCTGGAAGTGCAGGAATGAAGAGATTTACCAAGGTAAGCCAAGGGATCTTACTGAGTGTTTTCGTAAACTCACTTATTTTAAAATCTTCTTGCAGGTTTGTTGGGTGAATATTTTGTCGTTAACTTGCTAACGGCAAAATGGGTATATCAGCCACAGCTATGATGAGACAAAGTCTCTCCTATCAGCAAGGGGAGGTTCCCTCTAATTACTTAACTTTTGTAAATCAAACACTTATCAAATTTATGTACACTAAAAGCTATGTTTGGGGTGGTTCCATCTCATCTCATTCTCTTTTTTCAGAATAGATATTTATATTTCAAACTCTTGATATAAAACTTATAAATTATCACAATATCACAGAAACACAAAATTTTCTGTTACCTCACTCGCTACTTGTAACCAGAACTTTTTGAAGCAAAATGCAGCCCAAAGTCTTCACTCTTCTTCAATATGATAAAAATAATTCAAATATAACAACTTGCAGCATAAAGTCCCCAAACTGTTGTATTTTCACAAACATGAACATATAACCCACAACCAATTTGATAACACAAAGTTTATCAGAATCAAATCTAGAGCGCTCTTCAATCACTTGAAACAAACTCCACCTTTCAATTATTATCAATTAAGATTATGATAGCAAGACATAAGAACAAAACTATCACAACACAAATAATCCCAAGACAAAGATTGGAATTGAACTTGCTTTCTTGTATTGATGAATATTTGAATATTGATTTTCACAATAAGCACAAAGTCTTGATTTGCTTTTCAATTCGCTAGAGTTTTCTTGCAATAGATAAAAGATAATATTTACAAAAGAGGTCCCCTTTATTTATAGGGAAAGACCTTGAGAAAATCTAGGAAATCTACAACTACTTTGACTTATTAAAAAATAGGAGTCCTTATTGACTTGGGACTTCCTATTTTTTACATGTAATTGCATATCAAAAATGTACATGTAAAAAATGTCCAAAACTGTTTTGAAAGTACATATGGAAATCAGAAAATAAACTAAGGGAAAAAACCAGCTGCTTCAACTTGTGTCACCACCCTTTCTCACGTGGTCATCATACATAGTGAAGGTCGCCTGCATTTCAATGCTATCTGGTTTGAATGTGTTTTTGAAGATCATCCTGGCCCTTACTATGGCATCCCTTACTGTAGTGATTGACTTGGCATGATTGGTTAACCTGGTTTTCAAATTGTCCAAGGTTAACTGGTTGTCTAATATGCTGTCCACAGAAGTTATTGAAAATACCTTGTCTTCAAATTCCTGCTGAAACATGTCCTCAAATTCCTTAACCATTTCTTCTGCAGAAAGAAACTGGTTATCCTGTGATACCAATTTACATGGCAACTCCTCCAGCTTATGCAAAATGTTAACATCATTTTCTTCACTGGTTTCCTTTGCAGCTTCGAGATCCTTGATCAAATTTCTTAGCACATTGCTTCTGTACATTAGAGCTTCCTTTGTCTCTATATATGAATCCCTGTTGGAAATGGCGCCAATGGATATTAAAGTGCTCATTTTCAGCTTCCTCATTTCAACCCACTTATCATGAGTATCCTCTGTGTGCTCAATATCATGAGAGATGGCATCAATGAGATCGTTGAGTTCTGCTCTTACTTTCCTCATCTTATCCGTTTTCTCAAATACCTCCTTGAGCAAAGAGATTCCCTGGGCTCGCATCCTGTCCAAGTATTCTTCAAGTACTTTCCCTCGGAGGTGAGTCTTTTCCGCTTTCAGGATGACAGGGTCTTCTACAGATACGGCCTCTGGAGTAACTGCTTCTGAATTCAACGTGATTTTTCTTACCACTGCAGTCAGCTGTTCTGCTTTTGCCTTGTAGTAGTCCTTCATTTCTTTTTCCCTGTCGAATTTCTGGATCAGGATGTCCATGGCTGACTGCATATCATTTTTAGCGCTTTCATGGGTGATTTTGCCCAATTCAACCCTAGAAATAGAATAGTCATTCATGTCAAAATTTTCGACAGTTGCATCCTGCGGGGGTTTTGCTATCTCCAAAACCTTCTGCCCCTTTTCTTCAAGTACCCTTGAAAGGATCTTTGGTTTCTTCGGAGCCTTAGGTTTTGCAGGTGTCAGCTTAGTGAAATCAAAATCATCTGGAGAGATGACTTGCTTTTTCCTCTTTGGCGTGTAAGCTGACAACCAAGGTGGTAGCAGAGAAGTATTCACATTGGAGTCCATTCCTACCACTGGTGTTACTGGAACTGTCCTTGTGCTGGTGGTAGAAACAATAGGCGGGGTGTTGGTAAAAACCGCACCTGTTACATTGGCACTTGAAACTTGCTCAGTATTCATCACAAAATGATCAAACATAGAAGTATCTCCTATATCAAATGACGAAGAAGACAAACTAGGAATGGAATCAGAAGAATGGAGAACATTTTCAAAGGTGCCTTGGGGATTATCAAAGATTATCTTAGGAGGAGAGGGGGATTCAGAGGAAGGAATGATAATAGGGGAAGCAGGCACAGGGGGTGCAACAGGTGTATTGTCTTGTGGAGACAAAGCCTCTTTATCTTGTTCCTCTGACCCCTTGTCTTCGACATCCATCTCTTCTGTAGCTGGCTCTTCAGTTGTTGGATCCTCGGCCGCTGGCTCCTCAAGTTCCATATCTTTCGCTTCAGGTTCCTTCTCAACAACCTTTGCTTTCTTTGTCACAAATCTGATTTTAGGTTTATGTGTTTTAGAGGATGATGGAGCATCACTCTTATTCTTCGTTCTGTTTTCAACCTTCTTACCAGTTTGCTCTTGAACTTCAGTTTCTGAACCAGTGAGGAATTCCTTCAGCGTAATTCCTTTATCTTCCAGCCACTTATTGGTGTTGGCCAATATGGGTTCAAATCTCTTCCTTAGGGAAGTCAGCTCCTTTTGGGACCATTGGATTGGTGGTAGAGGAGTACCAGCTATCTGTTCTGCTTCATATTTGGCATCAACCAATTCGCCATCATCTACAAGGTCCTCTGGGATATCAGCAAGTCCTAGGTATTCAATTTGCTCTAGAGACAGCCTGCTATAGTCCAGTTTCCTGATGTCTTCCTCTGTTCTCAAATCTATCCAGACATCTTCCACCATGGGTTCATGGAACTGTGTTTTCCTCTTGATTTTATCCTTTACACCCCGGTAATCAAACTTTGGTCTCCTCTTGAATTGCTTCATGGTGACCAACTGCATCTCTGTCTCCATAGCTCTTGCCTTTGCGGCAGTCAATACTGAGTATCTGCCGATTTCTACGGGAAATCTGAATCCGGGCTTCTTGAGTTCCATCTGTTTGTTATGCACGACAATCATTTGCCTGCACAACTCCATCAAGACCAATCTATCTGAAGGAAACCTTGGAAGCATATAAGGGTAGCCTTGGAAAAAAGCCAACCCTCAAGTAGGAGAAAGATGGAAATTGCAAAAACATACAACCAAAACCATTAACCACTGTCCATGCCTCATCTGAGATTCTTCTCTGCTCCAGTTGGGGATTGAAAAGACACAAGAATACAGCAAAGAATGCATCATTCACTCTCCTGAAATGGTGAATTGAGCCTTTCAATGTTAGCTGAGAATAGTACTGGTATACTGGGACCACTCTCCTATCCCCTTCTGACGACAATCCTGGAAAAATCCTCATGGAGGCTGCAATGTATACCAGATAGGAAGTCATGAAGAACTTGGAGGTAGTGGATACCTTCGTTAACTGATCATGCAAAGCGTTACTGATTTGCTCTCCCCAGAAAATAACCTGCTTGCCTTGGAGTATGACCTTAATGAAGGGATACATCCATTCCTGAAATTGTGAAGAGGAAGACAAACCTCTTATCCTGCTGAGGAGGGTAATCAAGTCACCAACTTCTTCCACGAAATCACTTCGAGGGAAGCTGCGTGGCCATCTAGACAAACTTGACCTCGCAATCTTCAACCATTTGTTGTTGATTACTTTCTTCGCCTTCTCTGGATTCTTGTCGTATTCCTTTTGAGCTTCGATGAAATCAAGCTTCAACACCTCTGTTGCAGGAGGACACATGAACACCTTGCCAATGAACTCAGGATCCAACCTGATTATTACATTACCACTGGCGTCCACCACAGCTCTGATATCTTTGTTGTAGAAATGGGCGCACTGAAGAATAAATTCTGTATTGTGAGCCGCCACTGGGAAGGAGGATACCAGATGAATATTACTTTCCACTATCTTCCTCATCATAGCACTGGGGTTGCTTGATTTGGTTCTCTCTACAAACTCAGCCATATCAACATGGCCAATCTCTGTATCTCTAATATCTTCAACATTAGAGTGGACTGAGGTGATTGGGAAAACACCTTGATATTTGTACTTCATAGCTTTTGCCTTCTTCGGAGACAAATCAGTCATTTGGACGATCTTTCACTGAGAAGAAATTTGACGTCGAAAGGAGCTCCGCAGAAGAAACTGCAACAGAAATCATGATCATGCAATCAGGGAAAATATGGGCAATCTGGGAAAATTGCATGTTGACGATCACGACTATGGGAGTGCACTTGAAAAAGGGCTATAGTGCGAGCTGGCCAAGGATCAGAGGAGAAGCGGGCTCGGGAAAATGAAATTGGAAATTTTCCAGTGTTAGGAAAATTTGAGATATTTTTGCACGGGCGGCAAAATTCGCCGCCCTTGCATGTGAGGGGTTTGATATTGTGCATCGGCGGCAAATTTTGCCGCCTTTGCAGTTTGAGAGAAGAGTGAGATGGTTGGAGCGGCAAAAATTACCATTTATGCAGGAAGAAGGGTTTATCGTTTTTGATGTTTTGTCGGTAAATTTTGCCGACATCACGCGAGGGGAGCAAATACATGTCTAAGCGGCAAATTTAGCCGACAATGCATTTCATATGCGTGATGAGGTTATAGCGGTGAATTTTACTGCTGTTGCATTTGATCACATTTGCTAGTTAAGTGCGGGGGTCGGGATGTTCGCCGCTTCAACACTTGGCAAAAGTCACCATGTCCAGGTAAGCTCGGCAAAATCCACCGATGCTACATGAGGGGAATGTAACGAGGGTTTGGGAAATCGAAGGCAAGAGAATCCCTAGGGTTTTCGGGGTAAAACCTAGGGCATTCTGAAAACGAAACACAGTAATGACAAAACGAAACAAACAAACAAACGAAATGGAAATAAATAAATAAAAACCTAAACGACATACACCTTAATCCGTGAAGGAAGGAAATGGGAAACGGGAGGAAAACTTACCTGTCCAGAACGGAAAACCTATGTTCAAGCTTCAACAAAATCCGTCGCCAATCGGGATGGTGCGATCAAGCGAGCGTTGAGAGCGTTGGTAAATCAAACAAAGACTTTAGTTATAAGGAAAGACAAGCGACAATGGGAGTTATAACGCTTTTAAAAGGTTAAAATCAGAGTTTAAACGCCTGGCACGAGTGGCCATTAATGGCACCCGACACCAAAATCCCGAAGATCTCGTTCGGGCGGCGATTTCGGCCGCTACGACATCGCCGTTGACCAATATGCGAAGTCGGCAAAAAAGGCCGTCATTGCATGTGATGCAGTTTCGACGGACATATGCGATAGCGGTGATTTTAACCGCTTCGGCACTTTGGACTCAAAACGATGTACTAGCGGCAAATTTTGCCGACATTACATCAAAACAAACAATAAACAAGCTTAAGTAATATGTAAGAGCGGCAAATTTTGTCGCTCTTGCATATCAAGAGTCAAAAATTTACGAACTTAAAAACGACTAAAATTAACATCCTAACCAATTTACGACTTGAACTTTCCTCGCAAATATTGAGAAATTAATTCAAGGAAATGTCGTAAACGAGTTTTAAAATGTCAAATGACCTCGCACGAGAACAAGAACATCTTTTCTCGATTCGCGATCTTAGAGTGTAGTTTCACGAAACGGACAAGTTTCGTGGGGTTTGTCTACAAAAACGAGCGTAGCTGATTTTGAGAACAACAAGGTTCAAACTACTATGATGATCGAGAAGGAAAAGCTCAGGAAGTTCCTCAAAGATGGTCAAGCCACGTTTTTTATTTATGAGCTCAAGTATGGTTACCGGTGGCGTAAGACTCTGGATGATCAGCAAATGTTTGAAGAGACTTTATGGAGACTGAACTAGGTGATCAAAAGGAACCAAAATACGAGAAAGGAAGAGATCTTTATGCTGGCCCAAATTCAAGAGAGGAAGAACATTGTCTGGATGGAAGGCCCACTCGGTTGGACCGCGTGGGTTGATACTTACCCTGATATTCTGCACTAGTGTTTGGCTGTTGTTCATGATCTTGTATATCTGTATAGTTGATACTGTGGTTTGATGTGAGGCTTTGCCTCTGTCCTGGTGATTCTTGGTGAACTGTTATTCTTTTTGGTACTCTCTATAGCTAATAGAAAAATATTATTAATATATAATATATAATATATTATTAATATTTAATATTTATGATATTATAATATAATATTAATAATATATATATATATTAATAATATATTCTTATATAATATTATTAATATTTATTATAATATTTATGTATAATATATTATAATAATATAATATTATATGTTATATTATTAATATTTATTATAATATTTATATATTATATTATTATATTTCTATATTATATTTTTTTATATTTTTCTAGATCTTATTTTTTCATGATTTTTTCTAATTTTTTCATCTTTTTTTAAAAAATCCTTATACTTTTGGTTTGCCGATTTTCTCTCCAAACGATTTTTGAAAATCGTTTGGAAATAAAATTGTGAGATGTTTGCTGAGCTCCCCTTTGCATTAGAGGCTACCAATTTTGAAAATTAGGTGTCAACAATTGTGAATCTAATTGCCAATGAGGTACTACATAGCGCATCTTCTAAAACCCTTACTATTTTCAATAATTTTCGTCTCTGCCCTTTGTCGATTTCATCTTGAGTTTTCCATATCTTGATTATTTAAGCAGTCTTTCTATATTGCCGTTGCTTTTAACGGATGATTTTAGGTTTTGTATCAAATTTTCACCCCAAAATTTTAGGGTATATTTTCAGTCATTAGATTGTTTTAGTTGAAAGAGTCCAGGGAATGTCCTTGGCGAATATTGATCATACAAATATCAGTCAAATGTTTGATCCCAATTTGAAAATAAAATAGGTATAGGGCCAATTTTGTTCCTTTTTGTGTCTTTTGGAAGAGAAAGTGTTACCGCAAAGGGATTTGAGGGACACCCATTTTGATATGAATTCTATTTAGGTGTTTTAAACTTTAAAGTCTGATGTGATTAATTTAGTTATCCATCGAATAGAAGCAAAAATCGCATAAAAATCATGATTTATTGAAAAAATCGTGAATCGTCAAGTTTCCCGATTTTTACCCCCAAAACACTACGAGTTTTTCAATAAATTGGTGTCAAATATGTTTTACTGCTTTTTTTGGGTCAATCTAGGGTTTTAAACAGTCTTAGAAGGGTTCAGAAACTGCCAATTTTTTAAAATAAAATTAGTGATCATGGTTTCAACATTTTTGGTTTCCGAGCAGTTTAGGCATTTTTGGTTTCCCTGATTGGTGAGTTTGCTGTGTTTTTCATTTCCCCCCTGGACTTCAATGCAGTGTGGATAGTTTAATTAAAGTTTGTAAGAATTAAATATAATGTTCCATTTAATATTTATAAATTATTACTTAGCCGATAGGCTTTTATAAACCTTCGTACAAGTGCTAATAATATTAACATTTTTAATAGTTATAAACATTGTTATTAATATTAACAATTTTTATAGTTTGTAAATTATTATTATTAATAATATTGTTAATTTAATAGTTAATAATGTATTATTAAGTTTTATTCTAAATTGTCCCCCCCCTCAAGAACCCTACCACGATTGCTTTAACCACTCCCAGTGTTTCTCATAAAACTGTTAACCCCTTATCTGAATCAAAAAATGGGAGCAAATCGGCACCAGCTTGCCCTCTATTTGCCTCTAACGAAGATGTTTTAAATAAGACTGCCTGCCCTGATGACTTCCAAATTGTTGCAGACCGGAAAAGAAGACGGAAAAATGCCCAGCAACTGGCTTTAGAACAAATTCGACCATGCAAGGCCAGGACCAATCCTGTTGAAATTATTAACTCTAGCCCTATTTTATTACTGGATAACACTCCTTATGTTGATAATGGGAAACCTGATGATGCTATGTTAGACAGTCAAAAGTGTATCCCTCCGGACCCAGGGTTAGCTCCTTGTCCTAACCTCTGTGCTCCAGATAATGATAGCACTAAGAATCTCTCAATTAAAAATTTGTTTTCTGCTTTAAATGAAATAGAGGACATCTCAATGATTGAGGTTGTCTATGCCAATCCCCTGTTTAACAGTAACCGCCCTCCTTCTGGCATGGATCACTCCATGGGTCTGGAATGTGAGGGAAATAGTGATGAAGAGGATGAGAATATTAAAAGTCTCTCCTCCAAAAAGAAAGGAAGACCTCTTGGGTTGAAGAATAAAAAAAAGACTGGAGACCAAGCGGGTCTCTCTACTAGATCTAACAATCCTAGTTCCTCATGAAGATCTTATCTTGGAATGTGAGAGGCCTTGAGTCTCCTGATCGTAAGCTTATTGTTAAGAAGTCTATTAATATGCACAATAATCTTGATTTCCTGATGCTGCAAGAAATTAAAGCAGTTGGTTTTGCTCTTGATCTTGCTCTTGATTGCATTTGGAGGGATGCTGTTAAGATCTTCTCCAACCGTCCCAAAGGAAATGGAGGAGTTGCTCTTCTTCTGCATCCTAAATGGGCTGAACAAATTTATGACTCAAGTATTTCTCCATGCAACAGAGCGGCCTGGGTTGTCATTAAAGATTGTGACTCATGTTTTGGAATCTGCTCTTTATATGCTTCCAATGATTATAGAGAAAGATCTCAGCTTTGGGATTGGATGATCTCCCTGCCTAACATCCCATGGATATTTGGGGGGGATTTTAATATGATTGAATCGGATATTGACAAATCTGGAGGTGCTCCTTTTGAATGGAAAGGTTCGGAAAAAATCTGTTGGGATAGATTTAAAAAACATTTTAATCTCTTTGACCCCTTTTATGATCATGCTTGTGATAATTCTGTCCTTAATTACACTTGGTGCAGTTTTCAACAGGGTGTCAATTGTATTTATTCTAGACTAGATAGATTCTACACCAATCTCGATTTCTTCTCCTTTTCCTCTGCCTCCTCACCTGCCATTGCTGTTCATCCTTCCAATCTTTCTAATCACTACCTCATATTTGCTACCATCAATTATAGAAATGCCATCCCTCCTTCTGCCCCTCGCTCTAGGAAGTTTATTCTTAATACTTCTCTGCTTGATGATCAAAATGTTCTGATTGCCATCAAAATGGTTAGACTTTTTAACCTGAATAATAAGAATATTTCACACATAACTAGATGGAATACCAATATTGAGTCTTGGCAAAAGGTCTTTCAGACTTTTGGTCAGAAAAAAGCTAAGGACTTTAGAAGAGTGGAAAACTCATTATTTGAGCATCTTCTTTCCCTGGAAGCCAGTATCCAAACCCAACCTACTTCTTCTATTCTGGCTGAGCAAGTTTCTCTTGCTAGAAATAAGCTTAGAAAACATCAGCAAGCTAAAATTAAAGGAGCCTCCATCAGATCTCGAAATCAATGGCTGCAATTTAGGGATAAAGGATCAAAATTTTTCTTTAATTTCTTAAAACAAAAACATGCGAAGGAGAGAATTGACAGGATTGTCGTTAAGGACAAAGAGCTTCTCTCTCTTCACGACATTATCAATGCCTTTCGGGAATTTTATTCCAATCTCTTCTCATCTGAAGATTCTTCTAACTCTGTTGATATTAGAAACCGCTGCATGAACCTTATTCCTACCAAGCTTTCTGAAGAAGACTCTATTCAGCTTCAAAATATGGTTTCCCCTCAGGAGATTGCTAATGCTATTCGTAAGTTTAAGGATGATAAAGCTCCGGGTCCTGACGGGCTCCCTGCTGAATTCTATAAGACTAACATTGATTGGATCACTCAGGACCTTTATAATTTATATTCTGAAGCTTTTGAAAATGGTTCCTTGGGGTCCTCTATTAATACTGGCATCATTAAGCTCATCCCCAAGGCTGGTGACAAGGCTCTTATCAAGAATTGGCAGCCTATTACATTGCTTAATTTTCATACAAAATTCTTGCTAAAGTCTTGGCCACCAGACTTGAAAAAGTTCTTCCTAAATTTATTTGCCTCACTCAGACTGGGTTCATTAAAGGCAGATACATTTTGGAAAATTTAATCACTAGTTGGGAAACTATGGAATGGGCTAAGACTTCTAATCAAGATACTGCTATGTTGCTTGTTGATTTTGAGAAGGCTTATGACAGAATTGAGTGGGACTTCATTGTTAAAATGCTCAGAGCTTTCGGTTTTCCTCCTAACTTCTGTAGTTATGTTAAAGTTTTGCTTGCTGATGCCTCTACTCTTATTGAAGTTAATGGTAATCTTTCACAACCTATTATGCTTTCTCGTTCCATTAGGCAAGGATGCCCTCTTGCTCCTACCCTTTTTGTCATTGCCTCTGATGCTCTTTTTTATCTTCTTTGGGATGATTCCCTCTCTCCTAGAGTTCATGGGATTACCCTTCCTGATAATTTTGAACTTTTAAACATTCAGTTTGCCGATGATACCTCTCTTTTTTTGGAGCTTTCTCAGCATAATATTCATTGTCTTAATAAAAAACTTGAGCTTTTTGGGAAAGCCTCAGGAGCTCGCGTTTCCAGCTCCAAATCTATTATGCTTGGCTGGAAAGAGACTCCTCCTGACTGGTTGAATCAGTCTGGTTATTCGTGGGGTGGGCCTCATAAGATTGTTAGATATCTTGGTATTCCCTTTTCTGCTGCTCCTTCTCTCAAGGATATGTGGGGGTGGGTCAAGGACAAGATCATTAATAAACTGAATAATTGGAATCATAAGACTCTCTCACTTGCTGGAAGGGCTCAAGTGTGTCAAAAAATCTTATCTTCTTACAGTATATATTACTCATCCGCTTGGATGTTTAGTAACTACTAGATCTTTGAAATTCAAAAGGTTATTCGCAACTTCCTATGGTCGGATGGTAAAGGAAAGAGAAAGACTCACATGGTGAAATGGAACTGGTGTCATCTGGATAAAAAAGTTGGTGGCCTCGGACTTAAAGATCTTAGATTGCAAGGAATCTCCCTTGCTTCCAAATGGATCTTCCAGGCCTTTGAGGGTAACGAGCCTTGGAAGGTCCTTATCAGAAATAACATCCAGTGTGGTGTCCCAAAACAAGCTAAATCCTGGAAAGGTCTTCCTTTCTGTGATTTGGTGGCTGGCCGTTTTGCTGTTTCCGTTCAAGGGACTTGGGTCTTTAGATCCATTTGGAAGGCTTGGGAGATGGTCCAAGGTTTCATTGACAACTCTAGTTTTGATTATCAGTATGCTATTCATGGAGAGCGCTCTATTTGGTGGAACCTTACCAACTCTGATAAGCCTCTTGCTCTTACCAAAGGATGTTCTGCTAGATCTTGGAATGCTAAGGGCATCAAATGCATTATGGATATCATGGAACATAACACTCTTATTATCTGGAACAGTCTATCCAGAATGTATGATCTTCCTAATTCTCAAATCAGAACTTATAATTTAATTAAGAATGCTTGTGCCTCCTTAAATCTTCCTAGAAGTACTGATGTGGATTCTCATCGTAACCTATCTTTTAGATGGAGAGATGGGTCCCTGCTAACAAAAATTAAAGCCAAAGACATATACAAGTTTCTCAACACTGACACTGCTGTGACTAATCATATTAACAAAATTTGGTATTGTAATCTCAGTTCCATTGAATGGCAAAAATCCTTTGACATTTTATGGAAATCCCCTATTCCTCCTAAAGTTAAATGTTTTAAATGGCAGCTCCTACTTGATAAGCTTCCTGTTAGAAATCATCTTACTGGTTATGATACTTGTTCTATTTGCAGAGTTCCTGAAACTATGAGGCATATATTTTTTGATTGTAATTTTGCAAAAGAAATCTGGTTAATGTTTGGAATTTCTATTACTAAACATGTCTATACTATTGAGATTGTTACTGGCTTTATACAAGGATTGAGAAAAGACGCTAACCTTTTTTGGCATATTCTTTCATCTTTCATTCTTTGGTTCATATGGAAATTTAGAAATGAAGCCAAATTTCAAGGCATTGATAGAAGTCTTACTGGGTTTTACAGAAAACTCACTTGTTTTAAGATTGGCTCTCAGGTTTGCTGCATTATGAATCTGGAACGTGATAAGCTTATGAGATTTCTTAAAGATGGACATGCCTCGAGGTTTATATATGAGATGAAGCATGGATATGAATGGGCCAGTATCTTAGAAGATAAAAATACTTTTGACAAAGCCCTTGACAACCTGATTAAAGAGATTAGAGACAATGGTACCCCTCCTTATGAGAAACTGGATATGTATGCTCAGATTTTGGACAGGAAGAAGGTGGTCTGGATGGAAGGACCGCAAGGATGGACGACTTGGTTGGAAAACCGGGATGATATTCTTGCTTAGCTGCTCTTGGTTACTCTCTCCTTTTGTATCTCCGTACTATTTATTATGTGATTTTGATACTCTAGTTTGACCCCTTGGGCTAGCTGTTTGCCCTTGGGTCTCTGTTGTATATTTGATACTTTGAACTCTCGATGTTTAAAAAAAAAAAAAATTATTATAATATTTATATATTATATTATTATATTTCTATATTATATTTTTATATTTCTATATTATATTTTTATGTTTATTCAATTTTATAATTAGTTTAAAATTATTATTATTTAATTTAATTAGTATTTATGTTTTAATTAGATTTTAATATGAATTAATGATGATTTTATTTTTTAAAAGATTTTATAATAAATTTTATGTTTATTAAGTTTTATAATTATTAAAATTATTAATATTTAATTTAATTAGTGTTTAAGTTTTACTAGATTTTAAGAGTTATTGATAAATTTAATTTTTTAAAAGATTTTATAATAAATTTTACATTTATTAAATTTATAATTAATATAATAATATCATATATTAATAATATAAAATTTTATTATATTTATATTATTAATATATTCTAATATAATATTATTAATACTTAATATTTATAATATTATAATATAATATTTATAATACTATAATATAATATTTATAATACTATAATATAATATTTATAATACTATAATATAATATTTACATCATTAATCTATTATATATGATAATATAATATTTATATTACTAATATATTCTTATATAATATTATTAATATATAATATATAATATATTATTAATATTTAATATTTATGATATTATAATATAATATTATTAATATTTATTATAGTATTTATATATAATATATTATAATAATATATTATATTATATTTTCTATATTATTAATATTTATTATAATATTTAACCCAATCTACGTTTTTCAGGATGGGTCGAATCCTTATGCCATCATAATGGCATATCATCCCTGCGGAGTATGGTTTTGGGGTGATGGATAGGTCTCACGCTCCATCTTTGGCAGATTCATTACTTGCTTCGAAATGAGTGCAGACAACAGTTTGTGAATGGCATAGAAGCCTCCAGAAGGCTTTCTTCTCTTCCATTTAAGACAGCCCGAGCAGGTAAAGTGACAGAGGTGATGTTTGCATAGTCAAATGGAAGGAGGCTCTGGCTACATAGCGAAGATCTCGGGTCATGGCCTGCTAAACATGGGCCTAGCGACTCCTCTCCAGCTGGAGAGCTCTGTCAGACAGATGGCCTTTAAAGGCATCGTAACAGACCAATGGCTCAAACGCATACTGCGGAGGCACAAAGGGCTGCTTCTCTCAGCGGTGAAGATTATATTGGGGAAGGATTTCCTGGCGGCCGATGAATTCTATAGGGTCGACACTCACGTCTCTTCCCATTTCTTAGCCTCCATTTTGGATGTAGGAGTGTCAAAGGAGGCAACGAAAGGTCTAATGTTGAAGCTCTTTAAGCCAGAACTCCTTGGTGGCATGGGCCACATTCTCAGTGTAGTTATCCCTGGGGCGGGAATCCCGCGCCCAAAGGACATCATGGCCCCTCAGGATCTCCTGGCGGTGCTGAAGGTTTTTCCTTTCTTGCTCGACCTGAAGGGAATGGCACTGATAGAGCACCAGAATCGAGTTCTTCAGGTATGTGGCATCCTTCACGATTTGCTGATTGAGGACGGGGACACTGGGGTGAAGGATTGGGTAGGCAAGCTCCAGTCAATGGCAAGGGAGCTTGACCTACTCTAAGAGCTCGATCATTACCATCCATGGCCCTGTATAGTTAGTCTAAGAAGGCAGGCAGCCTATAGTTATGCCTCTGTTTGCAGTTAGTTGTTTTATCTTTGGACATAGTTCATACTTGGCATATTAGAATGGGCCTGGACAGTCAGTTTTTTGAAATCCACAGGTAAACGGCTTATAGGCACCTGTGTGTATATTCCCATACCATATCAATACAAATAAAACTAGTTTACGAATTAAAAAAAAAAATTATTATAATATTTATATATTATATTATTATATTTTTTATATTATATTATTATATTTTTTATATTATATTATTATATTTTTCTTTGTTTTTCTGAGATCCAATTTTTTCATGATTTTTTTCAAATTTTTCACAATTTTTTGAAAAAATCTTATACTTTTGGTTTGCTGATTTTATCTCCAAACAATTTTTTGAGTTCCCCTCTGCATTAGAGGCTACCAATTTTGAAAATCAAGTGTCAACAATTGTGAATCTAATTGCCAATGAGGTACATAGAGCGTCTTCTAAAATCCTTACTATTTTCAATAATTTTCGTCTCTGCCCTTTGTCAATTTCATCTTGAGTTTTCCATATCTTGATTCTTTAAGCAGTCTTTTTTATATTGCCGTTGCTGTTAACGGATGATTTTAGTTTTTGTATCAAATTTTAACCCCAAAATTTTAGGGTATGTTTGCAGTCATAGATTGTTTTAGAAGACGCTCTATGTACCTCATTGGCAATTAGATTCACAATTGTTGACACCTGATTTTCAATAATTTTTGTCTCTGCCCTTTGTCGATTTCATCTTGAGTTTTCCATATCTTGATTCTTTAAGTAGTCTTTTCTATATTGCCGTTGCTGTTAACGGATGATTTTAGTTTTTGTATCAAATTTTCACTCGTCTCTGCCCTTTGTCGATTTCATCTTGAGTTTTCCATATCTTGATTCTTTAAGCAGTTTTTTCTGTATTGCCATTGCTGTTAACGGATGATTTTAGTTTTTGTATCAAAATTTCACCCCAAAATTTTAGGGTATGTTTTCAGTCATTAGATTGTTTTAGTTGAAAGAGTCCAGGTAATGTCCTTGGTGAATATTGATCGTACATATATCTATGTGTGCCCCTGAGTCAAATGTTTGATCCCAATTTGAAAATAAAACAGGTATAGGGCCAATTTTGTTCCTTTTTGTGTCTTTTGGAAAGGAAAGTGTTACCGCAAAGGGATTTGAGGGACACCCATTTTGATATGAATTCTGTTTAGGTGTTTTAAACTTTAAAGTTTAATGTGATTAATTTAGTTATCCATCGGCCACAGAAGCAAAAATCGCATAAAAATCATGATTTATTGAAAAAATCGTGAATCGTCAAGTTTTCAATCTTAAGGTTTTAAACAATCTTAGAAGGGTTCAGAAACTGCCAATTTTTTAAAATAAAATTGGTGATCACGGTTTCAACATTTTTAGTTTCTGAGCAGTTTAGGCATTTTTGGTTTCCCTGATTGATGAGTTTTTCATTTCCCCCACTGGGCTTCAATGCAGTACAGATAGTTTAATTAAGGTTTTTTAGAATTAAATATAATGTTCCATTTAATATTTATAGATTAGATTTTAATTTTAGTTAAGAGTTAAAATTGTAATAGTCTGGGAGTGATTATCAGAACTTAAGGTTTGCAATTTTTCACGGTCTGCAAAGTTTCATTTTCGGTATTTTCTTCGGCAATGGTTTTCAGCTTTAGGGTTTCACTGCCGGCAAGGTGGCATCACCGAAAGGAAAGGCGGTCGACGGCGGAGGACAGATGGAGGTCCCCATGCGTGCGACTGCATCAGGTGCTATTACTCCAACCTTTCCCTCTAATTCTAATCTGCAATTTACATTTTCGGCAGGTAACACATTTAACAGCTCGACGTCCTCTGTACCTGCCTCGGCTGCGACAAAAGCTGGTCCTCAACCAAAAAATAATGGCTCTTCTCCTCCTGCTAGTTCCACCGCCTTCAAGCCCAAAACTTTTTCGGAGGCAGTGGCTCAGTCTGTGGGTATTGTCGACGCCAAATCTAGGTTTGTGGTTGCCGGTCTTGATGCAAATGAGGCCACCCCAACTGGGAAGACCCCTTTGGCTTCCCCGGTACCATTCTCTTTAAATCCCAATTCAGAGATGATTGCGGAAATTGTTTAAGAGAAGAATAGACTTAAAGATACTGCTATTTTCTTTGCGGCTGTTGAGGTTGATAAATGTCCTCCCCGTAAGTTTTTGGATGACTGGTTCTATAATTTTTGGAATATCAAGCTCGGTTTTCACATTTCCTTTTGCAGACAAATTCAAAAGGGTTTATTTGTTATATTTTTTGCGAATAATGAAGCTCAGAAAGAGGTGTTAAAAAAGCAATATTGGTCTGTTGGTTCAACCTCTTTCCGTGCGTTGGCCTGGACCCCTGAGGCCGCCCATGAAGAGGTGTTGGCTTTGTCTACTCCCAGATGGATCTTGGTAAAAAATGTCCCTCCCTTTCTCTGGCGTTTCTTGCCCCAACTATTAGAACCCATGGGCAAAACTATTAGGATGGACGACACGGTGAGGCTTGTCCCGCATATGGATGCTAGGGTTCTCATCTCGCTTCTCCCTGGTAAAGAAATTCCTCCTGAGATCTCTGTTAATGTGCTTAATGAGTGTTTTGTCTGCCCTGTTGAAATATTAGGCGGTTTAAATGCTTGTTTTTTATGTAGAAAAGAAGGTCACCTCTGAAAGGACTGTCCTATTATTAAGAAACCATTGGCCAAACCCATTAATAACCCTTCATCGATTCCCTCTGCTATTGATTCTTCTTCCATGAGTCCTCCTGGGCCTCCTATTATTATCCAAAATACCCCTCGGGCTAATCTTTTGCTCTTACCTCCTCCCCCGAAGGTTTCGGGCCCTGAATTAGATGATGGTTTTACTGTGGTTAGGAACAAGAAACGAAAAGGGAATAATTCTAGCAAACCATTCCCAAAAATCCCTATTGTTGTTTTTGTCCCTCCTACTTCCGCTTTTCCTTTGCAGAGTTTTGATATGATTGTTGCTAATTCCACCAAGCCCGTTTCTAATGCTCGAAAATTGCCACCAAAGGAGTTTAAAGAAATTGATGAGGAGGAGTTCATATTAGAAGTTATTCTTGCTCAGGGTACTTCTTTGGCTATGGACATTGAATCCTCAGACTGTGAAGTGGATCCTAAATCTGAGGATCCTGCCTCAAAAAGGCGTGGTAGGCCTCCTGGATCCAAGAATAAACCAGTGACTAAGAAAACTAGTGATAATTCTGGCTTAAGCCTTGATGTTGATACGTGCTCTACCCCTATCTTTGGTTCTCAATGAATTGTCTTTCATGGAATATTAGGGGGCTCAAATCTCCTGACAGAAAGTTTGTGATTAAGCGTGTGTTAAATTCGATTAATTCTGTTGATATTTTCATGATGCAAGAAATTAAGTCCACTGGTTTCACTCTTGAAACCAATCTTAATTATATCTGGTATGATGCTATCAAATTTCATTCTAATCATAACAGAGGTAAAGGGGGCACTGCTGTTCTTGTCAATCCTAAATGGAGTCCCCTCATCATTAACAATGGAGTTTCTCCCTGTCAAAGGGCTGTTTGGTTTACTATGAATTTTGACAATAATCTGATTGGATTCTGCTCTATTTATGCTCCTAATGATGTCAAAGATAGAATCTCCCTTTGGAAGTGGCTTGCCTCCCTGCCTGATATTCCTTGGTTTTTTGGAGGGGATTTCACATGATTCAATCCCAAATGGATAAAATTGGGGGTAATCCCTTCAAATGGAAGGATTGTAAGAATGTTCACTGGTCTAATTTTATTTGCTCAAAAAATTTATTCGATCCTCTTACTAATAACAAAGAGAATAATCCTGGATTATGGCACACTTGGTGCAATTTCCAGCAAGGGCATGCTAGGATATATTCTAGGCTTGATCGTTTTTATGGTAACAAAGATTTTTTCTCCTTCATCCCTGATCATAATGGTAATATTGTTTTGGTTTCTGCTACTACTTTGTCTGATCATCACCCCATCTTTGCTCATGTTATTTTTAATGCTGCTCCCGTTAGGCAGAACCCTGTTTGTGGTAAGTTTATCTTAAATACTAAGCTTCTTCAAAATGAGGATATTCTTTGTGCCATTCAAATTATCAGAAATTTTAACCAATTTAAGGACTCCTCCATGATTAATAGATGGAAGGCTATCCTTTTATCTTGGAAAAATTTTCTTCAAACTATAGGTCAAAAATTTGCTAAAGATTATCGATTCATTGAGAAATGGCTCTATTCTGATCTTCAGAAAGCTGAGATGGAGGTTCAATCTGACTCCTCTAACCTGGACCTTGTTAAAGGGGTGCTCTTGGCTAAAGATGCTCTTAGTAGGCACCAGCAATCTAAGATCCAAGGTGCTAAAATCAGGTCGAGAGCTAATTGGATCCATCATGGTGATAGAGGATCGAAATTCTTTTTTAACCTTCTTAAGCATAAACAAATCAAAGAATCTATTGACAAACTTGTTATTAATGATCAGGAAATTTCAGACCCTGCTAGTATTATGACTGCTTTTACTGATTATTACAGTAATTTGTTTTCCTTTGAGGATTCTAGGGAAGCTGAAGTGGCTAGAATTAATTGCAAGGTTCTTATCCTGAATAAGCTGGAATCGGCTGATTGCCTATTCCTTTCCACTCCTATTTCTATTGATGAAATTGTTGGGGCTATTAAGTCCCTTAAGGATGATAAGGCCCCTGGGCCTGATGGTCTCTCTGTCAAGTTTTACAAAGCTAACATCAATTGGATCAGTAAAGACCTGCTGGAATTGTACAATGAGGCTATGATTGGTGGATCTCTTGGCTCTGAGATTAACAGGGGAATTATTAAGCTTCTCCCCAAGGATGGGGATAGGACTCTTATTAGAAATTGGAGGCCTATTACCCTTCTTAATGTGTCTTATAAAATTCTGGCCAAAGTGTTAGCCCTCAGGTTGGTTCACATTCTTCCTAAGATTGTTAGCTCTACCCAAACTGGCTTCATTAAAGGTAGATATATTCTTGAGAATCTTATAACGGCCTGGGAAGCCATGGATTGGGCTAAATGCTCTCATCAAAACTCTGCTGTTTTGCTTCTTGATTTCAAGAAGGCCTATGACAGGGTTGAGTGGAAGTTTATAATCATGATGCTTCAATCTTTTGGATTTCCTCCTTACTTTTGCAATGTTGTTCAAATTCTTCTCAGTGATGCTTTTGCCCAAATTGAGATTAATGGTTCTCTGTCTGATCCTTTCCCTCTCAGGCGATCTATAAGGCAAGGCTGCCCGTTAGCTCCTGCTCTTTTTGTCATTGCTGCTGAAGCTTTATATTATATTCTCAGGGATAATACTCTGTCCCCGGAAGTTAGGGGCCTTTACCTCCCTAACGATGATGTGCTTTTAAATAGCCAATTTGCTGATGATACTGCTCTTTTCTTTGAGCTCTCTAATAACAATTTTTAAAATTTGCAAGCTAAATTAGATTTGTTTTGCACCATCTCTGGAGCTCGTATCTCCCAGGCTAAGTCTATTTGTTTGGGCTGGGATGAGCAACCTCCTAGTTGGTTTTCCCATTATAATTATCAATGGGGTGGTCCTAATAAAGTTGTTAAGTATCTTGGTATCCCTTACTCGGTTGATCCTTCTCTTAAGGATATGTGGGATTGGGTTAACGCTAAGATTATGAATAAGCTTAATAAATGGCACAATAGATACTTATCTCTTGCTGGGAGAATTCAAGTTTGCCAAAAGCTTTTGTCCTCTTATAATATTTATTATTCTTCTGCCTGGATGTTCAGTAATTATCAAATTCTTGAAATTCAAAAAGCCATTAGATTTTTTCTTTGGTTGGATGGTAAAGGTAATAAAAAATGTCATAGTGTTAATTGGAAATGGTGTCATACGGATAAGACCCTGGGAGGGCTTGGGCTGAAAGATCTTAAGTTACAAGGAATTGCTCTTGCCACCAAATGGATTTTTCATTCTCTGGAGGGTGACAGTCCTTGGAAAGTGCTGGTTAGACATAACATTGAGAGAGGTTATCCCAAGAAAGCTAGTTCTTGGAAGAATCTCCCCTTCTGTGACTTGATTGTTGGTAAATTCCCGGTTGTTGTTCAGGGTTCTGCCATATTTAAATCCATTTGGCAGGCCTGGGAACATGTCCGGTTGTATATTACCAATAAGGAATTCCATAATGATAATTATCTCCATGGTGAGAGGTCCATTTGGTGGAACTTGGGCATTAATGATAAACCCCTAGCCCTCTATCAGGGATGCTCTGCTAGGTTCTGGGCTAAGTCTGGTATTACTCAATTTGCTGATATTTTTGAACATGACAGTCTTATTCCTTGGGCTGATCTCAAGTGCAGATTTAACTTACCTGATTCTCACAAGAAGACTTATAATCTGATTATTCTTGCTGCTAAGGATACCCTGCCACTTGCCATGTTGATTCGCACAGATTCCTTAAGTGCAAGTGGCCGGATGGTATTGTCTTAGATAAGCTTAAAGCTAAGAACATTTATAAAATTATTGCTCACAATGGTGATATTCTTGAACATATTAATAAAGTTTGGTATTGTTCTTTTGATGATAATTCTTGGAATAAATTGCTGGATAGTATTTGGAAAAGCCCTGTTGAGCCTAAAATTCAATGTTTTAAGTGGCTGGTTTTACTTGATAGATTACCGATCAGAAGTGACTCTCATTCTATTGATGTTTGTAGTATCTGTAGAATGCCTGATTCGGGCAGGCATATCTTATTTGACTATCTTTTTGCTAAAGAAATTTGGAGACTCTTTGGTATTGTTTATCCTATTAATGTTAACATTCTTCAGATGGTTACTGGGTATATTAATGGTATTAGTAATGATGCAATTTTTTTTGGAATATTCTCTCTTCTAACATTCTTTGGCAGATCTGGAAGTGCAGGAATGAAGAGAAATACCAAGGTAAGCCAAGGGATCTTACTGAGTGTTTTTGTAAACTCACTTATTTTAAAATTTTCTTGCAGGTTCAAACTACTATGATGATCGAGAAGGAAAAGCTCAGGAAGTTCCTCAAAGATGGTCAAGCCACATTTTTTATTTATGAGCTCAAGTATGGTTACCAGTGGCGTAAGACTCTGGATGATCAGCAAATGTTCGAGGACACTTTATGGAGACTGAACCAGGTGATCAAAAGGAACCAAAATACGAGAAAGGAAGAGATCTTTATGCTGGCCCAAATTCAGGAGAGGAAGAACATTGTCTGGATGGAAGGCCCACTCGGTTGGACCGCGTGGGTTGATACTTACCCTGATATTCTGCACTAGTGTTTGGCTGTTGTTCATGATCTTGTATATCTGTATAGTTGATACTGTGGTTTGATGTGAGGCTTTGCCTCTGTCCTGGTGATTCTTGGTGAATTGTTATTCTTTTTGGTACTCTCTATAGCTAATAGAAAAATATTTATAGATTATTACTTAGTCGATAGGCTTTTATAGTGCTCGAAAAATTGTCTCACGTCGAAAAAAAAATTCACACCCGATAAAAATTTTCTGAACTCGTCAGTTGTTCCTATTAGCGTATTCCTTGAACCTTTGTACAAGTGCTAGTAATATTAACATTTTTAATAGTTATAAACATTGTTATTAATATTAACATTTTTTTATAGTTTGTAAATTATTATTATTAATAATATTGTTAATTTAATAGTTAATAATGTATTATTAAGTTTTATTATAAATTTAATTTTTTTAAAGATTTTATAATAAATTTTATGTTTATTAAATTTAATAATTAATTGAAAAGTATTAATATTTAATTTAATTAGTTTTTATTAGATTTTAATATGAGTTAGAGATCAATTTAATTTTTTAAAAAGATTTTATAGTAAATTTTATGTTTATTCAATTTTATAATTAGTTTAAAATTATTATTATTTAATTTAATTAGTATTTAAGTTTTAATTAGATTTTAATATGAGTTAATGATGATTTTATTTTTTAAAGATTTTATAATAAATTTTATGCGTATTAAGTTTATAATTATTAAAATTATTAATATTTAATTTAATTAGTGTTTAAGTTTTATTAGATTTTAAGAGTTATTGGTAAATTTAATTTTTTTAAAGATTTTATAATAAATTTTACATTTATTAAATTTATAATTAATATAATAATATCATATATTAATAATATAAAATTTTATTATATTTATATTATTAATATATTCTAATACTTAATATTTATAATATTATAATATAATATTTACATCGTTAATCTATTATATATGATAATATAATATTTATATTATTAATATATAATATATAATATATTATTAATATTTAATATTTATGATATTATAATATAATATTTATAATATATATATATATTAATAATATATTCTTATATAATATTATTAATATTTATTATAATATTTATATATTATATTATTATATTTCTATATTATATTTTTTATATTATATTATTATATTTTTCTATGTTTTTCTGAGATTCGATTTTTTCACTATTTTTTGAAAAAATCTTATACTTTTGGTTTGCCAAAAATCGTTTGGAAATAAAATCGTGAGATGTTGGCTGGGCTAGCATTAGAGGCTACCAATTTTGAAAAGAAGGTGTCAACAATTGTGAGGTACCTAGAACGTCTTCTAAAACCCTTACTATTTTCAATAATTTTCTTCTCTGCCCTTTGTCAATTTCATCTTGAGTTTTCCATATTTTGATTCTTTAAGCAGTGTTTTCTATACTAGATGATTTCATTTTGTTTTTCATTTCCCCCATCAGGCTTCAATGTAGTGCGGATAGTTTAATTAAGGTTTGTTAGAATTAAATATAATGTTCCATTTAATATTTATACAAATTGTCTCGCCGAAAAAAAAAATTCACGTCTGATAAAAATTTTATTCCTTGAACCTTCGTACAAGTGCTAGTAATATTAACATTTTTAATAGTTATAAACATTGTTATTAATATTAACATTTTTTATAGTTTGTAAATTATTTTTTTTTTTTAAAAAGGGGGGAAAAAATTTTATTCAATCCAAATCAAGAAACAAGGCAAGAGCCCCAGGCTCAAGAGAAAGGAAAACAACCAACAAACAAACAACAACACTACATAGTCATGTCTTCCAATAAAAATCTCTCAAGAATCCCCAGATAATCAGAAGGTAACTCATTCCTACCACTGATATCCCAGCCCTCCCCTTTCTCGGAGGCCCACTTTGCCAAGCAGTCAGCCACGCTGTTCCACTCTCTAGGGATGTGGCAGAAAGAGACTGATTCTAAGGAACTGCAAACATTTAAAATTTGTCTGACCATCGAGGCTAAATGCCAACTAACACCATCCAATCTCCGGTTGTTCAACATATCCACAACAATCTGAGAGTCTGACTCACAGATTAGCCTCCTCCAGCCAAGAGAGCAACTCCGCTCAACAGCAATCTTAATAGCGAGGGCCTCCATCAGGTTATTAGAGTGATGCCCTTTGTAGACAGAGAAGCAAAAAACAACATCCCCATCCTTACTTCTACCAATACCCCCAATACCAGCATGCCCAGGATTCCCACGGGAAGATCCGTCAGTATTAATCTTTAGGACTCCATCTGGAGGAGGTGCCCACTTCCCATCACGACAGACCCGTTTCTTGACACGGCGTGGCATAAGACCTGTACGGCACCCCCTACTCTTAGCGCCCAGGTTCAGATCCCGTACAACCGCAACATCCCCAGGATCAATACTTTCAGACATATCACATTTAGCGGAAATAGTCTCTTGAAGCCTACTGATAATCTTCGTCCACAGTTGACCAGTATCTAATCTGGAATCACAAAACACTCTACGGTTCCTTTCCAGCCAAAAGTTCCAAAGAATGAAAATGGGCCCAATGAGCCAGGCCACCTGAAGAAAAGGCGTCTTCGCTGGAGGCCTACCTAGGCTCTCCCAAAACTCAATAAGAGAGGAGACATGAATGCACCCATGATGCCAAGCCTCCCACCATCTGTGCCAAATATCACGAGAAAAGGGGCAATGAAAAAACAAGTGGGAAGAACATTCTTCACTGCGCAAACAAAGAAAACAAATGGAAGGTCCCTGAAACCCCCGTTTACGAAGATTCTCCCAAGTGAGACATTTCTTCTGGGCAACCAACCATAAAAAGAAGTTACACTTGGGCCACGAAAAGTTGTTCCAAACCTTCCTCCACCAGGGCACCTCGGAAGGCCCATATAAATTCGTGTCAAGCACAGCATAACCTTGAGCAACAGTATAATTCCCTTTTGGGCTAGGGCTCCAAGCCAACTTGTCCCTCTCCTTCAGAGTGCTACAAAGCCTGCCCTCCAAGACCTTACACAAAGCAGCACGATCCTCATCAGAGCCACCCACAGGCCACTCCTGCGGATCCTTCCAGCACGACACCTCCAGATGACCGATGCGCTTAACTGTTTTAAAATGCTCCACCCTAGTCCAACCAGCCTCAGAGAACATCTGGCAAAGAGGCATAAGCTGAGGGAAACTAGACAGAATGGGAGGGTAGCCATCCCAAGAGTCCAACCAAAAAAGAGCATCAGAACCATTATTACAAATCCAGAAAAGACCACTCTGAACAAGCTAAGCTCCCTTCTTAAGAGTATCCCAAATGCAAGAGCCTTTGCCCGACAAAGCAATCCGTGGCACATCCTGGCTCTCAACCCCAGGAACATACTTGCAAGCAAGAATCTTGGCCCAAACCTGATCCTGGCTGTTGCACCATCTCCAGTATAGCTTAGCCGCCAAAGCCGTAACCACAAGAGCCATAGACCTGAGGCCAAGGCCCCCAGCATGCTTCAGCCTACAGACAGACTCCCACTTGACTAAACTCCATTTCGAGGAAAGAAGAGTGCCCGACCAAAGGAATTGTCGGGAAAGAGCATCAAACTCCCTCACAAAGGATGTAGGAGGAATCTGCACACAACACCTGTAAATAGGGAGAGACTGCACCACAGCTTTTAGGAGAAGCACTCTACCAGCAGAAGAGAGCCATCTGTGAGTCCAATGGCTTACCTTACTTCGGAACTTATCCAAAATCCCCTGCCAAAAATCTTGACGCTGAGATCCCAGAGCCAAAGGGGTCCCCAGGTACATCATGGGAAGAGAACCAATTTGGAATCTAAGAATCCAGGCAATCCTATTCTGAATGAGACGAGGAGTATTAAAGAAGTAGATGGAAGATTTGTCATCATTGATACGCTGACCAGAAGCTCTCAAATAGATGTCTAAAGCTCTCCTGAAGTTTACTGCCTCACTAATTCTAGCCAAGCCCATCAGTCCAGTATCATCCACAAATTGAAGGTGAGAACAGGGAGGGATATCATTGGTCCAGCTCCAACCGTGAAGAAGACCCAGCCGCACCTGAGATTTAATAAATCTACCAAGACCCTCCGCCATGAGAATGAAAAGATACGGGGACAGAGGGTCCCCTTGTCGAAGACCCCGAGAAGCACTAAACCAATCTGAAGAATCCCCATTAAGAAGAACAGAGAAGGAGGATGAGGTTACACAACTGAGAACCCAGCTCACCCATTCCTCATTGAAGCCAAAAGCCAAGAGGATATTCTGAAGAAACTCCCAGCTCACCCGATCATAAGCTTTAGCCATGTCAAGCTTAATGAACATCACCTTCTCCTTAGAGGAAGCCATAGAGTGAATAACCTCTGTAGCAATCACGACACCATCCAAAATCTGTCGCCCGTCCACAAAACCACCCTGCTCAGCAGAAATCAAAGCACCAAGGATGGGTTTGAGTCTCTCCGCAATCAACTTGGTAATGATCTTATAGGTGACATTGCATAAGGCAATAGGCCTAAACTGGTCCATCCGATTAGCCCCTTCCTTCTTAGGTATGAGAGCCAGAAAAGTAGAATTCAAAGACTTAAGCATTTGTTTGTTCCTAAGAGATTCCTGGACCACCTCAAGGAGATCAGACTTTATAATTTCCCAAAATTCCTGGAAGAACTCAATCGGAAACCCATCGGGGCCAGGAGCTTTTCCTTTTTTCATACTAAATACAACTTTCTCCAACTCAGGTAACAAGATTGGACTCAGAAGAGCCCTATTCATCTCATCCGAGACCAAGCAAGGAATACAATCCAAGATAGCCCGCTCGTCAGATCTGGCAGCAATATCCTCCCTGGAAAAAAGATTAGAAAAAAAGTTGACAGCTTCCCTGGAAATTTCACCATAGGACGAGAGATGAGTCCCATCACTCGAGACAAGAGTGGAAATAGAGTTCCCTTGCCTACGGGCCTTAACCGAGTTATGAAAAAAAGCCATGTTCCTGTCCCCCTCCTGAAGCCAATCAATCTGAGCTTTTTGCTTCCAGAAAATCTCCTCCCGAAGCTCCCACTCTTCAACATCCTTGAGGGCCAGGGACTCAGCATTCAGAAGGACAGAGGATAGCCCATAGTCTCGAATCTGACGAGTGACACTATCCAGCTTGGACTGAGCAGCCAGCTTCTGAGCATGCAAGTTCCCAAAACATTGATAGTTCCACCTCTTAAGCCAATACTTCACATATTGAAGCCGTTTACTAAACGTGTACATGGCCCTCCCATGGGCAGGAAGCCCTTCGTACCACCAGTCTAGCACAAGATCCCAAAGAGATTGCTCTCGTAGCCACATCAATTGAAATTTGAAAGAAGGATTTTTAGTGACCCCATAAGAGGAGACACAGAGTTTGATCGGCCAGTGATCGGATCCCCTCCAATCCAGGATTTCAGACCTGGTAGTCCACCTACTGCTCATCCAATAACAGGAAACTAGAAATCTATCTAGCCGTTCTGAGATAGCCGCAGCACCACACCTCCTGTTGTTCCAAGTAAAAATTCCATTGATTGGCTTCACATCAACAAGGTTAAGGAAACCAATATTATCTCTGAGCAAAAGAGAAGAAGAATCAAGCCTGACTAACCCTCCTTGTTTTTCCTCCATACTAATAACAGCATTAAAATCACCTGCCAATATCCACGGGAGAAACGGGTCCAGAGAACGGACAAAATAGATATGATCCCAAAGCTGAGTCTTACCTGGAAGATCAGTAGGAGCATAAATATTAGAGAAAAGACATCTTTCACCAGTTTCAAAAATGGAGGCCACCATAGAGATGGAGGACCGACTAGAAACCCACCATAAGGGGGAAACTTTCCTCGGGTTCCAGAAGCAAGCCACCCCCCCAGAACTGCCCATTGCCCCCACCCCCTGCCAGTAGCCTTGGGGCCAGATACGCGGAGCACAATTATTCAGACCATCCACTGTAAGCTTGGTTTCCTGTACAAAGACTACATCCGGAGCCTGAGACTTAATTAATCTGCGAACAGCCTTTTGTCTAGGGATGCTGTTCAAACCCCTTACATTCCAAGATAAAACTATCATTTAGGGGGGTGGGAGAAGTGGGAATCAATGGGCTTCACAGACCCGGACTCAACCAGAGTATCACCCATAATCTTAACCTTCTCTTGGTCAGTTTTCCTTCCACTCCTTGACTTTTTATCTAGAGGCCCCTTTTTGAAAGTTTTTTGATGCAAACCTAAGGCCGGAGGGGCCTTAGCCCCCTTCACCGGCTCCGCAGACCCCTTCGTAGCTTGGGGTCGGGGAGCCGAACTAACAGAACCCACCGAAAAATGTGACTCCTGGAGGCCACCAATATTCTGAACTTGAGGAGGCAAGTCCAAAGCCGGCTGACCAGCTTGATGAATCCCTGACGGAAGAATGAGCTCTTCCTCCTTTGCCTCCGCCTCCTGAATCTCTTCCTGGCCTTTAACCCCAGAAGAGGGCTCTACCAGATCACCATCTTCTTGGACTACGCTATCAAGAACCTCAAACCGATTAAATGTGCCATCATTCTGTCTATCCATCCAGGATCTCTTCTTGCCTTTGCCTTTATTCCAAGCTGAAACTGGGGTAAATCCCTCCTTATCAACAGGGCCATCCGACACTGGAGTTTTCCCCTTGTTCATCCTAGGAGGTCCAGAGGCAGACATGGGGGAAGAATTCAATCTGGGACATCTGCGGTGTAGATGCCCATATTCATGGCAAATTCGGCATCTGAATGGTAGGGTTTCGTAATCTAGCTGTTGGATCCAGGAGGAAGAACCCATGCAAATTTCCATAGAGTCTGGTAATGGATTATTCAAATCAACTTCGACACAAATACGAGCAAAAGAAATTACCTTACGGTCTTGAGTCTGTGAAGCCGATCCAACAGGTTTCCCAAGAAGCAAAGAGATTGAATGGAGGATATCTTCCCTCCAGAATTCCAGCGGAAGCCTCGGCAAGCGTACCCACACAGGCACCCGCGAAGGGATCTCTTCAGCAGAGTTGAAGCCCATATGCCAAGGCTTAATGAAGAGCCCAACCTGGTTAAAAAAATAAGGGCCACCTTCGAAAGCTCTATTCCTGTCCGACATGCTTGAAAAAATAACTAGAAAATAGTTATTAGCCGCTAAAAGGATCTCCATATCTCCTTCAGGGTTCCAAACCCGTCGCGCCCAGGATTCCAACACAGGAAGAGAAAGACGAAGGCCCAAAAATTTGCAAATAAGCGCATGCTTGCACCAATAATCAACATCCTCTGAGACTTGCTCAGGTTGGATAACCAAAACCGGCCTATCTTCTGATCTCTCTAAACATCCGTTCACTTTTTTAATTCGAAATGACCATTTTGCTGAGGAGGTGCCCTCTCCAGAAAGAGGAAACTCGGTCCGATCCTTGATATTGGCATGCACCGAAGAGGATGGATCTAACATCTCCAAGTCTAGGGAAGAAACAAGACCCTGATTCTCCATGGCTAGACGAGCCCAAGCATCAAACAAAGAGGGAAAGAGACAATGCAGACGGCCCAAAGGCCCCAGCCGCCGCGTACCCCCCTGTCAAGAAACCCTCGCACTGAAAAAAGGCCAGAAAAAAGCCTAGCCGCCGAAATGAGGGATCAAACCCCTGTCCGATCCCTGCCCGACCCCTGCACACACAGCAAAAACCCCCTACGCGCACCAAAGAGCCCCCAGCCCGAGCAGAAAGCCAGACAGAGCAGGCTAGGGCACGCGGGCCCTAGCCCGCACCGAGGCTCCGTGAGACGCCATCTCCCTTTATAGTTTGTAAATTATTATTATTATTAATATTGTTAATTTAATAGTTAATAATGTATTATTAAGTTTTATTATAAATTTAATTTTTTAAAAGATTTTATAATAAATTTTATGTTTATTAAATTTTATAATTAATTGAAAAGTATTAATATTTAATTTTAATTAGTTTTTATTAGGTTTTAATATGAGTTAGAGATCAATTTAATTTTTTAAATAGATTTTATAATAAATTTTATGTTTATTCAATTTTATAATTAGTTTAAAATTATTATTATTTAATTTAATTAGTATTTAAGTTTTAATTAGATTTTAATATGAGTTAATGATGATTTTATTTTTTAAAGATTTTATAATAAATTTTATGTTTATTAAATTTTATAATTAATTGAAAAGTATTAACATTTAATTTTAATTAGTTTTTATTATATTTTAATATGAGTTAGAGATCAATTTAATTTTTTAAAAAGATTTTATAATAAATTTTATGTTTATTCAATTTTATAATTAATTTAGAATTATTATTATTTAATTTAATTAGTATTTAAGTTTTAATTAAATTTTAATATGAGTTAATGATGATTTTATTTTTTTAAAGATTTTATAATAAATTTTATGTTTATTAAGTTTTATAATTTTTAAAATTATTACTACTTAATTTAATTAGTGTTTAATAAATTTAATTTTTTTAAAGATTTTATAATAAATTTTACATTTATTAAATTTATAATTAATATAATAATATCATATATTAATAATATAAAATTTTATTATATTTATATTATTATTATATTCTAATATATTATTAATACTTAATATTTATAATATTATAATATAATATTTACATCATTAATTTGTTATATATGATAATATACTATTTATATTATTAATATATTCTTATATAATATTATTAGTATATAATATATTATTAATATATAATATATTATTAATATTTAATATTTATGATATTATAATATAATATTAATAATATATATATATTAATAATATATTCTTATATAATATTATTAATATTTATTATAATATTTATATATAATATTTTATAATAATATAATATTATATATTATATTATTAATATTTATATATATTATATTATATTTTCTATATTATTAATATTTATTATAATATTTATATATTATATTATTATATTTCTATATTATATTTTTTATATAATATTATTATATTTTTTTATATTTTTTGAGATCCGATTTTTTCACGATTTTTTGAAAAAATCTTATACTTTTGGTTTGTCGATTTTATCTCCAAATGATTTTCAAAAATCATTTGGAGATAAAATTGTGAGATGTTGGTTGAGCTCCCCTCTGCATTAGAGGCTACCAATTTTGAAAATCAGGGGTCAACAATTGTGAATCTAATTGCCAATGAGGTACATAGAGCGCCTTCTAAAACCCTTACTTTTTTCAATAATTTTCGTCTTTGCCCTTTGTCGATTTCATCTTGAGTTTTCCATATCTTGATTCTTTAAGTAGTCTTTTCTATATTGCCCTTGCTTTTAAGGGATGATTTTAGTTTTTGTATCAAATTTTCATCCCAAAATTTTTGGGTATGTTTTTAGTCATTAGATTGTTTTAGTTGAAAGAGTCCAGGGAATGTCCTTGGTGAATATTGATCATAGAGATATCTATGTGTGCCCCTGAGTCAAATATTTGATCCCAATTTGAAAATAAAACAGGTATAGGGCCAATTTTGTTCCTTTTTGTGTCTTTTGGAAGAGAAAGTGTTATTGCAAAGGGATTTGAGGGACACCCATTTTGATATGAATTCTGTTTAGGTGTTTTAAACTTTAAAGTCTGATGTGATTAATTTAGTTATCCATCCATAGAGGCAAAAATCACATAAAAATCACGATTTATTGAAAAAATCATGAATCATCAAGTTTCCCAATTTTTACCCCCAAAACACTATGATTTTTTGAATAAATCAGTGTCAAATTTGTTTTACTACTTTTTTTTGGTCAATCTTGTAGTGCCACGTCATGTAACCCTAGAGTGCTAGACTAAAAGTGCAAAAGTTACAGAATTTTTTTTTTTGAAAGCAAGATAGTGCAAAGTAGTAACCAAACATACCATATTACACCACATAAACGAAATTACTCTTCTAACAACTCTAGGGCAACATAACTGCATTAATAAAAGAAAATAAAACTACAGAAGTAATAACTGTTACACTGCTAAAATAGATACAAATAACTTTTACTGTAGCATAATAGATTAATTACTGAGTCTCAGTACAGGTTTACATGATTACAAGATTATAAGACTGATCATGTCAGTTTACAGAAGAGTACATAAGAAGGTATACAACACCACCGAAAGTAGGAAGCAGACTGGAATTGGAACACCTCTACACCAGACTCGAACCGCATCTCCAAGATGACCAATGGATAGCTCTGCCTCCCAACCGTGTGGAACCCTGAGGTCCACCCCTCCGAGCTAGGAGATAATGACGAGGATTCCACTAAGCCAAGAAACAACATCCAAAAATAAATGAACAACTGACTTGACACAACTGACCATATCAACATAACAGCACAAGTCAAGGCACCACTCTAGAGGCACAACAAAAGGAACAACTGAGCTGCATAAGGAGAGTGTCATCGCATGGTCCTAGCATGGGTTACCTAGGCTATCTAACACCAGAAGCCAGCCCCCATCTATGGTTACCCTGGCAGCCTCTCTCTAGGCACCGGCCCCATAGGGTGACACATGCGGAGTCGACAGGTCCTCTCATGGAGACGAGGAGGTCGGCCTTGCCAACCGGGCCTTCTCACCCCATCCTTAGCCTTTACGAGCACTCAAGGCATGGGTGAGATCTCTTACTTATCTTGTTAAGTGTTTTAATACCCCGACCCTCTTGATTAAGTTATTAAGTTTTCCACGTGCATACAACTTCCATGGGGTTACCCAGGCGACCTCTCACTAGGCACCGGCCCCACCACAAAAGCCACTCCCTTAGCGTTCTTGGGTCAAACATACATACTACAGCATATAGGTAAGAGTCACCAATCAGATTTGAGCCAAAACATATGCCATTCACTAGGCCTCAACAAGAAATCCATAATCTCTTCAAAATGAAGCAAAACCATCAAGAACCAAGTACTATATCCAAGAGGCCATTTCCCATTCATTGCAAGACACGAGAATCTAGAGAACCCACTGCCATGACATGCCAAAATTTGAACCAAAACCAAGGACTACACCTCTGGAGTAAGGTACAAAACAATAAAAGGGTAACCACTATCTGACAGGGACAATGCTTCCACATTGACAACAAGTGGTCATGACATCTCACAAGATTCCTACTTCACAACAATCCAACATATAGACATAAACTCCACCCATGGTAATATAATACTCCAATATAAACATAAAGGTATGACCATAAGGATAATCGGACAAAAGATATTCAATGAACTTCTAATTCAATCATGAGAACAACTTATGAGATCTATGAAAATTCAAGTTCACGGCATTAACAACAATAAATGATTTAACATATGCTATATCGTTAATGTGGACATAACTATAGAAATCTAGTATTATAACTCGAAAAACACAAAAGCTCTAACTAATACAATTTCTGATAACATCTGTAAATTTCACAAGGATATTTCTTATGATCAAATATTATCATCAAGCATTTAAAATTTCAATTCAACGCTAAAACATATATATAATTTCCTAGGAGCTAGCATCTTACCAACTTACAAATCCAAATGCGACAACTATGAAAATCTATAAACACAATTTCCTAACATATACTTCTTATAATTTCACTATAAGCAAATACATCTCCCTAAAACCATTTACCAATCGCAAATACAACCACTATATTGAATACACATAATTTCCAACATAAGTAATTCGAAACACAATTCCCTGATTTATTTAAATAAAAACATAGAGATCAAAATGTTTTAAATTTTAAACTTACTAGACCACATTTGTTCTAATCCACAATTGTAAGAAAATCGAGTTCTATATTCCAATAATTAGCAATTAAATAAAGGCAAGTATAAACATTCACCTGTATCCTCGATAAGCATGCTACCATCCACAATTTCTAACACAACATCTACAAGAATCTTAGATTTGAACTATAACATAAATCACCAACAACATTTTCAATTACAAACAACTTCTAAACTTAACTGATTCTTAATCTACTACGACTCTCAAATATCAAATCAACCTAACGGTAACTCCTAAGATTCGGGGATTCCCAAATAAGGTGCTACTGCACAAAACAATTCAAAATGAACATTAAAACATTAATATTCTCCTAAGCATAAAGCCGACTATCCTATTACCAACATGTGAAAAGTCCTATCGACACACTACTGTTGACCACCCTAGCATAACAGCTATAAAATAAAATTGGTTACGAATCGAAGGAGACTCCCACGAAGCCACTTCGACTACATTTTTATTGTTATGAACTCCGATGACATGCTGAGATAACATCGACTGCAGACAAGAAATCGTGTCTATAATAATGCACACGGCGACCTAAAACAAAACTTGCATATGCTGCAAGCTTCGGCCAACTAAAAGATTTCTATGACGACAGCCAGGGCTAAGGTATAAACCTTTGATACAAAACATTTCAACTAGGCAATAAAATATCAGCTATAAGGTTTCGACTACAACCATGACCTGTGGTGCTCCCATCCCCATTCGAACGACAGTCTACAGAAATGGTTGCAACACACAAGCACAGAAATGTCCACTACTACCACCAACCAAACTACCATAAAACTATTATGCTCTCCGACTACGTAGCGCTTATGATGACTCTCTACTGCACTTTTTCTGACGGCAGAACCTATGCAGGCGGCAAGAACAAGGAGAAACGACTGACAGAAGGAGTTTCTATGACCTCAAGCAACAAGTATTGTTGCTAGATTCAATCGACTCGATGACTCCTACGTCGACAGCAATAGACTATGGTTAACATGTATGATGCCAACTATTTGTGACTAACACATAATCTTCTACGACGTCAGCAATCTACTGCTGCACAAACACAAAGATGCTACAAGCTTCGACCAACATGTCTACTACTATAACTACCAACTAACACCGACTACACACAGATTAATAGCGACCGCAGTGTCTTGACAAGTGACAGTATTCATTAAGGATATCATTTCGATGGCTAAGTCCACAGCCAGCGACAAAGCCTTAATGACTACCATTCTAAACACAGACACCGCTACGAATGTCGACTAAGCGCTGTTCCAAATGACTTGCAAAGGACTAAAAGCAACCAAAAAAATAATGATGCATTCCACCAAAAAAAAGCACGCCACTCAGATCTTGCTGGTTTAGCTGGCAGTCACCAGACTGGGTTAAAAGACATACTAAGATTAGCATAAAACCAGGCCGCTATGGACCACCAATACCCACGAATTTCTAAAAGAGAAACCATCCATTTTCCAGTGGTAAACAAAATAGAAACTTGATATAATTAATCTGCCTATGCTTAATAACTAAAACTTTCTATTCTTATTAACATACAAAGAATTAATAGTTCGAATTAAGAACAAGTCTTGCATTACTCCGCCTAATTGCAAATTGATTTAAGAAGGAATTCCAGAGAGGAATAAATTTGCTAATCCACAGAGGCCATATAGATGGGTTTTCTGCAATGACAGAAGCATTAAAATCAAGGGTTTACGTTAATACAGGAGTATTGATTCAATGAGCGACAGGGAGGAATACACAGGCGACGCCCCATCCCTAAGCAACGAGCCAAAGAATGATTCAATCGACCCAGGAACTATAAGAGGATAACAAAGAGATTACACGGACTGGTATAAAGTTTCTGATGAGATCGCTCAGAGGGAGAAAGAATAATGGTTCGGTTCCCTGCTAAGGCAACGATGATAGGCACGCATTAGGGGAACAAGAAGAATCTTGATTAGAGGCTGCAGAACAAGATATGCTAAGACGTGGCCGCACCACGACAGTTGGAAAGGCAAGGGTCCAAACAAAAGTCTCAAGGGATACTACGCTATGGAACACAGAAGACATGAGATGCATCTACGTCGGTTGATTGGAAAGAAGCTCCGAATGGTGCCCCGACTTGCAATGGAGGAGTGTTTCATCCTCATCATACTAAGCTTTCACAATGCTCAAAGAAAAAAAAAGGGTAATGATGATGCTAAGGTAACCGAGAGAAGGACGAGGTATCACCAGGCCATAGATCAATAAGAACAGTGATAGAATAGCGGAGGGGTCTCATCAAAATTCAACATATATACAAAATCTGATGGAATTATTATTTCATGGCCGCTGTGATATAGATACACATGCATTCTTTCACAAGGAAACCCATAAAAACAAACAACAATGGTTGATTTCGCTCAAGAGTGTTCCAAACTAAGGCTAATCGCTAGATTCATCACAGAGTGGAGGAAGGGGTTGAAAGAATTGAATTGATTGAGACAACGCACCACTGAAATGACAGGGTCCTAGGATCAATTTACACCTACAGGCCCACAATCCTAAAGCAGAGTCCATAGTTGATAATTGATAAAATTGAAATATGAATAAGTCTGAGTGCAAGATTTGAGGCAAGAGTTTGGTTGAGGTTAACACCATGGAAAAATAGGATTTCAATGTTGCAGAAATTTTGAGAATACAACATACAAGCGATTCAGTGAAATTCTTAGAAGAGTTTGGAAATGATGTTGCATACAAAGCAAATCAAATTTTCTTATCAAGGCAACATAGAATAAATTCATACACACTAAAGCAACAAATCTCAAGGAACCAGACAAAGCACATACTTGAATTTCAGTTCCACCTCCAAATTTTCCAATTCTCCTGCAACCAAATTTTCTCTGTTCTTCCTCCCCAACAAGGATTCAACTCCCCCAATAAATGCAGAAGACATGCCTCTCTTCCCAACAACCCACTTCCTCAAAACAAGGATTTAACTTCTCGAATAAATGTAGAAGACATGCTTCTCTCTTCCCAAACAACCCACTCTCTCATGAGATTCAAAAATTTACCATATCAAGAAATTCCCAAATTCCCCAATTTTGAAATTGACAGCACACAACATTAATTTTGCAGATCCCCAAAATATTCTCTACCAAATATCCCCTAACTACCCGTAACCCAATATGACCAAAAAAATATTCCTGGAAGCAGATAATTTAATTCTAGACTGTTATAAAATTAGCTAAGGTATCAATCTAAGTTCTAAGACAAACAAATATTATGCACTAATCATATTAGGAGCATTATTAATTAATAATAAACCACTAAAGTATCTTCCAACCACACACATAAGCCTAATAACAGAACTCGACTACACATCTCAACATGAGATTACTAAACATGAATGGCACGGACCGAGAGACACAACATGACTCGAGACCACAACAGAAGACAATGACTGACCTAGTGGAACAGTCCTCGTGTTATCTCCCATCACTAATATCCATTGGTGTAAGAACCCGCTCAGACCTGCTATATTAGGTGGAGTCAAGGTTCAGTACCTGCAGCCTGCATCCAACAATTGATTAAATACGATCAAGTACGTATATGTCAACACACAGAGAGTCAGAGAATCGCGGCGCAGCAGGTACTCGAAATGAGTAATGCTACACCGTCCCTGCTCTTGGATAAGATTATAATCATAACATTCAAAAATAGATATCTACGAATCTAATAAAACATGTAAATAATATTCCATTACTAAATATATCCAACACATCATAACTGAAGTAATCATAATGTCATCATAACTCATAACACATGTCTAAATATATCCATCGAACATAGTCCATCCAGATCAAGGAGAACATAAACCATAACATACTAGTCCAAATGTCTCGAAACTGTAAATATGCAATATAAGACTATCAACTGTTCCAGAACTGACAGATAGCAACATGAAAATAACATCTATCACAAGCCAAAAAAAAGCGAGGGGCATTACAAATCTAGGGTTTTAAACAGTCTTAGAAGGATTCAAAAACTGCAAATTTTTTTAAAGAAAATCGGTGATCACGGTTTCGACATTTTTGGTTTCCGAGCAGTTTAGGCATTTTTGGTTTCCCTGATCGGTGAGTTTTCTATGTTTTTCATTTGCCCCACCGGACTTCAATGCAGTGTCGATAGTCACACCTGATAAATTTTTTTTGAACTCGTCAGTTGTTCCTATCGATGTTTCCTTGAACCTTCGTACAAGTGCTAGTAATATTAACATTTTTAATAGTTATAAACATTGTTATTGATATTAACATTTTTTATAGTTTGTAAATTATTATTATTATTATTATTGTTAATTTAATAGTTAATAATGTATTATTAAGTTTTATTATAAATTTCATTTTTTAAAAGATTTTATAATAAATTTTATGTTTATTAAATTTTATAATTAATTGAAAAGTATTAATATTTAATTTTAATTAGTTTTTATTAGATTTTAATATGAGTTAGAGATCAATTTAATTTTTTTAAAAAAAATTATAATAAATTTTATGTTTATTCAATTTTATAATTAGTTTAAAATTATTATTATTTAATTTAATTAGTATTTAAGTTTTAATTAGATTTTAATATGAGTTAATGATGATTTTATTTTTTAAAAATTTTTATAATAAATTTTATGTTTATTAAGTTTTATAATTATTAAAATTATTAATATTTAATTTAATTAGTGTTTAAGTTTTATTAGATTTTAAGAGTTATTGATAAATTTAATTTTTTAAAAGATTTTATAATAAATTTTACATTTATTAAATTTATAATTAATATAATAATATCATATATTAATAATATAAAATTTTATTATATTTATATTATTAATATATTCTAATATAATATTATTAATACTTAATATTTATAATATTATAATATAATATTTACTTCATTAATCTATTATATATGATAATATAATATTTATTAATATATTCTTATATAATATTATTAATATATAATATATAATATATAATATATTATTAATATTTAATATTTATGATATTATAATATAATATATATATTAATAATATATTCTTATATAATATTATTAATATTTATTATAATATTTATATATAGTATAATTAATATTTATATATATATTTTTTGATAGATAAGTGCAGTTTATGGGAACTGCTCCCACTTAAAATAGATCCAAACCAAATTAGAAAAATGCATGCCCTTTAGTAGGGGTGCCAGAGAAACAACTAAGAAAATTCTTCAATCACATATGGAATCCACAAAACCAGGGAACCTTCATCCTATCAACGGTGATCTTTGTGAGGGGTTTTTTTTTTTACTTTGTACCACTTTCCATTTTACCAAATTTCCATTTTCGGTGTTATTTCCAGGAGGGGGGGGCCTGTGATTTTTTAGTGATTATTATGGGGCTCCTATCCCTGTCCAAGGGTGGCTGCTAATCGTTCTTCGGAGTGGGAGAGGGAAGATCTTCTGGTTTCCTCCTGGCCTGAGGAGAAACCTTTTGATTTTGATGCTCCAAAGGAGTCTCATGAGCATTTGCTGCACACTCAACTATGTAGTGGTGGGGGGCAACATCTTTCCACCATGTGGCTTGATGATCAGGTTTCATTTTGGAGCTTGGGCAATCTAAAGTTGTGTGGTCAGTTTTGTAGCACCTTCTACAGCGAAAAGGCAAGCCTTCGTAGTCCAAAGGTTGGGTCCAGCTGCGACCATGAGTATTCAAAATGATTTCTGCCGGTAGTTCTTTTTAAATATCCAAGTTCAACAGAATGCGGGCAAAAGTTGTATGTATGAAGTCGGATGAATCATTGTCTGTTGCTATGAAGCTGCCAATAGAATCGCCAATTGCTTGGAAACAGGAGTCAACCCAAAAATGAAGTGGCAAGTTGGGGAGTCGGACCCAAAAAGGCATGATATCAAATAATTCTGTTGAAGGATCAAAAGAGGGATGCCAGGGTTTTAGCATTAACAAATGTTTCCCCCAAGCCCATCGGGAGCTAAAAATTAAGTTGCGATCTTCAACGCTGTCGAAAACTACCACGAAAAAACTGCCTGCGTAGGGATAAATTTCCAAATTTTCTTTTAAAATGGGCTTCCAAGTTTCTGAGATCCATTGATGGAGTTCTGGGAGACTAGGCCAGAAGCTGTTAAATTTCCCAATCAGTCCATTTTTCGCAAAGTACTCTTCATTTTCAGCTATTTCTTTTTTGACTTCCTCAGATAACAATACTTCAATAGGCTTTTCTGAGCATCTGATAGGCTTGCCTGGGTCCAAACACTCCCTAATTTTTGTGTGGGAAAAGCTCCCAGATGAGGCTGCACCACCCAGTAGGTCATGCCTAACATCAGGAGCCCTAGTGACACAGAACCCAGGATTGCCAGAAAGCAGGCGGGAGGCAAATGCGTGAGAGGTGGGAGTTTCAGGCTGCCGATCCTTGGCGGTCTTTGAAATCTCAGAAGCTCTTTTTCCAGATACCGCCTGTGAGGTCACTTTGGGAGTGGTTCGAAGTAGAGCGTCTTTAAATTCATCCCCCGAATGAGGCTTTTCCTTGGCCAGATTCCCAATCCCTGCGTTAAGGAGATTGTTGTTGATGGAAGACCGTGCTCCAGGCGTGAGAACTTGCCAGAGGGAAGGAGAATGCCAAGATTCTAAGGCCGCATTTCCTTGAGGACCATCGAAGCTATTGGAAACCCTAACCTCCGCAGAAATCGGCAGTGAGCCCATGGCAAAAAAAAATAATTTTTTATAATATTATATATTAATATAATATTATAATATTATATTATAATATTTATATATTATATTATTATATTTCTATATTATATTTTTTATATTATATTATTATATCTTTCTATGTTTTTCTGATCCGATTTTTTCACGATTTTTTGAAAAAATCTTATACTTTTGGTTTGCCCATTTTATCTCCAAACGATTTTTGCTTCTTAATAAATTTAATTTCCATCCATTATAAAAGAGGCTTGCCTCTGAAATTGGTAACTCCTTATGCTCTACCTCCACAAGAATCTCTGGGAGTTATTTTGCAGCCCAATATTGAAGATTCGTGGATATCCTGAATATGTCATAGGGGTTTTTCAGGAATGTCAGGAGTGGGCCACATCCAAATATTTCCACCATTCTTATTAAAATAGATGAGGGACATTAGTAGAATTTAGTACCTAAAATTTATCTTTGTTGAATCTTAACGTTGGCCTGCAACTAGTCCTTATTCTATGTTATCCCTCTTTTCTGCTTGAACTCCAGTTTTGTAACTATTACCTTTCTGGGATCTATTTTTCTTCATAAATTAGTAAACAATAAAATCTACTGGGGACTCAGGGAGTGCTCTACAAGCCTAAGATACCATTTGACTTAGAAGCCCTTTGAGGGGTGTTTTTATAAATTTGGGTCAAAAGTCACCCGGAGCTTCCTTGGAGTTTTGCCTAGCTTTTGGTCTGCATCAAAATTACTCTGTTAACACAGAGTGTGTACCCAACAGGGCTCGATTTTCATCTCAAAAACCTAAAAATGAGTTGGATAATGTTGAACCATAGTTGCTAGAAGATGTGGGTAAGGCTAGAGGGATGTGGATGCCATTTTTGAAATCAGAGAAGGGGTTATGTCTGTACAGAGTGCCTAAGACCTTGAGTGGGGTCTTTTGACCATTTGGCTCATATACATTTTTTTTTAATTTGTTTATAGCAGGAGACATCTATTGAAGTGGCAAGAATACTTTGTTCAGTGATTCTTAAATGTCATCTATTTCAATAGTCAAAGGTCAATTTTGACTAATAAAAATATGAGAAATATTTACCATTTTTAATGACAAATATTTACCATTTTTAATAACAAATATTTACCATTTTAATTGTGAATGAGATGACTGTTTGACCATTAAAATAGATGATATATAAATAGAGTAGTGAAGTTTGACATAAAAACTATTTTGTTTCTTACATATATGCTTAACCATCTCTATCGTCTCTCCGCCACACTTACTCTAATAAATAGATGAATTGCTGTAATTTGCGTTGCCTTTCTCATTATACAACCTGTAATTTTGCCTATTTTCTCATTATCATGTTTAACTAGTGCCTGAGAAATTCATTTTTCATATTCTCATGGTGGCGTTTTATGTTCTGTAGAATCGGCATCGATGGCTTCTGGCAGACAAACTCTCTAGCAGCGAGTTAGACGTCATTTGAAGCAAAATCCATCTCCAACTTTTTGCATTTTTCAAACTTCTAACGAGTATGTTCTTCAGGTTATTGGCTTAGGCCTTTATAATCACACCAATCCTGTGGAGAGAGTGGCAGAGATGAAGCAGAAGGCACTAAGTGACATAGTGGGAAAGATTGGTATGGACAAGCAAAGTTTAGTCCGACAAGTTGGGGAATCGCTGACACAGATTAAAGATTGCTACGCAAAAAGCAATGAATATTTATGGATATTGCTTGTTTTTTCAATAAGCAAGGAATAGTTTTTTCAAAAAGGATAGCCATACAACTCTGGAACGCTTCTGGTTGGAGCGCTGAACATGCAGTTAGAACCCTGCAAGATAAGGGCCTAGTTCAGATTGGGATCAACAATGACATTGAAATGCACAATCACCTTCACAATCTGGGAAGACAAATGGCACAAGACTTGGCAGAAGACTTGGGCACTGGTCGGCTGTGGAAACTAGACATTCTTAAATCTATGGTGTGCTTCTTCTTTACATTTTTAAAATTAAAACTATAAAAAAGATTTTTGAAAAAATATTTCAATTTATGTGTTTACATATATATTTTTTCCACCTAACACCACATTTTAATGCTGATCCTTTTACATGTAGGAAGCAAAGAGATTTAAACAAATCCTAGTAGAGACAAAGACCAAGTGTTGCCATATTTTCTGGAACTCGTCCCTCCAAACCAGAATTGCTTATTTTATAGGTAGTTTAAATGACCCCAATGAGGCTGAACTCCTGTGGCTTACGATTGGTGAGGGCAACTTAAAAAGCATTCCTTTTTAGACATTTGCAACATGAAAGAACTGTGGAGCACTTCTTAGACACAGATGCAGACCAATACCCAGGTATTTCGTTATTCTTTGTTGGAAATTAAATTTCTCTTCACGGCAGAGCATGCATTTCATAATTAATTATTTGGCGAAGATTGTTTACTACTGAGAGCTAATTCATTTTTCAAGATTAAATGTGAATGCCAGGCTAGTTTCGAGTTGAGAATGTTGTTCATTATAGAATGTCCTTCGTTGCAAATATTCCAAATTTAATAGGAAAGTTTAATCATTTGGAAGAATTATTCATAGACGAGTCCTTGGAGGAGACTGATATAACATCCCTCCTACATTCACTTCAATAACTTAATAATCTTATAAGATTTTTAACGTTGTGGGGGCCTGTCGCTTCTGTAAGTGGGATTTTGAATATGAGCAAAGGTAGAAATTCAACTAATTTTGAGGCTTCTACAAGCAGCCGCATGAATGGCCTTGAAACCATAGATTTTATGGGTATAGATGATAAATCCAAGTCGGTAATTAGTGGAGAGATTTGTCCCAGCCTTCAATCATTGAGCATTCATAGGATGGAAAATCTAAATGAAATGGACTTGAAGCAGCTAAAGAGACTAATACTCTTAGAGTGTGGGGATGTCCCAAAGTGGAAACAATATCAAAGTTATCTTCTGTAACAGGGCTTCAAGTAGGCTGTCTAGAAATTGGTGGATGTCATCAGCTGCAAAGTATAGAAGGTCTTGAAGAGTTGCATGGATTGAAATTGACGGACCGAAGGTACTTGGTGCAGAGACCACCATAGTTAATTTTGGTTTGTATGCTCACTAGGAGCCTTAAATTTTGGATTTTATGCTCATTATGAGCCTAGGTGGAGTCTTGTATTAATTTATTATTATAATAAGGTCCGAGTCAGACCACTCTCTCTATTTTAGAAACCACTCCCTCTATTCTAGAAGTCAACTAGTAGTGGAACTCCAAATAGCATGTGCTATGTTTGGAAAAAAATAGTCTTAAGGCTAAAATTAGTGAAATTAGTGAGTTTTTATTGCCTTTTTAGATAGGAAAAGAATCTTGCATGAAATGGGGATGATTTGGATTGTATTTATCCCTTGGGGGTCATGGAAAATATTTTTCATTGAAGTTGGAAGGGAAAAAATACAAAAAAGAAGACTGTTTGCTGTTTTTTTTTTCTGTGTAATTTGCTGCTCTTTGCCATAGTACTCACACGTACAGCCATTTCAAGGGATATCACATTTTGGATATTGTAAATGAATGTTTTATCTTTCATTTAAATCATATTTGGTGTCTTGAAATTGCAGGAGAAAGAAGAACAAAACGCTGTCCCAAAATTGCTGTTTCTAGGAAAGTTTGGTAGGGATTTAAGAGTTTTATGGGATTCTGACCCAAATCTTTGAGTTAGAGCCCCAAAATGGATTTGTTGGGTCTGTATAGGTATATTCTACAATGGGTTTTGTGTACAGGTGCAGGGGAGTAGTCCAAGACAAGATTTGAGGAAGATTTGACTTGATATCTCTATGTATTAAGCCATTGGTGATAGCTAGAGGAAGATTTAGTTAGAAAACTTGTTTCTAATGCCCATGGAGGTCCGAAACCTATTGAATCAATTCATTTGAAATCCATACCAACTTATAGAATTGGTTAGAAAGTTCTGGGTCATTTTGGTAGGGTACTTCCTTTGTAAACCTAGGGCTAATTGCCCCTTAGAATAGAAGGAACAATCATTTTTAGAGGCTCGTGTTCCAAAACAATGTACCCTGCATGTCAAGTATGTTATAGAGGGCCATAATGGGTATCTAAAAAGCTAAAGAATTCTAGGAGTTGTTTGGAAATTTTTAGAGTTAAGCCCTCTAAACCGCATTTCTAGCGCTACAAGGAAAATAGGCCATTTGTGAAGGAACCTTGGGTAGGACAACTTGCTGGGCTAATTTATGAGTTTGATAAGCCTCCATTGGTCAAATTAACATGTCTCACACCCTCCTCAAATGTTGGTAGTCATCACATTTGTCCAAACCAAGTTGGGTCCAAAAATGGAGTTTGTAGGTGTCTTGATAAGCAAGTTTGCTGTCCTCCCCTCAAAGATGTTTGCTGTCCTTCTTCCCTCCAAGATCAGTCACTCATTTTTGTGAGACTTGATAGGTGTTCCCCTATTCTGCATCAAGTGGTATCGGAGCGCAAGTTCTGATTTGGGAAAGTGTGAAGAAGAAGGAGTACAAAATGCCTCCTAAAAATAGTCTAGTCCTCACTAAGGAAGTGAGATTGATGAAGGAATCTCAAGAAGGAGTCCTAACCAGACTTGCAGCCATTGAAGAAAACCTAAGAAGAGGTGGGGTCATTAAGGAAGATAGTGACCAAGAGTGTGAGGGTGAGAATGTAGACCTTCAAGAGGGATCCAGTGAGATAGAGATGGATCCAGATGCAAGAAGGTTTATGAAGATGCTGTAGACTGTGAAAGGAGAAAGCACTGATGTCAAGATGGAGTTGCCCATGTATGAAGGCAAGATGAATAGTGAGGAGGTACTAGATTAGATTGATTCTTTAGATAACTACTTTGAGTACAAGGAGATGCCTGAAGAGAAGAAAGTCAAGCTGGCAAAGACTAAGCTGAAGGGAGTAGCATTGACATGGTGGAACTATGTTTAGTCAGAGAGAATAAGACAAGGAAAAACCAAAATCAGTTCATGGGACCGGATGGTGTCCAAGGTGAAGGGTCAATTCCCTCCAAAAGATTATGCCATTCAAACCTTCAGAAGGCTGCAAAACTTGAAACAAAAAGAGATGGATGTAATGGCCTACACAGAGGAGTTCCATAAGCTTAGTATGAGAACTGGCCATAATGAGGATGAAGTTAAGAAGATAGCCAGATACATGAATGGGCTTAGGTTCAATATCCAAGATGAACTAAGTCTCACTACACCCAGGAATGTAGAAGAATGCTTCCAATTGGCAGTAAGAGCTGAGGAGAAGATCAAAAGGAAACAAGAACAAAATGGAAGGGGTAGAGGAAAGAACTTCAAAGGAAGAGGAAACTTTGGTGGAAGAGGACAGAAGCAGCAAGGAGAAACAAATGATAGCAACAAGGAGAACCATGAACCAAGAGGAGAGTCAAGTGAAAGAGGCATCTTTAGAGGAAGGAGATCAAATAGTAGAGGCAGGTTTGGAGGCCATGGTAGAGGGTCAAGCACCTTCACAGGCAAGTGCTATAACTATAATCAAGTTGGACATCCTGCATTCAAATGTCCAGACAAACAAGCATCAAGTTCATATGGAGGAGATAGAAGAGTCTACATAGTGCAAGAGGAGGACCAAGAGAGTGTAAACTCACATTCTGTGCATGCAGGCCCAGAGGTAGGAGAATCCTTAATGATAAGAAGGACATTGCTGAAGGTACCATCAACCAAAGAGCCTCCACAGAGAAAGGCTTTGTTTAGAACACTTTGCAAAGCACAAGGAAAAGTATGTAAGGTGATTGTTGATTCTGGTTCTACTGACAATCTCGTGTCTCTAGAAATGGTAGAAAAGTTGAAGATAAAGAAGATTCCTCACTCTACACCCTACAAGGTATCATGGCTCAACAAGGGTCAGCAAGTACTTGTAAATGAACAAGCTTGGGTGGAGTTCAACATTGGTGGCTACAAGGACAAGTTATTGTGTGATATCATCCCTATGGATGTATGCCATCTACTCTTAGGTAGACCATGGCAATTTGATCGAAAGGCCAAGCATGATGGAGAAGAGAATACATACATGGTTGTGAAAGATGGGGTGACCTACAATCTTACACCCATAAAAGAAGATGGTGTAGCAATCCATGAAGGACCAAGTGTGATGATGGTGAAAGAGAAAGAGTTTTTGAAGACACTGAAAGAAGAAGAGGTAGGATATGCCATCATTGGCAAGCCTATATCAGCCAAGGCAGAAACAGAGGTAGAAAAGATACCAGAGGAGGTGCAGGTCCTATTGGACAAGTATGAAGACATAGTGGTGAAAGACCTACCAAGTTCACTACCTCTTGTCAGGGATGTAAGCCATCATATTGATCTCATACCTGGTGCAAGTTTGCCAAATAAGGCAGCATACAAGATGACACCACAACAAAATGAAGAGGTCAAAAATTAGATCCAAGAGCTATTGGACAAAGGGCTAATCAAGGAGAGTTTGAGTCCCTGTGTTGTTCCAACTGTCCTAGCACCTAAGAAGGGTGGAGAATGGAGACTTTGCACTGATTCCAGAGCCATCAACAAGATAACCATCAAGTATAGATTTCTAATACTTCGGATAGAAGATCTAATGGATAGTTTGGGTGATGCATGTTACTTTTCTAAGATAGATTTAAAGAGTGGTTATCATTAGATAAGGATAAGAGAGGGTGATGAATGGAAGACAACATTCAAGACAAATGAAGGTCTTTATGAGTGGCTAGTTATGCCTTTTGGGTTATCAAATGCCCCAAGTACGTTTATGAGACTCATGAATGAAGTCTTGAAGCATTTCATAGGCAAATTTGTGGTGGTCTATCTAGATGACATTCTTGTATACAACAAAACCAAAGAAGAACACTTGCAGCACTTGGACATGGTGTTGAAGAGATTGAATGAGGAGAAGCTAATGATCAACCTCAAGAAATGTGAATTCATGAAAGAGGAGCTTATCTATCTTGGATTTGTGATCTCCAAGGGCACACTCAAGATGGATCCATCCAAGGTAGAAGCCATAATCAACTGGCCAACTCCTAAAACAACAGCAGAGGTAAGAAGTTTCCATGGTTTGGCTACATTTTATAGAAAGTTTATCAAAAATTTCAGTCATATTTGTTCTCCTATTCTTGATACTATCAAAGGAGACAAGAAGAAGAAGTTCCAATGGACTGAGGAAGCTGAGAAAAGCTTTAAGTATTTGAAGACAAGGGTGGCTCAACAACCTATTCTTGCACTTCCTAATTTTAGCAAGGTGTTCACAATTGAATGTGATGCAAGTGGATATGCCATAGGTGCAGTCCTGAGTCAAGATGGGAGACCGGTTGCATTCTTCAGTGAAAAATTCAATGAAGCCAAGAGGAAGTACTCTTCCTATGACCTTGAACTCTATGCTATGGTACAATCACTCAAGAAGTGGAGGCACTATTTATTGCCTAAGGAGTTTATTGTCTTCATAGACAATCATGCTTTGAGTTTCTTGAACAGCCAAGATAAGCTAAGTCACAGACACATGAAGTGGATGGAGTATATGCAGGCCTACACATTCACCATTAAACAGAAGAAAGGACAAGCAAACAAAGTTGCTGATGCTCTAAGTAGAAGGTCCATGATGGTGCAGGAGATCAAGTTGCAGAGTGTAGGTATTGATGCACTCAAAGGTATGTATGAGAATGATGAAGATTTTAGTACTATTTTTGTTGTTTGCAATCAGTCCCAAGATGTTTTTCACAATGAATTTTCTGAGTTTGTAGTACAAGATGGTCTACTGTTCAAGGGAGCTTAGTTGTGTGTACCAAGATGCTCCATGAGAGCAAATTTGATCAAGGAAAAACACTGTGGCAACCTGAGTGGTCATTTTGGTTATGACAAAACTTTGGAGCAGGTCAAGAGGTTTTATCATTGGCCTAGGTTGCATAATGATGTGAAGAAGTTTGTGGAGAGTTGTGTGATATGCCAGAGGGCTAAAGGATCAAGTTCTAATGCAGGTTTATATCAGCCTTTACCAATACCCAATCAGCCATGGGAGTCTATCAGCATGGACTTTGTTCTAGGTCTGCCCAAGACACAAAGAGGTTATGACAACATTTTTGTTGTTGTAGGTAGATTTAGTAAGATGGCACATTTCATTGCATGTAAGTCCACTAATGATGCCTCTCATATTGCTGGTCTATTCTTCAAGGAAATTGTAAGAATCCATGGATTGTCTTTGACAATAGTGTTTGACAGAGATTCCAAGTTCATTGGTCACTTTTGGAGAACTTTGTGGAAGAAGCTGGGAACAAATCTAACTTTTAGTTCTACCTACCATCCCCAAACAGATGGGCAAACTGAAGTTGTAAATAGGTCTTTGGGAAACCTATTAAGGTGCTTAACAAAGGAGCATAATCAGTCATGGGATCTACTGCTACCCCAAGCTGAATATGCCTACAATGACTCTGTTAATAGGAGCATTGGAAGAACACCCTTTGAAGTAGTTTATGGCATGAAGCCAAGAGGTATTTATGAGCTGAGAGACTTAAGGGGAATAGACAATAGGAGTGCACAAGGAGAAGACTTTGCCACATCCATGAAGGAGATACATCACCAAGTAAGAGAAACTCTTGAAAAGAGTGTTGCCATGTACAAGGAGAAGGCTGATCTAAAAAGAAGAGATGTTCAATACAAAGTAGGTGACATGGTGCTGGCTCATTTGAGGAAGGAGAGACTATCCAAGGGCAGATATACAAAGCTGATGATGAAGAAGATAGGACCTTGCAAGGTGGTCCACAAATTTGGTTAGAATGCTTATGAGATAGAACTCCCTCCTGGAGTTGCTATCTCCCCCATTTTCAATGTTGCAGACCTGTATCCTTTCAAAGGATCTAATGTTGTAGATGAATAAGCTGAAGATGTTTCTGATGAGGATTGGATAAGGGATCTTCCACCTAGTCAGCTAGTGAAACTTGAAACTATCTTGGACACAAGAGAGGTTAAGAGGACAAGAAACAAAGTCTACAATGAACATTTGGTGAAGTGGCATGGTTTACCAATTGAAGATGCTACATGGATGACAGAAGAAGATATCAAATAGCATGGAGCCTCTATCCAAGAGCTCATTTCATCAGGAGATTGAAATCTTTTCACCCCAGTTGTATGGTGCAGAGACCACTATAGTTAATTTTGGTTTGTATGCTCACTAGGAGCCTTAGATTTTGGATTTTATGCTCATTATGAGCCTAGGTGGAGTCTTGTATTGATTTATTATTGTAATAAGGTCTGAGTTAGACCACTCTCTCTATTTTAGAAACCACTCCCTCTATTCTAGAAGTCAACTAGTAGTGGAACTCCAAATAGCATGTGCTATGTGTTGGTTATTTTCTCCGAATCGGCAGAGGGTTTGCCAGTTCCAATGCATGGGCAGATTCAGCCAACAGATTACGGGAGGTTGCGTGAGCTGCCTCCCCTTCACTTCTAGTTTTGCCACACCAAGGGGGGTATCCCTACTTGATAAAGATATAACATTCACTCTCCAAATGACATAAAGATTTAGCTTGACAGCAACAGGCAGAATACTCTCATGTGTGGACCAAGATTTGTGTGATAAATCACAAGGTTGGCAATGTTCTTGGACATATTTGTTTGGTCAGGATGAGAGTATGTAGGGGTTCCTAATCCTACTTCTACAACTAACAGGTGAAAGTTATGAAAAGGTGGATATGATGATTTGGATGCAAGACAAGGGGTTTTGGGTCATAATTACTGACCCAGGAGCAGACCGGTGCCTATCTCAGGGCAAGGAGTCAACTAGACGTATGCAACCGATGGTTTACAACTAGCATTCAAGTTTCAAGGGGTTGGATTGATGCTTGCCTTACAAATATCACCCAAGAATGGGTATTTAGCTGCCTCTACTTACAGATATCCCTGCTGACAAACAACCTTCTCCATGCTTAACCTAAAACAATTTGATCCACTCCTTGAATGGAAGTTAGAGATGAAGCATGTGATACTGAAACTTATACCCTAGAATCTGAGAAACCCTTAGCAGCCAAATTCAAAAGAAGGAAATACATGCAGCGAAGGAGACAAACAGATAAACACATGCATAAGAGCATTTTTCATCTATATCAACATGAAACTGAACATACGTGCAAAATACATTCATGATGCAACTCATAAACTCCAGAATGAGATAAAAGAATCCAAGATCATGCCCTGTTCTTCGTTATTTACACAAAAATGCCCAGGTCTTCAACAACCAAATATGAGTGACACAGTTTGGCTTATATAGCAAAACCGTGAACTCAGCAAAATTAATTACAAGGTGAGGTCAAAATTTTCTGTCAGATACACAACACTAGAAATGGCGCAAGAGAAGGATGGGAAGTAGTTGAGCTCGAGCCCTGTGCCGCCGCTGGAAAATTATCATCATGAACCTGGTACTTGGCCGTTCACCCATCGGCCCATGCCTATTTTCAATCCTGCCATAAATAGCTCAACCACCCTCAACTACAGTGGAAATTTGTAGCAGCGCATCACTGAAGTTTTCCCTCTTGAAACACGACTGCAGACACAAGAAAAAACCATCGCTGCAGGTCCAAAACATGGCCGTCGATCTGCACTCCCCTCGCTGAGATCCATGACGTCAGAATCTGTTGAAAAGTTGCCAGCCACCCAGATCGTGCCACGTAGGCACTCCATACTTTAATCGCTAGCTTTTCCTTTCTTCATTTTGCCATTTTCGCCTGGTATATGCATGAACATATGCATATACAATCGCCCTTCATACAAGGCGGACCCCAAAACATCATAGAACAAATTGAAAATCAACTATCGGGTCCGCTTTGCATCATCTTTCCTCGCATATCCTCTTTGCGTATTGGCATGTACAAACGCCATATACATGCACGCCACGGACCCCAAATGTTTATTAAGCAACTTGGAATCTTCATCGGGTCCGGATTGTATGTCTTCCTTTGTATGCCGAATATACAAACTCATTTGCATATACCCGCGGGCCCTACCACATACATCACCTCCGCCGCATTGTAACAAATGTATATTTGTTTGTATGTCAAATATGCAAACACAAATATACAAACCCCTTTATACAACTGTGGAATCTACGACGGAATATTCGATGAATGCATACATTCCTTGTATCTTTCAATGCCTGCATTTTGACTTGTATATTAGAGATACATTCACCCTTGTACATTTTTCATTGTATATTTCGCTTGCATATTCCACATACAAGTCCGATATACAAGCAAGACCGATATACAAATGGCGAATATTCCTGGAATCTTTTAGAAGATTCCCCCAATGTATATGCAACCCGATATGCATTTAGAAATACATATAACTCAAATTTCACCATTTTTTGAAGGCCGATGGAGACTTTTGCAAGCCCGCCAATGCACATTCGACCTGCATGTACATACCAACCCCTTTGTATATACAAAGACACCTGCACTTAGCTGATTTTTCACATTTTTTACAACTATAGATGTCAAAAAAGATAGAACTTTTTGGATTTTTGGGAAGGGGCCTGCATATTTAAATGCTTAAAACTTGATTGCTTATGCAGGCACCACCACTATGTTTGGAAAAAACAGTCTTAAGGCTAAAATTAGTGAGTTTTTATTGCATTTTTTGATAGGAAAAGAATCTTGCACGAAATGGGGATGATTTGGATTGTATATCCCTTGGGGGTCGTGGAAAACATTTTTCATTGAAGTTGGAAAGGAAAAAATACAAAAAAGAAGACTGTTTGCTATTTTTTTTTTTTTTTTTTCTGTGTAATTTGTTTTTTTTCTGTGTGATTTGCTGCTCTTTGCCATAGTACTCACATGTATAGCCATTTCAAGGGATATCACATTTTAGATGTTGTAAATGAATGTTTTAGCTTTCATTTAAATCATATTTGGTGTCTTGAAATTGCAGGAGAAAGAAGAACAAAACGCTGCCCCAAAATTGCTGTTTCTAGGAAAGTTTGGTAGGGATTTAAGAGTTTTATGGGGTTCTGACCCAAATCTTTGAGTTAGAGCCCCAAAATGGATTTTTTGGGTTTGTATAGGTATATTCTACAATGGGTTTTGTGTGCAGGTGCAGGGGAGTAGTCCAAGACAAGATTTGAGGAAGATTTGGCTTGATATCTCTATGTATTAAGCCATTGGTGATAGCTAGAGGAAGATTTAGTTGGAAAACTTGTTTCTAATGCCCATGGAGGTCCAAAAACTATTGAATCCATTCATTTGAAATCCATACCAACTTTTGGAATTGGTTAGAAAGTTCTGGGTCACTTTGGTAGGGTACTTCCTTTATAAACCTAGGGCTAATTGCCCCTTGGAACAACAGGAACAATCATTTTTAGAGGCTCATGTTCCAAAACAATGTACCCTGTATGTCAAGTGCGTTATAGAGGGCCATAATGGGTATCTAAAAAGCTAAATATTTCTGGGAGTTGTTTGGAAATTTTTGGAGTTAAGCCCTCTAAAACACATTTCTAGGGCTACAAGGAAAATAGGCCATTTGTGAAGGAACCTTGGGTAGGACAACTTGCTGGGATAATTTATGAGTTTTATAAGCCTCCATTGGTCAAATTAACATGTCTCACACCCTCCTCAAATGTTGGTAGTCATTACATTTATCCAAACCAAGTTGGGTCCAAAAATGGAGTTTGTAGATGTCTTGATAAGCAAGTTTGCTGTCCTCCCCTCAAAGATGTTTGCTGTCCTTCTTCCCTCCAAGATCAGTCACTCATTTTTGTGAGACTTGATAGGTGTTCCCCTATTTTGCATCAGTACTTCTTACTTTTTCTCAATGCGAACAATTTTATATATTGTGAAAAGTGAATTGGTGATTTTTTATTTTGGGTTATAGAGGAAAAAGGATTTTACTATTTTTTAAGCTGTGTTTTAAAACTATGTTGTTTCACATTTCTAATATTTTTCTTCTAATTATTTAATGTTGAGGCACTTTAAATTGATATTTTAAATGTTTTAGAGGCTGCTGTCAGATTATACCTGTTGTGACCTAATCACACGCCCCATTGCGAATGGGGACCCCTAGTCTTCTTCATAGGATTAGTTGTTTTAGGTTAGTTGTTTGTTTTATCTTGGATTTAGTCAGCTAATAAGCTTTGCAAATGTAGTATAGACCTTTCTTAGGTCAAAACTGAGAGGGTTTTATGTTAAAGTGATGTTTTGAATTCTACATGCTTCAATGAGTGAAAATCTACAAACAAAAATGGCTAAGTAGTGTCTAGGTGCCCTTTGTCATTTTTGGCACCTTGAAAGTGCACCTTGAATGGGAAGAGTGATTCAACTAGTCAAGGAAGAGCACCCTGAGGAGTTAAGACGTCAAGATGATTTTAATTGTCCAAATCCAACTTTTGAAGGCAAGGCACATTCCTCATCAAAATCACCCCATTTTGGCGCCTATGGAGAAAGCGTGTTTGAAACTATAAGGATTGAAGGTATTGAGTTTGGAGAGCTCACAAAAGTGCATACAAGCCCTAGGATTGTGAAATTTTGAAGTAAACATCTACAAGACCCTAGGCGCAATCTACACTCCAACTATCATAGAAGTGTGCCTAGCAATCATGAAGTTTCAGAGACATCAAAATGGCGCCCAAAGATGAAGAAATGGCCTATAAGTCAAGACGCCCTAATGAAAAAGTCTCTAGGAAGTCTAAGCGTGAGTTTGAAATTGCCAAAATGGCAAGTTTAGCACCAAGAGTATCTAGGCGCATTTCCTTGTATGTTATATCTAGTAAGGGTGCCTAATATAGGAGGATATGGTTCATTGTCAATTAGGGGAGCGCCTTAGTCAAGGATGAAGTTGAACTATCATGTGATGAGTTAAGACCCTAGGTGCACTTTGAAGTGGAAGCTATTCAATCACACCAAGAAGTTAAGGCACACTTTGTGTTGGAGAGATCTAGTTTGGGTGCCTTGGAATGAGTTTGTTATCTTGAGGATTAGGCGCACTTTGCCACCAAAACAACCTCATTTTAGCGCCTTGAAGAATAAATGTTATGAGTCCTAAGATTTAGCACCCGATTGAAGAGTTGTCTCTTGCAAAATCAGAACAAGTGAAGGAAGTCCTCATCTAGTCTAGTCGTCGATTTAACTCAAACAACCTCATTTAAGCACCTAGGAGATAGGAAGGCTAGGAACCTTGAATCTTGAAATCACCTTGGAATGGGAAGTCTTCAAGCAACAATATCTTGGCTTGAGATTATTACAATGCCTAAAAAACTAGCCAAGGAGTATAGGCGCACTTTTATGTTGAAATAACCCTCTTTGAGCGCCTTGATGGGGCACATAATTCAAGTATCAAGTAACATGTAAATCCCTTAGGCGCATTTTAACCATGGGAAAGTTCATCATTGGCACCTAGGAAGGAAATCATGTTTAAGTCACTAAATCTTGAAGGTTGTGGAATAGGACAAGTTCACAGGAGTTTATACAAGCCACAAGTTCATGAAAATTTGAAGTGAAAGTTACAATAAAGCAAGGCACTATTTCATACTAGTAAAACCTCCCAAATGTAGCTTGATTGAAATCATTGAAAGTCAAGATGTAGGTGTCAATTGCAGCTCCCTCCACCTCAAATCAGCGCCTAGATGGATCATAGAATTGAAATCACAAATAATATGCAGATTTACTCCTTTACATTCCTAGATGGGCGCCTCGGTAAGAGCATGTGAAGATTATCATTGTTAATATAATGGCATGGAGTCTAGAGATTAAGTGGAGCAAGGTTAGGTGCCAATTTATGTCTATGCAATCTAGTTTGTGCACCTAAGGAAGACATAATTCATTAGAACCCAAATCAGCGCCTAGGATTATAAGACATCATGCCTTGGAGGTCGAGATAATCAACTATTGTAGAAGTAAGGCGCATTTTTTGGACAAGGGATACTCATCATGTGAAGGCGCACTTTCATACCTTTGTCATCTACACTTTGGCGCCTAGATAGGAAGTATGTTTAAAATTTTAAATTTTCAAAAAAAAAAATTTATTAAATGCATTGAATGCTAGCCGACCTGCCTGGCCGACCAGCATTAATAAAGGTAGATTATCTATATAAAGAGGGCGCTCCACTTCATTTAGGCATCATTCACATCACATCACTCTAGGAGCGAATTTTGAGAGGAGCAGCAATTTTTTCAAAGGCAGATCTGCAAATATAAAGTTTGATTTTTGTCATTTATAACTGATTTTTTATCATATTCTACATAAATTAGCTTTATTCTAGGTCTAAAAATTGGTGTAAGGTATGTTTCAACTACTTTTAATTCATAAAATTGCTTCTTACTTACTTAATTTGCAAATTTTCATAGTTTTATCATCCAAAAATTAGGGTTGTGAAGGTAAATTTCATCATTTCAAGTCTCTTATAGAGGTGCTGTCTTGTAGGTAGATGGGCATGACGGCAAAGGAGCATCAAGTGATGATCAAGATGGATGCCAAGTCGACCATACCCAACTCCAAGCTCAAGACTCATTGGAAGAATGTGGGAGACACCAACATGGGACACATCAATCTAGAGGAGATGAAGGATTTCTTGCTCGCCATTACAAGGAATGAAGACATCAAGGCCATTGCAAAGAGTGGAATCATTCAAGCGGCATGTTTCCCACCTACCCTACCTAGCACTAAATTGGTGTTAGAATGCATTCAACATTATGATAAAGAAAAAAGACAAATTGTGGCTAAAGATGGGACTATCCTAGCATACTTGCAAAGAGAAGCTATTCAAGAGATCTTCAACATCCCGAACCGGAAGACAGTGTTCATTTGTCCTAAGACTGCATAGCATACCTTTGAGGGCAATTCCAAGTAGTATATGCAAGAAGTCAGAAGGAAGTGGATGATAGATTCTTCAATCAAGATATACAACTTTGAAGATCTGAAGTTCCACAAGGTAGATTTCAAGAAGGAGATAAGTTACTTCATCATGTTCTTGAATCGAGTAACAGGTAGGCCTCAATCATCAAATTTTGAAGGATGGATGTATACATACTTTGATGATGTTTTTACAAAGAATAAGATGATTGATTGGGCTGGGCTTATAAGTTATTACCTTGATGAGCAATTTGAAAGTTTTGATGAGTCAAAGTCCTTCTTCATGACTTCCTATCTTGTTTACATACTGGCGAGGAATGTGGTATACAAGGGATTGACATCTAAAGGAGAAGTAGGTATAAAGTCTAGCTAGATCCTATCACATCAATGCTATACACAACTCCATTTGAAGAACATCAACCATTATAAGAGATTTAATGATGCCTTCGCCATGTATATAGTGAGAAATTTGCAAGGAGAGTTGCATAAGAGGTTGACAGGTGCTGCTAGGAACTTCATTGAACAATATGGAAGATACTACATTCAATATGATAAGTTCACTTATATCAGAATTCAGGGCTTCACATCTTTTCCATATAGATTGCCAAGGTATCCTACTAATAGGATGGTACTGTTGAAAGTATCAAGACAATTGTTAGAGTTTCATAAGATGCAAAGGACAAGAAAGAAGGCCGGGGTTCAATTCCCTCTCAAGCTTGGGAGATATTATTGATGTCCCTCACTTCAAGCAGCCGAGCATTCAAAAATTAAGCTTCAAGCATATCATTTATATCTTCATGATTCAAGAAGGGAGAACTTTGACTCGCATGGAGCTATTAAGCAATCATATCCCACCTATCAGCATATAGAGCAACTTGAAGATCATTGGGCAAATGCTATTGATGATGATGATATGAGGATGCAGAAGTGTTCAAGGTTAAAATGGGATTTGGTAAGAGCTACAAAAGTATTAAGGATTCCTGATCAGCTGGATGATGATAGAACTCTTTCAAGTGATGAATACAATAAGATATGGAACCTGTCTTATGACATTGACTGGACTGATAGAGAAAGAGTATATGATAGAACCCATCATTGCTATCACTAAGGAGCATGCAAAAGAGCAAGTACAAGCATTGATAGATGAAGGAAAGAAGCTCACTTACACCAAGATGGGAGAAGTTGAACAACAAGTACATCATAGTGCACCTGGCAGAGATTCACGAAGTAAGGATAATGAAAGAGATTCTAGCCAAGCAAAGAAAAGAAAACAACTTGAGTCTACACAAGGAGAATCAAGTAAGAAGAAGAAAAGGGTAAGCATCGAAACTGCTTCATCTAGGCAACCGGGAGATATTCCAATGAACCAAGATCTAGTTGTACATGAAATTCAAGATGAGGATCAAGGTGTTCCATTTGAAGAAGTGCCTTCAATCCCACATGATACTGAAATTATTGACGAGGCTAACATTGAAGACAAAGATGACGCTAAAGAAGAATCATTGCCTATGCAAGGAAGGCAAGTACAACAGTTAGGGGATTTTTCATCATTACCGGAGTGGTTACAGGATAGAATTAAAGAAAGCTGTGAAGTGGAAAGATATCATCCCATTCTAGTTGAGGGGTTGCTTCTAGACATATCTACTGAAAAACCCAAGAAGAAAGCAACTACTCTTTCAAGATAATAAAAGATGAAGCTAGTGTAAGGAGGGTACATGTAGTTGTTCCAAGAGTTGAAAAGAGTATAGAAGATATTGTACTTGAAGATTATGATGTCAACACCATTGATTTGGGTCTGTTGACTGGGGCACAAGTAGAAGAGAAACTTTAGGACTCAATTGATAATGCTCGAACTACCATAAGACATGAAACAAAAGGAAGGATTAAGGCTAAGCAAAGGTGTCAAGCATTGGAACAGTATATTCAACACCTAGTACATCCTATCTATCAGTAGGAAAGAGTTTCTACACCTCCACCCATTCTTCCTCCAGAAATAGTTGTACATCTTGAGGGGTTGAGGTCTTCATCTCATAAGTTGAAAGATTGGATGAAGAGGTCAAGGGAAACAACATATGGACATCTCAAAGATATTATGCAAGTGTATGATAAAATTGCTGATCTCAAGGAAAGAGTGCTTGCATTGTTGACAACTTGTGTTGAGTTTAAGGTCATCAAAGAACAATATATGCCACATTTGAAGAGTTTGATGGAAACTCCAGTGGATGAGTTGATACATGTTGAGATAATTGAAGAAGGCATAACATATGATTTCTCTTCCTAGTACTATTGCTTTTGCAATAAAGGATAGCTACTTGATAGAGTGGAAACATATATGTCAAGAGTAAGAAGTGTGATCCAAAGAATCCAAGATGGGATACATACATCTTTGATGAAGATATGCAATCCATTTGGAGAGATGACTCTTGATAGTATGAAAGAACAAATCCAAGCCTTCTACTTTCAATAAGATGATGTTTCTGATGATAAGCTTGATAGCATATTTTTACTTGCTATCCACCTTGGTGCCAATAGGGCTAGAATGACTGATTGGGAGAAGACACTTGGCCTTTATGTAGATGATGTGCTTGAAGCCAAGGGAACCACTAGGAATACACCAAGTGTACCTTCTGATGATGTCAAGAAAGTGGTGTCCAGATTCATTGAATTCCATAACACTAGTGATGGTTACTCACATGGAGATTCCTCATAGGCTATTGATGTGTCATCCTTATCTTCTTGGGAAACGTGCCTTTGTTCCCTCTTTTATATACTAAAAATAGGAGTTTGTTGTAACCGCCTACTTAGGTGGCATAATCTGGTCCATTGGCTTTGCCAATTGATCTTGGCCATTCATGTATTCTTTAGGCCTATATAAGGGCTCTTTTGCTCTCATTTTGTAAGGTTGAAGACTCTGAAAATTGTTGCAAGAGCTCTTTGAAATAATATAAGAATCATTGTTTGGTGATTCTCTATATGTTTCTAAGTGTTGCATGGTTTCTGATTTCTTCAAGCAAGTATTAAGTTAGATTAAGTTTTCTTTTAAGTGTTTATGTTAGTTGGTGGAAGATTTTATTATTGTTTTGTGGTAGAATCTATATGTTTATACCATTTGTAGTTTGTGGCTTGCAAATTGCAGTGTATGGTTAGTCTAAACAAAGTGAGCTTAACTTTGATCGTTTATGTTTGTTGAATCTTCATGAACATAAGTGATTTGAATATATTATATAACCTTAGAAGATAACATCAACTTTGTGTAGTTGTTTAACTTAGCAAAGTAGAGTTGGTTGATTTCACCTGAGTAGTAATCATCTCTTACATCTAGGATTAGATCAGTTTCACTAAACCCTTTATCTTTTGTCTTTTTTTTATCCATCTTGTTAGAATTTAGGATCAAGTACTTCATTGCCATATCGTATGTCATAAGTTGTAGTACTTAGATACTCTAAGTGTTTGCCTCTTTCCATTGAAATAGTAAGTTGTTTGAACAATTGTGTAAGTCCCTTTGTGTTTATCAGCAAAATCACATCAAGTCATTGAGTTATCCATCACAAATAATAAGAAAAGGAACCTTGGAGTTGTCTTGATTGATCACTTTGTTTAGCATTCGAGAGGCTTTATTCAAGAGAGAGTGGGATACTCTAGTATTTTACTCTATTGTTGACTTGTCGAAAAACAATCATCAACATTTTTGGCACTAGAAGGAGGGCTACAACAAGTTATTTCATTTACGAATTGGTGAAAAGGAAGAACATCCTGGATCGAATCATTTCTTTTTCGCCAGAAAGGCATAAGAGAATTCTAAGGTCTACACCAGGAGCATCCATGGAATTCACTGAGTTGGAGTTTCCTCCTAAATCAAGAAAAGGGAAGAAAGCAACCTCATCAGGCCAAGGATCTCTAAATCGAGGTGATACTTTGAATCTATTCCAAACCCCACCTCCGCAAAGTCAGAATCAAGGAGTTGCTCAATGTAGTAATATACAAGCAATCACCCAAGTGACTCCACTTCAGCCAGGAGCTACTCAAACAGGTCCAGTTCAGCAACCTAACATTCCAATGGCAACACCAGCTTGGCCTTTGGCAAATGTTTCACCTCTTGGGACTTTCACAAACTACCATGATATGCCCAAGAATCCTGAACACTTATGTTCTAAATTCCATGTCAACGATGCAAATAGGACAGCAGAAGAACACATCAAGATCTTCGAAGACACCTTGGTAAACCGAAGGATCATACATGAAGATGTAGCATGCAGATTATTTCCATATACACTTGACGGAGATGCTACTTTCTGGTATGTCAATCTACCTGCAGGATCTATCACTAGCTGGGAACAGATGAAAAATGCTTTCTTGGAGAAATTCAAAATTCCTATCACCCCAACAGAACTTTATAAGCAGTTTATTGAGGTAAGGAGACAGGAGCATGAGCCTATATATCCACAATTTCTATTGTACAAATTAAATTAAATATTTTTTATTATATATTTAAAAAAATTAAAATTAAAATTAATTAAATTAAGGGCTTTTAATTTAATTTGTAATAAAAATCATGTATATAAATAGAAGTTTAAAATAATAGAATAATTTTAAAATAATAAGTTAAAACATTAAAATCTCTCATTTTCAATATAATCTAGATAATAGATGTTTAATATATTTGGATCAACTAATTTTTACATTTAAATGGTAAAATATAAATGTTGTTGGCTTAAGCTTAAAATTCTCAAATAGAAAGTTAGAAGTAAAGATTTGAAATTGAGAGAGTGTGTGCATTAATATATAAATTTTACTCATTTTTATGTTTTACATCGCTTTTAAAAATATATTTTTATTGCATTATTCCAACACTACTCTTTTTTATGTTTTACATGGCTTTTAAAAATATATTTTTATTGCATTATTCCAACACTAATTCTAGTTGTTTTGGCATGCTCTATCACCCCTAACCTTAACCATTGATTTTGTCACACCATATTATCTTCTAGTTCAAAACATGTTTGATCTAGTTATGTGGACATTTCCTATCTTTGAGTCTATTACACTAGTAGTCTCATCCTCTATAATGGATCATAAACTTGATCTAGTGATTAGTTTAACATTCCTAATTCCCATATTCTAACGTTAGCAACCCAAGGATATGCTAATTATCCATGGGTTTTGGTGCCTAAAAATTTAATTGTGTATGGAGTTGTGCATTCAAGGATATCAACAAAAGATCAACAAAAGATCACAAAGGAGCAAGGACCTTGAATATCTTACACATTAGTTTCTATTGGAATTATTCTTAACCTAATCTTAGTTAACATCAAAATTAGCAATTCAACAACAAAAAATTGCTAATTCTTGTAACAACCTCCAAAATGGAACCTTAAAATTCATTAAGAATAAATCAAAACAAACAACCTAATGTTAACAAAATGGTATAAGATAAACTTCAAATAACTTCCATTATACTATTGGCAACATATACAGGATGATGAAAAGACTAATAAGCATAACTGTAAGTAGTGTTGTCATTGAGGGCAAAAAAGGGTAAAGCTACGGTGGGTTGGAGAATAGCAACATAGGATAAAGACAGTGACAACGAAGGGTGAAGGCACAATGGTCCAGAAAATGGTAACTTGGCATAAGGAGGTAGTTGTGTTGGTCTGGAGAATGGAAATAATGTGTAAAGACAAAATTGAGTTGGTCCGGGATGAGACAGAAAAGAGAATGGGTACAGTGGACAATATTGATAGTAGATAAGTTTGATATGAAAGAAAATAAATCTAAGTGTGGGTCTAAAGAATCTACTAAATGATAAATGAAGGAAAATATGTCTAAACATGTTATCTTTCCATTTTTGTGTTCCACAGTCAGATATAACTTGTTGAAGATTTTCCTAAGGCATCCACAATACAAAACCTATGATAAAGTCACTATATTTTAGTCCACATTTCTCCACCATGAAGAATTTTTTTATGTGGTTGCAAGGTAATGTTGATGCATGTTAAAGGAGTGCAATTCCAAAGTTTCAGGTCTTGAAGTTCTCTGGAGTGAAAGATAGAGTTGACAGAGTATCGCACTTTGTATTGATAGTTTATTGACTATGCCAGTGACATATCAGGACACTCTGCATTCCATCGCAGATGAATATCATGCTCTGTAGAGATGAGGATAAGGTTATGGATGTCTGAAGTATGTATGATCCAAGTGATAGGCATTTTGGAGGTCCGCATGTTGATTTGTGAACTAACAGTTAGTTCATGGTATTGTTGCCTCACCTGTGGAGCCAACTTAAAGATGTTAATGTTGTGCGGAGCTATGAAATCTATGAAGTGATGCCATGAGAATATTTATAGGTTGTGCCAACCTATATAAATATGCTACATGCTTTGGTTCTCTCCGCAAAACATATTGGATTGTGTTTTGGGCTGACAGGATAGGAAGTCATATAGTACATGTATTGTGCTGACCTAATTGATGTTTCTCCTTAATGCGGTATATATATATTGAATTCTTGTGCGGATGTGCGTATGTGAAAAAGTGTGAAGAGATATAGTGTGTGGAGGTAAGTGAAGTCTGATGCAGAGAGAGACAAGTTGAGTTTGTGGTAAAGATGAAGTGTGTAAAGTCAGTATTCTGAGCTTCAGTGGAACTACATCTTCAACATAAGTTAGATGCATTGTTAGTAGTTCATTTTGGCAATGAGCCATCCCCTTCTATCTATTTCTTCTCAGGACAATGAGTCCTTGGCAGTAAGCCACCTGTAGTGAGTATTCCTTCTTTTGGATAGTGAGCCCTTTGGCAGTGAGCCTTTTGTAACTAGTTTTGTCATCAATATATATGTGAGCTAATCCTCATTGTGGTTTCTCCCTTTTTGGGTTTCCCATGTAAAAATCTCGTGTTGATGTGTTATGGTGTTTATGGTTGATTTCATGCTTTCCTTCTTACTGCATTTAAATATGCTATGTGGAATGAATGTTTAAATGTTTGAGCGGTTTCAGGGAATACTGATTCACCCCCCTCTCAATATTCTGGGTGTTCAACAATTGGTATCAGAGCCTGGTTCCTCTGAAAAAGCTTAAGAGCTTGAGGAAGATCTTGAAGTGTGAAAACATGGCTACTAGGAGATATCCTATTCCTTCAGAAGAGATTCCTCTTGTTGAATTCAATGAAGAAGATTGCATGGTTGACATGAATGGAAAACTCAAGTCAGCGCTTGAAAAATCCAAATATGAGAACAAAGATTTAAAAGAAAATATTGAGGAAGCAGATGAATGCATCAAGAAATTGAGAGAACGAAACAAGAAGTTTAAAGAAAGGTACAAGGAAATGAATGAACAACACAATGAGACTATCATCAGTCTAAAAGTACAAGTTGAAGAAGGGAAAAAGGTTGAAAAATGTCTAAATACAAAACTGGAAGAAAAATTTGAAGAATGCTCAAGACTTGAAGCAATTGTGGCATTGAAGTTAGATTTGGAGAAATCAAAGAATCAAGAAGACAAATTCAAGAAGAGCTCCATCTTGCTTGAAGAAATTATTGTAAAACAAAAGAGTCCTAAGGATAAAGAAGGTCTAGAATTTGAAAAGGGTGAAAGTTCAAAGGTAATTCAAACTGAAAAAAGGAACAACAACAGACTGGAGTTTAAAGACAAGAAGGATAATAACAAATAGGTCTGGAATCAAAAGAAAAATTTCAAGAAGACACCTATCAAACAACCTGCTGCACATAGGTACTCTAGTTATTGCTATACTTGCAATAAGTTTAGACATAAGGTTGTGGAATGCAGAAGCATGATGAATCAAAATGTTCAACCTTTCTTCGATCAATGTTTTACATGCCAAAGATTTGGTCATAAAGCTAGTGAATGCAGAAATCAGATGATGAGTTATAATAAATGTATGATGGTTTCATCTTTCAATGGTTACTATTATACATGCAATGGATTTGGGCATAAGGCTAATCAATGCAGATCCAAAATGAATTGAAGTAAGCTTATTCAAAATGTCAGGTGTTATGAATGCAATAAATTAGGTCATATTGCTAAACTTTACAGAAGTAAGAATGTGAGGTTGATCCAGTAAAGAAGAGTGATCTAGTGAAGAATATGGATCTAATAGAGATAAAGAAAGAAATGGACAAGGTCTGGAAAAAGAAAGAAGAAAATAAGGTGAATGATGAAGCTGTGCCAGTGTCTTGTGCAAATGCTTCCTCCAAAAACTACATTGAGTGCTTTGGCTCAAGGGGAGCTTTAATGGAAAATTTTCATCCCCTACTAGAGAAATGGTGCTGATGCTTTAGCACAAGGATATGAGGTGAAGATTGATATTCTTGATCTTTTGAAGAAAACACTGGTGAAAAACATCTTATTACAGAGGATTGCAGAGCAATAGAAGATGACTATGAATCATAGTAGAAGCTTTGATAGCTTTATCAAATAGAGCATTGAATGTAAATTAGGTTAAGTGTAAAAAGGGTATCAATGAGTGTCATTTGACAAAAGGATCATTTGCAAACAATTAATCCAAGAGAGAAGAGCTGCAAAGGTGCAAGAAGAAGCAAATTCAAATCTCCTAAGCACGAAACCCTAACTAGAGGTGATTGAAAGGTATTTATAGTCTCTAAATCTTGCCCTAAAAGTTTTATGTTGTAACTTGAATATGTTTACTCTGCAAGTTGTAGAAGTAGCAGATAGTCCTCACCCTAAGTTTAAGAAACATCCCTTAAAATCTATGGAAACAGATTCGAATGGTGCCTTTTTGGATATTCCTTATGGTGTGCTTCATACTGAGGATATAAGGATATACATACATGCTAATATATATGAGTATAATCATGCTAAGCTGGGTGAAGTATGGGTTAATGAACTCACCAGAGCTGAGTTTGAGCTAAAACCTAAGTTTGAAAGCTTGACAAAGAAAAACCTAGATTTGTGGAATAACATTCGAAATTTTTGCTATGCTAATGAATGGGTAAGATATACCTTGAGCTGAGTTCATGACAAATTTATCTAGCTAGATACACCTCATATGATCAATAAAGAGGTGATTAGGTTTGTTACTAGTCTATGCTCAATCAGACTAGTTTCAACACTCAAATTTGTGAAAAATGATGTAGTGATGAAGTTGATAGGTGCAAAATATGACAAAAGGGCCTTGACAATCAATGATATTGAAAATCCAATAGTCAAGTATGCTGCTATTATGATTGTGTTGGCCCACGATTACCATTGCACCAAAAGGTCGACCTATTAATGCCTGATACAACTTCCAGAGTTAATGAATCCACTGGAGGCAGTTAAGCCATGTCACGAATCCCACAAGAGATGATGGCTCACTACCAACAATCCCCCTAGCGTCACTCACGGGAGCCCGCGTCACTCGCGAGGGAGATTCAAACCCAGAACCTTTGGCTCTGATACCAATTGTTTGCCCACGATTGCCGTTGCACCAAAAGGTCAACGTATTAATGCTCGATACAACTACCAGAGTTAATGAATCCATGGGAGACGGTTAAGCCATGTCACGAATCCTGCAAGAGATGTTGGATCACTGCCAACAGATTGGATACAAGATATATTTCACCAATAGAGAAAACTCTGTTTCTACAACTGCTATTAACACAACACATGAGATGGTGAAGAATGGTGCAAATTATGATTTGTGTGAATTACTAAGAGCACAACTTCTAGAGAACCTACAAAAGACCAATGAATCTAAGTACCCTTTCAAATTTGGTACTCTGATCATCTGTTTATTATTTAACTTTCTAAATGAGGTTCCCAGTACAAGGAACATAGTATGGTTTAAAAACAAACCTGTGACCTGTCAGATCCAAGATCACCTAATGAGGTTGGATGATTCAAATGCACATAAAACTGCTTTATGGAGTTTCTTTAAGAGCTTTCAGGAGAGATGAAGCCATAAAAAGAGACATTGAAATGAAGAATAAAAATCTTAAGAAGATTTGTCCTACAATCATTGGACAAAACAAGAATATGGCTATACAAATGTTAGCCAAGGAATTCAAGACAAAAAGAAGACTGAACATCTTGATGTCCAATGACAAAGATGAAATAAAGAGGCTTGAAAAGAACACTCTAAGAATAACTACTAATGTCCTCAAGGAATTGAATATCAACACAATTGAAGAATGGTATTCCTCTGATGAAGGAGAAAAGAATGATGATCATATTAAGAAGAATAAGGAAATAGGTGCCACGAGTGTAGAATAGGATGTGCTGACTGAGCCAAGTATGTCATCTCCACCTGCAGACACCGGTGCAGTATATCTAAATGTTGCCAACCCTTTGGAGAATATAGAGAGTACTAAAGAAATGAGGGAGCAACTTGAAGAGAAGACAAATAAAGAAAAGGGAGAACAGAGTGAGGTCAGCACAACACAAGCAAACAACCCTATGGATAATGTGTTTGTTCCTCCAGGAAATGAAGAAGAGGAATAAATACATGTTGGGAATTGTCGTCTAGAAACCTCTGGTTCTCATTTGATATCTATCTCAGAAGAGGAGAAAAGGGATACTATTGGTGAATACTCTGGAGTCTCTCCAATAGACTCTATCAAAGAAGTTTGGCAAAACAAAGACAAATTCAAACCATGTCCTCACCACAACTATTTCAGTTACAATCCTTGGATGGATAGATTAATTTGTCCAATATATCTCCATTACATAAACTTCAATTAGGAACAATTTTTTAGGCAACTGCTCAGGAAGAAATTCTACAGTCACATGTAGAAGGTAATGAGCTTTTGGAAGAGGCTATGAAAGTTTTTGAAAAGATGCTACCTGAAACTAAGAGGGATGTCTCTCTAACTCCTGCACTAAAAATGAAGAAACTAATGGAGTTAATTAACAAGCATTTTGAGTCTTTGGAAAAAGCAACTGAGAAGAAGGTAAAGGAAGAACTAACCAATAAGAGGTTAGTGGATCTGATAGATAAGTGCTTCAAGGCACACATTTTGTTAAAGAATAGTGTAAAGAGTATTCAAAATGCTCTAAATGATGCCAATTATTATACCAATTTTGTTTATCTTGGCCCATATCTACTAAGAAAATAAAAGATAAAATTGATGGCCTAGAGATGCAAATAGTAAATATCTACAGAACCTATGATCCCTTGAAGGATGACAATAGAAATCTAAGGGCTGAAATATAAAAGACTCATGCTATAATAAAGAAATTTTAGAGCCAAAGAGAGTGGTGCAGGAGCACCTACCTAACAGCTGGCCTTCATGAAGCAGTTAGTAGTTTAGGTCTTGTTTGTGTTTCCAAGAAGGTCTGTAAGACCAATTGCATGTAATAAGGTCATGCTGATCATGATAAGATCATGCTGACCAGGCTTTTGCTATTTTTAGCTAGTTAGTTATAACAGCTGTCATGATGTATGTTCGGTGGGATCTCCCAGCCGCCTGGAGAGTTCCCAGCCGCTTGGAGTCGGGTCAGTAGTACTCGTAGGAAAGTCTTTATAAGCATGAGATCGTTTGATATTGCATATAGACGGACAGATGATCGATCGGCAGTGTAGTGTTGCATCAAGCAGAGGAGTTGAGTGTTCTGTGTGAGGAACATCATATTGTATTGCATCTTTGAATCAATAAAGATCCTGTTTCGTTTTCTGTTGATCTCCTTTGTATAATCGATCTGCTGGTTTGCGTGGCTGCATGGATTTCCTGATCCATTCCACCGGTTGATCTGTCTGATCGGTGGAATGGTAATGTACATTAGGGTAGGTAGTAGTTTGTTTGTTTGCATGCAGGTGTGCAGGATCGCGGTCGATAGATGTTGAAGACCCTAGCATCCTCATGTGCTAGGTCAAGTTGAGAAGTTCAAGTTGATAAACTGGAGTTGGAAGATCACCCTGAGGTTGGATCGGGTTATCCCTGGAGGATCGGCGAAGTGAGATTTCGCTGAGTGAAGAAGTCTGTTAAAACGGCATCATCAGGATATTTCTGCAAATATCCTGCACAGTTCGGATATCATCATCCGGATAAGTGAAGATGAACATGATGCAGTTGAGCGCATGAAGTGCGGGTTCGTCGGGGTGATCATCATCAGCAGGAGGAGCCGAGGAGTGTATCGGCATCAGGATCATCATATCGGGAGTGCCAAACATCCGCATATCGCGAGTAGATGCGGGAGAGAAAGTTCGTGTTTTTCGCCTAAGTGTTGAGAAGGTCATCAGGATATTTGGTGACGTCATCGTCATCAGGATATGACGTCATCGTCATCAGGATATTGAGATATCCCCCCTGTGCGAGTTTATCCTGCTGTCGTTAAGTATCGGCATCGGCAGAAAGTGTATTAACGTCATCAGGAGGTTTCGAAGAGAACCGGATAAATTATATCATGATGCTGTTGCTTGTGTCGTCGGGTAGCGGAGCATCGAAGGTAAGCTGCTGAAGGTGAACGTCATCAGGATATTTGGGACAACCGGATGTTGAATATCCTGCTGACGAAGGTAGTGTCGAAGGTCATGATGATGACGATAGTGTCTCGAGCCCGATGAACAGTGGAACAGGAGGATGTGTGCGCCCGCTGAACATCATGATGATGATGTTAGAAGGAAAGCGGAGGTGAACAGTAGTCAGTAGGAGGATGATTGCGAGTGTCCGCAATATGATGATGCTGTTGGTTTTAAGAAACCTGATGCTGACAGAGTAAAGCCGAAATATGATGATGTTGGTAGTTTTAGGGAATATGATGATGATGGCGAAGATGATGATGATGAGGTTGGTCTGCAGACATTCATGCTATATGCGAAGGTTATAGTGTGGATGGCTCTGCATCATAGTGGTATCAGAGCTCAGCAAAAGGTCTGGGCTGTTGTGTGTTGATTCTGTCACCGAAAGGGCAGAGGTAGAGATAGAGTTGAGTTGTGTGTTGATTGAGAGGTTGACAAAATGCCTCCTAAGGGTAGTGGTACTGCAAGGGAATTGCAGGAGATGAAGGAGAAACATGCTAGAGAGATGAGGAAGATGAAGGAGCTTGCTGAAGCACTTCAAGCCAGGCTGACAGCCCTGGAAAAGAACAAAAAGAGGGAGGTAGAAGACAGTGAGTCTGAAGAAGAGGCAGATACTGCTGAAGAGTATGAAGAGGTAGCTGAAGATCTGGATGCTGAAGACCAGAAATTTGTAAAACTGTTAAAGGCAGTACAGAGTGAAAAACCTAAGGTAAAGGTTGATGTTTCCAAGTATACTGGAAGCTTGAATGAAGATGAGTTGTTAGATTGGATTGCTGCACTAGATAATCACTTTGAATGTGAAGATGTTGCTGAGGATCAGAAGGTGAAGATTGCAAAGACCAAGTTAGGAGGTCATGCTTTGGTTTGGTGGGACTATGTACAGTCTGAGAGAAGGAAACAAGGGAAGTCAAAGATCACTTCATGGGATAAGATGGTAGCAAGGATCAAGGGTAAATTCTTGCCAAGGGATTATGAAATCCAGATGTTTAAGAAGTTGCAATTTCTGAAGCAGAAAGACAGGGATGTGAAAGCATATACTGAGGAATTTTATCTGTTGAGTATGAGATCTGGTCATCATGAGAATGAGGTAGAAAAGGTGGCTAGGTACTTGGCTGGTTTGAGGTTTAACATACAGGATGAGTTAGTGTTAGCTAACCCTAAGAATGTGGAGGATTGTTATCAAATGGCAATCAGGATTGAAGAAAAGTTGAATAGAGGACATGATAAGTCCATGAGAGGAAGAGGAAACCAGAGGGGAAGAGGAGCAGCCCCTACACACAAGCAAACCAATGAGGGTCAAGAAGACACTGGTAAAGGACAGGGACAGTCTGATTTCAGAGGTGGATGGAAAGGTAATAGAGGAAGATTTGGAGGTGGTAGAGGTTCTACTACATTTTCAGGAAAGTGTTACACCTGTGGAGAGTTTGGTCATCCATCCTTCAAATGTCCAGAAAACAAAGGTTCATCATCCAGAAATGATAGAACTAATGACAAGAGAGTACAACTTGTGCAAGAAGAGAAAGAAGAAGAAAGTGCACAGAGTTCAAACAGAGGTCCTGATAATGTTGGATATCCGGAGAGTGGAGAATCACTGATGTTAAGGAGAATTAGTTTGCAGGCATCAAAGGATCTGATGCAAAGAAGAGCTCTTTTCAAAACCACATGCAAGAGCAAAGGTAAGGTATGTAAGGTTGTCATTGATACTGGTTCAACAGACAACATGGTTTCTCAGGAAATGGTGGATAAACTGAAGCTGGAGAGGATTCCACATCCACACCCTTACAAGGCATCTTGGGTGAGTGATAGTCAATCACTTTTTGTCTCTGAACAGGCATATGTGGATTTCCAGATTGGACCATATCATGATAGAATTTTATGTGATATATTGCCTATGGAATGTTGTCACCTACTGCTGGGTAGACCATGGCAATTTGACAGAAGGGTACTGTATGATGGGTATGCTAATACCTACACCATCAAGAAGGATGGGAAGACTATTAAGTTGATGCCATTGCAGGCAAAAGCTGTAGTACAGAAGGCAGCTCAAATCATTTTAATGGGAAAGAAGGAGTTTGTACAGATGCCTAGAGGAGCAGGCATGAAGGCAGTTCAGGACACTGCAGAGAAAGGAGTTGTTACAGACAACAAGATGAAGAAAGTTTCAGTTGTGACTGACAGAGGTCAGCAGCAGGTTCAGAAACAGGGGTGCAAACAGCCACCAGTTCAGAAGAATGACAAGGATGTTGTCATAGTTGGGACTATTGTTTGTCCTATAAGAGTTGAAAGGAAGATAGACTTGAACACTTCAGAAGTTCAAGAGGTAGTTCAGCCAGAGGTTCTGGTTAGGCAACCTGACAAACACAGGGTATGTGAGAAGAAGGCCTACATCAACAGGCATGATGATTTACTTGCCAGAAAGCAAGTTACCGTTCAGAAGTCTTGGAGCAGCCAAGAGACAGCAGCAGACAAAGCTGGAGCAGGTCAGAAGACTGACAAAGCAAAGTGTAGAGGTGGAAGACTTCCACATGCTAAACTCATGGGACATGAGTTCTTTTCTGTTGGGGAGTATGGTGCAGGAGCACCTACCTAACAGCTGGCCTTCATGAAGCAGTTAGTAGTTTAGGTCTTGTTTGTGTTTCCAAGAAGGTCTGTAAGACCAATTGCATGTAATAAGGTCATGCTGATCATGATAAGATCATGCTGACCAGGCTTTTGCTATTTTTAGCTAGTTAGTTATAACAGCTGTCATGATGTATGTTCGGTGGGATCTCCCAGCCGCCTGGAGAGTTCCCAGCCGCTTGGAGTCAGGTCAGTAGTACTCGTAGGAAAGTCTTTATAAGCATGAGATCGTTTGATATTGCATATAGACGGACAGATGATCGATCGGCAGTGTAGTGTTGCATCAAGCAGAGGAGGAGTTGAGTGTTCTGTGTGAGGAACATCATATTGTATTGCATCTTTGAATCAATAAAGATCCTGTTTCATTTTCTGTTGATCTCCTTTGTATAATCGATCTGCTGGTTTGCGTGGCTGCATGGATTTCCTGATCCATTCCACCGGTTGATCTGTCTGATCGGTGGAATGGTAATGTACATTAGGGTAGGTAGTAGTTTGTTTGTTTGCATGCAGGTGTGCAGGATCGCGGTCGATAGATGTTGAAGACCCTAGCATCCTCATGTGCTAGGTCAAGTTGAGAAGTTCAAGTTGATAAACTGGAGTTGGAAGATCACCCTGAGGTTGGATCGGGTTATCCCTGGAGGATCGGCGAAGTGAGATTTCGCTGAGTGAAGAAGTCTGTTAAAACGGCATCATCAGGATATTTCTGCAAATATCCTGCACAGTTCGGATATCATCATCCGGATAAGTGAAGATGAACATGATGCAGTTGAGCGCATGAAGTGCGGGTTCGTCGGGGTGATCATCATCAGCAGGAGGAGCCGAGGAGTGTATCGGCATCAGGATCATCATATCGGGAGTGCCAAACATCCGCATATCGCGAGTAGATGCGGGAGAGAAAGTTCGTGTTTTTTGCCTAAGTGTTGAGAAGGTCATCAGGATATTTGGTGACGTCATCGTCATCAGGATATGACGTCATCGTCATCAGGATATGACGTCATTGTCATCAGGATATTGAGATATCCCCCCTGTGCGAGTTTATCCTGCTGTCGTTAAGTATCGGCATCGGCAGAAAGTGTATTAACGTCATCAGGAGGTTTCGAAGAGAACCGGATAAATTATATCATGATGCTGTTGCTTGTGTCGTCGGGTAGCGGAGCATCGAAGGTAAGCTGCTGAAGGTGAACGTCATCAGGATATTTGGGACAACCGGATGTTGAATATCCTGCTGACGAAGGTAGTGTCGAAGGTCATGATGATGACGATAGTGTCTCGAGCCCGATGAACAGTGGAACAGGAGGATGTGTGCGCCCGCTGAACATCATGATGATGATGTTAGAAGGAAAGCGGAGGTGAACAGTAGTCGGCAGGAGGATGATTGCGAGTGTCCGCAATATGATGATGCTGTTGGTTTTAAGAAACCTGATGCTGACAGAGTAAAGCCGAAATATGATGATGTTGGTAGTTTTAGGGAATATGATGATGATGGCGAAGATGATGATGATGAGGTTGGTCTGCAGACATTCATGCTATATGCGAAGGTTATAGTGTGGATGCCTCTGCATCAGAGAGTCAATAAAAGATTAGATGGGTCAACTGAGAGAGATAGTCAGCTTTAAGATGGCTACATTGACTAATATGCTAAGGGAAGCTGATAATGTTGGGAAGATGACAACTGCTCTTGCAACAATAGAAAAAGTAGAAGAATTACTCTTGCAGATCAATAGATAGAAACAAACATTAAACTCTGCCAAGATGCATTGGGATTCTGCAGTAATTCAGTTGAAGAATATCTACAAAGATATCTTTCCCACAAATCAGTAAATCTCTTATTTTCTGATCTCTTGTACATATGCAGAAGGTTAGAAGGAAACAAATTTTGATATCTTCGATGTATAGAAATAAGATAGTAAGCGAGATTATAAGGTAAGAGAAAGTTGGAGAAATTTTTGACTTGTAGATACACAAGTAGTTCCTTTGTCATTGATGGCAAAGGGGGAGAAGTTCTTACTATGTTGCCATTAATGACAAAGGGGGATATTGTTGGCAACATATGCAGGATGATGAAAAGACTAATAAGCATAACTATAAGTAGTGTTTTCATTGATGGCAACAAAGGGTAAAGATATAGTGGTCCGGAGAATGGCAAAATAGGATAAAGACAATGACAACGAAGGGTAAAGGTATAGTGGTCCTGAAAATGGTAACCAGGTAGAAGGAGATAGTTGGGTGCATGCACAAAGATGAGTCCACTTAAGGTGGAAGTTTCAGAGTCAGAAAAAAATCTGAAATCGGGTAACTAAAAAAGGGATCCCATTTCTACAAATTGGGATCCCATTATAGATCGGTATCTCGAGCCTAAAAGCTAGGATGGGATCCCGTTTCTTAGTGGGATCCTGAACCTAGGACCAAAAAATGGGATCTCGTTTCTAAACGAGATCCCGTTTATTGAAAGTATTATTTTTTTAAAAAATGCCTGCAACCCCATTTTTCCCAGTGACAGGTGACAAGCAGAACGGGATCCTGAGTGCAAGGAGAGCATTTTCGGCCATCAAAAGCTCATGTAAGTGGATTTTTCCCATTTTTTAATTTCTCAATCATCTTTGATGAATTTTTTTTATGTTTTCCTTTCTTTTTTAGTGTAAAATACAATCAAAATTTAAAACTTAGACTGTTATTAGGGTTTGAATTTATGAGTTCAATAGCTGTATTTAGACATTTTAGTTGTGAAATACAATTGAAATTTTGAAATATTGTATCATATAAAAGGATAGATTTTGAACAAACTGTCAAAATTTTGTTTAAATTTGAGAATTGAATAGCTGTATTTAGTCATTTTAGCTGTAAAATACAATTGAAATTTTGAAAATACTGTATCATATGAAAGGAGAGATTTTGAATAAACTATCAAAATTTGATTTCAATTTGAGAGTTGAATAGTTGTATTTAGATATTTTAGCTGTAAAATACAATTGAAATTTTGAAACGACTGTATCATATGAAAGGAGAGATTTTGAACAAACTGTCAAAATTTATATAGCATTGGGATGATATATCTATTTGGTTTTTATAAAATTTACTTATACTAATGTATGCCATTGTATTTTAAAGGCATTATTGAATAGATAACTGTCATGTAAAAAAATTACAACAAACCATAATCAAACCTTTATTACTTCTTTCATATACTCAAACCTTTATCAATCCATCTCCATGGTTTCCCAAATCTAAATCAAAAAATAAAGGCTCTTGGAATGTTGTAGAAATAATGTCTAAGGCTGCAAATTAGGTATCTAATAGAAACTTACATCTCATTTCAGCTTTAGGACCTCTTTCCCTTCATTTTTGATCATTGTTTGCTTCAAATGTGTACCTGTACAACTCAAAATCATGATGTTTCCATGGATGGAACAACAACATATCTCCATTCCATAAACTAATATCTTTCTCTAGCTAGATCATCCCTACAATCGCTAGTTAAAGAAAGCATCAGATTCTTCATTTTTTAAATCACTAATCATAAGAATATATTCATCTTCATACTCAGATTAGTCCTAGGCAACTAGTAGTCAATCCTATCTCCATTATCAAATTTGGTTTCCATAGGCAACTTCACCAAATTTAGGATTTCAGATCATGTTACCATGCATAAGAGATCCACCTCAAGGTAGTTTTCCAAGTCTAGCTATAGTCTTGCAGATGTTCATTATGATTCTAGGGTGGTATGATAGTCCATTGGTTTCTATGACATCATGATAACATAGATGCATTCGAACATTCACCCTTCATGGATATATTGATAGTAAAATAGAGTTTTAAATTGTTCTTAAGGTTTGGGACAATCATAGTGATCAATAGTCTGTGATTTCTCATTTTTCATTACTGACTGCCTTCCACCTTATGATAATATCCTAACCTTCTTACCTCATCAGCTATCTTAAAAGTGGAAGATTTAATCATTACCACATGGTTATGTCTCTTTGATTATGAAGATAATATAGTTGAATCTCTAGAGGAGTCTTACATCTTAACAACAATTTCATTGTCCCTTTGTAGTTCATCATGTGAATGTTCAACAATATTCACATGTTTCCTTGATGGACTTTTGATAACAAGGGAAGATGACAATCTTATGATCAATGACTAATCCTAGAGAAATCATGATGTAGCAACCCAACTGAACTCCTCATGACAAGTCTGTTATTGGTTTAAGGCTATCTTAAAGGTCCATAACAATTTAGGAATTTAATAATAATTAATAGTCCTCAATGGTCATGACAACATTATACAAGATACTAAAATTCATGCTAAGATGATTATTTCCTCTTTCCTATCAAATGGTAAGGATCAACACAATTGTTCCTATCATATCATGATTGAAATAGGACTGATCAAGAAACCTAGTACTACACATGGTGCATAAATGATAATCTTCTTATGGTTTTCTTGGTATGTATAATGAAACCCACTTAGTTAGGGTTTGATGGATTGCCCTCTAGGCAATTAAATCCTTGTCTTTCAGAACTCCATTTAGATTAGGATCATGACATTCAATTCTAAAACCACACTCTAAGAAATGGATGCTTACAAATGAGTTTTGACTCACTTAAATCTTCACATACTCAAACACATATCCAAATTATGAATTCATGATTGATTCAATCCTCAAACCAATGCAAGCATGACTATTGTATTTTTTGACCAAGCTTATTGCTAGTCATAAAGTTAGAGAAATTCATCCACAACCATTACAAACTATTTCTAGCTTTGCCATAGGAAATGCTGGATCTTCTAGAATGAGTACTTAACATCAAACCAATAGCCAACTCCATAGAAAAATTAACAAAATTAAAACCTTGGACCTAACATATGATGACAAACCTTGACAATGAATTCATTATGGTAGTCCTAATAGCCCTACTGCTATACTCTAACTACTGTGACAATACAATGCTTGGAGCTAATGATATTTCTTTGAGTCCTTAAGAGGCATCTTTTGATATGTCAGTCCTTCATATTGACATTTAACCTTGATACCAAACACCCTATGATCAAATAGGTCATAATGATAGTTGTAGATAACAAAATCAATTATAGGAAAATCCTATTGAGAGGGTTGTGACAAGATGAATGAGAGGATAACTCATAAGCATAACATGATCTTGATAATATACACATGCAAATCCTTTTTTACAAACCTCTAGATATTTTTGAAACAAAGATACCCTTTTATGCCCATGACTGTCCTAGTATTTGATTGAACCTAACATGATTGTTTGTATAGTCTTAAATTGATCTTTCTTGTCTCCCTCACTACAAGTACTCGTGATCCATGTACCCTTTCAAATTTATTTAGCACTGGTAATATAATCTGTATCTTTGACTTGCTATAGGCTTAGACAATGGTAACAAAATAATAACCTCTGCCAAAGCCTTTATAAAACATTGTGACCACATTCTAAACTTTATACATGAAGGTATACAATGAAATAATCTTGAAGGTCATCAAATGGGAAAATGGAAACTAGGACCACATTAGGAGTTATAAACTATAAGACTAAACATATGGCATAGACTCCAAAATTCCTTTCAAAAGATGAATACAATGAATAACATAAAGGCATTAGCCCTAAATGGGCATGCTCCTCACCAACATGTATGAAGGCTTGAGATATTAACTAAATGTCTACCTCATAAGAAAATGACATTTGATTCAACTTGTAAGGCCAATATCTATCTCTCTTATAATAAATGTACACCCTCAACTAGACTCAAACCAATAATATATACACACCTAAAATCAATTGTCTAAAACTTGATGCCTACAACTTCATCTAGATCCTCATCTAAATAGTTTTCCACCAAGAATCAAAATTTAATTCTTAAATGGAAATCCCAACTTCAATTTGAAAATTACATAGTTCACTATAATAGTTCTTACATTTTGAAATTTGTATGCACATGTATCTGTAAGTTTAATTTAAATATTTCAAGTGTAATTTCTTGAAACATGTATAATTTATCTAGTTTATTTATAATTTATAATTTTTCAACATGTACATATGTTTATTTATAATTTATATATATAGATTCTTCAAAATTAATTTTGTACTCAAGTTTGTATGTTTATATGTATGTATGTAGGTTCATAGTTTTTATATATATCATCATGGATGATATTCACTTTGATGCTGAGGACTTCCTCAATGCACAAGATGTATAGGCACCATCTCTACCCCCACCCCCACCTCTAGATGCACCACCTCCACCTCCACCTCCACCTCTAGGCATCCCACCTCCATCCCCACCTCTAGGCATCCCACCTAGAACTGACTAGGCTCGCTTGCGTGCCATAATTAATGAAAATGTGAATTCCATAGAAGAAAAATTGAATACCATTCGTAATGAAAAATTCATGCCACCTCACGTGGTATGTTTTGCAGCTTTGATGCAAAACATTGTAGATTCTGTGAGTCTATTGACTTAGACTTTAATGGATTCTATAAATGGAGAGAGGAGAGTCACCAATTTTATTCTGATGGCCTCTCCTATATGGATATTTTAGATCTTAAAATCACAAAAGGTCATTTAGCACAATATTTTAGACACCCCGTCACAAATGAACCTATTCCCACAATTAAGAAAAGAATATCAATCAGGTGGTGTAGACATGAAGGAATGTTTACCAGTTTTTGGGACATATGGTGGATGGTGTTTGATTATCCACCTCATGCTAATTGTGAGGTTCCTTTATATTTTTTGATAAAATTATATGTAGAGTTTGTTATGAATCAGAAACCCAACTATTTTGATTTTAGATCATTCCAGGGTATTGGTGGCGGCATGCCACAATAGAGGTTGGGGGTATGGGTTGATCCCCAATGACCCATGCCTGTTCAACCTCTTATTGACCCTCCTGTTGCTACCATTCCTGCGCCCTTCTAGCATCATGCAGTGGTATCCGCACTAGGCACATTGAGTGCACTCCCAGGTAGCCTAGATGAGCAGAATTCTATGATGGTATCTTGAGTTAGAGACCATGGAGGAGCTGATGGTGGAAGTGGTCCTAGTACCACTCCACATGTGTTGATGCCTCATACATGTACGAGTTGCAATCAGTTGTGTTATGGACCTTATCAGGCAGTTGCACCCACTTCAGCTACACATGCAGCATCTGATAATATGGGTGAATCATTTGTTGATTATCTATTTGCTGAGGATCATCCCATTGATCATTCGACACAGGTATATATATAGGTTACACACATGTTGAATTTATAACAATTTTAAGCACGTGTTTTTAATAAACATATAGATCAATTAAATTGTAATATCGAATTGTTTGGTGTAGATGATGGCAACAGGGACCATTGATCGATTTAATTTTTCATCGACACCTGTTGATCTCGGGCACTCATATGGGGTATTTTGAATGATTTATATTTTAAATAATTTTATTTACTTGATTTTAATTTGTAATTCAGTATTGAACATGTACATTAAATATTTATGTTGGTTCAGGGTTCTTCCACATTGAATCCTCCATTTGAGGGTGTCTCGAGCACTCCTCCATCATTGGGCATCTCAAATGACCCTTTTGTATGTATATTGTTTTAATATATATATATATATATATATATATATATATATATATACACACACTTAGATTTTTCTATTTTGAATTCACTATATTTGAAAACGTGCATGTATTATTTAATATATATTAAAAATACATGTCTATGTAGGTTGACACAACAATGAGGATGGATATTGTAGCACACTTGGATGATCCAAGTTTATATCAGGAGTCGACTGCATTTCAGGTTGTTGAAAAATGTATCTATGACTACGTGCAATATGTAGGTCTTTTAAATAGATTAAAACAAAAAATGGGTACCTACATGTAAGTGAATACATATGTTTTAACCTAATTTTTACACTTGTGGTAAGTTATAAATGACCTTGTAGGAGCTTGTCAGTGACACATTTCATCTTGATCATGCCATTCCACCTACAACACATGTAGAGCAGGACCTACAAGATGGGTAGCTTGATACAGTATAATTTAAAATTTAGATTAGATTTAAAGTCAATTAAAATATACATTCTGAACTTAAAGTAAATTTCAATAGAATATATATGTTAACATTTGTTCAAAATTCTTTTTCTTTTATAGCTTGAGACATGTCATGTAGCTAAGCCTGTAGAGACATGTCTTGGAACAAAGGATGCACAACAACCTCTTACAGTATAATAATTTATATATGATAAATTATAAATTAAATTGAATTAAATCATTTTAAAAATCATCTTACATCTAATTTCAACTTTCTTTCTCTTGTACATGTAGATTGATTCAGAGCATGTAGAGACAGGTCTAGGTGCACTAGAGCATGCCTCTCAACCTCACACGGTAATTTAATTTTATGATAAATTATAAATTAAAATGTCATTAAATCATTTTTAATCATCTTTTCTATCCTCAATTTGTTGTCTCTTTTGAGTTTTATATCCTCAATTTCTTTCTTCCTTTGCTCTTGTTGCATTAAAGTGTTCATGTAGTTGTCTGTTGTTAATAGTTGGGACTATCGGTTCAATCGAATTCCACCATCCTCTATAGTCCTAGGTCTTTCCTTCATAATGTGAATGGGCAGTTTAAGGAACTTGTTGATGCGTGAATTGTATTGGGAACCCAATGATTGGCTGGAATCTCCATGAATGGTATGTTCAATTTCATTGCAAACTGCCTCGGTATCCTGGCTCCAATTTGTTATATTTCCACCATCAGCTTCTCCACACCCATTATTGTAATATTCCTTTTTAGGTACATTCAACGTGGGCAGTGGAGAGGTGAAGAAAATGTGTTGCCTTCTTATTGGGGATGCAAATTAATTCCCAAATTCCTAGCTTCCTCCACCAACTATGATGGTTGGCTTGGCTGAGACATAAGGCTAAGTCCATCTAGGATTTGTTCTTGTTGACTTTTAGCCATGTCAACAAGTAGTTGACCCCCCATCGTAGGTTTAGGTGAATCATGAAAAGTGCTTTGATTTGAATCCTGTATAGTTTCCTCTCCCATTATGTCTATTATTGTAGGATGTAAATCAGCATCTGCAAGGCCTGATAGCAATGTGTTGGCAACTTCCACTTGTGAAACATTAACCCTAGAAAGACTAAGGATGTTCTGAACTGCAGAGCATCATCGTGCATGTTGAACTGAAAAGTGTCGTTGGGGTGCATGTCCTCCATTAGAGCATCTAGATTGAGGGGCCATATAGATATTATTTTAAATCTAGTTGTGATGTTTGAAACAATGAGTGCTTTATGAAATGATTTGCTACCCAATTCTGCCAATTCTACTCTTTTTATTTCTATGTTTAGAAACCTTGCCATCCACACTACTCTTTTTGATTTGAAGTATGATTTAAATGCTAAAAATACACTCACATCCAATGGTTGTAATTTGTGTGAGGTCTGTGCTGGTAGTGTCAGCAAATCAATACCTAAAGACCTAGATTCTAGGATGGTTGTCACAGCTACATGGTTTCCATGTCCATCAAATATCAGTAAGTGCCTATTTGTCAACGATACACCACCTAGAACTGATCGTACAAAATGATGCAACAATTTATAAACATCTCTTTAATCATCTAAGCATGGAATTGAGCAGCCATGACACCCAGTTCACAACTAGTAATGTAATTTTTAAGTTGCTTTTCACCTTTGAAAGAATAGAACCCCGTTATGCTTTGTTCAAAAAAATTAACACATCACAAAATTGTTATCCATTCCCTGCTCTTTGAAATGATGTATGAAACACTTCTACTACCTCTTTGGCCAACACCTACATGGCTCCATTTCTACCTACCTAAATTCTAGTTTCGTCACAATTCCAAATTCTATGTGGTCCATATGAGTTGGCTTCACACGCTTTGGACAATGTCTCGTAGAATGCAACAAACTACAAACCTAAGGTTTAGAGCTCTACCTCTATCAAGGCCTTCCACTGTCCTCAATGTCAATTTAGGATGACACCTTTTAAATCTAGTCCACCATGATTCGCTTGGCATCCCATCCTTAAATGGGTTTGGTAATGTTTGGAAAATTTGTGTGACTTCTTTGAGATTAATAATTTCTAGCCCATGGCCCATTGCAACCATCTCTTTACACCATTCCACTATTAAACCCTCTTCAATTACTGTCAAGATTGTAGGAGGACCTTTTTTATGTTGATGTTAAACTGCCTAACTAGTTGTTGAGAGTTGTGGTAGGGATTCCCCACTTCTTTGCTACAATCCTTGTCGACATGAAATTATCCTCCACATCTTTTAGTGTTGATTCCATATCCTCTTTCGTCGACTTCCGATGAATTGAAGCCTTCTTTCTTCTAGCAGCTGCATTGACTTGAATAATTGGCTTAGCTGGTTGAGGACTGCTCTCGTTAGCAACTTGAGTGTCTTCATCCGCAGGAATCCAACTCCTCTTTTTTATGGAGGCATGGTTGTCTTTAGTCTCTTGGTGCCACAACAGGTTTTCATTTGAGCTTTGTTCTTCATTTGCACATCAGAACAAACACATTTGAACACCCATTTTAAAATCTCAAATCTTTTGAATCTTTTTAGTACAAAGTTAAAGAAATAAAGAGCCTAAAGCATTGAACTGGACATCCTACCAACCTGTGTTGATTAGGAGAGATGCATACAGGGTGGTGCAACCTAACTATCATGTTCTACTTGGGCTTGTACATGACAGGTAGAGAAATTATGTTTACTCAGGCATGCATGTAGTGAGGCTGACAGTATAAACTCTCAGTAGCAAGATAATAATGAAGAGCAATAATTTAATAATATATTTTACAAACAATACAACATTTGTCATACCATTTTCTTCATCTTTGTAATTATAGTTTGTAACTTGATTTTGTAAGTTCAGTCCAAGAGTTTACCGTGACGCTCTAAACGTAATATTTGTGATGTTCTATGTTTGATTTTATAGTTTGACATTTAGATGTTGAAAGATTGGTAATGCGATGTTTACAATTTGACATTTAGATGTTCAAAGTTTTATAATTTAATTCCTACAAAATGTAATTGTTATGGTTACCCTTGTTTGAATACTATAGAATAACAACTCTTAACAACCCTACTGCACAACTTGATTTGACTTTTATGCAAATAAATAATCATACTAAGTAGGTAGAAGTTTAAAAAGGATAAGGTATCATAACATCTGAAAGTGAATATCCAATGCCTGTAGAATTAAAGAACACTACATGAATAACAAAACACTATATTTTTAAAGGACTATATTTATAAAAGGACATTCTAAAAGTGAATAACACTATATGAATAAACTTTGACAACATCTGAAAGTGAATGCAGTGTTTTGTTAGAATGTCCAGGTAGTTGTAGTGAAGCTTGCTAGAGTGTTTTGTTCTTGGTTGATGGTAGTGCCTTTATGATTACATAGATGGTTGTTTCCATTTCAACTATTTAGGTAGAAGTCAGAGGATAGTTGTAGAAGTAATTATTGCTAGCTAGGCAAACATCTTTAATTTATCCTTTCGAAAAGCTAAACAAAGAAGGATAGGAGGCTGAGAGGCAAATGATTGAGAGTAGGATGACTCAATTGAAACAATCTATTGTAGATGCATGTTAGCTGAAGCAATATACAATGCAAAACAATTCACCACTAACAAACATGCATTCTGGGCCCTACTAACAAATAGTTCATCTTTTATGCCACTAAAATGGAGTTATTCTAAGACTTAATCTTGTCATAAGCTTACAATATGCAATAGTTCTATAATGACATACTTTGAAGGTGTAAAGAACTTATGTGTATATAATAATTATTACGAGGTAATGCTTCATAGATCTCCTCAATATTTTGTGAGCATAGCGCCACCTTTATTTCCCACACTCTTGCATTAAACATCATACATTTTAAACCAAAACAACAATATAGTTTAAACCAAAACAACATTTGTGAGCATAACGCCACCTTTATTTCCCACACTCTTGCACTAAACAACATATATTTTAAACTAAAACACTTTAAACCAAAACAACAATATAGTTTAAACAAAAACAACATACATTTAAATCAAAACAACAAACAGTTTAAACCAAAAAAACATACAGTTTAAACCAAAACAACATACATGGGAAGGAAAAACAACATACATTTAACATTCATAAGGATAGGCATTTACTGTGAACTTATAGTAATGTTGATAGTAGTGTACAATTTGAATCCTTCAGGACTTTTCTGTATGGTATGTTGGAAAATTGAACTAGAAAAAATGGGGTTTATGTAAGAATATCAGGTACAAAATTTTGGTGATCTATGCACTCTCATTTGATTGGTTAAAATAGTTTTGTGTAGATCGATTCATTTGATTGATTTGATGGATGTCTATAAATTTGAATTCGATATTAAATTTGAGAGGTGATTGATTTGGTAGATTGCTTATTTGGTTTTAAGTCTTTGAATTCTGTCATGTTTTCTTAACGACTTGATTGGTGAGCCTTAAACCTTTGATTGTGTCTCATTAAATGGAAGAGTTGATTGATTTGGTTGAATGTTTGTTTGGGCTGGGGTAATAGATTTATGCCCTCTTATTTTGACAACTTGTTTAATGAGCCTTGCACCTTCGCGTGTGTTGATTTTGCAGGTATTCTATTGAAGGGACTAGTAGTTGGTCATATTTGAGTTGATGGAGTGCACTTCGGGAGGAATTATGGAGTGGATGGACTTGTTGGATGTGACACTTGGGCATTTGTTGTTTTTATTTGGGACTCCAACTTTGGAAAATATGAAACTATTCTGGGATGCAGCTTGATATTTGATGGGACACTTTTTAATGTTAAATGTTTAAAAATGTTTTTTGTAAACCAAAAAAGTACTTTGTAGTGGTTGAACACTGCTTGTCCTCTTGGAAGAAAGTACCATGTGTTTTTTAATATAAACTTTATATATTAACATTCTGTCGTATGTTGGATTCACCTGTTTATGTGTACAAATCATGTCACTTGCATTTATGTTTTGCAAATCTTTGTAAATCATTTGTGTATGCCACCTGATATGATTAATAAAATACTTATGAATAAACAAATATGATGTGTTCATTGATTGGTGCCTATTTGTGCTCTTTTTAGAAATATTTTTAATATTAATTAGACCAATAAAAAATAACTGCTGGCCCCACTTTGATCAACTCCTATACCAAATATAAAAGCCCGACCTACTATAGGGCCCTCTCCCCTATATGTTAGTTAAAAAAAAACAAACTAAAAAACTAGGGCTTGACACGGTGAGGAAGCCTCCAAGTAGCCTTTGGAGCACACGTGACATGACTTGTCTTCCCATTGCTTTTGAGGAACCTTTTAACATGCTTTCCTTGGAGTTGCATTGAATATCCTATTTTTCACTCTTACCAATCGTTCTTAAAGGGGAGGCTCTTCATTAGTCTCTTACCCCTTCTCTCCAAATTGGTGTCTTCTGTTAGGCCTTCCCAACTTATTGATGAAATTCTGAAGACAAAAAAGAAGATAAGCCACACTTTGATCTTAGCTGGTATAAACCATGCCTTTTGTTGATGTCATTTTAGTTTTCCATATTTTCTTACTAAACAATACCATTCATATATTTATTTGTAGCCGAAAGAGAATCTCAACGAGAAATTGGCTGAGCTCCCTTCTGCATGAGAGGCTTCCAATATTGCAGATGAGGAGTTAACAAATGTGAAATTAATTGCCAATGAGGTAGGTGTCTTCTAAATATTTCCCTCTATTGATTTCATCTTGAGTTTTCCATATTTTGTTACTAAACAACATATTTATATTTGCCGTGGAAAAATAATCCCAGTTGTGAGATGTTGGCTGAGCTCCCCTCTGCATTAGAGGCTGCCAATTTTGAAAATCAGGTGTCAACAATTGTGAATCTAATTGCCAATGAGGTACATAGAGCATCTTCTAAAACCCTTACTATTTTCAATAATTTTCATCTTTGCCCTTTGTTGATTTCATCTTGAGTTTTCCATATCTTGATTCTTTAAGCAGTCTTTTGTCAAATTTTCACTCCAAAATTTTAGGGTATGTTTTCAGTCATTAGATTATTTTAGTTGAAAGAGTCCAGGGAATGTCCTTGGCGAATATTGATCGTACAGATATCTATGTGTGCCCCTGAGTCAAATGTTTGATCCCAATTTGAAAATAAAATAGGTATAGGGCCAATTTTGTTCCTTTTTGTGTCTTTTGGAAGAGAAAGTGTTACTGCAAAGGGATTTGAGGGACACCCATTTTGATATGAATTTTGTTTAGGTGTTTTAAACTTTAAAGTCTGATGTGATTAATTTAGTTATCCATCCATAGAAGCAAAAATTGCATAAAAGTCACGATGTATTGAAAAAATCATGAATTGTCAAGTTTCCCAATTTTTACCCCCAAAACACTACGATTTTTTGAATAAATTAGTGTCATATTTGTTTTACTGCTTTTGTTTGGTCAATCTAGGGTTTTAAACAGTCTTAGAAGGGTTCAAAATCTGCAATTTTTTAAAAATAAAATCGGTGATCACGGTTTCGATATTTTTGGTTTCCGAGTAGTTTAGGCATTTTTGGTTTCCCTGATCGGTGAGTTTTCTGTGTTTTTCATTTCCCCCACCGGGCTTCAATGCAGTGTGGATAGTTTAATTAAGGTTTGTTAGAATTAAATATAATGTTCCATTTAATATTTATAAATTATTACTTAGCCAATAAGCTTTTATAGTGCTTGAAAAATTGTCTCACGCCGAAAAAAAATTCACGCCCGATAAAAATTTTCTGAACTCGTTAATTGTTCCTATTGGCGTATTCCTTAACCTTTGTACAAATGCTAGTAATATTAACATTTTTAATAGTTATAAACATTGTTATTAATATTAACATTTTTTATAGTTTGTAAATTATTATTATTATTATTAATATTGTTAATTTAATAGTTAATAATGTATTATTAAGTTTTATTATAAATTTAATTTTTTAAAAGATTTTATAATAGATTTTATGTTTATTAAATTTTATAATTAATTGAAAAGTATTAATATTTAATTTGAATTAGTTTTTATTAGATTTTAATATGATTTAGAGATCAATTTGATTTTTTAAAATAAATTTTATGTTTATTCAATTTTATAATTAGTTTATAATTATTATTATTTAATTTAATTAATATTCAAGTTTTAATTAGATTTTAATATGAGTTAATGATGATTTTATTTTTTAAAAGATTTTATAATAAATTTTATGTTTATTAAGTTTTATAATTATTAAAATTATTAATATTTAATTTTTATTAGATTTTAAGAGTTATTGATAAATTTACTTTTGAAAAGATTTTATAATAAATTTTACATTTATTAAATTTATAATTAATATAATAATATCATATATTAATAATATAAAATTTTATTATATTTATCTTATTAATATATTCTAATATAATATTATTAATATATTCTAATATAATATTATTAATACTTAATATTTATAATATTATAATATAATATTTACATCATTAATATGTTATATATGATAATATAATATTTATATTATTAATATATTCTTATATAATATTATTAATATATAACATATAATATATAATATATTATTAATATTTAATATTTATAATATTATAATATAATATTAATAATATATATAATATATATAATATTTATATATAATATATTATAATAATATAATATTATATATTATATTATTAATATTTATTATAATATTTATATATTATATTATATTTTCTATATTATTAATATTTATATATTATATTATTATATTTCTATATTATATTTTTTATATTATATTAATATATTTTTCTATGTTTTTCTGAGATATGATTTTTTCACAATTTTTTGAAAAAATTTTATACTTTTGGTTGGCTGAGCTCCCCTTTGCATTAGAGGCTACCAATTTTGAAAATTAGGTGTCAACAATTGTGAATCTAATTGCCAATGAGGTACATAGAGCGTCTTCTAAAACCCTTACTATTTTCAATAATTTTCGTCTCTGCCCTTTCTCAATTTCATCTTGAGTTTTCCATATCTTGATTCTTTAAGCAGTCTTTTCTATATTGCCATTGCTTTTAATAGATGGTTTTAGTTTTTGTATCAAATTTTCACCCCAAAATTCTTGGGTATGTTTTTAGTCATTAGATTGTTTTAGTTGAAAGAGTCCACGTAATGTCCTTGGCGTATAGATATCTATGTGTGCCCCTGAGTTAAATGCTTGATCCCAATTTGAAAATAAAACAGGTATAGGGCCAATTTTGTTTCTTTTGTGTCTTTTGGAAGAGAAAGTGTTACCACAAAGAGATTTGAGGGACACCCATTTTGATTTGAATTCTGTTTAGGTGTTTTAAACTTTAAAGTCTGATGTGATTAATTTAGTTATCCATCCCATAGAAGCAAAAATCACATAAAAATCATGATTTATTGAAAAAATCATGAATCATCAAGTTTCCCAATTTTTACTCCGAAAACACTACGATTTTTTGAATAAATCAGTGTCAAATTTATTTTACTGCTTTTTTTGGTCAATCTTAGGGTTTTAAATAGTCTTAGAAGGGTTTAGAAACTGCAATTTATTTTAAATAAAATTGGTGATCACGGTTTCAACATTTTTGGTTTCCGAGCAGTTTAGGCATTTTTGGTTTCCCTGATCAGTGAGTTTTCTGTGTTTTTCATTTCCCCCATTGGGCTTCAATGCAGTGTGGATAGTTTAATTAAGGTTTGTTAGAATTAAATATAATGTTCCATTTAATATTTATAAATTATTACTTAGCTGATAGGCTTTTATAGTGCTCGAAAAATTGTCTCACGCCGAAAAAAATTCACGCTTGATAATTTTTTTCTAACTCGTCAATTGTTCCTATCGGCGTATTCCTTGAACCTTCATACAAGTGCTAGTAATGTTAACATTTTTAATAGTTATAAACATTGTTATTAATATTAAGAAATTTTATAGTTTGTAAATTATTATTATTATTAATATTGTTAATTTAATAGTTAATAATGTATTATTAAGTTTTATTATAAATTTAATTTTTTGAAAGATTTTATAATAAATTTAATGTTTATTAAATTTTATAATTAATTGAAAAGTATTAATATTTAATTTTATTAGTTTTTATTAGATTTTAATATGAGTTAGAGATCAATTTAATTTTTTAAAAAGATTTTATAATAACTTTTATGTTTATTCAATTTTATAATTAGTTTAAAATTATTATTATTTAATTTAATTAGTATTCAAGTTTTAATTAGATTTTAATATGAGTTAATGATGATTTTATTTTTTTAAAGATTTTATAATAAATTTTATGTTTATTAAGTTTTATAATTATTATAATTATTAATATTTAATTTAATTAGTGTTTAAGTTTTATTAGATTTTAAGAGTTATTGATAAATTTAATTTTTTAAAGATTTTATAATAAATTTTACATTTATGAAATTTATAATTAATATAATAATATAATATATTAATAATATAAAATCTTATTATATTTATATTATTAGTATATTCTAATATAATATTATTAATACTTAATATTTATAATATTATAATATAATATTTACATCATTAATCTATTATATATGATAATATAATATTTATATTATTAATATATTCTTATATAATATTATTAATATATAACATATAATATATAATATAATATTAATAATATATATATTTATTAATAATATATTCTTATATAATATTATTAATATTTATTATAATATTTATATATAATATATTATAATAATATAATATTAGATATTATATTATTAATATTTATTATAATATTTATATGTTATATTATTATATTTCTATATTATATTTTTTTTATTATATTATTATATTTTTCTATGTTTTTCTGAGATTCGATTTTTTTATGATTTTTTTCTAATTTTTTCACGATTTTTTGAAAAAATCTTATACTTTTGGTTTGTTGATTTTATCTCTAGGCACCCCTCAGCAATAAAAAGATTAGATGAATTAAGAAACAACCCATTGCACAACTAGCAAGATAAAATCTATGAGTTACAAGAAGGATCCACAAATGCATATGTGATCTATACGCACAAATTTGACCCACCATAGAGTGCATATAGCATTCTAGATTCGAAGAGAAGTACAAATAGGGAGGACCATTTTTCAATTCCAAATTTAGTGGATTTTAGTGTCTACAATAGATTCATGCATTATCTTTGACCTTAGAGCTAAGCCATGTATCCTATTGCTATTTACTTTCCTAGGACAGACATTTAATTTGTTAATTATCACACCCATCGCTTTGATTTATTTAATCTACATTGATTAATTCTTATGCATATGCATCTTATTGGATTAGGCTAGTTTAAACCTAGGGAAAGTTTATTTTCCTTTACATTTTGGTGAACCCATTTGCTCTTACATGACCAAGTTTTCCCTAGGGTTTCTCATCAATATCAAGGTTTTTAGATCACATTTTTATCAATTTTACATATTAAATTTCGAGATCTGATCATCCTTTCATCTTTTTGCTTTATTGATATGTCTTCATTCTAGGGTAACTTCGTGTGCATATTTACATATCTTATCTTTCACCCAACCTTGTGTTGTCTTTAGTGTTTACATTTTACACTTCTTTTCAAATTTGCTAAAATTCTATTTTTTGTACTTTTAGATATGAGATTGATTACGTTTTGCCATATTATTGTTTATTCTATGAGCTACTTGTGATCTTGATATCGACTGCTTGTTTCAACAATAGTGATATCTTTAATGGTGGTCATGTCGATACTGACTTGGGTGTTATCCTTTTATCCCAACCTATGACCAACATTTCCTCTAATGTGGCAAATCCATCCATAGCTATGTCCTTACCTCCTACACCATAAGACCAATTTGTCTCCCCAACTATTTCACATACTCCTAGTACCCCTCTTGTCTCTTGCACCATTTTGGATGCATTAGTACAAGGATTGCAAAATCAAAAGAAAAAATCAAGGATAACAATAAGGATGCATATTACATACAACCCTAAACATTGCATGTCTTTATCTTTTGAGGTTGTTATATATGGGCCGAGGAGTCACATATCCCAGAAGTAATGGATCTATTATCCATGGGATTTGTGGCCCCTCAATACGAATTGTATAATGCAAAAGGAGACCCAAGTGTTTGCATCCAATCTTTTAAAACTACATTATTGAATTTGCCGATGGTGACAAGATTTTAGCTAAATTGTTTCCACCAACCCTAAAAGATTATATGCTATTCAATGGTTTTGTTTATTACCACCAAGTTCCATTGAATGCTTTGGTCTTTCTATATCATTCTTATAGAATTTTTATGTAAACACGGGATCAAAGATTATTGTGAATGTACTAGATGCACCTAAAGAAGCAACACACCCTACATTGATTATGTCCTTCAATTTCAATCTTTGTGTAGCAAAATCAAATACCAATTTAATGATAATAAGTTACTATTCATGTTTCTTGAGGGATTACTTTTGGTAATAAAGGCTAATGTGCACCTACATAGTTTTCCATCTTATGTAGATGTGCACACATTTGAAGAATCTCGAGGTTAAACTTTTAACATCTAACACATTAAATATGGCTCATCATCTCAATAATTTGTCATGCCCACATTTTCCATGTGGTCATGACACGAGAAACCACATGTCATGCCCACATTAGCCATGCGGTCAAGACGTGAAGAACCAAATTTTTTCTCATGTCCCTAAAACCCCGTCACACAAAGGCGGGGAAGGAAAACAAGGTGCGGGATAAGACATCCATGACACCTTGTCAGGTGAACGCAAACCAAAGGGCACTAACATAAAGCGCCAAAACTTACATCAATACATAAAGAACTACAATAAAGAAATCCATTTAGATGTAGTTAAGTTAAACCATTATTAAGAAGGTGAGGTGCAATTTTGATCATTCTAACATACAAGAACATTATGAGAATTTCAAGAGAAAAAGATTAGATTCTATCACTAAAACCTAGCATAGCATCATTACTGAAAGTACAAGGACTTCAACATACAAATAAAACAATAATGCATAATTAAGGTCGTACACAAGAAGTATTTTCCATAAAAAGAAGAGTCTATATATAAATCTAATGGTAATGTAGTACAATTACATCTCGAAAGCTATCTTCTCACATGGAAGAATCATACCCCGATTATAAAATTACAATAGATAATTGTACAATAATATCAAATAACCTACAAGGTGCTCCATCTACGACTAGAACAACAAGAATACACCATATTTACACTGAACAAAGATCCCGCCAAGTCTTCAAGAGATCATCTGAACAAAGACCAATGGGGGATGTTACCCACCTCCCTACCATATTGCCATCGTCGAGCACAATGGATGTCCATTTCCACTCTAGGCAACCCCCGAGCTACGAAGAGAGATCACAGAACCACTTCCAACATGGTCAAGCTCACACATAGAGGGTCTCAAACAGATCACTAGGTTTAACCACATGAAGTATAACACAAATCACATGCACACGCAACACATCCCCAATGGGAAAAATCAACAGGACTAAAGGCACTCAAAGGACATCATACACAAGAAGCACGGATCTAAAGAAATTTTTACCATAAGGACACTCATAGCCCAAAACAAGAAGGGGAAAGAAAAGGAAGGTAATGCAAGGAGAAATGATACTTTAATTTCATACATAACCATTTTTTATTCATTAACACTCTCCACTCCATACCGATGCACTCAAGAAAAAGGGTGAAGAAACCCAAGTCAAAATTCATGTCACAATATACGAGTACTAGGGTTTGACATAGCAAGGGGGAAAAGATAAATTTCATGCAAATAACAATTTTCCAACATCTAACAAAACCTTATCTACACAACTATATCAGGAAGGTCTCATGTTTGTCCTTTACCAAAAAAATACATCCCTTTTGTTTTCACGCAAAATCATTCATATGCAATGAGCTCACATAAAAGAAGATACTTTATAGAACCAAAACATATTTTCCACTATAGTATTAACTCAGTTATGAACAATTATTGTTGACGCAAATCAACATATTGTCCCACATGTTCTGAGCCTATAAAGAAATATCCTAACAATTTTGTTAATATGCAATAGAATTAAAATGTACTATTGTCGTAACAACCATATAAAATAAGAGAAACACTCACATAAGGCATAAACATCATGGTTTGCTAAGGTTGAAACTTAAGAGCTATTTTTATTATTGTAATATTGAACCATCTAGGAACCCAATGCTCCCCAAATTGACCCAACTTCTTCATAGTTTACACATGCATAAAAAGGATTTTTCTAGAGGACGCATTGAATAAAAAAAGAACACTTAAAAGTTAATCGATTAAAGTTTCCAATTCTGCATCAGTTTCTCCCACAATTTGAACACAATTATAATATATCTATATAGGCTATTAAACTGTGCCCATATCTCTATAATCTATTTAGCATTTTAACTTATATAATTAAATCCCTAAATATGTTTGATTATGGGGCTCACTAAAAAAGAGTCCCACTTTAAGTTCAATCTAAAAAAAAAAGTGTATTAAATATTTGTTTCATGCTAATAAATAGAGGTTATAATAAAGTAAAGAGCTGAAATGCATCACTAAAGATTTGAAGGGATTCCCAACATCTAGTTTTTTTTTCTTTGGCCTGAGTGACTGGGAGATGATGTCTACCAGGGGAAAGTCGAACCCTATGTGGCTGCCTCTCCTAGACCTATTCTAGACAAAAGAACATTAAACTATATAAAAAAATCTGAAAGTCTACTAAACAAAACATTAAATTTCCTATCCTACATGGTAGGGAAGAATGTTTTGAAATGAAAGCCTCTGTACACGTGAAACTAGGTAGCAGCTTCATGGTACACCAGAGAGGGGATCTTTCTCCCTCAAGGCAAGATCAACGACTATTTTTCTGCCTCCAAAGGTAAATTGCAATTACATAGAACAATGTTGAAGGCATAAATAAAAATCAAAGGAAAATACCTTCCATATACATGGGCACTGACACCAACAACCCTTTTTCTCTCCTTACATTGTCTATGACCCTGATAGCCCTCCCAAATCCTCACCCCTCCTATGCAAAAACCATAAGAAAACTGACGGAGTTGTGGTAGCGAGAGCCCTCTCCCCCTTTTTTCTGTATTCTTCCTTTCTTTCCCTTTTTCAAACTAGCCGCTTAGATTGTTTTTTTAGAACAAACCCTAAACGTCTTTTTGCAAGCATCCCAATCTCTCTTCCCTAATCCATTTTTTTTCTCTTTCCTAACTCCAAACCAAGTTATTAAAAATAAAGAAAAAGCCCCCCTTGCTGCAAGATACCATTGACATCTTAAAAGACCACATTTTATTAAAAAAAAGATTCTAACCAACTGTCCAAATTATATAGTATTGGATAGCAAATATATCTATATATGGATTTTATATAATTTACTTATGCTAAGGCATGTTATAGTATTTTAAAGGCACTATTGAGTAGATAATTGTCATAAAAGAAATTGCTTGACAGGCAAGATAGACTGTCAAATTTAGGCCCTGGCCGAAATACATGAACAAGGGAGATTTTAGAAACAAACTGCCCAAGTGAAAATAGGATTATGATCCTATATATATATATATATAAAAGCATATTTGGTTTCCATATAAATTGCACATACGAAGATAAGTCAATGTATTTTAAAGGTACCATAGAATAGATAATTGCCATAAAAGAGAAATTGCTTGGCAAGAAGGGTCGACTAACAAAGTTAAGCCTGGCATGCTAACGTAAGAGTATCTCCAAGTTAAATGGAGAACATGCATTTAGAAACAAAAATTAACTCAACATTAGATTAAACTAATCTAACCATAACACAAATCCAAACTATCTTATAACTTATAAGGAATTTCAACAAGTCATAACATCATCACTAAAATGCAAGGGACATCACACAATGATTGTAACGCTAATTTGACCTCACACGTAAAGCATGAAGGATATAGGAAAACACTCCTTAACAAGCATAGAAGAAAACCAAGAAGAGAAAGTGACTTTAAATCAACTACACTCATACAAGGAACACATCACGTTACGGGTTATGCACACGACAAGGGTCCACAACATAATGATTTAATTATCGAAACCGAGTGAATTGGGTTGAGAGATTGACCTACCACAAGAATGCAAGTTTCAAAAGCCAAATGATTTATCAAAGGTCAAAGACATAAGGAAAATGTGAATTGTTAGAATTTGTAAATGGATGATAATCCAAAAACTATTGCACAAAAGTTGAAACTATGAAAATGCAAATGCAAATGATTGAAGATCAAAATAACATTATAGAGAGTTAGAATCCAACAAGAGAAATACAAACACTTCGAAAGGCAAAATAGCATCAAGAGAGCTCAAAAGCATAAATTTACATGAATAAATACCAACTAAGAGAGTGAGTATATAAACTAAGTTAGAGCCTGGAGTAGGTGACAAATACAACCAATAAGGAGAGAACACTAAAAGTATCCAAAAATAGAAAAGTGTAACTTCCATGGAAAATTCTCGTAACTCACTCCTCACACTGATACCCACTTTATTAACCTAAGAAAGCTTAATTAAAAAGTTTAGGAGAAATCTATACTAAAAAAATAAAAACCTACACTAACACCTCCCCTCTAAGCATAGCATAGCTTAGGTGGGTGAAAAGATGGGTCCCAATAAATGAAGCCTAATGAGTTACCTATCTACCTACAACTTCCACTCAAGAGAAGTCACCTCAATTAATAAGAGAATAACCTCAAGAGAGAAAAGAATTCGCTCAAAGTAGAGAGAGAACAAAGGACTAAGAGGCCCACTAGAAGATGAAACCTCCAACACCCCTAATAAAGCTTATAGCTAAAGAAGCTTTCCACGATGGATTTGGTGAAAGTATCAACAACTTTCTCAAAAGTCAAGCAACAACATAGATCAATGACATGACCATGAATAAGCTCCTAAATGTAGTACATGTGAACGTCTATGTGCTTGGTTCGTTGATAATGGATCAAGTTCCATGAAATTTCTAAATAAAACTCTACTTGTTAGAAAATATGATTGATGGCCATCTAAACTAGATACCAAAGTTAATGAGAATATGCTAAAGCCAAATAGACTCAATGGCAACATTCAGAGCCCCTTGATACTCGACCTCAATGGAAGATATAACAATAGTAGATTGTTTCTAACTCGACCAATAAATAGAATCTAAACCAAGAAAGAAGTTGTAACCTAAATTGGACTTGTAATATTGAGAATCACGTGCCCAATATAAATATGTGTAGCCCACCAAGTCAATACCAATGCCCACTTGATGAGGAGGACATAGTGGAAGCGAACACTTATCAACTTTTGAACCTTCAAACCACACTCATTGGCAAGACTTGGATCATTGGCGAACTCAAAAACTATTCCACCGACACACTGATCTCTCCAATGACACCTTTGAACCACATCCGTTGGTGTGACTTCCTTCGTTGGCGAACTCCTTGTTTATCCTCCCGATATGCTGATATACATTGTCTTCTGTGTGACCCTAGTCATCGGTGAACACTTACAAGTTTAGGCCAATGCGCCGATGGACCATCCATTCTTCAGTGTGACTTCCTTTCATGTGTCTCCAATACGCCAATGCGTCTGACTTCATGTTTGGTGAGACTTAACTCTATCGGCGAACTCTAATTTCGTTGGGCCGATACACCGATGAATCTCCTGTTAGAATTACTTATCTCTTGTCACTCCAATATGAATATTTAGACGGTGATTTGAACCTCTCTTTGGCCAGACTAACCTTATCACCCCAAGAGAGAAATATTTTGCCGATGACCTTGGTCACACCGATAATGACTTCAGTAATTCTGTAACTCGATGATTCGTCTACTCTTCAACCAAACTCTAGCACATGGAGATGCTAGGTGATCTATTATGTGAAATCACCCTGTTTGGATCCTCTGCACTGTCAGACACAAAAACAAAACAAGGAACAAAACAAATACTTGTACAACAAAGCCATTCCACTGATTTCAATAGAAATCGTACCAGTGGAATGCTTCACATCGACATGCTGCAACAATGGAATGCACAGAAAGAACTACACCTTGAACAAAAATATACAGTTACATAATAGACAGTTATAGAGAACATAAACTCAAATTGATGGAATAGAATAGTTTTATTTCTTCTCAGAACAATACCCAATCCCCTTCATGCACACACACTTGTTTAATTCTCCTCTTCGATGGTTATTATCAACTCATCCTGCCAATAGTTGGAAAACCAACCGATGCAAATAGTTGGAAGACCAACCAATCCAAACTACTTCAAACCATCTTACTACCCTATTTTTGACACTATGTGATTACAATTTGACAAAAAATGTGTTCTAGGTCTTGAAGAACCTAGAGACAAGCCGAAATGAAAATGCATTCATCAAATATACCTTATTACAAAAGAAAACATGATTTTCTAGGTGCTCCTGCACCATACTCCCTAGAAGAAAAATGTCTCAAGTCCTCTTAGAGACCAATTCTTGTACATATCCACCTTGCTTTAGAATGTCTTCCTCCAGCATCCATGTAGCTTCTAAATCTAGAAGCCCTTGCCACTTAACCAGATGTTTAAAATATGTTTTGTGCCTTGTCTTCCTAGCTTCTCTACTTTCCAAAATGTACTCCATTTTTGGCGGCTCCCTAGAAGGTAAGTGCTTCAGCCAGTCTTCATTTTTCTGGACAGAGTCTTCTGTATTCTCCCCTGTATGAGGACTTCTATACAATGTCAAATCAACAATGTTGAATATGGGTGAAATGGCAATATCATCAGGAAGCTCAATATTGTAAGCATTTGGACCATACTTCTGCAGAATCTGAGAGGGTCCAATCTTCCTCATCATCAGTTTGTTGTGGCCTCCTTTTAGCAACCTATTTTTGTTCAGATGAACCATGACCAAGTGGCCTACCTGATACTGCACATTCCTCCTCCTTTGATCCATTCTAGCCTTTGTCTTCTGACTATTCTGGTGTAAAGTATCTCTGACCTATTGGTGTATTTCTTTCATGGCTTTTGCAAATGCATTAGCATGTCTGCTCCATTTGTCCAACCCCTGGACGTCTCTCAATTCAAAAATACCCTTGGGGTGACTGCCATATACAATTTCAAAAGGACTCAGACATGTGCTCCTGTTTGTTAAATCATTATAAGCATATTCTACTTGTGGGAGTATTACATCCCAACTATTTCCATGTTCTCCTTTCAAACATCTCAGCAGATTGCCTAATGATCTATTCACAACCTCAGTTTGGCCATCAGTTTGAGGATGATAGGCTGAACTGAAAGAAAATTTTGTTCCCAATCTTTTCCACAAAGTCCTCCAAAAATGTCCTACAAATTTGCTATCCCTATCAGACATAATGCTCAAGGGTAGCCCATGAATCCTAACAATTTCTTTAAAGAACAAACCTGCAATGTAGCTTGCATCATTAGTGGTCTTGCAAGGAATGAAATGAGCCATCTTGCTGAATTGGTCTACCACTTCAAACACACTATCACAACCTGCCCTTGTTTTGGGTAACCCCATCACACAATCCATACTTAGACATTCCCAAGGCCTATTGGGTATTGGCAAAGGTTGATACAATCCTGCATTGGTCGAGACTCCTTTCACCCTTTGGCATACTATTCAAATTTCAACAAACTCTCTGATGTCAGACTACATTCTTGGCCAGAAATAAAATCTCCTTACCAAATCTAAAGTCTTATTCAACCCAGAATGTCCACCTAAACCACCACTATGTTTTTCCTTCACAATATTTGTCCTCATTGAGCACTTAGGGATACACAACTAACATCCTTTGAATAATAGTCCATTTTGTAATGTAAAATCTAAAAACTCACTATGAAAAGTATTAGCAAATTCATTGCATACCTTGTAGATTTCTCTAAAATCCTGATCTTCTTCATACAATTCTTTGAGTGACTCAACACCCATGCTTTGCAACTGCACTTCTTGGACTGTCAACACCCTCATGCTGAGAGCATCTGCCACCTTGTTTATGACTCCTTTCTTATGCTTAATGGTGAAAGTGTATGCTTGTAGACTTTCCACCCATTTCATATCTCTGTGGCTGAGTTTGTCCTGCCCACTCAGAAAACTGAGAGCATGGTTATCTGTATACACAATAAATTCCTTGGGAAGCAGGTAATGTCTCCACTTTTTCATAGCTTGTACCATAGCATACAACTCTAAGTCATAAGAGGAGTATTTCCTCTTGGCTTCATTTAACTTTTCAATGAAGAAGGTCACAAGTCTCCCTTCTTGGCTCAACACTGCTCCAATGGCCAGCCCACTTGCATCACATTCAATTGTGAAAACATTATTGAAATTAGGTAACACTAAGACAGGGAATTAGCAACTTTCTATTTTAGACTCTTAAAGCTCCTATCTGCTTCTCTCGTCCACACAAACTTCTCCTTGCAATCACCCTTGATGGTTTCTAACATAGGTACACAAATGTCACTATAGTTCTTGATGAATTTCCTATAGAATGTGGCCAAACCATGGAAACTCCTTACCTCTCCTGCTATCCTAGGTGTGGGCCAATTCAGAATAGCCTCCACCTTTGAAGGATCCATCTTTAGATCACCTTTGGAAATGACAAAACCCAAGTAGATCAACTCTTGTTTCATGAAATCACATTTGTCCAAGTTTATCAACAGCTTCTGATCTTTCAGCCTCTTCAAGACTATCCCCAAATGTTTCAAGTGTTCTTCCTTGCTCTTGCTGAACAGCAAGATATCATCAAGGTAGACTACCACAAACTTCCCTATGAACTCTTGCAACACCTCATTCATTAGTCTCATAAAGGTGCTAGGGACATTTGAAAGACCAAAAGGCATCAAAAGCCACTCATACAATGCTTCATTGGTTTTAAATGCCGTCTTCCACTCATCCCCTTCCCTTATCCTTATCTGATGGTACCCACTCTTCAAGTCTATCTTAGAGAAATAGGTAGCACCCTCCAAATAGTCCATTAGGTCTTCAATTCTAGGAATAGGAAACCTGTATCTGATGGTTATCCTATTTATTGCCTTGGAATCAATACACAGTCTCCATTTCCCATCTTTCTTTGGTGCCAAAACAATGGGGACTGCACATGGACTCAAACTCTTTCTTATTAACCCCTTGTCTAAAAGTTCTTGAACCTACCTGGCTATCTCCTCGTTCTACTGAGGGGTCATCTTATAAGCTGCCTTATTGGGAAGTACAGCTCCTGGAATGAGATCAATCTGATGGTTGATATCTCTAATAGGTGGTAGTGGGTCTGGTATGTCTGCTGCAATTACTTCCTTATAACTCTCAAGTAATTCTCTGACCTCCCTAGGCCCTACCTCTCTCATATTTCATCTTTTCTTCTCCTTAGGTTTCACAACCAGAGAAAAACCTACTCCACCAGATTCTTCTAGTGTTTCAAGGAATTCCCTTTCTCCTACCAGCATTACACTAGACCCTACATGCTGTGGATCCCCTTCTACCAGTGACTGTATCCTATAAGTTAGACCATCCTTTTGGAATGAGTAAGCATTTTTTCCCCACCATGATGATCCTTTCTATCAAACTGCCATGGTCTACCCAGCAAAAGATGGTAATCATCCATTGGAAGGATGTCACACAAAATCTTGTCTCTATACCCCCCAATACTGAATTCTACCCATGCTTGTTCATTAATGACTATATGCTGTCCCTTGTTTAACCAACTGACCTTATATGGACAGCTATGGGGTATCTTATCTAATTTCAATTTATCTACTACTTCCAAAGATATAATATTGTCAGTAGAACTAGAGTCAATAATAACTTTACAAACCTTACCTTGGATCTTGCAGTTGACTCTAAACAAAGCCCTTCTTTATGATGGTTCAGTTTGTACTGGTTCCTTGAGTAATGTCCTCTTGATCATCAGATTTTCTCCCATCTCTGATGCCAAATTCACTTCAGGAGATGTCACACTCCCTGCATCCTCTTGAGTCAATGTGGTTCTTCTCTCATTACCATGAGAAGTTGAGGCCTTCTCTAGACACTTGTAGGCTGGGTGCCCTATCTGATTGCAGTTATAACATCTCATTTTGGAGAACTTGGATCCTCTACTTGATCCATTTGTCCCACCTCTTCCATTAGGCCTTCTTCCTCGGTAGCCTCCTTTGCTACTTGAGTCCCCAACTTGCTCTTCTTGGCTAGACTCACCACCAGGCCTCTGGTTAGGACTTCTTCCTCCAAAACTATCTCTGCCTCTGAAATTTCTGCCACCTCTTCCTCTACCTTGCTATTCACCTTTTCTCTTCAGCTTCTCTTCATCTCTTAATGCTACTTGAAAGCATTTTTCCATAGTTTCAGGAGTCAATAAACTTATCTCATCTTGAATATTGAACCTCAGACCATTTAGATACCTTGCTACCTTGGCTTTTTCATCCTCCATGTACCCACAACAAAGAGTGTATTTGTGAAACTCGTCGGTGTAAGTAGCCACATCCATATCTTTTTGCTTGAGGTTCTGCATTTTCCTATAAATCTGCACCTCGTAGTCAGATGGAAGGAACTTGGACTTGAACTTCTCCAACATTTTGCTCCATGAAGAGATCATACTCTTCCCATTCTTTACCCTTTCTCCTTGGGCATAGTTCCTCCATGTAAGGGCAACACCTTTGAGTTTAGTTTTTGCAAACTTAACTCTCTTACTTTCAGGAACTTCCTTGTACTCAAAGTAGTTGTTCAAATCCTCAATCCATTCCATGACTTCATCAACATTCATCTTTCCACTAAACATGGGGATATCTATCCGAGCCTCTGAAGAGTCCTTGCCAATAGCCTTAATGGCTTCCAGGAATATCTTTTGTTCAGCTGGTATCTCTGCCTCTTCTTGTTCCTCTTCTTCTTCCTCTCCATCAGATTCATCATCTGATTTATTTCCTATCTTCAGTCCCTTCAACTTAGCCTGGAGTGTTTCCTTGACTCCAATCTTGATCATCTCTTCCATCTCTTGGAACTTTTTCAGCACTTCTATTGTCATCCCCTTTGGAGGCATGACGCTAGCCTCTCCTTCACTCTCCTTCACTGACATATACCAGAACAACCACAGAACCTTTTATGGCTCTGATACCAATATGATAAGGAGGACATAGTGGAAGCGAACACTTATCAATTTTTGAACCTTCGAACCACACTCATTGGCAAGACTTGGATCATCAGCGAACTCAAAAACTATTCCACCAACACACCTATCTCTCCAATGACACCTTCGAACCACATCCAGTGGTGTGACTTCCTTCGTCAGTAAACTCCTTGTTTATCCTCCCGATATGCCGATATACGTTGTTTTCGGTGTGACCCTGGTCATCAGCAAACACTTACAAGTTTAGGCTGATGCACCGATGGACCATCCATTCTTTGGTGTGACTTCCTTTCATGTGTCTCTGATATGCTGATGCGTTCGACTTCACATTCAGTGAGACTTAACTCTATCGGTGAACTCTAATTTCGCTGGGCCGATACACCGATGAATCTCCTGTCAGAATTACTTATCTCTTGTCACTCTGATATGAATCTTTAGACGACAATTTGAACCTCTCTTCGGCCAGACTAACCTTATCGCCCCAAGAGAAATATTTTGCTAATGGCCTTGGTCTCACTGATAATGACTTCAGTAATTCTGTAACTCGACAATTCATCTACTCTTCAAATGAACCCTAGCACATGGAGATGCTAGGCGATCTATTGTGTGAAATCACCCTGTTTGGATCCTCTGCATTGTCGAACACAAAAACAAAACAAGGAACAAAACAAATACTTGTACAACGAAGCCATTCCATTGATTTCAACATAAATCATACCAGTGGAATGCTTCACATCGAGATGCTGCAACAATGGAATGCACAGAAAGAACTACACCTTGATCATAAATATACAGTTACACAATATACAGTTATAGAGAACATAAACTCAAATTGATGGAACATAATAGTTTTATTTCTTCTCAGAACAATACACAATCCCCTTCATGCACACACACTTGTTCGATTCTCATCTTTGATGGTTATTATCAACTCATCCTTCCAATAGTTGGAAAACCAACCGATGCAAATAGTTGGAAGACCAACCGATCCAAACTGCTTCAAACCATCTTACTACCCTGTTTTTGGCACTATGTGATTACAATTTGACAAAAAATATGTCCTAGGTCTTGAAGAACCTAGAAACAAGCTGAAATGAAAATGCATTGGTCAAATAGACCTTATTACAAAAGAAAACATGATTTTCTAGGTGCTCCTGCACCATCACTACATAGTGAATCCCAAAACTATGAGTCCTCTGAATGTAATGGAGAATCCACTTGGCTACCTTCCAATGCAAATCTCGGGGTTGTTGCATAAAAGAAAAGATTGTGCCCAAAACATAGGAAATATTGGTCCTCGTGTGAGTCAAATAAATGAGGCTCCTAACAAGCTCTCACTACAAGGTACCATCAACCAAAGGTGAAGAACACTAAGCATCAATTTTGACTCCAAAAAGAAAGTGAGTCAGAGCATGATTGCAATCAGCCATGTAAAACCATGAGAAAAAATCTAGAGCATATTTGAACTGTGTAATGGTGATCCCAAAAACAAACTAAGATATATCAATCTTGAGAAAATAATAAATAAACCCAAGTCCATCATAAAAAATCTATTATGGAGGGAAGTTTTCCCTACCACAATGGATGAAGAAGGACTCCCTATGATTAATAAATCATTCACATAGATAACCAGAAAAGAGAGAATCAACCTGCTATAGAATGTAGACATTCAAATCCAAATGGCGATGAGAAAACCCAAATGTAACAAAAAATCTATCTTCTCATACTAAGCCTAACAAGCCTGTTTCAAGCTAAAGATAGATTACCTAAGTCTACAAACTAAAGAATAATTATGAAGAAAACATAAGGGTTGCTCCATGTATATCTCCTTCTCAAGGTCTCCATAAAAAAACATGCCACGTCTATCTAGTGAACCTCCAAGAGACGTGTTACAACAATATTAAGTATGAATTTAATGGAATTCATCTTTATAACAAGTAAAAAGGTCTCAGAGTAATCAACACCAAGAACTTGGGAAAAGCCCTTTGCAACTAATCATGCCTTATACCTATCCACTTACCCATCTGTTGTGAATTTTGTCTAATAGATCCACTTGCATCAAACAAGTTTCCTTCCCTTGAGAAGGAAAACAAGATCCCAAGCATGGTTCCTAATTAAGGAACTATATTACTCCTCCATGATAGCTTCCCACTTAGAAATTTCAAATGCCTCCTAAAACGACTAGATCAGAAGCAATGGTAATTAAGACATGTGGAAGTCTTTGAAATTGTGAATGTGTCTACCTAGTGTTTGATGAATCCCCAACCCAATTCCTTGTAGCTGGTAGTGTCTATTGAGCCCAAGGTGGACCTGAAGTCAAAAAATTGAGTGTAGGATCATCAACCTCTAAATGACGACTATGAGAGAAAGGAGGTGAATCCTCATCGTCACTCTCAACATTTGAAGTAGAGGAAGAATACTCCTCATCATCAATAATCTACCTAGGTGGGTCAGAATCCTCAGAAGATCTATCATCTATCCCAAGAGACTCTAATGTAAATGTAGAAGGATGAGAAGTGTCGATAGTAGAACTTCGAAAACCCTCCCAAATTAATCATTACTCTCAATGAACAACTCGTGTGTAGTAGGGTGGAGCAACGGATAACCATTAACACCAACTAGATAACCTACAAATATGCAATGCCTCCTCAATGAGTCCATTGCCCTATGTTTCTTTGTGGGAATGTTGATCCATGCAAAAGGACCAAAAAATCTTAAGTGCTTAACAGTTATTTCTCTATTGCTCCAAGTTTCAAAATGAGCGACTCCCTTCAAGGCTTGATGAGGAACTCAGTTCTCAATATAACAAGAATAGTTTATGACCTTTACCCACTACTGAGGTGTAAGAGATCTGAAGTGTATCATGTAATTTTCCATCTCCTTCAAAGACTTGTTCTTTCATTGTGCTACAATATTTTGCTAAGGACTATATGGAACTATGCAATGTAAATTAAACCCCTCTAAAGTATAAAACCACTCAAAACAATGGTTGATATACTCAAAACAATAATTGATATACTCACAAACATTGTCTATGCATAAAACCCTAATGGATTTCTCTATCTGTTTCTTTGCAAAATACTTAAAGTTTTGAAAGTGCTCAAAGACCTTACACTTCTACATGAGAAAATACACCCAAGTATACCTGAAAAAGTCATCAATGAATGTCAAAACATATTTCCCTACTATAGGAAGGATGTGGAATTGGTCCAGCCAAATCACTTCAAACTAGTTCTCTAGTACTTGTGAAGCTCTCCATGCCTTGCTTTTGTCAAACTACTCTTCATAATGCTTACCAAAAATGTAGCCCTGGCAAACACCATTAGAAAAATGAATAAGGTAAACTTGTAATTGTGCTCTATTAGTTGAGCTACTACAAGTAGCAATAGTTAAGATGGCCAAACCACTCATTCCATAACTTACTTCATTAGAATGAGTGAGTAGAAAAGTCAAAGAAAGATCAAAAAATAGTGAAAAAGAGATAAAGTCGAGACTGATGATCAACTCTCCTACAATTGTAGATCTAATATGCATCTCACTAATAACCATTGAACCAAGAGTGAACTCAACCTACTTACCTAAACTTATGTGAGTGATCTAATAAATTAATAGGATATTAGTTAACAATTGGGACACAAAAAGAACATATTGAAATGTACCATCCCCCACATCAACATACCCTCTCCCACACACCTCAACAGGGGTGTCATCACCCATCAAAATGGTTGGCATAGAACAAAGCTCCAAAGATGTGAACTCATCCTGAGATGAAGCCATGTGATGCAAAGTATCTGAATCAAGAACTCAAGTGGATGGTAGAGAAGAAATTAGTAGGAAAGCCTTGCCCTTTCTTTTTCACTTGCTATTAATTTTTGTCTTAATGGACCCCTCGTGTGAACTATGTTTTATGACTTGAGAACACTAATGTTAGTCTTCTCTAGAATATGTGTCAAGTGATCGATCTATTTCTTTGAACACTTTTGTTCATCATGACCAAGCCTTTTCCAATAAGCACACTTGAACTTTTCTTTCTTAGTGTTATAACCTTTTGAAATAGTCTTCAGAGCAACTTTTAAGATAGTGGGTTTCTAATTATTTTTCTCCTTATTATAGTTGTTTTTATTTTTCTTATCCTTATTGCCCAATCCTTTATGTTATTTTATGTGTTATTTTGTCTTGGTTGGCAATCTGAGCATATGACTTAAAACATTTAAGAGTGCCCATTTAGACAAGCTTATCCTATTCTCTAATGAGAGAGACAACAAAGTCATCTAAAGATGGCATAGTGAACTGAGTTCCTAGAGTATTCTTGGTGGCATAAAAAGTAGAAGCAAAGACTGAATAGTTAGAATCCAGTTTAGAGAGAATATTAAGGATCAAATGTTCATCTTCCTTTTTAATTCCACATTATTTTAGTTGCAATCTTAGTGATTTCAATTTAGTGAAGAAGTCATGACTAACATCAAATTTCATTGGGCTCAAACTAATGAGCTCATTCCCCAACTAATGGCCTCTCATAGAATCCTAAGCCCCAAATAGAGTGTCCAATTTGGACCAAAACTCATTGGAAGTATTCAAGGATTCGATATGAAAGACAAGATTGGAAAATACAAACAAACACAATGTACCATAAGCTTCATTATATTTATTAAACCACTTACATTTTTTTTGCAATTAGAGGAGACTCTACCTCTATACCCATTCCTATTATGTACAATCATTTGCTTCATATGAAGATAATTATTTTAGATATCTAATCAAAATAATTGTATGGTGTAAAGACAGTCCAACTAAACTTTGATCCATGATACAAAAAATTAGAGTGCAAAAAATAAAGTGTATGGAAAAGAAACAACACAAGTACATCCCCCTTATTACTAATTATTGAAATAACCCCCAACAAAAGTGAATTGGCACTTCATAATTAGTGCGAATGCAATTGCAACTAGCAAGGAACACAAAGTGGACTTGATTTCAATGCTTTACAAATGCTCAAAATAAACTATAATGTTGAAATTACAATTCTAAAATAAAATTAAATAAAACTAACAACACCACTACAAAGTACTCAAAACATCTTGCACTTTCAAGAAATACTGCACCTAAAAGGGTGCTTGTATGTGCCTAAATGAAGCCTCAGAAGTTTCCAAAATGAGAACTATGCAATGTCACTTGTGTTAATCTATAAATTATGGAAAACACATGCATCAAAATCAAGATATACCTACACAATGACAAAGTGTTAAAAAATAACCAAAATTAAAAATTACATTTAAAAAAGTCATTATATGCTCAAGTTATGGCCTTCTCAGAATCAAGTTAAAAATCCAAATTGCCTACGAAGAGTGGCTAAAGAGGAGGCAAGAAAATGTAGATATCACACTAACATAAGTAGTTGGAAAATTAAAAATGCCCCTAAAATATTCTAGATTCCATCTTAATTTCAAAACCATCACTCATTTGTTGCAAAATCATCACAAAAATTGTCCTTGTATGCCAAAACTACCAGTTTCAAATTTAAAACCACCAAAAATGGGTGGGAAATTGCCTTCTATGTGATTGACTGGTTTTTCAACCTTGGGGGCAGAGCTCATGGTTGGTACCACTTGTGCAAGAGTGAGTAGGGCCCCTCCCAATTTGTGGTGGTGTGGCTTCCCACAATGGTGGAGGGGGTCAATCCACCACTGCCACAGTAACATAGGTGCATTGTTTTAATTTTTTTGAACTATCTAATGGTACGATGCTAGGAGTCTTGTATGACCTTCTTGGTAAAAACATATTGCCTCAACTACTCCTAGTATCGAAACTACGCAAACTTTATATAAAAATAGGAGTTTTTTAGGCTTTCTAGATGCAACAACAGGGCCTGTTTGGGCTCAAAATGCCAAAGAAACAAATAACATGCCTATTCCAACAATCAAACCCATGTTTACACACTAGCTTCCCAAACTTTGATTTTGGTAAAACAAAAGTTGATCTTGACTTTCTCAAGCCTCCCCAGACTGCTATAGAATAGTTGAAGATGCTACCAAGATTACTGAAAAGTTGCGACCAACTAGATTTAAAAAAAAAAAAACACAGATACAAAATCCTAGAGGTTAGAAATTTTTTTTCAAACTTTTCTGATTCTCCAAATCATCCAAAGACACTAGACAATAGCACACTAGGTTTGTAGGAAACCTGTATGTAAATTGATTAGCCCCCTTAAATCTCTCAAATACAAAAAATTAAAAGATCTAACCTTACACCGAATGTTTTGGTACCATGTTAGAATATGTATAATAAATGATGACCCAAAAAACTAGTGCAAGAAATAAAAACCATGAAACTACAAATACAAATGATCAAAAATCAAAATAGCATTATAGAGAGAATTTAATAAGAGAAATGCAAATGCTTCAAAAGGTAAAAAAATATTAGGAGCTCAAATGTATGACAATACGAGATACGAGAGAGTACATATAGACTGAGTGAGAGAGAGGAGATGGCAAATACAATTGATAGGAAGAAAACACCAAAAATATCCAAAAATAAGAAAGTGTAACTCCTATAAAAGTTGTCAACAACTCACTCCACTCACTCTAATACCAACTTTATTAACCTATGAAAACTTAATTAAAATTGTAGGAAAACTTATAGTAGGAAAATAAAAATCTACAATAACATGAATCAAGTTGCTACCACCTCTACCTTTCCTTCATATAGAAGAAATATACCTAGGAAGTTCACTAAGCTCTAAGCATCCATGGATGGTGTTCTTTAAAGCTTGTAGTGTGATAATTTGATTACACTTCCTCCAATTTATTTATTGGATCTCAACAAACAATTTCCTAAGACATATAATGACCTTGACCATTTTACAATTCTCAAAGTTAAGGTTCATTATACTTTATCATGTATGGGCCTATTTTGGTAAACCATCTTATTGTTTCTTGTTTCTTATTTTACTATATATTGAAGGCAAGTGATAATGGATTTATATGGTCTTTTGTAGATACTCTTATGTTGTTTGATTATTGTCAAACTAGAGGGATGAGCAAATTGTATTGATAAACTTATCTCTTCGAGGCTTAATACAAGCTTTGGTCTCTCTGGTGGTGGAGCATTTCCCACAAGGATTTCTCCACATAAATTTGGAGTTACAGTTTGCACTTATTATATTGTATCGTCATTCTTTCATTGTTAAAGTTTATTGGACTTATAACATGCTTTATTGGATTAGATCTCTATTGTGAAAATATTTTCACTATGTCTTTTACTATGTTAATCAATATTTGGTATCAAAACTACAATTTGGTTTAGAAGGGAACATCTCTCTTCCAGTGTTGTGAGTTTTTTGTGGTTGTCGTGTAAACATTATTTTAATGGTTTTGTAAATCCATGTGTGGTCAGAGGAACCATGATGAGCACATCATGATCAAATAGTAAGAAGTTCAATGGCTTTGGATTTGACCTATGGAAACTAAAAATGAAGGTCTTAGAAGAGAGAGATAAATATAACAACAGAGTCCAAGCATCTAGATGTCTTAGATGAAGAGTAGAGAAAGCTAGATAAAAAGGCAAGGGGAACGATACACTCATGCCCTGTAGATTATATCCTTTTGAATGTTTTAGAGGAGGCTTCCCCTTTGATATTGCGGAAGAGAATAAGTGAGATCTATCAAATGAAGAATATGTTTAAAAATCCTGGTAATGGGACTATCTAGAAATCCTGGTAAAAGTAGAGATAAATGGTGGAACTGTGCAAAACAAGGCCATGTAAAGAAGGAATACATGAATAAGAAAAAGTCATTCCAAAGATGCATTGCATGCACAAAGTAAACCCATAGAAAATGGTGGTAAAAAACATGGATAAGGAGAGGTCTAAGTTAATGGGACTATCTAGAAATCCTAGTTAAAGTAGAGTTAAATGGTGGAACTATGCAAATCAAGGCCATTTAAAGAAGGAATATAGGAATAAGAAGTCCTTGAAAGATTCCTCTAATGATAAATCCCTTGATGATGAAAATGATGCTTTGATTATTTATGTTAAGATTGCTAGTGATGACTCGTGTCTTATTGATTTAGGTGCCTCAAATCACACCACCTTTCACAAAGTGTGATTCTCTTCACACAAAACATATGATGGCAACGGGGTGTTCCTTGGTGACAATTTACATAGAGTAATTGGAAAGGGGAATGTAAAACCCCTCATAAATATGTTGCACTTTCCAAGATTAATAAAATTTGCTTTTAGTTTTTAAAATGAATGATGTTGGGAGAGTAAATTACATTTGATAGGAATGGTTGCACATCAAATAGAGGGGATCTAGTGCTAGCTAAAGGATCCTAATGAGAGACTTTGTTTAAGCTTGATGTATTTTCTTATTGTAACTCAACCTATGTAACTAAAAACTTAGACTCATGTATATTGTGGTACCACAAGTGGGGTCAAATTGGTGAGAAAGGGATTAAGAACTGAGTTAATAAAAATATGGTGGATGGTAATCAAACATACATGTAGTTTTTGAACGTGATCTCTTTTGTTTTGTAATGTTGGACTAGATTAATAAAACATTAGCATGTGGGTTTCAAGCCTTCAAAGGAAATGTCATCTATAACTCCAATTTGGATATGCTTGCATGCTCTCCCACAAGATTTTTGGTCCCACCATGTCTTTAAAATGATTGCCAAATCCTTGGGATTAATAATTGATATTTATAGGCCTTTGAATAGAAAAGGAGATTTAATTTATGTGAAAATTTATGTTTGAGCCTCCTAGTTCCTCTTCCAAAAAGTGTTATAGCTGGAAAAGTGGAATAAATTCAATCTTCGAAGTTTGAAATTGTTTAAGAAATGTTATATCCTTATCACCCTTCAAGTGAAAGTTTGTCATTTAGATATCATGGATTTCATGATTATGGACATTTGATTAGGGAATGTCTTAATCTTCAAGATAATTCTCAAGAAAAAAGATCCAAGAAGCCTCTACAGAGGATCAAGAAGGTTTTAGCAAACTTAAAAAGAAGCACACAATAAAAAAAAGAACCCTAGCAAAGAAAAGGTCAAGGTGGTACATAAAAACAAATCCTCACAAGATAGAGTGGATAAAATTAACAAAACTCAATTTTATGAGAGTTTATTAGAGGGCTAATAAGACCTACTAAAAGCTTACAATTTAAAAGGATATCTAGAAAAGCTAGTGGATGAATTAGAAAAAGAAAAGAATATGTCTAAGAGTAAGATCAAGGGCACTTGTACAACCCTCTCTAGTTTCAATATCCATAGTAATGAATGATTTGAGTCTAATTTACATACAAAGATCCAAGATGGAACTAGTCTAAAAGTAGAAGGATCAGATAAACTAATAGTGCATAGAAAGGAAGAAAAAAAAAGGGATTTTCATTATGCTAAAGTAGGGAGACCAAATAAATAGTCAATTTTACAATGCATGCCTTTAACAAACATAATAGATAGAAATCAATCACAATTAGAAAATAGCTTGGTGAGCACCAAGAAAACTAATGTTTCCCAATGAAGATTCATTTATGGAATATTAGGAGAATAAACTCCCCATCAAAGAAAGGTTGCTCCAAAGATTATTAGAGAAATATTTCTTGAATAATTGTATAATACAACAAACTAAAATTAATTATGATCAAGAAATCTAGAAAATGTCTATATTTCAAGGCCACTACAGAATCTTGCACATAGAAGCAAAATGCTCTATTTGTGGTACAACCTTTATCTAAAATAGGCACGAAAAAGCTCTAAACAGTAATCTTTGGTTTTCCTTAATTAATAGTTGTGCTAGGGAAAAACTGGTTTACATGCAGAAATAATAAACTATCAAGTCCTAACTGCAATAGAAAGCAATCTAGCCTAGAAATCTATCAAACAAGCATGCAAAACAACTAAAATATAAGGTAACATTGACTAACTTCTATTGTCCTCCTAAATCTTGCCTTATTTGTTCTCATATTTGTAGATTTTGCACAATCTTGAGAAGCTCATGGTTATAGACAACAAGACTTTGGAGGGTTTGCAACTGATTTTAGATGAAAAATGAGCATAAGAGAGCTTAAGGGAGAAAAATGAGAGTGTAAGAGGTCATAAGGGGGCAAAATGAGGCCAAAAGAGGCGTTTTATAGAAGAGGGATTTTGAATAGAGGGCTAGGATTTAAAGTTGACTTGGGAGCCAAATCAAGGGTGGAGGATGATTAGGGTTTGCTCACCACAAGAGGACAAAAGTGAATTTAAAATTCACAAATATGATGAGGTGGAGGATGATTAAATTAAATAAACTTGGTTAGTTTATTTAATTCATTTGAGGACGGGGACATGTGAAAGAGGATTTTGGAATTTGATTTATTTGTTTGAATAAATCAAGTGAAGGGGACATTAGGGTATGAATGAATAATTAAATAATCAACTGAAATTAATTATTTAATTATAGAAGAAATATGGTCAAGTGGACAAAAGGGATGAAATTGAATTAGTTGAATAATGGAATTTGAAGGGGAAATTTGTCCTGTCATATTTGCGACATGAGGACATTTGTAAGTGTACAATAGTTATGGCCCTCAATATTTATAGAGATAAATAATTAATTGGAATCAAACTAATAAACTTAAAAGAGTTGATGAAGAGGAGAAATGGAATGTTATAGGCAACTTCGATGCCAAACTTGACTCCTTTGAAATAAGGAAGATACCCATGTCTTTCTAATAAGGATGGCCTCTATTCCTTCATTAGAGATTTGGTCCTCTAAAATATCCAACCAAAAAAGGATGGTTCACTTGGTCCAATAGAAGAAAGGGGAAAGATCTTATCCTAGGTAGGCTTGATTAATATTTTACTTCTACCTCCTGGCTTGAAAATAATTTTAATTGAAACTCTAAAGTTTTGATTCAAGGAGGATCTAACCATTGGCCAAACTCCCTAATTATTGATTTAGATAATTTCCCTAGGCAAGCTCCCTTTATATGGGAGAAGATCATGTGACTCACTCGTACTAATTTTAATCAATTAGTCACCTGTTTTTGGAATAATCATAATGACTATTATAAAAAAAACCATGTATGCTTTTAGTAAGAAACTAAAAAACTTAAAGCTCAATCTCAAAGAGTGGAATTGACGAGTTTTTAATAATTTGTTCAAGGAAAGGGATATCCTTGAGGACCTAAGATTAGAAATTCAAACATTGAATCTAGATAATAAAAAATGAAGGCTCTCAAAGAAGAAGAATTGTAATGCCCCTCAAATTTTGGTTTGTTATAGTTGTTAGTTTCATATTTCCCTCTGACAGTTTGGAGACAGTTGCTAGACTTTCATTTCATTTATTCAGTTCTGAGACACTTGGATTAGTAGGTTATGGTTTATGTTTACTTTGACTTTGATGGACTATGTTCGACTAATATAGTTAGACATGTGTTATGAGTTTATGATGACATTATGGTTACTTCAGTTATGATGTGTTGGACATGATTAGTAATGGATTAATATTTGCATGCTTTATTAGATCCGTTGATATCTATTTTCATATGCAGTGGTTATAATCTTGTGCAAGAGTAGGGACGGTATAGTATTACTTATTTCGAGTACTCTACTACGCCGCGATTCTTTGACTCTCTGTGTGTAGACGTATATATACCTTATCATATACAACCAATTATTTGAATGCAGGCTACAGGTACCGAACCTTGACTCCACCTGATAGCAGGTTTGAGCGGGTTCTTGCACCAATGGGTATCAGTGATGGGAGATAACGCGAGGTCTATTCCACTAGGTCGGTCCTTGTCTTCTGGTTGTGGTCTTGAGTTATGTTGGGACACTTGGTCCTTGCCTTGTTATTTTGGTAATCTTGTGTTTTGGGTATAGTCAAGTTGTGTTTTATAATGCTTAATTATGTTCATGTGTGGTTGGAAAATACTTTAATGATTTATTAGTTATTAACAATGCTTCTATTATGTTTATTAGATAATAATTGGTTTAGCTTAAAACTTTGAATAACACCTTAGTAAAATTTTAAAATAGACTAGAATTAAGGATTTGTTTATCCCAGAGTATTTGTGTCATAAGTTGTGGTTTTGGGTTATTAGCATCTAGATAATTAAAGAATAATATTAGTTATGTATTAATGGTTGTTGGTTGTCAGATATGATTTTGGATTTGGGAATCTTTATAAAAAGTAAGAATTTAAAAGTTGTCTGGGTAATGGGATGTTGGGTAACGGATGCATGTCCATGATAATTTATGGGTTGAGCCTGAGAGGGAGTTGGAAAGAGAAAGGTAGAATTTGGAAAAAATAAAATAATGAATTTGGTTGCAAGAATTGGAGAAAATTTGAAGTGGGACTGAAATTTAGGTATGTGGTTTTGTTTCTCTTTGTAAAAATTTGTAATTATGTAGCTTGTAATTTAAAACCTTATGCAACATGTTCTATGTGTGAAATTTACATGCCCTGTAACTTGGAGTTTGAATATCTTTGTAGCTTGTGTCGTCTTGTGCACTGAGTGATCGTATGTTGCTGCCCCAGACCTCGCTTCCACCTTGGAAATCATACCTTGATGTTGCAATGTCTAACCTCTATAGATTCTTTCAAGTTGATATTTTTCTGGTTTAGTTTGAGTCATAATCCTTCTCAAAATCTTGAACCCAATCATCTGTAACCCTTCATAGTGATCTCAATTAAAAGAAATAAATGACCTATTTTTTTAAAAAATCCATTACCAACTTCTTAACCCATTCGTCCTTGGCTGTCCTCTATGCCATAGTACGGCTTTACCCAGCTCTAACCTTTTGAATGGTGACTTATAACAAAGCCCTCATGCATTCACTGATATGCTTTCAAAAGAAAAAAAAAAGAAGAAACCATTTTATACATGTCCTGCAATAATTGTATTTCATGTGATGACACCTCCTTGAGGCTTGACAAACAATTATGCTTTAATCCTTGAGATAATGCCTCATTAAGGTAGTCTATCAAACAGTACTTGTGCCTTGTCTATGCACTCATGTTTTGGCATTTCCTATGATCGATAAGATGCTTCAGTGAGACATTTTTTTTAATCCTTTCCTCTTAGAAAACTTTTAATCCTGAAACTCTGTAAAATTCTGTAGAAACGTTTGAGTTTCACAACTACCAACGGATATTGTTATAATCAATCTTACCATCTTAACCTAGCTAAATAGACGCCTTCTTCTCTCAGAAATCAATTAGCAACTAAACTTTTTAACCCTTTTATAGTTTGAAACTAAATCTCTGCAGAACCGTAATTTTCTTCCTCTTTCCTTAAGCATTTTATTTCTAATATTAAAAGATTGCTAAGAATCTCTTTAAACTCTCCCTTGAGACTACTTAGATTTTCTTTTCTTAAGGAAATCTAACAACTTTTAATGGCATGTATGTAAGAGATCTTCTCTGATAAAGTAAATATATCTTAGCTTGAATCTAAGAATATTAGTCTTAGAGTAGAATTTACTAATTTACTAATTTATTATAGAAGGCTATTAAAATACTATATTACTCTCTCTCTCTCTCTTTTGATTAAAGATGAATTTAATACCATTATTCTTGAATTTGGAAAGACTCAGTATATCTCTCTGCAATGGGTAAATTTCAATTAAATATCCTTGGTATAATCTTAGTGAAGGTTGTATCCCAGCAAATCATTTTAAGTGGGCTAAATAAAAGTTTTATTCAAACCAATCTTCATTTTGTCTAGATAGATTGTTTCATTTAATTATAATAATGGGAATCTAATTCTTTTAAAGAAAAGAAAAGAAAAAGATTTAAACTCTGTTTTAGCCTTTTGGGTAAATCAATAGTTATTTGATATTTGTTAGGAATAATTAAATTAAATATTTTCACATAATAGAACTTTAGTTTATTAGCAATTAGAATTAAATCAAGTCTTATTAGAGTAAGTTGTCATATTATTGGATGATGAGTTTATATATTTATTTGTAGATGTTTTAATAGAATTGTTAATTAGTTAATTTTAGATGGAAAATTCATGCCTAACAAATATATTATGGTTGTTTTTATTAGAATATAGTAGTTGTTGGAAATTGTAAAAAACAGTTAGATAGTATGTTATGCTTATTTTTGGAATTGTAGGGAAATTATTGTTCCGTAAACTTGTATGTTATTTGTAATAAGTTAGAATTTCATAAGTTAATTTCATGTTCTAATTAGGAGTTCATTGAATTTCGTAGGCGTGATTGCCCTTCTTGTCGCATCTTTACGCTTGTATGGGATCTTTGTGTCTATCTTGGGGTGAGTTGTGTTGATGATTTGTTTTCTTGTGAAGTGGGGGTTTTGTGAGATGTCGTGACCAAGTGGTGTCAAAAGCGGAAGTGTTGTTCTTGCCAGATAATGGTTGCCTTATCCTTGGTGTGTACCTAGCTCCAGAGGTGTGGTGTTTTGATTTTGGTTCAGATAGTGGCATGTCGAGGTAATGGGATAATTGAATTTTTGTTTATTGTAATGAATGGAAAATGGTCTCTTGGATATAGTACCGGGTGTTTTTTTTGTATCATGATGGGATGTGATGTATTAAAATTTCTCGCTAATTCATGTCATCTGTTTCTGATGTTGGTTAAGGGAAGCTAGTGTAGGATGGAGAGTGGCTTCCATGGTGGGGCTGGTGCCCGAAGTGGTTGCCAAGATAACCCCATCGAAGTGGTAAATCAAGTGATAACTTAAAATATACCTAGGTGGGTTGGGTAGTCTTTCACATAACAAGATAAGCATGTTGCCTCACCCATGCCTTGAGTGCTCTTGAAGGCTAAGGATGGGATGAGAAGGCCTGTTTGGCAAGGTTGACCTCCTTGTCTACATGATGGGGGCCAGCTTCTAGTGAGAGATAGCCTGGATAACCCATGATTAGGACCTTGCGATGACACTCTCCATGCTGCAGCTTAGCTACTTCCCTCTTATGTTTTCATTGTTACCTCTGGAGTGTTGTTTTGTCTTGTGTAGTCATGTTTTGTTGGTTGGTTGTGTCAAGTCTACTTCATTTGGTTATTTCAGATGTTGTTTCTTTGGCCCAGTGGAATCCTCATTGTTATCTCCTATCTCGGAGGGGTGGACCTTAGGATTCCACATGGTTGGGTGGCAGATCTATCCATTGGTCTTCTTGGAGATTCACTTTGAGTCCTGTGCAGAGGTGTTCCAGTTCCAGTTTGCTTCCACCTTCATAGTTGTTGTATACTTCCATATGTATTCTTTTGTAAACTGACACAATCGGTCTTGTAATCTTGTAATGCGACCTTGTAAACTTGTTATTTGCAAATGTAACAGTTGTTCTTAACTTTTGAAGTAGTATGATGTATATTCTTGTGTGGTATAAACTTTTTATTCACTGATGCAGTTATGTTTCCCTAGAGGTGTTAGAGGTGCACTTTTCTTTTGTTGTGTATTATGTTACCTTTGGTTATTAATGTTGTAATTTCTTGCTTTCAAAAAAAAATTATTTCTGTAATTTTGCACTTTTAGTCTAGCACTCAAGGGTTGCATGACGAGGCATCACAAGAATAGCTCATCTCATCAAATGTTGATGAAATATACTGATGTGAAGAGAATGCATTAGGAATAAAAATCTTAAATAAAATGGTTACATGAGGGAGATAGAAATATTAAGTCCTTTCATCTAACATGCAAATAGGGCCTCGATAATGGAATCACATTTTGAAACTCCAATTGGATGATGGTAGTTTCACCGAAGATCCTCATGCTCTCAAAGCCTCTTTGATTTCCTTTTGGGAGAAACTGGGGATTTTATTGGTAAGTAGGAGCTAGCTACAAGACATATAACTTCCTTGATCAACCAATTTGACAATGATTATCTCATGAGTGGGATAACTCAAAAGGAAGTCCATTCTACTTTCTTTAATATGGTAGTAGATCATGCTCCTAGCCTTGATGATTTCCCAACTCTCTTCTTCCAACATTACTAGGTTCTCCTTAGAGATGAGATTGTGGATGTTGTACAAGAGTCATGGGTATCCAAATCTATTTTAAAAGCCCTTAATGCCACTTTCCTCATACTTATTCTCAAGAAGGGAGCTATTAAGATTGAAGATTCTCCTTTCCAACAAAACTTATCTGAACTGATGGGATCATTTTGCAACTGTTGAATGAGATTCTTTGTAGCAACATCATTCTACCACTCTACTTTGGCTTCTCCAACCCAATCTACTTGTAATATTGAAATGGCGCATAATAATACCTCTTCCTTCTCATCCTTCTTGGATAGTGCATCAACCACTAAATTCTCCTTCCCTTTCTCATAGACAATCCAAAAGTTATAACCTGGCATCTTAGTAACCCATTTTTGTTTCTCTTCAATGACTACCTATTACATAAGAAAATATTTTAAGCATCTTTATTAACTTTGAATTGTCTACCCATCAAATATGTCCTCTACTATTTCATTGCATCAAGAATAGATAACATTTCCTTCTCATAAATGGGTTTGTGTTAACCCTTACCCTTCAATTATTGACTTTCAAAAGCAATGGGCCTACCTTCCTGCATGGGAATTGCTCCTATACCATTCCTAAAGCATCACACTCCAAAATAAAATCCTTGGTGAAATCTTGAGTGGCTAGAATTGGAGTAGTACACATAGCCTACTTCAATCTCTTAAATTTTGTATTAGTTAACTCATTCCATTAAAAAACATCATTTCTTCAACAAAGTTGTGAGGGGTTCTACTATATGAACATAGTTCTTCACAAATCTTCTACAATACCTAGTGAGTCCAAGGAAACCCCTCAATTTCTTAATGGTTATAGGAATATGCCATCCTATCATAGCCTTGATTTTTTTAGGTTCAACCTTTACTCCTTTGTGAGACAATATGTGACCCAAGTACTCCACCTCTCTGAGATCAAAAGCAGTCTTGGAAGGTCTAGCATAAAGTTGGTCTTGTTTGAGAACATATAATGCTTGCTCTACATGGTGAAAATGGCCATCCCATGCCTTGCTATAAATCAATATATCATCAAAGAACACTAATACAACTTTCTCAAAAATGGCCTAAAAATGGTATTCATCAAACTTTGAAATGTAGATGGAGCATTAATAAGACCAAATGGCATCACTAGAAACTCATAATGACCCTCATGAGTCCTAAATGTTGTCTACGAAATATCTTCTTCCTTAATTCAAATTTGGTGATAACCTGATCTAAGATAAAGTTTTGCAAAAAACATAGCCCCATTCAATTCATCCAGTAAATCATCAATAAATGGAATAGGAAATTTATCTTTGGTTGTGTACTTTTTGAGCTCTATATAGTCTAGACTATGTACCAAGTGTCATCTTTCTTATCCACCATCACCATGGGAGAATAGGCACTTTACCTATGCCCGATAATACCTACCCTAGCATCTGCTGAACCACCTTCTCAATCTCACTTTTTTGTATATATGGGTACCTATAAGGCCTAATCTTGAGTGGTTGGCTCCCTAGGACTAACTGAATGGCAAGATCCCAATCCCTTTTAAAAGGTTTTCCTTTAGGCATATCTTCAAATACTACTAAGTGGCATTTTATAATTGCCTACAGATCCAATTTGGTAGGGACATTTGACCCATATATTACTAATGAAAATAATTGGGCAACAAATCCATCATCCCCCTTGTTAAACATCTTTTGCATTTGATAAGAGCTTAACATTTGTGGGTACTTTGCACATAACATTCTTAGTTCAACTATCTTGCCCTTTGAGTGAAATCTCATGAATAGTTATTGGAAATCCATCTCAATTGTCTCCAATGTAATGAGCTACTATATTGACAACACAATATCTGTTGCACCCATGGGAATATCAAACATTAGGCAATCAAGTTAGTATTATTTCAATTTAATGTTATGTCATTTTCCCAAGAAACTGATGGTATCCCCATCCATAATTTAGACCTAAAATTCTAAATCAAGATAAATAAAACAATTTAGATGAGTAGCTAACTTCTTGTTGAAGTTGTGAATGTTTCTTGATTCTATCAATATTGTTACTCTCTTTTTCTTCAAGAAACCCACAAATTTAAGAGTTTGTGGGGCACTAATTCTAGAAAGTGTGATGAGAAATGGTTGGTTCAGTATCTCCCAATTTCTCATCTATCTCATTGTCACCCTCTAATATTACTTCTTCCTCCTCTTCTTTCCCACTTGGCCCTTTGATGTAGAATAATTTATTTTTAGTACACTTATGCCCTCAAACTATATTTAATATCACAATTAAAACACAACCTTTTTGCTCTCTTCTCTTCAATTTTTTGTGGAGTTACTAGATAGTAGGCATAGGAAGTGACTATGCATGAATGTTTCTATCTCTTATGTTTTTACAAAACCTTGCCTTCTGTTAGCCATAACTTTTCCTCTACTTGCCTTGCCATAATCATTTCTTAGTACATAGAATACAAAAAAACATATATATATCATATTTGATGTGGTCTTTTAAGCCCTCTAGGAATAATTCCTTCAAATTTTCATCTACAAATTCTCCACTTTGACAGACAAAGGTTGGAATTGATGAATATAATCCTTGACTGTATGTGTTTGCTTTAACTTGGTAAGTTAGCTAAAGTAGTTATCCATAAGATTGTCACCATAATGTGTAGTGAGTTCCTCTTGAAAAATAAACCATGTAACAACACAACCCTTCTTTTTCTTCTCTTCACATGGCCAATAACCTAAAACACATTGGTCAAGATCAAAGTATAAGGATTCCATCACAACCTTTATTCGACAAGGAACATGATGAAGATCAAAGAATTGCTCCATTTGGAAAATCCAATTGGTCAAGTCTTTGCCATCAAACTTTCACATATACATCTTTAGTGTGAAGTGCCTAGCCATAAAATTATTTGATTGACAATCCATATTGAGATTTGAGCCAAATCCACAAGCATCAGCTCCCTTAAAACCATCATATTTTTCCAAATTCTGATTATTTGAATATGTTCCCTTAGAGTCCATACCACTCATCAAGAAATTAATTTTCCTCGATGATTCATTGAACTCTACCCGAGCATAGTTGTCATCTCCTCCTTTAATGATGAAATATCTTCCTTAAACTTGGTGTTTTCATCCCTCATACCATTAGGACCAATCTTTTCAATTGACGTATCATCCTTGTTTGGAGATTTTCCAGGTGTGAGAAGATTATTTTTGCCTCTTGTGGCAGCCCCTCCATGATGGGAAAAATGTTTTTATAATAAATCCTACAAAAAAACTCCAAAAGATCTAAAACTTTTACTACAACTTACTTACACCTAGAGATCTCATCTTTCAGGAAAAAAAATCTCCAAGAAATTCATTCATTTGCAACTCCCTAAGAGTGAATTTGGTGGAAACACTAATTTTACAATAACTTACTCAATTATGCTATAAATGACCTCAAGTATAGAATGTATAAAATTCAATACAACCTTCAAAACCCTTTAAAAATCAAGAAAAGTTTTCCAAATTGAGAGAGACATGCACAATAAGAAAATAAGCTGTAAATTGAGAGGGAGATGTACGATAGAAAAATATAATACGAAATATGCTACAAGCACTTGATAATAATCAGCCACCTCAAGGGGGCAAACCTCCAAAAGACTCCAAGAAGAATACAATTTGCAATATGATAATATTAAACTAACCACTAGCTCCTATGTATACCCTACATATGCCTTGGATGTCACTCAGGCTAACTTAGATACCACAATATAACACCTAGGATGACCTAATTATCTAAATAAGAATATAATAATGATCATATAACTTCATTAAGAGTTAATGTAGCCACAAATTGACTACTCATAAGAATATAATAATGATCATTTAACTTCATTAAGAGTTAGCGTAGCCACAAGCTAACTACTCATAACCTATGCACACAATAGAATTAAGGGTAGTAATTACAAAAATTAGATAAAGGTTGGAAGTAGCATTGGATTGTATATTAATTGTGTGGAAACATTAGAGAACTTGTAGAAGAAGTATGTTCTAGATTGACACTATAAGATTCAAAAGATTATATATTGAATCATTTTTATTCTAACTAATATAATTGTAAACACCTTTTGGTGATGGGTTTTTCTCCTCGAAGGGTTTCCCATGTAAATTTTGTGTCTCGTGTAATCTTGTAGATATATACTATTCCATATACATCACTATTTGTCATAAGATAGATTTTACATAGTGGTTAACTACTTTGTAAATACATAATCTTATATTTTCTTCATCCCAATATATAAGTTGATTGTAACAAGGGTTAACATATCCAACAATAAAAGATTGTACTCTACATTTATAATTTCTAACTCAAGTTTCTACAAGTCTAGATATTGGTAAGTTAATAAGTTAAATGGTTGTAATATAATTTGTCTAATTTCATGCATGTGTACTTTGTGGCTATCATTTTGTAATCTAAGCTTACATTTAATATGACCTTGTTTAATGTCTTTCATTAGTTCAATATACCCATTGATTGAGGCATCAAAACAATAGCCTGTGAGTTATCCTAGCATTGTCATTAGTTCAATATGTCTTGATTGTTTGATGTCTTCCATTTTTTTTAATTTGTAAATTTTAATTCAATTGAGATGTTTGTCTCATTTAAAAGGATACACAAACAAGATTTATGTGGTAGGAGATCTTTTGTGTACAAATTTCTAAGCTTACATTTAATCTGACCTTGTTTAATGTATTTCATTAGCTCAATATACCCATTCATTGAGGCAACCAAACAATAGCCTCTAAGTTATCCTAGCATTGTCGTTGCTGCTAAGCCATTACCATGCATTCAGTGGTAGCAAAAAGGAAGTCACTGACATAAAGGATCAATCTTCTTTTGTCCTAAATAAGACTGGGAGGTGGCTTAAAGGAAAATTTCATGAATGTATTGTATCTTCTTCTCAAAAAGAACCTGCAACAAGGGAACAAGGATCTCCCAATACCATTGAACATCAAAGAACTTCAGCTAGTGTGGATATAACCAGGTCTAGGGTTAATTCACAACAAGGTGGTGATGGAGAAGACCTTGAGAAGAGTGAAAAATTAAAAAATATATGTGAATAGGATAGTGATATGAGATTAAAAGGGTTAGAAGTAGAAAAGGACTTGGATGCTCTACAACAACCCCAAGCGGACCATGTTACCTCTCCTATATCTCCTGTTCTAGGTAACGATTCTTCTATTTTTAGTTGCTTGGTGAAGATAGTTCTTTTCATACTTTGTTTGATATTCCAATTTCCCCTATTTCCAATGAAGTTCCTTCAATTAACACCATAAACCAACAAAAAAATAATACCTTGAATGTCAATAGTAACAACATGGTGTTACCATCTCCTTTGTGGATTAAGAAAGTAGTGGAAATGAAGAAGAGATACATCCCTATGATGGATGTAAATGTGGATACTATAGCTAAACTGCTACAGACTAGCCCTCAGCCTAAAAAGGCTAAAAGGATGTCAAGGGTAGTGATGGATTCTTCTTCTGGGCACCAAATTCCTGAAATTGTTGACCCTATTGGAGATAAAGATTCAACATAGTGTTACAGAAGCTAATTTCAATATGAGAAAAGTAGATATGGGTCCCCCCACTATAGAATGATATATATACCATGCTAAGTTTTTAGTTAGAATGTTGGCTAAGAGATTTAAAGCAAAAAAATAAGAAAATGTGAGATTGCAAACCCAGGTGAATGCTTTGACCTCTTTTATTCAGTCAATTGTAAATGCTACCTCTTAGCCTCCTGACATGGGTCTAGGTGTTCCTATCGCTAGAGTAGATCAGGCAAAATATTACATCAAATTAAGAAATACCAAAATATGGCCAAAGCCACTGAACAATGGATTGAAAAGGTCACTATTAATAGTTTATTGTATATTGAGGAAGCAATGAAATTGTATGCATATATCCCCAACAAAAGAAAGGAGCTGATTGTAGAGTTACATGTTTTCAAAAAGTATAAGAGTGATCTGCCAATGGTATCTAAGGAGGTGCAGGAGATGACAAAAATAAATACCAGCATATTGGTGGATGAAAAGTTTTTGAACAAAATTGAGGAGAACGATTCAATCTCTTGGATGGATGCTTTTCAGTGGAAATTATTTGTGTTCAAATAGTTTATAGGTGAAATAAGAAAGATTTAGAATCAATATCTTGGTGGCAAGGTGGCCATTAAAAATAATTGTATGATCTGGAGGTTGAAATCCTTGATGATAGCAGAGAGAATTTGCTTGATGTGAAAGAAGTTAAATAAGGTTTCAAAAAGATGCTCAGTCAAGAATTGATTGGTGTTGATAACATAAATGACACTTCTTTGGAAAAGCTTGGTCACATGGTACTATATCTCAAGAATTTCATAAATGAGATAGATGATGTCAATAAGAGGATGGTGGATGTAGAAAGAGTAATCAATATGTGGAAAATTCAAATACACATCACTCTTAGCCCAAGTGGGAAGATTCTTACTCCACTAATAACTAGGTTCAGAAGTTACAAGGCGAGGATGAGGCCACAGGTGGATTCATTAGGTGCTGAGGAACAAGAGAAGGGAGATGAAGTGGTTCAAGGGGAAGATCATGATGCTGCCACATGATGGCTATTTCTTTGTTTTATGCTCTTTCTTTTAAAGCTTTGAAACTTGGTTCCATAAAACTGTAAATCTTTAATTATGTTTTAATCGACTTAATTTCAAGAAGCCGTTATATGTTATTTTAAAGATAGTTTCTCTTAAGACAAGGCTATGTATGTGGGGCAAGCTTGTCAATGTTAGTAGGATCTTTTGGCAAACTTTGTGTTGTTGACTGGTCACTTTTTCTATTTACTTTATTTGAGTTATTTCAATATATGAATGAAGTTTGAAGAGTTGCAGACAAATATCGTGAACTTTGTGTTACAATGGATGTATGTAACGTTCTTCTTGTGTTGAATGCATTGGCTTTTTGAATTATAGTTTTATATTGGAAGAATTGGAAATATTTATTTAAAGCTCATTGATGTGAATTATTTCTCTTTTGGTTAAGAATTCTAGTGGTGATTATATCATTGAACATTATTAAAGTGGTGAATGTTGTTGAAGTGAGTTTTTGCACTCCTCTTTTATTTAAGTATTCTTTGAGTTGAATGCCTTTTCTACTTTTTGGTTAAAAGCACCACCTTTCCCCTTTATGGTTAAAAGCATATCCCTTTATTCATTCATTTCAAATCTTTTTAAGGTAGCTTCTCCTTGTAAAAAATGCAGTGAGCCATTGCAAATACAATTGCAAATGAACTCAACTGTTAGTATGTTTGTCATTATATGTGGGTGTGAGAAGATAGATTTTAGTGACAAAACTATATACTAATAGACTTTAGAGTAGTAAATGCGTTAGCATGAAATTGAATGAGCCAGAAGTGTAGTCTTAATACATGAGAGTGTGAGAAATAAAGGTGGCACTATGCTCACATGCCACATGGCATGCTGAGCACTATCCACTATGTAACGTACTACTGGACCGGGGTTCCTTATGGTCGATTGTCAGTCAACATTTAAAAATACTTGGAATTTTGCTCTAGCCAAAAGCACATGTCATCCACATGGCAAAAACACGGTTTACACCTCCAAATGAAATATTTAGGGTGTCCACCTCATTGCACACATGTTTGAGTATAAATGCGTATGACTAAAATGAAGAAATGTCATCCAAAATAGTAAAGAATGTGAAGCCCATGTTGACCTTGAAAGTTAGGTTGCACCACTATCATGCCCTCAACATATGATTATACTCAAACAAGTTTTATGTTGACCATTGGATATTTAAAAAATGCATATAATTGACATATGCCAAACATAGATTTGAAATCCTCTTTCATTAATATAAGCCAAAATAAAAATGGTGGTTGTACAAAATGCAAAAAAATGCCTCCCTAGGCTGCAATTTCAAACTTGTTTGTGTACAATGATTGGTTTCTCCAAATCTCATTCAAATCATGGTGGAAAAACAAGTGGACTCGATGTGACATAGCTTGTTGTTGCCTAGCTGCTTGACAAATTAATCCCAACCATGTTCTCCTCCCTTGGTGGTGGAGTTAGAGTGTTGCTCGAATGGGATGGGGTTAGAGTTGGAAATTGAGTACCACTCACATGGGATGGGGTTAGAATTGGAAATGGAGTGCTACTCATGTGGGATGGGATTACAATTGGAAGTGGGGTGCTACTCACATGGGATGGGGTTAGAGTTGGAAGTTGAGTGCTGCTCACATGGGATGGGATTAGAGTTGTAGGGTAGATAAGGACATGAATGTTCATCATCTCCCTAAACAATGCATGCTTTTCTGGCAAAGGATTTAGCGGGTTGCTTAAACACCTTTGTCTCTCTAGATTCTTCCTTGCCACTTCAATCTCTCTTTCCTTTCTATCTTTCTCCCTTTGAATCCTCTCTTTCTCCTTTTTTTCTCCTTTTACTACCTTTGTAAATCTTTTTGTTGTTCTCTTGCTTACAATCATGCAACATCTCTATTTAATTTGGCTTGATCCTTCAATTCCCTTGCAACAACATAAGCTACCTTTCTGTCCTCAATTTGTTGTCTCTTTTGAGTTTTTATCCTCAATTTATTTCTTCCTTTGCTCTTGTTGAATTAAAGTGTTCATGTAGTTGTTTGTTGTTAATAGTTGGGACTATCGGCTCAATCGAATTCCACCATCCTCTATAGTCCTAGATCTTTCCTTCACAATGTGAATGGGTAGTTTAAGGAACTTATTGATGTGTGAATTGTATTGGGAACCCAATGATTGGATGGAATCTCCATGAATGGTATGTTCAACTTCATTGCAAACTACCTCAGTATCCTGGCTCAAATCTGTAATATCTCCACCATTAGCTTCTCCACACTCATTATTGTAATAATCCATTTTAGGTACATTCAATGTGGACAGTGGAGAGGTGAAGAAAATATGTTTCCTTCTTATTGGGGATGCAAATTAATTCCCAAATTCATGGATCCCTCCACCAACTATGATGGTTGGCTTGGCTGAGACATAAGGCTAAGTCCATCTAGGCTTTGTTCTTGTTGACTTTTAGCCATGTTAACAAGCAGTTGACCCCCCACCGTAGGTTTAGGTGAATCATGAAAAGTTCTTTGATTTTAATCTTGTATAGTTTCCTCTCCCACTATGTCTATTATTGTAGAATGTAAATTAGCATCTGCAAGGCCTGATAGCAATGTGTTGGCAACTTCCACTTGTGAAACATTAACCCCAGAAAGACTAAGGATGTTCTACATTGCAGAGCATCATCATGCATGTTGAACTGAAAAGTGTCGTTGGTGTGCATGCCCTCCATTAGAGCATCTAGATTGAGGGGCCATATACATATTCTTTTAAATCTAGTTGTGATGTTTGAAACAATGAGTGCTTTATGAAATGACTTGCTGCCCAATTCTGCCAATTCTACTCTTTTTATTTCTATGTTTAGAAACCTTGCCATCCACACTGCTCTTTTTGATTTGAAGTATGATTTAAATGCTAAAAATACACTCGCATCCAATGGTTGTAATTTGCGTGAGGTCTGTGCTAGTAGTATCAGCAAATCAATACCCAAAGACCTAGATTCTTGGATGGTTGTCATAGCTACATGGTTTCCATGGCCATCAAATATTAGTAAGTGCCTATTTGTTAATGATACACCACCTAGAACTGATCATACAAAATGATGCAACAATTTATAAACATCTCTTTAATCATCCAAGCATGGAATTGAGTAGCCATGACACCCAGTTCACAACTAGTAATGTAATTTTTAAGTTGCTTTTTACCTTTGAAAAGATAGAACCCCGGTATGCTTTGTCTGGAAAAATTAACACATCACAAAATTGTTATCCATTCCCTGCTCTTCGAAATGATGTATGAAACACTTCTGCGACCTCTTTGGCCAACACCTACATGGCTCCATTTCTACCTACCTGAATTCTAGTTTCGTCACAATTCCAAATTCTATGTGGTCCATATGGGTTGGCTTCATACGCTTTGGACAATGTCTCGTAGAATGCAACAAACTACAAACCTAAGGTTTAGAGCTCTACCTCTATCAAGGCCTTCCACTGTCCTTAATGTCAATTTAGGATGACACCTTTTAAATCTAGTTCACCATGATTCGCTTGGCATCCCATCCTTAAATGGGTTTGGTAACTTTGAGATTAATAATTTCTAGCCCATAGCCCATTGCAACCATCTCTTTACACCATTCCACTATTAAACCCTCTTCAACTACTATCAAGATTGTAGGAGGACCTTTTTTATGTTGATGTTAAACTACCTAACTAGTTGTTGAGCATTGTGGTAGGGATTCCCCACTTCTTTGCTACACTCCTTGTCGACATGACATTATCCTCCACATCTTTCAGTGTTGATTCCATATCCTCTTTCGTCCACTCCTAATGAATTGAAGCCTTCTTTCTTCTATTAGTTGCATTGACTTGAATAATTGGCTTAGTTGGTTGAGGACTGCTCTCGTTAGCAACTTGAGTGTCTTCAATTATGGGAATCCAACTCCTCTTTTTTATGGAGGCATGGTTGTCTTTAGTCTCTTAGTGCCACAACGGGTTTGCATTTGAGCTTTATTCTTCATCTGCACATTAGAACAAACACATTTGAACACCCATTTTAAAATCTGGAATCTTTTGAATCTTTTTAGTACAAAGTTAAAGAAATAAAGAGCCTAAAGCATTGAACTGGACATCCTACCAACCTATGTTGATTAGAAGAGATGCCTACAGGGTGGTTCAACCTAACTATCATGTTCTACTTGGGCTTGTACATGATAGGTAGAGAAATCATGTTTACTCAGGCATGCATGTAGTGAGGCTGACAGTATAAACTCTCAACAACAAGATAACAATGAAGAGCAACAATTTAATAATATATTTCACAAAAAATACAACATTTGTCATACCATTTTCTCCATCTCTGTAATTGCAGTTTGTAACTTGATTTTGTAAGTTCACTCAGAGAGTTCACAGTGACACTCTAAACATAAGATTTATGATGTTCTATATTTGATTTTACAGTTTGACATTTAGATGTTGAAAGATTGGTAATGCGATGTTTACAATTTGACATTTAGATGTTCAAAGTTTTATAATTTAATTCCTACAAAATGTAATTGTTATGGTTACCCTTGTTTGAATACTATAGAATAACAACTCTTAACAACCCTACTGCACAACTTGATTTGACTTTTATGCAAATAAATAATCATGCTAAGTAGGTAGTTGTTCAAAAAGGCTAAGGTATCATAACATCTGAAAGTGAATATCTAATGCCTGTAGAATTAAAGAACACTACATGAATAACAAAACACTATATTTTTAAAAGGACATTCTAAAAGTGAATAACACTATATGAATAAACTATGACAACCTCTGAAAGTGAATGCAGTGTTTTGTTAGAATGTCCAGGTAGTTGTAGTGAATCTTGCTAGAGTGTTTTGTTCTTGGCTGATGGTAGTGCCTTTGTTATTACATAGATGGTTGTTTCCATTTCAACTATTCAGGTAGAAGTTAGAGGATAGTTGTAGAAGTAATTATTGCTAGCTAGGCAAACATCTTTAATTTATCCTTTAGAAAATCTAAACAAAGAAGGATAGGAGGCTGCGAGGCAAATGATTGAGAGTAGGATGACTCAATTGAAACAATCTATTGTAGATGCATGTTAGCCGAAGAAATATACAATGCAAAATAGTTCACCACTAATAAACATGCATTCTGGGCCCTACTTACAAATAGTTCATCTTTCATGCCACTAAAATGGAGTTATTCTAAGACTTAATCTTGTGATAAGCTTACAATATGCAATAGTTCCTATAGACACCTAAAAATGTCTCAACTATCAAACCAATTCCCGACATCCCTAAACTATCAATTTCCCTTCTATTTAATTAAATTATCCCTTCATCACCCAATCTCCTATCATTTTATCTCCAACAATTGAATTAATTTTATTAATTCAATAGTTCAAGACTTAGCTAATTGATTTAATAAATATGCAATATTTATTCAGTCAATTTCCCTCTCCTCACCAAATCTAATTAATTAGCTAAATCATGTTTAACTAATTAATTTAGCCTATTAATTGACCTATCCCTACCCTAGACAATTAAATAGCTATTATTTAATTGCCTATCCTAGCCTACCTCATCCTAGCCCTAGGGTCAATTAAATAAAACCTATATGTAATTAATCCTAACCTCTCATTGGGGTGGTCAAATCTAGCTTAACACCCTTCCCCACATCCTCCAAATAAAAATTGAAATATATCCACATAAGTCAATTTTTTATTTTAAAACATCCCACATCACAATTAATTCCTTTTACATCCCCCATACCTCATTTATCTCCACTTATCCCCAAATGAATTTTTAATTCATTTTACATTCCCCATATGAATCTTTAATTCAAAAATAATCCTTCACAACCATACTCATTTAATTACCCCTTTTCCCAAAATGAATAAAAGATTTACTTTTATTCTTAGCCCTCCATTCCTCCAAGATCTAATCTAGGCCCTCCACATCACTTTTATCCTCCACCATTGATCTTCCAAATAAATCTCCACCCTTGGATCAAAATCTCTCCAAAAATCTCTATAAATACTTCATCCTCCAACCCATTTGAGGATCCAATTTTTAAGTAATGTTACCATGTCCAAATGTCCATTGAGCTAATTAGTGAGTTGTAATTGAGCATTTCACATTTGAATCATTATCTGGGGATTATCATGTCTTAGGAGCTCTTGGGTGCAAGCTTCCTCTTCCCTTGATGAGATTGAATTTTTCGTGATTGAGGTATAACTCTTTGTGTTATTTGCATTTGGTTTGTATTTTGACTTCAACTTGATCACCTAATCTATGTTGGCATGCTCGGTGGGATCCACAAGGTCCAAATCTAATTTGTTTTTGTGAGTTTTTGTGCTTAGGACGTGATTTTACAGGTGCAACGCTATATAACCCACGCAGTAGCGCTATCTTTTGCACGGTTTGGCTCTATTTACTGTTTTAGCGCCATTTCGTAGAGCATTTACCTTTTCAACTCTCACTCACAAAAATCTATTCATTCTTCTTTGTCTTCCTACTATATCCTTGTCCACTTGTACTCTATTTTTCAAGAAATATCGAGAAAAGAAGGGGAGGTCATGCCAAATTTTTCATAAAACCTAAAACATGCATTTTGGCTTCTATTTTGTCCTATTTTTTGTTTGTCAAGATTAACAATACTAACAAGACCTCTTCTATGTGCAGCCTAACCCTCTGTTTTAGGTGAGAAACCTCTGTTTTGCAGGACAGACACATTTAGACTTGTATCGATGCTATCAGTGCCCAGATTGGCGCTATCCACAACTGAGACCAGACCACTTGACAGCACGTACAATAGCACCTTATTACACCCATATTAGCACTATTTAATATTTTGATGCCTTCTATACCTCATTGTAGTGCTATATTTTTGTCTAGCACCTTCTATAAGGAATTGTAGTGCTATATTCTGTTCTGGCGCCTTTTGTATTCTATTTTAGCGCCATGTGGTGAATCAATGCTATCTGTCTAAGGTCAGGTTTTTCTTGATAGTTTTTTGCCAGTAGTGCCATTTTCTATCCGCAGTGGCACTATCAGGTATCTATTTTAGTGCTATCTTCAGAAACTAACTTTGTTGTCTATGCAGGGACTGACAAGGTGTTTACAGGTCATCAAAATCATCTTGCGGACACTAACAAGTTTTTGCATGGTATTTCTAGATTAGCAAACATTTCATTTGGAAATTAAAAGGAACCCTTGCATGCTAGTTTACACAACATTTCAATTTGGTGTTATAAAAATTAATCAAACAACCAAACAAACAAATCTTTGTCTGTGTGTGTGTCAAACATTTAAATTTGGTATTCTAAAATTCACAAATTGTGTGCCAACAACTATCAAAACATTTCAACTTTGGGCTTTAAAAAGAACCACAAATTGCATCAATGGAATCATTGGATTAAAAATAACAACAATCTGCATTCTTCACTCATATAATCAAGAAAACCAATCTAATTTGTGTGAAGTGCTTTCGTGATTTGTGTTTGTAGTGTGAAAAGTGTATGCTCTTCCCTTGCACCATTTGGTGACCTTGGGAATCAAAAGCTTCTCACAACACTTACATTAATCACCCCCAACATAATCCAAAGAACTAAAATGAACCATTTTTAGTGTGATGCAAGCACAAACAATACGTATACTCTCCCCTCGCATCTTTGTATGAACTTGGGGATCAAAAGTATTTTTTGTGGTTGTGTTGCTTTTGTTAATCCTTAGAGGGCTTGCCACCCTGCTTCGAAAGGTGGGAACGACCCAAGAGGCAACAAGCTAAAGTTAAGCTCTTTCAAGCCACTATATAAAATAAGGTGTTTAGGACAAAAGTCACAAGCAACGGGTGGTGTTGTGTTATACCGACAGCCAACCTCCCCCAAAACCCTCCAAGGCGTAACCCTTGGAGGCAGGGAGACTCCATAACGGAGAGTAGCGCTGCCGTATGTATAACCACCTGAACGAAAGCACTTACTAAGAACCTTTGTTTAGCAAGCCAAAATCTTGCTATTTGTTGATGCAGAAGGGAAACCTTTGAAGCGGCCTTGATTCATGCGGTTCTTAGCTGAGGTAGCAGGGATAATCCAAAGATTTGGTGAGGGACAAGCCTTATAGGAAACCCGGATCTTGGTATGCATGAGAAGTGTGTGCAATTGTAAGGAGGAGCTGGTGCTACCAAGATCCTGGAGCTACCCGCTTTGAATAGGCACAGCTAGGGGATTCAACAAATACTGTCATATCTTTGCCTTAGGTTGTGCAAGGTGTTTGTTGAATAAAATCACACATCTTTTTCACAAAAAAAACAAAATCTCAATTATTGTGTGATTATTGTGCTTGAATTATTTGGAACAAACTTGCCAAGAGACAAACCAAATCATTTGCTCAAACGTCAAACCAAAACAAATCAAATTTGTCACCGAAACCTATCTTTTTCAGAGCCTCGACCGACATTGCCCTATTTCAATGCCATATCTGTCTGATTTTGGTTCCATTTCACCTATGGATTGGCGCTATTTTTAGATTGACTTGCCTGAGACTAAGACCCAATCAGTTGTGATCTTCACCATCTGCTCTGCCATAATCCGTATTTACATTCCAAAAAACCATCTGTACCCCATTCATTTTCTCAAAATTTTCCAAAACATACCATCATTTTGACCTTAGAGAATCCACCGTCATCATTATTGGACCCTTTGCTATATCATAATCTGCTCAAATCCATATCTATTCACCCCCATTTGATCTTTGCATACCTTTTTTGGACCAAAACAAATATTCAAAATCTCCCAAGAACATTCCAAAATCCAAATCCAAAATCTTCCAAATCAAAATACCCATCAACAAATCGTCAACCAAAATGCGTCATCCTTTTGAGCTAAAAAGATAGATCTAGATCTCATCATCCACATCATATTTTGCTTGAAAAGTCATTAGTCTACCTTTCAAGTAAAATCATCATCCTTCTTTGTGTGAGGTGATTAGTCTACCCCAAACAAAGAGAAACATCCATTTGTGAGACACAAATCTAGATCTTACCTAAGCTCAATTTGTTGACCATTATATCCTTTTGAAAAACATCATCCTAATCAATCAAAATCAACATCAAGATCAAAAATCTCTTCAATCAAAATCATCCTCAAGAAAACATCATCTATCATCCACCTTTGGTCCAAATTTGTGCAAAAGTCAATATCATCCATTCTTATCACCCTTAGGTTAACACCTTTTTGCTTATCACCCTCTCCATCTTATTACCACATCCATCTTTGGGTCCAACACAATCAATCTGATTCTCTAAGGTCTCCATTCCCATCTCACTCTACTTCTAGAAATCAAATCCATACATGTGCATGCCCATAACAAGGTCACAACACAAAAAGAATCAAGAAATGACAGAATCTGGACAATATGGCAGCATAGGAATGCCTAACACCAACAACAACAACATACCCATAAACCAAACATACAACCCACCTACATTCTTCCACATCCCCACATATAATCCCAACAAAAATCCCTTCCATTTCTTGCAACAACCGCCACCACCCCAACAAAATGTTCCCACCATATCCCAAGATGATCTAGATGTCTTGAGCTTTGCACAAGACGCCGATAACATGGACCTACTTGATAAAATCCTAAGGTCGGACCTGAATAGATATCTTGATTATCTCCTCAAAATTGGTGCACAACCCCCCCATAACACAACATCATCCCAACCATCCACCTCTACCATCATTCCTACCACATCAAACACCCAAACATCTACATCAAACACCCAACCCATCATCTCTTAAACATCAACACCCACCGTATCTACCACCTCCACAAGCTCTACCGCTACCACATCTACGATTCCCACAAGTACCTCCAATCTTACCACATCCCAACCTGTCACCACATCCACTATCACAACTAACGTAACCTCTTTCGTTCCACAAATCACCTTAGGCATACAACGGAACACCATGCATGTAAGTACCTCCACGAGTGTGCCTCCACCCAATCCTCAAACCATCGCCTACCTAAGATAGTTACTCTCACAACCACCTTACAATACAACCAACCCCTCCAACGTCCACTCATCTAATGTCAATCCATCTAATGTCACATATCTACAACATCCCATCACATCATCAAATCGACACAATCCCAACCCCCAAATACCACCACACATTCTCCAACAACTCTACGCTCATCAACAACATCTTGCATAAATCAATCAAAACATCACCCCACAATATCAAAACACAAACCCCCAAAACCCCCAACATCAAATCCCACCCAATCTCCAACATCTCATCAATCCGCAAACCTACACACCACAACCACAACCACCATAGGATCTCACAACTGTTGTACAGGCCTTGATCCAAAAGGTAGACGACATGCAAATTGGGGGCAAGCGCAAGCACTATTCCTTTGAGGATATTTGTCCCTATCCATTTGACCGCACATTGTACATGCCCCCTTTCCCCAAGAACTTTGAAATGCCAAAATTTGACAAATACAAGGGAAAGGGAGACCCTAGGGATCACCTTAGGGAGTTCTACATCGCTTGCTTAGAAGTCTCAAATAACGATACCTATCTAATGAGACTATTTCCAAGAAGCCTCGATGGTCAAGCCGCTGAATGGTTCACACATCTTCCCCCAGGCATTAGGACTTTCCCTGAGCTTGCGGAAAAAATTGTAAACCATTTCTCCTACAACTTTGAGCACGAAATGTCTATGACAGACCTTTGCAACACCAAACAAAAGAATAGAGAAGACTTTGCTTCTTTCTTACAAAGGTGGAGAAGCTTAGCAAGCAAACTCCCGTGGCCAATTCCTGAAAAACAACTCGTCACCATGTTTGTGACCAACCTCAATCATAAATTAGGGTTCCATTTATAAATCCTTTGTGCATCTACCTTTGAGGAAGTCATCGACAATGGTACTACCATCGAACGGGCCCTCATTGCCAAGGGCTCCATCAAATTGTATGACTATAAATCCAACAACAACAACAACAATAACAACAAACCCCATAACAACACCCCCAATACAAACAACAACACCAACACGCAATCAAATGACAAGCCACACTATTGGGGGAAGAACAAGAACACTTTGAATGATGGCGTCACGGATGTTAAAGCTATCCAACACATACAAAATCAAACACCTGCACATACATATGCAACCAATGTGAATAACCAAAGGGGGCAAACTAAACCACGCAAACCTCGAAGGTAATTTACACCCTTAGGGGAACCCATCGAGGACATCCTCAACAGATGTCTCAAGAAAAATTTGATCACGCTCCCACCTGTTAGACCCCGTCAAGAAAATGAACTCAAAGCAGCATGGTAAGATGAAAATAATTATTGCGAATACCACCGCATTGTGGGTCATAAAACCGCTGACTGCATGCAGCTAAAGCATTGCATCCAAGACCTTATAGATCAAAATCAAGTCAGCCTTGATCAAACCACCCAACCATCGCCAAATACCAATCTTGGAGATTACAAGGATCCACTGCCTAACCATAATAAAGCCTCCTCATCTAATCAAGCATATAACGTCACCCCACCACCCGCATCCTATGACTCTATTGTAGGGCGGATAGAGCCATCATTTCACCATGTTAACACAATCACCATTCGGGCACAAGCACCCGATTGCACTGTTGCAACCTGTCGTGGCCATGTATCCATCCACACAGTCCCTACCACCGAGCAAACGCCTGCATCCGCATCAGATCCCCTCCCCCCTCGTCCAAACACATGCCCATCCCCTACCAATTGGTACAACCTCCTAGAGCATCTAGGAAAGACCACTGCACAAATATCCATACTTGAGCTGCTCCACACATCCCCCCTTCACAAAGATGTCCTCAACAAAGCACTCTTGGAAACTCAGGTTCCCGCCAACTTGAATGTGACCTAATTCCAAGCCATGGTAGGACATATCGCCGTACCCCACCATCTCACATTTTCAGAAAAGGACCTTCCCGCTTCTGAACACCTACATAATGATGCCCTACACATCGAAGTCCATATCTACAAACACATCATTAAAAGAGTCTTAATAGATGGTGGCTTTGGCCTAAACATATGCACTCTTAAACTATTAAAACACTTGGGATACTCATATGTGGTTGTAGACACTAGCGAGTGCATCACAATCAAAGGCTATGATGACACTGAATGACTATCTAAAGGCACCATCAAGCTCCCTATTCAAGTGGGACAGAAAATTCTAGAAACAAAATGTCAGGTACTTGATCTTGACCTCCCCTACAACATTCTTCTCGGCCGACCATGGATTCATGCCATGCAAGCCGTCCCATCCACATTCCATCAATGCCTCAAATTCCCTCACAATGGCATGAAAGTCACTGTCTATGCCGACCCCCGCCCCTTTCAATACTATAGTTTCTTGGAAGGCCACGACCACACCTTCTACCCATATAACAAAGCCACCACTAAAGCCAACCCAACAGCTTCCACCTCATACATCAACCCCACCAATATTGTGACCACTTCATCCCAAGCACCATCACCACTTGATTTCAAGATCAAGCTCAGTGACATGGGATGTGGGGAATACGACCTGCATGGTACCTTTTGTGTGGGCACATTACCCAATCCTAAAACATTTGGAATCCCACAGACAGAAGTAGCAAACACAGTCGTCATCAAGTGTAAACCATCACCTATATTTGAAAAGAAACATCTCCTCAATCAGGATCTGCTCGAAGATATCTCATCATGGCTATATAAGGACAAAGAACCTGAACAAGAAGCCCCCACCATCCCAATAGAAATCTATGGTAAAGGGTCTGAAATTGTCAAAAGCATGAGTTATAAAGGACAAGGCGGTATCGGCCTTCATGAACAAGGAATTGTGGAACCACTCCAAGCAACAAGAAACCCCTATACTCAAGGGTTAGGGTATGACCAACGACAACATATCCTTAATATCAGCGAATGCATCTTAGCTGAGGTCACTACGGTCTCCCTGGAAATCGACAATGTCAACGAAACGGGCCTTCAAGACTCCTTTAGTGACTTTGCGGATTTCTTTGACTCATCCATATGCACCATCTACACAGTCACCACTCTTACCTCATCATCCAATGACTTACCACTGGTATACCCCGACCTCATAGATTGGGACCAACAAGGACCTCCTGTCTTCGACATAGCACCTAACGATGAGCCCGTCATTGTAATGATGGGGGTTAGAGATCACTTCCCCCTAGGAGATCACAGAGAAGGATACATCATGGAACTTGATACGCATGCCTATTTCAGGGAGACAACCCCTGCTTCCAATCATAAAAATATAAACATCAAACAAGGATCTGATGGTGAAAAGTGTTCTGCGGTAGTGTCAGATCCTAAAAAGGTAAAAATAAAAGACATATCTCCTGGTGAAAACCTCAACGAGGTGCTAGGAGATGGAAGCATGGGCCTTCCTGAGATAGACAAGGTGTATCCAGATAGGTCACCCATCCTAGTAGAGCCAGCCCAAGAGATGAATCTTAGAATGGAAGAAGAGCTGAAAATCACTTTCAGGGCAGAATCTCTCAGCACAGTCGAGCAAGAAAACTTCTTAACATTCTTCAAACATAGAAATCACAATTTTGTGTGGACCTATGCAGACATGCCAGGGCTTGATTCTTCTTTGGTTGTCATCATCTTGCAATACACCCTGATGTGAAACCAGTAAAACAGAAACTTAGAAAAATGAATCCTTAGGTGGCCCTCCTTGTCAAAGAAGAATTAAAGAAACTACTGGATGTTGGGTTCATTCACCCAATTGATTATCCTGAATAGGTTTCCAACCTAGTACCAGTAGCCAAACTCGATGGCCGAATCTGTTGCTACATCGACTTCAGAGATCTCAACAAAGCCTGCCCAAAGGATGACTTCCCATTGCCTAACATTGACATGATAGTGGACCTCATGGCAGGACATGAAATGTTATCCCTCATGGATGGCTTTTTAGGGTACAACCAAATCTAGATTGCAAAAGAAGACTAGCATAAAACATCCTTTATATGTCCATGGGGGATGTACTGCTGGGTGGTAATGCCATTCGGTCTAAAGAATGCAGGGGCCACGTATCAAAGATCCATGACAGTCATCTTCCATGATCTTTTCCACCACATCATGGAAGACTATGTGGATGACTTATTGGGAAAATCAAAGACAAGAGAGGAACATCTGAATGTATTGGCAATGATCTTTGACCGTTTGGAGCAATACAATGTCTGCCTCAATCCAAAGAAGTGTGTCTTTGGGGTCACTTCAGGCAAACTTTGGGATATATAGTCTCCAGAAGAGGAATCGAGGTAGATCCCGTAAAAGTCAAGGCCATTATCGAAATGCCTCCAACAACACTGAAATAGCTGAGAAGTCTGCAAGGAAAACTCTACTCCATTTGTCAGTTCATTGCTCAACTTGCCGATAAATGCCAGCCATTCCAACATCTCCTCAGAAAGGATATAGCTTTCATCTGGAACAATCACCATTAGGTTTCCTTCAATCAACTAAAAGAATACATTGCTAATCCCCCTGTTCTAACTCCACCAAGGCAAGGCAAACCTCTCCTATTATACATCTCAGCAACAGAGATAGCTGTCAGAGCCTTGTTAGCACAACACGATGAGCAAGGAAAAGAAAGAGCCATCTATTACATCAGTCGCACTCTCATATCCTATGAGCTCAACTACACGCAAATTAAACGAGCATGTCTAGCCCTGGTCTTCACTTCACAAAAATTAAGACACTACATGCTCAATCATAAAACCAAGCTCATCGCCAAGATTGATCCATTGAAATATCTGCTAAACAGAGCTGGTCTTACTGGGAGAATGGCGAAATGGGTCATGATTCTCACTAAATTTGACATTGAATACACTGAGAGAAAAGCCATCAAAGGGCAAGTTATAACTAATTAGCTGGCTGAAGAACTGATTCCTGTAGAACATCCTACACTGGCATAGTTTCCTGACGAAGCTATCTTGACAATCACCCTAGCCACAAAAACATGGAAGATGTACTTTGATGGATCATACACACAGAAAGGCTCGGGTGCAGGCGTCCTGTTTGTTACTGCTCAAGGTGACACAATCCCCAATTCATTCAAAATCACATTCCCATGTACCAACAACATGGCAAAATATGAGGCCCTTATCACAGGCCTCCGAATGGCAATCAAATGGAAAATTGAGAAGCTGACAGTGTATGGAGACTCTCAACTGGTCATCTGGCAGGTAAACAATGAGTACAAGACCAAAGATGATAAACTCCTTCCTTACAAGAAGATGGCCAATGAATTCAAAGATTATTTTGATGACATCCACTTTGAACAGATCCTAAGGTTAAATAACAAAGCTACAGACACCATGGCTGCCATTGGATCCCTGGTCAACATGAAGAAAGACAACAAGAGGGGTGAATTCTTGATCGAAGAGCTCCCTATTCCCGCATATGATGTTCCTCAATCCGAACTTGTGTGCGAGGTCATTGGTCCCCTATCACCGTGGTATCAAGAAACCTACGTATAACTCCACGATAACATCATCCCCCTGAACCTATCCACCTCACAATGAAAATCTTTCATCTACCGAGCCTCTCGCTTCATCCTTGTAGGAGACACCCTATACAAAAGGAGTATTGAGGGCACACTTTTATGATGTTTAGACTCTAGGGAAGCTAAAGTGGCCTTGCAAGAGGTACACACAGGTATCTATGGGGCACATTCAAGTGGACCTACTCTTGCTAAAAAGATCCTGAGGACTAGATATTACTGGCCAACAATGGAACGAGACTCCTACCAGTTCATCAAGAAATGCCTACTATGCCAACAACATGGCAATCTTATCCATGCACCAGCACAAGAATTGCAACCAATCATGACACCGTGGCCTTTCTCATAGTGGGGACTCGACCTCGTAGGAAAAATCCATCTGCCATCATCCAATGGCCACAAATTCATAATCACCGCTACATAATACTTCACCAAGTGGGTGGAAGCTATACCACTCACCTTCACCACAGGAACCCAAATCTCCAAGTTTATCCTCCATTACATCATCTGTCGCTATGGTATCCCTCATTCCATCGTCACCGACAATGGAAAACCATTCAAGAACCAAGAAGTTTGCACCCTGTGTGAAAAATTTGACATTAAACACCACTTCTCCACCCCATATTACCCACAAGGAAGTGATCAAGCCGAGGCTTCAAACAAAACCATCCTCCGCATTCTAAAGAAAATAATCAATGAAGCTGGCCGTGACTAGTACCTCCAACTCAACCCTGCCCTATGGGCCTATCGCACAAGTATTCACACCCCCATAGGAGCCACTCCATTTTCCCTAGTCTTTGGTTTTGAAGCCATTTTACCTATCGAGGTTGAGCTCCCATCCTTAAGAGTATTTTTGCAAAACATAATCACTGATGAGGAATACCGAGTCACAAGGTTGCATCAGCTAGAACTATTGGATGAGAAACATCTGAATGCGTTGAACCACCTGTAGGCCTATCAAAATCACCTCAGGAGAAGCTATAACAAGGGAATCAGAAACTAAAAATTTGAAGTAGGTGATCTTGTCCTTATGGAAAATCAGAAAAACTTACAGGAGCGCAATAAGAAAGGCAAGTTTGAACCCAATTGGTTAAGACCATATGTCATCACAACTAGCTATGGATCAGGAGCATACCAACTTGCAACACTTGAGGGGTAGCCTCTGGATGAGCCGATGAACATCCTACATCTAAAGAAATTCTATGCATAACGCATCGAGTATCCCAATCAAAAAAAATAAAAAATCAATCAATCAAAAAATCAAGAAAAATCCGAGTGCAATAAAAAACTTCCAATGGTGAAAATCACTTCGGTGACGCCTTGGATAAGTACCATGGTGAAAACCTATTTTAGGCGCCATGTGTAGTGGCCATTTCTACCATCTAATAAGTCCTCTTTCCGTCACAACACTCCATATCGCACACATCCCATGGCTTGGAATTTCGAAACATCAAGTCCTATCGCCCATTCTACACTATTTCACCCAAGTCCAATCCATGAAATGAGGATCCTTGTAAGCTTCCGTTTGTACAGCTAAAAATAAAAAATCCAAAAACAACACAAAATCAAAAATCCAAAAACAACACAAAATCAAAAATCCAAAAACAACACAAAATAAAAAATCCAAAAACAATACAAAATCATCAAAATCCAAAAAACAGTACAAATATCACCATCACAAATCGATCTCTCACATCCATCAATCATCAACATCACATCCATCCTGAACCATTCCCACATCATCAAGTCAAACCAGAACTACATATTCATTTCGCCCGCATCTTGAAAGTACCTTGATCCCGTGGATATAGGGTATGTAGGCAGTCTGGAATACGAAGGATGTTTCCAGTACTAAGGTGCCTAAGATGCACCCATCCAACCCATTTGGATGGTCCCCGTTCACTAAGCTTGCTAGACCCATTATATGATACACACGCTAAGTATACACTTGAACCATTGTCCCTGGTGGTGTTCACCTGGGATTTGGGTTTTGATTCGAGTTTGTAGATTCCTGCGTGTGTTTCTTCAAACCCTTAGTGCCTTGGTTTAAATTGTTCCTCCATGTATATGGAGTGTTTTACTACCTTTTCATGTTGCACTGATGAAAAATGTTAAGTCTTGTAATTGCAAATGCAAGTTGCATGTAGGTAGGCTTGTGAAATCTTAATCGACTTCCATAAAATGTTGAAAATTTGAGTTATATGCATTTTCAATTGCATATCAAGTTCAAGGTGGAAGATACATTGAGGGAATATTCTGTAGAAGATCCTGTGTTTGTATGTGCAGGAATGAATGTATGTCAATATACATTAGGTCTTATGCAATGAAAAATATACAAGGAGGTCTGATATACATCTGCTATAGTGTAAAGGTTCATTGCCAGCATATACAATGAAAAATGTACAAGGGTGAATGTATCTCTAATATACAAGTCAACATGCAGGCATTGAAAGATACAAGGAAAGTATGCATTCATCGAATATTCCGTCGCAGATTCTGTGGTTGTATAAAGGGGTTTGTATATTTGACATACAAACAAATATACATTTGCTACAGTGCGGCGGAGGTGATGCATGTGGTAGGGCCCGTGGGTATATGCAAACAAGTTTGTATATTCGGCGTACAGGGGAAGCAGATGCAAGGTTGAATGTATGTTTGACATACATTGGCGACATACAAGAGGGAATCTATATCGCATATCCTAAAAGATTCCTTGCTTGTATGTTAGGGGATTTGTATGTTTGCATACATAGGCTGATATACAAAAAGAGGACATACATTCTGGACCCGAGGGATAAATCAGATGAAGTTAATAATATTTCGGGTCCACTGCATGTATATTGGGCACTTGTATGTGCCGATATACATTGTGAAGGTACAAAGGCTAGATACAAGCCGAATTTCAAAACAACTTCGAGTGCCTCATTAAAATTTGAAATTTGCCTTGTATGTATGAGGTGAATGTATATGCAATTATACATTTGAAGATATACAAAAGGAGTGACATGCAATCCGGACGCGATAGAGGGATAGGGTGCAGTGAATGAAATTTGGCATCCATGGGTTGTATAAAGCGCTTGTATATGCTGATATACAAGTCGATGTGCGGTAAAAGGGATACAAGCCAGATTTGAACCAATTCTCAAATTGTTCTAATAAAATTTGAGGTTCGACTTGTATATAAGGTGTTTGTATATGCTTTTGGGCATGCATATACAAGGCGAAGAAAGGCAAAATGCTAAAGGCAAAAAGCCAATGATGGAAGTATGGAGTACCTACATGGCACGATCTGGGTGGCTGGTGACTTTTCAACAGATTCTGACGCCATGGATCTCAATGAGGGGAGTGCAGATCTACGATTTCGATGGTAGCTGAGGGTGGTTGAGCTATTTATGGTAGGATTGCAAATAGGCATGGGTCGATGGTTGAACGGCCAAGTACCAGGTTCATGACGATCATCTTCTAGCGGTGGCATAGGGCTCGAGCTCAGCTGCTCCTCGTCCTTCTCTTGCTTCTCCATGTTTTGTCCCCTACTGTATTTATTATTTTGAGTGCCATTTCTGGTGCTGTGTATCTGACGGGAAATTTTGACCTCGCCTTGTAATTAATTTTTGCGAAGTACACTTTCTTGCTGTTTTAAGCAAACTGTGTTACTCTCTTGTTGGTTGTTGAAATCTGGACGAGTTTTGGTGCTGTAGTAGGAATACAACTTTTTGGTGACTCTGTTTCAGGTGTCTTGTGAGTTTATGAATTGTATGTTGTATGTATTATGCACAGAATTATCAATTTCATGTTGATTTAAATGAGTAATGCTCCATTGCATGTGTTTCGTTATTTGTCTCCAAACTGAATATGTTCTTTCTTCTGACTCTGAACATCTAAGGGATGTTATAGATTCTAGAATATAAGTTTTCTATATTGAGTACTTAGTCTCTTACTTCTGCTCAAGGAGTGGATTGAATGTTTTGGATTAAGTGTTAAGAAGAATACATTGCAGCAAGGATGTTGGTAAGCAAAAATAACTAAATACTCTCTCTTGGGTATTGTCTGTAAGGCAGACATTTCATAAGCCACTTGAAATCTAATTATTGTCTCAAGTCTGTGGTAGATATTCACATATATATGTCTATTGACTCCGAGCCCTGGATAGGCACCAATCTGGTCTAGTATCTCTGTTGTAACCTAAAGTCCTGGTTTTGCATCCAGATATAAATCAAACTCAAACTTCATATACAAACCTTTTAGGACATTAGAAGTAGTTTTAGGATCCAAAATCCTCTGTCTACAATTGAACATAGGCCCAAAGCTAGCCCCTTTGCACTTATCTCACAGTTTTGGTATGCTTAATAGAGGATTTATCTGCTTTGTGTCAGCATCCCAGTCTTTGCATAGTTATATCTCATGGGTGTTGAGTAGGGAATACCCCCCTTGGTTTTGCAGAGCCTAAAGAAGAAGAGGAGATATTTATAGAGTCTATCTCCTATACTGTTGGCCCTTGGCCCAGGAATCCTATCGACCAATGATGGCTACCTTGTAGGGATGACTGGGAATAAGCATCCAGTCTGGGAAAATAACCAACAGTCCCTAACACAAAAATCATCAATCAACATACCAACTATAATCCTACACCTGGCCAGACTATTCTTTTTCCCACCTTTCAAAAATTCTCCAATCAAATCCAACTAATTTGTGTCCTAGGATACATCTTTCCCATAATGGACCAAAATCTGTCATCCTATCAACACGTCTCTTGGCAAGAGCACACAAAGGCTATTTATATCTTTTTGTGGGTCTTTTTAATCATTGATTTTTATCTTTTTTGTCTCACTCTAGGTCATCTCCAAAGCTACCTTGATCTCATTATATCATGGTAAGTGGTAGACAACACCTAGTGTAGACAAGGTCATTGTTTCTATATGCTATGCTTGTGGGTTGGCTTCATTACTCCAAGAATAGTATTCATATCTTGAAGCCTGGGTCAGTTCTAGTACGATGTGCCTCATTTGCATATACATGCATCAAATACCTTATATGCACTATGGACACTTGTCACTATGAGTCCCCTTCCTAGGGCAGGCAAAGTTATACTACCTTGGGGACGCATGAAATTAGCCTATTGTTTACGGGTCTAGTCCATGCAATCGTGGGATATATATAATAACCTAGGTCATTTCATACCTTTGTGAACTATATCCTACATTGCTATAGTAAACTAAGAAATGCTCTCAATTAATGTTATGCAACTACTGGTACTAGCTCAAATAATCATCCTAATCAACTACACTATCTGGGTCTAGATTTCATAATCACCTAAATCCCTCCCCCCACACCTAACTTGACCAAATCCTCTCACCAATCCCACTTTCCCAACTTATTCACACACAACACATCCTGAACCAAATCATATCCCCCCAACCCTCAATGACCTGGTGTCCTATGACCTATCAATTCCCCCATCTCCATCTCCCCCACAATCTAACCACTCCCAATCCCATCCGTAACCCATTCATCCAGCCTTGAGTACTCCCCACCTATTTCCCTGAGGTACAGCCCCACCACCCAGGGTACAACAAAGAACATCATGTGTATCAAGACTTAACCATCTCACCTATCACCTAGTCTGCATCTCACCTATCACCTAGGCTGCATCTCACCTATCATTTAGTTTTTGTATATCATTTCATTAGCTTCATTTTAGAATCTGTTAAATTTGCATATCATTTCATTAGGTTCATTTTAGAATCTGTTAAATTTGCATATCATTTCATTAGGCTTATTTTAGAATCTATTAATTTGCATATCATTTCATTAGGTTCATTTTAGAATCTGTTAGTTACATATCATCTCATTAGGCGTCCATATCATTTATCATGCAATTTATATTTCATAAGTTGCATTTTAGAATCATTTAGTGACATAGCATATATCATTTAAACATTGCAAATCATATCAATATCATTTTTTTGTCATCACATAGGTGCATTTTAAACTTAGTATCATCACATGCATTCCATATATCATCTCATAAACATTTAGTTACAATACATCATCACAATCATAATCATTTAACTAAATTTAATAATCATCTAGCTACATATCCATATTTCCATACATACCATGTGTTTATTAAGATAAACATACATTTCCATTACATTGTGCATCCATAATAAATGTTTATTAATCTAAACAATTATTTGCATAATACATCATATAGTCCATAGATCACAAACCATACATATATCAACATAAATAAATCATCATTGCATCCATCATAGGTACATCCATAACATAAAAAACATAATTGCATAAACACAACACATCCATAGCATATACATCCATAAAGCATACTGCATCCATCAACATAGGCATCATCATAATCATAATAGAACATCATAAAAAAACACATAGACCATCAAAAAGCATCATATCATTTATCATCATCGCCAAAAAAATGTACATCGCTCTTATATACACATCAAAAAGTATAACATCCTGATACAATGCCTCTAAGGGCTACAATGATACAATGTCACATAGAGGAACCTCTCTTTGATGGAGTTGGGGATCCTGACCCTGGTGGTGCATGTGGTCCTGCTAGAGGCTGCGGTTGTGGCTGTGACTATACATGTACCTGTGGAACCTATTGGGGCACATGCGAGGGAGGAGGCATTATCTGCTGCATAGACTAAACTGATCTAGATCTATGAGATCTAGCGGCCCATGATCCACTGACCTGATTATAACTCGGCACGCGCTGCTCTGCAGGCATTGTCGCACTACAGGGCCCGATAATAGTCTGTCCATCCTCTGGCCTCCAATAGCTGTGCCTGTGCCTGGGACAATTGTGTCTGCATCAATATCAAAATAGGGGCCATACCAGCACCTGAGGCCTGCAAGCTGCCCACCGTAGCCTCTACCTGCTATGCCTTGGCAAGCACCGCATCTCGCTCTCTGATCAAAACCACTGTATCACCTTGAGCCTCTACCTGCTGTGCTCTTGTGAGCACCGCATCCCGCTCCCCTCTCAAAGTGACTATCTCACCCTAAGCCTAGGCTAGCTATGCCTGTAATGAAGCCACCTGACCATCTGACCCATCCAATAGGGCCATTGTACCCCACAAACTGAACTAGCTCTACCTCTCATCTCTCTAATGCCTCTTGTAGGTTGCCCACCTATGCTCTCAAGGTCTCCATCTCCTCCTCCTCACCCTAAGGCCACCAATGAGGTGTGAGTCCTTGAACCTCAGAAGGGCCTGCCTCTACCTATTGCCTTCCTGACGGCTGCCCTGTTGCCTGCTGCCTTGCTACATGCTGCCCTACTGCCGCAGCCTGCTGCTGCTGGGATACCTATGGTGGAGGCATAACATCCCTACCCACTCTCAGTCGTCCTCCACGCTGTCAAGGCCCTCTCTACCACCTCCCAACCCTAATTTGCACCTGCTCAACAGGCACCTGCTGTATAGGTACTTGCTGCCCAACCTGCCCCTGTCCAGCTGTCACCGCCACTAGCACATCTATCAGCTGACCATCCCTCCCAGCCTCCTCCTCCTCTCCATCCCCTCTGACCTCCACAAGGTAATCATCAATGATCTCCTCCCCCTCCTCCATAAAATCATCCCCATCAGAGTCATCATCTGACCTCGCTGCCTCCTCCGCAGGAACTGCCTCTGCTAGGTTCGTAAACCAAGTTAGCCTCCACATCTGCCACCATATATCATATATAGGAGTAGTGCCTACATCAATGACCATGCTCCCCCAATCCAACTGCACTGGCTGTAAAGCTATAAAATCATCCAGAGCAACCTGTGGCTATATGGCTGTAGGCCAGAAGTGCGTATCATGTGGGGTCCGTGCAAAGATGGCCATCTGTTGTGGGGTATCCTGCCACAACCCAAACTACTGCATCACCTGTGACAGCAGGTACATATCTATCGTGCGGTCTCCTCAACCCATCAGGTATTGCTGCTAAAATGTAAAAGGCATGTGGATATCATCATCAGGCCATGGCTCCACTCCAATGTAGGGTCGCCAGGTCACCTGAATAACATCATCCAACATCTGCCTCCAATATCGCCCCTATCCAGTATAGGTGTACTCGACATCTTGATATAAAAACACAAAGGCCTCAAAAGGACGGTGATAGTATCCGCACGTCGGTCGTGTAACTGTAATGTGCTCCCAAATCCACACATGTAATAGAGTCACCCCAGCTGACAATGCTGAATCATGGAGATAAACAACTGTATGTATCTCATGATATAGCTGCCCCAACATTGCTGGTCCCCAGGCATTCATGGTCTCAGGCTTGACCATCCCCTCGATCATCTCCCCCCAGCTAATTGAAAAACCCTACCTCTCCTATCCGGCATCACCACACCAACAATTCAAGCACATAGGAATAAGGCAAAGGGATCTGCACCCACAGCCAATGTCCCCTCGTAGCTCATCTCTCGACCATCTGCTAATAGCACAATGTGGTCCTCGCCAAATACTCTGATCAAGGCCCTCTGTCCCCTCCTCGTGTCATACCTCACTCGCCGACCGTGAATAGGTAGCTTGAGGATGCGAGAAACATCCTCAAGTGTGATAGTGATCTCCTCGGTTGGCAACAAAAAGGTGCATGTCTCTGAACGGTACCGCTCCACAACCGCTGTCATCAGAGATCTATGAGCTTGTAGCACTAGCATCGATGCCACTGTCAAGAGCCCCAACCTAGCCAGACGGGCTCGTGTGGCATCATCAAACTGGTCAAATAGTGCCATCACAGATTGCATGAGTCACTCCCGTGAATACACTATAAACGACTACGTATCCTGCATCCACATCTTTCTGGTCAGAAATCTACCTTTCTTTCAAATAACCCCCTTTCTTCTAATGTTGAATGTGCAAATCACTTGGCGCCAAACCATTCCATGCTTCGCGCCATTTTTCCAAATAGTGCTACAACTTCTTCCAAATGGTGCTATTATAGATAATAGCAGCACTACATAAGACACTTTGCACTAATCCCACATATTGCGCTACTGCGCAGCATACTTAGCACCATTTTACCAAATGGCATCACCCTGTCACTTGGCGCTAATCTAGTGAATAGTGCTAATTCTAGCAAAAGTGCATATATCATATATTGCGCTAATCCCCTATATAGCGCTAAAATTCCAAATAGCGCTACTACCCAAAATGGCGCTAATTCACAATATAGCGCTACCCTAACACCTATTTGGTGCTAAAATGCCAAAACCCTGTTCTTCTAAAACATTGCGCTACTTCAGAATATAGCGCTAAAATACCAGATGAATGGCAACAAACTGCCCTAATGCTACCTAAGAGGATAGCGCCAATCCAGAGGATGGTGCTAATCCGCTAAACTTTTGGCGCTACGCGATCTAACTCCCAATTCCTGAACCCCAAAAAAGCGACAAAAACAAAAAAAATGGAAAAGTCAGGGTTAGACCCTACCTAGGGTCCAGCCTCCTGTGCCTAGCCAAATGATCAGAACTGCTCAGAAATATGTCAAAGATGAGGGAATTAGGGGTTGCGCTCTGCCATCTCTCCTTCACTCTTTCTTCTCCAAAGGTTAATGTGTGCAAATGTGGCACTCTAAGGGCCCACTTCTCCTAATATAGTGGGCCATGTCATCCTTCCACTCCCTATTTTTTGTCTAGGGTGTAGATCTCAGCCTTTTTTCTCCATTTTTCTTCCTGTCATCATCTTTTTCCATTCCCTATCTAACTATTCACTCCCGTTGCATCTTTTCGAAAGGTCACCTTAAAAATTTTATTTTTTTCGCCGAACTCTCGAGGGGGCATCCCTCACCCATCTCATTCCTCCCTGGCAGCTGGGGCATATTCTTCTTCGACCTGATGCCACTTCCCCTAGGTCCTGACGCCATGTCAAAGATGGGCAAATATAGACACCTAAAAATGTCTTGACCATCAAACCGATTCTCGACATCCCTAAACTATCAATTTCCCTTCTATTCAATTAATTAAATTTTTATTTAATTAATTATCCCTTCATCACCCAATCTCCTATCATTTTATCCCCAACAATTGAATTAATTTTATTAATTCAATAGTTCAAGCCTTAGCCAATTGATTTAATAAATATGCAATATTTATTCAATCAATTTCCCTATCCTCACCAAATCTAATTAATTAGCTAAATCATGTTTAACTAATTAATTCAGCCTATTAATTGACCTATCCCTATCCTAGACAATTAAATAACTATTATTTAATTGCCTATCCTAGCCTACCTCATCCTAGCCCTAGAGTTAATTAAATAAAACCTATGTTTAATTAATCCTAACCTCTCATTAGGGTGGTCAAATCTAGCTTAACACCCTTCCCCACATCCTCCAAATAAAAAATTGAAATATATCCACATAAGTCAATTTTTTATATTTTAAAACATCCCACATCACAATGAATTCCTCTTACATCCCCCATACCTCATTTATCTCCACTTATCCCCAAATGAATTTTTAATTCATTTTACATTCCCCATATGAATCTTTAATTCAAAAATAATCCTTCACACCCATACTCATTTAATTACCCCTTTTCCCAAAATGTATAAAAGATTTACTTTTATTCCTATTTTACTTTTATTCATAGCTCTCCATTCCTCCAAGATCTAATCTAGGCCCTCCACATCACTTTTATCCTCCACCATTGGTCTTCCAAATCAATCTTCACCCTTGGATCAAAATCTCTCCAAAAATCTCTATAAATACTTCATCCTCCAACCCATTTGAGGATCCAATTTTCAAGTAATGTTACCATGTCCAAATGTCCATTGAGCTAATTAGTGAGTTGTAATTGAGCATTTCACATTTGAATCATTATCTGGGGATTATCATGTCTTAGGAGCTCTTGGGTGCAAGCTTCCTCTTCCCTTGATGAGATTGGGTTTTTCGTGATTGAGGTATAACTCTTTGTGTTATTTGCATTTGGTTTGTATTTTGACTTCAACTTGATCACCTAATCTATAGTTCTATAATGACATACTTTGAAGGTGTAAAGAACTTATGTGTATATAATAATTATTATGGTGTAATGATTCATAGATCTCCTCCTTACTATTTTGTGAGCATAGCGCCACCTTTATTTCCCACACTCTCGCATTAAACAACATACATTTTAAACCAAAACAACAATATAGTTTAAACCAAAACAACATTTTGTGAGCATAGCGCCACCTTTATTTCCCACACTCTCACATTAAACAACATATATTTTAAACTAAAACACTTTAAACCAAAACAACAATATAGTTTAAACCAAAACAACATACATTTAAATCAAAACAACATACAGTTTAAACCAAAAAAACATACAGTTTAAACCAAAACAACATACATGGGAAGCAAAAACAACATACATTTAACATTCATAAGGATAGGCATTTACTATGAACTTATAGTAATGTTGATAGTACATTGATTGGTGCCTATTTGTGCTCTTTTTAGAACTATTTTAATATTAATAAACAAATATGATGTGTACATTGATTGGTGCCTATTTGTGCTCTTTTTAGAAATATTTTAATATTAATTAGACCAATAAAAAATAACTGCTGGCCCCACTTTGATCAACTCCTATACCAGATATAAAAGCCCGACCTACTATGGGGCCCCCTCCCCTATATGTTAGTTAAAAAAAACTAAAAAACTAGGGCTTGACATGGTGAGGAAGCCTCTAAGCAGCCTTTAGAGCACACGTGACACGACTTGTCTTCCCGTTGCTTTTGGGGAACCTTTTAACATGCTTTCCTCGGAGTTGTATCGAATATCCTATTTTTCACTCTTACCAATCATTCTTAAAGGGAGGCTCTTCATTAGTCTTTTGCCCCTTCTCTCCAAATCGGTGTCTTTCGTTAGGCCTTCCCAATTTATTGATGAAATTCTGAAGACAAAAAAGGAGATAAGCCACACTTTGATCTTAGCTGGTATAAATCGTGCCTTTTGTTGATGTCTTTAGTTTTCCATATTTTCTTACTAAACAATACCATTCATATATTTATTTGTAGCCGAATAAGAATCTCAGCGAGAAATTGGCTGAGCTCCCTTCTGCATGAGAGGCTTCCAATATTGTAGACGATGAGTTAACATATGTGAAATTAATTGCCAATGAGGTAGGTATCTTCTAAATATTTCCCTCTATTGATTTCATCTTGAGTTTTCCATATTTTGTTACTAAACAACATATTTATATTTGCCATGGAAAAAGAATCCCATTCGTGAGATGTTGGCTGAGCTCCTCTTTGCATTAGAGGCTACCAATTTTGAAAATCAGGTGTCAACAATTGTGAATCTAATTGCTAATGAGGTACATAGAGTGTCTTCTAAAACCCTTACTATTTTCAATAATTTTCGTCTCTGCCCTTTGTCGATTTCATCTTGAGTTTTCCATATCTTGATTCTTTAAGCAGTCTTTTCTATATTGCCATTGATTTCAATGGATGATTTTAGTTTTTGTATCAAATTTTCTCCCCAAAATTTTAGGGTATGTTTTTAGTCATTAGATTGTTTTAGTTGAAAGAGTCCAGGGAATGTCCTTGGTGAATATTAATCGTACAGATATCTATGTGTGCCCTTGAGTCAAATGTTTGATCCCAATTTGAAAATAAAACAAGTATAGGGCCAATTTTGTTCCTTTTTGTGTGTTGGAAAAGAAAGTGTTACCGCAAAAGGATTTGAGGGACACCCATTTTGATATGAATTCTGTTTAGGTGTTTTAAACTTTAAAGTCTGATGTGATTAATTTAGTTATCCATCCCATAGAAGCAAAAATCGCATAAAAATAATGATTTATTGAAAAAATCGTGAATCGTCAAGTTTCCTGATTTTTACCCCCAAAACACTATGATTTTTTCAATAAATCGGTGTCAAATTTATTTTACTTCTTTTTTTGGTCAATCTAGGGTTTTAAACAGTCTTAGAAGGTTCAGAAACTACAATTTTTTAAAAATAAAATTGGTGATCACGGTTTCGACATTTTTGGTTTCCGAGCAGTTTAGGCATTTTTGGTTACCTTGATCGTGAGTTTTCTGTGTTTTTCATTTCCCCCACCGAGCTTAAATGTAGTGCGGATAGTTTAATTAAGGTTTGTTAGAATTAAATATAATGTTCCATTTAATATTTATAAATTATACTTAGCCGATAAGCTTTTATAGTGCTCGAAAAATTGTCTCATGCCAAAAAAAAAAATTCACGCCGATAAAATTTTTCTAGAACTCGTCAGTTGTTCCTATCGGCGTATTCCTTGAACCTTCGTACAAGTGCTATTAATATTAACTTTTTTAATAGTTATAAATATTGTTATTAATATTAACATTTTTTATAGTTTGTAAATTATTATTATTATTAATATTGTTAATTTAATAGTTAATAATTATTAAGTTTTATTATAAATTTAATTTTTTGAAAGATTTTATAATAAATTTTATGTTTATTAAATATTATAATTAATTGAAAAGTATTAATAATTAATTTTAATTAGTTTTTATTAGATTTTAATATGAGTTAGAGGTGAATTTAATTTTTTAAAAAGATTTTATAATAAATTTTATGTTTATTCAATTTTATAATTAGTTTAAAATTATTATTTTTTTTTACTTCGTAATATAGATTTATATTAAAGTGTTTGGCAAAAAGATACAAAGATTACAGCCTATTTATGGCTAGAAAAGAGGACCATACAGGAGCCCCACCAAAACTGGGGAACAATTATTTTAACCACACAGGAATCCCTGCTATCTATTCACTAGAACTAATATCCTTCTTATCTCTTGAAAAAGCCTATATAAACCTTGCTTCGTCTATACAAAAGGAAGCAAAGGCACCAACTACCTCTAATTGCTATAGTCAGATAGCTTCCTACTGAAGCCTTCAACCCAGTCGAGCCCATCCACTGGCGTCATCCCAAGGGATCTTTTAATGTAATCCGTTGCTATCTTAGCCTGATCCTTCATCAGCACCAACTCAAAGCCTCTGGAATCTAGAATGAATGGATACAGTTTGATAACCTCCCCTGGATCTGTGAGCAAAGGCCAGTCTCTTGGCCGTGGGATACTAACACCTAGCCTAGCAACCTGCAGGGAGAAATCTAGGTCTCCTAAATGCTCAGAGTTGAAGATTCCTTTCATTATCATCGCTGCCTCTGCTTTATCTATTCCAATTTCGAGGAGCATGGCCAACACCCGTGAGGAAATATTAGTATCCACCCTATATCTTTCACTATTATTCATGAAGGTTTTTTCGAGCAGCATTTTCACCGCCCCGACCATCAGCTCATCCGAGCGACGAACCATTCGCTGCAATCTCAAATTAGTAACAGCCCCAAGAAAGGCCATTTGCCTTTTCTTACTAGTAAGCCTAACCGGGGTGTCCATTCCCCCACACCGAATGGCTTCTACAAAAACAATAACCACAAAATGTGAAGGCATTTGACTGCTAACAGAGGGAGAAAACTTGTAGAGATTGCAACCTCCGCTGACTACTTATCAAAGGGTCTGTCGAAGCTTCTCGACGTCCAACTAGACTCCCAGCTCATTCCAAGACTCGCACTAGCCTTAATGAATGCACCAACCCTTCCACTCGTGCCTAATCTCTGCCTCTGCGAACCATCATATCCTCCTGATATGTCTCGGCCTTGCCACTCATGATGAGGTGGCAAGGCTCCCTCCCAACCACCCACTAGTTTAAAATTATTATTATTTAATTTAATTAGTATTTATGTTTTAATTAGATTTTAATATGAGTTAATGATGATTTTATTTTTTAAAAGATTTTATAATAAATTTTATGTTATTAAGTTTTATAATTATTAAAATTATTAATATTTAATTTAATTAGTGTTTAAGTTTTATTAGATTTTAAGAGTTATTGATAAATTTAATTTTTTTAAAGATTTTATAATAAATTTTACATTTATTAAATTTATAATTAATATAATAATATCATATATTAATAATATAAAATTTTATTATATTTATATTATTAATATATTCTAATATAATATTATTAATACTTAATATTTATAATATTATAATATAATATTTACATCATTAATCTATTATATATGATAATATAATATTTATATTATTAATATATTCTTATATAATATTATTAATATATAATATATAATATATTATTAATATTTAATATTTATGATATTATAATAAAATATTTTTTTTGGATCCGTAATAGCATTTTTATATTTATAGATTCAAAAGGAGCTAAATATCATCAGCCTTTCATGGCTGGCTAGAGATTAACTGTCTATCTACAATAACTGAGAGCTTAGGAGAAAGACCACACAGGGTCACCAAACTTATTTATAGAGGATGAGCACTAAAACCTAGACTTGCAATGCAAAGCTCCGACTATACAAAATGGAGCAAAAGGAGAAGATAAACACTAGATATTTGCAGAAGGAAGGAGTTTCCTAAAATCGTCCAACCAGTCCAGCCCACCCACCATCTCCAAACCTAAAGCCTTCTTGATGAATCTGACTGCCAGTGCCGCTTGGTCTTTGAGCAGAATCGAATCGAAGCCTCTGACATCCAAGATAAAAGGATAGAGCTTAATAACAGCACCAGGGTCTTTGAATTGGTTCCAATCCTTCGGCCGTGGAATACCAGACCCCAAACTGGCCATTTGCAGTGAAACCTCAAGATCCCCCAGGTGCTCTGCATTGAAGACACCCTACATGATAGACTTCACCAATTGTTTGTCCAAGCCTAGTTCGAGCAACATCGCCAGAGTCCGGGAGGTAATGTCGGTATCCACCCTATAATGTTCTCCATTTTCTAGAAACAACCTACTCAAGATCATTTTCACTGCCCCCAGCATCAGAGCGTCGGGCTGCTGCAGCATTCTCTGTAGCCAAAGGTCCGTAATGGCTCTGAGGAAAGCCATTTGTCGCTTCCAGCTGGTAAGACGCACTGGCGTATCCATATCGCCACACCTTATAGCATCCGCCGAAATGATAACAGCAAAGTATGTAGGCATTTGTCTTGAACCGGGAAGAATAAATAAGTTACCTCCGCCGTCTGCTTAAGAAGAAGCCTGCCGAAACTTCTTGAAATCTAGCTGGGCTCCCAACTCATGCCTAAATTATCATTTGCCTTAATCAATGAAACGAAACGAAACATCCCTTCCACTCGTGCCTCCCCGCTGCAGCTACGAACCATCATTGGCGCCTTTACTGTCTCAGCCTTGCCACCCATCATGGGGTGGCAAGGCTCCCTCCCAACCACCCACACATACCTGTCTTAAGATGGACCGAGATCTTGAGTATGAAGGATCTCTCTGATGAATAATCCATCTGTCCTGAGATTAGACAACCTATCTACATCTTGATTACCCTCTCTCAATATATGATTGAACATGACTTTCTCAAATCCTTCCAATAGGATGAGGGCCTGATCCAGTTGAGCTTGAAGTTTCTAGTTTACTAGTTTCTTGGTTCTAAGACTGTTGATAATAATCAAAGAGTCTCCTTCAATTTCCAAATTTCTAATCTCCATCTCCCTACCCAACCAAAGACCAAGTATTAAAGCCTACATTTCGGCCTCATTGTTGGTTCCAATTCTAAGAGGAGCAGCTAGTGTACCCACCATTGTCCCAGCTGAGTTCCTGATAATGCAACCTGCTCCAGACTGTCCTGGATTACCCCGCGAAGCTCCATCAAAGTTAAGCTTCAGCCAACCTGCCTCCGGAGGAGACCAACTAACCAATTTCCTTGCTTCCTTAGTTCTTCGACCACCTACTCCCACCTGGGGGATAAGTAAGAGGCCCTTCCAACATTTCATCATCTTTGTATCCCATCCTGTATGAGTAAGATGGATAGGGTCTCTGTCTGATAATCTCGAGTTTACTACTTCAACTATGCTTGATTCAATTTTGCTTCGAAGCGAAAACCAAGGCATTTCTTTCTCTTGGAAGATTCTTCTATTGCGCTCTTTCCAAATCTCCCACACCAAAATGGAAGGAGCTGCGATCCACAAGCCACCAAACATTGCTTTCTAGAGCAAGATGGGCCAGGCGATCAACCAGTCCCTTAAATTTCTCAAAATAGCTAAACTCCAATGAAACTTATTACATAGCCACTGCCACCCCCTAACTGCAAAGGGACAATGCAAGAATAGATGATCTCCATCTTCTTCTGCTTCTCTACAGAGCACACACCTTGAAGGACCCTCAAAGCCTAACCTTCTAAGCCTATCAGCTGTTAATGCCTTACCTTGGGCTACCACCCACAGGAAGACTCCTGCCTTAGGTAAGCATTGTTTATTCCAACAAAGCTTTGTTGGGATCAAACCTAGAGAATCATTTAATCCAACAAGAACTTTGTAACCTTCGTTAACTGAATACTCCCTTGATTTTGATGCATTCCACCTTAATCTATCCATACCTCTTCTAAAATAGATGCTTCTTCTAGCCAACTCCTCTTCATACTTGTCTATCAGATCTGGATCCAACCCCAATCCCCTCATACTCTTCCAAATCGAAGGATCAAGGGTTGTAGAGGGAAAGGAGAGATAACTGGAAACTTTATCTCCCCATTCCTGTTTTGTGATGTTCATTAAAGGAGACAAATCCATGATTCTCTCCAAGGTCAGATATCCTTCCCAAGAATCCTCCCAGAACCTTGCGTTCTTACCTTCCTTGACCTCCCAGGTAAGGTGCTTGGAGATTAAGTCCTTGCTCTTGCTAATGAAGTTCCAGATCCTAGATCCAGCTGGGAAAAATCTAGTAGTGAAAATGCTATCTTCTCTCATGTCCAGGTATTTATTTTTTAGTAATCTAACCCATTTGAGATTTGGCCTATCATGCAGCATCCAAACCAACTTCGTGCCAAGAGCCTGATTTTGCCAAAGAAGATCCTTAACCCCAGCCCCATCCTTTTCCTTCTGCTCACAAACTGTCTTCCACTTTACAAGCAGGAATTTGAATTGCTTTGCCGAGCCTTTCCAAAAGAAATTCCTCATCAGCTAGGTTAAATCCTTATATATTTTACTGGCCAAAGGCACGCAGGACATCATATAGATAGGCATGGCTGCTAGGACTGCCTTGATAAGTGTCAATCTCCCTGCCCATGACAACCGTTTGCTTTTCCATGATTCTAATATGGACTTGACCTTTCCTAGTAGGGAATCCTAGGAATTACCAGGATGAATCCCTTTTACTAGGGGTAGCCCGAGATATTTACAGGATAGTGAACCTCTCCCAAAAGACAAAATCCTTAAAATCTTTTCTTCCCTCCCTGGGGGGGTATTAAAAAAGAAAATCTCTGATTTAGCTTTACTGACCTCTTGTCCTGAGGCTATCGAATACATATCTAAAATTCTTTTAAACCTTATAGCTTCTCCTTCCTGAGCCGTCCCAAAAAGTAGGGTGTCATTCGCGAATTGTTGGTGAGAAAATCGAGGCATATTTCTTGTAATTTGGATACCTGTAAGATGCCCTTCCTAACACTCCTTTGCAATAAATCTACCCAAGGCATCGACCATGATAATAAAGAGGAAGGGGGAAATGGGATCTCCCTGCCTTAGTCCTCTTGAGATATTAAAGAATCCCTCTGGGGAACTGTTAAGAAGGACATAAACTTTGGGACTCGAGATCCATTCAAACATCCAATTTAGCCACTCTTGCTAGAACCCAAAGGCCTCTAAGATTTTAAAAAGGAATCTCCAGTTCACTTTGTCATAGGCCTTCCGAATATCCAATTTGACCAACATGGAGGGAAACTTGTTTTTAAGAACCGAGTGAATTGCCTCCTGAGCTATTATCACTCCATCCAAAATGGATCTTTTTGGGACGAAACCAGTTTGTTCCTCTGCTATGATATATGGAAGGATCCTTTTTATTCTATTTGCCACTGCTTTGGCCAAAATTTTATAAACTACGTTACACAAGGAGATTGGTCTGAAATCTTCAAAATATTCAGGCTTAGCTTTCTTCGGTATTAATGCTAGAAAGGTATTACCAATTTCCTTCAAAACCTTACCGTCTCTCCTAGATTCCTCATAGGCCTCTGTTAAATCCTTGCCCACAATGCTCCAACATTTCTGAAAGAAAGCTGCTGGGAACCCGTCAGGTCCCGAGGCCTTATCTGGACCTAACTGAAAGAGGGCTTCTTTGATCTCCTCTTCCAAAAAATTACTTGTCAACATTAGGTTCTGCTCCTCTGAAACCAATCTAGGGATGACTCTTAGGAATTCCTGTTGAGCATGAAGGTCTGAACCCGTCCCTTCATTTAAGAGGTCCTGAAAATAATCAATCACTGCCTGACCAATCTCCGCCGGAGTCTCAATGATCCTTCCCTCTCTATTCTTTATTATCGAGATTCTATTGGCCTCTCTTCAGATTTTAGTAGAATTGTGGAAGAACTTAGTGTTGGCATCCCCGGCTTTCAGCCATACCTCTCGAGATTTCTGCCTCCAATACACTTCTTCTTTAGCCAAAGTATCCTCTAACTTTCCCAGTAAATCTTTTTCCTTATTAAAAGACTCATTATCCATCCCTTCTCTTGAAACCTTTTCATTAAGAAGCTGTATCTCAGACTCTATTTGCTTCTTGGTTTCAAAAATATTCTTGAAATGGTCCTTATTCCACTGTCTTAAATTAACTTTAATGAGTTTTAGTTTGGTAACAATATTGAATAATCCAACTCCCCTAGGATTACAACTTTTCCACCAATCTTCTATCAATGCCAAAAAGGAAGGATCTTTGAACCACATATTTTCAAATTTGAATGGGCATCTTACAGGTTTCCTTTCACCCTGAATCTTAAGACTAATTGGGAAATGGTCTGAACCCAATTCTAGGATAATCTTACTATTAAGAGTGAAAGGGAATTTACTCAGATCCCCTTTCACAAAAAACCTGTCTAGTTTTTCTGCGATATTGCAATAACCCAACCTTCTATTATTCCAAGTGAAGTTTCCGTTGCCCATCTGGATCTCAATCAGAGCATTCCTATCCACAAAGTCCTCAAAATCCTTCTGTGATTGAAGTTTCCTGCCAACCCCTCCCAATTTGTCTTCTGATCTCAAAATGGAGTTGAAATCTCCCCCAAGATAATGAACTCCCAAGCTCTAATGTCACATACTGCATCTAATTCCTCCCACAATTCCTTTTTCTGAATTTGGGAATTAGGACCATAGACATTTACCAGGAGAAAGCTCAAGCTTGAGGCCAGACTCCTAACCTTATTGGCTATCCATCCCTTGCTAGAGCCTACATCTTCCAAAAGAACAGACTGGGGTCGCCAGAGGGTCATTAATCCTCTAGAAGGACCTCTTGAATTAACTTTACTTATCTTCCATTGACTAAAATTTTTTCCAAAGACATGATTATCACTTTCATCTAGTTTAGTTTCCTGAACCATACAAATATCAGGTTGAAGAGTCTTCAGCATGTGCCTTAGAAGACACTTCTTGTTAGGGGCATTCATGCCCCTAACATTCCAGGACAAAATTCTCATTGTTGTTCAGGAAGGGGACCCCCCTTCCCTACTTTCAATAGATCCATCAATTTTAGTTGGCCGCTAGCCTCCCCATCCCACTTCAACTTCTCCTTGTTAGGGATCCGGCCTCTTAACTTATGATCTCCACAATTTGGAGAGGTTTTTTCAGAATCCATTAGCCCAATCCCTAAGGTTTCCAACGATCTATAATCCTTGATCTCTTCCAGTGGTTTAAGGGCCACTGAATTGGTTTCATTTTCAAACCCAAAGATTACCAATCCTTTCTCATTATTCATCACCCAGTTGTCTTCCAAGGCATCTTCCACCGATCTCAAGGAGCTCTCTTTGGCAGTTTTAGCAAGTTGAACTAACTCACTGCCTACCTCGATCAGAGAGTCAAAATCTTCCTGTTGCATGCTGGGCTTAATCGCCTCTAAAGTCTCTATGATCTTGTTATTGAAATTATGAGAAAATTTTGCTAGTTCTTCCATCTCAAGAATTAACTCACCCCCTTTTTCCAGAACCCCGTCACCTTTTCCAATACTCTTTTTTTCGCAAACTATTTTCCTAGCCCCCTCATCAAGCAACTCTCCCTCATTAATAATATATTATATATAAATATTATAATAAATATTAATAATATAATATATAATATATTATAATAATATAATATTATATTATTAATATTTATTATAATATTTATATATAATATATTATAATAATATAATATTATATCTTATATTATTAATATTTATTATAATATTTATATATTAAATTATTATATTTCTATATTATATTATTATATTTTTCTATGTTTTTTTGAGATCCGATTTTTTCCAAATTTTTCATGATTTTTTGTGAAATCCTTATCTCCAAACGATTTTCTGAGCAACCCTCTGCATTAGAGGCTACCAATTTTGAAAATCAGGTGTCAACAATTGTGAATCTAATTGCTAATGAGATACATAGAGCGTCTTCTAAAACCCTTACTATTTTCAATAATTTTCATCTCTACCCTTTGTTAATTTCATCTTGAGTTTTCCATATCTTGATTCTTTAAGTAGTCTTTTCTATATTTCTGTTGCTTTTAATTTTAGGGTATGTTTTCAGTCATTAACTTGTTTTAGTTGAAAGAGTCCAGGGAATGTCCTTGGTGAATATTGATCATATAGATATCTATGTGTGCCCTTGAGTCAAATGTTTGATCCCAATTTGAAAATAAAACAGGTATATGGCTAATTTTATTCCTTTTTGTGTCTTGGAAGAGAAAGTGTTATTGTAAAGGGATTTGAGGGAAACCCATTTTGATATGAATACCCCCAAAACACTACGATTTTTTCAATAAATCAGTGTCAAATATGTTTTACTGCTTTTTTTGGGTCAATCTAGGGTTTTAAACAGTCTTAGAAGGGTTCAAAAATTGCAAATTTTTTAAAATAAAATCGGTGATCACGGTTTCAACATTTTTGGTTTCCGAGTAGTGCATTTTTGGTTTCCTTGATCGGTGAGTTTTCTATGTTTTTCATTTCCCCCACTGGGCTTCAATGTAGTGCAGATAGTTTAATTAAGGTTTGTTAGAATTAAATATAATGTTCCATTTAATATTTATAAATTATTACTTAGCCAATAGGCTTTTATAGTGCTCAAAAAATTGTCTCATGTTGAAAAAAAATTCACGCCCCATAAATTTTTTTTGGAACTCGTCAGTTGTTCCTATCGGCATATTCCTTGAACCTTCATACAAGTGCTAGTAATATTAACATTTTTAATAGTTATAAACATTGTTATTAATATTGACATTTTTTATAGTTTGTAAATTATTATTATTATTAATATTGTTAATTTAATAGTTAATAATGTATTATTAAGTTTTATTACAAATTTAATTTTTTAAAAGAGTTTATAATAAATTTTATGTTTATTAAAATTTGTAATTAATTGAAAAGTATTAATATTTAATTTTAATTAGTTTTTATTAGATTTTAATGAGTTAGAGATCAATTTAATTTTTTAAAAAGATTTTATAATAAAATTTATGTTTATTCAATTTTATAATTAGTTTAAAATTATTATTATTTAATTTAATTAGTATTTACATTTTAATTAGTTTTAATTAGATTTTAATATAAGTTAATGATGATTTTATTTTTTTAAAGATTTTATAATAAATTTTATGTTTATTAAGTTTTATAATTATTATAATTATTAATATTTAATTTAATTAGTGTATAAGTTTTATTAGATTTTAAGAGTTATTGATAAATTTATTTTTTTAAAAGATTTTATAATAAATTTTACAATTATTAAATTTATAATTAATATAATAATATCATATATTAATAATATAAAATTTTATTATATTTATATTATTAATATATTCTAATATAATATTATTCTACCTCCTTAGGGATAATTCCCTCTCCCTAAAGGTTAATGGGATTAGGCTCCTTGATGATAATGAATTGATGAATATTCAATTTGCCGATGACACAGCTCTTTTTTTTGAGCTCACGAAGCAAAACATGGATAACCTTAGCCTTAAAATTCAATGCTTTGGGTCAATTTTTGGAGCTCAGATCTCCCAGACCAAGTCTACCTTCCTTAGCTGGAAGGATCATCCCCCTAATTGGTTTGGACACCTTGGCTACCAATGGGGTGGTCCTAACAAAATCGTTAGATACCTTGGAGTTCCCTTCTCGGTGTCCCCTTCCCTCAAAGATATGTGGCTCTAGGTTAAGGAGAAAATTGATAAGAAACTTAGTAAATGGAACAATAGATTCCTCTCCCTGGCTGGCAGGGTTCAAGTGTGCCAAAAAATCCTCTCCTCCTATAATATCTACTACTCCTCTGCTTGGATGTTTAGCAACTATCAGATCTTTGAAATTCAAAAGGTTGTTAGACGGTTCCTTTGGTCTGATGGCAAAGTTAATAATAAATTACATGCTGTTAACTGGAAGTTGTGCTATATTGAGAAATCTCTTGGTGGCCTTAGATTAAAAGATCTTAGGATCCAAGGTATTGCCCTTGCGCCTAAATGGATCTTCCATTCTCTCGAAGGTCAGGAACCTTGGAAGGTTTTAATTAGACACAATATTGAGAGGGCTATCCCTAAGAATGCTAAGTCTTGGAAGGGTTTACCACTCACCGACCTTGTGGCTGGTGGTTTTCCTGTTTCTGTCCAGGGCACTTGTGTGTTCAAGTCTATTTGGAAAGCCTGGGAACATGTTAGGGGGTTTTTGGTCAACACTAGTGTTAACAATGGTGACCTGATTCATGGCAAGAGATCCTTATGGTGGAACCTCTTCCACGCTGGCAAACCCTTGGCCCTTACTCAGGGATGCTCAGCTAGAGCCTGGGCAAGCAAAGGAATCAAATATCTTATTGACGTTTTGGAACATGATACTCTTATCACGTTTTGGAACATGATATTGTTATGCAGTGGCAGAAGACCTTCAGTAGGCTCTGGAAAAGTCCGATCAAGCCAAAAATCAAGTGCTTTAAATGTCTTATGATACTTATAAGACTTCCTCTCAGGAGGAATTATGATAATAATGATTTGTGCCCTATTTGTAAACTTCCTGAGACTGGCAGGCATATTTTCTTTGATTGCTCCATTGCTAAGGAGATCTGGTTAATGTTTGACTTTTCTATCCCTGATCTTGTGAATATTATGGAAATTATTTTTGGGCACATTCAAGGATTGAAAACGGATGATAATATCTTTTGGTTTACTTTATCTGCTAATATTCTTTGGTATATATGGAAAATTAGGAATGCTGATAGGTTTGAAGGCCAAGCTAGGGCCCTTATTGAGTCCTTTCGAAGACTCACATTCTTCAAAATTGCTGTGCAGGTTGCCTCTACTATGAATGTTGAGAGGAACAAGCTCCTGAGAACCTCAAGGATGGACACGCCACCATGTTCATCTATGAGATGAAGGATGATTATGAGTGGAGGCACAACGTGGACAACCTAACCTCCTTTGAGGAGGCTTTCAAGAAGTTGGACAATGAAATTAAAGACAACAGGGAACCTTCCTACGCCCAAGTTGAGATACTGACATAGATTCAGAGCCAGAAGACCATTGTTTGGATAGAAGGACCTCAGGGATGGGCGGCATGGGTTGAAGCCCATGACGACATCCTTTCTTGATGCTTTTGTTGATGTTTTGTATATACTTTCTTCTCATGATGTAGTTAGTTTGTTAGTACTCTTTTGTGCGGATTACACACCCTGTTGTAACTTTGATTTTTTTGTCCTGTGGTGGTGACAGCTATGTTTTGTTGAGGCTTGGCCTCCTTGTATTGGATTCTCTCAATTTTTAATATAAAAATATAATATTATTAATACTTAATATTTATAATATTATAATATAATATTTACATCATTAATCTATTATATATGATAATATAATATTTATATTATTAATATATTCTTATATAATATTATTAATATATAATATATAATATATTATTAGTATTTAATATCTATGATATTATAATATAATATTAATTATATATATATATTAATAATATATGAACTTTATATAATATTATTAATATTTATATATAGTATATTATAATAATATAATATTTATATATAATATATTATAATAATATAATATTATATGTGGGTGGTTGGGAGGGAGCCTTGCCACCTCATCATGGGTGGCAAGGCCGAGACATATCAGGAGGTAATGATGGTTCGTAGAGGTAGAGAATAGGCATGAGTGGAAGGGTTGGCGCATTCATTAAGGCTAGTGTGAGATTTGGAATGAGCTGGGAGTCTAGTTGGAAGTCGAGAAGCTTCGACAGGCCCTTTGATAAGCAGTTTGTGGAGGTCGCAATCTCTACCAGTTATCTCCCTCCGTTAGTAGTCAAAGGCCTTCGCACTTTGTGGTTATAATCTCTGTAGAAGCCATTCGGTGTGGGGGAATGGACACCCCGGTTAGGCTTACTAGTAAGAAAAGGCAGATGGCCTTTCTTGGGGCAAAGGGATTTGAGGGACACCCATTTTGATATGAATTCTGTTTAGGTGTTTTAAACTTTAAAGTTTGATTAATTTAGTTATCCAATGAGAGGCAAAAATTGCATAAAAAACACGATTTATTGAAAAAATAATGAATCGTCAAGTTTCCCGATTTTTACCCCCAAAACACGATGATTTTTTGAGATCCAATATTTTCATGATTTTTTCCAAAATTTTCACGATTTTTTGAAAAAATCTTATACTTTTGGTTTGCCGATTTTATCTGCAAACGATTTTCTGAGCTCCCCTTTGCATTAGAGGCTACCAATTTTGAAAATTAGGTGTCAACAATTGTGAATCTAATTGCCAATGAGATACATAGAGCGTCTTCTAAAAGCCTTACTATTTTCAATAATTTTTGTCTCTGCCCTTTGTCGATTTCATCTTGAGTTTTCCATATCTTGATTCTTTAGGCAGTCTTTTCTATATTTCTGTTGCTTTTAACAGATGATTTTAGTTTTTGTATCAAATTTTCACCCCAAAATTTTAGGGTATGTTTTCAGTCATTAGATTGTTTTAGTTGAAAGAGTCCAGGGAATGTCCTTGGCGAATATTGATCATACAGATATCTATGTGTGCCCCTGAGTCAAATGATTGATCCCAATTTGAAAATAAAACAGGTATAGGGCCAATTTTGTTCCTTTTTGTGTCTTTTGGAAGAGAAAGTGTTACCACAAAGGGATTTGAGGGACACCCATTTTGATATGAATTGTATTTAGGTGTTTTCAACTTTAAAGTCTGATGTGATTAATTTAGTTACCCATCCCATAGAAGCAAAAATTGCATAAAAATCATGATTTATTGAAAAAATTGTGAATAGTCAAGTTTCTCGATTTTTACCCCCAGAACACTACAATTTTTTCAGTAAATCGGTGTCAAATATGTTTTACTGCTTTTATGTTTTACTGCTCTTTTTGGTCAATCTAGGGTTTTAAACAGTCTTAGAAGGGTTCAGAAACTGCAATTTGTTAAAAATAAAATCGGTGATCATGGTTTCAACATTTTTGGTTTCTGAGTAGTTTAAGCATTTTTGGTTTCCCTGATCCATGAGTTTTCTATGTTTTTCATTTCCCCCACCAGGCTTCAATGCAGTGCGGATAGTTTAATTAAGGTTTGTTAGAATTAAATATAATGTTCCATTTAATATTTATAAATTATTACTTAGCTGATAGGCTTTTATAGTGCTCAAAAAATTGTCTCACGCTGAAAAAAATTCACGCTCTAAAAATTTTCTGGAACTCGTCAATTGTTCCTATCGGCGTATTCCTTGAACCTTCATACAAGTGCTAGTAATATTAACATTTTTAATAGTTATAAACATTGTTATTAATATTAACATTTTTTATAATTTGTAAATTATTATTATTATTATTGTTAATTTAATAGTTAATAATGTATTATTAAGTTTTATTATAAATTTATTTTTTTAAAAGATTTTATAATAAATTTTATGTTTATTAAAATTTCTAATTAATTGAAAAGTATTAATATTTAATTTTAATTAGTTTTTATTAGATTTTAATATGAGTTAGAGATCAATTTAATTTTTTAAAAAGATTTTATAATAAATTTTATGTTTATTCAATTTTATAATTAGTTTAAAATTATTATTATTTAATTTAATTAGTATTTATGTTTTAATTAGATTTTATATGAGTTAATGATGATTTTATTTTTTAAAAAATTTTATAATAAATTTTATGTTTATTAAGTTTTATAATTATTAAAATTATTAATATTTAATTTAATTATTGTTTATGTTTTATTAGATTTTAAGAGTTATTAATAAATTTATTTTTTTTATTACATTTATTAAATTTATAATTAATATAATAATATCATATATTAATAATATAAATATAATAAAATTTTATATTATTAATATATTCTAATATAATATTATTAATACTTAATATTTATAATATTATAATATAATATTTACATCAGTAATCTATTATATATGATAATATAATATTTATATTATTAATATATTCTTATATAATATTATTAATATATAATATATAATATATTATTAATATTTAATATTTATGATATTATAATATAATATTAATTATATATATATATATAATATATTCTTATATAATTGTTTTTTTAAATTAAATAATTGAGAGAACAAAAAAGGTACAGTATCAAAAGAGGGGGGGGAGGCGAGCCTCAACCACCAAGTTCAAAGTCCAACTATCAGCCAAAATCAACCAACTAACACATTAAGTAGCAGTTCTAAAGAGATTACAAAAAGAGGAGACAAATAAGCTATTCCAGAACATCATCATGATCATCGAACCAAGCTGTCCATCCTAGCTCTCCTTCCATCCACATGACTTTCTTCTGCTCGAGAAGTTGAGCAAGGAAGTCAAGTCTATCAGAAAAGGGGCCTCTGTTCTCACATATTTCCTTGAGCAGCTCCTTAAGAGCTTTTCCAAAAGCAGTCTGGTTATCAATAATGCTGGCCAATTCCAACCCATGCTTTATCTCATAAATGAACATCGTAGCGAGCCCATCATGGAGGAATCTTTTCAGCTTGTCCATCTTGAGCTTCATAATGCAGCAAATCTACGAGACAATCTTAAAACGTATGAGTTTCAAATGAAACAAAGTAAGGGATCTACCAACATCTTGAAATTTGTCCTCATTTCTACATTTCCAAATAAACCAAAGAATATGAGAGGAGAGAATGTTTCAGAAAAAATTAGCATCCTTTTTAAGACCAGATATGTTGCCAAGAATGGTATCTAAAATAGGAACATGATCAGCTATAGAGATTCCAAAAAACTTCCATATAATCCTAGCAAGTTGACAAGTAAAAAATATATGCCTTAAATTTTCAGGAACCCTGCAAATAGTACAAAATTTAGTATCACCAACATGATTTTTAACAGGAAGTCTATCAAGAAGAAGCTACCATTTAAAATGTAAGATTTTGGGGGGAATATGCGATTTCCAAAATCTGTCAATTATATAATTATTAATATTTATTATAATATTTATATATAATATATTATAATAATATAATATTATATATTACATTATTAATATTTATTATAATATTTATATATTATATTATTATATTTTTTATATTATATTATTATATTTTTCTATGTTTTTCTAAGATCTGATTTTTTCACGATTTTTTCCAATTTTTTAATGATTTTTTGAAAAAATCTTGTACTTTTGGTTTGTCAATTTTATCTCCAAACAATTTTTTGAGCTCTGCATTAGAGGCTACCAATTTTGAAAATCAGGTGTCAACAATTGTGAATCTAATTGCCAATGAGATACATAGAGCGTCTTCTAAAACCCTTACTATTTTCAATAATTTTCGTCTCTACCCTTTATCGATTTTATCTTGAGTTTTCCATATATCTTGATTCTTTAAGTAGTCTTTTCTATATTTCCATTGCTTTTAACGGATGATTTTAGTTTTTGTATCAAACTTTCACCACAAAATTTTAGGGTATGTTTTCAGTCATTAGATTGTTTTAGTTGAAAGAGTCCAGGGAATGTCTTTGGCGGATATTGATCATACATATATCTATGTGTGCCCCTGAGTCAAATGTTTGATCCCAATTTGAAAATAAAACAGGTATAGGGCCAATTTTGTTCCTTTTTGTGCCTTTTGGAAGAGAAAGTGTTATGCAAAGGGATTTGAGGGACACCCATTTTGATATGAATTATGTTTAGGTGTTTTAACCTTTGAAGTCTGATGTGATTAATTTAGTTATCCATCCCATAGAAGCAAAAATCGGATAAAAATCATAATTTATTGAAAAAATCATGAATCGTCAAGTTTCCCTATTTTTACCCCCAAAACACTATGATTTTTTCAATAAATTGGTGTCAAATATGTTTTACTACTTTTTTTTAGTCAATCTAGAGTTTTAAACAGTCTTAGAAGGGTTCAAAAAATCGGTGATCACGGTTTCCACATTTTTGGTTTCCGAGCAGTTTAGGCATTTTTGGTTTCCCTGATCTATGTTTTTCATTTCCCCCACTAGGCTTTAATGCAGTGCGGATAGCTTAATTAAGGTTTGTTAGAATTAAATATAATGTTCCATTTAATATTTATAAATTATTACTTAGCTGATATGATTTTATAGTGCTCAAAAAATTGTCTCACGCCGAAAAAAAAATTCACACCTGATAAATTTTTTTTGGAACTCGTTAGTTGTTCCTATCGGCGTATTCCTTGAACCTTCGTACAAGTGCTAGTAATATTAACATTTTTAATAGTTATAAACATTGTTATTAATATTAACATTTTTTATAGTTTGTAAATTTTTTTTTTTGATTCATAATAAAGATTTATATTAAAGTTTCTGGCAAAGAAATACAGAGATTACAGCCTATCCATGGCTGGTAAAGAGGACCATACAGGAGCCCCACCCATACTGGGGGTCAATTACTTTAACCACACAGGGTCCCCCGATAACTATTCACTAGAAGTAATAGCCTTCTTATATCTGATAAAACCTATATATACCTTGCTTCAACTATACAAAAGGAAGCTAAGGCACCAACTACCTCTAATTGCTATAATCAGACAGCTTCCTACTGAAGCCTTCAACCCAGTTGAGCCCATCCACTGGTGCCATACCAAGGGATTTTTTAATGTAGTCCACTGCTATCTCTGCCTGTTCCTTCATCAGCACCAACTCAAAGCCTCTGGAATCCAGAATGAATGGAAACAGTTTTATAACCTCCCTAGGATCTGTGAGCAGAGGCCAGTCTCTTGGCCGTGGGATACCAACGCCTGGCCTAGCAACTTGCAGGGAGAAATCCAAGTCCCCTAGATGCTCAGAGTTGAAGATTCCTTTCAATATCATTGCTGCCTCTGCTTTATCCGTTCCAATTTTGAGGAGCATGGCCAACACCTGTGAGGAAATATCAGTATCCACCCTATACCTTTCACTGTTATTCATGAAGGCTTTCCCTAGGAGCATTTTCACAGCCTCGACCATCAACTCATCCGAGCGACAAAGCATTCGCTGCAATCTCAAATCGGTGGCAACCCCAAGAAAGGCCATCTGCCTTTTCTTACTAGTAAGCCTAATCAGGGTGTCCATTCCCCCACACCGAATGGCTTCTACAGAGATTATAACCACAAAGTGCGAAGGCATTTGATTGTTAACGGAGGGAGATAACTGGTAGAGATTGCGACCTTCGCAAACTACTTATCAAAGGGCCTGTTGAAGCTTCTCACTTCCAACTAGACTCCCAGCTCATTCCAAATCTCACACTAGCCTTAATGAATGCGCCAACCCTTCCACTTGTGCCTATTCTCTGCCTCTGCGAACCATCATTACCTCCTGATATGTCTCAGCCTTGCCACCCATGATGAGGTGGCAAGGCTCCCTCCTAACCACCCACTATAGTTTGTAAATTATTATTATTATTATTATTGTTAATTTAATAGTTAATAATGTATTATTAAGTTTTATTATAAATTTAATTTTTTAAAAGATTTTATAATAAATTTTATGTTTATTAAATTTTATAATTAATTGAAAAGTATTAATATTTAATTTTAATTAGTTTTTATTAGATTTTAATATGAGTTAGAGATCAATTTAATTTTTTAAAAAGATTTTATAATAAATTTTATGTTTATTCAATTTTATAATTAATTTAAAATCATTATTATTTAATTTAATTAGTATTTAAGTTTTAATTAGATTTGAATATGAGTTAGTTATGATTTTATTTTTTTTAAGATTATATAATAAATTTTATTTTTATTAAGTTTTATAATTATTAAAATTATTAATATTTAATTTAATTAGTGTTTAAGTTTTATTAGATTTTAAGGGTTATTGATAAATTTAAATTTTTTAAAGATTTTATAATAAATTTTACATTTATTAAATTTATAATTAATATAATAATATCATATATTAATAATATAAAATTTAATTATATTTATATTATTAATATATTCTAATATAATATTATTAATACTTAATATTGATAATATTATAATATAATATTTACATCATTAATCTATTATATATGATAATATAATATTTATATTATTAATATATTCTTATATAATATTATTAATACATAATATATAATATATAATATATTATTAGTATTTAATATTTATGATATTATAATATAATATTAATAATATATTTATAATATTATTAATATTTATATATAATATATTATAATAATATAATATTATATATTATATTATTAATATTTATTATAATATTTATATATTATATTATATTTTCTATATTATTAATATTTATTATAATATTTATATATTATATTATTATATTTCTATATTATATTTTTTATATTATATTATTATATTTTTTTATGTTTTTCTGAGATCCTATTTTTTCACGATTTTTTCCAAATTTTTCACGATTTTTTGAAAAAATCTTATACTTTTGGTTTGCCGATTTTATCTCCAAATGATTTTTTGAGCTCCCCTTTGCATTAGAGGCTACCAATTTTGAAAATCAAGTATGAACAATTATGAATCTAATTGCCAATGAGGTAAATATAGCGTCTTCTAAAACCCTTGTTATTTTCAATAATTTTCGTCTCTGCCCTTTGTCGATTTCATCTTGAGTTTTCCATATCTTGATTCTTTAAGCAGTCTTTTCTATATTTCCATTGCTTTTAACAGATGATTTTAGTTTTTGTATCAAATTTTCACCCCAAAATTTTAGGGTATGGCGAATATTAATCGTATAGATATCTATGTGTGCCCCTGAGTCAAATGTTTGATCCCAGTTTGAAAATAAAACAGGTATAGGGCCCATTTTGTTCCTTTTTGTGTCTTTTGGAAGAGAAAGTGTTACCCCAAAGGGATTTGACGGACACCCATTTTGATATGAATTCTGTTTAGGTGTTTTAAACTTTAAAGTCTGATGTGATTAATTTAGTTACCCATCCATAGAAGCAAAAATTGCATAAAAATCATGATTTATTGAAAAAATTGTGAATCGTCAAGTTTCCTGATTTTTACCCCCAAAACACTATGATTTTTTGGAATCAATTGGTGTCAAATTTGTTTTACTACTTTTTTTGGGTCAATCTAGGGTTTTAAATAGTCTTAGAAGGGTTCAGAAACTGCAATTTAAAAAAAATAAAATCGGTGATCACGGTTTCGACATTTTTGGTTTCCGAGTGGTTTAGGCATATTTGGTTTCCTTGATCGATGAGTTTTCTGTGTTTTTCATTTCCCCCACCGGGCTTCAATGCAATGTAGATGGTTTAATTAAGGTTTGTTAGAAAAATATAATGTTCCATTTAATATTTATAAATTATTACTTAGCCGATAGGCTTTTATAGCGCTTAAAAAATTGTCACGCCGAAAAAAAAATTTACACCCGATAAAATTTTTCTCAGTTAGTAATATTAACATTTTTAATAATTATTAATATTAACATTTTTATAGTTTGTAAATTATTATTATTATTAATATTGTTAATTTAATAGTTAATAATGTATTATTAAGTTTTATTATACATTTAATTTTTTTAAAGATTTTATAATAAATTTTATGTTTATTAAATTTTATAATTAATTAAAAAGTATTAATATTTAATTTTAATTAGTTTTAATTAGATTTTAATATAAGTTAGAGATCAATTTAATTTTTTAAAAAGATTTTATAATAAATTTTGTGTTTATTCAATTTTATAATTATTTTAAAATTATTATTATTTAGTTTAATTAGTATTTAAGTTTTAATTAGATTTTAATATGAGTTAATGATGATTTTATTTTTTTAAAGATTTTATAATAAATGTTATATTTATTAAGTTTTTTAATTATTAAAATTATTAATATTTAATTTAATTAGTGTTTAAGTTTTGTTAGATTTTAAGAGTTATTGATAAATTTAAATTTTTTAAAGATTTTATAATAAATTTTACATTTATTAAATTTTTAATTAATATAATAATATCATATATTAATAATATAAAATTTAATTATATTTATATTATTAATATATTCTAATATAATATTATTAATACTTAATATTTATAATATTATAATATAATATTTACATTATTAATCTATTATATATGATAATCTAATATTTATATTATTAATATATTCTTATATAATATTATTAATATATAATATATTATTAGTATTTAATATTTATGATATTATAATATAATATTAATAATACATATATATATATATTATTAATATTATAATAAAATATATTATAATAATATAATATTATATGTTATATTATTAATATTTATTATAATATTTATATATTATATTATATTTTCTATATTATTAATATTTATTATCATATTTATATATTATATTATAATATTTCTATATTATATTTTTTATATTATATTATTACATTTTTCTATGTTTTTCTGAGATCCGATTTTTTCATGATTTTTTGAAAAAATCTTATACTTTTGGTTTGCCGATTTTATGTCCAAACGATTTTTGAAAATCGTTTGGAGATAAAATTGTGAGATGTTGGCTGAGATCCCCTCTACATTAGAGGCTACCAATTTTGAAAATCAGGTGTCAACAATTGTGAATCTAATTCCCAATGAGGTACATAGAGCGTCTTCTAAAACCCTTACTATTTTCAATAATTTTTGTCTCCGCCCTTTGTCAATTTCATCTTGAGTTTTCCATATCTTGATTCTTTAAGCAGTCTTTCATTAGATTGTTTTAGTTGAAAGAGTCCAGGGAATGTCCTTGGTGAATATTGATCTTATAGATATCTATGTGTGCCCCTAAGTCAAATGTTTCATCCCAATTTGAAAATAAAATAGGTATAGGGCCAATTTTGTTCCTTTTTGTGTCTTTTAGAAGAGAAAGTGTTATCGTAAAGGGATTTAAGGGAAACCCATTTTGATATGAATTCTATTTAGGTGTTTTAAACTTTAAAGTTTGATGTGATTAATTTAGTTATCTAATGAGAGGCAAAAATCACATAAAAATCACGATTTATTGAAAAAATCGTGAATCGTCAAGTTTCCTAATTGTTACCCCCAAAACACTGCGATTTTTTGAATAAATCGGTGTCAAATTTGTTTTACTAATTTTTTTTGGTCAATCTAGGGTTTTAAATAGTCTTAGAAGTGTTCATAAACTGCAATTTTTAAAAAATAAAATTGGTGATCACGGTTTTGACATTTCTAGTTTCCAAGCAGTTTGAGCATTTTTGGTTTCCCTGATCGGTGAGTTTTTTGTGCTTTTCATTTCCCCCACTAGGCTTCAATGCAGTGCAGATAGTTTAATTAAGGCGTATTCCTTGAACTTTCGTACAAGTGCTAGCAATATTAACATTTTTAATAGTTATAAACATTGTTATTAATATTAACATTTTTTGTAGTTTGTAAATTACTATCATTATTAATATTGTTAATTTATTAGTTAATAATGTATTATTAAGTTTTATTATAAATTTAATTTTTTTAAAGATTTTATAATAAATTTTATGTTTATTAAATTTTATAATTAATTGAAAAGTATTAATATTTAATTTTAATTAATTTTTATTAGATTTTAATATGAATTAGAGATCAATTTAATTTTTTCAAAATATTTTATAATAAATTTTATGTTTATTCAATTTTATAATTAATTTAAAATTATTATTATTTAATTTAATTGGTATTTAAGTTTTAATTAGATTTTAATATAAGTTAATGATGATTTTATTTTTTTAAAAGATTTTATAATAAATTTTATGTTTATTGAGTTTTATAATTATTAAAATTATTAATATTTAATTTAAATAGTGTTTAAGTTTTATTAGATTTTAAGAGTTATTGATAAATTTAAATTTTTTAAAGATTTTATAATAAATTTTACATTTATTAAATTTATAATTAATATAATAATATCATATATTAATAATATAAAATTTTATTATATTTATATTATTAATATATTCTAATATAATATTTATATTATTAATATATTCTTATATAATATTATATTATTATAATATATAATATTATATTATTATAATATATTATAATATTTATAGATTATATTATTATATTTTTCTATGTTTTTCTGAGATCTGATTTTTTCACGATTTTTTCTAATTTTTTCACTATTTTAAAAAAAAATCTTATACTTTTGGTTTGCCGATTTTATCTCCAAATGATTTTTGAAAATCGTTTGGAGATAAAATCGTGAGATGTTTGCTGAGCTCCCCTCTACATTAGAGGCTACCAATTTTGAAAATCAGGTGTCAACAATTGTGAATCTAATTGCCAATGAGGTACATAGAGTGTCTTCTAAAACCCTTACTATTTTCAATAATTTTCGTCTCTACCCTTTGTTGATTTCATCTTGAGTTTTCCATATCTTGATTCTTTAAGCAGTCTTTTGTATATTGCCGTTGCTTTTAATGGATTATTTTAGTTTTTTATCAAATTTTCACCCCAAAATTTTAGGGTATGTTTTTAGTCATTAGATTGTTTTAGTTGAAAGAGTCCAGGGAATGTCCTTGGCAAATATTGATCGTACAGATATCTATGTGTGCCCCTGAGTCAAATGTTTGATCCCAATTTGAAGAGAAAGTGTTATCGCAAAGGGATTTGAGGGACACCCATTTTGATATGAATTCTGTTTAGGTGTTTTAAACTTTAAATTCTGATGTGATTAATTTAGTTATCCATCCATTATAAAAGAAATTGTCTCTGAAATTGGTAACTCCTTATGCCCTGCCTCCACAAGAATCTCTGGGAGTTATTTTGCAGCCCAATATTGAAGATTCGTGGACATCCTGAATATGTCATAGGGGTTTTTCAAGAATGTTAGGAGCGGGCCGCATCCAAATGTTTCCACCATTCTTATTAAAATAGATGAGGGACATTAGTAGAATTTAGTACCTAAAATTTATCTTTGTTGAATCTTAACGTTGGCCTGCAACTAGTCCTTATTCTATGCTATCCCTCTTTTTTGCTTGAACTCCAGTTTTGTAACTATTACCTTTCTGGAATCTATTTTTCTTCATAAATTAGTAAACAATAAAATCTACTGGGGACTCAGGGAGTGCTCTGTAAGCCTAAGATACCATTTGACTTAGAATCCCTTTGAGGGGTGTCTTTATAAATTTGGGTCAAAAGTCACCCGGAGCTTCCTTCGAGTTTTGCCTAGCTTTTGGTTTGCATCAAAATTACTCTGTTAACACAGAGTGTGTACCCAACAGGGCTCGATTTTCATCTCAGAAACTTGAAAATGAGCTAGATAATGTTGAACCATAGTTGCTAGAAGATGTGGGTAAGGCTAGAGGGATGTGGATACCATTTTTGAAATCAGACAAGGGGTTATGTCTGTACAGAGTGCCTAAGACCTTGAGTGGGGTCTTTTGATCATTTGGCTCATATACTTTTTGTTCTTTTTTTCTTTGTTTGTAGCAGGAGACATCCATTGAAGTGGCAAGAAGACTTGTGGAACATACACTGCCTGCAAGAGATCTCTCCAACAGGCATTCCCATCTTCGACATGCTTCCGCGTGTCCTAAAAATTTAACCCTACCTGGGGTATGCATCTCTAGTTTTTGGTGCATCAATCTGTCATTTGTCTCTCAAAGATTCAAATAAAGAATTTTGGTGCTTTATAAAACACCTGTCTAGAATTTAAAGTAGCATTTTACTAGAAATAAAAGGGTAAATATTTTTCTTAATGGCATCCTCAGGTCTACTCTATTTTTGCTGCCCTGAAAACTTTATACAATTTTGCCCTGAAAACTTTATACCATCTGCTCACAATTAATGTGAAGAAAGACAATAAAATGCTGTTGCTTGATCTTGTATTGGATTTGTTAGTTTGGGTAGTTTTGTGGTCCAGAATGCGATTGATACATCTGGAAGGTAATCAGCTGTGTCACTTCTTTAGCTTAAGCATAAGGGGTAAAGTTAAGCCAGTTAAGCTCTACATGAATTTCAGAGATGAAATTCACCCAATAGGTAAGGCAGTGGCTTAGTCCCACCATATAATGCTGATGGATCTCCCATGAATTGCCAACCATTTATCCAAACGCTGACCAAAGTCTCGCCCAAATAAAAAATTGCAACTGACAAAAAGATGCCAAGGAACACATCGAATGGGTATGAAACTTCAAAGGAAAAAAATGCGAGATATAAATGCTGGCTAGAGGAAAACTGCCGAACCCTTGACCATAGAAAAATGCGATAAAAAGTCCACCGAATCCCTCTGAAGATTTTGAGACTTAGATGAACACAAAATCACGATTTCAATAAAATGTGACCAGATTGTAGAGGTGTCATCCATACGGTCGTCGTATGGTAGAACAAACGCGTGCAAAAAACACATGAAAAATATAAAATCCACACGTTTAAAGAAGAGAGAACAAATATCTACAAATCGCATAGTATAAATTGCTAACCTAAAAGTGGTTTATTTTATTGCATTTCAATATTTAATTTAATTAGTGTTTAAGTTTTATTAGATTTTAAGAGTTATTGATAAATTTAATTTTTTTAAAGATTTTATAATAAAGTTTACATTTATTAAATTTATAATTAATATAATAATATCATATATTAATAATATAAAATTTTATTATATTTATATTATTAATATATTCTAATATAATATTATTAATACTTAATATTTATAATATTATAATATAATATTTACATCATTAATCTATTATATATGATAATATAATATTATTAATATATAATATTATTAATATTTAATATATATATATTCTTATATAATATTATTAATATTTATATATAATATATTATAATAATATAATATTATATATTATATTATTAATATTTATTATAATATTTATATATTATATTATTATATTTCTATATTATATTTTTTATATTATATTATTATATTTTTTTATGTTTTTTTGAGATCCTATTTTTCACGATTTTTTGAAAAAATCTTATACTTTTGGTTTGTCGATTTTATCCCCAAACAATTTCTGAAAATCGTTTGGAGATAAAATCCTGACATGTTGGCTGGGCTCCCCTCTACATTAGAGGCTACCAATTTTGAAAATTAGGTGTCAACAATTGTGAATCTAATTGCCAATGAGGTACATAGAGCGTCTTCTAAAACCCTTACTATTTTCAATAATTTTCGTCTTTGCCCTTTGTCGATTTCATCTTGAGTTTTACATATCTTGTTTCTTTAAGAAGTCTTTTCTATATTGCTGTTGCTTTTAACAGATGATTTTATTTTTTTGTATCAAATTTTCACCCCAAAATTTTAGGGTATGTTTTTAGTCATTAGATTGTTTTAGTTGAAAGAGTCTAGGGAATGTCCTTGGCGAATATTGATCGTACAGATATCTATGTGTGCCTCTGAGTCAAATGTTTGATCCCAATTTGAAAATAAAATAGGTATAGGGCCAATTTTGTTCCTTTTTGTGTCTTTTGGAAGAAAAAGTGTTACCGCAAAGGGATTTGAGGGACACCCATCTTGATATGAATTCTGTTTAGGTGTTTTAAACTTTAAAGTTTGATATGATTAATTTAGTTATCCATCCATAGAGGCAAAAATTGCATAAAAATCATGATTTCTTCATAAATTAGTAAATAATAAGATCTACTGGGGACTCGGGGAGTGCTCTACAAGCCTAAGATACCATTTGACTTAGAAGCCCTTTGAGGGGTGTTTTTATAAATTTGGGTCAAAAGTCACCCAGAGCTTCCTTCGAGTTTTACCTAGCTTTTGGTTTGCATCAAAATTACTCTGTTAACACAGAGTGTGTACCCAACAGGGCTCGATTTTCATCTCAAAAACCTAAAAATGAGCTGGATAATGTTGAACCATAGTTGCTAGAAGATGTGGGTAAGGCTAGAGGGATGTGGATGCCATTTTTGAAATCAGAGAAGGGGTTATGTCTTTACAGAGTGCCTAAGACCTTGAGTGGGGTCTTTTGACCATTTGGCTCATATACTTTTTTTTTCTTTTTTTAATTTGTTTGTAGTAGGAGACATCCATTGAAGTGGCAAGAAGACTTGTGGAACATACATTGCCTGCAAGAGATCTCTCCAACAGGCATTCCCATCTTCAACATGCTTCCACGTCTCCTAAAAATTTAACCCTGCTTGGGGTATGCATCTCCAGTTTTTGGTGCATCAATCTATCATTTGTCTCTCAAAGATTCAAATAAAGAATTTTGGTGCTTTATAAAACACCTGTCTAGAATTTAAAGTTGCATTTTACTAGAAATAAAAGGGTAAATATTTTTCTTAATGGCATCCTCAAGTTTACTCTATTTTTGCTGCCCTGAAAACTTTATACCATTTGCTCACAATTAATGTGTAGAAAGACAATAAAATGTTGTTGCTTGATCTTGTTGTATTGGATTTGTTAGTTTGGTTAGTTTTGTGGTGCAGAATGTGATTGATACATCTGGAAGGTAAAAACATCAGCTGTGTCACTTCTTTAGCTTAAGCATAAGGGGTAAAGTTAAGCCAGTTAAGCTCTACGTGAATTTCAGAGATGAAATTCACCCAATAGGTAAGGCAGTGGCTTTGTCCCACCATATAATGCTAACGGATCTCCCATGAACTGCCAACCATTTATCCAAACGCTAACCAAAGTCAACCAAATAACAAATTACAATTGACAAAAAGACGCCAAGGAACACATCGAACGGGTATGAACCTTCAAAGGAAAAAAATGTGAGATATAAATGCTGGGTAGAGGAAAACTGCCGAACCCTTGACCATAGAAAAATGTGATAAAAAGTCCACTGAATCCCTCTGAAGATTTTGCGACTTAGATGAACACAAAATCATGATTTCAATAAAACACAACCAGATTGTAGAGGTGTCGTCCGTACGGTCGTCGTATGGTAGTACAGACGCGTACGAAAAACACAAGAAAAATACAAAATCCACACGTTCAAAGAAGAGACAACAAACATCTACAAATCACATAGCGTAAATTGCTAACCTAAAAGTGGTTTATTTTATTGCATTTCAATGTCATTGTTGATCCCAATCTGAACTAGGCCCTTATTTCAAAATTTAAAAATAATGAGGTTTATTTTAAAAATACAACATTATTTTGTCAACATGTCACCGGTAATCTTGGTCCTGGGCGATATCTGAAGCTGATTAATGACCTTGATGAACAATATAAATTCGCTCACAATAAATGGATGTGCTGGGGGTTTAACAATTTCAAATGGGTTGCTAGTGTGTCGTTGGGTGTTGCGATCCTTCAGCTAGTCAGTAGCTTCTTCATAAAATAAAATTGGTGATCACAGTTTGGACATTTTTGGTTTCTGTGTAGTTTAGGCATTTTTGGTTTCCCTGATCCGTGAGTTTTCTATGTTTTTCATTTCGCCACCGGGCTTCAATGCAGTGCAGATAGTTTAATTAAGGTTTGTTAGAATTAAATATAATGTTCCATTTAATATTTATAAATTATTATTTAGCCAATAAGCTTTTATAGTGCTTGAAAAATTGTCTCACACCGAATTTTTAAAAAAAAGATTTTATAATAAAATATATGTTTATTAAATTTTATAATTAATTAAAAAGTATGAATATTTAATTTTAATTTAGTTTTATTAGATTTTAATATGAGTTAGAGATCAATTTAATTTTTTAAAAAGATTTTATAATAAATTTTATGTTTATTTAATTTTATAATTAGTTTAAAATTATTATTATTTAATTTAATTAGTATTTAAGTTTTAATTAGATTTTAATATGAGTTAATAATGATTTTATTTTTTTAAAGATTTTATAATAAATTTTATGCTTATTAAGTTTTATAATTATTAAAATTATTAATACTTAATTTAATTAGTATTTAAGTTTTATTAGATTTTAAGAGTTATTGATAAATTTAATTTTTTTAAAGATTTTATAATAAATTTTACATTTATTAAATTTATAATTAATATAATAATATCATATATTAATAATAAATTTTTTTATTATATTTATATTTTTAATATATTCTAATATAATACTATTAATACTTAATATTTATAATATTATAATATAATATTTACAGCATTAATTTGTTATATATGATAATATACTATTTATATTATTAATATATAATATATAATATATTATTAATATTTAATATTTATGATATTATAATATAATATTAATAATATATATATATATTAATAATATATATATATATATTAATAATATATATATATATTAATAATATATTCTTATATAATATTATTAATATTTATTATAATATTTATTATAATATTTATATATAATATATTATAATAATATAATATTATATATTATATTATTAATATTTATTATAATATTTATATATTATATTATTATATTTCTATATTATATTTTTTATATAATATTATTATATTTTTCTATGTTTTTCTGAGATCTGATTTTTTCACTATTTTTTGAAAAAATCTTATACTTTTGGTTTGCCGATTTTATCTCCAAACAATTTTTGAAAATCGTTTGGAGATAAAATTGTGAGATGTTGGTTGAGCTCCCCTCTTCATTAGAGGCTACCAATTTTGAAAATCAAGTGTCAACAATTGTGAATCTAATTGTCAATGAGGTACATAGAACGTCTTCTAAAACCCTTACTATTTTTCAATAATTTTCGTCTTTGCCCTTTGTTGATTTCATCTTGAGTTTTCCATATCTTGATTCTTTAAGCAGTCCTTTCTATATTGCCGTTGCTTTTAATGGATGATTTTAGTTTTTGTATCAAATTTTCACCCCAAAATTTTTGGGTATGTTTTTAGTCATTAGATTGTTTTAGTTGAAAGAGTCCAGGGAATGTCCTTGGCAAATATTGATTGTACAGATATCTATGTGTGCCCCTGAGTCAAATGTTTGATCCCAATTTGAAGAGAAAGTGTTACCGCAAAGGGATTTGAGGGACACCCATTTGATATGAATTCTGTTTAGGTGTTTTAAACTTTAAATTCTGATGTGATTAATTTAGTTATCCATCCATTATAAAAGAAATTATCTCTGAAATTGGTAACTCCTTATGCTCTGCTTCCACAAGAATCTCTGGGAGTTATTTTGCAGCCCAATATTGAAGATTCGTGGACATCCTAAATATGTCATAGGGGTTTTTCAGGAATGTCAGGAGCGGGCCACATCCAAATGTTTCCACCATTCTTATTAAAATAGATGAGGGGACATTAGTAGAATTTAGTACCTAAAATTTATCTTTGTTGAATCTTAATGTTGGCCTGCAACTAGTCCTTATTCTATGCTATCCCTCTTTTTTGCTTGAACTCCAATTTTATAACTATTACCTTTCTGGGATCTATTTTTCTTCATAAATTAGTAAACAATAAAATCTACTGGGGACTTAGGGAGTGCTCTGCAAGCCTAAGATACCATTTGACTTAGAATCCCTTTGAGGGGTGTCTTTATAAATTTGGGTCAAAAGTCACTCGGAGCTTCCTTCGAGTTTTGCCTAGCTTTTGGTCTGCATCAAAATTACTCTGTTAACACAGAGTGTGTACCCAACAGGGCTCAATTTTCATCTCAGAAACTTGAAAATGAGCTGGATAATGTTGAACCATAGTTGCTAGAAGATGTGGGTAAGGTTAGAGGGATGTGGATGCCATTTTTGAAATCAGAGAAGGGGTTTTGTCTATACAGAGCGCCTAAGACCTTGAGTGGGGTCTTTTGACCATTTGGCTCATATACTTTTTTTTTCTTTTTTTATTTGTTTGTAGTAGGAGACATCCATTGAAGTGGCAAGAAGACTTGTAGAACATACACTGCCTACAAGAGATCTCTCCAACAGGCATTCCCATCTTCGACATGCTTCCACATCTCCTAAAAATTTAACCCTGCTTGGGGTATGCATCTCCAATTTTTGGTGCATCAATCTGTCATTTGTCTCTCAAAGATTCAAATAAAGAATTTTGGTGCTTTATAAAACACCTGTCTAGAATTTAAAGTTGCATTTTACTAGAAATAAAAGGGTAAATATTTTTCTTAATGGCATCCTCAGGTCTACTCTGTTTTTGCTGCCCTGAAAACTTTATACCATTTTGCCCTGAAAACTTTATACCATCTGCTCACAATTAATTTGAAGAAAGACAATAAAATGCTGTTGCTTGATCTTGTATTGGATTTGTTAGTTTGGGTAGTTTTGTGGTCTAGAATGTGATTGATACATTTGGAAGGTAATCAGCTGTGTCACTTCTTTAGCTTAAGCATAAGGGGTAAAGTTAAGCCAGTTAAGCTCTACGTGAATTTCAGAGATGAAATTCACCCAATAGGTAAGGCAGTGGCTTAGTCCCACCATATAATGTTGATGGATCTCCCATGA